>OY728133.1:1055138882-1065138882 GCA_963277665.1 Viscum album
CACTTTTATTTGAAATGTACAAGATTTTAAGTGAAAACCACAACTTGCATACCTAAAATCGACCAAACGTATTTAGGTTGTGTTGATACTTTAGTGCAACGATCCCTGGTCCATCCTCACACAATCCAGTTGTCATGTGAGTAACTCCTCCCCTATTCTAAAACACGTGACATTTAATAAACCAATCCCATCCTCAAAAAGTGGGTTCTAGGACCAATCCAAAGTCCCTTTGGGAACCCAATACCAAAGACATAATTTTATATTTATACCCACTACCCAAAATGGGGATTTATCTCACATCACACCCAGGAGACCAAATTAAATTATCCTCATACCCCCTTATTCAAATTGAAATGTATATGAAAAACATGTTGGCTATTCTGGTAACCCATCTGATATGTTGAGAATGGCTAATGTTTTCCACTAACACATCAAGAACAATTTATACATGTATACATAGTCATTAGGGGAATATAAACATCCCATGTGTTTTCTATAACTCATCCTAGGTCTAAGCACACGACCACTACCGTTGACTATCTTATGGGTATCACGATCCTTGTCCACTCTACCCATGATTTTCTATTGGTTTTAAGATAGTTAACCCAAGACAATGAGTAAACATATGATATGCTTCCTATAACATGTAGGTTTTTTCTCTAGTCTATATTGGTGTTGTGGTTTTAGTGAGAAGTGAATTCTAAATTTTGAATAATGTTATGGGTGTTATTGCTTTTCAATTCTAAATTTCTGAATTCTGGATGTATTGGATTCTTCCTGTATTGGTAATGAATTCTAAATTTTGAATACTGTTATGTGTATTGGATTCTAGATGTATTAGATGTTAATTTTTTTTGGTGTTATGGATGTTATTGAATTTCAATTCTGGATTTATTGGATTGTGGATGTATTGGATTCTGGATTTTTCTCATGTTGTGGTTTGAGTGAGGAATTGAATTTAAATTTATAAATTTCTGAATTCTAGATGAATTTTAAACATCCCATGTAGCCTTTTGGATTCAGGGTGTATGTGTTCTTGTAGGTATAGAGAGTAGGTTGGAGGTGTCTACTGGTTTCTACTACTGTGGATCTATAGCATATGTATACAAATGATTTTCAAAATCATTGGTATATCCTTTTGATATATATTATACCAACGGTTTGTTATAACCGTTGGTATAAACTTCTACCAATGGTTTTAAAAACCATTGGTATACCCTATTCAGGCATATTGTACACTATATACCAATGGTTCTAAACCGTTGGTATAAGGGTAACATATACCAATAGTTTTTGAAACCGTTGGTATATCTATTCCTTTAACACATATACCAACGGTTTACACAGAACCATTGGTATAAGGCTATAAAAATGACTTAATTGGCCACGGTTTGGGAAACCATTGGTATATAATATACCAACAGTTTTCAGGCCTTTACCAACAGTTCTGAACCGTTGGTAAAGAGTAGAATTTTTGTGGTGTTTCCAATGTATTATGGGTATGATGTATGTAATCTAGATTTTCAAGACTATTAAACTAATCTTCTCACAGGGATTTGATTCCTTGCAATCATGCCGATGAAATAAAATAATGCACCGGCTTTAGGCATCTGGGTTTAGGGTGCTTCAATTTACTAGTTCTCTCGATACAATTTCCATATGCTTAATTCAATAATTTATGTTTATTGATTGATTAATTTTCTTTCAACCATAAGTCAGGTCATTTATTATTTCTCAAAACTCAAAATTTCTCTTAGTCACTCTAAGACCATTATAATAATTAGGGTTCCCAATTTTCATTTCATTTTTTGGATCACATATATAAATTTATTCATAGAAAGCAATGTCATTTATAAATAACACTCTACAAATACATTGTTTTAATCAAAAAAATAAGCAATCAATTTTTCTTTTAGGGTGATTGATAAAACTGAAGGAGAACCTTTTGATTCTTACAATGGTGTCTTCATATGTACCAATGGATTCAACCTCATTTGGTTTTAACTATTATAATTCCTGCACTTTTTTATTAGAAGAGTTTGGGGAAAATACTTTATAGAAAATTTATTTCTAAATACATCCCATTCCATGGTATTAATTTCGTTATCTTGCCTCATGTTCTTGATAAGATTCCATCATTGGTTAACTTCACTGTCCAAATGATATCTAACTAAAAATAATTATAATTCTCCCAAAATTATAAAATGGAAAATATCACTTCTTTAGTGCGGATCTACTAATAAGGAATTAATAAATTAAAAACACCACTAGATAAGGGAAGTCATTACTGTATGAAGGATATAATGGAAAGTTATTCCTTCGGTCTATTGAGAGTCCAAAATATATTTCACTAATTTTCATAGAGAGATATAGTTATGTGAGAATAGAAATGATATTTTTCTTTATTTCTCTTTTCCAATTTGGTTTCTCAATAGGGCAGTTATAGAACCATCATTTACATTCATTGTTAACTTGATTCCCACTAGTTATAGCTATTTAATAAAACTGAAATGTTTATTATGAGTGTTTGAAAATAATTATCAATGTAAGAAATCATATTATATGTAAAATTAACCAAAATATATCTGGAATTATGATACCTTCATTTCAATCTTTGAATTTTTCAGTTCAACTAACATCTATTTTCGTTCAACATATATTGTTTTTGGTTATTTTGTTTTATCCTTCATAAAAGAATACATATAAATAATTAAACCCTATTTTGATACCAATTAATAATGACTAATCATATCATATAGATAAAAAACATAATTTTATTTGAATACTCCTTACATCTCATAATAAAATGCTCTTAAAGTTCTATAGTTTGATTATATTTAGAGATTAGATAGTTAAACAACTTATTCATGTAATATTATTAAATATGATCCAAAAATATTCTTCACACACAATACCCTTATAGAAATATCATATTTAATATCCTTATTAATTATATAATGAAATGAAAACAAAAATAAAGGGTGAGGTCATATGATTTGTTAGGGTAGAACATAACAAAAGTCAATCAGATATCATAAGTGATACTAAGATAAGCTTATGGGTATGAGAACATTATCTTGGTGTATATAAATATCATAAATATATAAACCCTAGTAAAACATAGGACATGAATCTAAAATCATGGATTAATAATTTCGGCATAACATAAGGGACATGTCATAGGTGTATGATAACATCCGTTAATAAATAAGATCCATTAGAATATAACATATGTATGTTGCATAACATAATATTATAGACAAAGAGTATTTCATAAACATAATAATATGAATCATTACATATTTGAATGATAATCACCAAGAATTTCATTTTATATTGGACTAGGATAACTACCTATACATAATATAATATACTGGGGATAACCACATATATCTCTTAATCTTTTGGACTTGGGATAGAAACCTATGTTCCATTATGATATCCTGAGATATAAAACATTAACCAATTCATTTGATGTCTATAAATACCCCGAACCTAGTATCCCAAAGTTGGATGTTACTTTATTACACTGGTATAAGATATAATCGATCAAATCCTAAAACGCCAAAGAGTTTAGTTTTCTAGAAAAAACAAGTTTCATACTTATGTTTTTACATTAAATTTGGAATCATAAATTAAAATAGTGTATTTTCATTTGGAACTCAATTATACATGAAAAACTATCCCTACATATCAATCCTTGTACAGTTCCTGAAATATTGGGGAAAAGAAAAATATCAAAGTGGTGACCTTAGACACATAGTAAGGGTATGTGTACAACAGAGGCTAACAGGAAATTAATAACATAGAAAAAATAAATGATGATCAAATAATTATATATAAATAATCACATGGAATATAAAATTATATATGGACATCATAACTACTCAAATAATCACATAGACATCGATAAATAATTATATAATGATGGAATTCATAAATCTGGACATTTTCAATTTACACCAGAGGCCTCAAACCAAGACATTGTACAAAAATGGGTAAGGCCTCAATTAAATAAAATGAATTCAACAAATGAATGATAAATAAAACATGATCAACATGCCTTAAAATCGACAATTGTATTTATTGAAAGAATGCATAAAAAATATCAATACATTCCAAAATAAAATGTACCATATAACATCTAGAGAAACATGGTCGGTGGGATTCCTAGAGTATATCATCATTATAAGATTAAAAAAATGGTGTGGAAATGAATGAAACTACACTGAAATGAACTTTGAAAATTTTCTCGAGGAAAATACACATTGAAATTTTTAATCACTTATTTAGAGTATTAAATATTTTACAAATATTAATATTATTTTATTTAAATGGAAAATAATAAAATTATAATGAATCTTTAAAAACAACTAGTATTCATGATGGTGGGAAAAAATGTTCAAACCATACAAGTTCAACAAACATTATGTTCTCACTTTTGAAAAAAGGCTAAAATGTACTTCATTTGGAAAATGACAAGAATATTCCATTTAAACTGTTTTTTAAGAAAGTTAAATATGACTAAAAATGACTTTAATATATAATTGGATAACATTAAAAATTTTCTTTTATACATTCTATGGAATATAAGGACATTAAAGGGAAATATTCCCAATATAGAAGATAATAAAGGGTATTTTTTGCTTAAAAATATTATTTTTGTATATTTAGTATATAAGTAGATGAAAATTAGTATTGAAAAATAATAAACATAAATAAACAAAATAGAATAAAATATAGTGGGTTTGTGTTAAAATCGTCAAATATTTATCCCAATAGACACGTAAAAAAATAATACCATAAAATGATGATATTGTGAAATAGAGTATTTAGTGAGGGGGAATTCCTTAATATATTCCCAATACTTCTATATAAAAAAATATATTTATTATTACTTTATTCGAAAATTTTTTTAACATATATAATACCATATATGATTTACTTATATTTTTTAATCAACTATTTGTTGAAAATTCATTGTTTAAATAATTGTTCAGTATACTAACTGCATTATTTTTAATGTATGTTTTGGTTTAGTAGATTTTACCTTTTACATTTATCATAGTTACATAATATCCATAATTTTAACCATGATGAAAATACGAATTACACAATTCATGGTGATGGTCGGCCGTATGCACGCATGAACACCAATTATTTTAATAGATGAAACAAAATAAAGGTAAATACAAATTAATCATTAAACAATACTTATTATATCATATATATCATATATATGTATATTCATTTAGTATATAAATATTATCATCCAAGCTAAAATAAAATAATAAATTATTCATATTGCTTTGGGGAGGAGGTAATCCACACGTACGTAAGGATGACATTATCATTGTCCTCAAGATTGGGTTGTAAGAAGTTAGATGGGATATTATGATAAAAAGTATAATTATGTCAAAAATAATATATATATATATATATATATTAAATAAATCATTATATCCATCCAAGAGAGGTGGTGATCTAAAAAATTTACATCAGTTTTCAATATGGTAGTTTTCTATACACACGATCGACGGTTTAATTTCCATTTTGATGGAATAGTAAATGGATATTGGTTCTACCATTAAAATTATAACCTATTAATATATGTAAGATATTATTATAATTATTTTTATATTTTTTTAATAAGAAATTACGGATTTATAAGAATAAATAAATTAAAAATACATGTTCATTAACTATACCTCTTCTTCATGCAACCTCATTAGGTTTACACATAAACCCTTCATAGGATGGTTTTATAAATAAAAAGGACCATAGGTCATGGTTAGGGATGTAAGGAAGGGATTATGGTAGTTTTTTCTAATAAAAAATTATCTTTATATATGAATATGATATAATATAAGTACTTTATTTATAAGTGGGGGAAAGGACACAAGTCTAATTCCAAAAATGTGTAATATATATTAATTTATTATTCCCACTAAATGGACCCAAATGAAATATTCCCATATATTAGATGATTTTATAAAAAATATATAAACATAAATTATAATTTTGAAAACTATTTTCATCATTTTACTCATTATACCTTTAGTTTAACTCCTGATCTACTTATTTTAACCTTAAATGTGGTAATTTTTTTGCCTTTTTATATTAATTAAGGAAAAAATTATTTAACTTCTTAAATAATTATAATTATATTGATTTCAAAAATTGAATCCATTTTATCAAATTTATTTCATATAAAATATAGAATATAATTTTAAATTAAACATGAAAAAACAATGAAATTCTATTCTCTAAAGAAATAGTTTCATAAGTATAAAATATTTTCATATAATTTTTTTAAAGTGAA
Source organism: Viscum album (assembly GCA_963277665.1). Taxonomy (NCBI): domain Eukaryota; kingdom Viridiplantae; phylum Streptophyta; class Magnoliopsida; order Santalales; family Viscaceae; genus Viscum; species Viscum album. Next base: position 1,055,145,205 of record OY728133.1, read on the forward strand.
CTAAATCATAATACAATATATCTTTAATTTCAAACCCATTTTTCAAAAATATGGAAATTTGAAAAAAATTTACATTAAAATAATTTCTTTTTTAAACATCTATTTTTTAATTATTCGTTGAAAAAAATAATATTTTTAAAAATTAGTCAAAATTTAGTTCTATTATATTTATATATTTTGTTTTCAAAAAATGAAGTTAAAATTTTAAAATAATTTTTTAATTGTGGGAAAAATCAATTATATTATTTATTTATTTTCAAAAATAAACAAAAATTATTTTAAAGAGAAAATATTTTTTTGAATCATGGAATGTATTTACAAAAAAATATATTCTATTTTTCTAAAGACATTGTTAATATTTTTAAATTATTTTTATTCTTATTAATACTAGATATTTAATTCCTAGGTAATAACGGTATACTATATTACAGTTCATTTAGACTAAGGGTTGTGTGTATCTCAAGCTATCGAAAAGACTAAATTTATTATAAAAATAAATATCAAAAAATATCATGGTGTAAAATTATACCCCCATTAAAATAAGTTTACACATGAAATCATGTTACTATAATTCAAAAACCTGAAGATCCATATCCATCATAACATCCCCAGGTTCCCATGTATCTTTTTCTAACTTATAGATTCACTATAAAACATTGGCATGGTTAGTGGTCTTATTTTTTACCACTTTTTCCCAATAGTCCAGAATATCTACTGGTTGTTCCTCTTGAGATAGGTCTTGTTATAGTGGTATGTATTATTTATTCTATACATGTTAAATATCTTGTACTTACTTTCTCAAGATAGATATATATAACATATAATATACATTCTAGACATTTGGTAGATGTGTTAAGTGATAACCAGCCATCCTGATGCAATCAAGATTCTAGAAGTGGAAAATATAGTTATATATTAGTTTTACCTTCATTCCAAATATCCTTAAATTATTCTAAAGAGATATTAATAAGAATACATTGTAACCAACTTCAAACTCTAGATCTCATTTAAAATTTTCTTTATAATTTTTTGGTTGACTATGAGCTTCCCTATCTAGTGTTTAATGAATCTGGCCATATTGTATATTTCTCTATCCTGTTAAGATCCAAATAGATTTTTTTCAACAGAATCATCCCATTATTTTTGATTTCATCACTTCCAAATATATAAGAATTTATAAGGACACCTATGAATTCTTGATTTAATGTTATTGTTATAAGAAATACTACCAAAGGATGGTGTTCATCGCAACCACCCTTGAAATGTATAGGAAAACCTCTAAAAAAGTCTTATAGTGTTTAAATGGTCCTCTTAGAATGACCAAATATCTGAGGATGATAAGTGGTACTGAAACTAAACTCTATATCTAGACTTCACTGATGCATTGGATACAACATTGAGGTAAATTAATTTCTATATCAGATACAATATAACATGGTTATTTATTAAACATTCTATATCTTTATTATATATTCTATAAATCTAATCAATAGAGAAATAGAATCTAATAGAAATGGATTTTGATGAATCTTCAAGGAGATTGACAAAAAACCCAAATAATATTATGAACGTTTTATATTTTGGGGATTTTATGCTATTTATCATATAGTAAGGGAAAATGGTTGTAACATCCCCATAAATTTCAGTCTCTCACCCTTAACATACTGAAATACTATGAACCAAGATACATACTCTTCAATATTTATATACATGTTATCCCACTATAAATACTCTTTTAGATATATATACATCTATGTACATCTAAAATATATAGATAATGAATATCTATGAGCATCATCCAACTATTTCTTTTATATGTATGTTACGTATATGACTCAAACTCGATTCTTGAAAATTATTATTCAAGAATGATCATGGTTGAACATTAAAAAATTCATCACTATCTTCAGTAATTCCAGATCAAACTTCTAAACTTTTTTAATCCTATAATGTTTTATTAGTAGGACAGTCACCAAAGAGAGATAATACCTCCCCCCTTTACCCATCATTTCAAGATCAATATTTTAATAATCCATAAATATTGAATCTCTTTATAAAATCATTGTAGAAAAAACTATCTTAGTCTTTCTGATGTAGAGTGTCAAACACCGTATTCAGCTTCCCTAGGAGGTATTGTATTTATCAATGATAATATTTGTTCAAATCCAACAATATTATTTGTAACATATTCAACGAATACTACATAAATATACACTATAATATTTTATGTTCATTATATATAACACACATCTCACCATACCAATAATTCCTCTATATGATCAATGAAAAAATTTCTGCTGCAAACTCCATATCAAGAGTTGAGTAACTTTTCTCTTGAATTTTAAACTGGAATGCAGCACATTATATCACTATGTCATTCATCATGAGAAAACATCTATATTAGTTCTTTTCTATATCATTGAAGATTAAAAATCCTTCTCTACTATAGGGTAGTGTAAGAATAGGCACACTGACCAACCTTCCCTTTTATTATTTGATTTTTTTTTAAATTCATCTATCTAAAAGAACATAACACCATTTGAATTCAACTTGGTGAGTCAATTAGAGGGTTTTGATAAATCTCTCACAAAGGGTCGGTAGTATCTATCCAACCCACTGTGAATATAGATTATTGTTACTATGGTCAGTCAAGTCCATTTCTCAATAACTTCTATCATTGAAAGATCCATTAGTATACCATCATCTATGATTATACAACCCAATCCTAAAAGAGTATGAAACAATAAAATTCATTTGGTAAATTTAGCATACAACATATCATTCATTGGGGTATTCAACTGTGTCACCCCATGTTTCGAGTAAGTAACCCTTCCTTTATGATATTTATGTATGAAAAGTATATGGGTGATGTTTGGGAGAGTTTGGAGAACATTTAGAAGGTTTTGGGGATTTTCTATAGGTGAACGCTTTGGTGAATGATTTTGAAAAACCATTAAACACAAGTAGAAAACCATGTATAATGAATTAGGGGCTGAAGGGAATGTGGACTTGTGGCACACGTTTTTCTCAAACCATGGGGAAGCCTTAGAGACACCGTGATATGTTGGATAGTTTGATTTGGTATGGTTGGTTCATGTTTTGTAAATTCTGTGAGCCAACCATGTGAGGTTCATTCATTAAGCGGTGTATGTCCCTTGTTAAGTGCATGGTTTTCTAAACCGTGGGACTAAACTATGCGTAGTTAAAAAACTAGATCCTAAAAAAGTGTATCTTATTAAAAATTTTGTTTTATTGCCTTGTTGTTTTCTGAAAAAATGGACATAACGTGGTCTTTTTTCCTCTAAAGGTTAACAAACCTCTCTCCATTATTTTGGAATCAATCGGAAGGTTTCTCTTTGGGATTTAAAGGTGGATTCCTCTTGTAAGCCTTCATTCTAGGAAGTTCTTGATTGGTTTCTCTTAGATCTTATTCATTATCTCTCTCAGTTTCTTATATCTACATATTCATTGGATAGATCTATGATATTTTATGAAAAATATGATTATATTTTTCTTTTTATATGATAGCGTGAGATATCTAGGGTGGGTTCATGGAGATTCAACCTAGTTTTGTGGAAATTTTTGTGTCATTATTCGTTTTCATCATAAAGCCCAAGGTAGGTGGATTCACACTTGACTCCCCAACCTAGAGCATGAATTCATAGATTTAAATTGATTTTTTGATTGAATTTTTATGTGAAATTGATGTAAAAATATCATTAGAAGCCCGCTTGAGTGACGATTTTTTTATTTTTTGGAAAATGGTTATTTTTTGAAAAGTGAATTTTGTAATTTGATTTTAAAATTATATTTTTAAAATTATTTTTTGGCATTGATTCTCATAAAGCTTTTCCCAATAAAGGGGTGGTTTTATTGAAATTCATATATTGAAAATTTTTCAACAACATAATGGTTATATTAAAATGGCTGAAATTGTGGTTTTGGCATTGGTTTCTGGTATGAATTGTGTGTGTGTTCTTGTGAATTTGGGACGGATAAGGGTATGGAGACTCCCCGATCATAGTGGTATTGATAAGGGTCATGGATCACCCATTAAATGGTTCATTATGTGAAAAATTATTGAAATGAGGACTCACCACCCACAAGTATTTTGATGTCTAGGTTACATGCATGGTTGTATGTGTGTTTATGTGGAATGGAATAGATTATAAAAAATGGAACTTATATAATGGTTTGGAAATATTGTTTTTTTTATTTTCCATGGAATTTAATGTTTTTTGAGAAAACGATTTTATTATGAATTTTTTTTATATTCTGATATAAACGTTTTAAATTTATTTTTTATAAATAGATTTATTTAAATGTTCTCACTTGTTATATTCAAGTGGTCTGAGTGGATAATTCATTGGTAAAATATACTGAGATTCATTACTACCCCATTCTTTTGATCCTTGGTTATTTTTCATATATTGTTTATCAGGAAAATTGTAAAGGTAAGTATTTGCACTTATCTAGTGGAACATTGTGATTTTGGAGAATAGATTTGGAGTTTGAGATTAGAGCTATGTATTAGAGTCCTTGAGTTTTTTTTTTGTCTTCCATTGTGTACTTTGATATTATAGTATTTCTTTGTGGGTTTTGGATTTGGTTGATTTCTATATCAATGGTTTATTTATGTTTTATTTCATTGTTATCATGCATCATGTAGTGTTTTATTTGGTTATGGAAATAATAGTTTGTTAATTTATTTTAAAAGGTAAAATCCTCACACATTTTTAGTAAATCCCTCGACATTTTTTAAAAGTATTTGTGCCTTAGGGATGATTCTTAAGACTGAGTAAAACACTTCTGTTTTCAAGCCAATGAGGAGGGGTAGGACATTAAAAGTGGTGCCAGCTTAGTCCTACCTACTTTCTTGTTGAATAAGTTGTATTATCCATAGTCAGTATTGGACTTGGTCTTGGTTTTTGGTCTTGTAGTCAAGTTAATTATGGTATATTCCTTGATTTGGGATTATAAAATGTAGTAGGATTGTCAGAACATGAAATGTAGAGCCTAAAAGGATGTATCTAACCTTTTTTCTAACTTCATGTTACAAAGGATTTGGGTACATAATTTTTTAGAGACACTTCTAGGAATTTGAATCTAATTTTCATGAATTTAGCCAATGAGATTAGCGTGACATGAATTAGAGGAATGAATTCCCAATATGAGTGCATATTTAATTTGGAGTAACTATTTGGTGCAATTTTTTTATTTTTTAAAAATATTAGATTTATTTTCAAAAGAAATATTTTGGAATGTGAATTCTTGTAATATTTTGAAAATGGTTGGATTTTCAAATGAAATTTGAAATTTTTAAAAAAATTGTCGAACATGGTAAATATTGATTTTGAAATACATTATTCTAATAGTATGATGTGTTATGATTTTAAATGATAAGACTTCAATTAATAGATATTTAGACTTGTGGAATTTTATGTTTGTATAGAAAATGGCACCAGCACGCATCGTAGGATTAGTCCAGAAGAGGCTATCGAGAATGTGGTTTCACCTGATCCACGGGTTAACAAAAAGTTGGTTCAAAGCATCATTCCTAATTTTTTAAAAATTTAGTCAGGATTGAAACCAGATACTATTTCTACAATATATGTCACTTATGGGAATCCAAATCACTAGAGCTCAATTTTCTTAATGAGAGGCGATGAGAAATATAACATGAATAGAATGAAGAAGTGGGACACCTATTCTCAAGGATGTGGAACGCTTAAAAATGTGACCACGAGATCAATTAACGTAATTACAAGACCCTGGATAAAGATTGGATGTTTTCAGTGTGGTTATTTAAACCACATCAACCTAGATTGTATGACACCACCTAGAACCTTCCATAAATGTAACCAGATGTGAAATATTAATTGTTATTGTCATAGTGCTCTGAGTATTGGTGTTTGGGATACTTTTTAGGTGTCACAAGCATCATGTGCTTCGACAGGATGAGGACAACAAAATTAGTTTCATTAACAGAATAATGAATCCCATGGGGTTTCCAAGAATACCATGACTCCTTAGCAATGGCACCCTAAATGGGGAAATAGAGAACAAAGCATGATGTTCAAGGAATTATATGGAGCTAAACATGTTATTATGGATGATCAATACAGACCATCTACCATGAGAGGTATGATTCTTTTTAATTCTACGCTTAGGCACGTTTTTTGGCACAGGTGAATTCCATTCAATTATTCATTCTTGTGATATTTATTTGTTAATATTAAAACTTTAGATCATGACTTCTGTGATAAAACATCAGGATAATCTTGGTCAAAGAGAGTGTAGAGCCTTTATGTGTAGAGCATGTTCTATAATAGTTTATGGAAATGAGTTGAAATGGGGTTTATCTGTGCTAGAGATGATGGTTTTTTATATAATATTTGGGATGGATTGGTTGAAAACTTTTAAGCATCAAATTGACTTTTATACCAAAATGTTATGTTTTTCAACTGACGGTGGCATCGACCATCTCCTTCGAGGGGACCAAAATTTAAATTCACGTGAAATCAGATAGTTTGCACCATTAGTTTGAATGATCACATACCTATTGGTACTATTTTCTTTGGCATCATCAAATGAGATTGAGAAGAATATTTTCCAACAATGTTGTGTTAATTTCCGTAGGTGGTTCCTAATAATTTTTCAGGGTTTCCACTGATGAGAGATGTTGAGATTAGGATTAATCAAATTTTTAGGACTAGTTATATTTTCATTCCATATTATCAAATGGAACCAACAGAATTGAGGCATCTAAAATCATAGTTGGAAGAGATGAAAAATCAATGGTTTCATTTGGCCTAACACATCTCTACGGGTATCATCAGTCATGTTTGTTAAAAATGTAGATGTAACTCTTTGGCTATGTGTGGGTTATCGTAAGAATAAAAAAGTTATAATAAAGAATAATTATCAAATTCAATGGATTAATGATTTTTTTTGATCAATTAATAGAAGATCAGTGGTTATCAAAGTTTGACTTGTGATTAGGATATCTCCAATTGTGGTTTTTGAAAGTGGATATTCAAAAGATGTATTTTAGAAGAATATATGTCCATTATGAATAATTGATAATGCATTTCGGTATTATGAATTCACCGGTCATATTTATACAATTGATGAATCAAATATTTAATACAAATCTACTTTCTTTTGTGTTGTCATTTGTGGATGAAATATTGATGTATTCAAGGAGAAGGATCGAGAATGAGAAACACTTAGAGGCATTGTTGGGAATCTAGAGGGATCATCTTATGTATGTAAAATTATTAAAGTGTTAGTTTTCTGATAAAATTGGTACATTTTAGTGGAATATTAATTTTTGAAAGAGGTGTGTCTATGGATCCAAAAATGATTGAGGCTTTGATATCTTAGCAACCACTAAATAATGTCGTTGAGATATAAAGTTTTCGTTGATTGTATGGTTATTATTGATACTTTTGGCATGATTTTTGAAGACAATATTCAACCATTATAGATTTTAAAAATAATAATGATCCATTCCAATGTGAATATAAATTCTATATGTCTTTCTGAGTTCTTAAAGATCACCTTTCATGAGCCCTGATCTTGATTTTTATGGAACCAGGAAAACTATACATGGTGTATTATGAAACTTTAGGAACAGTGTTGGGGTGTGTTCTCATGTAGAGTGATTATGTGGTTGCATATGTTTTAAGAAACATATGAGTTAATGAGAATAAATACCCATAACATGACTTGGATTTAGATTTTTTAGTCTATGTTTTGACAACATGGCGTCACTATCACTTTGGGGAGAAATTTACTAATTTCACAGATCATAAGAGACTGAATCATATTTTTTCACAACAGGATTGGAACCTGAGACAAAGAAGATGGATGGAGTATCTCAAAATGTTTGAATTTTACATGATTTATACATTGTATAAAGGCAATTCAGTGGTATATACATTAATAAAAATTTCTTATGCTTTGCTGGTAAAAGCGGATTCAGATTAGTGGGAGTTGATGTTAGTGATATCAAGCATGAACATGGAATGAGAAGTCCAAAGTGAATTTGTGGTTTTATTAAAAATTGCCTTGGATCCTGATTTAGTGAATATGGTTAAATAGAAACATATATCTGATGAAGAATGTGTAGAAATAATGTAAAAACTTAATGTTAGGGAGACCATTGAGGGTTGAGTGATGGATGGGAGTTTAGTTTTGTGGTTCATAAATCGGATGGTCATAACTATCACTTTCCTAGAACTAATTATTCATGCTTAACATCATTCAAGATGATATTTTCATGCTGGATAAGAGAATATGTACAAATAAATTAAAGGACTATTTTGGTGGGCTGACATGGAAAGCAAAGAGGCTGAGTTCGATTCAAGATGCTTAACTTTTCCGAAGTTTAAAGTATAGCATCAGTGACCAGTAGGTATGTTTCAATATATATCTATCCCTATGTGTAAATGGGAGAATATAGTTGTAGATTTTGTAACAGGTATTTTAATAATGGTTTAGAAACATGATTCCTTATTTGTGATAGTAGATCATCTCATAAAGTCAGATAATTTCATTCATATTCATGAAACTCATATGATGGGGGACTTCTCAAAAATCTACATCGGGGATAGTGGTAAAGAGGCATGGAGAACCAGTTTATGTCATTTCACATAGTGATCCAAGGTTTACGTCACGTTTTTTGAAATCCTTATAGAAATAACTTGGGACTTAGTGGACTATGTGTATGATGTATCATCCTTATATGGACAGAAAGTCCAAAATAGTGATAAAAACATTACAAGACATGTTGTGGGCTTGAGTAAAGTATTTTTGTGGTTCATGGGAAGAGAGTGTGTCATTAGTGGAGAACTTAGATTAAAAAAATTACCAAGTCTTGATAAAAATTTCCCCTATGAAGATTTTTGTGGGTGTCCTTATTGATCTCCACTTTTTTGGGTGGAAATAAGTGAGACTTCCCATATTGGGCTGAACATTGTGAAAGAAATAGTGGAGCAGATTCAGTTGATCATGAAATGGATGGAGATCGAAAAGAGTCATCAAAATTTGTATGAATATTAGTGTTGATGGTTGTTTCCCTTCATGGTGTAAGATCAGGTGTTCTTGAGGATCGTTATAAGGCTTGGATGTCTTTATTTTGGGAAGCAATTCAAGTTATCCCATAGATACAGAAGCCCTTTTAAGATAATGTAATATGTTGGTAAGGTGGATTATTTTTTGGCATTGACACCCTAGTTCGGTGAGGTGCATAATGTGTTCCATATATCTTAGTTGAAAACGTATCAGCCTAATTCTGGTCATGTGATTCAATAGAATCATTTTGAACTAGAGCTAGATGTTTCATCAGTACATATCCTGACGTAGATTATGGATTGTTATGAGAATGTATTATATGTATAATTCATCAGCCTTGTACAAGTTTAGTGGAAATATGGTCTGATTTAGGAATAGTCTTGGAAATGGGATAAGTAAATGAAAGGAAAACAACCATAACACTTTAAAAAAGATGATGTTTTTCTACTTTCCAAGGACAGAAAGGCCAATGGTAGGGAGAATATAGCACCCACTGGTTCAAGTATGTAACACTTACATTATAATTTTTAAGTATATAAAATATATGGGCAATATTTAAGAGAATTTTTAGAACTATTTTAAGGTTTTGGGTATTTTATATTGGTTCAATATTGGTGTGAAGTATGGGAAAATTGTGAAACACCTACAGGAAACCATGCACAATGAATCAAGGGCTAAAGAGTACGCACAATTTCAGCTCACCATTTTCTGAAACTATGGATAAGCCTAAGAGAAACCATTATTTTTTGAATAGTTTTCTTTGGAATGGATTTCTCATTTTTTTTAAAACCATGAGAGGTTCATACTTAATGCATTATGTAGCTCATGGTTATCACACAGTTTTCCTAACCACGTGACTAAACCATTCGTGGTCAAAAAACTAGATCTTAAAAAAGTGGATCTAGGTATTTTTTTGTTTTAATGCCTCTCTTTTACCCCAAATAGCCAAAAATATTATTTTTCACCATCAATGGTTGGATAACCTCTCCCCATTGTTTCGAAAGCAATCTAGAGGAATCTATTGGCGATTTGAATCTAGATTCCTATGCAAGCCTTTAGTCTTGGTAGTTCTTGATGGTTTATTCTAAGATACTCTTCCCTATTTTTTTCTATTTCTTATTTATGCATCCAATAAAGAATGATATAAGATATTTTTATAAGAATAATATTATATTTTTCTAGTTTTTTTTATTGGGGAAGATATCTAAGGGGGGTTCGTGGAGATTCAACCCGATTTCGTGGATGTTTTCAGGTCGTTCTTCATTATTGTAATTTAACCTGAGGTAAGTGGATTCACTCTCTAATCTTATATTTATAACTTTAAATACGAATTTTAAAATGTTTTTTATTGAATTATTTTTGGAAATTTTTTTGAATAGCTCTTTTGAAACCTTATTGAGTGACGGTCTGTGGATTTATGGAAATTGAGTGTTTTATTTGAAGGTGTATTTGGAAATTTGTTTTTAAAATGATGACATTAAAATAATTATTTGTTTTTTATTATTTTATATCTGTTTTGAATAATATTTTATTTTTATTTAAAATGATACTTTGAATGGTTTTCAACAAAAGTACAGTTTTATTGAAATGATTGAAATAGTTCTTTGGGAATTGGTCTTTGGAATAATAGTTGTGTGTGTCATGTTTCATTGATATGAATAAGGGTAAGGAATATCCTCCATCATAGTGTTATGGATAAGGGATAGGTATCACCCCCTTAAAATGGTTCTTTATGAAATTTCTTAGTGAATGGATGACTCACTAGTCAGAAGTATAATGAGGTAATGGTAGTATGAATGGTTGGATGTGTGGTAAGGTGTAATGGAAAGGATTATGAAAAAATGAAGCTTTTGGAATGGTTTGGAAATGTTATTTTGTCATTTTACTTGTAATTATATTTTTTTAGAAAAATGTTTTATCATGTAACTTGTTGATATTCGGATATAAACTATTTTAGAAATTTTTTTACGTAATCTGTTTTATATAAATATGATAACTTGTTCTATACTAGTGGTGTGAGTAGTGATGTCATTGGGGAAAATCTAGTGAGTATCATTACTCATCCCTTATTTGGAATATTGGTGATTTTTAAGATTTTATTTACTTCGATACATGTAAATGATAGGATATTCACTTCTACAGTGTAACATCCTAATTCCATAGCATGGTGTTGGAGTTGGTGTTTGGAGATATTCCTTTGAGTCTTTGAGTTTTGCAATATTTTCTTCAACTATATACTTTTATCTTCTAGTCTTCAATAATGGTACTCAATTTTAGTTGTATTTTTATATCAATGGTTTATTTTTGTTTTATTTCAATGGTATCATGCTCCATGTTATGTTTTTTTAGGTTATGGAATGTATAGTTGGTGGTTTTATTTTCCAAGGGGAAGTCACCCCATATTTTAATTAATCCCTTTCAAATTATTTCCAGCCTTAAGTTCCTTGGGGATGTCTCTTAAGGAAAAGTAACACCCTTCCTCATTCTCAATCCAATGAGGAATGAAGTGACATTACCCGAAGACAATTATTAAATTATATTTCATGATCTTCCTTGCCATTTTTTATATAAGAATATCAACTATAAAGACTATCTAAAACTGATCAAGATAATATCTAAATACTATATTCATTAAATCCATGGTGATAACATTAGCACCGGTAAGTCCAAATTGAATTATTGTAACTTCATAATGACCACAACTTGTTGGTATGTATACATTGGGTATATCCTCCTCAATCCTTTTCTAATGATATTTTTATCGAATATCAATCTTGAAAAAATATAGAGCTCCTCATAATTGATTAAATATATAAATATTATGTGATGGCATGTAATTTTCTTTAATAGTGATCTTGTTATGTCATCAATAATCAATGAAAATATGCATTGTACTATATTTCTACTTAACAAAAACAATAGATTCTCCACATGAAGAGGAACTAGGCCAAAGTAATCCCTTATACATGTTCTCCTATTTTTTTTCTTCTTTATATCCTTTAACTCAATCAGGGTCCTTATATATGGATCACATGAACTAAGCACGACACCAGATATATGTTCTATTGAAAACTCAACTTCACAATTAAAGGGAAGGCTAGGATAGTAATAATGAAATGCATTATCATATTCACAAACAATATAAACATTTTCAATATTGAGTTTCTTCTCAACCATTTGAGATAAATAATCCTCAAGAATAGGTAGAAAAATATATACGATATAATTAATTTACATTGGGTGTTCAGGTTCATTATTACACTAATAGAAAATTGTTGGTTGATTCCAAATTTCAAATGTGACTTCCATTTAGGAATAATTGTTATAGACTATTTTTTAAGAGTGAAAATATATATAAAAAGTATTTCAAATTCAACTTGAGGAATAATAACAAGATTATGAAGAATAAAATTCCCATAACCATATGTGAAAGATGATTTATATGATTAAGATGTGGTGATCCTACATTTATGAATTTCCTTCACTAACTCAATATATAATCATTGAGGTGGTGGATCCACACCCTTAGAAAAATATTCAAATATAAATGAGATGGAAGAACCCAAATTAAATAGATCATTTACAATCTTTGAGTGGATGAATAGTGTACCATTCAAAATTTCACTAGGAACTTCCGCATCAACTTTAATAATTGCATAACGTTGGCCTTCTCCCCTTAACAAATTTTGTGGTAATTTCCCTTGAAATTTGGGTCATTTGATGGAATAGTTATATGCATCATTATTGTTAAATCACATCACATTGATGGATTTTCCCTTACCCTTTCATTCCTTAACCTGATTTCCTTTTTCTCCACAAATGATGAATAATCATTTTCATTTTAGGCATGCCCAAATGTGTTTTGTCCACATATATCACATGTTGGAAAATTCCTCTTTCTCTTAATCCCCTCATAATTTTTATATATATTTATATTATTTTCTTGATTTGCTTCAAATCAATCAGACAATGAGAATTCATTCTCTATCTTGATATCACATGATACTAAATCCTCATGTGATGAAAATTATTGAGATAATAGTACCCTTGAAAGGATTAGATTAAACCCATCAACTAAATGTTTAATATTAAAATATGGATTACATATATAGTATACAATATTCTCTACTAACCATGTAGTGTTTGTATAATACTTAATATCATTTTAATTTTCTATTTATCTTATATTGATGAATTTTATATCCATATCTAATCATTATTGGCATGGATAAAATTTCTCAATGAGAATTTCTTTAAAATACCACCATTACATACTCTCTATTTTCTCGTCATACATAGTTCTTTGAATAAATTAATACCACTAATCTAAAACTCTTGGGACACAATAAACATACATGAAAATTTCCCCTTTCATTACTTCCAAAAGCGATAAATATCTTCACTAAGGAAATTATCCATTTCTCAACTACAAATGAGTTTATAGTACTATTTAATTATGTAGGTTGTTGAAATATTTAGAAATATAACATTATCAAAATATATTTTGAATCATCAGTCTACTTTATATGGGCATGGTAATTTTTTGTAATATGATTCAGTTTCCCCAATATAGTAATAATTTGTTCAGCTCTAGTTGCAACTTCAGATCCATCTTCATTATGTTTTTCATTCAATAAATCCTGACATGGATTACATGTATTGATATGGTTTACAGTCCTTACAAAAGGATTCATTTCTATATAATTAAATACACTATATTAGATAAAAAATTATGAATAAAAATGTATTACTTTGAAGCTATTGGAAGACTAAACATATATTGTAAATATATAAATATCTAATCTCACAATCATAAACATGGTTTCTATTTGTAATATTTTCAAATAAAAAATTTATTTTCAAAATTCTTCAGAATGGTGTGTTAAGAAATTTTGGATCAACATAAACATATCCCCCAAGAGTGTCAAACTAGGTAGAAAATATGGGAACACTCACCATGCATCAAGATGATATTAGAGATATACATGAACCAACTATTTTTTGGGTTATTAAACCTAGATTAAAAGATGAAAAAACCAAATCCACATATTGTATCTAGAAAGAGACGAATTTATATGAAAAAACATAATATATGCCTTTCCAAAACATTAGGATATTATCATAGACATAAACTCATCCTCAATGTAATCCATAGGGATATATTTCCGAATCTATGATTTCAAAAATTGTGTTCAAAAGTTTTCTACTAAACATGTATATTATACTAATTGTAATGAAACCAAACCAAGTAGCATAGATTTAGTTATTAATTTATTACAATGACATTAGGTAAATGTGAACACATCCCAAAGGACTAAATCGTTTAGTTGTATTGGAAAACTAGATACATACTTGAATTTTACAGTACATTTGAAAACATAAAAACAACATAGTATTTTATTCAATAAAACCATTATTATCTCTATAATATCCCTTAATATCAATCCTAATACACTTATTTTAATATTGGGAAAAGGAAACCTAATAAATGGGTGATCCAAAATTATCAGGTAGAGTATGCATATAGCTACAACTATTAACAAAGGAATAATATAGAAATAAGTAATTATGACCAAATAATTCCATATAAATAATCACATGGGTAATAAATTTATCCATGGATATCTGAACTACTCAAACAATCTTATGGAAATAAATAAATAATTTTATAATTATGTAATTTATAATACCGGACATTTTTAACATACTATCAAGGCCTCGTGAAATGACATCTAACATAAATGGCTAAAGAATCTACCAAATACCCTATCTAGTTTGTTTCATGAGGCCTTCTTATGCAATGAGGTGCAATATAATTCAATTCCTTAATCATGAAATAATATGTACAGTGCATTAATTATATGAATAAACAATACAACTTAATCAAAATTCCACAAAAATCAATAAGTATCCACATTGAAAGAACCATTTTATAAAATATCAATACATTATCTAATAAAACTTATCATAATCCACCCAAAAAATAGGGTGGATGTTTTCATTGTATTATATGTTTATCATAATATTAAATATAGTGTTTTTAAATTAACTTAATTCAGTTAAAAGGATCGCTAGAAAATTGATAGAGGAATTTAAAATTTTTCCTTTTAAATCCCTTAATTAGAGTCTAAAATATTTCAAAAATATTAAGGAATTTTTTTTATTTTAAATGAACATTGTATGATTCTAATGGGATCTTAAAAAAATTTAGTGGTCCTTATTTTTAGAAATTATTTTCATTATTGACAATTGGAAAAAACATTCATTTCACACTTTTGTAAAAAGGTCTTAAAGTTACTTGTTTGGAAAATGACATAAAGATTCATTTTACACAATTTTTAAAAAGTAAAAAAATGGTTAAAAAATAAATTAATAAATCAATTTATTATTTTAAAATCAATATTTAAGACATTTTAAGGAAAATATTGACATAGAAGTGTAGTATATCTTACCAAGTAGAAAATACAAGGTCAATTTTCGATAAAAACATTTTTTATATTTCACGTGTCCATAAATTTAGAAAAAGTAAAGGAAAAATACCAATTTATAGAAATAAAATTATTAGAAGAAATTATACGGGTATAATATATAAATATAAAATAATTTTATAAATGTATATAGAAACATAAACAATCTTAAATAAAGACAAGATTATGAAATAAACCCTTTCCTCATGTTTTCCTTCACTTGTGTTCGAACCTCCTTTATAATAAATATATGTATATATTAACACTATTTGATAACCATAATAATATATATTATACTATAAATTATTTAATTATAATATTTTATCAAAAATTTATTACTAATTCTTTGTAAAAATCAATATTTCGAGTAATACCTGCGTTGTTTTTCATGTATGTTTTAGTTCAGCATTTTCGATACTTTTTAACTTTCCATCATTCAATAATATCCTTATTGTTATTACAGATATAAATACAATATATATTAATTGTAAATATATTTAACTCCCTCCATTAATTCAATATATATAATAATGAATTTCACAGTTCATGGAGACGGTATGTTGAACTGATATACGAATATAGTTTTCTTTTATTGACATGTGGAACAAAAGAAAGGTAAATAATAATTTATCTTTAAAACCCATTAATATATAAATTCTCTCACATATATTCATTAAATTAATATTTATTACTATATATATAAAAATGAAACAAAAAAGAAATCAAATTGCTTCACTGTGGGTAGTTGACACGTACACCTGAGCAACATTATCGTCTTCCAATAGATTTGATGCTACAATGATAGATGTGGTATTAAAATTTTTAAGTATAATTACATTATATATATCATATATAAACATTATATTAATCATTATATCTAACCGTGAATACGGTGATGGAGAATTATTTACATCAGTTTGTGTGGTGGTATTCCATCGTACATATGATCAATGGTTTTGTTTACCATTTGATGGAAGTGGAGATACATTTATGTCCTTCAATTAAGATAATAAAATATAATTTTATGAAATTAAAGGGTGTTATTATATCATATTATTTTAATAATATATAAAGGGTTCATAGGATGAAATAAAATGAAAATGCATGGTTAAGAATTAGGGATCTTCTGAAAACAACCTCTTTAGGTTAATACCTACGACCATTCTAGGATTTTTTTGATCAAAAAAGGAATTCTAGGTCTTGGGGAGATATTTAAATTATGTATTTTTGTTGGTATTTAATAAACCAAAACGTTCTTGAATTTCGTATAGGAGATGAGAATAGGTGTCCTTTTAATTGTTTGGGAGAGGATACACTTTGAATTTTTTAAAAGAAAAAAATATATTAATGTCTTATTCACACAAAATGGATTAAAAATAGACCATTAAGTAATATTAGATTATATAAAGTCTAAATCATGAGAAACATATAATATATAGATTATTTTATTTCATTTAAACTCTAATCTCATTACTTTAATCCATAGGTAGAACTGTTTAAACCAAAGCCATCATAACTATTATTCATTGTTTGTACTATTTATTTTGACCGAAAATGAATTTTAAATTATTATATTATTATTTTTATTAGTCTGATTCCAAATATGGAATCCATTTTATCATATTCAATTCATAATAGTGCAAGAATATATTTTAAAATTAAGCTTAAAACGTGATGAAAAGTGGTTTCCCAAATAAAATATTTCTTATGTATACAAAGTTTTTTTACAAATAATTCAACCCAAAAAAGATTCCAATTACCTAAATAGTAATATAATTTAACTTATGTTACTTTTAAATCGACTTTAAAAAATTTATGGTTTTAATTATTTAAATAAAAATAAATGTTATAATAAAATTATGTATTTTTAACTATTCATATAAAAACTAACAATTTCAAAAAATAATAAAAAATATACTCAATGATAAATTTTAAATGTCGATTTGTAAAATGAATTTCATTTTGTAAAAAATTTTATAAGTGTACAATATTTATTATAGTATCTTATCACAACAAATAATTAAAATTATTTTATGGAAATGTATTTTTTTCATATACTGTATTTAATAAATTATATTTGATTTATCTAGTGACATTATACTTATTTTTAAATGTATTTTTTGTCTATTCATGTCATAAATTTCATGGATATGTTATAATATTATACTATATTATGGTTCATTTAGACTTAGGGTGCATGTATCCAAAGCTATCATGGGGATTAAATTTGTTAAAAAATAAATATATCTTAAAATCACAGGGTGTTTTACGGGATATAACTAAAACAGTTGTCACATTATTATAAACCATACACCTATGTTCGTTGAGAACATCAATGAAATTATTTTTCCAACATATATTAACTTTACCGTGGGAATGAAATATGTTACATGGAAACTAACATAAGACATTATAATAGAAAATCTAGAAAAATTACGTGGTTGCTATCATTGGAGTGTATCGTTATGAAATTATAAGAAACATTAATAGATGCAGACATATTTGAAACAGAGTTTATAAAATCAATTTAGTTTTACTATTGAATTTATTCATTAGTTTTTAGATATATTTATTTTACAATAAATTAATGTTTAAAATATGGGGAATAAGAATAAATTATATAAAATCATGAAATCTTTGAAAATAAGCATCATTATGAAAAAATATTATGTTTATTGGAAAATGAGTTCATCTGAAAATAAGTACAAAACTTATATTTTTTCATATTTTTTTCAAAAATTAAAAACATTCCAATGTTGAAAATAGTATGGATATTCGATATGTGATTTTTTAAATGATAATTCCAATAGAAAATGAACAAGTGAAATCTTTGAATTATAGGAAAAACATTCATTAAAAAATATAGAGAATATATAAAAAGGGATAAAACCATTATGAAAAATTGAGAGATAAGGCCACTTCCTCTTACCAATAACCTTCTAGTAAAATCTTGAACCAAATGGAATTGAAATGATAAAATGAAATGAAATGAAAAATATATCCATGTTTGAATAATATAAATGAAGTTTTGGGGGATAAATAATATATATTTCCTATATAATAATTTAAACATATAAAATCTTAAATTAAAATTGAGATTGGAAAATAATGCCTTATCTTAGGCATTCTCTTAGTAAGGTGTGCTCTAACTCCCTTGAATAACTGAATATTCTCTCTGAGAACCTCTAAGAAATAAGAGTTTTTCGATTCCTTTTTGGTTCCAAAGGTTCCCAAATATAGGAGCGGATTTTGAGATTTATAATTTTTAATGGATTGAATATAAATTTTAATAATGGGTTTTGTTGGGATAGATAGTGGTGGGGTTCTTTTATATATGATAGGAGGTGTAATTTTATAAAATTATGATGGCATAATCTGTAAGGAATTTCATATTTTAGGAAATAGTATAAAAAATTAATTATTATAGGGTATTTGATTTTAGGAGGCAGATTAATCCATCATACACATATTTAGATATATAGTTTAGAGATATTATGTGAACTAATCTGATATTTAACCATTTTACACCATTTTATCTATAACTATGGTAACAAACATCTACCATGGTAACTTATATCTATGTATAAAAATGAATTTAAACTTATTACTAAAATTTTAAATTATTTTTCTAAATTAGAAAGCTATTTTACTAAATTCAATTTATAATTTTGGTAAAAATTAATTTAAATAATTTCACATAAAACAAATATTAATTTAAAAAAAATTATCATTAGGAATGAATTCATTATTATTATATTCCAAATAATAATCATTATATAAATATAATTTTTTTAAATATATAAATATTATTCTAATTATAAAAATAAATATGTTAAATATGATAAATATATATTTTATACAAAATCATATAATAGGTAATAGAAATAATGTTTTCAAGAAAAAATTTATGTCCAACTGTTTCATATTAAATTAGCATTCATTATAGTTAGACAATTATTTCATAGGCGTTTTTAACTTATTTTAAAAACCATTAGATGAATTATATTTTTATATATCACTCTTTAAAAAACATTGACGAAATATATAATTCCAAGAACCAATAATTATATAATCAATTGTACTTTCATGAGTTATTTTGAACCTTTTAATTTTGTTAAAAAATAATTTATTTTTATAATAATATTTCATGTAAATATATTATAAGGTATTTAATTTTTTATTTTAATATAACGTTATACCCTATAGTTTAGTATTTTGTGTGTCATATGTTAATGAATACACTCGCATTATTTAAAGAGTAATATAAAATAAACTTAGGTGGTCTTATTCGTACAACCAATGTGTCTGGCCATGAGGCTGCCCACATGTAAAAAATAAATAAATGAAATTACAATGTGAATCAACTATAACCTGAAGCCTCGACTCCACATATTCACTAATCTCTATTGACCTACTTCAACCAGATCCACTGCACAACTGGTTCTCATATATTTATAATAGGCATAAGCTCTACAAAACAACGGGAGTTAACATGTAGAATGTGAGAAATACATCTCATTAGGGAATGGAAAAATTTCCCTAATATATTAAATCATATACATGTATACATATGTGGAAAATAATAACTTGAAGTAAAATGAATTAATAATTTTTTTGAATTCATCATGTTCTAATCAATCCATCACATCACCTAACCATACATACTCTAAAAACACAAGAGGAGATGTTTCCTCTTACCACATGTCTTGACCCATACCTTAATATGTAGGGTATGGTTTAATACAAAGCCTATATAAATACCCTCATCTTAGGGTAGGGGTATCTACCATATATTGATTAAATAAAATAATTGATTGACCACCCTACCACATAGGGTGAGGATCTCATATCATCTAATAAAAATAAAAATAATATCTCTCCTCACATATCGGGTAGATATCACCATCGTGATTCAATAATGACCAGTATATTCTAAATAAAGGAATTAACTATCAATACTATATAAGTAAAGGTTATTTCATGCATCAAATCGTATAAAAAATAACAAGAAAAACCAATACCTTATCACTCATGTTGTTTCATTTTAACACATTCTCACTCAAGGTGAGGCAATTAATAATGTAATATTTTAAACTACATCACACTAGCCTCTTTCCTATTTGATGGTGGGTCTCACATATACCACCTTACCTCAATATTCTCACTCTAGGTGGAATCCTTACAATAATTTCTTATTTTAGCTGAGGTCACACATCCATCACAAGATTAACAAGATCGCACAGAACAATCCCTATGCTCAAGTTATGTCTCACAAGAATTACCTAGACTAGTAACATATCACTCAATTATACCACTTCTAATGCATTATTAATCATGGTTAGAAAATAAATCAAATCATTAAAAATTATAAACACAATTAGTTAGACTCTCAAAAATAGAATCAAACATAACATCACATCTTTACCCACATAATTACCAAATCATATAATGGGTAAGAGTCTCTCAAGACCTATCCAAAAATCTTGAAGAAAACAACATAGTCTATATTTACTTTATAAGTAATTTCATCAATAATATCTCTTCCATAAAACCAAATATATTAAACTCAATTAAATTTACATCTAAACCAAAAGGGCATCCACTGAGTTCCCTGAACCCTACCCAATCTATAATCATTGATTGAATAATGCATTCATCGCACCATGGTGACTCTCCATAAAATATTCCCTACTTGTACAAGAACTTAACATGTCAGTTTCAACCCTCTTCCATTTCATCAACACAACTCGGTTGTGTTATGTGGAGACAAAACTGATTTGACTTGTTTGCATACCCATGGAAACCAAATGCCAATTCATCTAAAAAATATGGCCCATAAGTGGGTCCAATCACACATCCCACTTGGTTGTCTCTCAATACCAAAATTTGGAGTAAACCTTCCATGGTACACTATATCATTCCATAGAGACCATATCAAGATCACAATACACGCCAAGTATCCAATACAGCAATGAGACCATGTTCCCAATTATGTATGTGATGTATGACCGTCCCACCCATCACCACTAAGACTCATATTATCATACATACCAAATAGTAATTGAAAAATATTTTAGAATATGTTAAACTCATTCCAAATATGATACATCCCCATAGTCTCTCATAAACTCAAGCCACAACCTCCTCCCATTTTGATGTTGTAAAACCAATTGATTTTAGATTATATTTTCTCTTTAAAACCAAATGTGTTCGACATCATGTTACAAATTAAATTAAAAACGAAAAACATAAAAAAATATACATCAATATTATCAAATTAATTTTGGAATAATAAATCCACTTTTATATGATATATTGTAATCATTAGGAAAAAAATATATAATAGGATTATAAACCCTCTATGTTTTTATCATTCATTTTTCAATATAAGAATTTTTAGTTTATATATTTTATTTTCATTTTAAAAATTAATTTATAAATTTTAAACTTTTATTTTTAAAGAAATAAATTCATTTTGAAATTCATTATTTATATATTACCATAAAATGAATTTTAAATATTATTCTAAAATAATTGTTTTTATTCAAATAATGAAGAAACTGATTTTTTTATTACAATCACTTATATGAAATTTTGATAATTAAATAATGACATAAATGTTTTGAGGCCACATTTACAAAAAAAATCACAAATATTAATAAAAATGTTTAAAATAATATTTTTAATTTAAAATGTCCAAGTTTAACATTTTATAATATTATGTAATATTTTACACGGAAAAATAATTTTATTGAACTATATTAAAAATTGGGTTTCATCCCCTATAGAAATTAAATATTTAAATTTTTTATATTATATAGAAAATAATTATATTTATTTAATATGTTAAAATTAATTTGAAAGCATAAAAATAAGATTATAATTTTTTTAATTACTGTGATAACGACAATACTAGTATTTTTAATGAATTGTCTTACTAACATTATATAATATCAATCTAATAAAATATATTAAATTTTTATCATAAACTACTATAAAATATTTTTTAAACCTACATATAATTATATAACCAGTCATTCAATTGGTAATCAATATTAATTAAAAGTAAGAACACTTAATGGTGAAAAAATATTTTCTCTACAAAATATTTTTCTATGTATTAAAATTTTCAATTTTCAATTTATTTTCCTATTATCTAGATAGAAAATGGATTATGTAAATACAAAATTTATATTTATAGATAAATATTTCATTATAATGGTTACCTTCTATTTTAAATAAAATATAATTTATTTATGTAAATTACTAGTTGGCAAGGTAAAGACTATTAAGGTAAATGTTAAAAATGTCATGCTAAAATACATAAAATTGTTTAAAGAATGAAACCAACTTTATGGTGGAATAATTTATTACCTAAAATCATCATTAAGTAAATTAAATTTTAATTTGGATCATTTTACCCTTGATTAATTTCATTTAATCATTAAAAAATTAATGGGTATTTAAAAAATGAAATTTTTTACTAATTAAAGGCGACCTCATCCACTATCTCTCTCAACCCATTAAAATGATTTAAGTCTACATATAATCTACTATAGAAACTCATCAAACATTTCTATATTAACAATAATCCTTTTTTCATTCCAAAATTGAAAACATTAGAGCCTTTAGTTTATAACCAACGGAGAATAACCAAAGGGAATGGCGATGCTCTCAAATGAGCTATCATAGTTCTTTCCTTATTTACCCCTAAAATATTATAAAAAAATAAATTATGATTAAATAAGTATAAAAAATATCATAAAATGGTTTTTTATTTATGTAATACCATTTTTTTATATCCCTCCAAAACCATTTGAAAAATATAGACATCTTCATTCATTTGTCCCAACAACCACCTTCATAAATGACATGTTTAATTTTTCCCTTCCACTATACCAGACCATTAACAAAGAGTTATATAATGAAGAAATATGGATTATATAAAATGGATAACATTATAAAATTAATAATAATATTTTTTTTATAATCCCTCTTAATCTATTAGAAATGGGTGTTTTATTCTTGTAAGGATAGACTATAACCTCCATGAAAAAAGTAATTTGTTTTTCTATTACCGCATAACATGGATGAATTTAAATATTTATTTAATTAATTCAAATGATATTCATAACTATTTAAATTTTGAAAATATAATATTTGACATCCTATATGTTATATTTACAATAAATGAACAAATTAAACCTAATAGTGTTAATTAAACTATTTGAGGCTCCTTTCTTAATTTAATTCCATTTTTAGAAAAACTGGTGAACTATATAAATTTTCTTCCAATAGAGTAATAAAGAATATTAAATATTAATTTTATGGAGACTATGGAGTTATTTTACAAACCATTTGACAATGGATAATATAATGAAAAAGTTTCATAAAAATCGATCGAACCCCTTTGTGTAACTACTATAAGGGAAAACTATTTAATTAAAAAATAACATAAAAATAAATAGTAATTATAAAATAAAATCTAGATTAAAAAATTTATTATGTAATTTTTTACTGAAAAAATAATTTGTTCATATTTTAATCCCACACACGGAGTTATTGAAGACTCGATGTTAGGGGTTTTGGATCTCAATTTTTGTTTTATTAAGATATGATTAATATTTTGCACTATTTTTATTTTTATGGATTATATGTTTTAAAATTTATATTTTCTTAATAAATTTAATTAAATCCAAGTGATTATAAGTCTATCTCACTTCCTACCTTCCATGAATTTCCAAATTAAAATTTTAGGATGTTTTGTGAATTTTATTTAACTTAAACACTATTTCATTGAGGTATTGTGTTACATCCCAAACTTCTCAGTTTCATGATTTTTTTCGTCAATGTTAAGATTTAATTTTGTGGAAAGTTATCTGCCTCTATATAAAAAGTGAAATTTCAATTTCAAATATTTTATCACAATTAATTTTATCTTCAAAATTAATATTGTGATATAGAATATGTCACCCCGCCATTAATGATAGTTTCCCCTCTATGTCCATATGTTTTTAATCATTAAAATGTTATCATTTATATTTCAGAACCCAATTATGTATTATATCATGCGACATTAATTTTTATCTCATAATTTATTAAAAATAATATCTCATTATCCCTTTTGTGATATAGGATATTAGTAAGGAATTTTAAAAAATAGAAAGGGGTCCTCTTAACCACATTTATTAATTTTAAAATAAGCATTCTCTTTTTAATTTAATGTTTTCTCTATATAATTATCATGGAATACATTTATATTTTTTATATATTTTAAATACATATACCTAGTTTTTTACATATTAATTTGTTTTGGGATAATACATGTTTTTTCTTTCACAATTCTCACTTTTTAGTAAAACCAATTTTTGGTCACTTACCAATTTCATATTTCATAACCACTACTATATACATATATTTTATTAACCACTAATATATCTTTTCTAAAATAATATTAATTTATGGAAAAATCTCATTGATTAATTCTTCATTTAATTGTAAATAATACACTATTTCATTATTTAAAATAACCTTTACCCATTTTAAAAAACATCAACTTAGTTTAAAATAACTTTTAAATATTTTTTTTCTAAAAAAACCCTTCATTAAATTACAAAGTAATATTTAGGTAAATGACATCGTTTAAATCCATACATTTCATACAAGTTAAAACAAGGACTCCATTAACTTTTTTGGTAAAATATGAATAATAATTTTTTATAAAAAAGACATAAAGATTAATTTGAAAATATTTGGGTAAATAACGGGTTAAAATGATATTGATAAATAATTTTCAAAAGGATAAAAATAATTGAATTATTTTTTTAAAACATGGTTTTAGAAGAAATTTGGTTTCCGACAAATGAGAGAAACAATGTTTGGCTTTCATAAAAATATTTTTATTTACAATTTTATATAAAAAGTAGTGGAAATAGTACTATTAGTATAAAATAATAACGAACAATGATAAGAGAAGAAAATTATATGGATTATTAAATTTTTATTATATTATTTCTATCTATGGAAATTCAATTGAAAATAATCCAAAAAAAATTAGATTATGAAGTAAACCCTTGAAAATATCATAAATATGATGTAAGAATAAAAAAATAAATCAATTATATGTGTCAATAATAAATCCACCTAAAATTAGTCGAAATAAAAAAATAGATAATACAAATTAATTACAAACTTAATATTATAATATTAAGGATAATAATGGTGTAATATAACCTAATAAAAAGGAATTGAGTTATAAAATTCTTTACCAGTTGATAAATTTTAATTAAAATTCCATAAAATAAAATAAATCAAATTTAAACATATAATACTATGAATAATTAACTATTCATGATATTACATGTCATGGGGCAATATTTACACCATATAAATGAAATTAGGTGCATAACATTACAATTTCTGCCAGTACAATGAAATTAATACAAAAATATATTACCTTACACTTCATTTTGGTTGAACCCTCTTTAACATTCTATACAACATGTTTTATAATGTAATTAACTTATAATATATTCGTATTAATATGTATTATATCATATTTTATTCTTTTTTAACATCATATAGTCTGTTTGTTAATACCCATTCATTATTTTCATTGTTTTGGGTTTTAATTGACTTGTTTTTCGAGTTTTTTTTGACTTATTATTTTTTGTTCCTCATATATAGATCATTATTTAATCACCTATAGAATTTAAAACATTATGTAAGTATCATGTATATTTATTATATATTTATTTTAATAATCCATAAAATTTGGTGATAGGAAATGGAATACATCATTTATAGAGACGGTAGTCCATACGTACACATGAATATTATTTAATTTTTTCGTATTTAAATGAAGAAAGGCAAATGATATATATATGTATACTATCATAAAAGTCCTATAATTATTTCATATATATAATATATTCATATTAAAACCATCCATAATACATTATATATAATATGTGAATGAATCACATCGCTTGGCGAGGCAATAGTTCACCGTACACAAGAACAATGTTATCGTATTAACAAAAAATTGAAAGGATGAATGTATATGCTATATAATTATTCAAAAAACATAATAATTTCATAAATATTATATAAATCATATATAGATATTATTTCTATCATTATTCCCAACATTGTGTGATGGAAATGTAAAAGTGATTGACATTGCTTCGTTAGGTGAAAGTCCTCCGTACACCCAAATAATGTTTTCAAAATACATTTTATGGAAGTTTTTAAAGTTTTAGGTTATATTCATAACATAAAAAATCTCACAATATATAATATACTGATTTTATTATATAATCCTGGTTAAATAATAATTGAAGGTTGTGGAGAAGTAGATAAAATAAAAATGATTTTAGAAGAACATTACCTCTTTTGGGTATCCTCCATCCATCCATGTATTATTTTCTACCAATGATATGGTTTCTAGGATTTTGGGAAGGATTTTCGGGAGGGATATTAGTTGTTACTCAGAGAAAGAAAGTTGTTTTGTTGTGTGAATAGAGTATTATAGGGGGTTCCCTTTTATAAGTGGGGTGAGTGGCACTCTTTTAGTTTCTGAAAACAGAAAAGTATACCCACATTTTACCTTGTTAAGTGGCACAAATTCAAGAACTATCATGATAATATACGGGTTAAGGACTAAATATTTCCATAAAAATGTTTTTTTACATGTTTCTATTTCAATTGGACCCTTAAGATTAATGTTTATCCCCTGGTTACACTTGTGTTTTTCTTAATCACTGTAATTAATCTTAACTTTTTTCACTAATAATTATGGTCAAAATTTATAGTGAAATTATTATAAATAATAAATTATCACGATTCACAATATTGAATCTATTTTTTAAAATTTAAATCTTATAATAGGCTGTAATTAAATTTAAATTAATCCCTCATTGGGGACTAGAATGCATGGTTTTATTGTGAAAATTTTCAAAATTATACTAACTTTTTATATTCTATTTCAACATTTAATTGATTTTAAAGACCAAAAATTAATTAATAAATTTATAAATGAACTATTCTTACATTAAAAATAATTAAAAAATAAATTATCATTACAATTTATTTTGATTAAATGTTATATTTCATTTAAAACATTATATTTTTCAATATTTTTTATAAATGAAATTTCTTAAAAATACCTATAATTAACTATAAGATAATTTTTACATGAATATTTTCCAACAAGATGTTTATTTTGTTAAATATATTTTTAAATTTTATAAAAATTTAGTTTTGAAATATGTTCTTCATTATAATGAGGAAAAAGTTCCATGAGAACAATATATCTTTTTATTCATAAAATTTGATTTGTTCTTATCTTATACAAATATATTCTATTGTATAATATGTGAAATTTTATATTACATAAATAATATATAAATTTTATTATGGTCATCCACTAATATAAATTAGTTTATTTTATTATGATTAAATAGATTTAGTGTGTAATAATTTTTTTTATAAAATAAATTTCTTTATATTCAATTGGTATTTATATTTATTTTAAATGAGATTGTAACCAATAAATTAAAACATATATTTTATTAGGTTATTTAATCCAATACATAAAAAAAATTAGTGTCTATGAGATCATTATCATTTTGAATAAAAATATTAATAGTATTTGGTAAAACTCGGTTTTGCATAAAACACTAGCCATTATAGAATTTTATTTTTTAGTGTAACACAAGATAACTCATTATTTTGTTCATTGGAAGATGTATAATAGAATTAATTTAGTTAAAATACTAAATATACCATAAAATTAGGAGGTGTTTTATTTAATTCTATACTTGTTTTTGTGTGATACAATTTATTAGATATGATATTTATATTTTAATTTTTTTTTGGTTTTACATTCTCCCCACCTTATATAAAATGTGTCACTGTAATTTAAAATTGATCTTAGTAATCAAGTGTATGAAAATTGAAAATACCATTGTTGAAAAAGAATCTGCATGAAATGGTTAATAAAACTTCCACATTATAATAGAGAAATGGATGTACAAAGGTCATATTGAATGACACATATCATGGTTTCTACATAGGTGTACATTAGTGGAAAGTAAAGATAGGAACATGGAGAAAAAGAGTTAAAATTGATAGAGATTGATGGAGGTCATTTATCAAAAACAATTTAATGATCAATATAAATTTAGGGGGCTGAAATATAATAGGGGTGTAAATCTCATTGATCTATTCATAAATATTACTTATAGGAGAACACTTTATTTAAATATCGTATTTACTAAAGTCAAGGAGTTATTTTAATACCAATAAATAAATGTAAATATACTTATTTAATATATTTTTGTTTCATAGGAACAAGTTAATGTTTTGGTTGTGATTACAAAAAATGACAATTAATCACTTATTCCATGAAATAAATATAAAAAAAATGTTTTTTTATTCCTTAATTGCTAAAATTCACATTTAACAAATTATAAGATCTATAATAGAGTGAAAATCCTTTTTTTATCTCTAAATAGTTTTCAAAAAATAATATGGTTAATACATTTACTACTAATCCTAAAAAGTAATATTAATACTTCATTATTATTATTATTATTTAAATAGTTTACTTAAAAACAATGTCAAATTAACCAGGACATCGTGTAGGCCAATGGTAGGCATGAAACCCTTGTCATCACTTTTTAATGGGTTAATGTTCCAATACATGTCCATATATGACATGCTATTACCATTCATGCCTCTTGTCATTTATATAAACTATATTAATATAATTTTATAAATTTATCAAAATTATGATGGAATCCTTGAAATAAATTTAATAATTAAATAATATTTTTTCAAAGGAATTCAATACAACCTATTTTAAAAAAATATATATCAGACATATTTGACTATTATTCCAATTAATGATGTTATAAACTCGAATGGTGATCAATAATTTTAAACTTATCTGACTAAAAATTACTGGCATTATTCTTCAAATATATTTTCCACTAAAACATATAATTTCCCTAAATTTCCACAAATTGTATTTAATATTGGTAGACTCTCATAAAAAAACTAACAAAATAGATGTTTAAAACATTGAAAATACGATCAAACTTGAACTCATTAACCCTTGATGGTAAACATGAATCATATGATTACAAATACATATACGCTTCTGAATCCTTTAATTATTCATGATTCTTAAATCCAAAACATCAATGTTAAAATAATTCTATAACATAATTATAAAACCCCAATCAATACTTCAAGAATTTTATTTCCACCTATTTCCTTCCTTGGATTAGGGTTAATATTTTAGAATATAGAATTACCTATATTCAAAAATCATAGTGTGATAATCAATAATCAGTGTAGGAAAACCATATAATCCATTATAGTACATCTATATCATTTCCAAAAATTCCCAAATATAAGAAAATTTATGATTAATATATTTTATTTTCCTCACTATCTATTCAAAAAATTTATAATTTATAGTAAAAAATTCTTAATTATCCTAACTATATCCCATGGGAGTGTAAAACTAGGTGTGTAATAAGGCATGTAGTTAAACACTAGTTGATGATCGTGTTAACTCCAAATTCCCCCTTTTTAGAGTAATTAACACTAGGAACGTCAATTCCAGAACCATGTCCACTTGTAGTATACAAACATAGATGTGTATTTATGAAAAACTAATAATATCTATATAACCAAAAAATTAGGTTGTTCTTTTGTACTTACCCTCATATTATATCATTGGGTTATGTTCCTTAATTTTTGTTTTCCAAAATCTAGTTTCCAAGGTTTCTACTAAAGTTTCTCTGATACCAACTATAGAAACTCCAACCCCAATATCCTAGATTTGATTCCTTCTACCATTAAATTGGAATAAAATAAAATGAAACACACCCCAAAGGACTAACCAGTTTATTATTCTTGGTAAACTAGATACATACATGCGTCCTACAATTAATTTTAATACACAAATTTAAATTTTTTTTGTAAAAAAAAATATTTCATCTATGGAATCCCTAGATATGTGTAATAGTAATAATTATTGACTCTTATGATAATAAATAAAATAAAGGTAAGGTAAAATGACCTATAAGAGTTATTTATAGTGGAAGATATCATGAATCAATAAGAATAATTAGTATGTAAAGGTAAATAATAGAACACACATGCCATCTTAATCAATAACGTGATAATTAAATGCATTCCTAAATTATAACATAGATAAAATCACTTGTGTAATGAAAAATGAGTTTTAATATAGGTTATCCTTAGTTATTTAATTTCATTTTTTTTCTAGAGCACATTACGTTTACCATCAAGATCTTTCATCAATACAGTTTAAAACATTCTAGGTAAAATAATCTAATTCATGTCCACACCTTTCACAAGATAGAACTGTCAATATCTATCTTCCGGATAGTTTATACCCACTTGGTTACAAACATGAAGGGTTTTTTCCAATAAATTTCATCTCATGAGACAATTTATGCATCGATGGTAATTAGATAAACTGTACCCAAACCATGACATACTTTTCCAAATGATTCCTCATATATTGAATAATTTATTTTATTAACAAAACATTTATCTTATAAAATATCTGTACAGAGCGATGAGTATAGATTTTTCAATATTTCCCCAAGTAATCAAATATCATTAAAGGTAAAAACTAGATGTAAAAATGTTATATAGTCTAAGAAATAATCATATAATTTTTTACAAAATTTTAATTAAAAATATATTCTTAAGAATGACAAGAAATATTCAATGAAATGATGTCTGGAAAATATGTACCGACCTTACTAGATAAAATAAAAATTCCATTTTCTTTTTTTGGTATAATAAAAGTAGAAATTGTTTAAAAAATAAGTAATATTACTTTGAAAAAAAAATTTAATATATTGAGTGAAGATAAATTCAATAAATCATGTTGAAATGGTTAAAAAATTTTGAATATTTTTAGAAAAATTGGTTTTAGATGGAAACATGTTCCCGAACAATGACAGAAATGATGTTAGGTTTTCTTAACAACCTTATATAAAACATTTTATGTACTAAAGTGTGAAAAAATGGGACTATTACATGAAAATAATCATTAATAATAGTGTAATATAAAATAAAGTGTTTCTTAAAAAATTATCAAAAAATTTCCATTAATGGAAATTGAAGTGTAAATAATCTAAAATAAACACTGATTATAATGTAAATCCTTTCGAAGATTATAATGTTGATGTAAGAATAAACCAATGAACTTATTATTTCTTTAAATTCTAAATCCACATGAAAAAATTTTAAATAAAATAATATATAGTCAAAACTAATTATGCATATAATCTTAGAATATTAATGACAACGAGGATGTAATATAACACAATGAAAAGGGATTGGGTTTTGAAAATATTTAACACTTGATAAATTTTAATTCAAAACCACTAAATTGAAATAATTTAATGTGAAGAAAAAAATACTATTAAGAAGAAATAATTCATTAAATTACATGTCATGTGGATGCATATACACTATGTAAATTTTATTAGGTGCATAACATTTTAATATGCCTCAGTGAAATGAAATTGAGACGAAATAGTCCTTAACTTATAATTATTATTGGTTGAAAACAATTTAACCTCATGTATAATGGTTTTAAGAATGTAATTAACTAATAATATAAACAAAGTAGTATTTATGTTATCATATATGACACTTTTATAGCATGTTATCATTAATTTGTTAATAATATTTCATTATTTTCATTATTTTAGGTTCTAATTTCCTTTTTTAGTATGTTTTGAATTGTTATTTAATTCTCCTTATATTTTGATCATGATTTCATTATCTATATACAAAAAACAATAATTTATCTATCATATATATTCATTATAAGGAATAAAATTTGGTGATAGGAATTGGATTACACTATTCATAGAGATGGTAGGTCCAACATATGCAAGAATGCAATTTCCATTTCCTTATCCTATTGAAAAATAGAAATGTAAATGATATATAAAAATATATTTATATTATCACTAAAGTATCATTTTTATGTCATATATATAATTTTTTTTTATTAAAACCATCTTTAATACATTCTATGTAAATAAATATCAAATCACACTGTGTTGCATGACAATTGTCTGTCATACACAAAAACCGTGGTATCATATTCCCCAAAATTGTAAAGAATAAAGTTATATGTCATATAATAACTAAATAAGAGTAAATATTTCGTAAATATAATATAAATCATATAAAAATAGTATTTAAATGATTTTTCCCAACCTTGACATGTAGTAATGAAAAATTAATGACATGTGTTCGTGAGATGGTAGTTCGTCGTACATAGAAATGATGATTTTGTAACTCATTTTATGGAATCGTGTGATGTTTTAGGTCACAAACAGAACATAAAAAAAATATAAAATAATTATGTTATAATACAGTAATTTTATAATAATAATTTAAGTATGTGGATAAGGAAATAAGATAAAAACACTCTTAGAATAACCTGACATCTTCATTAGGGATCCTCTGTAGGATTGCACTAAAACCATAAAAGGATTTATTTATTCCCAAAATATGGCTTCTTTAATTGTGGGATGGATATTTGGGATTTATTTTGGAAGGTATTGGATGATAAAAAATTTGTTGAATGTGTGAAGAGGGGAAGAGAGGGGTATCCCTTTTATAAGTGGGGTGAGTGGCACTGTTGTAATTTTTGAAAAGGGAGAGGTATACCCACGTTTTTTACATGTATTGTAGCTAAAATAATAAAAAAATATACAAAATATATATTATAAGGTTAAAATATGTCCATAAAATGGGTTTTGGAAAAGTTTTTGGGTCATTTGGATCTTTAAGTTTAATGTTTACTCACATGATAAACTCAATTTTGTTTAATCGTGGTAATTAACTTTAACTACTTTCAATAATCATTTTGGTAAATATTTTAGTTGAACATATATGAAACAATAAATTTTGATGACTAAAAATATCTAAGAAATTTTTCTAAATTAAAATCACAAAATTGGCAGAAATTAATTTAAAATTAATCCCACGTGGGGGATGAAAAAGTAGACTTTTAAAGTGAAAATTTTCAAACATTTAGTGATTTTTATATTAAAATTCAGTATTATATTGATTCCGATGAATTATATTGGATTAATATATGTAAAATTAATATATTATTTCTTTAAAACCAATTAAAAATATAATTTATCATAAGAAATTATTTATAGGAAAAGTGAGTTTTCAATTAAAATTTAGAATTTTAGCAATTCATTAAAAAATGAAACTTCTCAGAAAAATACATAAAATAAACTATAAGATAATTTTGAAATTAAAATGTAAAAAATTATTTTATTCTTTTAAAATAAAATTTATAATATTTTAAAATTTTAATTTTAAAATAAGTGCGCCTTTAAAATTAGGTAACACTACATCGAAAAAATACATCTTTTATGCATAAAATTGGATTTGTTCTTATCTTACAACTATAAAATATTTTGGATGAATGTAAAAAAATTATTGAATATATAACATAGAAATTCAATTAATATCATTAAATAATATTAATTAATTTCATTTTATAAGATAAAATAGTTTTGTTACATAAAAATAGTTTTTTCTATAAAAACATTTTATTTATAATCAATTGGTTTTAGGTTCATTTATAATTAATCATTAACCATTGAATTCAACCATTTATTTTATTAAGTTATTTAATACTATTCATAACCCTTAATTCAATATCTACTGGATAATATTCATTTTAAATAATAATATTAATAGTACTCTGAAATATTGGGTCTTACACACAACACAACGCATCAAAGAAAGGCAATGTTGCATGTGTCAAAATAAAACTATGAATTTAGGGCATTGAAAACTATAATATTTATTGAGTTTATTTTATATATTAAATATATAGTAATGTATCAGAGTGTTATATTCCTTTCCAAGATTGTTTTTTGATTTCAAACCTGCTATCCAATATGATATTAATATTTTAAATTTTTAGCGTGTTTTTCTAAGAACGTGGATAATGGTATTTTCATCCTAATAATTAAAATTAAATATATTTATGATATTGAATTAATTATTTTATAATGAATTCTATGTATTCGTAGGATTTATAAGAGGAAATAAAATTTGACATGATCCGTTAATATTTATAAAAGTCTATTAAGAAACCTCTTTTGGATTACATGTTAAGCCTTAAAGAGTTGATCACATGGAAATAAAAGAAGCACTATTATGTGGAGGACTAATATGTCACGACCCGTCCCCCAGGGCCAGTGCAGTGACTACCCCAATCCCGCCTTCTATAGGCCAGGGGCTGGTGACTAGCACCAGAAGGTGTATTCCTTAAAACTGGGAAGGCACTGCCTTTATAACCTGTAAACACACACAACCAAACATACAACAAGATAAGAACAACAAGTAAACTGTATAAAAAAAAGAGTGCTAAAAGTAAAAAGGGGATGGAATAAAATCCAAATAATAAATTACAGGAAACTGAAAGTATAAGACTGATGATATGTGAAAAGCAGCTTCAGGATCATTTACCAAGAATCATACCTGAAGGGTAGGTACAAATCACGAACGGTCGTCTCTGTGGTTCGCCTCGTCTGACGCCCACATATGAGATACCTCCAGTCCTAGTACTCTCATCATCCATCAGCGATGTCCGTCATCTTCACCAGACACAAAAGGGTGCAGGCATAGCTCGTGCAGGGCTCAGTATAATGATACTCAGTAAGGACCCTGAGACCCTCAAGGTCTCACAAAATTCACCAAGGATAAACTACAAGTCATGAAATCAACTCTCAAACCTACTTTGGTATATGCCCATACATATAACTAAGTTATCAATTATACCAATCTCAATCATAATGAAACATAGGGTCCAACCCAATAGCACAAAGCTCAACGGTTCCACAAAGGAAGGAAAACCACAAAGTCAAGTACCACACAGGTACGCCACACAGAAGAATACCACCAAGGAATTACCACGAAGGAAATTACCACACAGGTACGAACTCATATCACACTAGTTATAACTTAAGTACAGTAGTAGAGATGATTAGATGTAAGTGTTGAATCATCTTACTCTGTTAAGAGCCATACCCACATAGGATCGCTCGGTGCTGACCCACACAGGATCGCTCGATACAGACCCACACATGATCGCTAGGTGTTGACCCACACAGGATTGCTATGTGCTGACCCAATCATGATCTCTAGATGCTGACCCACACATGATCACTCAGTGCTGACCCACACAGAATCACTCTTCATTCTTCATGCCCCATCCAGGTATAGGGTTCCCGCATTATGCTTGTTTATCACTAGGAGGGTCCGCCCCAAAAGCCACTTGTCGATACTCCAACTTCCACAAAGTCTCACAAAGAAGTTTCTCAATGGACCGCCACATCATAGGGGTATCAATGCAACGTACGTTGCATCAATCGGAAGCTCAGTTTGTGAGTTATTAGCCTTTTAGTACTGAGGGCCCATTGAATTCTTACTCGATCCAACCCGATTGTTCCCTAACGTTATCCAAATCTCCAGTGGGGTATAACAAAGGGACTTTCTCACTCCAAGGATCCCGTCGACATAGATGGTTCATCAAACGGATGTCTGATGCCAAAGATATGGTCGAAGATGCGTAAATGGGTCGAAGTGGGTCCAGGTCCGGTCCAACCCGGTCGGCCCGAACCACTGGGTCCGGCCCGACACACGCTGGGCGGCCCGTCCTGGGCAACAACCTGCGGGGTGGCGGAGGCCGTGAGGGCTGCGAACGGCGTGAGGTCGCAGGACCGCGAGGGCGGCAAGGGGGGCGCAGAACCGCGAGGGGGTCACGGAGGCCGTGGGAGTTTATGAGCGGCTTGAGGCCGCGGGGCGTCTTGAAGGGCTGCGAAGGCTCGAAGGGATGTGGGGTAGCATGCCTAGGCCGCGAGGTGGGCATGCCGGGGGTGGAGGAGCATCATGGGGCGCGGAGGGTGTGGGCGGCAGCGCCAACCCCGGATGGCGAAGGCCGCGGGCGGCGGTGGCTGCGGTCAGCGGAGGTCGCGGACAGTGGTGGCTGTAGTCAAGGGATGTCACTTGGTGGGTGTGGCCTTGTTCAGTGGAGGCTGTAAATAGTGGTGGCTACGGTCGGTGGAGGCGGTTGGACGGCGGCGATAGCGGAGCGGCGCCGTTGCGCCAGCGCCTGCGTCGCGGTCGGTGGTGGTGCTGATCGCCATTGTTTGGCCCCTTCGTGGTTGGTCTCCGACCTCCTCAATCACTAATAACACCAAAAATAATCACATGAATTGCGAAGAGGATGAGACATGTTTTTTTTGGCCCGCACTCTCCGCATTAGAGCAGTAGCAAGCAGCTATAATCTCTCTTTGAATTATGAAGAGTCATCCAGAATGAAAAAGGGAAGAATTTCAAACAACCACCCCTAACTTGTTAGTTTGTTTTCTTTGATGATGAGGGAATGATGATCATCGATTTAAGACATCCCATGTTGGAGTATTTCCTGGCGAAGAATTCAATGTCATGTGTCGACATTCTTCATTGGAGGAGCATTCTTCTTGGAAGAAGCTCTTCGTCAGAGAGAGCAATCCTCCAAGAGCTCTCCCCTTTTCCTATACATTCCCCCAAAATCCAAAATATTGAACTTTTTTGTTTCCCCAATTTTAATTTTTGGCACAATTTAAAATTGGATTAATGAATTACATAGTGGTTGGCATAATAAATTAAAGGGGGTGGCAACATTAAAGTTTGGGAAGTTTAAGAGGCTTCCCCACACTTAAGAGGGGGATCAAGGGGTTTTAGCCTCCGGTGGTCCCCACCACCGTAACATATCATGGGAAGTTAGTTCAGGTGGTCCCCACCACCATAACCTCTCATTGGAGGTTTAGTTCAGGTGGTCCCCTCCTATTAAACATCCACATGGAAGTGTCAAAAGAAAAAAAAATAAAATGTTACACAATTTATTTTCATTTTATTCTTTCACGAATATGTGAAAAACTAACTTCCTCCCTTGACCTACTGTGGTCGAGGTGAAGGTATCCTTAAGTGAATATTGGCATTGTGAGATCAACAGTGCCCTCAAATTTGAATTTTGAGCACCGGTTCAAATGTTTGAAAAAACCCGCTCGTACGTTTATTGAACATACCTAAACAAAAGTTCAGAAATTCATTCCAGGCACTCCAGCTATTAGAATCATGCGCCATCAATTTTTCCAGACTTGTAAAATTCCCATTTAATTAAAAAAAATTACATAAAAATTCTGGGTCTTTAACTTCTCCCCACCTCATGGCTTTACGTCTCTGTAAACCACAACTCAAAATAAGGGAACAAGTGAGGGTACTGAGTATACATCAGAGCCTCCTGTTCCCATATGTTGTACTGGAGGTTCCTGTGCTACCAGCAAACGCACACCAGAGGTATCGACTGTCCACAAAGGACCCACTCCTGTCGATCTAGAATCTCAATTGGAACCTCCGTAAAATTTTCCCCATCGTCGACATCTAACTCGACATGGTCGATGATGTGAGAAGGGTCATGCACATATCTCCTCAGTTGGGATAAGTGGAAGATTTCCTGCACTCGTTGTAACTGATATGGAAGAGCTAAGTGGTA
Source organism: Viscum album (assembly GCA_963277665.1). NCBI lineage: Eukaryota > Viridiplantae > Streptophyta > Magnoliopsida > Santalales > Viscaceae > Viscum > Viscum album. Next base: position 1,055,183,392 of record OY728133.1, read on the forward strand.
TGCCACCTCACCAACTCTGTTGAGGACCTGAAAAGTTCTGATGAACCTTAGAGATAACTTTCCCCCTTGGCCAAATCTACACAAACCACATCTAGGTGAAACCCGTAGGAAGACGTGGTCACCATCCTCTAAATATAGAGGTCTTCATCTCCTGTAGACATAAGACATTTTCCTACTCTATGCAGTCTTCATCCGATCCTGGATAACCTGCACTTTATCTTTGGTAGCCCATACCATCTCTGGTCCCACTTGTGCTGACTCCCCTGGGTTAGTCCAGTACCAAGGTGATATGAAGGTTCACCCATACAATGCCTCAAAAGGTGCCATCCCAATGGTGGAGTGATAACTATTATTGTATGCGAACTCCACCAAAGGCAAGTGATCCTCCTAGCTGTAACCGAAGTCGAGGACACAAGCACAAAACATGTCCTCAAGGGTCAGAATGGTCCACTCAGTCTGGCCATCCATCCGAGGACGGAAGGCGGTGCTAAAACAAAGTTTCATCCTGAAAGCCTCCTACAACCCCTTCCATATCCTGGAATTAAAACACACATCACGATCAGAGACAATCATCAAAGGTACTCCATGTAGACGCACAATCGCCTACACATAGAGGTGTCCATTGATCTCTACTGAACCCTGCTCTCAGACCGGTAGGAAGTGGGATGACTTGGTGAGTCGGTCGGCGATCACCTAGATCGATTCATGACCTCTGGACGTACGTGGAAGCACTGTCACAAAGTCCATGAATATCCCATACCACTTCCACTCTGGGACCTCTAAAGGATGAACCAACCCTACTGGTACCTGATGCTCCACCTTCATTTCCTGACAAGTGAGTCATCGAGAGACAAACTCTGCTACTGATTTCTTCATTCCCAGCCACCAGTGCTTTCGTCGAAGATCCTGGTACATTTTATCCACTCATGAATGTACCGCTAGAGGGGATGTGTGGAACTCCCTCAAAAATTATGCCCGAAGTAACACTAGTACCATGGTACGTCCTCTAAAGAGGATAAAGAGCTACCCACCTTCAGAAAATCCATCAGGTGCCTGTCCTATGGATATCTGAGCACGTCATGTCTCATAATCAGCGTCCCCACACTGCGCTTTCTTTAATTGTAGAAGAAGTGGGGGAATGACTATAAGAGACTGAAAAAAAGATACTCCATCTCTATCCACAAATGATATATGCAAAGTGGACAGCTACTATGTCACATCACCTATCAGATGTATACAAGAACTCCTGCTGAGTGAATCTGCAACAAAGTTGCCTTTCCCAGGAGTATCGACTATCTCGAAGTCGTAGTCCTGGAGGAACTCAAGCCAACGTCCCTATCTTCGGTTCAAGTTCTTCTGAGAGAATATATACTTGATAATCTTGTGATCCTTGTAGACTATAAAACGTTCGCCCATCAAGTAATGTCACCACATCTTTAAAGATAAGACCTCTTCTACTAACCCCAGGTCAGGGGTAGAATACTTCTTCTCATGTTGTCTCAACTACCGGGAACCATTTGTTATCACTGCCCACTCTTGCGTCAGGACACATCTGATTCCATTCTATGATTAGCCGCAGTAGACTATGTACCCTACGACTTCCTACAATGGCCTCAAGATGGGTGCACTAGTTAGCCTCTTCCTCAGCTCTTGAAAAATCTACTGACATCTCTCCAACCACACAAATGGTTTCCCCTTTTTGTTCAAGGTTGATAGTGGTGCTACAACTCTGGAGAAATCTGGTACAAATCTCTGGAAGTATCCAACCAAACCCATGAAACTTCATACCTCCGTCACACTCCTAGGTGGCTTCCAAGCAAGTATTGCATCAATATTCACTGTATCGACTGCAACTCCAGCCTATGATATGACATATCCCAAAAATTGAATCTCTCGGATCTAGAACTGGAAATTTGAGAGCTTACCATAATTTTTTTTCTCTAATAGTGTGTCCATAACTACCTACAAATGATAGTAATTCTCCTCCTCAGTATCCGATTAGATCAGTATGTCATCGATGAAGACTACTACAAAGCGATCAAGGAATTGATGAAAGATCTTGTACGTGAGTCCCATGATTCTTATTGGAGCATTAGTTACCCCAAACGGAATAACCAATAACTTTTAATGGTCATACAGACATATGAAAGTTGTCTTCTCTACATCATCATCTCGTACTCTGAGCTGGTGACAGCCGGATCTGAGTTATATCTTCAAGAACCACTGTGCCCCCTTCAGCTAATCAAAGAGGTCGTCAATCCTAGGAATTCGGTACTTTTTCTTCACAGTCACCTGGTTCAGGCACCGATAGTCAACAAAAAGTCTCAAGCTCCCATAAGAATTCTTGGAAAACAAAATCGGGGATGCCCAAGGGGAAACACTGGGCTAGATGAATCCCTTCCCCCACAAGTCATCTAGCTGTAGCCGTAGCTAGAAAAACTCCATAGGAGCCATCTGATATGCTGGTGTAGATATCAGTGTCATCCCGGGGTACAAGTCAATGTAAAAGTCCACCTCTCTGCGAGGAGGTAGACCCAAAACATCATCAGGAAAGACATCTGTGTACTGGTACACCACTACAGGATAATTCGGTCTCTCTACATCAACCACTCTGAGGGTATGTCTTTCCAAATAACGAATGATTGGCTGCACCCTCCTCCGGGTAAGTCCATCCTACACTGCATAGGCTCCCTTCTCGCTGGTGAAGGTAAACCTGGTCCCATCCATGCGGACAGACTATACATTGCACCTAATACAGTCAATCAGAGCATAGAATGTAGATAACTAGTCCATACCCAAGATGAGGTCATAAGTCCTCGACACCGCTACTAGAAGATCCCAGCTGAAACTCTTGCCTCCTAGAGTAAGCTCACACTACCAAAACCAGTTCGTAATTGTCGAATCAGCTCCCACAGAAGTCTATATCCATAAGGATCGATCCAACAGCTCCATCGGAATCTCCGAGCTCCGAATGATGGTAGTGGAAATAAAAGAATGATTGGAACCTGTGTCTATAAGTACTACAGCTAAGGTGGAGTTGTCACAGATTGTACCACGTATCATCTCCGGAGCACCGTGATCGTAGGCCTCAACTGCCTGGAGCAGAGCTCTCCCCTATCCACCTACTCCCTATGGTTGGGGTGGACCTCCTGGTGGGGGTGGGGTAACATTTCAAATCTTATCCCACCACCAGCTGCACGGTCAGCTCCTCTGCCACATCCGTCTGATCCCAGTAGACCTCCTCGGTCGAACCTTTGTCTCTGCCTCAATGGTCCTTTGACCATCTACTGATCATCCGTATGGTGGGTCAGACAGTCACGAGCCATGTGACCATGCCTGCCGCATGCGTAACACTGACCGCTCTTGGTATGACTGGCTCTGCCTCGTGTGCCCCACACAACCGACCCTGAATCCTATGGTTGTCAAATTGTAGGTCTGGTCCTCTTGGACCTCTGTGTCATCTGTCTGATCTCAGCTGTAGAAGACTCGGCTACATGAAGACTAGTGGTGGGTCTCTCTATTTGTGACTACTCAGCAAGAAAACTCTCTACTAAGAGGGTTCTCTCTAACATCACCACGTGCGTAAGGATGCTGAGGGAGATCATTAAAGACCTCAGCTCCCGCCTGAGCCCCTGGTCGAAGGTCTAGGCCCTGAAGAATGGTTCTCGAACCATATCAGTGGAGTATCATGAGAGGATGGTGAATCTCGTCGAGTACTAAGCCACAATCATACTTCCCTACTGAAGATTAAGTAACTCTTGTATGCACACTGCACGAAGAGTCACTGAGACAATATCTACCCAAAATAGGCTCTTGAAGTCTTCCGAGAGAAGCGTCACCTCATCGTGAACTTGGAGCAGCAAGCTCCACCATCTACCTACTGCTTCCTGTAAAAGGTTGGCGGCAATGATCACCATGAGATCTGCTGGTGTCCCTACCCTTTGGAATAATCTCCCCACAGCCTTCGGCCAATCCTCATCCGCCTGTGGGTCTATCTCTCCCTGGAACCTGGGTGGCCTCTGGTGCTGGAAGTCATGCAATGCGCTCAAGCAGCGTACACCCTCTGCTACTAGGTCTAGCGGCATCGGTAGCCAAAAGGGTAATAGTACCACTGGTGCCTCTTCTGGAAGAGGGCCCTACACCGAGGCCTTGTCGCTCGGTGGGCTATAAGCATGTACAACTCTCAAAAGACTAGATGGATATCTTTTAGGAGGCATCCTGAAAGGAAACAGGTGCGCCACTGTCAATAATTTATTCCTGGTGGGATAACATAACGATTTCACAAAGAAGACTCTTGAAAACACACACAAAATCAGTGTTTTCTTGCACTCATTTGAAAATCAGAAGTCACGGTCCTAGTGTATGGATACATCAGTTGTCACACAAATACTGGATTCCCGAAACTGATAACCACACTCACTACACTTAACACTATTGTCATTAAAAAGATCAAAGTCCTATGTTATAAAGTAGAACCTCCCTATGGTACCAATTTTTCAAGACCTGTCCCCCGAGGCTTGTGCCGTGACTACCCCAAGCCCACCTTCAATAGGCCATGGGCTGGCGACTAGCACTGGAAGGCGTATTCCCTAAAACTGGGAAGGTATTGCCTTTATAACCTATAAACACACACAACCAAGAACACAACAAGATACGAACAACAAGTAAACTGTATAACAAAAGAGTGTTGAAAGTAAAAACGGGCCGGAATACAAGCCCAATAGTGAAGTACAAGAAACTAAAAGTACAAGATGGACAATAGGTGAAAAGTATCTCCAGGATCATCCATCATGAATCCTACATGAATGGTAGGTATAGCTCACAAATGGCCATCTCTGCGGTTCGCCTCATCGAACGTCCACCTCCGAGCTACCTCCAGTCCTGATACTCTCGTCCTTCGTCAGTGTTGTCCATCTTCTACACCAGACACAACAAGGTGCAGGCATAAACTATGCAGGGGTGAGTATAACGATACTCATTAGGGACCCTGAGACCCTCAAGGTCTCACAAAATCCACCAAGGATAAACTAGAATGCAAGAATTAATCTTTCAACACTACTAGATATATAACCATATATATACCTACGTTATCAAGTATACCCATCTCAATAATGAGGAAACACAGGGTCCAACCCAATAGCCCAAAGCATAACTATTCCACAAAGGAAGGAAAACCACCAAGGCATGTACCACACATGTATACCACATAGAAGAATACCACCAAGGTATTACTATGAAGGAAATACCACACAGGTATGAACTCAGCTCACACTAAGAATAACATAAGTACAGTAGTAGAGATGATTAGATGTAACTGCTAAACCATCTTACTATGTTAAGTGGTACACTCACAAAGGATCACTCGGTACTGACCCACACAGGATCACCTATTGCTGACCCACACAAGACCACTAGGTGCTGACCCACACAGGATCGCTCGGTGCTAACCCACACCAGATCGCTAGGTGCTGACCCAGCGAGGATCGCTCGGTGCTGACCCACAAATGATCGCTCTTCATTCTTCACATCACATCTAGCTACAGGGTCCCCACACTATGCTCTCTTGTCACCAGGAGGGTCCACCCAACAAGGCACTGGTTGATACTCAACTTCCATAAAGTCTCACTAAGAAGTATCTCAATGGACCGCCACGTCATAGGGGTCTCAACACAATAGACGGTGCGTTAATCGGATGCCCGGTCTGTGAGTTATTAGCCTTTTAGTCCCAAGGGACCGGTTGAATTCAAACTCTAACCAACCCGATGGTTCTCCATATTTATCTGAATCTTCATTAAAGTATACCAAAGGGACCATCTCTCTCTAAGTTTCTTGTCACCACAGACGGTTCGTCAAATAGATGCATGGTTCCAAACATATGGCTGAAGATGAGTTAATGGGTCGAAGTGCGTCCGGGTCTGGTCTAACCCGGTCGGACCGACCCTCTCGGTCTGGTTCGGCCCATTTGGTCTGGCCCGGCCCGTGCTGGGCAGACCAACCCGTGCTTGGCGGCACGTTCTGGCGGCTTAGCTTGGGCAATAGCTAGCGGGGCGGCGGAGGTCATGAACGACGCGAGGTTGCGAGACGGCGAGGGCGGCGCGGGGTCACGAAACCGTGGGGGGTCACGGTGGCCATAGGAGGTCATGGGTGGTGTGAGGACGTGGGGTTTCTCAGAGGGCCATAGGTGGTGGGGCTCGGGTGTGGGGCAGCACGGCAGGCCGCGTTGTGGTGCGGCTCGGCTATGGTGCGGCGTGGCAGGCCGCATCCAGTGGGGAACTGCGGGGCATGGAGGCCATGGGCGGCGGAGCGGTGCCGATGCACCGTCGCCTGTATCACGACCGGTGGTATTGGCAGCCGCCGTTCTCGTGCCGCTTCGTGGTTGGTCACCGATCTCCTCCATCCCGAAGAACACCACAAATCATCACAAGAATTGTGGAGAGTACAAGCCATGTTTGTTTAGCCCACACTATCCTCATTAGAGCAGTATAAATTGGATATAATATCTCTTTGAATAATGAAGAGTCATCAAGAATTAAAAAGGGTAGAATTTCAAACAACCACCCTACCTCGTTTGTTTGTTGTCATCGATGAGGAGAGAAATATGATCATCGATTGAAGACGTCCCACGTTGGAGGATGTCCCGAGGAATAATTCAAATTCATGCATCGGCGTTCTTCATTTGCGGAGCGTTCTTCATGGAAGAAGTTCTTCGTGGAAGAAGTTCTTTATTGGAGAAATCAATCCTCCAAGATCTCTCCAATTTTCAAATACATTCCCCAAAATCCAAAATAGCCAACTATTGTGTTTCCCTAATTTTATTTGTTGGCGCAATTTTAAATTTGATTAATTAATTACAGAGTGGTTGGTATAATAAATTAAAGGGCGTGGCACCATTAAAGTGTTGGAAGTTTAAGAGGATTCCCTACATTTAAGAGAAAGTTCACTAGGTTTTAGCCTTGGGCAGTCCCCACCACCATAACATCTCTTGGGAGGTTTAGTTCCGGTGGTCCCAACATATGAAACATCCACATGGAAGTGTCAAAAGAAAAAAAATGGTACACCATTTTATATCATTTTATTCTTTCATGAATAAGTGAAAAACTAACATCCACCCACGACCTACTACGGTTGAGGTGAACGTATCCTTAAGAGAATATCAGCACTGTGAGTTCAACGGTTCCCTCGAATTTCAATTCTGATCACCGGTTCAAAATTTAGAAAAATTCACTCGTACGTTTACTGAATGCACACAAAAAAAGTTCAGAAATTCATTCCTGGCACTCCGGGCATCAGAATCATGCACCTTCAATTTTCTTGGACTTGTAAAATTCCCATTTAATTAAAATAACATATGTGGAAATTTCGGGTCTTTACATTCTCCCCACCTCTGGGCTTTACGTCCCCATAAGACACAAATCAAACTAACGGAACATGTGGGGGTACTAAGCACACATCTGAGCCTCCCGGTCTCATGTGCTCTCCTAGAGGTTCCCGTGATACCATCAAACGCACACCAGAGGTATTTCCCATCTACAAAGGGCCTTCTCATGTCGATCATCAATCTCTACTGGAACCTCTGTAAAAGTCACCCCATCATCGACGTCTAACTCTCCATGGTCGATGATGTGATAAAGGCCATGCACACATCTGCTCAGCTGGGTTACATAGAGGATGTCATGCACCTGGTGAAACTGAGGTGGAATATCTAAGTGGTAATAAACCTCGACAACTCTGTTGAGGACCTGAAAAGGTCCGATGAACCTCGAAGATAACTTTCCACCTCGGCCAAATCTCCACAAACCTCGTCGAGGTGATACCCGTAGAAAGACGTGGTCACCATCCCAGAACTCTAGAGGTCTTTTTCTCTTGTCAGCATAAGACTTTTTCCTACTCTGTGATGTCTTCATCCACTGCTGAATGATCTGCACTTTCTTTGTGGTAGCCCGTACCATCTCTGGTCCCACTAGTGTTTACTCCCCTTTGTCAGTCCAACACAAAAATGATCTGCAAGGTCTCCCATACAACACCTCGAATGGTGTCGTCCCAATGGTGGAGTGATATATGTTGTTGTATGAAAACTACACCAATGGAAAAGGATCCTCCCAGCGGTGACCGAAGTCGAGGACACAAGCACCCAGCATGCGCTCGAGGGTCAGAATAGTCTACTCAGTCTGTCCATCTGCCTAAGGATTGAAGGTGATGCTCAAATGAAGTTTCTTCCCGGAAGCCTCATGCAACCCCTTCAATAGCCAAGAAGTAAAAATTTCATCATGATCAAAGACAATCGTCAAGGGTACTCCATGTAGCCGCATAATCTCCTTCACATAGAGGCATCCCAAGATCTCTACTGAACCCTGCTCTCTGATTCATAGGAAGTGGGCCAACCTGGGGAGTCGGTCGACGATCACCAAGATCGATTCATGACCTCTGGACTTATATGGAGGTACTGTCACGAAATCCATGAATATCCCATCCCACTTCCACTATAGGAACATTAAAGGCTTAACCAAGCCTGCAGGTACCTAATGCTCCGCCTTCAGTTGCTGACAAGTGAGGCATTGAGAGACAAACTCTGCTACTAATTTCTTAATTCCCGGCCACCAGTGATTTTGTCAAAGATCATGGTGCATCTTCTCCACTGATGAATGTACCGCTAGAGATGGTTATTGGAACTACTTCAACACTTCCTCCCGAAGTGACACTGGTGCCATAATACATCCTTTAAAGTGGAGTACGTGGCCCCACCTTCAGAAAATCTATCAGGTGTCTGTCCTGTGGATATCTGAGCACATCATGTCTCACAGTCAACATCCTCACGATGTGCCTCCCTAAGTTGCTGAAGATGTGGGGGAGTGACTATTAGAGACTGAAGAAAAGCTGCTTCATCTCTATCCACAAAAGAAATTTTCAACGTGGCCGGATTCTCTGTCGCCTCACCTAGTAGTTGTATACCAGACCTTCTACTGAGTTAATCTACTACAATTTTTCCCTTCCCAAGAGTATAGCCTATCTCAAAGTCATAGTCCTGGAGGAACTCACACCAACATTGTTGTCTCAGGTTCTAGTCATTCTGAAAGAAGATATTTATGAGACTCTCGTGATCCGAGTAGACTTTAAAACATTCTACCATCAAGTAATGTCACCATATGTTCAAGCCGAAGACCACTGCTGCTAACTCCAGGTCATGGGTAGTGTAGTTCTATTCATACTGTCTCAACTGCCGAGAACCATATACGACCACTTCTCAGTGCTGACCCACACAGGATCGCTAGGTTTTGACCAACACAAGAATGCTCGGTGATGACCCACACCGGATAGCTTGGTGCTAACCCACACATTATCGCTCGGTGCAGACCCACACAGGATCGCTCTTTATTCTTCATGTCACAGCCAACTACAGGGTTCCCACAATTTGCTTGCTTGTCCCCAGGAGGGTCCACTCTACAAGCCATTGGTCAATAATCCAACTACCACGATTTTTTAATTATAAGTTTTTTAAAGCACCACCATATCATAGGGGTCTCAATGCAAATGATGGCACATCAATCAGATGATCGGTCTATGAGTTATTAGACTTTTAGTCCCATGGGCCGGGTTGAATTCATACTCGATCCAACCCGATCGTTCCCCAACTTTATCCAAATATCTAGTGGGGTATACCAAAGAGACCATCTCGCTCCAAGGTTACCGACGCCGCATACGGTTTTTCAAACAGACGCCCGATGACAAAGATATGGCCGAAGATGCATAAATGGGTTAAAGTGGGTCCGGGTCCGGTCTGACCTGGTGGGACCGACCCGCCCAACCCGCTGGGTCTGGCCCGACCCGCACTAGGAGGCCCATCCTAGCGGCCTGGCCGGGGAAACGGCATGCGGGGTGGTATAGACCATTGAGGCTACGAACAGTGCATGGTCTTGGGACCGCGTCGGTTGTACGGGGGTCGTGGAACCGCGAGGGGGTCACGGTTACTGCGAGAGGCCACGGGGTGCCTCAGAGGGACGTGATGGCTCGAAGGGCCACGGGGCAGCACGGCTAGCCTACAAGGGGCGGGGGAGGCCCGAGTGGTGGAGAGATGTGGGGCGTAGAGGCCACGGGCAGCGACGTGGGCCACGAATGATGGAGGCCACGGGCGGCGGTGGCCGCGGTCGGTAGAGGCCGCAGACAGTGATGGCCATGGTTAGTGGAGGCTTCTGGGAAGTGGTGGCCACAGATCCGTGTCGTTGTGCCATCGCCTGGCTCACGGCCGGTAGTGGTTTCGCACGCCGTTCTCGTGACCCTATGTTGTTGGTCACCGACCTCCTCCATCATGAAGAACACCGCAAATATTCAGAAGAATTGCGGAGAGGATGGGCCATGTTCTTTTAGCCCGCACTCTCCGCATTAGAGAGGTAGGAAGCGACTATAATCTCTCTTTTAATTAAAAGGATTCATCATGAATGAAAAGGGGAAGAATTTCAAACAACCACCCTACGTCATTCGTTTGTTGTAATCGATGAGGAGGGAAAGACGATCATCGATTGAAGATGCCCCACGTTGGAGGATGTCCCAAGGAAGAAGTCGAAGTTGTGTGCTGACTTTTTTCATTGGAGGAGAGTTCTTCATGGAATAAGTTCTTCGTTGGAGAAATCAATCCTCTAAGGGCTCTTCCCTTTGCCAATACGTTCCCCAAAATCCAAAATAGAGAACTAGTGTGTTTCACGAATTTTATTGTTGGAATTATTTCAAATTGGATTAATTAATTACATAATGGTTGGAATAATAAATTAAAGGGGGTGTCACCAATTAATGTGGGGGATGTTTAAGAGGCTTCCGCACACTTAAGAGGGAGTTCAAGGTGTTTTAGGCTCGGGTGGTCCCAACCACCATAACCTCTAATGGGAGGTTAGTTCAGGTGGTCCCCACCACCATAAACTATCATGGGAGGTTTAGTTCAGGTGGTCCTCACCTATTAAGCATCCATATGGAAGTTTTAAAAGAAAAATAAAATAAAATGTTACTAGATTTTATTTCATTTTACTCTTTCACAAATAAATGAAAAACTAAATTCCACCCCCGACCTACTATGGTGGATATGAAAGTCTTTTTAAGTGAATACTGGCACTGTGAGTTCAATGGTGCCCTCAGATTTCAATTCTGAGCACTGGTTCAAAAGTTAGAAACACCCACTGGTACGTTTACTGAACATACCCGAAAAAAATTTCAGAAGTTCATTCAGGGAACTCCGGGCCTTGGAATCACGCGTCGTCAATTTTCACGGACTCGTAAAATTCCCATTTAATTAAATAAAATTACATCGAAATTTTGGGTCTTTACAGAATAAATGTAGTTATTTTGTTTGGGATTATTATTGATATATCGATCAAAATGTTAGTGGTAGAGGAAATAAGAGACCCCCTTTATAAGTGATGGTAGTGAACTCTTGGAATTACAAGAATTATTAAAATAATATAAAATATTTTTATAATAAATTGACACAAAAGTAAAATAATTGTCTGAAATGATGATGATAAGTCTAAATCCAATTAGAAGATAAAATTCCCACATTTTTATATGATGTTTAATCCCATATATAATAATTCTAAAGAACATTAATGCTCTTTAAAATTACCACAATATCAATGTTTTCAACTATATAAGGGTCAACAATGTTACCATAAAAGTACAATTCACCCATAAATATACCATTTATGATATTTTAAACATTATACCATTCAGTTTTTATAATAATAGTATTTTTTTTTATAAATCATTTAATTAAAAATGTTTTATTATACAATATCATTTATGGAAAGTTGGGAACTATTCATTTACTTTTACATTAAAGTCATCATGATAGTTAGAGAAATAAAATGAAAACATTTAAAAAATAAATAATGTGTCATATATATTTTAAAAATATTGGAACATAATAATAAATCTAAATTTCATTACTTTTAACATTTTTAATATCATTTATTTTATATTTCAATGAATTGAATAAATAATGGGTTGGGATTGATTAACCATTAAGGTAATTATTCCATGACTAAAAATTAATTATATAGTTCCATGATATGTTAAATTAATTTTTATATATAATAAAAATTTATAACCAAACATATCATCTTTTTATGCCTATATAAATATTTTAAAAATATTAATGTCATGAGGGGAAATTTTTGTGTTTATTAATTTCTTAAAATATTATAATCATAGAAGAAAAATGGAACCATGTGTCCATTTTTTAGAAACATTAAGGGAAATGGCCCAATTCCACCCATCCAATAGGATAAAAGAATGTGTTAGAGAAATATAAAGTCATTATCCCAATGATTTAACCCTATTTTTCATTTTTTACCCTTAAAAAGGAGACAAATATTTACAGAGGTTATTTTTCATTACAAACAAATATAAATATGTAAAAAAAATTAACCTCCTGATTCTAAATATGTAATTCATTTTTTAAGATTAAATTTACAGAAGAGGAAGAATTTAATTTTAAATTAATCCTATAAAACATGATTAAAAGTTGTTTTCTAAAAAAATATTTCGAAGGGATAAAAGTTTTTATATCGAAATAAATCATAATTTTTTTTTCAATGCATTTAATTAGAGTATTAATAATAAAGATTAACTAATTTTACATTTAAACCATTTTAAAATAAAATGTATCTTTTCAAATGCATGAAACAAAGATATAATTTTCAATAAGAAATAATATTTTGTACTATTTGATAAAAAATTAGTGTTTTCATAAAAATATAAATATTTCATCTAAAGATAATTATGAAATTATAAATCCCAAAATTATAATATTTTTTTCAAATAAATATGTGAAAATTAGAATAAATTAATAATAATATTCCAAGACAAAATTATATAATACCAATTTTTTATGAGAACATATTTTTTATCATAAAAGTGATTTAATAAAAAGGTTATTAATTATTTATTACACATTAAGAAATTTATTTTCATTATATAAAAAAAATAATACATATTTTTCATAACTTGTTAATTTTAATTTGTACAGCCAATTTTAACAGAAAGGTTATAAAATTCTTTCTTAAATAAAAATATTTAATATCATATCACAGCTAAATTAAACATGTTGTGGTATATAACACATTCTACCAGATAAATTAAATTTATTTTAAGAGATATATAAAATAATATCTTTTAGTTTTACATTCAACACCACTTAAATACATTTTGACATCACAATTTTATTTCAGCAATTAAAGGTTTAACCTTTTTTGAAAACACACATCGTACATAAGGTTAGTAAGAATTCTATTGAAATAGGAAATGAGAAACATATAGGTTCACTTAAAAATTAGATATTTAAGTTCCTTGATAAGGAAAACATTTATGGGAATTTAAAAAATAGACATAAATGTAAATGTTAGTGTCCAAGGACTAATATAGATTGATAGATAATCTTGTCATGAGAAAGTTAATGACTACAAAACCATAAATCGATGTAGGGTTAAAATACCAAAAATTCCATAAAATAATGAATATCATTTTTATTTAAATATCATTTTAGAATATTATTATTTACATCACCAACTAACTCCAAAATACTATGAACAAAAAAATACACAAAAAGACAAGATTATTTCAAATCCAAGCAATATTATAATAACCACACTTATAACTAGGGAATAATTATTCATCTTAAATAAACCTCCTAATATATTATACCCAATTTTTTATTAGGAGTCTTTTTTTATAATTATTCCTTAGAGTTTCAAGGTATGATTCATTGTAAATGAAAAAAATAAAAGAGCTGAAAGATCTTGAATAAAAAAACATGATTTTATGATCAATGTACATATTATTATAGTATAATTTATTTTACACTTTAGGTGGAATAATATCATAGGATTAACATTTCTCTACTATAATTTTCTGATATAAATTCTTTGGAATCTTGGTGAATTTTTTAATAGTCCACTATCTCCTTACATTTTAAATAATAGAAACTAGTGGCTTATTTATTTTTCACCCAATAACATGACTAAAGATCTATATATCCAAATTTTAAACCAAAAATCATTCCCTTTAGAAAAGTACCCAGTTGTTTATCTATAAAGTCTTCACATGTGTGAAATTCTATCCTTCCCTTATTTTACATTAAATCATTTTATTTTCATGGTTCTCTATTGTCTTGTAATTCTCTTATTTTCCATGGAAAATATATTTCTTTGATAATTCTATCACCATCCTAATGTAGCTTTAAATCATATAATCATTTGATGAAAAATATTTGATAGGAAATAACCCTTACTAGGATTTTCTTGAGACTAATGAAGAAACAGTCAATCATAATTTCCTCATTACATATATAGTCCATAGAAATCAGTCATCTCTTGTAATTTTTTTCCAATACTTAGAAACACTCTCTTCTACCTTCTTTACAAGATTGGGAAATTTCCTCTATGTATTTTCAAATATCTCAAAATTAATGTATTTCATTAATAATATCACTTTAAATGTTCTATATTCCATGCTTCCTATTTTAAAAACCTCTTAAATTATTTGGATCAAATAACACTAATGATGGGAATGTTCTATCAAACCATACTCTTTTATAGTAACATTTCTATTTTATTAAATACCAAAGATATGAATATTTTTTAGGGACATATTCCATTTTTATAATTTTAACGTATTAATATTTTAATTAAAATATGTTTTTCTATTTATTGAATTTACCCAATATATGTGAATCATAATTTATATCAAAAGGTTCTTCTAATTAGGAATGGTTTTTCACCATAACCCGAGTCAACTTCCCAATTATGATAATGACCTACTTATCTCTAAAACTATCTATATTGGATTTTTTAGGGAAATTATTACATTGAATATTGGTGTTGATTCTCATTATTCCCTTATGTTCTATGACCAAACAATGGCATGAAATAATTTATCTCCAAATCATCATTAATATTGATTCGTAAATTTAAAATCCCTACATGGTAAAATTTATCAATTACTATAAGATATTTTCGTAATTCTAATATTAGGTATGTTCATTTAAAATATAGTTATAGTGTTTTATACTAAACATATTCCCATACTAACTATCAAGACCCTGACCCTACTAGCCTAGATTTAGGGGTTACTTTATCACATTTTCACTTGATACAAGTGATCACATTACAAAGGACCAAAATATCATAGTTTTATTAGTAATTAAGATACATGAATGTCTACCATATTAAATCATAAATATATAAAACATATCATAAGAAATATTATTTCATCCTTGGTATCATTTATTATATCCTTATTCATATTCTGGGGAAAGGGAAAAAATAATGGGTGATCTCTGATTATCGATAAGGTTTGTGTACAATGGAATCCATCCTGAGTAAATTAAAAATATTTTACATGGTATATTGGATAATAAAAGAACATTAGATTCAATCAACAACAAGTTTTAAATGAGCATCCATATCTAATTTCAACATAATAAACACATGGATAATGGAAACTATATTATTAATAACTAAAATGAAAAATTCTAGATATTCATGATCTTGTACTATAAACTAAGAAAACAAGAATCTTACTATTAATTCCTCTAAACCAATAAATTATCATTCCATAAAAGACTCTCAATCAAGACAATATCATTTTCTGGGAAGGAATATAACAAATACTGAACTATTATGACAAGATCTTACAACCTCAACCTTTAATTTATTATTATTGATTTTTTATCCGTAGAAAAATTAATTTATCATAGGGATATCTATAATTGGACCCACCCTTACCATCTATATCCTTTGCATTCCGTATATTTGGAATGATGAGTAGAATTAATTATCAAAATGAATTGTAAATCTAAAAATACATGTGTTGTATCATGAATACAAAACATAAATACTTCATAACCATATACCATGTCACGACCCACCCCCTGAGGCCCATGTCGTGAATACACCAAGCTCATCTTCTATAGGCCAGGGGATGGAGAATAGCATCGAAAGGCGTATCCCTAAAACGGGAAGGCATTGCATTTAAACCAGTACAACTTTAAAGATTATAATGCAAAAAAGAGGCTACCACAGAGACTAAAACGCAACAGAAGCAACTGTGTAGTAATCTGCTGTAGTAAAGAGTGCTGAAAATAAAGGGGGCCAGGATACAAGCCCAACTGAAAATAGTACAAGTACAACTGAAAAAGTAAAAAACAACTGAAAAGTGAAAGCAATCTCTAAGATCATCCACCATGGATCCAATATGAAGGGTATGAAAAGCTCATGATCTGTAGTCTCTACATCACATCACGTCAAAAACGTCCATCTCCAAGAACCACCAAGTCCTAGATCCCTCAGAATCGATCAACGATGTACGTCGTCTGCCCCAGACACAGTATGGTGAGGATGAAGCCAGTGCAGGGGTTAGTATGATGATACTCAGTAGGGACCCCGTGCCACTCATACGTCTCCTAGAGTTCCCCAAAGAAAAACCCACAAAGCAAGAAGAAAAAGTACACAACACAAGTCACCTCACACCAAGTACCACTTTAGGTCAAGGATGGAAGGGTTATCCCATCATTGAACTCCTATGCTTCTGGAGAACTCCTCCTCTATCGATTATTGTGGGTCTGTCCGTTCACACATAGTTTCTTCCCACTAACCAGGAACGGTTGTGGTACCCATCCCAGATGGGTATTGTGGGCATGCCGGGTCACATAGAAAAACTTCCCACATTTCCTGAACTGAGGTACTCCTCCTTTCAAGTACCATGGGTTTTTTATGGTCACACAGAGCCACACCCCACTGTGGGCCTGCTGGGTCACACATGGCTACTTCCCACAGGGCCAATCGTCAAGCAGTTTTCAGGTCTCAGCCAACCACAGGCTCCAATATGTAATCTGCTTGGGAGAACCACTCCTCAAGCCACTCACTGCATCTGGATTCAATGTAAGTCACCACAAAGTATTCTAAATGATCTGTATCCTGAAGAGAGTCCAAAATCTGCAAACATCCCATCAACCTGATGCAAGATTTGCGAGATATGATAGTTTTAGTGGCGAGAGCCCAGTTGGATTCAAATTCGATCCAACCCGGCCATGACCTAACATTATTCAAAACGTGGGTGGAGCATTTCAAATGGACCACCTCTTCCTAAGGGTCCTGATACCGCATGCGTTCATCAAAAGAGCTTCTGGTTTAGAAGTTAGGGCCTGTTTTGTGTAATAAGTCAGTATTGTGTCCGGGTCCAGTCCGCCTCGGTCGGACCGACCCAACCCAGTTTGTCATGGGCCGATTTAAATTGATCAAGATCGCCCCGGCCGGGTCTGTCCACTAGACTGACCCGGCGGTGCCACCCGCTTGGTGGCATGGGCCGCCTGGGACACCCTGACGCGATTCGCCCGGTAGGGCTGACATGTCATGGGGCCACGTTAGTGGGTCAATCCTCAGTGGTTGACCTAACATGGAACCACAGGTCCTCCACTCCATGGATGATGGGCCGTGGGTCCTCCGCGCCATGGTTTATGGGCCGTGGGTCATCTGTATCGTGGCCGATGGGCGGTAGGTTCTCCACGCCTTGGCTGACAGGCCGCGTGTCTTCCGCACCACAGCTGATGGGCCATGGGTCTACCACCCAGTGTGCCTTTGGCGCATGCCCCTTGCTCTGCTCTGCCGCTACCCCCGGGTGATGGAAGGTATTCCACTAGAGAAGTTATCGGAGTTTCCGCGTGCTGTTGCAACACTGTTGTGCACCGCCGCCGACACCGATGTCGTTGGCAGGGTGTTCGTCGAGCCGTCGATCACACACTAGTGTCCTCCTTTCCTGTGCCATATGTACTTGCATTTTTATGGGATCAATCTCTTATCTAGGGAATTCCTTGCTTCGGGTTGTCGCCTACTTCAAAAAAAAGGTCACAACAACACATGAATGGAGGAGATCAGGCCTTGTTCGTGTCAGCCCACGCCCTCTACGTTAGAGATAATCCTAGGAGATCTTCATGGAAAAGATCAACAGAATTTCATGCTTTCAGTTTCAATTCCCGACCCCAAAGATAAAGCACACCCTACCGCATATAAAAATAAAATAAAATAAAATAACTGATTGAATTTTTTTGAGTTGATCCATTCTCATCTTTTTAGAAAGAGACATGGGGAAAACCAAAATCAACGCAACCCCTACATTGAAATGTTAGAGAGCACTTGCAGTTGAGGGAGTCTCGTTGTTAGTTGTCCCCCACAACAAGCCAACCCAACTTCCGCTTGAACGTCAAACTATGGTTCGGGGTTTCGGTGTACCACATCACTTCTTACTGGGGTAGGTTCTGTCCTCTAAGGGCTCGATGTTACGACACTCCAACAAAACTTCACTGCTTCGTGAAGCTTTTCTGATACCCCTCCCCCAAGATCTATATTTATAGGATAGGGGGAGAGTATGTAATGACATATGGATTTAATGGTGGATAATATATTATAAAGATTCTTATTTTTGAAAATGGTGTCATTACATTAGATTTGGAAAGTCAGGCTATTCATTAGCCTGACTCACTGAGGCTTCCACACTCTGTTTTTCTGTTGTTGGAAGAGATAGAAAATAAAATGATAAAATTATTTTATTTCATTTCTTTTTAAATGTCAAAAATATTAATTTCTTCATGGGACCTACTACGGTCAAAGTAAGGTCTACTTTAAGTGAAACCTGGTGCTGTGGATTCAATGGTGCCCTTAGATTTTTTATCTAAGAACCAGTTCACAATTTATAAAAATCTAGTTATGAGTTTACTGAACGTACCATAAAAAAGGTTCAGAAATTAATTTCGGGCACACCAGAACATGGATTCACGCGTCGTAAATTTTTTCGAACTTGTAATATTCTATATAGTAAAAAAATTAAATTGAAAATTTGGGTCTTTACATTCTCCCCACCTTAGGGATTTACTTCCTCTAAATCCACAACCTAGACTAAGGAAAAAAATGGGGGTAGTGAGCATGAATATAGGCCTCCCGCTCCCATGTGATGTCCTTGAGGTTCTCTTGCTTCCAGAAAACGCGCACCATAGGTATCGACCAACCATGAAAGACCTGATCCTTTCGATCCTAAATCTCTATTATAAACTCTGTAAACATCTCCCCATCATCTAGTTCCAGCTCTCCATGGTCGATGACATGAGTTGGGCTGTGCACGTATCCCCTCAACATGGATACATGGAAGACATCGTGCACCCTTTCCGACTGCAATGGGAGTTCCAAGTGGTACGCCACCTCACCAATCCTACGAATTATCAGAAAAGGTCTGATAAAACTCGGTGATAACTCACCACCTTAGCAAAATCTCTGCAGTCCCCATCGAGGGGAGAGTAGAAAGAATACGAGGTCCCCCTCCTATAACTCCAAGGGTCTTTGCTTCCTGTAAGTATAAGATTTTTTCGACTCTACGTAGTCTTCATCCGCTCCTATATGATCTACACCTTCTTAGTGGTAGCCCGTACCATCTTTGGACCCATATTGCAAACTCCCCTGGGTCTGTCCATCATAGAGTTGATCTGCATGGTCGACTGTACAAGGCTTCGAATGGTGCCATACCAATGGTGGATTGGTAACTATTATTGTAAGAAAATACCACCCAGGGAAAATGATCCTCCCAACTATGGCTGAAATCTAGGACACATGCCCGAATCATTTCCTCCAGTGTCTGTAAGGTCCACTCTATCTGACCATCCGTTTGAGGATGGAAGGTAGTGCTCTGATGTAGTAGAGTCTTGAACACCTCCTGAAAACCCTTCTAGAACCGGGATATGAAACATGAATCATGGTCAGAGAAAATCATTGATGGAACCCCATGGAGTCACATAATCTTCTATATGTAGAGGCGTCCCAATCCCTCTATTGAACCCTACTCTCTGATAGGTTGGAAGTGGGATGGCATGGTGAGTCAGTCAATGATCACCCAGATGGAATCGTGTCCCTTGGATATACGTGGAATCCCTGTCACTAAGTCTAGGGAGATCCCATCCCACATCCACTCTTGCACCTCTTGTGGATGTGCAAAGCTAGCTGGGACCTGATGCTCAACCATCACTTGCTGACAAGTGAGGCATCGTGCAACAAATTCTGTTATAGCCTTCTTCATCCCAGGCCACCAGTGCTGTCATTAGAGGTCTTGGAAAATCTTCACCACACTATGATGTACCACAAAGGGGATGTATAAAACCCCCCAAAAACCTCCTCCCGTAATTTCATCGGTACCATGGTATGTCCCCTGAGGAGTATGACATGCTATCCACCTTCAGAAAATCTATCAGGTGCCTGCCCCAAGGACATCTGAGCACATCGATCTTCGTCGTCAATGTCCACAAGCTGCACCTCCCAGACTCATTGAAGGAGTGGGGGAGTGACTTTCAATGACTAGAGGTAAGCTACTATATCTCTATCCATGAAGGATATCTGCAACATGGCTAGCTTTTCTGTTTCCCCACTCAGTAACTATAGACCAGACCTCTTGATAAGTGCAACTGCTACTGCGTTCCCCTTCACAGGAGTATAGACTATCTCAAAGTCATAGTCCTGGAGGAACTCTATCCATCACTACTGTCTCAGGTTTAGTTTCTTATAGGATAAGATATACCTGAGACTCTTGTGATTAGAGAAGATTGTAAAACATTCACCTATTAAGTAATGCTGCCATATCTTCCGGGTGAGGAACACTACTTCTAACTCCCGGTAATGGGTAGCGTAGTTCTGCTCATACTGTCTTAGCTGTAGAAATCCATATGCAATCACTGCTCACTCCTACATAAGGACACACTCAAATCAGGTCCCTGATGCGTCACAATAGACTATGTACCCAATTCTCTCTTTGGGTAGCCTCAATTTGGGAGCACTCGTAAATCTTTGCCTCAGCTTTTGAAAACTCTACTGGCATCTCTCCATCCATACAAAGGGATACTCCTTCTTCGTCAGCACTGACAAGGGTGATGTTACTCTATAAATGTTAGGAACGAGTCTCTGGTAATATCCAGCCAACCCCATGAAACTTTTCACCTCGGTCACACTCTTGGGTGGTTCCCAAGAAAGTACAACCTCTATCTTTGCTAGATCCATTGCAACTCCAGCCTCTGAGATAACGTGTCCCAGAAAGTGGATCTCTCATACCCAGAAAAGGAACTTCTAGAGATTACCACAAAGTTGGGGCTCTTGGAGTGTATCCAGAACTATCTATAGAAGATAGGAATTATCCTCCACTTCTGCTGAGTATATTAGAATGTTGTCTATTAAGACCCCCATAAAGCGATCGAGGTATGGCTGAAAGATCCTATTCATGAGTCCCATAAACACTATAGAATAATTGGTCATGCCGAATGGCATAACCAAGAACTCATAGGGGCCATACCGACATATGAAGGTCGTCTTATGCACATCCTAATCTCATACCCTGAGTTGATGATAGCCTGATATGAGGTCTATCTTCAAAAACCAATGATCTACCTTCAGCTAATCGAAAAGGTCATCAATTCTCTGAAGTAGATACTTGTTTTTCACGGTCACCTGGTTAAGGCGCTGAATGTCCACACAAAGTCTCAAACACCCATCTTCCTTCTTGGAAAACAAAATCAGGACTTCCCACAGAGAAACACCGGGTCTTATGAACCCCTTTCCCTACAAGTCCTCCAACTGTACCCATAACTCATGAAGCTCTGCAAGAGCTATCTATTAAGCTGGTGTAGATATCAGTGTTGTCCCAGGGTACATGTTGATGCCAAATTCTAACTCTCTATGTAGAGGTAGTCCTGGGACATCATCAGGGAAGACATTGTCATACTGGTCCCCCACAATAGGATAGCTCAGACTCTCAACATCAACTACCCCAAGGGTAAGGCTAGCCACCTGATGGGTGATCTGCAGCACCCTCCCCTGGGTAAGTCTGTCTTATGCGGCAAAGGTTCTCTTCTCTCCGGTGAAGGAAAACCTGGCCCTATCGGTGCCTATGCAGTGTACTTTGCGCCTAATATAGTCAATATGAGCATGTAATTTGGATAACCATTCCATACCAAGGATGAAATTGTAAGTCCTCGATGCTGCTACTAGGAGATCCCAGCTGAAGAACTGGCCTCCTAGAGTAATCTCACACTACTGAGACTAGTGTGTAATCATTGAATCTACTCCCATAGGAGTCTCTATCCATAAGGATCGAGCCAACGGATCTGTTGGAATCTCTGAGATCTGAACAAGGGTCCTGGAAATAAAAGAGTGACTGGTACCTATGTCTATAAGAACTAAAACTAGAGTGGAGTAGATAGAGATCATACCTCTAATCATATTTGGAGTGTCGTGGTCATAGGCCTCAGCTTCCTGGAATCTCTCCATTGTCCACGTTCTCTAAATGGTTAGGGTGGACCTCTTGGAGGTGGTGGCAGTAACACCTTGAATCGCCGCCCACTTCCAGTTGCACGACCATCTCCCCTTCCACATTCTCCACCCTGCGGACCTCCTCGGTCAAATCTCTGCCTCTACCTTGGCAGTCCCTCAACCTTCAGATGTTCATCTGTTCGGCGGGTCGGGCAGTCATGAGCCATGTGGACCTGTCCGCCGCACGTAAAGCACTGTCTAGCTCCCTGCAGACTCCCTCTCGACTGGGAGCCTCCTACTGCCAACCCGAAGTCCTAGGGTCACACTCTGAGAGTCCTGGCCCACTTGGGCCCACACGCCTGATTCCTGCCACCTGCTAAAGAATCTGCGGCTTGGGGACTACTGTCACCTCTTTCCGTCGGCGCCTAGTCTGATAGGAATCTCCCCAAAATAAGGGCCCGCTCCAGTACTCTCACCTTGTTGGGGATTCTGACAGTCACCATTGAAGCCCTGATCTCCCACCAGAGCCCCTGATGGAAGGCCCTACCCTAAAGATAGGGTCTCGCACCATATCCTTACAGTAGCAGGAAATCTCTTTGAACCTCGCTGAGTACTCAGCCACTGTCATGCTACCCTGTTAAAGGTCAAACAACTCTTGAATGCGCACAGAGAAAAACATCATGAGGAAAAACTCCTCTCGAAAAAGCCTCTCAAAGTCAACCCAAGTGAGGGTCACCTCATCATGAAAATGGATAGTCAAACTCCACCATCTCCCAGCTTATACCAACCTAAGGATTTCCGCCAAGATCACCATCTAGTCAGGTGGTGTCCTCACAAAGTGAATGAAAAACGTCACGGCCTCTAGCCAGTCCTGAGAAACTCGTGGGTCTGTCTCATCCCTGAACCAGGGAGGTCTATGTCTTTGAAACTCATGTAGGTATCTGAGCCTACAAACATCATCTATCAGGACCATCGGTTATAGGGGATGACCATCGTGTGGTGGTAGCACCGGGACACCACCCGGTGGGGCCATCTCGAACACTCATCCCTGGAAAAACACCCCGTCGCTGGAAGGGTTGTCCTCATGCCTCTGGATCCTAGATGATCATCCCTGTGGAGGCATCCTAAGATAAATAAAGACGTTCCATAGTTAGAAAATTATACCTGGTGAGATGACTTATATTCGAAATCACTAAATGAAAATGCAAACAGTATTTTTGTCCATTGATCTGAAAAGTAGGACTCAATGTTCCAGTGTATGGATACGTCGGCCGCCGCACCAACCATGGACTCCCCAAACATAAAGATCCGACTCACAACACTCAACAATAGTACATTAAAACAAAAACCTAGACTTCTAGTCTCAGAGGTAGAACCGACCACCTCTGCTACCACTTTGTCAAAACCCATCCCCCAAGGCCCGTGCTGTGACTATCCCAAGCCCGCATTCCATAGGCCAGGGGCTGGAGACTAGCACCGAAAGGCATATCCCTAAATGGGAAGGCATTGACTTTAAACTTGTACAACCTAACAGAGAAGAATTCAATAAGAGGAAACCACACAGACTAAAATGAAACCAAACCAACTCTGAAGTAAACTGATATAGTAAAAAGAGCTTAAAATAAAGGGGGCCAGAATACAAGCCCAACTAGAAATTGTACAAGTATAACTGAATATGTACAAAATTGATGAAAAGTGAAAGGTAGCTTTTGGATCATCCACTATGTATCATACCTAAAGGGTAGGCATAGCTCATGATCTGTAGTCCTTGTGTCACATCCCATCAAAAAGGTCCAGGTCCAAGCACTGCTCGATCCAAGCTCGCTCAACCTCGATCAATGTTGTACATCGTCTGAACTAAACATAGTGAGGTTCATGCAAAGCCCATGTAGGTGTGAGTATGGCAATACTCAGTAGGTACCCTAAGACGTTTATAGGTCTCCTAGATTTCCACAAATGAAAAAACACCAAGCATGAAGCAAAAGTACACAACACAAGTAAGATCACACCAGGTTTCACCTTTGGTCAAGGATAGAAGGGTTATCACCAATCAAAATCCTCATAAGATAGAGAAATAATCCTTTATTGAGTACAGCAGACCTGCTGGGACACACAAAGCTACTTCCCACTAACCATGAATTGTTGTGGTACCCATCCCTGATGGGTACCATGGGCATGTCGGGTCACATAGAGCCGCTTTCCACCATGGGAATTTCAAGTCACATAGATTTGCTTCCCACATTAGCTGAACTAAGGTAATCCTCCTATCGTGTATCTGGGTCTGCTAGGTGACATAGAGCTGCTCCCCACGGTGGGCCTACTATGTCACACATAGTCGCTTACCACTGGGCCAATCATCAAACAGTCTTCATGTCTCAACCAATCGTAGGGTTCCACACATAGTCTTCTTTGGAGAACCGCTCCTCAAAAAACATGATCCATCTTTGATTCCATGTAATTCACCACAAATTATTCCAAAAGATCCATCTTCTCAAGAGAGTACTAATTCCACAAACAGATCATCTATCGGTTTCACGATTTGCGAGATACAAGTGTTTTAGTGCCGAGGTCCCAGTTGGATTCGTATTCGATCTAACCTGACCATTCACTAACTTGCTCCAAATATCAGGTGGAGAATCACAAAAGGAATCCCTCAGTCTAAGGGTCCCGATTCCATAGAAGGTTCATCAAACAGAATTCCAGTTTAGAAATTAGGGCCTGTTTTGTCTAACAAGTTGGTACTCGGCTCGGGTCCGGTCCGCCTCGGTCCGACTGTCCTATTCCGGTTAGGCATTTTCCCATCCGGTTTGACCTGGGACGACCCAGCCTGAATTGGCTCTAACCTAACTCAGATCAAGCCAGCCTGCTAGGGTAGGCCTTGCTTCATATTGTTGCCAACATAAAAAAATGATCACAACAACACACGAACAGTGGGGATTAGGCCTTGTTCATGTCAGCTCGCGCCCTCTGCGTTAGAGATAATACCGAGGGAGATTTGGGGAAAAGATAAATAGAATTTCATTCTTTCAGTTTTAATTCCTGACCCGAACGATAAATCACACCCTCCCGCATATAAAAATAAAAGAAAATAAAAAATGGATCAACTTATTTATGAGTTGAATAGTTTTCATCTTTTTAGAAGGAGAAGTGAGGGATACCAAAATCAACATAACCCCCTACCTTCTAATGTTAGAGAGCACTTGCGGTTAAGGGAGTATCATTGTTTTCCATCCCTTGCAACAAGCTTCCCTCCCCACCACTCGAACATCAAACTCTGATTCGGTGTTTCGGTGTCGCCTGCCACCTCCTGCTCGGTTCGGTTCTATACTCTAAGGGCTCTGCGTTACGACACCCAACAAAACATCACTTCTCGGTGAAGCTTGTCTGATACCACTCCCCCAAGCTCTATATTTATAGGAGAGGGGGATAGTATGTAACAACAGAGTAGTTAATGGGGGCTAATAAATTAGGACGATTCCTAATTTTCCCCAATGGTGTCATTACTTAGTATTTGTATAGTTAGGCTATTCATTGGCATGACTCACTATGGGTCCCACACTTCATTTGTCCGTTGGTGAAAAATAAAGAAAAAAAATGATAAAATTATTTTATTTCATTTCTTTTTAAAAGTCACAAATGGTAACTTCTTCTTGGGACCTACAACAGTCAATGTAAGGTCTCCCTTATGCGAAACACGGTGCTGCAGATTCAACAGTGCCCTCAGATTTTCAATCTAATCACCAGTTCAAAAGTTAGAAAAATATAGTCATTCATTTATTGAACACACCTTAAAAAAAGTTTAGAAATTAATTCTGGGCACACCAGACCCCAGATTCATGCGCCGTAAATTTTTGTGGACTTGTAAAATTTCATATAATAAAAAACATTACATGGAAAATCTGAGACATTACATACCATTTAGTGTATGAATAAATATTTTATCATTATATCATATCTCAATAACATCGATGGGTGTTTCCTTGTTTAGAAATATCTTTATAAGTTCCCTAAAACATTTCTTGTGGAAAAATACCCTATTAACATGGAAGTTAATTGTTAAAATTAAAAAAAAATAAATATTAAAGAAGAAATTTTCATTGATAAGAACATTGAAAACATGTGAATTATGATTAAAAAAAGTATTATTCTTTATAGAGGTATATTATGTTCCTGTCATGCATGCTAAAAAAATATTCCTTTAATATTTTTGGGAAAAAGTAAAAAATACCTCATTTGGAAAATGATCACTTTATTCATTTTAAAACATTCTCTAAAAATTATATATTTAGTAAAAATGACTTTTAATAATAATATTATAATATTAAAATTTTCTTGAAAATGTTTTTAGAAATCAAAGACATGGAGGAAACTGATTTTCAGCCAAAGACATAAACAAGATCAAT
Organism: Viscum album; assembly: GCA_963277665.1. Classification (NCBI taxonomy): domain Eukaryota; kingdom Viridiplantae; phylum Streptophyta; class Magnoliopsida; order Santalales; family Viscaceae; genus Viscum; species Viscum album. Next base: position 1,055,210,108 of record OY728133.1, read on the forward strand.
ATAAATTTAAAATATTCCTTTCATATATTTAGTACATAATGAGAGTAAATTGCATGGATAAATTTAATATCTATAAAATCAATAGGATAATAAAATTAATTAGTTTCGAGATATATTTATCATAAAATTCCATCATTGAAAATATTATCATAAATAATCTTTGTAAATAATGAGATTATAACCTAAATCTCCTATTTCTTTGGTATGTTAGGTATCAGAAACCCAATGAAAGTAATAAAATTAAATGAAAAATAAATACCATTAATATAAATGGATTCATTATGAAAAATTTCAAAGGTATAGTATATTAAATATTTAAATGAAGCAAGTGGTGAATATGACATTTGTCTCACAGAAACAAAAGTGAGATGAGAATAGTGTTACCTTAAATATGAATTTCCTTGTTAGTGATTTTATACTCCAATATAATAAATATAAATTTATTTTAATTCATTATGAGAAATATAAAATACTTAAATCAATATATGTAAATCACTTATTACATTGTTTATAATTATTTATTTACATCATCATTTATTAGTGTCAACTTTTTCATTTTTCATATACGTTTCAGCTTGTTAGTTTTTGTCAATTCACCATGATCATGGTTTCATAATTTTAATAATTATTTTCATGGTATAAAAATAATTTGTACACTATATATATTTAAAATCATTCATGAAAGGAATAACTAAAAAAATGAATTACAGTGTTTATTGAGATGGAAGGTCGTACGTACAAATGACTTTTTTTCACTTTTCTATGGGTGGAAAAAAGGAAAATAATATTTCAAATTTATAGAATAGTTATTATATTATATATATTAAATATATTATTTAACTCACTCTTTATTTAAATCCACGTAAAAAGAAAATTGAAAACTAATGACAACATTTTTTGGAGGTGGTTGTCCACTTTTATACTGGAAAACGTTGATATTTCCCATTGGATGGAATGGTAAGAAGGTAAACGATATCTTATATTATCATTACAATAAAAATGACATAAATAATATATATACTCATCATTTACGTCATTTTAACCACATATGTAATGTTTTTATGAAAAATTAATTATACTTATATATAGAGATGGTAAGTTGCATATACACACAAGTGTTAATTTTAGTTTCCATATGACAGAAAGAAGATGGATAATGGTTGTTCAATAATCATAATAACTATTAAGTATATGTAGGATTATGAAGTCATTATTTTATAATGTATATCATGTATATTATGGAGGTAAATGAATATATATAATTTAAAATGCGTTGTTAAAGGTTATAATTCATAGTTGAGACACCAATTTGGGATTGCACATTTAGTCATAAAGGGGTGGTGTTTTAGTAATACTATAAGCTCAAGGATGTCAAAAAGAAAGATATTAAAGTATTATTATAGGTTTTGGATGCCCTATAATGCTCAACCAGTGAAAGGAATATTGGATACGTGGTGCTCTTTTATAAATGTGGTAAGGGGTTTTCTTGTAATAAAATTAAATTTTATATTCAGAAAATTTAGTTATTAATATCAATTGAATAAAAATTTACATATTTCAATGATAGGATAAGGATAATTTTAAATTACCTCATCCTATAAATTTTAGAAAATTTTATTTAACTTTTTAACCATTTTCACTTAATTTTAACCCCCTATTAATACTTTTTATAGTTACCACAATATCAAAGACTTATACTTTTAAAGATATAATTATTTATCATAAAAAATCATTAATGTTATTTTGGAACTATTATTTTACTTTGACATTTAATTCATCAAAAATATGTATGAAATTATAATTTAAACATTAAACACGTCCATAAAAGTTTATATTTATCATCACAATTCATGGTACATAATAATTCTCTAAATTGTAATAATTTTATTATTTCAAGAATTAATTATTTTAATTTTCTAAAAATGGAATAAATATTGCGTTGGAATTGCATAAAAAATTAAGGTAATTATTAAATTAGTAATATTTAAAAATAAATTACCATGATAAATAAAATTAATATATATATCAAATAAACATTTATATCCAATGTTATCCCCTTTTTTCCTTATAAAAAAATAATGATATTAAGTCAAGATAGAGACATTTTGTTTTTATTCCTTTCCCTAAAACTAAGTGTTTTATTTGTTTTCAGTGTTGTTTCAATACATGTTTGGTTATTTTTGATGAGTCGTTGATCCTTTTACAATTGGAATGGATTCATTTATTGGAATTTCATGTTGTTCTTAGATAATTCTTCTTATCATTCAGTCATATGTGTGGGTGGATGAAGTGGTGATTTCTCTAGAATTTTAATGGATTCATTTAAAGGATTTGGATTTTAATATTGAGAAATTATTCTTGATTAGTGTAACTATTGATTGGATTGACATAAATTTATAATGATTTTTTCAATGAGAGCATATTATTTACGTCATGAAGAAGAATAGGTGGAATTAATGAAGGCCATCCAAAATAATATTTATTCTTATAACAGTTTTTTGGAATTTAGGCCATGTAATTATAAAAAATAATGTAGACTACTTGATGGTTATGTTCATATTATGGTTTGGATGTTATGTTTATATGATGGTATTTATATTTTTTTCTAGGTGTTACAAAAAAACTAAGCCAACCACCTAGCTAGCTAGGGGGACTCGTAGCCACTGCTTATGTTGGATGGTCAAACCTACACTATCCATGGAAAAAAGGATGATTCACTCCTATATGGGATGGTGAGAGTGTGAAAATAGTAGAACACTTTGGAGTGGAGAGCTGGTTCCACTGTGTAGGGAGGCATGAGAGCGGAAGGTGTCGGCATGGGTTGGTTCCAGTGGGGGATCAAGTGGTGAATCCATACTCACATATTATCACTAAAGGAAATGAGTTTCTTTATAAAGAGGATCTAATCATAAAGGGATAATTAATGTGGTACATTCTTCTTTATAATTAATATTACCTATACAATTGATACACATAAAATATGGGTTGTTTAATCAAGTTAATAAAAGTTTTCTAATCACCACTTGTGTTATTATTCCTCTATTAATTGAATTTCATTTCAAATTATGGTTTCTATAAATAAAGAACCCTCTATGAGTAAAAAATAAATTTGATAGTATCTGAAGATTAAATGACGTTTGAAAAGTGTCTAAGTATGAATTTACACAAATCTTAAGAATTCATTGTGAAGATAAGTTTATAGATGAAGTTAACAGTTTGACTATAAATACATGAAATTTTAAGGTTTGAATTCAGTATGATAAAAATGTATTTTGTGAACTAAAAATCCATTCAACCATGAAGTTCGGTTCCATGACTTATCATTCACAGTTTAAAAAAATGATTAAAATATTCTAAGTGTGAAAACCCATATATTGAAGATACTATATGATATACCATTAATAGTTAAATTAGTGTAAAGAACTTCCATGTGAATGTTCAAATGAATTCCAATGTTTTTTGGGGATAGTGTTTTATTATATGATAATGTAGGTAGTTTGAAAATAAAAATGTCATGTGAGGGGTTTTTTATGAATCTCAATAAAAAATTATACTGCGCATTATATAACAGTGGATGTGGGGATCGTGTGATTGAATAGACATTATAAGTGTGAAATTCACAGAGAAAGGATGTTATGTAATGAATTCATTATGAGAAGATGAATAAAGTATGCCTATGAAGTTTGTGGTGATGAAAATAATGTTGTAATCCTATAAGGAAAATTCAGTTTGTAGAGGCCATGTCATTTGTGAAGAGGTGTGATTTATTTTTCATTGTCACATTAAAATGAATTGTTATAAATATTTTTTTGGAATATCTTGTGTTAACCATATGTGCAATTTCCAATAAAAATACATTTAACAATCGGCTAAAGTATGGTCATATTTTTTTGGATAAGTATTTCATCGAGACTGGATGTTCTTATTTTTCTCCATCTGATTTCCTTAAATTAGGTTGTTCATTATTGAATGATAAAATCCCTAGAAGTGAAGATTCATACTAAGTGATATGTGTAAGAGATCGTATGAAAATTACAGTCTACTATTATCTCATTATAGAAGTACTGCAAACATGAAAAATAATTAACTTTTTATTTGAAGCATCTGTAAGTAAAGAATAAGTAAAGTGAACTAATAGTACCTGGTTATTCATATATGATCTGATATAGTCACATGAAATTCATTAGAAAATTTTAGAATACTATTTCATGAACATACCATTGAAAAGTAAAGTTATGTGTTATATGATTCATGCATCGTTATGCTACACATTAATGAAGTGGTCCAACCGTTCATGAATTATCAAATATGATTTGATATGATCATTTATTATGAATATGAATAATTTTTCATACTATTTTATATATATAAATATTATAATAAAAACATTTTTGTAGGAAACTGTTGAGTTTTCCATTTAATACTAATGATTTATTCATGTATTTGAGTTGATAATTTGCAGTTGGGTTATTCTGAGTTGTGCATGTTTAATCTTCCATAAAATAAAATTGAATAATTTTTTTTTGTATCACTTTATCAAATTTAATTGAGGTATAGAATTCATCAAAAGAAGGAAGAATTATTTCTTAATAATTCAGACTGTTTGAGGAATTTTTTATCAGTTATAGAAGACAAGAAATTGAAGCGATTAAATCAATAATTTACTTAACAAATAGAATGTTAGGACTTAGAATTATATAAACTGTGAAGATATTTATAATTCAGGATCTAGTGTAAAATATTTTCCAGAAAAAGGTCTTAGTACAAGAATATTGTAATGACATTGATGTTTTATATGAATAAATAGATTGAATAGACACATATGTGAAGATCTTTTTTATTGTCACAAAATCAATGAGGAGTATGAAGAGATCTTTCATTATATGGATCAATAACATTTAGATGTTGATGAAGAATGTGACTGGGCTATTTTACTAGTTACAAAAGAGGCTCAAGAATATGGTTTCTAACCTGTCTAGAAGAGGTATAAGAGGTGGTTCAGGTGTCCAACATACCGAGGTTGAAGAGATGGTTGTTGTGGGGTATAAACCTGATAAACTATAGGATTAACTATTATAGTAAATATATATTTTCTACCTTATCCATTTTAATCATAGATAATATATAGTAAATAATTCCTTCTGGGGGAATAACCAACCAATCAGTGAGTTGTTCTTTGTACCACACCATGTATGTGTCATGTTTTGTTCTATATCATATTATTTATTTATATGAAATAAAACTATGATACATCACTATGTGGATTGAGAAACTCAACAAGTATAAGTGGTTAAATTGAAATGTAATAATTTTTAAAAAGAAAACCTATGATTCCCAACCAATGTGGTTGTAAATCCAACATGGGGTAATACAAGTGATATCAGAGAATATAGTCCCTCTAAAGGCCAAATTGAATATAGATAAAGTATATATTTTTGGAAATTTGTAAGATATATCTGATAGAGGAAAATGTATTTACTCCTAATAATACTAATATATTTATTTTTTTAGTGACATAAAATAACACAAAGAAGATAAATGAAAGAATAATGAAGGATAATGTTTTTGAGAAAGGTATATCCCTATAATTGAAGTTAATATGAATATACAAATTTAAAATAATTCTTCTAATATTGAATATTCTAATTTATCCTTCTCATATTATAAATATGATATATCATTTAGTGATATGTATCATAAATTCCATGAACATCTTATTAAAATTCCCAAATAAGTGGTAAATTATATTGTTAAAATTTTTATGGGACATCAAGATGACAAATAAATGATAGAATAAGATGATAAAGATATGTAAGAGGTATTGGTTAAAATAGTTGGCATATCCAATTCTCATACAACTTGTGAAAGAAAATGATAATAAAATTTATCTGTACAATGTAATATATGCTAATGTAATTGAATAATTGAAATGAAATGTTTGTGAGAAATAATTCCTTGAGATTCTATCCATTGAAGTTTTCCATGTATTCAAAAATTTAAACCATTTATTTATAGATATAAAATTTTCTCAACTAATTGATAAATATAACAAATTAAATGAGCCTAAAAATTCATTACAATAATTAAGAAACATAGATGAATAAAAAAACCGAATGAAAAATATGATTTTGTGACAATATGAGGTTAGTTGAAGGTGATAAGAACACCCTCAATATGAAGTGTTTAAAGATGGAGTTGATATTGAAGAATTGACAATATGTAAAAACTATTGCACCCAATATTATTGGAAAATAAGATATATCTACACTTGTTTTCATAATGTGTACTGAATCCAATAATAGAATGACATCATATTATATACAAATAAAAATATCCTGTAGGAATATGTTATCCCATATTTCATAAAATATTTTAGGTATTAAGGATGCTTCAAATGTTTATACATGTTCTAAACAAAATTATGGGAGAGTATGGATAGTGAATGATAATTATAATTCCCCCACAAAAATGGTGTATAATAGAAAAATTTCAAAAATATATTCCACAATAGGTGTCCAAAATAATGGTAGTTCCACTAAAACCAAATAGTTTCACAGTATGTGAAATCTAGAAACATTACACCAAAAAAGAAGAAAATGTGATTTGTATGCTATTTTATGTGTTTTTGGATATTTGGACTCAAGGCATAATAATGTTGGATTAAAAATAAAATTCATGGAAATAATTAATGGCCTAAATTTAAGGGGATAAATGATTAAGATAGTAGTATTTGTGTACTAGAGAAGAAAAATCCATATAAAATGAATATGTTTACAAAGGGTAGGTTTGAATGCTGTTAATATTTCTATGAGTAGTATAATAAAATTATTCACTATTATGATTATTACTCGTAAGTACCATTCATGCCAAAATAATCTAATAAAGTGAAGAAAATACCATATCCAAAAGGTATACATATACAATGTTACATTTCATCATTGGTATATGATCAAAACACCACTAGAATAAGAAATATTTGAAATTGGAACCCGTCGCAAATGACCCATATATGAAAAGTGTGTTGTAAGAATAATTTTTTCAATGGATTTTAAAAAACTTTTTATTTGCAATTAGTGATTGACCCATCAAAAAAATATATTACTAGTTATATAAAAGAAATAATTTTAGATAGTATTTGTCTCCCATCGCAGAATAATATTTTTTATTGGACATCAATCATATAAAAAATAATATATATATTTTAAAATTTTTAAAAAAAATTTAAAAATTTAAATTATAAATAAAAAAATCATAATAATTTAAAAAATTAGTTATATAAAACTAAACATATGTGAATTAATAATAATATTACAGAAAATTTGATCAATCATATGTTTATCAGAATTAACAGGTCAAAAAATGCATAAATCACAACGGAGGAGGGCCATATAGAGGAGGTGGAGGAGGGAACTCAATCTATGTACCATGCACAAACCATTGCATTTTCTCTTTCATATGGTGCTACTTCTTCTACTAGTGATCATCAAATGATACTACGTATCATGCACTCAATGATGCTCCTCATACTACGACTCATGGTGTTAATGAAACTCTTCCTACTTTCTATACTCAGCCTCTATAATATCATCATGAGCTTTAATTTTCTATTTATATGATATAGACGATGATGAAAAATCTCAATGATCTCCCCATGATCTGATTGATGAAAACACATCAGTACCTTAATAATTTCCATCTATCAATCAATAATCTATACAAAAAACTATTCCTTTATCAAAAACATATTGAGTGGCATGTATCCATACTGTATCATCAAATCCTACTATAATGGTGGCCCGAGCCTTGGTCATAGCCTAAGTCTCGTCATATGTGTGAGAATTCATGGCCATGTTTGATTCTTTTAAATGAAATTTTAATTAAGAATAGTTAATATATTATTTATAATTATGATTTAAACTAGAAAAATTGTACATATAATATTCTGATGCTATTGAAAACTGGCCATATCATCAGGACATGGCCAGTGTACATCACCTTGAAAAAATAAAAATCTATAATATCGGGTAGCTCAACTGGATATAAGAATAATAAATTAAATATATTATAATTATAGTTATATAAATTATTAAATTAAAGTACATATAGTTATTGTTGATGAGTATTGAACATATGACTACCAACTGTATGTGTGATCTACTCCCTCCCCTGATTCCACCGATATAATGATGATCTCCTCTGAAAACAATATTCTATATAGTATGATCACAATCCATCCAAAAACCTGACATCAGATGTAATCATGTCATTGGATATATAAATAATTATAAAACACATGACTCCATCTTTCGTGATGGATCTATTCCTCAGATTATGAAAAACCTAACGATAATGCTTACGCATGTTGGCCTTCCCGACCTCTTAGATAAAGGACCTCATGCTATTATCAATGGGATACCATAAACCCAAAAATAAATAATAATAAAATGTTAATTATTTTTTAATCTTCAAAATAAAAATTATATATTTATGTAATATCCAATGATAAAGAATTCCCTACCAAACATCCATGGAAAAATTATCCCACATTACCCATGTTCCTAAAAAATATTTCTACAAAATATCCCTCACATGTCCCACAACTATATGCAAAAAACTATGGGAAAACTGAAAAAATTGTAATACAAGGTGTACATAAATAAAGTAATGATAATAAAAATTATCTAAATTAAACAACTGAACCAACCTATACATCATGAATCAAAATAAATAGATAGTCTTCTCTCCATAATGTGGTTGGAAATCATCAATCTCGCAATGACATGGCCCCTCTAAGTCACAGATTGACTTGGAACCTAAGGTTTAGATGTAATTCATCAGGCTCATCACCAAGAAGCATAGTCTCTTTAAGTCTACATAACATATTATCATAAGTTTCATCATCCATATGAAACATAGAAATAATATTATCAACAAATAAATCATGATTAATTATATATATATATTTATTATGACTATAACTAATAAGTAATTTTTTAATTATTCATCTTCATCCTCATCATCATATATGAATGTTTCAATATATTCATATTCATCCTCTATATCATCTATTAAAATCAGAGATTCAATTTCACAGTCTCTTGTTAATTCAAATTAATTTTTACATCATCAACATAATCATTACTACTAACCTATAACTATGGGGTTTCATCATCGATATTCATATCTCTTCATTGAAAAGATGTATTTAGAGCAATATATTAAAAAATTTAAGTACCTTCAACTTCAATAGAACCACATTAAATAATCATAAAATTTTTTCACATGATCTCATTTTTATAATTCTCCACTTGTTAATTATCTCTCTTGAAGAAGCATAATAATTTGAATACTAAATTTGATATGTTTGACAAGCCAACAAAAATTGTTCATTTACTAAAAAAAAGATTTTATATTTAATGTTGATGATTCCATGATATAGATCAATAAAAATAATATATCTGTATCATTCCAAGGAAACTTAAATATCATTACCTATTTTTTTTATTTATATAACACAGTTCAATTATTTCATCAAACATTCCATAAAATTCAACTTCTTTTTCTCTATTATGGGATCATCTAATGAAAACAATGGTATTCGTTTTTATTTAATACACTATATGCATGTGTATGAACTCGAAAACCATTAAACACATTTAATTATAAGATTTAACTATTCTAGATAGTGGGACACTAAATACACATAATCTATTATCAATTTTATCAGCATGTTGTGATATCTGGGAAATAAAAAAATAATATAAAAATTAATAATTTGATTACATATTTTTAACAATAGAAAATTTACATTAACATTATTTCAAACCAACAAGATTAATTATTTTTGTTACATTTTTAAGGGTAGTTTCTCTAAATTATGGAAACTATTTCTTAATATGATCATTTTATAATCTAGAAATAAAATATTATTAATTTACTTTTATGAAAAATTAAAGAATACGTGATCGTTAAACTCATAGTACAAATTATTTAATTTCTTCATAGTCATGGATAACATTTGTATCGACCCTATGATGTCCATCATCTGAAATTTATCACTTGTGAACTCCACCAAATCCATGTTGAGACTAATTAAAAAATGATAATTTAATTTTTAGCACATCATCAATATTTCAATCATTACCACCCATTTAGATATATTTTAAAGGATATTCAAATTGGAAAAAATGGGAGAAGAAAAAATAAATTTTGATATTATAATAAGCTTTTAAAATTGGACATTAAAATGTTTCTTTATTACATAAAATTTTCGTCAATTTATGCATGAATCTATCATATGGGTATGTCCATCTAAACTGTATCATCCCTACGCATTTTTCATTAAGTGGTAAATTTAATATTGATGTTATATGAAAGAATGATTTTGGAATTTTTTCCAATTTAAATAAAATTAAAACAACATCTTCTTTTAGTCTACTTAGTGTGTAATAGTATATTTTTTCCAGACAAATGTCTCAAAAAATGATATTTCTATTAGCACATACAAAATATAAGAATTTATGAATCCTAAAAATATAATCGGTAGATGTATTTACATTATTACATTACAACCATGGAATTTTTATTCGACAATATGGTTACATCTAAAAAATATTTCAAAATTTGAAACCTAAAAAACATTTAGCCTCAATTGCTCAATCTACTGACAAAACAATTAATGATTTTATTTGGATAATATATAAGATGCTTTTGGATTTATTAAATTCTGTGATATCTTATTTCCAAAAAAATCAAGTTATGGCCGCCAATAAATTTATTTAAGATCTAATATTCCCATTACATTATATTTTGGTTTACCAGATGTGTCCAAAACTATTGAAAATATATTTTTAAAATAAATCTTCTCAATATTCAAGAAATCAAACATGTGAGAGACCAGAAAATTTGAGAAATAAGGGAGATAAAAAAAATACATCATTTAATCAAATTATGATCATTCCCAAAGACATCTATTTTTTGTTGGTTTCTAGTTGGTAAAATAAAAATGATAAGCAATGAGAGATAATATATTTTAAATAACTACCTGAGATCATTGATGAAGGTCCATATCTTTAATAATTTTCCTTTTCATATATTATTTATATTAATTCTAAATGAATGATGAATAGATAAAAATATGATAAATATTTAAATAACAATGTTTCCTCTCACTGAAAAACTGAAATGATTTTTCGGCACTTATAAAGGATGGTCATTATTCTGTACCATGATTAATACAATAAAATAACATGGAATATGCTAGGAAGTCAGTAATTCCCCACCATAATGTATCATTTATTAGGAAATTATGTTTTGTAACAACATCATATGTACTGACACCATCAATCCAAAACAAATTTTACACATCATTAAATGGATTGAAATAACCATTAATATTCTTATTTGGATGTCTGGGATTTAAAAATATTGAAAACATATATGGTTAATTCAACAACATCCAATGAGGTATGTTGTATAGAGTTATAAATATGGGCCAATAAGAATATTCACTACTGTAAGAACCAATTGTACATAAAACATCAGTATAAAGATGCAATCATATGTTATAGGGTTATAAAAAAATATGGTTTTACATGGTAAAAATATTTTCATGAATCAACATCATAAGGATGATCTAAGAATTTACCAGTTGTAATATTGGATTTTTTCCATGAAATCTATCATGTTGTGTTCTATGATAGAAATAAATGCTACAAAGTGGGTGTAAGTAAGAAATACAAAAATAATTTAATGGGAACCAATCAAAACATCCCATGGTGAGCCTCCTTCTACCTTGAGTTTTCCATATATTGGAAAAATAACTAATGTCACATTTTTACCATAATATAAGATGAAATCATTTGAACATGTATGAATCTTTAAACAACCATGACCAAAATTTTGAACAAGTCACTTTTTCATTAAAGGTATTTTTTATTAAATACCACTCATTACTAGTAATATTTTCTAAATACCTCATATTATAGGAATTTTTTCTATATACCACTAATTCCAATTATGTTGTACTAAAAACCACTGAATATGAGTATTTTTTCTCAATAATTCTCAGTATAAGAATTATTACTAAATAAATCTCATTATTATTATTTTTTACTAAATACCATTCATTATAGGTTATTTTTACTTAATATCACTCATTACTAATTATTTTTTTAATAATTGTCACTCATTACTAGAAATTTTTAATAATTACCATTAATTACTGGAATTTTTTACTAAATACTACTCATTAATGGGAAATTTTACTGAATATAGCCCATTGTTGGTATTTTTAACTAAATGTCTCTCATTTCATATATTCTTTACTAAATAAAGATCAATATTGATATTTTTTACTAAATGTTACTCATTATCAGTAATTTAAAATAATGAATGCTCATTAGGAATATTTTTTAGTAAATATCACTCATTACCAATAATTTTTACTAAATATAGCTAATTTATAGCAATTTCAACTAAATGCTGTGAATTACTTGTATTTTTAACTAAATGACTATAATTATCAGTGTTTTTTACTAAATAACACCCATTATTGGTATTTTTACTAAATTAAATTTATTAATTGTATTTTTTTCTAATCACCACTCATTACTAGAATTTTTTAGTAGTTGCAAGTCATTACCTAAATCTTTTACTAAAATCCACTCATTATTGGAAATTGTTACTTAATACCACTCTTTACCAATAATTTTAACTATAAAACGCTCATTATTTGTAATTTTTTCTAATTCCCACTCATTACATATATTTCATTACTAATTTATGGGGATTTTCGTTAAAAAAATATAATTTCTCCTCATTTAATTAAATTGTAAATAACTGCCACTCATTACCTCCCACTTCTTGTAATTAAAACTTTTTTCTACTAATTATATATTATTTTTCATAATTACCACTAATTTATAATAATTACTACTAATTTATAATAATTACTTCCAAATTCTGTTAATTAACACTAATTTCTAATAATTACTAATAATTTTAGTGATTACATGTATCTTCTAATAATTACCTCTACTTTCTAATAATTACCTCTACTTTCTAATAATTACCACTAATTTTACTAATGACCACTAATTTTTACAAATTACTACTAGTTTCCAAACATCACCCCTATTTTATAATATTTACCACTAATTTTATTGATTACCACTATTTTATAATGATTACCGCTAATTTTTTTTAGTTTTTCTAATTTTTAATATTTACCATTAATTAATAAATGGTAATGTAAATTATTCAAATTTCTAGATATTATTAACTAGTATTCCAATAAATTGTTAGTAATTATTACTATAGTAGATGAATTATTACTATTTTCTATTAATTTGATGAATGTATCTTTCTATTATAAGTAATATTACTAATAATGACTTCTAACTAATAATTAAAACCAATTACTGCTAACTAAAAATAATTACTTCTAATTAATAATACATACCGATAATTAAAACTAAATACTTGTAATTATAAATAATTAATGACACTTAAAACTAATAACTACTAATTAAAACTTATTACTTATAATTAAAAATAATTACTACAAAATAAAACTGCTAATTTTTAGTATATTCTAAAATAAATTAACAAAAAATTAAAAACATTTAATAAATACCTCAAAATTGACTCTTTTTATTGGATGTGACTCTAAAAGTTTTATTATCAATAAAGTTTAAAACATTTAATGGAAGAAACGTAGGCGAGGAGAAGAAATAAGAGGAGAGAAGAGTAGGGGAGATCGTAAAAGGGTAATGGGAGGAAAAAATTATATTTGGGGCATATATATCGACTAAATTATTAGAGATAGGGAAATTTTCAATTAGATACCATCACAATTAGTATTATTTGTGTCGGGGATCTTCTCAAATATTACCCACCATAAATATAGATGTGAGTGATTAAAAAATAATTTTTATAGGAATCATCACAAATAATATCTTTCTAAGATAGTATTTGTGGAAATCTTATAAATTCCTATCATAAATAACTATTATGACATATATTATTTTTGAAGGGAGTAAATACAAGTTGAAAATAAGAGTTCTTTGGGTTTGTTGTGCACACATGAAAAAGTATTTTTAAAGGTACATTTTTCTTATAACAAATATTTGTTTATTTAATATTATTTGGCAGCGGATTCCTATCCCATCACAAATAGTCCAAACATAAGGACTGTTTGTGATGGTCGATGGGCCCATCAGAAATAGCTCATCACAAATTGACCTTTTCCTCGTGGAGAAATAAGAATATTTCTATACAAGTTTTTACTAAAAGATAATTGAGACATCCTATCCAATATCCATGGGAGAATGAAATATTTTAATAAAAACCCTACCTAAAGGGAAAAAGAAGGACCATATTGAACAAGTATAACAACAACAAACGTCTAGACATTATAAAATTCAAAGTGGAATATATATGTTTAGTGGTTTTTGATGGTGTTATCAAATGATTGTTCATAAAGATTACTATATCTAGTATAACCTATTATTTCGTTGAATGATTAATGAATCAAGGTAATTCCACGCTGAATATATGAGAACAACAAGAACAAATGATATAGCAAAAAATCCTTCAAAATTTTGAATTCATAACAGATATGAATGATTCAAAAATGTTCATGGAAGATGTAAGAATAAGGGTCACATAGCTGAGAAATGCATAAAAAGACTAGAAAGAGATATTCCCTATGCTATGACTTGGATGATGCTTAAATTTAATTATAGTTTTAATTTATATGATGATTTTGAGAAGATAGAGAATTTTAATAAAGAGTTCTTAGTTATATGGAATAATTATATGAAATTGGCTGAAGAATTAGAAGATGATGAAATACATGATAATGCTAAAATGAAATCAAGTGGATACGAAATATGAGGATGAAAAAGGGATTCCACATATAGATTACGATCAGGGGAATAAAGAAGACAATGAATAAAATGAGACTCAAAATTAGATTATGAGTCTAATGAAATATTCTCATATTGAGATGAGGAGAAAAAAATGTCTCCGGTTGATAAGACGCTCTTAGCCTAAATGTTACTCTTAGGGAACAAGAAGGTCCCTCCTTATTCCTTTATATATATAATATTTTTTACAAACATGAAGGTAATATACGGATATGGAAACATCCCTTTAGGGGGAGAATTGATAAGAGGAATTTATCAAATCGTCATTACATAGTGGATGTAGAAAATAAAAATATATTTATGAAATTAGAATATGTGGTGTTGAAATCACACTTTAATCCTTCATTATTATATTCATTAGTCATATCAATTAAGGGGGTGTTCTTTGTTAAATAATAAATGAGACAAATTGGAAGCTATGTCATTTCCACCTGAACATACTGATGCATTCACTGATGTGTGTTCATAATTTATCATTTCATTAATAACTCATCCTATTTCCAAGAAAAAAATGAGAATTTTAATTTATTTTCATGATTTCACATGAATTGTAGTTTACAGACAGAATAGAAAACCATGGATGGATCTCTCTTTTTTTCATAACTGGTTTAGCCAAAGTAGACTTATATTTGATGAACTGAAGGCTCTTTACTAAGAAAACCATGTCATATCATCCCACTTATATATTTTTTAAAATAAAATAATTTAAAATGGAGGATAACATATTTTGGAGAATAAATATGTAAAGAACCCAAATATAATTTTTATTTTATTGTTAATAAGTTGAAGGAATTTTTCACTAAAACATAACCTTTGTGATATGTGTTAATATTAAAAACTAAAGAAAAGGAGAGACTATTAAACTTTATTGTTTATTTTGTTTTCAATGATGTTTCAATTAGTTTTTGGTGAGTTTTGATGAAAAGTTCATTCCTAGAGAATTTTTATAGATTTATTTAATATAATTGGGTGTCATTAATGGAAAATTCTCAACATAATTTGGTTACATGTATTGGTGGATGAATTTGTGTTTTTTTAGAGAACGGTTAATGTTTCATTTAATGACATTGGATTTCATGGTTAGTAAATACTCATTGATTATTGGAAAATTGATTAAACCGATATAAATTTATAAGAAGTGCATTAATTCTGAATCAATGCTAACACAATGATGATGAAGATGAGGGATTAATGAAGGTAGTGAAAAATGGTATTTATTTTTCAGGATGATTTGTTGAAATAAAGTCCATGACAATATTCTTTTTCACTAGGATTATTTGAATTTAATGTTGTGATTGTTATTTTATTATTATGTTTATAATATGTATTTTTTACTTATATTAATTTATGTGTTACCCAATAACTAATCTAACCACCTAGACAGTTATGGGGACCTGCATCAACTACATATGTTGTAAGGTTAACCCTCATCTAGCCATGGTAGCGGCCTGATACCCACATTTATTGTAAGGTGAGAATTTATACACAATGGTGTGCATGGGAGAAGAGTGGTAGCACCACCATGTGTGGCATAAAAGATATAGAAAGCACTTGAAAGAATCAGTTTCAGTGGGGGATCAAGATCACACCCATACTCACATATGGATGGTACTGGAAATGAGCATCCTTATTTAGCAGTGCTAAGACACAAGGGATAATGAATGTGGGATGGGATCCTTTGTGGGAATAGTTCACCCATTTAATCAATACACATAAGATATGGGGAATTCAATCATATCAATCCCATCCATAAGATCACGACTTCTTAAATTCTTCCCATAGCATATAAAATTCAAAGTAAATTAAGTTTTTCAAAACCAAGGAACCGTGTAAAATCTCAAACTCCATAACAGTGAATCATAAGCTTAATGGATATTTAAAATGTGTATAGGTTTGAGTTTATACCTTGAATAATAATTCCTTATGAATATGAAATTTTAGATGAAGTTCACAATATTACTATTAGTCACACTTATTTATTTTGAAATGTTATAATGATAAAAATGAAACACACAAACTTATATTCTATAAAACCACGAACATAGGTTCTGCAAAAGGTCATATGGAGTTTTGAAACATGAAGAAAATATTCTATGTATGAATAACCACATATTGAGGCTGCAATGTAGAAAAACTATGTGAACCCTAGTAATTCGACAACATTTCCATGTGAATGTTCAAATGATTTGAAGTGAATGTTGTTTCTATTGACACATTTCTGTATGTCACTTTGGATATAGTTTTTATAATAAATCACGTGTTATTTTTTCATGTAGCTCAACCGAAGATGATATTATGATATATGTGAGAATGGAAGTGGTTCTCATCTAACTGGTGAAAAATTTTATTTTTTAAAATTAATGTACTAATGTTTCTATGTTGTGAATATCGTTTTTGGAGATTAATAACATTAAACCATGAAGTTTATAGTTATAAAAATAATGCAATAATACTATGTACAAAATGAAATATGTGGAGTCCATGTTGTTTTTGGAGAGGGGTGACTTATAATTTAAAATCTCAATAAATTGATTTGTTAAGAATATTTTATGGGATTAACACATGTTAACCATGTTTTTTATGTGTGAAATTGATGGGAAATCCCTTTGGTGGTGTTTTGGGGATTTTTAGGAAGAAAGGGGTTTTTGGGTAAAATGTTGTTATTGTGATTTTAAAATGGAGATTTTAAAATAGGTTGTTTTGTAGAATTAATTAAGATGGCTTGTGAAATAGTTTATCAATAAAGGAGTTGTTTTATTGAAATGGGAATTGGCATGTAAAAAGGGTGGAAGGGTGTTATAAATAAATGTTTGATTTATTGAAGTGGTTTGTCATGTAAATGAAATTGTTAATTACATATTTTGGTGACCTTGGTAGTTTATTTGCTTGGTTATGGCCTGTTTAAATGTTTTTTGGAAGTGGACGGGAAGTACCACTATAAAAAGTGGATGGATAGTGGACGAAAGGGACACCATCAATAAAAAGTGGGAGAGAAGTACCACTTGAGTGGATTGGTAATTAATAGGTTGGACGAAGAAGTGCCACTATAAAAAGGGGATGGATAGTGGACGGAAGTGCCACCATCAATATAAAGTGGGAGGGAATTACCGCTTGATTTTATTGGTAATGAATGGGGTGGATGAGGACGTTCCACTATAAAGAGGTGATGGATAGTGGAAGGAAGTGCCACCATTAATAGCAAGTGGCTGGGAATTACCACTTGAGTGTATTGGTAATGAATGGGTTGGATGGGAATTTCCACCATGGTTTGTTGTGTGCTTTGTTGGTGATGTTTGTAGATAGGTCTTCTGAGTGAAATATGAAAATGGTAACTGGGTTGTGGCATGGTTGAATTGGCTTCCTTGCATGGCATGGATGATTTGTCTTCCTCGTGTGGAATGTTTGGATTGTGGCATGTTTGGCTTATAAATAATTGGTATCTTGGATTTTTCTTTATATATAATGTTTTATATAAATGTGCAATTGGTTTTATCCTAGTGGTGTGTGTTGGGAAGTCAGTTGGGGAAATCCTACTGAGTAGTTGTACTCACCCCCTTCTTTGGCACTTTGGTGTCTTTGCAGATGTCGTGTACCATGATGTGGGTAAAGGTAAGGAATCACCCTCCTTTAGTGGTTCACTGTGATGTTTTGGTGGAGCTTCAATCTTAGAGCATGGTGTGGATCTGTGGTGGTGTCATGGCTCATGGTGTTCTGTTGTTTAGTTCTTTCTTTTTACTCTAATGTTTTGTAGACATGCATAGTTGAATTATTTTGGGGTTTTTGATGGAATTGTTAGTATCACTTGGTTGGGTTTGAAAGTGCATGCATCCTTAGTTGTTGGTTCGTTGAGTTGGGTACTCTTCTTAAGGTAAAATAGTTCCCCACTATTCCTTGAAGCCCCCATCATTTATTTCCAGCCTTTGGTGCCTTGGGAACTTTTCTTATGGCTAGGTAACCCTCACCGCCTCCTTAATTCAATGAGGTAGGGGAAAGGTGTTACAAGTGGTATCAGCTTGTTCGGTCCATTGGAGTTGATTCTTGGATTTGGAGTTGACATTCATTGTGGTATATTCCTTGAGTTGGGATGGTATCAAGGTGTAGGAATGTCAGAACATGGAATGTATATAAAAAAGGATATAGATAACCCTATTATATAGAAATTCAAGTTACTAGAGTGTTTGGTACCTAAGTGTTTTAGAGACACTTATAGGAATTGGAAATCTCATTGTCGTGGGTGTAGCCAATGAAATGTGCATGACACATATGATAGAAATGAATTCCCTTTAGGATTAATATTTCATTTGGAATAATGATTTATGGGATGAATTGAGAAATGGTTTTTCAAATGTGTGAAATTTTAATTTCAATAAATTTGATATTTTGAAAATGGTTTGGTTTTCAAAAATGGTGAAACATGGAAAATGTGGAAAGGTTGAAAGCGTCGTTGTGATAGTGTTGTGTAATGAGATTTGAAATGAGATTTCTTGATGTCTACAGAAGTGAGACTCATGGTTGTTTGTTTTATATATATATAAATGGCACTGGCTAGGTGTCGTAGAGACCAATCGGAAGTGGCTGATGAGAACGTGGTTGCACCAGAGCCGCAGGTGAACCTGTAGTTAGTCCAGAGAATAGTGCAAGCTTTCCAAGCTATGAGAAGTGTGAATCAAGAATCAGTGGATGAGCGGGATCTGTTGGGAGCTCCAGCCAGAGGAAGCATGGTGGTACCCTTGGGGAATTGTGGGAACTCTAACGCTGGGATCAAGTAGAGGAGGGACACTTATTCCTAGGGTAGGAGTATGGAACATAATCTAATGGAAAGAATGGTAAATCTTCCTCTGAAGCCCCAGTTCAAACCAGGATGTTTTCAGTGTGGATTTTACAACACACGATGGAGTTAGACAACTATTTAGAGGAGAGAGGCATGAAAGGTAGGGTGCAACGGTTTTTTTGGCACCAGTAGTGGGCATGTTATCATATCAGTTGGTGGTGGTGGTGTTTGAATCGGTAGATGGTGTTGAGTATAGTGTTCTTCCAGGAGTGGTGGATCAGTTCATTGATATTTTTCCCAAATAATTCTCTAGGTTACCTTCTATAAGAGAAGTGGAGTTTATGATTGATCTCCTTCTAAGGACCAGACATATCTCACTTCATTCTTACCTAATGTCACCTACTCAATTCCACGAATTGAAAGTCCCATACAAAGATTTATAAAACAAAGGGTTTATCCGGCCTAGCAAATCTCCATGGGTAGCGCTGGTGTTGTTCCTGAAAAATGTGGATGGAACTTTGAGGATCTGTGTTGATTATCATAGACTTAACAAAGTTACGATAATGAACAGATATCCACTTCTACGAATTTATGGTTTGTTCGACCAGTTGAGGGGAGCACAGGGGTTCTCTAAGATCGACCTGAGGTTAGGATATCATCAATTGCGGGTGAGGCAGGATGATATTTCTAAAACAGCTTTCAAAAGTAGATATAGACATTATGAATTTTTGGTTAGGCCATTTGGTCTAACTAATGTGCTAGAGTTGTTCACAGAATTGATGAATCAGATATTTCAGAGATATCTGGATTTATTTTTGGTGGTGTTTGTAGATGATATTCTAGTGTATTCAAAGACAAGGGTGGAGCCTGAGTAGCCCTTGGAGAAAGTGTTGGGGATCTTGAGGGATCATTGGTTGTATGCCAAATTGTCAAAGTGAGACCTTTGGATATAGGAAGTATGTTTTCTTAGCCATGTGATTTATGAAAGGGGTGTTTCAGTGGATCCAGAAAAGATAGAGGCTGGTATCTTATGGAAACCACCAAAGAATGTGTTTGAGGTATGAAGTTTCATCGGTCTAGCTGGGTATTATCGGCATTTTTTCATGATTTTTCACGTTTGGATTCACCAATGATAGCTTTGACAAGAAAAAATGTTTCATTCCAGTTGAAAGAACAGTGTCAGCATTTTTTCCAAGAGGTTAAGGGTCGCCTTACATCAGCCCCAATCTTGGTTTTTCCAGAACCTGGAAAAGGGTATGTGGTGTATTGTGACGCATCAGGATCAGGGTTGGGGTGCATTCTCATGAAAGGTAATCATGTGGTTGTGTGTGGATCATTGTAGTTGCGGGTGCATGAGAAGAACTACCCAACTCATGATTTGGAATTGGCAGCAGTGGACCATGCTTTAAAAGTGTGGCGCCATTATCTCTTCAGTGAGAAATTTATGGTACATATAGACCGTAAGAGATTAAATCACATTTTCTCACAAAGGGATTTCAACTTGAAGAAAAGGAGATGGATGTAATATCTTCAGATTATTGATTATGACATGATGTACACACCTGGTAAAGGAAAATCGACGGCGGATGCATTTTGTTGAAAATCACATGCTCAGGTGGTGAAACATGCATCAGACCAGTGGCAATTGATGTCGGTTATAGCTGAAATACAGTTGGAATTTGAGGAGTCCTGGCTTGGTTGGCCTGGTTAAAGAGGCACAGATATCAGATTCTGAGCGTGTGACCATGAGGTCGAAACTCAATGGTGGGGAGACCATTAATGGTTGACAACTGAATGGAGATTCAGTTTTGGGTTTTTGGAATAATATGGTTGTATCAGTGTCTTTCCAGGAAGATATTCTCAGGGTGTATCATAATTCCAGGTGGGTTCTTCAGCCTAGAATTAGGAAAATGTATAAAGTTTTGAAAGGAAGGTTTTGGTGGGCTGCTATGAAAATAAGAGTGGCTGAGTTTGTTTCGAGGTGCTTGACATGAAAGAAGGTCAAGGCAGAGCATCAGAGGCCAGTGAGAATGTTGTAGTCTTTACTAATCCCTATTTGGATGTGGGAGTAAATAGCGATGGATTTTTTCCTATGTCTCCCAAGAATGTTCAGAAAGCACGATGCCTTTTGGGAGACAATGGATCAACTAATGAAGTCAGACCATTTCATTCCAATTCATGAATCTCATACGGTGGAGGATCTGTCCAAAATCTATATCAGGGAGGCGTTATAGAGGCATGGTGTTCGAGTTTCGATCATATCCAATAGAGATCCGAGGCTTACATCTTGATTCTAGAAATCCTTACAGCAAACCCTTGAAAATAATTTGAAAATGAGTATGACATATCACCCTCATACAGATGGTCAATCCGAGAGGACGATACAAACTATGGAGGATATGTTGCGGGCTTGTGTCGTGGATTTTGGTGGCTCGTGGGAGGATCACTTTTCATTGGTTAACTTCCCATACAATAACAATTATTAGGCATCCATACATATGGATCCGTTTGAATCATTGTATGGGCGGTCGTGTCGTTCTCCACTATGCTGGGTGGAAGAGGGTAAGTTCTTGATGGTTGGACTGAACCTTGTCTAGGAGACTACAGAGAAGATCAGTTTAATCAGGAAGAGAACGGAGATGGATCAGAGTCGTCATAAATCGTATGTGGATCATTGTCGACGGTCGTTGTCATTCAAGGTGTGTGATTATGTTTTCTTGAGGATCTCTCCTAGTTTGGGACATCATTGGTTGGGGAAGCATGGAAAGTTATCTATGAGGTATATTGGACCTCTTGAGATTATTGAACGGGTTGGTGAGGTGTCTTATCATTTGGATTTTCCACCTAGGTTCAGTGCGGTGCGCAATGTGTTTCATGTGTTGCAGTTGCAAATGTATCTTCCGGATCTGGTCCATGTTATTCGATGGGATCATGTTGAGCTAGAGACATATGCTTCGTTGGTGCACATGGCAGTGCGAGACGTGGATAGGAAATTTAAAGTCTTGCGTGGTAAAGGCATCGGTCAGGTTTAGGTTTTGTGGCAGCATGGCCGGATCCAAGGGGATTCTTGGGAGTGGGAGAAAGAGATGGTCGAGTAATGGCCCGAGCTCTTCCGGCAAAGGGTGGGTTCACTACATTCCAAGGACAGAAAGTCCAATGGTGGGGAGAATGTAGTACCCCTAGTTTGAGGTATGTGACCCTTGTTTCGGTTCGTTTGTGCTTTTTGAAGTGGTTGGTTAAAGTTTGGAAAATTCTGGGAAAAACATTTAGGTGTGGAGGATGTACAAGGGCGCGTTGTTGGTGCATAGTCTGAAAAAAACAGTGCGGCCTACCCAAGAAACTGTGCACCCTTGACAGTGGACTCTGCACGGGCGGCGCACGGTTTTTCATACCATGTTGGCAAGCCATGAAAAGTCTATGGGCGAGACAATGGAAACTACAAGGTCGGTGCATGATTTTCTAAATCGCGTGAGGTAATCGTCCAGCCACTTAATGTTTGGGTTTTTAAGTCTCGGGCCACTCGGTATTTCCCATTTTCCCTCATTCTTCCTCCCATTCATAGATCATGCAGTTTTTCTATTTTTCAGAAGTTAGGGGAGCTCCTTTGCTCGTTTTGGAGGGAAATTGAAGGGGTTTCTTGGTGGATCAAAGGCATTTCTCCTTGAGTAAGTACCGCTTTTGGTTCTTTGAGGTTTTTGTTAGGGTAAGACCTCTCCCTCTCTTAGTTTCCTATATATACAAGAGTTACATGTAGATCTAGGTTTTTTTTCTTTATGTGTTAAAGTTTGATCATGGTGATGTTATGGAAGGGTTTTTGAGGTTGTTTCGTGGAGCCGTTCACCCTGTTCGGTGTGTGTTTGGGCAAAGGGTCGATTTCTCCAAACCTTAAGAGGTAGGTGGCTTCTATCTCGACTCCACATTGCTATAACTTGAAGTTGGGTTACAATTAATTTTTTTTTCTTAAAATTAGTTGTGTTTTGGATGTGAGAAATTGATTGGAAATCCCTGTGGTGATGTTTTTGGGATTTTTGGGATGAAAAGGGTTTTTGGAAAAAATGCACTTATTGTGATTTTAAAATGGAGATTTTAAGATAGGTTGTTCTGTGGAATTAATTAAGATGGATTTCGAAATAGTTTTTCAATAAAAGGGTTGTTTTATTGAAATGGGAATTGGCTTCTAAAAAGGGTGGAAGGGTGTTTTCAAAAAATGATTGATTTATTGAAGTGGTTTGTCATATAATTGAAATGGTTAATTTCATATTTTGGTGACCTTGGTGGGTTATATTCTTGGTTATGGATTGTATGAATGTTGTGTAGAAGTTGGCAGGAAGTACTAATATAAAAAGGGGATGGATAGTGGAAAGAAGGGCCACCGTCAATATAATGTGGGCGGGAAGTAAAACTTGAGTGGATTGGTAATGAATGGGTTGGACGAGGAAGTTCCACTATAAAAAGGGGATGGATAGTGGAAAGAAGGGCCACAGTCAATAGAAAGTTTGTGGGAAGGACCACATGACTGGATTGGTAATGAATTTTGGGGATGAGGAAGTGCCACTATAAAAAGGGGACAAATAGTGGATGGAAGGGCCACCATCAATAGCAAGTGGGTGGGAAGTACCACTTGAGTGGATTGGAAATGAATGGGTTGGATGGGAAGTGCCACCATGATTTTGTGTGTGCATTTTTGGTGGTGTTTCTAGATGGATATTGAGAGTGAAATATGAAAATGGTAATCTTCTTGTGGCATGGTTGAATTGGCTTCCTCACATGGCATGGTTGATTTGGCATCCTTGTGTGGAATGTTTGGCTTGTGGCATGTTTGTCTTATAAATAACTTTTTTCTTGGATTTTTCTTTATATAAAAAGTTTTATATAAATGTGCTAATGGTTTTATCCTAGTGGCATGTGTAGGGAAGTCAGTTGGGGAAATCCTACTGAGTAGTTGTACTCACCCCCTGCTTTGGAAACTTGGGGTCTTTGTAGATGTCGTGTACCGTGACGTGGGAAAAGGTAAGGCATCACCCTCCTTTAGTGGTGCAATGTGATGTTTTGGTGGGTCTTGGAGCTTGGAGCATGGTGTGGAATTGTGGTGGTGTCATGGATCATGGTGTCTTGTTGATTAGTTTTTACTTTGTACTCTGATGTTTTGTGGACATGTCTAGTTGAATGGTTTTGGGGTTTGTGATGGAATTGTTAGTATCACATGGTTGGGTTTGAAAGTCCATGAATCCTTAGTTGTTGTCTGGTTGAGTTTGGTTATATTCTTAAGGGAAAATAATTCCCCACTGTTCCTTGAAGCCCTCAACATGTATTGCTAGCCGCTAGCGCCTTGGGAACGTTGCTTAAGGCCAAGTAACCCTCACTGCCTCCTGAAGACAATGAGGTAGGGTCATGGTGTTACAGGTATATCACTCATCATGTATACTTTGATATGATCATTTAACACGAATATTAATAATTTAACATATTATTTGAGGTATATAAAATAGATATGCAGAAAAGGTTAACAGAAAACAATGGATAAATCCATCCAATACTCATGATTACATTATGTATTTGTGTAGAGAATTTTATGAAATAATATTTTGAGTTGTGAAGGTTAAATCATTGATAGAATAATATTGAATCAATTGTGTGTGTCACCAAAATAAATTTATTAAGGTTGGGGATTCATTAAAATTAAGAAGAAGTATTTATTTATTATTTTCCCTAAATGAAGAATATCTCATCATTCATAGATGATGAATAGTTGAAGAGACTAAATCCGTAATATACATTCACGAGAAAACTTTGGGGTTTTAGTATTCTGAAAATTCCGAAGAACCACATCATTCATAGTCTATTATCACAATGCTACAATACCAATAGGCCTAGTACAAAATGCTGTTGAAGATCATGAATTTGTATATGAGAAGAATAGATGTATTACGCATGTTATGGAATATCAATTTCAAGTTCTGAAGAAATGACAAGGAGGACACATAGATATTTATATCAATTATTCAATAACATTGATAAGAATAAGGAACATGGACTAGGGTGTTTAACTACTCACTGAGGAGGCTTGAGGTTGGGGTCTTCGACTAGTTAAGAAGAACGAGAAGGGAATATTGTTAGAGTGTATAACTAACTAATGGAGAAAAGTTGGTTGATGGGGTTTAAAACTGAGACCAATTGGAAGTTTTACTACTAGGGTGTACAATAGCTACTACCATATCGAATATAACAATTTATAATATTAAAGTGGAAAATCCATGTTGGTGGGAATAACCAACATGATAAATATTTTTTCTTCAAACCAATCCTTATAAATATTGTATATTGTTATCTCTATTATAATTTCATCATATGAAGTGTGACTTTGAGATATCACTATACAGACCAATAATCATAACAAGTTTAATAGTTTGAATTAAAAATAATTAACTTATAAAAAATAATCCATTGATTCACCCCTCTTCTCAATGGTTAATCTAGTTTGGGCTTCAACACATTTCATAAAATAACATAAAAGTAATAATTAAATAAAAATGGAACCAATTTTCTATATATTCAATAATTTGATATAAATTTAAAGACTGCACACATCAAATATGATTAATTTATGCGTTATATAATTTTTAAAGCCTTATCCCAATGTTTTTGTTATATTTTACCCGTTTTCCCTTACTGAGGTGGATAATATTTTCCAAAGGTTATTATTTATAATGAAAAAATTATGAAATTTTCCTATTTACCATATTTTTAATCATGATTATAAATATTTTTTTCAATTCTCAAGATAGAATTCACATAAGTGATGGGATATGATTTAAAATTAATCCCAAAAAACACGAGGAAAAGTATTTTTCCAAAAAAATGTTTCTTAAAGTATAAACGTTTTTATAGAAAAATAAAAAATAAAATTTATTGAAATTTCCTAATTTAGATTATTCATAATATAAATGATGTAATTTTTCATTTAACCCATTTTATAATAAAATATATCAATTTTGTTTTTTGAAATGAAGTGATAGTTTTCAATATAAATCAATATTATCTACTATTCATTAAAAATTAAATGTTTTAGAAAAATCAATAAATTTCATCCTATTATAATTTTGATATTTTTAATGAATCAATTGACATCAATTTTTTTAAAGAAATAAAAATATGATGAAATCAATAATAATATTATCACAAAAAATTTCATAAAAACTGTTTTTCAAGAAAACATATTTTTGAAATATAAAATGACTTCTCTAAAAAATTCCGTAGTTTTTTATTATAAAATAATTAATTTATTTGAATTATATAAAATCATTTTACATATTTTAAAAATGTGGTAGTTTTTATTCATACTTCCAATAATAACATAACAGTTATAACACCCATGTTTAAATAATAATATTTTAACAACATAACATGGTTTGTCTAGTCTTAGTGTTTTTTGTAACAAAATATTATAAAGAAATTATATTTATTTATTGTAAAATAATTCAAAAAATATCTTTTTACTCCATTAATTATACATATATTTTTTTTTATAATTTTACTTTTTATGAGTTTAATTATTTAAGGATATTAGACACTTTCTCTTCTTCTCATTTTGAACAAAATAGAATTTTAGAAATATATTCTAAAAAAACTTTTTATATAAATAAAGTTTTTCAAAAGCTATTTTTATATTGAAGTGTTTTTTTCAGTTAGGGTCAGTCAACTAGTTTCAAAATATATGTCATATTTCCGGATATTTTTACTATGTTTCAATTATTTTTTTAATGATACATGTATAAAATCTCAAAACTATCATTCTTATTGTTTCTATAAAAAACATATTTAAAAAGTTGCATTCAGAAGTGAATTGATGTTTTTATTATCCAATTTTAAAATTGTATTTGTTCAATTCCAACCCCACTTCTTAGAAAATTTCTAGGCCAAAAAATTTCACAAAAAAACTAAAAATATTAAAAAATTAATAAAAAAAAGAAACATTATTACATATGTTCTTTGATTTGATTTTTTTATAATATATATAAATAATAGTAATTTAGTTTTAAATATCACATGTGTAAAAAAGTAAATATTTTAAAATTACTTTTCCAAATAGTATTTGTATACAAACACCAAATTAAGAACAAACTTAAGAAAAAAATGGATATAAGAAGAAATATGTTATACTATTAAATATTTTTTTATTTTTAATGTTTCTAAAGTGATTCAAGAACAAAAAATATATTTTATACGTTAAAATTGTAATATTTATTTTTTTTTGAAAATTAATTTATAAAGTGAAGTCTTTTTAAAATGTTAAAAAAAAGAAAACTATAGAACATGTGTTATATTATATAAAATTAGTTTTTAAAAATTAATTTAAATATTTCAAAAAATGTAAAAATATTTTATTTTTCAAAATATAATATTTAAACATTTTTTCAAAATAATAGATATATATTACATAAAATAATCTCATAAAAATAATGTAAGGTAAATAAAATATCTTATGGTGTTTAAAAATTTATTTTCTAAAATATTATTAAACTATTATTAATAAAAATAACATATATTTCGTGATAAATGTTATTTATTTAAATATATATAATTATACTAACAAAAATTAAAATATTTTAAATTAGATTAATAAAATACTATAATTTTTTAAAAAACAATTTTTTTTTAAAAAAAAATTAATTAATTGTTTTAAAACATTAAAACATGTCCATTATGTGTAAATATAAAATATTAAAAAATTGATTATAAAAATTTATGTATATATTAACTATATAATATAAAAAAATTAATCAAATGAAATGGGATTCCATGCAATAAAACTTATCTTCTTTAAATAAATTTTCTTTTTAAAATATGGAGAATTATTTTTTATATTGTAGAACATATTGTGACAACCTTGGCAGAAGAGCTCATCTTGAGAATTTTTATCAGCTACCACTAATCCTAAGATGCATCCTATATTATTTATAGTTTAAAAACAATTACTCAAATATAAACTCTAATTACTAAGGGAATGGTTTCATGTTTATTAAACTAATCAAGTACTTGAATTTTAAATAATTGTTTTTTAAATTATATAACCCTTACATTTGAAATGATTCATTTTAAAGAGAGGAAAAAATAAAGTGAATATGAAATAATGAAATCATGTATAGGATAGAATTTCCATCTTAAATATGTCATATATATACCAATGGATAGTCCAACTATTGTAATAATTCATGGTTTATCATTGTACCGCCGATTACAGACTAAACTAAAAATATTCATTTCCAATTAAATTTAGATCGTTTCCCTTTATTTTATCATATTAAATACATTCACATGAACATCGATATCTATGGGTAGTTCCGAGTCATTGAATTTAATAATGTATTTATCTATATAACACGAAATAATTCTCACATATATTCTATAAAAAACCATGTAATCAATATCCTCAAAAAAGTGAATGATTATTTAAAAAAAATAAAACATTTTGTCAAAAAATTATTAACAAATCCAAGAGAGAAAAAGGAAAAAAATTGCATTAATGGTTTCTAAATTTTATTGTTATCCTTTCCTAGTTCTCCCCATAAATTATTTTCGTTTTAGTCATAAAATTTAGTGGATACATAATCAATATGAAAAAATATACCAATTAATACCTTAAAGGATGAAAAAATATACACATGTTGTGCATCATTATCTACTTTAGTGTTTTCTTGAAACAATGTTCATCCACATATTGTTCACATAAATATCACAATACTATATATCATTTATCAAACCTTTATGACTATCTGTGATACTTCTTGATCATTTCTCATACCCAAATTCACTTAAATTCTAATAAAATTTTTCTTCCTAAAAATTATTATCCAGAAAAAATATATTGAAAAAACTATTAAATTCAATCCAATGTAAGATAAAACTCTAATAAATTCTAATTAGATATATATTTAAACCAAATCCCATGTTATTTCTAAAAATTTCAAATTCTAATATTATAATAGATAATACCACAATGTATCATTTTTAACCAATAAAATTTAAAAATCAATTTGATAAGAATAAACATTAGGTTAAACACTTAAAAATAAAAACAATTAAAAAATCATCATCCACTATGGAATTAAATATACTTAACATTGTCAGAATATTAATATTATAAAATATATAAATCCAAGATTTGTTTTTAATTACCTTGACCAAATTATTCAAATATAGAAAAAAAATTTCACTATCATGAATATGTTATTCATGGTATAATAGTACATAATTTAATCACTCAAGATCTACCAAATTTTGTATATCAAACATGAGAGATGTAAATTAAAATATAGATTTGCATTTTATATGATTTTAGATATTTAAAATATAATTTTTAATTGATCAATTGGATTATATAAGGGATTTAATTGTTTTATAGTCAAAAAGAAGAAAAATTTATCACAAGGAACCTTAGGATTGTATGAAATTAAAATAAGGTCTTAATAAAGGTTATAGGTGGATAAAAAAGGTTTTAAAAATCAAATTATTAAATCCAAATCTAACTGCATAGACGTAACACACAGTCAAGGAAAATGTTCATGGGGACTCTTGATTAACTTTAGAGAATTTTTAACTATATATGGGTTTTGAATTTAAAAAGGTAATGATATTTATCAATTCGTTTTTAATTCATGAGTAAAGGAAGATAAATTTTTTATTCTCTCCCATAAGGAATTAAAATTTGAGGACTTTTGGAGTAAATTTTCCATGTTACGAAATTGATTGACATTTACCAAATATATTATTAAAACTAATTTACTAAACATGAATTAATTAAATAAAACATGGGTGAGTAATCCTTAACAAGGGACATCATAAATATATAATCTTTTCTATATCAACCATTATAGTTAATGTGTTAGCTACAAAGTTATTATAGATTCACGAAGATATTATCTTAAAATTGGTAAGCTTTATATATCTTTATAATGATCTCATGATCTTGATAACGTAATTCACCTAATTGAAACAAGATTTACTTTTGAAATGGAATAAAAATATATATATTTTTTAGTAAAATGATTCCCTCAATTTTTTTGAAGTTTCTCCCAATCTACCCCTCTAGGTCAGTTTCATAAAAGGGATAAAATTTTGATTTATTTCATCAACATAATTTCATGAGTACTGAACCTTTAGGGTTGTCGAGATGGATGATTCATGAAAAACTCATACCTTTAATCTTATCCCCTCACCCATATATATATTTTTTCATATTGGGTAGAAAATAAGCCCATTATACATATTGGTTTAAATAAAAGGAACATTGAGAGATGTAATTGAATGTAAATTTTTTATAAAAACTTACTTTGGAAGAATTTCATAAAAAACTAGGGAAAATATAGTACAAAAATAACGTACAAATAAAAAATGAAAAATTTCCTTCCCAAATTATTTTTCTCTCTCTATTATTTCTTCAATAATAGACTGATAATATTTTTAAATCACCCTCATTCCACCATGGACATACCATCTGTAAAAATGGTTATGGTGAGTTTAAAATCTATCAAGATTCAAATATATATAAAATTTTAGAGAGAATTTTCTACTAAATACTATTTTGATGATGAAGAAATCTACAATATTTTTGTTATATATGTCTTGTTCAATACTCTTAGAAAAAATATTATGCCTCTATGATAGAAAATTTGTTTTTAAAAAAACAATGATTCCTTAGAATATGGTACCAAGTCTTCAACATATCCAAGGATTCTGAACCATGGGATAAGATATTCAATAATGAATATAGGATTATCCTATAAGACATTGGTTCAAAAATGTCTTATTTATTAATTAATTTTCAAATGAACTTTTCTTATGGCTAACAAGTGGCACCCCCACAGCCTGGTGAAATTTCTATTGTCATTTTCCATTACCCTCTACCTTAACGACTACGAGAAGGCATTTAGATGATCAGGTAAACATTCAAATATCCATTTATGTCATGATGTTTTCTTATATTGTGTTATTCTTATCATTTCAACCATTATAGCTTCCAATCTGATGTTTACATAGTTTCATTCTATGACCTTAATTTCTCTTTATCCCAAAAATTCAACACATCATAGTGGAAAATTTTTATTTTTTTTTGAATATTCCATGCCCTTTTACACAACCAATAAACCTTTTTCATGGTTTTATTTCCTTAATATATCCCAACGAGTCATGATGAAAGATCTTTATAGAAAGTGGTTTCTTTTGGTTATTTCTTCAGTAGTTTGACATGTGTGTTAGAGAAATATCATATCGTGGTGAGCATTCATTTTTGATCTATCTTCATTAGTTCTTTACTTCAGATTCATTTTCAAAATCAATATGAGTTCCCATTATAATACAATGAATTTATCATAAAAATTTTACTTAAATTGTGGAAATTAATTAGAAAAACACATAAAATTTGTTGTTTTCTTTATCCATTAGATTTAAATCTATCTATATCTCCACTTAAAGATCAGAAAAATAAAATAATTTTTGATTTTCCATAGAGGTTCTAATTTATTTGAGGCTAATGATTGATGGATAATGTTGCGAATAAAAATAAGATGCTTAAAATGAGGGATAAACATTTAACACACAAATCGTGAAAATAACTAAAGCTTAATAAAATGAAGTATTAATATTTCACTCCCTTTTTAATTTCAATAACCTCATGTTTTTTTATATTATAATGAGAGTTTATATAAAATAACTTTAAATAGTTATTAAATCCAGTTTTCCATCTTTATTATTTAATCTCTTAATCTTATTCACTAGAATGTGTGAACAGAAGAGTCCCATACCATTATACATCAAACCCACTATCCCTACAGTCCCCAATATCAATATTCAACTAACACTAGATACAATACAAAGTAGATAAAGTTGGATGATTTTTCTAGTGAATGGGCAGTCCATTTTATCACAATCTCTCTCTTTTTCTTAATCTCATTTTTCATAGTATGTAGTGGATAATATGTTATTTGAAAAAAAAAATTTAAAACCTTTCCAAAAATTACCATGATATTTCCCAAAAACACATTCATTCAACCCTCACCCAGTATTAGAAAAAAATACCTAACTCCCTCTTTATAGATCAAAGAAAAATCCATGGAATGATACTCACAAAAAAAGGGTATGAAAAAAATTCATATTATAATGTTTATTCATATTAGGGTATTAAATTGTTTCCAAGGGTCCCACTATAATTAAGTGTAGGGTAGGTATGAATCCCAAATAATCTAAAATTTAATCAATAAATGAACTCAATGATTTTTATTATGATGTAAAAAATCAGTAATTAATAAGAATAGAATGTAATTTATAGTAGTTTTTCACACCCTGAGTTCACTCAAGAAATATGGTAAAAGAAAAATATAATAAAATAGTATTATTACCTTGTCAATAATGTAAATCATAAAATATAGACAATCATTTCCTATAATGAAGACTAATGATTGTTCTATTAATTTCAAGCTTAAAATAATCAACATGGTAAATAGAAACCACATTTTTAATGATTTTTAATCAAATCGAAATTGTGGTATGAAAAGGAATGAAATAATATAAACATATATATTTCTCATTTATGGGAAATAAATTTAAAATTTTATAACAAGTTAATATAGTTTACCTTTATGTTGATTTATCCAAGAACAATCAGCGCTAAAAATTATGTACCAGGACAATAATGTTCTAAAACAATTCTAATAAAAATCATATATATTCAAACACTTAGATAATAATAAATGGTATCTATATAGTTAGAGATAATGTTGAGTTAAAGCATTAATTAAAAGAAAGTGTAAATAGTAATTCCAAATAAAATAGAAGGTGATGAAAAATCCCAAATAAATTATCAACCAAAACCTGGAGGGGGATGTATTGGAATCCATGAACATGTAAATTGATCCAAAACATAATGTAATAATATCAATTAAAACTTGTTAAAAACCCCATGATAAACAAACAATAGATGATGTTTAATAGTAAAAATCAATAGGAAACCAAAAATAAATAGAAAAATGTACACAAAATCCTAAACATCCATGGGATCTGTTGGAGATTCCCCCTTCTTCTGAGATCTTATGACTTAGAGGAGGTTCCTCTATATTTAGGGGAGGTTAATATCCAAGATATTTTATAATTATTATTTCTTAAAACACACGAATTTTACAATCCTCAGTTATTATGGGAATACTTCCATCAAGTGATCTAAAATAAGATCTATGTTCATAAAAGACAATGTGATAGTTAAACTTCACAATATAATACATTATAATTATGTAATTGTATTCATTCATCTTCAAAATTAACAATTTCTATGATATATACACATCTGTAAATATAATGGAATAGGTAGGATACTCATGTCTTAGTTCAACCCTTTCACTATGATGTTTTTCAATATAAATATTATAACATATAAAGTTTTTAGTAATCTTTTACTCTTGCAGATAAAAATGTATGAGATAAACTGATTAATAGAAATATTCTAAATGTATTATATATAATTTTAATTAGATTATATAATTATTTTTGATATTGGAATGTCTTATTGAATGATATACACGAAACCTAGGTCTATTATATGACTTGGTTTAAGATAAAATATAATGAAATGTAGTGATATTTCACCAATAATTTCCCAATATTTTAGAGTATGATATATTCATATCATTGTGATGTGATATGTATTAATCTTATGTGATGATACATATAGTATTCAATTATTAACGGTTAACATTTAGGGTTATTTCACACATGTATATCTTGATTATTCACATTTCATAATATTAAATTGTTTAGGGAATATAAAATTAATTTATTGTTAATTCATATGTGTATAAAATATTAAAAAATGTTTATTACAAATTTTATTTACTCTAATGTTTGGGAATCATTTGATAAAATTATTTCAGGGTTAGGGAGTTTCTAAGAGGATTGCATAAATGTGTTGAGGGATTTTAATGTGGTATCCAATTTTTTATATATTATTTTGAATCATTTTGAGCCCATTATATCCCATACTAATTTCATTATAATTTATTTAGAGGCATACCTTTCAAAAAAGGATAATCTTAAACAAGAATTGTATGGTTAAATAAACCATGGATACACTAAGAGAATTAATTCCATTAGCTAAATCTAAGTGATATTCCTTAAGAATATAATTTAAAAAAGAGTAATATCCATATCTGGTGTTTTTATAATATTTATATTTGTCTATGCATGGTTCTATGTAAAAAGCATAGATGATCACAGTGTATGGTTTTTTAATATCTTAAACTACATTAATAAGTGTAATTTATTCCAATGATACCTCATAATGGTATCGAAGAAATTCCATGATTCAGTTAATTCATGAAATCATGTTTATTGTCAGAGAAAATGATATTTTATTCTTATTCATAAAATAAGATACATATTTTTTCAATAGCTCATCGTATAATATTTGACATCAAGAGTTTCAATGAGATTTTATCATATTATATTTGATATCATGTATACAATTCAATATAAATGCATAAGATTCATAATATTATAATGTACTCTATGAGTTTTCATGGTTAATGGTATAAAATTCATTTTATATCATAGTTTATGATTTTGAATCATTGGATGTGATAATTGTAATCCACGTAGTTCAAAATAGATAGTCTTATCCTTCTAACTAAATATGGTCTAATAATTAGTCATTATTTCTGATGGGTAATGGGTATACAACACATCATGGTTCAATAATTATGAAACATGATATAGTCTATACTGTGGATCACTATATATAATAAAGATATATTGTAAAATATGATATTAAGAAAATTTAGTTTTTTTCCATTTTTCAGTTATGAATTAATTTAGATAATTATTAATTTTTTTATAAATTATAAAGAAACTAATTTTTGATACTTTTAAATATATAAAGGTCTTATAATTTAATTAACTATATAATTTTATAATTTATTCTTAAATGTTTGGATCAGTTAATGAAATAATATCATTAATATTAATTGCTAATAATAGATACCCTTAGTCTATATTGACTGAAAAAGAATTTTTATATAACAAATTTATATTGAAATTATAAGGAAATTTATAAAGTGTTTACAAATTAAAAAATAAGGTAAAACTAAAATATTCTTTTATTACATTAATAATTATATATAATTATTAATTTTAAATATTGAAATTGAAGGCCATATTTGGGATATTATTTACACTATATAAAAGGGTGTTTTATAATTTTTACGATCAATGTTAATATAGTATTAAATATATTTCTTTATTATTTAATGATTTTATATATTATATGAATCATTCATTTCAAATATAAAATATTTATATTTGAAATTTAAGATCACATGTTAAAGTAAATGTTATTTATAATGATAACATGATAGTGTTCGTATTTTAGGTAAATTTAAAATATTTATATCGATATCTTTATTAAACAACCATGATGTTTATTCAATTATAAATAGTCATTATTTTTTATAAAATGTTATTAAATTTTATCCCATGTATATTTTGATAAAATATGCATTTAATTTGTATTATTAATTAATTTATTCATACATAATTTTTTTTATATTATGATGTGATGTATGATTTAATTTAATTTTATTTAAAATATATCTTGAAATTGGAATACATGCTTATAATTATTTACTCACAAGGTATAATAATAGATTTAGTTTTCTTTTACCTTTACCATAGATTATTCATTTGTTATAAGCCTCAATCTAGAATGTAATTTTAACATATATATAAAATTTGTTAGAATTATGGTTTACACGAGGGATGTATATGTGTTGAATCATCGCTAGTGGGACTTGTTGTTAGAATTATCATGGAAACATTGTCATATTCCTTATATAAAAAATATGGGAATTTTATATTTCTCAATTTTCTAACTCTGATGGGGGATTTTAATTTAATGGGATTATAATGCATTAAATGAATGTTTTTTATAAACCATAATCATTTGATTCTTCTATATATGGGTAAATATGATTGAAATTTGAGTTAGGTTAGCAACAAATATTATGAGTTGTATAAATTGCCACCCATCAACATGTTTTGAGGATATTTAAACCCCATTAAAAAATGATATGATAATAATTTATTATAAATATTCATAGAAGAAAAGAGACTATATGAGATCATGTAGTGAGATATTTAAAACCCATTAAAAAATTTAATTTCTAGATTCCTTCTAAAGAAAATGATTTTCAAGACCTTGCTCATCCAAATGGGTAGGTTATGTCAATTAATTTTTCAAATGGATTATCTATTGTATAAAAAGATTGTTATATGTGACCCTAATAAAATTAGGTTCCTATGTTTGAAATTACTGTTATTATATATTTATATAAAATTACCTAATATGTGTACAATACTATAGAAATCGAGTTCAGACAATTGACATGGTGAATCAACAAATATAATTTTCTACTCAATAATCCAAGAGTCATATATGTTATTATTGACATGATAAAATATATAAATATATATGTAATTAGTGGATCACTAACTTGGACATAATTATTACTGAAATGTGGATATTATCCCACTAATAGATATGATCTAATTTTAATAGTGTTAGTATTTTAATCTATGAATATTTAATTTTATAATAAAATGAATAAAACATATAATGATCTTTTGAAAAAATATTATATCATAGATAAAATCCATCATTATTATTAAACAATAATGTTATTTGATGAATTAAAAAGGGACAAAAATATTTTAAAAAAACATCCCAAAATTTTACAGAAATGTAAGAATCATTTTTAGGAAGGAAAAGATCATCCCTTTCTTCAGATGATGATTAGTGATGTTATTCGACTAATATATCTAGATAAATACGAAAAAAATACAAACATATGTTATATATATACATATACATATACTTTTATTCATATATTATAGATTTTTTTACCAAAAAATTGAAGTATTGGTACATAAAATATGATAGATAACCTAAAATGAATTTTTCAAAAAATATTCTTGTTATTATTGAAATTGGTGTTCATTGTCCTTGATTATACATAATATTTCTAATGGGTCTTCAGTTTATACTCACGTAATTAATATGATTGGTTTGTTCAAGGTATTGGAGAGCCCATCGTCTCCTATAAAGATTGATATATATATATATATGAAATTCAACCTATATTGTTTTCTAGTAAGGTTTTGGATGTTTATTATATTCTAAAATATAAATGAGTTTAATGAAATTTTAATCAACATTATAAAAATATAGAATATAGTTGAACATGACAAAGGGTTTATATGATCAAGTGATTTGTTGAAATTTCGTGTGGGAAAATATTCAAAATGAAATAATAAATTGTTTATTATGTCATGAAATTATCAATAACTAGACAAAAAAATAAATGTTTTTGAATCTAAGGGATTAGGGAAGATGGGATATTGATTTTAATATGGCCTTGTCACTTGAGGTGTAATTTCCCAAATCATCTAAATTGGTTAAAGAGACACTATATAGAGTCTATTTTTGTTTTTTCTATTTTAGAAACCATTCTTATATTTTGATTCAAATATGATACCAACTATAAATTAAACAATTGTTCTAAAAATATACTGGAGCTCAAAAATTGATGAATGGTTGATAATTAAAGATTCATCTATGTATTCATGTGTCAGATAAATACATTTATTTTTCAAGAGTTATATTTGAAGAATTAAATTTATTATTATATTAATTTTGAATAAAAGTTGTGTATTCTTATATAATTTCTTCTATGTGACAAGTGAATTTATCTGTAAACAGATAATTTCTAAAAGTTAATGAAGATATTATTTAAATAAACAAGGATTATAATTCATCATATTCTATAACTTATTTTCGATTATGATAATGATAAAATGTATTTTATCCATGATAAAAGTGTTTATCCAATATTTTTGTTACAATATAAAGGAAATATTTTCCCCAAAATTTTAGTGGAATATTTTAAATGGTAAAATATTCAATTTAAAATATATTTCAAAGATCATATAATAAAACATAAGATAATGGTATAATATCTTGTTTGATAAATATTACCACTATAATAAATAATATTGATTTCCAAACATAATGGAGCTTGTTCCAAATGAATATATTTTCTATAATAGATTAATTTCAAGTATCACATAGGATTATGATTATAATTAGAGGTGTTTAAATTATTAATAGATTAAAATTAAAAGTGATAGTAAAATTATATCTGAAAGAGTTTTTTATGTGTTAACAAAAGATATTAATTTTGATAGTTATAATTTTTATCAAAATATTCTAAAAACGTTTAAATGGAAAATATCCAAGAAAAAATCATGATAAACATAAGAAGTGTTCTTAGATAAAAATAGAAGTAATTATCATTATAACATTATTTTTTATGAAGTAACGAATCTCGAAAACTCTTTTAATTAGTTTAATTTTATAAATACGATTGGTAGTCACATCATTATTGAAATAATATTTACTCATATATGTTAACCGTTAGAATAGTTTATATGGATATTTTTATCATATTATTACATATATATTTTGGATGAATTACATAGAGATGTAATGGGATCAACAAAACCATAAAAGTGAAGAAAACATAATTCATATCTTACAATCTATCGGATAGATTATAATTATAGATTCACTTTTGAATGGTTTTATTATTATTATTATTTATGATTAATAATATTAAATATATGTAATCATAAAAATTGTTGACATTGTTACATCACTCATTCATGTTAGTTTCATATATTATATGTAGTGAAATTATAACTAAACTCTCAAGGTATCAAATTTCATTACACTTAACCAATATTAATCATGAACTATTATATATTGTGATAGAATATTAATGTTATAATTGATAATATTTTTAAAAGAGATACAAAATATGATAATGAGATGAAAAATCACTTTATTTTACAAGATGAATTCCCATTTATAGCACCTAGAGTGTCATACACCTTTTCATTATTATGTAGGGAGAGAATATTTCATATTAAATCCACAAACCTTAGGTTAGATATGATGTCTAGAATGAGAAAAATTATAAAAATTGGGTACAAATGCAAGAGCAAAACAAGATGCTATAAAAAAGGTGAAAATAAATTGCTGGACCAGGGACTCAACCCTACGACCACGCCCCAAAACCCAACCCACCATCAACATCCTTGGAAACTACGGGGGGATAGAATTAGATCCTTTTCAATTTGATATCTTTCTTTTTATATCTATAGGGATTACATAATTATGGTTGGTTGGGTATGTCGTTAATCATGTCAATAATATATATTTAACCAATATGTGATTTATCCAATTATATAACGAGTATGACATCTATGACCTCAATTAAGATAAATAGTGGGATTATATTATTATACATAGACAATTAACATGTCTTGTTCTTATTTATTTGGTGTGGTATAGGTTACATGTTCATTCATTTCGTCAGTAAATACTTGAATAATCCAGAATGTATGAGTAACTTTATGAGATTTATATACTCTGTGAGCCATGGTTAATCAATGTATTGAAAATTATGATTATAAAATTATGCATAAAAATATATAGTATAGATTTTTGACATATGTGAATAGATACATTTTTTTAATAAAGGTCATTCCATATCTATTTATACCTCAATTACAATTGATTTTTTTCTAGAGTCAACTATTTACTTAAATTTATAAATATTAAAATTCATAATATTTATCAATTATAAAAAGTATAATGGTTTCCTAAATTTTTTATTATTAAATGAGGATTATATTTTGTGACACATAGAAAGTTTCTATAAAAGTTTTTGGGAGTTTATCTATAAGTACTTTTTTTAGTTTTATACACAACATATTTCACATAATGAGGTACATTATGAAATTAATGATAGATTTCAAAATTATTTTTAGAAATATTATAAAATTATTTTGGAATTTTTTTTAAAATTCTTTATATATGATATGATATTTGGTGAGTAAAAATAATTTTTTAAAGTATTTAATTGTATTTTAATATTATTGGACATATTCCATTAATACTTTTAGTGATTATATTGTTATTGAATTACGGTATAGTATATTATAAGGGTATATCTTAATGTATGATTTATATTAAACCAAGTAATATCATATACCATGTAATGGGATATCTTATACCATGATGTAGTCATATTACACCCCTACCTTATCCAATGTATAGATAATAATATAGTTATACTGTAGTGATGTGATAAGTGTTAATTTAACGAAAACTTATTGATGGGTTTGAAATGTATGATTTTAAAATTTGGGTTTCTTCTATGATTTTATATTATTATTATATATATTTCTTATGATGAAAATATTGGTAGGGTCAAAGATGAATTTAACTACTAAATATTTGTATCGATGAATAATTAGTAAATGTTCGTAACTGTATTCAAT
The DNA here is from genome assembly GCA_963277665.1 of Viscum album. Taxonomy (NCBI): domain Eukaryota; kingdom Viridiplantae; phylum Streptophyta; class Magnoliopsida; order Santalales; family Viscaceae; genus Viscum; species Viscum album. The sequence continues at coordinate 1,055,251,250 of OY728133.1, forward strand.
TAACTAGATGTCTGAGAAATGTTATACTAAAATTATTAGGTTTTGGAAATTTTCTATGAGTCAATTTTGTGGAGGCCAAGGCTATTTAAATGGACTCTAACTATGTAAATGTTATGTTTATCTTTCCCAAGTTGATCCACTATTCTCTATAATCCATTATAATTGAGGTTCTAGAATACCGTGGATATAAAGAAAATCATACCTAAGAAATAGTTTATTAATTAACTAAGGGATACCTAAGAGAAATGAATTCTATGGATACTTGTAAATGACAATTATCATGTTTATGATAAAATATATGAGGCTTAGTCAACATCAATGTGTAGTATATTCATCATTTATGTTTACACATTGTTTAGGTTTTTAAACATGTATTATTATGGTTTTTGATTCGTATGTCTTGTAATGCTTGATTAATTTTATTTGATCAAAATAAATTGAAGAATCATATATAACATACAAGATATAATAGTCGATGAAATTAGTGGGGTATTCTAAAACACTCCAAGTCATACCTCAATATCCTACAACACTTGCTCTATAGTGAACAATGATATCAGATTCTTCTAAACCTAATTATACCAAGGATTACTATTAGTTATTTTTTATGATTCGACATTTTATTTCACCAAATTATTCATGGGAATATTTTATATCTATATATAGTAAGAATAATTTACAATAAAATATCAAGAAAAATTAATATAAAATTTTATAGAACATCCAAGATTATCAGATCAAGGACACATATTTGATTCACTTATAAAAACCAAGTTTCTGAGTATTGTGCTACCACACTAGTGGAATCCATGTTTTATCCACTTGTAATTCAAATAAATAATTTTTTATTTCATCTATCCACTTATATACTATGTGTCATGTGACTTCCACTTCTGTGGAAATAGAAAATATTACCTCCCCATCATCTAGAGACAATTTATTGTCATCATTAATATACATCACATACACTTCTACCTAATATTCCATTTTCAACACCACCTAAAAAGGTGTGTCAATAGATAAAATAATACTTAAAAGAAAATGAGGTAATAGTATAACCTCAAAAAATTTGACCAAGATATTATTTCTATTTATTATCTGTAGTTAAATATAAACTATCTATAAATAGATGAAATACATTCTGACACCACTATGATTTCCTGATATTTATAAATGAACTAACATAGTCTCTTTAATTAAATTTATGTTAGTATAAGTAATAACTATAATTATTACATAATATAACAGAAATAATATGCTCGCACATATTTTCCTCCCCAACTAAAACAATTAATATCTAAGAAAATCTACTGAGAATTAAATATCCAAAACATACCATCAATTTCTAAATAGTATTAGGATTTTGTAGGATTCAATTGATCCTCTCTACCCAATATATATAATTTTTCACATCATGGTCACCCCAAAATATGGGGGATTCCACCTCTAGAACTCTGAAACATTTTAAAACAACTTTTTAAATATATTTTCTCCATTATTATTTTGTTTTGATGTTATATAATAATTGGGTTGAGTTTTTGATGTTTTAGGATGATTTTTTTATATTTTTGATGAGTTTCTAAAGGTGTAATTTTTTACAGGGTTTTGGAAAACCATGTGGATTTCTTAAGGAATATTCTTTCCAAGGATTATAAGGGTAGGAAGGTGTGAATATCTTGTGAATGGTTTTTCTAAACAGTGTGAATGCCTAGGAAAAACCAGGTTAGTGGGGAAAAGGGGAAACCACATTTGTCATATGGTTTGTTTGCCCACTAAGAATCCATGGTATGAGGTATTTTTAAGATACTACCACTCACTTGGTTGGCGCACAACTTCCCAAACCCTATGGCATAATTATTAAACATGAATTTATTATTATAACAGAAGATTTTAGCTTGATTTTTAGAAATGAAACCTTCATTTAATCCACAGTCTATGGATAGTGAACTCTAATACTTCCTTAAGTGTTCAAGGAGGATCCTTTTGGTCTACAATAATGTTTTGATAGATCAATGTGTGTTGGATCATTAAAATCACTATTATGTATTTACTATCTCTTTCTCATTATATCTTCTAATCTCCTCCCAAACAAAACATTAAATGAAGGTTATGGATATATCTATGTTTGATTATCTATTTTCATGATATTTGGATTGATTCTATTGATAAAAAGTGATTTGAAGATGGTTCAAGAGGTTTCATTTTTCTATTCACTATTTTCCCCACCAACTGAGAAGTATGTATATTCTCTCCCTTACCAACACATTATATAACATAAAATATTAATTAGATTTAAATGTTTTTATTTTATAAAAGAAGTATAGATTCAATTATTTCTTTATGGAAACCATTTTTTTATTATTAATTGGGAACATTAGATTTTTAAGGGAATTCAGAAAACCCATTTTTTTATAATATAAAATTATGGTTTTAAAATTATGTTTTTAGTTTAATGTATTAATTTTGATTAATGAAATGTTTTAAATAGTTTAAAAGATTTAAATTTAATGTTCGATATGCCATCTGTTGCATACATAGTGGGAGTGTTTTCATTGGGATGGAGCATGGTGGTGAATACCACCATTTATTTTGATCACTATGTGATAGCTTAGTGACATGATGAATAATCAATCATGAGTATAGAGTTGTACATGGAATTCATGTGTGTGTTTAAGAGTGAACATGGTTTTTTATACAAGTAATTAAAATTTTTTTTTCTTCAAGTATTTCATAAATTTAAATCATTAATGTGTATGTATAAAACTATTTATTATATTCTCACATGTTTTTTAAAATGATATAACTTTTTCTATACTAGTTATGTGTGTTGTGAAGTCTCCAAGGATTACCTACTAAGTGTTATATTCACACCTTACATGGGTACTTTGGTGAGATTGAAGTTGTTGTTTATAAGTTCATGGGAAAGAAAAATGTGCCATAAATATCTAGTGATGCATCTCGATATAGTGAGTATGTAATGTTGAATTAATTCATAAAGACTGATAATGTGTTTCCTGGGATGATTCCACTATGGTTCTATATAGTTAGGTAGTATTTTAATCATTTTTGGGGGTGTAGAATGTTGTATATGGCTACTTTGAAATTGGTCTTACATTGAGTCTTATATTTAAACTATTTTCATATCACGAGTCATATATATTTTGATAATATTTTAATTATGTATGTATGGATTAGATTAATTTTTTTTAAAGGGAAAATGATTAAAAAATGTTTAGGTTATTACATCAAATTTATTACCAGATTTTTGTGTCTTTTGGATCTCCCCCAAGGTTATTAGAACATCCAAACAAACCCAAGCCAAATTTTTGGGAGGGATTGTTACAAATGGTATTAGACTTAGTCATCCCATTATCTTGGGATTGTAACTAGGAAACAGGGTTGTCACAACTTGAATTTTATAGCAGAAAATGAAATAGATAAACATATTATGCTGAAAAAAAGTTAACAGGGTAGCGTAGGTAAATGATATGTTCTATGATACATCTAGGTTTGTTGTCATCTCATCATCACAGGTTTAGCCGGTGTGTGTAACAGATCAGGCATGAGTAATGAGATATACCACTTGGATTGAATTTTTCATAATATGTGGGTGGATTCATATAAATTAGTTAAAATGATTATTACTTTTTATTACTTGCAATATTATACAAAATATATTTACTAATGAGTGAGTACTATGTTTTTTTCTTTGATAATAGAGAGATGAAACTGGGTAGACAACAATGAAATCCACATAAATAGGGCACATAAAACTTTGTCTCCCCTAAGCCATATGAAAATAAAATATATTTTTTGAGTGTTGTGAAAGACTTTTAATATCTTTAAGAATGAAATAGAAATGATTAACTAAGTAGAGTAGATCATTCTATGAAATTTTGAGACAAAATCCTCTAATATATTGAGGGGATTGGGAACCAATAATGGAAGAAGTGTGTCTTAATAAATTGATCCATATAATTTATTTCCTTGGAACCTATGTATAAAAAAGGTCAATATATAAGTATACATTTCAGATGGTCTTTCTCTCTAATGGTGGGATTTATCTATATATGAATAATTTGACCAAGGACTTATGTGATATGAATTTAAATAAATTTTTATCAACTAATTCTCTCCTCATACCTTCAAGATTTCTTGAATGACAAATTCATTCAAACAAAAGTAAAAAAATATTTTATTGTTGGATTGTGGAACTATGTCTATGAAAATATATCATTTTTATATAGAAGAATTACTACAATAGAAATTTCTTTTAGCGGCGGTTTTTGAAAAAGCCTCTAAACCCTTTTTTAAAATGGTTTCGTGGCAGTTTATAATAAACTGCCGTGAAACAATTTTTTTACAATACCGGCCCTTCCCCCCACCCCGACCCTTCTCACCTTGTGACCCCGCTTCCCTTGGGCCCCCACTTCCCCCGTGACCCCGGCCCCCCGCGACCCCGATGACCCCGTAAACCCCGCGACCCAGCGACCTCGAGGACCCCGACCCCCCGTGACCTTGGGGACACCGCGACCCTAGCAACCCCGCTTCCCCCAGCCCCCACGACCCTGTCGACTAATAAGAACCATAAGGTTTGAATTTTAGTAATTTTACCTCAATTATTGTCTCCTTATATTATGAATTATGATGATTCATGGTTGATTTTTCATTCGATTCATTAAACATACCCATGACCCATGTTTAATATGATATACTTTATAGAAAAACGTATTATCACTTTTTTATTATTTATGTTTAATCCCTGTTGACTATTTCAAAAACTTAAGGTGTTCAATAGGAATATCCCTAGGTATTTTGCATTCTTAGGTGACCAAACCACATTCTATGTGGGTTTTTCTTGAATATTAATTGTAATGACTATAATGAATTTTTTGAGAAGGGTGTCATGAGACCATATTACCTATTTATACATAAAAAGGATACTCTCTTATTAAAATATAACACTGATAGATTATAAGGCCTACTTGACTATAATGAATTATGACACTTAGGTATGGAGTTCCTTATACTTTTCATACACGATCAAAGAGTCCATCAAACATGTGTTACTCAAGCATAACATTCCTTATATGTGTGGTACTCGGGAATTTTTCCCTTATACTTGTGACACCCGAGCATGGTGTCCCTAATACTTAGAATAATTATTCATTGGATCCCTTATACTTGTAATACATGGTAATCACATCCCTAATTATAGTATTACTAAGGTCTGGAGTACCTCATACTTGTGATATATGGTCATGGAATCCCTTATAATTTTAATACTTTTTCATGGAATCCCCTAATAACATATGAGAATCTAGGGAATTTATAGGGATTCCTAAGTAATGCCTCAGGTCATGGATTCTTACTCACAAGTTGTAACCCTTTCTTTTCTTTAAAAGTGAATGTTGTAGTGTTTCTCCCTTAGAAGCCAGAATTTCAATCCAAACAACATTAAACCGAAGTGTTCTTTCGTACTGTCATTTATATTACCTTACATAAATTTTTTTTGTGTGTTGAAGTGAATGGTGTTTAATTCATTATAACTTATTGTAGTGGTTTGGATGAATATAAATCTTCCAAGTTATCGAATATAATGTTTAGAGTGAATTCCTTCTGGGATCTATTTCCACCTCTGTGATTCTGATTATCTTATTATGTTGTCCTAGAGGATAGTACCAACACCCCACATTTCATCTCCAAATTCCCAACATGATTCTACTATGAAACTCCAAACACCAACCCCAAACACATTAACTATTCTTCAAATACCCTTGTTTGATCCCCAAACCACATCAACCGCAACTTGAATGACATTTTTGATGTGGTCTCCACCTTACCACATCAATTTTTATGCAACAACACTAGTAAGTCCTTATCTAGATGAATTATACCAAATGTTCTCAATCCCACCCACTAATGCGCTATCATATCCCAACCACGATACCTTACAACACAAGGAATAACAAAAATTTTCAATGCCTACATCGAAGTCTGAATCTGACTCTTAGTTCAACTCCATGGTCAGATCCTCAATCGCCCCATTTAACCATAATTCTCCACTCATGAGCACTTACATATATATGATCCAAATCACCCTCAAGTCAAACCACCACTCTTTTCTATGTGAATACACCAAAGATAGGTCTAGGAATTCAATCCACAGAAGGTTCATAGAACATAAAAACCTAATTTCCCAAGTTATTTCATCATATATGTCCATGAAAACAACCATTTATCATGCCTCAAGACTACAATCACTCATGTGGTTCTTTCCACTCCAAGGAACAAACATTGAATTCATCCAAATCTAACGCCCCGACCACCCCAAAACCACGCAACCCCGATGACCCCACGACCCTAGCGACCCTGCTTCCCCCAGCCCCCACAACCCTTATCATACCTTTTATCAACAAGAGAATTTCCACTAATGGTGAATATCTTTCAATCATACTTTTTGGTATAGTGATTTTATAACCAATGGAGAAAGAGTAAATTCATGGGATTACTTTTTGTTAGAGATGATACCCAATAGTATCTTCCTTGGTTTGTATTGGTTACCCTTTTCTATTGTTATATGGTGTTATGTGATTTTGTAAATGAGATGAGTTCCACTTTAAATAGTGAATGGGACCCTATTAGGTGTATCAAGTAGCACCAACCCTTGAGAAGTGGTAGTGATTTTCCAATCAGATTGTTGCATGGTTTTATATGACTTAGGGGGTGGTTGAGGATTTACTTCAGATGGTTGCATGGTTTTGTTATCTAATATAATATTTTGATGCTATAAAGAATTTCAAAAGTCAAGGGTTGAAAATTTGTAGATTTGGGAGAAACATGATAGGAATACTCTTTAGCCTAACTTTTAGTATTTACAATATGGTAATTGAGTAATATGGCATTGTTGGTTATATTGACGATTTTTATTATTTTAGCCGATTTTTTAACCATTCATTTCCATGAAAACTATTTGGATGAATGGACTATATTATAGATGTTTTCCTATACCTTATGAATGATTTTTATATCCATGTAGTTATTCCAAATTAACAATGTGCTTTGATTTTCATGGTGAAGTAGCTACCACATTTTAGCACACTATTTCTCTTTCCCAAAGAAACTTCCCCTATCCCAAACACTAGAGGGTTCATATCTATATGAGGGGCTCATCTTTATTATATTATGTTTCTGTAATCTTACACTATTGTATATATGAATCTATTTCAATATTTAGTAATAACTATGTGTTTTAATTATCTTTATTATTGTGTAGGCACATTGTGATATACTTGGATAAAAGCTGGATCACATTATCGAGGAACACACCTTAATATGTTAAGTGTTTGAATGAGTTTTTAGATTTTTCAATTTCTAATTGATCTGTTGAAGGAAGAATAAGATGTCTATGTCCTAAATGTAAATTTAGAACATGGTTGAAGTGAGATGAAGTTTATGAACATTTAATACTAAATCAATTCCATGGTCAATATTTGTGTTGGATTTGGCATGGAGAATCGAACGTTACAAAAATATTGAGCACTGATGTTAATCTATAGAATGAGGTCCCAAGTTCATCAGAAATGGAAAATGAAATGAAAAACCTCATAAATGATTCATTAGAAACTTCAAGACACCACTATCAGCATCAAAACATATAAGAACAACCAGAAGAGGGTGCTACAAATTGAAACGTGACAAGTGATGATTTTGAGACTATAACATAAGAAGATCAATATTGTAACATATCATTGGATCCTCCCCTTGATTCTGTAGACGAAAATGTAAGAGAAAACTTCATTGAGTAAAATGAATTTCATGATTTAGTTGACGATGGAGATCAAGAGTTGTATAATGGATGTTTGAAATATTCAAAGCTTTCATTTTTTCTGAAGTTGTACCATATCTAATGTCTATGTGGAATTACAAATAAGGCAATGTCTATGATATTGGAATTGATTCTTGAGGCATTTCCTGAAGCAAAAATCCTAGAATATTTTTATGTTATGAAAAAAGTTATTAACAAGCTTGGTCTGAATTATACAAAAATACATGCATGTCCCAATGATTGTATGCTTTGTTGGGTAGAGGAATCAAGTAGACAGAATTGCAAGAAATTTTCTTCTTATAGATGGCGGTCATATGGTGATGTTGAAAGTCTGAATGAACATAATTTCATGGAGAAGAAGAAATGGAACATACCTGCAAAGGTTTTGTTTTAGTTTCCTTTAAATCTTAAATTGTAAAGATTATTCATGTCATCAAAAACCACCAAACACATGAAGTGGAATTCTATAGATAATAATAATGATGGGTTAATAAGACATCCACGAGATTCCCAATCACGGAAGACATTTTATTCATTTAATCTAGATTTCTTAGCTGATCCTAGGATTGTTCGATTGAGATTGGCTGCCGATGGATTCAACCCATTTGGGATTTTGAGTACCCGTTATTGCATTTGGCATGTTGTTTTGATCCCTTATAATCAGCCTCTGTGGACTTGTATGCAAAAAAAATATTTTATCATTTCGATGACTATTCCTAGAAAACAAATTTCTGGAAATGATATTGATGTATAATTGTAGCCTTTGATTGAAAAATTTCAATAGTTATGGAGAAACAGTGTTGAGATATTTGATTCTTCTTCTAAAACAGTGTTCAAAATGCATGATTCTTTAATGTAGTCCATTAGTGACTTCCCTGGGCTTGGGAATTTATTTGTTTGGAACACATACACATGTTTGGCTTGTCTAATTTGTAACTTTGATTTTGAGCCCAAACGGATACCTCACAGTAGAAAATGGTGCTTCTTGTACCATATAATATTTCTCGATGCATCTCATAGATTTCGACTGAACAAATAAAAATTTAATGGTTCCATTGATCGTATACCACCTCAAAAGTTGTTAACTAGTTCTGAAATATTGACACATCTTGAAAATGTTGAAACATACTTTGGGAAGGTTCTTCATTTGAATGATAGTGGAAAATGGTTCTGAAGTGCATCATCGAGTGAAATCAGAATGCAACAATAGAAGAAAAAAGTATATTCTTCAAACTTCCATATTAGGAATTTAATTTGTTGCAGCACAATCTTGATATGATCCATATTGAAAATAATTTCTGTTATAATTTTATTTTCACATTACTTAATGAGCAAGTAATTTCAAAGGATCATCTCAATGCTCGCAAAGACTTACAAGTTATGAACATAAAATGTGATCTTTGGCCAGATGAGAATGAAAACTATGCTCCGACCTTTTATGTAATAAAAATTAGGGAGAAAGATACATTCCTTCGAATTTTAAATAATTTGAAGGTATTTTATGATTATTCGAGTAACATCTTGAGGTGTGTTGACATGAAGAATCATTAGTTACCTGGATTGAAAAGTCAGGATTCACATATTTTGTTACAACAATTACTACCATTGGCATTGGGTACATTATTACCTGAAAAGGATACTGATGTTTTACTCCAATTTTGCACATTTTTCAGGAAATTATATGAGAAATATCTATATCCATTTCATCTTGAAAACCTCTATGAGAAGTTTGTATTGACCCTTTGTGCATTGGATATGATCTTTCCTCCCTCGTTTTTTACTGTCATGATACATTTAACTGTGCATTTGGTTGAGGAAGCCAAATTTGGTGGCCCCGTTCATTATCAATGGATGTATCCAATTGAGAGGTATTTTATTTATATGTTTTTCAGTTATGTAAAAATTTTTTGGCATTAAAATAAATTCATAATATTATTATTTTATTTCATAGATATCTTGGGCATTTGAAAGCATACGTGAGAAATAAAGCTCAACGAGAAGGCTCTATTGCTGAAAGCTATTTGGATTATGAGTGTCTTACCTTTTGTTACAAAAATTTGGATGATATTGAGACAATATTTAATCAAGTTGGACGTGTTGATGACACATCCACTCAATCTCAAATGCATTAGAAATCAAAAATATTTCCTGCTATTGGCGGATCAGTTGGAGGGACCTCAAATGTGACACTGACAGAATTAGAATTATTACAGGCACATAGATATGTACTGCTGAATAGTGAAACTGCAGATCCATTTATTATAGAGTTTAGGATACAAAAAAAGATACAAATGAGAGGTCGAACATTAAATGAGAAAGATATAACAAAAGTTGTGAATAAAGATCTTGTAGAATGGTTTGCACGACGTGTAAGTTCATAAATGTTGCAATAAATATGAATATTATTTTGACATATATATTTTGTAAATATATTAAATTATATTTCTTTTTTAGATCATGAATACTGATACTTGAGAAGACTTGTCAGAAGATTAGAAGTTTCTTTCTTGAGGTCCTATAAAAAAAGTTAGAATGTTCGACACTGATAATGTGAATGGATTTAGTTTTCATACAGTCGATCGAGAAGTGGGTTTGAAAACATAGAATAATGGTACATTTACATTTTCTGAAGCTGGATACAATGGAAAGCTACTTGATATGATTGAATTAAACTACCATGGACATTTTTCTATTGTTTTATTCAAATTTAAATGGGTCGATATTATCAGAGGTGTTAAAATAGATTCCATGCAATTTACTTCTGTGAACTTCTCTCACTTGATGGATTTTGGTGATCATGAACTGAATGATCCATATATCTTAGAAACATAAGAAAAAATGGTATATTATGTGAATGATGTTTTGGATGAAGTATAGAGTGTAGTTTCTCACGTAATACAAAGAGATTTGTATGATATGGGTGATGAACTAGAAGATATAACCTCTAAAATTGAATTTAATCAACAACAGGAGCATAATTATTTGTCCATAATGATATTGAAAATATTAGTCTAGGAAGGATGAATGAAGTGGATGAAGCAATGGAGCAGGAAACTCACATGATTTAAAACTAAAATCATTGTATTTTCAATTATTTATTCATTCAAAAACCACTTCTTTTATTTCTGCGGTCATTCATTATCATTGTTTAATATTTTGTCTGTTAGTACTGGGCATATATTTTTATTTTTAATCTTTTTTATATGTATAATTTTTTTGAAATATATATTCTGAACTTAATTTTAGTTTATTAAATTATAGAAATTTCAAGGAGGAAGCAGTACACTATTTCATATAGTTCTACGACATATGAAGATCCATCTGGCTCCCTCTACACAGCATCTGAGGCACAAACTGCCTACACCCCTGAACCATCTCCCCATGAATCATCTCTCACACCATCTATGGATGTCCCATCATATGTGGAGTCATCAAATCCCCCTTCACTAGACATAGCAGTGGGTCAGTGACACGCCCATTCTAGTTCATCATAGACATACTGGAGTGTCACTATCATAGGTACAAAATTTAATTAAAAAAATTTATTGCATTTTATTTATACTAATTGTTTGCTCATTGAATATTTAAAAAAATGCAATCATGGAGAAAAAAAATAAAAAGTTCAGATGCTTGGAATATGAATGGATAGAAGATAGTCATGCCATTTGATTCTTATGGGGTCCCTACAGATGATTCCGCAGGGTTACTTGGCCAGATTCTAGGCCAGCTGGAAGTGGTGCCCATATCCCTTCCTATTTCATATGATGATTTAAAACGTATGCCTCTAATATGGAAAAATGAAGTTTTTGATTCCAAAATAAAGGTGATTTTACTAAATTCCGGTTTAATTCAATTTCATGTTACTAATATGTTCAAAATGAATTTCTGTATACAGATGTTCTTCCACCTTACAGTTGCTGATATGATATAATGGAAGTGGACGTTAAAAAATCATTGTAAGAAATTGAAAGATTTAAAATGGAGATTGTGGTGTGATGTCAACAATACTTTATTGACCATGCAACAAATGTATGAGAAGCTACCCAGTGAGGTACTAAAAGAATAGTGGAAAGTTTTTGTTGACAAACATCGTGATGAGAAGCAGATGGTATTGAAATATATATTATTATATTATCCTCATTTTACATTTATACATGTATATGAAGAGGATATGACATTGAATACATTACTGCTAAATTGAATTTTATTTATTTCAGGATCTCTTAAGACAGAAAGCATCAAACCGGGCTAATCAAGTCAACCCTCACACTATGGGCTCAAAAAGCTTTTCTAGAAGCCGAACGACATTGGTAATCTTTTAATTAGTTTAAATATTTATAATACAATATTATCTGTTTAATATATTGTATTTTTGATTTATCTTTACTTAATACAGTCACATAGCTTAGGGCACGAAGCATCCCGAACTGAACTGTGGTTGGATGTTCACAAAATATCAGATGGAAGTTTTGTTAATGATCCTACCAAAGAAGTTGGGGTATGAAGTCAATTTTTTATTACAATAACTTATTATCAGTTTATACTGTGTTAATATATATTGATATTTTATTTATAGGTAAAAATTAAATAACTATGGGATGCCAATCCTGGGTAGTTCTAATCAGTCTCCCAAGATGACCCAGTTAATAAAGTCCTTGGGAAGGAGCTTCCTGGTAGAGTGTGTGGTATGGGTTTCAGACCCATAACATTTGAGGTATTTGGCATGCCATTAGGGATTCCAACTACATCTAATCCTGGTTATAGTCAGTCCATACCCGAATATTCTCAGAGGGATATTTCTTCTCTACGAACCAAAGTTCAAGTCGAGGGGGTTTAGATATCCGCTTTACAGAAAGCGATGACTGATATACATCAGTAGATGATCAGATATTCCCCTAGTGCTAGTGCATCGACTGGTGGTATGCAGGTAAATCAAAAAAAATCAAAATCATTTATTGTGAAAACATTCATTGGTTTTATTTTTTAATATAAATATACAACAGTATTGAATTTTCAATATAATTTTCTTACATGCGACAACAGAAAGTGGAGATGGAGGTGGAGAGGGTGACGTTACATCATTATACCATTAGTAGTTGTATTTTTGATGTGTTGAACAAACATGGGAACAATTGGTTTGTATATGTAACATATGTGGCACATAGTTTCCACCAAACATTGTCGTGTCCTAACATTTCCTTGATTTCTCATGTTTCCTTTTATGCATTTTATTGATTTCTGATGTTTCCTCTTATGTATTGATTTCTCGAGTGTGGTATAAATCATTCCATTAAGGCCTATGTTTGAATTGGTAGTTGAGATTTTGTATGACTAGGATTTACACCCATTTTGATGTGTTGAAAAAATTGGGTCATTTCATAGTGATCAAGGGAATAGTGTTGTGGGCACTTTTGTGAGGCAGAATATGTAGATAGTGAATCTTCATGCAATGTTAATGGTTATCATATTCTGTTCATGATGATAAAATGTGGTCATACCCCATATAAAACCTAGGTTCCTCTTAATGGGAGATGGTATTAAACTGTATAAAATCGGGATTCATTGTATGATGTGTATTGGATGATCTAAAAGCCTTACACTATATAAAATTTGGATTCCTCTTATGATAATTATGATATGTTCAAAAAAATTACCTCATATAAAATATGGAAGCATCACATTACGTGAGATGAAAAAAATCATTTTCTTCAAGACATGACATTAAATTTTTCACCATGGTCTTGGTTGTATGATCTTACACCGTGTGCAATCATATTCAGGATTTCATCATGGGTTGAAGGGCCTATTTTATACTATAACCCCTGGTTTTATTCACCAAAAAAACATTCTTGATTCCCCAAGCTCACCTATATATACTATAACAATTTATATCAAGATATCCCTAGTCTAATAATTATGAAAATAAAATATGTTCATACATCCATCACATGGGTTTATTCACCCCTTGAGTTTCGTCAAACATCTATTTCCACAACATTTTAGAACTATGGGTGGATTGATTCCCATTTCAATGGCATACGTATTGATGCATATATCTTCTATCATTGAGCCTAGCTGATGATTCACCATATAAAAATCCATCACATTAGGTGTCATTTCCCCAAAACACTCACATGAGCCACTTTTCAGCAATAATATCCTTTCATTTATGTTGACACATCAGTGGGCCAAGATGCTCTCATTTCCTAATATAAGGAAGTAAATAATGGGTATATAGATGCAAAAGACCTTCTGAAATCCTAATAAGATGAATTTAAACTATATCATTACCCCCTGTAAAATATATATACCTATTAATGATATATAATTTAACCCCATAAAAATTTATATGTCTCTTAGAGAGAGATAATTTCACCTATTCTAAATTCGAGATGCCTAATATTATAATATTTAATTATCAAATATCATCATCTAAGAAGGTAAACCCTTCGAGCATTTGTATCTTATACCACCGTGAATCTTAAAAACATGTGGATTGATTCCAATAATCATGATATAAGTAGTTACATATAAATATTTAATCTAGGGCACAACCCTATCACTGAATCATTATAGGTTCCTACCTTTCCTATCTACTTTGGTAAAAGCATGGAGTCCTTTAGCTCAAACGTATTCCTATATTTGGAGCTATAGGAATTTAAACTAGTTGTAGTCATAGTCCATGTTGTAGGATTTTAATCATCAAAGCCCAATGTACTAAAAAAACAATTATAATTAACAACCATACCCTATTAAATGAAATACGGATGCCTCGTCCGATAAGTGTGGGATGATTATAAAAATAATTACCACATATAAAACTGAGATTCCTCATATGATAAGTATGAAATGAAACATACATTAACCATATAAAACATGTATTTCTACAAATATGAGATGATATGATATCCTTGCCAGAGATGAAATCACTCCACCAATAGTAGTCTCTTACCATGTCACGCGTCAAAACTATGTTTTTCTTGATTCCCATTATGAGCGGACACATATTGATGCATGTATATTTTATCTCAGTCGCTTCCCTACCAGCAACTCATCATGGGGACATTTCCCTCTAGGCCAGGCTTGAATATTGTCAACCCACATGTTTAAATAGAACATTTGAGCACATGAGGAAATATCTCCCATGGAACCTAATATTCTATATGGTACATCCCCAAATACACTTGTGTGGTTCACACATTCTACTATTTGGATAATCCTCACCCTACCAATCTGAAAAGTATCTCTAATGAAATGATTTATGGACATAGTGTCTTACATACCATCTCAGGCTCATTCAATAAAGTATATTTACTAATAAAAAGCGGATCTCATGCTTTGATCTCTATAAACAGTAGTTCATGATATATTTCCTCCTATCCTCAACCGGCTTAGGTATCCTATGTTTTAAACATGGTCCATAATAGTCCTATTTTTTTCGATTGCTCCCATTTCACTTCCCAGTTCTCAAAAGTTGTCATTGTTATCATGATATTTTTTAGGTTACTTCTTCCCCTCATTGGGTTCACCCCTAAAATCAATTATAACTATATAATTATCCTTTATTCTTGAATCAATCATGGCTCAACAGGGCTTAGGGGTTGGGAGGAAGTCTACCTCAATCATGGTTGAGTTTCATTATCACCACATGGTCCTAATTCTATAACCCTAATTGATAATTCCATGTCAATGAATCAATAATATAAATTAATTTTTAATCAACCTTAGAATGTGTTTTTTGGTGTTGTACCCATTCTTTATCAATTCAGGTCATGTTTATTACTCCTCTTATCTACACATATCCATTTAGGATGTTCCACTATATTTTTCCAAGCATCATGACCATAAATATTTTACTATTTTACTCTATTATTTTTTAAATTATGTGTACATTAATCTGTTAGGCTATTGATATTTCTATTTTGATTTCTTTTTCTGGGCAGTAGTGCAGTGGAACTAGAAATTTTATTTCTGGTCAGCTTTTTGTTGCGGTTTTAACCGCCGCGAAAAGTATACAGGTAAGACATTAAGGGCAGTTAAAACTTCCGCTATAAAGTTGTGTCACCCGTGTGCATTCCGCGGCAGTTCTCGTGACTTTAGTGGTGGTTTTACAGCTGCTGGATTTTATTTTATTCGCGGTGTTTATAACCGCCACCAATAAAATAAAAATCAAGGCTTGTAAAAACCTCCGCTAAAATCAGTAAAATAGCCGCGAAATGAGGCATCTACAAAACTTCCATTAAAGCGCCTCTAAATGGAAATAACCTCCGCTAATAGATTCCTGATGCCCAATTGAGTGGTGGTTTCTGTAAACCACCGCTGAACCATGTAGCGGCGGTTTAAAATGTCATTATACGCAAAAATAACCACTGCTAAATGGTAGTTTTCTTGTAGTAAATATATAGGTGCACCCAAAAGGCATAAATCATTGAGTTTATATTGTGACAAAAAACTAATTATAAGATTTATGGCCCCTAGATTATTGATTATATAGAGAGTTAATAGATACAATATAGAAAAAAGGATAAGATTTTAAATCTAATTGGTGGATGTAGTATTTTTTTCTATGGTAATATGTTGGAGCCCTAAAATAGGTAAATAGTGAATGAGGGACACCAACATACAATGTGGTAAAGCATCTCAAGATCAGACCATAAAATCAATTAAATTATCTCTAGGACACAAAAAAATCATGTATTTTTCAAATCTATTTTATTCAAGAACGTGAAGGGATATCATGTAGGAACACTATGTGTATATCACAACTTTAATCAGATAGATATGTTCAAAATTATTTTCGTTGTTCTACTTGGATAGAAACTAATAATAAATCACATGTCCCTCAGATATATTATTCTTAATATGGATAATCTCATTTGAGTAATTATCGTAATCTAAATAGAGTTAATCAAGGTGGTTCCACTAGAACCTAGTCTCCTAATGTAATGGAACCATAAAAATAAAGGAATAAGGGGGTGTGATTAAGCATTGTACAATGTTGAGCATATAATCATAAAAGACCAATAAATTATGTGTATTATATGTGGTAGAATTATTTTAACATATAACTTTATTAATGTTCAATTCAATATTATTGAATCCCTCACTTTTTTTCATCATCTTTCATCAATCAAAAAGGTTTTCATATCAATATTATTCTATACATTTTTATTATCACGACACATCTCATGAATCTAGTGTTCATGTGATTTAAATGTGAATATTGTTTTATAAAAATATATGGATTCTAATTTAATGGGGACATTTTTCTTTTGGACATGGATTTTTTTGACCTGATCATTTGATTGTTTTGGTCCATTTCTTTCAAGGAATATATTGATTTTTATGCATTTTGGTTAATATTTAAATCACTTGATATGTTTGAGTATCTCTATAAAGGAGGTCACAATGGGTAGTTTGGAAAAGAACGAAAATTAACAGCAATGGTTGGAACTATTACTTATCAATTAATGTCAATAAATTTTGGGATTGAGGACATATTTGAAGGTCATAATTTTATAACCATTTTGGATTTATATCAAGGTGTTTTCTCAAAAAAAATATAAATTTCAACCTAAATTAGAAACGGAATTTCTAAATAATATCCTTTCAGGTAAAAAATAGTATTTTAATACTATCAAATATAATAAAATTAATATAATATAATTAATGGTGTTAAAAATATAATTGGAATAATATGAATGTAGAGGGTTAATTAGATAGAGCATGTCATATTGGCTAGCTCTAGTTATTCTTCATAGGATAAAATAATTTGAATTATAATTTTTTTTATTATGGTCAGAGGAATAAAGCTATAATCTAGAATAGATATCCACTACCTCCAATTGATTCACTATTTGATAAATTTAAGGGATATCAATGGTTCGCTTATATTTTTCTAAACATAGGTTATCACCAACTCTAGGTATAGAAATATGATATTTTAGAAACAACTCCCAGGATTGGTTATATTCATTATGAATATCTTTTCAATTCCTTAAATCTTTAAAATACACAAGTATTTTTCATTAAATTAGTGAATCATTTCTTTCATCAATAGCTTGACTCTATTATTGTGGAATTTTTTTAATGATATTATTTCGTATTATTGAACTCATAAGGAACATGAATAATATTAACAAGTTATGTTGAGTTTAAGTTGAAAGAGTATCAATTGTAAGATAAATTATCTAAGTTTGATTTCTTTAAAAAAGGAATATATTTTTCTGTAAAAATTTAATTTCTTGGAATTTTATATTAGTAGATCCTATAAAACATCAAATTTTTTGTCCCTTGAAAATAACCAAATACATTCTTGGAGATATACTATTTTTTGGTTTATTAGATTACTATATTTACTTTTTCTGACTTCTTAGAACTCAATTATCCAATAGGAGTGCTCATGAGAATGTTTAGTCCATTCCGTTAGAGTGAGGATTATAAAATCACATTTCTAGATATTAAAGAGAAGCTCTATTTTTCATCAATTCTTGTATTTCCAGAACATAGGACACCATATGTGGTTTACCATGGAACATCTTGTACTTGATTTTGATGTGCTATCATTAATAGAGATTAAGTGGTCTCTTAGGGATCATGAATGTTGTGAATTCAGGAGATTAATTTTAATACCCATGATTATAAAATGACTAGGGTAGTGCATTATTTGAAAAAATGTTGTCATTTTATCTTTGGTGAGAAATTCACTATGTTAATAAACTATAAAATATTGAAAAAAAACATTTCAAAATTAAATATGATCCTAATAAAAATATAATTGATTAAATATCTTTATTAGTTCCAATTTGTGTTAGTTTATGCACCTAGAAATGGGATTTTTATAGAATATTTTTTGAGATGAAATTAAAATATTAAATATTCCAAATAAGCATATGATTAGTGGAAAATCATGATTTTGATTGTAAATATGGTCTTTGATAATATTGAGAATAATCGGGATGAAATTTTTGATATCCTGTAGATTATTTTTCAAATTTGTTGAAAATTATATGAATGATCAGTGAACGAATCATAATTTCCTTAATATTTCATTTTAATATAATGGTGGGAGGACATTTACTAGATGGAAACATAATGTGAACCATGTTATTCTTTTTAATGATTTTATTGTCATTCTGTAGTCTTTTCAAGAGAAACTCTTTTTTTACACCACCCCAAAAAATAAACTATTCATCATAGAATTTTGAATTTGTGAATAATGTTTAGAAACAATTTTTGGTAGGCTTACATGAATAGTAAAGTGGTGAAGTATATCTCGAGATGCCACACTTGAAATCAGTTCATGGATAAGCACCAAATACAAGCTGTAATATTAGGATCTTTACCTATGCATATTTCAAAATTGGTGCTCATGGTTATTTATATTTTCTCTATACTACTGTGAATGTTTAGTAACATGATTTTATATGGGTAATTGGTGATGGACTCTCAAAGGCGTCTGACTTCATCTCTATTCATAAATCTAATACAATTGAAGAACTAGAAAAAATCTATATTCAAGAAATTTTATAGATACATTTAACAAAAATTTCAATCATCTCTGACCGAGATCCATCTTTTACTTCTTATATGTAGATATCATTACAACAACATTTTGGTTACCACTTAGACTTGAGAAAAACATATCATCTTCAAGTGGATGGACAATAAGAATAGATGATCCAAACCTAGGAAGACATTATCTAATATTGTGTTATATATTTCTGTGGAAGATGAGAGGATTATGTATTGTTAGTGGAGTTATTCAACAATATTAATAATTATTCTTCAATGCATATAGATTATTTTGAATAACTATATGGCCTAACATTTTGGTATCTAATTTATTTGGTAGAGATTATAGAATCTTCATTTTTGGGACATGGCCTTGTTTAGGAGATGAATAATAAAATAAAAATGATCTTGAAGAAGATTATAATGGATTAGTGGCTTCATATATCTTATGTGAATCATCAAAATCAAACATCATCATTCCAGGTGGGAGATGATGTGTTCTTGAAAATCTAGTAAAGGATGGGACAATAACATTTGTGTAATAAATATAAATTTTCCACTTATTACACCTTTCGATATATTGTAATAGATTATTGACATGGATAATCAGTTGTACTTACATCCATGATTCAAATTCATACACAATTCATTTAATGTATCTCAATTGATGAAGTAACAATTGTATCCAGGTCAAATTATTTGAAGTGAAAATTTCAATCATGAACTCTATGCTACATTGGTACATGCATAGTTATATATTATATATAGATATTAAAAGTTATTATATTGAAAGAGATTCTATTATTTGTGGGTTTTGTGGAATTATATTTAAATTATAGTATTGAAAAAGGAATGATATTACATTATGATCGTGCAATGGTTGAAAATTTTCTGAAAAATAAAAAAAAATATACATATTTCCAACAAATAAAATACTAATGGCGGAGATAATTTAACACCCTTATTTTTAGGTACAATGCACTTTTATTATTTATTTTCATTTTATATAATAGTTGGGTATATTTTTAGGAGTTTATGGATTGTTTTGGTGTGTTTTTAAAGTGATTATGAATGTATACACATTTATCATGATTAGGGAAATCCATTCTCATTTCTATATGAAATTCTGCTACGTTGATTAGAAGTAAATGAGGGTAAAATTGGATAGTACATAGTTCATCCAAACTATGTGGATGCTACTAGATACCTTGGGAGTGGAAAAATGGGAAAATATGAATAGTTCTTTAATTTTCATATTGTGCGCAATCTCTGTTAGGGGTTGTTTGGAGATAGAATGATGCATACATTTAGTGCATGGTTTTCAAACCATGAATTATAACCTTGCGATGATTATTTTTTGAAAAGAAATATTTTGAATATTTTTTATCCTGAAAACCCACACTTTTATTCTCCACTATCGGACTCTCAAACTCCACTTCGTACTTAATAGTACTTGGTGGATTATTTTTACTTGGAGTAATGGTTTGATGGATCGATGTGCATTAGTTTTTCATCCCCAATCCCACACTACTAAATCCTGTGCTAAAAGCATAATATTAACATTTATGGATTTAATAATTACAATTTTGACATAATATTTTTGAACAAAAACATACAAATTCATTATTTAATATTGGATCAATTACATACACAATTTTTATTTTGGTTTATATTTTTTAAAATTCAGAAAGATTTATATGTAATAATAACCATGTTTTTAGGTGATCATATTCACCATTATTTCATGAATTTATAGTTTCATATTACATCATAAATATTTAACATAAAATTCATTACCCATGAAAACATTAAATACATAAATAATTTTAAATCAATTATTATAACATAATCTTAATAAACCATGTTCACTCATGTTATAAATTTCTGGAGTCTAGTTAAATTCATAAGAGAAACCTCCCTAGTTAACCACTCATTTTTTTTTCAAATACAAGTAACATAACCCAATTTAACATAGAGTTATATTAGGATCAACAATCACATATTTTATTTTTGGATCACATATTAACATAAGATATATCGATCTCACCCACGATCCTCAATAATGTTTGATTACTGTTGCTATATACAAAATTCAGGAGATTAAATTTTTTTAACATAACACCCATGAAATGAACTGTAATTTCTATATAGCTTGGTTACCCATAAAAAAGAAATGGGTTACATGATAATGTTTTTTTAAAATTCACCAAAATCTATCTAGAGAAAAATATGGATGGTATCTGAATGTCATATTCCTAATGAAGTATAAGAATCATTAATTTTTTTTAACATGGATGAAAATTATTTTAAGAGAACATTTAAAACATTTCCTTGAAAATTGGAAAAAACCCATTTTATTTTGGGAATATTTTATAAAACAATTCAAAATATCTGGAAAAAAATTCATTGGGAATAACCTTGGAAATTTTTAAAGTAAGATTCAACGAAAATAACGATCATGATTGTGGGAGAATCCATACATATCTTAAATTAAAAAAAATTATATTCAATCATTTAAACAAATATTTAAATGTGATACATGTGGAAATAAATTTGACCTTTTATTTTAAATCATTAAAAAAAGTTCAAATATCATGGAAAATAAATCTAGGATGTTCTTTATGTTTTGAAAGGATCATTATTGAAATAAGATAAAAATCATGGGGGGATTGGGTCTAAATGTCATAAAAGGACATTAGAATAACAATTTTAATGAAATTCAAGAAATCAAATTTTTAAACCGAATACCATTTCAATGAAAGAACATAATAATAATAAAATCCATGAGTATACAAATTATTATTGATATATTATTTTGAGATTCAATATATACACTATGTAAATGAATATAGGTGCATCTATCAAAACTGGTCTTCAAGAAGGATATTTAAGATGAGAACTCCATGAAACATTGGTATTTCATAAATTAAAATCCCATTAAATTAAGAAGATTGCATGATTATATAAAATAAATAAATTTAATGAATGAATATTTTAAAAATCAATCAAGGGGTAGTAAGTACACTATGTAAAATAAATCATGGAAGATAACATGTTTATTGTCTCAATGAAAAGAAAAGAACACCAGGAAGACCCTTACCTGTTTTATTACATTTAAATAAATATCTCATGAATGAGAGAACTTAAATGAAACATTTAATATCAGTATAAACATGTTAATATTCATTTAATATTTTAATTGGTACCATAGAAACCTTTTAATATAATGTTCGTTCATAACTCATGACATGTTTGAAAGAATCAATCTAGATCACTTCTAATATGAGTTTTGAAATTCCGGTGTGATTCCCCAATATGATTCTCAATATTGGTTTCTGGATATGGAAATATTACTCTTTCGGAATACAATATGAATAATTATTTACTTATTCTTCTTCTGTCTGGAAAACTACTGTATGAAAACACAATCCAAAATCTTCTTCTTAATTGAAATGTAAATATTCTACCACCTGTATTCTGATAGATACAATTCAAAAAATACATGAGGTACTATCATCATATTTGTACACATTCAAGCTTTATTTAAGAGGGATCCTAATTTTTTTTTCATGTTTTAACCAAAATCCCCAATCATGAAACTTCATTCAATTTCAAATCTTTCATTGCCTAATTGAATTCACCTTGAAATCTGAATATTTCTTTGAATTATTGAATTTTCATTGAAATATAGCTATTTCATTGACATATTTAATATAACTTGAATTATGGATATATAATTGACTTCATCTCCCTTTCGTCTTTTTAAAAACGCCTTAATCTGCTTCTCATTTATCATTCTAATTTTCCCATTACGATTCTTCAATCTTGACCCACTTGTAAATATGGAACTAAATACTTCATTACAAACCATAGTATGATTACATTTTATATTTTTGAATATAATTTCTCCATTATGATAGAGTAATTTTATCTCTCTAATTTTCTGGATCCACTTGAAAACCAATCAGAACTGATGATATTTCATTAAGATTCTATGCACCACCTGAAATAAAATCTACCCATTTTGACTTCTTCACTAAAATGGAAGCATATTATCAACAAATATTTCTTTATTAAGTTTCTCTCCACCAAATTTAAGAAGGATAACATTTTTCTTCTCATTATGATTCTCAAAAAGAACTCTCATTCTAATTTCATCATTACGATAGAGACAACAAATTCTTTCAAACATATTTATCTTATTGTACTTATTTTTTTAATATAATAAAAAAGATCACTTAGAACTAAAATTATTTTCCCTTTATAATTACATTAAATACCAAATTCATTCTATATTTTTTTTAAAATATTTTGGATTTTGGCCTTACGAAAATCGAGCACCTTTAGTTTCTCTCATTACGATCAATAAAACCATCCTAGTATTTTCAAAAATATGAATTCGATCATCTAAGACTAGAATGGTTTTACTTCAAAAACATCCTTATTCCACAAATTTTTTTATGTAAGAATTAATTCATTCATGAAATATAATTATGTTGATGATCATATTTAACATCATCTATATTACATAGGAAGCTATTGTAAATTCACTATCATTCACACCATCTTTATTTCTAATCAATCCAAAATACGATAGGTTGCACCTTTTATCCCATATTCCTACAAAAGGCTTTCATGATATGTTCTATAGCATACTTATGATTTGTGGGAAATAAAAAATAGAAAATCATTGTTAGGTTTTAATATTGGATCTATGAATAATCCAATTCACTTCATTAATATGTTAAGCAAGTCATTCCAAACCTCAGGTCAGTGTGATGAGCATTATCTTACAATAAACATATTTTCCAATCAGATGAAATTTATTATGAATAATGATTCGAATGTTTAGAATATGATATTCAATTTTATTTTTACCAAAAATAACATGAGGTGATTTATCCATCTTTGATATTTCCTTAATGAAAAAAGAAAATACTGAAATATGATAATCTTCTATATCAGGTTTATCCTAAAAATATCCCACATTAGATTTTTTCCTCAAACTAGATTCATGAATCACTGAACTTTTTAACCTCAAGATATGAATTACATCTCAATAATTATAAGCCTATGTGAGCTGACTCATTATAAGAAACATGAATTATTTTTCGTAAAACTATTTTTTTCTAAATGTAGTGACTCATGAAAAACATCCTTAGATTTCTTCCTCATAATATTTTCCACATATTTATTCCTCATATTTCACATTCTTATATTAATTCTTGGAGTTTCTTCCACATATTATTTGTACTGATTAATCATCCCAAGAATAAAAAAAACTATTTCAAACAACCACTCAAAAAAACAGTTAAAATAGTTCACACACTTACATTTTGTATTCAAAGGATACCCACAATTCCCCCTTTATGAAAGCTTCCATGATGATAAATTTTTGAAAAAATTCTCTCCGTTGATAAAATTTTCCAAATGTAATATGAGAGAGGATAAATAAAAATACCTTTGGCATGATGAGAAAAAGTTTGGACACCCATTTTCAACCTCAATTTATTTAAATGTTCATTTAGTAAATGTTTTTTGAATATGTCTGCAACTTGTTCTGATTTTGAAATAAACTCCAGATTCAAATCATTTTTCTCCACTTGATCTTTGGTGAAATAATATTTGATATCAATATTTTTTGAACAAGAATATTATACCAGATTTTTTTATGGTTGATTTAACTTTTATTGTCACATCTAAAAGCTATAGAAGCTTTACTTCAATAAGTAAGTATTACAAACAAGTTTAAATCCACATAAGTTGTGTAGAATCTTGATTAGTATAATCATATTCATCTTCAGTCGTGATAAGAGTTAATAAATTTTGACTATTTTTATTCCAACTAACACAAAATTTCTCTATAAATAAAACTCCACCCGATTTGGATATTTTATCATAAACATTTCCCTCTAAATCAGTATATGAATACCCAAAAACTTAATTAATTCTGGGATATCATACCTAATTCAAATTTGTTTTTTTTCTTTTATATATCTGTGAATTCTTTATCCAGCAAGTAAGTATGATTCTTTATGAGAACTCTATAATATTTTGTATAAGGTAACAACATAAAAATGTCAGGTCTTATGGTAGTGAAATGTAACAGGCTTATAATAATCATCCAAAACTAATTCTAATCAAGTTCCTTACCTTTTACATCTTTAATAAACATGGTTCCCACTGAAATCGGTGGGGAAAATAGTTTCAAATTTTCAATGCTTAACTTCTTAAGAAGTTATTTTACATACCTTTCTTGAGAAAGAAAATTTTCATTATTATTTCTTAATATTTGTAACCCATGAATGTATTTCATTTACCCCAACATGGACATCTCAAATAACTTTTTCTTCTTTTCAAAAAATCATTCACAATTTCTTTTATCATTCCCACCAATGAAAATTTAATCAACATAGAAAATTACAATAATGTAAAACTCATGACTTTATTGAATGTAATGAGTTTCATCAAATCTTCCTTTCATGAAACAAATATTTCTCAATAAAGTATATATTTGGAATATCATACTCTCATATATGGTTTTATCCTATACAATTCTATCTTCAGATTACAAACATAACTTTCATCATTCTGAATAAAAAATCCACTTATTTATTCAATTTATACTACCCCATCAATATCCTCATTAATAAATGTTGACTCCACCCCCATTTAAAAAATTTTGTAACATAATTTTACCAGAATAGAAAAAAGATACTGATTATTCCAAACCTTGTCACTAGTGAAAAAGTATCATAAAAATCAACACCTTCAATTTATGAGTAACATTTTCAAAATAATATTTCTTTATTCTTTATCACTTTTCCTTATTTATTTATATTTTTCCAAAAGACGCACATGGTAGGAATAAAACTTTTGTTTTAAATATTGCATAAAAGTTCTCTTGTATCATTGTTTTCAATCTCATAAGTCCCTTTATTCATATCCCGAAACCTTTCAAGATTCTTAACAGCTTTATTCACATCTTTCAGCTTGAATTTTGAATACAACGAAGTATTTGTAATCATTTTTGAAGTAATTATTTTAGGAACTATCTGATGTTCATCACCAATAATGTTCGAAGCCTCCACTAGCATCCTCATTCTGGGATGAGTTATTTGAGTTTCATCCACAACATTTGAAATAGCTGAGTTTGATTCTTTTTCATGAGAAGGATTACCACTATCTAAATCCTTACCGAAATTGTTAACTAAATATTCCTTATCCTGCTTAAATTATTTATTAGTATTATTATGTTTTTATTCCTTATTATTTTCAACAAATTTCACATCATTAAGATATACAATTTTATATGTGTCTTTGTTGAAACATCTATATTCTCTTCCTAGGGGATCAGAACCATGAAAATTCAATCTCCACCTCTCTACTAAAACATTCCAAGGATTCCTACATTCTTCATTATAATACATGAACTCCTAAAAAATCGTTAGGGTTTCAAAATTTTATGTTTTTTCATAAAATATATCATATTGAGTCATATATGAAATTGGACTATAAAAACATTGGTTTTAAAATACAAAAAACTACTTATGGATTACCTCCAATAGTAAAGATAAAGACCATGTTCAAGTAGCCTAATTCTCCCCCTTTCCACTAGACATTAGTTCATACTTTCAGTAAAGCCCTTTTTTATGAGTGTATGGTGAGATAAATCATGTTGAGTTCCATGATTTTCAAGATAACCTTAAATTATTCATGTTTATACTCACCACCATCATCATTTACCAAATTTTCCACTGAATAAACACATTCTTTATTATCTTTCCTCTGGAAACTTTTTAACATATTCATAGCATCTGACTTATGTTTATATACATAACACAAGTAATGTGAGTAAATTCATCAATAAATTTAATAATGTATTTATTGAAATTAGTTTATTGATTGATAATTGGCCCAAAAATATCAGAATGAATAATTTCTAGTTGTTTTTTGAACAAATATTGACATTCTTATGCACTGAGTATGTTAATTTCCTTTTTGAACAATAGTGAATCACCAGTATATTCCTCTGGACATATTAGGAATGTCATAGAGAATATACCTCTTTGATATATTTCTCTTGTTTCTTTGAAACATATGTCCCAGATTTTTATCCCACAATTGATTTTCTTCTACTATACCCATGTAATAAGAGTTTAGGATTTCCCAAAATTGGAACAAGTTTCTTTTTGTAAATTGGCCTCTTGTAAATATATTTCAATCTTCCTAATGTTTCTCTAAAAACCCTTATTTTCTAAATACATTTTTTTACCCTCATCAAAATGTTGCGAAACACTCATAATGTTGTTTTTTAGTCCATTAACTTATAGATATTTCATGGATTTCGTATTTCCTATCCCAATAATGGATGATACAACACCTTTAATTTGTAGTGATTCATAATTGTCAAATATCACAATTCATTCTTTGAATTCCTTTAAATTATTCAATAATTTTAATCCCCCTTCTTGATTAGTAGAATACTGAGTATCAAAAATTTAAGTTTATTCTCATTTTGATGCTTTCAAATTGATTTCAACAATAAGATCCTTTTCTTCTCCCTTTATTTCTTCACCTCCAGCTTGTGACAATAGTTAAGAATCTTTTTTTTGTGTAGGTATCAATATAAGAAAAAACCTAGAATGATGTATAGGGTATTCACATCTTTCAAAAATATTTTCCAACATTTGGAACCTTTTCTCAACTTTCACACAAACCTTCTTAGGTTTCTTTTGAAATTCCTTCTCAGGATTCTTCTTTTGAGACGATTGGACCCCCCTTAAATATTTCCTTCAATAATCTATAAAATAGTCATATTGTTGTTGGTTTAACGAAAAAATATTCTTCGTTTTTACAACTTCTTCACAATATAAATAGTATGCATAAATATAGTATTTTCCTCTTAAACATTCAAATTGACCGGTGTTGTGAGTATGCTTCTCAGAAATCTTTTTAATAGAACTTTATTAACCACCAAAAATTTTATTTTCAACCAAAACTTTATTCTTCATCTCATATTTCATTTTAGTCTTATCAAAACTAAAAGTAATAGATTTTTTTGGACTCAGGATTTTCAGAAGCTTCTAAATTCTCTACTTTGTTTATGTAGCCTATATATAGAATGTTTTCATCCTTCAACTTCTTAAGAATAATTTCAAAATTATTACCGACATTTTAAGGTAAATTTTTTTGATACTTATAATGTTAATCCTTCTCTAAGATTCCACCAACATCATAATTAGAATTCATGAAACTTGTAACCTTCTATTCAATATTATAGTGTTTTTGTTGATAAAGTTCCAAGTCTCCTTTGGTTTCTTTTATTTTAACTATCACATGTTCATTAAAATTATGTCATTTATCAGGATATTTATTTACATCATCAATTCCATTCTATAAGTTGACATTATAATTAGTATAACCACGTGGACTATTTTTTGAAAAAATTTCATTTATCAACTATAGTTTTTCCTTCTAAATCATTTTAATCTTTCTCATATATTCTTCCAACTCTTATATAAAATGAAATTAAAGTTTAATTTATTCTTCATTAGAGCTATTGATTTTGATGTCTTTATTGTTCTCTATTTCAATAAAAGTATTCACTCCATATTTCTTTGTAAAATATTTTTCAGATTCAGCTTTATTACCATATTTTTCATCACATTTAGATAAAAAGAATTTTATTTTACAATTATTGAACTTTTTATCTTTCATTAAAGAAATATATCTATCTTTATCACCATATTTCTTCCATGACCTTCTTTGTCTTATTTATTTTTATTTATTTTTCTCTTCATTCATTCTTCTTGGACAATTATCTACTATGTTCCCAGTGGATACACATTAGAAAACAACCACATAAGTTTCCCATTTATATTTACCTATACCTATTTTTTATATTTTTAGAAAACAAGGATAAAAATTCGTCAATGTTTTCACATACCTCATTTTAATATTCATAGTTGTCAATAGAAACTTCCTCAAGAACCTTATTAGACTTTTCTTTCTTGGATGTTTTGAATGGAATTTATCTATAATCATTTTTATCTTTATATATTTGTCCCTTGTCATTTCATATGTGATGAGTGTTCTATGAAAACTATCTAGATATAATGTTTTAGGATATATCTATTTCAATGAAGAAACTTTAGTATCATAAGTTTTGGGAAATATGCTTAATATATTTTCCAAAGTTGTATATTCTTCCAAATTTTCAGCAAGAATTCTGATAGCATTGACTATGTCACTTATCCTTGTAGAGAAGTCACCAACAGATTTGTATTCACCCATATTTAAATCTAAATATATCAATATCCATATTTGAAACTTTACATTATTCACTTTTCCATTCCGTTCTAATTTTTTTTCATCTTATCCTAGATACCTTAGGGTGTGGAAACACTATTCATTCAAAAAAACACAATTTAAAATAGTGATGAATGTAAATCATTTTTATCTCTTCCATAATTCTAAATAATATTATTTTAATTGAGATTAAGAGGAAACTTCTCATAAATATGAGGGAATCCATCTACTATAACTTCAATAACATCATACCAAAGAGACAAAAGATAAGGAAAAAATATATCTTCCCTGATATGATAGTTCTTACCACTGTAGACTGAAATGACTTTATTTTTCATAGAATTCATGTAACACCCCAGGTAAATAAAGAATATGACATCTTTATATTTATCCATATTTGTGAATCAAATATTAATATTACTTTAAAGGGGATGCTATGCTCGATGGTGTACCCAATACGCAACAACGAGTTTCTTGGGAATCTTACGTTGCACTCTAATAATAAAATAATATTATTTTAAATGGTAGTTAACATGTAGACGTTGTATTGGAAAGAATGGATATAAATAACTAAAATATGATTATATATGTTTTTTAAATGTTTTTACATTTATCCAAAGGCTTAAAATACGGAAATAATTCAATTTTAGGCTTTTATACCCTAATTTTCACTAAAGGTTCACTTATCGCCTTTTGATGGCGAAATGTCATTAAAAATAGTTTTGATCACTCTTATACATTCTTTTGTACCAAATAAAACTCTTCTTTAGAATCGGGACATCAAATTTTACTTTGTGTAAATTTTTGTTATTTTTCCGATAAAGTTCATTTTTTTTAATGAATAGTGTAAAATGTTGTTTTTTTAATTCAAAACCTCTTTTTAATCTAATTTATTTATATGATTAGATTATCTTTTTAATTGTTTTTAAAGTGAAATTAGAAATTTTTTTTCCATTAAATCTAATAGTGGTCGTTGGAATTAATTTCACTTTGAAATCGGACTTAAACTAGTGTCAATCTTTTGATACTTATTGTTTCATAAAAACACGCTATTTGCTCTGACAGCGAGAATTAATTATTAAATTAATTAATGAAACTTATATTTTGTGAATTTTGTAAAATTGACTTCATTTTTTAATTCGGAATATCAAATATAACTTAGGGTGAATTTTTGGAATTTTTCTAAAAAACTTCAATTTTTGATGAATAGTGAAATCACTAAGTGGTACTTATAAAAACTGATTTTCCATTTAAATGAAAATTTTCCACCTTTGTGTATTGAATTTCAAAAATCCTATATACATGTTTGTCATTAATAAGTAAAATGTGGTTCAATTAGATTAAAATAATTTTTTTGGTGAATAGTAAATTATTAAGTTTTTAATCGCGATTAGAGGTAATTAGTGTAGTTTAAGGTAAAAATAATGTTTTAATAATATGAAATGAACATGACACAAGTCCCAACCTCATTGGATGTATAATGTACGACCAATACAAGCCATGGGTCAACTTGGGGACCCCATGGAGCCACTTTGGTTGGGAAATGACATAAATAACTTTTTATTTAATGTAAAAGTAAAAATGACACAAACATGATATGTTTTACTAAAACAATTTTTAAGTGGGGTTATACAAGTCAGATTTTTTATTATAAATAGTCATTGGAAATATAAAAATATTTCCTACATCATAGTAATTTTTTTATAATTTTTAGACATTAAATAAATTAAATTATTTATGACATCATAATGATGCAGCGATGACATCATTATCTGATGATTTAAATAAAATGAGAAGATAATGTAAACTCTATGACCTACACATGTCCAAAACTTATTGGATGGGTGGATTTCGAACCCTTATCACCTTATACATGAATTATTTCAATGTGGGACCTTTTAAAACCGAAACACATTTTCAAATAAAGTAATATTTCTTACATTCCAAAAGTGCCCCTCCTCTCCTCTTATAAAAGGCCCCCATCTCTACCACATTTCACACACTCCTCAAGCCCTTTGCTCGGCCAACCCATGCCCATTTACTCTCTCCACATCCCTATCCTCATCCTAGAGGATTCTCTTTGGGAATAATCCTTTCAAAGGAAGCTTTTAGGCTCAAATCAAAAAGAGTTACACTTTTAAAGGTAATTCATTCTCTCATGTTCATTTGTTTTATTTTGCTTCTCCATCCCCCTAAACTCTTTTTATTTACTTCTTTTGTTAAAACACCAGTATCTTCAATATACTAGGATGTTTTTATAAGATTTATTCAAGCTACACTCTCACACAACTACATAAAATGGTTAAAGAACATACGGTTTACGTGGATGGCGAAATTCTGCCTCCCGAAACGATGATTGTTCAATACTCATTTAACACCTTCAAAGGTGGACACTATGATGTCAATATTTTTATATATGATATATAATATGTCTATTTTTTCTATAATATTCTGTTTTTTTCATTTTGGGCATACCTTTATGGTTTTCATTATGGGTAAACGCGATATCTTCATTTAAGTAAGTGCGGACTACCGCCCCCTCAAAGTGATTTGATTCGTTAAATACCATATTTAGGACGTATAAAGGATGGAACTATGATATTATATATGATATTATACTGTAATTATAATATACCTTTATATAATTATTATTCCATTCTATAAAATACGAAATAGAAATGAAAGCAGCGTTCATGCGTACGTACAGCTTACCATCTCCATGAACGGTGCATTTCATTTCTTACCTCTAAATGATAATGTAATGTTATAAATGCATGAATGTACTGGATATATATGACATATATGATATCTAAAGCATGAATACAATTCTGGATATAGTAAACATTTGGCCACACGAACAACATGTAATTGTAAGAAGTCCACTTTCGACTTAAGAACCAAATATCGGCAAAACGAATATTATTAACTTAAATGATTAAATAATGTTTATGACATGGTAATAAGTGATATAAAAGGAATAATGAACATGGAAAAGGTTCTTAAGTAAGTAGAAATTAACTCAATTTTATTATTCAGGAGATTAAAGAATGATCGAGTCAAGTCGGACCCGAGGTAAGGGATCTTACTCCTCTCTTTCTTTTTAAGTACACTCTTTTATGTCATTCCCTCTAAAGCACATCTTTCTTGTTTTAGGGATGTTATTTTATATTAAAATTACTGTAATTTTTATGTTCATGTGATGAGAGACCCTATTCTCTCTCATCAATCCTTTTTGGAAGTTTTGAGTGGCGTCGTTAGGCTGCCGAATTTTCGTATAAGATCTAACCTCTCTCTTTCTTTTTAAGTACTCTCCTTTGTGTCACTTCTTTTAAGATCCTATTTGTTATGTTGGGGGATTTTATTTTATATTCCTCTTGGTGTAAATTCTATTTTAATATGATGTGATACTCTATTTGATCTTATCAATCCATTTTAGAAGTTTTAAGTGGCGTCGTTAGGCTGCCGAGTTTTTGTAAGGGATTTTTCATCTTACTTTTATTTCCGTGAGATTTATGATACATTTGCCACAATTTCCTTTGAGTGGTGTATGTACTGACCATTATTTTACTCATTGTGTAATATTATTTCATTTATGAGTATTTACATCAATGATGTATTTTCCTTCTTTCACGGGGCGTATGTTTCGAAAGATACCCATGTCGGTAAGGGAACCTTTCACCCTCCTCTTTTTAAAAGACTTCTTTTGTTGGGTCTTTTAATGTACATATTGTTATGTTGGGATATGTTCTCATATATCCTTATTGATGTAAATTTTATGTCCAAGTGATGAGATACACTTTTTCTCTCTCATCAACTCATTTTGATGTGACGTCGTTAGGCTGTCAAGGGAACTTCTTAACCCAATTTCGATTTCTTTGGGTTCGACACGTAGTTATTGAATATGTCATCCTTTGAATATGTGTGAATGACCTTTGATTATTTTACACTTAATATCCCCTTATATTTGGTGTATTCGTTTGTCACACATAATTATGTAATTGATTTATCCTTAAACCAAGGATACCGTCTTTGTAAGGGACTTCGTCTCAATCTCCTTTCATTGAGGCATATTCCGTTTTACAAACAAATTTCTTTTATACGTTGTATAAACCCCTTTGAATTTTACTTTTATACAAAAGGAATCTTTTTCTACGAAGCGTTTTACAAAACAAAAAAAAGGAATGTTTCTTTTAACGTACGCGGCGACAATGACCTTTTCCGCCGCTGCGAGTATTATTTGGTCTTTGGCTTCCTCAACAAGCCATAATGTTTTTAGAATAAAATAAATACCATATACTCTTTTATGTATTTTGGTATTGAAAATGGTTTTGATAAAGTATTCTATTATGTCAATATATTTATGATATATTGTGATTGAAATGTGGAAATGTTATCATTCCTTTATATTGGTTTTATGTTTTATGATTTTATATTGGTACTTGGACATTTTAACGGGTGGTTACGTTATAAACCATATGACGGGTGGTGCCGTGAATACCAGGACGGGTGGTTACGTTATAACCTCCAATGCATTGGGTATGGAAGTCGGCCGTATGGCTATTCCATTTAGTATGTATGGAAATTGGCCGTATGGCTATTTCATTAAGTGATATGTGTGGGAGTCGACCGTATGGTTATTCCACTTAAGTATGTTTATGTCCCAAGTTACCTTTATATATGTTATGTGTTCTTTATATGGGTTTTATGGTAATACTTTGGTTAAAAAAAGGTAGGTAATGATATTTTATTCAATGACGTGTTTTTACTACTTTGTAAAGGTGAAAAGTATTACCTTGATAAAGTATACATGGTTTACTTTTTGTTTTAAACTAACAGTTTTTTTGTGTATCCCTTACTGAGTTTTTATGCTCATCCCAAGTTTTTGAAATGTTTTTCACAGGACTTAGTGTGGAATAGGGTCAAGGATGGGATCAAGGGAAAGTCATGCTACCTAAAACATGAAACTAGACATGTTTCTTTTTAAGAGTTTTTATTTTATGGAAATTTAGTAGAAGAGAATACTTTGTAATCTTTTGAGATATAATAGTTATGTCCTAATTCTCTAAAACTATAAACCTGAAAAGATCCTCAATGAGTAATCTTGTAATAACTCAAGATTAAGTAAGGTTTAAGGCTGGGGCCTTATAGTTGGTATCAAAGGTCGGTTTTATAACTTTAGAGGTTAGGGTATTCTCTAAGCATAAGTGACAGTACCATAATGGTTAGGATTTCAGAAAGAGTCCTAGTTTTAGATAAAGTGAATGAGTAAGTATATCTTAGTGTTTATCTTACTCATTAGTACATGACGGTTTTGTTGATATACTCACACTGACCCTTTTTGGTTTTAGTAAATGGCTGGATCTAGCAGGCACCAAGGTAACGGTG
Source organism: Viscum album (assembly GCA_963277665.1). Classification (NCBI taxonomy): domain Eukaryota; kingdom Viridiplantae; phylum Streptophyta; class Magnoliopsida; order Santalales; family Viscaceae; genus Viscum; species Viscum album. The sequence continues at coordinate 1,055,286,288 of OY728133.1, forward strand.
GATGTGAAGGAAACTGTGACAGTTTTCTAAGCGAGCAACTGAATGATATGGGGGCTGCAATGAAAACTCTTGTGTTTATCCTCAACCAACTATCTGGAGTCATGATTGACCACCTAAACCTTAGTGATTTCTATAAGGCATCATATATGCGAGAAACAAATCCCGGCAGAACAACAGGTAATAATCATAAAGGTAAGTCTGTACAAAAACCTATGTGTCAAAGATGTGGAAAGAAACACCTAGGAAAATGTTTCAAAGGGAAAGAAATATGCTATAGATGTGGAAATGAAGGTCATAAAGCAAGAACCTGCCATGGAAAAAGGAAGCATCGAGTTGACTCAAGGAAAGGGAAAGAAGTTATTTCTGAGGGATCAATTGAATGTTTTAAATGTGGTGTGCATGGTCATTATGCAAACACATGTCCTATGAAGAAGTTTCGTGAATGGGGTCACCAAGAGCGTACCAATATTCGTTTACCAATACCCAATGCCATTCCGATTGAGGATGAAGAAACTGACAATGACCAATCAAAGGTATGTACTATTTCATGACTATTGTTTTCCTATTTTGGAATCTTAGGATATGATTTATGATTTTGTTTGTAGGAAAGAGGTATTTCGGAATAAGTTGGAAAGGAATGGATAATGGATCATGGAGAATGTTGAATGAGTAAGATGTCAACATATAAGGGCTTCAAGAGTTATGGTGAAATTCTTAAGAGTATTAAGTCTCTTTTGATGATGGGGTTACATTAGAAGACTTTTTATATTATGTGTAACCCTGATGTTTAATATATGAAAATTTTATTCAAGTAATAGTTATCTTTTCTTTTGTGGACATAGTTATAAAGAACCATTTGGGTTTATATGATCCTTACTTTTGAGGTAATTATGGGTTACTATATATTACGATTGAAGTGAAAGGCATGAGATAAAATTGAGGTTAAATTATGTTATGGTTATTTTTCATGATTTTATCCCTTTTTGGGGAATGATTTGAGAATTATATAGTTTTGGAAAAATGACAACACGTAGACCATGTGACTACCCGTCGCGTCGGACAAAGCTGCGGGAATCGAACCCACAACCAAAGTGCAACTGGTATTTATCGCCTACCACTGGACTACGTGAAGTCCCTGGTTAGTTTGACTGGTTTTTTTAGTTAGATGATTTTATGAATTAATAGTAAGCTGATTTTGGGTTATTTATGAAAATGATTAACCTATCATATAAAACATGTGATTAGGTTAATTACTTTTCAATACGAGACTTTAGGAGCAACTAATGTTGTTTGGAGATAAATGTTACGATTTAACTTGGAAGACTATGTGACTAAATCCTTCAAATGTTTGGGTTTCAATCTTAGATTGGTTTACTTTGAGGAATTTTATGGACAAATTGCTTATCGGATGGTCCTCGTTGAACTTTGGGTTTTGTTGGACAAGTTTTGGAAATTAAGAATATATTTTCTTTCTAATGGGTTATCCTTTTCTGGGTTATCTGATCTTGTACTAATCTTTTGGGTTTTATTTTTGGTTAAAGTCTAAAGACCTGGGAAGTATGTAATTATCTTTTTTTGGGTTAGGTAATTATCTAGAAGTTGATTATAGTACTCTTAATGCGAACAAGTCTCCCTAAATACTCGTCTTTTGGAAAAAAATATGAGTTTGATTAAGGAATCTAGTAAAAGTTAAAAGTCAACATGATAAGTGATTATGTTTCCTTATGAATAAATTCCTCAATAAAAAGTAACTTAAAACAAAAATGTTGTCTTCTGGGGAATCAAATACCGTTTAACCCATCACAAGTTTGTGATTTTCTTGTGGTTAAATTTCTCCTAAACATGTTTTCTATCACTCTCCATCAGAACATGACCCTTTGTTTTTTCCTCCATGTCCATATTTTCATACTTGGAATCCTAGTATGGGTTAACTCGGGTGACCTTTGTACTTATCTTTCATTATTTCAAAGTGATTGTTTTACCGACTCTCCTTCCGATGTGGGACTTTCAAGGATGTTTCAAGCCCAATTTTAAAATTGCGAGGATGCAATTCCCAAAAGGGGGGAAGGATGTAACACCCCAGGTAAATAAAGAATATGAAATCTTTATATTTATCCATATTTGTGAATCAAATATTAATATTAATTTAAAGGGGATGCTATACTCGATGGCGTACCCAATACGCAACAACAAGTTTCTTGGGAATCTTACGTTGCACTCTAATAATAAAATAATATTATTTTAAATGGTAGTTAACATGTAGACGTTGTATTGGAGAGAATGGATAGAAATAACTAAAATATTATTATATATTTTTTAATATGTTTTTACATTTATCCAAAGGCTTAAAATACGGAAAGAATTCAATTTTAGGCTTTTATACCCTAATTTTCACTAAAGGTTCACTTATCGCCTTTTGATGGCGAACTGTCATTAAAAATAGTTTTGATCACTCTTATACATTCTTTTGGTCCAAATAATACTCTTCTTTAGAATCGGGACATCAAATTTTACTTTGTGTAAATTTTTGGTATTTTTCCGATAAAGTTAATTTTTTTAATGAATAGTGTAAAATGTTGTTTTTTTAATTCAAAAAATATTTTTAATCTAATTTATTTATATGATTAGATTATCTTTTGAATTGGTTTTAAAGTGAAATTAGAAAATATTTTTTCCATTAAATCAAATAGTGGTCGTTGGAATTAATTTCACTTTGAAATCGGACTTAAACTAGTGTCAATCTTTTCATACTTATTGTTTCATAAAAACACGCTATTTGCTCTGACAGTGGGAATTAATTATTAAATTAATTAATTCAACTTATATTTTGTGAATTTTGTAAAATTGACTTCATTTTTGAATTCGGAATATCAAATAAATCTTAGGGTGAATTTTTGGAATTTTTCTGAAAAACTTCAATTTTTGATGAATAGTGAAATCACTAAGTGGTACTTATAAAAACTGATTTTCCATTTAAATGAAATTTTTCCACCTTTGTGTGTTGAATTTCAAAAATCCTACATACATGGTTGTCATTAATAAGTAAAATGTGGTTCAATGAGATTAAAATAATTTTTTTGGTGAATAGTAACTTATTAAGTTTTTAATCGCGATTAGAGGTAATTAGTGTAGTTTAAGGTAAAAATAATATTTTAATAATATGAAATGAAGTTGAAACATGTCCTAACCTCATTGGATGTGTAATGTCCGACCAAGACAAGCCATGGGTCAACTTGGGGACCCCATGGAGGCACTTTGGTTGGGAAATGACATAAATAACTTTTTATTTAATGTAAAAGTAAAAATGACACAAACATGATATGTTTTACTAAAACAATTTTTAAGTGGGGTTATACAAGTCATATTTTTTAATATAAATAGTCATGGGAAAGATAAAAATATTTCCTACATCATAGTAATTTTTTTATAATTTTTAGACATTAAATAAATTAAATTATTTATGACATCATAATGATGCAGCGATGATATCATTATCTGACGATTTAAATAAAATGAGAAGATAATGTATACTCTATGACCTACACATGTCCAAAACTTATTGTATGGGTGGATTTAGAACCCTTATCACCTTATCCACTAATTATATCAATGTTGGACCTTTTAAAACCGAAACACATTTTCAAATAAAGTAATATTTCTTACTTTCCAAAAGTGCCCCTCCTCTCCTCTTATTAAAGGACCCCAGCTCTACCACATTTCACACACTCCTCAAGCCTTTGTCTCGGCCAAACCCTGCCCATTTACTCTCTACACATCCCTCTCCTCATCCTAGAGGATTCCCTTTGGGCATAATCCTTTCAAAGGAAGCCGTTAGGCTCAAATCAAAAGGAGTTACACTTTTAAAGGCAATTCATTCTCTCATGTTCATTTGTTTTATTTTACTTCTCCATCCCCCTAAACTCTTTTTATTTACTTCTTTTGTAACAAAACCAGTATCTTAAATATACTAGGATGTTGTTATAAGATTTATTCGAGCTACACTCTCACACAACTACATCAAATGGTTAAAGAACATACGGTTTCCGTGGATGGAGAAATTCTGCCTCCCGAAATGATGATTGTTCAATACTCATTTAACACCTTCAAAGGTGGACATTATGATGTCAATATTTTTATATATGATATATAATATGTTTATGTTTTCCTTAAGCTTCTGTTTTTTTTCATTTTGGGAATACCTTTATGGTTTCCATTATGGGTAAACGCGATATCTTCATTTAAGGAAGTGCGGACTACCGCCCCCTCAAAGTGATTTGATTCGTTAAATACCATATGTGGGACGTATAAAGGATGGAACTATGATATTATATATGATATTATACTGTAATTATAATATACCTTTATATCATTATTATTCCATTCTATAAAATACGAAATAGAAATGAAAGTAGCGTTCATGCGTACGTACAGCTTACCGTCTCCATGAACGGTGCATTTCATTTCTTACCTCTAAATGATTATGTAATGTTATAAATGCATGAAAGTACTGTATATATATTACATATATGATATCTATAGCATGAATACAATTCTGGATATAATAAACATTTGGCCACACGAACAACATGTAATTCTAAGAAGTCCACTTTCGACTTAAAAACCAAATATCGGTAAAACAAATATTATTAACTTAAATGATTACATAATGTTTATGACATGGTAATAAGTGATATAAAAGGAATAATGAACTTGAAAAAGGTTATTAAGGAATTATAAATTAACTCAAGTTTATTATTCAGGAGATTAAAGAACGATCGAGTCAAGTCGGACCCGAGGTAGGGGATCTTACTCATCTCTTTCTTTTTAAGTACACTCTTTTATGTCATTCCCTCTAAAGCTCAACTTTTTTGTTTTTGGGATGTTATTTTATATTAAACTTACTGTAATTTTTATGTTCATGTTATGAGAGACCCTATTCTCTCTCATCAATCCATTTTGGAAGTTTTGAGTGGCGTCATTAGGCTGCCGAAGTTTCGTAAGAGATCTAACCTCTCTCTTTCTTTTTAAGTACTCTCCTTTGTGTCACTTCTTTTAAGCTCCTCTTTGTTATGTTGGGGGATTTTATTTTATATTCCTCTTGCTGTAAATTCTATTGTAATATTATGGGATACTCTATTTGATCTCATCTATCCATTTTGGAAGTTTTATGTGGCGCCGTTAGGCTGCCGAGTTTTCGTAAGGGATTTTTCATCTCACTTTTATTCCCGTGAGATTTAAGATACATTTGCCACAATTTCCTTTGAGTGGTGTATGTACTGATCATTATTTTACTCATTGTGAAATATTATTTTATTTATGAGTATTTACATCAATGATGTATTGTCCTTCTTTCACGGGGCGTATGTTTCGAAAGATACCCATGTCGGTAAGGGAACCTTTCACCCTCCTCTTTTTAAAAGACTTATTTTGTTGGGTCTTTTAATGTACATATTTTTATGTTGGGATATGTTCTCATATATCCTTATTGATGTAAATTTTATGTCCAAGTGATGAGATACACTTTTTATCTCTCATCAACTCATTTTGATGTGACGCCGTTAGGCTGTCAAGGGAACTTCTTAACCCAATTTCGATTTCTTTGGGTTCGACACGTAGTTATTGAATATGTCATACTTTGAATATGTGTGAATGACCTTTGATTATTTTACACTTAATATCCACTTATATTTGGTGTATTCGTTTGTCACACATAATTATGTAATTGATTTATCCTTAAACCAAGGATACCGTCTTTGTAAGGGACTTCGTCTCAATCTCCTTTCATTGAGGCATATTTCGTTTTATACGCAACTTTCTTTTATACGGTGTATAAACCCCTTTGACTTTTACTTTTATACAAAAGGAATCTTTTTCTAAGAAGCGTTATAAAAAACTACAAAAAGGAATGTTTCTTTTAACGTACACAGCGGCAATGACCTTTTCCGCCGCCGCGAGTATTATTTGGTCTTTGGCTTCCTCAACAAGCAGTAATGTTTTTAGAATAAAATAAATACCATATACTCTTTTATGTATTTTGGTATTGAAAATGGTTTTGATAAAGGATTCTATTATGTCAATATATTTATGATATATTCTGATTGAAATGTGGAAATATTATCATTCCTTTATATTGGTTTTATGTTTTATGATTTTAAATTGGTACTTGGACATTTTAACGGGTGGTTACATTATAAAACATATGACGGGTGGTGCCGTGAATACCAGGACGGGTGGTTACGTTATAACCTCTAATGCATTGGGTATGGAAGTCGGCCGTATGGCTATTCCATTTACTATGTATGGAAATTGGCCGTATGGCTATTCCATTAAGTGATATGTGTGGGAGTCGACCATATGGTTATTCCACTTAAGTATGTTTATGTGCCAAGTTACCTTTATATATGTTATGTGTTCTTTATATGGGTTTTATGGTAATCCTTTGGTTACAAAAAGGTAGGTAATGATATTTTATTCAATGAAGAGTTTTTACTACTTTATAAAGGTGAAAAGTATTACCTTGATAAAGTATACATGGTTTACTTTTTGTTTTAAACTAACAGTTTTTTTGTGTATCCCTTACTTAGTTTTTATGCTCATCCCAAGTTTTTGAAATGTTTTTCACAGGACTTAGCATGGAATAGGGTCAAGGATGGGATCAAGGGAAAGTCATGCTACCTAAAACATGAAACAACACATGTGTCTTTTTAAGAGTTTTTATTTTATGGAAATTTAGTAGAAGAGACTACTTTGTAATCTTTTGAGATGTAATAGTTATGTCCTAATTCTCTAAAACTCTAAACCTGAAAAGATCCTCAATGTGTAATCTTGTAATAACTCAAGATTAAGTAAGGTTTAAGGCTGGGGCCTTATAATTCAGTTTCTCCATCATAACTTTTCATTCAAATGTTAATTAGAGAATAAAAAAAGGGAAATGATATCCCTAATACCAATTCATATCACCCAACAAGGATTCAACTATCACTGAGAGGGGGAGTGGGGAATTAGTGACATCATTTTCTATTAAGTTTACTTTATTAAGAAAAAATATTCAAATCCTATTAATTATTTATTTCCCTAATTAAAGAAATCAAACAAATAACCATAGGAATGCAAGAATTTATATAGTTCACTATACAACAAGTGAATCTAGTCCCAGGCGTGGTTCATAAATAATCCACTACTAGAGAATCCACTAGAAAACAATCTTCTTATATAGAATACTAGGTGTAGGTTATTCCATTACACTCGTATAGCACTATTTTCAATAAAATAACCCATGTGCTTCATGTAGCATGAAATGATGTATTATAATTTTTGTAACATACATGCTATAGTGATTCTTGATCAAATCTAAAAAATGTGATATTTCAAAAACATTATTCACTTTCTTACCCAGAAGCTGGTAAGAATTTTTGAACTTTGTGATGTTACTCACTCTAATTTCATAGTCTGATAAGCATTTCTCATTATTCAATACCAAAATATATCATTATCAGAATACCAATAAAACAATATAAACCAATTTTTCATTCTGAGTCTAGATATCTCAATTTGATTTCCTTATCCAATTCACATGTACAATTGCTCAATACAGAAATATTAGTCCATTAGAATACCAAAAAAACAATTTTTTACTTCTTCTTCTTCAGTCTCAAAAACTTCTTCAAGAAAAAACAATCAGGAAACGTATTCTTGTGAGAAATGTGGAGCTTCACTCCTCTTTCTCAAATAAATCCAGTCACAAAATACGTGAAGTACTCTCCTCATATTTATGTCATGTGAGAATGATTTAAGTGGGATCATTAAAATGTTTTCTATCTTTACCTAATCTCCCTAATCTTTAAAATTCCTTCAATTTTTTATTTTTCTTTTACTAATTCAATTCCCCTTGAATTTCTAATCTTTATTTGACTCATTAAGTACCCCTTGAAATATAGATTTTCATTGAATTCATCAACCTCTCTGGAATTTCAAATATTCTTATGACTTCATCTCCCTTCAGTCTTTCTAAAAAATCCTCAATCTAATTTCTATTTTCCCCTTATTATTTTCTATTATGATGGTCATCTTGCTTTCTTGACCCACTTGTAAATTTGGAATTGAAAATTTATTAACAAACTTCATTTTAATTCTAAATTCATTTTCCAAGTACAATTTATTCATTAGGATAGAGGCATTTGATCACTATGATTTTCTTGACCCACTTGTCATCAAATTAGATCTGAAGATATTTCATCATGTTGTTCTGCCCCACCTAAAAGGCAGTCTTTACATTATGATTTCCTCAATACGATTTAAAAATATCTTCAAAAATAGTTTCTTCATTAATTTTCTCTACATTAAATTTAATAATAAATTCATATGTCTTCTTATTATGATTCTCAAAACCAACTTTAATTTTATTTCTTCATTACGATGGTGGATACAAAAATTTTCAAACTTATTCAATTTATTATACTTATTATCTTCAAAATACGACATCAAAGAAATTTCAAAACTCAAATTTGTTATCTTTTCTGATTACAATACAAATCATCTTAATTTTATAATGATTTTAACTCTTTCATTTTTTCTGAATGAAAACTAGCACCTTCAGTTTATCAAATTTTGATCAAGAAAACATTAAAATTCTTCCAAAAATTGTAATTTTATTATCCAAAATTATAAATATTTAACTTTAGAAACTTCCTTCTTCAACAAACTTTTTATTGTTTACATGCATTCCTTTATGAGTTTGATTATATTGAAGATCTGGTTTAGATTCATTTAACTTACCATGAAAATTAATGTAACTTACCGATCCTACGAAACATCATTCTATCCAATTGATCCTTAACAAAATTGCAAGAACCTTTTCTCCCCCTTTCCTACATAATATTTCATCAAAATTTCTATATCTTACTTGTGATTTGTGGGAAAAAAATAGAAAATCATTGTCAAATTTTAATAATGGATCCAAGAAAATTTTGTTTCTATTACTCAATATGACCACCATCTCAATTTAGACCCAAGGTGAGTTCGGTGAGCCTTATCTTCTATAAAACATATTCCTAATTAGATGGAATTTCTTAAGCATAAGTAGTCTGATTTTTGTAATTCAATGGTGATTTTGAATTTCAGCAATAAAATTAGGTGAATTTTGTTTCATTTATTTCTCCTTCAATGGTTTTTATAGGTTTAACAGTTTTTTAGGATTTTATGTTATCAATTTTTTTAGGATTTTATACTCTTCTAAGGGTTTTATGGGTATTTAATTTTTTTTGGGGATTTCAGCGGGTCTTAAAATTTTTAGGGTTTGAGGGTTTTATGTATATTTTATGGTTCTATAGATTTTAGTCTTTCAGGGGTTTTAGATTTTTAGGGCTTTAGGTTGTTAGTGTTTTTGATGGTTTTTTGGGTTCTTAGGTGTTTTAGTGATATTTAGGGTTTTAGATATGTTTTTTGAGTTTTTTGTGAATTTTATAGTCTTTAGAGTTTTTTGTTCTTTTATAGTTTCTAGGTTTTTTATTGATTTTAAGGATTTTAGTATTTTAATGGGTTTTAGGTGCTCTATGTAATTTTAGGGGGTTTAGGGTTATTTAGGTCCATTTTGGGTTCTTTCTTCTTTTAAGGTTTTTATGAGAATTATGGTTATATTTGTGTTTTTATAGTTTTTAAAGGTTTTATGGTATTTATGACATCTTAAGGGTTTTATGGGTTTAGTATTTTTAAGCTATTTAGGGCATTTAGGGCCATTATAGTTTTTTAGGGATTGAGGTGGTTTAAGGGTCTTTCAGGTTTTTTTGTGTTTTTAGGGCCATTTATGGGGTTTTAGAGGTTTTTGGGAGTTTTTTACTTTTTAGCGCTTTGGGGTATTTTGGGTATTTTGGGTTTTAGGGTTTTTAGGTGTATTTATGGTATTTATGTATTTTTATGGGTTTTAAGGGATTTCATGGGGTTTTTGGGTTTTATAGTTTTTAGGGGTTTGATCGTTTTATTGGTTTTTTATTTTTTAGTAGTTTTGGGGTTTTGGGGGGGGGGGGTTTATGGTTTTTAGGGATTTGGGGGGATTTATAAATTTTTTCTAGTATTTTATAGTTTGTGGGGTTTTAATTGTTTTTAAAGGATTAGATATTTTTTTGGGATTTTTATGGTTTTACTGTTTTTTAGGATTTTAATATTTTTAGTGGTTTGATGGGATTTATGGTTTTTAGGTCCTTTAAGGGATTCTTATGGAATTTATGGGCTTTATACATTTATATGTTCTGAATTTTTTTTAATCATTTTTAGGTTTTTTGAATACATTTATGGGTTTTATTTATTTTAAGGTCTTATTGTGTTTTTAGGCATTTAATTATGTTTTTTGTGTTTTAAGAGTTCTTAGGGAGTTTAGGGCCTTTTAGGTATTGTATAGTTTTTATGGCCCTTTTTGGGTTTATAATTTAGGGGGTCATTTATCTTATTAGGGATCTCTAGGATTTTATTTTCATTAAACTCATTATGGTTTTTTGGATTTTAAGGGACTCTACAATTTTTAAGGATTTTTAGGCACATTTTGGGGTTAATTGGTTTTATTTTTTTTAGTGTTTATAGGTCCTCTTAAGGGTTTTTAGGTTTTAAGAGACTTTTAGAGGTTTAGGGTATTCAGGGAATTTTCATATCATTTAGGGTTTTTAGGGGGTTTAAGTCCATTAATGGTTTTAGATCCTTTAATGGTTTTTGGATTTTTTTTCTATAATTATAGTGATTATACAATCATTTATTGTTTTTAGGGTTTTAAGGCCTGAATGGTGTTTTTGGTTTTTATAGATTTTAGGGGTTTTGGGTTTTTAGGGGGGGTTGGGGGTTTAAGTGTATTTAAGGTTTTAAGGTATTTTAGGTTTTTTTGTGTTTTGTGGTTTTTAAAAGTTTTTAGGGTGCTTTAGGGTTTTTATGGGTATATGAAATTTAACGGGTGTTTAGTGGTAGTAGTGGTTTTATTGTATTTTGGGTTTGTAGTGTTTTTAGGATCAATATTTTTTAGTTTTTTAGTCATTAATGTTTTGAGGGTTGTTATGGGTTTTTAGGGGTTTAGGGTTTTAGGTTTTAAGGGTTTTTATGGTTCTTAGGGTTTGATGACTTTTTTTTTAGTTTTTAGTATTTTTAGGGTTTTAATGACATTTGAGGTTAGAATTTTTAGGGTTTTATGGTGTTTTTGGTGTTTTTGGGTTTTAGTGACTTTTATAGTTTCAAGGATTTAATGATTTTTTGGTGGAGTTTAGCGGAATAAAGATCTTTTATAGTTTTTAATGTTTTCTGGGTCTTTCTGGAGTTTTTAGGGTTTCATGGTTTTTTTGTGGGGGAGACATATGTTATTTTATGGTTTTTAGAGTTTTTGGTTTCATATTAGTTTTTAGTTTTTTAGAGTTTCTATGGTTTTTAATGTTTTAGTGTTTTTAAGATTTAATGGATTTTATGGGTTTTAGGGTTTTCAGGCTGTTTTTATTTTTAATGGGTTTTTGTTGTTTATTTGGGCTTTAGAGTGTATTGGGATGATTTTATTGTTTGTTGTGATTTTATAGTTTTTTAGATTTCTTTTAATAATGGGGTTTTAGTGTTTTTAAGGATTTTTTGGTTTTAAGGGTTATTAGTGTTTTTAGTGTTTGTGGATATTTTAAGGGTTTCTATTATTTGTAAGGTTTTTAGGGGGTTTAAGGATTTCAATGTTTTAATATTTTTTCGGTGTGGATTCGTTAATTGGGGTTTTTATGATTTTTATGGGTTTTTTTAGTTTTTAAGTTTTTAATGGTTTCTAGGGTCTTAATGGGGTTTTGGGTTTTTTTGGGCTTTCATGGATTTTTAGGGGGTTTTAGAGTATTTATGGGGTCTACAGTTTTAGGGGTCTTTTGGGGTTTTACGATTTGTAGGGTTTTAGGATATTTAAAGGTGTTATTGTTCTGAGGACTGCTTTATTGGTTTTTAGTATTTTTAGGTGTTTTATATTTTTTAGGAATATTTTTTTTGGATTAGGGTTTTTAAGTGGTGTTGGGGTTTTATGAGTTTTAGGGTCATTAGGGGTTTTAGGTGTTTTCATGGTTGTAAGTATTTTTTTAGTTTTTTTTAGTTTTGGGGGGTTTATGGTCTTTGATGGTTTTTATTGGATTATTTACAATCATCTGGGGGTTTTATTGTTTATTGGTTATTTAATGGGGTTTTTATTGTTTTTATTGTTTTCCTAGTGTTCTAGGGGTTTTGGGATTTTTTTTGGGTTTTTTTGGGTTTTTTGGGCATTAAAGAGTATTTATGTCTTTTTAAGTACTTGTCAGGGTTTCTGGGTTATTAACAGTTTTTAGGGATTTATGAGGGTTGTTGTTTTTTTTATTTTTATGGGTTTTTTATATGTTATATTTTTTTTGTTTTTAGTTTTTTTAATATTTTAGGTATTTCTTTGGTATTTGGGTCTTTTAGAAGTTTTTAAATTTTTTATTTTTTTATTTTTTATTATTCTAGACTTTTTTAACGATTTTAGGGGGTCTCGAAGCATTTTTTGGGTTTTAAAGATTTTTATAGCCTTTCAGGGTTTGGGGGTTTTATAGTTTTTAGGGTTTTGGGGTTTTTTGGGTTTTGATATTTATTATTTTTTATATTAAAATGACATATGATCCATTTTAATTGTAATAATATAATTACAATGAAAAGAAATTCATGATTTTGAAATAGGTTAATTTTTATACATAAAATAAATTTCTAAACACTTTTTCATCATGTTTTACATATTTATATTAAAAATATTTTTTTTCAACATATAGAAATTTAATAAAGGGAAAATATATAGAATATTTTTAATTATGAGGTTCAAATTTGGTAAATGTACCCCTTTTACTTTTGAACATTATGTATAGTAAATGTCGAAAAATTTATTATATCGCTAAGTGAAAACATTTAAAACATAGTTAAATTATTAGGATAAGGCTTTAAGAATTCAGAAAAAATACTTTACCATATTACATAAGTGTATTTATACAATTATCCTATATATCTATAAAATACTCTTAATTGGTTCTATTTTTCAATGATATTGGATGTTATATTATTTTAACAAAATAATGTATACAAAACTTCTCCATGATGGATTTAATATCTGTAATATTCAAATTTATGGATAAAATAAGTTTATTTTCAGTTTTAAAAGTTTGTTTTAATGTAGAATTAATATTCTTATCTTGGTAAATTAAAATTTTTTTATTGGTCGAATAATTATCTTATATTCGTACGTTGCAAAAACATTGTTCTTCTGAAAATGGTAAAAAATAAATTAAATAATTTTAAAAACACTAATATTAATTTTTATGGATTGAGTAATAGTATCCCATGAAATTAATTGATAACAAAATATATTAGGGATATTATAATGTTTTTTATTTTAATTATATTGCATTAATGTTTTTTAAGTCAAATTAAATGAATAGATCCAAAATGAAATTAATGATATTTTATAATAAATAATATGTTTTTGAATGTTTCACAATTCATAATTTTTTTATCTTAAGCCAATTGAATATATATGGTTTAAAATATAAATCATTGTCTATTTATGGGTATCTGGACCAATTATAGTAACATTCCTGGCCCTTAATGGGTAAAAACTGTTATATTTTGGTAATTGTAAAAAGGGTTAATAAGTTGTTAAAACTAAGAGATAATAGTGAAAACCTAACCAAAACTTTGACAAATTTTACTGTAGATGATTTTTTAGAATATTCATCATATTAAATTCTAATTTTATCAATTTGGATAAATTATTACCGAAAATTTAATATATATAAATGTAAAAATTTTAAGTAATTTCTTAAGTACCCCTCCCCTCTCTTATAAAAGAAAACCCCTGCTCTATTTTCATTATAAAAAAAATGAGAATTATAGATAAAAAAACATAGTATATTTCTATTCTAAAAATTATTATAAATTTTCTATATTTTTCATTTCTAAAATATCAACCCTAGGTTCCTTACGAAAAGATCTAAATGAAGTCTACCAAAGAAGAGGAAATTATAATCATAGACTATTTCAAATTTCTTTATTTTTATAATTCCAATACATAACTTGTAAACATTATAAAAAATGGATCATTTATCATAAACATAATTCAATTCTATTATTTTTATTTTTGGGGAGATCATCTTCCACTTCTTTTGTATCTTAAATAATTAGAAAACATCGGTCGTGCATATATATAGCTAACAGTCTCCACATGGCACTATAATTTTTTTTCATTAGCAATTTATTCATATGGTTATAAATATAGAATTAGTGTTTATTCATTATATTTATGGATTAATTATTTTTATTTAATTATAATATCGTATCAACCTTCTTACATTCAAATATGTTGGGGAAACGATAATATCCCTCGTGAAAAAGTGTAGACAACCACTATCATGAAGAGATGTGATCGGTTCATCATTTCCACTTCAAATGGATTATAATAGGGTTATATCATATGAATATATTTAATATTTATAAAATTATTATCGTTATGGAGAATACGAAACCATTATAAAAGAATAATTACTTGAACTTCCACATCCAAACACTCATGAAAAAATAAATTTTTAACTCCCAATAGAATGATAATAACTAATGATTATTTATGAATAGGTGATAATATATATTAATAATAACATATATGATATTAAAAATAAGTATATGATTCTAATATAAATTAATATGATTTGTAGAACCATTATATATGAAGTCCAAGAACATTAAACTAAGGGGAAGCATGAGGAAAGTTATTTATTAATTCAATATAGTTTCATTGCGGTAAATCACTTCTTCATTGACTATATTATGATAAAAATGTGTGAAACAACCTTTATTTGATTTATTTTGTATTCCATTTTTATTTTTTTATTTAAATTTGTTTCAAAAAATCAATTCATTGATTAATTCTCACTTCAATTATATGATATTTGGAAAGAATTTTGTATCAACTTCCACACCACTAAGATATTTTGTATTATGCTCATATTTTTTTATATGGTGTTTGTACTATTCCCTTTGATTTTTAGCATGAATATCATTTTAATAATGATGAATAAGGATTCTATTCATGTAATACTTTCATGCGGTTACACGTTAAATGTTTTCAAATTTTTTAGAATGTATTTTACAATCTCTTTTCTTTTTGGGGTTATTTTATTTTAATTAATGGAATTATACAATCATTCTATAAAAAATCCATCTATTTTCTTATCATCTAGATATTCCATATTTTTTACCATATTATTCCAAAATTTCCAATCTCTTTAACTTGAATATTGTAATGAAATATTTAAAATATAAATGATATTATTCCTCTTTTTGATCAGGTATATTTTTCTTCAATGCCTATGTTTTTAAAAATTTCTTTACAAAATTCATTTTTTTTCTCAAATGATTTTTCGATGTAATTTTCTATTATATTTTAATTTTTAAATTGTTTTAATGGAATATTTATAATGTTTTCCATATTATACATTTTAAATTTGTTTATAAATAGATAAAAGGAATATTTTCCTTTAATGTACACAGTGTTTATGGAACTTCCCATTTCCAAAACGGTTTTACACTCTTTAGCTTCTTCATCAAGATTTCAATGATTTTTGGTCGAAAACACTTTATTGAAACATATTTTAATTTTTTCACTTATATTTTATGCTAATATTTATAATACATGATTTTACATGAAAATATTTTTTTTATTATCATCCCTAATTTCCTGATTAATTTTGTGGTTATTAACTTTCAATTAAAACATGAACTTTATTATGATCATTTTCCATTGGAAATTAAAATTATTTTAAATTTAAATATTCTATGTATTTTGTATATGATTATTGGATAAACTGTGTACTAGTAAAACATAAAATGTATTACTTTTAATGTTTTTTATTTACTATGAAAATATACATATACTATATTTTTTATTCAATATGGACATTTATTAATAATGAATATTGATTCTAAATTAAATTTTTTCAATCAATATATGAGAAATTAATTGGACATAAAGTGAATTTTGGGGCTCAAAATAATATATTACCTTGATGCATCGATATGTATCATGTTATAAAATATGTGGCTAGACTTATTAAATGGGGTTTTAGTGTATCCCTACAAATATTCTAAACATTCTTTTTGCAAGGTCTTGATGGTAAATATATTAGGACGTATGAGGTCATCAAATCCAATATTTTTCATTTACAAAATTTATAATTAAATTATTATTATTCATGAGAATATAATATTGATAATATACATTGATTCATTTCTTTCTAATTTTATTGATTAAATAATTTTTTTAGTTGTTTATATTTATATAATTATTATTTCTTATTTACTAAAACTAGTTTCTATTTTACTTTACGCTTACTGAGAATATGAGATCACCCTTATATTTTTTCCTAGGATAAGAATAATAAATATTTGATTATTTATCAAGGATGTTGAATGTATTATTATTTTATGTTCTATATTTTATTTTCAATATAAAATGGTAATCTTGTATGGATCTATTTCTTTATGACTACTAAACAATATTATACTTAAGATGAGATCCATTGTATCTTATATCAATGTAGAATGTATAAAATGATCCTAAGTCACTATAGTTTGGTTATTATAGTTGATAAATGAGGAAGTGTAGTAGAATTCTTGGGAACTAGATTTTAATTGAACATTGATAACATAAGAATTATGGTAATACCTTATTGTATTAGAAAAAAATACCATCATATGGATTTTTATTTTATCTCTAAATATTCCTAAAAATTATGAAATAACTTATTATGTACCATTATTCATTGATGGATCTTAATAGAATTAAATTTAATCAACATATTTGGTCAATGTAGGGATTTTCCTACTGAGCAAGTCAGTACAATTATTGTTGGATTTGATCTTATTATAGCCATATTATGGAATCTAATCTTTATTATGGTTAATAATATAGCACCCCTAGATTGAGGTTTATAGCTTTTGTTTATGCCATTATATGTGTTTAAATTTAATGTGATGATTTTGGAAGAGGTTGGAAGTCTTTGGAGTGGTTTTGAATAAGTTTGGAGGTTTTTCTATGGGCGTACGGTTTGAGCACAATTAATGGAAACCATGGAGGTGCTCTTAGAAACCTTACAGGGGGAGAAAGTAGGCTTCACACAGCCTACACATAGTTTTCTAAACCATGTGAGGAAACCGTGTTGACCCCCTCTCTCAAGGTAGTGGCTTGCACACAGTTAGCGCACAGTTTTCCAAATTGTGCAGACTAACTATGTGGCCACATAAAAACAGGTTTCTTTAAATATGGGCTCCCTCAGGCTTGACCTATTTCACTCCCAATCTTCACCCACTCAAGCTTCACTCACAATGTTGGGTTCTCAAAGGTTGTAGGTGATCTCCCACTTGTTTATTAAGTGATTTGAAGGGTTTTCTTGGTTGATGGAATGTGATTTCTCCCGAGAAAGTCTCTTCTCTTTCCTTATTTTGGTTCCTCTCTAGATATACTCTTCTGTCTTTCATGGATTTCTAGATCTACATATGTTTCATGTAGTCTAGTGTTTTGGTTTCATTGGGTGTTAATTTTAAGTCGTGTGGATGTTAGTTAAGGAGACCTATAGTTGTTTTCATGAAGCATTTTCTCGGATTGGGGTGCAGTTTATCGTGGGTCAATTTTGTCAGAACCCTAAAGGTAGGTGGCTTATTTCTTAACTACATCTTTCTAGAACATAAAATTTGGTTAAAATCAATTTTTTGCTTAAAATTAATTGTGTTTTTGATGTGAAAAATTCATAGGAAATCCCATTAGTGATGTTTTGGATATTTTTGGGAAAACTGGGTGTCATACTGAAATGCTCTTATTGTGGATTTTAAAATGGAGATTTTAAAACGGAGATTTTAAAATGGGTTACTGAGATTGATTTGTGATAGTGGTTGATGAAAAATTGTTTTCAATGAAGATGTTATTTTATTGAATTTTTTTTAGCATAGAATATGATTAATGGTTGTTCTCAATAAATGGGTGATTTATTGAAGTGAAATTTCATGTGTTGGAAATTATTGTGTTCTTATCATGCGGCCTTGGCTACTTTGTGCTTACTGGTTGATTGTGTTCTATGGCTTCTGTTTGTTTTTTGGAAGTGGGTGGGAAGTCTCACTATAAAAGGTGATGGATAGTGGTAAAAAACCACCATTATGGGTAGTGGTCAAGAAGTACTGCTAGTTGAGAATGGGGTGAACAGAATAGGAGGAAGTCCCACCGTTTTGGTTGTCCGGTTGTGCACTATTGTGCAAGATGAAAAATTTTGTGCTAATATTAAATGGTGAGAATGATTATGGAATAATTGTTTTGATTTTCCTTTGGTTGCTTTGTTTGGGTGAGGTGGCATACTAAGGGCATGTTTGGCTTATGGTAATGGTTGCACTTCTAATTTTTTTACATAAATTGCTTTATATAAATTTTCTAACGGTTTTATCCTAGTGGTGTGTGTAGGGATGTAATTTGGGGAAAACATACTGAGTATTAGTACTCACCCCCTTCTTTGGCACGTTGGTGCTTTTGTAGATGTCGTATTTCGGGACACAGGTAAAGGTAAGGCATCTCATTACTAGTATTTCATGGTGATGCTTGGGAGATGTGGTGGTTCTTAGAGCATGGAGCTTGGTGTAGAGTTATAAGTGTGTCTTGGTTTATTTTGTGTCTCTTGTTTAGTCTTCTCCATAGTACTCTGATATTGTGTTTGGTTTTATTATGGAATAGTGTGGTTTTTTTGGTAAAGTATGAGTTGATTGTTTTGTTAAAATCCATCATGTAGTTTTTTGACAGTGTATCGTTTGGTTTGTTCGTTTTGTATCAAGGGTAAATCGTTACCTAATTTATTCTCGAAGCCCTCAATGTTTATTTCCTTCCTTTGGAACCTTGGGAATTTCTCTTAAGACCAAGTAAAATTCTTCTACTTTCTCAAGCCGATGAGATTGGGCGGGATATTAAAAGTGGTATCAGTTTGTTTGGTCCTTGGCTTTCAAGTGAGTGAAGTTGTTAGATCCCCAGTGTTGATAATTGGTCTAGGTGTTGACATTATTTCACGATCTATTCCTTGAGGAGGGATGGTTGCAAGACGTATGACTTCTAGAACATGGAATGTATAGCATAAAAGGACGTAGCTACCCTTTTATGATGAACATCAAATTACAAGGGATTTGGGTACATAAGGGTTTTGGAGACATTTATAGGCATTGGATATCTCATTGTCATGGGTATAGACAATGATATGATCATGGAATACATGGTAGAAATGTCTTCCCACTATGATGCATAGTTCATTTGGTATAATTTTCTACAGTGTGATATGAATGTGTTCATTTTGAAAATATGAATTGGGTTTCCAAATGGAAGGATTTAAAACATGGAAACTGGTTGTATTTTGAAAATGGGTTGATTTCAAAACAATGTAGAATTTTCAAAATGCTGAAATATGGAAAATTTATAATGTGTAAAGCTGGGTTGTGATAGTTTTTATATAATTGAATTCGAAAATTGAACACCCTCTCTTGTTAAGTGAGTAAGACTTATGGTTGTTTTTGTGTTCATAGAAATGGCACTGGGAAGGCATCATAGAGACCAATAAAAGGAAGTTGTTGAAAATGTGGTTACACCTGAGCCCTAGTTGAACCAAAATCTAGTGCAGGGTTCAGTGCAAGCTTTCCAAGCTGTAGAAAGTGCGAGTAAAGAGGATGAACCAAGGAATGTGAATCATACAGTTCAGTTTCCAAAGAAGAATCCACTCATCTTCTGTTGTGATTTAGAGCCAGAAAGGCCAAAAGCATGGTTGAATAAAATGAACCAGATCATCAAATTCTTGGGAACACTGGTATAGTTGAAAGTGAAGTTATCCATGTATATGTTCGAATATATTTCCCTTAAGTGGTCGGAGTTGGCGGTCCAAGATGGAAGGGACCATGGTATGGAAAGGGATGGATTTGAGGAATTATTTAACAAAAAAATTCTACCCTTATACATTCTGAATTCAACACACAATTGATTTCTTCCGTTTGAAACAGGAAAAAATTTCGGTAATGAAGTATGCAGCTATGTTTATGAACTTAGTGAGGTTTTTCACCTGAGGGGGAGGGTAGTACATAGTTGAATGATCGTATCTTCAAATCTAGTTTAAGGAAGTACATTCAGTCTAAGATAGCAATGTTGTGTATATATAATTATACGAAGATAGTGATTACAGACTCGGTGGTCGAAAGGGATCTCTTGGGGGCTATGAGCAGAGGAAGTGTATTAGTACCCATAGGGAATAGTCAGAACCTGAATTATAGGTTCTAGAGGAAGAGGGACACTTATCTCCAGGGTGGCAGTATGACTCAGAATCCAGCTATAGAATCAGTGAATCTTCCTCCAAATCCTCAGAGTAAACCTGTATGTTTTTAGTGTGGTTCTAAGAGACACATCAAGTGGGATTGTATGGAACAACCTCTAGAATATCATAATTGTATTTATATGGGCCATGTGTAGTTTTATTGTCGAAATGCTCCAAGTTTGGGTGTCCATGACACTCCTCAGTGGTCGTAGGGGTATTAGGCATCGATGGGACGGGGGTGTCAGCATACCCCTTGGCAGTAGAGTAAAGTGGGTCATGATGATTATCAAAATACCATGACTCCTTATTAGGGTAATAAGGAAAAGATTGTCGCAAGAAAATAGTTACTTTGAGCTGGACAAGTTGTGATGGATGATCAGTTAGGACCATCCATGTTGCATGGTATGGTCCTATTAAATTCCACGTTGATGAAAGTGTTGTTTGATATGGTTGATTCCCATTCTTTTATTTCTTCTCACATAATTGATTTGTTGGGTTTAACTGTAGAAATGATGCATTTTATTCTCAAACTTCAAACTGCTCTGGGTGAAAAAGAGTTTTGAGCCTTCATTGTAGAGCATGTCATCTAGTGCTTGATGAGGTTGAGTTGACGTGGGAATTCTCAGTGCTAGAGATGGATGTGTATAATATAAAAAAGGGAATGTATTGTTTGACAATGTTTAAGGCCCACATTGATTTTGATGTTAGAACATTTAGTTTTGTGATGGAGGTCAGTGTTAGACATATCTTTAAAGTGGAGAAAAGTGCAAAGTAGGGTGCAATAGATTTGTTGGTAGCGACTACTAGCATGCTCTTGTATTAATTAGAGGCTTTTTCGTTGGCAGAAGTGGAAGGTATTTATAAGAGTGTTATTTTAGTAGTTTTAGATCATTTTATGGATGTTTTTTCTGAAGAATTACCATGGTTACCTCCTATGAGAGAAGTGGAGTTTTTGATTGATCGCCTTATGGGGACCAGTCCTATCTCACTACCTTATTCTCAGATGGAACCAAAAGAATTACAGGAACTAAAAGTGCAGTTGGAAGAGTTAGAGAACAAAGGATTCATCCTACCTAGTATGCCTCCATGGGCAGTGCCGATGTTGTTTGTTAATAAGGAGGATGGAACATTGCAGTTATGCATCGACTATCATAGACTAAATCAAGTTACGATAAATAAACGAAATCCAATTCCACGCATTGATGATTTGTTGGACTAGTTTATGGGAGATCAGTGGTTCTCCATGATTTAATAATGATCAGGGTATCATCAGCTGCGCGTGCGAAGGAGGATATTTCAAAAATAGATTTCAGAAGTAGATATATCCATTACGAGTATGTGGTTATGCCCTTTGGTCTAACGAATACAAAAGTGGCGTTGATTTAATTGATGAATCTAATATTTTAAAGATATATTTATTCTTTTTTGGTGGTATTTGATGATGATATATTTTTTTGTTTGAGGAAAAGGGTAGAGCATAAGTAGCACTTGGTGATCATGGTGGATATCCTAAGGGATCATTGGTTGTTTGCCAAAATGTCAAAGTGTGACTTTTATATATAGGATTCTCATTTAATTGGACATGTTATTTCCGAGAAGGGTGTTTCAGTTGATCTAGAAAAGATAGAGGTTGTTATCTCATGGAAATTTCTGTAGAATGTTTTCGAGATACGGTGATCCCTTTTTCTAGCTAGGTATTATCGATGTTTTGTTTGTGATTTTTCACAATTGGATTAACCGATCAAAGCTTTGACATGGAAGAATGTTCCATTTAAATGGGATAAGAAGTGTCAGAAATGCTTTGATGAGTTAATGGGTCCCCATACATCAGTACCGATCTTGGTTTTTACAGATCTAGGGAAAGGGTATGTGGTGTATTGTGATGCATCGAGATCAGGGTTAGGGTGTGTTCTTAGGCCTGGGGATCATTTAGTTTAATATGGCTCATGGAAGTTGAGGGTTCATGGGAAGAACTATCCAACACATGATTTGGAGATGGAGGCATTGGTTCATGCTTTAAAGATGTGGCGTCATTATCTTTTTGGTGAGAAATTTACAGTCTTTACCGATCACAAGAGCTTAAAGCATATCGTTTCACAAATAGATTTGATCCTGAGGTGTAACACCCCGAACCTAGTAGTTGCATTATTACATAACATTGGAATGCTCACAAAAGATCATGTCCTGAAAGAACAATTAGTTTAGTATCCTTGGAAGTAATAGATACATACTTAAGTTTTACATTCAATTATAAAATAAAAAAAACAACATTGTCTCATTTGACCACATTCATTTCCCTTAGACTATCCATAAAAGACAGTCATAATATACTTCATTGCATCTTGGAAAAAATAAAACATAGAAAGGGGTGAGCACAGATGCTCTGTAAGGATAACAATATAGTGTAAACTTTCATAAATAAGTCTAAACATTTAAGGAAATGTATAAAACTAAAACAAAATACTTTTAAACTTAAACATCATTATAATATGGAAAATATAAATTGAAAAAATTCCATTTAATTATTCACATGGATATTATAATAGTCAAATAATCACGTGAAAAATCAATCTCTATGTTCATAATGATAGAATGCATAATTCCAGACTTCATACCCACATAGTCAAGGCCCTATTCCAAGAATAAAAATAAGATTTTTTCAAGGCCTTGTGCAAAGACACTAGTTAGTCTCATGAGACCTACCGATGAATCAAGGAGCTATAGTGGGATCCAACCATCACTTATTAATTACAATGCATTCCTTATATGAAATGGTGGAATATAATCTAAACATTTGTATAAAAACTAGTATACAACATGTCAGAATTTTAACCACAAACCATGAATGGAATAAGAATAGCACATCCACAGTCAAACATAACTCATTAATCATAATATGGATGATTTTATTATTATAAATCAACCTCAATGAAGAATAAAATACACTGAAGAATATTTACATTGATGAAAATAGTCATTAAAACAATTTTTAGAGAAATATCTCATTTTTCTTGAAAACATTTAAATGATGCACTATTTTTCCAAGAAGTAATTTAAAAGAGATTTTTTAATCAAAGTATCCCATAAAACATGGAAACTTTTAAAAGAAATTTTAATTTTATTACATTAATGTCCATATATATAAATCCTTAAAACCATTTTAAAAACATGGACATTAATGAGAAAGATTTAGAAGTATAATTCTTTTAAAATTTTAAAATGATATTTTAGTTAGAGTTCCTAACCAAATGAGAGATACTTTAATAAAAATAATTGAGGTAATAAAAACATTATAATATCATGATAATAATGGGATTCATGATATACTATGTCAAATTACAGTATATACACCAAATAAAAGTGAATTGGCGTATAATAACAAAGAAGTATCAAAGGAATGTATGTTGAGATGAACACCTTTATAAAGATCGTATCCTTAGTTTAAGGATAAATCAATGTCATAATTATGTGTGACAAATATTAATAAACTCAATATGATTTGATATTTAGTGTAAATCAATTATAGGACATTTATGCATATTCTTGTAAAAACCACACCAATGACTTGGATGTTTAACTCAATGAATAGAAATTGAGTTAAAATTACTCTTATAATGTTTATATCGATGGCTTGAGAATTTATAAATGGATTGATTATGTGTATAAAAATTATATCCAAACAAAGGGGTGTGTAAATTTCTACATATGTAAATAAATATTGATTTAACACATAATCTTGGAGTAAAGTAATCAATGAAATTTGCATAAAACCTAATGAGTGGAAATTGAAATTAAAAATTCCCTTACCAATAGGGTGAATTACGAAGAATACATCCCATGAAAGAAGGATAATAAATTAAAAATATAAATACCCATAAATTAAGGTAAACTACATAAGTAATACAATCATGGTCAGTACATACACCATACAAAAGTAAATAGTGGCAATATAGCATGAATCTCATGAAAATAAGAAGTGAGATGAAAACCCCTTACCATGTTGTAATCAGTCGAGTTGAATGACTTAAAGTTAATAAGAACCAAATGAGTCACATAATACCATGAATATAAAGTGAATCATGATAATATATATCAAATGTCAGTACACAATATACCACATGCATTAAATAAGTGGAGAACAATGGAAATCTCACGGAATTAAAAGTGAGATAAGAAACCCCTTACCTTGTACTTTTCCTTAGTCAAGGGTATGCTAAAATCTCATATAGTAGTTAAATAATTGTAATTAAATTATATAATAAACACATAAATAAATATTATATCATATATGATCTTCTAATATTACTTTGTTAATAATATTTTAGCAGTATCATTATTTCGGGTGTTAATTAATTCATTTTCCTTTATATGTATTATTACATAAGTCGTGTTTTTTATTGATAAGATGTATTTGATTCATATCCAGAATGATATAAAGTTATTAAACATTATTTTTAATTATAAAATGAAAATTATTCTTTAATGGTTGTGATGGGGAATGACATCTCATCGCATCGTGGAGACGGTATGTCGTACGTACGCGCGAGTGAATATATCATTTTTTTATGGTGAAATCGTATAT
Organism: Viscum album; assembly: GCA_963277665.1. NCBI lineage: Eukaryota > Viridiplantae > Streptophyta > Magnoliopsida > Santalales > Viscaceae > Viscum > Viscum album. The sequence goes on from OY728133.1 coordinate 1,055,311,233, forward strand.
TATTTAATGGTATATCATTTATACTGAATCATTAACATGTTATATTTGTTATTTAAATCTCTTATACCAATTATTATACCCATCCAAATAATGATGTTTTTAAATAACTAACTACACCACGATGTGGAGACGGTAAGCCTTACATACACGCGTATGGTGACTTTTTCATTTATAGGTTGGATAGAATGACAAATATGGTTGTAAAATATTTATAATAACATTACATTATGTAGGAGTTACTGGATTTATTATTTTGGTATGGAATCATCAAAGAAAGAGGAAGTGGAAGAAGAAAAGAACTTGAAAGGGGTGATGAAATATTTACCTCTTCTGCGGGTTCTTCCTTTTGATTTGATCAAAAGGGATTCTTATGATGGATTCATAACTAAAGGAAGGGCTCTATGATGAAGGGAGGAATGTTGGGAGGATATTTGGGAAGGGTTTTGCTGATCCAAATGGCTTTGGAGGTGTGAAATTAAGAGAAGGGGAGGTACCCTTTTATAACAGAGTTGAGGGTCACTTTAAGAAAATCATGAAATATTATTTTATAATAAAATAATTTTCACTTTCTAATGGCTCCAAAATAATTTATTTCAATTATAAGGTGGGTATCGGCTGAAAACTCTTAGTCAATAGGTTTGAGACATTTTTGGGTCACCATATTAACCTTATCATTTAGATTTAACTCCTAGTTAAATAGTTTTACATTTACCATGTCTCTTTCTATTTTTATATTATATGGTTAATAAACTTACTATAACCAGCCAAGTGAACCCTAAGTGGTTCTTTATTAATATATATAACCTTATATAAGTACTTTTTCTCATCCTTATATTTTTTCGAAGATTTTATCAATTAATAATATAATATTTGTTTTAAATACTCAATTATGTCAATTTTGACACTATTTAGTATTTGATTTTTTTCAAAGCCATATAAACTTTATAACTTCGAATAAAATTAATTTAATCAACCCTAACATGTCATATTAGCCTATAAAATTATTTTAATTCACCAGAAGTCTCAATTTACATTTATTTGGATATTTATACTATCAATTATTTTAATATTTCATTAATAAGGTAACTACAACATCATCATTGTGTGATAAATAAATTAAATTATTTAATGTCTGAAAATTATATATAAAATACCATTATGTTGGAAATATTTTTATCTTTATAATTAATATTTATAGTCTAATTTATCTTTTGTATAACCCTATATTAAAAATGGTTTAGTTATTAAACATTGAATTTAACTCTTTTAACTTTTCTTTAAATAAAATAATAATAAATGTTCTAATCTTATCCAAGTAGACCAAATAGGGTCATATTTGTTTCTTAATCTAGTTTTTGGTCGAATTATACTTATAAAATATAATTAGGACATGTGTTAGGGTAATTATAATATCATTTTTATTTGTAATTACCCAATTTACTTTTAATAGTGGTAAATAAAAGTCAAAAGGTACTATTCTCCAAAAATTATTTTCATCTTATTGAACCAAATTTTACTTACTAATATCAACCATTTTTTTAGGATTTGTGAAAATAAATTCATAGTAGTGGTGAAATTATGTTTTATGCAAATTTGCAAATGCTCTTAAAAGGTGGGTAAAAAACGTTAAAAAAATTCAATAAACTTTTATACATCTAATTTTATTATAAAATGAATCCAATAAATTATATTGAACTAATATAGGTATTATTTATCTATTTTGGCTTAAAATTAATTTAAATAAAATGAATAATTATTTAAATAAAAAGTCATTTTTAAACAATAACATAGGGTTTTTCACTATTCATCAAAAATTGAATGTTTTCAGAAAAATACCCAAATTTCACCCTAAGATAATTTTGATATTCCGAATCCAAAAATGATGTCTATTTAACGAAAATAAAAACATATAAGTTTCATATATTAATTTAAAATTAATTCCCATTGTAAAAACCAAAAAGCGGGTTTTTAAAAATTAAAAACTATCAAAAAATTGAAATGTGTTTATGTCAAATTTAAATGTGAAATTACTTTTAATGGAAAAAATTATATTCAATGATAAAAATATAATCTAATTATACTTAAAAACCATTAAAATATATAATTTAACATTATAAATTATTTTGATTAAAAATGTTGTTTTCAGTTAAAATATACTATTTTTCATTATTCACCCAAATATGAAAGTTATCAAAAAAACACAAAAAAATTATCGAAAATAAAATTTTAGGTCTCGATTATAAATAAGAAGTTTATTTTGACAAATTTAATATATAAAAGTTTAAAAATTGTATTTAAAAAGGGTTTTCCATTTAAAGGCTGTAGAATTTCATTTTCTAAAAAATAATTCTTTTATCTAAAAAATTGAATTTGTATTAATATTATATCTAAGAAACACAAAATATGAATGTTAAAATTATATGGGATATATATATAATTCAAAATGTGATTATTACTTTTCATAAACTCTTTCAAAAAGGCTAGTTTGATAGGTTGTGGTGTTCTTGAACTCGGTGTTGCGTACATCACACACTATTGTATTACTTAAAGAGGAGTGTACTATGGAATCTTGGGGTGTTAAATTATTCTCTCATTTTGGAAATTCATTGCTCACAATTTTAGAATTAGTCTTAGGAACTTCATTGAAAGTCCCATATTAGAAAAAGTGTCAATAAAAGTAACACATTAAAATAATGAAAGAGAAGTACAAAGGTCACCTGAGATAACCCATACTAGGATTCCATGTAAGAAAACATGGATGTGGAAGATAAACTAAGTGTCGTGTTCTGATGGATAGTGATAGAAAACATGATCAATAGAATTTTAACCACAAGAATACCACAAACGTGTGACGGGTTATATAGTCATTAGTTTCCCAGTAGAAAAAGTAAATGGATAATGTTTTTTGTTTTATGTTCCATTTCATAAAGTTGAGGAATTTATTTATGAGATTGACTAAGAACATAAAGAGATACACTCACTTTTTAAGTAGAGTTTCATCCTTTAATACATTTCTACCACTAACTCATCTTTTTTAACGAAGATTATTCAAGATGACTTGGTCAAACTTGAAGCGCTAGAATCAACTTCTAGAGAATAACATGATCTACAAAGGATAAACTATATATTTCCATTGTCTATAGAGATTAACCAAAAACAAAATTGTTAGTAAAAGATCAGAAGATACCCATAAAGGATAATCCTTTAGAGAAAGAAATACTAATATTATTTTCTAAAATTAAACCAACAATACCCAATGTTTAATAAATACCATTCAGCGAACAATTGTTCTAAAATACTTAAATATAATCCAAACTAATATTGTAACCCAAAATATAGAAGAATTTGATTACATAGTCTTCCATGTTAAATTATATCTCCAAATAACATCGACTACTATTAAAGTCATATACATAAAAATAGTTAACAAAATCACAAATTCTCTAGGATAGTTTAATAATTTACATAAATAACCTAAATCTATATAAAAAATCCATCATTATTCCGAAAATGAAATCCAATAGTATTCTATTTTCCTTAGGCATATAGTGTTACCAAAAAAGCTAATGTCTTCCAAAATAACATTTATCACTTAATCACCAAATCATTTTCCTATACTAAGGATATCCATTTGATAAACATATGATCCCAAATGAATATATTATTGATCAATAAAATCATTTAACTAAAAAGAATTTGTCACACTAACTAGGGACCTCTCGTAGTTTAGTTGTAGGTGATAAATCCCAGTCTCACTTTGGTTGTGGGTTCTATTCATGCATCTTTGTCTGACGCGACAGGTTTTCACACGGTTTGCGTATTGTCTTTTTCAAAAAATACATTTTATAAAATTTCCAAAATGATAAATTTATCAAAATAACCCTAACCTAATTTAACCACAAATGTTATCTCATACCTCGCATTTTCATCCAAAAATATAATAACTTTTAATTTACTCAAATTCAACGATCATATAAACCCAAATGGTTATATATAACTATATCCACAAGAGAAAAGTTAATTCTCCTTCAAAAAGAATTTTCACATAACAAACTGCAGGGTAACACATACAAGAGAAAAGTATTCCAAAGTAATACCATCATCAAAGAGCTCCAATACTTTTAAACATTTCTTGATACATTTATTTTTATATAGGTTCATCCTTGAACAAGAAGATACCCTATAAGAAAGGGCATTCACTCGATTAATGGACATTTCTTCTATATTTACAGTAAATTACTGTAAATGGATTCTTGCCATCATTTTTATTTTCTTCCATAGTACTCTTCATTTTTTCACGGTAATTTTTTACTTTATGTCCTTTCCCACACTTAAATAATTTCTTTATTCCATTGAGACACTTTCTTGGGAGTCTCCTTCCACATTTTCTGCATGATGGAAATTGAGCTTTCTTTTCTCCATGGTCTCCACATCTAGAGCTCTTATCATTCATCACCTTTCTCTTCATTGTTGAGTCCTTGAGTTGGTTAATATATATGTTGTTGATCATTTTTTTGGAAAACTAATTTGGCATGAACATGATATATTTTATGCCTATCAACATTCCTTTTTGTTGCTCATTTCCACTATTGTTCTCACCTTGTATATCATGCTCAGTGTTATAATGACTTTCTTGGAATACAGCCATTGACTAAAACCATAAATCATTGTGTGAGTAACAATAGTCATAAAATCATTTAGAGAATATCAGGACACATTATTTTCAATCTAAAAAACCTTAGGATTAACAAAGGTTATTTATTCTCATCTTATATTAAAATCCATCAAATCGGTTTGTAATGAAAATGTGAATTATCCTAGGCATATCCCTAGGGAGTGTCAAAACCAAGAGTTCAGTAATGCCCATTGTCGTGATCCAAGATACCCCAGGTCAAACCCAAAACTCCTATTCAGAGCTTTCATTCCTAGGTAAATTTTTTCTAGAGCCGCCCTTACATTCTTGTATCCAGAAAGGGATGTATTTCTTGAAAAAACCACATAATAGTTACATTACCAAATTTTTTGGATGTTCTTCTACACTAATCCTCAAAGTCTATCTTAGGTTAGTGTTTTCTAATCAAATTTTTTCTAAATCCAGGTTCCAAGGTTTATACCAAACTTCCTCTCATTCCAAATATAACACCTTGACCCTAGTTAACTAGAGTCAGTGCATTATTACTTAACATTGGAATGATCACAAAAGATCAAGTCTTGGAGGACTAATTAGTTTAATATCCTTAAAGTACTAGATACGTACATACGTTTTATATTACATTATAAAATTAAAAAAACAACTACATTGTCTGCTTTGACCACATTCAATTCCATTAGACTATCCCTATAGGTCAGATATAATATATATCTTCAAATCCTTGAAAAAATAAAACATAGAAAGGGGTGATCTCAGATGCCCAGTAAGAATAACAATATAGCGGAAACATTAATAAATAAGAATTAACATTTAAGGTAGTGTATAAGACTAAAACAAAATCTTTTTAAACATAAACATCATCATAATATGGAAAATATAAATTGAAATAATGCCATCTACTTATTCACATGGATATTCTACTAGTCGAATAATCACATTAAAAATCAATATCCAGTTTCATAATGATGGAATGCATAATTCCAGACTTCATAACCACATAGTCAAGGCCTTGTGCCATGACTAAAATAAGATTTTGTCAAGGAATTGTGCCAAGAAACTGGTTTGTCTCATGAGACCTACCAATGCATCGAGGAGCTATATCGGGCTCCACCCATCACTTACTAAGTCCAATTCATTCTATATATGAAAGGGGGAAACATAATCTTAACATTCATATTAAAACTAGCATACGAAATGTTAATATTTTAACCACAAACAATGAATGGCATAAAAATAGCACATCCACAATCAAACATAACTCATTCAATACAATATGGATGATTCTATTATCATAATTGAACCTCAATCAAGAATTAAATACACTTAAGAATATTGACATAGATGAAAACATTCATTAAAACTATTTTTAGAGAAATATTCCATTTTACGTGAAGATATTTAAATGACGTAAGATTTATCCAAGAAGTCGTATAGAAGATATTTTTTGAATCAAAGTGCCCCATACCACTCTGAAACATTAAAAGTAATTTTAATTTTAAAGCATTAATTTCCATATAAATAAATCCTCAAAACCATTTTTAAAACATGGACATTAATGAGAATGATTTAGAAGAATAAATCATTAAAACATTTGTAATGATATTTTAGTTAGAGTTCTGAACCAATTGAGAGACACTTGAATACAGATAATTGAGGTAATCAAAGATTTATAATATTATTACAATAATGGTATTCATGATATACTATGTCAAAGTACAATATATACACCAAATAAATGTGAATTTTCAAATAACAACTAACAAGTCTCAAATGAATGTAAGTTGAGATAAATTCCTTTATAAAGATCGTATCCTTAGGTTAAGGAAAAATCAATGACAAAATTTTGTGTGACAAATATAAATACACACAATATTATTGGATATTCAGTGTAAATCAATCAAAGGAAATTCACACATATTCTTGTAAAAACAACACCAATGACTTGGATGTTTAACTCAATGAATAGAAATTGAGTTAAAATTACTCTTATAAAGTTTATATCGATGACTTGAGAATTTATCAATGGAGTGATTATGTGTATCAAAAGTATATACACACAAAGGGGAGTGGAAATTACTACATAAGTAAATAAATAGTGATTTCACTCATAATCTTGGGGTAAAGTAATCAATGAATTTTGTATAAAACCCAATGAGTGGAAATCGAAAATCGAAATTCCCTTACCGATTTGGTGACTTACGAAACATACACCCCATGAAAGAAGGATCATACAATGAATATTTAAATACCCATAAATAAAATTATATTACATAAGGAATACAATAATGGGCAGTACATACACCACACAAAAGGAAATAGTGGCAATATAGCATAAATCTCACGGAAATAAGAAGTGAGATGAGAACCCCATACCATGTTGTAATCCATTGAGTCGTATGACCAAAAGTTAATAAACACCAACGGAATCATTTAATAACATGAATATAAATTGAATAATGATAATATATATCGAATTTCAATACACAATACACTACATACAATAAATAAGTGGCGAACAAAAGAAATGTCACAGAATTAAAAGTGAGATAAGAAACCCCTTACCTTGTACTTTTCCTTAGTTGGGGGTATGTTAAACTCTTGTATAATAGTAAAATAATATTAATTAAATTATACAAGAACCACATATATAAATATTATATCATATACGTTCTTCTAATATTTATTTGTTAATTAATATTTTAGTTGTATCATTATTTTTGGTGTTAATTGATTCGTTTTCCTTTATATGTGTTATTAAATAAGTAATGTTTTTTATGGATAAGATGTGTTTTATTCATATCTAGAATGATATCAAGTCTTTAAAAATTATTTTTACTCATAAAATTAAAATTATTCTTGAATGGTTACGATGGAAAATGACATCTTATCACATCATGGAGACGGTAAGCCGTACATATGCATGAGTGACAATATCATTTTTTGATGGTGAAATCATATATAATTGGATGGTATATCATATATACAGAATCATTAACACTTTATATATATTATTTAAATTAGTTATACCAATTATTATATCAATCCAAATAATGATGTTTTTGAATAACAAACTACACCACGACGTGGAGCCGGTAAGCCCTACGTATGCACGTATGGTGACTTTGGCATTTATTGGTTTGGTAGAATAATGAATATGGTTGTACCATTTTTATAATAACATCAAATTATGTAGTAGGTACTATATTTATTATTTTGGTTTGGAATCATCACAGAAATATGAAGTGGATGAAGAAAAGAACTTGATAGTGGTGATGAAATATTTACCTCTTCTTTGGGTTCTTCCTTTTGATTTGATCAAAAGGGCTTCTTAGGTTGGATTTGTGACTAAAGTAAGGACTCTAGGATGAAGGGAGGAACATTGAGATGATATTTGGGCCGGGATTGGCTGAGTCATATGGAATTAGAGGTGTGAAAATAAGAGAAGGGTAAGTACCCATTTATAAGAGAGGTGAGGGTCACTTTAGGAAAAGATTGAAATATTATTTTATAATAAAATCATTTTCGGTTTCTAATGGATCAAAAATGATTTATTTTGATGCTATGGTGGGGATTGGTCAAAAAATATCAAACAATAGTTTTTAGACAGTTTTAGGTCACAATATTTACCTTATCTTTTAGATTTAACTCTTAGTTAAATAGTTTGACATTTACCATGTCTCTTTGGATTTTTATATTATATGGTTAATAAACATACTATAACTAGCCAAGTGAACCCAAAGTGGTTAGTTATTATTATATATAACCTTATATAAGAAATTTTTCTTAACCTCATATTTTTATGAATATTATATCAATTAATAATATAGTATTTGTTTTAAAAACTCAATTATGTAAATTTGGACACTATTTAGTATTTGATTTATTTGAAAGCTATAAAAACTTTATCACTTCGAATAAAATTTATTTAATCAACCCTAAAATGTCTTATTAAAATATAGAATTATTGGAATTCATCAAAAGTCTCAATTTACATTTATTTATATATTTATAATATAAATTATTTTAATATTTCATTAATAGGGTAATTACTGCATCATCATTGTGTCATAAATTAATTAAATTATTTAAGGTACAAAAATTATAAATAAAATACCATTATGTATGAAATATTTTTATCTTTCTAATGAAAAATTATAGTCGAAGTTATCTTATTTATAACTCTATATTAAAAATGGTTTAGTTATTAAACTTTGAATTTAACTATTTTAACTCTTCTTTAAATAAAATAATATTAAATGTCCTAATCTTTTCCAAGTGAACCAAAGAGGGTAATATTTTATTTCTAAGGTAGTTTTCGGTCGTTTTATACTTATCCAATAGAATTAGGACACGTTTTAGGGTAATTATAATATCATTTTCCCCCTTAATTACCCTATTTACATTTAACCGTGGAAAATAAAAGTCAAAACTCTCTATTCACCGAAAAAAATTCATCTTATTGAACAAAATTTTACTTACTAATATCAACCTTGTCTTTTGGATTTTTTAAATTCTATTCAGAGAAGCGGTAAAATTATGTTTTATGAAAATTTACAAATTCTCCTAGAAGGTGGGTAAATAACGTTAAAAATTTTCAATAAACTTTTATACAAATAATTTTATAATAAAATGACTCCGATAAATTAAATTGAACTTATATTGTTATTATGTATCTATCTTGACTTTAAATTAATTTAAATAAAATAAATAATTATTTAAATAAAAAGTCTTTTTGAACAACAACACAGGGTTTTCACTATTCATCGAAAATTGAATGTTTTCAGAAAAATACTAAAATTTCACCCTAATATAATTTTGATATTATAAATCCAAAAATGATGTATATTTTACCAAATCCAAGGCATATAGGTTTCATATATTAATTTAAAATTAATTCTCGTTGTCAAAACCAAAAGTGGGTTTTTAAAAATCAAAAACTATCAAAAGATTGACATGTATTTATATCAAATTTAAATGTAAAATTACTTATAATGAACAAAATTGTATTAAATGATATAAATATAATCTAATTATACTTTCAAACCATTCAAATGTATAATTTTACACTATAAATTATTCTGGTTAAAAAAGTTGTTTTTAGTTAAAATTTATTATTTTTCACTATTCTCCCAAATATGAAAGTTATCAGAAAACCACAAAAAATTTATCAAAACTAAATTTTTATGTCATGATTCTAAAGTAGAATTATATGTTGTCAAATTGAACACAGAAATGTTTCAAATATTGTATTTAAAATGGGTTCTCCATTAAAAGGCGTTAAAATTGTATTTTCTAAAAATACTTCTTTTATCTGAAAAATTTATTTTTTCCTTATGTTATATCTAGGAAACACAAAAGATGAATGTTAAAATTATATGGGATATATTTAAATTTCAAAATTTGCTTATTACTATTCATAACCTCTTTTTAAACGGCTTTTTTGATAGGTCGTGGTGTGCTTCAACTCGGTGTTGCGTACATCACAAGCTATTGTATTACTTAAAGAGAAGCGTACCATGGAATCTAGGGGTGTTACATAAGGAAAAGAAGATGGATGGAATATATCTAGATCATTGAATTCAACTTAATTTACACACTAGGTAAAGTAAATTCAGCGGAAGATGAATTAGGTAAAAAATCATATACTTAACTGGTGAAGTAGGTATCAGATCTGTGGCAGTTGATGTCGGTTATAGCCGACAAGTGGTTGGAATGTGAGGACCGGGGTGAAAGAGTGGTCTTATTTCTAGTTTCCTTGGTACCTGACATAGCTGGTTTGGTTAAAAATGCATAGGCTTCTGATTTCGAGTGTATGGTGATGAGGTTGAAATTCAACGGTCGGGAGACAATTTAGAGATTGGAACTGAATGGAAATTCAGTCTTGTGTTTTTAGAATCGAATGGTCGTACTAGAGGGTTGTCAGGGGGAACTTATCTGGGTTTATCATCATTCCAGTTGGGCTTCCCATCCTAGAATTCATTAAATATATTAGGTTTTGAAGGCGTAGTTTTGGTGGGCTGGTATGAAAAGGGATGTGGTCGAGTTTGTCTCGAGATGCTTTACTTGCCAGAAAATCGAGGTAGAGCGTCAACATCCATTATGCATGTTGTATTCATTACGCATCCTAGTGTGGAAATTGGAGCAGATTGCAATATATATTATGATGGGTCTCCCAATAATAGTCCAGAAACACGATGTCATATGGGTGATTGTTGATCATCTCATAATGTCAGATGATTTTATCCTGATTCGTGAATCTCGTACTGTGGAAGATCTTTCCAAAATCTATATCTGATAGGTGTTAAAGAGGAAGAGTGTTCCATTTTAAATTGTATCAGATAAAGATCTGCGGTTTATATCTTGATTTTGTAAATTCTTGTAGCAATCCCTTGGGACACAGTTGACTATGAGCACGTCGTATCATACTTATACGGATGTACAAGATGATAGGACGATACAAACCTTAGAGGATATGTTAAGGTATTTTGTTATTGATTATGTTGGTTCATGGGAAGAGAAATTATCTTTGTTGGAGTTCTCCTACAATAAAATTAATCATGCTTCGATACATATGGCTCTGTTTAAGGCTTTTTTTGGGCATCCTTGTCATTATCCACTATGTTGGGTGGAAATGGGAGAGGCTTCGATGATCAGAACGTGCCTTATCCAAGAGACTACATAGAAAATCAGGTTGATAATAAAGAGGATGGAGACATCTCAATGTCATCATAAATAATATGTGAGCCATCGTTGATGACCTTTATCATTTAATGTGGTTGATAATGTGTTTTTGAGAATATCTCCCAGGTTGGGGCATCGTCAGTTTAGGAAGCAAGGTAAGTTTTCTCCAAGGTATATTGGGCCTTTTAAGATACTCGAGAAGATTAAATAGGTGGCTTATCATTTGGATTTGTCACCATAGTTTAGTGTGGTTCACAATGTGTTTCATGTGTCGCATTTGAAAAAGTATCAGCCGGATCTTGACCATGTGATTTTTGGGGATCATGTTGAGTTAGAACCAGATGATTCCTTGGTGCACATGCCAGTGAGGATTGTCGATAGGAAAGAGAAATTATTTCATTGTAAAATAATAATTTTAGTTCATGTTTTGTGTAATCATGGTATGATTCAAGGGGAGGCTTGGGAATGGGAGAAAGAGATGTCCGAGCAATGGCCCAAGCTCTTTTGACAATGAGATGGTTCTCTAATTTCCCAGGACGGAATGTCCAATGGTGGGGAGAATGTATCCCCCCCCCCAGTTTGAGGTATGTAAGCTTTGTATATTAATTTTTATTTGTTAAAAGTTCATGGTATGAGTTGGTAAGTGTTTGGGAGAGTTTCGAATGGTTTTGAATAAGTTTGGATGCATTCCAAAGGGCGTACGGTTTGAGTATGGTAAGGGGAAACTGTGCAAGTACTCTAGGAAACCATGTAAGATGAGACAATAGGCTTTGTACGGCCTGAGAATGGTTATCCATACTATTAAAGGCAACCGTATGGAGCCCCTCTCTCGAGGAAGTTCCTTATGCATGGTTATTACATTGTTTTCGAAACTGTGCGGATTAACGATGAGACCACTTAAAAGTATGGTTTTTAAATCTAGGCTACCTCAGGCTTGACCTACTTCACTCCCAATCTTCTCTCACCCAATCCTCAATCGAAATTTTGGGTCCTTATAGGTTTTATGTGCTCTCCAACACGTTTTGGAAGTGATTTGAAGAGTTTTCTTGGTGGATTGAAGGTGAATTATCTTGGGTAAGTCTCTCCTCTGGGCATCTTTTGGTTTATATCTAGATATACTCTTGCCCCTTTTTTGGATTTCTAGATCTACATCTGCTTCATATAGATATATGGTTTTGGTTGCCTTTGGTGTTAAATTTAAGGCTTTTGGTGAGATAGATTATGATATGATTTTTTGGATTTCCATTGGGTTTCATGGTTTGGGTGAGGTGGCTTGGTAAGGGTATGCTTGGCTTATGGTAATGGTTTCACTTGTGATTATTTTACATAAATTGCTCTATATAAATTTGCTAATGGTTTTATCCAAGTGGCGTGTGTAGGGAAGTCATTTGAGAAAACCCTACTAAGTATTAGTTCTCACCCCCTTCTTTGGCCCGTTGGTGCTTTTGAATATGTCATATTTCGGTACACAGGTAAATGTAAGGCATCACATTGCTAGTGGTTCGTTGTGATGTTTGGGATATGTGGTGGTTCTTGTATCATGGAGCTTGGTGTGGAGTTGTGGAGTGTGTTTGGTATATTTTGGGTCTCTTGTTTAGTCTTCTTCATAATACTCTGATATTGTGTTCGGTTGTATTGTGGAACAGTTTGGTTCTTTTTTGGTAAAGTATGAGCTGGTTTTTTTGTTAACATACATCATGTTGTTTGTTGATAGTGGGTCATTTGGTTGGTTGGTTTGGTCTCAAGGTAAAATCATTCACTAATATATTTTTGAATCCCATGGCATTTATTTCCAGCCTTTGGCACCTTTGGAATTTTACTTATGGACATGTAGCATTCCCCCACCCTCTCAAGCCAATGAGATGGGGTGGGATGTTAAAAATAACCATCAAAATAAAAAGAAATTGATTTTCCAAAAATGATACACATGTATTTGATAATTTCATTTGATATAATTTTCAATATTTTATTGGAAATTATAATCTAGTGGTATCTAAGTAGTGGATTAAGTATCATGAAAAGATACTTCTGGCCTTTAGATCCATTGAAATGGAAAAAGTTATACAAGCGCTGTATTTCCTTAGATACAATACTGATTAATTATTGTCATTAATATATATTACTGTTGATGAATAACAAAAATAAAATATTTAATAGATATATTTTAATGTAACATTATTTGAAAAATATTTAACACTTTATAAATGATCTAAAATGAAGAAAAATAATCACAACTTGTAAAAGGAAGACTAAATTATTATGAAGGATGCCAATAAAATTACAAGACCATCTATGCATTATATGGATTACATATGTAATACAGTGATAATTGATGAAACATTATTTAAAGACCTTAAGACAACCCTCTAAAAGAAACTGGTTTCTAAAAAATTTTCATTTAATAATTAAATAGTATTATATTCAATCAAAATAGAGAATAAATTTTTATATCTCATATATTCAAGGGAAATCAATAGAAGAAGATGTCATCTGATCACCTAGGAAAATATAATGTTTTATAGATGAATAGGGGATTAAATAAATTTACCTCTTATGAAAATTGTTGAATGAAACATCCAAGAATATTTATGAGGGTCATGGAAGTTCTTTTACACATGGAGAACAACTTCTTAAATAATTAATATTACAAAAATCCATAAAAAATGTTATGTTCATTAATATGAAGGATATTTTCAGGTATATCGACTTTGATATTTGGTATATATTTCATGAATTAAATAAGGATATCATATATATATAAATATTATTCAATTAATTTGGGAGAATCCTTTGTAATTTCATTATAATTCACCTCACTGCAAGTAATTTTTTAGGTACATACATCAAAATAAAAGGGAGAACATGAATACTATTAAGGGAAAACCAAATAAATGGAATATGAATGATAATATTGGATAATAAATTAGGTATATCATGAGATAATAATCATAAATACAAGAAAAATTATAATTAAATTTGCATACAACATTAACTTGAATCCTTTATAAGTATATCTCCTTTTTTTATCCCCAAGGTTTCATTAAACATAGTTTTCAAGGTTATTATCCTTGGTATCATAAAACATGTCATCCCTAGAGAATGATTATTTACCCAATACATTGGACTCAATTTTCCTCTACCACCTTTGGATTTGGGCACATGTAAGAAAAGTTAGCAAGATCTATATAGTTTAAAAAATGTATTATAGGACGTTATTTCATAATATTTCCATTATGATTATAATTGAGGGGTTGTGAATATTTACCTCCATGAAAATTTTTAAAAATATTCTTAGACATCCTAGATTTATAGCACACCCAATTCCATTAAGAAAATTACTTGAGTGAATTTTCCAACAATTTATGTAAAAGGGATGTTTAAGTTTCTTCCCTTCATTTTCATGGCCATGGTCCTTTCCAATGATTTAATATATCCGTATATTTTTTAATTCTTCCCATTATATCACTAGACATATCCATTTAAACCTTTATAGAACTCTGCACAATCTCCTCATATCTTTTTTAGTCATGATTTTCTAAATTTCAATACAAATGATGTGTTTTTCCCCCAAAGAATCTAATAAAATTTTCCGTAGGATCTAAAAAAAAGATATAGTTATATCAATAAATCCTTGTAATGTTCATTTCATATATTCCCACAAATTAATTTTCCTTCTTCATAAGTTATAAGGATTACATATCTATTTTTTTCATCGGATCAGGAAAATAATTATTGAAAAAGATTCCCTAAAACTCTTCCCACTCCATATCATCAATCTACCCACTCAGATTTGTGTTTTTAATCACTTCCTACCACTAATCAGCTTCTCTTTATAAGTGGTATACTTTTAGGATGACTTTCTCTATCTATGAATAGTGGATTATAGAAAATATATTTTCTATTAAGGTAACTAGTTTTTCATAAATCATTGGATCGATAGATACAATAATAGAAGGTGGTCTTTGAACCATGAAGGATTCAACAACTAGTTGTTTCTTTACTAGTGAAGTAGGATGCTTCACATGGTTTCAATTATTTTTCATGACTTGAGCCAACTAATTTTTCATTATCATGATAATTTGAACACCACATAACCCTATATTGGGAAGGTCATATTAACATTTTCCATTTGATTCATTTTTTAACTTGTCCTTTTATTTGTTGCCTTTTTTCTATAAGGATAAAACATAAGTGACTAATCTTTTACTATTGGGAATCTTATAAAAACAATTCTAAAGAAAATTTTAATCATAAAATTTTATACTATCACTCTTATATGATGATAAACATAAATCATAAAAAATGTTTTACATTATATTTATATCATTCATAATGGTTTTTATATGCCTATGACTATCCAATGCATATCCCCAAGATGTTTCAAACTAATTGTGAAGCAAGGACAGTTATCATGAACTTATTCTCGATCGAGTCTAGATCAATACAATATTTTCAAATGTTACCCCTAGATACATCTATGATATATCCACATACACTTCTACAATCCAAACATGTATTTGTTTTCGTAGAAACCAATTTAATAAAACTCACAAAATACCAAGATATCCACCTAATTCATACTTACACCTATGGTTTTTACTAATTTTTTCTAATCATAATTTCCAAAAATAACTAAACCATCCCCTGATACCTACTATGGTGACCTGAATTTTAAATACATGACATTTACATAAATCGTTAAGAAAATATTACAATATTTAACTTGATATATCGGTTAAGGACATGTTCTTTGATATTAGTTACATTTTGCATGAATTGAATAAGGAAAACATTAACATTGACATTATTAAATTATTTTGGGATTATCATTTGTTATACTATCTTATTTCACATTAGTGCAAGTAATTTTCTAGGGACATATATCGGATGATATAGGTGACAATAAATCTGGGTAATAGAGAAATGTAAATGGAATATGAATGATTATACACGATTATACCTGAGTTGTATGATATGGTAATAATCATTAATACGTGATACATAACATGGTAATGTGGCTACAACATAAATACAAGACATTCATAAGAATATCTCATATTTTTATCACAATGGTTTCATAAAACATTATTACAAAAGTTATTCATCAAGGTATCATAAAACATGTGATCCAAATTGATCATGAAATATCATTTCATCAATAACCCAATAAAAATAAAGAACAGGATTCATATCAAAATTATTGCATATATGTGAATAATTACTTGAACATTACATAATTTTTAACCCATGAAAGATATTTGGTTATTCATAGTAGATAACTTCACATGTAAAAAAAAAGAAATTTCATGAAAAAATACTATAGATTGACTATATTCATTTTGGATTATAGAAATCAAATAATCATAGGTAATTAATGCATATTAATGTTAAAAAACAATTTATAAAGTAGTGGGATGAAAAAATATCATGACTAAAATATCATTAGACACTTAGAATATAGATAATAATAATGTCCTTGAATGAATAATTTGAGGAGGATAGTTCCATTACCTTGAAGAGTTAATTCCAAAATTGTTGAGGGGAAACCCAAAGTCCTTGGAGAAACCTCAAGGAATCCATAAAGAGTATTTAGATAGGTCACATGGGAATAAATTCATTTATTATCAATTTTTACTTGATGTTAAATGGGAATGGGTGGTATTTATATTTCATGAGTGGTGGTTTTTAAAGGATTAAATATACGATATTTTATTATATAAGTTAACAAATTGTGATCCTAATGAATTAAAACCATTTCATAGACCACTAATGATTAATATGGTGTGATTAGTCTTACAAGGACTTCATAAATAAAAATATATCTTCCTAATTTCCTAACGAATGCACACAAATGAAAATAATTTTAATATTTTAAACTCCAATTTTTGGTTCCAAAATTCAAGGTACAAATTTCCAAATTAAAAATAATATTTCTAAAATAAATTAAAACCTTATTCAATTATATTTTTTCAAAATAAAATAATTTATAAATTTAAATTCATACTAGCATAACAAGGATTTCATAAAATGACTGTTCTTTGTAAAGTGACTATTTTCACTTATTCACCAAAAATTTAAAAATGCCAGAAAATTCCAAAAAAAATCACCTTATGATTATTTTGACATGATGAGTTCAATTGTGAAATTTATTTCAAAAATTTAATTCAATATTTATGATAATTTTAATTTTACAGTGAATTAATATTTTAATTAAAATTAAATATTTGTTAGAAAAACTAACAATCAAACCATTTTAAAAATTAATTTATGATTAATTAAAATATATTATCATTTAAAAATAAATTTAAAAGATTATTTCTTTATATAAATTTATAATTATTAATTCCACATCGAAGATATTTCAATATTATTAGTTTATAATATCAAAAAATAATATTGTTTGATTATATCATTAAATAATATTCACGGTTATTTAAATGCATCTACATAACCAACATTAACAATAAAAAACTATTTAATTGAATAATTGTCTCAAATAATTTAAATTTTATTAGTTTTAAAAAAGTAATGTTGATGATAAAATTTCCCTATATATACACCACCATTAATACTCTTCATCATTCACTTTGATTTGATGTATGTTTCAATATCGTTCCCAAAACAAATATTGTATTACTAAGTCTCTGTTTCTTTGAAATAACATTTTCCATGGGTGGGATGATTCTAGGGTATCAAAGTGACCCAACATTTTCTATTTTAAATTATTTATTATTTGTATTCTTCTCATTTTTATATTTTATATAATTATAGGAATTCATCAAAATAGAATGTGATGTTCTTAAAAAAAGTAATTACATTTTTTTAGTTTTCTAGTTAGTATTTTCTCTCCTTTTACTATTATTTTTTGTAATGGTTCATCTCAACCTATGATTTAGAAAGTTCTCATGATATATAAAAAATTATCAATGTTATTCTATTTGGAAATATAATAAAAATTGATTGGTAGAAATAGATCCATTGATAATAGAAAAACTTATTCTAGGTCATTACATTACAAGTGTGAGGATAAGGGTTATATGGATAATGAATGTAAGCAGAATAAATAAACCAATAATGATGAGTGATTCAACTAGAGAGAAATTAGGTATTATTCTCACCAATGTCCCTATATCCATATGATTCTTTTGTAGAAGTGTATGAGGGTAGAATACCCAGATTATGCAATCACTATACATGAGGTTTATGTTAAAAAATATTTGGTGTAAGGTTCATCAAACATAGTTTGAAATTTAGAAAATTCATTAATTTATTATGTATGTTTATGATCTTTTATAACATCATTTTTTTTAAAAAATAGATATTTATTAGGAACCTTTAATACGAGAGGTTTCAGTAAAAATGCTAAATAGAAATATCACCACAACCAGGATGTGTTAGTTAGTTCCCGTTATGACAAATAAACATTACCTATTTGTATTCATGAATAATATACCAATGTATTATTTTTATAATATCTTTGTTATGTATTATATTTATAAATATAATCCAAATTTTTTTTCCATTACAATAAATTATGATTCATGATGTGGAGATATAATTTCATACCTTTAATGTGGAGAATTAATCAATTTATTGATGTCTAGATCCTCATATAGTATGTCTTATAAATGAGATATACTTAATAGTATTCCTACATAATGGCCATAACTAAATTAGTGGATATTAATAAACAAATACAAAAGTTTTTTGAAAAGGGATTTATACACAATAGTGTTGCACTAGGGTAGCCCCTATAATATTCTTTAAGATGAATTTTGGATCTATGAGGATGTAAATTGATTATAGGGATATCAATGATATTACTATAATGATCAACTGTACTCCACCTCACATTGATGACTAGTATGATTAATATTATGGAGATCAATATTTTTTCAAATATTAGACTACATTATTAGTGTTATCATTTTATGTTAAAAAATGAAATTATTCCAAAGAAAAATGTTATTACGAATCATGGTCATTATGGTTTTATAGTAATCATATTTGGATTGTATAATGAAGCCTCTATTTTTATAGATATAATGAAATAAGAATTAAATGAATAACATGATAATTTTATTCTAGTATTTATTGATGATATCTTTCGGTACTATAATAGCTACAAAGACAAAGATAATCACTTTAATATCATTCATTAAACTCTTATATAAAAAGAGTTATATAAGATATTTAACAAGTGTGAATTCTAGACTAAAAATGATTCTTTTGATTATGTAGGAAAATTTATTCATAAAATATACTACACTAATATAGCTAATAATGGTATGTAGTTCATTTATTTTTCAGGCTACAATTAATGATTTTTTAAAATTTTAACCAACTATTTCATCTATTAAGTAATATATATTGTAATAGCGTTTAGTTCACATATAAAAAAGGAATGATAAGAATTTTTTGATGAATTTAAGTGGAGATTAGTGAATTATCTAATTTGGAATTTGCAATTGGAAAGTGATGGATTTTTTATATATAATGATTCATTGTAGAAGGGATTTGGTTGTGTTCTCATGTTAAAATATAATATTATTGTCTTTGCATCAAGGAAGTTAAATACTCTTGAATAGAACTATCCAACTCATGATTTCGAGTTGGTAACTATGATATTTAATTTGAAGATATGTATATATTATCTTTATGGTGGAGGAAGTGAGATATACACAAACCGAAAGTGTCTAAAATACATATTTTCATAGAAAGATATCATTATGAAGAAAATTTCATGGCTTGAGCTACTTAAGGACAATAATTTCATAATACACTACTACCCGATGAAATAAAATAAATTATAAAATGAATTGTGTTGGATAAATCAAGGATTATGGATAAAAATGATGATTTTTTGGGATCCGAGTTACATGGATTTTTTAAATATAGATATGAGAACTACTAAGGAAGGGGAAACATCATATATTATCCAAACAATTATCAAACCGTGTTTATTGGATAAGATAAATAGTTATTTGCCTAATGATGATAATCTTGAAAAGAAAATTTCGTTAGATAATAATGCTAAATTAATAGAAATCTTATATGAAGATGGTTTTTGGAAATTTTAAATGAGGTTATTTTTTATATATATACTTCAGAATAAAAGGGAAATATTAAATGATGTTTATAGATTTTTTTTTCAAATTATTAGCACCATGGTTTATGGAGATTTTAAGGGACATTTTGGATTGATGATATTAAGAAGGGAATTGATGATTATATGTAAAGATATTTTGTTTTCTAAGAGGTCAATCCTAGGAGATAATATCATCAATTATTCATGAAACTTTACTAATTCCTATGAGAAAACGGGATGAAATTAAAATAAAATTTCTAACTAAGTTACCAAAGACTAGAAGAATGAATGAGATAATATGTGTTATTGTTGAATAACTTACCAAATTTTCACATTTCATGTCTATAAGAGAATCTCCTTGCACTTCTATATATTAATGAAGCCATAAGACATCATGGTGCACCTATTTCAATTATGTCTGATCAATATCTAGGATTTATGATAAATATTTTTAATATTCTATATATGCCTATTAATATTGATCTTTATTTATGAAAAACAAACAATTATCAAAGCAATTGTTATTTTAAAAGAATATTTAATATTTTATTATACATGTTGATGTATTTATAACCTGACTATCATGGTAAGAATTACCATTATTTACATTTTATGTCGTTTTCCTAAAACAATAGATTCCATTTTAGTATTCAAATAGAACCATATAAAGGATTATATAGAAATATATTTGATACTCAATTTTATTGGGATGATGTTTGAGAATGAAATGTTTTAAGACTAGAACATTTTTAGGAGACAACTTCAAATATAATGTCTATTGAAACCCATATTAAAGCAGCTCAACGATGGAAAATGAGCTCTACTGATAAATGAAAGAATTATTTGTAATTTGAAGAGGGATATTTTTTTATTTAAATTACATCCCCATAATCATGTTATAAGGATTATTATGATTTGAAAACATATCCTTAATTTCAATAGACCTTTTAAAAATGTCCAAAATAATTTTTGTTGTGGAATACCATTTTTTAATTCCAACAATCCTCTCTGAAGTAAATGAAATGTTCCATGTATTATTTTTAGGAATTATGTTACATAACCAAAACATGATTTATTCCTTAAATAAGTAAAATTTGAACTTTATTTACCTTGCTATGAAGAGCCTAAACAGTTTCAGGACACTAATGTTTAAGTGTTGTTGAATCAGATGACACGACTTGTAAAGATACCTTGGAGAAAAAATATAGAAGAGGTGAAATAAAAACCACAAGAAGTTTTCATAAATAATTTAACAAATATTTTACTGAGGTGGCATTCTGAAAATTTCATGGAAGGATTTTTTTAGGGAATAATCTAACAATCGATCATCAATTATAGTAGGCTTTCCTTTTTAAAATAAACAATTTGATAATACAAATATTTTTATTCAATAATTTGATTTAAAACTAAATTATACAATTTTATATTTTAAATTCTATTATATTAATTTGATTTTGAAATATTTGCATAAAAATTATCCTTCGGAGAATATTTAATATATTCATGTAATGATTGATTTTTCTGTGAATAGAAAAAATATATTGGTTTTTAAATGCTATCATTTCATATCGTCAAATAAAATAATATGAATGTACCTATATATATTGGATTTAGTATAATTGTGACATGTGATCCATTTTTCTAATAATAATAATATTTTAATAAAACCTCAATATTTTGATATAAGTTAATTTCTATGCTTAAAAACATAATTAACTAAAAACTGATTTTATTATAATTTAAGAATTTCTATTAAAATTGATTTCTAAAACATCTAGAAATTGAATATTTAATTAAAGAAAAAAAATTTAATCATGAGGTTAATTTTTTTAAAAAATTGGACGCTTTTATATTAATGCATTATGGATAGTAACAGTGGTGAAATTTATCAGCTTAGTCAGTACAAAACAGGGAAAAATGGGTTAAAACTTTTTGATATAGATTAATAAATTCCATAAAATATCAAATTTATCTATTTTATGTGTATTATTTGACCATAATCATATATCTATTGAATATACAACCAAATGGTACCGTTATTATTTCATGTTTACCTTTAAATTAGTTTTATAAAAGATACATTCAAAATTTAGCTCTCTTGACTTTAGTTACCTGAATTTGTTGGTATAATGATAATAGTCGTTTATATTTAGTTATAGATGTTTTTTTGATATATAAATTCATTTTTTATCATTTTTTTTCATTTATAATTATTATTTATTTAATAATTAGAAAAAATACTTACACAGCGTTAACACAATGCTTTTGGAAGCAATAGAAAACTTCATTAAATGATTTTAAAAAATCAAAAATTGGTTATCTGTATCTTGTTATAGTATCCCATGAATTTTATATATACATATAACATATTATGGATAATTTAAGGATTTATATTTGAATTATTTTTCAATCGTGTTGTGTTCAAATTAAAATTAAATGAATAATCTTAAAAATGGATTTAATTAGATTTTATAATAAATAATATTTTATTAAATTATTTAAAATTCACAAAATTATTATATTCATCCAAGGGAATGGGATATTGTTTTAAATTTATAACATGTTCCATTTATGGTTCTATTTTGCTTTTATGGTATCACTAATGACCCTTGAAGAGTTGAAAAAATTTATATTGTGGTAATTGGTAAAAAGGGTAAAAAGTTTTAAAACTATGAAGAATGGTGAAAACGTTACCAAAACTAATAAATATTATATAATATGAATGTATTTAGACTCATAAAAATAATTATTTTAATATTATAAATTTAGATAAACTTTATCACAAAAGTGAGTTTACATTAATTTAATACATTAGGTAATTTTATTAGTGCCCCTTCTTTAATATATAAGAGGACACCCAATCGCTCTTATCACTACACAAAATTGAGAAAAATATCTCAATTTAAAATGAACCATATCTATTTTCAATATCCCCATAAAATTTTTAGAGTTTATGTTATTTCCTATATACCTTTACCAGGTCCCTTAAAATGAGATATAAAGGAAGTCTACCAAAGAAGAGGTAATTATCCTTAATGACTCTAAAATTTATTTCTTCTTTTACTTCCCATAAATGTATTGTACCAATTCTAAAATATATTCTAATGTATCATAAATTTATTGAGATGTTATTATGATTTTTTAAAACCATATTACTCTTATTTTCTATCATACAAAAATAGAAAACATTACTCATCCGTACATATGAGTTGTTGTCTCTTTCTAGCGGTGTAATTCGTTTCTAATCACCATTTACATTAATGGTTATAAATATATTAGTAATTTTGATATTTTATATTTATTAAATAATAATTCTTATATATTTAAAATATATTATCTAACTTATTACCTTTTAATCCATTTGTAAATGATAACGTCCCTCACCCATACGTGTAGACTACCACCTCCACAAATCAATGTGATCCATTTTTTTCAACTTTACATGGATGGTAATAAGGATATATTTAAGGAATATATATAATATTTAAATAGTTATAAACATTTTAGAGATTATGGAACTATAATCCAAGTACAAGCACCGGAACTTCCTAGACAAAACATGCATGAGAAATAAATAAATTAACACCTAAAACAATTATGATAAAAATATTTGAAAATAAATGTGTGATAAGATGTAAAAAAGAGGATCATTTAGGATATTATAATTATGAATATGATTTTGGTATAAATTAATTACACATTTTAAAACATTACACTAGAAGTTAGATAATGTTCATCTAATGGGGGACATTATGAAAGGGGGATTCCTAAATCAGTATACTTTTATTAGGTTACATCACTTCTTCATTGACTATATTATTCCACGATTATGTATTTAATGACCATTGTTTGATTTAAGTATTATACCACTAATATTTTTTTGGATATAAAATTAATAAAAATAATAACTTTATCAATTAATTATCACTTCAATGATATAATCTTTGTAAGTTATTTAATCTTATATTCCTCTCTATTGTGGTATATTTTGTATTATAAATATATTTTATTTTATATGGTGTATACACTACCCACATTTTTGTACAAAATATTAATATATATTTTTAATTATGATTAAAGTTTCAATTAATGTGATTCATTCATGGTTTACAAATTTAAAAGACAGTAATGAGGTATGAATTTATTCTATAATCTCATTATCTTTTTTGATTGGTTATATTTTCATTTATGAAATTGTATAATTTTTAATTAATATAATACTTCTATTTTTTTTCATCTAGATACTTAATGAGATTCCGTGTTTTCTTAAAAATTTTACCCACTTTATCACATCAATCAAGTAAATAATTTTTTTAAGAAAAAAAATTATTATTATTTTTGTTGGTCAAATATATTTTTCTTCTATGTCCACATATTCAAAAATTATTTTACAAAATATCTTTATATTCACCAAAATGATTTATCATGTAAATTTTATGTTTTTTCCTCTCATTAGAACCATAAAAATTTCAATATCAAATATATTATATTAAGATAAAGGTAACGAAAAAGAATCCTAAGCTTCCACGAATTAATCAACATAGTTTCAGTGATGGAAGATAATTTCTACATGAGTTATCATTTTTGATCACATGAGCTAGATTGTAAATCCTCTCCTTATCCAGCTGACTAGAGTTGCAGTGAGAGAAATGTGAAAGTTGAATGAGAAGTTGAGGTCAAAAATTCTTTGCAGAAATTGTACCAGGGAAGTTATAAAGATACCCTTTTTTGTCCACAGACCCCCTCATAGGTCTTGACCAATAGTGGATCATGATGCATACTGTAAGAAGATGGATTTGAAAAATGAACTCAATATAACTATGTGTGAACAAGACTAATGATCATGGTGTAGATTCATTGTGTTGGTGATAGGGAGGTAATAGTGAATTCAAGAAGATATGGTGATGAAATTTAAGACCACATCAGGAAAAATAAATGGAGAGACTAGTGAGGGAAGGGAAGCGTATTTTCCTAGTCGGCCGAGGAAATTTTATGTTATATTTGAATTTTAATTGGTTGGAAAATAATATTTATACTTTTTCCAAACAATATCAACTATAAATTTCCCCCTAGAGTGTAATTTTTTTAAATGTATATGGAATTAACATATTTCATTCCACCAAAACCATTTTATATTGTTTAGATTCCTCTAAAATAATTCAATGATTTTATAATGAAAATTACTTATGAAAGGTTAATTTTAATTTTTTCTTCTACATTCTATAATTATTTAAATTGCTATTTTTTTATAAAAATATACTTTTGTTATGATCATATATTAACTCTGTATCAATTTCATGTTCATTATGTTTATGTTTAAACAATCACTTTCTTTTGATCATTTTTCATTTGAAATTAAATTCCACAAAAATATCCACATTATTGGTATCATTGATTGGATAATTTCCAATACTATATTCAATTACTAAATATTGTCTATTACATTGAAATATATTTTAATATATTTGGAAATATTGATATTATGTATTGCTTATTGAATATAGATATTTATTGATAATGTATATTTTTTATTAAATAAATTTATCATTTAACATATAATGAATTCATTTTAAATACAGGGATGCGAGGGAACCAGAATTAAATAGATCCTAGATTCATATATAGGTATTATGAGATAAACAAATTAGTTATCATTATTAAATGGGTTTTTTCCTTATGTCTACCCAAAGATTAAACATTCTTAGCATAAGGACTTGATTTTATAAATTTCATGATGTGTAAGATCGTGATATCCTTTTTTAAAACTTCATTATTTATGATTTTAATTAATATTATCCATGATATTAATATATTTATATTATCCATGGATTAATTTTTTTCCCATTGATTGATTAAATGGAATATTTTATCAGTTATTTACCTTTCCATAATTATTATGGCATATCTACTCAAAGTAATTTTTGTTTGTATTAATAGTTACAGGGAATTTCAGACCACCAATATTTTCCCCCCATATATGAATAACAAATCATTGAATGTGTCTCAATGATTCCAAAAACATTCTTTTTTATGACATATATTTTATTAAAAATTTTAAAAGTTCATCATTTAGGTATCTGGTTCATCAGGACTACTAAATTAATCATTGCTTTTGTATTATATCCTAGGTATCGTATGCCAATGTAATAAAGTAGGAAATGGTGTTGGGTTACTAGATTCAGGGTTGTTACGATAATAATGTACCAAGTACATAATTCCTTTCATATATCATTATTTAAGAAGTTTATAAAGGATCTGACACATAAATAAAATCTACAGTTGGTATACATAGAGAATGATCTCTCTTATAAGGAGAGATTTATGAAAATCTTAGAAAGTTCTGAAAAAGTGTTATAAAATAATACCACTCATTTTTCAATGTAATATCGTATAATAGTAAGAATATATAAGAGACAGAGGAACTTGGGGATGCAATAAATCAAAAATTAACTCATTAATTTTTATATTTATTTTTCTGTTAAACTTTTGAGGACTAAATTTTGTAGGGGGTAAATATAATGACTGAGAAGTTCAAAATATGAATAATTTATTACCTAAATATATGTTCCTATAATAAAATTATAATGTATGATATAAAACATATATAAGGAATAATATAAATATACACAATTTTATTATTCCAATATAAGACATTACATGTATATTATAAGTATACTTCATAAAATCTAAAATATTCCAACGTGGTAATAAACACATACAAATAACATAACTAAAATTATAAATTTTGGTACATCATTACCTCCAATAATTATTATATATGATAAAAACAATTTGATTAGTATAAAACTCTTTAAAACTATTTTCATTTTATATATTATACTTCAATAACATTTATAAAAACTTGATCTGTAAAATTTAATGAAATAATGAATAAATAAATGTTCAATTTAATTGGGTGTGTTTTAACATAATTTAAAAAATAATAACTTCTATTCTTAAGTTTATATTTTATAAATATACAATTATAAAACTACTTTTAGTTAAAATATATGATATTATTATCTAAAAATTACCTCAATCAACAATGTAATCACTCATTACAAATGAAATAATCATTATTTTAGATAATTTTTTTATAACTATAATATGATCATATTTAAAAGATAAATTTATACAATTTTTATTTTGAATATGATAATTTATATTTTATTTTTTGAATCAGAAATAGAAAATTATATAAGGGTAAAAAAATTTAATTTTCTGTGAAAAGTTAATTATTTTGAATTTTAAGAAAATGTTCTTACATATAATACATTTATTTTTGAAATATTTATTATATAAATATGACTAATGATATATATATGTATATGTATAATAGTTTTTAATGTAAAAAAATTTATTTTTTGAGTAACAACTGATTTAAAAATCACAAACATATTTTCCATATCTGTAAATTAATTTTCTAAAGTAAATTTTTATTCTATTTGAAAAAATATTTATTTGATTCCTTATATTGTATAAATTATTTCCAATATTTGATTCAATTTTAGGAAAGTAATTTTTTCTAATAAACCTATATTTAATATTTATAAAATATAGAAATTTATAATAAATAACATCATTCGTTGTGTTGATCCAAAATAAAAAATTAATCATTAGTTTACACAAAGACTCCCAAACACTTGGAAAATATAAACATCCTTCCACCGTCCAATTATCCTCACTTACAAAACTTTTTATACTAGAAAGAATCTTCCAAAATATGTGTATAATATCCTTTGGAAATACTCTTATGTCCCCTTGTAGCCAAAAAAATATTTTTTAAGGGATCTGGGCTTAATAAAAATGAGTTGACTCAAAGGGAAAGAAAATTAATTAATAATCTATGTTTATAAATTATTTCCACATATTACCACTTCATTAGTACAATATAAAATTAAATGTGCCTTTAAAATAATAGATTAATACTAAACTATTTTTTCACAAATCATAATCATTTATTAGTTTTACCCATATTTTAAAAACATAAAAACAATATTCACCAATGGTGGCATTTCAATACCTAAGTGAGTGATGATGGACTATTTTTTACTTATCCCACATATAGTTTTTCTATAAATTAATTTTATGATTTCATATAAAATTAAAAATAATATTATATAATTTATATGAATCTTTAATGATAAAAAATAAACAATTATATTTATTTTAAAAGTAAACAGTCTTATATATTCTTTACCATTTAAAAAAATCATTCAAATAAACTCATATCCATTTTTAGATGTATTTATAAATAAATGAACATATTTACTCCACTACATGTATAGTGAAATGAAAAATATAGGATAATACTTTTTAATTTTATGAATGCATTGGATACTGAGCATCAAATTTTTCCCTTGCATCGAAGAAAATTTGAAATCATAAACCAAACATTTAAATAATAGTCAAAACAAAAAAATATTAATTTAATTAATAAGAAAACATGTTAATTAATGGATTTAAAGAGATAAAAATTTAATGAATAATGTTTATGAAAATTAATAAATGAATTTTACATGTTTATTTATGAGGATACGAGAGTGTATGAATCACATCATAGATGAAGCTAAGGGTTAATTATCATTTGATTTCATTCTTATGATTATGTTCTCTACCACCATATATCTCCCCCGTTTTAATATTTTTATATTTTAAATATAATTAAATTATATCCCTTATGGTTATGTTTCCATTTACGAGGTAAATTAAATTATTTATATTTCTATTTATGTTGTTTCATTATATTAAACCTTGTGAATCATATAAGGGAAGAATTTCAAGTTACATTCTCTTGTTATTTAGAAATATTCTTTTATTATTCCACACCTTTATTTATTCCATGACAACATAAATAGTTTTATAAATTTTATTATACCCTTTAAGAATCTAATTTTATATATTATTTTTTTAGTATCTACAAGATTCATAATTTGTCTAATCATTTTGACATCATTATGTTACACATTTCTATATCATGGATTTATTTTACATTTGTGGTTAATGTTTTTTAATGTTAAACACATATGAATAAAATATTTTTATTTAATGGGTGGGATCAAAATTGTATTTCCCATAATATATTAATTCAGTTTTATATGTCATGAAACTCTATGAATAGTTCATGGGTAGAGAGCCATGCACATTATTATTTTTTGTTGAAACTAAGCCTCAACTTCTATTTATGATGATATATCATATATTTTTGTGAAATAATTATTTTATGCATGATTTATATGATTTTATGATATCATGGATTTTATACTATGTTTCTATGTGGTGTTTTATGATCTTTCCCATTATGAAATCATTTTTATTGATTCTGATGAATTTATCCCCACATGTTTACCCTATTTACGCCATTATTAGGCATTATGTATGATCCCTTATTTATTTAAGTCCTCATATTAACCCACGTAGTGATAAGGGTTTGGTGTTCTCTTTGATCATGTTATCAATATGAGTATACCATATTTTTTAGTATATTTAAAAAGTATCGTACTATGTTAAAAATTACTTAAAGACAATAAACATAAAGATTTCAGGGAGTTTAATAAATATATTCACATAAAGTGAAGAAATATTGTATTTATTTGATTGAAGTTATTATAGATATTTCGATAAAAAATGTATGATTAAATTTATATATCTATTTTTAATTACATATTTGAAGTCTGAAGGTTGCATCTATGATGTGAAATAAAATTTTATATTTAATATTATTGTTGATTATAGTGTGTATGAAAGGTTTTATCATAGATACTAGATCTATAGGGACTATTTCAATTAATATAAGTGGAATTGTAGTCCTTTAGTAAGTGTAAATTTATTTCCTTTAGGTCAGATGTTTTGTTTTGGGAGTTCAATTTATATGATATTGTACTGAAAATCGAAATGAAAGGATTGATATGATTGATGGATTAGATTTTGGTAACCAGATAATGCAGTGAAAGGATTAACTATATTAAATAGGCCATGATATTCCATTAACCAGTATAAAGCTGTAGATGATGGGAAATGTGAATGGGAGAAACTATAATTAAAGGATCATTTAGTTTCATGGATGACATAATGAAAAGATGTTTCATTAGATATTAAGAAAATGAATACCATGAATAAGTTGTTTTCTACACTCAGAAACATGTATGTGATGTAAAATTTAATAAAAATAGTAATTATAATGACATGAATCATTTATTTATGGATTATTAAATAACATTTTCTATTTATATCACCACAACTATGACAAGACTAGGCCACTACATTCCTCAAGTGTCCCTCCCCATACACTATAGGTTTCCAACTAGTGGTGGAAGACTGACAATTCATGGGGAGGATATGTCACCATGATGAATATAATATAAATAATGACGAGATAAATACTAATAACAACCCCCATAACAAACCATAATTACCTAATATCTTTTTCAAATACCAATATAATACAATATTAATAATTTTTATTGCAACATTATCAAATGTACATGTCATAAGTGTCATACATACATGATTTGGATCCTTCATGGGTGAATCACCTATATCATGGTAATAAATAATTAAATGAAAGAAAAACTGTACAAATCGTCAATACTGGTCCCATCTCTTGGCCCTATCCAATCTCCAAATCCCTACACAACAAAACCAATACAACCATCCATTATAGGTCCTATTCCTTTGCCCATAACATCAACAATGATGTATGCTTAGATACCTATAGTCTACCAAGCCGGGTGTGATTACGACCAACGTCATCCCTAAATATAAATAGGCTAAAAGAGTATGTATGTTGATTTTCCATTATAATAAAGTATATCTTTATATATGGAATGTTCCTTTTGAATAAACGTATGTTTTATATTCAGTAATATAGTAAAATATAAAACTCTTTCACCACATGATAATCAACATTAACACAATAATATAATTTGGAGCATTAAATTTATTAAATAAATAAACTTATAAAATTTAAAAATACACAATTTAGAAATAAAAAAATGGAATAAGAGACTCTAGATCATATTAGTCTCAAAAAATAATGTCACTAAAGAAAAAATAATGAAAAAAATAAATAAGGTATTTTTAATGTAGATAGAATTTTTTAATATAAAGAATTTAACATTGATAGAAATTGATGTGAATGATTAATGTATGTTGTATGAGGTATTAATAGAAGATATAAACCCAATGTGACCATTAGAATATTAAAAAATCCATTGGTATATAAATCAGACTATTGGGAATGATAACATGACCATTAGGATTGTAAGTGGATGTATGGATTAATAAACTAATATATTTGGTATCCTATGGATTAAAAATATAGTAAATTTAAATCTGAATATATAAAATAATAATTTGTAATAAGATATAATAAATACTTGAAAATAATAAACCCTAATTTCATTTTTTCAAAATTTATATTTTTTATTTTTATTAAAATACATTTTATAGTTTTTTTATATTAGTAAAATGTTATATTTTTTTATTGGAAGATGATGAGATGAATAATTTTAATGGTGGTGAACATATCAGTGAAGTGAAACATCATGGTAGGAATTATTTCATGGATACATATAGGCATTTTTGGGTGGGGATCTCAAAATATTGATGGGAGTGATGACACAAATTTTCTAGAACTCTACCCAAATGTGGGTTAAAGAGGGGTGCTTTGCGATGACTTCACGGTGGGAAGTGAAAAACAATAGATGATGGTATGGGGGTGTCATAATGAGAATAATAGGATTATGATGTGGAGAATGGATCCTCAACTACAGCCTCAACGATGCCTTCTTTAGATTCAAATCCATAGCCCATCGAGCCATCAAATTATAGTGGGACTTTGGCCAATGGGCCTTTGAGTCGTGTCAGGGATAACTATAAAACATTATAAAAAAAGTAATATGTTTAATTAATATAAACCACACTAGTTGCCCAAAAATTAAAAAAATACCCTTTTAATAGGATGGTTTTAAATGATAATATTTATATTTATAAATTTAATCTTATTCAATCATAAATAAATTTTCTAAGAGTTGGAAATTTAATTTCTCCAATAGAATAAGTTTTTTTCAATAAATATGTATATAATATTAAAATTATATTTACCATATTAATTAAATATTTTTTGTAAATATATTTTCTTTTTGTAATTTGAATATTGAAATTATTCAATGAATACTTTAAGTACATCCTTTCCACGCCACTTTCATTAATTTTATTGTAACATTGATAATGAAATGTGGTTATCGTGGATAATTATTGAGTTTTGAATGTTTCATATAGACAAATATTATTCATTTAATATTATCATAAAAATGGAAAATTTTAGTTCTTAATTTCTATAGTGTTATTTTTTCTAAATTTCACATTTTTTAGGCCAAAATATTGGATGTTTTTGTTGAAATAGTAATTAATTTTTTTCTTAAAGTCACCTTGTTTTTTTATTTAAATTAATTCATATTCCATTGTTTTCATATTTCATTGTTATTTTTTAGAACATATTTTTAATAATTAAATTTTACATCATAAATTAATTAAAGATATAAATTATTTACAAAATCATTATTTTATGAAAATATTATTTTTGGGCCATTTCTCGATTTTATGTACTTAATGTATGTAAAAATTGTTTTTTCATAAGTGGGATATTATTTTTTGGAAAAGATTAATGTAAAGATATTATTTTTCAACCCACGTATTCACATATAATATTTCACTTATGAAGTAAAATTCTTGGGGACAAATGGTTTGATTGTCAATTTTCTCTATTTTTCTCATAAACAATTTTCAAGTATTAAAATTTTGGATATGATTCAATTTTAAGAGTTTATTTATAAACATAACCAGATTTGTTTATATGGGTTTTCAATTTCCCACACATGTAGACAAAAAATCTTCCATATTGTTTAAATAATTAAAAATGGATACAAAAGTGGTTTTTAATTTGGATGATGTAAGCGATAAAAGTGAATCTAAGGCCGATTGTATGGATGATGGAGTCTTTGACACTCAAAAAACAAAGAAAAAAAATTGAACTCGTTTTTTATGGATTGAAGTTAAATAAAGAATGAAACATGAGTGCAAAACCACTTTATAAGTAACACGATACAAGTAAAATAATTATTGGGAAATTAAAATCGATGTATATTGGGTATGATTGAGAAATAAAATATGACAATCACTCGATCCCAAGTCATTTGAAGTTAAAAAATAAATTTATTTCTTAATCACCATAGATTTATAGAGGACTAAACAAATTAAATGTTGTTTAGAAATAATAGTAGGCTAAATAAAATACCAAGATTGATTTGAATAAGGAATGAGTTCTATGAGCTTCATCTTGGATAGAATTATTGACTTGAATTGATTAATCCCAATATATGAAGAAGATCGGTCGTAGATGGGATCCCAAATCCATTGATGATCGAAGAAATGATTTTTAGGTGATCATTTATTTGTAAAAAGATGATTTTAAGGATGCTGGGGAATCTAACATCATTAAATTCACTAGATATATGATTCTTAAATCATTCCCTATAAAAGAATGATGAAATTTAAAAAATAATATGTAATTAGTTGCCTGTATTTATGGTTCACTAGTGTTGTACTCTGTGAGATGAAGAGATTTTAAAACATTGAACAGTCATTGACCAAAATGAACCATTATTAATATACTAGATTTATTGGTGGCTATTTTGAGTATTTATAGAGGGATATTGATTAGGGGATTACATATTGAAAATTTTGGGGGTGAGTATTGATAAAGATCAACAAATTTACCCGTTTATTGATAAACTATTAATATAACCTAAATTGTTTTTTGGGTTTAACTTTAATTTCAATGAAGATGTAAGAATGTGGGTTGTGTTATTATTTATCTAGGGGAGTATTCCAAGTCACATAAAGGTGATAAAATATAGAGACTAGTGACATGTGGTTGGTGTGGAGGAAAATTAAGCAATTTATTTTGTGGATGCATCTCATTAAATAAGAATATTAAGACACACATCGTAACACATTGGGACCTCTAGGAATAGAATTATAACTAATTTATATTATATGATATGTATTATAATAGTCCATGGTGATTTTTAGATGAGGGGAAAGAAAGTAATATTCATAGAGAATAATAGAAAGAACTTCAACCTTGTGGTTGTATAGTGTGTTCTAAGATTAATGAATTTCTCTGAATTTCTCCATATGCAGATAGAAGATTATCATTGTCTGAATTTTATCATGTTTTTACTTTATTTTTACTGGAGATTTCATCAAGTAAATTTTTAAATAATTTTTCAACTGATTATTTCTTTTTCATGTGCATGAAATTAAATATATTGACTACTAACTTGTGGATGATGATGATGAGAAAAAAGAAAGTAAGTCGGTGTAATCATCTCATTAAAAATTAATATTTAAAAATACATATAAAATTACTATAGAACCTTTGGGAACATGATTCTAACTAAATTGTTGGATAAACACACTCTTTTAACTGGTTGGGTATCTTTAAAAACAATGGAAAGAAATATATTTTGATAAGGAATATGATACTGAGATTAGATAGATATGATGTGGATGATGAAATAGGGGGGATATATACATGAATGAGGGTAAGGATATAAATTTTATCATTGTTTTATATTCCCTAATTCAAATTTATTTATTTATTTTCGATTTTTTAACTTTTTAAAACATGTTATGCACTTAAACATGAGGGATACATTAATTATTAGAAATCAAATTATTTCTCTTATTCCTCATGTTCTATATCTCAATTGTAATCTTCTATTTTGCATCATGTTTCATGAGGAATAACATGATTTATAATAGAGTGGATTCTAATTCCTAAGGGAGATTAAACATTTCTATAAATTATAAATTCTTATTGATAATAGACTATTTTCTTCCACAACAAATCAATATTAATTACACCATAGAATTTTACACTAAATAATTGTAATTTTATGTCTATTATTATTGTTTTAGATGGTTTTTAGCACTTATGAACTTGAAATTCATAATTATATCATCAAAAACTGAATATCCAGTTACCCCTCATTCAAATTCACAGTTTTCCCCATTTAGAATTTAAATATAACATCATCTAATTATCCATCATCCATTAGATTCGACCCTTCATTGATATATTATTTAAATTGATATATTTTATTTTGATGGCCATGATGACCTCAATACTTGACAGAATTTTTTTATTATAGTTATTGGTGGATGGAATTGGTTTTCAATGGGATAACAAATAGAAAAAAATTAATTAATTAAAAAATAATTCTACTTTTCACTACATGGATATTTAAATCATAGTTTCCTTCTATGCATGTGTGATTGTTTGATCATGTTATGTGTTTGTAAGTTTTATTTTATAGTTCTTCTCTAGGATCAATATTTTTTTAGATTTTAATAATGATTCATTTTAAAGTATCATCTCCAAAGATAAAAAAAATTATTTATGTTATGCCTATTATGGATGCACTATCTTGTAGTGTGTTTATAATCAACTGTGATATATAGATAAATATGAAGACAAATAAGAGTTATCTTAATATAAACACCAAGATTATTCAAAACATTATTAATTTATCTTAAAACATCATACTGAATTTGATGAATATGAAGAAACCCATGAGGTCAAAATAAAAAAACTACAAATTGAATCTTGGGAATCACAAGGAAATAATAAAAATATAGAAAAAATTAAATTAGGTTATAAAAAATGAATTTAGTGATTTTAAGACTAAGATTATATTTTATAGTGAGGTTGAAATTAATGAACAACAAAATGATATGTAGGAAGGTTAATCTGATGAAGAAATATTTGTTAACATAATTAACTCACATAATAAAAATCGAAAATTTTTCTATATTAGAAGAGTAAAAAAATATAATCAAGTAATACCTTATTGATAAAAAATTGATGCAAAATTACAAATACAATAAAAATTTATCTCATGGTTTTTATATTGCAAAAGGATCACTTTTATATGAGTATTGGGATTTTAGTAGATAGGGATGGGTAAAATTATTGAAATAGGATTTAAACTCTAAAATTCCATGAACCTTTTTTAATAAAATGCTAGGAAGTGGTCTTCATTTGGATCTTAAAGATGTTTTAGAATAATGAAACATCATCAATTCGTTGATGATGTATATTTTGAAACTATTTATAAATGTGATGTTCCATGTTTTGAAAATGAGAATCCAAAAATTTAAAATATATTTTTTTGAATAATATGATGAGGGAGTACAATTTAAGAAGGATTTTTCTTACAAAATTATCATAATTTATCCTCAAACTAATGATTCCACTAAGGATGTGTTCAATTAAATAGAATTAAATTTTGTTGATGAGTTGGTAAATTATGTTAATTTGAATTCAATTGATTATTATTTTCCTAGAAATGAAAAGAACAATTTCTCTACTGAAATGGAATTGAAACACATTAGTTATTCTTTTTATGATAACGTACATGGATTCTAACTTAATATAGTGGTTGAACATACCCAATATTAATTATGTAGAAGTAATTTTTAAAAGTGATTTCTTTGTGATAAATTGCTTAAGATAAGAAAGTTTTAGAATGGAGTTATAGGTTAGTGATATATGAGTTCGAAGATGGAAACGAATTAATCCTTCCATGATTTTCCCAAGAATATACAATAGAATTGGGAGTGACATACTAGTTCAATAATGTTAATTATTTGGAATGGGAAACTAATTTGGTGTATTGGGGTTTAAAATTGGCTAAGAATAATTTTGAAAACATTTTTTTGAAATTGATTTTCAAAATATAAAACATTGCACCATTATTTTTAAAACTTTTGATGTTTATGTTGATATAAGAAGTTGTGGTTAATAAAATTTCATTTGGATCACCCAGATCACCTACTTATTCTACTAAAGGAAGGTATAAAGATTTATTCTATATCAATTAGAATAAATTATTCTTGATACATCTTGAGGGTGGTCTTTCCTTTATATATTGGTCTTAAATTTTAGAATCCATAGATTTAGTGAAAGTTGGATAGTTTAATTCTTCTTCACTAAGGTATTCTTTTGAGAGGATTCATGATGTTAACTGGTGTTCCAATGGAATGTTTATAACTATTAATTTAATGGAATGTTTTTTCATCTATGTTCCCAATAGTAATTCAATTTTGCTAAAAATATTTTTGAAAAACACATGTGGTGGTTCTTGGATGAGAAACCACACCCACCTACTAGCTTTGGTTAGTACCTAGGGGTGTTTGAGTAAAGACTAAAAACATTTCACATCTTGAGAGGGAAAAAAGGTTTTATTTTTATATTTTTTGTTCTTTTTATATTTTAATTAAAGTCCCTCCTCATGTTACATTGTCCATCTTAACATTAAACCATATTAAAATTTTAGAAAATTATAGTTGGAATGTGTTTTTCATGGTCTTGGAATTTCCCCTTCTAAACTATCTCCAAATTTTATTGGTCTTACTTTATTTGCATTCAATAAATGTGATAACTATTTTTTTCCATACATTTATATGTTATTACCTGGGAGACTAGGTGTAATTATAATTTAAAAAGGAGAATTATAATGAGGATGAGCTCATATAAATAAAGTAAAAAAATTAGGGAAATTTTACCTTTTATTATTCATGAACATACACATGTTAAAATAACTAAATTATTACTTAAAATTATTATTTTTATTATATTTTTTTGATATCATATCTATTTATGAAATTAAGTGCTGGGACAAATTCCTCAAATTATTGGAAATTTTTATGATCTTTTTTAAATGTTGATTTTGTTCCTAGATTTTTTGTTTTTATATTGAATATCATATTAAATAAATTATAAACATGATAATAACTTGAAATCCTCACTCAATAAAAATTATTAAACATGACACAAACCTTTTTTATTAAAAATATTTTATCAATTTCATTTGAATTTGAGTAATATACTTTTAAAAAAAAATTGATGTGTTTTGACCAATATTTGGAAAATATGCTTTTTAAACAACTATGTGAAGGTATGAAATAAAATAATCTTTCAAATTGAAAATAATATTTTGTTTCATTATTGTATAAATGTTTTATTATACTTTTTTTATTAAACAATTAGGAAAATTTTTGATTTTATGTATGGATAATGAGTCTTTTAATAAAAAAATTTTTCTTTAAAAAAATCCACTTGAAACCCCCTAATTTTTTTAAATTTTTTTTATTTTTACTCTTCATTTAGGAAAATTTACAGGGTGAAATTTATTATAAAAAATTAAAATTTTTAATGAAACATTGAATATTTTATAGTTTATTACCCTAAGAATTAAATTTAGTTTATTAATTTCTTACCCACGTAAAATAATTTTCACGTTAAAATTTTGGGAAATTGTTATATAATAAACATTGAATTTGAATCCTTTTTATTTGAGTCAAACTTATAGAAAATAAATTTAAATAGTATACAAATTAAAAAACATAATGTAATTTAATAATCTTTTCCTTTATTATTTCATTATTTGAATATTTTATTCTTTGCGTTTAAATTGTTGAATGAGTTGGTTATGATTCCTTAAAATTATTGAACTCACTCATATATGCAATGGTGATAAATTATTCTTATGATAATATATGTGAGTCCACTGACCTTGAGATAAAGATAAATTTATATCTTTTAATTAAATTTTTATTTATGTTTTTTTAATTCAATTCAAAATTATAGAAAAAAATTATTTTTTAAAACTGTAATAAAAATTTAAAATTTAAACCAGTTTGTAACAAGAGTTAATTAAAATTTTCTACTTCAAATAGTCCATGGGAAAAATCATTTTTGAAATAAATTATTTTTTAATTTATTTTTTCAACCTTAAAAGTAATAACTCTCCACTAAATTTGACCATTTTATTTCTTGAAGATATTTAATATTCTATGTGTAGTGGAGTTTGATGTTCTTCATTTGAAATTTATTGTTATAATTCAAATTGAAGAATATATTATCTTTTTAAGGCCAAATTTGGTTATTATTGAGAAATATTATGTTCTGAAATTTTCATGTGAGAAATTTTATTCATTGAATAATTTTTTAAAAGTGATGATATTGTGTTCTTAATTGATGATATATTCTTGGTATTGACTTTCAAAAAAAATTAGGGCTAATTTTTTTATATTTCAGTCGAAAAATTAATTGAATTTTTTTTCTGGAAGTGACCGTAATATTTTTATTTGAATTTAAATTCATAAATTTTCAATGATTTTATAATTTTAATACTAATATTTGGAATATATTTTTTAAATATAATTTTGATTTAAGAAATTAATTAAAGTAATTAATGAGTTACAAAGTATGAATTTTATTTGAATAATATTTTTAGAACATTTATTGATTTTCTATTATCAGGTTTTAAAATATTATATCATAACTGTGACTTAAAATATATAATTTAACATCCCCCAATCTAATAGTATATGATAGGGTAAAATAGGTTGGATATATGACCTAATGTGTGCCTCGCCGTATGTCAGAGGATACTGACATGAAGTAAGGATATGATAATTATATTGGGGAGACTATACCCCATGGTTAAAGAGTTAAAACATAATATAATTATCATATTACTATAAATATCCTCATATCAGAAATAATAGGAAAAATAAAAAACAACAGAATAACCAAATAATAAAATCTAATTAAATAATACAATGTACAATAAAGGAATAGAAAAATTTCATGTTAAAATTTAACTAAATTTCATTCTAGAAATAATAAAAATAAAAAACTATAATTCTCAAATAAGAATAAAAAATAATCTGTCCCAAACCCTATATTAGTCCCATCTCTAAACTCCATCCCATCCAGTAAGAAACCATCAACAATAAGGTCCCTTGCACTTGCCCAATCCATGATCCATGCAATCTATTATGGTTCCAAACGGCTTCTTGAAAAGGGTGTGATTATAACTCAGTATGTTGACACCACAATGTTTAAACATTATAATCTTCCAATCAGTGCATGAAATAATTTAATAAATAGGTATATTAATTAATTAAAAGATAAATTTAATACCACATTATCCTCCTTTTACACCATTCTAGAATATCTCGGAGCATGTCTCACAACCATGCCTACCATAACCATATAACCATGGAAAAACATAACATTCCATGGAAACATGTTTGAATGTCTTTTATCATATCTCACTACCATGCCAACAATGGCCATATGTCCATGTTATAAATCACCAAAATATAGGTCAAAACATGATATATAATCATTTAAAAAACAATCAACAGAAATACTGGTATAAAAAACTTTAGAATGAATCAGGTCCATGTTCGACATAAAAGAATTTCATAATGGGTTACTATGAATATCCCTCTATATAATATTTACATCATATATTAGGGGTAATCTTTTTATAATAATTTCAGCATGTATTCATGGTAATAGCCTATAATATAAGCATTTCTGTATATATCACTAGTAATAGCCCACTATATCATCATTACATCATGTATCAATGCACCTATCCAACCATATAAGAACTGTAGGGTGAATCACTAGGAATAACAATAAGGGTATCAAAATATCCAATTATAAGGCTAAATTCCTAATTATGAAAATTATTATTTTTATTTCAATTTCACATTCCATTTATAATTTTTTCAGAAACCACTAACATTCCAATAATTTAAATAATCATGAAAAGACAAGGTGAATCTATATCACGAAATTGTCCAAAACCCATGTCATGATAAGCACACTTTAATACATTAGTCAATTAATTTATAATCAAGGATTCACTCACTAAAAATGTATCCACAATTCAGATCAATCACCAATTAGTTCCAAGGTGATTAAAAGTAATAATACAATTCATAATTTAATTTATTCACGAACACATTATGTTGGCACAATTGAAATATACCTCATACAAGAAAATTATCAAACCATGGAGTTAATGTTTAGACCCCTACCATTATTTAACGATCTTCCAATGCTTTTAGCAGGATTCACCAAGAATAATGAAGGAACAAATGATGAAAATAAGTATCCCAATATTGACCATACAAATTAGATTTCCATAATAAAGGATAGCACTCCAAAATCATCTAAGAGGTTCTTTAAGGTTGAGTGGAGGAATTATACTACAGGATCAAATGAAAAAACAACCCCATAAAAGACTTAAAATCACTTCATGAGAAATTAAATTTTGTTTAATCTGTTTACATGTCTTGTATTTATTTTTTATTAGATATATCAAAAAACTTATTTCATCTGATTATCTCTTATCCCTCCTTACCATTTATATGATGTGAATGGTTTTTTGGACCTGTAACCATTTTATCCCTATATTGGTTCATGACATTTTTAGTGTTCGTTACACGTCATGTAATAAGTACACAACTCAAAATCCTTCAAAAACATAGAAAACAATCATAAAAATTTTATCACATTTATATCTGGACTCTAGCTCACAGTCTCTACATACTTTAAATAGGTCATCTTGGCCCCCAATGGGTGTAGTCAATGCCGAGGGCACTGAAAGAATCTCTAAATTAAGTCCCAAATCATGGACAAGGGTAGGTGATATGAAGGAGTGTGTCACTCCTGAATCTAACAAGGCATACACAAAAGGAGAAAACAAGAAAAGGGCACCTCAAATGATGTCTAGCTCACCAAGAGATGGAAACGCTAAAGCATGAAGCTGACCAAGACCTCTTCCATGACCTCCCTGATGACGACCACCACCACGACTTCAATCTGCTCTCTATGGAATGGGAGCGTCATGGGGATGTCCTCTTCCTGGACCATCTACCCTCTGCTGATCTAAAGCTGGTGCAACCTGCAACTACTGCCTCTGCTGGAACTGCCTCAATAGAGGAACCTAGAGCGGAACACCTGGTGTACAATGACTTCTCTGAATGTTCGGGCACTCTCGCTGCGGATGACCTTGACCACCACAAGAAAAACAAGAACCCGATCCCTTAGCATAGGGCTGAGAGATGTTATCACCAAAGAAACGAGATGCTGAGGGCTAGGACCTACCCCAACCGAACGGAGACTCTTCTGGCCGGAAAACCAGAAACCCCAGACCACAGCTCGGATTCATGAGGAATCATGAAGAATCTCCTTTCATGATGAACCAGTTCTATCCAACGTACTCTCGATGACCTCTTCCCTCACCAACACCTCAAGATATGTCTTCGTTATAAATGGGGTGACCTAGTGCTGGATTTCTGGACACAAAGACTCCTCAAAACGCCTCGCCCTGGCCTCCTTTTCTGGCAACAGGTCTGAAGCATATCGCAAAAGGTTCCGAAAACGGATTAAAAAATATTGCACCCTGGAGATCCCCTGTCAAAGGGTATGAAGTTCTAGGAAACATGAAGCCTTCATGGTCAAGGAAAGAAACTCCACTCTAAACTTGTCTCAGAACTCTCCCATGAGATTGCTAACTCCTCGCAATCCCTGAGGAACAAGAACCGCCTCTTCCTCGCTGCTCTATGCAGCATCATCACTACAGGGGAAACCCAACGCTCTTTCAGAGCACAGATTGAACTAAATCCTATCTTGAACTCCTCCAACCAGTCTTCTGTAACTGCAAATGAAACAGAGCCTTCATCCTTCTGCAGACTCTAGTGCTGAAAATCTCAGAGTGTCCCCCTAAGAGTTTCATTGTCGTCAGCTTCTATCCTACAGCGATCTACTGGCACAACCTGGTGGACATCTTCTGCGCAAACCTGACGAGGTCATCGACCTAGATCCATACCTAAAAAATAACATACAGTTAGAGCTCTTAAACATGGAATTTGGAAGACTCAACATTAATTTATTAATTGTTTTTTTAGGTTACCCTATCCTAGGGTCTACCCATTCAAACACAGACACAAAAAAGAATGAGGCATGATCATTTCTTAGGTCTCTACCCTACAACTAGTATCACCTCATTTAGTAGCCATTGTAAACATATAGTTTCATACATCAGATCATAAGGGGCCCTAAATTCCCCTGTCTCAGCTAGTCTCTGGTGTTTACGTCACTTGCTAAGCACGACTAACACTGTTTCCCTACCAACCCATGCACCCTCACCTATGCCAAACTCCAAACTTCATCCAATCCCTCAACCTCCCTCTGATACCACTCTTTCATGACCCCCTCCCCATAAGGTGTACCGTTCATGGGCCGATAATGTGAGAAGGGATATAATGACCCCTGAGTCCTGCCTCCAGTAGGCCCCATTTTTGCGTCTAGCACAAAGGGTATAGTAAACACATAGATCGGAGGCATTGCCCTCTAAGAGAACACATGCGAAAGAGAGAGAAAAGATAAACATCATCCAACTCCAACTCATACTCAAATATAAATGAAAACACAAGTTCACATATGAAATTACATGAGAAACTACTACAACTGGAAGTGAAAAACTACAAGTTCCCAAAAGAATGTAAAAAACTACTGCAACCCAAAGCCCGAATAGCTCCTGCAACCCCCAGCTAGTAGAAACTAGCTTGATATCCAACCTGCTCCAAGGAACCTGAAAAATAGTTTATATATACAAGTGTTGAGTATAATAGTATACTCAATAGGATCCTCCCCAAAGCCTCTCATGAAAAAGTAAATATCACATTCTAAAGCACAGTGAACAACAAGTGAACCTAACTCGTCACCTAAACAATAATACTATGTTCCCAGCCTCACCATGGATACTCTCCTCAAGTAATGCATAAGAGAGTATATAATATAATAAAGATTATCAAGGGTAACCTGCTACTACTTCCCCACTGGTTTTCCGCTTTCACCCA
Organism: Viscum album; assembly: GCA_963277665.1. NCBI lineage: Eukaryota > Viridiplantae > Streptophyta > Magnoliopsida > Santalales > Viscaceae > Viscum > Viscum album. The sequence continues at coordinate 1,055,355,452 of OY728133.1, forward strand.
ACGTCGCATGTCTGAAGCATCTCTCTCTAAAAAGCCTTGCCCCCAGTCTTCTGGGTGAAGCACCACAATATGCACCTCATGCAAGAATGTAACCAGGTAGTTTCCTAGAGCCACTAGAGCTCGTATAACATGTATCGTATGTTGGGTATTATAACTGAAGCCATTAAAGCTCAGACACTGAGTAAATTTCCTCAAGCCATCACAGCCTATACACGTTACACCAATAATAGTCTATAGAAGACTATATCTAGAATATGTGTGTGTGAATAACCCAATCCATTACATCCCTCTACAGACATATATGGGGAAAAATAACTATTGTGCCTACCAGTACAAGTAACTACCATGAGAAGAGAGTGGGTCCAGGGGGGTAGTCTTCCATCCATCCTCCCACCAGAATGTTGGGGAAAACACCCCCAGGGCTCAGAATCCCCGGGGAGTCAGTTGTGCTAATTGATAAGGTGGAGTAACATATAAAAACAAAAAAAGTACAGAATATACTATATCTCACAACCACACTATGGGAATAAAATTGTCTTAGACTCAACTGTAGCTAACGTCTCTCGAACTCCCGACTACCACTCCTATGACTAGGTATCATATAGGCACACAACCATTTAAAAAGCTTTATTTCCTTAATTCATTCACTTTTTATCAGTTCCACTTTACGTTAATTTATTCTTTAAAAAATTATTAACCATTAATAATTAAACATTAAATTTCATTAGCGTCACACCCAAAGTCCACAGTCCCCTTGAAAATTGTAACCTCAACATTTCGTTCCAGAAAGCTCCAACCCAATGTGTTAACATAATTTATTCAATTATTTATTTGCAGTATTACTTTCCCATATTCCAAGGAATTATAAAAAAACATTATATGCTACTGAACACAAGGGGGATCAACATGGTTAGTAGATAACTACCCATCAAGTCATTGACACCTATAGCATGAGCATAGACCCATCCTCCCTTGAGAAGCTAGAGATGGAAAGAATGTGGAATACCCCATGCGTCTTCAAACCTTTTGGAACAAGGGTAAAAAAGACCATCTACCTTGAGCAGTGCAGAAGGTAATGTTGATAAACAACTAATAAGAATCACTCAACATCCAAACATTCACATCTCACCCATTCCATCATCCACAATGGCCTCCCCAAAACTCACATGAATAAACTGATGCATCTCTCCAATATAGGCATCAACTAATACCACAACCAATAAGCCTCCCTCCCCCCACATATCACAAAATCCATTCAGGCTCACATCACCACACAAGCAGTAGGAAAAACAATCATCTTATCAATTGGGCTCTTGACTCTCAAAAAAAGAAAGTGGGTTACTTAGAGCCCATAAACTATTATCTTTTATCAAACAAATGTTTCTTTAATACATATTGGATTAACCAATTTATTATTCATAGGTTTCAACATTGGGAAGCCTAAACAGTAAGCTATCACAAATAATTAAAGATGCTTACTGCACCAATTTGATTAACATCAAATTACAACAACATCAATTGGATTCATTCACATGCCTCTTTATCTTCATCCAATTGATTATCAATTAATTCCGGCTTTACATTATTTACAAATTTCCATAAAGAACAAAAAATCTAACAAGAAAGCTTTGATATCACACTATCTAGAAAAACACGTGGCAATATGATACGATTGATATCAATTTATTTACCGAGTTCAAATATTTATTGTGTTAATTATATTTTTATTGAGTGGGATAAAACATGATAACAATATAGTTTCACGTAAAAGAAGAGAGAAGCAATGAATCCTCTACTTTAAACAGTCCTTGACGTTCTTTATACAAGAACGAGCCACACAAAAGGTTACGATCTTTTCCCCAAAGACAAATTTATCCACCCAAGGATGCAGAGACACCACCACATCGACCAACTCCCAATAAATCACATTAGAAACATGGGGTAAAAATTCAATAAAAAGGGAAAGAACAAAGAAGGAGAGGAACCAGAAATAATGAGGACAGATCATACCTTATATCAAAGACTGGCCGATATTTCTTGGTTGCATTAGAACAAAGCAGAAAAAATACTAGGAGGATGATTTGATTGCATAACTACTATGGGAAGGAATGGTATGTTCGAGAGTCTCACACCCAAGAACAGGGAAGAAGAACTAGGGAGGAAGATATCTCATCCCTTTAGAAGATTTAACGGGGTAGTGGTTTATGATACGATGGGTTTTCCATTAAAACCAGATCACATTAAACCATGCGTTTTGACAAAGTAAAAACATCCCGAGCGTTAGGAGAAATTAATTTAAGAGTAACGAACATTGAATTAGTCTTAGAGTCTTCAAAACAAGGCTTTAAATGCATTTTACGTCAAATGGAATGTGAAAGGGGTGAAACTATAGGAAGTTGGAAACATTATTCACTAACTCGAAATTTGAGAAAGGAAAAACATTGTTCAAAAACCTCACTATTGGAATCTTACCATTCTGGAAGCACTGTTCATGAACTCAAAATTTGGAAGAGGGAGAACACTGTTCATTAACCTCACCATTGGAATCTCACCGTTGGAACCTCATTATTCTGGAAACACTGATCATGAACTCAAAATTTGGTAAATGAAAAAGGTCACTATTGGAGCCTCACCATTCTAGAAACACTATTTATGAACCTCACCATTGGAACCTCACCATTCTGGAAACACTGTTTAAGAACTAAAAAGTTGGAAAAGGAAAAAGGTCACCATTGTAACATCACTGTTATGGAAACACTTTTCATGAACTCAAAATTTGGCAAAGGAAAGAGGTCACCGTTGGAACCTCACTATTGCACTGTTCACATATGGTTACTAATGGAACTGTTCACAGAGGGTCACCGATTACACTGTTTACATAAGGTCACCAATGTCAGTGTTCACATAGGGTCGCTATTGCACTGTTCACATAAGGTTACCGATGGAATTGTTCACAAAACGTCACCCATGACACTGTTCACATAAGGTCACTGATGTCACTATTTACATAAGGTCATCATTTCACTGTTCACATAAAGTTAATGATGACACTGTTCACATAAGGTCACCAATGACACTGTTCATAAAAGGTCATCGATGCACTATTCACAATGGTCTACCGTTGGAACTGTTCACCGATGGAACTATTCATAGGAATGGAAATTTGGAAAAGTGTTGGGGATAAGTCACATGGACCTCCTAAAACACCTCATACACCTGATTTTTGCAAAGGAATAGACCAGAGAGGTCTGAGCCAGTACCACTATAACAAAAAAAATGTAACAAAAAATAGAAATTTAATCACCATTTTTGAAAATGATGAATAAAAATTTGAGATAAATAAATGTGAATGTTGAATGAAATTAGTATGAGGAATTTATATCATATATTAAACCTTTGGGAACATAATAATAATAACTTTACCATAAGAATATAAACATGAAAATTAAAAATTATATCCAAAATGTTATAATGGTCAAAATCCCAATGGAATATTAAAAACAAGGTAGATATATTATGAATCTAAAATATAATACATTTATATTAGAAGATAATTAATTAAATTTGTTAATTAAGTTGAAAAAAATATTTCACCGAAAGAAAAAATAATAAAATTTAATAATTTTTCTAGATAATGGTTTTAAATAATAATGGGTTATTAATATATATAATAAAATTATTTTATTCAATCATAATTAATTTTTCTAATGGATAGAAATTTAATCATTCTATAAAATTAGAATTTTTCATTAATTTAGGATTTTATAAATAAATTTAATACATAATATTTATATTTTTTTGGATAAATTGATTCCATTTTTTGGATCACCATATGACAATTTGTCTTAGGCGGTTTTTTTTTAACTTTTATAAAAAATATGATTTTTTTATTAGAGAAATATGAATAATTTGATATTCCACATTATAAGTTATTTATATAATTAATTACATCATGAATGATGTATGTAACAATTATCTCTACCACACATTAAAAAATTAATTTATATAATCACACTAACCATCAATATTTTTAGTCTTTAGAAAAGATAATAAACAAATGATTTTTATATTTAAAACATCTCTTCTATCCCCATACAAAAACAACACTTATCCACCCCACTTATCATTCCACCTTATTTTAATTATATCATCTAAATTATACCAAAATCACCCCCTAAATTCCATATTCAAATTGTTAAGGTTTTTTTTCTTTAGAATATACTAATCCTTGAAGTCCCTGTATTGTGTCAATGGAGGAAATCCAAGGGAAGTTGCAAATATCTCAATAGAGATCCCTTATGTTATTCCAAACTTATAACTCCTAAAATTATATTGTAACAATCCAAATATAATTAAATTAGTATATTAAATATATAAAATTGTTATTATATTGATTTCATATCCATTATCCATCATCATCTAGTTTATTCTAAAAAAAAGGACCCTCATAAATTATAGTTGATTCACCGCCTATATGAACAATGTGTTTTGTTTTTCATCACCACCTTCTTGGATTGAAACAAATATAGGTTTAACTAAAAATATGATATTGATATGTATATTACATTCTTTTTAATATTATTGAATTAAAAAATAATTATAAAATTAAATAAAACTAATTGTGTTAAATATGGTCTGAAAACCCACCTAAATAAACTAACCCTTAAGCAATCACATTAGTACCTGATATGTCATGATTATTTTCAATGTATATTTGATATTTAAAACATTTTTGTTTTATGTAAATTCATTAAATCCATATAACCTCACTAATCGTTTCATGGAACCAATTTATACAAATATTTATAATTTCTCATAAATTGATGCGACTATAGAATAACAAAATGAATATCTTAGAGAGGATAAAAATAAACATAATTTTTTAATCAAATTATCATTAATTACTATAAAATATTGATGGTAAATTTAAAATAAATGAAAAAAATTTGAATTATTTATTTTATAATTTTAGTTTGATTAACTTGGAGGCTAGGCTATCATACTAATTGAGTCAATACCGATGGTAAGAAAACATCCAAATCACACCCTTTTAATTTTGGTTATGATTTATCTATCAAAATCATTATATATTCAATTACCTCTTCGTTATTCTTATGTAATTTTTCAATATTATTTATATATGTCCCTTAAGGTTATATAAATAAATTTTCTCTTTCATTATAAGGGCTATAAAATTTTTTGAATATTCAAATCATCAAATGTATTTATAATAATAATTTTTAATGGAATCGTAGACATTAAATTTCCCTTTTCAGGTGTAAAAATTTTAGTGTTTTTTTTCTTAAATTTTTTTATATAAATGATAATTGTTTTATATAGAACAATTCGGGTTAATTTTATCTTTTACATAAAACACAATGTGCTAACTTTAATTAATGATTTTTACTCATCTCTCTAACCAAATCTGAATAGTTCCCTTTTTAGTATTTCTTCTATACAATTTTGTCATTAAATATTCATTTAGTGAAATTATAATTCCATAAATATACTTATTTAATCAAAAATGAAAATAAATAATTCATTATTCATTTATTTTATTGGGAATAATGCTGATATTCCATTTATTTAGGCTTTGTGATAAGATTATGTAACCCATTTCATTCTCATTGGTTTTTTATTCTTATTATTTCTAGGATTTGATTTGATTTGGAAAATAATAATGTTAATATTTTTATTTTTTTTGTGTTTTAGTTGAAATCTAAATCCCCCAATGCATTGTGGAATATTTTCATCACCTAGGATACCATTTATGGTGATTGGAAATAAGCTTAATACATTGTGTTATATTGTCTTTGATGTGAGTCTTGCATTATACTTATAATTTCATGTTTCATATTTTCTCCACATTATTATAATTACATTATCCTATGATATCATATCCTTTATCCCATGATTCAATGTTATTAGATACGATTCTATTCATTAATGAAACTAGGTGATGACTCTTGATCCCTATTTTGTACATTTTTTTCATTTTTCCTTTAATTGGATTTAAAGTAAAACATTTTATTTATTTATCTCCCTAAAGTAACAAATCTTATACTATAATATAAATAGTATAAAGGATAAAATTATGGATATTTAAATAATGGGATTTTTATTTAGTTCTATGGTGATGTTTGATATATCTAATCAACCAATGGAACTATGAATCAATATTTTTTAATGTTTTTTGGGTAATTATATTAAATTTTTTTAAATAAAATGAGTATTTTAATTGGGGTTTTATAGATAATTTACACCTACTTTAGGATGTGCCAAAATAAAATATTTATTATTCATAGTGCATCATATTTTCTCACCAGCGTTGTCTCACTTCCAGAGTTTTTTCAGTTCAAAAACTCACTATTTTAAATTAATGTATTTTATGTTTTTGCTATTTTATATTTTATCAAAATAGTGTATATATGGTGGTTAATATTATGTATTTAAAAAAATTAATCATCAGGATTCAATGGAGTTAAAATAAATGTAGTTACGTATAACAAAAATACACCCTATAGAATCACGTCGGTGAACATTAATTGTTTCATAGAAAGCCTCAAATTTACCTAGTGTGAACACTCCATTATATCGGTGAACATCATCATCAACCATTGTTTTGAGTATATATTGTAATAAATAATTTCTTTTTAAAATGTAAATATACCTCTCCATGGAGGGGAAATAGAGAAGATGAAAAAGATACATCGAAAGTAATTGTAGTTGGGACCCACAACAAATATCCTATAGGACACTCCAAAGAAGATGAAAAATATTAAACGATAATGTTTAGATACATAGTCTCAACAATGGAGTGATCTCCCAAGATATTCCTTGAGTTTGTTACTCAATATTATCTGTATAATAGATAACTATGATAATATGTTGTAAATAGATAGAAGAGAATGGGAAATTGTATTTAAATATTCAATAGAAGTATATAATAAAAATAAACAATATAACTACTCTAAAATTCATAAAATACATTAGCACATTCTTTAGTTTAGTGGTTTATCACCCTCAACTATTAGCTCTCTCATCAATTTATATAGTGAATAGTAGGCTCAATTGAAATAATACAATTTGTACAGTTTAAATATTGAGTCAAATGTAATGTCTATTTATGTTTTATATGTTTAAGACTTTAAGACATAAAAAATACTTTTATAGTTGAATAGAATATTCATGATTCATAATCCTATCATATGTAAAAGGTTAATCCCTACCTGTGTAAGGATAAAAAAATTATAGTGGGACCATTGAAGTAATGCCCAAAATGGCTAATCAAGTATATATTTTATTTAGGTCCCATTATATCCTTTAAAAATTATGATCCACATTAAGGTATCCATATGAAATATGTATTCCAACATTTTCTAAATCTAATAAAAAATTAAAATAAAAAATTTATATATTGGAAATATTAAGATTAAAATATAAAATTGTATTTGGATAGAAAAATATAGAATTTATATGCAATTTCAAAAATTATTCATTAATTAAATTTTTTTTTAAATAAACATTTAGAAAGTATGTATTTACTGATTAAAAGATAATATGAATATAAACCCTTAAAAATAAATAATTAACTACAATTTTCAATTCAACCTAAACTATTTATTTAACAAAAAAATTTAATAATCACTTATAAAATTAAAAAATTTATGGGACTTCCAAAAATGAAATTAAAATTAATATTATTGAAAATATTGGTTGTTTTAGTTCCCCCACCTTTAAGAATGATAGTGTTAGGAAATTTGATTATACATATAGCAAAAAAGAAATATATTTCCTAGGTACAAAAACATTCAAAATTGAATCAATGATTCATTCATTATTGAAAACATCTTATCTCCTCCACATTTCTCATCCACAAGCCCAATTAAATTCATGAAAAATTTCAAGTTCCATATTCTTGAATAGAAAGTATTTACTAAAATTAATATATTTACATGTTTCATGATCATGATTCTCTCTTTTAGTAGCCTCTTTAACTCAATATAAATTGTTTACTTCCGGGATACAACCCAAATTCTATTATTATAAGTAACTTTACCCTTATTTATCTAGTGACAACTATTTCTCTAACCAAAATACATTAATCTTCATAAATGGATAGTACAATTAATTTCAATTTTTAAATTTTATTTTAAATTTTGTAGTCTATTTACTTTTTATGTTTCTTATATATTAGAAGATAATGTAGTATCCTAATTGCACATTTTTCTCTAGTTTCAAATGGATTAAAAATTTATTTTTCTTTGGATTCCTAAGGGGTTATTTTTTATAATAGAAAAATTTGCCTTGATATATTTCAGAATTATAGTTTAATTATTTTATAATTTTAATTAAAAAAATTATTTTCCATTAACAAATATTATCTTAGTTATATAACTAATATTTAGATGAAATTAGTGGGAAAATATCTTAGTAATTATATATGTTCCACAAAAACATATTAAAATAAATCATCTAAATAAACAAGGATGTTTTCACAAAGTATGATAATAATTAAATATTAATTTATTATCCTAAAATAACACCATAAATTGAAACATACAAAAAAATATTCTAAACTAAATAGATGGTAAAATCACCCTAGATTTAAAATATTACTACCATCTTTTAATTCAAAAAATGATTTCATAAGCTTTGTATGAATGCTTAAATTGGTTAGAAACATGTCATGTATAAAAGGGAAAAATGACTTATTAGAAAGAACAACATTGAATTCGTCTCCTTTTTGATTCTCATTGAAAACCTACAGGTAAACCAAAATTATTAAAACCAAATTAATTTATTCAATTAAAAAATAAAAACAACCATTAAATGGGAACATAAATAAATAGATTGGTATTTTTCACCCTAGTTTCACTATGGTTTTGACTACCCCCAGAAGGTTATTTTCAGATATCTTAAAATCTTTGATGGTGGATGGAGTTACATCAAGACGACCCCCAAGGAAATTTCCTTCCAAATTTTATTCCTTTACACATAGTGTAAGGATCCCATATACTGAATTGCAAAATTCATCCCCATTGCAATAATGCATAAATTTCATGTTGTGCTCAGGAGAAGGAATGAGACCTATTCATTTCATTTTAGGAAAAACCAATTTTACTAATACTTCTTCTTCTTCAAGGATTGATCTAAATATGATTTATTAATAGAAATTACAAAGTAAATTTTAGGGAATAATTGATTGAAATTTAAAAAATATGAATTTAAATGTAAATATCCCATATAAATTGTTTCTATAGAAATATTTTTTATGGATATCCCCCAAAATATCCTCTTATATGTTCTCCTAATATTGTTAAATCAAATCATGGATCTTGATGAGTTATTTATTAGGTAAAACTGTTTTCTCTTCATAAGCGAATGAAAACTATTTTTCAGCCAATTCTTAAAAATTTAAACTATATGAGTAAATTATTAATTCAATTTCAATGAAATGATATGAAATTTTGATCAATGAAACACTGAATCCATAAATTATTTTATTTTAATGTTATTATTTAATGGAAAATGATTCTTGTGGTTTTTGACATTGATATAGGTAGGAATTATGGCTCCTCAAATCTTTATTCATATTCAACAACATGGGTGGCTTATTCTCCATTGGTCATAGAATACTATAGTAATAATAATTATACTTTTGTAAGGATGGGATGATCTTATTTCAGGATTCCCTAAAAAATGTTATTTAAATATTTTTATAGATTTTATATATCCCCTATAGGTGTGTCAGCATGAATGAGGCATCACTTCTAGCAATAGATATGTGAGGATTAGATAGAGATGGTTTTTAAGCATGTCCTTAGCCTCTAAAATTTTATTACAAAATTCTAGAGGAAATAAGAGGTACTATATTTAATCCTCAAAAACCTTTTGATGGATCATTGAGAAGTACTCCTACGTATAAATAAATTCTCAGGATAAAGCTTCATGTACTGTGAACTCAAGGGATACTTTCATGAATATAACATACTCCATGAATTCCTCACCCAAATAAAATTTAGATTCTAGGTAACCAGAAATGTTTAATAAATAAAGAAAACGTTTCTTTAAAGGGTCACAGTGGGTGAAAATATATATTTTAGATATAATTATTAAATTATTGGAAATTATATAATAAATTAAAATTAAATAATTAGTGAAAGGTAACTTATATCCTTGAGATAAATTCTATGTTTTTTCAAAAAAAAATGGTCTTGGGGAAATCAATTATTTATTTTTCCTAATATAGCATGGCAGCAGACAAGACTCATCTCACGTGAGGATATTTTATAGTTTTAACACCCACGATTCTAATTTATCCTATTTTATTTTTTAGAATTTGAAAATTTATAAAAAAAATTCAAACATGGTGGTTGATAATTTTTAGTGAAATATAGTAATTAATCCAAAAAATTCAATATTGACCGAATGAATGATGTTATAAGGAAATGAAATACTATTAAGGGAATCATCTAGAGTAAAAATTCATTAAACCACAAATAAACTCAAATATATATAATGAAAACACTCTACTGTATTTGTGAACAACATTAAAATCATCTTCATCCATAGTTATGTATATATAAATAATAAAAAATTTGAAATTTTACATCGTGTACACCTCCTCCATGGGGGAGATAGAGAAATAAATATGTTATATTAATGAAAATTTAAATGGGATCCCACTTATAATTAAACACGGAAAAATCTAATTTATATAAGAATTATTATATAGGATGGTGTATAGAGATGGTTTAATAATGGATTACTCCCTTAAGATACTTCCTAGGTCTATTACTCGTTATTATTAGCATATGATTTCAAAATGAGAACAAGAATAAAAAAATATAAATATTTTTTTTCAGATATTAAATGAAAATTCATATTGAAAATAAATTATAATAATACTCTAAAATATATAAACAATTCATCCATTTATTTTACATAGTTTTTGATACCTTCACATACCAATTTTTCCCTTATTTATAGAGTTAAGGGGAGGTTCAAGTAAAAAAATATATCTTGGAATGTTTGAAAATAGAGTAAAATGTAATACCAATTTTTGTGCCACGTGGTTTACCCTAAAATATATAAAATAAAAAATTTTCCTATCAAAATAAAATTATATTTGGGTATTCTAGCTTGTTTCAAAATTTCATCCTAATCCAATATTGTCTCATCAATGAATTATTGTCTAGATTGATTAATCTAGTTCAAATATTAATTTTTAGGAAATTACCTTTATGAAAATGTGTAAAATCTAAGAAAATTCAAGTAAATTATGTTTCCCAAAATATTCAAAATCTTTTCAAAATAAAATTAAATAAAAATTCAACACATGTAAAATTATATAATAAAAACCCTAAAGTTTAGTTGGAAGGGAAAAATTGTTATTTCCATAGATTTTCTAAATTAATCCTTTAATTATAAATTTATACTAAATATTAATAAAAATATATGGATAATTCAATTAATATCCTTGATGAATAAAAACACTTGAAGGTAAATAATTAATCCATTTTTTCAATTAAAATCAAATTAATCAATTAATATTAAAATATAATAACAACCATTAAATAAAAAATTTATGGGATTTAAAATATTGAAATTTAATGAAAAATTATAGAAAATAGTGCATATATAAATTGAAATGATAAATATATTATATAATAAATAAATAAACCACTATCGATCCCTCGGGTATATGGTGAGACTATGAACAAAAAAATTTTTCTTTAACTATAGTTGGGTGTATTTGATCACGTTATATCCACAAACGATGGCAGGAGTATCCTCTCATGAACGCCTCATGTATTATCAGATAAGGGGAAGATTGTATCACCATTATCATATCATAAATAATGTTTTGGGGGAAGATTATTCCACCAAAAGATATATCATATATATAATACTTCAAGGGGAAGAGTGTTCCACGATGATTATATCTTATTTAAACAGTTATATAAAAATAATCCCAACAAAAGAAATTACATATATATAATTACTTATTTGTAATATTGGTCCACCTAAATCATTTAACATATAAAAATTTGATGAGAGGAGAATATCACCAAGAATCATAACATATAGATTCACTCAGGTGAAGAGTATACCACCCCACAATTATCCATGTGAAAGATAGAACCAACCAGGAATCCATTTTTATTTCATTAATTATAAATTTACCATTCATTATACTTTTAATAGTTCATTATAATTCCACATCACATCAATTTTATAATTTAAAATTCTCATTTTTTAGGTGGGTTGCTCTTCTATTTACTGTTTCTAAACCCATGATTATCTAGTGACCCATCAATGTTAAAAATTTTGTAACATTTTATTAAAAGATATATAATGATCACCTCTTAGTATTACCATGATATTTAAACTTCCAATTGTTTTAGGAATATCCCACTTATAGGGAAATGTTTTTTGCTCTATGTTTATTTATGAAATTCATACAACATGAACACGATGATTCCCTAATAAAAAAATCATAAAACATTTATTTTAATGTTTTGGATGGTTATAGGATAGGATATCTCAAATATGAATTAGATATAAATAGAAAATAAAATTATAATTTAAAAATAAATTAGGGACAACATAAATAGTGTTTTTAGAAACTAATATTCAAAGGAAAAATTGGAATACATTGAGGGTGAAGTGTTTAGTCAATGATAACTTTTTACAATTTCTAATATACTGAACAAAACCTATAAATGTTATTAAATTTATACTCAGATCAAATAAAATACTCAACAATACCTATATAGAAGAAATAAAAGATATAACAAAGAACAAAGAATTTAAATGAAAATAACTTAATTGTGATAAACCTACAGACTTCTATATTTCATTTTTATCAATGGATAATGATTATATAGTAGTAATTCTATTATCAATTATATAAATGTTTGATTCTTGTTGTATGATACCCATAGTGGTTCCACATTAATTATGTCACAAAAATATTATACTAGTTCCCACCAATTAGAAATATTATACCATCAAAATTAGAAAAATAATTGTAACTTGTGGTCACTTCAACAACATATGATGATATTTTTTTAATATTTATAATGAAATCTAATTTTACTCCTATGAAAAATGGAATCCACTATAAATTAGATGTCCATAAATCTATTCAACATAATTTTTACTTATGGTTTTCCAACATTTATAACTCCATGATTTGTAATCATTTCCCCATTACTTATAAATCCAACAAATATATCATTCTTTATTGATATAGTGGATCCTATAATATTTTGTTGTCTGAAACCTCAGAATAAACCGATATCTCAAGAAATTTAACACATGAAACCCCATTATTAAATGAGATCACCCCATTATATAACCAATCCTCAACTAAGAATGTTTGGAATTCATGGGCTATAATATTAAAAAACCCCAACTTATTCTTTATCATAACACCATCATTATTTATTTAAGAATTCATATTTTAATATTGTTAAATATTTAAAAAAAATTACTCATAAAATGATTAACTCCTATAGAATCAAAAAAAATCTTCAGCATTTTTAACCACTGAATTTGTTTCTTAGAATCATAACAGTTTCACTAACTCAAAATTTTTTATGTGATGTAACTCAGTATCTTATGTTCAACTAAAATTCATAGACTCCTTTTTTGATATTTCAGTTCTACCTATATAACCATCGATGAAAATCCTTTTTTAGCAATTTAAATCATTGAAAATATTATAAATGAATTAATAGGTTTCCAGTTAATGTATTTTGTTTACCTTGGTGTTGTTAAAAAATTTCCCTATAAATCCTTATCATAATTCATAATTATATAAACTTCCATTAATTAGGGATTCTCCTTCATGAAATAAGTTTTTTAATTTCTAATTTTATTTTTTAGTAAACTCAACCCTCATCTTATTCACACAAATATTATACATTAATTCTTTATAATCATTCATTATCATTAGTAAAATAAATCCCCAAAATTTTTATAACAATATCAAATGATTTTTTCCAATATCACACTCATTATTGGTCATTTATTCTCTAATCGAACACAATTCAAAATAGCATAGAAACCAACACAATGTAACGTCCCGGTTCCGGAAGCCACCCAGAGGCGCCCCGTACCCGGTTGGTCACATAGACTAAAGAACATTTCCCCTAATGCCAGAGGCTTATGACTAGAAGTGAGGTCATTGGTTGTGTTACTGGGGAAACTATGCCCTCATTGGAAGAATAACACAGTAGAAGAGAAAACAAATAGATAACTATAGCGAAAGCAGTATTAATCTATATGAAAGTAAACAGCATAATTCTAAAGAAATAAACAGCTGTAGTGTATATATATAAAAATGATGCATGGAACATATGTCTTGGAAAACATCCAAACACATCACAATGATGGAATACAAAATAGTAATATGCCAAGGTAAAAAAGAAAACAGATAAACCACTCCTCTACATCGTAATCCTTGGCTTGGTCCCATGCTCTCCAACTCAACAATATATCAAGTACTTGAAGTAGAAGGGCGCTTGCCCTTATCTATACCTGCAGCAATATAATCTGTTTGGGTCCAAAAGCATGGCCCAAACAGGGTGTGAGACTAAATCCCAATAGGCAACCACCCAAAGATATGTGCCTAATAGTCAGTGAATATAATGTAGGTAAAAGTACAGAAAGCATTAAACAAGGAAGTACTCAGCAGTAAAAATTCCATATATCCAATAAGCAGCTAAACAAGTATGGTAACCCTCTTGTAAGTACACACGACCTATCCTCTCTAGTTTAGTTATAATAATATGTAAAGACTCTATGAGGAAGCACTCTCAGTCAATTCCCCTTATAGTCAAAATTAATTCAAAGACTCTCTAAGTAAGCTCGCACGATCAATTCCCCTTATTGTATAAAGTAGAACAAGACTCTCTGAGGAAGCTCACACAGTCAATTCCCCTTATAGTTTAAGGTAGTCATGAAATTCAAAGACTCTTTGAGGAAGATCACATGGTCAATTCCCCTTATTGTCGAAAGTATAACAAGACTCTCTGAGGAAGCTCACGTAGTCAATTACCCTTTATAGTCTAAGGTAGTCAAGTAATTCAAAGACTCTCTGAGGAAGCTCACACATTCAATTCCCCTTATAGTATAAAGCTGTCAAGGACTCACTGAGGAAGCTCACTCGGTCAATTCCCCTTATAACACTATGTGAACAAAGCCTCTCTGAGGAATGTCCCTCAGTCAATCACCCTTATATCCTCAAGTTCTCAAAGACTCTCTGAGGAAGCTCACTCTGCCAATTCCCCTTATAGTCTACTACACCAGGTTCTCACGGACCATTGTAGGTCAAAGAGCATAGAAATGTGAAGTGGCCAAGGTAAACCTCATAAAATACTTGGCTAATTAGTCTACAACATATCAAGCATGTTAGAATACAAACTCTCCACCCTACAACACTAGGCATGGAAAACAGGCAAGGAGTCCAAAGGCTAAGCAGGACCAAACAGTTGTAAACAGAACATGCATGGGAAAACACATCCAAGACAAAGCAATCAACCCTATTAATACCAAATAACCTCTACTCAAGCATACAAGTAGGTAAGTAAATTAAAAATCGTAAAACGGTAAACACACAATACCCCATTGAAGGTTATTGGAAAAAAATTCACATAATACTCAAATACATTAAATAGAAACGAAGAAACCACCTGCCTTTAGGGTTCCGATGAAATTCATCCACCAACTAACAAAACTCCTCAAATCTAGTGAATTCACCGCCAAAAATGCTCTATATCCCCTTCCCTAACATCCACCAATCTTAAATTCAACACCCAATGCAACTAATACCCTAGATCTACACACAAAAAGTGTAGATCTAGAAAATCGAGAGAGAGAGAGATGTAGATCTAGAGAAAAACACGAAGAAACCTAGATGAGAGACTTCCTTGGGAGAAACCACCTTCAAACCACCTTGAAAACCCTTTGATTTGCTTCCAAAAAGTGTGTGAGAGTCCCTCCAACCCTTGAGAACTAAAAATCCCAAGAGAGCTTCGAGTGGGAGGAAGAGTGAGTGAGGGATTGAAAATCCCAAGTACCCAGGACTTCAAAACCATATCTTTAGGTGTTCGCACGGTTACGCCGCACGGTTTGGAAAACCATGTGCCAACCATGCCATTACCACTGTCTCACCCATAGACTTCGCATGGCTTGCCCGCATGGTCTGAAAAACCATGTGCCGCCCGTGCGGAGCCCACTGTCAGGGGTGCACAGTTTCTTGGGCTGGACGCATGGTTTATTCAGATTGTGCGCCAACTGTGCGCCCCTGTACAACCTCCACAACTTTAATGTTTTTCCCCATAAATTCCTCTTTTTCTCAAAAACGACCAGAAAAGAGAAACATAACTAAAAATAAGATCTGGGTTCTTACACACAACAACTAGTTCATTGACTTCAACATATTGTTTAACAATTTTGGATTCTAATTGATTCATTGATTTCCTTTTATGTTCATCCATATAATTTAACATTAGGTTTTATTTTCCCATATTTTAATTGAATTATCATTCAATTATTTCTTCTTAAAAAACAATTATTTTTTTATAATTTTATGATCTTATACTAATTGAACATTACAACATACTCTCACTTTAATATTTACTTTTAATTTCATCTTCATTTCTCAACTCCTTTTGAAGAATCATCTTCTAATATAATTTCAAGTCATAATTTCTGGTGTATCATCAAGTAGTTCTTATAAATTCAATAAATTTTACACATTTTATCAAAGAGTTAGAATTATTGTTATGGTGGACTCAATTGACATGTTCATAGTGAAAATTAATTTTTTATAAAATTAAATAGACTCAAATGATTTCTAGGACTTCATTACTTGTGATGGAGTATGTCTCTATCTTTCATTTGGTCACCCTGACATAATGAGTAAAAAATGTGACATATGGTCACCATAATACCTCACATGTAGAAATCCGTTCATCATCTCAACCAATATTAAACCATTATTTTCTTGTATTATGTTTAATTCATTTACCTAGCTTAACATTTTATCCTCTCGTCATTATATAAAATCTTCTAGATTCAGTCCTTCATAAATTTAAAAACAATATTTTATAATAAAAAACATTCTTCTAAACATAGTTGATAAAATATAAATATATGTATTATACTGTAAAAACTTACAGCTTTATATTTTTATTTTATTGGAAACATAACTCAACCCTTTTTATAACTCACATCTCATCAAACCATAGTCATGATTAATGAGACAATTCCTCTACCACATTTCAAGATAATGATATTTTTTAACAGAATATCATCTCTGGGTGATAATAAATTTTTTACTCGGTATTTATAGTAAAACCTGTACTCATTTTCTATCTATTTAATTTATGGTGTATCATATTCCCCTTTTCTTATTCCCCTTTTAATAATGACCTTAGCTTAAAATAATAAGATGATAGTTGATTCATACCATTTTTTACCATTACCTTGATTATTTTCATTTCTCTAATCCTTTTTTTTAAATTAAATATAAAAAATCACTTCTTCAATAATTATTACAACTTTTTATATGAATACATGTTACATATCACCATAATACATTCCCATGGACAATAATGGTTTATTTTATGTTGAAACTATATTCATAAAAAAGATGTTTTCATGAAAGATATTCTACATATTCGAAAAAATTATTCATTTAATGTACCATATTAGGTTTATAATATATAATAGTATTTTTTATTACCTAGAAAATATATAAATTTAAGAATGTTTGGGATTAGATTCTTCGTAAGGGTAAACATGGGAGATATGTACTCATGATATTAAGTGAGAATAAGACCAAAATAAGGGAAAGATAATGGGATCCTAACATTTGAAAATCATACCCCATAATAAATATCCTAAATTATGAGTAATGGAATAAGTCTTTAAGTCTAAAAAAATACATTTCTATAATCATGAATCCGAAATCAAGATCAATATGGAATAATAAATTCATATATCAATGGAATGTTACAAAAGTATAAAATTAGGAAATCACGGTATTATGAGAATTTTTAACCAATAAGAAGATAACTATTGAAATTAAGGATATTTAGTTCAGTCCTTGTATAAAAAATTTTAACACTAAACTAGGTCTATACATAAAAACGTTAATATTTTAAAATAGGAATAGACTTGTGATTAATGTTTCCAACATGAAACCTGGTTCACCGATAACATTGTTATATCATGAAATATAAATTTTTCCAAATAAATAAATGGGATATTGAATATTAATCCCATATATAACATAATTATAACCATATATATATATGTGTGTGTGTGTGTATGTGTGTGTGTGTGTGTCAAAACATTAAAAACAATTACAAGTTAATTGTATCATAACCTAGGGAAAGAAAATGGGTTTCAGAAATATTTCATCACAACTTAATTAACATATGGGAAATTTATATATTTCATAGAATCATAATTAAATTGTCATTATCCTATGGTATATATAGAAATATTTCAAATATTATCATAAAGTCATTTCTCTAGTGATTCCAAAAAATCTTTAAATGACGTTTACATACATTGAAAATTTCATTGGAGTTGAATTTGAACAATTCTTTGAGTTCCTGGTAAAACCTATTTATTTTGGTATCATTAAAAACTAAAAATTACATGAATATAGAAAAGAGTATTGAATTTTAAAATAACTATAGATACTATAAAATTATGTTACAAATAAAATAACAATCATTGCTGTAAGAAAGTATTTCAATGTGGAATATCTTAAAAGTGATAATTCATTTCATAGTTTTGTAAAAAGTCAAAATATAGTCATACATAAATTTTTTGAAAATTTCCATTTTAATAATTTATAAAGAAAGAAAAGTTCAATGAAAAAAATATTTACTATACATTTATATATTGATACAAATTTCCATAAAATATTTTCAATAACATTGATAAGGAATAAATATTTTGAAGACAAAGGAGGGAATGAAGTTAGTTTTTATTGAAAAAAAATTCTCACTTGTTTGAAGTAAAATATAGATAAAATGGAACTAATAATTGAAGAAATATTAATAAAAAGATACAAAATCTATATATTGGTGGAAATTTAAAAGTATCATATAATTTCCATTAATTTAAATTTGACTTTGACAACCCTGAATAGAAAATTAATTATAGTATAAAACCTTACCTGAGCTCTCATACATATTATAAATTTAAAAGTCATGTATTATAAATATTGAATTATTATAAATATATGATTTATTTAAATTCATTTATTTTTTCTATATATCCTTCTCTTATAATGTTTAATAAACCATTTCTTATACATTATATATTAAAATGAATGTTCTGTTGAAAACATGTTCATTCTTCATGCTTGTTTTAGTTAAAATATTCAAGTCCTTGAACATTGTGAATGGTCCTATAATATATAATATATAATTATTTTATAACTATAATATTTATTCATTATATAAATTTTTATAAAAATCAAAATAATTTTGTGATGTAAATCAAATTACATCATTGTGTGGAGACAATAATATGTACGAATGCACGAGTGATGTTTTCACTTTTCAAGGGATGTAATGAAAGAAAGGTGTACATAAATTTACTAATATAAAATAAAAATTTAATCATAAATATAATATATATTATTTAAATGTGTCTTTATTAAAATTCATGTTAAAATGAAAAAAAAAATTAATCACATTGCTTTGTGGAGCAGGTAGTCCAAATGCATGCACGGGGGGATGTTATAATTTTCTAATGGATGGTAAAGTAAAATAAAATGTATATAAAAACAAAATAAAAACATATAAGTATATTAAATAGACTAATTAAATGTTTTTATAATCTTATTGAACATCAAGAAGAGGTTTTAGAAGAAAGAAACAGGAAAAATTGTGGAAGTAACATATACCACTTCTTTGAGAAACAGTAATTGGATTACATATTATGAACTCTTGAGATGGTATTTTAATAAAAGAATAATATATAAAATATTTATTTGGAATTTTTAACTAGTTTATGAAGATTTTTATTGAGATTTGTGCATCAATAAGTTCTGAAATAGAGAGGATGATAGGTTCTCTTTTATAAGCATGTGGAGTGGAACAATTATAATTAATAATAATATTATAATTTAATAAAGTCACTCTCTAAATATTGTGTTTCAAAAGTAAATAAATTAAAAATATTGTATGATATAGGATTTAATAAACTCAATAAATAAGATTTAAAAGAATTTATAGGTTATTTTAAATATTTCCTCTATAGTTTAACCCCTATAAACATTTTAACAATTGTCATTGTAATAATTTTTATAAATAACTATTCATAATGAAAAAAACTATTGATCAACTCATAAATATATTTAAAGATTAATATTATAAAATATAAACATTTCTATAATATTAAATTTCAATCATTTTTATAAATTCACTTTAAAATAAATCCAAAAAATAAAAAGAAAACAGTTTTTAGAGGAATGCATTTTTAAGCATAAAACAATATTTATTCTTATATCATGACTGGAAAAAACCTTTATATGAATGTTAATATATTTTATTTAATTTTAAATACAAATTTTTTTTATAATCATTCATTAATTCGTATTAATTATATCTATTAAAATAAAATATATTGGTCACAAGAAAAACTTTTTTCTAAAATATATATATCCATTTTTTCTATAAAATAGTTTTATCTTCATTTATAAACAATTTGTAAAGAAAATATGAATGGTAATTAAATTTCATATTCTATACTAGTATATTTCATAATAATCATAGTTCATTAGTAATGAATAAGAATAACACATTGAAAAATATGGTAATTTGAAAAATTAGACTTCTAAAATTAAAAGATATTGTTTTTAAGATTAAAAATGTGCATTTAATTACTAGGAATTAATAAATAAATTTTCATTGAGCAAACCATTTATACATACTTTTAATATTTTTTTGGTTTTATTAATATCTATTAATATAACAAATAGTTGATGACAATCACATTTAATTTTAATACATCAATTGTCTATCATGGTTTATTGAAGTTCAGAATTATATGAAAAGAATACCATCAAACATATCAATGTTATTTAAAGAAAAATATGTCAATAAATTATGTGGGGTCACACTATAATACCCTTATAATAATTTTCACCAAAAAATTATTTTATACTGACACATAAATGGTATAATTTTATTGTCACGAACTGAATCCTGTCACCGCCAAAAACGGCACAAAACCCAGCCCATGACAAAGCCCGAAGGGTTTCCCTATCCTCATGGGCTGGCACAAGTTCCCGGGTGTCATTTATCTTGGTTTGGGAATGATTTACCCGAATATGAAAGCATAAAACCTTAAAAACAATCCATAATATAAATTCTGAAATTTATAGCCAAACAAGTATTAATAAAAAAACCAGAACTGAATACATTGGATTAAATACATTAAAATAGGTCCAAATACAAAAAAAGACAACAGAAATACATCACCCAGGACTCCACATGACAAGGGGGTCATCACCTGCAATTCATCTCCACAACTCTGCCCCAGCGATGGGGGCTAACACCCAGAACCACCATCACTAGGGCAGAGTTGTGGAGATGACTTGCAGGTGATGGCCCCCTTGTCATGTGGAGTCCTTGGGGATGTCTTTCTGTTAAATTTTTTGGTATTTGGACCTCTTTTATTGTATTTAATCCAATGTATTCATTTCTGTTTTTTTATTAAGACTTGTTTGGCTCTAAATTTCAGAATTTATATTATGGATTGTTTTTAAGGTTTTATGCTTTCATATTCAGGTAAATCCTTCCCAAACCAAGATAAATGATACCCGGGCACTTGTTCCTGCCCGTGGGGATAGATAATTCCCTTCGGTATTTGTCACGGGCTGGGTTTGGTTCCGTTTTTGGCGGCGACCAGATTATGTTCGTGACAAAATGGTATCGAAGGAGGTTCAGGTTAACTCTTTGGGTCATGTTATTTGGCTAAGAGTCAGGATAGTATAGAGTTAGGATTTTAGGGACTTGGTATTCTAGTTATGGGTAGTGTTCCTGATCACCACACCTCATGACAGGATTCAAGTTTCTAGGGTAAGTCAAGATTTATCTAAGTCCTTTGGTTTTCTTGGTTTGATGATGGTTAGGGGAAATGAAAAGAGAGTTGGGTTAATGGTCTAAGTGATCTCGCAGGGCCTGGAACACCATGTGGAGCCAGGGATCTTCCCTAGAACAATCTTTGTGACTGTGAAGATATTGGAGTATGGTCTTCCACTATATGTCGAAGTCACCCACTGAAACTAGTTTCCTCTCATATTGACTTGTGTTCTTTAGTTTGGAAATCTTGGAACTTTGGTTTTAAAGTGACTTGGTTTTAAGAAGTGTAAAGTTTTTTTTGAAATGATTTTCAAATAATGAGAGAATGTTTTTGTTAATGAAATGGTGGAACTATATTTTAGGAATTTTTTTGAAATGGAAATGGTGTGCTTACACCTCTTTTGAAAGAAGAAACAATATTGATGTTGGTTTTGGAAAGTGTTTGAAATAGAGTTTTCTAAACAATCAAAGGGTGTTTTAATGGGATGAGATGTTTTGAAATTGATGGTAATATCTTTAAATTGAGTTCTTGTATAAATGGTTGTGTGTTTCTGAAAATTTTATAAATATTTGAATTGGGATTTGGAACTCCAGGTTAGCAGTTTTGAGAAAAAGGATGTGTTGGTCGACCATTTTGGATTTGAAAAGTGGAATGAATATTTTTTTTAACCTTTGGTATTTCCATGAGTAACCACATGCATGGGGTTATATGGGATGATGGATGGCTGATGGCATGACTTGATGAGTGTTGGGATGGATTTGAGGAGGGTGCCTATTGTGGAACAAAAACATGCATGTGTGAGGCCCATGGGGTACCTTTGGTGGATATGCTTACAGCTAAACCGTTTGTTTTCAAAGAAATGTTTTTAAAGAAAAACATGATGTCTTGATGAATAGTTTGGTATAGTTTGTATTTTGGGTTTTTGATAATGTTGATGTTGTGGGATGTTTTGAGTCCAAGAACCCCTCCTGTTTGAACTATATTTTGGGTTTGTTTTTGGTCGGTAAGACGTGTTGTAGGGACGGTTAGTGGTCTCTTTTGAAATATGTTTTGTGATGCCTTTATGGTGGTTATCTTCAAGTGTTTGGATCTGGTTTATGGCTTTTTTGACCAATGGACCAGCTTGGTTGGGTCCTTGGGTTCTCTCATTGGATAAGGTATGCCCCCATTAAGGGTTAATGCATAACTGAAGTGCAACTCGGAGTGTCTCTCTATTGGAAAATCCTCCAGTTGATCAATATAAGGAATCTTTTATCAATCTTTGTTGATTGAGTCTACACCCATTCCTATCTTTTATCTTTAGATCCTCTTGTAGCGGGAGAGTTCTCATGGAAGGTTGAAAGAGACCTTAGTTTCTTAAGTTTCCTAATTCATCAAAGATGGAAGTGGTCTAGGGGTGTTAGTGTGGATGAGTGTCTCGATGGTGTCTAAGAGGGCCTTTGGGTTCTTCAATGTTTTTTGAAGCATGAGTTCATGTTAAACCACAGGTGTTGGAAATATGGTCATGATAAGATATCGTGGCCACTTTCTAGAATTGTGTTTTGTTTGGGGATGTTGTATAAGGTCTCTCTCCATGCATTGTTTATATTAGTCACAATGGTCATGTTTGGTGATGCCTTATGATGTCATGTGCTCGATTGACCATATAGGTTAAAGTAGAGAAATCCTCTGAGAGTCCCTGTTATATTGGGTAAATGTCTCCCTTGGAAAAACATCAAAATCATCCATTTTAGAAGAATGTGAGTGTAGGTGGTTCCATGTGTAAACAATTAGTGATGAGTTATATTGCTGTATATAGTTATTTTTCATATTCCTCATATGTTGGGTGTTGTGCGAAAATGGTTTATGATTTATTTGGTTAAGTGTTCAATTTTATATTTTCAGTTTAACTTGAAATTGGGTGTTTTAATGTGTTACTCGTGGGGTATTATTTGGGTGTATCTTCTAAAGTAGGGAATTGGTTTAATAAATCTTTTTTGGACTTCCAAATATGGTTTGGTAATATATTAGTGTCATGTGGGACTAAAAAGAGGGTTTTTGAATAGTTTTTTTGTGTAAAACATTGTTATACATCTTGAGATCATTTTATGAAAATGTGTGTTTTCATTTGAATCTTTTGTAGTATTATTCAATGTGATTTTATCAAACTTGAAAGTGGTTTTATAAATGTCTCTAGGGATTCCAATTCTGTTTTGGATAGGAATTTGTTTGGTTTTTTGTCTTAAATGGTTGTTTTGAAATGGGTTTTGTGTGCAAGATATATTGAAACCACTTGGGTTCTTTTTATGAAAATTGAAAATGTTTTAGTTGGTCAAAAAAAGTGGGAAAAGGGTGAATTTGTACTGTTTGGTATGTGTGTTCACATATTAAGGGGTTTTGAAATGTGAAGTGAGGTTTTAAGATGTCAAACATTTTTATAATGTTTTGTAAATTTCTGAAATGTTTTAATAAATTGTGATTTTGGAGCGAAACTTGTTTGTCGGCTGTTTCGTGTAAGTTTGATGATAAAATTATTTTGAAGGTAAAAAGGGTATTATGTAATAAGTTAGTGGGTTGTTATGAGATTTAATATATTGGAATGGTTTTATAAAATTGTTTAATATATTTGTGGAAGTGTTAAAAAATGTGAAAAGTGTTGTGGGCTATTTTTGTTTGAGTCGGATTTCAAAATCAATCTGAATGAAAAGTGGACTTTTATTACTTGTGTTGTATACATGTGGGCTTTTTGGTTAATTTATGATATGGAAATGATATTTTCATGTTAAAAGTATATTCTTTGACTTGTTGAACTTGTTTGATCACAAAGCAAAAACCCAGGTATCTAGGTGGGTGGACGTGTACTAGTATATTAGTGAATCCATGGGGTTTGGCCTCAGTTTCACTTAGAAATATTGACACTTAAAACTCTAACTAAACTATTATGATGATTATTGGGGACCAATAGTTCATGGGTATGTTCCCTACTAGTGTCTCGTGCATGAGAACTGATATTTGTGATTGTTACTCTCACCGAGATACGAGGTACCTAGGACCCACAACTAGCTAGTGCCTAGGGGTTATTTCCCATTGCTTGTGCTCACTGGATACTTTGTGCATACCATAGGCATACAGTATGACAGGCTGGAAAATTCAGTAGCTATGGTATTTATTTTAAAAGTTTTTATTCATTAAATTTGCCCACCTGAAAACTGTTTTTATTTAATGTCCCATCTTTTAGAAATTTTAACTATCATCTCATGTTTTTGAGAACTTGCATGCTTTTCATCATTAAATGTTTATCAAATGGAATCTATTATTGGTAGTATCCTATTGGGATTTGGATCACACCCTACATA
This sequence comes from Viscum album, assembly GCA_963277665.1. Taxonomy (NCBI): domain Eukaryota; kingdom Viridiplantae; phylum Streptophyta; class Magnoliopsida; order Santalales; family Viscaceae; genus Viscum; species Viscum album. Next base: position 1,055,380,915 of record OY728133.1, read on the forward strand.
CACCCTTGGGTGTAAGTAGACTTTGTTATTTTTGTTGCCGCGGGTTGGGTACAATTTTTAGTTCGAGTGGTTCAGGTTGTTGGCTGGTCCTTGGTGGTGAAGTCTTGTAGAGATGGCTTGAGGGTGATGCCCCCTTTCCATGAGAGTTATTAGGCTGTCCTTATTTGGTTGTGTACCTTTGTAATGGTCTTTAACATAGTTTTAACTTATGTAATTTAGTCCTGAAATTTTTTATAAGATGGTTTTAGTTGAAAAATCCAGATTTGTTGTATTGAGTTTGTTTGTTGTTTAATGTTTATAAAATTGAGTAAATCATTCCCAATCATCATTATATGATACCCGGGAACTTGTGCCAGACCGTGGGGATCGGGAACGCCCTTCAGGCCTTGTCACGGGCTGGTTTTGGTGCTAGTTTGTTGGTGACCAGATCCGGTTCATGACATCTACCTCATGTTCCCAAGTAACTTCCAAAAATTTATGATTCCTCATGAGAACAATTACTCGGTTGGTAGTCTTTTTCCATATCTATTTATGACTATGATACAGGATTCCAACGATTATTCCTCATTATAAGTATCATTATATAGTGGTATAAACTCTATGTTCATCAAATTTGAAACATCAAGTAGTACTTCTTTTAAAGAGATAGATGAAACACATCATGAACTTGATAGAGGTTCAAGGGAATCACCAAGTAAATAGTTGTTATTCTGATATAATCATGAATGTTTTACAAACCTATAAATATAGGAATAATTTTCCCTTTATCCAAAATCTCATAAGCTTAAAAATGGATATATTCATAGGAATACCATATTACCAACTTCAAAATATAGATATCACTGATGATTGTAAGCATAACTCCTCTATGAGAGATAAAAGTATAAGTATTTATGACAAGTTTTTTTAAATGACCATCAACTTAATATATATATATATAATTATTTTATCCCTTTTATCCATATAATAGAATATATATCATGGTTATTATATCACACTGAATCATCCTCCTTGTTCACCATCCCATGGTGGAAATGCACTGATATTCTTGATTTAGGTCATTTTTCACAAAAACGTTCAATTGGCGAGAGGAATAGGCTATTAACCTATCATACTATTAGAGGATTCATCCAAATAAATTATCCAATGAATCAATACAAAACATAGTCCCTTATCCACTATATGGTATTGTGAGAATAGGTACACTGGTCAATATTTTCAATAGTTATTTGAAATTTTCCTTACAATCAACTATATATTAGATCATGGAACCCTTATAAGTTACATGGGTTATTAGAAATTATAGTGATGTTAAAATTATCAAAAGAAAATATAATATCCATTAAATCAAAGAATAATATCTACCTTGTTCTTTATGGTTGTAATATTTCATTTTTTAACTACATTATCATTTCATGCATCCACGAATATATGTTATTTTGAGATTTTAAGGAATAAGAATGAAGCATTATGTTTCCAAAAATCACACCTGATAAATTTTTTCATAAAAAGTAATATTTCTCAAGGTATTCAACATAATCCTAAAATGATCTTAATAATATTACTTACCCATTAAATATATAATCTTATCTTTAATAGATATTATGAAAAACTGATAAAGGAAATCTCTATTGGGTCTTTTCAATATATCCATAAAGATAGAGGGGGAATTGGAAATTCAATATAGAGTTACTGTAAATTAATAATCATAATTACTTGGCTTGAAATTCATCTTTCATATATCCTCCTTCTTGATCCACAATTTATTATTCCCATTATGAAGGGAAATCATGGAAAAATATTCACCTTTATGTAGCTGATTGAACAAGTCATCAATATCGGGATTGTGATACTTATTCATGATATATTATATATTATGTTCTTGATAATAAAAGTAAACATGAATTGAACCATATTTTTTATTTACAAAAATAAAAGTTAAAACCATGGTGATACTCTTATACATGAATCCATTTTTTATATTCTCCTAGATTTTATTACCAAATATCTGTAATTCTTTTGGGGCCACTCTATATGTTGTTAATGAAATAGTCCAAATACAAGGTATGAGTTCTATTGAAAATTAACTTCATTATATGTGGGAATATAATAAAATTATGTAAGAAATACATCATCATATTTCCCAGCAATAGGAATATATTCATTGATGAGTTTCTCCACAACAATTTATGATATTTACCAACCATTAATATGAAGCAGGACCCTTATAATGAATGAAATTTCTATTATAAATTCATGTTCATCCTCACACCCATAGAAAATCATAGCATAATTAAAATTTTCAAATGTTTCTTCCCTTGCATTGAAAATGTTGTGGTATCTATATAAATAGATCAAATCCATCCCCAATAACTCATACAGATCGACTATATGGGGTATAATTTTTTTCATAAACCAAATTTCCTAAAACTTCTAACAGAGAAGATATATGGACCTGAGGTACAATAATTCTAGTATTAGGAATTTTAAATTATAACTCAACATCTAACCATTGAGGTGGTGATGTGATGCTTCTATCAAATTCTTCAGATATAAAATATTTTACATAAACTATAACAAATTAAAACATTAATTTCACAATGTATTATAAGTTTACCTTTCGCCACCTAATTATCCTCACCCTCTTCTAGAGTTTTTTCTACATGATCCTTCAAATTTTTCCACTGAATTTTTAGTTTTATGGGTTATATTATCATCATTATCCCCAAAAATAGAGAATTAATTCACCAAAAACCAAACTCTATGAATATTAATTACTAATTTCATTGTTGTCAATTAATTATAATCTAGTTTCCCTATATTTCATTAAATATACTTTTCATCTTCTGTCAACAATCAAAAGCTCAATAATTAATCATCCAAGACTAAAAAAATATCATTGTTCCTTTGATGAAATTACATGAGTGGTTCTTCTGAAAAATTGGGCAAGATAGTTGTTGAAACTTCTTCCATTAATGTGACATACCATTGGAGTTCTAATGACATCCCAAATTCAGTTTTTTATAACTATAACTATTATAATGAGAGTTTACAACTTCAATTTTCACATTTTGTGCACATAAAATAATCTCTTCAGATATTCCAATGTCTTTTATGGATAATTAATTTCGACAATTTGGTTTAATACCACTAAGGAAGTAATTGATCTTTCATTAGTGGTCGACCATAAAACCTACAACATAACATGAAGGTATTGTAATGTTTTCATTATATATACCAATTTATTCCACATCCTGCTACATAAATTATAGAATGTCTTTTAAATTTTTAGTGTTGACATTATGAGGAAATTAATTATTGAGAAAAACCCTCTTAAACACATATCATTATATAGAAGTTATTTGTTCAAATATCCTCTTTTTCTTCATAATAGTAGAGAATTGATCATCTTTACTATATGTGTGGTATATTTATAAAACAATTTTATCATGGCATGAGAACTAGATAATGTAAAATATCATTCCCATTATATTGATTCATTACATATTAATATTTGGATTGGAGGACCCATAAAAAGAAAGTAGAGGTTTCCACATATAAGACTCAACATCATGTCACTTCTTCCTTAATGACATTGGATATTCGACATGGTTCACATCATTATTAAATCCTAAAGAGTGTCAAGGAATAATTTCTAGAAGTTTTTCCATTCCATCTATCATTCCATTTAGTTTCTAATGAGGAATTTCATTATATTGTATATAAAAATCATTGCCGATGTGATTCCTCATATTTTCATCCATTTATAAAAAAACAAAAAATATAAGTGTTTAAGAGAAAATAATCAAAGTGATTAATAATATAATAAGAAAATTAAAAATTATATATTGAAATTTATTCTTCATTATTATAATACAATAATACTTAATGAAAATACATATGGTTTTAACCTATATTTTCTAATTCTAATATACAAAAATAAATAAAACATTCTCTAAAATAGATTAATGTGTAAGAAGATTTTTGACGAAAATATTATATCTTCTTAAAAAAATTCAATACATATCATAGTAATACATGATTGATGAGGAAAAACAAGAATTTAAAACAAAAATATGATATTCATTTTGATGAATATTCAAAAAATCTAATAGAATTGCATGCCCAAAACCATAAGGGATTTGTGTTCTTGTAGCCTATATACATAAAAATCTTATTTAGGTACAAACTTTATCATCTCTCATAATGATATTATCATATTATAAATATCCTAAAAACCATATTTAAAACCATTATTCATAACCTAGGTAATAGAAACATAAGAATGGGTGAGCTTATATGTACTTTAAGGGTAAACAAGGCATATATCAATAAAATATTTTTTACAAGAATACGATAAAAATGAGGATATGTGATCATGATCATTACCTACAAATTTCATACCCAATAATTCAAAGATCATATACATTAGAAATGTAATAAATGTTGTCATATCAAAATCCATTTACTATAAGTGTGATTAATCATCATAACATTTTCATGAACCATGATTTCAAATCATATGAATGGAAATTTTCATAAGAAAATGGAATCATAATCGGAATTGAAACCACACAATTTATTCAAAATAACAACCAAGGACATTATATCATAGTGGGAAAGAAAAAACACATGTTTTCTATATAATAACGGATTATCTATCACAACATATTTCAAATATCACAGTGAATTAGAAATACCTATGTGTTTCCCATTGTAGATCTTGCACATCAATTAATTTACCATAAATAAATCATGTGATTTTAAAAATTACCCAATATATTATAACTATTTAATATACCCAACAATTACATAATGAAATCCTTACATATGAGTCAAAAAATTTGATAAAATATTCATTGTTTCTTCCTAGAATAAACCATGGAAAGAAACCATTTTCACAAAAAACAATTAATTATTTCATCATAAAAGAATAGAAATGAAAAGTTTTCATGAACATATCTCTAAAATAATCATAAAAATAAAGAGAAATAATAAGGTTGGTATGACATGATCGTATCCACAATAATGAGAAATTGACATCAATGGATTTTATGACAGATGAAAATATATTTAAATGAACATTGGAATATTTTCATAGGAAAATACCCTTTTCATCTAGAAATTAATTATCTAAAAATTCACAAAATATTATGGAAAAAATTTCTTTTCAAATAACAGTGTAAAATTGAAACAGATACATCAATTCATTGATCAGTGATAAAAGCAGGAAATTTCAACCATGACTTAATCATTAAAACAATGATTTTGTTCAAAACACTGGTAAAATGTACCTCATTCAAAAAAGGATAAGAATATCACTTTTAAAAGTATATATATATATATATATATATATAGTTAAACATGAGTAAAAATGCATTGAAAAATATTTTTTGAATATTTATAATAAAACATTATATCATTTTAAAAAACATAGATTTTGAAGAAATGGGTTTTATAATCGAAAGATGAGAAATAAGTAACACTTTTCATGATTTTTTTAAATATATTTGATGTGCCATAGAGACAATAATTCCAAAAAAAATCAAAATAATTAAGGAAGCTAATGTTGATGAAAATCAAGTTAGTTTATCGGATAAAGATCATAAAATTTCTTCAACAAAAATTCAATCATAAATAATCTTGATTTAAAGGGGATTGGAAAATAAAACCCTAACTACAAGTCTCTTCTTTCTTTTTTCATGCTAAAAATGACACTATAATAAATATATTTTTATTAAAAATCTATTTAAAACCCATATTCATATATATAATAAGATATATGATTTAATAATAACATCTTATCATATCTTTCTTAACACTTTTTATTAAAATCACTATTATGGGTGATAACTTCTCGGATTTCCACACATTTTATGGTTTATAATTCTCTATCCTTTAACATTGAACATGATTCTAGAAAATATAAGAAGAGATGAAAATGACTAAACTCACTTGGTGGAGATATTATTTGTTATGTATTCATGAGTGATATTAAAATTTCTTGATGGATGGAATGAAATAATTGTAAATAATTATTATACATTATGGAAACAAACTAATATTACTAGAATTATTTATTTGGTAAATCCACAATTTTTATCATCACTGTAATTTGGTGATGAAATAATGAAACACATCACTTCATGGATGTGGGTAGTCCACACATACACTTGTAATATTCATTCATTTCACATTTGAAGGAAGGTAAGTGAATTATTATTGTCACATCATCATAATAACAGTTTATTATTTTTAAGATAACTCTTTCACTATTTTATAATTTATAAAATTTATTTTGAAGAGTTATTAGAATAAATAATGTTGAAATTACACTATTAGTATTTACACCTCTTCATTGAGAAACCTAATTTAAATTAAACTATATTCCTTGAAAGGAATGTATTTTAAAAATAAATGAATATTTGGGAAATGGGGATAGAAAGTATGATAATATTAGGGTTGGGATTATAAGTTCTTGAAAGAACATCCTTTTTGAATGAGGGAGAAGGGGAGGTTCCCTTTTATTTGTGTGGGGAGGGGAACCCCAAGAATTACATAATGTATTAAATTAATATAAAATAATTTTAAGGTTCTAGTGGATCCAAATTCATATATTTAGAATATAAAATGAGGATAGGTTTAAATCCTATCATTCAATAATATTTATATAAGTTTAGGTGACATTTCAACATTTTTCTAATTTTAAGCCCTAATTAAATCTTTTGAAAATTACCACAATATCAATGTTGTTTAATCATTAAGTTTAAAGAATGTTACTATAAAAGGAAAATTGATCCATTGTGAATAATAACTAAAATGATCAACCATATCCCAATAACATGGATGAGGATAATATTTTTACAAGTATAATACCATTTAATAAAATATAATTTAACATAACATATCATTATATTCATTTTCAGGATTATTAACAAATATTGACTTTAAAGATACAAGATTGAAATGGAATTAGAAATAAATCGTTTAAAACACCACTATTATGTTGTATTTATAAAAAATATTCGCGGAATAATTTAATTCTTCCCAATTGAATTAATTTTAATATTTTAAATATCATTTATTTTATATTTATATTACATCAATAAATACGATGTCGTTTCATGAAAGAATATAAGGTAAAAATTCTAAGACAGATAATTGAAAATAATATTTTAATAAAAAATTAATGCATATTTTAGAAAAACATTTAAAACCAAAAATGAAAAACAAATTATCTTTATGAAAAATATTAGAGATGTTGAAGACAAAATAGGATACATTTTTCTTTTTCCATTCCTAAAAATAATATAATGAAATGGATAATTATTTTTACCATGTTTCCAAATTTACAAAAAAATGGATGATCATAGCTAAACACCAATAATTTAATTTGATAAATGAATGGTTAGAGAATTTTTAAATCCATATCCCAGTGTTTTAATTTTAGTTTACAAATTTTACACATATCTAGGTGAAAAATATTTAGAAAGGATACTGTTCATTTTGCTAAAAAATAATTATAACCTATTTTATTATATTAATTTTGATGATTCTAAATATGAAATCAATTTTAAAATATTTCATTTCAATACTAAAAATAAATTTATTTGAAAATATGAATGAAAAATGTGATGGAAACCGTTTTTATAATGAAAACAAAATTAATTTTTAAGCATGAAATGTGACTTATTCGTAATCCATTACTACTAAAAATGATTAGATAATTATTAAACAAATAATTGAATATATAATAGTTATATTTCATTAAAATCATTTATACCCAGATATTAACTTTATATATTATGAAAACCACATTGGGTGAATAAAAATAGTTTTATAGAAAAATAAATATTTTAACTTTAAATGATTTTATTTTCATTTCTAATTAATTTAAAATGTATAAAATAATTTCATAAAAATTAAAAAGAAAAATTTACATAATGTAATAGTCCAATTCATATATTCCAATGAAATGGAAATGAAATAACATACACATTAAATAAAGTTATTTTAATATTCACTTATGGTTCATTTTACTTCAGTGTTTCATGTAAAGAAATATATTGAAGAAATTAAATTTATTTAATGAAAAATATATCATAAAATATTAGAGAGTACATTAAACCCCTTTATAAGAATTTATCACCCAAAATTTATCCACTCTAATATGATGACCTACAGATACATCTTTCTCATCACATCCTCGGGTTCCCATGTAGATTCTTCAAATTTATGGGTTTTCACAGGAAATTATACATGTGGGTGGCCTCATATCATAGAACATTATCTATACCATATAAGAGCTCCATTGGTTTTTTCATATAAGTGATATATTTCTCTAACATAATGTCCTCTAGTTGGTACTATTGAAACATCAGGTATGTACTTCCTTAGGAGAGATATGTGGAATATTTCATGAACATGAGAGAGATTAAATGGATATGAAAGTACATAACCGTATATACCATTGTTATCAAGAAGATAAATGGGGATAATAAAACTATGGAAGGAAATAACATTAATTATAAGTCTAACAACATTCTTCTAAGGAAATATTTTTTGGGGTAAAATGTCACCAATTTCAAACTCTAGATATTGCTAATGATTATCAGCCTAATTTTTATATCAACTATGATCTTCCCTTAGTGAAACTAAATTTATCCAACCTTATCTAAAATTTACTAAGCTATATTATTCCCCAAATATATTTATTTATCCCACTTCACCCCTCCATGTTTGATTTTTGTAATTCCTACCTCATAAGTCTTCAAAAGGATACATCTAAATTCATTGGAAAATTCTTTTTTTCTTAAAAATTACATTGTATAAAGGTTATGATTCCAACCACATTTAAAATACATATATAATTATATCATAATATCTTCTAGGGTATATATATTTCTCCCAGATTGACCATATATCAAAGGATGATTTTTTGTACTAAACCTCAACTTTGTATCCAGAGTATGTTGAAGGATTCTTTTGAACATCATGGTAAACCTCAGATCCTTATCCGACCTATTTTATAGAGGTAGTCCATAAAATATCACCACATATATAACATATATCATAGAAATATGATCAAGAAATAAATATTTTATTATATAAATTAAGTGTTTAATCCTTATTGGTAGATCAACCAAAACCCAAATAGAATTGTTCCCTTCAGATATTTTGTGATTTACGATGCTGAAATATATTTTTTTTTTATTTCTATAATGTTATGGGTAATGGTTTTAACATTATGATAGACATAGATCTCTCTTCCTTAACTTGATAACACACTAATAATTGAGACACATACTCTAAAATATAAATTTTCATGTTGTCCCATAATAAATATTTTTTTTGTCGATATAATTTCATACTTCCATTATGAACAGATAATGAATAAACATGATCAGCAACCAACACCTCCTTCAGTTATTGTATTAAAGACACACATACTATATTTCTAAATATTTTCATTATACCAAAATCATGGTTTAATTCAAATATATTTTTCAACTTCTTCTACATTAAACATTGAATTGTTGTGTCTCCTTAAATCTAACATGGATGGGTTGTTAAACATTAGTCTAAGAAAGATAAGATATTTATCTTTTCTCAGGATTTGATTTTCCATATTATTCTACTAAATAATTATTAGACATATTTGAATCCCCAACATGTCTAAACTATTGTGGTTCTTATGACCCAAAGCATCACTGACCATGTTCACCATATTGAGCTATCATAATCATTAATCAGCTCCAACCATATTATCTGGTGCATAGTCAACTCCTTCAATGTGAATATATACTTCATGGATTTATGATCAATATTTATATATAAATATTTATATCAAATCTCTCACAATAAACACAATATATTGATATATTATATTCCAAAATTATCACTCCTATATACAAATAAAGAATCATGTAATTCTAATAATTTGTTTTTAGTTGGTGAGAGGAATATTTTATCAAACTATCATTCTTCTTAAGGATGGACGACGATTTATTCCTTGAAGCATCACTAATAAAATAACATTCCCCACTATAGGGTAGTTCATGTAAATTAAAATATCTAAATTTACATTCAAATCCTTGAAATTTTACTCATATTCATCTATCAGAAGAAACTAGGCTCCCTTAAAAGTCACCATTGTTATTGGATTATATAGTAGTGAGAAATACATTATAAATATCCGGTAGGATACAACCAACAAAATAAAATATAGATCATGGTTACTTTTGATGGAATGTAACATTGTTTGACAATTTAATTATTTGAATAATATAATGATATACCCTCATATGAGAATACATGACAATAGATAGTGATTTTTTGTACCCAAAAATTGAAAATGGTAAATTTAGAATAGGTTTTATCCTTCCCTAAAGACATTATATCATTCCTAAAATGTTCTTCATTCTCCACCTAGTTCTTTGAATATGTAATGATATCATTTTTAAATACTATCACAAACTGATCAAAGAAATATATAAGGATCTGATTCATTAAATCCTTGAAGATATCATGGTAATTAATAAGCCCAAAAGTAATTACTATAAAATTATAATGTCGATGCATTATATGAAAGTCTATTGTGATTAAGTTATTCTTCTTAACCATCTATTGATGTTATCCAGAATGAGGTTTAATCATGGAAATGTATTGAGCTACTCATAACTAAAAAATAAATTATTTATACATGGTGTATAGGAGGCATAATTGTGATAAAGATTTTGTTATGTTCTAGATAATAAATTCAAATTGGCATTGAACTATATTTGTATATAGAAAAAGAAATTGTAAACTCCATGGTGATAAATTAGGGTGTATTATTCCTTTTCATAGATTCTCATATTGGTTAACATCAATTTCTATAACTCAATAAGGTTAATTTTATATTGAGTCTCTGGAATATTCATAGAACCATTTTTAGTTATATTTTAAACTAGACATCACTATTTAATGAAATACCAAGAAAATTGTCTAGAACTACATACCAAAAAAATACGAAATGGGAATATAATCAAAGTTGAGTTTCACCCTCAACCATATGAGATAAATACCATTCATAGAAATGAATTAATACCAATAAGATAGAAGTAACATCTGTTTGAAGTTTTTATTCATCCTCTCTTCAATAAAAAATAATAAGACCATTTGGAATATGAAATGAGAATTAAATTCTGGGAAATTGATATGGGGTCTACAAAAGATCAAAAATCCATTCCTAGAATCACATCAAATTCCACTAGAGGGAGAATCATAATATTTTCAAGAATTAAAAACCCTTAATTTTTAATTGGATATGAAATATAAACTTGCAATGCAATCATTAAATTATAATGGAAATTAACTGCTAACTCAAAAATCTAATCATTCATGTTGTAATGAGATAGCATTATAAAATATCATATTCCTAAAAGAGTGGGTAGATCCATAAAAGAAAAAAACATTTATTGTTCTATAGTAGATGATAAGTGTTCATTTCACCACATCATTCTCATGACATGTTTAAGTAGTTGTGATTATTTTATATTTCCATTTTTCTTTGGTTATCAACGTTTTATGACATCAATCATCATCATAGTTATTTATATTCATACAATAGATGGAATAATTTCTATACACCTTATATATGACTAATTAGAGCGAGGGTGGTGTATTAGTTAATGTGTTACATTTCCCCTTTTGATCAACCAATATATTTATTGACTTTTTACATTCAAGGGATTTGTGAATATCTCTTACACATTTAAATCAAATATTAGTTCCATTAAATCAATTTCAATGATGTTCGGAAATATTTATAGAATGTAAGAGACTTTAATTTATTCCCATCATATTATTTATTCAAATATTCATGATGATCATTATTATTTTTTATTTTCAAAACTATGGTAAATATGGGAGTATCTATTTTTTCTACATTGAGAGAATGTCAAAGGATTTATTAATAGTTAATATGGTATCATATATCTAACTCCTTTAAATTTTGTGGTTTTAAGCCACAAAATATTTGATCAAATTTTGAATTAGAGTTGATCATTAAACTATATACATACCATTCTTGTCTTGTTAAATTTTTCACAAAGGTATCAATGGATTAATCATCCATCTTATAATAGTCATAGAATTATTTCCCTACTATTCTATGTAGATTATGAGGGAAGTACTGAATAAAATATATTATCATAAATTCATCCCATTCCAGAGATTCAATTTCTTTATCTCTTTCTTTATATTTTTAATTAGATTATACCATCAACATAATTCTTCTTCTAAATGATAAACTGCAAAGAAAATATTTTCATATTATGAGCACTATATAATAATATATATTTTCATAATGGTATTGATCAATATCTTATCCACATGTGGATAACTTCAACCCTAAAAACAAGGTGTATATCACCTCATGAATTACCCAATAGTACATTGTACCTCTTTCGAATGTTTGAAAATATAGTATGATAAATATCTTAAAAAGGTTGGGTGGGAATAATAATAAGATTACTCATTATAGCTCCCATAACATTCAGTTTATCGGGATGAAAATTATTTCATTTTCTATCACATAAATTGAAATAATAGTTTCTTTTTTATTGACCCAAAAATTAAAATGACAAATAATAGTGTATGTATCGGGATATAATAATCATAGGTATAAATAATATAATTATGAAAAATAATTCATAGGTCATCCAGATCAAGGAACCTTATTTTCAATCAATGGAACCTCATGTTCAATATTGTTCATTAGTAGTAATTGTCTATTCAAATCTCTTATTATGGTTCATAAATAACATATTAATTAACCAAAGAATACCCCTAGAGAGTTTACATCTAGGTTTCTATTCATAGTCTCACTCATTGTGCAATAGTGATGATCAAGTTAATACCAAATCCATAACTTTTAGAGTTATTACCCATAGTTGACTCAGTTCCACTACCACATATACTATCTAGAATCTAGAAAGGGATATATTTTCCTGGAAAAGCATATTCCTTTATTTACCATAACTTAGGTTGATCTCTTATACATAGTCTCATCCCTAACATTTTCATAAATGTTATCTAATATAGATCTCTAAAAAAATACATAATCTGATAAAAACTAAGGTGACACAATCATTGCATTTCAAAAATATTATAACAATTTAGATAAATGATAAAAACTATTAATAACATTACAAACTAAATAAGTGTTGAGTTATAGTGTTGTTGTAGAAAAGATATATCAAAGCATTATTTAGGTATAATCTTCATCATCTCTACTAAGGTTCTTCTAACACTATACCATTTTCACACACCAAATTTTAAAAAAGTCATTATATAAATGGGAAATAAAACATAAGAAATGTTGATATTAGATTATCAAGATAGTTAAACATGAGAGATATAAATTGATGAACACATGTAATAATTATATAATCTAAGGATACATGATAAGGATTATAACTAAAAAAATTTGTACTTAATCAATCACAAGTCATTAACCCATGTCATAAAATAATAGTTTACAATATCAAAATACAAGAATCATATGTGCAAGTAATCTTAAAAAAATAATCATTAACCATGAATTCATATCATATTCAACAAAACATTTCATAAAATTATGGCACCATCAAAGGAAAAGAAACAATAACATTTGTTAAGGGTAACAACTGAGACTATTTTATCATATTTGATATATAGTTAAAACATATTTCCCATATCATTATAGATCAAGAACCACCCGTTTTTTCCCATATCATAATGTATCAACCATCCCTATCAGTTTCCTATTTGTTGGTTAAGAATCATAAAGTCATTTCACATAATTATATGATGAGGTATTCGACTTTACTAAATGCATAAGAGGGATTTACTGGACCTAAGAATCATACAATGAAAATATTACATATGTGAGTGATAATTTCATAACACATTAATCATTTAAACATATCATTAACCATAGAAAGATATAGGTTTCATTTAAACTTTATCATTTCATTAAAACTCATGGGGAATGAATGAATTTTGTAAACATATCATCAATATAATATTAATCAACTAAAGAAAGATTAAGAATGATATCATATAATCATATAGATATTAAATTAAAATTAAAATCGATGGATTTTATTATATATGAGCATATATTTAAAAGATTAATGGAAATTTTCATGAGGAAAGTAAACATTTCATTTCAAAACAAATTATAAAATAATTTAGAAAATATTATAGAGACAATTTAAAAAAAATAACCATGTAAACATGTAATGGATGATTCATGTCATTGATAAGTCATCATAGTAAGATATTATATCAGTGTTGTAATCATTAAAACAAATAATATTTTCACAGCTTTTATAAAAAACACCTCAATCTGAAAATCATCAAAAGATTATTTTTAAACCTTTTTGAAAAATGATAAAAAAGGGTAATATTTAAATTTAAAAATAATTGGATAATAATAAAAGATAATAGGAAAACATTTTACGAGATAGGGATATGTATGAAATATGTAATCTAATCAGAAGAAGAGAAATAAGGTCTTCATTTCATAAAAATAAATCTAAATCATTTTGAGTATAAAAGAGAGTAAATTTTTTGTCAAGGGTCAAAGTTATAAAATAAACAAATTATAAAAAAATAAAATGTTTTTTCTATATAAGGATCAAATAATTTCCCAAATATAAATTCAACCATAAATAATCATGATTATAATGGGATTAAAATATAAAACCCTAAAAACAAGTTTCTCCATTAACATCTTCTGTTCAAACATCATATATAAAAAAATTATATTTTTTATACTTGAATTATAGAACCGTAAAAAATGTCAAACCATGTGTGATTTTTTTATATCATGTGATAACTCATTTATTAATAAATCATAAATAAAATCACTATTTATTGTGATAACATTTATTCTTGTTTTTATTTGGCAGCCTCAGTCCTTGTAATTTTTTAATGGTTATATCATATAAAAAAATTAAATAATTTCATTAATATAATATTTAGTCATTATATACACTCTTATAGCCATTAATATAAATCAATTATGAAAAATGAATTTTCTATATTCATGGAGATGGTAGTCTGTACATACACATATGTGATGTTTCCATTTTTTGTTGTATGGAATTAAGTAAAGGTAAATAAAAATTTACTATTCCTAAAAAATAATAATATACATAATATAATATATATTCCCTAAATCCATCATTATAACCATTAATTAGAATTGGTGATGAAGAAGGAAATATGTTTCTTCAAGGAGGTTGTAGTCCACAAGTATACACGAGCAATACTTTTATTTCCCATGTGATGGATAGAAAGATAATAATGGTTGTTCAATCATTATGATTATAAATATGTACATTTAATTAAATGAATTCATTATTTTATAATAAATATCATAGATTTATAATGTTTATATTGATAAATATAATTGAATTCACTAAATTAATAATTATACCTCTTCCCTGAGAAACTGCCTTTGGCATAGACTATAATCTTTGAATGGATTGTCTTTTGAAAATAACTGAAGCTATAAGAAATGGGGAAAGAAACTATTATGATATTAGGTCATGTATTTACCATGAAATAATTGTCAAACTTTTTTCATATGGGGGAGGAGTGTGTTTTATTTTATAAGCGAGCGAGGGGGGGGGTTACCCTTAGAATTAATCAAATTATTAATTTCATATATCAAAAAATTTATATTTATATAGCTAAAAATAGTAATATTTAGAATTTAGGATGCGTATAAGTATAAAAAATCCCATATAACAATATCTGGACACATTAATGTGAATTTAAACCCTTATCTATTATTTTCAGCCTCGTGTGAACTATTTTGACAATTTTTGTGATATCAAGGTTTTTACTCATTGTTGGTAAAGATTGTTACTATAAAATGGAATGTGGACACAAATTGAATAATGGTTGATATGATTGACAATACATAATTAAATTGGTGGAACATGTTATTTTTATGAATTCTAATTCCATTTATAAAATATTGTTTGACATCAAATATCATTAAAGTAATTTTCAAGTAAATTCATAATAGTTGACATTAAAAACCACATTATTGAAATAGAATTAGAATAAAAAAATTAAAACATCATGATAATGTTATATTTATCTAAAAATGTTCATAAAACCCAATAATTCATTCAAATTATTTTAAATGTAGTATTTTTTAAACCATTTTTAAATTTTTCTATTACTTGAAAATAAGTTGTTTCAGTGTTGTGTATCCATTTAATGTAGTTATGATGACATCAAAAATTAAAAATAACTTACAATGATAAAAAAATTAACCTATGTTTCAAATAAACATGTATTACCAAACATGTACACTTTTAATACTTATGAAGAAATTAGATAAATTAAAATAAAGATAGTGACATTTTGTATTTATCTTTTTCATAAAATAATACAAAGGTCATAATAAAAGAAAAAAGATTCCACTATTATGTTTTTTAGAAACATCATTGTTTATGGAGAAACTACACTCATCTAGTAGTAAAAATTCGTGTGTCATATAAATTTTTAAGCCTTATCCTAAAGTTTAACCCAATTTTACCAATTTTATCTTAACTAATGTGACAAATAAATACCAATGTTACTATTCATGATGAGAAAAAGTATTCTAAACCAATTAAATAATTATAATTTTTCTAATTAAAAATCTGAAATATATTTTACAATATTAAATTTATATAAGTGTAATGATATCATATTAAAATAAGTGTGTAAAACATGAAGAAAAGTTTTTAAAAAAAACTAAACCATAAAATAGATATATTTTTACTCCTTACAAAGTGAAAAATGATTTAAATAATATTAAAAAAATTATTGTATAAACACACTTTAAATTTATTTAAAATCAATCTTCAATAGATATTAATTTAATACTTTAAGGTAAAATCACATTGTGAAAATTAACACCATTTTTTATAAAATCAAATATTTTATATTTAAATAATTTTATTTTCATTTCTAACCAATATGTAATCAATAAATTCATTTCATAAATGTTTTATAATGTCCCCAATCAAGGACAAACTATCTGGTTCCCCGATTCAGGTCATCTCATGACCTTAAGTGCGCCTTCCTCAATGCTAGAGGTTGCTGACTAGTAGTGAGGGTCTAATAGATCATGTGGGGAGAATATACCCTCCTTACCAGAGCATTCCAAAATAGATAATATATGCAATAAGGGAAAAAATAAACAAATAAACTAGAAACATGAATTACTCACCATTTCCAAATATGGTACAATCCATAAACAAATAATAAATATTACAAGTCCTGTTAATCTTCCCAATAGTAAAGAAATCCCAGAACAAAGATAAACAACTGAATCCCAGAAACGGGACCTGTCTCCAAGTCCAGATCATCATGTATTCACATCTCAAATCCAACTCAACTCTCTATAATATTGATTTATTCATTCTCTTGACTTACTACAATGAAATCTACTCAGGTACCAAATGATGGCTTGATCATGGTGTGAATACAACTCATTAGGCCACCACCAATGGTGTCTACAAAATATCAAGTCTAAACAGATTATTCATGAAAGTACTAAATAAATGAAAATGTTAACAAAATACAACTTGGGTGCTATTAGTAAATAATATTCACTTTAACCATTTACAACATTTTTTCCATTTTCATCACTTATACAATCATTATTACTACATTCATTTTTATCACATGTTTCATGTGTTAGGAATTTAAAGCATCGGCACAACAACTTAAGCTTGTCAATTATAATGAATAAGGGAACATGTCAAGTTCTCAATCTCTATAGGGATAAACATTTCCTAAACAAATCCATCAAACATAGCCTGGATCCTCAGTCCAATTCATCTCATCATATGAATCTGTTAGGTGTGTAGAGCATCAGTCCCCTTCCATAACTCATGCATTATAGGGGTGGGGTTTAGAGTCACAGTTTAACCCGACATGTAGGCCTAGATCCTCAAGTACGACACTTGATAACTACCAAGCCATGGGAACATTATTGTTTATCCATTTACCACATATTCTGTATCATAATTCAAAAATAATCAATACATATACCATTAAAAATTCATATTCATACACATATAACCCAATATCAATCCATAACCCATAAAAACATTTTCCATTTATATCGCACATCCCATATAACCCATTTCCCTTTTCATACATTAACCCATTTATTATATTCAAAAATTCCCATACATTAATCCATTTAACCCATTTCTCAAAATACACTAATTAGACCATTTAACACATTTAGATATTCATATGTGTTAATCCATTTAAGCATATTCATTTCAAATTCATATTTCATTTGACAAATTTATGTTAATCCATTTAACCCCTTTTTACATCAAGACAAAAAACCATTATGTCATTTCTGATGATAGGAAATAATTAAAATTGGTTCCTCTTTATAAATAAAACTAATCATGTCACACATTTATTATGGTCTCTATTTCAAAACAAGGAAACTATAGGAATGAAATTATAATTTTCTAGGTTTGGGAATGTTGGTGCACCCTATGGGAGGCCCTAAATTAGTCTAATCAGGCCCAATTCATCCCACGGGGATAATAAGGGGATCAATCATAACATATACAACCATTTTCTCAAATTGTACTAAAGGAAAAAATTCACAGCAAGAAGAAAGTAATATTTTTTCCACACATCCACAAAAAGATGAAAAAACTATGGGATATAATTTTTAGACCACATAGCTTAATTCCTAAGACAAATGCACACATATCCTTAGCCTTTGAACCAAATTAAGTAACACTTTAAATACCCAACCAATGATCTGATGGAAAAAAGAGGTTTAGGGATTTTGAAGAAGAATAAATAAACAACAAGCCCTAATCTGGAAAGGAGAAGCAATAAGAGAGTTAGACTTACCCAGAGCTTCAATCGACACCCAACAATAATCCAAACATCCTAGAAATGAAGGATATCGTTTCTTGGGAAGAATTCAGAGCGTTGTCTCAATAATATGGCCATATAAGGAAGTGATAGGTAGAAAATTGCTTGTGGAACATAAAATTCCATGGAGAGAATTTGGAAAATTCCCATTTTAATGTGTATCACAGTTTGGCAGCACAGTTTTCTAAACCATGTGCCAACCATATTCTAGACTCTGCCAAAGAGGGGTCCAAGTCACATGGATACCTAGGAATCATATGTAGTTTTTAAAAATTTTGGGCCAACCATGTGAAAATCCTCTATCTAAGTTTGAAAGGTTTGGCCTTCCCCTATTCATGGTATACACTAACCATATTCCAACCATACGACATGCAACGTCTTGTCCCACAAGTCTTTCTCACATTGATCCACAATATGAACCAGATTCTCCTCAAAGGATAGATGAACCTAAAACTTATCATCCTCAACATCATTCAAATGAGATGGGATAGGGTTATATTTTTAATGTTGTGACATGTGAAAAACATCAGGCATACCAGTATACTATTGTGGGGGATCCCGTTATTTGGCCACCTGTCTGATCCCTCCACAATCTGAAATAACCCCACATACCAAGGCACTAACTTACCCTATTTTTTTATCCAATAGTGCCCCAACCATGAAATTTTCATGAACCGGCTTGTTTCGAACCTAAACTGGTCACCCGAACCGGCCCGTGACTAGGCCTGAATGGCGTTCCCGATCCCCAAAACATGGAAAATATTGTCGGTAATAAAAGTTAAGAAATTAGGAATGGTTTACCACAGAAATGGTAGATAAAAAAACTAAAATAAAAAAAACTAACTAGAAAGGGAAAATGAAGTAAACTAAGAAACAAAAAATACCTCATGTGACCCCATGGGTCACCACGGAATATAAAAACACCCTCTCTCAAATAGAGAACCATGACTAGAGAAACCTAAAAATGGAAAATAAAGTTGGTTTGAGAACTGGGATGCACGGTAGGAAGTCCAAGGTTAAAATATTCCCTATTTTCTTACCTTTAAAAAGAAGCCCAACTCATTGTAGTTTGAAAATAAAACCTTATAAAAATAATATTTTAAATTATTTCAAACTTAGGTAACAAGATTCCATTCCCTAAAAACCCATTCCCTTTTCTTCACATCTCTAAACTAGTTTATAGGCCCGTATAGTCATTTTATGGTGGAAGGAAACAATTTAAATTAGCAGATTATATTTTTAAAAAGGAGGAAAAAATCTTGAAGAGTATAAAATAGAATGAATTTCAAAAAAACCATGTCATAAGTGAGCACCATGGTTAATACCTATAGGTATATAGCACAAATGGGACCCTAGAAAGCTTATACGTCAGTGAAATGTGGTATAGAATCCATGAAAACTAGCTTTCTCATACATGATCCACTGGTATGGGACACCCTTGTAACCCCAATGGTCACCCATCATCATCAAAAATGTTATGTTATTGATGTAGTGTCAACACTACTAGATGAAACTGGGATGAACCACTATCGTGTCATCTAGCGTACAATCCTTATTCTTCCCACCAAGGTACCTTGGGATTCTCGTATTCTCTATTTTATGTGGTGGTCATTTTTCATTAAACCAATAACAAGAACATATCATTTTATTTATTCAAAAACATATTCACCCTATCACCATTGCTCTTTTTTATTGAGAACATCCCCCACCTTTTTTGTCTCACAATAATGCTCAACCCTCTTTAATATGAACATATCCCAATTCCCACATTCAACACACACATATTTTACTAAAACAAGGGGGAATGCCTCAAGATGGGGTTACCTGTTTCAAAAACTATTCTTAATGAAAAAATGTGATTAATTACTTACAAGGAGTACTTTTTATTTTAGAACACATGATCACCAAACAAATTTGTGTTTCCAAAACTATTTGAAAGTTTAAATAAACAACCAAGGTACTATATATTTAATAAAAGTTTAGAACTATGATTACAATAAATAAATACTTTTAAGGAATTGAAATCACCCTTAAATATCATGTTCACACCAAACCCCATTTTGGAAATCACATTGTAATTGTTTTGAAAATCAGACATGTCTTTACACATTTATAATAAAATCTAACAAAAGGCCGCAAATCTATGGAAATACCTATTTCATGTTCAGAACATATAAGAAACTAATTTTAAAAAACCACAACCATATATAAATATATATATATATATCTTATTAATTTCATGTAATTGAAGGGGACATACTTTTGAAATAACAACATAAAAATGAAAATTTTGATAAAAGATCAAGGCATTGGTAAGCTACCTCAGGGTGGAACAAAAAAAACATTCATCCCATGGCACTTCTTAACTAAACGATGTTACTCCCCACTATGGATGTGCACTTTCACATACATATATATACACTTATCCCCTATGCACACATTTTTATAGCCATGAACATGTGCAAGGGGATCATTACATATATTCTTATATTCGTATACGAGTCACCCCTCACCTACATATGAATTTAAATATATATACATGGGAACACCGAGCCCCATACATGTCTAGTCCCTACCATTGATGATTATACGTGTAACTGGGAAGCCCACAGATATATACATATACTTACCTATGCATACACATGCATATCGCCTTAGACCTGGTGACTTGAAACCCCAATGTCGGGAAAAAAACTATATATATAATTTAACAAATCCAATCAAACAATTAATAAAACACTTAAAATTATCACAAAATATAGTTTAATCCCAAAAACATGCCAGATTTCATTTAAAAAACTCTATATTAAAACAAAACTCATAGAAAAGACACCTTAAAAATGATTTTCACCCCACAATCGACCCATAAAACATTTTCACCAAACTTCATGCTAAATAAAAAACCCAAAATCTAACCATTTTTACTTAAAAATCCATTCACACCACCTATCCATACCAAAAAACATAGAAACACTTCTTCCACCACAC
This sequence comes from Viscum album, assembly GCA_963277665.1. NCBI lineage: Eukaryota > Viridiplantae > Streptophyta > Magnoliopsida > Santalales > Viscaceae > Viscum > Viscum album. Next base: position 1,055,402,854 of record OY728133.1, read on the forward strand.
AAATAGATCATAGAACATATTTATAAAATCAAATAAATATATTAAGTTGGCCATATATTGTTAGGGAATGGAACTACCATCCTCGAACCAAGAGGCTTCCTAGAAATGGTCTGAGACCCTCTTTTCACCTCTACCTCACTACAAGAAAGAATTATTGAGGATAAAAAACTAAAATTGAACCCTCAAAAAACAAGAAAAAACCCTAAAATGGACATCTTACCAACTAAAAAAATAAAACGCCAAAGAAAAATGGAAAAACATACCTCAAGGGGTGCATGTATAAGGGGGGGGGTGTGAATGCCAAAAAGGGGATTATGGGGGCATGATATGTGAAGAGGGTTGGTCGTTGAGGGTTCACGCGCATGGGGGTGCCAGCTAGTGGTGGAATGCCACACAGTGGAGGATTCATGTCAGTGGTGCACACGAGAAAGAGTATGGGGAGACTTGAAGGAGGCTCATTGAAAGAAGGCCCGAAGTGAGGGTGGTTCACAAGCTGGCAGTGAAGGTGAGGGGTGTGATATAAAATAAATTAGGAGAGGGATCTGTTTGAGCAGGACAATAAGGTGGAACAAGGGGTGAAACTCCAAATTGTTGAGGAGGACCGAAACCCTAAGGAAAAATATAATTTAATATAAATTAATAATTAACTACTACTACTAATATTTACAGTAATAATATTAATAATAAGGTGATAATGATAATAATAATTTAGTAATAAACTTAATAAAAATGATATTAATAAACATTATAATAACTAAATAACAATAATAATAAAAATATTCATAATAAAAATATTATCATTATTATTATTTTGAAATCTATTTATTTTTATTTTATTCAGATTTTCATTTTATTTAATTATTTATACTGAACATTGGGATAGATGCACAGAAACTACGGTGAAGACGCGTGGTTTCACATATCACGCTCTACCCATGCACCTAACGCTATCATTCCCAAAATGTGTTTTTTTTAATAAAACCTTTAAATTTTAAATCTTGATTCAACTAGAAATACCAAATTCCATGAAAATTAGTAAAATAAATAAATTAAAGGTCGGGTGTGAAAATTTTCCCAACCAAAATGCTTTCTACCCCCCAAATCCACAATAAGCCTTAACCCCACATAGAAATCAATACCCCTTCACAATCCAAGGGTATTTACAAAAAACAAAAAACAAAAAGATGGAAAGAACACTAAAATCAAGAAAAGAGGTTTAAAATTCGAACATGAGAGGCCAAAATAGACTCTCTGCTATAAGTCACCCACTCTTAAGAGTTTAACGCTCTCTAGTTGATCAATTAAAGGAAAGGGAACCTTCACAATGTGAAATCATACCTCTTGAGGCAAAAAACCCCAAATATCAGAAAATGAGACCCACACCACTTCACTAAAACAATAAAAAATATCAACCACATCCCAAATAAAACTCACATAACCAAAATTCATTAATATCATTGGGCGTTCTATAATCCCAACATTCACTCAGTGAAGGGACTAGAAATGAGGCATCTAAAACAATGGAACCCATTATTGAGTCAACATCAAAACCTCAATTGGATCACCAAAACAAGGAGGCCCGCATAGACTTCCCACCATAAGGAATGGGATAACATCATTTCATTTGAGAGGAATTTATGTGAGACCCATGGTGTGTCTCCCCACTATAAGGACCAACTAGCTCAACTGACTGTCACAGACCGATACTGGATACCCAACATAGGATAACTTGGGAGATTCACACAAAACCTAATATCTAACCATAATGGACATTATTAACATAATTCCAAACAAAAAAGGGACACTATGTGGCTCACTACTTATATAGGAATATCCATTTTCTTATGAGTCCAACCAAACCGAAATCAAAAAGGACTTAGATGGTTATTCCTAAATCAAAAACCACACAGAGAGTCGCACCCACTAATGTACCAACACTGAGGTTCAAGAAAATAAAATAGCCCCACATATTTATAACCAAGAAGGGAATCCTCCAACTACATGGGTCATTACATGGAATCGAGGTAACCATACATCATTACACCAAATGGGGACATTAGAATGAACAGCTACACTGGAATTGAAATATTTCTATTTCCCAAACTGAAGACAGAGACTAGACCATGGTTACTTAAAATATTGAGGTGGGTTTGGACTACGTGTTAGCTTCACTCCGAGACCTATGGTCAAAGATCTAATGATTGGAGTATATCTTGCCTCCCAGTTATGTGTTAAAAACCCCCGATTGAAACATCTTCTTTTGTTTCCATAAGAAATCCCACCACAATCCAATAGCATCAACGGAACACAACACATCTTTCACCCTGATTACTTCTCATATTTTACTTTCTCCATAACGTGGCCTAAAAGATGAAGATGCATTGCTCCTCTCACTCTGAACAAGATGCAATGGAAAATAGAAACCATAAAAACCTCTTACAACCCGATTCTCCACACTAGCGGTCTAACATGAACCTTTTCTAAAATGAATCAAAATAATGTTCCAAAGGTCCCATTAAAATAGTATCTAGCATAGACAACTCTAGACTTCATCCACCATTCCTCACTAGAATTCCTTCCACCACCTCTGATTTTGAACTTCAGTAATTTAAATTATAGAAATTACATTTGATTAATCAGGAAACTCAAGAAATTATGATTTATTTCAACTCCTTCTACATTCACTATTTCATTACAAGAGGATCTACATAATCTGAAAAAGAAGGAAGGTAAACTCAACCCAAAAACCCAAGAATAGAGTCTGTACATTGATCAACATGAGGACTACCAATGACGAATCACCAGTGGATAGATTTCTAATATGAATAAATTTCTTATGGGGGCGTGCACTTGCTAACAAGGGATCCCAAGAACCTAATAAAACTGGTATGTTAGCTAAACATACCATGAGAAAACACCAAGTTCATAGGGAACCCACTAAAAAGGATTCCTAAAGCACTTATTAAAATAAACCACTAACTACCACTTCAAACCTACTCACCAATGAAACAAAAACATTGAACATCGTTCAAACAAAGGAGGTTTAAAAACCAAAAACATCCCATAACATAATTCACAAAAATAAAAAAAGACACACCAGACCCTTTTCTATAAAAAACAGTATAAAAAATTGGATTGGTTGGTTTCACATACACCAATTGTATCACATAAAGCCTATCACATGAATTTTTATTCTGCCAAACTGGACACCCCTTCACTTCCTACACATTTCATATACATAAGAGCAGTCACAGAAATACCAATGGTTAAAGAAATTTTTTTCCAAAATTCAAAAAAAAATCAACGCACATTTCCATATTTTGAAAATAAAACCATATCCATTTTAAAGTCAAGATTTCAAAAAATTTCAAACCAAGATTTTCAAATTAATTTTTCAAAACCCAAGGTGATGAAAGATAATGAAAGTGGAAATTAGTGTTGATGGGAGACTAGGACATATGTTTGGAGGCCATACAATAATCATAAAACCATCATTGAGATTGTTCTTGAACAATATCCCCTGTTTTACATGGCTTTCCATGCCATGCGAGCTCACTAAGGCCATTGACCTAACTCCCATTTCCTTTCCCAAATAACAGGAATCCCCAATGATGAATGAACATAGATGAATCCTTAGTTCCCCTATTAACTTGAGTCTTAACATGAGGTGTGTTATCCATACACTTTACTCATAACTAGTACGTCATGTTCTGGAAGTAAAAAATATAGTCAACCCAGATTCTTTTCAAAGTAACAAGACTTAAAAGGGAATAACCTTCTCTGATACCATTTTTTCCTAAACTAGCCCAAGTCGACCCTGAACTGTTCACCTGAGCCAAAACATGACCATTCCCGATCGGCGTTACCTATCGACATGGGATATAAACTAGTTTTAAACATAAAAATTAACATGTAGGAAACGTTTTATCCCAGAAATGATAGATAAAAGACAAAAATAGATGAAAAAAACTGACAGTGGAAAAAGAAGTAAACTATGAAATCAAACATACCTCATGTGACACCATGTCTCACCACAGAATATAAAACCACACTCTCTCCAACATCAAACCATTATTATAGAATCCTAAAACATGAAAATGATGTAAGAGTGAGCACAAGGATGATCTGTAGGAATGCTAAGAATAAAAAACTCCCTATTACCTTGCTTATAAAAATAAACTCAAATAATTCTAATTTGAAAATACAACCATATAAAAACAATACTTTCACTTATTTCAAATTTAGGAAACAATATTCCATTTCCCAAAAAAATATTTCACTTTCTGTCACATCTCTAAATTATTTTACAAGCATGTGTAGTGGTTTTAAAGTGAAAGGAAATGATTTAAATTAAAAACATGTATTTTTACAAAGGGGGAAAAATCTGGAAGCATTTAAAATGGAAAATTTTTTATCAACACCATGTCATAAGAAATCCCCATTGTCAATCCCTATTGGTAGCTAGCATAAATGGGACCCTATGAACCTCATACCTTAGTGAAATGTGGTATAGAAACCATGAAAACTTTCATTATCGTGTACGATCCACTAGTAAGAGACACCCTTGTAACCCTACTGTTCTACCAAAATTATAAAAAAAATTAGTTAGTGTTGTAGAATCAACCTTTATAGATGAAACCGGGATGAACCACTTATATTTCATCTAGTGTACAAGTCATAATCTGCCCACCTACGTACCTAAAGCTTCCCATGTTCTCCATTTCAAGTGGTGGTGAGTTTACATTAAACTAAAAACAATAACACATAATTTTTTATTGAAAAAAACATGCACCTTATCACCACTGATCTCCCTCCTTGAGCATATCCCCAAATGTTTCTATCACACAATAATGCACACACCTCTTTACTAGGAACATATCATGATTCCCACATTCAACACACACATCTGTTCCAAAAAACAAGGGGGAATTCCCCAAGAATGGTTTTCATTTTTTACAAACCCTTATTAATGTGAAAAATGGGATTAATTAATTAAAAGGTGTAATTTTTGTTCCAGAACATATAATCACCAAGAACTTCCAAGTTTCCAAAATTGTTTGAAAGTTTAACTAAAAAACCAAGGTACTGTATATTTAATACAAGCTTAAAACCAGGATTACAACAAATCAATCCGTTTATGGAGGTCAAATCAACCATTAATATCAATTTTAGGCCAAACCTCATTTTGGAAATCACTTTCGAATTTCATTGTAAGATCAAACAAGTCGTTACACTTTTATAATGAAATCAAATTAAAGAACACGTGCCTTTGGAAATACCTATTTCATGTTCAAAACATCTAAGAAACCAATTTTCAAGAACCACAACCAATTATATATATATATTTATTTCATATTCATTTGACATAAAATCAGAGGACATAATTTTAAAAAAACACCCATAAAAAAGGAAATTCTAATTAAAGATCAAGGCATAGGGAACCTACCTCTGGGTGGAACAAAACTGAACATTTTTTCCTTGGTGATTTCTACCAAAATTTTGTTGCTCTCCCACTAAGTATGTGGAGTTTCACATACATATTAGGACACCTTGCCCCTATGCACAGATTTTATGGCCATGAATATGTGAAAGGGGATCCTTAAATATATTCTTATATCAAACTACTAGTATATTCACTTCTATGAATGATTATTCATGTCACATTAATACCTATATAAATATATATATATATATATATATATATATACTTTCCTATGAACACGCAGGCAAGTCGCCTTAGACCCAATAACTCGAAACCACAATATAGGGACCACCTACTACATACATACATGAATAAATACAATTAAACAATTAATAAAACACTTTAAATTATCATAAAAACATTTTACACCAAAACACACATGATTTTATATAAAAACACCACTTTAAAACAAAACATACATGAGAGCCACATTAAAACATGATTTTCACCCCAAAACAACATGTAAAACATTTTCACGAAACAAAATGACAAATCCCACACACAAAAAATAATCATTTTCTCATAAAAAATCCATTCACAGTATATATCCCTACTAAACAACATAGAAACACATTTTTGAACCACAAAATATATCATAGAACATATTTATAAAATCAAATAATCATGTTAAATTAGTCAAATAATGTTAGGGTATGGAACCACATACCTCGAAACAATATGCTTTGGTGGAATGTTGTGAATCCCTATCTACACCTCGACCACACTGAAATCAAGAAAGATGAAGTATAATACATAAAAATTTAACCCTAAGAAACAATAACAAACCCAAAATTTGATATTCTACCTGCTGAAGAATTGAAACCCCTAAGAAAAATAAGGGGAAACTTACCAAAAGGGGTGGGCGCTGGAGGGGGGAAGTGTGCCAGCTGAAAAAGGGGCTGGTGGGGTGTGGTAGTCGGAGGAGGGTTGATCGGTGGGGGTTCACATGTTAGAGAGGTTCTGAATAGTTGTGGCACACCATGAAAGAGAAGCCACCAGTCGGTGGTATGCATGAGCAGGAGTGTGGGGTGATTGAAGGTAATCTCGTCAGAAGAATGTAAAAAGGGAGTGTGGAACACAAGCATGTGTTGAAGGAGAGGGGTGAAATATGTAGGAAATGGGTAGGGTGCTGCTTCGGTGGAATAGTAAGGGGGAATGGGGGGTGCGACCCCAAAATGGGGAGGATGACCAAAACCCTAAGGTAAAAATATAAATAAAAACTAAGAATAAACAAATAATAATAATATGGACAGTAATGATATTAATAATATTTATAATAATATGGTGATAATAATAATAATAAGATAATAATAATCTTAATAATCTTGATAATAATAAAATTATAATAATCTTAATAAACTTGATAATAATAAACATTATTATAATTGCTTAATAATAATAATAATATACATAATAATAACATAATAATTATTATTATTTTTAAATCATTTTTCATTTATTCTCATTTATATTTTATTATTATATTTATTTTGAACATCGGGTAGGCCACACAGTAACCTGGGTGAAGCCTCATGGTTTCCCAGACTGTGCTCTTCCTGTTCACATTATATCGTCATGCGAAAAATGTGTGTTTTTCAATAAAAACTCATAAATTGAAATCAGTATTCAACATGAAATTCTTGATTCGAAGAAAATTAATAAAATAAATTACTTAACCTATCGGGTGTGACGAGCACTACTAGAAGAAACATGCGATCACCTACCACAAACTCCAAAGGTCAATGATGCCTATCTGCATAAGATTTTTGGAATGTTATGATCCATATCCATGTTTTTATGAATCAATTAAACCCACTTTGATGTGTATTATACGAGACTTGTCCCAAAAACTCTTATTCCCAATATTTCATCCAATATAAGAGAGATCTATATGGCCTACTGATGATCAACTCATACGGTTCCATCTGAATCATATAATGGTAACATTTGTTTTAGGAGAACTCAAAAAGAACCAAATTTTTTTCCCAATATCCAGAAATGTCATGGACATTGTCCCTAAGCATGTATTCTATTTCCAAAAGAGTGTGATATGTATTCATGTCTATATGCGGGTGTAAATCCGCACTAAAAAATAGCTAGGTACCAAGTTCTATTTGTAATCCCTATCAAAAGTGTGAAGTGAAATTCATATCATGATATGAATACATAGTTTGGGGGACCCTATGAAACTATGCTATCTCTAAAATGTACAAATCTACCAAATAATCCAAGGTTATAGTCTCTCGAATTGGAAAGAAGTGAGCCACCTTAGTCAATCTATCCACAACCATACAAATCAAATCATTATTACGAGGCTTCTTTGGGATTCCCACCATGAAATTCATTTTCATGTCATCCCAATTTTATTTTCAGAATGGTCAATGATTGTAACAAACTTCCTAGTATCAAATGCTCATCCTTTCCCTAATAACATGTAAGGCACTATTCCATGAAACATGCATCCAATTTCTTCATCCCTAGACACCAATACTACCAACGAAGATCATGATACATTTTGGTCAAACTAGGATGCACTAACCTCTTAGATGCATGAAACTCTCACATCAATTCCTCCTGTATAATTTTTTGAACAATAAAACAACCATAGATAGAAAAGTTTTAATCATCTCCAATGGTCCAACTAGAATGTGACTCCCCAACATTAAGACAGTCCCTCAAATAAAAACATTCGGAATCCCCATGATGCGTCTCACTGATCTAGCTCAAAGGCTTGGAATCAACTTCCATGCATGCAAGGGTCATTTTCACTTACCCATCATGCAATTCTAGATGCATCTCAGTAAATAATTTCATCATCCTCCACTAGTACCAGGATTCCTAAAATACCGTATTTCGAGTCCTTTGGCCCAAAAAATATGTAACATTGTTTCCCTATCTCGATGGGTAAACTAGAACAAAATATAAATACTACATCTACTAAACCCATCTTCACCACTAAATATTCATATCATGTCGTGACAAGAAATAATTAATGATTTTATCATCATTATATACTAAAATTTTCTCCAAATAATTATTATTGCCAAAACATTAATGAAAAACAACCATGGCAAACTCAGGATCCATGGTTGGGTAATTAGTTTCATGAGGCTTCAACTGTCATGAATCGTATGCGACAACTCGCTCAATGTGCATCAACACCATCCCGATCCCACTAACAAATTCATCAATAATTTCAAAAAACTCCAAACCAAACTTTGGTAAGTTCATAACAGGTTTGGTAGTCAACCACTTCTTTAACACATGAAAATTATTATAATAATATTCAAATCCATAAAACTTGATCTTTTTCTTTTTCAATAACAAATGTGGAGCTTCCAAATGGGAGAAGTATTTTCCTAACCTTCTATTGTGTTAATAGTTTCTTTATAACTTATACATTACCTTTTTTAGAAATCACAAACTCTTTTATTAACACTTAAATACTAACATCAATGTCCAAAGTGTTTTTAGAATGTTTTTTGTAGAAAAAATATATTTTTTACTATACATAGAATGAGATATAAATTATTCATGAATATAAACATAATTTCATCATTATAATTATTGTAATGGGTATTGATCCCATAACAATCAGATTCACTTTTATTGGATTAGATTTAAGACTTACTATTTAGCCTCCATAATTGTAGAAGTTTTTATAATTGGACTGATGGAGGAACCCATAAAACCCATATGCATACTCATAGAAATTATCCTAATGATATATATATATCTGTGTGTGTGTGTTTGAATTCATCGGATTTACCAAAGATGAATTTATGAATATGGAAAACTATTTTCTATCATAATGTAATACATTTTACACTATAATGGAGTTAAAATAGCTTTGGGCAATAAGTTATGATATATCTATTCATCTGCCATATTTACAAGTCATTCCAAAAAACTCAATAAAAATATGATCATTGGAAAATCTATTATAAATAACCAGTCATTTGAAGAATTTGGTGTTGGATCGATTCCATTTTAATATTTCTATTTTATGTGAGATCTATAGATCTCAAGTGTGAACATCTTTCTATTATTTGTTGTAATTGTTTTAGAGTATTTCCTTTTGTAATCATTTAATCTGATTGTGTGAATACGACTGAGGGGTTATGAAGGTATAAAGACAGATATACCAATCATTATATTTATTGAGGGAACAAGGGTTTAGTGTGATAGAAAATGATCCATCAAATCAAGGTCTTCTGAGGATAGGTAGAGAGAGAATCTGATCATCGTATCAAGGGATTTCTATACTACGGAAAGACAGACTTCTTTTAAGTATAAATCAACGGATACCATTATCCAAAGTTTTTTGATACCTTAATATTAAGGGTAAAAGAGATTTATTAAATTTTAAAATAGATATAAGTCATTAATTCATTGCTACATTGGTTATACTTCTTTCTAACTAGTTATTTTAAAAATGTTTTGCATTGTACCTTTGATCTTATCATAACGATGATTATTATGATAAATACAATCAGTTATACTAATAAGATCTTCTTTCAGTCTGATTCATTCTATTTTAATCGTATCTACCTTGAATAAAATCTACTTAAACATATTGAATCAAATAATTCATGATTATGATTATTTACTCTGATATAATAATATCTACTCTGAATATGATATAATTATACTCTTTATGATTGTTTTCGTTTATTTTGATTAGACAGAATGTATTGTGATTAAGATTCTCACACTCTGATATTATCATACTCATGTTGATTATGATACATTAATATAATCAAATCGAGGGACAATTCTGAATCCAATCATTTTACATAAATATGTATTGTGAATTGTTCATTTTTAAACAATTTTAATCTAATGTTGTAAAACTGTAATTCACCTCCTCTTGTAGTTGAGCCATCCGAAATAAATTATTCAATCCTAACAACAATATAATTCATATTTTTATCCATTTATTGGTATTAGAGCATGATTCCACTGATCAAATACATTTCTTTACTTTTTATCTTCCTTTAATATTACAGGTTTGTATTTTTTTATATAAATTTTTGTTTATAAATATTTTTTTTACACTGACATGTATTGTGGAAAATATGTTTTTGGTCTTTTTTGAAATATAGGAGGTTTAAATATCAGATTCATAGAAATTATGAATTCGAATAGACCACCAATTTTGTATCTTAATGTATTGAATAAAGGAGGGATTGGATGCAGACTTTTATAATCAACACTGCTGTTGATAATTTTTTAATACCCACTTAGAATTATAAAATACATGATAAAGAAGTTATTGCCTCTTCCAATCAAGAGAAATAAATAACATCATCGTAATTAAAAATACAAAAATAAATTGTTTTGATCAATGACTAGAAGAATCTATAGTCAAATTTCATCATGTGAAAAAATGAATAGTATTTGGAAGAAATTAGAATTTACTCATTTCAGAACATCAAAAGTTGTTGACACTAGAAGAAATATGTTTAGATCTGAATATCATGTTTTTGTATTTTTACACTGAGAACATTTTACCAAAATTCATCAATGGTTTATTACTATCATAAATAGTTTACACTCACTTGGAGAAAAATTATTTGTATAAGAAATTATTGTGGAGAAAATTATTTACATAACTCCAAATGAATGGGAATAAAAAAGAACTACTATTGATGATAAAATGATATTAACAAATCTTAATCTTAATGAATTAATTGGTAATATAATAAAGTATAATGGTATGTTAAAAAGAGATATATAGAAATCCAATTCAAAAAATTGAGATGTTTCTTTCAATGCCACTACAATTTCTACAAAAGACCAAACACCAGAAATGTTGTTAAGTCTTCTAAAAAAATAAATTTATTACATAATCAAACTCTTGTTTATTTGAAAACTCTGAAAATTAATTAGATATTAGTTTTTGAAGGATGAAAAATGTGGTCAGTAAAAATTATTTTCAGTTTCGTTAAAAAAAACTAACAAGGTTAGGAATGAGAAGAACGATTTTGAAGTTACCTATTACAAGTGTATGAAAGCTGGACACATCAAAACTGATTTTAGAAAGATTAAATGAAAATATTGAAATGAATGACTAACTAATATGAATCATAAAAATATTATAATCCAAATGGAATGAATGTACTATAATATAATGATTCCTAGAGTCCTAGAAAAGGATACATTCCAAATAATTCTTATGAGAATAATAATTAAGGATAGAGTCATATTAGTATTATTTCTAAAGTACCTTCTGAAAATAAGTGCATAATGTCCAAGGTAAAGACAACTGAATCCATAAATAAATTGTCACTAAGATAAAATTATCTTCATGAGAATAATTCAACACATTTGGATGAATAATCCTCCTCATCTACTAATAATAATAATTTACCTTCATATGATAAAGTTTTTATCTTTGCTATAATATTAGAAAAAGAAAATTTTAATATTAATAAAAATATAAAAATTGAAATTCTAGAATAAATGTTTTAATAAATTATGTATTAGATATTTATAATGTTATTTATAAGAAGGAAATTATTTCCAAAAATTTTGATTTTTTTTAAAAGATAATCATTTTAGGAAATTTTAAAATTTAGTTTTTTTAGAAGTATGTTTTAAAAACTAAACTCACTTCTTAAACTAACAATCATGATCATAAGAATTTAGCTATCATAAAAAAGTCTGAAATATTTTCTTTATATTTTTTTTTCAAATATTACAATTTTTATAGAAAATTTGGATAATATGTTTAAAAAAATCTTTCCTCATGGAATTGGTTATCAAATGGGGTATTGACAATAAAAAACCTATTTTCAATAAAAATTATTTTTCCTAAAAAGTTCACCCTTTTTTACAGAATAAAAAGTTTTAGTCACTAAAATAAAATATGTTCATTAAATAAAATACAATCCTTAGAATTTGAAAAATACCATTTTTCAAAACTAATTTGGTTACCCAAATTATTTTTCTAACATTTCTAGACCCTTGATGTTTTGGGTTCCGAAAGTCTAATTGTTTTTTTAGGAAAACAAAGGTAGTACCAACAAAAATAATTGTTACATCGATTGTGGATTTTCTAGACATATTACTAGACATAATGATTTATTTGAAAAGATAAACATTATGAATGGTAGAAAATTTACGTTTTTGAGATAATTCCCAAGTAGAGATTATCATTAAATGTAATATTGTTCTTCTTGGTAAAGGATTAATTTCTAATGTTTTATTTTTAAATGGTATTAAAGAAAAACCTTATAATCATAATCCAATTATGTGATGATGTTAACCTTGTGAAATTTGTAATTGATAAATGTGTAGTAAATAATTCCAAGGATAAATATTTTCTTTTTTCCAATCGGTATGATAATGTTTAGACACATAACATATATTACCTTAGGAGCCAAGAAATATCATGTCTTAGTGCAATGGATTATCAGTCATGGTTATGAAATTTAAGGTTAGGGAACTATTGACTTAGAAACATATGTAAACAAACTATGAAAATACTTTTTAAGGATCTAAAGAATATTAGGTTTGATTCGTAAATAGTTTGTGACCTTTGTCAATACGGTAAGAAACATAAGTCATGTTTTAAATCTATTAGTGATATCTCAACTTAATATTATTTATAGTTAGTACACATGGATTTTTTTAATTCAATAAAAACTAGAAGTATTAGGGGAATGTGTTGTGTATTTGTCTTTGTTGATGATTACACTAGATATAAATGGGTGTATTTTCTAGTAAATAAATTTAAAGCCTTTTGTTATTTGACAAATTTTGTATCCAAAGCTAAAAATAAGGAAAACCTTACCTCGATAATTATTCATTGTGATCATAGTGGGGAATTTGTAGATTCTAACCACTGAATAGACCAAAGTCCTTGTTTTTTATTTTTTTATAGATAATCCCCCTTTTAAGGGTTGAAGGGGAACTCGTACATGACTTGTAGGCCCAAGGCACAAGGCTCGACATGAATCACAATACATGACCCAAAGACCCATAGGCATATTATGCCCAATACATGACTCGTAGGCCCAACCCATAGGAAATTCCCCTCCCCTAGCTTCTACATCATTGATCACATATCTCCCCACCTTGAAATGTCGATCGACTAGCATTACCATGTACAAAGCTACACGGTGCCTGGTCCCGATGGTGGTTTCCATACCCTCTCATTCTTCCAATCTGGTAGCTCTACTTCTAGTGACTTCTAGTATAATTGCTCTGATCCTCTTCTGGGTCTTGCTTTGTGGGAACTGGGCTACTCCCTGGTCTTTCTGGCCCAAATTCCCTAAGGCCCTGGAGACTAGTAGGCCCAAACCGGTGGTCCGAAGGCCCAAATCGGGTGAATAGTTCTGGCTACTATAGTGCTGAACAGTACCTACTACAATAATGCTATAGTACTTCTATAGTAACCTGGAAATTCACCTCCACTTGGTTTTTAATCTAGGTATCTTGGATGTTAAGTATGATCCATTACCACTCGGGTATAGGCTCGTTGGCATTTGTAGATTCTAAATTTGAATCTTTTTGTAGTAAATAAAAGTCATCACATATAACATTTAAAATCCTTGAACCCCTCATCAAAATGGTGTTGTTGAAAGAATAAATTGTATTTTTTAAGAAATAAAAAGATCCATTTTCAGTGAATACTCAATTGTTAAACATTTTTGGGCTAAAGCGATTAGTACCACTTATTATACATTAAATCGAGTTTTAATAAGACCCCTTCTCAATAAAACACCTAATTAATTTTTGAGAAGTCCAAAACCACAAGTTTCAAAATATAGAGTTTTTATGAAAATCATTCCTCCTTAATACAAAAGAAAATTTTTACACTTTTTACCAAAATCTGATGAAAGTCAATTTTTGGGACACTCCACTAATTCTAAAGAATATTGAATTTTTATTAAAAATTATAGTAATGTTGAAGAGATGGTACATGTTATATTTTCTGAAATTGAGCATTTTGTTTTTAAAAAACCCAGCCAACATCCTCATCATATGGGTTTTCAAAAATTGATTTTCATCCTTTGTAATAAAATTCTCGTTATAGGGAAAATACTCAAGAACGATTTTCTAATGTATTTACTCAAGAATATTTTATACCTTTTTTTTGAATAGGTTTTACAAAACCCAAGAACTATGTTTTTTTCTTAGAAAATATCCTATTGATTGTATCATTGGATATGTTAATTAACCTATTAAGACTAGAAGATCCATAGAGAATGGCATAGAACATCTTTATATCCTTTCTGAATTTAAACCAAAGAATCCTAATGATGATTTAAGTGATGATGATTTTATTAAGGCAATGTAAGACAAAATCAATGAATTCGAGAGGAGCAATATTTGGACCTTGGTTTAACAACCTAAAGAAACATTAGTAAATAGAGTAAAATGGGTTTCTAGAAACAAATGTGATGAAAATGTAATAGTCATTAGAAATAGAGAAATAATTTTTTCCTAGGTTTATAACCAAAAAGAGGTAATGGATTATGATGAACCCTATGAACTAGTAGTAAGACTTGAAGCTATTATTATTCTACTAGCCTTTGCAAAATTCTTTAATTTCACACTTTTTCAAATAGATGTAATGTTTTATTTCCTTAATAGATATATTCAATAGAATGTATTTGTTGAACAACCTTCTAGTTTAAAAATTAATATACATCCTGATCAAGTTTATAAACATACCATAGATTTCTACAGACTTAAACATTCCCCTAGATCTTGGTTTGATAGATTACATGATTTTTGTTAAATGATAATTATTTTAAGGGAACTACTGATCCAAATCTTTTTATAGATAATTTTTATAAAACATTATGATTGTCAAAACTAATTTTTATTACATTATATTTCAATCAACTAAAAAATATCTAATATATTAATAGTTGGATCTTTTGAAATGTGAGTTTGAGATAAGTATTATGAGTGAGTTATAATTTTTCCTTAGTTTTCAAGTTCACAAAAAATAAAATTCACTTATATATCTCAACATAAGTATATAAAATATATTCATAAAATGTTTGGACATGAATATAACAAATGTATTATTACTGAAATTTTTACCTCAACTAAACTTGATCTTGATGGGTCTTGGAAACCAGTTGATCAAACAACATTTAGAGGAGTGAAATTAAGTTTAATATACATAACTTCTAATTGACCAAACATATGATTTTTTGGATGATTATTTGAAAGGTATCAATAAAATAAAATGTAATCCAATTTAAAATATTTAAAAAAATTCATCATCTTAAGAGGGATATAGATTTAAGAATTTTCTATCCTTTTCAAAATAACTTTGATTTAAAGAGTTTTTTGGATACAGAATTTGGTGGTTGTAAATTGGATAGAAAATGTACTTTGGAACTTTTCATTTATTACGAGATTAATTAGTTTCTTGGCCTTTTATGAAAAAACATTGACAAGAAACTTCCACTACTGAATCAGAATATGTGGTTGCTGGAATTGTTTGTGCTCAATGTTTTTTGGATACAACACACACTCACTAATTATGAAAATATTTTTACAAAAACTCTAAAACTATATGATAAAACTAGTTTCATTTATTTATGTATTAACCCTACACATCACTCCCACACAAAAATATAGATATTAGACATCCCTTCTTTAGGGATAACACACTTAAAGAAGATATTAATTTACCTTTCATTAGAATGAAAGAACAACTTGTCGTTATTATTAAAAAACCATTACCTTATTATAGATTTGATTACATTAAATAGAATCTTGGAATCATTGATTTAAAGTAGTCATTCATATCTACTTATTATTTTACCCATATCAATATATTAAGATACACATATTCATTGGGGGTACTTTTTTTCAAAATATATTTGTTTTTTCAAAAATATTATAATGGAATTTATGGACTGACATTATTTTTTTGAGTCTGACTAACTAAAAGAACCATCGGACTCTGAAACATTACAAATTTTCTAGACTCATATTTTCCATGTTTTTTGGATAAAATAATTTTTTATAATGATATTATTATATCATATTCTGTTTTACTTCTAAAAAATAATTTCAGATTTTATTCTAATATTTTACATTTTGTTTGGTTTCTATCATAATATAAATTTTTTATAAAATTAAATAAGAAAAAAATTTCAATACAGATGAAACACCTTAACTCTTAATGGTATTCTTGTTATCTTTTTATTTTTTTACTAAATAATTATAGTATATATATTTTCTATTGTTACAATTTCAATTATATATCATTGTTTTTTTTTAATTTTTTCTAACTGTATTCTCTTCCAATAAGGTTATAACCTCAAGAGTTAATATTTTAATAAATATTCATTAGATCAATATAATCCATCACATCAGAAAAAGTTAAATTTTATCAGTTTTATTAGATCTTGAATTTGAATAATCACTCTTGTCACTTATATAAGGGGGGCCTCCTTTTCCCAAATCAGAAATATATGCTTTCATTAGTTGAAGTGCTACTATATTTAAAAATCTCAAGTCTAATTCTCAAACCCTCAAGTATTAATTTCAGAATTACCAGTTTCATCCCGGAATTCTATTCCTATAGAAAATGATTAGAATGAGTGGTTCATATTCAGAGAAAGGTTATTTGATAAATCCTTTTATGATATGTATGTTTATATTATAAAGAAAAATAAAAAATTTCAATGATGGAAATCTTTGTGTGTAATAAAAAATGATGAGGAACTAGATCCTATAATTCATGATCTGTTCTAAGAATATTATAAATCTGTGGAGATTCAAGTTGAAGTTGGAAAAAAATATTTCGTTGATAGTTTATGGAAATGGTAATCAAATAATTTATAAAAAAGCTTCAAATTTTCTTGATATTCTATTAGATGGAGAATAATTCTATCCTTACCATAAGTTTCTGGATAGTATGGGATCCTTTGATAAATAAAACCATTGAATTATTTATTCGATAGCTATGAGAATTTTTTGAAGTTATATAACCTTACTAAAAATAACTATCCTGTTTCACTATGGATGAAAGGTTTCTTAATACCAATAAACATAGACTGTGATACCCTTAGATTGATTGATATATTTATCTTGAATTTCTTTATAAATATGATAAAGATAGGTCTTATGAGATATTTTTTTTAACTATTAATAAAATCAAATCTGGTTCAATCATGTATCATATTATAATGTTCCTGACTGTATTATCAAAGCTAATTATTGGGTGAAATAATTTTTTCAATGTTCCAAACTAGTCAAATTTGAAAAAGATGAAAATTATTCCCATTGTTAATGATACTCATAATATGGTAAAGTATAATTTTGATTAATAAAATAAGGAGTTTGTTCACAAGTATGGGGGAACAGATCCAAAAGGAATATATTCAATGAAATCAAAGAAAGGTATCCAAAATAAAAAGGATAAAGAATCTAAAATGGGTAGTTTGGATCAAAATATAATATCTAGAGCTTCCTATAATCCAAAATTTTAGAAAAAAATAAAGTACAAGATGATGTGGCAATAGAATGGAGAAAGAAAAAGGTATAGAGGAAATAAAGAGATCCTCAGTTCAAACTCGACCCAGCTGAAGCCTTTGTATCAGATTACATGGTGCAAAAACCCAAGAAAAAGAAGAGAGGGAAAGGATTAAAAATAATTAGTTATTGAAAAAACAAATATTTAAAAGGTTGATTAAAGGTGTTGGGGAAGAATATTCAAATATTATAATATCTCCTACTGAAACAAATATATCAATTTATTATGTTTTTTTCATCTCTTGAAATGGTAGTTGTTGATCCTAATGTCACCCCTACTATATATAAGGGAAATCCAATTGTTACTAATAAATAATTGTTACCATCAAAATCTCATTTGAAACCGTCAGACCTGATCCTCGTTAGCGAATGTGACTTAAGATCAGAGTCACAACATCATGTGATTTTTCAAAAATAAATGGAAGAATGTGATTCATGTATTTATATCCTAGAAAAATAAACATAAGTTTAATAAAGAGAATCCAATTAATACAAAGAAATGGTATAGAGTTTCAATGAATAAGAAGAATGATAAAATGAAGAACGTGAAGATGAAAAATTTGAAGATAAAGAAGATAAATATCATGAGGAAAATAAATAAATTGATGATGATGTTCAGTTTAAGAATCTTCTCTTAAGAACATTATAATCTTTCTCAAAAGAGTTACCCTCCACACATGAACCCATATAAAATTCTAAAATTCCTCAGAAATAAAAGTCCCCATAAATTATAGAAGTAGAGTGTTCATATATAAAGGATAAAAAATACTTGAATTCCAAAAAATGGTTCTATAGATCATTTCGATAAATTAATAAATGATGATGATATAATTAAAATTTTGTTTGGAAAATATGTTGGCAAAAAAAGTTGGAAATCCAATATCAAAGTAAAATGAAAATGAAAAAAAATTGAATATATTATTCCTCAATTTACTAAGATTGAAATATCTGATTTAGTGGATATGATGTTAGTTCAAGGAGCAAATTATATTGTTCAAGAATAAAAAATAATTGAAGAAACTATTCCGAAATTTCTCTAATTAGAATCCAAGATGGATTTAGTTCCAAAAAATTAGATTCTGAAATCGAAATCTATCAATGTTTTATTAAAATGAATAATTAAAAAGGAGTTTGAGGTCAAAATCCTGCAAGAATGTTATAAAGTTCACAAGAAATCATGTAGAAACATTTCGATGTGGTCTCACAATGTTGATACAGAAATAAAGGGACATGAAGAATCAATTTAAGAGATGAATAAATACATGGGTGAATCCTTAAAATCATATAATGAGTTATCCAAAAGTACATACGATAGGGTGAAGTTTGTAGAGAAATTCAAGAATACGACATATGGAAGGACACAAGAAGTGAACGATTTTAGTGGAAATATGATTTATTTTCATATGAAAGTAGAACAAATGGAATAACATAGCAATTAAATCAATATCTTGAAAATGATAAATGGAGAAATGTATAAAAATATTAAAATTAAAGAAGAATGAATTCAAATTTTGGAAGAGAGAATCAGATCTAAAAATAAAATGATTGAAAAGATAGATAAAGAATGAAATGAGTTCAAAAAGATTAAAACAATTGTGAGACTATTAATAAAGTAGAAATATTTAATAATTTCCCATTGAAATCCTATTATATTCATCTTTCTTTTGAAATTTTTTTCAATGAATGACTTGTTCATATTTTTACAATTTTTTTAATCTATTCCTATTATGAATTGGTTGAATGGCATTTTCATTATTTTAATGATCAAGCACTTAATTGTTTTTTTCATATATTTGTTTCTCTAATAATTTTAGATTTTTAAGAAATTTCTACGTTCTTTTTGAAAAATAAAATAGTAATAGATATTTTAATTAAGGTGGATAATTAAAACCTTAATGGGATATTTAATCCTAAGGGGGAATTAGTCATTTTCAATGTATTCAGATAAGTTTTAACACTTAGGTAGTTATAAGTTTTTAAATTCATTTATGAATACGAAGTAATTAAAAGATAATGGACTTATGTTTCTTAAATATTATTTTCTATTTATGTTTTTTGGTTTGTGATTTCCAAAATGGGCGGGATTGTTGAGTCCAATGTTTCTTTTGACTTTTCCATTGTTTTTTTGGAAATTACAAACTATTAATTAAATACTTAATTACTAACTTTTATGTCAAAAGTATTTTTAGAATGTTTTTTTGAAAAAAAAATATATTTTTTCATATATTTAATTACTTATAAATTATTCCTTAATATAGACATACATTATTAGTTACAATTATCATAATTGGTATGGTGGTGATAACCATCATATTCAACTTTATCAGATCAGATTTAAGAATTACTGCCTTGTCATCATATCTAAATAATACTTTATAATCGTACAAATGTCAGAACTGATAAACATTGGATTCATACTAATTGAAATTATTGTAATCAAATATGTAAGGAGATCCATTAGATTGAAAAATTTTAAATTATAAATATGAAAAATTGTTTTCTATTAAAATTGAATACATTTTACACTATAATGGAGTAAAAAATGAAATTAAACTATCTATTATGATATACCCATTGAAGTGTTAGCTTCCCAATTCGTTTAAAAAAACATGGAGAAAATCTGGCCATTGGAATCTCACCCATAAATACCTGGTCATTCAATTATTCTTTTATTGGAACTATTTAATTTTCAAATTTCTCTTTTTTGAGATATCTAAGGATTGAAATCATGGACATATTGTTCTTAGTCACTGTTATCAGATAAAATCCTCTTGTTTTTTAATCATTTTGTTTGATTTTGTGAATACGAATGTAGGATTCTGATGCTAGGAAGAAGGATATATCGATCACTGTATAGATCAAGGGAACCTTGGGATAGTGTGACATAAACTGATCCATCAGATCGAGGGCTTCCAAGGATAGGTAGATATAGAATCCAATCATTATATCAAGGGATTTTTTTAATAAAAGAATACGTAATTATTTGTATGTATAAAATAGGTGAAACCTTTATCCATGGTTTTTGGTTTCCTTACTCTTAAATTCAAAAGATACTCATTTAATTTTTAAACAGCAATAATCCTATCTTATATTGCTACTATTGTAATAATTGTTTCTTACAAGTAATTTTAATTCCATTTTACAATGTATGTTTGATCTCATAGTAACGACTACCATAATGATAAATTTAATCGGTTTTACAAATCATATATGATGTGAATTCTAATTCATACTATTTTAATCATATCGACCATGAACACATTATGTTTAAACTGATTGAATCATATACTTCATGATTACAATTATTTTACACTAATATAATCATACCCACTCAAAATATGATATAAGAATTCTCTTTAGGATTATATTTTTTACATTAATTTGACTGAATTTATAGTGATTATGATTCACAAACTCTGATATTATCATAACCAAGTTGATTACAATACATTAATATAATTATACTAAGGGAAAAATCCAAATCTGATCTTTTTTCATAATGAATTATTTTGAATTTTTTATATTAAACTATTTTAAACTATGATTTTAAAACTAAAATCCACCCCCTTTAATTGATCTATATTGAATATATTATTTTATACTAATAAAAATATAATTCATATTTTTATTCACTACCTTCCGTAGTAGCCATCCAAACCCAGAAAACAATGGACATCAGAAGCATTGTTGTGTTTCTCCAACAACACAATTTTCTACAGCTTCTTCTGGTCCACTGAATAACCTTCCTCTAAGATGATGTGAACCAATATATTCACTCTATCGAACAAAAAATGACATTTTCATAACATAGAGTATAGAAAATTTCCTCTTAATGTATTCTGCATGATGTCAAGATGTTTGTAATGATCATCATCAGTCTTATTGTACACCTAGATGTCATCAACAATGAAACCTACAAACTGATATATATGGTGGTGAAATATTTGATTCATTAGAGCCATAAATATTGTTAGTGAATTGCTCAACCCGAAAGGCCTTATAAAAAACTCGTATAACCCATACCAACTACTGAAGGTAATCCGTTGAACATCCAAAAGTCTCACTTTTAGCTGATGATTTCTTGAACTCCAATAAATCTTGGATAATACTAAAGAACCCCATACCTAGTCCATAATAAAATCTATTCGAGGAATAGGTTATCATTCATTAACCACCATTTTATTTAGATTTCTATAATCGACACAAAACCAAAATGATCCATCAACCTTATTGGCAAACAGAACAGGATCTCCACAAGGTGGTTTACAATGGATCCTTTATTTCCTAGCTCTTCCAACTATGTTTTAGGCTCATGGAGTTCAACTGGTGTTATTCTCTATAGATTAATGGAAGCTGGTTATGCTCACGGTATTTACTCAGTTGTAGACTAAACATATCCCTAGGGTCGAATCCATGAGAAGTCATCAAGAAACACATCCGGATTCCAATCCACCATAGTATTAAAGACTATATTCTCTACACATTCATCATCATGCATTGGAAAAGCCACTTGATCTATGACTTCACCCAACTACTAAAGAACTGGCTTGTCACTGCCTACTCAAAAATCTTGTTCCACATGATAGACATATGTGTCTCCCTGAAGAGACGTGAATGTTACCCAATAATGGAAACAATCAATATGGACATCGTACAACACTAGACATTCTATACCCAAAATCATTCAAATCTTGACATCTCAACCACAAAACAGTCCCACAAGAAATGGTACCCTCCAACTTCAAGAGACTACCCCTGATATAACCTAACATTTTCCACTCTCACCCCTAATTGTGTATCAATCAATATTACCCCACAAACAATATTCCATATAAAACCCCAACATAACAACAAAATGAGTAGAAATAAAGGAATATGTGGCAATTTTATCAATAAAATCTATAGAAATCATAGATGATACAAGATTAGTACCTCACACAGACAATGGTTCAGACTCGCCACCTCCCAATGTCGAATGAACCTCCTGAATCTCACATTCCCATTTATTTTTAGGCCCCGATATATGTTCATAATGTTACACTACCCCACTGATATGGTCTCTCTCTCATTGGATTACCACACCCCACCTCTAACTATTGGACCAATAGAGCTCTAACTTCCATCCTGGAATGCGGTAACTAAACCCCTACATATACTCGGCATTAGTACTGATCCTGCACCTATAACCAGCTCTCGAGAGTTCCTATAGAAACTCTACACATTCCCCCATTCTGTCGCATGGTCGACACTCAACCATTTGTCGGGGGCACTGACCATGAATCTTCCCCAACCTACCACACTAATATAAAAATACCTAGTTACCAACCTATGAGGTTGATCCTCTCTTCTAACTGCTATGCACAATACCACCCCAGTGGATATTCCTAAAATGATGCTTCATGCCCTCAATAGTCACACAACTAGAACATATAATTAGAACCACAAACCCACTATCTGAAGCATCATTTAGGTTTCCTTCTAAAATAAGGGCATGATACACCACATATGAAAATATCTGTAAAAGTCAGATGTTCGCATGGGATTTATTCTCATGATAATTCAATCCTAAAAGATTCTCACTAAATAAACCTCGTCCCCTACCTATTATAAAAAAATTCATTGAATGTCTGTGAAAGGGACAACATAATCCATCATCGACATAGTTCACTAGGAAACCCTCATAACCATTGTATCCCACTCCTATCTCAAGCTATATGGATATAAATACTCTGGAAACTTTTATTAGAGAACATTCCATAACAAACCATCAGGTAACCGATTCTAAACCAAAATATCTCATCAGTGATTTTCTAGTCCCTACAACATATATGCTTCCAACTTCACTCTCTTCTCCATAGGAGACTTTAAGTGGTCCCAAATCATCTGAATAGACTCTATCCATAACTTTTTCTCCTATGGTACACCATATCTAGAAAACATTGGTTGGTGATGCAACTAAAATTATTTGGTCAGATCAAATATACTCAGTATGTCCCTCCCTAGGTCTAATTCCATAATCCACATAAAATGATAATGTTCTCACATAACCACTCCTCTCCTCTATTTCCCTGAATCTTAGGGGTTTATTGCTTCACTTATGGAGGAGCATTCTCAGTGATATACTCTTATCTCTCAACCATCACACATTATCATGGTGGAATTCCTCGGCCATGAAAAACATGAGTCATAGAACACATATAATAATGTTTCAATAGATTACGTAAAAGAAGACTCCATGTTAGCTTTAAAACCCCATTTTTAATACATGATCCCAATGAACATTGTGCCATTCATAACACTACCCTAGACCATCCCTACTATGGTTCATGGATAACATTGGGTAGGCCAAATTACATAGTCACAATCCTTTTATTAGACTCATTTTAAAAAACCATTTTCACATGCTCCACGCAAATCTCTCTTCTTATGCACATTTATCATTTTTAACTTATTACAACCAATTTTTTAACTCATTTATAACCATTAATTGATCATAATTCATTAACAATACATTAATATTATTTTTATTTACCCAATTACATCATCTTTATTACTCGCAATTTTCTTCAAATTTTTCAATAAATTCTAATGCATTCTACTTTCCCTTTCACACACACACATCTTGTGTGCGCCTATCATGCTGCAATCTGCTAATATTTCAAGGTTCCTATAAAGATGTATGAATACAAAATATTGTTCCATTTTGGACATGAGAAAAATATATTAAAATTATCACGTCACATAAAATGTGCATCACCCAATGTGTAAATATAATTTTATTATAACTACACACTTTACGAACATCAATTCCCACCGTATGTACTTGGGTTTTCCCGCATACATGGGTTAGCTACTCCCATTAACAAGCTCATTTACAAGGCGTGACACTTCCTAATCTCCATTATATAATCCCATGTATTAAGACCAAATAAAAGAACTGCTATGATACCACTTTGTAACATCCCCGGCCTAGGATCCACTAACCGGTTTCCCCGAGATGGGTTATCACATAACCTCAAGCACACCTCCTAGTATTCCAAAGGATTACAACTATAAGAGAGGCTATAATTAATCATGTGAAGAGTATATATCCTCTTTACAAGAGAAATACCTAGAATATAACATATCAAATAAATGAAATAATAAATAATAAACTTAAAACATTCATTACTAACAATTTCCCAAATATGGTACAAAACACAACCGAACAATATGTATACCATTTCATAATAATATGTCTAAGAGTAAAGAAATCCCAAAATAAATACAAACAATTTAAGCCCAAATATGGGTCATGACTCCATGTTTGGAGCCTCATCCATGAACATCCCAAGCCCAACTTGACTCCGTAACATAGGGCCTTTGACCTTCTCCTGACCTACAACACCATTGTCTACTTGAATACCTAATGGTGGCTCGATCAGTGTGTGAGTACAACTCAGTAGACCACCACCAATAGTGTCTACAAAATATCTAGTCTAAAAAGATAGTACATGCACTTACTAAATAAATGAAAAGGTAAAAAAGACAACATGGATTCAATTAGTTAAAAATATTTACTTTAGCCATTTCTATCATTATTTCCATATTCATCAGTTATTCCATCTTTATTAATACATTCATTTTAATCACATATTACATGGGTTAGGAATTTACATCATATACACAATGGCCTAATCTGATCAATTATCATGAATAAGGTAATGAGTCAATTCCTCTATCTTATTATATATAAAAATTTCATAAATAGATATATCACACATACCTTGGAACCTTGGTCCAAGTCATCTCATCAAAAACATTTGTTAGGTGTAGAGATCCTCATTCCCCTTTCCTAAATCTTGCATTATAGGTGTGGGGTTTAGATCCTTGGTCTAACCTGACCCATGGGCATAGATATCCAAGTCGGATACCCCACAAACTACAAAGCCATGTGCACATATTTATTTATCCATTTACTTCATATACCATATCATAATCAAAAAATAATCAATATATATATAATTCACAATTCATATTCATTTACCTATAACTCGATATCAATCCATAACTCCCAAACCCATTTTCCATTTATATTTCATAACCCATTTAGCCCATTACATTTTCATTCCATGACCCATTTAGCATATTCAACAATTCCCATACATTAACCCTTTTAGTCCATTTATAAACTTACATGCATTATCCCATTTAACATAGTCATCAATTTATATTACATAATCCATTTACACATTTCCATTACAAATTTATCTTCCATTTGGACACATTTACATTAATCCATTTAATCCATTTTCACATCATGCCTTACAATACCATATTCCATTTCTAATGACTGTACACAACTACCATTTGTGCCTCTTTATAAATCAAACTATTAAAGTTAAAATATTTATCATGGTCTCTATTTCAACACAATCCAACTCTAGGGTTGACATTAAAATTTTCCAGGTTCAAAAATGTCGGTGCACCCCATAGATGGTTCTAAAATCATCTAATCAGTATCAATGATTCCCATGAGGATCCTGAGGGGTTCAAATAATCACTTAGATGACCATTTTATGAAATATTAATAAATTCATCAAAGTAAAATCAATAGGAAAGCAATATCATAACCACAAATGCATAAATATATAATAGAAGTATGGGAAAAACATGTAGACCACCTACCTAGATTCCAAATATTAATTTACAATTAACCTTATCATTACATCCAGATTCAAGAACATTATCTTGTCCCAACCTGTGATCCTATTGAAAAATATAGTTTTAGGTTTTTTAAGAATAATAATAAAACCATAAGCCTTAATTTGGAAAATAGAATCAAAAGTAGAATTAGAATTACATATAGCTTCGATATAAACCTAATGGAACTCCAAATGGCCTAAAAATGAATGAGATAGACCCTTGGGATGATTGTAGAGATCTTTCTTGTCCCAAGAAAATAATGAGGAAGACATGAGAATAAAATTTGGTGAGTAACATAAAATATAGAGGGAATGTTTTGGTAAATTATCAGTTTTTAATGGGTCGCAAGGTTTGACTGCATAGTTTTCCAAACTGTGTGCCAACCTTTGCCCAAGAGGGGGTCTAATTTGAAGAGTTACCTAGGAATCCTGTATAGTTTGACAAACCTTGCACCAATTGTTGAAAATGAATCCTTCCAATATTTCATGTTTTGACCTTCCTTCATGCACAGTTTCCACTAACCATGTGCCAATTGTTCGGCAAGCACAAGATTGCTTGATTTCCCCCTCATTCATGTAATGGACCCTTGGAACACCTCTGAGATTCCCTATACACCTGATAAGAATTTCATTGGAAAATTTTAATGGATTAAAACCAAAATTTAAACATGAAAATTCCTCCACAATGTTTTGGATCTTAAAAGTACGGATAACAATTTTTCATAATTTAGTAAATTATATTCATATACACCGGTTAAATGGAAAAGTGATAACAACCAAATTAAAGAATAATATTATAATTATCTATTATTGTTTTTTTAACATCATTTCATCATGTAAATAAATATATAAATGAAATTAAAATTATTTAAAAAGAAATGTTTCTCAAAATATCTAGGTGTTATAACCAATGATTATAAATGTTTTTTACTTTTTCGAGACTAGATAAATAAACAACATATAATTAAGAAAGAATTCACCTTCTCCCAAAACATTATTTTCATAAATAACTCTTCAAGGATCATTGTAATATATTCTCTTCTTTATATCTTGGAGAAGTGGAAATAGAGGAAGGAGAGATCTCAGATGCCTTGTAATGGTATACAAGGGAGATATCATTCAATGATCATAATTGATCGTAGTATATGAATAATAGAATGATAAAAAAGGTGAAAACATGTGAAAATAATAAAAAATTAGTAATGATCGTAAATCAAGAGTCATGGAATATGGATCTTATCACATTATAATACATGTGAATAACAATTTAACCAAAATAATGATTCATGGATCATTACATGAGAATATATCAAAAAAAGTTTCCATAATAATAATATTTAAAAATTTATTCATTGTGAACCTGTATAAACACTAATTTATGAAATTTCCATATTGAGGACATATAATCTAGTCCATATATAAAATTTATGGACAAGAAACTAGATCCATGTATAAATGTTTTAATATCTCATAATATAAACATGTCCATGCTTAATGTTGTGAACATAAAATCATGTTCACACATAAGATAGTTATCTCATGATTTATATGTTGTACCCAATGCATTATAGATCTATAAAATTCTTGTTCCATACATAACATAAAGAAAAACATATATAAGTGTTCCAAATGATTGTAAAAAAATTCATCATTTCATCATAGTATAACCCATGGAAAAGAAATGAGTTTCATAAATATTACATCATAACTTATTTAACTAGTGGGAATATATTGTGTTTTATTGAATAATCACAAAAACAACATCATCATAAGCAATCCAAAGAAGGATGGTGGATGTATAATGAAATCATTACCCTGGTGAAGAATAAAAATTTTTAAATGATGTTGAAATCTATGAAAAATAAATTTAGAAGAGAATTGTTTTATTTCTTTCAAAATAGAGAAAATACCTATTTATTTTGATATCATAAAAGACTAAAAATTCCTAGAATATTGAACAAAATATTTTCATTGAAATAAACAATAAATTTTTTAAAGTAAAATTAAAAAACAATATTCATGGGAGTGGGAAAAGCTGTCTGTGTCATATACTTTTGAAGATATCATTCTCTTCAAACTTTTTTAGAGTATAAGAAATGAGTAATGCATCAAAATATTAATAAATTTTATTTTAATAATTGGTAAAGAATTTAAATGGTGGTAAAAGTATTGATGATAAATTTTTTATTTATTTATAAAATATTCTCTAAATCATTTTGAAGATCATGTACATAGATGAATGTGTTCATCAACTAAAGAGGAAATAATGTTGGTTTTTCTTAATGAATTTTTTTCATTCATTATGACTACCAAAGATAATAATATTGTAATTATACTTTAAAATTTCAAGAATAAATTGAATAGGTGAAAATATATGGGTTTTAAAGGATAGAGATCATATAATTACTTTGAATATAAATTTATCATTGAAAATCCCGAAAATAAAATGGATTATAACATAAACACATACCATGAGTCCTTTCTTACATCATATGCACTCAAACATCCAGTATAATAAATTAATATTTCTTTTGAATATATTCCATAATTATATTCATATGCATCCTACTATATTTCACTCCCTTATAAATTCGAATTACTTATTTACTAACAATTCTTCATTAAAATGTACATTCACGTGAAAAGTATTCCTCTTACATGCATGATTCGATTCAAAAACTGTGGTACTTATACCATAGACATTATTTGAAGATATATATATAATTTATCTTATAATAAGTATAATATTTATTCATTTTATATAGTCAAATAAAAATTCATATAATGTGATGATGAAAAATTAATTACGTCACTTTATGGAGATGGTAGTTCTTATGTACACACTAGTGATGTATTCAATTATTGATGTATGTAACAAAAGAGAAGTAAAAATTAGGTCAAACTAATATAAAAATATTTAAATCATAAATACAAAATATATTCATTAAATATATCTTTAAAACTATTATTATAAAGACTTAATGAATAACAAGTCCAAATTCATGTTATAGGTGGTAGTACACATGTATGCACACATGACTATCATTTTCTAATGGATGTAAAATAAACATAACATGGATATATATTTAACATAAAAATATCTCATTATATTAAATATAATTATTTCATAATTTTAATTTGGTTATATAACATTTATATTAGGATTATGAATAGATAAGCATGAAAAAGTTTGATATGAGCTTATGCCTCCTCTTTGAGAAAACTCAATGGGATCTTTTCTTAAGGACCATTGGGATATCCATATAAGGACACCAGAACCTCATGAATGTGTAGAGAGAGTCAGTAATTGGTTAGGGTAGATTATTTCATAAATATGTATCTCAATTTGGTATAAAAAACAAAGTCAAGGAGGTTCCCTTTTTAAAGTTAGGGTAGTGACACAGTTGTAATTTATTTAGAATATTAAAATATAAAGAAGTAATTATCATGAATAAGTGGATCCAAATTGGTTAAAGTTTTAATATTTGATGATATTTAATCAAAATAATCTCAAATATTATTATTAAATTGAGTTTTTAGATTATTTTAACACCTATATTTTTATATTAACCCCTCGTTATGCCATTTAATATTTACCATAATAATGCATGTTTACCTCTGTTACTATTCCGAATCACTGAAAAATGAGGATGAACGTGATCTTAAATTTTGAAATTATTATTTTAAATATTGAAAATATTTTATAATATTCAATTTCAAAATGTGGAATAAATTAATTTTTAAATATAATGGAAAAACACAATGAAATCCTTTTTTTATAAAAATAAAATTTTAATGTAGAAAACTTAATTTATTATTTTTCCATTTTTTGTAATAACCATTAGAAGAATGTTAATATATTTTATTAAATATCTAAACCCAAATTTTTTTTATAATCATTCATATATTCGAATTAATTCTATTTATTAATATGTAATACATTATTATTAAAATATAGTTTTTTAAAATATATCATTGTACCCTAAAATGTATTTACCATAATTTATAACCAATTGATAGAAAATTTAGGATTTATTATCAATTTTATAACATTTGATACTAACATATCTCATCACAATTAAAGTTTACTAGTTATCATAATTTAAAAAATATATAAAAAATAAAATACTTTTAAACATTTAACTTTCAATATAAAACTCTATTATTTTTAACATTTATAATTGAGTACTTATTTAATAAGAATTAATTAAAAATTTCTCCATAAGTAAACAATTTTTACATTATTTTCATATTTTGTTTTTTCTAATTCATACCTAAAATTCAAATAGATTGACAAAACATTTACATTTATTAATAATATTTAAATTGTATATCATGGTTTGTTTAAGATCCTTTTTTCATATAGAGCATGCCATAAAGAACATAAAATTTATTTAAATATAAATATATAATGAAATATAATCTTGTTACAAAAATATACTAATAATTTTGTGAGATACATTAAATATATAGTTACTTATATGGGGTGGGTTGAATATGCAGTTTGACTAAACTTCCTGAAATCATCTCCTTAATAAGTATTTGGTCAAAACATTAGCAAGTTGACCCTTTGTTGAAATATTATTTATATTTATTTCCCCATTAAATATCATATTATTATAAAAGAGGATTTATCATTTCAATGTGTTTTGATCATTGATATTTTATTTTATTTTATGAAAGATCGATTTCACTTTGATTATTACAAGAATTATTCAATAAATTTTTGAAATATACCTTCAAATATTTTAGTTCAACCATTGTACAAATAATTGTAGTGATGTCAAGGGTGTAATAAATACATTTTGAATCAAATGTGCTCAAATCCCCCAATATTCTTTTCTTATTGTTCTAATGTACTATTCATTATCCCAAAAAGTGAATCCCTCTAAATTTAAGTTTTCATCATTAGAATAACCAACACCATCAATATATGTGAATGAAGATAATTTCAAATAATTACCCCCTCTATACATCATTACAATATTTATTGTTCCCTCAACATACCAAAACATTAATTTAGAAGCCACCATATGTGATTATTTTGGATCACTTTGATAACATTTACATAATGTAACAACATATGAAGTATATTGCATTGATCCATTAATACTGAGTATTATTTAGACTACATATCAAAAGTACTTCTAGTTTACACATCATCTTGGTGAATATTAAATCATCCTTATACTGGTAGTAATTTTTGTGGATACAACCCTTCAGTATTCCATGAAAGAGTTACTGAATTGATCCTTGACATATGCTTCTTATGAAAGGAGAATATAACTCTTGGTTAGATTAACTATTAGTTTGATAAAGAATATCCTTTTTCTAAGCATGTATATTTCAAAATTAAACTATTGTAGCATTTTGGTTTTCTCCAACAATGATTAAATAATGAAAATATATGATGTATATTAGTATTCCCAAGACTAAGTCTTTGATATATACATTCATATGAATTTTTTCATTAATAAAAGTTGAACTTCAATGAATAAGAAATATGTTTGAAATAAAAAACTTATGGGGTATGATTTATCCCACATGTTTCATTCTTTTGATTACACACCTTACTTTCATCTTATTAATGTATGAATTCATCATGTTTTCCAATAAAAATCTTTTCTACTTCAATATTCATTAAAGTATAATTTATGTCTATTTGGAAAACATTATAAATATGATAAAAGGTACCAACCAAAAAAATATAAATGGATTCAATAATAGAAATAAGATAAAATAATTATATGAAATCAACCCCAACCACCATTGAATATCCATTATAAATTATCCAAGGATAGTTTCTAAAAACCACTCCATTTTTATTGATATTTTTTCTGAAATTCCCATTAAGTTCCATTGATTCTCTTATCTTCTACTTCAAGAAAAATATATCAGTTATGATTTTTCTTACATAGTTAAAATCCTTATTTATCTCTTTTTTACATTCATTGATCTCAATATAATATATAATATGTTGAGGTAAAATACAATAATTAAGTTCTCTTTTATTTTTAGGTGAAAATATTATTATATTTTTAATTTGGGATTTTTATCTTCGGAAAAAATACAGTTTATTCTATTTGTGTAATTTAAAAAATTTCATCCTTATAAATTCATTAGATGTTTCTTCATAAATAAACTAGTCATTAAATGTTTATTGAATATGAATTTCACAACTATTTCTATTTTATTATCCATTTTTGATGTTATGGGATTATATTACATTACCTCATTTGTAGAACTATTTGTTTGTTATACATATTTTCATTCAATAACATTAACATCAGATTAATATTTACTATTTAATGTTTTTCCCTTAATATAAAGATCTTTCTATTGGATGAATATCTCAGGGATATTTTATCATAAATATTCTCTACAATTTTTACTAAGTCTAATTTTTTATTATTTAAAAAACATGGAATAAAAAAAACATGAAGTAGATTACTATGCGTTTATTTTTTCACCATATATCATAAAAGATGTGATTGATTCTAGATATGGTAAACAACTGTTGAAAATATGTAAAATTTTACACATGTTTTCTCTATAAAATAATACTATATGTTTACACTCTATAAATTTATTCCTTCTCATATCAACAAATATTCAATTTTGTTTCTATAAAAACATTTTTATAAGGGGTGTAGGGATCACCGAACTGATTTATGATCCGATGATTTTATCGATTTTATTAAAAAGAGTTTCATATATACTTCATATAATTTTCTTGTTATAATATTCTATATGTATAAACATATTATTTCACAAGAATCCATTTTAATAATTTAAATATCTCCACAAAATTATATCTTTATTTACAGAACATAACATTTGTTATCCAGGTGAATTCATCAATGAAAGTGATAAAAAAATAAATAACCATTGGTATATTGATTTACGAATAGTCTGAAACCATCAAAGTCTATATTTTCAAGTGGTTGGTTGGATTGAGTCTCCATTTTCCATATTCTCTCATATTCCATATTTCCTTTCTGAAATGTTTTTTAAACATTTCTCATTCTTGAATCACTTGATTAAAATCTATTACTAGTTCCTCTTTTAAGATTTACATTATATTGTTTTTTCCATGATGTCCAAGTATTCTATAACAAAACTCAATACCACCAATAGAGAATATGTGAAATGAATTAATTATATCCTTATTTTTAAATATGTTACTTAAATTTATCAATCATTCTATAATTATTTTTCGATCCTTTCAGAACATGATGATACAACCATTATGGCATGAAATCACTTAGTCTCCCTCACTGAAAAGTTGGATAAAACTATATAGGTTTTTCAAATGATTTTAAACAAATATAATTATATCATATTTTATTGTTAAAACTTTAATAAAATCCAAAATAATTATTTCAATATTTAAGCAAACCTCATTCTCAAAAAGTGACACCTCCTTTATTTTGATCTACAAATTTATTTATGATTTTGAAATCAATTATCATATGTGAAAAACACCCACTCATTAATATAAAATATTATCAACTATGTGTGGATTATAAGTAAATATAATCTTTTAGAGGCGGAGGGGCACTGTAGCGGCGACAGAGTACTGCAGTGGTGGCAGGTACTGTGCAGTACTATAGCAGTGCGGGTACTGTAGCAGTACTATTCACAGAATGTGCTTCGGGCCAAAAAAATGGGTCTACATGCCATGTAATGGGATAAATGCCCACTGGGCCTTCGGGCTATGTAATGGGTCTCCCTCTACCCAGTTAAAAGAGGTCTTTTCTTTCCTTTAATAATAAATGAGGCTTCGGCCCCAACCTTTTTAAAAAAAATTCTAATCCAACATATAGACCCTTTCCCAATGAGATTTCAAGCAATATTTTTCACAGTAACCAATTTGATCATATCTTTTATAGGTTTCTTCAAGGTAGTCAAAATTATTTTTCATGTATGAGTTATGAACATCCAACTCTTCATTTTACGTTAAAATTACTATCAAATTTTTATTAGTATTTTCTTATATTTTATAGATTCTCATCCTTAAATTATTTCTTCTTATAGGGGGTGACATGTGGTCCTATTTATTTTAGGCTTTATATCCATTATTTTTTCAACCCCAAAATATCTATCAAACATCATCCCTCAAGATTGATAAAGTTTATGGTTATAGAATTATCCTAGCAGTCATTCTAAAGAAATTTCTTCTATATGATTCTTGTGTATGTGATCATTATTTTTAGATATTGTGCCTAAATTTTGTATGTTTAATGGAAGAATTTATGATTTACTTCTCAAAATGAACATTCCCCTTTTTATTTGATATAATTGAAAAAATAATAATGAATAATATATTAAACTATATAGCATAGGAATATTTTACCTTCCTTGGTGATTAAATTATTTCATCTACCTGTGATGATTCTACCTTAACTTCTAATACCTATTGAAAAAAATTTCTTTAACTCTATTAATGTGTTCTCAACTTCAACAAATTTTAATAAAGTTTTAATCAACTATTTTTATTAAATAAAAATATTTTATCCTTGGTCATTTATCATCCATTCGAGCTATAAAACCTTTATCATAAGAGATTTGGCTTCTTCAAGATGAGAATATCCCCTTTTGAGGTTATACACATTATCATCCCATATTCTCTTCTCCTATTTTTTAATCATTTGTTGTTCTTTCTTAAGATTAGTATTTTTCTCAGGAAATGCATCTATATATTCATTATAAAAATGTTCCATGTAGGATCATTCTCCACATTCCTCTTCATAACATGATGTATCCTCCTACACAACATGATCCATGATGTTCCCATGTTTCTTCAGTGCATATTAATTTGATGATTCAACTTTTAGTGCGTTATATTCTTTTTTATTTCTTAAAAACTCATCTTCTTCTTCTTTATAAATTTATTTTTTTTACTTTCACTAATTTTTACCTTCATTATAACTTTCACTCATCTTATTCTAGTGGGGTTTACTTTTCAACACATAATCATAATCACTATTCAGCTTAATAGGGATGTTTATAGGAAAACTCCTTATTTACCCAATGTTGGAACCATTGTTATGATGATAAAAAAATCATGTTAATTAGGTTTCTAATGAGTTGTATTATACATGATATCATTTTATAATTTAATGAATTATGATAAAATAAATGTTATGAATTGTAAAGAGTCGTTTTTATAGTTTACTCACCACGAGAATCACATCACCATCAGAAATGACTCACTATTGAGATTGATTCTCTGCCAAAAATATATCACTGGTAGACATTACTCACCATCAGAAAATATCCAACTTTAGACATTACCTACCATTGAGATGAGTCTCCATTAATATGAGTAACCATTGAGAAGTTTCAGCACTGGGATGAGTCACCATTGAGATTGGTCACCGGTGAACAAGAGTCACTATCGGGCCTGACCTTCTATCAGATGACCTACAACCATTATGTTTCATTATCAGTTAAAATGAATCACAACAAAATGTCTCACTGAAATATCTCTCATTGTTATATGACTCACTAATATATGACTTTCCATATGAAGTATTGGTAAAAGATGACTCATCATTAGGAGGATTCATTGTTAGAATGAGTCACCACTAGAGTTCAATTGCCACTAGATTACAAACTATTGATGTATAAATTTTTTCATTAAATTATTATAATGTATATATTATTGAATTAATTCCAAGGATTATTTAAATGATTATTATTGATTATTACAGTAACAAAGTAAATTATGTGTCAGCGCTTATTATGAGGATGATGATGATCATGAGGATTATTCATCAAATAAATCTCCTTGATAAAGCACTATATATTAAAAAATATTCCTCCATCATGAATAGATATAAGAGAGTCTGTATATAGTATGAAAAATTTTGGATTGATGATAAAGTTTCCCACTCACTAAAAATCCTCACATGCATCATTCATATATACATATCTATAATGAAAGAGTGGATCTTGTAGAACACACAAATCTTTTATTATAGTCCAAAAATAGATTTTATGATGTTCTATTTTATCTTGTTTTTAATGGAATCATCTGAAGAATATCTTGAAGCTAAAACTGAGGAGTCTTAAGATTTCTGGTCACATGAGACGGAGTAAAATATTCTTTTCTACATATTTATAATTTTTCTTTATGTCTATTGTGTTTAATTTATAGCAGTTTGTTTTTTAACCTATTTATTAATAACATAAAATACATGTTCTATAATTGGTTGATACAAGAAATATTGTTCAGTCTCTTTAATCTTTATACACATGGTGTTTGTGTACGATGTCCTTGTGTGTCCTATGTTTTTTTTCTTCCCATAGTTTTTGTGCATGATGTTCTTGTGTGGCCTGGAAAATTGATTATATATTTTATATAGATGATCTAGGTTGTGGGACAAGATTATATTTATATAATCTTCTTGATAGTAGGTTATTTCCATATGGATGGGATTAAGTCTTGTCTTGAGACTGAACCGCTTGTTTTAATTCCACTTTGTGTGGTGTTTTGTTTTGTTTGAAATAATTGAATTAAATTTTCTATTAACTATAAAAAAACCTATACATTTATATCTAATATTAACTAGTTTTTATATTAATTTTTTATTATGTTAATTGATTTAAGAAGTTAAATAAATTTCCATATATTGTTTTAACAAGGAAATAATAACTCATTAATAATTATTTTAAAGTTTCATAATTTTTATAGATCTAGTATTTTGATTAACAGAGACATTTTATTTTTAATTGGAGGGTTATATTTCACCCTTTTGTTGACAGAAATGTTTATTGGGTACTCAACACACCCCCTATTGAGATACTCACTCTGACCAATAAATAGTATTCAAGGTTTTCCGAAATCTTTTAATATATGATTTTAGTTGTGTTTTAAATATCATAAATTTATATTAGTTGTAAATATATTTATTTAAATGGATAATAGACAAGAAGGTTTGACTACCAACAGACCACCCATCATTAATTTCAATAACTTATCTCAATGAAAAAAAATGAAATTGAATATTGAAAGTATGGGTTTTGAAATATGTACTTCTAATGAGGATAAATATGAATTACATGCAACTGCTAGAGTTACATGGGATGATTATAATAAAATTTCATATAAAGGTAGTTGTAAATCCATGAATTCTCTTTTTTGTGATTTAGGAAATGAATATTTTAATAGGATATCTTCTTGTAAAACTGTATATAATATTTGGGATACATTTTCTATTTTTCATGAAGGAACTACTAATGTTAAATAAATGAGTTTGAATACTTATAAAATTAAATATGATACAATTATAATGAAAATGAATGAACATAATTCTGAAATGTATCTAATATTCAATGAGATAGTAAATCCAAATATTTCCAAGGGGATTCCAGTTTCTAGAAAAAACAAATCTTGTGATAGTTGAGTTGTATTCCAAATAGATGAGAGGAACATCCGTTTCAATAAGAGAATTATTTGACATTAGAAAACTACATGTAATGAAATTTATTAAAATGTCAATGGTTTAATAAGAGGAGTATAATGTTAATAGAGAAGTGGAAGATAAACTAAATAGTATGTTTGTAGCCTTTAATACTATTGAATAAAAATAAAAATAAAAAGTATAGGTTGAGAGGTCAAGGGTTGAGGAATCCCCAGCTGACAGTGATAAGGATATGGCCTATCTAGATTGAAGGTTATCGAAATTCAATAACAGTAAGAAGTTATTTAGAAAATATACATACACATTAATTCTTGATAATAGATGTAATTGGAAGAGAGACTGAAAAAAATATGATAATTCAAATGAAATTACTTGTTGTGAGTGTAAAATAAAAGGATATGTCAACGATGACTCTCCTAAGATAAAATAAAAATAAAAAGTATGAATATAATAATAAAATATATAATAATGAAATAAAATTCACATGGAGTGCATCTAAGGACATATCTAGTGATTTAGACTTTTAACATGAAGAAAAGTCTGATGGAGGAATCATGTGCTTCTTCAAAAACATATATGAGGTACCTACTGTATCTTTTGTACACAATTTAAACCATTTTTTAGAATAAAATAATGATGAAAATATGAAATCTATTGAAATTATTGAATACTATAATTTTCATGAATAGCCCTTCAATGATTTAAAAGATAAATACCAAGCCTATGAGAAACAACATTCTCTATCTTCTAGTGTTAAATTCTACCTTTCTTTAGAGAAAAATAATAATGATCAATTATTTATAGAAAATAGAGCACTAAAATCATATAATGAGAAGTTAAATAAATTAATATATATATTCCATAATAGAAGAAAACCCCACACTCAAATATAAGGACAACAAATTGAATGTAAGTATATTACTTTTCTAGGTCACTAACCTAGACAAATGGGAATTATAAAGAGAATTTTTATTCTAAAATCCAATTTTGGAAATTAGGAATCAATGTTTTATTCAATATGACAAAATAAAGTTTTTATTTACAATATAAAAAAATATTATTATAGGACACCCATTATGAAAATTTTGGTTACTAAATCCCTAATCACTAATATATCTCGACCTAAGAAAACTTGTGTTCCAAAATCATTTTTTGTATAGGATTTATTTTATAGGGGAACATATTGAAGAGATCCTATATAAATATATGGTACCTAGATAGTAGATATTTAAGTTACATAATAATATATTACTTGAGCTTCAAAACCCGGATAAAGTTGTATGGTGGACATGTCATCTTTGGTGTCCATGCTGAAGGCAGAATCCTTAGGTATGGCCAAATCTATACAGCAAATAATTTTTAATATAAGAAAGAAATATTTGTTGACGGTTTAAAATAAAATCATCATAGAATCTCACAAATATGTGATGGTGGTATTTATATGAAATTTATAGATAATGCTTATAATGATATTGATTATAAAAATGATATATTTTTTACTAATTTGAGAATGAAAATGTGTATGTTGTTAATATTAATTCTTTAATTTCAGAAAATGTTTCTTTATTATGTACCTTTTATAAGGAATCATGGCTTTGAAATACGATAATAGGCCACTACAACATTTACTCCCTTAAAAACCTATCTATGACATTATTAATTAAATATCTACCCAAACTTGAATTCCCAACTGATAAAGTGTGTAGCCACAATCAAAATAAGAAGTAATACAAAATATCATTCAAATAAAATAAATAATTTTTAACTTATCTACCCCTAGAATTTTTTCATATGGATTTTTTCACACCGTCTATAGTTTCTAGTTTAAATGGTAACCACTATGTCTATGTCCTTATAGATAATTTTTTTAGGTATACTTGGGTATTCCTTTTTACTCAAAAAACTGAAGTATTCTCTAACTTTACCTTGTATGCTAGATCTGTAGAAAACCATAGTAGGATTAATATTAAATCCTTAAGAAGTGATCATAGATGTGAGTTTGGAAATCAAGACCTTGAATCCTTTTTCTCACCAAATTTCTATACCCATATCTTCAATGATCCTAGAACCACCCATCTGAATGGAGTTATAGAAATGATAAATAATTACCATCATTAAATTTCTATTAAAATGATTAATTAATACTACTAATGTATATACTTTTGGGAAGAATCTATGAATACAAGTTTCTATGCAATTAATAGTGTCTTAATTATTCCACTTTTAAAGAAAATACCTTTGGAGATTTTGAATTATAGGAACCCTATTTTCAATTACCTTAAATTTTATGGTTGAAAAGTTTGTATTCTTAATACTAAGGATAATATTGATGAGTTTTATTTAAAGAATGATTAAGGAATTTCCCTTTTTTATTCAATATCTAGTAAATCCATTGGAGTGTTTAACAATAGTAAGAAGACTATAAAAGAGTCTGTTCATGTAAAATTTAATGATAGATATGTTCATGAACCTAAAACCCCTTTAAAAATCCTCATGTTTGATTTTCAAACATTAGGAAAAAAATGAAAAACCATCCGATATTGTTGTAAAACCTGATGAAAAATCAATGACTTCTAAGAAACATCTATAATTTGGACCTGGACCTATAGAAAACAATTAGGTGACCATTCCCTCTTTTCTTAGAACTAATAGAACTCATAAATTAAACCATATATATTTCTTATAGGAAACCTATGTAGAGGTAAAAATACTATAGATTCTCTAAGGAATCAGATTGAACATCAAGCATTCTTGTCACAACATTGACCTAAGAACATCATTGATCCAATTATTGAAAAATTATGGGTAATGGATATTCAAGGTGAAAATAATAAAGTTTAAATAAATGATGTTTGTTAACTTATTGATAGACCTAGAGACATCATGACTATTAGAACTAAATTGTTATTTAGAAACAAGTATGACGAATCTAATATAATAGTTATACTTATGGCTAGACTTGTTGAACAAGGGTATAGTCATGAAGAGGGTCAAGAATATAAGGAAACAATTTCACCTATAGTAAAAAATAAAGCCATTATAATACTAATTGCTTATACATCTCATTTGGATTTCCAACCATATCAAATGGCTGTGAAAAGTGAATTATTGAATGGTTATTTATTTGAGTATTTTTTGAACAACCCCTCAGTTTTTGAAATTTTAATTTTCCAAGTTATATATTTAAATTAGAAAATTATATATTTGGTTTAAGACAAGACCTTATTGATTGGTATGATATGCT
This sequence comes from Viscum album, assembly GCA_963277665.1. Lineage (NCBI taxonomy): Eukaryota > Viridiplantae > Streptophyta > Magnoliopsida > Santalales > Viscaceae > Viscum > Viscum album. The sequence continues at coordinate 1,055,444,206 of OY728133.1, forward strand.
CATCTATTTTATTATTTCTCATATATTTTCAAATTTTGTAGCTGAACTTAAACTTTTTATAAAAATAATTTCAAAAAAAAATTAGTTTTTCAAATATATGTAGATGGTATTTTTTTGGATCTTCTTAAAATTCTTTTAGTACTGATTTTTTAAAGATGGTAAAAAATGAATTTTGAAATTAGTTTAATAGGTGTATTAAAATTCATTCATGGTATTCATATTTTTTAAAAATAAAGATGTAATTATTTTAAATTAATGTATGTATGCCAATTATATTATTATACATTTTGGTTCATATAGAACTAAGAGTAGTGAAACTCCTATGAGAATAACCTGAAAGATTGATCTTGATGAAGTTGTGAAAACTGTGGGTCAAAATAGTTACATATGTATGATTATAAGTCTTCTCTACCTATGTTATAGCTATCATGATGTTATGATTAGTGTGTTTATTTTTTATCATTTTAAATAAGACCTATAAGAGTCACAGTAACATTTTTTTAGAAGGATTTTAAATACCACACGAATACAACCTATTGAATATTGTTCTACCCTAGATGAAAAGAATTGGACATAGTGAGTTATTTAGATGTTCCTTTTAGTTATTTTAAGATAGATATAAAAAGAACCTATAGAACATTTAATATTTTAGACTAGCCCTTAGTATCTTGGTTTATTATGAAAAAAATAGTGGCATTGTCTACTATTGAAGTTGATTACATAACTGCAGGTAGTTATAGTGCTCAAATTTTTTGGATGGTACACACATTACCAGAATATGGATATCAATTATAATATCTACCTATAAATTGTAAAATATAATTTCAAAAAATATTTATAACAATCATGTGCCTCAATTTGGAATAAAGATAATTGATATAAGACATCACTTTTTGAGATACCATTTCAAAAAGGTGATATAACTCATGAATACATTGGAATAGAATATCAAATTGTTTATATCTTTACTAAGACATTGAATTATTAGAGAATGAACAAAATATAAAATGAATTAGGGAAGTTTAATTTTTGGAATATGTTAATTTTTAGTACTCGACATTGGAAATTAATCACTATTGGATAATCCACCTTGGAATGACCCTCCATGGGCATTAATCCACCATTGCTAATTTTATATATAGGACAATTATTTATTTCGATTTCAATTTAATATATTATTTTTATTTCATGTTTTCAAATCCATAAATGATATTCATTCTGGAAATAATCTAATTCGGATGCTCTCTCTCTCTCATGCATTTGCCTTTTAAACATCTCTACCACCATCTCTCCAGACCTTTCACCTTCCCTTGACATCATCTGATCCTTTGAACCCTTTGTTATGGCTAGGGTGAAGAGAATAGTTGATTCAACTCTTGAGGAGTAACATACTTCAAATAAGTAGAAAGGATATTCAACCACAGCTGTAGTCAAGCTATAAATCCCATGACTCACGAATCGAATAGTGGTTCCAGAAAAGGTTCTGAATGAAGAGTTTTTTATTTTGATAAAATCATTAGTGATAAAATTGATAGATTACTAGGTATGGGTTGAGTGGTACTCAAATAATGAGTGGTCGTTATATCCAAGTCCAGTGCATTAGTTTTATTTGAAATTTGAGTTCATTTTTGGTGAAGATAAAATCTGGGTTCGAAGAAGGATAAATGGGTTGAAGGTGGTGTTTCATTAAAATTGATGGGTAGAAATCAGAAAGTACCTCATAAAAATGTTTCAAATGATTATAAAGTGACGATTCCATGTGATGTTGATTCACTTAAATATGAGAATTCTTTGTTTGAGATGACTCGAGATGGAACATTTTGTAGAATAGTTGTAACTGATCTTGATGATGAGTGTTGGTTACTGTTGAATTTCAAGAAGACCATGATGTTCCTCAGAAATGGATTTTTTTGTACAATGTTCTACCATGATATATATCTATTACAAATTATTAAAATAGAAGATCAAATAAAATTGTGTAGATATTTTATGATTCATATGACGGATATGTACAACACATCTTCCAGGTCAAACTCCCTAATATACCTCAAGTTCATTTCATCAATGTTGGATGCTATGGGTATGGTTAATAGTGATGAAGAAACTAATTTTATGTGTGGAGGTGTTTTTTTGACAAAAGTTATTTGAAATAGAATGAAAATAAATTGGAATCCATATAAGTGGAAATGGGTTGTTGATATTGATAGGTTGTATAAGGAGTTTAATCCTATTGAAGACCCTTTTAGACTTAAAGATATTTTTGATCCTTTATTAGAGAAAGATGAGATGGTGGTGTACTAAAATTAGGATTTGGAAGGAGAGGAGGCATCTACACTTATAATGAGGATAACTAGTTTTCAATTGAGGAGGGTAATTACCTGGATATTCCCAAGAGTCCTCTAGGTGTCACTTTTTGTCTGGCTAGTCCTATAAAGTCTATACCCATAAGAGAGTATCTTCTATCTGAAGTAAGTAAATAAAAGGATAATGTGGTTTATGTTGAATTTATTGAGATATGAGATAATGAGAATTAATGTAAAAAGAAATATCAGAAAGGAGATGATGTTTAATATGATTAATAAAATGAATAGGATGAATATAATGGAATAGAAAGAGATTGAATGGATAAATGATATGGTGATTGAAATGGAAATGATGATGGAGATGGTTCTGAGCATCATAATCCTGATGATCCTGAGATTCCTCAGGCACATGTTTCTTCTCCAGGGGTTTTTATTTTATATTTTATGAGAGACCATGCCTTTTTTGAGATGTGGATGAGACTACAAGAGATGAGTTATGGGCATCAGGTGAGGGTGAGGAAGCCCCGTTTTTTGTAAGCCACATAGATAATCCTACCGATTTAGAGCATGGTGATGGTGAATCTATTGAGCCTATAGTTTTTGGGGAGAAACCTTTTGAGACTACTGTTGTATCTTATTCCAGGAAGGGAGTCTTATCTCATGATGAATGGGATTTATATCCAGGTTAAACGAATCAAGTCTTGGCCTTCTATGATTCTGAAAATAATGTAAGTAGTTCACTAAATAATGGTGGACCTGATATCCCAATTGAAGTTAATATGGATTAAAAGGGATTAATGGTGGAACATATATATGCTATAGATGAGATTTTGATATTTGAGTTAGATTTTCCTATTTCTCCAAAGCCATCAAATTCTTCTGCTTAGAGAGTGCCTTCAACTTTGCCTTTTTTTCTCATATGGCTGTTAATGTTCTTACTAGAGATGATTTGGAGTCTTTTAGAGAAAGATATGCTTCTGATTATGATAAGATTATGATGAATCGATGTCATTCATTCAAAAATCTCAGTTTAATGGATTCTAGATACGTTTTGGAGCTTGTCATATGGGACATCCAGTCGAAGATGATACATTATATACACGAATTGGAGATAGAGAATGGGATGTTTGAAAATGAGATGGATACCTTGACATCTAGAGTGTTGAGATGATATATTATTTTTCTAATTCTATAGATTATTTTTTATAGAGGGTATAGAATATATACTTCATGGATTCTATTTTGAGTTCTCCCCCTCCTTATATTGATATTCAGTTGATCAGATCAGTTGTAAGAGAGGAGCTTCAAGATGTATCAAGATATTTTCCTAATAACCCTCTGGAGTCTCTAAGGTAGATCAGACACAATAGTGATTATGTGCATAAGATGGTAAGTGAATGAATGAATTATATGAAAAATTATGGGTAAACCATCATAAAGTTAATTAAGTATTACCTATATTGAATCTATAGTAAGCATGAGCTGAACAATCATTTTATGTTTATCATGAATAACTTTTTGTTGGAACCTGTTACTAGAGAATTCAGGGAGAAATTCTGTCGATTAAAAGAAGTTATACCTATGATTCATTTTTTCATAGAGGAGAAGAATGAATTTTTCAATGAAATCAAGCAAGGAGGATAAATTATCAAGTACACCATCAATATGATGTGGACATTAATGCATGTTTTTGGGACTACAGTGGTAGAACACGATGTCATACTAGTGACTTTTCATCTAAATCCTCCATCCACTTCTCTGGAGTATTTCAAACATTCCATTACTTAGGGTCCCAATGAACCTATACCTACTCAGTTTCAACCATTGATTTTATCTCCAGTGTAATTTGTTTCGAATCTTCAGTTAGTGATCATCAGGGAGATTTCACCTTCTACCTTTTTCCAAATAGCTACTAATTCTATCAGTACAACCTCTACCATTGTTTCCCCAATGTGTACTTATGTTCCCTCTTCCTATGATAAGGTCAAGGCACATACTATTCTTATAACCCAGGAAGAGTGGCATTGAAATTATGATTTATTTTTTATAAGGTATTCTATATGAATTTTTATATATATCTTTTTTTTAATCACGTTTATTTTTAATGGATATTCTCTTATTATTCTTCTTTTTCATTTTTGATTTTATTATTTCTTGTCTTAACATTATGATAATACCAAAAGGGGGAGAATATTTATATTGATGGAGTTTATTTTTCTATTATGATATTACCTAATACCATAAGCACTTAATTATATTTTTTTATTTCCTTTAATACCATATTTATTAATTATAATGTATTTAATTTTATGATTATGTAATTATTTTAAACTATAAAATTGACATATCATTACTATTTTTTTGATTTAATATCATTGATACCATATTAATTTATTTATCTTCTATTTTAAATTTTATGAAAAAAACCTCACATTATATTTTTAATGTCTTAAGTCTCTTTTTAAGACAAAATTTATTCCATACATGGTTTGTAAATTTCCACGCTTTTTTTATCATAAAAATTGGGGATTGTTGGTACCCTAGTTTTAATGATCACAAAATCGTGTTAATTACTTTTCAAATGAGTTTTATTATTTATAGTTTCATTTTATACAATAATTCATCCTAATAAAATATTTACCATGAATTGTAAAGATTCAATACCAGAGTATATTCACCACTAGAATCAAGTCACCATTAGAAAAGAATCACTATTGAGGATAAGTCGTCTCTACGAATCTCTCACCAGCATACATGACTCACCATCATAAATAAGACACCACCAAACTTTAACTACATTTGAGATGAGTCAAAATTGATAGGACTCACCATTGATATGATCTACTATTGGGATAAGACACCATTAATATGGGTCACTGTTGAAACAATTAACAATTGAACATGATTCACTCTAAGAACTGATCCACCATCGGATGACCTACTAGTAGTATGTCTCATCATTAGTTAATATGAGTCACTACTAGATTTCTCACCACCAAATTTCTCACCAATAGGTGTCTCATAACCATATTAATCACTTCAACATTACATTCTATCAGATGTATCATTGTTATATGTCTCGCCGTTAGGATGAGTCACCATCAAAGTGAGTCCCCATCGATGATCCATTGCCACCTGATTTCCAACCGTAATTGTCTTTATTATTTTGAATTAAATGCCTCTAAAGTATATATTATTGAATTTAATACAAATATTATTTTAATGATTATTATTGAATATTGTAAGAAAACAATAATTGTTCTATCAATGCTCAGTATGATGATGAAGATGATCATAATGATTATTTCTCAAATGAATATCAATCATACAAAACATTGTATTAAATGGAATACTCTGTCATGCATAGATATAAGAAATTATGAAAATATTTTGGTTGAGGGATAAAAGCTGATCATGTGTGAAAATCACTAAAAACTATACATTCCACATTCAAACCAAAATGTTGATTTTGGATGAGTGTATTTAATAGGAAATAAAAATATTTTCCTATAATCAGATCAAAGATAGCTTAAGACACACTATGTTACTGCAATTTTTAGAGAATTGGATTGAGAGTCTTTATAAGATGCATCCATGGAGTCTCATGCTTTCAGATCATGCCATATTGATAAATAGAATCATTTTTAAATCTTAATGATTTCTATTTTTGTTTATCATGTTTAATTTTTACCATTGTGTGGTTTACCCTTTCTAATCAACACACATTGTTAATATGATATAAATAGAAGATACAAGATATCTTCTTCACTGTATTTCATCTGTATACCAGTAGTGTCTGTGGAATAGTTGCTTATGTGGCCTATGTTTTTTTCATCCCGTGGTTATTGTGGAAGAGGTCCATGTGTCCTAGAAAACTAATTATTTGTTGTGTATACTCGATCCAAGTTGTGGATCTATATTATATATACATAATATTCTAGGAAGTAGGTTATTTCCAAAGGGATGGAATTAGTTCTTGATTTGAGATTGATCCCCTTGATTTAATTCTATTGTCTGTTTTGTTTTGTTTCATTTCAAATCATTAAATAGATTTGTTTAACTATAACCAAAACCACTACATTGATAGTAAATATTAACCATTGTCTATAAAATGTTTTAATTATGTGATTTTTTAGAAACACTAATGTAATTTAAATATATATTTTTTAATTGAGACTTATTACCTCTTTGATAAATCTTTTAAAAGATCTAAATTTATATCGATTTGATGTTTTGATTTACTGGGGGTTTTAATTAAACTTCCTTTTATTAGAAATTTTAATTGGGTACTGAATTCATCCCCTCATTAGATACTGACTCCAACCGACACCCCATACTGAAAACAATTTAATAAATGTAATATATTGAACTTTATTTTACCTCTATATATGTTTTTTAAGCTATGGGTCATTATACTTTTTTAATATTTATATATTCCATCATCATTAGATCGTCCTGAAGACTCATATTTTAGATCTATAATTTCTATCTTCTTCATTTCATTAAAGGACATATATTTCAAAACATAATTTAAATTTTTTTATATTTCCTATTTTCATATTCAATAATGATAATTTTAGTTCATTCAAGAGAAAAGAAAATTTCTAATATTTCAGGATAATATTTTTGGATAAATCTATCCAAAAAATTTCTCATCAATTTTCTTAAAATTATTCAATCAACTTAACTAACACCAAACCCTTGAATAGTACTAATGATTTCATATTAACTTGTCATATAATAATATATAGATTATACATTATAAATATTTAATTCATAAAAAAAATTATTTAGATTTTATATTTGTCTTACTTTACATTGATTTTACATTCAAAAATGATCTCCATATGATTCTTTGTTAATTTAAAATCCCAACTCCATAATATAACATTTATTTGATAATGATATGACAATAGAGAATTTTGATTTATAAAGAAACATCGATGTTTTATTTTTCAACAAGAGAATTTGGTGCATTAATTATTCTCCAAGGTGAAACCCAATTTTAGTTTCATTAACTACCTCTAGGACATGTAATAGAAGATAAGGTTTTATCCTATTCATTCAACCATGAATTTTCTTGATGAAAAAATTATAAATTCCACTACTTTTGATAGAATTTTGTTTTTGTATCATTAAATAATATATGTAGTAGTGGAATGAAAGATCAGACACCACTTGAGATTTCCGAGAATATTATGACCACTTAGATGTGGGGTAGAATTAGTGCAAACTTATTATAATTTTTATTATCCATATATTAAACATTGAATCTTGTAAGAGTTGTGATATGATAAAATAGAAATTATAAACATACCTAGATGAATAAAAAATGGTAGATCAAAGCACACTGAATTTTTATAATGTCCATCCCTAATGTGGGGAACTTACTCATTGTAATGTTAGATTTTTATTAAGATATATAGATTATCTACTAATAATTTTGTAATTAATTATGATGATGTGATACCATTTTCATTTAAAACCTTCAATGAATCCCATTAAATGTGTCTCGATATAATTTTATATTAGTTTAATGTAGTGGAAATTAGTCCATCACCAATATGAGAAGGATCAAATTAACTTCCAATGACTTTAGATATATATGTAGATCATTTTTTCATCCTTCAAATTAAAAAAAAATTATTCTCATGTGAATTCATAAAACAATTAAAAATAATATTTTTAAAACATGATTCATTGAAATTTATTCATCTAGTGTTCCAATATATAGAACTCCATGACTTTAATTAAATTAAATGAATCATCTAAAATAATTATATATTCTACTCTTCTTTGACCAAGTGGATTCTCTGTGATTGTCCAATCGATCACCCCATAATAAGCTTGTTTCTTAAGAATTTCATCTCAAGAAGAAACAAATTGAAATGGGATCACACCTTTATATTTCCATTATTCCATTGATAAAACTATAGAATTCAGTAAATTTCATTTTCAAACTCTCTTGGAATTATTCTATAGTTAGTTACCTTTAATAAAAATTTATGAAATTTGGTTTTGAATATTTAAATTCTCAAAAAACATTGGTGATAATGACATTCATCTCCACAAAAAAATCATATATGATCATTTTCCCATCTTCAAGATGTCTGAATCAATGAATTTATAGAAAAATATCATCATAATTTCAATAACATCACAATGTTCACATGAAGTCACATGGATTATTCTAGACATTATACATCCTCATATTTCATTTTTTATATTTTGGTTCAACTTTTTTCACCTTCTTATATTTTTCTTCTATAACCATTAATCAAATTCTAAATAAATTCATGGGAATCTAGTGAACATTTAACATCACCATCACTAGTGTTTCAATATGTTATTATAACAACTTAGTATAGTTTTTATTCATCTAATATTCTATATATTAGAGGTCTATCTTATTTTAATTATTTTAAAAATTGATCATGATTTCTTCCAATAAAATTCAAACTCCACTTCATCATACTTTTATTGGACATAAATTATTCTAACAAAATTTTCTTATTATTATTCAAGGAAATCAACAAAAAGACTATCACAAATTTTCATGCTTCATATGAGGATATATCTAAGGTTAGGTATTCTATCCTCTGAAAAAAAAGTATCAAAACTTCTAAATCACCACCACAACATCTAATTTCTTCAATTCATCCCCTAATTCTACTTATTTTAATTTCGAAATATTCACAAATTTCTTTCTGAATCATTCTATAGGATTCAATATATATTTTTTTCTTCTTCCATATTCTGATAGACTTATAATTTGATCAATTCATATTGAATCATAGTTGGTGTTGTGACAATATTTTTTTCCTCTACTTATTTTATAGTATTTTATTTTTTTGGCATGACATTAAGGATTTTATGTTATCTCAGGATACAGAACCCCTTTGACATCATTATCTTTTAATATCTCCTAAACTCATCATCTCCACCAAATCATCAAGTTGTGCTTCTTCTGAATAATTACATTCCATTTCCAATATTCTCCAAGAGTTTAAAATACATTTATATGGGAATAAATTTACTCATACATAGTGTTAAATGATACTTATGTAGAATGAAAAATAGATATATAATATATAATATTTTTTCACTTTTGATGGAGTTTGTATCCCACACTCCTACAGTGACCATGTATTACTGAGTCAAACAAGTGAAATAATGTAAAATTATGATCCAAAAAGAATAATAACTTTTACGATCCAAATATAAAAAGATCGTAAATTTTAAAAAAAAAATTGTTTAATTAATTATTCCTGGTTGACATGATATCATTCTATTAACATAAAAAATCCTCTTGATTTAGTCCTCTGAAAAAAACACCATCATTATCTATAATCAAAAAAATTAAAACAATGCTGATAATAAGTAAAGAAAAATCATAATAAAATGGGAACATTATTAACAATCCAATTTATGATTTAAAGCTAATCTAAACTCCAATGAGGAAAATTTAGTTCCTGACGAAAACCCTTAAATAAGATATAAACAGATATAACGAACATAATCCAATAGAACATCAAGAAAATCTATGGAATAATCAATGAGGATTTATATAATTAGATCCAACTATATCATCTAATAAAAAACAATGATTTCATGTGAAAAGTGAAATAGATGTCATAATAAAAGAGAAAATATGAAGAGATAGTAGAGAAAATTCCTCTGTTGTTGTAAACAATGAGAAATATTTTTTATAAAAAAAATAATTTAAAAAATTATATAGTTTTTGGGTTTTCATTCTTCCATTTTTTTTGTAGTATAAAAACAAATTATGGTCACCCCAATGAAATGCCCCATATGGTCAAAGTTTGGTAAACATATCTAAAGTAGAACTAATCAATCATCTACTCTAGGACATCATCGCGTGACCTTCCCCATTACTAATAAAATGAACCCGCTCAACCTTGTTCTAGGTGTGACACCTTTAATCTAATGTGATCCCATGTATAGAATCACAATGAAGGTTTTAGGTTACAGTGTGACTATCCTTCTTCATGAAATTTCACAATAGAATATATGGTAGGTTTTATACATAAGGGTTACCTGATAGATAAGTGAATTTTATTTTCATGTTGTCAATCTAACTTTCACAATATGATCCTTATACACAATTGATATATCTGGGTTTCTAGAATTCATAATAAAATATATATGTGTTATCATCATGATTTGACACCCTTAAACACAATGTGATCTCTACACCCCTTACAAAATTCTGAAAGGCATTAAATATGTATTTTCAAAACATAATATAATATTCATCATATGATCTGAATCCATCCATATTGGAATGATCCTCGAACCCTCACGTAATAAACCCATATTCTAGTGGAGTTCACTATTACATAACATTCTCTGTGTCATAATTACCTTGCCCACAGTGAAACTTTTCTTGAATTATAAAAATAAATTATTCTCATGCAAAAAAATACACACAATAAAACCATACTTGGTTAAGGCCATATAGTCCCCAACTTGATGGTCATTGTAGCATAACCTAGTTTTGCTAAGGACGTATTGTAAATTCATGCTCTCACATGGATGTTATTATGTTCCTATTTTCCATTAGTGTCATTTATCTCTAACATTAGGTGAGGGTGGTTTCTTTATTAAGTAAACATAAAAATATAAGATCATTGATTCACCCCACCATATATTAGTGATCATATAGATCATGATTTGTCCATTTAGAAAAAACTCGATGTGAATTTAGTTCCGAACATTATATATATAGAGAATCATATTTTTGTGTTATATAGTTTAGGTTCCTATATTAAGGATAGATAAACATTTGATGTTTTAGTTTGAACAGTATTTACTATTGATAAATATAAAATAAAGACACATATCATTGAAAAAATGTCGGTGAGATGGTCTATATATCATTGGAAATGAGAAACTAGATGTGAATTGAAAGGTAAATTATAGAATATAAAATCTCATTATTAGGTAAAATATGTTAAAAAACATAGTTCTCATATGGTACATTTATGTTTGTTTAGGTATAATAGCCTTTAACCAATTAATGGGTACGTCTACGTATTGAGGGAAACAAAAAACTATATTTGAACAAAAAGTTGTGTGCATATATAGAATACCCCAGAAAATGGGGGCATTTAGTTTATGGTGATGAAGATTGTACCATTATGTTATGTTATTTAACGTCATGTGGCAAGGACCAATTGTTAGGTAAGAAATTCCAAAAGCATAATCTCAACATTAGTAATTGGGGTCTCCATGGGATATGAAGAACTAAATAATAAAGGGAAAATGAATATAATTTCATAATCCTTCTTTGAAATTGGTAATGATGTATGAATGTGTAATGTCAAGGGTATTAGAATCAACATAAAAAATTAGGATATGGAATGTTTAAATAACAACATATGAAAGAATAATTCAATAAGAAATGGATACATGTGGGACAATAAAGACCATTAGTATCCGATGAAATATAATTCCCCAATTAGTGAATAAAGACTGTTGGTAGTCGAACAATCATTATTAATCATGGAAAACAATTCCACACTTACTAAATGAATTCTGATGTGAGTATAATGACCATAATTAATTTCATAAAATTGATTCCACACTAAATTAGTGGGTGCTGGTGGGTGTATGACGGTTATTACCATACTCAATCATAGGATAGTATGTGTGGTTTAGTTAGACCTTTCTTCTAGGTACAAAACATACCTTATGGAAAACTTCATAGGCTCGTGTAAATTTTGTGTTATTCAACATTAAATAATAGTGGGGTTCCATCAGATCAATCAATCCATATTAAGAATTTTTCTTTGAAAGAGATAACCAATAGAACTAATTGGATCATGTCTGAGAGATTCCAAGTGGAGTATATCAAATCAAGGTTTTAGTTAGTTTTGAATTAGAAATATGAGATATGATGTGGGTTTATGAAAATAATGAGTACTTTAGAATAATTCACCCACCCCTAATTTTCTTCCATCATTTATTGAAAATATTCATGGGATGAATGGATACAACATGAGGTTCTTGTTTCAGTATTTAACTAGAAGGATACTATACTCAATGTTGAGAGGAAATATTTTTCTGAATTAAAAGGTACATATGAAATAATTTAAGATTGGTTAAAAAGGGTATAAATGATCGAATAAAACATTTCCCTAAACAAGGGTGTCTAGTGAGTACAACCATGCTTTTTCTAGGGCTTAGTGTTAAGCCCAATGAACATTGTGATTTTTTATGCTCTAAACAATTCTAAAACCATAAAATGTAATGACATAGTGAGTGAATACATTAATATTTATTTGGAGTTCAATTATGTGTTTTCAACCTAAAAATCCATTGTGACTCTTTTTATTTGAAATTTATGATCTTTAAATTATGACCATAAGGTTCTAGAATTTTTGGTCTCACAAATTCAACCAAATATTTGTGATGATTATGATTTAATTTTAAAGAAAATATTTTTTGGACAGCCCCTATAGCAAGGGAGAGTAAGAACCTACAGTGAATGAAGAACCCAATGCTAGTATGGATTATCCCATGGGGTTAAAGAAACAATTTAATGTTATAGTTCATGGAACAAATTTTTCTAGTTAGTCCTATGATTATATATCCTGAAATCATTATTTATTAGGTGTGTATATGAATAAATAATAATTGAGATCTTTTTGCGAGAGACAGTTCATTGATTTAGCTTATATGTAGGAAACAATATATTTCTATATTTTATCATGGTATGTGATTAGAACTCATAGATTCTCTATATCTTGTACCTGAGATAGGATATATGAGTTTCCTTTTTGAGGGGGGAATTTTTCCATATCACAGATCATATGGGGGCCATGTCAATAAAACCTACACATGGTTTTCACTCAAATATATTGAATGATATGTATAGTGTTTTCCAATATGTTACATACATTATGATCCTACAACTTTGATCAATTATTCATAGTTCAACATAATGAACTTAGGATGCATGCTATGTAGTTTAATGGATTTACATAGGGTCAAATGTGTCATATTATTTAACATCATGTTACAAAGACATTTGTGTGAAGGAAATTTCATAGATCTAGATATTTTGTGTGAGAAATATAGGGTCTCATATTAATACAAGTATATCAAAGTACCCAATAATAATATTGTGAAACCTAATTACTAAAAGGGAATAGATTTAAATAGAGAATTGTTATATATCTTCTATAGTTAGAGTCTATTTTGGAAGACCTATAATTAAGGGGATGACCCAAATCTAAAAAAATACCCTTTAAAGGAATTATTCTATTAAAGATATCATGAAGTATGAAACTCATGAAAAAATTCCCACACATAGATCAAACACATATGTGAGTGGGGTGAAATTGCTTTTTTGCCTCATTAAGTCCTAGGTAGAGGAACCTGGCATGATCATAGGAGTAGAATATCCTGAGCTTATTCATGTTATTTCTTGGAATGAAAGGTTACGTATATGAAATTGTAAATCACTTTTATATATATATGGATCACATTCAATGATTTTAGAACATGAAATATATGCATATGAAAATAGTATTTTGTTTTGTAGGATAGAAATGTAATGTTATGAAGTTTAATGTCATGTATCTTGTAATTGGTTACCAATTTTTGAAACGAATTCATCTCATTTGTGCTAGTCAAATTTACTCAATAGTTCTTATACACTCACATGACTCATTATCTACATGAGAAATGAAATAAAACATTAAAAACCATTTGAACCACATATGAGTGAATGACATGGAATATATGGGGAAACATTCATTTTAATATGAGAAAGAGTATCTACAATGATTTGTATTTATTAGATGACATGGATAAAAGTTATGAAAATTCATATCTAGGTCAAAAATAGAAGATTAATGCATCACTGTGTATATCATGGTATAGAAATAAAGCAACAAATTGTTCATTAATGAAATTTAACCTTTATAGACCTCATTGAAGTTAACTCAGATAATGTTTTTTGACATTATGGTTGGCCCTAGGATAGTGAATCTAATAATTTCAATGTATTATATATTGATAGGGATCAATAAAAAAGTATTTCATGAAATGATAAGGTCTCATGCATAGATCTAGATCATATATAAGGGAAGAGTGAATTAATGATCTAGGGAAAAAAATTGTATCACAAGGATGTGTAAATGGATGGATCTCTAATTTTGGAGGATAATAGACACATGTAATAGGACACCTTAAACAATTTAATTTCATATGTGATAGACATACAACATATAGTTTAGTGAATTTATTAAGGGTCATTATCAGTGAAATTTAATGTCTTGTAGTTTAGAATTTTTCATGTAGTTTATTCTCCTACAACCAAGACTTTGTTACTATACAGCTTAATGGATAATTCCCAACACTTGTGTTAGGTAGTTTAATGTTTTTTAGCTCATAAAATGGTTTCATTCTCCATTATGTATTATAAATAGGACCATCAGAATAACTAATCATGCATGGATATATCCTAATGGAGTTAGAATAATTCACAAACTAGTGGCTTGAGACTCATGATTCTCTAACAATATTTTTCCTTCACCTACCTACTTCAAGAAGCAATATTTATATATGATTAAAAATATAGTTATATATACTACAAATTAGTGATAATGAAAATGATCGGGATGATCGTTAGTGACTACCTCCATAGGTCACCAGATCTATGGATGGTCACGAAGGTTATGCTCTAGTGAACATGGGAACTATATAGCTACATGCTCCATTGGAAAGTAACCGACATTTCATTTTTATAATGGAGTGAAAAAATGACCCAGGTTCATTGACTTGATTTATATGGTCTACATCAGGTGCTCACATGGTCTAAATAGAGATATGGGTGTGCTTGACTCCAATATATCTTTATTTATCTTCTTGTGAATCCCATACATAAAGATAATACACTAAATTATTTTCTACTCAAACAATTGGTGGTAGTGGTTTAGTTTTGTTTTATCTCCCAGATATTTCTCTTAAGTTCACTTAATCAATGGGAGATTGATCAAATTAATCTCCCACGTCAAGGATAAATATCCGGGATCTTTTTCCAATTGACATTAATATACCATTCTTTAAACATATCAGGGGGAAATATGATAATTATTCTTACCCTATATACCACATATGTTAGGATTAACATGGGAATATGGTTGAATTTGGTATCTTTTATGCGGCCAATCAATGTCATAAAAATTAGAGGAAGATATCAAGGATACTACTGAATGGAAATTCGTTGGTTGAGAGGATAGAAAATATTAAAATTTACCTGGCCTATGGGTTAGGGTGATATGGAATGTTTTTCTATGTTCACATGGTTAAGGGGGTGACAATTTTGAAAATATCCCCTGCCCTATTGGATGGTGTAATCCACTAACAAGAGCACACATGTAAGAGAATTCTCCATTTCCATTATAGGGAAATATCCTTCAATCATTCCCATGATTATTTCCTAGTGATCCTCATTATATCAAAGGAGTTTAAAATTATACCCTGATATTTTATGATATATTTCTTTTTAAATGTATTTAATCTTTTTGATGTCTTTTGATAACACAAACCATTTTTTTAAATAAACTATAATATGGTATATCATTATAACCTATACATTAAATTAGTGATATGAATAAGAATAATCACATTTTTAAAATATTGATAACGTCTTTAGATAATGAATATTATTTTTTTATTAACTTATCTATATGATTAAAAATATAATCTTTTTTTAAAATGGTTTTTATTTCATTTTGTGAAAAAATAAATAAATAATTTTACTATTATTTTTGAAAATGTAATTCAGAAATGATCTTCATTCTGAAATGTACATTTAAAAATTATTATAGAGTGAATTTTTGATAGTTTTATGAAAATATTAATATTTTGATGAATATTGAAAAATATATTTTTTTATTAAAAAAATTAACTTTAGTTTTAATTTTTTATAAATTTATGTTTTGATTTATAATGTTTTTAAAAGTAATATTAGTTCAATTATACTATGATAAATCCATTGTTTGTAATTATAATCAATTTTGTGAATAATTTTTATGTAAAAACATGTTATAGTTAGGAAACCATTTTCTTCAGAACACCACTTTTTTTCTTTTTTATGGGATTAAATTTTATATTAAATTATTCCTCTTATATTAATTTAAGTGGATAAAATGAATTACATATTGGGAATCAGCATGATTAATGTGAGGTAACAAAGGAAACTAAATATTTTGTCATAATTAACAATAAAAAAATAAAAAATATATTAATATGGTGATGGTTAAAACATGTTTAACTGGGGTTTCAACTAAAGATATATGGCTTAATGTAACATAAAAACATTTTTAAATTCTCTTGGTTGTCCAGATTTTGAACCAATCTCAACTAAGCTTCAGGAGTGGTTCATTTTAAACCCATTTCTCGTGAACAAGTCATTACTATAATTTATTCTTTTAAAAAATTAATATTATTTCCACTCCCCCACTTAAAAAATTACACCTCTTATGTAATCCTCTCCACACATGGTGAGCCTTTTTGTTCATCCAAGACCATGTTCGAAAAAGGGGTATAGTTCTTAACAACATGTTTTTGTTTTATTTCTTCTCATACCTTCTTCAGATCATCCTCGACTATGATTAAGTAACAACACCATAATCTACCATATAACCAAATTTTATTATGTTAATATAATTACCTATTTCCATATCCTCTTCCATCAAATGGGAAGTAAAATAATCAATCATGTGTACTACAACCCACCACCTCTTGAACTAATGTAATTGTTTTCTATCACTACCTCCCATTGATGGATATTATGATGAATTTAATATATACATGTGATATTTAGGACATATTTATACTTCATGAATTTTAATATCACGTATAAATCCTTAAATTTTAATCTGTTGGGAAATGATTATGAAAATCAAAAATACATGTCCAATACCACCTCCATGAAGCAATTGATTTTTTTTCATTTTATTTTAACATGTGACGTAAAAAGGATATATATAATGAATCTGTAGGATATATATGAAATAATAATGATTTTTAATGGTTAATTATTATTTAAGTTTATTTATCTCCTTCAGTTAAAAAATGAAAACAAGGTTCATACATACATATGACCTACCATCTCCATGAAATATGTTATTCATTTTTATATCTCTAAATTATATGGATTACTATAAATATGTATAAAATTAATACATATTATACTTTTATAATTATTAAAAATATGTTTATTATAAAACAAAGATCAATAAATAATAACCAAAAAAACTAACCAGAAAATACCTGAAAAACGAAGTAGTCATCCCACAAAACCATGATTTTAATAAATAATTATTAATAAATAGATGCTAAAAAAGATTAATTAATTCATATATTTTATGATATATATGAGTATGGGTTTGGTATATATTTATAATAAAACATTATTTGCTATAAAGAAGGTTAAAATATATAAGAGGGAATTCATGCCTGTGGTTGGGGTTTTATATTACAATATCATTGTTCATCGGATTGATTATGATTATATTTACAATAATGAAATTTTCTGATCTAACTCTCAATAAAATCATGTTTTTTCATATCACCTCATAATTTCTAGATATCTCATATTTTAATTTCAATTATATTTATTTAAGAATTCATGGGTTCGAAATAATGGTTTTAAGTAATATCAACATTATTTATCTATTTGGTTCAAAAACATTTTCCTTCCAAATAAATATTCTCTAAAAATTATTTCAATAATTAATTTAATATTATAATTTTATTTTTTATAGTAAATTTTATCAACTATTTAATATTAATTTTTTTAAAATGAATATTCAATTATATTTCTATATGAGGTTATTTTTTACTTTTTTACAAAAGTGAAAAATTAATGTTTTAATTTAAGTTATGAAACATGAATAAAATTTCATGCAATTGTGAAAAAAAAATGATATGAAGAATACATTAAAAAATATATTTTTCTTCAAATAAAAAATTTTCCTTATTATTTGGGATAATTTTTTATTTTAGAAAATTTATTTCAATGAGAAAATGGTATTATCTTCAAGAAATGTTCCAAGTTATGATTTAAATTAAATTTCAGTTATGATGACATAATTATATGGTTATTACATTTATATTTGGGATATGATTCAATTATACCATCCTTATTCTTTATCTGGATGTTGTATGTGTATTATAAAAATATTTTTATTGAAATATGTTCATTTTACATTAGTTCATCTTTAATGAAATGTTTATGAAACTCATTTCCTTTACAAGGGTTATTATATGATAAATTTTTTCTGATATTGTAGAACACATATGTATGATTATCATTATTTGATATGTGGGCCCAGAATTATATATCAATCCAATTAATTGGGAAAGGTGGATAACCTATGTGATAAATAACATAAAAAATGAGGGTGAGAAAAGATAATTAAGGTACTTAGTCCACCATGATAGTTTTTGGAGTGAACCATTACTACTATGATGGTTTTGTGTGTGAACATAATCTCCTATGATATATGAGGTGATCAGATTAGTGTTAGATCATTTAGAGGGGGGTGGGGGTAAATCAGTGATCCCTTTTTCATTTTTTTCAAATTTTTTTCTTTTCAATTAAACCTCTAGGATTTTTTAAAACCCTCGATCGATTATTATACTGTCTCTTAGAATCACCATGAATAATCCTTTAAAAAAAGGTCAGAGAACCCAAGTATTTACATGGTTTGTCTGAAAGTCCAACTCCTTGTCATTTTGGTTATTCTCCCCAACACAAATTCTACATAATAAATTTATTATCAATTAAAATGGTCGATAAACATTGACACTATATCTCTCTAGAATAATAAAATGAGGTTATTTGTAATAAATCTAATAGTTTTAAAAGAATATGCACTATAATTTTACTTAATCCTAACTAGAGGATTCTCCTCCTAAATTACAAAGGAGCCTTCTCCTACTCCCAGTTCCAATAAAGATAATTGCCCGTTTCATAAAGGATATATGATATTTAGAATGATCTATTATTCATCCTATGTGAGTTCAGAAAATTTATCTTGGTCATGTACCTTTTAATGAAAAAAATGAAAAAACTACTGGTGCTTCTAGTTAATCTTGACCACTTGTATCTGATCGATTTCATCATTGTAACACTTCTTGGGAAAATATTCTTTTTATTTTCTCAAGACCCATCCCTTATTAAATTTGTGAAAATTATTCACAGAAATTAATAAGTATTATTCTATCCAAGAATATTCTTTCACAACCTCAAACAACTACTTATCAAATTATCCAATCAATTCATTCAGGTAAACATCATTCATGATTTCCATGAAAATAACCAATTATTATTCAAAATAAAATTTTACATGGTTCTCAATTATGGTTCTTCCTCTATTGAAAAACCTAGAATACACAAATTTTATATTCATTATTATATAATTTTCTTTACTAAATATGATTTAACATGTTTAGATTTTCCGTTTTTTATGTCTTTTATATACTTAATTTATGACTGAAATTGTGTGAAATACTTTCTTCTTCCACTATATTGTCTAAGTGTTTCCATGTGTTATTTCTTCCTTGTGTCTATAACAAATCCCAAATTATAAAAATGATTTTCTATTAATGAAATACTACCCATCACTCTCATTATACCCATTCCATAATCTATTTGGTATACCTGTCATGTTACTAAATTAATTCTTTTATTTTCCATGAAAAAACGTTCTTATTGTGAATACCATACTCCAACCCAATTATAAATATAAATAAATATATATATATATATATTAACACCAAAATTAATTATATACATAAATTTCATTTCATTTATTGAATATCAATTATATAATTATCTCATATTATATTGATTGATGAAAAATTAAAATGTTCCTCATGTATTTGTGAATATTATGACCTCTACGAATAACATATTTAGTTTTTCATCACCAGATTTTAAGGGTAGTTCATGAAATGGGTTTAGTGAATATATATTTTAATTATTTTATGATTAATATAATAGAAATAAAAATTCATTATTATATAGTTAATATTATCAATTAGCTATCATTATAATACTAATAACATAATATGAACATACTAAGGGAAAAATTGATTTATTTATGAGAGAAAACATGTTTTTCATTGAATTTAATTATATAAATCATCTCAAATATAATTAATCTCCTCAATAAAATCTAAGTAATATATTTATACTTTTTTATTTTTATTTTATGAAAAATAATATCATCCATATTTATACTCACACACGGATTGTAGAATGTTCATGTTGGTTCTGTTTAACCACTGATACAAACAATGCTATAAATTTATATAATAATTTTTCAAAATTCAATCATATTTATTGAGTTTTAATGTTTTATTATGATTATCCACATTAAATTTATTAGTTTTAACTTATTTAATTCCTAGAAGATCACTTTTGATTCAATTCATACTTATTGATGAATTATCTTCTTTTATTAAAATAAAACTATGGAAATAGTAACTATCATCCACTAAAATGATAAGTTATCACCCAACTCAATATTTTTCCACTTTGGAAAATGGTATCTTATTTTATTTTGAAACAACATAATGTATTAACTATTTTTATGGTCAATGTTCATTTACTAACTTTTTAAAATTTCATTTTACTACCTCTTTTATGGTGTGGGTTTTCAACCAATGTATTTTTACAAAAATGAAAATGTGTTTCCTTCCATGATTAAATTTTTTATTATCCAGACCAAATTTTCTTTTGCATAGGCTTATATATAGTTCAATTATACATTATTCGAGACTTTCTTAAAGTTAAAAAATCTCAAAGTTTTCACTACAACATTTCATAATGGACTTTAGAATGTGACCTCTAATATTTTCTTATTTCGAAATGTTAAAAATGATTTCTAAAACTCTTTTATGATTTAATTTTCTTTTTTGATTTCATTTTCAACATGATTTAACGTATTGGGATGCCAACATCATCATTTAACCACTATTTATATCTATCCTTTATAGGATCAAAATTGTGGCATCCTGAAATTCAATTTTGGATCAATTTTTATGTGGTTCCATTTTGATACATTATTTTTGAAATATGTTTTCCCATCTATGTCAACATACTTATATGTTTATTTTGGTAACAATGGAATTATTTCTTTATGATAATAAAAAATAATCCTATGGATAGTTTATGGTCACAATTTTTTATAACACTGAAACCCATTTCGTTCTTAGATTAATGAATAATTCATGAAACATTTAATGTTTTTTACATATATTATACTTATGTATGTACTTAAGTTGATGTGGTGAAAATTAATGGAACTATATATCCCTCTAAATCATTGCATAATTATTTATATCTCAAACTATGTAATGGGATTGGGAGTTAAAGTAAACCACTCTGGGAATCTATCCACATTGTGATGATAGATGAGATCAAAATTATATATCCCTCCAATGTATTTGGAAAAACTTTATATATAAATATTTATACTATATGGTATTAGGGAGTAAACCTAGTCTACTATTAAACTTTTTCGACTATGTGATGACAGTCTTGGGACTGAACCCAGACTTATGATAATGATTTCATGTATTATGTTGTGTTCACAATCATTTTACGCAACGATATTTGGATATATTTTGTATTTGATATAAAGTATAATATTATGATTCTTTTATTGAGATCTATATTTTAATATTAATGAATGATTTATATTATGTTAATGTTCGTCGATTGAAATATCATACACATATGTCCATCTTATAATCACTTATGATATTTGATTACAACTGTTTATGGTTACCCTTACAGAGCCTTTGATCCAAAAAATATTATGTTTCCATTTCCCCATGTAATGAATGAATGTAATGTGTATAATATCTCTAGAATATTATTCTGTGTAGAATTTTTTTGGGAGATATGGAATATTTAATATGGAATCAATAGTTCTTACTATAGTAAAATAATTCTCTTAGGATAAGATAGAAAAGCGTTTTCGAGTAAAAGGTTATTTTATCCTTAAATCATCCAAAGACACCAAACCTCTAGATTCTTGGTTTGTATGTATTAAATAATTTTAATATAAAATAATATAATAGTATATGTTTCTTTCTTAGGTTATAATATACACTTCTCTCTACCCCATAATCGGAAAATACATCATCGTACCCTACACCAAGGTTCCCATTACCATACACAGTAGAACCTTCTCCCAACCCTATATATTGGTTCTAATTTAACATGATTCCACACTTGGGAAAAAAAGTACCTAGGTACCCTAAAAGAGTACGATTTATATTTCATAATCTACTGGGGAACCAATTATTCTATGTACCCAAAAAGGGTTCCCATTTTCCCAAGTTACCATACATGGGGATAATATTTTACCAATTCTCATACATAAGTTCTACCCCCACCCGATACATTTTCTTAGGTACCGTACTCTTCCATATATCCTATATTTAGTCCACCCTTATGGATTTTTGATACTCTTGAATGGGATTTTCATATCTATTTGAACCATAAAAATCAGGTATTCCTTTGATAATAATCATGTTTCTTCATGTATGAGACATTCCATGGGTTTTCCTTAATGATTAATAAAAACCTTAGGGTAATAATAGTCATGATATCACTTAATAATGTGTAAATAAAGAGATTCTATCTTGGATGATATTGTTAACTGTGGTATCCAAAGGGTCCAGTTGCCCATATTGTTCCCCTCAATGAACTAGATATGTATTCCATGGCCCACCTACTATTTTTATGCCCTAGAAACCAGATATCACTTGTGTTAACCACCTGGATGAGAACCTTGATAATGAATTTTCATATTTCCCACACATATCCATCTTTTACCTTAAGATAGAATGAGTATGCTATAAAGATTAAATCCATTTTCATCCTTATTAGACTATTTTCTCCATAAGCCTTCAAATATATCCACACTATTCTTAGTTACATTGGATTTATACCTTTCTCTTCCTCATTAGGATGATTCCATTGTTATCCTGGTTTTCCTTTGTCATACAGTTAAAAATAAATATGAATCAATTGTTCATATCAATTCTTAGGCCTCCTACCAAGTTTCATCCCCAACCATGCACTAATTAATTATCTCATCTCTATTACTCATTAATGAAATATAAATACATCATGGTACACTAAAAATATTCCCCACTCAATAATTTTTTGGCACCCCTTTCACAACACCAGTGTTCCTACCACATGATGATAAAATACACAATATTGTCAAGTCAAATGACCTTAAACTATACCTAGTGAACAATTTTGTATTTGATTACTATTAAATGAGTTATTTAGGAGTCGTCTATAGGGTTCAAAAAAATATTAATTATATTTTCACTGATTTTTTATCTATATGAACCTAAACTCACATGGAAATATTAATTTTGAGGGATATAATCATTGGACTATAATCACCATGACATTTTACACTCTCTCATATCATTACTAAAAAATAAGACAAACCAAAAAATGAATCTCATGTATAATCCCCTACCCACTAACCATTTATGTGAACATTTTTTATTTAATTCAACTCTATATTATTTTAAACTTCTTAGAGTTCTTCTTAGATGCACAACCCAAAAAAGTTACATTTCCTGGTCTTTTATTCATAACCTTAAAGTCACCACATTTTCCATATTTAGACATCCTATAATGGTATAAAATATTCTGGTAAGAGTATCAAACTATGTGGGTTACAATTTCCTTTATAATGATATATATGAAACACATTCTTATGTCCTAATCCCAACTCCATCATACTTTCCACCTCCTAGTATGGTGATAAAATTAAGATCACTTAGTTGTATGATAGTAAATCATTTCATAATTAGATTAAGAGACAAATATGAAAAATTATCTCAAATCAACAGATTTTGATGATTGATCACCCGAAATGAGTTTTAATTCCTCCAAAAGTATTTTTGAACGATTCATGAACATGTGTTAAATAATGGATAGAATTTGCGGGATGGTAATAATTCACCTTAAAATGATTATATGAGCCCATCCACCTATTCAATCAACCAATGTGCAACTGAAGCATCACATATAATGTCCTAAAGACTACATTCCTTTGGAATATAGGTCCACATTTCCTCAAAAAAGAGGAATGTTTTCATGTCTAAAATAGTGGCATAAACGCTACATCGGAATTAATGTTTTGGAATTATAAAGTAATTGGTAATTGATTATGTATATATATTTAATGATAGTGTTGTATTTGATATTTTTTTCTTGTAATGATATCATTATAATCTTTATAAATGGTTACTATTTTTCTCTATATGGTTTTATCTAAAGTATATATCTTGGGTATGATAGTTTCCCATAGAATAGTTTTGTTCTATTACAATATTTATGTAACCTCTTATGTTATACCAGATAAGTCATTAGGGGAAGATAACACCCATATTTGTCCAATGGTTCTCGGTCTGTAACACTATATTGTATGTCCTTCGTACAAATAGCTGACTAATTATAAGGACCCAGCCTTAAAACAATACATAATCATGAATTAAATGAATAATTCACATTAATGATCTTTTTAGGTTTATAGTTTTAGAGAATTATGCCATAACTATTACATTTCATTTCAAAAAAATATAAAGTAGACACATCCACTCAGTTTCCTTTTTTTCTCAAAACAAGAACTTTTGAAAAAAATACGCATGTCTAGTTCCATCTTTAAGACAGCATGAATTTTCTTTGATCCCAACCTTGAACCTATTCCACATTATGTCCTGTGAAAAACATTTCAAAAACTTGGGATGAGAATAAAAAGCTCAGAAAGGGATACACAAAGAAGGAAAACTGTTAGTTTTTCAAAACAACAAGTAAACCGTGAATACTTTAACATACGTAATAGTTTTTACCTTTATGAAGTAGTAAATACTCTTCACTGAATAAAAGATCACTACTTACCCTTTTTTAACCAAAATATTACTGTAAATCCCATATAAAGGACACATAACATATAAAGGTAACTTGGGACACAAACATACTTAAATGGAATATCCATACGGTCGAATTCCACACATATAACTAAATGGAATAGCCATAAGGCTGACTTTAATACCCAACAAATTGGTGGTTATAACGCAACCACCCATCCTAGTTTATTACGGCACCACCCGTCATTTGGTTTATCACGTAACCACCCATAAAATGTATAAGTACCATTATAAAATTGTAACACATAAAACAAATATAAAGGAAGGAAAACATTTCCACATTTCAATCAAAATATATCACTTAAATATATTGATAGAAAAAATCCATTATAAAAACCATTTTCAATACCAAAATACATAAAATAATATATCTTATTTATTTTCCTTGAAAAAAACATTACGGCTTGTTAAGGAAAAAAAGGACAAATAAAACTCATGGTGGAGGAAAGGTCATTGTCACCACTTACGTTAAAAGAAACATTCCTTTTTTTCATTTAGTAAAACTATTTGTAAAAAATATTCCCTATGAAAATTAAAGGGTGTTTATATAGTGTATAAAAGAAAATCAATTATTAAAACAAAACATGCCTCAGTGAAAGGAGATTGAGACAAAGTCCCTTACCTCGTGTCCGACTTGACCCATTTGTTCTTTAATATCCTGAATAATAAAAATAAAGATAATTTATACTTTATCAAGAACCTTTTTCAAGTTTATTATTCCTTTTATCTCATTTATTACCATGTTATAAACATTATGTAATCATTCAAGTTAATAATGTTCGTTTTGTCGATATTTGGTACTTGAGTCACAAATGAACACCATATAGTAACATGTTTTTCACATGGTAAAAAGTTCATTATATCTAAAATGATATTAATGGTTTAGATATCATATATATCATATATATCCTGTATATACAGGTATTTATAATAGTATATAACATTTGGAGGTAAGAAATGAAATGCACCGTTCATGGAGACGGTAAGTCGTACGTAGGCATGAATGCTACTTCCATTTCTATTTCTTATTTTAATGGAATTAAAACATAATGATACATAGATATATTATTATTCTTGTATAATATCATATAATATAATTAAATCCATCCTTTATACATCCCACATATGGCATTAATGAGTCATATCACATTGAGGGGGCGGTAGTCCCCACTTTATCAAATGAAATTATCGTGTTTATCCATTATAGAAACCATAAAGGAATGATATAAATTGAAAATACAGAAGCATAAATAAAACATAAACATAATATATATCATATATAAATATAGTGACATATTAATGGCCACCATGAGAGGTGGTAGGATATAATCGAATAATCATCGTTTCGTGAGGCGTTAGTTTACCATCCACGGAAATAGTATTTTCTTCACCCATTAGATGAAGGTGTGTGTAAGTGTAGTTAGAATAATTCTCATAAAAATATCCTAGTATATTTAGGATAATGGTGATGTTATAAAATAATGTAATAAAATGATTTTAGGGGTTAGAGAAGTAAAATAAAAGAAAAGAAGTTAAGATAAATTGTTACCTTTAATTTGGGTAACTTCTTTTCATTTGAACCAAAATGGTTTTTTGAAGTGCCTTCTGCCTATGTTAAGGCTTCTTAGTTGAAGAGAGGGATTTAGAGAGCCTAATTGGGTAGAGTTTGGTCGAGCCAAAAGGCTTGAGAGGTGTGTGTAATTGGATAGAAATGGTCTTCTTTTATATGGGGGAGGAGGGGCTCTTTAAAAATGTTTGAAAATATTATTTTACTATATAATGATATTCGGTTTATAAAGGTCCATAAATCATTAGAGTCGATGATAAGAGGAATCATGGTCGAAATAACATCATCGAATAAAAATTGTACGGGTTTTGGATGTTATTTTATTATTTATAATCTTATTTATTTAAATGATTTATTAATGAGGTAAACACTGCATCATCATTGTGTCATAAATAATTTAATTTATTTGATGTCTAAAAAATATAAAAAAAATTCGTGATGTATAAAATCATTATAGATTTATAAATAATATATATAGTTAAAATTATAACTTATATAACACCATATAAAAATTAATTTACTAAAAGATTTTTGTGTGTGTCATTTTTGCCTTTACTTTAAATTAATTAATCTAAAGTGTCATTATCATTCATAAGTGGCTCCATTAGGTCCCAAAATCAATTCAAGGATTACAATGGTCATCCATTATTCATAAAATAAGGTTAAGATAAGTGTTAAGGTAATTTTGAATTATTATAATATTCTTTTTATCTTGAATTACCCAATTTACCTTTAATCACGGTAAATAAAAGTCAAAAGTTACTATTCACCAAAAATTATTTTCATCTTATTGAACCACATTTTATTTACTAATAAAAACCATGTAGGTTGGATTTTCAAAATTAAATTCACAAAAGTGGTAAAATTTCATTTAAATGAAAATGTCAGTTTTTTTAACTACTACTAAGTGGTTTCACTATTCAACAAAAATTGATATTTTTTAGAAAGCTACCAAAAATTCAGCCTATTCTATATTTGATATTCTAGATTAAAAAATTGTGCCTATTTTTTAAATTTAAAAACATATAAGCGGCCTTAATTAATTTAAAATTAATTCCTGTTGTTAAAACAAATAGCGTGTTTTTAAGAAACAATAACTATCAAAAGATTGACACTTATTTATATCCAAATTCAAAGTTAAATTAATTCCAATGACCAAAATTGGATTAAATGGTAAAAATATATTCTAATTAAAATTTAAAACCAATTAAAAATTTAATCTATCTATGTAAATAAATTAGATTAAAACGTAGTTTTGAATTAAAATAGAATATTTTTCACTATTCATAAAAAATGAACTTTATCAAAAAAATTACAAAAATTTACACAAAGTAAATTTTTATGTCCACATTATAAAGAAGGATTTTAATTTGGTAAAATAGAATGTATTAAAGTGACCAAAACTAGATTTAAAGAGGGTTCTCTATTAAAAGGTGGTAAATCAACCTTTTAATGTAAATTATGCTTAAAATTAGATTCATTCACATCTTAATCCTCTACCTTTTATTGGATAAAAGTAAATGCATTTAAAAAACATGTATAATAATATTTTAGTTAGTTTAGTTCATTAATGCCAATATAAAAACTCTGAGTTAACTTCCATTTAAAATAATAATATTATATTATTATTGGGAAACATAAATTTCAAAGAAACCCATTGTTGTGTATTGGGTACGCTATTGAACATAGAAACACTTTTAAAGTAAAATTAATATTTAATTCACAAATATTAATATGTATGAAAATATCTTATTCTTCATTTACCTAGGATGTTACATCCTTCCCCCCTTTTGGAAATTGTGTCCTCACAATTTTTATTCACTTATCAAAATAAGTGGGGGTATTTATCCATCATATCATTTTCATATTCCCACGTTGCCTATTCAACAATATGGTTTTTCCAAAAAAACCCTTTACCTGGTGAATTACTTTATTCTGCAACACTTGCTCTTTTCGGTCATGAATCTGTACTGGTTTTTCCTTATAAGAGAGATTTTCTTCCAACTGAACTAACTCTAGGCTAAAAAAATGAGATAGATCCGGTATATACTTTCTCAACATTGAAACATGAAAAACATTGTGTACCTGGGATAGACATGGAGGTGAAGCCACTCTGTACACAACTAATCCAATTTTCTCCAAGATTTCATAAGGTCCAATGAACCTCAGACTCAACTTTCCCTTCTTACCAAAATGCATCACACTTTTCCATGGAGAAACTTTGAGAAAGACATGATCACCTACCTCAAAATAAATATCCTTCCTCCAGTTATCCATATAACTTTTATGTCTGCTCTGAGATGTTATCATGTGATTTTAAATCAACTGAACTTTCTCTGCCATTTCATCTACCAATTCTGGTCCCATCAGCATCCTTTCACCTACTTCATCTCAAAAATCTGGAGTTCGAAAACGCTTTCCATATAATGTCTCAAATAGAGACATCTATATACTGGAATTAAAACTTTTATTATAAGAAAATTAAACCAAAGAAATATGTTGGTCTCAACTTCCATGGTAATCCAGTGAACAAGCACGTAGAAAATCCTCCAAGGTATGAATTGTTCATTCTGACAGCCCATCTGATTGATGATGAAAAGTTGTACTAAAATTTAATTTAGTACCCAACGGCTTCTGAAGGCCTTTCCAAAAGTTAGAAGTAAACCTGCGATGATGATCAGATAAAATAGAGAAGGAAAATCCATGCAATATGACTATCTCTTTAACATAAAACAGAGAAATTAGATCTAGAGACAAAGTATCTCAAATATGAAGGAAATGAGTAGATTTAGTCAGTCAATCAACTATAACTCAGATTGCATTATTACCTAGAGATGTCTTCGGTAACCCACAACAAAGTCCATGGATATATTTTCCTATTTCCACCCTAGCACTGGTATAGACTGAAGAATCCCTTTTGGTAAATGCTTCTCTGCTTTAACCTACTGACAAGTCAAACACTTCACAGTAAAATTAGCAATATCTCTTGTCATTCCATCCCACCAGTAATACTCCCAAAGATCTTTGTACATCTTAGTACTACCAGGATGAACTGAAAATAGAGAACTATGAGCTTCGCATAACAAGTCATTATTCATCTTTGAATCACAAGGAACACATAATCTCGTCCCAAACATCAAAACACAATCATTATCAACATTAAAATCATGCAACTTGCCCTTCTGAACCAACTCTGGCTTTTTCTACAACTCACTTTCTTGTTTCTACGCTTTCTCTATTCTGTCTGATAGAGATAATTTCACTAACACCTGAAACAAAATAGAAGAATTTTATACACAAAAAACTTCTATTCCAAAGTTCATCAAATTAAAAACCAAAATATCTCTTTCTAAACGTAGCATGGTTAATGACACATTACGTTTTCGACTCAAAGTATCATCCAATTTATTTTCTTTTCCAGGATGGTAATAGATCATGAAATCATAATCCTTAATCAATTACATCCATCTCCTCTGTCTTATGTTCAATTATTTCTGAGAAAATTTACACTTTAATAATTTTTGGTCAGTAAATATTTCACATTTTACTCCATACAAATGATTCCCCCAAATTTCGAAAACAACAACAGCTACTTCCAAATCATGTATAGGGTAATTAAAATCATGGGGATTCAACTGACGTGAAGCATAAGAAATTACCTAATCATTCTGCATAAGGACACATCCAAGTCCTTTCAATGAAGCATCACTGTAAATAAAAAACTCACCATTTCGGGAAGGCAATGCAAAAACCTGAGCATTCAACAATCTTCTTTTCAATTCATGAAAACAATCATCGCATTCTTTTGTCCAAATGATCTTAACACCACTTTGAGTTAACTTCGTCATTGGACTAGATAACCATGAAAAATTCTCAAAAAACCTCCGGTAATAACTTTTCAAACCAAGAAAACTATATATCTCAGTTATATTTGTCGGTTTTGGCCATTATTCCAAAACTATTGTTTTATCAGGATCAACAGTTATGCCATATTTTGAAAAAATGTGACCAAGGAAAGAAATTTGTTGTAACCAAAACTCTCACTTTCTGAATTTCCCATTAAGTTTATTTTATTTTAAGGTTTTTTAGATGTCCCTTAAATGACACTCATGCTCCTCTTCACTTTTATAATAAACCAAAATATCATCAATGAACACAACCAATAAATTATCCAAGAACTCATAGAAAATTGTATTCACAAGATCCAGGAATATAGTAGGTGCATTGGTTAAACTAGAAGTCATAACTAAAAATTCATAATGGCCATATCTAGTATGAAACACGGTCTTCAGAATGTATGCTTCCTTTACTTTCAATTGATCGTACCCCGATCTCAAGTCAATCCTCGAAAAATACAGAGCTCCCTAGAGCTGATAAAAAAATAATCGATATGAGGCAAAGCATACTTATTCTTAACAGTGATTTTTTTTCAATGATCTATAATCAATGCAATGTCTCATTGAACTGTCTTTTTTTAACAAAAAAGACAACATCACTCCATGGTGACGTGCTAGGTTGAATGAAACCTTTATATAATAAATCCTGAAATTGCTTCTTTAACTCCAAAAGTTTAATTTGAGCCATTCGATAAGGGGGTCTGGAAATTGGATTAGTATTAGGAACTAAGTCAACAGTATATTCATCTTCCCGATCAGGTATAATACCAAGAAAATCATCAGGAAAAACATCAACACACTCATTTACCACTATCACATCATTAATTTGAATGGTTCCTTTATTTTCAACAATATGTGAAAGGTATCATTTATTTCCATATTTTACTAGTTTATCAGCTTCCTGATATGTTATCAAAAGCAATGGTTTATTCTTGTAGACAAACTATGAATAATTCTCAAATGAAACTTCTTTAGATCAGCAGCCAATCTTATCATGATAAATCAACAACCAATTTATGCCTAAAATTACATCAAACTCTACTAGAGGCAAAAAAAAAGGGTTTTAGGTAGATTTTTCCTGCACAGAAGGGCAGGAAGGTTCTTATGTTTTCTTTTTGTCTCAACATTTCCTACACGTGTTTTTACCATAAGTTATGTATTTATATCTTGATATGGAATTCACAATTTATTATAAAACTTCTTAGAAATGAAAGAGTGTGTAGACCCTGAATCAAACAACACATTGGCATAATCTGAACAAACAAACAGTGTACCTGATAATACTTCATTTGATGGACCAACATCTTCTGAAGTAGTTCCAATGAATTTCACCACCCCTTTCGACTTGTAGTCTGGTTGCTTTCCCTTAGTAGAGTTCTTCACTGGACACTCATTTGCATAATGACCCATTTCATTACATATAAAACATCTTAATGATGGCTTTTCATTGCCTACTTGATCATCTTCCTTACGATTACGAACAATATGACTAGACTTACCACACCGAAATTACTTTCTATACTTTGATAAAAATTCTCCAGGATGATTTTTACCACACTTATCACAAGTTGGATAATTAATTTTCTTACCTCCATGCTTCTTTGATGAATTATTTACCTTTTCCTACCAACTGGACCTCTTATTATGTTGTTTGTCAACAAACACCGGATCATCGGAAAACTCTATTTCCACCTACTCCGCACATCGAGCTTGTTTTTCATAAGTTTTGAACTCATGAGAGGCTAATGCTATTCGATACCATGGATTCAGTCCTGAGTAAAATCAATTTATCTTACTATCAATATATCGGATGAAATTTGGAGCATACCTTGCCAGTCGAGTGAATTTTTCTTCATAAGCAGCCACTGAGTCATCCTCCTACCTTAATTCTTGGAATTGTTTTTCCATTCTAAGTCGAACCACATTAGGAAAATATTTCCCAAGAAACATACATTTGAATTCATCCCAATCAAGAGCATCATTCTCCTCACTATCCATGATATTTTTCACCATCGACCGCCACTGATCAGCTTCACCTTCAAAATAGTAAATAGAAAAACTAAATTTTTTGATGTTATGAACACCCCATAACATCAAAAATCTTCTCCAGTGATTTAATCTACCCTTCAGGTATCCCAGGGTCAGATGATCCTCTGAATGATGGGGGATGTTGCCTCATGAAATGCTCCACTACTGGCCTGTTTTTCTGCGGTTGATCTATCTGATCTCATGCATTGATAACACCACCATTTATAGCCCGAGTATACTATGACATCACTGCAACAAACTGTTCAGTTCCGATTCTGACTATCTCAGGTTGCTGATTTGGACGGTTTTCTTTGTCCTGATGGTGTCATAGCATAGTTTCCATGTTTCCTCTGCAGAAAACCCTTCTGAACATAGAAATATCTTAGGCAAAGCAACATCATAATTTGTAAATGCTATATCATTTCAATATTACAATAAATTAATTTTTGGACATTTATTTAACAATACCCCAACTCTTAAATATGTCTAAACCGACCAATGATACCAACTATAAGGACTCATCCTTAAAAAATTACATAATCATGAATTAGATGAATAATTCACATTAAGGTTCTTTTTAGGTTTAGAGTTTTTTATAAGTAGGCCATAGCTATTACATTTCATATCAAAAAAATTTAAAGTAGACACTTCTACTCATTTTCCATTTTTTCACAAAAAAAGAACTCTTGAAAAAAAGAGTCAAGTCTAGTTCCATGTTTAAGACAAGATGACTTTTCCTTGATCCCATCCTTGACCCTATTCCAAATTATGTCTTGTGAAAAACTTTTCAAAAACATTGGATGAGCATAAAAAATCTCAATAAGGGATACACAATGAAGGAAAACTGTTAGTTTTTAAAAACAACATGTAAACCATGAATACTCTAGCATAAGTAACACTTTTCACCTTTATGATGTAGTAAATACTCATCACTAAATAAAAGCTCACTACTTACCCTTTTGTAAGCAAAAGATTACCATAAAACTCAGATGAAGAAAACATAACATATAAAGGTAACTTGGGACATAAACATACTGAAATGGAATAGACATACAGTCGACTTCTACACATATCATCAAATTGAATAGCCATACGGCCGACTTCCATACCCAATGTAATGGAGGTTATAATATAAACACCCATCCTGGTTAATCATGGAACCACCCATCATTTGTTTTATCACGTAACCACCCATCAAATGTCCAAGTACCATTATAAAATCATAACACATAAAACAAATATAAAGGAAAGAAAACATTTCCACATTTCAATCACAATATATCACATAAATATATTGACATAACAAATCTGTTATCAAAACCATTTTCAATACCAAAATACATAAAAGAGTATATGGTATTTATTTACCTTGAAAAAAAGATTACGGCTTGTTAGGGAAGCCAAAGAACAAATAATACTCGTGACGGAGGAAAGGTCGTTGTCACCACTTACATTAAAAGAAACATTACTTTTTTTCATTTAATAAAATGCTTTGTAGAAAAATGATTGCATTTTAAAAGTCAGGGGTGTTTATATAGGGTATAAAATAATTTCATGTATTAAAACAAAATATTCCTTAAGGTAAGTAAATTGAGATGAAGTCCCTTACCTCCTGTCTGACATGACCCGTTCTTTCTTTAATATCCTGAATAATAAACTAAGTTTAATTTCTACTTACATAAGAACCTTTTTCAAGTTTATTATTCATTTTATATCACTTATAACCATGTTATAAACATTATGTAATCATTCAAGTAAATAATGTTCATTTTCTTGATATTTGGTACTTGAGTCACAAATGAACACCATATAGTTACAAGTTGTTCACATGGTAAAAAGTATATTATATCCAAGATTATATTAATTATTTAGACATCATATATATCATATATATCCAGTATATGCATTTATTTATAATATTACATAACATTTGGAGGTAAGAAATTAAATTCACCGTTCATGGAGATGGTAAGTCATACGTACACATGAATGCTGCTACCATTTCTATTTCTTATTTAAATGGAATTAAAAAATAATGATACATAATTATATTACAATTAAATTATAATATCATATAATATAATTAACTCCATCCTTTATATGCCCCACATATGGCACTAACGAGTCATATCACTTTGAGGGATCGGTAGTCCACAGTTCCCCAAATGAAATTATCGCGTTTACCCATTTTGGAAACCATAAAGATATGCAAGAAATGAAAAATACATAAGCATAGAGAAAAAATAAACATAATATATATCATATATAAATATAGTTCCATCTTAATGGCCATTATGAGAGGTGGTAGGAGATAATCGAACAATCATCGTTTCGTGAGATGTTAGTTTTCCATCCACAGAAACAATATGTGCTTCACCCATTAGCTGGAGGTGTGTGTAAGTGTAGTTTGAATACATCTAGTAACTACATCCTAGTATATTGAGGATACTGGTGTTTTTATAAAAGAACGAAATAAAAATATGTTAGGGGTTGGATAATTAAAATAAAAGAAAAGAAGTTAAGATAAACAGTTACCTTTAATTTGGGTAACTCTCTTTGGTTTGAACCAAAATGGTTCGTTGAAGTGCCTTTTGCCTACGTTAAGGCTTATTGGTGGAATAAAGGGGTTTAGAAAATTGTTTTAGATTTACAACGAATATTTATAGTCTAAAAGATAGCTTACATAACACCATATAAAAATGAATTTACTAAAATATTTTAGTTTATGTCATTTTTTCCTTTACTTAAAATTAATTAATCTAAAGTGTCGTTATCATTCATAAGTGGCTCTATGCGGTACAAAAATCGTCCCAAGGATGCCAATGGTTGTCCATTACTGATCCAATAAGTTTAGGACAAGTGTTATGGTAATTTTGAATTATTATAATATTATTTTTATCTTAAATTACCCTATTTACCTTTAACCGCGGTAAATAAAAGTTAAAAGTAACTATTAACCAAAAATTAATTTCATCTTACTGAACCATATTTTAATTACTAATAAAAACCATGTAAGTAAGATTTTTGAAACTCAATTCACAGCAGTAGTAAAATTTCCTTTAAATGAACAGGTTGGTTTTTTTAACAACTACTATGTGGTTTCACTATTCAACAAAAATTGATGTTTTTCAGAAAACTACCTAAAATTCAGCCTAAGGTAAATTTAATATTACAAATTCAAAAATGATTTATATTTTTCCAATTTCATGACATATAATTGGCATTAATTAATTTAAAATTATTTCCCATTGTTAAAACAAATAGCGTGTTTTTAATAACTATCAAAAGATTGACACTTGTTTGTGTCCAAATTCAAAGTGAAATTAATTCCAATGACCAACATTGGATTAAATGGTAAAAATATATTCTAATTACACTTTAAAACCAATTAAAAATATGATCCAACCATATAAATAAATTATATTAAAATGAAATTTTGAATTAAAATACAATGTTTTTAACTATTCATTATAAAATGAACTTTATCGGAAAAATTACAAAAATTTACACAGAGTGAATTTTGATGTCCCCATTCTAAAGAAGGATTTTATTTGGTAAAATAGAATTTATTAAAGTATCCAAGACTATATTTAAGTAGTTTTCACCATTAAAAGGGTGGTGAGTCAACCTTTGAATGTAAATTATGCTTAAATTTAGATTCACTCACATTTTAAGCCTCTAACTATTATTGGATAAAAGTAAATAAATTTAACAAACATGTATAATCATATTCTAGTTAGTTTTTTTCATTCCCAAAAATAAAATGGATAGGAGTTAACTTCCATTTAGAATAATAATATTATATTATTAGTGTGCAACGTAAGATTTCAAAGAAACCTGTTGTTGTGTATCGGGTATGCTATCGAACATAGCAACCCTTTTAAAGTAAAATTAACATTTAATTACGAAATATTAATAAGTATGAAAATATATTATTCTTCATTTACTTGGGAT
Source organism: Viscum album (assembly GCA_963277665.1). NCBI lineage: Eukaryota > Viridiplantae > Streptophyta > Magnoliopsida > Santalales > Viscaceae > Viscum > Viscum album. The sequence continues at coordinate 1,055,480,970 of OY728133.1, forward strand.
GTTACACTACTACCCATACACCACTCCCCCTTATATATAGATATTTTTTATGCTTATATATTTGGGCTATTTGGGCTTAAAATTATAGAATGTGTACCTGTATGGGCTATGATGACTATTTATTGGGAATACATTTATATTTAGGATATAGTGTCTTTTGGTTAAAATAAATATTTGCATCAATATATATTGGATTATGATCATTACATTTGTACTTACCCATTATCTAGTATTATTTGAGGTATTTTTGTATTTATATGTGATGTGATGGATCTTGGCCATACTATATGACTATAGTGATGTGATGATAATGTGATTGAGATGTGTTTTCATGGATGTGTAGTATGATATGATGAAAACACAATGATATGTTTGAATTATTTTTTGTTATATATCATATATTGGATGGGAGTAGTAAGACATAAAATTTTGTAGTTTAGGGAAACTGTTTTAGTAGGAATGATGAAGAAAAGTATATTTATTCTTTATATATTTAATATTATATTACAATTTTGTATTCTTTAAAAGATGGGAAATCATTGGTGAGTTCTGGGATTTAGTTTACCTAATTTTGGTTATGAGTTTTTTTCTCTATTAATGCATTAGAGATTTAGTATGCTCTTTCTATATTTATGAAAGTTGTTTGAGGGACTATCCTACTAACTTTACCGACACAATCACCCCTATATTTTAGAGTGTATGAATATATAATATTTTTGGGGGTCCACTGATGGTGTTGGGGATCATGATGGGTGTTACATTAAAAAGACCCGGAAATTTCAAGGAAATTTTTTTCTTAATTTCTTTGTAATTTTTCGAGTGCGTGGTTTTAGACGGCACCTGATTCTGAGGCCCGGTGTGCCCGAAATAATTTTCCGAAGTTTTGTTAAGCTTAAATTAACGTGTGTAAGTAGTTTTACGGAAAAAGTCAAATAACTCTTAAACGGTTATACAGATCAGAAATCCGAGGACACCGTTGCGCTCAAGATGGAGGTTTTACCATAGGCATGACTTAAGTTTAGTCGGTGCGGGCCTTCTCTAAGAAAACCCAATTTTGGCTTAATCATAAATAAAATAATTAAATAAATTATGTTATTTTTCAAAAACTTATAACTCACAAACGGTAACTCGGATTAAAAATCAGAGACCACCACTGAACTCGTGAGGGTATGCTTTCTTTAACAAGAAACTAAATTGGGTTGGTGAGGGCCACATGAGAAAGTAAGTTTTTGGCCATAAATAAAATAATTAACTGATAATTATTTTATTGTAAAATTCATAACATTTAAACGGTAACTCGGATTGGAAATCCGAGAGTACCGTTAGGTTCGTTGGGGCGTGTTTCACTAAGGCAGAGCCTAACCTAGACCGTAGTGGGTCGAGGTTGACTGATAATAATTTTTCGAACTTTTTTTTGGGCACGTTCAGTAAACGTACGAACGGGTTTTTCTAACTTTTAAACTAGTGCTCGGAATCAAAATCTGAGGGAACCGATGAACTCGCTGTGCCGGTATTTGCTTAAGGGGACCTTTACTGCAGTAGCATTTTATGCGGGTTGAGAGTTAATATTTAGGGATTTAGAATAAAATAAATAAAATTTGTGGAACACAATTTTATTTATAGAAGATGGTTATTTCCTCCCAAGGGGAGTTAGAGGTGGGGCCCACACCCATATAATCTCCCATGAGAAAATATTTGTGAGGTGGGCCCCACACGATCCTAACCTCTTCATCTTACCTTAATCCTCTTTAAACTGCTTCCCTCATTAAGGTGGAACCTCTCCACCTCCCAAGCATTTATGAGTCCACCTCCTCTCATAAATTGTGCCAACCACAACCAATTAATTACTTCATAAATTAACTTGGGTGTTAATAATTCTTTTGAATTATTTTTAATTGGTTGTCAATTATTTAAAGTTATAGAAGATTATTTTTAATATTTGCTGGGCAAATATTTTGGAGGAGGGAACCTTTGGTGAATTGGAGAAAGCTTCATACTTCCACGAAGAACATCCTCTCTCGGTGAAGAACGCTCCACGACTCCTCCTACCCTCTTCTTCCTCTACGACAAGGGAGAAGGCACCACTCACGGTAAGCGTAATCTACGTCAATGATTCTTCCCCCAATGTTGACGGGATGACACGGTTCTCCGCGACAGCATCTACCACGACGCTTGTCTTCCGCGACTCCGTCAACGAACGAACCTCAAATACGAGGTAGGGGTTAGTTTCTCGTTCAAGTTAAAATTAATGTTCTTCGTTAATTATTTTGGCCACTTGATATCGTCAAAACTGGAAAAGATTAGACCGCACAAACATGGTCGATCCTCCTCCCATTTTTGTTGATCGTCCTTGATATTTGTGACGAAGGCGGCGCGGTGTCGTTGCACCATGTGGGAACGAAGAGGACTGCGACCGGAGCGGGCCGCCGTGGGGGAGTACGGCGCCGTCGTGCCCCGCCGGTGAGGCTGAAGGAGGCCGCTGCCATGAGCGGGCCGCGGAGGTGGGGTGCAGCACCGTCATGCCGCGCCGGTCGGACAGGATCCACGGCCTAAGGCCGCGGTGGTTTTCTAAAGGGGTGGCCGGCTGGCTGGCCGACGGCGCCAACTGAATGCGGGACCCTCGGGGGTCCCGTGGTCAAAACCATGGCCGGCCATTACGGCTTTCCGTTTCCTCAAACAGGGGGAGACGCCCCCTTCGCACCCCGCTCGGCCGAGAGTCGAGCCGCAGCCGGGCCGCCAACGCCGGGCCGGGCCAGCCGGGCCAGACTGTGCCCAAGTGGGCCGGACCCAAACCCGAGTCGGGTCGACCTGGTTCGGGCCAACCCAGGGGGTATTGGGCCGGGTCGGACCGGGCCCAAACCACCTATTTTCGGACCGTTTTCGCTTAAACAGTCATAACATGAGTTGTGTAGCTCCGATCGAAGCACCGTTAGTTGCGTAGAATTCCATGGATCGAGACGGTCTTTTTGTTATATTGCACTAATGGTTTTGGCGAAATTTGGGTATGGCCCGGTTGGTCTGAACACTGAACGAACCGGGCCGTCGGAGCGAAAATGCTTATAACATGAATTTTGGATGTCCGATTGACATTCCGTCGACCTTGTTGGATTTCTCTTGATGAGAGTGAACTTTTGGAATACTTCACCTGAGGTTTGGACGTAGTTGGAGTAAGGCCATGTTGGATTGTACACGTAATCCAACTGGGCCCCTGGAACGGAAAAGCCGATAACTTTCAGACCGAACATCTGTTTGAGGAACCGTTAGCGGCATTGGTGATCACGTTGAGAAACGGACCCTTTGAGTATACCCTATGTGAGTTCGGGGTACAGTTGAGATATGGCCGGGTTGGTTTGTACACGAAACCAACTGGGCCCTCGGGACTAAAAGGCTAATAACTCACAGACTAGGTGTTCGATTGACGTGTCATCAATTGCGTTGAGACCCCTATGATGAGGCGGTCCTTTGAGTTACTTATTCATGGGACTTTGTGATACTTGGAGTATCGACTAGTAGCTCATGGAGAAGACCCTCCCGGAGACGAGCGTACGGAGTATGGAGACCGTGTAGCGGGTTGGGACCTGTTGACTGCTTGTTCGATACGAGTCGGAGTGACTTGTATAGTCCAGTGAGGAGCACTACTATGTTTGGGTGGCGGACCCACGACGGGGAAAACTACTGTGTTTTCATGGTAGACTCGCGGTACTCGACAGAATGAGTACCTCTACAGGATATTAGGGGGGGTTCACTACTCTGTTTGGGTGCAGACCCCGGCGGGAAGCACTAATGTGTTTGGGTGGATGACCCGCGGTACTTGACAGGAGGATTACCTCAGCAGTATAAGGTTAGTGAGTAGTGCCTCGGAGTCGTGACATGATCAGTGTACTCGACAGAGGAGGATCTCTTCAGCAGTTGCAATTTCGATAATGAAAATCCTTGTTTGAGCTGAGTCAATGACCTTTGTGTCTTATTCATGGTTGAGATGTGTTACTTGATAACTTAGGTATATGTATGGGCATATACCTAAGTAGTGGTTATCCGGTGATTTCATATCTATGTGATACCTCTTGATTGAGATGGGTTACTTTATAACTTTGGTATAAGTATGGGCTTATACCTAAGTAAGGGTTATCTATTTAGATCATGCTTTGTGGTTATCCTTGTTAGATTTAGTGAGACCATGAGGGTCTTGGGGTCCCTACTGAGTATCGTTATACTCACCCCTGCACGGGATATGCCCGCACCTCCTTGTGTTGGATGTAGATGATGAACAACGCAGACAGAGGCCGAGTGTTCGAGGACTGGACGGTACCTGGAGGTGGACCTCACGACGAGTCAGTATTCGTAGGTGGACCTCATGACGAGTCAGTATCCGGAGGTGGAATTCACAGAGAGATGGTACTCGAAGGAGGTTGATGGGCGAGAGCGTTGAGGAGGCTCTCTATACCTACCCTTCAGGTAGGATCCGTGGTGGACGATCCAGGAGCTGCGCTATATGTACCTACCCTTCAGGTAGGATCCGAGGTGGACGACCCAACAGCTGCTTCTATCTTCCAGCAGTTTGTATTTTTTGTTGTACTTTCGTTTGGTTGTAGCTGTACTTTTCAGTTGGGTTTGTATTCTGGCCCATTTACTTTTCAGCACTTTCTTTTATACTAAGAGTAATACTTCCACTTGTACTCTGGTTGGTTGTCTTTATGTTCTATAAATGCAATGCCTTCCCAGTTATTGGGGTTTACGCCTTTGGTGATAGTAACCAGCCCCTGGCCTATGAAAGGCGGGCTTGGGGTAGTCACAGCATGGGCCCTGAGGACGGGTCTTGACAAATTGGTATCAGAGGATTCGGTTCTACCGCAGAACTCAGAACTCTGATCTATCCTTTCTATGAAGCAATAGTTTTAAGGGTACCGAGTGTGGTCTTCAGTTCAGGGAGTCCAGTGTTGGTGCGGCGGCCGACGTATCCATACACCAGGACCCTGACTATTGATTTCCGACATAGTGCATGAAAACCCTGATTGTGTGTGTGTTTCCAAATAGTTTTAAAGTCAGCTCAAACCAGGTTATCTCACCAGGTATAAACCGTTGACTGTGTCACATCTGTTCAGGATGTCTCCACGCAGACAGTTAGTTGGAGTTCTGAGAGAGTACTCGATGACGGCCCATTGAGCGACGAGACTCCGGTGTAGGGCCTTCTTTCAATGTTGTCACCTTCGGGTGGTGCACCAGCAGCACCACCACCCATTGGGTAGAAGATGCCACCAGTCGTACTAGTGGATGGTGCACGCTGATGGAGCACGTTTCACGAGTTCCAGCAGTAGAGGCCTCTAAGGTTATGAGGCGAGGCAGATTCCTAGGCAGCAGTAGACTGGATAGAGGTGATTGCTAGAGTTCTACACCTAGTTTAGACACTAGTATAGCAGATGGTGATCTTAGATTTTGGTGTTTCCCAGTGAGTGACCATGAGGTTGGTCCGCAAAGTGATGAGGCTTCGGTATGTGGACCGATGCCTGATATATACCTTCGGGTAGTGCGCCGGTTATATCACTACCTGTTGGTCTTCAGTTACAACCGGATGTACCGATAGATGACACATATAAGAATAGTGCCTTACATGTGTTTCAGCATCAGATACCCATCAGGTTCTGAGGCGAGCCCGACTTACAGGCGGTTGAGGAATTCCTTGAGGAGGTGGCTGAGAGTTTTCTAGAGCTTATACAGCTTCTGCAGGACGACATATCGGTAGCTGAGTATTCATCGAGGCATACCTATCGTTCTTGGTTCTATATCACTACGATACGATCAGTGATTTAGATCTCATACCTCATATCAATGTGTGTTTTAAGGACATCCGAGCCAGCACCTTTTCTCTATGCATTCCTACTTATGCTAGGGTGCTTGAAAGAACCTTTGTGGTTGAGAATTATTTTGCTGAATGGATGCAGCCAGTGAAGGTTAGAAGTGGTAAAAGTAGGAAATGAGCGCTAGTCTTAGAGACTTGGGCATATAAAATGTTTCAAGAAGAGGAATTTTAAAGGATAGATGAATCTACAAGGAAGAAGTCGTGGAAGCAGAGCTTGGAGAGCAGCATGAGGTGGTGTACATTCCAACATGTTACAACCACCCGCCTTTGTTGTCCCCACCAAGCTCAGGGAGCAGGAGGGTAGGGGAAGATAGTTGCTGTATGCGGTCAAGGAGGGTGACCCAGGGGCTCTAGGAATGATTCGAGGTACGATCTGTGTCTACTAAGATCTACCGTATCAATAGACATAGGTACCAATCATTCCTTACTTCCACAAAACTTGCCCTAGACCCAGAGTTTCTGGTTAAGTCGTTGACTTGACCCTCACGTCTGGAGATACCTTTGGGAGGAGACTTGATAATCACGCTTACACCAATGGTGTGATCTGACCCTTGAGGCGAGAGTTTCGGTTGGAAACTCTTGGTGGTAGCGTCGAGGCCTTACGACGTTAGTTTGGGTATGGACTGGGAACCACAGTTTATACACATATTGACTGTATTAGGAAAAAAGGTTGTGGTTTACCTACAACGTTGGGATGAGTTTTCCCTTGTCGGAGAAAAATAAACCCCAGGCAGCATAGGATGGAATCATGCATAAGTGGGTGCAGTCGATCACTCATGAGTCGGCTAGAATTAGATTTGTGCCAGACTTCTCCAGATTTGTTTCAATGCATTTATCATTGACAAAAAAAGGGGAAACCCTTCATGTGGTCAGAGAGATGCCAGTAGAGATTTTCAGGAGCTAAGGTAGAGGTTGACTAGTGCGCCCATTTTGAGGCTACCAGAGAAGGTGGAGATCATCCAGGAGCAGATGAAGACTGCACAGAGAAGACGGAAGACCTATACTGATAGGAAATGGAGACCTCTAGACTTCGAGGATGGCGACCACGTCCTTATACGGGTCTCACCTCGACTGGGTCTACAGAGATGTGGCCGAGGTGGCAAGTAATCTCCGAGGTTCAACGGACCTTTCAGGTCCCCAACAGAGTTGGCAAGGTGTCTTACCTCCTAGCCTTTCCACCTCAGATGCAACGGGTGCACGACTTCATCCACATATCTCAACTGAGGAGATGTGTGCATGACCTATCCATCATATTTGACCATAGAGAGCTGGACATCGACGACATGGTGACTTTCCCTGGGTTCCAGTTGAGGTTGAGGATCGACAAGAGCGGGTCCTATGGGGATGGTCGATTTCTCTTGTGCGCTTTCATTGGCGGCACAAGAACCTCTTAAGTGCACCTGGGAGCATGAGGCTTAGATTCGTGCTTGATACCTCCTTTAGTTTCCCTAGTTTTGTGTTGTAGATTTACGAGGACGTAAAGCCCTGAGGTGGGAGTAATGTAAAGATCCGGAAATTGCAAGGAAATTTTTTTCTTAATTTATTTGGAATTTTGCGATTGCGCGGTTTCAGACAGCACCTGATTCTGAGGCCCGGTGTGCCCGAAATAATTTTCAAAAGTTTTGTTAAGCTTAAATTAACGTGTGTAAGCAGTTTTACTGAAAAAGTGGAATAACTCTTAAATGTTTATTTGGATTAGAAATATGAGGGCACCGTTGCACTCAGGATGGCAGGTTTACCATAGGCATGACTTAAGTTTAGTCGGCGCGGGCCTTCTCTGAGAAAACCCAATTTTGTCTTAATCGTAAATAAAATAATTAAATAAATTACTTTATTTTTCAAAAGCTTATAACTCAAAAATGGTAAATTATATTAAAAATCAGAGACCACCGCTAAAATCGTGAGGTTATGATTTCTTAAAGCAGATACTAACTTGGGTCGGCGAGGGCCACGAGAGAAAGTTTGTTTTTGGCCATAAATAAAATAATTAACTGATAATTATTTTATTGTAAAATTTATAACTTCTAAACGGTAACTTGGATTGGAAATCGAAGACTACCGTTGGGTTTTTTGGGGCGTGTTTCACCTAAGCAAAGCCTAACCTAGACCGTAGTGGGTCGAGGGTGATTGATAAAAAAAATTTGAACTTATTTTCGGGTACATTCAATAAACGTACGAGCGGGTTTTTCTAACTTTTGAATCGGTGCTCGGAATCGAAATCTAAGGGCACTAATGAACTCGTAGCACCAGTATTCGCTTAAGGGGACCCTTACCGCAGTTGCGTTTTATGCAGGTTAAGAGTTAATATTTAGGGATTTAGAATAAAATAAATAAAATTTGTGGAACACAATTTTATTTATAGAAGTTGGTTATTTCCTCCCAAGGGGAGTTAGAGGTGGGGCCCACACCCACATAATCTCCCATGAGAGGATATTTATGAGGTGGGGCCCACATGAGCCTAACCTCTTCATCTTCCATTAATCCTCCTTAAACTCCTTCCCTCATTAAGGTGGAACCTCTCCACCTGCCAAGAATTTATGAGTCCACCTCCTCTCATAAATTGTGGCAACCACAACAAATTAATTACTTCATTAATTTACTTGGGTGTTAATAATTCTTTTGAATTATTTTGAATTGGTTGTCAATTTTTTAAAGTTGGAGAAGCTTATTTCTAATATTTTCTGGGAAAATATTTTGGAGGAGGGAACCATTGGTGAATTGGAGAAAGCTTCGTTCTTCCACGAAGAACATCCTCTCTCGGCGAAGAACGCTCCATGAATCCTCCCACCCTCTTCTTCCTCTGTGACAAGGGAGAAGACACCGCTCGCGGGAAGCGTAATCTACGTCAAGGATTCTTCCTCCAATGTTGACAGGATGACACGGTTCTCTGCAACGTCATCTATAGCGACGCTTGTCTTCCGCGACTCTGTCAACGAACGAACCTCAAATATGAGGTAGGGGTTAATTCTTCATTCAAGTTAAAATTAACGTTCTTCGTTGATTATTTTGGCCGCTTGATTTCATCAAAATGGGAGGAGATCGGACCGCACAAACACGGCTGATCCTCCTCCCCTTTTTGTCGATCTTCCTTGATATTTGTGATGAAGGCGGCGCGGTGTCGTTGTACCGTGCGGGAACGAAGAGGACCGCAGCCAGAGCGGACTGCGGTGGTGGAGCGTGGCATTGTCGCACCGCGCCAGTGAGGCCGAAGGAGGCCGCGTCCAAGAGCGGGCCGTGACGGAGGGGGGTGGCGCCGTCGTGCCGCACCGGTCAGATAGGAGCCACGGCCTAAGGCCGCGGTGGTCTTCTAAAGGGGTGGTCGGCCGGCCTCTGGCGCCACCTGAAGGCGGGACCCTCAGGGATCCCGTGGTCAAAACCAAGGCCGGAAATTACGGCCTTCCGTGTCCACAAACAGGGGGTGGCGCCCCCTTCGCACCCTGCTCGGCTGAGAGCTGAGCCATGGTCGGGCCACTAGCGCCAGGTCGGGCCAGCCGCGCCGGGCCGGGCCCCCAGCGCCGGGTCGGGCCACCCGTGCTGGGCAGGGCCACCCACCTCGGGCCAGGCCGCCAGCATCGGGCCGGGCTGTGCTGGGCAAGCCGGGCCGCGCCCAAGTGGTCCGGACCTGGACCCGGGTCAGGTCGCCGCGGTTCGGGCCGACCCAAGGGGATTGGGCCGGGTCGGATCAGGCCCAAACCCCCTATTTTTGGATCGTTTTCTCTTACACGACCATAACTTGAGTTGTGGAACTCCGATCTATGCACCGTCAACTGCGTAGGATTCCTTGGATCGCGATGGTCGTTTTGTTATATTACACTCAAGGTTTCGACAAACTTTGGTTACATCCAGTTTGGTCCAAACACTGAACCAACCGGACCCTCGGAACGGAAAAGCTTATAACTTGAGTTCTAAACGTCCGATTAACGTACCGTCGACTTTTTTGGATTCCTCTTGATGAGATGAAACTTTTGGAATTCTTAACCTGAATTTTGGATTTAGTTGGAGTAAGGCCTGGTTGGATTGTACCCAAAATCCAACCGGGCCCCTCGAACGGAAAAGCCGATAACTTTCAGACCGAACGTATGTTTGACGAACCGTTAGCGGCACTGGTGATCACGTTGAAAAATGGTACCTCTGAGTATACCCTATGTGAGTTCGAGGTACAGTTGAGATACAGCTGGGTTGGTTTGTACATGAAACCAACTGGGCCCCTGGGACTAAAAGGCAAATAACTCACAGAACGGGAGTCCGACTGAAGCGATGCCTATTGCGTTGAGACCCCTATGAAGAGGTGGTCCTTTGAGTTACTTCTTCGTGGGACTTTGTGATACATGGAGTATCGACTAGTAGCTCATGGAGTGGACCCTTCCAGAGAAGAGCGTACGGAGTACGGAGACCGTGTAGCTGGCTGAGACCTGATGACTGCTTGTCCGATTCGAGTCGGAGTGACTTGTATAGTCCAGTGGGGAGCACTATTGTGTTTGGGTGGCGGACCCATGGTGGGGAGCACTACTGTGTTTGGGTGGCAGACCATCGGTACTCGACAGAAGGAGTACCTCCGCAGGCTATTAGGGGGGGTGAACTACTGAGTTTGGGTGGAAGACCTTGGCAGGAAGCACTACTGTGTTTGGGTGGATGACCCGCGGTACTCGACAGGAGGAGTACCTCAGTAGTCTAAGGTTAGTGAGCAGCGCCTCGGAGTCATGATAGGATCAGTGTACTCGACAGAGGAGGAGCTCTTCAACAGTTGCAGTTTCGATAATGAAAATCCTTGTTTGAGCTGAGTCAATGACCTTTGTGTCTTCCTCATGATTGAATGGGTTACTTGATAACTTAGGTATATGTATGGGAATATACCTAAGTTGTGGTTATCTGTTGATTTCATATTTGTGTGATACCTCTTAATTTAGATGGTTTACTTGATAAATTACGTATAAGTATGGGCTTATACCTAAGTAAAGGTTATCTATTTAGATCCTGCTTTATGGTTATACTTTTTGTATTTATTGAGACCATGAGGGTCTCGGGGTCCCTAATGAGTATCGTTATACTCACCCCTGAACGGTCTATTCCTGCACCTCGTTGTGTTGGATGCAGACGACGGACAACGCAGACGGAGGCCGAGTGTTCGAGGACTAGACAGTACCCGGAGGTAGACCTCATGACGAGTCAGTATCCAGAGGTGGATCTCACGATGAGTCAGTGTCCAGAGGTGGACCTCACGACGAGTCAGTGTCCGGAGGTGGACTTCACGACGAAACAGTACTCAGTGGAGGTTGACGGGCGAGAGCGTTGAGGAGACTCTCTGTACCTACCATTCAGGTAGGATCCGTGGTGGATGATCCAGGAGTTGTGTTATCTATACCTACCCTTCAGGTAGGATCTGAGGTGGACGACCCAGGAGATGCTTCTATCTTCGAGTTGTCTGTCTTTTCTATTTTACTTTCGTTCGGTTGTAGCTGTACTTTTCAGTTGGGTTTGTATTCTGGCCCATTGACTTTTCAGCACTTTCTTTTGTACTTAGTGTAATACTTCCGCTTGTACTATGGTTGGTTTTGTTTATGTTCTATAAAGGAAATTCCTTCCCAGATATCGGGATTTACGCCTTTGGTGTTAGTCACTAGCCCCTGGTCTATGGAAGGTGGGATTGCGGTAGTCACGGCACGGGCCCCGAGTAAGGGTCGTGACATACTAGTTTTGAGAGATTATTTTAAGGTGATAGGATCTTTGGTTACTTCTGTAAGATTTGATGTCATATATTTTTAATCTATTTTTTGTTTTTTATAAAAATTTATATAACCTAAGAGGTTTATTTATTTTTATATAGATTTTTTGTGGGTTTTTATATTTTTTAGTGAATATTGAGGTTAATTCCTTCCAAATATATCTTTTTATGCCCTCTGTGATAATCTCTGATGAATTTCTTATTCGAGGAACACTTCAGCTGTCACTCAAATCATCACTAATTTCTCATGTGGGATAACAGGAGGGAAATTTCATGATATTGATATGGTATATGATGGTTTTAGTGTTGACGTCAAAATCCAACCAAGAGACATTATTTATTTAGTAGATGTAGGTATTGTAATTTATGAGATTAAACTCAATAAAATACCCTATTGAATTTTCTTATGTGATGAAACTGAAAATGTTTATTTCATGAGGTAGAGTGAAGAAAAAGATAAAGAAGATGAAAAGTATGGAGTAATGTTAATGAATAAAATTTATAACAATAGTCCCAGCTGTGAAAAATCTATTTTAAGATAACTAGTATTTTGAAGAATTAATTAAATAAATATGAATTAAATTTCTATAATTATATTATATTATCATATTTAAATATCAAATTAATTTTATGATTAATTTATAATAATACTAAATTAGAGGTATATTTTTTTAAAATATTAGTTGAATTAATATAAAAATGATTACTTATAATTGGATTGCTATTTTAATTTAAATATATTTATTCATGATATGTTTTTGCAATAATATCATGTCATAAGAGGATCTGATATATTAACCTCTCTACTATACATTATAATCGTAATAATGCTATTATAAAAGGTGTAATGGTATTATAGGATAGTCTTTAAACTCATATTACACTAAGAACATTAAAATTACTAGATAGTTATTCAATATATTAAACACAAAGTACACTAACCACCTAAGATATCCATTATACCCATACTATGAACTATTTATATTTATTTAGGTTTAATTTTGATACATTGTAGTATCATTTCATGATAAATTATATGATTTATCAATGGGGAATCCCCTAGTAGTCAGACCACAACTCCATCATTATCAAGTGACTATTAGGAGGTCCTTATTATCTATATATATTTCAACATGATATCATTAATTCTAAAAATATTTACATTAATTTATTAATGTGTATGTTATACAGATACTGATAATATTACAATCAAGTCCAATGTCAATACAAAATAGGATTTTAATTTCATCGAGAAAAATGAAGTTACACTTTTATACAAATGGGGTACCCATCAAGAATTTCACCAGAATTTAATGGTGGATTGTAGGATAGTTTTCATGTGATTTGTTCCCTTATAAATTCATTATTCTTGTTAGTGGAATATTCCATTTTCATTAAATAATAATTTATTTTATATCTATATAAATGTATCATCCAAAATATGTATTCATATATAATGAACATAAAAACTAATACTCAATATGATAATAATATAAGAAATTTTAAGAAATGTTTTATAGATATTGTTAAATTTATATCTCCAAGATTAAATTTGACTCTATAGGCACTAATAAATTCCAATAAAAAATGGGAAGATGTTATGTGTATAATGAAGACTAAACTTAATGTCACATGACACAAATGTTGTATCTTTTCTAAGTGATTTTTTTACTCCTTTTATTTTAAATAAATATTACATATATGAGAAAAATTTAGAAACATTTTTATTAAATTCCAAACCTCGTAGTTAGGAAACATAATTATGATATCCATGTTAGTAGACTATATGACTTAAATGTTCAATATTTAGAGAGGTGTGTATGTATACATTAATTATTAGTCGAATTATTTGAAACCGCCATGTGTCCCATATAAATATAAACATTTGTTTCAAAAATATAGATTTATGTAAATAGAGTCTCATTTTTTTAATATTCATCTTAAACTGTGCAGGACATCAACCTCTATAACTCTTCATTTCACCATGAATCAACATTTGTAAATACTACTACTTCATCATGTATATTCATGAAAATTATATGAATATCATCTTCCTTTATCCACCTTTTCATTATTTATAAATTATTTTCATTCCCCTTACCATAGTGGCCTGAATTAATATCATATGAATTTTCATTTAAGGGATTTTTGTTTCGGGATTTCAACCACATCTTGGAGTATATCTTATCTCTTTGTGAGAAAAAGTACCAATTTCAAATATATTATTAAATTTATGGCCTGTGGATTTATTAAAATCCATTTTTATCATAAATCATACATGATTTAATATTATAGTGAGCTGGGTTTTTAAATTAAAATATTTATAATTTCTATCTTTTGAAATTTGATATTGAGTATATTATTTTTCTTAGTTTTCAATTGAAATGTTTCAAGATATTTTTATAATATATATATATATATATATATTTTATTCCCATATAGTGTTCTTATCAATGTCAATTATTGATTTATAATGAATTAAAACGGATTATTTCTATATAATGAATTGATATGTTTTATATATAATTGTTAATGTTTTATTATAAAATATGTTCATTAATAATGTTATTTTTTGATAATTTTAATTTAATATAATGAAATTCACCCCTTTGAAAATACATGATTCTTTTTAATGATAATTTCACACATGGAAATTTTTTCCTTGATGGTTTATAGATAATTATTAAGGGGTGGTTTTATCTTTTATAATTGAATATTTTAAATATTATTTATTACGGAAAAAATCCTGGGATCCACGGGTTCTTAAGATGAAGTTTACAGAAAAGTATACATAATGCTCAGTGAGACTACACACTACATAGTTATTCCCCCTAGTTTAGATAATTAACTATATATGATGGATCATATTTTGACCATTCTATACATAGTCTATTTGAGAATTATCACTAGTTGAGATTGTGAATGAACTATTGACACAACCATTTTTTTGGATGATTCTATAGTCAGTTCCCTATATACAGTTTGTTTTGAATTACTATATGGGGACCCAAGATTACATTTTGTTAAACGATAAGTAAACCACCATGATGAGTTTTAGTAAACATTAATTATGAAAAAAATACTTTCTTACATTTACAATGTAATTATATGTTTTTATTATTTTATAAATCTTATATATATGCCTAAAATATAAGGTTTTATTGAATTATTTGAATACTCATTCTTATGTTATAGAATCTCATAAAATAAAATAAATTATTTTTTATTATTTTTATTCTAAAATATAATTATGTTATTTTTTTTAAAAGGTTTTACATTGATCATGTGGTGGAATCCTATTGTGCTCATTATCCCACTACCAACATACACACATTTTTTTCATGTACATTTTATCTTATCGGATGCTGCTTGTGGTAAAGTAAAATAATGATTTAAATGATATATAATATCTTTTTATAATAATTTATAGGAGGTGATGACGTTAGAGATTCCCTCTTGTCACATGGATTTGGGTAGTGGTATTTTTATTCGATGTGAATTTTAATGATCCTCATGTATCTAGTTACATATGATTCTCATCACATTCATCCTTCTTCTTGGGAATTGTTTTATTTTAGTTCTATTTCATTTGGATAGTTTCTACTCTAGTCTAATAACATTTATGATTATTTTTTTATTACGATATTTTTTGATTTTAATATTCTATTTCATGTTATTCCTTATTTTCTTATGTCTTATTTTAAAATGACTTATTTCTTGTAAATAACATCAATATCATGTGGAATAACAGTTTAGATATTCATGTTGAATTTTTTTTGTTTTATTTATAGGTTTTTGGTTAAATTCATTCATAATAGATCAAGTTTTATTACATTTCACTAATTTCATGCCTCTGGTAATTTAAAACCTTGTTTGTTTCTTATTACAATCCAAGTCAGGTATTAGGAAGGGGTAGACTAGGATTTTTTCTAAAATGATATCAGAACCCATTATTGAATTATATTATTTGCGAATTCAAGGTCGATATGAGAGAGGATCATGAAAACACATGAGTTTTTTATTGAGTAAGTGTGTGGCCATCACTTTTTATAATGATACTTATGTTTCCTTGGGATATCAAGAATGTATAATTGTAATTTTTATATTCTAAAATTATTTGTTTTTATAAATTTTATCATGGAAAAGGATTGTATAAATAAGATTAAGGGAATTAAAATTAGGGTTCAAGGGATATAAATTTTTATATCAGCTAAGTAAACCATTTTTATGGATCCAGAAGATATGTATGTTTCAATTAATGTGTTTTCTAACTATGTTTCCTACTATGTTTAATGAAAATAATTGTTGTTTTGTGTAATTTACACCCCTAATGGATTTATATAAACTGTTATGTCGTTTATAACATAATTTTGGTTTAAATTTTTGTATTTTTTATATGATTTCAATTTTATATCAATGGTTTTATGAAATTATATTTTTTAATTGCTTTTAATAAAGAGTTATGCCTTAAAGGTGAGTCTTGATGAATCCCATGAAAGGATAAGTAGATAATATTCCATTAAAAAATCCTCCAGTATACTAGAATATCATTAATATTATTGTTCATATTTTTAGTCAATGGGATGGAAACTAATCCTTGATTGAGTATGTGATAGGGATCAAGATCAATATTTTATTTTCTACAATCCTTGTATATGAGGACCCAAAGATCCTCAAGAGGTCGAGGATTGGTGGAGGAAAAAAGTCTAGATTTTCAAATTCCTTGAAAAACCATAGACCTAAAAATTCAAGGGTTCAAATTTTATAATTGAGTTTCCCACCTAAATATTATGGAATTATAACATATAAGAAAACATGTATGATAAAATAACATGTAAGGATTTATAGGTCTTGTATATATAGAAATTAAACACTAAAATAAGTAATTTTTAATTGTTCATTGACCATTGTTGTCTTTATAAAGGAAACTGGATAGTAAAGGAATATAGTAATTTATTCAATAAAATCATTCATTGAACACAAAAAATGGTCACGAGTGATACTTTCAAAACACTATTTTTTCTATGGATCACCACTCAGAATTCCACTATAATGTATTCATGTAAAAACTATTCTCATATGTTGATGTGTTTGAAGAAGTATTGGTGGTAGTTATGGACTATGTCGTAATGTATGATTTGGGTGTAGCTTCCTCTTATTTTCCCATTGGAGGTGAATATGGATATATTAAGAAAATAAAAGATATGGATGAGTTCAAATAGGGGAGTGATAGAGTACATTATTTCCATCATAGTCTATATATTCATCTCAAATATGATGTAATCCTATCATATGTTATTAATACAAAAATTAAAGGTCACTCAAAACAATCATTTCCTAAAACCTTAATCTTATCACACGTGTGACTTTATATGGAATATAAAATAATTATTTAAGGATAATTATCTTCATAAGTTGGCGTTTTAATATTTAATAAATTTCAAGGTGAAATAAGATACATCTAGGGTGATTGGATTTCATCCCCCGAGTCATAGAGGAAGGGTAAAAGCTTCTCCATGTTAGAGAAAATTTAATAGTAAGCATAAATAATATGAGAGATCATTATATTAGCCTTAATATTCTGTCTTGTATACATATAAGAAAAAATATAATAAATTGGATGAGGAGAAGAAGTAGTTCATTGTAATTTTCTTACTATATCAATCATGCATATTTATTTATTTGATACTAATGCCTAATGACTAATTTATATTTATATGAATTATTTATTTTTTATATTTCATATCTAGGTTGATACCATACGTAATCCAAATATCAATTCCTATAGGAAAATAGTGGGAGACATTTTTTTCCCACCTTTATATAATTTTCATATCTAATGTATTAGTGACATGGGACCTATTTATCTTCAGGATACACCTTTCTATTGTTTTTCAATTTATATATTTAATGACTTAATTTTAATATTCTATTAATGTTTTTCATTTAATAGCGTTTCTTGTCAACTTTAATGTGGGTTCTCATTTATTTCAAGGAAATTGGGTCACCCTATTATTTTATGTAACATCCCATGTAAATAAAGAATAAAACATTTTCATATTTATTAATATTTGCGAATTAAATATTAATTTTACTTTAAAGGGGTTTCTATGTTCGATAGCGTACCAGATACGCAACAAAGAGTTTCTTTGAAATCTTACGTTGCACACAAGTAATAAAATAATATTATTTTAAATGGTAGTTAACACGTAGCCGTTGTATTGACAGAAATGAATCTAAATAACTAAAATATGATTATATATGTTTGTTAAATGTTTTTACATTTATCCAATAAAGGATAAAGGCTTAAAATATGAAAAGAATTCAATTTTAGGCATATATACTCTAATTTTCACTAAAGGTCTAGTTATCACCTTTTCATGGTGAACCTTCTTTAAATATAGTTTTTGTCACTCTTATACTTTCTATTTGACCAAATAAAACTCTACTTTAGAATCGGGACATCAAAATTTACTTTGTGTAAATTTTTGGTATTTTTCCGATAAAGTTGATTTTTAATGAATAGTGAAAAATGTTGTATTTTAATTCAAAACCACTTTTTAATATAATTTATTTATATTATTAGATTATATTTTGAATTGGTTTTAAAGTGAAATTAGAATATATTTTTACCATTTAATCCAATAGTGGTCGTTGGAATTAATTTCACTTTGAAATTAGACTTAAACTAGTGTCAATCTTTTGATACTTTTTGTTTCATAAAAACACGCTATTTTTTGACAGTGGGAATAAATTATTATATTAATTAATGAAATTTATATGTTTTCAATTTTTTAATATAGACATCATTTTTTAATTCAGAATATCAAATATATCTTAGGGTGAATTTTTTGTGTTTTTCTGAAAAACTTCAATTTTTGATGAATAGTGAAACCACTAAGTGGTACTTAAAAAAACTGATTTTTCATTTAAATGAACTTTTACCACCACTATGTTTTGAATTTCAAAAATCCGACATACATGGTTGTCATTAAGAAGTAAAATTTAGTTCAATGAGATTAAAATAATTTTTTGGTGAATAGAAACTTTTAAGTTTTTAATCGCGATTAGAGGTAATTAGTGTAGTTTAAGGTAAAAATAATGTTTTAATAATATGAAATGACCTAGAAACATGTCCTACCCTTATTTTATGTGTCATGGCAGACCAAGAAAATCCATGGGTAATCTTGGGGACCCCATGGAGACACTTTTGTAGGAAAATAACATTACTAACTTTTTATTTAAAGTTAAAATAAAAATGTCACAAGCATGAGATGTTTTTCTAAAACAATTCTTAAATAGAGTTATACAAGTCAGATTTTTGACTATAAATATTCATTAGAAAGATAAAAAGACTTCCTAAATCATGGTATATTTTAATATAATTTTTAGACATTAAATAAATTAAATTATTTATGACACCATGATGATGCAGTGATTACCTCATTATTTAATGATTTAAATAAAATGAATATATAATGTAAAATCTAGGAACTAGACATGTAAAAAACATATTGTATAGGTGGATATAGAACTATTATCACCTTATCCTCTAAATATATAATTGTGGGACCCTTTTTATCCGAAAATCATTTTATAATAAAGTATCTTTTCTCAACTTTCCAAGAGTGCCCCTCCTCTCCTCTTATAAAAGGCCCCCACATCTACCACCTTACCCACACTTCTCAAGCCTTTTTTTCGGCCAAGATCTGCTCTTTTTATCTCTCCACATACCTATATTACTCCTAGAAGCCTCACTTTGGGCATAAGTCTTCCCAAGGAAGCCTTTGTGCTCAAATCAAAAAGAGTTACCCGTTTTTAAGGTAATGTCTTCACTTGTGTTCTTTTGTTTTATTTTGATTCTCCAACCACCTAAACTCTTTTTATTAATTTATTTTGTAACAAATACAGTATCCTAAATATACTAGGATGTTTTTATAAGAATCATTTTAGCTAAACTTACACACACCAACATCTAATGGTTAATGAACATACTGTTTCTGTGGATGGTGAATTTCTGCCTCACGAAACAATGATTGTTCAATATTCTTCTAACACCTTCAATGGTGGCCATTAAGATTTCAATATATTTATATATGATATATAATATGTTTATGTTTTCCTTAAGCTTCGGTATTTTTCATTTATGGCATACCTTTATGGCTTCCATTATGGGTATACGCGATATCTTCATTTTAGGAAGTGCGGACTACCGCCCCCTCAGAGTGATTTGATTCGTTAATTCCATATGTGGTACGTATAAAGTATGGATTTAAAGTTATTATATATGATGTTATACTGGAATTAAAATATACCTTTATATAATTATTTTTTCTTTCCATTAATGTATGAGATAGAAATGAAAGTAGCATTCATGCGTACGTACGACTTACCGTCTCCATGAAAGGTGCATTTCATTTCTTATCCCCAAATGTAATGTACTATTATAAGTACATATATATAATGGATATATATGATCTATGTTACATATAAATGATTAATATAATTTTGGAATTAAAATATACATATCTCTCCTTTAGTTTTAATTCCATTAATATGACATAGAAATGAAAGTAGCGTTCATGCGTACGTATGGCTTACCATCTCCATGAACGGTGCATTTCATTTCTTACCTCTAAATGATTATGTAATATTATAAATACATGTATATTCTGGATATATATGATATATATGATATCCAAATCATGAATATCATTCTGGATATAATGAACCTTTGACCACACGAACAACATGTAATTGTAAGAAGTCCACTTTCGACTTAAGAACCAAATATCGACAAAACAAACATTATTAACTAAAATGATTGCATAATGTTTATAACATGGAAATAATTGATATAAAAGGAATAATTAACTTGAAAAAAAGTTCTTAAGAAAGTAGAAATTAACTCAAGTTTATTATTCAGGACGTTAAAGAATGATCGAGTCAAGTCGGACCCGAGGTAAGGGACTTCGTCTCAATCTCCTTTCATTGAAGCATATTTTGTTTTATACACAACTATCTTTTATATGGTGTATCAAACCCCTTTAACTTTTACATTTATACAAAAGGAATCTTTTTTTACGAATCGTTTTACTAAACGACAAAAAGGAATGTTTCTTTTAACGTATGCGGTGACAACGACCTTTTCCGCCGCCGCGAGTTTTATTTGGTCTTTAGCTTCCTCAACAAGCCGTGATGTTTTTTAAATTGAAATAAATACCATATACTCATTTATGTATTTTGGTATTGAAAATGGTTTTTATAATAGATTTTTTATGTCAATATATTTATGTGATATATTGTGATGAAAGTGTGGAAATGTTTTATTTCAATTATATTTGTTTTGTGTCTTATGATTTTATAATGCTACTTGGACATTTGACGGGTGGTTACGTGATAAACCATATGACGGTTGGTGCCGTGAATACTAGGACGGGTGGTTACATTATAACTTCCAATGCATTGGGTATGGAAGTCAGCCGTATGGCTATTCCATTAAGTGATACGTGTGTAAGTTGACAGTATGGTTATTACATTTAAGTATGTTTATATCCCAAGTTACCTTTATATGTTATGTGATCTTATATGGGTTTTATGGTAATATTTTGGTTACAAAAGGGTAAGTAATGATCTTTTATTCAGTGAATATTTTTTACTACTTCATAAAGGTGAAAAGTATTACATTGATAAAGTATACATGGTTTACTTGTTGTTTTGAAAAACTAGCAGTTTTCATTCATTGTGTATCCCTTACTGAGCTTTTTATGCTCACCCCATGGTTTTTTTGAATTTTTTTCACAGGAATTAATGTGGAATAGGGTCAAGGATGGAATCAAGGGAAATTCATGCTATATAAAACATGGAACTATACATGTTTCTTTTTAAGAGTTTTATTTTATGGAAACTTAGTAGAAGTGTATACTTTGTAATCTTTCGAGATGTAATAGTTAAGATCTAATTCTCTAAAACTCTAAACCTGAAAAGATCCCCAATGTGAATTATTCATTTAATTCAATATTAAGTATGCTTTAAGGGCAGGGCCTTATAGTTGGTATCATAGGTCGGTTTAGATAAATTTAGGAGTTATAATTCTATTAAATGATTATCCAAAAATAATTTTTTTATGGTCAAATTGAAATGATATAGAATTTGAAGATTACCATGTTGCTTTATCTAAGACATGTTTGTTAAGAATGGGTTTTTATAGAGGTAACATAACAACTTTTCTGGGAAGACATATAGAGGGAAATGACCTTTCAAATCAGTATCCTGAGATGGTCAGAATCAGAACTAAACAGTTTGTCGCAGTGATGGCTCAGGTGACTCAGGCTATTACCAAAGGAACTCAAAAGAAGATTGGTGAATGCTCCAGTTTTGGCACTACCTTCCAGGAATGGGGAGTTTGTTATCTAAAGTAATGCTTCATTGAAAGGACTTGGTTGCGTCCTAATGAAGAATGATCATGTAATTGTTTATGCTTCACGACAGTTGAAATCTCATGAGGTAAATTACCCTATACATGATTTGGAATTAGCTGCTGTTGTTTTCGCTTTGAAAATTTAGAGGCATCATTTTTATGGATTAAAGTGTGAAATATATAACGATCACAACATTTTAAAGTATATATTCACTCAGAAAGAATTGAACATGAGACCGAGGAGATGTCTAGAATTTATCAAGGATTATGATTGTACAATTCATTACCATCTGGGGAAAGAAAATAAAGTGGCTGATACTTTGAGTCGAAAAAGTAATGCTTCATTAACAATGTTGTGTTTGGAACGTGATCCTTTGGTTAAGGATTTGATGAACTTTGGCATAGAAGTTGTTGGTGTAGGATGTCCTTCTGTTTTGTTTCAGGTATCAGTGAAATCTTTTCTATCAGACAGAATCAAGGAAGCACAGAAGCAAGACAGTGAGTTGTAGAAAAAGGTAGAGCTAGTTCAGAAGGGTAAGTTGCCTGAATTCAACATTGATAATGATTGTGTTTTGAGATTTGGGAAGAGATTGTGTGTGCCTTGTGATTCACAGTTGAATAGAGAGTTGTTATATGAAGCTCATAGTTCTCCATTTTCAGTTTATCCTCATAGTACTAAGATGTACAGAGATCTGCGGGTGTATTACTGGTGGGATAAATGAAAAGAGATATTGCTGATTTTACTGTGAAGTGTTTGAATTGTCAGCAGGTTAAAGCACAGCAGCAGTTACCGAAAGGTATGCTTCATCCTTTACCAGTTCCAGAGTGGAAATGGGAGAATATATCCATGGACTTCGTTGTGGGATTGCCGAAGACACCTCGAGGTAATAATGCAATCTGGGTTATTGTTGATCGCATGACTATATCTGTTCATTTCCTTGATATATGAGATAATTTTTCCCTAGATTAACTTTCCCATTTGTATCTTAAAGAGATAGTCAGTTTACATGGAGTTCCTCTCTCCATTGTATCTGATCGTGATCCCAGGATTACTTCTAACTATTGGAAAGGCCTTCAGAAGTCATTGGGTACTGAATTAAATTTTAGTATACCTTTTCATCCGCAGTCAGATGGGTAGTCAGAACGAATAGTATAGACTTTGGAGGATATGCTATGTGCTTGTTCGATGGATTATCAGGGAAGTTAGGACCAATATCTTTCTTTGGTTGAGTTTTCTTATAATAACAGTTTTCATTCTAGTATACGGATGGCCCCATTTGAAGCATTATATGGGAAGCAGTGTCGAACTCTAGCTTTTTGGGATGAAGTGGGTGAAAGGATGTTGATGGGGCCAGAACTGGTAGAAGAGATGGCATAAAAAGTTTAGTTGATTCAGAAACACATGAGAATATCTCAGAGCAGGCAGAAGAGTTATGCGGATAACTGGAGGAAGGATCTATCTTTTGAGGTAGGTGATCATGTTTTTCTCAAAGTTTCACCATGGAAAAGTGTGATGAGATTTGGTAAGAAAGGAAAGCTAAGTCCAAGGTTCATTGGACCATATAAAATTCTGGAGAAAGTTGGATCAGTTGCTTACCGAGTGGCTTTACCTCGGAGTTTATCTCAGGTACACAATGTTTTTCTTGTTTCGATGTTGAGAAAGTATATGCCAGATCCATCTCATGTTTTGAGCCCAAAGGTAGTTCAGTTAGAAGAGAATATATCTTATGAAGAACAACCAGTCCAGATTCTTCACTGAATAGAGAAAGTGTTGCGAAATAAGGTAATTCACCGGGTAAAGGTTTTGTGGAAAAACCATATGGCTGAAGAGGCAACATGGGAATCTGAAAATTCTATGAGGGATAAATACCCCCATTTATTTTGATAAGTGAATAAAATTGCGAGGATGAAATTCCCAAAAGGGGGGAAGGATGTAACATCCCAGGTAAATAAAGAATAGAACATTTTCATATTTATTAATATTTGCGAATTAAATATTAATTTTACTTTAAAGGGGTTGCTATGTTTGATAGTGTACCCGATACACAACAAAGAGTTTCTTTGAAATCTTACGTTGCACACGAGTAATAAAATAATATTATTTTAAATGGTAGTTAAAACGTAGCCGTTGTATTGGAAGGAAAGAATAAAAATAACTAAAATATGATTATATATGTTTATTAAATGTTTTTACATTTATCCAATAAAGGATAAAGGCTTAAAATATGAAAAACAAATCAATTTTAGGCATATATACTCTAATTTTCACTGAAGGTAGACTTATCGCCTTTTCATGGAGAACCTTATTTAAATATAGTTTTTGTCACTCTTATACTTTCTATTGTACCAAATAAAACTCTTCTTTAGAATCGGGACATCAAAATTTACTTTGTGTAAATTTTTGGTATTTTTCCGATAAAGTTAATTTTTTTAATGAATAGTGAAAAATGTTGTATTTTAATTCAAAACCACTTTTTAATCTAATTTATTTATATGATTAGATTATCATTTGAATTGGTTTTACAGTGAAATTAGAATATATACTTTTACCATTTAATCCAATAGTGGTCATTGGAATTAATTTCACTTTGAAATCGGACTTAAACTAGTGTCAATCTTTTGATACTTTTTGTTTCATAAAAACACGCTATTTGTTTTGACAGTGGGAATTAATTATTAAAATAATTAATTAAACTTATATGTTTCTAATTTTGTAAAATATAAATCATTTTTGAATTTGGAATACAAATATAGCTTAGGGTGAATTTTTGGTATTTTTCTGAAAAACTTCAATTTTTGATGAATAGTGAAACACTAAGTGGTACTTAAAAAAACTGATTTTTCGTTTAAATGAAATTTTACCAGCTCTGTGTTTTGAATTTCAAAAATCCTACATACATGGTTGTCATTAATAAGTAAAATTTGGTTCAATGGGATTAAAATAATTTTTTGGTGAATAGTAACTTTTAAGTTTTTAATCACGATTAGAGGTAATGAGTGTAGTGTAAGATAAAAATAATGTTTTAATAACATGAAATGACCTAGACACGTGTATTATCATTATTGGATGTGTCATGGACGACCAAGAAAATCCATGGGTCATCATGGGGACCCCATAGAGCCACTTTGGTAGGAAATGACATTAATAACTTTTTATTTAAAGTTAAAATAAAAATGTCACAAACAAGAGTTGTTTTACTAAAACAATTTTTAAATGGGGTTATACAAGTCAGATTTTTGACTATAAATATTCATTAGAAAGATAAAAATATTTCCTACATCATGATATTTTTTTATATAATTTTATACATTAAATAAATTAAATTATTTATGACACCATGATGAAGCAGCGATTACCTCATTATTTAATGATTTAAATAAAATGAAAAGATAATGCAAAATCTAAGACCTAAACATGTCAAAAACCGATTATATGGGTGTATTTATAACTATTATCACATTATCCTCTAAATATATAATTTTGGGACCCTTTTTATCTGAAAATCATTTTATAATAAAGTATCTTTTCTTAACTTTCCAAGAGTGCCCCTCCTCTCCTCTTATAAAAGGCCCCCACCTCTACCACCTTACCCACACCTATAAAGCCTTTGGTTCATCCAAGTTCTGATATTGTTGTCTCTCCACATCCCTATATTACTCCTAGAATCCTCACTTTGGGCAGAAGTATTCCCAAGGAAACCTTTGAGCTCAAATCAAAAAGAGTTACCCGTTTTTAAGGTAATGTCTTCACTTGTGTTCTTTTGTTTTATTTTTCTTCTCCAACCCCCTAAACTCTTTTTATTCATTTATTTTGTAACAAATACAGTATCTTAATCATACTAGGATGTTTTTATAAGAATAATTCGAGCTAAACTTACACACACCTACATCTAATGGTTAAAGAACATACTGATTCTGTGGATGATGAATTTCTGCCTCACGAAATGATGATTGTTCAATATTCTTCTAACACCTTCAAAGGTGGCCATTAAGATGTCACTATATTTATATATGATATATAATATTTTTAGTTTTTCCATATGCTTCTGTATTTTTTAAATATGTCATACCTTTATGGCTTCCATTATGGGTATACGCGATATCTTCATTTTAGGAAGTACAGACTACCGCCCCCTCAAAGTGATTTGATTCGTTAATGCCATATGTGGGATGCATAAAGGATGGATTTAAAGTTATTGTATATGATGTTATATTGTAATTATAATATACCTTTATATCATTATTAATTCTTTCCATTAAAGTATGAGATAGAAATGAAAGTAGCGTTCATGCGTATGTACGGCTTACCGTCTCCATGAACGGTGCATTTCATTTCTTATCCCCAAATGTAATGTACTTTTATAAGTACATATATATAATAGATATATATGATCTATGTTACATATAAATGATTAATATATTCTGGAATTAAAATATACATATCTCTCATTTATTTTTAATTCCATTAATATGACATAGAAATGAAAGTAGCATTCATGCGTACGTACGGCTTAGTGTCTCCATGAACGGTGCATTTCATTTCTTACCTCTAAATGATTATGTAATATTATAAATACATGTATATGCTGGATATATATTATATATATGATATCCAAATCATAAATATAATTCTGGATATAATGAACCTTTGACCACACGGACAACATGTAATTGTAAGAAGTCCACTTTCGACTTAAGAACCAAATATCAACAAAACAAATATTATTAACTTAAATGATTACATAATGATTATAACATGTAAATAAGTGATATAAAAGAAATAATTAACTTTTAAAAAAGTTCTTAAGCAAGTATAAATTAACTCAAGTTTATTATTCAGGACGTTAAAGAACGATCGAGTCAAGTCGGACCCGAGGTAAGGGACTTCGTCTCAATATCCTTTCATTAAGGCATATTTCGTTTTATACACAACTATATTTTATATGGTGTATAAACCCCTTTTAATTTTATTTTTATACAAAAGGAATCTTTTTCTACGAAGCATTTTACTAAACGACAAAAAGGAATGTTTCTTTTAATGTACGCGGTGACAACGACCTTTTCCGCCGCCGCGAGTATTATTTGGTATTTGGCTTCCTCAACAAGCCGTGATTTTTTTTAAAATGAAATAAATACCATATACTCTTTTATGTATTTTGGTATTGAGAATGGTTTTTATAATGGATTTTTTATGTCAATATATTTAAGTGATATATTGTGATCAAAGTGTGGAAATGTTTTCTTTCCATTATATTTGTTTTATGTCTTATGATTTTATAATGGTACTTGGACATTTGATGGGTGGTTACGTGATAAACCATATGACGGGTGGTGCTGTGAATACCAGGAAAGGTGGTTACGTTATAACCTCCAATGCATTGGATATGGAAGTCGGCCGTATGGTTATTCCATTAAGTGATATGTGTGGAAGTCGACCGTATGGTTATTCCATTTAAGTATGTTTATTTCCCAAGTTACCTTTATATGTTATGTGATATTATATGGGTTTTATGGTAATATTTTGGTTACAAAAGGGTAAGTAATGATCTTTTATTCAGTGAAGAGTTTTTACTACTTCATAAAGGTGAAAAGTATTACTTTGAAAAAGTATACATGGTTTACCTGTTGTTTTGAAAAACTAACAGTTTTCATTCATTGGGTATACCTTACTGAGCTTTTTATGCTCACCCCATTTTTTTGAAATGTTTTTTACAGGAATTAATGTGGAATAGGGTCAAGGATGGGATCAAGGGAAAGTCATGCTGTATAAAACATGGAACTAGACATGTTTATTTTTAAGAGTTTTATTTTATGGAAACTTAGTAGAATTGTCTACTTTGTAATCTTTTGAGATGTAATAGTTAAGATCTAACTCTATAAAACTCTAAACCTGAAATTATCCTCAATATGAGTTATTCATTTAATTCAATATTAAGTAAGGTTTATGTCGGGGCCTTATATTTTATGTTGGACCTTATATCCCTAAAATAGAATAATTTTCTTGTTAAATATGATCTCATAAAATGGGATATAAAAAAGAGAATTAAATTAATGAACTTCCACACATGGTGAGAGTATTTCTTGGGGTATTTATTAATATTTTTAGAATTTACCCTATAATAGTAATTTAATTTTTCTACTGATATTATATATAGCACTAGACCTATATATATATATATATATTAAATTTTAAAAAAATTATCTAACAGATCAGAAGGACTTATAGACTCACCTTGATGTTCTTAAGGTTAAAGGATATATACATCGTAATGTATCTAGTTGGGTGGTATCCTGCATTCATTGAAAAAAATATGATAAATTATTATTCATATAAATATATTATTGAATGTTAAATCAAGTGACCTTGATAAATAAATATCCATTTCCATATAATGATTGAATTTTCAATGAACTAAATGGGTCGAATGGATTCTCTAAGATTCAATTCGTTTCATAGTATGTGTAACTCTGGGTAAAGTAGTCGGATATATCAAAGTATTACTTTCAATATAGATAAATATTCATTAAGCACCTGAGGATGTTATTTCTACTAGAAAATGAAATTATAGTGTTTATTCATATTATGTTATGGATCATAAATTAATATCATGAATATTTTATCAAGTTTTCATGTATAATACTGTTTTTTATTAAAAATCCATGTAGGATAATGAGCATCCCTGGATGATTGTTTTGGTAATATGTTAAGTCCACCTAGTTTATTCAATGTTATATTAGTGTCACTAATTGATCCCTGAAATAAACACCATGGTGTGTGTAGCATATGAACATGGAATTTCAATTTATCATGATAAGATGAAATCTATTATGTGTTTGAAATTATGAAAATATTTCTTATAATATGTATATTTTAATATCTATTGGGATAGATCTGATTATTCATAAAGGATTTCTCCAAAAAATTCTTCATGAATTATAGCCCAGAGTCACAATGTTTTTACTAGTGTTCTAAATATCAATACTCCATTAATGAATTAAATAATGGTTGAAATTATACCTTGATCTAATTATTCCCAAAACAATTGAATGATGCCTTATTTATTTTGGTGTGTCCAGAATGATATTGGGTTATGGTCTTATATAAGGTGTACATGTAGTGTCTTTTGTATTTAAAATACTATAAAAACTACATAAAAACAACCTAATTCATGAATTATATTTTTTATCAGTCATGTATTCCTTAAAAACATTGAAACACTATCTCCTTATTGATAATTTTTTCATGTGAACAAACCAAAAAATTTGGGCTAATTTTTATCATAGAATGATTTGAACCATATAAAAAATAAATTGTTACACTTTCTTTAATAACTTTATTTCAACCATACATACACTCCTTGAAATGGTGACATGTTCATCAATTCTCCTATTATTATTTTTCCATTTTTGTTATTAAATGAATTTTATGATGAACGAAACATAATATTCATTGTATAGAAATTTATTCTCTTGTAAATGAAGGAAAATATGTGATGTGTTTATCTAATATTAATGTTAGTGTCTATATTCTTGAGTTTATTCATTAATATCAATCACTATGTTTGGATTGTATGTGAATTATTAGAATATTAATTTGTGTGAAGACCACCATTTATTATTCCACATATTTAGATGGTATCATATGCTTCAATTTTTATTTCACAACCCCTTTGTTCCCTGAGAATGACAATTATGGAATATTTTTCCCATTCCAAGTAGCTATATAATAATGAAAATAAAATAATGTACTATTATATAAAATTATTCTACATGTGTCCAACTATAATAAGAGACATCACTATTATGTGTCTTTATTCTTCTACTAGAAGTAAATGAATTCAAACACTAACAGACTTCCAAAATTCTTCATCCCTTTCCAATTAATACATGGATTTGAGCTATAGTGACCCAACCTTTTCTTACACTACTGTTATATCATTTTGAATATAAAAAACATAATAGTATTACACCATAAGTATTAGAAGGTTTAGTGACACGGGGAAACTAGGACCGCACATAACATTTACAATATAAAACGTACGCATTTATTTAATCCATTCTTATCCAGCTTCTTATTGTCCATTGAAAAATCATCAGTACATATAATCACCTAAGGATATACATCCAAAAAGGGTGAGCTAAAAGTCCAGTAAGAGGATATATATGAACAATATAATAGTGGGTGATCAAAATCATAACATAGGGAAAGGGTCATGAACATGAGAGGAAGCATTAATAAAAGACTTGAAATGTGGTTATGCATAAAAATAAAACATCATGTCTTAGTGGTTAACTTCCACACACAGTTGTGAAAAACTATTTCATCATGTCCACACATCATTTCACATTAACTCATGTGGTTCATCACTATACCCAATTCATTGAGCACATTATAATTACGATCACACCAGTCACATTAAAACATTTATATTTCCTCATATAATTTTGGGTGCACTCATCAGATCACAACATTTAAATTATCATTCATGCCACATTGAAAATATTTTCAACATGAAAATAAAAAAACACATGTTAAAAAATGGGTTTCAAATCATAAATCAAACATTCACAAACATTTTTTTCCCAAGATAAATAAACAATATCATTCTTGACATAGGACCATTAACCTTGAGTGAAGTGTGGAACAATATTCAAGAAGTAAAAAAGGGTGTCTTTATAAGAAAGAAGAGTTCATTTGAAAAAAATGGGGTTTTTATTAAATAAATTAAAGAACATGTATATCCCAAAAATGTATGATAATGACTAATAAATTAATTTTAATGCATATCGATGCTAAAAATTGGTTTAAGAGGGAAAATTCAAAGAAAGAGGGTTGGGATAAAGAATTTACCCTTACCTTATATCCAAGAGTTTTCTTTACATTAATGTCCATAATACCCCATTAGAGTCATTAATTAACAATTCCAAAACCTTTAATACAATATTAAGATTCATTAAGGTTTTATTAAGTTCATTTATGCGCTTCTCGATGAGTTGTAGGGCTTAAATTCATAGTTTGAGAATGCTCTTTTTTATAGTTTTCTTGAACGATTCACTTGTATTCATGAATGGAATCTCATTTAAAATGTATATAATCATTTAGAATTGTAATTATATTTTCTTGATGATGATATAGAACTTGAATTTATCTTATAAATAATTTTTTTATATTCCATGATAATGAATCATTAGACAAGAATATAATGATGATTGTTTGGGTTAATTTGGGCGGTTTTTCGACCACAACGAACTTGTTTTATTTAATCATTTAGAAGTATATAAATTAGTTTGTTTGATAACATTAAATATGTTATAGTATATATCAAATAATATTTTTGAAACCTAAAAATTGTTTCATGGCCAGATCTAAAAGTGGTAATGGAAAATGAACACATGTCTATCTTGAAGGTGATAAATTAACACCTCACGAATAGTGTTTTTGTTTCTAAATTAAAAAGAAGAGGAGAAACAGGTTGCATGATATATTATACAATTATTATTATAAAATTATATTATATGTATGATAATGGAGTTACCATACCATGTGGATGAGGATAAGTGGGGATAGAATAAGAAAATAACTTCAAATCAAAAGGAAGTTAAAGGAAAAAATAGAGGGGAATTACCTCTTGAATCCTCCTTAAGGTGCCTTGTATTGGTATTTTGATAAGACCATAAGATTTTGGACATGGGGTAGGGGAAAAAGAAGATTTTTGGGAAGAGTTTAGACATGTATTGAAGCTTGTGATGTGTGAGGAAATGAGTGTGTGAAGGGTGGTATTTATATAGGAGGAGAGATGGATTTTCACAATACTATATTCATTAATTTATTATTTATCCACATGTGAGGGATGTAGTATATACTCCCTCAGGGGTTATATGTGAAACACATCATGAACATGAGCCATATTTGGTGGAAGTGCCAGTTGATAGGCCATGGATCTTATGCACTCAAGGATCTCAAAGGGGCCAATGTACCTTGGCCACAACTTTCATTTCATTCTAAACCCGATGACACTCTTCCCTAGTGATTTTCGAAGGAAGACTTTATCTCTAACTTCAAACTCCAAGTCCTTTTGACGGTTGTACTCATAGTTATTTTTCTGACTCTAAGAAGATTTGATATGTTTCTGGATGACTTGAACCTTCTCTATCTTTTCTTCCACAAGATTAGGTCCATGTAGCTTTGTTTCTCCAACTTCATCCCTACAGGTTGGAGTTCTATATCGCATTCCATACAGAGCTTCATATTGAGTCACCTGAATTCTTGAGTGGAAGCTATTGTTATATAAGAAATCAACCAATGTTAGATTTTGATACTATCCATCTTTTAATTCTACATATCATGCTCTTAGCTTATCTTCAAGCCTCTGAATAGTTATTTCAAATTTTCCATCAGTTTGGGGTGATAGGTCATGCTAAAATTTAATTCAGTTCTCAAACCCTATTGAAAACTTTTCTATAATTTAGATGTGATCCTTGGATTACAATCAGAGACAATCGATAGTATAACACCATGCAATATCACTACTTCCTTCACATATATCTTTTCAAGTTTTTCAAGTGAGTGATCTTCATGAATAGTGATAAAACGTGCAGTCTTGGTGAGTTGGTCAACCACCACCCATATCACATTATTTCCCTTTAATGCCTTTGAGAGACCCATGAAAACGTCCATAGTTAAATTATCATATTTACAAAATGGTATATGAAATGTTTTCATCATCCCTTTATACTTTTTTCACTCTGATTTAATTTTCTAACATACTAAGCACCATGAGATATATTCTCCAATCACCTTCTTCATTTTATCCCACCAGAAGTGTTCTTGGAGATCTTGGAACATCATGGTGCTACCAAGATGGATAGGGAATGTATGGATATGTTCATTTTAAAATATCTACTTCTTTATCCAAGGTGATGAAGGTGCACAAAGTCACGTTCCAAACTGAATCACACCATCATCATCGATATGGAACTCACGAAGCTTTTCTTCCTTTACTGCATTCACCTTCTTTTGTAACTCCAGATCATCTCTTTGTCCCTACTTAATATTATCATAGATAGATGGTTGCACAATAATTTAGTCAAGGTAGGATGTATCCTCTGCCCTTATTATTTCCAAACCCATCCTTTACATGTCCTAAAATATAGGTTCTTTCTCAATCCGCAACATCGATAGAGTAACAGGTTCTTTTTTTCTAAGAGTATCAGCTACCTTGTTTTCCTTGTGAGGATGATAGTGAAAAGATAAATTATAATCCTTTATTATCTCTATCCAAATCCTTTGATTCATGTTTATCTTCTTTTGTTTTAATATATACTTTAGGGTTTTTTGGTAAGTGTATATGTCACACTTCTCACCATAAAGCTAGTTCTACAAGATTGTCAAGGTAAAAATCCTGGCTTCCAGCTCTAGATCATGTGTCGGATAGTTCTTCTCATTGATCTTCAATTTCTATGAAGCATAGGATATCCCATTATCATTTTTAATGAGTATAAAACTAAATCCTTTCTTTGAAGCATCACTGTATATCACAAAACTATCTCCACTCTTTGGTAATGTGAGTACAGGTGCAGTGATCAACCATCTCTTTAGCTCATGGAAGCCTTCCTCACATTCATCCATCTTGACATACTTTAATCCTTTGTATGTTAACTTCGTTAGTGGTCTAGACAATCATGATAAATTACTCACTAAACATCCCTAGTACCTTGTTAATCCATTAAAACAATAGATTTCAATGACACTAAAGGGTCTAGTTCATTGCTCAATTACCTTTGTATTTGAAGGGTCCATAGAAATTTTCTCTCTTCTAATAATGTGTCCCAATAATGTGAATTTATGTATCAACAATTCAAAAATTTTACACTTGGAATACAAATTATCCATCCTTAATGTCACCAATACAATCCTTAGATGTTCTTAATGTTCCTCCTTGCTCTTTGAGTATATAAAAATATCATCGATAAACACCACCATAAATTTTTCAAGGTAATTTCTAAATACTCTATTCATCAAATACATGAATTTTTTTGGGGAATTAGTAAATCCAGAGGGCATCCCAAAAAAATCATAGTTCCCATACCATGTATGGAAGGAAGTCTTGTGAATATCTTCCTTCTTCACCTTAAGTTGATCATATCCAGAACGAATATCCACATTTGGGTAGTATTGAAATCATCTTAACTGATCAAACAAGCCTTCAATACATGGAATGGGATACTTTTTCTTGATGGTAATATTTCTCAGTTCCGATAATCAGTACACATCCGTGTTGATCCATCCTTATTTTTCACAAAGAGCACTATCACACACCATGGTGATGCACTAGGCTGTATAAATTCATTATTTAAATTCTCTTGAAATTTATTATTTAACTCAAATAGTTTGATAGGAACCATACTATATGGACACTTTGAGATAGAAGTATCTCTGGGTATGAGTTATATAGAGAAATCCACCTCACGGACTAGGGGAAGTCTGGTTAACTCTTCATGAAATACATCACTGAATTCCCTCATGATGGGAATTTCTACTAGGTTGAAACATTACATTGACTCAACCATTTTAGTGAGGTATACCTCTTCACATGGAATCATCACCCACATCGTTGAGGTATTTTACAAATGATATTTATGATCTTCCTGGAATTTTTAGTGAAACATGGGATGTTTTAGAATATTAATCGATATTTCCTTTTCATGATAGTGGATATGTTACCTATATAATGAGATCCAATCCCTTCCCATTATAGCATCTAATTCCACCACGGGAATTATTATGAGATTCACTCAAAAATTCTTCCCACATACGCCAATAAGATACTGGTGAAATACTTGGTTTTCAATGGTTTCACCACTTGGTGTTTTTGTAGATATATCTTCTTCAATGTTTCAGGGATTTGACTCTATAGTTGTATAAAACTAGAGAGATATAAAGAATGTGTGTAACTAAAATCAAAGAAGTATTTTTCCATTCTTGAGTTAAGATAATGTGTACCTTGTACGATGTCATTTTCTTTCTCCACTTCTGCAGTCGTGATTTCATAACCCTTCATTTCTCCTTCATATTTGGTGGCTCCTAACACTTATTACCCTCAAGGACTTAAGGTTTTGTGAAACTTTATTTTATAGTTCCCTTTCTACCTATTGTTGTAGCACCGGACCGTGGGTGGTTCTCTCCTTTCTTCCACCACATTGTCCTACCTTCTCATGTATTTTTAATATTAATGATCTTCATGACCTTCTTTCCCACACTTGAAACATTTTCTCATCCCATTGAGGCAGTTTTCATGATGCATCTTCCCACATTTTTGGCATGTGTTTGGTTGAGTTTTCATTCCACCTTTATCATTAGATCCTCTATCTTGAAACCCCATATTTCATTTCTTATCACTATAGCCATAGAACCATTCTACAAACTCCATCACCACTTTAAGAGAACATCAAGAAACTTCTTCATAACTAATAATGTCCTAGATTTTAAGATCCTTTCAAAGGTGTGGTTTAGTCCACTAAAAAATATGTAAATTTTTATATCATTGTTGATAAAAAACATGAAGCATACCTTGAAAGCTTTCTGAAACTCACTTCATAGGTTGTGACATATTGTCCTTCCTTTTTCTTAAGATCAATGAATTATCTCTCTATCTTTTTACGAAGAGTTATTGTAAAATAATTGTTATGAAACATTATCTTAACGTCTTCCCATATCATCTCTTCAATTTCATCAGCTGGCTCGATGTTCTTAACCAAAGCCCACCATTGGTCAGCCTCTCCATCTATATGATAAACGACTATAGTCATCTTCTCTGTATCAGAACTATGAAGCATAGAAATGACCTTCTTGATGGAGTTGTACCACACTTCCATAATAAGTGGATCAAAAGATCCAACAAACGTCATTGGCCTTTGCTTCAAAAAACATTTGATACCCAGTTTCTCCCTCTTTGGTGGAGGAGGACATTCCCTATTATTCTTGTTATTGTTCATGACATGAGATAGTTGGGTAAGAATCCCCATGATGTTTTTAACTCCACCTATCAATTCATTGGGAATCTCATTTGGGAAATCTTTTCATTGGCCCTTACATGGATTGTTCACCCAGTTTCTTCTGGTTCCCACCATTCTCTAAAATAGAAAATGTTAGAACAAAACACAAGTTAATGATTCCAAAATAAATAACTTATTAATTTTTTAAATTTAGTCTAAAAGAATATATTATGGGATCCCTTTGTTTAGAAAATCATATTGTGTGAATGATTGTACTTGTAGGATGGCCCCCCACTCTCCGGGTCTCCGATCTCCTCTGCACTTGGGTTTTTTCGCAGCGCCGCCCCCGCTCCTTCCCTCTCCCTCCTCGTGATGAAGGTCCTTCTCCGACGCTCAACCTCTTCTCTCCTTGTTCCCCTTTTCTTCTTCTAGCCTCAAATTCTCTCTCTCGGTGACCAGGGTTCCTCTTCCCATTGCATTTGACTTCTCTGTGTTTCTTCCTCTTTGTTGTTGTTTTCCACTTACTCTTCGGTGAAGGTGATTCCGTCTTCCTTGAATCGATGCCATTTTCTTCTGTCTTCCGGGAATTGAAGACATCTTCTTAGGCCTCTCTTGAATAGACGACATCTTCTTCCGTCTTCTTTGTATCGACGAAATCTACTACCTTGGTTTCCTTGATTCTACTTCGATGGTCCCTGGTTTTTCTTCCTCATTGACGGTGCCTTCGTTTGTAGTCATTGGTTTCTTAAACCATTTCTCAAACCCTACATTCCACTGCTCCAATCTTGGTCAGATCTGGAGTGGGGGTTATAATGGGGTTTTGGGATGCGTGGTTCGATGATCGTCAATGTTCCTCCTTGACGTTGGCTTTAGTATTTCAGTTTTCTTTCTCATGCTATCAGTAAAGGTTTGTATAGTTCTTTCCAGCGGTCGATCTTTTGATTCTTGTTCAATGGTGTTCTAATTTGTGGTTCAGGATTGATTTCATCTTCGACAACGAGTTTCTTCTTGGCAGAGATGATGAAGGCTACTCCTCAGCGATGATGGTATCCGATGGTTTTTTTCAATGGAGATGATGGGGGGACTGTGGTGGTACAACAATATTTCTTCAGTGTCCATGTGTGCGTCTCGAGGTGATGGTGACAGCGGTGTGATGATGGTTTACAGCTTTTTGAATTTAAAATTTTGAAATGGTTCTTTTAGTGGCGGGTTTATTGAGTCTTTGTGGGGTTTTCATGTTGGTATCTTTTGAATTTTCAAAGAGGTTTCATCTGACGGTCAAGGCACGGTGAATGGTTGTGTTTTTCATTTTGAAATTTGTCTCTTCAATGGGTGTTTTATGAGGTTGTGTCTCAATGCCGGATGAACATATGTTCTGTAAATGGATTGTGGTCGAATGATTGTACTTATTCTCATACTAGAGGTTTTCTCTATGGATCACTA
The DNA here is from genome assembly GCA_963277665.1 of Viscum album. NCBI lineage: Eukaryota > Viridiplantae > Streptophyta > Magnoliopsida > Santalales > Viscaceae > Viscum > Viscum album. Next base: position 1,055,518,407 of record OY728133.1, read on the forward strand.
TTCTTAATTCCTAAATTAACTAAACCTTACCTCTGATACCGTCTATAGCAACCCAACCTTATATTACACTACTATTACATCATTTGTAATATAAAAAACATAATAGTATTATACAATGAGGATTCAATGTTTTAGGTTCTTGGGATAACTAGGACTATAAATAACATTTACAACATCAAATGAAATCATTTATTTAATCTATTCTTCTCCAGCTTTATATTGTCCCTTGAAAACTCCTTAGTACACATAATCACCTAAGGATATACATAAAAATGGGGAGATAAAAAATCCCAATAAAAGGATATATATAAACAATATAATAATGGTTAATCACAATCATAACATAGTCAAAGGATCATGAACATGATAAGAATCATTAATAAATTACTTAAAATGTGGCAATGCATAAAAATGAATGGTCATGTCTTAGGGTCTAAATACCACACATGTCTTTGAACAAAGATAGTATCATGTTCACAAATCATTTCCCTTTAAATCATTCGGTTCATCACTTTAAACAAATAATTTGAGTTATTTATTATTCTGGATTCAACCATCACAATCAAACATTTATATTGTGCTGTATAATTCTAGGTGCACTTGTCACATCACAACATTTACATTATCGTGCATGACAGATTGAAAATATTTGCAACATTAACATAAAATAACACATGGAAATAAATTCATTTCACATCATAAATAATTAATTCCTAAATTATTTTTTCCAAAGATAAAGAGGTAATATCATTCTTGACATAAGACCATTAACCTTGAGTGAAGAGTGGAAGAATCTTTGAGAAGTAAAATGGTGTGTTTATGTGAAAGAAGAGTTATTTAGGAAAAAATGGGTTTTATATAAAAAAAATTAGAGAAAATTCATATCCCAAAAAATGTAAGATAATTATTATTAAATGAATTTTAAGGCATATCCATGTTGAAAATTTGTTTAACAGGGAAAAGTAAATGAAAGGGAGTTGGATTCATGAATTTCCCCTTATCTTGTATCTCAACGCTTTCTTCATTTAAATTTCTTGAATAACTACATTATAATCATTAATTAAAAATTCCATAACATTTTTATCATTAATAATATTCATTAGGTTTTTATTAAGTTTATTTATGGGATTTTCGATGAGTAATAGGGCTTAAATTCATTGTTTAGGAACGTTTTTTATTATAGTTTTCTTGAACAGTTCACTTCTATTCATGAATTGATGTTCATTTAAAATGTGGATAAACATCCAGAATTGTAATTATATTTTATTTATTATGTTTTAAAAATTTAAATGATATTACAAATAATTTGTTTATTTACCATTAGAATGAATCATTTGAAATGAATTAAACGATGATCGTTTGGGTTAATTTGAGTGGTTTTTCAACCACAACAAACTTGTTTTGTTTAATCATTTAGTAATATATAAATAAGTTAGTTACTAAATATTAAATATTATATTATACATATAAAATAATCTGAATAATCTATAATTTTTTTTTCATGACCATATATGAAGGCAGTAATGGAAAATGAAAACATGACGTTCTTGAAGGTGATAAATTAACACCTCGCGAACAACGTTTTACTTTCTGAAATAAAAAGAAGATGAGAAGGGGTTTGGATGATATAATCTTTTATTAGTATCATAAAATTTAATTATGTGAAATATAATAGACTTACCATACCATTTGGATGAGGATAGGTGTGGCGAGATTATGAAAATAACAAGAAATAAAAAGGAAATGAAACGGAAAGAGAGAGGAGAATTACCACATGAATCATCCTTAAGGCATGTTGGACATGTCTTTTGATGAAACCAGAAGCTATTAGAAGAGGGGTAGGGGATAAAGAAGATGTTTGGGTATTTTTTAGACATGTCTTGATGTATTTGAGGTGTAGGGAAATGAGGGTGTGAAGGGTGGTATTTATAGTGGATGGGAGAGGGGTTTTCACAACACTATATTCATTCATTTATTATTTCTCCACAAGATAATAAATACTTATGATTCCATAAAAAAATAGTAATAAGTTCATTTGAGTTATAAAAAATGGACATTTACATCATTCGTCACTCAATTATAATGAAAATTTAATTTATTTAGCATATTTGGCAACTTATTGAATTTCACTATTCACCAAAAGTTTAATTATTTGAGAAAAATCCCAAAATTAACCCTAACAATTTTTCGATGTGTACAATCCAAAAATGAACACTGTTTTTTCAAAATTATTTCCTAAATATGTTAAATTAAATTGTTAAATAAAATAAAAGTTTATTCCAAAACTACCAATTTAAAACCATTTATTTACTTACTCCAAAATATTAGTATATCATAATTCCACTTAAATCGTATATATATACTATGATATATAAAGTTATTATTCATAAGGGTAGGTTACTATTTATATGGGTAGGTCACTATTCATAAGGGTGGGTTACTGTTCATAAAAAATTATGATTGTTCTATCAGACACCAAAAATCATCCTGGATGCAGTCGTGTATGTCAGAGTTTCGAAATTCAAAACATAGAAGTGGAAAATTTATGGTCAATGGTTACGTAGTATTTAGTATCTTTATATGTAATTATGTTTCCTAATTTTATTATTCTTTAAGGAATGGTTATAATAATTTATTTCCATTGATAAAACTTTGGGTCATTACATGGGATAAGATAAACATGTATTTCATATTTTGAATTACCACATTCACCTTATTGTAGGAATTCCATCACAGTGATTATTGATTAGCTAATGAAAAATATCCAAAAAATTTCGGATCCATTATGGAAGAATGGTTAACAGCCATATAAAATTTGACATTAATGATACCATAAAATAGTAAAAAGTTCTTTTATTATTAATTTCTAAAAGATGATTTTTCATCACATGTGGATTCTAGATTGTCCTTAAATGGGTTATTGGAATTCATGTAAAATATTGAATTGAATACCATCCTCAAACTGGTGGGTAAACTCGATAGGTGAACCAAATTTTCAAGGATATATTATGATCATATGTTTTAGATTTTAAGATATTGTAGGATTACCACGTAAAATTGATTAATTTTTTAAATAATATTTATTAATTATTATTAAAAAAAATTATTCCCTATACGACTTTTATTGTTGCACCTGCCAATATACACTTTATGGGTTTAATTTTTTCATTCCTCTTCAATGGAGGTGTCCATTTATTAATAAATCAAATAAGATATGAGTTTTTCAAAACATATTGTGGTGTATTATTATAACTAGAAATCATATGATAACAATAATTGTAGGTTATTATAATTCACATTGGGTGATTATTTACTCTTACAAATCTCCTTTCAGCAGTGAAAATGGTGTTTTGGAATGTGGGAAAAAGTAATGCCTCATTATGTCAAAATATTTTAAATCATTTTATGATTTGGATTGTTTCATATATATTACATATTCCTCATCACATGATATTGATTATGGATTTATTTCATATATCCAAATTAGATAAGTATCATCCTAATCCAAGGATTTTTTTTGGAATGAGAATACCTAGAGTTGGAACCCATTATTTTAGTGATCATGTAACATTTCGTCATTATTGATCGTAAGGATAATATAATTTGGGATATTGCATTACCTTGGTAAATGTTTCTTTGTAGCATGTTGGAGATATAAATGTGACATGGAAGCGTGAATTTTTAATGAGAGAGCATGACCAAATATTTACTAAGATAAATGACAGTTATATACAAATTATCAAGACAAAAATTGGTATGTTGGGGAGAAATATGATCCCCATGATACCACATTTCGTTTGTTATTTTTAGTTGATCTAATTTATCAATAATGGGGTTATTGGAGTCAAATTTTGATACTTTTAGGGTAAATTACATAGTACAAAGTAATGGTTGATGGTTTCCTTAACCATTATAAAGTATTTTTGAAATTGAAGTGTTTGAATCAAATGAGCTACACATGGTTAAATACATTATTAATCTAACATGTATCTTAATCTTCATTTTAATTAGAAATTAAAATATTTTTTGTTTTAAATTTCATACATAAGTAAATAGGTACAATTTTAACTCTTCCTTCATCTATATCACTCTAGTACATCAACCCACATAGCTCCTCACTTATCTATTCTTTAACATTGGTGATTATTTCACATTTGGATAGAATATTCATGGTATATCAACTTAAATTTTCTTTTATTATTCTTTTTAACTTATTCTAAAATTTTCCTTCTTTCTTATATATATAGTGTCATAGGGTTTATATTAAAAGAATTTTTAGATGGGGTTTTTCATTTACCATCCTTTTATACACTTCTTATTATTTTTACCTCACATATTGTAGAAGGACAAAATATAATACTAAAAGATTAAATATATTGTAGTAGGTGGATTGATGAAAATCCCATTGATAAACAAACTGTGGTTACTTCCCTATTTTAAAAGGATATTAATTTTTTTAAATATATTTATAGCATATATATATGGTAATTAGTTGTTAATAATATTTTTTTCATTGTTTTCTGTTGAATTGGAAAAACAAATTTTTAACAAGTATATATTTATATATTTTGTTTTATAAAATGATTCCCAAAATGTGTTCATGAAATGAAAATTATGGTTTTAAAATGACATAAAACAGTATTTATTATATAAGAAACTACTATTCTCAATAAATAATTTTTAAGTGTTTTTATAAAAGAAAATAATGGATAATTGTTTTTTGGATCATTCAAACTGATTGTAATTTAATTCACCCCTTCGAACAATCATTTTTTGAACATAAATTAACTTGTTGTAAATAATATCATGGATTGTTAATTAATATTGTAAAAGGGCTAGATTCATGTTCTAAAACCATATTATTTAAATAAAAATGAATATTTAAACATCATGGGATACTTTTTTACATTGGATGTAGTCCAATGAGAAGTATATTTCTAGTTTTTAATACACACTGCCTATCTATACTATGATTTTTATGTTGTTATTTTCATTTATTATATTTATTATATATTAGTGGGATCATTTATTTTTTTGATTGGGTATGTATTATTTATTTTTGAAGGAAATTTTCATGGGGAATGGTTATGGAAAATTATTTCTCTATAGTGAATAGATAATACATGGAATAGATATAGTTTCCTCTAATCATATTCATGACTAGCGTAACTATGTATCCAAAAAATTAATGTTTGATTTTTGGGTACCAGAACCAATCACATGTATGGTGTATGGTTTCCTAAACTGTTCAGCCAAACCATGTGTTCTAAAAAAAGGAAAAAAATTAATTTAATAATTTATTTTAAAATTATCCTTTATTTTTTTCATTCATTATTAATGAGGAATATTCCAAAAAGCTCCAACATCGATATTGTTACATCCTTAGAATCTAAAAAAACACATTGTTCGATAATGTATACAACCCAGAACACCGATAATAAATGAACCATGAAATGTTATTATTTCAAAAAACTATAATAACTAAGATATTAAATTAGCAAATATGAATACGAATAACTGAATTACGAAATATATATAAATATTTCCAACTCAACGTAAATTAATTTATTAATTCATGTTAAATAAGCAGTCAATTTTTAGTAAATCAGTTTTATGTTTCAAAAACATGTTTTCTACAAAAATGCATTTATTGATTTTTAAGATAATATGATAAATAATTTACAACACATTTATAAATTTTATAAAATTAAAAGTATATTATTTTTAAAATTATTATATCAAAATTATCTTAGGGTGAAATATTTGGATTTTTCAAAAAAGAATTATTTTTATTGATTAATGAGAAATTAAGATTTTTATAAAAAATAATTTATTTTCATTAGAAAAAAATATTATTATTTTAATTTTATCATAAATTAATATCATCTTCATTTTTTTGAAATAATCTAATTAATGACACATTAACTAGTTTTTTACATGATTTTGATATAAGATTATTTCTTGGCATAAAACACATTTCTCTAAATGACCTTTTAAAATAATTTTATGAATTTATTTTAAAATTATGATATAAAAATATAAATTATATATTATTAATAAATTAGAAAAAAATTGTAAGTTTTTTAAATTTATTTGTTGATATAATTAATAATTATTGTATTAAATATTTGTTACCTCGATAAAGGTAAATCAGGTAATTAAGGTTAAAAATAATGTGATGTGGATTTAAATTTTTATATAACACCATCATTGTTTTTATAATGTTTGTTTATAAACACCTACCCCATCATTTAATTAAAAATATGTCTTTTGGGAGTCATTTTCCTCTAATACAAACATTAATATAATATATAATAATGGAAAATTTCAAAATTTCACTCTCTCACTTTAAATATTTATTGTATATACGCATAAGGATAAGGATATTTTATAAATGAATATAAAATTCTATTTTTTACATAGTTATTAAACTTTTACATTATTATTATTATTATAGTTATGGTATAATTTTCATTAAATGCTTACACAACACTAATAAAGTGCATGTGCAATTAGCTGAAAAAACGATGTAAATTATTTTAAGTACATCAAAATTAATATTCACTGGTTTACATTTTTGTCACATAATTTGTATTCTTAATAATAAATTATAAATTATTATTAAAGAGTTTAAATTATAATATAATACATTTTTTTTGTTTTCATTAAAGTTAAAATACTTTAAATAGTTCTTAAAATGACTTTTAGGGTATTTTATGTGAAACAATATATTATTAAATGATTAAAAGGTAAAAAAAATATTGAAAGAGATAATGGGTGATAAAATATTATATAATGTTATACATTTATAACTTTTATCCAATTTTTTCTTTATATGTATATTTATAACTACTTAGAACTAAAAAAATTATAACTACGATGAAGGTTAAAATTGGTTATTGAAGGGTTAAACACTAATATAAGGTTTAAATTCCCACATAATCACATCCAAGTAATATTTTTGAAATTATTCCAACCTTAAAATATCTTATTATTGAAATATTTTCCACATGGGTGCACTTTTACTTGGGTAATATTTTTTATATAAAAATATTTTATGTAATTTCATGTGTTTCCTTTTCTATAAAAGGGCACCACCAAACCTCTAATCATAAAAAAACATTTATTAAATCAGTTAAACAAAACCCTTATACAAACACTTCAAAAAATACTTATCCATGTTATAGATGTTATAGTCACTTTAAAAGACCATCTATATAGACCTTAATAAGAAGTCCAAAAGAGTCCTCTCCAAGAGGAGGTACTCTTTTTAACTTATTTCATTCATTTTACTTCATATTTTAACTTCATAAATTATATATTAACCATTTAAATATAATAACATCATAATATCACATATAATGAGATTTCATTACATAATTTTAGAGCCTTATTAATCTTCTTTTCCATCCTATGGAGAATGAAATCTTTATTACTATGTATGTGTCGGCTACCGCATCAAAGAAGAATTTGTATTTTTTTCCTCACCAAATAAAAATGTAGGTTATTATGAAATATTTAATTAATATATTTTTATTTATATAATAATTATGGTTATTTTTTTATTTCCCCATAATTATTGGTGGATGGTTGGGTTCAGTTAGGTGAGTGGAAGGTCGTGCAGTAAAGTCCTTGGGATATCATGTTTTGTGTAGTTATTTTCATTGTGTTTTATTCCCCAGTTAGAAGATGTAATAAGAATTATATATGGTTTTTAAATATAATATATTAAATTCTTTCATAAATATTCACCAGTTGATAAAATGAAAACAACCCTCATGCGTACTTGTAGAATACTACCTCTATGAATAGTTGTGATTCATTTTTCAGGTTCTCCTTTCACAGGTGATCAAAAAAATTTATTTCATGAATAAAAATGATGATTAAGAAAATATTATTTTTAGGATTATATAATTATTATCACTTTTACCATTAACAATTTACAAATTTCATTATGTAATTATGAACTAAACTTCCCCAAAACACCTAACATGGAATTAATCAATTATGTAATTAAATATGTCACATTAATATGGGAAATAAATTGTTTATCGATAAGATAAGAATTGTAAAAAAGTTTTTTTATTTTTTTAATTAATATAACATTATTATTTAGAAATGTAATTACATACATTGAAATTATGGACTCAGGATAAGGTGTTTCTTCAATAAATTTCCAAATACTAGTTTATACATTAACTTAATTAACTATGTTATTCAATTATAATGTGTGAAATGATTTCTGTTTTTATTTTGTTTTATTTCCACTTTTTTTGTGTGGTTTTAAAATTATTACACATAATCATATCCACGTGAAATTATAACATAAATTGTATTATTTTTTATGAATTATTCAACTCAATATTATTTCATTGATACATGTTGTGTATTCTGAACCTATTTCCTTTTATAATCTTTATATGCCACATATTAGGATATTATATCATGAATCAACCATTAATAATGATATTTACTATTCCTCTAACATTATCTCTTTTTTAGATATTGATTCTTAATTTACAAAATTTGAAATGTAATTCATGTAATCAATTTCAATTCATTGTGAAATAATACATTTTATGCACTGTGATTTATTTTATATGGTATTATTATATCCCCATGATTTATTAAATATAATATTTCATTAAAATTATTTTATTTAAAAAATTATGTTATGTTTCATCAATCAACATATTTTTTTCAAACATTACTCAAGATGAAATGGTTTCTCATCTCAAATATCCATCTATGAGACTTGTTTTGAAATATGAACCAATATTAATTTATATGGTCTATATATTTTATTTTGAAATATGAAATCATGAATATTTTTTAATTAGTAAATTTTTTGTTTCTTCTTATGTTATTTATTTCAAAAGGGTATTTAGTTTTCAAAGTCTATATTTAATTTTCCTTTAAAATCTTTTCTTTAACGATTTTAATGAATTTAAAAAAATTATTACTCATAGTTATATATACTATTTTAATAATTTTATTTTATAAACATAACTAATTTCCTTTAGATATTTTCCATGATCATTGACTATAGGAAACTCGACTCTAGCAACCTATAGTGGATTCCTACTTTATTACATTGGTATAGATAGAAGAAGTTAAATCCCGATGGACCTCTCTGTTTAGAAGTTTTGGAGAAGAATATCCATACATGATACTCAGTTAACATAGGGAAGAAAATAAAAAATATAGTAATGCAAACATTTAGAATTATTGAAATCATTCTAACAATTGTTCTTTATATCATAGGGAAACAAAATAAAATAATGGTGAGCTCAAATTCTCAGTAAGGGTTACATACATAGAAGTCTATCCTAAATCAATAAGTCATAATCAATAAGCTAGGGTATATAATGAAACAGACATTACATTTAATTAGAAACATGACTACCATAATTAGATAAGTTATAATCAATTTGATATCATAAAGAACTGAAAACACATTCCATTTTATCAATAAACAGATAATGAAATGCATACAAAGATAATATCACTGTGAAAATTTCATAGATAATAATAACTTAATTATTAATAAAGTAAATTATTATTCATTGGAAATCATGTTCTTATGAAAATGGTACCTCAACCATCAAGACCTTTCACAAGACGGCTTAAAAGTACAAGTTGAAAACCATTTTACTTGGCTAACTAATTATCTCATGAGACGTATCAATTCATAATGGGGATACATAAATCTGGTCCCCACCCATCACTATATGTCAAAATATTTCCTCATATATTTGATAATATATTTAAACAATGAATAATATTCTTTGTCATCAAATATCTGTATTGAGAAACTGATCCATTTTTATCAATCTCTCCACAATTAATCAAATAACATTCAATATAAAAACCATATATAAAAAATAGTATATAGTTTAGGAGTGAGTAATATATTTCATACAATAATATTTATATTTTATATAAATTTAATTTCCAATGAAAACTAATTAGAATAAATTATATATTTCAATATAATGTTAACAATCATAAAATAATAAGAAATTGTAATATAACTTTTACTACTTGGTAATTTTCATGTTAAATCTAATTACCTTAAATAATTAAAATTGAAACATAAAATATGATTAATTATTAATAAATCTTGATATTAATAATAAAAGTGTAATTATATTTAAAGTATTAAATAAATTTGGTTCAAAACATTTCAATACACCCCAATGAAGGGAAATTGAGACGAAGTCCCTTAACTTGAGTCTGACTAACTTGTATGTTTATTATATTCCTTATTAAAAAGTATATGTTAATTATTTACATTTTTATGACCATTTTTAAAATTTATTAATCTTTTTATTTAACTTATTACAATTTAATATTCAATTAATTAATCAGATAAGTTAACATCGGGTTTTTTATGATATTTGACTTAAGTGTTAAAAATGACATTGGTAGGTTGACTATTTGCCTAAGTGGTCATTATTTCAACAAATATATAATACTAATAACTAAATAAATATCATATTTCTACAAAAATTATACATTTGAGGATAATATTAAAAGATGGATTGATAAATGACATGTGTTACGATCGTGGAGGTGGTAGGTTATACAAACACATGAGTAACATTTCAATTTTCAACAGTCATTATGGAAAGAAGGTTAGAAATATTTTATCATTACATAATGATCATTATATACCAAATACCATATTATTTCTTTGAATATAGATATATATATATATATATAATCAATGTGGTGTGGTTATTAAAAGTGAGTCATCTCTCTTTGTGAATGTGGTAGTCCAAATGTACACGAACGACGTTGTCATATTTCATTGAGTAAAAAATGGGATAAATAAAATGATATATTATATTTTTAGAAAGATAAATATGTCATTAATATCATAATAATTTCAGTTATATTACATATATTCATTAATTTTATCCTTTTTACCTTCAATGTAAAGAGTTAGTTCAAACAAATCACATCGCTTCATGAGGTTGTTGTACATCATACACATGTACGATGTTATTATATCACATATGGAATGGAAAACAATAAGATATATATTATATCATTATGGAAGTGGTATAATGTTTTTAAAATATTATATATATATATTTATATATATTATATACATCAACATACCGAACCATGATATGTCTTTATGAAAAAATATTCCATATCGGTTCACAAGGCGATAATCCTCCGTACACACGACCACCACTATATTTTCTCATTTGAGGGATGAGGAGATGGATATAGTTGATAAAAATAACATAATAAAATCTATTATAAAGGTAGATACATGTTTTATTATATAATCATAAATTAATAATATTTTAATGCGGTGGAAAAAGAAATCAAACAAAAAACAGATAGTTCTGAATTTTTCCTGATCTCAGACCATCACTTTTTGATTATACCTAATGTATTCATATAATTTATTTATAAACAAAAAAGGCTTAAATTTTTCGTTATGGAATCTAAGAAGTTATTGGGGAAGATCATTGTTTAATTGGATGTTTTTTGTAAAGTGTGAGAAATAGAGATCGAGGGGTCTCCTTTTATTAGAGAGGGGAGTGGAACACTTGTAATTTTTTATAAGAATATAGTGGTCCCACGTTTTTCAAAATAAAAAAGTGTCCATAATGGATTATTTCTGACCATTATAAATTAAAAGGTCAAAATAAATCTGTAAAAAATATTTTAAACAAGGTTTTAGGTTATCTGTATTTTATCTTTTTAGTCTAACCCATCGACAAACCCATTTTTACCTTAAATATGGTAATTAATTTTTGGGGTTTTGACCATTAATTATGGTCAAAAATTAAGTAGACCATATTTAAAAATATAAATTATTTGGATTAATATTTTCAATTTTATTTTACCAAATTAAATTCACAGACAGAGAAAAATTAAATTTAAAACAACACCCAATGATCCAATGAAAAAGAGGGTTTTCAAGAATACAAATTATCATCATTATAAACATATGTAATATAAAAAATAAACCTTAAATTGATTCCAATGAGATAAAATTATAAAATTTTAATATTATTAAACTTATTTTTATTAAATAATAATTTAAAATATAATTTAACTTTGTAAATAGTTTATATTAAAAGAGAGTTTTCAATAAAAAATATGATTTTTCACCACTCATCTAAAAATTAATCTTTTCAAAAATATTTCAAAAATTAAACTTGATGGAGTTTTCATATTTTGATTTAAAAAATTAAATTTATATTATAAAATATTTTTTCTAAATGATTCAAAAATTAATTTTATCATTAGTGAGAAACAAGCGATGAAACCGTTCTTTGTAAAAAATACAGTTTTTCAGAAAAATTTTCTTTTACATTCAAATGTTTCTTATTTTTATTTATAATAAACTCATAACAAATGAATGTGAATAAAATATATATTTTTATTCATTTAGTTAGTCATATTCATACCAAAAAATTTAATGACTTGGTTATAATGTTCATGTGTAAATAATAGTTTAATAGAGTATCTTGTTTCATTTAAATATGGTTTTGTGTGAATCTATATCTACCAAATAAATTAAATTTATTCTAGAATAAATATTTTTAAGTATATTAATATTTATCATTCTTCATTCCTTAAAAAATAATTCATCAGAATTTTATATATATTACATTCTAAAAATATGAGGGAACTTCTTCTTTATAACATCCTCAAGTTCCCTTATTACTTCCTTCATTTTTTTGATTTCTTCCATGTAAATTTACTAGATGAGTTATACTATTTCACAAAGTGTACACTCTGGTGTCAATAATATTGATGGTATCTTTATAGTAAGATCAATCAAGTTTCGATTATATTTCTTCAATGGTGAGAACATGCATTGGGTATGGAAATTACTTCCTTAATAATGATATATTAAGCTTTTCATGTATTTTCACGAAACTAAGTGGAATTTGTAAATGATAATTAATTGATATAATTGTTTCATGATTTGAAAAGGTTTGGATGTACTTGGGGTTTATTTTTCCTTTCTTACTGACCCATATAACACCCTTCCATGGAGATACATTTCAGAAACATGATCTCAGACTTGGAATTCCAAATCGTTCCTCCAATTAGGGGAATGGGTATCTTTCATAATTTGTGTATCATTCATGTGATCCATGATAGCCTTTACCTTATTTCTATTTAATAATTTGTAGGACTATGATTTTCCTTTCACCAAATTCATCCCAAGAAGATTAAGTAAAAAATATATTTTAATATAATGCTTCATACAACATAATTTGAATACTTGACTGGGAATAATTTTTGTAGAAAAACCCTAAAAAATGTATATTATAGTCCCACACACAATGAAATTTAATTTATAATGACCTAAACATGTATTCCATAATTTTAATAGTACTTTCAGAATATACATCAATGTGATGATGGTAAAAACTGATGAAATGAAGCTTAGTATTAGTATCCTTATGAAGACTATTCCAAAATTTTGATGGAAAATGAGGATCAAGATTATACATAATTGAAGGGGGGTTCTCCAAGAAGGAATAAACATTCATTATATATAGATCCTATAAAGGTCATATATAGATAAATCTTATCTTATAGGTAGAAAATGTACATAATTTTTTTGGTCATCAATAATAACCCATATCAAATCATTATTTCTATGAGTAGTTGGTAATCCAATTAGAATGTACATAGTAATTTCATTCAATTTCTACATATAAATAGTAATGGTTTTCATAAATCCTATAGTTTATTATCTCACAAAATTAACTTGTGGAAAAATGAAACAAGTAGACACAAAATTAGAAATTTATCACTTCATGTTATCAAACTAAAAATATTCCCTCAAATACCAAGACATCATTGTGCTAGTAGGGTGTATATATAAGTTAGAGCTATTATAATCATCCAAAAATTATATTTTTCACTTAGGTATAGATGAAATATATAATTTCATCCAAATTATTAGGTTTTTATTATTCCAAATAAAGTTTTCTAATTTTCAAACATTAACACCTTTAGTTTTTTCTACATTTTTCATCCTTAGATCAATATATTTTTATATTTTCTAATAAATATGGTTTCATAATCATTTGAAAATTTACTAATTTCACTTCCTACTTAATAATTCCCATATCTATATTTTCTAGATTCGCAATCATTGGATCCCTATTAGCCCTCATTTTAGTCAGAACTCCATGATCTTTCCTACTCAATGGATCATCTGCCTTAGCATATTACCCTAGGTGGTTGTGTATTGAGGAATCAAAATCCTTAAGTATCGTGAGACATCACCATTGACACATATTGATATATTTAATTGAATATATATATCTTGGGATTTTATGATCTATGTATATCTCACATAAGTCACTATAGATATAATTTATTGATATCATCAATGAAAGTACTATAACTTCTAACTCAAGAGCAGGGGTTAGACTGTTCTTTTCATGAGTAATCAATTTACTTGATTCATACACAACAACATTATCATTTTTCATTAAGATACAACCAAGTATCATATTTTATATATCACTATATATCATAAACTAATGATTTCCATATGTTAGAGTCAAAATATGACCATTTTCCAATTTCCTCATTGAATCATAAAAAAATCATATTCATTTTTCCAAACAAACATAACCTCTTTTCCTGTAAGATTGGTTAATGTGTTAGCCAATTGGGAAAAATTGTGAATGAATCACCAATATTAACCTACCAAACCAATGAAACTACATACCTCATATATGATTTTTGAGGATATATATTATATTCATACCTTTTTATTGGATAAAATGAGATCACATCCTTGTAGACAACATAGTTTTGAAAAGAGACTTCATGAAGCTATAATTCACACTTACTAAATTTCCAATAAAACTATTTACTTATAATTATCATAAGAATGATACACAAGTGACTCAAATGGTCCTCATAGTTATTTTAACACTCCAAGATGTCATCATTGATTACTAGACCAAAATCATCAAGATAGTTATTGAATAATATGATAATTAGATTAATAAAATCATAAGAAGCATTACTCAATCCAAATGGCACTACTATAGAATCAAAATGTCCCTAAATTATTTGAAAATAATTAATAGGAATTTTAACCATATTTACGTGCATTTGATGATACCTTGAATGATGTTCATTCCTTAAAAAATAGAGATCCCTGATGTTGATCTAATATATAATGAATCTGTGGTAGAGGATAATTTTTCTTTATCATACTCATATTGATTTAAATATAATTAACTAATATCCTCATGGATCTATATTACATCATAACAAAGAGAACATGGGATCCCTAATGTTAGACACTAGGGTGGATAAATAACATATCACCAAACTCCAATACTTGTTTCTTCTAATCCACTAATTTCATTGTGTCATTTTTTATGAATTCTTTGATATTGGTATAACATTATGGGTTAAATCAATTGAAAACTCTATTGTAGGATCTGGGGGATGTCTTATTAATTCCTCAGGAACTAAATCAATGTATTCTTCTATAATAAGTACTTCCTCGATTTGAAATTACCTAATTCATCCCCAGATTTTTTTTTCATTTATTTCCTAAGAGCATAATTTATATAACTATTGGTGGTGGATCTAAAAACATAACAGATGATTATGTCTCTTCTCTAAAGATAAGAAATATTATGTCTTCATCATGAATAATAATTTACATATTCTTATAATAAATTATTTCATTAAGATAGTGCATATAAATAATCATGTTGAATTCAACCATAGGTATGATAAAAAATTTAGCAAATAAATCATTTTTATGTGTTATAATGGAGAATTCCTAACACATACTTGATATAGTGAATGTTCCACAATGAGGTTTTACTGATAACTCACTTTATAATATACTAGAGATTTTTTTCATTGAAGTAATAGAAGATATACAAGTGTGACTTGAAATAGAATCAAACAAAGAAATATCTATATTTAAATATACTAATAAATTACCTTACACCAAATTATTATGTACATAAACCATTATTTTATTGATCACAGAAGTTTCCCATTCTCACATTGTCCTCTTATATGGTATATTCCCTTGGCACTTGAGGTATTCATTTTAAAAGTTCCTCATCTTCTAAATATATAATAACTAAATAAAAACATTTTATTTATCCCATATTCATCATCTATACTTATTAACTTTTTCTCCACACTTAAAGTAAACTTCAAATAAGATCAATCACATCCCTTGAAGATTCTTTCCATTGTTATCACAAGGTGTAAATTTATTCATTCTCTTATTTTTCTTCGAAATATCTCCCTTTTCATAGTGCTCATTTAACTGATTATGTTATTTTTTTGATATAAGTTATCAAGATAAATCCTTTTACATTTTCATGGCATATAAAACTATCTCATAATATGAGTAAAATGTTTGAGATACCATAAAATTTTAGAGATTTGGTTTAATCCCTTAAAATAAATGGTTAACATTTCACTCTGTGTATCATATGAAATCTATTACCTACCTGGAAAACTATGTAATGGTAACCTCATAATTAGAAACACTTTATTATTTCTGTTTCATTAAACTCAAAAAAAAATTCATTTCAGTTTGATTCCCATGGGGGGAATATTTTTCAAAGAATGTATCATTAAAATAATTCCATTACAAGAGTTTTATTTAATATTCATACCTAGTATTATAGATCAATGAACATCATTGATCAACATCACCTGTTTCAAAAATACTCTACAATAACAACATTTTTCCTTTTCATCGCATCCCAAGGTAATAAATATAGTCTCCAAATACATAATCAATTATTCAACTACCATTTCATTAGTAGTCCCACAAAATTATGGGGGTTCTATCACAAAATGTGATGAAACATAGGAGAATCCTGTTTTGTAAGGAGATTCTCTATTCATGTATTGATTTTTATAATAACCTTATTACGCCATATTAATATGACCAGAAATTTTTGAGTTCCAATACCAGTAGTATTATCATTCTCATTAGAGAAATATCAACATTGGATAAGAGTATAGATACCCATCTTCTTTCTGGGAACCATTTCTAAACAATGTAATATACTATATTAGCATATAAAATTAAAAATCATAATTTTTAATTATAAATATTGTGTAACAAATAAAATAAATTAAAAAATTTCTCTTCTTTAATCTTAGCATCATAAAAATGGTTTCTTTGGGGATGTAATTTTTTGAAATCATATATAATGGTTTGTATATAATATTTAAGTTATCATACTAATGTCTCTCAATAGTTTCAAACTAGGTGTTCAGTAAGGCATGATTTCATACACCAGGTGATTATTAGGTCAAACATAATGTTTCCTTTAAAATTTATTACCCCTTGGTACCTCTATTGCAGAACCACATGCACTTTTAGTATCCATATGGGGATTTATTTCTAAGTAAAACTACATAATTTCTTCTTTATAAAATGGTAATGAAGTTATCTTAAATGAAAACTCAAATCATATCATGTAATTGTGTCCCTAATATATGTTTTTTTCAATCTATTTCCCTTGGTCTCATCTAAACATACTCTAATACCAAATATAGAGACTCTAACTCTAGTATCCCTAAGTCGGGGCCTACTTTATTACACTGGAATTAATAAAAGGGGTAAAATATTAAAGGACCTGACGTCAAACAAAATTTATTCTATTTATTTAAAAACTATAAATCACTTAATTTCCCAAAGATCATTTATATTTAGTGTTTCTGATAATTACTAAAAACTATTACAAAATAAACCCATAAATTACATGTGGAAACATATATTTATTGTTCATTTTCTCCGTAAAAATGTCCTCAAAATAAAACATAATTTATTTTCATGAAAAACTATCAAAAAAATTCATAACCTCATCCTTGCTCTTAATATCCCTTAAAACCTCTGAAACCATTTTTACACATGGAATGAGAATAAAAATATCAATAAAGGACATAAAAAGAAAGAAATAAACTGAAATTCATTGAATACATAAATACATTTTAAATCATTTTAAAAAAGATATACATCTCACCCTTAAAGTAAAATGTAATTAAATTGTGAAAACATGAGATTTCCATAAAACATAGAAAATATAAGAAAACCATTTCTGTGTCTTGGGGAACCATTTTCTTACCATAATTACTTATGATTATAACCCTCATGGCTACCATATTATTTTTGACCCTCATGACTACCTTACAATGTAACCCTCTCATCTACCTTATAATGTAACTATCACAGTTATATATGGAATAAAAATTATAGTCAACTTCCAACCTAACCAATGCAATGAGGGGATATCTTTAAATCTCCCATATTTTGTTTATAATGAAACCATCCATCATCATAAACAATTCCTAGTAACATGAACATAATCATAAAACATGAATACTCACATCATAAAAACAATTCCTTGTGGAAAAGAACTTATTTTAAAAGAATACTATACACATGAAAAGAAAAATATTTTATTTGAAAATGAAAATTAAATATTTTAAATAATAATTAAAAATAATAAGGCTTCATAAAGGATGTAAAATCTAATCATGTCATATATGTTAAAAATACACTCTTGAAAATAGAAATTAAAAAGTTGAGTTTGAATGAAATTTTCCTTACATAAAACTTGAAAAAATAAATTTTATAAAAAATGAGAGAAATTAAAAAAGAACAAATTTTAAATATTTATTTAAATACTAATATAACCATAAAAACTATTTTGAAAACATGGATGTGAAATATAAATATTTATAAGAATAAATCTTTCAAACATTTAAAACAATGTTTTCATTAAAGAGTCCATTACCTCAAATTAGACTTCCTTAAAACATATTAAAACATTATGTATAAAGGTTTAAAGAGTTTTATTAGTTAACTAAATAACTTTATTCATTTTTATAATACCTTATATGTTATTCTTATATCATCTTTATATCCATTTATGAATAATAATTTGTTATTTCTATTATTCAAGGTGCGTTAGTTTCATGGTTTCAAGGTCGGTTCATTATGGGTTTTCTTTTAAAATGTAAATAATACACTTGTATAGAATATATATATATATATATATCATCTTAAAAAAATTATAATTTAGTTTTATCTTTCTAGGGATTTTCAATTGGGAAATGAAAACTCATCATCCATAAAGGCGATGAATTGACATAACATGGACGATGATTTCATTTTTAAGAATATAAGAAGAAAATAATAGATTTGGTGATGGATATACAATTAAAGCACTAATAGTAATATATATATATAATACTATATTTATCAAGAATCTTTAGATAGAGGATAAGGTAGAAGTGAGAAAGAAATTAAAAGAGAAAATTGATGAAATTTACCTCTTTAATATTTCTCATTGAGAAACTCCTTAGGAACATACATTTGGCCTTTTTTAGACCAGAAACACTAGAATGTGTAAATTTTTTAGTAGAAGATAATTAATCATAGGATAGTCAAGAAATATTACTTAAGTTGATGGAATTAAATTAATGAATAGGTCCTTTTTTATAATTGAGGTGAGGGGAAATTTATGAATTACATAAAATATTAAAATATGATTCATCTAATGCAGAAGTGAAGATATTAAAAAGGAAAAAAAGAATATAATATCAAATTTTAGATATTATATTATCATATTTGGACTTATTAATTATTTTTTCTATTTTAAAATAATTTAATAAAATATTTTTTTCCTAAAAAATATTTTTTAAAAAATTTTATACTATTCATAACTATGATGTTAAAAAAATCAAAAAAAAATAAAATTACAAAAAAGAATATTTTATTATACCTTATACATGTCGTATTTATCTATATAACTATTATATCAGCTTAATTATCTCAGATTAAATTGATTTTAATATTTTTTATATCATTTTCTTGATTTTTCCGTTTAATTAATAATTAATACACCACCGTTGTGCATGACTTTAATGTATTTATTTATTATAGAAAATTAAAATAAATTTCTATATAGAAGATGAAATTATTAGACTTGAAATGACTATTTCTTTTCTAATATCATTACTAGAAAACCATAAATTAAAATTCTATACAAATTAAAATTCATAGTGCCAGCAGTTTGACTTTCTTTTATATAAAATACTATATGAGACTTAATCATATCCAAGTTTCTCCAAATGGCCATTAATTCCACACTTTGAAAAATATAGTCCGAATATAACAAACCAATAATATTTATCCAAAATTTTGGGTCATTTTATAGTTCATATATTTTTAATTAAAATTTTTTTATTTCTTTTTCTTTTACATTGTCTATCACTACATCATCATTGCATAATAATAAATGTTTTTTATTTTGTATATAAAAATTATAAACAAATTAATATCATTAAAATAAATTAATTAGGTTAAATATAATAATTTATATTTTATCATGTTGTATATTTAATCTTCCATATTCCAAGAAAACTTTATTAATTTGTTAATTTGACTTTTCTTTCCATGCGCAAGAATTCCATAGGCATTAAGATTAGAATCATGTTATATAACTTTAAAATTAAAAAATATCATCCAAAAAAATTATACGTAATAATTAATAAATAAGTCGTGAAAATTATTTTTTTCACTCAATTATTATATATAAAAAATCAAATTTGACTTTGTCAACACTTTGCAGGCACTGTGTCAGCACTGACAATGATTTTTATACTTATCATGAAATAAATTTTAATTTACATGTTATGATTTTTCTTCTTTTGAAATATTAATATCATAATTCCATAATTTATTCATTCAATATATGTAGTAAATTATATATTATAATTATGTACTGATGATGTCAGAAAAATTCTATAATTAAAAACAATTGTATTTTTTACTATTCCCCAAAAATTAAACTCTTTTAGAAATTATTAATATCTGACGAGAGAATAATTTTGGTGTGATTATTTCATAAATTATGTTTATTTTATCAAATTAATATTCTCAATTCTTGAGAAATTCGTTATATTATTTGTACCTAAATAACAATAATAATCATTTTTTTGTGAAAATGTGTTTTTGATGAATAAAATCGCATTACCAATAATCAATTAGATTGAATTTAAAAAAAATATAGTGATTATTTAAAAATGATTAATTAATAAATTATAAATAAGTAGTACTATTATAAATTTCATAATGTCATTAATATTATTCATTCCTGGTAATTTAATGGCTTGTATACAATGGTCATATTTAAATAATAGGATTTTTACTCGTTTTAGATTGATTTAATGTGTGTTGAATACTATCAAACATTGTAATTATTTTTAAAAATACATGGTGTTACATCCCTCCCCCAATTTTAATAAATTTAATCCTCATAAATTTTACTTGGGATAATAATATAGGGGGTCAAATTTTTAAAATATATTTTTTGAAATCTTAGATCGTAAAAAGGATTAGTAAAACATCCCCTAGAAAAGAGTAAGGGAATTATAAAGGTCACCTGAGATAAAATATTCTAGGATTATTTTTAGTATAACATAATTGGTTATTTAGAGCATGGATATGGAAAATAAAACTAACTCCAAAATAATGATGGTTAGTGATTGATAAAATGGTTATAGAAAGTTAATCATCACAAAAGAGTAAATCTACGATGGTAAAAAGGTCATTGAATTTATGGTAAGAAAAATAATCAAATAATGTTGTTGTTATATAATACTTTTCCTTGATTTGGGGAATACAATTAATTTTTATAGTAAAATATAGTGAAGTATACTTACTTGAAAATTATAGATTTTTCTTTTAGTAAATTTCCACCAAAATTCATCTTTTTTCTCCAAATGATGATTACGAATTTTTTTCTGTGCATGAAGCAATAGAATAAACTTATAAAGAATCACATAATAAACCAAAGATTAACTATCTATATTTCCTGTCATGAAACATTAAATGAAAAAATATTAATTAAAAGATAAGATAATTCTCTCTAAATAATAAACCATTATATGATGAAAAACTACTTTAATCTCAAAAATTCAATGTTAATACCCAAAGATCAACATAGATCATTCAAAGAGAAACTATGACGTAAATTCATCAAAAAAATTATAAACAAAGATTAAAAAATTATAAGGATATACTTCCAACATAATATTTACAAGTATCCCCAAATAACATTAATGAATATTAAAGTCTAATTTTACAATGAATATGCCCAAATAATATAACATTCAATATATTCTAGTCATTTATAGAAATAACATAAATCACCATAAATCTAAAATAATGTCATATTTTCCTCTAAAATGAAATTAAATATTAATTCCTCAAACAATATCCCATAGTATTTTTCTTACCTTATTCATAAAGGATTCCCAAAAGAGTGAATGTATTTTGATATAACATTAATCAATAAATAACCAACTATATTTTCAATCCAAATGTATTTTTTATAATAATAAAATATATCCCAAAAATAAAATTAATATTCATATATATAATCATTTTAATAAGAATAAAATTTCATCCTAACTAGAACTTTACATATGGTAGTTGTAAGTACTTCAACCATGTATCCCTTTTGGTGTAGGTTCAATTCCTATAGACTTTTTGGACACGATAGGTTGTCTCCTGAAACACAAGTTACCCCTTTATTTTTATGAAATGATAATTCTTAGAACATTCTAAGAAATGATAGAAACATCCTAAAAATAACCATAACATTTTTGACATTAAGAAATAGGTTTAAACACCAAGGTTGTCTCATACCTTTCTTTTGTCATCCCAAAATATAATAACCCATAATTTCCTCAAAAATAAATTTCTCAAAAAAAACTTCAATCACCGTAAAATTTTTATAACTTATTTCCACAAAATTTATTTTCTAATACATTTATATAATGATAAAACATAATATTCCAAAGCTATGATTATATTTATTACTCTTAATAATACATCATGATCTCCAATATTGTCTAAACCATACTCTAATACAAACTCTAAGGACCCTCCCTTAAACATAACATATTCTTGTTATTCAAAAATGTAAAATAACATTATTTTCCAAAATATCATTTATGTTTAGAGTTTTAGAAAATTATGAAAAACTATTATGAAATAGACAAATATATTACATGTTGAAAATTCTATAATGTTTCCATTTTCTCTATAAAACCAAAGTCTGTAAAAAAATCATGATTTCTTTTCGTGATAAATCATCACAATTTTCTTTTATAACATCATCCTTACTCTTACTCTCCATTAAAGCCAGTAATTTTTTTAAACATGGTATGATCCCAAAAAGCACAGTAAGGTACATAAATAGAAGGAAATAAATCTTTTTTCCATGAATAATTAAATATATATGAAATCATTTTCACAAAGATATACTTCTCACCGTTAAAGTAATATATACTTAATCTATGAAAACATGAGATTTCCATAAAACATAGAAAAAATAAGTTACACATTTAGGTAACTTGGGGAATTAGTTTCTCACTATACATAATTATTATTATATCCCTCATGGATACCATATAATTTTTAACTATCACAACCAACTTATAATGTAACCATCGTGACTGCCTTATAATGTAATTATCATCTTTACACTTGGAATAACCATTATGGTCAACATCCAATGTACCCAATTCATGGGAGGGATATCAAAGACCCACCCATTTTTGGTTTATAATTGAACCACTCACCATCATTAACAATTCCTATTAACCAGAACAAAATCATACAAATAATAATACATGAATAATAAAAACAATTCCTTGAGGAAATGAAATCATTTTGAAAATATTTTGGAGAAATGGAATGAAAAAATTTTAATTTGAAAATAACCCTTAAATATTGTAAATAGGACTTAAAAACAATATGGCACCATGAAAGCGGGAAAATATTCTCATATTGTATATGTTAAAAAACATTACTTATGAAAATAGAAATTAAAAGATTATTTTTTTAAAAATGTAACTTACATAAAACCTGAAAAAGATCCCTTTTTGGAAGCATTTGACAGAAAATCAAAAATCTCAATTATAAATAATTTATTTCCATATAAACATATTCATAAAATATATTTTTAAAACATGTAAATGAAATAGAAGGATTTATAAGAATAAATTATTAAAACATTTAAAACAATGTTTTAGCTAGAGTTACTTACCTCTGGTTAGACTTCCATAAAATTTATACAAACCTATTGTATGAACATTTAAAGAGTGTTATTAATTTATTAAAGAACTATTTTCAAATTTATAATACCTTATATGATCTTCTTATAACATATTTCCACCGATTAATTAATAATATATTTTTATTTTCATTTTTTTGTGTACGTTTGATTCATGTAACCATGGTTGGTTCACTATAGATATTGTTACCAAATGTAAATAATAAACCAAAATATAGAACACATCACATTTTCATTGAAGGAAAATGGTCCCATGTAGTGGGGAGTTTCATTAGAGATTTTACTATTTTACCTATCTTGGGACCTCCACGATGCACCTCTCCTGGAGTACAGGTTCAAGGGGGCAGAAAACGCAAGACCAGAAAGAGTGGTGAGATCTATCAAATTTAATGTAGGGTGGTGGTTCTTATAGAAACCAAGAAACCAGGTAGAATACGAGGGGTTTCCTTTGACAGGGTGATATATTATCTCGAGAACCAGGAGCATGTGGGATGATTGGATGACCTTCATCAACAACTGGAAAGATGCACCTTTACTCAGGCCACTACAGGTTTCCTCACCAGTGGATTAATCCCGAAGCTCTAGGTTACAGGGCCATTCGGTGTAGTGGATTTCTCCCACAGATGGATTCAAGGTGAATATGTATGGATCATGCATATGAGGTGTCATACAAGGAGGAGGGGTTCTGTAGGACCGTAGGGGAGGTGTTGTTCAGGACCTCATGGTGCACTATAGTAAATATAATTCACTAAAACTAGAGGCCAATACGGTATTAACAGAGAAAAACGTTTTCCTGGAAAAAAATGCCAACCTCTCTTAGGTGGAGACAGAATCTACGATCATCCATGACTCCTTACATGGGAAAGGATCCACTCTTTGGTCTATATCTAACACCATCAGGAAGTGCAGAGCTCTAATCAACAACAATATTAAGGTAACCCATACCTGGAGAGAGGGGAATAAATTAGAGGACTACCTTGCTTTCCTAGAAGCTCAAGCCTTCAAAGTCAATTTTCTATCCAATATATCTTACTTTAAACCTAAGGGGGTGAATTTGATATAAGGGGATGCCCTCGGGCTGCATTACTATATGCCTCCTTAGGTCTTGGGTGCCTTGTATAGATTGTAACTATTTTCCTTGAATAAAAATGTTAAAAATGATTATTAGAGAACACACACACACACAGATATATATATATATAGTTCATTTTAAAAAATTATATGTGAATTTAATTTTTCCATGAATTTGGTATTGGGAAATAAACTCATCATCCAAAATGTTAGTGAATTGACATACCCTTGACAATAATTTCATTTTTTAGAACAAAAGAAAAAATAATAGATTTTAGGATGGATATACCATTAAAACAATAAAATTGCAATATATATATGATACTAGAGTAATCATGAAACCTTTTATAGACGATAAGGTAGAAGTAAGTTTTAATTTAAATGATAAGGGGAGGAATTTACCTCTTGAATATTTCTCATTGAGAACCTCCTTATGCACTTGGAATTGGTATTTTTGTGAGAGGATAAACACTAGAATGTGAAAGGGGATGAGGATAAGGGAATTTTTAGTGAGTATTTGAGCATTATAGCTTAATATTATGAAATTAATTGAAGGAATGAGTCCCTTTAATAATTGAGGTAGGAGAAATTTAGGAATTACATATAATATTAAAATATAATATGTCTAATTTAGGGGAAAATACTTCAAAAATGCCTAAAATCATAAGATATCACATTTTTTATAGAATCCTATCATATTTTTTCATAGTTAATTTTTTATGCTTTTTTAATAATTGAATGAAATATTTTATTGATGAAATATATTTTTTTGAAAAATTTAACAGTATTCATAACATTGTGTTCTAGTTATTGAGCATTGTTTATGATGAAAGGTGGGACCTATATCTCCCTCTAATGCACTAGGTATGTGTAAGTTAGTGGTCGTTCGTATGGTTACTCCAAGTGTAATTACGAAGGTCACACAATAAGGTAGCCTTGAGGATTACATTGTAAGGTAGCCATGACTGTTTCAAATCATAAGGTATTCAAGATTATGTAAGTCATTACCCAGGATAACATTATGTTTTTATTTATATTCTACATGTTTGGTGGAAATATCGTGGAAATATCAAGATTTATAAAGTATATATAGGTGAGAAGTATTTATTTCTGAAAATGATATCATACCTTTAAAATTACTCATGAACTAATGTGTACATTTTATTTTTTTTATCCATTAATGAGCTATTTATTCTCATACCATGTTTTCAAATTGTTTTCATATGTTATAAGGATCTATAACACAAAGAAGGAAGCCAAGTTAAATTTTTTACAGATTTGTCAAAGAAATCATGTTTTAGTTGAAAGGTTTTATATTGGAAGAAATGGATACTGTTTTTGAGGTACCAACTCTATATAAATTTTGAATGTTATTTATGTGTTAGGAAAAAAATATATAAAACTCTAAACTTGAAAAGATCCTCAATTTGAAATGAAGTGAGTTTTTTTACTAAAATTCAAGATTATGTAATGTTATATGGTTGAGACCTTATAGTTGTTATCATAGGATGGTTTAGATAAATTTAAAGGTTAGAATGATGTTAAAATAATACCATAAATGATTTTTTATCTATGGTTTATTTGGAATGTAATAGGATTTAAATGTTACAATGTTTCTTCTGCTAAGATATGTTTTTCCAGAATGGTTTTTCAAAGAAGAAATAGGGAAACTGATGTGGAAAGGGACCGATAGAACCATATCCTTTGGAATTTTTAGCTTGGAATGGTAGGGATTAGAATCGAGTATTTCATAGCAGTAAATTATCAACTGAAACATGCGATAAATGGTGGTTGACTCTATGAAAGAGAACAACCAGATCTTGGGAAAAGGAACATGAAGTTAGTGGAACATTTTATGATTAAATTCCCTCCTGATTTTAGTGGATCTTCTAACATAATATTAGATAAAAGATGGATTTAATCCATCTAGAAGATATTTTATTTTATTGGGTGTTCAGATAGTCAAATTGTAATTATTTATATTTATTGTTCTAATGGTGAAGTTGATCAGTGGTGATCAATGGTAAATAATATCAGGGATATAGAATAGATTTAATTAATAGATTGTGATGAATTAAAAATTATTTTCCTTGAAATATATATTACTATGGATATTCAACTTAGGATGGAAAATAAATTCATTGAATTAAAGCAAAATAAGGA
This sequence comes from Viscum album, assembly GCA_963277665.1. NCBI lineage: Eukaryota > Viridiplantae > Streptophyta > Magnoliopsida > Santalales > Viscaceae > Viscum > Viscum album. The sequence goes on from OY728133.1 coordinate 1,055,545,796, forward strand.
TGATTTAGAGGCCGTGTATGAAGAAAAATTCACCCGATTGGCGAGGTATGCTCTAAATATTATTTTAGATCTTGATATTAAAATCATCCATTTTTACTCAGGATTGATGCCAAGATATCGAAGGGAATTTGCTTCTTGTGAGTTCAAAATTTTTTAGAAACATGTCTGATGTGATGAGAGGGTAGAAATACAGTTTTCTAATTGTCATGTGCACTTTGAAAACAAAGAGAAGATGAGTTCAAGATGTTAAGATATGGGTAAAAATCAATCAATTATATATGATGGAAATAAATTTTAGTTTCTAGTTTGTGAAAGGAGTGGAAAAAACACCATGGGGAATGACTTTCCAATATCAGTAAGTGTTTTTGATGTGGTAAGTTTGGACATATGGCTTGAGATTATAATGAAAATGATCATAAGACTAATCTGTAAGAGTTGGTATCCTAGAACCAACTAGTTTTACATTTATTACATGAATATTTAATATATTTAAATATTGAACGTAATATTAAATATTTTTCATTGTTATGCAAGACTAGACTGTAATAATGTCCCAAAGTATTTTTCATATTGACAAGGTCATAGCAGTTCCACGCTATGATGAGAACCTTGAAGTGGTATGAATATATTTTTAAATATAGTTCAATGGTTGGATGACATACTATAATGGGACACATATTATATACACTGTTAGGTGAGAGTACTCGTAAGCAGATGATACTACCTCTCATGCTGTTCGTACTTGGTAATCTCCATGATGATAGATTATGAAAACAGACCCGCCAGTAAGAATTCTCCATGTTTTGGTATCGTCGAATATTCCTATCTGCTAGGGTGTGTAAATGATCCTTATAATTTAATATTATCATTAATACATGTCATGAATCATGCACTTTTATTTACTAATGAAAATTTTCATGCATACAGTTGGCTGAAAGTACGGTATGTTGTGTGTGTCATGAGTGGCATGTTATTAATGGATAAGTAAAGTAAGGATTTGTCCCATCCATTTATAGAGGTTGATATCTCATCCCATTGATTGAAATATAACTATTGTATGAAATTCCATGTTCATGGTGTAATGATGAGTTTATTTTAGGTAGTCAAAGGTTGACTTATCAAGCATAAAGGTTGGTGACACTATCATGAAAGAAGCTTGATGAGATATTGAGACAAAGGGATTATATTACACAGTGAGCATTTATTTGTGGATTTAATTGTTGTGACATTAAGTTATTTCCCTTTGGTTCCTTGACGCATTTCTATATAGTACTCTTGGAGTTTAGGGAAACCTGCTTAATGCCAATGAGAATGAATCCAATAGGGTCACACACTAAGTGTTTGTAATGGTCTCGGTTAAATTCAATTTGAATTTAATTAATAAATATTATTCTCAAGATAATGGAATGTTTTATTCAAGTTAAAATGATTTCTTAAAAAAATATTTATTCACCGGATTGTGGATAAAATATAATTATTTCTTTTATTGAACATTTAATAAATATTTATTTCTTAATTAGTAAATAAAATGTTTATTTAAGGTAATAAATTATATATTTATTTTTTCAGGTGTTCAATAAATTGAAGTGGAATTATATCGGACCAAGGATGGTGTAGTTGTAAAATAATTATTTGCAAGATGATAAATAATTATTTAACTAGTTGGAATGAATTAAAATAATAATAAATGTGATATTATTTTTTGATGAAAAATTTTGTTTATAATTACATTTTTTCAAGTTGGCGCACCATAAATTATGACGTGGTTTTATTATTAAAAGAATTTGTTTTCTCGAAGGTTATCAATGTATTTAATTTTTGTTACATAATTAAATATTGTAACTAAAGCCCCATGTCGATAAATAGACACATGCATCTATTGTTCAATGAACTGAACTGCATGCCCGGTGAATTGAGAATTGTTGAACTAAACAAATTATCTATTAAATCCTCTTCCTTCCTCTCTCATGAACGAGAGACGTTCTTCATGGCTGAAGAATAAGCGATCAAGAATGACTAACACAAGACACTCTCTTCACCATTATTGCACCTGGAAAAAAATTAGTGTCAATTGGAGGCCATTAGAGTACATGTAGATCCCCTCTATAGGGATTATAGTTTAGATCCATGCAATTACAATGAGATAATATGGAAGGGTCATTCTGGATGATCAACATCATCACGGAAAAAAATATTGAAGATCAAAGTATTCTTTTCCTTATAAAATTCATTAAATTAATTATAAATGTGATGTGCAAGATCCTCTCTAAAAAATTTACGCATCTTACTTATTTATCTAAATCATTGATTCTATTACATGTACACTATCATTCATCATTGTATTGATCCCATAATAATGATTGATCATGGTAAAAATTAATGTTTTCTACCATCCCAACAACGCTTCCGTTGTGCCCTGAACCTTTAAGTGGTATTAGAGTGGTTACATCATAGTTTATAATTATTTAAATAACATTTTTGATGATTTACTGTTTAATAATATAGTTTTTCCATTCAAGTTAATAATTCTACAAATCTAAATCATGAGATATATTCCTCCTATTTCATTTTCAGTTGAACTTATATAAACGATGGTTTCATTTAATTTTTATTAAAATAAAACATAGGATCTCATTCATAGGCGGCAAAGGTTCCTTGTTGTACAACACCTGAATACACACCGTGTAGTTGGATTCACACGTCGTGTATCAAAGATCAATGATTCAGGACTAGTCTTCCAAACCAAGTAGTGTCATTTGAGTTTTTCTAAGTCATAAAAACTCTATGTGTTGACCCTTAATAGGTGGCTCATGGTTTCTGGATTACACATTGTGTGGCCCACTGGACACTACATCTAGTCCCTTCCGGTTAGGGTTGGATCGTGTGCCCCGTATATAGATTTCCCAGTCAGAGACCGTCTAACGTTGATACTACATGGTGTGTGGCCCACTAGACACGTTGTGTAAAACAACAAGCTTCCATGGTATGATTCTCTTTGAATAATATAGTAGCGTGTGTTGTACACAACTTCGAGTTCTAACACACCACAACCAATCAAACTAACTGTTATGAATAGTAATACCCACATTTTGAAATTTTATAAATTTTATCTTTCAAAATGGACTTCATTTTTGGATTCTGAATATCAAAATCAGCTTAGGGTGCAGTTTTGGTACTTTTCTGATAACTTTCATATTTCGATGAGTAGTGAAAATTACTAAATTTTAAATAAAAACAACTTTTTTAATAAAAATAATTAATAGTGATAAATTTTGAATTTAAGTGATTTTAAAGTATAATTAGATTATATTTTTACCGTTTAATCCAATGTTGTTCATTGGACATAATTTCACATTTAAACTGGACATAAGTAAGTGTCAAACTTTTGATAGTTATTATTTCTTAAAAACACGCTTTTTGTCTTGACAATGAGAATTAATTTTTAATTAATTTCTTCAACTTCTGTACTTTTAATTTAGAGAAATGGATTCCATATTTAGAATCATGAGTTCCAAATTTTGTAAATAGATATCTTTTATTTTTAGACATTTTGGATAATAACTTCGGTAAATATTTTATTTACCATGGTTAAAGGGTAAATTCAGTAAATAAGGGTAAAAAAATAATATTATAATAATATTAAATAACCATAAAACCTATACAAACCCTATTGGTTGATATATTCCCGACCATGGGAATATTTGGGTCGATTTTGGGACCTCATGGAGCCACTTGTATGTGATAATGAGACTTTATATTAATTAAGTTGAAGTAAATACAAAAATGGCACAAGCATAAATATTTTAGAAAAACAATTTTTACATAGGGTTATATATGATATATTTTAGACTATAAATATTCATTAGAAAGCTAATACTATTTCCTACATAATTATATTTTAATAATAATTTTTATACATTGAATAATTAAATTTATATATGACACAATAATGATATATTATTTTCCTTATTAATGAAATAATCGAATAATTGGTATTATAAATGTTAAAATAAATATAATTTTAACGTTTTGATGACATACAAGAATTTTATTGGTTAATATGACATGTTTTTATTGATTAAATGAATTTGTTTCGAATTAATAATGTTGTTAAAACTTTTAATAAAATAAATTATTAAATAGTGTCAAAATTGACATAAAGGAGTTTTTTAAAAAAATATTATATTATAAATTTATATTTTATTCTTAAAAATCTAAGGTTCATCCAAGAGACTTATATAATGATAGTTGTATCATTAATTAACCACTTGGGATTCTATTGTAAGTTTATAGTAAGTTTATTAACCATATAATATAAAAATACAAAGAGACATGGTAAATGTCAAACTAAATAACTAAGAGTTAAAACTAAAAGATAAGGATAATAAATTGACCCAAACCTGTATAAAACCTATTGGTTGAGTTGTTTTAGACCCATAAAAACCTTTTCCTATAACTAAATCAGTTTAGAGCCATTATAAACTGAATATGAATTTATTATAAAATAATATTTCTAGCTTTTCCTAAGGTGCCATCACCCCTCTTATAAAAGGGCACTCCCGCTTCTCTCTAATTCAAACCTTCAAATCCATTTGACTCAGCCAAAACCTGCCCAAATATCCTCCGAACTTCCCTTAAATAAACCTAGAGGCCTTAGTTTGATCAGAAAGCCAACCTAAGGAGCCCTTTTGATCAAATCAAAAGAAAGAACCCGAAGAAGAGGTAATAATTTCACCACCCTCTTTCATATTCTTTTGTTCTTCCACTTCTTCTTTATTTGTTATTTATATTATAAAATAATAAATCTAGTATATTCTATGTACTTTGATGTTATTATAAATATGGTACTACCATCTTCATTATTCTATCCATCCTTTGAATGAAACGTCACCATACGTTCATACGTACGGATTACCGTCTCCACGCCGTGGTGTAATTGTTATTCAATACATTATTATTTAATGGGTATACTAATGATGTTAAATTCATGTAAATAGTAAATATAACATGATAATTATTCTTTATATATGATATATCATCCAATTTTATATTATTTTAATATCAAAAGAATGATATTGTCACTCGTGTGTACGTACGAACTACCGTCTCCACGAACGCGATGAGATTCATTCCTCATCGTATCCATTCAAGAATAATTTTCATTTTATGGTTAAAAATAATGTTTAAATACTTAATATAATTATGTATATGAATAAGATACATCCAATACATAACAAATATGAATCACATAACAAAGAATATAAAGGAAAAAGAATCCGTTAACACCCAAAATGACGATAATACTAAGATATTATTAACAAATCATTGTTAAAAGATAATATATGATATCATATTAATGAATATGATTCTTTTATAATTAAATAAAATTTATTTCACCATTATACAAGAGGTTAACCTAACCTCGACTATGTAAAAAGTACAAAGTAAAGGGTTTCTTACCTCACTTTTAATTCTGTGAGATTTCTGTTGTTCACCGCTTATTTATTGCATGTGGTGTGTGTACTGCCCATGATTGTATTCATTGTATAATATAATTTAATTTATGGATATTTACATCATCATTGTGTAATCCTTCTTTCATGGGTGTATGTTTCGTAAGTTACCCAATCGATAAGTGAATTTGAAATTTCAATTTCCACTCATTCAGCTTTATGCACACTTCATTGATTATTTAACTCCAAGATTATGTATGGAATCACTATTCATTTTATTATGTCATAATTTCCACTCCCCTTTGTGTGGATATACTTTTTATACACATAATCACTCCATTGATAAATTCTCAAGTCATCGATTTGAACTTGATAAGATTAATTTTAACTCAATCTCCATTTGTCGAGTTGAATATCCAATTCATTGGTGTTGTTTTTACAAGAATATGTATGAATGTCATCCGATTGATTTACACTTAATATCCAATCATATTGAGTGAATTTATATTTGTCACACATAATTATTTCTTTGATTTATCCTTAAACTAATGATACGGTCTTTAGAAGATATTTCATCTCAATTTACATTCCATTGGGGATTCTTTGTTGTTATACACCAAATCACTTTTATATGGTGTATATGATGTACTTTGACATAGTATATCATGAATCCCTTTATTCTAATGATATTAAAAAATTTGATTAACTCAATTATTTTTATTCAAGTGTCTCTCTTTTTATTAGGAACTCAAACTAAAATATCATTTTAAATGTTTTAAAGATTTATTATTCTAAATCTATCTCTTTAATGTCCATGTTTTAAAAAATGTTTTCAGGATTTATTTATATGGACATTAATGTTTTAAAATTAAAATTATTTTTAAAAGTTTCAATGTGGTATGGGAAACTTTTATTCAAAAATCTATTTTTAAATGGCTTCTTGACAAATAGTGTGACTTTTAAATGATTTCAAGAAAAAGGGGGATATTTCTCTCAAATAGTTTTGATGATTATTTTCGTCTATGTCAATATCCTCAATTATTCTCGATCGAGGTTAATCTGATACAATACAGTCTTCCGTATTGTTTCTAATGAGTTATGTTTGAATGTGGATGTGCTATTTTTATACCATTCATGATTTGTGGATAAAGTATTGACATTTTGTATTCTAGTTTTAATACGAATGTTTATGTTATGTTTAAACCTGTTCATATGAGGAATGCATTGGACTTAGTAACTTATGGGTGGAGCCTGCTATAGCTCGTCGATGCATTAGTAGGTCTCATGAGACAAACTAGTGTCTTGGCACAAGGCCTTGACAAAATCTTATTTGTAGTCTTGGAACGAGGCCTTGACTATGTGGTTATGATAGTCTGGAATTATGCATTCCATCATTATGAAAGTGGTTATTGATATTGAATGTGATTATTCGACTAGTTGAATATCAATGTGAATAAATAATATAATTATTTCATTTTATTTTTTCCATATTATGCTGAAGTTCAAGTTTAAAAGGCTTTTGTTTTAGTTATACAATGCCTTAAATGTTTATGCTTATTTATGAAAGTTTCTGCTATATTGTTATACATACTGAGCATATGAGCTCACCCATTTCTATGTTTTATTTTTCCCAGTATGTGAAGAAGTATTTTATGACTGACCTGCAGGGATTGTCTGAGGGGATATGAGTGTTGGCTACAAAGACTATGTTGTTGTAGTTTTTCACTGTACGATGTAATGTAAGGCTTATGAATGTATCTAGTGTTTTCAAGGATACTAAACTAATCGGCCTTTTTAGAATTGATATTTTTTGATCATTCCAATGTTATGTAATAATGCACCGACTCTGGGTAACTAGGGTCGGGGCATTATATTTGGTATCTAAGGAATTTCAGTACAAACATTGGAAACTAGATTTAGATAAACTCTGATTACAACACATATCCCTAATATTGACTTTAAGGATTAGTACAGAAGAACTTCCTAGAATTTTGGTATTGTATAGATTTTTGAGTTTTCCAAGCAATACATCCCTATCTGGATACGAGCAGGTAGAGGTAGCTCTGACACATTTGTACCTAGGGGTAAAACCTGAAAACACCGCTTTTAGATAGACTCGAACAGGAACTGGTGCACGACAACGGGCCTTGCTGCACGCTTTGTTACAACACTCCCGAGGGATATTCATAGGATAATTTACATTTTCTTTACAAACCGATTTGAAGTATTTTAATATAAGATGAGAATAAATGACCTTGGTTAATCCTAAGGTGTTTCAAATTAAGAATATGGTGTTATGATATTCCCTAAATGATTTTATGACTACTGTTACTCACACAAGACTTTCAAGGTTTAGTCAATGGGTGGATTCCAATGAAGTAATAGTTATGTTGAGATTGTTGTACAAGGTGAGAATGGTGATGGAAATGAGAAACAAAATTGAATGTTGATGGGCGTAAATGATATCGTGTTCATGCCAAATCAGTTTTCCAAAAATATGATCAACAACATATATATTAACCAACTCCCAGACTCAAAAAAAAGAGAAAGGTGATGAATGATAAGAGCTACAGTAGTGGAGACCATGGAGAAATGAATCCTAAATTTCCATCATAAAGGAAATGTGGAAGGAGTAACCTAGAAAAGTGTCTCAATAGAACAAAGAAATACTTTACGTGTGGGAAAGAAGGACATAATGTGAAGAAATGCCAAGGAAAAATGAAGAGTACTATGGAAGAAAATAAAAATGGTCCCAATAATCCATTTAAAATAATTTTTCGTAAATGTAGGGGACCTGGCCATTACCAAAGTTAATTCCCTATTCTATAGTATATTTTCAGGATCAAAGAAGAACCTATGTGGAAATAAATGGTTGGAGAAATGTTTAAAAGTATTAGTTCTCCTTGTTGATGGGATTACATTGGAATAACTTTCTCTTGTATTTGTAACCCTGTAGTTTTCTATGTGAGAATGATATTTGAGGAAGACTTATCTTTTCTCTTGTGGATATAGTTATAAATAACCATTTGATTTTTATGATCTTTGGGTTTGCGGCAATTACAAGCTATTATATTTTGGGATGAAAATGCAAGGTATGAGATAACATTTTTGGTTAAATTATGTTATGGTTATTTTGAGGAATTTATCTCATTTTGGTAATGTTATAAAATATAGTTTTTGAAAAAGCACAACACACAGACCATGTGAAAACCCATCGTGTCAGACAAAGATTTGGGAATCGAACTCACAACCAAAGGGCGATTGGGATTTATCACCTACCACTGGACTAAGGGAAGTCCCTAGTTAGTGTAACGAATTATTTTTAGTTAAATTATTTTATTGATCAATAATAACTTGATTTGGGATCTTATATCTTATCAAATGAATAACCTTAGTATAGAAACATTATTTGGTGATTAAGTGATAATTGTTACTTTGGAAGATGTTCGCTCTGTTGGGAACACTATACGCCTAAGGAAAATAGAATACTATGATATTTTATTTGAGGAGTAATGGTGGATTTTTATCTATATTTTTATTGTGTATTTATATTGATTTGGTTTGTTTATGGAAATGATTAACCTATAATAGAGAATCTGTGATTAGGTTAATTATTTTTAGGTATGTGACTTTAAGAGAAGTCGATGTCATTTGGAGATACAATTTTACGTGGAAGACTACATAACCAAATTCTTCTATGTTTTGGGTTTCAATATTAGTTTGGATTGTATTGACAGATTTTAAGTACAATTGTTTATTGGGGTATTGTTGGTTTAATTTTAGAAATTAAGATTAGTGTTTCTTTCTCTAAAAAAATATCCTTTTGGGGGATCATCTAATATTGTACTAACCATTTTGGTTTGGATTAATCTCTAAATACAAGGTAAATATATATTTTATCCTTTGTGAATCATGTGATTCTCTAGAAGTTGATTCTTGCTCTTCCGGTGAGACCAAGTCATCTTGAATACTCATTGTTTAAAAAAATGAGTTAGTAGTAGAAATTTATTAAAGAATGAAACTCTACTTAAAAAGTAAGTATATATAATAACGTTCTTGGTAAATCTCATAAATAAATTCCTCATCATTATGAAATGTAACTTAAAATAAATATTGTCCATTTACTTTTCCTACTGGGAAACTAATGACTGTTTGTCCCATCACAAGTTTGTGGTTTTCTTGTTGTTAACTTTCTCCTGATCATGTTTTCTATCCCTCTACATCAGAACTTGAAACATAGTTTATCATCCATATCCATGTTTTTCTACATGGAATCCTAGTATAGGTTATCTCGGGTGACCTTTGTACTTATCTTTCTTTCTTTTAAAGTGATATTTTTATTGACTCTTTTTCCGATGTGGGACTTTCCAATATATTCCCAAGCCCAATTTTAAAAATTGCGAGGACACAATTTATTTAAGGATGAGAGAATTTAACACTCCAAGCTTTCACGGTACGCTTCTCTTTGAAAACAAGTAGCGTCTGTTGTATGCAACTTCGAGTTCTAACACACCACAACCAATCAAACTAGCCTTTATAAATAATAATACCCACCTTTTGAAATTTTATAAATTTTATCTTTCAAAACAGACTTTATTTTTGGATTCGGAATATCAAAATTAGCATAGGGTGAATTTTTGGTACTTTTCTGATAACTTTCATATTTTGATGAATAGTGAAAATTACTAAATTTTAATTAAAAACAAATTTTTTAATAGAAATAGTTGATAGTGATAAATTTTTAATTTGAGTGATTTTAAAGTATAATTAGATTATATTTTTACCATTTAATCCAATGTTGGTCATTGGACATAGTTTCACATTTAAACTAGTAATAAGCAAGTGTCAATCTTTTGATAGTTATTATTTCTTAAAAACACACCTTTTGTTTTGACAATGAGAATTAATTTTAAATTAATTTCAGCCAATTCTGTATATTGAATTTAGAAAAATGGATTCCGTATTTAGAATCAGGATCTCCAAATTGTGTAAATAGATAACTTTTATTTTTATTCATTTTGAATAATTACTTCGGTAAATATTTTATTTACCATGGTTAAAGGTTAAATCCAATAAATAAGGGAATAAAATTATATTATAATAATATTAAATTACCCTAAAACGTGTCCTAACCCTATTTTTTTACACATTTCTAACCATGGGAATATTCGGGTCGATTTTGGGACCCCATGGAGCCACTTGTAAGTGATTATGACACATTATATTAATTAACTTAAAGTAAATACAAAAATGACACAAGCATATATCTTTTAGGAAAATAATTTTTACATAGGGTTATATATATTATATTTTAAAATAAAAATATTCATTAAAATCTAAAACTATTTCTTACATAATTGTATTTTATTTATAATTTTTATACATTCAATAATTAAATTTATTTATGACACAATAATGATTTAGTATTTTCCTTATTAATGAAAGAATCAAAGAATTGGTATTATATATGTTAAAATAAATATAATTTGAACGTTTTGATGACATATAGGAATTTTATTGGTTAATATGACATGTTATAATTTCTTAAATGAATTGTTTTCGAATTAATAAAGTTGTTAAGACTTTAAAAAAATCAATTATTAAATAGTGTCAGAATTGACATAAATAAGTTTTTAAAACAATTATTATATTATAAATTTATATTATATTCCTAAAAATCTAAGGTTTGGACAAGATAATTATTTAATAATAGTTTTATCATTAATGAACCACTTTTGGTTTGCCTATAAGTTTATAGTATGTTTATAAACCATATAATATAAAAATACAAAGAGACATGGTAAATGTCAAACTAATTACCTACGAGTTAAAACTAAAAGATAAGGTTAATAAAATGACGCAAACCTGTCTAAAATTTATTGGTTGAGTTGTTTTATACCCCTACCCACCTTATCCTCGAAATAAATCAGTTTGGACCCATTAGAAACCAAATAAAAATTTATTATAAAATAATATTTCTATTTTTTTCTATGGTGCCCCTCACCCGTCTTATAAAAGAACACTCACCCTTTTCTCTAATTCACACCTTCAAAGCCATTTGGATCGGCCAACCCCTGCCCAAATATCCTCCCAAAATCTCTCAATTAAACCTAGAGGACTTAGTTTTATCATAAAACCAACCTAAGGAGACATTTTGATCAAATCAAAAGGAAGAACCCTAAGAAGAGGTAATAATTTCACCACCCTCTTTCATGTTCTTTTCTTCTTCTGATTCTTCTTTCTTTGTTATTTCCATTCTAAAATAATAACTCCAATATCTTCTATATACTGTGATTTTATTATAAATATGTTACATCCATCTTCATTATTCTATCCATCCTTTGAATGACATGTCACCATACGTGCGTACGTACGGATTACTGTATCCACGTCGTGGTGTAATTGTTATTCAATGCATTATTATTTTATGGGTATAATAATGATGTTAAATTCACGTAAATAATAAATATAATATAATAATGATTCTGTATATATGATATACCATCTAATTTTATATTATTTTAATATCAAAAGAATTATATTGTCGCTCGTGCGTACGTACGGAATACCGTCTCCACGAACACGATGAGATTCATTCCCCATCGTTTCCATTAAAGAATAATTTTCATTCGATGGTTAAAAATAATATTTAAAGACTTAATATCATTATGGATATGAATAATATACATTCCACCCGTAACAAATATGGATCACATAACAAATCATTTAAAGGAAAACGAATCTGTTAACACCCGAAACGACTATAATACTAAGATATTATTAACAATTCAATGTTAAAAGATCATATATGATATCATATTAATGTATATGATTCTTGTATAATTCAATAAAAATTATTTCACCATTATACAGGAGGTTAACCTACCCTTGACCAAGTAAAAAGTACATAGTAAGGGGTTTCTTATCTCACTTTTAATTCTGTGAGATTTCCATTATTCACCACTTATTTATTGCATGTGGTGTGTGTACTGCCTATAATTGTATTCATTATGTAATAAAATTTAATTTATGGATATTTACATCATCATTGTCTAATCCTTCTTTCATGGGTGTATGTTTCGTAGGTTACAAAATCGATAAGAGATTTTGAAATTTCAATTTCCACTCATTCGGCTTTACGCATACTTCATTGATTATTTTAATCCAATATTATGTGTGGAATCACTATTCATTTTCTCATGTCATAATTTCCACTCCCCTATCTGTGGATATAGTTTTTATACACATAATCACTCCATTGATAAATTCTCAAGTCATCGATATGAACTTGATACGAGTAATTTTAACTAAATCTCCATTTGTTGAGTTGAATATCCAATTCATTGGTGTTATTTTTACAAGAATATGTGTGAATGTCCTCCAATTTATTTACACTGAATATCCAATTATATTGAATGTATTTATATTTTTCACACATAATTGTGTCTTTGATTTATCCTTAACCTAAGGATATAGTCTTTATAAGATATTTCACCTCAATTTACATTCCATTGAGACTTCTTTGTTGTTGTACACCAAATCACTTTTATTTGGTGTATATGATGTACTTTTACATAGTATGTCATGAATCCCTTTATTCTCATGATATTACAATTTTTTTATTTCCTCAATTATTTTTATTCAATTTTCTCTCTTTTGGTTAGTAACTCTAACTAAAATATCATTTTAAATGTATTAAAGATTTATTATTCGAAATCTATCTCATTAATGTCCATGTTTTAAAAATGGTTTTAAGGATTTATTTATATGGACATTAATGTTTTAAAATTAAAATTACTTTTAAAAGTTTTAAAGTGGTATGGGACAGTTTGATTCAAAAATCAATTTTTAAATGGCTTCTTGACAAATAGTGTGACTTTTAAATGATTTCAAGAAAAAGGGGGATATTTATCTATAATATTTTTGATGATTCCTTTCATATATTTCAATATCCTTCATTATTCTCGAGTAATGTTAATATGATACAATACAATCTTCTATATTGTATCGAATGAGTTATGTTTGATTGTGGATGTGCTATTTTTATACCATTCATGGTTTCTGGATTAAGTATTGACATTTCGTATGATAGTTCTAATATGAATGTTTATGTTATGTTTAAACCCGTTCATATGAGGAATGAATTGGACTTAGTAACTAACAGGTGGATCCCACTATAGCTCCTCGATGCATCGGTAGGTCTCATGAGACAACCTAGTGTCTTGGCACAAGGCCTTGCCAAAATCTTATTTGTAGTCTTGGAACGAGGCTTTGACTATGTGGTTATGATAGTATGGCATTATGCATTCCATCATTATGAAAGTGGTTATTGATATTTCATGTGATTATTCGACTAGTAGAATATCAATGTGAATAAGTAAATGGAATTATTTCATTTTATTTTTGCCATATTATTCTGAAGTTTAAGTTTAAAAGGATTTTGTTTTAGTTATAAAATGGATTAAATGTTTATGCTTATTTATGAAAGTTTCCGCTATATTGTTATCCTTACTGAGAATCTGAGCTCACCCCTTTCTATGTTTTATTTTTCCCAAGATGTGAGGAAGTATTTTATCACATACATGAAGGGATAGTCTGAGGGGATATGAGTGTGGACTAAGGAGACTATGTTGCTGTAGTTTTTCACTGTATTATGTAATATAAGGCTTATGAATGTATCTACTATTTCCAAGGCTACTAAACTAATCAGTCTTTCATGACTTGATATTTTGTGATCATGCCAATGTTATGTAATAATGGACCGACTATGTGTAACTAGGGTTGGGGAGTTACACGTTGTGTACTCTGATGATTTCTGAAGTTCATATACATGTTGTATCCTCGAGCACGTACTTCAGATATATGGTAAATGATAGTACACGTCGTGTGGTAGTAACTACACAATGTGTCCTCATCCTAATTACACATATTCATTAACATTGATTATTATATTATAAAAACCCTTGAGACGTGTACTATGGTGTAGGTGCAAAGCTGAGGAACACCACATGATAAGTTTTATATATATATATATATACATATATATGTGTGTGTGTGTGTGTGTTTAATTTAACATCTATGTAATGTTAATTCCTAATTATTGGGTAGTTATGAATAGTAATTCAATGGGTTTCCTCCAATGTACTTGTTACATAAAAAGATATTTTAAATGAATTTATTTTCTTAACATTGTGATGGATGATAATTTCAAGTAAATTCAGAAAAATGGTTTAAAATAAAAGGATTTGTTAATTAAAGATGATAATTAGTTTATTCGAGCGTGATTTATCTTAAACAAGAATGATTAATTAATTGAATGATAGTTTTATTCAATGTGTAACTATTTTCACATATGTGGGTGATCATGACATAGAACAAGACCATTGTATGTGATTGGTTTCCATTCAATTTATTTTTAATTTAATTGTTGGCATGTGATCCATATCTCCTCATTAATATATAGGAAATGCATGCCCAAGGTTTCATTTATGTAAACCCCCTTTTTGTACCCCTCACCTTCATGTGAGTTTAAAAGCATGTGTAATGGATGGAACTCCCAAGATAGTGGAGATGGTTCCAGCTGGAGCAGAGATGAAACCAATCCCAGGAGATACAGAGGTAGATTAGTGGAAAGCTATAAACACAAACCCACAAGGTTCATGGTGTTTCTCCACTAGGTCAGGTTTAGTTTATCAACCGCTTGATAAACGAACCATTAGAAAAGATAATGGTCATGTCCTTTG
The DNA here is from genome assembly GCA_963277665.1 of Viscum album. NCBI lineage: Eukaryota > Viridiplantae > Streptophyta > Magnoliopsida > Santalales > Viscaceae > Viscum > Viscum album. Next base: position 1,055,560,992 of record OY728133.1, read on the forward strand.
ATTTATTTTATTTCTTTCATTGGCATGGTTTATCATTATGGATGTGTTGTCATGATCTCATAATTAATTAATTAAACAAGCATGCGAAATGGAACTAAAATAAACTAGGCTTACACAGAAAAATTATCAATACATGGTTGATCACTTAAGTAAGTTCCACTAAATATTAAAAAGCAAGTGATAATGATAATAAACAATTCATTCATAAAAGAAAAAAATATCTCAAATAAAATATTAAGTCAGACCAAGCCCTCCATTGTATGATAAAGGGAAAACTCAATAAAATTATGTGTTTGACCAACCCTTGTGGGGACACTTACTTTTATACAGGAAGCCCTTATGAAAGGTTTCAGGTTGACTTAACAATATTTTATCAATAGGATTATCCCTCTCTATAATTGGTATAATATTGGAAGCAAGAGTTGATGAAATTAAAATTTAGGATTTTTTTATTGGGGAGTCCACTCAACAGTTCAAGGAGTTTAAATATTGGAGTTGGAAAATACTTTCCTACCTAAATACCTTCAATTAGCTTGACTAACCCTTGTTGGGGTTATATGAGGGGAAATATGGATCGTTGACACTATAATGTCATGGAAGCTGCAAATTCTGAGTTCAATGGTGAGGGCCATTGGGACGTGATAAAACAGTGGGAGACTTAATAAAATCAATTTATTAATTCTCATAAAATTTAATCAAGAAATTACCAATTATTTAATCTTTTAATAATAGAATAAAATGAAAAACTCTTCATCCACACTATCCCTATAATCAGTTATGGATTAAGAAAACATCCTCATTGGTAGTAACTTTTAAGAATGGTTTAGATGTCGTCATGTTATTCAATTCCATGAACAGAAGTTTTATGTGCTCGAGTCATCATTACCTAATCCGCCTGCCCAAGAGGTGAGTAATGAAGAGTTCTTAGTCAATGAGAAATATATGAACGACGTGGTAAATTCTCAATGTTTGATGTTTTCATCAATGTATTTTGAGATAATGATGTCTCATGAAAACAAGGATGCCTATAGAATTCTCGAGCACCTTCATAGTCTTTTCCAGGATAGAGAAAGATAAGAACAGCTTGAGATCTCCAAGGCACTCTTTATATTAATCATGAAAAAAGTGCCCTGGCTAGGCCTCATATAGTAAATCTCATTGGCTAAATTAAGTTCTTGATGGTTCTAGGGTTTAAATCCCTAAATAAATGGGAACTGATCCAATTATTACGTCGCATCTTTATAGATTCTCTAGGTTTGTAGTTAATTTCTACGTGAACAACATTGAGAAATCTTTAAATGATCTTCTTATCCCCATTCTCCAAGTGAAAAAATATATGAAGCGTAAAAGGACTTCTATACTTATAGTGAATTAGAGGAAAGGTAAGGTTAAGATATTTATGCCCAAAGCTTCTTAATACCCTTCCATGAAAACAAAGATCCAAGGGGAGGTAAGGGAACAAGAAGCTTTTTGTTTCGCATGTGGAAAGAAGGGACTCTAAAATAAGAACTGCACCCAACCGAAGAAGAGAGGGGAACCTTCAGGTGAATCTTTTATCGAATGTAATATAACTATTTCTAAAATTGGGTATTATATAAAGCTCGTAGAGTTCATATATGTATCCAAATACAAGAACTAATTAGATTCTGGAAGATTGACCAAGGGGGGGTTCATATACGAGCATCCAACAGAGCCAGACTCACTACTGTAGATGTTGGGGACAACCACCTCACATTGCCAGCTTGGATGATCTTGGTGTTAAATGGTTGTTATAATGTTATTTATATTAGAAAAACATTATTTCTATATCCATATTAGATACAGATGAATTTTTTTCAAGTTTGGAAATAAATGTTTCTTCGTTTATAATGATATATTTTTTTGGTAGGGACCATTTATATAATGGAATTTACATTTTGGATTACACAAACCAAGTCATGGAAATAAATAACAGAGATAATTCCCATGAATCATACCACACCCAACTTTGGCATCATCATCTAGGTCATGTAAATGAGAAATGCTTGACAAAGTTACATAAAGATTGATATTTAGATTCTTTCAAACTAAAACCACTTGGAATATGTTATGCATATTAACAAGGAAAAATAAACAAATACCCATTTACTAGGAAAGGTGAAAGGGATAAAGAGCTTCTTGAATTGGTTCATACCAATTTTTATGGACCATTTCTAGTTCAAAAAAAGGAGGGTACCCATAATTCGTAACTTTTATTGATGATTTTAGTAGATATTCATATATCTACATAATGAGGTATAAGTCAGATTCATTTAATAAGTTAAAATAAAACAAAAATGAATTTGAGAACCAGCATGGTAAGAATATTATGAAACTCTGCTCAGAACGGGGTGGGGAATATCATAATCAGTACTTCATTGATTACTTATGGGAGTTTGGGATCCTATCCCAACTCACGCCTCCCTACACGTCCCAATGGAATGGTCTGAGTGAAAGGAGGAACCAAAACTTGTTGGACATGGTTAGATCAATGATGAGTCATGCAAAGCTTCCATTATCCTTTTTGGGATATTCATTACAAACAGTGGTGCACAGACTAAAACAATTACCAAATAAATCGATAAATGGTATTCCATAAGAGTTCTGGAGTGGAAATAAATCCATGTTATAAAATATATATTTGTGGGGAAGTGATGCATTTTTTGAGGCCTCTTTAGGTTACAAACATGAACCTTGAGGCACAAAGTGTACCTTTATATGATACCCTAAGGAAACAAGGGGATATTACCTCAATAGCCCCTCAGACAAAAAAGTTATGGTGGAAAGACATGCAATATTCCTTGATAGGGAACACTTATCTAAAAAAGATAGTGGGAGAGATTTAAAATTCCATGAATTTGAGGCTCAAGGTACACAAGAGTTAGTACCGGAATAGACTACACAAATACCCATGAAAGAAAGAACTGTTCTAAAGACATAAGAACTGCGTTGGATTACAAGAGAGGTTAGAGAATTTGAATGGTAAGGTTTTCTAGTCACTGAGGATGGTGACTCATTATTATATGATAATAATGATCCTTTAACATTCAATAAAGCAGTAAGGGGCACAGATGTTGCCACTTGGAAAGAAGCCTAGAATTCTGAAATGGATTCCATGTAACAAAACCAAGTCTAAATTTTGGTAGATCCTCCAATTGATGTTAATCATATTGGTTTAAAATGGTTATTCAAGAAGAAAATTTAAATAGAAGGAAAATTCAGTACTAATTAGGCATGACTAGTTGTAAAAGGGTTCATGTTGTGTCAATGCATTGTCTACGATGAAACCTTTTTACCAATTGCAATGCTGAAATCCATCGGAATTCTATTGGCCATTTTTTCTTACCATGAATATGAGATTTATAAAATGGATATCAAAACATCCTTCCTTAATGGGAACCTTTAAAACAATGTCTACATGAAACAACCTGAAGGGTTTATAACTCCCAAGGATGCCAATAAGGTATGTCAGTTGTAGAAATCAATTAATGGATTAAACAAAGTATCCAAGTCTTGGAACATTAATTTTGATGAATCCATAATGAAATTTGGTTTTATGAAGAATTAATGTGATCCTTGTGTCTACAAAAGTTTTATTGGGAGTGAATCATTTTCCTAATAGTATATGTTTATGACATATTAATTATTGGAAATGAGATACCAATCTTACAGTCTGTTAAGAAATGGTTGAATCAATTCTTCTCCATTAAGGACTTGGGTGAGGAAGCATATATTCCTGGGATCAAGATCCATCATGATAGATCTAATATATTGCTATACCAAAGTCAAAGTACATACATTGATAAGATACGGAATAGATTTAGCATGGAATAATCCCAGAGTGGATTGTTTCCAGTGTCACATGGAACCCATCTTTATTGTAAAATGTGTCGTCAAACAAATAGGGAAAGAAAGATAATTGTAAGGAATCCATACACATCTGTGATTATGTTAGTCATGTATTCTTTATTGTGTACAAGGATGGATGTCACCTATGCTATGATTGCGGTAGGCAGATAACAAGAAGACCCAAGTGACCGCCATTGGATGGAAGCCAAGACTATACTAAAGTTTCTAAGGAATACTAAGGATATGTTCCTTGTTTATATAGAATATGGGGGACTTGTAATATGAGGATATTAATATGATAGTTTCCATACTTATCAAGATCACATAAATTCACTAACGAGATACATATTCACTTTGAATGGAGGGGCAGTGAGATGGAAGAGCTCAAAGCAGAGTGTGGTCGCAGATTCTACAAAAGATTTTGAGTATATCATAGCTTCTGTGGAAGCTAAAGAAGAAATTTTTATGCGAAGAATCATCCAATATTAGGATGTTTTACCTAGTAGTAAAGATACTATCACATTGAACTGTGATAATACTGCAGTAGTGGTTCTTCAAAAGAGCCAAGGTCTCATCAATGGATGAAGCACATACTTAGGAATTATCATCTCTTGAGGTATTTATCTCAGAGAGGTAAAGTTGTAGTGTGTAGTATTTCCACGAAAGACAACATAGAAGGCACCTTGACTAAATCCTTGACTCAGTAGAAACATGATTATCATTTGAGATCTAGCATAATGAAAGTCATAGACATTTGGATCTAGTACAAGTGGGAGTTTGTAAGATTTGGTGTCTAAGAACCAACTGTTTGAACATTAATTAAATGTATATTTTTTATATTTAAATATTAAACATATTATTAAATATTTTTCATTGTTTTTAATTACAATAGTATAATATTTTCCATGAGTATTTGTCACATTGATAAGGTCATAGAATTTTCCCACTATGATGAGAACCATGAAGTGTGATAAAAATATTCTTAAATATAGTTTTTTAGTTAGATGAAATAATATAATAGGAAAGATAGTATACCAACCATTATGTGCAAGTACTCATAAGCATATGATACTTCCTCTAATGAATTTCATAATTGTTAATCTCCAAGATGCGAGATTATGAGAACAAACCCGCCAGTAGGGATTCTGCATGTTTTGGTGTCATCAAACATTTCAATTTGTGATCATGTGTAATGATCTTTAGACATTAATATTATCATTAATATCTATCATGTCTCATGCAATTTTATTTATTTAAGAAAACAATCATTCATACAGTTGGTAGGAAGTAGGGTACGTTGAGTGCATCATGAGTGGCATGTAAATAATGGATAAGTCGATGAAGGATTTGTCCCTTACAATTATCAAAGTTGATATCTCATCCCTTTGATTGTAATAGAACCATCATGCAAAATTACAGGACCATGGTTTAATGATGATTTTATTTCAGGTATTTAAAGAACGATGTTTCAGGTATAATGAATGATGACACTATCATGAAACCATCTTGTTATGATATTCAGGAAAAGGGATTATATTACACAGTGAGCATTCTTTTGTGGATGTCATTACTGTGACTTTTTGTTCTTTCTCTTGGGTGCATTGACCAATTTCTAGAAAGTTCTCTTGGACATTAGGGATGCTCGCTTAATGCCAATGAGAAATAATCCAAGAGGGTCACACACTATGTGTTTCTGATGGTGTCTGTTAAATTCTATTTGAATTTAATTAATAAACATTATTCTCAAGATAGTGGAATAATTTTATTCAAGTTAAAATGATTGCATAAATTAAATAAATATTTTTTCAATAGACTATACGTAAAATATATTTATATATTTCATTGAACATTAAATAAATATTTATTTTCTAGTTTGTAAATAAAATATTTATTTAAGAGAATAAATTATGTATTTATTTATTCAGGTGTTCAATAAATGGAAGTGGATTTTAGGAAGACTAAGGGCAGTCTGGTTGTAAAATAATTATTTCTAAGATGGTAAAAATTATTCAACTAGTTGGTACAAATTAAAATAATAATAATGCTGCCATTATTTTAGGATGCAGAATTTTATTTATAAATCCATTTTTTGAATGTTGGCACACAGTAAATAAGGACAGGGCATTTTTAATAAAATCATGGGTTTTCTCTAAGTTTAGGAATGAATTTAATTGTTGTTACCTAATTAAATATTGTAACTGAAGCCACATGTTGATATCTAGACATGTACATCTATTGTTCCATGACCCGAACTACATGTCTGTTGAATTGAGAATTTTTGAGCTAAATAATTTCTCTCTTGAATCCTCTTCCCACCCTATCAAGAATGAGATACCTTCTCTAAGGTCAAAGAACAAGCGATCAATAAGGACTGACACAAGACACTTTCTTCACCGTGCTAGCACTCGGAGAATGAGTGGTGTCAATCGAAGGCCATTAGAGCATGTGTGGATCACCGCGAGAGGGATTTTAGTTTGGCTCCTCTCAAGAACAATGAGATAATATAAAAGGGTCATTCATAAAAATTAACAACATCAGTGAGGAAAATATCAAAGATCTAGGTATGATTTTCTTTATGAAATTAATCAAATTAATTCTAAACATGATGTGAAAGATCCTCTATAATAGTTTTGGGCCTCTTCTTTATGTATTTAAATCTTTGATTTTATTCTAAGGATATTAGTGTCCATCGTCATATTGATCGTAGAATAATCATTGATCATGGTAAAGATTAATGTTGGGTACATTTCTAACCACACTTCCACTGCACTCGGAAACTTCATAATCCTGGTAAGAAAACTATAAAGTGTCTTAAATGTGGTGAGATGAGGCATTATGAAAATGTATTCCCAAAGAGAGATCTGAATGATTCAATGAAGCAAGAATATAAAAGAAAGGTGTAGTTAGATCTTGTGAAACTACATCAACATACATCAGGCCATCAAATGAAGTTATATCAGGTACCTTGTTTGTTTACTCAAAATTTTCTAATTTTTTATTTGATATGGGTTCTAGACATTCCATTATCTTATAGATATTTTCTGGAAAATTGGAAATATCACCTTAAAAATGAAACCAGATCTTATTATTAAAATACTAGGGGGATATTATAGTAAATAATAATTATTGGAATCTATCTATTGTGGTCTATGAAAAAAAATTACCTTAAAACCTTTTTGTTTTCCCTTAGTATACTTTGATGTCATTTTGGGTATGGATTGGCTTTCTATTTATCATTCTAAGATTTAATATAGATCATAAGAAGAATTAAAACAAAGCATTTTAGTTTCTATACATGAATGAACCCATACAATTGATAACATAGTAGGAAGTGAAGAAACTGTTGAAAGATGGAAATGGAATTTATATTTCTAATATTATTAAAAAAAAGGAACTATTCAGATTAATGATGTGCCCATGGTAAATGAATACCATGATGTTTTACCTGATTAGTTGCCCAGTGTTATACCTGATCTGGAAATTGATTTCACAATTGACTTAGTTCCTCATGCTAAGACAATTTCAAAACACCCTTATCGAATGTCTCAAATGTACCTTCTTGAATTGAAAAATCAGTTGCAGATTTTTCTTGATAAAGGCTTCATTCTTCCTAGAACTTCACTATGGGATGCCCCTATATTTTTTATTAAAAGAATGATGTTTCCATGATACATTTCACTGATTATAGAGCCTTGAATAACATCACTGTTAAAAAAAGAATAATTTTCCTCATATTGATGACTTTTTTATCATCTTTAGGGAGCATAATATTTTTTGAAGGTTAACCTATGGTAGAGGTACCCTTAGTTGAAAGTAAAATAATTAGACACCCTGACGACTATGTTTTGTTCTAGATGTGGGCATTATGAATTGGTTGTTATGCGTTTTTTAAGAAATGAAAGCTAAGACCATGGTTCATTAGACCTTATGATATCCTGTAGAAAGTTGGACTAGTCTCCTACCGAGTATCATTTTCTCTAAGTTTATCTCAGGTACACAATGTTTTTCATTTTTTGATATTGAGAAATTTTGTGATAGATTCATCCCATGAATTGAGCCCAAAAGTAGTTTAGCTGGAAGTGAACCTTTCTTATAAAGAGAAACCTGTTTAGATTCTTGATTGAAGATAAGATGTATTGTAGAATAAGGTAATCCACCAGGTAAAGGTTTTATAGAAAAACCACACGGTTGTAAATAGAACATGGGAATCTGAAAATGCAATGAGGAAAAGGTACCCTCACAAGTTTGATAACTAAATAAAATTGTGGGAAAGTAATTTCTAGAGAGTAGGGAGAATGTAAAACCCCTAGGTTATAAAAATAAATTTAATGAAATGAATGAGACACTTAATATCATCATAATGGAACCATTTTTAAGGAGATTTTTATAAAAAATCTGTTCAATATAATTTTTCCGCTTCTATGTTCTGAATATCCAAAAACAGAAATCTACGGTTGTGTTCAGTAAGTTATTTGGAGACCGATATAACCAAATTTCTTTTTGAGTGAATAGTAACATATCCTTATGAATAGTAATATGAATAGTAATATGACCCTTATGAATAGTAAGTCTTATTATTATTTTTCTTAAGGTTATAATATAAGTAGATCATGATTATTTTTTAAGGTGATACAAAATCAGTTATAGTTTTAAAATTGTTATTTTTCAAATAAATTATGATTTTATTTAAAAAATAAATTATTAATATTTAGAAAATTATTTACAAAAAATGGAGTTCATTTTTGAGGTCTACACATCGAAAAAAATTAGGCTTAATTTTTGGGAGTTTTTTGAAATAAGGGAATTTTTTTTGAACAGATAAATTCGATAATTTAAGAAAAATGATAAATAAATGAATTTCTACATCATTCTATAGTAATAAGTGATTTAAATGGCCATTGGTTAGAAGTCACATGAAACTATTACTATTTTTCGTCACATGAATCAATGCTATTTAGAATCTTTAGCAAAAATATTAAACTAATGATTAAAATAATGCAAACCCCTTCTCTCCTCCTCTATATATTCCACCCTCACTCCCTCTTCCTATCACACCACTAATGCCTTGATCCTTTTATATTTTATAAAAAATACTCTTCCCAAGCCCCTCCCACATTTCCAAGACCTTATGGTCTCACCAAAAGGTTAAAACTAAATCCCTTATTGAGGATCTTAATAAGAAGAGATCCAGATGTAAAGATCCTCTTTTATTTTCATGTGTTTTCTTCTCAATTATTTTATTTTCTTATACTCATTTATCCTCACCTTATCAAAGATGCATAAAAGCTCCAATATTATATATATGATTTATTTTATCATGTTTATGGAAAAATATCTCAACCTACTTCATCTCCCCACCCCACTCTTATAAAAACATTGTTCGTGATGTGTTGTTTTACTGATATCGTGGACAATGTGTTTGCAAATCCCGTTTCTTCATTAAAAAATATTTGAAAAACCATTTCAATGGTAGAAAAATATTTTAAACACTATTATATAACTTCTTTTATGTTATAGAATGATCTTATTTGCACAATATTAATTTATATAATGAAACAAGTTCATGATTATCGAAGAATTGCCAAACTGATCTAAACAGATATCACTAGAGATTGATCTAATGATTCATCCTCATACCATATAAATGAAATTATTAATGTAATAATTTATTATTATGGAAACATATTAATACCATTTTATTCCCATTCTATAATTTTATTTCCATATGACAAGAATATCAAATATGAACTGACCATGGAAACCATGTAAAGTACGCATCCGAAACAATGGAAATAACAAAATATTATTAATAAATAAGTGGAATAATGTTTAAAAATGATCATATAAGGTTCTATAAACATAAATATGATTCTATAATATATTAATAACACTATTTTAACAATTATACAATATTTTTAAACAATTTTTAAGTAAGAAAAACCTGAGTTATGTGAATTCTTTACCCAATTTCTATTCTTTGGGTTTACCTTCTACATTATTAATTATGTGCTATTAAGATAATTTTTTGAGGAATTTTTGTTTATATTATGTTTTTTTGTTTTTATTTACATTTTATAAATATATTAATTTCATTATATTAATTTCTCACATCCATTATATGATATTCTTATGGGACTTCCTTTAAAAATCCTATTAAAATTCTATTTTATGAAATTTAAAAGAAATGTTTTTATGAAATAATTCATGTTTTGGGATTATGTTCTAACTCTTGGGAATTGTTTATGATGAATGGAGGGACCTATATCGCCCCCTCTACATTGGGTATATGTAAGTTGGAGGTCAGTCGTATGGATACTCCAAGTATAACTACAATGGTTACACAATAAGGTATCTATGAGAGTTACATTGTAAGGTATCTGTGAGGGTTACAAATCATAAGGCAGTTCAAAGGGTTACAAGATTATGTAAGTAATTATTTAATATACCTATATTTTCCTATATATTCTCAATATGTTTTGTTGAAATCTTGTGTAATTCTCATGTTTCACAAAGTCAGTATATATGGGTGAGAAGTATGTCTTTGTGAATATGATTTCATAGGTTTATAATTACTCATGAACTAATATTTTCTTTCCTTTATTTTATATCGATTACTAAGCTATTTGTTCTCATCCCTTGTTTTTAAATGATATTCATAGGTTATAAAGATACATAGGAAATATATGGAAGACTAGATAAATGTTATGAATATTTTTCAAAGAAATCATGTTTTATTCTAAATGTTTCATACTTTGGAAGAAATGGATGTTGTTTATATGGTATCTGCACAATATAAATGTGTAATTTTATGTATGTATTATGTACTGAATAACTAAAACACTAAACATGGAAAGATAGACAATGTGAAATGAAGTGACTTCGTGACTAAAATTCAAGATTATGTACTATTATAAGGTCATGTAATTATAATTACTATAAAATTAGGAACTTCAATTCAAAAACATCAATAAAACATAGAAATTTATAAATTAGTCATGAAAATAATTGTAACGACCCGAATCCGGAGCCCCTCCACTGGTGCCCCGTACCCAGTTTGCCACATGAACTCAAGTGCATTTCCCCAAATGCCAGAGGCTACCTACTAGAAGCGAGGGCCTTGGTAAGTTATTTGGGAAACTATGCCCTCATTTAGTAAGGTATACAAGGTAGGAAAACAACAATAAACAGCGGAAGCAGTAAACAATACGCAACAACTGAAACCAGACAGCGGAAGCAATGAATGTATAACAATGATGATAATGATGCAGCAAGTACAAGTATCTAAGGAAAGAAGAAAAAACAACAACGTGCTGAAATACAATTGAACACAAGTACTAAAGCAACAGAAAAAGAAAACAGATGAGAAACTCTTTAGCATCGCAAGCCTTGGCTCAGTCCCATGCTCCCCAGCTCCCGTGCAATCAAGAACCTGAAGTAGAAGGGCACTTTCCCTTATCTATACCTGCAACAACATAGTCTTCTTGGGCCCAAAAGCATGGCCCAAACAGGGTGTGAGACAAAGTCCCAATAGGAAACCACCCAAAGATCCGTGCCTAACAGTCAACGAATACATGGCAAGTAATGTATAGAAATAGTAAACAGGAAAATACATAGCAGTCACCGTCCATATTTCTATCATATAAAGTACACTAGTAAACAACCAGTAACAAGAAGAAAACATGTAACCCTCTAGGTAGCTCTCACATCCTAACCCCTATGGTTCAACCTACAAGTTCCAGCAACTCTCTAGGAGGCACACACAGTCTCACCCCTCTAGTTCAGCTAAGAAACTAGACTCTCTGAGGAAGCACTCAATGTTAATTCCCCCTATAGTCTAGTATCGTGCTAAATTCTCTCTGGGTAAGCACTCAATGTCTCATTCCCCCTGTGGCCCGCGTCCAGGATCTACAAACTCTCTGAGGAAGCACTCGTCATCAATTCCCCCAGTGGTCTCGCATCATATTAAAAGACACTCTAGTGAAGCCCTTACGTATATTCTCCATATGGTCTACTACAGTAGGTTCTCACAGTCCTGTGTGATACTAACTTTCTCAACACACTCGTATCGTCCAATTAAACCTCAAGAACTACTTGGCTATCATTATAAAGTTTAACAGCATAACAAAGCAACAGTTCCACTATCCTACAACTAGGCATGGAAACCGTAAAAATGCCAAACAATCAAACGAGCATGGAAATCATCCAAATTATAGTAAAAACCACCATATACATAGGAAAATACATCTACTGAAGCAATCAATAAACCAGGCAATACAACAGAGGCAAAAAAGGAACACACAATACCCTGTTCAACGGTATTGGGGGAATTTTCCCAAAATACTCAAAGACTTTCTACAGAAAGGCACAAACCATCTACATTGATCCTAGGGGATTGTTATACTTGAACCAAGACGACTAATTCTCCCTAGAACGTCGTAGATCTGAGAAAACACACAAAATTTTCAACCTTAGATAACTTGAGAATGAGGAAGAATTGAAAAACAAGGCTCAAGCAGAAGCGATAACTCACAGCTACGCTTCCAACACAATCGACCGTGCTCAAATCGGAGAACTGATGGAGAGGCGGGGGCTCGGGGAAGATCTGGTCGTATGGGTTTCTCTTAGAAGAAGAACCTGGAGAGGGGGTGTGTTCTGTCCCTCAGGCGTGACCCTGGTGCGTTTAGTGAAAAAAAAAAGAAAAGTACACGGTGTGTACTTTTAGAGTACACGGCGGGTACTAGGTTTTTTCCATACTCTGCCAAAATCGGCCTCCACATCACCCCTACACACCATGTGTGTGGCCCGGGCATGGCCATCACACGGATTCGAGCCAGAGGAGATTACACAGCATGTACTCAGAAAGTACATGGCATGTACTTCAAAAAATTTTAGAAAGTTTATTTTTCTCAAAAACACTAGAAAAAGAAAGGCTTACCTGAAATGAAGATTCAGGTTCTTACAATAATTTTTATCACTTGATTATTATCTATAAGGAATCACATTTTACATTGTCAACATTGCGTATGCACTATATTAATACTGACAATGGTTTTTATACCTATCATAAAATAAATTTTAATTTACATGTTATAAATTATTTATTGTTAAATATTTATGTTATAATTTTATAATTTATTCATTCTATAAGATTAATAAATATTATATAATAATTATTTCTTGAAAAATTTACAAAAAAAATTGTATTAAAAAATTGTATTTTTTAATATTCACTAAAAACATATCCTTTTTAGAAAATTCATAAACTTTAACCATAGACTAATTTTGGAATGATATTTTAAAAAATAAATTTCACTTTATCAAATAAAAAATCAAAATTATCTATAAATAAATTATCCTATTTTTATGTAAAAACAATAATCATCATTTTTAGGATTATTTTTTGAATAAAATGGATTTACAAGAAATAAAATTGATTTAATTTACTAAAAATATAGAACTTATTCATATAGTATTAACTAATTCATTATCATTAAGTTTAACCATTATATATTTAATAAGATTATGTTATTCGTTTAGGATCGATGGAATACCATTTATGCTATCAAACATTGCAATTAGTTTTAAAATCTTGGTATTTTTCATGATTCCCATTTAACATATAGAAAAAATACCCAGCATAATAATATAAAAAATATGAATCCTTAAACTCTTTCCATTATTTCATCTTTATATTATAGGGAAAGGAAACAAAATAAGGGTGAGATAAAATACCTAGTAAGGGTTACATAAATAACAGGACCTCATGAATCAATAAATAATTTTCAATATGGAATGTTAAATATTTTATCAAACATTTCTTTTAATAAATACCCTGACTATCATAAATATTTAAGTCATAGTAAATATCGAATGGTAAATAACTAAAAACAAATAAAATTTAATCAATAAATGTACAATGAAATGCATACCGAGTTAAAATCATTATGAAAATGTAATTGAAAATAATAACAAAAGTATTCATTAATTAAATTATTAATCATTGGATTTCATTTTCTCATGAACATGAAACCTCTATCATAAAGACCATTCATAAGCTTATTTAAAACTATAGGTAGAAACCCAATTAATTTATCCAATTGATTTGTCTCATTAGACCATTTGATGGATCGAGGGGATATATAATTCTTTGACCCACCAATCAATACATGTCTAAATAATTCTTCAAATATCTAACTATCTATTTAATTCAAGAATAATATACATTATCATCAAATATATGTATTGAGTAAATGATATATATTTATCAATATTTCTTTAATTAATCAAATAACTTATAAAGTAATAATCATATGTAAAAAATGGAATGAAATTTATAAAATAATCATATCCATCATAAAATATATTTTCTTTTATAAGAAATATAATTTAAAATAATAAATGATCACAATAATGTGATTTTTTGAGAAAAAATTAGCAAACACAAAACAATGTGAGATTGTAATATAACATTTTCCACTTGGTGATTTTCAAATTAAATCCCCTTGAATGAAATGGTTAAAATTAAACGTTTAAATAAATAATAATAATTAAGAAATAATGATATTAAAAGTAAAATGGGTATTATATACACCATATAAATGAAATTATGTGTAGAATATTAAAATATTCCTCAATGAATAGAAATTGAGACGACGTCACTTACCTGGAGTCTGACCCATCATGTACAATAATTATCTTCTAGAATAATAAAAATATGTTAATTATTTAATTGATTAAGAACCCTTCAAAAGTTTATTATTCCTTTTATTACACTTATTACAATTTTTGGTACATATTTTTTAACCAATTAGGTTTTGGTCAGGTGTTTCAACGATATTTGAATTAAGTGTCATAAATGACTTTATTAGGTTGACTATTGGTCAAATAGTTAATTATTTAAAATCACCCTAAGAATAATAATGAAATTATTTTCTTATTTATACATCAATTATACTTATAATACAAGTAATAAAATATGGATTTGATAAATTAAATATGTTATGATCATGGAGATAGTTGGGCATACGTATATAAGAGTGACATTTCCATTTTTTCAATGATATTTACAAAAAAAAGTTAAGAAATATTTTAACTTCCTATAATGATAATAATTAAAAGAGTACTATATTTTTTCTTTAAATATACAGATATATAAGATATTTTTTGTGTGGTGATAAAAAGAGAGTTACATCACTTCATGATGGTAGTAGTCCACACATACACGAATGATGTGATCTTCTTCATGTGAGTGAAAAGGGAAGGACAAATAATATATAATATTTTATGAAGGATAAATATGTCATTAATATCCTAGTTATTTCAGTTTTATCACATATATTTATTAATAGTTTCCTCCATATCTTCGATGTATGGCGTTAATAGAAGGAGAATCACATCGCTTCGTGAGGTGATAATCCACCGTTCACTTGAGCGATGTCTTTATATTCAAGAAATAATGAAAACAAAAAATGGTATATATTATTTAATTACATTATAGTAATAATTATGTTATAAATATCATATATATAATTTATATCTGTCACCATACTTAGCCGTGAGAGTTATTGATGGGAAATGTGTCACATTGGCTCATGAGTCTGTAGTCCGTCATACACACGAGCAACATTATCATCTCACACTTGAGTGAAGAGGAGATAGATATAAGTCATGAACATAAAATAATAAAATTTAAGTATATGTGAAATAATGGGGTTATTATATGAGCAAAAATGAATAATTTTTTAAGAAAGTGGATGAAAAAATATTACAAAAATACATAGTTTGGCATTTTACAACTTATCATGCTACCTCTTTAGGATTATATGTATCCTATTTTTATAATAACTTTTTGACCAAAAAATGGATTCTAGGGTAATTTTATGGAATTTTTTAACTGATATGTTTATGGTTTTTCCAAGCCAAAGTGGGTTAAAGGTTTGAAGAAGAGTAGGTGGCCTTTTATAAGGGAGGTGTGCAACACACTTTTAATTTCAGAAAAGAAAAGGTGTACACCTATTTTTCACATTATAGAAGGGTCCAAAATTTATTATTATGATATTTTCTAAATATTTTCATCAAATGTATTTTATATAAGTTTTTATATCATGTTATCCTTTATATTTTGAGTTTTACCTCATGATTAACCCATTTTTACCTTAATCGTGTTCATAAATGTTTAATGTATTCACTATTAATTATGGTAAAAAACAATTTCCTTTATATAAAATATAAATTATTAATATTCAAAATAAATAATCCATTTTTCCAAATAAAATTCAATGAATTGGATAAATTAACATTAAAACAAAACCCATAGTGGTGACAAAAAATATGTTTTCAAGAAGAAAATTTTCATAAGTAAATTCTATTTTACTATCAAAATTAAAAACTAAATTTATTCAAAGGACATAAATTATTTAAATAATAATATAATTTAAATAATTTTACATTAAAATAAATATAATATATAATTTAACCATGTAAATTATTTTAAGTAAAATGTAGTTTTCAATAAAGGAAATATTTTTTTACTATTCATTAAAAAATGAATCTTTTCAAAAAAAACATTAACTATAAGATAAATTAATTTTATGATTCAATAGATGAATGTAATTTTATCTATTTAATTTTTTAAAATTTTCAAAAATTATCTGTATGATAAGTGTGGAAGAAGCAATGAAACCATTCTCTTTAAAAAAATATAGTTCTCCAAAAAATATTCTTTTACATTCAAATGATTCTTACCTTCATTTATAATCAACAGTTAACAATTGAACATATATAAACTATTTATATAACATAATTTTGGTATTCCTATTCATAACCACAATTTTAATGGCTATGTTACATTTTTCATATTTATAAAATATTTTAATAGATTATTGTGTTTTGTTTAAACTCGGTTTTTCGTGCATCAAAATCTAGAAAATAAATTATATTTATTCTAAAATATATATGTTGTAACATATTTTAGTGTAAAATTTTCCTTATATTTAATATTTTTAAAATGAAATTTGGTAACATTTTCTATATGGGATACTTTTGACTCTCTTTACAAAAGGTTTTTATAGAATTATTATTTTGAACATTTACGATATTGATTGATTTTTTCACCATATTGACCAAATATATATTTTAATAATCCATATAATTTACCATGGTTATTTTCCATGAAAAACAAATTTAATTTTTTTGAGAATTATTAGTTTTTATATTTATAAAAAGATATGGTAATTTCCCCCATTTTTAATGAATTTATTCAAAATGTTATTTTAAAGGTAATTATATATTTTGAAAAATATTATAATTATTCTTATGATTCCTGGGTGATATGATCTTATGATTTCATTGATTTAAATTATATAAATGGTTTGTGTGTATTTTTATAATATATTTATAGGAAACCCATTTCTTACTAACCAGAAAAACAAAAATGGTAGTTTTGATATAATGAAAGCATCTCTGTGTTTTGTTACATGATATGGTACATAAAAATTATTGATGCAAGTAGGATTAGATATTTATCCAAAATAATTAAGGTAAAAAATATACATATTAATTTTGGGTCTATTATATCCATCCAATGCATTGGAAAGCGAGAAATAGTTAACTATACTAAAGTCACTCGTTTAAGGCAATGAAGTTGTCTTAATCCTACGAGATGAGAATGTCTCATAATTGTAAGTTATTCATAGTAGATGATTGATTTTGTCAGTTATAAGTCACTCATATGTGATAAGGTAATTATTTTGATAGAATTTTCTTAGTTAAATTATTGATTTTCCAAGATACTTATATAATATTTCAATGCTTGTAATGAGTCTTAATACATCCATTTCTCAAGGATTTTTTTACACATGCCATTTGATTGTTTAATTATATGATTCTTGTGTTATGTTAAATAGTTTTCCTATGTCTCATGATATTTGATCTATGTTTTATTGGGAATGAATTCTAAAATGGTATTCTCATGCGCTTTGATATTTTCATCATTACCTTATTCTCGCTATATTATCACTAATTACTTTCCATTTTTTATTCATATGATTAACCTTACTAAACATTTGGTCACACCCATATTAAGTTTTTTATTTTAGCATGTCATAAAAATTTATGTTAAATGAATTATGAATTGAAATTTTTCTTGTGGGAATAATTTTATGGGATATGTTGAATACGTAATGTGAAATAAGAAAACATAGGAATATTTGGAATATTGTTCACTTCATGATTTGGGCATTGTTCGGTAAATTTTTTTCTTAATTTTATATAATTACATAACTAAATGTTCCATAAATATGTATGTGAAATAATATTAATGTTTTGTGTTGTATAATTTGGGTGGATATAATTGGTTCATATTTATTGGTATCAATGAAAGATATGTAAATATTATGTTTTTAGTATTGAATCTATGAGTATCAGTTTAGGGATGTTGTATTGGGTATCAGCTCTAGAGTTTAGATAACATTGGATATTAGGATGTTTTCATATGAGGTTAACACACTAGTTATATATTCCATCATAGATTTTTATGTTTATGTTTTATCTTAATTATAAATTCATATACTACATTTTTTAGGTGTTTATGTCAAGGGAATTTCATGTGAATGATGATATCTTATGAGGTATTTTATATAGTTGATATCCTAGTAACCTTTCAGTGTTCCATGTGATTTAGCATATATGATTGTTTATGAATAATGATGTTTATTTTTTTGTATGTATGATCAATGTAAAAAGGTATTAATTTATGTTAATATGCTTTTTATAAAGATTTGTTTTGATATATTGTTAATTATTTGTGTATTTTTTAAATTTAAACTTGGGGTATTATTATTGAATTTTTTAAATTAATATATTATATATAACTATGAAGGATTATTAATATATGGGTTTTATAATAACTTTTTACAACCATATTGGTTTTAATAAATATAGGAATTAGTGATTTTTATCTGTTTATATACATCATGTTCATTCCGATGTTTATTATTGGGCTTTATCCATTAAATATTCATGTAACACTAAGAAATTTTAAAAGAGAAACATCATATTAAATATAGTGTATAACCCACAACAAAAAGGTTAAGAGAAAATGTAACACCCCTAGGCTTTATGATTTATTTCATTTTCAATAAATTCAATCTGTTTGATAGCTTGTGATGCACACAACATTAGGTTTAAACAAAACATGATTCTTTATTAAAATATTATTTTTTAAACATGACCATTATAACTGACCCGTTAATTTGGATGGTATGAATACGACTAAATATATTATGAAAATTAGATGGTTTATGCATGGATAAAATAAATTCAATGGTTATGTACTCATCAGAAATAAAATAAGATCCATTTAATAGAAAAATAAAATTTTCTCAATAACAGTATTTTTCCAAGACGCAGATTTGTCATTTTTTATGAAAATAATTATTAAAAAACCATAACAACTTAAAAAAAATATTTTCTGAAAATGAACATAATTTTTGAATTCATTATATTTATATTAAAATAGATTGACTTTTACAGATTTTTTAGAAAATATTATGTTTTTAGAGAATACTGGAAAATATCAATTTTTATTAAATGGTAATTTATTTTTAAAAAATTAAGTCGTATTATTATTTAAATTTTATTTAAAATTAACATAATTATAATTTAGTTAAATTAAATTAAATTAATTATACATAAATAATATTTATACTATATTTTAGTATGATTTTATAGTTAAGCTTAAAAACAATTTTATTTAAAATGTTTTAATGTGAATATTTGATTCCCCATTTTAATTAATTAAAATATACAATAAAGTGGAATTATTAAAATTAAAATTATATATTATATATCTATAAATATTCATTTAAATACTTTTTTTATTACTTTTCTTAGAGTTAATATTAGATCATATTTTCTTTTAAAATCATTTCTAGAAAAGATGTTTTTCAACACATACATGGGTGTAATTTTAAAGTAGATTGTGAAAATTATTTGAGTTTATTTTGGAAAAATTGATCCCATATTTTGAATAACAATATATATTTTCCTAAAATATTTTCAACTAAAATTTTTACCATTCTTCATGGTGAAAATAATCAATATTTTTTATCGTGGTTAAGGTAAAAATGGGTTTACCTGGGTGAATCAGAAAATAAATTGTTTAAAAATGACACAAAACTTATCTAATTTATTTATTCTTGTAATATTTCTACATTATCTATTACATTTCGAAAAAATGGCCTATTTGGAATCTTTTTGGAATCATGAAAATGTGAGTGTAATTCATTATTTTAAAAAATACAAAGTGTGCCCTCTCTAATGCTTATAAAAGGCCACCCCTTTCTTCCCGATTATTCACATAAAAAGCCCATTGTACTCAAAAATACCTACTTGAATAACTTTATTTTCCCATTAATTAATCCTATAATTCTTTTTTATCAAAAATTTATCATATAATGCATTTTCGTGCAAACCAAAAGATGTTTTCCAATAGAAATTTTACTACTGTAACTGTGTTTTCTATTTTATTTCTTCTACCACCTCATTAAAAAAATTTAAATAATTCAGTATATTCCACAAAATAATATGATTTTATGTTAATTGAATGACCTGAAACCACCAATTTCTACCTCAAATGGGAAATGAAACTGTTGATACTGAGTACAGAAGACTACCAACTCTTGAACAAACATAATTTTTTTTACATCACAACTTTAAAAGATGATATATAATAATGAATATTATTTATATATATTATATTATTGATATAATTATACTTCAAGATTTTTAATTTCAAATAAAACTACTTACTTCTTATTTCGTAAATAATTTGATAATGTTTCTTGTGAGTAATGTGGAGTACCACCTCATGAAGAAATATGAATTATTCTTCACAAACATTTTACATGTAAGGTATTAAATGATAAATTTAATTAATATATTTTAAATATATTAAATGAAGTTTATTTCGGAAGTTAATATATCATCCACTCCCTTTCCCATTCATTCATTAATGATATCACAAAGTCACTCGTGAATACGTAAGACATACCATATCCATAAAGCAATGTGATTCATTATCCGTGTTAAAAATTCAATAACGGTTCTAATGAATAATATAACGAAAAAATGATATTTATTACATTATTATCATTTTTTAAATAATGTAAATATATTATATGTTCATGATTTAGATATTTCATAATAAACATTTAATGAGAATACAAGAAAATTAACCCTTGAAATAATATTGAAAACAAAATATTATTAACAAACGGGTAATAAGATATTATAAAATGATCATATAAGAAATTGTAAATATTGTTGTGGTTATATTAAAATGTAATAACTTGTTAAAAATTTCTATGAATTTAACACCCCAACCACATAATCTTAGAGCATGTGAACAATTTATTACATTGGCAAGATTAAAAAGAATCAAATCCTAAAGGACTGATCAGTTTAGTAGTCTCGTAAATATAGATTACAAACTTGATACCCAAATACATTGGGAAATAGGAAATAAAACATTGTAACATAATAAAATAAATGAAAATCATCATTGAAACTAAATAGAAATATTTCTCTTTATAATCTCGGGAAAGGGAATATAATATGGGTGAGCTCAAATGATCAGTATGGGTAAGTAAAGTAGAATAAATAATAAATAAATGGAAATAAAAGAACATGGTATGTTAAATAAATAATAACACATCACATTAAAATAAATATTTTAGGAATAATCAAAATGGAAATGTAAGGAACTGTAACACATGTCTCTTAATCAATAAACTTAGAATATAATTCATCCATAGATATTTAGATGAAAAATATCATGGATAAGTAATAATTGAATAAAAATTAAGTAGATTTATAATTATTGGACATCATGTAAGAGACACATGAAAACCAATATCATCAAGAGATTTCACAATATGGTTAAAACTACAGATAAAAACTCATTTAATTTGGACAAAATATTTTCCAAATGATAACCTATCGATGCATTGAGGGGTTATATATAGTTCTAGCACCATCTGTCATTTCCAGTCCAAATAATTGCTTATATAAAATAAACATAATCAATAATATTACTTATCAAATATCTGTATTGATTAACGAATAATGTTTTATCAATATTTACCCAATTAATCAAATAATTGTCAAAGTGAACATCATATGTTAGAAAATGATATATATATTAAGAAATAATGATATCCATTGTGTGATAATATGTATATTCAAGTTAATTACAAATGAAAAAGTATTATAATAAAGTTCTTGTTTCATGATAGTTCTAACTATCACAAAATAAAGTCATTGTAACATCACAGGTAAATAAAGGAATAATAAATTTAAAGTTTTAATTAATATTTTGTGAATTAAATATTAATTTTACTTTAAAATTGTTTATATGTTCGATAGAGTACCTGATACGCAATAACGAGTTTCATTGAAATCTTACGTTGCACACTAATAATATAATATTATTATTTTAAAAGGTATTTAATTCCTAGTCTTTGTATTGGCAGTAATGAATAGAACTCACTAAAATATGATTATACAAGTTTGTTAAATGTTTTTACATTTTTTCAATACAATTTAGAGGCTTATAATGTGAATGAATCTAATTTTAAACATAATTTACTTTAAAAGGTTGATTTACCGCTTTTTGAAGGCGAATCTCCATTAAATCTAGTTTTGGTCACTTTTATATGTTCTATTTGACAAAATAAAATTATTCTTTAGAATCGGGATATCAAAATTCACTTCGGTTAAAATTTTAGTATTTTTTTGATAAAATTCATTTTTTATGAATAGTTAAAAATACTGTATTTTAATTCAAAACTGCATTTTAATCTGATTTATTTATATGATTATATTATATTTTTAATTGGTTTTAAAGATTAGTTATATTTTTTTTACCATTTCATCCAATGTGGGTCGTTGGAAGTAATTTCACTTTGAAATTGGATATAAATAAATGTCAATCTTTGGATAGTTATTATTTCTTAAAAACACGGTTTTTGTTTTGACAGCGGGAATTAATTTTAAATAAATTTATACCACTTATGTATTTTAACTTTTTAATAGTTTATTCCATATTTGGAATTAGTATATAATTTTTTTTTAATAGATAACTTTTATTTTTAGACAGTATGAATATTACTTCGGTATAAATTTTATTTATCGTGGTTAAAGGGTAAATCTGGTAAATAAGGGTAACAAAATGTTATTATAATAATATAAAATTACCTTAACATGTGTTCTAGTCCTATTTTATAATACATTTCCGACCATGTCCATGCCATACGTGGGACATATAAAGGATGGAGTTTATGTTTTCATTAAATTAAAATACGAAATAGAAATGAAAGTAGCGTTCTTGCGTACGTACAACTTACTATCTCCATGAACTGTGCATTTGATTTCCTATCTCCAAATGTTATGTGCTTTTAAAAATACATATATATACTTGATGTATATAATATATATTATATCTAAATAATTAATATCATTCTGGTGATAATAGACTCTTGGCCATAAGGACAACTTGTAATTATAAGGTGTTAATTTTTTACTCAAGTACCAAATATTGACAAAACGACCATTATTATTATTTTTTATTTACCGCGCCCAAAGAGATTTTCACATTTCAGATTTAAAATTTCAAAAATGTGGGCCACATCCCAGCCTGCATCATGCACCCGATAAAAGCCGACCGCCATCACCACCTTTACCAAAACTAAAAAGTCACACCATCCCGAGCCATGTGTCGTGCTCTGTCTGAGACATCATCCATCGATCAATTCACCTCCCATCATCAAGTCGCTGACTAATCACTATCACTGCCAAAAAACTCATCACCTAGACCGATGAACTCTTCTCCGGCATCCAAAAAGTGGATGCCATCAAAACTGAACCACATCATCACCGAAATAAGTCGCTATCATTGTCGAGACCTCGATGTGTCTTTGTTTCTCTCTACACCAATACCAAAGCATCTCGAGGAGTCGACATCATCAGTCACACACCGTAGACCACCACCTGCGTAACAACATCACCTATTCGAATCCACCATTGTCATTGCACATACCCACTATAACGACGAAACCCATCACAGAATCCACAAACATCTCGCACTAAAAAAGGACCATTGACAGAAATAAAAGAATCCATCGAGAAGGAGGACCAAAAAAAGGAACACTAAACCGGGTAAAATCTTAAAAGAAGGACCGTACAACAACCCTAAAAAAAGATGGGGATGAAACCCAAAGATAAATCTCGATAAACTCAAACCATAGTCCCAAAAACCTGTGTACCCATCGCTCGAACTTTGACCTGGAGAGAAACGGTGGAACCCTAGGTCAGAGTATAAGTTAAATTAAATGGTTCTTAATCAAGTATAAATTAAATTAAGTTTACTATAAAGGAAGAACAAGGAACAAATAAGTCAATTCCGACATGAGGTAAGAGGTTTCTTATCTCACTTTTAATTCCGCGAGATTTCCATTCTCCGGCACTAATTTATTGAATGTAGTGTATTTTTTACTGCCATTTGATATATATTATCATTATTCTCTATATAGTCATGTTATTCTTTGAATCATTTTGTGGTTATTAACTTTTTTTCATATGACTCGATTGATTAAACGTGGTAAGGGATTTCCATCTCACTTTTTATTCTCATGAGATTCATGCTATATTTTCCACTATTTCCTTTTGTGTGGTGTATGTATGGAACAATATTGTATTAATTGTGTAATATAATTCAATTTATGGGTATTTAAATCTTTATTTTATGATTCTTCTTTCAGGGGTTTTATGTTTCGTAAGTTACCAAATCGGTAAGGGAACCTTTTAACCCAATTTCTATTCTTTGGGTTAATCTCATAATTCTTAATTATATCATGCTTTGATTTTGTATGGAATCAATATTTATTTATTTATGATGTAATTTCCACTACACTTTTTGTGGATATAATTTTGATACACATAATCACCCCATTGATAAATTCTCAAGTCCTCGATATGAACTGGATAAGAGTAATTTTAACTCAATTTCCATTCATTGAGTTAAATATCCAAGCCATTGGTTTTGTCTTAAAAAGAACATGTGTGAATGTCCTGTGATTGATTAAAACTGAATATACAATCATATTGAGTGTATTTATATTTTTCACACATTATTATGTAATTGATTTATCATTAATCTAAGGATACAATTTTTTATAAGGGATTTCGTCTCAATTTACATTCCATTGAGACTTCATTGTCAGTATGAACCAGTTCACTCTTATATGGTGTATATACTACCCTTTGACATTTTAAATCATGAACCTCTTTATTCTCATGATATTATAAAGTTCCAATTCAATGTCTTTCCTCAATTATTTGTATTCAAGAGTCTCTCATTTTGATAAAAACTCTTTTATTAAAATATCATTTTATATTTTTTAAAGATTTATTCTTCTAAATATTTATCATTAATTTCCTTGTTTTAAAAAATGATTTTAAGAATTTATTTATATGGACATTAATGTTTTAAAATGATAATTTATTTAAATTTTTTAAAGTGGTATGGGACACTTTTATTCAAAAATTTCTTTATTAAATGTTTTAAATGGTTTGATAAATCAATGATTATGTCTACATATTGAAATGATATGTTGTGATTTCAATGTGGAAATGTTATATTTCCTTTATTCTTGTTTTAAGTGTTACTAGTATGTTGTCGTTATTGGGAATTGTTTACATATACAAATGGTTTCGTGATAAACCTAGGGCAGGTGAGCCCGATATAGCTCTTCAATGCCTTGGGTAATGTGACAGATGTAAACATTAATGTTTCTTATAAGAGATTTAGGGAATATAATGTGTTGGGTATTCCAAATGTGACTCTCTATGTAGCTGTGATAGTTACAATGTAGGTATGTTATTAATTCCATAAGTTACCTTTTTGATTTATGATTTCTATGTGTTATTCATAAATATTATGACTTCATGAGGTATGATATGATCGAAAAGTATGACTTCATTTATTTTTATTTATTGATGGTTTAATGTTTCCTTTTTTTTATTAGGTAACCCTTACTGAGCTTTTTATGCTCAAACCAAGTTTTTTAAATTTTTTCTACATGACAAAAATATGAATAGGGTCATGGATGGGATCAAGGAAAAGTCATGGTGTATAAACCATGGAACTAGACATGCTTCTTTTTAAGATTTTTTATTTTATGAAAAAAATGGATACTGAGTATTAGTGTCTACATGAAATTTTTAAGTTGATATGTAATAGTTATGGCCTAATTATCTAAAAATAAAAACCTAAATATATCTTCAATGTGAATTATTCATTTAATTAAAGATTGTGTAATATTTAAGGACGAGTCCTTTTAGTTGGTATAAGAGGTCTATTTGGATAAATTTAGAGGTTAGGGTGTTCTTTAAGGATAAGTGACATTACCATAATGGTTAGGATTTTAGAAAGAGTTGTAGTTATTTTTAAAAAAGTGAATGAGTTTAAGATAACATGAATAAGTATATCTTAGTATTTACCCTCCTTATAAGATAATATATGTTGATTTTACTGATATACTCACACTGGACTTTTTGGTTTTAGTAAATGGCTAGATCTAGTAGGCACCAAAGTAACAGTGGATGAGAAGAAAATTGTGATGGTTTTCTGAATGAGAAACTAAATGAAATGGGAGCTGCAATGAAAACTCTTGTGGTTATTCTCAACCAACTATATGGAGTCATGATTGAACACCTAAATAATGGTGATTTTTATAAGGCATTATATATGCAAGAATAAAATACCTACGGATATCCAGTAATAATCATAAAGGTACGTATGTTCGAAAACCTATGTGTCAACGATGTGGAAAGAAACACATAGGAAAATGTTTCAAAGGGACGAGAATATTCTATAGATGTGGAAGTTATGGTCATTAAGAAAGAACCTACCATGGAAAAAGGAAGCATCCATTTGACTCTAGGAAAGGGAAAGAAGTTCATTCTAAGGAATCAATTGAATGTTTTAAATGTGTTTTGCATGGTCATTATACAAAAAATGTCCTATGAAGAAGGTTTGGGAATGGGATCACCATGATCATACAAATATATGTTTACCAATACCTAATTCCATTCTAATTGAGGATGAGGAAACTGGCAATGACCAAGGAAATGTATGGATTATTTCTTATCTGATGTTTAGACATTATTGAATCTTAGAATATGATTCATGATTTTGTTTGTTGGAAAGAAGTATTTTAGAATAAGTTGGAAAGGAATGGGTAATGGATCATGAATAATGTTGAATTAGAAAGAATTCAATATATAAGGGATTCATGTGTTATGGTAGATTTTAGGATGGTGAAATGCTTAAAATTATTAAGGATCTTTTGATGATGTGATTACATTAGATGACTTTTTATAGTATTTGTAACCTATAAGTTTGACATATGATTTTCTTTTCAAGGAATAATTATCTTTTATTTTGTCGATATAGTTATAAAGAACCATTTTGGATTATATGATCCTTGAATTTGAGGTAATTACAGGTTAATACATTTTGGTATGCAAAATTAAAGTTATTATATAACCTTTGTGGTTAAAATATGTTATGGTTATTTTGAGGAATTTATCTCTTTTTGGGAATGTTATAAAATTATATAGTTTTTGAAAAAGGAAAACACATTGACCGTATGAAAACCTGTCGCATTGGACAATGATGTGGGAATCAAACCCACTACCAAAGTGCGACTAGCATTTATCGCCTACCACATGACTATATAAAGTCCCTATTAAGTATGAATAATTCTTTTTAGTTAGATTATTTCATGAATCAAGAATAAGTTGATTTTGGGTTATCTATGGAAATGATTAACCTATCATAGAGAATATGTGTTTAGGTTAATTACACATCAGTATGAGACATTACGAGTAGTCGATGTTTTTGGAGATAAATGTTATGATTTTTTTGGAAGACTATCTGATCATATCCTTTTGAATTTTGGGTTTCAATATTAGTTTGGATTACTTTGAATTATTTTAAGGACATTTTTTTATTTAATGGTCTTCGATAAACTTTGGGAATTGTATGACAAATTTTGGGGATTAAGAGTAGTTTTCTTTTTTTAAAAGATTATCCTTTTGGGAATTATATGGTCTTCTACTGACCATTTTGGTTTTTGGTGATATTTAAAGATAGGTAAAATTTATAGTTAATCTTTTGTGGATTATGTGATACTCTAGAAGTTGATTCTAGTTCTTTTAATGTGACCGAGTTAGTTTGAATACTCATTATTTGGAGAAAATATGAGTTTGTGGTTGAAATTTAGTAAAGTTTCAAAGTCTACATTACATGTAAGTATGATTAATTATGTTTTTAGTTAAGTTCATAAACAAATTCATCAATAAAAAGTAACATAAAACAAAAACGTTGTCTATTAAATTTTCATATTGTGGAATCAAAGACTTTTTAACCCATCACAAGTATTTGATTTTCTGGTGGTTAACCTTCTCCTAATCATGTTTTCTATCACTCTACATCAGAACATGATGGTTTTTTTCTCCTCTATGTCCTTTTTTTCATGGAATCCTAATATCTGTTGTCTTGGGTAACCTTTTTACTTATCTTCCTTTATTTTAAAGTGATACATTTACTGACTCCTTTTCCGATATGGGACATTCAATGAACTTTCCATGCCTAATTTTAAAATTGTGAGGACGCAATTCTCAAAAGGGGTGAATGATGTAACATCTCAGGTAAATAAATAAATAATAAATTTTTATTTTTAATTAATATTTCATGAATTAAATAGTAATTTTACTATAAATGGGTTTCTATGTTCGATGGCGTACCCGATACGCAACAATGGGTTTCATTGAAATCTTACGTTGCACAATAATAATATAATATTATTATTTTAAATGGTAGTTAACAAATAGAAATTTTATTGGCAGGAATGAACAGAACTAACTAAAATATGATTATACATGTTTCTTAAATGTTTTTACATTTGTCCAATAAAATTTAGAGGCTTAAAATGTGAATGAATCAAATTTTAAGCATAATTTACTTTAAAAGGTTGATTTACCACCTTTTGATTGAGAACCCTATTTAAATCTAGTTTTAGTCACTTTTTTATGTTATATTTGACAAAAGAAAATTATTCTTTAGTATTAGGAAATCAAAATTCACTTTTTGTAAAATATTGGTACTTTTCTGATAAAATTCATTTTTTGAGGAATAGTGAAAAATACCATATTTTAATTCAAAACTACCTTTTCATATAATTTATTTATAGGGTTAGATTATATTTTTAATTGGTTTTAAATAGTAATTAGATTATTTTTTTACCATTTAATCCAATTTTGGTCATTTTATGTAATTTTACTTTGAAATTGGAAATAAATAAGTGTCAATCTTTGGATAGTTATTATTTCTTAAAAACAAGTTTTTGGTTTTGATAGCGGGAATTAATAGTAAATTAATTTCTACCACTTCTGTATTTTGAATATTTAAAAATGGATTCCATATTTGTAATTAGGTGGTCCAAATTTTTTAAATAGGTAACTTTTATTTTTAGCCACTATGAATATTTACTTCAATAAAAATTTTATTTACCATGGTTAAAGGGTAAATCTGATAAATAAGGGTAAAAAATATCATTATAATAATATAAAATTACCCTAAAATCTGTCCTAATCCTATTGGTTAATACATTTACGACCATGGTCATCCTTGGGTTGATTTTCGGAACCCATTGATCCACTTAAGAGTGATAATGTCACTTTATATTAATTTATTTATTGTAATGAAAAAAATGAGAAAAACATATATCTTTTTGTAACTAAATTTTTACATGGAGTTATATAAGTTATTATTTTGGATATAAATATTTTTTGGAAGGTAAAAAGATTTCCTACATCAAGGTATTTTTTTATAATTTTAATACATCACAAAAATTATGTTATTTATGACACAATAATGATACAGTGGTTATCTCATTAATAAATGATTTAAATAAATGAGATTATAAAGATTAAAATAATACCCAAAACATGTCCAATTCTTATTTTATGATTTTATTTTTAACATGAGTCATCTTATAATTGTCTTTAATGAGTTTTTTATCTTTAGAAACCTAAAATAATTATATAATAAAATAATATTTTCACACTTTGTTAAAGAGCCCCTCCTCCCCCTTATAAAAGGAAACCACTTCTAACACATTCCTCACATCTATCAAGCCCCTTGCCTCATCCAAAACCTGCCCAAATAATCTCTCAATATCCCTACTTCCCACCTAGAAGCCCTACCTTATGCATAAGTAACTTCAAGTAATCCTTTGGTTCAATCCAAAGGGAGATTCCCAATTTAAAGGTAACGTGTTCTCTTAAGTCCTTTTGTATTATTTTAATTCTCCAACCCACTAAACTCTTTTTATTATTTTTGTTTATAAAAACCCCAGTAAAATAAATATTCTAGGTTTATTTTATGAGAATAATTCTAACTATACTTACACATGCCTCCATTTAATGCGTAGAGAACACACTGTTTCTATGGATGGTGAACTAGTGCCTCGCAAAACGATGATTGTTCAAATATCTCCTATATCCTCTCATGGCTGCCATTATGATGGTACTATATTTATATTATATATATATATATATAATATTTTTAGGTTTTATATATGCTTCTGTATTTTTTCATTTATAGCATACCTTTATGGTATCCATTATTGGTAAACGTGATAATTTTATTTAAGGAAGTGCGGACTACCACACCCTCAAAGTGATATGACTTGTTCATGCAATATGTGGGATGTATAAAGTATAGAGTTAATGAACTTATATATTATATTATAATGTAATTATAATATAACTATCTATCATTATGTTTTCATTCAATTAAAATACGAAATAGAAATGAAAGTGGTGTTCATGCGCACGTACGACCTACCGTCTCCATGAACAGTGCATATCATTTATTATGTCTAAATGTTATGTACTATAATAAATAAATTTATATACTTGATATATTTGATATATATGATATCTAAACCATGAATATCATTCTGTAGATAATGCACTCTTGACGACATGGAAAACTTTTAATTATAATGTGTTCATTTTTTACTCAAGAACCAAATATCGACAAAACGACCATTATTAACTTAAATGATTACATAATGTTTATAACATGGTAATTAGTGATATAAAACGAATACTAAACTTAAAAATGTTTTTAATCAAGTATAAATTAACTTAATTTTATTATTCAAGAAGAACAAGGTACACACAAGTCATGTCGACCCGAAGTAAGGGGTTTCTTATCTTGCTTTTAATTCCGTGATATTTCCATTGTTCCCAAATAATTTATTTCATGTGGTTTATTTTGTAATGCCATTTGATATATATTATCAAGATTCTATTTATATTCTTTTTATTCAGAGAATCATTTTGTGGTTATTAAATTTTGGTCATATGACTCGATTGATTACAACATGGTAAGGGATTTTCATCTCACTTTTTATTCCCATGAGATTCATGTTATATTTTCCACTATTTACTTTTGTGTGTTGTATGTACTACCAAATATTTTATTCATTGTGTAATATAATTAAATTTATGGGTATTTAAATCATTATTTTATGAAAATTCTTTCATCTGTTGTAAGGTTCGTAAGTTACCAAATCGGTAAGGCATCCTTTTATGTACTATTATAAATACATTTATATACTTGATATATATGATATCTAAAACATGAATATAATTTTGTATATAATGCACTCTTGACGACATGGACAACTTGTAATTATAATGCGTTCATTTTTTACTCAAGAACCAAATATCGACAAAAAGACCATTATTAACTTAAATGATTACATAATTTTTATAACATGGAAAGTATAATTATATAATAAATACCATATTTTATAATCATGTATTATTAAATATATAATTACTGTGATGTAAAAGGATTCACATCTTGTCGAGGAGGTGGTAGTCAACACGACCACGAACAATGTTATTACGATTTAAGTGTGTGAAAAGGTAATAAAGAAAATGAAATATATTATATTTCAAGAAAGTTAATTCTTCCATGAATATAATATATTTTTTATGTCACATATTTTTAATTAAAACCATTAATGTTGTTATAGGAAAAACGAACAATCATCGTTTCACGAGGCATTGATTCGTCGAACACCTAAACAATATGTTTGTTACACATTGGATGGAAGTATGTGTAAATGTAGGAATAAACCTTATCATAAGATTATTTATTATATTTAGGAAATTGTTTTATATAACTATGTAATAATTACTATTTAGGGCCTGGAGAAAAAAATAAAACTAAAGATCTTGAAAAAAAGATGTTACCTCTTCTTTGGGTAACTCTTTTTGGTTTGCACAAAATGGAATCATTTGATAGATTTATGCCTAATGGGAGGATTAAATGATGAGGTTAGGTATGTTTAGGAATTTTTTTGAAGATATTTGTCTATAATGTGTGGATTTAGAGGCGAGAAAAAGTAGTAGGAGAGGAGGACTTTTATAGTGGGGAAGAAGTGGCGCTCTTGTAAATTTGGAAAATAGAATTCCACCCACGTGTTTTCCATTGAAGGTGCCACTCAAAATATATAAAAATGGAAAAAATGGATTATATGGTATAAATATGTATTGAAAATTATTATTAACAAATTTCTAGGACATTTGTGCCCTTAAGTTTAAGGTTTAGTCCATTATTAAGCTTAATTTCACCTTAATCATTATAATTAATTTTAAATATTTTAACTAATCTATTTAGTCAAAAAATACTTTGATATTATTTTAAATTATAAATTATTCTAATTCCAAATATGGAATCCATTTTTCCAAATTCAAATCTTATAAAGGGCCAAAATTATTTTATATTAATCCTGTAGATGGGACGATAATGCAGGTTTTTTAATAAAAATGATCAAATGTCTGCTAAGATTTTATATATAATTTCAATAAATAATTTATTCCAATTACCTAAATTTTATTAATTTATAAATAATTTTCATCATAATTCTTTAATATAAAATTAAAACATAATTTAACTCATTAAATATATTAGACAAAAAGGTAGTTTTTAATTAAAATTCAGTATTTTTCACTATCCAATAAAAAATGAAACTTCATACAAAATATAAACAATTAACCATAAGATTATACTTTTTATTATATTTATAATATGAATTTTTCTTACATATAAGATTTATAAAAGTTCCAAAAATTGGATTTTAAATATGTTCTCCATCAAAAGGCGGTAAAACTACTTTTATTAAAATATAAGTTTTTATGTTTACTATTGGGTTGGTTCTCATCTTATTCATATAAAATAAAATAGTTAAATAAAAAATATTTTATTGAATATATATATATTTATATATTCAATTAAAATCACTAACTAATTTTAATTACTTTAATTTATGAGGAAAAAACTGCTTCGTGTGCATAAAAATAGTTTTCTATAAAAACATTCTCTTTAAATTCAATTGGATATTATATTTATTTCTAATTAATTAGTAACCTAGGAATCCAAATTATATTTTTTTATCCCATATATTTTCATAATATAGTTAATTATATTCATAACCACTAATTTAAAATCTATTTTAAATTTTATTATATTTAATAATAATATTTTTATTAATATATTTTTGCTCGATAAAACACGGTCATGCATGTAACACAAGCTATTGAAGAAATTCATTGATGCATTTGATGGATGCTAACTAATTATCCCTTGCATTTCAAGATATATCATATATTAACTTTATCTGAAATAGTAAATATATTTTAATGTCTTAGGATATTTTTTCCCTTACTCCCTTGGTGTTTCATGTTATACATGATATCGATATAAAATTCATACATTAGAATTTAAAGGTGTTACATTCTACCCACAATAATAAAGGTGTTTCCTCAAAATTTAAGATTGATCTCGGTAATCAAGGGATTGATATTTGAAAATAAACTATTGTAAAACACCCAAATAGTGAATAGGGTTAATAATGTGTCTTATTAATAAGAAAGACAAGAAATTACAGTGGTCATGTAACTATGATCCCTAATAAGAGATCATGGGTGGGAAATGGAAACATGGATATACAAGAAAAATCTATCAGTCATGTTATGATGGAAAGTTATATAGAACATGTTTAGAGGAAAGTTGTTGACTACAAAATCATAAACCAATGGTGTGAATAAAGGTAATTGATATCTTCAAAAATGTTGAGAACATGACAACATTTTTTACAAGGCCATTTTCCCCAGGAGTTGAGAAATATTTTCACACTCTACGAATATAAGAAAATATAAATTTTTATAAACATTATATTTTCCTTTTATTTCTCTTTAAACTATTCTTACTTCATCTCTTAGCACAAGTTGTATCATAGGGTGAAGTAATACATCAGTCTCTAAAACCTCACCTAAATATCATTTGAACCCATTTTATAAATGATTAAAATTCCCCAAGGATTATGATCCAACACTTTGAAAGTGATGTCACTAAATTTCTATAATATAATTAACATTATCCTTTAATCAACATGATGTATCTCTTAAGTCATAAAATACCTAATATTTCAGCATATTTAACATGTATTATCTTGAAAAATGGTAATAACTCAAATTAACATAATAATTTATTGGAAACATGCATTATTAATTATTCATTAACTAAAAAAATGTTATTGGAAGTATTACATAAATTCAAAAATATTTTAAACTCTATCAATGATAGAATAAGCCACTTTGTCGACAAATCATTAATCAGTTCCAAGGATTTCATTACATATTCAAGTCAATCATTTCCTTATTCAAACAACATTTTCTCTACATTATGAACATATTAAGGCTTATATCTCCCTCGATTGTGTATTTTCTTAAAATTTAAACTTTCTACTAAATCACTTTTCTTGGTACCATTTTACATATGATATCAAGTCTTTATTGAAAAATTAATGCAATACAGTCCTTATATATTTCATAATTGTATGATGAGAACATCATCAATGAAAAAATTTACAATGTATTTATTAGATCAAAGTACATAATAATATTAATCATTATACTTCAGTTGTGTCAATAACATATGCTCAACCATAACCCATTAGCTTATTCAAAAGTATATTCCCATGATGCTTAAGGAATTTGTTTGAATAGTGCCATATATCCTTGCTATTGTAACACAAAATAGAAGTGTTTTCCCTCATCCCATTGCATTATTTTTCTGAGTGACCCTTTTCTATACAATTAAAATAAGCACCCAATCCTTTCTTGAATTTACCAGGGCGATTCTTTACACATTTATCACATGTGTGAAAATCCTGCATTCCCTTATTCCCATTGTCTCTTATTTTCTTTCCCTTTCCATTCTTCTCTTTCTTTCCTTTGAATCCCTAATACTTAGAGAATTATCTATCTTTATTGATAGCACATAAAACAATTTCATTGTATAAATAAAATTTTTGAGACACCAATACCCTTTAGAGGAATGTCTTATGTCCTTCAAAGAAGTGGTCAATCCTTCACTCTTTGTTGTATAAAAAATCTGTATAATCCCGAGCTATCCTTATAAAGGTAGATTCATACTCTTCAAGACTTTCTTCATGCTATTTCTTTAAAATAATGAATTTCCTATTCATATAATTTTGTTTCTCGTGATGGATAATTTATCATATAATGACTCCTTAAATTTTATTCATTCCATGAGTTATATTTATTCTTCCTCCCTAGTATTCTGGATCAACGACCAACATTGACTGACATCACCATTCAAATAATATTCTATAAGTGTAACCATTTATTTTTAAACACATCCCAATTCCATGAATATCTTCTCTAAATACATAATCCATTGATCATTTCCATTGAATATGTTGTACCCCTAAATGATGGTGGCCACTATCTTATAAATTTATCCAACATTTAAGAATATTGTTGTGGAACAGGCTGATCCATCTAGGAAAGGTTATATTTCATAACCTAATTAAGCTACCCTAATATTTCTATAACATTCTCAGTTATAATACAAATTTTATTGGTTTCATTAATAATGTAATCTCTACATTTTCTATAAGTACCATTCTTCCTTCTAGGCTTCGTTTATAAATAATGGAATATACTATATTACATCATAACATTATGTAACAAAATGTATATTCCCAAAAATAGTGAAAAACAATCATAATTTAAAAATGATTTTCATAACTTATTTAATTATAAAAAATATATTTTCTTTTGGGATATCTACACTTTTAAATCATTCATAACGATTTACAAATAAAATGTAAATTATCAAAGGTACATACCTCGGGAGTGTAAAAACTGGTGGACAATAAGGTCCATTATCATGTACGAGGTTACGCTATGTTAGGTCTGACACAACATGTCTATGTTTTTACTCCTAGACACATATGTCCTAAAACCATGTCAACTTTTAGTATTCATATAGACATGTATTTCTTGGAATACCCTCATAATATCTACCATACCAAAATTCTAATATATTCTTCAATACTTATCCAAAAATATATCTTAGGGTAATGTTTTATAATCTATGTTTTATAAATCTATTTTCCAATGATTCTATTAAACCTCTTTTGATATCAACCATAACGCCTTGACCTTATAAACCAAGATCTGGTGTATTATTAATTACATCGGCATGATTATGAAGAATCAAGTCATAAAGGACCGATTAGTTTAGTAGTGTTGGAAAGCCAAATTACATATATGATACCCATAATACATTGTAAAACAGAAGTAAAAATATAATATATAATAAAATGAAATAAATATCTTCCTTGAAACCCATTCAAAGGATTTATCTTCATAACCAAGGGAAGGGAAACATAATTAGGGTGATATAAAATGCTTAATAAGGGTATGTAAAGTGGAATAAACAATGAGTCAATGGAAATAAACTAAAATTTAAATTTAAATAACTTATAACACATTCCATTCAAATAAAAGATAAGGCATAATCTAAATGGTAAGGTAAGAAACTAAAATCCATGCCAATTAATCAATCAAATGATAATTGAATGCATCTATTGATATATCAATGAAAAATATCATGGATGAGTAATAATTGAATCAGAATGAAGGAAATGATTAATTATTATACATTATGTATGTAGAACATTAAAACTCATACCATTAATACCTTTCAAAAGATTTTTAAAACTAGGGATAAAACCACATTTAATTTTGACAACTTATACGTCTTGTGAGAACCCGTCGATGCATCGAGGGGATATATAACTTTCAGGACCAACCCTTCATTTTTAGTCCAAATAATATTTCATATTGAATAGTAGAAATAAGTAATATGCCTTTTCAAATATCCTTATTTCATAAATAATAAAGTTTTATCAATATTTCACTAGTTAATCAAATTACCGTTAGAGTGAACACCATATGTAATAACATTATATACAGTTTAGGAAATAATAATATCCATTGTGTGGGAATATGTATATTTGAGGTAATTTCCATTGAAAATTGATTACAAAAAATGGATCATATCAAGAGAAAGTAGAAAATAACAAAATAAAGTGATATTGAAAAGAAAATCATTAATAATATTCTTAAAGATTTTATTATTTAAACATTGAAAAGTGTCACATACCACATTGAAACATTTTAATCATAATCCCCATGAAGGTGTTCCATTAAATTTAACATAAATTTTTATTGTAATCAGTATATTAAAGATAGTTCATGTCAAATGGAAGTATATACACTATATAAATGTAAATTTTTTTATAACAACAAATAATTCTCAATGGAATGTAAATTGAGATTAAATACCTGGCCATATTTTTTCATTTTTTTTGTGGTTTTTAGATACTATATAGTGCTTTAAAATATGTTACTAATTTATATCGGAACCATAATCACTTATATAATATCATATATTAACATCTTATAATATCTTAATACCCATTTGTTTAAAATAATTCATTTTTTCAACATTTTGGGTGTTAATTTTCTATTTTTTCAAGTATGTTTTTACTTGTTACGTGTGCCTTCTACAAGTTCTGGGAGCAGTGGAAGCACGGGATAAGAATGTACCCAACTTTTTAAATTATCATAATCGATGATTAATCTTGGATCATTACAATGATAGATTCTAGTATCCATAGAATTGAATCAATGATAAAAGAAAAAGGAGATAACTAGGAATAGAGAAGAGATGATCGACTTATTTTTAAATAACAAATTTAAATAAATTATTAAATTACCTTCAAAGTGATTATTTATTCGTTGATGTGTCCAACTATGGGTCAGAGGTGTGGATTCATTGCGATTTATAATCCTTGGATATGAATCCTCTATTGGTGATCCACACATGCTCCACATATCTTCAGACGTTGTTGATGGAGTCTTTGGGAGTTAGCATGGAAGATATTTTCACTTGTGATTCCTGCCTTTAATCTCCTGGAGATTCACTTCCAAAGAATTCTCCTTTATCCGGTTGAGGAGGATCTCTCTTATTATTGAGAAAATACCTAGAGAAGAAATATTTCCCTAGGCGTGAGAGCTTTTCAATCTGGATGTTGTGTATAAAACAATTAGTTAGACTGTGTAATGACCTCTTGGATTATATAGATAAAAATAACATAACAAGGAATTTAATTTACATGGTAATAATAAATAATTAGCACAATTGAAGTTACTTAATTTATTATTCCATGTGAAAACCCCATGTCAAATAATAATTGCAATGCTATTATTTTCATAAAATGTGCCTAATGAATTTAATTCCATAGGCAATAATAAATAATTACCATAGGTGTTGTTACTTAATTTATTATTCCATGTGAATACTCCTTGTAAAATAATAATAGAAATGATATTATTTCTTTAAATTGTTCTTAACTTTCATGTTATATTTAAATATAATATAACCAAATAGTATTTAATATTATTTCTCACCAAAACCATAACCTAGTCAGCCAATCCTCCCCAATATTTATAGGGCCTTGAATATTGACTATTTATTTATTAAATAAATATAACTCGATTATTCACCGATAAATAAATATTTCTTCCACAAAATATTCTCTCAAATAACTAGATATTAAATAAATGAAATTATGAATACATGAATAATTATTGAACCACAACTGAGATTAATATTTATTCAACTTGTTAAATAAATAAATTAGTCAACAGAGATATTGGAACACTTAGTGTGTGACCCTCTCAGCCACTTTCTCATTGGCCTTAGGTGGACTTTCCTGAAGTATATGATTATTTTCTAGCAATGGGTCAAGGAACCCTAATAGAAATAAGTTAATGTTAAAACAACATGTTACCTCATATGAATGATTACCGTGTAATACAATCCCTTTTTCTTGATATCTCCAATCAAGCAGGTTGCATGAAAGTGACATCAACCCATGTGCCCGATTTCTCATTATTTAACTTCCCATAATTGAACTTCCCTTGTAAACTCCATGGCCCTGGATTTAGTTAGGCTATATCATTTTCATCAATGGGCCAGATATATTTACTTCCATAGAAGTGAAAAATACCTTCTCACATTATTCATTAATACAGTATTACTCATGACACACCCAATATATCCTACCTCACCACGAACATTGGACGTCATGGTATTCATCAATACATCTAAGTGCGCGAGTCATAATACCCATTAAAATGATCTTAAAGTTTAAGGACCAATAAACACATACACATATAGGAACATCCAATGACACTTATGAATGTAGATTTCCTACTAGCGGGTATTTTTCTCCTAAAATCCTCTTTTTTATTACCATGGGAATATACCAAGAGAAGGTACCTCAACGTTTTATGAGCCCCACCCCTGATAGACTATATTATTTGTGTCCCTTTAAATGATATCATCCGTCCATAGAATATATATCCAAAAATTGGGTCATTGAACTTCTGGGTTATCATCATAGTAAGGATCCTCTATGTCCTTTTATTGAGATAGCTACTCATAAGGCATTATCACATACTTTGTCATGCAGGATAAAAATCATGATATGATAAGGAGTTTATTAATTTTCATCCAATTAATACAGATTTAACATAAAATACAAAGAAGTTTCTTTCTATTGAACTAACTCTAACATACTCTCACTTGCACTAGATCCTACAACGAATAACCTTCAATATGATAGCTCTCACATGATACTCATGCTTCTACTGAGATAGGACTTTAGTCAAGGTTTATACCATTTCTTTTTTGTGGACACGCATCTCACTGCAACTTCACCCCTTTGATTTATATCCCTCAAGGGGTGATACTTTCGGAGTATGTGCTTTGTCTATTGTTGGGAAATTGGATCTTGTTCAGGGGCCACTGTTGTAGTATTATTACAATACAATGTAATAGGATATTTACTGGTAGGCACCATATCATGCTCCCTGAAAATGTTATGAATCCATATAGCTTCCATGGATGCATCAGAAGCCACTATATCTTTGGAATCCATTGTATAATCAGTGATAACTCTCTTCTTTGAACTCTTCCAGTTCACAACTCCTCTATTGGGATAAAAAAAATATCTTGATTGTGACTTCAGATCATTCTGATCTATCTGAAAACCAGCATCATCATACCCTCTGATGACAAGCTCTTTGTCTCCTCCATAAACCAAGAACATATCCTTAGTTCTTCTCAGATACTTAAGGATAGTATTGATTATTTTCCAATGTTTTTATCCTGGATCTTCTTGATATCTTCCTACCATGTTCAGTGTATAGGAAACATCGTGTTTGGTATATAACGTGGCATACATGATAGATCCTATCGCTGAAGCGTGTGGAATCGTACACATTATATATTTCTCATGTTGTGTTTGTGGATAAATTTTTGTGGAAAGATGTATACCATGTGACAATGGAACCAATCCCCTTTTGGATGGTTCCATACAAAATATATTTAGTATCTGGTCAATGTTTGTTCTTTTACTTAGTCCAATTAGACTCTTGGATCTATCACGAATGATATTGATCCCTATAATGTAGGCTGCTTCACCTAAGCCCTTCAGGGAGGAGAAAATTTTTAACAAAACCTTGACTGACTAAAAGAGTGGTATGTCATTTCTAATAAGCAATATTTCATTAACATACACTATTATGATAACAACTGCATTCCCATAAAACTTCTTGTACACACATGGCTCACATTAATTCTCAACGAAACCAAATTATCTTATCGCTTCATCAAATTGAATATTACATGACTCAGATGCTTGACTTAATCCATAAATGGTTCTCTGGAACTTGCAAACCCTTTAAAAATGAACTTGTGTCACAAACCCATCTTGTTGTGTCATATAGACATCATCCTGAAAGTTCCTATTATGGAATGCATTTTTTACATCCATCCTCCAAAATATCACAGTCATGGAAAGTTGTTATGATATGTATGATTATTATGGATTTAAACATGGAATCTGGGGAAATGGTTTAATCAAAGTCAATTCCTTGATGATGTTTGAAACCCATATCCCCTAGAATTTATTTATAGGTACTAACTTGACCTTCCATGTCCAGTTTCTTCTTGAATACCCATTTAAACTCAATAGGCTTTACATCAACCGGCACATCAACCAGAACTCAGACTTGGTTATAATACATGGAATCCATCTCATAATTCATATCTTTTTCCATCTTTCACCTTTTGAGATTTCTACTTCTTTTTATAAGAGATTGGTTCATCATTGTCCAACAATAATGAGTCATTATCCCCAGTGACAAGGAAACCATATCTCTTTGGTCCCCTTAACACTCTTGTAATCCTATGAAATACTTGTGTTTCAGGAACAACCTCTTCTATGGGGACCTATGAAACTTGTTCCTGTACCAACTAATGTGTGTCTTGATCATCAACTTCATCCAAGTTAATCTTTCTCCCACTATCCCTTTTAAGGATACACTCCCCCTCAAGAAATATAGCTTGTTTGGAAACAATAACTTTCTTATCTATGGGGTTGTACAGGTATTATCCCTTTATTTCCATAGGATACCCTATAAAGATATAATTTATGCCCCTAGGTTCTTTTTTGTTGCCAGAAAAACCCTTAACAAACACCTCTCATCCCCATAGACATGTATGAGACAAAGTGGGTTTCATTCCACTCCATAGATCGAAGGGAATCCCATTTTCCACCATAGTTAGTACTTGGTTTAATGTGTATGTTGTAGTTTTCAATGCATATACCTAAAAGGATAATTGATGATCTGTATGATTTATCATCTACCTTACTATGTCTAGTAAGGTATAGTTCTTATTTTCACTGACTCCATTCCACTATGGTGTGTGACGTGGAGTGATTTGAGATAGAATCTAGACTCCTGTAAAAGGTTTATAAACTCTTGGTTAAGATATTCTATATCTTTATCAAATCCAAGATTCTTTACCTTATTACCAAGATTATTCTCTATATAATTCTTAAAATCTTTTAATTTCTCAAATGACTTAGACTTATACCTAATTAATTAGACAAAGCCATATCTACTTAAGTCACCAGTAAAAGTAATAAAGTAAAAATATCCACCTCTAGATTCTACTAGAAATGGTCTACACACATCAGTGTGTACCAATACTAGAAGCTCTATGGACCTTTCACCCTATCCACCAAATGGTGGTTTGGTCATTTTACCTTGTAAACAATCATGACATCTATCATGTAGATTTATCTCAGAAGAGTCTAAATAACCATCTTGACAGAGATTTTTCAGGCACTTCTTGTTTACATGACCAAGGTGGTGATGCCACAACTGGGGGTTTTATGTGTCATGTGAACTTGGTTCATTATCAAGTTCCAACACTTAGTTATTGTAATTTAATACATACAGATTGTTATTTAAATATTACATACCATAATATATGTTTTCCTTATAAATGTAACAACATTTCTTTATGAACATGAAAATAAATCCATCTATATAAAAACTCAATATAGAAATTATGTTCTTGGTAACACTAGGTACATAATAACATCCATGTAAAACCAAAATAATTCCCATCTTCAATTTGATGTGGTAGTCACCAATGGCAAGGGCAGCCAGTCTCACACCATTAGCATCTCATAGATTGACCTCTCCTTTGGAAATTTTTTAGAATCAACTTGGTTCCTTCTTTTGAATATAGATTTGAGCCCCATAAACAGTATCTCATACCCAATGTGTATAAATGGAAATATTTCACTTGATAAAA
Organism: Viscum album; assembly: GCA_963277665.1. Lineage (NCBI taxonomy): Eukaryota > Viridiplantae > Streptophyta > Magnoliopsida > Santalales > Viscaceae > Viscum > Viscum album. The sequence goes on from OY728133.1 coordinate 1,055,604,118, forward strand.
AACTCACCTTTGGTTTCTCCTTTACTCTAGGTGCAGTTCCTCTTCCAGTGGCCTAACATTCCTCATGAAAAGAATACTACCACCATTTCTTTTCCCTTCATATGGATCTTCTTCTTCATGGTCAGACGGTATTTGAAGGCTTTAGATTTCTTATAAATAATATTCCCCTTTTACTTTTATATCCTTTTCCAATTCACCAAAAGGACTATGGGTTTTTCACACCCCATATCATTATAAACTTGGAGAATTAGGGTAATAATCTCTGATAGACTATTCATATTATTTCTAATATTATAATTCACAATAAAACTGGAGAAGGTATTAGGTAGTGATGATAGTATGAGATATGTACGCAACATATCTGGGAATTTAACCCCTATGATGTCCAAATGATCAATGTAGTGAATAATCCTTACTATATGTGGTCCTATTGGTTTATAATCTTCAAGCTTAGTTGTGAAAAAATCATTTGTGATCTCACACCACTCTTGTATTGCCTTCTCTTGATAGATATCCGGAAGGTGAGACATCATACTATTAGCATCCATTCCCTCATGTTGCTTCAAGAGCTCATTGTTCATGGATGATCACATGAGGTACTAAACATCCATAGCAGTATTCAAATTTTTCTCATAAACATAAATTTCCTCATCAGTTGCCTCATTTCTAGGCACAAATGTAAAGGCTCTTTCAGCACATAAAGTTTCCTCTCATATAGCAGGATAACCGGAAGGCACCATTGCAACTCTTCGAAATTAGTGATGGTGAGAAGGTTTTACTTCTCGAGTATGGATCTCAATGATATATTTGATGTAATTTTGATTTTGGTATCTACAAATTAAGATGAATAGTTTTTTTAATTTATTATGATAAATATAGAAAAATAAAAAAATAAATATCTATTAGTCTCCCACTATTTTGTCAAAACCCAATTTCCCTCACCATTGGCCTCAGAATATCTTGTTTCATATACATTATATTGGAAAGGATCCATATTTACCTTTTTATTACCCCAAATAGGGTTGGTTAAGAAACTTGAAAGGTTTTAGGTAGACATTCCAAATTACAACTACATTAAATCATAGCTCCATGATCTGTTGAGTGGAGTCCCCAATATTGAAATCCTTAATTTTGGTTTTCCTCAACCTTTTCCTCTCAGTTACACCAATTCCTGCTAGGGTAGTAAACCCTTGATGTAAACTATGTTAAGTCAACCAAAAAACATTTTATAATTCCTTTATAGTCGAAAGCACCCCAAATAGGGTTAGTAAAGCACTTTGAACTATAGTTCGATTCTAATCGAACTAATGGAAGGTTATAGCGACTTAATATTTAATTGAGGGATTTTATCCTTTATGTGTGAATTTTCAATTATTATCTTTTCACATGCTTTTTAATGTTAAGTGGGATATAATTCAGTGATTAACCATTTATATATAATATTTACACATAATCCATTTTTATTTTATTTTCATATTGTTTGTTTATTAGTTCATTAATTGTGTGATCGCGTCAAACGTCAATAATGAATAACCATAAAACTAATAGAAATAAAATAAAGGGATTTATCATGAGATTTACTATTGGTTAGTTTATCTAGAGGTTTATAAACTAACCCTAACCTAGATGAGAAACACATTGAACTGTTTAAGGTTCATGTTTATAGATTCCCATCTATCTACCTTTGTATATCCTTAGATTGGTTTCACCTCAAATCCTAACTTGAATCATCTATACTAGTTTGGGAGTTCCATGAATTACATATTATTTTAACTCACACATAGTTTTTACATAAAAGAAATCATGGGCACGCATGAACTACATATTAATGAGGAGAAATCACCTAGGCTAATAATTTTAATTTAATAAATAAATTAAAAGGGAACCAGTCTCAAACAAAGGTCTGGTCAAGCTCACGATTATATACATACATGCAACGAATTATGCATTTAAAAAAACTATAATTCTATTCATTAATCATTCATATGAAGATAAATTACCCTCAAATCGATTAATCATTATCTTTAATTAATCAATACTTTTTATCTTAATCTTTTTATAAATTTCTTTGAGATTCTCATCCATAACCTTGTACATAAATTGTACCTTGTAAGAAACCCGGTGAATACCCATCCCAAACTACCCATCATGTATTTATACTTTTATACACATTATTATTTGTGACATGCAGCACGAACACAAAATTATAATCATAATACAAATCATAAATGATGTTAAAATCTTTTAATATTACACAGATATTAATTAAACATATATATATATATATATCAAACACATATCACATGTTTTCTCTTAGCTGTACACCCACAAAAAGATACATGTATCAAGGGTTTAGATTATATAATAATAAATTTTTAAATATGTGGAATCTAGAAAAAGTACATGGCGTGTAGATCCGATTACACAGCGTATACCCTCTTCACTGTCCATCTGAAGTACACGCTTGGGGAAAGAGTGTGTGAGGCGTACATTATAAATCTTTGGAGTACAAGGCATTCCCATTAGGACACACGCCATGTAGACTCCATGATACATGGTCACCAGTTAAGAAAGCCATCTATGGGATACACGACATGACCCTGACCCGAAGGGACTACATGTTCTGTCCAATGGGCCAAATAGTGTGTAGTCCAGCTAACCATGCATCAGTTTGTCCTGGAAAATATGAAGTGTAAGAACTAACTACACCGCGTGTCATTAATGAACATGGATTGAGTGTTTTTATAATTAAACCTGACTCATTGAACATAAATACAATTTTTGTAGATCTGACAACAGGATTTGTATTATTTTGTTATCTAAACAGTACTGTCAGCGCCTCCTGATGAGATCCTAGATTTAATTTTAATCATAAATTTATTTTTTCCTATTAGATCTATGAGAAACAATAAGGAAGGAAAAAATCTTGAAATTCAGATTACAAGAACAGTTAAACATGAATTGATAAACTAAATTATTAAAGTCAAAATCAACAACAAATTATTAAAATAATTATAAATTTGAATATGGCAATTCTGATACCACTTGTAGGTTCCAGACATAGCAGAAGTGTAGGATGGGCATGTACCCAACATTGAAAATTTCAATAATTGATGACTAATCCATGATCAATACGACGATGAATACCAGTATACATGGAATTGAATCAAAGATAAATAATAATTAGAGAACCTGGATCTAATAAGAGAGGGTTGACATATTTTTTATATAATTAATTTAAATAAATTATAGAATTATATCCAACGTGATTCTTTCTTCATTGATGTGTCCAACCATGGATCATAGGTGCGACTTCATTGCGATGTAGAATCCAATGATAATAATCCTTTATAGATGATCCACATTTTATCTACATATCTCCAAGCATCACTGAAGAAGTCTTTGGTTTCTAAGGGGAAGATCTTTGTGTTTGAAATTTTTTCCTTTGATTTCCTTTAGAATCACATCCAAAGAATTTTTCTTAATCTAGTAGAGTAGGGTATCTCTAATTCTTGGGAGCATTATTGGAGAGGGAAGAGTTCTCTAGGCTCGATATCTTTTCTCAAAGGATTTTGTGCACACAATGATTGGTTAACCATTGGAATGACACATTCACTTATATAAATAATAATAACATAATCAGGAATTTAATTCACTAGGTAATAATATATAATTAGCATAGGTTTCATTATACAATTTATTATTCCATGTGAAAATCCCATGTTAAAAAATAATAGCAATGCTATTATTTCAATGACCTGTGCTTACTTAATTTAATTCACAATGTAATAATTAAAAATTTGCACAGGTGTCGTTACTTAATTTATTATTCCATGTGAAAACCCCATGTAAAATAATAATATTAATTCTATTGTTTCCATGACTTGTGTTTAAATTTCATTTTCTATTTAAATATTATTTAACCTAATAATATTTAATATTATTTCTCACCAGACCAGTAACTTGGTCCGCGAATCCTCATCAATATTTATCAGTCATTGAATAATAAATATTTATTTTTTAAATTAATATAAATACATTATTTTCCTATAAATAAATATTTTGTCTTTAATATATTCACTTGAATAACTAGTAATGAAATTAATATGATCAGGTATACTTGAATAATTATTAAACCAAAACTGGGATTAATATATATTCAATTTGTTAAATAAATAAATTATTTAACAGAGATGCTTGTTATACTTATTGTGTGACCCTCTTGGCCTCTATCTCATTGGAATTAGGAGGGAATTCCTTACATCCAAGATTACTATCTAGAAACGGGTCAAGGAACCCAAGATAAATAATTTGATGTCGTAACAATATTTCACCTCATATGAATGTTTAGCATTTAATATAATCCCGTTGTCGAATTAGGTGGGTTGCATGGAAGTATCATCAATCCATGTGCTCAATTTCTAATTCCATGACTTCCAAAAATTAAACTTTCATAGTTAACACCCTGACCATGGATTTAGTTAGGCTATATTGTTTCCATCAAAAGGCATGAGATATCTACTTCTGTAGAAGTGAAAAATAATTTCTCGCACAATTAATTAATGATGTATTACTCGTGATGCACCCAACATATTCTTCTACACCTAGAACATATATCATAATGGTTTTCAATAATACATCTAAGTGTGTGAGTCATATTACCAAATAATAATAATCTTAAATTCTAAGGACCAATACACACATCCACAAATAGGAACATCCAATGAAACTTATGAATGCATATTTCTTACTGAAAGGTCTTATTATCATAATATCCTCCTCAATATTACCAATTTCACACACCATGAGAAGGTGCCTTAAATTTTCATGAGTCCCACAACTGATATCCTATATTATTTTTGTCCCTTGAAATGATAACATCTGATAATAAAACATATATTCAGGAATAATAGCATGTCACTTCTAGGTTCTCATCATAGTATAGATACACTATAAACATTTAGCGAGACATCTATTCTTAGGAAATTATCACATACTATGTCACATATAAGAACATTCATTATGTGATAAGAATTCTATTAATACTCATCTAATGAATATAGGTTTATCATAAATTAAAAAGAAGTTAGTTTCTTGGGCACCAACTCCAACACCTTTTACTTCCTAAATAATAAATTAATTAATTAATATCCTTTTTAAAACTTATTATTACTTTTAATTATCTTGTTACAATTGTTTATATAACTACTTAATCAATTATGTTTATGTGGGGTGTTTTTACCAAATTTGGTTTATGTATTAAGAACAACTTTGGTAGGTCAACTATGGTAAAAAGGTTCAATATATAAAATTTTTCAAAAAATAATAATTCCATAATTATCATATTTATACATAAATTATACTTTTAAAAACAACCATTAAATATGGTTATGATAAAGGAACCAATGTTACAATCATGGAGATGGTGGGTCATACATACACATGAGTAACGTTTCCATTTTTCAATGATTTTTATGGAAAGAAGGTAAGTAAAATTAATCATTGAAAAAATATAATTATTTAATAAATAAAATATTATATAGTAAAATATAATTGTATATATAAATCTATGGATGTAAAAGGAATCACATCATATCGATGAGGGAGTAGTCCACACATCCACGAATGACATTATCACTCTCTAAGTGTGTGAAAATGAAATAAATAAATTGATATATATTATATTTATAGAAATTTAATTATTTAATGATTATAATATTTTAATTTTAGGTCACATATTTTTAATTAAACCATCTTTTATATGTTTCATGTATCGTGTGAACAAATGACATCTCTTTTAGGTGGCGGTAGTCTACACTTCCACAAAGGACATTGTCGTATTTACACAAAATGGAAAGTAAAAAATGGTATGTGTTATAAAATTATTATAGAAGCATAAAGACATAATAAGTATAATATATATAATACATATCATATATATATATATCATTTACATCATAATTTTCAACCATTAATGGTGCTAACGGAAAAATGAGTAATCATTGTTCAGTAAGGCGGTAGTTCGCTACACACATAAACAGTATGTCCAATACCCATTAGATGGGTTTCTGTGTAAGTTTATGTAGAACCAATAATAGAAAAATATATTATTATATTTAGGATACAATTGATTTTATATGTTCATGTAATAAGGATATTTTATAGAGTTGAGAAGGAAACAAAACTAAAGACTATGAGGAAAGATTTTGCCTCCTCTTTGGGTTACTCCTTTTGGTTTACACCAAAGGAATTACATCAGTAGATTTTTGCCCATGTTTATGCTTATAGGATGTGTATAGAAGATGTTTAGAATGTATTTATACAGAATTTGGTCCACAAAAAATGTGTCTTGATAGGTATTAGGAGGTGGTATGAGTGGTGGCCTTTTGTAGTGGAGGAGGAGTGGAAATCGTGTATGTTTTGGAAAATGGAATTGCACCCACATTATTCCCATATAATATGGATCCAATAATATATATAATTATATAAAATGGTGTATATGGTAGAAATGTGGAAATTAAATTCCTTTTGGACATTTTTCTAGGTCATTTGGGCCCTTAAGTTTAAGGATTAGTTCATTATTAAGCTTAATTTCATCTTAATCATTGTAATTGCTTTGAATTTAATTCACTAATATTTTTTGTAAAAAAATAAGTAGAAATTATTAGACAACATAAATTATTATTTTTCCAAATATTGACTCCATTTTGAATAATTTCAATAACAGAAGTTTCAGAAATTAATTTAAATTTAATCTATCAGATGTGACGATAATGATGGTTTTTAAAGTAAAAATAATCAAAAGCTTGATAAGTATTCATATCAAAAATAAATTTTAAATTTATTCCAATAATATAAATTGGATTAATTGATAAATATTTTATATAATTTTAATTTAAAAAAAAATTAAAATATAATTTAACAATATAAAAAATTAGTAGAAAAAATAGTTTTGAATTAAATTTCAACATTATTTATTAATTATTGAGAAATAAATCTTCATAGAAAATACCAAAAATTCACCAAAAGATAATTTTTATATTTATAATTAAAGTATGATGTTTATTTTAAAATATAACATTTATAATACTTCCAATAATTTTATTTAAAATAGTTCCTCCATTAAAAGGCAGTAAAACCACTTTTATAAAAAAAATATAGGTTTTTATGTGTAATATTGGGTTTCTTCTCATATTATTAATATAAAATAATATAGATAAATAAAAATATTGTATTGAATAAAATATATATATATATATATCATTATTTTCACTCACTAATTGTATTCACTTTAATTTATTAGGAAAAAGCAGATTTATGGGCTTAAAAATAGTTTTATATAAAAACATTCCCTTTATATTAAATTTGTTCTGATATTCATTTCTAATTAATTAATAACATATAGATCCAAATTATTTTTTTATAAACTATATATTTCCATAAGTTAATTAATAGTATTCATAACCTCTAATTTAATGGCTTGCTTATAACTTATTATATTAAATAATAATATTTTAATAATATATTGTTTCTCAGTAAAACTCAAACTTGTGTGGAATGCAAGCTATAAAATAAATCCATTATAATATGACATACATGGTAACCCAATTTCTCATTAATTTAAAGCCATGTCATAAATTTATTTTATTTAAAATAATAAATATATTGTATTTTTTTGGGATATTAGGTTCCCTTATATGCATGTTCTTGCGTATCATACACGCTATCAAATATAATATTCTTACTTTATAATTTTGGGGAATTATAGTATAAGAGGAAAAAGAGAACTCTAATAAATAGAAGCACATGGTAAGGGGTTTCTTAACATAATTTCAATTCATTTGATTATATGTATACTTTTTTTATTATATTATGAAAATAATAAGTGTAAGATTTACTTTCATGGATATATAGTTAAATAATAAATTTATTATTGTATATATAAATTTTTTAAACATAATTACATCTTTTATTAAATGTAACTTCATTTATATGAAATGTTTAAGGTATTTATGGTCTCCCTTATATTTCTAAAGGATGGATTCCATATTAACTACTCGTTTTATTTGTGTGATTTATATACTTCCAATTTGATATTTTATATCATGAATCTCCATTATTTTATGATATTTAATGTTATTATTTAATGGGTTATATGATTCAATAGTTACCAATTTTGAATGGTATTTTCTTTTCAATTTGACTTCTTTTGTATGTATGTTATGTTATGAACAAATATTCATTTATGAGGTCTATATATATTACATTTTAGATGTAATATCATGAATTTATTTATTCTTGTGATAAATTATGATTCATTTAATGTCATTCCTTCATGGGGAATTTGATTAAATGTTTTAACAGTTTTTTGGGTTTAATAATAAAATGTCATCATTTATCAGGATTATTTATTTCATTAATTCTTATGATGAAATATTATGACCTACGTATCAAAGAACTCATCAGTTTTATTATGCTACAGTTATTTCATTTCAATACCAATTTTCCGTAAATTTTCCTATCTTTATGTACTCATTATTCCAAAATTATGTCTTTTAAGAAAATATGACATCATTTATCTCTTCCGTCAAAAATCATTTTTCATAAAAATATTTTTTTTCTAAAAATTGATTTAAAAATTATTTTACATTAACTTTATAAGTTATTTTTTACCCAAAATTTAATCTTTACAAAAAAATGGAATCATCATGTCATTTTTAAAACAATGCATGTTTTGCTATTATATATAATGTGTACAGAAAATTATTTTTACCATGTATGACATTTCCTACCCTCAAGACCACCCAATATTTTATGAATTCTATTATAAGTTCAAATTTACTTTTAAATAAAAAGTATTTCCAAAATTATTAATAAAATTTTAGTTTTAAAAAGGTATTTTTAAAGAAACTTTTATTTTCTTCAAAAATGTTTAGAGTGAACATTCAAAATCTATTCCCATATATGATGTCATATTTTGATGTTACTCCGTGGGAAATGATTATTTTCTACAATAATACCTTTAATTATTATAAAATAAATTTCATCAATGAAAAAAACATTTGATTTTACATATTATTAAAAATTATGTATATGTTTCTTTCACATATATACCTAGTTTATTCTCCCTTCCTTTGATGGGGTAATACATACCTTATAATCATTTCCCAAATTTTGTCATTATAAATCTTCATATGAATGTGGTATGAGTCAAGTTTATTCATCCCATTTTCTTTTCATAGTACATTATTATATTATGTATTATTATTGATTTCCATTATGTTTTACACGTAAATCATGAACATGTTAAGATGATACTCTCGGTTTTCACTCCAATCCATCGAGTAAAGCTTTATTCTTGTGAGGTTTCATGTATTGGATTAGCAATTAAACCTAATATGGTGTGGGACTCTATCCATAGAGTGATATTTTCTAGCCAGTTATCCTTGCATCATGTTTATGCCACGTTTTTTTCTCTAAAATTCCCTATGATTCCATCATATTATGATACCATCTTTATTATGTAATAATTATATTTGATTACTCATGATCTTTTTATTTTATGATATCATGTTATAACTTTTATTAGCATGTTATGTTCCCTTATTATGTTGATTCCCTTACTAAGATTTTTAGATCACCACTTTTCTTATGTATTATATAGGCTATACTATACAGTTTTAAAATCTTGAATGTATTTAGGAGATCATTATGGAGAATAAGGTAAAAACAATTATTTTAGTTACACATTGATAGATCATGAACCTAGTATTCTATCGACATCAGGACTTGTGATCTTGGTGTTGTAAACAATGTATGATTTTGTTAAAAATCATTTAATAATATGTTTTAAATGATTGAGTCTCTATAGTTGGTATCAAATCAAAGGTTTAGTCATCCTTTGGAAACAAGGATGAGAAATATTTAGTGAGAACCCTTGGGATATGTTTAAGGATAATACAAATTGTAATAAAATATCATTAAATCTTGGTGAAATATAGATCAAGTGGTTTATAAGAAATTATAACCCTGTCTAGATACAAAAAGTGGGCATGGTTTGGGATAATACATTATTATGGGCAATATCTCTAAAAAAGGTACATTAGTTTTGACTAAAGCACTACCTAATACACAATAAAGGGCCTTTCTATACACCTGGTTAAACACTCTTGATGGATATGTTTTTCCAATTCATAGTCTCTTTATAAACTATCATGAAGGAGTTGAATAGTTAATAATCAAGGATAACATATGTTAAACCTTGGGTTTTGAATGATTTTCAGTAAAAATGTTATTCGAGGAAGAATGACTTTATATTTCGTGGATATAAGTTTAATGTAACTAGTATCCATTAGGTTTTATTATATATTCTAGGTTAAGATAATAATATTCAATGAGTATTATTTTATTTTTTTAGAAAAATATGTATTGTAGAAAACCATAGTGTTTACAAACTGATTTTATGATTAATGTAATTTTTAGGAAGTTCATCATATTATTTTGGGATGTATTTTATTTGGATGAGATATATATATAAACATTAGTTTTAACCTAACAGATTATTTAAGAATCAATAAATTATATATTTTCATATGTAACCTGAAGTGTATGATATAACATTGAGGATAAAAACTTCTTTTATGTTGCGGTTATTGAGGTTATTTTGTATATACGGTAATTTATTTAAAGAGTGATCTAGGTAAAACATTTGTATTTATTGATATTAATATATTTGTATTCATTGGGGTTAATATATTATATTGTTCTATCTGTTTTTTTATAAAGATATGAGAAATGGGTTGTTCGTATTTTATGGATGTTATGATCTATTAAAAGTTATTTTTAGTTCTTCGTGCAGAAAAACAAAATGGATTTTTATACCTTATAGTAAGAGGTTATGGGGAATTGATCGAATGACAACAAAAAGGATCAAAAGTTCTTTTTAAGTAAAAATATATCAAGTGACTATATTTTCTCTTATTCCTTATCTTAATGATAAAAATTCCCTCAAGTTTTGGAAAATGATATTGAGAAAAAAATTATATTTCTAAATTTCTATTGATTTAATGGGTTTTTAAATCATCACATATTTATGTATTTATGATGGTTAAAATTATCAGCACCATGTTCTATAATACTCTCTGTTAATCCCAATGCATTAGTATTCTCTTCCATTTCCATGTTTTCATTTCCCACCTATATTCTCATAATTGGAAACCTAATAATGTGTAATTTTATATGAACTTCATAATTAACATTCTCTCTTATCTATAAGATATTTTATTAAACCTTCTCACATGTGGTATTTTAAGAGGATTATGTTTATATTTCAAACCATTTATTACTGAGATCATGATTAAATTATGATGGTGGAACACAATTACCCAAGTTTTTTAAAAATGGACATCATATACAATAGTGTATATGGAATGAATCGGAAAGAATATAATAGAATGTTACATCCTAATACATTATGATATATTTATTTTTAATTAAATTCCATCCCTTTGATATCTTTTTATCCACACAACTTTATGTTTAAATGAAACACTACACTCTATTAAAATATTAATATTCTAACACACCCATTATAACCAAGCCAATTAGTTGGAGGATATGAATAACACTAGATATATTATGAAAATTAGATGTTTTAGATATTTGTAAAATAAATTAATGGTTATCTACTTATTAGAAATAAAATAATGGCATTTCAATGAAATAGAAATTATTTTTGAAAAATAGTATTTCCCTAAAATGTAGTTTAGTCCACTTTAAACACATTTTTTAAAAATTATTTTCTACCAATTTATGAATTTTTATTTTATAAAAATAAAAGTATTTTTTAAATAATAATACTCATATTAACTTAGGGATAAATGTTTCAATTTTTTTATAAAATAATAATTTTTCAGTGAATAGTGAAAAATACTAAATTTTACAAAATCATCATTAACTATTAATATTTAATGTATAATAGTTATTTAATTTTTTAAATTAACATAATTATTATTTAATTATCTTAAATTAAATTAATTACATTTTTATCATCTCTATACTAGATTTTAATATAAGTTTATTGGTAGTCACAAAAACAATTGTTTTGAAAACATTTTCACAGTGCACAATGTTTCTCTATATTAATTAATTAAATTAATACCTAATTATGAATTATTTAAATTAGAATCATATTATATATATATTATTTTAATTCATTTATTTATTATTAATTTTCATATAGTCAATATGATATCATCTTCTCCGAAAAAAATACATTTTCAAAGAATCATTTTTTTTCAATTTGTTTGTATGTTTAATTATAAATTAACTTCTATAACTTATGTGAAATGATTTTAGAAAAATGTATTTAATATTTTTAATCAAAATAATTTATATAATTTAATATATCCAAATTAATTTTTTATCATAATTAATATTGAAAAATGTAAAAAATATTTTCTAAAGTTAATGTAAAAATGGGTTTACCAGGGGTTTAAAATGAAAAGTATTGTGTCAAAAATGAACCAAATATTTAATAATTCTTATTTTTGGGTGATATTTCATCATTATATATTATTGTTATGTAAAATGGTTAAATATTTTCCTTTTTAATGATAAAAACATTAGTGTAATTCTTTCTTTTCAAAAATACCAACTATGTCATCTCCCCTACTTAAAAAGCCCACCGTCTACTCTCATTTATCCACTTCCAAAACCCATTTGATTTGGAATAACCCAACCAAATAATATAAAAAATTACTTTATTTCATCCTATAATCATTTTTCCTCCATATGGAAAACATATAAATTCATTTGGTGAAAACAAAAGAAGTTGCCTGAAGAAGAGGTAATATCCATAAGTGACTATTTTTTATTATTTCCTCTTCAACATCCATAAAATAATTTTAAACTATTATGATAAAATAAAATCATCATATTCTTTATAAATATATTTTTATGTTAATTTCACGGCATGTTACCATATTTTTATCCCTTAAATGTGAAGTTAAACCATTGATCTTGTGTATGACAGACTACCGCCTCGTAAACTAATGTAATTCATTTTCCATCATCACTGATAATGTCTTGATATAATGTTTTATTTAATGTATATATTTTAGATAATTATAATTCTGGAATTATATTATCTCATGTACCTTCTAACATTTCATTCTATAGATAATATTATAGCGTCGATTGTGTCTACGGAAAACAATTTCCTCACGAAGTGATGGGATTAGTTTTTCGCTATCTTTTTATATGGAAGATAATCAGGGATAATTTTAATTAATATATTTGATATATATTAAATGATATTTATTCTATAAAATTAATATACCTTCAATTTTCATAACATTTCACTCATTAAAGAAATGATAATGTCACTCATGCATACCTACGACCTATCTTCTCCATGAAGCTATGTGATTCATTATCCATGTTTGAAAATATATAATGATTCTAAAGAATGATATAATAAACATTAATGATATTTATAACATTATTATAATTATCTATATGATTTAACTATATTCTATGTTCATTATATGAAACTTTCATGACAAAACATGCCTGAGAAAACAATGCAATTAACACCCGATACAATAATGATAACCAATTTTGTTAATGAATGGGTAATAATATGTTCTAAAATGATAATTTATGATATTAAAAATATTAGAATGGTTCTGTTATTATTTAATAACATTTTTAAAAACACAATATATTATTTGAAAGGGAAATTAATTAAAGTGAAGTGTGACACAAGGGGTTTCTTAAATCAATTTCTATTCATTAGGTTATACGTCTACATTATTGACTATATTATGTGAATATTCTCTGTGATATTTAATTTTATTTCTCTATATTTTATTTAAATTTTTTTTATCAATTTAATTTTTTATAAATAATTGCTTCATTGATTTCTAATCACCTCAATGATGAGAAATTTTTAAGGGATTTTTTCCTCTCTTTTATTCTGGAGAGATAGATTCCATATTAACAACTTGTTTTTTTTGTGTGGTCTATATATTTCCCTTTTGAGATGTTATATAATTAATCTACATATTTTCATGATATTTAATTATAAATTTAATATTAGTCTCTAATAAAGAATATGATTTAAAAGTTAAAACAATTATAATGGATTTGGTACCAATTTTTATTTTTTGGGACATACATTGTGTTATGCACCTATCTTATTTTATGTTGTGTATATACTATATAATTGATATTTAATATCGTGAATTTATTTACTCAAATGATATTTCAATTTCCATTTAATTTTATTCTTTAATGGGTATTATGACTCTATGTTAACAAATTTGTAAGGGTTTTTCAATAAAATATCATTGTTTATCAGGATTGTTTATGTTAATGCCTCCGATAATAGAATATTATGATCTATCTCAGGAATATCAAGAATTTTATTCACCAAAATGAATTTGTTAGAATACATATTTTCCATTTATTTTCCTCTCTTTATGTAATCATGATTAGAAAATATATTTTTTAATAAATTCTGACTTCATTTATTTATTCAGGTAAAATTCCTTTTTCTTCCAAATTCATTTTTTTGAAAAATATTTAAAAAAAATTACATTAAATTTTTAACATCATTTTTTCCCTTAATTTTATTTATAATGATATATTTTGAAATTAATCCTTCTATTATTTTCAAAACAAGTCCATCTTTCCTTTTATTAAAATTGTGAGAGGAATCTTTATTTTGACATATACTTAATTTCTCACCATCTTGACCACTAATTGTTGTAATGAGGTCATTATATATACATAATTTTATTTCAAAATAAAATTTTCTCAAAAATGTTTTATTAGATTTTAGTTATAAATTTTCATATTCAAAGAAAAGTTTATTTTCGTGAAGAAATAATAAACATAATCTTTCAAGATCCTTTTTTCATCTAATATGACATCCTTTGATGTTACTCAATGTGAATTTTTTTTCTAAAGTTTGTTTTTAATATTTTTTTAAACTATTTTCACCATAGACAATAACCTTTTATGTATTAATTTATTATAAATTACATATATGTGTCTCTCATATATATATCTAGTTAATTATCCATTCCTTTAATGGGGTAATATATGCCTTATGATAAATTCTAAAATACATTCATTATGAAATTTCCATTGAATATCATATAAAGAAACATTATTTAAAAAAATTTATTATTAGGGGTAATTCATTTTTTATTCTTTGTGGTTGATTTTCTTTAGTTTTCACATATATATCATGAACATTTTTTTTTGTTTTTACATGGATGGTGCTCTAATGAATTGGGTAAATATTTAACCTCTTGAAAAGTCATGTATGGGATTACGGGGTAAACCTAATCCGTTATGGGAAATTTTTCACCATGTGATATTGTCTAGGAAGATAGTCTTGAATAATTTTTATTTTATGTTTATGTGTTTCTTCAATATTCCCTATGATTAAATGATCTTATGATACCATTTTCATTATTTTATTCTTATGTGTGATTACCCAAGAGCCTTTTCTTTTATAATGTCATGTTATACGTTTGATTCACATGTTATGATCCCTTATCATGTTTATTCGCATAACAGGATTTTTATCTGGCCCATTTCATAATTTATTCCCATTTTATCCCATATAGATATAGAAGATCAAAAGGATTTCGGAGCTCATTTTGGAGAATAAGGTAAAAAGTTTTATTTTATTCCCACTTTGATGTATCATGAACCTGGTCTTCTAAATACACTAGGCCTCACATTAATTTTGTTATAAATAATGGATGATTATAATAAAAATCATTTAATAATATGTGTTATTGGATTGTGTCACTATAATTCATTGTCATAATTTTGGGAAAAAAGGATATCATTGTTGGAAATTATTGAAACAGAAAACTAGACGATAAAATTTTGTTTATGGGTATGAAAAAAATACAATTATATTTGCTTATATCAATAGTATAAATGGTAAATTAATTCCTTTAATCTAAGAAAATGATATTGAAATATTTTTTTCCCATTAATATTATTTGTATAAAATGATGTTATTTTTTATACCTCAATGATTTATGGTTTTCTCATCTTTTACATTCTTATGATCATTCAAATTTTTTATCAATGTATTTTATCACACCCTATAATTATTGCTACATTAATTTTTTCTTCCATGTCCATAATTTCACATCCCAGTAATTTTATCTTACATAGAAACTGATTTATGTGCTATTCTAGATGAACTTCATTTTTCTACTTCCCTATTTTCCAAAAGATGTTTTATTATCCATTTTAATGATGTGGTATTTCAAAAAATGTTTTTAAATTTCTAAACCCTTAATTACTGATCTCAATTAAAAAATTTGGGAATATAATTTATTAATTTGGATGATAACTTAACTCATTAGGATTTTAATAGAACACTCTGATTAATAATATATATGACAAAGAATAATGAGCATAAACAAACCATGATTTTTTTTAAATATGGCCACTATAACATAAAAATTAAATTAAAAAATTTAAATATGAGTGAATGAATTATGAAATATATATTTTATATTTCATCTAAAAATAAATTTATTGATTAATCCTTAGGAAATAAGCACTCAATTTTAAATAAATTCATTTTATGCTTTAAAAAGTAAATTTTTTTCTAAATTTTTTTTTATTTCATTTTTGTGAGAGAATTTTATAATTAATTTAAGCCAAATTTAGAAAAATTATTACTTGTAAATTTTTTCATTTTATAAATCATCGTATCAAATTTATCTGAAGGTGAAATTTTGGGATTTTTCTAAAAAAAGATTTTTGCAGTGAATTCTTAAAAATACCATTGTTTTTGAACAATCATTCCTTTGTCAATAAAAAGACCCATTATTAGTTTAATATATTATTAACTTAAAATAATACTCCATTAATTGTAAATAGTCTAATTAATTACAAAGAAATAATCTTTGTACTTAATTCTGGTATAGGTTCATTTTTATGTAAAAAATGTATTTATTTAAATACTATTTTCATTTTATTTTACGCATTAGTATTGAATTTAATTTATACAACGTTTAGATATTTAATTTTGAAATAAAAATTCTATATTTTAAAATTTGAGGATCAAATTTTTTCAATACTTTATCTTTACTTTTGTTCATAATGAATAGTACTGGTGGTAAATATATCTCAATTTGGTAAGGGTAAATAAGTCATTTTAGATAAATAATAATTTTATAATTCCATAAAAAAATAATTAACACTAAAAAAATTTCTATTTTGAGCATTTAAGTCAACCAAAACCTTTATATATATGAAAAAGTAGACTTTTTTCCAATTTTTCATTGATAAATAGCTTTATAATATTTTATGTAACGAAAAATTCCACAAATACCACCATATTGATTTAAAATTTACTTTTACGGTAAAATAGGGGAAAGAAGATACTATAAAAGAATATAAAAGTTAATTTTGAACTTATATATTTTCTTTTTATTTTGGTAATTTTTTTAAAATTTTTATTGATTGTATTATTACTTTAAATATTTAAAAACGATGACATATTACTTGTGTAATAAGTATAATAATCAATTTAAATGATTAAAAAACTAAAATTGATTATGTTTTGGATGAATTATAGTGTCACAATAATTTTAGGGTTATTAATTATTCATAACAGATATTGAAACAGATTATATTAGAATTACATATTTTTCTTGATATTTTTAATCATCAGGTGTACGAATAGTTCTTAAATTTACTTTAATGGAATTTTATGCTAAAATATATATTATTAAATGAATTAAAATATAAAAAAATTATAAATAGGTCAAGGGGGTGTAATATGGTCTAAAATTTCATTCCTATTCCATTTTGGAGCTAATTATTACCTTATAATTAAATTTATAACCCATCAATATTAAAAAGGTTTTTGTCACACTTATGGTTAAAATTTGTTAATAAAGGGGTTAAACCAAAAGATAAGTTTTAAAATTACACATAATCCGGCCTAAATTTCTTTTAGTTGAATTAACATAAAACATAACCTATATTAAACTCTAATTTTTTCCACTTAATACCCGATTGCATAAGAAATGGAATTTACTTTATACAAATATTTTATATAATTATACATGTGTCCTTTCTTTCTTAATAAAATGACACCACTTACCATTGTTTCTTCAAACCACCCTAAGATACTTTTCTTGATAAAACCTGGAAATTAACTCTTTTAAACATACTTATAAATGTTCTTCATAATTGTTTCCTTGAAAATAACGTCCCTAAGTTCCTTAAGAAGAAATCCAATAGAGGTCCATCAGTGGGAAGTAATCGTTTTAACCAATATCATTACTTTTACTTCTTATTTTGCATCCTTCAATTCTATAATAACCTTTAAAATATAAAAAATCTATATATAACATATATTTTATTTTATTTTATTATGAAACAACATAATTTATCTCATTTTAGATCATATTGTGAACGAAATAATCATTTGTGAGTACATATAGACTACCACATCCATAAAGGTATGTGTTTTGTTATTACTCACCATATCATAAGTATAGTTATTTTGATTTATTATATATATATATATATATATTATTACAATAATAATTATGGTTTTATAAATATAATATATTACTTATATTTTTACCCTTCCACCCATCAAAAAATCATTATATCGCTCATGCGTACTTGTGTAAAACTACCTCTATGAAGAGATTTTATTTATTTTTCAAGTCCACTGATGATTTGTAGTTATAAAATTTTATTTCATGTGAAAAATATATATTTATTTAATTTTTATTATTCTATATATTATTGAAAAATGAACCATTTTCCATGGTCATCCTACCAATGTAATTTTGTAATTATGAACTAAATAACCTCAAAACACCGCTTGTAGACATAAATGATTATGAAATTCAATGTGTAATAGTAATAAATTAAGTAAATTGTTTAATTATATGTTAATAAACCAGAAAATGGTTTTAAACAAGTATTTAATTATTATAAAATTGTTATATCATAATGTAATGGACGTATATTGCCAGTATGGATTTGAGGTTAATTGTTTCATAACTCAATTTTCATTCATTAGGTTATACTTCGATATAATTGACTATGGTATTCCAATAATATTTATATAATGACAAATAATTTAATTACTTTGTATTTAAACTTGTTTTTTTACAATTATCACATATAATCACTTCATTTGTTAAATTATAACTTTAATGAAATGATCATTGTAAGGATTATTAATCTAAATATTGTTTCTTTGAAACATATTTTGAAATGTGAACCTATATACATTTAGATGGTTTATATTATGAATATTGAAGTAATATATCATTAATGAATCTTTTATAATGATATTTAATGTTACATTTTAATTCTATATATCATGAGCTATTAATTAAAATATAATAATCATTACAACGGTTTTTATGGTCTCAATTTCAGTTATTTGAGACATAATTCCTATTATGAACCATTATGTATATTATATTTTGTACTTGTAGATCCATGATTGTGAATTAAAATATTATTTCTAGTAAATTATGTTTTTTATAGAATCATGTTATTTTAATTCATCTAATGCCTTTACATATCAAGCATTTCCGGAGTTGTAAGGGATCCTCATCTCAAACTATTTTCATTGAGACATTTTTTGATTGGAACACCGATATTCATTTCTATGATGTATATATTTAATCTTGAAATATAATTTATCATCTCTTTTTATAATCATGTAATTTTATGTTACGTATTATGTTCTTTATTTCAAAGAGTTTATTTTTAAATTTTATATGTGGTTTTCTTTTTAAAATGTTTCGTAAAAGGTTTTGAAGAATTTAAAAAAAAAATACTCTATACTCTTTATATTTTTTGAAGAATGGTATTTTATAAAGAAAAATTATTTCCTAAATCTAGTTTCAATTTTCATTGGCCTTATTTTAAAAAATATATAAGGAAATTTCTTAATATTTTCTTCATGGGTCACTTTTATCTCTCTTTATAGATGTTTGAAAAGAATATTTATTTTTAACATTTTCATTATGAATTGATTTTCCCACCATAATGACAATTCATTAATTTAAATATACCTTTATAATTTTCCCCATCTATTTTCCATTAAATTTATTTTCACACTACTTTTTAATGATTAGTTTTCCAAGGAATTAAAAGAAAATGGGTTTTTCCCACATTTTTAAAGATGCATTTTAATTGATATTTTAATGGTATTTTATCTTTTCAAAAAAACCAATATTATTCCTATAGTTCACTATGGATATGATCTTATGATACCATTCACTTCTTTCAGTAAATGCTTTATGACGATATTTTGAAGAGATTGTCGTGAATCTAAATTTTTCATATTTGTATGAAACTAAGAATGTTTTTAATATATGAAAGAATACATGTGTTTTATTTCCTAATATGGTACTTGGGAATTAATTGTGAATTAAATATTTGTGTGTGAACCCAAATACTTAAGGGACTTTATCTAATATGTGTTGGTAGGATCTGTTAAAATCCTCCAATGCATTGAGTTATAAGATAATGTTAACTAGATAGAAATAACTCTAAATAGATGATATAGTTAACTAACTATTATTTAATCCTATAATAGAATGGATTTTACTATTTATAGGTAACTCCTAAGAGATATAATAATTATTTGGTTATGTGATTCCAAGATGAATGTCTGATGTTACATGATACTAATACAACTTTTCAATTCTTTTGATAAGTTCTAATGGATCATTTTCTCAAGGATTGTTTTTACATGTGGAACATTATTATTGAATTATGTTAATATTTTCTTATGTTAAATTTTTATGTCATTTTCCATGATTTATGAACCATATATTTATGGGTATTAATTTTCATATGTTATGATCATGAACTTTGATTATTTCATCATACACTTTTCCTTATCTTATTCTCCCTAATAAAACTAAATTATTAAATATCATGATTACCAATATTTAAAGTTTTATCTCACACATATTTTGTTTTCTATTTCCCTAATTCATGAATAAATAATGCAAGAATATTTTCATGGGACATGTTGAAGATGTATTGTGTAATACAAATAATGAGGAATAATGGAAAAATGATCACTTGAAATCATAAATGTATTTGTTTAAAAATTTCATTAATTTTAAAAAAATATACCCAAATGGTCCTTATGTATGAATGTGATCAAATTTTAAATTAAATTTTTAATGATTATGATGGCTAAAATTTGGTCACATTTAACGGTATCAATGCCTGAAATGTAAATATTATATTTTTGGCATCAGAACCGGGAGTGTTGGTTCAAACACCCCCATTGTCTTTTTACTTTATTTTGATTCAAAAATATTTATATATCAATTGAAACTCAATTATTTGATCATATATGTGGTTTCTACTATAATTTTTTATCTTCTTCCTCTAATATGTTCTATTCTAATTCATCCCTAAGTCCATGGTGGCCTTAAGATTTTTTCAACAAACGTATAAATTGGGAGTTTATGTTTTTATGTATATAAATATTTCCTAAATGGTTTTTTATTAATTATATAAGTATAATTATAGAATATACAAATAGTTTCATAGGTCTATGGTAGTTTTATATATGTTTTTACAGTTTTTAGGGATCCAGAAGTCATTGCTCTTTTAAAAGAATTTTATGTAAAATTAATATTCTAAATTTAATCATTCAAAACTTATTAAAAATTTATTATTATTTAATATTAATTTCCTTTATATATTATTATACTGAGGGCCTATTATTTATATTTATGATAGTTAAATTTAAATTTCCCATATTGGATCTTAAAAAAATGAAAATTATAGTTTGAAAATGAATTTAAAAGAATTTTTTTTCGTAATTTTAAAATTTGTGTTATGAAGAATTAAAATTATTCTATATTAGAAATTTTCAATGGTTAACGTATCATTTTAAAATTAATAAGATTTTATTATCTAGACCATCACTATTTAAAATTTATTTTCTTTTGTATTATGTTCACTTTGAATACATTTCCATATTGATGGGTGACATATAAGTATAAAATCGTAACATTTTTATGATTTTTGGATAATTTAAAAATCTTGAATTATATAATTATTATTATATATATGATCCTTAGGGTATTAGATATAAGCCTTGAAAAATTATCTTTATATGTATTTAAGCCACTTTGGCTATACTTATACGGATCATATAACTAGTTTGGATTCCATTCTATATTGTGATCACCCTGGCTAACTTAGGAGGCCACTTTACTTAGATATTTGTGCATATTTTAATCTTATTTTTTAAATATTATCATATTTGTATAAAAAAATAAAATGTGTTACCGAATGGGTATTAACTTTTGTTCCCTTGGTTCCATTATCTTGATGATTTGTATTCATATAAATGAAAATTTTGTATCATTGTATATAAACCTTTACATACATTATCCCTTTTATTTTGACTTATTTAAGATTTATAATTTATGTGTTTTTAAAATGATCTATCATCTCTATAATTGATTTATTCAAAAACTAGAATTATATGTGTATAATTGGAGTTCAAACTAGCATTTTGTGGATTATCTAACAAATGTTCTAAATAGAATAGTTTTTTGGTATCCTACTGGTCTGGTTATCCTTACATCCGATATATACCCTATAAGCGTATGAATAATTTGTTGTTCTAACATGGTTAGTTTCAAGGTAGTTCTATGAATATTATATTCAATGTATATTATATAAGTACTTATTGGAGGTGATGTGATCGAAGGCTCCCCTTTTGTCACATAAACAAGGGTAGGTGTAGAAGATTTCGATTATTTTAGATTTTCATTATACTCTTCACATGTATATCACGTCATCTTCTTTCTATCCAAACTTTCATTTATATTGGATCATTTAGGCTCATGTATTCTCTTGTTATATTGTGAAATTTTAAAATTATTGGTAGTTTAATTAGTTTTAATTGGATTATATATCGTTTTAATGAGTTTATATTCATTATATATCATATTAGGTATTGTATTTATCCTTAAGATATATATTTTGATACATGAATTTTCAATGTGTGGTATGGTAATATTTTTCTTGCATGAAAAACACTTTGTATAATATAATTAATTATTAGGATAAATAATTCCAAATGGAGTATACATGATATTGGGGAACTGTATTTAATCACATGGAGATCAAGAATGAACATAATTACTTATCGGGGGTTGTATCATGTGTTGGATTAGGATTTTTTCAGATTGTTTTTTTATAAAATGGTTTCAAAAATTCATTTTAATTTAATGTTATTTGGGGATTAATGTCAGATAGATTATAGGATTTCAAGAACATTATGGGTATATTGCAAGTAATAATTTTACCAAAACATTTCATAAAGAGGCTAAATTTTCCATAAGCTAATAGAAAATTGGTATTTGTAATAAAATTATTGTTATAGAAATTACTAGTTATAGGGTGGTAATTTACTAAGATTATCAAAGATGTAATGTTTTGGAGAATAAGATCTAGATTGTGCACCAACCGTGTAATCCATTATGTTTGTCTATTGATAGGCTTCATATGATTGGTGGATATTTTTGGAAACCATTAAAACTAATCATGCATTATATTTCAAAATTCCAGTTTATAGTTCATGGTTATTATATTTTTTGGAAAACCATGATCCATAAACATTCATATTGTGAAATATGTGGTTTCTCATTATTCTCTAAATTAAAATGATATTTTTTTAACATCAAAATATTTTTATTGGATATCAGGTATATCAAATTAGTTTGTTTAATTTAATTTAAAATTATTTAAATAAATTTTATCAATATCTCTTTTTATGTGATTTTATAAAGAATTATTCCCCCTTAAAGAGCTTCGTGAACCCTCAAAAGTGGTATGTGGACACTTTTTTCCATGATTATTCTTTATTCGGTTAAAAGTAAATTGATATTTTTGGGAATATGGCTTGACCTATAGAGAAATTTTATATCCATGGTCTATCTCACTCTGAGTGGATCTTAGTATAAACCAATATAATGATTTGGAAACATATTTTATTCACTGCGGGCCTCTATCCTCTGAAAGAAGAAATGAACATCAAGATACATATGTATTATTATAGAATATTGAAATGATATTTGATTTAATAGGGGCTCATATCTCTGTCAATGTTAATATAAAAATTTAATTATTTAAGAAAATAACTAGTAGTGGTGGTAATATTTTTATTAGGCCAAAATATAGGAGCAATTTGAGTGTAATAACTTATGGGTTATGGATACTCAGTAATTGTACTCTAATACAATAGAACTAGAAAAATCAGTGGATTAAATTTTATTCTAAAATGAAAATAAAATACTTATAGAATATATTATCTAATTTATAAATATCTTTCAATTTTACCGATGATGGTCCTGAGTGATAATATCAATGCCCATCAATTTATGATAGGCCTTGAAGAAAGAATTTGATCTCATGGTTTCTTTTTAACAATCTACACTTATTTTAAGTTAGTGAATCATGCATTAATGGTTGAGAATGATCTATGTATAATTTTTTTATTATTTTTATTTATTTAAATATATGTATATTTTTTGGAGGGTACACCAAGAAAAGTAAAAAAATATATGAATTTATGAAGAGAAGTGGAAATAATTCATTATATATATTTTTGTTAGACTCTTAATCACCAATGGGGAAAATTTTATTCCATCGGTGTGGAATTATTTGGTATGTGAAACACTCATTCAAAATATCCCCAATGATTTTTTGGATTTTGGGTGAATATGACATATTTATTGGTTTTTCAATGGAAAACCCAAACCCATGGGTTCATAAATAAAATTTTAAACCTTTAAAATGGTGAGGTCTTATTTTCAATGTAAAATAGGAAAATGTGTATTATATCATGAGAAATTAAAATTTATAGTGATTCATCACTTTTTTGGGAATCCTTAAGATCCACATTAAGTAATTTTTTTATGTTTTGGATAAGTACCCTATGGAATTAAATGTGGTACCATTAGTAATGTCACATATTATAGATATTTCATAACCTAGAGTTTATTATTTATTAAATATATTATTCTCTCAATCATTTTTTACCAAATAATGGATTTATTAAATATTTCAACTGATCTTGTACCTTATATCACGGAAATATCTACTCATCTTAGGAATTAGAATTATCCCAGTTTGAATTTCCCATATTTCATTGTCTTTATATATGAAATTTTGATTACAACAAACTTATTAATCCAATAAATAGATCTCTTTGAAAATATTCGTAAAATACATTTGATGAAATTATTTAAATCTCACATTTATTATTATTATCCTAGGGTGACCATCCCCACACCAAAGGGAAATTCCTATCAATTTTAAGGTGGTTGATACATGAGATATATTAAAGTGGGGAAAAAATTTAAGGCCTTGGAAGAGATTCATTCCATATAATGTCTCCCAATATTGAGGTGAATTGATAGAGTTTAATGAATGAGATTTCTCTCATTGTCATGAATTATGATAAACTATTCCCGGATGAATTTTGAGGATTTATAGTTTTTAAGAAGTTGAGTTTCTTTTCAAGATAATTTATAGAAAATAATTTATATAATTTCCCTCCTATTATATTCAACTAGGTGATTTGATGGAGTTTTAAAATATGATGGATACCCTAGAAGGTAAAGGGATTATCTAACTCAAGGTTTCAACATGTGTTCCACTTATAATAAGATATAAAAATGAAAATTTGTGATTCAAGAGGTCATGTTCATATGACATGTATTATAATAACATGGTATTTTGGTTTATCCAATGAGGGATTGGGTCTTCTAGTCTTGTAAAGAACAATATAATATCTTCATGATAGATATATTATTGGGTTTTTTTCAGTTACTTTGAGTGATATATCAAGGAATTCTCTAAGATAAAATTTATTTTCATTACTCTCAATAAAAATTGCATGGAATTTATATGGATCTGTAAATGTAATGATTCCTTTATTGAACTAATATGGTGATCAAAATCAGCTCAAATATTGAATCTTACATAGCATAGAAAATGATATGTGGTGTATTGTGAGATCAAAATCATGGTATTGGGATGCTAAATTATAAAATGTAATCAACTGGCTACATATGGATATCCCTAAATCTATATAAATGAATGAAATTACCCAACCCATTACCTTTACCTACCTTTAGTCATATATTCTCTTATGTGTTTGAAGCATGGTCTCTTTGGTGATATTTTCATGCAATGTACCAATAATAATGTATTTAGTTATATATTCTCCCAAAAATATTTCATTCTTAGTGAAATTCTATTTGTATTATATCTATATACATTTTTTTTTACCCAAGATAGACACTAGGGAAGTGTATTGTAGTAAACCATTCTCTTGAAAGAAAGATTTCATCACAATATATGGAAGAATCTAATGTGGACTGATAATTGATAATTTAATTTATATATATTTAAATTGAGGTAAAATAAGATAAAGAGGTAATGTTTCTTTCTAATGATCATATTACACATTATATCCTTTATAATATTAATTAATGGAAGCTAGAGAATGAATAATGTTAGTGTATCAAGACAATTATATATATTATGGGGAGAACTAGTGAGTGGTCTTTTTCTCCTAAAAAAATTTATTGTTACAAAAAGTGTTATGTGGTTTGTCAGTATTTGTGATAGTCAAAGATGAAGGACTTAATGCACTATAAAAGGGGTGTTCTAAACAGAACCAGTAAGATATATTACTATTTTATAAACTGATATTCGTGGTTTGGAATGATTATATAATGGAGGATTATGTGTGTTGGTGTCATACATTTAAATAGGTTACTTTCATCTTTTATTTTCTATTTTTTATAGTCTCTACTTGGAAATGGGATAATAAATCTATTTATTCCATCATTATATTACCTCATACCCATAACAGAAAGAGTTTGATATGAGTGGTCATTGTTTTGAGAACTTAATCATTGCATTTTATTCTGGTTAAGGAAAATACCATTTTTTAGTAATTATTATGTTTTATTTCCATGACATAATAATGTTGTGAAGGGTTCCAACTATATTTGTTTTTGATAGAGATCTCGGTTAACATCTCATTTTTGGAATGACCTCTAAGAGGATATGAGAAGTCAGATAAATATGATATTGGAATATCATCCATTTATTAATGGGAATAAAAAGTGGTAAATCCCAGTATTAAATGATATTCTCTACAAATGGGTGTTAGAAATGAAAGTATCATTGGAAAACCATATATAATATGTTAAATAATCTTATAACAATATTAAATAATGATCAATTGAGATGGCTTCCCTAGATGATTTATGTGGTCAGTCATGTCAGTCTACACATTGTTAGATAAGTTTTTTTGAGAAATATATAATGGAACTACACATTGTGTTGGATATAGTAGATAAAATCTTTCTCATTCCTAAATAAATTAAATTAGATCAATGTTTCTAGATGTTTTCTATTTATCATCATCACTAGCCTCTAGAATTTTTTTGTGGTTGTGTAATTCTAAAAGTGTTATGATGCATGGGTAACCTATGGATTGAAAGGTAAGGGAAGATAGTAATGAGTTATTTAGAACACATTAATGGAAAAATAATGTCAAAAAATTCTTGTAGATGTATCATCAGTTAATATCAATTGGTAATATGTTATTAGTATCTCAACTAAACAAATTCCATCCTAACCCCTCTCTAATGTAGAGATAGAATGATAAAAATAGAGTTGGATTTTTAAGTATCTAAAAAATCCATCAAAAAATTTTAACGTAAATAAAATTATATAAGTGGAGTTGATTTTTTTAGTTTAGGTATTTTTGAAGCATGGAAATGATTGAAATACATGGGAGTGGAAAGCATGGATGAGGGGGAAGTGGTCATTTTTCTTTCTGAATCAATATGATTTTTTATGAATTTATCATTATATAAAATGACAGTGTAGGGATAATTATGACACCCATGAATTCATTTTTGATTATATGATATATTAATTATCAATTGGGTATTTTATTTTTTACTTACATGTCTAAATTTAAAAAAAATAAAGTAATTTTTTTATATCCATTGTTAGGGTTCAAGATATAAAAACTTTTCTAATATAAAAAACAACATAGATTTGGGTTTCTATAAACTTACACATGGATGGACCACACCTTTCCCAAAGAGATAGGATTGATATTTTGTTTTTAGAATCATTTTCAAGGTTCATGTATAATTTAATAAATTTTTCACACAAACCATGTGATCTTATAAAGAATTAAATTACATTAATTTCATAAAATCATTTAAATGAAACCACATTTATTTGGATTCCTCATTTCAATGGGATCTTTCTAAAAATAAAATTTATTTCCCCCCTTGGATCTTCCCCCTATTTTTTGCAATCTTACATAATTCTCCCTTAAAAAACAAAGAATCAACCAAGAAAGTGGATCCCCTTATCATTCTTTATCTTCTTCCCCATTATTGTTCCATTTTCCCTGATCCTTTAGGTCATAGTCTACTAAGTGTTTTATCAATGATATAATAATTTGATAATTCGTTATAGAATATCTTTCCCTTTTAAGGGATCATCCAAATTTTTTTAGTTTGAATAACATCATCCTCCAACAGTTTCATTAATCCGAGGTTTGTATTTCTATGTGTCAAATATTGTTTGAGGAATCATAAATACACGACCATTCAACTTTTTTAAGTAAAATAACATTTTCTGGGTATAATTTAATTTATTCAATTTTCTAATCCTATTTAGTATGAGTAGTCAAAGGGCCTAAGAAATATATTTTGATAATTAAATTTAATGTTAATGCAAGGGTTATGATTAATTTTAAATTTTAATTTTTCAATAAATTTAATGGATTTTTCTAATTGAAGTTTAAATATTGACAATAAAAAATTTCTTTAGTTCTTTACTAAAAATTTCTCATTTATAATGATCCATTTATCATTTTAAAAGAGGTTTTTTATTAAAAATATTTTATTAAATGAAAGTTTCATTTTATAATTAATTTATATTAAAATATATTTCTAAATTGATGTATGATATATAATGGTGAAAATTTGAATCATATATGATGTTTTGATGATTTATAATTCCTAAATTAGATAATGTTTGTTCTTTATTGGAGCCTTGCGAGACTAAGTGAAATCCTAGGAAGAGTTCCTTATGAGGTATTAATGCAATCTTCCTATACTTATATTACTAATATAACTAGTTAATATGCCACTCTGTCTAGGGATCACTCTCACAAGATTAATATGTTAGTGTTTCTAGTAATCTTTATATTTTTTAATTTGAGTTTGGATAGAGATGCTTATTTGAAAAATTAACATGATGAGGATCCTAGTGAGTGTTAACCTTATAACACATAATTTTTTTCAATGACAATTAGTTTAAATTTAAATGACATAAATTCTTCATTTTATGTGAACCTTAACATGTGTTCGCTATTTAATTTGAATTTATTAACAATTTCCCCTTAAATATTATCTTAGATGATATATCATCATGTTAATTTTTTTATTTAATAAATAAAATTAAAAATTTATAGTTATAATCAAAACTATAATGTTTGAAATAATCTAACAAAATTTATTCATATAACATGTGGTGGAAGATTACAAATAATTTCATTCTAAAAACCAAATTACACACTCTAGAAGTATATATTCCTTTATTTATCTAGAACCTATAAGAGAAAGTAATTACTATGAGTATCTGGTTCATGATACTTTTTTGTATCAATTGATAGAGGTTACATGAATATAGGTTATCCTTATGTTACATAGAGATTGGAAGTCCAAAATTATTTGTATTATTTTTATTTTTCATCATACCCTTCAAATGTATATCACCTCATCAGATTTACATCCTATTTTTCTCTTATTTTGGATCATTTAGGTTTCTTAATGTTATTATTAGATATTATACTTATAATGTTTGATGTTGGTATTAGTTTTAATATTATGATTATCTATATTATAAGTTTCCCTTCATACTATTTCATATATGGTATTATATTTTTTTATAACTAATTATTTAGGGGAATGAAATTCCAATATATGGTAAGCTCATACCAGGTTCATGACATGAAGTATAGTTATAATTTTATTAATTTTTAATTTAAATTATATATAATGGATTAATACTAACTTTATGGAACAAATTTATAGCGATTGGTGATTTGGAATCGAAATATTAATAACAATGACTTTCAGGGAATCTATATTACATATCCCCATAGTTGTCATTATGCACCAGATATGACAAAGTAGTTTAAGATCATACATAGGGTACATCCACTTAGGCCTTCTCACACATTTATATTATGTAGTAACAATTGAATTCCTGGGAATTTTATGATGACTCTAATTAATATGATATATGAATTTGTTTTCATGTTCTAATACAAATTCCTTTTCTTCACTTACCCAAGTCCCATACGTAGATCCCCAATATTAGTGTATGGTTTTAAACTTGATTTATGAATATTTTATTATTTTTAACATTATAATGAACACATATATTTTTAACCTTGTGCACATTTTCATTGTATATATAAGCCATTAATTCTTTTGTCATCCCCATATGATTCATTAAAATTACTTTCTGGTAGATATCCATAGTCCTTGTTAATCATAATTTCTTGATTGGCAGATACTTAGACATTCAAAATAAGGGATCAAAAGAAGTATTAAATATGATTCAATTTAATTTTAAATTAAATATCTTCCTTGATTAGAATTATTTTTTTAATTGATAACTGTTGTTGTTGCATGTAAGGGAAAAAAATTCCAAATAAACTTTTTTCATTAATAAAACTTGTCTCTCCCAAACAAGGAAGATAACATGAGAGGGGTTGAATCTATCTTAGTCGTATTAATATAACCCTTCCATGAGATATTTTTCTATGATTAAGATAAATAATCATCTATATCCTATTGAAAATATTGAATCAATAAAATCATAAAATAAACACAAAAATAATTTTACATATTTCACCCATAGTAGGATACATCAAGGATCATATATTCGATGATGTTCTAGTGTACTCAAATATACTATGTGAACCTCTTTTACAATTTAAATGTTGAAATACTATCCATGTATTTTTATAGCACATATATACTTTTTTATCTCATCATTTCCTTCAAAAGAAAATAGAAGACTACAACTACAAGTGGTATCTTGATTATCCACAATCCAATAATAAGAATTACACCACATTATGCCTAGTAATATACTCCATATCCATCCAAAAGATGAATCTCAATGAATTTTAAATATATATATATATATCCTATAATACCTATTCTTCAATATGATTTTCCCTAACACTTTATTTTAGGATTCCACTTATAAATTCATCAATCAATCTATGGTCTTCTTTTTTCTTTTTTAAGGAATATATATTCTCTTATATCATGGAGAATATATATAATTTACATTACATAATTTACTTAATTTTATTTGAGTACGAGTGGAAAATCTATCCAATAATATTCTATGAAAAAAATAAAAACTCATCTCATTTGAGTCATAAAATATCTATGTAAATATATGGATTTAAAATTCATTTATTTTGTTATAATTTATTCCATCTTGGAATAGGATAATTATTCATGGTGTGGATTCCTCTAGGATTATTTTTATCCCCACAAACCATGACCATAAAATATCTTTCTATCCCAAAAATTTCATCATTTCGGAATTTTACACCTTCCTTATTTGTACTCCACTATGGCATGAACATCTTATCGATCCAAAATAAATAAATTATTAAAACATTTTTAAACATAAAGTAATCCATATATACATGTTTCCAATTCCTAATTAAACTCAATAAAACATGATGTATTAAATGAATTTCCCTATGAAATTATATTCCATATATTATAATTTCTGTTATTTTTTCCCATAAATTATACCTTTGTTCTATCACTGATAATTTTAGGAAAATATGTTTCTTATAGGGATTTCATCAACAACCCATATTTTGTTGTCATTATAAACCTTAATACATCATTTCCATTAATATTTCACAACCATTATGTTAACCTTCATCTTTGAAATAGATTGGCACACCATTTTCCACTAAACTATAGCTTCCTCCATGATGTAAGGAACCATTACATAGAAAGAATGAATTTTTTAAATTTAAATGACCTCTCCCATTACCTAAACCCATATGGCTTCCCCATTTAAAAAATCAATTTGAACACCATAATGATTTATTCTATAACTCCATCCATTTCCACATGTCATCGCCACCACTATATCATCTTCATCAAAATAAAAGGACATAAACTAGATATTCATGCCATGTTCCAACTGATTTACCTTCAATAATATTCCAAATATATTACTAGTAATAATTATTATTTGTAATTATTTAAATTACCCATGTAGAGGATATTCACATTTAATTTTAATCCAACACAACCAAATATTGGTCATATAGATTTGTACCAACAACCATTATCTTTGGTTTTGTTAATAAAAGTCTATTAGTAAATAAAAACTTCTTCAACCAATATATTCTAACTATAACCTATTCCTTTAGATGGTGAAATCAGTTTTTCATTAATAACATACTGTAATATCACATGACTAAGTCTTTTTGGGATAAATCAAAGTTAAATGAAAATTTAACTATGAAGAAATTAATTATAGACCCCACTTTTTGAAAACAACTTTTGGAAACACCTCACTATTTTTCTATGATCTACTTTTTGATTCATAAACATAAGAATCTCCATTTTTTAAGAGAACCAATATAAAATATTTTTATCAAAGACTACATGAAACCATATGATACTATGGAATTTAATTCCATATCTAATAAACACCACATGATTAAAAATATGTGTGTTTACCCCAAACAAATTCTAAAATAAAACCACTCACCCACTTTTTCAACATTGTATTTCTCCCCTTTATTAGTGAGAATGAAAACACCTCATATCCTTAATATCGTTTTATAATATCTCCAACTTAAAAAATATGGAGTATTTATTGATATAACAAAGATAACATCATTTAATATATACAAAATAAGAAAGAAATACTCATCCAATCATGTATTTTTTTTATAATAATTCTTTATATGAACAAATTAATAAAGATACCAGGAGTTGATTAGAAAAATTATACATTAATCATGGATTGAAAAACATAATTTGAGAAGAGGGTATCTTCTAAAATATATCTAAATGAATAGTAATGGATTAAATCAAAGGTAAAATTAATGTTTCATAAACACTTATCTTTATTGTTTCCTTGATATGATATTTGAAATTTAATTTTGTGTAGAAGTATATTAAAATATCACCAACCCTTATAGAACATTCTTCTTGATATGATATTTTTTTATATGTCTTTCCCTTGATCAATGGAATGTATGTTTTCTATGATTATTATTAACTGAGTTATCACAATTGAATACAATTGGATATTTCACTTCATCACCAATATTTTCACAATTTTTCTTCATACAAGAGAGTTATAAGAAATATTTAATGGAAAATATTTTTTAGTCTTCCACAATAATAAAGGAGATATAATATTTATTCTTTATTAACTATAAAATAAAAAATTATATAAGATAAAATAAGTCACCAGATATTGAAATCCTATCATTCTTTTAACTATCTCAATTTTCATATGTATAATTTAGTAACTCATATAGTAACATTTCACTTTAAAATAACCATAAATAAAATGTACATGTAACATAATAATGTATCCTTTTAATATTAGCTTGTGTAATTATTTCATACTAATATTATATCTTTTGGATTTATACGGGGTTAAAATAATTTCATTTATCATCATTTTTAAGTAAAAAATGATAAAAAATATTTTATTATATTCTATCACATCTACCACATAGGAATTTACATCTTTTGAAAATGTCATTCAGGTAGATATCTATGTTTTCATATCAATGGATTCAAATATTTCCAATCATTTTACCAGTTATTCAGTATATTTTTATTGAGTAATAAAGGTTATATTCCATCATTATATCACTAAAATTCAACGAAAAGAAATATCTCACCAGTCCAAAATATTTCTATCTCATTATCATTACAACATAAAAATGATTCCTTTGAGATTAATTCATCACTACATAGATTATTTCATAAACATTATCTATAAACTTAATCATTTGATCATTCTATATTTTTACATTGAGATTATAATCTGATCATCCATGTTGGAAGCATAGCCTTCCAAAATAATGATCAAGTCGTGAATAAATTGTTATTTTTTGATTCTTATGTCTATAAAGGGACTTAATCATCTAGAACATTTGTTATCATCCTATTGAAGAATAAAACCATACGTTTTCTCAATATAAGACTTTTCTCCAAGAAATAAATTATTAAATTTTGGATATATATCTTTTTTTAATACCTAAAATCTCTTATGTTCCACTAGAGATAAGAATGGTAAAAGAATTTATATCTGGAAAATGGGATTAAATATATTATCCATAGAAAAATAACTAAATCACTAATTAAAATTTACATGAACTACATGACTTATTTCAAGTCAATTCTCCATATTTATTGAATGTTTTAAGGAAATCTAATTTTGTTCTCATAAGGTTTTTGTTTTTCATCCATGAAACAATCTCTAAAATCTAACTCTTATTTATATGGAAGAGATATTAATTCATCACCTTGATTTAAATGTCAAATATTATTTTCTCATAAAAACTATGATGTTTTACTAATGAGAATGATATTTTTGTAGATTATTCATTCCCTTTATTACACTAGAGACATATGATAACTAATAGTGTTTTAGTTCACAATATTTTCCATGTTTCCTAATATCCTTTCTACTGAATATCTTTGTTCACTATTATCATAATAATTTGATAAATGTCATATTTTAACAAATATTACTCTATAATTAAATTATTTTATCTAATTTTTTTTATTTTATATTTTATGGGAACATATTTAGATTATATGAATATTTTTGACAATATTAAGAAAACATATTAATTTTGGATTTTTTTTATTTAATTTATTATTTTTTCATAAAGTAATAATTAATCAAAATTAAAAAGTTATATTTTTTATGATTAAAAATTCATTGGGACACATTTATTTCAACTTTAAATAAATCTGATTCCAAACTAATATATAGCAAATAAATCCTCTAATTTGGGCATAAAATATTTTTAAAATATTGATACATTTTATCAATGTGACCATATATCAAAAAGTAATAGTCCAATTGAGCTGAAATATTAAAATAGTATAGATAATACTATGATGAAAAATAAATTAACTGTTACTTCATGACATATAAAAATTTTCAATTCCATTAATGTATTTGAAATTGGAGGATAGGAATTTGAACAGTCTTCTAGGTATGAAACATTTTCTTTAATAATATTGTTAAAAATATTTAAAAATATATCCAATAAAGATGATATTCAATGGTAGAATGGAAAAGATTAATAGGAAAATGTTTTTATAATACCACATTCTAATGGTCATCCATTTAATTATCTATACACGCACCACATTTCATATTAAATAATTAAAGTGAAACCATCAGTCATTTTATGTATAAATTCTTTCACCAATTCATTTTAAAGGAGTTAAAAAAATTAGTAATTGACGTTGGTATTTTTATTATTTTGAAATCTTTATACAAATATATCTATATTATATTCACTTTTTTTTATTCACTCGCATTTTCACTTTTTTATCCAAACATGAATCTCATCTCCATAAAAGAAGTGAACTGACTTCTACTTCTGTAAGAAGGAATAGAGAGGTTCTTTTCATTGAGTACATACAATGAAATTATAATAATAATTTAATTATATGATTTTTGGAAGTATTTAGATAGATTAGGGTATGTGTTCACTCCCTTTTCACAACTGTTAACTTCTTATTCTCATTCATCTTTATTACCCTCCTTCATGATTGTAACAATACATATGATGGAGTAACATTTCTGTGATAATGTGTGCCAAGGAAGTCTCCAAGACTAGGGTCAAGAGTTTATTACACCATATGAAGAGGTGTAAATTTGATTTATTAAAAAATTAAATAGGATTGTTTTAAGTGATACTTCTTGATCTCAGTATTCAATTTTATATTAAAAATTATATTTTTATGAATAATGATTTTAATCACTATGAACTCCCCAGAATAATATCTATCTTTCACTAACAATATTAAATTTTATTTACATATTTCATTGAACATGTATATTAATATATATAATCACATTATTTTAACCCACCACTATATTAGTATATCATTTTTGTAATATATTTCATTTACTATATTCTAATTTATAAATAGTGAAAATAGGAATATGATGTTTGTAAGTGTTCCCCTTCTATGATTAGCCCTTGTATTTCACTGTATTCAATTGTTAGATAAATAATAAATATATTAAGACAGTATTTGTGATAA
This sequence comes from Viscum album, assembly GCA_963277665.1. NCBI lineage: Eukaryota > Viridiplantae > Streptophyta > Magnoliopsida > Santalales > Viscaceae > Viscum > Viscum album. The sequence goes on from OY728133.1 coordinate 1,055,640,609, forward strand.
ATACCTTTCATCATTATTCCCTTTAACTAATTAATACTTTCCCCTTTTTCTCCCCATGAGCTACATAACTGATCAACTAATTCCACAAAATGTTTATAATAATTTATTGAAAAATGTAGTAGTTCTCCAGTATAATGACATAATATCTTTTGAAAAAAAAAATTGTGCATATTTTTATGAATTTATATTACATTATATTTTAGGAGTGTCCATAAAAAATTCCTTTATCTACATGATATTACTAATTTATGTGGGTTTTATCCTTATTAAGAATAAATCATTTACTTTTTAATTTTAGATATTAATTTAATTGTGGATTTTTTCCATGCCACATCTCATATATATTATTTTATTTATCTGGAAAAAAACATGTTCATTTTGTGATATAGTTTAATGTCAAGAGTGATTCCTTAAAAATTTTCTCTAATATATATTTTTTAGTCAGCATAATTTGAGCTATGTGATTAATTAATCGGTTCCTCCACTCAATGACATTTATTTATTGATAATTACTTACCATTTAATCTTGATGACTTATCTCATGATTTGATAAATATTATTACTCTTTTATATTAGTAATCATCATGATATTTTCTCCTATAATTTGATAATTTTATAACCAGACATCATTTCCATCAATCTCAGATAACGTGTCATAAAATCAAACAACATAATAATGTGATTGGTCACCATAAACCATACCACTATATAGTAATCATAAATAAAAAACATATTATGTATTCCCATCAATATCTCTTCATTATATCATCCCATTAATATCAACATTCACCAATTCCAAAATATATATATCAAATTATGATTTTTTTCAAGTTATAGGTATTCTAAATAGTATTCCCCTTTTAATAATTTTCATACATGGGTATATTCATGCGTATGTTTAAGGAAATAACACAATTCATTAATATTCAATAAATCTTCCACAGATTTTTGGATCAAATGGGCATGTTTTTTTGTGGCCATCTTATTCCCATCAAATATAGATATAACAGACATATATTAATCTTTTTTAATGAGGTTAAGATGCAACTAATTTTTTTACTTGAATTATAATTTCACCATACTTCACTGTAAAAGTAAATTTCTTCAATTTCATGTTTATATCAGTCTAGGAGTGGAACAATTTACTAACACCAAGTCTGTGACAAGACCTTTAACAACCAAGAAATATATCTTTATCATGTTCCTTCTAATAGTTTTGGGTTCTTTATAGCCAATGATATTCAAGAAATCATCTTTCCAAACTAAAAGACACATATTTATTCATAATTAATACTTATTAAACTATCCTTACATTCCATAACCTAGTATATGTACCCAATATCAAGGATCCTCACTCTGGATGAGTCTGATTCTTTCAGAGCTATATCGATTATAAAAACATTATCATCTATTTTATTCTTGAAAAAATGTCTATGGATTCACATAATATGGTGATGTTAATGATTATTCTTAAGATATAATGTTTTTTATCATATTTCCCTGAGATAATTTGATTTTTTTTACATAATACTTTCTTACTCCTTGAGATATTTTTCTACCACCACCTTTAGTCTCTACCTACAAATTAACTTACATATATGATAAGAAATACATGTATTTATCTATCTATCATTCTCAAAAACAAAATTATATATAAAAAATAAATGAAGTGTAATTAATTTTTTTTATTAGTATTTGTTAATATTATACCTTGAAGTAATTTTTTTCTTAAATCCAAAGATTATTTAAATATTCCATCTATATATAATAGTAACACATGATTTTTGGTATATCCTTTTGTGACATTATTTATAGTCTAATAAAAAAAAATTTCTGTCCAAAGTCAATAATTCTCTAAGGAGTGGGTTCTTGGGGAATACCTTCAACTATGATTGAATTTTTTTTAAGATAAATTCCCACAATATATTATTATTTTTTATATCCCCTATTTTCTATAGATAATACCACAATTTAATTTTGGGATCTCAATGATTTTCTTTCAACTAATCAAAAAATTAAATAATTAAACTTTCCATTATCATACTATGATTCCTGGATATCTCTATAATCTTGATATTTCACCTTATATTTTTGAAATATTGATTTTTACTTGTCTAGTTTCATCCTTTATTTGACCATTTTTTGTAATGAGTAAATTAAATTTTCATTCTATTCTTCTCTCAGTCGAATATCGGTGAATTTATTTGTGTTTTTTAGCTCTGAATAATTTAATATTTAAAATTATTTTAAAAACTATTTTATCCTCATATTTTGGTAACATATAGAGTTTTTAATCATAAACCAAACTATTTTATTTCATCATTTTATCCTTCAAAACATCTGTTACTTCTATTACTAAATCAAATGCAACTTTGAGTGATGATACACCCTTATCTTTAAAAACATAATTGTCTCTTTTCTACTCAATTTTTGGATTATCAATGATAACTACAATAACATCTATGTTTATGCCCGTTTAATCCTCAATTACCACCACATTCTTTTCTTCTTATATTTTTTTAAATAATTAATGAATTTATATCTTGATAAATAATATTTTCTATATAATTATCATAACCTTAAAAAACATTAATTATGTTTTCATGCATATCGAATCATAAATCTTTATCTAATAATTTAATGGTATAATTTTTCCAATGTTACTATCTTTTCTGAAAAAAATCATATATAAAAAAGAATCAATTTAAAATTTACATTTAACCTTTTATATTTTAGGATATAAATGGAAGGACTTCATCAACCTAATTTTATTTTGAATCATCCTCCACAAAAACATTCATTATTTAAATGAAATAATGTTTATGAGATTTTTCCTTTTCTATTGGATTATCATCATTAGTTATCATATAAAATGAAAAAAATAGTACTATGAAGTCTATAAAATTTAACCTCATTTGGATCCCTATCCTTAAGAACTAAAACATTAATATTTATTCCAAGTGATTTAATTAATAGAATACATTTTGGAATGTTGATATTTTTAATGGTTCCTCCATGTTACATAGTAATATTCACTCAATCAAAAATCATTAGATCCATTCATATGATTCCTCGGGTGTTCATGATTGTTCTATAAAACCATTAATTTTCGATTATGTATCTGTTAATCACCATTATAATACTAATAATATTTTATATTGGGAATGTATTTAGTCTTTTATTGATGTCATATAATTCCTTATGATATCTTTTTGATGGAGGCCAGAAGTCATGTTTACTTTAATTTCATTTATAAAAACTATATACACATCCATATAGTGGGATTAAAAGTGGGGTCATATACAATTCTCCTAAAGTTAGCAGTGATGCTCATTAAGAATCAATACTCATATGTGATTGATAACTAATATTAATGCTTTTAAAGAGGGATAACATATTCAAACTAGACCATCCCCTATGATACAAAATATTTCTCTAATATACTATATATATACCCTAAGTGGTGGTATAAATCATGATATGACATATTAAAACCACTATTCTCAATTATCTTGTTTCTTAAATAATAAATACAATCTTTTATCCCTTGTAATGAATGTGGAATAGAAAAATTTTATTAAAATAAAGTCATATGTAATTTTAATTTATTCATTTATATTATATGTAATTTTAATTTATTCGTCTATATTAGTCCATTCCCAAGAAACAAACACATAACAATGTGTTAGTGTTCCAAAATACACTAAGTTATCTAATTGTTCGTTAGAAATTTAGAGAAGACTCATTGTCCCTATTGGTTTAAAACTATTAAAATCTTTTATAACTAACAAGTCACTTCAAATGTAAAGAATAAATGGAAAAATTAAGAAATATCATGATAAGACACTATAAAGTAATGATAGTTTTAAGAAATTAATCATTTTAATATTCTCTATATCCATTTACTTAACTAATTTTTTGGAAATTTACAATATTGATTTCCAATAATTTGTCTTATTGTCTCCGATTTTACTCTATTCTATAGACTAGAATTTTACTATGAAATTAATTGATTACTATATGATATTCTTATTCATATTTTTTTAGAAGATATGTTTTCCTAATATTTAAAAAAATCTACAATATTTCCTTTCTTAAATTTCATCAATTTACATAAAGTATGTTGAGAGAATCAGTTCATTATTATTCTACCAAACCTAATCTTGAACTTTTAATTTGAGTCATGAAATATCTCTAGAATTATCATAATTTTGTGTTCACTGTTATTTTTATAACATGGTCCACCATGGAATATGATAATTAACCATAGAATGGTCTATTATTAATCATCTCTTGACTCTAAAATCCACATCAAATAGACTTATTTTTTCCCATAAATCTCAAAATATTTAAATTTCATTCCTTCCATATCCAAGCACTACTATAATGTAAACATCTTTTTGACATGGAAAAATCATCTTCAAGAAATAAAACATACTATATGGAATCTATAACGACATGCTTCCCATTTCATGTTAAACTTCAAAAAATATATAAGCTCTATGTAGTATTCTATGGTGTGATGTTCTCTATCCCCTTATTTCATATGTCCGTATGTAAATCCCACCACAACTAACCCAATGCCCCTATTATGCCTCTATATTTATTATAGGTACTTCTTAGAGACAAAAAAAATTTATAATTTTTTTTGTTTATAAACAACATTAATGCATGAAGAATATGTATCCATGATATTCATCACATGCATCAAAACATGTTGAGTTTATTTTCCTTTGTGTCATGGATTCCTCCAGGATATAAAAATCCATCTTGCGGACAATAATTATTTTCAAAGATAAAATGAACTATTTAATAGAATATCTCTTAAAAAATATAAATTTATTGAATACATGATAAATCCATAAAATATTATTCATTAAAACTATAAATTTTCATTAATTGTGGCCTCCATCATCTGATTGTCATCAATAAACCATAGTAAAAACTAGATATTCATACCAATAATCAAACAAATTCACTCTAAAAATATTATAAATATTTTATTATTCCAAATGAAAATTTTTCTTGTTCCGTTGTGTCTTTAAAATATATCCACATTTCTTTCACAACAAACTCGGACAAAAACTTCATAAGTGGATTTTTTGTATCATTGTTTTTTAGGTAATATCGGTGGATTGCTCAGACGTTTTTTATGATCCCTATGAGATACAATAATAAAAAAATTTCTTATTGAAATGTGTTTTGGGGAGACACACTTGCCCTTTTCATATACCCATTTGGAGTGAAATATTTTTGTGTTTTTTATAATTCTATTATTGAATGTATTTCCTAAGGATGAAGTTTGTAATAATGACATATGGTGTTTAAGTGTATGAAACTATGGAAATATTCTTCAGGGATTTGATTTTATTCTTTCAAGCAATGGATCTATACAATAATATGTGGTATCCAGTGATTTCTTATATAAATATTCCTATCAGTTTCCAACTTACTCAATAACATAAATTATTGGATATATTTTTTGGATAGGTTTAAATATAAATTATATCTTCTTTTGGGAATAAGTTGTGTGCTTTTTTTTCCAATGATGTGGGGATTTGTTTTGGGATGATAAATTAAAATTTATTATTATAAATTCTAGAGTTATCTATATTTTGTGTTATAAATCAATCATGAATTTCACATTCTTCCACAATAAGATATGTCACCAATATAATGTATTCTATATAAAGTTTTAATTTTATTATTAATTTATAAATGGATGTATCCTAATTAGTTTGTGGTATGATTATGTAGTGAAATTCCCTTATTGCTATTTTTTCATTGGTGTTGGTTTAATTTTGATGAGTTTTCCATTTGGTTGAGGTTTTTATTCAATTAATCCCTAGTGTATGATATATGGTGATAGTATTTATGTTATTTTATAACTCTATGTTTGAATTTCTTTTGTCAAACTCAATGATGAAAATTTGGTGGTCGGTGGTTTTTATGTTATATGATAGTGATCTATATTGGGTCTCCAGTGGGAAAGTGTAATATCAAGCAATATTGAGATGGAATGATGTAAATGGGTTTTATGAATAGTTCATGTATGTGAGGATCATGGAATGGTGTGAGCATCAAGGTAGAATATTAGGCCGTATTTTAATCAAGGAACAGTCCTGAAGCCTTGATGGTATGTGGTTTTAGTAGGTATTAGGTTGGACAATGGTCTTGACTAAACATATAATATATTTTTTGTTTGATTATTATGGTTAAATTTTTTATCTATGTTTATGGTTATGATTGGACCATCTCATTTATGTAGCCCTAGTAAGCCATCATGTGGTATTTAAAAAATATAAAAACAATTCTTAGGGATAGTTAGACTACGTCTAAAACTATGAGTGTTCCAACCTTTATTAATCATAACAAACATGATTACATCATCCACATACCCAAATATGAAAAACCTATACCAATTATAATATATATTATAAATATCACAATGTACGTGATAATAAATCATATTGACGAGGTGTTGTATGAGTTTTGATCTATAAGTCTACATGCATGTCAGGGGTGAGCCTGGTGTTAGGTAAAGGATCCATAGACATGTGGGGTGGGAATGATGTTCTCCTAAGATAGAATATATTTATATATAAAAGATATTTTCATGATTATCATGTCTTGTGTTTTATGTGGATGTGTTACACTGAAATTAGTTTTTATTAGTTGATGAGTAGCGTGATTGTGAGTTGTTGGTTTAGGATTTCAAAATAATTCGTCATTTGTTTTGCAGATTGATATGTTTTATAAATTTTGTAATTAATTAAAATGAGGCATTAATTTTATAATAATACCTCTTGATTTAATATATTTCACCATTTCCCCAATAATAATTATGAAAAGCTTCACTAGGCTAATAATTGTTAGCATTTATTACAAGAGGATATCTAAATGATCATAAGATACAGGGATATACTTTCAGTTATAAGAATGGGTAACATAAATTTAGATCATATTAATGGATCATGTATCAATAGTGGAGAAGTGGTCATATTTTTTCATTAATGTGACATCTAGATTTTTTAAATATTAAAATTTTCTAATCTTTTGATGTAAGATGTTAATATTCAGGTGAGATTCCATAGACTTCCTAAAATCAAAGAATCATAATTGATGTATGATTGACGAAGGTGACTTAATTAACTTTATTTCAGTGAAATTGTAATGACCCAGTTATTTATAGAATAATACTTTTTTCTTTCTATTAATACTTATGAATGAGATATTAATTTTAAGTTAAATGGGATTGTTTTTTGGATAGCATACTCAACACTCAACAATGGGCTTCACTGAAATCTTACATTGCACACAACATTGAGTTATACTGAAAAATAATACAATAATATTATCATTATTTTAAATGGTAGTTAACTCATATCCATTGGAATGGCAGGAATGAATAGTATCATCTAAATTTTTCAATATGGTTTAAGAATGTTTGAAATGAAGATTCATTGATTACTAAATTTATTAGAAATGGAAATAAAAAACCAATTAAATATAATGGATGTGTTTTTATGAAAACATATTTAAAAGATAATAATTGTGTTTTCATATCACTATTTACTGATTTTTATTTAATGAAAAATATAGGTTATATATTCAATATAATTTTTTAAATTAATTTTATATGTTTTCTAGATATGATATTAAAATAAATTCATTTTTTTCATTTAAAAGAAGTATTTTTCTAAAAATGTAGTTTTACCGCCTTTTCATGTGGATCGTTTTTTAAATCTACTTTTTTGAAACCTTTATATGTTTTATTTGATAAAATAAACTTTTGTCTTGTAATAGGAACTTAAAAATTTACATTAGATGAAATTTTTTTATATTTCTGCAAAAGTTCATTTTTTAATGAATTGTGGAAAATACTGCATTTTAATTCAAAACTGTCTTTTAATCTAATTTATTTATATAGTTAGTATAATGCCACCACCCGAGTTACCCAGAGTCGGTGATTTATTTCATAAAATTTTCATGATAAAAGGAATCATGTCCTGAAAGATCAATCAGTTTAGTATTATTAGAAACAAGATACATACATTAGTTCAAAATTACAACTTGAAAATAAATACAATAGTAATTTGTTCAATTAGAAACATTCAAGTCTCATATATTTTACCTGTAATTCACTCATAACTAACTTCTTAATATCTTGGTAAAATGAAACATAAGATAGAGGTTAGCTCAAACACTCAGTAAGGGTAAGAAATAAAGCAGATGATAACATAAACATTAGGCCAGATAAATAATTAAAAACATGTGCCTTTACAAATAATAAACATTAACACTTTATGGAAGGAATATGAGCTGAGTAAATAATTCCATAACAAAACATAGTAAAGGGTATTCTACTAGTCTAATAGGCACATGAACCATCGTTATTATTTTTATAATGTGGGAATGTATAATGTCAGACATTCTGAAACATCTTGTTAAGGCCTCGGCGAAGACGTCTAATAATGATTTAGGCCTCGGCCAAAAACATATATAAAATTGGGAAAGTGCTCAGCCAATTCCATGACTAATTGTATCATGAGACCTACTGATGCACCAAGGAACTATATCGGGCTCCACCGATCACATTTTAAGGCTAATACATTCCTCATATGAAAAGTTTGGAACATAACATAAATATTTGTATTAAAACTTGCATACGAAATGTCAATAATTTAACCATAAACCATGAATGGTATAAAAATAACTCATGCATAGTTAAACATATCAAAAAACCTTAAATAAAATATGGAGTATTATTATCATAATAAATAAACTTCAAACAAGTGTAAAATTTATCAAAGGATGTTGACATAAATGAAATCAAAACTATTTGAGATTAATATCTCTTTCTATTTTGAAATCAATAAGATTCAGATAATTATAAAAGAAAACATTTATTTTTAAAATATTCTTATAATATTTTAACGGAAGCTTTTATGACATTATAATGGCAAAAAATATCCGCACCTAACATATAAGTTTAAAAAAAGACATTCTTACATTAATTGTGTCTAAAAGGTCATAATGTACCTTGTTCGAAAACAACGGAATGATTCCATTCAAAACATATAAGGTCAAATAAGGGTATAAATGACTTTAAACCATTGTCTAGTAAATATTAAAAAAAATTAAATACATTTTTATGAAAATAAGGATGTGAATGATAAAGAGGTCCCAGTAGATACTTAAGTTAAAACAACCTCGGATAATAAAGAGATTGTAAAATTAACCCTTACCTTGTACTTTTACTTATTAGATGGTATGTTAACATCCTTTATAATAATTGAATCATTTTTATTAAATTATAAAAGAACTATATATATAAATATGATATCATATATGATCCTTTAATATTGCTTTGTTAATAATATTTCAGTACTATAATCGTTTCGGGTGTTAAATGATTAATTTACCTTTATATGCTTGGTTAAGTAAGACATGTTTTTTACAGATAAGATGTATTTTATTCATATAAATAATAATATTATGTTCATAAACATTATTTTTAATCATAAAATAAAAATTATTCTTCATTGATTACGATGGGGAATGAATCTCATCGCATTCGTGGAGACGGTAATCCATACGTACGCACATATGGTGACTTTGTCATTCATATGATTGATAGAATAATGAATATGGTTGTAACATTTTTATAATAACATCAGAGTATATAGAAGATACTAGAGTTATTATTTTATAATGGAATCCATAATGAAAGAGGTCGTGGAGGAACAAAAGAACCTGAAATAGGTGATGAAATATTTACCTCTTCTTCGGGTTATTTCCTTTTGATTTGATAAAAAAGGCTCCTTAGGTTAGATTTCTGACCAAATTAAGGCCTCTAGAATGAATAGAGGAAAGTGGGGAGGATATTATGGCAAGGTTTGTCCGAGTTAAATGTATTTGGAGGTGTGATATTAAGATAAGGGTATGTACCCTTTTATTAGAGAGGTGAGGGCCACTTCAGAAAAAGTTTGAAATATTATTTTATAATAAACTCATTTTTAGTTTATAATGCCTCCAAAATGATTTATTTAGAGGATAATGTTGCTATGGGTCGAAAAACTCTCAACCAATAGGTTTTAAAAAGGTTTAGTTCACCATATTGACCTTATCTTTTAGATTTAACTCTTACTTAAACAGTTTGACATTTACCATGTCTCTTTGTATTTTTATATTATATGCTTAATAAACCTACTATAACAAGTAAAGTGAACCACAAGTGGTTCATTATTAATATATATAACCTTGTATATGTCTTTTTTCCGAACCGTAGATTCTTAGGAAAATTATATCAATTAATAATATAGTATTTGTTTTAAAAACTCGATTATGTCAATTTTGACACTATTTAGTATTTGGTTTTTCTAAAAATCATAACAACATGATTACATACAAAAGAAATTAATTAATCAAACCTAAAATGTAATATTAACCAAAAAATTAGTGGAATTTATCAAAAGTCACAAATAACATTTATTTGGATATTTATAATATCAAATATTTTCATCTTTCATTAATAAGGTAATTATTGCATCATCATTGTGTCATAAATAAATTAAATTTTTTAATATATAAAAATTATAAATAAAATACCAATATGTATTATATCATTTTACCTTTCTAATTAATATTTATAGTCGAATTTATCTTATGTGTAACCCCATATTAAAAATGGTTTAGTTATTAAACATTTAATTTAACTATTTTAACTCTTCTTTATATAAAATAATAATAAATGTCCTAATCTAATCTAAGTGGACAAAAGAGGATCATATATTATTCCTAAGTTTTTTTTGGTATAATTTTACTTATCCAATAGAATTAGGACATGTGTTAGGATAATTATGATATCATTTTTACCCTTAATTACCCTATTTACTTTTAACCGTGGTAAAGAAAAGTCAAAAGTTACTACTCACCCAAAATTATTTTCACCTTATTGAACCATATTTTACTTATTTATATTAATTGTGTCAATCAGATTTATGAAATTCAACTCACAGAAGCAATAAAATTATGTTTTATGCAAATTTTCAAATGCTCCAAGGAGGTGGGTAAAAGACGGTAAAAAGTTCAATAAAATTATTATATATCTAAACTTATTATAAAATGACTCCAACGAATTAAATTGAACTTTTATATTTATTATGTATCTATTTTGACCTAAAATAAATTTAAATATAATAAATAATTATTTAAATAATAAGTCGGTTTAAACCAATAACGCAGTGATTTTCACTATTCACCAAAAATTGAATGTTTCCAGAAAAATACCAAAAATTTACCCTAAGCTAATTTAGATATTCCAAATTCAAAAATGAATTCCATTTTGAAAAATAAAATTTAAAAAATGTCAACAAGTGGGTATTATTATTCATAATGGCTATTTTGATTGGTCGCGGTGTGTTAAAATCTTAAAGTTGCATACAATGCAAGCAATTGCATTATTCAAAGGGAAATGTACCGTGGAAGCATGGGGTGTTATATTATTCCCTCATTAAAATAATTTCATCCTTGAAATTTCTAGAATACTACGGCAAAAAAAATTTGGGTGGTTCTTCAGCATAATTTCTTCTAGTTCCCACGTTGCCTCTTCCATCTTATGGTTTCTCCATAGAACTTTTACCAGATGAGTCATCCGGTTTCTCAACACTTGTTCGTTGGTATCAAGAATCTTGACAGGATCTTCAAAATAATACAAATCAGGTTCCAATTCAATTTTGTCATAGGTGATTACATGTGTTGGGTCAGGCATGTATTTTCTCAACAGTGATACGTGGAATATATCGTTAACTTTGGGGAGACTTGGTGGCATTGCCAAATGGTAACCTATAACCCCAATTCATTCTAGAATTTCGAAAGGTCTGATGTACCTGGGACTTAATTTACCCTTCTTACCGAATCGTATAACTCCCTTCCATGAAGATACCTTCAGAAAAACATAATCTCCTACTACAGAATAAATTAATGAAATTAGTCCCATTCCTGACCATATGGTCATACTACAGGATGGATGTCACCTATCAGGGAATACCTTCAAAATGGAACACTTCCACCTGATAGAGCTGAGAAAGAACAAATCCAGCGACGTTTGGTCAATTTTACTCTTTATGATAGTCTAGATCACCTAGAGAAAATTCTCTACAAATGTGGTTTTGATGGAGTTCTCTTCAGATGCATTGATGGTGAAGAGACAATGGCTGTCATTAAAGAAGTGCATGTAGGAGTCTGTGGTGCCCACCAGTCTAGACATAGACTGTCAGATCAGATTCGAAGGCTTGGATACTTTTGGCCTTCAACGATACAAGATTGTATTGGTTTCACAAAGAAGTGTCATTCATGCCAAGTACATGCCAACTTCATTCATAAACCTCCATATTTGCTTCATACAGATAAATACTCATGGCCATTTTCCACATGGGGAATGGATGTGGTGGGGCCTTACCCTTTGGCTAGGGCCATGCAGTTTAAGTACATTCTTACTACTACTGACTTCTTTTCCAAATGGGCATAGGAAATACCTCTCAAGGAAGTCAGTTCTAAATTCGTTTTCAGCTTCATCAAACCTAACATCATTACCAGATTTGTTGTCCCTCATACCATATTGACGGACAATGGCACCAACTTCTGTTCATCCGAGGTGAAGAAGTTTTATCAAGAATACAACATCAAATCCAACCATTCATATCGGTATCATGCAGCGGCCAATGGCTAGATAGAAGCCTTCAAAAAGACTCTTTCAAATATACTACAAAAGATGGTGGATAAAGATAAGAGGTCATGGCCTAATAAACTCTTTCATGCTTTATGGGCATATCGAACTACCACCCGCACTGCAACTCGGTCAACTCCATTTTCACTTGTATATGGAACGGAAGCCGTCTTTCCCATTGAAGTTCAATTGCCTTCACTCAGAGTATCCATTTGTGATCAGTCATCTACAGATGAACAATCTCAAAAGCGATTGAATTAATTTGAACGGTTAGATGAGAAAAGATTGTGCACTTTTCACCACTTGGAAGTCTATCAGAATTGAATAGCATGAGCTTTTAACAAAAAAGTTCATCTTCATTCATTCACTCTGGGAGAATTGGTATTAGTTATCAAAACTCCAATAATATCAGGAAATAAATCTCCCAAGATTGATCCAAAATTGGAAGGACCTTACTCAATACATAGGGTCTACTCCAATGGAGTTTATTCATTAATCTCGATGGATGGAGAACTCATCACTACTCCAACCAATGCAAGATTTTTGAAGAAGTATTTTGTATAAACACAAAATACATCATCCACAGTCCATACATATGACCTTAAACTATTTTTACTTTTGTCCCACATGATGTTAAACTGTAAAAAAGTTACCTAAATGGTCCGATATGACCTTAAACTGCACCACCGTCCAACAAGACATTAAACTGCATCATCCAAGGTCCATACATATGACCTTAAACTATTTGTACGTTTCTCCCACATGACGTTAAACTCTGAAAAAGTTCCCTAAATGGTCCGATATGACCTTAAACTGCACCACCATCCAGCAAGACATTAAACTGCATCATTCACGGTCCATACATATGACCTTAAACTATTTGTATTACATTCGTCCCACACGACGTTAAACTGTGAAAAAAGTTCCCTAAATGGTCTGATATGACCTTAAACTGCACCACCGTCCAGCAAGACATTAAACTGCATCATCCACAGTCCATACATATGACCTTAAAATATTTTTATTACTTTCGTCCCACATGATGTTAAACTGTGAAAAAAGTTCCCTAAATGGTCTGATATGACCTCAAACTGCACCACCGTCCAGCAAGACATTAAACTGCATCATCCACGGTCCATACATATGACCTTAAACTATTTGTACTTTAGTCCCACATGACGTTAAACTATGAAAACGTTCCCTAATTCTTCCAACATGAAGTTAAACCATGTCCCCCTTCATAGTCCTTAATATATGACGTTAAACTATATAGAAGTCCCTTACGTCCAGTATGACATTAAACTGAACCATCCACGGTCCATGCATATGACCTTAAACTATTCGCACCTTCGTCCAACAAGACGCTAAACTGTATCGTCCCTTTTTTGTCTAACATGACGTTAAACTATGACAAAAAGTCCCCAATACTTCCAACATTACGTTAAATGGTGTACTCTTTTGTCCTCACAACATGACATTAAACTGCACAGTCCCCCTTTCGTCCAACATGACGTTAAACTATATTGTCCCCATCGTCCTAACTACATGACACTAAACTATACAAAAAGTCATTGATATGTCCTGCATGACATTAAACTGTGCATCATTAAGGTTGTTGTTACCTCTTATTTCTCACACCGAGTATGACTCACGTGAGATTAGAGAAAACCTCAACCATAACACTCTCTTTGGGATACTAACCATGTGTAAGTCCCAACAACATTTTTTTAGGTCATTTTCCCCAAGAACAACATGATCATTAATTCATTCTTTAATTGAACTATGCAAACTTTGATCCTTGCCTTCCAGGCTGGGTACATAGGCAACCTCCCATGGTTCAAGCCCAAAATCAATCTCTTCACATCGGTTCACCTCCATCTCATACGATGTTGATTCATGAAACCGCCCCTAGAATCAATATCTTTACATTGGTTCACTTTCATCCTTGTTATACGACGTTAAACTATACAACACTTTAGTTCAGTATGACAATAAACTACAATATTCTTTGATACCCTCGCCTGAGAGGGAACCATTATTTACATTGATTTTTCAATCATGTTTCATTTCAAAGACTACGTGCATACATGGCAATGCCCGAACCTTTTATCTTGAGTTGAACCATCATTTCACTAAAGTCCCCTTTCACCCTTCACATGTACGAACCAAATTTGTACAGAGGGTATTTATAGAACTACGTGGGATTGATTCCCATCCATATGGGATACGTAGGAACGTTCGAGTGTCCCTCAAATCCAGCCCCAAGTATTTGGGCCTAAACCCAAATTCCACTTTGAGTCCCCTGGCTGAAAAGTCCCCATGAAAACACACACTGTGTATTTATTACAATGGTCCAAGATCTATAAACCTAAACTAAGATCTCTAATCATTTTGTCCCACACGACGTTAAACTGTAGTTTAATAACTACGTATGGCTTGATTCCCATCTTTATGGGATACGTAGTGAAGTCCAACATTTCCCTTCAGGCCCCAGCCACAACATGATTATGGTTAGCATTGATCTGTGTATCTCTGTATACATTGAACAATACCCATATTTATGTGTCATAATCCTAACCTTAAATATTTTCAGATCTTCATATCCCTTTTCTTGACTTCTAGTCACAAAAATGTCAAACTTCTGAGTGTTCTTTTTCCTGACTATGCAGCACGTTCCCTTAGGCGTCCTTGCATTAAAATTCAACATAATAGACTTGTCAGCCAAAAGATATTATTTATTTGACTATGCAGCCAATTCCTTAAGGTGGCCCTGCATAATTCAACCCCCCTAACGGGTTTGTTAAATAATGGTAACTTCATTCTTGGGAAGAAAGCCTCTTTTGTCCTTCTTGGTCTAAAATGACAGTATGTAGGGATCCGAAAAAATAGTCATCCTTAACATATTTGTCCCATATCCTTTTTCATGATCTGAAAGTATTCAAGTCTATGGTTTATATTCGCCTTCCCTATGTTTGGGTCAAACCTTCGCAGGAGTGATATCCATCCAGTTCCTCAATAATCTTGTTTGGAAATATCTTCTCCATATTCAAGTACATCTTTCCATACAACAGACTCTATACTTTGGAAAATTTGAATCTCCATAATCTTTCACTGGCTTTTAGTACTAGGAAAGTAAATTTCTGAGAGTTATTTTTCCTGACTATGCAGCACGTTCCCTTAGGTGGCCTTACATAAATAGTCTACATAATAGACTTGTTAGCCAAAAGATATTATTTATTTGACTATGTAGCCAATTCCCTTAGGTGGCCCGGCATAATTCAACCCCCTAACAGGTTTGTTAAATAATGGTAACTTCATTCTTGGGAACTACTTCTTCTAATTCCTTTTATCTCTTTTTCATGTCATTCCTCAGATTCAAATATTATTAAGTCATAGATTATATATTTTACCTCATTCTTGAGAATGGTAATATGTTTTCAGATGAATTTTCAAGTAATTGAGTCAATTATAATTCACTTGGTCAAAGCTATTTCGACCTTAAACATTAGCCTCTTTATGTCTGACGTGCATGACTTTAAACTGCCCACAAAAGACGAGGGCAACACCAGCTCACTAAACATACATTTTGTATGATTTTGGTAATATTGATCAAATTAAAAGATTCAAAGTTTGTAGGGTTATTTACATTAATACTAGTAAAATTAAAACTATAATTACTAGGCCCATTGGCTTCGGTAAAATTTAAAGCATGTAGAAAAATAATGCAGGTACAAATGATTGAAGATGAAAGTGTTTTTCATTGATACATAGGAGATAGAAGGACATCCACATAATAGAGTCTCTTCTCTTTTTCAAGAATTACAAGAGGATTTCAACATAACTCTTCATTTGATTTACGACATCCCGAGCTTCATCAGCATCCACCTGGAATTCATTCATTCAAATGGATACAATAAGAGGTGCAGTGAAACTAACTCTTCTTGGAACAATTGTAAAAGGATGTTCTTGAGTGCGGTTTGAGAAAATTTTCTTCTGATCAAATAGTGACTCTATTTCTGTCCAAGAGACTTGGAAGATGGATACATGGATTTGAGAATGGATCATTGGAAGTAAAGATCCATTTGGAGAGAGTACTCTTTTCAGATATTGATCTAATTACATGTTTGTCTTCTCCCCACCAACTGACAGTGGAAAACATTCCAGCCCATGGGTTTTCCATTTTCATATCTTCAAGGAAATGGCATGGAAGGAAAATTTGAAAGTTCACACCACTGTTGTTTCTCTTAATGCACAACATAACCGAAATAGAGGAGTAGCAGTGCAGCTGAATTTCAGGCGTATAGTTCTTTGCATCTGGAACATTGACTCCTTGCGGATGACCATGGCCATACAGGGACAGGTATATTCTCAGTGGGAAATTAAGATGATATTTCTTCAAGTACTTATCCAAATCTTGGAGAGTATTATCACAGATATCATAGTAATCATGGCCACAAATGTTCATTATGTCATCAATCTACTTGCTAGTCAGTTCATCGGTTATTCCGATTCTCCTGAGATCCATTGAATTTGCACAAAATTTGAATAAACTAACACTTAAATGGGTTTATTTTTCATAAAATTTGTGAAGGAATTCAAAAAAAATGGAAAAGGCATTAAAGTGCGCAAGTCCAAACTTGGCGCGCAAGTGTTAGTGTGTCGGGCTAGTTTATGACGCGCAAGTATAAACCGTGCAAGTCTAAACACCTCTACAGCAGTGTGACAGCAAAGAAACAGCGGAAAACAGAGCAACCTAAGCGGCGAAGGCCACTTGCGCGGTGAGAGATCGAAAGTTTGAAATCCGGATACTTTGTACAGAAATGAGGCCACATATTTATAAGACACAGTCGTGCCCTGCGCACTGAAGTCTGTCTAGCTGGAAGTTGCGCACCATACCTTGCGTGCCACATCCTGCGTGCCAAGTTTTGCGCCCTGAATACTTGCACGCCAACTTTCCTTTCGTTTTCTGCTTTTCCTCGTAGTCACATCCTCGTTTCATTCAGATCCAACTCTGAGGGGGGAATTTTGTTGATGCTCCTTTTCTGTCACATTATCTAAAAGAATGTAAAGGGAAATGACTTAGCATAAACTGATTCATCCTTTTAAGAAAACATGAAAAATCGACAAACGCATGAACAAGGCTTAAAAACACATGTGTCGCGCAAGTGACTTGTGCGCCCTAACGGATAACTACCCGGGTATTCTTCATCCTATAAATAGACCATGTGGGCCCCCCATTCAGGAGAGGAATGTTTCCAGAAACTCAGATTTGAGCTCCCGGCGCCCTAGTCCCTTCTCAAAGCTTCTGAAACACTTCTAAGGTAATTTCTTACCTAGAACGGAAGATCTAAAGAGGGGGAGGAAGGCCTAAGTGTTGAAACTCATCAACACTTGCGTGCCTAAGCGGCCAGCCCTTAAGGGAAATGTCCAAACTTGCGCGCCGCCTAACTCCTTCAATATAACTTGTGCGCCACTCTTCTGGAAGAAACTCAAGATGATTCTAAAGGCTTTAACCAATAGTCGCTCAAGTATTACCTTACTGTTTAACTATCGTGAAAGTACTCATGTGTCGCGCAGGAATACCTACGCGACCAGGACTTGCGTATCCACGCAGTACCTGCGTGCCTGCCAGGACTTGCGCGCCCCTGCCTTTTTGGGTTCCCTTCTTTCCCATTTCACCCCTCTTAATCCATTCCACCTCTCCTATTCAAGATTCAATCTTCAAGACACTCTTAACAGCCATTTGTGGCATGATATCTTGATTTGGATTCCTTATCTGAAAGGAACTATGTGGAATATCTCTCAAACCCTAGTTATTTACACATCTTTATTTCACTAAAAAAAATGAGATTTCATTCATTCAACCTCATACATTAAGATGAGAGAACCCCTTAACATGGGCCTCCTTTTCAGGAATAATCCCCAGTCATAATTCTCAAATCTGGGCATCCTCCTTAGGAGTAAGCCCCAAGTCCTCATTAATTGGGCCTCCTTTTCAGGAATAAGCCCGATTCATAATTTCTCTTAACCAGTCCTAATTTACCTTTGATCTGGGATTCATTCTTAGGAGTAAAACCCAATCATAATCCCTCTCCTAATTTGGGCCTCCTTTTCAGGAGTAAGCCCCAAGTTAGAGTATTCAAATATCTATGAAGCACTTATACCTTTACAGACCATGTTCCTGGATTTCTTACCTGAAGTAAATCCAAATCTTCATTTATCTGGGAAGTCATACATACATAAGTCCGATGTTATTTATTATGATTTCATCTTTCATGGCACAATTTTCTGATTTTTACCAATACCTCTTGTTTCTCACACCGAGCATGAATCACGTGAGCTTAGAGTGTAAAAGTAATTATGACATCCTTCTTTGAGCCATCAATCATAAACATCATACTCCCTTACTCAAACTACGTGGTTTATGATTCCTTTTCTAAACAAAGGATACGTAGGTAGCTCATCTACGGGTTCGATCCCAACTCTGAAATAATTCATGTCCTTCTGAATAACAATAAACTTCAAGTTCCCCACTAAGTGTCTTTAAAACCAGTATGGTCATTATAATGACTAAAAGACTTTTACGTATCAAAGGATACCATTGACTAAGAATATTTAACAAATATAGATGAATCTCTATCAATAAAGAACCTCGAATACATATAAAGGATTCTCTAAATTTCCTACAGATCGATCATTGATTTTCATATTTAAAGGAAATCTCATTTTATACTTGGTAGTGTAATAAGGATTCACGAACATAACTTAAATCTATAAAGAGAGTCCCGGAGTAGAAAATAATTCCCCTCAAAAAGGTGTGATGAGTCCGACCTCCTATCCTCTCGACCAATTCAAATTACTAAGCCTCATTAGTCCACAACTAATGAGCACCTATCTTTGGAAAGTATGTCCAAATGGATGTGGAATCATTGGATGTTTCTGGTTCAACGAACAAACCTATTAGAAACTGATTGTAATGTTTGAACCTTTAATCAAGGAGGACATTCCCGAATTCTGAGGGAAACAAGGGATTATTTTGACTTGTTATATTTTAATTTATGAAGTTTTTTCTAAATAATCATTTTTTAATGGATTTTTAAAAATTCATGATATGAATTGTATTAAAAATGCCCAAAATGAGTTTTAAAAACAAATAATATATTATTAAATGATATAATAGTCCTAAAATATATGATTCGGCCAAATAAATTAGATAATTTTTTAAATTTTATTAATTAACCACTTGATATTCTATTGAAATTTTATAGTAACTATATTAACCATATAGTATGAATATACAAGAAGACATGGTAAGAGTAAAATTTGTTAACTAAGTGTTAAAACTAAAAGATAAGGTTACAATTTAAACCAAAATTTTTCATAAAACCTATTGGTTGATAGTATTTAGAAAAATAATCATATTATCTTCAAATTAAATGAGTTTTGGACTTTTTGAAATCAAAATCAAGTTTATAACAAAATAATTTTTCAAGGCATTCTAAAAGTACCCATCCTCCATCTTATAAAAGGCCACCACCTCTAACCCTTAATAACACCTCTAAAGCCCCTTGGATCGTCCAAAATATTCCCCAATAATCTCTAAACATTACTCTATTCATCCTATAATCTTTACCTTAAGTAGAAGGCAATTCAAGAAATCATTTTGGCTCAAGTCAAAGGGAGTTACCCGTTTTAAGAGGTAGTGTCTTCTATAAATTTCTTTTCCAATATTATACTTCTTAACTATCTATTATATTATTATTATATGATTGAATAAAAAAAAAGTATCCTAAATATAATAGGATTTTTTTATTATAATTATTAAAACAACACTTTCACACACCTCCATCTATTTGATTTACAACATACTGTTTCTGTGGATGACAAACTACTTCCTCACGAAACGATGATTGTTCAATTATATCCTACCACATCTCATGGTTTCCATTTTTATGGAACTATATTTATATGATATATATTATGTTTATTTTTTATTTATGATTCTTAAATTTTTATTTACATCATACCTTTAGGATTTTCATGATGTGCGAACATGATAATTTCATTTGAGGAAGTGCGGACTACCGCCCCCTCAAAAGGATATGGCTCGTTCATACCATACATGGAACATATAAATTATGGAATTAATGAACTTATTTGACTTATATTATATTATAATGTAATTATAATTTACCTATTTATAATTAAGTTTTCATTCCATTAAATATGAAATACAAATCAAAGTAGCATTCATGCGTACATACGGCTTACTGTCTCTATGAACGGTGCATTTCATTACTTATCTCTAAATGTTATGGAATATTATAAATAAATATATACTGGATATATATGATATATATATATATGAATAATATTCTATAGATAATGGAAATTTAACCCCATGGAGTTCTAATCAGACAGACTCCCGAAAAGGAAGGTTCACCTTGTTCATTTAACCCCATGGACAAATTGTAATTATAACATGATAATTTTCAACTCAAGTACCCAATATCTACAAAACAACCCATATTAACTTAAATAATTATGTAATCTTTAGAATGTGGTAATAAGTGATATAAAAGGAATAATAATCTTGAAAAAGGTTATGAAGAAATTGTACATTAGCTTTAGTTTGTTATTCTTAAAGTTAAATAACGAACGAGTCAAGTCTGACACGAGGTAAGGGACTTTGTCTCAATCTCCTTTATTTGAAGAATATTTTGATTTATACATTACTTGATTTTATACGGAATATAAACCCATTTTAATTTTAATTTAATTCAAAGGGAATATTTTTCTATGTATATTTTTACTAAATGGAAAAAGGAATGTTTCTTTTTAACATACGTGGTGACAACGACCTTTCTGTCACCGTGAGAATTATTTGATGTTTGGATTCCTTAAAAATCTGTGATGTTTTTAAATAGATAATAAATATCATATACCCATTTTAAATATTTTGTTATCAAAATGGTTTTGAAAGTTTGTTTACAATTTCAATATCTTGAAATTGTTTATTTTGATTGCAAATGAAATTTATGTTTGAAAGGATGATATTTGTAATCTTTTATGGGTGATGATTATATAATGGTACTTCGACGGTTGGTGGGTGGTTACATGATAAACCAAATACCGGATGGTTCCTTAATAAACCAAGGACGGGTGGTTACTTATAACCTCCAATACATTGGGTATGTAATTTAGTTGTATGGATATTCTTTTTAGTGATATGTGAGGAAGTCAACTGTATGGTTATTCCATTTAAGTATCTTTATGTACCAAGTTAACTTTATATGCTATACATTGTTTTTATGGGATTTCTGGTAATATTTTGGTTACAAAAGGTGGATAAATGAGCTTATATTTATTGAGGTGTTTTTTCTACTTATCTAAGGTAAAATTTATTACATTATGATAAAGTATTAATGGTTTACATATTGTTTTGAAAAAATAACAGTTTTCCTTCTCTATATATCCTTTACTGAGCTTTTTATGCTCATTACAAGTTTTGAAATGTTTTTCACAAGACTTAAAGATGAATAGGGCCAAGGATGGGATCGAGGAAAATTCATGTTGACTAAAACATGGAACTAGCCATGTTTTTTAAAATAGTTTTTACTTTATGAAATAATTTGATAGTGAGTAGAAGTGTCTACTTATAATATTCAAGTTGTTATTCATAAATTATGACCTAATTCTCTAAAACTCTAAACCTAAAATGATCCTCAATGTAAATTATTAACTTAATTAAATATTATGTAATGTTTAAGGCAGGGGACTTATAGAAATCATCTTTATTTTGTGTCAATTTATAGCTTTGATACCCTCTAATTATTTTTATAGGTATTATATTGAGGAATGTATGAATTTTGAGTGTACATAGAGAATTTTTAAACTTTTTGGGAAGCTATAAATTTATAACCTCACACGTGAATAATGGCCTGAGTTATGTTTTTCTTAATTGTGCATGTATTCTATCATAATAAAAATTTATATATTTAGTTATAGTGATGATGGATTATATGAAGAAATTATTCATGTGTATTTCTTAGACTAAGACTAATGCTTATAGGCCCATGTTGATGATAAAAAATTATTAGTGTATTCATTTGAGTAAGGTGAACAACATTCGAAAAAATCCCTATCTTGTAGAGAAAAAAGATATATATTTCTACACATATGGTTTCCGAAAATTAGATTAAATTGGTTTTAAAGAACAATTTCTCTATAGACATGGTTGAAGTCAGTTAATATGAAAATTGTTTCCATATTTATAAGGAACTCATATCATGTTTATATGATCTTCATAATGACTATCTACATGAAATGTTGAAGTATGTGTCTATGATATTTTTTCCTTGATTATTAAAATTATTGTTAGATAATGTAGAAAATGTAATAATCTACTATAGAACCTCTTATACCACATCTCTCTCACCAGAGTGATGAGAATTTGATATTATTCCCCTGTGGAAAATTTTATTTTAAAGTTGAATATTTTTTTAATTTATTAGTTATTTTAATACTTTTGAAATTACAATTTTTATTATTCTTTAGAATGATACAATGTTTATATGAATCCATAATTAGATTAAGATCAGATGTTTTTTGTTTTGGTAAGAGTTTGGAAATATCTGTTAACATGTTGTAATTTTAGATAATTTCAAGGGGTTAAGTAATAATAATATTTTCATAACATAAAAATAAAAATTCTCCTAAAATGCATATATATATATGTATTTATTTCCTTTTATGGAAATTTCATTTCTATGTGAAAAATTTCCATTATTCTATATAGAGAACGTGGCTTTTGGATATATGATGAGGGAATACCATGTGATCTAAATATAATTCCATGGAATTGGAATTATTTAAAAATTATTAATTTGTTTCCATTAAATCATCTCTATTTCATTATTTAATTAATGAATGAATTTTTGGATTATATTTGAGTTTGTTAAACTAGTCATAAATATCTGAATAATACCTTTAATATGTTTGAAATCCAATAGACGTATTTTGACTAAATCTGGAGATAATTTTAGACTCTGAAAATATATATCTATATTTAAAATCCATAAACATTTTATTAATAATCAGAGATTTATATATGATTTTCTAGGTATCTGAAGATTTATCCAGAAACTAGTATTATTTATATTAGTAAAGAAATTTTAAAGCTATTTTTGAGAGAATAAATCCAATAATTTTTAATAATCTGTGATTAATTAAAATATATAGTGATTTGGAAAACAAGGCACAAATCCCAAAGTATTTATTTCAATTTTTAATGACATGGAAGTATTTTTTATGAAATCTAATAAATGTAGTTAATGTAATCATAGATTTAATTTTTCTTAATTTTTAAATTCTCCCTAGTATTTTTATGCCTTATGATCGATTCGTGAGAATATTTTAATGTTTCTATGATATAAAAAAATTATATAGATTTATTTGTTAATTATTTGGAGAATTGTTGATACAATATTACTCTATAAATCCCCCATGAGTGGATGTAAAGTGTGAATCTTATGACCGATGGTGGTGGAAATTGATCATAAGATCTGAACTATTGGAATTGACATAGATGGGTAGGATAAAATTATATATCTGTGTTCAATGAATTCCACATAAGAACTATACCATCAGCAGTGTGATTAATCATAGGCTTTTAATTAATGATTTTTATGTTGAAAATCACACAACATCAACTTACTCTATATATCATACACATATCCAATCAGGGGGTGGGATGCATTGTAATTAAATTTATCGGATGAAATACTATGTGTCCACTATCACCATGTGTTCATCCCCTGAATGAGATTCATATGATCATATTAATCTACTTCTCTAATCTAGTAGGAAAATCTTAGGATTAAATATTATTATTGATTGATTGAGTTCATTTCATGCTTCTTAAATAAACAAGGTGTACAAGATGGAATATTCCTTATATGTTGGGGGATCTATGTGAATCCCTATTTTTAGTTGAAACATAAAGTTGTACATGGGGTGCAATGAAAGGTAAATTTAGACCCTGAATTTTCCTTTAGACATCTCTAGATGACATTGACCCATTAGAACCATGGTTATATGAAATAAAGATCATATTAAGTTATATTAAAGGATTTTATAATTGAATAAGTTATATAATTACTACTAAAAAATAATAATATTTGTAAAATGTAGAAAACAAAGAGGATGTGTGTTTCATTGACGTCTGTTATTTGGTAGTCAGTTAGTAATTCAGTTGATCTCATAGGGTGTGAGTTTCTATGCTGATTTCATTTAATACATGATTTAATCATGAAAAAATTTATTATTTATAAAAATAATATCATTAAGGTAGAGCTTGTGATATTATGTGAGGATGTTGAATTATAAATTCAAATGAATTAAATCATCATGGATGTTCATGGTTCATCTATAGTGATGACCCAATGGTCATTATTACTTCATATAGAAAATGAAACTGTTAATTAAAATCTTCTAGGATTCATCCTAATATTCTGTTGATGACATTCATATGAACTATGAAATTCATTCTAAAATGGATAATTTACACAATGGTTGAATATAAAATTTTTGTGATGTGAATAGTAAATTGAAAGAAAAGGGTTTGATTCTTGTCAATGATAATGATAGGAATTATCAAATGATCCATGATAGTGGTATATGAAATCTGAATAATGTAATTTAGCATATTAAATGTGAAATAATGATAAGGAGATATTTTGAATTATTTTCAAAAATGTTAACTCTAAAAGAGTTAACTGAATGATATGCCTGATAATTATTATTTTTATTATAGAGAGAATAGAAAATAGAAAAGAACCAAAATACAAACCCAACATGGATCATGGTGGCCTAAAGTGGTGAAGTTCAATCAGGTTGTTGAGAATAATTTGATTGCAGCTTTTTGGCATAGATCCTACGTAGCTAAAAATAATAATCCCATCATGTTCTCTCTCTGCACGATCCAGATTGTCCGCAATAAAGTTCCCTTATTTACAAGTATTCTTGATAGAAACACCATGAATAATTTAACTTCTACATTGCCTTACCAGAAAGGATAATTCCCAAGGAGGACCGGCTTCCCCTTGAAGAAAATTCACTAAAACAGTAGCTTCGAAATCAGTTTACTCAACCATAATGTTCAAACGGTCACACAGGGATAAGCCGATGAATCATCGTGCCCAAGGAATAGCCCTGAACATAGAAATAAATGAAGCTGAAATGATGGAACCCTTAGGATTTCTTACCCGGAATCCACCCCTCATTTCCCCATCGATATAGGATATGTCGACATTAAGCTTCAAGCCAATACATGGCGGTAACCATTTAACCCATCTTCCCTATTTTTTAGGACTCAAGCCTATAGTAGTGTGTGGTATTGGTAGGATGAAGAAAAGGGAGGATGATCATTCTTCTCCATGAAATATTTGGCCTAGCTCCACCAACATAGATCACGTCCGAATCTGGAGGGATGTGGAGGAATGATTCTTGACTTTTCTCGCCTTGTTTCTTACATCACAACGGTTCCAAAAAATCACTGCCACCTAGATGGAAATAAATTTCCTCTCCATGAAAATATATTTTTTATCCATGTTGGTAATAACATCAATTAGGACTTCATGAATGCTTGCCTCTTTGATGGTGATCGTCGGAGCTGGGGACCCTAAAAAAGTGTTTTTCTTATCATTCCATAGGTTTATGTCTCCTCTTATTACTAACCAGTAAGTGTGATCTTGGAGTTCTGACAGATGGATGAACATGAATTTAGAGAGGCTCGAGACAATTCTCCTACTCATTGTCTAGTATTCCTATCCCTCCCCATACCTATCCTTGATAAACCTCACCCAGAGAGAAAACCCTTCAATGGTCTCCCATAAGCCGAGACTACATGGATTGCATGGTCTCAACGACATTATGGAGGCCCACACCACCCTCCTCCATATGTTTATCCATGCGACTCCAAGAAGCCCAATAACACTTCCCCAGTTGGTTTGCATCCCATAACTAAATGATATGAAATTTAATTAAATAAATTAGTTAGTGACAGCAATGTAATTGAACAATTAATGTTCATTGAATTATTTAATGAGAAGGGGGATTGAAATATGAATGTTAAGGTGTTGAATGATGTAATATTATTTATGTTGATTCATGTGTCTTTGAAGTTATTCGAGAAAGTAATGGATTACATTGTGGTGATTATATTGACTTAAACATGGTATTTAGTGATGAAATTAAAGAATTTGATGTGGTTATTTAGATAGATAGTAAATTAAATAATAACATCTATCTGTTATTGATTTATAATTTTCTACTTATGGGATTAGGATGTAGGATTCACTATGGATATTGTAGATAATATATTTCTAAATAGGGTGTCTTGTATGACTATTAAGAGGGTCCTCTGGTTTTAATTGAGTTATTTTTTGAATCATTGTCATGATAGGTGATATAGATAATAATATTTGTTTATCAATGCTGACTAAAAATGGAGATATAACTCTATAGAACCAACCCTTTGTCCTTAGTTTGAGTGTGATAATAGTGAATACTCATAGCCTCACCCATAACTCTAGGATGAGATAGGGATATTTTTAATATTTTCTTGGGATTGATTAGTCCCTCTAATATTTCTAGAACATGATATACGGAGATAGGTAATTCCTCCAACTTCAATAATAAAATTACATGATATATGGGATGGGTCGACATGTGTGGTTTTCCCAACATCCATAACATATAAATGAGATGATGATAGATCACTAGATTAGTGACACACCATCATTCCAATAGTAAAATGAATGATGTGGAAGATGATGGACCAATACCATCTATCATTATACTAGATACTCCTGGACTTAGTTGGATTGTATATACATCTACAACCCTGAATATGGGTATTTCCTCTAGTATTATAGTACATAAATTTATCCCTATATATTTGTATTTTCCCTACAATTTTATAAATTATATGTTTATACTTTTTTACATATGTATTTTCACTAGCATGAGATATTTATTACCTCTAGTACCTCAGACATTTTCATGTTTTTATATTTCCTTGAGTTCTTTTGAGATAGGAATACATGTATATTTTCTTCCTCATCTCTAGATTAGTAAAACTAGGATGAATTTGTATACTATGTATCAATGATTGGTTGTATGATCTATTTTTCTTTAAAATATATTTTTTTATGTAATCACTGATATTTTTATAGCACAATGGTAATGATATTCAGGTTTCCTAATATGGTTTAATTATTAGTGTGTCTAAATTTTTTAGTATGTTTGATAAGATAGATGTCTACAAGTTAATTATCATTTATAAACATTGAAACTAGTTTTTTACTATGTTTTTTAAATTAATTGTGATTAATATAAAGGACATTGTTAAAAATTTATAGATAAATAATATTGATGTCCACGGAGGCTGATGATAGTTTTTAATACATATATCTAGTGTAGTGTAAATAATTATAGTTCCCTCCCTCAGTCTATTAGAGTTTTAGGTTTCACTACTTATGATATTTTAGTTGTACCCTATGTTTCAGTTTTACCATATTATTACATCAATTCAACCTACCTTGTTATCTGGTAGATCTATTGTGTCTATCACATTGACTTACATTGGATTTTTTATAAATATATTTATTTTAATTTAATTTTTTATTTCATGAATATCATAGTATAAGGGTATGGTTAATAGTAGTTGATAAGAAAATGTCAAGGTATTTCCACCCATGATTATGAAAATACATCTGTGTTGGTAAATATCACCTTGCCTAGTCAGACTGAGGAGATCACTTATAGATGATTTAGGATATAACACATTTGTATCAGAGTGATTGGATAGAGTATACAGTTAGGGACATGTGAGAAATGGTTGGGATAGATATAAAGGGTCCTCATAAGGATCCCCAGTACATCATGTCATAATAGAGTACTTTTTAAAGGATGTGGTATCTGGCATATTCTTAAGCCTTAATGTTATTGATAGAACACAATTGAGACCTTAGTACGTGGGTGAATTTTTTTAATAAATTGTATATTTAATTATAAATTCTCAATACATGGTTTTATTATTTCATGATTTATTTGATAAAATTTTTAGATTGTATAAATGTGTTTTACTAATAAAATAATTCCAAAAAAACTCATTATTTTATATGATTATATGGACGACATGCTTCCTAGTAGATAGTGGGATTAGATTATAGATATTGGGATATTTTTTCCTACATAGATGTTTTTTATGTAGAATTTAAATGGGGAATTTAGAAAATATATTCTCATATAGATTTGGATAAAGAGATTCTCTTAGAGCTGAGAATAATTGAACAGTGGTTTTGTAAAATAATAACAATGAATCCCTATGGGTGGATAGATAAAATTAATCATTTATATTTCCAATTTCTCCTTTTTTTTATTGTTTAATGGATATATAAAATGTGTATTTCATGATAATTGAAATTTATTGGATTTCTCTATGAGTTTGAGGGTTATACTATTGATTTTTAACCAATTAGACTTCCCTTAATAGGTATTTTGAAATTATTTTCTCATTATGTTCACTGAATATTTGTAGACATTTAGTGTGATTTGAGAGCTCCCATGTTGTTATGAATATTATTGAATAAATATAATTATTATATATGAATTATCATGGATAAAATGTTTATATAATTATCATAGGGGTACTAACCAATGTATTTATCCGTAACATCTAGATGAGGGTACATCTTATGGCAATGTACTATGTCGATTCTCATATAGATAGAGACTGATTGGTATCTGAGTAAATGAATGATATACACTATAGATATTAATGTAAAAATGTAAAAATATTTGTTCCAATTCATTCCAAAGAATCAATATTAGCGTTTCTTCGTTCTTTCATGGTGATATTATAGACTCTAGATCACACCTTTTATCAAGTATCAATGAATTGAAACAAAACTATCACAATGGGGATGCATTTTTTTAGAATTGGAATGGATGATGAGGTAGTATTATTATCATTATCTAGTGATTATGTGATTGAAATAATGAATAATGATTGTCAGTATTTTCTCCTTAAAGTGAATTAGAATATGCTGTAAAATAAAATTTACTAAGTAACCTATGATTATGAGTAGGGTGAGATATATTTTCTTTTAGTAGGTAACGTATATACCTTATGGATTGGTTCGGGTATAAGTATATAGAAGTGGTTTTTTAATAGAGGAATGAATCAATGTTTTATGGGAATATTATTTATAGTTAGGTAATTTATTATGAAAATAGGTAACTTTTGGATGGATGTTCTCATCATCTGGAGTGATGAGCCTGATATAGATAAATTATTTTCTAAATATAGGTGACATTCAAATAGGATATGTGACTATTTTGTATTATATCATTAATAATTATCTTATAAATGTATTATTCTTTATTTTTTTGATCCCTTGATAAGTTGGTTTATTGAATAATTTATATTAACTATGTTTCATTTTTATGTAACACATGGAAGAACCATTATATACATGTGGAGTAGGGTTTTAGAGGAAGATGAATTTTTTAAGTATTTTATTTATGGTATACCAAGAGAATTTAAACCAATTTTTAAATCATTAAAAACATAAATTGATAGTCATATTAGCTATTAGAAGTTGAAATGTTAGAGGTATTTTTATATGTCTTGTGAGCCTTAGTCTAGTTAAGACTATATGGATTTTAGGAGTTGTTCATCATTGAATATCTATGATCTTTGAGTTTTGTTTTTACTGAAAAAGATTGTTTGATTAAAATAAAATTTGTTATTAGATTTATTTCCACACAAAAACCCATGGTCGTTTGTTATAGGTTGGAAACTTTATGCGCATTCAAGGAGTTGATGGAATATTTTTTTATGGTATGGAATACTTTAATGAGAAATTTTAATAATTTCAAATAATGATGATGTTTATTTTTTTTGATGATTGGGTAGTCTTATATGTGGCTAATATTATTTTGTCATGCCAGAGTGTTGAAGTTATTATCCCTGATATTGGATATTCTCTTATATGTGTGTTTTTTTAGAATATAGTGTTCCTTTATTATTTTGTTTGATAATTGATTTTATCTGGAATGAAATCCATGCACATTTTTTCATAGTTATGTTTGGAAACTAGATTCCACTTTTTCATTTCATTTGATTGGAATTATTGGAATACTCCATAATCTAGGATGAATAATTAATAAATTTTTTGTTCAAATCTACCATGGTTTTTCTGTTTCTAGGGATGAAATGTTTTAAAGTGGGGATGATGTAATATCCTATGTTTCATCCTAAGGGGAAACCCTTCCACCTGTTAGTAATCTAATTTTCAATTGAATTTTTTAATTTTTTATATTTTTTATTAAGGTTAAAATTATAATTTCAATCATTATTCAGAATATCAGGAAATTTATTATACTTTCTATATGGGATGGGATAATGGGCTAAATGATTTTCAAAGACTTTGGAAATTTTTTATAGCATGGAAAAATTTGGGGGAATTTAACGATTTTATTAAATAATATAAATATTATAACTTAAATACCCAAATTATCCAAAAATTGAAGATATATTTATAAGTATTTATATATTTTGAATTTTCATTCCATAAACCCTCATTTCACATATTCAATAAAGGAAAATAGTGTAAAAAAGGTAGGATCATGGAAGTGTAATTATTTTTGAATGTATGTTATTGTTCTTTGGACATGGAATTTTTCATTTATTTTATTTCTCACCTACTAATCGTCTCTTCATTATTTTTAAACTAAACACATGAATTTAAAGATTAAATTTATGTATATTTTACAAGATATGAATATCTAAATATTGTGTTTGTTTTAGTAAAAAATTTATAATCAGATTCCAAAAAAAAATATCTAGAGGGAAATTTTAACACTCCAAACATATCTTATGATTTTGAGGTCTTAAACCTTTTATTCATTAAAATGTATTTAAGTATCTCTATCTATAAACATTTGTAACTAAAAAAGTGTGCTTTTTGTAGACTTATATTTTTATTTTTATTCTAGAGATAAAAAATTGAGCTATTTTTGTTAATTTTAAGAGTCAATAATATTTATATATAATTGAAAAACAAGGATAATAGCCATAGGTTGGTATTGAAAAGAAAAAATATAATTTAATTTGGTTGGGTTCAATATGATTAATGATTTCAATTTTATATTTGAGAAATATTTTTTCAATTTATTATCTCTAAAATTTCCTTAATTATATATTCATGAGATAATTTATATAGTTCTATGATCTAAAAGATGATATGAATCTAATGATAATTTTTGGAGGATTTTATAAATAATCTCCCTAGATAAATAAACCATTTTCTGTGATGGATAGTCACTACAACATAAATCGCCTTTAGAGGTGATATTTTATCAGCGGTTTTGTAAATCATTGTTAAACCTTTTTTTAAAAGGGCTTAGTGGTGGTTTATTAAAAACTGTTGCAAAACCCCGATATTTTTTTCCAGTCATGACACTCCCCCTGACCTCGACTCCCCTTCTCCCTCAGACCCCCCACGAGCGATCCATGAACCCCAGCTCCACTGGCTGGCCATCTGCGCCACTTCCCCCCATCACATGACCCCAAACCCCCTTATCCCCTATCCCCCGCGACCCCATATTCTTACCCCTACCCCCGAGAGCCGAACCCTAGCTAACCTCCATGCCGCTAGTAAATTTGTTTTAGCTCAGTGTTTCCATTTAAATAGATTTTATTTAAGAGATTTATGTGTGCTTATATTTATAAATTAATTTCTAATCTAGATAATGAGGGTGTGGGTTATCTAGGTTTGGTTTATAATGGTTTTATATAACTTAAATAAGTTTTCATGTGGCTTAAAGGTTTTAATTTCTTGTTTAAATGAAATTTTTATATAAATTTGTATTTTATACATTTGATAAGTTTGATAAAATTAAAATAATGGTTTTATATAATAAAAAACATAGTCATTCTATTTTAAGGGAAATTGGTTTTTCAAATTGGGTTACCCATTGGGGGTTAAATGGTTTTCATGTTTCAAAGGGACATATTGTTTTATGAAATGTAATAGTGATTCTTTTAGGTTATGTTGGTTGTGTTTTGGAAATGATTATGACTTCCCTTATATAGGTGTTTGGATTCCAAAACATTTTAAAAAGGGATTTAAAAGTGTATATATTATATGTGACAATTGAAAGTCTTGGATGACACTTTGTGATGTGATATTTGAGTTTATTGGGTCTTTGTTCCCTTGTTGATCCCCTTTTCATTTATTTCTAATGTCACGTGTATCTATGTAATGGTTGTTTGTGACGTGATTCATGATTTTATTATGGGTTGGGGGCTCATTATAAGATAAATGTGGGATGTGGGAAGGATTTAATTATTATTCTTACCTATGTCTATTATTATTTTAGTTGTATAAAATTCACTTTAAAATTGTATCACCTCCATTACTTATTTTATAGGGAAATCTGGGATACTATGTGGGAATTCATTGGATGTTTCTAGGAATATTGAGATTACACACTTTCTAGTTACCACTAGTTCTACAAAATACTAAGCTAGTGGGGTGTCATGGATGAGATTGCATTTAGAGTGATTTTTTTGATGGATGTGTGATCATTAACCTGATGTAATTAGGTCCACCTTTTCATGTATTATACTTGTCCCATTAGTTCCTAATGTTTTTTCTCATGATATTTATCATGTGTTATGCCTTTAATTATTTATTAGCTTGTGTATTTCTTTTTTATTTGGATGGAATTTCATTGAAGTATTGATCATCCAATGATTTAGTACTGATATTGATTAGTGTTGTTCCACTTTTTTAGTAGAATACTTTACAACATTATATTGGGAATTTTTCTTCATATTTATCCTCGTTTCCTTACTTTGAGTTTGTTGTGTTAAAGATTTGAAGAGAGGGGAATTTTTTTTAATTTTTTTTCCATTATTAGAAATTCCTTTGATAGGTTTTTAAACCATGTAAGCATTTTTTAGAAAAGGGGTGATGTTTTAAGGATAGATGAATGAGTTTTTAATTGTAATTGTTTCACTAAAAACAATTTTATACAATGTTTTATAAATTTTGTGAATTAGTAAAGTGCATGTTTTATATTTTATTTATTTATATATCATGTTAATGGGAAAACCCTATTTTTCTATATTATTCTAAAACTAGAAATTATAGTTCCTCATATAAACATAATAAAATTCATTGACTTACATTGAATATAATTAATAACATTTCATGAATGTCGGTTCAGTATACTCTCATGAATTATAGAAGATAATACTTCCAATTCAACTAACTGCTATATCAGAATGATCAACTTGAAAATATCCCAATGCTCTGCAAGTTGACTTATAATATAATTCTTGATCTTAACTCTTATCTTTTTTACTAATGATGAACTTTCTCAAATATGTCCAGAAATACTCACTATCTTCTTAAAATGTATATTGCCTTATAAAATACTCACTAGTTAAAATATTTATAAGAAAATATTATCTGTTTAATATATTAAACTATTGATTTATAATTGTTTAATGTAGTCATGGATTTTAGGGCATGAAGCATCCCAAACTAAAGTGTGGTTAGATGTTCACAAAAAATCTAATATAAGTTTTATTAATGAGCCTGCTAAAGAAGTTGGGGTATAAACATTTTTTCAGTATAATAACTTATTATCATTTTTAACTATGCTAATATAAATTGATATTTGATTTATAGGTAAAAATTAAATAAATATAGGATTCCAATCCTGGGTAGTCCTACTCAGTCTCCCAGGATGACCCAGTTGCTAAAGTCCTTGGGAAGGAGCATCCTAATAGAGTCTGCGGGGTGGGTTTGGGAACCATACCATCTGAGGTCTTTGGCAGGCCATTGGGGATTGCAGCTACATCTACTCCTGGTTGTAGTCAGTCCATACTCGGAGATGCTTAGAGAGAGGTTGTTTCTCTATGAAACATAGTTCAAGACCAGGGGCCTCACATATCTGCATTGTAGAAAGCATTGAATAATATATATCAGCAGATGAAGATATATTCTCCTGATGGTATTGCATCGACTGGTGTTGAGTAGATAAATCAAAAAAATTCAAAATTATTTAGATTGAAAACTTTTATTGGTTTTATGTTTAAATATAAATATGAAACACTATTTAATGTTCAATATAATGTTCTTACAGGTGGTAGCAGGAAGTGGAGATGAAGTTGGAGAGGGTGAAGATATTTGATCATCATTAGACAGTAATTTGTAGTATTATTGATATGTGGAAAAATATTGCAACAATCGGTTTGTATATATATCATGTTTGGTACATAGTTGCCTCCAAACATTTTCATGAACTAACATTTTCTTGATTTCTCATGTTTCCTTGTATGTATTTTAATGATTTCTGATGTTTCCTTTTATGTATCGATTTCTCGAGTGTGGTATGCACCATATATATCGACTATTTATTGTGATGATTCATTTTTTATGATTCATTTTCCCTAAATTCATTTTTTTCATTATAATAACTTATCCTATATTTTTAAGCCCATTGTATTTACCACTACATTTACATTTCTAAGAAGTACTTCTTAGTTTTGCTCTTGTATCAATCCCTAGGGATGAGAATGTGTGTCTAGCTAACATGTTTAAGATAGATCACCCTTTAGTGTGTCATAATCCTATTATCCAAAATTTCAAAAAATAGTTAGAATCCATAGATACTGATATGAGATTAGGGGAAATTATTTTACACTCTCTGAAATGGGGTTTTCCCACCATTTCAAAAGTGGCCTCCAAGAATAGTTAGGTAGTGTAAATGGAAGTTTCCATTATCTCTGTAGGCATTACATGCTTATGGGAAACTCCCAGCAGATTCTCTAGAACCCCATGCCCTAGAAAAATGTTAAATAGACTACATGATCAGTTACATGCCATTCATAACATCAACTACCCTATCACAAATAATTTTTTATAAGAATCCAAATTCCTTAATAGAATATATCAAGCCCCTTCACAAGACACTCATCCATTTAAAGGAATGTGCCTGATCACTTCTATTATATTCTGCACATCAAAATGACTAGGATGCATAATGGGAGTTATAATATTTTAGGAGCCAGATTCCATTCCTTCTTAGGAAACCACACTATAGACTCCTTTTCTAAAGAAATCACATGAGGGAAATAAATATGATACTTGAACCAGATCCACCACTCTTAAAAAATTAGGAACCCTTATCCATGGGAGAGATTATTTTACCTTTTTTCTATCTTTTGGTTCAAGTATAATAATTACACATGGAATAACCCAAGAGAGAGATGATTTTACCTAATTCTTGTGTTATGTTTCATTTATAATAATTCCACACAAAACACCAACATAAATTTATACCATGAAAATATTACCACATCATTGTTCCTATGATAAAGTGTCTACCACCAACATACTACACCCCAAAGCTTTTGAGTAACTACTAAATAAATTAATAACCACCAAATCGTGTTCCTAAAGTACTGTTTGAGGGTTTAAATTTATCGACGCATATATGGAATAGAAATCTAAATAGTCACTATATATATATAAGTAATATATATAGTTTATATATATTTCATCCACCTATATTTCCAATGCATGTGAAGATGTATGTAGACATATACTTATAATTATACTAATGAATAGACCATGGTATAACTCAGACATCCCTAAACAGTCTAACGAGCCTATGTGATCATGTAATTGGGTACATGCCCTATATCCCAATAGAGTGAGAGACGCCATGAAACAACACATGGGATGTTGAGTGTGCCATCAGGTCCAAATTCTAGTCATTGAATGTGGTGATTAAATCACAATACTTATATAGTAACATTTTTGTGATACACCATCAACACCTAATGTAAGGAATTGTGAGATCTCCTTGATCAACAATCTCATACCATCATACCACAACCTCTATAAAGGCATATATTAAATATAACTAGCAAGGGGAATTACCTAAAATCCCCCTCTTCCATATACACCATATACATAATAAAGGAATAATCATTTGTGTCATAACAGATAAAGAATGACCTCTTATTAATTTCCTTATCCATATTCAATTCCAATTTAAAATATTACAATTCGTATGAAGCATTTTATAAAGCATAAATCAAGAGCATGCCATTACAATTACTTGGGGTCATTCCATTTAAAACTAATTGATTTATTTTAAGAAATTAAACCCATCATTAATTATCTATTTCACATTATCAGTTTCATTTAACTCGTTCAATTCATTAAAACATGGGAAACCCATATATAATCTCAATGGAGTCACTTAGATGGCGACATGTTAATCTTGGAAATTTACCACTTTATAAATTCCAATTATACGTGGTCCAAATACCTGAGGGATGACTTGGGTTCTATCAAATAATAATATATAAATGGATATTATATTCTTGAACAATTTCAGAAGATATGTGGGAGTGCCAGCATTTGAAAAAAAATCATTTTTCCCATTTCACCTAGATCACCCAATGGGTGACCATATAAGTTGTACACAACATGTGAACATCCAATAAAGGATCAACTAGTACATATGAGTTGCAATGGTCAATTTTAAATACATAAATTTACCACTACATTTTATTAGATACTAGGATTATGCCATGTGATATGTTTATCAGCATTCCCTTACTCACTGAATGATGCATTTGGTTGTGCTTAGTTAAGCACATCTTTTCATATTGACTGTAGTACGTATTCTGTTGGTGTTTTTTGTATTCTTGGAATTGTTTTTTTAGCGCACCGGTACAGGGGCTCCAAAAACTAGTTCTCTTTTTTCTAAATCTGCTCTTTAGCGGTGGTTTTAACTGACGCTAACTGTAAGAGGTACATTTAGCTGTGGTTTTAACCACTACTAAATGTTGATATTTTTCTATTAACGGTGGTTTTAACTGCCACTATAGTGTCTCATCTTCCACGCTTTTTTCACAATGGTTATATTGTTTTTCACTACAGTTTGTCTCGCCAGGTCTTACTTTTTTTAGCAGCAGTTTTAACCACTGTTAAATAAAGTAATCCCCTACCCGGAAAATGGCCGTGAAAGACAATATAACTGCTGAAAAAATGTACTGACTATGAGGGTTTCCATAAACCACTAGTAAACCACTTTAATCGGACCAAATAGTTTCTTGACACGCAATTTAGCGGTGGTTTTCGGAAACCGCCATTGAGGCATATGCCAGCGATTTAAACCGTCGCCATATCAAAAAAACTGCCGCGAAATTGAAATTTTCCTATAGTGAGTATTTCTAGAGATTAGAGATGACAGTATACAATGTGTATATTGGGACCATTGGATTGGAAATATCTGGCTAGGATACTTCAATACACCATCAGGACTTGTTTTTTTATAAGCATTATACCCCTTATGGTGTTATTAGCTATCTTTTCCCAAATGAATTATCAAATAACACATACCATCATACCTCATCTCGTACCACATATAATACATCTGATCACCCAGGGTATTAGAATAAATTCAATATAATAAATAAAATGGTATCTTATGTGGGCACATTGTCCACAACCCCCCCCCCCCCACCGCAATGCAAAGCTATCCAATCAAGCATATCTTGTGTGATGAAAGATAAGCGAGGGATATCTAATTTTGATATTATGTTTCATAAGAATAAAATATCACCAATTACAATGTGGAACATTGGAAAAAAAACCTTAGTGAATGAGGGAACTATTTGGATCCCCATTACTATTTTAAATATTGTGTTATGTATGGGAGTTTGTGAAAAGGTGAATTTTGACCCCCAAACATCTTATTGAACTACTCTTGATTCTATAAACCCAATAGAACCTTGTTTGAGTAAATTTGAGATATTTTTATGGTAGTTAGATGGAGTTTTTTCTAAATAATTGATAAAAAATACTATTTTGAAATAATAATATTTTAATAATTTATAAAATAAAGACCAACTATATGTCATTGATATTGGTCACTAGGTACCATGTTAGTGAGTCAATAGAGTACAATGGGATTTTATTTATGAGACTGATTGTGACAATTACAAGAATTTACACATAACAATATTATGATTTTTCAATAATAATAATTATAATAATAGTGATGTTTTGATTTTATACATATAGATATAATTTTCGATTTGAATGGGTCAAATTGTTACGAGAGGTGGTGGTTGGCCGATAGTGGTGACCCATTAATTATTTTTAGTTGACATAGAAAATAGAATAGATTATGAAAATAATTCATATTTATTTTTAAAAACACATTGATAATAATCGTAGAAACATTGAAATTAATCATCAAATAATTAATGTGTGTAATGGTCGAACAAAAAAGATTTGTGATGTGAATAGTAAACTGAAATTATTAAAGTAGTGTTTTTCAATGGGAATGAAAATAATTTTTATAAAACCCATAAAAATGGAATGTGAATAATCATAAATGAAGTTCTACTTATTAGATACAAATAATGCTAATGGAAACTGGTGATAAATGTGGATGTCTTGTTATGAAAATTTACACTATAGTATTTAACTGAATAATAGAAAATGAAATCAATGTATTTACTACTGTATAATGAAACAAATAATTTTATGTGAATAATTGAATGTTAAAACTAGATGAAATCATAGACATTAATGAATATAATGGTGGAATCATTATGACAAGGTTTCTGGTGTCTTGGAAATGACAGGGGAGCTTAATGAAATACCTTAAGATGTATTTGGTGATTTAGATAAGGATTATATTGAGGAAAGTAAAATATTTTTCTATAGTGATATGGAAATATCCGGAATTAAATAACAACATCTATTTGTTATTGGATTATCCTTCATTTTTTGTAGGATTTGAAAGTGAAATTCATTATGTATGTTATAATACCATGATTTCCCAACAAGAATTCATCTATGAATAAAAATAGGGACCCCTGATTGTTATTGATTTATTTTTTATTCTCGCTATCTTATGGTGTGATGGAGCTTGTTAATAATGAATATAAATGGAAATAGGAGAATATTATAGGTATATATGGAACTCACCCTCAATCAAATGTTAAAGTGTGATGATAGTGACTACACCATATCTATTCTAGTGATGTATGTAGATATTAAATTTAACCTATATATGTATGTAAACCTAATCACTAACTTCTCTATGATGTGATGGGATAGATATTTCTATGACTTATTTAGAGATGATTAATTCATTTAACATATCCTGGATAAGATAAATGGACACTATTAAATCCTCTCATTTCTCCTATATGAGAACTAAATAGATACGAAGGGAGGATATGTTTGGTTACTCCTGTATCAGTGGTATTTTAATACAATGATTAACATCCTCCAAAGTTGTTCCCCCATTCGTTCCAATAGCACATGGATCATGGTGGATAATGACACACACAAACTGTCTCCCCTATGTCCTATAGATCCTAGATTTAAATGGATCATATATAAAACTAAAACATTTCATGTGATTAATTCATCTATTATTTGAATCTATACAACTATCTTTAGAAAAGTTTATTTCTTTAATAATCCACACATGTATATGATACTGGTTTTTGAGTTGTGAGTTTTCCCAATTTGGTGATGTGTATTTCCTCTAGTTCTTTAAGGATAAATAAATGACTATTTTCTCATGTTATTTTAAGATATCTAGAAACATATATTTCCTCCACTTTCTCATGATTAGTGTTTCTAGGGTAAACTATATGGCTATAAATATATGATTGGATGTGTTATCGGTTATTTTCTTTAGATCTATTGTATTTGCAAGCCTTCATATTTAGTGTGTGATTTGAGTGTGATGTACAAGTATATTACTATGGTTTGATTAATATTCTATAAATGTTTTTGATGATGTTAAGAATTTTATTTATCTTAAATTTTTCTATCCTTTGTTCTCAATTAAACAAGTTTTTTATTAAAGTCGGTCCACTACTCGAGATGACCATATTGTGTATTATGACACTCATCCTTGCATGATCACTTATACATTGTTCCCATTATATCTATAAATATATACCAATGCAGAGAACATATTACTATGTAAAAAATATATTGTTATATTTTATGATAGCTAGTGGAGTAGCGATAATTATGGATTCCCTCATCTTTAACTCCCAATATGTATGGACAAGTTTTCAAATCCATAGGATCCTTTAATTTTTCAATTTTTGGTTAGACTGGATTGTCAACTGGGACTCATCATATGATTCTGAGATATTCAATTATTCAAACTAGTATTTTTTTAGATAAAGAACGAGGATTGGAAGTTGGTCGTATGTATTAGGGAGTACATGGTGAAGTCTATAATGGTTTGAGCCATATGTTGCTTCCATTAGCCGGTCGGTTTCCCATTAACTCACCTATACACCTTAGTAGACCTCATGTGGGGCTGCTTGATTTTTTTTTAACATGGGTAAAAATATTCTTTAGAATATCATCCACCCCCACTTATTTTAATAAATAAGGGTGTCTCGGGGGAGGATGTTCGTTCATGGTACCCTCCCCATTTTTCTAGCCTTCATTTGTCCTTTAAGGGGGATAATGTTGATGTAATTCCATGATTAATCCAAGTAATGGTGTCCAATTATCCATTATTTATTCCTCTTTTCCTTTTTTTCTAATTTTGTGATGTCCATTATAGGGATTTTATGGTTATTTATTCAAATAATGGTGAAATCGCCCATTTTAAGTGGTTTTTGCACTACTTGTGTAGAGGGAATTGTGAGACAATATCCCCTACTAACTCTTGATAATCCATTAATAGTATGTCACACTACGTTTTTTCATTTAAATGATATTTATTTTATTATATTTTTGTTAAATTTTCTTGTGATTTTTTCATGGGTTCATATTGCATGTTCGCTACAAACCTTTTGTGGATTTTTTTTTCATGATTTCAATGTGATGAGGTCATTAGTGAGTTCAGAAATGATTAGATCTCTCCTAAATTAAATTGATTGATAAATTATAATTGTTATAGTTAATTTATTATTTAATTTTGTCAGGATAAAGGGTCTCGGTTGATATTCTGTGCTGGGGAAAAACATTGATGGGGCTTGTGGGTCGTACCAGATCTGTTGAATATTATAAACTAAAAGGAAGGACATCTCGAATGAGGTAGTTGGTCCATTTTACTAGACCTATGATATATGAGTTTTATTATATGAATTTAATGTGTAGTTCCACCACCATATGTTTCTGAAACATTATATTACCCATATTTTTCAAAAATTAATTATGCTAATAAGACCATTAATTATATTATTATTGAAATTGTCTTTTAATAAAAATTTGATATCCCTAGTTTGAAGGAATAATGATCCCAATGTCACAGTGGGCCCTTGAAACCATTGTAATTCCTGTACATTGATGTACCGGGGCATGAATTATTAAATGCATTCTTATGAACCTTCAGAACCCTTGAGGGGTGTTTCCATGGTATGCGAACATAATATCAATTTTCATAAATGCCTTACTGACCATTGTGAAGTGGTACTTAATAACTAGGTATATATGGCCTAAATGTTAGAAATGCTCCTAATTTAGAATTCCTTATATTCTTTAGGCTTAATGAGGAAACCCTAGAGTGATTTATCTTCCCCTATGAGATGTGTTCAGCTTTAGTGAATGAAAAATATGCTAGTTTAGCGAGGTTGGGTCTGTGAATCACCCTTGTACAACCAAAAAATTATAGTGGTCATGTTCCAACTCTAATTTTTCACTAATATGGATTATCCTATTATACCTATGAGGTTATTATATTCATAAAATATGGTTGATATATATGATACCTAGAGTGAAATATTTGACCATAGGCATGGATTAGATTGAAAATAGAGCCCAAGTTGTGTGTATTTTAATTATGTTGATCAATGGGACCACGAGTAGGGTTATCAAGATTTATTTTGAAAAATATAAACTGTTTTAGGGTTTATATCTTTTTATATAACCTAGGGGACCGTAGTCGTTTCCCAAGTTATTCACTAATCCTAATTAAGTGAGTTTGGGTATGGGATACGATGGTTATGGGTGTCACATTAGAACCCTCTCATTGTATGTGATATATTGGGCTATGGATATTAATGATGTGTTTTAATCTTTAACCAACCCTTTTCATTGAATTAGTATTTTCTATTCAAATATATGTGTGATGAATTTATGGATTTCGATATATGCTTCCAAATATTTTTCCTATGAACCAAACATGACACTGTGAAAATGATGTTGTACATTCCAAGAGTTTATTTTTGGGATTTTTATTTTGAGCCTCATATGAAATAATATATATATATATATATATATGGATTATGATCTGTTCTTTATAGGTTCCATCTATTGATCCACATGAAAAATTTCCAGGACTCTAGGAATCTATCTCTAATTTTTATAGGGAATCATTGATACTATGGGTCCCTATGATGCTTACCATGTTTAGGATCCAGTAATGTATGATTTATCATAATGACTTGCATGTATTAAATTAAGATTCTTAGAATTCCTATGATCCTAATGAATTCCATGGTGGCATGGTGGATTAATCTGATTTTCTATTTTCTTATGATTACATTGAATCAACTTCAAACCATTAATTACACTTTGTTCCTGGAGAGTATCCCTGGATGTCTAGGATCTGGTTCTTGAGCCTTTCATAAAAGGATATCTTGTAATTGAGCTAAAAATTATTGTAATTCCAAAGACATGATCTTGGTAATTGAACATGGGACAGACATGGTTGGAAAAATATTGGGATATGATCATAGAAAATTTGGCAGTGGCTAAAAAGGTATGTTCAATCAAGGTGATATACACAAGGATAAATGTTGGTGTATTTATTTGAAAACTCCAAATAATTTCTTTACTGATTTTAGATGATAATTTAACATGAATATATCCCTAGATTGGTGGTATGTACAGGAGTGTGTTAGTAGTTCCCCATTATATTTTTACTCATACCATTCTCAAGAAACCTCTATAATTCATTACATGAGCAGATTCTCACCTGGTTATCG
This sequence comes from Viscum album, assembly GCA_963277665.1. Classification (NCBI taxonomy): domain Eukaryota; kingdom Viridiplantae; phylum Streptophyta; class Magnoliopsida; order Santalales; family Viscaceae; genus Viscum; species Viscum album. Next base: position 1,055,684,423 of record OY728133.1, read on the forward strand.
GTACATGATGGGATGAACCCTTATATTTTTTGATTGAGTTGCAGTATCTTGAGTTGTAATAGAAGATTTTAGTTAAGTGGAAATGTTGGGGGAGAAAATATTTATAGTATTATTTTTTTTTTTTATATATATTTTAATGTTATTGGCATGATGGGTGACCTATCATGTACACCAACATTACCATTTGATTCTATAATGCTGTAAAATTCAGTTATGATTATTTCATATGATCACTTCTTTTGTGTAAACTAATATTATTTTATAGATATTATTTATTTATTTATTTATCTATTACTTAAGACACTGATATGGGGGTATAGTTTCCCAACTATCACACCATAGATCCCCGCTTACAGTGGAAAGACACTACCTACTTGGGAGGCATACCTGAGGTCATGTGTCTCTCCTATATAAAGAATTAGAAAGTGGTATCTGTATTTTTATATTAAAAAGTTAGGGACTTTTACATTTTTAAACTATTTATGACTTATTATTTGAGAGATAAAAATTTTTTTTAGAGAATGAGATCGATACCATGTTAGTTCATCATAAACATATGTCTGAATAGTATTTTCATGTTACCATGGGATTCATATTTCTTTTCATGACATGTGATGTTATAATTTTTTATACTCCTAGAATCCTTAAATATAAAAGAACATGGGTCCTAGAGTATAAATAAAAACATAAATCTCCTATAAAAAACAATACTATTAGAAATAAGTTGATGAAAAAGGATTTCCATGGTCCACCCCAAAGGAAACCTACAAGGCCCGACCAAAAATACTCTTCTTGGCAATTATTTACATGAAAATAAAAAATTCTGATCAAAAATTACATGTAATGGGTTTATATATATTAAAAAATGAATATCTTGGGGTATAGTTAATAAGATAAAGATAAATTCAAATAAAAGAGAAATAATGGATCTTTTTCTGGTTGAAAATATTTTGAGATATAATGAAAAATAATTTTGATGATTAAGAATTTGAGGAAAATTTCATAGATTCCTAAGAAGAACTAGTTTAAAATATAATTTTATCAAATACTATCTATATTTTTTAACCCATATTTTTTGGCGATGAATTACATAAAAACAAAGTAATTTTTTAATCTCTCACTATTGATTCACTATGTATTTATTCATCCAAACATAATCAATCCCTCCCCCATGCCATTAATCCACTATACCATAAACAACTACTCACTCATGGTAAATTGATTTCATTCCATGAGATGAATAAATTATTTCATGAATAGAGAATTCATAATGTATAGATTTCAATAAAAAATAATTTAAATAAAGAAGAAATAATTCACATCAAAATTATTTTTCACCTCTATAAAAAATAAAATGTTCTCTGTTTTAAGAAAATTAATCTCCTCCCATAAAAAATGATCTTATCTCTTATTCTTAAAAATACATCTTCCCCCTATTTATTCTTGACAATAAAAATTCCACAACCTTTTGTATGTGGGGTATATATTAAATTAAAGATATTTTCTAGCATATAGTAAGGAATCCTCACTAAGATTTAATAGGAAAAAAAATCCAAATTAACCATAGTGAAGACCCTCCTCTTCAGCATGGTGACTATGTTTTGAATTTTGAAGATCAAAACGACAAAATATTTCTTCTTTGTACATGCTTGAGAAAATTTTCTTTGTTAAAATAAAGGATAATGTGTCTCAAGTTCACTGTGTTTTAGTATTGGAATTGAGTTTTTTAAACTTCAAACATATTAATCATTATTTTAAAAAAAAATTATTATACAGGGAGTAGGAATTAAGTTTTGATTTAAGAAATTTTGGTACTTCATGTGGGTTGAGCTTACTCAATTTATGTTGTAAAGAAAGATTATGCAGCATGGGATTGGGGACTATCTCAGGTCGAATATTCAGATGATTTTTATTATTTATTTAAGAGATTCTATTCCATATTATATGTATCAATAAGTATTGGGTTTATGTGATCTCTAAAACCACCATGTGTCACCCCGCACATTTGAAGCTCTCCTCCCTCGGCTGTATAGACCTTCCTCTCATGTGTATGTGCACTTGGTCATTATTTCTCTTTATCATGTGTGTGTGGAAGATTTCCTTGCATCTTTGATGGAATCCCCTAAGGAAACATATGTGGATTTCAACATTGATTGTGGTTTTCCCATGGGAATTTTCCTCAATTTTAATCTTCTATCTATCTGTGGATATAGTGTGTTCATAAATTATATGGTTCAAGATATGAATTGGTTATGAGGGATAAAAGATATGATGTGCTGTTAAATCTTTGTTGTGGGAATCTATATTTCAAAAACCGTGCTATAGTGATGTGATTGTGGTGTACTGATGAGATTTTTACAAAAAAATATCCTCAATACATAATTTCCTCACAACTCCAAACCTGTTCAAAATAAAAATCACAAAATCACAAAACTAAATTATTAATTTCAAAACAATTGTGAAACACAGTTTAACATAAGATATGGAAACCTACTGTCAATCTCTAGAAATCTTAAATATTAACTTTTCCCCAAGAAAAGTACTAATCACTAAATAGTTTAGGATCAAAACATTGACAAGGAACAATTAAAACCATGATTACCATGAAATGAATGACAATTGTGACTGAAAATTCTGAAATATTCTAAATTAATCTAAGTTTAAATTATTTAATGATGCCTCAATTAAAAATTCTTGATTCATGTAAAAATTATTTGTTTCAATTACTTTTTTTAACATTTTATTTTATTCATTACAAGACAAATTATCTATCATACCAGAATGCGAGATTCCACCCATCTCACAAGTTTTTTTGAGAATGAGTTATTATCATCTCAAGCCACGTATACTCTATCTAAAATCATAAAATTCTATCAATATTCACATAGAATCTTGACTAAAAAATTCATCAGGGTTTTTTAATTAGGATTCTAATTTAATTTTAGGACATATATTTGTTTTGTATGATGTTATAATATAATTTTGGGGCTATGAAGGATGGATGAAATATTTAAAAACAATGCCTTAAATTCATGTAAAACATATTAGAAAATAATCCTACAGTAATTACTTAAAAATAATAACATCTAAATCCCCAAACAAATATTAAAGATCTGAAATAACATAATAATACCATTTTATTATTTCATCCCTTATTATTATTATTATTATTATCTTGAGTGTATATTTTTTTTTATTTTTTTGAATTATGTGTTTGATATAAGTCTCAAATACACCACTCAAACACAAATAATTAAGATAATTGTTCATGAAATGGTGATTTTTTACCGTATAAAGAAACAACCCATTCGTTTATTCCATTTAAAAAAGGAAAAAAGGAGATATATTAAAGTGTAGTGATGAACCAAAGGGTAACTTTACAAAAAACATAAAAAATGAAACATAATATCCCATTTTAGCACATGAATTAACTTAAAAATACCCAATCATCATGTAATCTCAAATTAATAATCATGCTTTAATACTCAAATAAATTGGTTGTAAAGGATAAATAGGCCTGTAATATAGCTTCGTATCAATGAAATTCTTGGTTCCTACAGTTTCAAAAGAAATTTGTAGTAAGATATGACTGAAGGTAAAATTTGAAAACATTAAATCTATCAATACCCACAGTTATGTTAATATAATCCAATATCATCATTCTTAAATATAAAAAATAATATATTAGGTACACACATCATGAGGTCTCTTAGGAAAAGGGATGATGAGAGAGAATATTTCCAAAATATCTTTAAATCCTCATAGGATCGGGAATTAAAAGTGAAAACATCACTTCATGAAATAGACATAAAAAGTATATCTAATAAATAAATGTTTTCAAGAATAAATTTCAATAATTGAATAAACTATAATTAATTATTTTAGAGTATCCTAAAATAAAAATAAAACTAGTTCATTCACAATTTTCCCCACAATTATATACTTTTTGTAACATAATGAATTAATATGTTTCCACATGAAAAAGTATATCTCCTAAGTGATGATGTCTAATCAATCATATTATGGGGGAAATAATTCAAATGAATCCAGAAAATCTTCCCCAAAAATTATACAATAATTTTCCCTCAATGTGGTTGAAATAAGAATAAAAAAATGTGGAAAATAGCATGGGAGATGAAATAAATAATAATACAAGAGTTCTCCCTAAAAAATATAAAATTATTTCTAGAACTAGACATAAAATGAGATAACAATAACAAAAGTTGAATAAGAAAAATTGAAAAATTGAACAATATAAGAAAGTGAAAGATATTATTTTGATATAAATTTCAAGAGGTATGATGAATAAAAAGTACGATCAAGTACATTGGAGAAAAAATAAATATGAGGAAAGAAAAAAAGGCACCTAATATGGGATTTATAAGGATATAATTTGTTCTACTCTGACTCCCCAATATGTTTCTCATATGTCTAGAATGGTTGTAAAGGGATGGATGAGGCAGAAGAGACATTATCAACCACATATGAATGAGAAATCATCGGCTAAATAAGCTCTGATGGATGAAGTTGTTACCAAATCCAAATTATGTTGTCGAACTTGGTGTATGGATCAATTAAATTAACTTTGGAGGATACCCCATTCATATTCATGTATCCCATCATCTATACTTTAATAGAAGCTTGGTCTATGGGGGAATATAAGACCGAGGGAGTGACAGCCTACTAAGGTGTCATGTGGTAAGTGTTCTCCATAGGGACTAATGTATATCCTTCTTCAGTAACATGTGAAGTGGCCCTAGACTGTTGAAAATTAATTGAATTATAAGTTGGTAGTTTTGGTCCTTTGGGGGTGGAGTACTTTTATGGTATAGTGGAGGTAGAGATGGAGCTGTATAAATTTGAGTCCCCAATTACGATAATATTTATCCCAATGTGAAAAAACATGAATTGGAAGGATTCACCACAAAATTGTGTAAATTTTTTTTAAAATCAATATAGGGATGAAGTGGAATAATCCAGTATAGTATATGAAGTGGGTTCCCATGGTATGCAAGTGTATTTTGAGTTGTTTTCCACACCCTCCTCTAAAGAAGTGGTGAAATAATCATTGATGTAAAAAAAGTACCTCCATAAGTGTAAAGGTGCCCCATATTTTTCAAGATGGCGAGATGAATAAAATATTAAGTCATTATTGTAGTGATAGGGTTAACACCAATAAAAACATTTATATGATTTTCTAGATGAGTAATGTACCCCCCCAATAAAAGTACCCTTTTTTCTAAAAACCATCTAAATAACTGTAAAATTTGTAGGGAATGTTTAATTTCACATTTATATAAATAAAAATGAGAATATATAAATATAATTGGATCATTTATCTCATTGAATAACATTTATCAAGCCACCCATGAGGTATGTCACATTGAATAATCTGAATAAGGTTCAATTTTAGTTCAGTGATTATATTTAGTGTTGCATCATGGGGTACAATTAGTTTGCCTTATAAATAGAACCACATAGATTTCAAAATGTCATAGATTGGTTCCCTAACCAATGTATCCTAATTTTTAGAAGAAATGGACTCTACGAAATAAATACTATGTGAAACACAAAATTCAACAAGAGATAATAGACAGTTTTCTACACCGAGTCTAAAGCTGACTTTCCGAGGCTCAAAATAAAGTGTATCCATGAAATCTAGAAAAATATATGAATGAATATCTTAAATAACATGAAGTATAAGATCTATACGAATAGATTCCAAATATGAAATGATATTGGGAACCATACTGATATTCTACATTATGGTAAGATACATGTTCTTATTATTCCTCATAGAATTTTCATTACACTCCTTCTAGCCATATAATAAAGGTTTCATCCTCAAATTCAAGGTAGGGTTTCATGTGGGTAATGATAATAGGGGAATTTGAAACCATGCGTCAGTCATGATGAGTCGTGGAAGGGTTTTGAGGCACATTAATGGAGTACTGGTTTCTTCTAGAAGGGGTGAAATGTAGGAATCTTTTCATCTTGAGGTAGATTTTTGTAAAGTTGGGTCATTTAGTGGGAGGAGGGTGCTATGGTTGATATTTTTAAGGGTTTTTGTGTGGTATGAAAGGTTAGAGTTGTAATTTTGTAGTCTAGGGAGGAATAGGGTGTTTTTTAGAGAGAAGAAGTGGTGGTAATGGGTTCCAAGGAAAAAGGGAGTGCATAGTAATCTCTCAAGGTTTCTGGATTGGCGATGGACTATTCCTCAAAAGAAGAAGATGTTGTGTGGTAATAGTTTCTTGGTACCATGATTTTCGAGGAAATAAAAATTATAATGAAATTGGTAGGATAAAATGGATGATAAAGGGGTGGATGGAAATGTTAGTAATGAAAACACCCATTGAAAATAGGGTGTTTGAAACTTAAAAGGAGGTAGAAAAATGTAGAGTTTCAAAAAAATAGAAATGTAGGGGGGAGATAAATGAGAAGAAAATGAGTAATATAGTAGTTTTACATTGTTTTATTAGATATAATGAATATGATAACCATGGAGGAGGATATGAACCATAACATATACGATCATGAGTGGAATGGGGGATGTTGTGATGTTGAAAATAGGGTTTGGGCACAAAAAATAAAAAGTAAAGAAATCATTATACACAGATATTTACCTTTTGGGGAAGGAAATGTAATATTTCTAGATTCTATAAGATATGAAAAATAAAATCTTGAGGTGAACCCTATAGTGTAATGTGATTGCTATGAAATGGAGGTGATGATTTTATTATTTTCCAAATATGTGTAAATATTGGGACTCTAGGACCCCATAATGAAAATGATTTTCTATTGCATGGGGGAGCCAAGAATTATTGTGGTTGAAAATTTCCATGATCATAGGTGCTATATAATGACTGAAACACTACAACATATTAATTTGGCTATAAATTCCAAGTCAAAAAGATCTTATAGAGTGGTGTGTTTACTACGGCATGGATGTGTAATTTTTTCTAGAGAACCAAAAAATGAAATTCAAACTTCTATAAAATCATGTTTCATATTCAGAATGTATTGACATGTGAAACCTGTATTAAAATAACACTATAACATGGGGAAATGGTCCACCCTGTACAAAGTACTCTTCTATAAAAAAATTATTAAGGTTTCTCTTTCTAGATTAGAGACTCATAGGGGGTATCAGGGTTACACATCATAGAGTCCTCATTTTACCATAACATAAAAAATAAAAAATATATAGGGAAAAACTATTAATAAATTAAATAAGAAAAAACCTAGTTTTATTCCCATTTAGTGCATTATTTAGTGTCTAACTATTGACCTACCTGATTTAAAGTCATTAAAATTCCAGAGAGAGGTTTGTTCCCACATCAGTTTGATTAAAATAATCATTGAGAAAATTTCTTTGAATTTTCTTGGTGTATCCTCATCCCTTTTAATTAAAATTGATACATTAGAAAAAAATGAAGGTTAATTAATGGTCCAGACAATATTGGCCTCATCTTTCTCAGAAAAAAATGATTTAAACAAAATAACTTTAAAACCTGGTTGAAAAATTCTTTCTTCAAATATTATTTTTTTAAACAATTTGGCATTAAACATATAAATTTTTACATTGGAATGTGTGTATATTAAAATATCTACATATTAACCTAACACATATAGATTCTCCCTTTCTATAGTATCTTTATTTTAGTTCACTCTCTTGATTTCCCAAAAAGATCAATGGAAATATTCTACCAGAATATCATATGCTTTCCTGTATATAAAACTTAATGGGGGAATCTCAAATGTTATCATAAAATAATCCCTTTTTGACAAAAATGATTCATACAATTTATTGACTAGCCAGTTCTATTATCCTTGATAGTATTATCTAAAAATAATTTGATCTCCCGATTTTAATTTTCCACTTTCCCACTTTCCTTTGGGTTATATGTTGTTATCGTATTGTAACAAACCATATGTTTCATATAAAATTAAAACATTAAATAATTATTGATATGTGTTCCTCTATCACTGATTATTTATTTTTGAACACTAAAATGTGAAAATATATTATTTTTCAGAAAACTGATGATCATTTTTGTGGTGTTGATAATACTGTCTTTAGCCTTCACAGAAATAGAAACATAATCCAAAAAACCAAAATGTGTGTTTTTTCACTTGAAATAGTGAAAGAACTAATCAAATCAATTCCCTATACATTATATTTCTCAACATACATAATGGAAGTGTAAGTCATTTCATCATGTTTCAAAAAAAATTCTATTTTTTGGGAATGATCAAATTTTTTTACAACATTTCTTGTATCATTGTTTGATGTAGTCCCAAAAAATCAAATTTGTACAACATTTATTATTAGTTGATTTATAACATCATATTCTTATAATATATATGAGTAAAAATATCCAAAACACTCCCAATATCATTCTCATGTACACACCTTCTCAAAATCCCATATCCACCAATATTGAAGAGAATTGGATCATTACAAAAAATATTATTGATCATTGGACAATAACTTCTATTTTTAATGGTGCGAAAAGTGTCTATAATGAACCCACATGGATATGTAGTTACCAATGTCCATTTACTAATTATTTTATGTTATTTCAATTGTGAATTTTTGTTCATATGTAAATTTATTATGAATCTGAACATCTTCATTCATAGAAAGTTTAGTGAAGGTCATCATTAAATGATGATTAGACAACACATTTTCCAATCCATTTTTATTTTGTATTTCAACATCATTTTCCTCAATCGGAAAAGGTAACATATCAAAGGGTTTTTTCTCATAATTTTTATAAAATAACTATAGTCTAGAGTGATCATTATGTATTTTAACCTTTGAATGAACAATATATGTTTTGGACTTGTCGAACAAAATGTCTAAAGCTAAAATTTTATTTTCTACTATCCTGTAATTAATATGTACTTTTATAAATGTTATGGAAGAATATTACATTATTGGAATGTTTTCTTCATTATTGTTTTCAAGAACATGTCTTACTACATAATTGCTGTCTTGAAATAACATTTCAAATGGTTCACACCAATTAAGAGAGTTCATGATCATGGTAATGATTAATGTATTATTTATCTCTTTTAAATGGTACATAAATATTTCATTAATACAGAATTTCATGTATTTTTATAACTAATGAGTTATTGGATGTGAAATATGTGATAATTATTTAATATAACATCTATAAATTCCACCATGACTAAGAATACACCTGATTTAGCACAATATTTTGTGGTCCTGTAAGTCGTAATTTTTTATCACATTAGTCAGATCACCTTCAATTCCTTCGTTCAAGAATCAATGGCCAAGAAAAATTCCTTAATCACCATAAATTGAAAATTTTCCCAATTGAGAACATGAAATTTTCCATAACAGCCTTTAATGAAGAGGAGAAGGTTTATACAGAATACATTAAGAGACCTTTCATAAAATTAGAAATCATCTATGAAAATTTTACATGACTCACTTTCATTCCATGAAAAAGATATCTTATGATCCAATGAGACATATTTGGATCATTAAACATTCTAAAGGGAATAAATCATTAAGGAAAAGTTATATAGGGACATGTGGATGTGTTCTATTGCTGATCCAATGGTTCCATAGGATTCTAATTGTTTTCTGAGTAACCATCTAGAAAGGAATAGTACTCCTATCAAACTATTCCCCCAAACTTATGACCTATAAATGGATGGGGAAAATGATCCCTATTTGGCTCATCATTCATATTTTTTTATTCAATACATACTCACTAGACTGTCAGCATTCTAATTGAAATGATTTCATTACCTTTTTTATAGAGACTTAGTTTTGTCCATGTAAGAATTTGAAATATTGATACATATTTTTTTAGAGACAAGTGCTAAGATGGGGTGCGATTTTGAGGCTTGGTGTTCCCAAAATTAATTTTATAAAAATATTTTATATATTTTATATTTAACATAAATAGTTTATTAAATAAAATTGGATAAAACTTAAACATAATATCAGATCTGGTATTTGATACCATGGTTGAGCTTGTGACACATTGTTTATGCATGGCATGACCTCAAATAGGTCGGCATGGGGTGTTCAAATAAAACGACAATTGATGGGTTCATTTAGTTAAAATAAATAATTAAATTTGTTTCTTTTAATTAGATTAACCTAATAAAATTCCTATAAATCTACCGCTATGTATAATCCTCTATGGTTAGCCTCATAAATAAAGGGAGGATTGAGAGTGTTCTTCCTCTCCTTTTGTTGGAGAATCTAATTAGAAAACGAAGAATATCAAGATCGATGAATATCGAGACACATTGAATACAATTACTTATATAAATCATTGGTGAGTACATTATTTAATGAATAATGATTTGATCACTATATAGGACCCATCAATTCAGGGTTTACACCTTTTTTGATTAATTTTATTGAGCCGAATCATCCCTTTCTTTGATCTATGCCAATTTCCATACTTGTATACACCCATGTATTGAAATTTAATTAGATACTGAATTATTTCCTAACCATAGATCAGCTAATTGTATTCACTAGAAAAGAACTCTTGGATAAATATTTTTAAACTTTTTAATGTGTCACTCTCCCTCAAATTATATAGGTTCTTTGATGATCAGCATACAGGGTATTAGTTCGACATTGTTGGGTGGGACCAGGCATGATTTGATCCTCATATTTGTGATGGATTCACGTGTGAGGGATGGATTGACAAATAATGGACGAATTCAGATAGATTTTGTGTTTTTAGTGTTCTTTCTGATGATCGTAGTCCAATTATTCAATTGTAGAAGAACTGGATACACGTGAGGTGCGTGGGTTCACATTGAAAGAACCGGGTTCTGATTTTCAACCACCAGATTTCTAGAATCTAGCATCCAAATTTAGATCCACTAATTACATTAGGAGAAAAAGGATTGTTTTATAAAAGGAATGACTAGATTCAGCATGCGGAAACCAATTCTAAAAATCTATGGAAATGCCGACTAAAAATTATATAGTTTTGAAGAACACACAGAGTGTTGCCACTATACTGTGGTGGCTAGGGTTTTGGGAAAGGATAAGGATGGAATGGGGTGTAGTTCACCTTAAATTTGTGTATACCAACTTAGGTGGACATTTTTTTGGTGGAGCACACGGGATAGACCCCATTGATGAGTAAATGACCAAGAATATGTTGTGTACCAAAGTATATGGACACCTGCAAGGTACATGGGAAGGGACCCCGAGTGGATTAGACACACCATGTAGACTCCCAATACACCTATAATGCTACAAATTCAGTGATCCATGTACTTACAGGGACATGAACATGTGATATAATAGGCCCATATTTTTTATGGGTCCCCTCACACGTCATGTACCCCATGGTTTCTTTTGTGGAAACAACTATCTCTCATATCAATTTTATTTGGACTCAGATATTAGCCTATGAGTATCTTATCCTGATTTTTTTATACATAGAACATGATGGTTTCCTCCTTAGTGTATTTCAAGATATAATTCCCAATTTTATTAGAATGATTGTTATTTAGGATATTCCTGATGAAATAAGTGATCATGCCTAATTACCAAAGGGTTTAGAGTGTCACCCTCCATCCAGGATTGGGCATGGGTCCTCTACCTATATTCCTGATTAGAACCCTCCATATGGGAAGGGAATGGGTCCTAGATTACTAGAGTGGAACCCTCGTTTAGATACAAGGTAGGGATCATCAACTACTAGAGTGGAACCCTCCAACTAGACTATGCATGGGTCTTATACTGACACTGAGTGGCACCCCCCAATTAGGCTGCACAAGGGTCTTTCATGACTAGAGTAGCACCCACCAGCTAGGTTGGGAATGGATAATCAACCATTAGAGTGGAAACCTCATATTTTAATAGGGAAAGGAGTCTCTACCAAGATATTATTCCCCTCGAATGTGCATAATACTGACGAGGTGTGGTAGGGATCAGATGTTTTCTATTGGGAAGACACATGAGATGATGGGAATCATTGATGGACTTATGGAACAGATGGTTACTCTTTTCCAGAGCTGTGTTATGAGATGGAGATCCCCATCTCTCTCGTTTGTGTTTATTTGGTTTAACCATAAATTTGTGTGTGTGTGTGTGTGTTTACTCTCTTGATTCGGGTTGAGTTGTTTAATGTATATTTATTCCTATCATGTCCCATTCTACCGCTTCTTCTTTTAGACTATCCTAGTTGGTATGTATATAATCACAAGTCCATTGTCTTTTCCTATAAGTGTTGTTTCATATGAAAACAACAGACATGACAATGGGGAAAACGTAGAAGCTTTGGGACACTTGGTTTATTCAACCATGTACATTGGTCAGAGCATGATAATCAGGAGTTGAGATCCTATGAAACTTTTACTTTATATTATTTTAGGTTGGGACATATATCTATTTGGGCATGTATTTTTCCTTTTTATTTTTTATTTTTCACTTTCATATTCTTATACGCTCGGTCGGTTCTTCATTCTTAGTTTAAATTTTAGAAGTTAAACCTATTTATTATTATTATTAGGAAATTATTGCATAGATAAAGAAAAGATTATGTGTAAAGGTACATTAAGATAAGTACTCCCATTTTGATTATACCTTTTAGTTCTTGTTTCCACCCCTGGCCTATAGAGGGAGGCTTTGTGTTGTTGTGGCTCAATCCACGATTAGGGTCGAGTCCTGAAAGATTGGTATCAGATTAGTTCATTTCTTTAGAAAATGTTTTTTGTATTCCCATTATGAAAATTTGGTTAGGATTAGGGAAAAATAATCAATGTGTCTTAAGTTCAGCTCTCAATCTAGGGGATCCAATGATAGTTTGTGTGGATGACATATCCATTCACTAGGACATTGACTGCCTTCTTATAGACTTGGCAAACTGATACATTGGTTGCACGAATAAAAAAATACTTGAATCATATAGTGTTGATTCATTGACTATATTTATTGATTCATATTCCCATTTTATATATTTTTTCTCATCTAACCATGGTATGTCTTGATTAAATTTTTACGATGCCTCTGCTACAACAACCATCGAGGTTAAAAGTTCTAGATCATGGTGATGATCTGATGAGTGGTGTGGTCTCAGTTTAGGGTCCATCCCATAAGATCTTTCCTCTATGTGGGTAGTTAGCTACAGCCCCACTTATTGAGAAGCAGATCGTGCCAAGAGGAAAGACTTAATATGTTCCCATGCATTGCACACTCCACGGGTTCCAATGCTAGATGTCGCTAAAGTTAAGTTGTGTAATCTAGATCCCTTGGAATTAAAGGATTAAATAAAGTCAATGGTTTGGGTTTTTTAGTCTCATCTAGAAAACAATAGATTAGGTGTTTGTACTGGTATCTAGCCTTTTTAATGAATTAGTTGGGTGCTGGTGGCCTCTAGTTTCCCAGATGCACGATGAGTAGACAATCTTGTGGCCCAAATTCTAATAGTGGTTTTGTGAGGAGTACTACCTCTCTGGCTTATGCTCGGTTTTAATTAAGGATATTTTAGAGATGAATCAAGGAGGTATGAATTTGTATGAGTATGTGGATAGGTTCATAGACCTTACACTGTACTCCATTGACATGATCTGGGATGGCTACAACTGACCGAAGAAGATTAAGCAGGGAGACCACAGAGAGATCCATTCTAAGGTAGTTTCCTTTTGTATTTCTGATCTATTTTATAGTGTTTTAGTAGTCACTAGTGATATAGATATTCCTTTTAGAGGGACACTAGGTATCTGAAACTGGTTGTGGGTGTCATGGGGCTAAATCCTCAACATATACTAGTAGACGCCAGTCAACTGTATCTCAGCACATGAGATCTTACCAGGATTAGTATGAGTCATGTGTTCTAGAGTATAATAGAGGAATAGGGTATCCAATATATGGCATGTTCTATTCAAGTGATGGGTGAATCCACATAATGAGATACTGCCTAACCAGACATAATGAGGCGCATAGGTAGATAGCTGATAGAAAGTCGTGGAAAAGAAAGCATTGTGATCATGGATCTACCAAGGAAGGCAGTGGTTTCCCCAAGGGAGGTATATATGGAATGGGATAGATAGAGATATTAGTTTTTGGATGGTGTTATGAGATCCTTCAACCACCACCACCGGGCATCCCATGTCAGGCTCATGGAGCTGGCTGTCGGGGCCTCAGACAGCTACAAGTTATGGGATCCTATGACCCTACTTTATATGAGATGATTAGAGATATGATATATGTATTTTATAATCTTGTTATATTATTAGTAGACAGAGGTTTTATTCATTCATTTAACTCTAAACTTCTACTATGAGATCTGGAGCTCCCAGTACTGGCTTTATCCCTGTAGTTTCATCTTGAGGTTCCTAGAGGGAATTCTTCTTCTCTAGCTTTTATCTTGTGGTAGTAAGAGCTATCTCTTGAAGGGGATATGATCATGTCATATCTTTTTTTTGTCATTGTGGAACCCTATGATATCATCTTGGGTATGTATTGGTTTTCTTTGGTTAAAGTCCAAAATGAATGTCATCATAGATGATTCTGATGCCTTCGCACAAATGGGACAAGACTCTCCTTTGTGGGAGAGAGAGATATCAGGGTAGGATGTGAGGGCTTTTCAAGCAAGAGGCATCAACCCATTACCAATCAGTTGGAGATTGTATCCCTTGGTGTAGAAATAAATTTAGGAATCTGGATTCTATCTGTCATGGAGAATTATATGGGAATCTTCCCTGATGAAGATCCAAAAATACCTCTAAGGTGGGAGATGGAGTTTTTTATCAAATTCCATACCAAGAAAGCTATGATATATTATGTTTCATATCAAATTGCCCCTACTTAGCTTCTAGGGATGTGGTTTTAGTTGGAGGAACTGTGATAAAATGGTTTCATCAGTCCCATTTTTTCCCCTAGGGTAGATCCAGTGTTGTTCTTGAAAAGGTTGATGGGAGATTACATCTTCTTATGCATTATCATCACTTAAACTAGGACAAAATAAAGAAAAAGTACCAATTATTATGGATTTTTGGCCTATTTTAAATGTTTTGAGTTGTGAGATGGTACTCTAAGACCGATCTCAGGTCCGGCTACCACCTCTTGATGGTTTTTTAGGATGATATTCCAAAGTTGGCATTCCAATGTCACTACAAACACTATGAGTTCTAGGTGATTCACTTTGGTGTGTCAAATGACACCATAATGTTTATGGATTTGATGAAACATGTCATCCAAATGTACTTCGAATAGTTTGTATCTATCTTCATTGATGACATACTCAGCTAATCTACATCATAGGAGGAGCATGAAGAGCACTTGATGATGGTACTAAATTTACTTTGGGAGAACCAACTGTATGATAAGATCTCTATGTTTCAGTTCTGGATACATGAGGTCTACATCTCAGGGGATTTCATTTCTGGTCATGGTTTATCCTTGAACTCAGTGAAGATTGATACAGTACTTCCTTGGGATCCACCCTAGACTCTGTCAAATGTGAAAAGTTTTCTTATCTTGGCAGGGTACTATTGGAGGTTTTTGGAAGACTTATCTTGGATTAAATACAATATTGACTATGCTGACATGTAAAGGGAGTAATTTTACCTATACTAAATAGTTATAGTGATCCTTCTAGGTGTTGAGGCTAAGGCTGATGAGTACTCCTATTCTGAGAATGCCAGAGGAGGGCATGGAGTATGTAGTGTATTGTGATGCCTTGGGAGTTACGATCGCCTATTTGATGATGCAGTGGAAGTTAGTTATCCCATATAGTTTAAGGTAGTTGAGATCCTATGATAATAACTATGTGGATCATGAACTAGATATGGTATCAGTATTCTTTTTCCTAAGGATGTGGAGGCACTATCTTATAAGAGAGTGCTTCTTGGTTTAAAAAGACCATGAGAGTCATAGATATGTCTTCTTGTAGAGATCCTTAAACCTAATAAAGTGGAACTGATTGGAATTCCTACAATACTATGGAATATATATATTATATATTTCCATGAAGGGACACATGGTAGAAGATTCTATTAGCAGGAAGTCCTATTCTCACTTGGTGCGGGAGGCATTTGGGCAGTTAGATTCCTTGAAGCTGGCCCTGGTGGAGTAAAAGGGTGTCGTTTTTCTTTAGTCGATGGTGTTTACATCACTGCATCTCAATTGTGTGAGGCAGTCCTAGTTTAGATACATCTACTATGAGTTATTTCATGATATGATATCCAGAGGGGATTCACCATATGTATATTATGAGGGAGGGAATAATTTTATCCTTTTCAAGGTATGAAGTGTGGTCCCAGTGATGATGTTAGAGGAGGTGATGTGATAGGTCCACACATCTATTTTTTCTATACATCCTGTTTTGGGAAATATGTACAAAGACCTTCAGTGGTAGTATCGGTGGTTTATAATGATACTACCCATGGATAAGTTCATCTCTCGGTTACTCACCTATCTGTAAGTGAAGGTTGAGCACCAGTTTTTGGTAGGATTGTTAAAAACCGTTGATACCTTGAAGTGGAAATGGGATGGAATATCCATGGAAAATTTGATAGGTATTCTATTGAAAGTGAAGATCCATGATTCCATATGGGTGATAGTTGACTGAATAATGAAGATGTCTCACTTTCTTAATATCAGGTAGCAAAGTTTGGTGGAGATTTTGAAGAATATTTATGTAACGGATATTGTTCCCCTTCAGGGAGTTCCCTTGAATATTTTCTTTGATCATGGTGTAATTTTAACATCATGGTTGTAGAGATTCGTACACGAGTCATTTGAGACCCATATGTGGATGAGTTCATCCTTGCACCCTCAGAAATATGGGTAGAACAAGTACACTATCCAGGTGTTAGAGGATATGTTGAGGGATTGTGTGTTAGAAATTGGATGAATTTATGAGGATCACATTCGATTGGAAGAGTTTTTGTAAAATAATAGCTACAACTCTACAATTATCCCAGAACCTTTCAATTACTTATACAAGAGATCCTAACGAACTCCCTTATTCTATATAGATATTGGCGAGAAATATATTGTGGGTCCATATATGGTGCAAGAGATGATAGAGAAGGTCGAGGTCATCTGTGAGTGGATGAGGATGGACCAGATAAGACAGAAATAATACTTTGATTGAAGTAATAGGCCCTTATATTTCATGAATGGATACCATGTTTTCATTAGAGACTCCTTATGGTGAGGATTGGGGAGGTTCAGTTGGGGAAAAAAGATACCCTTGAGGTTCAACAGTATGTTTTAGATCATGCATTTAGTTGTTGAGGTTTATTGTTTCCACACCGTTCCCAAACAGTGAAAGTGGGTGCACGATGTCATCATTGAGTCACATCTAAGGAGATACGTGAATGACCCCACACATTTCATCGACTAGGGTGAGATAAAAATTGATGTTGGATCCAATTTTTTAGAGAACCTGTTGGCGATCAAGGAATGATAAGAGAGGGACATACATGTGTGGACCATCCCATTGTTTTATGTGATGTGGAAACATGGGACCATGCAGGGGAGCTTCTCGGTGTGGGACAGACCAATATGGGATCATTGTCCTGATCTATTTACTTAGTTTCTTCATTTCAAGGGAAAAAAGTATAAAGGATGGAATTATTTTGAGACCAAGTTTTTCCTTGTAATACATTGAAAATTTTCTACATATTTTTCAAGGAAAAATACTGAGACAACGTGTGATTCGGAGGCTTGGTGTGGCTATAATTATTTTTATCATAATATTAAATATATTTTATATTTCCCACGCATAGTTACATAATAAATGGGATAAATATTAACAAAAATCTTAGATCAGTCATATGAGAATATGGTTGAGTCTAGAATGCGATGTTTAAAATAGGTGTTTCCTAAACTAGGTCGATGTGGGAGTTCTGATAAAACAACTATTGGAAAGTGTGTTTAGTTAAAATAAATAATTAAATTTGTTTAATTTAATTAAATTAATTTAATAAAATTCATAAAAATCCACAAATATGGTGAATCCTCTAGGCTTAACTGCTTAAAATATGGTAAGATCTAAATTGTTCCTCATCTCCTTCTATTGGCGAATCAAATCAGACGATGAAGAATATATGTATCGGGGTAGATTGAGATGCAGAGAATGAAAATACTTTTATCAACCATTGGAGATCAAATTTTTTATTATGATTTATCCAATATATAGTTAAGACTCTAAAATTAATGGTTTATACCATTTTGGATAAGCTTTATTAAGATAAATCATCTCTTTCATTAATCTACAACAATATTTGGACATATATGTGCCCATGTATTGAAATTATATTGGTTATTAAATAATTTTCTAACATTGAATTCCCTGATTGTATTCTATATCCTAGAGAACTTGGAATAAAATATTTAACCTTCTATCTTTGTTCCTTTCTCCCTCAAATTCTTTTCATTTTTCACTGATCGTCCAATAGAGTATATATTTTACATTTTCCGGCATGATTAAGCCCAATCAGACACTCATATTCACGAAGGATTCATGTGAGAGGGATGGATTGGAAAATTAGTGATGAATTTTTTTGGATTTCAGGTTGAGGGAGAAGTTTTCAATGATAAGAATCCAAATAATCTAATTTGGAAGAACCAAACATGTGAGAGGTGTGTAGTTTCACACAGGAAGAACCAGGTGCAGATTTTCTGCTAGAGGATGGCTAGAATCTACTATCCATATTTTGATCCACCAATTTCTACATGATACAAGGCCATATTCAAAGTATAAATGATCAGATCTAGCATGGGGTGACCAGATCTAAACATTGGTAGAAATTCTGAATACACACTATGTAGTTTGAGAGAACACAAGACATGTGACCCCAATGCAACGGTGGCTATGGTTTTGGAAAAACATAAGGATAGAATGGCGGGTTTCTCACCTGAAGACTATGTATCTTTCCCTAGGTGGACATTATCTGTCGTCAAGAAAACATAAAAGACCTCATGTGATGGGGTGTGTCCATTCACACATCATGTACTAAAGTACACATACATGGACAGGATGTATAGAAAGAGACCCCATGTGGTTTAAAAATTACATGTAGACTTCCGAGAAGTCATTTAGTCCAACACAGTTGGTTATTTGTGTACCTATAGAGATATTTCTGTGTGATGTAGTGGAACCACATGTCATGTACCCCATGGCTCCTATTTAGTAAACATACAAGTCTCATATATCTATTGTTTGGACTTATATTTTGGCCAATCAGTAGTCTATCCTAAGTGATTTTTCATGTAGAATGTGATGGTATAATCTATAGTGCCTTTTGAGATATGATAAGAAACATTTTGGGAGTAAATCTTATTTAGGAGATACTCGATGAAGGCGATGACCAGGAATGATTTCCATAGGTTTTAGAGTGTTAGCCTCTTATTGGGACTGGGCATGTGTCCTCTCCAAATATTTCAGAGTGGAATCCTATACCTGGTTTGGTAATGGTTCCTTAATGATGATAGTGGCACCCTTCTGCAAATAAAGGGAATAGTTCCTCGACTACTATAGTTTCACCCTCCAGCTAGGCTGGGCATGGGTCCTTGTCCATCAGATTATTTTCCACCTACTGTACTACCACATGGGTTCTCTACCTATAGATTATCCCCCCGACCATTTGGTATAATGATGAGGTGTTGAATGGTTTGGATGTTTTTTATTGGGTTTACATGCGAGATGTTGGTAATATTTGATGGACACCTGAAATCTATGGAAACTATATTCCTGATCTATGTTGTGAGATGGAGAACCCCTTCTCCCTATGTTGGGTTTCTTTGGTTTAAGAATATATATATGTATATGCATATGTGTATTTATATATATATATATATCTGTGTGTGTGTGTCTATATGTGTGTGTGTGTGTGTGTTTATTTACTCTGTTTATTTGGGTTGAGATTTTTACTGTATATCTATTCTTATCATGTCTTTTTTCTACTCTGCCATCAAGTTTTAGGGAATACTACTGGGTATGTATATACTCACCCTTACATGGGATTTTCTAATAAATTTAGTTTCTTACTTATTTTATGGCCATGTTGGAGGTTACTATAGAAGATATTAGGGATAATTTGGTGCATTGGACCATGTATGGTGGTCGAATCATGGATACCATAAGCTGGGATCATGTGGGGCTTTTACATTCCAATTTTTTCAGGTTGGGACATCTTTCTGGTTAGGCGTATATTTTTTCTCTTTACTTTTCAGTTTTTACTTTCATAATCATGTACACTCTAGAGGTTTTTTATTCGTTGTTTATATTATAACAGTTGCATATTTTTATTATTATTCCTCTTCACTTCTTCATTGAGATGGTTGGGTGTGTTCATACTGGTATATTAGCAAAAGGACTCCCATTTAAGTTATGAATTTCAGGGCCTATCACCACCCCTAGCCTATATAGGTGGGCTTGGGGAAGTTGAATCTTGATCCCCGGTTAGGTTAAGTTCTTGAAATGTTTTACAACAGTCATCCCTTCTTTCTTTGGAACAAAATTAAATAGAATCAATCAATGACTATATGAGATATGATAAATAATTCATGCATATAAAATATTTAAAACCTGATTCATCACCACTTACATCACTGGAGGATCTATACTTCATTTTGGTTATCTTTTTGACTTCTTTACATCTTCATGTCTATCCTTATGAATTAAAAAGGAAGGAATCATTCCTTCAATATCTATGATGCTACAAGATATGGCCTTATTCCTTTGTTTTAAACCCAAAATTATCCAATTCTCATGTTCACTTGTAGGATCTTCATTTACTATCAAATTTGTGTCTCCATGTCTCCCAATAATTTTTACCATATTATTATCAGATGTTTCATTAACTCCAACTTAGACACGCTTAAAATTGAGGTGATGAATTCTATAAAAATATCCCTTTTAAGTTGATGGATAATATGAAAACTAGACATAACCTCTAGTTTTTCACCCCCTTAAACATTATTAACTACCTAAATATCCAGAAAAATCATCTTATTCAGTTTAAATCTTCTAGAAATTGTAACTATATTATAGGGTTGTGATATCATGGAAATCATCAGTTTTATATTCAATATCCATTGCATCCTTCAGGTAAAATATCCCATTCTAATAACCCATATCTATGATCAACTAGATATCATTAAAAAAATAAGTGATTTTAATATATCTAAGATTTCTTGAAAAAAAATATGGTTTCTCCTCCTTCTCCATCCATTTCTAGATTAAGAAAGACCATGAGAAAAATAAAATTCCCAAATTTTACCAAAATGTATTCTGAATTACCACAATTGTATTTCAATAATCTATCTAACAACTGAAATGAATCTAATGTTTGTTTCTAGTCATGTAATACAAGATTATAAAATCCATCCAAAGGAATTAATTTTATTATCAGTACCATGTCACCGAAGGATTTGATAAAAGTGTGTGATTCAATTGTATGTGGTATTAAAAAAATAGTTAGGTCACACAATTTAGAAGGGATTTTATCTTGCACCACTACAAAACACTCATTAATCAATGATGTCATCCCAAAGCATCCATTTTTTATTATTCAATATAAATTCTTTGAGAAATTTTTTATATATTGGTGTTTGAGAAATTACCTTAGGGAATGGGATACTAATGTGTCGTTGTTTGAATATTTCAATGAATTTTTTATATTTTTTCTCCAACATCACATGGAAATCCCCTTAAATAAAAGTTAGTGGTTCTTAACATAATGTGACATTATTCTTTTTTACTGGTTGATTCTTTCAAGGTTTATTTTCCTTATCCTACTTAGTGATTTGATCCTCATATATTCTTCCCTAATATTTTTTTTGGGAACATCATATATTTCCTCACAATATAATTTCGCTTATTCACATTTCTTCTCATGAGTTTTATTTTTTCTTTCTACCCTGTACACTTTTTAATATGATCACCTTTATCTCAGCCCTATGTCATTTTGTTTTTCTTAGTAGAACTATGAGAGGGATCTCATTCAATTTATAAGAAATTTATCCCCAATGAAACTGAACATTCAATATTATACCATGGTTTCTCACAAAATAGTTCTCATTTTTATGCATGTGGTGTTATATTATATCCATCCATTGGTCATTTTTTGACATATTTCATTAATAATTCCAATAAAAATTTCAATTTTCTTTTAGTGGTTGTTGTTAAAATTATGGTAGGGGTGTGAAATTAATCTCTAGTGGGTCTCATTTGTGGGAATCCTTTTGTAAAATTGGGTATCCCTTGATTTTTAAAGGTATTATGGAAATAATTAATTCCAAAAAAATGATTCCATTATGTTATCCTCAATTGATTCCCATATTGTTCATAGTTTTAGGGTAGAAGGAAATTGTAATTAAAAATGATTTCTTTAATTGTTTCAAATTCCATAGTACTTTCTTGGAAATATTGGATGATGTGTTGAACAATTCCCAATTCACACGATAATACATGATAATGATCAAAGGATGATTTGGGATTATAGGTCATGTATAATGACTCCATTCTTCAAGATATCACATCCATTTCATCTAGAATTTTTATTCACTTTAACTAGATGAACTTCTCACCTAACTAGGCCTCTCTTCCCTTGACACATTGAATCATTATTATAAAAAATTTCAATAATTTATGGAGCCTCAGTAAGTGTCCTATATCTCATTCCTCCACCTTCTACTAAAAAATAACTGATCTGGATTTAAGTTTAAAACAAAAATAGAATGACTAAATTTTCTTATAAAACGTTACTCAATTATATGGGAAATGTCACAACATCTCCTTAAATGTATCCAATGCCTCAGATTAGGCATCTTGATCATGTTGGGAGATGCTTTGAATATCACTATAGATCTCTATTGTCCTGGATGGTGGAAAATACTTCGCTAATAATTTTTCAGGAATTATCTCCCTTAACATAATTTATCTGAGGAGATGTGATTTCAATTAATACTTGGCACACCCCGTAATTGAAAATGGACTTCCTCTAAGAAAAACTTCATCATCAAAAACACAATTATTATTTACTGTACTGTAAATCACCAAGAATTTAATGATATGAAAATGTGGATCATCATTTAATAATATTTAAAATTATTCAGTATTATATATCATCTGAAGAATTATGGGAATCAACTCAAAATTTTTGGAATTTTCTAACAATAAAAAAACATTATTTTTCTCAATTAACTGATATAATTTCATAATCCATGAGGGATCTAACATGTTATAATATTTGTGTATCCCCAATAATATTTCCCATCACTTTATAAGATGTTTCATAAGATTCACTATAATTCTCTATTACTTCTCTTCAGTACTATGAAATGTTACATTAAATATCTGAATAGAAGTTTAGAAGTTCCCTAAAATATACACTCCTTGGAATTATATGCAGAGCATGAATCATACACTTGACAAATTCAATGTGAAATACAATAACACCTAGGAACGTAAAAATGAAATAAAAAAATAATGAAATGGGAAAATAAAATAAGAAAATAACACTATGTTTCAGCTGTAGACAATTTTATAGGTTCTAAAAAAATGAATCAAAATTAATCATAAATTTCTAGGTATATTAAATCCATATTAATGGTGTTCAAAGTTTATAAATAAAAAAATAAACAAATATCCAATGTATACTACTAGAAAGCAGTATAGAATAAACGAGTCTTAAGTCCAATCACAATGAACCCTCTCAATCCTACCAAAAACAACTGTTATTGTTTTTCATTTCAATATAAATCATAAAATTTGATCAAAAATAAAAATTAATGTATTATACATGAGATAAAATTGAAGAGGAAAGAATGTAGTCCAGGGGATGGAGTTACTTTTAGATAATATAGAGATAGTGGATCAATTTTTTGGGGAAAGGATTCAAAGAAAAAATGATTAAAACATTTAATGGTTAAGAAGTGGATGTTAATTTCATGTACTCTTAAGAATAACTAATTTAACTTATTATTCTAAATTGTACTATCAAGATTTTATAATCTATTTTTATGAAGTTATAAATTAGACATAGATGTATTGTTGGTAACCAATAAGAAAAATATTGAATGATTTCATCCATAGATCTCTTATTACCCTATATTATTATAGAATTTGTATCTTGATCAACATAACTTACATTAAAAGATCCTATGATAGTGAAGGTATAAAATAACAACTAAAAATATCAATCCCTCACCAATGAGTCACCATCCAATTTTTCATTCATATATTAACAGCCACTGTCCTTTACTCTTGATCCACTATTGATGAAATGACTACACACTCAGGATATATTTTTTATCTTCCATGATATTAATAGTGGACTTCATGGATAAAGACTTCATAATATAGATATAATGACATATAAATTGAAATAAAAAATAAATACTTATCTTTAAAATCAAATATCATCTATATAGGAAATCAAAAATTATATTATTTTTAAATAATTAATATTCTCTCATTGAAAAATAATCTCTTCTATTCTTCAATGCAAACTCCCTACATCATCACTTCTTTTTATCACTCACGAAGTCCCTCTCCCTTTTAAAATTTTTCTAAATACTAAATTAAATACCTGATGTGTCTTACGGTGAATAATGATAATTGAGGCATAATAGAAAAATATTTCTAAAGTCACTAAAGTAAAAGACCATATTCAATAATGTGGTGAGTATTTGTTGAATTTTTAAATTCAAAATGATAGAATATTATGAATTTGAAATTCTAAAGAATTTTGTTATGGTGGGAACAAAGTTGAAAGAGATTTGGAACCAGTCTGGTGTAGTTATGGCACTATGACAAGGAAACCTCATACATAATATACAACATTCCTTTCATAAATTTACACTCCATGGTTTAATCATGAGGACAAGGTGTGGTAATTCTTGGTTATAAAGTATGTTTTACCATCAATAGTTTAAAACATATAAGCGGAATTTATCTATGCTATTGGGATTTTTTCTAAATCTTACATTAGAATTTGTGTCATCTACTATTTAAGTGATTCACCTCCTTTTTAGATAAATCATGTTGCATTGGGTTCATAGGACTCCTAACACAACTGTGTGCTAACCCACACAAGGGAAGATCTCCTCTATCTTCCACACATACTTTCATCCCATATTCTAATTCCCCTTCATGGAATTCATTCTATTGTTTTGATGGGAAGGCAACCCAAGATACATTTTTGGCCACCCCAATGTGGTAACTATGTGGTTTGTGGAATGGTTTAGGGGTATACATTAGGAATTAAAAAAATCATCTAGGTTTAGAAAATTTTGGGGTGGTAAATCATTCCATGAAAGAGGATACTCTTGTCTTCTTAATGATGAAGGTTATGTAATTAAGGCCAGCATGCACGATAGGAATTTTAATTCCACATAAAATACCATAGGAATGTGACTATGGGATGGTGGAGCATTTTAAAAAAACATCATTAATATATAAATTACTGACAATTACAACCTTTATCAAAATCAAATGAAAAAGGTACAAAATATAAATATTATGGTCAAATCACATAAAAAAATGAGACTTTAAATTTGATAGGTAAACCACTAATCACAATAATATTATTCCCAGTACATGGGATCCACATGGTGTTAAGATTTATGGTTTCATTATAGATTTTTTTCTAGTATTTTAGTACAATCATGCATCTCATGGAAAATAACTAGGCATGTAGAATTCACATGACATATGTATCAGCCATTGGGTGTTTTTATCATTACAAAAAGGAATCACAGTCTAATGTGTCTGAAATGAATCCTGTAATGTTTTACCATATAAGTTCTTGGTGGTATTCTACTCATCCAAACTATCTACAAGATTTTTCTGTTTCTGATGGAAAGTCGTGTAGATTCTTAGAAAGATACCCAAAATGGGAATGACAATGAAGTCCCAATGAATTGGATGTGTATTGGCACTAGTAGTACAACAAACGAATTGGAGGCCCATGTGATAAATCCATTATGGTTTTTTTTCAAAATGTTTTCTTATTTCATGTTCCAATAACTACTTTTATGGGTTTCCCCATATATATAATGCAATTAACATATGCATAATTGATCTAGTAATGTAACTTTTTTAAAATGGATATTCTGGAAGGATTCCTTTGTTTATGGTAGTGATTATTGAGGATATTTTATTTATTGATGGGGGAAGTCCTATTTTTTGGACAACCATCGAGAATAAATGACCTTATTGGATGAGTAAATTGCATAATGTGCCTGATATATATGTTATGATCATGTAGTTACTTGGTATCAATATGAGTTTTAAAGGGAAGTACCGTTTCAGTGTGTGGCCCTATTGACTTTCAATATTCATTAGTGGTGCAAGGAGAGTGTGGGTAGACACTTGTATCTTGGAATAATGAAAGTTGATGGGTGGTCATGCCATGAATAACAGAATAAGTAAATTATTGTATTTTGAAGAGTAGCTCTATGTTTCCCCTAACTTGATTAAACTTGCTTGAAAGAGGCATGTTCATTTAATGGTTTAGTCATCCAACCTTGTTTTGACAGAATGAAACTCATGGGATTGTGAGTGAGTTTTTACATTCGGGTGGTATAAGAACATATGCCCATTATGTTGGTTGATGCTTCGATAATGAATGTTGATTATTATGGTGCCTATTTTTTTACTAAATTGGTGGTCCACTTTTTTTTCAGCTGAGGACAAATGAAAATTATGTGTACTATAAGGCCTAGTAACCCACAACCTGGATCAATATGTGAAATATCCCTATATTATAGAGGATAAATTTGGGTTTAATTTGGGTTTAGAGAAATGGTAGACCATGATATTGATCTAGGAACGACATTGATAGAATGGTGGGTGTGGCTCCGGATGAGAAAAACGTTTGTGATATAGGAATCTGTTAAGAATGGCACACGAGGATTGGTTGAAGGAGGACTGGCCTATGGTTGGAATATTGTCTGATGTAGTGGTCTTGATTATAAATCTAACACAACATTATTCACACAACATGAATTTTTATGGAGTTAGAAGAGTATTTTAAATTAAAACATGGTGTGATCTACGTATTTTTGGAAGGTGTAAGCATGCCAGTTGTATCTTGGGAATGAGATTTTAATGTTCGTACCAGTGTTGGACAAGTGGATTCACATCTTTTTAAGTGAAATTTTCAAAAAACACATCGGGATCATTATAAGAACATTGGGATCATAATTGGGAAGAAAATAAAGTTATTTAAAAACAATCATAAATTTTAATTGTACCTCATGAGCTAAGTCATATGGAGGGGAGTACCATGGTATGGCTTATTAATTGTAAAATGATACTATCATGTCTCAAGATTGGATATCCTGAGAGAGAATCATCTTGGAGTTTCAATGGTAAGTAAAAGAATAGGATTTTTATTATCCATCTTTGTGTCATCTATTTGAAATTGTTCTTGGGAATTAATTTAATCATTCAAAGATATAATTTGGCAAACTAATGATGGATTGGTTACCGATATAGGTTTTCACTAATGATTGTATCATTTATGATACTTATACAGGATGAGAGGTTCTATGATGTTGATATTACAAAACCTCATGGATAAAAATATGTCTTGATATTCATATTTTTTATAAATCATTATGTTATTATAATGACCATATTTTTAACTATGACCTATAATAGAGTTATATGATTTTGAACACCTCAAATGGGTGTTTTAGGATGATGAATCGGGATAGAAAGGTGGTTAAAATTTGTAGAAAGAAATGTGAGAGGGATGAGGTGTTAAAAGATACAACCTTCATCCATTGTGCCATTAGTGACCTAGGAAGTAGCTTTGATACCCCTTGGGATGGTTATCCCACTAGTGTAGCACTTATTAGTTGGAGATCCTCACTGAATGGTTGGTAACCCACTTTCTATCTAGTGAGCCTCACCCGAATGATAGTGGTGTTGCTATATATTTTTTAATGGGGGGTTTTCATTTATGATATCATGTTAAACCTTTGACTCACATGTTTTGTTTTTTTATCTTGTTTATCGACTTACTGGGATATTTTGCTCACCATTTTGCCTATGCATTTCTTAGGTTGTAAAATGATGTTTTAGGAGCTCAAAGGGATTTAGTAGATCATTATGGAGATTAAAATAATTTTTTTATTTTAGTTTTATATTTATTTATTTTAAATCAGATATTACATAGAAACAAGGCTATTTTGATCCTTTGGATGCATTGAACAGATGTTATGTTAAAAATAATTTAATAATATTTGCAAATTTCATGCATCTTTATAGTTGATATTAGAGGATATTATAGTTTTTTTCGATTAGTAATAGAATACTTTAGTGATTACCATTGGGATAAGTATATGTAAAGTATAATTTCAGAGAATTTTATGGATGTATAGAGTATGTAGTTTTGAAATAAATTATTTCCCTGTTTAGAAACTACATGTGGTTATGTATTTTGAATAGTTGTACTTTAGGGTAATAACCCTAAAATGGTATCATTGGTAATTGACTTGATCGTCACCTATTTCATGACAAATAGGCCTTGCTGCACTCCTTGTTTGACACACTTATATGATATTATTTTTAAATTCACAAGAACTTTATGAACCATTATGAAGGAAACAAAAAAAATGATATTCTATAAATCGGAATAGGAATTATTACCATGAATAAAGTTAATTAAAACAATGAGACTCATTATTTAGGATATAAATTTCATTTATAAATTATTTCAATTAAGATTATAAGTTTTCATTTTGTATGTTCATTAGTTAACATATTCTCATATTTCTTTATTTTTTAGTTAATGGTGGAATATTTGAGACATCTTGCCAAAAACTTATATGTTTGGAAGTGTGATGAATTCCCAAATTATATGGATAACCCTATAAGAGAGGGATATGATAAATTCACGTATGGACTGATTCAACTAGCTCATGTTGTGAATAATAACATGAATCATTTGGAAATCCCTCCTCCTATAAAAGATCATGTTGTAGTAGGTAATTTATGTGACAAATTCCATTATAATTAATGGATCTCTATATCCAATCATCATTTAAAAATGGATTAACTCTATTGATATTGTATTCTCTATCCACATATGCATATAACATGAAAATATTGTGATTTCCATTTATAACATGGAGGGGTAATTTGATTAGTGGTGGATGCTGGTCAAGAAAAAAATTACAAAGAGGAAATTGATTCCATATAATAGGAAGAATTCATGAAATTATTTTTCAATAACAATGTTCCCTAAAATATAATATTAAATTTGAAATAGAGATATTTTGAATAAAGATAAATGAATATGAGGCTATCAGGGAATATGAGGAAAACATCAGAAGGATTTCATGGTGTGTCATTATTTTTTCATCAACATTCAATTTAAGGTAAACCGTTTCTTTAGTCGGTCAACATCAAGTCAATGAAAATATTTAATGATTGTATACATTGAAATATATGAATATATTTTTTATTTTACCCTCAATGTTTATATAGAGATTTGTGACTCTCTATGGACACATGAAACTCGATAAAAAATAACTTTTCATTATGTGTTAATAGATAAATCACATCAGGGAAAGAAAAAAAGACATACCACATGTCAATACTGTGGGAAAACCATGATAGAAAAAATATTAGAGGAACCAAATGATTATTGAAATGTGGAAAATATGGGTTTTAGGATAATCAATTTGACAAGGATATGAATAAGGATACTAATACAACAGAAGAAAAGAAGGTTCATGTCAAAAATTCTCCTAAATTACAGTTTTGAAAATATAAGGAACTTGGAAATTATGAAAGGCAGTTCTCTGATCTATGGTTTTTTAGAGATAATTAAAGACAACAACTTCTAAGTCTTATAGAGAAAGGAATGGCATATTTTATCACTCCTACTAAGGTGTATCTTGAAATTTTTTTGGTGATAAATATGTGAGTTATTCAATCAAGAATAGAGATCTTACTTTTTGATTATAGATTTATTCATTCATTAATATCATACATGATTAGTAGAACTATTCCAAAAATACCTCCAAACATGGGGGTCGAGAAATCAGTGAAAATAGAAAATGATGAAATTCTTTCATCCTGAGTATATAACTCCTCTCCATTTAATGTGTGTTGACTAAATCATCCATTAAATCTCATATTACCTCTTTTAGTGAAGTTTGATGATATATTGGTCTTGGATTGGTAGCCCCTATATAAATCCAAAATCAACTATATGGATAAGGAGATAGCTCTTCACATCATATTTTAGACTCAAATTCTATACAATTGTAATGAGGATGATGAATATACCTTGAAATATTGTATGGAATCATGGATTTTATATCCTTATGAGCAAACATATATTTCTCAAATGATTGTTACATTATAGATAATTATGCTTCAAGACATAACCCTTCTCAGGGAGTATAATGATGTACTTCTCAGAGAGTTATCGGGTATTCCTCATGACTGATAGTTTGAGTTCATAATCGAACATATACTTATATCTCTACCAATATCATATACTCTTTATAGAAAGACCATAATTTTTTAGTAAGGGATGAAAAAGTAGCAACAATAGAACCTATAAAATAGTTTTATATTCCCATTTTCTTCATTCTGTGGTGTGCATATCCTCATTTTCATGATGTAGGATGGGTAAATATTCCATTGTATCAATTATAATGAACTCAAGGAAAATCATGATAAAGAATATATATCCCCTTCCATGGATATACAACTTGTTTAATCAACTACATGGCCCCTAGAATTTCTCTTAGGTGGACCTTTGATCAGAATATCCCCAATTAAGGGAAAAGAAAGAAGATATTCTAAAAACTACCTTTCAAACATGGTATAGACACTATTAGTTCATAGTGATTATATTCAGACTCACTAATGATCCAAAAATATTTATGGACATAATTAATATAATCTTTAGATAATACCTCATCAAATTTGAGGAAGTCTTTATATGTGATATTCTGATATATGCTAAAAGAAATAAAGATCTTGAGAAACATTTTAATACTATGATACATAATTTTTGAAAGGATGATTTATATGAAATGTATAGAAAATTTGTTTTCTAATAAATTAAGTATCATTTATAGGGATTTTTATTACGAACAAATGGATATATGTGGACAATTATTAGAAAATTGAAATTGATGAGTGGCACATGCCTGTATCTGTAGCAAGGATCCAGAGTTTCCTTGGAATATTTGGATATTACCAATGATTTGTGAGAAACATATCTTAATTTTAAAACCTATTATACATGATGACATAGAAGGTGATTAGGTTTTTTTATACCACTGATTTAAAAGATATATTTAAAGGTTGAAAATGATACTAATCATTGCACTAGTCCACACACTACCCTCAGTTTGGGAACTCTTTTTGGTATATAGTGATTATTCTTATAATTATTTGGTCTATATAATAGTGAAAAATAAAAAACTGATATTATACACCTCAATGAAATTTAAATATCAGTAGCTGAACTATATAACACATCCTCTAGTGTTGGTTGTAATGAACATTGTGTTGAAAATATGGTGACATTATATCAATGGGTTGAAGTGTAAAATATCTATGGATCATAAGATCCCTAAATATATATTCACATAGAAGAAGATTAATATGTGGTAGTGAAGATGATTAGATCTTATAAAGTACTATGACTGTTCAATCCATTACCAAATTAGAAAAGAAAACTAAACAGAAGATGATATATGTGGAAATGATATAGAAAAATTATAAAGTATGGGAATTTCGAAGAATAAAGTCGTCTCAGACATTAAAATGATGTGCATGGGAATACTAATGGTAGGTACACCATCAATTCATTATCAAACGATTCATTAACCATAAATTCTAGATAAGATAATGGATACTAAAATAGATAATGTGGAAATTTGGAATAAAGTTAAATCTGTAAGAAAATTTAAATCCTTGAAGTTCAAAATTTATGAATAAGTATTTTTAATATTTGGGTTCTGTTTATATGTAACAAAAAATCCTGACATAAAAAGGTGTTTTTTAATGATTCACATAGCTTGATCTTCTTCATCCACCGAGGGAGCGTAAGGTTATTTCATGATCTATGATAGCACAATTTGTGGGAAAATATGAAGAAGATATCACAAAAAATATACATCAAAGTGTCTTGTATGTCATAAAGTGGAGTATAAAATAAAAAGTACTATGGGTTTGATTTTTCCATTACATATACCTACTTGGATATGGGAAAAACATCACTATTCACATCGTCACTAGTCGTCCATATACATCTCGAGGAAATACCACCATATGGTTTTTGGTGAATCATGTTAAAAATTCTGGTAACATAATTATAATTATAGAGAACTTCTCACTCAATCAACATGCAATGATATACATCAGAGATCTAGCTATGTAGAATTCAACTCCACTATCTATTATATTTGAATTACATACAATATTTAACTCTAACAAATATAATTTTCCCCAAAAATATCTAAATACAAAGTTAATACTCATTAGAACTCATCAACCACAAAATCATGTCCAATATGATTGGACTATTAATCCATTAGAAGACATGTTTAGTGATTTATAGATGGTATTTAAAGAATTATGTGATCAATATCTTCCTCTGGTATAGTTCTCATACAATAGTAGATTTAACTCAATCATAAAAAAGAGACCTTTATAGTTTTCTTTAGAGAAATTGATGTATAACATCATTAATTTTGGATGATGTTAGTGAATGAAAGTTGTTGGGAGCTAAAGTGGTTGAGGAAATTATAGAAATTTTCAATACCATTTTACAATAAATTATTGTTATTCATAGTTGATAGGAGATCTATTCCAATAATTTTCAATGGGACTATAGTTTGAAGTTAGGTGTAATTGTTTTACCCACATATCTCAATAGAAAAGAGTCATAAGATTTGGGAATAAAGTAAATATAAGACATTGTTACGTAATGGCCCAAAAATTAAAAAATATAATCCCCTTTTAATTAATTAAATTCATTACTAATTAATATAGTTATAGAAAATACATGCACTGCTTTGTTTATTTTGGAAGGTTATATGTTATATCCTGTCAAATTTAAAAGACCATTAATCCTCAGAAAAAATAATAATATAGATGTTAGAAAGTGATATTATGATTATTATATATTAAGGGTTATGATAAATTCTAATTTACACAAACCGAGACAGTGATAGCCTCAACCAGTAGTATCGTACCCTGTGAAACCCAATTATCAAAGCTGCTTAGGGAGATAGTATCACTGAGATTTTCCCTTGATCATGCCCAAGATGATATTAAACAACTAAAGAATGAAATATATTATATATGTGGGTAGTTTAAGCTCATTGAGATCACATCCTGAATAATAGTCACTAAACAACCCCATGAAAATCTCACTATCGGACACCATGCACTTAAAGAATACACTAGTGAATTAACGTGATATGTATCTGAACCCTAAAAGTATGAATTTTTATATTCTATTTTCATTAAAAATAATTATTTTTTTATCCCTTTATATTATTAATTTTAAAATTATTAAATAATTAGATTGATAAAAATTATAATTTTACGCAATGAAACAAAAATTTTATTTTTTGAGAAATTTATAGTTTCCAATAATTAATTTTTTGTTGAATATATTAATTTTTTAAATTAATTATATATTTTTAGGATATTATTATTAACAAATATTTATTTAATATAAATGATAATATACTTTTATGAAGTCAAAAATAATTTTAATATGGGTCAGAAAAATGTTATTATAAAAAACAATATTATTCAATAAATGGGGGTTTTATTTAAAAATAAAAATTCTGATATTTAATAAGTTATTATCATAAAAAACAATATTTTTTAAATCATCATGTCGAAAATATACACAACTTTGAATTTTTCTTAGTTTTTGGAGATAGTAAAAATTTTGGGTAAAAATTAAATTCTGTATAAATCTAAAATTTGTATTATAACGTCCTAATTACCCCAAAATTGGGGTAATTTATGTCATAAAAGATATAATAGACCCAAAAAATATTTTAAATTTATATTATTTACTTTTTTATTTTATTTAATCAATTTTATAAATCCATAATGAATCCTCCAAAACATATAAAATATTTTATTGTTTTAAAGTCAATTCATTATAAAAAGGTTTCACTTACATATCACTAAGAGTATTATTTTAATTATATCGGTTATTAAACTTTTAAAACAATTAAAAAAACTTCACTTTCGTTGAAACCATTTTCAAAAACCTTGATAAATTTTCTGTTTTTATTAAATTATCATATATATTCCAAAAGTGAGGTTTGGATATTAATAAATAAATCTCCTCACATTTTCTATATAAACCAACCCACTCTCCAATTAAACTTCACTAAAAACTATTAGATCACAAAATTACTCTAACATTACCTCTATATATCGCTCCCAAGGTTCCCTAATCTCTTAATATGCTCATCCTAAGATATTAGAAGTTCCCTCTAAAGATAAGGGATCTCTCTCTCTTTGTTGTATTCCATCCAAAAACCTTCTTTGTATTTAGTCTTTTGAATCTCAAATAGATATTTTATAATACCTATAATTGAATATATTTACATTAAAATATAATTTATTATAAATATATATCATTTATTCTCTCTCGTTATAACCTTAACATAGTCCTTTTCTATCCTGAACAAAGAGATCATCTCTTTCTCTTATTTATTCAAGAACCTTATTTATATCATGCTTTTTTATTTTCCAATTTATAAAGTTGGGATATATTTTTACACATACCTAATAAAATATTCATGATTACCATGTAATTATAGACCCCTTTAACTCTTATTCACCCATTATATAAACATTTATGTATAGCTTTTATTCTGCCAAAATTATCCTATTATTTTCCATGCGAAAAATTTTTGTAGTGAATAACTATCCCTATTTTCACTCAAGGGGCTTCACCAAGTTGTACCTATAATTAATTTATGTGGGATATATATATATATATATATATATATATATTACTAAAATTCCATAATAATGGGATTAAAAGTGATGAATTAGGTACTTATGTCATATGATATA
The DNA here is from genome assembly GCA_963277665.1 of Viscum album. NCBI lineage: Eukaryota > Viridiplantae > Streptophyta > Magnoliopsida > Santalales > Viscaceae > Viscum > Viscum album. Next base: position 1,055,719,495 of record OY728133.1, read on the forward strand.
TGTGGAACACCTATGAATGTTCATGATATGTAAATGATGGGAAGGCCTGGAATTATATAGACCTCCAATGAATTGTGTGATGTTTTAATCTCATGATATTAAATTTATGATATATGGGAGTTTATCTTAAGTAGAGTTTGTTATTTTTTATTTTTCATTTTCCAATGAATTATGTCTATGATTCCAAGTTTTAGGTAATTTCCACATTACCATGTTTCCTTTATGTTGTTATGCTATGTCATGTCTTATTGTCCAAGATTATGACTCTCCCCCCTCTTATAATACCCTGACATACCTCTTGGATCAAATTTATTGATTTATCTTATTCTATTATTTTTGTATTCATATACTGGGATTTATAGATCACCCCATTATTATGTACATTCTTAGGTTATCCTGTGAAATTTTAGAGTAATTATAGAATTTTAGGAGCATGTTAAAGAAGTTTTCAATAATTTTATTATATTCCTGTCACAAGTTGTTATGATGTGTACCTAATTTCCAAAGGAAATTATTCTTCATGATATTATGGGATTGTATTATTATTATATTAAGGTAATAAATTATTAATTAATGTGTTTTAAAATATAGGTTTTCATAGATGGTATTAGATAAAAGTCTAGTTATTTTTTGGAAGAGGATAACAATAATTTGGTAAAATCCCTAGAGATATGACAAATCATAGGAAAAAACTATAAATTTTTTTAAAGCATATAGCAAGTGGTTATCAATAAAATATATCCTTATATGTATACTACAAGTGTTTGGGTCTCTGTCAAAAATGTATATAGGGGTAATAACCTCGAAACGACACATTGAGTTGGGCTCAATCATTACCTAGTGTGTGAAAATTGGCCTTTCTTTATAACTTTTTTTTAACCCCTGAGGGATATTCATTGGTAAATTAACAATATTCTTATGAACAATTCTAATGGGAAAAAATTCCCAATATATTTTTTGTTAAGAACTAGATCATGGAAAACATAGATTGAAAAATATAAATTCATGGGGTAATATATATAATTCATTTATGACATAAAACATTAATTTTCATGTATTCCCATTTCAATGTTAAATATTTTGAGATTTATTTTCTCTAAGAAAACTTTTCATGATTTAAATGACTAAAACTAGAATCAAATATTGAAAATCATTTTAATCATCCAGAGTTCTATGTATTATTTCATTTCTAACAAGATTAGTAGAACTATTCAGACACCATATCAAAACATGGATATTTTGTTTTTGGTGATGGTGGTGAACGGGTCAATCGTTCCATCCAAATCATTTAACTTGTACCCTATCAATATTTACATGTTTTAATTCCTAGGAAAAAATATGATACTCCATATAGTTTAATTTTATTCAATCCTTGGAATGGATTGTATTTCCTTATATATAGACAATATAAATTTATGAGATATTGAAATCCCCATCGATATCTCAAATCACCATCTGATTATATACATGTTAAATGAGGTAGATGAATCTTATTTAGTAACAAAATATCATGTATGGATATTATTACCCTTTGATAAATTATATCTAGTTCAAACTTTTTATATTAAAGAAAAGACCATCATTGATGACATGCCCATTGTAAGGGAATTCACTGATGTCTTTCCTAAAAATTGTCTTATTCTTCCCCCTAAATGTGATTTTTATTTCTTAATATAGCTCATACATAGGGATTTGAAAATATAAAAGACTCCATATTGAGTTCCCTATTATAAATTTGAGGATATAAAGAAAAAATTATAGGATAATATTGATAAAGGGTTTATAAGCCCATGTGTCTCACCATGGGGTGTACCAATCCTCTTCATCAAGAAGAATTATGGGAAAATGCACCTATGAATTGATTATTGTGGACATAAAAGATCACAAAAAATAATAGGTATCTTCAACCATAGATTCATGACTTTTTTAATCATATACTTAGTTCCCAATACTTCTCTAAGGTTGATATTAAATCAGGATATTATCATGTAAATGTGAAGAAGTTAGATGTCCTTGAGACTAATTTTCATACAAGGTACGGGCACTATGATTACAAAGTGATTCAATTCAGACTCACAATTTACCTATCAATATTAATAGAATTTATGAATATAGATTTTTGTGATTACATTGAGAAAGTTATAGTAGTATTTATATATGATATTCTTATCTACTCAAAAAACAATGAGGAATGTGAAGATAATTTAAATATTATACTAAAGTACTTGAAAATGAAATAGTTATCTATAATGTATATAAAATGTTAGTTTTGATTGGAGAAGGTTACTTTGAGCATGTTATCACCAAAAAGGGTTATTTGTGGGTCTATCAAAAATGGAGGCAATCAAAGGAGGGCCTAGACTAATACCTATGATAGAAATACATATATTCCTTGGATGTTATGTGTACTAAAATAGATTTGTGAGAGAATTCTCATGAATTTCAATCCCACTAACCTATCTTACTCAAAATATATTCATGTTTTTTATTGTATTATAAATAAAAGGAAAGTATTAAAGAGATTAATAATAGGTTAATCACTCCACCTCTGTTCACATTACCCATTAGTGGTGAAGGAGTTTTAATCAAAAATGATGTTTCCAAAAATGTCTTGGGTTTTGTACTCATGAAAGATGAAAAATTGATAGCATATTCCTCCCCCAATTAAATATCCATGGGAATAATTACAAAACTCATCATCTATAATGGGCCATAATGATCATCACATTTAAGATATTATGGAATTACCTAAATGTAGAAAAGTTTAACACATATAAGGATCCTAAAAGCAACAATTATATATCCACAATAAAGGATCTTAATATATTCCATCGAATCATGTTATAGATAATCAAGGTTTATTATTTTCAATCTATTACCATCCTGTGAAAAAATATATGAGTATCCCAAATAGGTTAAATACCCAAAGAAGGGGGTGAATTAGGATATTTCATATTAAAACTACTACCCCTTCAGATATGGTTTATTCATTAATCAAAGTTATATTCTCTCTATTTCTTATAGCAATGTATGAGTGGAAATTAAATCATGTAAGATAAAAAAATTACATTGTTTACCCTCCATATGATATGTTCAAGGAGTATAGAAAGACAATGTGATGATGTACCAAATCTACTAAGGGTCACTACTAAATAACAAGATTTGAGATAGATCACCTCTATACACAGACTCACTAGATTTACAAGGTTTTGGGTAATCTCACTACATTCCCAAGGGTCACACCCTGAGTCTCTTTCTCCAACTAGATGTAGGTGGAAAGGATCTCCTTTTCCTCTTCCTTGACCCACTTCTGAAAAATGGATCCAATCACATTTTATGCACATATAGGTCCCTTCATTATCGGTAATGAATGCATCCCCTACTTATGGTAGATTATATGAAAAATTCCCTCTTTTCCAAGTATTATTAGTTTTTGGGAATTGATTTCTCATATTGTTTTTGTCCCCCCATGAACTTCCCTAAATCCTTTGCATAATATGCTAAATCCTCTCAGAATTGTCTCGCACTGCATAGAGCAAGTGATTTCTAGACCACCTCTTCTTGAGAGGATACCTATTTCTTCCACATTCCACCCATTCCTCATGGTCCACTTTTTATTTTGTAGATAATACCTTCTTTCATGGACCACATCTTCTTCTAGGGAAAAATTTCCTTTATAGGATAAAGAGCCTTAGAAAACCCATTTCCAGAAAAAGACTTTGGGGATAACTCTTCATGGAATTGCTTCTCTATGAACTCTCTCTTTAACAGAATACTTCCTCATGAACTCTTTCTAACTTCACTTAATTCTTCATGATCGATGATGTTTTCTAATGAAATTCTCTCTTATAAAAAATCTCATTATGGGTATTTATATAGGAAAATAGAATATAAAAACCCATTAATATAAATCACCCAAAATTTTGATCTGGTACATCTTTCACCATGGACTATTCTATATGGTATCTATATCTCCATTCTCATTTGTGATGGATGATGTTTTATGGAAATGAAAACAATTTTCAGCTCTTGTAATCACCGCATATCAACTACAAATAATGATCCTCCCATGAACTCCAAGCCTCCCAAAAACTATTTTCGATGCGCAGTATGCATAGTGTGCTTCATGGCCCGCATAGCACTGCAATGCGGTAATCCCTCTTTGTTGATTTCCTTCACCATTCAACAAACAATGAACACCATTGTAGAAAACCTTTATTTTCCAAAAACATACTCTTGATTTTGAGGATTATCTCCACACACTCAAAACCCACATGAGTCATGACTAGTGTGAGAAACAAGAGTATAATAGAAATTTAATCAATGAATCACTTCAATGAAATCCAATCACCCGCTTTCTTCACGGTCCTCATATATCATGGTATATTACCATTGATCGATCATCTTTAGCATTGTCGTATTTAAAAATAGTCCTACTTCATTAATCCCATTATCAAGTTCTCCCCCTATCTTGACTAAAAATTTTATCACTTTTTATCTCCACAATTTCTCCCCCTTTTTTAAGGAACTGAAAGGTCACTTTATTTTGGTCTGTAATAAGGTAAAGAACACAGATCATCACATTAGGGAAAAAACACCAAACCTCATGGATATTGGGTCCCACAACCACATTTTTTCAAGTACATGGAGTCGACTGAACACGAATAGCTATTTGATACTGCTAAAACACTTCTTTGGGTGTGGCCTTTGTTAGAATCTATGCTCGACATAGTTCAATTGGCACATAATCTAACTTCACCAGACCTTGATCCACATTCTCCTTGATAAAGTGATACTTGATTTCAATGTTTTTTTCCTAGATAGATGGAATGGGTTCTTTCTATGATTTGTAGTACTTTAATTATTGAAATGGATTCTGAGCACAGACTTCACTTCAACTCTCATATCATCAAGTTTTTGATTCATCCAAAATAACATTGTGTGTACTTGAGTATATGTAATATATTCAACTTCTGAAGTTCTCAATGAAATTAAATCTCATTTCTTACTTAGAAAATCAATACAAAATTCTCTAAGTTAGAATTCACCACCTGATGTAGATTTTCTACCATCTTCTGAACTGGCACAATCTGCATCTGTATAGCCCAATATCTCTTGTTAAGATTTTTCATTATAATGAAAACTGAAATCAACTATTCCATTGATATACCAAATTATTCTTTTCAATGCAAGAAAGTTTCTTTCCTTGGGATTACTTTGGTATCTTGCTTCTTGTCATGTAGAAAAGACAATACAAGGTCTTATAACTATCAAGTACAATTCACAATGAATAATTTTCCTATATTTTATGACATTAATTGTATTACCTTCAACAAAATGTGATAGTTTCATCTTGGTAGCTACTAAATTCTTCATTTACATGGAATTATTAATTATAAATATTCTCAATACCTCATTGTTATATATAGAATGATAAATTAATTTTCATTCTTTCCTTGTGTTACCTGTAAACTAAGGAGAAACATCAGTTCACCAATCATTGACATTTTGAAATCTCTCTTTATGAATTCAGAAAATGGCATCCACTACCCTTATTTTGATCCACCAAAGAATATGTCATCAACTTACACTAGCACCACCATCATTTGATTACTTTCATTGATGACATAGACATTTTAATCAACTCCATAATACTGGAAACTGAGCTTCTTCAAAAATTGATCTAGTCTTGAATACCATGATATCAGTTCCTACTTCAACCCATAAAGTGTCTTTATCAATGTAGGGTCCTAAAAAATTCACAGAGGAGAATGAAAATACCCTTGAATACAATGGATATTCTACCCAATTTCCCCCAAAATAATTGGGAAAGGTGGGGAAATACTCAAAGGATGGAACAAGTGGAACCGGTCCGCAGACCGGTCCCATGAAAACGCTACGCGGCCGGTTCCGCGAAGCACCCCCTCCACGGACCGCTCTCGTTCCCGGAATGGAGGTGGAGATCCTCCGCGGGCGTGAAGTAGGACGGGTGCCAGACTGGTCCATCTCCATGAACCGCCCCAGCCACGGACCACGTCGACAGGCACAGGCCACATCTGATGTCGTTCGCGGAATGGAGGCGGAACCTTGTGTGGTCGCGAAGCACTCCCTGAGATCGTTTGGTTCATGAGCGAGATGCATTCAATGCCCCCCGCGAGTTGCATATTGACCAAGTCATCTGTAAACCGGGTTTTCACTAATGGGCCTCTGCAAAAGGTGTTGTGTGACCATAGATGCATCTTTTTCCCCACTCTATAAAATGATACTGATGGGGAAGAGGAAAGGAGGATTCAGAGAGATCGACCAGACTCGGGTGGAAGGATTTCGAAGGAAGGAGCTTAGAATTTCGCAAACAGTGTAGTTCCAGTTCGTGAACAAGAAAAGGTATGAAGCTGGAAGAGAATTACTAGGGAACCAAAAACGCATACCAACTTGGTGAACCATGAACTTAAAATAACAAATAAACTAAGATCACGAACCATGGCCCCTCCGCAGATGCACTCCCCATGGACCAGGGAATTTATGCCCCTTTTCAGATCCATTGCACCGTGTAGAAACCTCCTTCACAGGTCAAGCCCCGACCGAAGAACCCCCGACCGGAACCTCCCCTGGCTGCCACTTCTTGCATGGATCCCTCCATGTACCATTCTAGTACGCGGGCCAAACTTGAAGCCACAAACCACCCTGATTCGCGGGATGCCCTCAAGTCCGCGAACCACCCTGGTTCGCAGGATGTCCATCATTCCGCGGACCACCCTGGTTCGCGGACGGTCTCTCCAATCATGTACCACCTCCCTACACATAGGGCTCCACCACTCATACACCCATGGGACCCTCCAAATCCTTCAGAGTTCCCATTCCCTGAGCTGGATAAAATCCTCCCAATCCGGCCTGAACCTCTGTAACTCCCTCAATGGCCCTTCATCAGCCCCGAGCCGAGGCCTCTACCGGAGCCACCAGAACCGTGTGATGTAACCTTCAGGTGCATCAGCACGCTGTTTTGAGTTCACATACCCATGGTAAGTAGGGGAGAAGGGGATTCCCTGACCCTTGGGCGGATTCCCGAAGCATTCCTGGGTTCACATTCCCACGGTAATGTGGAGTCCAAGACCGAGAGCCCCCTTTCTGCCCCTCCACATGTTAGGACTAGGGAACTCCTCCCCTCCCCAAGGCGTGGTGGGATACCCATCAGAAGGAATCCCCCATGCACCTCTGTGCTTCCCCACAACCATGGACAAGTAAGAGCGTAGTGGGGAAGGATGTTGCTCCGTCCTTCTTTGGGGGCAAGTCCCTCTCCCGCTGCACTTTGTCACCGTGGGAACCCACCTCAGAGTAAGCCCAGACTTCATGGTCCGCCTCTATATGTAATCGCCACTCCACTTCCCACGGACGCACCTTTCACGACGTGATCGTCTGGTCTCTGCTTCCTCTGGTTTCTCACACCGAGAATGACTCACGTGGGCTTAGAGTAAGAATCGACCATGACATCCATTCTTATGGGCCTCCTCAGAGTGTAATCCCCAAGCTAATGGGAACTACGAGGACTTTGATTCCCTACCCCAGGGATACGTAGGAAGCTTACATGAGGTTCAATCCTGATCACCATCAGACCCCTGGGTCCACATTCACGTCGGCTCTCCCAAACTCCTATTCGAACTACGTTGACTTTGATCCTTGTCACCTAGGCAGGGTACGTAGGAAGCCTCTTTGAGGTTCAACCCAACAACCGTTCAATCCTATTGTCTTCACATCAGTTCATCACGCCACTCCTAGTTCCTCCTCAATGAGTCCAAACTCCTCGGGGTCATTAATCCAACGAGGAATGGTAAACCTCAGGCATAAATGATTCTGAATCCCTGCGTATAGCTGACCATTGCCAACTAGGAGTAATCTGTGGATATTATGATTAGGTATAAACTAAAGATTCATGAACATATGAATACGTCTTAAATCTATAAGAGAGTCCCTGAACATGAAATAATTCCCCCCAAAAGCGTGCGATGAGCCCGACATCCCATCCTCTTGACCAATGTGAGTTTTTAAGTGATGCTGTCCAAATCGCCCATCGAACGTCTGCCTTTGGAAAGCGGTTCCACGAATCATCGGATACGGAACCGTTGGGCATTTCCAAACCGAACCAAAACAAAAAATGGTGAACCCAACATGAATCTTTAACCAATCATGATGTATTCAACCTAATCCCACTCTGTTCCTCCTTTATACTAACAAGGAGGGACAAGCAAGGTCATTAATTATGCATGGGGTCATGAGATTCTTCTTTGACGGATTTTCTGTTTGTATTTGTTAAAATATTTTACAGGTACAACACAAAACTCCCTTCGATCTAATGGCATCACAAAGGAACTCACAGGCGTGTAATTCCAACAATGTAATGACTGGACTTCCTCACCAACGGAGGACCCCGTCACCTACCCAGCATCTTCAATGTTGGGTCTCGAATGCGCTGATCCGAGAGTACCACGTGAATGGTACTCTACCGACAGTGGAGGCGTCCATGCACTCCCTCCAATCCGCCATGACTCACCGGCCGCCTTCTCAACAGCGGCCTCAAAGGCAGATCCAGACGGCCCCTATTGCTATCTCTAACCGTTTTAGGAGTCTATCCCCTGAACTGGACAATGTGTACCTCCCTTATCTTAGGGAGGTGGATGAGGTCGACGTGGAGGACTTCATCCCCACTGAACAAGGGTTCCGCTCTAAAGCCCCCACCAGAAGACGTCACCGTGGTCACGTCGCGACTCAACATCCTCGCGCTTAGAAGGATGTAGCCCCAAGGATCCAGGCCAACGCTCCCTGAGCTCCAACCCCTTGGACCACCTGATGAGGGCGGGAAACATACAAACGGGGACCGGTCATCACCCTTGTCTCCAAGAAGGAGCTCTGCTGCCCAGTCACAGAGACGCATCACGAACAAGCACATACACCTGTTCCCTCCTCTAAAGACCACCATCCTGACAAGGCCTCCTGCCATCCAGACATGGAGGCATCATACGAGCAGGCGTGCATCCCTGCCGGGCTCCATCAAGCCTATCGCTCACACAAAACGGCACTTACCTGGTAGGCACCCCTCCCTGCCCAAGGTCGTGAATCCCACCAACCCGACGTGGTGGCGACCCAACGTCTACAGGACCAGATCCTAGCAGATTCTCTTGATGCCTACCATCCTGATATGGTGGCGACCAACAAAGCCCGCCACCCAGATATGGCAGCAACTCATAGGCGGGCACATATCCCCGTCAATAAAGGCCACTGACTCGATACAGTGGGAAACCAACATATGCAGGTCCAGCTCCCTATGGATGCAAGTAAAGTCTTCCATCCCGATGTGTCGACAAACGAAGAGATAAACTGGCATATCCCGGCCCAACGGTAGATTCTCTCACCTACCCTAACACAGGATAATTGTCAGTACCCACTGACCACTGGAGGACCGGAGCAGGATATTCATACACTGATACAGTAATGGGCCTTCAAACCGGTTCCAACCAAAGATGTCTCTCTACATATCCTGGAAATTACGGAGGAGCAGGTATCGATCCCAGATCATATCTTATAGATTTTCCAGAATGTAATTGCATCAATGTCAACAGAAAGGACTCGGTCACGTGAGCTCGTCCCCCCAATTGAGGCAACTCATATAAGAGAATAGATAGCTGCCTCAGAGTAGATCTGCATCCTTACTTCCTCCCAGGAGGGTCACTGGCTATATTCCATGAAGCAAGGGAAACCGGATCGAGCATCTTCACTCATTCTTACTGGGGGACACCCGTCCATCATGGTGGATGCTCCAGAGCAGGAATATATACCTACTAAAAGTCAAGATTTTCATCAGTGTATTCCGGCAGCATCACTGGACCCAATTAGACAGGGACCCAAAGGTGAAGGCCATTGTCGACTGCAGACAGTCCCCGCTACCCACAAGAAAGCGCCCCGAACGTGCCAAAGGCAGCCGGAAAATAAAGAGCGGGTTCATGACTTTACTCTGCTGTAAGCTGGGTTTCCAAACACCGCTAAGAGCATATCAAAGGCTCTGAAACCTGCCCACCCATTACCATATTATGGGAGTAGCAGTAGCAGTTGCGAAGGTCCTCCCTGCAATGTTGCTACCAGCAGCTTTGAAGGTCCTCCCCAGAGCACCTGTGGGGCCTCCCCCATGGGCATATGACGATTTATCATGAGAGCTTATCTTTTGATGTGAGTCATGGAAACCCTCCATGTGACCTGAAGATCGAGCAGCAAGAAGGTCTTCCACTTGTTTCTGTCCACCTTGAAGGTCCTCCCCGGGGTATACGCTGCAAACACTCTCCATGCAGTGGGACCACAGATTATGATAGTAGTTCTCACTATCATAATCGTAACTTCATGGTCCCTCCCCGCAGTGACGTCTCATCATGACAAGAAGGCCCACCCCTTGTCGTGGCCTGACCTGAAGATCCTCCCCAGGGGTCACGTTGCAACGACACTCCACGCAGCTGGGCATCAGATCACGGTGGTATACCTCACCACCCTGATAATGGAGGTCCTCCTCGTAGAGACGTCAAGCAACGAGAAGGCCCTCCCATCATTGCGGTACATTCTAAAGGCCCTCCCCAGGGTGTACCCCACAGATATTCTCCTTGCGACAGCTGTAATGGTAGTCCTCGACATTGCAGCAGATGTGATGGTAGTCCTCGCCACCACAGCCGCCATTGCGAAGGTCCTCCCTGCAGTGGACCCAAGCAACAAGGAGTTCCTCCCCTTGTCATAGTGTATCATGAAGTCCCTCCCCAGGATACACATCGAACGTCAAACCATGATGGTCATCCTCACCATGATGGCGGTTGTGGAGAAGGCCCTCCCCGTAACAACGCTACGCAGCCAAAAGGTCCTCCCCTTGCTGCGACATGCCTTGGAGTTCCTCCCCATGGTATGCACTGCAAAAGTCCTCTATGTTGTGAGGCGTCAAGAAGTAATGGTATTCCTCGCCATTACGGCCGTCATTGCGAAGGCCCTCCCCATGATGACATATCATATCGACAGGAAGGTCCTACCTCTACCGAATCAAGCACAAAAAATCCCACGTATGCTGAGGCACTCAGAAGGATGGGATCATGCATGTCAGATTCCCATTCAGTCCCTAATGACACCCTTCTTCAATCAGGAGACAGTACATGGCCACGTTCATCTTTTGAACCACCCCGAAATCACCCATATGACAATTCAACACCTACCGGCCCCACTGCCTCCGACCACACTATCGGTGAGAATCTCAATTGGGGTGACCAGGTAGAGGAGTCACTAGCGAAGGAGTATGCTGACATGTTGCGCCTGAGGAAAATACTGGCCAGAGATGATATACCAGTTATGTTTTGGCCCACAGCCACCTCACAATTCGACATACCCAGGGAGTTGTTGGAAGAATGCGTGCACGACATCTGCCATAATATATGGGCAACCCTCCGCCAACTGAAATCAATATTTCTACCCTACGACGGGTATGTAGACTATGTCAATACCATAGGAGACCTCCAGCATCACATCGACCTGGAAGCTCTTCCATCGACGCAGAAACAGCGACCCGAGTGGCGTAAAGGAAACAAAGAGATAGCCTACCTCCGTGCGCTGCACCAGTTGCGTCACCTCATTGGTGACGCCCCGACGGGAGTCCATGTCAGGGGATGGGGAGAACATGGAGCTTCGCATTTCACTCCACTCCCAGCCTAGAAGAACCCGTTCATCATGGTGTCTTGCAACTTCATCACATCAAGACAGCAATCGAGTGGTCTCCCTGTTCGCGAATGGCAACACACCCAACAGAGACAGGCCTTGAGTAAGTCCTAGAAGCGTCAGGCCTGACGGGAACAAGCCATTCAAGAAATCTTAAATCAGGCCACTGAGATCATACAACATGCCTCTCGTCTAAGAGAGGCCAATCAGTGGTCATTGCCTTCCCCCAGAAGGGATTGATTCACAGAAGAACTCGACACCAAACCCAGTTCACCCCCGAATAGGGGCACGTGAGATCAGGCAGGTCGCGATAGTAGCAGTCACTGCTGAAATCCAGGTTCAACCCCAGCATGTAGGGCTGGGGGAATTTTTAACAACAAATTCCCCCGTAAGGCCAATAAAAATGGGAAGAGACTCAACGTCCAAGGAATGGATCCAACCCCATCCCTCAGGGCTGGGGGTATTATTACCTCCTCAACAAAAACATCCCCCACAAGAATCAGTATTCTCTCATCTAGGGAGGACAGTCATAAGATTAGGTTTGTGCCTTATCCAATCATTTGAATCATCATCCCCTCCGAAAGGGAGGCATACCGTAAGGTCACATCAAAGGACTCCCTGCATCACCCTTCGTCAAGGGGTCCAAAGGCCATCCCGTGACATGAAAATGAAGGCCAAGACGTTGGATATCCTTTTCCTATTTAGAAGATGACATCTTCTCCGCCCCGCAATATGAATCCATCAAAACCATAGAGGCTAACCCCACAGGTGACACCGGAGATGATGCAAATCCGGATGGATCGGGATATGATGGTTCCGGTCAAGCTGCAACCCTCAACGAACCACCTAGTGTGCACACCCAGAACTAGAGGGCCGCTCTAAACATGGCCGCCCCTTCAGCTAACCTTCTTCTACTCACCCTATGAGCTTCAAACAAGGATAATAACAAAGGACCATTCACCTTTAACCCGCCTCCTTCTCTCGATAAAAACGAGCCACTTATGCTCGAAGAGGGGTTCACTCGACAGGAAGAGGAGATGAAATAATTGAGGTGGCTTAACACTGAGCTACTCTAGAGGCATAGTATTATTGAAAGCACGCCCTGAGAGGAGCCACATCATGCACTCCCAGAAAGTTCACCTCAAAGACCAAGGTTTTCCTCGGCAAAGGAAGCATAGTCAGGGCTCCCACCCAACGAGCTGCCCGGTCCGTCCAACTACCTAAACGTGGATCCGGATGAATACCAACACTTACCAACACTCAGGAAGCAACCAGAGTGAGTACGTATGAACCCTCCGAAGGTGTCAAAAATGGCACATGCACCCCTGGTGACAACCTAGCTGGATCCTTAAGCAATGCCTCAGGCTACACCTACCCAGGACCGGGCCCAACAGGATGTAAACCAGGGTATCACAAAAACCATCGAGGCACTAACGGCTCGATTGGAAGCAATGGATGGTCGACGCGCTCCAATACAGCCAGAGCGGAAGCCCTACACGAATTGGGTCAGCAACACGCCTCCTCCACCCAATTTTGGGAGCCCTGTATTCCCTATCTTCAATGAATCAGATGATCCGGAACAACATTTGATGCACTACGCGTCCTATTGTGACCCTATGATGGGATCTCTGGAACAATAAGAAGTAGTGAAACTCAGATGCTTTATACATACCATGAAAGGATCTTCCTTAGTCTGGTATATGAGTCTACTAGCCCAGTCAATAAAAAGCTAGGACGAACTTCGGCAGCAGTTCCTGTTCCACTTCAGCTCAACGTTGCCTAAAACGACAGTCAGTGACCTCATGAACTGCAAGCAAAGGGATAACGAGAGGGTCTCAGATTTCATCGCCAGATGGAAAGGTCTGACCTACTCTCTGAACATGCCAATGCCTCAAGATGAGTTGCTATCCACATGCATCGATAATCTTTGAGATGAGCTGCGAACACCGCTCATACTAGTGGAGTGCACCACTGGCTTCTGCCATCTCTCGGCCATTTCCCAGAGAATCTAAGACTCCCTGCAGGGGACCAATTTGATGTCCCGAATAGCCTCACAGGCTCTTGAAAAGAAAACAGTTAGAGCTGAAGCGTCCTTTGTCATGCTCAAGCCAGCCCATGTGCCTGCTCCACTGCTCAGGCCTCGACTAAATCGTCAAGGGCCTTCTTTATATCAGCGGCCACCTCCACCTATGTGGGCCAATCAGAAAGGGTAGAGGCGGAATCAGTTTTACGACCGAAGACATGAAGCATACTATTTCTGAGAGGACCAAGTCCACAGCTACTTCATCACCGCCATGAATTGCAACTTGCTCCACCTCTCGGAGCTGAGGAAACCCAAAGAAGTCTACCGCGATGAAAGGCCATACTATTGTCCCAACCATTGAATGGTGGGGCACAATATTCGAGAATGATTCTTTTTCAAGGACCTCCTGCAAAGGATTTTATAATCTGGGCAGGTTGAGCTGGGACCACCACCGGCGCATGTGACATATATTTCTACCATCGACTCCGACAAAGGGGAGGGGTGGCAGGAAGTCACTAGCAAGAAGGGGAAGAAGTTTGATTACTGGATGACTCAGAAGACTATTAATCGAGCCTGGGACATACTCTGGGCTCAACTACAACAGCCGGTGTTGCCACCAACAACCCCTGATGCCTCACAACCGACAATATCGGCCTCACAACCCTCTATGAGCTGATCATCTAGGCGTAATCGAGAAAGAAAGAGACAAGTACAAGAGGGGCAGTCCGCGACAAGGCCAAAGTTAGCCCCAATGCTGTCAGATTTCATGCCCTTGAATTTGGCGCCATGGGCACCGACCCCCCAAACGGCACCATCAGGGACAACCGACCGGGTTGACCTGTCAGAGGATGAAGATCCAATATTTGGTTCCATCAACGTCATCCATCTTATGGAATAATTCCCTAATGAAGGGTATGGTTATGAACCCGAGTTCCCAACACAAGGAGTCGGGACGAGGAATCGCAGAGGTAGGGGATATCGGAGAAGCGTAGTCGCAGTCGAAACCAACCCTACTATTGTACCTCATCCCAAATCGTCAATATCGCGGAAACCCGTGAGAGAGCCCTTCAATGGACTCAGTGGGAGAAAGAACATCCCTCCACATCCACAATTATCCACTCTTCCCCCATCATTTTTCGGTACCCATCAGAGGAGGAACAATGGTCAAGCCACCTAGTGCACACAAACAGACCGGCTGGGCCGAGTCCCCAAGACCTGGGGACATCATCGTCATCTGACCCCATAGTCGGTCCCTCCTCATCACGTATTCCAACTCCCATTCTTCCTGCTAAAAATCTCCCACCAATGGAGAAGCGTCGGCCGCTAGAACATAAATATGACATCCTTAAGTAGCTGGAATCGGTACCATCCAAACTGTCGATCTTGGAAGCCTTGAGTTTTTCATAAGACCTCAGGGAGGAACTTATAGAAGCCTTGCTCAGCCCCCAGAAGTTTCAAGCCGAGGTAGCTGCCTTCGAGATTTACCGGACGGAGACTGGCCCTACTTAATGCAATGCGGTGATTTCCTTCACCGATCAGGACGAAGATTCCATCATGGAAGGACACATCAAACCACTATATGTGTCCAGAACATTAAATGATGTTGACATCTGCAAAGTCTTTGTTGACAACAAGTATGGAGTTAACCTCCTTCTCCTACGAACACTCTATAAGCTGGGCTATAGCGAGGAAGATTTAATACCCTCGTCCACAACTCTACAAGGTTACGACAAGAGTGAGCAGAAGCCAATGGGACAAATTAAGCTAAAGACCCATTTTGGTGACCTTGTGGCCTATTTGGAATTCTTGGTGGTCCGGCAGAACACAAAATTCAATGCCCTGTTGGGAAGGTCGTGGATCCCTAAGCACATTGTTGTTCCTTCATCCTACCACCAGTGTATTAAGTACTGCATCAATGGGAAAAGTGGGACATTGTACGCTGACAAGGCCCCTTTCGATCTCTCTGAGTCACACGACATTGACTCCGGGTTTTATGAGCAAAAGAGGATGAAACCTTTGACCGATGGTGTCAACTGGATCCCCGCTCAAAATGGTCTGGAAATGGTTCCTGGTGACCCCTTCAGACTGCTTGGCAGAGACTATGTACTTCGAATCAACCACGTTGAGAGCAGTGGTTCAAGTTCGGACACACACTCAACTGTCTTCATGACTTTAGCCACAATAGCCGAGAGTGACAATGTGGGAACGTCTGCAAACCCACAATCAGGGGATGAATACTCGAGCGGGGATGCCCATGATTCCTCGCCCTCATACCCCCGAGAGATCGGGACAAAAACTCTCCCCATGTTAGATCAAAAATATGAGGATTTGGGAGAAGATGATGAGGAAGATCTCAGGGATGCACCTCCCGCATTTGAGGAAGGTATCTCCACCACTGTGGATGAGCTCAAGGAAATAAAACTAGGTACCGAGGAAGATCTGAGGCCTACTCTCATTAGTGCAGCCATGCCCCCCGAGAAGCACGATGTATATACATCTTTCTTGAGGCAACATTGGGATGTCATTGCCTAGAATTACACAGAAATGCCAGGACTCAATCCCAAAGTTGCAACGCACCGCTTAGGCCTACCAGAAGACCATCGGGGCTATAAACAGGCCTCCAGAAGGACACACCCCTCGCATGATATCAAAATAGAGGCTGAAGTCGATAAGATCATTAAACCATGATTCATTCGGGAGGTCCAGTACCCCATATGGTTGGCCAAAATTGTCCCTATCAAGAAAAATAATGGAAATATTTGTGTCTTCATTAATTTCAGAGATCTCAATCGGCATTGTCCAAAAGATGATTTTCTGGTCCCAATCACCGAGTTGTTAACCGATGCAACGGCCGAGTATGAGGATCTATACTTCATGGATGGCTATGCTGGCTATAATCAAATCAGGATGGCCTGAAAAGACGAAGAATCCACTACCTTATGATCCCCCCAAGGAGTATTCTGCTATAGGGCCATGCCCTTTAGTCTCAAGAACGCTGGCTCCACATATCAACACGCCATGCATCATATCTTTAAACCATTTTTTGGGAGATTCATAGAATGTTATGTAGATGACTTGGCGGTTAAGTACAGGTAGCGCTGAGATCACCTGTCAGACCTTGAGACCGTCTTCAACAATCTTCAACAACATAGTCTGAAGATGAACCCCTTGAAGTTCACCTTTGGGGTTACCTCGGGGAAATTACTTGGCTTCATCGTACGCCATCGTGGCATCGAAGTCAACCATGAAAAGACAAAGGCCATCCTGGACCTTCCACCTCCCCGCAATCTCACTGAGTTGAGAGCATTCCAAGGGCATCTGGCCTACATCAGGTGGTTTATAGCCAACCTGGCAGGAAAATGTTTTCCCTTTACCAGGTTAATGAAGAAGGGGATTACCTACCCATATACAGATGACTGCCAAGAGGCATTCGATAGCCTAAAGAAGTATCTCTTAAGACTGCCAGTGCTCATGACCCCCATTGAAGGAAGACCCCTCGTCCTATACGTGATGGCCCTAGAGCGGTCACTGGGAGCCTTCCCCGCACAAAAGAATGACGCCGGTAGTGAAAACAGTCTCTACTACCTCAGTCGAACCATGATTGATGGTAAGACTCGATACTCAAACAACGAGAAGAGTTCTTTAGCCTTGGTCTTCATAGTTCAAAAATTACGCCATTATCTGTAGCATCACAAAGACCACTTGGTCTCACATAATAACCCACTCAAGTATATCCTCTTCCGACCAATGCTGACCGGGCGCCTATCCCGATGGACAGTCATCCTGCAACAGTTGACATCCGGTTTGTGCCTCAGAAGGCCATAAAAGGCCAGGAGTTAGCAGATTTTCTGGAAGATCACCCTTCAACAGGGATCACTGCACCTGACATCGAGCTACCAGATGAAGACATCTTTTCGGTTCAAGATGAGCTCCCAACATGGGAAATGTACTTCGACGGCGCATCTCGAATCCCAACCGGGAAAAGGATGGAAGATCCCAAATTTAACAAGGTGGGCTTGGGGATAATACTCATGTCCCCAAAAAATACAGTCTTGCCATATTCCTTCCTTCTATCAGAGGGATGTATGAACAATGAAGTGGAATATCAAGCCCTCATTGCAGGCCTGGAGCTTGCACTCCAGGAACAAGTACAACACCTTATGGTAAAAGGTGACTCGGAACGGGTCATTAAGCAAGTCAATGGTGACTATGCAATTAAAAAGGAGGAGTTGATTCCCCTGTTTGACCATGTTTGAGGGTTAATGGAGAAATTATCCACAGAACCGACATTGAACTATATTCCCCAGTCTCAGAATGCCCAGGACGATGCATTAGCCAATGCAGCCACAGCCCTAGCCGACCCAGACTAGGATGAAACAGTTATCAGCAATGCTCATCGTCGAATGGTCTTGCCGTTTGTTCAGGCCAAGATAAAATAAATATAAGAAGTCAGTCCTGTCCCAGAGCCATATGCTCCTGCCACCAGCTGAATGACCCCCATTGCAAACTACCTTCAATAGGGAGAACTTCCATCAGACAGGGCTAAACGAGAGCAAATACAAAGGAGGGAAATCAACTTTGTACTATATGGCAGTGCGGGTCAGCAAGAGGTCCTCTACAAACGATGCCTTGACGGATTCCTCCTTAGATGCATTGACGGAGAAGAAACTATCGCCGTCATGACTGAAGTGCATGTCAGAGTATGTGGAGCACATCAGCCGGTGTCCAAGCTTTCCAATCAGGTCTGAAGGCTTGGGTAATATTGGCCCACAATGGCACGAGATTGCAAGCGCTTTACCGCAAAATGAAACTCATGCCAAATTCATGCCAACTTCATACACTAACCCCCAGAGTTACTTTATCAGGCCAAGTACTCCTTGCCATTTGCCGTCTGGGGAATGGATGTCATAGGACCATATCCTCCCACCACATCCAAACAGCTGAAGTATATCCTCGTGGAAACTGACTTCTTTTCCAAATGGGAAGAAGTTGTACCCCTTAAGAAAGTTGGGGTAAGAAGCATTTTAAGCTTTGTGAAAACCAATATCATCACCATATTTGGTGTCCCTTATACCATACTGACGAATAACGGGCCGAACTTCTGCTCTACTAAATTGGAGAAATTATACCAGGAGTATGATATCAAGGCTAACAACTCATCCCACTACCATGCAGCGGCCAATGGACAGATAGAGGCTTTCAACAAGATGATTTCCATCATTCTCTAGAAAATGGTGGCCAAAGACAATAAGTCATGGCTGGATAAACTCCTCCTTGCATTGTGGGCTTATCAAACAACAATCCGCACCACTAATCAAGCTACTCTGTACTCATTAGTATATGGAACTGAACCAGTCATGCCTATTGAGCTACAATTACCCACGCTCCATGTTGCCATTTGTGATCAGCTATCCAATGACAAGCGATCAGAAAAGCGGCTAGTTGAATTAGAGTAGCTAAATGAGAATCGGTTTCACACCTTGCACCACATGGATGTATACCAGAACCGGATTGCACGAGCCTTCAATAAAAAGGTCTGTCTTCGGTCCTTCTTAGAGGGAAAATTGGTGTTGGTTCTCCGGGACCCGATCATACTCGGAATGAAACCTCGAAAGTTGGAGCCCTAGTGGGAGGGATCATATGTTATACACAAGGTCTACTCCAATGGAGCATATTCCCTGATCTCCATGGACGGGCAGTTCACCACCGCTTCTACAAATGAGAGATTCCTGAAAAAGTATTTCACATGGATAACTAAAACAGTTATCTTCTGAGCTACAGGGCGTTAAACTAACAAGAACTCAACAGTACAAACTCTATGACCCTAAACTAAGATTATCTCATCCTCACTAGCATAACTAAAAGCAGTTATCGTCCAAGATGCAAGAAGTTAACTACCAAGAACCCAACGGTCCAAACTCTATGACCTTAAACTAAGAATATTTCATCCTCACCGCACGACATTAAACTGCACAGACAAAAAGTTTTAAAAAATTCCCTTTCCCCTGTGTATAGACTAGACCTGCATGGGGTGTATTGTCTTTAAGAGAACTATGTACGTCTTGATTCCTACCTTAGCAGGATACGTAGTGACGCCGAGGTCCCATACCCTGGCCCAACCACTCCCAAATGAAATAAAATTAAAAAAATGTCCCCTCCCCCCGTGTATGGACCAGCCCTGCACGAGGTGTACTTCTTTCAGACAACTATGTATGACTTGATTCCTTCCCTCGCAGGATATGTAGTGATGCCAAGATTCCCCATCCTGGCCTAGCCACCACTTCAAATTTGAGTTTTGAAAAATGCCCCTTTCCCCCGTGTATGGACCAGACCTACACGAGGTGTATTTCCTTTCAAATAACCACATACTGATTGATTCCTACCCTCGTTGGATACATAGTGAATCTAGCATTCCAAACCCTGGACCAACCATTTAAAAAAAATGTCCCTTCCCCCCGTGTTAGGACAAGACCTGCACGGGTTGTATTCAGGAAAGAACTACGTATGGCTTGATTCCGGCCCTTGCAGGATACGTAGTGATGCCAGGATTCCCCATCCTAGCCCATCCACCCCTTCAAACATGAGTTTTCAAAAATGCATCTTTACCCTGTGTATGGGCCAGACTTGAGAGGGGTGTATTGCCTTTCAGATAACTACATAAGGCTTTATTCCTGCCCTCATAGCATACATAGTGACGCCAGCATTCCACACCTTAGCCCAACCATTTAAAAAAATGCCCCTTCCCCCTATGTTAGGACCAGACCTACACGGGGCGTATTCAAGAAAGAACTATGTATGGCTTGATTCCTTCCCTCTCCAGATACGTAGCGATTCCAGGGTCCCCCACTCTAGCCCAACCATCCCCAAATGAAAGTTAGAAATTCCCTTTTCCCCGTGTATAGATCAGAACTGCATGGGGTGTATTTTTCGTCCTCGCCGCATGTTGTTAAACTGCACAGAAGTCATCCTCACCGCATGATGTTAAACTACATGCATAAGAGGTTAAAAATACCCTTTTCCCCATGTATGGAACAGACTTGCATGGGGTGTACTCCTCGTCCTCACCGCACGACGTTAAACTGTACAGATAAGAAAATAAAAATGTCTTTTCCCCCGTGTACGGACCAGTCCTACACGGGGTGTACTCCTCTTCCTCACCGTACGACATTAAACTACATGGATAAGAAAATAAAAATTCCCTTTTCCCCCATGTACAGACCAGACCCACACGGGGTGTACTCTTCGTCCTCACCATATGACGTTAAACTGCACGGAAGTCATCCTCACCGCATGACGTTTAATTTCACGGAATTCATCCTCACCGCACGACGTTAAACTACACGGACTTCATCGCGACTCACCCATGATATATGGAAAAGCGAGATGTAAATACTCCTCATGCATTTGGATGCATCCCCTCCATACATCATACTCCACGACCTAGATAAATATGGATCCTCATAACCATTCACGGCCATTGGAAGTGGAAATTTATCGAACTGTGGACACCTTTTCATAACTATGCATACCATTCCCTCAGAAGCTCTTCATATTGATATCCCCTAGCCCGTCTAACAAAGTCAATATTTCCTTAGGCGATACTCTTCCTAGCTCCGAACGCCTACCGGCCTCAGAGCCCCCAAATCATATCTCCCGATCCAGAAATTTATGGTGCAGTGGTTTACATGTTCACCCCCCTTTTCACATCCAAACACTGCCAGGGTATCCCTACCCAGTTTGCCTATGTATCCACCCATGGTTCACATGACGACCTACATCTATGAATACCAAGCCCTGGCTAGGCTACTTTGACTCAACGGACAATTGCAGTGAAGATGTTTCTTGTATGCTCGGACACCATTATCCCTATATGCCAAACTATGTACTGTGAGAAATATCGAGTTTTCATAATCATTCATGGCCATCAGAAGTGGAAAGTAATCGACCCGGGGACACCATTGCATGACTATACATACCATGCCCTCAGCGTCTTTGCATAGTGATATCCCCTGGCTCATCTACCGAAGGCAATATTTCCTCGGGCGATACTCTTCCTAGCTCTGTATGCTTATCGGCCTCAGAGCCCCCACACCACATCTCATGATCCGAGAAACCTCAGAGTTGCATTTTACAACCTTAATCCCCAACCCGGTCCAGAGTATATCGGAGTTTGGTATCTCAGTTATCCTTCGAGTGAATCCAGCAATAGCCATCCAATGGTACAAGCTCTATGACCGCTAAACTAGGAGTAATTTGTCCTTACCGCACAACGTTAAACTGTATAGAGTGAAGGTTCACCCCCACGCGCAAGATAAATCCGAGCAGGGAACTCTATAAGCTTTAACACCAACCAGGGATGAATATGCCCGACATATCCAGATATTTTCTTACCAAATAACAGAATTCGTGGCCCTAACAATTGCGGATCCTCATAACCATTCATGGCCATCAGGAATGGAAAGTTATCGACACGTGGACACCTTTTCATGACTATGCATACCATGCCCTCAGCGGCTCTGCATATTGATAGCACCTTTCCCATCTACCAAAGGCAATATTTCCTTGGTCAGCACTCTTCCTAGCTCCGTACGTTGACCGGCCTCAGAGCTCTCATATCATTAATCCTGATATAAGAATCCTCAGAACCACGATTTACACCATCAACCCCTCTCAAAGTCTTGGGCATTCCGAGGTGTTCAAGCCTAGTTACATTCTGATCAAGAGTAGCCTTTGCAACTACGTCCTTACCGTAAGACATTAAACTGCACAGAACATCTTGGCCGCTTGGCATAGATCTGCAAAGACTAAGCATTAACCATCCAGGGAAATTCCTCCAACTACAAGCATTTTCACTGGTTTAAAAATGCACCCTGTCCTCGTTGCATGACGCTAAACTGCATAGCATCCTTTAATAATGCCATCGCCCTCACTACATGACTTAAACTGCACAACATCCTTTGATAATGCTCCTCGTCTTTACCACATGATGTTAAACTTCACAGAAGTCATCCTTACCGCATAACGTTAAACTGCATGGCCTAACCTGTCATGGGTTCAGTAAGGAACGAAAGATTTTCTCTATCCCTCAATGCACGAGTCAGACCTGCACGAACCACCGTCTCACACCAGCGTGAAAAATAATGACTTTACCCATTCTATGGAAATCTATCCTAGATTTTTATCCCATGTCCAGGCACCCTCTCCTCATAAACCATACTCTGTACTCAAAAAAAGTAGGAATCTCATACGCCACCCCTGGTGGTCCCCAATCTCAACTTCACTGACGTTGCCCGACTATTGGGAGAATGAAATCATTGACCTATGGACACCTTTTCATGACTATGCATAGCATTCCCTCAGCGGCTTTGCATATTGATCGCCCCTGGCTTGTCTACCAAAGGAAATATTTCCTTAGGCAATGCTTCTCCCCATACGCCTCTTGGCCCCTAATACCCCATGTCTATCCCGGGATTCAGAAACCCTCTGAGCTACAATTTACTAGCCTCTTTCACGACCCTTCCTGATTATAGTGGAACATCTCTGAGAAGATTACCGAGAACCAAGAGAAGTCATTCCACTTTGAAGAATGTCCCAACTGCATGACTTTAAACTGCGCCAAGCTCCAACCGTACTTTACGCTAAATAAATGTGTAGGACAGGGACCCTGAGTCCACACTCTTGATTAATACAGATGTTCTCAAACCCTTTCAGATGTCACACACCCTTTCCGAGCCACCCCTGGTGGTTTTCGTAATTCCCCAAGCCACCCATGGTGGTTTCCATAAGACGGACTCCCATGAAGTCCTCAGGCCATGGAGATTCATTGACTTACGGACACCATTGCACGACTATGCATATCATGCCCTCAGTGGCTTTGCATATTGATCACCCCTGGCTTGTCTACTAAAGGCAAGATTTCTTTAGGCGATTATCCTCCTACCTCTGTATGTCGGTACATCTTCCATGCCTTGAGACATGCCCTGCATATCGTTCAAATCTGAACATGCTCCCCCCACATGCGTCTAAAGGATATCGAGACATCTTATATTCAACCAAATCTCATTGGGGCCCTCGCCCCACCATATCTGGTCAAAGTTGTTCGACCTAAAACATCAGTAATGATGGCGGGACTTTAAACCGCTCACAAAGGAAAAAACACACAAATCCCGTTAGGCTGAAAACCTGAAAAGGGCGACCTAAGAAAAAGTCGGGCCATACCCGCTGGGTCCACACTAAATGGGCCTATGAAAAATTAGGGCAGTAAAAAGAAAAGACAAAAAAGTTTGTGGGTATTTTCTACAAAACCATAGCACCTATCAAACTATGCTCGCTGGATCCCAAGATCTAGGAAGAAGTTAGAGTTTGTTTCTATTTTCCTGAGTTATTATTAATTCTAATTTAGTGAGTTGTTATTGACACAACAATTGTTCTAGTAACAATCAAACTTTACAGCAACAAAAGATTGGTAGAGATTGTATTCTGTTTGAACAAAAAGGGGGGACGTCCACAAGCTGGTTCCTCTCCCTCATAGTGTAAAAAAAGAGGGGGTAAGCAAAACAGAGTGTAGGAATGACTCCGACTGTCAGAGAGGATCCTGGCTTGCCCTCTCCACCAGATCTGCGACCGTGTAGTGGAGGTTGTTACGAGTCTGCTCCAGCACGACCTTCTCCCTGGCCTCAACCTCAGCCACCGAACGATTATGCTCCACTGTTGTTTGTAGATCATTGATCCCTTTCCTGGTGACTTCAACGCGACCAGTCGTAGTCGACAATTGATCCCTCATCATCATTTCCTGTACTTCACATTCATGCAACTCGAAGCATAGGATGGTCGCCTGATCTCGAGAGCTCGCCTCATGCGCTATCAGCCGATGGAGCTTTATCATGGCTTCCTCCAGGGCTTGGGTCCCGCAATGAGAGGCAGAGAGGTGTTCAAATTTGAGTTCATTGGTGGAAACTTCTTCATGAACCATGACTACCTATCAAGCGAGAGAATGGAACTACTGATAGTCAAAGCCACCCAACCCCAAACCCAGGAAGAGTTGTCGGAGAGCTTCAGTTTTAGTTTCCATCTCAACTAAAGGAGTTTCAGCAACAATATCACAAATCCGAGGCCGGGCCCACCTGTGCGCTCCTTAGTGGTCCGCCATGACACGAGGATATTTGGTATCCTCACTAGATAGCACGGGGATGAAGTCTGGCATTGCGATCAGTGCAGACATGTGCACGCTAGAAGATGGTTCCGAAGCTAGAAGTCCTAAATTTTCTAACCCTGGTTTGGGTTTAGGAATCAAGTTGTTGAGTCCGGTATCAGCCGGTAAAACCTCAGGAATTGTCTCGCTAAGACCCAAAGCAACATGGACATCCTCATCCACATCCAAAAAGGATGGGTCCATCTGAACCTCGTCCGCAGAGGGGATGGGAGAGGAAAATACCCCGAGTCTCTTTGACCGACAAGCCATCAGTTGGTCCTCCCTCAGAGCCGATGAGGAGGGTGTGGTAGGCACAGCTGCCATGATGACTCTTGATTTGGGAACCTATAGTACATCTTTACCCAGGATTCCATCGGGATAATGTTTTACCCACATTCTTGTGTACTCCAAGGATAGGCTGGCAGCCACTTCTATGCCTGGCAAGGGAATGATTTTGTGAGATCTTTCCCGCAACAGCATCAACCACCATTGACGGAGAGTAGCCGGGTGCAGTTCTCGAGCCTGAGGAGGGGGAAGGGAAACTTGGAGTTGCATACACCCAAACTGGCGGTAAAACGGTGGGGGCGTACCACTCGCACAGAGAAACCCCATCAATCCGTGCAGACAAAAACCTGTCCTGTAGTGAAATCATGTAAGAACATTCTTCTAGGCTCCCACTGCGGTTGTCAACCACGACGCCGGAAGGGATAGGGCAGGGAGTGAAATAAAAATGGGAGAAATCACTCAAAATCTCGATGATTTCGTTGGAACTAAGAGACTTCAGACGAACCCCAGCTATATCAAGCAGGGCAAGATGAAAGGTAGGAAGCGGGATGAATGTGTTATGAAAATATTCATAACAATGGAAATGATTCTCTGTCCAGCCATATAAAAATTTAAATGGACCACTCAGATGTTAGGGTGACCCTCCCTTCTACATGTGGCTTAGTAGTTCATAAATACAAGCCAAAGTGGGAACAGACAAATTCATCGGGCAGCCCTCTACCAACTCCACTGCCATCATCAAGGTGCAAACCCTGACACCTTGGTTGATATCCCGAGAAGGGAATATCCACCTGCTCAAAAACATAGTAAATAGACCTGCAAGCCTGAGCATAGGTGGCACGTCGGGGCACACCTTGTAACCCCATGAGGGATAGTCGCCCGCTTCTAGAACCACCCAGTAGGAACCTGGGATGGTTCGTGACTACTGAGAAGGATGAGTCCTGGGGTGCTTAATATTCGGCACAGGACCAATGACATTCAGAAATAACCCTATCCATGTGCTATAGGGAATATGCGAGTGATCACGCAAGGCCTGACCCATTGACTGTTCCGCCATAACCAGCAGGTCCCTCACCAACGAAGGTACTTGTTCAATGTTGTCCCATGCGTCAGGAGTGGGCAGAAACTCGTCATACATCTTTCCAATGATTGGAATCCCTCCCAATTGGTAGATGTACAATAGAATAATTCCATCTTCACCATGTACAAGGTGGAAAGTATTAGTGCTTGAACACCAGCAGCTGAGTAGGTCAGGCAGGATCAATGATGGTGGGTAAACAGCAAATTGGGAGGCCCACACTACAAAGCACAAATTGACTGCTTCTAGAGACTCGGGAGATTCCCGACAAGGATGGTGGACCTAGAAGGCCTAGGACCAATCATTTGAAAAAATTCCACTAGACCAAAGATCCCATCTAGGAATCCACCCTGCATTAGGATCCACTTGAGGAAGGTTGATAATAGAGGGGTAACTCTTGAAGACAGCTTCTTGAGAAAAGTCTTGAGTGCACTGATCGCTTTGGGTCCAGACAGAGCCTCTCAAAATGAATGTACCTTTCGGATCAAGATCAAAAATCATCTCCCCCAATGGGGTAAGGTTCTCCTGAATGCACTTTGGTAATGCTTCCAAGAAAGGATACGGAAGACCTGAGAAAGTAGGAGGGATAGAGACGTCGTCTTGAAGACCGAAACTGTAAAGTGGAAGTCGATTTGATAATGGATAACCCAAGAGATTAAGAGATAGAAAGTCCTTCAAGACACCATCATCGAGAGTGATGGACTGACTAGGGTCCTCTTTGATGCCCTCCGCTCTACGAATCATAGTTAGACGTCTCCATGAACCAATCAGGAGAGGCTCGGCAGTAGGCCCGAGAAATGGACGAGGAGGAACCATATTTTCTCTCTGCATTATAAAAACCAAGAAAATGGTTAATCAAAGGAGTCAATAAGCCTTAATGATGAGGACCGCAAGCAGGACTCAAAATGTGGTTTGTGATGAATGCATCCTGCGAACCAACCCTACGTGGAAGCAGTCTGCAGTACTCTAGCCTGTGGAGCGTTGGCCAGAAAACCACGAACCAATTTTCTCCATGGAATCCTAATCCCGGATTTAAATAATTAAGATTTGGAAGACTTAAGAAATTTTCAAAATTTGGAATATTTCAGTTCGCGGACCCTTAAAACCACAGAGCAAGTCCCTACGCGGCCCGTCATGACTTACTTTTTAATTAATTAAAAAGTGTTAGTTCACGGTTGGAGATTGTTCTGTGGGTGAAGGTGACCGTGAAGGAGGAATGGTTCACGGAAATGACATCCGGTCCATAGACGAGGCGTTTCACGAAGGAATGAGCACGCAGAGACGAAAATGTGATAGAGCTCTGATTTTGTGAAGAATCCAATAAAAGACAAAGGAAGGCCCCCTGTATTTATAGGTATGATCCCATACTGGGTCCACTCCTCTACCGGAAAACATCCAAGTTTCAGGACCACTCTACATCGGAATGACCTTCTCTTCGTTCCGATCGGACCCCATTCTGATGGGGGCATTTGTAGGGTCCTGAAAAATTCGAAGAGGAGAATGAAAATCCACTTGAATACAAGAGAGATTCTACCCAATTTTCCCTAAAAGAATTGGGAATGGTAGGGAAATACTCAAAGGATGGAACAAGCTGAACCGGTCTACAGACCGGTCCCATGAAAATGCTACACGGCCAGTTCCATGAAGCACCCCCTCTACAGACCGCTGTTGTTTGCAGAATGGAGGTGGAGATCCTCCATGGGTGTGAAGCAGGATGGGTGCCAGACCGGTCCATCGCCACGAACCGCCCCAGTCGCGGACCACGTCGACCGGCCCAGGCCGCATCCGTTGTTGTTCATGGAATGGAGGCGGAACCCTGTGCGGCCGCGAAGCACTCCCCGAGCTCGTTTGGTTCGCGGGGGAGATGTGTTCAATGCCCCCCATGAGTTGCAGATTTACCAAGTCATCCGCAAACCAGGTTTTTGCTCGTGGGACTCCCAAAAAGGTGTCGCATGACCCCAAATACATATTTTTCCCCACTCTATAAAAGGAGAGCGAGGGGGAAGAGGAAAGGAGGATTTGGAGAGATCGATCAGACTTGGGTGGAAGGATTTCGAAGGAAGGAGCTTAGGATTTCGCAAACAGTGAAGTTCCAGTTCGCGAACTAGAACATGTATGAAGCTGGAAGTGAATTAATAAGGAACCGAAAATGTATAACAACTTGGTGAACCGCGAACTTAAAATAAAAAAGAAAAGAAGATCTCGAACCATGGCCCCTCCGCGGATGCACTACCCGCGGCCCAGGGAATTTATGCCCCTTATCCGATCCGTCGCACCGCATAGCACCCACCTATACAGGAGAATCCCCGACCGACGAACCCTGACCGGCACTGCCCTTGGCCGCCGTTGCTCGTATGGATCCCTCCGTGTACCATTCTGGTATACGGGCCAATCCCGAAGCTGCGAACCACCTTGGATCATGGGATGGGCATCAGTCCGTGGACCACCCTTGTTCGCGGACGACCTCTCCAGCCGCATACCACCTCCCTACATGAAGGGATCCACCAGTCATATACCCATGTGGCCTGCCAAATCATTTAGAGTCCCCATTCCCCGAGCCAAATAAAATCCTCCCAATCTGGCCTGATCCTCCGTAGCTCCCTCATTGGCCCATTCATCGGCCCTGAGCTGAAGCCTCCACCAGAACCACTGGACACGTGTGATGTAACCTTCAGGCTCATCACCGCACTGTTTTGAGTTCACATACCCATGATAAGAAGTGCAGAAGGGGCTTCCCCGACCCTTGGGCAGATTTCTGAAGCATTTCTGGGTTCAAATTCCCATGGTAATGCGGAGTCCGAGCCCGGGAGCCCCCTTTCTGCCCCTCCACTTGTTAGGACTAGGGAAATCCTCCCCTCCCCGAGGCATGGTGGGATACCCATTAGAAGAAATCCCCCATGCACCTCCGTGATTCCCCACATCCATGGCCAAGGAAGGGCGTATTGGGGAAGGATGTTGCTCCATCCTTATTTGGTCCCAAGTCCCTCTCCTTCTGTGCTTTTTCGCCCTGGGAATCCACCTCGGAGTAAGCCCTGAATTCATGGGCTGCCTCTATGTGTAATCCCCACTCTACTTCCCACGGACTCACCTTTCGTGGCGTGATCGTCTGGTCTCTACTGCCTCTTGTTTCTCACACTGAGCATGACTCATGTGGGATTAGAGTAAGAATCCACCATGACACTCATTCCTATGGGAATCATTAGAGTGTAAGCCCCAAGCTAATGCGAACTACATGAACTTTGATTCCCTACCACATGGATATGTAGGACGCCTCCATGAGGTTCAAGCCTGATCACCATCGGACCCCCGAGTCCACATTCACATCGGCTCTTTGACACTCCTATTAGAACTATGTGGACTTTGATACCTGTCTCCTAGGAAGGGTACGTAGAAGGCCTCTCTAAGGTTCAATCCCAACAACTGGTTGTTCTGACTATCTTCACGTCAGTTCACCGCGCCACTCCTAGTGTCGCCTCAATGATTTCAAACTCATCAGGGTCATTAATCTAACGACGGATGGTAAACCTCGGGAAAAAATGATTCTAAACCCCTACATCCAGCTGACCATTTCCAACCAGGAGTAATCCGTGGATACTATGCTTGGGTATAAATTAAAGATTCTAGAACATATGAATATGTCATAAATCTATAAGAGAGTCTCGGAACAGGAAATAATTCCCCCCAAAAGGGTGCGATGAGCCAGACTTCTCGTCCTCTCAACCAATGTGAGTTCTTAAGTGTTGCTGGCCAAATTGCCCAGTGAACGCCTGCCTTTGGGAAGCAGGTCCACGAATCATTGGATACAGAACTGTTGGGCATTTTGAAACTGATCTGAAACAATCAACTAAAAAATTATGTTCTCATCTACATGAATTAGAAAACCATCTTGATTATCAATGTAAACTTATTCTTCCAGAACCTAATTCCAAAATGTTGACTTGAAATCCATCTGTAAAACATTGAACTTTCTTTTCACTTTAATGTCCAGAAATAATCGGATTTTCTTTAGCCTTTCAATAGGTGTAAATGTTTCACCAACATCGATACCCTCTATACAGGAGTACCCTTTTCACACTAGTCATGCTACATTTCAAATCGCGGCACTATCATCATTCATATTGTTATGATAGACCCATTTAGTCTTAATGACATTCTTTTATATTGGTATTGAAACAACCTCCCATGTATGATTCTTGTCAAATTTTTAAAGATCTTCATTCCTATACTAAACCCAATTCTTATCTCAAACTAATTCATCAAAACCTTTAGGCTCTGACTACTATAAGAATGATTCTTTCTATATAGACTTCATTTTCCTTATCTTCACTACCAGTGTCTTATCACCAATTATGTTCTCTCTATCAATTTCAACTCTTCTCTTCTTTCTTTGTAAAGATACTGAGTTTTTATCATCCTTTTCATTGTCTTAATATTCTTGTAAATAATTCTCTGGAACTTGAACATTCTCAGATCTACTTATCTCTTCATCACTATCCTTATGGGAGTAATCATTTATTTGCAAAAGATTCTACTCATTCTCTACTTAATGATCTGATTTCTGTATGTTATACTGAGAATTTACAATTTTTATGGATCTTTAACATTTTTTTGTAGACTGAATACTTCATCTTCAAGTTATTTAATATGTTTGATTTGGTCTTTTCCGGTTTCAGTTAAACTATCGATTTCACTTTTCTATTATTTAATTTTGAGATTACACTCTACAACCATATATGATCTCTCTCCCATTGAAGACATTAGTTTTTCAATTTCATCATTCATCTCATACTTCTATTATTCCTATTATTACATATAAAGTTTAGCATCAGGAAACACATTGTTGTATTTCTTTATCTAGGCTCTCCAAATATCTATATCTTCAATTGTGGATTCTAGTATGACTTGAAGGTCAGCAATTCCTTTAACTTCCCCTTCATTATTGTCACTTTATTATCTTTTTTGGGACTTTAAATCAAGTTCCACCATAGCATCTACTTAAAGATCCTTATAGTACTCCAATTCTTTTAAAACATATTCATTTGAACAATTATATTATCTTAATAGAAGATTGTTCTTTTTGAATAAATTTCTCCTAAAAATTTTCTTACCATTAACATAGGCTGAATAATTATTCATTGAAATTTCAACTTCACCCTCTTTATCTTTTGGAAACTTCTTGTTGAACATCGCTACAAGATTTTTAACCATTCCAAATCGGAAGCATGCAAGTGAGAATTTCCATTTGAACTTCCATTTTCCTCTTTGAAGATTTGAGAAAAGGAATGACATCACCTCATCCGTCTCTCCGTATTCTTATCCATATTTAGTGGTGATATTATTCATGGGCTTGAATACCACCTCTTTGGACTTCCCCTTTTCCGTAGCATCTTTATCATCATT
Organism: Viscum album; assembly: GCA_963277665.1. Taxonomy (NCBI): domain Eukaryota; kingdom Viridiplantae; phylum Streptophyta; class Magnoliopsida; order Santalales; family Viscaceae; genus Viscum; species Viscum album. The sequence goes on from OY728133.1 coordinate 1,055,751,199, forward strand.
TCTCATTCCATATGTGATAAGGGTACTATGCATGTTATTCAATGTTCTCTCCTTTGGATCTTTATCTTATAATACAGAAACATTCAGATTGAACCAAGGTGGAAGCTATCTCAAGATATACTTAAAAATATTTATATATTCAATCATTTATCTAAGACCATGTATGTCTTCAACAACAACATTTACCCAATTAAATAATTAATCAACAAACTCATTAAGGTTCATTTTGAGATCCTCATACTTATTCCATAAAACCAGAAACTTTTCTTCAATGACTTTTGATTCACCTACATAAATATATAGAAACTTTTCCCACATATCATGTGATTACATACATGAAATCACCTTTGTATATATTTCATTTGATAGGGATCCCATAATGAATCTACTCTTTTAGCATCATTATCCAATCCCCTTTGGTCATCTTCTGATAAATCACAATTGTTGATACTTTACAAAATTCCATGCATAAATGCTTTAAATACATACATTCCTAATGATCAAAAGTAATTCTACATATGATTCTTCCATAACAAAAAGATCCACTAAAGATCAAAATCACTTTTTTATGTAAAACCTCTATTTATTTTATTGATAGAGAACTACTGACTTTCAAAATTTAGCACTGATACCAATTATTAGCTCCACTAGGTTAAATACAATAAGAGGAGGGTGCATCAGGGTATGATAGATTAAAAAATAACTCCCTTGGATCTTGTTTCATTGTTAAACAAATATCTCTTCTCCCTCTTTATTATATCAATGTATGAGTGGAAATTAAATCATTTACAAGTCACAAAAAATTAAAATTGGTTCTCCCTCACTAGGATACGTCAAAGGATAATACAATAGAAATGTGTCGATGTACCAAATCCACTAAGTCTCACTACAAAATTACAATGTTTGGGCTTTATCACTTATATTCCAAGGACCATTACCATTATACGATTTAGCGTAAGCTCACTACTTTCCCAAGGGTCACGCCATGAGTCTCTTTCTTGGGGTCAAAGGTGGTGGAAAGGATCACCTTCTTTCTCTTCCTTTTCTCACTTCTATAGAAAGGATCCACTCGTAGATTATGGACATGTAGGTCACTTAATTTTCACTAATGAATTCATCCTCAACAATATGTAGATATTTTTTTAAATTCCATATTTTCATTGTAATGTTAGTTTGAAAAAAAATCTTTTGCAAACTATTTTAGTCCCTCTACGAACATCCTTGAACCCTCTATTTACTACGTTAAATCCTCGATGAACTGTCTTGGACTGTGTGGCGCGAGGCCTTTATACACCGCCTCTTCTTCTACAAATGCCTTTTTCTTCCACAGAGTGACCCTACTTCGTAGCCCACATTTTATTCCATGGACCTCCCCTTCTTCCTTGGACCACCTCTCCTTTTGTATAATTTTTTCCTTTATCGGATAAAACCCCCTAGAAAACCCCTTTCCAGGAACTGATTTCATTGAAAACCCTTCATAGAATTTATTCTGTAAGAACTCTATATTTTTTGGAATCCTTCCTCAGAAACTCTTTGATACATCACCAAATTATTCCTAGAGTGATGTTGTTTTCTAAATAAATTCTCTCAAAACATCAATGTGGTAAAGCCTTCACCATGAACTATGTTATGCGGTCCACATATTGCCTTTCTCTATTGTAGTGGTCGATGTTTTATATGTAAAAAAACCACTTTTTGGCTCCTTAAATTTCAACCCATCAACCACAAACAATGAGACTCTCACAAACTCCAAGCCTCCCATGAACTATTTTTTCTATGCGATCTGTGTAGTTCACTTCGGTCATCTGGATTTTTCAACAAACACAATAACCCCAAAATAATTAAGAGGACACCATAAGAGATTTTCTCCCAAAAAATACAAAGTATCTAATGCACTAATAATAAAGGATCTCAAAACCTTATCCATGAATATGACTCCTGGGGATCCAATCATCAAGGACATGAAAAGGATGGTCATGGGAATAATAAAAAGATGATAGTCCAAAAATATTAAAATAACTACTCAAACGTATATTCTTAAGAGGATCAATAATTCATTGAAAGATGATTAGTTTCTATAGAAGAAGGTAGAAAATGTTATGGAGTTCAACATTGATGAATATGGAGTTATAACGTTTAGAACTTGCATATGTATCCCATCCAAACAAAAAATGAAGAGGAAACTTCTTGATGACGTGAATAGCTCATCATGATCAAATAATCTTATAATAACTCACATGTATACTTATTTGAATAAAAAAATGTGGTGGGATAACATGGAGAGGGATATTTTAGAGTTTTCATATTATTTTTTGGCAAGATAATATGTCAATTTGGAATGAAAAATGTTAATGGGTATGATGCAACCAATTCCCATATGATCATGGAAATTAGAAAGAAACCATCGATATTTTTTATATGACTTCCCAGGATACATAAAGGCAATAACACTATTTGAGTGATAGTTGAACACCTTACTAAGTAATAACATTTCATTTCTATCAAGGAATATTTATATCAGGACCAAATATCTTAGGTATATATAAAAGGAGTAGTAATACTACATGTTTTTACAATCACTATTATATCTTATCAAGGCCGGAGGTGTAACTTGAGGTTCTGTATAAGCCTTCAACAACTGGTAAATATGGTCATGGGAATCAGTACTATTTATCACCCTTATAAGGATGGTCATTTTGAAAAAACCGTTATAACAGTAGAGGATATGCTAAGATCATGTTCAATGAATTTCCATGTATGGTGGGATAATCACCTTCCCCTATTGGATTGATCATATAACAAAAGTTTCCATTCCCGTATTCAAATGGAACCTTATGATGTTTTGAATGGGAATAGGTGTTATAATGCAACATAATGGGATGAAGATGGAGGGAGGAATCTGACAGGAGATGATCTTATCTAGTAAATTACATAGAAGGTTCAAATAATTCAACATAATGTGAAATAAAAAATGGGTTTAGAAAAGATATATATATAATCATTGATGAGACTTGGAGTTTGAGGTTGGAGAACAAGTGTTCATTCATATAATATCATGGAATAAAGTAATGAGGTATGGGAATAATGTAAGGATTAGTACTAGATACATCATCCCCTTCGATGTACTTGGTCAAATCAGAGTTTTGGATTATCAAATAACACACCAACCTAACTTATACCAATTATATGGGGTGTTTTATATTTCCCTCTCAATGAAGTATATACCAAACCCCTCACATGTACTGAATCAATAGTCAGTTCTAATAGAGAATGATATTTAATATAGTGAGTAGCCATTGAAGATCATAGACCCAATAGACACTTTTAGGATCACAATATGAATGTAGATGATCAATTAAAAGAGGGGAGGGGTGAATTGTAAGTTTAAAAACATTCATTTTTTAATCTTATGGAAAACTATGTTTAACAATGTTAAAAAAGGAAAATTCACATGTCCTCTTCTAGTTCTACAAACTTTCTAGGTTCCGAAAATATGGTTCAAGAAATGAAACATAAGAGAATATTAGAAGAAAAATATTCTACCATAAAGCATATAGAATCTCAATTATCAGAGTAAACAAAAGAACAAGAAAGTATAATAAGGTTATACTTTCTTCCTTTATCAAAATACGTCGGAAATAAACTAGAAACAAAATAAGTAACAAGTATAAAATCTTTTATCCCAAAGAGTATGGAATCCAAAAACTTTGGATAAAGATCCCTTGATTTATACTCTCAAGAATTTATGCCTTACGCACACTAGGTTAATCCCTCGATAAGAATATCAGAATTTGTCTTTTTATCCCTCCAATCCCTCAAACTTTAAGGTAGTCGTAACCTATGTCTTCCTATCCACATAAGTCCAAGAACTTTAATGTAGTAGTCACCTCTATCTTCTTATCCTTGGAAGTCCTTGATTGTACACAACAACAATTGGAGTCACACAAAGCAAGATGAACAAGATGTTCAATATGTACAAGGCATGAGAGTCTCTCTCTCTCTAGAAATTACTTCAGCATCACGCAATCTCTAGAGTGATTGAGTCGTCTCTAATTGGTTATTGATCTTGACAAAATGAGCTCTTATTTATAGGAACTTCTCCATCAGTCGGCTCCCTCCTCCAACGGTCATATTTTTCATTGAATTTTGGTGGGATCTATACACGTGTCACTCAAACAATGGTTAGATAGAAACAGAATGTACCACATCATTTCATAACTATAAAAAGTTCAAGTAAAATGAGGTTGCTTAACCAAGTCTATTTTTTCAGAGTCTAGATTCAGAGGAATTTAGAGTCTGAATTTTAGAAAATTCAGGATCTGAATTTCAAAGAATTTGGATTCGGAATTTTAGAGAATTCGGAACCTGAATTTTAGAGAATTTGGAACCTGGATTTCGGAGAATTCAGATTTTAATTTCATAGAATTCGAAACCTAAATTTCAGGGAATTCAGAATCTGTATTTCAAAGAATTCAGAACCTGAATTTCATAGAATTCTGAGTCTAAAAATAGAATACTCTATAACCAAGGATTTATATGATTCTGAGGTTTTTAGATATGAAACTGAATTCTACCCTTTAGAAATAAAAAGAGTTAGATTTATAGAAACTATAAAATGAACAATGAAAACATAGGTAAGGATAAATTTCCTTGAGGAAAGAAAATTTTCCTTATTAAGATAAAGCTTAGGGAAATAATTATTTTCATTAAGATTGAGTGTTTGTGATTTTCAAAAACATAGAGGAATGGATAGGTCATAAGGAAACCTTATTGACTCAACAATCTCCCCCTTTTTGGAAAGAACAAACATCCTTGCAAAAAAGAATATAAGGACTTAGAGTTTTTCTTTATGAACATAAATGAAAAAATATCTCCATTTACATATGAACCATAGTGAATACAAAGATCTGCACCCCCAAAACCAAAGAAGAAAAGAACTTCTCCTGATGAAGTAGTGGCTAAGTGGATAGAGGACAATAAGAATAGGAAGGAAGTGGATCCTACTTTTGGATTGGACCCTGCAGAGGCAAAATCATTAAAGATAAAGGCTAATGAAGATCTTGAGAAGCAAGAGAAAGAAAATAAGCATATGAAGAAGATGTCAGAGGCTGAAATCATTCAATCTCACTTTAAGGCTGCTGAGAATACCTCTGAACAACACGAGGTTCCAGAATCATTTTTGCAAGAATCACTTCCTGTGACTTCGGGAAAGAAGGTAGTGATTTCAGAACTAGATCAAGAAGAAGAAATTGTGCAAGAGGAGTAAGTTGAAGAAGAAGAAATATAAGGAAGTGGTGATACCGATGACATGATAAGGAAAGTAGAGAATTATCCTGAGAAGGAGAGTCCTTCTGGGAAAATGTCAATCATAACATCTGAACCCGAATCTTAAAAACTTTCTACACATAGAAAAGAAGATAATGGTCAGGAATAAGTGAATAATATATATGAAAATGAAAGCATCAATCATGATTTTATTCAGTCATAGGATGTTGCGGCAGGTGTTTAGAAAGAAAATATTGAGGAAGATAAGATTGTTTAGTTATCAGATAGTGAGCATGAATCTCCTAAAGCACGAGAAATCATTCTGAGAGCTGATAAGGGAAAGATGGTGTTGGTGGATACACCTATTAAGTCTGTGGTGAAAAAGAAATAATTAGGTGCATCAACGAAGAGGAAAGCTGAAGAGTTTGAAAAACAAACCTCACCAACCAAACACTTTATTCGGAATCATCCTCTCTTGGACATGATTTTATGGTACAGTTTTTGAAAAAGTTGGTTGATACAATTACCTTATTCTCAAGTATAGATTCAAGATGACAGTTGCTTTAGCATTCATTCAATTAGAAATCAGATTTAGTTTCAATGCTTAGGGATAAAGTTTTTGGACTTGAGGAATATTTCAAATCATTTCTCATTGGTTATGAGGCTCATAAAAGATCATGTAAAAAGATTTCAAGCTGGTCAAGAAAGATATTTGAAGAGCTCAGAGTCTTTGATAAATTTCAAGATAATGTGAAAGATGTTCTTTTGACACTGTAGATGGGAAGATTAATGATCTTACTAAGAGTTTTAAGGAAAAGATGACTCTCGAATAGAAAACTCAGAAACAAGAAGTCGGGGACTTGAATGGAAAGCTTAATTCAGCAACTATGTATTGAAAGAGAGAAATAGATCTCAGAATTGAGATTGAAGAAAATATTGTTAAGAAAGAAGAAGTATTTCATGCTCAGGAAGAATTTTTTAAGGCTTAGGAAGAAAAAATTAAAGCCTTAGAGAAGAAAAGCTAAGATCAGGATCAACTACGGAAGTATTTTGAAGTAGATCACAAGGATCATATGAAGATGAAAACCGTTGTGAAAAAGTTTATTCCAAAGGATAAAGAAGGATAATTCTCTTAAATCCAGACTTTTGTTGTATCTTTTTTCCTTGTAAAAATTCCTTCAATCATAATGGATTTTTGGTTGTTGTTCATATATTTGGTTGTTTAGTATTAATTTTTCTGGTACCGTATTTTTTTCCATTCTATTTATTACTTTTTGAAAATCACAAATGGGGAGAAAGATATGATAAAAACAATACCAAGTAATGAAGATATTTCCCTAAGTAAGGGGGAGTTCATCTAAGGGGAATCTCTTATTAAAAAATATTTTCATATGCAAGAAAATGTAAAATCTCATTCAGGAAATCAATAATACACAATTTATTGATTTTAAAACCCAAGGGGGATTTATTCATATTCACTATGATTCATATGTAAAGGGAGATAAGTTTTCTTTGATGTTCATAATAAAAAACTATAAGTCCTTATAATCTTTTTTGAAATGATGTTTCTGCTTTCCAAAAATGGGGTGATTGTTCAGTTGATAAGGTTTCCTTATGACTTTTCCATTCCTCTATGTTTCAAAAATCACAGACACTCTATCTTAAGGAAAATCATTTTTCCCTAAGAATTATCTTAAAAAGGAAAATTTCCCTTCCGCAAGGAAATTTTATCCCTACCTATGTTTTCATTGTTAATTTTAAAGTTTCTATAAATATAACTCTTTTTTATTTATAGAGAGTAAAATTCAGTTTCATATCTAAAAACCTCAGAATTCTATAAATCCATTGTTATAGAGTATTCTGTTTTCAGACTCCAAATTCTCTGAAATTTAGGTTCTGAATTCCCTAAAATACAGACTCTGAATTCTCTGAAATTCTGGTTTTGAATTCTCTGAAATTCAGACTCTGAATTCTATGAAATTTAGGATCTTAATTCTCTGAAATTTAGGTTCCGAATTCTATGAAATTCTAACTCTAAATTTTTTGAAATTCAGATTGCTAATTCTTTGAAATTCATATTCCCAATTATCTAAAATTTAGACTCCACATTACTCAGAATTAAAACTTCAGATTCTTCAGAATTCAGACCCTGAATTCCACAGGATATAGACTCTGAATTCCAAATAATTCATACTATGAATTCATTAGAATTCATATTCTGAAATCTATCGAATTCAGGTTCTAAATTCTTTGGAAAAATAGAATATGAATATCCATGATTTATAGTATCCAAATTATTATTTTATTAGACTCCAAACTTTTATTTTCCCTTAGAATCTGAAAAAATAGACTTGGTTAAGCAACTTTATTTTACTTACACTTGTTATAGTTATGAAATTATGTAATACATTCTATTTCTAACAAACCATTGTTTGAATGACACCAATACAGGTCCCTCCAAAATTCAAGGAAAAATATGACCATTAGAGGAGGGATATGACCATTGGAGAAGTGATTATAAATAGGATCTCATTTGAACGAGCTCAATAACAACTAAAAGAAACTATTGATCACTCTAGACAATTCATGCTGCGGAAGTGATTTCTAGAGAGAGAGACTATTATTCCTTTTTCATACTGAACATATTGTTCATATTTCTTTGTTCTACTTCGATTGTTATTGTGTACATTAGATAACTTCCATGGATTGTAAGATATAGGTGCTGACTACCTTAGAGTTCGATGACTTCATGGATAGGAAGATAGAGGTTCTGACTACCTTAAAGTTTGAGGGCTTGTAGGGATATCAAGATAGATTCTGATATTCCTATCGAGGGTTTACCCTGGTGTGGGTAAGACAGACTTTCTTGAAAGTATTAATCAAGTTACCTTTATCCAGGGTTGTTGGATACCCTACTCTTTGGGTTAAAAGATTCCATACTTGTTACTCATTTTGTTTCAATTTTATTTTCACTGTATTTTGATAAAGATATAAAGTATAACCTTCTTTATACATTCTTGTTATTTTTTATAATCTGATAAGTATGATTATATACGCTTTAAAGTAGAATCTTTTCCTTATAACCTTTTCTTCAGTTTCATTTCTGGAACCATATTTTAGGATCCTAGAAAATTTATAGAGATAGAATATTTTTTGTGAAATTACCTTGTTTAACATTGTTAAATATTGTTTTCCTTAAGGATAAATACAAAAGTTTTTAAACATAAAATTCACCCCCTCCTGTTATTGAGCATTTACATTCATATTTAGATCATACAACAAGGTTATATGAAATAATAAAACTGACTTGGTCAATGTGTTATGGTGGAACCGAATGTTTATAGAAGTGACGTGGAAACTAGAAGAGGTAATGAAAAGAAGTACCCTAATATTTTTTAGTAAACGAAATGAAAATTTCAATGGATAAATTATTAAAAGGTGGTGAATGTAACGACATGAACTTTTATAATTGTAATTCTCAATTTTAATGATGAAATACATTATTATCTAATGTAGCTATAAAAAACACATCCAATACTTTTGTTATTTTGGACCTTTATACGTTATATCATGTAGAATTTTAATGGCCTTCAATAATTAAAACCATTGATAGTATTTACATTATACAAGGTTCTTATGATTATTATATATTAAGTTTTTTGATAAAAACTATTTCAACCTGATAGAAAAATTGATAGCCTCAACCAGTAGGATTGTACCCTATGAATCCCATTTATCATAGCTTCTAAGGGAGATAGTATATCAGTTCTTCGACCTAAATCAACCCCAATCCAAAAATCAATGGCTAAATCATGAATAAAACCATTTACTGGATAAGTTCAATCTCATTCAGATAACTAACCAAACCATGTTAGTCAAACCATCTAAAAAAATCTCACTATTCCACACCCTACCCTTAGTGAATAAATTTTTTGGAATAAAAGTATACGTATCAAGACCCTATAAGTTTAATTTTTATATTTTGTTTTGAATAAAAACTAAATATATATTTCCTATTTTAACATTACATTTTAAATGAATAAATAAAAAGTTTGATAAAAATTAGATTCTGATACAATGAAACACAAATTTTACTTTTTTGGAAAATTATATAGTTTCAATAAATTCACGCTTTTTGATGAATTTAATCAATTTTGGAATAAATAATATTATAATAAATTACTAATACAAAGTAATATTAAATAAATATAAGTGGTAATATAATTTTATGATGTAAAGACTATTTTTTATATGGTTTAGTAATCTGTTATTTTCAAAAAACTGTATTTTTATATAAATAATGCTTTTTTATTTAAAATATAAATTCTCAAATTTATAGATTTATTACGATAAAATTAATATTTATGAAATCATCACATCAATATTTTCTAATGTTGAATTTTTTATAATTTTCAGATGCGGCATAATATTTTGGTAAAAAATAAATACGATATAAATTTATTGTATGTATTAAGACATATTAAAAACCCAATAGGGTTATAATATAATTAAAAAGGTATCCACAAAAAATAAATATTTACAATTAAAAATAAAATTCTTTATGTAATTTTTTTTAATTTTATTAACACTTACTAAATCCTCCCAAACATATACTATATTTTATGGTTTTAAACTCAATTATTTATAAACATGACTCACATACACATCACTTAGTGTATTATTTTAAGGATATTAGATCTCAAATATTTAAAATAATTAAATACACTTTATCACGATATAATCCATGGGTAAAACCCATTGTAAGGTTTGAGGTTTTCATTACTTTATCATATAGAATCCAAAAACTATATGTTTGGAAAATAATAAGAACTATCCTCTATTTTTCTATATAAACCCTCCAAAAATCCCATTTAAACTAACTCAAAACCAGTGGTTCATGATATTACTCTACCTTGGCCACCCTAGAGCCCTCCCAAGGTAAACCATTCTCTTTTTAAGCTCCTCCCAATATTTTAGAAGATCCATATCAAGGTAGGGGATCCACTACTACAAAAACGGGCAAGGGAAGCGCGCCCTTATAACAGCGCTAAGCAAAAACGCTGATAAAGGATACCCTATATCAGCGCTAATATTACAGCGCTGAAAAAGCTAATTTTTATCAGCGCTTTCTTAGCGCTGATAATATAAATATTTATCAGCGCTAGAAAAGCGCTGATAAATATGATCTGTATCAGCGCTAAAATATTAGCGCTGATACAGTTGGTCTTTATCAGCGCTTTTTGAGCGCTGATAAAGGTTTCCTATATAAGCGCTAAAAAAGCGCTGATACAGAACACCTCTATCAGCGCTCAAAAAGCGCTGATAAAAATTATCTTTATCAGCGCTAAAAAAGCGCTGATAAAGAGACCCGTTATCAGCGCTATAATTGTAGCGCTGATACGGGGAATCTTTATCAGCGCTTTTCTAGCGCTGATAAATCATAATATTATCAGCGCTAGAAAAGCGCTGATAAAGCTAGATTTTATCAGCGCTATAATTTTAGCGCTGATAAAGGTAGCCTTTATCAGCGCTTTTTTAGCGCTGATAAAACCTTAGTCGACTTTTTTATAAAGTCGGTCGCACAGTGCCCTCGTTTTATCGCAGCTAAAGCTCTCGCGGAACCGTAACCCTGCTACTCTTCTCCCGAATACCGCTGCTGTGTTCGCTTCGCCGGAGCTTGCCGCCCTCGGTACAGTCGCCGTCCTCCGCCGCCCGCAACACCCTCGGCCGACCTCCACCGCCTGCCGCCCTCGGCTGCCCGCAACGCCCTCGGCCGCCGTTCTCTGCCGCCCTCGGCCGCCCTCCGCCGCCCTCGGCCGCTCTCCACCGCCTCCGTCGCCCTCCGCCTCACTCGGCCGCCCTCGGTCGCCCTCCGCGGCCGCCTTCCGCAACCCGCAACGCCCTCGACCAACTAAGGGTATGAATTCTATTCTAGTTTTATTTATTTGTTTCAAACATTCATGGAATCCCTTCAAGTTGTTATGGAATGTATAAAACCTACTAGAATTTGTCTTATGTAATGGAGAGTTGAGGCATGGTGTAGTTTAATGTCCTAAAACCAGGACCTTTGTGCAGGTTTCCATTTTGTTCTGATAAGGAGGGGAAATGATTCACCCTTTTCACTATAGTATAACCAAGAATGTTCTACCATAATCATGCATGAGGGGGGGGGGGTGGTAGATGTAAATTTTAACCCAGGGGTTCATGAATCCAAGGATTGATATGGTACTTAAATGTCATAGGGTGTTTGATGGTAGTAAAATCCATTATTGAGGACGAAATTGTCTTTGGTTGACATGCCTTTTTAGTGGGAAACATATGCAGATCCACCAGTGCATATTGTGATTAGTCAAATAAAGGTGACCTTAGGACGATGACCGCTCATTTCCGATGGCCATGGAAGGATATGAGGATTAAGACCTTTTTGTGCATAGTGTATGGTTTTTGAAAGGAAGAGACCTTTTTGGCTCCGACATAGTGACAATGGGGAAATTTATGTCTCATGAATAGACCCTAAATATGATGTTTATGTATCACCATGTTTCTTGTGATGGAAAGAATCAAGCTGTACATAGATATTTTAAGTTAAAACTACATGCATGGGTCTAACCCACACAAAGGGAGGGGGAATGTTTAGTTTTTGGGGTGTCTGGACTAGAACATAATGACTTAGGCATTACTATAGAATCAAACCAACTATAGTACTTGAAATCATGCATTTTAGAATCATGCAATTAGAACTATGGTAGAACTTTTTAGTGTCATATTGTGGGGACTGATTCCTTGAAAATCCTGAGTAACTTAATGGAAAATCAGTCTAAGATAATTTGACATGCGCTGGACATGAAGGTGGAGAAAGGTGTAGACTATGACACCATGGATTCTCGAATCGATAAGAATAAGTCCATGCACGCAACTTTTTACCATGCACGCAACTCTCTTTACAAACTCCTATTGAATGCAATTCTACGCGATTCAAAGCCTCATATTTTCTATAAAAGTTGAGATACTAAATTAAGGGGGTATCCTATTATTTATAATCGTTTCTGAACATGAACACATGTTTATCCCAAAGTGTGTAAAACCATGTTTGATGTCACATTAGGTGCATACGTATCTTTTTCTCCTAATAAAGTGATAGATAATCATCTTTTTAGTGAATCTAATATTCTTTTTTATGAATCTTGATTATAGGTTAGACTACTTGATCTCCTTCCAAGGAAGTGGTTCCCTTCTACTGTATTTGGAAGTCTTCTTTTGTGTACTTGAACCATAAATACTAATATTTGAGATTCAAATAGGATGAAGATGAATAAAGATTGGATGGATTCTAATCGTTTAACAATAGAGTACGAGAACGGAGTGAAAGAGTTCATCAAGTTTGCAAAGGATCACACAAAGGATCCTTCTCAAATCCTTTGTCCGTGTTTACGTTGTTGTTATTCTAGACTACTTACTCCAGAGGAGTTGGAAGAACATTTGATATGTCACGGAATAGATCGGAGTTATAAATGTTGGAATAAACACGGAGAAAAAGCGAATGTAGCTACTGGCTGGGATAAAACTGCGTTTTATGGATCGTCAGATATGAATACAAATATAGATAATGAAGAAGACCGTATGGAGGATGTGATTACAGATGTCAATGATGATGAAGATCGTATTGAGGAAATGACAAAGACAATTCAAGATGAACCCCGTGATTGCCCAAAATTGTTTGAGAAGTTAAAGAGTTGTGCAAAGACGCCATTGTATGCTGCTTGCACTAAGTATACAACATTGTCAGCTGTACTGAAGTTGTATAAATTGAAAGCAGGCAATGGATGGAGTGATGTCAGTTTTACGGAACTACTTGCTCTCTTGAATGACATGCTTCCGGAAGATAATGAGCTCCCAAGCCGGACGTATGAAGCTAGACGAATGCTACGCTCGATGGGAATGATTTCTGAAAGAATACATGCCTGCCCGAAAGACTGTATATTGTTTCGAAAGGAGAACAAATCACTTACAGAATGCCCAAAGTGTGGTGCTTCTCGATACAAGAAAGATAAATCCAATCCTACGAAAGTTGTATGGTACTTTCCAATCATTCCAAGGTTTAGGCGTTTATATGGAAGTAAAGAAACTGCAAGACAATTGTCGTGGCATGCAGATAAAAGAAATAAAGATGGGTTATTACGTCATCCGGCCGACTCTCCTCAATGGAAGAAAATTGATCATGAGTATCCTGAATTTGGAAAAGAGCCGAGAAACCTTCGTCTTGCGTTATCTACAGATGGAGTGAATCCTTTTGGTTTTCAAAGCAGCACTCATAGTACATGGCCTGTTATGTTGCTAAATTATAACTTGCCACCCTGGTTATGCATGAAGCGAAAATTCATCATGTTATCTATGCTTATATCAGGACCAAAACAACCAGGTAACGATATTGATGTTTATCTGACTCCTTTGATCGAGGATTTGAAGTTATTGTGGGACTCAGGTGTAATGTTGTATGATGCTTATAAAAGTGAATACTTCACGTTGAGAGCGATGTTGTATGGGACAATAAATGATTTCCCTGCTTATGGAAATTTGTCAGGCTATAGCATTAAAGGAACTCAAGGGTGTCCCGTGTGCGAAGAAGATACAGAATCAATTAGGTTGAAACATTCATCGAAATCTGTGTTTCTAGGACATCGTAGATTTCTACCTCGTCGGCATAAGTACCGATCTTGGACGACATCATTCAATGGAAGTTCAGAAAAACGCACAACACCGTCTCCACTAACAGGTGATCAGCTGTTTGAGAAAGTAAAAGATATTAACACTGTTTTTGGTAAACCATTTTCGAAAAACCTTACGAAAATCGGTTGGAAAAAGAGATCAGTTTTTTTTGAATTACCATACTGGAATTGTTTGTACGTCAGACATTTTCTTGATGTGATGCATGTGGAAAAAAATGTATGTGATAGTGTTATTGGAACGTTGCTAAATGCCCCTGGCAAAACAAAAGATGGAATTAAGGCAAGGTTGGACATGGTTGACATGGGAATACGAGAAGAGTTGGCTCCCGTGAAAGGTGAAAATCGAATGTTTCTTCCTCCTGCTGCTTATACTCTTTCTAGGGCAGAGAGATATCAGTTTTGCAACTTCTTTAATGATGTAAAGGTTCCAGAGGGGTACTCATCAAATATCAAGAACATTGTGTCAATGAATGATTTGAAGTTAAAAGGTTTGAAATCACATGATTGCCATGTTTTGATGCAAGATCTAATTCCTATAGCTTTACGTTGCATTTTACCCAAGAATGTTCGTCATACGTTAACCAAACTTTGTTTCTTTTTCAAAGCTATATGTAGCAAAGTTTTAGACCCGGGGAAATTGCCAGCTATGGAAAAAGAAATTGTCATCATATTATGTGAATTAGAAATGTTCTTCCCGCCAACATTCTTTGATATGATGGTTCATTTGATGATTCACTTGGTGAGAGAGATTCGACTTTGTGGTCCTGTGCACTATAGATGGATGTATCCTGTTGAACGGTATATGAAGATTTTGAAAGGATATGTCAAAAATCGAAGTCGGCCAGAGGGTTGTATAGTGGAGCGATATATTGTTGAGGAAGCCATTGAATTTTGTATTGAATACCTATCTGATGTGGAAAGCATTGGTCTCCCGAAATCTCGTCACACTGGACGCATTGAGGGTGAGGGAATTTCTGGAAGAGAAGTTGTAACAATCAGTATTACAGATCGGGAGCAGGCTCATCTTTATGTTTTGCATAACAGTTGGGAGGTTGCTCCATATATTGAAACTCACAAAGAAATTCTTAGGCAGTTGAATCCATCGAGGGCTGAAAAATGGTTAGCAGATACACATAATCACCAGTTTATAGGATGGTTTCAGGACCATATTTTTAAGCAGTTGGATGAAAATCCGAATTCAATTTCAGAACGACTTCGATGGCTAGCCGCTGGACCAAGTGTGTATGTATTATCTTACAGTGGGTATGTAATTAATGGTTATACATTCTATACGGATGAACATGATGAAGAGAGTACCATGCAAAATAGTGGAGTTACACTAGTGGCTGAAGCGATGCATGTTTCTGGTAGTAAGGATATAAATCCAATTTATGCAAATATGTCATACTTTGGCATTATCAAACTAATATGGGAGTTGGATTATACGACATTTCAATTGCCGATTTTTCAATGCAAATGGATTGATAACAATAGTGGTGTTAAAATAGATGAATGGGGATTTGTGAAAGTTGATTTTAGTAAAGAAGGGTACAAAGACGAACAGTTTATAATGGCATCACAAGCGGTACAAGTTTTTTATGTTCCAGATCCCGCAAACCGAAAGTGGTCGATTGTTCTGTTATCGTCCAAAACTATTGAGGGTTCCGATGAAAATTCAGTTGAGGACGATCCTTTTAGTGGTACGTCACAATCAATTCAGAGCGGTCCCAATGCAGATGATGTTTTGTATGTTAGAGGAGACCACAATGAAGGGATTTGGATTGTCGATAGAGGTGTCAAATCTCTTCAACCTTTGAAAAAAAGAAAGAGAGTTCAGTAAACAGGTTATATTTTGTTTGTAATATAGATCTTGTTATCTCATGTTATTATCTTATCATTACAGAATTTATGTAATTTGAATGAACTGTTCAACCACTTTTGCAGATAATGACTTCTGCACATTCTGGTGCTCCTAACCTTGAGACTGAACAAGTCTCTCAAGCAGCTGCTGCTGCGGCTGCTGCTGCTCCTGCTGCTCCTGCAGCTCATTCTGCTGATACTGTTGCTCCTGATGCGGCTCCTGCTGCTCCTACTGCTGTGACTCATACTCCTCCTCCTGCTGTGGCTCCTGGTGCTCCTGATGCGGCTCCTGCTGCTGCTCCTGCTGCTCCTACTGCTGCTCCTGCTGCTGCTCTTGCTGTTGCGGCTCCTTCTCTTAGTGTTGAGGTCCAACAACCATCAGCACATGCCGTTGATATCATAGTAGATGAACATATAGATGATGTTGATATCGATGAAATGGTCGGGAATGAAGGACCGAAGTCGCAGAAATCACAGGTGCGTCGTAGTTTGACAGTGTTAGCCAAAATTCTTAAGGCGAAAAGCAAAGGCATCAAATTTGAAGTCGGATGGAATGCACGAGGCCAACATGTGAATCCCAACAAGGCTATGTTTAGCAGTTACATTGGAGTTGTCACTCGGCAACGCGTGCCGATTGACGTAGATTCATGGCACCATGTTGTGTCCGGGTTGAAGGCTGTGATCTGGGAAGAAATTACGGTAACATTATGAATTTATTTTTTTAATTAACTAGCAAATAAAATGATGAAACAGTGTCTTACTCTTCTCAATCTCTTGCAGAGTACATTTATAGTAGACGACTCACACAAGGATTATGTACTAAGGCTTGCAGGAAAGATTCATCGAGGTTTTCGTACTATTTTAACAAGATGTCACCTGAAAGATTCTAAAGGTAAAATAAACCCGCACCCACCCATTGTCTATGCGCACCTGATATCCCAAGAAGCATGGGATGCATTTATTGGCCGTCGTGGGGATGAGAAGTTTCAGGTACATTGTGAGTGATAATACGCTGTTTGAGGATACCTGTATTCATCACTTTGATTGTCAATATTTCATTTATGAAACAGAAACTCTGTACTGAAAATAAGGAACGTGCATCAAATCCAACATACCCCTATCGTAAAGCAAGGATGGGGTACGCTTCATTAGAAAAGAAAATGGTACGTATTGTAAATTTACAGTAATATTGTTAGGTGCCAATAAACAACATCATAATTATCTTTCTATGTTTATATGTAGATTGATGAATCTAAAACCAAATGCACTTCTATCCCACGTCATGTGCTATGGAAGGAGGCACGTGTGAACAAAGAAGGGAAGTTAATAGATGAGAACACACAAAAAGTGTGGGAAATATGTGTAAGTATGACACGATGATAAAAAGATTTGTTTAAAATTGCTATTACATAAAAATAATTAGTTTTTTTCCTATATCTGACAGTCACAGGAATCAGCTACTCCTGTAGCTGATACAGACCTATTATCGACGGCTTTGAAGCAGCCGGAAAAATACGGTCGTGTCAGAGGTGCAGGGTTTGGGGTGACACCCCGAGTATATTTTGAGAAGAAGAAAAAAATAGATGATACAGAGAAAAAATTGGAACAAATGAGCGAAAAAATAGCAACCCTTGAAGAAAAATTGCAATGGCAGGGAGAGTTGCTAGCAACTTTTATGGGTGGGAAGCAAAGGGAGGACACAACTCAGGAAGAACCACCGCATGAACATCCTGCCCCACCCCCCACCAGCTTTGAGGCGAGCCATTCACCTAAAAAAAATGTCTTAGCCGTGGTAATCAATATTCTAATAACGGTTCCCATTAAATATGAATCAGACAAACACTGATAATTTATCTGTACTGATCTTCTACAGGGTGATAATGATTGTGATTTATATCTGTCAACACCCACCTATCACCTTGTAGCGAGGGCTACAGTGTTCAATATCCCAGATGCCACACTGCATAATAGACCACTTTCAAAAGATCATCTGAAAGTGACGATTACTGTAGCTCATGAGCCAAATGCAATGCTACCTATTCCACTTGATGACGATGATATTCATACGGTTGAAAAGGCTATTGGGACATTCATTGCATGGCCGGCAGAACTTGTAAGAGTACATGCAGACAAAGAGGTATTTATTTCCTTTTATTTTCAAGCTAAACCCTTAACAATTAATGAAAAGAGTGTCTGAATCAATGATTGTTGTTATAGACGGAGAAAGGAAAGGGGGTGACTAACATCGGCTCGAAACCATCTAAAGGATCGACCAATCGATCCCAAGGAGCTACTGAAAGCACAATAACACCACCTGTTCTCTTTCCACATTTACTAGCATTGAAGACTCATGTGGATACGAAGCTAAAAGATGGTAATAGTCATATAGTGATTTTCGAAGATAATATATACGGAGAGGAAAGTCAAGATTTCGTTGCTGCTGAAAATGTAAATGAAATCCTTGAAAACGGTTGGTTAGGCGTCACTGTTGTAAATGTATATATGAGGTATGTTTCCATGAATTGATTTTCTAAAAGCTGATCTAATGTGCAAATTATGACTAAATGCATTTTATATTGTTGACAGACGCATTTATGAAAAACAGTTGAAGGGATTTTCCCATGAGCCAAGATTTGGACTGGTTAGTCCTCATATCACATCAACACACCAAACAAAAATAGAGTCATCAAAAAGGGATGCAATAGTGAAGGACTTGCTGAAAACATTTGAACGCAAGATTACAGATGACAGACTTTTCCTAATACCAACCATGCAGGGGTAATACTCTACGATTAAAGCATATCAATTATATTTTCACTTTTTTTATTACTTATTCCTTTTTGTGTTTTTAGGCAACATTGGTTGCTAATTGCGGTGAACTTGGATACTCCGAAGATTTACTTTCTGGATTCAAAGTTAGGATATCCATCAAACCGACCATACATGATGGAGTTTGTGAATCTGTAAGACACTACATCTTACGTTTTAGGTCTAAACATCAATTTATATAATATATATTATCTTTTACTGAGGATTCTGTTATGATAGGGCGGTGTACCAATATCGTCTAAATCATGGTATGAGGACAGGGGCTAAGCATAAGGAGCCGAGCAAGTACTACGTCTGGACAAATATCAGGGTATATATAATAAAATTTCACTATCCAAACACACCTCAACACAAGTTATTTATTCTCCTAATGATCAATTTTTTTGCAGTGTCCAAAACAAACAAACGATAATGATTGCGGTTATTATGTTTGTAAATTTATGAAAGAGATCGTTTTTCATCAGCAAACTAGCATCCCTAAAGAGGTATTTTCAAAAACAATTACTAGTTCGTTTAAGTTATTTATTAATTCTTTATTTTTTTATTTTGCAGTACTACTATGACTGCCGAAAAGCCTCATACTCACAAGACGATATAGATGTGTTCAGAAACGAGTGGGCCGCATACCTGATGACAGATTGTACACAAATACAATGATGATCTGACTTGGGGACATGTACAATTGGTGGTCATTTTTGAGAGGGGTTAAGGGGATCAAAAGATAAAATATTGTTGTATGTAAATGTTCGTAGCAAAATTGTAATTGTTATTAAATAAAACATTCTTTCTCCAATGAGTCATTTTTCCATTTTAACAGATGATATGCACCAGCAACATGCAAGAATGTTGAACCACTAAAATGGTCGCTCTCTTGTTTAAAATGGACACCACTTTAATTGAAAACAACAACTGACCTACGGAAATCTGACCAGACGCATCTGGATTGCCTTCATCCTTTAGGAGAAGGATCCACGGGTCCTTGGTGACGTGTACGAGTCAACCCCGCCTCAATCCGAGGCACGGTGTGACCGCTACCACCCAAAGGGTCGCTCTCTTGTTTAAAATGGACACCACTTTAATTGGAAACAACAACTGACCTACGTAAATCTGACCAGACGCATCCGGATTGCCTTCATCCTTTAGGAGAAGGATCCACGGGTCCTTGGTGACGTGTACGAGTAACATGCAAGAATGATGGACCACATTTCTTTGGCCTTTGGACAAAAAAACCAGTAAAATCTCCAAAATACCTTCATATCATGCATGAACCAGTAAAATCTCCAAAATACCTTCATATCACGCAGTTCTGAAAAGAGTCACTATTTAAAAGAAAGTCACAAATTTAGATACATCTCGAGATGGTCAGTTGTTGATTTCACTTAAAATTAAGTCCATTTTTAACAAAACAGTGACACTGTGAGTGGTGTCGGCCACACCGGGCCTCGGATTGATGCGGTGTTGAATCGTACACGTCACACATGAGTCATTGATCATTGTGAAAAAGTATCAACGCAATCAGAAGCCGTTAGATCGATTTGGCATATGTACGTAAAATATTGTCCATTTTAAACTAAATACATACACTTGGAGTGATACCGGTCACACCGCGCCTCGGATTGAGACCCCACCCTTTCCCCTCGGCTGTCAAAAATCATAACCAGATAGTCGAAGGGTGATTTTGACAGCCGAGGGGAAAGGGTGGGGTCTGAAGACATTGTAGGATATGTCGAAGGGTGATTTTGTGTGTGACTGGTATCACTCCAAGTGTATGTATTTAGTTTAAAATGGACAATATTTTACGTACATACGCCAAACTGATCTAACGGCTTCTGATTGCATTGATACTTTTTCACAATGATCAATGACTCCTGTGTGACGTGTACGATTCAACACCGCATCAATCCGAGGCCCGGTGTGGCCGACACCACTCACAGTGTCACTGTTTTGTTAAAAATGGACTTAATTTTAAGTGAAATCAACAACTGACATACGGCAAACCGACCAAACACATTGGGATTCTATTGAAACTTAAGGACAACTATCCATGGGTCAAATGTGACGTGTAAGATTCAACCCCGCCTCAATCAGAGGCGCGGTGTGACCGGTATCACTCCAAGTGTATGTATTTAGTTTAAAATGGACAATATTTTACGTACATACGCCAAACCGATCTAACGGCTTCTGATTGCATTGATACTTTTTCACAACAATCAATGACTCATGATACATAGAGAAATTCACTGGCCACCTTCGAGAATGATCTGAAGCACAAACCATGACAGCATTATGTTTTTAACTTCAGCACCTCAATTGAGAATGTGACACCTTTCAGGACTTGGCGCCATTGTATGTCGTTTCGTCCACTGAATGGGTCTATCCTTTTATTTAATTTTTTTAACTTCAGTCAAATATTCTAGAAAGATGTCGTGGCAGATCCTTCACCATTTTGTTTTGCTGAACATCTCATTACATTGTTAAAAAAAAGCAGGGTGTCTTGCATGGGCAATACGTTCTTGTATTGAAGATGATGCACTCCCATTTATTCGAACCCACATGGTTAATTATTTTGTTTAAGCCTAATGATTGATTTAATTATTGTGGAACACATAATCATGAAAATCGTATGATGGTTGTACCCAGATAGGACTCCAATTCATTGGTTAAATCTATTTTCTCATGAGATGTTATGTATGAGATTAGGGAGTAAACCTAGTCCATTAAAATGGGAGTGCATCATCTTCAATACACGAACGTATTGCCCATGCAAGACACCCTGCTTTTTTTTAACAATGTAATGAGATGTTCAGCAAAACAAAATGGTGAAGGATCTGCCGCGACATCTTTCTAGAATATTTGACTGAAGTTAAAAAAATTAAATAAAAGGATAGACCCATTCAGTGGACGAAACGACATACAATGGCGCCAAGTCCTGAAAGGTGTCACATTCTCAATTGAGGTGCTGAAGTTAAAAACATAATGCTGTCATGGTTTGTGCTTCAGATCATTCTCGAAGGTGGCCAGTGAATTTCTCTATGTATCATGAGCGTTCTAATGCATATCTTGTTTGGAAGATCATTGTAGTAGACAACGATCTAAAAGTGGGGGATGAGTGCATATCTGAGCATGTCTTTAGTAGTGTCCCTCAAAATGTCTTTAAACTGACCATCTTGAGATGTATCTAAACTTGTGACTTTCTTTCAAATAGTGACTCTTTTCAGAACTGCGGGAGTTAACATTTCTCCAACATATTCACACACAAAATCACCCTTCGACATATCCTACAATGTCTTCAGACCCCACCCTTTCCCCTCGGCTGTCAAAAAAACCTAAAAGACCATGGCTAGCAATGATCATTCCAAAATGCATTTAAACTGAAACCTTCCAGAAAAAAATAGAGTAGAATACTTGCAAGTTGTAACTTAGGTCGCTTTGCACAAGCCGATTTCCACATTGTTTGTAGCAACCACATTTGCTCCAACACTCTAATGATCTTCATTGCTTCATGTCTTTTATACTCTTCCATAAACCCTTCTCTAAGAAGGTCAACTATCGTGTATGCATACTCACCTTCAAATGTGACGTGTACGAGTCAACCCCGCCTCAATCTGAGGCCTGTTGTGGCTGACACAACTCCAAGTGCCTCTGTTTTGTTCAAAATGGACTTATTTTTAAGTGAGAAATCAACAACTGACATACGGGAAACCGACCAAACGCCTTCGGATTGTGTTGACACTTTAGGACAACGATTCATGGGTTATATGTGACGTGTACGACTCAACCCCGCCTCAATCCGAGACGCGGTGTGACCGGTATCACTCCAAGTGTATGTATTTAGTTTAAAATGGACAATATTTTATGTACATACGCCAAACTGATCTAACGGCTTCTGATTGCATTGATACTTTTTCACAATGATCAATGACTCATGTGTGACGTGTACGATTCAACACCGCATCAATCCGAGGCCCGGTGTGGCCGACACCACTCACAGTGTCACTGTTTTGTTAAAAATGGACTTAATTTTAAGTGAAATCAACAACTGACATACGGCAAACCGACCAAACACATTGGGATTCTATTGAAACTTAAGGACAACTATCCATGGGTCAAATGTGACGTGTAAGATTCAACCCCGCCTCAATCAGAGGCGCGGTGTGACCGGTATCACTCCAAGTGTATGTATTTAGTTTAAAATGGACAATATTTTACGTACATACGCCAAACCGATCTAACGGCTTCTGATTGCGTTGATACTTTTTCACAACAATCAATGACTCATGTGTGACGTGTACGATTCAACACCGCATCAATCTGAGGCACGGTGTGGCCGACACCACTCACAGTGCCTCTCTTTTGTTCAAAATGGACTTATTTTTAAGTGAAATCAACAACTGACATGCGGCAAACCGACCAAACGCATTTGGATTCTGTTGAAACTTAAGGACAATGATCCATGGGTCAAATTTGACGTGTAAGAGTCAACCCCGACTCAATCCGAGGCCCGGTGTGGCCGACACCACTCAAAGTGCCTCTATTTTGTTCAAAATGGATTTATTTTTAAGTGAAATCAACAACTGACATACGGGAAACCGACCAAACGCCTTAGGATTGTGTTAACACTTTAGTACAATGATCCATGGGTCATATGTGACGTGTACGAGTCAAACCTGGGGTGGATTACATGGCTTTCCTACATGGAATATATCCCACTACACGTCTTTAATGAGCCAGCTACGCAGTTTATCCCTTGTACAGATACACAGGAAGAATCACACGAGATCGACGTCATGTACTAACATAGGGCAAGGGTGCATAAGAGGACACAAGATCAAAGGGTAACACGTATATGTTTTTTAACATGCCATGTAATTTCCTATTGATATGACATGTATATTCACACAGGCAGCTGAACATTGGAGTTACCCAGGGTAAAGCGACAAGGCATGTGACCCTTTAAATGACACATAATTTTATGTACCATGATTGATCTCTTTGAACACTATATCAAGGACATATTTCATTAGGGTTGGCTCCCATGATCCTTCCTAGGATGGTTTTGGTATCTTTTCCGACTTACGGTAGTACGATCGCTTCAGCAGGACGTCCTAGACATAGTTGGAGTCTCTCTGAAAGTCCTGGAGTGAGATCATATATCTATTTTTGAGGTCCAGGTAGAGTCATGTATCAACGCAACCAATCCTACCAGACATTGATCCTATATATAGAATGTTAATCTTGATGTCTCATTACAGTACCCCAATTTATGATATGTTACCTTTTTTGTATTAATATACATAATTACTAAGGGTGATGGTTGGGAGAGTTAGGATATCCTTTTTATGTATTGCAGAATGATTCAAGGAGCACGGGCTCTGCACGATTTGTCAAAACCAAGTGGCAATCCAAGGAGAAACAATGCATAGTGGAATGTTCTAGTATTTATCTTCTGAGTTGTGTAGGAATATTTTGTGATACTATGTAATGAGGTAGTTTTGCTTTCTGGGTAGATGGTATCTAACTCATGGTAAGAACACTGTTTGGTTGGGTTGTGATCGGTTGATGACATGCTTGTGGTTGATATACTGGTTTTTGTGCAGGTCTGTGGTTGATATACTGGTTTTTGTGCAGGTCTGCTCGGCTGGCTGTAATAGTGCAGGTTTTTTATTAGCAGCAGGCAGGGATTTAACAGCGCTTTTTTAGCGCTGTTAAATGTCGCCTTTAACAGCGCTAAAAAAGCGCTGTTAAAGGAGATATTTAACAGCGCTAAAAAAGCGCTGTTAAAGGAAACATATAACAGCGCTTTTTTAGCGCCATTAAAGGTATCCTTTAACAGCGCTTTTTTAGCGCCATTAAAGGTGACATTTAACAGCGCTTTTTTAGCGCTGTTAAAGGTGACATTTAACAACGCTAAAAAAAGCGCTGTTAAAGGACCCCTCCTTTATCAGCGCTGAGCTTTACAGCGCTTTTCTAGCGCTGTTAAAGCCCGATTTTAGCGCTGTTATTTCCCGTTTTTGTAGTAGTGATCTCACTCTACTATTTTACATTCAAGAACCATATTTTTATTTAATATTTTGAATCTCAATTGATTATGTTTTCATGTTTACATTAATATTCTGTTACTATATAATATTATTTCTTATAATGATATATCATTTATCCAATATTGTTATAACATTACTTGGGCTATTTTTATGATGTTGTTAGGGATCCTATCCATCTCTTTATTCAAACGCCTTCTTTTGGCCATACCATTTGATTTTCCAATAATTTTTTGATAGGTTGTTACACATACCTCTTACTATCATTATGATTCCAAATAAATGATAGAGACATTTCAATATCATTAAAACCTTCTATAAACATTTTTACACCTGTTATGTTACAGATATTATCCTATGATTTTTAGTGAAAAACATTTGGTGCTGAATACTTGTCCCCATTTTCACTCATGGATTTTAAAATAGTTTTACTTATCATTAATTGATTGAGGATTTACATAAATTTAACCCACACTCTATAATACTAGGTTAAAAGTGATAAATGATGTCCTTATGTGTATGATCTTTCTGAAAAACTTATGCATGTTCATGATATGAAATGGACGGGTTGGCTAAGAATTATATGACCCTATAGGGCATTAGGTAATGTTTTAATCTCATGAGATTCCATTTATGGTTCATGAGAGGTTTTCCTTATCACATTATGTAATGTTTCTTTGGTTGTTACCCTTGAATATTTTTCATGAATCCATGTTTTATGTCATTTCCACAATCCCATGTTTTTTTTATTCCATCATGTTATGTCTTCCATAATTATTCAATATTATGTTTCTCACCCCACATTTTATTTCTTGATATACCACTTGTCTAAAATTTCTTACTTTACCTGCTACTATGATTTTTTTTATTCATTTGATGTGATTTATAGCTCACCACGTTCTTATGTACATCCCATGTTTATCCCATGCAGTTTTAGAAGAATGATTGAATTTTATAATCATGTTATGGATGTTTTCAATAATGTCATTGTATTCCTATAAAAAATCATTATGCTATGTAACTAATTTCTCAATGAAACTAGGGTCCATGATATTTTAGGATTTTATTATTGAACCATTATGTAATAAATCATGAGTTAAATTTTATTAAAATATGGGTTGGCATAATTTATGTAATCCCCATTGAGATTTTTGATTATGTCAGAGTTGTGGATTATTGAATAGAATTCCCACAAACCCTTTCTCAATTACATGATGTATTCCATGTATCCATTTTGATGAAGTATATAGAAAATCCTACACATGTACTAAATTTAGATTTGGTGCATTAGGAAAATGATATCTCTTATAAGGAGAATATGGTTATGATATTGGACAATAGTGATAAATATCTCTGAAACAAGACCAATTACCTAGTCAAAGTATTATGTTGGAACCATAAATACGAAGAGGAATCCTAGGAATTAGAGAAATCCATGAAGAAGAAGTTTTCTTGGTTTTTTTCATCGAAGTATTTAATATAAAATTTATATGGTCAAAATTATTCATGGGGGAATAATGAGATAGTTTGTGTTTTTTAAAATGAAGATTATGTTTGATAGAGTATGCAACATGCAATAAAATATTTGAGAAAATAAAAAATATTAATATATGATTGTTATATCCTAGCACTTGAATTGGTATATATGAATATTATTAACTAATGTCTGAATGATATATAATGGTATTACACAATATATAATTTTTGACAACTCTTTGTTAAAAAAATCATTTTTTAGTAAAGTCATTTTATTCTTCTAAAAAATATGTGTTGTTTAAAATTGATTTTTTTACTTTTTGTGTGAAGATAATATTCCAAATTTATGTATCATCTAGAAAATTTAATTGATAAAATAAACTTCATTTTTAAAATCATAAAATTAAAAGTACCTTAGTTTGATTTTTTGGATTGTTTGAAAAGATCAGTTTTCCTATGAATACTAAAAAATATTGATTTATATTGAATATTCTATTTTTATTTAAGGATTTTATAGACTTCCATTACGTTTTAAAAAAATTTTAAACAAAAAATAGATATATTTTAATATTAGTATTAAAATAAATTTCATTGTAATTACTTTTATGGTTCAATTTGAAACAAAAATATATTTTTTACTTTAAAAAGTATTTTTTATGAAAAAACATTTCATCACCTTTTACAAGATTAATATAAAATTAATTTATGCCAATTATATGAATAATATTTGACAAAATGTATTCCATATTTGAAATCATAAAAACTATTATTATATAATAATTTTCACTTAAATTATTTCCCGGATCAATAGTAAAAATAATAAAATTGTATTACCACGATTAAGGTTAAAACATGTTTAATATGGGTTAATCAATATAGATAAGTGTAATAATAGACTAAAAATTTGTTTAGTTTTTATTTTATTGAAATTTTGGGACCCTATATCATCTAATATTTTAAAATGGTATATTTTTGAACTATTTCATGTAAATGATAAATTTATATATAATTTATTCCTTTCAAGAATTCCAAGGGAATTATCTCCCACAATTATAAAATGGAACCCCTATCCTCTCCTATACAAACATAAATATCCATTTATTTCAAACACTCGTTATCCCTATAATTTCAATAAATCCCCCCCATGACCTATATTCCAAAAAAAAATCTGAAAACAGTCCCTGGAATTCTTTAGTTGTAAACCTAAATAGGTTTTCCGAAGACGAGGTATAATTATTAACCACACGTTTTTCATTTATTTCATCTCCCACATCTTTTGAATATTATACATCCATGATGAAATAATAAACACATAATATAAGATATAAATATATTTTATTTTTTAAATTCCATAACCTATAACCATATCCTCTTTTATAAAATGGAAGTTGAATCCATCGTTCATGTGTACGGTAGACTATGTCCTTAGGAATAGATGTAATTAATTTTACATCCTCGCATGTCACGGTTGGTTATAATGGTATATTTTATTTATATATTTATACATTTTATTAATAACATATTTATCATAATTTTAAAGTAATATAAAAAATATTTTATTTTAAATACATTCATTGAAAAGTGATAACATCGTTCATGTGTATGAGTGGATTACCACCTCCATGAAGTGATGTAATTCTTTTATCATTATAAAATCACATGGATGTTATATATAATTTTTTAGAGGAATAATATTATATTTATTATATATTTATCCTTATATTATGATAATATAATACTTCCCTGATTTTGATAATGATCACTGAAAATTGGAATCATTACTCATGTTTACGTATCACCTGCTGTCTTTATGACTGTAACACAGTTTATTTCTCATAACCATATTTCATTGTTTGTTTTAAAATTATAATTAATATATAAATATTGTTATTATATCATGATTATTATTCTATATATAACTACATAATTTCCTCATTGACCATATTCATCCTATTAATACTTATTGGTCATATGATGCAAATATCGTAAAAAAACATCTGATATGAAATAATTTGATTAAGTAATTGAATATGAAATGGTAATAAATAAAATTAAAGGAATAATAAAATGGAATTTTTTTTAAATAATTAAATTTTTGATATAATTTTTTAATTTAGAAATATATGGAGTGTACCTGTTGATTTAGACTCTTGGTAAGAGACTTTATTTTAAAAAATCCTCTATTAATGTTTTCCTTCCAACTCGTTTTATTCCATGTGAATTTCTATCTAAATTTTTTATAAAATTTTTTACTTATGATACAATGTATTATAAACTTCATTTTTTACCATATTTAACTTTCATTACGATTTTTTAAAAACTATATATTTTTAAGGTTTTAAGTATGTTACACTTCACTTTAAAAACATTATTTTTAATGTTTTAAAGACTTATTTTATAAATAATTTTGTTACATTTTCATATTATTTAAATTATTTTAGTAATTTAATTTTATAGAATCAACTAAATTGTTAATTTAATTTTAGGTTTTATTTTTCTTCTCATTCAAGGGTTTTAAAAAGGAATATTTTTCTGTATTTTATACAGAATGTTTTAAATTTCTTAACCAAAGCCAAAAAACAATTTATTTTAATGTATACAGAGTAAAAAAATTCCCACTGCCAAAAATATTATTTTATCTTTGTATTTTTTTTATAATAGTTATTATTTTATTCAAATAAAATCTCTATTTACCTTTTCTTCTATGTATTTTAAAAAATTGTTCTAAATGAAATGGATATTTTGATATCTGGAAATGTTTTTCTTATGGGTGTAAGGGATATCTTTGAACCATCCTTTTAATTTTGTTGTGAAATTTATCCCTCTATCTCACATTATATATCTATATAATGTTATGTAATTCCTATAAATTCTGTATATATTTCTCTCACATATAAATAAATATATATATATATATCTTATTTTATCATTCATTGATGGGGTAATACATGCATTATGTTCATTTCTCAAATTCATTCATTATGAAATTTCCCTTGATTATCATATAATGAATGTTTTTGAAACCCATATCATTTATTGTATTATTATTATGATTATTTTTTATGATTGATTTATTTATGAAAAACACATAATAACGAACATTTTAAGTTAAGTTCCCAAAGATAGTTCTCCATTACATAGGGTATAACTTTTCTCTCAAGAGAATATATGTATGGGATTATTTAGTAAACCAGACCCATTGAGATATTATGTCCTCTATGTGATGTTTCCATAGAAATTATACATATTGTTACATTGTGTTTTTTTATTACATATTTCATATGTTTCCATGATCAATTATATCATGTTCTTTATGTTATGTTCCCATGTGATTACTCATAATCTTTCTCTGTTTTGATACAATGTTGTACATTTGACACACAAGTTTTGTTTCCTTATCATATTTATTTTGTTAATGGAATTTTTAGCTCACCCCTATCATATATGCATTTCATAGGATATCCTATATAGTAATAGGATATGAATGGGATTTATGATCCCATTATAAATATTAAAATAAGTTTTTTTATTTTTCTTTCACTTGGATGTGTTGTTAAACTAGACTTTGAAATACACTAAGTTTTCTCAATCATTTGGTTGTATATTGTGGATATTTTTATGAAAAAGAATGTAATAATATGTTTAAAGGTATTGGTTCACAACATATAAGGTTCATTATACTATCCCTTTAGTATATAAATTTCCTTATATGCATGGGATGTGTTTTCTCATAGTCTTTTGGCATTAAACATTTATATTAAATGAATTCTTCATGAATTAAATGTATTAAATAATACGATTAATTAATTTTTAAGGAAAATATATTTTAATTAAATTGTGGTGTCCTTGTATAGATTTCATAAAGAGTCCAAGTCCACAGTGGACCCATGAATTCTAGCTATTTCTTATCTACTGATAGCCTGGGGCATAAATAATTAAACTAGAATTTATGACCCTTAGGGTCCTTTAATGGGTGTCTCCCATTTTTGAGTATGTAGTGACCCATTTCGTAAAATAATTAGTGGGTTATAGTTAGGGGATGTAGTGGATAGTAATTTATTTCCTAATGGTTTTCACGTTCATGATTTAGAAATATCATTGAGCTATTTAACAAGATAAGGTTACATAGGGGTGGGTGATCATACCCCAATAAGATGTCCTCAACCTAAGTGAATGAATCATAGGTTGGGTGAGCTGGTTTCGCTGAGTGAACTACACTAGTATAAACCATAAATTGAGGTGATTCATTTTCTATATATCATGTTTCATTGGATTTAACTATTAGGCCTAGTAGGCTATCAAATTGTTATGTGTTGGTTGAGGGATATTCTAACCCTGAGGGAAAGGATTGTACCTAATGAATATGTTGGATTAAAGAGGGAACCCATGTAGGGTGCCTTTACTTGTGTTGAAAAAAGGAACTCTATGCAGGGTGACTATGATTTACATTAACTATGATGAACTCAAATAGGATTCCATGCCTTTAACATGAACCAAGGGAACCAATTTTGTACCCTTGTGATTGATTAACCTGATAGAGTGTGTTTGTACATGTGTAGAGATGGTTATTGGTTTCTCCATAGAAACTATACATAATATATGTGTCGATGGTGTAAAATCATGAATTTTGATGATTTTTTTAAATAATTTTAATTTTTTTGATAGATTTCATTAAACACGACACTATGTTAATATTTCACTACATGAAACATTGGGTAAGCTTATGTTACTCACGACACTAAGTTTTAAGAAATCCATGATATACTATTAATATAGTTATTTAAATGTGGCCACTATAACCTATCCATTTAATTTTGTGATATAAATATTAATATGTAGATTATAAAATTTAATAATATTGGTTTTAAATAATTAAAACATATTGTTAATAAAATACATGATTTTGGATAAAGTTTTACGTGTTTCAAAATTCTTATTTTCTCAAAAAAAAAAAATTTATTTTTTTGGATATTAATAAAATTAATTTTTGAAAATTTTATAAAATTTATTAAATAAAATAAAATTAATTTTTTAATTTTTTTTTAAATGATATTATGGTTAATCTTTGTGATTTTTTTAAAAATTTTCCATTTTTGATTAATAGTGAAAAATATGAAATTTTAACTGAAAAATTCTTTTTAGTTTATATTATTTCAAATGATAAATAATATTTTAAATTGGTTTTAATGTAAAATATTCTCTATTATACATCCATTAACCCAATTCCAGTCATTTAAATAAATGTTTTATTAATTTATATATATAAACATTGTAAACTTTTGGATCTTTTCTTTTTAGAAACATTCTTTCTCATCGCATATACGAAATTAATGTTAAATAAAATTTTTCCACAAACCTGAATGAAATTTGGAAAAATTCACTACTGGAAAACTAACCTTTACCAACGGTTTGGAACTGTTGGTATAGGCCTCCAAACCATTGGTATAGCTTATACCAACGGTTTGGAGAACCATAGCCAAGTAAGCCGTTGGGATAGGTCTATACCAACGGTTTTCCAGAAACCGTTGGTATAGGTAATATGAAATCTATACCAACGGTAATGGAACCGTTGGTATATAAATTCCAAAAATAAAACATCCGCTGGGATTTGATCCCAGGACCCCTCGTTCATAATTGAACGACTCAACCACTAACCTAACATGACTTTTTTTTATCATAATTACATAAATATATATATGTATTCTCATAAATATTTTAAATTTTGATTTATATAATGTTCTCGGTACGAAGGTCCGAAAAAAAATGAAAGTACCTATACCAACGGTTGTTAAAACCGTTGGTATAGACCTATACCAACGGTTTTAAAAACCGTTGGTATAGGTCTTTGGTTGTGATTTTCATTCACTTTTCCCAATCGTTTGGCCAAACCGTTGGGAAAGGTAGACCTATCCCAACAGTTTGGCCAAACCGTTGGGAAAAGTGGCATATTTGGGGACCTTTCCCTGTCCCAATGGTTTGGCCAAACCATTGGGAAAAGTGGCATATTTGGGACCTTTCCCAACGGTTTGGCCAAACTGTTGGGATAGGTCCACCGTTCCCAACAGTTTCTCCAAACCATTGGGAAAAGTGGCATATTTGGGGACCTTTCCCAACGGTTTGGCCAAACCGTTGGGATAGGTCCACCTTTCCCAACAGTTTGTCCAAACCGTTGAGAAAAGTGTCCAATTTTGGGGCCTTTCCCAACGGTTTGGCCAAACCGTTGGGAAAGGGGACCTATACCAACAGTTTTTGCAAACCGTTGGTATAGAAGCGTTGGGAAAGATCTAATTTCCAGTAGTGATTGATTCCAATTTTTGAATTATAATAATTTATATTATTTAATATGTTCAATATAATTATTCACAAAAATTAATAGTAAAAATATAAAAATAAAAAATATCATTGATAAGGTAATAATGGATGTACCTAAGGATTTAATGAAAATGATTTGGTTAAAAAACAACAAAAACATGTAAAAAACCTAATATATGGTCATATTTTAACCATAACACTTATTTTATAGATAAAAATCCATTTTGGATTATTTTGGCATTAAGATAAATGTGCCTAGAATTCTTTCTTCTGAAAAAAATTATTATCATGTCACTCACCTCACTTATATAATGTTTTTCCTTATTCGTTCTTCCTCACATATTAAAACCATTTTTTCATAAAATACCCACCAAAATAAATTTTCACATTATATCCACTCATCCTATAAACCTTTTCTGGATATAAAACTATCCCAGGAAGGGTTTTGTTAAAAACCAAAAGAGGATACCCAAAAAAGAGGCATCATTCATCAACATACATTTTATATTTATTTTTTCCTCCACCTCATTCAATTATTATTATAAAACTCTGAAATAATAACCTCAGTATATAAAATATAATAATATGTTTTTATGTTATGTTAATGAACTGAAAACATATCCACTTCTTTCAAATGGTTTATGGTATTGTCGTTCGTGTGTACAAGGAACTACATCTTCACAAACCGATATCATTCATTTTTCTATTAACACCTCACATCGTTGGAAAAATTGATTTATTTATTATTTATATATGATATTTATCATATTATTATTATTTTGGTATTATTATATCACACATACCATCATTACTTCTAATTTTTGGGAATAGGATAATGTTGTTCGTGTGTACGGCGGACTACAGCCTCACGGAGTGATATGATTCGTTTACGCATTAAATAAATGGTAATAATGATGGATTTAATGATAATATGTGATATATAGGATATAAAAATAATTTTTGAGTGATAATATATCATTTTCCTTTCTTTATTTTAATCCTATAAGAAAACGGTAACCGCATTAATGCATACATATTTCATGTCATCTCCATGAATGTTGTATTTTGTTTTCTACCACTAAATTTTATTGAATAATAAAAGTAACCATATATTGAATATAAATGGTATTTATATCATTTTCAAAATTATAGAGATTATGAAATCATGATCTATATAATAGAATTACAAACATAAAATCAAAACATGTACGAAAAACAAAGTAGTTTCTACCTGAAACGTAACTATAACATGGAATTGTTAAAAAATGGGTATTAAAAGGGTCATAATAAAATCATATATGGAATGATATATATTTATATTTTTATTTATTTATGTATAAAAACATTTATTTATTATACAAAAGGTTTGAATGTGTACAACCAAAGTCAATGCCTAATGTAAGTGATTTATGTCTCAGGTTTATTTTCTGTGAGACAAAAACCATATTCACCACATGTTTATTTTGTGTAGTGTATATACTAACCATTTATGTATTTTATTATTATTATACATAAAATTTTTGGTATTTAAATATCCATTTTATGATAACTCTTTTATGGGTTTTAGGTTTTACAAGTTACCATTTATTTAATGGATTTCTAGGCTCTCTTTTATTTTTGGGAGACATATAAATGTTTACCACTCGTTTCATTTTTTTTGAGTATATACTACCCCTTGGAAATTTTATATAATTAATACCATTATTTTAATGAAATATAAAGATTCATTTTATATAATTCATTATTTGTAATTATTATTTAAAATATTACAAAATATGTAATGGTTTTTTTCTCAATTTGGCTTCTTTG
Organism: Viscum album; assembly: GCA_963277665.1. Classification (NCBI taxonomy): domain Eukaryota; kingdom Viridiplantae; phylum Streptophyta; class Magnoliopsida; order Santalales; family Viscaceae; genus Viscum; species Viscum album. The sequence continues at coordinate 1,055,785,514 of OY728133.1, forward strand.
ATACATATGTTATGTTACATATATATGTTCTTTTAGGATCTATATATACATCCCCTTTGACGTTTAATATCATGAATTTATTTAAACTAAAGATATTTTTTGTTTCATTTAATGTTATTCCTTTATGTTTGTAACACCCCAGGTAAATAAAGAATATGACATTTTTATATTTATCCCTATTTGTGAATAAAATGTCAATATGAATTTAAAGGGAACGCTATGCTCGATGGCCTACCCAATACACAACAACGAGTTTCTTTGGAATCTTATGTTGCACTCTAATAATAAAATAATATTATTTTAAATGGTAGTTAACACCTAGCCGTTGTAATGGCGGGAATGAATAGAAATAACTACAAAATGATTATATATGTTTGTCAAATATTTTTACTCATTACAATAAATGTTAGAGGATTAAAAATTCGAATGAATCCAATTTTAAGCGTAAACATTCTAATATTCATTAAAAGGTCGATTAATCACCTTTTGATGGTGAACCTACTTTAAATCCACTTTTTGACAATTTTATGTGTTATATTTGACAAAATAAAATTCTTCTTTAGAATCGGGACATCAAAATTTACTTTGTGTAAATTTTTGGTATTTTTCAGAAAAAGTTCATTTTTTAATGAATAGTGAAAAGTGTTGTATTTTAATTCAAAACCACTTCTTAATCTAATTTATTTATATGATTAGATTATATTTTTAATTGGTTTTAAAGTTCAATTAGAATATATTTTTACCATTTAATCCAATTTTATTCATTGTAATTAATTTCACTTTGAAATTGGACTTAAACTAGTGTCAATCTTTTGATACTTATTGTTTCATAAAAACACGCTATTTGCTATGACAGCGGGAATTAATTATTAAATTAATTAATGGAACTTATATGTTTTTAATTTTGTAAAATAGACTTCATTTTTGAATTAGGAATATCAAATATAGCTTAGGGTGAAGTTTTGGTATTTTTCTGAAGAACTTCAATTTTTGATGAATAGTGAAACCACTAAGTGGTAGTTAAAGAAACTAATTTTTCATTTAAATGAAACTTTTCCACCTCTTTGTTTTGAATTTAAAAAATCTGACATACATGGTTGACATTAGGAAGTAAAATTTGGTTCAAGGGGATTAGAATAATTTTTTTTGTGAATAGTATCTTTTATGTTCTTAATCAGATTAGAGGTAATTAGTGTAGTTTAAGGTAAGAATAATGTTTTAATAAACTTAAATGACCAAGACACATGTCCTACCCTCATTCTATGAGTCATGACCGACCAAAAAAATCCATGGGTCAACTTGGTGACACCATGGAGCCACTTTGGTTGGAAAATGACATAAATACCTTTTTATTTAATGTTAAAATTAAAATGACACAAACATGAGATGTTTCACTAAAACAATTTTTAAATGGGATTATACAAGTCAGATGTTTGACTATAAATATTAATTGGAAATATAAAAAGATTTCCTACATCATAGTATTTTTTTATAATTTTTTTACATTAAATAATCTAAATTATTTATGACATCATGATGATGTAGTGATGACCTCATTATTTAACGATTTAAATAAAATGGAAAGATAATGTAAACTCTAACACCTAAACATGTCCAAAACCTATTGTATGGGTGGATTTAGAACCCTTATCACCTTTTCCTAGAAACACATCATTTTGGGACTATTAAAATCCAAAACTCATTCTAAAATAAAGTATTATTTCTTTACTTTCCAAGAGTGCCCCTCCTCTCCTCTTATAAAAGGCCCCCACCTCTACCTACTTACCCACACTTCCAAAGCCTTTGGCTCGGCCAACCCCAGCCCATTTTGTCTCTACAAATCCCTATATAACTCCTTGAAGCCTCACTTTGGGCATAAGTCTTCCCAAGGAAGCCTTTGAGCTCAAACCGAAGGGAGTTACCCGATTTTAAGGTAATGTCTTCACTTGAGTCCTTTTGTTTTATTTTGCTTCTCCAACCCCCTAAACTCTTTTTATTCCTTTATTTTGTAAAAACTCTAGTATCTTAAATATACTAGGATGTTGTTATAAGAATAATTTGAGCTACACTTACACACACCTACATCAAATGGTTAAAGAACATACTGTTTCTGTGGATGGCGAATTTCTGCCTCACGAAATGATGATTGTTCAACACTAATATAACACCTTAAAAGGTGGACATTAAGATGTAACTATACTTATATATGATATATAATATCTTTATGTTTTACTTAAGCTTCTGTATTTTTCTTTTGTGTCATACCTTTATGGTTTCATTGTGGGTAAACACGATAATTTCATTTTAGGAAGTGCAGACTACCGCCCCCTCAAAGTGATTTGATTCGTTAATGTCATATGTGGGTTGTATAAAGAATGTATTTAAAGTTATTATATATTATTTATGTTACATATAAATGATGAATATAATTCTGGAATTAAAATATATATACCTCTCATTTAGTTTTAATTCCATTAATATGACATAGAAATGAAAGTAGCATTCATGCGTACGTACGACTTACCGTCTCCATGAACGGTGCATTTCATTTCTTACCTCTAAATGATTATGTAACATTATAAATACATTTATATTATGAATATATATGATATATATGATATCCAAATCATGAATATCATTCTGGATATAATTAACCTTTGACCACACGAACAACATGTAATTGTAAGAAGTCCACTTTTGACTTAAGAACCAAATATCGACAAAACAAACATTATTAACTTAAATGATTACATAAGGTTTATAACATAGAAATAAGAGATATAAAAGAAATAATGAACTTGAAAAATGTTCTTAAGAAAGTATAAATTAACTCAATCTTATTATTCAGGACGTTAAAGAACGATCGAGTCAAGTCGGACCCGAGGTAAGGGATCCTACTCCTCTCTTTCTTTTTAAGTACACTCTTTTATGTCATTCCTTTTAAGATCATCTTTCTTGTGATTGGGATGTTATTTAATATTACTCTTACTGTAATTTTTATGTTCATATGATGAGATACCATATTCTCTCTCATCAATCCATTTTGGATGTTTTGAGTGGCTCCGTTTGGCTGCCGAATTTTCGTAAGAGATCTAACCTCTATCTTTCTTTTTAAGTACTCTCCCTTATGTCACTTCTTTTAATCTCCTCCTTGTTATGATGGGGGATGTTATTTTATATTCACCTTTCTTTAAATTTTATTGTAATATGATTAGAGACCCTATTTTATCTCATCAATCTATTTTTGGAAGTTTTAAGTGGCGTCGTTAGGCTGCCGAGTTTTCGTAAGGGATTTTTCATCTCACTTTTATTCCTGTGAGATTTATACTAAATTTTCCACAATTTCCTTTGAGTGGTGTATGTATTTCCCATTATTTTACTCATTGTGTAATATACTTTCATTTTTGAGTATTTACATCAATGTTGTATTTTCCTTCTTTCACGGGGTGTATGTTTCGAAAGATACCCATGTCGGTAAGGGAACCTTTCACCCTCCTCTTTTTAAAAGACTTATTTTTTTATCTCTTTTAATTCACATAACATTATGTTGGGATATGTTCTTATATATCCTTAGTGATTTAAATTTTATGTCCAAGTGATGAGATACCCTTTTTATCTATCATCAAATCATTTTCTAAATTTTGTAGTGACGCTGTTAGGCTGTCAAATTTTTGCAAGGGAACTTCTTAACCCAATTTTGATTCTTTGGGATAAGCTTGTACTCCTTGAATATGTCGTTCTATAAATATGTGTGAATAAACTCTGATTGTTTTACACTTAATATCCACTTATATTTTGTGTATTAGTTTTTCACACATAATTATGTAATTGATTTATCCTTAATCCAAGGATACCGTCTTTGTATGGGACTTCGTCTCAATCTCCTTTCATTGAGACATATTTTGTTTTATACACAACCTTCTTTTATACGGTGTATAAACCCCTTTGACTTTTACGTTTATCCTAAAGGAATATTTTTTATACAAAGCGTTTTACTAAACGATAAAAGGGAATGTTTTTGTCGTACGTATGCGGCGACAACGACTTCTCCGCCGCAGAGACCATTATTCGAGTTTCGGCTTCCTCTACAAGCCATACCTTTTTTTTAAAGAAAAATAAATACCATGTTTTAATTTTCTTTTATTTTGGTATTGAAAATGGTTTTCAGAATGTTTTTATACCAATGTGTTTTATTGATATCTTGTGGTTGAAAAGTGGAAATGTTATGTTTCCTTTATGCATGTTTTATCTGATACGATTATGTTATGGTTCTTGTGAATCATTATGAAGACGGGTGGTTCCGTGATAAACTAAGGGTGGGTGAGCCTGATATAGCTCTTTAATGCATTGGGTAACGCAAAGGTGTTAAACCTTAAGGTTTTTCCGAAGAGATTTAGGGAATATACTGTTATGGGTATTCCAAACGTAACCAAGAGGTTTACTCCCTACGTAAGAATGTTATGAATGCCTCAAGTTACCTTTATGTCTTATGATTTCTATGATTTATTCATGATTTTGATGAGGTATGTTAAAGTGATGATGTTTTATGGGTAAAGTATGATTTCATTCTTATGTATACATGTACTCATGTTTCCTTTCCATATTTTTTATCCCTTACTGAGCTTTTTATGCTCATCCCAAGTTTTTGAAATGTTTTTCACAGGTCAAGGGAAGGGTACATGATATGATGATAGTGTCAAGGATGTGTCAAGAAAGAATCCATGTTTTATTTTAAATATGTTTGAGTTGATGGGAAAAATGAATACTATCTTTTATGTAACCACTTTGTTTAAATGTGGAATGTAATGCATGTTTTATGATATAATTCTCTAAAACTCTAAACCTGAAAAGATCCTCAATGTGTAATCTTCTAATAACTCAAGACTAAGTAAGGTTTAAGGCTGGGGCCTTATATTTGGTATCAAATGTCGGTTTAGATAACTTTAGAGGTTAGGGTATTCTTTAAGAATAAGTGAAATTACCATAATGGTTAGGATTTTAGAAAGACTCCTAGTTTTAGATAAAGTGAATGAGTAAGTATATCTTAGTGTTTATCTTCCTGATTTGTACATGATGGTTTTGTTTATATACTCACACTGACCTTTTTGGTTTTAGTAAATGGATGGATCTAGCAGGCACCAAAGTGACAATAGGTTTGAAGGAAACGGTGATGGTTCTCTGATTAAGAGACTGGATGAAATGGGGGATTCAAGGAGAAAACTCATGGTTGTTCTAAACCAGCTATCCAGGAGTCATGATCAACCACTTCTACCTTGGTATGTTATGTAATGCATCATGTACGAGATGACCAATCGATGTGGATGTTCAGGTAATAATTATAAAGGTTACCATTAGGGTTTATATGATCCTTACTTTTTGAGGTAATTATGGGTTATTATATGTTATGATGGAAAATCAAAAGGCATGAGATAAACTTGATGTTAAAATATGTTATGATTATTTTTGAATATTTTATCTCATTTTGGGGAATGTTTTAAGAATTATATAGTTTTGGAAAAATGACAGCACATAGACCGTGTGACAACCCGTCGCGTCGGACAAAGCTGTGGGAATCAAACCCACAACCAAAGTGCGACTGGTATTTATCACCTACCACTGGACTACGTGAAGTCCCTGGTTACTTTTAATGATTCTTTTTAGTTAGATGATTTTATGAATTAAGAGTAAGTTGATTTTGGGTTATCTATGGAAATTTATTAACCTATCATGGAGGATATGTGATTAGGTTAATTACTTTTCAATACGAGACATTAAGAGCAACTTATGTTGTTTGGAGATAAATGTTACAATTTAACTTGGAAGACTATGTGACTAAATCCTTCAAATATTTGGGTTTCAATCTTAGTTTGGTTTAATTTGAAGAATTTTATGGACAAATTGTTTATCGAATGGTCCTCGTTGAACTTTGTGTTTTGTTGGACAAATTTTGGAGATTAAGAATAGATTTTCTTTTTATAAAGGGTTATCCTTTTCTAGATTATCTGATCTTGTACTAACCTTTTTGGTTTTGGTTTTGGTTAAAGTCTAAAGACATGGGAAGTATATAGTTTTATTTTGTGGATTAGGTGATTCTATAGAAGCTGATTATAGTGAACAAGTCTTCCTAAATACTTCTCTTTTGGATAAAATATTAGTTTGTGTAAGAAATATAATAAAAGTTGAATGTCAACATGATAAGTGATTATGTTTCCTTATGAATAAATTCCTCAATAAAAAGTAACTTAAAAAAAATGTTGTCTATTAACTTTTCCTACTGGGGAATCGAATACCGTTTAACCCATCACAAGTTTGTGATTTTCTTGTGGTTAACTTTCTCCTAAACATGTTTTCTATCACTCTCCATCAGAACATGACCCTATGTTTTCTCCTCCATGTCCATATTTTCATACTTGGAATCCTAGTATAGGTTAACTCGGGTGACATTTGTACTTCTCTACCATTCTTTTAAAGTGATTATTTTACCGACTTTTGTTCCGATGTGGGACTTTCAAGGATGTTTCTGAGCCCAATTTTGAAATTGCGAGGACGCAATTCCCAAAAGGGGGGAAGAATGTAACACCCCAGGTAAATAAATAATATGAAATTTTTATATTTATTCCTATTTGTGAATAAAATTTCAATATTAATTTAAAGTTAATGCTATTCTCGATGGCTTACCCAATACACAACAACGAGTTTCTTGGGAATCTTACGTTGCACTCTAATAATAAAATAATATTTTTTAAATGGTAGTTAATGCCTAGCCATTGTAATGGCGGGAATGAATATAACTAAATAAAAAATTATTATATATGTTTGTAAAATATTTTTACTCTTTACAATAAATGTTAGAGGATTAAAAATGCGAATGAATCCAATTTTAAGCATAAACATTCTAATATTCATTAAAATGTCGATTAACCGCCTTCTGATGGAGAACCTCCTTTAAATCCACTTTTTGACAATTTTATGTGTTATATTTGACAAAATAAAATTCTTCTTTATAATCGGTACATCAAAATTTACTTTGTGTAAATTTTTGGTATTTTTCCGATAAAGTTCATTTTTTATTGAATAGTGAAAAATTTTGTATTTTAATTCAAAACCACTTTTTAATCTAACTTATTTATATGATTAGATTATATTTTGAATTGGTTTTAAAGTTCAATTAGAATATATTTTTACAATTTAATCCAATTGTGGTCTTTGGAATTAATTTCACTTTGAAATCGGACTTAAACTAGTGTCAATCTTTTGATACTTATTGTTTCATAAAAACACGCTATTTGCTATGACAGTAGGAATTAATTTTTAAATTAATTAATGAAACTTATATGTTTTGAATTTTGTAAAATAGACTTCATTTTTGAATTCGGAATATCAAATATAGCTTAGGGTGATGTTTTGGAATTTTTCTGAAGAACTTCAATTTTTGATGAATAGTGAAACCACTAAGTGGTAGTTAAAGAAACTGATTTTTCGTTTAAATGAAACTTTGCTACCTCTGTGTTTTGAATTTCAAAAATCCAACATACATTTTTGTCATTAATAAGTAAAATGTGGTTCAATGGGATTAAAATAATTTTTTGGTGAATAGTAACTTTTATGTTCTTAATCGCGATTAGAGGTAATTAGTGTAGTTTAAGGTAAGAATAATGTTTTAATAAAATTAAATGACCTATACACATGTACTACCCTCATTGGATGAGTCATGGCCGACCAATAAAATCCATGGGTCAACTTAGGTACCCCATGGATCCACTTTGGTTGGAAAATGACATAAATACCTTTTTATTTAAGGTTAAAATTAAAATGACACAAACATGAGATATTTCACTAAAACAATTTTTAAATGGGGTTATACAATTCAGATTTTTTACTATAAATATTAATTGGAAAGATAAAAAACTTTCCTACATCATTGTATTTGTTTATAATTTTTTGACATTAAATAAATTAAATTATTTATGACATCATGATGATGCAGCGATGACCTCATTATTTAACGATTTAAATAAAATGGAAAGATAATGTAAAATCTAAGACCTACACATGTCCAAAACCTATTGGATGGGTGTATTTCGAACCCTTATCACCTAATACTCGAAACACATCAATGTGGGACCATTAAAATCTGAAACTCATTCTAGAATAAAGTAACATTTCTTTACTTTCCAAGAGTGCCCCTCCTCTCCTCTTATAAAAGTCCCCCACCTCTACCTCCTTACCCACACTTCCAAAGCCTTTGGCTCGGCCAACCCCTGCCCATTTTGTCTCTTCACATCCCTCTATAACTCCTTGAAGCCTCACTTTGGCAAGAAGTCTTCCCAAGGAAGCATTTGAGCTCAAACCAAAGGGAGTTACCCGATTTTAAGGTAATGTCTTCACTTGAGTCCTTTTGTTTTATTTTGCTTCTCCAACCCCCTAAACTCTTGTTATTCCTTTATTTTGTAACAAATCAAGTATCTTAAATATACTAGGATGTTGTTATAAGAAGCATTCGAGCTACTCTTACACACACCTACATCAAATGGTTAAAGAACATGCTGTTTTTGTGGATGGTGAATTTCTGCCTCACGAAATGATGATTGTTCAACACTCATATAACACCTTAAAAGGTGGCCATTAAGATGTCACTATACTTATATATGATATATAATATTTTTATGTTTTACTTAATCTTCTGTATTTTTCTTTTGTGGCATACCTTTATGGTAACCATTGTGGGTAAACAGGATAATTTCATTTTAGGAAGTGCGGACTACCGCCCCCTCAAAGTGATTTGATTCGTTAATGCCATATGTGGAATGTATAAAGGATGTATATAAAGTTATTATATATGATTTATGTTAAATATAAATGATGAATATAATTCTGGAATTAAAATATACATACCTTTCATTTAGTTTTAATTCCATTAATATGACATAGAAATGAAAGTAGTGTTCATGCGTACGTACGGCTTACTGTCTCCATGAACGGTGCATTTCATTTCTTACCTCTAAATGATTATGTAATATTATAAATACATGTATATTCTGAATATATATGATATATACGATATCCAAATCATGAATATCATTCTGGATATAATGAACCTTTGACCACACGAACAACATGTAATTGTAAGAAGTCCACTTTCGACTTAAGAACCAAATATCGACAAAAAAACATTATTAACTTTAATGATTAAATAATGTTTATAACATGGAATTAAGTGATATAAAAGGAATAATGAACTTGAAAAATGTTCTTAAGAAATTAGAAATTAACTCAAGCTTATTATTCAGGACATTAAAGAACGATCGAGTCAAGTCGGACCCGAGGTAAGGGATCCTACTCCTCTCTTTCTTTTTAAGTACACTCTTTTATGTCATTCCTTTTAAGCTCATATTTCTTTTTATTGGGATGTTATTTTATATTACTCTTAATTTAATTTTTATGTTCATATGATGAGAGACCCTATTCTCTCTCATTAGTCCATTTTGGAAGTTTTGAGTGGCGCCGTTAGGCTGCCGAATATTTGTAAGAGATCTAACCTCTCTCTTTTTTTTAAGTACTCTCCTTTATGTCACTCCTTTTAATCTCCTCTTTGTTATGATGGGGGATGTTATTTTATATTCCTCTTGCTGTAAATTTTATTGTAATATGATGAGAGACCCTATTTTATCTCATCAATCCATTTTTGGAAGTTTTAATTGGCGCAGTTAGGCTGCTGAGTTTTCGTAAGGGATTTTTTATCTCACTTTTATTCCTGTGAGATTTATGCTACATTTGCCACAATTTACTTTGAGTGGTGTATTTACTGCCCATTATTTTACTCATTGTTTAATAAACTTTCATTTATGAGTATTTACATCAATGTTGTATTGTCCTTCTTTCACGGGAGGTATGTTTCGAAAGATACTCATGTCGGTAAGGGAACCTTTCACCCTCCTCTTTTTAAAAGAATTATTTTGTTATGTCTTTTAATTCACATAACATTATGTTGGGATATGTTCTTCTATATCCTTAGTGTTTTAAATTTTATGTCCAAGTGATGAGATACCCTTTTTATCTCTCATCAACTCATTTTCTGAATTTTGTAGTGACGCCGTTAGGCTGTCCAATTTTTGCAAGGGAACTTCTGAACCCAATTTTGATTCTTTGGGATAAGCTTGTACTCCTTGAATATGTCGTTCTATAAATATGTGTGAATAACCTCTGATTGTTTTACACTTAATATTCACTTATATTTTGTGTATTAGTTTGTCACACATAATTATGTAATTGATTTATCCTTAATCCAAGGATATCGTCTTTGTATGGGACTTCGTCTCAATCTCTTTTCATTGAGGCATATTTTGTTTTATACACAACCTTATTTTATACGGTGTATAAACCCCTTTGACTTTTACGTTTATCTGAAAAGAATCTTTTTTATACAAAGAGTTTTACTAAATGAAAAAAGGGAATGTTTTTGTCATACATATGCGGTGACAACGACTTCTCTGCCGCCGTGACCATTATTTGAGTTTCGGCTTCCTCTACAAGCCATACCTTTTTTTAAAAGAAAAATAAATACCATGTTTTACTTTTCATTAATTTTGGTATTGAAAATGGTTTTCATAATGTTTATATATCAATGTGTTGTATTGATATCTTGTGATTGAAAAGTGGAAATGTTATGCTTCCTTTATGAATGTTTTATGTGATACGATTATGTTATGGTTCTTGGGAATTATTATGAAGACGGGTGGTTCTGTGATAAACTAAGGGCGGGTGAGCCCGATATAGCTCTCCAATGCATTGGGTAATGCGAAGGGGTTAAACGTTAAGGTTTCTTCGAAGAGATTTAGGGAATATACTGTGATGGGTATTCTAAATGTAACCAAGAGGGTTACTCCCTACGTAAGAATGTTATGAATGCCTCAAGTTACCTTTATGTCTTATGATTTCTATGATTTATTCATTATTTTAATTAGGTATGTTAAAGTGCTTATGTTTTATGGGTAAAGTATGATTTCATTCTTATGTATATATGTACTCATGTTTCCTTTCCATATTTTGATATCCCTTACTGGGCTTTTTTATCCTCATCCCAAGTTTTTGAAATGTTTTTCACAGGTCAAGGGAAGGGTACATGATATGATGATAGTGTCAAGGAAGTGTCAAGAAAGAATCCATGTTTTATTTTAAATATGTTTCCGTTGATGGGAAAAATGAATATTATCTTTTATGTAACCACTTTGTTTAAATGTGGAATGTAATGCAAGTTTTATGATCTAATTCTCTAAAACTCTAAACTTGAAAAGATCCTCAATGTGTAATCTTCTAATAACTCAAGATTGAGTAAGGTTTAAGGATGGGGCCTTATAATGTTTGTTATGATTCAATGTTACCATTATGGTAAATATTTTATATTACACTCTCGTTGTTTATCATGATTTTTTATTATTCTTCTATGGATGAAATATTATAATAATTATCTTAGGAAACACGTGAAGATTATTCTCATGGTTTCTTGGTGTGGAGGGTTCAAAAAGGTCGCACCTGGGAAATTCCCGTTTTAAATATGACATGAATATTATTCTCATATTTCTATTTCAGGATAATAATTTTTCTCTATTCATTTTTTTCTCTTCGTATTAAAAATATCTCAATAGGATATTTCTAAGAAAATTAGTCCTTATTTCTCTCATCATTCAAAAACTAATTTTTATTTAAAAACCATGTTTTCTAAAACTGTTTCCAAAATAGTATTAACATTATCAAGGGGTTATTAAAGACATATTTACCTATTATTCACATTTTACAAAAAAATTAAAGGAATATTCATGTAATTTTAAGAAAATATCATATATATTTTACCAAAAATGTTAAAAGAACCATTATTTTTAACATGCATAGCATGAATAGAATTTTTCATTGTAAGGACAAGTAAAATATTTGAAGTTTCACTTACAATTTTTAAAATTTATTTTCAAATCAAAATTTATCGTTTATATTTGGGAAGTCTTTAGATTTTAAAAAAATTATTTCCATATAAAAAAATTTCCAAATGTTTTATTTTTAATGAAATGTTCTTAACATCAAAAAGAATATTTTCCTCAAAAAATAGTTTTAAATTATTTTTAAATATTAATTTATAAGTTTTGAAGGTTATTTTGAAAGAAATGTATTTTTAAAATGACTTATGTTTTAAAAATTAATTTTAAAATAAATATTATTTTCTATAGGAAATGATTTACTTGATTTTTATGGCTTCCCCTATAATTTTTGCAGGGTTTTATTCAAAGAAAAGTAATTTTCCTCAAGAAAATTTCCATGTGATTTTTTATGAAAATTCATTTTCCATCTAAGCTAATGTCCTTTTATATTACTTAATTTTTTCTTGGGATATAAACCAAGGATTCCTTTATTACTCTTTCACTTTATGGATTGGGTTTATGATAATAATATTTTTAGGAAACTTATTTCTCTTCCATTGGTTATACCATGATAAAATGATTATAAAAACTGATTATTTTTTCATGGGTTATGTCATGATGAAATAATTTTGAATATAGTTTTTTCATGGGTTTTTCTTTGAAAAAATGTTGAAATTGTTATAAAACCCATTTTCATTTCACGGGTTATGATAATGTGAATTTTCTCTGATGAAATGGCACACATTTGTATGATTTTCACTATGTGAAGGTAGGGACCTATATCCCCCAACAAAGCATTTTTTATTGATAAATAGTCAACGATTTCATATTTTACATGGGTTATTAGCCTAATATTGAAATGGTTGGTATACTGGTGGTTAGCCCAAGCATGAAAAGAGGGTACACCGGTGGTTAGACCAAAAATGAAAAATAAGGTACACTGGTGGTTATCCCAAACCCTATGTTGGTACACTGGTTCTTAACCAAAGCCTAAAATATTATTAATGTCATGGTGGGTAGTCTTGAAATTTTATTTTCTATAATTATGTATATACTACAAATCTATGTCGTATGTTAATGTTATTCTCTCAAGAATCTTGTTTTCGATTTTTTTTTTGATTCTTGTATTATAAACATTAAATATTTATTCCAAGACTCAATATTGTGTTATTTGATATTTAGGATATGGTTTTAAAGTTTTATATTCCTGTTCTTATACCCTTATGTTCATGTTATTCTTACGTATCTCCCTTGTTTACCCTTTTTGAGCATCAAAGATCTCCCTTTCTTATGTTTCTATTCCCTAAGATATGAAGAATTCTTTTATGTTGGGTATGTCTATGAGGAATACTTAATGGGAAGATATTTTTGGGAAACATTGAATATGATTTTGAATTTATAATATTGTGTTCCATGTTTCCAAAAAAGTAAACTATTATGTTCCTTAGCATTGTGTTTGGGTAAAGTAAAGAATATTAATCTAAAAAGAAGTGATATCCAAGTATGATAAACATGGGTTTATATAGTGGTATTAGAGGAAATATTTAGTTATCATTTGGAAACTAGGAAGAGAAATCATTACTCAGATCTCTATGGATATTTATAATAATATGACTTGGTATGTATCTAACGATAAGTATTAGTATGATTCGAATTATACAAAAATGTCTTGTAATATTGGTGAAGGATTTTAATGCACCGATTTTATACAAAGTTATAGATCATTAAATTTTGTAGTTTTATCCTTTATACTGGTCCTTATTATGAAAACTATGAGGTTAATGGAGGTCATGGGGGTGTCTGAGCCTTGTTTGAGGCTTGGACCACCTAAAGTGGAGAAAACATGCTAGGCCGCATTGTTTTTCAAACCATCCACCTAGTTGCAGGTCTTGAAAAGTGGGATAATTGATGGTTTGTCAATGGTTAGTCAAACTGGGTGCCTAACATTATGTGGTGACTCAGTGAATTATAATATTCCTCTCATTTGGTGCATGGTTTGGACAACTGTGTGCAATTTGGGGACCCCTACAATGTGGTTAAGAATTCAAATATTATTTTAATGAAATGTTTTTAAACCCACTTTTCTTTCTCCCCTACCCTTTCACTTGGGATTTTCCTCCCTCCACGGTGTAAAAACCCCTATTATTATTATCATTGGGGTTTTTGACCTATCTCCATCCATTATGATCCATTTTCTTTATCGTCCAAAGCTACGAACTCCTCTCGGTTTCCCTTCCTTCTACACTCCTTGATTTCTTGGTTCCTCCTCTTCTCATTGTGATATCTTCATGTGATGGGTTATACCCTATTTTGGGGGTTTTTTCAATATCTAAATATATCTCGTTCAAGTTTTGATCAAGGGTTGACACTAGACAGGCATATTTCTACGAACAAGAGGTAGGGTGTCTACTCTTTTTCTAATAGTTTCATTTAATTTTTGGTGGTGTCCCATTGTTCCACTAGTAGGATCATTATGGATACTCTTTTTTATAGCATATTAAATTAACCAGGATGGTTTTCCATGCATGTAATGGCCTTATATTATGGTTAAGCTCATTCATAGTGTGTCCTACTTTCCTTTTTCCCATTCCATTGGGTGTACCCAACCCAAATAAACTACTTTTCCCTTTTTTTAAAAATTTGGGAATTAACTTTGTGGTGTCTATAACCTTGTATATATGCTTTAAATAGAAAAAGTGAATTAAAACGTGTGTTGACCAATGAATTGGATCACTTTGATAATGTCTAAGACTAATTATAATTGATTTTCCTATGTTTATTTTTTTATACATTTGGAATAATTGATGTTTATTGAATTAAATATTCCTTACATGATAACCTAACAATTTCTAGTTACATGATTACCTTGACTTATAATGAAATCTTTATACCTTGTTCTAGATGCTAAAACTTCATTAAATTTTCTTTTCATAAGGGAATTATACTCAAATTCCTGTACTTATTCTAACCGCACTATGATAATTCCTAATATTAAATGCTTATGATTTGTATCATGTGAAATTCCTTAACTTATATCATGGAAAATGGGTGTGCCTAGTTTGGTGCTCTGTGATTGAGCCTTTAAAAAGTTTTGAATGGAAGGTGATACTTAGTTAAGCTTGAGAACCTGAGATAATGAAATTTCATTGATAATATATTGGTAAGAGGCATGTTAAAGCCATATTAGTTGCTTATATTTCTTGGTTATGAAAATTTCTTTATGATTATGCCCTTGTTTAGTGTCTTGAATTGGATAAAATTCATTGTTAATATAGTTATCATGTGCTATTTAATTGCATGTGATGAAAAGAAATTGTTTAAATCTTATTCTTCATACCATGCATCCTCTTATTTAAATTCTTATTGCCTCGATATATAAAATGTGACATTTTTATTTGGATTGAATTTCATATCTTGGTTAAATAGAAAGAAAGTGGTATTGAGAAGATAATTTTTGGCATGTAGTTATATATATATGTTGCCTTGATATATACATTTATGATTTCCTTACAATATTCCTTGGATTCATGGTTCACTTGAGATGGTATTGGAGAGAACATGGGCATTTTATTAAGGACTCATGGATAGACTCTTTATGCCTTGTGGGTTTTGACCTGACACACCAGGGGTGATGATTTGGCTTTCCAGGTACGGGCTTTCCGGACAGTTAATTATACTCATGAGTGATACTGGTTCCCTATGGTAGAAACCATAGACAGACCTCATGGAAATATGGCTATGACATGCCTTGGGTGGTACTCAATTCCCTTGTGAGATACCTAAGATGGACATAGAAGTTACCATATCTGATAGTGATACTTGGGTTGTCGTAAGGGAAACCTTGGAAGGAATCAATGGTATTGGCTATTTTTATATGTTCCAGTTGTGATAATTGGGATTTTTTAGATCTCCATGGATGGGAATTGGACTCCACCATATGATTTCATGGATTTAATTATTTGAAAAGTTTGATTGATTGGATTTCTTGTTAATTTTAGATGTATCCTTTACTTTTACTTTTAGCCTATTATACTATTCCTTAGTGTTTTTTGTGTATACTTATGAATGTTTATTCAATGACATGGATATGATACCTCAAGCTAGAGAACAGTCTTGGAGGTATGGTTTTTTTATTTTCCTTTTTTACATTGGAGTATTATATATTTTTTATCCTGCACTTGTATCTTATTTAGACTTCTGGATTAGGCTGAAGTAGGGGGTATGAGACAGGTGTCTTCTTAGGAACCCGAAACAATAATTAGTTGTTTAGTTATTTACTTCTCTATCATTTATTATGTTTGGAACACTGTTATATATTTATTACACAAAATGGAAAGGTATAGACACTATGGTTTTTTACCTACTAATATTTATATCTCACAACCTGTTAGGGTGCGGTTTGGTACTTGAGTAGACTTTATGTCACAGGTACGGATAATGGGAAGCATGTTGCTTCTGATGCTTGATCTTCTCACTTTTTGGACTGAGATTTGGGGATAGAATACTAAGCCTATTCTTGAGATACTAAAGTTTCATTTTTTATCTCTTTTTTAGTTTTTCATGGCATGAAATATATTCTTGTACCCCTATTCCCCTACCCTCCAATTTTTATATTGAATCATGAAATCATTATTATATCTATTATTATTATTTAGATTCTTTCGGATGTTATTTATATTACTTTTATCATTGAGTTGGTTCCGCTACTGTTTTTTATATTCTTGTGCATATGCTATTAAATTTTTACTATTTACCATTGTGTATACTCAATCTACAAGGGAATAGTCTCCACACTGACACACCATAGGAACTTAATACAAGTTGGTAGCCTCTAGAATTTAGGGAGAATCTCTTCTGATCATGTGTCCAACTAGTCTTACGGAATTTTTAAATGGAATCTGAGATTGGGATGCCACAATATGGTACTACGGAATGTTTTCCTTTTCTCTTACTATTTGTATTTATGTAGGAGAGTTGGATATAAGGATTTAGACTCTAATCTATTCTTGGACATAGCTAAACTATGTATAGGGGAAACCCAAATATCCTAGGTTGGGATTTTTATTATGGATTATTCCATTTATGGTTGATACAACTTCACTATCAGGTGACTCACACTCTTTTTCTACCATTGGTATTGGTATGATTGAAAAGGTAATTTATACTACCCCAACCCAATGATATAAGAAAATTTTGTTACATGCATCGTACTATACACTATTGGAAATTGATTGACATGCATATTATCATGCCACATCTACCATCAGTGTGAATATTCCTATTTCATGTGATTGATATAGGGATTATTTGATAAATCTGCAGAACTTATTTGGTTATAAATGTAGAAATTTGAAAGTTGACCTTGATATAATATGTTATAAAATGGATTATGTGGACATCAAATTTTAATTTATAAGGTGTATGGGCCTCTATAAATTTGGATGGTGATCTACTCGATTCAAATAGTTGAAAAGAGGATTAAATGCTTAAATAAATTAAAATGAGATCCACCTGGTAAAATGAATGGCCTTCTTGAGGGGAAATATGAAACCTTGACCTTACCTTGGCTAGGGGTTGTAGATCGTGTTTCTAGTGATGTTATAAGGTCTTATATCCTTATCTAGACATGGATCAGGGAGTAGACTATGAGTTTTATCATGATTCGGGAGGCTTTGTTCCTACCTATATTGATCGTTTTCTTTTTCTGGTATGTCATATATCATGGAGTCCTTACACCTACCCTTCCTTATTAATTTCCTTGAGTGTTATGAATCTATTTGATGTGAGTTATTTGAAATTTTTTAGTTATTCTACCATGATATCTTCATCTTATACACATAGATAGTGTCAATGGGCATACTCTGGAAGTGGTGGGCCTTGAGCCACCCGTTATACCTCATGTAATACCTCTAGAAGAACCTCTTACTGATCTTCCACTGGGTACCAATGCTCTGTTCATGGTTAATCTTATCAAGAATATGATGACTATTCAGGGGGTTCCCAGGCCTACCCCCACAATGGAAGAGATTACATGGGACGATCATCGGGACTAACCTTGAACCTTTTCTCGGGATGGTGGTCCTCATGTTTCATAGTCATTGATAGAGGTTTTGATATCTATATTCGAAAATCTAGAGATTCCTCTAGAGTATAGGTTAAATATTTCTACCTATATGTTTCGGGACTCTTCTAAGCATTGGTGGGATTTCGTTTCTCAGTCAAAGAATTACTGAGATATGGTTTGGGTAGACTTCCGTATGGAATTCTTTGATCACTTCAATCTCTACACTCTAAGGGAGGATTGATAAAGGGATATATTGCATAATAAATAGGGCTCCATGACTATTCTTGAGTATTCTACTTATTTCACCATGCTTCAGTTTTTTACTCCATCTCTTACAGATGAAGAATTGATGATTACAAGTCATTTTCAAGAAACGCTACTACAAAATAAGGATTTAACAGTTCTAAAATGGACTTTATTAGTGATAGAGAAATGTTGACTATGGGAGAGATATTTAAATCCCTTTTATTTTATCATCGCATATATAAGCGCTGATAATGTTATTCATTATTAGTGCTTTTCGATGAACTAATGAAGGGGCATATTGCAATGTGCAGTTACAGAACCCTGCAGCACCAGTGCAATGTGCTCTAATAGCACACCTCAACAACAAAAAAACACTATGAAATCATCATATAAATTAAAAATACATAATTTAAATTAATAGAAAGGAATCTTGACTTGTTTACTCAGTTTTGGAAGGTAATGCATGTTTTAAACTAAAATGATACTTATATATTGAAAAATACACTTAGAGACATACCGATCACACCATGTGTCGGATTTAGGTTTAGCTGATTCTTACAAGTCTCAAATCAATTATGGATCATTTTCCTAATGTATCCAAAAAATCAAATGTTTTTCTTCGGTTTTGAGTACGACGTTTGTATTTTTTACTAAAATATCATTTTAAACTAGAAACACACACTTTGACACATACCAATCACATCGGGAGGCGATTTGATGTGATGCAAATTCATACATGTCACAAATGAAATAAGAATGGTTTTCCTAAATTATAAAAAAAATTAGTGTATTTTACAAGTTTTTAGTGATTAGCTTTTTTTAACTAAATTGTGGATTTCGAACTAATAACAAACACATTGAGTCATACCAGACACATCATGTATTAAATTGAGGTGTGGATGATTCTTATACCTCAAAAATAACTTATGGATAATTTTTCTAAAGTATCAAAATAATATAAATGCATTTTCTCATTTTTGAGAGGGTGAGTTTCCCTTTTTACGAAAATTGATGTCAATATTAAATAAAAAGATGCATTTGATTTCATATTGGTCACATCATGCGTCGTATTGAGGTGTGGATCATTATAACATGTTCCAAATTCCTTATGGATCATTTTCATAAAGTATCAAAACAATACAAATGTGTTTACTTGGTTTTGAGTATGTCAGTTGTCTTTTTTACTAAAATGACATTTAAACTAGAAACACACACTTTGACTCATACTAATCACATCATGTATCAGTTTGATTTGATACTGATTCCAACACATAAAAATGACTTAAGAATCAATGTCCTAAATTATCATGAACATTAGAGCGTGTTTTCTTAGTCTTTTTTACTGACATTTTTAAAAAAAAGTTGTCGATATTATACTAGTAACAGACAAAATGAGTCATACTGGAAACATCATGTGTCAGATTGAGGTTATACTAATTCTTACACAACAAAAATGACTTATGGATTATTTCATTAAATTATCAACACAATATGAATGAATTTTCTCATTTTTGAGTATGTCAGTTGTTCTTTTTATTAAAATTGATGTCAATTTTAAATAAAAAGACACACTTGTAGTCATATTGATCACATTGTGCATCAGATTGATGTGAGTCTAATTTCTACACATCCCAAATGTCTTATAGATAATTTTCATAATGTATCAAAACAATTTAAATGTGTTTTATCATATTTGAGTAGGTTAGTGGTCATTTTTATTAAAGTTAATGTCATTTTTAAATAAAAATATGCAATCAGATTTATACCAGACACACTGTGTGTCAGATTGAGATATAGATGATTCATACACCTCTCAAATGACATATAGATCATTTTACTAAAGTATTAAAACAATCTGAATGTGTTTTCTCAGTTTTGAGTACATCCCCTATTTTTTTACTAAAAATCATTTTAAACTGGAAACACACACTTTGACCTATAACGAGCACATCATATATGTATTTTATTGAGAATAATTCCTACAGATTAAAAATGACTCATTAATAGATTACCTAAATTTTCAAGAAAATCGAAGACCATTTTATGTGTTTTTAGTGGATGACATTTTTTGAACTAAACTGTCAATTTGAAACTCATAATGAGCATATTGAATCATAGTAGTCACATTGTGCGTCAAGTTGAGGTGATATTGATACCTACAAGTTACAAATAAGTTATGGGTATTTATTTAATGTATGTAAATAAGAGGAATATGTTTTCTTGTTTTTTAGTATGTTAGTTATCATTTTTACTAAAATAAATTTAACTTTTTAAATAAAAAGGCGCACCTAGAGTCATTCTTGTCACACCATTTTCCGGATTGACATGAAATTGATTCTTAGGCATTCCAAAGTCTCAAAAAAAAAATCCTAACTACCAATATAACCATGTTCTTATTGTATTTCTGTGTCTAGATTCCATCACTTCATATTCACTCGATGTTCTTTTCTAAAAATTGATTCTTGCTGTTGAAAATCAGAAGAGGATAAGAATATCATGTGCCCATTATATCATGAAAAGTCTCCATAATAGACACATGATCTTACCCTACTCTCTTGGTTTTCCACAAAAAAAGGTTTTTAGCTAACAACATCGAATCAATATGCATTGTTGGAAGCTCGACAAAGAAAAAAATGAATATGGAAAAAGTGGTTACATTAGCATAAAGAATCCTTTTATCCTATTTATCGCTTATTATGGATAGTTCAAAGAAAGATATGATTTCTAAAAAGATCTGTAAAAAACTAAATAAGTATTAGATAATAATGATAAGGAAATTAACTTAAAAATATTAGGTAAAATGATGACAAAATTAATTAAATAATAAGTAGGAATTAACTTCTTTTGATGGTTTTATGCGTTCATGAAGCATTTCCTTATTGTTGTTATCTCAGTTGAAGGTACAAAGTTCAGTCCCTCATGAGATTGATAAGCATAAAAAAACCACCCCAACTCAAAAAAAAAAAGAATCCACTTGTTCAAGAAAACAATTATTATATAACTAATACTGGAAATAAACAAATTAAACAAAAATATGAATCAATACATTAATTATATGGATAATGATTTAATTGTGTGCACATTGTTGACCACAAGTATGTGCTTACAGTAAATAATGAATGATGATAAAAAATGAAAATAGATCTTTCTAAACAATCAATCAATGGGTGGGGAGGATGAGGAGAAAATAAGGGCAGTACCAAAAGGCAATGTTAAAGAATGATTTGTTTGTATACGATTAAAGTAATACATGCATAGTATTTATTAGAAGTATGATGAAAGAAATGAAGTGATTTTCAATAAGTATTAATGAGTGGGTAATAATTTCAAATATGGATATATTTTTATAAACTACAAGAAATATAAGAAAGTAAGAAATCAAGGAATAAAATTTTATTTGTGATCAAAATGTTGTGGTGTTAACATGAAAGAGTAAGACTCTAAAAAAACCTAATTTTTTCCCAAGTAGAGCCTAAATCATTAGCGAGGCCGACAAGGATGATAATTTTTTCCAATATATGCATGAGGATCTTGATCTAAATAAAAACAATGTGACATTAAGAGATTGATCTAAATAAGTACAATGAAGGATTATTTCGGATCAAGTTGTTGCATATATTCTTCCAAAAAAAGGTCCATTAGTTTAAAAATACAAACGTTTTTTAGTTAATTTTGTGTAATAATTATGTAAAAATATAAACATAAAATGTCATAGTAATGTATTTCAATAAAAAAATTATTTCATGTAATTGAGATGGTAACATTTGTGGGTCATCATATTACCACTAGAAGGACATAAAAATGGAGTTAAGTTTAGGTTAGTAAACCATAAAATTCAATAGAATTAAGAATCCATAGAGAACATAGAATGTCATTAAATTATTAAAACTAAACTAATAAAGTTTACTTGAATTGGTATTTCAAAGGTGTAATGATTTTATCAAAAAATAATAATTTTTATTTTAACAAAATATATTTTATTAAAACTTATTTATCAAATCTATATAAATCAATGTAAATATTGTATTTCATCAAAATTAGTTTAATATAGTGGAATAAGATGTATTATTGAATGATTTAAAATATTATTTAAAAATTATATAATTGAAAACATTTCCCGTTAATTAACATACTTTTCGTAGAAAATATCAAATTTAGAAAAAATTTGATAAATCCAAAAGGTTTGAGAACAATAAAATCTATCAAAAACCAAAATAAAAATATCAATTAAATTTTATCAAAAAAATAGTTTTTTTATGTATAATATTTTACAAGGATTATATAACCATAAATCAATTTTATTTTTTTATATAATTTTATTCATGTTATTTAAATTAATATTAAGAAATTTCAAAAATAAAAATGGAAAAAAATTATATTTTTTCAAAAAGTAGTTAAATAAATAAGATAAAAAATCAAAACTATATAAGGTTTTTTCTCATCTAATATTAAGGATTCATCAAAATCATTGGATTATTACATTACATTATCCACGTGATTTGTATTATAATATTAAAAACCAATGACAACACCGACTGCTATGTGGATCATTTTTTCAAAATTTGATGCTTACAAAAGGTAGATGTCATGGAATATAGATTTTGGGAGACTATTATACCTCACAACAACATGAACCAACATTGGGTTTCACATATTTCAAGTCTCACAATACCATTATTGTCCCAATGATACCCACATGATATCGAGGAAGATGATACTTCAATATATCTAAAAATAATAAATTTTTGGAATGTTTTATTATAGAACAGTGCAACTAGACTTGTTGGGATACATGGATGTGGGATGAAAAAGTTCAGTGGTTAACCGAGAAAAATTATAGATAACAAAAAACATGGATTTCATTAGAGTCATGGTTGGGTTCAACCCTTGAATTGCTCAAGACTTGGATACGAGCCTTGGAGTAGTTAAAGCCTTGATTTTGGCCTAAATTCAATCTTGGATATGATAACATGTAGCATTGGCAGGAGGTTTCTTCCTTGGATATCTTGGGATATCATGAACTAGTTCGCAATGATAAGGGTTCTTGAAATAGATCGTGGAACTTTTACCAGTGCTTAAAAAACATGGATAAAGATACATTTTATCATGGCTAAGTCAATAAGCATTAATAAAATCAATCTTTATCAACACTTTATTTAGCACGGATTAATACTTATAATAAGTTTTTTAAAATAATACATTTTAAAAAAAGTATAATTATTATATAAAATTGTAATACTTATAATAATAGTTTTTATAAATTAATAATTTTTTAATTATATGAATATATATTTATTTATTCATAATAATTTTTTCAAAATAATATTTGTACAATTATATATATATAAATAAACGTAGTAAATATATTCATTATTAAAATAAATTTATTATAATTTTATAATTATTTATTTATAATTATATAAATACTTTTTAAACAAATATTAATTATCTATTTATAATTATAAATGTATAAAAACAATAAATATACATTTATTAATATTTTTATTACATAAATATTTTTTGACAAATTTATTTTCAACATTATTAATCAATAATTATTCTTAAGTTCATGCTTGTTAAAAATGAGTAAAATTTATTAATTAAAAATAAGTATAATATATAAAAAATTTGGATAAGTTTAATTAATATAAATCTATAAAAATTGATATATATTGAAATCAAGATGACTACATATTGAAAATATGAAAACATAGTAAATAAATATTTACAAAATAAATAATATAAATTGATTAAATTCAAAAAAAAATTATTTCTGTTTGTGAATATGTATATATTATGTATATGTGAAATCAATATACTATGTTTGATCCATGTTATAAATTGAAAAATAAATTTTCATTCAATTATGCCCATTACTCGATTAAATTAGTTAGTGTTTTTAATTTATATTAATTTTTAATTATATTCCTTTATTCACAAAATACATTACTATTTGATGTATATCATAAATAATATTCTGTAATATATAAATCATATGTATATAAATTAATATATATATATATATATATATTTAATATATACTATTTATTAACATTTTCAATAATAATCTAATTAATAAAATGTTTAATATATTTCTCAGTTTACTTATTTTAAATTTTAATTCATTTAATGTTAATTTTTTTGTATGTATATATATTTAATATATACCATTTTTTAGGATCTATAATATATATATAGTATAATAAATTTATTCATTGATATCAATAATTTTTTAACTAATAAATTTCTAATATTATTTTTAATAAATTATTTTTCTATATATTTAATTATTTCATATTATTTATTCAAACATTTATTGGTACTAAAAAATCGCTGATAAAGGATTCCTATATTAGCGCTGAAAATATTGCACGGATAAAGGGTACCCTTTATTAGTGCTTAAAATAAAGCGATGATAAAGGTTGCCCTTTATTAGTGTTGAAAATAAAGATATGATAAAGGATACCCTTTTTCAGCGCTAAAAACATTGTGTTGATAAAGGAGAACTTTATCGGTGCTAAATAAAGTGTTATTAAAGGGTTAAATTTATCAATGTTTTTCTTAGCGCTGATAAAGATTCCATTTAATAGTGCTTTTTTCTAAAGATGATAAATAAGAGTGATGTTAAACACCTTTTTTATAGTAGTGATGGGCTTGGGTATGTTTTCCACTCTCAATTGAAAATATTTCGGTTGATGTCCATTACAATGATAGTTAACCATGCGCTTATTATATAGCAGAATCTCAGAGAAGCTGGTCCTGTGAGCCTGGGTAGTTCAATTCCGCAGTTGGGTGATGGTTCTTCAGGCAGTAAGATGCGTTGTTTTGAGAGTACACATGGGGGTGGTGCAAGCTAGTTGACATGTATTAATACTTATATAGTATGCCACAAATATCGCATGATAGGTCTTAAGAGGAATCAGTGAATGAGTAACGTCATGGAATGTCATGCTTCCAATAGGATGGGTAATCTTTAGTGATTATGTCATTCTTTCACGCAAGCAACCAGTTGCTTGGGATCCGTACCAGTACCTCTATCATGTATATGATCTATGACACTACATCCGGATGAAAGTTTTTATTCTTCTGTCTGGTCAAGATGAGGTAGTAGTTGTATTGGTCGAGGTAGATAGGCCTCATATCATCAACATAATAAATGTGGATCTGCTCTGGCTAGTCAGAAAGAATCTCAGGGATGTGGTTCGGGCCATATGTATGCAGTGTATCCAGTGCTAGAGGAGCAGAGTCTAGATCCAACTATGGTTGGAGTTAATATTCTAGTAGCATCTATATTAGTTTTTTGACCTTTTTGAATTTGGTGATTCACACTCTTTTAATGAGACTATTAAAGGTCTTTGTCTTGTGAGTGAGTACTTAGGTGGTGTTATATCTCTAGACATTCTACTAGGGGTCTGAATAGAGGGCATATGTCAGTATCGGGAGTTCCACCTTGAGATAGGTGGGTATCGTTTGTTCTGGAATTTCTTCATCCTTGAGATCACCAGAATTGACATCATTCTCTATATAGATTGGCTCCTAATTTATCATGCCCAATGGGATTGTTATCTTTGTTGAGTGTCTTCTACATAACCTAATGGAATCATGTATATAAACAAGGGAAAATGGGATATTCATGAAGATAATGCTAGACCCAAGAGAACTGGGATTGGAAGAGTGAAAGCTTAGTTTGTGATTCTCTTTATGAGAAATCAAATAATTAAGATTATTAATTTCCCTTCTATTACAGATCATTTTAGGGACATCTTCGCAAATGATTTCTATAGATTACCTCTTGTGTGATAGGTTGAGTTCACCATAGAGATAGTTCCATGTGCAGCACCAATTTCTATTCCTCCATATATGATGGCGAAAATATATCTCTAGGAACTCAAAAAAACATCTTGAATACCTTTAGGGTATGAGTTTTATTTGATCCAGTACATCACCATGGTATTCACATGTCCTTTTCCCCAAGAAGGTGGAAAGTTCCCTCAGATTGTGAGTGGATTATAGAAAACTGAACCAACTTATGATACATAAACATTATCCCTTTCCTCATATAGATGACCACTTCAACCATCTCCTAGGTGAAATAGTTTTCTATAAGATCTATTTGAGGCCGGGATATCATTAGGTTTGTGTGATGCCATCAGATATACCGTGTATTGAATTCCATCACAGGTATAATTTGTATGAGTGTTTGGTTATATCATTCGGTCTGATGAACAAGCCAATAATCCTTATGGCGTTAATTAATTGGGTTTTCCATCTGTATCTTAATTCCTTTTTGGTAGTATTTATAGACGATATCTTGGTGTATTGGAATTCTAGAAATGACCTTGAAACCCATCTTGAGATTGTGCGGAGTACACAACAAGAGAACCAACTATATTTCAATCTTAGTAAATTCCACATTAGGGAAAGTAAAGTTCCCTTCTTAGGTTATATAATATCATAGAAAGATGTATTTTTTGACCAATTTAAGGTGAGATATGTGGTTTCCTATGTGGATCCCAAAAATCTATTTGGCATATGAAGCTTATTAGAGATTGTTGACTATTACAAGAAGTTCATTAAAGACTTCCCCCACTTAGAAACGCCTGTTATGACCTTGAATTAGAAGGGTGCGTAGTTCCTACAGTTTGAATCTTATGAGAATTCTTTTCAGTGGTTAATGTGAAGACTCACATTACACCTAATTCATATTCTTCCAGAGCCAATCATAAGTTATATAATATATTATTATTCTTATTGAATTGTGTTCAGTGAAGTTATGATGCAAGGTGATAAAGTCAAGACTTATTTCTCTCAAATATAGGGGACTCCTAAGTAGAACTATCCAGTGAAAAACCTCTATCTAGCAGTGTTGGTTCATGCTCTGTACAATTGGAGGCATTAACTTTTGGGTGACAGATTCACTGTTTACACGTATCGTAAAATTTTGAAATTCATCTCCAATCAGTGTGAATTGATTCTGAGGTTTCATAGGTGGGTTAAATACATGCATTGGTTTGACTTTATTCATTATTATCCCCCTGGAAATGGTAATTTTGTGGATGATTCCTTGATCCGGATGACAGAGACACAAGACGTCCAGGTGGCAGGTAGTGAGTGGAAGATGATGGATTTTTTTCTCAGTTGCATGTTGAGGTTCATAAATAGGAAGCGTAGTAAGTTTTAAAATCTCTAGAAGTGAATTTCTCTTTTCTAAAGAGAGTCCAAATGTAGAGTTTATGTAATTCATAGGGACTCATTTTGAGGTAGATAATCGCATGAGAGAACCCAACTCATGGCTTGGTAGTTGATGGCAGTCATACCCTGACCTAACATGGGAGTATTTGGGTGAATTTATATTTATGAGAAGACATAATGATGGAATATCATACCCATATTTATGAATTTTGTCATGGGGTTTCCAAGATGTACTGTGAAATTCATCATTGGTACTAGTGTCCCGGTATGAAGAGGCAGATAGTAGGATTCTTTACTCGATGATCCACCTGTCATTAGGCGAAAGAATATCTTTAGCATCCTACAAGGATTCTATAACCATTGTCCATTCATGAGTAAAAGTGTAACAACATCACCATAGATTTCATTGCAGGCTTTCTGAGATCTCCTTGAGGCAACGATTTCATCATGGCGATCATCGATAGGTTGAACAAAGTCGTGCACTTCCTACCTATCTGGGAGACCTTCTATATTGATGAGTTAGGGAGGTTGTATATCTACTAGATAGTTTGAATACATGGCATACCTCATTCTATTATTTTGGATGAAGATTCCAGGTATATATCATGGTTCTAGAAATGATTTCATAAGGAATTGGGTTCATAGATACTCTTGAGTACTGTATATCACCCCCACACTGATAGGTAGTCCGAGCAGATTATTCTGGTGTTAGAGGATATGATGCGGGCCTATATCTTTAACTTTTCAGGTTCTTAGGAGAATAATAATCCTATTTTTGAGTTTTCCTACAATAATAGGTTTCATAAAATGATTAGAATGGCTCTGTATGAGGCTCTCTATGGAAAACTGTGACATTCACCTTTGTGCTGGATTGAGGCGGGTGAGGCAGCTCTACTGGTTCCTCATCTCGTTCATGAGACTTTAGAGCAAGTTGAACTAATTCAAAAGCATATATCTACATCTCTGTCGAGGAAGAAGATTTATACTGATCACCACCACAGAGCACTTGATTTCGAGGCAGTACATTGTGTATTTTTACATGAATCTCCTCATTTGGGTTATAATTGGATTAAGAGACAGGGAAAGTTATCACTGAGGTATGTCAGTCCATTCAAGATAGTTGAGAGAGTAGAGATCATATATCATCTTTGTTTGTTACCACAGAGGTATCATTCCATGCACACATTCTTCCATGTATCTATAATTTGACAGTACCATCCACAATCATCTCATTTGTTTAATCCTGATGATATTGAGCTTGAGGAGGATGCTTCATTTTAGGAACATATATTTCATATCGTTGATCATAACATGAAGGTTATCCAAGGAAGGTCAGTTCCTCTGGTACTTGTGATATAGTAGAATGGATATGTTCATAACAAGACCTAGGAGAGGGAGTCTGATGTATGTGTGTAGTGTCCAGAACTCTTTTTAAACTTTGTCAAACCACTCTCAGAATGGAAACTCGTGGTGATGTTTTTTTATGTAGGGGAGGTTGTAACATCCTGTCTTTATCCCAAGGTATGAACCATTAATTTTTTTATTTTATTCCTTATAACAGACCTTATTTTGAGTCCTATGAGGTTAACAAAGGCCCTAGGGGTTTTCAATGCTCGTTTGAAGCCCAGAGAACCTAAAGTGTGGAAAATAGGTTGGGTCGCATGGTTTTTCAAACTGTGTAACCCAGGGCGCATAGCTCTATGTCCAGTTGCAGGTCTCAGATAGTTAGAAAATGAGCAGTTTTCACATGGTTAGTCAAACTGTGCACCAAACCATTGTGAGGTTCCATAGTGAAGCAAAACTGGCTGGATGGTTGGAGCATGGTTTGTATTACCAAGTGCAAATCATGTGAACCATAGAATGTGGTTAAAAATTAAAATATTATTTTAATGAAATTTTTTTAAATGCACTTTATATTCTCCCATGCCCTTTTAATTGGGATTTTTCTCCCTCCATGCAGTACGAAACCAATTCTTCTCCTCTTTGGGGGTTTTGACCTATCACCATCCATATTGATCTATTTCATTCACCATTAGAAGCTATGGACTCCTCTTGGTACTCTCTTCCTTCTGTGCTCTTTGATTTCTTTTTCCATCCAATTCTTATTGCACTATCTTCATGTGATACATCTATACCATATTTTGGGTATTTTTCTAAATCGCTTGATTTATCCCATTATATGTCTAATTGAGTGTTGATATTATATGGTTATAGTACCACAACCACAAGGTAGGGAATCTACTCTTTTTCTGGTCATTTCCTTGCATTTTTTTCACATTGTGGTTTTGTGCCACTATCTAGATCATTTCGGAGAATCTTTTTTATAGCATATTAAACTAACTGGTATGGGTTTTCTAACCCATAATAACCTATGAATATGGAAAAACCCATTAATAGGGTTTCTTCTTTCCCTTTTTCCATCCCATTGGGTGTGCCTAACCCAAATTTACTACTTTTCCCATTATTTTAAATTTGGTAATTTCCTGGGTGGTGTGTGGAACCTTATTTATATTCTTTAAATTGATAACATAAATTAAGAATGATTTTGAACCCTCAATTGGATCCCTTTTATAATTTCTAGGATTGATTATAATTTATTATACCATGTTTAGTGCCTTATAACTTTTTCATTCTTGATGTTTATTAAATTTAATATGAATTACATGATAGCTTTCTTATTTCTAGTTACATGAAGACATTACCTTATAATGAAATCCTTATGCCTTGTGATATAACTTAAAAATCATGAAATAGTTCTTTCTTAATGGGATTATACTCAAATTCCCATACTTATTTCAAGTGTACTATGATAATTCCATATGTTAAATTATTATTCTTTGTATCATGTGAAATTTATCAACTTATATCATCAAAAATTATTATTCCTTGTTTGGTGCTCCTTGCTTGAGCCTTTAAAATGGTTTGAATGGAAGGTGATACTTTGTTAAGATTTATAGCTTGAAATAATTGAATTTCATTGATGATATATTGGTAAGAGGCATGTTGGTTGCATATTCCTTTCTTATATCTCTTGGTTATGAAAATTTATTTATGTTTATGCCCTTTTTTATTGGCTTGAATTGGATGAAATACAATGATATGATAGATAGCATGTGTTTTGAATTACATGTGATGACATGCTATTGTTTAGATCTTATTCCTTGTAGATTATTCCACAAACCATGATTTCTCTTATTTAAATACTTATTGTCTTTATATATAAAATGTTGGATTTTTTTAGTCAATTTCATAGCATGGATAAATGTATATCATGTGGTATTGAGATGAAAATTGTTGGCATATAGTTATATATTTATATTTTCTTGATATATAAATTGATTTTATCCAAAAAATATACCTCAGTTTCTTGGTTCACCTAACACAGGTTGGGAGAGAACATGAGTTCTATATTAGGTAATCATGGAAAAACTCTTCGTGTTCGATTCATTTTGACATGATGCATCGAGGAAATGCTTTGGATTTCTAGTAAAGGGATTCTTGGGTGGTTTTTTATACTTCTGAGTGATACTAGTTCCCTATGGGAGAAATCATTGATATACTTTTTGGAAAGATGGTTACGCCATGACTTGTGTGATAGTCGGTCACCTTGTGAGATACTTGGGAAGGAATCAGAAGTTACCAGACCTTGTAGCAATACTTAGGAAGTCTTAAGAGTCACCAAGGATGGGATTGATGGTATTAGATATTATCGTATGTTCCCATTATTATACTTGGTTTTATTTTAGATCACCTTTGATGGGAATGAGAATCCACCTCATTATTTGAAGGATTTCATGTTTTGTAATGTTAATTGATTAAATTTCTTGTTCTTTTGAGATGCATCACTTTATTCCTATTTTTTTATTCCTTGGTATTTCTATTGTATACTTAATCATGTTTATCAAATGATATGGATATGTGACCCCAATTTAAAGCATAAGTTTGGGGTATTATTTTTTTATTTTCTTTATTTACATTAGCACATGATATATATTGTGACCAACACAAGTAACTTATCCAGACATCTGGCTTAGACCAAAGTAGGTGGTATGGGACGAGTGTCTAATTAGGAACCTAGACCAAGATTCAATTGTTGATTTATTTATTTCTCTATCATTTATTATTTTTTGGCACACTATAATATATTTACTGCATTAAATAGAATGTTCTTGAAATTTTGGGTGTCAGACTATTGAGATTTATCTCACACTCAAATCAGACACTATTTGGTACCCAAGTAGACATTAGAAGTGGATATATTTTATATACCTTAACAATTACAAAATTTAGAATTATTTTTTTTATCATGCTCTAATTTTGTTTTATTTACACACAGAGTTGTATTTTTCCTCTAGTTGAGCTCCCCAGTTTACTCTTTATAGTAGCATACTATGTAGTAGGACAGGAATCAAATAACAATGGGATGGAATCTTTAAAGTCCTCTTCATAACATTTATTTTGTAGAAAAAATATATCTCTTTGTCTCATCCTATATTCTCAAAGTCCACATGGATAGTGTCCTGATTATGTGAGTAATATTTTAATATAAATGAATCTATTCCAGGATTTTATTTATTCTCAATGATACGAACCTTAAAAGGTTAATCCTCGAGTATAGGGGAGTCCTCATTTTCTTCATCAACTTGATCAGCCAAAATTTTATATAATGAATTTTGATTTAAATATAAAAGTCTAATGGTGTCAAATAGAATCCCTTATTCATTCTACATTTTTAAATATTCCCTTTTGTCCTCAATACAAATAGACCAATGGTAATCCCTTACAACCTATTTCCCTTTTATGGGAATGTTTGAGTGGAGGAGGGATTCCAAATACCCCATCCTCCCAATAGGACTCATCCTGAACCTTCAAGGCCTCATACAAGGCTTAATTAGGTTTTTTGGAAGAACCAAAACTCTCCTTAACATGGGGGAATATCCTTCTCTACATTACTGGATTTACTCATCTTATTAATTTTTAGCATCTTCATATTCTTATAGTTTTAGATCTCATGGTCTCTAAATTTGTAAAAAAACAGAAGTGGGGAATAAAATCATACTCATAATCAATATAAATCTTTTCCCCATTTATAATTAGAGTATAATTATCATCCCGAGGGTATAGGAGGTCCATATCTACCAATAAACTAAAATAATTTCTATATTTTCCTTTAATTTTAATCTAATTTAACTTAAGTAGTTTCCAATTGTATTAGGAAATGTACATAAAGATTCATGAGTCCTATAACACACAACCAAGACCATAAAATTAGAACCAAATTTGTGATTTAGTTTTCTTCTTATGATGGGGTTAGAAGAAGATGTCCCATTTTGAAATTATGAATATTCCAAGATTTAGATTGTAGATGCTAGAGTACCAGGATATATATATATATATATATATATTCAAATTATATTGTAAAATATGATGAAAGTAAACCTTACCAATAGAAATTATCCTCATTCTCTCAAATCCCAAAATTCGGCTGTGAATCATTTTAGGATCATCAACATTTGGAGGTTTATCACATTTAGTGATAATAATCCTCCCAAAAAGTAATAACCTATAATAATATAGTCTATAATTAAAAGAATTTTTATCAAATATAATGATGATATTAAAAACATGACCTCTAGTGATATGAGGTTTGTGTACATCTGGATCTGATGATTCCTCCCAAAATGATTTTTGGGAAGGATTTCTGTAATGGAGACTCCTTTTTTAAGAGGTTTCATAATATTCTTATGCACTTGCATGTGAACAAATGGTGGATGATTTATGTTTATAGGGAAAATAGAATTTGAAAATATATATATATTAGGATTTTCTTTTTGGTTATGGGACATGTGTTTCACAATGATATATGGTGGTGTGCTTTCATGTTTCCTCTACAATTGGGGGAAAATGAAAAGATGATCATTTAAGGAAAAAGTTCAACATTTTAAAAAAAATTAATGTTTCAAAACATATGAATAAAATAAAAAATAACTTATTTATAGAAGTTAAATTTATTAAAAGAATTAAATGTGGAACATTGGTTAAGATTCATTGAATTTCAGTTATATTATTTAATGAATCAAGACTCATTCTTCAGAAATTTTCAATGTTTCATCATTATCGACCAACTATTAACTTTAGAAAAAATATCTTCTAAATTAATCTTGATTGGTGAAGTCTAATTTATAATTTTTATATTTATATGTATTATATTCCTATGTATATAATTCATATACATAATATTGGATTTAACATGGATTAACTTATTTTGAGTGATGGAGAAAAATAACTTAATGATAATCTAAATTGAAAAAAATTAATGAATATTTAAGGAAATGTTAAGTGATGAGAATAAAAAAGAATACATCTTAGAAATTTAATTTAACAGTAAATCGTAATTTATAATCAAATGGGGATTAGAAATTAATATTTGATCATTTTCCATTATACCAATTTTTAATAGTCTGATTGATTAAAAATTTAACCTTTTCAATAGATGTTTTAAAATTATTATAGTGACTCTTTTATTGAGAACAACTAAAAATTATGTTTAATAGAATTTGATTCAATGTTTTTTAGTAATTTATTAATTTTTTTGTTAAATAATTTTTAATTTTTTAATTTTTGGTTTTTCTGATTCTAATAATATTACATTATTTTATGTTAGTTGGAGAAAATTAGAATAAATGATGTAAAATTATTGAACTAACATCATGGTGTCCCATAAAAAATTTCACTACCATATTATGTAAATATTGAAGAAAGAGTCTAGAGGATAGCATTATACATGGTGAATAAGGTTTTTTATTTTGAATAAGGAAACCCATAGTGACCACTGTGACATGGTGAAAGTTTTATTGATTTTTATTCTAATGGTTTTAATGAAAAAAATCAATGAAAATGATTGGAGTGACATTCATTAAAAAAACAATAACCATGATGAGTAATAAAATAGTGAAAAATTTGGGAAAACCAATTTCGAGGGATAAATAATTTAATATAATCAATAATAAAGGCATAAATTTCTCAATATTTCCCAATAGAAATTGTTTTTAATTTTCAAATAAAATCAGGATTTTTTCATAAATAATTTTTTGATTTATGATTGTGTTCTAAAAATAATATTAATTATTCATAATTTTTTCGTAATAATAGTAAAATTTCCATCACTTTAGTTTTATATAGAATATAAATTTTTTTGTTACATTAACACCACACTCTGATGGGACTAGGTTTATAAATATTATATTCTCAAATATATGAAATAAGACTCTCCCTTTCTTTGATTTTAATTTATATTGTTTTTTATTTTAAATTCTATAACCTCCATTTTTTAATTTATTCATTCTACTTGATAATTTTTATTTATTTATATGTGTTTTAAATTAATTTCTCATTTTATTTTTATTGAAATACAATATTTAATTATTTTACTATTATTTATTATTATGGATAATTCATTGATGATTGAATTTTTACTGATCATGACTACCTAGACTCTTTAGGTATAAGGAATCAAGTGTAGAAAGATGGTAACATATTATTTTCTCTTTAATTCAATCATAAATATGTAGTTTATGTTTAAAAGTTTCATATGGATTCACTTCAATAACATTTATTAAAGCATATTTTATTAATATATTTATTAAAATAGGGTTTTCAAACTATTAGAGGGAGAAATTTTTAATGAAAATTTTAATTCATACTTTTCCTTTTATTTTTCAATATAAAGTGAATAATTTCATATATCCTTTATATTATAATATATTAATGGATTTAACGATAATTAATACATTTGAAAATAATGAAATTAATTACTTTTGAACATCCTTTCAACTAAAAAACTAAATCGTTCTGTGAATAATGGATATAAATTATTTTATGAAAAAAGTATCTGTAGAAATTGAGTGCTTACATCATTCCTTACTAACTGATATTATTACTCTAAAATTTAGATTATTAGTAAATTAAAATATTTCTTTAAGTACTAATTGAGGGTTAATAATTTGTTTAAAAAATATTATTAATTTGTAGAACTCATTGGATTTATCACATATTAGCAACACATTTATTTAGTTTTCTAGTGGATATTTGAGTAATGAAATAATTTTATGAACTTTTTGAACTATGCAAGTAATAATGCTTCAAACATAGTTATCTACCAAATATAAGTTGAAACAATGAATTCAAAAAAAATATGACCTAGGATTTCTTATACCAAATTAATTCACCTAAGAATCTTTTCACTGGTCCCAATACAACATAATGGTGACTGATAAGGTCAACCATATAATTCATTGAATGGTTCCAAAAAGATTAAAAAAATGAAATTTGTTGTTATAAACCAACTCCACCATTGAAAATTGATCTTTTAGGAACATAGTAAATTCAAATACATATTTTTATATCATATCTTCCATAATTTGAATAATTCATTACATAAGTCTATTATTCTTGGGGTGGTAAGTAGAACTCATCCTCAATTGTGTTCTTATAGTACTCCAGAGTTCCTTAAAAAAATTGATATAAACTAGAAATATATATATATATATATATATAAGACAGTTTAATTTCTTTCTCTATGGTTCCCAATAAATTAATTCATATAAATCATAACAAGGTCATAAACTAAAAATATTTCTGGAATATGTAAGAAATACATTGATTTTGTGCATTGATCCACTTCTACCCAAATTCCATAATGCATTCATAGTGTTTTCAGAAACCAAATAATTAAATTAGTATTAAATTTATTCTCACTTTTATATTGGAATTGTTACTTAAAACAACGTCTTAAATGGTCTTCTATGTAATCCCTTTAATATCTTCCAATATAAACATTAAGAAAAAAATCCATACCAACATTATTCATTCCTGACCCTTGGAATTGGCATCTAATATCCTAATACATCTCAATAACAATGGGTTGTGTATCCCAATTCAAATGGAGAATATTTTGAAGTAATCAATTCTTCATTTTCACATGAATCACTATCTATCCTTAATAATAAATCACATAATATAGTATGATAATTCATTTATGAGTGGTCTCCCCATTATTTAAGGAATCCCCTATACATTTCCATTCATAATAATATAAATAATTGTCATTCAATTAATTATTCAGAATGGATATAAAATTAAGAATATAAATGAACACATAATCTATCATTTCCTTAACCTCTATGAAAATTTATACAACAAATACCATAACTCTCCTACTATATTCACCACTTCGGCTAGTTTTTTTAGTAAAATAATATGTCACCACATTACCTTTTCCTAATATATAAATAAGATAACAATCAAAAATTTGAATGAACCCTACATTCATATTTATTATTAGGTTAAGATCGCATCATGTTAAATGAATCTCCAATTATTATGATCCATATATATAAAAAATATTAAGAAATGGATAATGCATCTCACACTTCAATGTTTCAACACTAGTAACTTACTCTAAACCATGTGTAGCGTAATTCATCTCATGAGGTCTCATTATTATAGACCTATATAATATATATAGCTACTTTATTTTATCAAAAAAAATCTAAAACCCAACACATATACAACATAAATCAATTAATAACCATAATTCTTCTCATTAATAATAAAAACTAATGTCATAGTAAGTATATTCTTTAATTCTAATAATACCTTCACACACCAGTAAATATTTTCTCAATTATAAGTTAAGGATTACCTTGGAAAAACTAATTTCAAAACACAAAAAACATCAATAATATACATTCAACCCAATAAAATTTTTTTATATCCAATACATTATTAGGAATTTCAAAAGACATTACCACTTTCAATTTCTCAAGATAAATATTTTTGATTCATCATAAATAATATATAAAATAAATTTTACTTCTTGAATGCATAACTGATATTTATAGAACTACACATACTACTTATACTTAAGTAGTATTCTTGAAACAATATTTTGGAGTTTTATATATTCTTTATCTAACCTTGAGTATATCAATATTTGATTTGAAAAAAAATACTATAAATGTGTCCAAAAATTTATGGAAGATGTGGTCCTTTAATTCCATAAACACTACATGTTTAATTTTAACTCCAAAAATCATGACCAATAACTCATAATTACTATATCAATATTAAAAATATATTTTCATATATCACTTTTACCTTCACCCTTAAATAATATAAACATTGAATGTTGATCATAGAAAATAAATTATCTACATTAAACTAATAAAATTGAGCGTAAATTCAAGGTAATGGAATTTTTTATTTTCAATCACCTAATTCAATTTTCAATTGAAAATTATAAAATATAAGACACAATTTACTATCTTGAAAAGTAGAACTTGTGCATCCCAAGGGGAAACATCAAATTGGATGAGTCCATTATACTCAGTCTCATTCTATTTAACAATTAAATAATTTAATTCTAACTGTTATATATGATAAAAATGTATCAAAATATATAATTTCCCAAAAACAATGTAAATGGAAACTTCTACAACATACCTTAGTGGTAATTTAATGAAATCATATTCGAAATCATTTTGATATAGACCTTCCACTACTAGAAAATAGAGATCTATATTTTACTACAATTAATCTAATAATAAACCAAGTCCAAAGAATATATATATCCAATATAAATTAATATTGGTCCCACCCTACTACAATTAATGTAAACTCTATCATGATATAATATACAACAATATTAGGTTCCACAAAGAGAAATGTTAGACAATAACAGTCAATTTGTACCTTGAATTTTCTTATCCAATCCATTCCAATAATAAATAAATATGTATTGATTTTAAAAATTAATATGTCTCATGAAATTTATACATTACTAATATTAATTGAGTATGATATATGGAAAAAAATATCATTCCATTAATATAGTGCAGAATCAATTTTCCGTGTATACAAAACTAACCCCAATAATAACACTAATTGATCTACTTATCATTAACAGATAAATGATTATGAAACACTTATATCAAACAATAAACAATGATCATATAATCAATAAATATGGTTTTTTCACAATATAAGGTCTTAACTAATTGTTAGACACATCTGATGTATACTAAAAAAAGGGCCTTTCCTAAATATTATAATATACCAAACACTCCTCTTAACGAGGCCTCCCAACTCTTTAATAAGACCATAAATCTTTTTCCTTGATTTATCAACTTTTATCCATGATCCATAATCATAGTTAGCTGATTCACTACTACTTATCCATGATAATGTCCCAACAATACTTCTTCAGATTAATCAACTTCCGACACTGAAAACACTCACTAGGTAGAATTGGAAACTTATATATCAATTTTCCAACAATAGTAAACTAAAATAAATATAGTGAATTATCCCTTGATATATGTGTGAATATAAATCCATATATTTTACTTTGAATTCCATCTTATTCCCCTTATCACCACAAAAAATAATTATTTACTCTACTTATATAAGGAATAGAGGTATTATCACACCTTATGTCCCCTATATTCTCCTTCATCATAGCTTCTACAATAACCACCTCCTTATATGTATGTATCCTCAATAAGATAATCCTTAAATTCTTCTCCAATCATAGACATGTCTTAAATAATTTTTTCTTAAGGATCCCATTCATCACCAACTTCAGTGTATACCATAAAAGATCAAAAAAATCATTTCACACTCCATCTATGATGTATTACCTTTCTTAAAATATAAAAATGTATTGATACTTTAGAGTTTTAACTCCTCTAAAAATATTAATCAATAAAAGAATTTTTGGAAACTATTCCAATCAATATCCTCTTGGAGTTTAATTTTTTCACCATCCCCTATCAGTTTTGAGACATTACTTTAGATAAATAAGATATTAACTCCACTATCAAGTTTTTAGCATCTATAAAAAAAAGAATATATAGTTTTTTATCTCTATCTATTCTATTTCATATTCATCTACCACATCTCAACTAAATGATGGTTGAATATAATTTCAAAACTATAATTCTTGGATAATAAATATAATCATTATCTCTAGATAAGGACCTATTATAAAAACTTCTATATCCCCTCATCATCATCCATAATAACTATTCTAGGGAGGATAAACCTATAACCTATATAATAATTCAATTAAAAAATTAAATTTCCAAATTTATTGTCATCACAAAATATATTATACACTATTTCTCGGTGTATTTCAATCCTTTTATGTAGCCTAAAATAATTTCCCACAACTATATTATAATAATTTAAATTTTTATTGTAACTCCCTTTTAAAAAAACTATTAAGAATTAGAAATCATTGATTTATTGAATATAAGATTTTTTTTTAAAAATATTTATGTAAAACCAATTTAATGTGATGGAATTCCTTACCATTTCTATCATAATACATGAGATCTTTCTAGTTATAAACCATCATTAGTAAATTTTCCCTAAATAATAAAATCTTTTAAGGAAATCCCTAACCCCTCATTTACCCTGACATCTTAGTAACTCGATGTAAGACAAAAATAGGTCATAAATTCCTTTTGAAATAAATTTTGAGGCCTTTGAATTCAATTATCCACATCTACAAGAATTTACATGAATTGTATTTAAAACCTAGATCTAATATCATTTTATAACACCTCATCCTGTGAGCCCAAATCCTAGGACCTATATCAGAAGTTCCAAGGGCCTAAAGTGTTCTATTGTGATAGAGAAAGGATAGATGCTAATTCTATTAGATAATGTAAATCATTGGGGAATGATTTTTCCTTAAAAAGAAATCGAAAAAAAAGAAAATTTTTATGTGGATGATAAATTATTTCTTAAAATAATAAATTTTCAATTAAGAACTCACATAAAATAAAATAATTTTTAAAAATATAACTTAAAAACACAAGGAAATATTATAATACTAAAGGAAAATAGTGTCACTAGTTTCAAGACACCAGCCAATTTACAATATCACAAATGTAGATCTATGGATCACCAATAACAATGAATTACATATTCCCATTTCCAATATCATGACCAACCATATCAATATGTCCAATATAACACATTGGATGGAGTGAGAATAAAAATGGTATATTTTTCACAATGACTTCTATAAATACCCATGTATGAGAAATGAAAAAAAAATTGTATAATAATAAATCATAAATTAATTACATTTTTCCCAAATATGAGTTACTAAAAGTATTCCAATCCTTAGAATCCATGAATATCTATTTATTTCAAAAACCATTTTTTTTTAAAATATAAATTTTAAAATTATTTTATTCAAATAAATTTATAAACCATGTCTAATCCCTGATAAGATCCACCTTCAAAATATTCTTATTTCCTTTATTTCTTAAATGAAAAAAATAACCATTTTACCTAGATGCATTAAAAACTTGTTATTCCCTCACGTCTCTCTATAAACTCCCATTTTCTTAAAAATTAAATCATATTAAGGAAAATATCATTTATAATCTACAAAATTCAATTCTAGAAAGATAATTATCATGATTAATCACTCATATCAATAGATTTTAATTTTCTTTCAAATACTACAATTATTTAAACCATGGTTTCACCCATTAAAACATAAAACCCCAAACCATTGGAATTACCATGATAAGGAGTGAGGTTTCCCATTTTATCATTGTAATTCAAACGATTTATTAATTTATCACATTCTCTATTTGCCTCATCTTAACCATATATTAATCTTAGAGGTTTCTAAATAAGTGTAACAAAAAATTCATTTTACATGAATGAACAAACTCTATGGAATGAGGATCTAGTAAAACACATTTAAATAATTATTTAAAATAATACCCTTCCCATGGATATTCTCATAAAAATATAATTTAAAAAAAACTAAACTTTAAATAGAATAATGGGTTCTCACAAAACCCATATAAACAAATAATTTCATGATCATAATCAATAAAAAAAATTAGATGTGTCTACCAAGATCATAGAAAGTATATATATCTCCAACTAAGATTATATATACATAATTATCAATAAAATAACAAAATAATATTCCTTTAAAGATGACTCATTGAGTATTATCATCAAAATACCATATAAATAGTAATATAAAAAAATATAATTTTTTATTTTAATAATTTTTCATTGATTTTTAATATTTCAAATGGCCCTAATGCAGATTTGATACAACACATGACAAGATTTATTGGACCTAGTGTAACTCACTACCTTGTATTTCAAGGACCCTAATGATTAGAAAAACCCCAATATATTTTTACATTTTAAATGTATATAATAAATATTATACGAGGAATTCTAAAATAATCACAACCCCCATTTAATTTGGAACGTATCCATATTAGATGTCATAAAATGTGCTTTTACTACTCTATGGATATAGTGAAACTGATATAATTTTCACATAACTATACACTATAAATAAATTAAATAAAATATATATTATAATTATTTCCATAAACCCTGACAATCTGATCATTGAATTCCAACATCTGATCACATCATATATAACCCTCCTTCTTAAAGTCCCCTACCATATTTTTAAAAAGATAGATCTTGAAGGATGAGAATGTGATGATACAATACTAAATATTTAAACTATTATCTATGATTAAATCCTTAACCCATTATCCCCATAAGGATTATATGGTGGACCCAATTTAAATATCCTATTCAAACACTTATCATAATCATTATTTCATTCATAATAAATCCTCCATCTCTCACTAATAAATCCTTAGAGAATAAAATTGCTTCACCCAGTCATTTCAACTTTCTAATACATCAAATTAGTTCCCATTTCTCACCTATATTTCATCTATTTTCAAAACCATATCAATAAAAATAATATATTGTAACTTAATTCTATCTTAATAATTTTTCCATGTTATCATATTCTAAAAAATAAAATAAATTTGTCTCCCATATCATTAAATGATATAAAAAACAATGGAGTTATAATAAATCACAAGAAACCCTTCTTGTTGGGATTTACCCTTCAATCTTTAGTCTGATATAACTTTAGGTT
This sequence comes from Viscum album, assembly GCA_963277665.1. Lineage (NCBI taxonomy): Eukaryota > Viridiplantae > Streptophyta > Magnoliopsida > Santalales > Viscaceae > Viscum > Viscum album. The sequence continues at coordinate 1,055,827,938 of OY728133.1, forward strand.
AAAATTAATGAATAAATAATGGAAATATCTTACTATGGATCTCTAAAATTGTATATATTAATTCATAATCCAATAGTAAAATGAGAACATTAATAAAATGAGAACATTAATAAAATTAGAACATTACTAAAATGAGAACATTTTAGACTTAATAAAAGCATTTTTATTAAAACCAAGATACTCTCTGAATGTTCTTATTGAGAACATTTTTACAAGATACTCTCTGAATGTTCTTATTGAGAACATTTTTATTTTCATAAAATCTTCTAAAATTATAACATTTTTAATATATATTCTTAATTTACAAAACCATTTTTTGAATATTTCATGAAATAAACATTAATTTTGATCTCATATATTATAATATGATATTAAATATTTTCATGTAAACCATTTTACGTAAAATCAATATATATTACACTATATTATAATAGAAAATTCATAAAAAGGATAACAATATGAATATATTGCTTCTGGAGATAAGTATTTTATATTTATATCATACTTTCTAGAATAATTATATAGTTCCCGGTGAAATAAGTATATTGTATAACCAAGATACATCACATATAGACTTAATTTCACAATTAATATCATATTAGTCACTTTAATTGTATATAATATCCTTAAATACAATTATATTTATGACTATAAAAATGTAATCACATTTTCTAACTTTTAAGAAACGTTTATAAAATATTGTAAATAAACATACCATTTCATTATCAATAACAATTTTATATATTTCAAAGAAACTTCACAAATTAATTCTATTTTTTAGTTTTATAAATTGTATTTAATTATATTTAAGGTAAATATATACTTATTAATATGTTTTAAAAGTCAGGTATAAGGTTTTTTCACATAGATGGATAAATCTGTAAATATATTTTTGAAATCATTAAAAAGTAATCAAATTATAAAATCATGAAAAAAATTTGTACACAATATTTTTTATCATCTTGAAGGGTTAATGTTGAGTTGAAACCAATTATTTATAATAATCATTACAATTTCAACTAGTACATTAATTTTCAATCAAACTCAGTGAGCCATTATTTATATTTGTTTTACTTGCATTAATTTATTATGTATTTTGATCATAAAAATAGATAATATTATTAGATCATATCATAGATCCAAAAAAATATCCTATATACTAATTTGATATATTTTAGTGGTCACAATAAACTTATTTTCTTCTCTAAAATATATATCTCGATGTTATTGTTGAATGTTCATACCTAGAAAATGAAAAATCAAAGAAAATATTGATTTTTGGATCATAAATATTTGTAATGAATCTAATAATTCGAAATATAAAATAATAATGTATAAATTTATATTATAATAAATATACAAATATTTTATCTATGATGAAGTCTAGATGAATTCATTGAAGAAAGAAAAATTAAATGAAATGTATTATGGTAAACCAACTTTTATGTCCAAACTACATCATCCAAAATACATCTAATTGAATAATGTTTATGATCAAAACTTTTATTGGATAACTGAATCTCTACTATCCAAACTACACCATCCAAAATACATCTAATAGAATGAATTTTATGATTGAAACTTCCCTAGGATAATTGAAGATCAACATGTAATTATATGAATAGAAAAATTATTAAGAACATTCAGAGAGTATCTTGGAATGAAATGAGTATCAATTTTATTTGAATATTTAAATCACATCATCTGAAGCTATGTAATATATGAGATTTAATAATTGGTCCAATCAATATATCTAAAATGATCATTAGTATTTATGATAGTAATTAAATAGAAATATATAAGGTGAAATATAATATTTTATTATAAAATAATTACATTAAATTGTTACATTCTTCTATGATGAGAAATCAAATATTTTTCAAAAAAATATAATTAATTGAATAAAATCAAAAATTTCCTTGATCGATATGACACATCGAAATTAATGAATACATCTGCAATATAGTGAAATATGATTGTTAGACTCCAAAATTCATATTTGAAGGTCCATATAAAGGCAATTGGGAGGTAATTTGAAGGATTAATTAGGTTAATATATTATTATATTCAAATGAGAACACATACCCAATGGTTTATTAACATTATAATTTCTTTAAAATCTAGCCAGAGAATAAATTATTCACTTGAACATATGAATATTTTAATCTATATTATTTGTTCCCAGTATTTTTATTTGTAATATTTTTTTCCAAAAATAAATGAATATCCCTTTTCATTATAATCGTATTTTACCTCATGGTATGCTCTTAATGAATAATGAAGTTATTGGTATAAGGGAATATTTATTCATTAATGGAAAGTGGGACTTAATGTTACTCAATGTTTAAATAAAATATCTTGGTAAAAGGTCTTTCTTTTATATTCAGTTAAAATTGAATAAGTTTAATTGAAAAGAAATTTCTTATATGTATATTTATTTAAGGGAGTGTGCATTTTTTATCACAAACCACTATAACATTTTTACTTATCAAGTACTACTGTAATTTTATATATTTATTTTTCTTTAAAATACACAATTTTACTTAATATTTTGATTCTATCATTATTTGAATAATTTTGTATATAGTGTTTTCATTTACTTATTTATATCCTTTAAATAAAATTAGTAATTTTACTTAGTGAGCCAAAGTGTTTATTGTTTTCCTACTAGATTTTATTTACTTTGGATAGTTATAAACAACTATATTAATTTTGTTCTACAAATTCTGAAAATTCATTCCAGAATAAATTTCTGAAATAATAATAATTACTATAAATATCCTAAATTTCAACTTTAAAAGTAACATTAACTTGTTAGTTTACGGGCTTATAAATCATAATATTTTTTTAAAAAATTAATTTTATTTTATGACGTACACCCTTCTTTACACTAACATGTATTCATAGCATAAAAATTTTATTTAAGGGTGTTGTGTTAAATTTTTTATATCCTTAATTCATTCCATTAGTTATTTCAATACTGAGCGTATATTTTGTATGCACTCTCGAAAAATTAAAAAAACAACATTCCTTCAATATTTGGGATTTTCTGAATAGAAAATGTACCGATTATTTTCTTATTTAAAAATATTTCAATGTGAAACTAATTTTTATTTACATCAATAAACATAAATTCACTATGGTGATGTGTTGAGACATGTTTTTATCCTTGTAATACTTTGAAATATTTCTATATATACTTCTAAATATAGGTGCTAATAAATCTTGCGATTCTGAGGCTTGGTGTGCCTCTAGTTAATTTTATAAAAATATTAGATATATCTTATATTATATGTGTGTATTTCTTAATGAAAATGAGATAAATCAGAGAAAAAAGTTCAAATTATAAATTTGATACCTTTTTTTAGTATGTACCACATTTTTTACCCTAGGGACGAACTAAATTAGGTTGGTGTATGGCGTTCATCCATCTCACCCGTTGAGGGTAAGTTCAAAGGATTAATTAATTTATCAAATTAATTAATGCATGTGAACTAAAATTTTTCCTACAAATACATGTTCATGGATAATTTCCTAGGGTTTTCTCGTAATCATGGAATCGCCAACTATGCTCTTCCTCTTCTTTCATTGGTGGATTGCATCAGACAATGACGAAACTCCATATCAGAGCAGATCAGGATACAGCAAACACAACAACTTCCTTCCATCATTGATTAACATGTTATTTGATGATGAATTATAAAATCTCCATGTAAGAATCATTAGTTTTTTCGATACTCCCTTTTTGAATAAATATTTTGATTATATCAATCTATTCTATTAATTTTCACCAATTGTAGACTTTGAATGTGCATGGGTAGTGATTAATTTGATTATTTCAATGTTTTCTAACGCAAAATACCCATTCTTGATCGTTAGGCAATAATTCTTGGAAAATATAATTTAAAAACAAATATTGTGATTTTCCTGCTTTATTAATTCACATTCACCATTGGTTGGGCCCCGTGGTCCCGTTTGAACATTTTCTAGTAGTATCGAGCCTGATCGGACCCCCAAAAATGCAATAGTTTCACCGGTGAGGGAAGTATTGATGAATCAGACACATATGTGGGATTTTTGTGAGTTTTGGATGTTTTTTTCATTGATTGGAGAATAAATCCATGGGTTAATGAGGTTGGTAGATGTGTATAACGCACTATGGAACCCATGTGGACCGACAGAACCGATTTTCATGAAGCAACTACTGGAAACGATGAATGGCGCCTCAATCTGCTAAACTCAGGTGGATTCAAGGTGGGGAATATGGAAGAACGGGATGATTCAAGGTTCATATCATGTATATATATTTCTATTAAAATCCAATCTATGCGTCATGTACAAGGATGAACATAAGGCATGTAGCCCTGTAGCTATTTCGGATAGGGTTCCAAGAAATCATAAGGATGTAATGGTGTGTAGCCCTCCTATACTCCGTATACCTCATCCCCTAGTGGATGAGCTGTGTGATGGATCACATGGGCGTGAATTTATGTGGGAGTACATGGCTATCCACACAACCTTGTACCAAAGAATACGAGAATGGTCAGGGCACATGGGTGGTAATCCATGTGAAGCAACACGCCATGTACTGAAGTACACCAACACGACCAGATGGACACTACCCAATACTGGATAGCTTGGACACACTATGTAGTAGACATGTATTCTGTGTAATCCTACATTTTTAAGATCCATGTGTTTTCTAAGGACATGGACAGATGTTTGAGCAGGGCCACATTTCATGTCAGTCACCTCACCCATTGTGTACCCCTTGGAATTTTTTTTTGGAAAATATAGGTTTTGTATCTCCTTCATTTTCACTCATATTTTTTCCCCGTGAGTAACCTATCCTATTTCTTCTACTCTAAAAGTGATTGTTCCCTTATTTTTGGTGTTTGGGAAATGATGTGATATTTTTCAGAAATATATATTTTTGGGCAATGCCTAATGACCATAGTGATTATATAGGATCACAATAGTCATTCTGAGTGTATGCTCCGATAGAGTTTGGCAGTGAGTCCTCAATGGATTTCCAAGGGGTACCCATCAGTAGAGATGGGAAATGGTTCCTCAAAGACTAACAAGTGGTACCCTCCAATAGATAAGGGTTATGGGACCTCAATAACATTTTGATTGGTGCCCTCTGGTAGAGATAGGTATTGGGTCCTCAATGATTATTGAGTTATACTATCCAGTATAGCAGGGTAGTTAGTCCTTGATGACTTTCGAGTGCTACCCAGATGTAGAGTTTGGTAGTGGGTCATCAATGAATATATGGGTGGTACTGTTTAGTTGATCATGGTAGTGGGTCCTCAATTACTTTTAGAGTGGTACCCTCTAGTAGAGCTGGGCAGCGGGTCCTCGACAAATTTTTGAGTGGTACACTCGAGTAGAACTAGGAAGTGTGTCCTTAATTGATTCTAGATTGGAACCCTCATATTGGGAAGGGCATGGGTCCTCCATAGACTATCATATTGAAACCCCCATATTATACTTGGGAATGGGTCCTCTACCTATAGATTGTGGCCCATCAACTGTGTGGAATAGTTATGAGGCATGGTTTGACATGGATAGTTATTCCTACAAAGATGAGTGTAATGATAGAAATCATTGATTTATTTTTTGAACTATTTTCTACACTTTATTCTATGTTGAGATGTGAGATGGATATCTCCTTTATTCCTTGATTGGGATTATTTTGACTGAGGGTGTGTGTGTGTGTGCATTTGTATCCATACCCTTTCATTTGGTTACTCTATTTTGATGAGATGAGAAGATATGTGGGGTATGCCATGTATTTTCAATTGTTAGATTATCATGGTTCGATGGGTATACAATTCTAATATAAGTTTAAAAGACTCAAAATTTCATGTTGTGACCTTTGTTCTTGTATTAGTTTACTATCTCTTGGCTAAGGTTGATCTATTCACTTTCACTGAATCTGCATCATGTGTATTATTTATTGTATTTTTATTCCTTTTATATCTCCTAATTCTCCCATTTTGGATTTTAGGGATTCATACTTGGTATGTAAATATTCACCACATCATAGGATTTTCATGAACATCTCGTGTCTTATACAGATGACAGATAGGTTGTTGGGGACTTCAAATGAGCTGAAGTATACATGGTACTTTGGACAGCGTACAATTGTTGTAGTATAGAGATCAAGAGTCGAGCTCCCTCAGCAGTTTAATTGTTTTAGTTCTATCAGGTTAGGAAATGTTTCTAGTTGGGGGTGTATTTCACCCCTTTACTTTTTAGTTTGTATTGTCGTACTCTTGTACACCCTCTAGGTTATACTTTATTAGTTTACTTTCTAGTTGTTTCATATTTTTATTATAATTCCTCTGCACTTCTATATTTATATTGTTAGTCGTGTGCATATATGCACTTAAGAAAATTCTTACCATTTAGAATATCCATTTTGGTTATTGTTTCCACCCCATGTTTTATGAAGGTAGGCTTGGGGTAGTTGAGGAACGAGCCCTGGCTGGGGTCTGGTCGTGACAGATTAGTATTAGAGAAGTTAATTCCCTATGACATTTTTCAGACTAGTCCCCTTATGAATATTATTTGGGTTTAGGTCAATAGTGTCAAAGTTTTTTTAGTGTGGATCTCTAGTTAAGGAATCCATTTATAGTGTGGGTGGCCAACATATCCATCCGCCAAGACCTTCACTACCTGCTTGTCTACTTGGCATACCGATACATTGAATAAAATGTTTGATAGTAAATGAATCATATAGGATTGAATATTTTATTATCCTTCTTAATTCATCTCCCCATTATTGTGATATATATGTGTGTGTGTGTGTGTGTGTGTGTGCTCATCTGACCATACTATATTTTGATAACATTTAGGATGTATTTGCGATGATAGCCCGCTATGATACCAGTTCTGAATCATGGTGATGCCTTGATGAATGATGAGGTCTCATTTGAGGGTCCATTATGTAAGATTCTTCCTCTAGGTAGGTGGGTTGAAGAACATCCACCATTAAAGTAGTAAATTTTCCCAACTGAGCTAACTGAGGATGTGTCGAGTCTTAGAGTGCACTCTGGCTTCCAGTTCCATAGGTTTTTGATGTTCTATGGTGGGAGATATCCTCAGGTAGTAGAATATTGGATAGATTCAGTGTTCCATATAATCAGTCTCATCAAGACACCAACGAATCAATTGGTTTCACTGGCAGCTAGCTTTTTCCACAAAGCAATTAGGTTTCGGTACAGTCTTGTTACCCAGATGCACGATGAGTCAGCACTCTTATGTCCTGACTTCTAGAATCTATTCTTTGAGCAGTACTACCCCTCTTGCATGCCCTCAACTAGGATACAAGAGATTTTGGATATCAAAAAGAGAGTGATGATGGTGGATGAGTATACAACCAGGTTTATAGACCATACTCGATACTCCCTAGACATGGTTTGTGATGGATACATCTGAGCATAGTTGGTTGAGCTGGAAACTCCACAGATAGATTCATTCTAAAGTGGTTCCCTTGAATATACACACCTATGTCTGGATAAGTCATCTACGGCCACTAGCAGGCGCTAGTCAGCGGGATCTCTGAATAAGAGGTCATTTCACAATCAAAATCATGCATGTGGTTGTACAGACTAGGGAAAGTGAAAACCATAAATAAATACTAGATAGGTTTGGTTATATTATTGTTATAGGTGAGGTCACGTAGCATGTGACTACCCGACCATTCGTCCTTAGGAGCGCAGGTAGGTAGCTGATAGACCATCGCATCAGAGGCAACACCTTGATCAGGGATCGCCTAGCCGAGTACAGGGTGGTCTTTGGGGAGGTAGAGTTGGAAGAGGGTTATAAGGATCTATGGGGGGTGGATAATGCTATGATATCCTTCTAGCACCCCCTCTAGGAGTCCTATGTTGGGATCAGGGAGCTATTGACCAGGGTCGCGGACAGCTGTAGGCTTTGGAGGCTTATTCCCCTGAAGCGCACAAGATGATCAGTTGTTTGATTTGTGTTAATTCTATTATTTAATCAGTATTAATAGAAAACAATTATAGTCATTCATTTATCTATATACTCGTGGTGTGAGAGATGGAGCTCCCAGTTGAGGCGTTATCCCTGTAGCTTCTTCTTGTGGTTTCTACAGGGAATGCTTCTTCTTGATATTTTATATCCCTGTAGTGCGAGCTATCTCTTGGTGGATAGAGACTCAAATGTAACATTTTCATCATAAAGATCAAACAATATAACTTCATATTAGGTATGGATCTATTTTCCATCATGTGATCCCAGATTGACTATCACTATAGACAAGTCAGATGCCTACACACTGAGGGAATGAGATCCTCTATTTCTAGCGAGAGATATCCCATGCATGGGAAAGTGGGTTCTGCCAGTAGGAGGCTTCATCCCATCCCCCGTAAATTTTAGAGTATATCCCTTGGTGAATTAGGCTCTTAATGCATTTTTATTTCTTTAGTTGTAGTGGATTATATGGTATTATTCCTTGAGGACATTCTAGGACTACCTATGAGGTGGGAGATGGAGTTTTTCATTGACATTTATCCCAAGACTAATCCAATATCTTCTGTGGAATATCGTATGACCTCTAATGAGATCTAGGAGCTATTATTCTAGTTAGAGGACCTTCCATTGAAGGGTTTCATTAGGCCCAGTGTTTCCCCCTAGGCATCTCCAGTGATGTTCAAGAAAAGGAAGATGAGATCAAGCCACTTTTTGTGGATTATCATCACCTAAACCAGGACACTATAAAGAACAAATACCTCATTTTAAGGATTAATTTTCACTTTGACAATTTTTTGGGTGAGAGATGGTTCTCAAGGAACAATATCAGGTACAACTACCATTAGTTGATGGTTCATGAGAAAAATATTAAAAATATAGAATTTTGTTGTTTCTACGGACACTATGGGGTCCAAGTGATGCCCTTTGTTGTGAAAAATTCTAACACCATGTTTATGTATTTCATGAAATAGTTTTACCATCTATACATGGACCATTCTATAGTCATATCTTCAATGAAATACTCATCTACTCTGTATCATGGGAGGAACATTTATAGAACTAGAGGATGGTCCTAGATTTACTTTGAGAGAACTGTATTTATGGGGAGCTCTAGAATTTATACTTCCGGATACATGAGTTTCAGTTTCTGAGGCACAAAATGTTTTTTTCATGGTTTCTCCATAGACGTAGTGAAGATTGATGTATTTATTTCTTGGGATCCACCAAATATTCTGTTAGAGGTGTGCAAATTTCTTGTCTTGACAAGGTACTACAAAAGGTTTATGGTAGACTTCTCCAAAATTGAATTCCATTTGACCACATTAATATATAAACGGAAGTTTTTTACCTTGAATGAGAAGTTTTAGAGGTCCTTTTAGTAGTTGAGGTTGAGAATGATGATTACTTTTATGTTGAGACAACCATATGAAGGAATGGAGTACGTAGTGTATTGCAACTCCTCAGAAGCTGGGCTCAACTGCATGTTGATGTAGTGGAAGACATTTATCACAAATGGGTCTAGGTAATTGAGACCCCATGAGAATAACAACATAAATCATAACCTCAATCTTTTAGTGGAATTCTTCTCCTTGAGGATGTGGAGACAGTGCCTTCTATGGGAGCACATTATGGTTTACTCAGATGATCAGAGTCTCAGGTACATCTTCAAGAAGATAGACATGAACCTGAGACAGCGATGCTAGTTGGAGTTCATGTAAGACTATGAATTTGAGATAGTATATAATCTATGGAATCGAATAGTAGAAGAAAAATTCCTTAGTAGAAATTCCCTAGATTTATTAGTGAATGAGGATTCACAATAGTTGGCCTCTTGGTAGCTGACCTCAGTGGAGAAGGTGGGTAAAACTTTTCTTAGTCGATCATGTTGACTCCACCGCTTCTCAATCATGTGAGAGATTACCTTCGGGGATACATTGACTCTGAGGTATTACGTGACCATATATGCACAAGGGAATCACCATATGTCTGTTCTTAATATGGGAATCTTGTAATTCTTTTTCATATATTAACATTTTTCCCAGTCATGATGTGGGGGGAGGTTATGTTAGAGTTCCATGTTTATCCTCTATCTATACATCCTGATGAGTGTAATATGTATAGAGACCTTTATCGGTAGTTCTGGTGGTCTAGAATGATATGGAGCATTGTTGAGTTCATCTCCCGGGGCCTCACCTATCAATAGGTGGAGGTTATGAATCGGGTTCCTTAGGGTTTTTTGCATCCCCTTGAGATCCCAAAGTGGAAGTGTGACACAATATCTATGGACTTTGTGATATAGATTCCATGCACAAAAAAGTTCCATGATTCCATCTCATTGATAGTTGACTAACTCATGAAGTCAGTGCACTTACTTGATACCATGAAGAAGATTTTGGTTGGGATTTTTCTTTTGTAGCATGTATGAGAGATCGTACGTCTTCATGGGGATCCCTCAAGGATTTTCTCTAATCATGACACATGGTTTACATTGTGATTTTGGAGATGCATACGGAAGTCATTCATGACCCAAATGAGGATGAGTAAATCCTTTCACCTCCAGACAGTTGGGTACACAGAGCGCACTATCAAGGTGTTGGAGGATATGCTCAGGTCATTCATGTTATATTTTGGGTGGAGATGGGAGGACCACTTTCCCTTGATGGAGTTTGAATAAAACAATAGCTACAACTCTACCATTAGTCTATAACCTTTTGACGCCCTATACGGGATACCTGGTAGGTCACCCTTGAGTGAGATAGAGATTAACGAGCCCTATCTTATAGGCCTAGAGATGGGTAGGTGAAAATGAAGAGGGATCATATCATCTATTAACAGATGAGGAAGACCTATTGAGGACATAAATCACACATATCGTCATTATAGGCCCTTAGAGTTCAAGCAGGGAGACTACATTATCTTAAGAGTGTCCCCATGATGATGATTATAGCGGTTTGGTTGAGGAGGAAATCTATCCTTGAGGTTCATTAGGATATACAAGATCAATAAGAGTGTTGGAGAGGATTATTATCTCCTTACCCTACCCCCACAACTGGAGTGGGTGCACGATGTCTTCAACAGGTCGCAGATGAGGAGATACAAGCATGACCCCATGAATGTCATTAACTGGGGTGAGATGGACATCGAGTTTGGATCCAAATTTTGGGGATCACTTTGTGGTGATTGAGGATCGATGGGAGTAGACCCTTCATGGTCATACCATCCCCTTGGGTTTTATGTTTTCGAAACACAAGAATGGGAAGGAGAGTTCCTTGGAGCGGGAGAGCCAAATGCTGGTTCGATATCTTGAGTTTTTTTATTTTTTCATTTTATGGATGAAATTATTGAAGGATTAAGTGACTTAGAGAATCATATTTTTAAATTTAAGACTTCAAATATTTATATATACATTTCCAAATCTAGGAGTTGAGAGGACGTGTGATTCCGGGGCGTAATTTTCCAAAAATTAATTTTCTAAAAATAAAAAATATATTTATATTACACAAGTTGGGTTCTTAAATAAAGAAAAAAGAATATTAAAAGGAAGCTTGAATAAGATATATGACACCATAGTTTAGTCTAGAATGCATTTTTTTACCCTAGGGGTGACCTAAAATAGGTCAGCATGGGGAATTTTTACAAATCGTCCATTAGAGATATGTTTATTTGATTAATTAGTTTATTGAATAAATTTATTCCTTCATTTTAACAACATTATTTCCTATAAATACATCCTTATGTTGATTTTCCAAGGGTCATCCTCATAATCCTACAATCACCAATGACTCTATTCCTCTCTTTCAGTTGGGGGATCACATAGAATAACGATAAAACACCATATCGAAGAAGATCAGGACACAACGAACGTATCGAATTCAGTATATCATTGTAAATAATGTTCTATGATGAAGAACATTGCAATATCTATATAGAAATCTTCAATTATTGATTTAATCCATTTTTTATTAAATTTTTTGATCAGATCAATCACTTCTATTAATTAATGTCAATTGCATCCATTACGTGTTCTCGGGTAAAAATTAATTTGATTATTTCAATGTTTTCTAAACATTAATGTATATTCTTTATTTTTTTCCAATAATTATTGGAAATGATCATTTGAAAAACAAACCCCTCAATTACTTTTCATTTTTCATCGGTTGGATAGCATGGTCCCGATATGACATTGTTGGGCTGTACCAAGCCCAATCAGACCCCTAGAATCAGTACGGCTTCATGAGAGAAGGACATATCGATGAATTAGGTGCAGATTTGAGATTTTTTTGATTTTTTGACATTTATTTTGGTGATCATAGAATAAATTAATAGAGACAATATGTTCAGAGATGTTTGGAATTCACAACAGAACTCTAGTAGACCGACGTAGATGATTTCTGGAGAGCAATGATAGGAAATGACTAATGGCACCTCATTCCTCTAATATATGTAGAATTAAAGGAATGATCTGTAGAATAATGGATATATTCAAGGCACGGATCGCCGATCTGGATTTATTAGAAAATCCTGATGATACACCATATATATAGATGAACACATGCGTGTAAACCCTTAGTTACAACATCTAGGGTTTTGGGAAATCATAAGGATGGAACAATGTGTAGACCTCCTACACATCGTGTACCTCATCCCCAGTTTGAACATTCCTATGGTGGATCATAATGGTGGGACTCTGTGTGGGAGTACATTATCATGTACTGAATTACACAGACATGACTAGGGCACATAGTTTATACACCATGTGAAGCAATGCGTCATGTACCGAGGTACACAGACATGGCCAGAAGGACATGGACCAGCCCCGAATAGGTTGGACACACCATGTAGTCCACATTCATGGAATGAAATCTTATAGGGTTGTGATCCATATTCTATCTAGAGACATGGCTAGGAAGTGGAGAAGAGACAACCACAGTGTGGGTCCCCTCACCCATTGTGTACCCTTTGGACTCTTTTGTGTAAACATAAAGGTTTCATATCTCCTTCATTTTAACTCGTATTTTGACATGTGAGTAGCTGATACTGAGTTTATTTTACATAGAACATGGTAGTTCCCTCGGTTTTGGATTTTTAGATACAAGGTGAGAAGTTCTGGGAACAAAGAATATTGAGACGATGCCTAACAATGGTAATTACCATATAGGATCACCAGAGGCATTCTAAGTGGTACCCTCTAGTAGAGTTTATTTGTGGGTATTTGAAGACTACAAAGCAGTACCCTCTAGTAGATTTGGGAAGTGATTCCATGATGAATTTATGAGTGGTACCATTTGGCAGAGCTGGGCAGTGGGTCCTCAACAACTATCAAGTGGTACCCTCTAGTAGAGATGGGAATTGGGTCCTCAATGAAATTCTAATTAGTACCTTCTAGTAGATCTAGGTAGTGGATCCTCGATGGCTTTATGATTGGAAACCTCCAGTAGATTTGGGAAATAGGTCCTTGACAACTTTTTAAGTGGCACCATTTAGTAGAGCTAGGTAGTGGGTCGTCAATGACTTCGGGAGTGGAACCCTCCTATCAAGCAGAGCATGGGTCCTCTCTTGACAATCATAGTGGAACCCTCTATTTGTACATGTTCATGGGTCCTGCACCTAGAGATTATGTCCCATCAACTCTATGGAACAGTGATGAGTTAGGGTTTATCTTAGACGGTTACTTATGAGCAGACATGTGTGATGTTGTCCATCATTGATGGATTTTTGGAACTATAGGATATTCTTAATCATGCTCTGAGATGTGAAATACAGATCCCTTTAATATCTCAATTGGTATTATTTTTACTAAGAATATATATATATATATATATATATATATATATACATCTATATCTATAACTTTAAATTTGGATACTCTCTTTTCATGAGATGCGAACACATGGTGGGTATGCCACATTCATTCTATGTTTATCCTCTCATGGTTAGATTGTTAAACTCTCGTACTTGGGTGGAGAATACTCGATGTGTAGTTTATCTACACACCATATTGATACCCTTGTGCTTAGACATGGTTAATTTATCTTGGTTTGGGTTGAGTGGTTCTCTTTCCCTATATCTTGCATCATGTGTACTATCTATTGTCTTTGTATTCCTATTGTATCTCTTAATACCCCCTTCAGTTTCTGAAATCCTACTTGGTATGTATATACTCACACCTACATGGGATTTTCCCACATATTTCATGTCTTGTGTTGACAACGGATAAGTCGTTGGTGACATTAGAGGAGCTTAGGGATACCTGATACTTTAGACCTCATATGGTTGTCGTATCTTGGAGATCAAGAGCTAGGATCTCTTAGCAATTTTTTCCATATTTTTCATGATGGGACATGTTTCTGGTTGGGTGTGTATTATTTCTCATTAATTTTCAGTTTGTAATGTCGCACTCTTGTACATCCTATAGGTTATGCTTGATTAGTTTAATTTCTAGCTATTTAATCTTTTTATTATTATTCCTCTTCATTTATTAATTGAGATGGATGAGTGTATATGTACATATACTTAGGAAAAGACCCCCCATTTAGGATGTACCTTTCGCCACTTGTAGCCACCCCTTGCCTATGGATGTGGTCATTAGGTATTTGTGGCTCGAGCCCCAACTTAGATCGGGTCGCAACATGATGTTAGTGGTTCTGTGTATAATATCAAAGGGGATACACTTCAAATTACATCAATACCATATAGTTATATGATATTTGGAATTTAGGTATCTCAAAAACCATGACTTAAAAGAGTTGTTTCCATAATTGATTTATTATATAAACACCATCAATCATGATATTAAAACTATCATTGCATGGATATTCTCTTTTATAAAACCACATAAAAAAAGAAAATTTTTATTTCAAACTTAAATTTAATAAATATCATTCATGATAAAAACGTGATGTAAACTATTTTATATAATTAATAAGGGGGAACCAAATCAAATGAATCATTTTTCTATTATTGAAAATTAAGTATAATCGTAAAAAGATAAAAAATCATTATTTCAAAAATATTTGACTTGATCTAGTTTTTTAGGGTACAAATACATCAAATGTAATATTTGGATCAGTCATCTAAAAGGAATAGATTCAGAAAACTATTGGTGTTGATAATATAAACTAAAAAACTAACAACAAATTATTAGGTTTAACTAACATCAATGTATATATTAGGAACATTTTCATAATAAATTTATATATTTATTTATTCCCCTTTTAAATAAAAATTATCATTATATTTTTTATAAATTAACATGAATATTATCTATTACCAAAAATATTTACTAATATTTTTAATCATATAATCCTAATATTAATTCTTCAAAAGAAAAGAATATGAAAATGGGTGAACTTTTAGAAGTATTATGGAAGTATTATGAGGTGTTATACGAAATTTAGTGCATAACACATTAATTTTATAACAACCCATTATATGTAAAAAAAATTAATTTTACTATTATTATGATATTTATATTTTTTTATGTGATTTAATTGTTAGTTGATAAATAATCATTTTATAAAAATTAGGCATTATTTTTGGTAAATCATAAAACTGTATTTATATATATTTTTGATCCAATGTAGGGAGAAGTGAAATGTTGAAAACACGTGAGGAGAATCATTAGTTTTCAATGAATTATATTAAATAATATATACATACATATATATATATATATATATATTATTTTTAGTTTTCAATATTTATTATTTGATAATGTGATATTCCTTTACTGCATGTCAAAAGGAACATGGATTCAAAACACATCCTAGTAATTGGAGGATAAAAATAAATGGACATATGTGAGGGTACATATAATCATAATACACTATTTTTAATGTATAATTAAAAATTATATATAATGTATAAATCTTTTGTATCTATAGAACAGAAAAATGTCATCAACAGTTGATGTTATATCATGAAATTAATTAATGTTATCATATTTTGTAGGAAAATAATATTACCATTACTATATTTATGATATGTATGTTAGATTTTTTTAGCATTAAAAATATATTTTTTTAAAAAATTTAAAAGGAAGATATGGGGTTGAGGTCCCATATTAAAAAATGGAAGAGAATGTGTCCAAATTTTAAAGAGGGTCCTGACCATATTATTTAAAAAGGAAATGGTGATTGGGATTAAATCCCATAGTGATATTTCACCACATAGTTCACCCATGTGTGTGTGTGTGTGTGATCACACAATGTATCTCTATGACAATTCACTATACACTTTTCGTGTAACATTAGTGCATAATAGTGCCTTTACTTTTTAGATTAAATTATCAAGATCCAAAAAACCGGTCACATCGGTTTATGATCAAGCCCAAATGGGTACACGTGTTAACAATTCACCACCAAATAGTCAATGACTGGTGGATCCATTTAGTATTCCAAACCAACGTAATCAAAACCATATATCAAATTAAGCTTGATATAAAGAACACATCTCTTTTCTGGTTGGGTGAGATCTAGAAGTCTGGTTTGATCTGGTGTGATTTGATATTCATAATTAAAATTTTAAGGGATATTCCATTTATGAGTATGTGTAAATCCAATATAAATGGATAGGATTCCTTATTCAAAGTTGTGTCACTATTCCTATAAAATAGAGGATCCAACGATTGAAAAATAAAACGTTCAATTTAATCAAGATTTCTCTCTATATATTTTATAAGAATCAAAGAATATTTGGGGATGTATAATAAAAAAGATAAATTTGATACAATAATCCATAAATAATAAAGGATAACATAAATTAGAAAAATTAATAGATAAATAAAATAGGATAATATAATACATACAAAAATATTATAAAGTAATATGATATTCCCAGATTGTTTTCTCAGTTTTGAATATGTGATACACTTTTTGTCATACCAATCAAAATACATATTTTATTAATGTGTGTTTAATAAATAAAATTTATAAATGGATACTAATAATTTCTCTAATGTATCATTCCAATATGATCATGTTTGATCTATCTTGACAATGTAAAGCATGTTTTGAACTAAAATTTTTGTTTAAAATTGAAAACACACACATATGGTTATATCGATCAAACCACATGTCATATTGATGTGTGGTTAGTTAATACATGAAAAAATTAATAAAAAATACTTTTATTAAGGTATCATGAAAATTTTAAGAATATTTACTTGTTTTGAGTATGTCAAACTTTTTTTGACCTAAATTTATATTTTTAAATTAAAACACACACTTTTAGCCATATCATCCACACCGTCTGTTAGATTGGTGTCTGGTAATTAATATACATTAGGAATTAAACACTAGTTATTTCCATTAAGTATTAATACACAGCAATTTTTGTTTATTAGTTTTGATTAAGCGTTATGTGCTTTAAACTAAAAGTCCCTTTTAAACTGAAAACAAGAACTTTCAGTCATAATGGACACACCATGTTTTAGATTGAAAAGTGGTTAATTCCAACATATAAAAAATGAATTATCAATATTCCTTAAAAATTATTAAATTCATATTTTCATTTTTTATTATTTTTGAGAATGTGATGTATCGTTTTAACTAAAATTTCACTTTTAAATTTAAAACATGAACTTACAATCATACGGCCATATCATGTGTTGGATTTTCATGAAGTTAATTAAAATGCATTAAAAAAATTATTGATTATTGTTATATTTATTTATATAAATATGAGGTCATTTACTCATTTTTTAGTTTGTGAAATGCATTTTGAACTGAAATATTTTTTTTAAACACACCTTTTTAGTCACACCCTTTATAGTATGCATCATATTAACATTAAATTAATTCCTACACCTCAAAACAATTATCGATTTTTCTAATAAAGTAACAAGAAAATAAAATGTCATTTTCTTATTTTTGATTATTTCATACACACATTATGTTAAAATATAAATTTTAAACTAAAAATTCATATTGTTTTCATTAAGGCGCTCATTATGTGTTATTTTTTTGTGCATTAATTTCTACATATCACGAATGTAAAAAATATATTTTTTCAAATGCGTCATGATAATATAATCATGTTTTGTTTTCATTAACAATGGGGTGAATTTTTTTTAACAAAAATATAACATTTAAATTAAAAATGCATAATTAGACTAACCATTTTCAGTTAACACTATTATTTTAATTCTATAAATACTTCAATATTTTAAATCCCATGAAAATATTCTAATCTAATATAATTAAATAAATTTATCAAATAATGATAGTAAATGGTAATAAAATTAAAAAAAATATAAGTAGATAAACCAAAACTGCATGATATATGTGCAATAAAAAAAATAAAATTTTCATAGGAAACCACCACTTCATGAACTCTATAAATATTTTGACACCATAAAATATTCCCAATAATTCTAAAACAAGTTTATTTATTCTTTTAAATATGTAGACAATTGATAGTCTTGGTAAAACTAGAAAAAATATAGATAAAAAATAACTGATAAATATTTTAAATGAAATTTTAATTACACTTGGAAATAACTTTTCAAGGATGTTATTTTGTAGATGTATTATGATATATTCTACAAATTATGAAATTAAATAACCCCAATTTATTTGATTAATTTATTTCAGTAACTACAATAATATTGAGAAAAATTAAGTAATTTTTTTATATATGTTTTGATAGTAAAATTTCATTATATATGCAAAAATTTGCTCATTTCATACCTAGATATTACATATAAATATACTAATATTCATATTACAAAACAACCACACCAGATTCATATGGGTTTAGTGTCTTTGGAAATATGGAAACAAAAACAACTAGGTCATAAAACGTCTATATTTTCTCCCTCTTATTCCTTCCTAACTAGAACCATTTTTTGGCATATCAAACCTAATACCTTTGTTATTATATTGGTGAAAATAAATATAAGAAAAAATTTGATCTTATATGATCTATAAAGGTAAAAATGGAAGATACATAAACAAAACATGGGCATAAGGGTAAAAAAATAGGAGCATAACATTTAAAAATAATAACATGTATACCAAAGATAATAATCTTGAATCAAAATATGCACAGTTCATAAGACATGAATCCTAATATAATCATAGTACATGAGTCATGATATTATAGCAATGGAATAAGACATAGAATTTGTGAGAAAAAACTAAGGTTAAAATATGTTATACCAGAGATACCTACCGAGACATTTATAGTACGATAGGATTATTCTAGTCACATGTGTACCCAGATAATGATTGGAATGACCTCTTTTGTATCATCTAGTTTTGTGATTAGGATTAAATAATGTTTACCATATTTTTGTGGGCTTAGGATAAACTCCTATATACCCTATTGTTGTTGGCTTTGGATAACAACTCGTGTGCCCTCTTGTTGGAGGATTAGGATGAACTCTTGTGTACCCTTTGATATCATATAAAATTTATCACTACCCAATCCATTGGAGGGAGATATAGGTCCCATACATCACATAATTAAAACCATAAGTACATGTGTCAGAAGAACATAAATATTATTAGAACATATAAAAGGTAATAGGTTTCATAATCATTTAATAGCAGTAAAGCCCATGGAAAATAAATAATTTTCATAAATATAAACATAAACCAACCCTAAAATAATAAGGATAATTTAATTAAATAATATCCCCATTATTCCATAAGTGACATAAAAGAATTTTAACTTAGCAGGAAAATAAACTTTAGAGGTCACTTGAAAAAATTCTTAAAGAACCTACCTTTCTATTTTTTAAAAATATTTTTCAATATTTATAAAACATTTTTAATTAAAAATAACCTTAAAATATTATAAATTAATATTTTAAACCCCATTTTAAACATATTTGAATTCTTTTTCCATGAGTATTCTTAAAAGATCATTTAAAAAATTGAAATCATTTTTAGGAAACATGATTTTTGAAGAAAATAAATTTCAAATGGAAGAGAGAATAACATTAAATGAAACATATAATATAATTAAAAGAATTAGATTCATAATAAAACATGACAAGTTTCATTATATACATCTTGGAAAAGAATATATGTACATAACACAACATGTGACTCAAAGAAGGCAGATTAAGACAAAATTATCTTAGAAATTTGGTAACTTTTTAAATGTATTAACCATGAAAGAGATATCATCAAATGGAAATTTAAATACCCAAAAATTTATGTATAAGGATGATATATTACATTCATCAGTAGTATATACACCACAAAAAATAAATTAGAGGTGAATATGGAAACAGTCTCGCCTACAAATCCCCTTACGAATTTTATATCATTAAAGTGAGGATTAATTGAAAGAATCGATAATGTTTATTCACTGTAAATCCAAATACAATAATTTTAAAAAACACATAATATAATAAAAATTAATTTTAAACATAATATTTTAATTAAATAACCATGGAAAAAATAGTTTGACCTAATGAATTGAAATTGAGTTAAGAATTCTCATACGAATTTTTAATCAGTTGAATCGTATGCACCATAAAAGTAATAATTATAAAATTAATTATTCAATAACGTTAATATAATTGGATTTATAATATTATATATTTATCATTATTATATACACCACACAAAAGTATTAAGTGGTGAATAAGGAATATATCTCCAAGATGAAAAAGTGAGATGAGAAACCTTTACCTCACATTTCCCTTTAGTTTTTTGTACTTCGACATCATATATAATAATTAAAATAATGTTATTAATTAATTAAAGTAAAATATCAAAATTTATAATACCTTATATGATATTTTTATGACATATTACCACAAACTCATTAATAATATATCGTAATTTCCACTGATTCTGGGTAGTTCATTTCATGATTTTAATGATCAGTTCATTTGTGTATAGTTATGGGTGTTCTTGTAAAATAAAACTACAACTCCAAAAGTAAAATGAGATAGTATTAATTAAACTAAATATTTATTAATGGTCTCATATTTCATTTTTATCTCTTACATTAGGATTCCTCATTAGATAAAATGTTAATGAAAATTGTTTAGTATATTTTGGCTCTTTTTCCAAACTTCCGGAACTAGTTTCATTTTATTTAATATTATGTATCTATATTAGTTATATAATATGAAATAAATTATAATATACCATTTTTAATCTTATTTAACCATAATTTTACATTTATTACCATCATTGAAGGCGTTATAGTAAAAAAAAATCATTATCTACGGAGATGGTAAACCGACATAATTTGAACAATAGTTTCGTTTCTTTGAATAAGAAAATATAATAAAAGGGATGGATGTAATATATTACATTAGAAACAAAAAATTACATTATATACATGATTCTATAATTATTATTCTTTTATGGATGAAATATATGAGGATAAATTAGAATAATATAAGAAAATAAGAGATATGTTTTTGATAAATTTACTTCTATTATATCACCTCCTTCAAAGACCATATAGTACCTTGGATTTGGTAGTTTTGTGATACCAAATGAATTGGGATGTGTTTATAGATAGTATTATTTTTTTGGAAAAGTTTTATAGAGCTAAATTACTTGTGGGTCAAAATGGGTTGGTGAGGGTGGTATTTATACTTGATGAGAGGTGGGTTTAAGTGATTAAAATAATGATTTTATATTTAAATACAACCACATTATGGTTGCATTAATTTCCATGACTTTTATTTTTTATTAATGTTATATAGGTTAGTTAAGGTCTATAAACACATCAAAAACACTGTTAAATGCTATAATATTTACGTATGTTAAGCTTTTACATTTAAACTTTAACCCTTATCACTATTTTACCAATACTATGTTAAGTAATTTTTTTTATCGTGGTAAATGTTTTATAACTAAAAACTAAATTGACATTAAAAACAAATTTTTACATTAATATACCATATATATAATCAATTTTACCCAATTCAATTAAAATAATTGAAAAAATTATACTTAAAATTAATATCGGAAACACAACATAGAAAGATGATTTTTAAAGTAAAACATTCAAAAGGTTGAAATGTTTTTATATCCAATTTTGAGGTGAAATTGATTCAAATGACCTAAATTAGTTTTATGGATTTTTATTTAAACTAATTGTACTTTAAAAACAATATAAAATATAATTTAACAGTATAAATAAATTTAAATAAAAATTATTTTTCAATTAAAACACAATATATTACTATTCACCAAAAATGAAGCTTATCAGAAAAATAAAAAAAACATTACCCTGAGATAATTTTGATTTAAATTGTCTAAAAATTAAGATTATTATTTAAAATATAACTTATAAATTTGTCGTTATTTAGTTTTAAAATATGTGTGCCATTAAAATATGGCAGAATAGCCTTTTAGAAAACTATTTCTTTTTACGCTTGAAATTGGATTTATATTTATCATAATCCAATAAAATTTATTGTATGAAATTTAAAACATTTAATAGAATAAAAAACATATAAATTTAATTAATATATTTCACTAATATTGGTTTATTTAATTTATAAAGATAAAATTATATTGTGGGTATAAAAATACATTTTTTATAAAAACATATTCTTTATATTCAATTGGTTTTTATTATCATTTCTAATTAATTGGTAAAAAATTACTTTTTTATTAACATGTGTAATATATGAATTCATAATTTAGTTAATCTTATTAATTCACTCCATTCCAATGTCTAGTGACAACTATCATAATTAAATTATAATATTTTTGAGTTTTTTATGCTCAATGTTTTATGAGAATTAAACTATCAAATAGATTAAATTTATCTAAATAAATTCATACAAAAAAAATATTGTGGTGTTAAAATAGATTACCATAATACTTATCTGATCATATAATTAAATATATTTCTTATACTCATTTCTCATCCTCATTCCATGGTTTTGATGATAAATTAACACTACTTGATCATAACAAAATACTTATCAAATCATATTATAAAACACATAATTTTAAGATTATCCATTTAATGTTCAGTGTAGAGTATTAAAAAATTATTATAGACATTAAATATGGAAAATTTATTTGATATTCATGCATTCAATCCAAAATATAAATCTTTGGAGTAACCAAATTGATAACAAAAACAATCTAATGAGTCTTAAAAAATAAATAATTAATGGTAATATTTAAAATATATTTTCACAATGATAATATAGAGTTTTACACCTTCATTATAGCTATTAATAAGATCATGAAATCTCTTGTTTTATTTCAAAATTTTATTGTTACTTAGATTTTACATACTAAATCTTTGTATTCTTTAATTATTATTTTTCCTATAAAAGTGTCATGAGGACAAACAAATCCGAATATTTATTTTCATGTTATTCCCTTAACATTTCTATGATATAAATAGTAGTAAAAAAATATGAATTATATTAAACTATGATTAAATTATTAAATTAATTAATTTTTTTTTAAAAATATATACCTCATGTGTAAATTCAAAACAGAGGCCGTAAACCATTCAAGATTGTGAATTTCATATAAATTTTCATATCCAATTATGTCTTTAATGAACTCTCCATATATTTATTCTTTATATTAAATGTAGGATACATTTCTATTTTGTAATCACGAATCTACATGAACATGTAAAGTTAATAAATTTGATATTGAAATCAATGGGTTATAGGTACCCTTAATAAGTCATTTTGATCTATTAGTTGATCCTTTATATTTTCCTAAATTGATATTCTATTTCTCTTTATGTTCCCCCTTCTATAATAAAATAACTCAGTTGAAACTTTTTTTCATTAAATATAAATGGTTATTTATATAAAATAAATCAGAATGTACATACATAATTATCATCATGCATCATTACTAGATTAAATTTTCCATGCTATGAAACATAAAATAGAAATAATGGCCATGTGAACCACATGATCTTGAAGGGGAACAAGTAGCTATATGTTCATCTCATTAACTACAGGAATCCCTACTCTCATGTTTTATTTTACAAGTATTTAATTGTATATAATATCAACTTGGATAAAATACATTCTACCTCTCACAACATGGTGATGAATGGGTGATGATATATATAAATCACAATCAATTTATCTTTATAGAATTTTATTACAAGAAAGGTATTTTTAGTTAATTGATTCATATATAAAGAATATATTATTTTAAGAAGTAATTTTTCCCATTTAAATAAGTCCTTTGGGAGTAATAGCTACTCTAAATAATATTTATTGTAGATCTTCACGTTGTAGGTACAACTATATTGATTCCTCTTATTGATCCATTTCAAGGAATTAGTGTATCAAATCACTATTAAAATATAATTTTCTCATTAGATTATCTATTTGTGGATGTATATTTTTCATTCATTCATCTACATCCACAAAAATATTTTCGTTCTCAAAGTATTCTCATGATGAAACTCCAAATCTTGTACTGCTAATTTAGATATACTATATTAGATTCTTCCACTCCTCTGAAATTATATGTTTAATAGCTATGGTTTATAATGATTCACATTTCTAAACTGGATAAAAATTTAATAAAATAATTATTTTTTATTACATAATACTGTTTTAAATTAAAAGAAATTTCTATCAAGTCATACTTACACAAGATTACCATTATTTCTATGTGTTTTCATCTAGTATTTTTTTAATTTTATTTACACAAGCCTCCTCTTATAAAATATGATGTGGGATTAAAGTTACATGATAATTTTATTTATAAATATATTTATAAATAATTTAATATAATTATTTTCCCATTATACATAATATAAAAGTTTTACCATAGATTCATTATACATAGCATTTTTTGTTCAAGGGAATTTTACCTCATCCTTGCAATATAGTAGGGGGACACTTGTTTCAATTCACATCGTTATTTTCATCACACAATTTTTTCATAAATTAACAATTTTTAACCCAAGTTATTAACACATGTAATGTAATATAAAATAATACCAATTACAATATACCTAAAATTATTTTTCTTCTTGATGGCCAAAAAAAGCATCCAAGAATAATTATTTTATATTATGTGCATATATAGATGACGATTATTTTTACTTTCCCCTCTTCGTACCTAATATTATTTTTTATAATAACTGTTTTAAATAATCTATGAGTCTTTTTAGTGACCATTACTATGAATTTTATCAAATAATTTTCTAGTATAAATGTACTCTATAAGGGATAATAAATCATAAATTGTTGATTCAATATTTTATTTTAATGGTAAAATAAAGAATTTATATCATAATTTTACACTAATATCTTCAAAAATTAGTGCCTCTAATTAATTAACAACATTCTTCCAAGTTTCTGTGTCAATTGACACATGTATTTCAGAACTGGCCCTAATGTGACATAGAAAAATTGATATGTTGGGGTCAATAGGTTGACCAAATTCATTTAATCTATACATGAATTTTTTTCCTTCAATTATTTCATTAATAATTTTTGTTAACACTATCTCTCTATTATGATCCAAATTTTTTATTTATATCACTATTTCTTGCATTCTCACCTTTTGGTTATTTCTCAGTTCTATAATGTGTTCTATGTTTTAATATTTACTTAATTTCAACATCACTACTATGTTTTTCCTCTTGGTTGGAAGAAGCCATAGGTTTAGAAGCCATTTTCTTTATAACTAATTAAATATATAATTTATATTATTTAAATAGAGTAATAAATGTATAATATAATGAGGAATAAATTTTTTAATAAAAAAAATATTTTGAGATATTTGACTTATTCATTGAACTCATTTTTTTATTTATCAGTTGAAAACATTATCCCCTATATCAACTATCCAAATACCCTACCTATGGTCCCCTATAACATAAAACACCTGATCTAAATTTAGAACATCATTAACTGATAGTTAATTCCCAATGAAAGTGTCATCCAAAATGGAATTTTAATTTTACCTAATAGTTTCTTTTTCAATAGCATTATAATTGAACCATTATTTTTTATAATATTTGGGGAATATAATACATGTACTAAGTTTGATGACAATATAAATTGTCCATACTTATACCCATAATAAAATTTACCTTCTATAATACAAATTAATAGATTTTAATTTCGCTCTTATTATGAAAAAATATGCATCAAAACAATGATACATAGAATGATCTAGAATCTAACTCCCATATTTTTTCAATGATGAAAAGGTGTGAAATATTCAGATAAATATAATTTTTCCCTAAGGAATAAAAACAAGTATCACTTCCACCATAAGAGTAACTCTAGTATTTTTTATTATAATACATTTATATTTGTCCACTATATTGAGTATATAACTGTTAACTACATAATTGTTGTAAGTTAATACATGTACATTTGTTAATTTGGCCTTCAATCAATGTCAATCTGATATTTATATCATTTTTTAAGATAAATAATTTAAAATATAGTCTCAAAACCATTTTATGAACAATTAAATATGTTTATTTTATATCCACATTTCATCCCTTGTTTGGATCAATACCTAAGAATTACATTATGAGTTTCAACATGTGGAAAAAACTCTATTTTATTATGTAAAGTGTAAATTTGATCCTACTCCCACTCTATAAGGAAAATTTCCCTAGTATCTCTTCTAGAAATTATTTCACCCATTAGGAACCCACTATGATGTGTTTTTAGAGTTTAATTCTATCCCCAAATAGGTAGTCGATAAATAATTTAATGGATTCTATAATAGTGCATCTCTCTAAAATTTAATCTTTTGGAATATTTATATTATTGAAATACCATATAAAATCATCATATACTATTTAATGGGGTATATATATCTATAATATACAGTAAACATAGTCAAATATCTCATACCAAGAGAACCATATAATGAACTATTATATTATAGAATGATGGTAGGAAGAAAATCTCCAATTCAAATAATGTGATGGAAACTTCTTTTTCTATAGTTGGAAACTTCACTAGTTTTATAACATTACTAAATTTATCTTCAAAAAAAGAAATTTATGATTAATATGTGTTTTAAATGTTTATATAGAATTCAAAATAAATTCATAAACATTAAATATTACATTAGGAAAAGATATTCATGTGATTATAATCCCTTAAACATTAAAGAAATCATTGAAGTGATATTATTAATATTTGATAAATAATATACTAAAATTTTACAACATTAGGGAAGTTTCAAAACTAAAATATAACATTAAAGGAAAGATTTTATGACATTTGAGGAATAAAAGTATATTATTATCCCTTTACTGAAACCAACTCTTCACTTTCCCTCATATTAATCGTGTCCAACCTAGCATTAATTATATTTTTTTTAGATTTTCATTTAGTAACCTTATAGTAAAAATATAAAATACATTTTTTATACATGAATAACATCATGAAAATGTTTTACACATAATCAATTTTAATTTAGTAATTTAAATAAAATGACCACTTTTTCCAAAAATTGTTTTAAGGATTTTTAAAGGGTTTTACCAAGAATAATGACAATGTCCTTCACTTTATCAAAATATTCACCAACTATTAATCGATATTGTGTTGTAACTTTGTTTGAATTACAATAAAATGATTTTTTATATGATAAAACTTTATTTCATAGTGGTAAAATTTTATTATTCCATAGAAACATTGTCTTCAAGAAATGATTCAACCTAACTATGAGTGTACCTTCTTAAAAAATGGGGCATACTAACATTCCTTTGACTGTATATCTTAAAAAATACATAAGTTTAAATGTAAATTATCAACATGGAAAATATATCTCTCAACATGAGATCTTTATTTCATTAATGATCATAATACATAACACCTGAATACCACATCAATTTCAGATCATTGATCAATATATCCAAATAAACATCAATATCATTATGATGTTTTTTTGTTCATGATATAAGTAGAGATAATATAATATATTTTTTCATCATGCTTAAACATGGTGGAAATTTATAATTTACCTACATACCCAACCATATACTATGATTCCTATATTGTAAACCAAATGGATTAATTATATCAATAGATGTAGTAAGATAGATGTTTCTCAGATTGTTTCCAAATTCAAGATAATCCTTATCAATCAGTTTCCAAATTTAAAATCATATAGATTAAATAAGCATTAAAATGTCTCATATTAAATAAAACCTATCTATAGTGTTATCTTGGCATAAATCTTTATCTACTCCAAGATTTTTTTATAATCATTAAAGTTATCTTTAATTATTGTTGTCATTTCCTAAATACGATATCCATCATCATTTACAGTTTTTTCATTTCTGAACATCCATAAAATTTAGTTTTATCTTTTGAAAATTCTAAATTTAGTTCTTACTTGCATTTAGTATATAATTTTTAACTTTTATATACTATTTTATAGATCAAGTCTCCTTCCAATACATCTGAAAAAATCAATCTCGAACAACAAAAATGTAAATATAGAAAAATGGGTTGACAAGGGCCATTTCCACATAGAGCTTCAAACTCAAAAAACTCTTTAACATCATCCTCATAATATTTTTCATATGACTATAATCCATCCATATTTTATTGATATTTTTCATATATGGTTCAAAAGTATTTATATTTAATATATATATATATATATACAAAGAATATATGAATATAATGTATCATTTTTCATATTTAAATTATATAAAATATAACTGTAAATATATAATTATAATTTATATTATATACATATGGGAGATATTTAGTATTCCCCACTTGATTTAAAAAAAATAATGATATTTTAATTCCAAATCATATGAATTATGTTAAGGGAGATATAATAATATATATATGATCACTTTTCTCTATAAAATGAGTGGTTGGTATTTAAATATGAAAATCAATTATTTATTCAATAATTCACTATTGTAATTGAATGATCATCCAAGAAGGTTAAAGGACCACTAGTTTGACGTATATAAGATTTTATAAATCTCACTTATGTCCATCATCGATTAATTAATTAGATATAATAAAAACATGGGTGTATAGTCACTTTATTCTATCATTACTAATGAAGGATGGTTGTGTGTCAAAGTTCATTTATTTTTAATATTAGTTTTCATTGTGTTTTTAAAATAAATAATTCCCAAAATATTTATTCTTTCTGAGGTGTCTAGTAAATCATGAAATCACCCTAAGAGGAGGTGTAAATTAGTGTTGAGTAATTTTTTACCCAATACATTCAACCTAAACATTTACTTTCATTAAGTTGATCAAACCTCTATCATCCATTAAGATGTATGGATATTTTTTAATGAACCTTAACACATTGTTTTATATTCAATGAAAATGATGAATGTAAATAAAATTCATAAATATATTTGTAATAGGTTCGGTCCCAATGTGAGTACCTAATGCTTATCGCACATGGAATCATCCACGACATATATTTTCCACAATAATATCCATCATAAATTACAAGTGGTGTTTAAAGGAATCACTATTAACCTTAATGTTTCATTATATGATATAAGTGAAGAATTTTTATTTTTTTTATATAATTGAACTACTAGGTGGGAATGTATTTTTTCAAACTTTCATAAAAAGTTCTTCAAAAAACCTTACGAACTTCCTTTTGGATGGAACTTTTATTTCATAGTATTTTCATATGCAATTACGTGGACATCATCTAATAAAATATCCAAAAAATTTAATTCTAAAAATATATGTTTAAGAAACATTAGTATCTACAAAATTTATTTGTTTTTACTTGATGTTAGTTTTACTAATAAACTTTCCTCAAAACCTGATGTTCCAATTTCCACAAAACTTCAACCAAAATAAATCTTCCTTGAAATTTCTAGATGGAAAATTCTTCTCACTCTCTAATTTTAACTCTACTCACCTTCATCAACATGCTATGTATAATCTTTACCCTTTTTATAGACACAGCTTCCCAAATACATTTGTAGATTTAAATTTTCTAAACTCTAAGATTTTCTCATTATCAAATATTTCATTGAAGGCCTTCAATGATATCTTAAACCTCAAAGTCAACAAACTTCATATGAACATCCTAAAATACTATTTTCAACTTTGGTCATTTCTAACTAAATTATTCTTAAGATTCATGATATTTCCATCATGAATATTATAACATTAACCATATATCTGTTCATAATTATAATTAGTTTGACTATATATAATTATGATGTTCCTTAACATTTTATTTTATTATTTTCTCCAAACTCTTTGTATTTGAACTATTGATCACAAAAACTCAAGATTATATGAAATAAAAATTTTCCTTATTTTTTATATTTTCTATAACAACTCCTCCATAAATTATTGTTCCATTTGGTATTTATTTATAAGAAATCATTCAACTTGTAATGATCTGTTAAGAGATTAATTTTCCTAATCTTCATCATTTATTTCTTATGTATTTATATCTTCTTTTTCTTTAAAACTCTATCCGATAAACATCCTCATACTTTCCTTCATCTTGTCTTCTTTGTTTTATCAGCATAATTTTCTAAAATCGGATATATGATAGTCAAATATACATACATACATTCACTCAATAGTTTTTATGAGTTGAAACCCCAAATTAAAAGACTTTTTAGTTCAATATCCTCTATCTGTTGGATTCATTGTGAAACCCATTTTACTCACTATTTTGTTATAATTTTTTTCTCAAATAGAATATGTCATAGTATCAGTTTTTCATAGTCCATACATTTGAATATTTCTATATTTTTCTTATCTAATAATCTCAAAAACATTATATTGTGTATGGTTATCTCGGTTCAGTGAACTTGAAAACATCATGAGATAAAAAATACTTTCTATCTAGGCTCTATAGTAAGGATATACTCTATCTGGTGATCTCAGCCTAGAAACCTCACATATCTTCATCATATAAAGTTCCTCCAGTGATTATGATGAACTCTATGCATTACATCTTCCTAATCAGTTCAAAAATATTCTTCTTATAGAGTTTTCAATACCTCATATGAAAATAACATCACATCTTAATGGATCGATCATCTTACATCTGCAGCTCCATGAAATCCACAAATTAAACAATGGTTTCACTTATATTTCCTCATATTGAATGCTTATATCTCTTCATTAACTAATATGTTATGTTTTCTATCAATTTATAATAACTTCATCTGGTGGTTCTTTCATCAAAAACATATTTTTTTATGTTCCCATGAAAAAAATTGGTGAAAATATTTCAGTTAACTTCTATTTGAATATTTTATGTTACATTTATTTTGTAATATTCATATTCCATAAACCATTGGAATCATGAAATATCATCCAATGAATCCTATTTTCCATCTGGGAAATTTACAAACATTCTTCATCTGGTACTTTTAAAGATATTAACCATCCAATATTCCATGTTTTCTTTCTCTTTATATTTTTTTAATAAAATCACCATGAGCCATAAATAATTTATAAAATAATAATGTTAGAAACTTTTAGGTTCAATAAATCATCTTATAACAATAATAACTTCCTTAACAAAACATTAGGGGAAATTATTTTTCTTTAACATGTGCATTAACTTTATCATAATATATTGAAAAAAAATATTTCACCATTTTCATCTGTGAAAATTAATTTTCTTTAACTTACTCATTAAATTAATCATAATACATTTAAAAAATACAATTTTTCATTGTAATCACCCAATGGGTACTTTAATTTCCCACTTTTTATTTTTTACCACTACCAAATTTTTCTTAAAGAAAATGAGTTTTCTCTCCCCTTTATTGAAAATAAATTAAATACTTATCTTGTAAGGGATATTATATTTCCTATACCCCTAAACAATCTGAATTTGAATACCCCTTAATGATATCATGGGGTGAGGGGAAATTTTCTTCCAACTTTTTCTTACACTTCCCCTTTCATGCACTATTTTGGATTTCTTAATAGAATAATGGAATAACTTCTCTTAAGGAAATGGTACATAAATAAAACAACTATAAGTCTATGTTATCAGTGATTAATTTATAAAATAAGACTAATTAACTTATATATCATGGATATACATAAAAAAATTCACCTAGTGATACAAACTTTTAAAAAAATCCTTTAGTGGTATTTTCATTGTGTTTTCATTCAACATGATTTTATAGATCCATTTAAATAAAAAAGACAAAAAAAATTTAATTATAAAATATTATGTTACTCCCCATTTAAAAATAAGTTTTTATATTATCTTAAAAAATAAAAATTGACCCCCAAAATCCCAAAATTTATATTTATAAAAGGATTGGATTAAAATATAACATACCTCAAGATGAAGAAATATTTAATTCATTATATTTTTTATATCGGAAACATCTTCATTATTCTAAAGGTACTTAAATATTTCTTTACTATAACTTTATAATATAGTTTCATAAACTTTGTTTTTCTAGAATTTATCCCTTCATTTTTGCTTCATTAAGTTTGTGGATTTACCAGTTTCTATATTGGGGGTGGGGACCCCCCCCCCAAATTCCATCTCATTTAGTTCCCTTATTAAATTAATTTATTAAAAAAATATGATAGAATAAGGTGTAATTTTATTTTTTTTCATCATCTAGAGTAACAAGGATGAAAAAATTTTCTTAGACTATAAAATAATTCACTTAAACATCCCTTTTTTCATGCTTCTACCCTTCACGTTCCATCCATTTATCTTCTTAAGCTGCATGGATTACTTACTCTTCATTTTATTATTTTATTTATGTGGAATGTTATTTCCATCTTATTATAGCAAGGAACATCATTTCTTATAAATTTATTTCTCTTCCAAACTCCTAGCTTCTTCGAACTACTCAGGCCATATTTCAAAGAAAACATTAGAAATATTTCCCATTTTGAAAGTCTGTTAGTGTTTCATCATAGTGAACTATTTAGAATTATTTTTGTCTTTTATGTTATGTTTAAAAACATCTTTTTTCTTATGAATCCTAGAAATAAAATTTTTGGGAGCTTTATTAGAAAACTTACACCTTCCACTCTACTTCTTATCCTCTATAAAGTTACTCTTCATAAGTAAATTTTGTTGAACTTTACATTATTATATAGATATTTCTTATACCCTTATAATTTACCTTTTCCTTTCTTGAATTTATTATATTTTATTTCTTATTTATACTTCTTTTATCATGAATATTCATTGAAATTTGAAATTTTAAATGAAGTGACCTTTCTCCAAAAAAGAAGCATCTTTTTTAGGTGGGTCATATTTATTAACATTCTTATTGGGTATATTAATATTTGTAACTTGTTTTTAATAATACTATAATTAAGTCTTCTCATATATCTTATTTTTGTTTTCATTTATCTTTTGGGGACTCCTTCCATTATTTATAACAATACCTTTCTTAGTAGTTGTAAACCAGCATTATTCATCAATGTGACCACCTTATCCACACCCTTCATAAAAAATTTCAAGATATTTAAATCCCTTAGATTTCAATAAATATTCCTTATGGAATATAGATGAGTTCCTATTAACTTATTCTTTACTCCCCTTATTGTATCCTTTTTATAATTTCTGGTATTTGTAAAATTATTCCAACAATTGATGGCTTGGTGCCCAAATAATCCAAATCACCAGCTATAGACAAAACCAATTTTCTTCCATTGAGTATTA
This sequence comes from Viscum album, assembly GCA_963277665.1. NCBI lineage: Eukaryota > Viridiplantae > Streptophyta > Magnoliopsida > Santalales > Viscaceae > Viscum > Viscum album. The sequence goes on from OY728133.1 coordinate 1,055,861,528, forward strand.
TTTTATACAGTTAATGGTTAATTTGGAACATCTTTTTTAGAAACAAAATGTAAGGATATTTTTCATATACATATTTCTTACACTTTTATTGTATCAATGGGTTTCTCTATATCATTCCTCACCTATATTTGTCTTGAATTAAAACCTATGTTATTCAATGTAATCGAGTTACTTTACATAAATTGTTCAGATCATGGCGTTACCATTTTCTTTTATCTATCAAATGATATATCATCGGATGATGTCACATTTTTAATGCCACTATATTGCTTATTCTAAGAAGTAATAATTCTCTAAGAAAATTCATCAGTTTCTCTTTTCGTATCTTCATGTGAAGTTTCAACAAGAGTGAAATAAATATTTCTTAATATTATTTCCAACCAATGGAATATTAAATTTAATGTGTTCTTATAATATTTAAAGAAAATTAACTTCACTTAATATTCAATATATCATTGCTATATATTTTCTCCAAAAAACATACTCACCTCTTTCAGGGAATGGTCAAGTTCCTTTAATCATTTTTCATTGATCTCTAGTTGTGTATTATTAACCTCAATAATTGAATTTTGAGTATCCTCTAGTGAATTTATATTTTCCATAACAAATTTCTTTAATACAGATTCTACACACAAATGCTATTGTAATTATTTTTCTTCCTCGATGAAGATTTTATAGGAAATTAATATCATTTCTCCCATTCCTTTAGTGATTTTAGTGATATTTTACACTCACTTTCATTCTATAACAATTATTTATCCATTACACTGACATCCTCCTCATGATATGATTTGTCTTAATAAATTACCTTTATGAAGGAAAATATATATTCGATAACCCAAGTAGAACTATATTAAATTAATAAATATCATCATTATATAGTTTATAAATATATTATACCAACTCAAAATCATCATAATGTAAACTTTATTATTTCTCCAGGTAATTTATTGTAACTTTTTTATCAATAAAACTTAAACAAACATTAACTTGTAGTTATACTAAATCTTCCTTACAATAATTTTTTAATAAAATTTTGATTTTATTTTGAGCTTTTTTCTTCTTCTGATTCTCTATATATTTGGATAATACTTCAATATTTCCAGAACACATAGTATCTTCTATTAATTTATTCTTTTTTATATATTATTTATCTATAAGATAAAATAATTCTTCAACTTCAATAAATATTCATTTCTTACAAATAAGGGTAAAAAAGGAAACAAAAAATTGTAGGTCCAAAAGAGGGAACCTCCCTATTATATCAATTATAGTGTCTAGTGGATCATGTAGTCATACTTAGAGGTGGCTGAATTAGTCGTGACTAACCTTTCCAAAAATATGTTCAGCTTAATACTTTTACTTTCATTAATTTTATCAAGCCTTTATCATTGATTAGGATGTATGGATATCTATTAATAACCCTTACCACTTTATCTAATATCGAATACCAATTCGGAAAGAAAATGAAGGCACACATGTGTTTTTACAAGGTTTGGTCCCAACATGGATTCTTGATCCATGTTTCATCAAGAATCCCCTATGACATAGATTCCCTACTATAATATCCATCACAAATTATAAGTGGTGTAAGAATTAATAACTATTAACAAAAATGGGTTATTATTAGATGCAAGTAAAGGATATTTATACTATGTTTATACATTCTCCAACCACTACACTGCAATGGAATTTTTTATATTGTCACCACCATCTCATTAAGTCTTATAATGAATATCCTTTTATATGAAACTTCGACTGCATCATATCTTCCTATAAACATACTTTCACATCATATAATTCATTATACTAAAATTGTAAGTCCATGATGAAAAATTTCATAAAATATTATGAATAAAACATATTTAGGTTGTTACTTAGATAAGGTATGACTTCTCAACATTCATCAAAACCTAATATTCTGATTTCATCGAGAAATAAACCAACTAAAGCTTCCTTGAAATCTCAGGTTGGAAACATCCTCTCATTTTCTCTTCTCAACTCTACTCACTTTTATCAACTATCTCTAAATTATATGAAAAACTTTTATAAGAAAAAATTCACTAATAAGTTTAGAGATTTTAATTCTCCAAAAATCATGACCAATAACTCATAATTACTATATCAATATTAAAAATATATTTTCATATATCACTTTTACCTTCACCCTTAAATAATATAAACATTGAATGTTGATCATAGAAAATAAATTATCTACATTAAACTAATAAAATTGAGCGTAAATTCAAGGTAATGGAATTTTTTATTTTCAATCACTAATTCAATTTTCAATTGAAAATTATAAAATATAAGACACCATTTACTATCTTGAAAAGTAGAACTAGTGCATCCCAAGGGGAAACATCAAATTGGATGAGTCAATTATACTCAGTCTCATTCTATTGAACAATTAAATAATTTAATTCTAACTGTTATATATGATAAAAATGTATCAAAATAGATAATTTCCCAAAAACAATGTAAATTGAAACTTCCACAACATACTTTAGTGGTAATTTAATGAAATAATATTCGAAATCATTTTGATATAGACCTGCCACTACTAGAAAATAGAGATCTATATTTTCCTACAATTAATCTAATAATAAACCATGTCCAAAGAATATATATATCCAATATAAATTAATATTGGTCCCACCCTACTACAATTAATTTAAACTCTATCATGATATAATATACAACAATATTAGGTTCCACAAAGAGAAATGTTAGACAATAACAGTCAATTTGTACCTTGAATTTTCTTATCCAATCCATTCCAATAATAAATAAATATGTATTGATTTTAAAAATTAATATGTCTCATGAAATTTATACATTACTAATATTAATTGAGTATGATATATGGAAAAAAAATATCATTCCATTAATATAGTGCAGAATCAATTTTCCGTGTATACAAAACTAACCCCAATAATAACACTAATTGATCTACTTATCATTAACAGATAAATGATTATGAAACACTTATATCAAACAATAAACAATGATCATATAATCAATAAATATGGTTTTTTTCACAATATAAGGTCTTAACTAATTGTTAGACACATCTGATAAATACTAAAAAAAGGGCCTTTCCTAAATATTATAATATACCAAACACTCCTCTTAACGAGGCCTCCCAACTCTTTAATAAGACCATAAATCTTTTTCCTTGATTTATCAACTTTTATCCATGATCCATAATCATAGTTATCTGATTCACTACTACTTATCCATGATAATGTCCCAAAAATACTTCTTCAGATTAATCAACATCCGACACTGAAAACACTCACTAGGTAGAATTGGAAACTTATATATCAATTTTCCAACAATAGTAAACTAAAATAAATATAGTGAATTATCCATTGATATATTTGTGAATATAAATCCATATATTTTACTTTGAATTCCATCTTATTCCCCTTATCACCACAAAAAATAATTATTTACTCTACTTATATAAGGAATAGAGGTATTATCACACCTTATGTCCCCCATATTCTCCTTCATCATAGATTCTACAATAACCACCTCCTTATATGTATGTATCCTCAATAAGATAATCCTTAAATTCTTCTCCAATCATATCCATGTCTTAAATAATTTTTTCTTAAGGATCCCATTCATCACCAACTTCAGTGTATACCATAAAAGATCAAAAAAATCATTTCATACTCCATCTATGATGTATTACCTTTCTTAAAATATAAAAATGTATTGATACTTTAGAGTTTTAACTCCTCTAAAAATATTAATCAATAAAAGAATTTTTGGAAACTATTCCAATCAATATCCTCTTGGAGTTTAATTTTTTCACCATCCCCTATCAGTTTTGAGACATTACTTTAGATAAATAAGATATTAACTCCACTATCAAGTTTTTAGCATCTATAAAAAAAAGAATATATAGTTTTTTATCTCTATCTATTCTATTTCATATTCATCTACCACATCTCAACTAAATGATGGTTGAATATAATTTCAAAACTATAATTCTTGGATAATAAATATAATCATTATCTCTAGATAAGGACCTATTATAAAAACTTCTATATCCCCTCATCATCATCCATAATAACTATTCTAGGGAGGATAAACCTATAACCTATATAATAATTCAATTAAAAAATTAAATTTCCAAATTTATTGTCATCACAAAATATATTATACACTATTTCTCGGTGTATTTCAATCCTTTTATGTAGCCTAAAATAATTTCCCACAACTATATTATAATAATTTAAATTTTTATTGTAACTCCCTTTTAAAAAAACTATTAAGAATTAGAAATCATTGATTTATTGAATATAAGATTTTTTTTAAAAAATATTTCTGTAAAAACAATTTAATGTGATGGAATTCCTTACCATTTCTATCATAATACATGAGATCTTTCTAGTTATAAACCATCATTTTTAAATTTTCCCTAAATAAGAAAATCTTTTAAGGCAATCCCTAACCCCTCATTTACCCTGACATCTTAGTAACTCGATGTAAGACAAAAATAGGTCATAAATTCCTTTTGAAATAAATTTTGAGGCCTTTGAATTAAATTCTCCACATATACAAGAATTTACATGAATTGTATTTAAAACCTAGATCTAATATCATTTTATAACACCTCATCCTGTGAGCCCAAATCCTAGGACCTAAATCAGAAGTTCCAAGGGCCTAAAGTGTTCTATTGTGATAGAGAAAGGCTAGATGCTAATTCTATTAGATAATGTAAATCATAGGGGAATGATTTTTCCTTAAAAAGAAATCGAAAAAAAAGAAAAATTTTATGTGGATGATAAATTATTTCTTAAAATAATAAATTTTCAATTAAAAACTCACATAAAATAAAATAATTTTTAAAAATATAACATAAAAACACAAGGAAATATTATAATACTAAAGGAAAATAGTGTCACTAGTTTCAAGACACCATCCAATTTACAATATCAAAAATGTAGATCTATGGATCACCAATAACAATGAATTACATATTCCCCTTTCCAATATCATGACCAACCATATCAATATGTCCAATATAACACATTGGATGGAGTGAGAATAAAAATGGTATATTTTTCACAATGACTTCTATAAATACCCATGTATGAGAAATGAAAAAAAAAATTGTATAATAATAAATCATAAATTAATTACATTTTTCCCAAATATGAGTTACTAAAAGTATTCCAATCCTTAGAATCCATGAATATCCATTTATTTCAAAAACCATTTTTTTTGAAAAATATAAATTTTAAAATTATTTTATTCAAATAAATTTATAAACCATGTCTAATCCCTGATAAGATCCACCTTCAAAATATTCTTATTTCCTTTATTTCTAAATGAAAAAATAACCATTTTACCTAGATGCATTAAAAACTTGTTATTCCCTCACGTCTCTCTATAAACTCCCATTTTCTTAAAAAATTAAATCATATTAAGGAAAATATCATTTATAATCTACAAAATTCAATTCTAGAAAGATAATTATCATGATTAATCACTCATATCAATAGATTTTAATTTTCTTTCAAATACTACAATTATTTAAACAATGGTTTCACCCATTAAAACATAAAACCCCAAACCATTGGAATTACCATGATAAGGAGTGAGGTTTCCCATTTTATCCTTGTAATTCAAACGATTTATTACTTTATCACATTCTCTATTTGCCTCATCTTAACCATATATTAATCTTAGAGGTTTCTAAATAAGTGTAACAAAAAATTCATTTTACATGAATGAACAAACTCTATGGAATGAGGATCTAGTAAAACACATTTAAATAATTATTTAAAATAATACCCTTCCCATGGATATTCTCATAAAAATATAATTTTAAAAAAAACTAAACTTTAAATAGAATAATGGGTTCTCACAAAACCCATATAAACAAATAATTTCATGATCATAATCAATAAAAAAATTAGATGTGTCTACCAAGATCATAGAAAGTATATATATCTCCAACTAAGATTATATATACATAATTATCAATAAAATAACAAAATAATATTCCTTTAAAGATGACTCATTGAGTATTATCATCAAAATACCATATAAATAGTAATATAAAAAATATAATGTTTTATTTTAATAAATTTTCATTGATTTTTAATATTTCAAATGGCCCTAATGCAGATTTGATACAACACATGACAAGATTTATTGGACCTAGTGTAACTCACTACCTTGGATTTCAAGGACCCTAATGATTAGAAAAACCCCAATATATTTTTACATTTTAAATTTATATAATAAATATTATACGAGGAATTCTAGAATAATCACAACCCCCATTTAATTTGGAACGTATCCATGTTAGATGTCATAAAATGTGCTTTTACTACTCTATGGATATAGTGAAACTGATAATTTAGATTTTAATATAATTTTCACATAACTATACACTATAAATAAATTAAATAAAATATATATTATAATTATTTCCATAAACCCTGACAATCTGATCATTGAATTCCAACATCTGATCACATCATATATAACCCTCCTTCTTAAAGTCCCCTACCATATTTTGAAAAAGATATATCTTGAAGGATGAGAATGTTATGATACAATACTAAATATTTAAACTATTATCTATGATTATATCCTTAACCCATTATCCCCATAAGGATTATATGGTGGACCCAATTTAAATATCCTATTCAAACACTTATCATAATCATTATTTCATTCATAATAAATCCTCCATCTCCCACTAATAAATCCTTAGAGAATAAAATTGCTTCACCCAGTCATTTCAACTTTCTAATACATCAAATTAGTTCCCATTTCTCACCTATATTTCATCTATTTTCAAAACCATATCAATAAAAATAATATATTGTAACTTAATTCTATCTTAATAATTTTTCCATGTTATCATATTCTAAAAAATAAAATAAATTAGTCTCCCATATCATTAAATGATATAAAAAACAATGGAGTTATAATAAATCACAAGAAACCCTTCTTGTTGGGATTTACCCTTCAATCTTTAGTCTGATATAACTTTAGGTTAAAATTAATGAATAAATAATGTAAATATCTTACTATGGATCTCTAAAATTGTATATATTAATTCATAATCCAATAGTAAAATGAGAACATTAATAAAATGAGAACATTACTAAAATGAGAACATTTTAGACTTAATAAAACCATTTTTATTAAAACGAAGATACTCTCTGAATGTTCTTATTGAGAACATTTTTACAAGATACTCTCTGAATGTTCTTATTGAGAACATTTTAATTTTCATAAAAGCTTCTAAAATTATAACATTTTTAATATATATTCTTAATTTACAAAACCATTTTTTGAATATTTCATGAAATAAACATTAATTTTGATCTCATATATTATAATATGATATTAAATATTTTCATGTAAACCATTTTACGTAAAATCAATATATATTACACTATATTATTATAGAAAATTCATAAAAAGGATAACAATATGAATATATTGCTTCTGGAGATAAGTATTTTATATTTATATCATACTTTCTAGAATAATTATATAGTTCCCGGTGAAATAAGTATATTGTATAACCAAGATACATCACATGTAGACTTAATTTCACAATTAATATCATATTAGTCACTTTAATTGTATATAATATCCTTAAATACAATTATATTTATGACTATAAAAATGTAATCACATTTTCTAACTTTTAAGAAATGTTTATAAAATATTGTAAATAAACATACCATTTCATTATCAATACCAATTTTATATATTTCAAAGAAACTTCACAAATTAATTCTATTTTTTAGTTTTATAAATTGTATTTAATTATATTTAAGGTAAATATATACTTATTAATATGTTTTAAAAGTCAGGTATAAGGTTTTTTCACATAGATGGAGAAATCTGTACATATATTTTTGAAATCATTAAAAAGTAATCAAATTATAAAATCATGAAAAAAATTTGTACACAATATTTTTTATCATCTTGAAGGGTTAATGTTGAGTTGAAACCGATTATTTATAATAATCATTACAATTTCAACTAGTACATTAATTTTCAATCAAACTCAGTGAGCCATTATTTATATTTGTTTTACTTGCATTAATTTATTATGTATTTTGATCATAAAAATAGATAATATTATTAGATCATATCATAGATCCAAAAAAATATCCTATATACTAATTTGATATATTTTAGTGGTCACAATAAACTTATTTTCTTCTCTAAAATATATATCTCGATGTTATTGTTGAATGTTCATACCTAGAAAATGAAAAATCAAAGAAAATATTGATTTTTTGAGCATAAATATTTGTAATGAATCTAATAATTCGAAATATAAAATAATAATGTATAAATTTATATTATAATAAATATACAAATATTTTATCTATGATGAATTCTAGATGAATTCATTGAAGAAAGAAAAATTAAATGAAATGTATTATGGTAAACCAACTTTTATGTCCAAACTACATCATCCAAAATACATCTAATTGAATAATGTTTATGATCAAAACTTTTATTGGATAACTGAATCTCTACTATCCAAACTACACCATCCAAAATACATCTAATAGAATGAATTTTATGATTGAAACTTCCCTAGGATAATTGAAGATCAACATGTAATTATATGAATAGAAAAATTATTAAGAACATTCAGAGAGTATCTTGGAATGAAATGAGTATCAATTTTATTTGAATATTTAAATCACATCATCTGAAGCTGTCTAATATATGAGATTTAATAATTGGTCCAATCAATATATCTAAAATGATCATTAGTATTTATGATAGTAATTAAACAGAAATATATAAGGTGAAATATAATATTTTATTATAAAATAATTACATTAAATTGTTACATTCTTCTATGATGAGAAATCAAATATTTTTCAAAAAAATATAATTAATTGAATAAAATCAAAAATTTCCTTGATCGATATGACACATCGAAATCAATGAATACATCTGTAATATAGTGAAATATGATTGTTAGACTCCAAAATTCATATTTGAAGGTCCATATAAAGGCAATTGGGAGGTAATTTGAAGGATTAATTAGGTTAATATATTATTATATTCAAATGAGAACACATACCCAATGGTTTATTAACATTATAATTTCCTTAAAATCTAGCCAGAGAATAAATTATTCACTTGAACATATGAATATTTTAATCTATATTATTTGTTCCTTGTATTTTTATTTGTAATATTTTTTTCCAAAAATAAATGAATATCCCTTTTCATTATAATCGTATTTTACCTCATGGTATGCTCTTAATGAATAATGAAGTTATTGGTATAAGGGAATATTTATTCATTAATGGAAAGTGGGACTTAATGTTACTCAATGTTTAAATAAAATATCTTGGTAAAAGGTCATTCTTTTATATTCAGTTAAAATTGAATAAGTTTAATTGAAAAGAAATTTCTTATATGTATATTTATTTAAGGGAGTGTGCATTTTTTATCACAAACCACTATAACATTTTTACTTATCAAGTACTACCGTAATTTTATATATTTATTTTTCTTTAAAATACACAATTTTACTTAATATTTTGATTCTATCATTATTTGAATAATTTTGTATATAGTGTTTTCATTTACTTATTTATATCCTTTAAATAAAATTAGTAATTTTACTTAGTGAGCCAAAGTGTTTATTGTTTTCCTACTAGATTTTATTTACTTTGGATAGTTATAAACAACTATATTAATTTTGTTCTACAAATTCTGAAAATTCATTCCAGAATAAATTTCTGAAATAATAGGAATTACTATAAATATCCTAAATTTCAACTTTAAAAGTAACATTAACTTGTTAGTTTACGGGCTTATAAATCATAATATTTTTTTAAAAAATTAATTTTATTTTATGACGTACACCCTTCTTTACACTAACATGTATTCATAGCATAAAACTTTTATTTAAGGGTGTTGTGTTAAATTTTTTATATCCTTAATTCATTCCATTAGTTATTTCAATACTGAGCGTATATTTTGTATGCACTCTCGAAAAATTAAAAAAAAACATTCCTTCAATATTTGGGATTTTCTAAATAGAAAATGTACCAATTATTTTCTTATTTAAAAATATTTCAATGTGAAACTAATTTTTATTTACATCAATAAACATAAATTCACTATGGTGATGTGTTGAGACATGTTTTTATCCTTGTAATACTTTGAAATATTTCTATATATACTTCTAAATATAGGTGCTAATAAATCTTGCGATTCTGAGGCTTGGTGTGCCTCTAGTTAATTTTATAAAAATATTAGATATATCTTATATTATATGTGTGGATTTCTTAATGAAAATGAGATAAATCATAGAAAAAAGTTCAAATTAGAAATTTGATACCTTTTTTTAGTATGTACCACATTTTTTACCCTAGGGACGACCTAAATTAGGTTGGTGTATGGCGTTCATCCATCTCACCCGTTGAGGGTAAGTTCAAAGGATTAATTAATTTATCAAATTAATTAATGCATGTGAACTAAAATTTTTCCAACAAATACATGTTCATGGATAATTTCCTAGGGTTTTCTCATAATCATGGAATCGCCAACTATGCTCTTCCTCTTCTTTCATTGGTGGATTGCATCAGACAATGACGAAACTCCATATCAGAGCAGATCAGGATACAGTAAACACAACAACTTCCTTCCATCATTGATTAACATGTTATTTGATGATGAATTATAAAATCTCCATGTAAGAATCATTAGTTTTTTCGATACTCCCTTTTTGAATAAATATTTTGATTATATCAATCTATTCTATTAATTTTCACCAATTGTAGACTTTGAATGTGCATGGGTAGTGATTAATTTGATTATTTCAATGTTTTCTAACGCAAAATACCCATTTTTGATCGTTAGGCAATAATTCTTGGAAAATATAATTTAAAAACAAATATTGTGATTTTCCTGCTTTATTAATTCACATTCACCATTGGTTGGGCCCCGTGGTCCCGTTTGAACATTTTCTAGTAGTATCGAGCCTGATCGGACCCCCAAAAATGCAATAGTTTCACCGGTGAGGGAAGTATTGATGAATCAGACACATATGTGGGATTTTTGTGAGTTTTGGATGTTTTTTTCATTGATTGGAGAATAAATCCATGGGTTAATGAGGTTGGTAGATGTGTATAACGCACTATGGAACCCCTGTGGACCGACAGAACCGATTTTCATGAAGAAACTACTGGAAACGATGAATGGCGCCTCAATCTGCTAAACTCAGGTGGATTCAAGGTGGGGAATATGGAAGAACGGGATGATTCAAGGTTCATATCATGTATATATATTTCTATTAAAATCCAATCTATGCGTCATGTATATGGATGAACATAAGGCGTGTAGCCCTGTAGCTATTTCGGATAGGGTTCCAAGAAATCATAAGGATGTAATGGTGTGTAGCCCTCCTATACTTCGTATACCTCATCCCCTAGTGGATGAGCTGTGTGATGGATCACATGGGCGTGAATTTATGTGGGGGTACATGGCTATCCACACAACCTTGTACCAAAGATTACGAGAATGGTCAGGGCACATGGGTGGTAATCCATGTGAAGCAACACGCCATGTACCGAAGTACACCAACGCGACTAGATGGACACTACCCAATCCTGGATAGCTTGGACACACTATGTAGTAGACATGTATTCTGTGTAATCCTACATTTTTAAGATCCATGTGTTTTCTAAGGACATGGACAGATGTTTGAGCAGGGCCACATTTCATGTTAGTCACCTCACCCATTGTGTACCCCTTGGAATTTTTTTTGGAAAATATAGGTTTTGTATCTCCTTTATTTTCACTCATATTTTTTTCCCGTGAGTAACCTATCCTATTTTTTCTACTCTAAAAGTGATTGTTCCCTTATTTTTGGTGTTTGGGAAATTATGTGATATTTTTCAGAAATATATATTTTTGGGCAATGCCTAATGACCATAGTGATTATATAGGATCACAATAGTCATTCTGAGTGTATGCTCCGATAGAGTTTGGCAGTGAGTCCTCAATGGATTTCCAAGGGGCACCCATCAGTAGAGATGGGAAATGGTTCCTCAAAGACTACCAAGTGGTACCCTCCAATAGATAAGGGTTATGGGACCTCAATAACATTTTGATTGGTGCCCTCTGGTAGAGATAGGCATTGGGTCCTCAATGATTATTGAGTTATACTATCCATTATAGCAGGGTAGTTAGTCCTTGATGACTTTCGAGTGCTACCCAGAGGTAGAGTTTGGTAGTGGGTCATCAATGAATATATGGGTGGTACTGTTTAGTTGATCATGGTAGTGGGTCCTCAATTACTTTTAGAGTGGTACCCTCTAGTAGAGCTGGGCAGCGGGTCCTCGACAAATTTTTGAGTGGTACACTCGAGTAGAACTAGGAAGTGTCTCCTTAATTGATTCTGGATTGTAACCCTCATATTGGGAAGGGAATGGGTCCTCCATAGACTATCATATTGAAACCCCCCTATTATACTTGGGAATGGGTCCTCTACCTATAGATTGTGGCCCATCAACTGTGTGGAATAGTTATGAGGCATGGTTTGACATGGATAGTTATTCCTACAAAGATGAGTGTAATGATAGAAATCATTGATTTATTTTTTGAACTATTTTCTACACTTTATTCTATGTTGAGATGTTAGATGGATATCTCCTTTCTTCCCTGATTGGGATTATTTTGACTGAGTGTGTGTGTGTGTGTGTGTGCATTTGTATCCATACCCTTTCATTTGGTTACTCTATTTTGATGAGATGAGGAGATATGTGGGGTATTCCATGTATTTTCAATGGTTATATTATCATGGTTCGATGGGTATACAATTCTACTATAAGTTTAAAAGACTCAAAATTTCATGTTGTGACCTTTGTTCTTGTATTAGTTTACTATCTCTTGGCTAAGGTTGATCTATTCACTTTCACTGAATCTGCATCATGTGTATTATTTATTGTATTTTTATTCCTTTTATATCTCCTAATTCTCCCATTTTGGATTTTAGGGATTCATACTTGGTATGTAAATATTCACCACATCATAGGATTTTCATGAACATGTCGTGTCTTATACAGATGACAGATAGGTTGTTGGGGACTTCAAATGATCTGAAGTATACATGGTACTTTGGACAGCGTACAATTGTTGTAGTATAGAGATCAAGAGTCGAGATCCCTCAGCAGTTTAATTGTTTTAGTTCTATCAGGTTAGGACATGTTTCTAGTTGGGGGTGTATTTCACCCCTTTACTTTTTAGTTTGTATTGTCGTACTCTTGTACACCCTCTAGGTTATACTTTATTAGTTTACTTTCTATTTGTTTCATATTTTTATTATTATTCCTCTGCACTTCTATATTTATATTGTTAGTCGTGTGCATATATGCACTTAAGAAAAGTCTCACCATTTAGAATATCCATTTTGGTTATTGTTTCCACCCCATGTTTTATGGAGGTAGGCTTGGGGTAGTTGAGGAACGAGCCCTGGCTGGGGTCTGGTCGTGACAGATTAGTATTAGAGAAGTTAATTCCCTATGAAAATTTTCAGTCTAGTCCCCTTATGAATATTTTTTGGGTTTAGGTCAATAGTGTCAAAGTTTTTTTTGTGTGGATCTCTAGTTAAGGAATCCATTTATAGTGTGGGTGGCCAACATATCCATCCCCCAAGACCTTCACTACCTGCTTGTCTACTTGGCATACCGATACATTGGATAAAATGTTTGATAGTAAATGAATCATATAGGATTGAATATTTTATTATCCTTCTTAATTCATCTCCCCATTATTGTGATATATATATATGTGTGTGTGTGTGTGTGTGTGTGTGCTCATCTGACCATACTATATTTTGATAACATTTAGGATGTCTTTGCGATGATAGACCGCTATGATACCAGTTCTGAATCATGGTGATGCCTTGATGACTGATGAGGTCTCATTTGAGGGTCCATTATGTAAGATTCTTCCTCTAGGTAGGTGGGTTGAAGAACATCCACCATTAAAGTAGTAAAGTTTCCCAACTGAGCTAACTGAGGATGTGTCGAGGCTTAGAGTGCACTCTGGCTTCCAGTTCCATAGGTTGTTGAGGTTCTATGGTGGGAGATATCCTCAGGTTGTAGAATATTGGATAGATTCAGTGTTCCATATAATCAGTCTCATCAAGACACCAATGAATCAATTGGTTTCACTGGCAGCTAGCTTTTTCCACAAAGCAATTTGGTGTCAGTACAGTCTTGTTACCCAGATGCACGATGAGTCAGCACTCTTATGGCCTGACTTCTAGAATCTATTCTTTGAGCAGTACTACCCCTCTTGCATTCCCTCAACTAGGATACAAGAGATTTTGGATATCAAAAAGAGAGTGATGATGGTGGATGAGTATACAACCAGGTTTATAGACCATACTCGATACTCCCTAGACATGGTTTGTGATGGATACATCTAAGCATAGTTGTTTGAGCTGGAAACTCCACAGATAGATTCATTCTAAAGTGGTTCCCTTGAATATACACACCTATGTCTGGATAAGTCATCTACGGCCACTAGCAGGCGCTAGTCAGCGGGATCTCTGAATAAGAGGTCATTTCACAATCAAAATCATGCATGTGGTTGTACGGACTAGGGAAAGTGAAAACCATAAATAAATACTAGATATGTTTGGTTATATTATTGTTATAGGTGAGGTCACGTAGCATGTGACTACCCGACCATTCGTGCTTAGGAGCGCAGGTAGGTAGCTGATAGACCATCGCATCAGAGGCAACACCTTGATCAGGGATCGCCTAGCCGAGTACAGGGTGGTCTTTGGGGAGGTAGAGATGGAAGAGGGTTATAAGGATCTATGGGGGGTGGATAATGCTATGATATCCTTCTAGCACCCCATCTAGGAGTCCTATGTTGGGATCAGGGAGCTATTGACCAGGGTCGCGGACAGCTGTAGGCTTTGGAGGCTTATTCCCCTGAAGCGCACAAGATGATCAGTTGTTTGATTTGTGTTAATTCTATTATTTCATCAGTATTAATAGAAAACAATTATAGTCATTCATTTTTCTATATACTCGTGGTGTGAGAGATGGAGCTCCCAGTTGAGGCGTTATCCCTGTATCTTCTTCTTGTGGTTTCTACAGGGAATGCTTCTTCTTGATATTTTATATCCCTGTAGTGCGAGCTATCTCTTGGTGGATAGAGACTCAAATGTAACATTTTCATCATAAAGATCAAACAATATAACTTCATATTAGGTATGGATCTATTTTCCATGATGTGATCCCAGATTGACTATCACTATAGACAAGTCAGATGCCTACACACTGAGGGAATGAGATCCTCTATTTCTAGCGAGAGATATCCCATGCATGGGAAAGTGGGTTCTTCCAGTAGGAGGCTTCATCCCATCCCCCGTAAATTTTAGAGTATATCCCTTGGTGAATTAGGCTCTTAATGCATTTTTATTTCTTTAGTTGTAGTGGATTATAGGGTATTATTCCTTGAGGACATTCTAGGACTACCTATGAGGTGGGAGATGGAGTTTTTCATTGACATTTATCCCAAGACTAATCCAATATCTTCTATGGAATATCGTATGACCTCTAATGAGATCTAGGAGCTATTATTCTAGTTAGAGGACCTTCCATTGAAGGGTTTCATTAGGCCCAGTGTTTCCCCCTAGGCATCTCCAGTGATGTTCAAGAAAAGGAAGATGAGATCTAGCCACTTTTTGTGGATTATCATCACCTAAACCAGGACACTATAAAGAACAAATACCTCATTTTAAGGATTAATTTTCACTTTGAAAATTTTTTTGGTGAGAGATGGTTCTCAATGAACAATCTCAGGTACAACTACCATTAGTTGATGGTTCATGAGGAAAATATTAAAAATATAGAATTTTGTTGTTTCTACGGACACTATGGGGTCCAAGTGATGCCCTTTGTTGTGAAAAATTATAACACCATGTTTATGTATTTCATGAAATAGTTTTACCATCTATACATGGACCATTCTATAGTCATATCTTCAATGAAATACTCATCTACTCTGTATCATGGGAGGAACATTTATAGAACTAGAGGATGGTCCTAGATTTACTTCGAGAGAACTGTATTTATGGGGAGCTCTAGAATTTATACTTCCGGATACATGAGTTTCAGTTTCTGAGGCACAAAATGTTTTTTTCATGGTTTCTCCATAGACGTAGTGAAGATTGATGTATTTATTTCTTGGGATCCACCAAATATTCTGTTAGAGGTGCGCAAATTTCTTGTCTTGACAAGGTACTACAAAAGTTTTATGGTAGACTTCTCCAAAATTGAATTCCATTTGACCACATTAATATATAAACGGAAGTTTTTTACCTTGAATGAGAAGTTTTAGAGGTCCTTTTAGTAGTTGAGGTTGAGACTGATGATTACTTTTATGTTGAGACAACCATATGAAGGAATGGAGTACATAGTGTATTGCAACTCCTCAGAATCTGGGCTCAACTGCATGTTGATGTAGTGGAAGACATTTATCACAAATGGGTCTAGGTAATTGAGACCCCATGAGAATAACAACATAAATCATAACCTCAATCTTTTAGTGGAATTCTTCTCCTTGAGGATGTGGAGACAATGCCTTATATGGGAGCACATTATGGTTTACTCAGATGATCAGAGTCTCAGGTACATCTTCAAGAAGATATACTTGAACCTGAGACAGCGATGCTAGTTGGAGTTCATGTAAGACTATGAATTTGAGATAGTATATAATCTATGGAATCGAATAGTAGAAGAAAAATTCCTTAGTAGAAATTCCCTAGATTTATTAGTGAATGAGGATTCACAATAGTTGGCTTCTTGGTAGCTGACCTCAGTGGAGAAGGTGGGTAAAACTTTTCCTAGTCGATCATGTTGACTCCACCACTTCTCAATCATGTGAGAGATTACCTTCGGGGATACATTGACTCTGAGGTATTATGTGACCATATATGCACAAGGGAATCACCATATGTATGTTCTTAATATGGGAATCTTGTAATTCTTTTTCATATATTAACATTTTTCCCAGTCATGATGTGGGGGGAGGTTATGTTAGAGTTCCATGTTTATCCTCTATCTATACATCCTGATGAGTGTAATATGTATAGAGACCTTTATCGGTAGTTCTGGTGGTCTAGAATGATATGGAGCATTGTTGAGTTCATCTCCTGGGGCCTCACCTATCAATAGGTGGAGGTTATGAATCGGGTTCCTTAGGGTTTTTTGCATCCCCTTGAGATCCCAAAGTGGAAGTGTGACACAATATCTATGGACTTTGTGATATAGATTCCATGCACAAAAAAGTTCCATGATTCCATATCATTGATAGTTGACTAACTCATGAAGTCAGTGCACTTACTTGATACCATGAAGAAGATTTTGGTTGGGATTTTCCTTTTGTAGCATGTATGAGAGATCGTGCGTCTTCATGGGGTTCCCTCAAGGATTTTCTCTAATCTTGACACATGGTTTACATTGTGATTTTGGAGATGCATACAGAAGTCATTCATGACCTAAATGAGGATGAGTAAAACCTTTCACCTCCAGACAGTTGGGTACACAGAGCGCACTATCTAGGTGTTGGAGGATATGCTCAGGTCTTTCATGTTATATTTTGGGTGGAGATGGGAGGACCACTTTCCCTTGATGGAGTTTGAATAAAACAATAGCTACAACTCTACCATTAGTCTATAAACTTTTGACGCCCTATACGGGATACCTGGTAGGTCACCCTTGAGTGAGATAGAGATTAACGAGCCCTATCATATAGGCCTAGAGATGGGTAGGTGAAAATGAAGAGGGTTCATATCATCTATTAACAGATGAGGAAGACCTATTGAGGACATAAATCACACATATCGTCATTATAGGCCCTTAGAGTTCAAGCAGGGAGACTACATTATCTTAAGAGTGTCCCCATGATGATGATTGTAGCGGTTTGGTTGAGGAGGAAATCTATCCTTGAGGTTCATTAGGATATACAAGATCAATAAGAGTGTTGGAGAGGATTATTATCTCCTTACCCTACCCCCACAACTGGAGTGGGTGCACGATGTCTTCAACAGGTCGCAGATGAGGAGATACAAGCATGACCCCATGAATGTCATTAACTGGGGTGAGATGGACATCGAGTTTGGATCCAAATTTTGGGGATCACTTTGTGGTGATTGAGGATCGATGGGAGTAGACCCTTCATGGGCATACCATCCCCTTGGGTTTTATGTTTTCGAAACACAAGAATGGGAAGGAGAGTTCCTTGGAGCGGGAGAGCCAAATGCTGGTTCGATATCTTGAGTTTTTTTATTTTTTCATTTTATGGATGAAATTATTGAAGGATGAAATGACTTAGAGAATCATATTTTTAAATTTAAGACTTCAAATATTTATATATACATTTCCAAATCTAGGAGTTGAGAGGACGTGTGATTCCAGGGCGTAATTTTCCAAAAATTAATTTTCTAAAAATAACAAATATATTTATATTACACAAGTTGGGTTCTTAAATAAAGAAAAAAGAATATTAAAAGGAAGCTTGAATAAGATATATGACACCATAGTTTAGTCTAGAATGAATTTTTTTACCCTAGGGGTGACCTAAAATAGGTCAGCATGGGGAATTTTTACAAATCGTCCATTAGAGATATGTTTATTTGATTAATTAGTTTATTGAATTAATTTATTCCTTCATTTTAACAACATTATTTCCTATAAATACATCCTTATGTTGATTTTCCAAGGGTCATCCTCATAATCCTACAATCTCCGATGACTCTATTCCTCTCTTTCAGTTGGGGGATCACATAGAATAACGATAAAACACCATATCGAAGAAGATCAGGACACAACGAACGTAACGAATTCAGTATATCATTGTAAATCATGTTCTATGATGAAGAACATTGCAATATCTATATAGAAATCTTCAATTATTGATTTAATCCATTTTTTATTAAATTTTTTGATCAGATCAATCACTTCTATTAATCAATGTCAATTGCATCCTTTACATGTTCTCGGGTAAAAATTAATTTGATTATTTAAATGTTTTCTAAACATTAATGTATATTCTTTATTTTTTCCAATAATTATTGGAAATGATCATTTGAAAAACAAACCCCTCAATTACTTTTAATTTTTCATCGGTTGGATAGCATGGTCCCGATATGACATTGTTGGGCTGTACCAAGCCCAATCAGACCCCTAGAATCACCACGGCTTCATGAGAGAAGGACATATCGATGAATTAGGTGCAGATTTGAGATTTTTTTGACTTTTTGACATTTATTTTGGTGATCATAGAATAAATTAATAGAGACAATATGTTCAGAGATGTTTGAAATTCACAACAGAACTCTAGTAGACCGACGGAGATGATTTCTGGAGAGCAATGATAGGAAATGACTAATGGCACCTCATTCCTCTAATCTATGTAGAATTAAAGGAATGATCTGTAGAATAATGGATAGATTCAAGGCACGGATCTCCGATCTGGATTTATTAGAAAATCCTGATGATACACCATATATATAGATGAACACATGCGTGTAAACCCTTAGTTACAACATCTAGGGTTTTGGGAAATCATAAGGATGGAACAATGTGTAGACCTCCTACACATCGTGTACCTCATGCCCAGTTTGAACATTCCTATGATGGATCATAATGGTGGGACTCTGTGTGGGAGTACATTATCATGTACTGAATTACACAAACATGACTAGGGCACATAGTTTATACACCATGTGAAGCAATGCGTCATGTACCGAGGTACACAGACATGGCCAGAAGGACATGGACTAGCCCCGGATAGGTTGGACACACCATGTAGTCCACATTCATGGAATGAAATCTTATAGGGTTGTAATCCATATTCTATCTAGAGACATGGCTAGGAAGTGGAGAAGAGACAACCACAGTGTGGGTCCCCTCACCCATTGTGTACCCTTTGGACTCTTTTGTGTAAACATAAAGGTTTCATATCTCCTTCATTTTAACTTGTATTTTGACATGTGAGTAGCTGATACTGAGTTTATTTTACATAGAACATGGTAGTTCCCTCGGTTTTGGATTTTTAGATACAAGGTGAGAAGTTCTGGGAACAAAGAATATTGAGACGATGCATAACAATGGAAATTACCATATAGGATCACCAGAGGCATTCTAAGTGGTACCCTCTAGTAGAGTTTATTTGTGGGTATTTGAAGACTAAAAAGTAGTACCCTCTAGTAGATTTGGGAAGTGATTCCATGATGAATTTATGAGTGGTACCATTTGGCAGAGCTGGGCAGTGGGTCCTCAACAACTATCAAGTGGTACCCTCTAGTAGAGATGGGAATTGGGTCCTCAATGAAATTCTAATTAGTACCTTCTAGTAGATCTAGGTAGTGGATCCTCGATGGCTTTATGATTGGAAACCCCCAGTAGATTTGGGCAATAGGTCCTTGACAACTTTCTAAGTGGCACCATTTAGTAGAGCTAGGTAGTGGGTCGTCAATGACTTCGGGAGTGGAACCCTCCTATCAAGCAGAGCATGGGTCCTCTCTTGACAATCATAGTGGAACCCTCTATTTGTACATGTTCATGGGTCCTGCACCTAGAGATTATGTCCCATCAACTCTATGGAACAGTGATGAGTTAGGGTTTATCTTAGACGGTTACTTATGAGTAGACATGTGTGATGTTTTCCATCATTGATGGATTTTTGGAACTATAGGATATTCTTAATCATGCTCTGAGATGTGAAATACAGATCCCTTTAATATCTCAATTGGTATTATTTTTACTAAGAATATATATATATATATACATCTATATCTATAACTTTAAATTTGGTTACTCTCTTTTCATGAGATGCGAACACATGTGGGGTATGCCACATTCATTCTATGTTTATCCTCTCATGGTTAGATTGTTCAACTCTCGTACTTGGGTGGAGAATACTCGATGTGTAGTTTATCTACACACCATATTGATACCCTTGTGCTTAGACATGGTTAATTTATCTTGGTTTGGGTTGAGTGGTTCTCTTTCCCTATATCTTGCATCATGTGTACTATCTATTGTCTTTGTATTCCTATTGTATCTCTTAATACCCCCTTCAGTTTCTGAAATCCTACTTGGTTTGTATATACTCACACCTACATGGGATTTTCCCACATATTTCATGTCTTGTGTTGACAACGTATAAGTCATTGGTGACATTAGAGGAGCTTAGGGATACCTGGTACTTTAGACCTCATATGGTGGTCGTATCTTGGAGATCAAGAGCTAGGATCTCTTAGCAATTTTTTCCATATTTTTCATGATGGGACATGTTTCTGGTTGGGTGTGTATTATTTCTCATTAATTTTCAGTTTGTAATGTCGCACTCTTGTACATCCTATAGGTTATGCTTGATTAGTTTAATTTCTAGCTATTTAATATTTTTATTATTATTCCTCTTCATTTATTAATTGAGATAGATGAGTGTATATGTACATATACTTAGGAAAAGACCCCCCATTTAGGATGTACCTTTCGCCACTTGTAGCCACCCCTTGCCTATGGATGTGGTCATTAGGTATTTGTGGCTCGAGCCCCAACTTAGATCGGGTCGCAACATGATGTTAGTGGTTCTGTGTATAATATCAAAGGGGATACACTTCACATTACATCAATACCATATAGTTATATGATATTTGGAACTTAGGTATCTCAAAAACCATGACTTAAAAGAGTTGTTTCCATAATTGATTTATTATATAAACACCATCAATCATGATATTAAAACTATCATTGCATGGATATTCTCTTTTATAAAACCACATAAAAAAAGAAAATTTTTATTTCAAACTTAAATTTAATAAATATCATTCATGATAAAAACGTGATGTAAACTATTTTATATAATTAATAAGGGGGAACCAAATCAAATGAATCATTTTTCTATTATTGAAAATTAAGTATAATCGTAAAAAGATAAAAAATCATTATTTCAAAAATATTTGACTTGATCTAGTTTTTTAGGGTACAAATACATCAAATGTAATATTTGGATCAGTCATCTAAAAGGAATAGATTCAGAAAACTATTGGTGTTGATAATATAAACTAAAAAACTAACAACAAATTATTAGGTTTAACTAACATCAATGTATATATTAGGCACATTTTTATAATAAATTTATATATTTATTTATTCCCCTTTTAAATAAAAATTATCATTATATTTTTTATAAATTAACATGAATATTATCTATTACCAAAAATATTTACTAATATTTTTTAATCATATAATCCTAATATTAATTCTTCAAAAGAGAAGAATATGAAAATGGGTGAACTTTTAGAAGTATTATGGAAGTATTATGAGGTGTTATACGAAATTTAGTGCATAACACATTAATTTTATAACAACCCATTATATGTAAAAAAAATTACTTTTACTATTATTATGATATTTATATTTTTTTTATGTGATTTAATTGTTAGTTGATAAATAATCATTTTATAAAAATTAGGCATTATTTTTGGTAAATCATAAAACTGTATTTATATATTTTTTTGATCCAATGTAGGGAGAAGTGAAATGTTGAAAACACGTGAGGAGAATCATTAGTTTTCAATGAATTATATTAAATAATATATACATACATATATATATATATATTATTTTTAGTTTTCAATATTTATTATTTGATAATGTGATATTCCTTTACTGCATGTCAAAAGGAACATGGATTCAAAACACATCCTAGTAATTGGAGGATAAAAATAAATGGACATATGTGAGGGTACATATAATCATAATACACTATTTTTAATGTATAATTAAAAATTATATATAATGTATAAATCTTTTGTATCTATAGAACAGAAAAATGTCATCAACAGTTGATGTTATATCATGAAATTAATTAATGTTTTCATATTTTGTAGGAAAATAATATTACCATTACTATATTTATGATATGTATGTTAGATTTTGTTAGCATTAAAAAAATATTTTTTTAAAAAAATTTAAAAGGAAGATATGGGGTTGAGGTCCCATATTAAAAAATGGAAGAGAATGTGTCCAAATTTTAAAGAGGGTCGTGACCATATTATTTAAAAAGGAAATGGTGATTGGGATTAAATCCCATAGTGATATTTCACCACATAGTTCACCCATGTGTGTGTGTGTGTGTGATCACACAATGTATATCTATGACAATTCACTATACACTTTTCGTGTAACATTAGTGCATAATAGTGCCTTTACTTTTTAGATTAAATTATCAAGATCCAAAAAACCGGTCACATAGGTTTATGATCAAGCCCAAATGGGTACACGTGTTAACAATTCACCACCAAATAGTCAATGACTGGTGGATCCATTTAGTATTCCAAACCAACGTAATCTAAACCATATATCAAATTAAGCTTGATATAAAGAACACATCTCTTTTCTGGTTGGGTGAGATCTGGAAGTCTGGTTTGATCTGGTGTGATTTGATATTCATAATTAAAATTTTAAGGGATATTCCATTTATGATTATGTGTAAATCCAATATAAATGTATATGATTCCTTATTCAAAGTTGTGTCACTATTCCTATAAAATAGAGGATCCAACGATTGAAAAATAAAACGTTCAATTTAATCAAGATTTCTCTCTATATCTTTTATAAGAATCAATGAATATTTGGGGATGTATAATAAAAAAGATAAATTTGATACAATAATCCATAAATAATAAAGGATAACATAAATTAGAAAAATTAATAGATAAATAAAATAGGATAATATAATACAAAAAAAAAATATTATAAAGTAATATGATATTCCCAGATTGTTTTCTCAGTTTTGAATATGTGATACACTTTTAGTCATACCAATCTAAATACATATTTTATTAATGTGTGTTTAATAAATAAAATTTATAAATGGATACTAATAATTTCTCTAATGTATAATTCCAATATGATCATGTTTGATCTATCTTGACAATGTAAAGCATGTTTTGAACTAAAATTTTTGTTTAAAATTGAAAACACACGCATTTGGTTATATCGATCAAACCACATGTCATATTTATGTGTGGTTAGTTAATACATGAAAAAATTAATAAAAAATACTTTTATTAAGGTATCATGAACATTTTAAGAATATTTACTTGTTTTGAGTATGTCAAACTTTTTTTGACCGAAATTTATATTTTTAAATTAAAACACACACTTTTATCCATATCATCCACACCGTCTGTTAGATTGGTGTCTGGTAATTAATATACATTAGGAATTAAACACTAGTTATTTCCATTAAGTATTAATACACAGCAATTTTTGTTTATTAGTTTTGATTAAGCGTTATGTGCTTTAAACTAAAAGTCCCTTTTAAACTGAAAACAAGAAATTTCAGTCATAATGGACACACCATGTTTTAGATTGAAAAGTGGTTAATTCCAACATATAAAAAATGAATTATCAATATTCCTTAAAAATTATTAAATTCATATTTTCATTTTTTATTATTTTTGAGAATGTGATGTATCGTTTTAACTAAAATTTCACTTTTAAATTTAAAACATGAACTTACAATCATACGGCCATATCATGTGTTGGATTTTCATGAAGTTAATTAAAATGCATTAAAAAGAATTATTGTTATTGTTATATTTATTTATATAAATATGAGGTCATTTACTCATTTTTTAGTTTGTGAAATTCATTTTGAACTGAAATATTTTTTTTAAACACACCTTTTTAGTCACACCCTTTATAGTATGCATCATATTGACATTAAATTAATTCCTACACCTCAAAACAATTATCAATTTTTCTAATAAAGTAACAAGAAAATAAAATGTCATTTTCTTATTTTTGATTATTTCATACACACATTATGTTAAAATATAAATTTTAAACTAAAAATTCATATTGTTTTCATTAAGGCGCTCATTATGTGTTATTTTTTTGTGCATTAATTTCTACATATCACGAATGTAAAAAATATATTTTTTCAAATGCGTCATGATAATATAATCATGTTTTGTTTCCATTAACAATGGGGTGAATTTTTTTTAACAAAAATATAACATTTAAATTAAAAATGCATAATTAGACTAACCATTTTCAGTTAACACTATTATTTTAATTCTATAAATACTTCAATATTTTAAATCCCATGAAAATATTCTAATCTAATATAATTAAATAAATTTATCAAATAATGATAGTAAATGGTAATAAAATTAAAAAAATATAAGTAGATAAACCAAAACGGCATGATATATGTGCAATAAAAAAAATAAAATTTTCATAGGAAACCACCACTTCATGAACTCTAAATATTTTGACACCATAAAATATTCCCAATAATTCTAAAACAAGTTTATTTATTCTTTTAAATATGTAGACAATTGATAGTCTTGGTAAAACTAGAAAAAATATAGATAAAAAATAACTGATAAATATTTTAAATGAAATTTTAATTACACTTGGAAATAACTTTTCAAGGATGTTATTTTGTAGATGTATTATGATATATTCTACAAATTATGAAATTAAATAACCCCAATTTATTTGATTAATTTATTTCAGTAACTACATTAATATTGAGAAAAATTAAGTAATTTTTTTATATATGTTTTGATAGTAAAATTTCATTATATGTGCAAAAATTTGCTCATTTCATACCTAGATATTACATATAAATATACTAATATTCATATTACAAAACAACCACACCAGAATCATATGGGTTTAGTGTCTTTGGAAATATGGAAACAAAAACAACTAGGTCATAAATTGTCTATATTTTCTCCCTCTTATTCCTTCCTAACTAGAATCATTTTTTGGCATATCAAACCTAATACCTTTGTTATTATATTGGTGAAAATAAATATAAGAAAAAATTTGATCTTATATGATCTATAAAGGTAAAAATGGAAGATACATAAACAAAACATGGGCATAAGGGTAAAAAAATAGGAGCATAACATTTAAAAATAATAACATGTATACCAAAGATAATAATATTGAATCAAAATATGCACAGTTCATAAGACATTAATCCTAATATAATCATAGTACATGAGTCATGATATTATAACAATGGAATAAGACATAGAATTTGTGAGAAAAAACTAAGGTTAAAATATGTTATACCAGAGATACCTACCGAGACATTTATAGTACGATAGGATTATTCTAGTCACATGTGTACCCAGATAATGATTGGAATGACCTCTTTTGTATCATATAGTTTTGTGATTAGGATTAAATAATGTTTACCATATTGTTCTGGGCTTAGAATAAACTGCTATATACCCTATTGTTGTTGGCTTTGGATAACAACTCGTGTGCCCTCTTGTTGGAGGATTAGGATGAACTCTTGTGTACCCTTTGATATCATATAAAATTTATCACTACCCAATCCATTGGAGGGAGATATAGGTCCCATCCATCACATAATTAAAACCATAAGTACATGTGTCAGAAGAACATAAATATTATTAGAACATATAAAAGGTAATAGGTTTCATAATCATTTAATAGCAGTAAAGCCCATGGAAAATAAATAATTTTCATAAATATAAACATAAACCAACCCTAAAATAATAAGGATAATTTAATTAAATAATATCCCCATTATTCCATAAGTGACATAAAAAAATGTTAACTTAGAAGGAAAATAAACTTTAGAGGTCACTTGAAAAAATTCTTAAAGAACCTACCTTTCTATTTTTTAAAAATATTTTTCAATATTTATAAAACATTTTTAATTAAAAATAAAATTAAAATATTATAAATTAATATTTTAAACCCCATTTTAAACATATTTGAAATATTTTTCCATGAGTATTCTTAAAAGATCATTTAAAAAATTGAAATCATTTTTAGGAAACATGATTTTTGAAGAAAATAAATTTCAAATGGAAGAGAGAATAACATTAAATGAAGCATATAATATAATTAAAAGAATTAGATTCATAATAAAACATGCCAAATTTCATTATATACATCTTGTAAAAGAATATATGTACACAACACAACATGTGACTCAAAGAAGGCAGATTAAGACAAAATTATCTTAGAAATTTGGTAACTTTTGAAACGTATTAACCATGAAAGAGATATCATCAAATGGAAATTTAAATACCCAAAAATTTATGTATAAGGATGATATATTACGTTCATCAGTAGTATATACACCACACAAAAGAAATTAGAGGTGAATATGGAAACAGTCTCGCCTACAAATCCCCTTACGAATTTTATATCATTAAAGTGAGGATTAATTGAAAGAATCGATAATGTTTATTCACTGTAAATCCAAATACAATAATTTTAAAAAACACATAATATAATAAAAATTAATTTTAAACATAATATTTTAATTAAATAACCATGGAAAAAATAGTTTGACCTAATGAATTGAAATTGAGTTAAGAATTCTCATACTAATTTTTAATCAGTTGAATCGTATGCACCATAAAAGTAATAATTATAAAATTAATTATTCAATAACGTTAATATAATTGGATTTATAATTTTATATATTTATCATTATTATATACACCACACAAAAGTATTAAGTGGTGAATAAGGAATATATCTCCAAGATGAAAAAGTGAGACGAGAAACCTTTACCTCACATTTCCCTTTAGTTTTTTGTACTTCGACATCATATATAATAATTAAAATAATGTTATTAATTCATTAAAGGAAAATATTAAAATTTATAATACCTTATATGATATTTTTATGACATATTACCACAAACTCATTAATAATATATAGTAATTTCCACTGATTCTGGGTAGTTCATTTCATGATTTTAATGATCAGTTCATTTGTGTATAATTATAGATGTTCTTGTAAAATAAAACTACAACTCCAAAAGTGAAATGAGATAGTATTAATTAACCTAAATATTTATTAATGGTCTCATATTTCATTTTTATCTCTTACATTAGGATTCCTCATTAGATAAAATGTTAATGAAAATTGTTTAGTATATTTTGGCTCTTTTCCAAACTTCCGGAACTAGTTTCATTTTATTTAATATTATGTATCTATATTAGTTATATAATATGAAATAAATTATAATATACTATTTTTAATCTTATTTAACCATAATTTTACATTTATTACCATCATTGAAGGCGGTATAGTAAAACAAAAAATCATTATCTACGGAGATGGTAAACCGACATAATTTGAACAATAGTTTCATTTCTTTGAATAAGAAAATATAATAAAAGGTATGGATGTAATATATTACATTAAAAACAAAAAATTACATTATATACATGATTCTATAATTATTATTCTTTTATGGATGAAATATATGAGGTTAAATTAGAATAATATAAGAAAATAAGAGATATGTTTTTGATAAATTTACCTCTATTATATCACCTCCTTCAAAGACCATATAGTACCTTGGATTTGGTAGTTTTGTGATACCAAATGAATTGGGATGTGTTTATAGATAGTATTATTTTTTTGGAAAAGTTTTATAGAGCTAAATTACTTGTGGGTCAAAATGGGTTGGTGAGGGTGGTATTTATACTTGATGAGAGGTGGGTTTAAGTGATTAAAATAATGATTTTATATTTAAATACAACCACATTATGGTTGCATTAATTTCCATGACTTTTATTTTTTATTAATGTTATATAGGTTAGTTAAGGTCTATAAACACATCAAAAACACTATTAAATGCTATAATATCTACGTATGTTAAGCTTTTACATTTAAACTTTAACCCTTATCACTATTTTACCAATACTATGGTAAGTAATTTTTTTTATCGTGGTAAATGTTTTATAACTAAAAACTAAATTGACATTAAAACCAAATTTTTACATTAATATACCATATATATAATCAATTTTACCCAATTCAATTAAAATAATTGAAAAAATTATACTTAAAATTAATATCGGAGACACAACATAGAAAGATGATTTTTAAAGTAAAACATTCAAAAGGTTGAAATGTTTTTATATCCAATTTTGAGGTGAAATTTATTCAAATGACCTAAATTAGTTTTATGGATTTTTATTTAAACTAATTGTACTTTAAAAATAATATAAAATATAATTTAACAGTATAAATAAATTTAAATAAAAATTATTTTTCAATTAAAACACAATATATTACTATTCACCAAAAAATAAAGCTTATCAGAAAAACAAAAAAAACATTACCCTGAGATAATTTTGATTTAAATTGTCTAAAAATTAAGATTATTATTTAAAATATAACTTATAAATTTGTCGTTATTTAGTTTTAAAATATGTGTGCCATTAAAATATGGCAGAATAGCCTTTTAGAAAACTATTTCTTTTTACGCTTGAAATTGGATTTATATTTATCATAATCCAATAAAATTTATTGTATGAAATTTAAAACATTTAATAGAATAAAAAACATATAAATTTAATTAATATATTTCCCTAATATTGGTTTATTTAATTTATAAAGATAAAATTATATTGTGGGTATAAAAATACATTTTTTATAAAAACATATTCTTTATATTCAATTGGTTTTTATTATCATTTCTAATTAATTAGTAAAAAATTACTTTTTTATTAACATGTGTAATATATGAATTCATAATTTAGTTAATCTTACTAATTCACTCCATTCCAATGTCTAGTGACAACTATCATAATTAAATTATAATATTTTTGAGTTTTTTATGCTCAATGTTTTATGAGAATTAAACTATCAAATAGATTAAATTTATCTAAATAAATTCATACAAAAAAAATATTGTGGTGTTAAAATAGATTACCATAATACTTATCTGATCATATAATTAAATATATTTCTTATACTCATTTCTCATCCTCATTCCATGGTTTTGATGATAAATTAACACTACTTGATCATAAAAAAATACTTATCAAATCATATTATAAAACACATAATTTCAAGATTATCCATTTAATGTTCAGTGTAGAGTATTAAAAATTTATTATAGACATTAAATATGGAAAATTTATTTGATATTCATGCATTCAATCCAAAATATAAATCTTTTGAGTAACCAAATTGATAACAAAAACAATCTAATGAGTCTTAAAAAATAAATAATTAATGGTAATATTTAAAATATATTTTCACAATGATAATATAGAGTTTTACACCTTCATTATAGCTATTAATAAGATCATGAAATCTCTTGTTTTATTTCAAAATTTTATTGTTACTTAGATTTTACATACTAAATCTTTGTATTCTTTAATTATTATTTTACCTATAAAAGTGGCATGAGGACAAACAAATCCGAATATTTATTTTCATGTTATTCCCTTAACATTTCTATGATATAAATAGTAGTAAAAAAATATGAATTATATTAAACTATGATTAACTTATTAAATAAATTAATTTTTTTTAAAATATATACCTCATGTGTAAATTCAAAACTGAGGCTGTAAACCATTCAAGATTGTGAATTTCATATAAATTTTCATATTCAATTATGTCTTTAATGAACTCTCCATATATTTATTCTTTATATTAAATGTAGGATATATTTCTATTTTGTAATCATGAATCTACATGAACATGTAAAGTTAATAAATTTGATATTGAAATCAATGGGTTATAGGTACCCTTAATAAGTCATTTTGATCTATTAGTTGATACTTTATATTTTCCTAAATTGATATTCTATTTCTCTTTATGTTCCCCCTTCTATAATAAAATAACTCAGTTGAAACTTTTTTTCATTAAATATAAATGGTTATTTATATAAAATAAATCAGAATGTACATACATAATTATCATCATTCATCATTACTAGATTAAATTTTCCATGCTATGAAACATACAATAGAAATAATGACCATGTGAACCACATGATCTTGAAGGGGAACAAGTAGCTATATGTTCATCTCATTAACTACAGGAATCCCTACTCTCATGTTTTATTTTAAAAGTATTTAATTGTATATAATATCAACTTGGATAAAATACATTCTACCTCTCACAACATGGTGATGAATGGGTGATGATAGATATAAATCACAATCAATTTCACTTTATAGAATTTTATTACAAGAAAGGTATTTGTAGTTAATTGATTCATATATAAAGAATATATTATTTTAAGAAGTAATTTTTCCCATTTAAATAAGTCCTTTGGGAGTAATAGCTACTCTAAATAATATTTATTGTAGATCTTCACGTTGTAGGTACAACTATATTGATTCCTCTTATTGATCCATTTCAAGGAATTAGTGTATCAAATCACTATTAAAATATAAATTTCTCATTAGATTATCTATTTGTGGATGTATATTTTTCATTCATTCATCTACATCCACAAAAATATTTTCGTTCTCAAAGTATTCTCATGATGAAACTCCAAATCTTGTACTGCTAATTTAGATATACTATATTAGATTCTTCCACTCCTCTGAAATTATACGTTTAATAGCTATGGTTGATAATGATTCACATTTCTAAACTGGATAAAAATTTAATAAAATAATTATTTTTTATTACATAATACTGTTTAAAATTAAAAGAAATTTCTATCAAGTCATACTTACACAAGATTACCATTATTTCTATGTGTTTTCATCTCGTATTTTTTTAATTTTATTTACACAAGCCTACTCTTATAAAATATGATGTGGGATTAAAGTTACATGATAATTTTATTTATAAATATATTTATAAATAATTTAATATAATTATTTTCCCATTATACATAATATAAAAGTTTTACCATAGATTCATTATACATAGCATTTTTTGTTCAAGATAATTTTACCTCATCCTTGCAATACAGTTGGGGGACACTTGTTTCAATTCACATCATTATTTTCATCACACAATTTCTTCATAAATTAACAATTTTGAACCCAAGTTATTAACACATGTAATGTAATATAAAATAATACCAATTACAATGTACCTAAAATTATTTTTCTTCTTGATGGCCAAAAAAAGCATCCAAGAATAATTATTTTATATTATGTGCATATATAGATGACGATTATTTTTACTTTCCCCTCTTCGTACCTAATATTATTTTTTATAATAATTGTTTTAAATAATCTATGAGTCTTTTTAGCGACCATTACTATGAATTTTATCCAATAATTTTCTAGTATAAATGTACTCTATAAGGGATAATAAATCATAAATTGTTGATTCAATATTTTATTTTAATGGTAAAATAAAGAATTTATATCATAATTTTACACTAATATCTTTAAAAATTAGTGCCTCTAATTAATTAACAACATTCTTCCAAGTTTCTCTGTCAATTGACACATGTATTTCAGAACTAGTCCTAATGTAACATAGAAAAATGGATATGTTGGGGTCAATAGGTTGATCAAATTCATTTAATCTATACATGAATTTTTTCCTTCAATTATTTCATTAATAATTTTTGTTAACACTATCTCTCTATTATGATCCAAATTTTTTATTTATATCACTATTTCTTGCATTCTCACCTTTTGGTTATTTCTCAGTTCTATAATGTGTTCTATGTTTTAATATTTACTTAATTTCAACATCACTACTATGTTTTTCCTCTTGGTTGGAAGAACCCATAGGTTTAGAAGCCATTATATTTATAACTAATTAAATATATAATTTATATTATTTAAATAGAGTAATAAATGTATAATATAATGAGGAATAAATTTTTTAATAAAAAAAATATTTTGAGATATTTGACTTATTCATTGAACTCATTTTTTTATTTATCAGTTGAAAACATTATCCCCTGCATCAACTATCCAAATACCCTACCTATGGTCCCCTATAACATAAAACACCTGATCTAAATTTAGAACATCATTAACTGATAGTTAATTCCCAATGAAAGTGTCATCCAAAATGGAATTTTAATTTTACCTAATAGTTTCTTTTTCAATAGCATTATAATTGAACCATTATTTTTTATAATATTTGGGGAATATAATACATGTACTAAGTTTTATGACAATATAAATTGTCTATACTTATACCCAAAATAAAATTTACCTTCTATAATACAAATTAATAGATTTTAATTTCGCTCCTATTATGAAAAGATATGCATCAAAACAATGATACATAGAGTGCTCTAGAATCTAACTCCCATATTTTTTCAATGATGAAAAGGTGTGAAATATTCAGATAAATATAATTTTTCCCTAAGGAATAAAAACAAGTATCACTTCCACCATAAGAGTAACTCTAGTATTTTTTATTATAATACATTTATATTTGTCCACTATATTGAGTATATAACTGTTAACTACATAATCGTTGTAAGTTAATACATGTACATTTGTTAATTTGGCCTTCAATCAATGTCAATCTGATATTTATATCATTTTTTAAGATAAATAATTTAAAATATAGTCTCAAAACCATTTTATGAACAATTAAATATGTTTATTTTATATCCACATTTCATCCCTTGTTTGGATCAATACCTAAGAATTACATTATGAGTTTCAACAGGTGGAAAAAACTCTATTTTATTATGTAAAGTGTAATTTTGATCCTACTCCCACTCTATAAGGAAAATTTCCCTAGTATCTCTTCTAGAAATTATTTCACCCTTTAGGAACCCACTATGATGTGTTTTTAGAGTTTAATTCTATCCCCAAATAGATAGTCGATAAATAATTTAATGGATTCTATAATAGTGCATCTCTCTAAAATTTAATCTTTTGGAATATTTATATTATTGAAATACCTTATAAAATCATCATATACTATTTAATGGGGTATATATATCTATAATATACAGTAAACATAGTCAAATATCTCATACCAAGAGAACCATATAATGAACTATTATATTATAGAATGATGGTAGGATGAAAATCTCCAATTCAAATAATGTGATGGAAACTTCTTTTTCTAAAGTTGGAAACTTCACTAGTTTTATAAAATTACTAAGTTTATCTTCAAAAAAAGAAATTTATGATTAATATGTGTTTTAAATGTTTATATAGAATTCAAAATAAATTCATAAACATTAAATATTACATTAGGAAAAGATATTCATGTGATTATAATCCCTTAAACATTAAAGCAATCATTGAAGTGATATTATTAATATTTGATAAATAATATACTAAAATTTTACAACATTAGGGAAGTTTCAAAACTAAAATATAACATTAAAGGAAAGATTTTATGACATTTGAGGAATAAAAGTATATTATTATCCCTTTACTGAAACCAACTCTTCACTTTCCCTCATATTAATCGTGTCCAACCTAGCATTAATTATATTTTTTTTAGATTTTCATTTAGTAACCTTATAGTAAAAATATAAAATACATTTTTTATACATGAATAACATCATGAAAATGTTTTACACATAATCAATTTTAATTTAGTAATTTAAATAAAATGACCACTTTTTCCAAAAATTGTTTTAAGGATTTTTAAAGGGTTTTACCAAGAATAATGACAATGTCCTTCACTTTATCAAAATATTCACCA
This sequence comes from Viscum album, assembly GCA_963277665.1. Classification (NCBI taxonomy): domain Eukaryota; kingdom Viridiplantae; phylum Streptophyta; class Magnoliopsida; order Santalales; family Viscaceae; genus Viscum; species Viscum album. Next base: position 1,055,896,018 of record OY728133.1, read on the forward strand.
CCTATTAATCGATATTGTGTTGTAACTTCTTTTGAATTACAATAAAATGATTTTTTATATGATAAAACTTTATTTCATAGTGGTAAAATTTTATTATTCCATAGAAACATTGTCTTCAAGAAATGATTCAACCTAACTATGAGTGTACCTTCTTAAAAAATGGGGCATACTAACATTCCTTTGACTGTATATCTTAAAAAATACATAAGTTTAAATGTAAATTATCAACATGGAAAATATATCTCTCAACATGAGATCTTTATTTCATTAATGATCATAATACATAACACCTGAATACCACATCAATTTTAGATCATTGATCAATATATCCAAATAAACATCAATATCATTATGATGTTTTTTGTTCATGATATAAGTATAGATAATATAATATATTTTTTCATCATGCTTAAACATGGTGGAAATTTATAATTTACCTACATACCCAACCATATACTATGATTCCTATATTGTAAACCAAATGGATTAATTATATCAATAGATGTAGTAAGATAGATGTTTCTCAGATTGTTTCCAAATTCAAGATAATCCTTATCAATGAGTTTCCAAATTTAAAATCATATAGATTAAATAAGCATTAAAATGTCTCATATTAAATAAAACCTATCTATAGTGTTATCTTGGCATAAATCTTTATCTACTCCAAGATATTTTTATAATCATTAAAGTTATCTTTAATTATTGTTGTCATTTCCTAAATACGATATCCATCATCATTTACAGTTTTTTCATTTCTTAACATCCATAAAATTTAGTTTTATCTTTTGAAAATTCTAAATTTAGTTCTTACTTGCATTTAGTATATAATTTATAACTTTTATATACTATTTTATAGATCAAGTCTCCTTCCAATACATCTGAAAAAAGCTATCTCGAACAACAAAAATGTAAATATAGAAAAATGGGTTGACAAGGGCCATTTCCACATAGAGCTTCAAACTCAAAAAACTCTTTAACATCATCCTCATAATATTTTTCATATGACTATAATCCATCCATATTTTATTGATATTTTTCATATATGGTTCAAAAGTATTTATATTTAAAATATATATATATAAATACAAAGAATGTATGAATATAATGTATCATTTTTCATATTTAAATTATATAAAATATAACTCTAAATATATAATTATAATTTATATTATATACATATGGGAGATATTTAGTATTCCCCACTTGATTTAAAAAAAAATAATGATATTTTAATTCCAAATCATATGAATTATGTTAAGGGAGATATAATAATATATATATGATCACTTTTCTCTATAAAATGAGTGGTTGGTATTTAAATATGAAAATCAATTATTTAATCAATAATTCACTATTTTAATTGAATGATCATCCAAGAAGGTTAAAGGACCACTAGTTTGACGAAGATAAGATTTTATAAATCTCACTTATGTCCATCATCGATTAATTAATTAGATATAATAAAAACATGGGTGTATAGTCACTTTATTCTATCATTACTAATGAAGGATGGTTGTGTGTCAAAGTTCATTTATTTTTAATATTAGTTTTCGTTGTGTTTTTAAAATAAATAATTCCCAAAATATTTATTCTTTCTGAGGTGTCTAGTAAATCATGAAATCACCCTAAGAGGAGGTGTAAATTAGTGTTGACTAATTTTTTACCCAATACATTCAACCTAAACATTTACTTTCATTAAGTTGATCAAACCTCTATCATCCATTAAGATGTATGGATATTTTTTAATGAACCTTAACACATTGTTTTATATTCAATGAAAATGATGAATGTAAATAAAATTCATAAATATATTTGTAATAGGTTCGGTCCCAATGTGAGTACCTAATGCTTATCGCACATGGAATCATCCACGACATATATTTTCCACAATAATATCCATCATAAATTACAAGTGGTGTTTAAAGGAATCACTATTAACCTTAATGTTTCATTATATGATATAAGTGAAGAATTTTTATTTTTTTATAGAATTGAACTACTAGGTGGGAATGTATTTTTTCAAACTTTCATAACATGTTCTTCAACAAACCTTACGAACTTCCTTTTGGATGGAACTTTTATTTCATAGTATTTTCATATGCAATTACGTGGACATCATCTAATAAAATATCCAAAAAATTTAATTCTAAAAATATATGTTTAAGAAACATTAGTATCTACAAAATTTATTTGTTTTTACTTGATGTTAGTTTTACTAATAAACTTTCCTCAAAACCTGATGTTCCAATTTCCAAAAAACTTCAACCAAAATAAATCTTCCTTGAAATATCTAGATGGAAAATTCTTCTCACTCTCTAATTTTAACTCTACTCACCTTCATCAACATGCTATGTATAATCTTTACCCTTTTTATAGACACAGCTTCCCAAATACATTTGTAGATTTAAATTTTCTAAACTCTAAGATTTTCTCATTATCAAATATTTCATTGAAGGCCTTCAATGATATCTTAAATCTCAAAGTCAACAAACTTTATATGAACATCCTAAAATACTATTTTCAACTTTGGTCATTTCTAACTAAATTATTCTTAAGATTCATGATATTTCCATCATGAATATTATAACATTAACCATCTATCTATTCATAATTATAATTAGTTTGACTATATATAATTATGATGTTCCTTAACATTTTATTTTATTATTTTCTCCAAACTCTTTGTATTTGAACTATTGATCACAAAAACTCAAGATTATATGAAATAAAAAATTTCATTATTTTTTATATTTTCTATAACGACTCCTCCATAAATTATTGTTCCATTTGGTATTTCTTTATAAGAAATCATTCAACTTGTAATGATCTGTTAAGAGATTCATTTTCCTAATCTTCATCATTTATTTCTTATGTATTTATATCTTCTTTTTCTTTAAAACTCTATCTAATAAACATCCTCATACTTTCCTTCATCTTGTCTTCTTTGTTTTATCAGCATAATTTTCTAAAATCAGATATATGATAGTCAAATATACATACAAACATTCACTCAATAGTTTTTAGGAGTTGAAACCCCAAATTAAAAGACTTTTTAGTTCAATATCCTCTATCTGTTGGATTCATTGTGAAACCCATTTTACTCACTATTTTGTTATAATTTTTTTCTCAAATAGAATATGTTATAGTATCAGTTTTTCATAGTCCATACATTTGAATATTTCTACATTTTTCTTATCTAATAATCTCAAAAACATTATATTGTGTCTGGTTATCTCGGTTCAGTGAACTTGAAAACATCATGAGATAAAAAATACTTTCTATCTAGGCTCTATAGTAAGGATATACTCTATCTGGTGATATCAGCCTAGAAACCTCACATATCTTTATCATATAAAGTTCCTCCAGTGATTATGATGAACTCTATGCATTACATCTTCCTAATCAGTTCAAAAATATTCTTCTTATAGAGTTTTCAATACCTCATATGAAAATAACATCACATCTTAATGGATCGATCATCTTACATCTGCAGCTCCATGAAATACACAAATTAAACAATGGTTTCACTTATATTTCCTCATATTGAATGCTTATATCTCTTCATTAACTAATATTCTATGTTTTCTATCAATTTATAATAACTTCATCTGGTGGTTCTTTCATCAAAAACATATTTTTTTATGTTCCCATGAAAAAAATTGGTGAAAATATTTCAGTTAACTTCTATTTGAATATTTTATGTTACATTTATTTTGTAATATTCATATTCCATAAACCATTGGAATCATGAAATATCATCCAATGAATCCTATTTTCCATCTGGGAAATTTACAAACATTCTTCATCTGGTACTTTTAAAGATATTAACCATCCAATATTCCATGTTTTCTTTCTCTTTATATTTTTATAATAAAATCACCATGAGCCATAAATAATTTATAAAATAATAATGTTAGAATATTTTAGGTTCAATAAATCATCTTATAAAAATAATAACTTCCTTAAAAAAACATTAGGGGAAATTATTTTTCTTTAACATGCGCATTAACTTTATCATAATATATTGAAAAAAAATATTTCACCATTTTCATCTGTGAAAATTAATTTTCTTTAACTTACTCATTAAATTAATCATAATACATTTAAAAAATACAATTTTTCATTATAATCACCCAATGGGTACTTTAATTTCCCACTTTTTATTTTTTACCACTACCAAATATTTCTTAAAGAAAATGAGTTTTCTCTCCCCTTTATTGAAAATAAATTAAATACTTATCTTGTAAGGGATATTATATTTCCTATACCCCTAAATAATCTGAATTTGAATACCCCTTAATGATATCATGGGGTGAGGGGAAATTTTCTTCCAACTTTTTCTTACACTTCCCCTTTCAAGCACTATTTTGGATTTCTTAATAGAATAATGGAATAACTTCTCTTAAGGAAATGGTACATAAATAAAACAACTATAAGTCTATGTTATCAGTGATTAATTTATAAAATAAGACTAATTAACTTATATATCATGGATATACATAAAAAAATTCACCTAGTGATACAAACTTTTAAAAAAATCCTTTAGTGGTATTTTCATTGTGTTTTCATTCAACATGATTTTATAGATCCATTTAAATAAAAAAGACAAAAAAAATTAATTATAAAATATTATGTTACTCCCCATTTAAAAATAAGTTTTTATATTATCTTAAAAAATAAAAATTGACCCCCAAAATCCCCAAATTTATATTTATAAAAGGATTGGATTAAAATATCACATACCTCAAGATGAAGAAATATTTAATTCATTATATTTTTTATATCGGAAACATATTCATTATTCTAGAGGTACTTAAATATTTCTTTACTATAACTTTATAATATAGTTTCATAAACTTTGTTTTTCTAGAATTTATCCCTTCATTTTTGCTTCATTATGTTTGTGGATTTACCAGTTTCTATATTGGGGGTGGGGACCCCCCCCCCAAATTCCATCTCCTTTAGTTCCCTTATTAAATTAATTTATTAAAAAAATATGATAGAATAAGGTGTAATTTTATTTTTTTTCATCATCTAGAGTAACAAGGATGAAAAAATTTTCTTAGACTATAAAATAATTCACTTAAACATCCCTTTTTTCATGCTTCTACCCTTCACGTTCCATCCATTTATCTTCTTAAGCTGCATGGATTACTTACTCTTCATTTTATTATTTTATTTATGTGGAATGTTATTTCCATCTTATTATAGCAAGGAACATCATTTCTTTTAAATTTATTTCTCTTCCAAACTCCTAGCTTCTTCGAACTACTCAGGCCATATTTCAAAGAAAACATTAGAAATATTTCCCATTTTGAAAGTCTGTTAGTGTTTCATCATAGTGAACTATTTAGAATTATTTTTGTCTTTTATGTTATGTTTAAAAACATCTTTTTTCTTATGAATCCTAGAAATAAAATTTTTGGGAGCTTTATTAGAAAACTTACACCTTCCACTCTACTTCTTATCCTCTAGAAAGTTACTCTTCATAAGTAAATTTTGTTGAACTTTACATTATTATATAGATATTTCTTATACCCTTATAATTTACCTTTTCCTTTCTTGAATTTATTATATTTTATTTCTTATTTATACTTATTTTATCATGAATATTCATTGAAATTTGAAATTTTAAATGAAGTGACCTTTTTTCCAAAAAAGAAGCATCTTTTTTAGGTGGGTCATATTTATTAACATTCTTATTGGGTATATTAATATTTGTAACTTCTTTTTAATAATACTATAATTAAGTCTTCTCATATATCTTATTTTTGTTTTCATTTATCTTTTGGGGACTCCTTCCATTATTTATAACAATACCTTTCTTAGTAGTTGTAAACCAGCATTATTCATCAATGTGACCACCTTATCCACACCCTTCATAAAAAATTTCAAGATATTTAAATCCCTTAGATTCCAATAAATATTCCTTATGGAACATAGATGAGTTCCTATTAACTTATTCTTTACTCCCCTTATTGTATCCTTTTTATAATTTCTGGTATTTGTAAAATTATTCGAACAATTGATGGCTTGGTTCCCAAATAATCCAAATCACCAGCTATAGACAAAACCAATTTTCTTCCATTGAGTATTATTTTATACAGTCAATGGTTAATTTGGAACATATTTTTTAGAAACAAAATGTAAGGATATTTTTCATATACATATTTCTTACACTTTTATTGTATCAATGGGTTTCTCTATATCATTCCTCACCTATATTTGTCTTGAATTAAAACCTATATTATTCAATGTAATCGAGTTACTTTACATACATTGTTCAGATCATGGGGTTACCATTTTCTTTTATCTATCAAATGATATATCATCGGATGATGTCACATTTTTAATGCCACTATATTGCTTATTCTAATAAGTAATAATTCTCTAAGAAAATTCATCAGTTTCTCTTTTCGTATCTTCATGTGAAGTTTCAACAAGAGTGAAATAAATATTTCTTAATATTATTTCCAACTAATGGAATATTAAATTTAATGTGTTCTTATAATATTTAAAGAAAATTAACTTCACTTAATATTCAATATATCATTGCTATATATTTTCTTCGTAAAACATACTCACCTCTTTCAGAGAATGGTCAAGTTCCTTTAATCATTTTACATTGATCTCTAGTTGTGTATTATTAACCTCAATAATTGAATTGTGAGTATCCTCTAGTGAATTTATATTTTCCATAACAAATTTCTTTAATACAGATTCTACACACAAATGCTATTGTAATTATTTTTCTTCCTCGATGAAGATTTTATAGGAAATTAATATCATTTCTCCCATTCCTTTAGTGATTTTAGTGATATTTTACACTCACTTTCATTCTATAATAATTATTTATCCATTACACTGACATCCTCCTCATGATATGATTTTTCTTAATAAATTACCTTTATGAAGGAAAATATATATTCGATAACCCAAGTAGAACTATATTAAATTAATAAATATCATCATTATATAGTTTATAAATATATTATACCAACTCAAAATCATCATAATGTAAACTTTATTATTTCTCCAGGTAATTTATTGTAACTTTTTTATCAATAAAACTTAAACAAACATTAACTTGTAGTAATACTAAATCTTCCTTACAATAATTTTTTAATAAAATTTTGATTTTATTTTGAGCTTTTTTCTTCTTCTGATTCTCTATATATTTGTATAATACTTCAATATTTCCAGAACACATAGTATCTTATATTAATTTATTCTTTTTTATATATTATTTATCTATAAGATAAAATAATTCTTCAACTTCAATAAATATTCATTTCTTACAAATAAGGGTAAAAAAGGAAACAAAAAATTGTAGGTCCAAAAGAGGGAACCTCCCTATTATATCAATTATAGTGTCTAGTTGATCATGTAGTCATACTTAGAGGTAGCTGAATTAGTCGTGACTAACCTTTCCGAAAATATGTTCAGCTTAATACTTTTACTTTCATTAATTTTATCAAGCCTTTATCATTGATTAGGATGTATGGATATCTATTAATAACCCTTACCACTTTATCTAATATCGAATACAAATTTGGAAAGAAAATGAAGGCACACATGTGTTTTTACAAGGTCTGGTCCCAACATGGATTCTTGATCCATGTTTCATCAAGAATCCCCTATGACATAGATTCCCTACTATAATATCCATCACAAATTATAAGTGGTGTAAGAATTAATAACTATTAACAAAAATGGGTTATTATTAGATGCAAGTAAAGGATATTTATACTATGTTTATACATTCTCCAACCACTACACTGCAATGGAATTTTTTATATTTTCACCACCATCTCATTAAGTCTTATAATGAATATCCTTTTATATGAAACTTCGACTGCCTCAGATCTTCCTATAAACATACTTTCACATCATCTAATTCATTATACTAAAATTGTAAGTCCATGATGAAAAATTTCATAAAATATTATGAATAAAACATATTTAGGTTGTTACTTAGATAAGGTATGACTTCTCAACATTCATCAAAACCTAATATTCTGATTTCATCGAGAAATAAACCAACTAAAGCTTCCTTGAAATCTCAAGTTGGAAACATCCTCTCATTTTCTCTTCTCAACTCTACTCACTTTTATCAACTATCTCTAAATTATATGAAAAACTTTTATAAGAAAAAATTCACTAATAAGTTTAGAGATTTTAATTCTCCAAAATCATAGATTTTATCACTTTCATATATTTCATTGATTGCCTTCAAATATTCCTGAAACATTTATGTCAAAAAACATTTTATGAACATCCTAAAATCTTGGCATCACTGATCTTCATTCTCACCTAAATTATTAGTTGTAATCACAATATTTCCATAATGAATATTGTAATATTTATCATCAATATTATTATTATAATAATGTTTTTTTACTTTTCAGGAATGTTATGTTCATGAATAATTTCTAATGCACTCCTCTATAAACTCTTCTTTCATGCGCCGTTGATTAAAAAATAATCTTTCTTGAAATATAATTTATCTCCATACATTATATTTTTTTGAAAGGACTCATCTATCTGGTAATTTTCTTTCTAATTTCCTTTTTATTAACTCTTACATCTAATAATTCTTTCTCCTGAACTTATTTTATTTATCATCTTTATTCGGTTCTTCTGCATCGAGAGATTCTTCTCTAGAAAAATCTATCTGATGACCATCTTCAGAAATTCTTCTACACAACATTACTTTTATGGTGAAATTAGTATTTTAAACTAAGATCTATGATACTAAAATATTTCTCCATACATGTTATCAATATTTATTTAAAATTCGAGTAAAATTTTTTTCCCATGAATAGAATTATCATCTTCTTTATTTTATAATAATATCATAATCAAATCACACTATTAATTAAAGACTTATTATTTTGATATCCTATATCTTTTCTTTTAATTACATGTCCCATGTTTCTTATACATTATGGATATATAGATTCTCATGTAGTGTATATCATTTTAATTGTATTTTATGGGCCATCTATCCATGTGTTTCTACATCATCTATGTTAGATAATCTCAACAATAGCATAATGTGTCCAGTCATTTTAGATTGGTGAACTTGTAAAATTATCATATTAAAAATATTTTCATCTAATCACTATATTGAGGATATAATTTACCTAATGATCTTGTTCTGGTAACCTTGCATATATTTTCTTGATAAATTACCTCCAGTGATTCTTGATGAACTCTTCCCAAGAAATATTCTAGACGAATTCACAAATTTCCTTCTACTAGAATTAGTAATCCTCCATTAAATAATTAATTCATATCTTCGTGAATAAATATTTGTAAAACTAAAAATCCTTTCCTTATACATATTAAACATATATTTTATTTAAATTTCATCTTATGGTACACTTAAATTTCTTTATATGGTAATATAAGAAGTTTTCTCTCTATCTGGTACTACATTAAATGGTGATTCTTTGGTCAATAAAATCTTTGTTTTATTTTCCTATGAATATTTTTAGGAAAACTATTTCCACTATTTTTATGTCCAAAAGGGTCTTAGGTACCCTAAGAGGGGTGGGGATCAGGGTATGGATATTATTTTCAAAACTATTCCTGTCCCATTGGATCTTAACCTATTAATTACAAGGGTAACTTATTATGAACATAAATGTTAATGTTGATCGTATCATTTTCAATTCTATCTGATTATAATTCACTGAAAGTGAAGAAATAAAGTATATTCAAGGACATATATATTATTACTTGGTTCACCCTCATATGTATAAATCCAAGTAGTATGCAACAGAAATGTGCCAATGTTTTAAATATACTATGGCTCCCTTCCAAATTAAAAGGTTCATTCTAGATCACTTATACACCTAGGATCATTGAATTTATAAGATTTTGGGTCTTCTCACTAAATTCCCAAGTTCCACTCCCTATGTCTCTTTATCTAGCTCACTTCCAGTGAAAAGGATCATCAACTTCCTCTTCCTTTGCTAACTACACATGGAATGGGTCTACTCACTATTTATGGACTTGTACGTCCCTTCATTTTCAGAAAAGCATGCATCCTCAACTGTAGGTAGATTCTTTGTTAAAGTCTTTTTCCACCCCATAGATTAAATCTAATTTTCAACATACTATTATTTTGAAAAAAAAACTTTTGAAAACGGTTTGATTCCCTTCATGAACTTCCTTAACTCCTCTATGAACTGCCTTGTACTGCGTGGTGTGAGTGCTTCACAGACCACCTATTCTTATAAGAACTTCTTTCACTTTTTTAGACCATATCAGTTTCCATAGATGGATGATGTTCTAAACACTACCTCTCCTTTATAGAACCCTTTTATTTTTTGGGATATTGGCCCTAAAAAACACTTTAATGAATCGTTCCCACAAAATACTTCTCCCTTCGTATAATTCTCCCTTGACAACTCTTCTCCTTCAGGGACTCCCTCGCAAACTCTTTCAGACTTAGCCGAATTATTCCTAAAGTAATGATCTTTTCTAAAGGGTTTATCTCTCTTATAATGATGGGATTATCTGTCTTTATATATGAAAATATATCTAAAAAATGCTAATATGATTTTCCAAAAGATTTGATGTGGTGCTACCTTGATTGTGTACTACTATGTTGTCCACATAACACTTTGTTCCTCTATGGTGGTCGACATATTAAAGGAACAAAAACCATTGGTGGATCTTCAAATCACCACATCTCCTTCAAAAATTATGGCCATCCTATGAATGAAACACAACCACTCAACCACAAGTGATGGACTTTGTGCGAAAAAAATATCCTCATGTAAACTACTATTCATCAGTGAACTATTTTTCATTTGTGCTCTGTGTAGCACTATTCCCTATCTAAATAGAACTATTATGTGAAAATCCTTCCTTTTTTGATTTTCTATACCATTCAATGTATATCCTTTATGGTCCATGAACAAAAACAATTTGACCTGAAAACATCAAGAGGACTCATTGAGGGATTTTTTTCCAACAGTCTCCCCCTTTGGGTTTATTGACAATTATTTTTTTGATACATATTTAAAGCTTATTCCATATTATAATGGAATTCACTTCTTAAAGTTAATAGATAAATCATGGATTTACTCAACACACTCTCTAAGCCCACATGATCCACACTCAGCGTGAGAAACAAGAGTATAGTGAAAAATTCAACAATGAATCACTTTATTTCATTCCAAAACAACTCATATACATTCATCATGAACTCCATATATCATGGTATATATCATTTGATCAGTCACCTTTATCATCTTCAGGTTTAATAAACACCCTAACTCACTACTCCACCTAACAAATTCAACTCCTTCTATCTCACTACTCCACCTAATAGCTTCAAATCCCACTATCTCGTTGCTCAACCTAAAAAATTCTCACAGGGACTTGATTATTAAATTTTACCACTTTTAATATCCAAAATTTCTCCCCCTTTTTCAATGAACCTGATGGTCACTTAATTGTTGTCTGTAATAGGGTAAAGAACCCAGATTAACTCTTTTAGGAAAAAACACCCCATACCTTGAGGAGAGGGGGTCCTACATCCACACTTTTGAAGTGCGGGGAGTTGACTTAACTCCCATATCCATTCGGTGCCTCTCAAAATCTACTTTAGGTGAGGCCTTCATCAGAATCTCCTCAACCTATAGGTCTGTAGGAACATACTCCAACTTCAAAATCCCTTGATCCACTTTCTCCTTAATAAAATTATATTTTATTTCAATTTAATTTGTCCTTGAATAATGGACATGATTTTTTATAATATTTTTATTACACCAAGTATCATAATGGATTCTGATCAGAAACTTTACTTCAACTCCAATATCATCACAATGCTGCTTCTTCTAAAATAATTAAGTTTATTTTTAAGTATCAAAAAATATTCATCTTTTTTGGTACTTAATGAAATGAAATCTTGATTATTTATTAATAAAGAAATAAAAAACCCCCCAATATAGAATCCACCACCTGATGTTAATTTTCTATTTTCTACTGAACTAGCCCAATCTAAATCTATATAGCCCAAACATTCTTGCTAATATTTATCATTGTATAGATGGTCGTAATCCATCATTACGTTGATATACTGATATATTTTTTCACTCAAATAAAGTATATTTCCATGGGATTTATTTGATACCATGATACTTGGAATGTTGAAAAAAATATCAGGTCCTGATGCTCTCAGGTACAACATACTTCCAATGATTTTCCAATATTCTATAACATTAACTACATTTCCTTTATCATATTATGATAGTTTCATCTAGGTAACTTCAAAAGTCTTCATCACTATAGAATTATCTATTCCAAAAATTCTCAAAACCTCTTGAGCATATTTAGATTGAGAAATTATCATTCATTATTCCCTAGTTTCACCAACACTATCATGTTTTTATTTCAATTATTATTTAAATATAATATGTAATCAACTCCACTATACTAAAAATCAAGGTTCTTCAAAAATTGGCCTTTCCTTAAATATCACACTCTTAATAATTACTTCAACCCATATATCACCTTCTTCAAGAGAAAAAAATTATTCTTATATTCAATTTTCATGAAGATACAGATTTGAATCCCCCTTACACATCATCGATTCCTTTTTCTGAATCATCATTTTCCACTTCCGTATCCTTTATCTACTTCCCTCGTAATCACTATCCTCCTAGAATATCGATGAAGAGAAATTAGTTTCCCTCTTTTTTATGCACTATTTCATAGCTCATTGGACACCATAGGTTAAAATTTTAACACTACCAGGCTATACAAACTATATGAAATTTCACATTTCACTCCCTTTATCAACTATGAATTAAACATTGATTATTTTAGCACTTTTGAGATATGATTCATTTATTTTATAGCTGCACACATCTACATGATTTTTAGTAAGTGAAATTACCACTTGTCACCGAGTCACTAATAGATCCTCTATGCATACTAAGTAATAATTATTTATAGGAAACAAGAGTTTAAGCCAATAAATATCAATGTTTTCCATGTCACTCACTTACTTCCATGGATTCTAGTAGCATGATTTTCTTCAATTATTCAGAGGAATCTCATTATAGATGAATCTATATTACCTAGTGTTTTTATCACCATATCTCCCAAAGATCCTTTGGATTTTAAATAATTCAAATCCTTAATACTGATTATCTAGATGAATATAAATGTTGAATTACTCATCAAATTATGGATTCCACTTGTTGAAAAAATTGTTAATCTACTCTCAAATCTTATTAGTATCCTAATAACATTCAACTGATAAAATATTTTTATAAAAAAATAGATAATAATTAAATACAAGAATGTTATTACTTCTCCCACAATCATTATTCTCTTGGTGGAAAATTAACACCTGAATTGGGGTATAATACTAATGGTTATATATTCAATGCAACTTGGAACCACTAAATCATTTAATTAAAGCATTGAAAACTCTTCAGTTTCAAATAATACTCTTAATCAATTCATCTCCCTTTTACATATCACACAACCGTAAAATATTGATTTGAAAAAAATAATTATTGTGCAACACCACTTATTGAATATGATATTACATGAGAATTTCAATTGTTTTGGTTATTATTTTCAAATGTATCTCCATTAAACTTATGCACTCATACCTTTTCACCACACACACCCCATGTATTGTATCTCTCCCTTAGTCCTTCACAACATCCAATAAATATTGGAATCATTTAATCCATGGGGAGAGGGGTACCTCTTGAATCCACAAGAAAAGGATTTTGGTCAATCCTAATGGATCAACCATTTGATATATTCTTGAAAAGAACTATATTTTTCTTTTTTCCAACTACTTAAAAAACTTCAACTACTCTAGGAATATAACTAGACCTTATTTACCCACTTATTGATTCTTATTTTGATATTTTGGTTCTATAGGTCTCGCCATTTCATAATTTTTGGTTTGAACCCATTAATAAATTTTTACTTATTTGATAATCCCCTAATAAACTATTTTTCATGACCCTTACATAGAGCTAAAATCCTTCCACTCGTCATCTACTCTTGGGTATTTCTTTATTGGAGGGATCTTTATATGGCATTTACTTCTCACCATATATCATGAAATATGAATATTTCAAGGAATCATTTGTTCATTTTTATTTTATCAGTTATCTGTTTGATGTCACCCTTTCTTGTTGGGGTTGAGTCTTCAACTGAATTTACATTCTTCTTAATTTCCACTGGATCATCTCCTCCCTTTTTCTTCCAGGTTTGTTCACGTTATTTCCATTAGAGCTTCTGTGAGTATAATAGAAGAAGGGACCCAAACACCTTTCGTTAACCTCCGGTTGAATCCCCTAAGGCTATAAATTGTTTTTTCAACTTATCATGTTCTCTTTCAGAATAGGTTTTCTTGTTATACACCATCGTTGTCACGACCTGTCCTACTTGGGCCCATGATGCTACTCCCCAAGCCCACCTCTAATAGGCCAGGGGCTGGTGACTAGCACCGAGTAGGCATATCACTAACATGGGAGGAATTACATAAGTACCTACACACACATACACATCTCCAACCCAAAAATAATATAATGAGAAAAACCCACTAAGGAATAAAATTCATGCATACAACTAAACCCAACCAACAGAGTATAGAAGAATGTAAAGTACAAAAAGTAAACTACGTTAGAATACCAGCCCACCTAAAAAAAGAGCCTAAAAACTAAAAATTCTAACCTATAAGAATGAAATAGGTACTGGGACCGCATCTCAAAGCCATAGGAACACCTCGGCCTTTAGGAAGCTCACAATGTTTGGTCTGGTCCAGTTCCTCACTAATCTCCATCAAAAGGCCGCTTGTCTCCACAAGTCACGACATGTATGGGAAAAACCTATGCAGGGGTGAGTATCATAATACTCAATAGTGGACCCTAAAAACCAAAAATCTATACAAAAGTAAAGGTAAAGTCAGATCTACATAGTATCTGTCTACATGAGATATAACAAGAGAAACATCCTGATAAACTCAAAACCCAGACCCATAGTCTAGAGGTAGGTCACAAAGACTCGCATACCCACATTATGGATTTAGTCTGAAGATTCCCTAAAGCACTTGTTTAGGAAAACTCACTCCATGAGGGTGATAGCTCTGATGATGACCATCCAAGAAGTACTATTCTTCAGGAAGTGTCACGAGAGAGAGAGAGAGAGAGAGATACGCTGACGAATATGAAGAGAGAATAGATGCACTCATTCTTTGAGAACTCACTCATAAGTGGGGAAAGAACATGATACGTGGATGAAGATCAATACTAGGGCCTTGGTGTATACCATGGATCATATAGATTCACCTATTAAGTATATGATCAGCCTCTTGTATGATTCATCACTTCAATACCGAACTCTAGATATGGCCAATAATGGGTAGTGGATCTCGCTTCGAGCCTCTCATAGGGACTCTGACTCTATCTAGTAAGTCATGTTATAGGGATAATATTTCTATGGATGGAAATGATACCTGGCTTTTAGTGTAACTTCCCAAGATTTCATAGTAAGTCATTTTCTTTAAAGTAATTCAATAGCTTGCGCTACACGCAACACTGAGTTCGAGCGCACCATGACTTACCAAATTAGCCGTTCAAAAAGATGTTATGAATAGTATTAACTGAATTTTGAATTTATATACTACATATAATTTCAGAATCCATATTATGTGTTTCTTAGACATAATATAAGAACAAATTCATTTTTTCATATAAAAGAAGTATTTTATAAAAAAATTCAATTTTACCACCTTTTAATAAAAAAACATTTTTAGAACCAATATTTGACACTTTTATATATTAAATTTAAGGAAACTAAATTTTTATTTAGAATAGGTACATAAAAATTTATTTTGGATAAATTTTTGGGGCTTTTCTAATAACTTTCATATTCTGGTGAATACGGAAAAAATACTAAATTTTAATTAAAAACAACTTTTTTAATCAAAATAATTTATAGTGTTAAATTATGAATTTGAATGGTTTGGAAGTATGATTAGATTATATTTTTATCATTTAATAAAATTTACATCATTATAAGAAATTTTACATTTAAATTTGACATAAACACATGTCAATCTTTGGATAATTTTTACATTTTAAAAACAGGATTTACGGTTTTGACAACAGGAATTAATTTTAAAATAATTAATGCAACTTCTATGTTTTTAATTTGGTAAAATATAATTCATTATTAAATTCTAAATATAAAAATTATCTTAGGGTAAATTTTTGGTATTTTTTTTTTTGAAAACATTCAATTTTGATAAATAGTCATAAACACTACGTTATTGTTTAAACTCGAATTTTTATTTAAATAATTATTTATTTTATTTAAATATATTTAAAGTAAAAATAGATATATAATACCTATATAAGTTCAATTTAATTAATTGGATTTATTTTATAATAAAATTAGGTGTATAAAATTTTATTGAACATTTTACCGCCTTTTACCCACCTTCTAGAAGCATTTGCAAATTTGCCTAAAACATAATTTTACAGGTTCTGTGGGTTTAATATCAAGAATCCAAGAGACACAGTTAATATAAGTAAGTAAAATGTGGTTCAATGAGATGAAAATAATTTTCAGTGAATAATAAAGTTTGACTTTTATTTACCACGGTTAAAATAAATAGGGTAATTAAGGGTAAAAATGATATCATAATTACCCTAACACAAGTTATAATTCTACTGGATAAGTAAAATTAGACCAAAAAAACATATGAATAAAATATGATCCTCTTTGGTCTACGTGGATTAGATTAGGATATTTATTATTATTTTATTTAAATAAGAGTTAAAAGAGTTAAATTCAAAGTTTAATAACTAAACAATTATTAATACAGGGATACACAAATATAAATTCGACTATAAATATTAGTTATTAAGATAAAATTATTTAATACATAATGGTATTTTATTTATAATTTTTATAAATTAAATAATTTAATTTATTTATGAGACAATGAGGATGTCATATTTACCTTATTAATGAAATATTAAAATAATTGATATTATAAATATCCAAATAAAAGTAAATTGAGACTTCTGATGAATTACACTAATTTTCTAAGTTACTATGAAATTTTAGGGACAGTTAAACAAATTTTATTCTAAGTGATAAAGTTTTATTTCTTTTAAAAAAATCGAATACTAAATCGTGTCAAATTGACATAATTGAGTTTTTAAAACAAATACTATATTATTAATTGATATAATATTACTAAAAATATATGGTTTGTCCAAATGACTTCGATAAGGTTATATATATTAATAATGAACCACTTGGGGTTATTTTGGCAATTTATAGTAATTTTATTAACCATATAATATAAAAATACAAAGAGACATGGTAAATGTCAAACTAGTTAACTAAGAGTTAAATCTAAAAGATAAGGTTAATATGGTGAGATAAACCTATCTGAAACCTATTGGTTGAGAGGTTTCGAACCCTCCCCACCTTATCCTCAAAATAAATAATTTTGGAGCTATTATAAACCTAATATGATTTCATTATAAAATAATATTTTAAGCTTTTCCTAAAGTAACCCTCACCTCTCTAATAAAAGTGCACTTCCCCTTCTCTTAATTTAACACCACCAAAATCTTTTTTCTTGGCCAAACCATGCCCAAATATCATCTAAACTTCCCTACATTCAACCTAGAGTCCTTATGTTGATCATAAATCCAGCCTATGAATCCCTTTTGATCATCTCGAAAGGAAACACCCGAAGTAGAGGTAATAATTTCAACACGCTCTTTCAAGTTTTTTTCTTCTACTACTTCCTCTTTCTTTTTTGTTTCCATACCAAAATAATAAATACAGTACCTTATACTTACTTTGATTTTATTATAAATATATTAAAACCATATTCATTATTTTATCCATCCTATAAATGACAAAGTCACCATACATGTGTACGTACTGCGAACCGTCTCCACGTCGTGGTGTAGTTTGTTATTCAAACACTTCATCATTTGGATGGGTATAATAATGAGTATAACTGATGTAAATAAATAAATTAACATGTTAATGATTCTTTATACATGATATACCATCTAATTACATTTGATTCTTCCATCAATATAATGATATTGTCGCTCGTGCATAGGTATGGATTCTCGTCTCCACGAACGCGATGAGATTCTTTTTCCCATCATAACCATTCAAGAATAATTTTCATTGGATGATTAAAAATAATGTTTAAGAACATAATATAATTTGGGATATGAGTAAAATACATCCTATCCATAAAAAACATGTCTTATTTAACATAACATATAAAGGAAAATGAATCAGTTAACACCTGAAACGCCGATAACACAAAAATATAATTAACAAATCCATATTCGAAGATAATATATGATATCATATTTACATATATGGGTCTTTAATAATTTAATAACAATGATTTAACTATTATACTTGAGGTTAACATACCCTCAACCAAGGAAAAGTACAAGGTAAGGGGCTTCTTATTTCCTATTTAATTTCTGGAGATTTCCATTGTTCTCCAGTTATTTATTGCATGTGGTGTATTGTGTACTGCCAATTGATATATATTATCATAATTCTATTTATGTTCACTGTATTCAGTGATTCATTTTATGGTTATTAAATTTTTTTCTAACTAATCGATTGATTACAACGGGGTAAGGGGTTTTCATCTCACCTTTATTCCCGTGAGATTCATGCTATATTTTCCACTATTACCTTTTGTGTGGTGTATGTACTGCCCATGATTATATTATTTGTGAAATAAACTTAAATTTATGGATATTTAAATCACAACTGGATGATCCTTCTTTCATGGGTTTTATGTTTCGTATGCTACCAAATTGGTAAGGGAATTTCAAATTTCAATCTCCCCTCATTCGGTTTTATGCAAACATTATTGCTTACTTTACTCCATGATTATGTGTAAAATCACTATTTATTTACTTACGTAGTAATTTCCACTCACCTTTGTGTGGATATACTTTTTATACACATAATCATTACATTTATAAATTCTAAATTCATTGATATAAACTAGATAAGAGTAATTTTAACTCAATTTCTATTCATTGAGTTAAACATCCAATTCATTGGGGTTGTTTTTAAAAGAATATGTATGAATTTCCTTTGATTGATTTACATTGAATATCAAATAATATTGAGTTTATTTATATTTTTCACACATAATTATTTCATTCATTTATCCTTAACCTAAGTATATGATATTTATAAATGAATTCATCTCAACATACATTCTATTAAGACAGCTTTGTTGTTATCTTCCAATTCACTTTTATTTGGTGTATATACTATACTTTGACAAAGTATATCATGAATCCCTTTATTTTAATGATATTATAAAGTTTTTATTACCTCAATTATTTTTATTTAAGCGTCTCTAAATTATTTTGGAACAAGCTTTAGAAGGAGGATGAGCAATGAGCTTTCACCACAACATAATCTAAATAGATTGCAAGAATGAGAGGGTATGGAACCTGCCATCGAGACAAGCCTGTGCATGCATGGGAAGCCTAGCCGAACAGTGAGGCAGAGGTGAAGAGCTGATTTCACAATGAAGATGATGGGGAAGAGTAGTTCCAAGTAGTTAGACTGGGTTGTATATAATGTTGGAATCCAACAAGAAATGAATTCCTCTAAGGCATATGATCCAAGTAATACTTATTCCTATGGGCCTTGTAAGGGTACCACCTCACCCCTTGAATGGTGGATTATCTAAAATCAATAAAAATATTAAGGCCTACGGGCCAGTGGAGGATATGTTATGTTTAAAAAATTTTATATGAGGAATGAATTGGACTTATTAAGTGATAGGTGGAGCCTTTTATAGCTCCTCTATGCATCAGTAGGTCTCTTGATACAATTAGATGTGGAATTGGCTGAGTCCATTCCCAATTTGATATATGATTTTTTTTAGGCCTAAATCATTTTTAGACGTCTTGGTTGAGGCCTAGACAAGATGTTTCATAATTTACAGCATTAACCATTCCCTCATTGTGAAAATAATAATGATGGTTTATGTGGTTATTCGACTTCTAGAATACCCGTGACTATGTTTTATTATGGAACTATTTACTCAGATCATATTCCTTCCATAAATTGTTCATTTTTATTATTTGTAAAGGCATGTATTTGTAATTATTCACCGTGCCTAATGTTTATGTTATCTCCTTCTGTATTGAATACCCTTACTGAGTGTTTGAGCTCACCCCTTTATTTTGTTTCATTTTCCTAGGATATGAAGAAGTTAGTTATGAGTGACTTGCAGGCATAATCTAGGAGGCTTGGATGTTTCTAATGGAATAAATTAGTGTTGTATTTCCTTTCAAGTTGTAATGATGAACTTATTTACATATATTGTTTCCAATAATACTAAACTGATCAGACTTTTGGGACATGATTCCTTGTATCATGTCAGTGTAATGTAATAAAGCACTGACTCTGGGTAACTGGGGTCGAGGCGTTACAGTTGGTATTAGAAGAATTTTAGTACAAACCTTGGAAACTAGATTTAGAAAAACTCTGATTAGATCACATTGCCCTAAAATATACTTTGAGGTTTAGTATAGAAGAACATCCTAAAATTTTGGTAATGTAGAGATTTTTTGAGTTTTCTAAGAAATACATCCCTGTCTAGATACAATCAGGTAGAGGCGGCTCTGGCACAATTGTACCTATGAGTGAAAACTTCGATAAGGAGTTTTGGCTTGACCTGAGTTATCCCGGTACATTACAAGGGGCCTTCCTGCACTCTTGGTTATGACACTCCCGGGAGATATGCATAGGATAATTCAAATTTTATTTACAAACCGATTTGAAGGATTTTAATATAAGATGAGAATAAATAACCTCCGTTAATCCTAAGGTGTTTTAGATTTAAAATAAGGTATTATGATATTCTCTAAATGATTTTATGACTCACACTATGCTTTCTTATGTTATTTAATGGCTGGATTCCAAGGAAGTCATAGTAACATTAAACATGAGGTACAAGGTGGGCACGATGGTGGAAATGAGAAAAAAAATGGAATGTTGATAGATTTAAAAGATGTTGTGTTCATGCTGAATCTGTTTTCCAAAAATATGATCAAGAACATATATATTAACCATCTCTCGTACTCAACAAAGAAGAGGAAGGCGGTGAATGATAAGAGCTCCAACAGTGGAGACCATGAAGAAAAGAAAGATCAATTTACATCATTAGGAAATGTGAAAAGAGACACCTAGGAAAGTGCCTCAATGGAACATAGAAATGCTTTATGTGTGGGAAAGAAGGACATAAAGTAAAGAATTGCTGAGGAAAAATGAGAAGTACTTTGGATGAAAATAAAAATGATCCCAATAATCCATTTATAGTCATTTTCTGTAAATATAGGGGACCTGGGCATTACCCGAGTTAATTCCCTATTCTATAGGATAACCTCTTTGTCAAGGAAGAACCTATGTGGCAATAAATGGATGAAAAAATGTTTAAAAGTATTAGTGCTCTTTGTTTATGGGATTACTTTGGAAGAATTTTCTCTTGTATGTGTAACCCTGCAGTTTTTTATGTGGAAATGATATTTTAGGAAGAAAAATATTTTCTATTGTTGATATAGTTATAAATATCCACATGGGTTTATATGATCCTTGAATTTGAGACAATTACAAGTTATTAAATTTTGGGATGAAAATGCAAGGTATGAGATAACATTTGTGGTGAAATTATGTTATGGTTGTTTTTTGGAATTTATCTCATTTTGGAAATTTTTTAAAATATAGTTTTTAAAAAAGGACAACACACTGTCCTTGTGACAAACCGTCATGTCGGACAAACCTGTGGGAATCAAACCCACAACCAAAGTACAATTGGTATTTATCACCTACCACTGAACTACGTGAAGTCTCTAGTTATTTTGACTGGTTATTTTTAGTTAAATGATTTTATTGATCAATAATAAGTTGATTTGGGGTCTTATTTCTTATCAAATGGATATCCTTAGTATAGGAAAATGATTTGGTGGTAAAGTGATAAATGTTATTTTAGAAGATGTTTACTCTGTTGGGAACATTGTATGCCTAAGAAAAATAAAATACTTTGAGATTTCATTTGAGGAGTAATGGTGGATTTTTATCTATGTTTTTATTGTGTATTTATAGCGATTTGTGTTATTTATAGAAATGATTAACTTATCATAGAGAATTTTTGATTAGGTTAATTAATTTTAAGTATGTGACATTAAGAGTAGTCGATGTTATTTCGATATACAATTTAACAATGAAGATTATGTAATCAAATTCTTCTAAGTTTTGGGTTTCAATATTATTTTGTATTATATTTATTTATTTTAAGGACAATTGTTTATTGATTGGTACTTATTGATCTTTGGGTATTGTTGGTTTAATTTTAGAAATTAATATTAATATTTCTTTCTCTAAAGAATTATTCCTTTTGTGGATCATATGATCTGGTACTAACTAATTTGGTTTTGGTTAATCTCTAAATACAAGGTAAATATATATTTTATCCTTTTTTGATCATGTGATTCTCTAGAAGTTGATTCTATCACTTCAGGTGTGACCAAGTCATCTTGAATACTCATTGTTTGAAAAAGAAGATGAGTTAGTGGAAAATATTTTTTAAAGTATGAAACTATACTTAAAAATTAAGTATAACTCTTTATGTTCTTAGTCAATCTCATAAATAAATTCCTCAACTTTATGAAATGGAACTTAAAACAAAAAATGTTGTATGTTTACTTTTCCTACTGGGAAACTAATGAATGTTTATCCCATCACAATCTTGTGGTTTTCTTATTGTTAACTTTTTCTTGATCATGTTTTATATCACTCTCCATCAGAACTTGACACTTTTTTTATCTTCCATATCCATGTTTTCCAAGATGGAATCCTAGTATGGGTTATCTTAGGTGACCTTTGTACTTCTCTTTCTTTATTTTAAAGTGATAGTTTTATTGACTCTTTTTCCGATGTGGGACTTTCAATGAAGTTCACAAGCCCAATTTTAAAATTTCAAGGATGAAATTTCCAAAAGGTGGGAAGAATGTAACTCTCCAAGATTTCATATTAATTTATTTTCATTAAAGTAATTCAATAGCTTGTGCAACACGCAACACCGAGTTCGAGCGCACCAGGACTTACCAAACTAGCCGTTCAAAAAAAATTTGAATAATATTAACTAAATTTTGAATTTTTTATACTCCATATAATTTCAGAATCCATATTATTCTTTTCTTATACATAATATAAGAACAATTTCATTTTTTCATATAAAATAAGTATTTTTTAAAAAATGTAATTTTACCACCTTTTAATGGAAACCCCTTTTAAAACCAATATTTGACAATTTTATACATTCAATTTAATGTAATTAAATTATTCTTTAGAATCAGGACATAAAAATTTATTTTGGATAAAATTTTGGTACTTTTCTGGTAACTTTCATATCCTGATGAATACTAAAAAATACTAAATTTTAATTGTAAACAAAATTTTTAATAGAAATAATTTATAGTGTTAAATTATGAATTTTAATGGGTTGGAAGTATAATTAGATTATATTTTTATCATTTAATACAATTTAGGTTATTATAAGTAATTTTATATTTAAATTTGACATCAACACATGTCAATGTTTTGATAGTTTTTACTTTTAAAAACCTGTTTTCAGTTTTAACAATGGGAATTAATTTAAAATTAATTAATGAAAGTTCTATGTTTTTTATTTGGTAGAATATATTTTATTTTTGAATTTTGAATATCAAAATTATCTTAGGGTAAATTTTTGGTATTTTTCTGTAAACATTCAATTTTTGATAAATAGTGAAAAACACTATGTTATTGTTTAAAATAAACTTTCTATTTAAATAGTTATTTATTTTATTTTAATTTATTTTAAGTCAAAATAAATATATAATAATTATATAGGTTCAATTTAATTCATTGGATTCATTTTATAATAAAATTAGATGCACAAAATTATATTGTACTTTTTATCGTGTTTTACCCACCTCCTAGGAGCATTTGTAAATTTGCATAAAACCTAATTTTACCTTTTCTGTGAGTTGAATTTCATGAATCCTAGAGACATAGTAAATATCAGTAATTAAAATGTAGTTCTATAAGATAAAAATATTTTTTGGTGAATAGTGACTTTTGACTTTTATATACCACAGTTAAAAGTAAATAGGGTAATTAATGGTAAAAATAATATCATAATTACCCTAAAAAAATGTACTAATTCTATTTTAATAGTATAATTAGACCAAAAACAAACTTAAGAATAAAATATGATCCTATTTTGTCCACCTGGATTAGATTAGGACATTTATTATTATTTTATTTAAAGAAGAGTTAAAAGAGTTAACTTCAAAGTTTAATAACTAAACCTTTTTCAATATAGGGATACACACAATATAAATTCGACTATAAAAATTAATTAAAAAAATATAAATATATCCTACATAATGGTATTTTATTTATAATTTTTGGACATTAAATAATTTAATTTATTTATGACACAAAGATGCTGTAGTAATTACCTTATTAATGAAATACTAAAATAATTGATATAATAAATATACAAATAAATGTAAAATGAGAAATATGATGTATTACAATAATTTTATAGGTTAATATGACATTTTATAGTTGGTTAACTAAATTTTACTTAAAGTGATAAATTTTTATGGCTTTAAAAAAATCAAATACTAAATAGTGTCAAAATTGACATAATTGAGTTTTTAAAACAAATACTATATTATTAATTGATATAATATTCTTAAAAATATAAATTTCATCTAAATGACATAGATAAGATTATATATATTAATAATAAACCACTTGGGTTTCTCTTGTCAGTTTATAGTACGTTTATTAACAATATAATATAAAAATACCAAGAGACATTGTGAATGTCAAACTATTTAACTAAGAGTTAAATATAAAACGATAAGGTTCATATGGTGACCTAACCCTATATAAATCCTATTGGTTGAAGTTTTTCCTACCCATACCCACTATATTCTCTAAATAATGCATTTTGGAGCCATAAGAAACCGAGAATTATTTCATTATAAAATAATATTTCAAGCTTTTCCTAAAGTAACTCTCACCTCTCTTATAAAAGGGCACTTCCCCTTCTCTTAATTTCACACCTCCATAGCCTTTTGTCTTGGCCAAACCCTGACCTAATATCCTCCAAACTTCGATAAATTCAACCTAGAGGCCTTACGTTGATCATAAAGCCAGCCTAAGGAGCCATTTTGATCAACTCAAAAGGGAACACCCGAAGTAGAGGTAATAATTTCACAACACTCTTTCATGTTTTTTTCTTCTTCCTCTTCCTCTTTCTTTATTGTTTCCATAAAAAAATAATAAATCTGGTACCTTATACATACTGTGATTTTATTATAAATATTTTACAACAATATTCATTATTCTATCCATCCTATAAATGACAAATCCACCATACGTGCGTATGTACGGCTTACCGTCTCCACGTTGTGGTGTAGTTTGTTATTCAAACACTTCATTATTTGGATGGGTATAATAATGAGTATAACTGATGTAAATAATAAATATAACATTTAAATTATTCTTTATACATGATATACCATCCAATTACATACGATTTTTCCATCAATATAATGATATTGTCGCTCGTGCATACGTTCGGATTACAGTCTCCACGAACGTTGTGAGATTCATTTCCCCATCATAACCATTCAAGAATAATTTTCATTGGATGATTAAAAATAATGTTCAATAACTTAATATCATTCATTATATCAATAAAATACATCCTATCCATAAAAAATAGGTCTTCTATAACAAAACATATAAATGAAAACGAATCAGTTAACACCCGAAACGACGATAACACTAAAATATTATTAACAAATCAATATTAAAAGATAATATATGATAACGTATTTACATATATGGTTCTTATATAATTTAATAACAATTATTTAACTATTATATATGAGGTTAAAATACCCTCAACCAAGGAAAATTACAAGTTAAGGGGCTTCTTATCTCACTTTTGTTTTCGTGAGATTTCCATTGATCTCCACTTATTTATTACATTTGGTGTATTGTGTACTTCCAATTGATATATATTATCATGATTTTATTTATATTCATTGTATTTAGTTATTCATTTGGTGTTTACTAACTTTTTTTCTAACTACTTGATTGATTACAATTGGGTAAGGGGTTTTCAACTCACCTTTATTCCTGTGAGATTCATGCTATATTTTCCACTATTACCTTTTGTGTGGTGTATGTACCACCCATGATTGTATTGTTTGCGTAATAAAATTCAATTTATGGATATTTACATCATCATTGGATGATCCTTCTTTCATGGGTTGTATGTTTCGTACGTTACCAAATCGGTAAGGGAATTTCAAATTTCAATTTCCACTCATTCGGTTTTACGCAAACATTATTGCTTACTTTACTCCAAGATTATGTGTGAAATCACTATTTATTTACTTATTTAGTAATTTCCACTCCCCTTTGTGTGGATATACTTTTGATACACATAATCACTCCATTGATAAATTCTCAATCCATTGATATAAACTTGATAAGAGTAATTTTAACTCAATTTTTATTCATCGAGTCAAACATCCAAGTCATTGCTGTTGTTTTTATAAGAATATGTATGAATTTAATTTGATTGATTTACATTGAATATCCAATCACATTGGGTGAATTTACATTTTTCACACATAATTATGTCATTCATTTGTCCTTAACCTAAGGAAACTGTCTTTATAAATGAATTCATCTCAACTTACATTCCATTAATACTTCTTTGTTGTTATGTGCCAATTCACTTTTATTTGGTGTGTATACTGTACTGTTACATAGTATATCATAAATCCCTTTATTCTCATGATATTATATTGTTTTTATTACCTCCATTATTTTTATTTAAGTGTCTCTCATTTTTTTTGGAACAAGCTTCAGAAGGAGGATGAGCAAGGAGCTTTCACTATAGTAGAAGCTAAAAGGATTGCAAGAATGAGACGGTATGGAACCTACCATCGAGACAAGACTGTGAATGCACAGGAAGCCTAGCCGAACAGGCAGTCAAAGGTAGAGATCTGATTTCACAATGAAGATGCTGGGGAGGAGCAGTTCCAAGTAGTTAGTCTGGGTTGTATGTAATATTAGAAGCCTACGGGCAATGAATTCATCTAAGGCATATGGGCCATGTAATACTTACACCTACGAGCCCTGTAAGGGTTACACATCACCCTTGGAATGGTGGATTATCTAAAATCAATAAAAAATTCAGGCCTTCGGGCCAGTGGAGGTTATGTTATGTTTAAACCTTTTTATATTAGAAATGCATTGGATTTAGAAAGTGATACGTGGATCCTTCTATATCTCTTAGATGCATCAGTAGGTCCTATGATACAATTAGATGTGGAATTGGATGAGGTCTTTACCAATTTGATATATGATTTTTTTCAAGGTCTAAATCATTTTTAGACCACTTAGTTGAGGCCTAGACAAGATGTTTCAGGATGCCCGGCATTAGACATTCCTTCATTATGAAAATAATAATGATGGTTCATGTGGTTATTCAACTAGTAGAATACCCATGACTATGTTTTATTATGGAATTTTTTACTCATCTCATATTCCTTCTATAAAGTTTTCATGTTTATTATTTTTAAAGGTATGTATTTTTAATTATTCACCATGCATAATGTTTATGTTATATCCCACTGTATTTCATACCCTTGCTGAGCATTTGAGCTCACCCCTATCTTATGTTTAATTTTCCCAAGATATGAATAAGTTAGTTATGAGTGAGTTGCAGGCATAATCTAGGAGTCTTGGATGTTTCTAATGGAATAAATTAGTGTTTTATTTCTTTTCAAGTTGTAATGTTGAACTTATGAATGTATCTTGTTTCCAATAATACTAAACTAATCTGTATTTTTGGGCATGATTACTTGTATCATGCCAGTGTAATGTAATAAAGCACTGACTATGGGTAATTGGGGCCGGGGCATTACAGTTGGTATCATAGGAAGTTTAGTACAAATCTTGGAAACTATATTAAAAAAAACTCTAATTAGATCACATTTCCCTAAAATATAATTTGAGGTTTAGTATTGAAGAACTTATTAGAATTTTGTTAATGTAGAGATTTTTTGAGTTTTCCAAGGAATAGATACCTATCTAGATATGAGCAGGTAGAGGCGGCTCTGGAACAGATGTACCTATGAGTGAAAACTTTGACAAGGGGTTTCGGGCTTGACCCGAGTAATCCTGGTACACGACAACAGGCCTTGCTGCACTCTTGGTTACGACACTCCCAGAAGATATGCTTAAGATAATTCACATTTTATTTACAAACCGATTTAAAGGATTTTAATATAAGATGATAATAGATAACCTTGGTTAATCCTAATAGGTTTTCAATTAAAAATAAGGTGTTATGATATTATCTAAATGATTTTAGGACTCACACAATGCTTTCTTATGTTAGTCAATGGCTGGATTCCAAGGAAGTCATAGTAATAATTAACATGATGTACAAGGTGGGAACGGTGGTGGAAATGAGAAACAAAATGGAATGATGATTGATGTAAAAGATGTCGTGTTCATGCTGAATCAGTTTTCCAAAAGTATGATAAAAAACATATATATTAACCATCTCCCAGAATCAACAAAGGAGAGAAAGGAAGTGAATGATAATACCTCCAGTAGTGGAGACCATGGAGAAATGAAAGCCCAATTTCCATCATGAGGAAATGTGGAAAGAGACACCTAGGAAAATGTCTCAATGGAACAAAGAAATTCTTTATGTGTGGGAAAGAAGGACATAATGTAAATAATTGCTGAGGAAAATGAGGAGTATTATGGAAGAAAATAAAAATGATCCCATGAATCCATTTATAGTTATTTGATGTAAATGAACGGGACCTGGGCATTACCCGAGTGAATGCCCTATTCTATAGAATAACCTCTAGGTCAATGAAGAACATATGTGGAAATAACTAGATTGAAAAGTGTTTAAAATTGTTAGTGCTCTTTGTTTATGGGATTAATTTGGAAGACTTTTCTCTTGTATGTGTAACCCTATAGTTTGTTATGTGGAAATGATATTTTAGGAAGAATTGTCTTTTTTATTGTTAATATAGTTATAAATAACCATTTGGGTTTATATGATCCTTGAATTTGAGAAAATTACAAGTTATTAAATTTTGGGATGAAAATGTGAGGTAAGATATAACATTTGTGGTGAAATTATGTTATGGTTATTTTGTGGAATTTATCTCATTTTGGGAATTTTGTAAAAAATAGTTTTTGAAAAAGGACAACACGCAGACCGTGTGACACCCCTTCACGTCGGACAAAGCTGTGGGAATCGAACCCACAACCAGAGTGCGATTGGGATTTATCACCTACCACTGAACTACGTGATGTCCCTGATTAGTGTGACTAGTTATTTTTAGTTAAATGATTTTATTGATCAATAATAAGTTGATTTGGGATCTTATTGTTTGTCAAATGGATATCCTTAGTATAGGAATATGATTTAGTGATTAAGTGATTAATGTTATTTTTGAAGATGTCCGCTCTGTTGGGAACACTATATGCCGAAGGAAGATAAAATGCTATGGGATTTCGTTCGAGCAGTAATGGTGTATTTTTATCTATGTTTTTATTGTGTATTTATAGCAATTTGGGTTATTTATGGAAAATATCAACCTATCATAAAGAATATTTGATTAGGTTAATTAATTTTAATTATTTAACTTTAAGATTAGTCGATGTTATTTGGAGAAACAATTTAACGTGGAAGACTACGTAATCAAATTCTTCTAGATTTTGGGTTTCAATATTAGTTTGTATTATATTGAAGTATTTTAAAGACAATTTTTTATTGAACGGTATTTATTGAACTTTCGGTATTGTTGATTTAATTTTAGAAAATAAGATTAATATTTCTTTCTCTAAATGATTGTCCTTTTTGGGGATCATATGATCTTGTACTAACTATTTTGGTTTTGGTTAATCTCTAAAGACAAGGTAAATATATAATTTATCCTCTGTGGATTATGTGATTCTCTAAAAGTTGATTCTAGCACTTCAGGTGTGACCAAGTTATCTTGAATACTCATTGTATGAAAAAAAAAATATGATTTAGTGGTAAATTTTTTTAAAGGATAAAACTCTACTTAAAAATTAAGTATATCTATTTATGTTCTTAGTCAATCACATAAATAAATTCCTCAACTTTATGAATTAGAACTTAAAATAAAAAATGTTTTCTGTTTACTTTTCCTACTGGTAAACTAATGACCATTTATCCCATCACCAGTTTGTGGTTTTCTTGTTGTTAACTGTATCTTGATCATGTTTTCTATCACTCTCTATCAGAACTTGACACTTAGTTTATCTTCCATATCCATGTTTTCATACATGGAATCCTAGTATGGGTTATCTCAGGCGACCTTTATACTTCTCTTTATTTCTTTTAAAGTGATAGTTTTATTGACTCTTTTTCCGATGTGGGACTTTCAATGAAGATATAAAGACCAATTTTAGAATTACAAGGACACAATTTCCAAAAAGGGGGAATAATGTAACACCCCAAGATATCATAGTAAGTTATTTTCTTTAAAATAATTCAATAGTTTATACAACACGTAACACCGAGTTCGAGCACACCATGACTTACCAAACTAGCCATACGAAAAAAGGTTATGAATAATATTAACTTAATTTTGAATTTTATATATTCCATATAATTTTAGAATCCATATTATGTGTTTCTTAGACATAATATAATAACAAATTCATTTTTTCATATAAAAGAAGTATTTTTCAAAAAAATTAGTTTTACCACCTTTTAATGGAAAACCCTTTTTAAAACCAATATTTAACACTTTTATACATTCAATTTAATGAAATTAAATTATTCTTTGGAATCGGGACATAAAAATTTTATTTTGGACAAATTTTTGGTACTTTTCTGATAACTTTCATTTTCTAATGAATACTAAAAAATACTAAATTTTAATTTAAAACAACTTTTTTAATGGAAATAATTTATAGTGTTAAATTATGCATTTGAATGGGTTGGAAGTATAATTAGATTGTATTTTTATCTTTTAATACAATTTAGGTCATTTTAAGTAACTTCAAATTTAAATTTGACATAAACACATGTCAATCTTTTGATAGTTTTTACTTTTTAAAAACCTGCTTTTCGGTTTTGAAAATGGAAATTAATTTTAAATTAATTAATTCAAGTTATATGTTTTTAAATTGGTAAAATAGATTTTATTTTTGAATTCAGAATATTAAAATTAGCTTAGGGTAAATTTTTGGTATTTTTCTGAAAACATTCAATTTTTGATGAATAGTGAAAAACATTGTGTTATTTTTTAAAAAGGACTTTCTATTTCAATAATTATTTATTTTATTTAAATTAATTTTAAGTAAAAATAGATATAAAATACATATATAAGTTCAATTTAATTCATTTGAGTCATTTTATAATAAAATTAGATGTACAAGATTGTACTGAACTTTTTATCGTCTTTTACCCACCTCTTAAAAGCATTATAAAATTAGCATAAAACATAATTTTACCACATAGGTGAGTTGAATTTCAAGAATCCTAGAGACATAGTTAATGTCAGTAAGTAAAATTTGGTTCTATAGTATGAAAATAATTTTTGGTGAATAGTAACTTTTGACTTTTATTTACCACTGTTAAAAGTAAATAGGGTAATTAAGGGTAAAAATAATATCATAATTACCCTAACACATGTCCTAATTCTATTTTGTAAGTATAATTAGACCAAAAACAACCTTAGGAAGAAAATATTATCCTATTTGGTCAACCTGGATTAGATTATGACATTTATTATTATTTTATTTAACGAAGAGTTAAAAGAGTTAACTTCAAAGTTTAATAACTAAACCATTTTTAATATAGGGTTACACACGATATAAATTCGACTATAAATATTAATTATAAATTTAAAAATATTTCCTACATAATGGTATTTTATTTATAATTTTTGTAAATTAAATAATTTAATTTATTTATGACACAAATATGATGTAGTAATTACTTTATTAATAAAATATTAAAATAATTGATATTATAAATATCCAAATAAATGTAAAAAGAGACTTCTGATGAATTAAACTAATTTTATAGGTTAATATGACATGTTATATTTGGTTAAATATATTTTATTCGAAGTGATAATGTTTTTATGGCTTTAAAAAAATGAAATACTAAATAGTGTGAAAATTGACATTACTGAGTTTTTAAAACAAATTCTATATTATTAATTGATATAATATTCCTAAAAATATAAGGTTTGGAAAAATTACTTAGATAAGATTATATATATTAATAATTAACCACTTGGGGTTCTCTTGTTAGTTTATAGTAAGTTTATTAACCATATAATATAAAAATACCAAGATACATGGTACATGTCAAACTATTTAATTAAGAGTTAATTCTAAAAAGATAAGGATAATATGTTGACCTAAACCTATATAAAACCTATTGTTTGAGATTTTTTCTACCCATAACAACCATATTATTGAAATAAATCATTTTGGATCTATTATAAACCGAAAATTATTTTATTATAAAATAATATTTCAAGATTTTCCTAAAGTGACTCTCACCTCTCTTATAAAAGGGAACTTCCCCTTCTCTTAATTTCACACCTCCAAAGCCTTTTGTCTTGGCCAAACCCTACCCAAATATCCTTCAAACTTCTCTAAATTTAACCTAGAGGCATTAATTTGATCAGAATGCAAACCTAAGGATCCCTTTTGATCAACTCAATAGGAAACACCCGAAGTAGAGGTAATAATTTCACCACCCTCTTTCGAGTTCTCTTCTTCTTCCACTTACTCTTTATTTTTTTCATACCAAAATAATAAATCCATTAAATTATAGATATTTTTATGTTATTATAAATATGGTACAACCATATTCATTATTCTATCCATCCTATAAATGAAAAAGTCACCATACGTGCGTATGTACGGCTTGTCGTCTCCACAACGTGGTGCAGTTTCTTGTTCAAACACTAAATTAGTTGGATGGGTATAATAATGAGTATAACTGATGTAAATAAAAAACATAACATTTTAATGATTCTATATATATGATATATCATTCAATTACATACAATTTCACCATCAATATAATGAAATTATCGCTCGTTCATACGTACGGATTACCGTCTCCACGAACGTGATGAGATTCATTTCCCCATCGTAACCATTCAAGAATAATTTTCATTTGATGATTACAAATAATGTTTAAGAACTTTATATCATTCTGGATATGAATCAAATATATCCTATCCATAACAAACATGGCTTATGTAACAAAACATATAAAGGAAAATGAATCAGTTAACACTTGAAATGATGATAACACTAAAATATTATTAACAATGCAAACTAGAAGATCATATATGGTATCATTTTTACATATATGGTTCTCATATAACTTAATAAAATTTATTTAAATATTATACAGTAGGTTAACATACCCTCAAACAAGGAAAAGTACAAGGTAAGGGGCTTCATATCTCACTTTTAATTTCGTGAGATTTCCATTGTTCACCACTTATTTATTGCATGTGGTGTATTGTGTACTACCAATTGATATATATTATCGTGATTTTATTTATATTCATGGTATTATGTGATTAATTTGGTGGTTATTAATTTTTTTCTTATGAATTGATTGATTACAACGTGGTAAGGGGTTTTCATCTCGCTTTTATTCTCGGGAGATTCATGTTATATTTTCCACTATTACCTTTTGTGTGGTGTATGTACTGCTCATGATTGTATTATTTGTGTAATAAAATTTAATTTACGGGTATTTACATCATCATTTGATGATCCTTATTCCATGGGGTGTATGTTTCGTATGTTATCAAATTGGTAAGGGAATTTTAAATTTCAATTTCCACTCATTCGGTTTTACGCAAACTTCATTGATTACTTTACTCCAAGATTATGTGGGAAATCACTATTTATTTATTTATGTAGTAATTTCCACTCCCCTTTGAGTGGATATAATTTTGATACACATAATCACTCCGTTGATAAATTCTTAAGTCATCGATATAAACTTGATAAGAGTAATTTTAACTCAATTTCTATTAATTTAGTTAAACATCCAAGTCATTGGTGTTGTCTTTACAAGAATATGTATGAATGTCCTCTGATTGGTTTACACAACATATCCAATAATATTGAGTGTATTTATATTTTTCACACATAATTATGTCATTTATTTATCCTTAACCTAAGGATAAATTATTTATAAAATAATTTATCTCAACTTACATTCCATTAAGACTTATTTGTTGTTATGGGCCAATTCAATTTTATTTGGTGTATATACTGTACTTTGAAATATTTTATCATTAATCCCTTTATTATCATTATATTATAAATTTTTTATTACATCAATTATTATTTTTGATCATCTCTCATTTGGTTAGAAACTCTAACAAAAATATCATTTTAAATGTTTTAAAAATTTATTCCTCTAAATATTTCTCATTAATGTTAGCGCTTTAAAAATGGTTTTAAGGTTTTATTTTTATGGACATTAATGTTTTAAAATTGAAATTCCATTTAAAAGTTTCAAAGTGTTATGCGAGACTTTGATTCAAAAATATATTTTAAACAGTTTCTTGATAAATAGTGAGACTTTTAAATGCTTTCATAAAAAAGGGATATTTCTCTCAAAGATTTTTACTGATCATTTTCAACTATGTCAAAATCCTTTATGGGATATAATTCTTGATCGAGGTTGATTTTTTGTGATACAAATATTCAATACTGTATTGATGGTTTTGTTATATATTTGACTGTGGGTGTGTTATTTTTATACCATTCATGGTTTATGGATAAATTATTGACATTTCGTATGATAGTTTTAAGACGAATGTTTGTGTTATGTTTAAACCTTTTCATATGAGGAATGCATTGGACTTACTAAGTGAAGGGTGGAACCTATTATATCTCATCGATGCATCGGTAGGTCTCATGAAACAATTATACGTGGAATTCGCAGAGGCCTTTCCCAACTTGATATATGATTTTGGACGAGGCCTAAATCATTTTTAGACGTCTTGGAAGAGGCCTTGACAAGATGTTTCAGAATTTCCGGCATTATACATTCCCTCATTATGAAAATAATAATGATGTTTCATGTGGTTATTAGACTAGTAGAATACCCATGACTATGTTTTATTATGGAATTATTTACTCAACTCATATTATTGCCATAAAGTGTTCATGTTTATTATTTTTAAAGGAATGTATTTTTTTTAATTATTCACCATGCCTAATGTTTATGTTATATTCCTCTGTATTGATTACCCTTACTGAGCATTTGATCTCACCCCTTTCTTATGTTTTATTTTCACAGGATATGAAAAAGTTAGTTATGAGTGACGTGTAGGCAAAATCTAGGAGGCTTGGATGTTTCTAATGGAATAAATTAGTGTTATATTCATTTTAAAGTTGTAATGTTGAACTTATGTATGTATCTTGTTTCCAATAATACTAAACTGATCGGTGTTTCGGAACATGATTCCTTGTTTCATGCCAATGTTATGTAATAAAGCACTGGCTCTAGGTAAATGGGGTCAGGGCGTTACATTAATAGGAATGAGAAAAGGAGGAACTAACCCAAACTAAACTTGTCCCAGGAATAGTGGACAAAGAGATCAAGCCATGTATAAAAGTGTACACAATGTGTAGCACGGTCACACACTATTTCCCTTGACTTCGTGTACTACTCATGTGCAACACCCCAAGTTAGAAGACATGTCATGTAAAAATTTTCATACAAAGTGTGTAGTAATGATCACACACCATGTCCGATTATATGGGTTCTTCTCTGTATATGCTATCCATGTGCTTGTATAGGTCTTTGATCCATGTATTCCAACTAGTGTAATGGTACACTAGGTAACCCTCATAACTGATCTGGTCTAGTAGTGTGGTAGTGTACATGTCATGTACCCCACACCATGTCCATGTAGTGTCCAAGATACCCGTCGAGTGTCATATAAGTACCCATATATCACGTGATAGTTTTTACACACCATGTCATCACTTCCTGCATCATGAAACCCTAGATGCCACAGGGCCGGCCCCACACGCTGGGTTCTTCATAGAACACTATAGGTTCTTCGTGAATTTCCAGAATCATTATTCTTTCCCCATGCACCTTAGGTGATCATTGATCCATTGATCTGGCTATTACATCACTTATAAACTCAAGATCTTGGGTTTTCCAATCCTGGAAATTCCAATTTGATAAGTTTCGAGCTTCCAATCATTTCCAAAAATGTATTTTTATCATATGTGCGAAGAATGGTTGAAGAATAATTTATTTCGATCCAGGTTGATTTTTTGTCTGCCATAGTCATTTCCCCTCTTCTTGGTCTTTATGACTTTGGATCTCCAGTTTGGGAATGTTTTGTTGCAAGATGGATGCACAACAATTCATTTTTCATATCCCCGCAAAGAACGCGAAGAACGTGCAGGTTGAAGGGGAGAAGAAATCCAAATAGAAAATTGAGGAACGAACCTCCACCTTCATTTTTCACAGTGGTGATCCAATCCTATTAGAATGATCAAATGGAAAAAATCAAAACATGAATCAAATCAAACATGGATCAATTCCCCAAAATAAACCCAATAGAAGACCCACCTCCAAGAACGAACAATCTGCGGGTCAACTTATTCATGGGTTGGTTTGTGTTCATTGATTAATCAAAGAACAGGGAAAAGAAAAATCAAAACAATAACCCCTACCAAAATCATTGACAAAGAGGTAGAGTGGTCATCCATTGGTATATTCAATCTCACTGTACAATAATCCATGCATAGTTGCTCGTCATCATTCGTAGAGTTTCCTTCTACGATGGATCCTCTCCAAAACTTGAGAGCACCCAAGGAAGCTTTTCTAGGGTTATGAGCCAAAACCTGAGATCTTGGTTATTTATAACCAAAAAATTTGTTTTTTCTTTAATTAAAACATCTTAAATAAAATAAATTATTAATTTGTTTTATTTCCTTTAAAATATTCAAAAATTAACTTTTGCAGCTAACCCGCATCGTTTGATGTTAGGCCTCGCCTAAGGTAAAGCCACTACTATGAATGCAATGGTGCCCTAAAATTTATGATCTGAGAAACTGATTAAATGTTATTCCACTTTTTTAGGAAAATAGCTCATCCATTCTATTTAAAAGTTTAATTTATTTCAAACAGTTATTCCAAGAACCTCGGGTCTCAGAATCTCACGCTGTCACAAATCCTGATCTCGAATTAATTACATATAGTATTTTAAAATAATAAATAGAAAATATGAGACATTACATTCTCCCCACCTTAGAGATTTGATGTCCCCAAAATGCCAAAACAAAAGGCTACTCAAACAGTTGTGGGTACTAAGAATGAATATAAGCCTCCAACTCCCACTTGCCCTCCTAAAAGTTCTTGTGCTTCCACTAGACATGCACAAAAGTAATTTCTCCCCATTAAGGATCATCTCTTGTCGATCCTCGATATCCACTAGGTACTCTATGAAGGTCGTTTCATCCTCAATATCCATCTCTCCTCAGTCGATGACGTGTGATGGGCCATGTACGTACCTCCTCATTTGTGACATCTGGAAGACATCATATACCCAGTGAAACTACGGTGGTAGAGCTACGTGTTATACCAGCTTGATAACTTTTCACAGAATCTGAAAAGGACCGATGAACATCGGAAAAAACATTCTGCCCTAGAAAAATCCTTGCAACCCTCATCGTGGTGATGCCTAAATTAAGACATGGTCTCCCTCTTCTAACTCCATAGGTCTTCTCCTTATATCAACAAATGACTTCTACCAGCTCTGTGAAGTCTTCATCCGCTTCTGGATGATTTTCACCTTCTTAGTGGTAGATAGCACCAACTATGGACCCATGAGTGCTAACTCTCTGGGGTTGTTCAAGAAAAATGGTGACTGACAAGGTCACCCACGTAAAGCTTCAAATGGTGTCATACCGATGGTGGAGTGGTAAATTTCACTGTACACTAACTCCACCAGTGGTAGGTGGTCCTCCCAACTACAACCAAAGCCCATGATATAGTCCTTAAACATATCCTTCAAAACATGAATGGTTCTCTCTGTCTGAACGTTTTTTAGGGAAGAAATGTTGTGCTCAAGTGTATCTGATTCCCAAACAAATCATAAAATCCCTTCCACGACCAAGATGTGAAATGAGAATCATGATCTGAGATTATCATCGAAGGTATTCCATAAGGTTGAAATATCTCTTGCACATAGAGGCACCCCAATATCTAAAAAAACTCTACTCCCAGATAGATAGGAAGTGGGATGACTTGGTTAGTCATTCAATGATCACCCAGATAGCATCATGTCCCATGGATGTTCGTGGTAAGCCTATCAAGAGTTCCATAAATATTACATACCACTTACACTTCATAACTTTTAGGGGGTGAACTAACCCTACTGGAACCTGATTCTCAAACCTCTCCTGCTAGCATGTAAGGCATCGATAAAAGAACTTTTCTACTTCCTTCTTAATCTATGTCCACCAGAAATGATGTTGCAGGTCCTAGTAAATTTTTTCCATTCCAGGATATAATTCCATGGGGTATATATGAAACTCCCTCAGAACCTCCTCCCACAATGCTACTAGCACAATTTTCCATCCTATGAAAAGGACGCCATGCTCCCTACTATGTGAATATCCATCCAGGGATTTTCATGTGGATAACTGAGAATATATAATCTCATAGTCAATATCCTTTTGTTGCGCCTCCCTGACTCGCTAAAAGAGTGGAGGGGTAACAACCATCGACTGGAGATAAATTGCATCCTCCCAAACTAGGAAGGATAATTGTAGCGAGGCCAACTGCTCTGACGCCTAGCTCGGCAGCTGTGAACTCGATCTCTGACTGAGAGCATCAGCTACTAAATTCACCTTCCCATGATTATATAGAATCTCAAAGTCGTAATACTAGAGAAACCCCATCCATCACCTCTGCCTCAGATTCATAACCTTTTATGAGAAGATGTACTTGAGTCTCTTGTGGTAAGAGTAGATGATAAACTGTTTTACAATCAGGTAGTGTCACTACATCTTCAACACGAACAAAAACACTACCAACTCAAGATCATGGGTCACATAGTTATGCTCATGGGGGTTTATCTAGAATGAAAAATAATAAATCACTACATGTCTCTGTATCAGGACATAGCCAAGTCTGGTCCCGGATGCATCACTAAAAACTACGTACTCTACACCCTCTTCTGGGAATCTCAAGATTGGTGTGCCTGTTAAACTCTACCTCAACTACTAAAAAGCATGATGGAACTTCTCCATACATATGAAATGTTTCCCCTTCTGGTTCAAGGATTTCATCAGTTCTTATATCCAAGATAAATTAGGGAAAAATCTTTGGTAGTATCCTACCAACATATAGAAGCTCCTCACCTCTGTCACACTCTGAGGTGGCTCCCATGCTAACACTAACTCAACCTTAGATGGGTCGACTACTACTCCATATACTGATATAACATGTACCAGAAAGTGGAAATCCTATATCCATAACCGGAACTTTGACAACTTCCCATAAATTTGGTTCTCTTAGATTACGTCTAGAGCCATCTGCAGGTGTCTCAAATTCTCCTCCTTTGACACCGAGTACACAAGGATTCCATTGATGAAGACCACTACAAAACAATCTAAGTATGGCTGGAAGATTTATTTCAAAAATCCTTTGAACATTGTAGGGTCATTCTTTATGGAGAAACACATCACCAAGTACTCATTGTGAACGTGGTGACTTCTAAAAGTCGTCTTCATTATATCCTTATCTCGTACTTGTAACTTGTGGTAACCCAGTTGAAGGTTAACCTTCGATAAACATCATACCCCTCTTAGATGATCGAAGAGGTCATTGATCCTTAGTAGTGGAAACATGTTCTTCACTATTACCAGATTCAGGCATAGGTAATCCACACACAACCTAAAACTCTTGTCTGCCTTCTTGGAAAACAAAATAGGGGACGCCCACGGTGAAACACTGGATCATGTAAATACCTTCCTCTACAAATCATTTAGCTACACCCTCATCTCGTGAAGCTCTATGGGAGCCATCTGATACATTAGTTAGGATATCAGCGTCGTACTGGGGAGTAAGTCGATGCAAAAATAAATTTCCAAGTGGTGAGGTAATCCTAGAACAGCTTCTTGAAAGATGTCCTCGTACTCCACTAATACAACTAGGAACTGAAAGATCACAACATCTACTACTCTGAGGGTATGGCTACCCAACTTGTGAGTGATTGGTGGTACCCTCCTAAGAATTACCTTATTCTATGCAACATAGGTTTCCTTTTCACCAACAAAGGAAAACATCATTCCATCACTATGGACACACTGCACTCTTCACCTAAATAATTCAATCTGGGCATGGAAAGAAGATAACCACATCATACCAAAAATGATGTTGTAAGGCATCCACGCTTCCACCAAAATCTTCCAACCGAAACTCTCACCACCTAGGGTAAGATCGCACTCTAAGAAAAAATGAATGATCATCGAGTTTCCTCCCATAGATGTCTCCAAGAGTATAGGTCGAGTTAACAGCTCCACCTGAATATCAAGGTTTCACACAAGACATGTGGAGAGGAAAGAATGACTAGAACCTATGTCTATATGTATATAATATAAGGTAGAGAAGGCATAGATCGTATGTTGAATCATCCCTAGAGTCCCTGGGTCGTATGCCTCTACTGCATGTAGCTTCCCCCACCCCTATCCCCCAGCTCTCTGAGCCTAGTACAGACCTCCTGGGGGTGGTGGTGGAAGTAGGTCAAAGTATATTCTACCTTTTGCAGATCTCCATACTCCTCTACCATGTATTCTTCTTGGCAGTTCTACCTGCTCCAATCTCCGCCTCTACCTCGGTGATCCATCCATTGCCTACCTGTCAGTAGTTCAATGGGTTGGTAAATCTCTAGAGAGATGTCCCCTGCAATCACACGAGTAGAATTGCCTCTCCCTTGGTTGACCAGATCCATCCTGAGAGCCCTGGATTATAGATCCCCTGTCTTGGTCCTCCTATCACATCTCCCATATCCCGATCCCTATGCCTGATGTCGGCTCCCAACTATCAAGGTCTCTGAACATGTCTACCTACATCTGACTACCACTGGCAGTCTGTGCACATCCAAGAATCTCAAGACCACGAAATCTTCCTCGAACACTCCTGTATAAGTTTAAATGCATAGAGGTACGACACTAGCTAGGATGTATCATCGTAGACCTTGATTGAAGGTCCAAACTCTGAATTAATGACCCCTGACCATATCCATCGAGTACTTGGAAATGTTGGTGAACCAAGATTAATACTCATCCACCATTAAGCAGCCTTATTGGAGCTGAAGAAGATCCTTAATATGCACTGATCACAGTATAACCGGAGATAACTCCTCCCTAAAGAGTAACTTGAACTCCTTCCATGAAATATTCTCCTCATCATGAGTCTTCATAGTCAAAATCCACCATCTTACTGCCGAAACCTGAAGAATGGTCACTCCTTGGATCATCATCTGGTCTATTAGTGTCCTCACTAGGCAGAAAACATAAGTCACCGCCTCAATCCATTACTCAGAAGCCTGAGGGTCGGGTTCTCTATAAAACCTGAGGGGTATCTGTCTCTGAATATCAGGGACAGTACTCATCCTACGCTCCTCGTCTACTAGTATTGTAGGTACCACGTGTTGCTCCACTTGTGGTGGTATAGAACGTGCACCACCTAGAGTAGATGCATGGGGAACTGGTCCCTGAATCAAAGAATCTTCACAAAGGGGGTCATCATCATGATCAAGCTTCTAAATATTATTTGGTATGCACCATGGAGGCATCCTGTAAGGAAACAATATGCACCATGGTCAAAGAGTATTTGTAGATAGATAACACTAAAGGACATGGAAAACACAACCCGTTTCTATATAATGCATGT
Source organism: Viscum album (assembly GCA_963277665.1). NCBI lineage: Eukaryota > Viridiplantae > Streptophyta > Magnoliopsida > Santalales > Viscaceae > Viscum > Viscum album. The sequence continues at coordinate 1,055,938,172 of OY728133.1, forward strand.
ACCACTTTTTTTTCCTTCAACCAATTTTATCATGTACTAAGTCAAAAATCATGTTATCAGAGTCCTGCTGTTTGGATACGTCGGCCGGCCATACAAACACTGGAGTCTCTATCCTGGAAATTGTGTTTGAAACAATTAAATTTGTTTCCCCAAACCAATCTCTTGGACTCTTGGTCCTAACCAACTAGCTATGATACCACTCTTTCATGACCTGTCATAGTGGGGCTTATGTCGTGACTCCCCAAGACCACCTCCAATAGGCCAGGGGTTGCTGACTAGAACTGAGTAGGCATATCACTAACATGGTAGGAATTACCTAAGTACATGTACACACACACACCATCTTCAAGCCCACTAATACTGAAATGAGAAAACCCCACTAAGGAATAAAATCCATTAATACAACTAAACTCAACCAACAGAGTACAACTGAAAGTAAATTGCAGAAAGTAAACATGGCTAGATTACAAGACCAATTAAATAAAGAGTCTCCAAACTAAAAAGTCCAACCTGTAAGTAAGAAATAGGTATTGGGACTACTACTTGAAGCTTTAAGAACACCTCGACATATAAGGAATATCACAAATCTTGGTCGCGTCCTAGTCTTCCCTGGAATCTTTCAAAAGGCTACTCATCTACACAAGATACAACACATGTGAGAAAAGCCTATGCAGGTGTGAGTATAACAATACTCAATAGAGGAATCCAAAACCACAAAGATTTAAATAAGTAAAGGTATAGTCAGGTCTACACAATATATGTCTACAAAACATATAAAAAGATAAATTTCTAGATATACTGAAAACCTAGACCTGTAGTCTAGAGGTATGTCAGAATGACCCGCATACCCACTCTAGGGATTCATTCTGATGATTCCACGAAGCATCCATCTTGGAGAAATTGTTGTGCGAGTCTGATATCACTAAGTAAGACCATCCGAGAAGTATTGTTTGTCAGGAAGTGTCATGAGTGAGATATAGATATGCTGACAGATCTGAAGAGAGAATATATGAACTCATTCTTGGAGAACTCACTCCTGAGTGGGAAAAGATCATGATACATAGATGAGGATCATTGTTAGGGCCATGGTGTATAATATGAATCATCTAGATTCACCTTCTATGTATAGGATCATTGTCTTGTAGGATTGGTCACATCGATACATGACTCTACCTGGGGCCAAGAATGGGTATAGTATCTCTCTTCAGACCTATATGAGGGACTCTAACTCTATCCATAAAGTCTTGATAAAGGGGTCGTACCCCTCTAGATGGAAAGGATAACTGACTTTTAGGGTAATGAGAAAAGGGGGAACTAACCCAACTGAAACTTTTCCAAGAAATGGTGGATAAAGATATCAAGATATTTATAAGAGAGTAAATGGCATGTAGCAAGGTCACATGTCGTGTCCCTTGACTTCAGGTACTACCTGTTTTCAATGGCCCGAGTCAGAAGTCATGTTGTGTAGAAAGCGCATACACGGTGTGTAGTAATAGTCACAAACCATTTTCAATTATATGAGGTCTTCTCTATGTACACTGTCCATGTTACCATACATTCCTTTGACCTGTGTATGCCTACCCATGTACCGGTACATGGGTTAACCCACGTAACCTGCCTAGTATGGCTGTGTAGTGGAGTACATGTCGTGTACTCAACCTCATGTCTCTATATCATTCGAAATACACCCTGAGTCCCATTTAAGGACCGAAATTCCATGTTAAAAGTTTCACACACTGTTTCATCACTTCCTGTATCATGAAACCCATGTCGTTGTAGGGTTTTCCCCACATGTCCTGTTCTTCACAAATTTCCAAAATTGGTGTTCTTCTTCCGTAAGCCTCCAATGATCGTTGATCTATTGATTTGGTGGTTAAATCTCCTCGAAACTCAAGATCTTAGGTCATCCCATCATGGAAATGCAGATTTTATAATTTCCAAGAATCATATCAACTCCAAAAATGTGTTTCGATCATCCGTGTGAAGAACAGTTGAAGAACAGTTTCTTCCGATCTGGGGCGATTTATTCGTCTTCCATTGTCGTCGTACCTCCATTGGGTCGTCACGATGTTGGATCTCTAGTTTGGGATAATTTCATTGTGATGTGGACATGAAATGATCCATTTATCATGTCACCATGAAGAACGTGAAGAACATGTAGGTCGAAGGGGGGATGAAATCTAAATAGCCAATCGAGGAACGAACCTCCACTGTCATTCGTCAAGGAATTGATCCTATCCCGTTAGAAGGATAAAATGGAGAAAATAAAAATATGAATCAAATCAAACTTGGATCAGTTCTCCAAAATAAACCAAATAAAAGATCATCCCATAATAATGAATGATATGTGGGTCAACCTGTTCGTGGGTTGATCCACTTTCATCCTTAAATCAATGAACAATGACAAACAAAATCAAAACAATTACCCCTACCTCGATCATCGATGAAGAGGGGGAGAGGTCACCGGTTGGGATTCGATCATATGGCACAATAATCCACATGTCGCCAATCATCATCATTCATCGATATTCCTACAAGGATGGCTCCTCTTGGAAACTCCATAGCGTCCAAGGAATGTTTTCCAGGTTTATGAGCCAAACCATGGGATCCTGGTTATTTAAAACCAACAAATGTATCATTGAGTTAATTATAAAATCTATAATAATATAAATTATTAATTTATTTTTTTTCCTTTGATATGTCTAGAAATTAACTTTTGTAGCTGGCCTACAATTCCTTGAAGGTCGGGGCGGCCACTACTGGCAGCGTACTATTATTCCCGACATTCTGGAGTGGGTAGAGGTATAATCACTTGTACCTTCGATTATAAAGGAACCTACACTAAAACTAAAGCCTCTACCCTCTTCTATAAAGTATGGGTACTTGGGAGACCATTAGACATTGCCCTTAAATCTAAGTGCACCACTATTGTAGGAGCAGAAGGATGTGCTCTTGCATGTTTTGAAGCGGTGGAAGCAAGCTATTGGGTGGATAGTTGCAGACTTGAAGGGCAGCAGCCCTACCATTTACACCCACAAGGTACTGCTTCAAGAAAGAGAGAAGCCATCTTGGAAACCACCGTGATGCATAACCCCCCCCCCCCCCATGAAGGAAGTTGTGAAGAAAGAGGTAGTTAAGTTGCTAAATGCATGCATCATATACCCCATCTCAGATAGTTTGTGGGTGAGACCCTTGTAAGTGGTACCCAAAAAGGGGGGGTATCACTATGGTTTCAAATGACAAGAATAATCTCATCCCCACACGCACTACCACGATCTAGAGATTCTGTGTGGACTACAGAAAGATAAATGATGCCGTGAGGAAGGATCATTTCCCTTTACCCTTTATGGACTAGATGTTAGAGAGACTAGCGGCGCACGAGTTTTACTGCTTCCTCGATGGATATTCTAGTCAATTCATATTTCCATTGCCCCATAGAATCAAGAGAAGAGCACGTTTAATTGATCATATGGTACATTTTCTTACCAAAGGATGTCTTTTCTCATGTGCAATGCTCCCACCACATTCCAAAGATACATGTTGGATATCTTCCATAATATGGAGGAACATATCCTGGAGGTTTTTATGGATTATTTTTCCATTTACGGAAAATAATTCACCACTTTATTGCAGCACCTAGAGCTGGTATTAGAAATATGTGAGAACACTAACCTGGTTTTGAACTGGGAAAAGTGTCAATTCATGGTGCATAGTTGCATCTTCCTTGGCCACAAAATCTCAGCGAAGGGGATAGAGGTGGACCCAATGAAGATAGAAGTCATTTCATCACATCGCATTCTGACTTCCATCAGAGTCATCTAAATCTTCCTAGGTCATGCAGATTTCTACAGGTAGTTTGTCCACGACTTCTCAAAGATAGCTTAGCCCCTCACCAACCATCTGAAAAAGGATGTCATTTTTGAGTTTGATGAGGCTTTCACCATAGCTTTTGAGAACCTGAAGCAGCGCCTGGTGGAAGCTACAGTGATGATTTCTCCTAATTGGGTGGATAAAGTTTAAGTGATGTGTGATGCTAGCGACTATGTAGTGGGAGAAATATTGGGCCAATAACTTGACCGAATTTTCTGACCCATCTATTATGCCCGTAGGATTATCAATGAGGCACATATGAAGTACACTACCAAGGAGAAGGAGATAATGACAATGGTGTTCACTTTTGATAGGTTCCATTCATATTTAGTGCTATCTAAAGTTATTATTTATAATAATCATACAGCACTCAAATACCTACTCAATAATAAGGATGTGAATCCATGACTGATCTGATTATACTTATCCTACAAGAATTTGATCCTGATATCCAAGATAAGAAGGGGAGTGAGAATGTTTTTGCAGATCATCTCTCCCACCTGGAGTTGTCATATTTGGAGAAGGAGTAAGATCAAAATCTCAAGGAGGATTCCCCTGATGAGTACCTTTTTTAGTCGAAGAATTGCCTCAGCCCTAGTTTTCTGATATTGCTAATTATTTGGTTACAGGTTCCATCCACCCCAACCTCTCCTTCCAGTAGAGGAAGAGGTTTCTCACTCATTTCAAGAGGTACTTCTAGGAAGATCCTCCACTCTTACGATACATTGGAGATGGGGTGATCTAATGTTGCCTCCCAAAAGCTGAAGTTCACGGAGTCCTAGAATTCTATCACACCTCGCCAGTTGGCTGAAATCATTGTCCAGACCGTACAATAGCAAAGATCTTGTAGGCTGGGTTTTTCTGTCCCACCATGCATATAGATTCCTGAGCCTTTATTTCTCGTTACGATCGATGTGAAAGAATAGGTATTGTGGGGCGCTGAGCTGAGATTCCCCAACACCCCATCCTGGAGTTCTAGATCTTCTACGTCTAGGGACCAGACTTCATGGGTCCATTCCCCCCATATTTCAGGAACACTTAAATCCTGGTCTTCATCGACTATATATTTATTTTGGTGGAATCTGCTGCTACAACACACAACATGGCCAAGGTGGTCGTAGCCTTTTTAAAGAAACAAATTTTAAGTAGGTTTATTGTTCCTCTTGTACTAATCAATGATAGAGGGAACAACTTCAGCAACACATTTGTGAAAGAAGTACTATCAAATTATGGAGTGAAGCATCATATGGGGATTCCATATCATCCCTAATCCACTGGACAAGTGGATCTCTCCAACCATGAGCTCAAGAAGATTCTTGAGAAAACAGTGAACACTTCCAGGAAAGACTGGTTAAAGAAGCTAGATGATGCTTTGTGGGAATATGATACTACCTTCAAGATTCCACTAGGGATGTCCCCGTTCTACCTCATCTGTGGAAAACCACGACATCAGCCAGTCGAGTTGGAATACAAAGCTTACTGGGCCGTCAAGGCCCTGAATTTTGATCTGAAGGCATTTGAAGAGAAGTGTAATCTCCAACTATTGGAACTTGATGAAATATGATGGGAGGCGTATTAGAACACTAATATATACAAGGAGAAGACAAAATAAATCCATGACCGGGTGATTTCATGAAAATATTTCAAACCCAGTGATAAGGTACTCCTTTTTAACTATCATCTTTGATTATTTATGGGAATGTTAAAATCAAGATGGTCGGGACCATTTTGAGTCATATGAGTTTTCCACCATAGCGCAGTGTAAATTACTGGGGAGGATGGTCAACTATTAAAGGTGAATAGAAAATGGATGAAGAGTTACCATCACATGGAAGAAACGGTGGGAACTCTCTTCACCATGCATCTCAGGTAAGCAGTGGTAAGTCGATCGAGTCAATGACCTAAAACAAAGGCACTTCCTGGGAGTAAACCTAGAGGCTACACGTCGTGTACCACCAAGACACACAGTGTGTACTAATATTTTTAGTTTATATTCCTAATATTATAACTTTTTAGAAAAACTTACTTAATAAATAGGGATGATTCTGGTGTCGATGGTTAAGTCACTGGAGTTTATCCGAGTCATCGCTGGTTTGAATCCCTCTATCCCTACCTTTGGCATGGGGATCATCCTTTATATACTTGTGTTTTCTTACATGGAGTGTGTGGTGTTTTCAAAATAATATATAAATATTGTTAAATAAAATAAAACCCATGATGGGGATGGACCGGCTGACCAGGATCGTATACCAATTTCCAAAAGACCTGTGTTCAAATCCTGATAATTGGTCCATTTCCATCATTTTTCGTATTAATAACACCAAACGATGTGAATTTCGAAATATTTCATGTGTTCCATGTTTTTTATAATTTAAATGGTTTTTGAAACACTAACATACATTCGGGTGAAGTTGGCAGATTAGCAAAGTCTTGGACCTAGATCCAAAAACATGGGTTCGAACTATGCTAATCTATCAACTTAATCCCTTTTATTATAATTAAACACCACATGTCATGCCTTTACTTCATCCCATGTATTATTTCCCCTATACATTAAATATATATAATTCATAAACATGAGTAGTAGTACAACCTTTTGTCCAGTGGTTGAGGGCTTGCGTTTGGATCGACTAATCGCTGGTTCGAACCTTTCCCCAAGCACCAGACTAAAGGTTATGCTTCTATTTTTCCAATTTTATAACACATGATGTGTATTTCTCGAAACATTATGTATATATCTTTATTTTTAGAAAATTATATATATATGTATATATTTATTTTATTTTAATTATTAATATTAGTTATTATATAGTTTAATACGATAAATATATTATATAACAATGTTTAAAAAATAAATAATAATAATACACATCATGTGGGATCTAGTACACGTTGTGTACTACAGCTATAAAGGTTATGCCCCTCTCAGCCTGTGCCCGTGTCGCATGACCCCCCGCCTCTGTTTTCTTCCCCCGCACATCATCCGGTCAGCCGAATCTGAATGTGCCATTTTCATCCATTTTAGGTTCATATTTCTTTTTAATTGTAATCCTCACTTTAGGTACGTCGTTGTACACTCCTTATTTCCCAGTTTTCATAGCTTTTAGGGTGATTTGTGGATCGACCGTTGGTTCGGTATCCCACAGTACACAGTCACAAAATGAAGAACACACGTCGTGTACTTTTGTACATGGACACGCACTAGAAAATTCGAAATATGAAAATTCACGGAGTGACTATTGGGTAAACACCACATACCATCCAGAGTCATTCCTGGGTACATCTTTCACACGACTATGCAAACCATGTTTACACACACGACTTTTATGTTTGGTACACGCAGTGTATCCCATTTCTATGGGCCAACCTGTGTCCATCACTCCACAGGGACATATGAACCACATTCCTACACACGCTGTGTGGATTTATATGCATAGCGTGTAACTTGTTGTATGACATTACTATCACCAATCCATGTCTATTACCCTACATGACCCATCCCATATGTCCAACAACATGTCGTGTCATACCTTTACATGATGTGTACTTAATTCTTGGATATACTCAGACAACGGTCGTGTCTTTGAACCACATGACCAAGAACCCATTTGCATATACATGGTGTGGATTATCTCTACATGCCTTGTATCTTTCACTGTCCAGTGACATGCCCCCTCAACATGTCTATCCATAGAACACGGGATGCTTACCCACTTAGACTACATGTCGTGTACTCTGGATATACACATTATGTTCTAATACTTTTCTGGTTTTCTAACATTTTCTTCTTTTCATTTTCCTTTTCTTTTTTTATGTTTTCTTTTCTTTTCCAGGTTATGGCAGATGGAGACCCTTCATGTGGGAAGTGGCCCACCTCTGTTACTGGGGGTGAGAGGCCCACTTTTTTCCAGATACGACTTCGGCCCATGACAACACTAGCCCCAGACTTCTTGGCGTACCATCCTCCTCCGTTGGATATCTTCATACCACTCACTACCCTAGAGGAGGATGGTACTAGTACCGCACCTCCACCCTCCCACAAGGAGCCCTTGGGATTCACCATTTCTTCACCACCAGCTTTTACACCTCCTGATCCCTCTGTAGTAGTAGTTGATTCTTCATTAGTTTCCCCATCTAGCGGACCTTCACCTACTAAGGTCACACCACCACCAGAGACAGCCCTGGCTGCTGCCCCACCTATGGTGGCCCATACTGGTGCCCCTTATCCTTGACTAAGGTTTCTAGTCATAGAACTGGCACATGACCGAGTATGGAACTTCTCTCGCCGCATGATCCAATTGAGAAGTCGTTATCTTGATAGAAGTGTGCCTCAGTAGATAGGTATCTCGGGGGAGTTGGAAGAGCTCCTCAGGTACATGTTGTTACTCACGATCATTCCGGTCTGCACTCCTATTTTCAGGGATTTATTTTTGTAGTTCGTTGCATCCTTTGAGTTCGACAGGCCTGAGTAACGGGAGACGCCTAGAAACACGGTCCCAGTGGTCTGATTTCAACTAGGCGATTGACCTTTTTCCCTTACCTTGCCTGATTTTGGATGACGGTGTGGCTTCTATCCCCATCCAATCACACCACCCCTTGTCTCAACCCTGACCCACCCCGAGCATTCTGAGCTCATTCCCATGTGGTGGGGTATTACAGGGACTGACCACTGCCACACCCCCACTTCCCAGAAGAGTACCCTCATCATTGAACATATCCTTCGCTTCACCCACCGGTTCTTTAGCTCCATCTTGTTTCCCCTCCACGATGATATGGGGGTTAGGACCACCCATTATATGGATCTCCTCACCTGTTTCATCTGGAAGTACTACCAAGAACTCCCCTACCTTGCCGCCACTTACTTCCACTCTATGCTCACCAACCGTCAGGGAAACCAGAAAGGTGTGTTCTATACCACCCGCCTTTTCCACCACCTCAGTGTTTTTTGAGCCTTCGCTTCCCCATGACCGATTAGTTTCCCCCCAGCAGATGTACTTTCTCATGATTATTCGCATGGTCTTGGTCCGGAATCAGAGGCCACTTACATCCTTTCCCAGGCCCCACCACCACCCTCTGTCGCCCCTCTTTCCCTCAAGGTTGCACCTGCACCTCCTTACCCACCCCTTCCAGCTTCCTCCCCCTTTCCAACTTCATTTCTTATTCCCCCTCTTAGACCTTCCCTTACCCCTTCACCTTCCACATCCTCATCTTTCCTCCCTATCCCCATCTGCCTCACTAAGATAGAACTCCGCCTGGCTTGTCTAGATCGTCAACAGACTGCTATCTTTCAGCGGCCGAATACATCTGCTTAGTGCTTGGACTACATTGAGAGGATGGTGAAGCTACTACTACAACATCATCAGATTCCCATTCCGCCGGAGGATACCTCTACTCTCACACCTCTGGATTCTATCATACCCCCTTCTTATGTTTCACTAGCCACGAACTTCGTACTCATCTATACTATAGGTATCAGCATGCCTCCTCGGGCAGATCTAGTTGTCACAGACGCCCCTTCAACAACATCACTACCCCAAGCCGAGGGCTATATTCATCTCGCTACTACATCTCCTGATTCTGCCCCACTTGTACTAGACATTTCCTTCACTAAGGTGACATCGTGGCTGTGACATTTGAGTTTTCTTTTATATATATCTTTTTTCCATTTCTGCATTGTGATGATGTGTTTGCTTGAATTTTTCTTTTCCATCGACAGTCACAGGTATGCTGGAGCGCCTTTTAGACATCGTGAATTCCTACCATGGTTTTTTCTTTGGAACTAAGGGAGTATTATTTCGGTTTTCATGGTATTTTTTGTTTCTCTTATCCTTCATCCCCTCTCCCATGCCTTTTTGTGTCTCCATCCTCTTTTTCCCCTCAGTGGTGCACTTGGTGAACCATGTGCAGTATTAAGTGTGGGAGAGAGTCTCTCAACCACCTTAGTCTTTTCCCTTACCATCATCTAAGATAAATCATAATTAAAATATATATTTGAAAATGTGGTGAAATTTCAATTAGTAATATTTATAAATAATAAATCTATAAGTAAGAAATTTTTAAAGGTTTCATGCTTATTTTTGTTCTTACGTGTTTTGAAATGATTTTTGGTATAGTTCAAATTGAAACTTGTAATCCTTGGTAAATTTCATTGATTAGGATAATCATTTATATACATGTCAGGACCTGATTGTCTCTTTATTTTTTTTTTAACTCCTTAGAGGTATTCTAAACCATTCATCATATTCTTTCTAATACCCTCTTTCTTGAGAGAGTCTTTGGATATACATGACTACCAAAATTTTCATGTTTTATTTTTTAAATATGAATAATTTTCAAATTACATTAAAATTATTGAGGCATTAGATTGTTTCAACCCCTTTTATCTTGAGACCTACCCAACATATGATCTTCGTAAAGCCCCTAGAAATAATGAGTATCATTGATAAGAAGCCACATTACAAGCATATTTCCCTTCCTACCCTAATTTTTTTTAACTTTTCATGATTATTCACGTGATTTAGATATGGAATTTGCAGTACATGGAACATTTTTTTGAATAGTCATGAAATTAAGTGTGGGGGAGTGCCTCTTATTCGTTTGGGGAGGAAAGGGTTCCAAATTCCTATTCATAGAATTCTTAAGTGGTCTCCTCAGTTAAAAAATGATAAATACAAAGGACCTTATACTCACTTAATGGTTTGTGAACCCTACCTGACTAAGAGAGATGGTGGTGATGAGAGAATTTGATAGAGCTTGTTGAAGAAGATTTTACATTGAGCTTTATTTTGAATATCATGAAGTGTTATTTAAAGAATTTATCCTCCCTTTTCAAGCCTCAAAGTTTATTTTTTACATCTTTACCTACCATCCCTTAGCCACAGATACATATGAACCTTATTAAAAAGCCCTCCTGGTTTTTGTAATTCAATTTTCTAAAGTAGAGAACTAGATTTCTTAAAAACCTGTGGATAGAGTCTATATACCATAGATTGAGTATAACATTGATTTAAAATATCTTTAGTGTTGAGTGTGTTATTTACTGTTGAGATAAATCATCAAATGGCATGCTTATTTTTGAAAGGATAAAAAATGTATTTAAAAGTGTATGAAAGTAGTTAATTGAATTATTTATGAGGTATGATTAGAATATCTTATGAATTGAATCTGTTTTGTACATTTTTGGAATTTTCTCTTATGACATTATCATTTTCACATATGATTAATTGAATTCCTTCCTTTTAAAACATAGACTCTTTTAATTAGATGATGAGATTTTCTTAAGGGAAATAAAATGACTAGGAGTGGGGGAGTTTGATACACCAGATTTTTGTATACATTTCCATATATATTATTGAAAGTAAGAACATGTTTTCATCAAATACCAACTGCTTAGTGGAAAAATACTTTGATTTTGGTGATCTTGTTCATTTTTAGGTGTTTTCAGTCCAAACAAACAAACTGGGAGAACTCTGAGAAAAATTCCCAACTACACAACGTGTACATATCTACATGTCATGTACATCTAGACTCAGGCATGGATCGTCCAGAAAAGTACATACCCAGGTCTCCAGAATAGATACGACACGTTGTGTGGGTCATACCTACATGTCGTGTATAAGATTCTAGATGCAGTTGGTGGCATTTTACAAAGATTTCACACCGTGTGTGGTGGCGCCACACACCGTGTACCCTCCACTATCTGACCTTCTACGCTATGGAAGTCAAGGGTGGTGCAGCTGGCCACCTACCGGATAAAAACTACGACAAAAGCACATTGACAAAACTACACAGCATGTGCTTTTATACACGCCATGTACTTTTGTTTTCTATAAATAGAGGTCTTGGACTTTGAACCAAGGTTTCAATATTCAATATTCAATGGAGGGAGGTTCCTCTATTGTGCTACCATTGTTCCAATACTCCGCCATTCTTCCATTCTATCAAATAAATCACCTATCCTCAATGTTTCTACGATGATGACATCAAGTATCGAGGGTTCTCCTGTCCTCTTTTCATCCATGTGTAACTAAAAATTTTGTGTGTTGGGGCTATAGATGATTAAAGAGTGTTGTAATTTGGATTAATTGTTATGTTTTTGTTTGTTGTGTTTCATTCTTCTAATTCTTCTTCAATCATTTATTTATATCATAGAAGATTCTGAGCCAAACCAAGGGAATAATTTTTAGGTAATCAAAGGAAGAATAACGATGAAGGCCTCCATGATCATTGGAAGTATTCATAGACTCCAAAATGGATTGATCTAAATAAATAATTGTGAAACACTAACTACCAGACCAAGGAGTCAGTTTCTTCTGTTCCAGATATAGTCCACCGGACCAACGAAACCTTATAAAAATTGAAACCTAGAGTGTTGGGTTATTATGAACAACATACCTAATTAGAAGTTCATATAATATCCATATTCACCATAGCCCCAACATGATACTTTTTCTATCAACCACATTAAAAACCACTTTTGTGTTATTTACATTTAAAAATTAATCTTTACTTCAACAATAAAAACAGTTGTCACAATCAAAAACAAAAATACCACTCTAAATTCTACAGGCTTCACTAAGTTAATTCCAAACACAATCAAATTCGCACACTCATCTGTTCCCTATGGATCGACCCCACACATACGTTATACTAGCTTAAGATTGGGTAATATCAATTTGGGACACCGATAACATACCTTTAGTGAAACGACAAACCACAAAAAATACTTTAAACTTCGGATTTACTTTGGCATTGATTTCTCTACTTCTTTCTTGATTGATTATATATCTTATTCCAATTATTGGATATTCTTATTCCTTGATTCAAGTTGATAATTATGTTACATATTTATATTTTTCCCACTGGTTATCTCAACATCCAATTCTCTAAATATCTTATTTATCATGTTAACTTTATCATTTATTTTAGAATTTTTCTGAGGCAGTGGAGCCTGAATTCTTCTTTCGTAGCCTTTGGTTCCACTAAAACAGTATAGATTACTGTATAGAATGATAATTATTTTTGGCTTCCAGATTCTGAATTTATTCTAAGTTCAAACTATTTACCTTGTAATCATATTTGTGTTTTTTTATCTTTGTATACATGTTTTTCAGTTATTCATCTTAGGAATCATTTTTATCCATTTGATCTATAGTCACTACCAAAAGTATTTTATTTATACCATTCAACTTGTTGAATTAGATTTATTCTACTTGGATCTAGGCATATTTATATTTATTTGGACCAGTAGATTTATGATTCAGTTCATTAGTTTGGGGAAAAACTTCCACTTTTTTTCTTCTTTCAATTTCTTCATCATCAGTAGTATCGACATCACTTGGAATATCTAGTTCTTTACTCATTACTTAATCATCACTAAATGAGTGAATAGTTTCACTATATGATTCATCCAGGTCTTTATTTTGTAAATTATTTGTTTACTTCATTAGAATCATTCTATTTCCATAGACACTTCCACTTTAAGGAATTCCACTATATTTCTTATTATTATTTTAATTCCTTACCTTCACCATGGCATGCCAAGAAAAAAAGACTCAATATTTATCTTCAAAAATTGATTAAACCAAGTCAAATAAAAAATATGATAAAAGCATCCATGGATATGATACCAATTTTATGGTATAAAAGGGGACTAGGTACCCTGAGAGTAGGTGAATCTAGGTGTGGATATTCTTATCAAACTTATTCTTACCATACTGGATCTTGACCTCTTAATTAAAAGATCCAATTCTAAATCTATTTATTGTTAATATTGATTGTATCCTTTCCAATTTTATATGATCATAATTCATTCAAAGAAAAGAAATAAATCAATCACAAGGATATAGATATTTTTACTTGGTTCAACCTTACTAGGATATATCCAAGGAGAAAAAAATAGAAATGTGCTGATATAATAAATCCATTAAGGCTCACTTATAAATTATGAGGTTTGTGGTAGATCCCTTCTACGCCTAGGCTCACTACCTTTACAAGATTTAGTGTTTTCTCACTGTATGCCCAGGTGTTTCTCAATATGTCTCTTTATCTATCTCACTATTGGTGGAAATGATCAATATCTTCCACTTAATTTTCTCACTACTCTTAAATGGATTCCACTCATAGTTTATGGACTTCTAAGTCCCTTTATTTTCATGAAAAAACGCATCCTCAATAGTGGGTAGATGATTTGTTAAAGTCTCATTTCCACCTGTAGATGAAATCCACTTTTCTGCTTAATTTTAGTTTGTGAAAATTAATTTCATGGACTATTTTATTCCCTTAGAGAACTTCCTCAAGTCCTCTGTGAGATACCTTGCACTACTAGGTGTGAGTGCTTGGAAAACTGCCTCTTCCTCCGTAGACTTTTTCTACTCCCGCAAACCGTCTCTCTTTCAGTGGATAGTTGATGTCCCACAGAACGCCTCTCCTCTGTAGACCCTCTTCCTTTGTGGGATATCATTGCTCACAAAATAGTTTTGTGGAATGTTCTCATGAACTACTTAACCCTTCATGGAATTCTCCCTCATGAACTCTTCTCCTTCACGGACACCCTCACAAACTCTTTTGGACTTAGCCAAATTTTTCTCAGAGAAATAATCTTTTCTAATTGCTTTATCTCCCATATAATGATGGGATTAGAAGTCCCTATATAGGAAAATAGATCCGAAAATATTACTAATCTATGTTTCCCAAAGTTTTGATGTGGTACAGCCTTCACCACATATAGCTATACAGTCCACATAGTGCTTTAGTCCTGTATGGTGGTTGATCTCTTTTGCATATGAAAACCCTTTGTGAATTTTCAAATCAAATACCCTATTCCAAAAACGATATATATTCCATGAATTGAACACCTCCTATCAACCACAAGTGGTAGCCTTTGCATGAAAAAAAAGCCTCTCGTGAACTACTTGTCATCTGTGAACTGTTTTTTGGTCATGGTTCACGTAGCGCCCTACGCGGTCTGTATAGAGCTGCTATGTAGAAATCCTTCCTTTCTTTATTTTCTTCACCATTCCATGTATATCCTTTTCAGTATGCAAAATAGTTTTTGTGATCCTTAAACCAAGTTTTTTGGAATCCACTCCATAGAACCTTTCTTTTCTTAAATAATAAACTCATGATTTTGAGGCCCAAAAATTTGAAAAACACTAGAAAACTATGCCTTTTTAAAAACCCTCTTCGGAAATACCAACCATACTCATTTGAGGTCATCTGGATTTTTCAACAAACACCATCACACTCAAAAAACACCAAGAGGATTCCTTGATGGATTTTTTCCCAAAACCTATCCTCTATCCAAATATATCATGTTTTCTCCATCCAATAATCATCATATTTTTTCATCCGTTGGATTCACAAATGATTATATTGTAAAATTAAATTTCTCCATTTATAATTTTTATTAATTTTCATTGTCTAGTAGTTTTATAAATATTCCTCATATTTATCTCCAAGTTTTCTTTATCTTTAATGTTTTTCAATGAACTCACTTTAAACCATTAAAACATTGATTAATCCTAATTATAGAAAATTTTAGGACTAGTAAAGCATCATATAACTATGCTGCCTTCCATACCCAAACATCTGGGAAATTTTTTTATCAACTTACTTGGTGAAATATTCAGAATACATTGAAAAAAATTATAAAATTTTATCATCATCATCTAATAGGCACTTCACATACTTTAAACAAATTGACCTTTTCATATTAATTTAAGAATATATATTTTAACATATAAACTAGATACATGGATTCATACTTATTCATATAATGAGTTTAAATTTATATGTTTAAATATATATTTTTTCATAATTTATTACTTAAAAAATAAAAGTACTTAATTATAATAAAATAAGTGTTGTGACGTTACAGAGAAAATTCTAAGGCCAATGATCTGTTTAGATCCAATTATTATAAAAGAATGATTATACATTAAAGTTTTTATATTATTATCAATCAAAAAAACCATGATTTATAAATTCTTAAAAATGATTTTATTTAATTAGTTTTATATTTATTTAAATAATTAAAATAATAATTTTTTCCTTCTAAATTAATGTTTCATGCTATGGATCATTGTCTATGTGTGTAACACCCTAAAATTTTGTGAAAAATAATTCTTTCAAATGAATTTAATTATTTAAATATTTTTTATTACACAAAACCCTACGTTTAGCTTGTTTGATACATAACATTGAGTTTGGATTATGTTACACGCAACATTGAGTTTATGTTGCATTGTAGGAAACACTGAGTTTATCTTGCATTACACAAAACTCTATGTTTAGTTTTTGTTACACATAACACTAATTTTGTCTTGTATTACACACAATAGTGATTTTTTCTTTTATTACATGCAACACTTAGTTTAAACAAAAAGTTACATACTTTAAAAATATTATTATTTAATATGATAGTTATCACCTAAACCTTAGAATAAATGGTATGAATATATTTAACTAAATTATGAAAATATATGGTTTAAAAATGTATATATAATGAATTATTATTGATAAATTAATTGAAAATGAAAAAAAAAACCTTTTGAAAATAAAGGAAATAATTTTCTGTAAAACTATTTTTATACACAATAACACATTTTACCTCAATAAATTTAACAAATACAATTTTCTAAGGGATTTTAATTAAATTTATATATTATATAAACAATCAAATATTTATCAGTCAACTGTGTTTTTTCTAGACATGACATAAGAATAAATCCAATTTTAACTTAAAAGTGTATTATAGAAAAACATAGTTTTGTCGCATTTGGTAAACTTTTTTAAAAATTTATTTTAATAATTCTAGAAATTTAATTTGAGAAAATAAAAATAAATTTTTAAATAATAATATCAAAATTATATTAGGGTAAATTTTTTAATTTTTCTAAAACGTTTTATTCTTTAATGAACTCTAGAAAATAATGAATTTTAATTGAAATGGATTTCTCATTTAATTTATTTATAAAGTTGAATTATATTTTAAATTGGAATTAAAGTAATATTACTTATATTATAAATTAATTAATCAAATTTATGTCATTATAATCAATTTAATATTTAATTTTGATATAAAAACATTGTAATCTTTTGAACATATCATTTTTAAAACCATGATTTCATATCGCGTTTGTGGGATTAATTTTATGTTAAATTTTTTGAAATATATGAATGTAATTTGGAAAATTTTATTCCATATTTGGTAAAATGATAATTTAATTTTTTTAATAATTTTAACATAATTTTTTACAAAAAATGAATAGTGAAATAGTAAAAAAAATATTGTGGTTTGGGTAAAATGGGTTTACTGGGGGTTAAACTAAAAATATAAGATTTAAAATGAAATATAAACTTGTCTAAAAAATAATTTATTGACATATTTAGACATAATAATTTATAATGTCATAATTTAATACATTGTTTCCCTATTTTATGAGAAAAATTATGGTAGCCTTTTTCTTTTAAAAATATTACAAGTGTATCACACACTCACTTATAAAATGACACCCATTCTCCCCCCTCTTCACACCTTAAAACCCTTTTGGTTCTGAAAATACCTACCCAAATAACTTCCCAAAAAGTTGTAATTTCATCCTATAATCCCTAGCTTTGATATAAATCTAACTTGTGAAGGTTTTTGGTATAAACCTACGGAGCATACCCTAAGAAGATTTAATGTTCATCAACGATCATATTTATTTATTCCTCCACCTCCTTCAATTATTATTATACCATGATACTATAATAAAATCAGTATCTACCATATACTTATATGTATTTATGTTAATTTAATTACCAAAAAAATCTCTAATTCCATAAAATGTGTTACAAAATCATCATTCGTGTCTACGATGGACTACCACCCCTCGCACCGATGTAATTCATTTTTCCATTACCAAATCTCACGGTTTGACATGATGATAGATATAAATTTTATATATTATATTTATAACATAATTAATCTTATTAATTCATTATATCATATATATATTTTTAATTTCTATTCCATAGGGGATACGATAATGTTGTTCATATGTAAAATGGACTACCACCTTATGAAGCAATTTGATTATCTTTCACTGACACATTACACATAAGATATTAATGACAAGGTTAATAAATATTTGTGATTTAAATGAAATAATTAGGATATAAATGATGTAATTATAATAATTTAAGTATAATATATCATTTTCATTCTTACCTTTTCACTCACTGAATGATGAGAATGTCGTTTGTGTATAAGTGGACTAGCGCCTTCATGAAGCGATGTGACACTCTCTATTTTCATCACCACACCAAATGTATGATATTTATAAGTATATTTAAAAAAATATATATTTTATTAGTGACATTATTAACATTTTGTAAAGATATAAATGTTACTTACTTCCTTTCTATAATATTCATTCAAAAATAGAAATGTTAATCATTCATACGTATGGGCTACTGTCTCCATGGTCGTAACATACTTTTCTACAAACCATATTTAATGATTAGTATTAAAAAAAATCATATATAAATATGATAATTATTTTATGATAATTATTATTTATATTATGGAACCATGATCAAAGTAATGGGACCAAAAATAATAAATCAAAACATATATGAAGAACAGAACAGTTATTACCTAAAACATGACTTTAACATTGAATTGTTATCAAATGGGTTATAAAAGGACATAAGTAAATAATATATGGTATGATATATATTATTACGAAACTATAATATATGTATAATAAATTTATATTTATTATACAGTAGGTTTGAGTGTGTATGAAGGAAGTCAAGACTTACGGTAAGGGATTTATAGTCTTTCTTCTATTTCTGAAAGACATATGAAAATTCACCACCAATTTTTTTGTGATGTATATAATATACCTTTTAATTGTTATATAATGAATCACATTATTTTTATTAAATTTAATTTTTTGTTTTTTTAATATTTATTAAGAGTTTTTATTCAAAATATTACTAAAGTGGTAAGGGATTTCGTCATAATTTTCATTCTTTGAGACTTATGTTGTGTAATTCACCTATATTCTTTTATGATTTGTATATACAGACTATTTTAGATGTCATATCATGAATTTATTTATTATCATGATTTTTTATGTTTCATTTAATCTTATTATTTCAGGGGCTTGATAATATATTGTTAATAATTTGTAATATTTAATTTAGAATTACATCATTTATTGAGATGGTTACAATTCTTTTCAATGATAAAATAATATTATCCATATCTCAAGAAACTCATGAATATTCATCTATTATTTTAATTTCATGAAAATACATGATTCCTTAATTTTACTCTCTTTATGTACTCAAGAGTTCAAAAGAATTTTTTTAAGAAAAAATTGACTTTATTTATCTCTTCAATTGAAAATCTGTTTTCCTCAAAAAAAATGTTTTCTAAAAAAATTATGTAAAAAAAATTAAAAAAATATTTTCAAATTTTCTTCAAATGGATTAATAAATAAATTTTTACCCATTTTTACTTATTAGAAAACGTTTTGAAAGGAGTATTCATATCGTCTTCCCAATAATATATGTTCGGATATTATAGAAAATGTAAAAAGAATCTTTGTTTTCAAAAGGCGTGATATAAACATTACTTCTCACTATCATAATTACACAAATATTTCCTCATTACTTAAATGTTTTCAAGTTTCTTTTAAAAATAAACATTTTCTTTAATATTTGTGATTTTTTAAAATTCTAAATAAATTATTTGAAAGTAAAAATAGGGGAATTAGGGAATGTTTTAAATATTTTTTCTTCAAATTAGAAAGGTCATTTTACAAAATAAATATTATAAATTATTTTTAAATATTCTATTATAATTTTAAAATTAAATTTTCAAAGAAAATTATTTTTAAAAAAATTATAATATTTTAGATTTTAAAATTGATTTTCAAATAAAATATATCTTCTTAAAGAAATGTTCCTAGTAATCTTTCAAATTCATATTCCATGTAAGATGACATCATTTTATGTTGCTTATGACTTACTAGGAATATTATCTAAATATACCATTCTATTTATTTTTCTAAATGGTATAGGTTAATAATGGTTTGATGTTTATGAAACCTCTTTCTCTTTCATGGGTTAAACAATGATAAAATGCTTATGAAAAGTACTTTTTTCATGGGTTATACTTTGATGAAATGATTAAATAATTATGAAACCTATTTTTTACCATAGTTTATGTTATTATAAATTGTTTTTGAAACACATTTCATTTCATGTATTATAAAATGATGAATTATTTATTATCTTTTGGACACAAATATTTTTCATTTTCATTATGTGATGGGGGTTATGTCATAACCAAGGATTGTGGTTACGTTATGACCAAATACAGGTTGGGACTATATCTCACTCTAATGAATTGGGTAGTGATTTATATCTTATGAGAGAGAAAAACTAAAATGGGGAGTAAAATTGGTTCAGTAAGGGACTTCTTCTACTATGATCATCTTAGGAGTGAATCTTAACTATTATGATGGTTTGGGGAGTGAAACCATTCTACTATAAGGAAAATTATTTCACTGGGGATGGTGGTGTGTCCTGTAAGAACCCAAGTTTTTTAAACGGGTCGAAATCACAACCCTGTTTGAATTTTTGACTTGTTTCTGAGAAAATTGAAGAAACTGGGAAGTTTCGGGAAAAATCCAGATTACACGTCATGTGCCTTTAGTATATTCCATGTACCCTTGACTGTGTGGAATCCATACATGGCGTATAGGCCTATTGTCAGGGTATAATATTTTTAGAAAGTTCACATCATGTACTATTTGTACACGCCGTGTAGAGGGGCCATGTATGGGGATTTATATGGCGTGTAGGGGATGTCAGTCAGGTAGAGTAGTACACACCGTGTACACCTCGGTACATGCTGTGTAGTAGGTCGAAAAGTCCTCAGAAAAATATCAGCCATTATATGAACAGTAAAATGATACACATCATGTAGACTGAAGTACACGCCATGTACTTTATTTGTTTCACTAAAATGGGCAGTAGCCTCGTTTTGAGGCAGAGGGAATAGGGAGTCACCAGGTTTCATGAACTAGGCTACTGAAGCTTCAAATCCTTCCTGATTATTCATTTGAATCCAGATTCGATCACATTTAGATGCGTTAGAACCCCCATTGTAAGTACTTGATTCTACTTGAGCCATTATTCTTGTTTTCTATTCTAAGGCGAGTTATAGGGGTTTGAGCGATTTTGATTTTTTGTATATTTACTGTGTTTTAGACCTAATTGGAGGCTGTTATCGAAGGATTATCATCATACTAGTTCAAGGTAGGTGGTGCATACCACTTTTTTGTTTTCATGGTCAATTGGGTGGCGTAGCCTTCAGCGTGTTTTTTGGTATTTTGAGTGAGATGTTTTTTTATCTTCTATTGCATAATCAATTTCTTATTTGACCTATGGGATGCCTTTGGATATGCCCTTCTTCCTGTTTCGCTTGAGCGAGGTCTAGTGAGGGGTCGTATCTCATCAGGGCATTTTGGCCAAGGGATGAAAAAATGGTTATAATTTAATCGTATTGTTTTAAACTGTTGAGTTTAGTTTATCAAACCTTGATATGAATTTTTAGAAGCTTTAAAGATCTCTTTGCTGGTATAGGACACCACTTGGTTAGTGCATTTCAACTGTTTAGTTTTTTCCCCTATTTAAAAGTGATTCTTTTGATTATATATGTAATTGATGAATTACATATGATGGAACCCCTGCAGTTGTGTTGGGCATAGCTGGATATTATTTAGTGATGCTAATCACAGGTTGGGATTGGCTTGGGTTACATTAGGTGGTTCGGACCATGGGATTTGGTGTCATGGACGTTGTCTGGAGGCTGGGAGATAGTCAGGTTGGACATGGTCTGGGTTACTTGGATCGAAAGTCCATTAGACTTGAGCGGCATAGTCGTAGGGACACGAGGTGTCAGCGACGTTGTAACTTGGGTACTATTTTGGTGATTACCGCTCACCCGGAACATTGAGTAGTGTTCACATAAAGAGACTCTATGATGAGGTGGTTTTGACCACTCATGTGGGTAGAGGCCATTGTTACTTGTGGTTTAGGTACTATTGGGTTGGGGGTGCTTGTCATAGGAAGCCACATGGAAGGTTAGGAGCATTTAGGAGATAGCATTTAGGTTATCCAGTTGGGGGCAGAGGCTTGCCAGGATTTGAGGCAGACATCACTATCCCTCCTATTACATTATTTGAGGGAAGATATTGTTGTCCCTCCATTTAACTATTTGAGGAAAGACTTCGCTATTACTCCGAGCTACTACTGTTTGGGTGTACCATTGGAACATCGGTACTTGAGACGCGAGGTGTTAGGTTTCACATGATGCCGAGTCATATGACAGAGATTCTGGTGTTGGTCGAAGCAAGTGACACATCATGGTGGCTGCTGAGCACCGGTGAAGTTTATGTTTATTTATGCATTGTATTGCTTAATGTCATCCTTATAAATTCATTCCTACTTAAAAACTTATATTAGGTATGGACCATTGGGTGGTATCCTACTAAGATTCATCTCACACACTGCATGGGCCCTTCAGGACGCATGTAGAATTTATGAATTTACGTCTAGGAAAGAGGTCATCTTTAAGAGCTAGACTGTATTAGCTATTGCATAGAGATGGTATGGACCTTGAGGTGATGACTAGTTGGAGTTTACTTTGTTTAGTTTTCATTTTTTATCAGCATGATTACTTGTTATTGTAGCTACTATTGGTTATCCATTGGTTATCCTTTTATATATATTGACATGTTATGGATACATGACTTGTCTATTCTAGTATTTGTTACAAGTGGTCAGCATGTTGTTGTGTTTACTTTCCACTACACTTGATTTTGTATTACTTCTGATGTTTATTGCTATTGATTGTGCTTTCTCTATGTGGGTCTAGTTCATTTTGCTATGTAGTTTATTTCTATTGCATGATATATATTTTTACTCAGACCAATACCATTATTGTCCTCTGAGAGGGTATAGCCTCACCAATATACCTATTAGACCCTCTTTGCTGGTTGGAAACCTTTGTCATTCAGGGAGGTGTGCCAAAGGTAGTAACACCCGACCTTTTTAGCACTATTTGTGTGGTTGTTCTGGATTGAGTCTTTACAAAGTGGTATCAGATGAGTTCTTGACAGGGATTTAATATTAGTGTCTTTCTTGCTACTAATGAGATTGACACTTATCTTTTATTTATACTGGTTATTCTATTTTGCATAGGGTAGACTAGAGATAGTTTATTACAGGAACTAGGTTTCTAGCTTGTTCTTGGGTGCCTGCAGCCCCAGGTATGAGTGATGGACCAAGTTGCCTTGGGTGGGAATTGTTGTTTTGCTTTTACTCAGATTATAGTTTATATTATTTCCACCTCGGTGGCTCACTTGGTGTGTGATGTTATTGATTATGATATGTAACCCTTAAACCAGTGTAGTACGGGAGAATTGGACCTTGGACCGATATGGAAACGCTATTTTCTTAGACTTTGATAGAAATATTTTAGAGTATTTCAATTTCATAACTACACATATTCTTTGTGAAGTGATAATTCCATGTGAATAATATCAATTTCCATGCCGTATATTTTTTCGAAATGTAAATAGTGGAAATTCCTGATAAAATTTATTGCTTATTTTAATCTGTTATGTCATGATTTATATAATTGTAAAATTGCATATGGCAGTATATCTAGGTATGGATCTTGTATGAGAACGCATGAACTATGGTTGAGGTGATTTTGATCATCATGATTGGGTGAATTGGTCGTCGGTTTGAGGAAATGTTGGTTTTATGGACGAGCATGGCCCAAGTTACTTTTGATACTTGGCTCTGTTGAGGGGCGGGTAAGGAGTCCATGAGTCCGGGATGTCGTGGACATTGGTTGCGGTGGGGGACAGTAATGGTAGTAGTTATGCGCTTCCTTTTACTTCTTTTCATATCTATGTGAATATATTATTATATATATATGGGTTGTATTTCTATTTATGGTATTCAGTGGTTTCCTTTTAGATAACTCATATAGAGAGTCTTACGGAAGATGGTATAGTGCCACAGAAGCATGATCAGGTTCAGGATCTGGTGCAAGCAGTGCATGAGTCGCAGGTATAGGCTTAGGGACATGATCAGGTTAAGGATCTCGTCAAGGTAGAACAATAGCTGGTTTTGGTAGTGTTCAATCTGTGGCTCTATGAGAAGCTCCAAGCTAGCCTGGTATGTGTCTTGTAGGGGATCGACAGAGGCATGCAGGTTTTAGATCCATCTATGAAATATCTGATGTGGGAGTTCTAGTCACAACACTCGTCGCTTTTTCAGGGTGAGGATGGTCCACATGAGGATGAGAACTAGATATAGAGCATGCAGTTGATCTTTGAGCAGCTCGAGAGGCCTCTAGGGAAGAGGGTCAAGTTGGCGATATACATGATTAGAGGACCGGTGAAGCATTGGTGGGATGTGCAGGTTCAGGCTCATAGGAACGAAGGACTGACATGGAAGGACTTTGAGGACAATTTTTTCGAGCACTTTTACCTAGATACACTGAGGGCCGAGAGATCTCAGGAGTTCTTGAGTTTTTAGTAGGGAGACATATCTGTTATGGACTATGTAGCTACATTCACTGAGTTGTCTCGCTTTTCACCGGGTATGGTAAGAAATGACATGGTAAGGTTGAGGTGCTTCAAGGATGGCGTACGACATGCCATTCGAATCCAGTTGAATATCATCAGGCTGCGTTCGTTCTAAGAGACGGTGAATCAGGCGCTTATAGGAGAGGGTAACAAGATGGATAAGCCCCGATATTTGATGGGTAATGACATCAGGTGATGCTTCGGATAGTAGGAAATGAGGACGGGATGAGTTCAAGTAGGGCAGTCAGGCCAAGGACTCAACTAGACCATCTCTTAGCAATTCTTATGTGATTTTTTTCAGTGTGGACAGCCAAGGAATTCTTAGACTCAGTTCGATAGGCCTATAAAGGAGTGTCGGGCATGTGGATATGTCAGGCATCTTAAGTGGTTCTGCAGGCAGCCTTCTCAGACAGCTGGAAAGTAAGGACCAGGGCAGACAGTGGCTTCTGGATTTGGTTGAGGTTTGGTACCAGGAGAGGGTAGCTGAGTTTCAGCTGCACGTGGAGGACCTGACATAGACTGTGGCACCCAGCTAAGGGGTCAGTGGCTGGTGACTGGAGAAGCACTATAGGGTGGTCAGGCATCAAGCAGTTGTACTTTAGGCCAGGTGCACACCGCAGAGCTGCCAGGGGCTGACCAGGTTGATGAGTCGATGATGGTTAGAGGTACACTGCGGTTGTGGCCATGATCTGTTTTATTTTTTACTTATTTTGGAATTGTCTGTTGGGACATGACTTCTTTGATTTCATGAGATGTATAGGTTTTATGTGGAATGACTAGATGTTGGCCAGTGGGATTGGTGCCATATGAGGTGTGTGATATATCTAAATATATTTATGGTATGTGTGGCATCGGGGCATCAAGGATGCGGGTTACTTAAGGTGGCTTGGGAATTGGGGCATCAAGGATGCGGGTTACTTGAGGTGCCTTGGGCATCGGGGCATTGAGGATGGGGGTTACATGAGGTTCCTTGTGCATTGGGGCGTCGAGGATGTGGGTTACCTAAGGTTCATGGCATCAGGTTTTATTTTGAGAGTCCATGGTATGTAGGAACTATTGTAGAAGGACACTAATGTGGTGCGGGATATGTTTGGGGTTTCGAGAGAGACACAAGAGCACCAATGAGGAACAGAGGTGATTATGCATCGTGAGAGGACTATAAGTTTGTAACTAGGTTAGTGAACCATAAATTGATTTTAGTTTTGTCGGGTTGAGACTGAGTTAGGAAAATTCTAATGTGGGGAGCCCTTGAGGGATTTAGCCAGAAAATTTTTAGACCAGGGTATTCTAGGTTACGTTGATCGGGGTGGTATGTTCGGTACCATCTTCGGGTTTCGTTTGATAGATTAGGGACGAGCAATGTTAAGGTGGGGAGATTATAAGAACCTAAGTTTTTATAATGTGTCTGAATTCCAACCCTATTTGAATTTCTTACCTTTTTATGATAAAATTGGAGAAAATAGGTAGTTTATGAAAAATTCCATATTACACATCGTGTAACTTCAGTACATGTCAAGTAACCTTGACCGTGTGGAGACCATATACGGCATGTAGGCCGATTGGTGGGGTAAGATGTTTTTAGCAAGTACACACCATGTACTATTTTTACACACCATGTAGAGGGTCCGTGTATGTGGATATACATGGCGTGTTGGGATTCTCGATCGAGTAGAGTAGTATGCGACGTGTACACCTAGGTACAGGCCGTGTAGTCGGTCGGCAAGTCCTCAGTGAAATATCAGTCATTATATTAATAGTAAAATGATACATTCCGTGTTGTCTGAAATACACATTGTGAACTTTCTTTTTTTCTCTAAAATGGGTAGTATCCTTGTTTTGAGGTAGAGGGCATAGGGAGTCATCGAGTTTCGTGAACCAGGCCTCCGAACCCCGATTTGATCACTATCGGATGCGTTATAACCCCCTATATAATTCCATGATTCCACTTGATTGGTTCTTCTTGTTTTCGATTCTAACATGAGTTATAGGGGTTTGAGTAGTTTTGATTCTTTTGTAGATCTACTACATTTTAGATTTAATTGGTGGCTTTCATCGGAGGAGGATCAACGTACTAGTTCGAGGTAAGTGGTGCATACTTCTTTTTGTGTTTTTGTGGTCAATTGGGTGTCGCGGCCTTCGGTGCGTTTTTGGGTATTTTGAGTGAGACTCTATTTTATCTTCTATTGCATAATAAATTGCTTATTAGACCTATGGGATACCTTTGGGTATTCCCTTTTTCCTATTTTTCTTGAGCGAGGCCAGGTGAGAGGTCGTTGATCTTCAAGGCATTTTGGCCAGGGGATGCCAAAATGGTTATAATTGAATTGTATTGTTTTAAACTATTGATTTTAGTTTATAAAACCTTGATATTAATTTTTTAAAGGCTTTAAAGGCCTTTGTGATGGTATGGGACAACACTTGGTTATTTCATTTCAACTGTTTAGTTTGTTTTTCCAATTTAAAAGTGATTCTTTGGATTATATATGTAATTTCTGAATCACATATGCTGGAACCCCTGTGGTTGTGTTGGATATGGCCAGATATTCTTGAGTGATTATAATCACAGGTTGGGCTTGGACCAGGTTACGTTAGGTGGTTCTGACCATGGGATTAGGAGTTATGGACGTTGGCTTGAGGCAGGGTGACTGCCAGGTTGGACATGGTCTAGGTTACATGGATGGAAAGGCCATCATACTTGAGCGACATGGTCATAGGGACACGATGTGTCAAAGAAATTCTGTCTTGGGTACTATTATGGTGATTACCACTCACCCGTAACTTGGAGTAGTATGCACAAACAGAGACTCAATGGGATTTGAGAGAAGACATCATTGTCCCTCCAGTTACTTCATTTTGAGGGTAGACATCACTGTCCCTCGGGTTACTTATTTGAGGACAGACATTGATGTTCCTCCGGGCTACTACTATTTGGGAGTGCCTTCGAAATTTCAGTAATTGAGACACAGGGTTTCAGGTGGCGTATGGTTCTATTTTTCATGACAGAGATTCTGGTGTTGGCTGAAGTAGGTGACACTTCATGGAGGCTGCTGAGAACCAGTGAAGTTTATGTTTATTTGTGCATCGTATTGTTTATTCTCTTTGTTATAAATTCATTACTGCTTAAAAACTTATATTAAGTATGCACCATTTGGTGGTATCCTACTAAGATTCATCTCACACCCTACACGGGCCCTTCGAGACGCGTGTAGACTTAATGGATTTGCGTGCAGAATAGAGGTCAGCTTCGGGAGCTGGACTGTATTAGTTATTGTATGGAGGAGGTATGGACCTTGAAGTCATGTGTGGTTGCAGTTTACTTGGTTTAGTTTCCACTCTGTATCAGCATGATTACTTATTATTGTAGCTACTATTGCTTTGAAATTGGCGCCCCTTTTATATATATTGACTTGATATGGATGAATGACTTGTATATTCTAGTAGTTGTTACAAGTGGTCAGCATGCTGTTGTGTTTAATTTCCACTACACTTGCTTATTTATTTCTATTGATTCTGCTTCTGCTATACGGGTCTGGTTCAAGTCTTTTGAGTAGTTTATTTCCATTTCATGTTATATATTAATGCTCTGACCACTACCATTATTGTCCTCTAAGAGGGTATAGCTTCCCCACTATACCTATCAGACCCTCACTACAAGTCGATTGCCTTTGGCATTCGGGAGGTGCACTTAAGGTGGTAACACCTAACCCGTTTAGCATTGTTCGAGTGGCTGTTCGGGTCCAGGTCTTTACAATCCCCCCCCCCCAAGAGTTTTATACACCTATGGAGTTCCCTAATGAGTCTTGGTAAAGATCCTTGTCTACTGAGGAAATTATTTTTTATTATTATTTTGTATGCAATAACTCTATGTCTTATGCCAACGTTATGCTCTCTTGATTCATGTTCTTTGATTTAAATATGATTAATGCCTAATTGAATTTCAATATTTATGATATACCTCAATATTTTAATCTTTGATATATTGGGTATGGTTTCCATATGTTATTCTCACATTCTCAAAACATTATTCTCATGTTATACTCACATATCTCCCTTGTTTAACCATACTGAGCATCTGATCTCACCCTTTCTTATGTTTACTTTCCCTAGGTTATAAATAAATATATTATGTATAATATTTTATGTAGATCCTGGTGGGAGATGATCTAGTTTACCTATGGTTTTTTTTGTTTCCTTGTTTCCAAATATACAAAAGTATTATGGTCCTTGAGTGGTTTTTGGGTGATTTTATAAATATTCATCCAAAATAATGTAATATCTAGGTATGATAATCATGGGTCTATATAGGTGTTATTATTGGATAGGTTTAGTTAACCTTTATAAACTATAATGATAAAACTTTACAGAAATTCCTAGGGATATTTCTAAGGATATATCTAGGTATGTCTCTAAGAATAAGTCAAAATATGAGTAAAAGTATAGAAAAATGTCCTGAATTTTTGGTAAAGGGTAGAGAAACTATTTTCCAAAAAATTGCATCCACGTATGGATTCTAAAATTTGATGTGGCTTTAGCACAAAGGTACCTAGGGTTCATAACTCATAAAAAAGAACATTGATTTTTAATCAATCATTATCTGGTGCATGAAAATAGGTGTTGATTGACATCTGGTTTGACACACCAACCAATTATGCTTTGTAAATATAGAAACTCTTTATGAACCATAATGAGGGATTTAAATAGATTATGATCATGGATGTCCTAGGTTAATCCAAGGTTTCATATATTTAAAATAAGGTATCATGATTTATAAGTCCTATAAATAAATTTTCATGATTATGAGGTTTTTCGCTATGATTAGTGTTTCTCACACTATGCTTTCTGGTTTTAGTCAATGGAAAAAACTAAAAGGAGCTAGTTTACCATTGAATGTGATAGATAATTTTCTAATGATAATTCAAATGGGAAGATTATTGGAGTGAAGGATGTTGTGATTATTCCTAATAAGTTATCATGGAACATGATTAACAATTTGAGCCTTAAGAAACTCTAAGATTCACCAAAGAAGATAAGGATAGAGGTCCCTGAGAGTTCAGATAATTGAGACAATGGAGGAACGAATATTCATTTTTCTATATGTCAATAATATTGGAAGAAGAACTTAAGATAATGTCTAAGAGGGACAAGAATATGTTTTCAGTGTGGAAGAGATGGACATAGAGAAAGTAATTATAGGTTAATATCAAAAGTTTGGATAATAAAATGGATGAGGATAATTCTTTAACTAAGTTATCATCGATTTTTTAATGTTTTAAATGTGGAAAGTAGGGTAATTATGCAAATTGATGTCCTAAGGGGAATTCTTGTGAATAGAATCTGCAAGTTTGTATGAGTAATGGTTTGTGGTTGACTATAAAGAGACTATGAATAAAATATGAAAAGAAAGAGAAATTGAGGGACAAGATGATGACTCCAAATTAATGGATTAAGGATATGGTACAATGATTTAATTTTTAATATATTAGAATTCAAGGATTATATTATATGAATTGTGAAACATATAATAATTTTTTAGTATTAGTTTTTCATTAAAGATATTCACGAATATGTTGAATATTAATAATAACCTAGAAAACAAGTTTAAGGTAAAGGTAATATTTTATAGAAAACTTGTTATTTTGCGAAGATTACCCTTAATATGTTCTTGAGTTTTATAATGTAAGACCTAAAAATTTTAAAGTAAGAATTTGTATTAGATAGAATATATGAAATGACCTACCAAGACCGAAAGGGAATATAATATCCTAGGACTCAAATATATACTTACTATTTTAAATAAATACAATACATGATATATATTTTATTGAATGTAACACCGACTTAGCTCTTGTTACTCTCAAGAGTGACCATCCTTGACGGCTTGCGTTACACACACGAATCAGTTAACCAGATACCAATGTATTATTAAAATATTATTATTTAATATAATATGATATAACCTGGCCATTATGTTAGTGATTATGAATAGTATTAACTAACTTATGAAAAATATTGGTTTTTATAAATATAAATTGAATTAATGGGTTACTAATTAATGAGGAATGAAAATAAGAACCAATTGGATATAAAATGTGATATTATTATTTTTATGCTTCCAAAGGAGTTTTGACTTAATAAAAATATTTAACTAAAAATATTTAATTATTTTAATAAAATATATATAGTATATATTCAATAAATTATTTCTGATATTCATTCAATAGGTTTGATATGCATAAGAAAAGAACAAAACCTACTTTACACCTAAAAATCAATATTTTTATAAAGGCAATTTTCCACCCATTAATAAAGAACCAAATTTAGATATTAATTTTCACTATTTAATTAATTTAATATGTCAAAATAATAATATTATTTTTAATAGAGACATAAAAATTAAGTTAGGTTGAATTTTTTATATTTTTCAGAAATATATCATTTTTTAATTAATAGTGAAAAATACTGAAATTTAATTCAAGAATGATTTTTCATATAATTTATTTTTAAATTTAACTATAATTTTAATTGGATTAAATTATAATTAGATTATATTTTTATCTATTAATACAACTTATGTGATTTTGATCAATTTTATTTTGAAATTTAATGTAAAAACATATCAAACTTTTGGATGTTTTTACTTTAAAACCTAGCATTGTCGTCCTACATGAAGAATGAATTTTAAATTAATTTATGCCAACAATGTTTTTAGAATTTGGATGTATGGATTAAAATTTTGGAATAATAATAATTTATAATGTCTAAAATGGTTAACTTTTTTATTTTTTCATGAGTTCTAGTGAATGTAATTAAAATTAATTACAATTATTAAGGCCAAATTAGGCTTAATAAAGGACTAGTCCTTTAACTTAAGGATCCAAATGACCCAGAAACATGTCCAAAAACTAATTTATTTCCATATATTGGCCATAAATCATCCATTAAATATATTTTTTGGTTTCATCATACATTTTTTAGGTAAGAAAATGTGTACACCTAACTTTTTTCCAAAAAATCTGAGTCATTTTCCTTCCCTATAAATGGACATCGCCTCTCCAACTTCTTCACACCTATCAACCCACTTAAAATCAGAAAATATATTCCAAAATAGCTTCCAAAAATCCCTCCACTTGACCTTAAAGCCTCTATTTGTTCGTAAATCCTTCCAAGTAAGTCTTTTGGTATAAACCAAATTAAGTTACCTGATTAAGAGGTAATGTCTTCTCTGAATATTTTTAGTTTCATTTCCATTATCCACTCCCTATACTCCTATTATTGTATGATTAAAGAAACACAAGTATCCTAAATATACTAGGATTTTTATTTTTTATTATTCTTACCCAAACTTACACACCCCTCTATATAATGGATAACAAACATATTGTTTCTGTGTAAAGTGAACTACTGCCTCCCGAAACAATGATTATCCATTCTTACCTTACAACCTATCATAGTGGTAATTATGATGGAAACTATATTTATATATTATATATATGATATTAATTACTTATTTATAATTATTTATTCTTTATTTAGAACATTCCTTTATGTTTTACATCTTGTGTTAGTATTGTAATTTTCTTTGAGAAACTGTGGACTACCGACCCCTCAAAGCGATATGACTCGTTAATTCCATACATGGAATGTATAAAAGATGTTTTTAATAAACATATATAACATATATTACATATATATAATACTATAATTATAATATACATACATAAAATTTATTTTTCATTATTTTAATACAAAAAAGAAATTAAAGTTGCGTTCATGCGTACGTATGGCCTACCGTCTCCATGAACGGTGCACTTTATTTTTAATCTCAAAATATTATAGACTATTATAAATATATATGTACAGAATATATAAGATAATTATTTCATTTTTTAAAATATGTAGATAATTAAATCATGATCTAATAAATAGGAATAACAAGTAACATTTCAAAACATACTTAAGAAAACTAGGAAATTAACACCCGAAATAGTTAAAATAATGAATGAGTATTAACAAAAGGGTAATACAATATTAAAAGATGTTAATATATTTTATTATAAAAAATTTATGGTTATTTTATTAATTATTCATATATTTTAAACCACTATATAGGAGGAAAAATACCACAGAACAAAATGGAAGAATAACGTAAGGGAATTTCATCACAAATTACATTCTATTTAGACTTATTTGTTATTATAATCCAATTAACTATTATTTAGTATATATACTACATTTATCATGTTATATCATGAATATAATTATTATTATGATATAATATATTTCATTTAATTTCATATATTTTTGATATTATGATTCAAATGTTTCAAAGTGGCATGGGACACTTTGTAATGTTTAAAGATTATTCTCCTCAAGAATGTTCTTAATGATAATATTTTCAATGTCACTTAATTTTGTAATAATTTTTCAATGTAAATTTCTGAAAACATACATATATCTATATTATGGATATTATTATTCCCTAAACCAAATATCATTTCTCATACGGTGTTTACTTTGATAGTTATTTGATTAACTGGGGAATTCTCGATAATTATGTATCTTTTATTCAGTACGGATATATGATAAGGCGTTTTGTTTATTAATTTAATCAAAAATTATATATGAATAATTACTTGGACATATAATGAAGGATGTATCTCAAAATTTATATAGCTATTTGATGCATCGATAGGTTCTCATTAGATGATTAGGTTTCCCAAAAAATAGGTTTCTACTTATAGTTTTAAACTATCTATAGGATTGATCTTGACAGTATAAGTCTTCATCTGCCTAAGACATGATGTAAAATTGTTCCTAATTTCCTTCATAGATATTTTAGTTATTATTAATTCCATATATTTTACATCTACATATCTATGGATACATTTCAACTCTATTCATTGATTAAATGGCATGTGTATCAATTTATTTCCTTACCGTATTGAATTTTCCTTATCTAGTTATTTGAATAGAATGTGTTATAATTTATTTTCATTACCATGTTAGTTTAGCCATATTGATTCATTATTTCTTCATATTTACATGCCCTTATTGAGTATTTAATTTCACCCTTATTATGTTTTTCCTGGTTTATAAACAAGATAACCTTGAATAAGATTTCAAAGATGTAGTTTATTTCTGTTTGTTATGTTGTATGTTTTATTTTGTTTTCCCAATGTATTATGGGTGTCATGTTTTTAATCCATCCTTCCAATACTGATAAACTGATCAGTATTTTGGGATTTTATACCTTGTAATCATGCCAGTGTAATAAAATAATACACCGGCTCTGGGCTTCTTGGTTCAGGGCATTATAGTTGGTATCAAAGGAAAATTAGCAGAAACCATGGGAAAATGATTTAGAAAATATATATTGGGGAACATATTCCAAAGATATACTTTTAGGATCAGTATAAAATAAAATCCTATAATTTGGGTATGGTATATATTATGTGGTTATTCCTATCAATACATACTTATCTGGATACTAGAAGTGGGTGTCGTTCTGGAACAGATGTACCCAGGAGTAAGAAGGATTATATATTTTATGTTCTTAAGCCAACATTTTGATGTAAAATAGTCTCCCAAGTATTCTGATCATATGATTAAATTGTATAATGTGTTAAAAATATAATTACATAATTATCCAATACCCATATCATTTAAGGGATTTACAATAAGAAGAGGGTGGAAGAGAAAAATATGGATAAAGTGAAGAAGGGAAAGATGTATTTTACCACATGTGATAACTGTGGGAAAATATCATATTGGTAAATGTTTTAAGGGACTATGAGTTTACTAAAAAGATAGAGATAGGGGTCATCAGGATCATTAATGCAAGGGGATGAATCTGATCAATGATGTCCAATTCTAGAATTAGAAGGAGACAGGACACTCTACAAATCAATGTCTCAATAATAAAAGGAATATACCCTAAATAATGTTATTGGATAATAATCAATTGATGTTACTGCTGAATATGATGAGGAATTATTAATATTACTTTTCAATAATTATTTCATTTAAATATTCTATCGCTAATGTACTGGTTATAAGAATTATGGAATATATGAGGATAGTACTGGAGTACTTTTTCATTAAGGATTAGAGCTTATGTGCTGAATGGTACCAATAAATGTTATTCAGTAGAAAGTTAAACATTTCAAAAAACTCATGATTAAGGGATTGAAAACACTTAATATGTTCCTTAGGTTGAGGTAATGTTGAAGAAATTATTAATTTTGAAAAGTTCAGACTTCCTTGGAATTGATTAATAAATTTTTGAAAACTTGTCTATTCCATCACTAATGGAGTTTACAACATGTTTCAATTTAAGGAGTATATCCAATAACATGTGTTTTGTTTAAGTAATTAGTATTAATGCATGTTTCCAATAATAATATATGGTGATTTGAGTTATAACCATATTTTAAGAGGATACTATATGGAGTTATTCACAAGTTTGGAATTTGAAAATTTTGAGCTACTTCATGATGATTAAATTCTAATGATATGTTCATTCTGTAAATTTTTTGACTATCATTTAGAATTGATTATATAATAATCTATTGAAAAGTTAACCTTTTATAAAATGGTTTAAGATAATTATTAGATGATATTTTAGAGGTCAATTTATTACTTCACCTAATGATGCATCATGTTCTAAGAGATGAAGTAGAAATAGTTCAAGGCATAATAGAGGGAAGAGATTAGGTTTATAGAAATGTATATTTACATATATTTTTATACAGTGAAATAATTCCTTAACTATATTAATAAAATTATTTTCAAACAAAAATTATGACCTATTATCATCATTTTGTATGATATCAATGACCATTATTCACAAATTGGTTTTTTGGTTTTTTGGTCAACAATATTCATCTGAACATGTTCTCTATCACTCTTCATCATAACATTATTGTTGGAATTTTTCTTCCATGTCCTTGTTTCAATTTCCCACCTATGTTCTCTTATTATGGAATCTTGTTACCTGACCATTTTACTTTCCTTTCTCTCTTATTAAGAAGATGTGATATTAAATCCTTTTATGATTTAAGTCTTTTAAAAATATTTTATTTTCAATCCCTATATTATTTTGGTTAGACTTAATTTTTGAGGATTAAATTTAATTAATTTAGGGAGAATGTAACACCATGAAATTTTAATGTGAAATTTTATATTCGATAACATGTATGAAATGCATCACTAGCAAGAAAGGGAATATAATATCCCAAGAATATACTATATATTTAATATTTTAAATAAATTCAATACATGATATAACATGTAATGAACACAACACCAATTTAGATTTTGTTACACACTAGAGATTCCTTCCTTGATAGCTTGCATTACACACAAGATTGAGTTTCACCAAATAGAAATGTATAATTAAATTATTATTATTTAATATAATATAATATAACCAAGCTAGTTTATTAGAGGTTATGAATATTATTAACTAATTTATGAAAATTTTTGGTTTATATAAATATAAAATGAATTAATGGATTACCAATTAAGGGGAAATGAAAATAATAACCAATTAGATATAAAAAGAGATAATATTATTTTTATGATTCCAAAGTTGTTTTGTCTTAATAAACATAATTAATTAAAATTAGTTAATTATTTTATTGAAACTTATATTTTGTATATTAATTAAAATATTTTTTATATTCATCCATTAGGTTTTATATTCATAATCTAAGAACAACCCCAACTTTACACATAAAAACCAATATTTTTATAAAGGCAATTTTACCGTATTTTAATGGAGAACCCATTTTAAATATTTATTTTGACACTTTTATTGATTTAATTTGTCAAAATAAACTTCATATTTTGAATAAAGACATAAAAATTAGGTTAGTGTGAATTTTTTGTTTTTTTCAGAAACAGATCATTTTTTAATGAAAAATGAAAAATACTAAAATTTAATTCGAAACTTATTTTTCATATAATTTATTTATAAGGATATATTATAATTTTAATTAGTTTTAAATTTTATCTATATTATATTTTTAGAAATTAATATAATGGAGGTGATTGGTATGAATTTTACTTTGAAATTGAATGTAAAACCTTATCAAAAAGTTGGACATTTTTGCTTTAAAAACCAGCATTGTTGTCCCACCTGTTGGATGACTTTTAAAATAATTTCAGCCACTTTTTGTTTAGAAAAAGAAAAAATGGATTCTATATTTTTAATTAGAATAATTTTTAATATCTAATAATGTAAACTTAGATTTTTACCAGTAAGATTAGGGAAAGTAATTAAAATTAATTATAATTATTAAGGTAAAATTAGGCTCAATAAAGAGATAAACCTTTAACTTAAACACACAAATTACCGATCAACTTATCCAACACAATTGTTATGGACATATATCATTCATAAAACTTATATTCAATAGTTTTTTGTTGTTTTATGTCATTTTTTAGTTAATAACATGTTTATACCTAACTTGTTTCCAAAAATTCCAAGTGAGTCCTTTTCTGCCCCTATAAAAGGCCACCACCTATCCCACTTATTCACACCTCTAAAACCACTTAGGATCATCCAATATCTACATAAATATCTTCCCAAAATTCCTCCCCTTTATCTTGAAGAATCCATTTAGAAAAAAAAATATAAGGAAGTATTTTACTATAAACCAAAACAAGTTACCCGATTTAGTGGTAACGTCTAGTCTCGATATTTTTAGTTTCATTTCCATTATCCACTCCCTATACACTTATTATTATATTATTAACTAAGAAAAGTAGTTTAATAAATATATTGGGATTTTTTTAATATTTATACCTAAACATACATGTGCCTCTATCTATTGGGCAATGAATGGACTATTTTTGTGTACGGTGAACTACTGGCTCATGAAACAATGATTGTCCGTTCTTCCCTTACCACATATCATAGTGGTAATTATGTTGGAAACTCTATTTATATATGATATTTATGATATTTATCATTCCTTTATGATTCATAAGTTTTTATTTATAACATTATTTTATTATTTCCATCCTTTTTAAATACATTAATCTCGTTTGAGAAAGTGTGGACTACCACCCCCTCAAAGCGATATGACTCATTCATGCCACATATGGAATGTATAAAAGATATTTTTAATAAAACTATATAA
This sequence comes from Viscum album, assembly GCA_963277665.1. Lineage (NCBI taxonomy): Eukaryota > Viridiplantae > Streptophyta > Magnoliopsida > Santalales > Viscaceae > Viscum > Viscum album. The sequence goes on from OY728133.1 coordinate 1,055,975,853, forward strand.
CATATATAACATAGATATGATACTAAAAATATAATATTCAAAGTTATCTTTTAATTTTCATTCTTTTAATACAACAAACAAATGAAAGTAGCATTCATGCTTATGTATGGCCTATAGTCTCTATGAACGGTGCAATTCATTTCTAATATTCAAATATTATGGATTATTTGAAATAAATAGGTAATGAATATATAATATTATTAATTCATGGATTAAATTAGATATATTATGAAATCATGATCTATGAAATATTAATAACAAGTAACTCGTTAAAACATACTTTATAAAACTATGCAATTAACACACAAAATAGTTAAAATAAGGAAACAGTGTTAAAAATGGTAATAAAATACTATAATAATTTAATATATGATATTATAAACATTATTATATTTTTTATATTTGTTATTAACATATTTTAAACCACTATATAGAAAACTAAAACCCACACAACAAAAACCAAGGATAAGGTAATGGAATTTCATCTCAAATTACATTACATTGAGAATTATTTTTTATTGTGTGACAATTCAAATTTATTTGGAGTATATACTACCATTTTCATATTATGTCATGAATAAACTTATTCTCATTATATTATAAGTTTTATTAAATGTAATATATTCTAGATATTGTGATTAAAATGTTTCAATATTCTATTTGACGCTTTTGAAAAGTTTAAAGATTATTCTTCTCAAGAATGTTCTTAATGATAGTATTCTCAATATCACTTCATTTTGTAATATTTTTCATTTTAAATATCATTGAATATAAATATTTTTATACGATGTATATTATTATATGTTAAACCATATATCATTTTATATATTGTGTTTACTTTGACAATTATTTGGTTAATTGGGGAATTATAGATAAATATATATCTTTTATTCAATATGGATATTTTGATAAGTCATTGGGTTTATTAAATAAATCAATTACTAGATATAAATAATTCTTTAGAAAGGTAATTAATTGTGGAGAATGTACTTTATATATCTCCTCAATGCATCTATAGGTTCTCTTGAGATTATTAAGTTGTCCAAACTAAAAAGGTTTCTCCCTATAGTTTTAAAGTGTCCTAAGACATGACATACAATAATTAAGTATTTACTTTATAGATATTTCAGTTATTATTAATCCATGAGATTTTGAGTCAACAGATCTATGGATATATTTCATTTCTGTTCATTGATTAAATGGCATGTGTATTTGTTTCTTACTTTTTCTTATTGAATTGACCTTTTCAGGTTAATTGAATGGAATGTGTTATCATTTATTTTACTTTACATGTTAATTTACTTATATTGATTCATTACTTCTTCACCTTTACTTACCCTTAATGAGAATTTGATCTCACCTTTATTATGTTTCTTTCCATATGTTATGAATAATATAACTTTGAATAAGCTTTCAAGGATGCAGTTTATTTCATTTTATTATGCTGCCTCTTTTATTTTGTTTTACCAATGTATTATGGGTATCATTTATGTAATCTAGATTTCCATGACTGCTAAACTGATTGGTCCTTTTGGATTTGATTCCTTATAATCCTTCCAATTTAATAAAATAATACACCATCTCTGAGCTTCTAGGGTCAGTGCATTGTAGAGAAAATGGTGTTTGGTTTGGAAAAAGTGATGATTAATATGGATAAAGTAAATTGGATAGTATTGATTACCACTGACCAGATAAAGTATTTATTGATAAAGTACTTTATATCATCATTGATATATTTTAAAACATTTTTGGATTTAATTAATATATCCATTAATCTATGATTTATGTATGTAATGAGGAAGCTTGTATGTTTTCAATGAGATTTTATGATAATTCAGGTTATTACCATGTTTCAAGAGAATACATGAGGAAGTTATTTACATGTTTGGTATGTTTCAATCAAGAGATAAAATATTATATAAGTGAGATTAGTGATAAGTTTATTCAAATAAATTTAGTAACCTTTATAAATTTTGAATTTGTGAATGGTTATATGGTAGTCCGTTTATGGAATGGTTTTAGTTGAACTTTGGATGAGGTTTTATAGATTAATATATTACTTCACCTTATGAAGATTTACACATATTGGATAACTATTATAGACCTTATTTAAACAAGAGTAAGAAGGAATTATTTATCATTCTATTATGGATCTTATTTAGTGTTTCCTACCTGAAAAATTAACCTTTTATAGTAATAAATTGAGTAGAAATTGATCAAGGAACAACCAAAGGATGAAATTGCGCCTATTTTTAATAGGTTGAGGGTCAATACCACTTTATTAAATAAAAAATGGGATAACTTATTTTGAAAATAAGAAACAATGATACCCATTATAATCAAATAGAAAGTAATACCATAAAAATCATGACTCAAAGGTATAGATATGGTTTTGAGAAACAAATGGAAAAAAATTACAACCTAAGAAAAAGAAACAGTCACTCCCCTCTGATAGAATATGAAAACGTGATATCAGTAAATGATGCACCAAGATGTTTCAATGTGTTGGTCTAACACAATATGGCAGAGAAACCCTCCTAATCGCACTAACATATGAAAGGAGGTATGGATTATAAGTGCCCACATACCTATCTCTCAAATGAGATGTCAACCCGACAATACATGTGAGGATCTCATTACACTTTCAACCTGATGAAACTCAAATTAAGACCAAGAACACTATGAAAGATAAAATAAAAGTGCCTATTTATCCAACAATATGAGGAAATATAGTGGAGTAATGGGTGTTAGCACACCCATTACTCTTTTGAGGTCACCCTTCGAATGGTACCAGAAAAAAGATTTACCGCCATCAAAATACAACAAATCAAAATACGATCCAACAAATACACCTACGACCCAATCAAATAGACATTCTCACCTAAAGAAAAAATCTAAATTAAACATGACTAAAATAAATACAACACATAGTCCTCATATTGGCCACTGATCGAGATGTCATACGTGACCCAATACCACAATCATCCGTACAAATAAGTCCCCTTTTTCTCCCCCGATCATGTCGTATCATCCCATGAAATACACCTATCCATTACCATAAATCCAAACATAACATCCAGAACACTAAACACCATTGATCAAAGAAATCCAAACCACTTCCTAAGTCCCAGAATAGATTCTAGATAACTCCTTCCCATAAAAAAGCATCACTCAAACTCCAAAACACTATATCCTTAAAGATCCATGGATCTTCGTGAAATTGTAGATTCATGCTGGGGGTACCTGATTTGAAATAAGATACAAGTATGAGGGTAGACATGTAGGATGCACAATGATGGAAGTATTCCAATGATGATGATAAGAGACAATGATAAGAAGATAGATTTAGAAAAGTCGTCCACAAATATTAATGGATGGTACCACCATCATATCAGTATAATATGATCTAACAAAGAGAACATACCTCCAAACATCCTCTAACACGGTCTATAAGAGTTAAAAATGGCATGTAGGATCTCAAGGAACCCTAGGAAATGGATTCCCCACACTTGTACAATATGGAACCATTTGAAGAAGATTAAATTGTTCTTATTAAATAAAATGATATCAAGAATGTACATTTTAATATGTCCTGAGTCTAGCTAGAAAAGAAATTCTCCAACATTAGAAAATGGATCTTGAAATAAAAAAATTTCTTTCACCATCATTTCATATAATATTAATGACATTTTTTATACCTCTTGATTTTATGTCTTTGTGGTCATCAAATTTATCATGTTTATTTTCTTTATCACTCCCTATCAGTATTTAGGTGTTATTTTCTCTTCTATGTCCATATTTTAACTTTCAACCTATGTTATCATTTTTGGAAAACTAGTATGTGTTTTTCATATGACATTAACATATCTTTTTCTCTTTTTCATGTGGATTCTTTATCAACCCTTTTTACAATGTCGGTTTTTATAAAGGAATTTTCAAATGGTAAACATTTGATAACTAAGATGAATTTCAAGGGTGAAATTCATTTTAAGGGGATTAGAATGTAACACAATAAAAAAATTTGTAACATATTTTTTTTAAATGAATTTAATCTTTTTAATATTTTTCATTACACACCACACTAAGTTTAGATTTTTCACATGCAACATTGAGTTCGTCTTGAAATACACGCAACACTGAGTTTAACTTTCATTACATAAAACCCTAGGTTAGTATTTCATTACACAAAACACTGAGTTTATCTTAAATTAAAAAACACTAAGTTTATATTCTGTTACACAAAATACTTAGTTTATCTTTCATTACAATCAAAAATGAGTTTAAACTAAATATGGAAAGATATTAATAGGTAATTATTTAATATGATAGTTATAAAAAACCATTGAAATAGAATATACAAATATTATTAACAAAATTATGAAAATATATAGTTGAAACATGTATATAAAATTAATTATTTGGTACCCAATTAACAATAAATTAAAATAAAAACCTTTTGAAAATAAATAAAAGCATTTTATGAAAAATAGTTTTTATGCACATAAATGTGTTTTACATCAAAAAAAATAAAAAATCACTTTTTGTAAAAAAAATCATCAAATTCATATACTATGAATTGAATAAAAAAAATTAAAATTCTTATTACTTTTTTCTAAGATAAAGTATCATAATAAAACAAATTTTACACTTAAAAAGTATTTTCTAAAAAAACAGTTTTTTCACCTTTGGTACACATATTTGAGAATTTATTTTAAAACCAATTGAAAAATTATTTGAAAAATTATACATAATTTGTGAAATCGTAATATAAAAAATAATCTTAGGGTCAACTTTTTTTATTTTTTTGAAAAGTTTCATTTTTTGATGAATAATAAAAAATAAAAAATCTTAATTAAAAATAACCTTTTCATTTACATTATTTGTAATGATAAATTATATTTTATGTTATTTTTAAATAAAAAATAGTTAAATTATATATCCATTAATCCAATTTATTTTATTTTAATCAACTACATATTGAAGTTTTATGTAAAAACATTATAAACATTTGAACTTTTTCTATTTGAAAACCTCCTTTCTCATTGTGCATGTGGGATTAATTTTAGATTAAAATTTTCAGATTATGTGAATATAATTTGGAAAAATGGATTCAATATTTGGAATCATAATTTTATATACTATCTAATAAGGTAAACGTAATTTTTTACCAAAAATGAATAGTGAAAATATTAAAAAATAATTGTAGCAGATAAGGTAAAAATGGGTTTATAGAGAGGTTAAACTAAAAATATAAGGGTTAAAATGACTATAAACCTGTATATAATATAATTTATGGAAATATTTTGACCTTATAATTTCTAATTTTCTATTTTTATTCATTTTCCCCTTGTTTAATGTAAAAAATGTGGGTACACATTCTTTTCAATACATTACAAGTGTGCCACTAACCTCACTTATAAAAGGTCATCCCTTGTCCTCCCCTATTCACACATTCAAACCATTTTTTATCATACAATAACATCCATAATCACTTAAAACAAATCTCTCCTCTCATCACATAATCTTTATTTTTCACTTAAATCCAACCTATGAAGGATTTTAGTTCAAAACTAAGTAGGATACCCGAAGAAGAGGAAACGCTCGTCAATGGGCAGTTTTTTATTTCTTCTTCCACCTCATTCAATTATTATTATTTCATGATGATATAATAAACTCATTATATATCATTTATTCAGATTTTTTATGTTAATGTGATTACCCAAAAATATCTCTACTTCCATCAAAGGGGTAATGAAATCCTCATTCGTGTGTACGGTGGAACATCACCTTGTGAACTGATATTATTCATGTTTCTATTACCAACTATAACTATTGAGTATGATGATGGATCCAATGTATATATATGATATCTATAAAATAATTAAACATATTTTTCATTATGTTATATATAAAGTTATTAATTTCCATTTCTTATGGGATAGAATAACATTGTTCGTGTGTACGGTGGACCACCTCCTCATGAAGCGATGTGATTTTTTTTATTATAATATAAAGACAAAGTTAAAAAAATATATGTGACATAAATAAAATAATAATGATATTACTTAAAAATTTATCATTATTTAAGGATAATATATCATTTTATTTCTTAACTTTTCACTCACTGAATGATGATAACGTCGTTCATGTATGTGTGGACAACTACCTTCACGAAGCGATGTGACTTTATCTCTTTTAATCACCACATCACATGTATGATATGTTTAAGTATATTTTAAGTAATAACATTTTTTATGATACTATTTTAATTATTTAATTATAAAATATTACTTACCACCTTTTCATAATGATCATTTATAAATTGAAACGTTACTCAGTCATACGTATGGCCTACTGTCTCCATGATCAAAATATAATTCATTTATCAAAACCATATCTCGTGATTAGTCTCAAAATAATAATTTATATATAAATATTATAATTATTTAATGATTATTATTATGTATATTTTTTAACCCTGATCAAATTAAGAGAACAAAAACTAACAAATCAAAACATACATGAAAAATAAAGCAGTTATTATACAAAATGTGAATTTATCATAGAGTTATTTATAAACTGGTTACAAAAGTTCATAACTAAATCATATATAATAGGATATATATATATAATTATTTTTATTTAATAGGTTTATATTAAATTTATATTTATTATACTATAGTATTTATCATGTATAAACGAATTTGATACTAATGGTATGGGATTTCTAGTCTCTCTTTTATTTATAGATGACATGAAAATTTAACACTTATTTATTTTGTGTGGTGTATATACTACCCCTTTGAAATATTAAATCATTAATAACCTAAATTTAATTATTTTTAAATGTTAATTTCTTGTTATTATTTATTTTTTTTATGATTCAAATGATTACTAAAGCGATGATGGATTAGGCATAATTTTTCTTTCTTTGAGAGTTATGTCATGTTATAAACCTATTTTATTTTATGAGGTGTATATAAAAACACTATGTAGTATAATATTATGAATTTATTTATTATAATTATATTTTAATTTTAATTTAATGTGGTTCAATCATGGTGGCTATAGTTCAACATTACCAAAGTTGTAATGATTTTATGTCATAATCTCATCATTTATTAGGATTGTTTATGATTATATTTCTGATGATAAGATCTTATAATCCATATATAAAAAAAATCATAACATTTATTCTCCTAAATTTATTTCATTAGAATATATTTTTTTCCTTCATTTTCATCTCTTTGTGTACTCAACATTTTAAAAGAATGTGTTTAATAAAAATCATCATTATTTCTCTCTTCGATTGAAAATCAATTTTCTTCCAAAACCATGTTTTCCAAAACTATATAAAAAAGGTTTTTATAATTATAAAAATTTCTTATTAATGACATTTTTAACCATATTTTACTTTTTAAAAAAATATATGAAATTAATATTTATATTTTTTCCCAAATAATGTTTATTTGTCTTTTACTAAAAATATGAAACAAATATTTATTTTCTACATAAAAGAAATGAATAGTATTTCTCAATGTCATGACCATACAAATATTTAAATATTACATTATATTTCTTCAATTCACTTTTCAACTAAATTTTTTCCTTTAATATTTGGGAAATTTTTATATTTTAAATAAATCATTTCAATGTAAAAATGGATTTTTAAAATGTTTTAAAAAGTGATTTTCAAAGTGGAAAGGCTATTTTAGTCATGAAATTATTTAAATGATTTTTATTTTTTCCATTTAAATTTTCAAGGTATATTTTCAATGAATAATATTTTCATAATTTTTATGAACTTTTAGAATTAAAAAGTTATTTTAAATGAAAAGATACTTTCCTGAAGAAATGCTGCATGTAATCTTTTAAAATCATTTTCCATCTAAGATATAATCATTTGATGTTACTTATGATCTATTGGGGATATATTCCATGTATACCATTAAAATTATTTCTCTGGATATTATATTTTAATAATTACAACATGTTTATGAAACCCATTTCTCTTCTATAGTTTAAACCATAAAAAAATTATTATGAAACCCACTTCTTTTTCCATGGGTTATGATTTGATGAAATGATGAAATGATTATGATTCCATTTTCATTTTCATAGGTTGCGTTATTATGAAATATATATGAAACCAATTTCATTTCATGGGTTCTAATATGATGAATGTTTTATTATCTAGTAGAACACATATGTTTGATTTTCATTATATGATGGTGGTATGTCATAACCAAGGACGGTTGTTAAGTTATAACCAATAGAAAGTGAGAACTATATCTCCCTCCAATTTATTGGGTAAATATATATATCTCAGGAGATAGATAGGATTGTAACAGGGAATGAAGTTGGTTCAGCAAGGGACTTTTTCATTTATGGTGGTCTTGGGAGTGAACCTTGACTAATATAATGGTTTAGGGAGTTAAGAAATTCTACATTGAGGAAAGGGATACCATAGGGGATGGTGGTGTGTCCCACCCAATAGCTATAGCCACTAATGGAGTCATATGGTAGGTCTTGTCTATGTTCCTTGAATACTATAGAAATTATTTTATATACTTATATGTATGTCACAATTCGATGTATTATTCTGATGTTATGTTCTTATGATTCATGTTATTTGACTACCTTATGATTTCTGTCTTAATAAATTACAATATTTATGGAATGACTCCATATTTTTATCTTTGATATGTAGGGTATGGTTTTATTATGTTATTCTAACATTATAATACCCTTATGCTCATGTTATTCTTACATATCTCCCTTGTTTACCCTTACTGGTCATGTGATCCCACACATTCATAGGATTCCTTTCCCTATATCATGAATTAATTTATTACATATGATATGTCTAATAATGGTTATAATTATAAAGATAATATTGGGAGATCATTTAGTTTACCTATGGATCAGTTGTTTTTGTTTACAAGTATCTAAACACACTAAACTATTAAAATTATTAGGTGTGTTTTTGTGTGTTGTAATAAATATTCATAAAAATTATGTAATATATATGTATGATAATCCTAGGTCACTATAATGTGGTTTTAACTCAAAAAGGATTTTATACTATTCCTTTGAAGTTTGAGTTTTGATTATCATTGATTGTAATTTCTAAACCTGATTTATATAAGTAATGACACCTTGTTCGGGTTAATTATCCTTTACCTATGCACTCATCAGGTTATATTGAAATATGTAGTAATCTAAGTTATAAAACACAATTGAGGTTGACAACTCCAATTAAATAATTAATAAATAATTAAGTGTTTAAACTATGAGATACTAAAATTTTCTACCCGATATCCAGTAATTAATGGGTGATTCCTTTCTAATTAGTTTCTAAGAATGTGGGATAATGGTAGTAAAGATGAATGATGATTTTGTGTCTACCTAAATAGTGATGAGTTAGAGTATATTTTTAGACTATATAAAATTAAATAAAACGGAAATAAATAATCAATTTACCTTTCAACTTGTTGATCAAATAGTGGAACAAATACTTTGAATGATAACAATAGTTTTTTTGGGATTCATAGGTATATAATAACATATATCATAGGTATTGTAGATGATTAAGAAACCCAAACCAAGATATACATGTTATAAAAAATGAAACCATGAATATACTAAAAATAAATAATTTAAGATAATAATATATGTAACTTACATCAAAAAAATCACATGTTGTTATTGTTTCTTTCTTTTATGAAATATGATTTTCGCCAAATAATAATAGAATGATTATTCCCTACATATTGTATCCATGGTTTATAGAATCACTAATCATATGTGTAGGATCCACCACCCTCTACAACATGTTAATACTTCCTAATGTGAGGAAACTAGGAGAAGTGAGCTTCAGTCAAAAGACATTAAACTAGCTTGATAAATCATGAACATCCCATCACCTCATGGTAATGAGAATTAGAATTCAAGGATTCTACTCATGTGATATTACATTTACTCATGTATTATAATGCATGAGTAACTACACTGACTGATAAAACATGAAATGTTTTATTGAATGTGTGTGTTCAATCTTATGTTATAGATTTTAAAGATAATAAATCGTGGAAAATTCATTCAAATATTTACACTTATGATTCTCCATCTAATTCTATTATAAGTATTAGCATGGAAATGCATGCCAAGAATTATGAAAATTCAAGTCATGAAGTATAATTATCATGTTTAGTGGTAAACAACATAACCCAATTGTGGAATATGATTGAAAAAATTAATATTACGTAATCTTATTTATTACATTATGATATCCACTTTATCATAAATTTTCATTTAGTATATTATATCGCATGAAAAAGGATTTAATTTGTATCAACTCATTCAATCTCTCACTTTTAATAAATCAAAAAAATTTATGTACTATTTCACCATATATTATATAATGTACAATAACTTGTGAAACCAAATGAAAAAATAATTTGGTATATCATAAAAAATACTTTAGTAAATCTATCATTAGATTAATTTTATATCACATCATATACAATACCTTATGAATACCCATCATAAAATATTCTTGATTAAATTTAAAATATTTTTACACAAACTCTCTGAGTCAAACTCAATCACCATTCAATCATCCACAAAGTGTAACCCCATGGTCATTTTTAGTGTTTCCAAAAAATATGAATCTCTGTATACATAAATGTAAGAAAAAACATGGACTTTAGAAAATCATCAGTGGTAGTAAAACTATAAAGGGATTCGGCTTGATCTCCATCAAACACTTCTATATCTATACTTATGTCCACAAGTTGTATCACATGCCATGTTGTATTGTTATATGTTCCCTTTGTCTATTATATAGTACGACAAAAAAAAATAGAGTATGTTCATTTTATATAGTCAACTAAAAAGTTCTCAACCATTTTAGTATAAATAGACCCAGAAAATTAATACATCTCATAGAATTAACCTTTATGGATTATCACATCATATCCCCCTCATCTAAATAGATAATAACACCATATAAACTATCCAGGTGTGACCACACACTCCCCAATCTATCTCAATTGAGGGAAAAAATGTAACTATCATTATATGGGAGAACATATCCAATATTAGTTGATATCCAATAGATAGCATGAACTATAGCATAACCAACCACCCCTTTATTAGCTAAGCCTCAAGGATTTCAAAAGAATTGTATAAAAGTATGAAAGTTTCACATTCTAGGTATCTCTTCAAACATAGCTATTCTAGATAATATGATCCATTCACCCATCATATACTAAGTAAATATTGAATTTCACTCCATTTTAAACAAATGTTGGGTCATCCAATGAACAAAAAAATCATGCACCATGAGAATATCTTATATCCCAATACAACAATCACACTCATTCTATCCTTTAAATTTCATCATAAACTATAATACTCTTGATGAACACTAGTTAGGGATAGCTCAAATTATTACATTGATAGTTCAATTATCATCAAACATTACTAAATGTACATAAATATATACATTTATACTTCAAAATTGAATTAATGATAAAGTAGTTATTTTTTTATATTATTCATTTAAATTTCAAAAATAATAATTATTAATAATTTACAAAAAACACTACATAGTCACAAGTCTATCATATCATATTTTAAAGAATTATTTACCATCACTATGTTTTATATAATTTATAGGGTTTTGTTAACTCGTTAAATCAATATATTATTCATGCCATATCACTATATGATCGTATGATAAAACTCTTCTACTAAACACTTTAGTGTGTAACATATATAAAGAATGAAAGTATGAATAATTTTGTAATTTAGGAATTATATTCCAAATGTTCAACTCCTTGAACAAATTCAAAGTTCTTAACACCATAAATTCAAATGCTACAATGTAAAAATTTATTGTCTAGTTTAATATTTTTTAGTTTTAATATAATCTTATTTAAAACCCTTTATAATAAATTTTTCCCTTGAAATAATTTCAAAAATAATCTGACCCTTTATATTATTAAATACTAGCACATCTTATCATCCTTTATGAAAAAGTTATATTCACTTTGTTATGGTAATTAAATATAACTCTTCAAATATCTATTTACTATCATATGCTAAAAAGATTTTAGGATATTAAGTGAAATTACCTTTAAATTTTGACTAGAATAATCTATTAGGAAATAGTGACACTCACATTCTAATTGTAACAAAGTATAACATAAATAATTTCTATTTACTTTTACAAATTCTAAACTCTTTAGGATATTAAGTGGAAATTTAATTTAATTTTAGACTAGTATAATATTTTATTTTACATCTTTAAACTTATATTGTATAAATATACTAACACTATCTCTTAGATATTATATTAGTTTTGAATATCATGCTAAGATAGAAAGACTCTATTGTAGTAGAAAATAAATTTTGTTTCCTTTTAATAATAATATTTACCAATTAAAATATTTTTTCCATTACATATATGATAATATATACGTTTGTATAATTTTATCTTTAAAAGAGAAAAATCATAAAATATCCCACTAAAGGGTTTTGGGAATATATTCCCTTTATTTTAAAAATTGGATAAAATATTTTTCACCTGAAAACATTAAATACAATTATATAATTTTATGAACTTGTATTGTTCATAAAAAATAATAAAAACTACTCTTATTATATAATAAAATTGAGATAACTATACACATTTTGTAATTAGATCCATCTGAAAATAGATATAATCTTTTACATTCAAATATTTGATGGAAGAACTCTTTACTTCCTCACTTAAATGCATTCTCAAGCTCTATAAATTATTCCTTCTATTTTGAACCCTTGTATATTTACAAAACAATAAAATTATAAATTTTCAATAAAATTACATTTAAAAATAAAGAATCAATTTTCATAAAATTGATACCTAATATCTACATACCATAAATTTTCACAAACCCTATTAGGTATCTTGAATAATTCCATCCTATGGAATCATTATTTATTTTTCCTGATTTTTCCTCAAAGTTTCAATGCCCATTATTGGATACTCCAAGAAACATTTTTGGACTCCTCAACTAACTTTTATTCTTCTTGTTTGAACATTTACCAATGTAAACTGACAATACAACACAAAAAAAGACATAACATTCCATGTTCAACTATTATTAATACATTTAATGGTATTTGGTGAATCATATATCAAAATAATTCATGTTGTTGGAACAATTCCATAAATTATAATAGAAAAAATTCTTTAAAATTAACAATCTACCAGGTAAACTTCAGTCCCTCTAGGTCATTAGCAAACTCAATTATATTGAGTATCATGGATACACCCAATCATATTGTGTATATGAGACTAAAATTTCTTTGGTCATTTTTCATCAAATGCCTCTAAAATACTAATTGAATCATTAAATACATTTCATGAACATCTAGATTATTATATTAAAAAAATTCAACACTTATTTACCCAAAAAAAGATATATATAATATATAGTACATAACCTTAATAATTTTTTATAGGTTTCCAATTTAAAAAAAATTATTACATTATTCCACACCATTCAATTAATTATTTTAAAGTTAAGTTTGATGATATTGAAATCATTATCCATAAGAAAATGTTTTATCAGATAAGTATTATTTATTATTAACATTTAATTATAACTTTTATTAAATGATCTCCCACTAAAATGGTTACCCCTTTTATTTTCACTTTACCCATAAGTTGGCCAAGATCTATATTTCACTAAGAAAATGACTCTGATTTATCAAGAACTTAACTGGTTAGAAATTTGGGTTTGTTATCATCTCAATCATGTCATATATGGCTCTTGGATAGTTAAGAGAACAATACCTTCCCCAATCTATCTTATAGAAAAGCATAACTTAAATCCTCTGGTATCCTAACCCTTATCGTTTCCTAGATTAGTGTTACCCAAAGGAAATACCAAGAATATACACTCTTCTTTGGCATGAAATAGTCCATTCTTTCTTACTTTACACAATATAATCCATGGGAACCCTATTTGGTCATGAAAATATCTCGTTGGATGATCAAGGGCTTCACAAGTGATACTTTGGAATTAATCTAAAAATTATTATTTTTAAGGGGATTTAATCACACCATGTTATATTATGTTATTACCTTTATGTATAAATGCTTCTATTTTTTTTTGGAATATTATTCCTTCCAATAAATCAATATCCTCAACCCATATTCGTTTTTTACACATTACATAACTCACAGTTTGTGTTAATCACCCAAAAATTGATGCCAAATATATTTAAACTTGTCCAAATTAATCATACACATTGGGTGTGTAATATTTTCATGTAAAGGATTATAATTATATATCATTGATTATATCCACATGAGTAAGACTAGATCCATATATACATAACACCCACCTTCCAAGATTTACATATAAGCCTCTAAGATAGTGGAAAGTCCAACCCAAAGTCCCCCTACCCAAGGGTACTTTTATTAATAGAAATTACAATTCTTCATAACTCTAACACCTAATATGTTTCAACTATACTCAATAATCAAGTCCAAGATAATAACTTTAATTACAAACCAAAGTTAAAGTAGATGGAAACTAAATATGTTATCATACAAAACAAGAAACTCCTCAAATGCATATAAAATAATTTATAAAATAAAATTATCAACTTTTAGCAAAATCATAAATATGTTGAAAATATAAAAAGAATTTTCATGAATAATGAAGTGAATAACTTTTCAAAAAATAATATTTCACATATTTAAACATGAGATAAACATTTATGAATAATTACTACATGGGAGATAATAATAAAAAATATATATAATTTCAGCTAATCATTATGTAAGTTCCATAAACATGATTATAAATAGTTTAAATTCATTTCAAAATATAAATATTTTATATTATTAATTATATGGAATTTACTTTAAATATATTGAATTTTAGGAACTATAAACACTTCAAAATAAAATTTTCTATTATGTGAACATTTTATGTAATCAAAATAACTTGTACTTTACATTTTTAAACTTTGATCAAATCAATCATCAGAAATATATTTTATGTTGTATAAATAATATTCAAAATAAGGCCTTTAACTTGAATAATTCAAATTAACTATTTTGAATATTTCATAATCCAAAAATATAAACACTTTATATTGAGCCATTTTTTTAAATTATAAACACTTTACAAATTACTGTTATGATATCAAAGTAAACACTATTTTTCAAAATCATAAATCATGTCATATAATTTGGTAAAAGGTATTTTAATATTATCATTTAATATTTGTAAAATATTAGTAAATAAATGGTTCATAAATACTTATTTATAAATTAAAAACTATTTATAATTAATTAATTTATAAACCTTTTTAAAAACAATTATTTTCTTTAAAATATATTTTATATTTATTTTTAAAAAATGTATAAATAATAAAATTCGATTCTTAATTGAAAATAAAGAAAAAAAATTCTATTCATAAATTTTATTCTACAATTCATTGTGAATCATATTATAAAACTGATAGTGGTGAACAGAGAGACATATTTGACATATTTTATGATAGATAGCACTGTTATTTCATATGTTATCACTATCTTATTTAATGATAGGCATCGATATCATATTAGTAATCTGATGCTCTATTTTTTGGGACCCACAATATAATGAAAATCATAGAAGGTAATTATTTAATGTCTCATGTTATGACATGTTCAAAATAAATGGTTTGAACTAGATTGTATTTTATTATTTTGATTACGATATGAAATATGATATCTAAAAATGTTATTGAATTTTCGATCTCATGAATCAAATTTCATGGTAAACATGAATACTAATATAGGGTTTAATAAGGATATAGAAACGCTTATTTGAGGTACTATGAGTCATTAAGAAACTCAAACCGAGATATCTATAAAATAATAAATGAAAACATGCATTTGATGAAAATGATGAACCAAAGATAATAAGGCATATACCTTACATCAATGACTCTATATTTTCTTGTTTTTTCCATAATATATAGTTAATGATGGTTACCAAGGATCAATGGAAATATTCTTCCCTCCATGGTCCACCCACTTGTTTCTTAATCACTCATCATGGGACTAGGGTCCACCGCCCTCCATGACATGATACAACCTCATGATGTAAAGAACCAGGTGATGAGATCTTCAAGATGATGAGTTTCATTTGACTCGAGAAAGCCTAAACCTCCAACCATCACGTTATAGTGAATTTATAAATCCATCAAGGATTCCCCATGGGTGATATTTCACCTACTCATTCATTGTAACGCATGAATACATTCCATAACTCATAATTCATGCAATGATTTTATGGATGCTTATGTTACATCTTATAAAAAAATCATGATCCATAATCATTGAAGATTCATTTGAAAATTAAATATTAACATTAAATTTCCACATATATTGTCAGAATTATAATTTCATAACATTCCGGGCATTATAAAGCTTCAAGTCATATAATACAACTAGTTGGGCTATGGCATACAACATAAGAAAATCATAAATTACAATTAAAATAAATAGTATCACGAACTATTATTTCCTTGTTTATGATATCTTCATTATCATATAATATAATTTCCTTTATTTCATCTCATTTAAAACTCTTTAGGGTATTCCATCTCCTTCGACTTTATCAAGGGAAAACCCTGGATACAATCAAATTTCAGTGGAAGTAAAAGTATAATATAAAATGTTATTTTCCTAAAATTATATATAATTTACATAATAGCATAAATAATTTAGTATATTTAATACACCCAAAACATTTAAATTGTGCATGAGTTACATTTCAATGTAATGATGAGAAATTTTAACCATTTTTATGGATCAATTCTCCTCATATAGATGATCCATTGAGGTATTTCTCAAAAATATTAACATGCGTTTGCAATAGTTTGAAGATAAATGCCTAGTTATTAGTTGGGAATCCTTCCATTTAATAGAGAAATGTGTTATTATTCTTTTGAACTATATATTTAATCATTTATTTCAATTTGATAAGCTAAAAATCAACGTAATTTGATAATTTCTGTGGGCCATTTTGGTGAGTGATATAAAAATATTTTTGGTACATGATAGTTTTTATTAAAGGTATAACAAACATTTATACCAAATTACTCACCCATTTATCAATAAAATAAGTTATATTTTATTTAAATGATACTTGTGAAAACTCATTTAATACTTTTAAGAGGGGTTTAGTGACTAAACCAATCATTATTTCACTAAATTTAGAGGAATGATTCGATATTATGAGTGTTGTGAGGTATTGTTCCCTTGTATTGATCTCTAGTAAAAGATTTTATATACTATTCAATCACATTTACTATGCAAGTCAATATCATATGGGAAAAAAATTAAATTACAAGACCCTATAAAACAAATTTATTTTTGTTTCCTATGATTTTTATAATTTTCTATCCGAAATTTTTCTTTCAAAAGTCGGAGTCTATAATGATCATTTGACACTAAAATAAATGATCCATAATAAAGAGAATAACCCACGATTGATCTAGTGGATACTATTTCTCAAGGAGTTTGATAGTAAGATTGATCATAATAAGGGATCATATAGAAATGTAATTGACTTATTATTCAAAAGTTAAAATTCATTTCACAATACAAAAAAATCATAAATAAAATGTTCTATAGTTCAAAACTACAATCAAAAACACATTACATTATATACATACACACACATATAATTATATAAGAAAAAATAAATTTGTATTCATATTTATATACACACATATATAAAAATGGATTAAACATAAAAAAATTACATATATGTTTATGAATAAATATATACATTGATATGGGAATATATTTATACAAAAACACACACAAAGTAATATATATATATATATATAAATTTATAAGGAATACTATAGAATGGTTTGGAAATGGTGAGTAGTTGGAGATATAAATGAGTAAAAGTCAAAAACAAATTACGATATGTCATTAAAATGTGAAGAACCATCCAAAACATCACAAGGTTTTACCAAAAGATAAATCACAAGATATATATTTACTCACAAACATATATACATATATATATATATATAATTAGGATATGCATGATGAAAAATAAAAAAAATCTACCAAAATACATCATGATCAAAGGAGATATAATTAAAACATATGTTTTGAATTACATTCCTTCAATTTTTCAAGTTGAATCATTTACAAAATGATGTGTGTGGATATTGAAAAGAATAGATTCTGCAAGAGCACAGATGATAAGGTTGATGGGTAGCACAAATAAGGATTTTTTTAAGATGGAATGGTATTTATCATCACCTACTAAAGAGAACTAATATAGTAGACTCCTATCAATACTAAAATTATAAGAGCTTATAATTTAATATATTTTGAGAGCTACATTTTTTCCTTGTAAAGTTTAATCATTATTGGTGATAAATTAACAGTTATAATGATCAATTTAATTTGAAAAATATTTTGACATTTAGAATTATTCTAATGTATCTATGGTTTAACCTCACACATAGATCTTTATCACCACTAACTTTATCACAGATATAGGTAAATTTAACAACATTAAAATAACCACTCATATAGAGCTATGTGTGAGATTGAATAAAATCTTCATAAGAACAACTCTTAATTTTTTAAGCTTCATAATATTAGTCCAGGAATTATCAATTCTATATTTAGTAATAATATAGGTAAATTGGTTTTACAATATAATATTAACTATATAAATGTTTAAAAAATTAAAATATTAAAAATTACATTTAATAAAAAAGTATTTACAATAAATTAATAATTATAAAAATGTATGTAATATTAACTATAAATACAATTTTATTAACTATTAATTGTATTCAAAATATTTTGAATAAAAATTAAAAAATAATTATAAAAAATGAATAAATATTTAATATTATAAAAATGTATACATATATTTAAAAAAATTAATAATTTATTTTAATATATAGAGGAATATTTTCAAAATATTATAGTAGATCAGGTGGGAAGGTTAGTCTTAGATGGGCATGGTTCTGGTATGTATGGGCCAACATTCGGTTTTATAGGCTTATGGGTAATTGGTTCTTTGACATATGGCATTTGGGTCGATTTTGGGCCTATGGGATCAGGGCCTTCAGACCTGTATCAGAGGCCTTGGTGACTTTAGGCCTATGGTCCATGTAAATGGGTTTCTCCCTATATAGAAAGAAAGAGTTTCATTGTTTAGTAATTAAAGAGACATCAACTTTAACATTAAAAAAATATTAAATTTACTATCTAATATATTTGAAATAATAATAAATTATTATTTTTTTTAATAATATATACAAATCATATATCTAATAATACAATATTTTTATCAACTACATGAAAAATATAAATGTAAAAAAGTCACAAAAAAATTATTATTTATAAAACAATGAAATTAGAAGTAAGAATTTTAACAATTATATTTAAATATATATATACAAATGATAATATATATAGATGTTATTAATACAAATTAATTATATATATATGTATATATTATATTAATTTTATATAAAAATTTAATTAATTGTTAACTACTTTTAAAAATTATTGATTATAATTGATTGCATTATTATTTATATACATGAATAAATATTTTTTTAAATATATCACTAACTATAAAAATGTATAACTATATTAAAAAATAATTATAATTTTACAAACAAAAATATAAATTGAAAAGATTAAAAATAGAAATATATATCTATATGCTATTAATTATATTAAAAACATTACAATTTAATAAGTATATCTTAATGTGACTAATTTTAATGAAGAAATATTATTAATTATATAAATATGTAAATATTTTTTATTATAAATAAATTTATATATATTAAAAATTAAATTTAAATGCATAATATTTATAGCAGATTACTTGCTACAAAAATGTATATGAAATTAATTATATATATTTTTAATAATAAATGTATTTAATTTTTTCTGTTGAGATAGCAGTCGGTGTGGTTTTCTCTCAGTGATCTCATGGAACACCTAAGGGATAGGGTTCGAAGATTCCATGTCCTTCCCATGATACATCAAAATCAAAAATTTTGTGAGGGGAAAACTCGATATCCCTACTCTGAATGTGGGTTCATCAAGGGAGGATAAGGTTGTCTCCACTTCTTCCTTGAAAGAGTCTATGAGTAAAGGTAGTGAAAATTAAAGGCATTTTTCCTCTCTCAAAAATGGGGTCTTGGGTCATAAAATTAGAAGGGGCTTGATGGCTCACATTCTTTCCAAATAGGAAACAATTTCTGATAGTCTAAAGCATTGTATGTTTTCTACCATCGTTATGGTTGTCTTTACTTCAGGTTCAAAACCATGGATGGTGGATGATCTTGGTCCTCGAATTGAGAAATTACGGGAATTCAAAAAGTGGAAAATCATCCAAATCATATATGTTTGTTTTCACAACCTCTTTCTATCCAAGGATCTGAAAAAGAGATCATGTTTTTTTGGCTTGATTTCTATAAGTCCTGTTATGTTTTCAATCAATGATTGGGATGATAATTTTAATCCATTATCTTTTATCAACAGTATAGTGAAATATTAGATTTGTGCATTTGTCTTGAACTAGTATCTCTGGCATCTAAATATCTTTTATGACGTTACATCAATTATTGGTGTACCCATAATGATAGACAAGGATACTAAGGAGGATTGTTTGGGACACATTTCATGTATCCTTTTGAGGTATATATTTATTTTACACTTACTGAAAAAGTTGTAATTTGACTCAGAGTGACGATGTTGATCTCAAAAATAAAGTATGAGAATATTCTTGATTTTTCTGATGAATGTAAGATGACTGGGAACTTGAGGAAGAAGTTATAAAGGGATATAATCTATTCTACATGCTCTCTAAAAGGGAAAATCATTGAAATATTTGGGAAATTGGGAAAGTGTGGAAATCTTGATGAAGCATGGTGCAATGGAAATGTTGGAGACAAGGTAGTCACTGTTTATGATCATGTTGGTCCTTCTAATCATTTATTCATTCTTTATCTAATTAATTGGCACTAAAAGGGGAAGGATAGGATGATAAATTAGGTGTAGGAGATGCATCTCTCGGAACCACCATGGACTCAATCTTTCAAGGGATTCCAAATCATTATTCTTCTCATCAGGTGGGTGTTGAGAGTCAATAACTTAGTGGAGAATTTCACCCTGCTATAAAAAATTATCATAAGTCAGTTCAGTGTAATGTTTTAGAGGTTATTCCTACACATCCTTAGATTTTGGGGCACTTTTTTATAGTTTATCCAGTGGTAGCTGATTTTTTAGTTCAAATTCTGAAGGATGGTTACATCAAACAACCTAATGTTCAAAAAATATTGGATATTTTTAAAAGTTTGATAATTATTTTAATTCTTCACGAATTTCTAGCAAGTGGGGAGACATCTTAGATAATGAAAATGATAAGGGTCAATGGAAGGTCACTTCATATAATAATGATAGAAATCCCCTCAAGTCTTCGAGTAGTGGTGGATATGCCTCCTTTAAGGATTCCATTACAAATGGAAAATAAAAGGTGGTTGATAGTGAGGGATGAACTCCATTTCCATTAAAGATAAGGCCATGGAAGGACAATTTCACACTACCAAGGAAAAAAGACTACTAAGTCAACCCCCAAAGCATCAAAATTAAATATAACTTCATAGAAGGAAAGAATCAAGGAAAATGTCTTCATTATCTTTAAACAATTTCAATCACAGTCAAATTAATAAACTACTGATGATAATGAGTATGGTTATGAAAATGATATGTCATATTATGATCTTTAGTTCTGTTGTTTTTGCTACTGGATAAGAGTGATTTCCTTTGATTGACCTTTTCCACTCCTCTATTTACTTTTTCTTTCATCTTTAAAAAAAGGTGAGGAGCTTCTGCTTTGGGCTGGAATTGTTTGGTATATAACTGAATATATATTTAATATTATAAAAGTGTATACTTATATTTAAAAATATTAATAACTATGTTTCAATTTAAAGATAGTAATTTTCAATATATTATTAATTATTTTAAATATACTATCAATTATATTTAAAATAATACTAAATTATTATTATTTTAAGAAAAAAATAAAAAATAACATATAAACTAATATAATAATTTTTATCAAATACAAGAAAAATATTAATGAATTTTTTTTCAAAATATATTATTATTTATCAAAATATAAAATTACAGGTAATATTTTTAATAATTATATTTCAACAGAATTAAAATTTATAAGTTATAAATATATTATTATTATTAATTATACATATATAATTTTTTTATTTTTTTATAAAAATATAATTACATTTTAATTACATTTTAAATTATTAATTATTATGAATATTATAATTATTTCAATAAATGAATAAGTATTTTAAGAATATATATATTTAATTATATAAATGTATAATTATATTCATAAATATTTATATTTATACATAAATGAATATTTAAAATATCCATTATTAATTACTTAAATATGAATATTAATTAATAATTATAGTTTTATAAAAATTTATAAAAAATTAACTATAAAATTACCGCAATTCTAAAAGTTTTTTAATTTTATAAATTCATTTAAATATTTAAAGTTTCATTTTTTCAATTATTTATTTACATATATGAATGTCTTCATTCACATATGTGTCATTGTATCGGTGTGTGTGCACATTTCTAAAGAACCTAATGACACATTTGTGTGCATGTGTGTAATAGGTGAACCTAAAATATACATCTATATATCCAAAAATATATAAAACTTATAACATTAATTTTATTGTAATTTTTATATAAATTGAACTTAAATTAATTACTATATTTATATATTTGATTAAATATACATAACAGTATCCATAATATATAAAAGAAATTTATTTTCAAATTAACTGAGGTTGATGCCATGTTATAAAAGAATAATGAAACTATAGACAATTGAAGATTGGGTTCAGAAAAAGAAAAAATTACCCCATTGAAAAGAAATAAAAAATAGACTCAAAGAAGTTTCAAAGTCCTAAACCCTTCAAAAACTCAGCCTAAGAATCTAGACTCATGTTGTGCTAGGCTACCTCACTACCTTGACCTTGTGGACATCATCCTTATCTCTAAGTATTACCCCTATTCTGGAGAGGCTTATTAACCCCAACCTTAGCCACATTAAAGGTCACCACATTTTCCAAATACTCCACACCCGAGTTACCCTAAAATTCAATCAAAAAATTTTCATCCTAATTATTATCAATTAGTTTTTCAAAGGAGAAATATGTCACAACCATACCCACTCATGCTAGAGAATGGTAAAATACCCTATAATTGTTCTGAAATGGTAGGGGAATGGTCCCCAACCCTATTAGCAGTAAAAATTGTGTCCTTGGTAATGTACATGACATATATCTATGTGCTAATGGATGCTAGTATCCCTTGAACTCTATTGAAGTATTTTCTGTATTTTGGTTTCATATAGTGATCAACTTTAAGTTTTTTCTTCCCTTTTATATGAAATATGGATGGGGAGAGCTTCTATTTCATCGATGAATCTAGTCGAACATAATTATTGATAAACTGATCTTTCTCAACATGATGTGGTTGACTTTAATCCCTATTAATACTTAACGACACAACTATACAATATGTAGTTGTAAGTCAACTCATTGAATAGGCTCCTTGACATTAAAAGCATCTATCTCCACTCTTTGTTTAATATAACCCTTTAATGGAATTATAATTGGGGATCCAACCCCTAAATTTTTCTGACCTTTATGATCTTTTACTAAAATAAAATTCCTCTATAGATGTATCCATTTATCATCTTACTTTTGTGTAGTCTACTCATCAACTGATTATCCCTCCATTGATGCTTCAATGATCCTTATAATTGTTCCATTTTCCATCATCCTTAGTGTCTTCCAAATATCCTTCAAGACAATTATATGTTAAAATATAATTAAATTTCTCTAGATTCTATAAAATCTAGGCATACCACTCTTCAACAACACCCAGGTCCAGACCCTTCTCATATAGTATAAAAAGTCTATTGCACCTAAAAATACAATCCTTGCACCAAAATAGGATCCCACTAACTATACCCTATCAAAATATACTTTAGATATACTTTTAAAGGGCGGATCAATTCTTGGACCATGTCTAAAAACAGTTGTTAACACATAGGAGGTCCCAAACTTCACTGTTTTTTTGTATGGCCTTTGTTAAAATTAACAATTCCAAGCCCCATACAAGAAAAGTGATAGAAAATAAAGTCCCTACAAAACATATCAAGGAAATGATCACTTAATTAAAAAGAATAATAAAGTGGTGGAAAACTTTTATATTTATTTTTTAGAGAGATATCATCTTCCATAGTTGATAAATAAACCCTAACGGCTATGGTAGAAGCATGATCATCATCACCAATAATTATTTTTTATTAAAAGAGAGTGCATGAAACAAAATACTAAAGACATAAAAAACAATAAATAAATATAAGGAAACTACGGAGACCAAAAATGGTGAAGTCCAAGTGCATCCCCTCTTACAAGATTCTCTCATTCAATAGAGAAGAAATGAAAGTCTAAAGAAAAAATAATACTAAAAACCTATGAATTCATACAATTAAGGTGATCATTATACTTATTTCCCTCCCTCCAAGTGTGAAAAATGTCTGGTCTATCATTGATAAAAGTTTTACATCTTCCCAAAATATAAGATATAGACCACAGAGTATTACGCTTTCCATTCATTGAATCATGGATGATGATAGAGTCTGTTTCAACCACAGTGAGACCAATATTCTAATGCCTGCAAATATGAAGACCTGCATGCATTTTTAGAGCCTCAGTTATGAGGTAATGTCCTATAAAAAAGTGTGTATCAGAATAAAATATAACACACCCCATGTATTCTTGAACCACACTTCCAATTTTAATTCCATTCATAGAGTCGAACATCTAGAAAAGGGGCCCACCTAAAGCATTCTGGGGGAGGGGACTTCAATCCCTTTACTAGAGAGACTAACTATGTCATGAAAGATAAAATTAATTATTACCACAAAATACATACTTGAACACTGAATACCCTCATGTTTTGCCTTATTTATTGTCATCCAAATGCACTGGAAATCTACTGTAAGGATAATGGCATGCTCTTTCCTCTCTGGGCCAGTATTCTCTACACCATTGAACCAATATTCAGGGAAGAAAAAATTCATAAAATTTAAATAAGAGATACTCATTAAATCACCAAAGGTTCTCCACACATGACATTCCCATCCTCTTCTAAAGAATAGAGATTCAAGATAAAATTCAACAATACTCCTCATGAAGTGTCCAAATCATATGTCTTCAGTTAACATGTATATTTTGATAGGAATCCCGATTACAGAAGAAGCATTATAAAATATGTTGGTTTGGCATAAAATCTAGTTCAAACCAATTATTTTCACCCAAATATTAACTATAAAATATTAAATATAAAATGGATTGAATTGGAAATCCCACTCCTCGGTGAAAATCAATACAGTTTTAAGACCACTTGATCCAAAGCCCCAAGCCCTATGCTTCAATTCTTCATAGGGGAATAGAAAATGAAAATAACCTCGACCAAGAGAGATACATTTCTAATCTCAAAACACCCAAATAGAATAGAAAAACTAACTAGATCATAGGTATTCCAAGGTTTTATCCCGGATGTTAGTGTCGCCTTCGCTATTATTGAAAACTTAAAAATCATAAAATGATATAAAATTGAATCTATATTATTAATGATATATGAAGTACATGAATTCCTAAAAATCATAAAATGTAATGATTCATTTAAATAAGAAAAAAAATTGATTAGATCAAGAAGCATTTGGTGCCTCATCATGAGGATTTGAGTCTTCAACATAATTCTAATTCTCTAAAGAAGAAACTCTAAAGGAATCACACCTGACATGAGCTCTATTATCAATGAAAAGTTATAAGGAAAAGGTTTGGTTTAATATAATATATATATTTTGACAAGTGGAGGTTGATCATTAACCTTTTCTCTATAGAAATAACTCTCGATCCCTTTCAATAGGAAAATATTTTGAATTTTAAATGTTTAATTGAAAATGAATTTAAACATTAATGTTACAAAAAATTTATTGCAATAAAATTATATTATTATATTACCATAAATAAATATATAAATATTTTATCAATGGTATTAATAACACTAATAAAAGTTTCATTTATCATAACTAAAATATGAGCTCATAAAAAAATTTATCCATGCTTTTAAAAAGAACAGATAAAGGAAAGTTCCTTTTCTCTATGACTATATAGTAGTCTAAATTTAATATTTGGTAAACTATCCCAGTAATAAATAATTATAAATGGTTATAAAAAAATTATATATATAAAAAGAACTTATAAACAATTTAAAATAAATTGAATATTCATATTTCATCACATGTTAGGTATAAAATAGATAGATAATGAAAAGTTCTATATAAAAAAATAGAATCGGTATAGCACAAGACAATAGACCATTAGATAAATCAAGTAAAGTATACACTATTTCAAAAAGATAATACAACACATGAGTATATAGTCTAACTTAGGTCTAATAAAAATTTTATAGATCCTTTAAAAACAAAAAAACTACAAAATGTTTGGTAATAGTAACATTGTTAAAAGGTATATAAATAATTGGGATCTTATAGTCAATTAATTGTATAAAAATTAAAGAAAATTTTGATTTATTATGTCCAAATAAATGATATTTAATATAACTAACTATAGAAATACTTATATCTTTATATTTCATAAATTATTTCTTGTAAAGATTCAATTTTTTCCTTGTGTATATGATATAGTTTATCATCGTAGTTATTCTTTATAATGACATTATCTTTTCATATTTATCATATCCATTGGTACATTTGGATAAGGCCTATTTTAGAAATTAAATATTTGAATTCAAATTTACATTCTTATTTTGATCATATTCTAGATTTTAACACACCTTATCCGTAATTATAGAAGTATTATTCTTTAATTTTTCATTATATTTATTCAGTTTAGATACATCAAAATGAGCATTATTTTTCTCCATAATCAAATTTTAATTTTTTCTTCTTGAGTTTCTTAAACATATCCACGATATTCAGAATATCAAGTTGTAGTCTATCTAAATATTTATTCAAATCATCAAAAAATATTTTATCATTTTAAGGGTTAATATTAGAATCATAATCTATATCATAATTATAATCACTAAAATCACTCATTATTTCCATTGTTCACACATTTATAATGTCTTTATAAGTTTTATAATCTTAAATTGAGTCTCAATATTTAGGATAAATAATTTAACCCACTTCCCTTTTATCCATTTTTCACACTTATTATTCTATCCTTGATTTTTGAGTCTTTTATATTCATATTTTATATGCCTAATCTTCTTACAATAATAAAAAATAATATCAGAATTGAAATTTGAACATCGGTTAATTTTTATGACTTTCCAAGTAAAATTCATTTTGTATCTTATAAACTATTTCTTCTCCTTGATGTATTTGTACAATCCATTAATTATTTCAGTCATAAATATTTTTCCATCAGTTAAGGAGCATTAATCATCATAATAGAAACTAGATTAATTAATAATAGACATTAAACTAATACTCCTCTTAGTACCCTGAACCTCATTATCAATGTTTCTCAATTCAAGACCATACTATAAATGTTATCCAATAATCACTTACATGGAATATTTAGAAAAATATTTTCTTCAATTATAACATTATTAAGTTTCACTTATAGGGTATATATTGAAGAATCCTCTTGATCAAAACATTATTCTTTATAGTCTCTCTGAGAGTGGTTTTTTTCACAATCATTGTAAATTATTGATATATCTCATTTACACTTTTAGTATATATCATCTTGAACTCTTGAAACTCTACCTTATACATGCCATGATTAATTTTTTGGTTCCTTGATAAGTGACCTATAAAGTCCACTAAATGTTAGAAATAGTTTTTAAGTAGATATATAGCTATAAAAAACGTTTACTAATAAAATAAAAAATATAATTTATAAATTAGTAATTCAAAACATATTTAGAAACATTATTACCAAATAGAGAATAATGATTATATTATAGAATATTATAAGGTATGAACATAATAGTCCAATATTCAATACTAATATTTTAAAAAATATTTTACAATCTAGTTTTTCTATTATACATAGTCATGACCATTTAAATACAGTGGTCTTTGGAGATTTTAATAATAATCATCACCTTAGTTTTCAAAAATAAAATATATCATTACCTTAGTCTTGTTCAAGTCTAGGATAAAATTTGCAAAAAATGTATAATAATCAACAAAATAAGAGCCTATTATGATTCCAAATATTGGTATCTGATAAGATAAAAATATAGCACAATGACCCTAATTTGGTAAGCACTGATACCAATTAATAGGTCTCAAAATAGTTATAGAAAGAGACAAAGGGAGTCGTGAATTTTCAATTTTAAATAAATATAGTAATTAAACAAGTAATTTAAAATTTAGTGGATATAATATATAAACAATTTAATAATAAATATTAGATAAGTGGTTGTACATATTTTATATAGTAAAGTAAATAGGACAAACCAAAAGACATTTTATAGTAGTTCAGATCAAAATAAGCATGAATTTACTCTAAACATCCTCAACTAAAGAGTATTTATATCTACTATATATATCTTTTTATTGTGGTTAAGGATATATCCAAACTTTTAAGGAGTAGTCCAAACCAAGGAATTTCATAGGAGATGTCCTAACTTATCTTCATTTTATCGAGAGTGAAAAAACCTTATGAATGTTCTTTTTAGTTAGGTAAGTGTAGCTTGAGGTATACCTTTTAATTTTATTATAACCATAATATGATTTAGTGTTAGAACTTTTATAACTTTAAAGTAAAATAGAAAATTATATAATAGTAAAAGAATAAAGTAGTGAAACTATAGAATGTTAAAGATTATGGTTGTTGGAATGTGATAGATAATCATTGAAATTATAATTTAGATTGATCATTTAATATTCATGAAACAATCATGCATTTCCACAATTTGGATTCTCTTGCAGATGGAACAATGTAGCTCCAAAATGTTTTAGCATTTAGGTATTTAATATATTAAAATGATAGTCCCCAATCAAAGGCTTCAACCTTCATTTATATAAGAATATCCAATTAACATTTTTCTTCTCTTGAATCCCCATGATCCACCCTCTTTAATTAACCAAAATTCACTTCACATGGATCCCCATAAATCTCTCGATAATTTGTAATTACAGAAATTGTAAGAATTTACAAATAAAAAGGACCCATTACACTATTTGAAATATAGTGGATCATTAAAAATTATAATAATGCCTTACGAATTAATATAGCATCGTCATCTTATCATAATCTCACATTATTACTTGACAGTATAATCTAGCCAATATAATCGAGAAATATCTCTTATCATTATATTCACCACTTAATATAGTATCACACACTTCTTATGGATATTAAATTCAACACATTTTTTAATGTGTATCATCCCTTAATATTGAATTTCTTGTATAATAGTGTTTAGTTTCTTTGGGGGAGTATGTTCTTCTCATAACATAGTACGCATCTACCAATTAAATTAATTTTTTCATCAATTTCATACACAAATTCCACCATTATTCAACATAGATAAATTGTAATACGTGTTGTAATATAAATTATGCTTGAAATAGTACTTCATAAAATGGTGTGTCAAATATTTGATAACAAAATAGATCTTGATTTTCCTATATTTCTTATACTTAATTGTGCACCATTCAAAAGAGAATTCTTTTTCAGAATAAAGTTTTTTTAAGAAAATCCATCCTTCAACCCACTCGGTCCACCAACAAATCACCTAAACCAATTCATGTATAACACTTTCAAACACATATTTATAATTTATAAAGGGTATTTTATATGTTTTTAAAATTAAAAGAAAATAAATCTAAGTTTATGAAAAATCAAAAGTGAGTTAGAAATTCATTAGGAGCCTTAATTCCTTTTAGATAAATTTAAAATGTGTTGATGTAATTAACACATTCCGCCCCCATCCCTTTTAACCCACCCACCCCACTCATATCTCATAGATTTCCCCTCCCTCTCTCTAAACCACCCCTCATCTTTCTCCCTCTATATTTAAAATTTTCTCAGTTTTTAACTCTCTTGCATGCAACTCTTTTGGTGGCCTTAAGAGAGTATAAGATATGTAAATATTCATTTAAATATATTTTTTTATAATCTATTATATCATTTTTTTAATTATTTAGTTGTTTTTTTGTTAATTTTAATAATTTTATATACTTTGTTTTTTAGTTAATTAAATGTGATTTGGTAATAATAGTTAATATTAGTGATAAAATTTTTATTATTTAATTATTACTATTTAGTGAGGAATTTATAGTTAGTCTTAGTGATTTAATAATTATTATGAAATAATTTTTATTTGATATCACTTATTTGTTTATGATAATTAGTAAACACTAAGAATTAACTAATATATAATTAATTAACAAGTCGTTATAAAATACTATTTAATTGATAAATAATTAATAATTAATTACCTATTAAATTTTAATTAATATTAATTATATAATTATTAAATATTAGTTAACTACTGATTACCTAAGGATCAACTAGTAATTATGTAAGGATTATTAGAAGATTAATCAATGATTATATAAATGATTAACTAATGCTTAATTAATAATTATCCAATAATTAAGTAATAAGCGACTAATAATTAACAATTAATTAACTATTAATTAACTATTAAATAACTATAAAGTAACGAATGATTAATGAGTCATTAATTAATGATTAACTAGTGATTATCTGAAAATTAACTAATAATTAAGGATTAATTGAGAATTAATTAATTATTAGATAAATGATTAACTAATGGTTTATTAATTATTAACTAACAATTAATTAATAAGTAACCATTAATTAAATATCAATTAACTATTAATTATCAATTAAATAACTATTTAATATTGAATTATTAACGAATGGTTAATAAATGATTAATTAATGATTGATGAATGATTAACTAATGCTTAACTGGGGATTAATTAATGATTAACTAATGATTAAATAAAGATTAACTACTAACTAACTAATCATTATTTAATAATTAATTAATAATTAACTAATAATTAAAAAATAAGTAACTATTAATTTTCTATTAATTTACTATTAATTAACTAATAATTAACTTTTAAAAATGTATTAATTAATGAATTATTAATGAATGATTTATTGATGATTAAATAATGATTAAATAAGGATTGAATAATGATTAACTAATGATTAACTAAGGATTAACTAATGATTAGTAAGGATTAACTAAGTATTAATTAATGATTAACTAAATGATTAATTAATAATTTCTGATTAATTAACTAATTATTTACCAGTGATTATCTAATGATTAATTTTGGATTAACTAACGATTAATCGAGGATTAAATGTTGGTTAATTATTGATTAAATATGAAGTAACTAATGATTAACTAATGATTAACTAATAATTAACTATTAATTAACTATAAATTAAATAATAACTAAATACTTAATAACTATTAATTTACTACAAATTAACAAAAGATTAATGAATGACTCACCAATGATTAAATAATGATTAACTAAATTATTAACTAAATGGTTAACTAATGATTTACTACCTATTAACTAGTGATGAACTAAAACTTAACTAAGAATTAGCTAAGAATTATCTATTTACTAACTATTAATTAACTATTGATTAAAAAGACATTAAATAATTATTAATTATTTATTAAGTGACACTTAACTAATCCTTAACTAATGATTAACTATTATCTTATAATAAATTATATAATTACTAAATTAGTTAATATTAATTACCAAATAATTAAGAACATAGTTACTAACATTTATGAGAACTTGTTTACTAACTTCATTACTATAAAAAAACATCACACTTCTTCCACTTTTAACCTTATACGATTATTCCCCAAAGTGAATATTTCCTTTCAATAAAATAATAAACTAAGGATGGTGTGATTATCCAAGAAATTACATCCTATTCAAGATAATGAAAGTGGATACATGCTATGAACTAATGTGCCTATGTGAAGTAAGCCCAAATAGTTGGATTGGGAATCAACTCAATCATCACATGATGCATAGTAAATAGGCCTAAATAAGAACCTGGTTAAACACTACTAGGAGATATTTTTTTATTATTTACCCTATAGACAATTAATTTCTTTATATAAATTTTTTAATATTAAAATTTTGAAAAAAAAAACATTAATTAAATCATTAAGAATATTAGAAAAATACTAAAATTTAGATAATGTAAAGCTTAAGTGGTTATCTAGGAAAAGCCTCTATGTATGGATACCGTAAGTGGATGCAGGCTATGAAACAGATGTACCTATGGGTAATAACCCCAAAAAGGGTAGATTGGGTAATAATTCAATTGTCACTCGATGCATGACAGAGAGGCCAAATTGCACACTTGGATTGACACACTAGAGTGGACTTCTTTATAAAATTCACATTCTCTTTCAAAACTATGCAAATGTTAATTATATTCATATACCATGAAATAACATTAAAAAACTATTCAATGATCAACTATACTTGATTATTCCGCATTGTGAATATTATTTACATTATTAGAATCATGATAAAAGCCCATTTTTCACATAGAAAATCATGTATGCTTGTGTATATTATTACAAGGAAGAATTTAAATTGACTAAAGAGCTTCATATAGAAAATAACCAGTATTAATGGTTAGTATATTTTATTATCCTTCCTTAAGATAACTCAAGGAATGAATTCGTGGTCTTTTAAATCAATGATCTAGTTCAGACATCTAGTATATTAGCTATTAACATTTTAAATTTCAGGATATGTTATGGAATTTATCTTATACTTTAGAAGATGATGAGGAATTGTCATAAGAAACAAAATTATTTTATCCAACAACCTAATAATGCATTTATGGAGTTATATGTGGAGGTTTCTACAGTCTAGTGGTGGCCACTATTGTGTGAGATAGAGGCATACAAGATTTGTCGAAGAAGGTATGTCCTAAGAATATGTGACTCCTATATATCTAGCAGAAGAAGAAACCAAAATTGATCAACCAAATATAATACAAGATCATTTTTATTATCATAAAGTGTATAATGATGGAATAGAAATAGAAAATAGTGATGCTTTTTTGGATTTTGGATAAGTTGTGGAAGAAGATTCAATAAATGCAATAGTTGAACATCAACATTAATGAATAATAAATAATCTAACACTCTTCACATATTTTTCGAGGTTATGCACATTTTACTAAATTTAATATAATATTATCACGCCTAAAATTTAGTTTGAAGGAGTTATATAGGATATAATTAGTCAAATGGAAAAAACATTATATATTGAGAGATATTTTCAAAGATATATTCCATAAAAATTATACATAAATGATTTCATATTGAGATACACTATATTTATTTTTTCAAGTTTCAAAATAGATAAAATATATCATGCACTGTTTAAAATATGCTTATGATTTTATATTTTTATTTATCGTGCTTCCTGATATTTCTCTTAGATGTTTGAGGACTTCTAAGATTGAAAAATCTCATAATTTTTTTCATCCAAACCTATAAATAGTTAATACATCATTTGATTTAAAATTTGTGTTATCTATTATAATGAGGATGATCATAATCGACCCAGATATGTCTATAACCCTTGTATACAAGAGTATTTAACACAATTTTGGATACAATATTTCCAATGGAAATTCATGGATGGTGAACAAAAGAAAATTGATAAGTTTTATGGTGATTGGGATGAATTTATTAGGTGTTTCCATAATTTCTATCAATAATGAGAAAAAACAACAAAATTTTCTTCTACCTTGATACGAATGAATATATGACTCATTATAACTAAGTTAAACCTTCTCATGGCAATTATTTTCTGGTTTTTTCAGAATTCATTCCATGTATTACCACATTTCATTTTTTTCAAATAGTTTATACAATTTGATAGAATGTTTCAATATGGAAAGTATAATATCAAATTTTTATTGTGAAAACATAATATAGTAACCATATACATCTTTAAATTGAATTTTCCATAGTACAGAATGAAAAATATGAATATTAGAGTTATTTTTTGGCTGGTTTTGGTAATCATTTCACCCATATTTGGGGTGTATGTTTAATACCAAATCATCCTCATTAAATCAATGATTCATTCAATGAATATACTATTATGCGGATATCCCTTAATTCACATCATCAATACTACAAATACACATTTCCAGAAATGTGTGAATGACTTTTCATTATTAATTTAGGAACAAGGCTACTAAAAATCTTGGTATATAATCAATTTCTTATTCTTTACACTTGCAAGATAATTACAAAATTTATCTATATGTAATACGATCACTTTTTATAGAATATAAGCTGGATGAGTGAAGGTTTTAGTAGTTATAGGAAATAATTTATAGGGATAATTAGGTAGAGTATGATTATATTATACATATTCCAAAAGAGAAATGGACATTGAAAGTTTATGGGTAAAAGAGGTATGAACACATAACCCCAAACATTGTGGAGTGCAACAATTGTATCTTTAAGAAGATTTGAAATTTAATTATAAATATCCTAGTTTATGAGATATTTTATCAATTTGTAAATTATATCATAGAAAGAGGAAGATAGACTATTTAAGGGATTCATTAGGGAATGTGGTATGAATGATACTTTGAATAAGATATTGAGAGAAACATTTATAAAGCTTCTATATTTCAATTTTTATTATTCAATTATAATTAATGTAAATTTTAAGTGAAGGAATATTAGGACTCCATCACTGGTCTCATAGGTCAAGTGTTTCCGTTATTACTAGATTCAAGGCATTGTCACTATGGAAACTTCTTGGCATTGTAGTTTCCTTGGGTGTAAACCTTTGTAATGTGTACCTCTGTGAAAATCTCATGGAAGCCATGTGTAGATATAGTGTACTGAATCAAGACTATTTATAACTAATATAGTGCACCATTTATGCCTATTGATGAGTTTCTACATTTCCTATTTATTGAATATCAGACCACATAGATAAAGGAAATTAAAAGTTTATAACCACAAGAGAGATCGAAGTCCAATAATATTCATAATAAGATGGGTTACACCCAAAACAATTCAAGCCTCTGATATACATTATAATTCATAGGTAAGTTCATAACAGGATGTGATAACCTAACCTATCTGTAATTAGTTCTCATTCTCATCAATGATAATGTATTTCTTAAAAATAATGTAATGTCTAAAGTCTTTAAAAATTGGATTAGGGTCGGACCTCATGTTGAACTTTTGAGTGGTTTTATAAAATTTTTGTTGATTTAAAATAAACCTTATAAAAATATATTACATGTGAATTTTAACACCAACCATCTAAAAATACCAAATAAACCCCAATGATTTTTCACATCTACTAAATATGTTCCTTCCAACTTTTTTTCTAGAATATTATAATTCTTATAAAAGTGATGATATAAGTAACCAGGTAAAGTTTTTAAATGGGATCATGAATAAGATCAATGTAAAATGATGAAACTGATTTTTCAAGAATAATTAATATGATATTATGTAAAACACCCTATGTGGTGAATAAAGTTCAATTCATGTTTTCAACTTTTTAAAGTGAAAATGGTTTTAACAAAACTTTTATATCATACATTCTACCAATCATAACAATCTACTAAATGTAACATTATATTTACATTTTATACTTATGAAATACCTATTTTATTTTGATTCATATAGATAGAGGATATTACTCTTCTCACTGAGCTATATAGGCATGTTTAATATGATGTGCTTGCAATCCATGAGGTTTAATGGGTTAGGGTGCATAGGGAACACCATTATCATCACATTCTACCTCCAACATCTATTATACCATACCTATAACATGTTTGATTATATGGTGTTTCTATATAATAATTTACATTAATTTATCATCACCTCCTAATTTCCCTCATCAAGAAATAAAGATTTGAAACTTGCATATTCCACTTTATTGAGGGAGATATGATCACCACCCTACATGATATGGTAGTTATGCTCGGTCTTCCTATCCAGGGTTCTATAGTTATAGGACCCACCCTTAGAGACATTCATGAGGTTATAAAATGATTTAGAGGCTTTGAAATTTTGTGTGTTGATATTACTACAGATGGGACTTCTTTGTCTATAAGCTAGTTTTACTTTCACTTCGCACATTTACCCACTAATATTGATGATCATAGTGTCATATTTTATGCATGTGCATATATCTTTCAGGTCATTAGAGGGATGGTGTGTTCCAATCACTCCACTATGTATGCCCACGTGATGTATTTGGGGCCAGTGGAGAACTTTGATTGGTCTATGAGATATAATTGGAAATATACATGCATGGAATAAACATAAAACTCATTATGCAATGCATTCTGATTAGATCACATTTATCTTCTGGGATGATTCATCCTCATTCATATGTGGGAATGGGTGTAAATCTAATTTCTTTGATATCTTTATTTATATGAAACATTGATTTTAAACAAACCCAAAAAAATTAAATATTATTATTTAACCATTTTTTTATTTTTGAAATCAACATGTCAATGTTATCTAAGGTTGAATTTTTTATATTTTTCTAAAAAAATTATTTTCCAGTGAATATGGAAAATATAAAGTTTTATAAAATAGTAATTTCATTTATTTAAATAATGTAATTTGAAATTTTTATTATATTTTCTATTTGTTATGAAATTGGTATAAAATCTATTTTATTTATAATAATAAAATTAATCCTGTTATTATTATCATTTTACATGATTTTTTTATAAGATAATTTTTAGACCTAAAACGCATTTTTATAGAAAAATGTCATTTATCACATTTTTTATGTTTATTTTGAAATTAATTTATAAAACATATATGATTTGAATCTGTTAAAATGGATTCAATATTTTTAATTAGTGGGTTTGAATTTGGAAAATATATCTCTTTTATATTTAGGTATTATGAATAGTAATTGTTGTAATAATTATCATCTCTATAAAGGGTGAATTAGGTAATTAAGGTTAACAATAATGTGATAAGGCATTAATAATATATCCAAAACTTTCCCTTATTTCATTCTATGAGATTAATTTTATTTTATCCATCCTTTATTTCAATATATGGAATTTTGGGTCCATTTTCCTTTGATAATTATATTTACATTATTTTAATTAAGTGAAAATGAAAAATGTCACTCTCTTTCCATTAAATTTATCTTATAAGATCACATAGAGATAAAAATAAATTTTTAATAAACATTAATGTTTATTTTTTGAATAATGAAACAAATTTTTTTATGGTAATTTATTTATATTTTTTAGTTATTATAGAATTACATTAAATTCTTATACAATGCTAACAGAGTTCCTGTGTAAGCAATGGAAAAAAGTCAAAGTAAATAATTTCAAAATCATTAAAACACATATTTTTTGGATGAATTATGGTTAAAAAATAATTATAAATTTATTAATAATTCATTAATGATGTATAAAAGGATTATATTTTAGTTCTATCTATTTCTTGATGTCCTTAAATTCAAATTATGTGAATAGTTCTTAAAATTAATTTAATAGTATTTCTTATTAAATAATATTTTATTAAATTATTTCAAAATCATAAAAAACATGAAAGAGGTCAATTAGGATTATAATTGTTCTAAAATTTTATCCCTTTTCCATTTATGAGTAAATTTTTACCTTATAAGTACAATTATAACCCTTTGAGATTGAAAATTTTATTACTGCTGTTAACGTAGAAGTTGTTTCATAAAGGGGTCAACCCAAAATATAACGCTTAAAATACCACTAAAACCTCTACAAATTTTATTAAAAGAATATAATTCAACCATATATAATCTTAAATTCAAAATTTCTCCAAATGGGCAAACTTTCACAAGAAAATGAATTCATTATATTTATATATTTATATTAATTCCATGTGTTCCCTTTCATTCATTAAAAAATAAACCACTTCTTATGTCTTCTATACACCACCTAGATCCACATAGATCAAATAAAATCTAAAAATAAATATTAAAAACATAATTATTCAAGTTCTAGAGGTTCTCTTCTTCCCAAAAGACCAACCCTAGTTCCCTTAAGAGGATATTTAAAGGAGATATTTCAAAGAAGAGGTAGTCATATTTATAGAGAACTTTAATTTTTCTTCTATTTTTACAACATTAAATAATGTACTAACCATTATTATATAAAAATCCATAATATCCTATATAATTATATGTGATTATTCGTATGTAAAATGAAATTATATATCCCTCTTCGTCAAATGTGAAACAAAATCATCGCTAGTGTATAAGACAGACTACCAACTCGTGAACTAATGTAATATGTTATCCATCACCACCTCACATGGATTGTAGTGATGATAGAAATAATGAATAATAATTATAATTATGACATAATTATAATTATGTGATTATAATATATTATCTACTTAATTAACCATCCACACATTAAAAATGATGATGTCTCTCGTGCATACATACGATTTTCAATCTCTATGAAGCGATTTGATTCAATTTTTATGTTTGTTTGTCGTGGATGATTTAAAATATGCATATATTGAATATTTATGATGTTTATATCATTATATAAATTCTATAGATGATATAACCAAGATCAATATTCAAGTACCATAACTACTAAATTAAAACATACATAAAAAATGAAACAGTTAACACCTAGAACAGTGACAGTAAGAAACAATTCATAAAAAAATGGGTGATAAGATGTTATAAAAGGATTAAATATGATATTATATATATATATATTATTTAATTATCATAAATATAAAATTATTATACATGAGTTTAAAATAATATGCATGTCAATTAAAACTTGAGGTAAGGGATTTCATCTCAATTACCACTCCATCAAGACATATTAGGTACCATGGATATTATCATATGATAATTCATCATTATTGTTTTTTTATTCTAATATGAGTTATTTTACTTAATTTTATATTATTTATCACTTTATATGTTTTATGTTATAGGTGGAGTGAGACACACCTGTTCGGCAGGACACCGAGATACATTTTAGGTGCATATTGTCTCGTGTTGGACAGTCCACTACCCACTAATGAATTATATAAATTTTTCTGATGATTAATCAATTTAATAATTTTATCATTTTTGGAAACTAGTAAAAAAAATATTTCAACAAATATCACTTATCATTTTAAATTTCATGGCTACAATACTATGCTATATTAGACCAGCTTTCTGCACACTACGCTACCAGTCTTAATGATTTCCCAGTTTTAGTGCCTCTTAAACACATTCATATTTTTTAGTGGAACAAAACTAATAGATTAATGTTGTATATTGGATTGGTTAGTTTTATTACATTTACACCCATACAACCAGCATCTCTTCATTCCCTAAAGATGGTAGGGATGCTGGAAGTTGGCTAGAAATAACACAATGAATGGTATCTCAATATCTAGGATAGAAGTGCATCATTTCATATCGAGGGAATCCATATGATGTGATTTCAAATTTTATATTAGATTGATTAGGTTCTACGGTATATAATGGATTCTATAATATAGATACATACATATATATATATATATATAAAGTTTCGAGATCTGGTAATTCAATAAATTTACATAAGTTCGTTTCATATAAATTTTTTTAATTGAATTTAAACCTATTTATATTACACTCAAAAATAAAATATTATCCACATTTATATTCCATGGGAAGGAAAGGAATTTAGACAGGTAGTGTATCATGATGCCTCATATGATATGATGTCATCTTATTTTATTCTACACGATAGTATCTTTGATAGTCTATATAGGGAAGAGGATGTTCCTGCTCATAGAGTGGAGGCTCTAACTATATAACCACCTCAAAAAGATACTGATGTTGAAGAGCTATGAAGATGATGATGTAGACCACATTGGGATACACATGAGGCCTTACATATTCCATAGAAAGAGGCATACCACTTAGAAGATGATCTTAAACCAAATGTGGATGTGTACCAGTAGGATTGGGATCCATTTATATTATTAGTTTATCCATAGATTTCACTACATATAGAAAATCTAAGCTCGTATCAGGAGTCATTTCTCATAAATCCATCTTTTGTGATCGATCCTTCTTAGGACATATGGATCTCTCATCAGATGGTGGGTCCTTCCAATTATGTAGTTGGATAAGAATCAGGTGCACATCTCAATATTTGGATGGAACCCCCTCTCAAAGATTCGGATATTTAGCAGCAAAAAAGTTGAGGTTCATCGACCATAGGAAGATCCCCCTCTAGGTCATCAAACTCTGCCCTAGTACAATGGTCAGTGATCTCAAAACAAGAATTCCATTTACACTCTAGACTATTAAATGGGACATTATCATAGATATTGACTATACTAATTGATTTATTAGTTTTATATAGACATAAATGATTTGAGATTACAATTTATACTTTATCTTTTTGATAATTTTCAGATAATTATAAAAGCACTATTTAACTAATTTAATGTCATATATTTATTTTAATAAAATCACTTCCATAGAATATTGGAATTATAATTAAGAGTATTAATTTTATTGTTTATACATTCCCTTTCACTATAAATTTTTAATCAACCCATTTATTTATGAAAAAAAATCAATACATACGAATAAAATTATTTTCTTTTATAATTACTATACTTATTTTGAAATTAAGTATTTTAAAAATATTCATTTAGTAATCGTTATTCATTAATAATATATAAGAATAATAAGTAATTGATTAAATAAATTTAAATGTAATAATTATAAATATTTTATTTCTAATTCTTAAGGGATAATTATTTTTAATAATTTATAGTAATATGATACAAATAATTAGTTAGTTATAATTAATTGTAGTTATTAAAATTGATTAATAGTTAAATATTAAATTAAAATTATTATTAGTAACTATAAATAATTACTATTTAATTATTTAAAATTCATGGAAATAAGATATAAATAATTATTTTGTAATAATTATTACAATTGAAAATTATTATTAATATCTATTAATTTTTTAATTAAATATTTACTAATATAGAAATATAAAAAAATTATTAAAATTAATTATTTTTAAATTATTAAAATATTTTTAAAAATAATTATCTATTATGGTATATATATATACATTGAAAACTAAATAATTAGTAACTATTTACTAATATTTATTTATTTACTTACAATTAATTATAATTCAAAAAATTTTACCTACCAATAATTATTTCTAGATAATTTAGTTATAAAAATTCAATTTTATTTTTTTCATTTTTGTTAAAATGAATTTTTTTTTGTTTAGAAAAAGGCATTAGAATCCATAATTTATTCTCCAAATGTTTCAGGGTAAATGTGACTGGGCCCTTAACACCTTTCAGACTTATATTTCAAAATATTTCAAACATAGAATTATTTTATTAATATTTATTCAAAAACATTAAAAACTCAATTACGAAATATAATTATAGGTAAGATTGAGAAAATATATCACATGAAAATTAGAAAGAAAAACTAGTATGAAATAGGTCTCTATAATGTTAAATATGGGGCATCGAATTCATAAGATCTTGTTGTCTCTTTAAGTAGCCATTTGAGTGGTGGCGTATATTGCATCTAATTTTTTCTTTCTCTGATAGTGGCAAGATAATATTTTTTGTATATGTTTGATAAAAATGCACTATATTGGGTCTATAATATGAGGTGTTAGAGGATATTAGTGTCCATTTTATTCCATCATTATGTCAAGAAACTCTCAAACCTCCATTGCGTTTTGACATTGTCTGCAGGATTATTGAGATGGTCCATTCTATATGTGGCATAACATTTAATCTTGGCATAGAACACATTAATATTATAATAGTATCAATGAAATTGGTGGATATTCTATTTAATCATGGAATAGTATGGTCACATAACTTGAGATTGTGTTCTATATTTACATTAATATGAACCCTTATTTTATAATTCATTCTTCATTTAAAATATTATTAAAATTTATCACAACTCGTGTAACATTTAATTTTGGGATAATTGTTACCGGATCCTCACTTTATTTCAATGGTCTTATGTTCAATTCATTATCTCATTCATTTATATCCTAAAATTATCATCATGTATTGTACACTACCATCCATGAAAAGTCTCACTGATAATTTTTTTAAAAGAGTATCCCTATAGTATGTTGCCTATATTAGATATAGAGAATATATAAAATACTTCCAACAAATAAAATTTCACCTGAAAATATATAAATTTCACAATTTATAATTTAATATGAAAACATTACTTGTAGATAACCCAAAAATACCTATATTATAACATAATAAAATCAAATAAAAGTTAAACATATTAAAATTAATTAAAGAATAAAAAATATATATTATCAATTCTAAAATACGAAACATGAAAATAAATAAATAATATTTTCACATATAAAAATGTTGAGAAATTAAATAAGTTTACCCATATTTATTCATATTAACTTAATTAAGAAAAATAACTTATAAGAACTGAAAAAAATATATATGAAAAACACATAATCACATATAATCATGCTAATTAAAATATTAAACATAACTAATGAAAATAAATAGAAGGATATTTGTAATTATAAAAAAATAATAAAAGTGGAAAGGATCCACTCAACGTCAACATTCTATGTCTGCAATAATAAATCACACTTTAAGTAAATAGAATCTATCAATGATAAAGAAACATTAAACATAGA
Source organism: Viscum album (assembly GCA_963277665.1). NCBI lineage: Eukaryota > Viridiplantae > Streptophyta > Magnoliopsida > Santalales > Viscaceae > Viscum > Viscum album. The sequence goes on from OY728133.1 coordinate 1,056,018,834, forward strand.
GAAATTTATAAGAAAAAAGGTATAAGGAATGGGTTTGATCAGTCTTGGGTCTATATATAAAAATATTATTTCTCTTAATGTTGTATTTTATGTACCCAATGTTTATAGAAAATTTGTTTTGGGTGTCTTATTTAATATATAGGTTTTGAGTTATATTTAAGGCATACAACATTTTTTCCCAAGGTTGGGTTTTTATTTAAAATGGATATATATATATATGATAGATTAATTATAAAAATATTTTTTTACTTATTTATTGAAGTTAGTTTACTTATTCCATATTGGTTTAAGAAATATAAATTATAAGAAAATTCAATAAATGAAAAATTGAAATTATAAAATAGAAGGGATACAAATAATGATAAATGTATTGTGTGGACACTAACAAAAATATCAAGAAAACCATTTATTACTATTGAAAAGAAAAGTAATTTTTTATAATTATTACATAGTGATGTATGTGATTTTCATGTCACATTCATAATAGGTAATAAAAACCCATTATGAATTTCATTGATGACTATTATTGGTATTTTCCTCTTTTTCCATAACATTCTAAAGATATATATATAAATTAATTTACGATTTATAAAAATGAATTTGAAAATAGTATAGTCTTATAATTAAATGCATTAGATTTGATAAGGGAGCATAATAATACAGTCCTTAATTTTTCGAAACCCAATGGATCATATGTGAATTTATATATCCTTATACATCCTAAAATAATGGTATAACTGATATAAATAATAAAAAAATAACGTAAATGGTGAAATTTACGATGTTCATCTTGGGGTTTTCAATGGGTTGTTAAAGAGAGGAATTATTAACTATATATCCTTATTGATTGATTGTTTGGGCTGTTAAACATAGTGGTGTAATTATGTCATTGGGATCAAAGAAATAAACTTGTATAACAAACTCCATAATGGATTTTGGGATTTTTACTCTATAAAATACTAGAAAAAGTATCATCATAACTTAGATTTATCTTATTGTATGTAACTTTTAGTATCAAATGGGTTCCCCTATAATATATAAAATGTGATAGTCAAACTATATAGTAAAGTAATATAATAATTATTACAATAGATTATCAAGACCCACTGGTCTCAAATATATCTATCTTTTTCAGTTGTCATAATATGGTATCATGACTATAGGACTTATTAGATTAATAAAAAAAATTAAATCCACTAACTATGGGAAATTAAAGTGATTTGGTGTAAAAAACATCCATTTAGGTGCTTTTAAAGTCATTATCAATGATTTATCAATAATTGGAACTTAACTTAACATATGATAACTTAGTGTATCTAAGTTCAATGTAGGAAATTCTATTATAGTGTGAATGGAGCACCAAATTATGTTAAATTTATGGGAATGGTATTTTTTACATATAAAAACAAATGGTTAGTTTTAAAATTTATCAATGAATCAAGGATATAAATAAAATGTAAGACTTTGAAACAATTTGGTTTAGGAATTTTAATTTATAGTGGTGCCACTCTAAAATGCTTATAAAATTAGGTATCAAAAAATTAGGATAGGATAAGAAAAAAATGAGCACAATGGTTCCTAGAAATGAAATAAAGAACTATGTAATTTAAATAATCTTGTATAGGATGAATCTGGTGTAAAAAGTTGTTACTTTTTTAAGGAAGATCCCATATATTTATCAATATATATTTTATTTTTCACTAATATATTGTAATATCTAAAGCCCAAACCCTAATAAAACAACCCAATCTGGAGAACTACATATATTATAAATGCCTCCATGTATGTCAAAGGCCATTGACAAGGGATGGGGATTGAATAAAAGATTAATTGGGAGAATACACCCTCATTATCATCACAAGAAATATCAATATAAAATACTTAAATAAAAAAAAATATAATATAACATTAAAATAAAATAATAAAATATTATATTAGTAAGATAATTATAAATAAAACTGCACACCGTATTATAAAAAATCCTAAAATAATATATCAATTAAATATTTCTAAATGATAAATCATATATAGTACCAAAAAAAATCTAAAATACAATGATATAGATACGCAATCAGTAATCATTGTCATCACCTTGGACCTATCATCATATCTCATTGAGCTCTTCTAGCTCATTCACCAATATTATGGTGTATTACCTAACCTATATTCCAAATATAAGATCTACCCATCCACTATGGTTCATATGAAAGGTTTGAGCATAAATCATATTCTTCCACTACTAATATTTCCCCTAATAGTAAAATTTATAAATACATGAATTTACTAAGTGAATGAAGGTGTAAACCATCACCTAAATACACTTATCATTCCATTGAGTGATTAAGAATCTATAAAGATGATGTCTCAGCCCTATCTTGGCCAGTGTTAGTATGGGATGAGTATACCCATTCTTTTATAATAGAAAATAGTAAATGACTTATCCCTATTAAAAAATAGATGAATGATTTATCACCATGTAATGAAATCATATATGAATGATTCATCATCGAATATGTATCATAATTTAATTTTTAATTACCATATAAATTACCCTAGGTGGGTTATTTATCCTTGAATTCATTAACCAAAAGAGAATGAGTCTCTACCCTACAAAATACTATAGTTGAATGGGTCATCACTAGATACATAATCCATAGCAGAACAGGTTATCACTGGATACATGAACCATAGGTAAAGAAGTTATCCCTGAATAAATAAACCATAAGTCCATGAGTTATCATTAAATATATAAACCATATGTGAATGACTTATCACCATATACATAACCATAGTATAATGAGATATCACTAGATAAATAATCCATGGGTGATAAATTTATCACTATATTAATAACCATAAGTGAATGAGTTATCACTATATACATAAACCATTGTAATAATAAAAAACATGAATGATATATCTCTAATAATACCCATTTTTAAATTATTTATCACTAAATATATGAAGTGTGGTTGAATGATGTACCACTAATAATAAACATGGGTGAATGAGATATCGCTAGAGGTAAATGATATATCACCATAAAAACCCAATATTCAAAAGATAGATTATAATCCTATATTGTAGATAAACATTCTCCATATGACACTAGAATTAGTTCCTTAGAACCATTAGTGATCACCCAACTATTAGGCCCCACCTCCCTCTATTCCATGGTCCAATTGGTGCATCACAATAATGTAAATTTTAGGAAAATCATAACAATAATAATGGGAATTTCCCTAACCAAAACATGCCCCTCAGCTAAATACATTAACACATTAGTAAAAACATATCTTAATGAACTATATTCTATCCCTTATCTAAATCACTAACTATATCACAAGCATTACTGGACTGATATGCTCGATAGAGATTGGCCAACCTAGGATTATCCCAACACTATGGCTAACACCTCTCAATTTTTGTAAGACTCTAGGATATAACACATATCCCCCATGTTATATTTACAAATAAAACCTATCATCTATCAATCACGCTAATATACAACCCTTGGTAGGTCATTACTCATAATCATGCAATGATGATTTTTATCTAAACCATTTACATAATCTTATATATTATTCACCCCGCACTCAATGGTATTCTAAAAGGATAATCACAATCCAACCTTATAATATATCCCCAAAAACAAATTATTCAATAGGTTGTTAACTCACCTAGAATCCCTTAGTTAAAGTTTACTCACATCTATATATTCCTCTAAAGGAAAACACTCAAAATCCCAAGGAACCCCAAGGAGTATCCCTCTTGGATTACCCATAACTCACATTGTTTCTCCAACAAATTTTTTACTCAAACATATCCCAATAATCTAGGTTAATGATACCTACAAAACACTAAGGCCTATCTAGGTCACCAGATCCATCTTTCAAGGTTGGACACACATCAAGGTTCCAATTCCTTTCCATATAATTCTCTCACATCAATAAAACATCCAGTAAGGGGCATATTATTAATCATAATATTTAAAGGACCTAATACATGTCTAATTAAAACCAATATCTTATTTTCACATATGAGAACACAGATATAGTTATGTTTATATTCATTCAAACCTAATTACCCCCATATATAATTTACAGAATATATACGAAATATTAAGTGGTGCATATTGGGACCACATAATTCAATCATGGTGTAACTGCCTATTTAAGAAATCTCAATCAGCTATCTTTGCTTATCCAAGACCAAAAAATACAATTTTTATGTACAAAAGCCATGTTTAGTGTAACATTAATTGAATCATAAAAAAATGGTGGAAAGAGACTCCCAAAATACCCCCAAAATCACTACCAACTAAATACACATTTTTTCAACATCAATCAGGTCAATAAGTTAACCAAACATTTATAATTCCACAAATTACTCGACAAGAGATACTTCAAGATAAATTGATATAAACCCCATGTATCCAACCCTATTTATCCTCTTTTATACATTTCTAAAAAAATCCCCATGATTGAAAAGTTATTTCTCTATGATCGAGTGAAATCACAATTCAACCCCTAGGTGAAATAATATAAAATTAGAGGAGAGGGAAGTAAGTGAGGATATGTTATGTAAATAACCAAAAACATTTTTATAAATATATTAAAACCACAAACATAAAAGATTGATGGTGGATAGGAGGAGAAGGAAGTGTGGATGCCTCTTATCATATGACCTATTCCAATCATCCCAAGGGTAATTTTAATTAATCTACCAACCAAATTCCATTTCGACCCAAAAAACATATATGACATGTTTCTATTAGGTACCTAGTAGCCCTCCATCGCTACCCAAAGCCCTAGAACAAGGTATAACACCACTTGCCTCATCACGGGGTACCTAGGGGAACATAAAACCACCAAAAAAATTCCATTTAATTAAGAAACTTCTAAAAATGATTATATATTTTAACCCATTTAATAACACTAAAAAAATTAATTATCACTACTACAAAACAAGATTTTAACTGCACTAGTATTTATCAACACGAGAAAAAAGCACTGATAAATAGTATTGTTATCAGCGCTGAGAAATTTAACACTTTATTAGAGATTTTTTATCATTGATAAAGGGTACCCTTTATCGAGGCTTTATTTTCAGCATTGATAAAGGATACCCTTTATCAGTGCTTTATTTTTAGCACTAATAAAGGGGTCCCTTCATCAACGCTATATTTTTACCACTCATAAAATAATCCTTTATAAGGTATTTTTTAGCACTCATAAATGTCTAAATAAATAAAATGAAATGAAGTAAATAAAAAATAAAAAATTATTTTATTAAAAAAAATTAAAAAATTTATTAATTAAATAATTATTGATAGAAATGAATAAATTGATTATAATATATATATAATATAAATACTAACAAATATTATCTATTAAATATATTGGTATATGAAAATTAAAAATTAAAAAAATAAAAAAAAAATAAGTAAACTGAGGAAAATATTAAACATTTTATTAATCAGATAATTATTGATCATGTTAATAAATAGAGTATATTAAAAATATAGATACATATTGATGTATATAAATATGATTTATATGTTGAAAAATATTCATACCCTTACATTAAATAGTCATATATTTAGTGAATGATGGTTTATAATTAAGAATAATATGAATTAAAATTCTGTCTAATTTCATAGAGTGATGCACATATAATTAATGTCGTTTGATTTTTCAATTTAACATTGATAAAAGGTTTGTTATATTAATTTCACATATACATAATTAATTAATTTTTATATAAAATGCACACACACAAAACATATCCATTTTTTCAATATTTTTAAAGTGTAGTTATTTTTAATTTATTCAATTTCGCTCAATTTTAACAAGCATGCACTTAAAATTAGATATTCATTAATAATGTTTAAAAAATATTTGTTAAACAATATTTATAAATAAAAATATTTATAAAGGTACATTTACAATATTTATACAATTGTAAATTTATAATTATAATTAAACAAAAAAAATAATGTATTTATATGATTATAAATAAATAATTATATATTTAAATAGTTAATAAATTTATTATATATTTACTTAAGTAAAGAATTTATTTAATATATTTATATTTATATATATTAATTAAATATATATATGATTATATAAATATATATAATCATATAAATATTATTTTTTAAAAATATTTATATAATTATAAATAAATAATTATATATTTAAATAATTATAAAACTATAATAAATATATTTAATTAAGGAATATATTTACTATATTTATATTTATATATATTTACTAAGTATATATAAATATTCATAATTTTTTTATTTATAATTATAATTATAAATCCTTTATCAGCGCTTAAATAATTAGTGTTAACAAAAGGCATCTTTATTAGTGCTTTTTAGCACTAATAAAGATGAGCCTTTATAAATGATAAAAAAAAGTCTAATAAAATCAATATTTATTAGTAATAATAAAGATGGATTTTATCAGTGATTTTTAGCACTGATAATAACCTGCCTTTATTAGCGCTAAAAAAGAACTGATAAATATTCCTTTTATCAACAATTATTACTTAATCATTGATAAAAGGACTCTATGTCTACCCTTTTTGAGATCACTAATAAAATTTTCTAAATCAATTTAAAAACCCTAACCAGTTGTGAACCCATTGTGATATCAGAAGATTTCTATGGATGTAACCCACTGGCGGTACTCCTCCTTGGTGAATCGAAGCTTGAATCACACTAACCCAATCGACTACCTCCAGTTGCTCAAATATAGTTTGTCATCTTGTTTTCAATTACAATTAGGGTTTCTGAAGAAAACATTGAGATCTGAATATGAGGGTCTCAGATTTTCTTCAACCTAGCGAGGTAGTATTGAGTTTTCCTTTGTATTTTTAGATATTCTTCTTTTTATTTCTCGATTAATTTTTTATTTCTTTTTTGATGATGTCCTCGATTATTTTTTTCCAGTCATTGAATATTGTTTTTCTTTTAGATTATGGAAAGAACTCTTTATTTATGATCCTTTTTTTACTACCAATTTGGATATCATATTTAGGTCTTTTAAAATTTTTGTTTTGAATCAATTTTCTTCGTTGTCTACATTTGTACCCAAGTTTGATTCTTAACCTTAATTTTTTTGTTGTTTCGAAATCATAGTGAATCACTTCTGGTCTGCAAATAAAAAAATTAAATATTTATTTATTTTACTATATAAACAGTAGATTTTTTTTGATATAAAAACCTTAAAAGAACAAGGAAATTGTTTTAGAAAACCAATTCTTATCCTTTTGATGGGGAAAAGTGACAATAGAATCTGATTTTATACAATTCATGTGAGGGAATTCATTTAATTAAATTTTGTTTTCATATTTTTGTGTAAGGTTTTTTCCTTAAAAATATATTTTCACAGAATTTTGTTTCTTTTATTTTAAGAGAAATCTTAGTAAGGGTGATACCATATTTATTTATTTTCAATGTGTCTTTATTTTCAAAATTAGTTTGTGGTGGTATTTATTTTACTATGTTATAAGATTTTGCAACAATGGTTACATATATTTTTATCAATTTAAGTTTATTTTATAAATATATATATATACACATATATAGATATATATATATACATATATATATATATATATATTAATCTATTTATATGCATTTTTAAAAATTATAATGTAAAGGTGATTTTATAATTATTTATTCACAAATTATGGTTCTGGATTTCATAATTAGAGAAAGGATTATATTTAGTTTCATTAAAAATTATGTTTAGATGTGAATTAATTTTGAAATTATGTGTATTATAAATTTCATGTTATATATATATATATATATGTGTGTGTGTGTGTGTGTGTCTGTGTTTAAATTTGTATGGGATAGAATTGGCAGTGGTTGGTGTGTTTTTCTCCCTTGTTTGTGATATATCTTATTTATGTGTATTATTGCTTTATGATAAATTCTTTATGAACCACCATAGAATCTCAAGGATGGTTAAATGTGTATTAGATGGACTTTTTGAATCCTTCATATGGGTATATCTAATGTGACGACCTCCCTAGAATCCTTGGGATGGGTCTTTGTGGTGATATAACATCCCAAAAGTCTTGAGATGTGTTCAAATATTTAATATACCATTAATTTTAAATCTAATAATTCCATAGCTTACTACAACACTTGTTGCAAAAAAATATAATGGAAGTTATCAAATTCTATATATTAGAAATTATTTCTAGGTATTCATCATTTTAGTTCTACATGTATTGGTTCCACTCCTAGTAATATCTGATTACTATTCACGTATATGAAATAACTCTATATTTATTAAAATGATCAATCATTACATCTTTATATCATCTGTTTGATTGAATGATATTTTATTATTCTTGTTTATCATATTTGGGTTTCTTATTACTCCTTAATTACCTATATTATATTTTCAATTGTTTAAGGTATTTAATAAAGACTTTATGTGTGTCAAACATCAGTTATTATTGCAATTTGTGGCTTGAGACTCATCCCCTATCTCTTTTATAGACAATTGGCATTGTCATCAACTTCATCTCCTGAACATTCATTATTGAAATTTGTTGCTTGATACTCATCCCCCATCACTTTTATGTTTCTTTTACTACTCTAAGAATCAGTCATCCCATGGATGATTACTTCTTAGTGTATTTCAAGAAATATATGTTCATATCCACAGAAGATTAATGACGTGTCAAAGAACAAAATGAAATGATAAATGTCTGAGAAATGAGTTGATGAGAATGAGTTGTCTATAACTTTCACCTTTGAATGAATTCATATTATAACACCTTCCATAGTAGAGTAATTCTTTTCTTAAATTAAATGACCCATTTTCTTCAATATACTGAAATTATTTGAAATGATAAAATTTTGAGTTTCCCTTATTAGAATTATCTATAATTTTAATCTTTGATAATCAATATCTTATGTGTATTTATTTATTTATTATATAAAATTAATCTTTTATGAACCCAATAGGTAGGATATGAATCAAAAATGTATGTCTGCTAATCATTTGAAAAAATAGTATGAAGATGGAGTTAAAGAGTTATAAAGTTTTCAAGAGAGCATGCATACAAACCTCCACAAATCCTATATCCATGTTTACATTGTTGTTATTCAAGAAAAATTAGTCTGGAAGAGTTGAAAGAAAATTTCATTTTTCATGGAATAAATCTAAGCTATAAATTTTAGACTAAACATGGGGGAAAACTGAATGTGGACACCGATTGGGATGATACTGTAGTTTATGGATTATTTTATATTAATACCATTATAAATTATGATAAATAAAACATGGAAGAAATCACAATGGTGATTAAAGATGACCTTCGTGATTGTTCAAAGTTATTTGAGGAGTTAAATAGTTGTGCCAAGAAACCATTGTATATTGGTTGTACTAAATACACAACATTGACAGTGGTATTGAAGTTATATAATTTCAAATATGGAAATGGATGGAGTGACACTTTCTTTAAATAACTACTTGGTCTCCTGAATGATCTGATACCAGAATAAAACGAACTACCATGATGAATATATTATGCTAAAGTAATGTTACATTCTATGGGTATGATCTCAAAAAAATACAAGTATGTCCAAATGATTCCATATTGTTTCACATAGACCATGAATCACTAATAAAATACCCTAAGTGTCATACAGATCGATACTAGAATAATAAATCAAGTCCTTAAAAATATATGTGGTACCTTCCTATCATTCCACAGTTTATAAGACTATATGGATATCGGGAAACCATGAGACAATTGACATGGAATGAATATACAAGAATTAAATATAGTAACCTATTTCATCTAGCATATTCACCTCAGTGGAATAAAACTGATTTCTAGTATCTTGAATTTGGAAATAAGCTGAGAAACATTCATCTTATGTTATCTATAGATTGGATGAATACTTCTAGTGTATATAAGAGTACTCGTTGTACATGGCCCATCATGTAGGTAAATTATAACTTTTCATGGCCATTATGCATGAAGCGCAAATACATTATGTTTTCTATTCTTATATCTAGACCAAAGCATTCTGGTAATGATATTGATGTCTATTTGTATCCACTGATTGAATATTTGAAATTTTTGTGGGATACAGGTGTTACATTGTTTAATTCTCCTAGAGGTGAAGAATTCACATTGAGTTCCATATTGTACAGAATGATAAATTCATTCCCTTATTATATAAATTTATCATGCTATATCATTAAAGAAATGTTGGGGTGTCCAGTTTGTGAAAAATTCACATACTTAGTTCAGTTGAAACATTCCTTCAAGATTGTTTCATTAGGACATCATAAATTTTTACGTCAATGACATAAATATTGATCCTTCCTGATAGCATTTGATGGGAATTTCAAACAAGGTACAACACAGTCTCCAGTTATGGGCGATCAACTATACAATAAATTAAAAGATATTGACCCAATTTTTGGTAAACCGTTTTTGAAAAACTGTACAAAAATCAAGTTGGAAGAAGATATCAATTTTTATTGAATTACTATATTGGACTTGTTTGTATGTAAAAAAAATTTCTTGATGTCATGCATATAGAAAAAAATGTATTTAATAGTTCTATTGGAATGTTGTTAAATGTTTCTCTAAAATGAAATATATAATCAAATCTAGGTTGGACTTGATTTTAATGGGGATAAGGGAAGAGTTGGCATTGGTGAAGGTTAAAATGTGGACTTTTCTTCCTCTAGCAGCTTACACACTATCCAGACATGAAAAATTGCAATTTTTCCTTTTTCTTAATAGAGTAAAAGTCCTACAAGGGTAGTCATAAATAATCAAGAATGTCATTTCAATAAATAATTTGAAGTTAAAAGGACTAAAATCACATGAATATCATGTTTTGATTCAAGATTTAAAGCATGTTTCTTTCCATTTCATTCTTCCTCAAAATCAATGACAAACATTAACCAGATTCTACTTCTTTTTCAAATCCATAATCAGTAAATTTATAGAACCAGTGAAGTTTTCCATCATGAGTAAGAAGGGTGAATTCATATTATGTTAATTAGAGATGTTATTCACATCATTATTCGTTGATATATTTTCCCGCCTGGTGGTTCACTGGGTTAGAGAGGTTCAAGTATGTGGTCAAGTCCATTACATATGGATGTACCCCATTGAATGGTATATGAATATTTTGAAGAGGTATGTCAATAATCGAAGTCATCCAGATGGTTTTATTTCATAATGGTATATTATTGAAGAAGATATTGAATTATGCACCTATTACCTATCATATATTGATAGCATTAGTATCCCAAAGTCTCACTATAGTGAACGCCTTATGAGCGAAGGGATTTCTAAAAGAGATGTTGTTACAACTACCTTGAATGAGTGGGAGCAAGAACGCCTTTACATTCTATATAATAGTGAATATGTTCATCTGTACATTGAATCTCACAAATAAATTCTAAGAGATTTGAATCCATTAAGCGATGAAGTATACATATAAAATACAAATAATAATTATTTTATAGGATGGTTCTGAGATCCAAATTATAAGAAGTTATCTGAAAATATAAATTCAATTTCCAAACAACTTCAATGGCTAAACAGAGGACCAAATTCAAATCTAGTAACTTACTTTTGTTTTTTTAACAATGGTTATATGTTCTATAAAAAAGAACATGAGGACTATACTATGATCCAAAATAGTGGTGTTATGATTGTGGTTAAAGTGATGAACATATCTGGTTCCAATGATAGATATCTAAATTATGAAAATATTTCATATTTTAGCATTATCAAATAGATATATGAGTTGGATTTTACAATATTTTTAGTGTCAATTTTCCATTGTAAATGCGTTGAAAATATCAATGCAATGAAAGTTGATCAAATGGGCTTTATGAAGGTGAAATTTAGTGTGGAAGAGGAAAAATATGACCCCCTTCATAATAGAATCATAAGTAGTTCAAGTATTATATGACTCTGAACCAACAAATAATAATTGGTCGATTTTCTTACTACTGACTAAAACAAATGTCGGGTCAGATGAAAATTCAATTGAGGATTACCCTTTAATTGGGAGATCACAGTCACTTCATGTCGGTCCCAATGTATAAAATGTCTTGTACATTATAGGGGACTATAATGAGGGGATTTGGATTCTTTATAGAGGAACCAAATCCCAAAAACCTTTAAAAAATAAAGATATTTCAATGAGAAGATAAAATAGTTTTTTAATATACTATTTTTTCATCATAATATTATATGTTCTCTACTGTATTAACATAATCTAAATTAATTGTTTGAAAAATCATTTAGAAAATGTCTTTTTCACATGATGATGTTACTAATCCCTCAAAAGAACAATCTATAATTAAGTAAAATCTTTGGAAATATATAAAGGTGATGTTAATATATACTTCCACTATTTTACCAAACATGTTTTGTTTTTATTAATAATTTAGGGAATTTATTCATAAACCATTTTTGATACGTAAGAATTGGTCTCATGTCAAACTGATACATGATGTGATCTGTTTGAGTCAAAGTGTTTGTTTCATATTTAAAATGACATTTTAGTAAAAAAGGAAAGTGACGTACTCAAAACTATGATAACAAATTCCTATTGTTTTTATACATTATAATAAAAAAATTTATGTAATTTAGAACATGTAGGAATTAGCTTCATGTCAATCTGATTCACATTGTGACCGATATGACTCTTTGTGCATCTTTATTTAAAATTGGCATCAATTTTAGTAAAAAGGACAATTGACCAACTCAAAACTGAGAAAAACACATTCATATTATTTTTATACTTTATGAAAATTATCCATATGTCATTTGAGATGTGTAGAAATCAGCAGCACCTCAAACTGATTCATAGTGTGACTGGCATGAATCAAAGTGCATCATTTTATTTAAAACTGACATCAATTCTAATAAAATGGAAAAATGACCTACTTAAAACTGAGAAAATACATTCATATTTTTGAAATGATTTAGTAAAATGATCCATAAGTCATTTCTGATGTGTAAGAATAATTCAATCCTCAATCTGATACACGATGTGCCCAGTATGACTCAATGTGTCTGTTATCAGTTTAAAATTGACATTTTAGTTAAAAAAGTGTCACTCACTAAAAAATAAGCAAATATTCTTGGATTTTCTTGATAATTTACACCATAAATTCATAATTCAATTATGACATGAAAAAATTATTCTCATTTCAAACTGATACATGATGTGATTGTTATGAGTCAAAGTGTGTGTTTTAATTTTAAAATGAAATTTTAGTAGAAAAGACAATTAACGTACTAAAAATAGAGAAAACACATTCATATTGATTTTATAATTTATTAAAATGATCCATAAGTGATTCAGTACATGTATGAATCAGCCTCACCTCAATCTGATGCACGGTGTGACCAATATGACTCTAGGTGCATCTTTTTATTTAAAATTGTCATCAATTTTAGTAAAATGGATAAAGGACCTACTCAAAACCTATAAAGTGCATTCTGATTATTTTGATACTTTAATTAAAATATATATAAGTAATTTTTTATGTGTAGGGATCATCCATACCTCAATATGGTACATGATGTGTTAGGTATGACTCAAAGTCTTCGTTATCAGTTCAAAATGGACATTTTAGTTCAAAAGGTTTCACTCACTAGAAACTAATCAAACATTCTTGGATTTTCTTAAGGATTGAATAAAATGGTTCATAAGTAAATTTAGACATGTAATAATGGGTATCAGATAAAACTGATACACGATGTGATCGGAATTAGTCAAGTTTCATGTTTCTAGTTTAAAATGACATTTTAGTAAAAAAGGCTACTCACGTACTCAAAACATAGAAAATGTGTTAGGATTTTTTTGATAATTTGGTAAAATTGTATATATTTTATTTGAGACATGTAGGAATAATATTCACCTAAATACGACCCATAGTGTAACCGGTATGACTCAAAGTGTGTATTTTTAATTAAAATTGACATCGATTTTAGTAAAACGAACAATTGACCTACTCAAAACTAAGAAAATGCATTCGGATTATTTTGATACTTTACAAAAACAATACATAATTCATTTTTAATGTGTAGGAATTATACACATCTCAATATGAGACATGATATTCCTAGTATTACTAAAAGTGTTTGTTATCTATTTAAAATGGACATTTTAGTTCAAAAAGTATCACTCACTGAAAACTGATCAAAGTCACTGTAGTATTCTTGATAATTTATAAAAATGATTCTTAAGTATTTTGTGACATGTATTAATTGGTTTCACATAAAACTGATACATGATTTGATTAGAATGAATCAAAATTGTGTGTTTCCAGTTTAAATTGACGTTTTAGTAAAAAAGAAAAATGACATACTCTTAATTGAGAAAACACATTCAGATTGATTTGATACTTCAAGAAAACAATCCAAAAATCATTTGAGAGGTTTTGGAATCAATCTAACCTCAATCTAACTCACGGTGTGATTGGTATATCTCCATGTGTGTATTTTTATTTAAAATTGACATCAATTTTATTAAAATTAACACTTTATCTTAATTTATTTATTTATATGACTACAAACATAAGAATTGTTTTCTTATGTAGGTTTTTTACTTTTCATGATTAGGGGTGGTTTGTTCAGCAATATCATGAGTCAGGGTCAGGATTAAAAGAAAAATATACATTGATGTTTTTGAATGTATGTAATAATTTGTATTTATGTAATTATATAAACTTATGTTTGAAATGTATATAATATAGTATTTTTTTCTTTTATTTTTGTTGTAAATTTAATTTCATTTAAATTGTATATTGGGACTTATTTTTATTCATATCTGGTGTGTTTCTAGTTTTTTGGTGTCTTGTTACATCACATTGTACTGGTGTTGTAGTGTGCTATTGCAAGAAACTATAGTAGGCTCTTTATTATCACTTTTAAAAGCACTGATAAAGGACACATTTATTAGAACTTTTAAAATCACTAATAAAGGTAACATTTATCATTACTTTTAAAAGCACTGATAAAGGTACACATTATCAGTTCTCCTATAAGTGCTGATAAATTTCCATTTATCATCATTTTTACAAGAACTAATAAAGGACCCATTTATCACTGTTTTTTAGCACCGATAAAGTACCCATTTACCATCTCTTTTTTTAGCACTGATAAAAGTCCATGGCTATTAATCTTGATCAAGTATTCAGTGCTTTTCTAGCACTGATAATGTCTATTTCTAGTGCTATTAAAAGACTTTTTTAGTAGTATATATAAATAATTTATATAATCTCATAGACTTAATTTGAAATCAACAGAAATACCATAGTTCCAATTCCACTATAGTATTTCCTTTCTCTAATTCCATTGATGACCTATAATATGATTTTACTAATTCTGAAAACTTCCTATTCTATTACCTAAGAAGAAACCAAGTGAATCTCCCATGAAATATTTCAATCACCATGATTTGATGCACACACCCACAAATAAAAATTTGACATGTTAATGCATACAAACTCCAAAAACAAACTAGAAAAACTGACCAATCCTCTAGAAATATTAAATTTGTATCAATAATACATATCAATTGTCCCTTGAATTATAGGATTTGAACCAAATTTTAGTAATCATATTCAATCTCTCATAAAACATATTTTTTAGAACCCCACTACACCAAAATCCCTTGAAAACTCAATGGCATGAACACTGCAACACTGATAAATTTTAATAAAAAAATATTTTCCAGATCCTAGTAAAATTCCTTAAATTCATAGTAATATATCCATTCTCCAATGGTTTTCATTGTTGGTCTATACTAGACTATAATTCATTCAAATCTATATCATATCAAATCAATATCATATTCACTAAAATTTATGGTCCCCCAATTGATACTCATTCCACTTCACATAGCTATTCTCTACCTTGGTTGCTCAGTTCACCTCGCAACGTCCATCGTTCAAGGTCTTCGGTGGATTTTTTTTCAAACATGGGGGCTCTAGGAGCTCACAACTGTCAATATCCTTGAAAATGGACACATCATGATTCGAATCTCCTCCTTGTAAGATCTAATCAGCGCATGGTCTGGGGCTCCTCGATCTTACAATGGATTCTATTTCCATCTTCTACGATGGAATTTCGATATTCATATGAAAAGGGATGTGTCGTCAACGGTGCTTTGGGTAATATTTCCCAAGATTTCTCTTTACTTTTAAAATATTTCTATTATTCTAAAGTTATGGAATTTGGTTGTTCACTATCTATGCTCAGAATCGAGAACCAGTGTTTTTTGTCATCTGATTTCTCTGGGAATTTGTGTTGAAGTCGATGTCTCGAAGCATTCAGTCAAATGGATTTGGATCGCGGTTGGAGAGGAGTTTCTATGGAAGTAATTGGTTGTGTTTGAATCTTGGACACACTTTTGTTCGACATGTTTTCGCCTTGAGAATCTTTCATATTCATGCTAAAGAGGAAACTGAGATTCTCTAGGGTAGAAGACATCTAGTGCTGGTGGAAATGACAGGCCCCTAGACTCTGATGGGGTTTCCCTTGATCACGGATATCCTTTGGAAAAGGATGGTCCTGAGGATGCTAATGGACATTGGCAGCCAGGGGAGGTTCGACCAGCCCTTTTGGGGAATGAAGCTATTGAGGCTCCTCATAATCTAGTAAAGGTTGCATAGTGCAACCCCACTATTGATAGAATTTTTAGTAGACTAAAAGCTGATTTGGGTGTCTGATGCTCTTATGAGGCAACGTGTATTGTTGGAGGTTTTGGGGTCACCATGACTACTGGATTGGTTCAAGAGAAGGAGGCAAAACATGAGGAGAGGGATCCATACATAAATGCTGATATGATAAGGTAGCTCGATTCTAATATATCCAGTGTATCCATGGTTAGTGGTGTAGTGGGTGGGTATATAGCCACTAGTAAAGACACATCTTTGTAGTTTCAATACCTGGGTCATGGATTTTTCCAACTTAGGGGTTCATACATGGTAGTTCAAGACATTTAGGGACAACCTTCTTATGTAAAGAAGGTTAAAGCTGGAGGCATGCTAAAACAGTCTCAGAACCTGTTATAAGTTTTGGGAGAAGAAGACTGTCAGATACTTAGGGAAGGAATCGAGATGGAAGATGCACATGGTGAATACCCTTCTATGGTTTGGGGGGATACCAAAGTGATGGAAAATTCAGTCTCAGACTCACCTGTGAATCCCATAGAAGTGGAATTGGTAGCGGAATACTTTTGATCCTCATCAAGGAAGATAAAGATTGTAATTATTGATTCTGAAGGATTTATTAAGCATAACTGGAGTACGCGAGGGAGGATAGACTACTCTAACATACCTATTCATCCTATTTCAAGGACCTCAAGTAAGTAAAAATTCCCTCAAATGGGTACAAATAATGCTAGGGGATCAAAGGCCAATGACCGGGTGTCTGAAGAATCTGAGGCTGCTACAAATAAAGTTTATCAGCATGAAGAATTGAAAATTCAATCTGAATAGGTGATATCATAGATAGAGGATCCTATTTGGAATCATATGTAAGGGCCTATTTTCAGTTGGAATTTCATGGAGGATGCAGATTCGGATAAAAAGATGGATATACCCATGCACTCTAGTGAGGAAATGAAGGAGGATGTCCTGGAGATTAAGGCGATAAGGGAAGACATTGATCAAATGATGAGTATATTTCTCTGAGTGTAAGGTACCATGGAGAAAGGGGAGGGGATTAACAAGAAATACCATATATTGGTTAGAGGATTCAACATGGGGAATATTAGAAAATAAGAGTACAAGAAAGCCTAGAAGTACCTGGAAACTTGTTATGAAGCACTCCAAGAAGATGATCCAGCCATCCAGGTAAGTTCCTTTCCCTGGAAACTGCCTAGGGAATTTGATTCCAATCACCTAAATCTAGTGTTTAACAAGTCAGTAGTCTCTTTTTATGTTTGATCTATTTAATTGTGAGGGTTCTCACTTTCCCCTTAAAAGTTTTGGAAAATAAAAAAAAGTAAAGTTTGGATGGATAGTTATTCTCTATGGTACATGTTTTTTCACTCCCCTGTGAGTAGATACTTTCTCTAAAACTAACCACCATATGGGTCCTTTCTTGAATATCATTCTCATTTATATTGAAAATACCAACCTCTCTTTATTATCACAATTAAATAATAAAATACAGTATACCCTAAATAACAATATATATCTAGACTTATTGCATCAATTCACTAAGAAAAATCGACAAACGTAACTATTATGAGACCTTAATACATGTCACTATGGATGCTTTTCACAATATCTCCCAAAAAAGGGTCTCAACATCAAGTATATATTGGTGGTATCACAACTATAAACTTTCTCACATACTATATTAACAAGTATTTACCTATTAAATTTTTTTCCCTAAATAAAATATTTTTACTCATGAGATATGCTCAATATAAATAGGTAGAATCATACTATGATCCTCATAATAGGGTCTTTGTTTATCACGGTGCTCTATGATATCACTCCCCAATTTTATCAATTATTTTGTTTCTTCATCACTCTACTCCCAAAAGATTTTTTCCAAGGTCAAAGACCCCACTCACTTCAATGAACCACTCATATTCAAAATTAATGCACACTCTATATAATCATATTAGTAGATATGAAATCTTATCAGTTCTAAACTCTTTACGGTTGAGGTACTCCTCAAAATCGTCAATAATGGTGTTGAACCACTCAAAACCTCAAAATTCCACTAAAGTCCTTAATCATTTCATTACACATTATGTTCATTATAAGGGAATAACTCATCACTCGCATGAGCTTTAAATCTATTCTTAACCATGATTCCTAGGACCCTATTGTCATAGTATAGCATCATATTTAATATCTCATTTTTCTCTATATTCATACCTTGGTCCATCAATTTCCATTGTTCAGTCTGTATCTAAAAATTTCTATAATGCATCTTACTTTTACTATCACACAAAATATCATTGAATGGTTATCTCTATTATTAATTTATAACCCAATCAAGGTGACTCGTGCCTTTCCCCAATTTATATCACAAACAATCACTCCTTAAGTGTTTTTGTTCATTGAATGAGACTAAAATCCATTTATATGAATCTAAAAAATTGGGAATTAAGGAGTCCATGAATCTACCCTAATCTAACTCCATGAGAATTATCATCACACATTGATTAGAATATATATCCTACTATCCCTGGCTGATCAGGATTAACAAATCACTATGCTCATTACTACAAGGTAGTTTTTAGGTTATACTATCACACATGTAGTGTAGAAACACTCTCTATTATCCCCTAAGAAAATAGAGTTCATATAATCACTCTCAAAATGGTGTGTAACTATCACCATCAGCAATAAAATCTCTCACCTAAGAAGGTGTGAACCCTATCACTACCCCTCTTCTTAATTCAACTTATCACATCATGAATAAAATCCTAAAATTCATTCAACCCCATCCAAAATAAAATGATTGTATATCTTATGAATGTTAATCCTGTCACACTTGAAGTACCATTTGTTCTTTCATTTATATGCATGCCAAAATAAATTCACAAGCCTATAAAACATACTTTATCAATTTAACTCATGCATTGTTCACAAATCATTAAGAATATACCCATGAATCTCATATATGAAAGAACACAAATTCATGGGCCAGACCCACTATCTTGAGCTACCCTCAATTATTACAGCCCATTTTAAGAAAAAATAGACAAAATTATCTATCGATCAGCAAACCCAAATGACTCAACATTATCCTAAGCTATATATTAATACCTTTAAGCTTCCCCACATACTATAGAGAATACAAATACCTATTGTCCACAAATAATGAAGTAAATTTGATTCACGTGTCCCAAATACTATAAGGAAATCTATATTTCAATTTATTCATCTAGGGATCCAATATAAATTAGATTTCATTATACTTATAGTGATATTATCCACTCTATAGTCAAACATCATCACAAAAATGCACATATCAATGAAATTTATTTTAAGAGTTTTATATCAAGGAATTAATAAAGGAGTTAAATCAGTTAAGTAGTGAACCACAAATAAATTAATTGGAAAAACACTGAATATGTTATTTTTTGAACTTTAAATAACTATAGTCTTTTTTGTTTTTTTAATATTATACAATCATATACAAGCATGAAAATTTAATGTGATCCTACATGCAATATGTGAGGTACAAAAACACATTTATTTCCACCCTAGGATAAGTGTGAATAATAATATATAAATAATAATCCATAAACATCATACATTATTAAAACAACTCACCTATACCAATGAAAAGAGATCACTACAATCCCAAATCCCTAGTACCTTTTATATCCTCCCATATTTGTGTTGGGTGGACATAATTATGGCTTACATCCCAATTTCTGATTATCCTTATATCTATCTGTTATTTCCTAAAAATAAGACAAATAAAAATGATGTTGTGATACTATTTTGTAATTTCCTTGACCTAGAAACCATCTACCTGACCCAAACCAGATCTCTACATGTCTTAGGGGTGACTCCATGAATAACAGAGAATTTTGATAATTAATGAAGGTTCATTAAAGGACTCATAGATAAACTATACCCTTGGTATAATCATTATAAATATCAATATAAATAATATAAAAAAAGATTAAATAGAAATCACATAAAACTGAAAATATAGTGAATTGCAGTAGTAAGGTAACTATAAATAATACCATACACCATGTTTTAAAAAAAATGGAATCCATGTATATCACAGAGTTATACATCATTGAAATAGATCCAAATATATATTCATATATAATACTAAAAAATATAAAATAAAATATAAAAGATTCCCAATCACAAATCATTGTCCTTATCTCAAACTTGTCTCCATATAATGTTGATCACTTTCAGTATGCTCACATGTACTAAGTACAACACCCTAGCCTTTATGAAAACTATAAGATCTACACATCTAGTAAGATGAACATGTAGGATGTCCCCATAATTATCAACAAACTACCACTAATAATGTCCATAATAAAAACAAACATATATGTGAATTCATGTACATAATGAAATGAAGTCATAAACCATTATATACATCACCTATCTTACCATCAGGTGATAAAGAAGGCACCATAACTGTTGACTCACAACTGATGGGTTTCTAAGAGCCGATCAACCCTTTTTCTAAGTAGTGATGTCATGACCCAACCCGTCGAGGCCTGCATAGCGAGCATTAATCCAACAATGACACCTCATTCGACCTTCAGTAGGTTAGGGGCTGGTGACTAGTTCTAGGTAGGAAAATCAAACACATGTGTGGCCTTAAACTTGAGTACGTGTACACACATAGGTATCTGCATATAGTTGTATAATAATGAAAGGTAAAAAACACATATTGTAGATACATTCAGAATGTTTTACCCACATTAGAGTATAATAATTAGTAAAAAAAGAGAAAAGGGCCAAATAGAATCCCACCAACACTAAAAAATAAACCAACATGCGGGAAACATGGGAGAATCTACATAAAATAAACCCCTAGATCCATTTTACGTTCTTCTAGAATAACTATTATTCACCACCTTTTTTTCCACCTTAGACTCCAATGAAATGCAATTCATATGCATAAGACATGACATGTGCGGGTGAAGCCCATGTAGGGGTGGGTCTATACAAATCCATTTGGACACCCCAAAATCACCAAAGATAAAACATCAATATTATAGTAATCTCAACATCATGTATATATTTTCATTGATAATATGAGAAATAAAAATATTATCAATATCTAGATATTCTTTAAGTTCAAAAACAAGTATCAAGCTAAGGCACATCCTTAATTCAAGCCAGGGATTCCATTAGAGGATCATTAGGTAACACTCATCTAAGAGAACTAACTCCATGATTATTTCTATCACTAATGGAACTCATCTGAGAGGGAATACTCATTATTTCTTATCAATAAGAAGCACCAAAGAAACTGAGAGGTTTCATCTGAGATACTCACTTGATCAGAACAACTTACTAGAAGATGACAAATGTCAATACACATAAAGGTGATCCACCCAAGGACTATGATGGATTCTTGGATAAAGATATATTAAACCAACTAGTATGGGATTCTCATGCCTAGATAGTCAATAACATGATTCCTGAGAAAACCTAGGGAAGAAATAATAGAAGATCACTCCCTCGGCCACACAAATGTATTCCAAACTCTATCATTGACTAATCCCATTAAGTGGGTCGTATCCTATTTGTATAATGTGATACTTTACTATACCCTCATAGGTATGGACTAAGGAAACACAATCTCACTAAAATGGTACAATTGAACACACCTAATATCATATCGATGTTTTTCAGAAGAGAAATAGGGCTCTAACTTTCCTTTAAATAAGTACATGGTGTGTCCCATGGGGTACATGGAATATATCTCTAAGTCTATAACTGTGTGTGTCTCACTGACTCACATTTCAATCCTTACTCTATATGCATGGTGTCTTATTTTATGATACATAGAATATAGATTTTGGCGGGAACCCAGTTTCTGAAATCTTCCCAAGCTCATTTACTTTGACTATTCTCATGTACATAGTTTTTCCATTGTTTTATGGTCTTATCTGAGTACATTCTGAAGTACATGGGGTTAACTCTATATCACATTGTTTAGGTTCTTTATTGGAACTCAATGTATGGCATCTATCCAAGCATGTATGCCTTCCAAAGTGCATGTCATGTTCCCTAATACACATGATGTATGGGGTCAAATTTCCTCATAGAAATTTACTCCTTGTGCACACTGAGCTATTCTCAAAGGCTTACATTGTGTGTGGGTATACCACACAAAATGTTGTTCTACAAGGATTACCACCCATATACTCTATGTACACACTGAGTCGGGCAGATAAGGGTTATATAGTGTGTATGTAAATCAAATAGAGTGTGGTATTTAACTCAATTCATAAAATTTAGTTACCACACAGAGAGAATTACATAACATCTATTCCTCTGGAATAAAAAGAAAATAATTTATAATTTCATAGAAATTTCCATTTCACCATGTGGTTTCTCTTGTGCCTCCGTTTTTTCCATCGATTACACCATTAAACACAACCCCACATTCAGATCTAGTTTGAACACCCTCAATGGCTAGCCAAATGTCTTATTCTAGCCGTTCTTCATCAAAAAAACTATCATCATCTCCATTTTGATGTTCCATGTGTCCCAACCCATAAGAACCATGCACTCTACACCAATATTGGTTTACCATCACTACTAGTGGAAAGATTCTAGCCACCAAATTTTTGTGTGAATCATCATTCATCTCACCACATCACTAAATTACAAAACTCATTAATGAATAACACTCATTATGGTCTCCAAACCATGTCTAATTTATTATCGTACCACATCACACATCATTCATTATTCTGATCTTAAAACTAAAACCAAATAAATGATCTGTTGCACCAAATATCAATTTCATAATGATCATTTTTGGGTATTTATCAAACCATCAACCAAATGAAATGCTTTATATGAATTCATTAAGAACACAGGGATAAAAGCACTAAAAATATGAGAAATTAACCTCATCCATTTTTTAGGTCAGCCTCAATAATGAATATAATAATCAAAACATTTTCCACACTTAATTCTAGAAAGGAAAAACCAATACTCGTAAATCAATGATTGATCTATAAATAAAATTGTTATAAATATAGATTCATGTTAGACATGGGATAAAAAACTAGGATCAAACTAAAATAACAAAACACCTTACCTTGAGTTTGGTTTAATCATTGATTAAAAATGGTTCTATGTAATTTTTATCAACGAGATCCATGAACTTCATTAGCAAAGAGAAATCCATGGTACAGATCATCGACCTATGATCAGGTTGACATCCTCCAAAGATATCCTTTCTACTTTCTCGAAATCCCTATGATTATGTAGCTAAGATGTGGATTTTCCATAACTGTGTTTATATAGAGGAGAGATAGTACATGGAAATTAAATAAATAATAAATTTATTTATTTATTTATTTATTTATTTATTTATTTATCCTCCAACGACCAATTTTAAAGCAAACACCTAATATACACATTGTTTATATTGCACCTAAGGTAAAACCTGTATTATGGATTTAATGTAAGTATCATAATTTCAATCTAGAACACTATTCGAGAGATATACCATTATATCCCAAAAATTGGGATTGCGTGATATAATATAATTAAAAAAATTAATATATCCACACTAAATCTCACAATCACCTATAATTATGCACCAAATCTATGAATTACTCTAAAAATATTATTTGAAATATTCCAAATTATTATGTAGAGATTTAATAGTAATTAAATTCTACCTACCATAAGGATTTTCATCCCAAAAAGAAAAAACCTACTCATACAGGCCAGGATATTGAGCTCACATCTATATCTCTCATTCACATTATCTTTTTTAGAGGGTACCATGTTTTTAAAAAACACATACTCATTGAAAACACTTTACCCTGAAGGATATTCTTGTTCCGGTTCTCAAAAAACCACCAGGAACCTAAAAATGTTAACTCCAGCCTTGATGTATAGCTCAACCAGTTGACATCGAGAAACGATTCATTCACATATATCCTCAACTATGACAATTGATTACATCATGTTCTTAGAATAACTATAGTGTTAGGGTCAATCAGCATGCCACTTTACTAACCCTACAAATTATCTATAAATTTACAAATAATATCAGAGACGACTTCATGACCGGGAAAAATATCCATAATCCCCATTTAGGGGAGACTAACTGAAATATTTGGACTCCCTTATTGAACCCAAAAGGCCTCTGGCATTGGTCTATATAGGAATCTTGATGTATCTAGGCAGTCCTCATCTACACCAAGATAAATTTCATCTTTTACAACCATTGTTCTCGCTAACTCCAGGACTCCAAATGCTATTCCCTTGGATCCGACCAGTAAATTAGTGGCATCTGAGTTCTTATATACATGACCCAAAATGGTGTTACATTGATGGTGGAGTGGTAAATATCATTAAAATAAAAGTACAACAATTTTAGATTCTCTTACTGCTATGTCCAGAGCTAAAATGAAAACCCAAACCATGTTCTATAGAACTTAAATGATATTCTTTTTCTGGACATCTGTCTGGGGTAAAAACATTGTGTTCAAATGCATTTGAGTCCCAAAGGACTCTAAAATCATCTCAATAATTTTAGAGCAATGTGATCATCATGTAATGAAATAATCAACATGGTTACACCATGAATTTGGACTACCTCATGCATGCACATACATCCCAAATTCTCTATTAAGAATCACTCTCAGATAGTTAGAAAGTGGGCCAACATGGTGAGTCAGTCTATGACCACTCAGATAGTTTCGTGAACTATCATTGATCATGGAATACCCATCAAGAAAACAAAAAAGATACCATTACATTTTAACTTCCATCCAGTCGCCATGTCCTTCACCTATTGGAAGGTTAGGAATCAAGAGATAAAATCAGAAACATGCTACAAAATCTTCAGATACCCAACCTAATTCCAAAGGACACAAATATATATGCACCTATCTTGGATGTATTTCTAAGGGAAATCATAAAAAATCTTATGAAACTTCTCTCACAGTATGTCTAGTTTCATTGTCTATCCTCCAATGAGGATTATGTGCTCCCCACCTTCAAAACATTCATCAAGAACATGTCATGTGGATATCCTGCCCCACAAGATCTCACAATCGGCATCCTTGAGTTGTCACTCGATAAAGAGTTTAAGAATATAAGGCTTGAAAAATATCAAATGGAGTTACACTATACTATACTAATTCTTATAGATCAACTATACCTATGTAAATTCCTTTGTCACCTTTCTCAACAATAGTGAATAGAAAATATATCTATGAGCATCTCCCATCACTATTATGCTCTCGGGTGGCTCAGAAGCTATAAATACCTCAACCATTCTAGTAATATTTCACTCCCATGTTTTGGAAGTCATATCCCATGAAGTGAACCTCATGAATCTAGAATCAAAACATTGAGATATTCTCATATTTTTTATACTCTCAATGCATGTACTGAACCATTCCCAAGTGTATCATGTGATCTACCTCTGATGTCGAGTACAGAAGGATTTCACTAAAGAATACTATTGTAGAACAATCCAAGAAAGGTTAAAAGATCTGGTCCATAATCCCCAAAAACACTATTGGTGCATTCAACATGCTAAAGGGTATCACCACAAAGTCAAAGAAACTATAGTAGCTCTAGGAATCCAACATCGGTATATTATCCTCTAAAACTTGGAGCTGGTGATAACCCATAATGATTTCAAACTCTGAGAACCAATTCTCCCCTAAAAAAGGTCGAAGAAGACATTGGTTCTTGGGGTGTATACTCTTTTTTGATATTCACATGGTTTAAGAGACTTTTTACTACACCTAACCACAAGCTCTTATCCACCTTCCATGAGAACAACACTAGTCTACCTAGAGAAACACACTAGGTCTAACAATCCCTGATCTATAGATTCTCCAACCACATATTCATCTATCACAGATACACAAGGTCATATGATATACTATCGTAGATATCAAGTCATCCCTTGGTGTGGGTCTATGTTGAAAATAATTTTTTTATGGGGAGGTTATCATGGATAATCTTCATTGAATATTCTGTAATACTTCTTTAATGCCACGGTAAACTAAAACATTATTGCATATACTACACCATGGGTCACACCATCCAAATGGTAATAAATATATTATATATTCTTAAACATGAGCTTTTCCTACCAATCCATGGATTCCTTCTTACCAATGAAGGTAAATTCTATCCCACTAACATGAATAAAATGAAACTTACATTATAAATAATAAAGTAGTTATAGAATGTATGAAAATAGTATATACCAATAAAAACATTATTAGGTATCATCACTACCATGAAAATATTCTACACAAGGGTCTATATCCTCCCAGAGTCAGCTCACACTGTCATAATAACTGTGTGATCACATAACCATCTCTGTATGGGCATCTGAACATAAGGGTAAATCCAAAAGCCTCCACTATTATTGTTAAGTATCTAACATGGGATATGATCAGAGAAATGTGGCATGTGACTATGTACTAAAACTACATCTAGAGAACATAATACACATGAAATATCTCAAACCAAATTCAAAGCCTCTAGGTCACAAGATCCTACCACCTAAAGCAATAATTTCCATTTTCCTGTTATTACCCACAACCAAGTATCTCTTTGAAACCTTACCACATCAAAATGAGAAAAAACATACAAGTTTAAAGAACTCATCAACCACACATAAACATTATCCACTTTGGGTGGAACTGACTCACCCTAATGAGTTTAAATAACACCACAAGAATGTGTCATGGTGGGGGAATTGTCCCACTTCCTTGTGTTCTTGAACCCACATCAAAAATTACCAACACATGGCTTTACTGATTCCCTACATCACCCTAGATATTTCTTACCATCATGACTTCCATCAATATGGGTCCTAAAAAAGAGGGACACTTTCACCCTAGTCTCAAGCTAGTATTATACTGCCTGAGAAGGGGTATATCTCATAATGAATCCAGGGTAATCACAATATCCTAAATTCATGAATCACACTCAGCACAGGTGTGTCATATTCTAGTACCACTATAACTAACATATTCTCAACTTGATGGGGAGAATCCAACTAGACCACTGAAAGTGGGCTAGCATGTTGCTCAATGTGTGGAGACATCATTCACTATCCACTTGAAGTAATCACCTCATTCATCGTACTATAAATTGAAGCCTCTTCGCCAAGAAAATATTAATGATGATCCTAATATGGAATCATAGATAGATGTTATCATGGAGGCATCCAACAATAGCCAAGACACACCATGGTTAAAGGAACATATCTGGATATCTCAGTTAAGAATTATATGGAAACCCCAACCCATTATCAGATGATGCATGTGCCATTGATTTCCCCGTAACTAGTGTCAATATGTTTGGAGACAAAAACTAGGTTATTAGAGTCTTGGTGAATTGATACATCAATTTCAACACTAAAAATATGTTCCTTATCCTTTTAGCCACACTCGATACACTTTATCATTATTTCACTAGTTCCCAAACCAAACCTCATAGATAAAAAATCTACAAACAATGGTCCTAGAATAAAATCATCTAATAAAAATCTGTCATGACCAACCCACTAAGGCCTTTTTGGCTACAAGTAAGCTGAGAATGGCCCCACAATCCCACCCCTAAAATTCCATGGGCTATAGACTAGCATTGAGAAGACATATCACACACAAGGGATGCCTTATCCTAGAGTAATTGTACACACATTGTCATGTAAATACACTGTTATAATGAGAAAAAGAAAAAAACTCATAATATAAACATATTCATAAAATATGTCCCACATCAGAGTATAAAAAGTAGTATAGACAAAGAAATAACGGAAATATAAAATCCAACCAAAACTGAAAAGGAACCTAACCTACTTACAATATGGGGGAAGATGCCCAAAAGAAACTCTAGGATATATATGAGGTTCATCTAGAATAACATAGCTCCACCTAATCCTATACATCCTATGACTCCAAGGAAATATATGTTGTTTGTATATGACATGATATGTGTGACCAGATCCCATGTAGGGGTGAGTATATACATCCCCAGTATGACCCCCCAAAATCACCAAAATGAAAGTATCATGAGATTAGTCATCTCATCATCATGAATATATGTAAATCATAATATAAGTCATAACAATAATAAAAATAATCCATATGTTAATAAAGTTAGACACCAAGTCTCAAGGTGAGGTCACGTCCTCACAATTATCCTAGGATTCCACTAGAGACTCATAAAGTAACACTCATTTGGGAGAACTCACTCCATAAGTCTTATTATCACTGATAAAACTCATCTAAGAGGATGTACTCATCAGTTCATTCCATGAAAAAGCACTAAGGAAACTTAGAGTTCTCATCTTAGATACTCACCTGATCAGAACAACTTACCAAAAGACAAAAAATGTTGATACAGAAATAGGGGATCTCACACAAGTCCTATAGAGAATTCCTTACCCTATATAATTTAAACCAGCTATGATGGGGATCACATATCCTAAAAGTAAATAATGGAATTCTTAACCTATCCTAGGGAATTAAATTTAAAGGATCACAACTCAAGATACATATAGGGGTTGTTGACTCTATGAGTGACTAACCTCAAAAAGGGGATCTCACCCTATGCTCAAAATGTGATCTCTCACTATACCCTTATAGGGACATATCAGGGGAATTAAATCTCTATGAAATAGTCCAAGGGAACTCAACCAAGCTCATACCAAAGTTTTTATGAAGTAATCAAGGGATCTAACTTTCCCTTGAAGAAGTAAAAGTGTGTCCCTTAGGGTACTCAGTGAGTCTATCTAAGTCAATTACATCCCATCTCTCACCATCTCACAAAAATTACCTTTATCTATATACTTGTAATGGTATTTAATGATATATGACATGTAGAGGTTAGTAGGAATTAAGTGTGTATATTCTACCCAAGTACATGTACTTTGACCATGATTGTGTACTTATTTTGTTATATTGTTCTCAGTTCGTGCATGTGTATGTTGGTCATGTCTAAGAACATTCTAAAGTACACTGAGTGTACCTTACATCAATTGGAATGTGGGTATTTTTCTAGTACTCAGTGTGTGTCTTCTTCCCAATCCCATTTAATTTTCTAAGTACATAGTGGGTGTAACAACCCTGGCCCAAATAGCCCAGAGTCGGTGGTCATTTTATTACAATGGAATAGAACAAGAGACCACATAACCAAGTTTCAGATAGTTTAGTAGTATTGAAGAAACTAGATACATACATGGTTCCATTATTACATTGGTGATTAAACATAGAACATAAAAAAAGGAAATAAACTTCTTCATTGACACTTATTCAAAGGTTTAATCTTCAGAACCTGGGGAAGGAAAAAATGAAAGGGTTCATCTAAAACACTCATTAACGGTTACATGAATCAATAATAAGTGAAACAAAGTCAATAAGTCATAATGTTAAGTAAATAACTAAAAAAATTATGCCATCAATAAACTTAGAATGAAAATGCATCCATAGATTTTGTCATTGTGAAAATATAGTATAAATTAATAACTGAATACTGAATGAAGAGAATGCTTAATCATTAGACATAATGTATCTGGTACATGAACTATAATACCATCAATATGGTTTAAGTCTATGGGTACAAACCCATCTGATTCTGCTTGAAAACAAATACGAAGGGTTTGTCGCCAATTGTTTTGTCTCATTAGACCTGTGGATGCATCGAGGGGCACTAAAGATTCACACCTATCACTGTATGTCCCAGTCATTCTTCATACCTAGATTCAATTTGAGAAAAATATTACTTATCAAAATATATTTATTTATTAGAGGATACATAGTTATCAATATTTCACCATTCAAAGTCAACATCGTATGTAAAAAAGGTATATGACTTAGAAAAATATCAGATCCATGATATAAGAAAATATGGATATTTAATAGGAACATAAATTCAAATAAAAAATTATATGAAAGGGTTATTAGATAAAACACATAAAAATTATTAGGTTCACAATACTGTGTAAGTCTCAATAAAATTGAAATTGAGATAAAGTCTCTTACCTTGCATCTGAATGTGTTCTTAACCAGATCTTAATGTCCTAGATAATCAGATTAAATCCATTAATTAATTAATTCAAAACCATTTATATATGTATTTTATTTATTATAATTTTGTTAAGTTCATTTACAGCCTTTTTGATGAGTTATAAGATTCAATTTTATCATTTGGTAGCATTCGATTCCTTGGTTTTCATGATCGGTTTACTTGTATACATGTATGGAAAATCATGTAAAATAAGAATAGCTGCCTAGAATTGAAATTATATGTTATTAATAAATATACAGAATACTAAATGGTTATATATTTTATTCAGTTATATGGTATGATGTTGAATCATTAGATATAACTTTAGTGATAATCGTTTAGATTATTTTGGCATTTTTTCAATCATCACAAACTAGTTTTGTTTTATTAATTAATATTTTTTATATATACTAGTTCCAAAACATTAAATAAGATGTAATACATATGTTATAATTTTTTTTACCATATGAATGGATTTTATGACCATATTTAAAGGTGGTAATGGAAATTGAAAACTCATTGTCCTTGAATGCGATAAATTAACACATCACAAATGATGTTTTTATTTTTATAACAAAAAAGAGAGAGGATAAAAATTAAGATGGATTATTCCATTAACATAATAACATTACAGTATATGTAAGATATTGTAGTTATCATGATTGTTTGGATATTGTATTTTTGGGAAGGATAATAAAATGAAATGAAATTAAATTAAATTAAATTAAATGGAAGGATTAAGGGTTTTACCTCTTTAATTATTCTCCTTGAGAACCTCTTTAAGGTACTTGGGTTTTGTCTTTTATTGATACCAAAGGCTCATAGACATGAGAGAGAGACTCATGAAGAGGATTGGGTAGAAATTAGAAAATATTCAAGGCTTTGGTCGTGTAAGGATAAGAGGTGGTTAGGGATGTTCAGATGTACCTGGGGCTTAGTTTCCCTTTTTAACTAAACCATAATACACTGTTCCATGTATATACTTTCCGAAAGATGTGATATCCCACTTTAAATTCCAAATAATTTCTCTAGTTGTTAGCATAACTCTTTTTTCTTCTTTTTTTTTTGCTTTAATATGAGACCGAATAGTCTCTACCTTTGTCATTGTCTCTTAAATAATTTTTGGGCCTATGAGTTTACTTTCACCAACTTCATCCCAACAAGTTGGATTTCAACATCTCTGGCCATGTAATTATTCATATGGCACCATTTGAATACTAGAATGGAAACAATTATTGTATTAAAATTATTTCAAAGGTAAATATTGATCTCATGTAACTTGAAAGTTAAGTGAGCATGATCACAACATGTATTCTAATGTTTTAATAGTCCTTTCAGACAATCTTTCGGTTTGAGGCTGATAAGAAGTACTCAAATGAAGCTCAATATCCACAGAATTATAAAGACTCTTCCAGAATATTGATGTAAAATGGGGATCTGATCA
This sequence comes from Viscum album, assembly GCA_963277665.1. Taxonomy (NCBI): domain Eukaryota; kingdom Viridiplantae; phylum Streptophyta; class Magnoliopsida; order Santalales; family Viscaceae; genus Viscum; species Viscum album. The sequence continues at coordinate 1,056,051,069 of OY728133.1, forward strand.
GACACAATCAATATAAGAGCACCATTAAGTATTATAACATCATTGATATATAGTCTTTCTAGGTGCTTAAGAGTTAAATATTCAATTATAGTAAGAAAATTAGGAGATTTTATAAGACAATCAACAATAACCAATATTTCATCCTTAATTCTAGTTTTCCTTTGTCATCCTGTGATAGAGACTATTATAATTTTATCCCTTTTCCACATAGGAATTTGTAAAGGTTTCATGAATCCTCTAGGATGTTGCCTCCTAGACTTCACTTGTTGAAAAACTAGACACCTTGACAGATAGTCAGCAATTTTCTTGGTTCATGTTATCCCACAAAAAATGTTCCTTCATATCTTTATATATCTTGGTACTACCTGGGTGTATAAAAAAATATGATCTATGAGCAACATATAATAGTTCCTTTTTTAGATCATGTATTTTAAAAAGGAGTGATGTTTCCTCTTCTTTAACAATTCCCATATCCGTCTTTACTAGATCCTTGAATATAAGATCTTTCTCAATCTGAATTTTGGTTAAAATTTTAGGATCTTTCCTAATTAAGGCATATGCTACCTTATTTTCCATTCCTAGGTGGAAATGTATTGATAAATCATAATCTTTGAGTAACTCGAGCCATCTTCTTCACCTCATGTTGCGTTCTTTCTTTGTAAATTTTTTTTCTAATTCTTGTGATCAGTATATGTCTCACATCTTTCCCCATAGAGATAGTGTCTCTATATATTCAAATAAAACAATATGTATCCTAACTCAAGATCATTAATTGGATAATTTTTTCATGATTCTTAAACTACCTTGATGCATAATAAATATATCTATTGTTTTTCATAAGGACACAACCCATTCCATTCATCGATGCATTACTATATACCAAAAACCCATAATTTCCTAATGGAAGAGTCAAAGTGGAAGCATTGACCTATATTATCTTCAATTATTCAAAAAATGTATACATTATTTTAACTATATGAACTTAACCCCTTCACATGTGATCTCGGTTGGTGGGTTTTCCAATCAAGAAAAATTATGAATGAAATGCTAATTGTAACCTAATAAACCAATAAAAATACATACCTCAGTTATGTTAATTAGCCTATTCCATTCGTGGATTTCCTTTTTATTCATAAGATCAACTGATATTTCATTCTTAGAGATAATATGGCTAAGAAAAGAAACTGTGTGAAGCTATAATTCACACTTTCTAAACTTCATGTATAACTCTTTTTGTCTAAGAGTCCTCTGAACAATATGAATATGGTTCTCATGGTCCTCATAGATTTTGAAATATATCAATATATCATCAATAAATACCACCAAAAAATCCTCAAGATATTACTTGAATTATTTTTTCATTAGATACAAAAAAACATATGGTGTATTAGTCATTCCAAATGATATTACTATAAACTTGTGATTCCTATACCTGATTCAGAATGTTGACCTATGAATATCTTCCTTACTCACACATAGTTTATGATATCCAAAATGAAGTTCAATTTTAGAAAAATATCGAGCTCCATGCAGTCAATCAAATAAATCATCAATGTGAAGAAGATGGTACTTGTTCATTGTTATAGCATTGATTTCTCTATAGTCAATTTATAGCATCATGGGTCTATCTTTATTATTAAAAAATAACAAGGGATCCCCATGGAGAAACACTAGGGTGAATAAATCCCTTATTATTCAACTCCTCTAGTTTTTTCTCCAGCTCCACTAACTCCACAGTATCCATTCAATAATGAGTCGTTGATTTTGGTCTTGCATTATGAATTAAATTAATTATAAACTCAACTAATTTCTCTAGGGGTGTCCTAGAAATTCATTAATAAATACATCAATATATTATTGTACAATTGGTACATTATCAATTGAAAGATTAATTTCTTATCCCTAGATATTGTTTTCTCTTCCATCCCATGAATTTCATTCAATAGAGATACTTGGGGTAGATCTAGATAAGAATCAGATGATGATGTTCATTCTCTAAAGATACGGGATTCTATATCATCCTCACAAATCATAATTTCATTTTTCTTGTAATAAATTTTTTCTTCAAATTTGGAAATCTAGTCCATACTAAGGATTATATCAAATTCAACCATAGGTATGATGATAAGATCAAAAACTAAAGCAAATTTGTGTGTCATAAATGGGACTGACCAACACATTGTGTTGCAATGAAACTTCCCTTATGAGTTTTGACTGATAACTCCTCTATTAAATCAATAGGGAAATTTCTAATTTTCTTATAAAACTAGATAGATATAAATGATTTTGACGATCCAGAATCAAATAATGCATTGGATAAATTTAAAGATAGGATTAATATACCTGCCACCACATCAATGGGTAATTCTACTTAAGTTGTGGTGATTATCTAATCTTGTCCATATCCTCTTGGATTCTTCTATGGTAAATTCATTTGATGCTTGGAACATTGATTTGAATAATACCCCATTTCATTATAGTTGTTGAATTGAACATCATTGATTTATTTCTTCCCCTTGCATTCATTTGCTTGATGATCTTCTTCTCCACACATTTAAAAAACTCCCATTCCTTTCAATCATTTCCTATGATGATTCATTCCACATTTTTCACATAATGAAAATTTCTTCATTCCATTCTTTTTATTTGACACTTCACCTTTTCCATGGATATCAGAAGACCTCTTATTCTCTTGATTTCCAATGAAAAATGTGATCTAGAAAATTCTTCTACCATTTTAATGTCACTTAAAACTATTTCATCATATGATGAAAATTTTTGGGAAGATAATTTCCTTTGGAGAATTTGTTGAAGACCTTCAAAGAAATTATCAATAATGACTTCAGAATCTTGTATGTAATCTATAGAATACCTATATATCCTTATAAAGGTTGCCTCACACTTCAAAACTGTCTCTTCTTCCCTTTTCTTTAAGATAATGAATTTTCAATTCATTTTAACTCATTGATCATGAGGTAAATATTTTTCAAAGAATGATTCATTAAAATATCTCCATTACATGTATTCTATTTCATATCCCCCATTAATATTTTGGATCAACCACCACTGTTGATCAGTATCTCCCTTAAGACAATATACTACCAGTACTACCTTTACATTTTCATTACAACCCAATGCTATAAATATATTTTCAATGGACTTGATCCACTTATCTTTTGCCACTAGATTAGTAATCCCACTAAATCATGGGTGATTCTTCCACATTAAATGATCCAACATAGGTGTAGTGTGGTTATTCATCATAACCTGAGTAAGTTTTCATAATATGGTCGTGATCTACTCAACTCGAATACTATCTTTGTCGGCTTTATTAGTGGATAAATCCCTATAATTTTTGAGGTTATTAATTCTTTTTCTTATATTAGGAACCATTTATAAACAATGATATACACTAAATTATATTATAAATCATAATGCATAATTTATAACCAGAAAAACACTTAACATAAATTGAAATATTATTCATAGATAATATTGTAATCATAAATGTGGTTTCTTTGGGAACATATTTACTTTTAAATCCTTCATAATGGTTTGTGAAGTGAATGTGAATCGTCATAAGAATATCCCCTAGGAGTTTCAAACCATGCACATAGTAAGGACCGTTGTTGTGTACTAGGTTACGATGATTCAAGCCTGACGCACCTTGTCAGAGTTGTTACCCAAAGGTACATCTGTGCTAGAACCACATCCACTTTTAGTATATAGATAGGGATGTATTGCTAAGAATATACACATAATATCTACCTTATCAAAATTCTAGGATTTTATTATATTCTTATCCTCAATTTCTATCTTAGGGTTATGTTCCCTAAACTATGTTCTTCAAATCTAGTTACCAAGGTTTCTACTAAACTTTCTCCGATACAAAATATAACAAACCTGACCCCAGTATTCCAAAGTTGGTGGTAATTTTATTGTAATGACATAGATAAAAGAAATAAAAACACCAAGGATCGATCTGTTTGGTAGTCTTGAAGAAACTAGATACATACATGGTTCCCTTATTATATTGGTAATTAAACATAGAATATAACAAAATAAAATAAACTTCTCCCTCGACAATTATTCAAAGGATTCATCTTTTGAACTTGGGGAAAGAAAAAATGAAAGGGGTGTGATCAAATGATTATTAAGGGTTATGTGAATGAATAATAACTAAAATAAATTCAATAAGTCATAATTAAAAGGTAAATAACTGAAAAAATTATGCCATCAATAAACTAATAATGAAAATGCATCCATGTTTTTTTTCATTATTAAAATATTATTGAAATTAATAACGGAATACTCAATGAAGAGAATGATTAATCATTGTATTTCATGTATCTATAACATTAACTATTATACTAACAAGATGGTTTATGTCCATGGGTAGAAACCCATATGATTCTTCTTGCAAAACAAATATAAAGGGATTGTCGCCAACTATTTTTCCTCATGATTCTTGTCAATGCATAAAGGGGATATAATAATCCCCACTCATCACTGAAAGTCTAAATCATTATTCATGAATATATTTAATTCATGAAAAATATAACTTATCAAAATATCTATATTGATTAAAGTATATAGATTTATCAATATTTCACCCTTCAAAGTAAACACTGTATGTAAAAACGGTATACGAATTATACAATAATCATATCCAAGATAAAAGAAAATATGGATATTTAAGAGGAATATAAATTCATATTAAAAATTATCTCAAATGGGTAGTAGATAAACCACATAAAAATTATTAGGTGAAAAATACCATATAAGTCAAAATGAAATTGAAATTGAGACGAAGTCCCTTACCATATGTCTGAATATATTTTGCACTTGATCTTAATATCCTGAATAATTAGAATAAATCCATTAATTAATTAATTAAAAACCTTTTCAACATGTATATTATTTAGTATAATTTTATTATGTTAATTTATGGCATTTTTTATGAGTTATAATATACAATTTTATCATTTGAGATTGTTTGATTCCTTTGTTTTCGTGATCGGTTTACTTGTATACATGTATGTAAAATCATATAAACTAAGAATATTTATCCATATTCGAAATTATATGTTATTAATTAAATTATATAATATTAAATGGTTTTATATTTCATTTGGTTATATCGTATGAGGATGAATCATTAGATAAAATGTAAGTGATAATCGTTTAGATTATTTTGGCATTTGTTCAATCATCACGAACTAGTTTTGTTTTTTTAATTAATATTAAGTTTATATATAGGTTCGAAAACCCTAAATAAGCTATAATACATATATTATAGTCTTTTTTAACCATATAAGTGGTTTTATGACTAGACTCAAAGGAGTTAATGGAAATTGAAAACTCGTTGTCCTTGAATGCGATAAATTAACACATCACGGATGATGTTTTTATTTTTATAACAAAAGGGGGGAGGTAGATAAATGGTGATTGATTGTTAAATTAGCCTAATAAAATTCCAGAATATATAAGAAACTATATTTATCATTAATTTTTTAATAGAGGATGTTAGGTAAGGATAATACGAGAAAATAAAATAAAATAAAATGAAAGGGAAGGATTAAGGGTTTTACCTCTTGAATTCTTCTCCATGAGAACCTCTTTAAGGGACTTGGGTTAGGTCTTTTATTGAGACCAAAGGCTCCTAGATGTGGGGGAGATACTTAGGAATAGTATTGTGTTTAAATTGGAAAATATTCTAGGATTTAGAGGTTTGAGGATAAGAAAAGGTGATGGGTGGTATTAATAGTGGAGAAGTGGGGTGTTCTTTTATTATTCTATTCAACATTTTATTATTTTTTCTCAAAAAAATAAAATATTGATAATTATTGTAACTAAATAAAGTAACAAGTGCATATGATTTCAAACCAGTGGTTCTTACATCATCCACACATCTTCTCTTACTCGATAATTCACATATTTAGCTTACACCAGGAATTACGTATTTCACTATTCACTAAAAATTTAACTATTTTAGAAAAATACCAAAAAATCACCACAAAAATTTATAGATGTTTTGAATTAAAAAACGAACACCATTTTATGAAAATAATTTTATAAATATGAGAATTTTAATTTTTAAAGAAAATCATTACTTAGTCGAAAAATACTAATTTTAAAATTATTATTGATTTTATAACAATTTGTAAAATTAACTAAGGTCTCATAAAATTATGTAAGAATAATAATATAAAAAAATATTAATTTATGATTTTATTTTATGAGAGTAAATTTTCATTTAAATCGTTATATTAATTATAAAATTGTAAATAAACATTTCTGTTTTATAAAAATACAAACACCTAATTTATCATTTTCAAAATATTTATTTACTTATACAATGATATAATTATATCGTATTTTAATTTATAATATGCCTAAATTTTATTTATACTTTAGTTTGTTAGGTTACTATTCTATAAGATGAATTACTAATCCTAGGGGTCACATTACTATTCCAAAGGTCAAGTTAATATTTTATTGGTATATGTTCCTTAATTTCTATAAAAATACACTTATTTCATTCATTCTTTATTTATAGAGTTTTAATTATGTTCTCTATATGATTTTATATGATTTATACTATATGAAATAATTTTTTCTGCAATATAATATATCGAATGAATTGAATTTTATTAATAGGATATAGATTGTAAAATATTGGGGTGTTATATCATGTTCCCCAACACACACAGTGTGTGGGTTCACATCACCTCTTGGGAATGTACTCCCTATATATGTTGATTCATTCTCACTGGGTTTCATGGAATGTGATTACACAACATGAAGAGTTACGTTACATGGATTTCTTGTAATGTGAGGTGATCGGTTTCTGGTTATTTTTTAACCATTTCTAAATTAAATATGAATGATGAATGCATGAAGAACATGGGGAAAACACAATATAAAAACATAATGAACGAATCTCATCCATTATTTGGGTTTTCCTCAATATGTTGATAAAGAATCACAAAACTAAGAGAATAAACAAAACAATATCAGTTAATAATTCTAGTAAGATTAAACAAAACCCTTAAATCAATAATTTACCAATGAATCAATTTGATAGATAAATTGATTCATGTTCGATATGGGATAAAAAAGGATTAAACCAAAATAACCAAATTATCTACCTTGAGTATGGATCTATAATTTAAGAACAACAATTATATGTCATTATCATTGGAAAGATACATTAACACTATTGGTGTAGATAAACTCATTAGTACTGATCGTTGACCCATTATTTGGTTGATGTCCACCAAATCTCTCCTCCACACTGTCTCCAAATCCCAAGGTTATGTGGATTACCCTATGATTTTTATATAATTAGGTTTAAATAGAGGGGATCTAGTTCATGGTAATTAAATAAATAATAAATTTATTTATTTATTTATCAATTCACCCATGACCAATTTTGAACCAAACACCTAATGTGCACATATGTTATCTCACACCTAGGGTAAAACTTGTGTTCTAGATTTAATGGTGGTCTCATATTTACCATATGGAACATCATTTGGGAGATTTTCTATTTTTTTCTAAAAACTAGGCATTCTCATGATAGAATATTTTTAATATTTTTAATATATCTAAACTGAGTCTCTTTGGACCCTAGAATTTCACACCAACTCTATGCCTTACTCTGAAAATATTATTTTCAGTATTCCAAAGTGTTACATAGAAATTTTGGAGTCGTTAAAAATGAAGAAATTGGAAGCCTAAATTTGTAAAGATAATTATTCTATGAAAACCAAAAACATGTTTAAACAAAATAAATAGCATGTAATTAACAATATAGATTTTTGATGTTATTATCTTCAAGCATGGATTAATGAATATCACTAAGTATGGCCAAAATACTCATCTTATTATGGTGTATCCATGAGATAATGACAATCATGTGATGCTTTAGTAGGAACCTATCAAAACTACAATATTCTAGTACCCCAGGTGAAAAATTAAGGACAATGATAGATCCTCAATAAAGAGAATTAATGGTAAGTGAACACAAGTATGAACACTATTTTCAAATCCCTTAGACCCTTTATGTAGTATTTGGATTAGTTTGTATCAATTCGTATTATTTAATAGAATATTACAAAATATTAAAGTAATTCCCTTAGTTTACAAACAATTGGTAGACATTTAGCTGAGTGTGCTTGAATTTTTCACAAAAATACATTTTATTATTAATACATTCCATCCTAAAAAATGTTTCGTTGAAGATTATTTCTGGTGTAATATTCTTTAATGTTAAAAACATAATTTTCGACTACCATTAACAATCATAAAACCTATTTAAATCATAAATTATGGTTATTATATAATTATTCTGTCTATGTATCATACAATATGATGTATGAAGGAAATTTCATGATAGTAATAAAACATGACTTATAATATGCCCATAAAAAAGCATACAATATACCCAGCATCCGTATGTCATATCATTTTACATATCTGTATTTTCACATATTCTATAATCAAACATATCAAAATATTTACATTAACTTTAGAGAATATCTCTAACAATCTCCATATTTCCCTAAATCCTCAGACTTTATATTATTTTACCTTATATTTTATCATATACAATAACATGTAAACTCATATCCAAAACTCATTTTGGATATCTCTTAAAAAAAATTCAAAGATATTATAAAATTCTCCTTTTATCACATCATATAAATTCCCTTATCAATATCCCTTAAATTATTATATTAGATAATCTTTAAAATTCCATTTAAAGCATATCTTTATTTTTTTTAAACCAATACCCTTTTAGTAATGCACAAATTATGACCCCATAGGAATTTGTATCATTTAAAACAAATTTTAATTTTTGAATTCATAAATGTAAGCAAGGATCATCCTCTAGAAAATCATCAGTGCTACTCAAGATATAAAGGGATCTGATGTAATATCCCTCAAAAACATGAATCTTTATAATTATGTCCACCAATTGTATCATTTAAAAGAATTAATTTTCATATGATCTATTTCTAAATAAATTTATTAACCATAATTTAAATATTATGACAATCATATATATCTATTAATATATCCTCTATTCTTTGGGTATATACTTATCAATCTGATGAACACATCAGATGTCATTCACCTAATAGATGAGCACATATAATTCCCCTTACCCAATAGAAAATCACATCAAATGTATTATCAAAGTATGATCATACCCTCCTTTATGAAATAATAATAAATTGTACATATATCACAATATTTATATAAGAGGGAAAATACTAGCTTGTTTAAGCCTTAGGATCAGTAATAGACCAAGCCACCTCCTAATTTGCTAAGATTCAAGGCTTTCATAAGAAAGGTATAAAGGTATAAAGGTTCACTTGTAATGTATCTCAAAACATATGCTATAGTGACATCTTGATATGAAATATGTATCACTGGTATACTAAAGACATTGTGAATAACACTCATCTTGTAATACTTGGGGGGATTCAAATAAATAAACCCTTTCTATTCCTTATGTTCAAATCATGTATCAATATGAGAAATACTACCCACAATAACCATAACATTTCCTCCAAATCTATAATACTCCATGATGAAAATTGGTTATGGATAGCACAAAATAATACTTTGAGAGTTTAATTATCATTTCACTTCATATAATATATACAACCAATATAGAATTATTTTAAAGTAAATGCTACCTTTTTGTACAATATTATATATTTTATATTAAAAAACTCCTATATTAATATTAAAAAAACTATACATAAATTCTCATTTAATCATATCTTATATAATAGACCTATAGGGAATCCATATGTTTACATCACTTTTAGGTTTTTATTAAAATCATTATATCATTATGTAATTCCTAACACAACTCTATGTGTCCATTCGATAAAATACTCCAACTAAACTATTTTGTATTTAATATTTATGAAGAAAATTAAATTTTAATAATGGTGATACTTAGAAATAAAATACCTAATTTTCAACTATTTTAAAATAATATTCACTCTCTTGTACTTTACAACATCAAATGTTATGTTTTAATAGATTATTTTGTCTACATAAAACTCTTTTTATGTTTATCATCATCATCATTCCTTCAACCTTTTATTAAAAATTATTCCCTTTGAAATCATATAATAAAAAATAAATATCTTTTAATCTTTCTTGTGCAATATATCCTAAACCCATTTTAGGATATAAAATTATATTAACTTTTTATATTAACTAAATGTAACTATTTACTTATCACTTTACAGATACACCCTAAACTAATTTTGGATATTGAGTGAAATTAATTTTTAAATTTAAATAAAAAAAGCCTTTACCTATTAATCATTGAAGGTCAACAAGTTTAAACACACTCTTATTAGCCTCTTAGAAATTATATGCTTTTCCAAATATCATTTTAAAATACCCAAACTCTTTTTTCTAGAAATAACACCTATTTCATTTATTGGAAATATTTAACAAATAAATTATCTTATCTATATCTTAAATGGTATACTATGTGTTAGGGTAATAATTTTGAAAATAAGATTTTCTTCTTTAAACTATTCCATATATGGGTGGTGGGATCACATCCTTTATGTTTTAACAAACACCCGGATAAACACTTTTATCCTTGATAAAAAATCTTTTTCCTTATGTTCTTCTCAAGAATGTAAAATAATTTTATGAATCATAAATTATGTGAATCCTTATATTTTATTCATAAAAATAATTTATTAATAGAAAACTCATATTATCATATAAATGTAATAAGATGAGAATACACATCCAATATTTAGATTTGTGTGAGCATTATATATTCTTTGTATTCAATCTCATGATTTAGCAACCCTTTAGTTAATCATTTAAATACACAATACAAGATACCTTAATTTTTAACTTTATTTTGAATAATTGTATATTTATAGAATTTTTAAAAAATTAATTTGGTATCAAATTCCCTTCAAAATCAATGAAATATTTTCTAGATAAAATATATAACTTGGACTATTTTTGTACTTTCCAAACCCCTTCATGTATTTTGGATTATTCCATCACATATAGAATCAATGATCTTCTTTACTAACACATGTATTAGGTTTTAATGGAAAAAGTATGACTATTTTATAATCTAATATGTTTCCTTATAGATTAAACCTTGAACGTGTTGTAAAATTAATAGAACTCTTGGGCCTAGACAACACATGACATGCTCATCATTCATAAAAATTAAAAAAAATATGGTAAATATTTCTTAAACTCATTCACATTTTCATAAAATTTCTAAATATTATACTTGATTGAATTAAATAGCCATAAATTTTTAGTCTCACCAAGTCATTATCACGCTCAATCATATTGGGTATGTGAGTAGTGAATAAATTTCCTTTAATTATTACTCATTTAATTAATTTTAAAAATTAAGTGAATGATTTTATTCTTCTCATTAAAATATATATTCAATTGTTGAAAAAATTTAACAGTTGTTTAACTAGTAAAGGTTTTCTCTAACATATATAATTTTTCCCTCTATCTTTAAAATTATTCTTAAGTTTCATATCAGTCTAATAAATCACTTAAATTAATATTTTTTCTCTAGGTTTGATATTAAAGTAATGTTTGAAGAAGATGATGATGATTAAATTTATCTAAAAAAAGCTTTTATCAGATGAGTATCAGATTTTACATTCATTTAGTAAGTATTTTTAAAAAATATACTCATATAAAAATGATGATTCTTTTTAGAATTATCATATCCATTTGTGGTCCAACATCCATATTTCACTAAGAAATTAATCTATAGTGGTGTTCATCTTACCACTTATATATTTAGGTAGTACATAATTTCAATCATATCATACATAACTCTTATATGGTTGGTTAGAAACTTATTTTCTCAATCCATTATAGAGTTAAGATCAACACAATTATTTTCGTATCCTAACTCTTAGGGTTTATTATCTAATTGTAACAAAAAAAAATTCCAAAAACATGGAATATAACTCTTAGGGTCACCTCATTATTTTCTTTCCTTACAAAAGATAATCCATGGGCATCCTAAGTTTTTAGGAACAACCTAATTGAATGATTGTGGCCTTGAACTTTTCCATTTTTGAAGGAATAAAACATTTAGTATTATAAAGGGGTATAATCTCATTATCTTATCACATGTATTCCATTTCCCTATATACATTATTCTAAGGATTTAATTATGAATCCCTATTCACTTATTCAAATCAATATATTTAAACAATATTAATATATAACTCTTTACAAAACATATAGCTCACGTTAGAAACCCAAATTCAATGTTAACTATTTCCACACATATTTAAATCCATCATGTGAAAAAGGTACATGAACCCCTTTCATTTAATGTATTAGAATAATATGAAATTATAAATCCTTATAAGAGTAATCACATAGAAATAGGTATTCAACCACCACTTTTCTCAATAATCCATAAGCTTATAGACCGAGGGGTTGTTCGACCTAATGTCCCCAAACCAAGGATACTTTTATCAAGAAATACCTTAATTCCAAAGAAATTCGGACACCTAATATGTATAAACTATAATTAAATTATTAATTCAAGATCATAACCCTGTAAAATATTAATCCAAGGTAAAAGAAAAACTAAACGAATTATTATACCTAGCATGTAACTCCTTATATGAATATATGGAAATTTATAGAATTATTTTATCTATTTAAAATAAATCATACATTAATTCATAACATTAAACTTATATTCATGAATAAATTTTAGAATAAAATAAAAAAATTAATGATTCATAAATTTAGATACGAGATAAAAAATTTATGTATTATTCAGAATTATAGAAATTATAAACACTTTATAATTTAACCATGCATTATAGACATTCCCTAATTAAATAAATATATAAAATATATATTCATTTAAAATATGAAATCCTTCATATTAAACAATATATAGAATTTTATTTTAAATATATGATATATGAAATATAAACATTGTATATTTGAACTATTCATATATATTATGTAAACATACAAAATATCACATAATTAATATTTAAAACATGACCATATTAATTATAAAAACTTATTTGGATATGGTTCAAATTATTTTTCAAATAAGGTACTTTTAAATTTAAACATTTCAAATTAAATATTATAACAAATTAATAAATCAATATTATCTTCATTATATCTTAAATTATTTCATAATTTAAAAACACTTTGTAAACTACACTTTTATTTTCTATATAAACTCTTTATATCTAAATTATAGGTCATTCCATATAACTCAATGGATAAAGATATTAATTTATTGAATATTTTTAAAAAAAGGTAATAAGATATTATAAATATTATATAATTTATTTATTTACAAACCATTTATCAATTAATTAAATATCCAAAAATACATTTTTCTATAATTTATGAATATTTTTTATATTATATAATTCAATTCATAATTTAAAATAGAAAAATTTAATTTTTTATATCATTGTATTTAATGAAATAGAAATATCATAATCAGTGATATAGTATCACATATTAGGACTAGAGAAGTGTGACTTGTGATAGTTAATCTCACAATATCAATCATATTGTATAATATACCTATATTTTATGTCACAGTTTTCATATTTAATCTTTCAAAATCGTTGATATCACCTTATCGATACAAGGCTCAATTGTTTTGGTTTACTTCATTGTCGTCATACAATATTAATTGTTATATCATATTCTATGATATAATAAAAAACACAATGATTACATTGTTCTATTAGAAATGATATTCTATATTGTAAATTGTGGTTATATCACTTATTATGATATCACATACTATAAAACAAGGCACAGTTCTAAAATGAAGATTATTTCTTATGATATCCATTATGATATCAAATAAAATATAAATTTATTTATTAAAAACATGATTTCAAGAATCCATAATCATAGTAATGGTTAGATATCATTCATGGTTTAATACGGATCGAAAAACCCTTATTTTATGCACCATAAGACATTAAAAACCCCAAATTCCTCAAATTACCATTCTATGATAACTGAAACCATGAATAAAAAATGAAAAATGTGTATTTTTCACCAAATATGGTTGTCGTAGTTTTCTTTCACTGGTTCATTATGAATATCACTATGAAAATAAAACTAAATCTTCCCTCCATAGTGTATCCAGATGATAACTTGAATCACCTGACACTCATGCAGGATCCTCCTCTTAGTTATGGTATGATAGTTCCTCTAGTGTAAAAGGTGGAGAAGTAGATATCTTTAACAAGGTGAATCAAAAGGAAGTTCAAAAAAGTACAAAAAACATTTTCATATCTATAAACCACTTTATATACACCTTAGGGTAGTCCTAATACATTCATGACATTTACTTGAATTTTATAAAAGGTTTAATTAATTTCATCTATTTACAAACACATTTTAAATATTTCTATAAGTGTGAATTCATTTATCACATAAATATATTTTATTTTCTATATGTTTTATCATATGAAACATTTAAACAATGATATCCATTGGTAAAATATTCTTGAATATTAATAACTTAATATTTTACTTCCATTCCCAATTGTAAACCCCATATATATCATACATTATGAATATCATAGAATTGTGATTTTTATATATTGTAAAATATAATATTGGAAGGTAGTATCATTATATCAACATAACATGTCTTATGATATTACCATAACAAATAATACGATATGACTAATTTTATATTTCATACCATAAAAAATATCGATGTCATCAAATATAATATAGTCAAACACATCATAATAGTTACATTGGATTTAGGGCATATCTCAAACAATACATAATTCATCCATTGTCTTGATAGGTTAAGTATTATCATGGTATGATCAAAAAAATGGTGAATATGTTAATATCATATAAATAAAATATATGCGAACAATTTATCACTATATAACTAAACAATTTGTGAATCAGTCATCAGGGAATATATATCATAACTAAACGAGTTATCAATATATATAAACCTACGGTTAATGATTAATCACAAATACATTAACCATATGTGAATGCGTCATTATTTCCTACATTTCCATAGGTTAATGAGTCACCACTAGATACATGAACAATAGGTGAACAAGTTCTCACCAAATACATAAAAAATAAGTGATTGAGTTACCACTAGACACATAAACTATATATAAATATGTTATCTATTAATATATAAACTATAGGTGACTAAATTATCATAATATACATAGCCATTTTTTAATGAGTTGTCACTATATATATAAACCATATGTGAAAAAATTTATCACTATATATATAACCATAGTTGGATGAGATATCACTGTATACATAGACCGTAGTGATAATCATTAAGGAAGAATGACATATCACAAATAATCAACATGGATGAATGATTTATCACAAAATACATAAATTTTTGGAAAATAATTTATCACTAATAATTAACATGGGTTAATGATATATCATCTATCGTGACTGATATGTCACCATCAATAAGACAATATTAACAATCTTGAGTATTGCCTCATATGGTTTCGAAACATCCTTTGTATGGATGTGATATTAGATTATTATAACCTCTGATGATCGCGCAATTATAATTCCTAGACTTTATCCATCCCTTGTTTATATCAATATATCACAAAAATATAAACATTATGATAATCAAAATCATGATCATGGGTGGTCCCCTAGCTTAAACCATGCCTCAGTTATAACATTTCGCACCTCATGGGGAACATATCCCACTAAACTATCTCCAATCCCTCATCAAATATCATTAATCATGTCATAAGAATAATTAAGATTATATACTTAGAGAGGCTATACTTCCCAAGATCAATGAAAAAATATATAAAATGCATATCAACTATTTCAATCTCAAATTAAATAACACTCTAAATCTATTTATTTTTTTTATTTTTAAATAAATCCATTTTTGGATAAGTGGGAGCCCAATAAGCTATTAGGTTCAAAACAGTCAACCAACAAGAAATAAAATAAATACATCCAAAAATTAAAACAAGACAAAATTTGAACTTTAAAAACAATCAATCCCAACTAGAACAACCTGGATTTATAGTGATGAGTTCAAGGATGATAGGAAAGACCTCTAGCTTAGTTCCCATGCAATGACCAAGGTCCCACCTGATCACCATCATTTTCAGAACTATCATCGCCAAAAAATTGATTAATCAACTGAACATAGAACTTTTCTAGTATAACCATAAAAATAAAAACATTTTTAATAACAATTTCAATGAACATAACACATCCATAAAAAATCACAGTAAAAAATTTTGTTGCTCTATCTTCCATCTGAATACCATGAAATAACATCAAGACTCCATGAATTCATCACATGAAGAATGATTCCTTGAGTTCCTAAAAACAATAATAGTTACTTTTCATCATCGTACACTCCATAAGAAAAAAACCTTTATGGAAAAAGGAATCATATCAGAGTAGGTATAAGGGATATACTAAGTTAAGATATCTCAAACCATAATAGGAGAAAAGCATAAAATAATGAAACTATAAGAGAATATTAGAAACTAAAAAATCAAGATATTGGGCACCAAATATTCAAAAGTGAAAACCCCGAGAAACTCATACCATAATGATGTAATAATCATGTATGAACTCACAAAATAACCTGGTCGGTCCCAGGTTAAGGGGGGGAAGCCCGACACTACTCTAGGCTAGAAATACCACCACAATTCCTAATAGAACCACCAAGGATGAAACATGAAAATTCATATCCCTAAGGATACCACTAAGTGTATTCCTATATACTATGAATGAGATAAGAAGATTGAATACAATATACCATAAAGGGATGAGTCATGTTGATGATTTAGGAGTAGGTGAGGAATGAGAAAAATGGGGAGAACACCTCAGGTAACTTTGACTAAACTAATTCCAAAGAAAACAAAACAACATTCAATAACATCATAGGAATCATTTGAGAATAAAAACAAGATCTAATAAATGATTATGTAATCATATGGGAAGAAACGCTTATGACATAATAAATAATATATACACTACAGTTATAAAGAATACCTATCATATAAAAAAACTAATACTCAACCCTTTTTAAGTCATTAATCATGATCAAATAAAACAACATTTTACTAAACTATTACCTCAACCTTATCTCTTTTTCACCACTCACTCATATATAAAGTAAAATTAGCACCAATAAACAATCCTATAATCTTATGCCCATGAATAACTAGTCAATGTGATGTTATCTCACTAGGAAACCCTTAGTTTAACTCTATTTACAACCATATGCATACCTCAAGAAACAAACTTGATAATCCCAATTCAATCCCAATTGTTGTCCCTATTGGATAATAAATAACTCAAAGGGATACTCCATCATCCATTCACCTAAATCTTATCCTAATTCTCCAAGTGAACATCTCTTGCTCACAGATAAGACCTTCCTAGTACTCGATATTAATTTCTTCTGGATGGACACCTTGTAAGAATCCAAATCGATTATATAAAACACTATCACCTATGTTATATATCCATTAGTGTCTATGTGATCATTCATAATATTCATAATTCTTGATATGATTAGAATAAACTAAATAGTTACTCCTCTTATAAGGGAACCTACATTTGGTTCTGTCTCAGGCAGTTTTATCCCACTTACCCCAATTTTTATTCCTAAAGTATATATAACTATATATTGAGTGGTAAAATTATGGAATGATAACATCAATCATGGAGTTCCCCCATCTTTAAGAAAAACATGTACAATATCCTTTTTTGTCTATCTTACACTTTCCAACATCCATTCCATGATCCCTGACTGAAATAACCTCATTAAAATCTAAAGCAACTGGTGGACTGACAAGTGGTACAACACCATTACTAACCTCTCTAAGTACCCTACCCGGTACCCAGAAGCACCCAACAAAGCACCTAGTAGCACTTATAACTACTTACAAACTTATTTTCATTTACCAAACACCCCAATATCCACTTTAGGTTATTTTAACCCATCTTTCCACCTTCAATAATTAATTTTAGTCATTTAAAATATTTACGCAAACAAAGATTATGTCATTGAATTCAATAATTCAAAATCACATATGATCTAATTCTATTAGAGTCCAACTGTTTCCCTAGATCCACTGATTCCATACAACACAATTTTTTTATATATTTAAAGGTTCAAATAATTATATTTCTTTATTAATATATGTTTTTAAAAGGAAATATGATAGTTAATATTAAAAATTATAATTTATTTTATATAATTTAAAATAGTGGGGGGTTATTAGATTTCATTATTTTTAAAAAATAATTAATTTTTTAAAATTTAATAGGTTTGTAGGGGATTATTAGATTTTATTAGTTTTTTAAAAATATTTTATTTTCATATTTTAAAAATTTTGAAAATGGGTTAAGTTCACATATGAAAATTTGGAGGAGAAGGCATCCACCCTATAAAGGATATCACTATATCATTCCTAAAAAATTATAAATTGATTGGGATTAAATCTTGTGGTGATGATGCACTGCATTGTTTACATGCACATGATTCACATAATGTAACACAATAATGGCATAATATTTACATCTCATGATACATCATAGCTTAGATGTAATTTAATATAGAACAGTAAAAAGTAACAATTGGGTATCATTAATTTTTGGCAAGGCCTGAATGGTTATACTGGTTAAATATATATTTTTAAATGTGTCATGTTTGATGGGACATCTTAGTTCACTAAATAGGTATGATATCTTCCATATATTTTTTTCAATCCATGTATAATGGACATATATATTCACTTGTAAGGTATAATATATAACATTTATTCAATCAAGGATGTTATGGTGGGAAGGATTAAATATCAATAGATATACACATCTTGGATGTTTATGTATCTATTATCAAAAGGTTAGATACTTTATCAAAAGGAATATCTATAAACCTTTAAAATATAGGATCCATGGGATGAAAAATAAAAAATCAATTCAATAAAGATTCTATCATTGTATTCAATAGGCATCAAAGTGTATTTTTTATAGTGCAAGAACAAAAACTCGTCACTTATAATCCCTTATTTAAAAAAAAACTGCATGGTTCACTCTTTACTAAGTACTATTATCAAAGGAAAATCCACCATTGTAACTTAAAAGGAATTTTTTTTTCACCCATAGCATTACCAAATAAATGGGGGTATATCTACTCATAAGTAAAGAAACATAATAATATACCTTAGTGATCATCAGTTGGAATCATCTATGTTTTACCTTACATGTTTATCCACCATATTCAAGCAATGTATATTTCTTAAGTATTTATATTTTTATAAAAAGTTAGTAATTATTTATATAATTTTATATGTGTAGTAAATTTTGGATGATTTTTAAATTTAATTTTATCATGAAGAAATATATTATTAAGATAAAAGTAGTCATATTACATGGTGACATAATACTAACTATAAATATTTGAAATTGATACTATCATACTATTAATATATTAATTATTATTATTTGTAAAAAAATATATATGTTTTTTCAGATGAAATTACTTTATTAATAATTCTTCCCTGTGTTGATTTTAATAAGAGTTCATTTTAAATTATTTAGACTTGTGTTAAATATTTTATTATTTTATTCATGTAGGCTCATTCTTCTTTTCCAATGGACAATTTAAGGTATATATTGAAAATATATTACTCATTATTCAACTACGCTTATTAAAAACTTCTTATAATATTTATAACTTATAATAAGATATTTTTTATAAATGTATCCATATGTATTATTTTAAAAATAATATTTTCTCAATTATTTATGATAATTTATTTCATATTTTATCTATAACTGTTTTATATGACACATAAAATTCACCACCTATTCGAAAAGAAAATGCACAACTTTTTATACGTTCACTTATTTTTTTTGGGTTAAAAAATATATTATTGATCATTATTCATAAATAATATCACTCATTTTTATCATTTTAATTCACGCATAATATTTTTTTCCCAAATCATTATGAAATTTTTGGTTTGACATTAGGAAATAAGTTTCAATTTTTTTACATTATTATAATTGTTTAATTATTTATCTTTATGTTTAGAAATATTATAATTATATTATTAAATATTTTTATGAAAAAAATACTTGATTTTTTATTTTTCAATGATTTTTTTTATCGGTGTTGTCATATTTTTTTCATATCATTTATCACAGTTAAAAACCAATATAGATAAAAATTGTATTCTATCAATAATAATAAATGTCATTGTTATACAAGTGAAGACTATACTAAATATTTAGTATTTATAAAATAATTTTTTTATAATTTTGGTTAATATAATTACTTTAAAAGGATATATTATCTCATCCACAAGAATACTTTACGTCCTATAAAATAACATAGCAATGTTTTTTTCAAAGTAAATTTCAAACATCATTGTATATTCATCATATTTCTTATATTATTATTTTCCTCCCAAAATTAAAAAACTTCTCATATATTTATCATATAAAAAATTTATAGGGTATTTTATTGTAATAATAGAGTTCCAATTAAAGTTGGTAAATATTATATCCTAAAAGATACCACATCACAATATAAAGAGCCTTTATTCGTATTTATTAAAAAAATTATAAATCCTAAAATTTATATTTTTTAAAATCAAGGCCATTTTTTAATTAAAAATGAAATAATTATCTTAGGGTGAATTCTTTATATTTTTTTCAAATAATTTATTTTTATGTGAGTAATGAAAAATAAAGTTTTTTACTAAAACCATATCATTTATGAATATACCAAGATGTAAGTATAACTTAAATACATATAAAATATTTTTAAAGATCAAATATTTATCTAAGGAGTAAAAATATAAATTTAAAAATACTATTATGAATTTATAAATCCTATGTTTAACATTTTATAAACTCAAGTAATATTTTCGAATAAAGTAAATTATTTTTAGACTTTTCTTTTAAATGAATATTATTTTGGTAAAATTCAAGGTTTTATTAATTTTAAATTAAAAGAAATTTTATAATAAATGAATTTTTATTATAAAAACTAGATCATTGATAATTTTACACTACATATAATTATTAAGCTTTAAGTTTTCACTTTTTCTAAAAATGGATTTTTACACATTACATGCACTAAAGCTAAAATTAATTTTTCTTTCACATAGAAATAATTTTTGATAAAATTGATTACATATTTAGAATAATTACATAAATATTATCTAATAAGGTCAATTTTATTTTTATCAACTAAAATTAAACTACTTAGCTAAGAATTAATTACGATGATTAAAAATATAGATGGTAAAAGTGACAAATCCAATAGTGAATGGATTGAAACAAGTTTGAAACACTTGTGAAAATATATTAAAGAGTATTGATAGAAATTAAATCACCCCAAACTTCATTATTTACCACTCTGTATCCATTTAACCATGAATAGTTTCATTCCATCATTGAAAAGATATTAGGAATTTATAAAAATTCAATTTTATTCACTTAAAAATGGGGATCACTTCCACCACTTCATGAAAAATTAATCCCTTTAGATTTTATCATGATACTATACCAATATTAACCTATTATATAAAATTTTCATGTTAATAATCCTCTTTTCTCAATTATATATCCAAATTCCTCTTTTAAAATGAAATTTCTATGAAAAATATGAAGTTCTCAACATGTGTATTTCTTACTCCTTAGCCTTTTCTTCTTAACCATCCTCTACAAAACATTTTATAGAAAAAAAATATAATAAAATAAGTATTATTAATATAATTTAATGTTTTTTTATAATTTATAAACCATTATTCAATCATAATCATCCACTATGAAAAAAATAAACATCGATCATGCGTACATGCGTACGTGCGAACTACCACCACCACGAAGTGAACTGGTTCGTTTTTCATCACAACATATTAGGATTGGTAAATAGGATAGATTTGATGAATAAATATGTTTTATATGTAAAATTTATGAATCTAAAATTATAATTTATTATATATCATCATTATATATTTTTAATTTTTAAATGGAATCGCTAATCATAGGAATGTGCGGACTACCACCTCCAGAGACAATGAATTTAATTTATCATCACCACAATTCATTTGTGGTTATAAGAATAATTTTAATAATGGTAATTGATATTTATAAAATATTTACGCTTTTTTAATTTTATATTATCATTATATAAAAACATTTAATTTCTCATTAAATCATTATAACACACTCTCAATTGGGACTATTTTACATCCTAAATAATGATGTTATAATATTTATTTCATGAATGATTAAGGAATATTATATAACAATCATATCAAGTACAAATAATTTATTTAATATTTTTGAATAATTATAGAAAGGTGTTATTTTGATATAATACATTTATTAATATATCTCATTTCAATAATTAAACATGAAAAAATGAGTTCTTCACAATTTAATTTTTGAAAAACCATACCATTATCATTAACTAAATGAAAATGGGATATAATGAATAATTGAATCCACATAATTATATTTTCTTATATTATCTATGAATGATGAACACTAAACCAATAAGTAAGAATTGCCCCTTCACCACGGTACTTGTATGAAACAAACAATCAAACATTTCTAAGACATGATAATGGAAATAAACTATTACGGACTAATATATTTATATTATATAGATATAAAGTATGTTTATTAAAGGTTATAGATATCCATAATACTCTGAATTAAGTGATTTGGATAGTTATTTTTATTTTAGGGTAGATTCAAGAACATTCATGGTTGTCGAAAATCGGGGTAAGGGTTTTGGAATATCAATTCTGAATCATTAAGATATGATTAATATTCACCACTTTTTCCTTTGTGTGGTGTATACAGTGCCAGGAATGTCATTTTATCATATTCCTCATAAATTTAAAAGGATTTAATATTATATATCATTAACCCTCACCCATATTATTTTGAATCAATAGTTACTAAAAAATTATAAAAATTAATATTTTCCATTGTGGCATAAAAAAATTAGTAAAGTAAAAGTGATTGTGGTTTCCTAGATATTACATCAATAACTAGAAACTAAAAAGATGATACAGTTATGGCACATATATACCTAGAATTAATCACCCTGAAAAAGTATATTTAATTTTCAACTTGGACTTCAATTAGTTCATGATGACTGAGCCTAAAACTATAAACTTGGCAAGACACTCCTAGGGGATATGTTCTTTATAATTCACATGATCTTACAATCCATGATAAAGGATTTACCTTTAATTTATATGGTATACTTCCATTGAAAACTATTAAACTCAATTACTATATTCTTTTGATAACCCAAAACTTTTAAAGTACCATTAAACAATACCCTATATTTATTTCTTTGATAATAGTATTTTCCATTGCATCATAAATGTTCCTATGGTTGGATATTCACCTAGTGATCCACATTATTCCATTGAAATGGTAAGTGTTAACAAAATGTACATATACTATTTCAATTTGGAAAACTATTTATTACTCCACTATGATTATATATGAGGTTACTTAGGTAATATCAAGATATTTATTATCTAACCATCCACATTATTTCTCTAGATTGGTTATGATCATGTTATCCATTTTATTTTCATGGGGAAATGTTTTTATGTTCTCTATTTTTTTATCCCAATATTAATTTTTTGAAGTAATGTAGATTATATATGGTATTTTTATTCATATATTTCATATAGTTAATCAATTAGACTTAAAGAAGTTATTTTTGTGGCCTGACATTATATATCCACTTGATGCATTAGCTGGTCTCATGAGAAAAAGTTTTGGGTATACTGTGAATTCCTACAAAATTAAGTATTGGTTTATTGGTTTTATCCTTGAGAGAAATAATTATATCTTGGTTGTGACCTTGATGATAATAATTTTTTCTTGGTTGTGTCCTTGATGGTAAAGATCAAGATTTTTGACATTAATCATTACATCGTCATTAATTCAGTGACTATTATCCCTGAAAATGTTATCATTGTTATGTAATCCATGGATATTTTTCATTTCCAATATATTGAGGACATGGAATGTTTATTGTTTATTAATTTTTTCATAAAGATTATGACTCTTATGATATCCTCCACTATACTTGTACCCTTAATGAGATTTTGGTCTCACCCTTCTCATGTTTCCATTCCATCAGGTTAATAATAAGTGAACTGTGAATAAATTTATAGATTCATTAAGAGGAATATGAATGTTTCACGAAGTTTATAAGATATATTTTAATGTTAGAATTTAATATATAGGACATTTAATTATCTAGTATCCCATGACTACAAAACTATTAAATCATTTTTGACGTAATTCTTTATCTCTTGTGCCCATTTAACAAAGTAACCATAAAATCTGGGTTACTGGAGTTACAGCGTTACAGTTGGTATCAAAGGTAGTTTTGTATAAAACTTGGTAACTATATTTTAGAAAAACATAGTTATTATAATATTTTTAATAAACCCTTAGGTTTCCTAATAACTTTTACTTGTATAAGGATTTGTATGGATTAATATTCATAATGTTATGAGATAACTAATTATATGACATTTTTTAGAGATGGTGCTTAATACGAGGAAGGGAAATCATATCAACACTTTTAATCAATGTGAGGATTTCATTCTTAGGAAATACAAGATGGATGCTATTAGAATAGATAAAATTATGGCTATATTAGGTAAGTTGAATTGGGTTATAACTAATAACCTTGTCCATATGGAGAAACCTAATAATACAAAATATGGTGAAAATTTTTTGGACATCTTTAGGTGACATAAACCTCCATTATTAAATGAGACCACTTTTCAATTTTTAGATAAACAAAGGATCAAGTCTCTAAATAATATACTTATCACCTTGGAAAGTAATGAAAGAGAAAATATTGTGATTCTATTTTATCATCTAAAGGGATATTTTTATCAATTATGGTCATAAATTCAAAATATTAAAGTGGAGGAGAAGATAAAAAAATGTAATGAAAGTATTTCAAGGTGATTTTATATCATAAATACTTCCCTCATGATAAATTATATGATATGGAAAAGGAAATTAATTAATTTTAAGAAAAGGGAAGAGGGGAGTGTTTCTGAGTATGAGTATGATTTTACCAGATTTTCTAGGCATGTTGTAGACTATGAACATAAACCTGAATGTAGGATCTATAATTTAATTGATGGGATTAATCAAATCCTATTAAGTTCATTATTCTCTTAAAATTTTATATAATATAATGATGTAGTATGAAGTGACATAAATATTTAAAAAAACTCCATGTATTATATTTACAAAGGATGTCAAGATCGGAAGAGGAAGGATAAGAAACATCGATAAAGAAACGTGGAAATAAAGAAGGGAAGGATAAAAAATATGAAATAGGATAATATTTTAATGAAAACCCCAAATAATTTCTTAAATGGAATAGGAATTTCTTATACATATGGAGATATGAGTCATCTAGATTTTGAATGTAATGTAAATAAGGAACCCACCAATATCCAATGCATGAATAGTAAATATATGTAGAAATGATCAAACTAATTCCCCAAGAATCAAGGGATTATTCCTCAGAAGAGGCTTAGGTGAAAACCTAAGATTATGCAATTACCACAGCTAAAATCAAAGTTTCTAAAGTTGTGCTAGTAGGTAAATTATTCATAATCTCAATACTAGATAATCCTTTATTAGATTCTAGATATTTTCACTCTTTTAAATCTTTTTTATTTACTAATAATATTAAAACATAACCTAGAACCCTGAGAAATGATTTTTCAATCAAGACACTCTATATAAGTATTATTTTAATTAGAGAATATAAGTTAGTCCCCATTATGATTCATAGGCACACCCTACTAGAAAATTTGATTATCATACCTATGGTTAACTTCGACATAATCCTGGGAATGGATTGGCTTTCGATGTATATTGAAAAAATTTATTTACAAGAGAAGGATATTATAGTTCATGAAGGGGGAGTAGATTTAATTGTATTTATAGTTTATGCCTCATTATCAGAGCCATACCTAGATCCATCTCCCATATCCCACCTTAATAAAATCCTTGAAGAGTAAAATAAGATGTAATCAATGTTTGGAAAGGAAAATATAATAATAGAGGATGTACTTATTATACTTGAATAAATTGATTTTTCCCAAAATAATTACCTATTAATTTGACTAAGACAGTATAGAGTTTGTTATTAAATTAATTGTAAAGGAAAATATATATATATATATAAGACTCCATACAAAATGGACCCAAAATAATTAGTAGAGCTGAAGAAAAAACATAATGAGTTGTATTATAATGGATTTTTTTCTTAGTGTATCACTATGGGGAGACACTATTATTTTTTTAAGAATAAGTATGGGTCTATGAGGTTATAAATTTTTTATAGGTATATAAATTCCTTTACTATGTAAATAATTTCTCTCTCTCGTGCACTGGTGACTTATTTGATCATGTCTAGAGAGCTCAAAAAATTTCAAAGATTGATCTCCACTCTAGTTATTACCAATTATGGGTAAAGATGGATGATATTGTAATGAATAAATATTTTACTTATAAAACTTTAAAAAAATTAAGTAATATTTTTAAAGTAAGGAACTAAGTCAACACGATATTTTGAGGCCTGAGGAGGCTCAATATTGATATAATGAAAATATTAATTATATTATATCAAATGTGTATTTTTTTTCTTAAATACCACAGTAACATATAAATGGGGTCTAAAATTATAAATATTTTTTTTATTGAGTCCAAATTGATGATTTCTCCCTAAGAGTGACATAGTATTTTTATGTATCGGTTTTTTTTCTTTAACTCCATCATTGGAGAAATAATTTTATTATTTAAACTATTTATTTAATTATTTTAATTACACACTAACCAAATTCGCTCATTATAAAAGGAATGTTATGAAAAATACCTAGGGTTAGACACATGACCATAAGGATTTAGGGAGGAACCATTAGAGGATATATTGGAAAATGAAAACAAATTAAAGATTTTGATCAATTGTTATAGGGTCTTCTTTAACAATGGAGCTTGTGGATCTCCCTATTGACCATGATGAAGTATTGTTCTTCATCATTAATTGATCCAAACCACAGGTAGGGAATTTTTTTATTTTTTTATTTATCTTTTAATTAAATCATGATGAATTTGAACTAAATCTACTAATATATTGATTCACATGCTGATCATGTTTGTGGGTACGGGTTTATCTTCCTAGGATTTGAATAATTGTTTTAATTTTGATTTTGGTTCTTTGTACATCATTATAATGAATCTTAATTGTGTAAAACATTTACAACATGAAAGGTTTTTTTATCTTTTGTGATATGTGAATTTCATACCCATTTATTTTCTTGTTCCTCATTAGAAATTCATTTGGCTAACAATTGGAAAAATACATAGTATTTGATCGTTGTGAGACTATTCTTCGATGCATTGGTTTGATATTGTGCATTTGAGTATGTTATCGAGGGTGAGATTTAGGTGACATGGTGATGGTGGAAAAATGAAGGTGAATTTGAATTATAAATATGTTCTCTATTTTTTGATTAGGCATGTGGTAAAATCCCTCTAGGGTGAAGGATGTTTTTTTTTGGGCTGAGAGAATTTTCAAAATTCATCCATATGATATGGTGAGGCTCAGTCAACACTAGATCCAAATTTTTTGGTAGATTCCATAGCATAATCCAACATGGAAGTGGTGTGGGTGGAGGGATGAAGATTTCTAGAGTTTCTAGGAAATGTTTTACAATAGGGCATGTTGTCTAAAGAACACATGCCATGTCTTCCCCCTTCTGCAGCACAAGGGTTTATGCATATAGAAAAATATTAAACCTCACATGATGCCGGTCAGACACCATGTAACCTATGAATTGCGGCTCAATGTGTAACCTATGGGTAAATGGGCACATACATGGATAGGTACATGGGCATGGAAAGAGTACACTATCATGGACCAGTTCTCAGACATCGCCAGGTACACAGACATGACCCAAAGTATACAAACATGACCTGAAGTACAAAAGCATGACCAAACGTACATGGTCATGGGATAGTGGTGAACTGAGTATTGGACTGACCTCTACATGTTGTGTACCCCATGAGGAACCACTATGTATTGGGGGGATACATTTCATGTGAGAAATTAAGACATGGGAAGACCTGGGGATGAAAAAACACATCATGTATTGATAGTACACACCCTGTAATTATTCTAGGGCTAGTGGAGGCCTACCATATCTTCAGTTTGGACCAGTTTTAGTTGAGCGTGATCCATTTTTCTATCCATATGAGGGTACAATATTTCATTACATCCTTAGAATAATATTTTATTCCATTTTATGGTTTTTATCTTATATTGAGTTCTAGGTATCCCTTCATATGATTAGGGTGGGATCCTCTATCATTACTTCTTAATCCTAGGTAGGGTTCATGATATCGGTATAACCAACATGCATAGGGAATCGATCCCATATCTATCAGGATAATCCAATTGGGTTTGTGGTGGCCACAAGTAGCCATTAGTGTGATCCCCTATATATATGATAACATCTTCAAAATTCCATCGAGTACTTTTTAGGAAATACTCGATGAGAATTACCTCTTGAATAAGATCCTACAGTGGTAGTATATATAATGGAGTGAGTTCCCTCATACGACCATTACCTTGAAGCCTATAAAAAATCATATGGATGGAAGTGGTTGAGACCTATTTGAAACTTGGGGTTTTTTTATGAGAATATATGGGTTTATTATTCTTATTGGTATGTCTCTTATCTTGTTTGACATACCTTTTTGATGAGATTACTAGTCTATTTATGCTTTATTCATGGTGATTTCTGTGTTCCATACTGGGTATTGTTATACTCACTCCTCTATGGGTTATTCTCGCAAATTTCATGTCTTATGTAGATGAAAAGACATTTGACATAGTCCTATGAGGACCAAAAGAATCTAGAGAATAGTGATATGGACTAACCATGGTTTCACGTGGTGTTTCATTTGATAGTAGTCCACTCCCTCATTGTAGGTTGGACACTTTTATCAGTTTTGGTGGGCCTTTATTTGGCCCCTTATGATTTACCAAAAAAATCATACTATGATATGGGATATATGATATTAATTCATTATGGTGTTTGTTTTGTTTTACCTTTTAGAAATGTATGGGTGATTGGAGATGTTTTTGTGTGTTTGTGTGTGTGTAGGTACTCTAGCATAAGGCCTCCCATGTGTGTGATATGCATACATAGTACTAGACACTGTCCCCAATCCTATTTGTTGTATTCTTGGGGTGTCACACTTGGCTTACCACCATCCAAGTAGGCCTCAATTGGGTAGGTCATGATAGAGTGGTATCAGAGCAGTGTTCATCTTAGGACTTCATTTAGGAGATTGTCTAGTTGTGAGATTGGTTTGGGAGTTAGCGAAATAGTGTTTAAGTGTTTTAAGTTTGGATCTCTGGATAGGGTCTCCGGTGTTGGTGATAAAATTGATGTATCTATATAATAATACACTAATAACCTACTTGTTGACTCAATTCATGTAGGAACTGGTTATTGGGAAAACATCAATACATTAACCATATAGTAATGGGTTGTGGTTTCTATAACATTTTGATTCAGATCCCAAGATATACTCTTTGACTATGGTGTATCTTATTTATTTAAAGTTATATTTTTTATTATTTCCATCTATAATTTCATAAGGGAATCATAAGGATGATTCTCCTAGTGATTAGGCTTCAGTATAGGTTCCTGATTAGGAGGTTTCACCTTTAAGAGGTTTGCTTGTTTTTTCCACCATCCATTGATCAGAAGGATAAACTAGAAATACTAAATGAGGATGCGCATTGTTTGATAATGATCCATGAGTTTCAGTGGTAGTGAACTCCTAGATTTTTGGGCGATCCAGACACCTAGGAATCCGAGGACTGTCCAGAGGTAGTGACTCATTTTTTTCCACCTTGTGATTCATATTCATAATGAGACAATTCTCTCATAGTAATATTTGAGTGTATCTTCATAAATTAGTTATATCCATTCACATTGTGATTTTTTTATCTAGTAGATTATTCATCTTCAGCGGGGCTTCATGACTATGGATGAGTATTCAGTGAGGTTCACCAACCACTTGTGATACTCTATGGATATGGTTCAGGATCTATTCTTATGATTATGGAAAATTGAGAGGGGATTATTTCAAGATATCATGGTTGTATTGATATCTATTTTCATTCCAACATATTATGATGTGCTTGAGAGAGCCATGGTGGTAGAGATATTTATGAGAAAACAAACAACAACATTTGGTGCCGGTAGTGGGAAAATAGAAACTTAGACCTCAAAATATGATATTCAATGGTAGATATAGGGATCTGGGCATGTGAGATGATTCAAGATAATGTCCCAGGATATAGGTTCTGCAGTTTAGAGATATCAGGATAGTTCTAGTCATCCGATATAGAGTCAGTGGTTCTCTTACAATGGTCATGGACATCTCGCTTGGGATAGTCGGGCCCACTAGAAAACTGATAGAGAGATGTATGATAGAGTACCCATTAACAGGAAATAATAGGATTATGGAGGTCTATATTGTGGAGGAAATAGTAGAGGAGTAGAGAGAGTAATAGGATGTGTCATAAGGTTTGACCTATTTCAACCAATACTATAAGGTTGTCCACACTATGATTAGGGATCTAGTGGTCTATGATGAGGATAGTTTTAGGTAGTGGGGGAATTTAAAATTGAGGATGTTGTGATTATTAAATGTGTGATCTATATCTTCTCTAATTTAGATACATTTATTCTAGACTCAATTGGGATCCATTACTTTCTTTCCATATCCCTAGTTTAGGACTTAGAGATTATGGTTGAGCCTTTGGCTCAACCTTTGCACTTGGAGACTCTGATCAAAGGTGATTCAATAATGAAAAACTTTTTATGACTATGTTTCATGACTCTTAGAGGGGATATATTCATATTATATCTCTTTATATTAGATATGAGGTCTTGTTACTTTATCTTAGGTGTGGATTGGCTATCCATGATTCATGCATAGATTTACTATTTTAGGTAGAGGATGTAGTGTGTCCATGGTGATGGGATAAGGTTTTCCTCCATGGGTGAGAAAAAAACACAAGTAGAGTATAATGGGATCATACATAGGTGGACACAACCAATTACTCACCATATGTATAGTATGATCCTTGTACCTATGGTTGTTATGATATTACAACTTCCTACAGTTGTGGTGGAGTATTAGAAAATCATTCCAGAGGCCATGTCGAGGTTAACTATCCTTATGAGATCAACCTCTGCATAGAATTTCACCAAGTTCTTTCCCCGATATCTTTTCCAGTATATCATATGGATCCCATAGATCTTTGTGGTCTAAATTTTTAGTTTGAGGATTTAGAGAGGAATGGATTCATCAGACCCAGCGTGTCACCCTAGGAAGCCCCAATGTTGTTCACCAAGAAGGAATATGGGAGCATGAGTTTTTGTGTGAATTACTGACATCTAAACCATGTGATTATAAAGTATAAATATCCACTATCGAGGATAAAATTACACCTTGATCAATTGATAGGGGTGATATGGTTCTTGAAGATATAACTCACATGTTGTTATCACAAACTCTATGTATGAGATGTGGTATACTAAATATGACATTTGGATGCTGCTACGGGAATTATGTGTACTTGGTGATTCCTTTTTCTATGGAAAATGTCCCCAATAGTGTTCATGGGAATCATGAAACATATCTTTCTATATTTATTAGAATGGTTTGTGTTGTTCTTTATCGATTACATTCTAATGTACTTAGTGTCTGAGAAGGATAACACAAGACACTTGAGGTTGGTCCTATGCATACTCTGAGAAAACTATCTATATGGGAAGCTCTCGAAGTGTAATTTCTATATTCGATAGGCCCAATTTTTGGTACATGTCATCTCAGAAGATTGAATGGAAGTGAATCTGGTAAAAGTTGAGGTAGTGTAATCTTGGGAGCTACCCAAGAGTGTGACTAAGGTGTGGAGATTCCTTTGGTTAGATAGATACTATTGGGGATTTGTTCTCTATTTTTATAGGATATCAGTACCTTTGAAAATTTTGACCTGTAAGGGGAATCCTTTTGTTTTGATCAAATGGTTCCAATGAACTTTTCAGGAGTTAAGGATGTTATTTATGAGAAACCCCATATTGAGATTTTTAGAGGAGGGTGCTAAGTATGTATTGTTCTGTGATTCCTCAGGGATCAGTCTCGGTTGTTTCCTAATGTATAAGAATGAATTTATTTCCTTTAAGACCCAAAAGCTAAGACCTCATGAGAAGAACTATGTGACCAGTGATCTAGAGCTGACTGCAGTGGTCGTTCCCCTAAATATATGGTAACACTAACTTATGGGTGAGTAGTTTATCATATTTTCTAACTACAAGATTCTCCAGTATATATTCTCATAGAAAGATATTAACCTGAGATAATTTTTATGTATATAGTTCCTCTAATATTTTGAATTCAATATATTATTTACTCCTATGAAAGGGAGGGTGGTGGAAGATTCTTTTAGTAAGAGATATTTCTCACAGTTTTTGACTGAGGCATCAGAGTAATTAGACTTATTATAGTTGTTCTTTATAGAAAAATATTATGAATATTATATCCTATTAATTTTTTTTACCCCAAAAATTAAATAATGTGTTAAAGGTATCAGTATAGAGATTCTGACTGTGATACATTTCATAATCAAATATCCACTAGATGTTCTCCTAATGGATTTTATGAAGGTGGGGATCACACAATCCTTTTCAAATGATAGATGATGGTAATGGTGATGTTTTAAAATGATTTTCTGATAGAGTTTCATAAATCTCTTTTTGTGGTACATCTTTGTGTGGAAAAAATGTACCAAGACCATCATTTTTAGTTCTAGTGTCCAAGGATGAAGAAGTTTTAGCAAAATTTTTCTCTTGATGCCTCACTTTTCAGTAGGTGAATGTTGAGCACTAGGTTCCAGTGGGTTTGGATCAACCCCTTGAAGTTCCAAAGTATATGTGGGATGGTATGTCTATGAAATTTTTTATGGGGATTACATGACCATCTAGAGGACATGATTCCATCTGGGTGATTGTAAACTGAATCCCTAAGTAAGACCACATCCTATCTATATAAGATAATAGTTTAGTTGAAATATACCTATACCTTTATATATAGGATATAGATCATATTCACATATTACCCTTGATAATCATTTCATACCATGATACTCACTTCACATTATGATTATATATATGATCATAGGAGGCCTTTGGGACACAGTTTCATTTGAGAATGAAGTTTCACCACCATAATGAGGTCCAGACTAAGAAAATCATTTAGGTTATCGAGGACACGATGTGGACATTCATATTGTACTTTGTACATAGTTTATAGGATCACCTACACTTTGTGGAGTTTTCTTCCAAAAACAACTACCATTTCCCTATTGGTATGGCACCATAGGATGAATTTTATATGAGAACCTATATTTTACCATTATGCTAGACTAATCCAGGGGAGTTTGTTCTTATAGGCTCATATTTTGTGAGAACTGCGATAGAAAAGGTGAATATATTCCAGCATAAGATGAAGACTTGATAATGATATCAGAATCCATATGTGGACTGCTGACAGATGCCTTTGGAGTTTTAGAAGGGAGACCATGTGTTCCTAAAGATCTCACCTCAATATGGATTATAGATATTTGGTCAAGGTAGAAAGTTTTATTCAAGCTTCATTAGAACTTTTTAGAATCTATATATATTTTAGACAAGGTGGTGAACCTATTGGAACAACTTCTATAGTTAGACCGAGTACACGACATCCTCCACATGTCACATCAGATGAGGTGTGTGCATGACCTATCACATGTTATCAACTAGGGAGATATGGATATCTAGAATGGATCTACCTTTGTAGAGTACCCATTATAGGTCAAGGATATATAGGATAATATTCTTCATGGTTGATCGATTCCCTTGGGATATGTTTGGGGGAATCATAAGAATATACTGGAGAGAACCTGAGAGAGGGAAACCCATATGTGATCTCATTAAACACAACTTTTTTAGTAAGATTTTTTATTTTCAAGATGAAAATTCATGGGATGAGAATATTGTAATAACACCATTTTTTTCTTGTAACTCTTTAAAATATTTAATAGAATATTTTTTGAGCCAAGAACTAAGCCATTATGAGATTCTAATGCCCGGGAAGGCTCAGTATTGATATAATGAAAATATTAAATATATTATAAAATGTGTGCATATTTTTTTCTGAAATAATAGATTAACTTACAAATAGAGACTCAGATAGTAAATTAGATACCTTTATTGAGTTTGTAAAATGGGTTTTACCCTAGGCACAACATAATCTTTGTATGCTTAGGGTGTTTGGATTGAGTGTCATCGTCGTTGAAATAATTAAATAAATTAAAATATTTAATTAATTAATTTAAGTAAATCCTAACTTTCTCAACTCATTATGAAATAAATTTGTGGAAAACTTATAGGGTTAGCCTCATAAACCTAGGGATTTTTGGTGGAACCATAGGAGAAGGTCTTGGAAAACCACAATGGATTAATGATCAAGATCGATTTCTAAGGGGTCGTCTTCGCCAATAGAGCTTGTGGATCTTTCCAATGACCAAAACATAGTTCCATTATTCATTGCTGATTAATATAAACCCAACATAAGGTCTCTTTTTTCCAATGGATTTATTTACCATTGATTAACCCATGATGAACGTGAATCAAATCCACTAACTTATTGATTCATGGGCCAATCATGTTTGTGGGTGTGGGTTTATCTTTTGAGTATTTGGGAAAATTATTTTATTATTATTTTGTTTCATATTTCTTCATTATAATGGAAATAAATTTATTATAATCAATAAAGTATAAGAGGTTCATTCATGTTTTGTGATTTTTTCATTTCTTCCCCGTCTCATCGCATGTTCATCCTCAGTAATTCCTTTGGAAAGTGATTCAATAAATTCAGGATATTTTATTTTTTTACAACCGTTCTTTGTCACAATGGAACAATACCATGTGTTAAATTTTATGATTGAGGGATCAATCAAGTTGTGATGATTATGGTGAATAAAATGAATTTAATTGGTATTGGAACATCATTCCCCATTTCCCAATTTTTTATGTGGCAATGGCATAGTGTGATGAAAGATATTTTTACAGGTTGATTGGATGGTTGTATTCAGTCCATCATTGACAACAAGTATTAGTCAACAATATATCCAAATTTTTTGATGGATTCCATGGAAGAATATAAGTTAGTAATAGTACAGGTTGATGAGTGAAGATTTTCAAAATTTCCATGAAATTCTTTTCTACACAACGTGTATTCCAAAAAACACACACTATGTAGTTCCCCTTATATGGATTTAGGGTTTACATGTAAAGAAAAATATCACAAGACATGTGACCCATGGTTGGAGGCTTGGTGTATACCCAAGGGGAATAATGAATCAGACATGGCCAGGAACATAGGCATGGCCAAAGTATATAGGCATGTCCAGGTACATGGCCACGACCATGTACACAAGCATATCCGGAAGTATATTATCATTTTCATAAGTACATGGGAATAGCCAAAAGTATATGGTCATAGGCTGGTATTATGCCAAGTGTTTGATCACATTGTTGAGTGTGTCAAATTGGAAATTGTTTTTACTATAATTTTTATAGTATAGAATAAACCCTAGGCCATATCTCGACAGAGACTTATATCGTTAATTCAAAAAAAGTATTTTATGATGAAAATATAATGGGAATGGTATTTTTAAAAACATGGGGTTTATGATTTAAGAATCCAACAAAAAAAAGTAAAGTGATAAAAAAAGATGAAAATTAATATATTTTATTATAGGTGATCAACCTAAAAAAATCTCATGATGCTCATCCTTGATCACTTAAATAGATAGGGTTTAGATATTTTAATACCTAGTTTGTAACATATAGAACCATAATTCTACTGATTTTGTAATAGTATGACTCCTAGGGTTTGGTTGGAAACACAAAATGTTTCTCCAAATACCTCCGATGATAGAGTGATTTATGTCTGAATTAGTAACCAAAACTTGCAAAGGCAACACAACAAGAACTCAACATGTTGTAAAACATTATATTTTAATTAATTTTTATTCCATGAAATAAATATACATGGAAATTAAAGTGTTTATAAGATTTAAATTGACCAATATGATCCACACAAACGCCTCAATTGAAAGGGGAATCAAAAAGATCATTCAAATATCACAAATAAGAAGAATGGGATTTATATCGCATTCCTCCCTAGGTGATCACAATGAGTTTAAAACTCCATGGAAAATAGAAATCCATAGATGTTGAATAAGTACTTCTCAAAGCCTCTAGAAATTCAAGTAATGAGGAGGGGACTCATTTGGGTCCCCAAAATGGAATATCTTTACTTATTGGACTAACTCCCAAATGAGGTTCCAAGGGTGCCATTTTATAGCCAAATTAGAAGTTGGTTTTGGGCACCCAGATTTCAAGATACCACTTGGGCCATGGTTTTGGTCTAGTATATATCCTTATCATGACTTGGAAAAAAATAAATATTTTTGAACGACCTCATCTCTATCACTATGTCAAATTTTAAGGCTATAAAATTTATAAAATGGAATATATTTTCAAAATACATAACCAAGCCTTTTAATTTGTGAAGATTATTTTTCCTATAAAAAATAGTTTGGTTGGGCCCCTTAATAGACTAATTGGTCTTGGTTGTCTTCATAAGATCTATAGCCCACTGAATTTTGGATCATCCCATAAAAGGTAAGTCTAATTGGATATATAGATTCTATGAATTGTGTGTTTGATTCCACATGTGTTCTTGGATTCCTGCGTAGTTTGGTCCATTTTTCTTCAACTTCATCCTGGGCCCTCAAAATCACCTCCACCTAGAATGAAATCATCAAAACATGTAAAATTTCCATTTTAATCATTGATAAAAAATAAATTATTTAATCAAACATGAAGTGAAATTTGTTGTTATATTTTTAATTTTCAATACAAAACCAGTTTAATATAGTGGTGTACGGGTAAAATAAAATAGTGAATATTGATGTGATCACACCCCCACACCTAAATATTTTCACTCCTGGGAAAATTCACATATCATAATCAAGTCCCCTCCCTAAATCAATAGTTGGAAAGCTTATAAGATTTTTTTGAAATGTAATATGTCATGTCTAATTTAAGAAATCAATTTTCCTATCATTATTCTTCTCTCACATTGAAATTTTTTCAATTTCATTTATTCACCCATGCAACATGTCATAGCCTACCTTACTTAGTACTTTTCATTATTCACTCCAAGTACATATTAAAGTGGATTTATGCTCATTTCATAGATTTAATGTGATATTATAATATTCTTGCTAAGATTATAGATTCTCTACCAATAGAAACTAATGTGTTACTCAAGATGACTTCCAATAGGTTGTTCTGAGGTTTATGGGTTAGTAGGATTTGATATTTAAAAATATGAGGCAGGATACGAGTGTTTAATATCTTAAACAAAAAAATTATGTAAAAATTCAGCAATTGTTCGTAATGAATGTACTCACTAAACCACTCACATAGTGTATCACATTCTACTCACTCTCCCCTTTGTTCCTTTTGTGTGGGTCACAACCAAGCAGTGAATAATAATCAGTAAACATACACTTTTCTTCATTTCTTTTTTTATTTTGTTCTATTGTTTTATGTATAGAACTATTTTATTTTTTATACATTTATTTGAATATATATAGGGAAACATGTATAACATAATGATTTAATATGGCTTGTGGGCCCACATATTAATAGATAAAGGAACTCTTTCACTAGCCCCATTATATGAATCTTTCCCTAGAATTTCCATAGAAACACCCCCTCCCACACACTTTAGGAAAATAAAACATGAATGTACATAAGATATGGGTAGGTAGGGATGCATTGGATTGTAATGTGGATACCTAGTAGAGATTTCACGGTATCTAAGGCTTAATAAGGGTAAAATGTCAAGGTGTCCAAAAATAGTTGTTAATTGTATAAAGGTATTTTTAATGAATGATGGCCTATATCATGAATGCAGCACACTTGAATCTTATAGATTCAAATAGAATCAAAGAAAGTTATGTTGTCTTTACATGACCTGAGAATGTCGTGAATGTGATTAAATGGAAGAATATACAATAAAGGTCTTATAATGTCTCTTGGGTATGGGATTAAAATATTGGTCAGTGTTAATGAGGCATGGGTTTCAAAAATCCATTATACACAAAATAATTATTTATAAATAAAAATTATAGAAGAAAATTCCATATCAAAATTCATTTAAAAAACATTTTTCTAGAAATAATTTAATTTTCCAAAATATTTACTCAAGCATGAAAAATGATTTGGGATATTATTTTTATGATCAAAGAGGAGGGAAAGTTAAAAAAATATGTAGTAAGAGAAAAAGAGAAGAAAGAATAAAGATGATAAAAATATTAACAAACCCAAGAATGTACCCACCCCCCCAACCCAGTAATGTATCCCCCCCATCGAGAGTATGCAGTGTCCTTAATGTAATAAAATAGAATATGGGAAGGAAGTATTAAACCTAGTGTGTTTCACTTGTATGTTTCTTCTTGAAAGTGGATTTCCTCCGTCGGGTGATTTGGAAAATCCTTGTAAAAGTGTTCAAGACTCTATCCATTGATGGTAATAAATATGCCAATCTGCTCATGCAGAACCTGTATTGCACCAAAAGGGTAAACATTAGTAATAGTTTATGGACTTATCCATCAGTAATGAAGCTTACCTATCTTGATATTTAGCCTAAAATTGTACATGAGGACCTTCTCACCAATATAAAACTTACACTAATGAATCATATCATCATATATATCCTTTTTATTCTCTTTATAGATTAAAGAGTTCTCATATTCATCATGCTAAATTTCTTCTAACTCTTGAATTTGAAACTTTATATGATCACCTGAATCTAAAAGATTCATATTACATTATCTAACAACACAATATGCACGGTGCTCTACCTCCAACAGGAGGTGAAAATCCTTCCTAAACACAATCCTATATGGTGACATTCTGATCAGGTTTTTAAAAGTTTTATGGTATTCCCAAAGTGCATCATCCAATTCCAAACTCCATTTATCATATTGTGTTGTCCCATTTTTTCCAATATTTTCTAAAATTATCAATTTGATATTTCTGATTTCAGGTTATTTTGGGGGTGATATGGAGTAAAGACTCTACTAACAACCCCATAATTTTGAAGTAAGTTTTTCATGTTGTGATTTAAAAAGTGTGAACCATCATCACTGATGATGAATCCTGGAAAACCAAACCTACTAATAATCTCAAACCTCTTAAAATCAACAACCACTTGAGAGATATCAGTCTTGGTAGCCTTTTCTTCCACCCATTTATAGAGGTAGTAAAAAACTATTAAAATTTACAAGAAACCAAATTAATTTATAAAAGGACCCATGAATTCAATTCCACATGAATCAATGATTTTATAAAATTATATGGGTTGTTGGGGAATTTCATTCATGTTGGAGATATTCCCTATGAATTAAAACTATGTACATGACCTACAATATCAATGGGTATCCCTATTCAATGTTGGAAAATAAAGTCCCAAATCGAGAACCTTTTGATCTGTAAGTTGATACCCAAAGTGGACCCTACAATCCAAAGTGTGGAAGAAGTTAAAAACAGAGGTTAACTCATGGTCACAGACACACCAAAGAATGACTTGGTCACTAAAAATTATCCAGAAATATGGGTCATCTCAAATATACCATCATTAATCATGATTATGTATTTAGGACTATGAAGTAATAAAATCAGTGGGGACACAAGATGCTGATAGAAAATTTACAATGACTGCATACAGGTGGGTAAGGTTCACAACATCATAAAGGTTCTCGTGAGGGAAAAAGTCTCCAATGAGGAGAGATGAGTCAAAATGGTAGTCCAATGGAGTGGAAATCCTTCTAATGTGGTCAGCTACCAAATTTTACAAACCTATCTTATCTCGAATCTCAAGTTCAAACTCTTGGAGGATGAGCATTGACCGAATGAGTTGTGCCTTAACTTATGGTTTCTTAAGGAGAAAACAAAGGTTAGTATGATTAGAAAAAACAATTATTTTTTACCCAAGTAGATATGAAAAGAAAATTCCCAAGTAAAATACAACAGAAAGAAGTTATTTTTCAGTAGTCCTGTAGTTTTCTTAAGTAGGTTTAATGGTACGTAATTCATAAGCAATGACATAAAGATAAGTCTAAACCCTTTTTGATAAAACTGACACAACTGAATAGTTATAGGAATCAAAAATAAGTTCACAGTGGATATCCCACCTTAGTGGTTGGATTATGGGAGGTGATGTGAAACTCCTTTTTAGTGAATTGATGGCATCCATGAAATTTTTATCAA
Source organism: Viscum album (assembly GCA_963277665.1). Classification (NCBI taxonomy): domain Eukaryota; kingdom Viridiplantae; phylum Streptophyta; class Magnoliopsida; order Santalales; family Viscaceae; genus Viscum; species Viscum album. The sequence continues at coordinate 1,056,091,697 of OY728133.1, forward strand.
AAAAATCAGAATATTTTTATAAAAATTGGGACAAGGGAAGTACAATATTACTAGATTTTATAATAAATCTGTGGTAAAAACTAGAATAACCTAAAAAATAACAATTATCATGAACACATTTTGGATATGTAAGGGATGAAATTAATTAAACTCACGATTTCTCTAATAGAATTAACTTATTTAAAAAAACATGCACAATAATTATCCCATGATCAACCATGAAATATAATTTCTCATAATTTAATATGAGATATGTTTCAATTTAACGGTAGAGTACAAAACCTAGGTGTGATAAACAATCATCAAATAAAGATCCAAAAACTATGAAATCATCTATAAAAACTTCCATACAATTCTAAAGGTACTCAAAAAATATTCTCAACATACAACACAAAAATGTTCCATGAGAATTATAGAGACCAAAAGGCACCATTATTTATGAAATTTTCTCAAATGGATAGCTAAATGTTGTCTTTTATTAATCCTCATGGGATATATTGATTTTAAAATAGCATGAATTTATATCAAGGAAATAATAATGGGACTTACCATCTAATCTATTTAAAATTTGTTCAATTAAAGGAAGTCAAAATTGGTCAATTTGTGTAGACTGATTCAGTCAATGGTAGTCAATATAGACTCTCCAACTATTTTGAACTCATTTTGGAACCAATACACTCCATTAATTTAACACAACCTTTATTCTAGTTTTTTTTTGGCATAATTTTCACTGGGATAACCCATTAACTATGAGATATATGATAGATAATCCCAGAAGTAAGCATTTTACTAACTTCTAATTTTAAAAATTCAAGGAAGGTAGGATTCAATCGGCATTGAGATTGCCTTATGGTTTTAACCTCATCATCTAAAAGTATATAATTTATAAAAATATATGGGATGATCCCGGTAATATCAACCAATTACTATCCTGTCACCTTTACACACTCTCTTAAAAGGTCTTGTTTTTTTATTCCTAATATAGAGATAGGTTATTGGAAATAATGATAGGAAATTGTTCAATACCCTTAAGATAGGTAGATTTTAAATTAGATAGCAGTGGTTTTAATTTCAATGTTGGTGGTTTTTGGATTGAGGGAGGGGATTTAGGGGGAGTGAGGTCTATGAAATTTTATATCTACTCATATTTATTCTCCAAGGAAATAGAATCAATGGAAATGATATTTTTAGAACCATCAACAGTCATGGGTACATCAGAATGAACACACTCATCAATTAAAGCACAAAATTTACACTATTTTAACCCTAACAACACTCAAAACATGAATCAAAACTCAAGACATCCAAGGGTGAAGAGGATGAAAATGAATTAGAATATGGGTCAAGGTGAGAATTTTGTATGTGTGTATCATTATAGATCACATCCATTGAATATATATGAATATAGGAGTTCTCCTTAATAGGGTGTTTTATAGCATCAAGGATGTTGAAACTGGCCTTTTCACCACCAAACTACATGGAAAATGTAATGTAGTGAATGTTGATGATCATATTTTCTATTTTATGTAATTTCCTTCCAAGTATGAGCGGGAAATGTCCTTTTGTTTGGGTATCTTCCATCTCAATAATTTATAAGTCTACAAGGAAGATGAGATTCTTCACTGTTACGAGAACATCCTCTATCACACCTGATGGATGTATTGTACTTCGATTAGAAATTTTTACAATGTTACCCTTTGGTTTATTCTATCCAGACTCCAAATAATTATACAAAAATTGAGGAATTACATTAATTAAATCACCCAAATCTAATATTGCATCAGAAAAGACTGTCTTCTCTATGGTGAAAGGTATCATGAAAGTGCACATATCCTTTCATTTGATTAGCATTTATAGTTGTATCAAGGAATAGAAATTCCTTCCAAGTTTTACTATCTTATTCCCCTTCATTAATCATCTACGAGTGAAAAGTTATTTATGAAATTTGGCAGAGCGAGGGATTTTTTTAACGGCATCCAATAAAGGAATTTTAACTTTCACCTATTAAATGTATCTACTATTTATTTATCAATATCATTATCAAATAATTTCTTATATTTAGAGAGTATTTGTGGGAAAGTAAGAAGAATGGATTGTTCAGGATAATCCTAAATAATAAATTTCTTAACCTTTTTGTTTTTTTTTTCTTCATTAGAATCATTTGTGGTTACAAAAATAGAGTTTTCAAGTGGGTAACTTACCTATTGTGTAGAATCAGTGGAAGAAGAAACTTTTTTACCACTATGAAGTGTGATTTCACAAGCATTTCCTTTTTCTTTTGGAATATCAATATGTTGGAGTGGTAGTTTTATATAACCTTTCATCTTTATTTCACTGATGGTGTTCACCAATTGTCCACCCTAAGTTAGTAGGTCTTTAATAGCCAATTTTGTGATTTGTGGGAACTGGAGGTTTTGGGTTTCCATTTGCTTCACTACATCCTTGAGTATTGGTTCATATTTGGTAGGTGGAGGATTATTTCGAGAAGGTAAAGGATATGATGAATGCATACCTTGGACTTGTTGATAATAGTTCTATTTAGGGTTGCTCGAGTTACCTCCTTGTCAGTATTGTGGTTGTGTTTTCCACCTATGGTTTGGATTTGGCCTGAATGGTTCTTTCTTGAAGGGTGGTTCTTATTGAAATGGATTAGTATAAAATACAGTTGTGCAATACTCACATGAGTCTTGAAGTTGGGGGAACTGGTCAGAAAAAGGAGTACTATCAAAATAAATACCACAACGCAATAGAATTTAAGGAGAGGGTGAATTACCTTGAGCTTGATCTAATTGTCTGATAAGGGTATATGTCTCATAAATTTTGTTATCTACCTTTTTTCTATGGATTAATGGATTAACTCATGAACTCCTCAAGTGGGTGTAATTGCTCGTGTACCAAATTATTGTGCATTTTGATCCATGTTGTCAATTAAGTCACGAGCTGTGGAAGTATTTTTATCAACTAGGGAACCACTAGCTATAGAATCTATCATTCCACAATACATGGGGAAAATTCCCTCGTTAAAGTACTAAATTATAAATGTTTCACTAATTTGGTAGTGGGGGAAACTTGTATAAAGTCTTTTGAATATTTCTTGATATTAATGAAGGGTTTCTCCTTATGATTTCTTAATGCCACAAATTTATTTTCAAATTTATTATATTGAAGATGCATGGTAGAAATTATCTATAAGCTATAATTTCAAGTCATTAAATCCCCTAATTGTGGTAGGAATATAATATATCCAATCTTTGGATACACCATCAAAGGAGAAAGAAAATGACTTAAACTTTATGAGTTCCTCAATTACATTTCGAGGTTTCAGGGTGGACAAAAATATATATAAATACTTGATATGTTCGTGAGGGTCCACACTAAGAAGAACATGGAAATTAGGTTAGAGTTTTATGAGTCATGATCTTATCTAAATATTGGTTTCTTCCTCATTATATTTTATGTACGCAAGTTGGAACTCCACATCCAGGGTGGTCAGTTATTTCAAGGATCAGTTATTTGTAGCCATGTTTCTAGAAATTTAATTTAGTTCAATTTTAGATTGGTTTAGGACCACTTGAGGTTAAACAAGGGGTTCCTCAATGTTATCAAACTATCCTACTTTATACGACCAGATTTGTGAGTGAAGTGCCTTTTTAATTTCAAGTTGTATTTCAAAAAAAATTATTTTCTCGATCGGGTCATGCAAATATGTTGTGAAGTTTGGTTTTCTTTTTTTCATTGAATATTAATAAAAAACACTTAAAATAATTAAAATATAAAATAAAGGATAAATCTATATAATTAGAGAGAGAGATATAAATATATAGATAGAGAGAAGAGACACATTAAAAATAAAAAAACTAAACAAAAACAAAAAAAATCAAAAGGAAAGGGAGAAATATTGAAAGGGATAAAAAAATAAAATAGAAAAGAAATAAATAAAACAGAATATAGATCTTGGATCCTTGTAAATGGGTCTAAAATTTGATCATTTTTTCTAGTGCATCAAGTTAGAAATTATTTTTACTAGAGTATATGTAGTATATTAGGAACCCTAAGATGTATCTTGATGGATCCTTAGATCATTAATTAAAAAATAAGGTTTTGATTATGAAAATAAAATGGGAATTGGATTTTGGAAATCTTGGGTTTTTTATGATTTAATATGCCAATAGAAAAAGGAAACTGATAAAACAAAGAAAAAAATAATTGAATTGATTAAACGTGATCAACCTTGGGAAATCTCATGATTCTCATCCTTCATAACTACAAGAGATAGGGTTTAGATATCTTAATATCTAGTTGTAAAATATATAAATAGAATGATACTAATTTTATAATAATAATCCTTCTAGGGGTTGGTAGGAAACACAAAATTATTCATCAACTACCTCTGATGATAGAGTGATTTGTGTCCGACTTCATAATGAAAATTCATTGAGGAAACACATGAATAACTCGAAATTTTGTCCAGATTTTTATTTTATTTCATTTTGATTAAATGACATAAATTTTCATGGGAATAAATTTTTTTATGATATTTCAATTGACCAATATGAACCACACAAACACCACAATTTAAAGGGGGAAGAAGAAGTTGTGAACGGTGTGTGAAACATCACATGTATGGGTACCCCCAAATATGATCATATGAGTTTGAGCATGACATACCAGTATATAACTAAAATAATAAATAATATATGATTAATAAAAAATATATAAAAACCTGTAATTCAAAATATCATTCAAATTTTACAAATAAGAAGCTCGGGATTTACATCACGTTCCTCCCTGGGTGATCATGAGGTTTTTAAAACTCCATGGAAATGGATAAAGACATAGATGCTGAAGAATAACTTCTCAAAGCCTCCATATATTACAAGAATTAGTAGATGAATCCTTTGGGTCTCTAAAATGGAATATATGATCTTCTTTGTCAAACTCCCAAAAGAGGTGTCCAGTGTACCATTTTATAGCCAAAATTGGAGGTGGTTTTGGGCACCCATATTTTTAGATACCTCTTGGACCATGTTTTTAGGCTATTGGAATGCCTTATAAAGAATTTTAAAAAAGAAAAATATTGTTGGAATAACTCTTATTTATCTCCATGTCAAATTTAGTGGTCATATAATTTATAAAGTGGGATATATTTCCAAAATATAGAACCTGATTTTTTACTTCATTCATATTATTTGTTTTGGATAGATCAGTATGGTTGGTCCCCTTAATGGACTAACTTGGCTTGGGTGTCTTTAGAATAATTTTAGACCACTAAATTTAAGATAATTAAACGAAATTTCATTCAAATTTGATTCACATATTATCTAAAGTGTGCAATTGAGTCCATATTTATTATTGGATTCCTGCACAATTTGGCCCATTTTTCTTCAACTTCATCCTAGGTCCTCAAAATCACCACCACCTATAATGAAATCATAAAATCAAGTGAAATAGTAATTTTAATCAGTGATAAATGCTAGATTATTTAAGAAAACATGAAATTAACTTTTTTATTATATTTGTAATTTTTAATACAAAACCTGTTTAATACAGCAGTGTAAGGGTAAAATAAGACAGTGAATCATGGAATGATCAGTGCCATCCCGACCTCTACACGCTATATTCACCAGGAGGACATGCTATGTATTTGGTGTTATAAATTCCATGTGAGATAGTGATACATGGATAGAATCAAAGAAGACCAAATACACCATGTACAAATAGTACACACCATGTACTTTTTCAAATTCAAGTGGAGGCCCACTATATCTTTAGTTTATATGAGTTTTAGTTGAGTGTGTTCCATTTTTCTATCCCTATGAAGGTATTGAATGGAACTATGTCCTGATAATATGATTTTTATCCCTTCTACAGATTTTTTTTCTTGGATATAATTTGTGGCATCCCTTCATGCAATCAGAATGGGATCATTTATCATTCCTTATTCATCCTTGGTACGTTTCATGGTACTGGACTGAACACCATAAACATGGCATCAATCGTCTATTTAGAAGGCTAAACAAGTAGGATTTTTAGTGGATTACAGTGGTCCAAGGTTTGATCTCATATTCAGATGTCAACATATTTAGAGTTTTAGAGAGTACTCTTTGGGTGAATCCCAATGACAATGACCTCTTGGATGGGCCCCTATAGTGACAGCATGAATCTTGATTTGATTTCACCGAGATGAGTGTTACATTGAAGCCCCAAGAATAATCTTATTTCTAATAGTGGTTAAGGAAACTTTTATACTTAGTGTCTATTATGAGTATATATGGGTTTATTCTTCTAATTTTTATGTCTTTTATCCTTATTAACTTACCATTGTGATGAGTTGAATTGTCTATAGATGCTTTATGTTGGTGATTTTTGGGTGTCCAACCGACTATTGTTATACTCTACACTATATTGGATATACCTACACATCTAATGTCTTAAGAAGATTATGGACCATTTTATGGAGTCCTAGGAGGACCAAGAGAAGGTAGAGAATAATGAGATAGACTAACCGTGGTTGGACTAGGTGTTCCAATTGAGAGCATTCCCCTCCCTCATAGAAGGTTGGACTCTTTTATCATTTTTCATGGGATTTTATCTAGACCATTATAATTTCAATTCCTTTTTCCATAAACTGATGTGGGGTAGATATTATTGAATCATTATGGTATTAGTTTTTTTCCATTTAGTATTGTATGGGTAATAGGATATGTGTGTGTGTTTGTGTGTACAAGTATACTAAGATAAGGCTTCCCATGTGTGTGATATGCCTACTCGGTGCTAGTCACCAACCCTTGGATTATTAGAGGTAGTCTTGGGGATCACACTCTACTTACCAACATCCAAGTGGGCCCCATTAGGTTGGTTCATGATATATTTATCAAATACGGAGCTTCATTTGAGGTATGAACATTATGAATTTACAGTGATACCCTTTGGATTTACTAATTCACCCACTATATTGGTGGGTCTAATGAGTAGGTATCCAAGGATTATCTTGATGATTTTATAGTGTTATTCATATATGATTTACTTATATACTCTAAAATCTATGGGGGTATTGAGAATTATTTTTTAATCATTCTTTAGGCTCTTTGAGAAAATGAATTATATCGGAAATTTAGTTAGTTTGAATTTTGGCACAAGGATATTTATTTTCTTGACCATATTGTCTCTAGAGATATAATATATGTTCATCCTTTAAAAATTAAGAAATTAAATTAATATCCCACAATAGATAATATAACTAAGATATGTAGATTTCATGTCTTAGTAGGTTTATATGGATTATTTGTTCAAAAAAATCTTGATTAGATAACCCATTAACCAATATGGAACATGAAGGGATAGAATTAACATGTTCAGAGGAATGTAAGGAAACATTTTAAAAGATAGATAAAATATTATTTAATTAACTATAATCAAATATACCATCAGAAAAGGAGGGTTTTTTAATATGTAGTTATGTATTTAAGAAATGAATCGGTTTCATCCTTATGAAACAAGTTAGAGTGGTTTCTTATGCATCAAGGAAACTAAAGATCCATGAAAGGAACTATAAAACTCATGATATTTAAATTTAATTTGTAATATTTTCCTTGAATATGTATAGGTATAGTTTATAGGGTGGTATATATGAGATATATACTGATAATAAGAGTTTTAAATACGTTTTCTCACAAAAAGTTCTCAACATGGGAAAATGAGATGGCTAAAACTATCTAAGGACTATGATTTCTTGATACACGAACACCTTGGGAAAGAAAAAAGGGTGGTTGATTCTATAAATATGATAGATCATGATGTTATGACTAATATAGGGATAAACAAGGATCATATATTCATTGATTTAGTAAATTTGGATATGGAAATAATTAAGGAAGAGGAAACATCATTCCTTTTCCAATTATTTACAAACTATAATTACTAATGAATATAATTAAATCCCAAAATGGAGATGAGGGTTTTAAAAAAATATTTACTGCCATGAATGATGGGATGTTAAGAAACTTCACCTATAAATATGGTGTGTTAGTCAAAATATCATTTTTTCATTTTCAAAAAAAACCCACTTTGAGGTTAAGTGGGAACCTCTTTCAAGAAAGTCAATATAGGGATCACATTCTATTAATCCAAACCACAAAACATATGAAAGAAACCAAAACCAACCAAAAAAATAAAGAAAACATAAAATTTAAAACTTACATCAATGGCCACCACTATACCATGATCCAATGCAAAAAACGATGAAAATTCAAAAGAAAAAAATAGAAATTATGACCTTTGAAACTTCACATCACGCTTTGATCCATGATAACCACCGTACTCCAAGAAACCAAACTATTAATTGATTAGATCTTCACCTATAACACCTTCAAGATTAGACCACTATAACTAGCACTAATGATACACATCAACCGCCGGAATTCCTCATCACTATTGAAACAGCACCATGACAAAACACGAAAACAACCCACCAATTGAAATGGGTACACAATACAAAAATAACAAGCCCAGCAGAGACCCAAAATAGAAAGGAATACATCATGAACAACTCCTTATGAAAAATAATCAATCTCTTTAACTACGCATCCCAAAACACTTTAAAAACCATCTCTCATGTTCGATTAGGAGAAGAGTTTTGGGATCCTGTTCTGAGAGTAGAGTAAAAGCACTAACATCAAAACACAAATGTTATTGTCATCAGAAACCTCTACCATAAGAACCACCATAAATATTAAAAATATAGGTAATCATTGTTTTCCATTTGATGAATCACTTAAATCCATCCATATAGACAATACAAAAAACTGATAACCCCATAATAGAATTAAAATAGAAAACCCACATCGAAGGGAACCACAAAGCAGTGAAGAGAGGGAGGCAATGAAGAAAACCAGAGAGGGAACTCCTAAATACCTACCACCAACACCATGCCAAACATCCCTAAAAACCATTGTGATTGACAAAATATGGGGTCTTTAGTGATGGGTAAGAAAGTAAGGGAAGAGGGTGCACTGACGATAAAACAAATGAGGAAAGAAATAGACTCACTCGATGCCACCACCAAACCTAAATCACCAAATATACATCTATTTCAACCAATTGGGGTTTATTAAATATGGTTCCAACATCAAGGGTAATATCTGCATCATTCTAAGACCAATAAGAATAAATGGACCCCAGCATCACCCAAAAAACAGAAAATAAGAAGCTGAGGAAGGGGAAATGCCCCTGGATGAAGACAAGGGGAGGTAAGGGGGAGAAAAAAAATGTGGAAGTTGGAGAAAAAAATTTGGATGGTATGAAGTGTAAAATTTTAAACTAAATTTAGAGATTATTATTATTCTAGAAGTTAAAGGCTGAAAGACAACTACTTAAAGGAGTCATGCAACTGATCCCTATACAAATGTTGAAGTTGGAGAATGTTATAGAGAAATTTTTCAATAAAATTACAAAGAATAATAAAATTAATAATGTTATATGGGTCATTATAGACCTTATTACCATGTCTACAAATTTCATATAAATAAGGGATAAATTTCCCCTCTAACACCTTTCACAACTCTATCAATAAAGTAGTTAGAATTCATAGTGAAACTCTATCAATTATATCTGTCAACTAAATTCATATCAAAATATTGGATGATCCTTTAAGAGGATCTCAATAATGAGATACATTTGATAACAACCAATCACCCTCAAACTGATGGGTAGTCTAAAATGACTATTAAAAAATTAAAAAACTAGTAAAATTCATTTTCTCTTTACTTTCATAGTACGTGAGATCAATATCTACCTTTGGTAGAATTTTTATGTAATAAAAGCTTCCATTAAAGTATTTATATTAAACAATATTAAGCAATTTATGGTAAGATATTTTTCACTCCAACTTGTTGGGATGAGGTTGGAGAGAGGAATCTAATAGGGTCATAACATGTTGAGGAAACAACAATGAATGTGAAAACTCTTAAGAATTATTTGGAATTTAAAGAGTGTGATCATATATTCTTAAAGGTATATCCATGTAAGGTAGTTATAATTTTTTGGAAGAAGGGAAACCTAAATCTTAAGTACATCGGTCATTTTGAAATTTTGTAAATAGTTAGAGTTCTGGCCTACATCTTGTTATGACACCCAACCTCTCTGAAGTGCATGATGGTTTTCATGTTTCATAATTGAGTATGTATAAGTAGAAACCAGTGCATATACTCACCACTGAGGTAATATAATTGGAACATGTATTAACTTATAATGAAGATCCTATCCAAATTTATGACACTAGACCCAACTACAGTAAATAAACACTATATCCTAAAAATTACCGTACAATGTGTAATCTATCACAATAGAAAGATCCTTTATTCGTGTTTATAAGATAAATTTATAAATAATAGAATTTATATATGATAAAAATGAGGTCTTATTTTAATTCCCCATATAAAATTATCTTATGGTTAATTTTTTATATTTTTTAAAATAATTTATCTTTTGGTGAATAATGAAAAATACTATTTTCTACTAAAACTATAGCATTCATGAATATACCAAGAAGTATGTATAACATAAATAATTATAAAAAAATTCCATGAAATATTATCTATTATTTATTAAAACTATACATTTAAAAATACTATTTTGAATTTATAAAAACATGGTTTAATAATTTATAAACTTAAGTGATATTTTAAAATAAATGAAATTTTTTGGGTATTTTATTTTAATTAAATATTATTTAGGTAATATTTGGTTTTTTATTTATTTGAAATACACATAGAATTTATAATAAACCAATTTATATTATAAAAATATAAAAATTTGATAATTTTATCCTACACATAAATTTTAATAATAAAAAATACACATTTTCAAAAAATGAGTTTTTACGCGTTACAAACACTAATATTAAAATTAATTTTTATTACACATTGAAATTTTAATTCATAAAATGGATTTTATATTTAGAATTATTAGTTCCAAAATATTTAATATGTTCTATGTTATTATTATCCATTAAAATTAAACTACTTAGGTAAAAGTAAATTACAAAAGTCAAAACAAAACAAGGTAAAAGTGATAAATCTAAGATTAAAAGGCCCAAAACATGTTTAAAAAGGTAGTGAGAATAAATTGTATAGGATTTATTGGCCTTATTTCCCCCCAAAATTCATTATTTCCATTTCCTATCCATTAAACCTTGGCGAGTTTCTACCACCATTGAAAAAGTTACATGTATTTACAAAAATGTCATTTTCTTCACTTGTAAAAGGGGATCACTTCCACCACTTCCTATTACACCTATCCCATCAAATTTCATCCTAAAACGCTTCATATTCCTTCAATTTTTGTCACCACCTATCAGGTTTGGTAACAAGGGTGTATTTTATTAATTAATATGATTAATATATAACAATTATGATTATAAAATGATAATTTATCATATAACATTATTCAATCTCATTCATTGAGTAATTGAAATGTTAATCATGTGAATATGTGGACTACCGCCACCATTAACGATGAATTTAGTTTTTCTAAAATAGACATCATTATAGAATCCTACCTTTTAACGTAACTTTTCACTACATTTTACAAAGAGAGGACCTTTAAAGTCTACTGTCTTGGAAATCAGGAAAAAAATACATGAAACTTTTAAACACTCTTTTAAATCTCCTTGAAAATCCTCTTAAAAATTCCATCCTATGTACAACTACTGCATATCATAACTTGGAGACATACATCAAAGGAAAGGGTGAGCATATAGCCCAGTAAGGAAAGCAAGGGAGTCAGTTTACTTGTGATATCAATAAGAACTTGATGAAAAACATAAATACATGAGCAATGGAAGTAGAGGAATTTCATAATGAAAATAACTTGAACCATTACATGAATATGTGGCTACAACATTTAATTTAAACATTCATGAACATATCATCATGGATCATTCACAAGGTGTCATAAAAATTACCAAGGTTATTCACCAAGGTATTGTGAAACTTTCCATCTCTAGATATTAAATTCTTTACCCAATGCATTGGAGATCTATCAGGGCACACCCTTAATATGTATTTATATTCATGTGATCCACATAGATCATAATCAAACATTTCATAAATAACCTATAGAGATTAAAAGTAATGGGTTTCACTTCAAAATCGTGACGTTTTAAAAGTGATTAGAAACATGATCGTTATGTATTTTATAACCCTTAGAAAAGGAAAGAGGGTTTCTTGTATATCAATTACAGAATCAAATAGATCAATTTGATTTCTTGATGAATACATATGGAAATGAAAAAATATTTGGGTATTCAAATAAATAAAATAAGATAATTTTTTGAGAAAAAGGGAGATGTATTTTGAGACATAATTTTTGCTGTATAATGGCTATATAACATGGTTTTAGAAAACAATAAAAATGACAAGGGACAAGGGTCAACCATAAAAAAAAGAATAATTTAAATTAAAGGTACATAATAAAAAAAATAAGATCATGGTGTGGAATGACACACCACATGAAAAAGAAACTTGAAAGAAAAGAGAAAATGCGTTTTCTTTTATGAAAACTTAGCAGCCTAACAACATCACTTAAAATTTTAAAAAATAAATTGATGAGAGAAGAAAGGGTCTCTCATCATTTGGAAATGAAATGGACAGTAATAATAATATATAATAACATACCCCCACATAAAAAGATGGAAACTGGAAGACATAACTTAAATAAAATCATGACTAAATGAGGAGGGTGAAAGGTTCCCTTATTTTGAATAGTAACTTCAAAAGCTTGAAGGTTGGGACCTTGAGGGCTTGAGGGAACCTTGTTAGGACTCTTTGGGAGGTAAAAAGACTTGAACTTTGTTGAGGATGATTTTAGAATGAAATGAATGAGGTAATTGCTTGGTATTTATAGGAAAAGTGAGGGAATATTTAATTAATTTCCATAGGACACCTCATCAGTGGTATTTCCCTTGGGGTGTTAGTCGAGTGGTACATGCTGGTGGTACCCCTCGCTCTCCATGGGAATAGGAGCAATATCAAGTCCCACTAGGCTCGAAAAACTATTCGTATTATGAACAGGGTGATTCAAAGCCAATTCTTAGCTGGCGAACGTGGTGCGCACTTGGGCTGGTGGGGGACCCCCTCTAAGAGTTGGTGTTAGCAACACACATTTTGCACATGAGCCCCAGCTCAGTTGGTGAGGACTCAGTAGGTGCATCCAAGAGACCTGAGATCAAATCCAAGTGGAGGCATATTTTCCGGGGAACTATAGCAGAATTGTAGTAGTATTGTAGCAGGAACTGTTCAGTACTGTAGCAGCCGAAACTGTTCATCCATTTGGGACTTTGGGCCACCGGTTTGGGCCTCGGGTCCTATAAGTCTTTTGGGCCACCCAAGGCCTTCGAGCCACCCATGGCCTTCGGGCCAGTTGATTCTCAAGTATTTCGGGCCTCTTTAAGGCCTTCGGACCACTTGAATTCAGATGTACCAGTTTGACTACAAGGAACAAGGCTTTAGATGAGGATTCAGGGAAGGCGCTTTCACTAGAGCAGAGCTAACCAGATATGGAAGAATGAGAGGGTATGGATTTTCCATTGGTACCAGACCTGTGCAGCTTTGCATAGGATAGCTAGCTGACTAGCCCTGCGAAGGTGGAGTGCTGATATCATGACATATGTTGGGGAAGAGCATTTCCAAGTTGTCCTGTCTGGGTGATTCCCTCTAAGAATTACAGGTCATGTAATTGTCTCTAAACTTTCGGGCCTTGCAAGGGTTCCACCTCACCCCTTGAAAAGTGAATTATCAAAAAATAAAAAAAAAATGAAGGCCTCCGGGCCATTCCGACCGACCTCATCAGTGGTATTGGCAAAACCATGGGCTTGCCCATGGTATTTTCCACTTCGGACACCTCGTAGAATATCTTACTATTCATAGGTCGGCCATAATTATTACATCATTATTACATCACTAATGATGTCATTAAACACCCAAAACTCAAAACAGTGTTTTCACTATTCACAGAAAAACAAAACATTTTATAAAAATATAATAAATTCAACCTAAACAAATATCGATGCTCTGAATTCCAAAATGAACTCCATTTTATGAAAATAATTTAATAAATATTTTTAATTTAATTTTTAAATAAAATAATTATTTATTCAAAAAAACAACTCTAAAACAATAACTTATTTTGTAATACCTTGAAAAAGTAATCAAGGTCCCATATAATTATCATATAATCATAAGACAATAAAGTATCAATTTATGATTAAATTTTATGAAAATAAATTTTCATTTTAAATTATTAAATTAATTATAAAATTGTAAATAAAATATTGATGACCTAGAAAAATAACAAAACTTATACTATGTTCATTTTTTCACTTTTCAGATGTCTAAATTGTATTTATACATTTATGGGTGAAGTTTCTATTTTTTTGGCTGATTTACTATTCATTACTATTCATAATGGTATGTTACTATTCATACTTTATTGTTTACTAAAAATCAAGGTGATCTTATTAGACTCTAAATTTATTACTGATCACGACTATAGAAGACCATTTTTTGAAAATCATTTCACATTATAAATTATTTAAAGTTTACATGAATATTTTAAAATACCCTTTTTCCAAAATTCATCAATAATATTCATCCTATATTTATCCAGACATTTGAAAATAAAAAAATTTACAATAATAAGAAATAACAATTTTATTTATACCGAGGTCTTACAAAAATTATCTAAGGCATTGTTACATAGCCCTTTATAACACCTAAATAGGTCCTAAGTGTAAGGTGTGCTATGGTTATAGAATCTTAGGGCCACATGGACAACATTGCCTGAGTGGTGATTTCTATTAGATTTAACGTCTCCCTTAGGTGATTTTATTCAAGCTTCACAAGTTGAAGCTCATCTTGAGCTTGGTCCAGAGAAAAGCCCAGATATGCTACCTCCTTTCCAAGCTCTGATAAATGGGCTTCGTACAACCGGAGTCTACTAGATGAGTCCATTGACTCTTCTTTCTGTATTAAATAACCAAGATCACTTGTATTTATAAAAAATAATTGTAACATTAAGAGTTTATTTTCCAATGTTCATATTGACCAATGGTCAAATAATAGTTGTAACCCAATGGTATCACTTCATTAATTAAAGGATATAGTTTTGTGGAGTATAAGATGAAATAACACACAAATTTAGGAAAAAACTATTATTCAAAAGTTTGGGTCATTACAATCATGGATGGTTATAATAATGAATTTAAGGATGTTAAATTATATTAATTAAATTTTTATTCTTATATAGAAGTTTTATTAAAATTATATATACATTACCTCACTTATTAAATCATTATTTCACACTATCGATTGGGTCTATTTGACCACCTATGAGAATGATGTTATAAAGTTTAATTCATGAAATATTAAAGAATTTTATATAATGATGATATTATATAATAATAATATATTTAATTATTTTTAATTATTTTGTAAATTTGTTATTTATATATAATTAATTTATTAATATATATCATTTCAATTGTTAAACATGCCAAAACTTGTTCTTCGGAATTTAACTTTTCAAAATTCATACCTTTAAGGTTCACCAAATTGAAAATGTGATATAATTAATAATTCAAACACCATTATTCTATAATCTTGTATTATTTGGGAATGATGAAATTTTAGTGAATAGGTTATAATTGGATTTGTCACTACGTTACTTGTATGAAATAATAATTCAATATTTCCTAAGATCGGATAATGGAAATAAACTATAGCAGAGTGATATAATTTTAATAGATGGATATAAAAGTAGTTTATAAAAATATATGAATAAGGTTTTTAATTAAGTGATTAAGATATTTATTTTGATTATACATGTGATTTATAAACTTTTGTCAACGTTAGTAATTAAGGTAATGGTTTTTACATATAAATTTTGATTTATTGAGATATGATTTATATTCAACAATTGTTTCCTTTATGTGATGTATAAATTTCCATGGATTTAATTTTTTCATATTCCATATGAATTTTAGGAGACTTATTTTCTATATTATTATTCATCATATTATTATGACTCAAGAGTTACAAAAACCATTATAAAATTGAAACTTTTTCATAGTGGCATAATTAGTTTTTTAAAGTAAAAGTGTTTAGAGTTTCCTAGCTAGTAAATACATGTCTATATTCTAGAAATTAAAAAAAGGTATAGAATATATACACCTAGGGGTTATCACTATGAAAATGGATGGTTGATTATTAACTCAATATTTACTTAGTACATAATGAGTAGGCCTAAGGCTAAACACCTGAATATACACTCCATAGGGATATGCTCTGGATAATTCACATGCTCTTAGAACCCATTATAAATTATTTTCTTACTATTTCTATTACATTATACCATTAAAAAATATTGAAATCAACTAATTTCTTCTATTTATAAAAGAACACTTTTAAAGTACCCTTCACCACTACCTTATGTTTATTTCTTTGATAAGTGTATTTCTAATTACATCATGAATGTTATTATGGTTGGATATTCACCTAGTGATCCACATTATTCCTTTAAAAATAGAATTTTAAGTAATAAATATATCTAATATTTATACGTGGGTACCTATTTATTACTCATCCATGATAATAGTTGAGGTTTCTTAGGGAACATAAAGATATGTATAGTTTAACCACACACCTGATTTCTCTGGATGGGTTATGATCATTTTATCCCTTTTATTATCATTGGGAAAAGTATTAATTTTTTAAATGTTTTTTTAAAATATATATTTTTATGAAGGAAAATTTATTATGCATGGTATTTTTATTCATATCTTTCATATGGTTAATGCATTAAAATTAAAAAATAGATGTGTGTTGATCATGGTTATATAGATCCTTGAATCATTAATTAATCTCATGTGGAAAAATATTTGGGTATTTGGTGTATACCTAACCAATGAAAGCATGGTTTCTTTGATATTTCCTTAAAGGAAAAAGTGATATCTTGGTTGTGAACTTGAAGACAAGAATAGTTTTTTTGTAGATTCCGTATCAATAAAGATAAAGTTGTCTAACATTATGAATTCCACCACCCAGAATTCAATTATTGTTATCCATGTAATTTTTTTGGTGATTATTTTATCCATAGATATATTACATTCTCATGATATTTATTATATGTAATTTTTATTGTTTATTCACTCTTTTATAATTTGTATACCTATTATGATAGCTTCCATTGTACTTATACCGTTATTGATAATTTGAGTTCACCCTTGTTATGTTTTCATTTCCCTATGGTACCAAGAAGTGAAGTATGAATAAATTAATTGATTAATTAAAATAAATAATAATGTTTAAAGATATTTTTATATTGTATTATTATGTTCCAATGTAATATGGAAATCATATATGTATCTATTATTCCAATATTGATAAACTATTTAGTCTTTATAGTGTGATTCCATGCCTCTTGTTCCAATTTAATAAAGTAATCACTGACTTTGGGTTAATGGTTTTGGGGTGTTACATAGATATTAGAGACATAATGACCACCAAAATAGAGATATATTACTATTGAGTTTAATAAATTTTTTTATTATTTTGATTTACAAAAATAATAAAATATGATGATAATAAATAAAAAAGTCATGAAAAAATCTTAGAGTAGAGTAAAAAAAGATATATAAAGACAAAATGCAATATATTTTAGGTTCTTTAGCCAACTTTGTAACTATTTTCATGGTAATATTACCACCCCAATATATATTTACTATAAAAACAAAAATAAGTATGCAATTTATTGTAGAAAATAATTATATATAACTAAATAAACTATCTGAATATCGAGTTCTTTCCAACCCATGACACAAGGTCATATTTGAGATAAGGATATGAAATATACTCCTAATATTAATGGAATCAAATGATTCACCCAAATTAATATAATATAATATATTTACAAAAAATAAATGGGTAATTGGAAATAATAAATGAAGGAAATTTTAAAACTGGGACTACACCAAGAACTTAGTCACATCCTCTAGAATAGATGTTCAAAATTGTGTATACCTAATAAACCTCATGTGTATAGTCTCTTTATCCCCCATAAATATCATAAGGGGTAAATAAATCATCAAAAATAAATTATGGCCTTTATGAACCTTGGAACTAAGCTTAAAGAAATATTCCCCATTCTCCCGATATTGTCACTTTTTCTCTCATAAATAAAAAATGAAATAGATAATATCAAGTTTCAAAGTGAAGAGTCATTGGGTGACTTTGTAAAGGAATAGATGAATAAATCATGAAACATCAACTAAATGGATGTTAGTAGATAGAATTATTTCTAACATAGTTATCCCCAAAAAATCAATGAAATAGTGAAAACTAGGAATACGTTGAGTAATCCGGAAACCAAGTTGATTAACAAATATTTGACACTAAGAATATATTCTAATACAATTACATGGATCATGGTAAAGGTAGTGGGTAAATAATAACACCAAAAAACCCAAGTATATTCTCTCAGGGATTTCAGATCCACTTAATCAAATTTTGGGAACATTTGAGTGGGAAATAGTAGGAGCAAGCGATTTGGATTGAAGGATGAGGCTGAGAAACAACCCAATAGACAAAGACCAGACACTGAACCCAAATATATATTCCAACACAATTTATTTTGAGGATAAATTATCATGACAGGTAAATTTACTTCAATCATTCAAAGTCCCACCTGAAACAAGTGAGATAATAAAAATTCAAAATAAAATAAAAGTATCATTTCATATGGTAATACCATATAGAATTATATGTGGAAGTGTAAATTTTTTTCATGGAAAATTATTGAAAAATAAAATTATCACATTAATTTGTAACAAGGATTAAAAAAATTCTAAAATCTATATCTTATAAATAAAATTAAAAAAATAGATAATATCCTTGACACCTAACCTATCAATTATTTTTGAGTAGTGTTTCAATATAACTAAAACTCTTAATCCTTCTACAATCTTCTATAGTACAACTATTTTTATTCCAGGTCCTCAACATGTATCATAGTGATTCATTCCAACCTTATAATAATTACCACACTTTCCAAATACTACTAAAACATGATCATGAAATTTCATCCAAACTTATGAAAAATAAAAACAGAGCATACTCATCATATAATAGCATCACCACCTGAGATGATTCTATTGAGGTTTCAAGAATATTTCCCTAGAACATATATCTTAAATATAATATAGAGAAATTTTATTCTATTGGAATAAATATATCTCAAAAAATGTAGAAATAAAAGATACTCAAAATGAACCTTGAGAAAACTAACATAGAAAGACCACACACACTCTACTTGAATCTAACATGCCCTAAATCTCCACTAATTAGATATTACTTCTTCTCCCTAACTAGAGAAAACTCTTTTCTAGATAAGATCCCACGAAATTAAAATACAAATCTAGTCTATAGAACCTAGAATGAGGAAAAAAAGTAACACCCTAGATCTACTCTAATATTTATTAAAAGGGTTCAAAAGACATTCACATCATCAAAACATATGTGTGTGATGTTACACTAGGATCCACTATCCCATGAATTATTTCTCTTGTGATAGTATTTCATAATGTGACTGATTTTCCAATAATAATGAAATTTCATATCCCTAAAACATCTTACCTCATTTCTCTCCTTAAAATTATTTTTAATATAAATACTTGAATTCATTAATTCCCAATTAGACCTCATCACTACATCCTCAAATTTCAAAAAAAATGGTTTGAATATCCTTGTATAAAAATGAAAATTTAAACTCTTAAAGGGTAATATTATTTATACTCTACATCATTTAATCACTAAAAATATATGTGATCTATCTAATGATATTTTCAATATGATAGTCCGGTCATCATCTTCTAATTTCATATCTATATTAGAAAAATCTATTAAGAATATATTAAATTTGTCTATGTGAATATGGACTATGGTTTTGATAATAATTGTTATGGTATAAAGAATCAACTTCATATAAATATATCCCACTAATTACTTTGACATGTAAATATGTTTAACATTCAACTATATTACTAATCAGTGGGCTCATAAGCTACCTCGCAAACACTTTATATCCTAGGGTAAAATACCAAAAAACTATAGGTTTTCTAAAGAATATTATATGGTACAATAATATAATACATTATACTCTATCTATTAGAAAATATGGTGATTATCTTCTTCTTAACACCACATAAATCATCAATAAGTCCTTTGTATATAAGTAGTTAACACATCTTTATTTTATTCTAGTTTAAATAATTTTATCTACCAAACTTATCTATTTTAAAATTCATAGAAAACATTATTAATATTGATAAAGTCCATGACATAAATTTTTTAAGAAATTATACACAAAATATTGTATGACCACCATAAAATAGGTGTAAAAGTGTTGAGTTTAATAATGTGTTTATTATTTGTATTTATATAAAAAATAAATAAATATAAATAAATTCTTAAAAACAGAATCAATAATATGGTCAAGTGAAAATAAATAATTATGAAAGATAAATAATGTAATAAATCCTAGATACTTATACCTGATTTGGACTCATGTTCATGGAAAGAACAAAACCCTACTTTTTATTTATTATGAAAATAAAAAAGAACCTAAAAATAGAAAAGAAAGAAAAGAGTCCAAAAATATTATGTAATGATCAATTTCTCATAGCTCTAGGACTCATGATCAATTTTAAGATGAGGATATGAGATATACTCATATATTTCATAGACTCACATGGAATACACATAGGAAGAGTATACAATGGATTTATAAAATATGACAATGGAACAAAAAAGTAATAATAATTTCACATAGAAAACCATTCCTACACCAAGAACCTAATCACATCCTATGAAATTTATGTTTGAAAAAATATATGTTAATGAAAACTCCTTTTTAAATCATTGTTATCATTCATTAATTCACATAAGGTGTATATTTTTCCATAAAATCTTATCAATGGGGGATTTCACTCACCACGGAACCAATAATAAATGAATCACCCCTATCTCCCTCCAAACTATTATAAGATCTAGAACTTCTAATGAGGTATGTTACTATTTAAGTTTTTGTTTATCTTCCTTTAAAATGGATAATTAAAAGTTCCCCAGTATTATGAGGAGTCTCGAAGGTGTCCCAAGGTTTTGGGCATGAAAAGGATGAATAAAATTTCATCCAATGTAGGATACATAGTTGGCACATGATTATTACTAACCATGCACAATAATCATACCCCATATAGAGGGGTGATGCATGGTTAGTAAAAAAATTCATAGTGTGGGACTAAACCATATATGCATGAATAGATCCATTATGTATGGCCACTACACGGTTTCATAAACCATGCGGGCTCCCATGAGGCTGTGCTACCCACTCCCCCTTTCGATAGAGGGTGGCATGTGGTTTGGCCAACCGTGTTCCCAAACTATGTGACTCATTAAAAATTGTGAAATTTACCATTTCTTTCCCCTCAATATTTATGAAATCTCATCGAAATTTCTTCTCCTTTATTCTAACATCTACCTTGGCGATGAAACAACCCCTCCCAAACTTTCTATAGATGTTACTCCCGTGATTCTAATCCATTTAGAGAGTCATTGGGTGAGGATTGAAGCTAAGGGTGGGTCTAACACTCCTCTTCCTTCTATTTTATAGTTAGAGGATTGTGTGGTTGTTCTTATCCTTCTAAAGTTGTAAATATATCTTTTCTAGAATATTTATAGGTTGGGTCTTGAAGGCATTTTTGATTTCAAATCAAAGGCTAGGATTAAATGAGTGTTCATCCAAGAACTCAAGGTAGGTGGTATACAAGCCATATCTCATAGTCTTGATTTGGATTATGTGTATTTATTTATGGTCTTAGTGTTTTTATGTTTTGTTATGTTTCCTTGTAATAAAAAAGGTTTAATTTGGTATCTAAATGATGTTATGGTTCCCTCACAATCCTTTTGGGATCTATTGAGGATGATTAGACTAGGCCTAAGGACACACATGGGGTGGACCACTCCTTTGAACATAAAATATTGATATATTTAATGGTAAGTTGTGGGTTTTGTGGTATTGAACAAACTGTAAATGTGATTATCCCAGTAACATGGTAATATGAGATGTTTGGCTTAACTTTAAGAGTTAAGTAATTGATGGGTTAATTATTGATCATGATAATTGGTTAATGGGGACTGGAATCACGGTTAAATGGATTAGAAAAGGTTAATAAATGGTTATAATGTGTTGAATGTTAGTATGGGATTATGTTGGGAGTTAAGAACATGATGATGGTAAAGAACAATGGAAATTTTAGTAAATGTAAATGGTGCATCCATATTGTTTTTCAATAATGAAGTGATTAATGACGATGATCCTATGTGATTGTGATAAATGGTAGTGGGATGTTGGAATAATGTTCCACTCCTATGGGAGGGTATGACTAACACTTGGATGTCCCTATGCATAGTACTTATTTGGGGAATGGACTGCTACTCCTAAACTCGTGGGTATGAACATTAAATTTCATATCATATTTGGGTTGTTCAGACATGGAGTTTTGAATCTCAGATGGATTTATGGACTGAGGCTACATGTTTTCTAACCTGTGACCCATTTAATCATAGTAAAAATATTTTTCATGGGATGAAGTAGTTTTAATGAAAAATGGGGAAATATGGGACAAGGAAATAAAATTAATTAATATAATAAATTTTAAATGGTGTAACATATTTTATATTATTGTTTTATTATTACTTGCACTTCTACATGCACTATATTGGATTGGATATTTTGTAGACATTGCTGGTGGTGGATTAATGTAATGTACTCACACCCCACTAAAGATATCATTGGACACCTGAGCAGACTTCATGGTTGTAGGTCAAGAAAAGGGTAAGGTTCATATGCTAGATGGTTGATTTGGGCTTTGGATGTGCTTGGAGGATGGGACTGGACATGGTGTCGGGACCGAGTTTGTATATTATTCTTCTTGTATTTCTCTTTGGTTTACTTTTTCACTTGGTATTGTATGACATGACATGGTATGGTTACTATTATTTGTGGTCATGTACCCAGTTTTGGGAAGACTTTTTGGAAATGATTGATTATCATTTGTGATGATTCATGTGTTTCCTATTTTATCTATTATGGCTTACTCTAATAAAGGGTTTATAGTCTACCCACACATTATCAAAGAACCTCACTTCTAGTTGCTAGCCTCTAGTATAAGGTCAGGTGCACTTGAGGTCATGTACCACACCGGCTCAAGGATCCTGTTATAGTAGCACAAAGGTTTGGTCGTTAAACATGTAACAATTGGGTCCTTCTGATATAATAGACACCGCATATTGATATGTTCATTAGGTCCTGAACTGCCATGAACCACCAGTTGCCCCCATACACAGGTGGTCCCCTACCTGGGGCCCACACATGTTCCAAAACATTCCATCATACTAATGACTACCCCCCACATTCCAACACATGTTCTTTCTAGTGTTCTTTGTACTCACTCACACGCCCATTGGAAAACTTCCCATAAGTTCACTCATCCTGATCACTACTCTAGGCTAAGAACACTTAACTGTGGGGTTCTAATCAGGCAGGATCATGAAAAGAAAGGATTGCCTTATTGATATGAGTGATATATTTTATTCATTTAACCCTTTATCATTATAGATTGTTACATTTACCCCCTGATTAGAATACAATTTCCTCGTTGTGCACCCTACATCCCAACCCAGGAAGTACCATCGTAATTAAGGCTAGGTTTCTCTATTGATACAAATATAACAACTAGGGACCAATAACAGCACAGATCCCCTACCTTAAAATGGTCATCAGGTCCTATCCCACCAGTTTCCTCGTGGACAAGAGGTCCCCAACCTGTGTCCCACCCACATGCCCAAACAGATCATCAGACTAATTACTTCCCCACATGCCTACACATGTTCTTTTTAGTGTTCTATTTCTTCAATCGCACAAACCCTATGAAACATCCTTGATGTTCACCAATCATGATCACTAATTCAAAAAATAATGCTAAAATGTGGAGTTCTAATTAGGTAGGATCCTGATAATAGATTTTCAACTTGTTTACATGAGTCATATCATTTAGTTATTTAACCCTTTATCATTCTGGGGTGTTACATATTTAATTTTATCTCTCAATTATAAATGAAACTAAAATACTAATTCACTATATGAATCATAGATGGAAGCCTTTGTAATAGAATAAATGAAGAAATCATAATACATCAACCAAACATACATAATAAGATATTGAATTTGTCTATTTGGTCATCCCGACAAAAGATATGTTATGTTGAGACCTTGGAATGAGTAGAATAATTGAAAAAAAATTGTATTGGATATCAAATATCAAATGAAAAACATGATACATATCATTCCATAACTAGATTATATGAAAATGGAATAGATCATGGGAAAATTAGTGGGTGTTGAACCATAACTACAAACACAAAGATCCACCCTTATAGCCATTTGGTCTACTTAATGAACAACCATGATTACCCTAGGGAAAATAGAAAGATTATGTGAGACGGTTAGAATAATCAGGATGATAAAAAACCCAGTAGAAAAGTTCTAACCACTAAATATAAAGAGATAGACCCACAAAAAACCCACATAGATGAAGTATCATGATAGAGAAATAAGGCCCTAAGAAAATAGAGTCATGTGTGAAGTTGACTTGAAAAAATAATCATAATAAAATAAGATTAATATTTTTTTCATGGTATTAATATAGATAATTAAATAGGTCAGTAGATAAATTTATAATGAAAAATTCATACAAACTAAAATTAATAATTTAATTTATAAAAATAAATTTCACTTTTCCAAACAAATACTTTCTCATTTTTAGGATTTAATCTTCACTTTTTATAAGTGTACAAAAATATCACTATATAACATAAAAATTTAATTTAAAATCATTTTATAGTCGAACTAGTGTTATATTTTGGTATATTCTATTAGAAAATATGAACAGTCATTGAGGAATAAGGTTAATTTTTAAAATTCTAAGATGTGCTTTGGTATGGGATTTGAGGATAAGGGGATGGAAATGCTTAGTGTACTTTTTGGTGTTTAAAAAGTGGATTCATATAATAAATATTTAGTCTTTACCATTATTTTTTGTAGATCTAAGAAGCATATTTTTGGTTGGTGGTTGGTCATGTGTCGAATGGAATTCAATATTGGTTAGGTAAGAACCATTAAATAGCAGGCAATGAGATTATGACTATGGGTATTACTCAATAGATTCATTTTTACATCATGTATTTATTTAAAATTCTTATAACTCTACTTGATAATATTAATTCTATATTCTATACAACACATTATATATGTAGGGATATTTTCATGGAAATTTATTTTCTAGCATTTAATTTTATTAGCTATTAACTTTTCCACATCCAAGTATTTTTTGGAAGAGATTTTGGGATTTAAATCACTTTTAATTGATGGTATATGCTGGAGAGTTTCTAATGGGATGGTGATTAACATTTATCATAACTCATGGTTATACAGGTCCGGTGAAAAGTATCTTTCATCTAATATCAATCCTTGATGGGAGAAGTCTAATGTGTTGGATCTAATGTTTGATGATTTTTTTGACTATAACTTTTTGTTGGTGAATTAGTTGTTTAATGATCAAGAAAATGGCATCATTAATTCAAATATTATTTGTTAGTATCTATACAAGAATTAGTTATTATGGATGTATTAAAAAAATTGGATGTATTCATTGAATGTAGGATATGTGTTAGTAATGAATGATTTCCATCTTACAAAGGGTAATTTTTTGAATGTTTAATGGAATGTGAGTCTCTCACCTAGTGTTTCTCCATTTTATGTATTCTTTGTTCTAATATATTACTTAGAAGATATGTTTTTTAACAAATGAATAATAAATTGGATAATTCTTTTCCACTCTTTCATAATCATGTGGAGTTTTTGGTGAATTTTTTTATTACATGCAATTTTGTGAGTTTGTTATATGATAAATAGGGGAATATCACCTTTTATATTTCACCACAGTTAGTTATAATATTTTTGGTTTTAAAAAAAATGATGCACTAAAATAAGGATATCATATTTTATGATACCCTCGATTCTTCTAAACTAATATAGAAAAAATATTTCCTATATTGTATTCTATTATTGGATGTATTTTATAGTGTATGACAGAGAATGTGATATATGATATCATATTCATGCATCAATACCACATATTAATTAAGTTTAATTTATTATTTATTATATAATATTTATTTATTAAATTTATAATCATGAATTATTAATTAAATAGTTCAAATGGTTATGAATATTAATTTTAGTGTTTAATATTAGACATACCAACCATAAATAATGTGAAACAACTATTATGATTTTGTATCTGAAACACCATGCATTGAATATATTAATTTAATGAAGAGAAACTATAAAAGATTTGTGATCCCGCATGTTGATTTTACCCTTGATGCATTCCATCTATGCTGAAAATATCTTCATTCATAAATCACTATTTATCTTTGGAAGATGGAACTAGCACACCTTTGGTGGTTCAAAATCCTCTTGGTGTGAAAAAAGGATCTATATAGTTAGTCTAACCCCATGGAGGCATGATCCTTTTTTGTTTCTTTGATTATTTCCATAAATAATACTAAATAAAAGAGTAAAATATGGAATACAATTCATTGAAGGTATAAATGGTGTTATGTTCCTCGTATTTTCATGTTTAATATGTTAAAGATATATCATGAATTTATAGGGTTTATTATACTACCAAGGTTCATTATATGATCACTCCAAACCAACCAGTGGTATTAGAGCCATTTTTTTAGTGGATCAACATGTTTTTCAAACAATTTTTCATAAAACTTCCCTATTGTGAGGCATTTGAAGTTATATCCTAAAACAAGATGCATTGAAATTAATATTTATCATATAGACATAGTGTAAGACTACCTTATATCATAGGGTATGATATAATGGAATCTTATGGATTTGAACTATGTTATTAGATATGATATACAATATTATAAAATAATATTGATCACTAGATTTTTTAAAAGTAGATCATTGGAACATATTTATGATACTAGGGATTTCATTAAATATGATTGGATCCTTATTATATCTCTAATTTTTAATAGAGATAACAACCTTGAATTATGATTGGATACATCATAAAATATGATTTTGTATATAAGATTCAGTATAGTTACTCTTACGTATGAATCATAATTTATGACCGATAATATAAATTATCATTTGTAAAATATGATATAATTTAAAATCGTAAAAAATTAATATTTGGATAAATTATTCTTTGGTTTATAAAATGTATACAAATTATAAGTGCTAGGTATTTTAAAATGATATTTTCCATGGCTCAATTAAATATGAAAAAAAAATATTTTCATCTAGTGTTTTGGAAAGTAAATAAACTGTTTATTTTTATTTTTATTCCTCTGGAATATTCATGTTTATAAAATGTTTATGAAATGATAATATTTTTTATATTCAATTAATGTGATAAATTGAATCTTAAAATTTGTTATTTTATGAATTGTATGATATGTATAATAGCATAATATTTATTTTTCATCTATCGTGACCTTAGTTTGTAAATAAATTTATTAGTTTGAATTTATTTACTAAATATTGGTTATGAAAATTAAGTTTTAATGTTATAATGAATTGGATTCTATTTTAAATAAATTATTCCTGAGGAGTGATACTTTGGGCTAGAAATCACACTACATAGAGGATTATTCCTTATTCTATAAAATGGGGGTTCGTTATCTGTTACTTCTGCCTTACTGATGTATATATTTTCAATGTCATGTAATTATAAACTTTTACAAGAAACATTTCATGTGCATTAGGCATAGGATGTATTTAGATAGGTATTAATATTTTTATATACTATATTTTGGTATGTAACACAAATTGTAGGTGGTGTAAAGGGTTACATATTAAAATGGTTTGAATATATTAATATGTTAGATGGAATATGGATTACAAATATAAATATTTAGAAGTATGAATACAAAATTTAATAAAACATGAGATAATAAATATTCTATATGTTGCAATAGTTATGAATTTTACATGCTTATAATTTATATTAAGTTGGTGAGACTTCCATAAGAAACCCCCTCGAATATTAAGTGTAATATTCCTTCTAAATCAACACTTTTCAATACCTTGATCATCAAACCAAATGGGTAATGCTAAATTTAGGTTCCACTATACTATCTTTTGTCATGAAAAAAATGAATGGGTGATCCTAATAGGTTTAAGTACCTTTTCTTGGAATTTTTTTTTAGTTACACTTATCCAAGAGACCATAATAGGATTATGTAACTAGAAGAATAGATTTAAGTGAATCTATTGGATATATTTTGATCAATATTTATCTATTAAACTATCCAATAATGATAACTATTATTATTGGCATGATTTCTTACCTAAATAGCTAAGTAATGGGATAAACTCTAAATTAACCTAGAAATTAGTGAAATATGGATATTCTCTCACTAAATGGAAATAATGTATGTGGTTATAATTTTTAGTGGAATTAATTTCATTATAAAAATGTTGAAATGATATAAAACAAGATACTCACTAATAGTTATGTATTATTTGTAGATTATAGAATAATACATGATCATAATATCGAGATAAATTGTAGGAATAAACTAAACAGATATTAGAGTTTGTGTATAAGGTTTAGAATTCAAAGGTAATCATTATAAGAATATGAATTTGAATGTTACAAAGATTATTTCAAATAATCTAGCTCATGGGTATTGGATATCAAGTGTGAATAACACATTTTTTTAAGGGAATTGAATTAGTGATAAGTAGATATTCACATTGGAAATAGAGAAAGAGTTTCTATATTGTATATCAATGGTTATTATCTAAGTATAACCAATGTGTTAGTTATAAATTAAAGAAATATTATTATGTTCCCACTATAAATAGAAATTGGATTTATTCATCTTAATTGACAATATGGGGTTTTAATTAATTATTAAGAATAAGAGTTATTATATATATATAATAATGAAATATTTTATAGCATTGGGAATATGGAAAATTGTTTATATATTTTTTATATAGATAATATTATTTACATCATTCAGAATTAGAAATTTATGGTTGATTCTAATCTCACCTTCCATTGGAAATGTTGATCTGGATTTATAAATGAGAAACATATATAATGAAACCATAGAGATGGATTTTTAGACTCATTAAATAATAAAATGTTTTATATATGTGAATTGTGTTTATTAGATAAGATAACCAAAGAATAGTTTGGTGTAAAATGTAAAAGGGATGGTGGATTGTTAAATCTCATACATTTGGATGTATATGGATCAATCAGTGCATAAGAATATAGTGGATTTAGGTACTTTTTTACTTTTAATGATGACTTTAGTTGGTATGGTTTTCTGTTTATAATGATAAAAAAGTATTAAACTTTTGGAAATTTTATGAGTTTCAAAGAAATAGTAAGATTCAATTGCAAAAAGGTATTAAGATTCTTTGACTAGATCGGGGTGGTGAATACTTGGACTAGGAATTCACTAATCATCTAAAATATTATAAAATTTTCCAACAAATTACTCATCCTGGAAAACCATAGTGGAATGGTGTTTCTAAGAGGAGAAATTATACCATGTTGTATAGGGTTATGTTAATTATGAGTTAGTGTGACATTCCTATTACATTATAGGGTTATGATCTATAGATTGCGATATTCTTACTGAAACACATTCCATCTAAATAAATCAAAATGACACCATATGATATATAGAAAATGAAACATCAAAAAATGTTTTTTATGGATATTTGGGTTTTCTAATCACTTGTAAAATGATATTATTTAGATTAGTTGAGCCCTAGTATAGACAAATTCTTATTTTCTTTCTTATTCATTGGAAGTTATGGGATATTATTTCTATAATACGATCGAAAAAAAATACATTTCTCCTAAATTAGAAACTTCATGATATGGTATATAAAAGACCCTAAGTTTTAATAGAAGAATTATTTTCATTTAAAAAATAATAACTTAAATAATTGAAATTTTAAATAAATTATCATAACGCTATTATTATTATTATTTCAAAAACATTATATAAAAAATATCATTAATTTTTAAAAAATAAAATATATGTTTATTTATTTTCAATTATTAATTTGTTTTATTTTAGAAATGTAAATATATAAAACAAAATCATAATTATATTAATGATATTATAAATATATAAATATGTTTTTTACTAAATAAAATTCAAATAATTAAATAAGGAATATATTTTTAGAAAATTATTATTATTATTATTATTTATAAATATATATAATTTTTTTATGATAAAAAATGTACTAGTTTTCATATATATAAAATAAAAAAAATAAGTTTTCAAGGGTGCGTGTGCTGCGGTTTAGTGGTCTATGTTGAAGGTTTTCACGGGGGTTTCATTCAGGTCAAGGCCAATTAAGAGGGAATTGAGACCTCCAAATCGCACTGTAAGGGAACACACGGGGAGTTTTGAGCTGAGAAGAGCTCCAGGGGAGATGATATACGATGATATTTTGGAGTAGGTCAAAGGTTTATAAATGTAGGTGAGGGATTTCTGAAGTCGCGACGTTATTGGTTCTTGAACGCAGTCTGGGTTTCGGTCATGAAGGGGGAAATAGAACCTGATCTAGGTCACTTCTTGTGCGGGTTGTTCTTAATCAATGTCTATTGGTTCGCTTTTGTCCATATCTGGGGAAGGAGTTGTATTTCCTTTTTAGGTGTTTGAAACTCATTGCAGTGTCAATTTTGGTTAACTAAGAAGCTTTTCTTCTTTTCTTCATTTATCTTCTATTCATTATTGACTCATGGTCTACTTTTGGAATGTGAACATCATAAAAAGAAACTGGTCCAAAAATTTCTATTTTAATATAATTTTTTATCAAATATGTCCATATTCATTTCATTATTTATTGTTTATATTAATGATTTTATAGTTTTTCTTCAGATTTTGTCAATTTATATTAATTATATCTTTTTTTAGATGGTATTATTCGGATGAATCTATTACAATATTATATTTATTTTCTTCATCTAAAAATCCTAGCTTTCTCTATAAGCTTAAATCTATCAATATTTTGGCAATAAAATCTTTTTTTGTGCACCTACAATTGAAAAAAAAACCAATTTCCAGTCCTGTCAGTGTGTTCAAGGAAGCTAAATTTTCTGCATTTTGTCACCTGTTGCAATGAAATTCAAGTAAGGGTGTCTTAAAAATGACTTTTAGTGCCTTATTATATTTAAATTCTATAAGTGATAAAATTCATTTCATTACTATATATATAAATATACTGATTTATATATATATATGTATAAATATTTTTTTATCTATCTTATGTATTTTTTAGGATTTAAAAACATGTAAAGTAAATTATTTGTTTTCCAAAAACATATTTTTCTCCTCTTTATACTTCAATCCAAGTTAGTGGTCTTCTTATTAATTATTATTATTTTGTGTGTATATATTATTTTCAAACTTAATTGTATGTAAGTGTTTATATATTTTTATGGATATTTTAAATTTATGTAAGGGATTATTTTCTTAAGCTTTATGTTTACAAATTATTGCATCAAATATTTTAAGTATGTATTGCGGAACTATAAGGGATAAAATTATTTATTTTTATACAATTTATGTTGTATTCTGAAGGGTGTATATGAAAAAACATATATATTTATCTCTATAAAACTAATTATAAATATTTTCAGGACAATTAATGTATGGTTGTATATTTATTTTTTCAAATTTCATTTAATTTAGAATAAAGGGATATTAATTCTAAGTATGATTCCAAAACCACTATTCCACTTTTATGTGTGTATTTACCAAAGTTTATTTTTCAAAATTGATTTCATATTAACTCTTCCAAAGGATATTCTCATTTATTGATGTTTTTCTCAAACATGAATTGATTCTGCGAAGGCGGGTGATATAAGTTCAACATCATATGTATTTATATATATAAGGTTGAAATATTTATTATCTTATAACTGTGTTTTCATGTTTATAATTTTTATCATGTTTCTATAAGAATTTGTAGATTGTGTCATTATATTGTATTGAAAATAAGGATGTCACATTTACATATAGTCATGTACATTTGATTAGGTATAATGACATATCTTTCATTAATAATCATTGTTTTAAATTAAAATTTTAAGGCTTACTTATGAGATTAATAAGCAAATGTATTTATTTAAGCATTGAAATATTTTGATTAAAATATTTATTTTATAATATTATGTGTGAAACATAAATATTTGTTAGAATCAATTGTGAATAGAAAATTTATTACTAGAAAGAAAGCTTGAATACATGGACAGTTTATGCAAAGGCGATGTGGTATGATTTTTTATTATAAAAAAAACTCAAAAGTGATATATAATGAGAGTTTATATATTTATCTATATAAATACTTATATATATAAATATAAGTGTGAATTTCTATTTTAATGCAGTGACATGTTTTCAAAATTAAAAACTCCAGTAAAAATATATATATAAGTTGATCAAGCTTAAACTTTTTCCAAAAATTCCAGCACTTGAAGGTTGTAAATATGGAAGGGAATTGGGGAGTGAACTCATTCCTTCAATAAGTGGGTAGGCCCAATAAAACCTTAAATAGATTCAAGTTGACTTAGAATAGTGATTTGTTTTCAGAAGTTTGCATATTGTTTTCAGAAAAACACCAAAATATGATTAAAGAAACATTGCATGTAAGTGTTTTTCTAAAGTGTTATAGTATTTCTAAAGTGTATGTAATTTCAAATAAAGTTCTCAAAAGTATTTTAAAAATAATATTTTTTAAAATACTTATCAAATACTTTTAAACCCCTTACTGGGCATATTTAATTCTTACCCCTTGTTTTATACTATTTTTCACAGGTTTAGTAGAGTTTTCTGAAGGTGTTTACTTCACAAATAGAGTTAGAACAGGTAGTGTCATTTTTTTCATTTTATTTTACTCTTGTATAGATCTTATAAAAGTGTAAGGTGTGTCTATTATCCAAAAACTATACTCGTAAAGGTCCTCATTTTTGTAATATGTTGTGTAGTTATTCAGTTTATTTTTATAAAAAAATACACAGTATATTTTAGCACAGACTCTGGGAAATTGGGGTCGGGGCATTACATGATATATAAGTTGAGGCGTATTTGGTATTAAAGTTAAACTTAGAGAAGTTCAGGGATAAAAATAATAAATTTTTTCTAATAAGGATGTTGATCAAGTTCTACAAATAGTTATTGATGAACAACCAAATCATGTTAAAGAGGAACCTAAAAGGACTGGTTGGATTCAACATGATCGTGAGATATATGGAATTATTATAGAAAATTATGATCAAGTAATGATCATAATAGATGAATATAAAACATACTAGGAGGCCATTAAGAGTTATTATTATAAGAAATGGTTAAAATCCATGGAATAAGAAACAGAATCCATGTATACTAGCAATGTTTTGAACTTAGTGTATCCACAAGAAGGGGTAAGACCCATAGTGTGTAAGTGGGTTTTCCCTAAGTAAATCAACATGTATGGTCATGTTTTTTTGATATAAATCATGCCTAGTAACAAAGTTTTATTAATAAATTAGTCTTATTAAATCTGAATAAAAAATTTCTCATGTTGTGATGATAATGTTTATTTAGATATTTATTTCCATAAAAACTCAGTTTGATTATGGGATATATCAAATAGATGTTAAAACCACTTTATTAAATAGGAATTTAGTTGAGGATTGTTAAATGATATAGCTAAAAAAATTAAATTCTAAATGAGTCTTTTAAGTTATTTAAGTTGCAAAGATTCATTTATAGATTGAAGCAAGCCTCTTAGAGTTAGAATATGTGGTTTGATTATGCAATCAAATTATTTGGTTTCATAAATAATGTGGATTATTATTATGTATATAAGTGGATTAGTGTGAGTTTTTTATGGTTTCTGATATTATTTTTGGATGACATAACACATTTTAGAAATGTAATCTTAACTTTATATTTGGTAAATATGTGGTTGGTTAGATTCTTCTCTATGAAAGAAATAGGTGAATCATATTAAATACCTAATTTTAAGATCTATATATATTGATATAAGAGGTTAATTGAAATTAGTCATGACACATACATTGGTAAAGTGTTAATGTTTTTTAAAATGAAAAACTCCAAAATGGGGTTTTTATGAGTGTTACATAGAATGAATCTTAAAAATAACCAAGATCCTTCCAAGGAGTTATAAGGTATTGATATAATTACCTATTTGTTTATCATATGATATATAATTTATGTCATGTTGTGTACTTGACTAAATATTACTAATTCTATTAGCATGGACATTTATACTAATCCAAACCTATTGAGATTCACTAGATTGTTGTTAAGTACATACTCAAGTACTTAATAAGGATTGGGGATATGTTCTTAATATTTGATAGAGATGATGATCTATTTATAAAGGGTTACACTAACATAAGTTTGAAATTAGATAAAGGTAACATGAAAAATCAATCTAATTTCAACATTTTATTGAATATTAGAGCTATTAATTCAAATAATTTCAAACAATACACCATGGAATACATA
Organism: Viscum album; assembly: GCA_963277665.1. NCBI lineage: Eukaryota > Viridiplantae > Streptophyta > Magnoliopsida > Santalales > Viscaceae > Viscum > Viscum album. The sequence continues at coordinate 1,056,126,454 of OY728133.1, forward strand.
ATAATAGAGGAAGAGTGCATCGCTGCATCCAAAGTTGTGAAGAAACTTTTATGTGTCAAGAAGTTCATTTCTGAACAAGGGGTGTTTTCAAACATCGATAGAGAATTTTTGATTTACTATAGAAACAATGGATCCATATCTCAAGCCAAAAAAACCCAGTCTCACCAATTAACTAGACACATCCTTTTCAAATACTAAATCATATGATAAATCATTGAGATGGGTAATATTAGGGTATTTTGGGTATCTATAGAGGAAAATGTAGTGAATTAAATGAAAAATCCATTATTGTATAAATAACATGGGGGTCATGTTAAATCTCTTAGTATACAATATATGATAGATTGAATGTATTGATGTCATAATATATCATTATTTTATAATAAATGAAATATTTATTTATTATTCATTCATCTTTGTTTCAATTTATTTTACAAGAGTAGTTGAATGATAATATTGCCTCAATGTATGACTTTGATTTGTCCCTAATTGATGATCATAATAGATTAGTATGGGTTTTGATGATATTTTATGTTTATCATGAGTATAATATTATATTCAACACAAAATTTATATTTGATATGTGATGAATATACTAAAGATGTAATAATAAGAGACTTATTTCTTGGATTGACCCACCATATTAAATATCTTTAAATTCCATATAGTTATTAATAAACTTAGGGGTATATGATTATCATCGATCTATATTACCTAATGTTGGTGAGATACTTATCATGAAACCCTTTATACTTGAATAAATTTCTTTAGTAATCCTTAAGGATATTTTAATTTGGGCTGGTTGAGTATGATATCGATCATACATCAATTAAATCTCAACCAAGATGATATTTTTTTCTACTCGTATGGAGTGATAAGACATCTCATTACATTATTTAATCAGAATAATGAAAGTAAAGGCCATTCTTAGTTGAGTCACATGTCATGTGCTGAACTATATAGATGAGGGACATGTGATGTGCTCATATACAAGATGAATTGTTATAGATAATTCTCAAAAAAAAATATACTTTTTACCTTTAATTACTTATATATTCAAATTGTTGAATATTAATAAAATATCTTATCACATGATGAGTGTAATTATGTGTAATATTAATTTGATAATGTCCTTATCATATTTTTTGCATTGAAATGTAATATCATTTCCCTAGTATGATAAGAACCTTGAAGTGATATAATGTAATTCTTAAACATGTGTTCTATGGCTGGATATCATCTATTTGAAGGGACATATGAGTTGTTTTTATATGAGGTGTTTAGGTCACATAATATATTGAGACTTATTCTCATGAATTTTACACTTGGTAATATCCAAGATAGTATGTTATAAAAACAAACCCTCTATTAGAAATTTCACAAGTTATATGTGTATTTGTATATCCTTATCTATATATATGTGTTTATTGGTCCATAAAATTGAGATTATTATTTATTTATAACAAGAATAACTTACATTAATGTATTTATGAAAAATATGATGACATATTCTCATGTAAAGGTAGGATATATTAGGTGTTTCATAAGTGATATAACATTAATGAATAAGTTAGGAAAGGATTTATCCCTTCTAGGTTAATAGAAGTAGAAATATTTAGACCATTGGTTGGAATTAAATTATTTGATTAAGTATATAGCTCAGGTGGTTTATCAATGAGTTTATTTTAGGATGTCAGAGAAAGATATATCAAGCATATATTTTGATGACATAAGTAATGAAACATTCTTTATGAGATATTGAGACAAAATTATTATGTTATACAGTGGATGTCCATAGGAGTTTGTTCTCATTAAGAAATAAACAAGTTATCTCTGGGTTTCTTGACATGTTGTTAGATGTTGATCATGGACATTAGGATAGTAAGCCTAATAAAACTAAGAAATATTCCTATATCCTCACAAACTAAGTGTATCAAGAAATTCTTGATAAATTATATTTGAATTTAATATTTGAATAAATATTATTCCCAAGTTCAAAAAAATAATAAATAATTGAGTTATGTTGATTATATAAATTTAGTCACAGGTTACTTGAAAGAATATATTTGTGGGACTAATATAAAATAATCATTTTTTCCCATTTAGTGAATATAATATTTTTTTCATTTATTAAATGAATAATACAGTGATATTTATTTATTTAAATAAATAATTATTAAAAAAGTTTTGATAAGGTTTTGGAAGATTGAAGGGTTGAGTTATGGGTCTAGAATAAATGATATATTTTATTTAAGGAAATTTAAATAAATGTTGATTTATTTATATAAGAAATTATATTTAAACATGTGATAGTTTTTCACCTGTTAATAAAATTTTATTTTTATTATTAATATTAATATTATTAATCATGGGGTTTGTTTAGGATTAAGATATTAGTTAAGGGTTATTTTGTAATAAATAACTCTCTAAAATAGATATATAAACCTAATTATATCAATTTTTGAGATATAGAAAATTGTTCACATAAATAATTCTCTTGAGGGTTACCTCAATACATAAAGATAACTTCTCAATAATGATTTCCAAAATAGAGATAGATCATTTTCCCCTCCCTCTCAAGACTGATAGAACTAGTAAAAGTCATTCAAGTCTATAAGAAATTATTATTATTATAGCCAATGGTCAATGATGCAACTGGTTTGGTTATTCAGAACTATCACCCTAAGATCCAAAAATAATTTTATGAGGTTCGGGGAGTAGGTGGGGGTACTACTAGTGAGATTATACTCTTGAATCCTTCATCTCAAAGATAGTATGATAAGAGTGGTCAACCGATTTAATTATAATGAAAGAATTACAAGATAACGTAATTCTTATTTATATAAATTAATTATAAATTATATGTGAAAGGATACTAAATCCAAATTATCTAAGGTTGGGTTCATCAAATTTTAAGGAGTTATCAAATGAAACATATGAAAACCCATTATTTGGTACAGGCCCTATTGCTTCAGCAACATTGTGGAAATTTTAAGATATATTAGTATAGTCGCATATTAATTTTTAATTATTTATTATTTTTTGATTAAATTACATATTTGTATCAATATTTTTTCCATTACTAATTTTTTTTCTTAATCTTAATGTCATGATAACCTGATTTTTCATTTACATGTGACTAAGAACATGCCAATAAATATGAATAATATTCCACAATATTCTCCAGATGTGCCAAATATTCTATCCAAATGGAATGGATATATTGTGTGTATCTGAAAATTGCGCATTTTGTACACATGGTCAACCACACAAGGATGTGTCACAAAAATCATAGAACGTTGTCTGGGAGACCAGTATATGGCATCATTACATGACATATAGTGACTTTCATTTTTCATTAACATTGATAGTGTTACATGTTTTGTAAATTGTGTACATTTCACGTATCCCAACATGGTTCCCCCTCAGAGTAATCATGAAATTAGAGTGGTCAAAGTGCATTACATGTAATTTATTACATGTTACGTATTGAATTATAGCTTAGAAGTATAAGATAGATTTGATTACATGGTGTGTATCTTGTGTACACCTTGTGTTAAACATTAATGTGCATATAGAATACATGTAGAGTCCTTAGTAATGTAATGTGTATGACCAAATAATGAAGTACATGATGTGTAGAGTGATATACATGTCATTTAACTTATACCCATTCATTCATAATACACATCAATATTGGTTGTACCATGTGAATTTATTACACATAATAAATATTAATTATAGAATTAAAACCGAACTAAATGGAGTGTAGCTAGTGTACATAACATGTAATAGGGTTTTTCAAATGAAATACTTACCGATTAAATTCGGTGGATTTTACAGAATAATAAATAATATTTTAAACATTTTCCTTTATATTTTAGAAATTTATGATCGGTAAAGATTTTTATATGTATTTTTTACTTAATATGAATCGCCATTGGAACACATTGTATATATTTAGGCATGTCATGTAGTCAATCACCCCATCTAAAGTACATGGGTTAACCCACAGAATAACTTTCCATGTAATATCTGGACACACCATGTAATCATGCACATTATGTAAGTATTTAGTACATAAAAAGAATCATACATATCATAATTCACATGCCATGTGAGTGACAATACATGCCATGTAGAGTAAAAGGGTAAATGTTGTGTTGCATCTAGTAGACGGCATGTTAAATTTTAAACAGAATTTAATATCGAATATATGGGTAAACATTGTGTTCCCTATCAATACACATCATGTATTCATTCATTTTAAATTTAAAATAAATTTTTATTTGTTTAAAATTATAATTGTTGGGCGTAACAACCATATATTTTGAAAAATGTTTTTTTAATAAATTTCATTGTTTTGATATTTGGAATTACACGCAACACTGAGTCTGGATTTTGTTAAATGCAACACCAATTTTATCTTGAGTTAAACATAACACTAGGTTTAGATTTCATTACACACAACACAGATTTTATCTTGCATTACACACAACACCGAGTTTAGATGAAACATGACATACTATTAAAATATTATTATTTAATATTATAGTTATCACGTAGCAATTGGAATGGTGGTTATAAATAGGATTATCTAAATTATAAAAATATATGTTTTATAAATGTGTATATAATTAATTCCTTCATGGATAATTAATTATAATTGAAAATAAAAACCATTTTAAAATAAATGGAATCTTTTTTATAAAAACTATTTTTATAATCAAAAACATGTTTTATATTAATTAAATAACTAAATAAATTATGCTGAAATATTTTATATAAATTTATATATATATATTCCATCATTTTTTAACATTTAACTTATGTGTTCTTTAGAAAATAGATAAGAATAAATCCAATTTTATGCTTAAAAATTATATTTTTCTAAAAAACAGTTTTGTCACCTATTTTGCACTTATTTTAAAATTAATTTTTTCCACTTTTAGAAAATTTCTTTAAAAAAAATTAATTTACCTGAAAATTAGATCTTTTTTAAAACGCTTTTAATGGAAAAGTGAGAACCCAAACAAGTAAAAAATTCAAACCATTAACAACCATATGAAATTGATGAAACATTAAGGTCTAATTTAAACCTATTTGACACAATATGATTAAATAATTTCCATTAAAGATTGTATACTTCTCAAGACATGTCATATTTGATAAGATATTTGAACCAATAATTAATATTTTACAATATTTGAAAGTACTCCTCTATTTTTAAATTTCCTACATTGAAACCCCTTACCATAATAAGGTACTTCTTGATGGTCAACTCTGTCTGCTCCATATTTGTTTCCAAAAGTAGCATTAGTTCACTAATTTTATCTACATCCTCTTGTGAGGCATTAATCAAAATAGATTCCTTCAAAATTTCTTCCTTAGAGTGGACAGTTAGCTCCCCTAGGTTGACCCTATTTGGAACCTCCTTGCATGCCTCTCGCTGCTGGTCATTAGGCACACCCTTAATGAGATAAAATCTATCAGTGGTGTTCTCATCCACCACCATTGAGGATTCATAACTCTTACTAGATATTCCCAACATGCCTCCATCTTATTGTTTAACACTGTTGGTCAACTGAGTTACACATTGAACGAGAAGGCCTGGTAAAGCCTCGTGGTTGGAATTATCTTCCATCAGAGAGTCTCCTTGCATCTATTTAAGGTCAACCATCATTCTATTTTCATTTATTTGACCCTTATATAGTCCACGTTTATAATATCACTCCAAAAGAGTGGATACACTGTCAAACTCTATAGGCCTCGACTTCAAGTCTAATCATGTCTCCATGTTCTTATGAAGGTAAGAATAATCCTTTCGTCCTTTTGGGTTATTCCCCTTGACCAGGATACAACTACTTGAGTCCTGGCATTCCTTCTACCCATTATATCTCCTTGGGATGTGAAGGCCCATATCTTTCCAACCCACATAACTTTCTTTGGAACTAATAACACCATCACTTTAATCTATATATGGTCTTTTCCCCTCCTTTAAGATATCTTCCCGTACAGGATCACTTTGATAAGAGCTAACTCTTCATTACCCAAGCCTTTAAATCAGTTACTTAATTTAAGAAAGACATGGTACCACTTTGACTTTACCAGTTATAAGAAACCATACAACTATAAATTCCATGAATTAATTCCTCTTTTCCCTAACATCCCCTTAAATCTTTTTCATTTATCATTTGAATATCCAATTCACAGTTATTTCCACTTCCAGATCGCACAGTCCCAACATAGGAGATAATGAAGGGGATAGGTTCCACAACACCAGAAACACTAACCATCTCAACTCCCACTAAATATTATAGAACATGTTTTGTTAACTTGGTATAGACATTCAATTCCTCAAACGGTTGAAAATATCATCCACCTTCAGGTTAACATTCTTATGGCTTGGGTATTTCTGAGTGGCATTGGCTAGAATTGGACCACCATTATCCACCTTGTTTGTTGTTGAATAAGTAACCTTCTTAGTTCCAGTAATTTATTGAGTTGAAAAAATAGGTACCCTAAGATAATCTTTACATCCAAGACTATAATTATGAAAATGATGGCCCATTCTCTGACACAACAAACAATAATATGTCCAAGATTCAAAAACAGCATCTTGTTTACAATGAAATTCCTCCCCAACTTTGATCCAAATCTACTCTAATGGCAGGCTGGAGACATCCAATTCAACACATATGTGTGTGGAAATTAGATGAAATAAATATTTCATTCTATTATCTGAGAAAAGAAACTGACTAACCCATGTTTCCTAGTAGAAAAATAATTGAGGGGTTTTGAAATGGAAGCGGAAGTTCAGGGAAACATACCCACAAAGCTGTAAAAGGAATATCCCATTTCTTGTGGAATTCATAAGACCATAATAAGAGAAATAAGGAAATCCCATTTCATATTCATGGTGAATTGGACTAAGCTCGATTAAGGTCCTTATAAGAGGGAAAAAGTATCGTAAAATTGTACTTGTCAATAAGACCCATAATCACACATCCCTGTAAACCCCAGGAATCAAAGAAAAATCTATAAAAGGTGGAAACCAATGGTTGAAGGGACCCAAAACGATCCACTAGAGTCATTTCCAAAAGGATAGTTGCCTCTGTGAATTCAAAGGTCAAAAATTTTATTTTAGGTGAGCCCTTGAAAAGTCCCAAAACCTTTAGAAAAACTGAAATTGATGGAAAATAGGAGATGCCAAGGGGGAATGATCCTCAAAAGAAGGTGCAGGAAAACCTCCCCTCCCCTTTTATGTGGAGGGGTAGGGGTCGGGTCTTCCTCTATCATGGCTAAGGAATTTCCAAGAGAGAATGGAGAATGGATAACACTTTCATATGTCGGTCAACTTCATCTCTTTTTTTATTTTTTTATTTTAAAATAGACTTGATTTTTTAAAAAAAATAGAATTAATTTTAAAATAATAAATTTCAAAAAAAATATTTTTTAAATCATCATTTTCAAATAATCTTAGGGTGAATTTTTTAGAATTTTCTGAGAAGATAAATTCTTTTATGAATAGTGAAATTTATTGGTTTTTATTAATAATTCACATTTCTTTTAAAGAATTTAAAAACCTAAAAAATTAAGTTATTTTTAAAATAAAAAATACTTCATCTAAATATATTTAATCTAATTTATCTCATTAGAATAATTTTCATATTGAATTTTTATATAATTTTTTTTTAAAATTTTGAACATTTTCTCTTTGAAAACCTGCTTTCTCGTCACGTTTATGAGATTAATTTTTAATTAAAATTTTCCACTTATGTTAATGGAATATTAAAAAAAGAATTATATATTTGGAATAAGAATAATTTTTATTATATAAAAAGTTCAACTAAATTTATTACTACAATTAATATTAAAAAAAATTACTCTGATTAAGGGAAAAATAGGTTTATGAGGGGTTAAACTAAAAATATTAGGGTTAAGAATAACCAAAAACTTTTCAAAAACTAATTTTATGGACCTAATAAGACATTATATATTATAGTTCTGATAATTTCCCTTTTTTAACATGTTTTAATGTGAAACATGTGGGTAAACCTTTTTCTTTTCCAAAATGATAAGTGTGCAACTCACATCACTTGTAAAAGGCCACCCACTCTCATATCCTCTTCCCACTTAAAAACCCATTTGGTTCGGTTAATACCTTACCAAATTAATTATTTAGTTCCATAAAATAATAATATAAACCTTAGTTTTGTTATAAAATAATCATAAGAATCCTTTTGTTTCAAACCAAACGAAATTGTCTGAAGAAGAGGTAATAACCCTAATCAATCATTTTATTTTATTTCTTCCCCCGCCACATTCAATTAATATTATTAAATTATGATATAATAAAAAAAATTATATTATATATACTAATATTTTCTTATTTTACTTTAATATCCTATATTTGTCTCCACTTCTATCAAATGGATTATAACGTCAACATTCGTGTGTAGGAAAGATTACCGCTTTGCGAACTGATGTTGTTCATTTTCCATCACCACCTATCAAGAATGAAAATAATTATGGATTTATTTTTTATATATTATATTTATAATATTATTATTCTTATATAATAATTATATCAATGTTCCTTTTTTACTTTCTATTTTGTGGGAATATGATAATGGCATTCGTCGGTACGACAGACTACCACCTCGCGAACTGATGTGGTACATCCACGCTTTATATGGAAGGTAATAGGGATGGTTTTAATGAAAATAGTTTATATATATGAAATAAAAATAATTTTATAATTGTAATATATTATTTATCTTTATTTTATTCTTTATGAAATGAAAATGGAAACAGTGTTCATGCGTGCAAATGGCATACCATCTCCATGAACGGGGCATTTCATTTTTTATCTCTAACTACTTTGGATCACTATAAATACATATATGATGAATATATAAGATATTTAATTTAGGTTTAAAATTATTTATATTCTATAACCATGATAAAATTAAGGGTAATAGAAATAAAAAATCAAAACATACATGAAAAACAAATCTGTACTTTCCCGAAACATGACCTTAACATGGAATTGTTAATAAACTGGTAATAAAGTGTCATAAGTAAATCATATATGGTATGATATATATAATTTTTGTTTTTTAATATATTTATAATAAACTTATATTTATGATACATGAGTTTTGGGTGTATATGAAGGAATTTGAGACTTATGGTAATGAATATTGGTATCACTTTTCTTTTTTTTATGATACCCATGCCATATTCACCATGTGTTTATTTTATATGATGTATATACTACCCATTAATTTATTTTTTTTATGAATATCCTTAAATTTGTGTAGATTTAAATATCCATTTTATTATCTATCTTTCATAGTTTTTATGGTTCAAAAGTTACCAAAGAGGTAGTGTATTTTTGTCTCAATTTTACTACTTTGAGACATTTGTTCTATTATACACCTATCTTTTTTCGGTGTATATACTACCCATTTGAAATTTTATATCATGAATAACCTTCATTTCATGATATTATAATTTTAATTTAATGTTATTCTTTCCTGTGGATTATGATTCATTGTTACCAAAGTGTTAAGAGTTATATGTTACAATCTCATCATTTATTGCAATTATTTATGATTATTCTTCCAATTATTAAATATAATTATCTGTATATCAATAAACACATTAATATTCTTATATTATGGTTATTTCATTATAATAAATGTCTTTACTTCATTTTACTATTTTTATATACTCAATAGTCCAAAATCTTTTTTTAAGAAAATCATATTTATTTCTCCCATCGGTCGAAAACCCTTTTTCTTATATAACCATGTTTTCTAAATATTTCCTCAAAAATGTTTTTTAAATTATTAAGATGGATTATTAAATAAACTTTTACCCATGTTTTACTTTTAAAAAAATTGAATTGAAACTTAATATCTTTTTCAAAACAATACCCATTTGACTTTTATAAAATATGTGAAAAGATTCATTGCTTTAACATATATGGAATGAATGGTATTTTCCTCAATCATTACCAAATAATTGTTTTAAATCCTTCTTTATATATTTCAAATTTTATTTTCAAATAAAAGGATTTATAGATTTTTGATGAATTTTTATTTTTAAAAAGTGATTTACAATATACAAAGGTTATTTTCTTAATGAAATATTTTAAATGATTTTTAATGATTCCTCTAAAGTTTTACATGGTTATTTCTAGAAAAATAAATTTTGAAAAAATATATTTTAAAAAAAATTCAAATTAGAAATGATATTTTCCTCAATAAATGTTCTAATTAATATTTTAAAATCGTTTTTTCATCTAAGATGACATCATTTTATGTTGCTTATGAATTACTAGGGATAGGAATGAATGATACCATCTATATTAATTATCTAGATGGTAAATAATTATCTTGATTAAATTTTTACGAAACCCATTTATTTTTCATGGGATATGCTTTTGTGGATTTATGAAATATTTGTGAAAATCGTTTTCATTACATACGTTATGATTTGATGATATAAGGAATGTTTTATGATACTGTGAAACAAAAAAGTTATTTTGTTCATAATGATATAAGTGGGAACTATATCACCCTATAATGCATTGGGTAAATATTTATATATCATGAGATAAAAATAGGAAAAAAAATTAATAGGATTAATCTACTATAGAAAATAGGTGTGTCATGATCCACTATGGGAAACAGGTGCATCATGATCCATATTGGTAAATAGGTGATAAGTCCTAATCCACTATGATGATAGTGTTATTTTTTAACCTTGACATATGAAATGGATTTTCTATATTTATGATGGTGCCATAATTTTATGAAATTAGATTATGGTAAATTATTTATTTTTGATGATTTCTCACTCTTATAGGTCAAGTTTTTTGAAAAAATAAAGTTTTAGTCTATTTCCCATGTTTATGATCTATGTAAGGTTGGGTATGAACTTCATATGTTATGTCCCTGATCATATACCATTATTATTTTATTATTATTTCATATGATCATATATTTTTATCTATTATGTTTACCCATACTGAGTATGTGAGTTCATCCTTTATTATGTTTCCTACCCCAAGTTATGAAAAAATAAATATTTTTTCTAGTCTCTAAAGGCACTAAACTATTATGGTCCTTCGGCATGTGTTTATGAAATATATTGAATATTAACCTAACAAGATATGATATTTATGTATAAAATTCTAGGTCACTACAATTGTTATCATAGTAAAGGTTTATTTAATATTTGGATATTAGGATTAAAAAACATTAGTGAAATCCCAAGGAATATTTCTAAGGATATGTGTACTGATATGTCTAAGGATAAGATTAAGGATGAGTCAAAGTATAAAAATATGTCTTGGAATTTTGGTAAAGTATAGAGAGAGTGGTTTCTAAAAAATTGAATCTTAATCTATATATTAAAATTGGATGTGGAATTATTAGAGAGGTATATAGGGGAAATAACTCTAAAAATGGGGCGTTGAGCTAAAATGGATCATTACTCGATTCATGAAAACGGGCCTTGCTGAACACCTAGTTTGACACTCCTAGGGGATATGATTTGGAAATTCACAAACCATTTACAAACCATCATGAAATATTTAAATAATAACCATTAATAACCTATATTAAGACCAGTGTGTCATAGATTGAAAATAAGGTTTCATGGTTAAGACATTCGATAAATCATTTTTCATGATTATTTGGTTTTCAACAATGATTAGTGTTTCACATTCTATCCTTTTTTAGTAAATGTCTAGAACCCAAAATAACTATGTTTATATGTAGTGTGATGTAAAATTCAATGATTTTCCTCCGAAGAAACCAAATGTTATGGGATATGGAATGGAAAATGTTATTGCTATGCTCACACAACTTTCTCAATCTACGATTCATGCTAAACCTTCAAATGAGAAAAGGATAAAACAATGTTCTATTGAGTCCAGCATGGAGAAAATTATACTTTATTTTAGTGGTTCTATTGATCCATTAGTTTTTTAGAGATGGATTAGTGCCAATGAAAATATATTTTTCATTATTCTGTGTTTAGAGCATGAAAAAATCATTTGGAATATTCATTATTTGGAAAGAAAATTAGATCAATGTTTGACTCTTGTTAAGAACATGAGGGATGAAATTGAACCTATGAAATGGGAAGTGTTTAAGGGGAAATTTTTTAGTAAGTAAATCCCTCATATTCTATGAACGTATATAAATAGTTAATTCCTTAATCTTAAGAAATAAGATAATGAATCAATTGGTACCTAGGAAGATAATCTTATAAGACTTGGAAGGTACACTTCTGGTATAATAATCATTCCTGAAAGAAAAATTAACCGATTATTTGGTGAACTAAAACTAAGTCTTAGAAAAGATTTGGGTATAAGATACTTTAGTATCTTTGGAGATTTTATTTGATATGCACTAAAGGTAGAAATGTAAATTACACATTCCCACTATTAATATGGTTTTGATAAGAAAAATAACACTGAGTCTCATGAAAACTCAAATGGTGGAAAGAAATTGCATCCATCTGCATGCAATAAATTTGGGAAGAAGCATCAAGTAAATTGATTTAATGTAATTTTGACGTGATTTATATATAGAAATATAGGTCATAAATCCCTTGAATGTCGAAATTCCACTAATGGTCAAGTTACTGCAATATGGGGGAAGAGGACTCCAACTAATGCACCACCCATACTCCATTGTTTCAAGTGAAAATAGTTTTATAATTATGTGAATAAATTCCCCAAATGAGGGATAATGTGGATAATAAGCCACTAGAACCTATAAATAAAAATGATAAAGAGAAATTTTATGCAATAATAATGGATGAGGTGAATCATGATAAATAGGGCACACTTATCCTTCACTCCTTATTTGGGACTTTCATGTTTTATTTTATCTGAATGAGCCCTATGAAAATTTTATAGTTTATCCTTTAGTTAATTTTCATGTGATTGTCTCTATCTGTATTTATTTTGAAATAATGAAATCACATTTGATATTCTATTAGTGTAAGGAGAAAATAAATCTTTCAATGAAAATGTTTTTATTTAAAATAAAATCTTATATAAGGAATAAATGGTTAATTAAATTTTGGAAGTGTATATGTATCTATATAAGATTAGAATAAGAGTTATGGATACCATCACGGGCTTCTGAGTTTAAGGTTGATAAAAATTTCTAAGTCATTGACACCCCTTTTGAGGTTTTACATGATGGAATTTTATTAAGATTAAGGATATTTTAAGAGACATTTATGGCAATAAAACCCGTTAGTTTTTTATGTGTTTTAGTGAAAAAAAATATTTCAGGAGTAATCCATTTAAACATTTTAGGCATGTGTTTAAAGGTAATTTTTTCCATTATGGATTATCTTATCTTTAATATTGAGATAATTATGGGTTATAGCTGATCAATTTATAAATTCAACACACTTTATTTCTATCTGATATGATTTCTCTCTATATCCTCTTTCTAGAATATACATTAATGAAGTATTAAGTTTGCATAGAGTACCACATTCAATTGTATCTAATCAAGATCCAAAGTTTCCATCAAATTTTTGGATAATTATTTAGTAATATCTTGATACTGAGTTTTGTTTCAACACTTTCTATCATCCTCTGATAGATAGTCAATATAAGAGAACAATTCGAACCCTATAGAATATACTAATATATTGTTCTATGGATTTCAAGGTGGTTGGGATCAACACCTTCCTCTAGTTGATTTTTACTAAAATAATATATTTTAATCTAGAATTTAGATGGCTCCTTAGGAATCCCTTTATACAAAGAAGTGTAAAAAATCAATGTAATAGAATGAATTTGTATAAAGAAAGATATTTGGACCTAATAAATCTAATGAGATGGAATATAGGGTTAGATACATTCAAAAACATATAATGATAGCACAAAGTTGATCAAAATGTTATACTAGAAATCATCGACACAATCTAGAATTTGAAATTGGTGAGAAGATATTTATAAATATTTATTTGTGGAAGAAATAATGGAAAACTAAGAACTACGTATATTTGTCTCTTTGAAATACTTGATCGTATTGGAATAGTAGCTTGTCATTTGGTGCTTCTACTGAACCTCTATCAGGTTCATTATGTGTTTTATGTACCTCTACTAAGGTAGTAATTTCCTGATCCTTTATATATAGTGAAATTAGAATTCAAACCAATGGATCAAGATCATTCTTATAAGGAATAATTAGTTGAGATTCTTGATCATATAGATAATGTTCTACAAAACAAGACCACTCACCTGGTCAATGTTTTTAGAAATAACCACCAGATGGAGGAATCTATGTGGGAACCTAAGGTTCTAATATGGAAGAATTATACTCTATTTTTGGTACCAAATTAATGAATTTTGAGGGAGATATTCATTTTAAGGTATTATAATTTAACACCCCTAGATTTTGTGAAATATGTTTTTTAAATAAATTTAATCTTTTTGATATTTTATATTACACGTAATGCTTAGTTTATCTTGAATTACATACATCATTGATTTTATTTTCCATTACACGTAACACAAATTTTATATGGAGTTCCACGTTACACTGAGTTTATCTTTCATTACATGCAACACAAATTTTAGTTTGTGTTACCCACAACACTAAATTTAGATGAAATCTGACATTATATTAAAATTTTATTATTTAATAATATATTTATCACCTAATAATTGGAATTAAGGGTATGAATAGGAATAAATAAATTATGAAATTATATGGTTTACATAGAAATATATATTGAATTAATTCTTGGACAATTAATTAGAAATGAAAATAAAAACCATTTGAAAATAAAGTTAATCTTTGTCTCAAAAACAATATTTATACGCACAAATATGATTTATCTCAATAAATTAAATAAATCACTTTTTTGAAATATTTTAATGAAGTTTATATATTATATATTAAACCATATTTTTAACAAATGTATTATTGTTTTTCTAGACAATATATATTAATAAATCCAATTTTATGCTTAAAATTGTATTTTATGAAAACAAAATGTCACTTTTTGTGCACATATTTTAAAATAAATTTTTTCCAATTTTAGAAAAGAAATTATGAAAAAATAAAACTAATTTTTTAAATAATGATTTAAAAATTATCTTAGGGTGAATTTTTGATAATTTTCTAAGAAGATGTCTTTTTCGATGAATAGTGAAAAATTCTAGTTTTTATTAAGAATTGGCATTTCTTTTAAATAATTTAAATAATTAAAAATTATTTTAATATGGTTTTAAAATAAATATTTGTTAAATTATATATATATATATATATATATTAATCTAATTTTGGTCATTTTAATCAATTACATATTGAATTTAGATGTAAAAACCATTTAAATTTGTGAACATTTTCTCTTTGAAAACTCACTTTCTCATCACATCTATGGGAATAATTGTAAATTAAAATTTTCCAATTATATGAATTTAATTTGGAAAAATAGATTTTATATTTTTAATAAAAATAATTTATACGAACTAATAAGGTAAGCTTATATTTTTACTATAATCAATAGTAAAAAAATAAAAATTATCTATTGTGGTTAAGGTAATTATGGGTTTATTAGGGGTTAAACTAAAAAGATAAGAGTTAAAAATGACCCAAAACATTTATAAAGCTCATTTTATAGATATATTTAGATTTTATCTCTTATAGGTTCAGTAATATCCCATTTTTTATCATTTTCTCATGTGGAAAATGTGGCTACACCTTTTCTTTTCAAAAATTACAAGTGTGTCACTCACATTATTTATAAAAGACTACTCACACTCCTCTCATATTCACATTTACAAACCCATTTTATTTGGATAATACCAGCCCAAATAACTTCTTTAATTACCTAATTTAATCCTATAATCCTTACATTGTTTATAAATCTAACCAAATAATCTTTTTGTTGAAAACCAAAGGAAGTTGTCTGAAGAAGAGGTAACATCCCTAATCAAGCATTGTATTTTATTTCTTCCTTCACCTTATTAAATTCTTATTGAAACATAATTATATAATAAAATTATTATATTCCTTATAACTATATTTTATTATGTTTATTTCTTTATCTAAATCCTTCTCCTCTTACATCAAATGTGGTATGAAATCGTCATTTATGTGTAAGGTGGATTATCACCTCACGAACAGATATTGTAATTTTCTATAACTGCCTCTCAAGTATAGATATAATGATTTATTTATTGTTTATATATTATATTTATTATAATATTATGCTTCTTTAATCATTATATCACATGTTTCTTCTTACTATCCATTCCATGGGAACACGATAATGACGTTCGTGTATACGGTGGATTATCACCTTGCAAAGTGATGTAACTTGTTCACAATTTTCATGGAAGGTAATAGAGATGGTTTTAATGAAAATTTGTGATAGATATTAAATAAAAATTATTATTTAGTGTTAATATATTAATTACATTTCTTTCTTTTGTGAAAAATGGAAACAATGTTCTTGCATACGTACGGCCTACCGTCACCATGAACAGTGTCTTTCATTTTCTATCTCTAAATTTTATGGATAAATCTATATATATATATATATATATTGAATATATATAATAATTATATCATGGTTAAAATTCATTAGATTATGGATCCATGATCAAATTAATAGGACCAAAAATAGCAAATCAAAACATACATGAAAAACAAGGCACTTATTGTCCAAAACGTGACTTTAACAAGGGATTGTTAGAAAACTGGTAATAAAAGTTCATAAGTAAATTATATATGGTTTAATATATATAATTATTTTACTTTTATATATTTATAATAAACTTATATTTATTATATAAGTGGTTATAACATCTAAGAAGGATGTTGAAACTTATGGTAAGGGATTTCTTCCTCACATTTATTTTTCTATGCAACACATTCCATATTCACCAAATGTTTCTTTTATGTGGTGTATATACTACCTGTGAATATAGTTTATGATTTATATCCTTAAAATTATGGATATATACATATCCATTTCATTATGTATCTTTTTTTGGGTTTATGGTTTAAAATTTACCAAATCGGTAAGGGATTTTGTATTAATTTTCTTTTTTTGAGACATATGTCATGTTATGCACCTATCTTATTTTATGAGGTGTATATACTGGACCTTTGACATCTTATGTCATTAATATACTTATTTTCATGATATTATAAGTTTATATTAATGTTTTTATTTCATGGGGATTATGATTCAATGTTACCAAAGTGGTAAGAGTTATATGTTACAATCTCATCCTTTATCGGGATTGTTTATGATGATACTTCCAATAATGAAATATAATGATCTATATCTCAAGAGACATGTGATTTTTCTTATCCTATAGTTATTTACTAATAATGCATGTTATCTCTTTATTTTCCTCTCTTTATTTACTAAGGAGTTTTAAAAAATTAAGAAAAAGTATTTTTATTTCTCTCTTCGGTCAACACCCATTTTTCTTCTAAAACATATTTTCTAAATATGTTTTAAAAAATAGTTTTAAATTTAATAAAATTGTTTTTTAAATTAATTTTTACCATATTTTATTTTTTAAAAAAAATTATAGGAATCTTCACTTTATTTTTTAAATAATTCTTATTTGTATTTTATCAAAAACATTAAAGGAATATTTATTTTAATGTGTACGGAATACAAAATATTTTCTTATATCATGACCAAGTCATTTTTTAAATCTTCATTTATAAGTTTCAAAGTTTATTTTCAATGAAAATGACTTTCAAAATATTTATGAATTTTTAGTTTTATAAATTGATTTTCAAAATGGAAAGGATATTTTATTCATGAAATATTTTAAATTATATTTAAAGATTAATTTATATGTTTTCATGGTTACATTTAAATAAAATGATTTTTAGAATATTTTAAAAAAAATCAAAGTGGAAAGGCTATATTCATCATGAATCATTCTATGTGATCTTTTAAATTCATTTTCCATAAAATGTGACGTGATTTGATGTTACTTATGGTTTACTGAAGATAAGATTGAATGATACCATATTTATTCTTTATCAGGATGGTTAATGTTTATGTTGATGAAATTTTTATAAAACCCATTTATTTTTCATGGGTTATGCTTTGGTGAATTGATGGAATTTTTATGAAACTTTTTTTCTTTACATTGGTTATGATGTGATGATATGATGAATATTTTATGATATTATGGAACACATAAGTATGGTTTTTATTATGAGATGAGTGGGAACTATATATTCCAATAATGCATAGGGTAAATCTTTATATCTCATGAGATAACAGTGGGAAACAAGTCGATGGTCTTGATCCACAATGGGAAACAGGTGCGTCCTGATCCACTATGGGAAATAGGTGCATCCTGATCCACAATGGGAAATAAGTGATAAGTCTTGATACACTGTATTGATGGTCTTGGTAGTTAACCTTGATGTATGTAATTTTGTTTCTATATATATGATGGTGGAACACTTTTATGAAATGGGATTATGGTTCATGATTGATTTATGATTATTTATCACTCTTATGGGACATGTATTCTGAAATGATAAAGTTTTTTATGATGAGTCTTATATATGATCTATCATAGGTTTGGTATGAAATTCCTAATTTATGTTCATGATCACATACCCTTTTATTATCTTATTATTTCATATGATTATAGATTGGTATCTCTTATGTTTATCCTTATAGAGCATCTGAGCTCACCATTTCGTATGTTTTATTTCCTAGATTATGAATAAATATTTAGGTAGGGTATTCTTAAGATGAGTATTATGTGAGAAGATATTTCATGAAATAAGAATATTGTGTTTATAATCTCTAAATACACTAAAATATTATGGTCCTTAGGCCCATTTTTACGAAATTTATTGAATATTCATATAAAAGATGTGATATTTATGTATAAAATCCTAGGTCGATACAATGAAAATCTCTAGTATTATTTTAATAGACAATTAAAATAATAAAATTATTAATTAAAAAATATTTTTTTAATTCAAAAAAATTATCTTAACATATAATGAATTCAAATGAATGGTGTATATTTTTAAATGTGTAATCATTGAATACATGGATAATATTGATCATGACCAAACTTTGTATGTATTGGGATTATTTTAATTTAATTAATATTTCATAGTATTTTAGATTATTTATTATTGAATTAAAATGACTATCTATGAATAATTCCCTCTTTTTTATTATATATAGACCATCATGTTCATGGTTTCTTTTAGATAACCCAAAACCCCTAGTTTTTATCATGTGCATGTGAGTAAACATGTTTCAATGAAAGATCTCCTATGTGAATGTGGATGATTCAAGATGGAAATGAGGTGAACCCAACCAAGGAAATACACATGTCAAAGGAGGAATGATACAAATCAAACCAATCCCATTTCAAGGAATTATCCCCGTATGGCCAAGGGTTAGTTTTATATCAACTCGATAAACTAACCAGTAGTACATCTCATGATCATTCCATATATTTATCTTATTTATTCCAGTACATGGTTATTTATTTATGTTTATTTAATGTTTAAATTTGATCACTTGAAATAAACTATATAAAAAGAATTAAAGAGAGAGAAAAATAAATTGATTATTTGTAAATTATTTTATCAATACATGGTAAATTATTAATGTAAAATCCAAATAATTTGAACAAGTCTGTAAAATAATAAAATTAAAAATATTTACCCATAAGATAAAACTTCCTCATAGAAATATTATGTTTATAAAGATAATTGAATGATTGTTGCGGGTCTTAGTCAAACAGAAATTTTTATAAGAACTGGAATACAATAATGGGAAAACTATGGTCATTTCCTAAGGAGTGTGTGTGGTCAGTTCTCCAATGATTTTAGTGACATATTAATATTTTTGTTTTATTTTCAATCTTTTAAAATAATCAATAAATGGGGTTTTTTTGTTTTTTTAATAAAAGAAATGAAATGAAAGCACCAAACCACATATTAATGACAAATATAGATAGTCTTAAAGTGAATTACAATGGGTTCAATCAACATTTAAATTTATTCTAAATCACTTAACTCAGTTCACATACTCAATATCATTCATTAATACACCCTCTAATATTTTCTTATATGGAACCCCTTATCAATTCAAGGAATCCTCGAGTAGACCAATAATCCCATTTTTTATCCTTTGTGAATGGGAAAGACTACTCCCCAATCGATTGAATTCTCGAACTCACTCACTAAACATAAATTACATACCATTATTCCTTTAAAGACACACAACTCCCCTAATATGAAGTGTGATCTAATTTGAGAGATATTTGGGTGCATAATAATTAGAGGGAAGTGGTAATATTGGTGGAGGAATGACTTTAAATCACACTCCCACTCTTCCCCCTCACTTTCACATAGAATCGTGAAGAAATATATTTGGAAATGGAATTCATAAATTCAATAAATATCACTATAACTCCCTAGTAATCATCCAAAATAGTATATTCTCCATTATTATAGATTTAGAGATCACAGGGACTTCATAGTGGTTAATAAAACCAAAAATAAATTTAAGGAAAAGAGAATGATAGAACACAATGAACAAGAACAGTGAATTGTAATTAATTACATAAAAACAGTAAACCATAATATCGTTGATAATGAAGCTAAGGATCCTATACTATTCAAATGGGATATAGGGGATAAATTTTAGTAATTATTTTGTTCCTCCACCTCCTTGAATTTAATTTTCACAAGCATCAATCCTCTTACGCTTAATTGGATGAGTTCCATGTGTATGGGTTGAGGGTCAATATTTCACCATGTGGGTATCACTTGAATATTTTTATTAAATCATTTCTTTCCTATGATCAAATTATGTGTTTCAACTAAAAGAATCAAAGTAGATGTGCTTCACTACTTCATGGGTGTAGTGAAAAATGAATACAATTAGAGATGCTCATGTGAGGAATTAGAGACAAGATATGCATATGTTGTGGGTCTAGGATTCATGAATAGTGTTCCATAATATTTTGGGTCATGGTCTATACTTGGGACCAGTCTTTAATGCATTTCTTTGAGTGTCTTCACACACCGATTGAATCAGATGTGTGAGTCGAACTAGGAGTGAAGGTATCAAGATATTATTGTCGGATAAGAACTAAATTAAAGAATATGAGAATAGAAATAAGGAATATTCAATTATTCATGGTCAATACTTTAGTATACAGTTACAAGAATAGGAAGATAATTTTTTTGGAGTTTAATCAGTTATGGGGTGTTGATTTGGTGAGATAGAGTTTTGTTTTATAGTTGTGGGTTCTTTCTAGATCGAGTGGTTATGGAAGTAAGGGATCTAATGTGATAACTAGAGCTTCTTGGGGTAGGTTATTTATGACAATGTCTGATATCAAATCCATATGAAAAAACCCATCCAATAAACAACAAATATGGTTTTGGGACACTTAAGCTTCATGAAACTGTAATCTATAAATTCATGTGAAGTATGAGAGTTTGACCTGAGATCAGCTCATGAAGCTTGAGTGATTCATTTTAGGATATAATTCCAATCCTAACTGTATAGAAACAAGGATCAAAACTAGAATCTAAAACATATGAAATTGGGAAAATGATCAATGTACTGAATTGATGAAAGTTGATTGTGGGATGATAATTTTTTATTTATGGTTTTTCCATTTGTTTGCAGATCTAATAGAATATAAGGTATCCATTTTGATTATGAGAACTCTGATTTCATTATTCAAGAGTAGTGAATTCCATTTGTTTAATAAATTACCAAAAGAAGGATTTATATACTGAATGACTTGTTAGTCAATCAACTGTAGATTGTAATTCCCATAGAATATACCAAGGGTGCGATTGTGGTGGGTGTGTGCGGTAAGTGGATTTTTTATGCAGCCACTTAACCATGTGGATGGTAGAACTTTTGTGAGCTTGTAGTATGTTCACATATCTCATGGTATATTGGTATGAGGGATTTTTATATCTTGGATAGTTGACATGTTGTGGTCAGTGATTTCATGTTAGGTGACTTCAGTAGCTTGGATGGTCACAGTTGACCAAGAGAAGTCTGATAGGCCACCTAACCATAGATTTTGTGGTCACTCGAGTGTGAAATAGATTGAGAAGTCATCTAGAAATTTTTCTCAGGTATGGTCAATTAATTTACCATGCCTTTGGAGTGCAGCATCTCGCTTAGGTTTTCATAGCTTCTGAGTCACCTCTATACATGAACAATGGTTTTTTCAACTATATAATATGAAAATAGTAATTGAGTGTAGGCATTGTCTAGATTTTCATAGAATAATATAAAAAATTAAAAACAAAATATTATCCTAATAACAATCACCCATAAAAAATAATTGAATCAAAAAATGGATTTCT
The DNA here is from genome assembly GCA_963277665.1 of Viscum album. Classification (NCBI taxonomy): domain Eukaryota; kingdom Viridiplantae; phylum Streptophyta; class Magnoliopsida; order Santalales; family Viscaceae; genus Viscum; species Viscum album. Next base: position 1,056,148,869 of record OY728133.1, read on the forward strand.
ATAAATTCCTAATAAAATAAAATTAAAATCATTTATATATTTAATTACAAATATTATTTAAACAATTAAATTTCAATATCAATAGTCTTTAAACAAATAAATTCCATATTTCCAAGTAATAATTCTTGGATTTCAACTAATTCAAAATTAATAAAACACTAAAATTAAACATTTAATCCATGAATCAATTTAATTCCAATTCTTAATTATGTATAAAAAATTAATTAATGATGGTTTAGGTTAAATTGGGGTAATTTCCAATGAAACTAAGATAAATATTTTGACATTACTGACTCACATCACCCCCCCCCCCCCCACACACACACAAACTAATTTTATTTCACTCCAAGGAAATACAGTGAATATCATTTATTAAAAATATTGTCTTAAAAAAATATGGTCGTTCCAAGGTTCAAATATAAATGCCATAAATAAAAGAATGTAAAGAATCATCTAATGCTAAAAATTACATTGCTCCTTTATTAATTTCTTCTACTAACCTCACTTCCGTTCAAGAACATTTTACAATACTTGGAATAATTCAAACAAATTTTAAGTGTAATTAAAATTTTAGCAAAGGGTGCTTCCATTTATCCCTCTTTCTTAAGTTCATTAAACCATAGTTCTAGTTCCCACTTCCTTGATACAACTAAAATTAAATTTTTTTAAGTAAATTTCCTTTTTCTTTATCTAGTTTCAATATTCTCTTCACCTAAATGAATCTATTTTTACAATTCAGTACTTATTAAATTTTCCCAATCTATAATTGTGAAAAGAACATATTAGATTATTAAAAGAAATTTATTAATCATAAAATTAGTGAATCGTGTCTCTAGTAATTATTATGGGATTTTAGTTTCCTAGTTGGCTCTAATTTTGTAGGAATTATATCAATTTGTTATAATTTGGATCTATGAGGCGTTCTGTTTCAAAAATTCTATTTTTCATTGAATTAAGATAAAAACACCATTTTTATCATATTATAATTCAAATCCAAAAAGTATTTTTCAAATTAAATTCCTCTCCTAGTTCATAAGAAATTTTTAAAAAAAATAGTGGACATATTCACTCAGTGATCATTAAATTATAAAAAAATTAAAACCATTTAAAACTTCAAATATAACATATAATCATTACTATTAGGGGAGGCTGTTCAATTAAATTTTTCTATCCAAAAAAAACATTGAAAATAAAAAATAAAAAAAAATAACTTTTAAATTTTACTTTTTATATTCTAGAAAAAATCCAATCTACTTCAAGAAAATATTATAAATAGGTTCAAAAATATCCTCCTCACTTATTCAACATTTTCATATTTTAGCTCAAAAAATCACACTATAGTAGGGAATGTATATTTTTAAATATAGAGAAATAACCTAATTATTATTTATCAATTTGGTTGAGTTAGCCTCCCCCCAGTTCTTTATAGAAACCCTTTGGAAGGTTTTCTTCCCACTTTATTTGGATTTAAATGATCTTTGATAAGGTTTAATAATTATTGTTCACCTCATTTCCTACACAGTAAAAAAAGAAAAAAATTAGTAGTTTATTCAAAATTAAAAGATAGAACTAAGATTAAATTAAAGGTATGGAAAGAGGTAAGAAGCTTGGGTAACCCCCCCACCCTAAATAATTTTTTCATTTTATTATTTTCACATCCTGGCATAATTTGTTTCATCCTAATTATATAGGTGGGTTGGGATTTTGTGGAAACAACCACCACATACTTATTTTCCCACAACTGTTCAACTTCACTTATTCTTAGAGGTCCCCTTGGACTGGGATCTCCAAGTCTAATCCCTTAGTAATATATTGTAACTCGCAAAGTGGATCTAGAATAATGATTTATGTGGCCTCTTTTTGTTCTTCTTTTCATCCCTCCATATAGTCTCCATAGCATTGATTATTGGGATTTTTATGGGGAATATCCCTAAGTACCACCAATCCCAATAATTTGGAAAATTATCTTATGCCATATTCATCAAACCCTTTTAGGGATTCCTTCACCAGTTTATTAAAAAATACTCATAAATACCTTCTTTAGCTTCTGGTATACTTGGGCATCCCACTGAGTCTTTTTTATCTTCATTTTAAAATTTAAGCATCATATTTTCCTCATGTATGACTACATATCTATCCATATTAACCGCATCCAAATTTTCTAGGGACTCTAAAAATGTTATTAATTATGTATATTGAACACTTGTTAAAGTAGATTATAATTCATATTTGTAAAATATATAGATGAACTAAAATTATATTCATAACCCTCCATTTAATCAAACTTAAAATCCTCCTCCTTATACAAGGATCCTCTAAAGTCATTTAAAGAACTTATTAGTTAGGTCTATTCAATAAGGTATTTAAAAAATATTTCCTTCATCTTGTCTACATCACTATCCAAGATAGGAATTAATTGGTCAAAATTTCCTATTTTCATACAAGGGATTTGAAATTTAAAATTAGTTAAAATAAAATGTGGATAAAATTCATTTGGTTCAAGATCAACTCCCTTATTATATTTAGTATGTAGTTTATAATCTTGGTGAAATACCTCTTTTAAATCATGTATTGTATAAGGGTGTAGAAATGGGAACTCCATTTGTCTTTCAACCTCTAGATAATTATCTTTAAATTTTATTGGGATGAGATCTTCTCTTTTAATCTCATAGTAATCCTCTACTATGTAAAACATGGGGAAAATGTGATAAATACTCAATTTATTTTTCAAGGGTTTCTAAAAATTATTGTTACATCATTTATTTAAAGTCTTTAATAATATTCTTAAAATATGTCTCACTAAAAATCTTGAAAAACTCTTTAGTTTTAGAGGAAAAATATACAATAATTTATTTGGAGGATGATATGGGATCCTTTTATTACTTTTATTTTTAAATTATTACATTATTTTCTGCATGAAATATAATCAATTAGTTACTGACCTAACTCCACAAAATTTTTTCCAAGTTAATTATGTAGTTTTCTTGAGTTGTGTTCAAACAAAAGTTTTATTAAAACCTGGATTGTAACAAAGGGATGACTATGGTTATTTCCCAAGGTGTGGTTATGGTTAGTTCTTCATAGATCTCTATCAATTTTTTTTAATTTATATTTTTTAAAATAACATAGGAAAGGGTTTGATGTTTTTTGGTTTTGTTGAATAAATGAAATTAAATGAAAGAATAAAACCATAGTTTAGTAAGAAATAAAGGCACTCCTATGGTGAATTATAGAGAGTTTTAACATCATTTACATTTTCTCTTAATCACCTAAATCTATGAATAGACTCAATATTATTCATCCACACATCCTATATTGTTTTATTTAATGTAACCCCTAATCTACTCAAGAAATATTTGAATAGTCCAACAATTCCATTTATTCTCCTTGGTGAATGGGTAGGAACACTCCTCAAATGCGTTAATTATCCTACTCACTCACCTAGTAGAAATCGCATTCCATTCTTCCTTTATAACCACAAAACTCAACCTTTATGAAGTGTGATTCGATTGGAGGGATACTTTGATTCATAGTAATTAGAGTGATGTGGTGGTTATGATGGAGAATGGACTTAAAACCACACTCACACTCTTTACCTTCACAATTATAGAGAATTATGAAGAAATATATTTTAAAATGGAATGCATAAATTCTAGAAACACTATAATTGGTTAGTGCTTCATAATCATAAAGTTCAATATCATATATAATTCACAGAGGTTAAGAAAACATAAAAAAATTGAGGGAGAAGACAATGATCTAACACAATGAATAAGAACACTGAATTATAATTAATTTTAGAAAAAAATAGAAAACAAAAATCTATATTAGGTTGAATCCATGGTTTTGATACATTTCAAATGTGAGAGAGTGGATAATTTATATGAATTTTTACCTCCTCCCCCATGAATTTTAGTGTCATGAGCTTCAATATTCTTCCCCTTTCTAGGATGAGATCAACTTTTCAAGGCCAAAGGTTAAGATTTCACTAGGTGGGTATCACTAGAATATTCTTGTTAAAACATTCCCTTCCTATGATCAAATTTCATAATCCTTAGAAAATAATCTAACTAAATGTGTTTTGATGCCTCATGGGTGTAGTGGAAGATAAATTTTTCTTGATATTATCACATAAGTAAATGGATAGAGCTTATGCATGTTGTGTAGGTTTGTACATAAAGAATAGTGGTCCCTGATATTTTTAGGCTTAGTCTATACAGGGGACAAGATATTACATCATTTTTTCGAGCATATTTTTTATTTCATAGAATATGTGTGCGATCTGAAAATGGTGTGAAAGCCTCAAAAAGTGATGTAGGATCAAGAAAAATTGAAATATATGGTATTGGAACAAGTGGGTCTCAAATGAATCAATCTTGATTATTTAATGGATAAATACAAGCATGGGAAAATAACTTTGGTGTTGGTCAATCAGTTCTAGGGTGTTTGGTCAGTGAGATGGTGTTGAGATTGCTAGTTTTTTGTTCTTTATAAATCGATTGGTTATGAAAGGCAGGGATATTGACATGTGTCTTGAGTTTTATAGGGTTGGTTCTTTACGACTACACCTGATCTTGAACCTATCCAAAAAGATGACCTGACTAAGAAACAATGAATATGATTCCAGGACTCGGACGCCTAATGAAACCATAGTCAAATGAATCCATTTAAAATATTAGATTTGGACACTGGCTCGGCTGATGAACCTTGATTAATTCACTGTGGGATGGAAGTCCAACCATGATTGTCTAAAACCAAGGGTCAAAGGTGGAATCTCGAACCCAAGGAATTGGGAAGATGATTCAATTTATAAATTGAGGAAATTATATTGGTTAATGAATATTTTTTTATTATTGGTTTTTTATTTTATTTTTTTATTTAATGGATGATAAAGCGGCTATATTTATTCCAAGCACTCTGGTGGCGCTATTCACAAGTAGTGTATGTCATCTGTTTGATTAATGGAAACAATAATGTTTCATATCATGAATGAGTTAGTATCCAATCAATTTCATATGTTAATTTACATATATATTTTTTGTGGGAGTGGTTGCAGAAAGTGCATGTGGCAAGTGGAATTGCTATATAGGAACTCAAACCGACATGAGGTGTAACTACCATGATATTAGAGAGGATGTGAACAATTAGAGTCACAAGGTTGGTCATTCTTATGGTAGGTTCATATAGCTCATGTTTGACTGTGATGAATTGTTTTTGTAGCTCATTTCATTTAAAATGTTTTTTCAGTTTCTACATGGTACATGACTTGGGTAGTTTGGATGTCCATGATCGATTGTGTATTACATCATGTGGTTGATCATGGAGAATGTGGTAGGTTATCTAACCATAGTTTATGTGTCCACTTGAGTATATAGAAAAATATACTATCTAGTTTTCAGTTTTCTAGGGAATGGTCGATTGATCAACCACACCTTTGGAGTATGGTAGCTTTCTTAGGTTTGTGAAGCTTTTGAGTCACCTCCACAAATGGAAGTTGAAATTTTTCACCTATACAATATGAAAATAGAAATTGAGTGTAAGATATGTATAAATTTTAAAAAAATATAAAATTAAAAACATAATATTAACCTATTAAAAATTTCCACCGACAAATCATTGAACCATAAATTGGATTTCCATAAATTCCAGAACAAATAAAATTCCATAATTAAACCATTTAAAAATTTAATTCCAAATATTATTTAAACAATTAAAATTCAAAAGTAACATTATTTGAACAATGAAATTACATATTTCCAAATACCAATTCTTGTATTTCAATTAATTCAAAATGAATAAAACACTAAAAATAATCCTTTAATTCATTTAGAAATTTAATTCCAAATTTTAATAAAGTATAAAAAATTTATTAATTAAAAAATATTTAGATAAATTAGGGGTAATTTACAATAAGATATAGATAGAAAATTTGAAATTGTTGGCTCATGCTAAAATCCATCTATTATATGAGTTAAAATATAGCCACATTTTAACATACTTATCTGGACTCTATCAGAGTGATTTCAATTATTATGAATTTTTAAAAAAAACGGTGTCAAATTAACATTATTTTCATAAAGGGTTGGTTGATTTTACAAGAATTGGTGAAAATTGTATGAAATGTTTTAGGAAATATGAGTCTATGATTATAGGATTAGGTGGTTCACTCAGTGGATCAAGGAACTATGAGTTATTACAATTTGAGATACCACCTATCTAAATACCTTCAACTAACTTATCAGGACTCCATCTAGGTTATGAGAAGTGAAATATTGAACCATTCAACTAGAATATCTAATTGACAAGATATTTTGAATCCATTAGTTAGGGATACTCATAATTTATAATATAATTGGAGACTAAGTAATAAAATTTATTATCTCACTGTTTGGTAATCAAGATAAAGTACTAAAACTTAATTCTATTTATCATAGAAAATGTATAGAAATATGACATTAACATAATCCATGTGATTGATACTAGATAAATATAATATCCCCACTTACCCAAATTTCTAGGAGTGGTATCGGAACTTTCACATCATACTATTATAGGATCTTAAATTCTATATTTTGGGGTCCCTTGTTCTAGAGAAAGATCCTTTTATGGAGGCTAGTGAGGAGGAACACACGCTCTTCTAAAACATTTAGATTATAATTTGGGTGTCCAGTGCCTCGTGTTATCATCCATGACTAGTGAGATATAGAAGCATTATGTGTCCATGGATGCATCTACCATGTCATCCCATCTCCATGATATTTATTAGGATAAATCTAGATAGGGTATTTAGAGGATATATAAGGCACTTATCACATGTAATCTTGGAGAAGGTGAGATAGGCTTACCATATGTACTCAAGATGATTGGTTATATTAATCATTTGAACATCTTGGGTTTTGAGCTACCTGATTAGTTGTGTATTAACCTCATTATTTCTTCTCTACCTTAGATATTCCCTAATTTATTATGAATTATAACGTGAAAAATATTGAGAATATTCTCTCAAAACTCCTTACATTCATTTTATAGGAAGATAAGGACATGATGCACGAAAAATCTACAATCAATATGGTGAAAAAGATAAGGGAAATGGAAAGGAACCAAAGACTGATTCCATATTTAATTATTATTCACACTACCTAGCCAAGAGGAGGAAGATCAAGAGGTAGGATATAGAACAAGATGTAGAATTTTTTTCATGTGTCAATAAAGGCCAAATAAAGAATAACTAAACCTCAGTGAAGAAGCATAGGGAATCTCTGGGTGTATTTGTTATTGAATTTACCATTCCATTTCGATAAGTTGGGTATTAGATACAATGTTCGGTGCTCACATTTACATCCAAATATATACACCAAGTGGATTTGGGAAGGTTAACATAGGTTAGGTAGATCATTTATCTTCCAATGAAGTAAGAATAGATAAATAAGTAATTTGAGACTACTTCCATGTCACGACCCGTCCCTCGGGGCCCGTGCCATGACTACCCCAAGCCTGCCCTTCATAGGCCAGGGGCTGGCGACTAACACCGAAGGCGTATTCCCTAAAACTAGGAAGGCATTGCCTTTATAACCTATAATACACACAACCAATCACACAACCAGATATGAACTCAAGTAAACTGAATAGTAAATAGAGTGAGTATAGTAAGTAAAAAGGGTCCAGAATACAAGTCCAACTGGAAAGTACAAGAAGAACTGGAAAGTACAAGACAGCTGAATGTACAAGTAATTGGAATAGCTCATGTGATCACCCACCAAGGATCCTACCTTAAGGGTAGGTACAGCTCTTGATTGATCGTCTCTATGGTACGCCTCATCTAGGTCCACCTCTGAGCTACCACCAGTCCTGGTACCCTCATCGTCATTCAGCGTTTCCTGTCGTCTGCATCCAACACAACAAGGTACGGGCATAGCCCGTGTAGGGGTGAGTATAATGATACTCAGTAGGGACCCTGATACCCTCAAGGTCTCACAAAATCCCCCAAGGATAAACTAAAAATTATGAAATCAACAGATAACCCTACTTAGGTATATAACCAAACATAAACCTAAGTTATCAAGTAATCCATCTCAATCATGAAGAAACATAGAGGTATTGACCCAGCTCACACAAGTTATATCTTTAGGTATAGTAGTAGAGATGATTAGATGCAACTACTAAATCATCTTACTCGGTTAAAAGGCTCTGCTACTAACTTGCACAGAATCGCTAGGAGATGACCCGCACAAGATCGTTAGGAGCTGACCCACACAGGATCGCTGGAGCTGACCCAGACAGGATTTCTAGGAGCTGACCCACATAGGATCACTGGAGCTTACCCACATAGGATCTCTAGGAGCTGACCCACACAAGATCGCTTGGAGCTGACCCACACAGGATCGCTAGGAGCTGAACCACACTAGATCGCTGAAGCTGACCCACACAGGATCGCTAGGATCTGACCCACACAGGATCGCTAGAAGCTGAAACACACAGGATCTCTAGGAGCTGACCCACATAGTATTGATAGCAGCTGATCCGTACATGATCGCTAGGAGTTGACCTACACAGGATATCTAGGAGCACTCTCCTTGTCACAACCAGCTACTGGGTTTCGGCACTAGTCTTGCTCGTCTCTGGGAGAGTCTACTCCCCAAGCCACTGGTTGATTCTCTAACTACCACTATGTCCCACAAATAAGAATCTCAAAGGACCGCCATGTCATAGGGGTCTCAACGCAATAGACAGTGTGTCAATCAGATGCCCAGTCTGTGAGTTATTAGCCTTTTAGTCCCGAGGGCCCGGTTGGAATCGAGCTTGATCCAACCCGACCATACCCCATCTTAACCCAAATCTCCTATGAGGTATATTCAAAGGGACCGTATCACTCTATGATTTCCATCGTCACTGACGGTTCATCAAATGGACGTCTGGTGCCAAAGTTATGGCCAAAAGAATGTAAATGGGTCGTAGTGGGCGCGGGTCCGGTCCGACCCAGTCGGACCGACCCGGACCGGCCCGTTAGGTCTAGCTCGGCAGGCTGTGAGGGGCTGTGGTGGGCTGCGGTGGGCCGCGGGTGGCTGCGAGGCCGCGGAGGGTGTCGCGATGGCACGAGGCCGTAGAGCGGCTTGACCGAGGGGGTTTTCGTGAGGGCGCGAGGCTGCGGGGTGGCTCAGCCGGGGTGGTTCGGCCGGAAGGGTGGAAGTGGCTCGAGCGGTGTCTTGGCCCGAATGGTGGCGGTGGCTTGGACAAAAGAGGCGACTCGGACTGGACGGCGACGGCGGCTCGGACGGCGGCGGCGACTCGGCCCGGATGAAGATGGCGGCTCAGACAGCGGCGGTGACTCGGCCCGGACGGCGGTGGCAGAGGCTCGGCTATGGACGGCGTGGAGTTTCGGAGGCTGTGGGATTTGTGTCCCTGTAATCCACAGCTCAAACCTAGGAAAACAAGGGGGGGTACTGAGCACGAATTTGAGCCTCTCGCTCCCATGTGCTCTCCTGGAGGTTCCTGTGCTGCCAGAAAATGCGCACCAGAGGTATCGACCATCCATGAAGGACATACTCTTTTCGATCCTCAATCTCTATTGGAAACTCCGTAAAATTCACCCCATCGTTGATGTCTAGCTCTCCATGGTCGATGATGTGAGAAGGGTCGTACACGTATCTCCTCGGGTGGGATACGTGGAAGATGTCATGCACCCAGTGCAAATAAGGTGGAAGAGCTAAGCGGTATTCCACCATGCCAACTCTGCTGAGGACTTGAAAAGGTCCAATGAACCTCGGAGATAACTTATCGCCTCGGACAAATCTCCATAAACCTCGTTGAGGTGAGGCCCATAGAAAGACGTGGTCTCCATCCTAGAACTCCAGAGGTCTCCATCTCTTGTCATCATAAGACTTCTACCTACTCTGTGCAGTCTTTATCCGCTCCTGGATGATTTTCACTTTCTCTATGGTAGCCCGTACCATCTCTGGTCCCACTAGTGCTGACTCCCCTGGGTCGGTCCAACACAAGGGTGATCTGCAAGGTCACCCATACAATGCCTTTAAATGTGTCATCCCAATGGGGGAGTGATAGTTGTTGTTGTACAAAAACTCCACCAAAGGCAAGTGATCCTCCCAACTACGACCGAAGTTGAGGACACAAGCACGTAGCATGTCCTCAAGGGTCTGAATGGTCTGCTCAGTCTGGCCATCTGTCTGAGGAGAGAAGGCGGTGCTCAAATGAAGTTGTATCCCGAAAGCCTCCTGCAACCCCTTCCATAGCCGAGATGTAAAACGTGTATCACAATTGGAGACAATCTTAAAGGTTACTCAATGTAGCTGCACAATCTCCTACACATAGAGGCGTCCCAAGCCCTCTATTGAACCATGCTCTTTGATCGGTAGGAAGTGGGCCGACTTGGTGAGTTGGTCAACGATCACCCAGATAGAGTCATGACCACTAGATGTACGTGGAAGTCCTCTCATGAAGTCCATGGATATCCTATCTCACTTCCACTCTGGGACCCCTAAAGGCTGAACCAAGCTTGCTGGTACCTGATGCTCCACCTTCACTTGCTGACAAGTGATGCACTGGGAAACAAACTCCACTAATTCTTTCTTCACTCCCGACCACCAGTGTTGTCATCGGAGATCATGGTACATCTTCACCACTTTTGGATGTACTGCTAGAGGGGATGTGTGGAACTCCCTCAACAATTCCTCTTGAAGCGACACTGGTACCATGGTACGTCCTCTGAAGAGGATGTTGTGCTCCCCGCCTTTAGAAAATCCATTAGGTGAATGTCCTGTGGATATCTGAGCACGTCGTGTCTCGCAGTCAGCATCCCCATGCTGCACCTCCCTGACTTTCTGAAGAAGTAGGGGAGTGACTGTAAGAGACTGAAGAAAAGCTGCTCCATCTCTATCCACAAAAGATATCTGCAAATCGGCTAGCTGTTTCGTCACCTCACCTAGAAGTTGTATACCAGTCCTCCTACTGAGTGCATCTACTACAACATTCCCCTTCCCAAGATTATAGACTATCTCGAAGTCATAGTCCTGGAGGAACTCAATCCAACATCGTTATCTCAGGTTCAGGTCCTTCTGAGAGAAGATATTCCTGAGACTCTTGTGATCATAGTAGACTGTAAAGTGTTCTCCCATCAGATAGTGTCACCACATCTTCAAGGTGAATACCACTGCTACTAACTCCAGGTAATGGTTTGCATAGTTCTTATCATGTTATCTCAACTATCAATAACCATGTGTGATCACTACTTGCTCCTGCATTAGGACACATCCGAGTCTGGTCTCTGAGGCGTCGCAGTAGACTACGTACCCTACACCCTCCTCTGGAAGCCTCAAGATGGGGGCACTAGTCAGCCTCTACCTCAGCTCCTGAAAACTCTACTGGCATCTCTCCAACCAAACAAAGGGTTCCCCCTTCTAAGTCAATGCTGAAATTTGTGTTGTAACTCTGGAGAAGTCTGGCACAAACCTCTGGTAGTATCTTGCCAAACCCAGGAAATTTTGTACCTCTGTCACACTCTTGGGTGGATCCCAAGCAAGTACCGCCTCAATCTTCACTGGATCCACTGCAACTCATGCCTTCGAGATGACATGTCCCAGAAAGTGAACCTCTCATATCCAGAACTAGCACTTATAGAGCTTACCATAAATCTGGTTCACTCAAAGAATGTCCAGTACTACCTGCAAATGATAGGCATGCTCCTCCTCATCAGCCGAGTAGATCAGAATGTCGTCGATGAAGACTACTACAAAGCGATCGATGTATGGTTGAAATATCATGTTCATGAGTCCCATGAACACTGTTGGAGTGTTGTTTATGCCGAATTGGATAACCAAGAACTCTTAGTGGGTGTACCGACATATGAAAGTCATCTTCTGCACATCCTCATCTCGTACTCTGAGCTGGTGATAACCTGATCTGAGGTCTATCTTTGAGAACCACCGTGATCCCTTCAACTGATCAAAGAGGTTGTCAATCCTCAGAAGTGGGTAATTTTTCTTCACAGTCACCTGGTTCATGTGCCGATATTCAACACAAAGCCTCAAGCTACCATCTGCCTTCTTGGAAAACAGAATCGGGGTAGCCCAAGGAGAAACACTGGGCCGAATGAATCCCTTCCCCTGTAAGTCCTCTAGTTGTACCCATAGCTCACGAAGCTCTGTGGGAGCAATCCGATATGCTGGTGTAGATATCGGTGTCGTATCGTGGTACAAGTCAATGTAAAAGTCCACCTCTCTGTAAGGAGGTAGACGTAGAACATCATCGGGGAAGACATCCATGTACTGGTCCACCACTACAGGATAATTCGGACTTTCCAAATCAACCTCCTCGAGAGTAAGGCTAGCCAACTGATGTGTAATTGGATGCACCCTCCTCTGGGTAAGTCCATCCTATTCTGCAAAGTCTCCCTTCTCACCGGTCAAGGTAAACCTGGTCCCATCTATGGGGACACACCGTACTTTACGCCAAATACAGTCAATCTGAGCATGGACTGAAGATAACCAGTCCATACCCAAGATGATGTCGTAAGGCCTCAACGCTGCTACTAGGAGATCCCAGCCGAAGCTCTCACCTCCTATAGTAAGCTAGCACTACCGGAACTGGTGTGTAATCATTGAATCCGCTCCCATAGGAGTCTCTAGCCATAATGATCGAGCCAACGGCTCCGTCATAATATCCACGCTCCGAACAAGGGTAGTGGCAATAAAAGAGTTACTAGAACATGTTTCTGTAAGAACTGCAGCTAAGGTGGAGTAGGCATAGATCATACCTCATATCATCTCTAGAGCACCGTGATCATAGGCCTCAGCTGCCTAGAGCTGAGCTTGCCCCTGTCCACCTGCTCCCTGCGGTCGGGGTGGACCTCTTGGTGGTGGTGGTGGTAACATCTCAAAATGTTACCCGCCGCCAGCTGCACGGCCAGCTCCTCTTCCACATCCACCTGCTCCCTAAGAACCTCGTCGGTAGAACCTATGTCTCTGCCTGGGCGGTCCTTTGACCATATGATGATCATCTGTACGGCGGGTTGGATATTCATGAGCCATGTGACCCTGCCCGCTTCATGTGTAACTTTTCCCACTCCTGGTATGATTGGCTCTACCTCGGGTACCCCGAAAAACCGATCCTGAGTCATACGGTCATCCACCTATAGGTCTGGTCCTCTTGGACCTCTATAACATTTATTTGCTGCCAGCTGCAGAAGACTCCTCTATGTGATGACTAGTGGTGGGTCTCACTGCTGGTGACTTCTCAGCAAGGAAACTCTCCACTATGAGGGATCTCTCTAACACCCCCGCCTGCGTGAGGATGCTGAGTGAGATCATCAAAGCCTTGATCTCCCACCTGATTCCCTGCTCGAAGGTTTGGGCCTTGAAGAAAGGGTCACATTCCATATCAGTAGAGTAGCGTGAAAGGTCAGTTAACCTTGCTGAGTATGGAACTACAGTCATGCTGCCCTACTGCAGATGAATAAGCTTGTGTATGCGCACTGTGCGAAGAGTCACTAGGAAAAACTCTGCTCGAAACAGGCTCTCGAAGTCTGCCCAGAGAAGTATCACCTCGTCGTGAACCTGGAGAATCAAGCTCCACCATCTGCCCGCTACTGCCTGTTGAAGTCTGGCGGCAAGGATCACCAAGAGATCGATTGGTGTCCCTACCAGTCGAAAGACTCTAACTACAGCATCCAACCAATCCTCAGTTGTCTTTGGGTACATCTCTCCCCTGAACCTCAGTGGCTTCTGAAACTAGAACTCATGCAATGTGCTCAAGCAGCGTGCACCGCTTGCTGCTGGGGCTGGTGTCATCAGTGTCCCAACGGGGAATGGTACCGCTGGTGCCTCCGCTGGTGCCTCAACTGGAAAAAGTCCCTACACTAAGGCCTTGTCGCTCGGTGGGCTATCAGTGTGTACAAATCTCGGAACCCTAGCTAGCTGTCTGCGTGGAGGCATCCTGAAAAGTAACAAGTGTGCCATGGTCAATAAGTTATACCTAGTGAGCTGACTCAAAATATCACAAGGAAAATTATTCAAAACACAAATGCAATCAGTGTTTTTGTGCACTAAGTCGGAAATCAGAAGTCAAGGTCCTATTGTATGGATACATCGACCACTGCACCAACACTGGATTCCCAAAACTAATAACCACAGTCACTACACTTAACACTATTTCTGTTAAAAAGATCTGAGTCATATGTTCTACGATAGAACCGACCCCTCTGATACCAATTTTTCACGACCCGTCCCCCGGGGCACATGCCGTGACTACCCCAAGCCCGCCTTCCATAGGCTAGGGGCTAGCGACTAGCACCAAAGACGTATTCCCTAAAACTGGGAAGGCATTGCCTTTATAACATGTAACACACACAACCAAGCACACAACAAGATACAAACTCAAGTAAATTGAATAGTAAATAGATTGAGTATAGTAAGTAAAAAGGGGCCAGAATACAAGACCAACTGGAAAGTACACGGAAAACTAGAAATTACAAGACAACTAAAAGTACAATTAACTGGAACAGCTCTTGTGATCACCCGCCAAGGATCCTATCTGAAGAGTAAGTACATCTCTCGATTGGTCGTCTCTACAGTATGCCTCGTCTAGGTCCACCTCTGAGCTACCTTCAGTCCTGGTACCCTCATCCTCAGTCAACGCTATCCATCGTCTGTATCCAAAACAGCAAGGTGCGGTCATAGCCCGTGTAAGGGTGAGTATAACGATACTCAGTAAGGACCTCGAGACCCTCAAGGTCTCAAAAAATCCACCAAGGATAAACCAAAAAGTATGAAATCAATAAATAACCCTACTTAGGTATATGCCCATACATATACCTAAGTTATCAAGTAATCCATCTCAATCATGAGTAAACACAGAGGTATTGACTCAGCTCACACTAGGTATATCTTTAGGTACAGTAGTAGAGATGATTAGATGCAACTACTAAATCATCTTACTCTGCTAAGAGCCTCTGCTACTAACCTACATAGAATCGCTAGAAGATAACCCGCACAGGATCACTTGGAGATGACCGACACAGGATCGCTTGAGCTGACCCACACTGGATCGCTAGGAGCTAACCCACATAGGATCACTGTAGATGACCCACACAGGATCACTAGGAGATGACCCACACAGGATCGGTAGGAGCTGACCCACAGAGGATCGCTAGTATCTGACCCACAGAGGATTGCTGGAGCTAACCCACACAAGATCGCTAGGATCTGACCCACATAGGATCGCTAGGAGCTGACCCGCACAAGATCGCTAGGAGTTGACCCGCACAGGATAGCTAGGAGCACTCTTCTCGTCATAGCCACCTATTGGGTTTCCGCACTAGGCTTGTTTGTATCTAGGAGAGTCTGCTCTCCAAGCCACTGGTCAATTATCCAACTGTATTGATGTCCCATGAAGAAGAATCTCAAAGGACCGCCACATCATAAGGGGTCTCAACGCAATAGACGGTGTGTCAATCGGACATCCGGTCTGTGAGTTATTAGCCTTTTAGTCCTAAGGGCCCGATTGGATTCGATCTTGATCCAACACTAACATACCCCATCTTAACCGAAATATGCAGTGGGGTATACTCAAAGGGACCGTATCACTCCAATATTTCCAGTGCCGCTGACGGTTCGTCAAACGGACGTCCAGTGCCAAAGTTATGGCCAAAAGAATGTAAATGAGTCATAGTGGGCCAGGGTCTGGTCCAACCCGGTTGGACCGACCCGACCCGGCCCACTGGGCGACATAGCTCGGTAGGCTTTGAGGGGTCGTGGAAGGCCGAGGAGGGTGCCGTGAGGGCGCGAGTCCATAGAGCAGCTCGGTTGGGGGGTTGTTGAAAAGGCGCGAGGCCATGGGGTGGCTCGGCCAGGGCGGTTCGGTCGGAAGGGTGGCGGCAGCTTGGGTGGCTGCTCGGCCCGGACGGCGATGGTGACTTAGATGGTGTCTTGTCCCATCAGCGGTGGCTCAGGCGGCGGCTTAGCCCGGACAGTGGTAGCGGCTCAGCCCGGACGGAGGCGACGGCTCGGACGGTGCCGACGAATCGGCCTGGTTGGTGGCGGCAGCTCGGACGGTGGCGGCAGCTCGGCCCGGATGACAGCGGTGGCTCATCCCAGCAGCGATGACTCGGCCCAGATGGTGACGGCGGCTCAGGTCCGCTCTTCTATGGACAGCGTGGAGCGGAAGAGGCCTCGGGGCGGCGATGGCCGCAGGGCAATGGCCGCCGCAGACGGCGGAGCGCCGTGGGGTGCGGAGGCCGTGGGGCGGCAGAGCATCGTGCCTTCGTCCGTGGTTCTTGAGTTCTACTGGTGCCGACTGCTGGCACAAGTCGCCATCAACAATGTCACCTTCTTCCATCGTGAAGGATACACCATTCAAGAAGAACGGCAGAGGGGTTGGGCCATGTTTTTTTGGCCCGCACCCTCCGCATTAGAGCGGTAGCAAGTGGATCAACAAAAAAAAGAACGTGTACATAAGATATTTAACAACTTCAATCCCCACAACCTTTGTTAATCACTAATCCCATTCCCGAAAAAGAAAATTAGGAGGGAAGAACATGGGAACAAAACCCCTACCTTGGATTGTTTTTTGACGTTGGTGTGAGAAGAAGTTGAAGTTTTCGACATTCGTCTCATCCGCCACAGACCTCCAATCCCAGGCTTGTGCGTCGGTTCATCGTAGTCGAAGATGTTCCTCATTGGAGGGTGTCCTGAGGAATAATTTCAAGTCGGCCTTCTTCGTTGGAGGAGCGTTCTTCGGGGAAGAATTGTAATCCTTCAAGGGTTCTACTCTCACAATTCCACCCAAAAATGAAAGAGGGGCCAATATAATTAACTTAAGAAGAAAATTAAGTTGGCAGACACACACCAGTTGGAAAAATTAATTTGGTGTGTTGGCACAATTAATGTGGAGGAAGCTCAAGAGGCTCCTCCACATTAAAGAGGGATTTGGGAGGTTTCTCCCTCATTAATAGGGGAGTTCATGGGGTTTATACCTCGGGTGGTCCCCACCACCATAACCTCTTGTGGGAGGTTAGTTTGGGTGGTCCCCACCATCATAACCTCTCATGGGAGGTTTAGGTCTAGTGGTCCCCACTTCTCAATATCCACATTGAATAAAAATAAAAATAAAAGCAACACAGTTTTATTTTTATTTTTATTCTTTCAAGAATATGTGAAAAGCTAACTTTCACCCTCGACCTACTGTGGTCGAGGTGAAGGTCTCCTTAAGCGAATATCAGTGTTGTGAGTTCAATGGTGCCCTGGAATTTCAATTCTGAGCACCGGTTCAAAAGTTATAAAAACATGCTCGGACGTTTACTGAATGTACCCGACATAAAGTTCAGAAATTCATTCCGGACACTCCGGGCCTCGGAATCATGTGCCATAAATTTTCACAGACTCGTAAAATTCACATTTAATTAAAAAAAAATTACATGTAAATTATGGTTCTTTACATTCCATACATTACTCACATGATTGATTATAGTTTTAATATGTTGTTATTATGTATTTAATGTTACCAACAACATTACATTTTTGTCTATTTTAGACATGGATGGATTTATATTTTAGTTTGGAAATAAAATCATCTTATTTTATAAAGTTATAATTTTTATGGTTTGAAATAACTTTTTGATGGTATTTATATAATATATTATAAAAATAAGTGATGGAAATCGATAAATTATCAATTTTATATAGATCATATCATACCTAGTTATGGGATCATTGGAATTTCCATTTAAATGAGAAGTAATCAAAAAATATAAATCAATATGGGTATTTAAATTCATTTTAATTAAAATCAATTTAATGTTCCATGATTGTTTAAGATGTAAAATAAAAAAACCACCATTTTGTTGAATGGGTGAAATGGTCACAGTGCTTCTTGAATTAGTTTACATAGATGTATGTGGATTATTTATAGTTAAAACTAGAGGTAGATACTCACACATTAATACTTTTATCGATGACATTAGTAGATATGTATGTGTCTTCTTAATGTGGTATAAGTGTGAATCATTTTATAAATTTAAGGAAATCAAGGATGAATTATATAATTATCTTGATAATAATATAATGAAACTCCAATAAAAAGTTGTAAGAGAGTGTCATAATTAATATTTCATTGACTATTTGTGAAAGTTTGGGATATTATCTCAACTCACTCTTTTTTATACAATATAGTGGAATGGTGTTAGTGAAATGTGGAACCATGTCTTTTTGGAAACTGTGAGGTTGATGATGATTTATACATACCTCCCATTATCCTTTTGGGAATATACATTACAAGATTTTATACATATATTAAACTGAGTTCCAACTAAATTAAAAAAATACAATTCCATATGAGTTAATGAATTTAATGAAATTTATTTAGTCACATGCACATGTATGCAGATGTAGATAATTTTTAAATCTACCTCTAGAAAAAAAATAGAACACTAGGGTATGAAGTTTATATTTATAAGATATCATAAGGAAACCAGATGATATAACTTATACAACCCCTCATAAAATAATTTAATGGTATAAATACAATCAATATTTCTTGATATGGATAATATCTCAAAAATAGATAGTGGTAGAAAGATCGAATTCAATGACACAAGAGTTGGAACAAGAACAATTCCACAAGGTCCCATGGATGATTTTGTTCCAGAGACACTAGTACTTCATAGGATCACCATAGAGGGTAGAGAAATAAAGAGATATAATTTTCTAGTTATCAAGGATGATGAAGCATTATTAATTCATAATGATGAACCTCTAACATAAAAATAAGCAGTATGTAGCTCGTAAGTTGCAAGATGGAAATAATATATGAATTATAAGATGGATTCCATATTCCAGAACCATGACTAAGTTCTAGTAGATCCTATAGTAGATATAAATCCTTTTGGTGAAAATGGTTATTCAACAAAGGAATGGACATGGAAGGTAGAGTTAATGCTCATAAATCCCAAATAATTTATAAAGGGTTTAAGAAACATCATGGAATAGATATGATGAAACTTTTTCACTCATTTCTATGATAAAATTCATAAAAACTTTTCTTTCTATAGTAGTTTATCATGATTATGAGATTTGGAAAATATATTTCAAAATATACTTTCATAATGGGAACCTTATTAAAGATGTCACATAACACAACTAGAATAATTTTTGACACCAAAGTATTTGAATAAGGTTTAAAAGTAACAAATATCCATTTATGGGTTAAATAAGGCATCAAGATCATGGAACATTCATTTTAATGAATCCATATGGGAATTTGGTATCATAAAGAATGAATGTGAGCCTTGTTTCTATGAAAGGTTTAGTAGGAGTTTAGTCATTTTTCTTTTAGTAAATTTTTATGACATATTACTAATAAGAAATAATATAAAAGTTTTATATTCATTTATTCTATGGTTTAAGAAGTTATTCTCCATGAATGACTTAGGTGAAGTAGCCTAATTTTTATGGATCAATATCATTTGTGATAGATCAATGAGGCTACTAAAACTAAATCAGGTGTTTTTAGGTACAAAAGAGATTCATTATGGAAAAATACAAGAGACGATTATTTCTAGTGTCAAATTGAATACATATCTCTGATAAAATGTGTCCTTATACACAAAAGGATATATGGAAGATTATTCTAATAACTTTTGTTCCAATGATAGGTTATATCATGTATGTCACGTTATATACCTGGAATTATGAGTCTTATGCTATGAGAATGGTATGTATAAATCAATTATACCTAAGACAGAATAATTGGACTACTGAGAAAAATATCTTAAATTATATATGTTTTACTAAGAATATGTTCTTGTTTTATGGAGGAGATGAGAAGATAGTCATTAAAAAATATATAAATTCTAGTTTATAGATAGATCATAATGTTCTGAAGTTATAGTTGCGATATTTATTCTATCTTAAAAGAGGATTTGTGAGATAGAATATCTCAAAGCATCTAGTGACCACTAATTTCATAGCATATAATGAGTATATTATGAATTCTTAAGTAGATAAATAATCAGTGTGGATATACAACTTTTTCCAAGAGCATGATGGGGTGCTTATTAGTAAATACCCTATCACACTATATGGTGATAATAATGGAATAGTGGCCCCTTCCAAGGAGGCAAGGTCACATAAATGAAAAAAAACATATACATAGGAAGTATTAACTCTTGAGGGATTTTTATAAAAGGGTTTATGTCATAGTATATATATATATTCCATATAGAATAATGTGCCATACATGTTGACTAATTTATTATCTTATTATATGTATTAATTTCATATAAGAGTTATAAGACTAAAATTCATTATTAGTAGGATCTAATGAAATTCTAATTCTACTAGATTTGGTTCCATAGAACCAAATAAATTCTTATTAGAAGTATTAATATCATATGAGAGCTGGTGGAATAAACTTCATTACTAGTTAGCTCTAGAAAAAGTGGGAGACTATTGGATTTGGTTCGCTAGAACCATATACATTGAACTTTTGATTACCTATATATCCAAAGTCTTGAATAATAACAAAATATCTAATCACATTATGAGTTTTCTACTTAATGAAATTAATTTTATAATTTACTTAGAGTACTTATCTCATTGAAATGCTATAATAGTTATCTACTATGATGAGAACCTTGATATGATATAATGATATTCTTAAACATATGTTCTATATATGGATAGCATATATCTAATAGGTAAAATAGGATTTTTGGATATCAATTTTTAGAGGCTTATAAGACAATGACACTTCTTCTTGTGAATTTTTCAAATGGTAATCTCCAAGAGATGAGGCTATGAGAAAAAAAATGTCATTAGGAATTCTACATGTTATATATGTCATTGGATATTCTTATTTGTGAATGTGTGTATTGGTATTTAAACTTGAGGTTATTATTAATATATATCATGAATCGTTCACTTTTATGTATTAATGAAAATAATGATAACATATGGTCACATTATGGTAGGATACTTTGGGTGTGTCATAAGTGATATCATATTAATTAATAAGTCAATAGAGGATTTATTCCTTCCAATTTAATAGAATTTGATATATCTAACCCTTTTATTGGAATGAAACTATATGATTAAGTATATTTCCATAGAGTTTTATCGATGAGTTCATTTTAAGAATTTAAATAATGATATATCAAGCATATAGGTTGATGACATAAGTAATTCATGATTGATGATATATTGAGATTAAGTAATTATATTACACAGCAAAAATCCATAAGAGGTTATTGTTATTATGAAATTAACATCTTTACATATGGGTTCCTTGATGTGTTTTTAGACATTGATCTGAGACTTTGGGCTATTTAACCCAATACCACTAAGAAAAGGGCCCAAATGGTCAAAACCTATGTGTATCCATAATCTTGGTTTAATTTTATTTGAATTAAATTTTA
Organism: Viscum album; assembly: GCA_963277665.1. Lineage (NCBI taxonomy): Eukaryota > Viridiplantae > Streptophyta > Magnoliopsida > Santalales > Viscaceae > Viscum > Viscum album. Next base: position 1,056,170,287 of record OY728133.1, read on the forward strand.
GAATAAATATTATTCTCAAATTTTAATGAATACTAATTATTCATTTTATTTCAATTATATAAATTCAATCCCAAATTATTCGAAATCATATATATGAAAGTTAAATGTTAAATAAATATTTAATCACTATAGTGAATAAAATATGTAATTTTTTATTAAAAAAATAATATAAATATATTTATCTATTTAAATAAATAATCATTATTCAATGATTAATAAATTTTGGGGAGGGATGATGGGTCATGTTATGGGTCCAGAAGAAATAATATATTTTATTTAATGTTAATTAAATAAATATTAATTTATTTATTTAAGAAATGATATATAAATATCAATTATTTCTACACACATAAAGGAAAAAATATTATTATTATTATTATTATTCCATGTGGGGTTTATTTAGGATTATTATATTGGTTATTATCTTTGTGCAATAACTAAATCTCTAATCTAGATATATAACCTTAGTTATATCATTTTGTGAGATGTAGATAGTTTTGTACACAAGGAATTATCTATATAACTATCTCAATACCTATGGAGAACTTCTCAATAACTCTTCTAAAAATGGAGAGTGATCATCATCCTCCTCTATCTCAAGACTTATGGAACTAGAATAAATCCATCAAATCCATAATGAATTCTTATTGGGATCAATGGTGAAAGACACGGGCAATTTGATTCTTACATTATAGCACCCAGAGATCTGAAAACAAAGTTGTGAGGTTTATAGAGAACAGGTGAATGCTATTAGATGGATTCTACACTTGAATATTTTAAAGCAATGATGGTACAATAAGAGTAGTCAATTGATTCGAAAACTAATAAATAATTACAAGTAAAGGTAATTCTAATTTAAATTAATTAATTATAAATTTTATGTGAAAAGATTCTCTATCTGAATATTTTGGGGTTTCATTCATCAGGTTATTAGGATTTATCCAAAAAAACTAATGAAAAACATTTTTTTCAGGGGGATAATCACTTTCACTGCACCCAGGAACCTTTATAAATGAAATGTGATGAATTCATCTACATGTTTAGTCTATTTCATAGAATCATAGATGGATGAGAATACTTATACTAGATTGACATGTTCCATGTATATTTTTCACTTGATGTCATGGATAAAGGGTATATATATATACATACGATGCATAGGATTTATATTATAGTATACATGATCTTATGGAGAAATGAGTATTTTTATCAATATCACACTGAGACCCCTTTATATATTTACTAGCACTGATGATTTCCCAAACATTGCTCTTTTCTTTCATTTATAAAATCAGGATATCATATTTATTTTCAAATATATATAGGCTTGAAAGGTCACACAATTAGGCCTTTGAGTAAGTGTTAAGTTTTGTCAAATGTGTTTATTCCGAAATAATGAGACATTGATAAAGAAAATACAAAAGAGTTTTGGATGGATTCAAAAAGATTTGTAAATATTTACATAGAGTCTTTATAATATTTTAGTCAAAGTGATGGATTTTTGGAGATGCACTAAAATAGGGATAATATATCTTAAGATATCTTGAAATTTTAGTAGATGATATAGTAAAATTATTTTCCTATTCATATTCTAAAATTGGATGTTCATTGTAGTATATGGTTGGGAATGAGATATATAATATTGTGTGAATCCATCACTACCTTTCCTTTATTCAATTTTGTTCAGTGATGAATCCATAATATTGACTCATTAAATGGATAAAAATTTATAATCGTTTATAAATTTCAAACACTTACAAATATTCATTGAAGTGATCAATGAATGAAATATACCAATAGGAAGAAATGTGTTATATATTCCATGAGTTGGAAGTTTCCACTCCTTGCTTTGACACTATTAATTTAATTAATGTATTCTATAAAATGGATTTGATTCCTCCTATTGATTTTACCCTTGATGCATTCCATCCATTAAAAAACACTCTTCATTATCAAATCACTATTTATCATTCGAATAAGGAACTATTATCTATTTTGTGGTTCAAAATCCTCTTGTTATAAAAAAATGATCATTATAGATGGTGTACCACTTATGGATGCAAGATCTTTTTAGTTGTTTCTTTAGTGATATCTATCTAACATGATATATCTAAGATTGAAATATGGAACACGTGGAGTTGAATATATTCATGTTTTATGCTTTTCTATTTATATATTGAGTTTATGGAAGATAGATTGACCATTTCCTGGGGTACTTCTACTATCAATGTTCATTATATGAATAGACAAACCCCATCACAATCATTTTTGACATAAAAACCATTAGATGTGATTTTAAGGGTTGTTATTTGGTTTTGGGGGTTTAGATACACCGTAATAAATATACCTATAATAATAAGATAGTGTATGATGATATTTGGATTTATCAAGCATGTAATTTTCTGGATGTTTGGGCTTCTCAAGGTTGAGATTTTTCTCTTTTGGGGAATGATTTAGGGTAAGGTTTTGAGAAGGTATGGAGTTCTCCTTCAAAAAATTTTACTAACAACACTACAGACATTGTATTTCTTGGTGGTGAAAATGGAGGATTGGGGGTTTTTTCAAATACTACTATAAGAGAGTTGTTGGTTCTTTATATAATTATATTTTAAAAACCTAGAGTTTGTTTATTATTTAACATTTTTTTATTTGTTAAAATTTTAAGATTGCAAAGAGTCAAGGGTGGTAGCTGGTTATCATTGAATAATGTTGTCAATATCAAATTGGTTCTATAATTTTTGTACAGTCTTTCCTTACCACATTTGTTCTAATTTTGGATGAAATTTAAGAGGGTTCTATAATTTTCATTCATTGTTAGTTTTATTTTATTTGGTAAGGTGAGAATCAAGTTTCTCAACTTTTTTATCACTTTATATCTCTTACAATATTCATATTTTTATGGAATTTGTTCCTCTTTATGTCAGTTATCTTGTATTCAGGGATATTTATTATTAATATATATATGGGTTGGTTTTAAAAAAACATGGGGTTTTTTATTTTTTTATTGTGTGTGTGTGATCGTGTATGTGTGTGTATGTAGTTATGGTAACATATAGGGTAACTATGAAAAATAAATTACCCAGATTGTAATTAATTTTAAATATTTATATTTAATATCAAACATGAACTTGTTTCATTTTCAAAATAAATGCTTGGATGTGAACCTAAATAAAAAATTTAATATTTATCAATTTAATTTTAGATTTTTAGTTTCTATAATTTTTTAAGTGTGGATATAAAATTATTTATAATATTAACAAAAAATTAAAATATTAATTTATATAATTATATTTTATTTTGGATAACTTATAAAATAATCACAATTATGAACGTGGGTTAGTGGGGTTCCTATGACACCACCAGTTTGTGGTATTCCACACTTTGATTTGAAATTTTCATGTTATGTGGTGCCTTGGGTGGTTTCATAAGGTTTTTAAAGCGTTCTTGGTTATATAGGTAGGTTTTTAGCTCTCTGGGATTCACAATGGGGTGGTGGATCCATGATGGAAGTCGTGGTATCGGTCGTGGGGTTATTGCGAGCATGGTGGTTGGTTGTTATAATATAAAGTTAACCACTTTGTGAAAACACCATAGGGATTGGAATTTTCAAGGGTGTAGTGCATTGGTAATCTATTTGTAATAAGTAGAGATAGACAACATGATTTGTGGGTGGTCATGGGGGATCTATAGAAATAAATGATCATGTTTTTGAGGTGGGTTAGAAAATGGGATGTGAGGAATCACTGCACCATGGTGCAACGTTTCTTATTTATAAAATATTGAAGGTTCTCCATATTTTTCATAGTCATAACCATGACGGGTATCTATGGGGAGAGGTATGGTCAAAGTAACCCTAGTCATGGAGGGAATCTCTATACCATGGTGTGAGTGTTCTGTAATTTTGATGTGATTGTTTACACTGTATAATTTTTGAGAGGGTATTTATAAACCATTATAAAAACCATGTATGGGATTTTAGGGGGGTATTGGTTCAATTTTACATTAATACTTACCTAAAAACCTCAATTCAAAACTACTTGCTATAATGATCAAACCGGATAGTTTTAGAGGTGATCTTGGGTAACTCTTCTCCATTTAAATAGTTCCTTCTTATAATTTTCCAAAGAAACCTATCAATGGTAGGTGGCTTCTTTATCAGTCTCGTTTTTTAAAAGATTTAATGATTTTTGTTTTAATGAAAATAATTTTTTATTCCAGCTAATTTTTTTTCATAAAATTCATTGACTAAAATTACTTTCTAGTTATTCTTGTTTTAAAAGTGACTATTTTGACATGTGATAAATATAGTTTTGGCATTGGTAAACATTTCATAGACAAAGGCTAGTGTGAATCATGTTATTCATTTGTGTGGGTCCTTGTTGGTTTGGACTTGGATACTGGTGTTGAACATAAGGGGTGTGTTGGGTTGACATGGGTTATTGTGTGTTCATCATATTAATTTTTATGGTTTCATGTTGGTTCAGACTTGGTTTCTACTACTAAATTTTGGGTTACAAGAATGGGTACAATAAGTGATGACATAGATCTATCAGAATGGGGTTCCACTTGAAATTTTGGTCTATTTATGGATGTCTAAAATGGTAGGGGAATTAATTGGGTTTATAAAAATGCATTTTGAGTTTTAACGGGTGTTCACTTGGCATGTATGTGTGAGTTACGGTGTGGATTACACTATGAAAATAACTGGTAAAAAGGAAATTTCAATTTTTTTAGAGTTATTCATAGGTTTTTCATTGTAATATTCCATGTATTGTGTTTATCTGTTGTTTTATATAAAATATAATCTAGCTTATTCTTGTTTAAGTGGTGTGTATGAGAATTATCTGAGTGATTCGCTACTGAGACACTTTTATATACTAGTGATATGTCTTAATGATGTGGATTAGTATGGTTATGGGGTCTTGGTGGTAGTGGTCATGTGTAGCATGGGAGAGTTCCACATGGTATCATTGTCTTTAATTTTGGGTCTTTTAGTCATGTATTCTTTTATTGTTATTGATTATTTCACTATGATATTCATGTATAAGTATGTTATACAATGGGTTTTTTTCTTATTTCATTCATGCATCATATATATATATATATATATATATTCTTGATGTTGTCTACTGAATGGTGTTCATATGTGAGGGAAAACCATCTCCATGATTTAGTGATTCCATTGGTATTTATTTCCAACCTTTGGTGTCTGAGGGTTTTCACCTAATGTTTTTCGCATTTTGGTCCTTCCCTGGCCAATGGGTTGGCATCAGGATGTTATAAATAGTAGAGGTTTCATATGTTCTGTTAGTTTGGATAGTATTCATAGAGGTAAAATATTTTATAAATTTAAATATTGAGCATAAAAAATTAATAACTAACCTATTTATGTTGAACATCAAGTTACCATGGTGGTTTGAGTATAAAAAGTGTTTTTAAGAACATCTAGGTGTTTTTTCATGTTGTCCTCATGGTTTTAGTTGATGATTTTTTAGTATCATGCATTAATAAATACACTTACTTCAATTTTTTTATAGTTTTATGATATTTGATTGGTTATGAAATTTTAATATTTTGATATGATAACTTTGTATTCTAGAATGGTTGGTTTTACTGGTTGATGAAACAAATACGTTCTAAGAAATGGTTTTCCAAACATGGTAAAATATGTTTGGGACCTATGTTGGTTATTTACACTTACTAGTATTGATTTGAGTTTATATATTCCTTATTCTTTATGATTTATAGGAATATGAAACTAAGAAGGAATTGAAACATAAATTGGTAATGAATCTAGTTATAAGCAATTGACTAATTGATATGTAGGATCCTTTTGATTTGGAGAAAATGTTAACTATTTCTGAAAATGTATCTAAAAGAATGATTCCATGTTTACTACCATGGTTTCTAAGTAATTAGTGACATTTTATAGCTTAGATAACTTTTATACATGATAAAATGGATCTTATATTATCCATCCTTGACATAAGTTTAATAAATGGAAAATTTGGTGTCTGTTGAATATAACTATACAAAAACACGCAAGAAGTTTGGCTATTTTTTGGAAAATGGAGGACATGAAAAATAGTTTCATCTTGTTGGTATCCCATGATTTTTACATAATTAGTGGATCTTTTTTAGCATAATGTTTAGTGTAACAGGTACAATTTATATATGTCACATAGAATAGCCTATTAAAAGGTTGAATTTTTTTGGGACTCTTACAATTATTATGTATGGGTTATGAAAGAATGATGTGATTCAAGACATGTTAACCAAATTTTAATTTTTTTTTTGTTAGTTTAGAATTCCATATTGGTAAGATAATGTTTTTATTAAAAAATTTAATCGTGTAAGATAATGAAATGAAAATTGGTCATAAAATAATATAAAACTAAGGGTTTTTTTCTTCCAAGATAAAAATAAATAGATACACTTTAGTTTTTTGGAAACATGATATAATTAGGAATTTTTAAATCTAAATTCTTGATGTAATATTTAATTAAGTAAATGTTTCATTGATATGAAATGAGGTATGAAAATTGTTGAACTATTTCTTATTGAGATTTATTTGATTCAGTTGTTGGTGCTTATGTGATTTATTTAATAGCTCTTATTTTCATGGTAGAATAAGGTATTTTTTTATTGATAAATAAATTTTTAGTATAAATAAATCCATTATTATGTTTTTTTATAAAATTTATCTCTTTGTGTGATGTATTTTAAAGATTTAAAAAAATGCCTTAGAAAGTGTGTTCTTGCATGTTGTTTTTTATTTTAGTTTTATAAAAAAGATTTTATGAATGGTTTCCCTGCTAATTGAATTATGTAAAGGATACACCTATTTTATTAACCTAAGATTTATAAAAAAATCGTTAATGGAAACAATTTTATTATTTTGGAAACTCTGGAACTTGAGGTTGGTTTACTGGGAATGTTGTATTATGGTGACCTAGAATGTGGAAACCTTATGGTGGATTTCTGGAATCAGTAGTACTAGGTCACAATGATTGGGAAATATGTTGATTTATATTTCCTTATTATAATTTTTGTGTTATTTTTGGTTATTGTTCTTGTTATTCTTATTATTCTTTTTCTGATGGTTTTTCTTATTGTGTTTTCTAGTTAGTTGTGCTTGTGCACTAGTTGTTTTTTATGTTCTTGTTGTATTGGTTCCCCTGGGTTTTTTGTATAGTATACATGATATGTGGTAGAATATATAAGAATTTATTTTAGATAATATGTCTATTAGGATGAGTACTGAAAAACCTAGTAGGATTAGGATATATTTAAAATTAGATTGGTTATCACAGTCAATTAGAATTAACAAGGGGCAGTATAATGGATTTTTGTATTTCTAGAGATGGATATCTTCTATTATTATAGGGTTTTAATTCTTTTCATCATTCAAGGCCTGTATTTATTTTGACAATTGGTGAATCACTATCCCATATTTTGATTGAGTTAGCTATGGTTCATAGGGGAATAGGATAGGTATCGGGCTAAAGTAGCTTAATTAGATTAGAAACATCTATACTTAATTATCAACTAGATTTTATATGTGGGTCAAGTTATAGATATTGTGAAAAGGGGGTTTAATTTTTTTGGAAACCTAACTCATTTGAATTTCTCAATTATGTTTTGTGTGTCAGAAGAAGTTTTAGGTTGGATCAGATCCTTTAAAGTTTCATAGGGTGTCAATGTGTATATAGTCACATCATTATATTTATCATTGTGTGAGATATTTTTCTTGTATGGTTGAATGGTATCATTTCAATAAACCTTAAGTACTCTTACCCTCTTTACATAAGTAGATATTTATATTTCCATGTTCATGTTTTCTTGTGTATGGTATCACTGGGAATTTCTCTAACTAGGTTTGACTTTTGATGATTTATAGAGTGGGGGATGCCTTACTCATAACTATATTAGGTTTGGGATATTTAAATGTGGGATAAATGATGATTCATGGGTCAAATTCTTAGAATACACTTGGGTTTCACAACCCAAGATGGTATTTTTTTCTATTAGATAACTTTCATTAATAGCTTGGGTGACCAATTATAAGGAAGTTCATTAGTTGAATATCGATAGTATTAATATTAAGTAAAACATTAATGGTGGGGATTCCTTATTGGGTGAGAATAGAATGAGAATTATATTTTGTTTTTGGGATCCAATTCTAGTTACTCCTTGTGTCAGGATTGCTGGATTTATCATCACCCGACTGGTTTTTCATCCATTTACTCTGAGGTTACGCAAGTTAATAGAGGTTTAAACATTAACAATAATAATTTTTAAACTTTTACCTATATATTTAGTGTTATCGGAGTAAATTATCAAGGGTTTTAATTTTAATTTGTTTAAATTTCCTTATAATAATGGTTCTATAGAGTTGGTATTTAAATCTTTGAGTCGGTTCACTTCATTCTAGATCTAGCGATAACATTTGTAAATTTATGGCTATACAGAATTTATATTATATATTAAACTTCCATAGTATAATTATTTATACTATATCTAATAGAGGCCTTATTTTTCCTTATTGGTTTTAGTGTTCACTATATTAACGATTGGGATCCTAGTTAACCATCATAATAGTACACTATCTTATAGAAAAGTGGTAGTTATAATGATTATTAATCTCAAATGTTGTGCTTAGAGCTAGTTGGATTAACCTTGGTAGTTTGTGGAATGATTGTTTTTCATTATAAGGATTCCTTTATGCCATTATTTACCAATAATTCTTCATATAATGATTCTGGAAGGGTTGTGTGATTATTTGTTTCTATCTATAATTTTCATATTTGGTTTTTTTGTATTGCAATTGGTGGAGGGTAAATCATTTATTTTTATTGGTATTTCCATGAATATATAATTATCATTTATAAAAGATAAGGTACTTAACTCCAAGTGAATTAGACTCCTTGGGTTTCTAGAACATGTATTTGAGCTTGTTTAATGGATAGCATTACCTCTCGGATTCAAAAGTTCATGTTATTCTTATTTTCATGTCTTAATAGAAGAAGTGTAATTCAGACACTATTGTGTGGGTGTTGGGACTCATGATTCTCTTGACTCAGATGTTCCATTTGGTTTACATGGTAATTTTTATCTTGGAATGGGAAAGATAATATCTTGTGAGGATAAAACATGAATTCAGGATATGTATTATAGAATCATAGTTATATCTGTGAGGAGTCTTGGTAGTTAGATAGAAATATGCTAGACCAGTGGCCTAAGCATTTTTCTAAACACTGCTAACCTCCATCTTTACTATGACTGAAATCTTAATGGTGTGGAGAATAAAACACCCCCAATTTTTGGAATTATTCTATTTGATTATATATTTTAATGTTATGTGGTGTGTTGGGTGTGTTTGAGAGGTTTTTGAAGGGTCCATAGTTGGATGTGGAGGGTTTCAGTTCTTTGGGATTCACCATGACATAGTGATAGATATAATGGAAATTTTTTTCATGGTTGGGGTGATTCTGCAGTCTTGATGGTTTATTATTGTGTTGTAGGGTGAACCACATAGTGAAAACTCCATAGGGATTGGTGTTTTCGAGGGTGTGGTGTTATTGGAGTCCCTCTATGAGAAAAAGGTAGGGGTAATATTACATGTGTGTGGGAATGGTGTCTTTTTAATAGTTAGTAATAGATCTAGTTAGGTGTTTTGGAAACCAAACTAAGAGGACTCACCACACTATGGTTTAATAATAAGTGTCGGTCCAAAAATTGTGAGGGTTGTCCTTCTATTTCACGGTGGGTCTCTATAGGGTGAATTTTGGTCAAAGTAACCAGGATTATGGTGGAAATCACCACATAATGGTTTGGATGATATATAATTTTAACCAGTTATAGAAACCACTTATTTTTGGAAAGGGTAGTATAAAAAATTATGGAAATTGTTTTTAAGGTTTCAGGGGTGTCTTAATTCAATTTAAATAGGTTACTTCCATAAAAAAAATATTCCCCTCTCATCACTTAGATGATCAAACCAGATAGTTCCATATATGATTTAGATAGAATCTTCTCCATCGGAATGGTTTATTCTTAGACTCAACTTGATAAATGTATCAGAGTTAGGTGTTCTCTCTATCACTCTATGTTATCTAATAGATTGAATTATTTTTTAATGAAAATACTTGTTGTGATTCCTACTAATTTTTTTTCATAAAATTGGTTGATAAAAATGCATTTCTAGTGATTATGGTTTTAAAAGTTAAAATTTATCATGTTATAAATATAGTGTTTGAATGGGTAAACGTGTCATAGACACAGGTTGGTGTGAGTCATGCTATGAATTTGTGAGGGGACTTGTTGGTTTAGACTTAAATTCTAGTGTTAAATTTAAGGGGAATATTAGTTTGATATGGGTTATTGTGTCTTCATGATAAAAATATCTATTGGGCCTTGTTGGTTCATACTTGGATACTGGTGTTGATGTTAGGGTCATTGGAATAGTAACTTCCATGGGACAACTTGGGTCAGTAAAAATGGGGTTCCACCCATGAGTTTGGATTATTCATAGAGGTCAAAATGGTGGGGGAATGCATTATTTAATGACATGTGTGTGTGATTTGGAATGTGTGTTCACTTAGCAAGAACGTGTTAATTGTGTTATCGATTTCACTATGAAAATAATAGGTAAAAAGGAAAAGTGAATTTTTTTTAAGATTTATTCACATGGTTTTGTTTGGAATATTATATTTACTGAGATATTCCCTTATTATATATGAAATGTGATCTAATTTGTTCTTGGTTAAGTTTCATGTGTGGAATGTAGCATGGTATTTCCTACTGATTTGAAATACTATCCCCCTGAATATGCACTTTTTTATGTCAAAAATTAATGTTTGTTATGATGAAGGTAAGGGGATGACCCTTTTATGTTCTAATAATATGTATTGATGATGTGGATAAGTATGGATCTAATATCTTTTTAGTAATAGTTTTTTAAATAATGGTATAGTTCCATGTGGGCACCTTGTCTTTAATTTTGGGTATTTTAGTCCAATAGCCTTATATTTTTCTTGGAAATTTCACTTAGATATTACTTTATAGATATCATATGAAATTGACTTTGGAATTGTTTCATTAATTTATCATATATATATCTGTGTGTGTGTGTGTGTATTCTTGTATTTTTATATTGTAGGTTGTTTGTATGTTTGGTAAAATCATCCCCCATAATTTTTTGTTTCCATTGAAATTTCTTAATAGCCTTTAGTGTCTAAAGGATAACACATTTGTTCTATGGAATTTAGGTCCTTCTAAATCTAATGGATTGGGGTTGAGATTTTACAATTCCATTTCCATTTCCAATATTATCCTTGAAAAATATTGTCTTGGGTTCACCTCTCAACCGAACCATTAGGTTGATCATTATATAGATGTTATATATATAGCCGTACCCAAGGTCGTTTGAAGAGAGGTGGGCCTAGAATTCAAATCAGATATCCAAAATCATATCTGGAGAAATTAAAAAATTATCACTCTCTCAAAGCACTTTAACAACATCACCAGTGATTCAATGAAACCCATAAAACTCTAAGAATTACCTTCTTGAATCCCTTAGATGTAGTGTTTCATTAATGGAATCAAGTATCTATAATTTTATCCAAGGAAATGAACCCTTTGTCTCTCTATCAACCCCACTCTTTAATCCCTAAGCATTGTTGATTTGACAATGGAATTTATATTCAAAGTGAACACCTTTGATGGTGAAATCTATTATTCAATGGAAACTCCATATCGAGAGAAAAGTGCGGGTTTTTTTATAGTGGTGTAGACTATGTTTTCTATTGGAAGTAAGGAAGCTTATAGGAGGCTTACACTATTTCTATTTGTATTTTTATTTTTTATTTTTTTATAAATCTTGAGAGACCATTGTAGACATAGTATAGTTCCCAAGATGAAAGTTATTTGTTTGTGTTGATTAATCATGAAAAATATTGGATTTTTACAATTTTTTTATGAAAAAATAAAACACAATGAATGTAAAGAATGTATTATTTATTATTATATTAGTTTCAACTAGTTAAAATATAATTATTTTTTGGATTAAAGTGAAGTGTTTTTTTTTGGACTCAATGAGAATTTCTTTCAATATAGAGTGGAGATTTTTATTGTGCATTTTCAATGATTAATATTTTAAACTTCTAATGGAAATTTCTATTAAGAATTTATTATTGGAATTGTAATATGAAATTTCCACTTGATTCAAATTTGGAATTTTATTAGGTACTTTTCCTATGTTTTTTTGTAACTAAATATTGGGATTTCAACTAGAAATTTACAATTGAATCAATATGGAAATATCGTCTGAAAATTTATAGTTGGAATTTCAAATTATTTCTATGATTGAATTTTCAATGGGGATTCCATAGATTTCCATTATTTTTAAATATAGGAATTTAAACTTTGAATATATTGTGGGAATTTTCACTTTAAATTTTCAGTTGGTTCCACTGGGAATTTTCATTTGATTCAAAGTATAAATATATTTTTAGTATTGGAAAGTATGGAAATTTTTCTTTTAGTTTCCTATATGTATTTCAACTAGAAAATTACAATTTATTTAAGTTGGAATTTCATCAGGTAATTTTTCTTAATTATAGCATTTTCAATTATTTTATTTTTTCTATTTTTAGTGGTAATTTCCAATTGATCCAATAGAAATTTCATCTAGAAAATTACACTAATCAATTCAAATTTATTCAAAGCTAGTTATTTTTTAATATTTGAATGTATGGGAATTTATCTTATAATTTCCACTGAAAATTTCCATAAAAAATTTATAGTTGGAATTTACACTAGGAGTTTCGAATTTTTTTCTAGTGAAATTTCAATTGGAATTTTTAGTGGGAATATTTAGAGGAAACTCCCAGTGGAAATTTCTAATTGATTCAGTAACAGCTTAAATTTTTATGATTGGATCCCTTTAATATTTTAAATAATATTTTTAGATCTAGTCATGAAGTTTTCCAAAAGTTTCAGTCATCATACAGCCTCAAAATAAAAAATATAAATTATATTAATTATATTAACTCATGCACATACATAATTTCATAAATAATGGTTTCCTTACCAAATAGAATCTCGAATAGAAAAACAAAGACCACAATTAAATATAGAACATGGGTTTTACCATATGTGTGACATAAGTTCTGTTAGTTTTGGACTTTTCAGTGAATTTTATTCATTTTTATATTAGAGAAATATTTATTATATAATTAATTAAATTTTTGAATAAATTTTTAATCTAATATGACCTCTATTTATACCTCACTAATGGAAATTCTATAGGGTTATCCACAAACCCTGAAAATTGAGAGGTAGAGGTAGAACCACCATTGGGAAAATATTTTTCAGGTGATCAAGAAGGATTTTCGGATCAACAAACATAAGAGAATTGCAAACACCATAAACTGCAAGTATTTTCTCCACTAAATAATAAGCCTTAATCATGGTATAGGTTTTCTTTTATTTAATATTCTCCAATTTTTTTATATCATTATGATCATGGATTAATTCCCTTATAATTTAATCCATGAAAAAATTTGGATTGAAGTTTTTATTTAATTTTTCTTATAATTTATTATACCTCTCTCTCATGGTGTGTTCATGGTCACAAATAATCATTTTTTGTAATGGTTTCATTGAGTGATTTTTGTGTATATGATTTAAAATCCAAGTCGTGAGTTTAACTGAGTCAATGAAGATGTCATAAGATCATGATGACATATTGTATAATCTTTTGAAGATGCATTTAAGATTTTGTTGAAGTCTTACTTAAAGCCTTCAATTCATGGAAAGAAGTTGGAAGATCTAATAAATTCTTCAGAAGAATCTTGGAGGGTCATAGAAGTGATTGGAGATTTGTAACTAGCACCAGCTTGTTGGCGTATTCCCATCAGCAATCTAGTGGTGTTAGACAAAATTCCCCAACCTCTAGGAAGTCTACCGACTAGCTAGTAGAAGTTGGTATATCCAATAAATCCCTATCAATACTATTGTTTAACTGGTAGGATCATCTCGCTAGTAGGTGGCTCTAATATAGAATAGTCAAAGTGCTTTTTTAATGTCCTTAAAATCCTTTACTAGGTCCATTTAATCATTAACTCAACCCAAGGGACCTCTAGATCCTATGAAGGATATAAATAGAGAGATAAATTGTATTATATCTCATCAAAGAACTTGTGAAACAACCCTTAAATCGATCTAATAAAGTCCTCAGGTTGAGTATTAAGCATTCTAAAATCCTTCCTTCAAATATCCAAAACCATCTCTAGTTCTCCGTTAATCACTCAAATAATATCTTCCTATATTTTCTATAAATATATCATATCAATTTTTATAGATAATTTTCAGAGATTAGGGAGCATAATTGAAAAAAAATTCTCCTAGGAAAGCATTATTATTCTCATATGCATCTTCAATGGGTTCTCACTACCAAATAAGTAAGGGATAGGCTCCTTGGTTACCATCAAAGCTCAAGATGGTGATCAAAATAATAATTTTAAGGGAAGGGTTTATTGATAACTACTAAGATCAAGGGGGTAATATCACCAAACTTGTAACCCTAGGGGAGTATACATAGGTGCTCACACCAATCTATTGTTAAACACCTTTGTCAAATGAGGTTTTTTCTCTCTTTTAATTTATGCATTGCATCATTTAATCTTGATTCACATAATTTCATAAATTTGACACATCAATTTTATTTTTTTCATACTCACTTAATAAATATTTAAAGTAACTTTATAATACATGTCAAATTTATAAATATATCAATTTATCAAGTTTATTACTTTATTTCTTAACATATCAATATCATTTATATTTGAATTAAACTTTTTCCATTGAATATAATTTTTAATGGGAAATTCACTCCCTCATCCCCTTATATACTCATGGGACAGTATTTATTATTAGAGACCTCTTTAAACTAATACATAACTAGTTTCATTGTATGATTATATAGTATGGATTCTAAATATTATTCTCAAACTTCTGTTTTTTATGGAACTGGTTATTACTTTTATAAAAATCCTATTTCAATATTTATTAGTAGCATAAGTTAGTCTATAGAGAAAATGATTATGCATGAATATATTCTAACTAAATAACATGATTATAATAAGACACATTAAGATATTAAAAAAATTATTGATGGAAAATCCATGAATACTCTACATTTTTTTCTTCACCAAAATGAATTTATTCATTTTTCTACATGTAAAACTACTTATGAAATATATAAATTATTATAATTTACTCATGAAGTAAGCAAAAAAATCTAAAGATACAAGATTATACATGTATAGGAAAGATTTTAAAATATTTTATATGCATCCTAATGAATATATTACTAGTATATTTATATGTTTTACTAATATATACCATGTAATAATGTCACTTGGTGATGATTTGTCTATATAAATTTTAGTTAAAACATATTATGGGCCCTTCAAACAATTGGACACAAAAAAAATCACAATTATAAAATAATTGAAGGAAATAAAGAAAATAATATCCAAAGAACTTATCCTTCCTCTAATGATATATTAAACTATAATGAATTAACATGATAATAATGAGGCTAATGAATCCGAATATATAAAAAACAATTCCCTTCAAAGTTAGAAATTATGATTAATCTAGAGGGTAAGTTAAAAAAAATTCTCAACTTGTTAAGAATGGGAAAAAAATTATTCAAGAAAAGGAAATCTTACAATCAAACCAAGAAGGTAAATAAAAATTTAAAACTAGAAATGGCATTCCATGAATGCAAGATAAAAGGACACATCAAGACAGAATGTCCCATCTTCTAAAAGAAATTTAAAGAATGGAAACAAGGTAAGAAATATCTTAAACTTATAACCTAGAGTGTAAGTGATGACTCTATGAACAAAAATTCCTCAAGATATTAAATTGAATCAAGTTTAAAGTTCCTTATGAAACATGTTGAATAATAAATCATGGTTGGTACCCCTCTACCCATTTACTCCTCTTATTCTTCTCCTAATTCTTCCCTCTCTTCTTCTTCCTCTTTCACCTCAAGTCAACATAATTTCAAATACCTAAAACACCCTCATGATCAACTCAAAAATTGTTTTTACGGAATTTATTCAATGTAAAAAAAACTTGATAATAAATTCATACAATTTCATCATGAAAAAGAACATATTATAAAAAAAAGGAACAAATATTCATGGAAAGTAAGAATTATTCATGAGACTTAATAATAAACTAGATGGTAATATACTCAAATCCACAATCAAATACCTTAATATATATCCCTATAAATTTACTCAAGGTGAAAATAATATAAATTTTGAGCTATCAAATATATGGATAATAATGGGTTGGTCTTGGTTTCTCAAATCATGCTAGCACCTCAAAAATCCATCAAAATTTACTTATATTAATGTTTAATCAGAATATAAGTTTTGTAATTAATATAAAATAATTATTCATTTAATTTATGAATGTGATTTCAAGAATTTATTATATGAGAGAAAAAAATAAATTCAAATTTATTCTATTATTTCTAAAAGAAAATCTATTACTAAAAAAATTGGATACCCAAATCGTTAATGTCTAACATTAGTGGATCCACGTTTGTTTCTTTACCATAACCTTTAGTCATTTCATTTTATAGGAAAAGTGTCTTCTAAGAAAAACCCAAGAATCAATATGGTTCCTAGATGGTGATTTCTCAATAAAAATATCTAGGAACCTCTTCAAACTCAATCAAATTGATAAAATAAAAGTAGGCCACATTACCTTTGGTGATAACTCTAGGGTTAAGATAATCAGTGAAGATATCATTCATTTTTATAACTCAAATATGTTTAAAAATATTTTATTTTTCAAAGTCTTGAAATAAATGTTTCTATGAAATATTCAGTTATTTGATAGAGGTTTTAATGTTTCTTTAAAAAAATGTTTTTGAAAATTTTAACTCAAAAATAAATGTCTTATTTACTCCAATTTATTTCAAAAAAAAATTATATAATAAATTTAAAATATCTTACTAGGAAAAATATCAAATGTTTGAGTATAAAATTTTGAGATTCATGGATTTGGAATAGACACCTTAGTTACTATAGCACACACACACTTGTTAAACTCAAATATTATCCATAAGTACGATATTTACCAAAAATACTTTTCAAATATAAAATTTTTAATGAATTATTCTAATATAGTATGAAAACAAATCTAATTCTAAAATTAAAAATGAATTTTTTCTTTTAAATATCTTTAATTAATTCATATTTATTTATTCGTACCTTCTAAAATGGAATGTCTTGGAGGAAAATATTATATTATTTTATTTTTTATGACTTTACATGATTCAATTGGGATTACATATTATCTTATATAAGTAAATATTTCAAATACTTTATCACATTTTAAAAAAATTAAAATAAAAAGGTTTAAAAATTATTTATATATTAAGTGATCATGGAAGATAGTTCAAAAATAAGCAATTTGATTATTTATTCTCTTCTTAAGTCTATAATCACTCTTTTTCTTCTCCTCAAATAATTTAACAAAATAAGGTAATGGAGAGGAAAAATCAAACTATCCAAAAAAATTATTTAAAAAATTTAAATGAAATTAATTTACCAAATTATTTTTTAGGTTCATTTCATCAATACTGCATTCCTTTTCATTAATCACATTCTTGTGAGACCATTCTCAAAAATACCCTTTATGAACTTGGGAAAAATAAAAACCTAAAGTGTGTTTTTTCAAAAAAAATTGTTTTAAATTTAATATTCTCAATACCAAATATAATATTCAAAAAATGGATTAAAAATATAATGAAGTTATATTTCTTGGGTACTCCAAATCAATTATTGTATACTGATCCATTAAAAAGGGAATAAAACATTAAAATAATCAATTAATGTTTATTTCAATGAAAAATTTCCAATATATCATTCTCAAAATGTTTTAACTTCAAATGAACCTTTTCAATATGATAAATTTTAAGTAGAGAAATGATCTCCTTTAAATTATTTACCTTAAGTTTTTAAAAAAAATCTAAAGACCATCCCATTTAAAATTTTATTAGTGATTTACAAGAGAGAACTCTTATAAGAAGATTAATCCTAAATGAGGTTGAAAATATTTCTTTCATATCTCACTTAAAACCACAAAATGATGTTGATTCCCTTAAAGATAAAAATTGGGTTCTTTCCCTATAGAAGTAACTAAATAAATTCACTTGGAATAATATATGTACACACAAGGAAACACCTAATAATTATCTTGTCATAGGCTCTGAATGGGTTTTCAAAAAAAAAAATTAGATGATCTTATTATTAACACTATAAATAAATCATGTATATTTGCAAATGGTTATAACTAAATAGAAGGAATTTACTATGGTGAAACCTTTGTAACTATCACTTAGTTAGAACCCATTATAATCTTGTTGGAATTTTTCTCTCACATTAATTTAAAATCTTTAAAATAGATGTCAAAATCACTTTTTAAATGGTTTAATTAATGATTTTTTTTGTGGAGAAACCATATAGTTTAGGAAATACTATTTTTCAAATAATGTTTTCAAATTAACTAAATCTATTTATTGTTTAAAACAATACCATCATGCATGTTATGAATTTTTATCTAATTTTATTTTATCAAATGGTTTTAAAATGGGAAAATATGACTCAAGTATTTTTATAAAATAAATCTCAAAATATTTTATACTTATTTAGGTTTATATTGATGATATGGTTTTCATCTCTACTAATTAATATCTATGTTTTGAATTTTATGATTTAATGAAAATGAAATTTGAAATTTGATTTATGGGTTAACTCAAATTATTTCTTGGTATTCAAAATTCCCAAAATAAATATTGTATTTTTCTGAACTTAGGAAAATAAACTAATTAAATATTAAAATTATTTGACATGGATCAAGATAAATAAATTAGTACACCCATGATTATAACTTGTAAGTTAACATTGGATAACTAGTAAGCTAGTAAAAAATAAGTTCTATAGAAGTATCATGGGTAGTATATGTTATGTTACTGTGACCTAGCTAGTTATCTTGTTTAGTTTTTATTGTTATGAGTGTTTTTAATCAAATACAAAGGAATCTCATATTAAATCATTTAAAATGATTTTTCATTTTTTTTATGGATTTAAAAATAATTTTTTGTTTTATCCAAAAGAAAATTCTTTTGAATTGACTAATTTTTTAAATGATACTGTTGGTGTTCAAAAAATATATAGGGAAATTACAAGTGGGAATTTCCACCAACATGGAAAATCCATTTTCTCATTAAGTAGTAAGAAGTAAAATTTTATTTCTCTTTCTATAGAAAAAGTAGAATACATAGTCGTTAACAGTTATTTCTCCCAAATAATATGGATTAAACGCACTCTCTTATATTTTGAGCTTGAATATGACCATATCCCTATTAGATATAATAATACCAGTTCCATTAATATCTCTAAAAACATTATCCAGTACTCTCACACAAAACATATTTACCTTAAGCACCATTCCTTAAGAGATAACTTCTAAAAGGGTGATATATTATTGGAATTTATTAGGATGAAATATCAACTCACTTATATTTCACTAAATCTCTAGTTTTTTTTCATTTTTATTTCATTAAAGGTGAGTTAGGAATGGTATGTTTTTTAAGCTTTCTAATTGACGATGGCTAACTAGAGATATTTTTTAAAATTTTATTCTAAATATTATTATATTGATTTATTTTTCTATATTCTTTTTCTATCTTGGATATAATCCCTATATCTCACTTGTACATAATTTTTAGGTAATTTCTTATCTTTTAATTATGAAATTTTCATTGAGAGAAAATTTTGTTTTCAAAATTATATTTTAAAATAGAAAAAAAATATCTTATTTTCATACTTCAAAAAATATTTTCTAAAACAAGTACTTTTATTATAATTTGAATATTTTCAAAATTTTAATAGAAATTTTTTAAAAAAAAATTGAATACACTTGGTTTGTTATCTATTTTAAAAATTATGTCAAAACATAAATTAGAAATTAAATATATTCTCTCTTATTTTTAAAATTTTGTATTTATCTCTCTTAAAGTATAATTAATAGAATACCCAAACCTCTAGAAAGTACACTGACCAGCCGATAGAGGTCCACCATCCATCTAATGGAAATAAGAAAAGTAAAGACATCCCTTTTAATCCTACCATCTAGCAAGTGGGACTATCCATCTAGCCAGTAGCGCTGATCCTAAATAGTCAATGTGTATTTATTAGAGGTCTTAAAATCTTATACTTAGGTCATTAAATCCTCTTCTATACCCAATGGACCTCCATCTCCTATGAATGATATAAATAGATACCTAAGGAGTCTTATATATCATCAATGAACTTGTTTAAAAACTCTTCGATCGATTAAAAAAACATACACACACTAAATCTATAGCATTATCAAATCCTTTCTTTAAAGATCCAAATATATCTCAAATTATACATCAATCTCTCAAAGTCTCACTTCCAAAATTTTATCACAATCTCTCATCCCAATTTGTACACATCCTTTTGAGAGATTATGGAGCAGAATAATAATGGGTTTACACTAATAAAACCTTATTCTCATATCATTCTTCAACAATTATCATTGTATAAAAAATAATGGAATGGTTCCTTGGATGTGTGAAAATATCAAGAGGTTTATCACAATCATAATTGTGAGGTATGGGTTTCTTGATCACCATCAAGACCAAGGGTGAAATAATAAAAACTGTTCAACCCATAGGGAGGATATGTACAGTCTCACACTATGATTTTTCTAAACTTCTTTATAAAACTATATTTTCTATCACTTTTAATTTACACATTACATCATTTAATATTTATCTATATAATTATATAAATTTCATGCATTTATTTTTTGATTTTCATACTCACTCAATCAATATTGGAATTAACTTTATAATACATATCAAATTTATAAATATATTTCTTTATCAAGATTATCACATTATTGGTTTATCATATCAATATTTCTTAGATTTGAATTTTCCTTTTCCATTTTCTTTAGTTTCTAAAGGGAAAACCCCTCCTCATTCCATACTCACAGGCCAATAGATTTTACTGTTACAAATCTATTTTATTTAATATTATTAAATTACCCATTTATACTACTATTATCATATTTGAATTATGGATAAGTCATGAATGGTCATCGTAGAATAATCACTTCTTATGTTTGATATATTTTCCTCCTTTCTACATGTTTTAATCACTATAAATCATTTATTTGATGGTTTGACCATTATGGTATATTAACTCATTTTACGATCAATTATTTTATATGTGGATCAATGTTTTGAGTTTTGAGTTATAGATTATAGTATATATGAGGATGGGTTATGGTGATGGGAATTCGTTGAAGGACCTAGGATGACTATTTTATGAGATGGGATGTGTAGGATACAAATAAGGGTGAAAATGATCATTTTTTGGGTGATCAGTGGTCGGAATCTTTCCTTTTATGGAAACAAAATCTTAATCAACATGGTTTGTGGGAATATTTGTGGGATTACCAGTGAATATGGTGTAAATATATAATCTTCATAAGGAATCTCAATATTATTTAATATATTAACTACACAGTGTGCATTTGGAAGAACACATTCCATGCATTCCATGAGGTGTAGAGGATAGGGTTTTAGAAGAAATAAAATATCACACATCATGTGGTTGACTATCATGTCTTCTGAACCTATCCAGATTTCTCTTCTTATATAAGGAGTACATTCCCAAGGAATCATATAAGTCCACTTATCATATACCCATGTACACATCGTGTGGTCATAATTCTACACATCATGTTATGTGGTCATACACAACCAAAAGGTCACCTTGGGGAGACACGCTTTGTATCCCCTAGAGCATGTCATGTATATTTCCATGTCGTAGAATAGGATCCTAAATTATTCTGTTCTATAAAGAATTCAATAAGAAATTTTATGGTGGTATTACTCTTAAATATAGATATGTGGATCATGATGATGAAGGAAATAATAAAAGTGACATTATTGTAGAGGGAAAATTTGGATCTTAGACTTATTAGAGAATCTCCACCCTCTCTAATGACCTGGTCATCACCCAAGCACTGTTTCCTTTCACCATCCATGAGATAGGGTTAATAATTCACCCTATTTTTTAGGTGTTGTCCTGATTCATGAGATACTCTACCTTTGGATTGGTTATAGTCACAATTTCCATTGACTTGCATGGCCATGGGATCCTATATCTCTAAATTTAGTATTTTTCTTACGTAATGAGCTAACATAGGCCCGAGATCATCTATATTGGCCTTAGATCCTTCATTATAGATCAAGAGAGTTTATTTAGGTTGATAATTCTCTTGACATGGACATTTTTAAAGGACTATGAAATTAATTTAGATGTTTGTGAAGACTGAAACCATAATCTTTAACTTTAATAAATCCAATGAGAATATCCTATTTCATCCTTATTTTACCTATTTATCATATTTTAGATATGTCTCTCTATTTTATACTATATATCTTTATTTATTTCAGGGCATCCTACAGGGTATGTATATACTCACCCCTGAATGGGTTTTTCCTGCACGTGTTGTGTCATATGAATATTATGGGTAGTTTGATGTTGTTTTAAGTATACCAAGAATGGGTTTATTATAGTGGTTATTAGTGGTAATTTTAGTCTGGTTGTGGTCAAACTTTTGAGGTTGTGTAGTTGGGAATTATTCTCTCTGGTTTTTCAGTTGTATTAAACCTCTAGTTATACTTATATTTTTTCATATTAATTTCTTTACATACTATCCTACTTCATTATGGGTTGTTAAAAAGTTATACATGCACTTATTTCCCAAGTTTCCATTACTCTTCATTACTCTGGTGTGTATGGAGATATGTGTGTGTCTAGGTATATTATGAGAAGGTCTCCCATCTGTGTCATATTCCTACTCAGTACTGGTCACCAAATATTGTCCTATAAGAGGTGCTCTTGGGATGACACTCTTAGCATACCATTGGCTAGGTGGACCCTCATGGTATGGGTGGTGTTAAAGTTGTATCAAATCCTAGGTTGTCTTGAGATATAGTTTAGAGTACAATATTTTTTAAGATTATTTTGGGATTTAGAGATATGTTATTAAAGGGTCTCAAGTTTTTCTCTTAAACTAAGGACCAAGTTTTGGTGTGGTGAATGATGTATTCATTCATCAAGACTCTAACTTTTCAAATACGTACCTAAAGACATTGACTATTGGGAAGAAATGGTACATTCCTCATATAAGAATGATTTCATGGTTTAATTGTCCATCTTGATTTATCTCTATAGATATGCTCATTTTACCATCGTATATCTTGATTATTGTAGGATTCCACCTCACAGACATCCATAAAGTATTCCATTATAGGATTTTTATGATGACCAACTTTGTTATGAGGCCTCATTTTAAGGGATTTTTCATGAGATTTTTTCTTAGGGTGTACATCGAGTGGTACATAAAACCATTGAGAAATGATTATACCTGCCTTCAATAGTGTGTATAGGAACTTTTCCCCAGGATGAGTAGCAGGTCTTCCCATCAATTAAGGATGATGACACACTTAAACTGAGTATTTTGTATAAATTATAGTGGTATAGGCCACCTAGGTTCCAGAGTGATCTAGATCCACAGGTAGTAGAGGAATGGCTAGAGTCAATATTATAAGTGTTTCATCTCATTTGGACCCCTCTAGAACAAATGGTTCTACTTATGGTCAGTCATATTCATGGAGTAGTTTAGTGCTAGTTGAGATTTGTCATTCAGACACATAATGAGGTGATGCTCTCACCGATCGAGTTTGAACGTCATTTTGGACAGGATTATTTCTTATTGGCTAAGAATTATGTTCATATTTAAGATATCCTTATGTTGTGTTAGGGGATCATGTTTTTGGATGATTATGCATTTAAGTTTACTGACAGCATGTGTTACTCCCTTAACATGATCCATGATAGATACTTCTAAGCATGGAAGTTTGATTGAGGGCTTCATTTGATTGATTTGATCAATTTTGGTTCCTCTATTCATCCCCTCCTATATTGTGGTGCTGGAGTGATCCCTAGTGGTGGAGAAATTTCTAAAAGAGGTTAAACAGGTGGAATATAAGGCCAATAGCTACCGTGGAGTGGATTTTTTAGTAATTGGTGGTTAGTAATGGGATTTAGGGTCATCGAACCTCAAGCATCAATATGTTCAGACTCATGCATATGGATTAATAGCATAGGGATATTTGAGGGGATCTAGTTGGCCTAAGGAGAGGTGTTTCTACACTGTGAGGGTCTGGACTATTTGGTGAGATATTTACCAACACATTGTGTGACAATAGATAAGCATACAGTGGATGGGACACTAAGGAAGAAATAGCAGTACGGTCAAGGACCTCCTTGTATCATTCAAGGATATACTCAGGGAGGAGGCTATGGTAGAGGATCTGAATGTTCTATAGGATATTATTGATATTGTAGACCTTTATCGCTTTTTTCACCTCTATATGGTCCACATATTTATTTGAGAGATAGAGGCTAGGGGTAAAGTTTGTTACATGTAGTTGAATATTATGACTCAGAGGATCCAAACATGATTTCAGGTATGATCCTTTTCTTTTCCACCATTTCATTAGTTTTGGTTGACACATATATGAAATATTCCTTCCATATTTTATCCCTTTTTAAAAAAATACAGATTCAAATAGATTATCTAGCCCAACCCCTATAGATGGAGAATCCTATTGAAGAATATTTTTTTAATCATTCTCTTTTTCAAAAGTTTTACTTGCCTCTCTAGGTATATTGATTCACATGGGATCTATTTTTAGCTATGATGAGACCGTATGATTACATTCTTGGAAATGATTGGTTATCTGCAATCAATTCTTGTATTAATTGTTTTCATCAAAGGATGAGATGAATTCAGGATGATGAATCAAGGTTTTTTTCACCAATGATAATTATTTTATAATTCCTAAAGAAAGGATTTTTGGAAGGTGGATTCATCTAATTTTCCATCATTTGGATGGAATGAAACTTGGTGTAGTAGAATTAGCTGATGTTTGGTTTCTAGTAGTGGTGGAAGAGTACATAAATGTATTCCTCAAGGATGTTCCAAGTTTACGTCCTCATTGGGTGTTTGAATTCTACATTAACTTTAAATCTTATACCATTATGATATATTTAATATTATATTACATATCCCTTACTAAGCTTCAATAGGTGAGAGTGTATTTAGAGGGCCTTCAATGAGAGAGATTTATCAGGCCTTATATGTCCACCAAGGAATCTATTATGTTATTTCCCTAGAATACTGGTGAGATATTTGGGGTTTCTATAGACTATCATCACTTAATCCATGTTTCCATAAAGAATAATTATCCACTACTGATAATCAATGACCTCTTCGGTCATCTGAAGGGGAAATTGGTTCACAAAGATTTACCTCGGGTTCGGTTATCACTAGCTATGAGTTCATAAGGAGGACATACCAAAGATGAAATTATGATTTATCTATAGTAATTATAAGTACCTAGTGATACGCTTTTGTGGAAAAATTACTTAGTGGTGTTTATGGGACTCGTGAACCTGATCTTTTATCCTTTCTTAGATGTTTTCATAGTGGTTTTCATTGATGATGTTTTTATTTACTCGGTATCAAAGGCTGAACATGTAGGTAATTTTAGGATGGTTATTTATATACATCAAGAGAATCAAATGTTTTGGAAACTCTTGAATGGTTGGTTCTAAATTAATTAGTTCCACTTCCTAGAGCATGTTATCTTATAAGAGGTATTATCTATAGACCCAACAAAAATTAAGGAAGTGGTGTCTTGGGATCCACCCTTTAATGTGATGGAGATAAGAAGATTATTTGGGTTAGTTCACTATTATTTGAGATTCATAACTAATTTATCTTGTATTGAGATGCCTTTAACTAACTTGGTCTGAAAGGGGAAGCCTTTTTTTCTAGTCAAATATATTCCAGGAGGCCTTTGAGGGGTTGGGTTATAGATTGTCCATCACACCTATCTTGAGACTTCTAGAGGAGATAGTTGAGTAAATTATATTCTATAATACCTATAGAGTAGTATATAGCTATGTTTTTATATATAGGTAGGTAGTGATTCCTTATGAATGATGATAGTTGAGACCTCATGGAAGAGTTATACAACCCAAGACTTGAAGCTGGTAGTTATGGTGTTCACAATGAAGGATTTGTGACACTTCCTTTTTAGTGATTGGTTTACTATTTATTCTATCCAAAGGAGTTTCATGCACATCATCACTCGGAGAGATATAAACCATATATTGAGGTTATGGATAGAGTTATTTTAAGAATATGACTTCAATATAGTCTATACTCTAGGGAAATGAAATGAAATGAAAGATTATCTCATTATAAAGTCTTATTCCAAATTTTAGTGGAAAGTATCAAAGTATTTTTTTCTCATTGTACTTATACATGGTAGAAGAGGGAGGAGAAGAATACCTCTGATCATTGGTTGTAACCCCTCTTCTTCTTTAATGTGTGAGGGAATTATAACTTGGATATATTTATTATGAGTTCTTTCATATCTAGATATTCACTGGACATTCTCTTAATGGATTCTATGATGGTGGTGAAGCCATCATCCTCTTTCAATGATGAATCATGGTGTTAGCCTCAATTTGAGATGAGGTACTATGAGAATTCTATACATATACCTTAGTATATATCTAGGAGTGTAAAATATGTATTGTGATATTCGGTGGAATTTTTTGGTGGAAAAGAAATAATAATGTAGATTTCATCTCTCAGTGTTTCTTCTGTCTGTAAGTAAAGGTTGAACATCAGGTATTAATAGGTTTGACCTAGACCCTTGAGGTTTTGGAATGGATGTTGGATGTTATATCCATGTATTTTTTTATGGAATTTACATAGATGGTGATAGTTCATGACATATCTAGGTGAATCATATCAGTAATTCATGCCATTTTCTCTCCATTAGAGAGAAGGGTTAGATGGAATGATTTGGGAACTTGTTTGTATAGGAGATCATCCAACTTCATGGTGTTCCCTAGATGTTTTTCTTGGGCAGTGAATCTCATTTAACATTTCAATTTTTGAGCGGTTTTTAGGAGGATTTCAATGATTAGTTATGGATGAGCATCATATTTTACCCCTAGATAGATGACTAGGTCAAGCAAACCATTTAGGTTCTATAGAAAATGTTACAATATTTCATGTTAGACTTTAGATAAATTTGGGTGGATCACATAACCTTAGTAGATTATTCATATAACAATATATATCATGATATTAATTGTAAAGCACCATTAAAGACCCTTTATGGGAGACCTTAAAGTTTACCATTGTTCTTATCAGAGTTTTCAGATTCAGAAATTATAGGTTTGGGGTTAGTGTGAGTGGTGATGTAGAAAGTGCATATCATCTAGGATAATATGAGGACTAACCAGAGCCATCAGAATTCTAAAACAGACCAAAAAATGAGGCCACTAAAGTTCAGTAATGGAGACCATGTAATCTTGAAGGTCTCATGTCAATATGGTTTGTGGTGATTTGTATAGGGTGAAAAACTATTTTCCTGGTTCATCATCCCATCTCAAATTCCATTTAAGACAACAAAGGTTTCATACCACCAGAATTTACCTCTATAATTGGGTCAAATTAATGACATCTTCTATGTGTCGCAACTGAGGAGATATTTTCCCAATATATCACATGTTATATAATGAGGTGAGATAGACATTGAGCATGGGATCATATTTCTAGAGTAACTGATAGAGATCAAGGATCAACAAGAGAAGATATGTTATGGGTAAATGATTCCCATTTGTGTGTGTTCTCTAAAAGCATGATATTCTTTAATAGAACCCACAGCAGTGGGATAATCAGATGTGAGCTTAGTACCCTCATTGAACTAATTTTTTCATACTTTTTAGGATGAAAATCTTGGAATTTTAGGAGAGTGTAATGAATCTAGTTTTTGTGATTAAACACTTTGAATATTTTAGATAATATTTCCACATATAGTCTCAAAATTAGCATGAAGTTTCAAGAGTTATATTTTAGATACCCGAAGCTTGATGTACATGGACATTACATTACTTTTGTGGAATACTTAGTACATAACAAAAACACACACACAAGGACCGTAATAGTTTAGTGTCTTTGGAAACTCGGAACGTAATCTTCTAATCATGGTGAAAGATCTTCAACATCTCCCATAAAGATCTTCCTTTTTTTTCTTACCTAAAAACTTTCTTTATATCCTAGGGAAAAGAAAACATAAAAGGGTGAGCTCAAATGCTCAATAAGGGTAAACAAAAGAAATATCAATCACATCATATTCATAAGAACATAACTTTTGGAAATCTTAACCTGCAAAAGAGAGCATAATTTCATAACATGGGATAAATCATAGTAGTGAAATGGAATCCCAATAATCATAACATAAAACATGAAACTTTTTGTAATACACACATAATCATAGAGAATCATTTCTTATTAGTCAATACTCATTTCCAAGACTATCTTAGTGGACAAAGTCCATTTCTAAACCGAGTTCACTCCTCGTTTCAGTCCTATTTCACTGAACCGGTATAACCTACCGTTCCAGCCATGTCTATCTCATGAGATATAAAATTTTTACCCAATGCATTGGAGGGATATATAGGTCCCACCCATCTCATAATGATACCATTCTTATGTGTGCCACAAAATCATAAATCATACATCATTGCATAACCCATGTAATAAAAATGGGATTCTTAAACAACATGACATCATAAAACAATTCATATAAGATAAATGAATTCATAAAATAATTCCATCACAACATAATCAAATCAATGTAATAATAGGGATAGAAACAGAATCCATTATTATCTTAGATGGAAAATAATTTTGATAAAACACTTGAACTCCATTCTTGAGGAAAATATACTTTCTACTTCAAAAACATGTTCCTTTCTTTACATGTCATACAATTCTAAACTAAAAGAAGTTGATTAAAAATAAACTTGAAAACTTGTAAAGGAAGCTTCTTGGAAATCATGTTTTAAAAATCCATTCATGCCATATAAGTTAAAAAAACATTCTTCTCGTACTTTTGTCGGAAAAGTCAAAAAGTACCTCGTACGAAAAACGACAAAAGATTCCTTTCATATCTTTTACTAAAAACTCACCAAAGGGTAAAATTGGATTTAAAAAATTGTAGATGGATGGAAATAATATTACATATTGAGGAAACATGGATGTGGATGATAAAATACACCCCAGAAAATACCAAAGTATAAACAATCTCGGATAAAAATGAGATTGTGATATTTTCCTTACCTTAGGTCCGATATGCTTTGTACGTGTCCGAACTTCCTCTTCTTTGAAGTGATTCTTTGAGACCTTATTTTAGGGCACTAAAATTGGTCTTTGAAGAAGACCAGGACCTCTAGGATGTCTCTAGAGAAGTGTAGAGGAGAAAGTGGCAGGGTTTGGCCGAGCTTGAAGGCTCAAAGTGGTGTGAGGAAGAGAGGGAGGAGGTTCCCTTTTATAAGGGAGGAGAGGGGCACCTTTGGAATAACTAAAAATATTATTTTATTATAAAGTCAAGTTTGGTTTTAAATAGCTCCAAATTGATTTATTTCAAGGCTAAGGTGGGGATGGGTCTAAATCCTCTCATCCAATAGAATTTAGACAAGTTTAGGTATCAATTTTAACCTTATCATTTAGATTTAACTTTAAGTTAGATAATTTAACTTTTATCGTGTCTTCTTGTTTTCTTATACTATAAGGTTAACAAACTTAATATATCAATCCAAAAGAACCCCAAGTTGTTTATTATTAATATATATAACCTTATCTAATTCATTTGGCTGAACCTTAGATTTTTAGGAATAAAATAACAATTAATAATATAATATTTTCTTTAAAAACTATTTTATGTCAATTTTGACACTATTTAGTAATTGATTTTTGTGAAAATAATAACAGAATGATTAGTTCAAACCAAGTTAATTAAATCAATACTAACATGTCATATTAACCTAGAAAATTAGTTTAATTCATAAAAAGTCTCGAATTACATTTATTTGGGTATTTATAACATCAATTATGTTAATATTTCATTAATAAGATAATTACTGTATAATCGTTGTGTCATAAATAAATTAAATTATTTAATGTCTAAAAATTACAAATAAAATACCATTATGTAGGAAATATTTGTATCTTTCTAATGAATATTTATAGTCGAATTTATCTTATGTATAACCCCATATTAAAAATGATTTACTTATTAAACTTTGATTTTTAACTATTTAACCCTTCTTTAAATAAATTAATAATAAATGTCCTAATCTAGTCCAAGTGGGCCTAAATGGTCATATTTTATTCCTAAGGTTGTTTTTGGTCGAATTAAACTTGTCCAATAGAATTAGGACATAATAATATCATTTTTACCCTTAATTAACCTATTTACTTTTAACCGTGGTAAATAAAAGTAAAAAGTTACTATTCACCAAAAATTATTTTCATCTCATTGAACCACATTTTAGTCCTTGATATTAACCGTGTCTCTCGTATTTTCGAAATTCCACTCACAGAAGCGGTAAAATTAAGTTTTATGAAAAATTCAGTTTTTTAACTACTACTTAGTGGTTTCACTATTCATCAAAAAAATGAACGTTTCCAGAAAAATACAAAAAATTAGGCCTAAGCTATATTTGATATTATGAATTCAAAAATGACGTCTATTTTACCAAATTCAAAACATATCAGTTACATTAATTAATTTAAAAATTAATTCCCATCGTCAAAACAAATAACGTATTTTTAAGAGATAATAACTATCAAAATATTGACACTTGTTTATGTCTGGTTTAAATGTGAAATTACATCCAATGACCAACATTGTATTAAATTGTAAAAATATATTCTAAATATACTTTAAAACCACTCAAATTAATAATTTATCACTATTAATTATTTCTATTAAAAAAGTTGTTTTTAATTAAAATTTAATAATTTTCACTATTCATCAGAATATGAAAGTTATCCGAAAAGTACCAAAATTTCACCTTAAGATAATTTCGATATTCCGAATCCAAAAATGAAGTCCATTTTTTAAAATAAAATTTACAAAATTTCAAAAAGTGGTTATTACTATTCGTAACGGCTAGTTTTAATAATATTTTAATAGCATATCGTTGTTTAGTGAAACTCGGTATTGCGTACTACACACGCTATCGAGGAAGGTCGTTGTTGCGTGTAATGCAAGGCAAGTCAAGGATGGGGTTGAGCAAGCTCCTTTTGGTGTAGCGTAAAACACAATACATTAATTAAAAAGAATATTTTTCATAAAATCTCGGGGTGTTACATTCTACCCACCTTAAAATGAATTTCGCCCTCGAAATTCGTCGGGGTTATAAATGGTTTACTACTGGAAAGTTTCCCACATCGTAAAAAGGAATACCAAAACATGGATTTAAAAACTAAAGTATGAAATGTAATGGTTACCCAAATTAACTCATCACTGGGTTTCTACGTAGGAGAACATAGGTGAAAATATGGATATGGAAGAAAACTCTAACCATCAAGTTCTGGGGAGAGTGGTAGAGAACATGGCTATGAAAAAGACAACAATCATAAAGCTATTGATGTGTGATGATCTAAGGTACCATCTGATTCATCGGATATAAGGGAACTTGGACAACATTTTTAGTTTTCAAGATCATTTCCCTAAAGTTGATGAAATTGGAATTAGAAGAAATACTTTCGTGATTTTGGTATAGTCTCACCGTTAGTCTTTCTTTGGACAATTTCCACTTTATCTCTTAAAGAAATGAAGTTGAATTTTTCATTCATGATGTGTTAGCAGATCATGTGATAGAATGAGGGTTCATTCCATCTGTCTCAAACAAAAGGTTAGAAAAGTTATCAAAAAAATATGTAAGTCCATCTATAGTGATATTAATCATATATGGTTCCTAAAATGGACTTATACTTCTTATATTATACTGCTTAATATAATAAAACTAGTTTCTACTAAACAGGGACTTTCTGTAGGCCAGTGGTAGGCGATAAAGGCCAGTCGCACTTCGGTTGTGGGTTCGATTCTCACAGCCTTGTCCGACGCGATGGGATGTTGCCCGTCCTGCAGGTTGTCCTTTTTCTAAAACTATATTACTATAACATCCCATCAATAATATCGAAAAAACTTTTATTCTTAAACAATACTAACTTATGTCCAACATAGTTCATTCCAATCTTTAGGCTTATCCATAATACTACAGTCCACTCTCATAATATAGTGAAAACGAATACCAGAGATTTAATACCATCGTTGATCCCCATATATCATAAGATATGTCTTGTTGGTCACATTCCAAACATTCAAAGGCCTTAATCATGCATTCTCTTGAATACCCATTGAACCTTAGTAAAAACATGAATGCAGTTAAAAGTTAACACTTTCCACATACCAAAATCCTCAAAATTCTATATACTCAAACCATGATATCACTTAGTCCTTATATCAATCATGAGCTCATGAATACTATCAAACATATTAGATTCTCTTTATCCCTTCATTATGTGCATATCATCTGCTTTCTAAAAATATTTCAATCACTTTTCATGGTTACCGATGCCATAAAATTATTGAAAACCACAATAGACCAATACATAAATATTCTAATATTCCATGATACTATATACAACATTATTCTGGAATCCCATTACATAAACACTTAATCATTCCACCACATCATTGTCATATTCAACATCGCCAATGGTGATCGTATGTGACTTCCCTTTGTCCTTTGCCTTAAGTGGTTGCTCATGTCGATCATCACTAACCCTTGGATTAGGGCATTTATTAGCATAATGTCTCATCTCCTTGCACTTGAAACATTGAAGTGAAGTAGGTTCATTCTGTGTATCCCTTACTTTGTTTGCATCATTAGACATCTTCTTCCCATCATTGCGGCATTCAAATGCCCGATGACCTTCCTTTCCACATTTGAAACATTTACTTGTCCCTTTAAGACAATCTCCACCATGCTTCTTTCCACACTTTGAGCATAAGGAAACATTCATCTTCTTTTCACCATTATTCTGAGATTTCTCCTTGAACTCCATCTTTCGTTTCTTGTCAAAACTATGAGATGGATAAGTAACACCAACTTCCATTTCTACCTTGATAGCACAATGCACAATTTCTTCATAGCTACTGAAGTCTCTTATAGCTAATTCCCTTCGAAGACTTGGTTTTAAGCCACTGAAGAATCGATCAACTTTACTTTCAGGTTGGATGATAAATCCAGATGCATACCTTGCAAGCCTTGTAAAATTCGCTTCGTATATACCAACAGATTCATCATCCTTTTGCTTTAGTTCAAGAAACTCCTTCTCCATATTTGTTCGAAGAATACGAGGGAAGTATTTATTGAAAAATAAGTTCTTGAACTCGTCCCATTCCATGGACTTAATTTCATCTCTTGGCCTCGTATTCTTGATAAGATTCCACCATTGATCAGCTTCACCTTCCAAACGATATACTGCTAAGATGACTTTATCATGTTCTGAACATTGAAGAATTGAAAATATCTTTTTAGTGGTACTGATCCATTGTTCAGAAACAAGTGGATTAGAAGGCCCACTGAAAGAAGGTGGACGTTGCCTCATGAAGGACTCAATAGAATATTGTTCCCTTCTCTGCTCATTTGGAAGTCCAGAATGATTCATAGCTTGTGTAAGTATAGCAATAAGATTTTTCACTCCATCTCCCATAACATTCGTTTGTTCAGGAGGGCAATCATTGCATTGTCCATTGCATTGTTCAACACGGTTTCTTCGGGTTCCAGCCATCGTCTAAAACCCAAAAAGAATAGTGTGAGAGGGAAAAATCATGCTAGGGAAAACAACATAATAAAGGGGGAGTATCCTCAATATCTAACATCTTAGGTAAAATTCTATGATCGTTACCGTAGTTCTAGGACTGAATCCTATACATATACTTATCCTTAGGGACATCCCTAAACATACCTTAGAAATATCTCTAGGGATCTCACTAACATTTTCGCATCCTAGTTTCCAAAGGTTGACTAAACCTATCCTCTGATACCAACTTTAGAGACCCGAAGCTTGACGTACATGGAAATTACATTACTTTTGTGGAATACTTAGTACATAATAAAAACACACACACAAGGACCGTCATAGTTTAGTGTCTTTGGAAACTTGGAACGTAATCTTCTAATCATGGTGAAAGATCTTCAACATCTCCCATAAAGATCTTCCTTTTTTTCTTACCTAAAACCTTTCTCTATATCCTGGGGAAAAGAAAACATAAAAGGGTGAGCTCAAATGCTCAATAAGGGTAACCAAAAGAAATATCAATCACATCATATTCATAAGAACATAACTTTTGGAAATCTTAACCTGCAAAAGAGAGCATAATTTCATAACATGGGATAAATCATAGTAGTGAAATGGAATCCCAATAATCATAACATAAAACATGAAACTTTGTGGAATACATACATAATCATATAGAATCATTTCTTATTAGTCAAGACTCATTTCCAAGACTATCTTAGTGGACAAAGTCCATTTCTGAACCGAGTTCACTCCTCGTTTCAGTCCTGTTTCACTGAACCGGTATAACCTACCGTTCCAGCCATGTCTATATCATGATATATAAAAATTTTACCCAATGCATTGGAGGGAGATATAGGTCCCACCCATCTCATAATGATACCATTCTTATGTGTGCCACAAAATCATAAATCATACATCATTGCATAACCCATGTAATAAAAATGGGATTCTTAAACAACATGACATCATAAAACAATTCATATAAGATAAAGGAATTCATAAAATAATTCCATCACAACATAATCAAATCAATGTAATAATAGGGATAGAAACAGAATCCTTTATTATCTTAGATGGAAAATAATTTTGATAAAACACTTGAACTCCATTCTTGAGAAAAATATCCTTTCTACTTCAAAAACATTTTCCTTTATTTACATGTCATACAATTCTAAACTAAAAGAAGTTGATTAAAAATAAACTTGAAAACTTGTAAAGGAAGCTTCTTGGAAATCATGTTTTAAAAATCCATTCATGCCGTATAAGTTAAAAAAACATTCTTCTCATACTTTTGTCGGAAAAGTCAAAAAGTACCTCGTACGAAAAACAACAAAAGATTCCTTTCATATCTTTTACTAAAAACTCACCAAAGGGTAAAATTGGATATAAACAATTGTAGATGGATAGAAATAATATTACATATTGAGGAAACATGGATGTGGACGACAAAATACACCCCAGTAAATACCAAAGTATAAACAATCTCGGATAAAAATGAGATTGTGATATTTCCCTTACCTTAGGTCCGATATGCTTTGTACGTGTCCGAACCTCCTCTTCTTTTAAGTGATTCTTTGAGACCTTCTTTTAGGGCACTAAAATTGGTCTTTGAAGAATACCAGGACCTCTAGGATTTCTCTAGGGAAGTGGATAGGAGAAAGTGGCAGGGGTTGGCCGAGCTTGAAGGCTCAAAGTGGAGTGAGGAAGAGAGGGAGGAGGTTCCCTTTTATAAGGGAGGAGAGGGGCACCTTTGGAATAACAAAAAATATTATTTTATTATAAAGTCAAGTTCAATTTTAAATAGATACAAATTGATTTATTTCAAGGATAAGGTGGGTATGGGTCTAAATCCTCTCATCCAATAGAATTTAGACAAGTTTAGGTATCAATTTTAACCTTATCCTTTAGATTTAACTTTAAGTTAGATAATTTAACTTTTACCGTGTCTTCTTGTTTTCTTATACTATAAGGTTAACAAACTTACTATATCAACCCAAAAGAACCCCAAGTTGTTTATTATTAATATATATAACCTTATCTAATTCATTTGGCCGAACCTTAGATTTTTAGGAATAAAATAACAATTAATAATATAATATTTGTTTTAAAAACTATTTTATGTCAATTTTGACACTATTTAGTAATTGATTTTTGCGAAAATCATAACAGAATGATTAGTTCGAACCAAGTTAATTAAATCAATAATAAATGTCATATTAACCTAGAAAATTAGTTTAATTCATAAAAAGTCTCAAATTATATTTATTTGGGTATTTATAACATCAATTATGTCAATATTTCATTAATAAGATAATTACTGCATCATCGTTGTGTCATAAATAAATTAAATTATTTAATGTCTAAAAATTACAAATAAAATACCATTATGTAGGAAATATTTGTAGCTTTCTAATGAATATTTATAGTTGAATTTATCTTATGTATAACCCCATATTAAAAATGATTTACTTATTAAACTTTGATTTTTTACTATTTAACCCTTCTTTAAATAAATTAATAATAAATGTCATAATCTAGTCCAAGTGGGCCAAAATGGTCATATTTTATTCCTAAGGTTGTTTTTGGTCGAATTACACTTGTCCAATAGAATTAGGACATAATAATATCATTTTTACCTTTAATTAACCTATTTACTTTTAACCGTGGTAAATAAAAGTAAAAAGTTACTATTCACCAAAAATTATTTTCATCTCATTGAACCACATTTTAGTCCTTGATATTAACCGTGTCTCTCGGATTTTCGAAATTCCACTCACAAAAGCGGTAAAATTAAGTTTTATGAAAAATTCAGTTTTTTAACTACCACTTAGTGGTTTCACTATTCATCAAAAAAATGAACGTTTCCAGAAAATTACAGAAAATTAGACCTAAGCTATATTTGATATTATGAATTCAAAAATGACGTCTATTTTACCAAATTCAAAACATATCAGTTATATTAATTAATTTAAAAATTAATTCCCGTCGTCAAAACAAATAACGTGTTTTTAAGAGATAGTAACTATCAAAAGATTGACACTTGTTTATGTCTGGTTTAAATGTGAAATTACATCCAATGACCAACATTTTATTAAATTGTAAAAATATATTATAAATATACTTTAAAACCACTCAAATTAATAATTTATCACTATTAATTATTTCTATTAAAAAAGTTGTTTTTAATTAAAATTTAGTAATTTTCACTATTCATCAGAATATGAAAGTTATCCGAAAAGTACCAAAATTTCACCTTAAGCTAATTTCGATATTCCGAATCCAAAAATGAAGTCCATTTTTAAAAATAAAATTTACAAAATTTCAAAAAGTGGTTATTACTATTCGTAACGGCTAGTTTTAATAATATTTTAATAGCATATCGTTGTTTAGTGAAACTCGGTATTGCGTACTACACACGCTATCTAGGAAGGTCGCTATTGCATGTAATGCAAGGCAAGTCAAGGATGCGTGTTGAGAAATCTCCTTTTGGTGTAGCGTAAAACACAAGACATTAATTAAAAAGAATATTTTTCATAAAATCTCGGGGTGTTACATATATAGCCTCTATATCCATATATTAAAATTATTAAATATATTAACTCTTATTCACATATAATTTTGGAATTCATGATTTCCTTATCTAATGGAGTCTAAAATAATAAAACTAATATCGTCATTAGATCCATCATTTAGGATTTACCCTAGGCATAATATAATTCATGTTCACATTTCAATTTTTAATGATTCATAGTTGTAGGAGTATTTGAAAAATATTTACTGAATAATTACTTTAATTTTTAAAAATATTTTTAACCTAATAAGGCCTCTATTTGGTCCCCCCCCCTTTTAGAAATTCAATAGGGTTATCCACAAACTCTGAGAATTGAGAGGAATAGGTGGAACCACTATTGAGATAATCTTTATTAGGTGGTCAAGTAGAATTCATGTATCTACGAACATAGTGGAATTACCAACGACATCACCTATAAGTATGTTCTTCTCTAGTGAACAAATCTTATTCATGGTAAGAATTTTATTTTTTAAAATATTTTCACATTTTTTTGATATTTTGGTGATAATGGATTCATTCCTATATAATTTAATCTATGATCTACTTTGGCATTTCCCTATTAATTTAATTTTTACTAGAATTTAAGGTTGGAAATCTGTTGTGTTTGATATTATAAAATTAACTATTGATTAAATGATTCCCATTATCAAATTATGTAAAATCCATGAACAATCATCATGGATTACTCATAGTTTTTTGTTTATGGATTAATCCCTCTTTTCTAAATGCATTTATCACTAGAAATTATTTTTATAGTGGTTCAACCATTGTTGTAGAACAATTAACTGAATAATTGATTATTGGTTCCATGGATCATTATTTCATGTTCAATATCAAGAGTTATGATATATATAAAAGGATTTTTTAAGGAAATATGAATTCTATGAAGGAATAGAGATGGTTATTTTACAAGTTGAAGCATGAAAGAAACATTGAAGGAAATAAAAATCATTTTTCAGGAAAACAGTGGCCAGACTCTGGCCTCTAGAGATGACATGATCTTGGTCAATACAGTTTATGTAAATCTTGGTAGGATTCATAAATAAGATGATAAAAGTGGAAAATCATCAACAGGATGTATAGTATATTTCAACATCCTAACTACACAATGTGTAGTTTGGAAGAACACATGTTGTGTATTTTGGGAGGTGTGGTGGTTAGGGTTTTAGAGGAAATTAAATATCACAAGCCTTTTTGTTGACACATATTCAATGTGGCCCAAACTATCTAGATTAGAATTTATAGAGAGTACACACCTAGGTAACTTGAGTATTCCACACAATATATACCCTCACACATGTTGTGTAGTTGTACTTTTACATGCCATGTTGTGTGGCCTTACCTGACCAGGAGGTTGACTTGGGGTGACATGTTGTATACCACCTAGAGCACTCCATTTAATTCTCCATGGATTTTAATGTGACCCTTTAGTAGTCATATATATGTATAATTCTATAAGAAACATGATTATAAACTTACTCTTGAAGATAGTGATTCGGTCCTTAATAATCTAACCATGGTCGATCAAAACATAATTACAAATGTTGGGTTTAGATCTTATACTCATTGGAAAATTTCAACACTCCTTGATGAATTATGGAATCATTTTAGAAATATTTACTCTAACCATTCATGAGATAGGGTTGGTAATTCTCTTCATTTTTTGGGTGTTGCCCTAGGGCATGGGATCCTTTACCTAAAGATCAAATAGGGTTTTTATTTCCACTCACTTTCATTGTCTTGGGTTCACTATCTATGAAGTTAGTATTTATAACTGTGTATGTACGTCACATAGGTATGGGATATTCCTCTAGAGTAGATACTTATAATCATATACATGGTCTTAGGTTCCTCCATTATAGAATAGAAGATATTACATGGTTTTATAGTTCACTTGGCATATAAATGTTGAAAGTATTATGAAATTCATTTGGCTATCTATGGAGGTTGAGATCATACTTTATAGCTAGATTACCTCCTATGAGAATATAAAGGTCCATACTTATTTTCCCTATTTATTATGTTTCAAATATAACTCTCTTTATTGATTCTTTGTATCTTTTTTAATTTTGGGGAATCATATTGGGTATGTAAATACTCAACCCTGGATGGGTTTTTCCTGAATGTGTCATGTATTATATAGATGAAGAGTGATTCAATAGTATTATGTGTGGAAGAAGCATGGGTGGTTCATAGTAGTGCTTGGTAGTAGTGTCAGTCTATTCATGGTCAGACATTAGAGGTTGCGTGTTGGGATAACATTCACATTATTTTATATGTTGGAATTACCATTTGGTTGGGATTATTTTTTCCATATTTTCTTTCATTGTGTACCATAATACTCTATTATGGGTTGTTCGAGGTTATACATGAATTTATTTTCCCATTTTCCACTACATTGCAATAGTTTTTTGTGTAGAGGGATGTGTGTGTGTGTGTGTGCATTTATAATAGGATAAGGCCACCCATTTGTGTGGTATTCTTAATCGATGCTAGTAACTTTCCACTAGAATATTAGAGGTGGGATTGGGGTGTCACTCTTATCTTACGATCAATCTGAAGGGCCCTAGTGGGTTGGTTCATGTTAGATTCAATGTGGTAATTTATTCATGGAATATTCCATTGTTATTTTCTTTTATTTTCAATTAAATAATGGTAATTTAAATTGTGAATTTCCAATGTGAATTTATAATTTGTTCTTTGTGGGAATTTCATCTATAAATTTATAGTGGGAATTTCTAAATTATATTTCTACATGGATTTTCCAATTGAATAAAATATTAATTTTTTATGGAATCTAACAATGTTTTTTTCTATAATTTCTAGTCAATAGTGGGAATTTCCATTGGATATTCTTAGTGTAAATACCATTGCAAATTTTAGTGGGAATTTCAACTAGAAATTTATAGTGATAATTCAAAATATAAATTTTCCCCAAAAATTTTAATTGAATAAAATGTGAATTATGCATTGAATTTCCCCAATTTTTCCATCATTTTCAAGTGTATAGTGTTAATTTCCATAGAAATTACCATAGTGATTTTCACTAAGAATTTCCTATGGGAATTCCATTTTGAATTTCAAATGGGAATTCCCAGTTGGATTTTCCAGTGGGAATTCCTAGTTGGAATTTATAGTGGGTATTTCTAGTGGGAATATCTATTGAAAATTCCTAATTTATTTTCCAATTGAATTTTAAAGTAAACAATGATTATTTCAACTTGTATTTTATAGTGTAAATTTTTAGCACTGTTCTCCATTGTGAATTTCCAATGGGATAACTCCACTAATGATATCCAATTGAATCAAATGTTAATTATTATTTAAATTTACACTAGTTGTTTTCCAATATATTAAAGTATACATATGAAATTTCCAATATAAATTTCACTATGAATTTTTAGTTGGAATTTCATTGATAATTTTTAGTGTGAATTTCCAATGGGAATTACTAGTGTAAATTTTTACTGATAATTTACAATTGATTCATATA
This sequence comes from Viscum album, assembly GCA_963277665.1. NCBI lineage: Eukaryota > Viridiplantae > Streptophyta > Magnoliopsida > Santalales > Viscaceae > Viscum > Viscum album. The sequence continues at coordinate 1,056,211,305 of OY728133.1, forward strand.
AGAATTATACATGTAATTTTCCCCTATTTTTTACAGAATTTATAAGTAAACCATGGAAGTTTCCATTGGAAATATTTGTTTTTATTTCCATATATAATTTTCAGTGGGAATTCAACTAGGAATTTGGGGGGGTCAATCAAAATTACTAGTGTAAATCTCTTTTGGTAATTTCCAATTAAGTTAAATTTGAAATATATATGAAGTTTCCCCTAGTTGTTTTCCATCATTTTCAAATTGATAGGGGGAATTTTCATTTATAATTATAATTTTAAATTCCATTGGGAATTTCTAGTGTAAATTTACAATTCATTTTTCAGTTTAATTCCAAAGTAGAAAATCAGAATTTAATAACATAGTTTTAAGATATTTTAAAATTAAATAGATTTTCATAGTCTTCTAAAGTTATTTAGGAGTTATTTATCCCAATTGAAAAAATTATAGAATTTATTTAAAAGTGATACGTTGTGTTGTAATTTTAATGTTAAGGTGTGAAAATTTATTTAAATTTAATTATCTTATTGTGATAGTTGATCTATTCATAAAACCATTCAATGATATATAATTGGTATACTAATAAATATGAGAATGTTCTTATAAAAATAAAGGGGGTAATATATCATTTCATTGGTAGAGTATTCAAGATGTTAACGTTTCTCTACATGAATTGAGTAAGGTAACAATTTTACAAGAATGGTTTGGGGAACATAGCTTAGTTTTTAAATTTCTATATTATTTTTTATAGTGTGTAATTGTGTTATAGTGAGTAAATATGTTTACACCATTCCACATAGAGTTCAAGCATGCCAAGTTGTGGTAATGGGTTGCAATCAATTGCATTCGTGGATCAGAAAGCTATTGAATATTATTTGATTGAAAATAATTATTTAAATATTATCAAAGGAAATATGAAATAAGTTTCAAAGGAGAATACAAATGGATTTAATTTATATAATGTTAAACTAGTTATAAAATTGATGATACTGGAAGTCCAAATTAAAATAAATAATAGTAAAATTGAATTTTTGAGACATAGAGAGAAGTTGAATGAAAATAAAGATATGTAAATTGTCTATTATAAGGACAAATGGAATATTGATGATATGGTAAAAATAAACAAGTAGATAAATAAAAAATATCAACTATTGTTTTCAAGGTCACCATGGTGGAAGTTCAGGGAGAGGACATAGTTTTGTGGAAGGAGAAAAGAAGTAAATGGGTAATCTAGTAAGAGGGAGATAGTGTTTAATAAGAAGTGGGTGAAAATGGGGAAAGGGTCAAAGGGATATTTATGTAACTATTTCATCATCTAAGAAAAAATATCCACTAATTTGATGGGTGAAGAGTAATTCTAGGAGACCAAAGCATTAATATCCATATATATATAGAGAGATAATGCCCAATAATTGAGCTTTACTACCTAAAACAATGAGTCTAGGTTACTTTTTTAACTCATTCAAACAAAAAAAAACAATAGTTATTCCAAAATTTGGTGAAGCGGTAGTCCATAGTTACAAAGAATTATATAATACTTATTCAACTATTTCTTGATATTGAAGGAGATAGGTATTCTTATTATATTTTTCTAGTTATTGTTTATGGTTATATATTTTACTTTGTACTGAAAATATAAATGTATTATATAAAAATAGTACTTTAGTATAGGAATCTATTAAGAAATAATATCGTATTATTTTAAAGAACATTATTGATTTGTTAAATAAGAGGTGCACATCTAGTGTGGTATGTGAGAGACTGTCTTATTAATATTTAATATTGTGATTTTTAATGATGTCGTAAATTATGTTTTTGAAAATAGGTTATATATAGATGCATAGTTATAATTGAGAAAAAAAATCAAATGTATATTATGTATGGAATTATAGAAATGGAAAGTTAAAACTTCTTTCAAGTTATTTTATAGTAAGAGTGAATTTAAATTTTATGTTAATAAAACACCATTATTTTTATATATTTTTATTATAATATTTTAGGTTATTTATTTAATGATTATTAGAGGATTTTATTTTATTTTATTTTTCTACTAGGGTTGCATGCATTCAGAGAGTGAGAAAATGATGGAAACATTATTAAATAGGGTAGCAGTTCATAGTATAACCACCTCATGCTTTTTATTTTTACCTGTGAACTCTTATAATATCCATTGGAATTTTTTAGTTGGGGATATTAAAAATGATTTATTTAAGTATTTTAACTCCTTATATCACATTCTAGGAACACAATAAAGAGATATGTATCTTAAAGATTCCATTATTGTGGTAATAACCTCTACAGTTTTCAAAATTTATTTAAGCACATCAAAATATGGAGTGGTAATTCATTTATTTTCTCTAAAAAATCATATTTTTAAATCCTAATGATTCATGATTTTATTAATTTTTCTAATTAATGTAAATGGAATTTAAAAATTGGATAAATGATACAGTAGGGAGATTCAAATCTGGATTGTGGTGTCATTATTTGTTATGTCATGGGATATTTGAAAACATGAGTAGTGGATGAAAAAATTATAAATGAAAGAGAATTTAGTGAATTGTGATTATTAATTGTACATTAATTTATAGATTATCTTAGTTGGATGATGTCAAAGATTGATATCATAAGCAATAGATTTATGGTTACTGTAAGTAGTAATGTAGAAATTTGAATGGTGTTTAGAAACTAAAATTATGATGGGTAAGAAACTAAAATGGTGTTTGGTTACAATCTTAAATAGTGATTTATGGATGGATGTTGTTGTAGGTCAATATTATGAGAAAGATATTTCTAGTTTCTACAAGCAGTGATTTAGAAATTTGAATGGTGTTTTGAAACTAAAATTGTTTTGGGTAAGAAACTAAAATTGTTTTGGGTAAGAAACAAAAATAATGAATTATGGAATGTTTTCACCAAGATTTTGGTTTCCAAACATTCCCTTCTTATTTTATTTTTGTGTATGTTTTCAAAAATTAATTTTTGAGGTGAATCAAAGAGAAAAAGTAAATTAGAAATATAATAAAATTATTGATATATATATATATAAACATGTTTTTAAAAAATGGTTTTTCTCATCATTTTGAAATTGTAAAGAAATTAGAAGCTAAAGAAACTAATTTTCTGAATTATAAAATTTACACTAGGGATTTAAAATTTATTCAAAGTTGGGATTTAATTTGAGAATTATCCCTAGTTATTTTTTAGGTTTATAGGAATTTTTCATGCAATTTCCGAGGTGAATTTGCAATTATTTTTTAGTGGAAATTTAAACTGGAAATTTCATATGGGAATTACCATTATTAATTTACACTATGAATTTATAATTGATTTAAATTAGAAATTTATTTATATAATTTATCAAGTTTTTTTTCAAAATTTCAAAGTATATAGTGGGAATTTCAATTGGAAATTCCTAGTTTTTTAAAGCATATAGATTTTTTATTAATTTTATGTAAAAATAAAATATGAATATTAAAAAATAATTAATATCATAAAACAAGAAACTGAATATCTTAATTTGAGAAAACAATAAAAAAATTGATATATTTTTAGTAATATTTTTTAGAAAAAACTATTTTTCTTTGGTTTTTAGACATTGTATCGACATCCATAGCTGAAGCAACTAAATATCTAGAATCTAAAATTCATGCACTAAGATGTTAGTTCCCAATATTTCCCTTCCAAGTTGATTTGTAGTGCATGTTTTTAAAATTTTATTTCTAATTAATTGGTAAAAGAAAATGTCCCTCTAATGTGAAATAAATTGTTCTTTTCATTGCTTCAAGAAAATGCATTTTTTAATAAAACTTTTGTTTCTAAAGAAAATGGTTGTCTATTTTTGTGAATCCCAGGAATGGGTTATTGGTTTTTAAATTTTCCACTCTGACTAAATTAAAAATTCTCCCTACTAGATCCTAATTTTAGTAAAAATACTTCACTAAAAATAAAAATACAAATATAGTCGTTTTATTACATATTCTTAAATATCTTTCCATTGTAAGGTATATATGTTGACCACTTACAAAAAATGGATTACCCTTATAACTATGACATTCCATTATACTTGGGGTTGAATCCTGGAAAATAATACGATGATTAGATATTAGTCATGTGTATTAAATTTACATGATAATAATTACACATTTATATTAATATCTGTGACACGATCACCAAGAGAGACACTATTTGATAGTTCTTTAGAAGTACCCTACAACATCATGATTACACTATATATATAATATAATAAAATATGGGAGATCATTAATATAAACAAAAAATAGCTATATGTAGGTTTTTTGTTCCCTCATTTTCATTTATTATGGGTAGTCATTATTATTTTTTGTGTAACGCCCCGACCCCAGCTACCCAGATCCGGTGCATTACTTCGTAACATTGGCATGATCACAAAAGATCAAGTCTCGAAAGACCGATTAGTTTAGTAGCCTTGGAGACACTAGATACATTCATAAGTCTTACATTACATCATAAAGTAAAAAAACTAATAACAAAGTCTTCATAGTCCACACTCATATCCTCTTCTGACTATCCCTATAGGTCATTACTAAAATACTTCTTCACATCCTGGAAAATATTAAAACATTGAAAGGGGTGAGCTCAGATGCTCAGTAAGGATAAAAATATTGTGGAAGCTTTCATAAATAAACATAAACATTTAAGGCAATGTATAACTAAAACAAAAGCCTTTTAAACTTGAACATCAACATAATATGGCAAAAGTAAAATGAGATAATGCCATTTACTTATTCACATGGATATTTTACTAGTCGAATAATCACATGCAATATCAATAACCACTTTCATAAGGATGGAATGTATAATGCCAGACATTCTGAAACATTTTGTCAAGGCCTCGGCCAAGACGTATAAAATGATTAACGCCTCAGCCAAAACCATAAATCAAATTGGGAAAGGGCCTCGGCCAATTCCACGTCCAGTTGTCTCATGAGACCTACCGATTCATCGAGGAGCTATATCGGGCTCCACCCGTCACTTATTAAGTCCAATACATTCCTCATATGAATAGGTTTAAACATATCATAAACCATAACATAATCGTATCACATAAAACATGCATAAAGGAAACATAACATTTCCACATTTCAATCACAAGATATCAATACAACACATTGATATAATAAAAACTCTTTAAAAACCATGTTCAATACCAAAATAAAAGAAAGTTAAAACTTTGTATTTATTTTTCATAAAAAAAAGATGGCTTGTAGAGGAAGCCGAAACTCAAATAATGGTCACGGCGGCAGAGAAGTCGTTGTCGCCTCATATGTACGGAAATAAAAACATTCCCTTTTTGTCGTTTAGTAAAATGCTTCGTATAGAAAATATTCCTTTTGAATAAACGTAAAAGTCAAAGGGGTTTATACACCGTATAAAAGAAAGTTGTGTATAAAACCAAATATGTCTCAATGAAAGGAGATTGAGACGAAGTCCATAAAAAGATCATTTTTAAAATAAAATAGATCTATTATGTGTATTCACTATAGGTACACATAAAGAATACAAAATAAGACATAATAATATCATGACATAATTTGAAAGTAGGATATTAACCCAAAGAATGGAAATTGGGTTAAGAAGTTCCCTTACCTCGTGTCCGACTTGACTCAACCATTCTTTAACCTCCTGAATAATAAACTAGAGTTAATATCTAGCTTATTAAGAACCATTTTCAATTTCATTATCCTTTTTATATCACTTATTACAATGTTATGAACATTATGTAATTATTTAAGTTAATAACGGTCGTTTTGTTGATTTTTGGTACTTGAGTCAACAATAAACTTCTTATAATTACAAGTTGTTTATGTGGTAGAATATCCATTATCTCCAGAATTATATTCATGATTTAGATGTCATATATATCATATATATCCAGTATATACATTCATTCATAATATTACGTAACATTTGGAGGTAAGAAATGAAATGCACCGTTCATGGAGACGGTAAGCTGTATGTACGCATGAACGCTACTTTCATTTCTATTTCGTATTTAATGGAATGAAATCATAATTATATAAATGTACAATATAATTCCAGTATAATATAGCATATAATACCATTTACTCCATCCTTTATACATCCCACATATGGTATTAACGATTCAAATCACTTTGAGGGGGCGGTAGTCCGCACTTCCTAAAATGAAATTATCGCGTTTACCCATAATGGAAATCATAAAGTATGCCATAAATGATAAATACAGAAGCATAAGTAAAACATAAACATATTATATATCATATATAAATATAGTGACATCTTAATTTCCACCTTTGAAGGTGTTATATGAGTGTTGAACAATCATCATTTCGTGAGGCAGAAATTTGTCATCCACAGAAACCTTATGTTTTTTAACCATTAGATGTAGGTGTGTGTAAGTGTAGCTCGAATCCTTCTTATAAAAACATCCTAGTATATTGAGGATACTGGTTTTGTTACATAAGAAATGAATAAAAAGAGTTTAGGGGGTTGGAGAAGAAAAATAAAACAAAACAACATTAGAGAAGACATTACCTCAAAATCGGGTAACTCTTTTTGATTTGAGCCAAAGGCTTCCTTGGGAAGAGTTCTTCCCAAAGTGAGGCTTCTAGGAGTAATAGGGGGAAGTTGGGAGAGTATTTGGTCATAGTTTGGCCGAACCAAATGGCTTGAAAGTGTGAATGAGGTGGTAGAGGTGGGGGCCTTTTATAAGAGGAGAGGAGGGTCTCTTTTGGAAAGATTGAAATGTTACATTATTATACAATGCTTTTCGGATTCTAAAGGTTCCATACTTATATAATTCGTGGATAAGGTGATAAGGGTTAGAAATCTACCCATCCAATAGTCTTTAGACAATTGTAAGCCTTGGATTTTACATTATCTTTTCATTTTATTAAAATCATTAAATAATGAGGTCATCACTGCATCATAATGATGTCATACATAATTTAATTTATTTAATGTCTAAAAATTATAAAACAAATACTATGATGTATTAAATCCTTTTAGCTTTCTAATTAATATTTATAGTTAAAATTTGGACTTGTGTAACCACACTTAAAAACTGTTTTAGTAGAACAACTCATGTTTGTGTCAATTTAATTTTAACATTAAATAAATATATATTAATGTCATTTCCCAACCAAAGTGGCTCCATGGGTTCCCCAAGTTGACCCATGGGTTGACTTGGTCGGCCATGACTCATCCAATAGGAGTAGGACAAGTGTCAAGCTCATCTCATATTATTAAAACATTATTTTTACCTTAAACTACACTAATTACCTCTAATCGCGATTAAGAACTTAAAAGTTACTATTCACCAAAAAATTATTTTAATCTCATTGAACCACATTTTACTTCTTAATGACAACCATGTATGTCGGATTTTTGAAAATCAAATCACAGAAGTGGTAATATTTCATTTAAACAAAAAATCAGTTATTTAACTACCACTTAGTGGTTTCACTATTCATCAAAAATTGAAGTTTTTCAGAACAATGCCAAAATTTCACCATAAGCTATAATTGATATTCCAAATTCAAAAATGATGTCTATTTTAAAAAATTCAAAACATATAAGTTTCATTAATTAATTTTATAATTAATTCCCGCTGTCACAACAATAGCGTGTTTTTAAGAAACAATTTATATCAAAAGATTGGCAATTGTTTATGTCCAATTTCAATGTTAAATTAATTCTAATGACCACCATTGGATAAAATGGTAAAAATATATTCTAATTATACTTTAAAACCACTAAATAGTATAATTTATCACTATAAATTATTTTGATTAAAAAAGTTGTTTCTAAGTAATTTTCACTATTCATAAAAAATTGGAAGTTCTCAGAAAATTACAAAAAATTCAACTTTGGATAATTTCGATATTACGAATACAAAAATGAAGTCCATTTTGAAATATAAAATTTATATAATTTTAAAAAGTGGTTATTACTATTCAAAACGGCTACTTTGATTAGTCGCAGTGTTTTAGAACTCGAAGTTGCGTACAATGCAAGCTATTGCATTATTGAATGAGAAGCGTATCATGGAAGCTCGGGGTGTTACATTATCCCCTCCTTCAATAAATTGCGTCCTCGCAATTTGAAATTTTTCTTTGAAAATAAAAGGTTGAAAAGAGAAAATACCTTTGAGGAAAACCCACATCGGAAATAAGATTAATAAAATTTTGCCTTAATAAGAGGGAAAGGGAAATGAAAAAGTCACCACCCAATTATGATATCGATTAGGAGAACATTGGTGGCAATTAGAGACATATAATTGGAGGAAAAACGTAAATATTTGTAGGGAGTGATTGAGGTCATCAATTACAATCAACTGTCAAATTGAGGGCCTCAAAGCCTTCAATCTATGGTGATTTAAAATATCATCAGTTCAACAAGACATAAGGTATTAGGATAACACATTTTTTTGTTTTAATATCCCTTTACTAAAGTTTAATTATTAATTTATTCATTGAATAAGAGATAGGTATATATATATTTATGCTTGACAATTAGAGTTTCAACCTTCAACTCATCTTTCACTCAAAAAGATAATAGAACTCAAAAATATTATACTTATCCTAATTGTATAAGGTTCCAAATGTTAACACATACCATTTAGATTAGTAAAATTATTTTGTAATAACCAGGGACTTCCTGTAGGCTAGTGGTAGGAAATAAAGGCCTGTCGCACTATGATTGTGGATTCGATTCCTGCAGCTTTGTCTGACGCGACGGGTTATGCCCCACCCTGCAGGTTGTCCTTTTCCTAAAACTATAGTATCATAATATTCCAAAAATAATCTTCATAAATTTTTTAACCTTAAACAATACTATCCAAAGATCAACTTAATCCACTCCAACCTTTATAGTTATCCAAAATACCTCTGTCCAGACTTTCTCTAAAAGGTCTCTTAATTCCAAAATCAATTTATCAGATTCCCCAAACAAAGTAAAGTTTCTCTTATTGTCACATACTAAAAATATAATTACCTTCATAATATTAAAACCTTACTGAAATCAACAAGTACTGCAGTACAATCCTTATATATATATCACATTATTCTAATAACCAGAATATAATCCATGAGTCCAAAAGCACCAATACATTAGTTTTTCTGCTTCAACTGTAGTAACAGCATAAGATTGTCCTTGATCCCTTGGCCTTTTCTGAGGTAAGTTTCCCTGATGCTTAGGAAATTCATTTGCATAATGACCCATTTCCCTACAATTATAGCATTCAACATTGATAGCCTCTTTCTTTCCCTTACAATCACGAGCCTGGTGACCTTTTTCTCCACATTTGTAACAAACTCCCATTCCTTTTAGGCAAGTACCAGGGTGATTCTTCCCACAATTATCACATAATGGAAAATCCTTTTTTCCCTTTTTCCCTTTATCTGTCTCTTGTTCCACCGTTCTCTTTCTCTCTTGCTTTACTTTGTTGTCATAAGACTTAGAGAATTCCTTTTCTGTCTTGATAGAACACGAGACAATATCTTCGTATGACGAGAAGGTTTGTGAGACTAATGCTCGATGGAGAAATGGTTTTAACCCATCAAAGAAACGATCAATATTACTTCTTGGGTTACGTATATAATCTACAGCATGTCTCGCTAACCTTGTAAAGTTGGCCTCATACTTTGCGACATTCTCATCCTCCTTTTGTCTCAGACTCAAAAACTGTCTTTCCATATCTGCTCGATGGTCATGTGGAAAGTATTTTTCTAAGAAAAGATCTTTGAACTCTCTCCATTACATATTTGATACTTCTTCATCTTCCTTTGTGTTTTGAATCAATGACCACCATTGATCGGCATCTCCAGTGAGGCGGTAAACTGCCATGATAACCTTCTCCCTTTCGCTACTCCCCAAGGCGTGGAATATTTTCTCTAAGGAGTTTATCCATTGCTCTGCTACTAACGGATTTGTACCCCCATTAAATGTTGGTGGTTGTTGCCTTATGAAGCGGTCTAACATTGATCCTCCACGTTGCGGATTAGGGTGCTCCATATGAGTAAGGTTATTATTCATAACCTGAGTGAGTTGTCCCAGTATTGTAATAAGTTGATCAGCACCAGTTGTATCTCCAGATCCACAATAATTATCTTGAGCAGGAGGGAAATCCCTACACGGAGTGCGTGCATTGATACGGTTTCCATTCCTTCTACTAGGCGCCATTTCTATACAATGGCATAAACTACATTAGTTTATGAATCAAAATACATAATTCCATACTTATAAAATACTTGAAATAAATTGAACTATTTATGGATATAATCCATAAAAATGTTTTCTTTGAGGAAGTATATACTCATAACCCTTCATAGTGGTTTGTAAAGAAAATGAGAATTATCCTAAGCATATCCTCCGGGAGTGTCGTAACCAAGAGTACAGCAAGGCCCGTTGTCGTGCACCAGTTCCCGTTCGAGTCTAGATCAAAGCGGTGTTTTCGGGTTTTACCCCTAGGTACATCTGTGCCAGATCCGCCTATACCTGCTCGTATCCAGACAGGGATGTATTGCTCAGAAAACTCACAAAATCTTTACAACAACAAAATTCTAGGAAGTTCTTCTATACTAATCCTCAAAGTCTATCTTTGGGCTATGTGCTCTAATCAGAGTTTATCTAAATATAGCTTCCAAGGTTAGTACTAAACTGCCTCTGATACCAACTGTAACGCCCCGACCCCAGCTACCCAGAGTCGGTGCATTACTTCGTAACATTGGCATGATCACAAAATATCGAGTCTCGAAAGACCGATTAGTTTAGTAGCCTTGGAAACACTAGATACATTCATAAGTCTTATATTACATCATAAAGTAAAAAAACTAATAACAAAGTCTTCATAGTCCATACTCATATCCTCTTCTGACTATCCCTGCAGGTCATTCCTAAAATACTTCTTCACATACTGGAAAATATTAAAACATTGAAAGGGGTGAGCTCAGATGCTCAGTAAGGATAACAATATTGCGGAAGCTTTCGTAAATAAACATAAACATTTAAGGCAATGTATAACTAAAACAAAAGCCTTTTAAACTTGAACATCAACATAATATGGAAAAATTAAAATGAGATAATGTCATTTACTTATTCACATGGATATTATACTGGTCGAATAATCACATACAATATCAATAACGGCTTTCATAATTAGGGAATGTATAATGCAGACATTCTGAAACATTTTGTCAAGGCCTCGGCCAAGACGTCTAAAATGATTAAGGCCTCGGCCAAAACCATAAATCAAATTGGGAAAGGGACTCGGCCAATTCCACATCTAGTTGTCTCATGAGACCTACCGATGCATCGAGGAGCTATAGCGGGCTCCACCCGTCACTTATTAAGTCCAATACATTCCTCATATGAATAGGTTTAAACATATCATAAACCATAACATAATCGTATCACATAAAACATGCATAAAGGAAACATAACATTTCCACATTTCAATCACAAGATATCAATACAACACATTGATATAATAAAAACTCTTTAAAACCCATTTTCAATACCAAAATAAAAGAAAGTTTAAACTTTGTATTTATTTTTCATAAAAAAAAGATGGCTTGTAGAGGAAGCCGAAACTCAAATAATGGTCACGGCGGCGGAGAAGTCATTGTCGCCGCATATGTACGGAAAGAAAAACATTCCCTTTTTGTCATTTAGTAAAACACTTCGTATAGAAAAGATTCCTTTTGAATAAACGTAAAAGTCAAAGGGGTTTATACACCGTATAAAAGAAAGTTGTGTATAAAACCAAATATGTCTCAATGAAAGGAGATTGAGACGAAGTCCTTAAAAAGATCATTTTTAAAATAAAATAGATCTATTATGTGTATTCACTATAGGTACACATAAAGAATACAAAATAAGACATAATAATATCATGACATAATTTGAAAGTAGGAGATTAACCCAAAGAATGGAAATTGGGTTAAGAAGTTCCCTTACCTCGTGTCCGACTTGACTCAACCGTTCTTTAACCTCATGAATAATAAACTAGAGTTAATATCTACCATATTAAGAACCATTTTCAATTTCATTATCCTTTTTATATCACTTATTACAATGTTATGAACATTATGTAATTATTTAAGTTAATAACGGTCGTTTTGTTGATTTTTGGTACTTGAGTCAACAATAAACTTCTTATAATTACAAGTTGTTTATGTGGTAGAATATCCATTATCTCCATAATTATATTCATGATTTAGATTTCATATATATCATATATATCCATTATATACATTCATTCATAATATTACGTAACATTTGGAGGTAAGAAATGAAATGCACCGTTCATGGAGACGGTAAGCCGTACGTACGCATGAACGCTACTTTCATTTCTATTTCGTATTTAATGGAATGAAATCATAATTATATAAATGTACAATATAATTCCAGTATAATATATCATATAATACCATTTACTCCATCCTTTATACATCCCACATATGGTATTAACGATTTAAATCACTTTGAGGGGGCGGTAGTCCGCACTTCCTAAAATGAAATTATCGCGTTTACCCATAATGGAAATCATAAAGTATGCCATAAATGAAAAATACAGAAGTATAAGTAAAACATAAACATATTATATATCATATATAAATATAGTGACATCTTAATGGCCACCTTTGAAGGTGTTATATGAGTGTTGAACAATCATCGTTTCGTGAGGCAGAAATTTTCCATCCACAGAAACCGTATGTTTTTTAACCATTAGATGTAGGTGTGTGTAAGTGTAGCTCGAATACTTCTTATAACAACATCCTAGTATATTGAGGATACTGTTGTTGTTACAAAAGAAATGAATAAAAAGATTTTAGGGGGTTGGAGAAGAAAAATAAAACTAAACAACATTAGAGAAGACATTACCTCAAAATCGGGTAACTCTTTTTGATTTGAGCCAAAGGCTTCCTTGGGAAGATTTATTACCAAAGTGAGGCTTCTAGGAGTAAGAGGTGGAAGTTGGGATAGTATTTGGGCAAAGGTTGTCCGAACCAAATGGCTTGAAAGTGTGAATGAGGTGGTAGAGGTGGGGGCCTTTTATAAGAGGAGATGAGGGGCTCTTTTGGAAAGATTGAAATGTTACATTATTATACAATGATTTTCAGATTATAAAGGTCCCACACTTATATAATTCGTGGATAAGGTGATAAGGGTTCTAAATCTACCCATCCAATAGTCTTTGGACAAGTTTAAGCCTTGGATTTTACATTATCTTTTCATTTTATTAAAATCGTTAAATAATGAGGTCATCGCTGCATCATAATGATGTCATACATAATTTAATTTATTTAATGTCTAAAAATTATAAAAAAAATACTATGATGTAGGAAATCCTTTTATATTTCTAATGAATATTTATAGTCAAAATTTGGACTTGTTTAACCACACTTAAAAACCGTTTTAGTAGAATAACTCATGTTTGTGTCAATTTAATTTTAACATTAAATAAATATATATTAATGTCATTTTCCAACCAAAGTGGCTCCATGGGGTCCCCAAGTTGACCCATGGGTTGTCTTGGTCGGCCATGACTCATCCAATAGGAGTAGGACAAGTTTCAAGCTCATCTCATATTATTAAAACATTATTTTTACCTTAAACTACACTAATTACCTCTAATCGCGATTAAGAACTTAAAAGTTACTATTCACCAAAAAATTATTTTAATCTCATTGAACCACATTTTACTTCTTAATGACAACCATGTATGTCAGATTTTTGAAAATCAAATCACAGAAGTGGTAATATTTCATTTAAACGAAAAATCGGTTATTTAACTACCACTTAGTGGTTTCACTATTCATCAAAAATTGAAGTTTTTCAGAACAATGCCAAAATTTCACCATAAGCTATAATTGATATTCCAAATTCAAAAATGATGTCTATTTTACAAAATTCCAAACATATAAGTTGCATTAATTAATTTTATAATTAATTCCCGTTGTCACAACAATAGCGTGTTTTTAAGAAACAATTTATATCAAAAGATTGGCAATTGTTTATGTCCAATTTCAATGTTAAATTAATTCTAATGACCACCATTGGATAAAATGGTAAAAATATATTCTAATTATACTTTAAAACCACTAAATAGTATAATTTATCACTATAAATTATTTTGATTAAAAAAGTTGTTTCTAAGTAATTTTCACTATTCATAAAAAATTGGAAGTTCTCAGAAAATTACAAAAAATTCAACTTTGGATAATTTCGATATTACGAATACAAAAATGAAGTCCATTTTGAAATATAAAATTTCTATAATTTTAAAAAGTTGTTATTACTATTCAAAATGGCTACTTTGATTAGTCGCGGTGTTTTAGAACTCGAAGTTGCGTACAATGCAAGCTATTGCATTATTGAATGAGAAGCGTATCGTGGAAGCTCGGGGTGTTACATTTTGTCTACTCTAAACATGTTTTGAACTTATCATCGCCTTTTCTTTTATCTTTCTTTTTGAATACTATTTTAAATTGTTTTTAACTATCTATGTTAGTATTAGCCTTCAATTTAGTGGGTAAATTATTTCTCACTTCCCAAAATTCCCTTTCATGGTTATTTATATTTGAAAACCCAATCATATAACTCTATTGAATCTCCCAAGACTCTTTTACAAGTTTTATTATCATTCGTGAAAACTGTTGGTAACATTTTTATTTTTTTATTGTCATATCCTCTTCAAAATTATTAATATAAATTTATACCATATTGATTTAAATGTATTTTTTTCATATATTTGGGATATATAACTCTATAAAATATTGAAAATCTCATTGGTAACACATGTGAGTCAAATATAGTAAGTAAACTTTTCTTTATAAAGAAACAACGGTATAGTGCACATAGCTTTATTCAAGAATATGATTAAAACCTATATATATGAATTTTATAAATTAAATTTTATGTTATTAACATAATTTTTGAATTCATCATGCCAAAATTATATTAGGATGAATTTTTGATATTTTTCAAAAATAATTGATTTTTAGGTGAATAGTGAAAAATACTGATTTTATAAAACTATCACTTTTTTACTTTATAATGTTGTAAGAATAAATGTAAGGTTTATGAAAACTTTTTTATAAAAAAATCTATACATTATAAGCAATTAAATTAATATAAAAATATAATGGAAAACTTATAAATATATTCTTAACATTTTGAAAATCTAAGTAATTTTTTGGTTCCAATAAAAAGAATTTTTAGTTCTTCTTTTCTAACCAAGTATTTAGAAGTTACCATTCAATTTTGGTTTGGTTTGATAAAAAATAAATCCTATTTGATTTTAAATAATTCAATTAACTCCATTGTAATCAACATTATATTCTTTTTTCTAAAAAATCATTTTTATACCTAAAAATACATTTTTCTAAAAAAAATGTTTTTCAACACATTTTATGAGTTAGATTTAAAATTAAATTTTATTAATTATAGAAATTAAATTTGATAAAATTGATTCCATATTTTGAAATATCACTTACAAAATTTTTTAATGAGGCCCCCTTAATTTTTGTTCATTGTGAATAGTAACTTTGGTAGAAAGTTAGTTACCACAATAAGAATTGAAACATGTTTAAAGGGTTAAAACTAAAATTATAAGGGTTAAAATGACCTTAAAAATTGTATAAATTCTATTTTTGGGTCATATTTAGATATTATCACAACATCACTTCATAGATGAGTCATTTTTTGAGCAATTTTTCTTTAGTAATAAATTGATATATTTTAATCATTTGAAAAAGTCCAAGTTGATACACTCCCTCACTTATTAAATGACATTGCCACTCCTCTCTTCTCCACACTTCATGATCCTCTTAGCCCAACTATTCCTACCCAATTCATTTGATAATATACCTTTTCATGTCCTATATTTCATATTTTGATCAAAATATTATCCTTATAATGATTAAGGTGTAAGCCATAGGAGGTTGTCCAAAGAAGTAGTATAGCTCTTAACCGGGTATTTTAATTATATTTCTTGTTATACCTCATTCAATTTTGTTCTAAACATGATGAAATAAAAACATATGTATATCCCCTATAATTAGATATTATTATGTTAATGTAAAAATAATTATTTATCTTCTTCTCCATCAAATGGGAAATGAAAGGATCATTCATGCGTACATACCGACTACCACCTCATGAAGATGAAGTGTTTTATTTTTCCTCATTCCCTCTTATGGTTGGTTATTATTATGGATAAAAATTAAATAATATGATATATATATGTGTGTGTTTGTGTGTGATATTTATGAAATAAATAGTATTTTGTAAATATAATATATCATTTACCTTCTTACCCTTTCCCTTGTTAAAAAAATGATAACATTGTTTGTAAGTATGTGTGGACTACCACCTCTACAAAGCATTGTGATTCATTTTTCAAGACCACATTTCATGTATGATTCTAAATATTTATGTAATGAATAGAAATTATAATTATCATTAATAAAATTCTATATATTATGAAATCATTATAAAGACACAAGGACCAAAACTAACGAACTGAAACTTGCATGAAAATCAAAATGTGTGACACTAGGAAACAATAGTTTTATTAAGGAATTGTTAATAAATGGATGTAGAAATTTTATAAGTTCATCATATATGATATTATAAGTATGTATATGTTTTTTAATTATAATTAATTTAAATTTATTTTATATGAGAATAAAATTACTTATAAAGAAATTCATATCTAAGGTAAGTGTTTATTTAACAATATCATCCTTATTCGGGATTTTTTATGTTTATGTTTCTATTGGGGTAATTATATAATATTTCTCTCTTAAACTACATATATTATAATATACTCTAGTTATTTCTAGAAATTATAATTTTTCCTTTCTTTTTCCTCAATCTAAGTACTTAAAATCCCAAAAGAATACTTTCAGGGAAAACTGGATTTGTTTGTAGATACAATCCCAAATCATTTTATTCCTTGTACATATTTTCTTTAAAATGTTTTAAATAATATTTTTAATATTATTAAAGTATTTATTAATGTCATGACCCGTCCTTGGGGCCCATGTCATGACTACCCCAAGCTCGCCTTCTTAAGGTTAGGGGCTGGCGACTAGTACCAAAAGGAATATCCCAGAGAAAAGGGAAGGCATTGTCTTTAAACCTTAAACTCACACAGACTATACACAACCAGGTTTAACCAAAACGTTCTAATATAGTAAAAGAGTTATGAAATTAAATGGGCTAATATACAAATAAACTGAAGTACAAGTACATGAAAAGGTAAAAAAGCTCTAGGATTGTCCACCGAGGAATCCTACCTAAAGGGTATGTACAGATCTCGATCAAGTCATCCCTGAGGTACATCTCATCTAAGTCCAACTCCGAGTAGCCTCGATCACTGTTGTCTGTCGTCTGCACAGGACACAACAAGGTGGGGGTGAAGCATGTGTAGGGGTGAGTATAATGATACTCAGTAGGGACCACAAGTCCCTCGAAGGTCTCCTAGAATCCACTAAGGATAAACCACAGTAGTAAGGATACAATCACAAAGTATCATCCAACCCTACTTAGGTATATTCTCATACATATACCTAAGTAATCAATTACAATCCGGCTCTAACTCTTGAACCCAAGCACAACCCATTCCACGAAGGAAGAAAGACAACACGTTGATAAAAACACGAATTCAAGACTCATCTCACACAAGTATACAACTTATGTAGAGAAATAAAGATGATTAGATGTTTCCACTGAATCATCTACTCTGTCAAACCCAGGTAGGATCCGGGTACAGTAATCAGAGATGACGAACCCACGTAGGATCCTGGAATAGTAATTAGAGCTGTCAAACCCACGTAGGATCCTGAAATAGTAGTCAGAGCTGTCGAATCCACATAGGATCCTGGAACAGTAGTCAGTCATGTCAGACCCATGTAGGATCCCTTTATCACAAAACAGCCAGCCACAAGGTTCCGCACAAATCACGGTTGATTACGGGAGGGTCCGCTCCTCAAACCAAGTGTCTATACATAAATTGCAATGAATTCCCAAGTTGATGCATCCAAAAGATCTGTATTTCAATAAGAAACCCAATGCGACAGACAGCACATCAATCAGACACCCGGTCTGAGAGTTATTGGCATTTTTATTCCGAGGGCCTAGTTGGATTTACGTTCGATCCAACCCGGCCATACCCCAACTACGTCCAAACCTCAAGTGAGGTATACCAAAAGAACTGTCTCCCTCCAAGGTTTTCATCGCCGCAGATGGTTTGTCAATCGGACGCATGTAGCTCAAGTTACGAGCAAAAGAGTGGAATCAGGTCAAAGCAGGTCCGGGTCTAGTGCAGCCCAGTCGGACCGACCCGGCCCGAACCAGCCCGACCCGGGTCCGAACTGGGAACTGAACCAGTCTGTGGGTCTGACCTGGCCGGCGGGGGCGGCCCGACCCGCACTGGGTCCGGCCTATGTTGGGCCTACGGCTGGCGGTCCCCATGGGGTCCTCCCTAGCTGCGTCCAGGGGGGAGGTCATGCCCCCTGGAGTCCCGAACGACTTATCCATTTGGGTGGTTTAGATCCAGTATCACGTGGCGCCGATATGTGTCATGGGGGACCCATGCAGGGGGTCCCGTTGTTCTTGGCTGGCCGAGCGGCCAGCCGCCTCCCGCGTGGCGCGGTTGCGTCGTACCTCTTCTAGCATTCGGCTCTATCGACCACCCGCCCTCCATCGCTGCGGCCAAGGCTATGGCCACTCGCTCCACCGCGTGGTGTGTGATGCGCAGTGCCTTCCCCGGAAACCCGGCGGCCCGAGCAGCCGGTTCTTCTAGCGGTCGGACTTGCGCCGACCACCACTGCACCACCGCGACCCATCGGCCGCAGCCTGCTTTTCTGGTGGTGCAGTTATGCCGGTGCCATCCATGGGGCCTTCCGGAGTGTCTGCCGCCCTTCCCTTCGTTCTACTGGTGACGTTTTTCAGTTCCGACCACTGGTGAACCTTCTGCGGGTCACCGGACGAGTTCTGGTGGCCTGATTCTCGTTTCGGAAGTAGTCGCGCACTCCTCAGGACATCACCTTCGATCTGCAACCATCGTTGATGAAAATTGCTCAACCCGGACTCGTGATGTGATTAGCATAAAAATACAAAAAGTAAGGTGGAGAGGTCAGACCGTGTTCGTTCGGCCCGCACCCTCCACGTTAGAGTGATAGCATGCAGCTTCGAATCTTAATTCCATGAAATAAAATGAAGAACGAGAAACAAATAATAAATCTCAAACCCCTGCCTTAGATTAGTTGATGTTAAGGAAGAATATGAAGAAGTTGAGGATGAAATAGTCGGCGTTATTCAAGGATGGCGCTTCCTCCCTTGTTCCGGTAGGAGATCAATGAAGAAGAAGATGTTCATCATTGGCGAAAGAAGAGTTCTTCCTCCAAGGTTTCCTCCAACAGCCAAAACACCAATTCCTGCAACTCCCAAAGGAGGGGAACAAACACAACAATTTGAGGAGTCTCCCCCTAATCACTTCATTTAATGAAAGAGGGGGGTTGGCAAGAATTAAAGTGGGGGTTTAGTTCGGGTGGACCTCACTTTAATTCAAAAAGATTTGAATAAAATAAAATTTAGGTTTTAACAATTTTATTTTATTCCACCTTTTTTTTATCCTCCATGAATGGTTGGAAAACCAACTTCCATTCACAACAAAACACAGCTAAGGTGAAGGTCCCCTTAAGTAATATATGGCATTGTGAGTTCAATGGTTCCCTTGGATTTGAATTCCAAGAACCAGTTCTAAAGTTACCAAAACCCACTCTTAAGTTCACTGAACATACTCAGGAACTTCAGAAGAGAACATTCTGAGCACTTTGGGCCTCAGAATTACGTTTCATCAGAAACCACAGACTCGGAAAAATTCTATATAATTTTAAAAAGAAAATTTACATGGATTTTCAGGTCTTTAAATTCTCCCCACCTCAGAGATTTGTGTCTCCAAAAGCCAAAACTCAAAAACTAGGAAAAAATGGGGGTACTGAGCATGAACCTGACCTTCCTGCTCCCATGTTCTCTCTTGGAGGTTCACATGCTGCCATCGCACACGCACCAGAGGTATCGATCGACCATGAAGTACTCTCTCATGTCGATCCTCGATCTCCACTAGAACCTCTGAAAAAGTCACCCCATCGTCGATGTCAAGATCTCCCCTTGTCTATGATGTGAGTAGGATCACACATATATCTCCTTAGCTGGAATACGTGAAAAATTTTGTACACCCTATGAAACTGAGGGGGAAGTGTCATGCGGTAAGCCACCTCACCTACTCTGCTAAGGATCTGTAAAGGTCCGATGAATCTCAGAGATAACTTGCTGCCTCGGCCAAATCTCCACTAACCTCATCGAGGTGAGACCCGTAGAAAGACATGGTCGCCATCCTCGAACTCCAGAGGTCTCCACCTCCTGCCATCATATGACTTTTTCCTGCTCTGTGTAGTCTTCATCCACTCCTGTATGATCTGCACCTTCTCTGTGGTATCTTGTACCATCTCTGGTCCCACTAGTGCTGGATACCCTGGGTCTGTCCAGCACAGTGTCGATCAGCAAGGTCGACCATACAAGGCCTCAAAAGGTGTCATCCCGATGGTGGATTGATAGTTGTTATTGTAAGAAAACTCCACGAAAGGAAAGTGGTCCTCCCAACTGCAATCGAAGTTGAGGATGCATGTACAGAGCATGTCCTCGAGAGTCTGAATGGTCCTCTCAGTTTGGTCATCCGTCTGAGGATGGAAGGCGGTTCTCAAATGAAGCTGCATCCCGAAAGCCTCCTACAACCCCTTCCATAGCTAGGAAGTGAAACGTGTGTCACGATTGGAGACAATCATCGAAGTTAACCCATGTGGTCTCACAATCTTCTGCACATAGAGGCATCCCAATCTCTCTACTGAACCCTAATCTCTGATCAGTAGGAAGTGGGCCGACATGGTGAGTCGGTCAACGATCACCCAAATCAAGTCATGTCCCTTGGATATATGTGGAAGTCCTTTCACAAAGTCCATGGATATCCCATACCACTTCCACTCGGGGACCTCTGAAGGTTGAACCA
This sequence comes from Viscum album, assembly GCA_963277665.1. Classification (NCBI taxonomy): domain Eukaryota; kingdom Viridiplantae; phylum Streptophyta; class Magnoliopsida; order Santalales; family Viscaceae; genus Viscum; species Viscum album. The sequence continues at coordinate 1,056,232,396 of OY728133.1, forward strand.
AGCCTGTTGGTACCTGGTACTCCGCCTTCACTTGCTGAAAAGTGAGGCATCGAGAGACAAACTCCGCTACTGCCTTCTTCATACCTAGTCACTAGTGTTATCGTCGAAGGTCCTGGTACATCTTCGCCACACCTGGATGTACCGCTAGAGGTGATGTGTGGAAATCCCTCAACACTACCTCCTGAAGTGACGTTGGTACCATGGTACGTCCTTTGAAGAGGATGATGTGCTCCCCACCTACAGAAAATTCATCAGGTGCCAGCCCTATGGATATCTGTGCACGTCGAGCCTCACAGTCATCATCCCCACATTGCACCTTCTTGACTCTCTAAAGGAGTGCGAATGTGACTGTAAGAGACTTCATGAAAGCTTCTCCATCTTAGTCCACATAAGAAATCTGCAAAGCGGACAGCTGCTCATTCGCCTCTCCTAGAAGTTGAATACCAGATCTCCTACTGAGAGCATCTGATACAACGTTCCCCTTACCAGGAGTATAGATTATCTCGAAATCATAGTCCTGGAGGAACTCAAGACAATGCCAATGTCTCAGGTTTAGGTCCTTCTGCAAGAAGATATACCTGAGACTCTGGTGGTCAGAGTAGACTATGAAATGCTCACCCATCAGATAGTGTCGTTGCATCTTCAAGGAGAAGACCACTACTGCTAACTCCAGGTCATGGGTAGCATAGTTCTGCCCATGATGTCTCAACTAACGAGAACCATAATCTATCACTGCTCACTCTTGCATCTAGATGCATCTGAGCCCGGTCCCTGATGCATCACAGTAGACCACGTACCCAACACCCTCCTCTGGTAGCCTCAAGATGGGCGTACTAGTCAGCCTCTACCTCAGCTCCAGAAAACTCTTCTGGCACCTCTCTAACCACACAAAGGGTTTACCCTTCTTCTTCAATGCCGATAAGGGTGTTGAAACTCTGGAGAAGTCTGGCACAAATCTCCGATAATAACTGGCCAGACCCAGGAAACTTCGTACCTCCATTACACTCCCGGGTGGCTCCCAAGCTAGAACAGCCTCAATATTCACTGGGTCCATAGCAACTCCATCCTATGAGATGATGTGTCCCAGAAAGTGAACCTCTCGGATCTAGAACTGGCACTTCGAGATCTTACCATAAATTTGGTGCTCTCGGAGTGTGTCTAGTACTATCCACAAATGATAGGCATGCTCCTCCTCAGTAGTCGAGTAGATCAGAATTTCATCGATGAAGACTACCACAAAGCGATCAAGGTATGGCTGGAAGATCTTGTTCATAAGCCCCATTAACACATTTGGTTCGTTGGTTAAGTCAAATGGCATAACCATGAACTCATACTGGCCATACCGACATCTGAAAGTCATCTTCTGCACATCCTCATCACGTACTCTGAGCTGGTGGTAGCTCGATCGTAGGTCTATCTTGGAGAACCAAAGTGCTCCCTTCAGCTAATAGAAGAGGTCATAAATCCTCGGAAGTGGATACTTGTTCTTCATGGTCACCTGGTTTAGGCGTCGGTAATCCACACAGAGCCTCAAAATTCTGTTCGCCTTCTTGGGGAACAAAATTAGGGCTTCCCATGGTGAAACACTGTGTCTGATGAACCCCTTTCCCTACAAGTCCCCCAGCTATACTTGTAGCTCATGAAGCTCTGCAGGATCCATCCAATATGCTGGTGTAGATATTGGTGTCATCCCTGGATACAAGTCCATGTAAAATTCTACCTCTCTATGAGGAGATAGTCCTGGCACCTCATTAATAAAAACGTTCGCGTACTGATCCACCACAATAGGATAGCTCGGACTCTGCACATCAACTGCTCCAAGTATAAGGATATCCAACTGATGAGTGATCGGCTTCCCCCTCCTCTGGGTAAGTCCATCATGCGCTGAAAAGGCTCCCTTCTCACCGATGAAGGTAAACCTAGTCCCATCCTCGCGAACACACCGCACTTTCTGCCTAATACAGTCAATCTAAGCATGGACTGTAGATAACCAGTCCATACCCAATATGATGTCATAAGGCCTCAACACCGCTACTAGAAGATACTAGACAAAGCTATCGCCTCCTAGAGTAATCTCACACTTCTGGAAGCATTGCGTAATCATCGAATCCTCTCCCGTAGGAGTCTCTAGCCGTAAAGATCAAGCCAACGGCTCTGTCAGAATCTCCGCGCTCTGAACGAGGGTAGTGGCAATGAAAGAGTGACTAGAACCTGTGTCTATAAGTACTGCAACTATGGTAAAGTAGACACATATCGTACCTCAAATCATCTCCGGAGCACCATGATGGTAAGCTTCAGCTTCCTGGAGCTGAGATCTCCCATGTCCACTTACTCCCTATGGTCGGGGTGGACCTCCTGGTGGTGGTGGCGGTAACACCTCGAAACATCCTCCACCGCCAGCTGCTCGACCAGATCCTCTGCCACATCCACCTGCGCCCTGCGGACTGCCTCAATCGAATCTCCATCTCTGCCTGGGTGGTCCTTTGACTGTCTTCTGATCATCTTCATGGAAGGTCCGACAGTCACGATCCATGTGACCCTACCTGTCGCATGCGTAGCACTTCCTGCTCCTCGTATGACTGCCTCTGTCTCATGTTCCCCACACCATCGAACTTGTATCCTGAGGTCGTCCACTGAATGGCATGGTCCTCTTGGATCTCTGGGACATCTGTCTACTGTCAGCTGCAGAAGACTCCACTACGTGACGCAAAGTGGTGGGTCTCGTTGCTGGTGACTGCTCAGCAAGGAAACTCTCCACTAAAAGGGTTTTCTCCAACACCTCTGCATGTGTCGGGATGTTGAGGGAGATTATTGAAGCCTTGATCTCTCGCCTGAGCCCCTGCTCGAAGGTTTGGGCCCTGAAGAATGGTTCCCACACCATATATGTGGAGTAGCACGAGAGGTTGGTGAACCTCACTGAGTACTGTGACACTGTCATGTTGCCCTATTGCAGATGAAGTATCTCTTGTATCTGCACTACACGTAGGGTGGCTGGGACAAACTCCGCCCGAAACAGGATCTCGAAGTCTACCCAGAGAAGTTTCCCCTCGTCATGCACCTAGAGCATCAGGCTCCACCATCTGTCTATAGCTGTCTGAAGGAGACTCACAACAAGGATCACCATAAGGTCGGCTGGAGTCCCAACCAGTCCGAAGACTCTCACCACAGCCTCCAGCCAATCCTCAGCTGCCTATGGTTCCATCTCACCCCTGAACCTCAACGGCCTCTAATGTTGGAACTCATGCAATGCCCTCAGGCAGCGTGCACTCTCTACTCCTAGGGATGGTTGTATCAGTGGCCCAACGGGTAGTGGTGCCACAAGTGCCTCCACTGTGATAGGGCACTGCACTGAGGCCTTGTAACTCGGTGGGTAGCCATCTTGTACAAAGCCTTGAACCCTAGCTGGCTCTATGCATGGGGCCATCCTGAAAAGAAACAAGTTCACCATGGTCAATAAGTTATACCTGGTGAGCTGACTCAAAGAGATCATAAAGATAAATTTTCAAATGAAACACACACGCAATCAGTGTTTTCGTGCACTGAGTCAAAAATCAGAAGTCAGAGTCCTAGTGTATGGATATGTCGGCTGCTACACCAACACCGGTTTCCCTAAAATGATAACCACACCCAAAACACTTAACACTATTGCCGTTAAAAGATCATATTCCAATGTTCTATGGTAGAACCAACTCCCCTGATACTAATTTGTCATGACCCATCCTCGGGGCCCATGTCGTGACTACCCCAAGCCCACCTTCCTTAGGCCAGGGGTTGTCGACTAGCACCAAAAGGCATATCCTAGAGAAAAGGAAGGCATTGCCTTTAAACCTGCAACTCACAAAGACTGTACACAACTAGAGATAACCAAAAAGTACTAATATAGTAAAAGAGTGTTGAAAGTAAATGGGCCTGTATACAAACCCAACTGAAGTACAAGTACAGGAAAAGGGAAAACAACTCATGGATCATCCACTGGGGAATCCTACCTAAAGGGTAGGTACAGATCTCGATCAAGTAATCTGTGAGGTACATCCCGTTTAAGTCCAACTCCGAGAAGCCTCTCGTCCGTCTCTCTCAGTCTCGATCATTGATGTATGTCATCTGCACAGGACACAACAAGGTGCAGGCGACGCCCGTGTAGGGGTGAGTATAAAAATACTCAGTAGGGACCCTGAGACCCTTGAAGGTCTCCCATAATCCACTAAAGATAAACCACAGTAGTAAGGATACAATCACAAAGTATCATTCAAACCTACATAGGTATATGCCCATACATATACATAAGTAATCAAATACAATCTGGATCCAACTCTTGATCCCAAGCACAACCCATTCCACAAAGGAAGAAAGATAACTCATTGATAACAACATGAAGTCAAGACTCAGATCACATAGGTATACAACTTATGTAGAGAGATAGAGATGATTAGATGTAGCCACTAAATCATATACTTTGTCGAACCCGCATAGGATCCTGGTACTGTAATCAGAGCTGTCGAACCCGCTTAGGATCCCGGAACAATAATCAGAGATGTCGAACCCACGTAGGATCCTTGAACATTAGTCAGAGCTGTAGAACCCATGTAGGATCCTGGAATAGTATTCAGTCCTGTCAAACCCACATAGGATCCCTTTATCACAATGCATCTAGCCACGGGGTTCCGCACAAAGCACGCTTGATTCCGGGAGGATACGCTCCTCAAGCCAAGTTTCTATACCTCAACTACCACGAAGTCCCAAGTTGATGTATCCAAAAGATCCGTCTTACCATAATAAACCAAACGTGATAGACAAAGTTTCAATCGAATGTCCGATCTGAGAGTTATTGACATTTCCGTTCCAAGGGTCCGATTGGATTTAGGTTCGATCCAACCCAGTTGTAACCCAAATGTGTCCAAACCTCAAGTGGGGTATACCAAAAGAACTGTCTCCCTCTAAGGTTTCTGTCACCACGGATGGTTTGTCAATCAGACGTACGTAGCTCAAGTTATGGGAAAAAGAGTGGAAACAGGTCAAAGCGGGTCCGGGTCCAATCCGGCCCAGTTGGACCAACCTGGCCCGACCCAGCCCGACCCGAGTCCGGACTGGGGTCCGACCCGATCCACAGGTTTGACTTAGCCCACGGAGGAGGCCCAGCCCATGCTGGGCCCATGGCTGGCGATCCTCGTGGGGTCTGCCCTAGCCGTGTCCAGGAGGGAGGCAGCGCCCCCTGGAGTTCCGAACGGCTTAGCCATTCAGGCGGTTCAGATCAGGCACCACGTGGCACCAGTCCGTGTCACGTGGGACCAACGCGGCGGGTCCCACTATTCCTAGCTGGCTGAGTGGCCAGCCACCTCCCGTGGGGCGCAGTTGCACCGCGCCTCCTCCAGCGACCGGCTTTGCCAGCTGCCCGTCCTCCGTCGTGGCGGCCAAGGTCGCGGCCCATTGCTCCACCGTGTGTTGTGCGCTACTCTGCGCCTTCCCCGGCAACCCGATGGCCTGAGCCGCTAGTTCTTATCATGGCCGGCCTTGCTCCAGCCATCGCTGCACCACTGTGACCCGTCAGCCACGGCTCGCTCCTCTAGCGGCGCGGTTGCGTCGCCGCCGTCCACGCGGTCGGGTGGAGTGTCATCCGCCCTTCCCTTCGTTCTACCGGTGACGTTTGTCAGTTCTGACCGTCGGAGAACCTTCTGTGGGTCATCAGACGAGTTCCGGTGGCCTAATTCTCATTCTAGAAGTAGCCGCAAACTTTTCAGGATGTTGCCTTCGATCTGCAACCATCATTGACAAAAATCGCTCAACCCTAACTCATGCCACGATTAGCGTCAAAATTCACAAATTAAGGCAGAGGGTTTGGATCATGTTCGTTCGGACCGCACCCTCCGTGTTAGAGTGATAGCATATGGCTTCAAATCCTAATTCCGTGAAGGAAAACGAATAACGAGAAACAAATAACAAAGATCAAACCCCTACCTCGGATTCATTGACGTCGGAAAATAAGATGAAGAAGTCGAGGACGACATCGTCGGAATTCTTCAAGGAAGGTGTTTCCTCCCTTGTTCTAGTAGGAGATCAAAGAAGAAGAATATGTTCGTCGTTGGTGGAAGAAGAGTTCTTCCTCTATGGTTTCCTCTAACAGCCAAAACACCAATTACCACAACTCCTAAAGGAGGGGAAAACACAACAATTTGAGGAGTCTCCCCCTAATCACTTAATTTAATGAAGGAGGGGGGTTTGCAAGAATTAAAGTGGGGTTTTAGTTCGGGTGTACCCCAATTTAATTCAAAAATATTTGAATAAAATAAAATTTAAGTTTTAGCAATTTTATTTTATTCCACCTTTTTTTATCCTACACAAAAGGTTGGAAACCCAACTTCTGTTCACGACCAAACACAGCTGAGGTAAAGGTCCCCTTAAGCAATCACTGGTGGTGCAAGTTCAATGATGCCCTGGGATTTCAATTCTGAGCACCAGTTCTAAAGTTACCAAAACCCACTCTTAAGTTCACAAAATGTACTTAAAAACTTCAAAAAAAACATTCCAGGCACTCTGGGCCTCGGAATTACATGTCGTCATAAACCGTAGACTCAGAATAATTCCATATAATTTAAAAAAAAATTACATGTATTTTTGGTTCTTTACAATTAATTTATTTTATACCCATGTTTGAGTTTCTATAAAAATGTTTGAATAGAATATTTTTTTCATTTTTCAAACAAGTCAATTTTACCAAAGGTGTGATCAAAATATTTATTTTAGCACTTACCGCATGAACTGGTTTTCTAGCTATCGTGACTATTATTTAGTTTGAATCTTACCTTAAAATTATACATGGTTATTTAAAAATAAAAGGATTTAACTAATATTTGATAAATTATTCTATTTTAATATGATTATTTTCCAAATTAAAATGGTGTTTTCATTAATAATCTATCCAATTATATTTTTAAAGTTTTTTCATCTATATTAATATATTTTGATGAATTTTATTCTATAATTGGAATATAATCTATTGATATCATTTTTCATATTACTCTATATGGATTATGATTATATTTTTTAATTTATTGACTGGGAAAAATATTATCATTTTGAATGCTAGATTTTCAATATAAATGTTTATGTTGATAATGTATTTTATTTTTATTCATTTCTCTCATATGATGAATAAATTGTACTTATTATGTGATGGGTGGGGCCTTTAATATCTAATTGATTCATCTATAAGTCTCATGAAACGATCTAGTTTGGGTTTTTAGCCTACAACTTATCGATTTACTTATAATGTCTTGTCATAAGGCCTTTATGGTTCGATTATGATGTCTGAAATTATGCATTATATCATTATGAAATTATTTTTATTTATCCATGTGATTATTTATTATGTTATTTCATCAATGGATTTAGTACTATTTTTTTATATTAGTTATATTGAATTTTTAATTATTATTTATTTTTGTCATATTATCCATGCTTTATTTATTACATAATTGCTTCTGTTGTACATTTTTCACTACTGAGTATCTAAGATCACCATGTTTTATGTTTTTATTTCTCTATGACACAACAATGTAACACACTGAGATTTTGTGAAATATTTTTTTCAAATAAATTTAACAATTTCTATATTTTCAGTTACACACAACACTGAGATTAACTTGCATTACATACAACACTAAGTTTAGATTGCGTTAAATTCAACACTGATTTTGGATTGTGTTACATTAAACACTATGTTTATCTTGTGTTACATTCAAAACTAAGTTTATCTTTCATTATACGTAACATCGTGTTTAAACGAAACATGACATATTATTAAAATATTATTATTTAATAAGATAGTTATCACCAAGTCGTTGGAATGGAAAGTATGAATAATATTAACTAAAATAATAAAATATATCCTTAAAAAATTTATATAAAATTAATTATTCAGTGACCAATTAATTATAATGAAAATAAAAACCATTAGAAAATAAAGGAAAGTTTTTTATGAAAAACTATTTTTATGCCCACAAATGTGTTTTTCATCAATAAATTAACCAAATAAATTTTGGTAAATTATTTTATTGAAATGTATATATTTTATGTTCGATAAAATTTTTAACATTCATCTTATGTGTTTTCTAGATAATAGATAAGAATAAATCCAATTTTACACTTAAAATTGTATTTTTCTAAAAAGTTGTTTTGTCACCTTTTGCGCACTTAATTTAAAATTATTGTTTTCTAATTTTAAGAATTTTATTTTAAAAAAATAATTTTTTAAAGAATCAAATAAAAATTATCTTATGGTGAATTTTTGAGAATTTTCTGAGAAGATAATTTTTCAATGAATAATGAAAATGCAAGGTTTTTTTATTAAGAATTTTCATTTCTTTTACAGAATTTAAAAATGTAAAAAAAAATTAAGATGGTTTTAATAGTTAAATTAGATCAATTATATATCTAATAATCCAATTTATGTCATTATAATCCATTTCATATTGAATTTTTATATAAAAACTTTTTAAACTTTTGAATATTTTCTCTTTAGAAAACCGCTTACTCGTCTTGATTACGAGATTAATTTTATATTAAATTTGTCAATTTATTTGAATGGAATTTAGAGAAATGGATACCAAATTTTTAATAATAATAATTTATATTATCTAATAATATCAACTTAATTTTTTACCATAAATAATGGTAAAAATAGTCAAAAAATATTTACCATGTCTAAGGTAAAAATGGGTTTACTGAGGGTTAAACTAATATAGAAAGGATTAAAATGACTATAATACATTTAAAATTAATATTTTATAAAAAAATTAATATTATACTTCCCATGTTATTATATAGAGTAATTTTGGATCTTTTTTCTTTGGAATTACTTTATTATTTTGGATTCCTTTGGAAACTTTCTATGTACTTTCCAAGTGGGTTCATTTCCCCCACTTATAAAAGGTCACCACCAGCCTTAAATTATTCACAACTATAAATATATATATTTCTTAAAAACCTTTAAAAATATCTCACCAACATAATTATTCATGTTTTAGAGCTTCTAGTCCTCCCAAAATACCAACACTTGGGTCCTTAATAAGAGATCCAAAGGAGGTGCTTCTAAGAAAAAGTAATTTTCTTCACTAAGCTCCTTATTTTTATTTATTCATTTAAATATTCAATTATGTATTAACACATAAAATATAATAACACCACCATATCATATATAATTAAATATTATTATGTTAACTTAATAACCTATATTCATCTCCACTTCCATCAAATAGAAAACGAAACTTTCAATCGTCTATATGGCGGACTACCGCCTCGTGAATTGATGTAGTTTTTTCCATAAGCACTTTTAAAGGATTTAAATAATGATTTATTTAACATATTTATATTATATTTATGAAATTAATATAGTTATAGAATTATTATATCACATATACCTTCTTACTTTCCATTTTATGGGGGATACGATAATGTCGCTCATGTGTACGGTGGACTACCACCTCACGAAGCGATGTGATTCGTTTTCACTTAAGATTTATAGATAAGTTAGTAAGGATATATTTAATTAATATATGTGATGAATATAACATAATAATGATTATTTAATTATGATATACTATTTAAATTCCTTTCATTCCATCCATTGATAAAATGGAAACAACATTCATGTGTTCGTACAGCTAACCATCTCCATGAATGGTGTATTTTATTTTCTATCTCTAGATTCTATGGATTGATATAAATACATATATATTTAATATAAATGATATTTATATAATGGTTTAAATTATTTATATTATCTAACTATGCTAAAATTAAAATCACTAAAAATAACAAATCACAACATACATTAAAAACAAAGTATCTATTACCCGAAATGTGATTTTAACATGTAATTATTAATAAAAGGGTTAAAAAAATTCATAATTAAACCATATATGGTATTAAATATATATATGTATTTATGGTTATTTAATATATTTATAATAAAATTATATTTATAAAACATCTAGTTTTAACATTTATGAAGGAATTTAAGACTTAAGGTAAGGGATGTATGTCTAACGTGTATTTTTATATGAGACACATACCATATTCACCACGTATTTTTTTATGTGGTTTATATAATTACCATGAATTTATTTTATTATTATTATCCTTAAAATTATGGGGGCCTTCATATCAATTTTAGGATCTCTCTTTCATGGGGTTTATGGTTCAAAATTTTCCAAAGCATTGAGAGTTTTTTGTCTCGATTTTCCTTCTTTGAGACATATGTTATGGTATGTACCTATCTTATTTTATGAGGTATATATATTGTCACTTTTGATTCTATATCATTAATATTATTATTTTAATGATATTATAAGTTTCATTTAATGTTATTATTTTATGGGTATTATGAGTAAAATTTACCAAAGTGGTAATAATTTTATGTTACAATCTCATTGTTTATTGGGATTAATTATCATGATGCTTTAAATGGTGAGATATTATGATAGACACTCAAGAAACTCATGAATATTATTATCCTATGTATATTTCATGATAATACATGTTTCCCATAATTTTCATCTCTTTATGTACTCAATAGTTCAAAATAATATTTCTAATAAAAATCATCTTTATTTCTCTCTTCGGTAAAAAACCCTTTTTCTTCCAAAACCATGTTTTATAAAAAAAATCAAAAATGTTTTAACATTATTCAAATGATTAATTAAAGAAAATTTTACCCATGTTTTACATTTAAAATAATGAAATTATTCATTATGTCCTTTTCCAGACAATGCTTGTGTGGATTTTACCAAAAATGTGAAAGGAATATTTGTTTTAACATATAAGACATGAAAAGAATTTCCCGTCATCATGAACATTATTTTATTTAAATATTACTATATAATATTTCAAGGTTATTTTAAAATAAAATTATATTGAAAATTTTTTATGTTTTAAAAAAAATTAAAATCAAAAAGTATATTTTCTTCAAGAAATGATTTAAATAATTTTTAAAGCTTTATTTATAAGTTTACATGGATATTTTCAAATAAAAGTATTTTAAAAATGTTTTATGTTTTAAAATTTGTTTTCAGATTAAAAGGGATATTTTCCTCGTGAAATTTTTTAAATTATTTTTAAAACTTGCTTTATAAGTTTCAAAGTTTATTTTCAATGAAAAATATTTCCAAATTGTTTTATAATTTTTTTTAAAATTGATTTTTAAAGAAAATTTAATTTCCATTAAGAAATGTCCAAAGTGTATTTTTAAAATAATTTCCCATATAATATGGAATACTTTAATGCTAATTTTTCTTTACTAGGAATATTATCCAAGGTAATAGTTTTTATTCTTTATTGTAATGGTTTATATTTATGATAACAAGATGTTTATAAACCCCATTTCTCTTCCACGAGTTATACCATGATAAAATTATTATGAACCCCACTTATTTTCACAAATTATACTATGAGGAAATGATTAAATAATTATGAAACATATCTATTTTCCAAAGGTTATTATTTAATTAAATTTTTATTAATCCCGTTTTATTTCATGGGTTATAATATGAATAATTTTTTATGATCTTATGGAACACATACAGCTGATTTTCAATGTGTGGTGGGTGGGACCCATATATCCCTCCAATACATTGGGTAAATATTTATATATCATTATATAACAATGATAAATGAGTACATGGTATTGGTCCACTATGGGAAATATATTATTTCTAATCCACTATGGGAAACAGGTGCATCCCGGTCTACTATGGGAAATAGTTGCATCCTGATCCACTATGGAAAATAGGTGTGTCTTGATCCATAATGGAAAATTGGTGATAAATACTAATACACTATTTTTATGGTCTTGGTATTTAACCCTAAAATATAAAGTTCTTTTCTGTATTTAGGATGGTTCTACACTTTTATGACATGAGTGTATGCTTCATGATTGATTTATGATGATTTCTTACTCTTATGGTCCATGTATTCCGAAATGATAAATTTTTATTCCATAACTCATGTTTATGATCTATGAAAGGTTGGGCATGAACTTTATAAGTTATTTTCATGATAAAACACCCTTATTCTTATCTTATGATTTTATATGATCATAGAATGATATCTGTTATGTTTACCCTTGCTAAGAAACTGAGCTCACACTTTCTTATGTTTATTTCCCCAAGTTATAAAGAATGTATTATGTAGGATATGCTAAAGAGGAGTAATATATTATTATATCATTGTAGGAGATTTTGAATATATTTCATTAAATAATAATATTTTTTTCTATTATCCTAATACACTAAAATATTATCATCCTCACGCATGTGTTCGTGAAATGTAATGAATATTTATCTAAAAAGTTTTGATATTCGTGTATGAAAATCCAGGGTCACTATTGTTGGTATCAGAGGAAAGGTTTAGTTAAAATTTGGAAACTAGGATGATAAAACTTTAGTGAAATCCATAGGTATATTTCTAAGGATACTTCTAGGTATGTATCTAAGGATAAGTCTAAGGTTTAGTCAAAGTATAGAAAAATGTCATGGAATTTTGGTAAAGGATAGAGCAACTGGTTTCCAAGAAATTGCATCCCTATAAAGATACTAAAAGAGGATGTGGCTCTATAATATAGGTACCTAGTGGTAACAACTCCAAAAAGAGTTCATTGATCTAGACTCGATCGTTACCTAGTGCATGAAAATGATCCTTGTTGCACACCTATTTTGACATCCCGGGGGATATGTTTTGGAAATTCACTAACTATTTATGAACCATCATGAAGGATTTGAATAATGACCATGAATAACCTAGGTTAAACCTAAGGTTTCATAAATTGAAAATATGGTTTCATGATTTAGTCATCCTATAAATTATTTTTCATGATTATGTGATTTTTTCACTATAATTAGTGTTTCTCACACTATCATTTCTTATTTTAGTCAATTACTAGAACCAGAAGGGACTGGATCAAAATTGAATGTGATAAAAAATGTATTAATAAGCAAAAAAATGGTATGAAAATTGAATTTATGGAAATTTTTATTATTCCTAATCACTTATCATGATATATTATTGATAACTTTCACCTTAACCAACTCTTGTACTCATCAAAGAAGATAAGGATAGAGTTTGTTGAGAGTTAGAGTGGTGGAGACCATATAATAAAGAAGATTTAGTATCCTATATGATTATAATGTAGGAAGAATCACCCAATTTTATGTCTTATAGTAATAGGAAGAGGTTTTGAGTTTGGAAAAGGACACAAAACAAGTGATTATAGAGGAAAAATGAAAAGTTTGGTTAACCCAATAGATGAGAATAATTGTCTCCTTAAGATATCATCAACGGATAAATGTTTCAAATATGGAAATTATGGGCATTATGAAAATTTATGTTCTAAATTGAAATATCATTAAGTGAATCAATAAGGTGGTATGATTAATGGTTATACTGTTTATAATGAGGTGACTATAAATGACATATGAAAGGTATGGGTTTTTTATTACTGTATTATTTTTTTTATATGTGAGAAACATGATTAAATTTAGGATAATGGATGTTAAAACATGATTCATATCTCATATTGTAGGAAATGGGTATTAAATAATAATATGATGAATCCTAGTTAATGGTTTGAGAAGGAAGTGGGATGATTTAAGTGTTTATGTATTGGAATTCAAGAATTATGAAATATATAAGGGTTGTTCGGTATAAGTTTTTCATTAAGTATTTTTAAAAATATGTTGAATGGTTTTGATGACCTAGAAAAGTGATTTAATGGAAAGGTGAAATTTTTAATAAGGGAGGATAACCCTTAATATGTTCCTAATGTTTATAAAATGGTGTTTAGTTTAGATAAAGTGATGATTGATATGAATAAAGTAAATTGGGTAGTATTGATGACCATGGAACAGATTAATTATTTGTGGAAAAATTAGTTTATGTTATCATTGATGGAAGTTACAAAATTATTGTATTTATGGAATATATTCAATAATATATGGTTTTATTAAAGTAATAAGGAATTGTGTATGTTTTTATTATGTTTTTTTGGTAATTATGGTTATTACCATGACTTAATAAAATAAATGACTAAGGTATTCACATTTTTTTGCATATTAAAATAAAGATCTAATTTATGATGATTAGGGGGTTAATGTTATGTTAATTTTGATAAATTTAGTGACCTTTATAAAATTTGAGTTATGGCATGTTTATAAGGTTAAAAATTTATGGAATGGTTTAAGCTGAATATTGGATGAGGTTTCATATATTTATAATTATTTTACCATGTAAACATATTTTCATAACTTATGCTAACCATTTTGTTTTTGATAATAACTTGAGATATAAGGAATTACTTATCATTATTTTATGGATCTTATTTAGTGCTTCAAATATAAAAATTTAATCTCTTAGAGTGAGATATGAAGTGGAAATTGATCAAGGCATAACCAGAGGATGAGATTGTGCTTATGAAATAGGATGAAATCAAGTAAGTATATATTCTCATGAAAATTCCCCAAATTTAGGAAAGGGGTATTGAAATAAAACTTTTTCCCTATTACTATCATTTATGATGATATCAGTTACCATTTTTATTCATTTTTGGTTAATAGTTTTTTGGTTATTGATTTTCACATGATCATTCACCTTATTTTGATCAATGATATTTTTCACTCTCCATAGTTATTTGGAAATTACTCTTTTCGTATATGTCTAAATCTTTACTTACCACCAATGTTCTTCTATTTGGAAACCTTGTATGTGTTTTCTCATAAGACCTATGCACATCCCTCTAACTCTTTTCAAGAGGAAGTTTTATTAATCCATTTTATGATGTGGGTTTCCCTCAATGGGGTTTTTATATGTTAAAAAATTATTTATAAAGAATAATTTCAAATTTAAAAGTATGAAATTTATTTAATTAGGGTATAATCTATCACCATGATATTTTGAGAAATATTTTTTTCAAAAATATTTAGTCATTTTGATTATTTGTGGTACATGAAACATAGAGTTTAGCTTGCATTACATGCAATAATGAGTTTATATTATGTTACACTAAACTTAGATTTTATATTTATTTACAAAAAACACTAAGTTTTTCTTGAGTTACACACAAAATCAAGTTTAGTTTTTGTTACATGCAATACTGAGTTTAAACAAAATGTAACCTACTATTAAAATATTATTATTTAATATGATAGTTTTACCTAGTCATTAGAATGGTGAGTGTGAATAATATTATAAAAATTAATTAAATATATGATTTACACATGTATATAAAATTAGTTATTTAGTGACCAATTAATTATAAATGAAAATAAGATCCTTTTGAAAATAAAGAAAATCTTTTTATGAAACAAATATTTTTATGCACACAAATGTGTTTACACAAATAAGTTAACCAAATAACATTTTATGAATAATTTTAATGAAATATATATATTATATATTAAACAAAATTCTTAATATTTATTTTCTATGTTTCCTAGGTAAGGTATAAAAATAAATCCAATTTTATACTTAAAACATTATTTTTCTAAAAATTAGTTTTGTTGCCTTTTCCGCACTTATTTCAAAATTAGTTTTTTTCAATTTTAGAAAAAATATTAGAAAATATAATATTAATTTTTGAAATCTTCATTTAAAATTTATCTTAGGGTGATTTTTTAATAATTTTCTGAGAAGATAAATTTTTTGATGAATAGTGAAAATACCGGTTTTCGTTAATAATTGTAATTTATTTTAAAAATTTTGAAAACATAAAAATTGTTTATATATGGTTTTAAAGGTAAATTTTTTCAATTTATTATCTATTTATCCAATTTATTTAATTGGAATCAATTTCATTTTGAATTTTTATATAAAAACTTTTTAAACTTTTGAACATTTTCTCTTTGGAAATCCACTTTCTCATCGCAACTGCAGAATTATTTTTAATTTAAAGTTTTACTATTATATGAATGAAATTTGGAAAAAAGTATTCTATATTTTTAATTATATTTATTTATATTATATAATAAGTTCATCTTAATTTTTTACTATAATGAATAGTAAAAGAGTAAAAATTATTTACCGCAGTTAAAGTAAAAATGGGTTTACTGGGGGGTTAAACTAAGAAGATAGGGGTTAAAATTACTATAAAACTTGTAAAATTATTATTTTATGCAACTATTTTAATATTATCCTTACCGAGTTCTAATATATGGTCATTTAAAAGCATTTTTCTTGGGAATAACTTTATTATTATGGATTATATTGGGAATTTTCCATGTGATTTATAAGTGGGTTCCCTTCCCCCACTTATAAAAAGACACCACCAAAATTCACTTACTCAAAACTATAAATCCATATATTTAGGGTAAAACCTATAAAAATACTTCCCCATCATTCTTATCCATGTTCTGGAGATTGTTTCATCCCAAAATATCAATACTAGGGTCCTTAATAAGATATCCAAAGGAGGCGCTTCTAAGTGAAGGTAATTGTCTTCACTAAGCTCCTTCTTATTCTTTATTATTTTTCCATCATAAATTATGAATTAACACATAAAATATAATAACAATAGTATATAATATATACTTATATGTTATTATATTAATGTAATAACCTATATCCATCTCCACTTATGTCTAATGGAAAATGAATCTGTCGATCGTGTGTACGGCGGATTATCGCCTCGCGAACCGATGTAGTTTGTTTTCCATCACTAAAATTCAAGGATATAGATAATAATGTATTTAAAATATATATATTATACTTATAAATTTACTATAATTATGGAATTATGATATCACCAATACCTTCTTACTTTCCATTCTATTGGGGATACGAAAACATTGCCCGTGTGTACAGTGGACTAATGCCTCGCGAAACGATATGATTCGTTTCAATTACATTTAACATGTAAGGTAGTAAGGATGAATTTAATTAATATATGTAATATATATGAAATTATAATTATTCTATAATTATTATATACTATTTACATTCCTTTACTTCTATCCATAAGGAAAATGGAAATTGTGTTCTTGTGTACGTACAGTCTACCGTCTCCATGAACGGTGTATTTAATTTTCTATATCTAGATTTTATAGATTGATATAAATACATATATATTGAATATTTATTATATTTTTATCATATTTAACATTATTTATATTATTTAACTTTTATCAAATTAAAATTACTGAAAATACCAAATAAAGATATATATGAAAAACAAAGCAGTTATTACCTGAAATGTGATTTTAACATGGAATTATTAATAAATAGGTAATAAAAAGTCATAAGTAAACCATATATGGTATTATCTATATAAGGTTATTTAAAATATTTATAATAAACTTATATTTATTATAAAACAAGTTTTAATGTGTACGAAGGAAGTCGAGACTTAAGGTAAGGTATTTCCGTCTTGCTTTTATTTTTATATGAGACACGTGCCATATTCAACAAGTGTTTATTTTATATGGTTTATATAATTACCATGAATATATTTTATTATTATTATCCTTAAAATTGTATGGACTTAAATATCTATTTTAGGATCTCACTTTCATGAGGTTTACGGTTCAAAAGATACCAAAGAGGTAAAGGGTTTTTGTCTCAACTTTCCTTCTATGAAACATATGTTGTGGTATGCACCTATCTTATTTTATGAGGTGTATATATTGTAATTTTCACATATTATATCATGAATCTTATTATTTTCATTATATTATAAGTTTAATTTAATTTTATTCTTTTATGAGTACTATGAATCAAAGTTACTGTAGTGGTAAGAGTCTTCTATTACAATCTCATCTTTTATCTAGATTTTTTATGATTAAGCTTCCAATGATGAAATATTATGATATATATATCTATAAATTCAAGTATTTTCATATAATCTATTTATGTCATGATAATATATGTTTTACCTTCATTTTGTTCTCTTTATGTACACAATATTTTAAAAGAATTTTTTTAAGAATAATCCTCTTTATTTCTCTCTTTCATTGAAAACCCTTTTTCTTACAAAACCTTATTTTAAAAAATGGTTTCAAAAATGATTTAGCATTCATAAAATGAATTGTTAAAAAAAATTAACCATGTTTTTCTTTTTAAAAAAATTGAAAGGAATCTTCATGTATTTTTCCAAACAATGTCTGTTTGGTTTTTACCAAAAAAATCTAAAAGGGATATTTGTTTTAATGTGTACGGCATGAATGGAATTTCCCATCATCATGAACATTATTTTATTTAAAGATTAATTTATAATTTTTAAATTTTATTTTAAAATAAATTTATTTTGTAAATGTTTTATGTTTTAAAAATTGTTTTTCAATTTGAAAATGATATTTTCCTCAAAAATTATTGAAATTATTTTTAAATATTTCTTTATAAGTTTATAATGTTATTTTCAAAGAAAAGGATTTTAAAACTATTTTATGTTTTAAAAAAAATCAAATTGGAAATTATATTTTCCTAAATAAATTTTTAAGATGATTTTTAATGCTTCCTTTATAAGTTTCAAATTTTATTTTCAAAGAAAAATATTTCCCAAATGTTTTATGATTTTTTAGTTTTAAAAAGTGATTTTTCAAATAAAATTTAATTTCATTAAGAAATGTTCCAAGTGTATTTTCAAAATTATTTTCTATCCAATATGAAATCCTTTGATGTTAATTTATATTTATTGGTAATATTATCTAAGCGTATCATTCTCATTCTATCTCTGAATGGTTTATATTTATGATCACCTGATGTTTATGAAACTTGTTTCTCTTCCAAGGGATATAACATGATAAAATACTTATAAAACCCACTTCCTTTCATGGATTATATTATGATGAAATAATGAAATTATTATGAAACCTATCAATTTTACATAGGTTATGATATGATGAAATGTTTTTGAAATCCACTTCATTTCATGGGCTATGATATGATGAATTTTTTATAATCTGGTGGAACACATACATATAATTTTCATTATGTGATAAGTGGGACCTATGTCTCCCACCAATGCATTAGGTATAGATTTATATCTTATGAGATAATAATGGGAAACAATTTGATGGGCTTGATCCTCTATAGTAAACCGGTAAGTCTTGATCCACTATAAGAAATAGGTGTATCTTGATCCCATATGGGAAATAGGCGCATCCTGATCTATTATGAGAAATAGGTGTGTCCTAATCCACTATAGAAAACTGGTGATAAGTCCGGATCTACTATAATGATGGTATCGGTAGTTAAACTTGACATAAAAAATCATTTTCTATATATATGATGGTCCCATATTTTTATGACATGAGTTTATAGTTCATTATTGATTTATGGTGATTTCTCACTCTTATGGATCATTTATTCTGAAATGATAAAGTTTTAGGTCATGAATCATTTTTGTGATCTATGATAGGTTGGGTATAAACTTAAAAAGTTATTTTCATGATCACATACCCTTATTATTATCTTATTCTTTCATATGATCATAGATTGATATCTTCTATATTTACCCTTATTGAGTATCTGATCTCACCCTTTCTTATGTTTCCTACCTCAGGTTATGAAGAATGGTTTAGGTAGGTTATTCCTAAGAGGAGTACTATATAAGAAAATATTTATGGGATATTTTGAGGATATTTCATGAAATAAGAATATTATGTTTCTAGTATCCAAAGACACTAAAATATTATGGTCCTCAGACATGTGTTTATGAAATTTTTTAAATATTCATCTAAAAGGTTGTGAAACTCATGTATGAAAAGCTTGGGTCATTATAAAAAGGGTGTCATCAGTATAATAACAGGATTTTACTTTGGTTTTTTTATATCAGTTATTTAATAACTGATGTAAAATACTTTTTAACATTAGTTAGTTAGATAAATAAAATTAAATCCCTTTTTCCAATGGTTTTTAACTTCAGTTATCTACTAACCAAAGTTAAAAAAATTAACATCAGTTTTAGAGAAACCAATTTTTAAAATTATGTTTTAACATCAGTTATTAGATAAATGATGTTAAAAAATTCTTATTCGGAGTTTTTTAAATAGTTTATTTAAATAACTGATATAAAAAATAAAATTTTTCTTCCTACATTGTGATTTTGAAAAAAAAATCATAGCGCTCCTTGAAATTTTTAAAATCCCGCCTAAAATTTATGATGATGTTAAACATGTTATTAAGAATACTATATATGTTTTTATACTCCTTATTTTATTATATTTATTCTTCTTATGTTTCAATCCATACCATCCTTCCATCGATTCTCATTTCAATGGTTTTCTCATGGTATTTATATTTATTCTTTCATTATATAATTTATTTATTATTTCTAATAATTGATTTTTTTATAGTTTATTTCTTATGATGAATAATTATTCTTCAAATAAAGTTAAAAATAAAAATATTCCACATGATATTCATCATACATAATTTAAAATTTTCCACCATTCACATATTTGGTCACCTCGTGCGTTCTTTCAGCAAAATAAAATTAATATCAATGAACAGAATATTGAATTGAAGGACACTACAACAAGCATAGAGTTGAAGTTAATTCTTAAGTTTATATTTATTGGTTTTATTTGGTTTCTGTATTTTTCTACTTTATTTATCTTGTATTTTCATTTAAGTGAGTAATTAGTATTGAAATTAATTATTGAAAAAATTGATTTTTCATGTCAGTTATGTAATAACTGACATGAAAACACCTTTCCATCCTAGAATTTTTTACTAATTTTTATTTCGATGTTTTAAAAACTTATATGAAATTCATTTTTCGAGTTAGTTAATAATAATCAATGTGAAAAATATATTCACAACATCACTTGTAATATTGTTAGTAGGTAAAAAACATTAAAATCCAAAATAATAATGGGAAAATCTTATTTTACACTAGTGGGTATATGAATGATTTCATTTATTTACTAAAATAAATAATAAAGTCCTCATAATAATTTTTAAGTTGTATTTCATTTTTTTCGATGTAATGTGAGTATCATGTATGTATATTGTCTCCCGAATAATTATAAACAATTCAATCCTTTGGGATGTGATCCCTTTTATTTAATGATAATGTAATAAAATAACCACTAGCTCTCAGTTACTAAGTTTGGGGTGTTATAGTTTGTATTAAAGGAATTTTAGTATAAACCTTGGGAACTAGATTTAGGAAAATATTGATTAGAGACCCTAACCCTATGACATACTCTAAGGATAAATCCTAGGATAAAATCATAAAGTTTTTTTAAAGTTGGGATTGTGTGGATTTCCTAGAAAATACATCCTTTTCTAGATACTGTAAAGTTGATGCAGCTATAGAACATATTCACCTAAGGGAAAAATATAAAAGGGTATGATTGGGTATTAACTCAATCATCACCAGTGTATGATTAGTAGGTCTAGGACTACACACCAAGCTAGACACTCCCAAGGGGGATATGATTTATTTAATTTACATTATCTTTACAAACCATTATAAAAATATTTAAAAATAATTTTATGATTTTAAGATATTCTCAAAGATGTTAATATTATGATTCTGAGATTAGAAATTCATAAATTTTAAATTTATGTTTACTGTTACACTAGATTTATAATCATATGCTATGATTTAAAATACGTAATATTAAGAACTAATTCAGTATATGCCATTATTAAGAAATGGAATCTAGCGGAAGGAATAGAAACTGTATCAATACACATAATCTATATAGGGATTTCCCTCCTAGCTAAGAAAAGGAATATGGAGTTAGATCTGAATAAATTATAACTATATTAAGGAAACTAACTTAGGTTATCACTACTGGAAAACAAGGCTATACCCACGGTTTTGGAAAAACCAATGGGTATAGGTCACCCTTGTACCCATGGTTTCTTGAAAACCATGGGTATAGGGTTTGGTTTACAACCTATTTCCATGGTTTTGGTAAACCATGTCTATATGTGTGAATTTTCAACATATACCCACAGTTTTTAAAAAATCATAGGTATAGGGTTTGAATCAAGAACTACACCCACAGTTCTCCAAAAAATCGTGGGTATAGGTCAAACTTATACCCATGGTTTTCCCAAAATTGTGGGTATTGGGTTTGGTTAAAAACATATACCCACATTTCTCCAAACATTATGGGTATATGTCATTTCTATATCTATGATTTTGGTAAACCGTGGGTATAGCTTTCCCATGCAAGCCCAGGAAAAAATTGCAGTAAAACCTATTGACATGTTTTTCACCCATATCCACAGTTTAGAAAATTCTATATATTTATATACCAATAATCATAAGTGGTATAGTGGTTAGGTGCATGGAATGTATAAAGGAAATCTAGGTTTTGAATCAGGTGGTAGGCATTTTTTTTAAATCTTATAGCCATGGTTTCTGAACCATGGGAATGGGGTTATTGAAATAATGGATTATTTCCCATAAACCTATTCCCACAGTTCAATACCATGGGTATAGAATTTTCAAACTATAGTTATAGCTCAGATCTATACCGATGTATTAAGCTCCCACAGTTCTCAGAACCATGGGTATAGCCTATACCCATAGTTTTATGTGTTATAAACATGCTTCCAAATAATTTTTATGTGGTAATTTTATAGTAGTGTATGACTAATTACCCTTCCTGTATGAAGAAAACTTTCCAACCCCAACATGGTGAAACAATGTGGGACCTCTTCATGTAATAGAAACCTCTATTATTCAATAGGACTATTAATCCATTAGTAGCTAAGAAATGGATCGAGTCCTTATAAAAAATAATTCTATCTTTGGGATATGGAAAATGAGATAAAGTTATCATGGTAGTTTATCATCTAAGGGAGATATTAATCAATGGCGGTCATTGATCCTGAACATTGAGGATTCAGAGGAAATAAATAGTATAGTGTGGAAGAATTTCAAGGATATATTATTCAAAAAATACATTCCTCATGAGAAATGAGCTAATATAGAGAGAAAATTCTTCAATCTAAGGAAAAATAAATGGGAAATATTTTTGAATATGAATCTAACTTTATAAGGTTATAAAATCATAGTACAAATTATGTATGTTATCCAAGGAGTAAGTTGGATAATTTCTTTGAAGGAATAAATCCTATCCTTTTAAGGGAATTAGTCTTCCATAATTTTTTAGTATATAAGGATATAGTATTAAGTTCCATCAATATAGAGAAATAATTCTCTGAGTCTTATTTTTTACACGTAAAATAAGAAAATAAGTAGGTGGATGAGAATTTTGAAAAAGGAAAAATATCAAAAGGGAAGAATGAAATTTTATAATTTTCAACATGTAATAATTATGGAATGAAACACCATGAAATATAATTTCTAGTAATGTGAGTTTTCATAAAGTGTGTCGAGAAATACCATAAAGATTATGATTACAAGGGTAAGAAAGAAAATACCAATGTTTACTTGTTCAAATATTAGGATATGGGGCACTATTCAAATGAATTACCCAAGGTTCGGGGGAATTTTCCTTACAAAATTCCAATGGATAAGGTTCAAGATTATGTGATCACTATAGATAAGGATGAAGATCTTAAATATGTAGAGGTAGGTATGTTGATCATAGCATCAAATTTAACTAATTCTTTATTTTAATATATATATTCACATTCTTTTATATCTTATATGTTTTCTAAGAAAATTAGATATCTCTCTATGACCTTAAGAAGCTAATTTTCAATTAGTACTCTTAAAGGAAATACTTTCTTAAATAAGGATGTGTTACTCAGCTCTTATTATGAAAAATAAACATAACCTATTTGTAATTTTGATCATTATACCTATGGTTTAATTTAATATAATTCTAGTATATATTGGATTTCAAATTACAAGGTGAAAATAAATTATCGAGAGAAGTATATTGCAATTTTTTATAGTGGCATGAAATCCCTCATCTTCAGAGGCAAAATTATGTCATATAAATCATGTATGAATCCACCTTCAGTATCTCTCCATAATAA
The DNA here is from genome assembly GCA_963277665.1 of Viscum album. Lineage (NCBI taxonomy): Eukaryota > Viridiplantae > Streptophyta > Magnoliopsida > Santalales > Viscaceae > Viscum > Viscum album. The sequence continues at coordinate 1,056,256,345 of OY728133.1, forward strand.
AATTCATAGAGAAGAATAGAAGATGCAACCTATGAATGGAAAAGGTGTCCATATAATAATGGATGTACAAATTGTGCCGGAATGAATTGATGTGTTTCCTGAAGAACTACATAAAAACCCACCTAAGTGTGAAGTTGAGTTCTCTATTGATCTCATCCCAGATGGAAAACTAATATCTATGACTCCCTATAGTACAGATATAATGGAATTAGTGGAACTGAAGAAACCAAAACATGAGTTTTTTTTAGTGGTTTATATATCCTAGTGTTTCACCATGGGAAGCCCTTATTCCTTTTTGTTAAGAAGAAATACAACTCTATGAAATTTTTAATTGATTATAGGGAAATAAATTCCATTATTATAAATAATAGATATCATATAGCCCACATTAATGACTTATTTGATCAAATTTAAGGAACTCGTTATTTTTCAAAGATTGATGTTCATTATGGGTATCATCAACTTTGAGTAAAGGATTATATTCCAAAGACAACATTTTTTATAAGGTATGAACACTGTGAATTTAATACCCTTTGGATTGACTAATTCACCCATTGTTTTTATGCATCTGATGAACTGAGTATTCAAGAATTATTTTGATAATTTCATTGTGGTTTTTTATGATATCTTGAAATACTCTAAAATTTATGATGGGTATAAGAGTCATTTGTGAATCATTGTAAATATTCTTATACAAAATTAGTTATATGGAACATTTATAAAATATGAATTTGGGATTTATAGAGTTTTCTTTTATGACTATATTGTCACTATGGATAGAATATCAGTTGATCCTTAAAATAAAATAGTAGTGATGGAATGTCCAAATCCAATGAATATAACTATGGTATGTAGTTTCCTTGAATTATAAAGTTACTATAAATAATTTATTCAAAAAAAATATTGATTAGCTAACCCATTAACCAAGTTGACATGTAAAGGGGTCAAGTTCATATGGTAAGAAGAATGTAAAGAATGTTTTTAAAAATTAAATAGGTTATTAGAAAATGAATCCATATTGAATTTACCATTGGGAAGGGATAGATTTTATATATATAATGATGAAATAAAGAAATTACTTGGATGTGTACTTATTTATAATGATATAGTTGTTTCTTATGAATCAAGGCAGTTAAGGATTCATGAGAAGAATTATATAACATGTTATATTCAGCTGGTGTCCATAATATTTTCATTGAAAATATATTGGTATTTCCTTTATGGTTAAAGATGTGTAATATATACGGATCAAAAAAAATTGAAATGAATCTTCTCAAATAAATAAATCAACATTAGTAAAATTTGATGGTTAAAACTACTCAAGGATTGTGATTTAACAATGAACTACCACCCTGTGATGAAAAATATGGTGGTTAATGCATTGAGTTAAAAAGATCCTAGATTTTTGACTAAAATGAGTATTTAAAAATATACTATATTCATGTATTTAGTAAATATTTATTTTTGAATCATTAAGGAAGGGTAAATGTCACATATATTTTAAATGATTTCCAAACCATCCTTATTGAATAAAATAAAAATTTCTCAGATTCATGATAAGAATTTTCATAAGAAAATAAAAGTTTTAAATGATTTGAAGTTGGTATACTTTAAATATGAAGATGGTATACTGAAATTTTGAAAAATGTTAATTGTTTCATCTATGTTCGAGTTAAAAATAGAATTATTAGATAAAGCTCATAGCTCAAATTTCTCTATACACTCTGGTATCAATAAATCGTTTTTTTTATTTTAAGGAACACTTTTGGTGGGATTATTTAGAATAGGAAATTACAGACTATGTATCAATATTCTCAGTTTATAAACAGTTAAATTTTAAGAGACAACAACCCAAATGAATCATGAAACCACTGCTTATTACTTTATGGAAATGGGATGATATTGTTATGGGATTTATCACTCAATTACCAAAGACTCCTAGAAATAATGATGTCATATGGGTTATTTTTGATCACCTTCATGAGTCTACACATTTACTCACTATAATAGCGTATCTACCTCTTTATCACCTCACACAAATATATATTAATGAAGTTGTGAGATTACATGGTGTACCTCTTTCAATTGTATTTAATCATGATCCATGGTTTGCATTGAAATTTTAGAATAGTCTTCAAAAGGATATCGAAACTGAGCTATATTTGAGAACATATTATCATCCTCGAACTGATGGTAGTCTAAAAGGACTATTCCAAAATTCTATGACACATTGAGGTTGTTCTTACTTTACTTTCAAGGTACGTGGGATCAATATTTAACTTTGATTGAATTCACATATAATAATAGCTTCTATTAAATAATTCAAATGGAACACTGAGAAACATTATATGGTAATATTTTTTGTACTCCAACTTATTGGGATGAATTTTGTGAAATGGGTATTATAGTCCGATATCTTGTTAAAGAGATAATGTTGAAAGTGAAGACTATTCAAAATTTTATTAAGGAATCTCAAAGTAGAAAAAATAAGTGGTATTGATAACCGAATGAAGGATTTAAAATTTTAAGAATTATTTCATTTTTTAAGGTATATTAATTAAAAGGTGTTATATGATACCTCAATAATGGGAAACTAATTCCTAGGTACATCTGGCCTTTTAAAATTCTTGAAATAATTAGAGTTTTTGTTTACCATTTGGAAATGCCACCTAGTCTTTCTAAAGTTCATTATGTGTTCCATATATCTTTATTAAGGAAGTACATATCAAAATCAACTCATGTAATCACATTTTAGGAAATATAATTTTAACTAGATTTATCTTACTATGAAAATCCTATCTAGATTCTTGAAACTTGAGAAAAAGTGTTGAAGAATCAGACGACTCAATAGGTAAATATACTTGGAAAATTTGTAATATATAAGAGGTGATATGTGAACTTGAATAAATTATGATAAATAATTATACACATTTGTTTATGAGGTGAAATTATAGAAATTTTTAGCATAAAAGTTTTTATGGAGATAATAATGTAACACCTGATATTCAATTATAGTAAGTAAACATTTATTTCTAAAGAAAAAAGAATATAATGCACATAACATTTTTCAATAATATAATTAAGACCTAAATTCCTAAATTTTATAAATTTAAATTGATGAAATAAATATAATTTTTTATTCAAAATTTAAAAATTTTATTTGGATTACTTTTTGTTATTTTTCATAAATATTTGATTTTTAGGTGAATAGTAAAAATTAATGATTTTACAAAACATTCACTTTTATGATGTAATAATGATATAAGAATGAAATTAGGGTTTATGAAATATTTTTTATAGAATAAAAATATACATTTAGTATTTAATACAATGAATATAAATATATAATGTTTAACTTAGAAATATATTCTTAACATTTTGGAAATTTAAGTAATGTATTTGTTCAAATAAAAACAGTTTTTTTTCTTCTCTTTTAATCATGTATTTATAAGGTTCCTTTTAGTTTTGGTTTTGTTTTAAATAAAAATAAGTTTCTTTTTATTTAACATATTCCAATTAATTCCATTTTAATCAACATTATACTTATTTTACTATAAAATCATTTTTATACTTAAAAATGCATTTTTCTTGAAGACTGTTTTTCGTCATGTTTTGCGGGTTTGTTTTTAAATTAATATCTAAAACTTGTAAAAATTAAATTTGATAAAATGGAATAAATTCTTATAATTTTCATTTCTAAATTTATTAATGATTCTACTTTCATTTTTTGTTATTATGAATAGTAACTTTGGTAAAAAGTTAGTTACCATGGTAAGAGTTAAAACTAGTGAAAATTGTTGAAACTAAAGTGATAAGGGTTACTTGTATAAATCATATTTTATAGTAATATTTAGAAATTATCTCATATTATATTCTAATATGAGTCCTTTTAAATATATTTTTCTTGAGTAATACATTAATATATTTTTATCATTTGAAAAATTCCAAGTGTGTCCTCTCCCTCACTTATAAAAGGACACCACCTCTCATCACTTGTACATAGTTAAAGAGACTATTATATTAGAAAAAACCTACCAAAATACTTTATTTAAATCATTCCATTCAACATATAGGTCCAAGTTTGATCAAAATATCAACCTTAGAATGATTAAGGTGTAAGACAAGGGAGGTTTTCCAAAGAAGTGGTATAGCTCTTAACCTTTTATTTTATTTCTTATTACACCTCTTTAGATTCGGTTTTAAACATGATGATATAATAAAATAATTATTGAACATATAATTAGATGTTATTATGTCTATATAGTGACCTTTACTCATCTACTTCTCCATAAAAGGGGAAAAGAAAGCATCGTTTGTCTATACGTTCGGACTACTACCTCACTAAGACGGTCTATTTCATTTTTCATCATCACCTCTTATAGTTGGCCATAATGATGGTTCAAAATGAAATATTATTATATTTATGATATTTATTACATAATTATTATTCTATAAATATAATATATCATTTAAATTCTTACCCTTATACCTGTTAAAAGATGATAACGTCGCTCATGCATATGTATGGACAAGTACCTCCACAAAGCAATGTGATTCATTTTTCATGTATTCCTTTAATGTGTGATTATAAATATGTATATAATGAATATATATGATATTAATATCATGGTTATAATTCTTGAGATGATGGAACCATGAGAAATATTCAAGGATTGAAAATACTAAATTGAAACTTACATGAAAAAAAAGAGTTACCACCTAGAAATAAATATTTTAATAAATAATTATGAACAAAAAGGTGTTTAAATGTTATAATTGTATAATATATGATATTATAAGTATTAATATGGTTATTTTATATAATTATATTAAATTTAAATTTATTATATGAGAGCTTAAAATTACTTAAGAAGCAATTTAAACCTAAGGTAAAGCTTTATTTCACAATCTCATACTTATTCAGGACTATTTTTATTTTTGTTTCTATTGGGAGAATTATATAATATTTATATCTTAAAACAAATATATTTTCCTCTACTCTAGTTACTTTTTAAAATTACAAGTTTTCCTTTCATTTTCCTCTAATTAATAAAAAGTATGAAAGAATATTTTTATGGAAAACTGACATTTTTTTCTATTTGGTTGAGAATATTTTTATTCCATGTCCATATTTTCTTAATAATATTTTCAAGAATTTTTTTAATATTATTAAATTATTTATTAAATTCATTTTAACCCATGTTTTAAATTCTATAAAAAATTAATGGAATATTCTTTCCACTTTCTGAATAAGACCATTTTTACTGAAGGTGTGAACATAATCATTATTTTAATGCTTGTTTCAGGAATGAATTTTACCACAATCATGAATTTTATTTGTTTTGAAACTTCCTTTACAATTTTTCATAGTTATTTTTGAATAAAAAAATTTCCCTAATATTTTATATTTTTTTATATTTTAATACAAGTGATTTCAGAATGAAAAGGGTATTTTCCTTAAGAAAACTTCCATTTATTTGTTAAAGTGTTTTCTTATATGTAAATATCCTTTGATTGATATTTTAATTTACTAAGGATGTAATCTATTGATACCATCCTCTATATTACTCTAAATGGATTATGATCATATTATTTTATTTATTGACTAGGTAAAATTTTAATATTTATAATTCTAGTTTTCCGATATGAATTTTTATCTTAATTATGTATTGAATTTTTTTTATTTCATTCATATAATGAATTCATTGGATATGTATTTGATGGACGTGGCCCATTATATCCCATTGATGCATTGGTAGGTCTCATGAGACCAACTAGTTTATGTATTTTTCATACACCTTACCTATTTGTGCATGATGTCTTGGAACAATACTTTGAAGGTAAGATTATGATGTCTGACATTATACATAATATCATTATGAAACTAGTTTTTGTTATCAATATGATTATTTTTTTAGTCATTTAATTTAAGAATTTAGTACCCTTTTATGATATTAGTTATATGGAATATTTGATTTTTATTTATCTCTTCCATATTATTCATGCTTTATTTATTCTATGATATCTTATTTTGTATTCTTTCCCTAACTGAGCATCTGATAAAACCCCTTATTATGTTTTCTTTTTCCAAAGATACCAAGAAGGGGGCTATCAATGATATCAAAGATTTACTAGAAAAAATAATAAATTCCTCACTAAAATTTTTAAGTTTTATTTAAAGTTTTTATATATAATTTGAGATTGGTGTATCTATATAGTATTTGAAAAATAATAAACTATTAAATCCTTTGAGATGTGATCCCTTATATTTCATGATAATGTAGTAAAATAACCACTGGATCTGGGTTAACAGAGTTTCGGTGTTACATATTCACTCTAATATTTTTATTACATGATAGTAAAAATACTTGTAACAGTTAAATTTCATGGAACTATACTGTAATATCATGGGTGAATCTTGATAGACTATAACAAAAAATTAAATTTAGGAGCCATTAATTCAAACAAAAAATATTTTTGGGGATACAGTTTCATCATAAGACTTAAGGAAATAAGAACCACAAATTTTGTATTCATTCTAAAAAAGAAAAAAATATTTTTTGAGTTTACAACTTACATTCTTGAACCATGATAGGATGATATGAAAAATAATTATTTAAGAGATTTTCCTTATAATCAAATTCAACCTTCATTTCACAATATTAATTCTTCTACAACACATGTTCAAACTTCATAAATAAATACCAGACACTCATCTTACAATGAAAGTAATCCTTCAATACACTATTGAAAATCTCCCTCAACAATTCAAATTTTAAATTTCATCACTCTGCATGAAACAAAGAGACAATTTTTTCCTTAACTTGTAAACATATTTTTACCTTATCAAATTTAAATTAATAAATTTTGCTTTTATGTCTTTATATAATGCCTCAAATGTTGAACTATCTTAAACCACATACATGCACTTCATGAATTTTGTTAAGAATTTTGACCCATATTTCATTACTAATCTTGAGTGTTTAATTCCATTTTTTATTAAGTAATAAATGTATAGGCCATGTCTTGTTTTAGTTAGAGTTAAAGAAATGGATTTATACATAGCTCTATCATGATCCTTAAAAATAATCTCAGGAATATTTCCACCATGTAAATTGACAAATATACTAAACAACCAACTAAATTAGTTTATTGTATCATCATATAAAAGCATTAAACTAAAAATTTCAATCTCTTTATAATGGTTTATGACAACAAATACTTCCAAAGGTATAAACACTTTATTTGTGTTGAAATTATTGTCAAGGATAATAATAAATATAAAATTATAATAATCTGTATTTATTTTGCGATAAAATTAAAAAATATGTAATTTGACCACACAATTCAAGTTATACAAAGTATAAAAAGGATGTGTTCTTCCTTGATTACTTCTCCAAGTATTGTAACATTACACTAGCATTATCATCAAGGTACTCCCTCTACCTTTTGGACTATAAAAAATTATGTTGATCAAATATTGTATATCCAAGACTATCAAGACCACTTTTAATTGTTATTACAAGTGGAAATGAATCAAAAATATTCAGACTAGATTTATTATTTACATTCAACTTTTCAGCTTGTATATCACTGATATGTCATTGTGATCTCAATAGATACTAGGTTCCTGGAGAATGTAATGGGTTTTTATCTTCCTCAAAAAACTTCTCACAATCATACAGCTGACTAAACACATAAATAACTCTCATTTATACAAGACATCATGTTCTCATCTCAACATATGGAGTTTGAGATTAACATCATGTTTGTTTACTCTTCAACATCCTTCTCTTATATATCTATAAATATTTTATGTCACTATACTTTTATCATACATATTTTTTAACATACAGATTCCATACATTAAAACCAACCATGCCTCCATAAGAAACATAAAATTAATAGCCTTTAAACACAAGTTTAAAAACCATCACAATGCTTGGTTTTTATATACTATTGAATTTTTTTTAAGTCGATTAGATTTGGTTCTTTCTAGTGAATCAAGAACATTATCCCTATGGACTAAAATTCCATCATTAGAATTTGATTTTTTTTAATTTGATCATTGTCATGTTTACCACTAGAAACATGATATGAAAATTTCCACTGGAAATGCCTGGTATCTTACACTTGAAATTTCTATTGGTAAACAAAATTATAAATTTCACTGAAACTTTTCCAAGAAAACATCCACTCCACTAAAAATTTCCACTAGATACATGTAATGTAAAGTTAGATCAGAAATATATCATGTAAATTATAACTAGAAACTATAATTTAATATTCTCATCAATATCATGCACTGAAATAATTTCACTCTTAAATTGAATTGGAAATTTCCATTGAAATTCTTCTCGGAAAAATCCAAAAAACTAAAAAATTTAGCTTAAAACATACAGTAAAAAATTACATATGAAACATTAAGTATCTTGGACTTGACATTTTCACTAGTAAACAACATTGGAAATCGCTGACGAAAATTTTCCAGGAAAACACCCACTACACAAAAAATCCCCACTATAAACATGCACTGTAAAGTTCCATCGGAAACGTTTTATATAAATTTCCAATAGAAAATTTCATTGAAAATTTACACTGGTATCTTACACTGTAAATTTATTTTAGTAAACAAAAATGGGAATTTCCACAAGTAAGATGTATTGAAAATTTACATTGAAAATTTCCTGAGAAATCTTCCACTTCACTTGAAAATTATTACTGGAAACAATTATTTCAAAGTTCCACTAGAAATGTTCAATGTAAATTACCATTGTAAACTTGAATTAAAAATTCTCATTGGTATCTTGCTCTGGAAATTTCTACTATTCAACAATAATGTAAATTTCTACTTGTAAATTTCATTATAAATTGGCACATAAATTTTTCTAATAAAAATTCCACCACTCTAAAAATCCCTAATTGAAATATTCACTAAAAAGTTCCACTAGAAAGTCTGATGTAAATTTACTATAGAAACGTTCATTGAAAATTATCACTAGTATCTTGCACATAAAATTTCCACTGGTAAATGAAAATAGAGATTTCCACTGGTAAACTGAATTAACAATTTCCATTGAAAATTTTCCTAGAAAATTTTCACTACACTAGAAAATGAAGTGAAAAGATCCAAAGAAAATTTTTGATGCAAGTTACCACTAGAAACTTTCATCTAAAATTTTCACTAGCATTTTGCATTGAAAATTTTCACTATAACTTGCAATATAATTTTCCACTATAAAATGTAATTTACATTAAGAGTAAAAAATTACATAGAAAGGAACCCATAATTGAAAACTTCCACCATAAATATCCAAAAACATATAAATTCTCAATAAAATCTATAAAAATATCAATAAAAGTTTTGACTACAAAAAATAGAATGAAAAAAATACACCTTTAGCTTTTTTATCCTTCCTTTCACACATCAGGAATGATTATATAGTAATATATAAGGTTGGTTATAATTTATAGTTCTCTAAGATTAGGTAAGGTATTCACAAAAATATCTCCCTTAGTTCAAGTATAAAATGATCACTACCACATATCACACCTTATCTAGGTATGGTCTGCATTAAAGAATGGTATTTTCGTTACAAAACATTTTCTATAAAAATGATAGGGCTCAAGTCTGAATCAAAATTTTTTGCCTCAAATGGATCCTTTGGCATCCTAATATTTGGTTTAATATAGCCTATGTTTTGGAAATTCTGATCATAAGGGACAGGACCATTGAGGTTTCCAAATTCAGTCATTATACTAGGGTCCTGGTGGAGGTAGACTTAAGAACTTTCTTGATTAATAGTATTATATTTTCAACATTGGATGATGATTTCTCTCTAAACCCCCAATTATAAACTAAGCATCATCGAAGAAAGAAGGAAAAACTAACCTTAAACAATTGGCGGTGGACCAAATCCACCCGAACCGCTTCGCCTTCGGCGACGGTTGCCACAACACACAGGAACAGGTCCTGGGAGACTTCAAAAAAATGCTAGTGATCTGAAGAATCATCATTAATTGAACCTAAAAATTAAATTGGGAGGAACATGATTAGTGAGAAAGGCAATAATATAATAGGTGATGATGAACAATTTTTAAAGTAAATGAACGAACTATAATGTCCAAGTGCATACCATAGGGGTTCCATCTAGTCTAGATAACTGAACTCGTGAATTTTACAACTCCACTGTTGTAACATGATGTTCCAATACCGACATGAACCTTGTAAGAATTAAAAGATACCATAAAACTAATTAGTATGGTTAGATCTATGAAAAATATATAAGGAAAATAGCATGGACAAATTGGGTTTATTATACATGAATCAAGATGCATTACTATAAGGATTATGTGGTGGGATAAACTATTATAATGCTCCTATAATCTATCTACCACCACAACCAGAGAAAATAATTCTCCTATTATAAAATTCATGAAATCTTAATAGAGTCAATTATACTTATATACAAGAATAAAATATTGATATTTTCCCCCTACAATCCATCAGTGTGGTTACATCAAAGATAAAAATAAGCCTCAAAGATATAGAATTTCACTCTACATGAACCATCCAATCAATATAACCCCACCAACACCCCATCACTTTGAAACAATCTCACTCTATAATATGATTAGAATAAAGTGACAAAAATAATATTGTATATGAATTCCAACCCCCCCCCCTACACCACCCCCCCCCCCACCCTGCACCACCCACCCCCTGCCCCTACCCACCCCCTGACAGCCCGCCCACCCCCCACCATCCCTATATCACCCCCCCCCCCCCTGCACCAGCCCCCCAACCCCCCCCCCCCAACCACTAGTCCTCCCACCACACCCCCCACCCCCCTGCATCATCCCCCCTCCCCCCCCCCCACAGCACCAGCCCCCCAACTTTCTCTAATAACTGCAGGAAAAATAAAAAAACATAAGCACATCCATGAAAAAGGGGGTGATTATACAGAATATATTCTAAGAGATGATTTTATTTCTTACTTTGACCATAATTCCATAAGAATAAAAGAAGTGTAAATATTAAGTATAATGATCTCATTAGAAGAGATAAAAATGTCCATGATGAAATGTGTATAATGAGATAGGATACCAGAATATCTTAATACAAAATTTGTTGTGAAATAAAAGGAACTTCATGAGGCACAATATAGGTATCTTAAATCTAGAAACACCTTAAATAATATGATATAATTCTATGAAAATGCAGTGGATATTCAAGATAAACCATCCAAAGATGATGAGAAAACCAGCCCCATGAAAAAGGTACAACATATTTATAAATTCTCATGTGATACTAAATATTTTACCTTTCATTATAAAGATTATGAAACATAATTTGAATATTTTTAGGATGAATAATTCTGTAAAAAGTTTCCTCCTATGGATGACCTGAGAATGGAAAACCCCCAAGGAAATGGGAAAATAAAGGCTAGAGGATGCCTGGAAAACAAGTAGAATTTTATAAACAAAATCATCAATATAAAAGAAGATCTAGTTTTAAGGGATATTAATATTGTTTCATAATTTTTTGGTATAAATATTTTGAGTACTGGTACAACATGTCGTTTCACTGGAACTGGGATGAAAAAGGGGGGAGTAGACTTGAGAATAATTGAAGTAGTAATACTATTAGTAACAAAAATTTACACCCTATAAAAACTGATGGAAAGGTATCACCTCTTTATTCCCATTAATTTTATGTATACTTTTCTATTGGGAATTAAATAAAACAATTAGGGAGATGGATGACTATTGTATTGTTTGGGTATAACAATAATGAAGTATCCTTCCTAGAATACCATTGAAGTTATATTTTCCATGATGAAGAAAGTGAGACCATCCCTCAAGGGGTGAAAAGCATAAATTAATGTTTTCAATAATAACAAGCTGTATGGAATCTCAAAATCTGAATAACCTAATTCTAATTGGTCATCGAGGTTATGTTGAACAACCCTAATATTAATTTTTATATTAACATCACATACTTAATGATTTATATACTACATTGATCAATTTTTTATAAACTCTTGTTTCTATAAAGGTTTTTGCCTCATAGACTTATAGTTGAATATCTCAAGTCTATTTTCCAATAATATCATGTGATTCTATCCTTCTCTCACAAGTGGATAAGTTTAAAAATTCAAATATATGGAGGAGAATAAGATTACATTATGGGAGTTCTCAGGATCCAGGACCACTATCATTGAGTTCTAAAAATCCATTCCCACTAACCCTATATCCATTTTGTTACTCTAAACCAGAGAGTACACTAATTCAGATCACCCATTATCTCCTTAGGACCTGTCTAATACAACCAGCAGGCTAATAAAAGAAAACTTCATATCAATCTCTTGGCCAAATCTAGATCCAGTAATATCCCAAAGTTATCATCTATTTCTATTACCTGAGAAAGGAACTTCCTCAACCATATTTGGTATAAGGTATAAAACACTATTTAATCAAATTCATGAACAAAACATTACAAAAATCGCCACAATAGGCTCACATTTCCAAACTCTAGGTTCTAAGGTAACGCCCAAAGGCACCAATGATTAAATCATCACTGGACCTCTTAGAGATAATAAAATATGGGGCACCCATGGTCCCCTAGATTACGTCTATCAAATCATGATCCAATCTAGATAGGGAAACCTCATTTGGCGACTCTGAAAACTAACACATCCCTGATCATCACCTTACCCACAAGGGAATCATCAAGAAACACCACACCCATAAGAAAGTCCTCAAGGTTTTCTCAGACCCATCTCAAACCTAATCTCAGTGACACCCATCCATAACTAACACCCTGTGGTGTAGGCCCAACCTAAAGGTTCCAATTGGATTAAATCTCCAGCAAGAAGTTCTAAAACTTCAACAACTCAAACCCCAAGAAATTAGTCCAAACATCCAAGAAACATCCAAAATAATACTTTTTCCTACCTTCTGAGAGATGTAAAAACACCTAAATCTATACCCCTTGGACTACCCAAGGAAAGTTCCTATGAACATAAAAATAATCCCATTGGGATCACATGTGGCCAGTTTTCCAAAAAACATACAACCCCCACTTGGGTCTCACACCACACCTCCATTTTATGAACTCTCAAACCAAAACATTAAAGGAAAACCTCTCTATACACTACTCACTTTGAGGGTTCTAGATCCAAAAACTTGAGGGGAACCTCCCATATAACCTAGACTAAAACAAAGAATCTCGCAAAAGGCCTCTAACTACTTGAGGGTTCTAACACCACACCATGCATATAAAGCACCATGGATAGACCACTCACATGTCCAAACTCAAATCCCAAGGAAATAATTATATGTATGTTTCTCCCCTTTCCTACCCTTATGTGTCACCTAAGATCATGTGAGGTTTTCTCTTGAATCAAAAACCAAGAGAGAGGGTTTATGAACAAAACCCCTCTGTGAGACACCAGAGACCCTCGCTTCTCAAAGATGACCCACAAAGGTTCTCAAGGGACTCCCAGAAAACCAATAGTCATTTAATAACTAAATAAATTAATAAAAAAAACATCAATTAGGGAAATATAACAAATATAGAACACCCAACCTACCTTATGATGAAAACACTAAAGCTGAAAGCTTAAAACTATGATCAAACAGCATACCAAGAACCTATCTCATTCTATGAAATATAAAAAATTAATTATAAAAAATTATAATTAATTAATTAAAAACAACCAAATACGAATAAATGCCTAAAAGATTATTGAGGTGCTTCCACATTTTTAAACCACAACCAACTGCCTAAAATAGGCCTAAAATATACCCATGAAATTAATCTGTGCCTAATAAAGAAACACTTGATTACTAGGAAATTCCAATCAATTTAACTGAAAATTCAAAACAAATCCATTAGGCCTCATTCTATCTCCAAAAATTATGAGTGATGGAATTTGTTCTGCATCACGAGACATATAATCTCTAAGCCATAGTAAAGAACCAAGATTCCTGGTCAATTACATCATTTTATGGTGGAATTGGCATAGAAAACCTTAATGGGAACCATTAAAATTAGAGAGGATCAAATAAGAGTAATAATGAAGTTAATAGATGAAGATTCCTACCTCAAATTTCCGCATAGGAGGTGCTCTAAAGGAGGAGGTGGGGAGGAAGCCTTAGAGCAGCGTCAGCAGGGAGGTGAGGTGACCACAGGGAGGTGGGTAGGTCTTGTCGGTGGGGAGGTGGGATGGAATTGCCGGAGCCGTATCGGCAGGGAGGCGTCGGAGCCATGTCAGAGCCGGTGAGGAGGTTTGCTGGCTGCATTAAAGCTGAAGGGGGAGGAGGAATCGCGAGGGTAGGAGGAATAACGAGGGGAGGAGGTGAGGAGGAACTACGAGAACAGTGAGGATAGTGAGGGAGGAGTAATTGTGATGTGAAAGGGAGAAGTTGTGGGAGGGAGAGGGCTTTGGATGGGGGAGGAAAGCCTGATCGAAATGAGATTTTACATGATCTATTGTTACACCCAGCTAATTGGGTTTGGCTATATCTTAGTTATAGACATAGATCATTTAAACTGTAGTTATAGATCCGTGTCTATAGATAATTTTTCTAGTGGTATTTCTAGACTGATCAGGATGACATGAAGTTGTAAACAGGATACATCTTCACTTTGAACGGAGGTGTTGTGAGCTGGAAGAGCTCAAAGCAGAATGTGGTCTCAAATTCTACAACAGAGTCTGAGTATATCACAGCTTCTGAGGTAGCTAAAAAAGTATTTTGGATGTGAAGATTAGTCTAGGATATGGATGTGGTACCTAGTAGTAAAGATCCCACCACACAACATTGTGATAATACTGTAGTGGTGGCTCTTGAAAAAGAGACAAGGTCACATCAGCGAATGAAGCAAATACTTTGGAAGTATCTTCTCTTGGGGTATTTTTCTCAGATAGGTGAAGTTTCAGTGAGTAGTATTTATACAGAAGACAACATGGAGGACCCCTTGAATAAACCCTTGACTTAGCAGAAACATGATCATCATGTGAGGTCTAGCTGACTGAAAGTTGTAGGTAGTTGGATCTATTCCAAGTGGGAGTTTGTTAGAGTTTGTGTCCTAGAACCAACCATTTTTACATTGATTACATGGATATTTAATTTATTTAAATATTAAACATATTATAACATATTGTTCATTGTTCTACATGACTATGATATAATAATGTCCTAGAGTATTTGTTTCATTGATAAGGTCATGGCAGTTCCCCGCTATGATGAGAACCTTGCAATGCTATAAAAATACTCTTAAATATAGTTCTTTGGTTGGATGACATACTATTATGGGACACATAGTATACAGAATGTCAGGTGAGAGTACTCATAAGCAGATGATACTTCCTCTCATGAATTTTTCACTTGGTAATATCCAAGATGATAGATTATGAGAACAGACCTACTGGTAGGAATTTCACATGTTTTTGTGTCATCAGATATTCATATCTACAAGTGTTTGTAATGGTCCTTAGACTTTAATATTATCATTAATACATGTCATGACTCACGCACTTTGATTTACTAACGTAAACTGTCACACCATATGTTGGCGGGAATTAGGTTATGTTGGGTGTGTCACAAGTGGCATGTTATTAATGGATAAGTCAAGGAACGATTTGTCCCTTCCATTTATGGAAGTTGATATCTCATCCCTTTGATTGAAATATAACTATCGCATAAAATTCCCTAGATATGGTGTAACGACGAGTTTATTTCATGTAGTCAAAGAATGACATATCAAGCACAAAGGTTGATAAAACTATCATGAAACCTTCTTGATAAGATATTGAGATAAAGGGATTATATTACATAGTGAGTGTTTGTATGTGGATGTTTTTGTTTCAACTTTAAGTTCTTTCTCTTGGGTTCCTTGTCCTATTTCTAGACATTACTCTTGGAATTTAGGAACGTCTATCTAATGCCAATGAGAAATAATCCTAGAGGGTCACACACTAAGTGTTTTTGGTGGTCTCGATTATATTCTATTTTAATTTAATTAATGAAATAAATATTATTTCCAAGACTGTCGAATAATTTTTTTCAAGTTAAAATGATCGCATAAATTAAATAAATATTTATTCACCAGATTTTGAGTAAAATTTATTTATTTATTTTATTGAACATTAAATAAATATTTATTTACTAGTTTGTAAATAAAATATTTATTTATTTATTTGGGTGTTCAATAAATGGAACTGGAGTTTGAGCAAACCAAGGCTGGTCCGGTAGTAAAATAATTATTTGCAAGATAGTAAATAATTATTTAACTAGTTGGCACAAGTTAAAATAATAAAAATGCTGCTATTATTTTGTGATGTGGAATTTTATTTATAATTCTATTTTGTGCAATTTGGCACACCATAAATAATTACATAGTATTATTATTAAGAGTATGAATTTTATCTAAGTTTATGAATGTATTTAATTTTTGTTATGCAATTAAATATTGTAACTAAAGCCTCGTGTCGATAAATAGACAAGTACGTTTGTTGTGAAATGTACCAAACTGCATGCTCAGTGAATTGAAAATTGTTGATCCAAACAATTTATCTCTCAAATCCTCTTCCATCCCCTCTCAAGAATGAGAGACATTCTTCAAGACCGAAGAACAAGCAATCAAGAATAACTGACACAAGACACTCGCTTCACCATGCTAGCACTTGAAGAACAAGTGGTGTCGATCGGTGGCCATCGGAGCACATGTGGATCACTAACAGAGGTATTCTGGTTTGGATCCTCGCAAGAACAATGAGGCAATCCAGAAGGGTCATTTCGAACAATCAACAACATCAATGAAGAAAGTATTGAAGATCCATGTATTCTTTTCTTTTTGAAATTAATTAAATTAATTATAAACATGATGTGCAAGATCATTTCTCTCTTAGATCTGAAACCTTTCTTCTTTTGTATAAATATTTGATTTTAATTCATGGATACTGGCGTTTATCGTCATATTGATCCTGGATTGGTCATCGATTATGGCAAAGGCAAAGTCGGGCCCCACCCAACGTTGTTCTTCTGTTGTGCATGGATCCTTCACCCATCCCATTATAAAAATACTACCGATAGGGAGGCACTCTTTTCCCTGCCTAAAATAATACACATAAACCAAATTTGACCCAAAATACAAATGGTCAAAGCCCAACCCAACCCACACGCAGCAGATGCCATTGAGATGACATTTGGATCATACCGACATAGCCTTTTCTCAAGGTCATCTCCATATTCCCAAAGTCATCCCTATCCATATCATGAAGTCATCGTCAGACATGCCGAGAAAATATCATCTGAGATCGTTTTTGGTGTGCCTGCTGCCATTGATGCCCTCACTGTTATTGGCCTCTGTCAACTCATCCACCAGGATGACACATCGATTTCAAGGACACCCATGCATCCTAAAGATCTTTAGGAAATCTCCCTCCATCTTCCATGGTGAGGTCACCGCTGATACCCCACTGAAACCTTGATTCCATTACTAATACTACCATCGGGCAAGGCATAGTCGTCACCTTCATAAACCCATCACATCGTTTGCATATTCTCTTGCTCGAGGTGAATCTCTTGTTCTTCTTCAGGGTGAAAAAGAACATCAGATCCACCGAGATCCCAAACCTGGATATCATCTCCACCACTGGCCAGGAACATCATTTTAAAATTATAATTATAAATATATATATATTATTATTAAAATTAAATCTTTATCAGCACTTTTTTAGCACTGAAAAAGATATATCTTTATTTGCGCTTACTATTTTAGTGCTGATAAAACTACACTTTATCAACAGTTTTTTCAAAGCGCTCATAAAAGCCTTATCTGGTCTTATAAAAAGAACCCTAATAGAGTCTCCTCTCTCGCCCCTTCAAGCTCTCATAAAACCCTACTATTATCGCTGCTCTAACGAAACCCTATTGTTGTTGCTACTCTCAGTATTCATCAATGTTCTCGATGAATCGATCCTCTCCAAATCTAGGATTTGTGCCAATTTATTTTTTTATCACAACTAGATCTGTTCCCTGACTGCACATTGTACCGATGGAGTTTCCTTGTGTTTTTATATACCATATATCCATATAATGAAACATTTAATCACATTATGCAACCTATCATGGATTCCACAACACCCGGTAAAATATTATACTTACCTCGCAAGTCTAACCACCACCAAACTACTCGATTACCACCTCAAAATTTAATGTTCTGGTTGTCTCTTAAATTTTCATGAGTATTTTCATCCATGAATGACGGTAAAAATTTTGGAGGGTTGTCATGGTTTATTTTTCTTCCATTATACATTAAAATAAGAGTAGAAACTAAGAGAGAAAGGTCTAGTGTAAAGATAAACCTATTTCTATGGGTTTTTTATCTAATTGATTCTTCTTTATTTCAATCTATAATTTTTTTAATAGAAACCAGTTATGATTATTCCCTATATACATAGATAAATTTTTTATTAAACCCCACAAATATTTATGTTCTCTCCTTTCTTTATTAATAGTTTTATAAACCTCATGTTTTTTATGATCACTTTTTATTATTCTTGATGTATATTTTGGACTTTAGCTTTTTCAAACACTATGAATCAAAATTCATTTTTTCCTCCTGGTATGTTTGAACAAAAAATTATTATTGATGATTATTCAATACTGTTTTGATACTCATCATATTTTAAACCGACTTCTAGTATTGAATAACCAATATCAAATTTTATTTTGAATGATTATATCAAACTAAAAATGATAATTTATTAGATTTTAATTTATAATTTAATTTTTTAGAAGAATCATATTCATTATTATGTTTTATAGTTTTGAATAATTTATAATAATTTTTCTTAGTGACGCCACCACTTATTTTTTTGATTCACTCATGGTAATAATTTTATTTTTCATGTTTATTTGAACCATTAATCAAATTTTATTCATTATATTTCTTTTTAGTGTTGAAAATATTTTAAAAAATATAATAATTATTTTTATTTTTGAAACCATTTTTATATTCAATGGCCATATTTTATATTATGAAAATGGTTTTCAAATAATATATCTTTTATTTTTTTTCATGTAAATATATATATATATATATTGTTATACAAATTTTACTATATAATAAGTGAGATAAGATTCTCAAAGGGGGTTGGATGATAATAAAAGATTGAAAGCATGGTTCAAAATGGAAAGGGGTTAATTTTAAAAATAGTTAGTGAGTTTTCTAAGGTGGTTTGAAAATGAATTTGGTGTTTTATTTTCCAACAAATATTTTTTAATTGGTAAAAATTTTGTTAAAAAGTGGTTTTAAATAAATGGTAACATTTTCTTAATGATTAAAATCATTTTTAAAATCTAATAAAAAGTTTCCCAATGATTTATTTAGACAATATTCATTGATGCTTTATAATGTCAATGTGATTTTAAGGGTAAATGGTTGGTTTTAAAGTTAATAAATTGGATATATATATATATATATATATTAAGTCTTAGGGGGGTATAATTACATAAAACACACACACACACACACACCTCACACACCAGCCAAAATGGTAGGTCACAGTCCCCCTAAGGGGATAGCCACCCATCAAGCTTTATTTATTTATATTGATGGGTTGAATGCCCAGTGGACATGAAGCCCATTACATGGATTTTTGTAGTCCTATAAGGAATTAAACCCCTTAATTTCATACTCTAAGACTCTGACAACTGATCCAATCAATGTAGATTCCACATATCGTGTCACCATCATCACCCACACCATCGTGTCTGCCTCCAACAAGGCTCATGCTCGACCCCCGCCACCAATTTGATTTATATGATGTTTTAGAATGAGAATGATATTTTGGATTTCAATGATGATCGCAATAAAGTATATTTTAAATTTTACATTGACTTTAAAATTTAGTTTTGTGATTTTAAATTAGAGTGAATATATTCATGAGGGTTTTTTTATAATGTAGTATGCTCTGTAAGTAATTTTATAGCCATCTCAACTAACTAATTTTCTTTTCCTTTTCGAACACTCCTTAAAATATGTTTCAAAACATTGAGTGGTATCTATAATTATAAATCCAATGATATGAGTGGTATTTATATTTATAAATGTATATATGTGTAAGGAAAATGGGTGGTATCTATATTTATATTATCATAATAACTTCTAAAGACCTCCTAGATACACATAATATTACCTCCTATATAATATATATTGATAAAAAACCATGGATAGGGCATGTTACTAACTCCATAAAACCCATAGGATATCCATTACAACCCTAATCCCATAACCTTACCCTCACAAGAAGCTAAGAACTACTGATATTTAGTCCTCATACCAAAAGCCTTTTCCTTTTCATGGAGTAATTGAAGGATTTATTTGAATGTTAAAATTACAATGGATATCTCAGCATTAGTGCATGTAAACTATCCAGTTGATCCTTCTCACAGTCACACCAATCAAAGAGACCCTTATTGATATCATACTAATGATACTGATTTTTTCAACTTTATACAACAAACTAAGAAATGTTTTCTGGTGATTCGCCAACTCCCCATCCTAGGAACATTTAGATTCAAGGTTACAACTGTCATCCTCATCATCTTCATCTCTTGAATAGTTATTATTGTATTTTATTACCTGAGACTCATCCCCCATCTCTTCTGAACATGAAACTATGTTTCTTGAACTACCCTAAATAGTAGAAATATTATACTAGGTACCAATGATCATTGTGTATGAATTCATAGGATAACACCTACCAATGGTAGAGTAATTCTTTTCTTAAATCCAATTACCCATTTCCTTTAAAGCATGCTGAAATTATTTAAATCATTCAAATGTTGGGTTCCCGTTATTTGAATGGCACCTTTTGTGTATTTAATTATTTTTTTAAATATTAATATTACTGAATCAAACATGATGGATATGAATTGAAAATGGATGGATTCTAATCGTATAACAAAATATTATGAAGATGGGGTGAAAGAGTTCATAAATTTTTCAAAAAAAATCATGCATTTGACCCTTCTCAAATCCTTTTTCTATGTTTACTTTTTTGTTATTCAAGACTAATTACTCTATATGAGTTGGAATAACACATGATATATCATGGAATAGATCAAATTTATTAATGTTTGACAAAACATGGGGAAAAAGTGAGTGTAACTAGTGATTGGGAGAACACTGTGTTGTATGGATCATCTAATATGATTACAAGTGTGTACAATGAATAAGATTGTATCAAGGATATTATTATAGGTGTGAATGATGATTAAGATGGTATTAAGGACATGATAATAACATTTGAAGATGAACTTCATGACTATCAAAAATTGTTTGAGAAGTTAAAGAGTTTTTTAAATATGTCATTATATGATGATTGTACTAAATATGTAGTATTTTCATCTGTACTAAATCTATATAATTTCAAAGCTGGAAATAGATGGAGTGACTCTAGTTTTACTGAACTACTTTCTCTCTTGAATGATATTCCCCCAAAAGATAATGAGCTTCCTAACTGAACATATAATGGTAAATTAATACTACATTCAATGGGTATTATCTCTAAAATAATACATCTATGTCCAAATGACTATATACTCTTTCAAAAATACCATAGATCACTTAAATAATTCCCAAAGTATGGTGCTTCTTAATAAAATAAAGATGAATCGGGACCTACAAAAATTTTTGGTACTTTCCAATCATTCTAAGGTTTAGGTGCCTATATGGAAGTGATTAGACTATAAGGAAATTAACAAAGAATGTAGATACAAGAAATAAAGATGGGAAACTTCATCACTTGACATACTCTCCTTAGTAGAAGAGAATTGATCATGTGTATCCTAAATTTGGAAACAAGATGAGAAATCTTCATCTTGATCTATCTACAAATAGAGTGAGTCCTTTTGGTTCTCCAATAAGTACTCACAATACATTGTCAATTATGTTGGTAAATTATAACTTCCCATCATGGTTATGCATGAAACAAAAACTCATTATGTTATATATTCCTATATCAGGACTAAAATAACCGAGTAATGATATTGATGTTTATTTGGATCCATTGATCGAATATTTGAAATTATTTTTGGATCCGGGTGTTATGTTGTATGATTCTTATAGAAATGAGGATTTCACATTTAGAGTCATGTTGTATGGAATGATAAATTTCTTTTCTTCTTATGAAAATTTTTCAGGATATAGAATTATAGGAACTCAAGGGTGTCTCATTTGTGAACAAAGTACATATTCAATTAGGTTGAAACATTCATTGAATACTATGTTTCTAGGAAATCATATATTTCTACCCCAGTGGTATAAGTACCGATCTTGGATGACATAATTCGATATAAGTTCAGAAGAATTTATAAAACTTTCTTCACTAACAAGTGATCAGCTTTTTGATAATGTAAATGTTATGGACACTTCTTTTGGTAATCCTTTTTCTAAAATACTTATGAAAATTGATTTGAAAAAGATATCAGTTATTTTTTAATTACTATACTAAATAAAATTTACATTAGGAATTTTCTTGATGTTATGCATGTTGAAAAAAATATGTGTGATAGTGTCATCGGCAAGTTACTAAATGAACCTAGTAAAACAAAGGATGTAATTAATACTAGGTTGGACATGATTGAGATGGGAATATAGGAAGAGTCGGTACCAGTGAATGGTGAAAATGGACTTTTTTCTTCTTGTTGCTTACACTCTTTTCAGGCAGGATAGATATCATATTTTCAACTTCTTGAATTATGAAAAGGCCCCATAGAAGTATTCATCAAATATCAAGAATACAGTGTCAATGATTGAATTAAAGTTAAAAGATTTAATATCACATGACTGTCATGTTTTGATGTAAAATCTAATACATGGATTTTTACATTGCATTTTTTCCAAGAGTGTCCATCATACATTAACCAATCTTTATTTCTTTTTCAAAGATATATGAAACAAATTTATAGACCCAATGAAATTTTGAACTATGGAAAAGGAAATTTTTGTCATATTATGTGAATTGGAAATGTTATTTATAATGGAATTCTCTAATATAATGGTTAAATTGATGGTTTACTTAGTAAGGGAGGTTTTTCTATGTGGTCATATACATTATAGATAGATGTACCCCATGGAACAGTACATGAATATTTTGAAAGGGTATGTCAAAAATCAAATTGAACTATAAGGTTGTATTGCAGAGAGATATAATTTTTATGAATCTATTTAATTATATATCGACTACCTATCTAGTGTAGAAATCATTGGTCTAACAAAATCTCATCACATTGGGTGGCTTATGGGTGAAGGAATTTCTAGAATAGATGTTCTCACAGTCACTATTACATATCAAGAGTAGGCCCACTATTACATTTTACATAATAATTTAGATGTTTCCCTGTATGTTGAAACCCACAAGAAAATTATTAGGAATTTTAATCCATCAAGGGATGAAATTTGGATATCAAATACACATAATCAATAGTTAATATGATGGTTTTGAGACCACCTTTTTAAAGATTCAACTAAAAATTGAGATTGAATTTCATAATGACAATGATGGATTGTCAGATGACTAAGTGTGTGTGTATTATCTTATAATGGTTGTGTAATTAAAGGTTATAAATTCTATACAAATGAATATGATGAATGCAGTACCATGAAAAATAATAAAGTTATAGTTGTGGCTAAAGTGATTAATTTATCTAGTACTAAGGACAAAAATCTAATTTATGAAAATAAGTCATACTTTGGCATCATCAAACAAATATGGGAGTTGGATTATACAACATTACAAGTGTCGGTGTTTCGATAAAAGTTGGTTGATAATATGAGTGATGTTAAAATAGATGAATTGGGATTCATGAAAGTGGATTTTGGTAAGGAACGGTACAAATATGAACTATTTATAATATAATTACAGTAATTATAATTATTTTATATTCTAGATCCCACAAACTAAAATTAGTCAAATGTTTTGTTATCAACCATAACCATAGAAGGGTTAGATGAAAATTCAAGTGAGGATGGCCCTTTCATTGGGATGTCGTAATCATTTCGTAGTGTTCCTAATGTATATAGGGTATTTTATGTCATAAGAGACAACAATTAATGGATTTGGATACTTGATAGAGGGTTCAAATCCCTTAAACCTTTAAAAAAATAGTTCAATAATCAGGTTTTATTTTTTTGTAATATACATTGTGTTACCTCATATTATTATCTGTTTACAAAGTCATTTATGTAATATAAATTAAATGTTCAACCAATTCTATAGATAATGACTTATTCACATGTCGATTCTCCCAATATTGATGAACAATAGGTTTCTCAACCTGTTAATGCTTCCAATGTAGTATAATAGTAGACGGTGAACAATAGATGGCCCATAAAAAATAGGAACAGCGTAGCATGATGGTGTTAGAAAAAATTATTAAGGAGATAAACAAAGGAATCAAATTCAAGGTTGGATGGAATGAACATAGTCATTAAATTAACACCAACAAGGACATGTTCAGTAGTTTCATTAGGCTCGCCACTTAGTAGCGCGTTCTGGTTGATATGGATTTGTGGAAAAAATTTATGCCTATGCATAAGACACTAATTTGGGAAGAGATTAGGGTAAAATTATGATGTAATTTCTTTATTTTACTAAAAATAAAATAATGAAACATTTACATACTCTTCATTATCCCTTATAGAGTGTATTTATAGTAGAATACTCTCGAATGAAATTTGTTTTAATGCTTTTTAAAAAGGCTCAAAAAGGCTTCACACAATTCTTGCAAAGTTTCATCTCAAAGATGTTGATGGGAAAATAAACCCGCACCCACCGCAAATGTATGCACATCTGATAAGCCAAGTAGCATGGGATGTGTTTACTAGAAATCATGAGGAGAAATATTTCCATGTACATTGTGGTTGGTAATAAAAAAATTTACAATACATGAATTAATCACTTTAATTAATAATTTTTAATTTATGAAATAGAAAATAAGTGCTAAAAATAAGAAACATGTAGAAAAACCAACATAACCCTACCCTAAAGTAATTATGGGGTATGATTCACTTGAAAAAAAATGTAATGTGTTCTAAATCTATCATGATACTTTTATATGACATGAAACAACAACATAATTAAGTTACTCTATTTATATATAGATAGATGAATCCAAATCTAAAGACACTTCTATCCCACATCATGTGATATGAAAGGAGGCATGTGTAAATAAATATGGGATACTAATAGATGAAAGCACACAAAAAGTTTGGGAAGCATATGTAAGTATAACATAATAAAAAAATCTTTAAATTGATATTACAGAACAATGATTACTTATTTTTCTATATTTTTTATCTGACTTAAACACAGGAATCATCATCAATTGTACCGGATGAACTACTACTATCTGTGGACATAACAGTATGGCAATGTCAGAGGTGTGGGTTTTAGGGTGACACCCCAATTTTTTAGAAAAGAAATGAACATGAGGATAAAGATAAAAAAATGGAAGAGTTGCAATCATAATTAGCTTCTCTTGAAGAGATATTTAATTGGAATTCATATTTATTAGAAAATGTTATGAGAAGTAATCAAAGAGAAGAAAAAAATAAGAATAACCACTATGTGAAAATCTCCCCCCCCCCCACACACACACCAGCTTTTAGGCGATCCATTCTCTTTAAAGAGTTGTCTTAGATGAGGTAATCAATATTCTCATAATTGTTTTTGTGAAATGTGAATCAGGAAGACATTGATACCTTTTCTATATTGATATTCTATAGGGTGAAAATGATTGTGATTTATATATATCAAAACCCACCCATCTACATGTTGTGAGGGTTGTTGTGTTCAATATCCAAGAAGATATTGTACACAACAGACAACTTCCAATAGGTCATTTGAGAATGGAGATTAACATAGCTCATTATTCAAGCACCGAGCTACCTAATCCACTTGATGATGCAGATATTCATATGGTCGAGTAAGATATTTGAACATTCATAGAATGGCTATTAGATCTTGTAAAAATATTTCAGCAAGGAGGTATTTATTTCTAATTTATTTTTAAGCAAACATTTATAAATTAATGAAAGCATTTCTGAATCGATGAATGTTATTATAGACGTGCAAAGGGAATGTGTTTAAATAAAAGGGCGAGTCAAAATGATCTAAAGGATCAACTGATCAATTGAAAATATCTTCAAAAAACACCTTTAACCCACCTGTTCAATATCTACATTTATTAACATTAAAGGGTCATACAGATACAAGGTTACAAAGTTTTAGTAATTTCATAGTTGATTTTGAAAAACAATTATATGAAGAATCCATTATAGAATACATTTATCTTGTGAATATAAATGAAATATTCAAGTAAAACTAGCTTGGAGTCCCAGTTTTAAATGTATACATGAGGTGTGTTTTCTTGATTTTTTTTCCAATAGCTAATCTACAATGTTAATTATGAATAAATATGATTCATATTTTTTATAGGAATCTATATAAATACTAATTGAAATGAAAATCCTATGAACATAAATATGGACTCATTAGACCTCGCATCACTTATACTCAACAAACCTCATTATATTCTGATAAAATTGATGTGATAGTGAAAAAATAAGCCGCAGTGTTTGAAAGAAAAATTACAAACAAAAAAATATTTTTATTAGAAATGATGCAGGGGAAAAACTCTATAATGTAATAATATCAAATATATTTTCATTCCTTTCATTACTTATTCCTTTTTATTTTTTAGGAAACATTTCTTACTCATTGCAGCCAATTTTCCTACTTTAAATATTTATTTTCTAGATTCACTACATGGATACCAAACAAACCGACCACAAGTGATGATGTTTTTCAATTTTTAATACACTACATACAACATTTTAGAACTATAATTAAAGTTATATATTATGTTTTAATCAGAATTTTTTTATGATAAGGTGGTGTTCAAATATCATCAAAATCATAGAATGAGGATAGTCCATGCATACAAGGAGCCTATCGGCTTCTAAATCTAGATAAGTATTTGGGTATATATAATAAAATTTCACCATTAAAACACTTATCAGAAAAATTTCATATTTTTTTAATGTTTTTCTACGTTCTAAGAAAACCAATGGAAAATATTGTGGTTATTATGTTTGAAAATTTATGATATATATCATATACCATCAAAAAACTAACATCCTCAAAGAGGTATTTTCAAAAATAATTACAATTTCATTTAAAATATTTATTAATCCTTTATTTATTTAAGTCTTTCTAGTAATACCATGACTTTCAAAAGTCATCATATTAATAAGACGAAATAGATTTTTTAGAAATGATTGGGCATCATACCTAATGTTATAATGTACACATATATCATGAAATGTGACTTCCTAGTACTTATTTAGTTGATTTTATCAGCATTTTATATAATTTTTTAGTTAATTTAATTATCATTTTTATCTTATAATTTTTTAATTAATTTTTATAGAGATCATGAAAAAATTAATTCATCAACAAGGATGATTTGCTCATGTATTATGACAATTACCTCAACAAGGATGATGAGATCATGATGATGCAATTTTATTTTTATTCTCCAATGCAATCAACATTATGGGTTATCAAATAACAATATTTTTAGATAACCAAGAATGTTGAATGCATTGTAAGAAAAAAAGACATATTGGAATCAACCATACATTAATCTAATACACAATGTACCTTGTATGACTCAAATTGTGTGGTTTCAATTTGAAATTGACATTTTATTAATGTATTGTTTATTATTTATGTTTAATTTATTTATTTATAGTATTACTAACATAATAATTTTTTTCTAATACATGCGGATTATTTTTATTGAGTTGGGGTGGTTTTTTCAAAGCTTATCATACTCATGAGAGATTGGACTTTGAATCTACAAATAAGATAATGACAATAAGGAAATTAGTCAAGAATGAATATAGACATCATGAAAAGGTAAATTCCTACAACATATTTAATTTGTTAATCATTTTATCTACTATTTTTAAGTTAAATTACATATCATTTTTATCTAATACTTAATTAGTTTTTTATAGATCTTTTGGGAAGTCATATTTTTCTTTCAAATATTTGTGACAAGCTAGAAAAGAGAGAACATGTTCCTTTTGGATGGAAGAGGAAACCCCATGCTTCCTGAAACATGAAGTGTTTTAGATAGCATGGGGTTTCCTCTTCTATCCAAATAGACCATGTTGTCTCTTTTTTGGCTTGTTTTATATAGTTGAAATAAAAACACACATCATGTACTATATCATCCACACCTCAATATGATACAGTGTCCTTGGTATGACTCAAACTATATGTTTTTAGTTAATAATTTACATTTTAGTTCAAAACACACATCATATACTCAAAACTGAGAAAAAACATTTATATTGTTTTGATACTTTTGTAAAATGATACATAATTAATTTGTGATATTTAGGAATTAGTCAAACCAAAATCTTATGTATGGTGTGACCGGTATGACTCCAAGTGTGCCTTTTTATTTAAAATAGATATTTTAGTAAAAAAGATAAGTGACGTACTCAAAATTGGGAAAAACCATTCATATTTTTTTGATATTTTAAGAAAATGATTCATAAGTCATTTATGACATGTAAGAGTCAAAAACACTTCAATCTATTACATGGTGTTCCAAGTATTACTCAAAGTGTCCGTTATCAGTTTAAAATTGACATTTTAGATCAAAACATGTGTCACTCACTAAAAGCTAAGAAAACACACTTTAGTTGTCTTGATAATTTAGGAAAATGATTCATAAGTCATTTTTTATATGTAGGAATCATTCTCATTTCAAACAAACACACTATGTTAACATTATAACTCAAAGTGCATGTTTTATATTTAAAATGTCACTTTAGTAAAAAACGCATGTGACATACTCAAAACTGAGAAAAAGCATTAGGATTATTTTTATACTTTAGGAAAATGATTCATAAGACATTTTTTATGTGTATTAATGTAACAACCTAATTTTTTATAATTAAATGCTATGTTTGATAGAGTACAAGATACATAACACCAAGCACAAATGAATAATGGAATCTTATTAATCAAATATGACTATTATAACCTAACTATTAAAATGGTGGGAATGAATATTATTAATGACATTATGAAATATTTAATGGTATTAATTCTTTCTATTTTATTAATTATTGATTTTTAAATAAGTACTATATTTTTAGAAATGTCATTTTTTTCTTCAAGAAATGCATTTTCTTCATAAATGATTTTTATTTATTTTTATGTACAAAAAATATAATTAATTTTTTGATATTTTAGAAATTTTATTTTATAAAATTAATTTTAGTTTTGAAATCATTATATAAAAATTTTCCTATGGTGAAATTTTGATAGTTTTTTGAAAAGTTTGATTTTTTTTATGAATAGTGAAAATACTGATTTTTATTCAAATTATATTTTTTTCAAAACATTTACAAGGTAAAATTATGTTTTGGATTATTTTTAAAGTTTCATTAGTTCATTTGATATAAAATAATTCAATTATGGATTTTGAAATGGATTTTATAGTTTAATTTAGTATAAAAACTTTTTATATTTAAAATGTGGTAATTTTCCGAAAAACTGTTTTTTGGTGCATTTTGTTGGTTTAATTTTAAATTAAATTATTCCACTTATGTGTTTTGAATTTTGAAAAAAATAGATTAAATATTTGGAATAAGAATTTAAAAATTTATTAAATAGGTCCCTTTTATTTTTAGACAATATAAATAGTAAATATTATAGTTTTTATTACCATAGTTAAGGGTAAATCGTGTAATTTAGGGCAAAAATAATATGATAAGGATAAGAAAATTACCCTAAAACTTGTCCAAATTTTATTCGATTAATTCAGTTAGACCCTTAACACCTAAGGATTGAATTTTAGTTATTTAATGGACACTTTTCCATGAAAATGACTTATATATTATTTAAATCAAGGAAAGTCACAAAATGTCACTTTCTTTATATTATATATCTCTTATATGTCCACATGGGGACAAAAGTAGGTTATGAATGAATATAAGTGTCCATTTTTAACTTAAAAACATATTTCTGTAATATAAATTTATTTATTACTTTTGGAGTCACTTGGATGAGATTATGATATTTATAATATTTCATTTAATGAAAAGTCAATGATGTCACATTAGTGTAATTAATAGCTATATTATTTTTAATATGATGTTATCCATAAGATATATTTGACTATAAATATTTTTGAAATAGTGGGTGCCCTAGACCCAACTATTCAATGCTTTTGATTACCATATCTTGTATACAATTAGCTATGCATGATTTCATCTTACCATTATAGTGTAGATTTTTCTGAATCCACTATTGAAATGGTAATTTCCAAAGATTAATTGTCATATCGAAAGGTTATATCAGTTCCCAGGCTATAATGAGAACCTCTAGATACTATGAAATTAATCTTAAATATATATTCTATGGTCTAGATACATCTTACTAATTGGACACGGTAGATGTCTGACCATCAAGTGTTGGGGGCTCATAAGCATTGAGACTTCTTCTCATGAAGTTCGCACTTGGTGATCTCTAGTAGTGAGATCATGAAGACTGACCTGCCAATAAAAATACCACATGTTTCGGGTGTCATTGGATGTTCCTGTCTATGATCGTGTGTAATGGTCTCCTGACTTGAGATCATTACCAATGCATGTCATTTGATTGTGCACCTTGATGCAAGACAAAAACCATGGCAATGAAGTCGTGGTGAGGTAGTTTGTATTGGGTGCATCATTGGTGGCATGTCATTGGTTGAATGGTCAAGAAAGGATTTGTCGCTTCTGGGTCATAGAAGTAATATATCGCATGCCATATTGATATAGATGGTAGTACCCTTATAAGACCATGGTCATGGAAGTCGAGAGTAAATCCATCCAGTTACATCAACAAACAATAAAGAAATAAAAAGGGTGATGACACGAGAGTGTGTCCTACTTTATGATATATTATTGACAAAGAGATTATATTACATAGTACGTGTTTGTAGGTTGGTTGTCGCTACTGTGAAAATCCTTATTTCCTCAGGGGCCATGATGGGTTGCTAGATCCCGCTCTTGGTCTGTGAATACTATTCACTAATGTTGAAATAAGGGCCTAGAGGGTCACACACAATAGCGTATTCAATAATCTTCCCTATTCAGTTGAATAGGAGTTTTGGACATAGTGGGCCCCGCCACAGGGGTCTGAGATTTTTCCAAAGTTAAAACAATCACCAATGTAATAAATAAATTCATATTATTCGAGTTTAGAATAATGAGTATTGAATTTCTTTATTAAATGTATTTATGAGTTTTAAGTAAATACATAAAAAATATTAATAGATGAATATTAAATTATTCAAGGTTCAATTAATATTTATGGGAGAGACGAGTCGATTTAATGACTCAATTATTATCACGTAATATATTTTAATATATTACAAGTGAAAGATAATAATATTTATGACTCAGTTTAGTAGTCATAAAATGTTGTTGATAGTGCGTTAAGTATCTGGGGTCGGCGAGGCTATATTGGGTATTTTAATTAAGCACTATAAATATAAGAGGAGGGGATTTTGCTAAATACTATTCATAGAGCTTCTCTCTCCTCTCCTCTCTCCCATACTCTAGAGAGATATGCTCTCGATCCAAGGAACATGGATCAAGTACTCTCTCAGGCATCACTAGGGAAGCGGTGCGGTGATCGTTGGAGCGTCGAAGGCTTCGTCGTAATTCCATGCTAGCACCCGGATTATGGTGAATAGTGCTCCTGCAGATTCCTTGAAGCATGTGTGGATGATCTAGAGGAATTTGACTTCTGATTCTTCGAGCAATGGTTGCCAACAACGAGTAGATGTCGTGCACGACTTCAGAATTAAACCAGGTATTTTTATGGTTTATATTTGTGCTTAAAACCCTTCAAACGATATCCTTGGCTAATATCGGGCTACTGTCCACCGACGTTGACAAGTTTAGGTCGATCGTCGGTGGAAAAATTTTAAAACCCAACTGTTTGGGGCTTCTAATGCATGTCTGGTTCCTACAATTGGTGTCAGAGCGATGCGTGACAATATTATGTCAAATGAAATAATTAAATTTGCATTAAAATGTTAAGAGGATGTCGAAACGCGTCGTCGGAAAGAAAAAATTTGTAAGAGGGGTAGATAGTAGGTCGCATAATCAAAAAAACTGATGGGGGCGATTGACCCCCCCCCCCCTCTTCACCGCACGGCGGCCCCAGCCGTTGCTTCTCCCTCCCCGCATCAGCAGCGATTGCCTCGCCCCCTACTTCCTCTTGTTGTTCCGTTGGAGCCACTAGCAGCAGCGCACCTCCAGGCCACCAGCCACCTTCCTGTGGAGCCCTGCATGGATTCCCTGCGGCAGCACCAGGCCGCCACCTACCTGAAACGCATGAGGCCCAACCTCATCGCCTCCTTCCCACGGACATACAGCAACCAAGATGGCGACGGGCTGTTCTCCCCTACCAGTCGGTTCTCCTCCCTCCTGCAGAGACTTTCTGCAATGAGGCACCACCCAGGCCGGTTGAACCAAATGCCAGCCGTCCTCCCTGTGGAGACCAGGCGAACCAGGCCGGCGACCCGCTGGAATCCTTCCCCATGGTGCCTCCCTACTTCATCAGGTGCACCGCCCAAACACCACCTGTGTCCCTTGTCGAGACCCGCTCAACTACAGCAGCCCAGCACCACATGGTTTCCCCATGTCCCAGCACTCCCGCTCTAGGCACTGGAGTCCCTCGTCGGTTCTCCTCTACACAGGTGTGTTGTCTCCGCCTTTATGCTGCCCCACTCGGTGACCTACCGCCTCAAACCAACGACCTCTCCTCTCCACGAAGCCCTACGCGGCCTCCCTCTACTACAGTAGCCAAACCGATATCCCGTCGCGGTAGTCTAGCACCTCGTAAAGCCTATGGCAGCTATGCACAGCCGCTGACATTCCGAGTTTGGGTGATCTGGGTGAGGTAACTCGGGAGTTGACCCAAAAGAGGTACGGGCAGGTCTACCCAACCCAGAATAGGCTTGGGTGGACCGGCCTGACCCAGAACTCCCCTACACGAGGTTGGTATCACCCGAATTGGGCCTGTGCAGATTTGACTCAACCCACACAGGCCCTGCCCAAAGTTAAATGGGCCCGGGTGATTTAATTTAATCAAAAATTAATTAAAATAATTAATTTAATTATATTTGATAATTAAATTAATTAAATATTAATTTTGGTTATTAAAAATTTATGAGGCGTAATTAATTTGATTGGTAGTTTATTAAATTACATAATTAATTTAATTTTTGTTTTAAAATTAAATTAATTAATTGGGACCGAACAACGTTAAATTGAATTAAAAACAATAGTGAAGTTCTTAATTCAATTAAATGCCATAAAGTTTAATTTTAATGCAAGTTTAATTTTTAATTCTGCATTTATTTAATATACGCGGGTTTAATGCGTATATGGCTGATCATGAGCTGGTGTCTGACCAATGCATGTCTGGTGGTTTATTTATTTAATTATTTATTTAATTATTGCATTTGGTTTTGTAATAATTATTTTAATTAAATAAAAAGACGATATGTGTGTCATCTCAAGTCATTATATGTATAATGGCATGCGCGCCCATTCTTAGAGTTGTATATTTATACCTCGAGACCCCCTCGCCTGCGTGCGAGTGCAATTGTATAATGACGAGATGATCAGTGGCATTTCGCGCCAAGTGACGGCGATGCACCATACAGGAGTTGGATACCTAGGATGAGCAAACATTTCTATTCAAGTTGCAATCCACGTGACTAAAAGGTACTCATCCCTAGGGTTTCGGTTGGTCCATTATTCACTCAACAGATCAACCAATAGTACCGGCTCATGATCAGGTGTTCATTTTGTTTTGCATGGTTTATTATTTTTGTGCATGTTTAGTTTATTGCGTGATTACATTGAATAATAATAAATAAGCATGCAAGATAAAATGGACATGTGACGCGATCAAATTTACATTTCTTGCATGGTCAGTTGTGAGTGTGATCACATAATACATGTTTATAAAAAATAGAAAATGATTTCATTCATCACATTAAAAATAATAAAACCCTCAAAATATATATTAAGTCATAATCACTGTACGTCATTCAAGTTTGGACAAAACCAACTGTTTGAGGTGTCGGTCATGCCATAGTTGAGGGTGCCTCTTACTACTGGGGAGTCCTTATAAGAATGAGGGTTTGACTTAACTAAAATTGCAGTAAAGAAATATCCATAGCTAGCTTGTTGTAATTTTAGAGGCAAGCATTGAGAAAATCAAGTTCTGATTTTAAGAAGATGGGACTTCACTCAATAGATCGAGGAACCGCAAGTTAAAGTAGTCGGTCAGCCAAAAGCCTACCTAGAACCCTCCAAGTAGTGGCGTAGCCATAGCTTATAGACTATGAGGGGTGGTTCTGGGATCCTTTCCACTAGAATACTCAAGCGACAGAGTATTCCAATTCTAGCACAGAGGGTTCCTAGAATCTAATAAAATAGTGGGAGACATTAAATGATTTTAGTAATTAATCCAAAAATGTCTAAATTGGTAATTCAGATAAAAGGCACTAATCTACTAAAATTCATTTTTCTATAAAAATGGAAAGTTATACCACGAGATTGAAATTGTGATATTATAATGGAGAAATTAAATGTCCACACTAACACGAGTGTCCATGAATAGTACAGGCGTGTGCGTATAGTACTATTATATTGGAAACTCAAGGTGTCAATGTCCCCAACACTGTTAAACTACCTCATGAAGTGAGAGTGAAAATTTCTTACAGGAGAATAATGTACAAAGAATATGATAGTTATATCATTATGATTTCATCAACGTCTGGTGTCAGTTGTGATCGCTACACCAGGACATAGATGATATAACATAAAGTCTCTTCTCTGAGAAGTTTGCAAGGAGAAAGTGAAGCAATGATATGAATAAGACTAAGTTTACACTGGAATGTGTAAATTGAAAGATCAATCATGATCTTTAAATATTATTTTCACAACATTACTCAAGTCTCGTTTTAAGTTACAAAATGAAAAAGTATTGAGTAAACGCTTCATTACCAATTTAGGTAAGATTCACCAAGATAATAAGAATAAAAGACAAATAAGCTTTAATTCTTATGGCGGATAAATTGAAAGACAATGTGTAAAGGTCAAAGGAATTTAATTCCAATGACACATTTTCAACATCCTTCAATTAATGAGGTATTAACAAAGGTTATTGCATTGCATATTATAAAATAATACAATGGAAGTTTAAAAGCAATAAACTGATTTAAAGAAGCAAGTTGCTGCTTCTACATTAGGCATATTCATCAATGTAATGTTTCCCAATTACTACTTGGGTATTAAATACAATATTCTGGTAAAATATGTGTATTCTAATATGATAAACAAGTTAGTATAGAAACCTTACTAGAATTCGGGTGTATTCTCCAAGTGGTTGTGAAAGGGTGATACCTAGGCCAGTGGTGAGAAGTACACGAATTATTCAATTTCCAAGTGAAAGATTCGTATTGAACTATTATTGAGTATAACCACAAACATTAATCTCATGTGTCCTTGGACGCAGGGATACATTCTTTCAAGTTCTGGAATGAATGTTGTTTTTGGTAAACTCAATCGCTAGTTCAGTAATACATGAATCATAGGCAATTAATGATGAATATAAATGTAATATTTATACCCAGTTGTGAAAATATAATTCTTTGTCAAGTAATAATAAAAGTGAAAGTCATTAATATACCTTGTAAGGTATTTAGGCTCGGCACAGCTAAATACTTTTGGTACTATCGACGTCTTTAGTTTGGACAAAGGAGCCTTTAGAAATAAAGGTATGTCACAAAGCTTTTCGAAATAGTTCAACAAGCATGAACTATCCCAAGCATAATCTAGAGGTATATATACTTCATAAGATTCCTTTAAGTAATTAAGGAATAAAAAAGTGAAGTATATTCATGGTCTGTAGATATGATTTTCTTCGGATTGGGATACCGAAGAATATCTCGATCAAGCATTCATCAGTCATGATAATGTAGCGTGGAGAAATTCCTAAACACACATTACCTTATTGACATCACAACATTGATTCTAATGAGGAGGTTTGATGATGAAGTCTTACATATCAACATTGATCAACAAAATATATCTTAGAGTAATTCCCAAACGCACATTTTATACATCAAAGAATTGATGTAAGTAATATCAATGTTGCAACAAGCAGAAACTTCCATTATATTTCATGAAATACTTTGCAAATAACAACGATATCCCACAACCATATGCCAACTACAATGAAAAATGGATATCATATGAGTCATATTTTGATAGAAATCCATTATGTTATAAGCACATGTGTTTGGATGCAAATAGTTTGTTCAAATACAAACAAACTTGCATCAAGATAAACACATTGTGCATCTAAGGTACTTACCTTAACGATTGCTTAGGATATTGCATAAATTCCTAAGGTAGAAAAATTGTAGTCAAGTTAGGGATTAAATATCTATATAAGGGTGAAAATATCTATTAGATATAGTGGGAGCTATGTTGACTTGTGTTTAGTCAATGCTCAAGATGCACAAAATAGTTGGCATAGGAACTAGTTCCACAAGAGCATGTGGAACAAATTTTTTTCCAGAGAAACATATGTGTAGGAAGAATAAAACCATGGTGATGGTTTTTATATTCACCATGGTCGGTGATCTATTATTCAATGTGAATAATATTTTCTACAATTTAGAAGTATATGAAAATTAGCTAAAATTGATAAGACCAACTAAAATTCAATAAATGGATTCCATGTATTAAAGTGAAAAGGGGCTATTATTTTTAATATTGCGATGGGTATTCAAGTGAGTTGATACATGGATGGTACGAGCTTGGTACCAATAAGGCTTGACTAATTTGACCAAGTCGTTATGCCTAAATCCGTTAGAATTTTACTTATCATAGCTAATATCTATGATCAATTTGTTTAGCATTGGATGTCATGGCAACTAATCATGGATGGTGTCTATAAGACACAACCAGAAAGGGATGGTCACGTCATAGAATGCTAATAAAGGTTGAAAGTTACTAAAATCCAATTTAGGATTAAAGTAAGCAACATGATCATAGAAAATACATTTGCAAAAAATGTTTTCCATTTGTCTATGTGAGGTTAGTGGGA
Organism: Viscum album; assembly: GCA_963277665.1. Classification (NCBI taxonomy): domain Eukaryota; kingdom Viridiplantae; phylum Streptophyta; class Magnoliopsida; order Santalales; family Viscaceae; genus Viscum; species Viscum album. The sequence goes on from OY728133.1 coordinate 1,056,293,634, forward strand.
GAATCAATATTTTCTAAACAAAATATGTTCAGAAACATATGGAAAATAGACATTGGCCTCATAGTTAGTTAAGACCAAAATGAAATTTACTCTCCAATGATTGACTTAAAGTAGCAACCTAAGTTCTAGGGAACAGGATCTACTAAGGTAGATCTATAAGTAGCTTGGTCCTAGTCAATCATACATATAGTGAAATTGTATTGAAAAATACATGTTGGAACAATTCAAGAGATGAATTGTTTCCCATGTCATAGGGCATAATCTCCCCATGTTGATATGTTTGTGACATGGGAAGAGATGAACGTGGTGAGTTACAATCCATAAGTCATAACGATGGATCAATCACGCATGCCATAATATGTACAAGAACCGATATTGCCAAGGTATATTTTATAGTAGGTAAATATCAGTTATATCCCGGAGCACTGCAAGGGATGTAGTTAGAACTATCTAATTGTACTTCATAAAGTACAAAAGATATGTACCTGGTAAGTGGAGAAGAAAGGATACTAGTTTTTGGGGATACGAACTAGTCTTATATAGATCAATGTGATCTAGTATTGCAGTTAGGCTAAAGGCGATGTGCGAGTCAAGCTCATATCATCCAGTGGTGGCCATACCTACAAGATCGAGTATGTTATAGCTTCTAAGACGGCTAAGAAGCAGATATGCAACAATTTGTTCCAGTTCTTGGAATCGCACCTGGTAAGAAAAGTATTATCATAATGTAAATTATGATATTCTTACTAGCTAAGATGTCAAGCTACGACAGTGGAAAAAAAAGATATACATGGGATACCATCTCTTGAGAAGTTTTACTCAAGGAGATGAGGTCGCTATAGTAGAATAGCCACGCGGTAGAACCGTGGTGGACCTAGTAGCTAAAGTCGTTACTCAGAAAAAACATGATGTTCATCATGTAAGTGGCTAACAAGTTTGGTTAGCAAGTTGGCTCTAGTGAAAGTGGGAGTATTGAAATAGTGGGTGCCCTAGACCCAATTATTTAGTGCTTTTGATTACCATATCATGTATACAATTATCTTTTCATGATGCCATCTTACCATTATAGTGTAGACTATTCTGCATCCACTATTGAAATGGTAATGTCCAAAGATTAATTTTCGTATCGAAAGGTTATAGCAGTTCCCAGGCTATAATGAGAACCTATAGATACTATGAAATTAATCTTAAATATATGTTCTATGGTCTAGATACATCTTAATGATTGGACACAGTAGATGTCTGACCATCAGGTGTTGGGGGATCATAAGCATTGAGACTTATTCTCATGAAGTTCGCACTTGGTGATCTCTGGTAGTGAGATCATGAGGACAGACCTGCCAATAGGAACACCACATGTTTTGGGTGTCATTGTATGTTCCTATCTATGATCATGTGTAATGGTCTCCTAACTTGAGATCGTTACCAATGAATGTCATTTGATTGTGCACCTTAATGCAAGAAGAAAACCATGGCAATGAAGTCGTGGTGAGGTAGTTTGTGTTGGGTGCGTCATTGGTGGCATGTCATTGGTTGAATGGTCAAGAAAGGATTTTGTCGCATCCTGGTCCTGGAAGTAATATATCTCATGCCATGTTGATATGGATGGTAGTACCCTTATAAGACCATGGCCATGGTAGTCGAGGGTAAATTCGTCTAGTTACATCAACAAATAATAAAGCAATAAAAAGGGCGATGACACGAGAGTGCATCCTACTTTATGAGATATTATTGACAAAGAGATTATATTACACGGTACGTGTTTGTAGGGTGGTTGTCGCTGCTGTGACAATCCTTATTTCTTTAGGGGCCATGATGGATTACTAAATCTCGCTTAGTCTGTTAATATTATTCACTACTATTGAAATAAGGGCCTAGAGGGTTACACGCAATAGCATATTCAAAAATCTTCCCTATTCAGTTGAATAGGAGTTTGGACATAGTGGGTCCCACCACAGGGGTCCAGGATTTGTCCAAAGTTAAAATGATCACCAATGTAGTAAATAAATTCATATTATTCGAGTTTAGAATAATGAGTATTGAATTTATTTATTAAATGTATTTATGAGTTTAAAGTAAATACCTGAACAATATTAATTGACAAATATTAAATTATTCAAGGTTAAATTAATATTTATGGGAGTGATGAGTCTATTTAATGACACAATTATTATCGCGTAATATATTTTAATACATTACAAGTGAAATATAATAATATTTATGACTCAGTTTAGTAGTCATAAAATGTTGTTGATAGTGTGTTAAGTATCCGGGGTCGGCGAGGCTATACTGGGTATTTTAATTAAGCACTATAAATAGAAGAGTAAGGGCTTTTGCTAAATACTATTCATAGAGCTTCTCTCTCCTCTCTCCACTGCCATACTCTAGAGAGAGATGCTCTGGATCCAAGGATCATGGATCAAGCACTCTCTCAGGCATCGCTAGGGAAGCGGTGCAGTGATCGTTGGAGTGTTGAAGGCTTCGTCGCAATTCCGCGCTAGCACCTGGATTACGGCGAACGACACTCCCACGGATTCCTTGAAGCATGTGTGGATGATCTAGAGGAATTTGACTTCAGATTCTTCGAGCAGCGATCGCCAATGACGAGCAGATGTCGTGCGCAACTTCATAATTAAACGAGGTATTTTTACGGTTTATATTTGTGCTTAAAACCCTTCACGTGAGATCCTCGGCTAATACCAGGTTGTTGTTCACTGACGTTGACAAGTTTACGTCGATTGTCGGTGGAAAAATTTTAAAACCCACTTGTTTGGGGCTTCTGCTGCATGCCCGGTTCCTACAAATATTACTTTTAAATCTATAAGATTTATATACATCATGGTATTTTATTTTTAATTTTTAGTGAATAAATAAGTATTTTAAATAAATACACAATGATGATGCAGTAATTATTTAATTAATAAAACAATCAAATAAATGATATTAAAAATATTAAAATAAATATAGTTTGAATTAATTAAGGTGATCCACAAATTTTATAGAATATTATGACATGTTAGGGGTTTATTAAATGATCTGGTTTTAATTTATCTTATTGTATTTATTTTCTTAATGTTAATGTCATTAATAGTGTCAAAATTAATGCTAATGAAATTTTATCAAAAATAATATTTTATTAAATTATTTAAAAATTATAAAAAAAATTAAAAGAAAGTGATTATGATTCGGTCAAAATGTAATAAATTGGAAAAAAATTTCCAATTGAAATTTTATAAGTAAAAATTACAATCTTTTAATATTAAACAAATTATTACCATAATTAAAATTAAAATAGGTTAACTAAAGTTAATCAAAATGATAAGATTTAAAATAAAACCAAAACATGTCTAAATTTTATTGGATGATATTATTACAACCTTATCTCATCTTATATTTTAATACATGACTATTTTTGGGTATTTTGATAGAAAATTAATTTATTATAACTTAATCTTTTTAAATTTTCCAAAAGTGCCCCTCATCTCAATTATAAAAGGACAATCCTTACTTCATTTATTTACACCACTTTGATCCATCTATCTCGACAAAACTCTACCCATTTATCTTCTAAAAATATTCATTTAAGTTCTTGAGGTTCTTTCCCTTCAAAAGGACCAACCCTAGATCCCTTAAAAATATATTAAAGGAAGTCTGTCTAAGAATAGGTAATCATCTTTATCGATTATTTTAAGTTTATTTCTTCTTCTAATTACTATTAATGTGTTGTTTCCATGATAATGTAATATATATATATTATCATGTATATGCTGATATATTATTATGATTATGGGAAAACCATATTCCACCTTTTATCCATCCTATAAAAAAACAAAAGCACCACACATGCATACGTATGACATACCATCTCCACACAGTTGTGTGATTTGTTTTTTATCACCACATTACATATATAGTTATAATGATGGAAATAATAAATATATATGATACATATTACATGAATATTATTTTGGATATGGTGAAAAAATGTCCTTTTTTACCATAGTCAACTAAAAGAAGTCATTTTGGAATTGTGACCTGAATATCATCCAAATGTCTGATATGAACTTTAATGATTAATAACATGGTAATTACTAAAATAAAAGGAACTATAAAATTTAAAAAAATATTAATAAAGTATAAATTAACCTAATTTTATTATTCTTAAAGATAAATATTGTACGTGATGAGTTGGACTCAAGGTAAGGGACTCTTTAAATAAAACATTATTTTAAATGTTTTAAAGTTTATTCTTCTAAAATCATTCTCTTTCATGACCATGTTTTCAAAATATTTTTTATGAATGTATATATATAAATATGAATGTTTTAAAATATTAATTTTCAAATTTCTCTCATGTTTTTTTAAAAATTGATCTTTTTCAGGTTTTATGTAAGGGTCATTCTTTTTTTAAAATGCTCTTTTAAAGTTACTCTTTCAAAATTCAAATGGAATGTTTTTTTAACATATACAACATGAACATATTTTTCTACTTTCATGAATCCTTAATGTTTTTAATATTCATTTGAAAGTTTATAATTTTATTTTCAAATAAAAAAATTCCATTTATGACTGTGTGACTTTCTAAAAAAATGAAAAGTGATTTCAAAATGGAAAATTTATTTTCCTCATGAATGTTTATTTATTAAAAGCTTTATGTGTTATGCATATATTGTGGTTCTTATGCATTTTTTATAAGGACATGTGGTTTCATGATAAACATAGGGTGGGTGAGCCCATTATATCACTCCAATGCATTAGTTAATGGGACGGAGTTAACCAATTAGGTTTCTCCTAAGAGATTTTAGGAATAATACTACAGTGATTATTCCAAATGTAGTTATGATGGTTACTCCTTGTGTAGCTGATAGAGATACAATATTTATAAGAGTGATATGGAAAATGATGTCCCAAATTACCTAATTGTCTTTTATATGCTTGCTTATGAGTTTTTATGAAAATATTTTGGTATTTAAAAGGTAAGATAATTATCTTTTTGAAATGATGATTCATTTTTCAAGCTAAAAATATATGTTTTTAAGAAAATGTTTTATGAGTTTTCACTAGACTAATGGTTTCCTTTATTTTATGTCCCTTACTAATATTTTTTTCTCATACCAATTTTTAAAATGTTTTTCATAGGTCTTAAAGATTGGTAAGGACAAAGAAGATGTCATGATGAAAGTATTGATGATGGGTCATGAAAAAAATTAAAGTTTTTTAAGGGTTTCTTTTGGTGGAAAAAAATGGATATTAATATAAATATCTTTGGGAAATAAATATAGTTAATTCTAGTCTAAATTCACTAGAATATTATATATTAAATCCCAAGTTTTTTATAATGAATAAACTGCACCTCAATCTGATGCATAGTGTGACCGGTATGACTCCAAGTGTGTCTTTTTATTTAAAATTGACATTTTAGTAAAAAAACAAAAGTAAAATACCCAAAACTGAGAAAAAATATTCAGATTATTTTGATAATTTAGGAAAATTATCCATAACTCATTTTTGACATGTAAGAATTATGTGCACCTCAATCTAATACACGGTGTTCTCGGTATGACTCAAAGTGTCAGTTATTAGTTTAAAATTGACATTTTAGTTCAAAATGTATGTTACTCACTGAAACCCAAGAAAAAGTGATCTTATTATCTTGATAATTTAGAAAAAAAATCATACGTCATTTTTTCATATAGGAATCAGTCTCACTTCAAACCAACAAATGATGTGACTGTATGACTTAAAGTGCATATTTCCAGTTTAAAATGACATTTTAGTAAAAAAAAGTGACATACTCAAAACCAAGTAAACTCATTCATATTGTTTTAATAGTTTATTAAATCAATACATATGTTATTTGTGATGTATAGAAATCATCCACACATCAATCTAATGCATGGTGTGACCTATATTACTCCAAGTGTGTATTTTCATTTAAAATTCACATAAATTTTAGTAAAAAGGAAAAGTGACATACTCAAAACTGAGAAAAAGAAATTATATTGTTTTGATACTTTAGTAAAATGATCCATAAGTCATTTTTGACATGTAGGAATCAGTTTTTCCTTAATATGATACATGGTGTTCTTGGTATGAATCGAAGTGGCCGTTATCAGTCTAAAATTGACATTTTAGTTCAAAATATGTATCACTCACTAAAAACCAAGAAAAAATGCTTGTATTTTCTTTATAATTTAGTACAATGTTTCATAATTAATTTTTAATATGTAGGAATCATTATCATATCAAACCGATACAGGATGTGACACGAATGACTCAAAGTGCATGTTTTTGGTTTTAAATGATATTTTAGTAAAAAAGACAAGTGACATACTCAAAACCAAGATAATGTATTCATATTTTTTTATACAATAAGAAATTATCCATATGTAATTTTTTCTATATAGAAATCATCATAACCTCAATCTAACGCATAGTGTGACCGATATGACTCCAAGTGTGTCTTTTTATTTAAAATTGACATTTTAGTAAAAAATAAAAGTGAAATACTCAAAACTAAGTAAAATAATTCATATTATTTTGATGTTTTATGAAAATGATCCATAATTCTTTTTTTACATGTAGGAATCAGAAAAACCTTAATCTGATACACGGTGTTCCCGGTATGACTCAAAATGTCCTTTATTCTTTTAAAATTGACATTTTAGTTCAAAACATGTATCACTCACTGAAAATTTAGAGAGTAATTCATATTTTATTGATAATTTAATAAAACTATTCATATGTCATTTTGACATGTAAGAATTGGTCACATGTCAACCCGATACATGATGTGATCGGTATGACTTCATGTGCATGTTTACGGTTTAAAATGGCATTTTAGTTAAAAAAACAAGTAACTTACTCAATGCTAAGAAAAATAATTAAGATTGTTTTTATACATTAGTAAAATGATCCATATGTCATTTTTGACATATAGGTTTTATCCTCACCTCAATCTGAGGCATGTTGTGATCATTATGACTCCAAGTGTGTCTTTTTATTTAAAATTGACATTAATTTTAGTAAAAAGGACAGGTGACATAATCAAAATTGATCAAACAAGTTCAAATTGTAATGATACTTTATAAAAACAATCCAAAAGTCATTTTTTATGTGTTGGAATCAACCACACCTCAATCTGATGTACGGTGTTCTTATTATGAATCAAAGTATTTGTTATCAGTTTAAAAATTTACATTTTAGTTCAAAATGTGTGTCACTCACTGAAAACCAAAAAAACACACTCTGATTATCTTGATAATTTAATACACTGATTCATAACTCATTTTTCATATGTAGGAATCATTCTCATGTAAAACCATCACATGATGTGATCGATATGACTAAAAGTGTGTGTTTTCAGTTTAAAATGACATTTTAGTAAAAAACAAAAGTGACATACTCAAAACTGAGAAAACACATTCAAATTATTTTGATAATTTAGTAAAAAAATACATAATCCATTTTTGATATGTATGAATTACTCGTAGCACATTTTTATGCACAATTTGACCAGTATGACTCCAAGTGTGTCTTTTTATTTAAAATTTACATTTTAGTAAAAAACACAAATGACATACTCAAAACCAAGAAAATTCATTTAGATTATTTTGATAATTTTTTAAAATTATCCATAAATCATTTTTTGATGTGTAAGAGTCAGCCTCACCTCAATCCGATGCATAGTGTGCCTAGTATGACTCAAAGTGTCTGTTATCAATTTAAAATTTACATTTTAGTTTAAAAGGTGTGTCACTCACTAAAAACTAAGCAAAAATGCACTGATTATCTTGATAATTTAGGGAAAAATCATATGTAATTTTTTATGTGTATTAATTAATCTCGCATCAAACTGACACATGATGTGATCCATATGACTCAAAGTATGTGTTTTCAATTTAAAATGATATTTTAGTAAAAAAATACAAGTGACACACTCAAAAACAAGATAATGCATTCAAATTGTTTTGATACTTTAGTAAAATTATTCATAAGTCATTTTTGATGTGTAGCCATCATCTGCACCTCAATCTGACACACTGTGTCACCATTATGACTCCAAGTGTGTCTTTTTATTTAAAATTTACTTTAATTTTAGTAAAAAGGACAAGTGACATACTCAAAACTGAGAAGATACATTTTGATTGTTTTTATACTTTAGGAAAATGACTCATGAGTTGTTTTTTATGTGTAGGAATCATCCTTACCTCAATATGATACATGGTGTTCCCGATATGACTCAAAGAGGCCGTTATCAATCTAAAATTTACATTTTAGTTAAAAACGTTTGTCACTCACTGAAAAATAATCAAATGTTCTCAGATTGTCTTGATAATTTATAAAAATGATTCATAAGTAATTTTTGATGTGTAGGAATAAATATCACATGAAACATACACATGATGTCACTGGTATTACTCGGAGGGAGTGTTTTTAGTTTAAAATGACATTTTAGTAAAAAAGGAAAGTGACATACTCAAAACTAGGAAAACACATGCAAATCATTTTTATAATTTAGGACAATGATCCATAATTTTTTTTGACATATACGAATCAACCATACCTCAATATGATACATGGTATACCTAGTACGACTTAAATTGTGTGATTTTAGTTTAAAATTGACATTTTATTAATGTATTGTTTCATATTTATGTTTAATTTATTATTTATAGTATTACTAACATAAGAATTATTTTCTTATACATGTGGATTATTTTACTTGATTTGTGGTAGTTTGTTCGACAATTGATACCATGATCATGTTTTTTTAGAGGGGGTTAGGTTCCAAAGACAATAAAACATTGATGTTTTTGAATTTTTTTATAGTAATTGCTAATGTAATTGTAAAAAACATTATTTAAAATGCCTATAATGCAGTTATTTTTTATGTATTTGTGATGTAATTCTATTTTAATTAAATTATGAATTTTTCATATATCGGTTGCTTCTATATACAGATTACTGTTGTAGTGTGTTGTAATTAAAATAGCATAGTGTTGCAGTAGGTCCTTTATTTGCTCTATTTTTTATGTTGATAAAGCCACGACTTTATCAGAGCTATTGAAAGCACTAATAAAGGGTTCCCTTTGTCAGTGCTAGAAATACCATTGATAAAGGGGGTGTTTATTAGTGCTAACTAGAACTGATAAAAGACCACCTTTATCAGGTTTTTTAGCACTAGTAAAGGTCTCCCTTTATCAGCACTTTTTTAGCACTGATAAAGGGGACCCCCTTTAATAGAACTTAGGAAAACAATTCCTTTTTAGCATTATTAAATATTGTTTTGTGTGTTGTTAAAGGTTCGATCTATGGTAGTGTATTTTGCAGTTTGTTCATTGAGAAAAAAAATGGCCATGTTTAGTAGTTTTTTTGGGCTTACCACACTCAAGCACATGTTGATTGATATAATTTTATGGAACGATGTTGTTCCCACACTTAAGAAACTGATTTGGGAAGATATTAGGGTAACAATATGATATACTTTCTTTATTTTACTAAAAAAATGAAACATCAACTTGCTCTTCATTATCCCTTGCAAAGTGCATTTATAATAGATGAATCCCAAATGAAATTTTTATTAATGCTTGCTGAAAAATATTATAAAGGATTTCTCAAAATTCTTATGAAGTTTCATCTCAAAGATACTAAAGGGAAAATAAACCCACACCCACCATATATGTATGCACACCTCATAAGCCAAGAAGTGTGGGATGCGTTTACTGGACATCATGAGGAGACATATTTTTAGGTATATTATGGTCGGTAATACATTTTTTGAAAATACATGTATTAATCATTTTGATTTAGAAATTTTAACTTAAGAAACAATAAATGAGTGCTGAAAATAATCAATGGGAAGAAAAACTAGCATACCCTTACCGTAAAGCAAGGATGGGGTATGCTCTCAAAGAAAATGAAGGGAAAATAAACCCACATCCACCACAGATGTATTCACACCTAATAAGCCGAGAAGCGTGGGATGCGTTTACTGGCCATCGTGAGGAGACATCTTTTCAGGTACATTGTGGGTGTTAATACATTGTTTTACAATACATGTATTAATCATTTTTATTAATAAATTTTAACTTAGGAAATAACATCTGAGTGCTGAAAATAAGAAATGGGCAGCAAAACCAACATACCCTACCATAAAGCAAGGATGGGGTATGCTTCACCTGAAAAAAAATTGGCATGTATTTTAAATCTACCATAATAATTTTATTTGACATAAAACAACAACATAATTATGTTCCTCTATTTGCCGCTTCGGTGGTGGCATAGTGGTGCAATGTCGAGGGCCAAAAGCAACGGTGTTCGGTGAGGTCTGGGGTTTGATTCCTAGGAGCCCACTCTTGGGGTAATTTCTACCTCCCATGTACCACTCATCTTGTTGGGTCACCCAATGTCTCACTGGGTAGGCAGAATGGGTGCGCATCTCCTAGCTGATGGATTACTGTGTCGAACCATTGATGATTGAGGTGTTACCCCATGGGATGCTCTTTCATCTCAACTGGAAATGGCTCCTTCTCGGCTGGGGCATTACAACCTCTTCGCAGGGAGTGGGTTCCTTGGAGTGGAGGGTTTGAAAAGGGCACTCATAGGGATTCCCTTTTAAAAAAGAGAATTATGTTCCTCTATTTATATGAAAATCGATGAATCCAAATCAAAATTCACTTAATCCCATGTCATGTGATATGGAAGGAGGAACATGTAAAAAAATATGGGATACCAATAGATGAAAACATACAAAATTAGGTGAAAGAAAGTGTAAATATGACATGATTAAAAAATTCTTTAGATCAATATTACATAACAATGATTACTTGTTTTCCTATATTTTTTATCTGAATAAGACATAGGAATCATCATCCGCAGTATCAGATGAGAAGATATTATCAGTGGCCTTGAAGCTTCCAGAACAGTATGGTCACATCAGAGGTGTGGGTTTTGGGGTGACACTCTGAACATATTTTGAGAAAATAAATGAATAAGGGTATAAAGATAAAAAAATGGAATATTTGAAGTCATGATTATTTTATCTTAATGAAAACTTTAATTGTAATTTATAGTTGCTAGAAAATGTTGTAAGAAGGAAGAAAAGAGAAGAAACAACCATTGCATGAAGATCTCCCCCCTCCCCCACTAGCTTTAAGGTGATCCATTCTCCTCAAAGAGTTGTCTTTTATGAGGTAATAAATATTATCATAATTGTTTATGTGAAATGTTAATTAGAGATGCATTGATACCTTTCTTTTATTGATATTATAGAGGGTGAAAATGATCTTTATTTATATATATCAACATCCACCCATCACCTTGTTGTGAGGGATAGTGTGTTCAATATCCAAGAATATATTCTACACAACATACAAATTCCAATAAGTAAAATGAGAGTGAGGATTAATGTAGCTCATGATTCAAGTATCAAGCTGCATATTCCACTTGATGACAAAGACATTCATATGGTCGAGAAAGCTATTGTACCATTCGTAGAATGACCATTAGATCTTGTAAAAAATATATTGACAATGAGGTATTCATTTTCAAATTATTTTTCATGAAAAAGCTTTAACATTTAATAAAAAAGGGTTTAAATCGATGAATGTTATTACATATGGATAAAGGGAACGAAGTGAAATGAAAGGTCGAATGAAAACTATCTAAAGGATCAACTGACCAATAGAAAATATCTTCACAATGAACATTTACCCCACCTATTCAATGTCTACATTTACTAACATTAAAGGTTCATGCGTATACAAGGTTACACAATAGAAGTAATATCATAGTTGATTTTGAAGTATAATTGTATAGAGAAGTCATTACAGATTTCATTGCTCTTGAGAATGTAAATAAATCCTCAAGTGTGACTAGTAGGAAGTCTCGATTGTAAATGTATACATGAGGTGTGTTTTTATGATTTTTTCTCAAAGAGCTGATCCACTATGCTAATTATGTGCAAATACAATTGGTATTTTTTTTGCAGACATCTATATCAATACTATTTGAAGGAAAAATTTGGTGAACATATATATGGTCTCATTAGTCCTCACATAACTTCTATGAAACCAACCTCATCGTATTTAGATCAAACTATTACAATAGTGGAAAAAGAGCCCACAATGTTTGAAAGAAAACTTACGGATGACAAAATATTTTTATTACCAATGATGAAGAGGTAAAACTCTTTAATTTAATCATATAAAATATATTTTAATTCCTCTCGTTACTTATTCCTTTTTTTGTAAACATTGGTTACTATACTCTGGAGATTTATTTTCTAGATTCACTTCATTGATACCCAACAAACCGACCACACATGATGATGTTTTTCTATTTTTAATACATTTCATGCAACATTTTAGAACTAAACTTTAAATTATATAATTTATATTATATTTTAATGAGAATTTTTTTATGATTGGGATGTGTTTAAATATCATCAAAATCATGGCATGAGGACATTCCATGCATACAATGAGCCTATCGACTTCTACAAGTTGATAAGTATTGGGGTATATATAATGAGATTTCACTATAAAAACAAATATCAAAACAAATTACTTATTTTTTTTAATGTTTCTTCAGTGTCTGAAATAAACCAATGTAAAAGATTGTGGTTGTTATGTTTTTAAATTTATGATAGATATCATATACCATCAACAAATTATCATCCTCAAAGAGATATTTTTGAAGATAATTACTATTTTATTTAAAATATTTTTTAATCCTTTGTGTATTTATATTTTTATAGTAATACTATGACTGCTGAAAGTCCTCATATCCACAATATGAAATAGATTTGTTTATAAATGATTGGACATCATACCCGGTGCCATAATGTACATATATATCATGAATATGTGACTTCCTACTACTTATTTAGTCGATTTTATCATCATTTTATCTGCTTTTTTAGTTAATTTTCTTATCATTTTTATCTAATACTCATTTTTTTAATTTTCATAGAGATTATGAAAAAATGACTTCATCAACAATGATGATTCACTCATGTGTTATGATCATGCACTCAACAAGGATGATTCACTCATTATGATGCAATTTCCTTTTTATTCTCCAATGTGTTCAGCATTATGGGTTATCAAACAAAAATATTGTTAGATAACCTATAATGTTGAATTCATTGTAGAATAAAAAGACACGATGGAATCAACCATACCTTAATCTGATACACGGTGTACCCGGTATGACTCAAATTGGGTGGTTTCAGTTTAAAATTGACATTTTATTAATGTATAGTTTCATATTTATATTTAATTTGCTTTTATTTATAGTATTACTAACATAATAATTTTTTTCTAATACAGGTGGATTATATTCCTCGAGTTGGGGTGGTTTTTTTAATGATGCTCGTGCTCATGAGAGATTGGACTTCGAGGCTACAACTAAGATAATAGAAACAAGGAAATGGGTCAAGAATGTATACAGACATCATGAAAAGGTAGATTCCTATAACTTAATTAATTTTTTTATTATTTTATCTACTATTTTTAAGTTAATTTCCTTATCATTATATCTAATAATTATTTATTTTTTCATAGATCTCTTGGTAATTCTTATTTTTTTTCAACTATATGTAACAAGATAGAAAAGAGAGGACGTGGTCTTGTTGGATGGAAGAGGAAACCCCATGTTGCCTGAAACGTGAAGTGTTTTAGGAAGCATAGGGTTTTCTATTCCATCTAAATGGACCATGTTCTCTCTTTTATGTCTTTTTGTAGATATTTGAAAGCAAAACACACATCACATACTCAATCATCCGCACCTCAATCTGATACACAGTGTTCTCAGTATGACTCGAATTGTATGTTTTTACTTTATAATTTACATTTTAGTTCAAAAAACACATCACATACTCAAAAATGAGAAAAAAATAAGATTGTTTTGATACTTTTATACAAAGATTCATAAGTCCTTTATGACATGTAGAAATCATCTGCACCTTTATCTAATGCATGGTGTAACTAGTATGACTGTAAGTGTGTCTTTTTAAAAAAATTGACATTCTAGTAAAAAAGACAAGTGACGTACTCAAAACTAATAAAAAACATTCGGGTTATTTTTATACTTTATAAAAATGATCCATACTTCATTTGTGGTATGTAGGAATCAGTCTCACCTTAATCTGATGCCCGGTGTGCCTACTATGACTCAAAGTATCCATTAGCAGTTTAAAATTGACATTTTAGATCAAAACATGTGTCACTCATTGAAAACTAATTAAACATGCTCTGATTGTCTTGATAATTTTGAAAAATTATTCATAATTTTTTTGTGATGTGTAGGAATCAGTCTCACATCAAAATGAAACATGATGTGAATGGTATGACTCAAAGTGTGTGTTTTTAGTTTAAAATGTCATTTTAGTAAAAAACAAAAGTGACATACTAAAAAAAACGCGTTAAGATTATTTTGATACTTTAAGAAAATAATTCATAAGTCATTTGTGATGTGTAGGAATTAGTCGCACCTCAATCTAACACACAGTGTAACCAGTATGACTCAATGTGTGTCTTTTTATTTAAAATTAACGTTTTAGTAAATAACATAAGTGACATACCCAAAACCAAGAAAACACATTCAGATTGTTTTTATACTTCAGTAAAATGATCCAAAATTCATTTTGGATGTGTAAGAATCAACTACACCTCAATATAATACATGTTGTGCCCAGTATGACTCAAAGTGCCCGTTATTAGTTAAAAACTGACATTTTATTTCAAAACGTGTGTCGCTCACTGAAAATAGAAAAAGGAACTTGGTTTTCCTTGATAATTTAGGAAAAAAATTTAGAAGACATTGTTGACGTTTATAAATTAGTCTTGCATCAAACTGACACACAATGTGACTGTTATGACTCAAAGTGAGTGTTCCAGTTTAAAATGACATTTTAGTAAAAAAAAGTGACATACTCAAAACTAAGAAAAATTATTCAGATTGTTTTAATACTTTATAACAACAATCCATATGTAATTTTTGATGTGTAGGAATTAGTCTCACATCAATGCAACACATGGTGTGACTGGTATGACTCAAAGTGTGTCTTCTTATTTGAAATTGACATTAATTTTAGTAAAAAGGAAAAGTGACATACTCAAAACTGAGAAAATGCATTCAGATTGTTTTGATACTTTAGGAAAATGATCTATAAGTTATTTGTGATTTTCAGGAATCATCTACACCTCAATTTGATACACAGTGTGCCTAGTATGACTCAAAATAGTTGTTATCAGTCTAAAATAACATTTTAGTTCAAAGCATGTGTCACTCACTAAAAACTAAGAAAACATGCTTCGATTTTCTTGATAATTTAGAATAATTATTCATAAGTCATTTTTGATGTGTGGGAATCATTCTCACATCAAACTAATACACAATGTGACCGATATGACTCAAAGTGCATGTTTTCAGTTTAGAATGACATTTTAGTAAAAAAGAAAACTATCATACTCAAAACCAAACAAATGCATTAAGATTGTTTTGATACATTAGAAAAATAATCTATAAGTCATTTGTGATGTTTAAAAATTAGCTTCACCTCAATCTGATCCATAGTGTGACCAATTTGAATCCAAGTGTTTATTTTTATTTAAAATTGATATTTTTGAAAACACACAAGTGACATAATAAAATCTGAGAAAATACATTCATATTGTTTTGATGCTTTAGGAAAACAATTCATAAGTCATTTTTGATGGGTATAAATCATCTGAAACTCAATCTGATACACGGTGTTCCTGGTACAAGTCAAAGTTTCTGTTATCAGTTTAAAATTGACATTTTAGTTCAAAACATGTATCACTCACTTAAAACTAAGAAAATGTGCTTGGATTGTCTTGATAATTTCTAAAAACTATTCATATGTATTTTGTTACATGTTGGAATCAGTCTCATGTCAAACATACACACAATATGACCGATATGATTCCAGGTGTGTGTTTCTAGTTTAAAATGACATTTTAGTAAAAAAACATAAGTAACATACTGAAAACCAATAAAAAACATTCAGATTATTTTGATACTTTAAGAAAACAATCCATATATCATTTTTTATGTGTAGAAATTATCCTCACATAAATCTGACGCATAGTGTGATTGGTATGATGCCAAGTGGGTCTTTTTATTTAAAATTAATGCTAATTTTAGTAAAAATGACAAGTGACATACACAAAATCAATCCAACACATTCGGATTATTTTTATACTTTAGGAAAAAAAATACAAAATTAATTTTTGATTTGTAGGAATTAGTCTCACCTCAATCTGATACACGGTGTGCTCGGTATGACTCAAAGTGTCTGTTATCAGTTTAAAATTGGCATTTTAGTTCAAAACATCTGTTACTCACTGAAAACTGAGAAAACACACTCTGATTCCCTTGATAATTTAGGATAATGATTCATAAGTCTTTTTTTATTTTAGCTTTTAGTCTCACGTAAAACTACCACACGATGTGATTGGTATGACTCAAAGTACGTGTTTTCAATTTAAAATGACATTTTAGTAAAAAAAACTCAAGTGACATACTCAAAACTAAGAAAACACAATTGGATTGTTTTGATACTTTAGGAAAATGATACATAATTCATTTGTGATGTGTAGGAATTAGACAAACCTCAATCTGATGCAAGGTGTGACCGGTATGACTCCAAATGTTCCTTTTTATTTAAAATTGATATTTTAGTAAAAAAAACACAAGTGACATACTCAAAACCGAGAAAATGCATTCATATTATTTTGATACTTTAGTAAAATGATTCATAAGTCATTTGTGACATGTAGAAGTTAGCCACACCTCAATATGATGCATGGTGTTCCCAATATGACTCAAAGTGTTCGTTATCTTTTTAAAATTGACATTTTAGTTCAAAACATGTGTCACTAACAAGAAAAAAACGAGCTTTGATTGTCTTGATAATTGAGGGAAATGATTCATAAGTAATTTTTGACATGTATGAATTAGTCTCACGTCAAACCAACATATGATGTGACCATAATGACTCAAAGTGTGTGTTTTCAGTTTAAAATGACATTTTAGTAAAAAAACAAAAGTGACATACTCAAAACCAAGAAAATGAATTTGGATTGTTCTTTATTCTTTATGAAAATGATTCATAAGTCATTTGTGATGTGTATGAATCAACCGCACCTCAATCCAACGCATGATGTGATCGATATGACTTCAAGTGTGTCCTTTTATTTAAAATTGACATTAATTTTAGTAAAAAAGACAATTGACATACTCAAAACTAAGAAAATGCATTTCGATTGTTTTAATACTTTAGTAAAACGATCCATAAGTCATTTTTGATGTGTAGGAATCATCTGCACCTCAATCCAACACACAGCGTGACTGGTATGACTCCAAGTGTGTCCTTTTATTTAAAATTGACATTAATTTTAGTAAAAATGAAAATGAAAAACTCAAAACTGAAAAAACACATTCATATTGTTTTTATACTTTAGGAAAATGATCCATAAGTCATTTTTGACATGTAGGAATCAGTCGCACCTCAATCTGATACATGGTGTGCCTGGTATGACTCAAAGTGGTCGTTATCTGTCTAAAATTGACATTTTTGTTCAAAATGTGTGTCACTCACTGATATAAATATATTACTGTACGAATAAATATAACGAAATATATATATAAATAAATAGATATACCATGAATAAGAAAACAAATCAATATAGGGTAGTGGCAAAGGCTTTAGGTGCGCATGGGGGGTCTCGAGATCAAATCTGGGTGGAGGAAAGGGCGTGCGCGCAAGAGTGATTTAAAGGGCTAGCGCTGATAAAGGGTGTAGGTGGTGCGGGCGGGCGCTGGATGTGCATGAAAGCGCCGATAAAGGGGGGCTCAAGCGCTGTAAAAAGCCCCCCCACGAGATTGGTAGTATTTTTTTTATTTTTTTTTTATTTTTATCAGCGCTAAAAAAAGCGCTGATAAAAGGGGTCTTTTATCAGCGCCAAAAAGAAAGCGCTGATAAAAGCCCCTTTTATCAGCGCTTCGTTTTAGCGCTGATAAAGGGGACCCCCCTTTATCTTCGCCGGCATTATCAACGCTTTTTCTAGCGCTGTTAATGGCCATTTTTAGCGCTGATAAAAGCCATATTTGTAGTAGTGATATATCTTTTAAATATGTTTTAGATAAGTCTAAATAGGCATTTACACTTAATATATAAGATATTTAGTGAAAATGACTTACAAAATTAATAAAAAAATATTTTTAATTAGTAATTTTCTAATTCTTATCGAGTAATAGTAATTTAATATCAATTTGAAGATAAAAAAATCATAAAATCAATAAAATATATAAAATAAGTTGAAAACGTAACTCGAATTTCAAACGACCATAACTTTTGATCCTGATGTCTGTTTGGGTTCTACCACATATCAAATCGAATCTTACGATGAGCTCTACACCCTAATGGCCAAGGGACCTTGGTCTTATTTTTTGAGGGCGTCAAAGGCTCAGAAGGTCTCAAAAATTGTGTTTTTAGTCAGGGTACCCCAATTTTTTAAAATTCGATGGATTTTCAGTCTCGTTTAATGAGGTCTTATTGCCTTTTTCGGTGGAAACATAATTTAGTTTCAAGGTTTATACTCATAAGGATATTATGGGGTTCAAATTTTGTCATTTTTGATAATGTATTGTTATTTATAATTAAGTATATACACGCATATACATATTTTTATGTATTTACACATAAAATATCTTTATAAATATGTAAACCATATCTAAATAAAAAGTAGTATTCATTTTATTTCAAATAAAAATATATGAATATTTATATACCTATATAATATGTGTGTGTGTGTGTGTGTGTGTTTGTGTGTGTTTGTATTAACAAACTGGTGTATATTGTCTATATATTCTAATATATGTATATACATATTAATACATAATATATGTATATATATATATAAATATATTTAAATGTGTATAATTATTTTTATAGATACACATATAATATGTGTGTGTGTGTTGTATATATGTATGTATGTATTTGTTTATTTATAAATACACAAAAAAACATATTTTATAAATGTATTCAAGACTAATCTTATAAATATATATTAATATACGAATGAATCAATATATATATATATATATATATATATATATAAATAATGCCTCATAGGGTGTAGTTCAATGGTTATGTCTCTACTGTACCTGTGGTGGTGAGTTGAGGAGGTCTTGGTTTCGAACCTCCGTGTATGCACCTTTCTTTCCTTTGTACCCCCATCCTGGACCTACCATGTATAATATACAAATAAATATATAAATATAACTATATATATTAATATATAAATATAACTATATATATTAATATATAAATAAATATAACTAAATATATATAAAAATAAATAGATATATCATAAAATGGAGTACAAAAAAAGATGGATGAGTGGTTAAGGTGTTGGAATGCAAGGTAGACGTCTCGGGTTTGAACCGAAATGGAAGTAATTTTCTTTTTCTTTTTTAATTTTTTTTGTCCTTTATCATCATTTTTATTTTACCGTTGATAAAAGACCCTTTTATCAGCGCTGAAAAAAATAATGACAAAAGTCCCCTTTTAGTAGTGTTTTTTTGGCGTTAATAAAAGAGACCTCCTTTTAATAGCGTTTAGATTAATATTGCAAAAAATATCATTGATAAAGAACGACGTTTATCAGTGCTAAATTGATAAAGGGGTCTCCCTTTAACGTTATTTAGGATAATAATGATTTTTTAATGGCGTTAAAGGCTGTTTTGTGCGCGGTTAAAGGTTTGATATGTGGTAGTGGATTTTGTTTGTTCGTTGAGAAAAGAAAAAAATGGTCATCTGTGTTTATTTTTTTATTGTCATATAATTTTTAATTAGCCATTATGTGAATGCTCAAGATGTTACTGGGTATGTGGCAGTCATCCTGTTAAAATAATTGAAGGTCCGTCAAATTTAATGGTGTTTGTTGAATAAAAAAATTAAAAAAAAAGGAAATGAATAAAATATATTAAATTTATTATTATTTTTTTCATTAATAAAAAGCTATTATTATTTTGTTGGAAACGCAGCCTCCCGTCAGTCACTCTTTCCTATAAAACTGCAGCTCCCTGGAATCGGCTTAGCCGTAGCAAGAGAAGACATGGCATCGGCGGAGCAGCAGAACGCAGAGCTGGAAGGGCAAGGTCTGGTATGGAGGATGCTGTTCGGCTACATCGACTCCGCGATCTTGCAGTTCGTCGTCCACCTCCGCGTCGCCGATATCATGCACTCCCACGGACGACCCATCACCGCTACGGATCTCGCCTCTCATTTACCCTCACACACCAACGTCTCCTGTCTCGAGCGCGTCATGAGATTCCTGGCCGGCAAGGGGATCTTCACCGCCCATCCTCCATCGCACTCCGGCGAAACGCTCTACGGGTTGGCTCCCCCGGCGGAGTGGCTGCGCCACGGAAGGGACACCACCCTCGCCCCATTCGTGCTGCTCATGAGCAAACACGCCTTCGTCGACCCCTGGCGCTGCATCACTCAATCGGTCACCGAGGGCGGGGTGGCCTTCGAAATGTTCCACGGGCTTCCATTCTGGGATTACACAATCCAAACCCCGGACTTAAACCGGCTGTTCAACGAGGGGATGGCCTGCACGGCGGTGCTCATGACCAGGGCCGTCCTGTCGGGGCACGCCGACGGGTTCAAGAGCATCGGATCCCTGGTGGACGTGGGCGGCGGGAGCGGGATGTCGGCGGCGGAGATCGCAAAGGCTCACCCGCACATCAAGGTCATCAATTTCGACCGCCCCAAGGTCATCGCGGTGGCGCCGGAGATTCCGGGGGTCACCCACGTCGCCGGCGACATGTTCCAGGAAATTCCGAGCGCCGAAGCGATCTTCATGAAGGTGATCCTACTAACTCATCCATATAAATGAACGATTTCCTTGTAATAAAGTGCGTGTACTTGTAGTGGGTGATGCACGATTGGGGTGACGAGGACTGCGTGAAGATACTGAAAAACTGTCGGAAAGCAATACCCCAGAAAAGAGGGAAGGTGATAATCGTGGACGCGGTGCTGCGGGCTGATGGGGGAGTGAAGTATGAGGCTGGACTTTATCATGATTTGAATTTAATGTCACATTTCACGGGTGGAAAGGAGCGGACGGAGGTGGAGTGGCAGCAGCTCTTAGCATTGGCGGGGTTTCCGCGCTACGCAATCAAAGAGATTCCATCATTGCTGTCCATCGTGGAAGGCTATCCAGAAGTTTGAGTGGGGACGTGCTGTTAAAACCCCTACTGTTTCAATAATCCATGTTGTGTGTGGTGACCTTCACATCATCCAATGCCAATATGAATAATAATATTAATAATACAAATGTGTGGAAATCATATTATGATGTTTTTTAACTCAAAAACCTCCAAATACCTCCAAATTCCTAGTACAAAACGCATCACAAGAGTAGGGAATTTTTGAAAAATTCAAAGTAAACTGATTATCTTGTATTTCTTATTGGGTTTTATGCTCACTTTTTTTTTTAATTCGTGTTGTCAGCTTATAAGATGCAGTAGTTGTACATATAACTTTTCAAGAGGTTTTTCAAAGGAATTTAAAAGTGTATTTTTAAGTTTTTATGTATTTTGTTCCTAATTTTCAAGACACTACACTTTTATCAAAGGAATTTAAAAGAGTATTTTAAGTTTTTATGTATTTTGTTCCTAATTTCCAAGACAGACTTGGTGTTATGTTTGTAAAATGTAACTTTTCAAGAGGTTTTTCAAAGGAATTTAAAAGTGTATTTTTAAGTTTTTATGTATTTTGTTCCTAATTTTCAAGACACTACACTTTTATCAAAGGAATTTAAAAGAGTATTTTAAGTTTTTATGTATTTTGTTCCTAATTTCCAAGACAGACTTGGTGTTATGTTTGTAAAATGTAATGAAAATTTATCTTAAAAAACGGAATGTCATAGTTACAACTCCCAATCCAACGTGAGTACTCATGTGAAAAGCTTTGCACCGCATAATTTTGCAATGTATGAGACCCTCATATAAATTAATTTCATTTATTTTAGGATCTTTAAAATCAGTGTTTATCATATAGATAAACAGAATTCAAAATAAGATAAGACATACCTTGATTTATGGGATCTTCTGAATTTGAATCTCTTTGATTTTCTTCCACTTAAAAAGGATTTCTATCATTTGCCTCATTTCTCTTCCACAACAAAATTGATGGAACGTGTCGGAACTTGAACTTGATTGAGACGTAATTGAAAGTGGTTATTTAAGTAACTGTCAAAGTCCATCAATTTGACAATTATATCCCTCATGATCTCATTATAATAATATTGAACAAACTTAACGTGAGTTATTCCAACATTCTTCCACTTAACTCATGTGATATTTATTTATGATGTTTAATATTCAATTGGTCATTATGCGCATTTATATATATTTTATCATGTATACAATATTCATCATAATAAAGGATAATGACCACATGAGTTATGACAGTCGTATATTCTCTATTAATATACTCTCTTTCATGTACTACAATATGAACGTTTTTCTTATCATAATTAAAATGGAATATATATATATATAGGCTATACCAACGGTTCTGTGAAACCGTTGGTATACATTAATATAAGTTGGTTTTACCAACGGTTTTAGTGGACCGTTGGAAAAAACCGGCTCATTAGCCAACGGTTCTTATGAACCGTTGGGATAAACCTTACCTAAAATACAACCCTCCTCCCATCCCAACTTCCACTCGCATCGCGCCCCCACTTCTCCATTGCGAAACACTCCTCTCCATCCTGACTCCCCATCGCCGCCACTCCTATCCCAACTCCCCCTCGTCGCCACTCCCATCTCGCCGCGTGCTCCCCTACTCCCATTCGAACTCCACCTCGCCGCTCGCCGCTCATCGTCGCTCACGCATCCCCCTCCTCGTACTCCTCTCGTAGAGCATCCCCTCCGAGGTCGCACATCCCCCCTAGGTCGAGATTTCCCTCACCGGACGCTAATCCCCCCTAGGTCGAGCTTTCCCTCACCCGACGCGAATCCCCCCTAGGTCGAGAAGGTCGAGTATCCCACTAGTGCAGAAAACATTTTTTACGTCGGTTATTTTTCATTATTTACGTCGGTTTTTAGGCGACGTTAATACGGACGACGTTATAAATAACGTTTTTTACGTCGGTTATTTAAAACCCGACGTAACATCCCTAACATCACGGTGTTTATCACGTCGATCGGTTCATTAATAACCGACGTGATAAATATGCGCGGGGGGAGGGTTTATCACGTCGGTTATTTTCTAAACCGACGTGATAAACCGCGGGTGGGGGGTTTAGCACGTCGGTTATTATATAACCGACGTGATTAACCCTTCCCCGGGCCTATTATCACGTCAGTTTCTTAAATAACCGACGTGATAAAAAGGCCTGGGAAACGTTTTAGCACGTCGGTTATCCAATAACCGACGTGGTAAATCGATTCCCATGCCTTTTATCACGTCCGTTATATTAAGAACCGACGTGATAAAAGGCCCGGGAACGGTTTATCACGTCGGTTCTTGAAAAAACCGACGTGATAAACCCCTACCGATTTATTTACCACGTCGGTTATTTTATAACCGACGTGAAAGAGATATTTTTTTTAAAAATAATTGCACTGCTCTCACCAAAAAGCAACCAGAAACCAAACAACAAAAATAACCATGCCAGCCCTCCCCCAAGCCCCAACTGAACCCCACCCTCATCTATACCCACCTAACAACCTGGCCAGCCCTCCCCCACCACATTGCAGCCCCACCACAACCCTTGGACCCCCCACCCCTTGGACAGCCCCCCCACCCTCATTTACACCCCCACGACCCCTAGTACAGCCTCAAACACCCATTGGACACCCCTCCCATATCCCTTGGACACCCCCCACCCCTTGGACACCCCCCACCCCTTGGACAGCCCCCCCACCCTCATTTACACCCCCAAGACCCCTAGTACAGCCTCAAACACCCATTGGACACCCCCCACACCTTGACAGCCCTCCCAGACCCCTTGGACACCCCCCCGACCCCTGGACACCCCCCTGAGCCCTTGGACAGCCCCAAACACCCCTTGGACACCCCTCCCATATCCCTTGGACACCCCCACCCCTTGGACACCCCCCCACCCCTTGGACAGCCCCCCCACCCTCATTTACACCCAACCGGCCCCTTGGACAGAACTCCCAGACACCTTGGACACCACTCCCATATCCCTTGGACACCCCCACCCCTTGGACACCCCCCACCCCTTCGACAGCCCCCCACCCTCATTTACACCCCCCGAACACTAGGACAGCCCCAAACACCCCTTGGACACCCCTCCCATATCCCTTGGACACCCCCACCCCTTGGACACCCCCCACCCCTTGGACAGCCCCCCCACCCCCTGGACACCCCCCCGACTCCTTGGAAACCCCCCCCCCCCGACCCCTTGGAAACCCCCCCATCCCCTTGGACAGCCCCAAACACCCCTTGGGCACCCCCACCACTTGGACACCCCCCCACCCCTTGGACAGCCCCCCCCCCCCCCACCCTCATTTACACCCAACCGACCCCTTGGACAGCCCCAAACACACCTTGGACACCCCTCCCATATCCCTTGGACACCCCCACCCCTTGGACACCCCCCCACCCTCATTTACACCCCCCCGACCCCTAGGACAGCCTCAAACACACCTTGGACACCCCTCCCATATCCCTTGGACACCCCCCAAACACCCACCCACCCCCTTGGAACCTCTCCCCCCATACCAAAATCCAGACCAGAAAAACCATCAACAGTAGACCAAAACAAGAAGTAGAGAAAAGTTAAACATTCACTTATATAACATTCAAAACTTACACTGTCAACTTCAAAAAAAAACTACATCCAACCTAAACGACTACGAAATACACAATTACATTGACAATATTCAAAATTACATTTTACATTACAAACAACTAAAAGTCAATCAAACCTGTAAAATAATTTGACCACTCCACTTGTAAGTGTTTGATATCTTCAGCAGTAAAGGGTTGAGGGTCATCAAAAAGCTACAAAGGAAAAGGATAGTAGTCAACGTGTATAATGAATAAATCAAATTGAAATATTATGAGAAAGAGGAAATCTTACCAGGTCAAAACTCAGAACTGTCCCAGTTGTTATTATTTCATACATAAATCTTAACATGTAATATCCGCATTCGATGATTCCTTGTCGCTCATGACATTTCTGTTTGAATGAGTGTAAATTCAATATATTATTTTTATGTAATAAATCAAAATGTACAAATTATAAATGGATATTTACCTTCGCATGTACATATTTGATCTTGAAATTCCTTTTCTTTGCGCTTTTTCGAAAGTGGACCCATGCCCTGTTAGAAAATAATACGAATGGGGTAAATTTAAAATTCATTATAATATATAAAACTATTGTGAAATTGAAACTTACGTTTCCAATATATTCTTAAAACTTTCTCGCACATCATCATGGAGAGAGCATATCCAATAAAGTGCTTTCTCCCTAGGGCAAAAAACCCCTAACATCCAATGATCCCTGATAAAAGGAAATTTAACGTTAGTGGTTTTTTATGTTAAAAGATAATTAACTCTTTGAGAGGGATGTGTTTCATACCTCTCACAAAAAGGCATCATCCAACACTGTGTGATTACATTCTTTTCAAATCTATCAGCAATATAAATCATTCTTTGTTCCTCATCCAATGCACATGCTTCAGGAGAAATCAATTGTGGGTCCACGAATCCATATACATCTGTCACCTCATTCCTCTCACAAATTTTATACAGATACCTAATACAAAGTAGACATAAGTATACATTTTTAATAAATATAACGCAAGGAAAAGGTGTTAATACTTACATGATAAAAATTTGCACCACGTTGATGCCCAACTTATCTCTAGTGACAAACTCCATGATATCAGTTTTCATAATCCCCACACTTAGTTCACGTCCACAGACATGAGCTTCCATTGTAAAGTCATAATGATCCGCCAACAAATTTGAATATCTTGACAATTTGTCAAGACTGCTAGTATCTGCATCTGATGTCATAGCTATCTGTCTTTGTTGTTGTCTATACAGTATTTCTTTACCTTTGAAGTATTCCTGTAAAAATAAATTGAAAAATATATTAGTTTTCAAATGATAAAACATTAATAAAAATATATAATAAAAGATATAACATCCATACCTCTATGGTAATGAGTCGAAGAAGTCTGGATGGCCAAAGTAAAAAATGGCCGATACTATGTCCAACTGTCGGCACCTCCTCTGTAGGTAATGGTATCCGAGCTGATCTATCTATAATATCCTGTACAGTGACCCTCTGATTCTCTACCTCTAACTGTTGATGATGAACTGTATCTCCTATACAATATACCATCCCATATGCAACTATATGATGTTGAGTATCATCAACATACAACTCACAATAAGTAGGTAGCTGCGGCGGAGGAGGAGGATCAAAAATGGGGTCCGCAGGCTGAGGTGGGGGAGTGGGAGCTACTGGGAGAGGTGGAGTGGGAGCTGCACCCTGAAATTGTCTTTGCAAGTCTGCAAACATAAACTGCACCGATGCTCTAATCTTGTCCTCCATTGTCGCATTAATATTATGGACTTCATCCTCCAAGGATTCTATTTTTTTTATAAACTCCCTCAACGTTAGAAGTTGAGGAACGTGGCAACACTTTTCTTACCGATACACCTGCCGGATATCCTCTTACACGGCCAGGATGTTCGGGCTTTCCCAATGCCACAGATAAAATATCTTCCCTCCCAGATGGTGTAAATGTCCCCTGTGAACTCTGCTCCTCAAGAGAGTCCTGTAACAATTAATTGAACATTTCTATAATGATTGGAAATATATGACGAAAATAGTAAACTTAAATAAATAAAATAGATATCTTACAATCCTCTCAACTACGAGTCTCGATTCTTCCGAAAGATATTGTCCTTTTTTACCCTTCCAAGCTCTTTTCCATTTCTCATGTCTAGATGGAGGGGATGGAGGGGCCACCTCTCCAGAGCTTGAAGACTCAGCTCTTAGTTGTTGAAATTTTTCTGCCATCATTTTTTCTTCCAATAATGCATACCCTCCCCGAGATAAACTATGAGGGTATACATTTTTAGATTGGATCTCTTGATGAGCTTTCCTTGTTTGCTGTAAATTAAGAATAAGTAATCATTAACAAAACAATAATAAGATCATTTATATAAGAAAGCTTATAAAAGTTTACATTGCCCTTACCAAAAATGATTCTTTTCTTCTACTTTCAAAAAATTGTCTCCATGTGTCTTCATCTATAAAAGGATATATACGACATGGATTCTCACGACTCCTATGACCATAAATGAAATCAGATGAGAGGGTTGATTTGAAATCCCTCCATCTCCTAGCAGCCAACGATAAGCATTTCTTCCTGACTCCTCCAGTGTCAGGAATATCAAATGTCATCTGATAAAAAAGAGGTTAAAAATATTATATATACTAGAAAAATTTAAAGAACAGTCAAACAATAGCAAAAGATCTTACCAAAATGGTCTCCCACAGCTGAGAAATTATCGCCTTATCCACACTTCTCCAATCATCATAGAGAATGCTTACTTTGCTCTTAGCCTGAGTTGCTACAAAACCCTTAAAATCTTTAGCATTTGGACCTCTAGGAAGATCATCATCATCAAACTCCACGACTATCCTCTCCTCCTTCGTACGGGCAAGTGATAATTTTGGTAAACATGTGCACCCACGCTTACCAACCTTTGAACTCTTTTTCGTAATAGGAGCATGTGAATGTTCCTCCCCAGATGTATGACCAATATGCTCATCTCCAGAATCATGTGGCTGATCAACTGATTGATCTGTCATTTTCCTTCAAATCAAAAAAACAAACATTAGTTCATAAATATACAAATTCAAATATTGTAATACTACTTAATCAGAAAATAGAAAAGTGTACTAAATTACATAATAGTAAACATTGGTAATATGGCAAGCATGTTAAACAATGATAAACATGGTAAACACAGTCTGCTGTACCCCTCTCTCTTGGATTTTAATGATCACAATCACTCTTATTATGTTCTAACTTGTTTTCAAGTGTTTTTGTTGATAGGCAAAAGGTTGCTAAGGAGTTGGCCCAAGAAAGCTGAAAAGTGGACTCACTGAGTCCACCGGTCAGCCGGTGTGAGCTCACCGGCCAGCCGGAGGACCCAGGCATAGACTTGCCCACTGCCTGGTGTCACCGGCCGGCCGGTGGCTCACCACCGGCCGGCCACTGGCTCACCACCGGCCGGCCGGTGGACCAGACAGAGAGCCTTCCTCTCTGTCTGGACCACCGGCCGGCCGCTGGCTCATCACCGGCCGGCCGGTGGACCAGACAGAGAGCCTTCCTCTGTCTGGACCACCGGCCGGCCGCTGGCTCATCACCGGCCGGCCGGTGGACCAGACAGAGCTTTGCTGTCTGGACCACCGGCCATCCGGTGATCCACCACCGGCCAGCCAGTGCGCCCAGGACTTCTCCTCTTTACGGTTTTTATTGTTTTATCATTTTGGTTTGATACATGTTTTAATAAGTAAAAAATTTACAATATCTAACATTATATGAAAAAACTAAATGTAAACAAGAAATAAACATGTGTTACCTGTAATTTTAGGAATGTACAGTTGGATTGTTTTCCCAAATTCCTTCGTCGTGATCGTTCCTTATGGCACAAACCATGTCTTCAACATACTCATCGTTATGTTCTGTTAATCTTTCCATGGAAGTAGGGATCTCACATAAATCAGCATCTTCATCAAATTCATCCTCACCAAAATATTGTTTTTTCCCTTGTAAAAAAACAGCCCACTGCATATCTGATTGATCTACTACATAGAAAATTTGTTTGGCATGTGTTGCCATTATAAAAGAATCAGTTGTGTCTTCCAATCTATTCAGATTAACAAGTGTCATTCCAAATTCATCGTGTCTGACACTGTTGTTACCGATAAACCATTTACAGTTAAAAACAAGAACTTTAATTTTAAAGTAATCAGCCTCCCATATGTCTTCAATCACTCCATAATATGCACTTGATGCCGAAATTGGGTTTCTGTCCTTAGCACTCGAAAAATGCATTGCTTCTGCAAACACCAATACACCACTATTCTGAACTGCACTTCTGTTGTCCTGAGCTTTCGTATGAAATGTATAGCCATTAATGTCATAAGCGGACCACGTTATCACATTTAAAGATGGACCACCCACTATCCATTTTAATGTCTCTGATACATCTGATCTACCAAGCAAGGTCTTTTTAAACCATGGCAAAAAAGTTTTGTTGTGCTCATTCAAAATCCACATTTCTTTCTTCTTTGGATGACATTGTTTCAACTCATTAATATGCAATGTGATATACGGTTGAACATCAGCTATGTTATTCAAGATGTATGATTCTAACTTCTTCATCTGTTCAGCTGACAGTGATTTGACTTTCAAGCCACGAATCCCCTTTCCCTCATTATTAACCCATTCATGGCGAGATGGAGGCAAACCTATGTGTTGCGTCGTAGCCAAGTAGCTCGTACAAAACTCTGCTACCTCCTCAGAAATATACTTTTCAATAATGGAGGCTTCAGGTCGATATGGATTTTTAACATATCCCTTTAATATTTTCATATACCTTTCAAAAGGATACATCCAACGAAGATATACAGGTCCACAAAGCTTTATTTCTCGAACCAGATGAATCATTAAATGCACCATCATATCAAAAAAAGTTGGAGGAAAATACATTTCCAAATGACAAAGTATAAAAATTGCATCCTTTTCCAAAATGTTCAAAGCATTCACATCAATCGCCTTGTTACAAATTGAATTGAAAAAATAACACAACCTCATTATAGTCTTTCTGACACGGATGGGCAATATTCCACGCAGTGCAACTGGTAGAATTTGTTGCATCATGACGTGACAATCATGTGATTTCATACCTATCAACTTCAAGTCTTTCAATGAGACAAATTCATTTACATTTGAAGAATAACCTTGAGGCACTTTGATATCATGAAGACACTGACAGAAGCTACTTTTCTCCCTCTTCGATAATGTATGATAAGCCGGGGGAAGAAATGTTCGTCTTCCTTTAGGAGTGGGAGCTAACTCCAAACGTATTCCCATTGATAGTAGGTCTAACCTTGCATTCAACCCATCTTTTGTCTTTCCTTTAATATCTAGCAATGTTCCGATCAAAGAATCACAGATATTCTTCTCCACGTGCATGACATCAATATTATGTTTGACTTCATGATACCTCCAATATGGTAGCTCAAAAAATATTGACATTTTCTTCCAAATATGTCTATCATTACCAGATTTCTGTGTCTTTCCCAATGTCACATCAAGGTTTTTCACCCTCTTAAAATACAAATCTGGGGATAAAGGTTTTGGAGCAGTATCAAATTCTTGTGAGCCATTGAATGCCTTTTTTAGTCTTCTATAAGGGTGATCCATAGGCAAAAACTTTCGATGACCCATGTACACTGTTTTCCTCCCATGATGCAATTGACAATATGACGTCTGTTGTTCGCAAATTGGACATGCTTTATGCCCTTTAACACTGTATCCAGACAAATTTCCATATGCTGGGAAGTCATTTATAGTGAATAGAAGCACTGCATTCAGTTGAAAATATTCCATTTTATAAGAATCATACACCCTAATACCATCAGCCCATAACAGTTTCAAATCATCAATCAGCGGTGACAAGTATACATCAATATCATTGCCGGGTTTCTTTGGACCAGATATC
This sequence comes from Viscum album, assembly GCA_963277665.1. Lineage (NCBI taxonomy): Eukaryota > Viridiplantae > Streptophyta > Magnoliopsida > Santalales > Viscaceae > Viscum > Viscum album. Next base: position 1,056,324,481 of record OY728133.1, read on the forward strand.
ATGATACTCAACATGACATATTTGCGCTTCATACAAACTTCAGGAGAGAGGTTGTAAATTACCAATAAAACAGGCCATGAACTATGTGTGCTACTGAGGGTTCGGTATGGATTCATTCCATCTGTGCACAAGCCTAGCCTCAGATTTCTAATTTCATTTCCAAATGTAGGGTACTGGGCATCAATTTTCTTCCATTGTGGACAATCAGCTGGATGGCGTATTTTTCCAGCACATACCCGCTCATCAGCATGCCATCTTAACCTTTTTGCATCATGTGAATTAGCAAATAAACGTTTGAAACGAGGAATTATAGAAAGATACCAAAATACCTTTGAAGGGAGCTTTGTAATCTCTACATCAGCTTGTGATTTTTCTTTCACCTTATACCGTGATGTCCCACATTTAGGACACTCTTTCAGAAATTCATATTTCTTCCTATATATAATGCAGTCATTCGGACAGACATGTATTTTCCTGTATCCCAATCCCATCGGGCATAATATTTTTTTGGCCTTATAATGTGAATCTGGAAGATCGTTATCTTTTGGAAGAATGTCTTTCATCAATTGTAGCAGCTCTGTAAAACTTCTGTCACTCCATCCATGTTTCGACTTCATGTTAATCAATCTTAACACCGCCGAAAAAACCGTAAAATCTGTACAACCAGGATATAATGGTTTTTCGGCATCACCATATAGACGTGCAACTGTCGGTTCTATCTCAATTTGTTCTGCTACAATATCGCGAATCATTTCTTCAATTCCATCGGAGTTACCATCTTGCGATTCATTATCATCAGTGACATTCTGTCCAGTTTCTCCATGCCAAATCCAAGGGTTGTAACTCGGATTGAAACAATGACAAATCAGATGATCTTTTATCTCTCTACTTTTCAACTTCTTCATATTCAGACATTTCAGGAATGGACAGAAAAAAATGTCACTACTTGGAACATTTCGTTTAGCAAATTCCAAAAAGGCATCAACACCTTCCTCATATTCATTGCTCATTCGATGTGCCGTAATCCAACTTCGACTCATTATTACCTATAACAAATAGAAAAAAAATATATATTTTTTAGAGAAGACAAATATATGTTTATATGAAAAAAATCATAATTTGAATGTAAACAATTTTGAAATATAAAACAAATCGATGTGTATTTAAAAAAATATGCTTGAATATTATTTTTTAAACAAAATATAGTAAGATATAACACCCCCCTGGACACCCCCCGACCCCTCTGGACAGCCCCCCGCCCCTCCTGGACACCACCCCCCACCCCCTACCCCCTTGGACACCCCCCTGGACACCCCCCAACCCTCTGGACAGCCCCCCACCCACCCGGACAACCCCAAATACCCTCTGGAGAGGCCGCCACCCACTTGGAAAGCCCCCCACACCCATCCACCCCCTTGGACACCCCCCTGGACACCCCACCGACCCCTCTGGACAGGCCGCCACCCCCCTTGGACAGCCCTCCACACCCACCCATCCCCTTGGACACCACCCTGGACACCCCCCGACCCCTCTGGACAGCCCCCGACCCCTCTAGAAAGCACCCCCACCCCTCCTGGACACAACCCCCCACCCCCCACCTGCTTGGACACCCCCCTGGACACCCCCCAACCCTCTGGACAGCCCCCCCACCCCTCCTAAACACCACCCCCACCCCTACCCCCTTGGACACCCCCTGGACACCCCCAACACCCACCCACACCCTTGGACAACCCCCCACACCCACCCACCCCCTTGTAAACCCCCCTGGACACCCCCCGACCCCTCTGGACAGCCCCCAGCCCTCCTGGACACCACCCCCCACCCCCTACCCCCTTGGACACCCCCCCTGGACATCCCCCAACCCTCTGGACAGCCCCCCCACCAACCCGGACAACCCCAAATACCCTCTGGAGAGGCCGCCACCCACTTGGACAGCCCCCCACACCCATCCACCCCCTTGGACACCCCCCTGGACACCCCACCAACCCCCTATGGACAGGCCGCCACCCCCCTTGGACAGCCCCCCACACCCACCCATCCCCTTGGACACCACCCTGGACACCCCCCGACCCCTCTGGACAGCCCCCGGCCCCTCTAGAAAGCACCCCCACCCCTCATGGACACAACCCCCCACCCTCGACCTGCTTGGACACCCCCTGGACACCCCCCAACCCTCTGGACAGCCCCCACCCCTCCTAAACACCACCCCCCACCCCCTACCCCCTTTGACACCCCCCTGGACACCCCCCAACACCCATCCACACCCTTGGACAGCCCCCCACACCCACCCACCCCCTTGTAAACCCCCCTGGACACCCCCGACCCCTCTGGACAGCCCCCCGCCCCTCCTGGACACCACCCCCCACCCCTACCCCCTTGGACACCCCCCTGGACATCCCCCAACCCTCTGGACAGCCCCCCCCCCCCACCCGGACAACCCCAAATACCCTCTGGAGAGGCCGCCACCCACTTGGACAGCCCCCCACACCCATCCACCCCCTTGGACACCCCCTGGACACCCCACCGACCCCTCTAGACAGGCCTCCACCCCCTTGGACAGCCCCCCACACCCACCCATCCCCTTGGACACCACCTTGGACACCCCCCGACCCCTATGGACAGCCCCCGACCCCTCTAGAAAGCACCCCCACCCCTCCTGGACACAACCCCCCACCCCGACCTGCTTGGACACCCCCCTGGACACCCCCCAACCCTCTGGACATCCCCCCCCACCCCTCCTAAACACCACCCCACCCCCTACCCCCTTGGACACCCCCTGGACACCCCCCAACACCCACCCACACCCTTGGACAACCCCCCACACCCACCCACCCCCTTCTAAACCCCCCTGGACACCCCCCGACCCCTCTGGACAGCCCCCCCGCCCCTCCTGGACACCACCCCCACCCCCTACCCCCTTGGACACCCCCCTGGACATCCCCCAACCCTCTGGACAACCCCCCCACCCACCCGGACAACCCCAAATACCCTCTGGAGAGGCCGCCACCCACTTGGACAGCCCCCCACACCCATCCAACCCCTTGGACACCCCCCTGGACACCAAACCGACCCCTCTGGACAGGCCGCCACCCCCTTGGACAGCCCCCTACACCCACCCATCGCCTTGGACACCACCCTGGACACCCCTCGACCCCTCTGGACAGCCCCCGACCCCTCTAGAAAGCACCCCCACCCCTCCTGGACACAACCCCCACCCCCGACCTGCTTGGACACCCCCCTGGACACCCCCCAACCCCTCTAGACAGCCCCCCCACACCTCCTAAACACCACCCCCCACCCCCTACCCCCTTGGAACACCCCCCTGGACACCCCCCAACACCCACCCACACCCTTGGACAGCCCCCCACACCCTACCCCCTTGGACACCCCCCTGGACACGCCCCAACCCTCTCGGGGATTTATAGAAAACGATGAAAAATTAGTGAAATCATAAAAATTAGTCAATATTGCAAGTCGAACTAATAGATCTAGGGATGATAAATAAGATTATGGTGCCAAAACGAGTTAAAAGGGTTCACAATCGAAGAATCTTAACTAGTTTCAACAAAAAAATCACAACACATATATATATACTATCCGCAAAAAAAAACGAATGAGTGGGAGGATTACCTGAGTGCTGCGAGTTTAGATGATTGATTCGAGGAGATTAAATATGAGAAACGATGATCGCAAAACGAATCTAAACCAACGAAATGGACGAGCCGATTCGGGTTTACGCGCGAGAGAGACGAGTCGCGACTGTCGAAGGTAAACTCGCGAATGACAATCCACGGGTCCGGGTAAATTTTTAAATGAGTTATCACGTCAGTTATTCAATAACCGACGTTATAATTTTTTTTAAAACATTTATAACATCGGTTATTCAATAACCGACGTAAATACCTTCCTCTGATTCTTTTTTTACGTCGGTTATTTTATAACCGACGTTATAAAGGGCTCAAAATCCGCGTTTTTTTACGTCGGTTATTCAATAACCGACGTCAAAAACATCTGCGGATTCTTTTGTTACGTCGGTTATTTTATAACCGATGTAAAAAGGCCTTCAAAAATCGCGTTTGTTACGTCGGTTATTAAATAACCGACGTAATAACTCGTACATATGTCGATTTGTTACGTCGGTTATTGAATAACCGACGTAACAAACACCCCCCGCTTCTATTTTTTACGGCGGTTAATGTATAACCGACGTAAAAAACGAAGCCGCTCGATTAATAACGTCGGTTATAAAAATAACCGACGTTAAAGGTGTACTAAACACAGGTTTTTACGTCGGTTATTAAATAACCGACATAAAAAACATCGTTTTACATATTATGACGTCGGTTTTATATAACCGACGTAAAAAATGGTGACGTAAAAAACGTTTTCTGCACTAGTGTCCCCTCTGGTGGTCGAGCATCCCGCCTAGATCGAGGATCCCCTCTGGTCGAGCATCCCCTTCTACGTTTCCGGTATTCTTTGGCAGTAAGTCCCACATATTCTTCTGGTATGATTAATTGATTCATTATTTTGTTTGAGTTTTGTTGATTCAATTTGTATCATTTCATATTGTTTCATTCATCTGTGATATATGATTGATTTTTGTTTTCTCAAAACATAAAAATAGTTATCATTGTAGTGTTTGTAGATATAAATCATTGGAAGTTCACATAGAAGAAACCATGAGAACATTATTTCTTTGCGATTTAGGTTATGTTGTGTTTCTAGTTTCATAAAGAATATCATATTCTATGTGAAATCATTTGGATCTCATAAAAATGTTAAGAATATTTTATATGTAGAATAATTCATACTGTTGATGCTTTGTGGATGTCGTTGTCATGTGAATGGAGTGTTATAATTTGCAAATGAAAATTTTATCTAATGCATACAGTTTTAATATGTACATGATGCATGTGAAGGGAGATTGGTTTGTGGATAAATGTGTTGTTCTTTTTGGATTCACATACAGTTGAATGGGTAACCATATTTTATTAAATTATAAAGTTTTATCTAGATGAAAAGGTCCCTATAAATATGGCATTAACTCATGGGAAATGTGTTGAAACTTTTTTAGAGATGTGATTAACAAGAATGTATTTTCGTATTTTCTCCATGTTGATTTTTTCAATGGATTAACAACACTATATAAAGGATTCATTTTGCAAAATTATTTTCCTTGAAAAATATATATACGTGAAGTGCGTGTTATGTGACATTTCCATTCGAGTGTTGTTTTATATCAACAAGTATGGTAATAAGGTGGGTTTATCAACTTCTAAGTTATAACACTGATTGAGGCTTTTTTCTACTAAAGAACTTTTCTTTGTAGCTCAAAACTGTTTGATTTTTTTTTACGTTTTTTATTTCTCACATTCTAAACATGTTTATGTTGAGGGGGGTGGGGGGTGTCCAGGGGGTGGGGGCTATCCAGGGGGTTGGGGGGTTTTCCAAGGGGGTAGGGGATGTCCAGTGGGGGGGATGTCCAGTGGGGGGGGCTGTCCAGGGGGGTGTTCAGGGGGTGGGGTGGTGTCCAGGGGGTTGGGGGGGGGGGGGGGGCTGTCCAAGGGGGTTGGGGGTGTTCAGGTGGGTGGGTGGGGAGGTGTCCAGGGGGTGGGGGGGGGGGGCTGTCCATGGGGGTGGGGGTGTCCAGGGGGGTGGGGGGTGTCCGTGGGGGTGGGGGGGGGGGGGGGCTGTCCGTGGGGGTGGGGGGTGTCCAGGGGGGTGGGGGATGTTCAGGGGGTGAGGGGATGTCCAGGGGGTTGGGGGGTTGTCCAAGGGGGTTGGGGGTGTCCAGGTGGGTTGGGTGTGTCCAGGTGGGTGGGGGTGTCCATGTGGGTGGGGGGATGTACATGGGGGTGGGGGTGTCCAGGGGGGGTGGGGGGTGTCCGGGTGGTGGGGTGGTGTCCAGGGAACTAGGGGATTGGGGGGGGATGTCCAGGGGGTGGGGGGTGTTCAGGGGGTTGGGGTGGGGTGTCCAAGGGGATTTCAGGTTGGTTTATTCCACCCTCTTTGTTTGACCCAATTTAATTTGGGGCTTTTGGTGATTTATGTGCCCATGAAAAATCTATATTAGGTACGAATTGCATGAATAAGACTAATTTCATGATCGACTAGAACCCAAATGAATGAAATTGTCCAAGATAATATAAACAAAAACAAGACAAACTAAATCTAATGGAAATGCCCCAAACAAACTTGTATCAAACAAAATCAAACTATGTTGAAACTTGAGCCAAACTGATTATATACCATTAATAGGAAGAGTAATTGTTAATTAATAGGAATGTACTATTTGATATTATTATTTTGAAACATGGATCTGTTTCCCCCTTGTTGCAGGAACATGATTTGACCCATGGGGTGTTGTGGTTCTTATACGTTGGGCGTTGACGTGTATAGTCACAGGAGACAGATATGTTTTAGTTTAGTTTTTATTTTATTTTCTTTATTGCATTGGCCACTTAGGTCTTTTACTGCTTTCTATGGACAAAGAGTAATTATATTCTACGAAGGGGCCAAAAGAGGTTCAGATTGATTCAGTCCGCTGGCTTTGATCCGAGGTAAGATTTTATGGTTACTACTTGTCTCACACCTCATGTATTTGTGGATTTTGGTGTTTTTAACTCCATATTATGGTTTCGGTAGGGCGTTGGATTGTTTCGTGTGGGTTTGGGTGGATTTGGTTCTCTGCTTCCAATCAAGGTAAGACTTTAATGCCATTGGTTGGTTTCTCACTGTTTATTCAGCATCATTTATGTGTTTTAAGGTTCCTAATATCCTTTGTGTAGTGCGTTGATCCCTGCTCATTGGTTTCAAGTCACCAAGGCAAGGGCGACTCGCCTGTGTGTGCATAGGTAAGTAATTATATGTATGTGGGTTCCCCCGTTACGTGTATAGTCACCCATGGCAATGATTATGCATGTATGGGGCTAGGTGTGCCCATGTGTGTGTATATATATATATATGTTGGACTCCTCATGTGATAATCATGTTTTAATGATCACAAATCTCATTACTGTTAATTAATCTCAATATTTATTGCACATCTTGCTAATGCTCTTCAATCTCAATAATAGCTACACATCATGTTTTTATAATAACAAATCTTATGGATGTTAATTACTCTCTTTATTATTTACAAGTCTTATGCATAATCACAAATCTCACATATATTATCAAGCCTTTATATTTATGATTCACATTCTCTTACTCTCTAATGATTAACCTTAATCCATATTCTGCATATCACTGTCTTAGTCCAAATACGGATATTTGTCTAAGTATGGACTCATCGTGACCTAGACACCATGACCAGACACCGTGACCCAGACACCGTGACCAGACACCGTGACCCAGACACCGTGACCCAGACACCGTGACTAGACACCGTGACCAGACACCATGACCAGACACCGTGACCAGACACTGTGAAGGATTCACCGTGAAGGACTCCCCGTGAAGGACTCACCGTGACCCAGACACCGTGAATGACACACCGTGAAGCTCAAACCGTGAACCACACACCGTGACGAAGACACCGTTTACTTAATCACTGTGACACCGTTTCTTAAACTTTTGTCAATATTATTTAAATAATGCCAACGGTCATATTTGTTGTTTTTAATGCAATTAATGTTATTTAATGATAGTCGTTGGCATGTAAGGAAACCGTAGAAAAGGGAATCATTCCTACTGCCAGAACTCATGGAATATAAGAAAGACTGAGATGCAGTACATGTGTAACAAGCAACAACGAGACAAGATATACAACACGAAGAACATACATAAATCCAAGTGCACTGTGCTGAACAAGAAGAACAATCCTGAACAAGAAGGAGATTGCAAGACCTTAAAAGAACTCTCATGAGTGCAATCCAATACTGCTGAAGAACACACAACGAATCAAGAGATCTTTCTCACTCCTGAAGAAGACAAGCTGAACTACGACACTCTGTTTTTCAATAGAAAAACCAGAGAAGGACTCAGAAGCACTCCTGCTGAATCCAACGAGTCTCCAGCTGCATTGATAATCACTAGAGCTTTCTAAACTCTTATCTATCTTCTCTACGTGATTTATTTATTAACTTTTGAGTAGTGTGGTGTACTCTATATTTCTTATACACACACTGTCTCCTGTACTGAACTAGAGGATATCAAAATCCTCACTCAAATTCTCTTAACTACTATTTACCCACGTCAACTGTGGAAGAGGTCATTGTGTGACCTGGTCTTTGTTTTGTTTCCCACGAAGAACAGTGGTAGAGGTCCCTATGTGGTCTGGACAGTTTTTATAAAACTATTGTTAACCCCGATCCAGGGTGTGGATCAAATTTATATATATTTGAGAGGACTAAGTCTCGGCTTGAGATTGAACCTCTTGTTATATCTGTTGTGCATCTTTTCTTTAAGTCTAAAGTACACTACATATATCTTATTTATTCCGCTGCTATTACTTTGAAATACAAAACTATTTTGAAGCTACTTTGATAGTTAAATTAGCAAGTGTTTACACTTATTGTAAATCAATAGGTTAGCTTAAAAAGTTAGTTTGACCTTATGGTTAAATTAACTGAGACCTAATCAATCTTTGAGAAGCTAAGTGAACATTTAAAATCTGTATAAATTCACTACAGTTTAACTTATTTTATAAATCGAGGGATTTTAACTAGACAATATTTTAACATAAATTTTAATTGGAACTCAATTCACCCCTCTCTTGAGTATCCACTCCGACCAACATTTGGTATCAGAGGATTAGTTTTTGTTCAAAGATTTTTGAAATACTCTGTTTTTCAACTGTGATTTTAGTTGCATCTTTAAAGATCTGAAATTTCTGTTAGTTCTAAATTTTTATCTCTTTAAATTATCTTTCTAAAATCTAGTTATGGATAATAGACTAGAGGGTGCTGCTAATAATAGGCCACCTTTTTTCAATGGTACAAACTATGCTCAGTGGAAACTTAAAATGAAAATTCATTTAGAAAGCATAGTTTTTGATATTTGGACTTCCATAGAATCAGAATATAAAATTCCCACTACTGTTAGATCCACTTGGGTTGAACCTACAAAGACTGATTACAATAATAATTGTAAATCCATGAATGCCCTGTACTGTGCTTTAGGAGATGAAAAGTTTAACAAAATTTCTTCTTGTAAAACTGCTTTTGAAATTTGGGATACTTTGGGTGTTTCTCATGAAGGAACAACCAATGTTAAAGAAATGAGATTAAATACTTATACTATTAAATATAATAATTTTAAAATGAAAACTGATGAACCTATTTCTGATATGTATCTCAGGTTTAATGAGATAGTCAATATAATGAATTCACTTGGAAAGGTTGTTCCAGCAAAGGAACAAATTATGAGAATCTTGAGGTGTTTACCAGACCGATGGAGAGGCACATCTGTTTCAATCAGAGAGTCATGTGACATTGCTGCTCTACCTATCAAAGAACTCATTGGTAAGCTTATGATGTATGAGGAAGAACTCAAGGTGAATAAAAAGGAAGATGATGAACCTAAGAGGAAATCAGTGGCTTTCAAGACTACTGCTTCAAAGAGAAAGGACAAAGATAAAGCTCAACTACCTACTGAAAGTTCAACCAGTGAAAATTCAGATTCTGATAGTGATGCTGAAATGGATCAGATAGCCAGAAGGTTTAAGAAATTTTATAGGAAGAAGAAATTCTTCAGAAAATCAAATTACAAAGGAAAGTATGACAATAAGGGACATTGGAAGAAGGATTGGCAAAAGTCAGATAAAAGTGATGAAGTTGTCTGTTATGAGTGAAAAAGAAAAGGACATATTAAAGTAGACTGCCCAAAGATCAAATTCAAGAAGAAATATAATTACAAGGACCGTAAGTACAAAAAGGCTATGAAAGCTACTTGGAGTGCTTCTGAGGATAGCTCCAATGAATCTGAAGATTCTAAGACTGAAACCAGATATAAGGCAAACATGTGTTTTATGAAAAACACATCTGAGGTAACCTTAGATACTCCTGCTTTAAATTCTTATTATTCTGAAGATAGTGCAAAATCTGATTCTGATTCTAAAAACATGACTAGTGAGGAATTGTTTGAATATTGTAACATGATGGAAGAGACATGCAATGAACTTAAGGATAAATATAAATCATTAAAGAAACAGCATGATCTCACTACAACTTTTAAAACTGAACCTACTATTGAAAAAGAGAAAAATTCTCAACTGTTAAAGGAGAAAACTGAACTGAAAATGTCTAATGAGAAACTCAGAAAGGATTTAGAGAAATTTACAAATGGAAAGGATACACTAACTCAAATGCTAGGAAAGCAAGTTGCACCAAAATAGACTACTGGAATAGGCTATAAACCTGGACAGAGACAGTTTACTAAGAATAGATTTATTCCTAAATCTGGACATAATACTGCTAGTTCTAGTTCTGGATATTTATATGCTTCAACTAGTTATATTCATAGTTACAGATCTAATAAGGTTTATCTTTCAAAATCTGTTGATTCTACAAATTTTATGAGACCCATAAGACAAATTTGGGTACCGAAAGCCTTGATTGCTAACCTGTCTAGACCCAAGAAGATCTGGGTACCAAAATCATTTCCTATATAATTTTTTTTTGTAGGAAACCTGCTTAAATATCTCTTGTAGGAAGACTTGGTATTTGGACAGTGGATGTTCAAGACATATGTCAGGAGAATTCTCATGCTTTAAAAGCTTAGTCAGAAGTGATGGAGGCTTTGTCACCTTTGGTGATAATTCTAAAGGGAAAATCATTGGCTTAGGCCAGATTGGTAACACTGACTCAGTATTGATTTCTAAAGTTTTATTCGTTGATGGACTTAAATATAATCTGCTAAGTATTTCTCAGTTATGTGATGATAGTTTTAATGTTAAATTTGAAAATGATTCTTGCAATGTTTTTAATTCTAAAAATGCTTTAGTATTTTCTGCCCTGTGAAATGAAAATGTTTATGCTGTTGATTTAAATTCTTTAGCCATGAAAAATATTACCTGTTTAAATGCTTTTCATAAAGAGTCTTGGCTTTGGAACAGAAGATTAGGACACTGCAATATACACTCACTTAGAAAACTTACTAGGAAGAACTTAGTGAGAGACCTACCCAAACTTGAGTTTCCAAATGACAAAGTTTGTAATACCTGTCAAAAGGGAAAGCAACACAAAATCTCTTTCAAACCAAAGAAAGAAGTTTCAACTTCTCAACCTCTCGAGTTGGTTCAAATGGATTTGTTTGGACCATCTAGAGTTTCTAGCTTAAATGGGAAGCACTATGTCTATGTCTTATTAGATTACTTTTCTAGATATACTTGGGTATACTTCTTAGCTCACAAAAGTGAAGCTTGTTCTTACTTTGCTAAATACTCCAAATCTGTAGAGAACCTTAGTGGACTTAAGATTAAAACTCTAAGAAGTGATCATGGCCGTGAGTTTTAGAATCATGAATTTGAATTCTATTGCTCACACAATGGCTATAGTCATAATTTCTCTGCCCCTAGGACACCTCATCAAAATGGTGTAGTAGAAAGAAGAAATAGAACCCTGTAAGAAATTGCCAGAACCATGCTTAATGAATATGACCTGCCTATTCAATAGAGACTTGATCAGACCTGTTCTTAAGAAGACCCCTTATGAGTTGTGGAACAATAGGAAACCTAAGGTTAACTACATCAGAGTCTTTGGCTGCAAAGTCTTTATTCTTAATACCAAAGATAATCTTGACAAGTTTGCATCCAAGAGTGATGAAGGAATTTTCCTAGGTTATTCTATTTCTAGTAAAGCCTATAGAGTTTTCAATAAGAGAACCAAGTGTGTGGAAGAATCTGTTCACATCAAGTTTGATGAAACTGATCCACATGAGCCTAAAACCTCTCTTGAAAATCTTGAAGAATATTTATCTGTTCTGGACCTTAATGAAAAATCAAATGAACCAGCTATAAAGACAACCAGTTATGGAAATTTTCCAGAACCTGCTTCTGTTGATTCCCAACCTGTTGATGAACCTGAAGTTTCTAGTCCTACCTTTACTAGATCAACTAGAATTCTAAAGAATCATCCTTTAGATTATGTTGTAGGAAATCTTGATAGAGGGACACATACTAGAGCTTCTCTTAGAAATCAGGTTGAACATCAAGAATTCTTGTCACAGCTTGAACCTAAAAATATTTATGATGCTATTAATGATGAATTTTGGGTAATTTCTATGCAAGAAGAACTTAATCAGTTTGAAAGAAATAAAGTTTGGAATCTTGTTGAAAGACCTAAGGACACTTTCACAATAGGTACTAAATGGGTGTTTAGAAATAAAGTAGATGAATTTGGAAACATAGTTAGAAATAAAGCTATACTAGTTGCACAAGGCTATAGTCAAGAAGAAGGTATTGACTATGATGAGACTTTTGCTCCAGTAGCCAGATTAGAAGCCATTAGGATTTTACTTGCTTATGATGCATATCTAAATTTCAAACTATATCAAATAGATGTCAAGAGTGCATTCTTAAATGGATATATTGCTGAAGATGTTTTTGTTGAACAACCACCTGGATTTTCAAACCCTCATTTTCCAAATCATATTTTCAAACTATCAAAAGCTTTATACGGTTTAAATAAAGCTCCAAGAGCTTGGTATGATAGATTAAGTATTTTTCTAATTTCTAAAGGTTTTACAAAAGGAATAGCTGATCATAATCTGTTTATAAAACGAATTTATAAAGATGTTTTAGTTGTACAAATTTATGTAGATGATATTATCTTTGGATCTTCAAAAACTACATTATGTACTGATTTTTCTAAAATGATGCAAAATGAATTTGAAATGAGTTTAATGGGTGAACTTAAATTCTTTCTTGGTTTTCAAATCTTTCAAAATGATGATGGAATTATTTTAACTCAAAGTAAGTATACTAGAGATCTTTTAAAACGTTTTGGATTGGAGAGCACAAAAAGTAGTAACACTCCCATGAGTACCACCTGTAAGATGGATCTTGATGAAAATGGTAAATCTATTGATCAAACCACTTATAGAGGAATGATTGGAAGTCTACTCTACCTGACTGCTAGTCGTCCTGATATTATGTTTAGTGTGTGTATGTGTGATCATTTTCAAGCAAACCCTAAAGAGTCACATTTAAATGCTGTAAAGAGAATTTTCAAATACCTCAAGCATACTCCCAATTTAGGACTGTTCTATCTCAAAAGACAATCATTTGAATTAGTTAGTTATTCTGATGCTGATTTTGCTGGATGTAATCTAGATAGAAAAAGAACCTCTGGAACATGTCATCTTTTAGGCAAGTCACTAGTATCATGGTGTAATAAGAAACAAAATTCTGTTGCATTATCAACTACAGAAGCTGAATACATATCTTCTGGCAGCTGTTGTGCACAAATTTTGTGGATGAAACACACATTACTAGACTATGGATATCAATTCAGACATGTCTCAATAAATTGTGACAACATAAGTGCTATTAATATTTCTAAGAATCCTGTTTCTCATTCTAGGACAAAACATATTGATGTAATACATCACTTTTTGAGGGATCATTATCAAAAAGGTGATATCACTTTGGAATTCATTGGTACTGAATATCAACTTGCTGATATATTCACTAAACCATTAAATTCTGAAAGATTAGACTACATCATACATGATCTTGGTATTATTAATCATAAATTAATATCTTACTGATCTTAATGTTTAATACTTTACTGTACTTTACTTTACGGTTTTATACTTACTGTTTCTAAGTTACTGTTTTATGCTCATGGTCTGACAACTCACTGTCTCACCGTGACTATATAAAATGCTCATTGTCTCACCGTGACGACTACTCACTGTCTCACCGTGATGACTAGCTTTTTGTCTCACCGTAATGCCTACTCACGGTCTCACCGTGAGAATTATATTTATATTCTTATTTTAACCCGTATCGCGGTAATTTTTATTTCACCGCTATTTGATTTCCCGCATTTTTGTTTTTATGATGTTTGAAATTCCCAAATGATAAAACTTAAGGGTTTCATTCGATTCATTACCTGAACTCTCTCCTGAACTTTCTCTTCCCTCTCGCCCAAACCTTTAGTGAATTCCAAGGATGAAGTGTCCATCTTCACCCTCATCTGAGAAGCGTCGCTCTAAGAAACAAAAGAGGATACCGAGGATAGCTCCCGAAGGACCTCTAAACCCAAAAATAGTAAGCCGTGCAGTTGTACCTGAAAAAGAGGTTTGCCCTGAATGGTTGCTGTCTAGTAGATCGTTAGTTTTGAAAGTTTTAAGAGAACAAGGATGGATTGAATGGTTCACTGGACAGAATAGAATGATTTACCCGAGACTGGTATTTCAATTCTATCAGTATGTGAAGTTTTCTTTTGAGTTTGGAGAAAGCTTTATGGTGACCAGCTGGATCGATGGTCAGAAGTTCTCTTTCTCTTCAAGGTTGTGGGCTGCATGCCTAAGAATTCCACATGAAGGATTTAGTGAAGATTACTAGAGAGACCCTCCTCCAACATCTGACATCTTTGACCTGGAGACTGCTTTGGAAATTCTAACCGGAAATGGCACCAAGCGAAGGGCCATAGCTGTTGAACTAGATGGGGAGACAAGACTTCTGTTCAAGTTTGTTTAGAATTTGGTTAGTCCAAGAAAAGGAGATTTTACTGTGATGAAGTATCAGGATGTGTTCCTGATTCACCTGTTGAAGAATGGCCATAAGATTAATCTGTGTAAGTATGTTATCAATCATATCTATGAGATGATCAAAGTAACTTCCAAATCCACCTTCCTATTTTATTCAAGGATGATTTCAGCAATGTTAGTTGCAAAAGGGATGGTTGGACCGAATGAAGAAAAGTTAGAGGACCTTGATTACTGCCTATCCATACCTATCATCATAAGGATGAAGATTAGCTGGAACCCCCGAAAAAAGCAGTGGGTTGAGGATAGTGATCAAATGTATAAAAAGTTTAATCTTGTTGACTATCCAAGAAGGCCTAAAAATCTATCTGATCCTAGTTTGGAACCAGATGAAGTGGCTGAGTTTTCAGAAGAAGAAGAAGAAGAAGAAGTAACAGCTGAAGTACCACCTAGAGAAGAACCTGTAATACCTCCAATGGAAAAAGTTCCGGTTGAAGAGGAAAGGGCTATTGTTCCTGCTGTTATCCCTACTGAAATACCTCAAGGAGAGGAAGTTGTTATTGAAAAGGAAAGGACTAAGGATACTTCAGTTGTTCTTCATGAGGAATAATCTCATCCCAATGCTGCAAAGAAGTTGGTTTTTCTTGTTTCAAAACAAAAAGCAACCTTAGAGGCAGATCTTATTGAAGAGAATCTTTCTGTTGAGAAAGAAGCAAGTCTGGAAGTTCAGCTAGTGGAACAATCAGTTCCTGAGATTATTCCATCTACTGAAGAAAGGATGGAAATTTCCTTTCAGCTGGCAAGGAAAGAGTTTGCTGAAGAGATTAGGGATGATCCTGTGGATCTTGTCCATGTTCCTGAACCTCAAGAATCTGGAAGGGAATCACAAGTTGAGGGGGAGGAACCTCAAAACCTTGATATTGTGGAAGCTGGATCTGCTGAAGCTTCTCAACCTTCTATCACTTTTTCTGTGTACTCTCGGTATGAGTTCCCAAGCTTTTATGATGTGAATGAGTCACAGAAAGTGACTGAAACTGGAATGGATCTTTCTTCTCTGTTTCAACTAAAGTCCTTAGCTCATTCAGAACCAGAACCAGAGCCCCAACCTCAATCTGAATCAGAATCTGAGTTTGAAGATGAATCTGAACCTCAACCAGAATCTGAACCTCTACCTTTACCTGCATCCTTACCTGAGCTTCACTCCTTTGTGTCCAAAGATGATCTGAAAGTTTTTGGAGAGACTTTGTTAGCTGGAGTTGAGAAAATTGTCTCCACTCAACCTCGCCCAGTGACTCAGTTAAGTCAAGAAGATTCATCAATTATCTTGGAAAATATTATCTTGCATATTCAACCAAGGATGATCCATGAAATTAAAGAAGTCAGAGTTGAGAATAAGCTTTTGAGTGCTGATGTTGCAAATCTGAAAAGTATTGTAGCAATTCTACAGAATGAGTTATCTTTGAGATCAGAGCCTACTCCTGTTTCTGCCCCTGCACCTGTTGTTGTTTCTCCCGAGTCTTATGATTCCCTCCTTACTAGGGATATTGTGTCTCAAGTTCATCCATACATACTTTCTTTTGATGAGAAGATTGGGAAAAGTCACACCAAGATGCTGGAATGCATGAGAGAGCTTGTGGAAAATCTGAATAAGCTTACAGATGAATACACTGGATGTCTGCAAAAAGTTCTGAAACAACTCAAACTTCTAACCGAAGCTGTTAAGGCTTCACCTATTTCTGGTCAGACCTCTACACCTTCTTTAGATGATTCTATGCTGATATCCATAATAAAGGAAGAATTTCAGAATGCCTTCAGTGGATTGGATCTATCTTCTTTGTTAGAAGTGATTAAGAACAGTGATAGAGCATTGGACTTGGTTAAGATTCATTCTAAGATAGACAATGATGCTCAACAAGAGATCTCCAAGAAAATAGATTTGTATCTTTCCCAGATTTTCTCTAAAAGTGATATGACAGATCACTTTAGATAGCTTGTAGAAAATTTGAGAATCCCTCCGGTGACTCAAGCTTTTAAAGCTCAAGTTTAGAAACTTTCAGAGTTCACCAGATTTTTGGACATATTTCTAGAGAATAAGGATGATTTTGAAAAGGATATGCAGTATGGTGGTGAAATCATTACTGATTTCATCAATATTTTGAAGCCGTATCTTCATGTGTAGAGTACTGCTATAGTTTCTCCAGCTGCTGCACCCCTTAGACCTGGTCTACCTGCCTTAGCCTCAACTGCCATGACAGTTAGTCAAGCTCTTTCTCAGATCTGGCCAGTCATTCTTGACCAAACACAGCCTAGATCTTCTACTACTCCCTCTTTGGCTCCATCTGTTTTTGAAGTTCTACCCTTACCCTCGTTGTCTACCACATATATACCTTATTCTACTTCAGCACCAGCTCCTGCTGCTGATAAAGGAAAAGACAAGGTGGATCCCTAAAGAGTCCGAGGACTGCTTTTCTTTTTGATGGGATGTCTTTTGTTGTTTCATGTTTTATTGTATTCTGAACCCTTTGTTTAATGAAAAATGCAGTGTTTCTTTTCATTTTCTCTACTTTTTGATAATCCCAAAAGGGGGATAAAAACTACAAGTGTCAGTTCTATAATAGTATAAGTGGGGGAGAACAACTACAAGTATCAGTTCTATAATGTTTTTTCTTTGCTAGTATCTTTAATATTACATGTCATTTATATTCTGCCTATATATGATTTGTGATCATCAAAAAGGGGGAGATTGTTGGACTCCTCATGTGTTAATCATGTTTTAATGATCACAAATCCCATTACTATTAATTAATCTTGATCTTCATTGCACATCTTGCTAATGCTCTTCAATATCAATAATAGCTACACATCATGTTTTTATAATAACAAATCTTATGGATGTTAATTACTCTCTTTATTATTTACAAGTCTTATGCATAATCACAAATCTCACATATATTATCAAGCCTTTATATTTATGATTCACATTCTCTTACTCTCTAATGATTAACCTTAATCCATATTCTACATATCACTGTCTTAGTCCAAATACAGATATTTGTCTAAGTATGGACTCACCGTGACCCAGACACCGTGACCAGACACCGTGACCCAGATACCGTGACCAGACACCGTGACCCAGACACCGTGACCCAGACACCATGACCAGACACCGTGACCAGACACTGTGACCAGACACCGTGACCAGACACCGTGAAGGACTCACCGTGAAGGACTCACCGTGACCCAGACACCGTGAAGGACACACTGTGAATCTCAAACTGTGAACCACACACCGTGACGAAGACACCGTTTACTTAATCACTGTGACATCGTTTCTTAACCTTTTGTCAATATTATTTAAATAATGCTAATGGTCATATTTGTTGTTTTTAATGCAATTAATTTTATTTAATGATAGTCGTTGGCATGTCAGGAAACCGTAGAAAAGGGAATCATTCCTACTACCAGAACTCGTGGAATATAAGAAAGAATGAGATGCAGTACACGTGTAACAAGCAACAATGAGACAAGATATACAACACAAAGAACATAAATACACCCGAGTGCACTGTGCTGAACAAGAAGAACAATCCTGAACAAGAAGGAGATTGCAAGACCTTAAAAGAACTCTCATGAGTGCAATCCAATATTGCTGAAGAACACACAACGAATCAAGAGATCTTTCTCACTTCTGAAGAAGACAAGCTGAACTACGACACTCTATTTTTCAACAGAAAAACCAGAGAAGGACTCAGAAGCACTCCTGCTAAATCCAATGAGTCTCGAGCTACATTGATAATCACTAGAGCTTTCTAAAATCTTATCTATCTTCTCTATATGATTTATTTATTAAATTTTGACCAGTGTGGTGTACTCTGTATTTCTTATACACACACTGTCTCCTGTACTGAACTGGAGGATATCAAAATCCTCACTCAAATTCTCTTAACTCATGTTTACCCATGTCAACTGTAGAATAGGTCCTTGTGTGACCTGGTCTTTGTTTTGTTTCCCACGAAGAACAGTGGTAGAGGTCCCTGTGTGTCCTGGACAGTTTTTGTAAAACTGTTGTTAACCCCGATCCAGGGTGTGGATCAAATTTATATATATTTTAGAGGACTAAGTCTCGGCTTGAGACTGAATTTCTTGTTATATCTGCTATGCATATTTTCTTTAAGTCTAAAGTATACTTCATATATCTTATTTATTCCGCTGCTATTACTTTGAAATACAAAACTATTTTGAAGCTACTTTGATAGTTAAATTAGCAAGTGTTTACACTTATTATAAATCAATAGGTTAGATTCAAAAGTTAGTTTTACCTTGTGGTTAAATTAACTGAGACCTAATCAATCTTTGAGAAGCTAAGTGAACATTTATAATCTGTATAAATTCACTACAGTTTAACTTATTTTATAAATCGGGGGATTTTAACTAGACAATATTTTAACAGAAATTTTAATTGGAACTCAATTCACCCCCCTCTTGAGTATCCACTCCGACCAACAATATATATATATATATATATGCATACGTAGGTGAGTGGAGACTGGTATATGCATATAATCATATCTGTAAGGATCCCCTTGCACATGCTCATGGTCATGCGGGTGTGTACATAGGGGTTAGGTGTCCTTGCATGTGTGTGAAGGTGCATATACCCAGTGGAGGAGCAACAACTTTTAGTTAGAAAGCTCTAAGATCCGAAGTGGATGGCTTGGTTCCACCTTGAGGTAGAGTCCCTCTCCTAGCCTCTTTAATTCAAGAATGCTTTAAATTAAATTTAGCTTCTTTCTTAATTCTGCTTAATTATATTGAATTTCATATCTTGAATAAATTTTCTTTAATATAATTGTTTCATTTGATAAATAAAGTCATGTTTTAATAATAAAACCCCTCCAACGGAGGTGCGTTGTCTGCGAAAACTCACAGTGATAGTTATATTGATCTATTTTCTTAACTTATTGCATTTGATTTGTGCTGAATGAGTTTTAGAATAAATGTTAAATATAATTAAATAAATTGTGTGATAAATTAATTCCATGATATTATAATAAAACCCATCCAACATAGGTGCGCTGTCTTCTAAACCAAAGAATAGTGATAGTTATTTGTATCATATTTAGATTTGGTTTGATTTTTCCATATGTCTCTTGTTAGTGTTTGTTTTGTGGAATTTTAGTTTGTGTTTTCTTTGAATAATATAAATTGGATTATCATACTCATTTAGATCAAATGACTTTGCCTGAGTAGGAATATGTCTTGACCATGACACTTTCCTTTTCACTCTTTGAATATTATAAATGAAATTTCCATGTTTAGGCGAAGTGAATGAATTTGTAAATGGTTTGTTTAGGGTGTATGATTCTTTTCCATCGTTTCGTTTACCTTTAGACGTTGTGTCATTGTGACACTCACTACAACCTTCCGATGATCCCTTATTATAATATATTAAATAGTTTATTTGTTCTATCATGTCCGTTGTGACCTTATCTTATGGAAAAACCCATTTCGGGTATTTTCCTGGCCTCTTGGGCACCCCTTTGGGTGTTTACTTGGGCTTATATATCTAAAAACACTGATGGTGTCATTGTTTAACACCTGTCAGGCTTATGGTTCTCCCCACTATAAGCTTCATCTTGACACTATTTGGGGTGTTTTCCTAGCCTTGATGCACATCTAATTTTTTACATATATGAATTCTCCCATAAGATTTGTGTTGCATCCTGAGATGTTAAAACATACTCAAATTCTATTGTTCTCAAGGTGGCTGAAGTTTTATTATTAGAGTTCCAAGAAATTCATATATCATTGATAAGTAATAAACCTGTATAATTTAACTCTCAATCAGTAGTTTCAACTACCTAGTACCACTTTTAAAAACAACAAATATAAAACATATATCTTTATCATACCACAATCCCGAATCAAGAGTCTGTTTTTTATAACATAAGATCAGTTTCTATAATGTGAAGGACAACTACATAGGATTTATTTGGCATCCTGTATAAAGATTAGTCAAAATTTTGATATCTAGTATAGAAATTGGTAAGTAGAATAGAATTTCAATAATACTTAAAAACTCTATATGATCACTAGTCCTCCCCACTTCATGACCACTTGGTTCCATGTTCTATAAGAGTGGAGTCCTATCCTAATTTTTCCATTCTAGGGATTCATTAATTGAATATGAAATTATATAACATGTTTGATAAAAATAAGAATAAAAGCTTTTCTACTAAAATATGATTAATTAACTTTCTCAACAGAGTTGATGAAACCATTTATGTATGGTTTTCTGTTTTGTACCTGTCCTTGTCCTTCAGAGTTTGATATTTTTATGATCCTGATGATTTGATGAGTGTTTTGACCCTTGTAGAGAAAATGATTCTACATTATCTTTTTTTTTTTCTGTGTGAGAATAGTAAACAACATACACCTCATATAGTGTAGTTGGAGCTTTCTACAACAATGGGGAATCTGATGGATGATCAGCTTTGTGATAGTATTCCATGAGTCTTGTGATCAATGTTGAGACTGACTAATCACAATTTCTGCCGGTGGGGTGACGACCAGAATGTTTACCCACCTCCTCCCGCTCCCTTCGCTCCTGGCCAGAAGATGCTTCCCTGTGGATGTCACTGGACCGGGACAACACACCACGGTCACGCCGCGATCATGCCGCGGTCACGCCGCGGTCAAGCTGCAGTCAAGCCGCGGTCAAGTCGTGGTCACACCTGAGGTCACGCCGCGGTAATGCCGTGATTTGGCCTTACTCCAGGACGACACCCCACAACAGTTCATAGTCCTGTCGGAATTTGATGTATGATACCTATATAGAGGTTTAGATACATTACCCACCCATAGTTAATGGGGAGGGAGGCCCTTAAGTAGAAAATCTCTGGATTAAGTCTCTCATGAAAATATTTAGTCACCTGTAGACAACATTGAAGATGAGGGTGAAGCTTGCTACTTGTATTCTACAAGGACCATCTAAGTTCTCAAGGGACATCATTGTAAATGTTGGACAATAAGAAGACTTGAGAATACTTTTATAATGATATTTGTATTTGGAAAAGTGTCCTTCATAGTTTGATATTTTTATGATCCTGATGATCTAATGAGTGTTTTGACCCTTGTAGATAAAATGATTCTACATTATATTTTTTTCTTTGTGAGAATAGTAAACAACACACACCTCATATAGTGTTGTTGGATATTTCTACAACAATGGGGAATCTAATGGATGATCAGCTCTGTCATAGTATTCCATGAGTCTTATGATCAATGTTGAGACTGACTAGTCACAATTTCTGTCGGCGCGGTGACAACCAGAATGTTTCCCCACCTCCCCCCGCTCCCTTCGCTCCTGGCCGGAAGATGCTGCCCCACGGATGTCACTGGACCGGACCAACACGCCATGGTCATGCCGCAATCATGCCGCAATCACGCCGCGGTCACACCGTGGTCACGCCGCGGTCACGCCGCGGTCATGCTGCGATCATGCCCCAACCACCCGCAATTCAGCCACCACACCAGCCCCCACCCCTAGCCTCCTGCAAAACACTCTTTCCAGCTCTCTGCCACCTGCAAAACAGCTTCAACCACCAGTTCCAGCCCTCACCAGCCCCCAACCTCCTACATCCCAGCCCGCACCAGCCCCTTCCACATGCCCAACAGCCCCCAACCACCTGCAATCCAGCCCACACCAACCCCCTACCACCTATTCCAGCCCGCACCAGCCCCCTACCATCCCCCTGCCACCTGCCTTCTTGCCCGCACCAGCCACTCCAGCCCGCACCAGCCACTGCACCAGCTCCCAGCCTCCTGCATTCCAGCCTGCACCAACCCCCTACCAGCTATAAAACAACCCCATACCACTTGTTCCAACCCACACCATCCCCCTAACAACCCCCTTCCACCTGCATTCCAACCTGCACCAGCCACTCCAGCCCAAACCAATGACAGACACGAACCACAACAGCCAAAAAACCCAACCCCTGCACACCACCAGCCTGTACCCAGCTCCACAACAAACCAACACCCCATCCACCAGAAAACCACCGCCACTACATACAGACAAAACAACCAGCCTGCAAAACCATTACTCCATCCCCCATCCAAACCACACCTCCAGCAAAGAAAAAATAGCAGGCCACCCCCAGAGGAAGCCAGCGAAGGACCTTTCTAAAGAAAATTCCTAAGGGTGGCTTTAATGGATTTGACCACTCTCTTGGGTAAAATGAAGTGATAACATTGATAAGATTGCATACTAAAAAGAACTGATTGAACAAGTTGTAACTGCCCAACATAAGATAGAGAGTTATTAGTCCAAACTTTAACTCTTCAAAGACTTTTCTCTTCCAAGACCACACAATCAGAAGCTCTAAGCTTGGAAGTGATGATGGGAACTCCTAGATAACAAAGAGGAAGAGACCCCTTCCTAACCCTCATAACAACCCCAATATAATCACAAACATCAGGAGAGATACCATCTGCAAACATTAGGGACTTTAAAAGATTAACATTCAATCCAAACAGGGAAGAAAAAAGATCCAAAGCATGCTTTGAGACTAAAACTGAATCCAAATCAGCATAAGAAAAGAAGATAAGGTCATTTGCAAAACAAAGGTGAGAAATAAAGGTTTTACCACATCACCAATGAAACTTTTAAGCATCTGAAGATGAAATAAGGGAGTCGAGGATGCGTGAGAAAAACTCCATGCAAACCACAAAAAGGAAAGGCGAAAGCGGATCCCCTTGCCTGAGACCTCCTTTCCCTGAAAAGTAGCCATGTAAACTGCCATTAATGTTCACTGAGAACATTGGGGTAGAGATTCATATTTTAACCCAAGACGAGAACCTAGCTGAAAAGCTGAGTAGATCCAAAGCATCCCATAAGAAGTCCCACCTGACCGAATCAAAACCCTTGAATAAATCGATCTTGAAGGCACACCTAGGAACCACGGAATCAAGATGGTAGCCCCACAATAATTCCTAGGTAACAAGATTATTAGGATGAATTGGTTTTGGTACTGAAGGTTGAGGATATTTTTATCCAGATTTAGATTTATGAGTCTCTTAAGGTTATTTTTGTAAGCATCCTACTAGAGGGTCTGAGTTATAAGTGGTGGAAGTATATTATTCAAACTAATCCAGAAAAAGATTATTCTTGGAAAAGTTTCAAGGAATTTTTCATTTAGAATTCTATCATAATGAAGTGAAGGTACTAATGGATATAAAATTTTCTAGGCTCCAGTAAAGAGATGAAATAGTGTTTGAGTATAGAAATCATTTTATCCAGTTGGTTCCATACATTCCTAATCTAGACTTGGATGATTCCTTAATGGAATGGTGGTTTGAGTAAAGTCTTTGATGACTTGTCACTAACTGTTTCTTTCTTTGGACTCCACTTCTATAGAGTGATAGTGTGATAAGATATCAATGTTGATGCAAGATTAGTAGGGTCAACTATACTGTTGTACTTTTGACTTCCAACCGGCACCCACTGTAGCACTTTTGAAAAAGGTGGTTGCCATTCACTGTAGCGATGTGGACTTCTTGTTCGGAATAGTGGACCGTCTTCTCCATATGTAGCCTATTTTCTGGATAAGGTTTCTAACCTGCAAAACTCTGTAATTTATGCTCCCGATTTTTGGTGAGAATTCTGCCTCTACATGGACGTAGGGATTATTCCCAAACCACATAAATTTGTGTGTTCTGTGTTATTTATTTCATTTTTAATTTTCTTTCATTTCTCATTTCTGTCATTGTGACTCCCGATGATTCCACAACAGGTATTTCATGTTTCTTTTATTCCTGTTTCTTCTATTTCTGGGTGTGGTGGAGGAATCTCCAATAAGGGAAAAAAGAAGTGCTATGTCAGACCCTATAAGTGGTGTTTTAAAAACTATATTTTTTTCTCACCAGTTTCTCCAATAAGGGAAAAAGGAAGTGCTATGTTCATTACAACTTAGCCTCATTCATCATGGTGTGGGGTATGTCTTGGTGAAGGCTTTCTTCACTAATATGGTTATATTCATCTCTAGATCATTCATTGTAATTTTTTACTCTCTCTAAAACCATAATATACTTGAATAAATTAAACATTATTCATTCCATTAATTTTAGATCCAAACCCATGTTATTAATGATCAACAAGGTGCAGGATCTGGGAAGAGATCATTCCTAACAAAATTTATTAAAACAAAGGCAAAGTATCATTACAAGAGGGTTTACATAAATGATAATGAAAGACACCACACATATCCAATTACACCAAATTAGAATAGAAATCAGGGCTGATGAATGACCAGCTCGAGCTAGACTCTAAGATCACTCGTTTTGACAAGGCATCCGCAACTTGATTGGATTCCATGTACACATAGTTTATATCCAAATCAATTATGTTAGCAATATGTAGACATTCAATCCAATGTGGGATCACTCGCTATTTAACACATCGAGATCAAGTCTTTAAAAAGTGCACAGTAGTGGTGGAATCAGATTCCACCCAAATACGTCTCCAGTTGTGTTGGAATACATACTTAATAGCCTTAATGATTGCCAAAAATTCTGCCTAAATAGCCAAACCATTCCCAATATAATGGTAGAAGCAGCCTTTAACAAAGCTATGATACGTGCAGAAGATGCCACCACAACCCAATGGGCCTGGTGCACCAAAAGTCACACCATCAACATTCACCTTTAACCATGTGGGAATTGGGGGATCCATCTAATTGAATTTAGCATAGGTGGTTCCTTAATCCTTCCCGAAACACCAAAAGTTCTTAGAATAACAAATTCATAGATATCATTATTCATTATACCTGTTTGGATCTTTGAGGCAGCTGAAACTTCCCTATTAAGGGAAGAAAGTCCGGTTTACAAAGATATTTATTGGTTGTCAAAGTCAAGATAATTTCTTTCCCTACAAACATAGGAAACGATGGCAGCTGCTGCTGCGTACAACAGCCCTTATATCTGCTTGCTGTAGTTCACACTGCATATATCCAGTATGGTGTCATCAAAACATCTGAGCCTTAAGGAAACTATAAACAATGACTACAGGTATATCCAAAGATGTGAAGAGAAAGCATATGTCATGAACAGATGCCCAATGGACTCATTCAAGGACAAGCAGAACAAGCACACAGGTGAAAGATGAAATCCCATGCACTGGACCTATCCCTGAAGCGGCAACCTACATTTCCAAATCCTCCATAGAAGCAAAAAATTGGCAGGTGTGATGAAGTGCTCTCTAAAATTTCTCAGCCAAGAAGGAATATCATTGCCACTAGCATAATTATTCTTATAGAAACCCCTAACAGAAAAATTCCCAACATTTTCAGTAGTCCACCGTAACATATCAACATAAACAAAAACATACTATTGAATTTCCATTAATATACCATGGGAAAGAAGATCCTGCAGCATGTCATCAAGAAGACCATCATGAATAGAGATGCACTTCATGTGATTGGGAACAATGAGATCATCACTGATTTGTCTGCTCAGTTAGGGTGTATGTCATATATTCAAAGGTGACTGCTTACAAACAAACCATTTTGAGGATCTCATGAGAACATTATAGAGGACTTAATGGCTGGCCATATTGAATATGGAATGTACATGTGGTAATAATTTTGTAATTTTATAGTGAATCTACTCAAAAGGAATTCCATGGAGCTGTCATCAGATGTCAGAAGGTTCCAAGTGAACATACTGAGAAGAGCCTCATTAAAGAGGCCCAGATCTTTAATACCCAAGCCTCCCATATACAACGACTTAATACAATCCTTCCAAGCCACCATAATAAGCTTCCTTTCATGGATTGATCTAGTCCACACAAATTTTCTGATCAAAGCCTGAACTTCTTTAAGAACAGATTTTGGCCATTTGTAAAGATAGAATGCATAAAAAAACATTGAGGTAATCAATGAATTAACCAATCATATGCGACCCGATTGTGAAATTGACTTTCCATTCCATGTTTCCATTTGACCAATAATTATAGAAATTATATTTTCAAGGTAACACCTTTTCACTTTTCCCCAGAAAAGAGGCACCCAAAGATATGTGAAAGGCAGGGTTTCCCATTTCACACCAAGTATTCTGGCCACTCTATTATTTTTGGAGGTAGTTATTCCATCACCAAACACCACAAATGGATTTTTATAACTAACAACCTGACCAGATACCTCTTCATAGCGAGAAAAGATCTTTTGGATAGCAAAAACTATTTTCTTTTTCACCTACCCAAAAAGGAGGATGTCATCAGTATAAAAAAGGTGTAAAGGGGTGAAAAGATCCTTTCCAGCCTTGATTTTCCTGTAGAGACCAGCTTGGACAAGATCATTGATGCAATAACTCAAATAATGCTCAGCCATAGCAAAGAGCAACCCAAATAATGGATCACCTTGTCTTACTCCTCTAGAACACTGGAAGAAACCTCTAGGGGATCCATTAATTAGAATGGATAGCCTCACACTTTGTAAAATGGTACAAATAAGTCTGATAAACTCCCCAGAGAAGCCATACCTTCTGAGCATTTCAAAAATAAAACTCCACTTTATTGTATAAAATTACTTTGAGATATCAATATTTAAAGAAAAGTTTCCATGTTTAACCTTTCGTTTCATGATGTTAACACATTCAGACGCAGTTTTGAATATTCCTACCAGGGATAAAGCAGAACTGATTTAAGAGATAAACCAACGAGTAATGGGACCTAACCTCATAGCAATAATTTTGCTAATGATTTTTGGAATGGTATTCCCAAGAGAAATAAGTCTGAAATCCTTTACATCCACAACATTTTCCTTCTTTGGGATTAGGGAAATAAAAATGGAGTTGATTCCATGGGGCATTGAGGCATGGTTAAAGAACTCCTTCATAGCGTTAAGGATCTCATCACGAACTATGTCCCAATGGAACATAAAGAATTTATTAGTGAACCCGTCAGGACCAGCCACACTCTCAATATTTAGAGAAAAAAGGGAACTCTTAACCTCCTTCTCATCAAGGGATACAACAAGGGAGATATTTTGGATTAAAAAAGTATATAATAATATTTCCTCATATCTCCATACTACTAAATAAATATTTCTTCTCCTCTAGGAATAGCTTGAGTAGAGTTGTTATCACTTTCAACTGGTCAACCTATTCCTTGAAAACCCATTCTATAGAATCTGCCTCAATTAATACTGATGAAATGAATTCACATAACCTATAACAAAATGGAGATACTATTTTACTATAGACTAGATCGAATCAGCATCAACTAAATTCGAGGGATATGGAGAACTAGATTTATATGCAATAATAGGAACATTCTCTAATCTCTTCCATAAGAAATCCTGACTGGAAACAAAGGAGGTCCTCATTTCTTCCATAACAGATCAAATGGTTTATATTTCACTGTCCAACCTTAGATTTTAAATCTTAACTTCCTGAATATGAAAAATCATCTTGGGATGAATATGACATACAACCATCTCAAAAAGGTGTCTAACATCAGCTTTATTAAGTTGAGTGACATGAGGTTCCTGATAACTCAAAATTCCACTGAAATATAAAAGAAGTATTTCTATAAAATATTATAAATATACTATGGATACAAAATCTAAAGGCACTGGGGAAACAACTCTCTCAACATAAGGTAAAGCAGCCTCTACAGGTTATGATTTGGTAGGTACATCTAAGGGAAAAGCCTGAAGCTCACCTGCTTGGTCAATCTGCTTAACTAAGGATCCCTTAGGATATGTCCCAACTCCAAATGAGATAGTAGGTCCACCATGCTCTGGTGGAATACTATATTAATCGCCATCACTATTTCTATATGAGTCTGTATAAGATAGTCCAGGCAATTTGGAACCAGAGGAGGGATCCCCTTTACATGACACCTCATCTTCTACCAAGGTAAAACCACCCTAAGTATCTCTATGCTCTCCAGCATATTCTTCAACATTTTTGGACCCTGAATAGTCTGAACCAATATGGAAAAAACCTAGTGACTTTTCCCAATCATCATGTGAAGATACTTCCATATGAGGTGCATAATGGTGCAGGTTTACAGGTGCTTTGGAAGACTGTTAGAGGTGCAGGTTTATAGGTGTAAAGTGTTATTTGGAAGACTATTAGAGGTGCAGGTTTATAGGTGCAGGTTTTACAGGTTTATAGGTGAAGGTTTTATAGGTTTAGAGGTGCAGGTTTACTGCTCGAATTGGGTTTACAGGTTTGGTTTATGTCCTCTACCCAGCTTTGATGTTAGCTGAGGAGTAGAGAATATACCAATGGTTCATAGAACCGTTGGTATTCAATATCCTGGAAAAAATATGCCAACAGTTCACATAACCATTGGTATTAAAATGCTAGACAACATATACCAACAGTTGACATAACTGTTGGTATTCAGTCTAGACAACATATATTACAACAGTTTCAATGAAACTGTTGGGATAGAATATATACCAATGGTTCCAAACCGTTGGTATGTATGCTGGATGGTATGTATACCAATAGTTCTTGAACCGTTGGTACACACATATACCAACAATTTTACTTAAACTGTTGGGACAGATTAATTTCAGACCACCTATACCAACGGTTCACCAGAAACCGTTGGCATAGAGCTACTGCAACGCCCATCATACCAACAATTACTGAAACCATTGGGATAGGCTATCCCAATGGTTCTAGGGTCTATTCCAATGGTTTTAAACTATTGGAATAGGTGAAATTTATAGTAGTGTGTGTCTAATATCATTATTCAATTCAATCATGTATACTTATTGAAAAAACAGGCAACATGATCGAAACATTTATAAGTCCAAGTTTCAATTGTAATAATCATAACATTCAATAATACAATGAAACCTACTCAGTGAAAATGACTGTACTTTCAACATGTCCAATAAATGTCTTGGGAAACAACCCTTTCATCAAAGGGTCAACAATCATAAGATTTGTGCTAATATGTTTAATTGAAAACTTACATTTTTGAACCTCCTCTTTAACTGCAAAGTACTTTAAGTCCATGTGTTTATCGCCTTTGGAATATCAGTCATTCTTTGAAAAGAATACTATTGTGGTATTGTAATAATAAATTTTCATGGGCTTGGAGATAATGTTGACAATTCTAAGTCCTAAAATAAAGTTCTGCTACCACGTACCCAGAATTGTAGCTTTAAAGCATGCTACAAATTCAGCTTCTATGGTCAAAGCAGCTATAACCGATTTCTTTTCACTTTTCCATGATATTGCTCCATTGGATAGAAGATACACATAACCAAAAGTGGACTTTCTTATATCAACACAACCAGAAAATTTTGAATCAGAGTATCCAATCACCTCAAGATCATTAGATATTTTATAAGTAAGCATGTGATCCTTTATTCCTTGAAAATATCACAAAAATTTCTTTGCAGATCTCCAATGATTCAGTCCAAGATTACTTTGGTTTCTTCCCAACATACCATCTACAAAGATAATATCTGGCCTTGTACATGTTTGAGCATAAATTAAGCTTCCAAAAATAGATGCATAAGTAATTTTTCCATTAGTTTTCATTCCAAATAATTTTTAGGACATTGATTGAGATTAAATTTATCTCCTTTCTGAATTGGAACCGGTGATGCTGAACATTTTTCCATCCTAAACCTCTATAAAATATTTTTGATTTATGACTTTTGAGATAAGCCTAATATACCTTGATTTCTATTACGAAATATTTCTATTCCAATCACATACTTGGTTTATTCCATGTATGTCATTACAATATTATTAGAGAGGAATTTCTTTGTCTCATATAATAGACCAAGATCATTTGCAGGAAGTAATATATCATCAACATATATGATCTTCTGATATATACACAAATCAATGATGTTTTCCTTAAATAAAAAAGATACAATGGTATCATTAAACCAAATATACCATTGTTGGGAAGCTTGTTTAAGTCCATATATTGACTTCTTTAATTCTCATACCATGTGTTCCTTTCCTTTAATGGAAAAACCCATTGGTTGATCCATGTATACTTCTTCTTCTAAGTTTCCATTTAAAAGGTTGTTTTAACATCCATTTGATGAAACTCTAAATCATACTGAGCTACCAATGCCATAATAATTCTGAAAGAATCTTTCTTAGAAACCGGTGAGAAGGTTTCCTTATAGTTTATACCATCCTTTTGAGTGAATCTGTTAGCAAAAAGTATGGCCTTGTAACATTCAAGGTTACCAAGAGAGTCATATTTGGTTTTGGAGACCCATTTACATCCAACTCTCTTACGTACTTCAAGAAATTCCATTAGATCCCACACTTTATTTTGTTCCATGTAATTCAACTCACATTTCATGGCATCTAACCATTTATCAGAATTATCACACTTTCTGGATTGATAATATGAAACTGGAATATTATTAATGCCAATATCATTATCTATTTCATGCAGATATACAACATAGTCATCATAAATAGCTGACCTTATTTCCCTTTGTGATATTCTTAACACTATTTCTTGTGGTTCTTCAACCATTTATTCATTGTAAATTTGGGAAATATTCTGTTGTGGTTCTACTTGATTATTTTGTGATGCAATAATTTTAGGAACAACAACATGTGAATTTGGAATACAAGAAAATGGAACTTGAATTCTAACTTCTTTAATTTCCACATTTTGTGGAACTTCACTTCCACTGGATTCACCATTATTGATAAATATAGCATTTCCAATTTCAACAATTCTCATACTATGGTAAGGAAAATAAAATCTATATCCTTTTGATTTCTCTAGATAACCAATGAAATGTCCATTGATTGTTCTTGCATCTAGTTTTCTTTGTTTTGAATTATATTCTTTTATTTCTTCCTAACAACCCCATACATATAGGTGTCTTAAACTAGGTTTCCTACCAGTCCAAAGTTTAAAAAGAGTCTTTGTAACTGCTTTACTAGGAACCCTATTCAATAAATACATGACAGTTTTTAAAGAATACATCCAAAAAGATAAGGGTAAAGAAAAATTACAAAACATAATATCCATTAATGTTCTATTATGCCTCTCCGCTACACCATTTCGTTGTGGTGTACCAGGAATAGTGTATTGTGCACATATTCCATGACTTTCTAGAAACTTTGCAAATGGACCATGGTTTTGTCCACTTTCATCAAATTTTCCATAATATTCACCACCCCTATCAGAGCTTATGACCATCACCATTTTGTCTAATTGCCTCTCAACTTCATTTACATAAATTTTCAAGGCATTTATTGCTTGAGATTTCTCATTCAATAAATAGACATATCCATAATGTGAAAAATCATCAATAAAGGTGATAAAGTATTTTTCTTTACTGAACGAATTGACATCAAAAGGTCCACATATATTGGTATGTATGATCTCAAGAATTTGAGTACTTTTTGTGTCACATTTCTTTGTGTGTTTTGTTTGTTTACCTTTAATACAATCCACACAAACGTCTATGTCGGTAAAATCCAATTTTATAAGGATTTTAAACTTAATAAATCTTTCTAATCTTACTTTGGAAATATGACCTAAACGTTTATGCCATAAATAAGAATAATTTTAATTTAATAAACCACGTTTAGTACCTGAATTATGATGCAAGGTCATAAGTGTTTCAACATACATATTATCAAGATTTAGTTTATATAAAACATTATGCAATAAACCAGATCCAATCATTCATGTATGCTTAAACAAACTAAAATATCCATTACTAAAATTAAAAAAGTATCAAGAAGTATCAATTTTTGACAAAGAAACCAAATTCCTAGATATACTAGGAACATAAAAGGTTTCACATGATTCCAAAATATATCCACTATCAAGGATTAAACAAAAATTCCCGACAACTTCAATTGGAACCTTCACTCTATTCCACATGAAGATGAACTTTTCAACCAGGCTTGTGATTTGGGTTGAAAGGAATACATGCATTTTATTAGAAACATGAGTCATACAACGAAAATCAATCCACCACATATTATGTGGAACTTTAGCTAAGTTTGATTCATAACATATATAAGCATTTTTCTTACTTTTCTTTTCAAAACAAGCCTTCCATTTCAGAAAATCCTTTTGGAAATGTCCAACTTTCCCACAGAAATGGCATTTATCTTTATTTGTGTTCTTCTAGTTCTTGATAAAAGACTTATTAACCTTCAATGGTCCCTTTCCTTTTCCAAGATTCTGTATTCCATGATTATTTCCTCCTTGATGATGCACATAATGGATGGAGTGGATTCCTTAACTCTTTAAATGTTTTTCCTATTGAACTAACATACTATGAAATTCATGCACATTCCATTTATATTTCATGGTGTTGTAGTTCATTTGAAATGGTCCATACTCAGACGGTAATGAGTTTAGGACAAATTGTACAAGTAAACTTTCACCCACTTCCATTCCTAAATATTTAAGTCTTATGGAAATATTTTTCATTTCAATGACATGATCATGCATGGTACAAGAACCATCAAACTTCATGGTAGTCAATGTACTCATTAATGTCCCAGAAAGATATTTGTAAGTAGTTTGAGATCGATCTCCCACAGATTTCATAAATTCTTTAGTGCTTCTAGTTTTAGAGAGACCTGACTTGATGTTACTTGCTATGCTCATTCTCATGAACATAAAACTTAGTCTGTTTGATCTTTCCCATGATGCATAATATACTTTATCATCATCACTACTGTCATCTATTGTAGTATCAAGTTTCTCTACTCAGAGTGCTAAATCAAGACCCAATACACCAAGGTGAAATTAAATTTGCACACTCCAACCAGATAAATTTAATTCATTAAAGATCAGAACAGTTGATGTTTGTGAGTGCAATGATGATGAAAAGCTAACGGAAACAAATACATGCTTAAAATTAATTATTTAAAATAATAATAATACATTTATTCAGAAAAATTATTTAACATAAATGTGTATTAGTGTTCTCCTTTGAGTGATACACTAGTACACAAACATAATTTATACCAATTAAATTAACTTTATTTGGAAATAATATACGCATCAATTAGATTTATTTATTATCTTTGGATATATAAATAAATCTTATAATGTATATATATATTGCCAACAATTATATTCATAAATTATAAGAATATGCAAATTTCCTTTGGGCAATTAATAAATATCTCATAATAATGAATTTTAATTACTTAAAATATGTCATAGTAGTATCAAATTTATGAGAAATCAATATATATTATTTCAAAATAATTTTGAAACAATTTAAACTTTAATATTTGACCACTTTAGTGATTAAAAAATATCATGCAATAATGTTCCAAAAATAAAACATCATAACATAACATAATTTATAAATATAAATAAATTTCAATAAACATAATCCAATTATATATTTACACTTTATTTTAAGATAAAATATTTTTTAAAATGTATATCCTTACAATTTAATATTATTTATTTATTTATTAAATTGCATAACCATAATAAATAGTAGCAATTTTAAATGAATCAATTTAAACATCATATTTCATATTAATAATTTTAAATGAGTGATGATTATCTTAAAAAATAAATAATATAACCTTTTTTTTAAAAAAGTTTATACTAATTAATATGAAATATTAATAATAAATAAATATATATATATTTAAAATTCTTTATTAGAAGATAGAGACAATAACCATTTTAGAATTGACAAATGGAATAACAATTTTAAAGAGAGAGAAAGAAAAAAATTGTAACTTCACATGATTTAATATGCAATATTAAAAATAAATAAATAAAGAGATATTTAATTGTAAAATCATGATGAGAGAGGTACGTATTGGGATTTACAAGAAAAAGAGAAACCACATCAATACACAATAGATTTGTTTCTTTCTTTTTCTCCTTTTTTTAAAAAATTTCATGAGTTTTAAAAAAACCAATGATAAAAAAAGGCTTAATCATTTATTATTATTAAAGAATACTTGATAGAGGCTGTATATTGGTTTCAAAATCCAACATAAAATATTATGATAATTTTATTTTTCAAATCAAAAATTTCACTATCATCAAATAATGAAACAATGTTGCAGAACAATCCATGATAGAAGATAGATGCAATGTATTCTATTTAAAATTAAATGCACAGTGGATTCATAATTAAATAAAAAAAATTCATTCCATGAAATTGGAAAAAAAATTTAATTATGAACATAATCAATATTTCAATTTCTAAATTCAATTAACTTAATAAATTTTAAATATGAAAAAACACAGATTTCAGAACATGTATTGATACCAAATGTAAATTAATTTCATTTATTTTAGGATCTTTAAAATCTGTGTTTATCACATAGATAAACAGAATTCAAAATAAGATAAGACATACCTTGATCCATGGGATCTTCTAGATTTGAATATCCTTAATTTTATCCCACTTAAAAGGATTTCTATTCTTTGCCTCCTTTCTATTCTGCACCAAAATTAATGGAACGTGCCGAAACTTGATTGAGACATAATTGGCAAGGACAAGACCCTTTAAATAGGGATAAAACGGTTATTGGAAGTTGGTATTTAATTAAATTTCAAAGTCCATCAATTTGAAAATTATATCCCTCATTATCCCATTATAATAATTTTAAACAAACTTAATGTGAGTTATTCCAACATTTACATACACACGAAAGATGGTTTCTCTCATGTGAAATATTCTTACGTGAAGACTTAACTCTCATGTGATTCTTATTTACAATAGTACGTGGATTTCAAATTACTCATACATGAATTGTGTTCACTCACATGTGAATGACTTGAGTGAATTAATAAAATGGTCCTCACAGTTTTTAGAAACATCTTTTCCCACAAATGATTTTATCATTATGAACTAATTTTTTGAAACACAACCACAAAACATGGTTTTATCAGCGTTAAAAAAAGCCTTTATTAGAACTAAAAAATATTGATAATTGTGGTGCTATTAAAAGTGGTCTCTTTTATCAGTGCTAAAAAAATCTTTGATAAAGACCCCTTTTATCATCACTAAAAAAACACTGATAAAATGGGTCTTTTATCAACATTGATAAAAGGGTCTTTTATCAGCGCTTTTTTTAGCATTGTTAAAATACCTCTTTTATCAACACTGATAAAGGTAATTTTTTTAAAAAAAATCTACAATTCAGAGGGTGCCCCTTTTATTAGCACTCGACCCCCCCCCCCCCCCCCCGTATCAGCGTTAGACACCTGCTCACCCCGCCTGCACCCCTTGCCTTTGTTGGGTTTCAAACTTCAGACCTCCTCCTCATACGCCCACAACTCTGCCAATCACCTATATTGTTTTGTATTTAATTTTATGATATATCTATATATTTATATACATTTATCTATACACACATATATTTAAATACACATACACTACCACAAAATAGGTTTTTGCAGCACTACCCTTTAACAGCATTCAAAAAAACGCTGATAAAAGATACTTTTAACAGTGCTAGAAAAGCACTGTTAAAAGTGCCCATTTGTCAATGATTTTTTTAGCACTGATAAAAGTGCCCCTCTATCAATGATATTTTTAGTGGTGATAAATGTTCCCCTTTATCAGCATTTTTTTAATAGCGCTTATAAATGAGGGTCTTTATCAACACTTTTTTATTAACACTGATAAAGGGTATATTTCAAAGAAAAAAATATTTCATTAAAAATAATATATTGATATATAAAAATATAATTATATTTATATTGATATAAATATAATATATATATTTTAAAAATGTTTTAGATAAGTATAAATAGATATTTACACTTAATATATAAGATATGTAGTGAAAATGAATTATAAAATATTTTAAAAAAATATTATTAATTAATAATTTGCTAATTACCATCAAGTAATAATCATTTAATAACAATTTGAAGACACAAAAAATAAAAAAATTAATAAAAGATCTAAAATAAGTTAAAAACATATCTCAAACTAAACATCAATAACTTTTGATATGGGTGTCCGTTTGAGCTCTACCACATATCAAATCGAAACTTGTGATGAGATCTACACAATGGAGATAGAATAGAAACTTCTATTAAACTTTTCAAGTCCAAAAGGCCCAAAAGTACTCCAAAACTAAGTTTTTAGTCGGGATACCCAATTTTTTTAACATTCGATGGAATTTCAACCTCGTTTCAGGGGATCTTTTTGCCCTTTTTCAGTGGGGAATGAATTTATTATGAGGGATTATATTCATATTGATATTATGGATTTGAAATTTTATCATTTTTCACAATGTACTGTTATTTATAATCAAATATATAATAATATATACATATTTTTTATATATCCACACATAAAAATTTAATTTTATAAATAAATAATTAAACATATTTACATATAAAATATATTTCTCAATATATAAGCCTTATCTTAATAAAAAACTAATATCCATTTTATTTAAAGTACAAATATATGAATATTTATATACATATATAATGTGTGTGTATGTGTGTATTTGTGTGTGTCTATATTAACAAACTGATATATATTATCTATATATTCTAAAGATATGTATATACATATTAACATATAATATTTGTAAATATATATAAATATGTATAATTATACTTACATATACACATATACAATATATATGTGTGTGTGTGTGTGCATGTATGATGTATATATGTATTTATTTATAAACACACACAAAAAACATATTTTATAAATGTATTTAAAACTGATCTTATAAATATATATTAATATATGAATAAATGTTCGGATAAAAAAATATAACTAAATATATATGAATAAATAGATATAAATATATATTAATATGCAAATAAATATATAAATATATAAATATAACTATATATGTATATATATATTTTAATATTAATATATATATGTTAATATAAATATATATTAATATACGAATAAATATAACTATATATATATATATAGATATATCATTAAATGGAGAGCAAAGAAACATAGAGAAGTGGTAAAGGGTCCAAATGTGCATGGGAGAGGTCTCGAGTTCGAATCAAAGGTGATGCAGGCGCGCGCACGTGGGTTGGTGAAGGGGGTGCTAGCATTTTTAAAGGGTTGGGGTGGGGTTGGGGCATGTAGGGGTGGTAGGGAGTATGGGTGGAGTGCTTCAATAGATCTGTTGAGGGGGGGGGGGGGGAAGCGCTCTTAAAACCCCCTCCAATTTATAGATTTTTTTTTTTTAGCTTTTATCAGTACTAAACAAAGCGCTAATAAAGGACCCTTTTATCAATGTTTTTTAGTGCTGATAAAAGGGGTCTTTATCATTGAGTTTTTATTGCTGATAAAAAGGACCCCTCCCCCTTTTAATAGTGGCTCGATTATTAGCACTTTTTAGCGCTGATAAATGCCTTTTGAGAGTTGATAAAACCCTGTTTTGTATTAGTGATATAAAATTTATTTTGTGTATGTGTGTTTATATATATATATATGCCTTCATCTAGAAATATACTTATACATATTTATATTTATTTATATATATTATTTATTAATATTTATATACATATATTAGAATATGTAGATAAACATATATATGTTTGTCAATACACACACAAATATATTTATATAAATATAAACATTATATATACATTAATTGTATATGTATATGTATATAAATATTCATACATTTATATTTTTAATAAAATGGGTATTATTTTTTATTTAGATAAGGTTAATATATTGAGAAATATATTTTATATGTAAATATGCTTAATTATTTATTTATAAAATTATTTTTTATGGGTGAATATATAAAAAAATATGTTTATATTGTTATGTATTTTATTGTAAATTACAGTAAATTGTAAAAAATGATAAAATTTCAAAACCATAATATCAATATGAATGTAAACCCTAGAAATAAATTCATTCTCCACCAAAAAAGGCAATAAGATCCCCTTAAACGAGGCTGAAATTCCATCGAATGTTAAAATATTTGGGTATTCCAACTAAAAACCCAGTTTTGGAGGCCTTTTAGGCCTTTTAGGCCTCAAAAAATATGATAGAGGTTTACTTTTTTCACTAAGGGAATAGATCTCATCATATGCTTCAATTTGATATGTGGTAGAGCTCAAACGAACACCCAGATCAAAAGTTGTGTTTGTTTGAAGTTTGAGTTACGTTTTCAACTTATTTTTGATCTTTTATTAATTTTTTAATTTTTTATATTCAAATTGTTATTAAATGAATATTAATCAATAATAATTATAAAATTATTAATTAAAAAATATTTTTAATTGTTTTATAATCCATTTTCACTAATTATTTTATATGTTAATTGTAAATGACTATTTAGATTTATTTAAAACATATTTAAAAAATGTATTTTATATTTATGTAAATATAAATATATATTTTTATATTAATATATTATTTTTAATGAAATATAATTTTTTTAAAGTATACTTTATCAGTGCTTGTAAAAAATCACTGATAAAGGGAGGTCTTTATCAACACTTCTAAAAAAAGCACTCATAAAGGGGGTCCTATTATCAACACTAAATAAAAATTGATAAAGGGGTACCTTTATCAGCAATGATAAAGGGATACTTTTATCAGCTCTTTTTTTAGTGCTTTTAAAAGTACCCTTTATCAGCTCTTTTTTAGCGTTGATAAAGGTACCCCCACTATCAGCGTTTTTTAGCACTGTTAAATGATGGCGCTGTGAAAACCCATTTTTATGGTAGTGAAAATAGAAACGATCTTTATGATCATTTGAAACATCAAAAAGTGTTTTCCTAATTTTTTTGTAAGAATAAAAGGACTTCACCCTTAAGAAGTGTTTACTAATCCTTATGTAAATTGAAAATTCCTTGCGCAAAAAAAAAGATCTTTTATGAAATCAATCCTTATGAATAAATTGATGTTTAAATAGACTGATCTTTACAAAGGAAAATGATCCCTAGGTAAATTCATCCTTTCGAAAAAAATGATCCATATGTAGAATATAATCTTTAAAGAAATACGATCCTTATGTTAAAAATGATCCTCACATAGAACAACATCCTTACACAAGTCATACTTAGTCATTTTTTCACAAAAATAATTATTTGAATTATTTTTGTATTTATTTTAATTTATATACTTATTTTCTATAATATCGAATATAATTAGTAGTTGCGACGGGCCCGTCGCAATTACGATTTTTAAAAGTTTTCGCAAATATACGGACTAATATTTGCAATGGGAAGAATCTCCGTCGCAAATAATACCTTTAGCGACGGGCCCGTCGCAAATAATTGTTGTTGCGACGCCGTTTTCCGCGACGGGCTATTTGCGACGGGACCCCGTCGCAAAAGCCTATTAGCGACGGGATCCCGACGCAAATAACCCATCGCAAATGTCTTTATTTCCAGTAGTGTTCAAACATCAATAACTTTTGATATGGGTGTCCGTTTGAGCTCTACCACATATCAAATCGAAACTTGTGATGAGATCTACACAATAGAGATAGAATAGAAACTTATATTAAACTTTTCAAGTCCAAAAGGCCCAAAAGTACTCCAAAACTGAGTTTTTAGTCGGGATACCCAAATTTTTTAACATTCGATGGAATTTCAACCTCGTTTCAGGGGATCTTTTTTCCCTTTTTCAGTGGGTAATGAATTTATTATGAGGGATTATATTCATATTGATATTATGGATTTGAAATTTTATCATTTTTCACAATGTACTGTTATTTATAATCAAATATATAATAATATATACATATTTTTTATATATTCACACATAAAAATTTAATTTTATAAATAAATAATTAAACATATTTACATATAAAATATATTTCTCAATATATAAGGCTTATCTTAATAAAAACTAATATCCATTTTATTTAAAGTATAAATATATGAATATTTATATACATATATAATGTGTGTGTATGTGTGTATTTGTGTGTGTCTATATTAACAAACTGATATATATTATCTATATATTCTAAAGATTTTTATATACATATTAACATATAATATTTGTAAATATATATAAATATGTATAATTATACTCACAGATACACATATACAATATATATATGTGTGTGTGTGCATGTATAATGTATATATGTATTTATTTATAAACACACAAAAAAAACATATTTTATAAATGTATTGAAAACTGATCTTATAAATATATATTAATATATGAATAAATGTACGGATAAAAAAATATAACTAAATATATATGAATAAATAGATATAAATATATATTAATATGCAAATAAATATATAAATATATAAATATAACTATATATGTATATATTTTTTAATATTAATATATATATGTTAATATAAATATATATTAATATATGAATAAATATGACTATATATATATATATATATATAAATAGATATATCATTAAATGGAGAGCAAAGAAACACAGAGAAGTGGTAAAGGGTCCAAATGTGCATGGGAGAGGTCTCGAGTTCAAATCAAAGGTGATGCAGGCGCGCGCACGCGGGTTGGTGAAGGGGGTGCTAGCATTTTTAAAGGGTTGGGGTGGGGTTGGGGCGTGTAGGGGTGGTAGGGCGTATGGGTGGAGTGCTTCAATAGATCTATTGAAGGGGGGGGGGGAAGCGCTCTTAAAACCCCCGCCGATTTATAGATTTTTTTTAATTTTTTTAGATTTTTTCAGCACTAAACAAAGCGCTAATAAAGGACCCTTTTATCAATATTTTTTAGTGCTGATAAAAGGGGTCTTTATCATTGTGTTTTTATTGCTGATAAAAAGGACCCCTCCCCCTTTTAATAGTGGCTCGATTATTAGCACTTTTTAGCGCTGATAA
Organism: Viscum album; assembly: GCA_963277665.1. Classification (NCBI taxonomy): domain Eukaryota; kingdom Viridiplantae; phylum Streptophyta; class Magnoliopsida; order Santalales; family Viscaceae; genus Viscum; species Viscum album. Next base: position 1,056,365,942 of record OY728133.1, read on the forward strand.
ATTCCTTTTGAGAGCTGATAAAACCCTGTTTTGTATTAGTGATATAAATTTTTTTTTGTGTATGTGTGTTTATATATATATATATATGCCTTCATCTAGAAATATACTTATACATATTTATATTTATTTATATATATTATTTATTAATATTTATATACATATATTAGAATATGTAGATAAACATATATATGTTTGTCAATACACACACAAATATATTTATATATATATAAACATTATATATACATTAATTGTATATGTATATGTATATAAATATTCATACATTTCTATTTTTAATAAAATGGGTATTATTTTTTATTTAGATAAGGTTAATATATTGAGAAATATATTTTATATGTAAATATGATTAATTATTTATTTATAAAATTATTTTTTTATGGGTGAATATATAAAAAATATGTTTATATTGTTATATATTTTATTGTAAATTACAGTAAATTGTGAAAAATGATAAAATTTCAAAACCATAATATCAATATGAATGTAAAACCTAGAAATAAATTCATTCTTCACCAAAAAAGGCAATAAGATCCCCTTAAACGAGGCTGAAATTCCATCGAATGTTAAAATATTTGGGTATTCCAACTAAAAATGTAAAGACCTGTAAATTTCAAGGAAATTTTTTTCTTAATTTTCTTTGGATTTTTACAAGAGCGCAGTTTCTGACGGCACCTGATTCCGAGGCCCGGTGTGCCCGGAATCATTTTCCGAAGTTTGGCTCGGGTACGTTCAGTGAACGGACGAGTGGGTTATTCTAACTTTTGAACTGGTGCCCGGAATCGAATTCCGAGGGCACCGATGGAATCGCAGCGCTGGTACTTGCTTAGAAACGCCTCTTCCGGAGTTGCGTTTGCTCGGGTGTGGTTTTTAATTTTCAGGCTTAAAGTTAAGAAATAAAATAATTGTTCGACAAACTTTATTTTATTTCACTTAAGCCACTTGGAAGCCACTTGGGGCCACTTAAATCGGCTTAAGCTGAGTTGATCCGGATAGGATGCCATCCAAAAATATCCTACCCTCTTGGTAGGATATTTGTGAGGTGGGGCCCGCACGAGCCCCACCGTTTCTTTTCTGCTAAGTAACGCGCCCGCGAAAACCCGTCATTATGAAAGTCAACTGACGCGTTTTCTTAATTTCTTAACACACCATTTAATTGGGCGGTTTATTTCATTGAATTAATTGGACGGTTTATTTCATTGAATTAATTCTACGATTTAATGGGTCGTTGCTTATCTTTTTTTCGTTTGTTGGCGTAATAATAAAATAAGACCAACGCATGACATTTGGAGGATTGCACGTTGAGAGGCTTTGACAGAATTCTTGTGCCTTCATCCTCCTTCGCGAAGAACGCGAAGAACACAAAGAACGCGAAGAACGCGAAGAACGCGAAGAACGCGAAGAACTCCGTCACCCTCGGAGTTTGACGACGCTTCATCTGAGACGTTCTTCCCCGCCCCGATCTCCAATCACCAACTGCTTGAGGTAAGAGATCTCGGGTTTCTTTTTAAATTTCCTTGTGGTTTATAACAACACACGGATTTAATTATTTACAATTAAATCTTTTTTCTCTTGGTCCGTTGAGTTCGTCGACGCAACGTCGGATTCCGCGACGACGCGACGCCCTTCCGCGACGACGCGACGCCCTTCCGCGACGACGCGACGCCCTTCCGCGACGACGCGACACCTTCCGCGACACGACGATCGCCTCCTTCCGCGGTGATCAATTTCCGTGAAGAACCAGCATGCAACGACTTGACGAGGTAGGGGTTGTTGTGAATAATTCTTTTATTCCCGTGATCGTTTCTTTTTTTTTAAAAGTGAAGAACCCGGACAATAAGAACAATTTTAGTTTATTAAAATTGTTGTTTCATGTGTTGAATAATTTCTCCCGTTGTTATTATCTAACCCGGAGGGTGCGGGCCAAACGAACATGGCCCGACAAACCTCCGCCGTTCCTCATGGTTGTGCGGATTTGGCAGGCGATGGAAAAACATGACGCAAGGGCATTTTGATGATTCTGCAGTGATGAACGGTACCCGGGAGGAATAACGGCGCAGACGGGAAGGAAAACGGACCACCGGAGCGACGCCGGTGGCCCGCGGAAGCTGCCGGCGGCCGGAGGCGGCGGCGGCGCCCATGGGACCCGTGGCCACGCAGGTCCGGCTCACACACACGGGACGCGGCAACATGCCGCGTCCGTTCAATCAGCGCGGCCCTTCGAGGGCCGCGATACCTCCAAACCGCGGGGGCGGCGCCCCGCGGCACTCGGCCGCTCGGCCAAGCCAAGCCAAGCCGGTCCGACCGGCCGGGCCGCGCCCTGGCCGGGCCGAACCGGGTCCATCCGGGCCGGACCGGGTTCGTCCGGGCCGGACCGGGTCCGTCCGGGTCGGGTCGGCCCGGGCCCGGACCCCCCATCTTCGGACCATTTTGAGTCTTTTGACCGTAACTTGAGCTACAGGCCTCCGAACGACGCACCGTCAGCGGAAACACGATCCTTGGATCGAGACGGTCGTTTCGGTATATCGAACTCAAGGTTTCAGAATACTTTGGGTTCGGCCGGGTTGGTTCGTACTCGAAACCAACCAGGCCCTCGGAGCGGAAACGCTCATATCTTGAGCTACGGACGTCCGATTGACGTGCCGTCAGCTTTGGTGGATTCCACTAAGTGAGACGGATCTTTTGGCACACTCCGCCCGAGGTTTGGACCCCGGTGGTGTACGGTCGGGTTGGTTTTGCCTTAAAAACCAACCGGGCCCCTGGGACGAAAAAGCCAATAACTCTCAGACCAGGCGTCCGATTGACGCGCCGTCTGCGACATTGAGTTCCTGTTGACGATACAGAACTTTTGGATACATCAACTTCGGACTTTGTGTTAGTTGATGTATCAGCCTCTCGGCTCGTGGAGCGGACCCTCCCGAACGAGCTTGCTGTGTGCGAGAACTCTAGAGCTGGCTGCGACCGCTACTTCGACAGCGACGACTGTGCAGAGATCCTCAGTGGACTCCGACGACGACCGTGCAAAGATCCTCAGTGGACTGCGACGACGACTGTGCAGAGATCCTCAGTGGACTGCGACGACTACAAATGTGCATGGGAGAGGTCTCGAGTTCGAATCAAAGGTGATGCAGGCGCGCACACACGGGTTGGTGAAGGGGGTGCTAGCATTTTTAAAGGGTTGGGGTGGGGTTGGGGCGTGTAGGGGTGGTAGGGCATATGGGTGGAGTGCTTCAATAGATCTGTTGAAGGGGGGGGGGGAAGCGCTCTTAAAACCCCCTCCGATTTATAGATTTTTTTTTTATTTTTTTAGGTTTTATCAGCACTAAACAAAGTGATCATAAAAGACCCTTTTATCAATGTTTTTTAGTGCTGATAAAAGGGGTCTTTATCATTGTGTTTTTATTGCTGATAAAAAGGAACCCTACCCCTTTTAATAGTGGCTCGATTATTAGCACTTTTTAGCACTGATAAATGCCTTTTGAGAGCTGATAAAACCCTGTTTTTTATTAGTGATATAAAATTTATTTTGTGTATGTGTGTTTATATATATATATATATATATGCCTTCATCTAGAAATATACTTATACATATTTATATTTATTTATATATATTATTTATTAATATTTATATACATATATTAGAATATTTAGAATAACATATATATGTTTGTCAATACACAGACAAATATATTTATATAAATATAAACATTATATATACATTAATTGTATATGTATATGTATATAAATATTCATACATTTCTATTTTTAATAAAATGGGTATTATTTTTTATTTAGATAAGGTTAATATATTGAGAAATATATTTTATATGTAAATATGCTTAATTATTTATTTATAAAATTATTTTTTTATGGGTGAATATATAAAAAAATATGTTTATATTGTTATGTATTTTATTGTAAATTATAGTAAATTGTGAAAAAATGATAAAATTTCAAAACCATAATATCAATATGAATGTAAACCCTAGAAATAAATTCATTCTCCACCAAAAAAGGCAATAAGATCCCCTTAAACGAGGCTGTAATTCCATAAAATGTTAAAATATTTGGGTATTCCAACTAAAAACCTAGTTTTGGAGGCCTTTTAGGCCTTTTAGGCCTCAAAAAATATGATAGAGGTTTACTTTTTTCATTAAGGGAATAGATCTCATCGTATGCTTCAATTTGATATGTGGTATAGCTCAAACGACACCCAGATCAAAAGTTATGTTCGTTTGAAGTTTGAGTTACGTTTTCAACTTATTTTTGATCTTTTATTAATTTTTTAATTTTTTATATTCAAATTTCTATTAAATGAATATTAATCAATAATAATTATAAAATTATTAATTAAAAAATATTTTTAATTGTTTTATAATCCATTTTCACTAATTATTTTATATATTAATTGTAAATGACTATTTAGATTTATTTAAAACATATTTAAAAAATCTATTTTATATTTATGTAAATATAAATATATATTTTTATATTAATATATTATTTTTAATGAAATAATTTTTTTTAAAGTATACTTTTATCAGTGCTTGTAAAAAATCACTGATAAAGGGGGGTCTTTATCAACACTTCTAAAGAAAGAACTCATAAAGGGGGTCCCATTATCAATACTAAATAAAAATTAATAAAAGGGTACCTTTATCAGCAATCATAAAGGGATACTTTTATCAGCCCTTTTTTTAGTGCTGTTAAAAGTACCCTTTATCAGCTCTTTTTAGCGTTGATAAAGGTACCCCCATTATCAGCGTTTTTTAGCACTGTTAAATGATGGCGCTGTGAAAACCCATTTTTATGGTAGTGAAAATAGAAATGATCTTTATGATCATTTGAAACATCAGAAAGTGTTTTCCTAATTTTTTTGTAAGAATAAAAGGACTTCACCCTTAAGAAGTGTTTACTAATCCTTGTGTAAATTGAAAATTCCTTGCGCAAAAAAAGATCTTTTATGAAATCAATCCTTATGAATAAATTGATGTTTAAACAGACTGATCTTTACAAAGGAAAATGATCCCTAGGTAAATTCATCCTTACGAAAAAAATGATCCATATATAGAATATAATCTTTAAAGAAATACGATCCTTATGTTAAAAATGATCCTCACATAGAACAACATCCTTACACAAGTCATACTTAGTCATTTTTTCACAAAAATAATTATTTGAATTATTTTTGTATTTATTTTAATTTATATACTTATTTTCTATAATATCGAATATAATTACACACATATTACCACATTTATAGTTTTTTTACAACTACCCAAGAATTATATTTGAGCATATTAAATGATAATGTCAAATGACAAGACTCATGGAAATTAATTTGAAAACTTATTTATTGGAAATCAGAATGATTCAACAACTATTTTAGAAATGAGACATCTCTATAAATAGAGATCGGAAAAAAACCAAGAAAAGATATATGGTACATGACTTGAATAGTTTAAAGTACACACTATACAAATTTGTGATCACTACTACTGGAATTATTTTTACTGGACTAAAACGCGCTTTACTCTAATTCTCATAAATTGATCAAAACTGCTTCAACATTCAGAATTTATAACTGTTTAATCTGGTTTTTTTGTGCTACAACATCCTCATCTTATTCATGTGTGCACTATTTTTTTATTCATTTTCTTTCAAAATTGATACTTGGTTGGTTATACCTCCATTATAAGTAATGTTGGAGTTGCACTTACAGGGTGAAAAGGAAAGTCACTTAATCCAAGGTTAAAATTCAGGTTATAAAAAGTTTTGACTCCCCATTGAAAGTCAAGTTCTTATGTTGGCTATGCCTCAACTATAAAAGGAAGGTTTTAATTGGGTTATGACACCCTTGTAAAAGTCAATTTATTAGTGAGTTCCAATTCTAACAGGGATAGAGAAAAGTGGAGAGTAGATGTATGATCACTTTGATCCGAACAATATAAAAATTGCCATATCCATTTTTCTCAACTACTTAAATAATTAACTTTGATAAATCATTTAAAATTTTGTAAACTCATCAATTCTACCCTCTTGACCATTCGACCATCTCTCTAATTAGGAAAACAATTAATATTAGAGTAGGCTCATATTATTATTTATTTTTCTCTGATTACTTATCCCTAGTTCATATAAGTTTTTGAGATAAAATTCATCACAGTCCTTATCAAGACTAAGGGAAAAGATAATTTGAGATGTAGGTTCAAATTATATTGATTATTAAGTTCCTTAGGCCCCTCTATTCTTCAATGATACTGATTATGGATACTAGAAAGTCTAGATGGAATCTTACCTTAAGAATCTAAGCATTGATCTCTGAACTATCATGATAAAACTTAAAAGTTACCCAAAATGGATCTAGATTAATTGACTAACAATTATGCTATTACATATGTATCAAAATACAAAGTGATGAATATTTTATATCATGAAATTAGTAGAAATTTTTTTAGCCATGTATTTGTATGAAAAAATACTCATGATATATGAAGAATTCTAGAAGTTTCACATTATGGAACAAATAAGTTAAAGTGAATAAAGCACATAATCAGTATCATCGAAGTGCTAGTCACTATCCCCTGGCCTATTGGAGGCGGGCTTGGGGAGTCATGTAACAGGCCCCACTGGGACGAGTAGTGATAGAGTGGTATCAGAGGTGGTTGGTTCAACCTTAGGACCAAGAGTCTGTGAGATTGGTTTGGGCAACAGTGTTAAGTGTCTTGAGTTCGTATTTCAAGATAGGGACTCCAGTATTAGTGCGGGCGGTTGACGTATCCATACACCATGACTCTGATAACCTATTTTTTGACTCAATACATGAGAACACTAGTTAAAAGAAAAAAAAATAATGGTACATGCATCATATAGGAATGAGTTGTGTTTTTCATGTCCTTTTGTGTCATCTATCTAAATATACTCTTTGACTATGGTATATCTTGTTTCCTTATAGGATGCTTCCATGATGCATACCCATTAGGATTCAGTAGCTCGATCATGAGGATAACCCCCTCAATGACGAGGATTCAATTCAGGGACCAGTTCCACAGGCTTTACCTCCAGGGGCTGGTGACTATCACTGAGTAGGCATATCAATAACATGAGAGGAATTGCCTAAGTATCTATAAAAATGTACACATATCTAATCCCACAAATTCTGAAATGTAAAAAAACCACTAAGGAACAAATGAATGCATACAAATACACCCAACCAACAGAGTACAATGGAAAGTAAAGTGAAAAAAATTAATGTGGGCTAGAATACAAGCCCACCAAAAGGAAGAGTCTACAACTACAAAGTCCAACCTGTAAGAAAGAAATAGGTACTTGGACTGCTAATAGTAGCCATAGGAACACCTAGGCCTGTAGGGAAGCTCATAAATCTTGGTCCGGTCCCGGTCCACCCTGGACTCCATCAAAAGGCTGATCATCTGCACAAGACATGACACATGCAGACAAAGCCTGTGCATGGGTGAGTATAAAAATACTCAGTATGGGACCCTAAAAACCATAAAGAAAAACAAAATATAAATATACAATTATCTCTACAAAGTATATGTCTATAGAAAATATAAGTATAGAAACATATCCAGATATACTCGAAACCCAAACCCGTAGTCTATAGGTAAGCCACAACGACCGCATATCCACGCTAGGGATTCAATTTGAAGATTCCAAAAAGCAATCATTTGGGATAACTCACTCCATGAGTTTGATAGCTCTGAGGACATCCATTTGAGAAGTACGTTCATTGAGAAGTTTCACAAGAGAGATAGACGCATTGATAGATCTAAAGAGAGCACTTTTTCTAGGATAACTGAGTGGGGAAAGACCACAATACACGGATGAGGATCACTAATAGGGCCTTGGAATATACCACGACTCATATGGATTCACCTATTAAGTAGAGGATTGAAGTCCTACAGGATTGGTCACATTGATACCTGAATCTACCTAGGGCCAAGAATGGGTTGAGGATCTCACTTCGGGCCTCTCGAAAGGATTATGACTCTATCCAGAAAGTCCTGTTAAAGGGATCTTGCTCCTGTGGGTGGAAATGATACTTGACCATCAGGGGAATGAGAAAAGGGGGTACTAACCAAAACAAAACATGTCCAAGGAATGGTGGACAAGAAGATAAAATCATGTACAAAAAAATACAGAGTGTGTAGAAAGGTCACACGCCGTGTCCTATGACCCTGGGTACTGCCCGTGTCGAAGAGCATGTCATATAGAAAGAGATATACACGATGTGTAAGAACGTAACATGCCATGTCCTACTATCGAGGGGCTGCTTCATGTATGATGGTCATGTGCCCGTAAACAGCTTCAACCCATGTCTTCCAACCCGTGTACCAGTACATGGGGTAACCTGCGTAACCGACCTGGTCTGACCGTGTGGTGGAGTACATGCCGTGTACTCCACCCCGTGTCCATGTATTATCCAAGATACATGGTGAGTCTTATATAAGGACCAACACACCATGTGATAGTTTTCACATGTCACGTCATCGCTTCCTATCACACAGAACCCTAGGCATCACTAGACTTGTCCCACATGTCGTGTTCTTTAAGATATACACTGTGTTTTTTGGGATTTTCCAAAAATCACCATTCTTCCTCCCACACCTTGATTGATCTTCAATCCATTGATCCAACCTTCCAATATCCATGAAAATCAAGTTTTGAGGTCGCCCCGACACTGTAAAGCCGATTCTATTGGTTTTATGCCTCTGATTAGCCCCAAAAACATGTTTCGATCCACCCGCATGAGAACCATTGAAGAATGATTTCTCTTAAATTGAGTCAATTCATCTACCGCCATCATCATCGCACCTCTAGTTGGTCATCACGATTCCAGATCTCCAATTTGGGATTGTTGTGTTGTGAAATGGGAGTGCAATGATCCATTATTCATAACCCCATGAAGAACGAGAAGAACGTGGGGGAAAAAAGGGAGAAGAAATCCACACAATGAATTAAGGAATGAACCTCTTCCATTATTCATCACAATGTTGATTTAATCATATTAGAAGGATAAAACAGATCAAATCAAATATAAATCAAATCATGCATGGATAATTCCCCCAAAACAAACTCGATAAAAACCCTCCTGCAAGAACGAACGATTCGCGGGTCAACCTATTCGTGGGTTGATCCACATTTTTCATTTATATAAATGAATGGGGGAAATAATTGAAATAAAAACCTCTAAATTGATTGTCGACGAAGAGGGAGAGATATCGTCGATTGGGATTCGATCTCACCACGTAATGATCAATGCATCACCGTTCATCATCATTTGCCGAGAATTCTCCTAGGTGGCTCATCTCTAAAGTTCCAAAGGATTCCAGTGAAATTTTCCAGGGTTATGAAACTAACCCTAGGCTCACGGTTATTTAAAACCACATAACGTGTCACTGTGTTATGGAAACGTTAAAAAAAATAAACTATTAAATTTATTTTATTTCCTTTAAAATGTCCAAAAATCAACTTTTTCAGTTTACCCATGCCAGTCAATGTTAGGCCTCACCTAAGGTAAATTTGATACTCTAAACACAATGGTGCCCCCATATTTTTGACTCGGGAACCCATTTAAAAGTTATTCCACTTTTTTTGGAAAACTGCTCACCCACGCTATTTAAAAGTTTAATTTATTTCAAACATTTATTCCAGGCACTCCGGGTCTTGGAATCACATGACGTCGTAAAGCCTGGTCTCGAAATAATTATATATAATATTTAAAAATAACACATGAAAAATATGAGATATTTCTTTCTCCACACCTTAGGTCTTTACATCCCCAAAAATGCAAAACAAAAGGCTACTCAAATAGAAGTGGGTACTGTACACGAATCTGAGCCTCCTACTCCCATGTGCTCTTCTGAAGATTCTCATCCTTCCCCAGACACACACCAAGGGAATCACTCTCCCATGAAGGATCCTCACCTATCGATCCCCAATCTCCACCGAGTACTCTGAAAAGGTCGCTCTACCCTCGATGTCTAGCTCTCCCCAGTCGATGACGTACAATGGGTCATGCACATACCTCCTCAGCTGCAACATGTGGAAGAAATCATGTACCCAGTGCAACTATGGTGGTTGATCTAGGTGGTATTCCACCTTGAAAACTCTAAAAAGTATTTGAAAAGGGATGATGAACCTCAGAGACAACTTGCCACCCTGGCGAAATATCCACAAACCTCATCGAGGTGAGACCCGAAGGAAGACATGGTCTCGCTCTTCTAACTCCATAGGTCTCTATTGTCTATCAGTATAAGACTTTTTTTTGGATCTGTACAGTCTTCATCCATTCCTGAATGATCTTCACCTTCTTAATGGTAGCTCTCACCAACTCTGGACCCATGAGTGCTGACTCTCCAGGGTCAGTCCAATAAAGCATTGAACAGAAGGGTGACCTATATAAAGCCTCAAATGGTGCCATACTGATGGTAGAGTGGTAGTAGTTATTGTACGAAAACTCCACTAGTGGTAGGTGGTCCTCCCGACTATGACCAAAGTCCAAGATATAGGCCTGCAACATATCCTTCAGAATCTGAATGGTTCTCTCTGTCTAACTATTTGTCTAGTGATGGAATGTTGTGCTCAAGTGTAGTTGAGTCCCAAACACCTCTTGTAATCCCTTCCATAACCGAGGTGTGAAATGAGAATTGTGATATGTTACTATCATTGAAGAGACGCCATAAAGCCAAACTATCTCCATCATGTAGAGGTATCCTAAGATCTCCATGTAAATCTTCTCCTTGATAGTTAGAAATTGGGACAACTTGGTGAGTCAGTCAACAATCACCCTAATAAAATCATTTCCCTTGGATGTTTGTGGTAATCCCATCACGAAGTCTATCGATATTCCATCCCACTTCCACTCTGGCACCTACAGGGGGGTGAGATAACCCTGTTGAAACCTAGTGCTCAACCTTCACATGTTGGCATGTAAGGCATCGAGAAACGAACCCTACTACTTCCTTATTCATCCCTGTCCACCAAAAATGACGTTGGAGGTCATGGTACATTTTGTCACTCCAGGATGTACCGCTAAGTGGGATATATGAAACTCCCTTAGAACGTCCTCCCGCAACACCACCAGAACAACTATGCATCTTATAAAAAGGAAGATGTTCTCCCCACCTTGAAAATATCCATAAGAAACATACCCTATGGATAACCGAGCTCGTAAAGTTTCACAGTCAACATCCCCTATCTGTGCCTCCCTGACTTGACGCAAGAGTGGAGGGGTGACAACCATCGACTGGAGGTAAGTTGCAGTATCTCCATCCATGAAGGATAATTGTAGAAAGGTCAACTACTCTGATGGCTCACTCAGCAGCTATGAAATCAATCTTTGAATGAGAGAATCATCTACAACGTTCCCCTTCTCAAGAGTATAGACAATATCAAGGTCATAATCCTAGATGAACTCTAGCCATAACCTCAGTCTCAGATTTAGATCCTTCTATGAGAAGATGTACTCGAGGCTATTGTGGTCAGAGTATATAATAAACCATTCACCCATAAGGTAGTGTCACCACACCTTCAATGCAAAGACTACCACTACCAACTCAAGATCATGGGTCGCGTAGTTCTGCTCATGTAACCTTAACTGGCATGAACTATAAGCAATCATTGCCTGTCTTTGCATCATGACATAGGCAAGCCCAGTCCCCGATGCATCATAGAAAACTATGTACTCGACACCCTCTTAAGGAAATATCCAGATCAGTATGCTTTTCAAACTCTGCCACAACTGCTAGAAAGCCTTCTGTAACTTCTCCATCCATACGAAAGGCTTCCCTTTTTAGTTAAAGGATATCATCAGTGCTAATATCCAGTAGAAATAAGGGATAAATCTCTAGTAGTATCCTACCAACCTAAGGAAGCTCCTCACCTCTGTCACACTCTACATTGGCTCCTATGATAACACCGCCTCAACCTTGGCTGGGTACACTGATACTCCATCTGATGAGATAACATGTCCAAGAATGTGGACCTCCTGTTTCCAGAACTGGCACTTCGAGAGATTCCCAAAAAGATGGTGCTCTTGGAGTATGTCTAGAACCATCTATAGGTGTATCACGCGCTCCTCCTCTGAATCCGAGTACACAATTATGTCATCGATGAAGACCACTACGAACCGGTTTAGGTACAAATGAAATATCCAGCTCATAATTCCCTTGAACACTATAGGGGAGTTTTTCACACCAAAAGGAATCACCAAGTACTTGTAGTGACTATAACAGAATCTAAAATCCATCTTCAGTATATTTTCATCTCATAATCATAACTGGTGGTAACCCGATCAAACTTAAACCTTTTAGAATCACTGTGCCCCTCTTAGCTAATTGAAGAGGTTATAAATCCTTGGTAGTGGATACTTGTTATTCACCATCACCTGGTTCATGTGCTAGTAATCCATGCACAACCTCAAACTCCCATCTGCCTTCTTGGAAAACAAAATTGGGGCCTCCCAGGGTGAAACACTTGATCTTACGAAGCCCCTCCTCCGTAAATCCTCCAGCTTCACCCTCAACTCGATAAGCTCTATATGATCTATCTAATATGTCGGTGAGGATATCAATGTCATCATGGGGTGTAAGTTGATGCATAAGTTGATTCCCTAGCGAGGAGGTAATCCTAGAACATATTCTAGAAAGACATCCTCATACTCCACTACTACCACTGGGAACTGAAAGCTCACAACATCTATGACTCCAATGGTAAGGCTAGCCAACTCATGGGTGATCAGCTGCACCCTCATAAGTATGAGACCATTCTGTGCTGTCTGGGTTTCCTTTTCACCAACAAAGGAAAACCTCATTCCATCACTACAGACACACCGCACTCTTCACCTAAAGTAGTCAATCTGGGCATGAACTGAAGATAACCAATCCATTCCCAGAATGAAATCATAAGGACTCGACACTACCACCAATAGGTTCTAACCAAAACTCTCACCTCCAAGGGTAAGATCACACTATCGGAAAAGATGTGTGATCATCGAGTCTCCTCCCATAGTTGTCTCCAAGTGTAAGGGTTGATTCAACAAATATACTAGAATATCAAGGGTTTGAACAAGACATGTGGTGAGGAAATAATGACTGGAACCTGTGTATATAAGTACAAAAACCAAGTTAGAAATTACATATATCATACCTCATATTATCCTTGGAGTCTCTGGGTCGTACGCCTTGACTGCATGTAGCTTCCCTCACCCCTATCCCCCAGCTCCCTAAGCCTGGTGCGGACCTCCTAGGGGTGGTGGTGGAAGTAGATCAAATCATATTCCACATCATGAAGCTTTACTTTCTCCTCTACCATATTTTCCACCTAGTGGCTCTACCTACTCCACTCTTTGCCTCTTCCTCAATGGTCCATCCATCACCTCTCTGTCAGTAGTTCAATAAGTTAGAAAATCTCTAGCAAGATTTCCCCTACCGTTGCATGAGTAGTATTGTATCTCCCTAGGATGGCTGGATCTATCTTGAGAGCCATGGATCTCAGATACCCTTTCTTGGGTCCTCCTATAAAGTCTCCCACATCTTGATCCCTATGCCTGACGTTGGCTCCCTACTGCAGAGGTCTTTGCACCTGTCTACCTACTGCTGACTACCATTGGTTGTCTCTACTCAACTAAGAAGCTATCAACCACCAATACTCTCTCAAGCACTCCTGTATAATTTGAAATGCATAGAGGAATGACACTAGCTTAGATTTCCCATAATAGACCTCTCTCAAAGGTCCGAGCTCTGAAGTACTGATCCCTGACCACATCCATCGAGTACCTTGAAAGGTTGGCGAACCTCGATGAATAGTCACCCACCATTAAACTGCCTTACTGGAGCTGAAGAAGATCCTAGATAGAAACTTTCCTTAGCATAACTAGAGACAAATACTCCTTAAAGAGTCTCTAGAACTCCATCCATGAAATATTATCCTCTTCGCGAGTCTACACAATCAAACTCCACCATCATCCCGATAAACCCTGAAGAGGGATCGCTCCCAGGATCACTATATGGTCCGCTGGTGTCCTCACTAGATGAAACACTTTGGTCACCTCTATAAGCTAGTCCTCACCTGCCCGAGGGTTGGGATCACTTTGGAACCTGAGGGGTCTCTCATGGAGCACGCTCAGCCTTCACCCCTCATCTGTTGGTACTGTAGGTACCATGTGTTGCTCCATAGGTGACGGTATAGCAGGTTCACCACCTGGAGGTAAAGCCTTTGGAACTAGTCCCTGAATTGAATCCTCGTCATTGAGGGGGTCATCCTCGTGATCGAGCTACTGAATCCTAATGGGTATGCATCACGGAAGCATCCTATAAGGAAACAAGATGTACCATAGTCAAAGAGTATATCTAGATAGATGACACAAAAGGACATGAAAAACACAACCCATTCCTATATGATGCATGTACCATTATTTTTTTCCTTTTAACTAGTGTTCTCATGTATTGAGTCAAAAAATAGGTTATCAGAGTCATGGTGTATGGATACGTCGACCGCCCACACCAATACTGGAGTCCCTATCCTGAAATACGAACTCGAAACACTTAACACTGTTGCCCAAACCAATCTCACAGACTCTTGGTCCTAAGGTTGAACCAACCACCTCTAATACCACTCTATCACTACTCGTCCCAGTGGGGCCCGTTCCATGACTCCCCAAGCCCGCCTCCAATAGGCCAGGGGCTGGTGACTAGCACCGAGTAGGAATATCACTAACATGGGAGTCATGGCCTAAGTACTTGTACACGCACACACATATCCAAGCCCAAAAATGATGAAATGTAAAAAAACCACTAAGGAACAAATGCATGCATACAAATCCACCAACCAACAGAGTACAATGGAAAGTAATGCGTAGAAAGTAAACTGGCCCAAAATACAAGCCCACCAAAAGAAAGAGTCTACAACTACAAAGTCCAAACTATAAGAAATAAATTGGTACTGGGAATAATTCTCAAATCCATAGGAACACCTCAACCTATAGGGAAGTTCATAAAGCTCATCCCGGTCCTGGTCTACCCTGGACTCCGTCAAAAGGCCGCTCGTCTACATAAGACACGACACGTGATGAAAAAATAACATGCAGGGGCGAGTATAATAATACCCAGTAGGGGACCCCAAAACCACAATGAAATACACAAATTAAAGGTACAGTTAGATCTACACAGTATATGTCTATATAACATATAACAATAGAAACATATCCAGATATACTTGAAACCCATACCTGTGGTCTAGAGGTAAGTCACAACAACCGCATACCCACGTTGGGGATTCAATTCGAAGATTCCATGAAGAACTCATCTGGAAGAACTCATCCAGAAGAACTCACTCCATGAGTCCTATAACTCTAATGACGTCTTTTTGAGAAGTATGTTCTTCAGGAAGTGTCATGGGAGAGATAGATGCACTGATAGATTTGAAGAGAGAACAAATACACTCATTCCGGGATAACTCACTCCTGAGTGGGGAAAGATCACGATACACAGATGAGGATCACTTCCAGGGCCTTTTCATATACCAAAACTCATCTAGGTTCACCTGATAAGTAGAGGATCAATGTTCTGTAGTATTGTTCATGTCAATACCTGACTTTACCTGGGGCCAAGAATAGGTAGAGGATCTCGCTTTGGGCCTCTTGGAGGGATTATAACTCTATCCATAAAGTCCTACTAAAGGGATCATACTCCTGTGGATAGAAAAAATACTTTAACTTTAGGGGAATGAGAAAAGGGGGCACTAAACCAAATGAAACTTGTCCAAGGAACGGTGGAAAAGAAGATCAATCCATATATAAAAAAAGTATATGGCGTGTAGAAAGGTCACACGCCGTGTCCTATGACCTAGGTACTGCCCATGTACAAGGGCCCGTGTTGAAGAGTGTGTTGTGTAGAAAGAGATATACATGAAATTTAATAACGTGACACGCTGTGTCCTACCATCCAGGGGCCGCTCCATGTATTCTGGTCGTGTGCTCATACACAGCTTCAACCCGTGTCTTCCAACCTGTGTACCGGTACAAGGGGTAACCCGCATGACCGAACTGGTCTGGCCATGTAGTGGAGTACATACCATATACTCCACCCCATGTTCGTGTATCATCCAAGATACACGTCAAGTCCTGTGTAAGGACCAACATGCCGTGTGATAGTTGTCACATGTCGTGTCATTGCTTCCTGTCACGCAAAACCCTAGTCGCCGCTAGACTGGTCCCACATGCCATGTTCTTCAGGACACACATCATGTTCTTCGGGATTTTCTAAAAATCACTATTCTTCCTCCGGCACATCGGTTGATCTTCAATCCATCGATCTGGTCATCTGATCGACATGAAACTCAAGGTTTGCGGTCACCCTAACACTGCAAAGCCTATTTCGTTAGTTTTGGGCCTCCAACCAGCCCTAAAAACATGTTTTGATCCACCCTCACAGAGAACTGTTGATGAACAATTTCTCTTGAACTGATTTGATTCATCTACCACCATCATCATCACATCTCCATTGGGTCGTCACGATGTCATATCTCCAATTTGGTATTTTTTCATTGCGAAACGGACATGCAACGATCCATCATTCATAACCCCATGAATAATGCGAAGAACATGGGAGAAAAGAGGAGAATAAATCCACATAATGAATTGAGGAACTAACCTTCACCATCATTCGTCATGGTGTTGATCTTCCCCTGTTAGAAGGATCAAACAAATAAAATAAAATATAAATCAAATCATGCATAGATTAATTCCCCAAAATAAACATGATAAAAACCCTCCCACAAAAATAAATGATCCACGGGTCAAGATGTTTGTGGGTTAATCCACGTTCATTGTTCAAATCCAAGAATGGGGAAAATAATTGAAATAAAAACCCTATCTCGATCAGCAATGAAGAGAGAGAGAGAGTGTGTAACACCCCATGATTTTTAAAATAAATATTGAATCAATTTTATAATCTAGCCATTAAACACAAATTTTCCTCTACTGTGTTTGGAATTTCAAATAATGGTCATCTAGAGTTGTGATCAGTAAGTCATTTGGGGTCTAGTAGAATAAACTTGGTTTTTTAGTGAATAGTAACATACCCTTATGAATAGTAATATGAATAGTAATATGACCCTTATTAATATTAAATAATGATATTATTTTATTTTCTTAAGGCAATAAGATAATGAGATCTTAATTAATTTTTCAATGTGAAATAAAACCAATTGCATATTTAAAATTGTTATTTTTCGAATTAACTATGACTTTATTTAAAAATTAAATTAAGAATATTTAGAAAATTAACTTTGAAAAATGGATTCATTTTTTAATTTTACACATCGAAAAATGGTAGTGGTAAATTTTTGGGATTTTTCTAAAATTCTAGAATTTTTTATAAATAGTGAAATACGACAAAATACCGTATATACAAATTATCAGTTAAATACACTATTCAGGACATTACAAGTGATACAAGGCCACTTGGTTCGAACTCACATGAACTTATTACTATTAGGGGTCACATGAAACAACACTATTGGTTGTCTTGATGGAAATAATAAAATAATGAATTAAATATTCAAAATTTACCCCTCTCCTCCACTATAAAAACCCCTCATCACTCCCTCTTATCTTCACTCCTCTAAGCCTTGAATCTACTCAAAGTTATTCCCAATTACCCTTCCCTAGTCTCTACCCACTTCCAAGAAGCTTCTGGTCTTTCCAAAAGACCAAAACCCCTTCTCTTAAGGAGTTTCTCAAGGAGGTTATTTCAAGAAGTAAAGCACCCTTCTTTTTCATTTGGTTTCATTTCAATTTATCTTCTTTTTCTATACTCTCCTCACCTCATCTATCCAAATGATCATTATAACACTAGTATAATCTATATAATGGAATTATATCATGTTAATGGAAGAACCATCATAAATATTCTTACTCCCTCCCTTTTATTTTTATAAACGAAATCAACGTCCATGAGGTTCCAATTTATAGCCTTCGTGGACGACGAAGTTTCGTTCTTCAATTTCTTCTTCATTACTGGTCATGAAACCATATTTATGGTTGAAACAGACTATAATATATGTATTATAACCTAATTAATATTCATTAACCAGAATATGTACATATAATTAAGTTATATAACAAAATTAGTTCATAATAATCCAAATACCGCCGAATAATCGAAGTGGTTGTCATCTAATGATTCATCCTCATTCCATGTAAAAAAATTATAGAAATGGACATTATGAATTATTTATGTTCATAAATAATATATAATTTCAATACATTATATTTATAACCATTCCACATGAACTCCATTACTCTCCATTACTTAAAAACAAGTGAACTGATTATGAAAATAAAGAAAACAAACACCCCGGAACAACGAAATTCAATATAATAACTTAGAAATAAGGGTATAAATGACCTAAACAGAATTATGATAAAATAAATACATGTATAATAGTTTATTAAATAAGTTATTTAAATGTATAATTTAATATTCTAGGAGCTTAAGTTAAATAGAGGAAAACGTTTGGAGTTAAGGTAAGGGTTTTCCACCCGAACTTCCATTTTCATTCGGGTTACTTTTATTGTCTAATTTCCTCAATGAAATTCTTATGTATTGTTATGTAATAATCATAAATTCTGTATGAATATTATATATATGTACACCAACCAGAATACTTCCCTATTTTCTGGATATTTACATGTTCTAAAAGAAGCTCTCAAAACTGTTTCAAAAAATACGAGCCCGATACAAGGGAATTTCTCAAATTCATATCTATTTTCAAGGGAAATATATAATTTGTTTTTGGAAACCATTATAATTATAAAAAAACTAATTTTATCATGAAATAATATCTTAATTCACTTCTGGTTTTATACAAATATTTTTCCAAAACAACTCTTCTTTTCAAAATAAAAGAGTATTTATCTCAAGAATTGCT
The DNA here is from genome assembly GCA_963277665.1 of Viscum album. Taxonomy (NCBI): domain Eukaryota; kingdom Viridiplantae; phylum Streptophyta; class Magnoliopsida; order Santalales; family Viscaceae; genus Viscum; species Viscum album. The sequence continues at coordinate 1,056,384,914 of OY728133.1, forward strand.
TAATGATTTTAGAAGATTATTCTCCTTTGATTCAACAATCTTGTTGATTCTTATGTATTGTTGGGTTTAATAATTTATGATGTCATATAACATATTTTATTTAGTGGTTTATGAATAAATTTATTGTGGATGATCCATCCTAAAACCATTCACCATATTATTCTGAATAGTTAGTGTTTATGTTCAATAATTGGGGAAAGTTAGTTAAATTTCATATGATAGTTTCAATATGAATGTATATGTTGTTTATGTTTATCACTGTTCATATGAGGAATTAATTGGACTTATTATGTGATGTGTGGGGCCCACTATATCCCCTCGATGCATCGGTAGGTCTCATGAGACAAATAGAGGTGGAATTGGCTGAGGCCTTTCCCAATGTGATATATGGATTTTGGCCGAGGACTTAATGATTATAATTCTTGGACAAGGCCTTGAAAAAATGTTTTAGAATGTCCAGAATTTGAACTTCCCTCATTATAAAGCTATTAATTGAAAGTTCATGTGGTTATTCAACTAGTAGAATACCTATGATTATGTTTTATTATGACATTATTTTCTCAGCTCATATTCCTGCCATAATGTGTTCAAGTTTATTGTTAAAGGCATGTGCTTTCAATTATGCACCATGTCTTATTTTTATTCTATATTCCTCTATATTCCTTACTCTTAATGAGCATTTGAGCTCACCCATTTCTTATGTTTCATTTTTCCCAGGATATGAAGAAGTAAATTATAAATGACTTGTAAGCATAATCTAGGAGGCATGAATGTTTTTAATTGAATAAATTAGGGTTTTATTTCCTTTATTGATGTAAACTTGAACTTATTTATGTATCTTGTTTCCAATAATACTAAACTACTTGGTCCTTCAGGATGTTTATTCCTTGTTTTTATGCCAATGTAATCAAATAATGCACCGGCTCCAGGCAATTGGGTTCGGGTCCTTACAGTTGGTATCAGAGGAAGTTTAGTAGAATACTTGGAAACTATATTTAGAAAACATAGAATTAGAGAAGAGTCCCTAAGTTAGTCTTTGAGGATATACATAAAATAACGTCCTTGTATTTTGGTAAGAAATAGATTATGTGGATCTTTCAAGAAATACATCCCTATCTAGATACGAGCAGGTAGAGTCGGCTCTGTCATAGATGTATCTAGGGGTAAAAACCGAAAACACCGCTTTGAGCTAGACTCGAATGGGAACTGGTGCACGACAACAGGCCTTGCTACACTTTTGGTTATGACACTCCCAAGGGATATTCTTAGGATAATTCACATTTTCTTTACAATCCATTATGAAGGATTGAAATGTAAAATATTCTTCAAAGAAACCATTTTTGTGAATATGGGATTAGCCATTCGTAGGATCTCAATTTTTTCAAAGTATTTTGTTAAGTTAAGATTATACTTTATGATTCATAACATAATCTAGTGTATGCCATTATCTAGAGATGGATCCAAGTGGAAGGAATGGAAACCGCATGAACACACGTGTCCCCTGTAGGGATTTACCTCTGATGCAAGATAATGATGTTAGCTCTGGTGCTGAGCAACTCATAACTATACTGGGACAACTTACTCAGGTTATTAATAATAACCTTACCCATATGGACCATCTAGATCCACCATGTGGAGAAGCTATGTTAGATCGCTTTATACGACAACAACCTCCATCATTCAATGGGACTATAAACCCTTTTGTAGCAGAGCAGGGGGTATGTTCCCTTGAGAAGATATTTCTTGCCTTGGGATGTAATGAAAGAGAGAAGGTTGTCATGGCAGTCTATCATCTATCAGGAGATGCGGATCAGTGGTGGTCCTTAATCCAAAACACAAATAAGGAGGAAGATATAGAGGATATAGAGTGGAGGGACTTTAAGGAAATCTTCCTGGAGAAATACTTTCCTCATGAACAAAGAGTAGATATGGAGAGGAAATTATTAAATTTTAGACAGAAGGAAGATGAGAATGTTGCAAAGTATGAATCTAACTTCACAAGGTTAGCAAGACATGATGTGAACTACATACGAAATACAAGGAGCAAAATTGATAAATTCTTTGATGGCCTAAAGCCATTACTCTAGAGGTCACTGGTCTCCCAAAGTTTTTCATAATATGAGGATATAGATTCATGTGCTATCAAGATAGAAAAACAATTATCTATGTCTAATGACTTTAAGGTAAATCAAGAAAAGAAGAGGGCTACTGAAAACCCTGGGAAAGGAAATAAGGAAACATGGAAGAAGGGAAGAGTTGAATTTCCACCATGTGACAATTGTGGAAGGAAACACCCTGGTGCATGCTTAAAAGGAAAAGGAGTATGTTACAAATGTGGTCAGAAAGGCCATATTACTGGTGATTGCAAAGGGAAGAAGGAAGCCAATGATGTTCAATGCTATAATTTTAGGAAGATGGAACACTATGCTAATGATTTTCCAAAGCGTCAAGAAAATATGAAATAGAAAAGGCCAAGGGATCAGGGACAATCTTATGCAATCACAACTGCAGAGGTTGAAGTTACAAATGACGTGATGGCAGGTACATTGATCGTTTCATCAAACTTAGCCAATGATTTATTTGATTTTGGATCATTACATTGTTTTATATCTTCCCAGTTTTCTAAGAAAATTAGATATTTTCAATTTGATTTAACAAGGGATTTTTCAGTCAAAACTCCTAAGGGAAGTATCATTGCAACAAAGTTTTGTGAATCAGTTCCCATTAGGGCATATAAATGTTCTTTATCTGCTGATATCATTGTCATAACCATGATTTAATTTGATATAATCCTTGGTATGGATTGGATTTCAAACCATGATGTGAAAATTTATTGTAAGAAAAAGGAGGTTACAATTTTCGATGATAATAAGGAGTACCTTATCTTTAGAGTAGAAACATCACCACCTAATTCTTATCTAGATCCACACTCAGTAGCTCAACTAAATTCAATTATCAGGGATAAAGATAATGAAATAACTATGGGTTAGGAAAAGAATGTTCAAATAGAATATGTACTTGTTGTGCAAGAAAATATTGATGTATTTCCAGAGGATTTACCTGGACATCCTCTAGATCAGGAAATTGAGTTTTCCATTTACTTAATTCCTGGATCAAGGTCCATATCAATGACCCCTTATATAATGGCCATTGTGGAGTTAGTGGAGATAAATAAACAACTAGAGGAATTGAGTGATAAAGGATTTATTCTCTCTAGTGTTTCTCCATGGGGAGCCCCTATTCTTTTTGTTAAGAAGAAAGATGGGTCTATGAGGTTATGCATTGATTATAAGGAAGTCAATGCTATTACAATAAAGAATAATTATCCTCTTCCACTAATTGATGATTTATTCGATCAACTTCATAGAGCCCAATATTTTTCGAAGATTGATCTTCGATCTGGATATCATCAGTTACTTGTGAGAAAGGAAGACATTCCAAAAACAACATTTCAAACCAGGTACGGGCATTATGAGTTTACAGTAATTCCTTTTGGACTAACCAATGCACCATCTATTTTCATGGATCTCATGAATAGATTCTTCAAGGAATATCTTGATGACTTTGTAGTGGTGGTTATCGATGATATCCTGGTTTACTCTAAGAGCTACAAAGATCATGAAAATCACTTGTGCACCATTCTAAAGACTCTGAGAAGAAATGAATTATATGGGAAGTTTAGCAAGTGTAAATTCTAGATCTAATAAGTTTCCTTTCTGGGACACTTTGTCTCTAAGGATGGAATATCTGTAGATCCTATGAAGACAAAGGTTGTTCAAGAATGTCCTACTCCAACAAATGTAACTGAGGTACATATTTTTATTGGTTTAGTAGGTTATTATCGGCATTTCATTCATAAATTTTCCCATTTATCTAACCCAATGACCTAGCTCACACAAAAAGGGGTTAAGTTCGTATGGAAAAATCAATGTGAAGAATGTTTTGAGGAATTAAAGAGGAGGTTAGTGAATGCTTCGATCCTAACCCCACCATCGGGGAATGATGTGTTTGTTATCTATAGCGATGCATCAAAGAATGGAATTGGTTGTGTCCTTATGCAGAATGATCGAGTGATTTCCTATGTATCTAGAAAGCTAAAAATTCATGAAAAAAAAAATCCAATTCATGATATTGAGTTAGAAGCGGCAATCTTTTCTCTGAAGATTTGGATACATTACCTCTATGGCGAAAAATGTGAGATATATATAGATCATAAGAGTTTAAAATATATATTCTCACAGAAAGAACTCAATATGAGACAAAGGATATGGATTGAGCTACTCAAATATTATGATTTCACAATACACTACCACCAGAGGAAGGCAAATAAGGTAACAGATGATTTGAGCAGAAAGGATGATGGAGTTTTGAACAAGATGAGAGTTGAAAGGGATCCTTTGTTTATGGATCTAGTAAAGATGGATATAGGAATTATCAAAGAAGGTAACACATCACTAATTTTTCAGATATTTTCCAAACCTTATTTACTGGAGAGGATAAAAAGTTCATAGGTGGATGATAAGGAATTTCAAAATAAAATTAATGTTGTAAATGATGGGAAGTTGACTGACTTTGTATATGAAGGTGGTGTTTTGAAATTCAGGAAGAGGCTTTGTGTTCCCACTATTCCTGATCTAAAGAAGGAACTATTGGATGATGCTCATAGATCTAATTTATCTATACACCCTGGTAGCACAAATATGTATCGAGATCTCCGAGAAAACTTTTGGTGGGGAAATATGAAAAGGGAGATTGCTGATTATACATCAAAGTGACTAGTATGTCAACAAGTGAAGCCTGAGAGGCAAAATTCTAAGGGGATGATGCAACCACTACCCATACCAACATGGAAGTGGGAGAACGTTACCAGGGACTTTGTCACTGGACTACCAAGGACATCTAGAGGAAACAATGCTATATGGGTCGTTGTGGATCGTCTTACAAAGACAACTCACTTCAATGCGATTCGAGAGGACTTCTCATTGGATCAACTAGCACATATTTACATAAAATAAGTGGTAAGGATTCATGGAGTACCACTATCTATTGTATCCAACCGCGATCCTAGATTCACCTCAATGTTCTGGAAAATCCCCCAACAAGCTCTAAGAACTGAACTGAACTTCAGTATGGCCTATCATTCTCAAACTGATTGTCAATCTGAGTGGACTATTCAGAAACTAGAAGACATGTTGAGAGCATATTATATGGAATTAAAAGGGGGATGGGATCAACATCTTCCACCGGTTTAATTATCCCACAACAACAGTTTCCACTCGAGCATTTTAATGGCACCATATAAAACCTTTTTATGGGAAAAGATGCAGAACACCAGCGTGTTGGGATGAAGTCGGTGAGTGTAAGATGCTAGGACCTAAAATGGTTGAAGAAATGGTGGAGAAGGTGAAAACCATTCAGTAGCATATCAAGGCAGCCCAAAGTCGACAGAAGAGTTATGCGGATAACCGTCGACGAGACCTTGAATTCAAAGATAGAGACATGGTTTTTCTACGCATATCTCCAAAGAAGAAGGTCATGAGGTTTGGGAAGAAAGGAAAGCTAAGTCCCAGGTATATCAGCCTCTTTGAGATCCTTGATCGAGTCGGGGATGTGGCCTATCGACTGGCACTTCCACCTACCTTGTTGAAAGTACATGATGTCTTTTATGTATCCCTCTTAAAGAAGTACATACCAGACCCTTCACATGTACTCTCTTCAGAAGTGGTACAGTTAAAGGATGATCTTTCCTATGAGGAGTAGCCAATGAAACTCTTGGATCATATAGACAAAGTTCTATGCAACAATACTACTCATCTGGTCAAGGTACTATGGAGAAACCATAAGTACGAAGAGGCAACATGGGAACTAGAGGAAGAAATGAAGGAGAAGTGCCCCCACCTGTTTTTGGCCTAGATTGTAAAATGAAATTTCGAGGATAAAATTTTTGTAAGGAGGGGTGACTGTAACACCCCATGATTTTGAAAATAAATATTGAATTCATTTTATAATCTATCCATTAAACACAACATTTCCTCTACTGTGTTTGGAATTTCAAATAACGGTCATCTAGAGTTGTGATCAGTAAGTCATTTAGAGTCTTGATAGAACAGACTTAGTTTTTTGGTGTATAGTAACATACCCTTATGAATAGTAATATGAATGGTAATATGACCCTTATGAATATTAAACAATTATATTATTTTATTTTCTTAAGGAAATAAGATAATGAGATCTTAATTAAATTTTCAATGTGAAATAAAACTAATTGCACCTTTAAAATTGTTATTTTTCGAATTAACTAAGAATTTATTTAAAAATTAAAATAATAATATTTAGAAAATTAATTTTGAAAAATGGAGTTCATTTTTGAATTCTACACATTGAAAAATGGTAGGGGTAAATTTTTGGGATTTTTTTGAAATTCTACAATTTTTGATGAATAGTGAAATACGATAAAATACCGTATATACAAATTATCAGTTAAATACACTATTCATGACATCACAAGTGATGAAAGACCACTTGGTTTGAACTCACATGCACTTATTACTATTAGGGGTCACATGAAACAATACCATTGGTTGTCTTGACGGAAATAATAAAATAATGAATTAAATATTCAAACTTTACCCCTCTCCTCCACTATAAAAACCCCTCAACACTCCCTCTTCTCTTCACTCATCTAAGCCTTGAAGCTCCTCAAATTTCTGCACAATTACCCTTCCCTAGTCTCTTCCCAATTCCGAGAAGCTTCTGGTCTTTCCAAAAGGCCAAAACCCCTTCCCTTAAGGTGTTTCTCAAGGAGGTTATTTCAAGAGGTAAAACACCCTTCTTTTTCATTTGGTTTCATTTCAATTTATCTTCTTTTGCAATCCTCTACTCACATACTCTGTCCAAATGATCATGATAAAACCAGTATCATCTATATACTGGAATTATATCATGTGAATGTAGGAACCATCATAAATATTCTTACTCCCTCCCTTTTATTTTTATAAACGAAATCAACATCCATGAGGTTCCAATTTATAGCCTTCGTGGACAATGAAGTTTAATTATTCAATTTATTCTTTATTACTGGTCATGAAACCATATTTATGGTTGAAAAAGACTATAATATATGTATTATAATCTAATTAATCTTCATGAACCATAATACGTACATATAATTAAGTTATATGACAAAACTAGTTCATAATAATCCAAATACCGCTGAATAATCAAAGTGGTTGTCATCTAATGATTATCCTAATTCCATGTAACCAAATGATAGAAATAACCATTATAAATTATTTAAATTCATAAATAATATATAATTTCAACCCATGAGATTTATAACCATTCCACATGAACTCCATTACTTAAAAACAAGTGAACCGATTATGAAAATAAAGAAAACGAACACCCTAGAACAACAAAATTCAATATAATAACTTAAAAATAAGGTTATAAATGAACTAAATAGAATTATGATAAACTAAATACATGAATAATAGGTTATTAAATAATTTATTAATAAGTATAATTTCATATTCCAGGAGCTTAAGTTTAAGAGCGGAACACGTTTGGAGTTAATGTAAGGGTTTTCCACCCAAACATCCATTTTCATCCAGGTTACTTTTATTGTCTAATTTCCCAGATGAAATTCTTATGTATTGTTATGTACTCCTCATAAATTATGTGTGAGTATTCTATATATGTAAACCAACCATAATTCTTTCCTATTTTTTGGATAGTTACATGTTTTAAAGAGGCTCTCAAAACTGTTTCCAAAAATACGAGCCTGATACAAGGGAATTTCTCAAATTCATATCTATTTTCAAGGGCGATGTATAATCTGTTTTTGGAAACCATTATCCTTATAAAAAAACTCATTTTATCATGAAATAATATCTTACTTCACTTCTGGTTTTATACAAATATTTTTCCAAAACAACTCTTCTTTTCAAAATAAAAGAGTATTTATCTCAAGAATTGCTTAATGATTTTAGAAGATTATTCTCATTTGATTCAACACTCTTGTTGATTATTATGTATTGTTAGGGTTAATAATTTATGATTTCATATACCATATTTTATTTAATGGGTTATGAATAACTTTATTTTTGATGATCTATCCTAAAACCATTCACCATATTATTTCGAATGGTTAGTGTTTATGTTAAATAATTGGGGAAAGTTAGTTACATTTCATATGATGGTTTCAATATGAATGTATATGTTGTTTACGTTTATCACCACTCATATGAGGAATGAATTAGACTTATTATGTGACGTGATGGAAATAAAAGTCCAAGGAAAGAAGGAAGCCAATGATGTTCAATGCTATAATTTTAGGAAGATGGGACACTATGATAATGATTTTCCAAAGCGTCAAGAAAATATGAAGTAGAAAAGGCCAAGGGATTAGGGACAAGCTTATGTAATCACAACTGCAGAGTTTGAAGTTACGAATGATGTGATGGAAGGTACATTGATCGTTTCATCAAACTTAGCCAATGATTTATTTGATTCTGGATCATTACATTGTTTCATATCTTCCCAGTTTTATAAGAAAATTATATATTTTCAATTTGATTTAACAAAGGATTTTTCAGTCAAAACTCCTAAGGGAAGTATCATTACAACAAAGTTTTGTGAATCAGTTCCCATTAGGGCATATAAATGTTCTTTATCTTCTGATATCATTGTCATACCCATGATTGAATTTGATATAATCCTTGGTGTGGATTGGATTTCAAACCATGATGTGAAAATTTATTGTAAGAAAAAGGAGGTTACAATTTTCAATGATAATAAGGAGTACCTTATCTTTAGATCAGAAACATCACCACCTGATTCTTATCTAGATCTACACTCAGTAGCTCAACTAAATTCAATTATCAGGGATGAAGAGAATGAAATAACTATGGGTGAGGAAAAGAATGTTCAAATAGAATATGTACCTGTTGTGCAAGAAAATATTGATGTCTTTCTAGAGGATTTACCTGGACATCCTCTAGAGTGGGAAATTGAGTTTTCCATTGACTTAATTCCTAGATCAAGTCCCATATCAAAGAACCCTTATATAATGGCCATTGTGGAGTTAGTGGAGATAAATAAACAACTAGAGGAATTGAGTGATAAAGGATTTATTCTCTCTAGTGTTTCTCCATGGGGAGCCCCTGTTGTTTTCGTTAAGAAGAAAGATGGGTCTATGAGGTTGTGCATTGATTATAAGGAAATCAATGCTATTACAATAAAGAATAAGTATCCTCTTCCACGAATTGATGATTTATTCGATCAACTTCATAGAGCCCAATATTTTTCGAAGATTGATCTTCGATCTGGATATCATCAGTTGCTTGTGAGAAAGGAAGACATTCCAAAAACAACATTTCGAACTAGGTACGGGCATTATGAGTTTACAGTAATTCCTTTTGGACTAACCAATGCACCATCTATTTTCATGGATCTCATGAACAGAGTCTTCAAGGCATATCTTGATGAATTTGTAGTGGTGGTTATCGATGATATCCTGGTTTACTCTAAGAGCTACAAAGATCATGAAAATCACTTGCGCACTATTCTAAAGACTATGAGAAGAAATGAATTATATGGGAAGTTTAGAAAGTGTGAATTCTATCTCTAATAAGTTTCCTTTCTGGGCCACTTTGTCTCTAAGGATGGAATATCTGTAGATCCTGTGAAGAAAAAGGTTGTGCAAGAATGGCCTAATCTAACAAATGTAACTGAGGTACGTAGTTTTATTGGTTTAGTAGGTTATTATTGGAATTTCATTCATAAATTTTCCCATTTAGCTAACGCAATGACCAAGATCACACAAAAGGGGTTAAGTTCGTATGGAAAAAGGAATGTGAAGAATGTTTTGAGGAATTAAAGAGGATGTTAGTGAATGCTTTGATCCTAACCCTACCATCGGGGAATGATGTGTTTGTTATCTATAGAGATGCATCAAAGAATGGAATTGGTTGTGTCCTTATGCAGAATGATCGAGTGATTTACTATGTATCTAGATAGCTAAAAATTCATGAAAAAAATAACCAATTCATGATCTTGAGTTAGCAGCGGTAATCTTTTCTTTGAAGATTTGGAGACATTACCTCTTTGGCGAAAAATGTGAGATATATACAGATCATAAGAGTTTGAAATATATATTCTCACAGAAAGAACTCAATATGAGAAAAAGGATTTGGATTGAGCTACTCAAATATTATGATTGCACAATACACTACCACCCGGGGAAGGCAAATAAGGTAACAGATGATTTGAGCAGAAATGATCATGGAGTTTTGAACAAGATGATAGCTAAAAGGGATCCTTTGTTTATGGATCTAGTAAAGATGGATATAGGAATTATCAAAGAAGGTAACACATCACTAATTTTTCAGATAGTTTCCAAACCTTATTTACTGGAGAGAATAAAAAGTTCATAGGCGGATGATAAGGAATTTCAAAATAAAATTAATGTTGTAAATGATGGGAATTTGACTGACTTCGTATATGAAGGTGGTGTTTTGAAATTCAGGAAGAGGATTTGTGTTCCCACTATTCCTGATCTAAAGAAGGAACTTTTGGATGATGCTCATATCTCTAATTTATCTATACACCCTGGTGGCACAAAGATGTATTGAGATCTCTGAGAAAACTTTTGGTGGGGAAATATGAAAAGGGAGATTGCTGATTATACATCAAAGTGACTGGTATGTCAACAAGTGAAGCCTAAGAGGAAAAAGTATAAGGGGATGATGCAACCACTAACCATACCAACATGGGAGTGGGAGAACGTTGCCATGGACTTTGTCACTAGACTACCAAGGACATCTAGAGGAAACAATGCTATATGGGTCGTTGTGGATCATCTTACAAAGACAACTCACTTCATCGTGATTCGAGATGACTTCTCATTGGATCAACTAGCACAGATTTACATCAAATAAGTGGTAAGGATTCATGGAGTACCACTATCTATTGTATCCAACCGCGATCCTAGATTCACCTCAAAGTTCTGGAAAATCCCCCAACAAGCTCTATGCACTGAACTGAACTTCAGTATGGCCTATCATTCTCAAACTAATTGTCAATCTGAGCGGACTATTCAGAAACTAGAAGACATGTTGAGAGCATATTATATGGAATTCAAAGGGGGATGGGACCAACATCTTCCACCGGTTTAATTATCCTACAACAATATTTTCCACTCGAGCATTTGAATGGAACCATATAAAACCCTTTATGGGAAAAAATGCAGAACACCAGCGTGTTGGGATGAAGTCGGTGAGCGTAAGCTGCTAGAACCTAAAATGGTTGAAGAAATGGTGGAGAAGGTGAAAACCATTCAGCAGCATATCAAGGCAGCCCAAAGTTGACAGAAGAGTTATGCGGATAACCGTCGACGAGACCTTGAATTCAAAGTTGGAGACATGGTTTTTCTACACATATCTCCAAGGAAGAAGGTCATGAGGTTTGGGAAGAAAGGAAAGCTAAGTCCCAGGTATATCATCCCCTTTGAGATCCTTGATCGAGTCGGAGCTGTGGCTTATCGACTGGCACTTCCACCTACCTTGTTGAAAGTACATGATGTCTTTTATGTATCCCTCTTAAATAAGTACATACCAGACCCTTCACATGTACTCTCTTCAGAAGTGGTACAGTTAGAGGATGATCTTTCCTATGAGGAGTAGCCAATGAAAATATTGGATCGTATAGACAAAGTTCTATGCAACAATACCACTTATCTGGTCAAGGTACTATGGAGAAACCATAAGTACGAAGAGGCAACATGGGAACTAGAGGAAATAATGAAGGAAAAGTGCCCCCACCTATTTTTGGCCTAGATTTTAAAATGAAATTTCGAGGATAAAATTTTTGTAAGGAGGGGAGACTGTAACACCCCATGATTTTGAAAATAAATATTGAATTTATTTTATAATCTATCTATTAAACATAACTTTTCCTCTACTGTGTTTGGAATTTCAAATAACGGTCATCTAGAGTTGTGATCAATAAGTCATTTAGAGTCTTGATAGAACAAACTTAGTTTTTTGGTGAATAGTAACATATCCTTATGAATAGTAATATGAATAGTAATATTACCCTTAGGAATATTAAACAATTATATTATTTTATTTTCTTAAGGAAATAAGATAATTAGATCTTAATTAAATTTTCAATGTGAAATAAAACTAATTGCACCTTTAAAATTGTTATTTTTCGAATTAACTAAGAATTTATTTAAAAATTAAAATAATAATATTTAGAAAATTAATTTTGAAAAATGGAGTTCATTTTTGAATTCTACACATTGAAAAATGGTATGGGTAAATTTTTGGGATTTTTCTGAAATTCTACAATTTTTGATGAATAGTGAAATACGATAAAATACCGTATATACAAATTATCAGTTAAATACACTATTCATGACATAAAAAGTGATTCAAGACCACTTGGTTCGAACTCACTTGCACTTATTACTATAATGGGTCACATGAAACAATACCATTGGTTGTCTTGAGGGAAATAATAAAATAATGAATTAAATATTCAAACTTTACCCCTCTCCTCCACTATGAAAACCCCTCAACACTCCCTATTCTCTTCACTCATCTAAGCCTTGAAGCTCCTCAAATTTCTACACAATTAACCTTCCCTAGTCTCTCCCCACTTCCAAGAAGCTTCTGGTCTTTCCAAAAGACCAAAACCCCTTCCCTTAAGGTGTTTCTCAAGGAGGTTATTTCAAGAGGTAAAACACCCTTATTTTTCGTTTGGTTTCATTTCAATTTATCTTCTTTTTCAATCCTCTCCTCACATCCTCTATCCAAATGATCATGATAAAACCAGTATCATCTATATACTAGAATTATATCATGTGAATGTAAGAACCATCATAAATATTCTTACTCCCTCCCTTTTATTTTTATAAACGAAATCAACATCCATGAGGTTTGAATTTATAGCCTTCGTGGACGATGAAGTTTCATTCTTCAATTTATTCTTCATTACTGGTCATGAAACCATATTTATGGTTGAAACAGACTATAATATATGTATTATAACCTAATTAATCTTCATGAACCATAATATGTACATATAATTAAGTTATATGACAAAACTAGTTCATAATAATCCAAATACCGCTGAATAATCAAAGTGGTTGTCATCTAATGATTCATCCTCATTCCATGTAGCCAAATGATAGAAATGACCATTATAAATTATTTCAAATCATAAATAATATATAATTTCAATCCATGAGATTTATAACCATTCCACATGAACTCCATTACTTAAAAACAAGTGAACCGATTATGAAAATAAAGAAAACGAACACCCTGGGACAACAAAATTCAATATAATAACTTAGAAATAAGCTTATAAATGAACTAAACAGAATTATGATAAACTAAATACATGAATAATAGTTTATTAAATAATTTATTAATATGTATAATTTCATATTCCAAGAGCTTAAGTTTAAGAGTGGAACACTTTTGGAGTTAATGTAAGGGTTTTCTACCCAAACATCCATTTTCATTCAGGTTACTTTTATTGTCTAATTTCCCAGATGAAATTCTTATTTATTGTTATGTACTCCTCATAAATTATGTGTGAGTATTATATATATATACACCAACCATAATTCTTCCCTATTTTCTGGATAGTTACATGTTCTAAAATAGGCTCTCAAAACTGTTTCCAAAAATACGAGCCTGATACAAAGGAACTTCTCAAATTCATATTTATTTTCAAGGGAAATATATAATCTGTTTTTGGAAACCATTATCCTTATAAAAACACTCATTTTATCATGAAATACTATCTTACTTAACTTCTGGTTTTATAAAAATATTTTTCCAAAACAACTCTTCTTTTCAAAATAAAAGAGTATTTATCTCAAGAATTGCTAAATGATTTTAGAAGATTATTCTCATTTGAGTCAACACTCTTGTTGATTCTTATGTATTGTTGGGGTTAATCATTTATGATTTCATATACCATATTTTAATGAATGGTTTATGAATAACTTTATTTTTGATGATCTATCCTAAAACCATTCACCATATTATTCTGAATGGTTAGTGTTTATGTTCAATAATTGGGGAAAGTTAGTTACATTTCATATGATAGTTTCAATATGAATGTATATGTTTTTTACGTTTATCACCACTCATGTGAGGAATGCATTGGACTTATTATGTGATGGGTGGGGCCCGCTATAGAAACTCGATGCATCGGTAGGTTTTATGAGACAAATAGAGGTGGAACTGGCCGAGGCCTTTCCCAATGTGATATATGGATTTTGGCCGTGGTATTAATGATTAGACGTCTTGGCCGAGGCCTTGAAAAAATGTTTCAGAATGTCCGACATATTCACTTACCTCATTATAAAGCTAGTAATTGAAAGTTCATGTGTTTATTCGACTAGTATAATACCCATGATTATGTTTTATTATGACATTATTTTCTCATCTCATATTCCTGCCATAATGTGTTCAAGTTTATTGTTAAAGGCATGTGTTTTCAGTTATGCACCATATATTATGTTTATGCTATATTCTTCTGTATTTCTTACTATTACTGAGCATTTGAGCTCACCCCTTTCTTATGTTTCATTTTTCCCAGGATATGAAGAAGTAAATTATGAATGACATGCAATCATAATCTTGGAGGCATGAATGTTTCTAATGGAATAAATTAGTGTTGTATTTCTTTTCTTGATGTAAATTTAAACTTATTTATGTATCTTGTTTCCAATAATACTAAAATACTTGGTCCTTCGGGATGCTTATTCCTTGTTTGTATTCCAATGTAATCAAATAAGGCATCGACTCCGGGAAACTGGGGTTAAGTCCTTATAGAGAGAGTGAACATCGGTTGGGATTTGATCTCACCATTCAACAATCCACACGTCGTCGTTTGTCGTCGTTCATTGGGAATTCTCTGGGGTGGAACCTTTCCAAAGTTCCATAGGATTTTAGGGAAAGTTTCCAGGGTTATGAGCCTAAACCTGGGCTCCCGGTTATTTAAAACCACATAACGCATCACTGCTTTATGGAAATGTTAAAATAAAATAAAATATTAAATTTATTTTATTTCATTTAAAACGTCCAAAAATTAACTTTTGCAGCTAACCCATGCCAGTCGATGTTAGGCCTCACCTAAGGTAAATTCATTGCTCTGAACGCAACGATACTCTCAGATTTCTAATATAGGCACCCATTTAAATGTTATTCCAATTTTTTTAGGAAAATAGCTCACACATGCTATTTAAAAGTTTAATTTATTTCAAACATTTATTCTGGGAACTTTGGTCCCTGGAATTGAATGCCTTCATAAAGCCTCATCTCAAAATAATTCCATATAATATTTAAAAATAACACATAGAAAATCCAATACATTACACTTTAGAAGAAACCTTAGATAATACTGTTGTTTTTAACAAGCACTTAGATCTTTACAAAAGAAATTACATGTTAAAAAGGTTTTGATTTGATGAAAATAAAAACTTTAATGAGTATACACTTGATGAACTCATCAGTTCACTATTACAATATGTACTAGAACATAAAAGTATTTCCAATGAAGAGACTACAAAAAGAAAAAGGTTTTCTTTTAAAACAAATATTATTGTTGCCTATTACTCTACAAATTCTGAGTTATAGGGAAGTAAAAGAGATGAAGCATATCAAGTAAAAAAAAGAATATACAATAGAATGAAATATTATTCTATAATAATTATAAAGTATTATCCAAGAGATGATCATAAAGGATACATAAATAACAATATTGGTTCTAATGATTCCGCAAAGCTAATTTGTTATGAATATAGGAGAAAAGTCCACATCAAGCCTAACTACCAAAGGCTAACGAATTAAAGAAGGAATAAATGTCTAAAATAAATGAGAAGAGAGATTTAGCAGTTAGTTAGAGTTTCACTGAGGATTAATATTCTAGTGATGATTTTGGAATAAAAAAAAGAATTTTCCAACCTACATCTCATAGATTCATTAAATATTTTTAGTGATTCTAATTACGATTCCAATGAATCTAATTTTGAAAATACCACTGCTAATGAGTTATGTGAAGAGATTAAAATATAAAAAAACGATATCTTAAAAATTTATGAACTATACAAGGAACATAAAGAAAATAATAGGAATAATTTTGAAGAAAGTAAGACACTTTCTCAATAAAACCAGAAACTTAAAGAAGAAAATGGAAATCATAAATTTTTTTATAAGAATAATGAATAGGAGGAAAGAAATTTCAAAGCCTCATGTTATGAAAGAGGAATTTCTCAAAATGAAAATGAAAGGCTCAAAAAGGAAATTGAAAGTTTGAAGGAAAATCTATTCATCTCTGTTCAAGGAAGATAATGTTGTGATAAAATGATGAGTTTGAATAAAATAAATAAAAATAAGTCTAGAATTGGATATGATCAAGAATTACCCGAAATGTTCAAAACATTATTTTTTAAAATTTCTAAAGTAAGTGTATCTATTTTTACATGATTAGATATAAGATTAAATTTCATTAGGTTAATGAGTGTTCTCTCATATTTTCAAAATGTTTGCGACACACAAAATAATTTACTTCAAAAACTTTATATTTAATATTACATGTGAATACAAGTATGAAATATATTTGGGTTATCAAATCTTCATTTACAAACCCTATTGGACCCAATGTAGCATAGATATAAAAATTTCCTCCCAACTAATTTTGTAGAAAATATACAATGGATATCTCTGAAAGGACTTATGATACATATATAATTGATTATCCAGACACATTAATAGAGATTAATTAAATTTTTTGTTATTAAATAAATTTTTTTGAGGAACTGTGACATTTGTAGATAACTCAAAATGAAAGGTTAAAAGTTTTGGAGAAATTTGTATTTTTGAATATGTTATTATTTATAATGTTTTATATGAATAATTTTTAAAACACAATCTAATTATAATTTCATAGTTATGTGATTATGAAATGTTCATTAAATTTCAAAATGACAAATTTTTTTATATAATGATGAATATTTTTTGTTTTTTTCTAACTAATAGGACAAAATTTATTCCATTAATATATATTAACTAACTAATAAAAATGTTAAGTGTTTGAATGATGTATAGTCAAATAATATTTTATGGAATATGAGGCCCGATCATGCTAATTTTAGATTGCTACACAAGATATCTAAGTGCCAACACGTTCTGTAGTTACCCGATTTAAAAAAGTACGACAATCACATTTGTGATACATGCATGAAAGTTAAACAAAAAAAAGAGTGTATCAGATCTATCATAGAATTTAAATCTATAAGTCCCATTGAACTAAATAATATAGGATTATTTTTTCCAATTCAAATAGAAATCCTTGGTGATAAGAAATATTTTTTTTTCATTCTAGATGATTTTAGTAGATTTATATGTCTTTCTTTCCTTACATAAAAATGGAAACATTATCAATGTTTGTTTTTTATTTCAGATTGGTTCAAAATGAGAAATATTATTTAATTTTATCTATTATAAGTTATAAAAGAGGGGAATTTATCAATATGTAATTTGAAATTTTTTGTGAAAAAAACATTTATTTTCATAACTTTTTAACACCTAGAACACCCTAAAATAGTATAGTTGAAAAGAAAAATAGTACTACTCAAGAAATGGAAAGAACTATGTTAAATAAATAGTCTACATAAATATTTTTGGAATATGTATTTACTAATGATATATTTGATAAAATATTTATTAAAACTTTATATCTAGTTATGTATCAGAAAATTAAGTATGAACTTAGAATATTTGAAATATTATTTATATATGTTATGTTCAGGGAAATTTTTTATTGATTATTAATTATTAAATTTTCAAACTCTTTTCATGGATATATTAATAAAATATTTTTGTTACCAAATATTATCAATAGTTTTATTCTAATTATAATCTATTTTACGATGAATTTGAATATTTGAAAAAAGTTTTACTCTTACATGGATAATTCCAATGTGAAGTGATCTTATGTGAATAAATCACATGTTATTGAATTTTTCTATGTATAGGACTCGTAAATACACATGAAAGATGATTTTTAATTATTATGTGAAGTACTCCTATGTGAATTATTCTTATGTGAATACTCCTAATTGGATATTACATGAATTCTTAATTAACACTTATGTGAATACACTCATACATGGATTTAAAATCTCTCAATGTTAACTATAATGAATCTTATATAAATTACATGGGTTAATTTATAAAATGTTCCTTTTAGTTTTTAGAAATTTCCTTATAAACAAAGGATTTTTCCTTATAAGGTGGATTTTTGACAAAGGAAATCATCTTTATAATAATTAAAAACATCCTTATGAAAATCCATGTTCCCAATTTTTTTAAGTGTAAAAGGAATTCATCCATACAAACTGTATAGTATCCTTATATAGATAGAAATGTCCCTACACAAATAATTGATCCTTATGATGAAATTAATGATTTTGTAGATTGATGATGATGATGTGAAATAATTCTTATATAAAAAATTATCTTTACATCAAATATGGTATTTAAAAAAATACGATCCTTATGTTAAAATGGATCCGTATGAAAAAACAAGACCCTTACATAATTCATAATTAATAAATTTTCCACATAATTAATGATTTGATTTATTTTGGTTTTTATTTTTATTCAGTTATTTACTTTTTGTAATCTCAAATATAATTACATGAATTCAATTATATTTAGTGCATTTTTTTAAAACTATGCAAGAATGAGAATTATAGTGATCAAATGAGAACTAAAACATCTAAACTCATGGAGATTAATTCAATAACTACTTTATTGGAAATAAATATGATTCAAAAACTATTTTGGAAAGAATATATCTCTATACATAGATATTAGAAAAAAAAATCAAAGAATGATATACGATACATGATGTGACAAGTTTTAAGTCCACACAATTCACATTTGTGATCACTATTTCTGGAATTCTTTTTACTGGACTTAAACATGATTTACTCTACTAATCATAAAGTGATCAAAGATGATTTGATATTATGAATTTATATTTTTTAATTTGGTTTTGTGGTTTTTTAACATCCTAATTTTATTTATGTGTGCAATAAATGTTTGTTTATAATTTTTCATTGAAAATAAGGACATGTTTATATCACCATTAAAAGGTATGTTTGGGTTATACCTCCAGGGAAAAAAAGAATGGTTTCTTGATTTGTGACTCTAGGGTGAAAAAGAAGTTTTTAATTATTGTACCTCTCTCTGTCATGGTTTTTTCATGATCACAAACTCACCTATATATATAATGATTTCATTTGAGTTTTTTTTCAGACTCATCAATTTCATTTAAAGTGATAAAATTATTAATATTTTCTAAATTCAATTCAAGTACATAATGTTCATCCACAAAATGGATTAGAACCATCTATTTTCTTCCTTAAAGACCTTGGAAATACCTTAGAAGATCCAAATAAGGATTTGAAAGGAAGTGGAGGAGGCCTTTATTGAATATGGCTAGCAGTAGGCTACACGGGCTACTTGGTGCAGGGAAGTGGCTAGCCTGTTCTATGTGTGTAGAAGAATAATATCTCTAGCAGACCCACCGACTACTTGGTGGAGTCCCATTGGCTAGCTGGCAGTGAAGGTAGATCCAAGACTTGAAACATTAGTCTAACAACTAGTTGGTGGAGGTGTAATGATTACCCAATTGAGTTAATTAGTAGAAATCAAATCTAAGAAGGCTACTAGCTACTCAGTGGTGGCTATTGGGTATCTGGTGACATTGAATAAGATCAAGTGAGGAAGAATTAATTTTTTATTAAAAAAACATTAAATATGTATTCTTAAAATTTATGAATCTCATATAATTATAGATCACTCTTGATCATTTTAAAGGATATAAAAGGACCCCTTGCATCCTTGAATATTTTCCTTGTGATCCTTTCACACAATGAAATTCTCTTAAAAAGAAAATTGATGATGAGGATATAGATTTCTCAGATATTCTCAAGAGCCTTCAAAGTTCCAAATCTCTCAAGTATCACAACCATTATCTCAAATATATCTTTCTCCATTGTATTTCTTCCATATAAAGATATTTTTGAGAAACTTGTAATGGGTTTTATTAAAGAAAAACTCTCTCTTATCGACCACCTTTCTCTAATGGTTCATACTCCACAAATGTGTGGGATGATTTTCTTGACTACCGACAAAGCTCAAGAGGGTTCTCACAAACCAAAATTGTGAGGGACATGCTTTTTTAACACCATTGAGATCAAGGTATTAATATAATAGACATCTTGAATCGAGGGGTGGAGAAATTGGGGATCGTATTAGGATTTACAAGAAATCCTTATCAATTGTGTTTGTACACTATTTACTTATCTACATTGCATCATTTAACACGAATTCACATTATTGCATAAATTTGGTTTGATCGTTTCTATTCTTAAATTAATTTGATTTCATCTTTATAAACTCAAATAGAATTTATCAAATATAATCTATTTTATTTCTTGCTTTATTTTTTCATAATCACTTTAGTTTTGAATTATCCTTTTATTTTTTCTTTAAAATTTTAAATAGGAAATTATCCTTTTATGTCCACCAATTCCAATTTTTAAGATCCAATTTTTGAAGGAATCGATTAATCCTATTGTAAGAATCAGATGTCAATATTTATTAGTAGTATTTATTATCCTATTTGGAAGATTCAAATTCATGAATATGTTCCCATTAAAGAATTTGAAGAAAATGAACTCTATAAGATATTAAGAATTTTTAATTGAATAAAAAATCTATGAATACCTTTTATTGTGGTCATGATTGTAATGAGTTTAATTGTGTTTACACGTGAAAAAATGCTTATGAAATTTGGAAGTTATTAGAAGTTACCCATTAAGGAATCAATAGGCTTAAGGTCATAAGATTAGACGTTTTCCCCTAATTTTTAATATTTCTCCATGCATCCTAATGAGTCTATAACGAGCATATTTATAAGATTTACTAGCATATGCAATGGTATAAAGACCCTTAATGATGAGTTATCTATATAAACACTCATAAAGAAAATACTTTGGGTTTTACTTATCTCTTGGTCTCCTAAACTCATGACCATTCCAGAAGACACAATGTAAAAAATATAGTGGTCAAGGAACTCATTATATCCCTAATTAGATATGAAATAATGATGAAACGAAAAGTAGAGAAGGATGCCAATAAATCCAAAGAAGCTAAGGAAACCATCAACTTCAAAGTTACTAATAATGAGCAATCCACATGTAAGGTTCTTGACCATTCTATTATTACTAAAAATATGTATAATTACTTTTAGAATAAGAACTTCCATAATAGATCCAACAAGTCAAAGAAAAAAAGTTAAACCAGAAGTGACGTGCTACAAATGTTAAAAGAAAGTTCATATTAAACTAGAGTGCCCCATCTACAATAAGAATATCAAAGAAAATAAACAAGGTAAAATGATTTTAAGGTTACCACATGGAGTTAATGTGATGAATCAATAGATTAAATATCGACATCATCTTCAAGTGAATCAAGCAAAAAGTGCCTTATGACACATTTTGATGAAGGAATCAAGGCTAGTACCCTTCTTCCCAGTCATCCTCCTCCTCTTTTTCTTCCACTTCTTCTCATTTTTCTTCATCGTCTTGCTCCTCCAGTCACTTAAACTATGAAGACCTAAAATATTCCAACGATCAACTTGAAAATGGATATAATAAAATAGATCATTTATAACACAAAAAATAAATATAATCAAGTGGTTCAATAATAATAAAATATACAAAAAGAAAACGATCTTCTATTCAAGGGAAAGGAAGATATCATCAAGAAAATTAAAATTAAACTGAATATTGATAAGCTCTAATCTACCATTAAATACATCAAAAAATATATTTTCAAATTCACTCAAGGTGATGAAAAAAAAAAAAATTGGTCTCTTAAAAAACTTGAAAATATCGAGAAGTATTAGGTTACTCTAATCATGCAAGAACCTATAAAGATCCAATAAATAACAGTTTTTTAAAAAGTTTCTCATAATATTTTTTTGTAATTACTGTAGAAGGGTTCACTACGGGAAAAATGGGTATTTGCGACGGGTTATTTGCGACGGGATTTATTCCCGTCACAACTAGCCCTGTTAAAAACTTATTTGCGACGGGGGTATTTGCCCGTCGCAAATAAGTAGCCTTTTGCGACGGGATAGGTTTCCCCGTCGCAAAAGGACTGGCGCGCTTTGCACGCCAAATCGCGGGAAACTTATTTGCGACGGGGGAATATTCCCGTCGCAAATAACCGGCGGCGGTAAAAGGTATTTGCGACAGGAATATTCCCCCGTCGCTAATAGTATGTCGGCAGGTGGTTATTTGCGACGGGACCCGTCGCAAATAACTATTTAACCGTTGACCGTAATAAATGATGGCTAAGGTATTTGCGACGGTACCCGTTGCAAATAATCTAACCTATAAATACCCCCATCCGTTTTTTTCAAATCATTCTCAAACTCCATCTTCTTCTTCTCTCAAAATTTCCTTTCTAAAGTTCAGTTTTTCTCAAGTTTAATTTTTTTCTCCAGAGTTGATATTAAAGTTTTGAAGAACGATCAGAGATCAACTTCAGATCAATTTTCAAGGTATTTATATTCATTTTAGTTTAATATTTATTTTTAATTTTTTATTAGTTTCAATTATTCTTAATTAGTTGTAATTTAATTATGTTTACATTGTTTTATTACTTAATAAATTTAAATTATTAGTATTGTTCATAGTTAATGGTAATTAGGAATAATTAGTAAATTTTTTTAATAATTAAGAATAAATAATAATAATTAGTAATAAATATCAATAATTAGGAATAATAACATTATTATATTATTAGTATATTTTATTATTAATATTAAAATAATATAATTTTATATATATATACAATTCTCTTTTCATCTGTGTGTTTGCTGTCTCCACATGTATTATTTGTATGTGGAGATAGAAAACACACAGATGAAAGGAGAATTGTATATAAATTAGAAAATTATATTATTTTAATATTAATAATAAAATATACTGATAATGTTATTATTCCTAATTATTGGTAATTATTCCTAATTATTGGTAATTATTCATTTAATTACTAATAATTAGGAACAATTAACAATAATTATCAATAATTAGGAATAATTATTAATAATTAGTAATAATTACCAATAATTAGTAAAAATTACCAATAATTAGTAATAATTACCAATAACTAGTAATAATTACCAATAATTAGTAATAATTACCAATAATTAGTAATACTTAACAATAATTAGTAATACTTACCAATAATTAGTAATACTTACCAATAATTAGTAATAATTATTAATAATTATCAATAATTAGTAATAATTATTAATAATTATCAATAATTAGTAATAATTAGTAATAATTACTAATAATTACCACTAATTAGTAATAATTAGGAATAATTACCAATAATTACCAATAATTACCAATAATTAGGAATAATTAGTAATAATTAGGAATAATTAGTAATAATTAGTAATAATTAGTTATAATTAGTAATAATTAGTAATAATTAGCAATAATTAGTAATAATTAGCAATAATTAGCAATAATTAGCAATAATTAGCAATAATTAACAATAATTATCGGTAAATAGTAATAATTACCGGTAAATAGTAATAATTACCGGTAAATAGTAATAATTAGTAATAATTAGAAATAATTACCAATAATTAGTAATAATTACCAATAATTAGTAATAATTAGTAATAATTAATAATAATTACCACTAATTAGTAATAATTACCAATAATTAGTAATAATTACCAATAATTACCAATAATTAGTATTAATTACCAATAATTAGTAATAATTACCAATAATTACCAATAATTACTAATAATTAGTAATAATTAGTAATAATTACCAATAATTAGTAATAATTACCAATAATTAGTAATAATTACCAATAATTAGTAATAATTAAGAAATAATTAGTAATAATTACCAATAATTAGTAATAATTAGTAATAATTAGTAATAATTAGTAATAATTAGTAATAATTACCAATAATTAGTAATAATTACCAATAATTAGTAATAATTAGTAATAATTAATAATAATTACCAATAATTAGTAATAATTAATAATAATTATCAATAATTACCAATAATTACCAATAATTACCGGTAAATAGTAATAATTAGTAATAATTAGAAATAATTAGTAATAATTAGAAATAATTACCAATAATTAGTAATTATTACCAATAATTAGTAATAATTAGTAATAATTAATAATAATTACCAATAATTAGTAATAATTACCAATAATTAGTAATAATTACCAATAATTAGTAATAATTACCAATAATTACCAATAATTAGTATTAATTACCAATAATTAGTAATAATTACCAATAATTACCAATAATTAGTAATAATTACCAATAATTAGTAATAATTTGTAATAATTAGTAATAATTACCAATAATTAGAAATAATTACCAATAATTAGTAATAATTAGTAATAATTACCAATAATTAGTAATAATTAGTAATAATTATTAATAATTACCAATAATTACAAATAATTAGTAATAATTACTAATAATTACCAGTAATTTGTAATAATTAGTAATAATTAATAATAATTACCAATAATTAGTAATAATTACCAATAATTAGTAATAATTACCAATAATTAGTAATAATTACCAATAATTAGTAATAATTACCAATAATTACCAATAATTAGTAATAATTACCAATAATTACCAATAATTAGTAATAATTAGTAATAATTAGTAATAATTAGTAATAATTAGTAATAATTAGTAATAATTACCAATAATTAGTAATAATTACCAATAATTAGTAATAATTACCAATAATTAGTAATAATTAGTAATAATTAATAATAATTACCAATAATTCGTAATAATTACCAATAATTCGTAATTATTACCAATAATTACCAATAATTAGTATTAATTAGTAATAATTAGTAATAATTACCAATAATTACCAATAATTAGTAATAATTAGTAATAATTACCAATAATTAGTAATAATTACCAATAATTACCAATAATTAGTATTAATTAGTAATAATTAGTAATAATTACCAATAATTACCAATAATTGGTAATAATTAGTAATAATTACCAATAATTACCAATAATTAGTAATAATTTGGAATAATCAGTAATAATTACCAATAATTAGTAATAATTACCAATAATTACCAATAATTCGTAATAATTAGTAATAATTACCAATAATTAGTAATAATTAGTAATAATTAGTAATAATTACCAATAATTAGTAATAATTACCAATAATTAGTAATAATTACCAATAATTAGTAATAATTAGTAATAATTAGTAATAATTAGTAATAATTAATAATAATTAGTAATAATTAATAATAATTAGTAATAATTACCAATAATTACTGGTAAATAGTAATAATTAGTAATAATTAGTAATAATTACCAATAATTAGTAATAATTACCAGTAATTAGTAATAATTAGTTATAATTATTAATAATTAGTAATAGTTAGTAATAATTCGTAATAATTAGTAATAATTAGTACTAATTAGTAATAATTAACAATAATGAGGAATAATTACCAATAATATTAGTACTATGAAAATAATAAATGATTTATATAATATTAAAATTATCAATATTTGTAACATGTTTTGCTTTATTCTCAACATATATATTTAATTCTTAAAGGGTCAATTTTTAGGTCTATCTCATTAAAAAGTTTAGGTTAGTCGTGTATGATCTAAACTCTATAATCATCCTAGCTTGAGTGTTATTTCTAACAAATTATTCAAAACCAGTGATGCTTTTATATTTTATAGAGAAATATGGAACAACGAGGTCATCAACAATCATTATTAGGTGACCGCATATGGATAAATCAACGTAGAAATCCAAATGGTTCTGGTTTAAATCCAGTATATGTAGAAGGTGTGGAGACTTTTTTATCATTTGCGGCATCAAATAAAGAATTTGTTTTAGAAGGAAAAATAAAATGCCCTTGTAGAAAATGTGCATTGAGAACGTTAAACATGTTTGAAAAAGTGGGAGAACATCTCTTGCGTTTTGGTTTTCAACCAGATTATGTTTTTTAGTATCAACACGGTGAACGCAGTTCCAGAGCAGGTGATACCAACTTGATTCCGGATCCATCCCAGTTTCAAGATTTAGTACATGATGTTGCAGGTTTATCTGTTCAACATACAGAAACTCCGGCTGATATAGCTTCAAATCCTGAGTTGGCACCGTCTGAATTTTATGAGTTGTTGAAGTCTGCTGAGGATGCATTATATCCTGGCTGCAAGATGAGAAAATTAGAAGCAGTTGAAAAATTTATGGCTATCAAATCAGATAATGGAATGTCAAACACCTGTTTTGACCAGATATTTTCTTTGCTTAAAACACTGTTACCCGAAGGAAATGTTTTACCTGCAAATTACTATGAGAGTAAGAGGCTGGTTCGAAATTTGGGACTTACTTGTCAGAAGATTCATGCATGTTTAAATGACTGCATTTTATATTCTGGAGAAAATGAGTCGTTGGATAGTTGTCCCACATGTGGGCAACTGAGATATAAAGAAGGAAAACACGGGAAGTCTGGTTTGATTACTGTAAAACAGTTAAGATATTTTCCGCTTACATCCAGACTTCAACATTTATTCATGTCTAAGAATACAGCGACAATGATGTCATGGCATAAAGAGAAGCTCGTGCATCTTCTTCTGCTACACAGTATGAGGTTCAGTTGCGATCTCAGACTGCACTGATAGAGAGTCTCCGACAGGAGCAGGAGCAGATGCGTCAGCAGCATGAGGAGGAGTGTCGACGCCAGCAGCAGTTGTACGAGGAGCAGACGAGTCGGTGGCAGCAGCAGCATCAGGAGCAGATGGAGTACATGCACCGACTCACTCATGCTTTAGGGATGAAGTTTCCTCCACCAACATCTGCAGATCCCCCCTCCCCCCCTCCTTCAGATTAGAGTTTGTATTTATGTTATAAAATTTTTGAAATCAAAATATGATTTTTTTTCTATTCGTAGTTTCTGTCTCATTATAAAATATTAATAATATTATATTTTTAAATAACAATATTAATATGAATAACAATATTATTTATATTTTATAATATTAAATTTTATATATATATTAAAATTTTATAATATTATAATTTAATTATATTTTTTTGTAATACTTGAATTATTTTAATATTTGAATGTAAAATAATTCTATTATTTTTATATTAATTAAAATAACTTATTAATATTTTTTTTATTTATGAATTATAATTCTAATATTATTATATTAATTAAATCATTTATTAATATTCTATTTTTTTTGAATTATAATTCTATTATTATTATATTAATTAAAATAATTTATTATTTTTATTTGTGAATTATAATTCTATTATTATATTAATTAAAATCATTTATTAATATTTTATTATTTTTTATTTTTGAATTATAATTGGATTATTATTATATTAATTAAAATAATTTATTAATAATTTATTTATTTTATTTTTTTTATAGTATTTGCGACGAGATACTATTCCCGTCACAAATAGTATTATTATTTTTTTATTTTTTTAAAAATAGTTGT
The DNA here is from genome assembly GCA_963277665.1 of Viscum album. Classification (NCBI taxonomy): domain Eukaryota; kingdom Viridiplantae; phylum Streptophyta; class Magnoliopsida; order Santalales; family Viscaceae; genus Viscum; species Viscum album. The sequence goes on from OY728133.1 coordinate 1,056,412,607, forward strand.
TGCGACGGGTCCCGTCGCAACAACTATTTGCGGCAGGCCCGTCGCAACAAGTATTTGCGACGGGGCCCATTGCAAATAGTTTTTTACAAATATACGGAGTACTATTTGCGATGGGGATTCTCCCCGTCACGGAAAAAGGCTTTAGCGACGGGCCCGTCGCAAAAAACTGTTGTTGCGACACCGTTTTCAGCAATGGGTCATTTGCGACGGGCCCCCGTCACAAAAAGCCATTTGCGACAGGATCCCATCACAAATGACCCGTCGCAAATACCTGTTTTTCTAGTAGTGGTTTTTCATTTAATTGATGAATGAAATTGAAAAAAAACATGATATAAAGGACCAAAATCAATCCATATTTATTCTAATCTTTCAAAAAGAAAACCTACTAAAAAAATATGGATTCAAAAATATTTATTGACTAATATTAGGGGATATAAGTTTATTTGGTTACCAAAAGAATCAATTTTTTTAATTTTATAGGAAAAATTATTCCGAGCAAAACCTAATAAGCAATGTGGTACTGAGATAGTGGTTTTCAAAGAAACATGTGTGGTGGCCTCTTTGAATTAAATAAAATCAATAAATTAGAAGGTGGTTATGTCAGATTTAGTGATATATATAGGGTTAATTTAATCAATAAAGGTACCATTTTTTTAAACTTATCCCATATAAAAATTGTTTTATTTATAAAAGATTTGAAACACAATTTTCTAAGAATTAGTTACTTGTATTATAAAAAATTTAAACTCTCTTTTGAAAGTAATTTTTGTAAAGTCTTTGATTTAATAGGAAAGATTTTATCTACCACTTATCGATTTCAAAATGTTTATAAAATTAATTTAAAATTAATTTCTATCCAAAATGTGAAGTTTTTGAGTGCACAAGTGAGGGATTTGTGTCTTTGACATAGATGCCTCAGTTATTTCAGCACTTAATCCCTTGTCAAACTCAACCATTATAAATTTGTATAATATCTTCCAAAATTTCACTTCAAATATGGAATGGTTTAAAAATATGCTAATATTAAAACAAACACAAATCCAATTTTAAATATACAAAAATATTTTATTATTCAAAAGCTCTTGAATTAATTCATATTGACCTTTTTGGTCATAATCAAATTGAAATACTATGATGAAAATACCATATTATTGTAATTATTGACAACTTTACATTATTTATATAGGATTATTTATTATCTCATAAAATTTAAGCTTGAAAATTCTTCATAATTTTTTTAAAAAGGGTGGAAAATGATTTTTTTATAATTTTTTTTCAATTCAAAGTGATTGTAGTGGAGAATTCAATAACAAGGAATTTAAAGATTTGTGTTATTATGAAGGATTTAATCATTAAAGATGATTCTATTAATACTAAATTCTATATAATCAATCACATTCTCAATAATAATTTTCTTTTAAGAACCCATTTTGAAATTTGGTTTAATAAAATTATTAAATTCATCTTTTTCGGTATTTTTGGTTGAAAATGGTTTATTTTAAACACTAAAAAAATCTTGGAAAAGTTTATTATAAATCTGACGAAGGTATATTTTTTGGGTGCTCCAACTAAATAAAATATTAATGTGTCTCTAACAAAATCGATAAAATGGTTGAAGAATCAATCCATGTTGATTTTGAAGAAATTTTTCCAAAATATTCTTCTCAAAAAGTTTTTAAAAATGTTGTTTTAAATGAATATTTTCAAACTAAAGAAGATGTAGAAGAACAATAATCTCTTTAAAATTATATTCGTAAAGTTTTCAAAAAATATAAAGACCATCCTCTTGAAAATTCCATTGGTGATTTAAAAATGGGAACTCATACTCACATACCATTCTTTAACAAGGCTGAACACCTAGAATTTGTATCTTCCCTTGAACCCCAAAGCCTTAAAAACACCCTTAATGATGCAAATTTAGAACTTTACAGGAAATATGAATTAAATAAATTCAAATTAAATGATATATGGACTCTAAAAAAATACATAATGATTATCAAGTTATTGTATCTAAATGGGGTTTTTAAAATAATCTAGATTAATCTGCTAATTTCAATAAAAATAAAGCCCATCTTGTATCCAATGGTTATTATAAAGTAAAAGGTACCAACTATCATGAAACTATTCCACCTGTTTCTTAATAAGAATCCATTAGAATATTTTTATCATTCACCTTTCATCTTAATTTCATACTCTTTTAAATGGACATCAAAAGCGGTTTTATAAATGGATTTATTTTAAAAAAAAATTGTGGAAAAACCACTTGGTTTTTAAAATCCTATTTTTGAAAATCTTAAAATTATCAATGATATTTATGGTTTAAAATAAGAACCTTAGGATTGGTATGGACATACTTCAAATTAACTTTTATCAAGTGTTTTCAAAATTTTAAAGTCTGATTTATCTCTCTTTTTAAAATAGATCTCAAATTATTTATTACTCATTTAAATTTATTTTTATGATTTTATTTTCAACTATGTAAATAAAAATGTTTGTTTTGAATTTTTTATTTAATAAAAAATGAATTTGAGATGATATTTATGGGTAAATTCAAATTCTTTCCTAGTTTTCAAATTTCTCAAAGAAATGATTGTATATTTTTAAACCAAGGAAAATACTCCAATAAACTCCTAAAATGACTCAAAATAGATCATTCTAAGGAAATTAGTACTCCCATGAGTAAAAATTGTAAATTTATATTGGATAAGGATGGTAAAACAGTCAATAAAAAACTCAAGGAAAGTATGTTTGGTATTCTACATCACCTTACTCCAACTAGACCTGATATCATGTTTAGTGTTTGTATCTGTGCTCATTTTCAATCAAATCAAAAGTAATCTTATTTCAAAATTTTCAAAATGATTTTTTGATATTTAAAAGGAACCAAAAACGTCATTTTTTTCTAAAATGAACCTCTTTTTAATTATGTTATTTTTTCTGACACTAATTTTGGTGGATTCCAACTAGATTAGAAATGTACCAGTTGAGCTTTCCACCTACTAGGAAAATCCATCACCTCATAGAGTAGTAATAAGAAGAACTCAATTTATCTTTCTACAACTAAAGTGGAATACATAGCCACTAGAATTCGTTGAACAAAAATTATATAGATTCAACCCAATATCTTGGACATCTAGCTAGCATTTAACCATATACCTATCAATTGTGAAAATACTAGTTCCCTAAATATATATAAAAATTATATATATCACTCTCACACTAATAACATTGATCTTTGATACCATTACAAGAGAGACACTTCAAAAAAGTTGTCATCTTATTGGATTTAGTCCTAATGGAATATCATCTCACAAATATTTCAACCAAACCTTTATCCCATGATCATTTTAAATTCATTAAAGTTTAATTAGGAATAGTTTTCTTATGACATTATTCATTTGAACTATGAATATATAGATTTATTTTGAAAATATTATTTCAATTATTTTTAAAAAATGGATTTATATTTTATTCTATTATATTTTATATTGACTAAAAAACCCTTTATATCACATGTGTTATCATTTTAGGGAGATCCTTATCTCTTTTTTTTCTGAAATTTTCCTCTCGATAGATCATTTTATTTAAAATTTATAAATAAATAAATTATAAAATGTTTTCTCTTTTTCAAAATTTCAAAAAAATATTTCCAAAATAATACATACTTTTCATAATATTAATCTTGTCCTTAAAACTACATTTAATACCTTTGTTTTTTAATGTGATTTTATTTTTAAAATCTTGTTTTTATCTCTCTTAAAGAAGATTAATGATGAGTAAAAATTATTTTATATACTTGTCTCTCTGACAATATCCCTTGAGTTATCTATGAAAAAATGGAAATCGAAGGATGTTTCAAAAGTATTATTTCCTTTTTGAAGGGATTTCCTTAAAATATTTTAATGGATAAATAAATCAGTCAAGTTAAGGTCAATCCTTGAGGAAAAGTGATTTCATTAAAAGGGTATGTAAAGTTTTAGTTTATTTTTCTTTTTCTCCGTACTGATTTTTTTACCTCATTCTGTCTCTTCTTTTCTTATTCTTAGCCTCTACCTTTTTTTTTTCAATTTCCATTTCTCTTTATTTATTCTTCATTCATTCATCTATTTTTATTTTTTCCTTTGATACTTCTATATTCTTCCCTTATTTTCAACATTATAATGTCTCTCTCTAATGATTATATTAGTTTGGGATTTTTAAAATTAAGAAAAAAAATTCAAAATTTTTTCTTTATCACTTATCTTTTACTTTCATCTCAATATATATCTCTCTCTATATAATAATAATAATAATATTTGTGTTTTTTGGAAATTAAATGGTGTTTTAAAATGTTTTTGATATTTTCAAAATCTTTTTTCTTCTTTAATCTCTTTCTTTCTCTCTCTTAAACTACTTTTTATAAATTATTTTTCAATTTTCCAATTTCCCTTGAGGTTTTACTCAAAATATTTATTGTGTTTCCCATTTATCATTTTTATTTATTCATTTTTATGTTTATCAATTTTTGATAATGATAACAGGGGATATATTTTATAAAAAATATTTTTAGAAAGGGGATTTTATAAATTTATATACATTTTTAAAAATTCTGTTTTTACCTTAACTATTCTCTAGTGTTTAATTATTCTACAAAGGGAGAGATTTTAAAAATTATCTTTACTATTATTAATAGCATACTAGATATATTTACTCTTGATATCATTAAATATATTATGTTTATATCTTGAAAACATTGATATTTATTTTATTCTTGATTTAATATTAATTTATATTTTTATGTTAAGTGTTTGTAATAATAAAAAGGGGGGAGATTGTTATACCTCTCTCTATCTCTCATGATGTTTTCAAGATAAAAAAGACTCACATATGTATCTAAGGTTTCCATTTTATTTTTTTAGAAACTTTGATTTCATTTAATGTGATGATGTTATTAAAATTTATAAAGTTTCTAAAATCAATTCAAGGATGACTTGTTGATCCACTCAAAGGATTAAATCCATATCTTTTCTTCATTTAAGATCATGAAATACCTTATAAGATCCAAATAAGTATTTAAAAGGAAGTGTAAGAGGCCTTTATTGAATGTGGGAAGAAACATGTTGCACCAACTAGCTGGTTCCATGTGTTCAAAAGAACAATATCTTAAACAGACCCACAGACTACATGGTAGAGTCCAACCAGCTAGCTAGTGGTGAAGGAAGATCTAAGACTTGCAACAGAAGTCCACTGACCAACTAGTGGAGGTGTACCATCTACCCAATGTAGTTCATCTAGATTCACTCAAATCCAATTATTCCATAGGCTACCTGATGGGGGCTACCGAGTATTCAGTGGTGTCAAGAAAGATCCACTATGGAAGCATTAATTATGGTCAAAAGACCATTAAAGCAGTCTTCTTCATATTTATGACTCTCAAAAAATTCTAGATCCTTAATAATACTTTTGGAGGATATAAAAGGACCACCTTATCTCCTTGAAGATTTACTATGTAATCCTTGATCCCAACAATGTTCTCTCAAAGATTAAATTGACGGTGATGCCCCAAATTTCTAAAATATTCTCAAGGTCCTTAAAAGTTCCAAATCTTTCAAGGATCTCAAACATCCACTAAAATCACTCTTTTTATATTTTACTTCTTCCATCCAAATATATTCACGAGAATCTTGTAATAGTTTTGTCTAAATAAAACCTATATATTCTCAACTACCTTTCCCCAATGGTTCACACTCGCAAAATTATGGGATGAGTTTCTTAGCTATCGATGAAGCTTAAGAGTGTGATCATAAACCAAAATTGTGAGTGATGGGTTTCTTTATCAATATTTAGATCAAGGGATTTATATTATAGACCTATTGATTCGAGGGGTATAGAGGCATGGGCTCATATAGAGCTTTAGCCAAACTCCATTTCATTTGTGTTTTTCCTCGATTTACTTTTCTGCATTGTATCATTTAACATCAATTCAATTACTAATATAAATTCAATTTGACCATTTTAATTCTTAAAATACTTTTATTTTATCCTTATAAACTCAAATTGAATTTATCAACTATCACACATTATACTTCTTTCTCTATTTTTTCTCAATCCCTTTAGTTTTTAATTAACCTTTCATTTTCACTCTAATTTTTTTAAAATGAAAATTCACCCCCTCTTTCCATAATGTTTAAAAAATAGTAATGTGTTGTGACTATCCATTAAAATTTAGGTTCTTGTGCTATTTGTTCCTCCACTAGGAAAGGCAGGTTGTAATTGGATTGTGAATTCCTTACAAATACTAGTTTATTAGTGAGTTATATTTCTCTCAGGGATTGAAAGGAGTGAAGAATTGATGTAGGACCACATTGATCCGAACTACTATAAAAATAAATATGTCTATATTTTTAATTTTTCCATGGATTAAACACTTATTTAAATTTAATATATTTTTTTAAAATTTTATAAAGTAGTCATTTCACCCCCTCTTAACCATTCATACATCTCTCTAATTTGGTAAATGATTCTTACTATACCGTATATAGGAATGACATGTGGTTTATTCCTATTATTCAAAAATTAAACAATTTTCATTTTCCTATGATTTAACAATATTATGAGATCATTTTCTCATTTTTTTACTCATTAAAACACATTTTTATATACTTTTATACGTTTAAAATTTAATTTTTAGTCATTCGGAGCTCACTACATATTATATTTAGATGATATATATTCCTATATGTCACAAATCATTCAAAAATCATGATTCAATTATTTTTTAAATAATCTAATATCATTTTAAATATTTTGATCCTTTGATGAATGTTTTTAAATACTTTTAAAAATTATAAAACTATTTTTTCAGCCATTCCAACCCCACCACACATTCATTTAATGTTTGGTCTATTCCTACATTTAAAAAATTAATTTATAATCAATTTTTTATAACTTAGATACAACCCAAGTTCATTTTTTGTGTTTTAACTCTTTGACACACATTTTTGAATTTTGAAGCATTAAAAAATAACTTTTTATCGATATAAGTAAACCACTTTTTAGACTAACATGTGATTTATTTATACAGGTCAAAATTTAATAAAAAGCGTTTTTTTCTTGTGATTTAATGATAATTTAGGGTCATTTTATAGGTTTCAACCCATTAACACGTGTTTTTAAAGACATTTTAATGCATTAGAACAATTTTTTTATCAAAATATACTCACTGCACATTATATTGTTTAGAAATCTATTTGTACATGTCAAAAATTAACCAGACATCATTTTCCTATAATTTCATTAAAATACATGTTCGTTTTTTAGGTTTGGACTCGTTGACACTTGTTTTTTGGCTTTTAAATCAATTAAATTACACTAATAGTCATTTTGAGAAAACCAAAAGTAGTATTAATGTTATTTCTATTCCTATATGTCACAAATAAATTGGAAGTCTTTTTTCTATGATTTTATAACAATATGAGCTTTTTTACTAGGTTTTGACACTAAAACTCAATATAATTATTTTTTACTATAATGTTTTTGATCATTTTGACCACACCTAAAACATAATGATGTGAGATATATTTACTCATGTAAAAAAATTAAATAGTAATCATTTTCTACAATTTTATGATGATAAGACATCATTTTCTTGGGTTTGACCCTTTGAAACATTTTTTTGAATTTTAAATCAATAAAAACACACTTTTGGTCAATCTAATCAAATAGATAGTCAAAATGATGTAAAAAATATTTCTAAATTCCACAAATTAAGAATTTTTTTATCGTGCTTTTATAAAATTCCATAGTTATTTTCTAGGTGTTGACACTTAATGCATGTTTTTAATTACTTTTAAATCAAATAAAACTAACTTTTCGATCATTCCAACCACACTACTTGTAAGATTGATTTAAATTCTATTAATATATTTTAAAAATTAAGAAAATATCATTAGACTATAATTTTTATGATAATATGAGTTTTTTTCTTGGTTTGGACCCTTTATTGTACATTTTTCACTTTTAAATCAAAAAAAACATTCTATTTATCATTCTAAGATAACCAAAATTCAAATTGATGTGAAGTATATTAATTAATTCCAAAAATTAAATGTAGTTTTTTTTTATGATTTCACACTAATATAAGGTGATTTTCTCAGTTTTGACTATATTACTTGTTTTTAATTATTTTTTATAGTAAAACTGCATTTTTTATCATTTTTACCACATTATACATAGAAATGGATTGTGATATTTTATTAAATGAAAAAAATTAAATGATATTCAATGTATTGTGATTTCATAGAAATATGAGTTCATGTGCCATGTTTTGACCCATTTCCTTTTTTTTTGACTTTTGAATCAATAAAAAAGATTTATTGGCCATTTTAAGAAGACTGCAAGTTATATTTTTTCTAGGATCTATTCCAATAATTCAAAAAATAAATGTTGTTCATTTTCCTATAATTTCATGATAATTTGAGGTTGTGTGATATGTTTTGAACATTTGATGCACCTTTTAAAAGACTTATAAATTTAATAAAACTATTTTTTATCAGTAATACCACCCCCCAAGTTGGATTCATGTACAATATATTATTACTTTTCAAAAATTAATTTTCAATTGTTTTTTTTATTTCAAAATAATCTGATATTGTTTTCTAGGTTTTGACCGTTTGACACACATTTTTTGACTTTTAAATCAATATAAGTGCACTACCAATCATTCTAAGGAAAATTTAATTTAGATTAATGCATGGAATATTATTACATGTCAAAAATTAAATTTCAGTGATTGAATTGTGTTTTATGACAATCTAAGGCTATTTTTTTATTTTGATCGTATAATTTGTTTTTTTATTTTTTACTATAAAATTGTGTTTTAAAAATTCTTACCATACCATGCATTAGAATAACGTGAAGTCTATTACTACCTATCAAAAATTATAAAAAGATCATTTTCTTTTCATTTCATAAAAATCCAAGGTTCTGAATATGATTTTAGGGAATCATTATTTCTTGAAGGGTCAATTCAAAATACAAATTTATACAAACTCAAACTATGCTATTAAAATGTATATAGAAATAGGTCGAGATTGATCTACATAGGTGGTGAATTTATTTTAATTAGGTTTTTAAAGTAAAATGATTTTATTTATTAATTAAAGAAAGGGGAAAGAATCAAATTGGGGTTTTAGAAACAATTTGGAGAAACTAAGAATTCAAAGTGAAGTCGATTGACTAATTGCTTTGAACAAAATTTTGAAAAGAGTGCTAGGGTTTTGTAATTTCAATGTTTGGGTATAATTAGAATATATAAAATAAGTTGATTAATCCATGTTTGATGTTATAGTTGAGACTAAGAAAATCCAATAGGCATGGTATCCCCTCCTTGGCACAATAATCCCTTATTTACCTTGGTCTAATAATTTAGGGTTTTTCTGAATAAAGTTTTACTTGATACTCTATTTAAATTTGATTCCCCTAAATTTGAAAATGGTCATTCCTCCTTTAGGGGTTTCAGTTGTGTAATTTTAAATATCCATTCAAATTCAATTATCAATGGTCATGGAAAAAGGAAAAGAAAGGGATTAAAAGTTGAAGATTAAATTACGACAAACCAAACATATGAATAGAATAAAAAGAAATCAACCCAATAACACCTTCCCCCTTATATTACATAACCCAAGAACAAGTTGGGTTTAACCCCTCATCCTAGTGATTAGAGGATTAGAGGGAAGGAGAAAATAAAATGAAAGCATAAAGAAAGTGAAAATGAAACCCAAGAGGACCCTGCACAACACAACTTCTCGCTCAAAATTAGGTCATTGGTGGGTCCCAAATCTTAAATATTTTCAATAATTAAAGATACGTGAAATGTGTATTCTTAAATACCATCCCGAAACTTTACATGATGTGTAATGTTTACACAATGTGTAAATATTTATGTTTATTTTATCCACTTCACAACATGTATCTCTTTCAGGACTTGTAGTGGTACAAAAAATGTAATGATTACATGATTTGTAATGTGAGTTTTCTGCTCTATATTCTTCATTTTTCCTCGTTTCTTCACTTTTGTGTCTTGGAAGTGCTCTATAACTGTCCTTAAAATCTGGTGTCATGCCAGGAGTGAAGCAAAGAAATGTGAATTGTATAAAATCCAAAGATTTTCAAACTATGTTTTAATATGTTTCTGAGATGATATTTTAAGAAAATAATATTTAAAATCAAGTGTTTTAATTATAGTTAATTTATTCTAAAAATAAATATTGTTTTCCTTTGTTTGAAAGAGTATTTTAAAATAACTATATTTATTGTTTTTGAAAAATAGAATTTATTTTTAAAGGTTATTAAATAGAATAATAATTATTATTATAAATAAGGGTGAAACATTTTTTTTGGAAAATTGTTATTATTATAATATAATTTATAAATATATGAAAATATAGTATGTTTTATGATATTTATGAAACATAAATACATATAATTATTTTACTACAAAAATAATACACTTTTATATATGTGTTTAAAAAAATATATGTAACTTGATTTTTTTATTTATTAAATAAATGAAATATATATATATATATAAACTAAAATGCTATATATACACACACATATATATATACAAAAAAAATTAAATAATAATACAAAAAGGGTAAAATATGATATTTTCTATAAATATATATAATTATTTTGTATATAAAAGACATGATATAATATATATATGTGTTTATATTTATAAATATGATTATCACTTTAATTATTATATATATATTTGTTTTATTTCATTATTTTATTAAAAAAACACTATATATATTAAAAAACGCTACAATGATACATATATTAAAAATAAGAATTTAATAATATACAAAAAATGTTACTAATGTTTTTTTTTCTATTAAAAATGATATGATTTGTAGTTAAAAAAATGTTAAATGAAAAAATGTAAAATTAACCATGGAAAAACGAAAAAGAAAAGATATAATAATATATATTTGCAATGATGACTTTGATAAAAGTGGGATAATAGAAAAATTTAGAGTAACATGTAGATGTGAGGAAAGGTAGAAAACATGGAAGGTATAAAATAATTGACATTAAAAAAAACGCACAAAGTAACGTTAACAAAAAAAATATAATAATAAGTATTGATATGACATGGAATAAAATTATAATAATATTATATTAACATTTGTTTTAAAAATTTCAAAATTATAAATACACTGTACAGATTATGATAATTATTATTTTGATAATACATTTTCAATTATTAATTTAATTTATATCATTATAAATATAAAATATAAAATATATAAATGTATGTTTATAAAAGAATTTAATAATAATAACTTTTACTTTTTTAAAAGTGGTGATAAAATAATTTTAATAGACTGACTTTTGACATTTTAATTTATTAACAATATAATATATGATAAAAATAAGTTAAATATTTTAAATAAATACAAGATAATAAGGATATAAAAATATAAAAATATAAAAATAATAATAAGATCAAAAGAAAGGAAAAGTGGAGATCCGCATGGGGGGAGGGTCCTGACTTTTGAAACCCAGTTTAGGGTTTATAGTAGGCGTCGATCTGTGGGTGAGCTGTGCGAGGTGCGCCCTCACCTGGTCTTTGAGTCTTCTGCATCAGGGATGAGTTGCAGTTTAGGATTTCAGCACGTCGTGAGGGATCCTCAAGATGTGGTCTTGACTGTAGCTTCAGGTCGAGCATCGACGTAGGATCTTGACCATCGTGCGGTCGAGGACCAGGGGTCAAACATCAATCAAGTTTTGTCGAGGTCAAGGTAGGGTTTTTCTCTTGGTCTCCAGGTCTAGATTCTGGTGTTCCTATTTTCTTTAATCTACTAGGTAGGCATGAAATTTTATCGTTTTGAATATCTGAATTGTTTTTACTCGGGTGTTTGTCTTTATTTGGACTATGAACAATGGATTTTTTAGCTTAGTGTGTGTATGTATTAATCATTGCCTTTGTTATGGTTATTTAATTATGAATCCATCCAATGTCTCCTTCGGATGAATCTACATTCAAGATTGTCATAATAAAAAAAATTTGTTGTTTTGTTCTCCGTATAATTTATGCGCTGTTTTGCTTTTTCTCTAAACCTAATCTTAGACAAACTCATTTTTAATATATATATATATATATATATATTTGTTTAATATACTTCTTTCAACAAGCTATATATAAATATATAAATACTATAAATAAAATGAAGCAGTCTCAAAAATTGATTGTGTTATTGCTCACCATCTGAGTTCTTCACTCGGCTGAGGTCCTGCACACGCAATCAGGGTTCTTGCATACCCAACCTGAGTACTACACCTCCTTCTTAGTGAATCCGAGTCTCGCCACATGGAAATTAGAATATAAAGAAAGGGTTCATTATACTTTTTCTTTCTTTCACAAACTCGAATATACACATTGTATATACTAGTATATAAATTATACACACACCCATATAGTTTTAATTCACCCAGGTTTTTATTCTACCATGTGTTGATTTGCAATGATATTTTAATATGTAAGGGTTTTATTTATATGCTTTGTTTTTCTTGTGAAAAATAATATATACACACTTTATATATACGAATATGTATATGTTCACACACACACACACCCATATATATATATATGGTTTTCCATCCTAAACCTATTCTTAATTTCTAAATGTTATTTTCCAATGTTTAACCGATGTGAGTAGTACTTGTTTGGTTGTGAAATGCAAAACCCATACACTTAATTATATTTATATATGATCATCTCTAAGGTGAATCTAGGTTTTTCAAAGGTTAAAAGTTTGTATGTATTAATATTTCTAAGGTCGATAATTATATTTGGGTTCATTTAATATGGTTTTTAATTATGCAAAACTGAATATACACTTAGTGTATATTCAGACATACACACATAATTCAATCTATTTCTATTTTATGTCATTAAAGATGATTTACAATCTTTAAATAAATACTTGGATGTAAATAAAGTTTTGGGTTCAAATGGATTGGTATATTTATTACACATACACCCATATAGTTTTAATACACCCAGTTTTAATTCTATCAAGTGTTTATTTGCAATGATGTTTTTAAAATGTAAGGAAAATTTATTTATTACTTTATACAATCTCTATTTTCTGGTTCTTGTAAGAAAGTTCATTTTCTTAAAAAGTGAATTGACTGCTGAGGCTTATCTTGATATTAGAAAAAGAATGTTTATCAAAATGGCTGAGGAATTTGAGAAAAATCCAAATTTCGATTTTAAGAACATAACATGGAAGTGACTCATTATTCTGGTTCCCTTCTGCTTCAGAGATTTCTTTTTGGATCTGGATCTGATCTGCTCAGTGGATAGCCAAATGGGTTTGCCTTGCAGGAACTTCTATACTGCTTTTCTTTTGTCAGCTGGTTTAGTTCTGCATTCTGGTTTGGAAAGTGCACACCCTCCTGGATTTTTTGTTGCTTGCTGATGATTGCTTCAAGGTTGGGCTATTTTCTGGATTCTATTGTAGATTGGTGACTTTTATACAATGGTTGACAACTTTATAATGCTGCATTTTGGTTTGGAAAGTGCACTCACTACCTGGATTATCTTGTTGCTTGCTAATGATTGCTTCAAGGATGGGCTATTGTCTAGTTTCTGTTGCAGATTGGGGACTTTTACAATATGGTCTTGGATTTGAGAGCATGAATTCCTTGGTACTGGCCTGAAATTGTTGTTCCTTATGACTGATGTTGAATGGTTGAGAAGTGAGGTCCTTAAAACCTCTCCCTATCCTACTGTTAACACTCCACAAGGTCTGGATTTTCTGAACCTCCAGCTTGTTCTTGCCTGGACACTAGTTGATTTTGAAGATTTTCTCTATCTGCTTATAATGCTGGAATTAAGTATTCTGATTTCCTGGTTTGATCAGTATGCCTTTTGTATATTTGACGGCTATGGCAAGGATACTATAGAAGCAAGATGACCTCTTTCTTCTTTTTTCCCCTGCTCCGCATGGTTGCATTTCATGCTGTTTTCAGGTTCTGCTCTGAAAATGTTGAACAGCTGGGTGATATTGCTGGTTATGATGGTCTTTTCCTCTATAGCTTAGTATCTATCTTTGATGCGCTCGGAGTTTCTCTGATCAGCTTCTTATGGATTTCATAAGGGATGTTCACTTCATGAAGATGTTTGGCTTTCCCTATGCTTTTAATGATTTGTTGACTGCTTCTACCCGCCTGATTTTGAAGCCTGTTCCATTGTCCCTGTCTGCTATTGGCGTTTGGCTCTTCATGTTGGAAGTTCTGGATTCTTTAAGCACCTGGAGGCCCCCCCTTCACCAACATAAAGCCTAGATGACTCAGCATTCTCCTGGACTACTTCGGCTGCAGTCCCTCCTCCTCTTGAAGTATGTCAGCCTACTTTTCTTTTCTTACCCTATGTTCTGGCTGCTTTCTAAATGGTTGATGGTGTAACTTCATTACACCTCGTGATTACATTGTAAACTCTTTATTTAATAAATTCTCTTGGCTTGGTTTTTTTAAAAAAATATATATATATATGGTTATATGTATGCACATATAAGTTTGAACTATAATCCGAAATAGGTTGGCCTAAAAAAAACTTCGGTGGTTAATGTATGTTGTTGATATACTTAATTAAATTTGCATGAATGTATGCATTATATAGAAAAAATGTTGCACTGCAAATCAGTTGACCATATATGATATGCAACATAGGGTATGACCATTTATTAAGACATGACCATTTATCAGCGCATGAATTGAGCATGAATAATACCTATACGAAGTTATAAACATGCAATGTAATGCATTGAATGTTTATGGAAGAGTTGTAAAGTTATTAATTTATGTTATAAATCAAACTATTTATTATTCATCACTTATGATAATGAATTAAGAATTTAATTATTTGGAGTGGTATGGGACACCCCAAATAAAAGACATGGAATTAGGTATTCAAAGTGGTATGGGACACTTTGGATACACGGACTTATTAAACATATGAGGAATGTGTTGTAATAGTATGTTCTGTGTTGGGGACCGGTAAAAGTAAGCCCCCCGGGTTGGGGTCAGGTTACAGCAGACCCTTCGGGTTGGAGTCCAATTACAGAGGCTCTCTGGGATGGAGTTCGGTTACAGAGGCTCTCCGGGTTGGGGTCTGGTTACGGTTTTCCCCTAGGTCTTGGCACGAGGCCTTGACACAAAAATTAAAGTCTAGCATTATACATTCCCTCATTATGTGTATGATAATTAATTAACCAAATGGATATTCAACTAGTATAATATCCATTGATAAGATCCAGTACATATGAGTATCAAAAAATTAAAATCGTATGGCATGAGATATGTATAGCACTCAGTGATTTAGTATTCGATGTGTGGAATAGAAGTTATTACCTTTACACACAACTCTGATTATTCATTACTCTTAGCTTTTTAATTTTTGCTTTCATATTCTTATGTAATACATGTTTATAATGTCTTTTATTTGTTACTCCAAATGAGCATTCCCATAATTGAATCATGTATCCTTGTAAATATATTATCATGTTTTTAATTGATCACTTTTATGATATGTTCCATGTGTTATAGATTTTCTTTAAGATAAATGTTTTATGGAAAGTTTTAAGGAATGTTTTCAAAAGTTATATTGGTTTATTTTAAACCCCTTACTGGGAATTCGTATGCTCACCCTACGTTTTTGAAATAAATTTTACAGGTATTGAGTTTTAACTGAAGAAGCATTTCAGAAGTAGCTCGTTTCCCAGAACCTGAACCAAATTTTATCCCCTGTATGGACATGATGTGTAGTTGATCAGTTCTTTCTTTTGTAAAAGAAAGAAAAGGAATTACACATCAAGATTCAAGGGACCGACTCTGGGTATTCTGGGGTCGGGTCCTCACATTTGGTATCAGAGGATTTCGTTTAAATAATTTTGGAAAACCAAAACTAAACAAAGAAAAAATTTATTTAAGCATTATTAAGTATGATGTTTTCTTGGAAAACAAATACCAATCTTATGTCTCTTTAGAGACATCCGATAAAATTAAGAACAATACCGAAAACTTGGTTATGTGTTACTAAGTAGTATTTTCCTTAAATTTTCAGATGGCTGATGCATCACACCTTATATCTCTCCTAATGGAGATGGTAGAAAATATAGTGTCCAAGTCATGTTCAGGGGGCTACAAGACTTTTGAAAACCTTTGGTTGTCCTGTAAACAACTACATCAGCAGTAAAACTTCCCAAACATCCTCTATCTTTACCAAGGAAGCAATATGGTCTATTACCATATCACATTTTCACAATTTGAAGCATATAGGAAAAGAGGAAAGTTTCATGAAGCCCTTTTTCTATGTCTCACTTTGGCTGATAACTACTGAGCTGTAGGTAAATTTCTAGAAGCTTTTTTGGATGGTGACCATCAGGCGGTCTCCCTATTCCAGGTCTTGAGTTTTAGTATGTATGGAGAACTTTATGACTTCAATATTTTCAAGAATGACGTGGTGTGTGGGACTTATATGGATTTGGTCCACTCTGAAATTTCCGACCTCCACACTTCTCATGCCTCTTTATGGAAGGTTGAGTTCTTTAGGCATAGGTTCGACCCTAGTTGTTCACAGTGTGTCTGGGCCAAGGAAATTGAGCAGCTGAATACTACCTTAGGAATCCACCTGAGGTCGTCAGCACCCTACCATCGGTGGTGTTCCCGATAAAGGGACCTTGTGAGTGATGTGTGTCTGGTGTTGGTGTGGTCGTGCATGAATATTTTAGAATTGTGAGGACACAATTTTTTTAGGGGGGAATAATGTAACATCCCAAGATTTTAAAACTAAGTTTTAATATGTTTTTGAGATAATATTTTAAGAAAATAATATTTAAAATCAAGTGTTTTAATTATAATTAATTTATTCTAAAAATAAATATTGTTTTCCTTTGTTTGAAAGAGTATTTTAAAATAACTATGTTTATTTTTTTTTGAAAAATAGAATTTATTTTTAAAGGTTATTAAAGAGAATAATAATTATTATTATAAATAAGAGTGAATTTTTTTTTTGGAAAATTGTTATTATTATAATATAATTTATAAATATATGAAAATATATTATGTTTTATGATATTTATGAAACATAAATGTATATAATTATTTTTCTACAAAAAAGAATACACTTTTATATATGTGTTTAAAAAAATATATGTAACTTGATTTATTTATTTATTATAAAAACGAAATATATATATATATAAACTAAAATTCTATATATACATATATATATATATACAAAAAAAATTAAATAATAATACAAAAAGGGTAAAATATGATATTTTCTATAAATATATATAATTATTTTGTATATAAAAAACATGATATAATATACATATGTGTGTATATTTATAAATATGATTATACCTTTAATTATTATTATATATATATATATATACATATATATTATTTAATTATTTTATTAAAAAATATATATATATATTAAAAAACGCTACAATGACACATATATTAAAAATAAGAATTTAATATTATACAAAAAATGTTACTAATGTTTGTTTTCTTTTAAAAATGATATGATTTGTAGTTAAAAAAATGTTAAATGAAAAAAAGTAAAATTCAACCAATGAAAAATGAAAAAGAAAAGATATAATAATATATATTTACAATGATGACTTTGATAAAATTGGGATAATAGAAAAATTTAGAGTAATATGTAGATGTGAGGAAAGGTAGAAAATGTGGAAGGTATAAAAGACTTGACATTAAAAAAATTCACAAAGTAATGTTAACAAAAAAATATAATAATAAGTATTGATATTATATGGAATAAAATTCTAATAATATCATATTAAGATTTGTTTTAAAAATTTAAAAATTACAAATACATTGTACAAATTATGATAATTATTATTTTGATAATACATTTTCAATTATTAATTTAATTTATAACATTATAAGTATATAATATAAAATATATAAATGTATATTTATAAAATAATTTAATAATAATAACTTTTACTTTTTAAAAAGTGGTGATAAAATAATTTTAATAGAGTAACTTTTTACATTTTAATTTATTAATAATATAATATATAATAATAATAATTTAAAGATTTAAGAAAAAGATAAGATAATAAGGATATAAAAATATAAAAATATAATAATATAATAATAATAATAAGATCAAAATAAGGGAAAAGTGGAGATCCATGTGAGGAGGAGGGTGCCGACTTTTGAAACCCAGTTTAGGGTTTATAGTAGGGGTTGATCTATGGGTGAGATGTGCATGGTGCGCCCTGGCTTGGTCTTTGAGTCTTCTGCATTGGGGATGAGTTTTGGTTTAGGATTTCAGCACGTCGTGAGGGATCTTCAAGATGTGGTCTTGACCGCAGCTTCGGGTCGAGCATCGATGGAGGAGCACGACCATCGTGCGGTCGAGGACCAAGGGTCGAACATCGACCATGTTTTTTAAGGGTCGAGGTAGGGTTTTTCTCTTGGTCTCTGGGTCTAGATTTTGGTGTTCCGATTTTCTTCAATCTACTAGGTAGGCATGCGATTTTATCATTTTGGATATCTGATTTTTTTTTACTCGAGTGTGTCTTTATTGGGACTATGAACAATGGATGTTTTAGCTTGGTCTGTGTATGTATTAATCATTGCCTCTATTATGGTTATTTAATTATGAATCCATCCAATGTCTCCTTTGGATGAATCTACATTCGAGATTCTTGTAATAATTTTTTTTGTTATTTTGGTCTGGGTATAATTTATGCGATGTTTTCCTTTTTCTCTAAACTGAATCTTAGCCAAACTTGTTTTTAAAAAATATATATATATATATATTTACTATACTTCTTTCAGATATATATATATATATATATATATATATATATATATATGCTATATATAAAATGAAGAAGTCTCAAAAATTGATGGTGTTAGTACTCACCATCTGGGTTCTTCACTCGGCTGAGGTCCTGCACACACAATCGGGGTTCGTGCATACCCAACCTGAGCACTACACCTCCTTCTTGGTGAATCTGAGTCTCTCCACAAGGAAATTATCATATAAAGTAAGGTTTCATTATAATTTGTATTTTTTTCTCAAACTCGAATATACTCATTGTATATACTAGTATATAAATTATGAACACACCCATATAGTTTTAATCCACCCAGTTTTTTTATTCTACCAAGTGTTGATTTGCAATGATATTTTAATATATAAGGGTTTTATTTATATACTTTGTTTTTCTTGTGAAAAATCATATATACACGCTTTATATAAATGAATATGTATATGTTCATACACATACACCCATATATATATATATATATGGTTTTCCATCCTAAACCTATTCTTGATTTCTAAATGTTGTTTACCAATATTTAACCGATGCGAGTAGTAATTGTTTGGTGGTGAAATGAAAAACCCATACACTTAATTATATTTTTATATGGTCATCTCTAAGGTGAATCTAGGTTTTTAAAAGGTTAAAAGTTTGTATGTATTAATATTTCTAAGGTCCATAATTATATTTGGGTTTATTTAATATGGTTTTTAATTATGCAAAACTAGATATACACTTCGTGTATATTTGGACATACACACATAATTAAATCTATTTCTATTTTATGTTATTAAACATGATTTAAAATCTTTATATAAAGACGTGTATGTGAATAATGTTTTGGGTTCAAATGGTATATTTATTACACATATACCCATATAGTTTTAATCTACCCAGTTTTAATTCTATCAAGTGTTGATTTGCAATGATGTTTTTAAAATGTAAGACAAATTTATTTATTACTTTATACAATCTCTATTTTTTGGTTCTTGTAAGAAAGTTCATTTGCTTAAAATGTGAATTAATTTTATGATGTTAAGGGTTTGCTATTATTAAATAAATTAAATTTCTTATAAGGTGTTAATATACACATATAGATATATATATATATATATATATATATATGCAATTTTTAGTTTTCAAAATATATAAAGTAAGGGTGTGACATATACATATTTTATGTATATATATATATGGTTATATGTATTCACCTATAAGTTTGAACCATATTACGAAATAGGTTGGCCTAAAACAAACTTCGGTCATTAATGTATATTGTTGATATGCTTAATTAAATTCTTATGAATGTATACATTATATAGAATAAATATTTCACTGCAAATCAGTTGACCATATATGCTATTCAACATAAGGTATGACCATTTATTAAGACATGACCATTTATCAGCCCGTGAATTGAGCATGAATAATACCTATCCAAAGTTATAAACATGCATTGTAATGCATTGAAAGTTTATGGAAGAGTTGTAAAGTTATTAATTTATGTGATAAATTAAACTCTTTATTATTATTCACTTATGATAATGAATTAAGAAATTAAATATTTGGAGTGGTATGGGACACCCCAAATAAAATACATGGAATTAGGTATTCAAAATTGTACGGGATACTTTGGATACATGGCCTTATTAAACATAAAAGGAATGTATTGGACTAGTATGTTCTGGGTTGGGGACTGGTAAAAGTAAGCCCTCCGGGTTGGGGTTCAGTTACAGCAGACCCTCTGGGTTGGAGTCTGGTTACAAAGGCTCTCCTGGATGGAGTCTGGTTACAGATGCACTTCGGGTTGGGTTCTGATTACAGTTAGCCCCTAGGTCTTAGCACGAGGCCTTGACATAGAAATTAAAGTCCGGAATTATACATTCCCTCATTATGTGTATGATAATTAATTAACCAAATAGATATTCAACTAGTAGAATATTCGTGGTTAGGAGCCAGTACATATGAGTATTATAAAAGTAAAATCTTATGGAATGACATATGTATAGCACTCAGTGATTTAGTATTCGATGTATGGAATTGAGGTTATTACCTTTATGTGCAACTCTGATTATTCATTACTCTTAGATATTTAATTTGTGATTACATATTCTTATGGAATACATGTTTAGAATGTCTTTTATTTTTCACTACAAATGATCATGCCCATAATTGAATCATGTATCCTTGTAAATCTGTTAGAATGTTTTTAATTGAGCACCTTTATGATATGTTACATATGTTATAGCTTTTTTAAGAGAAATTTTTTATGGAAAGTTTTAAAAAATGTTTTCAAAAGTTATATTGGTTTATTTTAAACCCCTTACTCAGCATTCGTATGATCACCCTACATTTTTGAAATAAAATTTTCAGGTATCGGGTTTTAGCTGAAGAAGCATTTCAGAAGTAGCTGGTTTCCCGGAACCTAAATCGAATTCCATCCTCTGTGTAGACATGATGTGTTGTTGATTAGTGCTTGCTTTTGTAAAATAAAAGAAATGAATTACACATCATGATTCAAGGCACTGGCTCCAGGTATTCTGGGGTCGGGTCCTCAAAAAGTTCCTTTTTTTTCTTTTTCAATTATCTATTATATATAGCCATAACACACAAAAATGAGTTAAACTGTTCAAAAATTAGAAATAATAATCATTAAAATAAAAAATATTATATTTTAAAATACCTTAAAATAGATTCATGAAAAATAGATATAAAATACCCCATACTTGAATTCATACTTTTCCTCAAGGATGAAATCCAAAAATACTACAAAGGATGCTTACTCTACCATTATTTAAAATTAAATGTCAACAAATAAAATTGATCAAATGGAAAATTAAATGTTCAAGCATTGTACATAGAAAATTTATCTGTGCCTCAATTTTCAAAGAGACAAATTAACCATGTATTTTACTTTTCCTCTTTCAAAATATCCAAGACTTTTTTATTTATCCATTTCAATTTTTTAATTCATTATTAATATGAATATCATTTGTAACTAACATCACATGAATTTTTCTACTCATTATAAAGGTAATAATGAATAGAGTGACACACATACCTCAAGAACATATAAATTACCATAGGCTTGAAATACATATAACATATCCACCATGCAAAGACAGAATCACAAGTAATCATAATGGATTCACCATTTAAAATAAAATGACTCTGAGTATTAGGGTAGGTAGGTAAATGATGTAAATCATATAATTCTCAAAAATAATGTTCAAATCTAAAGAACATAGAATGATAATAAAAAATAGCTCAATGAAAGTCTCCTCTTCCCCCAATATCTCTAAGCAGGTTCATAAAGAGTTGAAATACAATAAATGAAACACCCTATTTTATTATTATTTTTCTATTTTATTTTATTTTTTAAAGGTTGAGATGGGGGAAATTTACAAATCCACCACCCAACCCCTAATGATCTCCTTACAACACTATTTGTAATAGTTATAAAAATATCACTGGTCAAGCAATGGTGATTTTTGAATTTCCCTAGACACAACCCATTTTTTAAGAGGGTGTGAAATAAATACAATGAATGTTCCTTCCCCAAATCTCATTAAATATCACCCACACTTATTCATTACAAAATGACCATCCCTTCCACCAGTTTTTGTTTCCCCCACTTTTATGATTGATAATCATGAAAAATATTTAGAGTAAGGTAGGAAATGACAATATGGGTTTTCAACATGGATAATTTCCTAACAAGTCTGTTCATGGATTCTATGGTATTAAAAAATGATTAATGTAAGGTGGGTATCAAGATAAGGGCCGGAAACAATAACTCCCCAATCATTTTAAAAGTGATTCGGTTCAGTTATATCTTTGATAAGATGTAAAGAAAGTTATATAAGAAAATATTACTAAGTTTCCCAAGAAATATATGAAATAAAGAATGAAAAAAATTGGATCAGTGGATGTATCAATAATGAGATGAATGGTTTGGATAACTACTCATGGAAATATATATTAATAATCAAATCAATTAATGAAAATATCATAAATTAAAAACATGAAAAAATCTCAGAAAAATTTCATTTACATTGATTAACATGCTCCTAAAATCACGATTTTTCAAATCCCAATCCATAGGATTATCCCCACTTACTATTTTCTCCATTTTTCTCATTCAAATGTATTTAAAAAATAAATAAATTCATGGAATGTAATTATCCTGTGTAGTTTCATGTTTCATATTTTTGTTGATTGAAGCAAGAATCAAATGCGGGGTATAAAATTTACAGTTAAATATCAAAACCGTTTTAATGTGGATAATATAGTATAAAATTTCATAATTTAAACTCTTACTCCCTTTTCAATTGATTCTTTGAAGTTAGATGTGTAGGTTCATCTTGCACTAGATTAACAATATATAATGAATATATGATGTGTAAATTTATTATTTAATAATGTGAACTATGTTCATAACATGTAATGGTCCTAAAAATTCTTCTTTTAATTCATGCTCATTATTTTCATCCTTGGTCATTGATGGTCCTGCAAATTAAAAATAAACAGATGAAAGCACAATCCATTATTAATGAATTTTGAAATATTTGGAGCGAGAGAATGTGCACCTCTAAAAACTAAAAATAAAAAAATAAAAACAAAAAACTTGGGTTTCCTCCTAGAAGCGGTTTTGTTTAGCGTTGTTGTCTCAAACTTACCTCCTTTAGCTTCATCTCACGTGATGGATGATTGAATTTTTTTACCTGATCAGGGTCCATAAATGGTCTCAATTGTTTTCTATCCACATAGGTCATCCCCTTTCCTTCCTCTCAAAAAAGATTCATTCTCCCTGATATTAGTACTTTCTTGATCTCTATTGGAATGATCCACCATTTCTTCTATAATACCGATGAACTAAATGGAAGTTTATATAAAATCCATACATGTATCCCTTTCTCAAATGTAGTGGGGTTGGACTCTCCTCTGGTGTCAGTGGTCTTGGTCTTTATCTATATCTTTCTTCTTTAGCTGATAATCCTCTTGCACAACAACATATAACTCATGTAACTCTTCAATTTCAGCAACACCCTCACATTTGGGTGTTTTTTCTTCTCTAAACTCATTTTCCTATCTCACATCATATTTCTTTATTTCCTAGTGGATGTTGAAACTTACTTGATCACTTCCAACTCTTAGACATAGTTCTCTACTTTGGATTTTGATTTGTGCACACCAAGTGGCTAAAAATGGTCTCCCTAGAATGAATGGAATTCAATTTTCTTCCATGTCCAACACTATGAAGTCAATGGGGAAGTAGAATTTATTGACTATTATAAGGATATCATTGACTAGTCCTCTTGTGGATTTTATTGTTGAGTCTACTAATTGAATAAGTATTTTTGTGGGATTTAGTCTGTTTAGTCCTAAACTCTTGAAATCCATGTACAAAATGATATTGAAACTAACCCCTAAGTCACCCAAAGATTCTACACATTTGTTATCTTTGATAAACATGATAATTTAAAAGATACCTAGATCATTTTTCTTCTTTTTTAGGTCCTTAGATACCACCTACGAGCACTCCCATGTGAGTGGAATAGTACCAATATCTTCTAGTTTCTTTTGGTTGGTTACCAGCATTTTCATGATTTTTTAATATGTCATAATGTTCATGAGAGAATCTAACAAAGGTATATTGATATGAATTTTTTATAGTGTTCAAATAATTTAACTTTCTGTACATTTTTCTTTACTTTCACTATTCATTTTGGAAAAGGCAATCTTGGCTTTTACTAAGGTGGTTCTTCTTCTTCTTCTACTTCTTCTTCTTCTTCAGCTAATTGTTCTTTCCTTTTTAACTTATTTCTCACTTACTTACATTGTTTGTTGTTTTGATAATTCTATACCACTTCCATTTGTTTTATTCCCACTTCTAAGTTGTATAGCTTTTAAATCTTCATGTGGGAATACTTCCGGGCACCCTAGTTGTGCACCTTTAGGTCACTCTCTAAGATGAATATACATTTTTCCAACTTGTTTCTCTAGATTATGCAATGAATCCTTTTGGTTTATTTATTATTCTTTTATTTCCTTGATTAAATCCCTAGAATTAGTCATGAATATTACCAATATCTCTTCCAATGTAAGGACTTGGCTCGTCAGTATGGGACCTTGGGGTACTTGTTATTGGTACCCTTGTGGTATTTTTTGAAGTCCTTTTTCTTGTTGTTTTTGTGGTCTCCAACACTTAAATTGATTACCATGATTGTAATTAGCATAATTTGTGTCTTCTATACACGTACCTTGGGGGTATTTCTACTAGACTATCATGACGTCCATCTTCATTATTAATGATTCCAACTGTGCTATCATCCAATAATTATTTTTTGCCATGTGAACACCTTTTTGTTGTGTCCCTTATCTTTTAAACTAGAAACTCTTGCTCTCCATTTCATTTAACAAGTTTTAGTTCAATTCAGGTAAATTATTTATTAATGATACTCCAGCTACAACATTGATAATTTATCTCTTTTCCTACGACAAACCCTTATAAAATATTTGGATTAGAAACCATAGCTCTATCTGATGATGGGGGAATTTTTGATTCATATATTTTTATCTCTCCTACATAGAATTCAAAGATTCATCTTCAAATTGATAAAAGTTCAGAATATTTACCTATATGTCCATTGATTCAGAATGTGGAAAGAATAGGGTGAGGAAGTTTCATTCCAGATCATCCCATGTTGTGATGGAATGTGATGGAAAGATTTGAATCCAATATTGAGCTTGCTCACATAATGAAAATCGAAAAATATGGAGTCTTACCACATCATTTGATACATTTTGGAATTGGAATG
This sequence comes from Viscum album, assembly GCA_963277665.1. Taxonomy (NCBI): domain Eukaryota; kingdom Viridiplantae; phylum Streptophyta; class Magnoliopsida; order Santalales; family Viscaceae; genus Viscum; species Viscum album. Next base: position 1,056,438,294 of record OY728133.1, read on the forward strand.
TGTCGTAGAGATTGATGAAGCTTTTTAAATGTTTGTTCGGATCTTCATGTGGTAGTCTGGTTAATTGCATGCTATTTAGGATCATTGAAATTATTGAAGGATTGATCTCAAATTGGTTTGCATAAATGGGGGCGGGGGGTTCTAGGATGCTTGATTGTAATCCTATATTTGATGGCCTCCTATAGTCTTCAAGCATTCACAACCCCAGATATCTTTGAAGAATTCCAGTGGGTTGGTTTTTCTAGTGCCCTCCATAGTTGTATCTTACTTGTTATTCTTTAAGTTTTTCTCCAATTTGGTACTTAATTCAAAAACTTATTTTCATTTTATTAATTTTTTGTGTTCATGTATTTGAAATTCAAAATATGAAATCCAAAACACAAACACACCCAATGTAAATAAATATATTTAAATAAACCAATAAAATAAAATTTATAATTAAAATCCTAAAAACTAAAAAATAATTGTCCCCGAAAATGGAACCAATTTTGATTCACCCGTAGGGAGTTGTTATTTCTCAATACGTTAAATAAAAATAAAAAATTTATAAAAACTCAAATTATACTATTAAAATTTATATAGAAGTAGGTCGAGATTAATCTATAGAGATGATAAATTTAGTTTAATTAAGATTTTAAAATAAAATATTTTGATTGATTTATTAAAGAAATAGGAAAGTATCAGACTGGGGTTTTGGAAAAAATTTAGAGAAATCAATAATTGAGAGTGAAGAAGATTGATTGATTGGTTTGAAAACAATTTTGAAAAACATACTAGGGTTTTTTAATTTCCGGGTTTGGGTGCAATTGGATTTTATAAAATAAATTGATTAATCCATTTTTGGTGTTAGAGTAGAGATGAGGAAGATCCAATGGTCAAGGTATCCCATCCTTAATACAGAAATCCCATATTTCCCTTAGTTCAGTAATTTAGGGTTTTGTTGAATCAATTTTGTCTTTTTATTGTATTAAAATTCGATTCCCCTAAATTTGACAATGTTCATTTCACCTTTACAGTTGTTAGTTGTGAAATTCTAAAGTTTTATTTAGATTCAATTATTAATGTTCATGAAAAAAGAAAAATAAATGGATTAGAAGTTGAAGATTAAATTACGAAAAAGAAAATACATGAATAGAATAAAAATAAATCTATCCAACTTCACCTTTATCCTATTACATAACCCTTACACAAGGTGGGTTTACCCCCTCATCCTAGTGATGAGAGTATAGAGGGAAGGAGAAAATAAAATTAAAGCATAAATAAATAGGAGATTAAACTAGGGAAGACCTTGCATAATGTAGATTCTCGCTCCAAGATTTGGTCTTCTAAGATCTCCCTCACAGCAGTAGGCCGACCCTCCATTTATAGGAACTAGATGGGGTCGGGTATTAATGAATGAAATAAAGGATGGGTCAAATTTTGTTCATGGATAGGTCCCATGTATTAAATATTATAGAGAATTAAATATACATCAAATATGGCTACTTAAATCCCATCCTCACTATTTACAAGACATGTAATGTTAACACGATGTGTAAAACTTTATATTGATTTTCTCCACTTCACAATGTGTCTCTCTTTCTCGCCTTTCACCGGAACATGACATGTAATGATTAAATGACTTTCAATATCAGTTTTTTACTATGGATGCCTCCTTTTTCCTCATTTTTTTTGTTTTATGCCTTGGAAGTGCTCAATGACCATCCCTAAAAATACAGCGTCATGCTGCGAGTGAAGTGAAGCGGTGAAAATTGTCTTTTTCCAACTTTTTTAATTATCCATTGTCTCATACCATAACATAAAAAATGAGTTAAACTGTTCAAAAATTGGAAAGAATAATCATTAAAATAAAAAATCTAATATATTAAAATACCTTAAAATACATGCATGAAAAACATATATCAACCATTTTTGGGTTTTGACCATTTATAACATTCTTTTAAAGACTTTTAAATCTAATAAAACTAATTTTCTGAACATTATGATCATATCACACATCATATTACTATTCAATATATTTTTTACATGTCAAAAATTAGTCAAGAATCATTTCACAATGATTCTAAAACAATATGATATTGTTTGTTATATTTTGACTCTTTGACATATATTTTTTGACTTGTAAATCGATAAAATTACCATTTGGTCATTTAAAGAAAATAGAAAGTTGTATTGACATGAAGTTTATTCCTACATGTCAAAATTTCATGTTATTCAATTTCCTAGGATTTATCGATAATCAATGACCCTTTTCTTGGTTTTGAACCTTTGGAACTCATTTGGATCACCTATGGACTCATGTTGATTTCCACTAGAAGCATCCAGACCCTACATCAAATTAATATTAAATATTATAGGAATACTAAAAAATATTAGTTTAAGTATAATTTATTTTCTTTTTTACCTATGATGTTTACACCTGTTCACCATCAACGGGATTCTACATTATCACCTCCTCTATACATGAATAAATTTGTGATAATATCTCCTCATACTCTACCTATAATTTCTTAAACCAAGCATTTGTACTGTGCTATATAGTCTGCTATATGACATTAACCTCAGATGGTGTGTGCATATCAACATATCTACATGCACTCATCACATATTTTCTAACAACTGCATGATGTGGGACACCTGTGACATATGATAATGAATAACCATGTCCATCACACCCTTTGAAACATTTAAATATCTCATATATGCATGAAATAATATGTCGTTTCTCCTCTAGAACATGTGATTTCTCAATATTAAATTAAAACTATAAAATATACATAAATAAATAATGAGAAAAATGATTATTATCAATGAAATAAAAAATATATTTTTTAATAAATTAATTTCTTACTATAATACCAAAAACATTAGGATTAGTAGCCCATAGTGTCCTCATCCATACTAATATCTTATTAGTGGGCTCACCTCACTAACCCAACTACATCGATGGTGAACATCAATTACAAATTTATAATCATGTTATACTATAATATTATAAATATATGAATGAACAATGAATTTTAAATTACATTATTCCTAATCCATGGCACATGTTGTTTTTTAAGTTTAGAAGGAGTCCCATAAAGTGAAAGATTATCTAAATGATGAATAGACTCATCCTATATTCAATTTATACAATTATTATACATATGAAATATTAAAGTCATTTATATATTCAAATCAAAAAATATCACTAACATCACCTCAATCAATCAAAGAATCACTAAATCCTATCAGTAGGTGGGTAGAGTACTCAACCAAACATGTTGTATGATATCTAGCACACCTGAAAATAGTTTCCAATGATATCTATTCACAGTTAAATTATGATATTTCCATAATTTTTTACATTTGAAAATTAAAAGTGTATGAAACTCATTGTAACGACCCATGTTTCAAACCAGACCAAAACCCAAAAGAATTTAAATTTTTTACATTTACTTAATGTATTGTTTTACAAACTGAGATTTAGAATGGAATTATGAGAGTTGGAATAATTTAATATGTTGTTTTTGGACTTGGGTGAAGTCCTTATGGGTCCCTTGAAGGTCTCGTTGAGTTTCAGGAGCACCGATCTCTAAAAAGTCAAGGTTTGGGCGCTTTGAATAGGGTGCATGGTTTGCCTAAAACCGTGCAGCCCTCAGTAATAAATTGTATGACCTACAGCATGTGGGAAGAGGTAGTGTGCAAGGCTGCGTATGATTTTACAAACTTTATTCCTAGACCACATATTTAGTTTGACTTAGATAGTACCTAGAAACTATTCACCACATGGTTAGGCTAACTGTTCAGAACAATCTGTGTGAGGTTGATTCCTAAGCAGAGGGTGTCACACGATTGTCTCATGATTTGGCTAACCGTGCAACCCAAACTCTGCGGTATATTTTTTAGGAAATTAAATTAATAAATTAAAATTAAAATAAAATAAAATAAAACTATATACCCTTATCCCCCATTCATACCCACACGACATAACCCTCCCCTTCCTCTCCATCGTGTGCGATGCACCCCCCTTCTTGACTTCCCTCTCCACACACAGTTTCCATCATATTTCTTCACAATTCTCATTTGATTCATCAAGGTAAGCCTTTATCCTCCCTCCTCTTTTTTTGGCCAATTTTCCCCTCTCCCTATCATTTGTTCATTTCGGTTGAACCCTAGGTTAGGGTTTAGCCTGATTTTTGGTTTCTTCTCTAATGTTAGGTCATGTAGTGTCTCTCTTGGGCCAACCTTGTTAATATTCCAGAACCCTCCATCAAAGGAGAAGTGGTTTGGATTGTTTTGGTCCACCCCAATTTATGGTAGGTTTTTCTCTGTTATTAATTATTTATCAACTTCAATTTGGGGATTTTGTAGTTTCTATGGTTTTGGTAAATTTCTTTAAGTGAATTGGACCTTTCCATAGTTATTTCGAGTCTCCAGAGTCAAAGGAGATTTACCATTTATACATAGGTAGGTGTGTATATATGTAATTTACACCTTTATATGTATATTCACCCATAGAAGTATATATATATATATATATATATGGGGCTAGGTGTGATTACGTATATATATAGATATATGAAAAATTCATATGTATGTAAGTGGAAATGGTTGTATGCATATATAAGCATATATGTAAGGATCCCCTTGTACATATTCATGGCCATGAGAATATGTACACAGGGTGTAGGTTTCCTTAGTTATATGAAAAGGTGCATATTCTTATAGGCGGGAAGGAGCACCTTCGAGTAGTTTCCAATGAAAATGTTAAGTGCTGAAGTGTTTATCTTGGCCTTCTTCCTCTTTGAGGTTGGATCCCTTTCTATGGATCCTTAAATTTAAGAATTAATTTATTTCACTCTTTTCACACCTTTCTTATTTATTAATTAGTGTTATTTGATTTTAGAATAAATTTTTCTTTTGATGAATTGAGACATGCCTTTCAAGTAAATGTTAAATAATGTTAAAAGAATTTTTGATAAATAATGTCACGTTTTTATATTAAAGCCCCTATATTGTGGTGCGCTATCTTATAAATATCATAGTGCTGATATATGATTTATATATTTCTTGTCCAAATTTCTTTGATCCTTCTTTTATGATTTTATGTAATTATTTGATATATGGTGGGTTTAAAACATGGCCCTTGAATATTGTCCGTTAATGGAGTTTCACCTTTTTCTGTGTAAATGGAAAATGACCAAAGCTCTTTCTAAGAGATTGGATTGCTTAATAAATGGGATTTCCAAAGTAGTAAATTTATCAAGAGGACCATGGTACCCTCTAAGTACCATTTGTGTCTGATTAAATGAATTGACTTGTGAAATGGATTAAATAGAATGTTTTAATTTGAATTCCTAGTTCATGATGACTTCATCTCATTGTACATTTTAAAATGGAATAACTGAAGTGGAATTTAATAGGGTGGTATGACCAAACCTATTTTTGAAATTAAAGAATCACATATTATGTAACTTGTTATAATTATGCCACCCTTGATTATACTGGGATTATATAAATGAAAATCATGATAGGTACTACCTCATGGCTTGCATTATAAATATGATGATGCCAGGATATAGGTTTTATAGATAAATTTCATGAGACAGTTTGCCTCATTACATATATTATAAATGAATAATTCTTTATAGAGGTTGTGTATGATTGTAAGGGGGTTGTTTATGGTGGATAAACTCTCTCCCTTACGTCGGGTATTGAGTATGGCATCTCACATCAGTGATACGATATGGGTGTTGGGTTGAGGCACCACACTCCATGATAGAGTGTTGCATGGAGACTCACTCACCATCCTGAGTGTTTTAGTACGGAATCTATCACTCAATTGGGATGTATGTCATGCATCCTTTGGCATGAGCTTTTAGGCTTGTTAGACTAGTCATGGACAATGTGAGTTATAACCTAGTCCCGCCAACACTAATATTCTAGGTATATGGCCATTAGGCGTCCACCCACACTTGGTTCATATAGGTGGATGCAATATATTACTAAACTATATATATATATATATATATAATTATTACTATATAAATAGTTCCTGATCAGACACTTATTCTAGCTATGAGCCGAAGCAGGTATAGCTGCCAGGTGTCCTGTAGGAACCTGGGTGGTTTGTTATTTAATTATTCAGCACTAATTGTTTATTTTTCTTCTTATACCTGATGACTACTTTACATTACATTCAAGTAATGGATTTTTATAGATTCCATGGGTTCCAACATATTGAGATTTATATCTCACACCCTGTTCAGGCCACCATTACATTGGGGTTCCTCAGTAGAACTTATGTTTGTAGAACCATGGACTGTTGATTGATCTCTCTTTATTGTACTTGGGAGTTAAGAGCAAAGTACTGAGTTGGTGCTCAGGATTCTTGTGGAGTTATTCATTGGGTAGTTTTTCTATTATTACATCTCTATTGTAAGTCACACTTCTTGCAATTATAGCATCATTTGTTATACATTCATTGTTGTAAATTAGCTTTGGTCATCTTTCTATTCTGTTGATTATTATAATTCTTTCATTTCTATCTATCTTTCATTTATTTTACTAATTTGGAATTTTTATATTATTCATTATTTGTTATACCACAATGTTATCCTAATTATGAGGGAGTATCTACTTGTTATCACTTGCTTAGACCCTCACTACATGTCGACAGCCTGTGGCATACAGGGAGGCACACTTGAGGCCATGTGACCCACCGGTATGGATATCAGTTTGGTGCTAAGTTAGGTCAAGACATTACACTCATACAGATAGAATATCAAATTATCTCATTCCAAAAAAAAAATTATCATTATCTACAAAAATAATCAAAATAATATCATGAGAATTTAAACATTAATTTTACCAAAACCACCGTATTTAATTTTTCAATCATCTCTTAGGAGAATAAATTACACTCGTGAGTCATTATAGGTAATATGTGGGGTAATATATCATATATATTAGCTAATTAATTGATACACTCATCCCTAATTTAATTGGATGAAAAGTTTCATAAAATAAAACATCCAGTCGAGTACCAGTGTTCCAAGATTAAACACCTCTACCATGGACTATATGTCTTCTAGAAGTTATTTCCAATCTTGATAAATGAAAATTCATATTATGGTAAAAAATAACTAATTTTATAATAAAAAAACTAAAACTAATTGAACAATATACTTACATAATTTTATAGTAAATTAATATAAAATTGAAAACACATAAACCCATAATTCCAGATGAAGGACCCTAAAATTTCTATGACATAAATTTATTCTTGTAAAAAATATAGTTAAATTTTTTAATGGTTTTATAAATACTTCATAAATTTTTAAATTAAAATTAAACTTTTTTATATGTAGTTGTAAAAAATTATAGGAAACCTTTTTCTGATCATTTAATTCTATAATATATCCTTTAATGGCCTCCCAAATCCATCGAATATTTTCTTCTCATATGACTATAAAGTTTTATTCAAGATTTTTCTTAAGAAAGGAAGTGATATATAGCTCCTCTTGTTTAATAATAAATCATCCCTTTAATATATTTTCACAACATTCAAGTTCAAATTAGTGTTAAAAAGTATAATTTTTATATCAATGATGTCAATAAATATGGATAATTTCATACTTGATAATATTTATATAATATATTATTAAATTTTACCAATATAAATCGAATCTAGTCCACTTTTTTCCATGAACTATATTGACCTAATCAAACATAACCTATATATATTTCAATCAATGACCTAAAATAACTTCAATGATGCACCTCAATAGTCTGTAGTAATAACATACATCGACGGATTTTCAACCAATACCACTATTTTAATTTTATCAATTCATATAGATATCACTAATACAAATTCAAAATCCTTTAATATCCAAATAATTGCAACAATTAGCTATAATAAGTGGACCATCAACTAGTTGATTGAATTATTAAGTCACTATATAAGTATATAATTCACATATATTATGAATTTGAAAATTTTATGTAATTAAGTGGATTTAGGGGTAATAAAATACACATTAAATACATTATATATTTTTTAAATAAATTTTATATACATAGGTGAGTCTTGAACCAATCATAAAATGTGTTGAAATGAAGTTGTTGGATCCGATTTTTAGTGGCAAGGACCTATTCCTTTTCAACTCAATAGTATTCACCCTAAATTTAAAAACAAAAATAGATAAGGAAAAAATTAAATATATAATTGAAAAAAATAAGCGATCACCTATATAACTTATTGCATCAATAACATAATTGATGGATTGTTGAAAAACCTATATCGATGAGATTAACCCACTCATCATTATTTATATTAAGAATTTTTTATTCTTTAATTGGACCATCATCTATCTAGGAGGGTTTATATAATTTCATTTCAACATTATTATGATAAACAACATAGAAATAGGTGAATTCATCCATACAATAACCCTTGGTAATCAAATCTTATGGATGAGAACTATTGAATACATATTGTTTCAATTTATTAAAATGTGGTTTTATTAGATACATCCAACAAAATTTAATGGGACTATTTGCAATGACTCCACTAGTAAAATATATGGTCAATTAGACCATAAAATCTAAAATTAAAGTCAAAATAATTCATCCAAACTACATAGTGTAATCATAATCACGTCCTATATATTTTTCAAATCACTCATTTTATGATGTAAGATACCATATTTTACTGAGGTGAGTTATCTTTTAAATTTTGTTTGAACCTAATAAGTTCGGTGTTTGAGCCTTTTTTCTAGTGTAAAGTGAGGCATCAGAGGTGTCAAAAACTCAAAGAAGTTGAGCTTTCAAGAGTCTATAAATGACATGAAACCTGAGAGGGTCTAAAGTTCCACTGACTAGTGATGGGTTTATCTATATGGGGTCTCCTATAGGAGACCCAAAAACCATTTGGTGGGGTTACCAGGCATACAATGGTGTTGGAGGACACAACTGGATAGCCTCTGGTGCCAAGCGACCAGCTGGTTGTGCTGGGATGGGCCAAAAATGTGAAGGGATAAGGCATATTTTCTCTCTAAAACCACTTTTAATCACCTATTAACCCCTAATTAGACTATAAATTATGATTTTGGATTTTCGGGGATTATAAAGAGCTCTAGTGACTTCACCAATACCAATTCTCTACCTATGAATTTGTTCTTTGATCCAGTGATCCAAAATCTATAAGGTCTTCTTAGTTTTAATGAAATACTCTTGTTTCCTCCATGGTTATTCCTCTTACAACCTTTATGAGATTTTCCGAATTCTATCCATATGAGATCATTGTATTGCACATTGATTTGGAACTCAAATTTTTATCTCCACTTCTTTGTTCTTGATGTGGGTGGTTTTGAAAAACTCCCTAAATCCTATTTTAGTTTCTCTATTATGTGAAACCTATGAAGTCATGCTAGCACACCATGAATGAAACTTAACTAAATTTTTAACAAATTTTTTTTTGAAACCATATTCATAGAACTCCCTTAGACCCATTGGGTCTATTGTTGTTGACACCTGGACTTGCGGCCACCAAAAGGGAGTGCCAACCTTTGACCTTGGGATAAAACATGGATTAAATGATCCTAGAGCCCTTGATAAAATTTGAATTTGATCATTAATTTCGGTGAATTGTCTTAACATAGAATTATAATAACTTGGAAATTGTGATAATTGAAATGGATAAGTAACAATTGGCTTTAAGTGGCAATATTTTCATGTAAATGGATTGTCATGATAATAATATGGAAAGTGGATATAATGTATTGTGAATAGAAAACATGGATTAATTGATATGTTTAATTAATTAGAAAATTATTTTTATAATTGGTCACTTTTCCTAACAAAATAACTTGATTTTTAATTGTTAATTTGATAAATTAACCAATATTACTTGTATTAACATGTTTGGAATGTTTAGAGTTTAGAATTATAATGAAATACTTGGAATATTGTCTTATTATGAATCCTTGATTATGTTTTATTTATGAGGTATGGGTGCATAGTAACACACATTAAAAGGGATAGATATATTTTAACGTACCTCAAAGATGCAAGGTAACGTACCACCAGAGGGCTAGATGCATGGTAAAATACCACATGAGGGATAAATACAAGACAATGTATCTCCTGAAGGAAGGATTCCTAATTTTATACTGCTTGAGGGTGATATGCATGGGTAGATACTAGATGAGGGTTATATACATGGGTACTTACCACTTAATAGCTAGATTCATGGGCACATACCACCCGAGGGCTAGATGCATGGGAAAATACCACGTAATGGATAGATACATTGGTGCATACCACTTGAGGGATAAATGTGTGGTTACTTGTTGCTTGAAGCAGGATTTAAATTATTTTTTATACCTAAGGGAAAGACCCATTGTTTTGGGTGATTCATACATAGTAGGATAGTCCACTAGCGGTATGGGTGATTCAACCTTGGTAGGATAATCTGACACTTGACAGAGAGATTCTACATCATGATAAAGAATGTTTGGTTAACTTAGAGGGTCAAAACGAAGCTCAAGGGTTAGTAGTGTTATACGATTTTCCATATTAATTTATGAATTAATTCTCTTGTATTTGGTTATGTTTCATGTACTATATATTCACACTAGACTATTTAGACACCATGAGTGTCGGCCTGTCGAGTTATTCTCACACCTTGTTTGAGAACCGTTTGATTCCTAGGAAGATATCATGGATACAAGACTATACAAGGGAAATGGGCCCTATGTTTGATTGATTTATTTAATGGATGATCTTGAAACATGTAGATGAGACTGGGCCTAGGGTTTGGTACTTATAATTTAGATTCTTTTGTTATGAGTTTGTTTAATCTTTTACTTGTATGACCCAGCACAACATTTATATTTTCATATAGATGATATGGTTTATTTTTATTATATGAATTGTTGGTTATTTATAAGTTTCTAGTTCGAGATGGTTATTTTTCTTATCTTCTAGTTGATTTTATTTTATTTTTATCATATTTTTATCTTATTTTAATTGTTATTTCAACTTTGTACTAGAGGGTTTAGTCACCCCACTATATTTTAACACCCTTCCTGTTGGTCAGAAGCCTTCGATATATGGGTAGGTGTGCTGTAGGTATCATAATAACTTGACCCAAACACCTGTGGGAGAAGTAGGAATAGGATTTTATAAAGTGGTATCAAAGATTAGCTACTTTCTGTTACTTTACTATTTTGGAAAGATAGAGGTGACTAGGCTATGACAGGGCTTGACAATAAGATCATGCATGGGTGTAGATAAACCATGTGTGGTGGAAAACTAAGTACTAATGGGTGGGATTACTAATAATGATGTTCTCATGTTACAATTGAGATGTTAATTCACCTTGGTTGATTCACTTGTTATGTGATTTTATTTTTTTCTAAGATTTTACGCATGGGCCGATATGGAATGAGGTGAGTACGCATGCTCATAGTATGCAAGTAGGGGAATATATTGACATGCATTATTCATGAAAGGAATATTTTTATCACATGATACATATAAACTTATATAAATTATGTAATTTAATCCCTTGAAATATTTGATAAAGTGGATAACTGGAAATTTTATTACATACCAATTAAATTATTAATCCAAGTTGTGGACTAACCATGTGTTCAATGTTATTTCTTGTTGTCTTATCCTTTTGATTTTTATTTTTATGTATCATGTGACCTAATTAGTATATTGAGATAGCCAGTTTGAATCACTTATAGGATGGGGTTATTTATGATATCAAGTTGAAGGTGAATGTCTTCTGCCTGAGAAACTTATCTGATGTGATGCATTAGAATCTCATCATGGAAGGGGACCTAAGAGAGTCTCTAAGTGATAGGTAGGAGATCTCCATAGGATGATTAGGTAGCTCCTCTTTATAAGGCATAAATAAATAAAATTAATGTTACCACTAGGGTAGTAGTGGGAATATTGGTTAAGGGAGTTGGAATCCATCATAAGATTGGCCTTGTTCTAGATGATGGCTAGTCACAACATAATACTTTTTCTCTAGTAGAAAACCACTTTCAGGATGTCTTTACTAAATATTTATTTATCTTACAACCTGAATGGGAGATTGAGTTCACTATCAAGTTGGTTCCAAGAGATGAACCAGTTTCTATCCCACCTTACAGGATGAAACTGATGGAGATTTGGGAGTTGAAAGTTTAGTTGAATGGTATAGAAGCTAAGGGATTCATAAATCCTAGTACAAAATCATGGGGTCCTCTTGTGATTTTTTCCAATAAGGATAATTTGACTTTACACTTTTCATGGATTATTAGAGTCTAAAATAGATGATAATGAAGGACCAATACCCCCTTCTCTGCATCAATTATCTCTTCAATCAACTGATAGGTGACCAAATTTTCTCAAAGATTGACTTGGGGACTGGTACCATCAGTTGAGGATGAGTCCATTTGACATACCCCAAAATTATTTTATGATTAGATATGGATTGTTCAAGTTCATGGTGATGTAATTTAGTCTGATGAATTCACTAATTGTATTTATTCACTTGATGAATCAGATCTTCCATTCATTTCTGAACTAGTTTTTGGTTGTTTTTATCAATGATGTCTTAGTGTACTCCAATATACAGAATATCATTCCTAATATATTGACATCATCTTGAGTACTTTGAGAGAGCATTAAATTTATACCAAGATATCTAAATGTAACTTATGGATTAATAGAGCTCACTTCTTGGGTCAGGTTATCTCAGAGGCTAGAGTTTTAGTAGAACTAAAGAAGGTTGTATCCATGGTACCTTAGGAGAGACCCAAGAAAGAATTTATGATTTAGATATTTATAGGTCTATTAGGATACTATTAGTGTTTTATCTAGGACTTATTCCATCTAGAAGTACCAAATCTAAAATTAAAAAATAAAGGGGTGATGTTTTTTTGGAGAGATGACTTCATTAAGGCTTTTCATGACATGAAGATAAGGTTGAAATCTACACCTATCCTCACCTTATCTACTAGTTAACAAATCTACCACGTACTATATTGCATCTAGAGTCACACTTATATAAGTTTTGATACTTTATAATCAAGTGGTTCCTTATGGATCATAACAATTGAGACTGCATGAGAGGAATTATCTTACTCATGATATTGAGTTGGATTCGATGGTACACACCATGAGATGATAATAGAACTATATTTTGGGATATATACTTGTGGATTACATCAACCACAAGAGCCTCAAGTATATATTTTCATTGCAGGACTTGAACCTTTAATATAAGAGGTGGGTTGAGTATCTATAGTCATTCAACTTTGAATTTTCCTACACATCAGGTAAGGGAAACATTGTTGCTAGTGCCTTGAGTAGGAAGATGCATAAAAAGTCAGTGTATGAATCTTGTGATGAATAGAGGATAATAGAACTCTTTGCTGACATGCCTATGGATATTCAAGTGTCTGAGGGGAAATATACTCTAACAATGTCATCTTCTATTCTTGTTCTTATATACCAGATCAAGGGTAGTTATTTGATCTGAAGTGCTTAAATATAAAGGATAACATAAATAGTATAAATCCACCATCTAGTTTGTCTCTTGGAATCTATGACATTCTTATTTCCCGTATATATATTTGGATTCCTAATTCTTGCTCGAGGATATGATGATGGAGTCTCATTCTTCTAGATGGGTGGTATATCCAACTTTGACAAAGATATGTTATTATCTTCATAGACAATACCGGTGGTCAGGGATGAAGAAGGAGACAAAGGGAATTTTAGTGTGTTGTATCACCTATTAGAATATGAAGGCTAAGCATCATATTCCTATTGAGTTATTGCAACCCTTACCCATTTTGGAATGTAAGTGGAATGATTTCACCATGGACTTCATAGAAACACTACCTAGAACACCCAGATAGAATGATAAAATATGGGGACCGTACATCAACTGCTGAAGGTAGAACACTTCTTTTTGATTAGGGAGATATTTACCATCAATGATATAGATAACCTCTATGTATAATATAATTTTATTACACAGTGTTCTGATAAGTATAGTTTTTAATTTAGGTCCTCATTTCATGAAACGATTCTGGCAGGGGCTTCAAAAGGTGTCGAGATTAAAACTTCTTCTAAGTACAACCTACCATCCTCAAACTAATATCTAATCTAAGAGGATGATTTATAATTTAGAGAATATGTTGTGATCCTATGTTTTGTATTTTAGTGGTTATTAGGTGAAACATATGGAACTCATGGAGTTCTCTTATAAAAATAGATTCTAGGAATTGATCGAAATGGCTCCTTTCAAGGACTTGTGTGGAAGCCTATTCCATTCTCCCCATTGCTGGTTATAGGTTGGTACATTAGTGATAATTGGACCTTGTCCCTTCTAGAAAAAATTTGAGTGGGTATTGATGATAAAAAATAGGTTTGTGGTTGTGTATAACTAGTATAAATTATAAGTTGGAGTTTGAGGTTGGTTATCAGTTTTTTATTTGAGTGTATCCTAGGATAGGGAATTACTATATAAAAAATTAGGTAAATAAAGTACCAATGTTTTTCAGACCATTCGAGATAGTAGAGAGGGTCTGACTAGGGGCATACCATTTGGCATTTCCACAATGCTATATTTTCATGCACGATGTGTTTCACATATTGTATCTTTAGAGATATCATCATGACCCTTCTCACATCATAGATGTTGATTATGTTTAGCTTGATGTTGATGTATCCTTTCAGGATCATTTTATTTTTATCATGGAATGTAGTTAGAAGAATCTTCAGGGGGAGATCATACCTCTAGTGTGAGTGTAGTGGTAGTATGGGTGAGTTTAGGAGGAGACCTAGGAATTAGAGTTTGATATGCTTTAAAAATGGCCTGATTATTTTTACGATCCCCCATAATGATGCCTGGGAGCATAGATCAAGGATAAACATTTATATGTTGGGGAGGTTGTAAGATATCGTATTTTAACAAGGTTTTTTTATTATTAAATTTTGGTTGATCCAATTAAGTCATGTATTTGAGACTTTTTACTAGTGTAAAATAAAGCTTCAGAGGTCTCAGGGACTCAGAGAAATTGATCTAACAGGAGTATAGCCATGGATTAAATTTGAGGAGGAGTTACAGTGTCATCAGCTAGCCGGTGGTCTTGTATAGACTATATCTCCTACAATATAACCACTGGCCAGCTATGGGGTTCCCAACTATATAGTAGCATTAGAGGACACCACTATCTCGGTGGTGGTGCCCATCGGCCAGCTGGTGGTGTTAATCTAGGCTGAAAAAGTGAGGGTTTGTGACTTATTTTCACCCTTGAACCATCTTTTAATCACATATTAACCCTTAATTCGATCATTTATAATGATTTATGAATTTTGGGGTTTTTATAGTGTTCAAGTCACTTCTCCAATTCCATTTATCAACCTCTTGATCCTTTCTTTGATTAGGTGATCCAAAATTGGTATGTTATGATTAGTTTTAATGAAATACTCTTATTTAATCCTTATATCTTCTTATTATAACCTTGAAAATATGTTTCAAACAATTTTTATAGTAGATCACTATGTTTCACATGGATTCAATGCTCAAATTTTGATATCTCATTCTTTGTTCTTGAGGTGGGTGGTCTAGAATAACTCCCTAAAGTCTGTTTTAATTTCTCTAGTATGTGAAACTTGCACGATCACACCAGCATTCCATGTGCACAATGTAACTAAATTGGTAACCCATTTAATTTAATAAAACTTTATAAGTAAAACTATCTAAGACCCATTGGATCTATTGGTGTTGAGAATAGGACTTTCATCCACGTGAGGTTGTATTGACCTTTGATGCTAGGTTGGAACATGGATTGAATGAAATCACAGCCCATGATGAAATTGGAATTTGGTTAAGAATTTATGTAAAATGGATTAACATGGAATTGGAATAAATTGGTAATTATGATAACAATATTCGGTAAGTAACACTTGGATGAAAGTGTTTTTTTTATGTAAATGGTTTGGAATGATAACAAGTTATAAAGTGATTATAATGGATTGTGAATGGGAAACTTGGATTAATTGATATGTCTAATGAATTGTTTAATTATTTTGATAATTAGTAAATTAGACTAATGGAATTAATGTATTTTTAATTGTTAATTTAATAAATTCAATAATATGGACTATATAAACATGTTTGGCATGCTTGGAGTTTGGTATTTTAATTTATTTCTTGGCATATTGTCTTGTTATGACACCTTTATTATGTTTGATGCTTGAGATTTAGGTCCTTCGTAACATACCACATGAGGGATAGATTCATGGTAATGTAACCCTGGTGGCTAGATTCATGGTAGCATACCGTTTGAGGTCTAGATATATAGTAACATAGTGCCTAAGGGCTAGATGCATTGTAATGTACCACTTGAGGGAAAGATGCATGGTTCCATACTACCTGAGGGAAAGATGTGTGGGTACATACTTCTTGAGGTCTATATGAATGTATTCATACCACTTGAGGTATATATGCATGAGTAAATACTGAATAAGGGTTGGATTTAGGGGTATATACCTCCCAAGGGATAGATGCATGGGTACATACCTCCTGAGGGATAGATGCGTGATTACTTGATGCATGAGGGAGAGATGTAAAGTATATTTTATGTTTGAGGGGGATGACAATATTTTTGGGTGTTTCATACTCTACCAGAGAATAAACCAGTGGTATGGGTGATTCATCTTAGGTAGAAAAATCCACCATATTATAGATAAATCTGACACACTACTGAATTAGGTTTGGAAGACCTCAGGTGTCAACCTAGAGCTCTAGGGTTGGAAGGGTTCAATAATTTTATGTTTTAATTTATGAATTAGTGCCCATGTTTTTTATATTATTAAATACACTATATATTCATACTGGATTGTTTAGAAACCATGTATGATGAACTATTGAGTTGTATACACACCCTATTCAGGTATTTTTTGGTACCTGAGCATATTTCATGGATGGAGGATCAGAAAAGGGAAAGAGGCCTTGTGCTTGATTGATTAATTTTCTATATGGGAGTAGATCAAAGATATGGGAATATAAATGGGGTTCAAGATCGGGGGTTTGGAGTCTTTTATTGTGAGTCTATTTATTCTATTACTTGTGTGACTAAATACGACATATAGATTGACATCTAATATGACATTACATGGTTTATTTTTATTAAACATATTTTTTGTTATTTATAAGTGTCTCTACTTATCTTCTAGTTTATTTATTATTTCATTTTCCATATTTCCACTACTATTTAAACTATTTTATAGAGGGTATAGCCTCCCCAATATATTGCATACACCGTCGTTGTGGGTAAGCAGCCTCTAGTGTATGGGGAGGTGTGCTTGACATATCATAACTACCTGACTAGATCACATGAGATAGAAACATGTTGGGGATGTTAAAGATGATTTATTGAATATAGATATCTAAAAAAAATTAAAAATTCAATCATGACTCAACAACATAGTTAACAAACAATCATGAATTATAATTGGAATTAACTATAACAGTATAATCTGATTATCATGACTTTTTAACCCCTATAATGTCATTCTCACCACATTTCATAATTGTAGATATTAGAAAAATAATCCTAAAACACATTTACCATCTTTAAAATTGATATGAATGGATCCTTATCTTTTTACTCATCATGTAATATATTTCAAGAATGTATACTTTATTACCCTCACCCAAATTTAAATGTAAATTTTTTCTCAATCACATTTCTCAATAACATGTCGTTCATTGACATTATGATTTGATTTCTTCTTTAATCCTAGAATGATCCACAATATTTTATCACACATTTTTCTCCATGTGAATCACATACAAATTATGCCTTAAAATGTAATATTTTTAATAATCTAATTTAATTAAAATATATGGATTCTTCCAGTTATGATTATTTTTTTATTTATAGAGGAATGGATCTAAATTAATGAGCCCAAAAATCCTAAAAATTATACATTGAGAATTTTTTCTTGCTTATATTATACTAAAATATGACCCTAGACATGATTTGTAGCGCTATGATGTGCTCCTTGTTTCCATAAAACAACACTCTATTTTTATAAACTTTTTTAGTAGTGGAAAAAATAATCTTTGAATAATGTATGAATAGTTTATATAGTGGTTAAGATATATTAGTTTCTTACTTTTATTACAAAAATGATAGAATAATTATTCTTTTTTAGTATAACCTGAAAAGTTATCATATAATGGGAAGTTATTAATTTTCCATAATAAGTTAACCCAAATTCTAAACACTTTATTAACTATTGAGTCAAAATTCATCACACCATCTACCCAAAATTTTCATAGATAATTAATCATTGGTTGAAAATAAACATCAATTTTTATTGGGTCCTTTTGGTCCATTAATAAGGGAAGAAAGTAATAAAAAATGGTTACTTCATATATAGACATGAGGGAAGGTTGTATGGAATCAAAACTACCTATCACATAATATTATTTTCACTAAATATAGATCTAAATGAATTAAATACATTTTTCTCCAAAACCAATATAAAGTTGTGATTATCTTGGGAAATTTTTGAAAGTTTCTAAACAAATTCTTTACATGCTAAATAATCCACTAGGAGAGTTAACATATCAACCTATTTGTTTCACTCTCCATTTCATGTAATAAATTTAGAAATTTCAGATGAAATGAATAATATCGCCATCTTTAATTTCAAAGGGAGGTAACGCATAAGCTTTGTAGAGATCTTATTCCCATGGTTTAAGACCCTGCCAGTAAGAATTTTATTACCTTGATTAATCTCAATGTCCTTACACTTGTATGAGTTATAAACACTACATGAACTGGGATATTCATTCCATTTTTCAGTTGTTGGGGCATGAATCAATGGTCATATATATGAAACAAAGGTTTTTATCCAAATTTAGATCTCATTAGTATGACTCGAGAATCATTTATATAATATATATTACCTTTTAAAACAGTACTAATGTGGTATTGAAGGAGGTGTCTTTACATTTATTAAAAGTCTTAAAGTGTAATACCTTAATGATAAAAAGAAAATTTACTAAATCTAGTGTACCCAAGATATAATTTAGTACACACATAATCAAGAATTTATAATAAATTCAATACTTCTATATCAACACTGAAATAAGGATTACACCAAGAAACATCATTTTTCATGATGTTACCCTCTTCAAGTGGAAACTGATGTATCATATCATTAAGAATTACATTTGTTATATTAACTATTATAATATTAATATCCATTTGAACACTTTATTATCAGTGATAGGGAACATACTCATCCCCATGATGTTCCAATTTCTTATAGTTGTTCAAAAATTCATTCATAATTTTTCCCCTAATGTTATCTCATTTGAATATGTATTTGTTTGAAAATTTTATATATATAAAATTGAAAAAATCAATTTAAAATAAACTTATAAAATCAATAAAATGTTTAATTCCCATAAGATATTCTATATAAAACCTATTTACTCAATTAATAGAACTCTTATATATTTATGTATCTTTACAAAAATGATAATTCAAATATAGAAACAATAAATATTAATATTTATCAAATACAACATTTTTTTGTAACATCTATGAAAATCATAAATAGTTATTATTAGAAAATTTAAATAAATGTATATAAATTTATTATGGTGATTTGTCTTCTTCTTTTTTATCTGATTCAATTCTTAAGATTGATGTATATACATATAACTTTTTTGGAAATTATTTATTTAGTTAAATTTTTTATATAATTTGAAATTTATGACATATGATGTTTATTTAATTTATATTTTTTATTCAAATTTATATTGTCTGAAACATAAATTTTATATTATATTTAATAATAATTATTATTATTCTCAAAATAAAAACCAATATAAGAAGTATGATAAAAAATAATAAATAGAATGAATTTTAAAAAATATGTTACATATATAATATAAACCAAGAAATATAATCAAACTAATATCTTATCAAAATATATAAAAAAAATGGAATGGATAAGTTAATTAAAAATATTTATGTAATGATAAAACAATAAATTTAGTATAAATAGATATAAAATATTTGTACAATATTATTTCGTAAACACCTTTATATGATTTACACAAATAATTAAAAAGTAAAAGTATAAAAATAAGATAATTTAAAAAAAAAATTGAATAAATATATATTCTAAACAGACTTATGAAATATATATATATATATATATATATAATAAGTAAATATGTTTATATAATTTGAAAATAAATATAATAAATATGATTAAATATATATAAACACATGAGAGTTATATATTATTATACAATAAACGTTTTTATGTTTCAAATGAAAAATTTAATACAAATGAAATAATAAATATATATATAGTGAACATATAATATTTATAATATTCATTATATAATTTTTTTTTACAAATTTAAAAAATAAAGGATTATTTCATTTTTAAATTTAGTATTATATATATATATATTACTATATATATATTTTTTCGTTGAGAATAATTTATATAATGATATAGTAACACAATTAATTAAAAAATTAAAAAACTAAAAAACTATAAATACTAATATATATACACATATTAATTTGGATAGTTAAATTATAGTTTCGAACAAGTTTTATAAACTAATAAAACCCTATTAAACAAAAAATTAAATCAAAAAAATATTGTAATTTAGAGAGGGTAATCATAGTGAAAAACTCAAAATAAAAAAATTATAAATACTACAAAACCAATGAAAACCCTATTTTCAAAAAATTTATTAGTATAAAAAAACTCAAGTTGAGATAATTTAATTTAAACCAATATTTTATAAGAAAATCTTAAGATGGTAGCCAGAAAAATTAGTGAGGAAAAGTTATAATGAAAAAGAGAGGAATGGTCAGCTAAGGGGAATGGAGGGAACTCACGATGAAGAGGATAACAACTGACTATTGGAGGGTAGAAGTAGTACGTCATGTGTATTGGATGGAGGAGAGTTGCATGAGTTGGGGTGTAATGAACTGAAATGTTACTATGTATTTCTCTTAAGAGAATATTAAGTTCATAATATATTATACAATAAACATTAAACTAAAATGAAACTGTGATATGTTAAAATAAGATTTTACCATTATGATTTAACTGTTACATAATAACCCAAACACCAGTAACCCTAATCTAGTGTCTAATTTATTTCATTGGTATAGATAGAGGGGGTTAAATCCCAAAGAACCAATAATTTTAGTAGTTTTATAGAACTATATACATACATGATACCCATTTTACATTGGGGGTAAAATATATAACATAGTAATGGAAAATATTTAGCAAACTTGAACTCATTCAAAGAATTATTATTCATATACTCGGGAAAGGAAACAAAATAATGGTGCTCTCAAATTCTTAGTAAGGGCTACGTATAGTAGAAGCTATCATGAGTCAATAAATAATAATCAATATAGAAGGGTAAAAAACCAAACACACATGTCGTTTAATCAATAACTTGGCTATCATAAATAGGTAATGCATAATCAATATGGAAAGGTAAATAATTGAAAACAAATTCCATTTAATCAATAACCTTATTGAAAAATAAATCCATGGATAATATCAATTTAATAACCTCATGGATAATAAAAAATTAATTATCAATGAAGAAAATTATCAATTTTGGACATCATTATCTCAAACATCATGGTATCTATACTATCGAGACCTTTCATAAGAATGTTTAAAACTATGGGTAAAAACCCATTTAATTTGGCCAACTAAATTTTTTAATGAGACCAATCGATACATCAAAGGGATATATAATTCCAAGACCCAACCATCAAAACATTTCCTAATCATTCATCATATATTAAATGATTTATTTAATTCATGAACAATATGACTTATCAATAAATATCTATATAGAGTAAAGGGTATAAATTTATCAACATTTCCCCAATAAATCCAATAATATTCAAAGTAAACACCGTATGTAAAAATAGTATATGGTCTAGTAAATAATCATATTCATGATATAAAAAATATGTATATTTAATAGAAATTTAATGTACAATGAAAAGTGATCAGAAAAAAATTGATTTTCTCAAGATAAAGTTAACAATCACAAAATTAATCAATAAATGAATGGTGATATTCAGTTCATCAAGAATATAGGTTTTTGAAATAAAATCATGCCCTTTGTAAGAATAAATGGAATGATACTGAAATATTAAAATAATATTTAATAAAAATAATTTTCTTTATAAAACCATTGAAAATATTTAGAAGAAGTTAAATTTATAAAAATTGTTACAATGGCGAGAAAGTCCTTTATCACTATATAGGTTTAAGAAAACATTCCGTTTGACTTTTTATAAAAAACAACCCTTTCAAAAAATAGTATAAGGTTCCTTTGAAACCCTTTTTAAAAGTTAAGAATGACTTAAAAATTTATAAATAAATCATTTAAGTAATTAAATGGAATTTTGTTAAACAATTTTGAAAATGATGAACATGAAAGAAAAATATATCCGATTTAATTAGAAATAAAATCAGTTTTTCTTTTAAATATTTATTTTCTTGTTCAAGTAAAAAATATAGAAAAAGTTAGAAGAAAATATTTATAATCTTTAAATATTCATAGGATAAGAAAATTATTGGAGCTTATAAAGTATAAATGATAATATTCCATCAATAAGAGTAAAATCAATCCCAAAAGAAAGTGAGATTGTAAAATAGATTCTTACCTCTTTAGTAATAATAAAATTGTAACCACTTGAAATAATTAAATTGTATTGAAATATTAAGTTTTATTAATATATATGAATTAATGTTAAATATTTTTAAGGGGTATTATATACATTATATTAAACTAAATATGTTCATATTAACAAATATATCTCAATGGAATGGAAATTGAGACGAATTCCCTTTCCTCATGATTCTATTTAGTTGAACATGATTTAACATGTTGTATAATTGTTTTAAACATGCTACTAATTTAAATCATAACCTTATTAATATTTAAAATATCATATATTATTATCTTATAGCATCTTAATGACCGTTTTCTAACAATATTTTATTATTACTTTTATTTCGGGTGTTAATTTACTTGTTTTCTCATATGTGTTTTTTCATGAATGTTCAATACTTATTTTTAGTATATTGTTAAATAATATTTAAAATTATATTAATTTTATAAATATCACATTTAATCATTAAATACATTATTTTAACCATTATTTAAATTTGGATGTGGAAAATGAATCACATCGCTTTGTGGAGATGGTAGGCCATATGTATGCACGAGCGACGATATCATTCCATAAATGGTTAAAAGGGAAAGGGATTGAATGATATAATAATTTAAAAAAATTAGTTCCATGTAAAATTTATCATATATATTCATTATTTTTATCATTAAGACTATCCAGGTGAGTTATTGATGGAAAACATTTTATAGCGGTTTGTGAGGCGATAGTCCTCCACACACACAATCGATAGCTTTGTTTCCCATTTTATAGAGAAGGATATAGATAAACATTATTCCATAATCATAATAATATCTAATTATTTTTTTTATATTTTTTTATTACATTATAAGTTTAAATACATAATTTATGGTGATAAAAGAAGAAAGTAAAAGAAAGAGCTTCATTAAGATGATTACCTTCTCTCAGAGAAACCTCCTTTGGATATCTTATTAAATACTATAGGTTTGGTATTTTTGGAATAAAAAAAAGATATATAATGTATATAAGGATGTTTGGGAGGTAGTTTTTATGGGTTTGGTAGATAAAAATTACCTTTGAGGTGTAAAGGAGTAACAAGATGGAATGCCCTTTTATAATTAAGGAGGAGGACACACTTGGAATTTTTGAAAGGAATAAATAATGCCCATGATTTTTACATGAAAAAAGTCTCAAATATATTTCATTATCAAACCTTATATGTGATAATTTCGATATATTTCCATAAAATAGGATTTAGACAAGTTTTTAGGCCATTTTAACCCTTATTATTATATATTAACCCCTGATAAACCTAGTTTTACCTTAACTGTAATAATTAATTTTTATTGTTTTTACTATTCATTAAGACAGAAAATTAAGTTGAACTTATTATATAATATCAATAATGATTATTCCAAATATTTAATACATTTTTACCAAATTCAATACAATTATGAGACATAATTTAATTTAAAATTAAACATGTAGATGCGATGGAAAAGTGGTTTTCGAAAGGAGGTTTTTTCCAAAGTGTTAAAAGTATTTATATAAAAATTGAAGATATATTTGATTAAAATGAAATAAATTTGATTAATTATAGTATAATTAAACTATTTTTTTTTAAAAAAATCATAAAAAATGGAACTTGTAAATTCCTTAAATTAAAAAGATAGTTTTAAAAAAAAATCAGTATTTTTCACAATTCATCAAAACATTAAACATTTTAGAAAATTCTAAAAAATTTAATCTGAGATAATTTTGACATGATGATTTAAAAATATAAGTTATTTTTCAAATAATTTTTATAAAATTTGTAATGATTTTCATAAGCACCTTAAACACCACGAAACTATTTCTTAGAAAAAATATTGTTTTTCATAAAAACATTTTTTTCTTTCAAATTATTTTTATTATTATTTATAATTAATTGATAAAAAATAAAATTTTTCTACAAATTTGAATAATATATATTATTAATAATTTTTTAATCCTATTTATTCCAACCAATTTAATGGCTAGGTTATAACAATATACTATTTTATGGTTCTTTTAGACTCGGGGTTGCATGTATCACAAGCTATTGAAGTGATTGAATTTATTTAAAAGGAAATATATCATTAAGTCTCAGGGTGTTAAAGTTTTTCATCCTATAAAAATATCTTATGTGAAATTTTCATGGATATCACCTTCAAAACAAATGAGGGTGGTTCTTCTTTATAACATCCTCTAGTTCTCACATTATTTCCTCCATTTTATGATTTATCCAAGTACCTTTAACAATCAAGTCATCTGATTCCTCAATACTTGTTCTCTAGTTTCAAGAATTTGTATAGGATATTAATATTAATATAGATTAAGTTCCAATTCTATCTCTTTATAGGTAAGCACATGAATTGGGTCTCATATGTACTTTCTTAATAATGATATATAGAACACATCATGTACTTTAGAGAGGATTGGTGGAATTTTCAATCAATAAGACACAACTCAAACCCTTTATAGAATTTCAAAGTGTATGATGTACCTGGGGATTAGTTTTCTATTCTTAAAAAAAACATTATGAAACCCTTATATGGTGATACTTTTAAGGAAACAAGATATCACACTTTAAATTCCAAATCTTTCCTCCAATTGTCAATATAACTCTTTTTCTTACTTTGAGATATTTTAATGTGTGCCTGAAAAGTATATACCTTTTTCATTGTCTCTTCAAAAAACTATGGGCACAAAAGTTTACTTTCATCAAATTCATCCCAATAAATGGGATTACGATATCTATTTCAATATAATGCTTTATATGAATCCATTTGAATACTTGAATGGAAACTATTTTTATCGGAAAACTCTACCCAAGGTAAATATTGATCCCACGTACCTTGAAGGTAAAGATATCAAGACCTCAACATGGCTTCCAATGTTTGTATAGTCCTTTTAGACTATCCATCAGTTTGAGTATAGTAGGAAATGATCAAATGAAGCATAGTATCAAGTTCCTTTTGAAGGTGCTTTAAGAATTTTGATATAAAACATGGATCATAGTTAGACACAATTTAAATAAGTGTTCCATGAATTATTATAACTTCATTAATATAGATCCTATTTAGGTTCTCAAGAGCTAAATATTCTCTTATAGTGATGAAATGTTCATATTTGGTTAGGTGATCAACTATAACCCAAATTTCATCATTATTTCTTGGAGTTTTGGGTATTACTATGATAATGACCAAAGTAATGTCATCCCATTTACACTTATAAATAGAATTAGGTTGCATAAAACCTCTATGATTTTGTCTCTCATCCTTTACCTATTGGAAAACTAAGGATCCAGACACATAATCAGCAATTTCATGTTTCATATTATCCCACTAAAAATGTTCCCTCAAACCCCTATACATATTAGTTATTCTAGGGTATATAGAGAAATTAAACCTATGAGAATCATCCAAAAATTACATTTTTATCTCAGGTATAGATGGTAACCCTAATCTCTTTTCAAATTTTAGGACTCCATCTTCATAAATGAAGTCTTCCAATTTCCCATCATTCATGGTTTTAATTTTCTTCTAAAAATTTTCATCATCTTAATGAGAACTTTTTATCTTTTCATATAAATATAGTTTCAAAATCATCTGAAAAAGAAGACATGTCCCCCATTTATTAACAATTACCATATCTATATTTAATAAATCCATGAATATATGATCAATCTCAATCCTCACATTGGTCAGAACTCCATGACCCTTCCTACTTAATGCATATTCTACCTTATTTTCCTTCATCATGTGGTAGTGTATTGAAAAATAATACTCTTTGAGTAGATCAATCCATATCCTTATCATCATGTAGAGAAAATTTTAGGAAATGATGTATTTTAGGATCTTATGGCCTGTGTATATCTCACATATTTTACTATGATGATAATTCATCCATATAATCAATGCAACAATTACTACTGCTAGCTCAAGATCATGGGATGGATAGTGTTATTAACGATTATTTAACTAATTTGATGCATATGAAAAAAACTTCTCATTTTTTATAAGGACACAACCAAGTCCCTTCTTTAATGCATCACTATATATCACAAGTCCATCATTTCCTAATGGTAGAGTCAAAATTGGAGCACTGACCAATCTCCTCTTAAATTGTTCAAAAAATTCTTTAGATTCGTTTTTCTATATGAACTTAACCCATTTACATGTAAACTTTTTTAATGGGTTAGCCAATTAGAAAAAATTATTAATGAATAACTGATAGTAACCTACCAAACCAATAAAACAATGTACCTTATTTATGCCCATTACTGCACAAATGAAGTGAAACCCGGATTGTTTCACCGTTGGAACATCCTCCAGTTGATCAATATAAGGAATCGTTTTCTTGAGCATTGGAGATTGAGTCTACACCATTTTCTTTTCTTGGTTTTTTTGGATCCTCTTGTAGCGGGTGTGTGCTCGTGGAATTTTGAAAGAGACCTTAGTGTCTTAAGTTACCTAATTCATCAAAGATGGAAGTGGTATAAGGTTTTTAGTGTGAATGGTGTTTAATAGGTCCTCTGGGTCCTTCTCAGTCTCTTCAAATAAGGGGTTCACATTAAACCACCATTGTGGGAAATCTAGTCATGAGAGGCTGTTATGGACACTTTCTATAATTGTGTGATGTTTCAGAAAAATGTCAGGTTTTGGTAGAGTGAGTTTTGGAGTGTGTTATGTCTTGGTGAACCCATCTGGGATTGCAGTGTAGTTGTTTGTAGCACTGAAAGAACAAGTTCCATTTTGGGGTTTCCAAAGCCTAACCGTGAGGTCGAAGATGCTTCAATCCTTTGAGCTCCATCTATAGGTCCCAAAGAGAATTCGGCGCATAGTTAGGAAAATCCCGAGGTCATTAAAACCTTTGGTTTAATTCCCATCCTCAATATGAAAGATGGTAATAGTTTAAACCTCTAGTGTCATCATCTTGTTATAATTTTTCCCTCACGGTGGTATAGGTGGGAGGAACTCATTTCCATGTTGTAGCCTAAGTTCATACATTCCCCCTTTGGTTTCCTTCGAGTTTTTGGATAAAATATTGAAATTTGGGCTAGGTAGATTAAAGCACACAGTTTGTGAACAATTAGTAGTAACCGTGTGTCAACTAAGGAAATTGTGTGATAAGAGATAGTGGCTACCGCATGGACTCTGCATGGCCGTTCACCTTACCCATGTAACCTTGCGAAGTTTCCCCTTCGAATAGAATGATCTGCATGCTTAGCACACAGTTTCCCAAACCATGCGGACTACTCGTGCGGTTGTGCCAACTCTTTAAATTTTGGGGTCTTTTTATGTCGGCCTATGCTTGTCAGTTAAGATTGCTGTCTCTTATAGTTGGGATCCCACTTGTGTCTCCCCATACTAGTAACTCAGATTTGTCTGTGGTCTGGGCTTGGTGATAGTTAGACTTGTTTAGAGCTATCTAACTATAAACATCTTCCTTGAGTAAACAATGGGATTGGAGTGTGCCCAATGGTTTTGTTAAAGTAAGACTATGGTGACTTCATTTGTTTTCAATGCTCATTCCAGGTAAGTTTCTTGAGTCTTGTTCAAATAGTGCTTGAGGTGTTTTTTTGGTATGTAGTTTGAATATGCATGATCGTTTCAATAAGTGGTGTATTTTTTGGTTGGTGAGATTATTAATTCCTTTATTGATCAATTGGAGGTGTTTTGGTCTCTTTGGGGTGGGTGGAACTTGGAAAAGGATTCCATTTTGGCCTTTCGGTTGGGTTTGGTTTTTTCTTTTAGCCTTTCTATGGATTTTCGAGGGTGGAAAGTATTATGGTAGGGAGAATTGTCACATACATGAATTATTTTAAAGTTATTTTTCATTTAATTACTATTATTGATTTTTTTGGGTTTTCCCATGTAGTTTTGGAGGAAAGGGTGTGTTTTCATGATTTGGGACAAACCGTGAACTCATTTCATGTTTTAAAAAAAATTATAACTCCTTCATTTTTCAAGATTTTACACCCATTACACTTCCCAATTTACATCCCCTGGTTTATTAAAACCACTATATCCATTTGGACCTCATAGGAATCCATAATCATGATGGATTTGCATTTTTATTAAGGTATTAGGCCATCCTGGAAGCCCATTTCCTGCTTTAAATTTTCTAATTCTTTAATATACCATTCAATTTTTAATATTTTTTGTTGATTACAACTCTCACCAGAGCCCACTTACCCAAGAGACAAACTAGATGTATTGTTTTACAAACTCAGATTTAGAATGGAATTATGAGAGTTGGAATAATTTAATATGTTGTTTTTGGACTTGGGTGAAGTCTTTATGGGTCCCA
Organism: Viscum album; assembly: GCA_963277665.1. Taxonomy (NCBI): domain Eukaryota; kingdom Viridiplantae; phylum Streptophyta; class Magnoliopsida; order Santalales; family Viscaceae; genus Viscum; species Viscum album. Next base: position 1,056,467,375 of record OY728133.1, read on the forward strand.
TGAAGGTCTCGTTGAGTTTTAGGAGCACTGATCTATGAAAAGTCAAGGTTTGGGTGCTTTGAATAGGGTGCATGGTTTGTCTAAAACCGTGCGGCCCTCAGTAGTAAATCGTATGACCTATATCATGTGGGAAGAGGTAGTGTGCACAGGCTGCGTATGATTTTCCAAACTTTATTCCTAGCCCGCATATTTAGTTTTACTTAGATAGTACCTAGAAACTATTCACCACATGGTTAGGCTAACCGTTCAGAACAATCTGTGTGAGGTTGATTCCTAAGCAGAGGGTGTCGCACAATTGTCTCATGGTTTGGCTAACCGTGCAACCCAAGCTGTGCGGTATATTTTTTAGGAAATTAAATTAATAAATTAAAAATAAAATAAAACTATATACCCTTATCCCCCATTCATACCCACACGACATAACCCTCCCCTTCCTCTTCATCGCGTGCGATGCACCCCCCCCCCTTCTTGACTTCCCTCTCCACACACAGTTTCCATCATATTTCTTCACAATTCTCATTTGATTCATCAAGGTAAGCCTTTATCCTCCCTCCTCTTTTTTTTGGCCAGTTTTCCCCTCTCCCCATCATTTGTTCATTTTGGTTGAACCCTAGGTTAGGGTTTAGCCTGATTTTTGGTTTCTTCTCTGATGTTAGGTCATGTAGTGTCTCTCTTGGGCCAACCTTGTTAATATTCCTAAATCCTCCATCGAAGGAGAAGTGGTTTGGATCATTTTGGTCCACCCCAATTTATAGTAGGTTTTTCTCTGTTATCAATTATTTTTCAATTTCAATTTGGGGATTTTGTAGTTTCTAAAGTTTTGGTAATTTTCTTTAAGTGCATTGGACCTTTCCATAGTTATTTCGAGTCTCCAGAGTCAAAGGAGATTTACTATTTATACATAGGTCGGTGTGTATATATGTAATTTACACCTTTATATGTATATTCACCCATAGAAGTAAATATATATATATATTTGGGGATAGGTGTGATTACGTATATATATATATGAAAAATTCATATGGATGTAAGTGGAAATGGGTGTATGCATATATAAGCATATATGTAAGGATCCCCTTGTACATATTAATGGCCATGAGAATATGTACATAGGGTGTAGGTGTCCTTAGTTATATGAAAATGTGCATATTCTTAGAGGCGGGAAGGAGCACCTTCGAGTGGTTGCCAATGAAAATGTTAAGTGTTGAAGTGTTTATCTTGGCCTTCTTCCTCTTTGAGGTAGGATCCCTTTCTATGGATCCTTAAATTTAAGAATTAATTTATTTCACTCTTTTCACACCTTTCTTATTTATTAATTAGTGTTATTTGATTTTAGAATAAATTTTTCTTTTGATGAATTGAGACATGCCTTTCAAGTAAATGTTAAATAATGTTAAATGAATTTTTGATAAATAATGTCACATTTTTATAATAAAACCCCTATATTGTGGTGAGCTATCTTATAAATATCACAGTGATGATATATGATTTATAGATTTCTTGTCCATATTTCTTTGATCCTTCTTTTATGCTTTTATGTAATTATTTGATATATGGTGTGTTTAGAACATGGCCCTTGAAGATTGTCCGTTAATGTAGTTTCCCCTTTTTATGTGTAAATGGAAAATGACCAAAGCTCTTTCTAGGAGACTGGATTGCTTAATAAATGGGATTTCCAAAGTAGGAAATTTTTCAAGAGGACCATGGTACCATCTAAGTACCATTTGTGTCTAATTAAATGAATTGCCTTGTGAAATGGAATAAATAGAAAGTTTTAATTTGAATTCCTAGTTCATGATGACTTCATCTCATTGTACATTTTTAAATGGAATAACTGAAGTGGAATTTAACAGGGTGGTACGACCAATCCTATTTTTGTAATTAAAGAATCACATATTTTGTAACTTGTTATAATTATGCCACCCTTGATTATACTAGGATTATAAAAATGAAAATCATGAGAGGTACTACCTCAAGGCTTGCATTATAAATATGATAATGCCTTGATATAGGCTTTATAGATAAATTTAATGAGACAGTTTGCCTCATTACATATATTATAAATGAATAATTCTTTATAGAGGTTGTTTATGATGTTAAGGGGGTTGTTTCTGGTGGATAAACTCTCTCCCTTACGTCGGGTATTGAGTATGGCATCTCACATCAGTGATACGATATGGGTGTTGGGTTGAGGCACCACACTCCATGATAGAGTGTTGCATGGAGACTCACTCACCATCCGGAGTGTTTTAGTACGGAATCTATCACTCAATTGGGATGTATGGCATACATCCTTTGGCATGAGCTTTTAGGCTTGTTAGACTAGTCATGGACAATGTGAGTTATAACTTAGTCCCGCCAACACTAATATTCTAGGTATATGGCCATTAGGCGTCCACCCACACTTGGTTCATATAGGTGGATGCAATATATTACTAAACTATATATATATATAATTATTACTATATAAATAGTTCCTGATCAGACACTTATTCTAGCTATGAGCCGAAGCAGGTATAGCTGTCAGGTGTCCTGTAGGAACCTGGGTGGTCTGTTATTTAATTATTCAGCACTAATTGTTTATTTTTCTTCTTACACCCAATGACTACTTTACATTACATTCAAGTAATGGATTTGGATAGACACCATGGTTTCCAACCTACTGAGATTTATATCTCACACCCTACTCAGGCCACCATTACATTGGGGTTCCAGAGTAGAACTTATGTTTGTAGGACCATGGAATGTTGATTGATCTGTCTTGCTTGTACTTGAGAGTTAATAGAAAAGGACTGAGTTGGTGATCGGGATTCTTGTGGAGTTATTCATTGGGTAGTTTTTCTATTATTACATCTCTATTGTAAGTCACACTTCTTGCAATTATAGCATCATTTGTTATACATTCATTGTTGTAAATTAGCTTTGGTTATATTTCTATTCTATTGATTATTATAATTCTTTAGTTTCTATCTATCTTTCATTTATTTTACTAATTTGGAAGTTTTATATTATTTATTATTTGTTATACCACAATGTTATTCTAATTATGAGGGAGTATCTACTTGTTATCACCTCCTTAGACCCTCACTACAAGTTGACAGCCTGTGGCGTACAGGGAGGCACACTTGAGGCCATGTGACCCACCGGTATGGATATCAGTTTGGTGGTAAGTTAGGTCAAGACATTACACTCATCTAGATATAATATCAAATTATATCATTCCAAAAAAAATTATCAGTATCTACAAAAATAATCAAAATAATATCATGAGAATTTAAAAATTAATTTTACCAAAACCACCGTATTTAATTTTTCAATCATCTCTTAGGAGAATAAAGTACACTCGTGAGTCATTATAGGTAATATGTGGGGTATCATATCATATATCTTAGCTAATTAATCGATACACTCATCCCTAATTTAATTGGATGAAAAGTTTCATAAAATAAAACATCCAGTCAAGTATAAGAGTTCCAAGATTAAACCCCTCTACCATGGACTATATGTCTTCTAGAAGTCATTTCCAATCTTGCTAAATGAAAATTCATATTATGGTAAAAATAAATAATTTTATAATAAAAAAACTAAAACTAATTGAACAATACACTTACATAATTTTATAGTAAATTAATATAAAATTGAAAACACATAAACCCATAATTCCAGATGAAGGACCCTAAAATTTCTATGACATAAATTTATTCTTGTAAAAAATATACTTAAATTTTTTAATGGTTTTGTAAATACTTCATAAAATTTTAAATTAAAATTAAACTTTTTTATATGTAGTTGTAAAAAATCATAGGAAACCTTTTTCTGATCATTTAATTCTATAATATATCCTTTAATGGCCTCCCAAATCCATTGAATATCTTCTTCTCATATGACTATAAAGTTTTATTCAAGATTTTTCTTAAGAAAGGAAGTGATATCTAGCTCCTCTTGTTTAATAATAAATCAGACCTTTAATATATTTTCACAACATTCAAGTTCAAATTAGTGTTAAAAAGTATACTTTTTATATCAGTGATGTCAATAAATATGTATAATTTCATACTTGATAATATTTATATAATATATTATTAAACTTTACCAACATAAATCGAATCTGGTCCACTTTTTTCCATGAACTATATTGACCTAATCAAAAATAACCTGTATATATTTTAATCAATGATCGAAAATAACTTCAATGATGTACCTCAATAGTCTGTAGTAATAACCTACATCGACCAATTTTCAACCAATACCACTATTTTAATTTTATCGATTCATATAGATATCACTAATACAAATTCAAAATCCTTTAATATCTAAATAATTGCAACAATTAGCTATAATAAGTGGACCATCAACTAGTTGATTGAATTATTAAGTCACTATATAAGTATATAATTCACAGATATTATGAATATGAAAATTTTATGTAATTAAGTGGATTTAGGGGTAATAAAATACACATTAAATACATTATATATTTTTTAAATCAATTTTATATACATAGGCGGGTCTTGAACCAATCATAAAATGTGTTGAAATGAAGTTGTTGGATCCGATTTTTAGTGGCATGGACCTATTCCTTTTCAACTCAATAGTATTCACCCTAAATTTAAAAACAAAAATAGATAAGGAAAAAATTAAATATATAATTGAAAAAATAAGCGGTCACATATATAACTTATTGTATGAATAACATAATCGATGGAGTGTTGAACAACCTGTATCAATGAGATTAACCCACTCATCATTATTCATATTAAACATTTTTTATTCTTTAATTGGACCATCAACTATCTAGGAGGGTTTATATAATTTCATTTCAACATTATTATGATAAACAACATAGAAATAGGTGCATTCATCCATCCAATAACCCTTGGTAATCAAATCTTATGGATGAGCAATATTGAATACATATTGTTTCAATTTATTAAAATGTGGTTTTATTAGATACATCTAAAAAAATTTAATGGGACTGTTTTCAATGACTCCACTAGTAAAATGTATGGTCAATTGGACCATGAAATCTAAAATTAAAGTCAAAATAATTCATCCAAACTACATAGTGTAATCAAAATCATGTCCTATATATTTTTCAAATCACTCATTTTATGATGTAAGATACCATATTTTACTAAGGTGAGTTATATTTTAAATTTTGTTTGAATCTAATAAGTTTGGTGTTTGAGCCTTTTTTCTAGTGTAAAGTGAGGCATCAGAGGTGTCAAAAACTCAAAGAAGTTGAGCTTTCAAGAGTCTATAAATGACATGAAACCTGAGAGGGTCTAAAGTTCCACTGACTAGTGATGGGTTTATCTATATGGTGTCTCCTATAGGAGACCTGAAAACCATTTGGTGGGGTTACCAGGCATACAATGGTGCTGGAGGACACAACTGGCTAGCCTCTGGTGCCAAGCAACCAGCTGGTGGTGCTGGGATGGGCCAAAAATGTGAATAGATAAGGCATATTTTCTCTCTAAAACTACTTTAATCACCTATTAACCCCTAATTAGACTATAAATTATGATTTTGGATTTTTGGTGATTATAAAGATCTCTAGTGACTTCACCAATACCAATTATCTACCTATGAATTTGTTCTTTGATCCAAAGATCCAAAATCTATAAGGTCTTCTTAGTTTTAATGAAATACTCTTGTTTCCTCCATGGTTATTCCTCTTAAAACCTTTATGAGATTTTTCGAATTCTATCCATATGAGATCATTGTATTGCACATTGATTTGAAACTCGAATTTGTATCTCCACTTCTTTGTTCTTGATGTGGGTGGTTTAGAAAAACTCCCTAAATCCAATTTTAGTTTCTCTAGTATGTGAAACCTATGAAGTCATGCTAGCACACCATGAATGAAACTTAACTAAATTGGTGACCTTTTTTTTTGAAACCATATTCATAGAACTCCCTTAGACACATTGGGTCTATTGTTGTTGAAACCAGGACTTTCGGCCACCAAAAGGGAGTTCCAACCTTTGACCTTGGGATAAAACATGGATTAAATGATCCTAGATCCCTTGATAAAATTGGAATTTGATCATTAATTGATGTGAATTCTCTTAACATAGAATTATAATAACTTGGAAATTGTGATAATTGACATGGATAAGTAACAATTGGCTTTAAGTGGCACTTTTTTCATGTAAATGGATTGTCATGATAATAAGATGGAAAGTGGATATAATGTATTATGAATAGAAAACATGGATTAATTGATATGTTTAATTAATTAGAAAATTCTTTTTATAATTGGTCACTTTTCCTAACAAAATAACTTGATTTTTAATTGTTAATTTGATAAATTAACCAATATTACTTGTATTAACATGTTTGGAATGTTTAGAGTTTGGAATTATAATGGAATACTTGGAATATTGTCTTATTATGAATCCTTGATTATGTTTTATTTATGAGGTATAGGTGCATAGTAACATACATTCAAAGGGATAGATACATTTTAACGTACCTCAAATATGCAAGGTAACAAACCACCTGAGGGCTAGATGCATGGTAAAATACCACACGAGGGATAAATACAAGACAATGTATCTCCTGAAGGAAGGATGCCTAATTTTATACTGCTTGAGGGTCAGATGCATGGGTAGATACTAGATGAATGTTATATACATGTGTACATACCACCTAATAGCTAGATTCATGGGAACATACCACCCAAGGGCTAGATGCATGGGTAAATACCACGTAATGGATAGATACATTGGTGCATACCACTTGAGGGATAAATGCATGGTTACTTGTTGCTTGAAGAAAGATTTAAATTATTTTTTATACCTGAGGGAAAGACCCATTGTTTTGGGTGATTCATACATAGTAGGATAGTCCACTAGCGGTATGGGTGATTCAACCTTGGTAGGATAATCTGCCACTTGACAGAGAGATTCTACATCGTGATAAAGAATGTTTGCTTAACTTAGGGTGTCAAAACGAAGATCAAGGGTTAGTAGTGTTATATGATGTTCCATATTAATTTATGAATTAATTCTCTTGTATTTGGTTATGTTTCATGTGCTATATATTCACACTAGACTATTTAGACACCATGAGTGTCGGCCTGTCAAGTTATTCTCCCACCTTGTTTGGGAACCGTTTGATTCCTAGGAAGATATCATGGATACAAGACTATATAAGGGAAATGGGCCCTATGTTTGATTGATTTATTTACTGGATGATCTTGAAACATGTAGATAAGACTGGGACTGGGTTTTGGTACTAATAATTTAGAGTCTCCTGTTATGAGTTTGTTTACTCTTTTACGTGTATGAACCAACACAACATTTAGATTTTCATATAGATTCACATGATATGGTTTATTTTTATTATATGAATTCCTGGTTATTTATAAGTGTCAAGTTAGAGATGGTTATTTTTTATTATCTTCTAGTTGATTTTGTTTTATTTTTTATCTTATTTTAATAGTTATTTCAACTTTGTACTAGAGGGTTTAGTCACCCCACTATATTTCTTACACCCTTCCTGTTGGTCAGAAGCCTTCGATATATGGGTAGGTGTGCTGTAGGTATCATAATAACTTGACCCAAACACCTGTGGGAGAAGTTGGAATAGGATGTAATAAAGTGGTATCAAAGATTAGCTACTTTCTGTTACTTTTCTATTTTGGAAAGATAGAGAGGTGACTAGGCTATGTCAGGGCTTGACAATAAGCTCATGCATGGGTGTAGATAAACCATGTGTGGTGGAAAACTATGTACTAATGGGTGGTATTACTAATAATGATGTTCTCATGTTACAATTGAGATGTTAATTCACCTTGGGTGATTCACTTGTTATGTGATTTTATTTTTTTCTAAGATTTTACGCATGGGACGATATGGAATGAGGTGACTATGCATGCTCATAGTATGCAAGTCGGGGAATATATTGACATGAATTATTCATGAAAGGAATATTTTTATCACATGATACATATAAACTTATATAAATTATGGAATTTAATCCCTTGAAATATCTAATAAAGTGGATAACTGGAAAATTTATTACATACCAATCAAATTATTAATCCAAGTTGTGGACTAACCATGTGTTCATGGTTCTTTCTTGTTGTCTTATCCTTTTGATTTTTATTTTTATGTATCATGTGACCTAAGTAGTATGTTGAGATAGCCAGGGTGAATCACTTATAGGATGGGGTTATTTATGATATCAAGTTGAAGGTGAATGTATTCTGCCTGAGAAACTTATCTGATGTGATGAATTAGAATCTCATCATGGAAGCGAACCTAAGAGAGGCTCTAAGTGTTAGGTAGGAGATCTCTATAGGATTATTAGGTAGCTCCTCTTTAGGAGGCATAAAGAAATAAAATTAATGTTACCACTATGGTAGTAGTGGGAATATTGGTTAAGGGAGTTGGAATCCATCATAAGATTGGCCTTGTTCTAGATGATGGCTAGTCACAACATAATACTTTTTCTCAAGTAGCAAACCACTTTCAGGATGTCTTTACTAAATATTTCTTTATCTTACAACCTGAATGGGATATTGAGTTCACTATCAAGTTGGTTCCAAGAGATGAACCATTTTCTATCCCACCTAACAGGATGAAACTGATGGAGATTTGGGAGTTGAAAGTTTAGTTGAATGATATAGAAGCTAAGGGATTCATAAATCCTAGCACATAATTATGGGGTCCTCCTGTGATTTTTTCCAATGAGTATAATTTGACTTTATACTTTTTCATGGATTATTAGAGTCTAAAATAGATGATAATGAAGGACCAATACCCCCTTCTGTGCGTCAATTATCTCTTCAATCAACTGATAGGTGACCAAATTTTCTCAAATATTGACTTGGGGACTGGGTACCATCAGTTGAGGATGAGTCCATATGACATACCCCAAAATTATTTTATGATTAGATATGGATTGTTCAAGTTCATGGTGATGTAATTTAGTCTGATTAATGCACTAATGGTATTTATTCACTTGATGAATCAGATCTTCCATTCATTTCTGAACTAGTTTTTGGTTTTTTTATCAATGATGTCTTAGTGTACTCCAAATATACAGAATATCATTCCTAATATATTGAAATCATCTTGAGTACTTTGAAAGAGCATTAAATTTATACCAAGATATATAAATGTAACTTATGGATTTATAGAGCTCACTTCTTGGGTTAGGTTATCTCAGAGGCTAGAGTTTTAGTAGAACTAAAGAAGGTTGTATCCATGGTACCTTAGGAGAGACCCAAGAAAAAATTTATGATTTAGATATTTATAGGTCTATTAGGCTATTATTAGTGTTTTATCTAGGACTTATTCCATCTAGAAGCACCAAATCTCTAATTAAAAAATAAAGGGGTGAAGTTTTTTTGGAGAGATGACTTCATTAAGGCTTTTCATGACATGAAGATAAGGTTGAAATATACACCTATCCTCACCTTATCTACTAGTTAACAAATATACCACGTACTTTAAGGCATCTAGAGGCACACTTAGATAAGTTTTGATACTGGATAATAAAGTGGTTTCTTATGGATCATAACAATTGAGACTACATGAGAGGAATTATCTTACTCATGATATAGAGTTGGATTCGATGGTACGCACCATGAGATGATAATAGAACTATATTTTGGGAGATAGACTTGTGGATTACATCAACCACAAGAGCCTCAAGTATATCTTTTCATAGCAGGACTTGGACCTTTAATATAATAGGTGGGTTGAGTATCTATAATCATTCAACTTTGAGTTTTACAACACATCAGGTAAGGGAAACATTGTTGCTAGTGCCTTGAGTAGGAATATGTATAAAAAGTCAGTGTATGAATCTTGTGATGAATAGAGGATAATAGAACTCTTTGCTGACATGCCTATGGATATTCAAGTGACTGAGGGGAAATAGGCTCTAATAATGTAATCTTCTATTCTTGTGCTTATATACCAGATCAAGGGTAGTTATCTAATCTAAATAGCTTAAATATAAAGGATAACATAAATAGTATAAATCCACCATCTAGTTTGTCTCTTGGAATCTATGACATTATTATTTCCCATAGATATATTTGGATTCCTAATTCTTGCGTGAGGATATGATGAGGGAGTCTCATGATTCTAGATGGGTGGTATATCCAACTTTGACAAAGGTATGTTATTATCTTCATAGACAATACCGGTGGTCAGGGATGAAGAAGGAGATAAAGGGAATTTTAGTGTGTTGTATCACCTATTAGAATATGAAGGCTAAGAATCATATTACTGTTGAGTTATTGTAACCCTACCCCATTTTGGAATGTAAGTGGAATGATTTCACCAAGGACTTCATAGAAACACTACCTAGAACACCCAGATAGAATGATACAATATGGGGACCGTACATCAACTGATGAAGGTAGAACACTTCTTTTTGATTAGGGAGATATTTACTATCAATGATCTATATAACCTCTATGTATAATATAATTTTATTACACAGTGTTCTGAGAAGTATAGTTTTTAATTTAGGTCCTCATTTCATGAAACGATTCTAGCAGGGGCTTCAAAAGGTGTCTGGATTAAAACTTATTCTAAGTACAACCTATCATCCTCAAACTATTATCCAATCTAAGAGGATGATTTATAATTTAGAGAATATGTTGTGATCCTATTTTTTGTATTTTAGTGGTTATTAGGTGAAACATATGGAACTCATGGAGTTCTCTTATAAAAATAGATTCTAGGAATTGATCAAAATGGATCCTTTCAAGGACTTGTGTGGAAGACTATTCCATTCACCCCATTGCTGGTTATAGGTAGGTAAATTAGTGATCATTAGACCTTGTACCTTATAGAAAAAAATTGAGTGGGTATTGATGATCAAAAAGAGGTTTGTGGTTGTGTATAACTAGTATAAATTATATGTTGGAGTTTGAGGTTGGTTATCAGTTTTTTATTTGGGTGTATCCTAGGCTAGGGTATTACTATATAAAAAATTAGGTAAATAAAGTACCAATGTTTTTCAGACCATTTGAGATAGTAGAGAGGGTATGACTAGTGGCATACAATTTGGCATTTCCACAATACTATATTTTCATGCACAACGTGTTTCACATATTTTAGCTTTAGAGATATCATCATGACCCTTCTCACATCATAGATGTTTATTATGTTTAGCTTGATGTTGATGTATCCTTTCAGGATCATTTGATTTTTATCATGGAATGTAGTTAGAAGAATATTTAGGGGGATATCATGCCTCTTGTGTGAGTGTAGTGGCAGTATGGGTGAGTTTAGGAGGAGACCTAGGAAGTCGAGTTTGATATGCTTGTAAAATGGTCTGATTATTTTTAGGATCCCCCATAATGATGCTTGGGAGCATAGATCAAGGATAAACATTTATATGTTGGGGAGGTTGTAAGATATCGTATTTTAACAAGGTTTTTTTATTTTTAAATTTTGGTTGATCCAATTAAGTCATGTATTTGAGACTTTTTACTAGTGTAAAATAAAGCTTCAGGGGTCTCAGGGACTCAGAGAAATTGATCTAACAGAAGTATAGCCATGGATTGAAGTCAAGGAGGAGTTACAGTGTCATCAGCTAGCCGGTGGTCTTGTATAGACTATATCTCCTACCAAATAACCACTGGCAAGCTATGGGGTTCCCAACTATATAGTAGCATTAGAGGACACCACTATCTCGGTGGTGGTGCCCATTGGCCAGCTGGTGGTGTTAATCTGGGCTGAAAAAGTTAGGGTTTGTGACTTATTTTCACCCTTGAACCATATTTTAATCACATATTAACCCTTAATTCGATCATTAATAATGATTTATGAATTTTGGGGTTTTTATAGTGTTAAAGTCACTTATCCAATTCCATTTATCAACCTCTTAATCCTTTCTTTGATTAGGTGATCCAAAATTGGTATGTTATGATTAGTTTTAAGGAAATACTCTTATTTACTCCTTATATCTTCTTATTCTAACCTTGAAAATATGTGTCAAACAATTTTTATAGTAGATCACTATGTTTCACATGGATTCAATGCTCGAATTTTGATATCTCATTCTTTGTTCTTGAGGTGGGTGGTCTTGAATAACTCCCTAAAGTCTGTTTTAATTTCTCTAGTATGTGAAACTTGTACGATCACACCAGCATTCCATGTGCACAATGTAACTAAATTGGTAACCCATTTAATTTAATAAAACTTGATGAGTAAAACTATCTAAGACCCATTGGATCTATTGGTGTTGAGAATAGGACTTTCATTCACATGAGGTTGTATTGACCTTTGATGCTAGGTTGGAACATGGATTGAATGAACTCACAGCCCATAATGAAATTGGAATTTGGTTAAGAATTTATGTGAATTGGATTAACAAGGAATTGGAATAAATTTGTAATTATGATAACAATATTCGGTAAGTAACACTTGGATGAAAGTGGTTATTTTTTTATGTAAATGGTTCGGAATGATAACAAGTTAGAAAGTGGTTATAATGGATTGTGAATGGGAAACTTGGATTAATTGATATGTCTGATGAATTGTTTAATTATTTTGATAATTATTAAATTAGACTAATGTAATTAATGTATTTTTCATTGGTAATTTAATAAATTCAATAATATGGACTATATAAACATGTTTGGCATGCTTGGAGTTTGGTATTTTAATTGATTTCTTGGCATATTGTCTTTTTAGGACACCTTTATTATGTTTGATGCTTGAGATTTAGGTCCATGGTGACATACCACATGAGGGATAGATTCATGGTAATGTAACCCTGGTGGCTAGATTCATGGTAGCATACCGTTTGAGGTCTAGATATATAGTAACATAGTGCCTAAGGGCTAGATGCATTGTAATGTACCACTTGAGGGAAAGATGCATGGTTCCATACTACCTGAGGTCAAGATGTGTGGGTACATACTTCTTGAGGTCTATATGAATGTATTCATACCACTTGAGGTATTGATGCATGGGTACATACTGAATAAGGGTTGGATTTAGGGGTACATACCTCCCAAGGGATAGATGCATGGGTACATACCTCCTAAGGGATAGATGCGTGATTACTTGATTCATGAGGGAGAGATGTAAATTATATTTTATGTTTGAGGGGGATAACCATATTTTTGGGTGTTTCATACTCTACCAGAGAATAAACCAGTGGTATGGGTGATTCATCTTAGGTATAAAAATCCACCATATTATAGATAAATCTGACACACTACTGAATTAGGTTTGGAAGACCTCAGGTATCAACCTAGAGCTCTAGGGTTGGAAGGGTTCAATAATTTTATGTTTTAATTTATGAATTAGTGACCATGTTTTTTATATTATTAAATACAATATATATTCATATTGGATTGTTTAGAAACCATGTATGATGAACTATTTAGTTGTATACACACCCTGTTCAGGTATTGTTTGGTACCTGAGCATATTTCATGGATGGAGGATCAGACAAGGGAAAGAGGCCTTGTGCGTGATTGATTAATTTTCTATATGGGAGTAGATCAAAGATATGGGAATATAAATGGGGTTCAAGATCGGGGGTTTGGAGTCTTTTATTGTGAGTCTGTTTATTCTATTACTTGTGTGACTCAATACAACATATAGATTGACATATAATATGACATTACATGGTTTATTTTTATTAAACATATTTTTTTTATTTATAAGTGTCTCTACTTATCTTCTAGTTTATTTATTATTTCATTTTCCATATTTCCACTACTATTTCAACTATGTTACAGAGGGTATAGCCTCCCCAATATATTTCATACACCGTCGTTGTGGGTCAGCAGCCTCTAGTGTATGGGGAGGTGTGCTTGATATATCATAACTACCTCACTAGATCACATGAGCTAGAACTATGTTGGGGATGTTAAAGATGATTTATTGAATATAGATATCTAAAAAAATTTAAAAAATTCAATCATGACTCAACAACATAGTTAACAAAAAATCATGAATTATAATTGGAATTAACTATAAAAGTATAATATGATTATCATGACTTTTTAACCCCTATAATGTCATTCTCACCACATTTCATGATTGTAGATATTAGAAAAATAATCCTAAAACACATTTACCATATTTAAAATTGATATAAATGGATCCTTATATTTTTACTCATCGTGTAATATACTTAAAGAATGTATACTTTATTACCCTCACCCAAATTTAAATGTAAATTTTTTCTCAATCACATTTCTCAATAACATGTCGATCATTGAAATTATGATTTGATTTCTTCTTTAATCCCAGAATGGTCCACAATATTTTATCACACATTTTTCTCCATGTGAATCACATACAAATTATGCCTTAAAATGTAATATTTTTAGTAATCTAATTTAATTAAAATATATGGATTCTTCCAGTTATGATTATTTTTTTATTTATAGAGGAATGGATCTAAATTAATGAGCCCAAAAATCCTAAAAATTATACATTGAGAATTTTTTCTTGCTTATATTGTACTAAAATATGACCATAGACATGATTTTTAGCGCTATGATGTGCTTCTTGTTTCCATAAAACAACACTCTATTTTTATAAAAAAATTTAGTAGTGGAATAAATAATATTTGAATAATGTATGAATAGTTTATATAGTGGTTAAGATATATTAGTTTCTTACTTTTATTACAAAAATGATATAATAATTATTCTTTTCTAGTATAACCTGATAAGTTATCATATAATGGGAAGTTATTAATTTTCCATAATAACTTAACCCAAATTCTAAAAACTTTATTAACTATTGAGTCAAAAGTCATCACACCATCTACCCAAAATTTTCATAGATAATTAATCAATGGTTGAAAATAAACATAAATTTTTTTACTGGGTCCTTTTGGTCCATTAATAAGGGAAGAAATTAATAAAAGATGGTTACTTCATATATAGACATGAGGGAAGGTTGTATGGAATCAAAACTACCTATCACATAATATTCCTTTCACTAAATATAGATCTAAATGAATTAAATACATTTTTCTCAAAAACCAATATTAAGTTATGATTATCTTGGGAAATTTTTGAAAGTTTCTAAACAAATTCTTTACATTCTAAATAATCCCCTAGGAGAGTTAACATATCAACCTCTTTGTTTCACTCTCCATTTTATGTAATAAATTTAGAAATTTTAGATGAAATGAAGAATATCATCATCTTTAATTTCAAAGGGAGGTAACACATAAGCATTGTAGAGATCTTATTCCCATGTTTTAAGACCCTGCTAGTAAGAATTTTATTACCTTGATTAATCTCAATGTCCTTCCACTTGGATGAGTTATAAACACTACATGAACTGGGATCTTCATTCTATTTTTCATTTTTTGGGGCATGAATCAATGGTCATATATATGAAACAAAGGTTTTTATCAAAATTTAGATCTCATTAGTATGACTTGAGAATCATTTATATAATATAGATTACCTTTTAAAACAGTACTAATGAGATATTGAAGGAGGTGACTTTCCATTTACTAAAAGTCTTAAAGTGTAATATGTTAATGATAAAAGAAAATTTACTAAATCTAGTGTACCCAAGATATAATTTAGTACACAAATAATCAAGAATTTATAATAAATTCAATTCTTCTATATCAACACTGAAATAAGGATTACACCGAGCAACATAATTTTTCATGATGTTACTCTCTTAAATTGGAAATTGATGTATCATATCATTAAGAATTACATTTGTTATATTAACTATTATAATATTAATATCCATTTGAACACTTTATTATCAGTGATAGGGAACATACTCTTCCCCATGATGTTCCAATTTCTTATAGTTGTTCAAAAATTCATTCATAATTTTTTCCCCTGATGTTATCTCATTTGAGTGTGTATTTGTTTGAAAATTTTATATATATAAAATTGAACAAATAAATTTAAAATAAACTTATTAAATAAATAAAATGTTTAATTCCCATAAGATATTCTATAAAAAACCTATTTACTCAATTAAAAGAACTCTTATATATTTATGTATCTTTACAAAAATGATAATTCAAATATATAAACAATAAATAGTAATATTTATCAAATACAACATTTTTTTTGTAACATCTATGAAAATCATAAATAGTTATTATTAGAAAATTTAAATAAATGTATAGAAATTTATTATGGTGATTTGTCTTATTCTTTTTTATCTGATTCAATTCTTAAGATTGATGTATATACATATAACTTTTTTGGATATTATTTATTTAGTTAAATTTTTTATGTAATTTGAAATTTATGACATATGATGTTTATTTAATTTATATTTTTTATTCAAATTTATATTGTCTTAAACATAAATTTTATATTATATTTAATAATTATTATTATTATTCTCAAAATAAAAACTAATATAAGAAGTATGATAAAAAATAATAAATAGAATGAATTTAAAAAAATATGTTTCATATATAATATAAACCAAGAAATATAATCAAACTAATATCTTATCAAAATATATTAAAAAAATGGAATGGATAAGTTAATTAAAAATATTTATGTAATGATAAAACAATAAATTTAGTATAAATAGATATAAAATATTTGTACAATATTATTTAGTAAACACCATTATATGATTTACACAAATAATTATAAAGTAAAAGAATAAGAATAAGATAATTTTAAAAAAAAATTGAATAAATATATATTCTAAACAGACTTATGAAATATATATATATATATATATATATATATTAAGTAAATATGTTTATATAATTTGAAAATAAATATAATTAATATGATTAAATATATATAAACACATGAGAGTTATATATTATTGTACAATAAATGTTTTTATGTTTCAAATGAAAATATTTAATACAAATGAAATAATAAATATATATATAGTGAACATATAATATTTATAATATTCATTATATAATTTTTTTTACAAATTTAAAAAATAAAGGATTATTTCATTTTTAAATTTAGTATTATAAATATATATATATTACTATATATATATTTTTTCATTGAGAATAATTTATATAATGATATAGTAACACAATTAAATAAAAAATTAAAAAACTAAAAAACTATAAATACTAATATATATACACATATCAATTTGGATAGTTAAATTATAGTTTTGAACAAGTTTTATAAACTAATAAAACCCTAATAAACAAAAAATTAAATCAAAAAAATATTGTAATTTAGAGAGGGTAATCATAGTGAAAAAGTCATAATAAACAAACTATAAATACTACAAAACCAATGAAAACCCTATTTTCAAAAAATTTATTAGTATAAAAAAACTCAATTTGAGATAATTTAATTTAAACCAATATTTTATAAGAAAATATTAAGTTGGTATCCAGAGAAATTAGTGAGGAAAAGGTATAATAAAAAAGAGAGGAATGGTCAGCTAAGGGGAATGGAGGGAACTCACGATGAAGAGGATAACAACTGACTATTGGAGGGTAGCAGTAGTACGTCATGTGTATTGGATGGAGGAGAGTTGCATGAGTTGGGGTGTAATGAACTGAAATGTTACTATGTATTTCTCTTAAGAGAATATTAAGTTCATAATATATTATAAAATAAACATTAAACTATGAAACTGTGATATGTTAAAATAAGATTTTACCATTATGATATAACTGTTACATAATAACCCAAACACCAGTAATCCTAATCTAGTGTCTAATTTATTTCATTGGTATAGATACAGGGGGTTAAATCCCAAAGAACCAATAATTTTAGTAGTTTTATAGAACTATATACATACATGATACCCATTTTACATTGGGGGTAAAATATATAACATAGTAATGGAAAATATTTAGCCAACTTGAACCCATTCAAAGAATTATTATTCATATATTCGGGAAAGGAAACAAAATAATGGTGGTATCAAATGCTCAGTAAGGGCTACGTATAGTAGAATCTATCATGAGTCAATAAAGAATAATCAATATAGAAAGGTAAAAAACCAAACACACATGTCGTTTAATCAATAACTTGGCTATCATAAATAGGTAATGCATAATCAATATGGAAAGGTAAATAATTGAAAACAAATTCCATTTAATCAATAACCTGATTGAAAATTTAATCCATGGATAATATCAATTTAATAACATCATGGATTATAAAAAATTAATTATTAATGAAGAAAATTATCAATTTTGGACATCATTATCTCAAACATCATGGTATATATACTATCAAGATCTTTCATAAGAATGTTTAAAACTATGGGTAAAAACCCATTTAATTTGGCCAACTAATTTTTTTAATGAGACCAATCGATACATCAAAAGGATATATAATTCCAGGACCCACCCATCAAAACATTTCCTAATCATTCATCATATATTAAATGATTTATTTAATTCATGAACAATATGACTTATCAATAAATATCTATATAGAGTAAAGGGTATAGATTTATCAACATTTCCCCAATTAATCCAATAATATTCAAAGTAAACACCATATGTAAAAATGGTATATGGTCTAGGAAATAATCATATTCATGATATAAATAATATGTATATTTAATAGAAATTTAATGTACAATGAAAAGTGATCACAAAAAAATTATTTTCTCAAGATAAAGTTAACAATCACAAAATTAATCAATAAATGAATGGTGATAATCAGTTCATCAAGAATATAGGTTTTTGAAATAAAATCATGCCCTTTGGAAGAATAAATGGAATGATAGTGAAATATTAAAATAATATTTAATAAAAATAATTTTCTTTATAAAACCATTGACAATATTTAGAAGAAGCTAAATTTATTAAAATTGTTACAATGGCGAGGAAGTCCTTTATCACTATATAGGTGTAAGAAAACATTCCGTTTGAATTTTTATAAAAAACAACCATTTCAAAAAATAGTATAAGGTTCCTTTGAAACCCTTTTTTAAATTTAAGGATGAATTAAAAATTTATAAATAAATCATTTAAGTAATTAAATGGAATTTTGTTAAACAATTTTTAAAATGATGAACATGAAAGAAAAATATATCCGATTTAAAGAGAAATAAAATCAGTTTTTCTTTTAAATATTTATTTTCTTGTTCAAGTAATAAATATAGAAAAAGTTAGAAGAAAATATTTATAATCTTTAAATATTCATAGGATAAGAAAATTATTGGAGCTTACAAAGTATAAATGATAATATTCAATCAATAAGAGTAAAAGGAATCCCAAAAGAAAGTGAGATTTTAAAATAGATTCTTACCTCTTTAGTAATAATAAAATTGTAACCACTTGAAAGAATTAAATTGTATTGAAACATTAAGTTTTATTAATATATAGTAATTAATGTTAAATATTTAGAAGGGGTATTATAAACATCATATTAAACTAAATATGTTCATATTAACAAATATATCTCGATGGAATGGAAATTGAGACGAATTCCCATTCCTCATGCTTCTATTTAGTTGAACATGATTTAAAAACTTGTATAATTGTTTTAAACATGTTACTAATTTATATCATAACCTTATTAATATTTAAAATATCATATATTATTGTCTTATAGAATCTTAAAGACCGTTTTCTAACAATATTTTATTATTACTTTTGTTTTGGGTGTTAATTTCCTTGTTTTCTCATGTGTGTTTTTTCATGAATGGTCAATACTTGTGTGTAGTATATTTTGAAATAATATTTAAAATTATATTAATTTTATACATATCACATTTAATCATCAAATACATTATTATAACCATTATTTAAATTTGTATGTGGAAAATGAATCACATCGCTTTGTGGAGACGGTAAGCCATACATATGCACGAGCGACGATATCATTCCATAAATGGTTAAAAGGGAAAGGGATTGAATGATATAATAATTTAAAAAAAATAGTTCCATGTAAAATTTATCATATATATTCATTATTTTTATCATTAAGACTATCCAGGTGAGTTATTGATGGAAAACATTTTATAGCGGTTCGCGAGGCGATAGTCCTCCACACACACAAGCGATAGCTTTGTTTCCCATTTTATAGAGAAGGATATAGATAAACATTATTCCATAATCATAATAATATCTAATTATTTTTTTTTATTACATTATAAGTTTAAATACATAATTTATGGTGATAAAATAAGAAAGTAAAAGAAAGAGCTTCATTAAGATGATTACCTTCTCTCAGAGAAACCTCTTTTGGATATCTTATTAAAGACTATAGGTTTGGTATTTTTGGAATAAAAAAAGGATATATAATGTAGATAAGGATATTTGGGAGGTAGTTTTTATGGGTTTGGTAGATAAAAATTACTTTTGAGGTGTAAAGGAGTAACATGATGGAATACCCTTTTATAATTAAGGAGGAGGACACACTTGGAATTTTTGAAAGTAATAAATAATGCCCATGATTTTTACATGAAACAATTCTCAAATATATTTCATTATCAAACCTTATATGTGATAATTTCGATATATTTCCATAAAATAGGAATTAGACAAGTTTTTAGGCCATTTTAACCCTTATTATTATATATTAACCCCCGATAAAACTAGTTTTACCTCAACCGTAATAATTATTTTTTATTGTTTTTACTATTCATTAAGACAGAATATTAAGTTGAACTTATTATATAATATAAATAATTATTATTCCAAATATTTAATACATTTTTACCAAATTCAATACAATTATGAGATATAATTTAATTTAAAATTAAACATGTAGATGCGATGAAAAAGTGGTTTTTGAAAGGAAGTTTTTTCCAAAGTATAAAAAGTCTTTATATAAAAATTGAAGATATATTTGATTAAAATGAAATAAATTTGATTAATTATAGTATAATTAAACTATTTTTTTAAAAAAAATCCTAAAAAATGGAACTTGTAAATTCTTTAAATGAAAAAGATTGTTTTTAATAAAAATCAGTATTTTTCACAATTCATCAAAACATTAAACTTTTTAGAAAATTCTAAAAAATTTAATCTGAGATAATTTTGAAATGATGATTTAAAAATTTAAGTTATTTTTTCAAATATTTTTTATAAAATTTGTAATTTTTTTCATAAGCGCCTTAAACACCACGAAACTATTTCTTAGAAAAAATATTGCTTTTCATAAAAACATTTTTTTTCTTTCAAATTATTTTTATTTTTATTTATAATTAATTGAAAAAAAAAATAAAAAATTTCTAAAAATTTGAATAATATATATTATTAATAATTTTTTTAATCCTATTTATACCAACCAATTTAATGGCTAGTTTATAATGATATATTATTTTATGGTTCTTTTAGACTCGGGGTTGCATGTATCACAAGCTATTGAAGTGATTGAATTTATTTAAAAGGAAATATATCATTAAGTCTCAGGGTGTTAAAGTTTTTCATCCTATAAAAATATCTTATGTGAAAGTTTCATGGATATCACCTTCAAAACAAATGAGGGTGGTTCTTCTTTATAACATCCTTTAGTTCTCACATTATTTCCTCCATTTTATGATTTATCCAAGTACCTTTAACAATCAAGTCATCTGATTCCTCAATAATTGTTCTCTAGTTTCAAGAATTTGTATAGGATCTTAATAGTAATATAGATTAAGTTCCAATTCTATCTCTTCATAGGTAAGAACATGAATTGGGTCTCATATGTACTTTCTTAATAATGATATATTGAACACATCATGTACTTTAGAGAGGATTGGTGGAATTTTCAATCAATAAGACACAACTCAAACCCTTTATAGAATTTCAAAGGGTATGATGTACCTAGGGATTAGTTTTATATTTTTAAAAAAACATTATGAAACCCTTATATGGTTATACTTTTAAGGAAACATGATATCACACTTAAAATTCCAAATCTTTCCTCCGATTGTCAATATAACTCTTTTTATTACTTTGATATATTTTAATGTGTGCCTGAAAAGTATATACCTTTGTCATTGTCTCTTCAAAAAACTATGGGCCCAAAAGTTTCCTTTCATCAAATTCATCCCAATAAGTGGGATTATAATATCTATTTCAATATAATGCTTTATATGAATCCATTTGAATACTTGAATGGAAACTATTTTTATCGGAAAACTCTACCCAAGGTAAATACTGATCCCACATACCTTGAAGGTAAAGATATCAAGACCTCAACATGGCTTCCAATGTTTGTATAGTCCTTTTAGACTATCCATCAGTTTGAGTATAGTAGGAAATGATCAAATGAAGCATAGTATCAAGTTCCTTTTCAAGGTGATTTAAGAATTTTGATATAAAACATGGATCATAGTTAGACACAATTTAAATAAGTGTTCCATGAATTCTTATAACTTAATTAATATATATCCCTTTTAGGTTCTCAAGAGCTAAATATTCTCTTATAGTGAGGAAATGTTCATATTTGGTTAGGTGATCAACTATAACCCATATTGCATCATTATTTCTTGGAGTTTTGGGTATTACTATGACAATGACCAAAGTAATGTCATCCCATTTCCACTTATAAATAGAAGTAGGTTGCATAAAAACTCTATGATGTTTTCTCTCATCCTTTACCTATTGGAAAACTAATAATCCAAACACATAATCAGCAATTTCATGTTTCATATTATCCCACTAAAAATGTTCCCTCAAACCCCTATACATCTTAGTTATTCTAGGGTATATAGAGAAATTAAACCTATGAGCATCATCCAAAAATTACATTTTTATCTCAGGTATAGATGGAAACCCTAATCTCTTTTCAAATTTTAGGACTCCATATTCATAAATAAAGTCTTCCAATTTCCCATCATTCATGGTTTTAATTTTCTTCTAAAATTTTTCATCATCTTAATGAGAACTTTTTATCTTTTCATATAAAGATAGTTTCAAAATCATCTGAAAAAGAAGAAATGTCCCCCATTTATTAACAATTACCATATCCATATTTAATAAATCCATGAATATATGATCAATCTCAATACTCACATTGGTCAGAACTCCATGAACCTTCCTACTTAATGCATATTCTACCTTATTTTCCTTCATTATGTGGTAGTGTATTGAAAAATAATACTCTTTGAGTAGATCAATCCATATCCTTTTCCTCATGTAGAGAAAATTTTAGGAAAAGATGTATTTTAGGATCTTATGGCCTGTTTATATCTCACATATTTTACTATGATGATAATTCATCCATATAATCAATGCATCAATTACTACTGCTAGCTCAACATCATGGGATGGATAGTGTTATTAACAATTATTTAACTAATTTTATGCATATGAAATAAACTTCTGATTTTTTATAAGGACACAACCAAGTCCCTTCTTTAATGCATCACTATATATCACAAGTCCATAATTTCCTAATGGTAGAGTCAAAATTGGAACATTGACTAATCTCCTCTTAAATTGTTCAAAAAATTATTTAGATTAGTTTTTCTATATGAACTTAACCCATTTACATGTAAACTTTTTTAATGGGTTAGCCAATTAGAAAAAATTATTAATGAATAAATGATAGTAACCTACCAAACCAATAAAACAATGTACCTTAGTTATGCCCATTACTGCACAAATGAAGTGAAACCCGGATTGTTTCACCATTGGAACATCCTCCAGTTGATCAATATAAGGAATCTTTTTCTTGAGCATCGGAGATTGAGTCTACACCATTTTCTTTTCTTGGTTTTTTTGGATCCTCTTGTAGAGGGTGAGTGCTCGTGGAATGTTGAAAGAGACCTTAGTGTCTTAAGTTACCTAATTCGTCAAAGGTGGAAGTGGTATGAGGTTGTTAGTGTGAATGGTGTTTAATAGGTCCTCTGGGCCCTTCTTAGTCTCTTCAAATAAGGGGTTCACATTAAACCACCATTGTGGGAAATCTAGTCATCAGAGGCTGTTATAAACACTTAAGAATTGTGTGATGTTTGAGAACATTAAATAAGATCCCTCTCTATGTAATGTTTCTGTCAGTATCAATGGTCATGTTCGGTGACGCCTTGTGATGTAATGTTCTCATTTTACTGTAAAGGTGAAGTTGTAAAATCTTTTGTGAGTTTTTGTTTTTTCAGAAGTGTGTCTCCTTTCGGGAAATATCGACAACATTTGTTTAGAGGAAGGTGTTTCTATATACCCTTTTCTCCTTATGTTTCTTATCCAAATAAAAAAAGGGGTGATGTGTGTGAATATTCTAAGCCCTTGTTTCAGAAAACTGTCAGGTTTTGATAGAGTGAGTTTTGGAGTGTGTTATGTCTTGGTGAACCCATCTAGGATAGCGGTGTAGTTGTTTGTAGCACTGAAAGAACAAGTTCCATTTTGGGTTTTCCAAAGCCTAACTGCGAGGTCAAAGATGCTTCAATCCTTTGATCTCCAGCCATAGGTCCTGAAGAGAAGCTGGCACATAGTTAGGAAAATCCCGAGGTCATTAAAACCTTTGGTTTAATTCCCATCCTCAATATGAAAGATGGTAATAGATTAAACCTCTAGTGTCATCATCTTGTTATAATTGTTCCCTCACGGTGGTAGAGGTGGGAGGACCTCATTTTCATGTTGTAGCCTAAGTTCATACATTCCCCCTTTGGTTTCCTTCGAGTTTTTGGATAAAATATTGAAATTTGGGCTAGGTAGATTAAATCACACAGTTTGTGAACAGTTAGTAGTAACCGTGTGTCAACTAAGGAAATCGTATGATAAGAGATAGTGGCTACTGCATGGACTCTGTATGGCCGTGCACCTTACCCATGTAACCGGGAGAAGTTTCCCCTTTGAATAGAATGCTCTGCATGGTTAGCACACATTTTCCCAAACCATGAGGACTACTCGTGCGGTTGTGCCAACTCTTTAAATTTTGGGGTCTTTTTATGTCGGCCTATGTTGGTCAGTTAAGATTTTTGTCTCTTATAGTTGGGAGCACACTTGTGTCTCCCCATACTAGTAACTCAGATTTTTTTGTGGTCTAGGCTTGGTGATAGGTAGACTTGTTTAGAGCTATCTAACTATAAAAATCTTCCTTGAGTAAACATTGGGATTGGAGTGTGCCCAATGGTTTTGTTAAAGTAAGACTATAGTGACCTCATTTGTTTTTGATGCTCATTCCAGGTAAGTTTCTTGAGTCTTGTTCAGATAGTGTTTGAGGTGTTTTGTTTTGGGATGTAGTTTGAATATGCATGATCGTTTCAATAAGTGGTGTATTTTTTGGTTGGTGAGATTATTAATTCCTTTATTGATCAATTGGGGGTGTTTTGGTCTCTTGGGGGTGGGTAGAACTTGGCAAAGGAGTCCATTTTGTTCTTTCGGTTGGGTTTGGTTTTTTCTTTTAGCCTTTCTATGGATTTCCGAGGGTGGAAAGCATTATGGTGGGGAGAATTGTCACATACATGACTTATTTTAAAGTTATTTTTCATTTAATTACTATTATTGATTTTTTTTTGGGCTTTCCCATGTAGTTTTGAAGGAAAGGGTGTGTTTTCATGATTTGGGATAAACCGTGAGCTCATTTCATGTTTAAAAAAAATTATAAGTCCTTCATTTTTTAAGATTTTACACCCATTCCAATTCAAAATTTACATCCCTTGGTTTATTAAAACCACTATATCCATTTGGACCTCATAGGAATCCATAATCATGATGGATTTCCGTTTTTTATTAAGGTATTAGGCCATCCTGGAAGCCCATTTTCTGCTTTAAATTTTTTAATTCTTTAATATACCATTCAATTTTTAATATTTTTTGTTGATTCCAACTCTCACCAGAGCCCACTTACCCAAGGCACTCCCCCATGATCTTATCACCATCTTTGGAGCTCATATTCATTGAGAATTATGGAAACACTTATCTAGATTCCTCAAATCATCCAGATTTGAAGAGGTAACTTGTTTATTTCATAAATCCTTCAATTTTTAGTCTTTTCCCTCCATTTGAGTTCTCACATGACCTAATAAGCCTTATTCTAATCTCACTTTCATTTTTGGCTATTTTTAAATTCATATAATAGTGTATTTTGGTCATTTTATTCAAGATATCTCAAGTAAGTCTTTCTCTCTTTGATTTCTTCCTCTTCCTTAGGGTTTCCTTCACCATTTCATGAAGTTATAAAATGTAAAATAGCTAAGGTTCATACCTAGGGTTTTATTTTGTGTCATTTTGGTGAAATATAGTGGTCTAGGGATCGATTTCTCTTTCTTGTGGTGTGGTGGGGGTGTGGTTGAAGTTTCACACCAAAATTTAGAGTTTTTGGAACAAATGGTAGGTAGTTCTATGCGTAATCATCCTAAGATGAGTTATAATTGCTTAATTTATGTTTTTATAATGTTCTTATTACATTATGTTTTGTGTGGAACAATTTTTGGTAGTATTGATTAAAAATTTAGTTTCAAAGTTTCAGATTTTTTTAAAATGTGTGTTTTTCATGTGTATCTTTTGTAGTAATATTCGAGGAAATTTCATAACACTTGAGAGTTGTTTAATAAATGTTTCTAGGGTGGAAAATTCTATTTTGGATTGGTATTGGTGTGATTTTTTCTTGGAAATAGGGTTTTGAAATGGATTTTTTGTGAAAAATATGGTTAGACCCCTTGGGATTGTTTCATGAAAATTGTAAATGATTTGTTGAGTAAAACAAAGTGGGAAAAGGATGTACATGTAATATTTTGTTGAGTGTGTTCAATTATTATGGGTTTTTTAAAGTTAAAGTGTTGATTTAAGATTTCAAACATTTTTATAATGTTTTTTGAATTTCTAAAATTATTTATCAAATTGCAAGAAAGGAGTGAAACATGTTTGTGGACTGTTTTGTGTGAGTATAATGTGAAAAATGAATTTTTGTTTGTGAAAGGAGTAATATGTGACATGTGTGTGAGATTTTTGGTGTGTGTGTGACTTTGAAGTGGTATTTTTATGTGAAAATTGTATTTCATGGCTTGTGGAACTTGTTTGAGCAGAAGAGGGAAAACCTGGGTATTTAGGTGGGTGGACTTGTACTAGTATGCTAGTGATCCCGTGGGGTTTGGCCCTAGTTTCATGTAGCAAGTTTGAAAATGGCAACACTAACTAAACTATGATGATGATTATAATGATGACATTTAGGAACCACTAGGTTTTGGGTATGATCCCTACTAGTGGCTCATGTGCATGAGAATGTATATTGTGATGGTTACTTTCACCGAGATACGAGGTACCTAGGACCCACAATGAGCTAGTGCCTAGGGGTTATTTTTCTATTTCTTGTTCTCATTAGATAATTTATGATTACTGTCAGTATATGGTATGTTTTTTTGAAAAATTCAGTAGCTTTTTTATTATATTTGGAAGTGTTGGTTTCTTTTAAAATAGCACACTTGAAAACTATTTTTTTATTTAAAGTTGAATCTCTTTATAATTCTTATTAGAATTTCATGTATATTAAAACTTTCAATATTTTCATCTCTGAATTTTTATCACATGGAATATTTTAGTGGTGTAATCCTACTAGTATTTTGATTACACCCTACTTACACCTTTGGGTGTAAGTAGACTTGGTAATTTTTTTATAGGTTTGGGTAAAGATTTTAGTGCTAGTGGTTCAGGTTTTTAGCAGTTCTTTGTGATGTAGTGTTGTGGAGATGGATTGAGGGCAGAGCCTCTTTCCATGAGGAGGTTCTTGGGCTGTCCATTATGGATTTCTTATTTTTTTGTAGTCTTTGGGATTTGTATAAACCTTGTTTCCCAATTCTGAATTTTATTAAAGGCTTGTTTGGGGTAAAATTTCAGATTTAGTTTATTTATTATATTTGGTTTTCTTATGTTTCTAAACTCAGGTAAATTATTCCCAAACACTCATATATGATACCCGGTCACTTTTTCCAACCCATGAGGATCGGGAACGCCCTTTGGGTCTTGCCACCGACCGGGTTGGGTGCCATTTTTAAAGGATACCAGATCTGTTTCGTGACAAAATGGTATCATAGGAGGTTTTGGTTAACTCTTTGGGTAATGTTATTTGAGGAAGAGTCAAGATAGTCCAGAGTTAGGAATTTCGGGGCTTGACATTTCGATTATGATTAGGGTTCTTGGCTAGCACACCTCATGATGTGATTCAAGTTTCCAGAGGATGTCAGATTTTATCTGAATCCTTTGGTTTTCTTGGTTTGATGATGATTAAGGGAAATGAAAACAGAGTTGGATTAATGGTCTCAGTGAGCTCGTAGGGCCTGAAAAGCCATGTGGAGTTAGGATATTTCCGTAAAACACTCTCTAAGATAGTGAAGTTATTGGAATATGGCCACCAACCATATGTCCAAATCACCCACTGAAACTAGTTTCCTCTCATATTTTCTTGTATCTTTTAGTTTTGGAATCTCGGAAGTTTGGTTTTAAAGAAAAAATGACTTGGTTTTAAGAAGCATAAAGTTATTTTGAAATGATTTTCTAATAAATAGGGAATGGTTTGATTTTGGAAATAGTGGAACTAAATTTTCCGAATTATTTTGAAATGGTAAATGGCGTATTTAAACTCTTATGAAAGTATAAATTATGTCAAAGTGGATTCTGAAAATCTATTTTAAATG
This sequence comes from Viscum album, assembly GCA_963277665.1. NCBI lineage: Eukaryota > Viridiplantae > Streptophyta > Magnoliopsida > Santalales > Viscaceae > Viscum > Viscum album. Next base: position 1,056,495,832 of record OY728133.1, read on the forward strand.
GAACTTTTTTAATTATTGAAAATGTGTTCAGAATGGAATAAAGTGGTTTTGAATTTATGTGTGGAGTTTATAAATCGATTTTTATTTGGTAACTTGTGATAATTTTAAAGGATTTATGAATCATTGTGATTTTTTTAATAAGAGATGATTTTTCAAAGGAATGGGGGTTGATGAAAGGGAGTTTTCAATAAAATTGGGAGTATTTTGAAATGGGATGAGATATTTTGAAATTAATGTGTATGACTTGAAAGTGAGTTCTTATTTGAATTATTGTGACTTTCTAAAAAGTTTTGTAAGACATAAATTGGGATTTTGAATTTTTGGTTAGTGGTCTTGAGAAAAAGGAAGTATTGTTTGACTATTTTGGTTTTGAAAGTGGAAAGAATTTTTGTTTTAACCTTTGGTATTTCCATGGGAGACCACATAAATGGGTTTATATGTGAATATGGATGGTTAATGGAATAAATGGATGAGTTTTAGGATGTATATGAGGTGGGTTCCTGGTGTGGAATTTAAACATGCATGTGTGAGGCCCATGGGATAACACAATGGGATATGATAACTGTCGAACCGTTTATATTCAAAGAGATGATTTTAAAGGAAAACTTGATGTCTTGATGACTGGTTTGGGATGGTGTGTCTTATGTGTTTTTGGAAATATTTTTTTTGGGGATTTTTGAGTCTAATAACCCCTATTGTTTGAACGATGTTTTGGGTTTCTGATTGGTCGGTAAGCTAGGTTGAAGGGATGATTATTGGTATCCTTATGAGAAATGTTTCGGGATTCCTTTACAGTGGTTACCTTCATGTTTTTTGATCTGTTTTGATTATCTCTTAACCAATGGACCACATTGGTTGGGTCATTGGGTTCTCTATTTGGATAAGGCACACCCCCATTAAGGGTTAGTGCACAATTGAAGTGCAACCTGGACCGTTTCACTATTGGAAGATCCTCTAGTTGATCAATATAAGGAATCTTTTTCTTGAGCATTGGAGATTGAGTCTATACCATTTTACTTTCTTGGTTTTGTGGATCCTCTTATAGCTGGAGAGTGCTCATGGAAGGTTGAAAAGACCTTAGTTTCTTAATTTACCTGATTCATCGAAGGTGGAAGTGGTTTGAAGTTGTTAGTGTGGATGGTGTTTAAGAGGGCCTATGGGTCCTGCATAGTCTATTCGAAGTAGGTGTTCACATTAAACCACTAGTGTGGGAAATCTAGTCTTTAGAGGCTGTTATGGTCACTTTCTAGAATTTTGTGATGTTTGGGATCGTTGCATAAGGTACCTGTCCATGTAATGCTTCTATCAGTCTCAATGGTCATGTTCAGTGATGCCTTGTGATGTCATGTGCTCATTTGAATGTAAAGGTGAAGTTATATAATCTTTTATAATTCATTGTTTTGTTATAAGTGTGTATCCTTTTGAGAAATATTGACAAACTTTGTTTAGAGTAAGGTGTTTCTATATATCCTTTTCTCCTTCTATTTCTCATCTGAAGAAAACAATGGGTGATGTGTGTGCATCGTATAAGCCCTTGTTTTAGAAGAAATATGTCAAGTTTCGGTAGAGCGAGTTTTGGAGTGTGTTATATCTTGGTGAACCCATCTTGGATTACGATGTAGTTGTTTGTAGCACCGGAAGAAGAATTTATATTTAGGGGTTTCCAAAACCAAACTGTGAGGTTGAAGATGCTTCAATCCTTTGAGATCCAGCCATAGGCCTCAGAGAGAAGTTGTCGTGTAGTTAGGCAAATAACCAGGTCATTAAAACCTTTGTTTTAATTACTATCCTTTGTATGAAAGATGAGAGTAGTTTTAACCTCCGGTGTCATCATCTTGTTCCAGTTGTTCCCTCTTAGTGGTAGAGGTGGGAGGACCTCATTTCCATGTTGTAGCATGAGTTCATACTTTCCCCCTTTGGTTTCCTTCGTGTTTTTGAAGAAAAGCTTGAAATTTGGGCTAGGAAGATTAAAGTACATGGTGTGTGCATGGTTAGTAGTAATCGTGTGAAAACCTAGGAAACTATGTGATAAGAGATAGTGGAAATCACACGAACTCCACATGTTTGTGCACCTTGGCCCATGTAACTGTGCGAAGTTTCCCAGTTGGAAATAATTATATGCACGGTTAGCGCATGGTTTCCAAAACCGTATAGAATAACCACGCAGTTGTGCCAACTCTTTAAATTTTGGGGTCTTTTCATGCCAGCCTGTACTGGCCAGTTAAAATGGTTGTCTCTTATGGTGGGGAGGCCACTTGTGTCTCCTTGTACTAGTAAATTAGATTTTTCCATGGTCTTGGCTTGGTGATAGGTAAACTCATTCAGAGCTATCTAAAAACCAACATCTTCCTTGAGTAAATGTTGGTATTGGAGTGCACCCAACGGTTTTGTTGAAGTAAGACTGTGGTGACCTCATTCATTTTCATTGTTCATTCCAGGTAAGTTTCTTGAGTATTTTTTGGATAGTGTTGGAGGTGTTTTGTTTTGGGATGTAGTTTGAATATGCTTGATCATTTCAGGAAGTGGTGTTTGATTTGTTTGGTGAGATTATTCCTTCCATTATTGATCAATTGGAGGTGTTTTGGCCTTTTGGGGCAGACGAAACCTGGTAAAGGAGTCCATTTTGGCCTTTCGGTTGGGTTGGGTTTTTGCTTTTAGCCTTGTTGTGGCTTTTTGAGGGCGGAAATTTTTATGGTGGGGAAAATTTTCAAATCCATGACTTCTTTTAAAGTTATTTTTTATTTAATTACTATTCTTGGTTTTTTTGGGTGTTTCCCATGTAGTTTTGGAGGAAAGGGTGTGTTTTCATGATTTGGGCCAAACTGTGAGCCCATTTCACGTTTTAAAAACAATTCTTTTCATAACTCCTTCATTTTTTAACATTTTACACCCATTCCACTTCCCAATTGACATCCCCTAGTTTATTAAAACCACCATATCCATTTGGACCTCATTATAATCCATAATCATGATGTATTTTTATTTTTTATTAAGGTATTGGGCCAGCCTGAAATCCCATTTCCTACTTTAAATTTTGTTTTTAATTATTTAATATATCATTAAAATTTTGTGGTTTTCTAGTGATTAAAACTCTCACCTAAGACCACTTACCCAAGTCATTCCCCCATCTCTTCTCCCTCTCTTTGGATCACATATTCATCGCGAATTAGGGTAAAACTTCCCTATATTCCTCAAATCGTCCAGATTTAAATAGGTAACTTGTTTCTTTCAAAACTCCTTCAATTTTTTCTCTTTTCCCTCAATTTTACTTCTCAATTTACCTAATCAGCCTTATTGTAACCTTAATTTCATTTTTGGCTATTTGGAAGTTCATCTACTAGTGTATTTTGGGAGTTTTATTGAAGATATCTCAAGTAAGTCTTTCTCTCTTTGATTTCTTCCTTCTCCTTAAGGTTTCTTTCACCCTTTCATGAAATTCTAAAATGTCCAGTAGATAGGGTTCATACCTAGCGTTTGATTTTATGTCATTTTGGTGAAATATTGTGGTCTAGAGCTTGATTTCTCTTCCTTGTGGTGCGGCGGGGGTGCGGTTGAAGTTTCACACCAAGATTTGGAGTTTTTGGCACAAATGGTTTGTGGTTCCATGTGTAAGCATCCTAATATGAGATAGAATTACTTAATTTATATTTTTAGCATGTTCTTATTACATTATGTTTGGTGAGGGAACCATTTTTGTTAGTATTGATTAAGCGTTTAGTTTCAAAGTTTCATATTTGTTTGAAAATGTATGTTTTTCATGTGTATCTTTTGTGGTATTATTCGAGGTAATTTTATAACACTTGAGAGTGGTTTAATAAATATTTATAGGGCTTCCAATTCTGTTTTGGATTGGTATTGGTATGATTTTGGCCTAGAAAGAGGGTTTTGAAATGGGTTTTGTGTGCAAAACATGGTTATACCCCTTGGGATTGTTTTATGAAAATTGTAAATGATTTATCGAGTTAAACAAAGTGGGAAAAGGATGTAAATGTACTATTTTGGTGAGTGTGTTCACTTAAGATGGGTTTTAAAGGTAATTGATGATTTAAGATGTCAAACATTTTTATAATGTTTTATGAATTGATTAAATTATTTACCAAATTGCAAGAAAGGTGCAAAACATAATTGTGGGATGTTTTGTGTGAGTATGATGTGAAAAAAGATTTTTTTTGTGAAGGATTAATATGTGACATGTGTGTGTTCTGTTTGGTGTGTGTGTGACTTTTAAGTGGTATTTTCATGTGAAAATTTTATTTCATGGATTGTGTAACTTTATTGAGTACAAGAGGGAAAACCTGGGTATATAGGTGGGTGGTCGTGTACTAATATGCTAGTGATCACATGGGGTTTGGCCCCAGTTTCACGCAGCAAGTTTGACGATGAAAAAACTAACTAAACTATGATGATGATTATGATTATGATTCTGGGGAACCACTAGGTTATGGGTATTCTCCCAACTAGTGGATTGTGTGCATGAGAACGAATATTGTGATGGTTACTTTTACCAAGATACGAGGTACCTAGGACCCACAGCAAGGTAGCATCTAGGGGATATTTTCTCATTGCTTGTTATCATTAGATACTTTATGATTACCATCGGCATATAGTATATTTGGATGGAAAATTCATTATATTTGGAATTCTATTTGGAAGTGTTGATTTATTTTAAAATATCCCACTTGAAAACTGTTTTTTTAATTTAAAGTTGCATCTCTTTAAAATTCTTAATAGCATTTCATGTTTATGAACTCTTGTAGGCTTTTCATATCTGAATTTTTACCAAATGGAATCTTTTAGTGGTGGCATCCTACTGGGCTTTTTCTCACACCCTACTTACACCTTTGGGTGTAAGTAGACTTGGTTATTTTATCACTGGTTTGGGTAAAGCTTTTAGTCCCAGTGGTTTGAGTTTTTAGAGGTCCTTCGTGATGCAGTGTTTTGGAGATGGCTTGAGGGAGATGCCTCTTGCCATGAGGAGGTTATTGGGCTATCAATTATGGCTTTATTTTTTTTCTTAGTCTTTGGGATTTGTATAAACCTTTTTTCCCAATTCTTAATTTTATTAAAGTCTTCTTTGGGGTAAAATTTCAAATTCAGTGTCTTTATTGTATTTGGTTGTCTTATGTTTCTAAACTTGGGTTAATCATTCTCAAACACTCATATATGATACCCAGGATATTGTGCCAACCCATGGGGATCGATAATTCCCACTACTGGAAATGCACCCTTTACCAACGATTCCAAACATTTGGTAAAGTATGGATAACCATTGGTATAATATATACCAATAGTTATCCAAATTGTAGGGAAGTAAGCCATAGGGAAATACATATGCCAATAGTTTTTGGAAAACTGTTTGTATATGTTAGTAAATATACATTATACCAATGGTTATGTCAAACCGTTGGTATAACTTTTCACCAAAGGTTTGAAACAGTTGGTAAACATACTATTCCAATGGTTTCAAACCGTTGGAATATAATTTTTGTGTAGATTTTTACCAATGGTTTGTGTAAACCGTTGGTAAAGGCTATACATTTCACTATATCCCAATGGTTTGTAAACTATTGGGAAAGTGTTTTTACCAAAGGTTCTCTTAGAACCATTGGTAAAAACCCATTCACAGCACTATGCCAACGGTTGTAAACCGTTGGCATAGGCTTTGCTGTGCAATTTAGGTGGCAGCCTGCTGCAGGCTTCCCTTTCTCCATTTCCAGCTTCCCAACTCCAATTACCTGCAATAACCACCTATAACACATACATATACACAATCAATTCATATATATTTAATATATAATGCACCATGAAACTATACACACACAGAATTAAAACATAATTCATAAGGTATTTATAAACATACATAATTGATTTAGAATTCAATTCAGAATTGAGATGACAATTACATGTGCAATCCAGAATGTAATTCATAATTGAATACTGAATTGAATACATACATAATTTCATTATCAATTATGAATACATTACCTAAAAAACAGAATATGTAATTATAAGTGTTATACAGAATTAAGAATACATACAAAATTGAATTTTGTATAACACATACACGATTGAATTCAGAAATTAGAAGCTAATAACCCCAAAATAAGGAAATGGATAAATGAATTCAACCAACCACAAATATAATGTCCCATGGTTTGGGATGGGTGTCTATGAACTTAGTGATGATGATAATGGGTGTGTATCAATGAGATTGTGTGACTTAGGGAATATAGTTGTCCTTGGCGTATTAAATGTCATGTGTTTTAGAATAGGGGTAGGAGTTCCTCACATGAGAAGTGGATTTTGTGAGGCTGGACCATGGATCCTTATGCTAAAGTATCAAAACAATCTGAATACGTTTAGTCAGTTTTCCATATGCCAGTTGTTTTTAACTAAAATGATGTCCATTTTAAACAAAAGACAGACACTTCAAGTGATACCGGCTACATCGTGACTCAGATTTTGGTAGGTTTGACTCATACACATCACATATGACCCATGGATCATTTTACTAAAGTATCAAGATAATATGAATGTGTTTGGTCATTTTTCTGTATGCCAGTTGTTGTTTTCACTTAAAATGTTGTCCATTTAAAATAAAATTGAGACACTTTCAGTGGTACCGGCCACATTGTGCCTTAGATTGAGTCATGGTTGACTCGTACACATCACAAATGGCCCATGGATCATTGTGATAAAGTATCAACACAATATAAATACTTTTGGTTGGTTTTACGTATGCCAGTTGTTTTTACTTAAAAGAGTGTCCATTTAAAAAAAATAAACTTTGAGTGATACTGGCCACACTGTGCCTCGGATTGAGGTAGGGTTGACTCATATACGTCACAAATGACCCATGGATTTTTTTTCCTAAAGTATAAACAGAATCTGAATGTGTTTGGTCAGTTTTCTGTTTTCCAGTTGTTGTTTTCACTTAAAATGTTGTCCATTTCAAATAAAAGTGAGACAATTTGAGTGGTACCAGCCACACCATGCCTTGGATTGAGGTGGGGTTTACTTTTACACGTCAAAAATGACCCATGGATCATTGTTCTAAAGTATCAACACAATCCGAATACATTTGGTCAGTTTTCTGTATGCCAGTTTTTTTTACTTAAAAGGGTGTCCATTTTAAACAAAAGAAAGACACTACGAGTGATACCAGCCACACCATAACTCGGATTGGGGCGTGGTTGACTCGTACACATCACATATGACCCATGTATCATTTTCCTAAAGTATCAACAGAATCCGAATGCGTTTGGTCAGTTTTCTGTATGCCAGTTGTTGTTTTCACTTAAAATGTTGTCCATTTCAAATAAAGGTGAGACACTTTGAGTGGTACCGGCCACACTATGTCTCGGATTGAGGTGGGGTTGACTCGTACACATCCAAAATTAACCATGGATCCTTTTTCTAAAGTACCAACACAATACGAATACGTTTGGTCAGTTTTCTGTATGCCAGTTTTTGTTTTTACTTAAAAGGGTGTCCATTTTAAACAAAAGAAAGACACTTTGAGTGATACTGGTCACATCGTGCCTAGGACTGAGGCGTGGTTTACTCATACACGTCACATATGAACCATGTATCATTTTTCTAAAGTATCAACACAATCTGAATGTGTTAGTTCGGTTTTCCGTATGCCAGTTATTGTTTTGACTTAAAATGTTGTCCATTTCAAACAAAAGAAAGACACTTTGAGTGACACTGGCCACACCATGCCTTGGATTAAGGTGATGTTGACTCATACACATCACATATGACCCGTGGATATTTTTCCTAAAGTATCAAAAAAATCTGAATGCATTTGGTTGGTTTTTCGTATTCCAGTTGTTGTTTTCACTTAAAATGTTGTCCATTTCAAATAAAAGTGAGACACTTTGAGTGGTACCAGCCACACCATGCCTCATATTGAGGTGTTGTTGACTTTTAAATGTCCAAAATGAACCACAGATCCTTGTTCTAAATTATCAACATAATCCAAATATGTTGGGTCGGTCTTCCGTATGCCAGTTGTTTTTACTTAAAAGGGTGTCCATTTTAAACAAAAGAAAGACACTTCGACTGATACCGGCCACACTGTACCTATGATTGAAGAGGGGTTGACTTTCACATGTCACATATGACCCATGAATAATTTTCTTAAATTATCAACACAATCCGAATGCGTTAGGTTGGTTTTTCGTATGTCAGTTGTTGTTTTGACTTAAAATGTTGTCCATTTCAAATAAAGGCGAGACAGTTTGAGTGGTATCGACCACACCATGACTCGGATTGAGGTAGGGCAGACTCATACATGTCAAAAATGACCCATGGATCATTTTACTAATGTATCAAGACAATATGAATGCGTTTGGTCAGTTTTTTCGTATGTTAGTTATTGTTTTCACTTAAAATGTTGTCCATTTCAAATAAAAGTGAGACACTTTGAGTGGTACCGGCCACACCGTGACTTGGATTGAGGCTGGGTTGACTTTTTAACATAAAAAATGACCCATGTATTATTTTTCTAAAGTATCAACACAATCCAAATACATTTGATCATTTTTCCGTATGCTAGTTATTTTTACTTAAAAAAGTGTCCATTTTAAACAAAAGAAAGACACTTAGAGTAATACCAGCCACATCGTGCCTCAGATTGAGACGGGGTTGAATTTTACATGTCACATATGACCCATGGATCGGTTTCCTAAAGTATCAACACAATCTGAATGTGTTAGGTCAGTTTTACGTATGCCAGTTGTTGTTTTGACTTAAAATGTTGTCCATTTCAAACAAAAGAAAGACACTTCGAGTGATACTGGCCACACTGTGCCTCATATTGAGGCAGGGTTGACTCGTACGCCTCACATATGACCCATGGATCATTTTCTTAAAGTATCAATAGAATCTGAATGTGTTTGTTCTATTTTCTTTATGCCAGTTGTTATTTTCACTTAAAATGTTGTCCATTTTAAACAAAAGGAAGACACTTCGAGTAATACTGACCACAAAATGCCTCCGATTGAGGTGGGGTTAACTATTACACATCACATATGACCTATGTATCATTTTTCTGAAGTATTAACATAATATAAATATGTTTGGTTGGTTTTCTGTATGCCAGTTGTTTTTACTTAAATGTGTGTCCATTTTAAACAAAAGAAAGACACTTAGAGTAATACCCGCCACATCATGCCTCAGATTGAGGTGGGGTTTACTTTTACACATCATATATGACCCATGGATTGTCTTCCTAAAGTATCAACACAATCTGAATGTGTTAGGTCAGTTTTATGTATGTCAGCGGTTGTTTTGACTTAAAATGTTGTCCATTTCAAACAAAAGAAAGACACTTCGAGAGATACTGGACACATGGTGCCTCGGATTGAGGAGGGGTTTAGTCCTACATGTCAAATATGACACATGGATCGTTTTATTAAATTATAAAAATAATTTGAATGCGTTTGGTCAGTTTTCTGTATTCCAGTTATTGTTTTCACTTAAAATGTTGTCCATTTTAAACAAAAGAAAGACACTTCGAATAATACCAACCACACCATGCCTCGGATTGAGGCGGGGTTGACTCGTAAACATTACATATAACCCATGGATCATTTTCCTAAAGTATCAACACAATACGAATGTGTTAGGTCACTTTTCTGTAAGCCAGTTGTTGTTATGACTTAAAATGTTGTCCATCTCAAACAAAAGAAAGACACTTCGAGTGATACCAACCACACTATGCCTCAGATTGAGGTGGGGTTGACTTTTACACATCACATATGACCCATGGATCATTTTCCTAAAGTATAAATAGAATCTGAATGCGTTTGGTTGGTTTTCCATATGCCAGTTGTTGTTTTCATTTAAAATGTTGTCCATTTCAAATAAAATTGAGACACTTTGAGTGATATCGGCCACACCATGCCTCAAATTGAGACGAAGTTGACTTGTACATGTCAAAAATGAACCATGGATCCTTGTGATAAAGTATCAACACAATCTGATTACGTTTTTTTAGTTTTCCATATGCGAGTTGTTTTTATTTAAAAGGGTGTCCATTTTAAACAAAAGAAAGACACTTCGAGTGATACCAGCCACACCGGGCCTCGGATTGAGGTGAGGTGGACTCATACACGTAACATATGACCCATGGATCGTTTTACTAAAGTATTAACACAATTAAAATGTGTTAGGTCGATTTCCCGAAACTCTAAAACCCTCTTTTCTGTTGGGATTTAGGGTGAATCTTGAAGAGAGCTTAGATTAGGATCTGAGACATTTAATTAAGAGTGTGATTGTCTCCAGAATCAAGGTAGGTGGTCCTTATCATTTTTTAAATCATTGTAATGTTTTATATATGCTGAATCGCTGCTTTCCCAATGTTGGGGTGTCGGGTCGGGGGGCTGTCGGGGGTCCAAAGAGGGTGGGAGGGATGTCCAGGTGGCGGTCCGGGGTCCAGGAAGGAGGGTGGGGGCTATCTAGAGTCCAGGTAGGAGGGTGGGGGGAGATTTCTGGGGTCCAAGGACTAGGGTGGGGGCCTTTCCAGGGTCCAAGAAGGAGGGGGGTTGTCCGGAGTCCAGGTAGGAGGGTGGGGGTTGTCCGGGGGGTCGTCTGGGGTCCAGGTATGAGGGTGGGGGGCTGTCCGGGGGGCTGTCTGGGGGGCTGTCCGGGGGGGCTGTCCGGGGTCCAGGGAGGAGGGTGGGGGATATTCGGGGGGCTGTCTGGGGGGTTATCCAGAGGGTTGTCCGAGGTCTAGGGAGGAGGGTGGCGGGGAGCTATTCGGGCGGCTGTATGGGGGGTTGTTCGGGGTCCAGGGAGGAGGGTGGGGGGCTGTTCGGGGTCCAAGAAGGAGGGTGGGGAGGGTGTCTGGGGGGATTTATGGGGTCTAGGGAGGAGGGGGGTTGTTCGGGGGGCTGTCTGCGGGGCTGTCTAGGGGGCTGTCTACGGGGCTGTTCAGGGTCCAGGGAGGAGGGTGGAGGTCTGTCTGGGGGCTGTCCTAGGGACTATCTGGGGGCTATCCGAGGTCTAGGGAGGAGGGTGGGGAGGCTATCCGGGGGCTGTCCAGGGGGCTTTCTGGGGTCTAGGAAGGAGGTGGGGAGGCTGTCTGGGGGGCTGTCTGGGGTCCGTGGAGGAGGGTGGGGGATCTGTCCATGGGACTGTCTGGGGGGGCTGTCTCGGGTTCATGGGATGGTATTTACATATTTTATAAGCAAATTATTTCAAGTTTAAAAAAATAATTTCATTATATCAACTTCTAATTCGACCATCAATTTTCTAAATTTCACTAAAAAAATTACAATTTCATTAAAATAGGGGGATTTCAAAGCAAATCATCAAGTCAAGTTTTATTATTTATAGATAAAAAATAAAGATAATTTGACCTACCTAATCACACATATATTTAGGCACAACAAATCAATAAACATCAAAGGTCAGTAATATCAGTCAAAAATATAACGGATCAATTTGTCCCTTATCACCATCGCTATCATCACCACCATCATCACCCTCACCCTCATCCTCATCATCATCCCCATCATCATCCCCGCCCTCCTCCTCACCCTCGTACTTAGCCTTGGCCTCATCATCACCCTCCTCCTCCTCCTCACCCTCCTCCTCGAGGTCCTCCTCTGCCTCAGCCTCCTCAATTTCCTCCTCCTCCTCTACCTCAGCCTCCTCCTCGTCATCATCTCGACCACCACTATAACTACCACCTGGTGCACCATATATAGAACTCATCAATGAAATATATTCATCACAAGCAATGATGGCCTCTGGCAGAAGTGTTAGACGTAAAACTTCCATCAGTTTCATAAATGCAGTGTTTACCCTAGCAGTCTATTTTATAGTCTTTGTGGCCCTTTTTTGCCTTTTCTACCTATACATTAACCTGCTACAACTCGGTGTCACTACAAATCATACCTGAGGAGGGACAATACCTCGTCGGAACTATACTCTTCCCAGGTCGGCAGCATACTCTACCAGGGTGCTTATCTCCCAACACCTGATGTAAGTGATCGTTTGGCCCAAAATTGTCAGGTTCCTAGGCATCAAGGGCCTCTAAAGCAGCCTATTATAAATATAAATAGGTTATTAAGTTACAAAATAGATATTAAAAATTTAAATCTACAAAGTAAAACTTAAAATCTTGTAATGACATTGAATATAGGAAACCATAATTAAAAATAGGATACCAAAAAAACAGTAATTTCACAACTAAAATTATATAACAACTTTAGCAATCGAATAAATTATGGAGGAAGTAATAGAAAGTACAAGTCGTAAAGAAAGATTATAAACTTTCATACCTACTGTCTATCATGATTCAGCTCATAGTACATCCCAATGTGTGGACATATTTCTTAGCATCAATGTTTTCTTTTATTTTTTCTAGATGCATCCTAAATAAAATTCAATAATTATTATTAACAAAAAACATGAAAATTTTCATTTAAATACCTCTAATTTGATTAATACTGTAAATTGGCTAGTCATCCAATAAGTAATCATCTGTCAGTACTATTCTAATGAACAATCATCCACGATAGGGATTGCCTCTAACTCTGTGCCCACTCTAGCACGTCATCCAACGTACAACTCATGCTTATAAGCTCTCCAAAGCTCTCCTAAATCCTTTAGACATGCTGGTTGTGAACCCTCACCATCGGGGAAATTAAACCACAGCTGACACCAAAATATTAATTCATATAAATACAAAAATTAATAGATTTCATTAAATACAATAGATTTTTTTACCCATATCTCTTCCCAGGCTTTATCCTTTACTTCATTTGGCATTTGTCTCCATGAGAGCGGGATGTCAGGAATGATGTTGGAGTATTTGGAAAGCATCGCCAAAAAACTCCGACATTGTTGCCCTGATTTTTCAACCATCTTACTATTTTCATTGTACTCCACCATCATCTGTGTGCAGCGGTTCCACACTACACGCATGCGTGTACGCCTCCTCCCCCTCCTCCTATCATTATATGTATCTGTTATGAAATAAAAACAAATATTTTATCAATGCATGTTATTATGAAAATAAAAAATCGTGCAATAATTTTGTAGGGTTGTATAAGTTTACCTATGGTAGTCTAATAAATGGGCGCTACTGGATCCACAAAAACTGAAGGAACACCCTGTACAAATGGAGTTGGTCCCAATGTATGCTCTGTAGGGATAGACTCTGGCGGAGCAGGATTTGAAGATGATGTAATATAAAAACCCGAAAAGAAGGAAGCAGAAGTAAAAGAAGATGATAGGGATGGCTGGCCAAATGCTAGATGGGGAGTGGGAATCATCATCGAATATGGTATAGATGGGTGAGGAGGCTTAGATGTAAAGGGTGTTGAAAACATGGGAGGCTTAAATATCCTATGTGTCCCTAACGGAACACTGGGATCAAAATGTGGGATGAATGGTATGTCTGTGGGAGGGGCAAGGTCTAATCAAGTATGCCAACTAGATCGTCTAGCTCCCGTACCACCCCCCTCCCCCTCATACGAACACCCAAAGTACTGGGACCACTACTAGGCTGCTCATCAAATAACAGTGTCCTAATAGATGGATCCTGAAAAAATATTTAAAAAAAATTAATCACATGACATTATATATTATTTAAATAAATATATTTGAAATAAAATACTCACTACAGGCACAAGTGGTGGAATGACCAGCTCAGTCATGCGATGATTGTTGTCCATAATCTGTTTTCATTGCCTCTCTTCAATTGGTTTGATTTCCTCCATTTGAAAACAAATATGGAAGTAAATAGAAAAGGATAACTAATGTGTAACCCAAAAAAATGAGAGGTAATAGGGGGATACATGGATAATTTAACTAACCATTATTTTAGGTGAGATTGAAAAAAATATATAATGAAGTCAATAAATTAGAAAATGAAATTCAAATAAAAATTCCAATCAAGAAACATTGAAAATTCACATAATGGTCAAGTCGGATACAACATATTTGTAATTAATATTAAATCAATTTGAATAGTACCAACCTTAACAACCCAACTCGAGTTAAACAAAAGAATTGAGACCATGGATGGACGATTATATATATTTTCCACCACAAATTTAGGTTCACAATCAACTCTGACAATTGAACTATTTGAATCATCAAAAGAAATAAATGGATTGCTTCCAATGGTAGTAGGGAAAGTGCCAATTATATCATCACCATCATCAAAAATATGTCTTGGAATTACTTCAACTATGACCCAAAATTCAGGTCAAAGTTGGTGTTTGACATAAAAAACTTTTTTAGCCACTGATTTCAATACATATGGTTCTTCGGTAGCAAGAGTGTATGACCATAGACTGCAGATAGCCAGTCCATACCCAAGATGACGTCGTATGGCCATGATGCCACTACTAGGAGATCCTAGCCAAAGCTATCACCTCCTAGAGTAATATCACACTGCCAGCACAGGTGTGTAATAATAGAATCCCCTCTTTTAGGAGTTTATAATCATAAGGATCGATCCAACAGGTCCACTAGAATCTCTGAGCCTTGAAAGAGGTTCATAGAAAGTAAAGAGTGACTAGAACCTATGTCTATAAGAACTGCAGCTAAGGTGGAGAAGATACAGATCGTACCTCTAATCATCTCTGGAGCATCATGTTCATAGGCCTCCATCACTTGAATTTGGCCTAGCCCATATCTGCTGGTTCCCTAAGCCTATGTTGGGCCACCTTGGGGTGGTGGTGGTAGCACCTCGAACAGTCGTCTACCGCCTGCCACTCAGCCTGCTCCCCTTATATGTCTTCCACCCTAAAGACCTCCTTGATCAAACCTCTTCCTCTAGCTTGGAGGTCCCTCAACCGTCTGTTGATCCTCTGTGTGGAGGGTGGGAGGTCACGATCCATGTGTCCTTGCCTACTACACGATAAGCACAACCTAGTTCTCTATTGATTCCCTCTGCTCTAGGAGCCCAGCACTACAGAAACTGATTCCTGGGATCATCCCTTGAAAGATATTACCTGCTTGGGTCCCCAGGTATGCTACTTGTTGCTAAACACTAAAGGGTCAATTGCCTGATGTCTTCTGGTGTCTCTGGCTATCAGTTCCTACTCTGTTAGGAATCTCTCTATAAGAAGGGATCGCTCCAACACTCCAGCCTGAGTGGGGATGCTGAGAGACACCATGTATGCCATGATCTCCCATCTGAGGCCCGACTCAAAGATTCGAGACTAGAATAAAGGCTCCCACACCATGCATGTAAAATATCAAGTGAGGTCTATAAACCTTGAAGAGTACTTAGCCACTGACATGCTACCATACTGTTGGTGAAGCAGGTCCTGTATGTGCACTGAGCGCAAGGTCGTGGGGAAGAACTCCTATCGAAAAAGTTGCTCGAATTCATACCAAGAGAGGGTCACCTCATCATGAGTCTGAGTATTCAAACTCCATAATCTCTCTACCAATCCATTAATAAGTCTCATAGCTAATATCTCCATTTGTTCAAGCAGCGTCCTCACTAAGCAGAAGACTCACGTCATCACCTCCAGCCAGTCCTCAATAGCCAGAGGATTTATCTCTCCCCAAACCTATGAGGTATTTATCTCTGGAACTCATGTAAGGTTATGAGAATGTGTTCATCCTTTACCAGTAATGCTAGTAGTAACTACCAATAAATGGGTGCTGGTAACACTAGTGCACCACCTGGCGGGGCCATCTCTAGCGTCGGTCCCTAAAGTGATGCCTCATTGCTAGACGAGGTGTCCTCATGGTAACACATCAAAATATGAGTTGGTCATCTATGTAGAGGCATCCTGATAAAAACCAAGATATACCACAGATAATAGACTATACCTAGAGAGCAGACTCTTATTAAAAAAGAACATAAGGAAACACTCAATTGTTATATGATGCATGAAACCATTGTTTTTATGTATAGAGTCGAAAATCAAAATTCATGGTCCTGGTGTATGGATACGCCGGCTGCCGCACCAACACTGGACTCCCTGAATCTGAAATTCGAAATCAAAACATTTAACATTGTTTCCAAAACACAAAACAATACTCTCGGCCTTTGAGGTAGAACTGACTACCTCTGATACCACTTTTTCATGACACATCCCCCAGGGCCCCTACCGTGACATATCCCAAGCCCGCCACCTGAAGGCCAGGGGTTGGAGACTAGCGTTGAAGGCATCAACCTGCAAGTATGAGGCATTTTCCTGAGTACCTATATGCATACACACACACAACCACATCCCAAAGATAGAAAAGTAAACATTCATGTCTCTAAAAACCACTGATTAAAAGTACAAATTATAGGTCAAATAGACCAAAATACAATCCCAACAAAATATAAACTGAAAATAGGAAAGTACAAGGAAAACTCTTAAAGTCTTCTTCTAGAAACCCCACCTGATGGGTAAGTGTAGAGTAGCTAATGAAATCCATAGAAGTACACACCGCCTGCCTAATCTCGATAGGTCCCACCGAGCCATTGGCCGCTAAGTCCTCCGTCAAGGTGGTGGTCGTCTACACCATATACAACACATGTTAGAGAAGCCCGTGCAGGGGTGACTAACAATATACTCAGTAGGGACCCCAAACCAACATGGAAATTCCACAAAGAAATCCAAAAGAAAACCATGAAGTTTGATCACGAAGCATGATCATGAAGCAAGACAACTCACACTAGGTATATTCTAGAGTGGTAAAGTAGGACCATCAGTCGTGTCATCAAACACCTGGGGCTACTGGAGAACTACTCCACAATGAGTACAATGGGCCTGCTGGGTCATATAGAAGTCGCCTCCCACTAAGCATGGACTGTTGTGGTACTCATCCCTGATGAGTACCATGGGTATTCTGGGTCACACAGAAGCTTCTCCCCACTGTGGGCATGCTGGGTCATGCAGAAACTGCTTCCCACCTTGGCCATATTGAGGTACTCCTCCTATCGAGTACCGTTGATCTGCCAGATCACATAGAGCCACTCCCCACCATGGGCCTTCTGGGTCACATAGAATCCATTTCCCACAGGGCCATCGTATCTTATCCACATAGGGACTCTTGTCACTAGTCTTTAGGTCTCTGCCAATTTAAGTGTTTCTGCACGTAGTGCACTTGATTCCAAGAGAATTCCTCCTCAATCCATTCATCACATTTCAACTTCCATGAAAACCTCTATAGAGTATTCCAAAAGACTGTCTCATCGTGAGGGTTCCAACCCTACAAACATCTCATCAATTAGACGCCTGTTTTGAAAGATATTGAAATTTTTCCAAAAAGGGTCCTGTCGGATTCGGGTTCGGCCTGACCTAGGTCTGTCCCGGTGTGGCCCGATCGGGCGGCCCATGCCCTACCCGGTCCACCTTTCCTAGACAAGGTTGAAAGTCACGTACGGATCCTCCTCGCCCTACAGGTCGTCCGTGGAGCCATCACCTCCACCATGGTCAGTTATCCACGGCCTACCACATGAGACGCAATGCGATGACTCATCTGCGGTGCACTAACGTGGCCCGATGGTCGCGTCTTCATTACACTAGCCACCGGCAGGGTGGTCGGTGGCTCTGGACACATTGTCGTAGCCCAAAATGGAAACAAAATATTTTCATTCATGCCATCTTGGGGTGTCGCCACGCGCCTGCGGCCGCCGCCGGCACCGGAGGGTTTTTCGGTGGACCACCGGGTCTGCTTCGGTGGTCCTTTCTTCAGGACAATTCCACATATGGCCTCCTAGGGATTCCATCTTCCCTGTAATGAACTTCAATCCCCCTTTCTACCTATTTAAATACATGGTCACAAATAATGCACAAAACACACAAGGCGTAGGGGCTTAGGCCTTGTTTCTGTCGGCCCATGCCCTTCATGTTATAGGTTTAGAAAACATGGGATAATTATTTGATATTATATCATATAATAATTAATCTTGGCATAGAAAACCCAAAAAAACACCCTCCCACAAGAAAGGGTGATCTGCAGATCAACCTGTTCATGGGTTGATCTGTGTTCGTTGTTTTAGAACGAGGATAGGAGAAAATTGAACAAAACAAACCCATACCTAAAAGGTGTTCATTTCTGAAGTGATCCGCCTGTGAGGATTCAAGTTCCATTTGAATCCATCAGCATTCGTTGCTTTTCAGTTTCGTTGTTCAAGGTGTATCGAAGTCACTGGTGATTCACCAACATTCGTCATTTGTTGTTGGAGAGGATTTTCATCATAGGACTGTGAGAGGAAATTCCACGTTTGATTTCCCCAACATGTTATCTCATTAATAGAAAAACTTTTCATATAATTTCTGTTACATTGTGTCACCATTTTGTTAAGATGTTTCATTAATGAAACAGCTTGTCTGTTTTGCTTCCATTAAGAAGCCTCACTAAAGGGGCTTGTCACCGCCTCATCATCATACCACAGTGATCACGTTCCACCGCTAAATGGTGAGTAAATAAAATAAAATAACTTTTTAATTTATTTTATTATTTTCCAAAAATTCTGAAAAAATCTTTTCTGGTCGACCCATGCCGGTTG
This sequence comes from Viscum album, assembly GCA_963277665.1. Classification (NCBI taxonomy): domain Eukaryota; kingdom Viridiplantae; phylum Streptophyta; class Magnoliopsida; order Santalales; family Viscaceae; genus Viscum; species Viscum album. The sequence goes on from OY728133.1 coordinate 1,056,514,322, forward strand.
AAGTTAAGTTCATTCGAGGCGAATACCACCGTTTTGAGTTCAACAGTTCCCTAATATTTTTTATCTGAGCACCGAATTAAAAGTTAGAAAAACCTTCCCATGTACTTACTTAAATGAACTTAAAAAAAGTTCAAAATTCTATTCTGGGCTCACCAGGCCTCAGAATCAGGTGTCGTCAAATTGTTCAGTCTCAAAATAATTCCATATAATTTTAAAAAAAATACACAGAAATTTCAGGACATTAAAACTTTATCATTGGTTACTGGTAACCACCACTAAAGTGTTTAGAAAGGGTTATAATCCTTATAAATTAAAAACAAACCCTTTGATTTCCCAATTTTTCTATAGTGATACTCCGATCATTGGTGTGATATGAGGATTTATGTTGATCCCATTAAGAAACTTCTTTAACTTTTTTTGAAGTTGATTGTTCCTTATGGTCCCTATAAAAATTTTGATTTCTATTCTTTGAGCCTTCATACCAACCATATGAATTATTTAAATTTGAAGCATTCATCAAACCCCAGTTATATTGTTCTTTATTTTTCTAATAGCATGAGAATCCCATCCAGGGAGTTTAGATTCATTGGATTTAAATTCAAGATTTCCATCAAATGTTGGGCTCACAAGACTAAGTGACTGGGCCTTATCAACATTTCTATCATCTAAAAATAGATCATAAACCTAAACTCTTAAGACACATGTAACTAAAACACCACCCACTCCGCCATGTACCAAGTGAAGAAATGAATAAACAACAACTCCTCCCTATTATTATATTCCCACCAAGAAAATTTATAGAAATCATCATTGAATTCTATGTTCCAAAATATATGAAAATTTAATTAGATTATTTATAAATTTATAGATATCACACATTCCCTCCCTTTAATATTTTCCACCACTACAATACAATCTTTATATGCATCATTATAATCTTATTATCATAAAACAATGGCTTCATTTTTCTTAAATGATTCTTTAAGAATTTCTTTTTGGGGTTCTAAGAACTTAGTTTTTGTGTATTTATTTATTTTTTCTAAATATTAATATTACTAAATCCAATATGATGAATATGAGTATAAAATAAATGGATGTTGATCATATTCTAAAAGAGTATGAGGATGGGTTGAAATAGTTCATCAAGTTTGTAGAAAATATTGCATATGACCCTTCTCAAATCCTTTTTCTAGGTTTATATTGATGTTATTCATGACTAATTAGTCCAGAGGAGTTAGAATAATAGTTGATCTGTCATATAATATATCTAAGTTATAAATTTTATATTAAACATGGGTAAAAATTGAATATATCTATTGACCGGTATAACACTACATTTTATGGATCATCTTATCTGATTATGTGTGTGAAAAATATTGAAGATTATATTGTGGATATGAATACATGTATGAAATATGATGAAGATTGTATTGAGGAAATGGCTAGGACTATTGAATATAAACTTCATAATCATCCAAAACTATTTTAAAATTTAAATAGTTGTGCAAACACGTCATTGTTTGATGGTTGTACTAAATATACAACATTTTCATCCATACAGAATCTATATAATGTAAAATATGGAAACAAGTAGAGTGAGAGCAGCTTTAATAAAGTGATTTCTCTTTTGAATGATATGCTTCCAAAAGATAATGATCTTATATACAAAACATGTGGTGCTAAAAATGCTATTTCCAATGGATATTATCTCCAAAAGAATACATGCATGTCCAAATGATTTTATACTATTTCTTAAGGAATGTGAATCTATTAAAAATTCCCAAAGTGTGGTGTATCTCGATATAATAAATATGAATCATTTCCATCAAATTTTGTATGAAACTTTCCAATCATTCCAAGGTTTATGCACCTTTATGAATGTGAGAGACTGTAAGGAATTTTATGTGGCATGCTGAAATAATAAGTCAATATGGGAAACGTTTTCACTTGGTCGAAGAAAATTGATCATGAGTGTCCTGGATTTGGATATGAGCTGATAAAGCTTCATATTGTGCTATCTATAGATGGAGTGAATCCTTTTGGTTTACAAAATATCACTCATGGCACATGGTCGGTTATGTTGGTAAATTATAACATTCCATTATAGTTATGCATGAAGTGAAAATACATAATTTTTCTCTTCTTATATCATAACCTAAATAGTTAGGTAATGATATAGATGTTTATTTGGCTTTATTGATCAAAGATTTAAAATTACAGGGGGATTTTTATGTTATGTTTTATGATGCCTATAGAAATGAATATTTCACATTGAGAGGAATGTTGTATAGGGTGATAAATGAATTTCTTTCTTATAAAAATTTTCCATGATATATAAATAAAGTAACTTAAGGGTCTCTCATTTTTAAACAAGGTGCACACTCATTTTGGTTGAAACATTCATGCAATACTATGTTTCTAGGATATCATATATTTCCACCTTGATGACATAAATGTGGATCTTGGATGATATCATTCAATGGGAATTCAGAATATGGTACAAAGCCATCTCCACTAATAGGTGATCAACTTTTTGAGAAAGTAAAATATATCGACACAAATTTTGGTAAACCTTCCTCAAAAAAATCCCTATGAAAACTGGTTGGAAAATGAGATCAATTTTTTAAAATTAATATAATGGAATTGTTTGTATGTCATGAATTTTCATGATGTCATGCTTGTTGAAAAAATTCATGTCATAGTGTCATTGGCATGCTGCTAAATACACCTTGAAAAAATATGGAATTAAGGATAGATTGTACATGATTAACATAGTGATATGGGAAATGAAGAGTGAAATAAAAACTTTTATTCCTCTATCTCCTTACACTATTTCCATGAAAAAGAGATATCATTTTTTCCTCTTCCTAAATGATGTAAATTATAATGACCCAAAGTTTTATCAATTGAAATACCTTATTATAATAATTCCTTAAGGTATAATAACATTAGGAAACACAATGACATATAATGATACTAAATACTATGTAACCATTAAATATAATTTTTCCACTTCTCTGTTTTGAATTTCAAAAATATGACATAAACGGTTTCGTCTAGGATGATTTTTTGGGGTCTCATAGAACAAACATAATTTCTTGGTGAATAGTAACCTACCCTTATGAATAGTAACCATACATATGATAGTATATATATATATATATGTGATTTAATTGAAAGTATGATATACCTATATCTTGGAGTAAGTAAATAAATGATTTTAAATTGGTATTTTTAGAATAAACTGTAATTTTATTTAAAATTTAAATTTAACATATTTATAAAATTATTTTTGAAACATGGAGTTCATTTTTGGATTCTACACATGGAAAATGGTTAGGGTGAATTTTTGTCATTTTTCTGAAATACTTGAATTTTTATGAATAGTGAAATACAATAATTTACAAAATAATTTAAATTCATGAATTATAGAGTCATGGTTGATATTATGATGATTAAAGCCTAATTGGTTTGAACTCACATGACCTCATTACATATTTATTCATAAAACACTCATTATTTTTTTCTTTAGGGAAATTAATAAACTAATGATTAAAATATTTGGAAAACATCCCTCCCCTCCACTATAAATACCACCCTTCACACCCTCATTTCCTCACAACTATCAAGATTCAAGACTTTTCTAATCTCTGTCGAAACATCTTACCTATCCCCTACCCCATGTCCAAGAGATTTGGGTCTCATCAAAATACCATTCAAAGGTTCCTTAAGGAGGATTCAAGAGGTAATTCCCCTTTCTCTCTCTTTTCCTTTAATTTTCTTTCAATTTAAAATTCTTTTCTTAATATCTCCCCACCTATCGTCATACACATGGTATGGTAAATCTATTATATTAAATATATTATAATGTTATGATACTAATTGGATAATATATCATCCAACCCCCTTCTCCTCTTCTTTTTATTTTAGAAAGGAAAACATCTTTCATGAGGTGTTAATTTATCACCTTGAAGAACGACATGTTTTCATTTTCCCGTACCGCCTTCAGATATGGTCATGAAACCATTTTTTGGGTTGAACCAGATTATTTTATATGTATTATATCCTATTTAATGTTCTAGAAATAACTTATTTACATATTACTAAATGATTAAACAAAACAAGTTTGTTGTGGTTGAAAAACCACCCAAATTAACCCAAACGATCATCATTAAATTCTTATCTAATGATTCATTCTCATGGTATATAAAAAAATTATATATAATATTATTTCAAGTTATTTAACATCATAAATAACATATAATTACAATTCTTTATGTTTATCCACGTTTTAAATGAACTTCTATTCATGAATACAAGTGAATCATTCAAGAAAACTATAAAAACGAACGTTCCCAAACAATGAATTTAAACTCTAAAACTCATCCAAAATCCCATAAATGAACTTATTAAAACATTAATGAATATTATTAATGTATAAAAGGTTCTGTAATTGTTAATTAATGAATCTAATGTGGTTATACATGATATTGAAGTGAATAAATCATTTGGATACAAGGTAAGGGGAAATTCTCAAACCCAACTCTCATACTTTGGGTTTTCCTGCTTTCAACCCCTTTTCAGTATAGATATGCCTTAAGAATAATTTATTAATCCTAATATTATCTATTATATGATATAAATGTTTTTTAATTGAGTTTATTGCAAACCCAATGTTCTTTCAAAAGAACTCTTCTTACAAATAAACACCCACTTTTTTACTTCTCAAAGATTTTTTATACTTCACTCATCGTTGATTGTTCTATGTCAAGAATGTTATCCCCACTTTATTTTGGGATCCAAATGTTTATAAATATATTTTTTATGATATGAAACCCTTTCATTTCCATTGGTTATTTTATGTTCAATGTTGACATATGTTATATGTGGCATGCATGATAATGTAAATGTTATGATGTGACGGGTGTGCCTGGAATTATATAGCTCAATATGAATGTTATGATGTGATGGGTGTGCCCAGAATTATACAATGCTCCAATGAATTGGTTAAAGTAATTAATCTCATGAGTTAAAGGAAAATGATGTGTGAACATGATTCTAGCACTTTTCACAACTAGGTGTGGTAGTTTACCACTAAGACATGATGTTTCATTTTTATGCATTGCCACATTTCAAGTATTTTATTGATGATTCTTATAATGTTCATGGTCCTTTCACTATGTTATGATTTTTCCCACCCATTTTTATATTTTTCATATCTATCCTCTTATTGGGATTTTAGCTCACCCCATTTTTGTCATGACCCGACCCAATGGGGCTCGAGCCGCGACTCCCCAAGCCCGCCTCCAATAGGCCAGGGGCTGGAGACCAGCGCCGAGTAGGCTATCTCACACATGGGAGGCATTAGCCTAAGGTAACTATACACACGCACCCACAAACACCTCCATACAACAGTACAGAGATATAGAAACTGAAAATTAAATGTATGCATACACTATCCCACAACTAGAGTACATCATAAGTACAAAAGGGCAAAACAGGGCCCACCAAAAGAAAACTACAAGCGCGTCCAACCTACTCTGACGAAGGGGAATGCTGCCAAAAACACCCGCCAGAAAGATCCCTCGGCACAGCTCTGGTAAAAACCTCATTCAACTCGCTCACTAAGCTCCGCCTGCTCCGAGTCCTCCTAGGACTCTGTCAAAAGGCATGTGTTCTGCACAAGACACAAACATGTGCGGGCAAAGCCCGTGTAGGGGTGAGTATAAACATACTCAGTAGGCACCCCAAAAACCCAAAACCCAAGGGAGAAACTGAAAGGCAACCGTCTGCTCAACATGGCCATAGGGAACCCAGACGAGAGAGAAACTCCATCTCGTGACCATCCTCGGCTAAACACAACTAGTCAGCTCAGCTCAGCTCAGGTGTATGCCCATACATACACCTTGAACAATACAGATATACTCAGATCATGCCACAAAGCCACAAGAGGTACCGACCTCATCACCAGAAACTGTCAAAAACAACCAGGAGAATACACCACATGAACACTGTCATACCAGATGACACTCATCCGAGAGATACACTCCATCGGGTTTCTCACAAACCTCTCAGATGCTCACCCGAGAGATCACGCTCGTCGGATAGCATCATTGAGGTAACCTCCCTGAAACAACAGAACCACCAAACTCCTCGGATAGGGGATCGCCGCTAGGGTCCGCTAGGGGATACCAAGACCCACTCCGGTATATGTAGCTCACAGAAAGGGGATCCCTCCCAGGGTCCGCTGGGGGATACCACGACCCGATCTGGCATACGTAGTTCTCACAGATAGGGGATCACATCCAGGATCCACTGGGGGATACCACAACCCGATCTGGCGCTCGACAGAAGCTCCACACTCAGATAGAGAATCATCGTCCATATAAAGATGGTCACGACGATACCGGAACCCTATCTGGTACAACTCGCGATGTAGGGGATCGAACCGACGATGCTGCAACCCTACCAAAACCACGCGCTGAGTAGGGGATCGCATAACCAACGATACCGCAACCCTACCGACACCAAGCGCTGAGTAGGGGATTGTATAACCAATGATACTGCAACCCTACTATAAACTTCATGCTGAGTAGGGGATCATAAACACGACGATGCCACAACCCTACTGGGCAAGACCCACCGCGTAGGGGATCATATTCCCAATGATGCCACAAACCCTACGGGGTTAACCTGCTAGATAGGGGATTGCTGCCCGTGAATAAGCGGTTACAGCGATACCAAGAACCCGATCCAGGGTAAAGATGCTAGAAGATCCACTCTGGGCCCACCGGAGGGATACCACAACTCTAACAGTTTAAACATCCCATCGAGAGGATCACAAACCCATACGAGGGTTGCGATGCCACACGAACCCTCGTAGGAACGAACCAAGGGAGAACCCTCAACCACTTCTGGTCCAAACATCGCTAACCCAAGCGACCCGCCACAATGCCACACTGCACACCTCCTAGACCAAAACTGAGGCCACCATCGCATTCCACGCGGAAAAACACACAGGATAGGTTGTTTACTCACCCGAAACGGAGCACCGGTGAGAAAGGCACTATTCACCGTAGCTAGCTCGTTCGGGACCCACACAACGATCCCGAAACCCATCGAGCGAATCACACCACAGCGACCCCTTCTAAAAAACAAGCGAAATCGACTACTCGCTCATCCGAAACGGACACCCGGTGAAAAAGGCAATATTCACCGAAGCCCAGCTCAGGTGGGGCCCATTCCTGGATTCTGAAACTCATCGAATGGAATGCACCATTGCATTCCTCTTGGAAAAACACGCAGGATCGACTATTCATCCGCCAAAATCGGGCTCCTGGTGCAAAAGCTGTGTTTCTCCGCAAACGCCAAAACCCGACCACATGGGGCCGACACCCCGTTCTCAGTCCCAACACCCAGAAACCATCTCAAAAAGTATGTCGTACCATCAGGGTCTCAACGCCACTGACGACACGTTAATCAAACGCTCCGGGTAGAAGTTACAACGGCCCGAAGTCGTGAAATAATAAAATAATATTATTTTATACGACGTTTCTAGCTCCCGGGCCACGATCCCATACCTTTAAACCCTCGAAATCACACCAGAGGGTTCTCCTCGTCGTCAGGGTCACGTCGCCACAAACGGCGCGCGAATCCAGCTCTCAGTTTGCAAGATACGGGGGTTTAAAGACCCCCGTATAGTAAAAGAGGTCGGACCGGCCGCCGCCGCCGCCGGCCCTCCGCCGTACACCGCCGGCGCTCCGCCGTGCACCGCCGCGCTGGGCGGCCATTCGCCGTAGCTCCGCCGTGGGCCGCCGGACTCCGCCAGCGCCAGCGTCGCCGCGCCGGCGGATCTTCCGCAGACCGCCGGGGGCACCCCGGTGGTCCGTTTTGCGATCCGGAGGCAGCTACACGACCCTTGGGACCCGATCTATACTACTACGGCTTCAATTTGCAGAAAAACGCAGCAAAAACGGGATCGGGGGTTAAAACTCAAATCGCCTACCACGCGGGCAAAATGCCGACGTTCTGCCTTAGATCCGCGCTCCAGAGCTTCCGCTGCGCGTTCCTGGAACGTCCGTCGTCGAATTCCGAGCTCGTGGGTGCTTCGTTTGCTCGATTCGGCGGAGCGGCGGCGAAGAACGACGAAGAACGTCGAGAGGAACGATAAGGGGGGGCGGGGGCGCTGATATTTATATTAGCCGCCCGTCGGCGCCAAACCCGCCTCGGACCCGACGCCCGATGCGAACAAAAGTAAGGTCACCCCTAGGGTAAACGTGTCGTTCTGAATGCAACGGCGGACTCAAATTTTCCATCCGAGACTCCATTCAGGAGTTATTTGAGCCGACGCTCGCACACTAACTTCGCTACTTATTTACGAAAATTCCCCTGGTGGCGTTTCTCACCGTAGGCCCGCGCCCACAAAGTTTACACCTCGCCTAGGGTAAACGGCACGTTCCGGACGCAACCGTGCCCTCAGATTCCCGTTCTGAGCTACCATTTAGGAGATATCACACCCCCACCACGTGCATAGTATAAAAATACTTAATATTTTTATAAAATTAATTCTGGGCACACCAGGCCTCAGAATCGCACGCCGTCTTCGCGCCTAGCTCTGGAATTATTCCAAGAAATATTCCAAAGTCTGACAGGACCAAAAACCCGAGTCGCTACAATTTTGAGGTATATCCTCAGGTGATGTTGTGTACTAAGTAGTTTTCAAGGGACAATAAGAAGCTAGAGAAGAAAGGATTAAATAAATGTTTAAGTGTTATATTGTAAATGTTATATATGCTCCTAGTTTTACCAAGACACTAAACCTTTGAATCCTCTTTGTGTAATACAATTATGTTTTTTACATTCTAAATGATGTAATAGTAGTGTAATAAAATATTGGGTCGCTATATAAATGTTCCATAGGGGTATTCATAAAATATCAAGAATATTATGTCAATGAATAATTTAAAGTTAAAAGTCATAGAATCACATGACTTTCTTGTTTTTATATAAGATCTAATGCATGTTTCTTTATGATAAATTTTCCAAAAAAAATGTTCCTCATACATTAAACAATATTTGTTTCTTTTTCAAAGCTATATGCAGTATATTTATAGTCTCAAAGAAATTTTCAACTATGTTAAAGTAAATTGTTATAATATTATGTAAATTGGATATGGTATTCCTACTTTCATTCATTAATTTGATGGTTTACTTGACGGTTCACTTGGTTAGAGATATCTAGCTATGTGATCTTGTACATTATAAATGGATGTACCACATTGAATGGTATATGAATATTTTGAAAGGGTGTTTCAAAAATCAAAGTAAATAGGAAGGATGTATTATAGAGTGATATATTTTTTAGGAAGTTATTGATTTTTATACTGAATACCTATCTGATGTGGAATTTTTTGATCTACCAAAATCTCATCACACAGGTTTGCTTGCGAGTGAAGGAATTTACCAAATATTTGTTATCATAACTACTGTTATAGAGAAGAAGTATTCTCACCTTCACATTTTTCAAAAGATTTTGGATGATGTTCTATATGTTGAAACCCATAAAGTAATTTTTAGGAATTTGAATCCATCAAGGGTTCAAATATGGATATCAAATACAAATAATCAATACTTTATAGGATGGTTTCGAGACCATAATTATAAGGTGTAAACTGAAAATATGAATTCAGTTTCAAATGAAATTCAATGAATAGATAGTGGACCAAGTTCACACATGTTATCTTATAATGCTATTGTAATTAATGGTTATATGTTCTATAAAAAGGAACATGGTGAAGGCAGTACCATTCAAAATAGTGTAGTTATAATTCTGGATGAAACGATGTATATATCTAGTACCAAGGATAGAAATCAAATTTAAGTGAATATTTCATAATTTGGAATCATAGACCAATATGGGAGTTATATTATGAAATATTTTAAGTGATGATTTTTTAATTTATGTGGGTTGATAATAGGAGTGTAGTTAAAATTTACAAATTTGGATTTTTGAAAGTGGATTTTAGTAAGGAATGGTAAAAATTAAAAACAATTTACAATGGAATCATATGTAGTATAGGTACTTAATTCTTCTGATCCTTCAAAAAGAAAGTGTTCAGCTATTATATTTTCAACCAAAACCACTAAAGGTTAAGATTTCAATTTAACTAAGGATGACCCTTTCATTAGGATTCCATAATCATTTCACAGTGGTCCTAATATAGATTTGGTCTTGTATCTCATAGGATACCATAATGGGTGGATTTGGATACTTGATAGAAGGTTCTAATCCATTCAACCATTATAGAAAAAATGGATAGTTCAATAATCAGTTCATATTTTTGTGTAATATACATTGTGTTGCCTCATATTATTATTATTTCACTAATTCATTTATATAATTTAAATTAAATTTTCAAACACTTCTATAGATAATGGAATATGCACATACCAATGCTCCAAATACCAAGGGACATTAGGTTTTTCAACAAGTTGATTCTCCCAATATGGAGGAACAACAAGCTTATTAACATGTTGATTCTCTCAATGCAAAGGAACATAAATTTTCTTCACATGTTGATATTACATATCTTGAGGAATAACTTATTGACAATGATGAATATGATGAAATGATATTAGGTGAACAACCTATGTCCTAAAAAAGGAGAGTCGTAGAGTGATGGTGTTAACAAAAAATATTAAGATGAGAAATAGAGGAATAAAATTCAAGGTCAGATAGAATGTACAAAACCAACCTGTTAACCCCAATAAGTCCTTTTTAATTAGATGAAATGGAATCACCACTTGAATTCATATGTCATTTGATGTAGATATGTGGTACAATGTTGTTCACATGGTTAAGGAAATAGTTTTTAAATAGATTAGGGTAGTATTAGAATATAATTTAATTATTTTACTGAAAAACAAATTAATGAAATGTTTATTTACTCTTCATTATCCCTTTCAGAGTGAATTTATACTATATGGTTTTCAACTAAAATTTTTATTAATGGTTTCTAGGAAGGATCATAGAGGCTTTCAAACAATCCTAACGAAGCTTCATCTCACAGATGCTAAAGGGAAAGTAAACATGAACCCTCCATTAATGTATAAATCCATGATAAACAAAGAAATGTGGAAAGAATTTATTGCTCCTTATGAGGAGATATATTTTGTAGGTACATTATGATTGGTAATACATCACTTGAAAATACTTGTATTAATCACTTTGATTAAGAATTATTAATTTATAAAACATAAAATCAGTGCTAAAAATAAGAAGCATGTAGAAAAACCAATGTACCCCTCCCATAAAACAAGGAGGGGTATGCTTCACATGAAAAAAATGGTATGTATTTTAAATCTATAGGAATAATTTCATGTGTTATGAAACAACAAAAAAAATTTGTTCCTTTATGTATATGTAGATTGATGAATCAAAATTTGATGCCACATCTATTACACATCATGTGATATGGAAGGAGTATTGTATAAATAAAGACAAAATACTAATATAATAAAACACATAAAAACTATGGGAATCATGTGTAAGTATGGAATAACAAAAAAATACTTTAAATCAGTATTACATAACAATAATTACTTATTATACTATATTTTTTATCTGGTGTAGACACATGAATCATCATCATATATACCTAATGAATGAATACTTTTGGTGGCCTTGAAGTGCCTAGAAAAATATATCCACATCAAAGGATTGGGTTTTAGAGTGTCTCCCTAAATATATTTTGAGAAAATAAATGCATAGGGGAATAAAGATAAAAAAATGGATGACATGAAAACATAAATAGATTCACTTGAAGAAAAAGTTATGGGAAGGAATCAATGAGAAGAAAAAACATAACAAAAAACACTACATAAAGATCCCCCCCTCCCCACCAAGATTTTAGATGATCAATTCCCCTCAAATGTCTACCTTACTAGGGGAAATCGACTTTTTATAACGGTTTTTTCAAAATGTAAATTTGGTAAACATTAATACCTTTCTTGTACTGAAATTATATAGGGTGAAAATGATTTTGATTTATATCTATAAGAACCATTCCATCACTTTGTTGTGAGTTTTTTAGTATTCAGTATCCAAGGAGATATTCTACACAACTAACAACTTTCAAAAGGTCATGTTAGAGTAGGGATTCTTGTAGCTCATAAATGAGTGCCAAGATACATGTTCCTTTGATGATATAGATGTTCACACAGTCTAACATAATATTGGAGCTATCATAGCATGGTTTTTTTTATCTTTTAAAAATACATTTTGACAAGAAGGTATTCCTTTCTTAATTTTTTTAATGAAAAACTATTAAAAATTAATGAAAAAAAGGCATGAACTAATGAATTTTATTACAAAAGGAGAATGGTAATGGTAAATGTCAGTACAAATCAATAAAATATAAAGTATTAACCAATCGATTGAAAATACCTTTAGAAATTACTTTTTCCTCACTAATTCGACTTCTTCATTTACTAATATTACAAGTTCATATGGGTACATTGTTTAAAAATATTGATACTACCGTAATTGATTTTCAAGAACAAATGTACAGAGAAGTCATCATAGACTTTTAGGGTCTTGAGAATGTAGATAAAATCCTCAAGCTTGAATGGATATGAGTCTCTATTGTAAATGTATACATAGAGTGTGTTTTCATAATTTGTGTGTTGAATAGTCTACTGTGTTAATTAAAATTAAATTCTATTCATATTTGTTTCATGTGTATATATCATTTCTATTTTAAGGGAAACCCCGGTAAACAAAAAATTGAACACATTAGTCCTCACATAACTTATATGAAAAAAATCCCACTAGAAGTAGGGGAATATTTAGTAATAGTGGAAAAACTGGTAGCAATTTTTGAAAATAAACTTATAGATGATAGACACTTATTAATACCATCTATGTAGGGTTAAAACACTTCTAATTTGTTTAGAAAGCATTGGTTTCTCTCTGAAATCAATTTGGACACTCCAAAGATTTATTTTTTCGATTCAATTCACAGATACCCAAAAAATAAACCACACATGATGATGTTTATCAATTTTTAATACACTACATGAAACATTTTACAAATAAACTGTAATTCATACATTTTATATTATGTTTTAAAGAAAATTTTATTTTGATAAGGGGGTGTTTAAATATCATCATAATCATGGAATGAAGACAGTCCATTAGCATAATAATCCTATCAAATTCTAAAAGTGGATAATTATTAGGGTATATATAATAATATTTCACTATTAAAACAAATTACTTATTTTTCTCAATGTTTCTATGGTGTTTGAAACAAACTAATGAAAAATATTATGGTTATTACATTTTAAAGTTTATGAAATATATAATATTTCATCCACAAACTAGCATCTTTATAGTGGTATTTCCAATGATAATAACAATATCATTTAAAAAAATTATTAATCCTTTTATTATTTATAAATTTATCATACTGCTATTCCTTTTTCTAGTCCTTATATTCAAAAGAGGAAATTGATTTTTTTTAGAAATGATTGGGATCATAGGAATGTATACACACATCACAATCCACTCAAGTACAATTTTTTATCTTCATAGATATATTTGGTTCTTTATTTGATCTTTTTATTTTCAATAGTGTGAATTTTTAGTTTTCCAATGAATCAAAGTGTGTGTTTTAAATTTAAAAATAAAATTTCAGAAAAAAACATGGTTCAATCACTAAAAACCTAATAAAAATACTTGTATTATCTTGATACTTTAGTAAAACAAATCCTGAATTCATTTATGATGAATCAACTGCACATTAATATGACACAAGTTATGACCGGAATGACTCAAAGTACTTTTTTAAAATAAAAATTATAGTTAAATATACATGTGACATACTCCAAGCTGATAAAATGCATTTATATTATTTTGATACATTATGAAAATGATTCGTAACTAATTTTTGATGTGTAGGAATCATTCAAACATCAATATGATACACGGTGTGGCTAATATGACTTAAAATGTGTGTTTACAGATTAAAATTTACATTTTAGTCAAAAATATGGATGTGATACTCAAAAATGAGAAAACATATTCATATTGTTTTGATACTTTACAAAAATTATCCAAAATTAATTTTTGACATATAGGTATTAGCCATACCTCAATTCGATGCATAGTGTGACCAGTATGACTCAAAATCTGTGTGTTTATTTCAAAATTGATATTTTAGTTAAAAACATGTGTTCCACACTGAAAACCAAACAAACGCAATCATATTATCTAGATACTTTAGAAAAATGATCAATAAGTCATTTTTGATGAGTAGGAACCAACTGCATATCAATCTGACATAGGATGTGACGAATATGACTCAAATTGTGTGTTTTCAATTTAGAAATAAAATTTTAGTTAAAAACATGTTTCACATACTAAAAACTTACAAACACACTTTTATTGTCTTTATACTTTAGCAAAATGATCCTTAAGTCATTTTTTGGCCTAGAGGAATCAAACACATGATAATTCGACACACGGTGAGACCGTTATGACTCAAAGTGTGTGTTTTTATTTAAAATTGACATTTTAGTTAAAAAGGCATGTGGCATACTAAAAACTAATAAAATTCCTTTAGATTATTTTGATACTTTAGGAAAATGATCCAAAAGTCATTTATGACATATAGGGGTTATCCAGAACTCAATCTAATATACAGTGTGATAGGTCTAACTTGAAATGTGTGTTTCCAATTTAAAATTGACATTTTAGTTACAAATGTGTTTTACTATCTAAAAACCAAGAAAACAAGGTCAGATTATCTTGATACATTAGTAAAATGGTATATAAGTCATTTTTAATGTGTAAGATTCATTGTTACATCAATCTGACATACTGTATGACCAATAAGACTCAAAGTACATGCTTTTAGTTTAAAAATGGAATTTTAGTTAAAAATGTGTGTCACCCACTGAAAACCTATCAAACAGACTCTGGTTGACCTCATACATTAAGGAAGTGTTTCTTAAGTATTTTTTTACATGTAGTAATCAACCGCATGTCAATCTAACACATGGTATTAACGGTATGACTCAAAGTGTGTGGTTTTATTTAAAACTGACATTTTATTTCAAAACAAAAGTCACATACTTAAAACCAAGAAAATGATCTTGTATTATCTTGATACTTTGAGAAAATGATCCATAGATCATTTGTGGCATGTAAGAATCAACCAGGAATTAATATTACATACGATGTGATTGGTATAACTGAAAGTGTGTGTATCTAGTTTAAAATTAACATTTTAGTTCATAACAAACATCACATACATAAAATCTAGAAAATTCACTTATATTGCCTTGATACTTTAAGAAAAGTGTCCATAAATAATTTTTAATGTACAGAAATTAACCACATGTTAATCTAACACATGGTGTGCCCAGTATCACTCAAAGTGTAAGTTTTTAGTTTAAAAGTGACATTTTATTAATGAATTATTTCATATTTTTGTTTAATTTATTTCTTTATAATATTGACAATATAAGTGCAATTTTTTTATATTTGTGCACTTCTTTTCTCGAGTTGTGGTGGTTTTTTCTGCAATCGGTAGCCTGATCAGACTCTTTTGAGTGGGAGTTAAGGGACAAAGACAATGAAACATTAGTTTTTTTTTATTTTTTGATGTTTTTATAAATTATATGTACCAATGTAATTTTATAAACCAATATTTGGAATTTTTTGTAATATAGTGTTTTTTTATTTGAACCACTGATAAATTACCCTTTAACATCGCTTTTGTTTTAGCGCTGATAAAAGGCACCCTTTATCGCCTCTTTTTTAGCAATAATAAAAGATATATTCTCATAATATATATATATATATATCATTAAAATACATATATTAATATATAAATATATGTATATTGATATATATATATATGTATATAATATTTCATTAAATATGATTTAGAGAAGAGTAAATATTCATTTACACTTAACATATAGGATATATAGTAAAACATGACTTATAAAATAATTAAAAAATAATATTAATTAATACTTTTCAAATTATTATCAATTAATAGTCATTTAATATCAATTGTATGAAACAAATTCAATAAATTAATTAATTATCTAAGATAAGTTGAAAACCTGACTTGGAACTTCAAAAACCCCTAAATTTTGATCTAGGTGAACGTTTGGGCTCTACCATAAATCAAATAGAGTCCTGTGAAGATATCTATGTCACATTTACTTGAGGATACCCTAGTTACTATTTTTTGAGGTCAAAAAAGGGTCATAAGGCCTCCAAAACTGAGTTTTTGGTTGGGATACCCTAATTTCTTTATATTCTATGGGATTTCATCAACATTTAAGAGGGTATTCTTGTCATTTTTTAGTGGAGACTGAATTTATTCTTAGCGATTACATTTATATATATATATATATATATATATATATATATTATGGTTTTTAAATTTTATCATTTTTCATTTTTTAGTGTTATTTATAATTAAATATATGCATATTTTATTTTATTTACATATAATAAATCAATTGTAAAAATAAATATTTAAACATATTTACATAAAAATGTATTTTTAAATAGATAAATTATATCAAAATAAATATTTATTATTTATTTTATTAAAAATAAAAAATTATCAATTATATTTACATTATAAAAACTTGTTAATATATATTTACCTATACAAGTAATGTGTACGTATATATATGTGTGTGTTAATAAATATATGTGTGTGTGTGTGCACGCACACACACACACATATTCTAATATATGTAAATAAATACATATATGTAAACATTTTTTTGCGTATGTGTGAAATATAAATGTGTACGTGTATGTGTAAATATATGTGTCGGTGCATGTGTATGAATATTCTATAAATACATCATATATAAATTTATTTTTATAAACATATCATCGTCATTAAATATAGTATATAAACGTATTTATAACAAATATTTATAAAAACTTTAAAAACTATATATCTAAATATAAAATTATATGTAAATATGTATAAATATATATATATTTTTATATGTAAATTTATGGACATATAAATATATATGTAATGTATAAAATTTATATCTAAATATAAAATAAATATACATATTTTAAAAATGAATTTAAAAATGATTATATAAATCATATAGAATTAATTATTATCCATTTTATTTAAAACAATATCTAACCATTTTTTACATTATGAAAATATATTAATATATATACTTATACAGATATATATATATAATTTTTATATACTTATATGTGTTTATATTAATATATATATATATTCTAATATATATAAATTAATATTAATTTACAATATATTTAATTTAATATAATTATATATATATATATCATACACACACAAACATATATTTTATAAATGTATATAAAAATTATTATATAAATATATGAATAAAAAATATTTACATAAATATATATAAATAAATATAAATATCATAAAATATACAATAAAACAACCTTGGGGAAGTGGTAAAGTGGTATGAATTGCACAAGGGAGCTCAAAGGATAGAGTCTAGATGTGTGGAGGGGTGAACAGGAAGCTGGTCAAGCACTGAGAAAAGGGGGTTCATAGGAGGGGTGGGAGGAGGGTTCACGCAGTTCAAAAATAATATATTTTTTCCAAATTTTATGGTGCTAAAAAAGAGCTGATAAAGGTCACCTTTATGGTTTTCCCCCATGAACCCTACATTACTCTTTTTTAGAGCTCTGCACTATGCGTTGCTTATCCTCCCCATCCCTAGCATTAATTTGGGACAATATGAACTTACACTATTCAAATAGATTGCCAAATTTTTTTCATTTTCAACATTTTAGGCCTCGGAAACAACTTTCCTTGGCATGTTTAATGCAGTAGAAATTTACATAAAATTCAGGTACATGTATATACTCAATATATAATTTAAACATAAATTCATCAGAAACTAAATAGAAAATTTCAACCAATGGAGAGCAGCGATCAAACTCAATAAATATTCATGAAAAGTGCCCAAATATTCCAATCTGGATCCCTTATCTATCTTTATAGGATTCCCTATAGCAATGGCAACATCCCACAAAATATTAGGATGCTAAAAAGAATAGTTTAAGCCTATAACCTTAATCCAATATTAATTCATCAATTTCATTACCTAATCAAGATCAAACCAAGGATCCTAGTCTTGAAATTGCAAGGTACTTGGCTTAAGAGAAATGAAACCAGGTATCCTAGACTTAAATTTCAAATACTGTGAAGGTAAAATGATATGGAAGAATCCCATACCAATTTAAAATGATGCACCATAGTTAAAATCCTCATACCTAGAAAGACTTTCCTTTAATGATTCAAGATTCCTTACATTAGAGCTTCACTGTGGAGATAACTGTGCAATAATGGAGGGTTTACGTTCTTCAATTTTATCCCTAAGAAATTTGGGGTTCACTTTAACAAAATCCAAAGACCCATTCCTCATGATCTTGTGAGAGGTCTCTGAATCCGAGTGGGATTTATAGAAAAAGTAAAAACTTGGATGATTCTTGTCTTGGGGATATTGAAAACCCTTCGAATCATTAATAGAATTATGATTACCCTTCACCTGAACCTTTGTAGAGAGAAGTTGGACATATGAGGCCAAAGGATTGTACATAGCACCATCATTTTCACCTAGATTAGTGCCATTAATCTTCCTTTATGGGCCAAAAAAAACATTGTGGGGATCAAAATAGCAACCCATCGAAGATCAACCGTAATCGTTGTTAGAGTCTAGAGAGAGGGGATCCCAAATCTCACCCCTCCTCCTCGAATAAATTCAAGTAATGATGATGATGGTAATAATAATAATAGTAATAATAACAACAACAATAATAATAAAAACAATGAAAATATTAATAAAAAATAAGAATAATAATTATATTTATAATTATAAGAATATTAATAAAAATAATAACAATAAAAATAATAATAATAATAATCAAGATGGATCATCTATGGATTGGAAAACTCAAAACCATGGATCCAAAATTTATTAAACAAAAAAGTAAAAGTACAAGGGAAATATGGAGGTACAAGTTCAAGTGAAACACAAACACACTAGGAGAATAGCATTGGGAAATCATACACATTGAGTACAAATTAAAGTAGTATTCTCCTCTTTTATGTCAACTATCCAAACTTTGAGATCTCCCCCCACCTCTAATTAGTCAGGTGACACACTCCCCTCCGTTATGGAATATGTTTTATGGTTGGTTATTCATCCTACGATGTCTCTTCCATTATAGTTGAGGTGAATTCCTCCTATACTGGTTCATAAGTTGATGGATCCTGCTTGGGATAGTCAATTAGATCATCCTATTTAGAAGTTGAATCATTACTCTAGTCATATGATCAATGCATATCCTTCATATATACGTTCATCCCCTTTGTAGAATCATGAGTTCCTCTAATAATTGGGGATGTGGTAGTCAAAAGACACATATCCTGATTATCATGATCACGTGTATTTTCATATGTGAATATAGGTTTAGATCAATTCATCATTGGAGAGTTATTCCATTTTTTGCATCATCTATTCTCAAGACCTTAAACATAAATAAAATCAAACTTAGTCATATTAATTGAGTCTAAAATGGAGAATAAGTTGATGCACGGTTGGTGGGAAGGCCTAAAAAATTACATTGCTATGGACTTCCTTTGGAGCATCATCTATGTGAATATATTCAGCTGTATCTTTCCCGAACTTATTTATTATGTCATCATCATTCCTATCTAGATCATGATCCCACTACTTGTCAACTAGTGTATGGGACTACATATGTCCTTGGTCAAAATCATGTATAAACACAAGATCAATAAGCCAATAAGGGGCCTCTTTAATTACATCTAAATTGGTCTCCATCTAATTGTATCTTTGGAAACTATCCATGGTGATAGTCCCTTATCCAATTTGACTAGGGTCAGAAGGCGTCTCTTTAGTGGACTTTAACCCCAATCCATTGGATTTTCTATATAAAATCTTAGGATGTGCCGCAATCATATCCTTTTAAGAAGGCAAGGTCTTCTTATGTTGTAGTTTCCCTAACCCAACCAAGTCAATTTGCTTCTTCTATTTATGATCACTTACTGGCAGGAAAAGATCTTCTTCTACCTCAGTTTGATCAACTTCAATATCACTATCTAAGGACCCCACATTAACATTTAAAATATTCATGTCATGTGTCTAATGAAGAGTTTTAATTCCTTACATTGAATCCTTATCCTCCATCACATTTTGAGTAGTATTAGTACAATCCATAATTTTCATTGATCCACCATTGAGAGACTATGGTGAGGTTTGAGCTGGAAGATCCTGCTGACAGGGGTTTTTAACTACACTATCATCCTAT
Source organism: Viscum album (assembly GCA_963277665.1). Classification (NCBI taxonomy): domain Eukaryota; kingdom Viridiplantae; phylum Streptophyta; class Magnoliopsida; order Santalales; family Viscaceae; genus Viscum; species Viscum album. Next base: position 1,056,534,720 of record OY728133.1, read on the forward strand.
AAATTTCTCCCATCTCTGATTTCATTTATCAAAGGGCCACCTAGGTCCATAGAAATGAAAAAAACTTTCTATGGATCTATCTACCAACCAGTCTAGGGCCCTCCTACCACATTCCAGACCCATGTATCTCATTATCATCATTCACCAAATGTAACTTGAACTTACAATGTTCCACAAGGTGTCCATATTTCTTATAATTTGATCATTTCATACCTATGTTCCATGTCTCCTTTACATGCTCAATATAGTAGAAGTTAAAGAAAAAATGAAGCACATGATCATACTCAATTGATAATTAAAACTTGAATTAATCATCCACTAGATAAAAAGTTTCAATAAGTAGAGGGAAAATATAAAATTCAACATGAATTTGGGAAAAATGACCAAATATAGAAAATTTGGTCTCTTTTTCAAAAAAAAATAGTGTGGAAGACCCCATAAAAATAGAGATAATGCTCCAAACATCAAATCCCCAAACCTAAAAAAGTCATCTCTTTAGATCTTCAAGTTTCTTTGGGTTTTCATTTCAGTGTGTAGTCATATACATGATAATGGAGTTCCTATAGCCTTCGATTCAATCCCAAAAAAAATTAGGGTTCACTTAAACAAATTACAATGCACCATTATTTGTAATCTTGTGTGAGGCTTCCAAAATAGAATGGGGAATAGATAAGAATCAAGTATTCTCAGTTAGGGAAGCTTGATTGATGTTTAAATCGATTGTTTTCTTCATCGAGCCATCAGACACATCATGAACCTCTTGTCCAAAAATCATGGCCTCTTTTCCCAAATCATTTTGATCACATTTTTTGGAGACTCGAACCTTCTTTGGGTGAACAAATACCTCACGCATATCAAAGTATCATTCCAGATCAAAGCCTATTGAGAAGAATCCCTAATCACCATGAAATGGGGGATCTGTTCAGAGGGGGTTTTCCTATATGGGTTCATTCCATGTAGCTCTCCAAGATTTGGATCTATCCATATATATTCATTATCAAATCTTCTTATCGAATTTTTATTCCCCCACAATATGTTGTCTATACTTATTTAGGAATATACAATCCACATTCATCACTTAATTGATATAGTTAATCATAAGGTAAATCATGCTAATCTTTAATGCATAGATATTATTTGGATGTCTGAAATGATCGACATCTATTGTTCAGCATATAGAAATTTTTTGGGAAAAGTGGTTTCTTGAGACTACGTTTAAGGGAAACAACTGTAGTGTTGGGAACTTGATAGTTCATTATAGATGAACATTGAGAACCCTATAAGTTTAAGTGATACTGTGTATGCTTCTTTTCACACATAAAAAATGTGCAAGGTTAGAATCCTTATTTATAAGTATGGGCGCACTAAACTTGAACTAAAAATATTATGACATATGTTGTATTGGTTACTCTCAAAGCCACCACCCCACAAATCCACTTTGTGGGCCTAAATCTGGAAAAATATATGAACTCCTACCATGGTCTATCCCATTTCTCATAGACTCAAAACCATTTCTTACCCTTGGCTTATCTTTAGGATCTGTAAACTTTCCCTTCTAGGGTGTTCGTGGCCTAGGGTTGAGCCCTTTCTTAACAAAGTCTCCATTCTTTTTCTTGGATTTTTTCTTGGTTTTTAAAAAATATATAAATATTACAAATAAGTATAGGTTTTTAATTTTTTTTAAATTTATGGATTAAAGACACATTTGGACTCCTTTGTTCAAAATAAAAAAACTAATTCTATTTTTCTAAAATTAATTATTTAGAAATAATCATTAGTAATTAATAATTATGATTTAGAATAAAGTATTAGTAAATAAATAAATATCAGTAAATAATTATTATTATTATTTTTTAAATATATATATATATACATAATGATAACTAATTATTTATAAAAATATATTAATATGAATTTAAAAATAATTATTGCTAATAATATTTTTATATTTTTAAAGTGATAAATATTAAATTTAAAAAAAACTATATTTATAGTAATTTTAAATAGAAATAATTATTTATAACTTATTACCATTAATTATAATTAATTAATTAGTAATTATTTATAATTTTTATTAACAAATATTAATTAATAAATAATTAATAAATTTATTTTTTAATTATACATTAACTATTTCTTGTTAATAAATATTTAATTATTTTAATTTATTATTATCAAATGATTAAAAGTCATTAATAATTATTATAAATACTTAATAAATATTATTATTGAAATTATTATTAATTAGTTTTATTTTAAAAAAAATTAATAAGTGGATTACTATAATTAATTATAATTAATCAATTTCTATATATTCTTATATATATATATATATATATATTAGGTTCTTGGGGGTATAATTACATTAAACAAACACACGGGTCGAAAAGGCGGGTCATAACACCCCCCAAGAGATTGTCCACCCATCAAGCCTTATTTATTCACTACATAGCCCGAAAGCCTAGTGGGAATGAAGCCCATTACATAGCCCAAAGGCCCACAAACTAGCTCAAAGGCCCAGTGCCGCATCATACCTGCATCCTACTATCTGTGCCACCAAGTTTGTATCATTCTTGCATCACCACCTGCGTTATGCATCATGTCTGTCTCAATGCCTGTCTGTAGAAATTCACCCCCACCTGAATTTGTATAATAATTTTAAGATTATCAATAATATAGAGCATTCAATGTAATATCAAATAATGTATGTCATATAAAACTTGTAAAATAAATGAGTATAATAAATTTTCTTTAAAATCTATGATTAGGTCTCTTCCCACAATCCAAAGTGAAAATGGGACACTCATATCGAGTTCATTGACCTATGTGACACTACAAAACCATGATAAATAGCTCCACTATTTATCAGTGCTAGCTAAAAGTGATTATAAGGGTTTCCTTTTATCAGTGTTAAAAAAACTTATAAAGTGACCTTTTATCAGCACTAAAAAAAGGCTAATAAATGCACCCTTTTATTAGTATTTTTTTACATAGATAAAGGGTGGCTTTTATCAGCGCTAAAAAAGTAGTAACAAAATGTATATTCTATAAAAAAATATCATTTAAAACATATATTAAAATAAAAATATATTTATAATGATAAATGTAAAATATATTTTATTAAATATTATTTATATATAACTAAATATACATTTACACTTGAAATAAGAAATTTTATTAAAATTGGCATATAAAATAAAAATTATATATTATTAAAAATATTATTTCATATTGAAATATATATTGATATATATATATATATACTTCTTAAATATTATTTATATGATACAAATGTGTTATAAATCACATTTAAATTGCATATATTTAGTGAAAAAAGGTTTATAGTTTAATTATAAATTGATATTAATTAAATATGTAGAGTAATAAATATTAAGAGATATTTAATAACATTTTGTTTTATCAATTTCATTTATTTCAGTTTGACATATACATCAAATAATAAATATTTATTTATTAATTAAAAAAATTGACTAAATATTTTACACTAAATATGTAACACAATGCAGATAGGGGTGTTGCTGAGTGGTTTAGTACACCCTGAATTTGTATCGGGCGGATGGGGTTATATTCCCAACCGCTACATATTTCTTGGACCCAATTAAATTGGGGGCATAGACCTATGTGTTGGTAGCGCCAACATTAAAAAGTGATGTCCCACTTGCCAACAAGGGTAGTGATTATGAAAAAAGTGTTGTGGAGAGTGGGCACTAGGCGACAGATAAGGTGTGATACCCGCCCAATGGTGGGGTGAAAGTCTAATGGATCCACGTGGTGAGGATTCTTCATTCAACGACTGATGATCTGACAGTAGGGGGTTCGATCATAGATATATGGATGGGGAATCTTCACACACGGCAACTGGCGATCCAAGGAAGAGTGTGGGCACAAGTGGCATTGGCACAGGGAATGCACATCATATGAATGGGAGGGCCCGACCATCGGTGGAGGGTGGCGGGAGGAGCAACATCGGTTGGTGGCTTCACAACGGCAATTGTAGCAGGGGTTCGGAGCGTCAAACTCCAAAGGTATGGTGGGCATGGTGCAATCTAGGTGGTGGTACAAGGATGGGTGAAAACAGGGCCTTGGTGCTGGTTATTGTGGGGCCTTGGGTCAGATAATATTGGGAATTTAGGCATCTATATGTAATAGAGACTGTGGAAAATTATATACAATAAGTAAGGTCTTGATGGGTGCGCTACCCCTTGGGGGACTATGGCCAGCCCATTCGGCCTATGGGTGTTCGGTGTGTGTGTGTCTCTTCTTTGTTGTAATTATACCCCCAAATATTTAATATATATAATATGTCATACAATAATTTCACACATACATATACAAAATTAATTCTATTTTATAGAGACAAACAAACACAATTAGTAATTTGCTAATAATATCATTTTTTAAGTTGAGGCTTAGTGACGCCTTCTTTTAAATAAAAAAACAAGTACATTGTTATATTTATATTTAGTTATATACATATGTGTTTGTGTGTGTTAAATTTCTTCATTATTATTATTATTTATTTCATTAATATATTTTTTAATATTTTGGTAATTTATTTCTTTTTTTTTATTTGTTTAATATTTTTGTAATTTTATTCATTTTTAATATTTATTTATATTTATTGATTAAAATTTAATTTGTTTTTAATATATTTTTAATTTATATTACTAATATTTTTTTCATTTTCATTTAAACAAATATTAATTTTCATTTTCAAAAAATATATATAACTAATAATTTTAATTCATTTTTTTAATATTTTATCAAGCTACTCATATTTTAATTAAATTTCACTCATTTTTAACATTCATTTATTTAATATTATTTATTCAACAGTAATGCTAATTGTTTTTCACTTTTTTTATAATTTTCTCATTTTAGATATTTATTCATTTAATATTATTGTAATTTATTCATTTTTAATGTTTTTAATATAAAATTATTCATTAATATGTTTATTATTTTTAATATAGAAATCCATTCATATGAATATATATCAATATATATAATATTTCCTTAAATGTGATTTATATAATACTAAATATGTATTTACATTAAATAAGTCATATATTTAGTGAAAATGTTTATATTTAAAAATTTATATTAATTAGAAATATTGACTAATTAGTATTAAGTAATTGATATTAAACAAAATTTTATTTCTTTAATTTAACATATATCAAACTTATGTTACATTAATATCACACACACACATATATAATTAATGCAATTTTATATAGGAACACACACATAATATTGTTATAATTTATCCATATATTAATATTCATTTTAAATTTCATTTATTAATATAACATATTTAACATATATTATGTTTTAAACCAATAAATTTTATTCATTTTTAATATTTTTATTCAATATATACTTTTTATTACTTTTAATTATTTTTTCAAATTTGTTCATATTTAATATTATTTAATCATTAATAATCATAATTATTTATATTTTTTTGAAAAAAATATTCATTTTCAATTTTTATTTGTTTAATATTTTTGTAATTTTACCCATTTTTTATATTTATTTATACATGTTTATAAATTAACATTTAATGTAATTAATTTGATTTTAATATATAAAATTAATATGTATTCATTTTCATTTTAACTTATATTCATTTTTAAATTTTTTAGTAATATATATAATTAAGAGCGCTTAATTATTTTTCATTATTTTTGTAATCTATTGATTTTTTAGTTACTAAATTTCACTATTTTTTATCATTCATTGATTTAATATTATTTTGTATTATTTATTCACTAACATTGTTAATTGTTTTTTTCTTTTATTTACAATTTATTTATTTTTAATATTTATGAGTTTAAGGTTTTTTCAATTTATTCATTTTAAATGTTTTTTATACATAATTGTTCATTAATATTTTTAATATTTTTAATTTTGAAATATATTCATATATATATGTGTGTGTGTGTGTGTGTGTATAAATATATATAATATTTCCTTAAATATGATTTTTATATTACAAAATATATATTTACTTTAAGAGGTCATATATTTAGTGAAAAAAAAATTATAATTAAAAATAAATATTAATTATAAATATTGAATAATTAGTATCGAGTAATGTTTGTTTAATAAAATTTTATTTGTTTTTTGAATTTAACTTATATCAAACTTGTTTTACATTAATTTCACACACACATATATATATAATTAATGCAATATTATGTAGAAACACACACACACATAATATTTCTATAATTTATTCAATTCTTAATATTTCTTTTAGAATTTTATTTATTAACATAATAAATTTAATAAATATTATGTTTTTAATCGATAAATTTTATTCTTCTTTTATTTTTATTCAATATGTACTATTTATGAACTTTTAATATTTTTTTCAAATTTATTCATTTTTAATATTATTTAGTCATTAATAATATTAATTATTTTTTAATATTTTTATAATTTATTCATTTTAAATTTTTTCTTTATTTAATATTTTTTCAATTTTATCCATTTTTAATATTAATTTATACATTTTTATTCATTAAAATTTAATTTTTTTAATATGGTTATAATTTATATAAATTATATGTATTCAATTTCATTTTAACATATATTCATTTTTTTAATTTTTTTTATAATCTATATAATTAATAACACTTATTCATTTGTTTAATACTTTGTAATATTTTTATTTTTTAGTTATTAAATTTCACTCCTTTTCACATTCAATCATATAATATTATTTTATATTATTTATTCATTAATAATGTTAAGTGTTATTTTACTTTTTCTGTAATTTATTCATTTTAAATATTTATTCATTTAATATTTTTGGAATTTATACATTTTTAAGGTTTTTTATACATATTTTTTCATTAATATGTTTAATATTTTTAATATAGTTGTAATGTACATATTTAATATGAATTCATCTTCATTTTAATATATATTCATTTTTAAATTTTTTAATAATTTATATAATTAATAAAACTTAATCATTTTTAAAATATTTTTGAATTTTATTTATTTTTAGTGATAAAATTCCACTCATTTATATCATTCAAACATTTAATATTATTTATTCATTATTAATATAATTATTTTTTTCTGTTTTAATTTATTCATTTTTAATATATATTTGTTTAATATTTTTTAATTAATTTTATATAGTTTTTATTAGGGCTTTCCAAAAAGATTCTAATAAATATAGGTTTTATCTGTGCAACCTTTTAGAGCTATTAAATATAGGTTTTATCAACACTAAAAACACTGATAAAGTCTCATCTTTATCAGCGCTAAGAGGTAGCCCTACTAAAGATAGGTTTTATCAGCACTTTCTATTTTAGTGCTGATAAAACCTATATTTATAAGTGATTTTTGGAAAGTACTAATAAAACCATTACTGTCTTTTAAATATAACCATAATAGAGAACCTACCTGCTCACACCATTTAATCTCTCACAGAACTCAACCTTTCCCACCACTCCCCCTCAAAGTTCTCAAATGAATCAAGCTTTTCAAAACCAATGGTATGTGATTATTTTTACTCATTTTTAGTCGATCTTATATTGTTTCACCATTCTTTGTTCCTATTTGGGTGTGTTGTGTGATTTATGAAACTCGAAGAGGATCGGAACCCTCTAATTTGTATCACCTCATGCTCCCCATCCTCACCCCTACTTTCAATGATTTTGGGTCATCCTAGTTTTTTTATTGTTCAATTTGTTTTTAGTTTGGTTTGTGTATCTCTATAGGGTCATCCATAAAAGCCCTTTTTTGGGTTGATCCTTCCAAAAAATCATAGGTTTCTAATTAACCCTTAAAATTGGACACTTATTTCAAAATCCAAAAAATTTGATTAGAGAGATATTAAGCTAATGAGTTGATTAATTTTAGTTTATTTAATATGTTAGTATATACTTTAATTATTGATATGTTTATAAAAATGTCTTAAAAAATCCTATATGAACATATATAATATTAATCATGTTTATAAATATTTTTACCTATTAAGTTTTTCATATTAATTTAATATATACTAGTTAAAATATTTATTGATTATCCAATCATACAATATAAAAAAATAGTTTAAAATTTCAATTTTTCCAAATTTTATAAATAATTCCTTTAAATATGATGGACATTATTTTCAAAAATCTTGTTGATTAGTTTCATAGGAAATGTATATGGTATTATTTTCTAATTTACATATTTTTTAAGAATACCCTATACCTAAAAATATTTGTGGGTCTTATTTTTTACTAATTTATGGGAATATCATTTTTGAATATTTTATTATTAGATTTTTTATAATGTTATGTATATTTAAATGGTTATAGATAGAGGTTTGGAACAGTTGTATATTCTAGGCCTGATCTAGTTCGTTCTGATTGGAGGTTTTTGTAGAGTTCATAAGGATTGATATAGGTTAGTTTTATTCTGTTAATTGAGGGTTCATGGAAATCAATTGGATGTATCTCCTTTTGATTTTATCTCATATGTATATTACACTTTCCATTAATTTTTATTTCTTCATATGATATTAGAGCATGAAAAAATATATTATTATCATGTTACATAGAGGATACACACAGATATATCTATATACATTTTATTAATATGTTATTTCTTCACACTATTTATTTATATTATTAATATGATTTCTAAATGGTTTGGATAGTCAAATTATTTTTTACTTAAGAATTCGTTGTCTTTAGTTTTCTCTCAAGGAGGTTGTTAATTGAGTTCTTTTTCACATAAAATTTTAATTGATTCAAAATGAATAGAATTAGATTTATTGAAAATATATTTATCATATAATTCAAAATGGTGTTTTTATTAAAAAATGAGTGTGTAAAAATTAATTTTGAACAATAGAAAATTAATGAAAGAGTAAGAGAGGGTTGAATTGAGAAGTATTAATCTTTTCAGAAATGTAAAAACTATATTTAGTGTGGTGACCTTAAACATGTTCAATATTTTTAAACATTTCTGAAATAGAGCATTCATACACTCAAATTCCTACACTATTTTTATATATCAATTTATATTTATATTATATGAATATCTTATGTATATTTATTTATTTATTGGACAAAATGAATATTATTGAACCTTATATGATGAATATGAATCAAAAAAGGATTGATACTAATTATATGATAAATGAGTATAGGGATGGAGTTAAATAATTCACCAAGTTTGTAATAAAGCTTGCATATTACTCTTCTCAAATAATTTTTCCATGTTTATGATGTTTTTATTCAATAAAAATTCATCCAGAAGAGTTAGAAGAACATTTTATTTTTCATGGAATATATCGAAGCTATAAATTATATACTAAATATAGGGGAAGCTAAATATACATACTGACTAGGATGATACTTCCATTTATGGATCATTTGATAGGAATACCAGTGTAAATGATAATGGAGATCATATGGAATAAATTAATATGATAATTGAAGATGACCTTCATGATTATCCAAAGTTGTTTGAGAAGTTAAATAATTGTTCAAAGAGACCAGTGTATACCAGTTATACTAAATTTTCAACATTTTAAGTTGTATTGGAGTTATTTAATTTGAAATATAGTAGTGGATGGAGCAATGTCGGTTTTACAGAATTACCTGGTCGCATGAATGATATGCTACCAAAAGAAAATTATATTCCTTTTAAAAACATATGATACTAAGTTAATTCTATGTTCAATGGGTATTATCTCTGACAAAATATATTTCTATCCAAATAATTTTATATTGTTTATCATGAACCATGAATCACTCAAAAAAATGACTAAAGTGTGGCATGGATCGATACAATAAAGAGGAATCAAGTCCTTAGAAAAAAAATTCTACTTTCTTATCATTACAATGTATATAAAACAATATGAATGTCAGAAAAACACTAGAAAATTTACATGGTATACATATACAAGAATTTAATATGGTAAACAACATCACCCAATGAATTGTCCTCAGTGGAGGAAAATTCATTATGAGTATCCTGAATTTGGAAAGAATCCAAGAAACCTATGTATTGTGTTATCTACGGATGGAATAAATCCATTTGGTGTAAAAAGTAGTACAAATAATACATGCCCAGATATGTTGGTAAATAATAAGTTTCCACTATGGTTATACATCAAGTGAAAATACATTCTATTGTATCATCTTATATATGAACCAAAACAACCTATTAATGGTATTTATTTCTATTTGGATTCAGTTATTGAAGATTTGAAATTGATGTGGGGTACAGTTGTTACATTGTATGATGCTCATATAAGTGAAGAAATCACATTGAGAGCCATGTTATATGGGATGATAAATGAATTTCCTGCTTATAGAAATTTTTTAATCTATAGGATTAAAGGAATGTTTTGGTGTTCTACTTTTGAAAAAGTTATGCACTCATTTAGGTTAAAACATTCATCAAATATTTTGTTTTTATGACATTTCAAATTTTTACCCCAATGACATAAATACCAATCCTGAAAGACATCATTCAATGGAAATATAGAACAAGGTACAATATTGTATCCAAAAATGAGTGATCAACTAATTGAGAAAGTCAAATATATTGAAACTTATTTCAGTAAAACATTTTTGAAAACCCTTATGAAAACATTTTATAAAAAGTTATCAATTTTATTTGAATTTTCATGTAGGAATTTTTTGTATGTTTTACATATTGCACGTAGAAAAAAATGTATGTGATAGTGTTATTTATATGTTAATAAATGTACCAGAGAAAAAAATATGACATTAAGTCTAGGTTTGCCATGATTTATATGGGGATAAGGGAAGAGTTGGTAATCATGAAAGGTGAAAGAATAAATTTCCTTCCTCCATCAGCTTACAATATATCTGGACAAGAAAAATTTCTATTTTCCAACTTCTTTAATTATTTCAAAGTTAGAGAGGGATATTTATCAATTATCAAGAATGTAATTTCAATTACTAATTTGAAGTTACAAGGCTAAAATCACATTATTTTCATGTTTTTATGAAAGTTTTAATGCATGTGTCTTTATTTTTCATTCTTCCTAAAAATATATGACACATAATAAATTATACTTTTCTTATTTTTCAAATCCATATTAAGTGCAGTTAAATACCGGGTTAATTTTCCAATCATGAATAAAGAAATTACATTCATGTTATTTTAATTGGATATATTCCTCCCATCATCATTATTTGATATAATTTTCCACATGATGGTTCACTTTGTAAGATATATTCAACTATGTGTTCCTATACATTACATATGGATGTACCCAATTGAATGGTATATAAATATTTTAAAAGGGTATGTCATGAATCAAAGTTATCTAGAAGGATGTATTGTAGAATGATATATTGTTGGAGATGATGTTGAATTCTATACTGATTACCTATCATATGTTGAAATAATTGTTCAGCTAAAATCTAATCACATTGAATGCCTTTTAGGTGAAGGGATTTCGAGAAAAAATTTTGTTACAATTACCATTAAAGATAAAAAGCATGCTCACATTTATAATTTAAATAATAGTACAAAGTTTTTTTCATATATTGAATCCCATAAAGTAATTATTAGACATTTTAATCCATCAAGTGTTTAATAATGGATATAAAATACCCACAATAAATAGTTTATAAGATGGTTCTAAGATCATATTTATAAGTAGTTATCTATAAATCCAAATTCAATAGTCGAATAAATTCGATGGAAAGCTAGGGGACCAAATGTAAAGGTTATATATTGCAATTATTTTTTAAGAAATGGTTAAAATTTATATACAAAAGAATAATATAAACATATTATGATGCAAAACAGTAGAGTTACGATTGTGGTGGAAGTGATAAATGCATCTGGTTAAAAGGATAGAAATCAAATGTATACAAATATGTCATATTTAGACATCATAAAATAGATATATGGATTGGATTATACAACATTTAAAGTTCCACATTTCTATTTCAAATGGGTTGATAATAGGATTGTAGTAAAAGTCAATGAATTGGTCTTTATAGAGGTGAATTTTATTATGGAAGGGTATAAGGATGAACAGTTTATAATGGAATCACTAGTACTGAAAGTATTTTATGTATATGACCCCAAAAAAAATAATTGTTCAATTTTTCAATTGGTGACTAAAAAAATTAATGGGTCATATGAAAATTAAATTGAATATGACCCTTTCATAGAGAGATCACAGTTATTTCATTGTGGTCACAATGTAGAAAAAGTTTTATATATTAGAGGGGACCAAAATGAGGGAATTTGGATACTCGATAGAGGATAAAAATCCTTCCAACCTTTAAATAAAAAATATAACTCAATGAGAAATTTGAAATTTTTCTTAATATACTATGATTTTTTCCAAAATATTATTTGTTCTCTACTACATTTATGTAATCAAAATTAAATATTTTACTACTCATGTAGATATTGATATCTCTATATTCTAATGTTACAAATCCCAAGGAATAACACATGATTAATGTTGAAATTATAGAATTATCAATTAATCAATAACATGTTGATAAAAAAAATAACGACATAGCATCACCATGTTAACTAAAATTATCAAGCCAAGAATTAAAGGTATAAAATTTGAGGTGGGCAGGAATCAACATGGATAGCCCCTAGAGCCAAACAAGTTAATGTTCATTAGTTACATTGGGGTCACAGTGAGAGTACATTATCCAATTGAAATAGATACATTACACAACTTCATGGATGCATTAAAGGTAACCATTTTGAAAGATATTAGGGTAATGTTACAGTATGGTTTCTCTATTTACTAAAAAAATATAATGAAATATTGATTTACTTTTTATTTTTTCCTTTAAGAGTTAATTTATTTTAGATTATTTTCACGAAATATCTGTCTTAATGGTCACTAGAAATGATCATAGAGTCTTTCAAACACTTCTTACAATGCATCATCTCAGGGGTGTTGAGGGGAAATTAAACCCCCACCCACCGGTTATGTATGCACACATTATAAACCAAGAATCATGAAAATCTTTCATTATTCAACATGATAAGGAATCATTTAAGGTGTAGTGTAGTTGATAATATTTTATTTTACATTATTTATTTTATCCACTTTGATTCAAAAAAATTAAGTTATGAAATAGTAAAGGAGAGCTGAAAATAATCAATATGCAGCAAAACCAATATACCCCTACTATAAAGAAAGGATGGGGTATACTTCACTTGAAAATAAAATGGTACGTATTTTAAATATATAGTAAAAGTTTTATTGTGATATGAAAAAACATATTATCATGTGACTATATTTATATTGATAAATTAAAATCCAAATCCACTTCCATCCCACACCATGTACTATAGAAGGAGGCTCGTGTAAATAAGGATGAAAAAATACTATATGAAAACACACAATTAGTATGGGAATCATGTGTAAGTATGACATAATATAAATTTTAAATTTTTCATAACAATATTATATAAAAATATCTATTTCTGTTTTTTATTTTTTTATAAGGTTTATACACAAGAATTAAAATCGACAATACCTGAAGAAAAACTATTTTCAGTAGCCTTGAATCAGATGGAACAGTATGTCCATGTTAGGGGTGCAAGTTTTGGAGTATAACCTCAGACATATTTCAAGAAGAAAAAATCATGAGGATATACATTTGATTTGATTAAAGGCATGAAAACACAAATAGATGCTTTAAAAGATATTATTATTTGGTCTATTTTTGTAGAACTATATATGTGAAAGGATCAAAGTGAAACAACGATCCGTACATGAAGAGACACATGAACTCACTAGCTTTGAGGTTATCCATTCCCCTCAACCACCTTCCTTACCTAAGGTAATCAATTTTTTCTTAAATATTTCTCATAAATGTGAATAAAATAAACTCTAATAACTTTATATTTCTAAAATTATATGGGGTGAAATTATATGTGATTTATATCTATAAAAAACACATGAATAACCTTATTGTGAGGGTTATGGAATAAAATATTCTATGAGATATGATACGTAATAAAAAACTCCCAAAATATCATGTGAGAGTGTATATTTAAGAATCTCTTGAGTAAAGCACTGAGTTGTATGTTCTTCTTGATGATATGGATGTTACCATAGATGATAATGCTATTGTAACTTTTGTAACAAGGTTATTTAATCTTATAAAGATACATGAGGTATGTATTTAATAATTTTTTTCAAATTAAAAACATTTAAAATATGATGATAAAATTTTTGAAATGAGGTATGCTGTTACAGATAGAAAAAACAAATGGGAAACAAAATGTTGAATTAAGAAAATCTTGTGGATCAACCAATTAATCAAAAGGACATTATGAGAGTACCTTCACCCACCATTTCCACTTTAACATATATCAACATTTAAATTCTATGTGAATATAACATTCAAAGATGAAAATATATCTTATATTGAATCTGAAGAATAAATATTTTGAGAGGCCATTACAGATGTGGTTAGTATTAACAGTATAAATGAGATTATCAATTTTGAATGCTTTTGAGTATCAGTTTTGAATACATAAATATTTTAAATTTTCATAATATTTTTGTATAAAAAATTATCTACTATGTTCATTATAATTAATAACTATTCATATTTTTTAAAGGTATATATATTACTTCTATATAAAAGGAAAACCCTACAAATCAAGACTTGAACTCATTAATATGTTTCATTTTAATTTAAATAAATTGAAAAGAATTTTTTTTCCTAAGAATGGCCTATGAAAATAAAATAACATATGATATAATCCTCTAGATGCATATAGTGCGGGGGTGAAACTCTAAAATCTAATCACGTAAAATATAATTTTTTTTCATTTATAATTTGTATTTGTTTTTTTATGAAGCACCAGATGCTAATCTAAATCAATTTGGATACCTCGAATGTTTATTTTTTGGATCCAAAGAAAGTATTTCTAAAAAATAGACCACACATGATGTCCATTATTAATTTTTAATGCACTATAATTAGCATTTTATAGATATAATTTAAATTATAAGTTTTTGTTTTTGTTTTAAAAATAATTTCATTATAATATGGTGATCTACAAATATTGGCTAAATCCTAGAATGAGGTCAGTGACTAAACACAAAAATTCTACGGATTTCTTAAAATAGAAACAGATTAAGATATATATAGTAAAATTTAACTATCAAAACATATTTTAAAACAATTTAGTTATTTTTTAAATATTTTTGTAGTGTCCAAAACAAAATAATGAAAATGATTGTTGGTATTATGTTTGAAAATTTATAAAGGATGTCATATACCATCAACAAACTAGAATCCAAAAACAGGTAGTTTTTTATGGTAATTTTAATTTCATATTAAATATTTATTAATAAATTGTTTTTATATATTTTTTTAGTACTTCCAGGACTTCCAATAGTATACATGCTCAAAATAATAAGTAAATTTTTTTTAGATTTGATTGGGAAGAGTTCATAGTGTCAGAATATTTCCTGAAATCAAGTCAAGGTGACTACCTATTATGTCTATGATCTAGTATAAACTATGAACTTAGTGAAATAGTTGGGATGTGAATAATTAGTATCCTTATGCTTTAGATAATATTTTTACTAAAATAAAATTCAACTATTCACTAATTTCCTTCCTTTATGGGTTAAGATGAATTTTTAGAAATAGAAAATCACTTTGGTGATAAACCTAAAAAAGAAATATTTGAGCTATTTCTTGAGGATAAGTATATTGAATTTTTATTCTCTATAGATTCTTAAAATTCTAGTAACATGTTCTAATCTTATCGTTCTCATGAGTGATTTGACTTCAAGATTTCAGCTAAGATAATGGTGAGAGGGAATGGGTCAAGGATCCTTCTACTCATAAATCCAAAGAGATGTTAATAATTATTAGGGAAGGTAATTACATGATCCTAGACTCATAATTTTCATTTTTTATCTTTATATATATTTATGATATTTTAAAAATAGTCTGGGACCTATTGCAATCACTTTCACCTCTACAATGAATAATAAAGACTAATTACTTTACATTCACATTTGATTAAACTAAAGACATGACAATGAAATATATTTTAAATAATAATTGATATCCCTCATCTATATACCAATATAATTATAAAATTATAAATAAAAAATTAACTATGAAAGAAGTTGAACTAGGTATTGAAGTTGAAAATGTTGATATGTTGATTGGTCTATACAAGGTAATTTAGTTTAAAACACGTGTCATATTGTCAAAACTAATAAAATAGGAAAATATTGTTTTCAAAATTTAGTAAAATAATCCATAATTAATTTGAGATATATAGGAATATACCAAATTTAAATCTAACATATGATGTGACCGGTATGACTCCAAGTGTGTGTTTTCACTATAAAAGTGTTATTTTACTTTAAAACGTAGATCAAATTTCGAAAACTGAGAAAAATATCTAAAATTGTCTGGATAATTAATTAAAATAATCTATATTTCATTTTTTTTCATTTATGAATCTATCACATGTAAATATAGCACATGATGTGTCCTATATGACTCAAAAGGTGGGTTTTTACATTAAAAGTTTTGTTTTACTTTAAAAAATGTGTCACATTGTCAAAACCGAGAAAATGAGGTCGGATTAATTTCAAAATTTAGGAAAACTTTCCATAATCCATTTTTGATGTGTATGAATTTATTTCATGTCAATCTGATATAAAATGTGGCTGGTATGACTCAAAGTGAGTGTTTTCAGTATAAAGGTGTCATTTTAATTTAAAATTCAAATCACATATCAAAAACTAAGTAAATGATATCAAGTTGTTTTCAAACATTTGAAAACTGATAAATAATTCATTTTTAACATTTAAGAATAAACCACTTATAAATATAACATATGATATAGTCATTATGACTCAAAGTGTGTGTTTTCAATATAAAAATGTCATTTTTGTTTAAAACACGCTTCATATAGCTAAAAATGAGAAAATGAGTTCGAATTATTTTCAAACTTTAAGAAAACAATCCATAATATTTTTTTAAATGGGGGAATCAACTGAATATAAATTTGGCACAAAGTGTGACTGGTATGACTCAAAGAGCCTATTTTCAATATAAAAGTGTTATTTTAGCTTAAAATGCATATCACATATCCAAAATAGAGAAAAAAAGCACATATTATTTTTAAACTTTAGGAAAATGATCTATAATTCATTGTTTATGTATATAATTGACCACATGTCAATTTGACATGAAATGTGGTCAGTATGACTCAAATTCTGTGTTTTTAATATAAAAGTTTCATTTTAGTGTAAAACATGCGCTACATACCCAAAACTATGTAACTAATATTAGATTGTCTTGAAACTTTTGTAAAATGATCCATAATTCATTTTTGATGTGTATGAAACAAATTCACATCAACCTCACACACGATGTGGTCAATGTGACTCAAATTGAATGTTTTTAATATAAAAATGTCATCTAAAATTAAAATGCTTATCACATAGACAAAACTAATTAAATGTGCATGAATTTTTTTCAGAATTTAGGAAAATAATATATAATTAATTTCATACGTATAGGAATTGACTACATGTTAATCTGATACACAATGTGGTCATTATGACACCAATATTTTGTTTTCAATATAAAAGTTTCATTTTAGTATAAAACCCACATCACATTGCTAAAACTAAGTAAAAAAGATCGAATTTTATTGAAACTTTATGAAAATGATCTATAATTTATTTTTGGGTTATAGGAATTGACCTCACATTAAACCAACACATTATGTGGTCAGTATGACTCCATGTGCATGTTTTCAATATAAAAATGTCATTTTAGATTAAAACACGCATCACATTGTTAAAAATGAAAATATGAGCTCATATTGTTTTTAAACTTTTGAAAACATGATCCATAATTTATTTATGATGTTTAGGACTATATCACACATCAATATCAAAAAAATGTGGCTGGTATGACTCAAATTTTGTGCTTTCAATATAGAATTATCATTTTAGTTTAAAATGTGCATCATGTAGCCAAAATTTAGTAAATAGCAAAAATTGTTTTCAAAAATAAAGTAAATTATAAATAATTAATTTGAGATGAGTAGGAATTGACCACACATCAATTTGATTCATGACATTGCTTGTATGACTCAAATTGTGTGTTTTCTATATAAAAATATCATTTTAGTTTAAAACACATGTCCCGTAGCCAAAACAAATAAAATGAACTCTAATTTCTTTCAATCATTAGGAAAACGATTCATAGTTCATTTTTGTAATTTTGGAATTGACCACACATAAATCTAACACACAATATGTATGGTGTGACTCTAAGTGAATGTTTTCAATATAAAAGTGTCATTTTATAGTAAAATGTGTGTCACATGTCCTAAACTGAGTAAACAAGATCATATTATATTGAAAAATTTATAAAGTGATCCAAAATTTATTTCTGGAATGTTGGAATTGACTACACATAAATCCAACACACAATGTGGGAGTTATGACTCTAAGATTGTATGTTCAATATAAAATTTTCAATTAAGTTTAAACCGCGCATCACTTTTTTAAAACCATGAAAATGAGAAAATATTGTTTTAAAACTTTAAGAAACTGATATATAATTCATTTTTAATATATAGGAATTTACATCATGTAAATATGACATATTATTTGGCTGTTAAGACTCAAAGTGAATGTTTTTAATATAAAAGTTTCATTTTAGTTTAAAACATGCATCACATATCCAAAACTAATAAAACAAACTCATATTTTTTTTCAAACTTTAGGAAAATGATCCATAATTAATTTTTAGATGTGTAAAATTGACCTCATGTTAATAAAAAACATGATGTGGTCAATAGGACTCAAGGTGAATGTTTTCAATATAAAAGTGTAATTTTAGTTTAAAATGCCCATCACAGAGACAAAACTGAGAAAATGAGATCAAATTGTTTTCAATCATTACGAAAATGATCCATAATTCATTTTGGATATTTTTTAATCGACTGAACATTAATCTGACACATGATATGGATGATATAATTCCAAGTTCATGTTTTCAATATAATATTTTCAATTTAGTGTAAAACACATGTCGCGTATCCAATGCTAATCAAATTATCATGGATTGTTTTCAAACATTAATAAAATGAAAAATAATTCATCATTAGTGTATAGTAATTGAATGCACATCAATATGACCCATGATGTTGTTGGTATGACTCTAAGTGTGTGTTTTCAATATAAAAGTGTCATTTTAGTGTAAAACATGTGTCATATAGCCAAAACTAAGTGAACAATATCATATTATCTTGAAAATTTAGTAAAACAATTCATATTTGATTTTTAACTTGTAGAAATCAATCACACATCAATCCAATACACGATGTGGCTAGTATGACTTCAAGTGCGTGTTTTCAAGATAAAAATGTCATTTTCAATTAAAACACATGTCACAATATCAAAACTTAGAGAACAAGCATGGATTTGTTTCAAAACATTATGAAACCAATCCATGATTCATTTTTGTTGTGTAGGAATTGACTGCATGTCAATATGACACATGATGTGGCTGATATGAATCAATGTGCATGTTTTTAATATAAAAGTGTCATGTTAGTTTAAACACATGGAACCTATCCAAAAAAATCAAAAAATATAGGATGGTTTTAATACTTTAGGAAAAAATACATGATTTATTTAGAATATGTAGGAATTGACCATACAAAAATTTGACACAAGATGAGGCCGGTATGACTCAATGTGTGTGTTTTAAAGGTAAAAGTTTCATATTAGTTTGAAACATGCATCATATATCCCAAACTAAGGAAATTATATAATATTGTTTTTAAACATTGGTAAAATTACCCTAAATTAATTTTTGAAATATAGGAATCAACCGCACATTAATCAGACACACAATGTGCCCAGCATGACTTCAAGTGCATATTTTCAATATAAAATATCATTTTATTGTAAAACATATGTCACATAGCCAAAATTGTGCAAATGATCTTATATTTTTTTCAATATTTATGAAAACAATCCATAATTAATTTTTGGTATGTAGTAATTTATCGCACATCAATCTGACACACGATGTGGCCAATATGACTCCAAGTGTGTATTTTCAATAGAAAAGTGTCATTTTAGTGTGAAACACATGTCACATAGACAAAACTGAGTAAAAGAGCTTGTATTTTCTTGAAACTTTAAGAAAATTACCCATAATTTATTTTTGGCATGTATGATTTGACCTTATATCATCCCAACACACAATATGGCTTGTGTCATTTTAGTTTAAAACACATGTCATATATCCAAAACTAAGTAAATGATCATATATTGTTTTGATAATTTTGGACATCAATCCATAATTCATTTGTGGGGTGTAAGAATAAAAAATACATCAATCCAACACATGATGTGGTCAATATGACTCAAAGTTCATGTTTTTAATAAAAAAATATCATTTTAATTTAATGATATAATTATTAACAACTATTTAAGTAATTAAGATAATTAATGAATGATAATATGATTAATATATCCAGTAATTAATAGTATAATTTATATATATTATTAATTAACAATGTAATTAAAAATTCCTAATATAATTGTTAATTAATGTTATAATTTATGATTAAAAATTAATATGAAATTAAAAATATAATCATTAATAATATAATTAATAGTATAACTAATAATATCATTAATATATTCAGTAATTAACAATATAATTTATCATATGTGTATTGTATAACATTAAAATTATAATTTGTTTATTTTTTTGTGTACTATTACTAAAATAAAAATTGGTTTCATTATAGGAAAAATATTTTTTACAGAGGTTGACTGTTGATGAAAGCCTCATGGTTTTGTATATTGGTTGTACTTTTTATGATTAATTATAAATATCACATAAATATAAATATTTTTTATGTAAATTTTGAATTTAAATGATAGTGAAAAGTTATATTTTAATTTTTGGTTATATTGTAGGGATGATACAGGGCTGCATGTTTTGCAGTATCTTCCATGGCCTTTATCAATGCTAAAATATCCCTAGTCAAGGACCCCTTTATCATTGCTAAAAAATTGTTGATAAAAGTCCCATTTATCAGTGCTAAAACATAGGCACTAATAAAGGGGTCCTTAATTAGAGCTTTATTTTTAGCACTGATAAAGGTCTCCCTTAACAAGGATTTTTTTAGCACTCATAAAGACCAAGAACTTTTAAGGGCACTCTGATTGTCAATGATTTTTTTTCACTACCAAAACCTATTTATAGTGTTAATATAGGAAGATTTTATAGTAGTGTGATGTGGTTGAGTCTGATCAGTTAGAGGGGGATCTTCCCCGAGTACATGAACCTCAACTATCTATTGATATCTATTTGAATCATTAGGAGTTAGTGTCATCATAATGTTGATATGTGAACATAATTCTTCTCTCATTACATAAGAGGAATGACTTGACAGCTCATAAGGGAGCCATTTGTCTTGTGAAGTCTAAGTCATAAAAGATGAACACATGGGAAAAAACTCCTCATACGAGCTCAGGTCTGCTATATCGAGAAAAAAATATGGATATTAAGATAACATAAATAGATCTCATGCATATTGGTACACATATATAATCTGTTAAGGCTCATCTACTAGATGTGTTTCCACTTCCTATGGAACTAGTGAGGCCTCACGTGCAACCCAATGTGGTCTACAATTTCCTCCATGTGGCTCATCAACATCAGCAGCTTCTGGAAGAGGTTCTTGAGTAGGAATCTCCCCTCTCAAAGGTGGATGATTAAATAGAATATTATGTATAATAAAATACAACATTCTTCATTACATCATGGTGATGGTTTTGGGAATAGTGGAAGCATGAAAAGGTGGGAATATATTAAAATTTCTTTTAATAATCATTGCATGAAACCAAAAGTGAGGATCTTTAACATTAATTTTATATTTAATTTATTTAATATTTGAAGAAATAAATACCTAGTCTTAGGAACATTCTTCATTGTTGAAATTTGATCATTCGAAAATACCCTTTCAGATTACCTTTATTATGTTATAAGGATCCAAGGATAGAAACCCTTTAGTGTTGATCTGCATGTGTTCCTATGATCTCCAAGCAACATCACTCGATCTCCAGGTGCTATCATTTCAAATCAAATGTCTTTCATTTTTTGTTCTTGATCGCTCATTCTTCATACTTGAAGAAATCTCTATTTCACTTTCCATTCTTCATAGGGAGAGAAAAGGATGATTTTAGACAAAAAAAATTGTACACAACAATTCTCTATTCTCAATTTTTGGATACTCAACACAATAGACATAGTTGTTTATTTATAGATTTAGGATTTAAGTTAAAATATTATTTAATTTCATATTATCCATTAAATGACATTTATTTCCTTTAATAAACCCCATTCCACAAAATAATAATTATATTATTATTATTTTGTGGCACACACCAACTAGCACAATAAAAAATATTATGTAATGGTCTCGTTAATTAATATTTTTCATCGGACTCGGTCTTGGTCTATTCAGACTCCTCTGTTATTCATTGAACAACCAAATAAATATTTTATTCATAAATAAATATTATATTCACAATCTAGAAAATAAATATTTATGAAAATATTCAGTAAATAAAATAAATTTTATTTTCACTTGCCTAAGAATAAATATTTATTTAATTTATGTGATCAGTATAACCTGAATAAAATTATTTCTAAGCCTTGAGAATAATATTTATTCCATTAATTAAACTCAAATATAATTTAATAAAGATCAATGAAAACACTTAGGGTGTGACCATCTTGTATTCTTTCTCATTGGTATTAGGTGGGATTGTCTAAAGTCCAAGATTACTATCTAACAATGGGTCAAGGTACCCAAGAGAAAGAACTTAATGTCACAACATCTACAACCACATATGAAATCTCATTGTTTAATATAATCCCTTGTCACAATATCACATCAATAAGGTTGCATAACCATGTCACCAACCTGTTTTCTTGATATGTCTTTCTTTGACTATCTGAAATAAACACGTTGTTACACCATGGAAATTGAATTTAATGTGATGGTTCTATTACAATAAAAGGGGTCGAGATATCAACTTCCATAAATATGTAAGGTAAAAATCATTCCTTAGCTTATTCATTAATGGCATGTCACCCGTGACCCACCCAATGTATCCAGCTTCACCTGAAACTGTTATCATCATGCTTTACGAAATACATATAAATATGAAAGTTGTAACATGAATTAATAATAATCATAAAGCCTAAGGACCATCAAAAATTCTTGTAGATAGCAATATATGATGACACCAAAACATGAAAAATTCCTATTTGTGGTTCTATTCTCATAATCTCCCATATTTTAGATTACCAAGTGCAAACTTCATGATAAGAAGTCTCATATGCTTACGAGTACTCACACCTAACAGCCTATGTACTATGTGTACCATCTTAGTATGTTATCCAACCACAAAACATCGTCTGAGAATATCATCATAGAACATAAAGGTTCTCATCATAGCGGGGAACTGTTATGACCTTATCAATGTGAATTATACACTAGGACATTATTACATTAGAGTCATAAAGAACAACAAAAAATATGTAATAAGAAATTTTATTAATATTAAACATATTGAATATTAATGTAATCAAATTAAAAATAGTCGGTCCTAGGAAAAGAATCCAAAAAACTCTAACATGGATTAGATCAAACTACCTATGAATTTCAGTCCGCTAGACCTCACATGATAGTCATGTTTCTATTTAGTCAAGGTTTTGGACAAGGGGTCCACTATATTATCCTCCGTGGAAATAATACTCATTGAAACTTCACCTCTCTGAGAAAAAACCATCAAGAGATAACACGTATTAAGTATGTGCTTCATCTATTGATGTGAACTTAGCTCTTTTGCAAGATCCACCACTACAGTATTATCACAACAGAGTGTGAAAAGATCTTTGTTGATAGGTACCACATCAAGATCATGGACGAAGTTATAACTCTATACTACTTATTTATCTACCTTAGGAGATGCAATATACTCAGAATCTACTATATAATATACAACCATAACCTACTTTGAGCTCTTCTAGCTTAAAACACCTCCATTCAAAGTGAAGATGTATCATGTTTCTGACTTCACGTCATCTTGATCAGTTTGGAAACAAACATCTGCATATCCTATGATGACAAGTTTCTAATCTTCTCCATAAAATAGGAACATATCCTTAGGTTACACCAAATACTTAAGGATGTTATTTACTTCAATCCAATGGTGGTCGTCGGGGTCATCTTGATATCTTCCTACCGTACTTATTGCATAAGTGACATCTATCATAGTACATAGCATAGCATACATGACTGACCCAATAAATGATGCATATGGAATCATTTTCATTCTTTTTCTTTCATTATGTGTCTGAGGATACATTTTCCTAGAAATACAAACTCCATGTGATGATGGAAATAATCCCCTCGTGGATTGTTTCATACTAAATCTCTTCAGTATATTTTCAATGTATTCACTTTGACTTAGTCTAATAAACCTCTTAGATCTATCATGATGGATCTTGATCCCAAGAATATATATTGCCTCACTCAATTCCTTTATAGAGAATAATTTATTCAACCATGCCTTGACTGACTGTAAGATTTGTATTTCATTTCCAATGAGTAATATGTCATCAACATATACTATTAAAAAAGTGATTTCACTCCCACTAAATAGTTTATAGACACATGGATCACATTTTCTATTTATTAAACCAATTTTCATTATAGCCTCATAAAATGAATGTTTTGTGACCTAGAGGCTTGCTTTAATCCATAAATGGATCTTTTCAACTTAGATGCCTTGTTGACATCCTTTGGAGTCACAAAGCCTTCGGGATGTGTCATGGAGACATATTCCTAAAGGTTATTATTAAGTATGTCTATTTTAACATCCATTTTCCAAATCTCATAATAATGGAAATATACAGTGGAAAGTATAATTCTGATGGATTTAAACATTTCAACTGGTTAAAATATTTCATTTTAGTCAATTCCTTGACACTATTTAAACCCTTTTAAAACTAATCGTGCCTTATAGGTACTAAATTTTCCTTCCATGTCCATTTTCTTCTTGAATACCCATTTGAAACCAATAATTTTTACATCTACTAGAGGGTCTACCAAAATCTAAACTTGGTTTTGGTACATAGAATCCATTTCATAATTCATGGATTCTAGACAATTTGCAACATCTATGCCTCTTACTACTTCCTTATAGGTTAAAGTATAATTATTATCAACTAATAATGTTTCACCATCCTTAGTGACTAGAAAATCATATCATTCTGGTTCTTTAACCTCTCTAGTACTCCTACACTATAATTGTGTATCTGGAAGAATCTATTCTTCCATGGGGCTTTATGGAATTTTTTCCTGTGCCAACTCTTATGTATCTTAATCCTAGACTTAATCAAAGTCTATCTCGCTCCTACTATCTCTTTTAGAGATAATATCCTCCTCGTTAAATTTGTGATATCTATCAACCAAAACCTTTTTATCTAAATGATTTTATAGATAGTATCCCTTTGTTTCTTTGGTATATCTTATAAAGATACACTTTGTGCCTTAGGGTGCAAGATTGTTACCTAAATAGGAATTAACAAATGCTTTGTAACCCCACACATGTAAATAAGAGAACATGGGTTTCTTTTCATTCCATAATTGGAATGGTATATCTATTTCTTTAGTTGGCACTTGGTTTAGTACGTATGTTGTTGTTTGTAACGTGTATCCCCAGAAGGATAATGGAAGACTCACATGACTCGTCATTGATCCTACTATATCCAATAAGGTGTAGTTACTCCTTTCACTTACACCATTCCACTGAGGCATATAAGGAGGATTGATTTGAGATAAAATCCCAAACTCCCATAGATAATCAATGAAGTCTTCATTAAGATAATCTTCACCACAGTCTAAGAAAAGTTTTTAATCTTCTTACCAAGTTGGTTATCAATTCATTATTGTATTCCATGAATTTATCATAATAATGTGACTTATACCTCATTAATTATACATATCCATATCTACTAAAATCATCAGTAAAAGAAATGAATTATGAGTACCCTCCCCTTGCTTCAATAGGAAACGGTCTACACACATCGGTATGAACTAACTCAATAAGCTCTTTAGCCATTTCACCTTTCCCACTAAATGGAGCTTTGGTCGTTTTTCCTTGTAAAAATGTGTGGCATACACCAAGTTCTTTTTGTGAAAAATAATATAAATATTTTTCTTGATATAATTTATTCAAGCACTTTTCATTTACATGATCAAGCTGGTGATTCCAAATTTGGGTGTGGTATGAGTCATGTGATGTTACTTCATTATTGATTTCCATTTTTTGGTTTGTGTAATCCAATACATAAATACCGTTATTCAAATGTTCCTTACCATAAAAAATGATATATTTTTAAAAGAATCAACTTTTATTCAAAAAATTGAAAATAAATCCATCTGTATCAAGTTTGGATACAAAAATAATGGTTTTGGTAACTGAAGGCACAAAATAATAAACCTTTAAAACCAAGATCATTCCAATTGGAAATGTGAGGTGGTATTCCCTGATATACATAGCAACAAATTTGGATTTATTGTTTGTTCAAAGATCTACCTCCCCTCATTAAATCTTTCTAAATATACTTGGTTCCAATATTTGAATACATATTTGAGAAACACAAGTTATATCTAACACTAAATTTTTAGAAATAGATAAATTGAACTTGATAAAAAACAGGCTTAAAGATTCTCCTTGCTTCTTTGGATGGGTACAGTTTTTCTTCCAATGGCCCTTCTTTCCACATGTGAAACAGATTGCATCATGTTCCCTTACTTGACCCTTGATCTTCCTCTTATTATAGCAGTGTGAAGAAGATTTGGGCTTAAATATCTTAATTTTCCCTTTCTATTTTTTCACCATAATGAAGGAATTTTTTTCATGCTTATTATCCTTATCTACTTGGCAAAAAAGAGTAAGAACATTTGGCAGAGACTTTGCAATGTTTTTCATATTAAAATTCACAAAAAAGCTTGAGAACCTCTGGGGGAGTGATGAAAGAATGAGGTCGATGCCCAGTTCTTCAGGGATTTTAAACCCTAGAACCTATAAGCACTCAATGTATCCAATGATCTTGAATACGTGAGGCCTAGATGGGGCAACCTTTCTAATATTTATATGAAATATCACCTTGTAAATCACAAATTGTTCCTATCTAGATCTATCTTGGTAAAGATCGTGGAGTTTTTCATGAATTATATATGCATCCATGTTTTCATGAGACTTCATCAGTTCACTATAAATTGATGAAATCCTCAAAAATAAAATGTTTACTACATCGATCAAATATTTTTCATGAAAAAGGAACGCTTAATCACTCACCTATTTAGTAGGAAGATCAGGTAATGAGGATTCTAGCATGTAAGATTCCTATTCATGGTGTAGTACAACCTCAAGGCATCTAAACCACTCCTGGATGTTACTGGTAGTTAGGAGGTTATCTTTCTTTAATACTAATCATAGTGATAGTGTGGATGAATTACTTCCCATTTTATTCTAAAATTAAAAGAATCATATTATTAGTACCTTTATTGATTAGAAAATAAGTGAGATATAATAAATTAAATGTTTTTATTTATTTATTTATTAAATCTCACACTATTTTATCAAGTCCCAATAGCCCTCACCATTGAACTCATAATTGCTAGTTACTTTAAAATTATAGTGATAAGTATCCCTGTTACTCTTATTAATGATCTATACTTTGGCTGTGAAAACCATAATAAAGTAATTAGGTAGGTGATCTTACCAACTGCGGACTTGCAGCTCCTTGATCCATTGATTGGATTACCCTATCCTAAAATCCTGGCATGGATTTATTCAACACTTTCCACCAAATTTTTATTGAACTAACTTTGGTCTTTAAACTCAATACAATTTTGGTTAAGTCAACCCAAAACTCTCAAGAGAACTCCCTAATAAGTAATTGTCCAGACTTTGTCCATGTACTACACTTAGTTCTATGGTTTCATTCCCAATAAATTAACGGAAGGCTTAGTCTGGATTAATACTTAATTAATGGATTTTAATTTATTGTGCATAAATTTTATCTTTTTTTATCCTTTACACATCTTTTTAATATTAAGTGGGTGTTACTTAATTAATTAACCATGTTCGATAAAGCATTTATGAATAATTAATTTATTTAATTTTCATCTTTTCACATAATTTAATTTATTTATGTGATCGCGGACTTGCATCCATAAAATAAATAATTATATAGACAAAAATAATCAATTAATTAAATGACATGTTCATGATCTTTATTTAATGGTTTATTTAATGAGTGTACATTAAATCAACCTTTGACGTAGGGGAAATAACTCTTATTTTCAGTTTTGACATGAGTTACAGCATTTCACCTATCCACATGGGTATCACCTAAGTTGGCATCATCATGGTTCCCTCTTGAACTGCATCCATGAGCCTTGGGATGCTCCATTAGTTAAAAATATTTATTACTCACATGCCAGTGAGGGGAACCAAAGGATTTGTTAAAAGAGATTACATAAATATCCTTGGGCACATAAGTCCTACATAATAATGGAGGCAGGGATGACTCATAGACCATCATTTAATTTAATATTAAATAATTAAAAACTAATGAAATTAATTAAATTAAAACATCTAAAACATATAGAGGTCTGGGTCAAGCTCATGAATGGTCATACATACAATGAATACACAAAAGTAAATGGATAGCATTCATTTCTTTATTCTTTATTTTTTTTATTTAAGATGAACATTCTTGCATTAGTTAATTAACTAATTAATTTATTTTCATCTTAATGATCATACAATCTTATTTGGAGATACCCATCATTAATGACATTCATGTAAAATAAGCCGCAACACCAATAATGACATATTAATTAAAATAAATAAATTTAGCATTTAAAATTCTTTTAAACCATTATTAAATTTTCAAGCACACAAAAATGTTCCAATCAATATAATAAGGTTTTAATTCTATGATTTTCAAATTTAATGTAAATTTTATTTTTTTCCCATTAATATGAGACTACACAGAGTGAACATGTAGCTACATGCCATGTACCTCGGTTTTCATATATCTAATTCACACACTTGGGGATTTGGTGTGTAAACTCGACCAGACTACAAGATGTGTACATGCTAGTTACACACCCTATATCTGCTTTCCATGTGCCAACTTGGCCAAATCAACATGTGGTGTGTAATAAAAGCACCACGTGTAATTAATTTCTTGGCACATCTAGATACAATGCGCATGGGTATACGACGTGTGCTTTGGCCGCACGTTGTGTAACCCGGTTTTACCGACCAATGATTCGGCACTTCCTGATGGAACCAATGGATGTTATTTATTTATTATTAAACCTTTAAGAAAATAAAATATTGAATGAACATGATTAATATGTTAATAACATGTTAATTCAAATAAAATTAAATAATAAATAACATGAAATGAAAATCTAACCAAAATTGTGCATAAATCAATAATAAAATAAAAAATTATAAATTTAAATGTGACCCTTTAAGACCAATTGATGGTTCCTGATGTAGCAGAAGCATTCATAAGTGGGTGATATACTAAAATTTATTTTGATTTTCTTTGCATGAAACCAAGAGTGAGTATATTTCATGTTAAATTTATAATTAATTTAGTTAATATTTGTAGAAATAAATACTTGGGCTTATAAAATTTCTTTGTTAGTAAATTTTGGTTATCTAAAAAGACCCTTTTGGATTACCTTCATTGCACTGTGAGGATCCAAGGATAGAATCCCTCTAGTGGTGATCCATATGTGCTCCTATGATCTCTGAGCAATACCTGGATGCTATTATGGTGAATCGAATGTCTTGCATTATTCGTTCTAGATCACTTGTTCTTCAGTCTTAAAGAAATATCTCTTACACTTATTGTTCTTGAGAGGGAGAGAAAAGGAGTTGAGAGAAAATTCGTTGTGTGGCAAAATTCTCTATTCTCAATTTTTTTGATACTCTACACCATAGACATAGTCGTCTAATTATAGAGTTAGTATTTAAGTAAAAATATCATTTAATTGCATACTGGCCATTAAATAACATTTATTACCATTAATAAACCTCATTCCACATAATAATAATTATATAATTATTATTTTGTGTTATCCACCAACTTTTGCGATAAAAAATATTAAGTAGTGGTATTTTTAATTAATATTTGTCATCGTATTGAGTCTTGGTCCATTCAAACTCCTCTATCATTTATTGAACAACCGAATAAATATTTTATTCATAAATAAATATTTTATTCACAATCTAGAGAATAAAATTTTATTACATTGTGGTATCAAAAGTGCGAGTTAAGAATCTTGGATTTATGTTAGTATACCATCATGTTATATTGTCGATACTTGGAAGGTAGTTGTGAGTGAGTTCCTGGTCAGATCTCATCGTAATGAGCCTTAATTCACCATGGGTGGTTTGGGAAAGGTGTCTTTAGGATTAGTTCAAGCATTTTACTTGGTTTGGATTTATGTTGGTATAAATTCAAATATTTTTTTCTTATCTAATAGTATTAACTTCCTTGTTTGCTCTTGTTGAGTTGTTGATCTAGGTAACCTTTCTGAATTATTCAATGTTTTCTACTGATGTTTTTTAGCATCATGCCTCTAATAAGAAGTGTTAATAGGATCTAGGAGGAAGCTACTCATGAACCACAATGATAAAATCCTCCCATGGACCAGAATTTGATTGAGGATATTGTGCATGTTGTCCAAGCTCTAGGATAGGAACTTTCACTCATTCCCTTTCAGGCTCCAATAGTGGAACCTCAGAGGGATGAATTCTAGATTCATGATCAAGAATACATTTTCCAAAATCTAAAAACATTCCAAATCTCAAACAATTCTAAATATTTTGTAGATTGTTTGAGGATATTTGAGTTTTTATTCGAGTTCTTGGAAATGCTAGATTCTATCAAGGTGAACGTCCCACCTTCAAGCTAGAGGGACCTATAAATAGATATTGGGACATGATTTTGATAGTGAATAAGCATGAGGGATTAGAGTATAAGGACTTCAAAGCTATTTTCATTGACCAGTTCCATCCAGAGCCTATGGTGAAACCTAAGGCTATAGAGGTTTTCAAACTCAAGTAGGCTGATAGAACCATGACTAACTATGAAAATCGCTTTGTTGATATTGTACAATTTTCACCTAAGATTATATCGAATGAAAACATAAAGACCCAAATATTTGATATGGGACATTGATCTAATATTTATCCTCATATTTTCTTGCTAAAGATCTCTTATTATGATGATGTGCTAGATAGGGTGTTGATGGTTGATCTTGACGTGGCTGGTCAGCCAGGTTTAGTGGGTGTTCCTTTTTCTCCCAGTGTAAATTTTGTGAGTTCCCATAAATGGAAGATAAAGTGTGATGATTATCATGGTGGTTATCAATAGAAGGTTTCTTCTAGACCTCCTATAGTGATGAGAATAGGCCCCTTGAACTGATACCAGTGTGGAAAGTCTGGGAAATCAAAATGGGTTTGTATTGAGTCACCTAAGATTTTTGTTTCCTATAGATACTCTGGTCACTTGAAAAAGTTATGTCATGTCTATTCTACTCCTCATAGTGTCATGGGATCTTCAGAACCTAAAAGTAATTTGGTGCAATCAAATGATTCAGAAACTAAGGGGTTTTGGCCAAAGTAATCTAGTGTAAATATTATTCATGTGTCTCCAAAGGAAGCATATATGGGTCCAATGACTATAAGATGTACCCTCACTATAGCTTTATCTTTAGTGAAAAAATTATTTGATATTGGTGCATCTCATTCATTGATTTTTACTCATGTTGTGAATATTCCAAATCTTCTTTTGGATATTTTATATTATGTGATGGATATAACTACACCCCTTAGAATAAAGAGAGAGAAGGGTCTCTATTATCCTTGTGTCTTCTCTTTATCACAGATTGATCTTACTTGGGATCTTTTGGTACTCAACATAAAAACTCTTGACGTCATATTCGGGATGGATTGGATCATTTCTAATAAATACCAAATTCATTTCTATCTATGATGGGTCTCCTTTAATCCACCTGATGGGGTGTGCTATATCTTTTAGGGAGAATGGGACCTGAGGTCAAGTAGAGTTAGACCTTATTATCTAGAGTTGCAGAAAGTAATATAAGTGTTTTCTTTTGATCTAAAGCAATAATCTTGTAGTAGTTATATCCCTCTAGTTTTAATCGATTTTTCCTGATGTTTTCCCTTATGAATTCTTTGGTTTTCCACCAGTAATGTGGGTATAGTTTTCTATCGATTTAGTGATGGTTAATTAGTAGATATTTATTTCTTATTATCATATAGCATGAGATGAAATGAAAGAGTTGAAGACTCGTTCTTATAATCTTTTAAAGAATGGTGTTATACACTTGAGTGTATCACCTTCTATGGCACATATTCTCTTTTCTAGGAAATATGATGGCTCACGTTTCCTTAGTGTTGATTATTGGAAACTCAATCAAGTTACAGTAAAGAAAAAGTATATACTGCCATGGAATTATGATATGTCTGAACTGTTGAAAGGGGTTAAGTGTTTTTCAAAGATTGACCTTTGATCTGGTTATCACCAATTGAGAATAAAAGAATCTGAAATTCATAAAACTATCTTCCGGAGTTGGTATGGTCATTAAGAGTACCTTTTCAGGCCATTTGGTCTAAGCAATGCTTCTATAGTCTTTATGGATTTTATTAATAGTATCTTCCCAAAGTATCTTGACACTTTTGTGGTGGTATTTGTGGATGAAATCATGGTTTACACTAAGTCTGAGGAGGATCATGTAAATAATTTGAGAGAAATTCTTGAATTGTTGATAAATCACCAACATTATACTAAGCTATCGAAATGTGATTTCTAGATTCAATAAGTGAATTTCTTGGGACATGTGTTGTCGTAACATAGTATCTTAGTTGTAACACCCTGACCCCGGAAGCCTGGTGCCAGTGCATTAATAATTACAATAGCATGGTTAAAAGGAATGAAATCTATAAGTAATGATCAGTTTAGTAGTCTTGAAGAATCCATATATATACATGTAACTCATATTTCATTAAGAGAGGTAATAAAATACAATACATAACAAAACTAAAAAAACTACATCCGCGAGAACTCAATAAATACTATCCTCTTCATAGCCTCTTGAAGGTTTAAAAATGAGAGGGGTAAGCTCAAGTTCTCAGTAAGGGTTACAAATAGAGGAATCATGAATCAACAATATTTTAATCATAAGAAAAATGGAATAGTCAATATGGAATGGTGAATAAATGAAAAACACATGCTATGAATAAATTGAGAATGAAACTGAATCCATAGATTTTTTTTCATGGGGAAAAACTCATGGATGGTAATAACTGAAAATGAATAAAAATAATTCTTATTAGTTGTAAATCATGTATCTGGAACATGATACCACTATACCATCAAAACAGTTTAATTCTATGGGTAGAAACCCATATGATTTTTTTGGAAATAACCTCAAAGTGTTTGTCACCAACTGATTTGTCTCATGAGACCTATCGATGCATCGAGGGGCTATAGCGAGCCTCACCCATCAATGAAATTCCAAATAATTATTTATATATATATTTAATACAATTAAAATATGCATTCTCAATATCCTTATAGAGTATAGGATATAGATTCATCGATATTTCCATAGTTAAAACAACATTCCAAATAAACATCATATGAAAAGGGTATACGGATTAAGAGAATAATCATATCCATGAAACTAGTATATTGATATATAATATAAATGTAGTTTGAAATGAAAATTGATCTCAAATGGTCATTAGGTACACCATATAATAAGTTCATAATACAAAGTAAGTCACAACAGAATGGAAATTGAGACAAAGCCTGTTACCACATTGTAATCCATCATATCGTGTGACCAAAAAATAATATTCATCAAATTAATCATTTAATACCATGAATATAAATGGGTAAATTGATATTATATATCAAATATAAGTACACATACACCATGTGCAAGAAATAAGTAGCGAACAATGGAAATATCACGGAAATAAAAGTGAGATGAGAAACCCCTTACGAACATTTTGGCATGGTAACGGGTGTTCTTCTAAGGGATTAAGGAGAGGTAAAGGGGTATACCATCATTTATATATCATAAGGGTAGTATGGGGTAGGTTAAAAAACATACCCCATATTTAGGAATTAAAAATAAAAGCATACAACATAGGGTGGATTCTTGAATTAAAGTGAGAGAGAGGGTCCCTTACCTTATGCCCGAATGTGTTCTTTGTTTGATCTTAAAGACCTGAATAATAAAATTTTATTAATTAATTAATAGTTATAAAACCTAATAAACATGTAATTGATATATTTTAATGTTATTAGGTTCATTAATTCCATTTTTGATGAGTTCAATAGGTTTAATTTTATTGTTTTGGTAGCATTTTCTTCCTTGGTTTTCATGATTAGTTTACTTGTATTCATGAATGGGAGTTTGCTTGAAATGTGTTCAAACATCCAGATTTTTTAATATATATTCTTATTGAAAATAAAAATATATAAATGATATTATAATGATTTTGGTTTATATACCATGAGGATTATTCATTAGTTAAAAGTTAGTTACAAACGCTTGGATTAACATAGCAGTTTTGTGCATAATGAACTTGTTTTGTATTATTATTTTATATTATGAGTGTGTAAGGATTACAGAACATTGAATAAGGTAAAATACATATATTAATATATTTTTCAACCATTAAAAAGGTTTCATGACCAGTCTTGAATATAGTAATATAAATTGAAAACTCGTCGTCCTTGAATGTAATAAATTACCACATCTCGGACGGTATTTTCTTTTTTAGTGTAAGAGGTGGGAGAAAAGAGAGATGATGATGAAATATTCCATTATCATAATAAAATTACATTACATGTAAGGTACTAGAATTATCATAGAATTTGGATATGTGTAGGTGAGAAGAGGGCAACAAAAGAATGGAACTTGTAAAAGAATTTGAAAGAAAAGGGAAGAGAGGTTCACCTCTTGAGTACTCCTCCTTGATAATCTCCTTAAGGCCTTTGTTTTTAGCCTTTTGGTGAGACCATCAGGTCTTGGACGTGGGGGAGGATATTAGGGATATATTTGAGAATAATTTAGTCAATTCTTGATGCTTGAGTGGTGAGGGAGAAAGAGGGGGTGAGGGGTGGTTTATATAGTGGAGGGGAAGAGGATTTTCTTAATATTATAATCATTAATTTATTATTTCTTCACAAGAAAAGTAATAATAAGTATTCCATGACCTATAATATTAATAAGTTCATTTGAGTTCAATATTTGTGTGCTTACATCACTCATGATTCTAGGAATAGTTAATTTAAATTCTAATGTATTTATACGGTAAATTAATGTATTTTACTATTCATCAAAAATTCAATTATTTTAGAAAAATCCCAAAAATTCACCCTAACCATTTTTTGATGTGTAGAAAACACAAATGAACTCCATTTTTAAAAAATAATTTTTTAAATATGATAAATTTAATTTTTAATTAAAATCATTATTTAATCGAAAAATACAAACACTTAAAATATTCATTATCATTCTTAAGGTGCCTAAATTTCATTTACATATTCATGGGTATGGTTATCATTCATAAGAGAGATAATACTATTCATAAGGGTGAGCTAATATTCATAAGGGTAGGTTACTATTCACCAAAAAATAAGTTTATTGTATCAAACTCCTAATATCACCCTGATCGCAACCGTGTATTTCTGTTTCTTGAAATTTAAAACACAGAATTGGAAAATTTAAGTTTAATGGCTAGGGTATAACTATCTCTTAAACAAACAAGTTTTGTTTCAAATAAACTCAGTGCTTTATAAA
The DNA here is from genome assembly GCA_963277665.1 of Viscum album. Classification (NCBI taxonomy): domain Eukaryota; kingdom Viridiplantae; phylum Streptophyta; class Magnoliopsida; order Santalales; family Viscaceae; genus Viscum; species Viscum album. The sequence goes on from OY728133.1 coordinate 1,056,570,774, forward strand.
ATATATTCTATGAATATAATGTATTTAAGAGAAACATGCCATAAATTTTTTGGGGTGTTATATTATTCCCACCTTCGTAAATTTCATCCTCAAAATTTTTAATGTATATTGTTACCTAAAAAGATGTGGGTGGTTCTTCTCATAACATCCTCAGGTTCCCACATTTATTCATCCATATTATGGTTTCTCCAGAGAACCTTTACTAGATGAGTTGTTCAACTTCTCAATACCTGCTCCCTTGTGTCAAGAATCTTGATAAGATCTTCACAGTATGAAAAATCAGATTCTAGTTTTATTTCTTCATAGGTGAATACATGAATTGGGTCTGGAATGTATTTATTCAACAAAGTCACATGGAACACATTATGAACTATGGAGAGACATGGTGTAATTTCTAAATGGTAAGATACATCTCTGATCCTTTCCATAATTTCAAACGATCTGATGTACCTGAGGCTCAGTTTCCCTTTCCTACCAAATCTTAAGACACCCTTACAAAGATATACTTTTAGAAAGACATGATCTCCTACTTGAAATTCCAAATCCTTTCTCTAGTTTTCAGCAAAACTCTTTTTTAACTTTTTGTTGCTTTAATATGGGTTTGAATTTTATTTACCTTTACAGTTGTCTCTTCGATAAGTTCTGGGCCAATAAGTTTCCTCTCATCAACCTCATCCCAACAAGTTGGAGTTTGAAACCTCTTACCATATAATTCATCACATAGTGCCATTTGAATGCTTGGATGGAAACTATTATTATAGGAAAATTCCACTAAAGGAAAGTATTAATCCCACATACCTTGAAATTCAAGAGAGCATGACCTCAACATTTATTCTCATGTTTGAATAATCCTTTTAGACTGTCCATCTGTTTGGGGTGATAAGTAGTACTCATATAAAGCTCAGTATCCAAATCCTTATGAATAGTTTTCTAGAATTTTAATGTAAACTAGGGATCTTGATCGGTCACAATTGATATAGGTTCACCATTAATTATTCCAACTTCATTGATATAAAGTCTTTCCAGGCACTCAAGTGGTAAATCCTCGCTTATAGTAAGGAAATGTGCTGATTTTGTGAGACGATGAACAATTACCCATATTGCATCATTCCTTTTAGGTGTCCTCGGTAGTGCTGTGACAAAATCCATCGTAATGTCATCCAATTTTCACATAGGAATAGGTATAGTTTGCATCACCCATCTAGTATATTGTCTCTCAGCCTTCACTTGTTGATAAATTAGAGACCTTGATACATAGCCAGCAATTTCTCGCTTCATGTTATCCCACCAAAAATGTTCTTTCAAATCTCTATACATATTTGTGCTACTAGGGTGTATATAGAAATTTGAGCTATGAGCATCATCTAATAATTCCCTTTTTATCTCAGGTATTGACGAAACACATAACCTCTTTCCAAATATTAGAACTCCATCCTCAAATACAAAGTATTCCAATCTTACAACCTCAACAGCTTTCATTTTTTTTAAGGTTCTCATCCTCATATTGAGTGCTTTTTATCTTCCCCAGCAAGGATAGTTCTGCAATATTTTGAAATAGGAAGGATGTTTCCCCTTCCATAACAATTATCATATCCTTATTTAGTAGATTCATGAATATAGGATCTCTATTAATCCTCATTTGGGTCAGGAGCCCATTATATTTCATACATAATGCATCTTCCACCTTATTTTCCTTTCTTGGATGGTAGTATATTGAAAAATCATAATCTTTGAGTAGCTCGAGCTATCTCCTTTGCCTCATGTTGAGTTCTTTCTCTATAAAAATGTATTTCAAACTCTTGTGATCTGTATATATCTCACATCTTTCATCATAGAGATAATGTATCCATATTTTAAGAGCAAAGATTATAGCCACTAACTCAATATCATGAGTTGGATAATTTTTCTCATGAGTCTTCAACTGCCTTGATACATAAGAAATAACTTTGTCATTTTTCATAAGGACATAACCCATTACATTCTTCGATGCATCACTGTATATCACAAATCCATCATTTCTAGATGGAAGAGTCAAAATTAGAACATTGACCAATCTTCTTTTCAATTATTCAATTAATTTTTTACATTCATTCTTCCATGAAAACCAAACCCTTTTATGTGTGATCTTGGTTAGAGGATTAGCCAGTCAGGAAAAATTTTGAACGAAAAGTCGATAGTAACATGCTAATCCAATAAAACTATGTACCTCAGTTATGTTTGTTAGAATGGGTCATTCTTGGATTGCCTTTGTCTTTACAGGATCAACTAAGATTCCATATTTAGAGAAAATATGGCCCAAAAAACTGATTGAATCTATAATTCACAATTGCTAAACTTCCCATATAATTCATTCCTTCTAAGAGTTTTCAGAATAATTCACAAGTGATTCTCATGGTCTTCATAGCTTTAAGAGTATACTAGGATCTCATTGAAAAATACCACAACAAAGTTATCAAGATATTCCTTGAAAATCATATTCATTAGATCCATAAAAACCGTGGTTAGTGAGTCCAAAAGGAATTACTGTAAACTCGTAATGCACATGCCTGGTTCGAAATGATGTCTTAGGAATATATTCCTTCCTCACACACAGCTGATGATATTCAGATCAAAGGTCAATATTTGAAAAATATTGGGCTCTATGAAGTTGATCAAATAAATCATCAATTTGTGGTATAGGACTATTGTTCTTTATCGTAATAGCATTGATTTCCCTGTAATCAATGTATAGCCTCATGGAACCATCTTTCTTTTTGACAAAGAGGGTATGGGATCCCCATGGAAAAACATTGGGTCGAATAAATTCTTTTTCACTCAATTCCTATAGTTTTTTCTTTAGATCCACTAATTCCGCAGTGGTCATTCTATAGGGAGTCTTTGATATAGGTCTTGCACCAAGAATTAAATAAATAGAGAAATCAACTTCCCGCTTTGGAGGATGTTCTGGTAGATCCTCTGGAAACACAGAAATATATTCTTGCACAATATATACATCTTTAATTTGAAGATTTATTTCCTAACCCATAGATATTGTGTTCTCTTCCTCTCCAATAATTGCATTCTGTAGAGCTACTAGGGGTGGATCTAGATAGGAATCAGGCGGTGAGGTTTCTACTTTAAAAATAATGGATTCTATGCCATTTTCAAAGATTGTAACTTCCTTCTTCTTGCAATATATCATCAAATCATAATTTGACAGCCAATTCAAACTGAGAATTATATCAAATTCGGTCATTGGTATGATGATAAGGTTATAAACTAAATCCCATTTATGTGTTATTAGGGGGAATGATTGAAGAATATATAAGAAAAGACCTCTGAGTGGCGGGACCTTTTTTCCATAGTGATAAGGTTAGAAACTAAATCCCATTTATGTGTAATTAGGGGGAATGATTAAAGAATATATAAGAAAAGACCTCTGCTCGGCGTCTAGGCATTGGCTTCTCTAGATCTCGTCTCGGTGGTGGTGTGGATCAGCAACGGCTTCTTCAGGATCTCTTCTCAGAGGCGGTGACGACGTCGGCTTTGGCGTGGTCCGGGTGTGGCTCGTGCTAGCTCTGGGTCTCTTGTCTTGGTGACGGTGAGACCTAGAGACAGTCTGGTGGTCTCTCAGCTTGGCGACTGAGTGTCTAGCAGGATATAGTGTTTTGGTCTCGGCGTCGGCTCCCGGTGGCTGTTTGGATCGGTTATGGCGGCGACGGGATTCGATGGCTTCTGGTGGCTTGGCTTCAGATCCGTTGTGGTTGGGTGCTGGCTTCTGGAATCGAGTTTAGTTCTTGGGTGTCTGCAGGATTTGGTCACATTCTAGTAGAGCTTGGCATCTGCTCCAAAGCAGCTTGGAGGGGGAGGTTTGGTCTAGGTTTGGTTTGTTTGTGTTGGTTTTTTTTTCGCTGTTTTATTGGTGTTTCTTTCGGTGGTGTTGTCATCGGAGGTGTCCTGGTTCTTCCGGCTGGTCCCTTCAGCCTTCTGTGGTCTGATTTGGAATATGGAGTGGGTTCCTTCATGGATTCAATCTGATCTACTCCAGCCCAGAGCGGCATTCCTGGCTTAGACCTGCTCGGTTCCCCACATCAGTGATGCTCTATCGATATATTGTTGGATATTACAATCCTAGGTGATGAATATTTGGCTTCATCTCCTTGTTTTTTCATCCTTTTCAGGTTTTCATGGATGATTTTTAAGGGTACCTTGGGGTTGTGACAAGGTTCTTCTGGTTTTGGTCCCAACGGTGTTTTCTACGGGAAAGTTATTCTAGGCTCTACCCCTTTGTTTCCTGTATCTGTAGGTGTTTTGAATTCCTTAAGCACTTTGATGATTTCATTGTAAGTTGTGGTTGTTTGGTTCGATCCTGAGGTGGGGAGATGTGCAGCTGGACTTAATCTTTGGAACATTCCTTGAAGAGGATTCAAAGCTGGCGGTTCACCTTTTCAGTGCTTTTTGAATTCGGTTGTTTTAGTGGGTATGGCGTCAGCCATCGGATCAGGCCTGTGCTTTATCACAGGACACTTTCTTGCCGATCAGTCCTGCATCGTTGGAGTGCTTCATCTTGTTTTATACTGGGGAGGGGCTACTCTGGTTTTCAAACTGGCTGTATCTCTTTTTATACTTCGAGTGTGATTATCCTATGTCTATGAAGTCTTCGAGTTTCCTCCTTATTCCCTTAAAATGAGGACTTATCAATAATAAAAATATTTGAAGGCCTTTGGGCCATTGGATGGATGGAGGACTGATTTACATGCCTTTTTTTCAATGATACATCCCCTAGTTGTTTTTGACTCACAACTCCTTTGTTAAATCAAATTGGACATGTCTAATTTTCTTGTAAAACTAGGAAGATATAAATTAATGTGATAATCTAGAATCAAATAAATAATTGGCTAAGTTTGAGGAAATAATTAAAATACCTTCCACCACATCATTAGGAACTTCAACCTCTGTGGTTGTAATCGCATAAACTTTCCCTTTCTCTCGTGGCCTTTTCTAAGGAAATTTTCCTTGGTTCTTAGGACACTCATTTGTATAGTGTCCCATCTATCTAAAATTATAGCATTGAACATCACTGACTTTTTTCTTCCCATTACATTCATTAGATCGATGACCCTTTTCTCCAAACTTATAGCAGACTCCCATGCCTTTCAAGCATTTCCCAGGATGATTCCTTCCATAGTTCTCTCATAACGATAATTTCTTTGTACCCTTATTCTTCTTTAAAGCTTCACCTTTTCCATGGTTATTAGAGTACCGCTTCTTATCTTGGTTTCCCTTGAAAAAAATTTATCTTGAAAACTCCTATGTTTTGATGGCACTTAATACAATTTCGTCATATAATGAAAATGTTTAAAAAGTCAGTGCCCTTAGAAGACTTGGCTTAAGACCTTCAAAGAAATGATCAATCTTGTCTTCTGAGTCACGTATGTAATTTATGGAATACCTAGATAGTGTTTTGAAGGTATCCTCATAATCTACAGCACTATATTCTTCCCTTTTCTTTAAACTAAGGAATTTTATCTTCATTTCAGTTCATTTCTCATGAGAGAAATATTTGTCAAAGAATATTTCCTTAAAAGTTCTTTATTCCATATCTTCTATTTCTTCTTCCTCTAGGGTATTCCGGATCAAGGACAACCATTGATCAACATCACCCTTGAGACAATATAATGCCAACACTGCCTTTTCATTTTCATTGCATCTTAATGCCATGAATATCATTTCAATAGACCTGATCCATTGCTCAGGTACCACTGGATTAGTAGTCCTACTAAAAGATGGGGGCTTCTGTCGCATGAAAAGATCCAACATAGGTGTATCATGGTTATTCGTCACAACTTGAGTAAGTTTTCCCAATATGGTCATGATTTAATCCACTCCAACATTAACTGTGTTAAATTTATCAGTGGGGAATTCACTACATTTTCCACAAGTATTGATTCTCCTTATTCAATTAGGAACCATTTCTAAATAATGGCATACACTATATTAGGTTATGAGTTATAATTTATCATCACAACTTGAAAACTACTTAGCATAAATTGAAATTCAATGCATAACTAACCTCATAAACATGGTTTCTCTAAGGAAAAATTTACATTCAAAACCTTCATAATGTCTTGTAAATAAAATGTGAATTATCCTAAGAATATCCCCCAGGAGTGTCAAACCAAGAGTACAGAAAGGCCCATTGTTATGTACCAGGATACCCAGGGTCAAGCCTGAAACTCCTTGTCAGAGTTTTCACCCCTAGGTACATCTGTTCCAGAGCCACCTCTACTTGTTTGTATCCAGAAAGGGATGTATTTTATAGAAATATCAACAGAATCTATTCCTTACCAAGATTCCAAGACATTATTGTATTTTTATCCTCAAAATTTACCTTAGGATTTTATTCCCTAATCTACATTTTCTAATCTAGTTTCCAAGTTTTCTACTAAACTTCCTCTGATACCAACTGTAACACCCCGATCCCAGAAGCCCGGAGCCGGTGCATTAATTATTACATTGGCATGGTTAAAAGGAATGAAATACCAAATTAATGATCATTTTAGTAGTCTTGAAGAAACTATAAACATACATGTAACTCATATTACATTGAGAAAGGTAACAAAATACAATACATAACAAAACTAAAAAAACTGCATCCATGAGAACTCAATAAATATTATCCTCTTTATAACCTATTGAAGGTAAAAAAAAATTGAGGGGTGAGATCAAGTTCTCAGTAAGTGTTATAAATATATAAATCATGAATCAAAAATATTTGAATCATAAGAAAAATGTAATATTCAACATGGCATGGTGAATAAATGAAAAACACATGCCATTAATAAACTAAGAACGAAACTGCATCCATAGATTTTGCAATAGTGAAAACCTCATGGATAGTAATAACTAAAAATGAATAAAGAGAATTCTTATTATTTGTACATAATGTATCTCGAACATGATACCACTATACTGTCGAAATGTTTTAAGTGTGTGGGTAGAAACCCATCTAATTTTTTTGGAAACAACCTCGAAGGGTTTGTCGCCAACTAATTTGTCTCATGAGACCTATCGATGCATCGAGGGGCTATAGCGGGACCCTCACATCACTTAAAGTCCAAATAATTATTTATACATATATTTAAAACAAGTACAATATTCCTTCTAAATATCCATATAGAGTATAGGATATGGATTCATCAATATTTCTATAATTAAAACAACATTCCAAATAAACATTGTATGAAAAAGGGTATACGAATTAAGACAATAATCATATCCATGAAACTAGAATATGGATATATAATAGAAATATAATTTCAAATGAAAATTTATCTCAAATGGGTAGTAGTTACACCACATAATAATTATTAGGTGCACAATACAAAGGAAGTCACAACGGAATGGAAATTGAGACAAAGCCCATTACCACATTGTAATCCATCGTATCGTGTGACCAAAAATTAATATTCATAAAATGAATCATTTAATAGCATGAATATAAATGTAAAATTTATATTATATATCAAATATAAGTACACATACACCACATGAAAGAAATAAGTGACGACTAATGGAAATATCACAGAAATAAAAGTGAGATGAGAAACCCCTTACGAACATTTCGGCATGGTAACGGGTGTTCTTGTGATGGATTAATGAGAGGTAAAGGGGTATCCCGTCATTTATATATCATAATGGTAGTATGTGAGAGGTGAAGAAACATACCCCATACTTATGAATTAAAAATAAAAGCACACAACATAGGGTGGATTCTTGAATAAAAGTGAAAGAGAGGGTCCCTTACCTTATGCCCAAATTTGTTCTTCGCTTGATCTTAAATACCTAAATAATAAAATTTATCTTCATTAATTAATAGTTATAGAACCTAATAAACATTTAAATGATATATTATAACCTTATTAGGTTCATTCATGCTCTTTTTTATGTTTTTAAGATGTTCAATTTTATTGTTTTGGAAGCATTTTCTTCCTTTGTTTTCAAGATCGATTTACTTGTATTCATGAATGAAAGTTCGTTTAAAATGTGGTCAAAAATCTAGAATTTTTAATATATATTATTAGTGAAATTAAAAATATAAAAATGATCTTATAATGATTTTGGGTTATATACCATGAGGATGATTTATTAGTTAAAAGTTAATTACAAACGCTTGGATTACTTGGCCGTTTTGTGCATAATGAACTTTTTTGTACTATTATTTTATATAATGAGTGTGTAAGGATTACAGAACATTGAATAAGGTAAAATACATATATTATTATTTGGTTCAATCATTAAAAAGGTTTCATGACTAGTCTTGAAGATAGTAATAGAAATTGAAAACTCGTCGTCCTTGAATGTGATAAATTAACACATCTCAAACGGTATTTTCATTTTTAGTGTAAGAGGTGGGGGAAAAGACATATGATGATGAAATATTCCATTAGAATAATAAAATTATAGTATATTTAAGGTACTAGAATTATCATAGCATTTTTATGTGTGGAGGTGAGGAGAGAGTAACAAAATAATAAAACTTGTAAAATAATTTGAAAGAAAAGGGAGGATAGTTTCACCTCTTGAGTACTCCTCCTTGATAATCTCTTTAAGACCTTTGTTTTTGGACTTTTGGTGATACCAGTAGGTCTTGGACATGGGGGAGGATATTAGGGAGATATTTGAGTATAATTTAGTCAATTATTGAAGCTTTAGTTGTGTGGGATAAAGAGGGGGTGAGGGGTGGTTTAGTAGCTGCCAGGAATATTCCCCCGTTTGGGCCTTTGGGCCACCGATTTGTTCCCCGAGTCCTTTAAGGCCTTCAGGACACCCAGGCCTTCAGGTCAGTAATTCCTTTAAGTCACCTCAAGTACTTTGATCCACCTTAAGTGTAGATACATACCAGACAACCTACAAGGAACAAGCTTCAGAAGGAGGAGGAGGAAGGAGCTTTCACTAATGCAGAAGCTAAACGGATTGTAAGAATGAGAGGGTATGGCACCTGCCATCGGGAAAAGCCTGTGAATGCACGTTAAAGCCTAGCCAAACATCCATGAAAATGTGGAGAGCTTATTTCACGATGAACATGCTGGGGAGGAGCAGTTCCAAGTAGTTAGTCTGGGTTCTATGTTATGTTTGAAGCCTGCGGGCAATGAATTCCTCTAAGGCCTAGGGCCACATAATACATATGCCTACAGGCCTTGTAAGGGTTCCACCTTACCCCTTGAAAGGTGTATTATCAAAAATCAATAAAAAATTAAGGTCTTTGAGCCATTGGATGGAGGGGTGGTTTATATAGTAGAGGGGAGGAGGATTTTCTTAATATTATAATCATTAATTTATTATTTCTTCACAAGATAAGAAATAGTCAGTATTTCATGACCTAGAATAGTAATAAGTGCATATAAGTTCAATATTTGGGTGCTTACATCACTGATGATTCTAGTAATAGTTAACTTAAATTATAATTTTTTTATATGGTAAATTAATGTATTTTACTATTCACCAAAAAATAAATTATTTCAGAAAAATCCCAAAAAATCACCCTAATAATTTTTCGACATTTAGAATCTAAAAATTAACTCCATTTTTTAAAAATAATTTTCTAAATATGATAAATTTAATTTTTAATTAAAATCTTTATTTAACCAAAAAATACAAACACTTAAAATATTCATCATCATTTTTAAGGTCCCTAAATTTCATTTACACTTTCATTGGTATGGTTACCATTCATAATAGTTGTATTATTATTCATAAGGGCAAGTTACTATTAATAATGGTAACATACTATCCATAAGGGTAGGTTACTATTCACCTAAAATTAAGTTGATTCTATCAGACTCCAAATATCACCCTGATCGCAACTGTGGATGTCCATTTCTTGAAATTCAAAACACAAAAGTGGAAAAATTAAGTTTAATGTCTAGGTTATGACTATCTCCTAAATAATCAAGTGTTGTTTCAAATCAACTTAGTGATTTATAAAATATAGGCTATGAATGGAATGTATTTAAAAGAAACATAGTATAAAATGTTTGGGGTGTTATATTAGTTGATCCTGAGAAGGTGAAATCTGTTATGACATGGTAGAAACCATAGAATGTTTTCAAGATTCAGAGCTTCTTGGGTTTAGCTAGATACTATTGTCAATTCATTAAGGATTTCTCAAAGTTGGCTTATCTGATGAACGCCCTAACTCATAATGGAGTAAAGTTTGTTTGGGATGATAAATTTCAGTGTTATTTTGTTGATCTGAAACATATTCTTAATATTGCACATATGTTAACTCTTACTGAGGCCAAGCAGGGATATGTGGTCTTCTGTGATGCATCAAATTCGGGTTTGGGTTGTATTCTTATTCAGGGTGATCATGTTGTTTCTTATGAATCTCAATAGCTTAGGCCACATGAGAAGAATTACCAGGACCATGGACTTGATCTCACAGTTGTGATTCAGGCACTCAAGAGTTACCGGCATTACCTTTTTAGAGAAATTTTTACCATGTATTAAGACCACAAGATATCGAGTTATATATTCTATCAATAATATTTGAATCTTCTCCATAGTAATTGGGTGGAGTGCCATCAATATTTTGATTTTGACATCGCCTATACCCTAAGGAAAGGGAATTTCTTCACAGATGCTTTTATTTGGAAACTTTTGAACCAGGTTGTGAAAGAATCATCAGAAGAGTGGAATTTGATGGCTCTTTTTTCATAGTTTCATATTGGAGTTTGAAAAATAGGGGATGGGGTTTCCCTAAGTAGTGTTCAGTTGAATTCCACTCTTCTTGATATGGTTCTTCAGGAATAGTATCTTGATGATGAATTCTATGGCATTAGAGACTCTCTTTATAGTAAGGATACCATTGATGAGTGGTCTTTCTCCAAAGAGGGTATTCTATGTTTTAGAAACTGGTAAATTGTACTTTTTCCTATGAGAAAATATATTATGGGGGATTTCTATAATTCCCAGTGGGAAGTGCACCCAGGATCCACAAAGATGTTCTATGAAATGTGGCAACAATTCTGGTGGATAGGTATGATATGGGGAAAAGATAATTTTTTCTCTCATTGTAATATGTTCCAATAGGTGAAGGATGATAACTAGAGAGCTCTAGGTTTTCTTCATCCACTTTCAGGGACAATTTGGAAGTGGGATGAGATTTCTATGGGATTTTTGGTTAGGTTTCCACGTAACTAGAGAAAGAAAATTTTGATATGGTTTGTTATTGATAGGATGAAAAAATTTGCTCAATTCTTACCCATTCATGATACAACCAAAGTTGAAGATCTAGGAAATCTCTATGTGAAATAGATTATTCAGTTTCATGGAGATCCATTTATTATAGTCTCTGATAGGGATCTCTGTTTTACTTCTCTCTTTTGTAGAGGCCTTTCAGAAGCACTGGTTTATCAGGTTCATTTGATTATGACATATTATACTAAAATGTATGGAAAAATAGATAGATCTATATAGATTCTTGAGGATATGCTTCATTCCTATGTCCTTGAATTTTTTGGATCTTGGGATGACCATTCGAGGCTGGTTTAATTTTCTTATAACAACAGTTACCAATCCGTGATCAGGATGCTTCCCTTTGAGGCCTTGAATGGAAGGCCCTGTAAATCTCCATTGTGTTGGTCAAATATTGGTGAAAGTTCAGTAGTTGGACCGAGATTGGTTCAAGAGATGATAATAAAGATTCATTTGATTAGTTATAGAATTTTAACGGCATAGAGCCAGTATAAATCCTTTATTGATCGTCACTGTAGAAAATTGGAATTTTTAGTTGGTGATCTAGTGTTCTTGATAGTTTCGCCTGGTTTGGTTCATTGATGGATTGGGAGGTAAGGGAAGTTTATTCCTCATTTTGTGGTAACTTTTTATGTTTTTTAGTAGGAGTGTAAAGTGGCTTACCATTTATAACTTCTTGCACATCTAGTATTGATACATAACATGTTCCATGTATCTCATCTATGAAATTATCTTTCTGACACTACCACAAAACTGGGCAAGGCATGCGCCTGCCTTTATCAGTACTAACGGAAAAGCGCTGATAAAGGTTCGGACCTTTATCAGCGCTTATAAAGGTCACCTTTATCAGCGCTTTTGTTAGCGCTGATAAAGGAGTACCCTTTATCAGCGCTTTTTTAGCGCTGATAAAGGCCTTCCACTGTATCAGCGCTAAAAAAGCGCTGATAAAGGCTGTATTTATCAGCACTTTTCATTTTAGCGCTGATAAATACACCCTTTATCAGCGCTTTTTACTAGCGCTAATAAAGGGTCCCACGGATTTATTAAAAACCCGCGGGTCCTCTTCCTCCTCCCCGCACACAATCAAGCTCTCGCGGAAGCCCTCGTCTGCGCCGCTGCCGCCGCCTCCTTCTCCTCCGCCGCGGCTGCCAAAACCCCTCCCCCTTCTCTCCTTCTCTCTCCCTGCGGCCCCCCTCCTCTGCGTAGCAGCCCAGCCGAAGCGCTCCCCCTCCGGCGCACTGCCCCTCCGGTGCGCTCCCCCTCCGGCGCCGCTCCCCCTGCGGTGCCGCTCCCTCGCGCGACCTCCTCCGGACCCCGCTGCTCCCGCATCCCCTTCACCGTGCCGTCGGTCCCTGCGCGGCTCCCTCGGTGATCACGGTGCCCTCTGTCGCTCCCCGGTCTAGCAGACGCCCTCCCAGCTTGTTCCCTCCATCGCGCGATGCCGCCTCCGTCGCTGCCCTCCCACCGGATTCCGGCTGCCGCACCTCCTCCTTCTCCCTACATAGCCCGACCGCCACCCTTGTCGGCGCCGCGCTTTCCGGCGCCGCCCCTGCCGGTGTCGCACTGCCCTTTCGAGCATCATCCCAGAATTTCCACACCCTGTTGGCATCGTTTCGGCTTTTGTGCGCCCTGTTGGTACCGTTCTGGACAGCGCGCGGCCTGCCGGCGTCGTTCCGGCCAGCCCACGCCTTGCCGGCATTGTCCTGGCCTCCCGTTGCAAGTCCCGCAGCCCCGGTGAACCCCGCCCAGACCCTGCTGGTTGAGAATACCTTTGTGTCGAGGTGAGGTTTGCATTGTTTTTTTGTTTGTATAATTTTAGGTCAATATTTTATTCTGTTTATGAGTCCCTATTTTACGTCTTCTTGCATCTGCACCAGTATTCTTGTTTATGTGCAAATCTTTCTTATTAAATTAATTTGGAACAAATGTGTATTGTTTTTCAAGATGCGAAATTAGTTTTGATTTGTTTATTTGGGTGTTTGATTTGTTAGTGTTATGTTTAGGTGATGTTAGTGTACGTTTTCTTTTTGAAAACTCACTTTGGGTTGTTTATCAGCATCGATAGTTTGTGCAGTTGTGTTTTTGAAAGTGTCGTGGTGTAGTTGACTTTTTGTTAGTGTCAAAAGCGTGTTTAGTCTTAAAAGTGGTTTTGTAAATAATGTCGATGGTTCAAGTGATGTTTTGAAAATGTATCGAGGTGGTTCTTTCACGTTGTTGCTCGTTTGGGTTGTTTTAAGGCTTTGTTAGTGTAATTTCAGTTTTCGTACGTTTGTTGCAGCGTGTTTGCGAGATAACCTTGCGATATCGTGGTCGTCGAAGCTCTCGTGGAAGCCCTCGTCTGCGCCGCTGCTGCCGCTGCCTCCGCCTCCTTCTTCTCCGCCGCGGCCGCCGCTTCCTCCTCTGCTCCTCCTCCTCCTCCTCCTCCTCCGTCGGTGCCTCCGCGGCCTCCTCCTCCTCCGCGGCCTCCTCCTCCTCCATTGTGCGGTATGCTATGCCTGTAATTTTCTTTGTTTTTTGTTTTTTTTCTATATTTCAACTATCATGATTTGTGTGAATCAATTTTATTTGAAGTGGGGGGTGCAGGTGCTGCGGGTGTAGTGGGTGGGGGGGTGTTTAGGTGGGGGTGTTTAGGTGGGGGAGATGTTTAGTGGGTGAACATGTAGGTGGGGCGTATAATGGGCGGTCCAAATACCGTATCTTCCTCATCCCAAAAGGTGTGATATTTTTCAATACCATTTTATTTCACTGTTCATAAAACATAGCATTCGCCCGTTTTCTCTTTTCCCATCCAACACTATCATATCCAGTACCATTACCTATAAAATAACACATTATGCATGCGTTCTTAAAAATATAATAAGCGAGTAGTAAAACTCTGCCGCCTCCTACTCTGCTCCTGCTCCTCCTCCTCCTCCACCACCGGCCTCATCCTCCTCCTCCTCCTCTGCCTCCGCCGATGCCTCCTCCTCCTCCGCCGGTGCCTCCGCGGCCTCCCCCTCCTCCGCCGGTGCCTCCGCGGCCTCCTCCTCCTCCGTCGTCACGCCGCGGTCAAGCTGCGGTCACACCGCGGTCACGCCGCGGTCACGCCGGTGCCTCCGCGGCTGCAGCCTCCTCCTCCTCCGCCGCGGCCGCCTCCTGCTCCTCCTCCTCCTCCTCCACCGACCTCATCCTCCTCCTCCGCCGCCGCCTCCGCTGCCTCCGCTGCCTCTGCCCTGCCTCTACGTTGCCGTCGGTGCCTCCTCCTCCACTGCGGCCTCCTCCTCCTCCACCGCGGCCTCCTCCTCCTCCTCTGCTGCCTCTGCTGCCTCCTCCTCCTCCGCCGCGGCCTCCTCCTCCTCCTCTGCTCCTGCTCCTCCTCCCCTCCACCGGCCTCATCCTCCTCCTCCTCCGCTGCCTTCGCTGCCTCCGCCCTGCCTCCGCCCTGCCTCTGCGCTGCCTCCGGTGCCTCCTCCTCCACCGCGGCCTCCTCCTCCTCCACCGATGCCTCCTCCTCCTCCGCCGATGCCGCCAGTGCCTCCACGTCTCCTCCTCCTCCGCGCGCTGCAGTCACGCCGCGGTCACGCCGCGGTCACGCCGCGGTCACGACGTGGTCACGCCGGTGACTCCGCGGCCGCCACCTCCTCCTATTATGCCACGGCCACCGCCTCCTCCTCTGCTCCTGCTCCTCCTCCTCCTCCTCCACCGGCCTCATCCTCCTCCTCCTCTGCTGCCTCCGCTGCCTCCGCCCTGCCTCCGCCCTGCCTCTGCGCTGCCGCCGGTGCCTCCTCCTCCACCGCGGCCTCCTCCTAATCTGCTGATGCCTCCTCCTCCTCCACCAGTGCTGTCGGTGCCTCCGCGGCCGCCTCCTCCTCTGCGGTCACGCCGCGGTCACGCCGGTGCCTCTGCGACCGCCGCCTCCTCCTCTGCTCCTACTCCTCCTCCCCTCCATCGGCCTCATCCTTCTCCTCCTCCGCTGCCTTCGCTGCCTCCGCCCTGCCTCCGCGCTGCCGCTGGTGCCTCCGGTGCTTCCTCCTCCACTGCGGCCTCCTCCTCCTCCACCGATGCCTCCTCCTCCTCCGCCGGTGCCGCCAGTGCCTCCACGTCTCCTCCTCCTCTGCGCGCTGCGGTCACGCTGCGGTCACGCCGCGGTCACGCCCCGGTCACGCCGTGGTCACGCCGCGGTCACGCCGCGGTCACGCCGCGGTCACGCCGCGGTCACGCCGCGGTCACGCCGCGGTCACGCCGCGGTCACGCCGCGGTCACGCCGCGGTCACGCCGCGGTCACGCCGCGGTCACGCCGGTGCCTCCTCCTCCACCGCGGCCTCCTCTTCCTCCACCGCGGCCTCCTCCTCCTCCTTCGCTGCCTCCGCTGCCTCCTCCTCCGCCGCGGCCGCCGCCTCCTCCTCTGCTCCTGCTCCTCCTCCCCTCCACCGGCCTCATCCTCCTCCTCCTCCGCTGCCTCAGCCTCCTCCTCCTCCTCTGATCCTCCTCCTCCTCCCCCTCCTCCTCCTCCTTCTCCTCCACCGCAGCCTCATCCTCCTCCTCCTCCACCGGTGCTTCCTCCTCCTCCTAGTCCGCTGCCTCATCCTCCTCCTCCACTGGTGCACGGTGGTATCATATTGATGTGAGGCTTGGGGATTGTAGTGGTTCCCAATATATTTTTTATTTTGGTATTTATTTATTCCTTTATTTCCTTGAAGTATCTTGTTTTTTATCTAAATTATACTCATATTCCTTCTCCTTTAACCTATATACTTATCCTATGGATTTTAAATAGGATGAATATAAATAAAGAATGGATGAATGCCAATCGGTTGACAAAAGAGTATGAAGAAGGCGTGAAAGAATTTATCAAGTTTGCAATAGATCATGCATGTGACTCTTCTCAAATCCCTTTTCTGTGTTTACGCTATTATTATTAAAAACAAATTAGTCCAGATGAGTTAGAAGAACACTTGATCTGTCACGGAATAGATCAAAGTTATACATGTTGGAATAAACACGGGGAAACAACGAATGTAGGTAGTGACTGGGGTGACACTGCATTTTATGGATCATCTGATATGATTACAAACATGAACAATGAAGATGACCGGTATGGCTAAAAGTGTCTGATATCAGTTTGAAAATGACATGAACTTTGGAAAACAACACCAATGACATACGCCAAACCGAGAAAACGCGTTCGGATTGTTTTGATACTTTAGGAAAACGATCCACGAGTCATTTTTGACGCGTACGAATCGACCGCACCTCAATCTGATGCACGGTGTGACCGGTATGGCTAAAAGTGTCTGATATCAGTTTGAAAATGAGATGAACTTTGGAAAACAACACCAATGACATACGCCAAACCGAGAAAACGAGTTCGGATTGTTTTGATACTTTAGGACAACGATCCACGAGTCATTTGTGACGCGTAGGAATTGACCGCACCTCAATCCGACGCACGGTGTGACCGGTATGGCTAAAATTGTCTGATATCAGTTTGAAAATGACATGAACTTTGGAAAACAACACCAATGACATACGCCAAACCGAGAAAACGCGTTCGGATTGTTTTGATACTTTAGGACAACGATCCACGAGTCATTTGTGACGTGTAAGAATCGACCGTACCTCAATCCGACGCACGGTGTGACCGGTATGGCTAAAAGTGTCTGATATCAGTTTGAAAATGAGTTGAACTTTGGAAAACAACACCAATGACATACGCCAAACCGAGCCAACGCCTTAGGATTGTTTTTATACTTTATTAAAATGGTACATGAGTCATTTTTGACGCATACGAATCGACCGCACCTCAATCCGACGCACGGTGTGACTGGTATGGCTAAAAGTGTATGATATCAGTTTCAAATTGAGATCAACTTTGGAAAACAACACCAATGACATACGCCAAACCAAGAAAACGCCTTAGGATTTTTTTGATACTTTAGGACAATGATCCACGAGTCATTTGAGACGCGTACGAATTTACCGCACATCAATACAACACACGGTGTGACCGGTATGGCTAAAATTGTCTGATATCAGTTTGAAATGACATAAACTTTGGAAAACAACACCAATGACATACGCCAAACCGAGAAAACGCGTTCGGATTGTTTTTATACTTTAGGAAAACGATCCACGAGTCATTTGTGACGCGTACGAATCGACCGCACCTCAATCCGACGCACGGTGTGACCGGTATGGATAAAAGTGTCTGATATCAGTTTGAAAATGACATGAACTTTGGAAAACAACAACAATGACATACGCCAAACCGATAAAAAGCGTTCGGATTGTTTTTATACTTTAGGAAAATGATCCACGAGTCATTTGTGACGCATACGAATCGACCGCACCTCAATCCGACGCACGGTGTGACCGGTATGGCTAAAATTGTCTGATATCAGTTTGAAAATGACATGAACTTTGGAAAACAGCACCAATGACATACGCCAAACCGAGAAAAAGCCTTTGGATTGTTTTTATACTTTAGGACAACGATCCACGAGTCATTTTTGACGTGTACGAATCGACCGCACCTCAATCCGACGCACGGTGTGACCGGTATGGCTAAAAGTGTCTGATATCAGTTTGAAAATAAGATGAACTTTGGAAAACAACACCAATGACATACGCCAAACCGATAAAACTTCTTCGGATTGTTTTGATACTTTAGGAAAACGATCCACGAGTCATTTGTGACGCGTACGAATCGACTGCACCTCAATCTGACGCACGGTGTGACCGGTATGGCTAAAATTGTCTGATATCAGTTTCAAATTGAGATCAACTTTGGAAAACAACACCAATGACATACGCCAAACTGAGCAAACACGTTCGGATTATTTTGATACTTTAGTAAAATGATCCAAGAGTCATTTGTGCACGTACGAATTGACCGCACCTCAATCCGATGCATGGTGTGACCGGTATGGCTAAAATTGTCTGATATCAGTTTGAAAATGATATGAACTTTGGAAAACAACACCAATGACATACGCCAAACCGAGAAAACGCGTTAGGATTGTTTTGATACTTTAGGAAAACGATCCACGAGTCATTTTTGACGCGTACGAATCGACCGCACCTCAATCTGACGCACGGTGTGACCGGTATGGCTAAAATTGTCTGATATCAGTTTGAAAATGACATGAACTTTGGAAAACAACACCAATGACATACGCCAAACCAAGCAAATGCGTTCAGATTGTTTTGATACTTTAGGAAAACGATCCACGAGTCATTTGTGATGCTTATGAATCGACCGCACCTCAATCCGACGCACGGTGTGACCGGTATGGCTAAAAGTGTCTGATATCAGTTTGAAAATGAGATGAACTTTGGAAAACAACACCAATGACATACGCCAAACCGAGCAAACGCGTTCGGATTGTTTTGATACTTTAGGACAACTATCCACAAGTCATTTTTGATGCGTACGAATCGACCGCACCTCAATCCGACGCACGGTGTGACCGGTAAAGCTTTTCATTAGATAAAGAATCAGTATTTATTAAATGAGATAAATCAATCAAAAACATATTGATTTTACATTATTCCCTTTCATTGTTATGAAAATGAAAACTTTTGAGTTTAAAATTTAATATTTTAGTGTCACATTTCCATATTAATGTATTCTTTCATATTCTGTTTTAATTTCTTTCATTATTGCATTACTAACATAATATTTGTTTTCTTATATAGGTGATTTTTTTTCCTTGAGTTCGGATGCTTTGTTCGGCAACAAATACCATCGAGAGCGGATCACGGATATCAAAGGATGAAACATGAATGTTTATAACTGTTGTTGAATAATTGTAAATGTAACCATGTAAAACAATTTTTGAAATGTATATAGCAATGCGTTTTTTTTTTGTATTCATGATGTTAAGTAAATGTATATACCGTTGTCAGTCAAAATATTGGGTGTGGGTGCTATGGTGTGCAGGTGTGCAATTGCTACTTTGTGCAGGTATTCTGGTGTGCAGGTGTGCAGGTACTAGTTTTTAGGTGCAGGCATTGGGCCCTTTATCAGCGCTTTTTTAGCACTGATAAAGGAAACCTTTAACAGCGCTAAAGGAGCGCTGATAAAGGAACCTGTATCAGTGCTCCGAGAAGCGCTGATATAGTTGACCTTTATCAGCGCTCCACCGTGCGCTGATAAAGGACCCCTTTATTAGCGCTCCTAGAAGCGCTGATATATGGGACCTTTATCAGCTCTAAATTAGCACTGATAAATGTCCCCTATATCAGCGCTTCTCAGAGCGCTGATAAAGGGGACCCCCCCTTTATCTACGCTGGAATTAACAGCGCTTTTCTAGCGCTGTTAATGATGGTTTTTAGCGCTGATAAAGGCGCAGGTTGTAGTAGTTTGATCCATCTCATGTTTTGATCTAGAGTGATCTTGATGTTGAGCTTGATTTATACATGGCAAATAATCTAGTTGGGATAGTTGATTCTGAAACCAAGGTACATCGTGGTAGGATGATACTTTTGGTTTGAGTGTTATAGAATCATGGTTTTGATACTCATGATTTATAGGGTAGAGAGGCACTGATGAGAGATTAGTGGCCTCATCATTTTGACATGGAGACTTATTAAAAGGATTTCTAGGGATAGAAAGTTTCTATGATGGGGTGGTTATAACATCTTGTTTCTATTTGTAGGTACTCCTCGACCTTATTTTTATCATAATTTGGTTGGTTCTTGTTTAGGGGTGCTTTGGGTGAAATTTTGAAATTTTTTTAGGGCTATTGGGCTGTTCATGGATGGCACAAGGTTTTCCAAAACTATGTACCCACCCAGGGTAAACAGTTCATACCCAAATAGTGGGAGTTTTCATTATTGGCACATGGTTTGAAAAATTGTGCACCCACCTAGGAGAAACTATACATCCCCCTCTAGGAAACCATGCACACTAACATTTTAATTTCAATTTTTTTTTAAATCTCCAAAGTCCCTAATAATCACCCTCTTGACCCTAACTCACCATATCTCGATTTATAAGGTTGAGAGGGATCTCAAGGACCATTTTTATCTCCTCGAAACCTATTTTGAGGTAGATCAAAACTTGGAAAACCTCATTTTATTCCTCTTTGGTAAGAGATCTTCTCTCATTCTTTATTTTCCACTCTTATTCTTTCATCCATATGGATTGTTAGATCATCTAATTGATGATGGATCATAACTCTTTTTTTGGATCTTGAATCTAGTTTTGATTCCTTTATCTCTATTACCTATGTTCTTTGTTATAAATTCCTCCTACGGGTGTTGTGATTTGCATTTCCGTGATAAAGGTAGGTGGTTCTTTTGATATTTTATATTTTATAAACCTTTTATTTTATTGATTTAAATTAAATTTATTTCAATTAAATTTTTAGAATTTAATTTGGTGAGAATTGGGATTTGAAATTGGATTTGGCATGAACTTTGGGGGAAAACCACCAATTCTAATAGAATTGGAAATTTGGGGTGTGATTTGAAATTGATGGAATTTTGAAATTGATTTTGAGAAAAATGTATTAAATTGATTTAATAAGAACCTATGATTGGTTTTACCTTGAAAAATACCCGAACTGATTAAAAAACTATGTTTGGTTTTTAAAGTGGAAATTGGCATATTGAAATGGGGAATGGGGCAATTTTATTTTAAACTGTTTTGAAATAATTCACCCATTTTGATTGATTTTTTGAGAACATGAAATCTTGGGTTGTTAGGGGTTATTTGGGAAAAACATTCTAGGATGTTATTTCCCTAGAAATAGATTGATGTTTTACAACTCTAAAAAATATATGGTGAAGAAGATCATATCCATGATGAGATGTTGATGTGTCCTCTTTGACTAGTGTGTGAGGGGCGTGTGTACACATATTATCATGATCACTAATATGAGTGTGTGAGGATCTCATAACTTGTAACTTTTATAACTCTTGGCAGATGACCATGTTTATTATTGTGATTATTTATATATATATACCACTCTTTGTAAATTGTTTTACTCATGCCTATTATTTTTCCTCTAAAAAGGGAATCCCCATGTGTGGCCTTTTTGAACCCTATAAAAAAATGAATCCCCTACCCATGAAGGGATCACTCATGCCTAGTATTTTGTATATAAAAAATTATATAAAATTTTTACTTAAGACATTGTTTGAAATGTCTCCATCTTTCGAACTAAAAAACATGTTTTGATTTAAATATGTAATTGTACTACCATAATAGTTTTGTTTAAAATTGAAAGAGTGATTGGTTTATTTATTATGGAATCTTATTGTGGAACACTTGGTAAGCCCCTACGGAGATTTATAGCTCACACCCTACCTTTTTCTTTGGGCATTTTTAGATTTATTTTTGCTAAGTTTGAGAAAAGGGAAAGTGTTTCTTGGAGGAGTTGGTTGTTGTTGATTCTTTTGGGATTTTAGTGTTGTGTTTCTTGGGACTTAAGTTGTTTATCTTGTCTATTTTCTGGTACTTTGAATATATATTTCTGGGTTTTGGAATACCTATATGACTTACAGTACTGTCTCCTTTGGGATTTTTCATTGAGAATACTGACATTTTTCTATTTATTCTACTACCTTTGTGGAAAGTTTATTCCCACTTTTATCTTGTATGATGTTAGGTGATAGTATCCAACCTATGGGGATAGGTAGCTCCCTTCGAGCTATGTCAGGATCATCTTGGGTGTCAGGGTACCAGGGTATCTAGGCCAATTCATGATAATAATGATAAAATTTATCAAAAACAATGCCTATTGTAGGTAACTTACGAAGCCCCTATAATAAAAAATTTATTCACTACACAATATTTGGGGTTATGTTTCCATACCTCTTCCCACCATTGTATGCTAATGTACATTTCTCTTTTGGAATTTGCATCATGTTGTCATACACTCCTTGATTAGACCTATGAATTCCTTACAATAAATTCTCAAGCCTTCATCGATCCTGCTCATATGCTACATAAAAGTGACCATATTATATACAAATTAATGTTATCATTACATTTACACAATAAAAATAAGAAATAGATTTCATATCAAGCTTCATGATAGCCTTCTTCGTAGCTTTATTGTGAAAATTCTCTCAATAATTGATGGTAATGTGCATAATGAAGTATCAATTATGTGTATTTTTGGATGTCCAAATAACACAATCAACATTTCTTTACTCAATTATTTCCCAGTACTAATAAGAAATTAAACATACACCCCAAATTCAGGTGAAATGGTTACTAATACATGCCAAAAACAAACTCCAAGATTCCTAATTTTCCTTCTCTACTATAGGAAATACAAGAAACAAAGTTCCATGGATTCCATCTAGGGTTACCAAAATTAGTAGTGAGCCAGTGTATTTTCATATAGAAATTTTTTTTCAATTGGTATAATTTTCTTACTAAAATAAAATTTGAAAATACATGCAATGAATGTTGAGATAAAGCGATGAAATTTAACATGAGACGGATCAACAAGGTTATCTTGAGACACATGTATGTTCATGTCTAAGTGGAAGATAAGTATGTTGTTTTCCCTAGTATAGATAGAAATTATGGAAACACTCAATGAGAGTCATCACATTCACCCTAAAATTTAACAATTTACTTCGGTTTTTTCCTCCATGACTTTCCATAGAATATTTTGTAACTAAAATTTTATCGTAACCTCTCCTGCACAAGGGATACTATCACATCTTGGTATATCCCAATCATCTTGACAATAATATATGACACATATTCAGAATTTAATGATGTATGGTCTTATATCAGATTAGGCTGTATGCAAGTATGAGATTCTTAAATCTTTGAAATAATCCACCCTCCAAGTGAAATGTCAGGAATTTATTTTAAGATAAACCTAAAATCATCATCATATTTATCACACCATATAACGTATTTTATCCATTTTTGACTCCTCAAATAAATATGCATAGTGTCTCTCTATATGATATTGTTTCAATATTCTTTTCAGGGAAACTTTTATTTGAAAATGTATTCTAACATATAATTTTTTGTCCATTGAACTAAATATATCCTATATAACTCCTAGAAACTCAGTTTTAGGTGTAATAATATTCCACTCAAATATATGAAAACATCTAACAACTTATAACCAAGATGTGAATAAGTGGGTGACTTATATTTTGTTGAGACTAGTGTAAAACCATTGTATTTCTAGAAAATTATTCCCTAACTTATTCATCTTTCTCCTCATCATCACTATTTTCCCTTTCTATTCCATCATTAGAAACTTATTCATATAAAAATTTCTCTTTTATCATGTCTATGTTATTAGTTTGGATGTATTCTTCCACATGACATAGAATAGTTATATAATCTTTGGATGGACCTTCTTTGACAACTCTTGTATGCCTCTTTCATCATATAATAGTATGTTGCTATTGGATAGCAGAAACCTCCATATATTACTCCATCAAATCATTATTAGAACATTAGTTAAATAATTTTTTCACTTATAACTAGTCCTCTTCATAAATAAATGGATAAGACAGATGGTATAAACAATCCAAGAATTGAAAATGTCTATAGTTAATATACTATATTTATTTTTCAGATGTCTAATTTAACCAACCATGAATTATTTTCTAAATATCTCTTAGGGTAATAAAATCACTTATAATAACCATTCATATTGGTTTTCTACTATATGAATCTATTTGATCGGTTTGAATAACATTCCCATAGTGGTAGACATAAGCAGGCATGATTGTCTATATGAAAAAATTAGTTATGGTCATGATTTAAATACTGTAAAAAAAATATTCATTATGGGTAAAAATAGTACATGGTTGATAGTGGAATGGTTTTTTAAAGTTATTTCATGATACATGGATATAATTATAAGTTTAATAGTTTGTGAATATCATATAAATTAAAAAAAAGTAGATCCCCTAGGAGTTTTGATTGAGTTAATACCCAATACACCCATTTTTGGTTTATCACCCCTAGGTGCATCTATATTAGATCCTATATCCACTTGTAGTATCTGGGAAGGGATGTCACTACTCATAAAAATGCACAATATTTATTTTATCAAAATTTTAGAGTTTTTTACTATGTTTAGAATTATCCCTAAGGTTTTCACTAATGTTTTCTAGTCAAAAATTTAATATTTTTAAAGGTATCTAAAGATATTAATTAGTGTTCATTTGGTGGAGTAAAGAGAATATGAATCATCCAAAGAAAATACCTTGGAAGTTTCAAACCATATATGTAGTTAGGCCTATTTTTTATATACTATGAGATGATTAAATTAATACCCAATATTCCCCTTTAAGAGTTATAACCCCTAGGTGCATCTATGTCAGATCTTGTATCCACTGGTTTGTGTCTAGACAGGGATTTCATTGCTTAAATAACCACACAATATTTTTTTAATTAATTGACAGGTAAAAAAATTCACTATGGGTAATAATCATACAAGGTTAAAAGTGGAAGAAGTGTTTGAAGTTCTTTCATAGTAATTAAGTTGGTAATTAAGTTGTCTTAATTATTAGTAACTAAGTTATTAATTAAGTTCTCTTAATTATTAGTAACTAAGTTAGTAATTGTTAATTAATTGTTAGTAACTAAGTAATTCTTAGCAAATTGTTAGCAACTAAGTTTTTAATTGTTAGATAATTATTAATAATTATGTTATTAATTTTTAACTATTTAATAATTAAGTTAGTAATTTTTAATTATTTATTAATTCATAGTTAATTATTAGTTAATTATTAGTTAATTAATAGTTAATTAATAGTTATTTATTAGTTAATTAATTATTTCGTTAACAATTAATTAATTAATTAATTAATTTTTTAATTATTGTTTAATTTATTTGTTAATTTTTGGTTAATTAATTTGTTAATTATTGGTAAATTAATAGTGAATTAATAGTTAATTAATAGGTCGTTAATAGTTGATTATTAGTTAATTATTAGCTAATTATTAGTTAAATATAGGTAAATTAATATTTAATTAGTTGTTAATTAATTGTTAATTATTTTTTAATTAATAGTTAATTATTAGTTAATTATTAGTTAATTATTAGTTAATTATTAGTTAATTATTAGTTCATTATTAGTTAATTAATATTTAACTAATTGTTAATTATTATTTAATTAATAGTTAAATATAAGAAAATTATAAGTTATTTATTGGTTAATTATTAGTTTTTTAATAGTTAATTAATAGTTAATTAATATTTAATTAATAGTTAATCATGGTTAAAAATTGTTAATCATTAGTTAATTATTAATAATTATTTATTACTAATTAGTAATTAATCATTAGTAATAAATTATTATTTAATTAATAATAAATTAATTATTAGTCATTTAGTAATTAATTATTAGTTGGTAAATTATATTTATTTATTAGTTATATATTAGCTATTAATTAATTGGTAATATCGCCCTTTTCTTTACCCTTTTTACTTTTATCATTCACCATGATTTTCTCTTACCACGAATTAAAATCAGTTTCCATTTGAGTAGAACGCTCCATGTATTTCTGACTATCAACTGAATCCACTTCTTCCTCACCTCAATACTATAAAAACGGGCAAGGGAAGAGCCACCTTTTATCAGTGCTAAGAAAAAAACGTTGATAAAGGAAATTCATTATCAGTGCTAATTAAAAGCGATGATAAATGGATTCTTTATCAGCGCTAGAAAAGTGCTGATAAATCCATAGTCCCATTTAATAAAATGGGGTGCACAGTGCCCTCTGTTTATCACGCCCTAAAGCTCTCGTGGGACTATACCCCTACGACAACTCCCCTCCCCCCCTGATCTTCTCTTTGCCAAACCTTCGTTGCTGCTAGCCCTACTCCGCCTCTCTTCACTTTTCTGGACCTCCGCCGCTGCTAGCCCTACTCCACCGCTAGCCCTGTTCCTCTACAAACCCTACTTCTTATCCTCCCCCTCAAACCCATTCCCCGGATCCTCCTCCCCATGAACCCTATTTCTTCTTCTCCCTGTTGGACCCTACTCCCCGCGAACCATACTTCAAGTGTTTGGGATTCCTTTCAATGAGGTTTGATTCTTGTTTTCCCATCTTTGATCTTTGGTGATGATTTCATAGGAATATAATATTTTTTAATGGATTATGAATTGGTTTTGTAGTTTATAAGTGTTGGGGTATATATATTTACTTTTATTGTGGAAGATTATCCCTTGGTGTTGGTAAGTTATTTAATATTTTGGATTAAATTTATTAATTTTGATGCTTATACATGTTGAAACATTATCATGGTAAAGTGCGCATGAAGTAGAAAGAGACATGGGATAGAGTGTTGTCAAATTTCAATAGTAGGAGGTGTTGATGTTTATTGTCTAGGTGTTGGGTCCTAAGGTTAAGAATTGGCTAGAAGAAGTTGAGGAGGGTTTTGAATTGGAAAATATTCTAGCTCATTTATGGGTATCCTTGGTAGTGGGATTACTTTTAAGGGTGGTTGGAGAATGATGGAAGGAAAATCATGTTCAGTCAAAAGTTGTTTTAATAGGAGTTTTTTCCCCTAGATATAGAAGTATGAGTGCATACAGAATATCATGGAATTCAATCAATTTGGATATAGTGTGCTTTCCCTTGGGATTCGCATTTGTGCATTGATGGTCTAGTTTTTAAACACTTGGTTGATGAATAAATGAAATCCTGTAATTTTGAGTCATATTTGAGGTTAGAGATTCTAAGGAAGGTTTTGAGTTTATGTTTGAGGTTGTGGTTGTAGACGAGGGATTGTGATGAAGTTATCAAGAGTGGTTTTTTTGAGTTTCTTAGAAGTCTAAAGATGGTGCCTTGAGTTATGGTCCTAATGGAATGAGGAATAAGGGAGTGATGATATTTTCTAGATGTAGGGTGGGGATTATGCCCAAGGGTTGAGTATCTCACGGTGTACTATAACTGTATAGTTGATCTATTTCAATGGTGATGTAGTGGGGCATTAGTAGTTTGGGTTCCCCATGATTCATAGTGTTTCTTGGTTTCAGTAAGGTGTAGTTTTATTTAGTTGGATGGTCATGTTTTAGTTGATAAAATTTTGGGATGTGGTGAGTTTGGTTTGCTAGTCTATGCATGATTATGTCCTGAGTTATTAACCTCATCCCTTTTTTAACCAATACCCTCTTTTAATTGATACTAAAAGATTTAGTTAAATTATTTTCAATGGAGTTATTTATCTCTCTTTATCTTCAAATTCCTATGAAAATATGAATTTTATTGAGTTGGTTAGTGTGTTTGTCCAAATTTAATGATTCATAAAAAAAAGGAATCATATTTCTATTTTACCTAAATAGATGGGAATTTTTCTAATCTAAAGGTCATGATTTTGGGAAATAATTTATTTATTGTAGGTATTAATATTATGGAAGGTATTAACAGTTAGTGAGAGGAGGTTTGAGAGGAGGTTTGAGTTTTGGGTAGGGATGGTCGATGTGGTCATTCTCCCTCATGTGTGAGTTTTTTAACACTAAGGGATTGTTGTTTATCCCTTTGTATGGGAATGTGATTTTTTATATAATGGATGTAAGATGTGTCTGTGGATATTAGTTACAAGTTTGGGGAAAGTGAGGGAGAGTTATTACATATCCTTTAGATATTCAAGATAGAATTTATGTTCACTAACCTCAATTTTATATTTCTTATGTTAATTTGGGTAACAAAACCTATGATATTACATAGTAATTTTGGATAAACCTAGTTTATTTGTCTCCCCCGAAAACCATTTTTTTTTTGAAATGTATCTACTATATTAGTTTTCTCATCAAAATTGTATCCTTGTTTTCATTTTATTTGAGTTTGGTCACTAGTTTTGGGCAATTTAATGTGATTATTTTATTATGAATGAGGTGGCTAGTAGGGGTGGTTAAAATGATATTTAGTGTTTTGATGCAAGGGTGGTGGGTGCTAAAACTATTGGTAAGGGGGCTGGAAAGTGTGTTTATTTTGATGGGGGTCTATCCTGGTTCTGTTGATTTCCAAATCTTTATTGGAAATGGTTAGGCTCTATTAATCTCTATTTTTATAAGTGGTTCTCTTCTACTATATTTTTAAGTCTTGTTTTGTGTATTTGAATCATAAATAATAATATTTTAGATTCAAATAGGATGGAGATTAATAAATATTCGATGGATTATAATCTTTTGACAATAGAGTATGATAATGGAGTGAAATAGTTCATCAAGTTTGCAAAGGATCACGCAAAGGATCATTCTCAAATCCTTTTTTTGTGTTTACATTGTTGTTATTCTATAATAATTACTCCATAGGAGTTGGAAAAATATTTGATATGTCACGGAATAGATCGGAGTTATAAATGTTGGAATAAATATAGAGAAAAATCGAATATAGCTACTGGATGGGATAAAACTGTGTTTTATGGATCATCAATGATTAAAAATATGGATAATGAAGAAGATCATATGGAGGATGTGATTATAGATGTTAATGGTGATGAAGATTTTATTGAGGAAATGATAAGGACAGTTGAAGATGAACTCCGTGATTGCCCAAAATTGTTTGAGAAGTTAAAGAGTTGTGTAAAGACACCATTGTATGCTGCTTACACTAAATATATAGCATTTTCAACTGTATTAAAGTTATATAAATTGAAAGCACGCAAAAGATGGAGTGATGTCAGTTTTACATAACTACTTACTCTCTTTAATGACATGCTCTCAGAAGATAATGAGCTCCCAAGTCAGACATATGAAGCTAAACTAATGCTATGCTCGATGGGTATGATTTCTGAAAGAATTAATGTTTGCTTGAAAGACTGTATATTGTTTTTCAAGGAGAAAAATTTACTTACAGAATGTCCAAAGTGTGGTACTTCCCAATATAAGAAATATAAATCTAGTCCTATGAAAGTTGTATGGTACTTTCCAATCATTCCAAGGTTTAGGTGTCTATATGGAAGTGAAGAAACTGCAAGACAACTGTCATGGCATACAGAGAAAAGAAATAAAGATGGGAAATTATGTCACCTGGATGACTCTCCTCAATGGAAGCGAATTGATCATGAGTATCCTAAATTTGTAAATGAGCCGAGAAACTTTCGTCTTACGTTATCTATAGATGGAGTGAATCCTTTTGGTTTTCAAACCAACACTTATAGTACATGTATTGTTATGTTGGTAAATTATAACTTGCCACTCTGGTTTTGCATGAAATGAAAATTCATCATTTTATCTATGCTTATATTAGGACAAAAACAACCAAGTAACGATATTGATTTTTATTTGGCTCCTTTGATTGAGGATTTTAAATTATTGTAGGATTCAAGTGTTATGTTTTAT
The DNA here is from genome assembly GCA_963277665.1 of Viscum album. Lineage (NCBI taxonomy): Eukaryota > Viridiplantae > Streptophyta > Magnoliopsida > Santalales > Viscaceae > Viscum > Viscum album. The sequence continues at coordinate 1,056,600,282 of OY728133.1, forward strand.
AATTCTTATAAAAGTGAATACTTAACTTTGAGAGCAATGTTGTATGGGACGATAAATGATTTCTCTTCTTATGGAAATTTTTTAGGCTATAGAATTAAAGGAACTCAAGAGTGACCCATGTGAGAAGAAGATACAGAATCAATTAGGTTGAAACATTCATCAAAATCTATGTTTCTAGGACATCGTAGATTTCTACCTCATCGGCATAAGTACCGATCTTGGATGAAATCATTCAATGAAAGTTCAGAAAAATTCACAACACTGTCTCCACTAACAGGTGATCACCTGTTTGAGAAAGTAAAATATGTGACCACTTGTTTTGGTAAACCATTTTCAAAAAACCATACGAAAATTGGTTGGAAAAAGAGATCAATTTTTTTGGAATTACCATAATGGAATTGTCTATACGTCAGACATTTTATTGATGTGATGCATGTGGGAAAAAATGTATGTGATAGTGTTATCAGAATGTTGTTAAATTCCCCAGGCAAAACAAAGGATGGAATTAAGGCAAGGTTGGACATGGTTGATATGGGAATACAAGAAGAGTTGGATCCCGTGAAGGGTGAAAATCAAATGTTTCTTCCTCCAACTGCTTACACTCTTTCTAGGGAGGAGAGATATCAGTTTTTCAACTTCTTCAATAATGTAAATGTTCCAGAGGGTTATTCATCAAATATCAAGAGCAATGTGTCAATGAATGATTTTGAAGTTAAAATATTTGAAATCACATGGATTCCATGTTTTGATACAAGATTTAATTTCTATAGATTTACGTTTCATTTTTTCCAAGAATCTTCGCCATACGTTAACCAAACTTTATTTCTTTTTCAAAACTATATACAGTAAAGTTTTAGACCTTACGAAATTACCAGCTATGGAAAGATAAACTTTCATCATATTATGTGAATTAGAAATGTTCTTCCCACTATCATTCTTTGATATTATGTTTCATTTGATGGTTCACTTGGTGAGAGAGATTCGACTTTGTTGTCCTGTGAACTATAGATGGATATACCCCATTGAATGGTATATGAAGATTTTGAAAGGGTATGTCAAAAATCAAAGTTGGCCAAAGGGTTTTATTGTGGAGCGATATATTGTTGATGATGCCATTGAATTCTATACCGAATACTTATCTGATGTGGAAAGATTTGGTCTCCTAAAATCTCATCACACTGGATGCATTGAGGGTGAGGGAATTTCTAGAAGAGATGTTGTGACAATAAATATTATAGATTGGAAGCAGGCCCACTTTCATGTTTTTCATAACAGTCGGGAGGTTACTCCATATTTTGAAACCCACGAAGAAATTCTTAGACAGTTGAATCCATCAAGTGCTGAAAAATGGATATCAAATACACATAGTCACCAGTTTATAGGATGGTTTCACGACCATATTTTTAAAGAGTTATATGAAAATCTGAATTAAATTTTAGAACGACTTCGATGGCTAGCCATCTAACCAAGTGTGTATGTATTATCTTAAAATGGTTATGTAATTAATGGTTATACATTCTATACAGATGAAAATGGTGAAGATAGTACCATGAAAAATAGTGGAGTTACACTTGTGACTGAAGCGATGCATGTTTTTTGGTAGTAAGGATAGAAATCCAATTTATGTGAATATGTCATACTTTGGAATTATCAAAAAAATATGGGAGTTAGATTATATGACATTCCAATTGCTAATTTTTCAGTACAAATGGTTGATAATAATAGTGGTGTTAAAATAGATGAATTGGGATTTGTGAAATTTGATTTTAGTAAAGAAGGGTACAAAGATGAATAGTTTATAATGGAATCACAAGCGGTACAAGTATTTTATGTTCCAGATCTTGCAAACTGAAAGTGTTCAATTTTTCTGTTATCGCCCAAAACTATTGAATGGTCCAATGAAAATTCAGTTGAGGATGATCCTTTCAGTGGTACGTCATAATCATTTCACAGCGGTCTCAATGTAGATGATGTTTTATATGTTATAGGAGACCACAATGAAGGGATTTGGATAATTGATAGAGGTGTAAAATCTCTTCATCCTTTTAAAAAAATAAAGAGAGTTCAATAAATAGGTTATATTTTTTTGTAATATAGATCTTGTTATCTCATGTTATTATATTATCATTGCTGAATTTGTGTAATATAAATTAATTTTTCAACCACTTTTATAGATAATGACTTCTGCACTTTTTGGTTCTCCTAACCTCGAGGTTGAACAAGTCTCTCAAGTTGTTGTTGTTGTTGCTGCTGCTTCTACTCACAGTGTCGAGCAACAACAAGTTTTTGAACCTGTTATTGCTCCTAGTGTTGAGGTCCAACAACCATCAACACATGTCGTTGCTACCATTTCAGATGAACATATAAATGATGTTGATATCGATGAAATGGTCGGGGATGAAGGACCGACGTCGTAGAAAACACAGATGTGTTGTAGTTTGACAGTGTTAGCCAAAGTTCTTAAGGCGAAAAGCAAATGCATAAAATTTGATGTAAGATGGAATGCATGAGGACAACATTTAAATCCCAAAAAGGCTATGTTTAGTAGTAACATTGTAATTTTCACTTGGCAACGTGTGCCGATTGACATAGATTCATGGAACCATGTTATTTCCGGGCTGAAGGCTGTGATCTGGGAAGAAATTTTGGTAACATTATAATATTATTTATTTAATTTACTAGAAAATAAAATAATGAAACAGTGTCTTACTCTTCTAAATCTCTTGCAGAGTGCATTTATAGTAGATGATTCACATAAGAATTATGTACTAAGGCTTTCAGGAAGGATTCGTCGAGGTTTTCGCACTATTTTAACAAAATGTCACCTGAAAGATTCCAAAGGTAAAATAAACCTACACCCACCCCTTGTCTACGCTCACCTGATATCCCAAGAAACATGGGATGCATTTATTGGCCACTGTGGGGATGAGAATTTTCAGGTACATTGTGGATGATAATACATTGTTTGAGGATACGTGTATTCATCACTTTGAATATCAATATTTCATTTACGAAACAGCAACTCGGTACTGAAAATAATGAATGTGCATCAAAACCAACATACCCCTATCATAAAGAAAGGATTGGGTATGATTCACTAGAAAAGAAAATGGTACATATTTTAAATTTATTGTAATATTGTTAGGTGCCAAGAAACAACATCATAATTACCCTTCTATAATTATATGTATATTGATGAGTCTAAATCCAAAGACACTTCCATCCCACGTCATGTGCTGTGGAAGGAGGCACGTGTGAATAAGGAAGAGAAACTAGTAGATTAAAACACACAAAAAGTGTGGGAAATGTGTTTAAGTATGACATGATAAAAAAATTGTTTTAAATTTATATTATATAATAATAATTACTTATTTTCCTAAATCCGACAGTCAAAGGAATCAGCTACTCCTGTAGCAGAGGAAGACCTATTATCGATGGATTTGAAGTGGCCAGAACAATACGGTCATGTCAGAGATACGGGGTTTGGGGTGACACCCTGAGTATATTTTGAGAAAAAAACAAACAGATGATAGAAATGAAGAAATGAAACAAATGAGCGAAAGACTAGCAACTCTTGAAGAATGATTTCAATGGTAGGGAGAGTTTCTAGCAACTTTTATGAGTGGGAAACAAGGAGAAGACACAACTCAAGAATAACCAGTGCCTGAAGATCTCGCCCCCCCCCCCCCACCAGCTTTGAGGCAAGCCATTCCCCTCAAAGAGTTGTCTTAGCCGTGGTAATCAATATTCTAATAATTGTTCCCATTAAATGTGAATCAGACAAACACTAATACTTTTCCTGTACTGATATTATATAGGGTGATAATGATTGAAATTTATATCTGTCAGCACCCACCTATCACCTTGTAGCGAGGGATACGGTGTTCAACATCCCAGAAGACAAGCTGCATAATAGACCACTTCCAAAAGATCATCTGAAAGTGGAAATTACTATAGATCATGAACCAAATGCAGAGCTACCTATTCCATTTGATGACGATGATATTCATACAGTCGAAAAGGCTATTGGGACATTCATTTCATTTCCATCAAAACTTGTAAGAGTACATGTGGACAAAGAGGTATTTATTTCTATTTTTTTCAAGATAAACCTTTAAAAACTAATTAAAAAAAGGTCTAAACCAATGAATGTTATTATAGATGGAGAAAGGGAAGGGGGTGACAAGAAATGTGGGCTCAAAATCATCTAAAGGATTGACCAACCAATCCCAAAGAGCTATTGAAAGCACAATAACACCACCTGTTCTCTATCCACGTTTACTATCATTGAAGACTCATGTGGATACGAAGCTAAAAAGTGGTAGTAGTCATATAGTGGTTTTTGAAAAGAATATATATATAGAGGAAATTCGAGATTTCATTTTTGTTTAAAATGTAAATGAGATCCTTGAATATGGTTGGCTAGGCATCACAGTTGTAAATTTATATATGAGGTATGTTTTCATGAATTGATTTTCTAAAAGCTGATATAATGTGCTAATTATGACTCAATGTATTTTATATTATTGGAAGGCGTATATATGAAAAATAGTTGAAGGAATTTTACCATGAGCCAAAATTCGGACTCTTTAGTCCTCATACCATATCAACACAACTAACGAAATTAGAGCCATTAAAAAGGGATTAAATAGTGAAAGGCCTGCTGAAAACATTTGAAAGCAAGATTATGGATGATAGACTCTTCCTAATACCAACCATGTAGGGGTAAAACTCTACGATTAAGGAATATCAATTATATTTTCACTTCTTTTATTACTTATTCATTTTTTTTAGGAAACATTGGCTGCTAATTGCAGTGAACTTGGATACTCCAAAGATTTATTTTCTGGATTCAATGCAAGGATGTCCAACAAACCAACCACACATGATAGAGTTTTTGAATTTGTAAGACACTACATCCTACATTTTAGGTCTAAAAATAAAGTAATATAATTTATATTATATTTTACTGAGGATTCTGTTATGATAGGGTGGTGTACCAATATCGTCTAAAAAAAGAATGAGGACAGGGGCTAAGCATAAGGAGTCGAGTGAGTACTATGTCTAGAAAAATATCAGGGTATATATAATATAATTTCACTATCCAAACACATATCAAAACAAGTTATTTATTCTCCTAATGATAAAAGTTTTTGCAGTGTACAAAACAAACAAACGATAATTATTACGGTTATTATGTTTTTAAATTTATGAGAGAGATCATTTTACATCAAAAAACTTGCATCCCTAAAGAGGTATTTTCAAAAACAACTACTATTTTATTTAAATTATTTATTAATTCATTATTTATATATTTTGCAGTACTAATCTGACTGTCGAAAAGCCTCATATTCACAAGATGATATATATTTGTTCATAAATGAGTGGGTCGCATACCTGATGGAAGATCGTACACAAATAGCATGAAGATCTGACTTGGGGATGTGTACAATTGGTGGCCATTTTTTAGAGGGATTAAGGAGATCAAAAGATGAAACATTTTTGTATGTAAATGTTCGTAGGAAAATTGTAATTTTTATTAAATAAAATATCTTTTCTCTAATGATTCATTTTTCCATTTTAACAGATGAAATGCACAAGTAACATGCAAGAATGATGAACCACTTTTCTTTGGGCTTTAGATAAGAAAAACCAGTAAAATATCCAAAATACCTTCATATCTGACCAAACGCATTCGGATTGTGTTGATACTTTATGAGAAATATCCATGGGTCATTTGTGAAGTGTACGAGTCAACCCCACCTTAATCTGAGACATGGTGTGGCCGGTATCACTCAAAGTGTCTCTCTTTTGTTTAAAATGGATAGAATTTTAAATGAAAACAACAATTGACATACAGAAATCCAAAAAAATGCATTAGGATTTTGTTTATAATTTAATATAATGATCCATGGGTCATTTTTGATATGTACGAGTTAACCTCGCATCAATTCAAGGCACGGTGTGGCCGGTATCACTCAAAGTGTCTCTCTTTTGTTTAAAATGGACTGAATTTTAAGTGAAAAAAACAACTGACATATGGAAAACTGACCAAATGCATTATGATTGTGTTGATACTTTTGTAAAATGATCCATGGATCATGTGTGACATGCAAGAGTAAACCTCTCCTTAATCTAAGGAACGGTGTGTCCGGTATCACTCAAAGTGTCTCTCTTTTGTTTAAAATGGACATAATTTAAGTGAAAACAACAACTGATGTATGGAAAACCAACCAAATGCATTAATATTGCATTGATACTTTAGTATAACAATCCATGGGTCATGTTTGACATGTAATATTCAACCCCACCTCAATCCAAGGCACAGTGTGGCCGGTATCACTCAAAGTGTCTCTCTTTTGTTTAAAATTGACAGAATTTTAAGTGAAAACAAAAAACGACATACATAAATACAACCAAACACATTTTTATTGTGTTTATACTTTAGGATAATGATAAATGGGTCATTTGTGACATGTATGAGTCAACCCCACCTCAATATGAGGCACGGTGTGGCCGGTATCACTCAAAGTGTCTAACTTTTATTTAAAATGGACAGAATTTTAAGTGAAAACAACAACTGACGTACGAAAAACCAACCAAACGCATTCATATTGTGTTTATACTTTAGGTTAAATATACATGGGGTCATTTTTTATGTGTAAAAGTCAACCCTACTTTAATATGAGGCACGGTGTGGCCGGTATCACTCAAAGTGTCTCTCTTTTGTTTAAAATGGACAGAATTTTAAGTGAAAACAACAATTGACGTACGAAAAACCAACCAAACGCATTCTTATTATGTTTATACTTTAAGATAAATATACATGGGTAATTTGTGACATTTAAAAGTCAACAATACCTCAATATGAGGCATGGTGTGGCCAGTATCACTCAAAGTGTCTCTCTTTTGTTTAAAATGGACAAAATTTTAAGTAAAAACAACAACTAACTAACGTATGGAAATCCAACCAAACACCTTTTTATTGTGTTGATACTTTATGATAATGATACATGAGTCATTTTTTATGTGTAAGAGTAAACCCTGCCTCAATATGAGGCATGGTGTGGCCGGTATCACTCAAAGTGTCTCTCTTTTATTTATAATGGATAGAATTTTAAATGAAAACAACAACTGACATACGGAAAACCAACCAAAAGCATTCATATTGTGTTTATACATTATTATAACAATCCATGGGTCATTTGTGACTTTTATGAGTCAACCCCACCTCAATATGAGGCACGGTATGGCCGATATCACTCAAAGTGTCTCTCTTTTGTTTAAAATGGACAGAATTTTAAGTGAAAACAACAACTGACGTACGGAAAACCAACCAAAAGAATTTGGATTGTGTTGATACTTGAGTAGAACAATATATGGGTCATTTTAGACATGTAAGAGTCAACCCCGCATAAGTATGAGGCACGGTGTGGCCGGTATCACTCAAGGTGTCTCCCATTTGTTTAAAATGGACATAATTTTAACTGAAAACAACAACTGACGTAAGGAAAACCAACCAAACGCATTCATACTGTATTTATACTTTAGGAAAACTATAAATGGGTCATTTTTGATGTGTAAAAGTCAAATAAACCTCAATATGAGGCACGTTGGGGCCGGTATCACTCAAAGTGTCTCTCTTTTGTTTAAAATGGACAGAATTTTAAGTGAAAACAACAACTGACGTACGGAAAACCAAACAAATGCATTTTTATTGTGTTGATAATTTATAAGAATGATACATGGTTCATTTTTGACATATAAGAGTTAACCCTGACTTAATCCAATGCACTTTGTGGCTGGTATCACTCAAAGTGTCACTCTTTTGTTTAAAATGGACAGAATTTTAAGTGAAAAAAACAACTGACACACGGAAAACTGACCAAACGCATTCGAATTGTGTTGATACTTTAAGATAATGATCCATGGGCCATTTTTGACGTTTAAGAGTCAAACCCACCTCAATTCGATACATAGTGTGGCCGTTATCACTCAAAGTGTCTCTCTTTTGTTTAAAATGGACAGAATTTTAAGTGAAAACAATAACTGATGTACGGAAATCTGACCAAACACATTCAGATTGTGTTGATACTTTAGGAGAATGATAAATGGGTCGTTTTTTATTTGTAGGAGTCAACCCAGCCTCAATATGAGGCACTGTGTGGCCGGTATCACTCAAAGTGTATCTCTTTTGTTTAAAATGACGGAATTTTAAGTGAAAACAACAAGTGACGTACGGAAATCCGAACAATGCATTTGGATTGTGTTGATACTTTAGGATAACAATTCATGGGTCATTTGTGACATGTATGAGTCAACCCCCGCCTCAATATGAGGCACGGTGTGGTCGCTATCACTCAAAGTGTCTCTCTTTTGTTTAAAATGGGCAGAATTTTAAGTGAAAACAACAACTGATGTACGGAAATCCCCCTTCCTACCATACACACCAATAGAATTCATTTTTTCTTTAAGAAACACATACTATTGAAATAAACACTATTTCAAAAACCATTTTAAAAAATACCAATGATCTTAAAATCCAAGAAATTTATTCCATTAAAACCATTAAAGCCCCCCCACCCCATGGACACCACCCCACCCACCCTAGACACCACCCCACCCCCCTGGACACTCCCATGGGAATCCCCCCCACCATGGATATCCCCCCACCCACCCCCATGGACACCCCCCCACCCACCCACCCCTGGATGCCCCCCCCCCCCACCCCCTGGACAGCCCCCTCACCCCCTGAACGGCCCCCCACCCCTCCTCGACACCACCCCACCACCTGGACACCCCCCCCCCCACCCTCCCTGGACACCCCCACCCCCATGAAAAGCACCCCTACCCCATGGACACCACCCACCCCCTTGGACACCCCCCCCCCCACCCCAACCCCCTGGACCCCCCCCCCCCACCCACCCACCCACCCCCCCCTGGACACCACCCCACCCCCTAGACACCCCCCCCACCACCACCACCACCACCACCCTAGAAACCACCCCCCCCCCCCACCCCTGGAAATCCCCCAACCCCTAGACACCACCACCCCCCTGTACACCACCCCCACCCCCCTGGACTCCCCCATGGACAGCCCCCCCTCCCACCACCACCACCCTGGACACCCCACCACCACCACCACCACCACCCTGGACAGCCCCCACCCACCCCCTGGACCGCCCCCAACCCCCTAGACGGACCCCCCACCCCTTGGACGGCCCTCCACCCCTCCTAGACACCACCCACCACCCCGGACACCCCCCCCCCCCCACCCCCCATGGACACCCCCACTCCTCATGGACAGTCACCCCCACCCCCCTGGACACCACCCCACCCCTCCTAGACACCCCCATAGACACCCCCCCCCCCCCCCCCCCGCCACCCTGGACAACCCCCCCCCCCCCCCCACCCCCACCCCCACCCCCCCTGGACACCCCCCCCAACCCCCTGGACCCCACCCCCACCCCCACCCCCTCTGGACACCACCCACCCCCTAGACACCCCCCCACCCCCTTGGACACCCCCCACCCCATAGAAAGCCCCCCCCCCCCACCCCCTAGACACCACCCCACCCCCCCTTGACACCCCCATGGACAGCCCCCCCCCCCCACTACCCTAGAGAGCCCCCCACCCCCCCCCCCCACCCCACTGGACACCCCCTACCCCAAGGACCCCCACCCTCACCCCCACCCCACCCCCCTGGACACCCCCACCCCCATGGACAGCCACCCCCACCCCCCTGGACACCACCCCACCCCCTTGGACATCCCCCCAACCTCCTGGACCCCCACCACCACCACCACCCCTAGACACCACCCCACCCCCCTAAACACCCCCCACCCCCTAGACACCCCCACCCCCCCTAAACACCCCCTACCCCTGGAAAGCCCCCCCCAACCCCCTGAACACCACCCCACCCCCTGGACACCACCATGGACAGCCCCCCAACCTCCTCGACCCCCACCACCACCCCCCCCCTAGACACCACCCCACCCCCTAGACACCACCCACCCCCTAGACACCCCTCACCCCCCCTAAACACCCCCTACCCCTGGAAAGCCCCCCCAACCCCCTGAACACCACCCCACCCCCTAGACACCACCATGGACAGCCCCCCCCCCCCCCACCACCACCCTGGACAGCCCCCCCCCCCCCCACCCCCATCCCCCGACACCCCCACCCCCTGGACACCCCCTACCCACCTTGGGCAGCCACCCCAAACCCCTGAACAGCCCCCCAACCCCCTAAATTCTGAATTGAATTATTTATGTATTTAATTTACTTATGAATTACGTGTTAATGGTGTTTGGGTATACTTTTTGTATGGGTATACTTTTTGTATGTGTATACTTGTAGTAATTACCTTATGAATTATGTGTTAATTTTGTATGGGTATACTTGTTGATATGCTGGGTTTTTTGCAGGTCTTGTTTGGGTGTGCTGCTGCAGAATTTTATGTTACAGTAGGCAGGGCATTTATCAGTGTTTTTTAGTGCTGATAAATGAGCCCTTTATCAGCGCCTTTTTAGCACTGATAAAGGCTCCCTTTATCAGTGTGTTTTTAGTGATAATAAAGGCTCCATTTATCAGCGCTTTTTGAGCACTGATAAAGGCTACCTTTATCAACACTTTTTTGAGCACTGATAAAGGGGACCTCCTTTATCAGCGCTGAGCTTTACAGTGATTTTTTGGCACTGTTAAAGCTCGTTTTGATCACTGATAAAGCCCGTTTTTGTAGCAGTGCCTAATATCCCCTAATATCATTTCCTTAAAAGAAATCCCAATCAAAACACCATTGCTGTTGTTTTTATTCACTGTCAGATGCATCTCATCTACAAGATCAACCCAATTACATTGGGGCTTACTAAATGTTTGAATAGAAGAAAAAATATCATTATATTCATGATAAATAATACCATCCTTTAGGGAGAGGAATTTAGTATCTAGATTACTAGAGGCCTCAGTAGATTAACATCATTTCCATGAGCCTAACCAACTGATGATTGAACTATTTTAGAATCATCCACTTTTTAATAACATTAATCTATGGATTAATAATCCTCCTGAAATGTTGTAGATTATGTCCCTTGGTTTGGAAATTAGAACACACTAACTCCCTTCTACATGTCTCATTTTAATGACCTACAATTCGACAATGCAAACAAAATGGATGTGTTTTCTCATATTCAATCCTAAGATAAATCTCATCCAGCGGTGTGGATAGTACCACCTTGTATATTGTTGTGGAAGTTAGATCTACCTTTACCAAAACATGTGCATAATGTCCATAAGTGATGGATTCATTAGCCTAATAAATTCTTATAGGTATCCCAATAGAAGATTCTATATCAAAAAATATATCAACATGGAATAATACCCAATTAATTCTGTGAATTTTTATCCATACCTATTCGTAGGTATCCTTGAAGTTTTACAAGTTAAAATTAATCTTCCAACCATGAATCTGGAGTGTTCCTGGTCTAAGGTTGATAGAGCCAATACTCCATGCCTAACTCTTTAGCTCTATAGAAGGAAAAAATATGTGAAAAAATCATCTTCCAAATGATACACATTTGAGGTCTGTAAAACCCCAAATTTCCATTAAACAATAAATGAAATCAGTAAGTTTCCAGGGTTTCATACCTTTCATTAAAAAAATTCTACCAATGATTGAATTTTTTTCGTAAATAAAGTCAATTCAATATAGAATCATTATTGGTAGGAAAATTCAAAGTTGCCCCATTTCTTATGATGCGGTACGATGCCTGATTCATGAGTGGAACAAATGAACCTTCAGAGAAGCCCGAAAAAGAGGAGAGCCACTTCAAATCATCTTTTCCATACTTGTTACCCTCTGTAAGAGAAAGTAACCTAGGTCAAGGATCCTACCTACGACATCCCTTTCTTGTCCTCATGTATGGGCACAGTCAATGTGACTAGGTTATTTTGAAACACCCCTAGTGGGATGAAGTTGACTACATCGCCTACTGTAACACCTAGAAAGAATATGAGAGGATGCAATGAAACAACTGGATAGACCTCTAGTGAATTGAAGACACTTGTACTTCCTGTTAAAAATTATGGTGGTGAAACACATGGTAGCAAGGGGAAAATTGATTCCATTAGTCTTGATATTATTGGGGAGCAAATAGCTGAAAATGATGATTCCAAAGGAATAATGACCTCTTTTTCTGAATATGGTATTAAATCAAAGTTAGGAGTAGCCAGCTTTACATCACGCAACACATCTTCTCAAACTCATAAGACTAAGGTAAATAGGGGTGTGGGTACTTATAATTCTTTTGACCTCCTTGCTTTGGATAGCAGTGATGATGATGGGAAGAAAAGTGATGGCATGGATGGAGCTGATACCATAAAGGTTGGTGGTGTTGTTAAACACTTCAATGATGATGATGGTCCATGGGTTTAGGTCTAAACCTGGAGAAGGTAATAACACCCTCGTAGAAGGGGTGGAGGCATCAATCCTCACTATATAAGAACCCGCTCAAAAATGGGTTGATGACTCTTTGTGTTTCTATGTTGTTTTGTATGTTCCTCCTAACTTTTTCACTTTCCATTATTATATTAAATAAAGAGGTCTTTGTGCCTCAACCTTTTAAAAAAATAATTTATTGGAAATTATTTATTAGTTAATTATTTATTTATTTTTTTGTTAATAATGATTGGTTATTTAATTTTGTATTAGTTAATAATTTTTTTACTATTTATTATAAACTAATAAGTGATATTAAATAATAATAAATTCATAATAATTATTAATTTAATAGTTAAAACTAATTATTAGTTAATTATTAAATAGTTTTCATTAAATAATAAGTAATTACTCACCAATATTAACTATTGTTTAAAAATTACATCTAATTAAATTTACATCTGAGTAAATAAAATAATTAAATTAAATTAAATTTAATTAATTAATAAAAATAAATTAGAAAAAATACCTTTAAATAAAGATTGATAAATGTGTTGCTTCTTGAAATATTCCAATAGAGTCTCCAGCTTCAATGCTGAGGAAGGGGGGAAATTGAGAGAGATTTAGTGAGTGGGGATCCGAAATCAAGGGATATTTTTATAGAGATAATGGATTTTAGGTGAGAAAGGGGGAGGGAAAGCTACATTTATTGGGGTGGCGTTATAAGTCATTGATTCTCTCAGTTTATTTCACATTTTATTATGCGAAAGGCATTTTCACCCCCAACACATTTCATATAATAAAACCCAAAATGCACTAGGGACATCAACGCCTTTTCTATGTAATTGATCTTAGGCAAAGGCATTGATTCTCTCAACGCCTTTTCGGTTTTTCAAAAATGCATTGAGGGAATCAAAACCTTTAATCCCTAATTTAAAAAAAAATAAAACCTATATATATTTGTAATTTAAAAAAACCAAAAACACCCTTTTTAGGGCCACCCTATAACAAATAGAAACATAAAATTTGTTTTAACGTTTCATTTAATCACTTTAAAATAAGAAATATGATAAATTCATTTAAAATCTAAATTTTAGGGAATTTTATCATTAATATCATGAAATAATCAATAAAAATATAAAATTAATATTTACTATATTTTAATATAAAATAGTTTTTATTTCAAATAAAATTCATAATAAAATATATAAAAATATGAATGTGTATGGTGTTCCATCATTGAACATGATTTAAAGCTACCTTGTGATAAATAGAAGTATAGCTATGTGTTTGGAGCTCCAACTCATATGGAAAACTATTCTGGGGGTGGTCATATACCACACGATATCCATCGGACTTGAGGAATCCTCTTTAATGCATGATTCCTTCATCAAGATATATTTATTTTTTAAACATGGGAATTGAGTTATCCAAAATGCTATAAGGTTATGATTTAGTCATGTAATTATAGAATCAATCAGTAATCTATGGCCATAAAAGGAAGAAAGTCTAAAAATGGATAATTATATTGATACTTTGGAATATTATATACAAGGGATGACATATATGGCCAACAATAATAAACTTATCCTGGATTAATATCCTCAATCAATTATTTAATACAATCTTATATAGCTTCATCAAATATTGTGTTCAATGATTTACCCATTTCCTTTGAAATTTTTTATAAAGGGTTAGTCTAATTATTGAAAATATTAGAAATTTAGAAGAAGAATACTTTGAGGGAAACAGACATAAGATAAATCATGAAAATGAGTGGGAAAAATTTCGCAGAGTATGAATTCTTTCCCATCACTTTTATCTTAGTCTTATTCTCCCAACTCTCCACAAAAGGCACACCCATCATAGCATTCCGGGGTTAGTGTTATAGAAATTTCAAGAAATTAAAATAAAAACAATCCTAAAATAAGAGTAAATACAAATAAAAAATAAGAACAATAATAAGAAGAAGAATGAAAACATAAATATTTATATAGTTTGGAAATAATTCCTACATCCATAGAGAGGCAAAAAAATCAGTATAACTGAGGGAAAGTTATAGGTCATACACACATAGTCAAAACCCTAGCATGAAAATAAGTTTATAAAGTAATTAAATATAACATAAATCTTTATTTCTATAGTTCCAAATCTGCATAATATTCTAGGCTACTATAGTACCCATATCCATAAATTCCACACTACTACTATACTCAAGTTAGTAAAGTCCAAATTTCTACATTACATGTTGTTGGTGACACTAGTTATCTCTGCAACAGTTCCTCTATAGTTTGATTTAGGGCCCTTAGCCCCTGGGCCCCCACCCAAGGGGGTACTTCCCCCAGGAACCCCCAACAACCTCATTAAAAAGTTCTAAATGTAAGATTTATGAGATTCTTGTTCGGTATAAGCATCTAGAATTCATCCCAATTTCAGCTTAGGGATTAGGAACCACAATTCCATATGTTACAATCCCTAACATGCCACACTCGAGTGAGATAGGCTAGCTATCATACAAAATAACACCGTGAATATAATGAACCAATCTTGATGTACATAGACATTACATCATTTTTTAGGAATACTTAAAACATTACAAAAACAGATACCCAAACACCAAATTAGTTTAGTGCCTTTTGAAACATGTAAATATAAACACTAGTACATAATAGAGATACATTATCTCTTAATAGGTTTTCTAATACCATAACCCCTCTTAGAAATATCATATATGAAATATATCTTCATAACCTAGGGAAGGAAACATAAAAAGGGGTGAGCTCAGATGCTCAATAAAGGTAAAAAAAGGGTGATATGTAAGCATAAGCATGAAAAAGAGGGTATGAGGACATGATCATAACATTATAAGATCATACCCTTAATATAATAAATATGAATCATGTAATAATGGTTAGTAGTTCAGAAGTCATTAATCATAATGGAATCAAGATCATAAGACATGAAATCATAACATAGGAGTAATACATTGAATTTTGTCAAACATGTAAGAATATAAAATCATATGTAAAAGATACTTACCAAGACCCTAAAAACATTTTAGGCTTGGAATAATAACCTATGTACCTTATTTGGGATTTGGATTCCCTCCCATGTACCCTATTACTTTGGGCTTGGGATGTCCACCCGTGTACCCTCTTATTTTAGTCTTAATATGCCTTCTTTTATTGGGCTTGAGATTCCCTCCCATGTACCCTCTTGCTTCGGGCTTAATATTCCCTCTTATTTTGATCTCGGGATACCCTCTTGTTTTGGTCTTTGGATTCCCTCCCATGTACCCTCTTGTTTTAGGCTTGGGATACCCTCCTGTGTACCCTATTGAGCTCATAAATCATTTATCATTACCCAATACATTAGAGGGGGATTTAGGTCCCACCCATCACATAATAACTCATTCATACATGTGACACAAGATAATAAAACTTGCATCATATCATGACTCATAAAAATAGATTATATCATAACCCATGAAATGAAATGGGTATCATAAACCTTTAATAGTATCATAACCTATGGAAAATATATAAGTTTCATAATCATTTCATCCTAGAATAGCCTATAAAATGAAGTGGGTTTCATAAGCATTTATCATGGTATAACCCATTGAAGAGAAAAGGGTTTCATATGAATATAACCCATGATAGAGGAACAGTTTTCAGAAATATATAACCCATGGAAGAGGAATGGGTTTCAAAAATATATAACCCATGAAAGAGAAACGGGTTTTCATAAACTTCATTCCATCCAAATAAATTCCATTCAAAGAAATAATATGAATGGAACATTTGGATCATTTCCCGGAAAGGCATGAGTAACATAAATGGATGTTGTCTTAGATAGAAAATAATTTTGAGATATCCTTAAGAAAATTCTTAAGGAAAATATCCTTTTTTATTTTAAAAATTATTTTTAAATCATAAAATCTTTTGAAACCCATTTTCTTTGAAAATAATTTGAAAACTTATAAAGAAGTCTTAAATCATTTTGAAAACCTTTTTCCTTGAAATTTATAAAATAATATTGAAAATTTTTTTCCTTCAAAATACTTTGAAAACATATAAAAGAATATTTTAGATCATTGAAATCCTTTTCTTTGAAAATATCATTTTTGGAAGCTTATAAAGGTTGTTTAGAAAATCATTTAAAACACTTTAAAACATAAAAAAAATTGAAAAACCTTTTTTTTTTGAAACCCAATTTAAAAGAAACGAATTTCCAGAATACTAGGAAAAAATATTTTTAAATAAAAAAAATAACTAGTAGTCTTGTAAAGGAATCTTTAAGGGAATGGCAGTCATGGCGGCGGGTAAATCCATACAAGATGAACATTCATTTTGAACCGTAAAAAGTTTAAAAAATGTGTCTTAATCAGAAAATGACAAAAATATTCCTTTTTAAAAACCCATTTTGTTTAAAAGGTAAAACATGGGTAAAAATTTCTTTTAAATATAATAGTATAATAGTATAATATTTTTGGAATCATTTTATAAAACATGGTTTTTAAGTAATATAGATTTCTGACCAAAGGGAGGGGTAAAGTTGGACTTTCTTAAAAACACTTTCTTGATCATATTATGTACCAAAGAGTGGAAAATGGTATCATTACTTAGATTTAACATGAATAACCTGAATTTAATAAAACTCATGAGATTTATTTATATATGTATCATAATATTTCATCAATGGGAGCATAATAATAAACAATCTCGATAAACGGTGAGATTGTAACTATAAACCGTTACCAATTTGGTAACATTGAATCATAACAAAATGGAAAGAATAAAATTACATGAATATTAAAATATCATGAAAATGAGGAGATTAATGATATAAAATTTCAAAGTTAGAATATACACTTCATTGAAAAATATAGGTGCATAACATGGAATGTGTCTCAAAAATGGTAAATTGATACAAAATTACTTTACCGATTTGGTAACTTTTGAAACAT
The DNA here is from genome assembly GCA_963277665.1 of Viscum album. Taxonomy (NCBI): domain Eukaryota; kingdom Viridiplantae; phylum Streptophyta; class Magnoliopsida; order Santalales; family Viscaceae; genus Viscum; species Viscum album. The sequence goes on from OY728133.1 coordinate 1,056,617,687, forward strand.
AAAACCCATGAAAATAACAGTATAAAATGGATATGTATATACCCATGAATTTAATTATAATAATAATATAATTATCCATGGTTATTATACACACCACAAAAAATAAATGAGTGTTGAATAAGACATGTATCACATGTAGATAAAAAGTGAGATGAAATTCTCTTACCTTGTGTCTTGACTCTCATCGTACTCATACAAAATTCTTGTATAATAAATATAAGTTTATTATAAATATATAAAATAACCATATTATTATATATAATACATTATATGGTTTTATTATGACTTTATATTACTCACTTGTTAACAATTCTATGTTAAGGTTTCACTTTGGGTAATATCCTCTTTGTTCTTCGCATGTGTCTTAATTTGTTATAACTTTAGTCCTTATACTTATATCATGATTTCAAAAATATAAAATATGATATAAATATCAATTATATTAATTATATTTTTATTATAATAATCTATATAATATATAATTATTAAATGGAATACACCTTTTATGAAGATGGTAGGTCGTACGTACGCATGAATGATGTTTTCGTTTTTCTTGTAATATTGAAAGAAACAATGTAAATGAAATATATGTGTGTGTATATATATAATATCATTAAATTGGAATTATTATTTCATATATATCATATAATTTCACTAAACTCATCCTTAATAAATTTCATGTAGTGTGTGAATGAATCACATCGCTTTGAGGAGACGGTAGTCCACACTTCCCCAAACGAAATTATCGTATTTACACAAGATTGAAAGTATAATGGTATGTGTTATAAAATAATTACCAAAGAACAAATACATAATATATATCATATATATCATATATAAATAGTTTTTCCATCATAATTACCAACCATGAAATGTGGTAAAGGAAAAATGAGCCATCAACATTTTGTAAGGTGATAGTTCACCGTACACGTAAACAGTATGTTTGTTACCCATTAGATTGAAGTATGTGTAAGTGTAGGTAGAAAACATAGAATAAAAACAACTTAGTATATTTATTATACTATTTTTTTTTATAATCATGGAATAAGGAGATTTTATGGTTTGGATAAATAAAATAAAACAAAGGATCTTGAGGAAGGACGTTACCTCTTCTTTCGGTAACTCCTTTTGTTTTTCACCAAAGGGGTTCCTTAGATTGTTTTCTTCCCAAATGGAGGATTCAATGAGGAAGGGTGGTATTTTTTTAATTTTATTGGGAAAATATTTTTCAAACCTAATTGGTTTGATATGTTTGAATAATAGGGAGAGGTGCTGGCCTTTTATTGGGAAGGGAGAGGACACACTTAGCATTTTTTAAAACAAGTTAGGTGTACCCACCTTTTTAACAGACAAAAATCATCAAAAACTAATCAAAATAAATAATGAAATGTTTTTTTCCAAAATATGTTCATAAAATGGGTTTTTTACAACTTTATAGATCATTTGGGACTTTAAGTTTAAGTTTTATTCCCTTGTTAAGCTTAATTTCACTTTAATCATTGTATTTAATTTTAATTTCTTTCACTAATCTTTTTGGTCAAAAAAATTTAACCTTATTAGATGTTATAAATTATTCTAATATAAAATATTTAAACCATTTTTTCATATTCCAATCACAAAAGTGGAAAAAAATAATTTAAATTTAATCCCGCGACAGAATGATAATGCAAGTTTTTAAAGTAAAAACGTTCAAAAGTTTGTTATGTTTTTATAGTCAATTTCAAAGTAAAATTTATTCCAAGGACCTAAATTGAATTAATTGATAAAAAATTACATAATTAAACTTTAAAACCAATTTAATATATAATTTAACCTTATAAATAAATTATATGAAAAATATGTTTTGAATTAAAATTCAACATTTTTTCACTATTCATCAAAAAATGAAACTTCATGGAAAAATACAAAAAATTCACCCTAACCTAATTTTTATGTTTTTATTTCAAATATTAAGTTTATTTTGAAATATTAAATTTATAAAAATTTAAAAATTTATATTTTAAATAGGTTCTCCATTAAAAGACGGTAAAACTGCTTTTATAAAAATATAGGTTTTTATGTGTCATATTGGGTCTTTCCTCATATTATGCATATAAAATCAATTGGATGAATATAAAAAATATTTGATTGAATATATAATATATAAATTTAATTAATATCATTAAATAATAGTAATTAATTTAACTTATTAGGATAAATCACCTTTTTCACATAAAAATAGTCTTTTATAAAATCATTCCTTTTATATTCAGTTGGTTTCTATATTCATTTATAATTAATAGATAACCAATGAATTAATTAATATATTTTCATAATTTATTTAATCCTATAATATTCAATTTAACAACTAGGATATATATTATTAAATACTAAATTTTTAATAATATATTATTGTTTGGTTACACTCAATCTTGCGTGTTACGTAAGCCATCGAGGAAAGTTAGTATTGCGTGTAACATAAGTTAGCATAGGTGTTCCGTATAGAGAAAGCTAAAATTTAGGTTGCGTGTAGTGCATTCTTAACTTTTTTTTCATATAAAAAATCTATACATAGTTATTTAATATAAAATAAACTATTTTTAGTGTTTTATGAAATGAAAAATATCAAAAAGATTAAATTAATTTGAATAAAAATTAATTCACAAAATATCAAGGTGTTAATTTCTACCCCCATTAAAATGAAGTTTTCCCTTGAAATTAATCTTGTTTATCAAAGGTTTAATACTTGAAAGTTCCTTTCACAGACCCCGCATCATAAAAATAAATACTAAAACTTCCTTTAAAAAAAAATGGAAACATAACGGTTACCCAAAGTAACGTATAACTAGGTTTCCACATGGGAGAACATAGGTGGAAAATGAAAACATGGACTTGGAGGAAAAGTGTAAATATTCATAAGGATTGATTTGGGTCAGAAATCACAAATAAGTGAATGATCAATTAAAATTTTAGGGCCTCAAATTCATAAAATTATGATGGTTTAAAAGGCCATCAGTTCAAAAAAAATAAGGTATTAGGACAACATTTTTTTTGATCATTTTCCTAACATTAAGTAATTATTTTATTGACCAAGAATATAAGAAGATATGATTACTTGATATGTTTTAATAAAAATATTTCATTCTTTGGTTATTATTTGATCAATTTTTAATTCATCCATTACTTCAAGAAATTGATATCTATAAATTAACTTTGATACATGAGGCACTAAAATACATTTTTAACAGATATTAAGGCCCATAAAAGAATAAAAAGATTAACTATTTTTCTCTAACTATTCTTCAAAATTAATATGGTTAATACATTAATCTCTAAAAATAAAAAGTAACACTACTGGTTCATTATTAATATGTATTCATCAAAAATAGTTACACATTAACCAGGACATCACGTAGGCTATTGGTAGGCGTGAAACCCTTATCATTCTTCAATCATGTGTTCAAGAGCCATAACCTACCCAGACATGATTGGTTGTCACCTGAAATACTGGATGTCATTTTATAAAACCACACTAATATAATTTCAAAAATAAATATGATGAACATCCTTGAAATAAGGTTAATCACTAAATATCATTTTTACTAAGGTTTTCAATACAGCCTCAATACATAAATACTTTCTCTGATGTTTACCTTAAACTTTTCATGAATGGTTAACCTTATAACCCTTATAAAAGATGAAAATAAAAAACTTTATAAATAAATTCACGAAATAATATTAACATTTATCCCCCATATATCACAAAGTACCACTTGGTTGTCACCTTTAAAACATGTGAATACCCTCATCGTATATTCTCTTGAAGCATGGTAATAACCTGAATTACCATAAATACTTTTTTTTAAACATGCATGCTTCCATATTCCAATGATTATTGGCTACATTCTTTAAATCCAATAAGCTGTAAACTTCATCCTTGATGACATAGACCACTTTTTCAATAATCAGTTCCAGGGTAATTTTTACCATCCAATTTACTTATTTATATCTAATATATCTTTATCCAAACATCATATCTCAATGCCATGCATTAATTAAGTGTTACCTTCCCCTAATAATAATATCACCTTTCCATAAAATCACTTTTTTAAGTCTTCATCACCATTAAACATGTCCTTTTCAATCCTTAATGAAAAATTATACTGAAAAAACATGTATATTTCATGATTCATATAACATAATATTTGAATTCCAAAACATAAATATTTTATTCATCCAAATTTTTTCTTAAACCATTATCCATGCTTCATCAACTTATTCCTTACTACCTCTTTCCTAGAATTTGAAATATGAATCATTTTTTAAGGTTCTTAGACCTTAATATATTCATTCCTCTTATGTTTATTATAAACAATACTCAAAAAACATCAATACCTTTCATATGTAGTTTGTGATATCTTTATCTTCAGAAGTATAACCAATACTCATACCACCTTCCTGATTCTCTTTATAAGATTTCCACTTGGGAAATTGATTTTCATAATGCCCATAATTTCCACATCTAAAACATTCAATGTTAACCATGTTCCTTATAGTTCTTTCCATTAACTAAAACCATAAATAATTAGGTGAGAAACACATATCATAAAAGAAAATGAAATAATCATGAAAAATTACTTATAGGATATCTAAATCATGATGCATAATGTTTAATTGATGATGCCTTAGGTTTATCCTGGTTTATTCATATCTGAATTCCATTTAAAATACGTCATGATTTTTCATGAAGAATTTTTAAATTTCCAAAGCATATCCCCCAGGAGTGTCAAACTAGTTGTGAAGTAAGGCTTATTATCGTGTATTAGGTTACGTTGAGTTAGACTCGAAACACCTTCTTGGAGTTGTTACTCTTAGGTACATATGTTCTAGAACCTCATCCACTTGTATTATCTAGATAAGGATGTATTGTTAGGAAACCACTCACTCTGTCTTTTACCAAAATTCTAGGACATTTTCCTAAACATTAACTCATCCTTATACTTATCCTTAGAGGCATACCTAGACATATACTTAGAAATATTCCTAGGGATCTCACTAAAGTTTTATTATCCTAGTTTCCAAAGTTTGACTAAACCTTCACTTTAATACCAACTATAATGACCTAGTCTTGACATACATAGACATTACATCATTTTTTTTGGAATACTTAAAACATTAAAAAACTGACACCCAAAGACAGTATTAGTTTAGTGCTTTTGGAAACATGGAAACATAAACACTAGTACATAAGCAGGCTATATTATCTCTCACTTGGTTCTCCAAGAATATAACCCCTCTTAGACATATCATATATGAAATATATCTTCATAACCTGAGGAAGGAAACATAAAAAGGGGTGAGCTCATATGCTCAGTAAGGGTAAACAAGGGAGATGTTTAAGTAGAAACATGAGCATGAGGGTATGAGAACATAATCATAACATTTGAATATCATACTCTACATATCATAAACATGAATCATGGCATAAAGGTTAGAAATTAATAAGGAATGAATCATAATGTAATAAATAGAATAATCAATCATAAAATAGGAGTAAGACATGGAATTTTGGTAGACACATAAACATATAAAATAATATTTCAAGGCTACCTACCACAACCTTCACAACATGTTAGGCATGGTATATTAACCCATATACCTTCTTCGGGCTTGGGATTACCTCTCATGTACCATCTTGTTTTAGATTTGGGATGTTCACTCATGTAGCCTCTTATTTCAGGCTTAACATGCCCTCTTTTTTTGGGTTTGGGATGTCCTCATGTGTACCCTCTTGTTTCGGGATAAAGATGCCCTCTTGTTTTGGGCTTGGGATGCGCTCCTATTTCAGGCTTGGGATTCCCTCTTGTTTCGGGCTTAGGATGCCCTCCTATGTACCCTATTGTTTAGGGATTGGGATTCCCTCCCATGTACCCTCTTTTTTTGGGCTTGGGATGCCCTTCTGTGTACCGTATTGAGATCATAAAAACATTTATCATTACCCAATGCATTGGAGGTGGTATAAGTTCCACCTGTCACATAATAACTCATAAATACATGTTCCATAAGATAATAAAACTTTCACCATATCATGATCCATAAATAGATATCATATCATATCCCATAAAATGAAATGGGTATTATAAAAATCTAATCATATCATAACCTATAAAAAATATATAAGTTTCATAATCATTTCATCCTATAATAATCAATGAAAGGAAGCAAGATTCATAAGCATTTATCATGGTATAACCCATTACAGAGAAATGGGTTTCATAAGAATATAACCCGTGGAAGAAGAAAGGGTTTCATAAATATATAAATTATGGAAGAGGAATGGATTTCATAAACATATAACCCATGAAAGAGAAATAGGTTTTCATAAATTTCATGTCATTAAAATTAAGACCAATCAGAGAAATGATATGAATGGAACCTTTGGATCGTTTCCTAAAAAGGCATGAGTAACATCAATGTATTTCATCTTATATGGAAAATAATTTTGAGATATCCATTAAAAAAATTTCTTGAGGAAAATATCCTTCATTCTTTGAAAAAATCTTTTTAAAACATAAACCATTTTGAAAACCATTTTCTTTTAAAATACTTTTAAAACTTAGAAAGAAGTATTGAAATCATTCTTAAAACCTTTTTCCTTGAAACATATAAAAGAATCTTGAAAACATTTTGAAAACTATTTTCCTTGAAGATAATTTAAAAACATATAAAAGAATATTTAAGATCATTGAAATCATTTTCTTTGAAAATAAACTTTTAGAAAATATATAAAGGATGTTTTAAAATAATTTAAAACACTTTTTAAACATAAAACATTTTTTTAAAACCTTTTTATTTAAAAACCACTTTAAAATAATCGAATTTTCAGTATATTAGGAAAACATTCACTTTTAAATAAAAAAAATAACTTGTATTCTTATAAAGAAAGATTCAAGGGAATGATGGTCATAAAGGCAGGTAAATACATACAAGATGAACATTCCTTTTACACCATAAAAAGTTTAGAAAAGTGCCTCAATTAGAAAATGACAAGAATATTCCTTTTTAAAAACCCTTTTATTTAAAAGGTAAAATATGGGTAAAAATTTCTTTTAAATATCATAGGATAATAATAGAATATTTTTGGAAACCTTTTAGAAAACATGGTTTTGAAGGAACATATATTTCCGACCGAAGAGAGAGGTAAAGTCGAACTTTCTTAAAAACACTTTCTTAATCATCTTATGTACCAAATATTTGAAAAATAGTACCATTACTTTGATATAACATTAATAAAAAGAATAAAAGAAAACTCATGAGAGTTATTTATGGATGGATCATAAGATTTCATCAATGGGAGCATAATCATAAACAATCTCAATAAATGGTGAGATTATAACTATAAATCGTTGCCAATTTGGTAAATTTTAATCATAACACAATGGGAATGATAACATTACATGAAGCTTAACATATCATGAAAAGGATGAGATTCATGATATAACATATCAATGGTATTATATACACCTCATTGAAAAATATTGGTGCATAACATGGCATGTGTCTCAAAGAAGTAAAATTGAGACAAAAATACTTTACCGATTTGGTAAATTTTGAAACATAAAATCCATGAAAGGAAGAGCATAAAATGGATATGTATATACCTGATAATTTAAGTATAATAATCAAAGTTTACCTAACCATACGAGGCGTGATAGCGGGGTTCAGGGGGATTTTCGGTTTTTCTACAACCATACAAGCCCAGGCGCACGCCCGTGTGGAGTGTGAGGTTCGCTTGTATAGTGGCACTTTGCACAACTAGTGCATAGTTAGCCAAACAATATTTCTATACCATGTGGTTTAACTCCTTAGCTAGTGTTTATGTTCATGGTAGGTGCACAATTTGGCCAATCGTGTGTCTAAACCATGTTCCCCTGTCGGGATGGGTTATTTTTCTTATTTTCCCTTAATGAATTAAAATGCCTCACCCCCTCCTTTCTCCATTCTTCACCAATTGAATTGATATCTTCCTCCTCTCATGTGATTTCTTCCTATTATCCTTTTGTATTTTATGATATCTCTCTCATCCTTCATCCAAATTGTTTGTTTTTGGGTGCGTTGGGAAGCTTGAGGTAAGCTCTGCACTCCTCTTCCTTCCATTCTTCATTACTCTTCTTCTTTATTTCTCTATTTAGGTGAGAACTCTTTTTCCATATTTACAAGGATATTGATGATTTATCCAATATCTTACATTCTAGATTGATTTTATTACCAAAAATAGATGAGTGGTCTTCTATGCACCTAAGGTAGGTGGTCTAGTTCTTTCCCGCTTATTTCATTGCTTTTATATCATGAGTTTTTTTTCCACGTGCAGGAACCTTCCAATGATGCCTCTGATATGTTAAATAAATTAATATAAATGGTTTCTCATGTCTATTTTGACCTTATCCTATAATAAAACCCATCCTTGGGTTTTCATAATCCACCCTTGGGTATTCCCTCCTTAAATGACCTATTTTTCCTTGCATTGAGATGTTAAACACTGTTTGGTGTGTGTTGCACTTGTAATAAATTCCTTAATTAATGAATTTAATTAAGATTAATGGTAGGATATATATTAGTCCCTCAATACTTTTCCTTTCTTTATCAATACCTCATTTATTTATGCCTCATGCTTGTGCTCATACCATGTGCCTTGTGTTATATTCTTGTTTCCTTATGCCTTGGACTTATTTCCTTGTTCCATAATTTTTTGGCTTGAATAATATGAATTGGATAGCTTGTTTATCTTTTTTTGCATGAAATTACTTGTTAAGAATATGTGATCTTGGTTTCTATGCCTTACCTACTTATGAGATGGGAGAAAACATGGGTCCCGAATTAAGGACATCATGGAAGGTATCATTGTCATTAATATTGGATCTGTTGGATATACTGGGAACAACCGTTGGCTTTCCTTGGATGAGCTCTCTGAGTAGATTATTTATACTCATGAGTAACACTGATTATATAGTAGAGGCACTATAGATGGGATTGTTGGTAATATGGTTATACCATGACTTGTGTGATACTTGGTCCCATATGTGAGATACTTGGGATGGAATTAGATATTATGCTCACACCATACTGAGAGTGATATGAGGGGTGCCTTTCATGGGTCACCTTGGATGGGATCTATGGTATTAGGTACTTATAGAGATACTACAAAGACCCTTGGGATTCATTTATAGATTACCTTGGACTATCTTGGGTTTCCAAACTGGATTTGACGATTTCCTTGACTTGGATTACATTTTATTCCATATCATTAAATTATGGAAATGTCTAACTAATTCCATAGGGATGAATCCATCAAGCCAAATAACAAGAGTGGGGTTGGTCCACACTTGATTCTCTATTTGTGATGACTCATGTACATACCTTACCTCTTTTTCATAGGTTCCCTTGGTTTGGTGACTTTTAGGTTATAAATAAGTAGGTAGTGGTGGTCGGGTATCTAGGTGGAACATGGTCTATCTCATTTGTTTATTTATTGCCTTGCATTTATTACTATTCACACACTGTTCATTTTATATTGAACGAACTCGATTGATCTAGACACCATTGTTGGTGGGATACTAAGTATATCTCACACCCAAATTGGGCCACCTTTGGTACCCAAGCATACCTTATGGTTGTAGGTATGGATAAGGGGAAGTGTCAGGTTTCCAATTCTTGATTGACACTTTTAGGATAGAGTACAGGAGCAGAGGACTGGGCCTATTCTCATGATGCTAATAGAAGCTATTTTTTTGTTTTTGTTTTTTTTTTTTTGTTAGTATGTGGTATATACTTATAACCCTTGTTCCCCGTGTACCCATTTTGTATTGTCACATGAAACCATGATCATCATATTTTGTATCTATTTATTATTATACTTCCACTTGTTATTTATTTATCTTGTATGATTTATTATTATTATTTTAATTGTATTTGTTTCTTATTACTGCTTCTGCTACGGCAGGTTATTGGTTCTATTGTTATAGTGTCTGCTTCCGCTATTTCATATATCTTATATACAACTGTTCTCCACTCTGATATATGAGGGAATAGTCTCCCCACAGACACACCTTATGCCCTCACTGATAGTTGGAAGCCTCTAGCATATAGGGATGCACTCTTAAGGTCTTATGGCCCACCGTCTTGGGGCACTGCTAAGTGGCTCCTGGGACGGGATGCTATAAAGTGGTATCAGATCCTCTATTCCTTTTTTCTTACTATTTGGGTATTAGACAGAATATTATGAGTATTGGAATATGGTAATTATCTTGTGTCTGGGAGTAGCTAACCCATGTATAGAGGATACCCAAATTACCTAGGATGGGATATTGCTTTTATTGGATGCATTGTTACAGTTGATTTGATTTCACCATAGAGTGAACCACCTATTTTGTGTCATTATTACTATTGAATTATTATGATAGGATCTCTTCTACATTGTCTTGATGATATGAGGGTGTATCAAATCATGCATCATACTAGCCACCATAGGACTAAATTTTATGCATTATTCCATGCCATATTTACTTTATGTTTTCATTTTCTATATTACATGTTCTTCTTTTGGTGCCTTATCTGTTATGTTTTGCAGTGTTACAGTGTTTCTGTAGGATGTCATAATGGGTTTAATTAAATTTCCATCATCAACCAAAATGTTTTTCCCATATATATTGGTGTTGACACATTAATTAATAAATTATTACATATTATTTGATTTGATTGGGGAATTCTAATGGAAATTTATGAGGATTGTACTTCTAGATGTGAAATGGAATTCAATCAATCAAATCCCTATACATGACCCATTATGTCCTGGTATCGGATTTATAGGCTAGGTTATAGTTACATGATGTTCCAATTTCTATTTATAAGTGTATGAGCCTTATAAATCTAGAATTGATGATGAAATTAACTGGATTTAGATATTTGTATCCAAAATAAATAAGAATTAACTTCAATAAATAAAGTTTTTTAAATTAAAAGGTTACCATTATATAAATATTCCAAATGCAAAGTAAAGGGTGTTTTCCTCTATGTATTTCATTTTAAACTCCATATACCAGAACCTCTACTGTGTTATACAAGACCTTGACCCTAACCCGAACTTAGTAGTGGGAGGTAGGCCATGTCTCCTATGATCCTTTTGTGACTCTTTCTTACCACCTAGACCTAGCACCAGGAACAGACTAAGGATTTTGACTCTCTTTTAGGTTTGCCTTATGCATGTTCCTTCCTTTATCACTTTCCATATCTATTATAAATTCTATTTGAGGAGTTATCTAGGAAATTTTAGAGTTATGACACCATGGTGTCCTCGTGATGTAAGCTAAGAAAGTGGCTACGAGCATGCTTCAGAAGTTGTGGGACCCGAGCCACCCATAGTATCACATATAGTTCCACTAGAGTCCCTCCTATTGATCATCTATTGGTCACTCATGGTCAAGTATCTAATAGATTCTTCTGGTTTATACAATCTATACAGGGTTCTCCTCAACCCGACCCTACTATAGAAGAGATGAATCAGGAGTTCCAACAGTGGCATCCTTTCACCTTCCTGGGGGATGGAAGACTTTGAGCTTCTAAGTCATGTCTAGAAGCCATGGTATCAATCTTTTACCATATTTAGACACCTCCATAGTAGAGGGTAAATCTCGCTACCTACATTCTTCATGAATCTTACAAGTATTGGTGGGATGTCATTTCTCAGGATGATCGTCATCGGTGTGTGGTCTGGGCCTACTTCTAGATGGCCCTCTATGATCACTTCAGTCCATAGATGTTAGCATACCACATCAAGGATTTTATGCATCTTAGGTAGGCCTCTATGTCTGTGCTATATTATTCTTCTCTATTCACTGAACTTCAACATTTTTTTCCATCACTCGATAGTGATGGGTTGATGATTGAAAAACAATTTGAGGATGGGATTGTGTAGGTCATCTGATCAAATGTTAAAATCTTTTTAGAGACCTTATATTTTTCTTGTAAGACTTTGAAATATTTTTATATATATTTACAAAGCTATCCACTGAGATGATGTGGGATTCTGAGGCTTGGTGTGCCTGAAAATAATTTTATAAAAATATTTAATATATTTAATATTGTGTGCACGTAGTTCCTTAAAGAAAAAAAGATAAGTCTTAAATAGAATCTTCGATCAGAAATATATGATTCCATGGTTGAGTCCAAAACATGTCATTTACCCTAGGCACAACCTAAAATAGGTTGGTGTGGGTGTTCAGATATCTCACCCGCTAGCGGCGCGTTCAATGTGTTAATTAATTATTTAAATGAATTAATTAATTCATTTAACCTAATAGGATTTTTCTATAAATCAATTGTTATAGAAATATTCTCGGGGTTAGCCTCATAACCTAGGAATCACTAAGTAATATTCTTCCTCATTCCATTAGTGAATCACCTAGGACGACAACAAAATGCTAGATTGGTGGAGATCAGAGCATAGAGAACACAATAACTTCTTTTAATCATTGGAGAGTGTGTTATTTGATGAAGAATGATCCAATATCCAGGTATGACTCATTAATTTGTGTCTTGCACCCTTTTTTATTAAATTTTTTGAGTAGATCAATCCCCTCAATTGATTTACACCAATTTTGTATCCTTGGAATGCTCCTATGTACTAATTAAATTGTTTATTCATTGGTTTTCTAACCGTAGGTATCCCTGATCTTAATTATTGGTTAGGAACTCTTGAAAATGATCTATAAACCTTTGTTCTTTTACTTTTATCCCTCAATTTCTTCACATCCTTCATCGGTTGAACCCTGCAGTCTTGGTTCGACGTTGTTGGGTGGTACCAAGCCCGATTGAACCCCCGAAATCATGACAAAATGAAGAATGGTGAATGGATTGATGAAAAAAGGAAAGATCTGAGATGTTTATGGGATGTGGGTGATCATTTTAATGATCATATATCAAATCCATGGAGGTTAAAGGATCAACAAAATTTATTTCTGGACATCAGATGTTCGAGAATGATAGATCCAAACGAGATCCACTAATCTCAAGTGGAAACGAGGTAAGATCTATGGTGGAACGACCTAATTTGAAGCATGGGACACTGGTATAAGAAACTTTTAAAAATTGAACTACATGTTATGTATTGCGATGAACACATGGTGTGTAGCCCCTTGGTTGCAGTGGCTAGGTTTTTGGGGTTTTATAAGGATGGAACATTGTATGGACTCCCTGCATACTATGTAACCACATCCCCATTTGGATGAGTCATGTGATAGAGCACATGGAAAAGCACACACCATGTTCCCAAGTACATAGGCATGGCTAGGGCACATGGGTGGCACCCCATGTAGAGAGGCATGCTATGTACTAAAGTATATGGACACAAGGTAAAGTACATGAACTCATGGTAAAGTACATAGACACAGGGTGGATACACAGGCACGGCCAAGCACACGGACGGGACCCCAGGTGGCATGGGCACGCCATGTATATCCCCCATACACCATTTATACCTACACAGTTGGTGATACGTGCACCCCTAGGGACACATCTAGGTGGTGGAGTGAGACCACACGCCATGTGGGTCCCCTCACATGTCATGTACCCCTACACTCCTTTTGAGGAAACTTCAATATTATGTATCTTCTTTATTTGGACTTGAATTTTTACCCATGAGTAGCCTATCCTAAGTGTTTTTTCACATATAATGTGATGGTTCCCTCAGTTATAGATTTGGAGATATGATGTGAAATTTTCCAGGCATGATGCTTATTTTGAGGTGATGCCTGACAATGGTAGTGATTGGGTGAGATCACCAGAGGCTTCCTATAGAGTGTAACCCCCCCCCCCCCCATCAAATAGGGATCAATTCCTTGATGACCAAATTGGGACCCCTATGTCACACCATAGTGTGGGTCCTCGACCTATAGAGTGGAACCACCCATCCTCTTAGGTGTAGGTCCTAAAACTTCTGAGTGGAACACCCTTATTGGATAGGGTGTGGGTCCTCAATGACCAGAGTGGAACCCCCTATCACACCAAGGCATGGGTCCTTGACCTATAGAGTGGAACCCCCATCATCTTGGGCATGGGTCCTCCACCTTCCAAGTGGAACCCCCTATCAGATAGGGTGTGGGTTCTCATGACACTAGAGTGGAACCCCCTATCAGCATGGGTGTGGGTACTCTATGTATACTTATAGATTGGAACCCCACTAATACACTTGGTTGTGGGTCCTATACATGAAGTTTGTGCCCCATCAGTTGTGTGGCACAAGGGCGATATGGAGTCCTTCACGCGGCTACTTCTGGGAAAATGCGTGAGATGGTGGGAATCATTGATGTACTTTTGGACCTATTGGTGACTCTTCATATTGGGATTATCTATGAGATATAGATCCCCTTACTCTCTAATTTGGTATTTTTTAAATGATCATATATATATACATATATTTCCATACCTTTAGATTTGGTTACTCTTCTTCCATGGGTTGAGAAGATTCACTGGTTATGCCACATGCTTTCTGTGTTTAGCTTCTCATGGTTGGATGATTCTACTCTCCTACTCTAGGTGGAAAATACTAGACGTGTAGTACATCTACACAGTATGTTGAACCCCTTGTGTTTGGATGAGGTTACATTCTCACTTTGTTTGGGTTGAGCTATTTTCTTTCATTGTATCCTACATTCTATTTACTATCTACTATCTTTTTATTCTTATTGTATCTCTTAATAATACCCCTTCATCTTCTGGGGTGTCCTAATGGGAATGTATATACTCACCTCTACATGGTATTTTCCTACACATGTCGTGTCTTATGCAGATGACAGGTAAGTTGGCAGTGACTTTAGAGGAGATTAGGGATACCTAGTACTTTGGACTGCGTATGGTGGTTGCAACTTGGAGATCAGGAGATGGGATCTCTTAGTGTTTTAATTTCTAGTTTGTTCAGGTTGTGACATCTTTTTGGTTGGGCGTGTATTTTTTTCCCTTTATTTTTTACTTTACACTACCATACTCTTGTACTTTCTAGAGGTTTTATGCGCATGGTTTCTCACCTAGTGGTTTGCATATTTTATTATTATCCCTCTACACTTATGCATTGGGATTAATATGTGTTTTTGTTAGGGTACTTAATAAAATTACTCCCTTTTTTAGTTATGCCTTCAGCACTGGTTGTCAACCCCTGGCCTATGGAGGTTGGCTTGGGGAAGTTTTGGCTCGATACCCAGCTTGGGTCAAGTCATGACAGATCAGTATTAGAGAAGTTGATTCCTTGGGATATTATTTGGATTATTACCCTTAAGAGGATTTGTTTGGGATTAGGGAAATAGTTTTAGAGTTTCTTGAGTGCATTTATCAGGATAGGGAATCTGGTGATGGTACGGGCAGCTGACATATCCATTCACCAGGACATTGGCTATCTGATTTTTGACTCAGCATATTGAGACATTAGTTATAGGGAATAATATAAGATTTATTCTTTAAATTTATTTCTTGATTCATATCCCCATTTATATATATATATATATATATATATATATACTCATATGACAGTGTTACATCTTGATTTAAATTTCAAGATGCCTCCACAACAACAACTGTTCAAGATACCAGTTCCAAATTTTGATGATATTCTGACAAGAGATGAGGCATAATTTTAGGGTCCATCCTTCAAGATTATTCCTCCATGTGGGTAGGTATCATCACCTTCAAATATTGAGCAGTGGATTATCCCAGTAGATCAGGATGAGGATGCACACAGGCTTAGCACACTCTGTGATTTCCAGAGATAGAGGCTGCTGAGATTTCGCAGCAAGCCAAATCCTCACGCAGTAAAGGATTAGATAGATTCAGTGGTCCATGTCTTTAGGATCATCTAGAAACTGATGGATTAGGTGGTTTCACTAGTATTTATCCTTTTCCATGGAGCAGTTGCTTGCTGGTGGAGTCTTGTTACTCATATGCATGATCAGTTGACACTCTCACGGGCCAACTTCCAGCAGTTGTTCTATGAGGATTACTACCCCTCTTTATTGATCTTGGTTTGGATTAAGGAGATTATAGAGCTACATCAGGGGTGGTGTTGGTGGATGAGTACGGATCTTGGTTTATTTACCTTACCCAGTACTCCCTTGACATGATATGGGATTGCTACTTTTGAGGACATAAGTTTGAGCAGGGACTCCGCCGAGAGATATGAGATAACGTAGTACCCTTGTGCATACCCACCTATGTTGGGGGGTTGTATTAGGCACCATTTATATAGATCTTTCTATTAGATGGATTATAGGAATTTGGAGCTAATAGTGGGCATCGTGGGGATAATTCATCTACAACATCTAGAAGAATACATATGAAAGAATCTCAACGTTGGAGACATTCCTGTGATCAAACTCAGGCACATAGTAAGGTAAAGAACATAGGTCTAGGGAAGCCTTGAGAGGGGAAGTGCTTTGCTTGTGATAGGCGAGGTCATATGGGCCAAGACTGCCCGACCAGATATGTTGTGTAGTGCAAGTAGATAGCTGACAGACTGCCACGATAGAGGCAACATCATGATTAGGGATCTCCCAAGAAAGGGTAATGTTGTCCCTAGGGAGGTGAATCTAGAAGAGGAGCAGGGGGATATATGGGTGGTGGATGACACTATGAGATCCTTCATCCACTACCACCAGGCGGCCCACGTCAAGATCAGGGAGCTGATGGTCGGGGTCATGGACCTACAGGATCTGGAGGTTTATGACCATGTGGTCCATGATATGATTAGAGGTATGATTTTTTTGTTTTATACTCTTAATTTAGTATTATTAAACATAGGTTCCATTCATTCCTTCATATCTATACTCATAGTGTAAGAGCTGGATCACCCAGTTGAGGCGCTATCCTAGAAGCTTTATTTTGAGGTTCCTATAGGGAATGCTTCTTCTGTATCTTTTATCTTCTGATAGTGTGAGCTATCACTTGATGGAGAGAGGTTCGTGTGGGAAATTTTTATCATCAAAATTAAACCCTATGAAATCATATTGGGTATGTATTGGTTTTCCATGGTATGGTCCAAGATTAAATATCACCACAGACGAGTCAGATGCCTTCACACTGATGGGAAAAAATTCACCTTTATTGGTGAGATATATCTCATGGAGGGACTAGTGGGTTTTGTAAATAGGAGGTTATATCCCATAACCCATTAGTTGGTGGTTATATCCATTGGTGTAGCAGGCTCTTTAGGCATCTGGGTTTCTTTAGTTATGGAGGATTATATGGATGTCTTCCCTGAGGACGTTCTTGGACTACATCTGAGGTGGGAGATAAAGTTTTTCATCGGATTTCATCACGGGACTGCACTGATATCTTATATAGAATATTGTATGATCCCTATTGAGCTTCAGGGGATGTAGTTTTAGTTGGATGACCTTCAAGAGAAGGGATTCATCAGGCCCAGTGTATCCCCCTAGGCATCTCCAGTGTTCGTGAAAAGGGTGAATGGGAGCTTACGACTTTGCATAGATTATTATCACATAAACCTAACCATGATAAAGAATAAGTACCCCATTACCAAGGATTTATTAACTCTTTGTACATTTTTAAAGCATGAGCTATTTCTCAAATATTAATCTCAGATCTGGCTACCACCATTTGAGGGTTCATAAGGCTGAAATTCTAAAGCTGGCATTACAATGTCACTATGGACACTATAAGTTCCTGTTGATTCCCTTTAGTGTGATGAATTACCCCGCCATGTTTATGGCTTTGATGACCCAGGTCTTCTAGGCATGCTGGACCAATTTTTGGTTCTCTTCATCAATGACAAACTCATCTACTCTATATCATAGGAGGAGCATGCAGATCACTTAAGGATGGTTCTAGATTTTCTTCGAGAGCACCGGCTTTATGGTAAACTCTCTAAGTGATATTTCTAGATTCATGAGGTTATCTTTCTAGGGAATCTCATTTCTGATCATGGTTTAGTTTTGGACCTAATAAGGATTGATCCAGTGCTTTCTTGGGATCCACCCAAGAGTTTGTTGGAGGTGCGAAGATTTCTTGGTTTAGTAGGGTACTACAGAAGCCTTGTTGTAGACTTCTCTAGGATTTCATCCCCTTTGACCTCCATAATGTGAAAAGGGGAGTTGTTTACCTGGACTGATCAGTTCCAGAAGTCCTTTGAGGATTTGAGGCTGAGAATGAAGAGTAATACTACATTGAGAATACCAGGGGAGGGCATGAAGTACATAGTGTATTGTTATGCCTCAGGAGTTGGGCTCAGTTGCATGCCGATGCAATGGCAAGAAGTTATTGCATATGGGTTGAGGTAGTTGAGACTTCATGAGCATAACTATGCAACTCATGAAATAGAGCTAGTAGTGGTATTCTTTGCCTTGAGGATGTAGAGGCACAACCTTCTAGGGGATCACTTTGTGGTTTACTCAGATAATCAGAGTCTCAGGTACATATTCTCATAGAGAGACTTGAACCTAATATAGTAGTGCTAGTTGGAGTTCCTATAGCACTATGACTTCAATATATTCTATACTCTAGGGAAGGGAAACATGGTAGAATATTCACTTGGAAATAATTCCCAAGATCACTTGGTGAAGGAGGATTTGGAGAAGTTTTCTTTCCTGGAGCCGACCCTAGTGGAGAAGGAGGGTACAATTTTTCTACAGTCGATGGTGTTGACTCCTCTACATCTCAAGAGTGTGAGAGATTCCCATCTTGGAGACATTATCTGTGAGGACTTATGTGAGAATATATCCATGGGTTATTCACCATATGGATATTATTAAAGAGGTAATCATGTTATCCTTTTCTAGGGACGGATGGTGATACTAGTCATGATAAGGGAGGAGGTGATGCAGGAATTCCACACTTCTCCCCTAGCTATAAATCCTGGTATGGGGAAGATGTACAGAGACCTTCAGTAGTAGTTTTGGTAGTCCGACAAGAGATGGAGCATAGCTGAGTTCATATCTTGGTGCCTCACCTTCCTGTAAGTGAAGTCTGAGCACCAAGTTATGGCAGGTTTGTTGCATCCCATTAATATCCTAAAGTGGAAATGAGATGGCATATCCATAGACTTTGTGATAGGTATTCTGTACACAAAAAAGTTACATGATTCCATAAAAGTGATAGTTGACCAACTCATAAATTTGACACACTTCCTTTCTATTAGGGAGTAGAGTTTGGTGGAGAGTTTAGGGAAGTTGTATGTATGATAGATCGTTCTCCTTCACGGGGTTCCCTCAAAAAAATATTTGATCGTGATGTGTGGTTTACATCACATTTGTAGAGAGGCATAAAAGATCCATTCAGGACCCAGATGAGAATGAGTACAGCCTTTCACCCCTAGATAGATGGGAAAACTGAGCACACTATCCAGGTGTTGGAGGATATGTGTAATGTCCCAGAAATTCCGTATAAATTTTTTTTATTATATGTAATTATTTCAAGACTGTTAAATCTAACGACGTGTGATTCTGAGTCCCGGAGTGCCCGGAATTATCCATTGAAAAGTGTTAAGCTTAAAATAGCATGCGTGAGTAGTTTTCCTGAAAAAGTGGAATAACTCTTAAATGGGTGCCCAGATCGAAAATATGAGGGCACCATTGCGTTCAAGATGGCAGTTTTACCCTAGGCACGACTTAAGTTTAGTCAGTACAGGCCTCCAGTGTAAAAACCCGAAAATGGCATAATAGTAAATAAAATAATTAAATAAAATTATTTTATTTTTAAAATGATTATAACTCGTGAACGGTGACTCGGATTAAAAATCCGAGACTGCTGTTGAACTCGTGAAGGTATTATTTCCTTGGGTAGATCCTAACTTTGGTCGGTGCGGTCCAATAGTAGAAGTTAGTTTTTTTTGGAAAATAAAATAATTAAGTAACAATTATTTTAATGTTAAATTCTATAACTCTTAAATGGTAACTCAGATTGGAAATATGAGAGTACCATTGAGCTCGTGAGGGCGTGTTTCCCTTAGGAAGAGCCTAACCTCGACCGGGGCAGGTTGAGGGTGACTGTTAATAATTTATGAACTTTTTTAAAGGTACATTCAGTAAACACGTGGGTGGCGTTTTTTTATCTTTTGAACCGGTTCTTAGATTAAAAATCTGAGGGCACCGTTGAATTTGCAGCACCAGGATTCTCCTAAGGGAGGCTTAACTTCGACCGCATTTGGTCAGGTGAAAAAGTTAGTTTTTACAACTTTTTAAGGAAATAATAAAATAACATGGGAATTGTTATTTTATTTCTTTTTTTTCCTACCACCTATTGAGCGGCAGTGGTGGGGACCACGGAGGTGGTCAGAACTTTAAATATGAGATATTAAATTCCTAATTACTCTTTGGTTTCGTAACCACCCCTCTCATAATTAATGGGGCACATTAATTACGTCAATTAATGTGGCACATTAATTACGTCAATTAATGAATCTCATTAATTCCTCAGTGTGTTACCCACCCTTTTCCCCTTCTATTTAAATGGGGTTTGGGGTAGAGTTTTTGGCGCGGCTTCTTCAAGAAAGGAACCTCTGGCGAAGTGATGCGACGCCTTCCACCGATGGAGACGGAAGCTTAGGGGGCAACGAACCAGGAGCGACCAACGTCAGCATCTTCATCAAAGCACGGATTCTTATTCCTCCATCGCGATGACTCCAACGATTCACGAGGTAGGGGTTGTTTATTAATTTAATAAATTCTCTTGATTCTATTCTTCATTCTTGAATTTGTGGGAGGTTGTTGTGGGAGTTTTGAATGGGGATTATCATTATTTTAATGTGATGTATTAATTATCCCCTCTTGTTATAATGCTAACACAGAGGGAGTTGGCCGAACAAACAAGGCCCGGACACTCTGTCGCTTGATTTGCATTGCGTTATTCAGAGGCGGGTTGTTCGAACTTGATGGAACCCTGAAACCGAGAGGTGCGCAATGACGGTGGCATCCCGGGAGGACCGTAGGGGCGTCCTAAAGGAAGAACGGACCACCGGAGATCACCTGGTGGCCCGTGGAAGATTTGTCGGCACGGCACCGGTGACCGGCACTAGAAGCGAAGGCGGCGGCCGGCACTCACCGGCTGTGGAGGAGGGCGGCACCGCTCGGCGCCATGGCGGATTGAAGGGGTGGATGGCGTGGACTGACCGCGATGACGACGAGGCGACGCACCATCGCGCGCCATAGGTGGAAGCTGCGGCATCAAAGTCGTGGCAGAAGGTGAGGGACCCTCTCCCTGCGGGTCCCGCGGACACCCTGGTGGTGCCACATGGAGCCGTCGTTTAAATTAACCAAATGGATACTTTGAGCCGTTCAGCAGGTAGACCGCGTGACCCCCACCGACGGTCCGGGCTGGTCCATGGCCCTACCCAACTGGGCTGGCCCAGGCCAGTTTGGGCCGGGTCAGACTAGACCCAGACCCCTCATGGGCCCAGATACATTTAAATGACTGTAACTTGTAAACCAGATGTTCGTTTGAAGAACCGCCTGTAGAGATGGGATCCTTGGAGTGAGACGGTCCTTTTGAGATACTCCAATATAGTTTTAGAGAAATTTAAAGTACAAACGGGTTAGATCAACCCTGAAACCAACCGGGCCCTCGCCACTAAAATGTCTATAACTTAGAGACCAGGTGTCCGGTTGACGCGTTGTCTATTGTGTTATAACCCTTATGATGTGACGGTTCATTGGGTTACTTCTTTTTGGGACTTCATTCCATTTTAAATATGACCGATTTCTAGAGGAGTGGTTCTCCTAGAATCGAGCATACTATGAGTGGGAATCTAGTCGCTAGTAGTGAGGCAGAGGTTGGAGACAGATCATACGGAGGTTAGTACCAAGCGATCCTGTGTGGATCATCACCTAGAGATCCTGTGTAGATCAGCAGTACACGGCACGATGAGGACATGCCTTAGAGCGTCCCGTCATGGATCAACGTCATACTGTCCTATGCGGGTCAGATCATGTGTGGGTCAGCGCTCAGCGATCCTGTGCGGGTCAGAGCATACCGATCCTGTGTGGGTCAGATCCTATGCGGGTCAGCGCTCAATGATCCTGTGTGGGTCAGCACATATTGATCCTGTGTGGGTCAGATCATATGTGGGTCAGATCCTATGTGAGTCTTGCAGGGGTTAGTACCTATCGAATCTGAGCGGGTCGAATCCTGTGTGGGTTTTGAGAGGGTTGATACCTATCGACTATGGGTAGGTCAAATCCTGTGTGGATCTTACGGGGTTTAGTACCTATCGATCCTATGTGGATCTGACTCCGTATGGTCAGCAGCTGCACGTCTTGACAGAATAAGAGGATCAAGCTTTACGACTAATCATCTGTACTTTTTTGCTTTACTTATATCAGGTTTGAGCTGAGTCTTTTGCTTTGTGCTTTGTGATTGAGATCATGCTTTGTGGTTTTCCTTTGTAGAATTATGAGAGACCTTCGGGGGTCTCAGGGTCCCTACTAGGTATTGATATACTCACCCCTGCATGGGCTTTACCTACACCTTATTGTGTCTTGTACAGACGATGAGCGACTCGGCTGAGACAGTAGGAGATAGGACCTGAAGGTACACGGAGGTGACTGGTCAACATGGAGAGCAGTGGAGACAAGTTGTACTTACCCTTCTGGTAGGATCCTTAGTGGACGATTACTGGAGATGTTTTATGTTTTCAGTTGTAGTTTTATCTTTTTAGTTGGGCTTGTATTCATTCCCCTCTACTTTCATTACATACTTTTACTACTACAGTTTTACTTCGAGGTTGCATCTTGTTGTGTTCTTGGGTTGTGTTCTTGTACAGGTTTAAAGGCAATGCCTTCCCATTTTAGGGATATGCCTTTTTGGTGATAGTCACTAACCCCTGGCCTATGGAAGGCGGGCTTGGGGTAGTCACGGCATGGACCCTAGGGGGCGGATCATAAAAAAGTGGTATCAGAGGGTGGTCGGTTCTTCCATAAGAACTAAGAGTCTATGTTTTCAATGGAGCAATAGTGTTAAGTGTCTTAAGTTTGGGTTTCAGTTTTGGGAGCCCATTGTTGGTGCAGTGGCCGACCTATCAATACAACAGGACCCTGAATTTGTATTTCTAACTCATTACATGAAAAAAGTAGTTGCATGTGTTTTGAAGATGTTGTTTTCTTTTTGATCTCTTTGAGTCAGCTCACCAGGTATAACTTATTGACCTTGGTTCATCTTGATTCTCTTTCAAGATGTCTCTACGAAGACTGCTAGCCAGGATTCCAATGAGTGACTATGCGGATGGTCCACAGTGTAATGAGGCTTCAGTATAAGGACTATTTCCTGAGATGGTACCTTCAGGAAGTGTCCCGGTGATACCACTGCTCGTTGGTCAGCAGTTACTACCGGTGCTGCCGGTAGAGGACACTTATAGGCTTAGTTCCTTACATGAATTTTAGTGACAGATACCCCTTAAGTTTTGAGGAGAGCCTGAATCACTGGTGGCTAAGGACTGTCCTGAGGTGGTGACCTATTTTCCATCTAACCAAGGCACCATTAGATCATATGGCGGTCCGGGCAGTGAGCATTCTACGTGGATCGGTAGGGCAATGACAGAGTTTAGATTACCTATATCTTACGATGAGGTGACTTTTTCCGTGAACATAGCTTGAGAACCTTCCTCAGAGAAGGGGGTCTCTTTCCATGAAAAGCTAATGGGTTGCATTCCCAAGAGCTTCTACAGTTTTGACAAGACGAAATGTTGTTAATTGAGTATTCGTCGAGGTGTACCGACCATTCCAGGTACTCAATGGATACGATACGGCCAGTTCTTCTAGGCTCAGACCTCCGAGTGAGATGTGTTTATGGACATATGAGCCAGCATTATTCCTCTGTGCATTTCTAATTATGTTAGGGTGCTAGAGAGAACCTTAGTGGTTGAAAAATTCTTTGGCTGAGTGGATGCATCCAGTGAATTTCAGCAGTGGGAAAGAAGGAAAACGACGTCAGTTTTAGAAGCTTGGATGTGTAAAATGTTTTGAAAAGAGTAAGTGATAGGTACAAGTGAATTTTTAGGGAAGCAGACATGGAAGAGGATCTAGGATAGAAGCAGTAGGTGGTATACTTTTTGACATGTTACAACCACCACCCCAATGTAGTCCCCACTAGGCTTAAGGGAGCTAGAGTATAGGGGGATGGAGAAGCTACATGCGGTCAAGGAGTGTGACCAAAGGGCTCCAGGAATGATTCAAGGTATGGTCTGTGTCTAATACTAGTTTTCGTATTAATAGAAATAGGTACTAATCATTCCTTCTTGTCATGAATCTTGTTCAAGACCTAGAGTTTCTAGTTAAACTGTTGACTTAACCCTTACGTCTAGAGTTACCTATGGGAGGAGACTTGATAATCACACTTATGTCGACGGTGTGATCTGAACCTTGAGGCGAGAGTTTTGGTTGGGACCTCTTAGGGGCAGCGTCGAGGCCTTACGACGTTAGTTTGGGTATGGACTAGTCATCCATAGTTCATGCTCATATTGACTATTTTAGGAAAAAAGGTTGTAATATTTCTATAGCATTGGAATGGGGTTTTACTTGGTCAGTAAAAAAGGAAACCCAGGCAGCATAGGTTAAACTCATTCATAGGAGGGTGCAGCTAATCACTCTTGAGTCATCCAACCTTGCCCTCATGGCAGCAGGTGTTTTGAGTTTTCAGTTCCCAACAGTAGTGGCAGAGTGCGGGAACATCCTTTCAAAATATGTTTCCAGGATTACCTCCTCGTAGATATAGGGGCTTCTGAATTGACTTGTACCCAAGGATGACACCAATATCTACAACTTCATATCAGATGGCTTTCGTAGAGCTTCAGGATCTGAGAGTATAGTTGGGAGAATGGTTTACTATTTACTATGATCACAAGAGTCTCAGATATATCTTCTCACAGAAGGACCTAAACCGGAGATGGCGGTGATGGCTGGAGTTCCTCCTGTACTATGACTTTGATATAGTCTACGCTCTTGGGAAGGGGAATGTGGTGGCAGACGCACTCAGCAGGAGGTTTGGGCTACAGTTGTTGGGTGAGGTGACAGAGCAGCTAGCCGCGTTGTAGATATCCTTTTTGGATAGAGATGGAGCATCTTACCTCCAGTCTATGACTGTCACTCTCCCACTTTTTTTAGTGAGTTCGGGAGACTCAGCTTAGGGATGTATACTGCGAGGCCTGACGTGCTCAGATATCCTCAAGACAGGCTCCTGAAGGATTTTCTATAGGTGGGGAGCACGTCGTCATCTTTAGAGGGAACACCATGGTACCAGTGATGCTATAAGAGGAGGTGTTGAGGGAGTTCCATACATCCCCTTTATAAGTACATCCTGGAGTGTAAAAGATGTATTAGGACCTCTGGCGTCCGTACTAGTGGCCAAGGATAGAGAAAGTAGTGGCAGAGTTTGTATCTCGATGCCACACTTTTCAGCAATTGAAGGTTGGGCATCAGGTACCAGCGGGATTAGCTCAGCCACTTGAGGTACCGAAGTAGAATTGGGATGGTGTCTCCATGGACTTTGTGATGGGGCTACCACATGCATCCAGGGGACATGACTCCATCTGGGTGATCATTGACTGACTCACCAAGACAGCCCACATCCTGCCCATCGGAGAGTAGGGATTAGTAGAGGGATTGGGACGTCTCTATGTGCAGGAAATTGTATGGCTTTACAGGTTGTCATCAATGATCATATCAGATCGAGATCCTCATTTTACATCCCGTTTTTGGAAGGGATTATAGGAGGCATTCGAGACTTAGCTACGCATGAGCACCATCTTCCATCCTCAGATCGATGGTCAAATGGATCAGACCATACAGACACTTGAGTAAATGTTTCATGCTTGTGTCCTCGATTTTGGTCATAGTTGGGAGGACCACCTACCCCTGGTATAGTTCTCATACAAGAATAGTTATCACTCCACCATCGGCATGGATCTGTTTGAGGCCTTGTATAGATAACCATGCAGATCACCCTTTTGCTTGACAGACCCAGGGGAGTCAGCACTTATGGGTCCAGAGTTGGTACAGGTTACCACAGAGAAGGTGTAGTCCATCCAGGAGCAGATGAAGACTACACAGAGTCGACATAAGTCTTATACTGACAAGAGGTGGAGACCCTTGGAGTTTGAAGAGGGAGACCATGTCTTACTACGGGTCTCACCCCGACAAGGATTGTGGAGGTTTGGCTGGGGCGGCAAGCTTTCTTCAAGGTTCATCAGACCCTTCCAAATCCTTAGTAGAGTATGCGAGGCGGCGTACCATCTAGCTCTTCCCCCACAGATTCACCGGGTTCATAATGTATTCCATGTGTCAAAACTAAGGAGGTACGTGCATGATCCATCACACGTTATCGACTAGGGCGAGCTGGAAATCGACGATGGGGTGACGTTTGTGAAGTTCTTGGTGGATATAGAGGATCGATGATAGCGGTTCCTTCATGGGTGGTTGATACCTTTAGTGCGAGTTCATTGGTGGTATGGGAATCTCCAGGAGAGCACATGGGGGCAGAAAGTTCAGATTCGTGCTCAGTACCCTCATTTGTTTGATTTGCCATTATTTTTCCTTTCGGGGATGTAAAGACCTAAGATGGGGATAATTTTATGTCCTATAAATTCTATATAAATTATTTTTTATTATATGGATTTATTTCAAGACCGTGAAATCTGACGATGCATAATTTCGAGGGCTGGAGTGCCTGGAATGATCTGTGGAAAAGTGTTAATCTCAAAATAGCACGTGTGAGTAGTTTTCCTAAAAAAATAGAATAAATCTTAAACGGTCACCCAGATCATAAATCTGAGGGCACTGTTACATTTAGGATGGCGATTTTACCCTAGGCACGACTTAAGTTTAGTCGGTGCAGGCCTCCAGTGAGAAAACCTGAAAATGGGATAACCGTAAATAAAATAATTAAATAAAATTATTTTATTTTTAAAATGCTTATAACTCATGAACAGTGACTCAAATTAAAAATATGATACCACCACTGAAATCGTGAGGGTATACTTTCCTTAGGAAGATCCTAACTTTGGCTGGCCCGGGCCAACAGTGGAAGTTAGTTTTTAGCCGCAAATAAAATAATTAAGTAACAATTATTTTATTGTTAAATTCTATAAATCCTAAACGGTAACCCAGATTGAAAATATGAGAGTACCATTAAGCTCGTGAGGGCATTTTTACCTTAGGAAGAGCCTGACCTCGACCAGCACGAATCGAGGGTGACTGTTAATAATTATTTAACTTTTTTAAAGGTACGTTCAGTAAACGTGCGGGCGGTGTTTTTTTATCTTTTGAACCGGTGATCAGATTAAAAATCTGAGGGCACTGTTGAATCCATAGTGTCTAGATTCACTTAAGGGAGGCTTAACTTTGACCGCACTTGTTTGGGTGAAAAAGTTAATTTTACAACTTTTTAAGGAAATAATAAAATAACATGGGAATTATTATTTTCTTTCTTTTTTTTCCTACCTCCTGTTGAGTGGCGGTGGAGGGGACCACGAAGGTGGTAATACCTTTAAATATGGGATATTAAATGCCCATTTACTCTTTGGTTGCGTAACCACCCCTCACATAATTAATGGGGCACATTAATTATGTCAATTAATGTGGCGCATTAATTACGTCAATTAATAAATCTCATTAATTCCTCAATGCATTACCCACCCTTTTCCCCCTCTATTTAAATGGGTTTCGGGGTAGAGTTTTTCACATGGATTCTTCAAGCGAGGAACCTATGGTGAAGTGATGCGACACCTTCCACTGACGGAGATGGAAGCTCCGGTAGCAACAAACTGGGAGCAACGAACGCTGGCGGCCTCATCAAAGCACAGATTCTCCTTCCTTCACCGAGATGACTCCAACAATTCATGAGGTAGGGGTTGTTTATTAATTCAAGAAATTCCATCGATTATATTCCTCGTTCTTTAATTTGTGGGATGTTGTTGTGGTGTTTTTGAACGGGGTTTATCATTATTTTAATGTGATGTATTAATTATCCCCTCTTATTATAATGCTAACGTGGAGGGTGCGGGCCGAACGAACAAGGCCCGGACCCTCTGCCCCATTATTTTCATTGCGTTCTTCAGAGGTGGGTTGTTCCAACTTGATGAAACCTTGAAACTGAGAGGCGCACAACAATGGCGGCATCTCGGGAGGACTGCAGGTGCATCCGGAAGGAAGAACGGACCACCAGAGCTCACCTGCTGGCTCGCATAAGATTCATCGGCGCGGCATCGGCGGTGAAGGCGGCGGCCGGTGCTCACTGTCCACGAAGGAGGGAAGAACCATGGTGATGGTGAGGTGGTGCGCCGTCACGCACCGCAGGTGGAAGCCGCGGCGGAAGGTGATGGACCCTCTCCCTACAGGTCTTGCGGACACCCTGGCGACGCCACGTGGCACCGCCGCTTAAATGAACCAAACGGATCCTTTGAGTCATTTGGCTAGCGGACCATGCGACCCCCGCGTGGTTCGCGCCAGCTAGAGGGCCGGGTCGAGCCCGCCGTAGTCCTGGCTGGTTCAGGCCAGGTCGAACTCATGCCAGGTCGAGCCGGGTCAGACCAGACCCAGACCCCTCACGGGCCCAGATACGTTTAAATGACCGTGCGAATTGGATGTTCGTTTGAAAAACCATCTACTGTGCTGGGATCCTTGGAGAAAGACGGTCCTTTTGAGATACTCTAAGAGATTTTTGGAGGAAATTTAAGTATAGTCGGGTTGGATTGACCCCGAAACCAATCGGGATCTCACCACTAAAATTCCTATAACTTACAGACCAGGTGTCTGGTTGACGCATTGTCTGTTGCATTAGAATCCTTATGATGTGATGGATTATCAGGTTACTTATTCATGGGACTTCGTGCTAGTTGAAATATTCCCAATTTCTTGAGGAGCGGTTCTCCCAGAATCAAGCATACTATGAGCGGGAATCCAGTGGTTGGTAGTGACGTGGAGGTTGGAGACAGATCATATAGAGGTTAGTACCAAGTGATTCTGTGTGGATCAACACCTAGCGATACTATGTGGATCAGTAGTACACGACCCGATGAGGACCAACCTTAGAGCGGCCCATCGTGGATCAGCATCATACCGATCCTGTGTGGGTCATATCATGTGTGGGTCAGATCATGTGTGGGTCAGTGCTCAGCGATCCTATGTGGGTTAGCACATACCGATCTTGTGTGGGTCAACGCTCAGCTATCCTATGTGGGTAAATGCATACTGATCCTGTGTGGGTCTTGCAGGGGTTGGTACCTATTGACTCTGGGCGGTTCGAATCATGTGTGGGTCTTGTGGGGGTTAGTACCTATCGACTCCGAGTGGTTCAGATCCTGTGTGGATCTTGTGGGGGTTAGTGCATATCGATCCTATGTGGGTCAGACTCCGTCTGGTCAGCAGTAGTACCTCTTGACAGAATAATATGATCAAGCTTTATGCCTGATCATCTGTACTTTTATGCTTTACTTATACCTGGTTTGAGCTGAATGTTTTGCTTTGTGTTTTGTGATTGAGATCATGCTTTGTAGTTTTACTTTGTAAAATTCTGAGAGACCTTCGGGGGTCTCGGGGTCCCTACTGGGTATTGTTATACTCACCCCTACATGGGCTTTGCCCACACCTTGTTGTGTCTTGTGCAAACGACGAGTGGCTCAGCTAAGACTGTAGGAGCCAGGACTATCCAGTACATGGAGGTAACTGGTCAACATGGTGAGCAGTGGAGATGAGTTGTACCTACCCTTTTGGTAGGATCCTTTGTGGATGATCGTAGGAGCTGTTTTCTATTTTTATTTATAGTTGTATCTTTTCAGTTGGGCTTGTATTCCGGGCCGTCTATTTTCAGTACACACTTTTACTACTGCAGTTTTACTTCGAGGTTGCATCTTGTTGTGTTTTGGGTTATGTGTTTGTACAAGTTTAAAGGAAATGCCTTCCCATTTTAGGGATATGTCTTTCCAGTACTAGTCGCTAACCCCTGGCCTATGGAAGGAGAGCTTGGGGTGATCATGGAACTGGCCCTAGTGGACGGGTCGTGACAATATGCAAAGCAATTGCATGTTAGACTTTGGCTGGAGCTGGGAGGATCACTTTCCCTTTGTATAGTTTGCATTGAGGACCTATATGGGAGACCCTGTAGGTCCCCCTTGTGCTAGATATAGATCATTGAGACATCTCTTTTGGGCCCAGAGATGATGCAGTTGATGATGAAGATGGTCCAGGTCATCCATGAGAGGATGAGAATGGATCGGATTAGGTAGAAATATTATGCAAATCATTGTCATAGTACCTTGGAGTCTGAGCAAGTAGATTACGTTTTCCTGAGAGTCTCCCCACAGTGAGGATTGTGAAGGTTCGACTAAGTAGGAAAGATATCCCCAAGGTTCATCAGGCCATTCAAGATCGTGCAAATGGTTAGTGAGGATGCTTACCACTTCGCCCTACCCCCATAGTTAGAGCGGGTGTACGAAGTCCTTCACATGTTGCATCTAAGCAGATACGTGCATGACCTCATGCGTGTTATTAACTAGTGTGAGTTGGACATCAAGGATGGATCCACCTTTGTGGAGCACCCGACGGTGCATGAGGATCGATAGGAGAGGGGCCTATATGGATGGACTATACCCTTGTTTCAGATGTTGTGGAATCACAAAAATGTATAGGAGAGTTCCTGGGAGTGAGAGAGCCAGGTGCGGGCTCAGTATCCCAAATTATTGGTCTAGTTTTTCTTTTTAAGGATGAAAATACTGAAGGTGGAAATGATGTAGAGACCTAGTTTTTTCCTTTTAATACATTGAAATATTTCTATATATATTTCCAGAGCTAGGCATAGAGACGACATGTTATTCCAAGTCCCAGTGTTCCTGGAATTAATTTTATAAAATTCTTAAATACATTTTATATTGTGTGTGTGTGTAGTTCCTTAAAGAAAATGAGATAAATCTTAAATAGAAGCTCAAATCATAAATATGATACCATGGTTGAGTCTGGAACATGTTGTTTACCCTAGGAGAAACCTAAAAAAGGTCAGTGCAGGGTGTTCGGATATCTCACTTGTCGGTGGTACGTTTAGTAGATTAATTAATTATTTAAATTAATTCATTCATTCATTTAATCTAATATGATTTTCCTTTAAATAAATTGTTGTGGAAATCTGGACAGGGGTAGCCTCATAACCCTAGAATCACCAAGCGAAATTCTTCCTCTTTCCATTGGATAATCACCATGGATGATAATGAAATGCTGGATCAAAGCAGATCGGAGTGCAGCGAATGTAATGACTTCTTCCAATATTTGGTGAGCATGTTCTTCGATGACAAACGATCCAATATCTAGGTATGATTATTTAATTTTTAGTTTACACCATTTTTTATTAAATTTCCTGAGCAGATTAATCCCCTCTATTGATCTACACCAATTTTGGATCCATGACATTCTCTTATGTACCAATTAAATTGTTTATTCCTTGGTTTTTTAACACTGGGTATTTGTGTTCTTGATTGTTGGATGAGAACACTTGATGATGATCTATAAACCTATTTTATTGTGCCTTTATCCCTCAATTTATTCATGTCCTTCACTGGTTGGACCCTGGGGTCCTGGTTCGACATTACTGGGTGGTACTAAGCCCGATTAGACCCCCGGAATCCCAAAGAAATGATGAAATAGGCATGGATTGATGAAATGATGATAGGTATGGGATTTTTGTGGGGTTTTGGTGATAATTTTGATTGTTTTAGATTAAATCCAAGGAGGTGGAGGGATAAACAAAACTAATTTCCATACATTAGATGGCCAGAAATGACATATTCAGACGAGGTCCACTAATCTTGAGCATAAATGATGCAAGATCTGTAGTGGAATGACCTGATTCAAGTGTGGTACATGGATCTAAGAAACTCTAAAAAACCTGACTACACGTCGTGTATCGTGATAAACACATGGCATGTAGCCCCTTGGCTACGTCGGATATGGTTTTGGGGTTTTGTAAGGACGGCATGTCGTGTAGACTCCCTACACGTCGTGTAGACTCCCTACACATCGTGTAGACTCCCTACACATCGTGTAGACTCCCTACACATCATGTAGACTCCCTACACATCATGTAACCCCTTCCCTATATAGATGATCTATGTGATGGAGCACACAGCTAGGAACACATCATGTGTCTAATTACACGGGCATGGCTAGAGAAAATGGGGTGGCACCTCATGTGGGAAAGGTATGTCATGTACTAAAGTACACAGACACTGGGTAAAGTACACGGACATGGGGTAAAGTACACAAACATGGGGTGGATATGCAAGCATGGCCAAGCACATGAGGGGGTGGCATTGACACACTGTGTATATTCCCTACACGCCATGTATACCTACATGGTTGGAAATTTGTGTACCCCCAAGGACACATCCAGGCGGTGGATTAGGACCACACATCGTGTGGGTCCCCTCACACATCATGTACCCCTTGTCTCCTTTTGAGGAAACTTCAAGATTTTGTATCTCATTTGTTTGGACTCGTATTTTGGTCCACAAGTAGCCTATCCTGAGTGTTTTTTCATGTAGAACATTATGGTGACCTCGATTGTGGATTTTGAGATAAGATGTGAAATTTTATGGGCATAGAACTTATTTGAGGTGACTCCCAATGACGGTAGTGATCACACGGTATCACCAGAGGCTTCCTATAGAGTGGAACCCCCTATTAGATAAGGAAAAGGTCCTCGATGACTAGAGTGGAACCCCCTGTCACACCAGGGTGTGGTTCCTCAATCTAGAGTGGAACCCCCTGTCATCTTGGGCACGAGTCCTCTACCTTTCGAGTGGAATCCCCTATTGGATAGGGTGTAGGTCCTCGATAACCAGATTAGAACCCCCTATCACACCAGGGTGTGGGTCCTCAACCTATAGAGTTGAACCCCCATTATCTTGGGCATGGTTCCTCTACCTTCTGAGTGGAACCCCCTATCGGATAGGGTGTGGGTCTTCATGACACTAGAGTGGAACCCCCCATCAGCATGGGCATGGGTCCTCTATGGATACATATAGATTGAAACCCCCTAACACACTAGTGTGTGAGTCCTCTACTTGGAGTTTGTTCTCTCTCGGCTATGTGGTATAGTGGGGGGGTGGGGGAATTCACACAACTATATATGGGCAGACGTGTGAGATGTTGGGAATCGTTGATGGACTTTTGGAACTATTGGTGACTCTTATTCTTAGGCTAGGTTGTGAGATGGAGATACCCTAACACTCTCATTTTTTATTCTTTTACTAAGAATATGTGTGTGTGTGTGTTTGTGTGTGTAACTATAAATTTTTATTTGGTTACTCTCCTTTCAGGGGTTGTGAAGACGCACGGGGTACGCCACATATTTTCTGTGTTTAGCTTCTCATGGTTGGATGAGTCTACTCTCCTTCTGTAGGTGGAAAATACTCGATGTGTAGTTCATCTACACAACATTTTGAGCCCCTTGTGTTTGAACGAGGTTACTTTCTCACTTAGTTTGGGTTGATATGTTATCTTTCATTGCATCCTACATCCTTTTTACTATATGTTGTATTTTTATTCTTGTTTTATCTCTTATTTCTCCCCCTTCAGCTTTAGGGGTATCCTACTGGGTATGTATATACTCACCCCTACATGGGTTTTTCCTGCATGTGTTGTGTATTATACAGACAACGGAACGGTCGATGTTGAATTCAGAGGAGCTTAGGGATACCTGGTACTTTGGACCATGTACGGTGGTTGTAGCTTGGAGATTAGGAGGTGGGATCTCTCAGTGTTTTACTTTCTAGTTTTTTGAGGTTTGGACATATTTCTGGTTGGGCATGTATTTTTTTCTATTACTTTTCAGTTTACACTACCGTACTCTTATATTATCTAGAGGTTTTACATGCATAGTTTCTCCCCTAGTGTTTTGCATCTTTTATTATTCTTCATATTCACTTTTATATTGGGATGGTTGTGTGTGTGTACAGGTACTTAGGAAAAGGCCTCCTCATGTTAGTTATGCCTTTGACACTGGTCTTCATCCCTTGGCCTATGAAGGCTGGCTTGAGGTAGTTACGGCTTGAAACCTGACTTGGTTCAGGTCATGACAGTCTTTCAATTGACTATTGTAACAGAGATAGTGGACCAGAACCTTATTACATAATGAAACCTAAGGTAAGATGGCATTGTGATCTAGGACGGTTCAGTTCCGAGGTAGGGTGATGATTCATCTGGTAGTAGGAAGCGTTGTTTTGAGGGTGCGCACAAGGTCAGTACCATCCATGTGACACACACTGACAATAATGTGGTGTGTCGCTAGTGTGTAGGGACATTCCATAATAATACCCAGTGCACAAGGAACCTAATCAAGTGTTGAGCTTGCGGCAGTATGGGTCACCTTAAGCGCTTCTTCTGACCTTTTCCTCCGTGCCTGATGATAGGGGATCTGTATCAACACCACTTTTAGGTACTGAATTATCCAATCCATGTCAAGTTTGGAGTTGGTCTTTTAACAGTCGATCAGGCCGAGGATTTGGTTATACTCAAGGTAGTCGGGCCTTAGATCTTCTATGTCAGTAGAGTAGACCTGCTCAGGCTAGTCAGGAAGCATCTCAGGGTTGCAGTTCAAGCCATATCTATACAGTGCAGCCTATTCCTGAGAAGTAGAGTCTAGATCCTTCTACTATATGAGGTACTATTTTTGTAGCCTCTACCCTGGTTTATTCCCTTTTGATATAGGTGCATCTCACTCCTTTATATCTGATGCAACTATGGAAAATATGGGCCTAATTATAGAGTATTCTAGTGGCATGATGAATCTTTATATACTACTATGGGTCAAATCAGAGAGAATACCCCAGTGTAAGGTGTTCCCACTTGTGATAGGTGGGTACTAGTTCTTATGGAGTTTCTCCATCCTCAATATGACTGGCTTCGACGTCATTCTTGGTTTGGAATGGCTAGTGCCTTATCACGCCTATGCTGATTACTATCATCGGCGGTTGTCGTTCAAATCACCCAAGGGTAGAACATATATTCATAAGTGCGAATAGGATTTCCAGGCTAGTTGAGCTAGACCTAATTGTCAAGGGATAGGTAGGGTGACAACCCAGATGGAGAGTCTCTTTATGAGTGACCAAGGAATATATCTTGTATAATTCCCTCCTATTGTAAATCTCTTTAGGGAAGTCTTCCATAATGATTTCTCTGGTTTATCTACTAAGAGAGAGGTTGAATTCAGTATTGATCCAGTTCTAGGTGTGGCACTAGTGTCTATTCCTCCCTATAGGATGGAACCTACAAAGATCCATGAACTCAAGAAGCATCTCAAAGATCTAGAGTCTAAGGGTTTTATGCGACCCAACACATCACCTTGGGGTTCACCCATCTTTTTCACCAAGAAGTCAGATGGTACCCTCAGGTTGTGCATGGATTATAAATGGTCGAACCAACTTATATTTAATAAATGGTGTCCACTGCATCATATAGATGACCTATTCGATCAGCTCTAAAGAGTGACTATTTTCTCTGAGAATGATTTGAGGTTGGGATGCCATCATTTGTGTGTGAGGAAATCAAACATACCACATACATAATTTCAGAGTAGGTATGACTTGTACAAGTATCTGGTCATGTTGTTCGGCCTTACGAATGCACCGACAGTCTTTATGTCTCTGATGAATTGGGTTTTCCACCCGTACTTGGATTCATTGGTGGGGGTCATATTATAATACATCTTAGTGTGTTCTCACACCAGAAAAGACAATGTCAATTATCTTGATATCATGTTGAATACACTAAGAGAGCATAATCTATATGTTATGCTCAGTAAATGCGACTTTTGGATCGTTAATGTTCAATTATTAGGTCATATCATTTGAGAGGAAAGCATATATGTTGACCCATAGAAGGTGATTTTCATGGTTTCTAGGGAACAACCCAAGAATGTTTTTGATATACAAAATTTCTTGGTGTTGGATGGATATTTTTGGTGATTCATTCAAGATTTATCCCACTTAGCAGTGACTCTTTATAGCTTGACTAACAAGGGTGTAAAATTCATATGGTCTGAAGCTTGTGAAAAATATTTTCAGTAGTTAAAGGGGAGACTGAATTTAGCACCGATCCTAATTTTACCTGAGCTGGGAAGAAGCTATTCTATTTATTATGATGATTCAGTAATCGGGGTGGGGTAGTGTTGATGTAGGGAGATTGTGTTGTGGCATATGGGTCCCTCCAAATGAGGTTGCATGAGGATAATTATCCTACGCACGACCTTGAGCTAGCATCCATGCTTCATGATCGACATTGTTGGAGTTATTATATATTGGGTGAGTATTTTTCTATTTACATGGATCAAAAAAGTCTCAAATACATCTCCACACATCGAGAATTAAATATGAGGTAGCACGAGTGGGTTAAATACCTTCAGCATTCGACTTTGAGCTTGCTTATACACCCAAAAAGGGTAATGCCATGGATGAATCCTTAAGATGGAAAAATCATACTCAGGTTATCCAGGTGGCTAGTTTTGAGTGATGGTTGATGGATTTGTTTTCTAAGATACACCTGGAGGTTTAAGAACAGCACAGGAAACCTATTTTAGAAACTTTTCTAGTGACATATTCTCTTCTAGAGTGGGTGTGGATGAGGTAGCTATTAGATCTTGAGGGACTCATCTTAAGGGAGAGTGTCTTAAAAGATAACACACCTTCTGGTTAGTTTGTTTATGCAAATGATATATTTCTCTTCTGTGGGCGTGTTTGGGTGACTTCAGATATACAAGAAGAGTTCATAAATCTCATGCCTCTATTTGTATCTTGGGCTTACTAGATTTTGTGATAGGCATGTTGAGATCCTCTTGAGGCAGCGATGTGGTATGGGTGATCATCAATAGATTGGCCAAGGTCGCACACTTCCTACCGATATGTGATACCTTCTTATTTTATGACCTTGGGAGGATTTATATTTGGGAGATAGTGCACCTTTAGGGTGTTCCCCATTCTATTGTGTCGGACTGAGATACTCGCTTTACATCATGATTCTAGGAAGGGTTGTAGAATGATATAGGTTCAAATGTTCTCTTGAGTACATCTTATCACCCTCAGACCAACGGGCATCCCGAGAAAATGATAAGGGTGACATTCTCCAAGCATGTATCCTTGATTTTCGAGGTTTGTGGGAAAAGTATATACCTATTGTAGAGTTTCTATACAATAAAAGTTTCTAGAAAATGATTCAGATAGCTTGTATGTGGCCCTTTATGGTAGGTCATTTCATTCACCTCTATTCTAGTTGGAGGCAGGTGAGTTAGCACTACTGGGTCCTCATCTCGTTCAGGAGACTTTAGAACAAGTATAGCTGGTTTAGAAGCATATGGATACAACTCATTCCAAGAATAATTCTTATACCAATCATCATCATCGACCTCTATAGTTTGAGGTGGGACATCGATTATTTCTACATGTATCACCTAGATTTGGTCACAAACAAATTCAGAGATAGGGAAAGTTATCACCTCGATATGTAGGTCTTTTCAAGATAATGGAGAGATTCAAGCCAGTAGCATATCAGTTGCAGTTACCTTAGAGGTATTATTCCATGAATGACATCTTTCATGTATCGCATCTTTGTCGGTATTATGCTGACCCATCTCATTCATTTGATCCCGTGGATATTGAGATGGAGGCAGATGTGTCCTTTGAGAAGCATCTGATATGTATCATTGATCAGAGCATAAAGGCTCTCTAAGGATGTTTTATTCCTCTAGTATGGGTGTTATGGTAGCACAGACGTGTGCAGGATGAGACCTGGGAGTGGGAAGTCAATGTACATGAGCAGTGGATAGAACTTCTCTCAGATGACATTTTACCCCCCTTTGAAGG
Source organism: Viscum album (assembly GCA_963277665.1). Taxonomy (NCBI): domain Eukaryota; kingdom Viridiplantae; phylum Streptophyta; class Magnoliopsida; order Santalales; family Viscaceae; genus Viscum; species Viscum album. Next base: position 1,056,655,548 of record OY728133.1, read on the forward strand.
GAAACTCGGGGATGAGTTGTCTTAAGAAGGGGAGGTTCTAACGTCCCTTATTTTCTCAAAGGTATGGATCATTTTTTTTTGTCTTTAACTCCTTGGTTTGGCCCTTTTAATGTTACCTAATGGTTTCATGGAGGTCACGGGGGTGTGTGGGGATTATTCGGATCTCAGAGCCCTGGAGTTTGGAGAAACATATTGGGTCATATGGTTAAGAGAAACTATGTTTCCAAATCCACATAGTTTCCCTAACCGTTTGGGATGTGATAGTGGGGTGTAGGGGGTGCACAGTTTGTCTGCAACCATACGATCCCAGGTTCATGCCTATGTGGAGTGGTAGTTCCACTTGGACAATGGCACATTGCATATCTAGAACACGGTTAGCCAAACTGTGTGTCTAGCCCATGTGGGGTCCCTCCTTAGGCAGTGTTGAGGTGCATGGTTAACGCATGGTTTGGGAAACCGTGCAGCCAAACTGTGTGCCCCTATTAGGATTGGTGATTTTACTCTTTTTCCCTCGATGAATTAGAATGCATCACACCTCCTTTCTCCCTCCTCCTCCGGTGAACTTGATCTCTTATTCCTCTCTCATGGGTTCTTCCTCTTCTTCTTCTAGGTTCTATGGTATCTCCCTCATTCTTCATCCAAAATAATTATTCATTGAGTGTGTTGGGAAGTTGAAGATAATCTCTACACTCATCTTCCTTCTATTCTTCATTGCTCTTATTCTCTGTTACGCTATTCATGTGAAACCTCTTTTGCCTTATTTGTAGGGATTTTGACAATTTCTCCAATATCTTCTGTTCTAGCTTGATTCGAGGGCCGAAAATAGATGAGTGGTATTTTATTAACCTAAGGTGGGTGGTCTAGTTATTTATTACAAGTTTAGTCACTTTTATATCATGCATCATTATGTCGTGCACCTGACCCTTCTAGTAACACCTCTAATATTTTAAATAAATTAATCTAAATAGTTTCTCATATCTATTGTGGCCTTAGCCTACATAGAAACTCATACTTGGGTTGTTCTCCTTGTTGGAAGTCACCCCTTGTGTGTTCCCTCTATAAACGACCTAATTTCCCTTTCCTTGAGATGTTAAACCACCATGTGGTGTGTGTTGTACTTATAATAAATGACTTAATTAATGAATTGAATTAAGATGAATGGTGGTCCATATATTAGTCCCTCAAGACTTATTCTTTCTTGCTCAATGCCTCGTTGCTTTAGGCCTTATTCTTGTGACCACACCATGTGCCTTATGTTATATGCTTGTTTCCTTATGACTCGTGTCACACCCCAACATTTAAATTTATTTTTTTATTTTTTTATTCCTTGGATTTTGTTAATTGCGTTAAGGTTCCGAGTGGGTCTTGGTTTAAATTTTTTTATGTTTAATGATTTTTGTGGGTTTAAGACCGGTGCACAGGCACCACATGGTTAGAAATTTTTTTTAAAATCATGCTTCTGGGTTGGTGCTTTTAATGTTGTTGATAAAATTTCAGTTTAGTATTTAAATGATAGAAATATGGTGATTTTTTGTGGTACTTTCACTTTGAAAATTTTTAGTAAACTGACTGAGCCATTTGGTATCATGTCATGAATTGTGTGGGAGTTGCAAAACTTATTTTAGAATGGCCTTGGTGTGCATTTGAATTAAAAAGAGGATTTCGAGTGTGTATTTGGTATAAATATTTATTGTTCTACTTAGAATTTTTTTTAATTATTTAAACGATTTATTAAAATGTGTAAGTGATTTAAAATCATGTTTTAAAATAATTTTGGTGTGCATTTTATTGGGTAATTTTATGGCTTGGTGGTTATATGGAAATGTTTTAAAAAGAGTTCTATGGTGGTGTTGGGTTTTTTTTATGTTTTCTAAATGAGGTGTATAGTAGAACATGGTTTTAAGATAATTGGTGGATTTTGCAAAAATGGTTTTCAAATTTTCTCTTTGGATTTTAATGTTCTATTGGATGTCGGCACAACCATGAGTGCACTAGGTGCACACATGGAAGTTCCCTCAAATGAATATGGCACTTGTAAAATGATATTTCTCTATAAACCTCAGTTTTCTAAAGGGAATTTAGTTTTCAAATAAATGTGTTCCCTTTGTGTGGTTTCTAAAGATGGTTTTAAATGAGGTTTTATAGAGTGTTGCTTCAAGTGTTTTGGAAATCATAGTTTTTAATGGGTTCTTTAAGGTCTGGACATTTGGTTTGAAACATGTTTCGATGTGGGTTGAAAAAGAGTGAAGGATTTTTTAGTAATTGGGGAGTGTTTGAATGTGTGTTTGGGACTTAAAGGCTCGTTTGGATCTTCCAACTCATGGGTGAAGTTGTGTTAACTTTTAGAATGGTTTGTGTTTGGAAATTTGCCGTGCCTGGTCAGATTTTTCAATGTTTTTAGAAAATGGTTTCAATATGGATGTGACGTGACGGCCCGGTTGGAACTTTTTTTAATTTGAAATGATTGAATGCGTATATGGGAGCACTCCTGTCTAGGGTAACCCTTTATGGGTGAATGTATAGGAAGTGTATGTGTTTGGGGTAGGCAAGTGCGGCGACGGCATGATAAGGTGAGTCATGCGTGCAAGGGCCTCCTACTTACACAGTACTATTTTTATAACCACTATGTGTTCCTGGGAGTCTCTTAGTTGATTGAGTGATGGTTTCTTATTATCCCTGATTAGACAGGTTGGTACCCACTAGTAGGTATAGAGGCCAGATGGGGAGTGCTGCTGGTTTCTTTTGTCACGAGGGTGGCCAGTTGGTTATAGACTTAGGAGCTTCACCATACGGCGGTAGGTGGTTTTGAACCGAGTAAATCCAGGGGTCTTCTAGGAATGTTTAGAATCAGTCATGTTTACTTAATTATTTACATTGCATGTTTACTTTTCGTTGCACTAGTTTATTTCCAGTCTGTGCTGTTTACCAATTTTATTTTAGCATAGTTTCAGTATCACCTGTTTTGGTTTTAATTTTCAAATGGCAGTTGGTTTTGGAAAAATGATTTGTCTTTGTGTTGGATTTTAAAATAAGGAAATGATTTTTGGTTTTATTAAAATGTGAAAAAAAAAACTATTTTTATATCTATTTTTCAAACTAGAATTAATGGATTGTTTCCTAGAAGGAAAGGCATGGATTCTGTAGTGTTTTTCTATTGAGCATTTTGGTTCTCAACCCTATGTTATCTTTTCAGTTTTAGGTTTCTTTAGTGTTGGATCAATCTTAGAACGAACTTGGTTCTGAGTTGGGTGGTGACCTAGAAGGTCGCATGGAGGTATGTTGAGCTGTTCTGTTTATTTCTTTTCCCGCTGCTAGAGTTTAGTTTTATTGTTCTATTTATTCTTGTTTATTTCTTTATCTTTTATGATCCAAATCATTCCCAATATCTTTATTTTGATGACCAGCACTGGTTTCCTTCCTGGGGGGATAGAAAACGCCCCTCGGGACATGTTGCGGACCAGCTTGGGTGACCGGTTCAGGGTCAACCCGGGTTGGTTCGTGACAAAAATGGTATCAGAGGAGGCCCGTATTATTTGGGGTGTCTGGTAGATGGATATTAGGACTGTCATGACTTATGAGGTAGGTACAGGAAGGGTTTCATGAACCCTCGCTCGTTCCTAACCTCAAGTCACCAGGGGTAGTTCAAGAATTGAGTCCCTGTCTCGTTCTGGTTTGTTTTAGATTGAGGGATGACAATGGAGGCACGCCGATGTTACACTATGATTTCACATGGAGTAGTGACCCATGCGGAGTCTGAGTACATGGTTTAAGTTCCTCCTAGTTGTTGACACTTACATGGGGCATGGCCCACTACCATGTCGTCAAGTTAAGCATGACTACTAGTCCCTCACTCTGTTATTTTGATACAAGTTGAGTTTCGTCTTGGTTTTGGTTGGTGTAAGTGCACTTTTGAAAATGAAAAGGGGGTTTTGAAATGAGAATGATTTCTTTTAAATGGCTCTAAATTCATGAAATGGGTTTTAAAACTGAAAGCTCTTGGTCTAAAAGCCTGGTGTTTTCTTGGAAATTGGTAGAGAAATGGTTTGGGTGAAACCTCGGGTACTCTTTATAAACGTTTGCACATGTGAGGGAATGCATGGGAAGTGCATGTTGGTGCATATGGATGAAAGTGGATGAAGATATGTGCAATGGTTCATGGGATTACTGGGGTGTGTACTTGGAATTAAAGGATTGACCTTGTTTTTCTAAAGTGATTTTAAAAAGGGGAAATGTTTTTGGAAATTGAATTTGGTTTGAAAAGTAGGTTTGGTATTTGGAAAATGGCCTTGAAAGAAGGCAGTTTTGAAATCTAAAATGAAAAGGGAAATTTTGGGGTGTGTTTGTATTTTTTTGGTTTTGAGCCGATCATTTTGGCTCGGGAGGTTAATTTTAATTATACTTTGATTTGACATCAGTTTTGGATTTGTGTTTTATATACTTTTCAGAAAATGCCGCCCAAAAAGGTCCCCAGGTTTCTGATAAGTCATGCCCAGTTTGCGGTCTTTCTCGGACGTTGCCTGTTCTTCGTAGTAATCGAGGTCTATTAGAGGTAGTTTTGTGGTTTGAAGAGGTCAAGTGTGTCTTTAGGCTGTTAGTAACTCCCAAGTCTGTTAGAGTTTGAGATGTCCTGAGATTGTTTGAGGGTCTGACTTTGGACAAATGAGAGTTGTTTTCCCCATCATCAATGCTAGTTGGGATGACGTGGGATGTCTTTAAATCTGTATTTTTCTGATAATTCATACCTGAAAATTGTGAAGATGAAGAAAAGGGAAGAGCTCATGCGTATTCAAAAAGTCCAACAGATCGTGAGGCATTCCTAACTGATTTGGTCTCTGGAGCGCAGATAGTTGGCAATCCAGCGTATCCAGTTGCTTGTGAAGGTTCCCCATCTAGCGAGCAGGGTGTGTGAGAGGGACCTGTTTCTAAAGAGTCCTATGCAGTGGTTCTGGCTTCCAGTTCATTGGATTGTTTAATGGTGTGCCATCAGTGTGGAAATTTAGGGCACACAAAGCCATCATGTCACATCCCTCCGAAGACGTTCCCTTGTTGCGGGTGTTGGGGTCATCTAGAGAATTTTTGCAGGAAGCGTCGTCTAAAGAAGACTTTGTGACTGGAGGATTCCAGTGCCTGACTATGAGTCAGGAGATGCTTCATCCATCAGAGCCACTACCACAGGTCTTGGGGTGAAGCTCACGCGCAGTCAAGAGTTGTTGGGGGTGTGAAGCCTCAGTTCAGGTTTTGTGTTCCGTGTTGGCAGTGGAACATTTAAAGTCTTTCTGTTGTTGTTTTTCTATTGTTAAAGTTATGAAATTGTTGTAATTTCATTGTTTTGTTGTGAATTTATGATGGACTCATTCAATTTTAATCCAATAGTTCCGTTTGTCTGGTTATGGTTTTCTAAATCGTGCTTTTTCTTAAAGTGTGTATGACCCTTGTATGGGTTGATCTTGGTTTAGCTGTGTTCATTTAGAGGTGTAAGTGCTTGTGGAAGAGTCGATGTTTGTAGTTATGCTCGGGTTCACTGCTTGGGTTAAGTTCTTCTCAAAGGTTTTTCTCTAATGTTGGGGTTTTTTTTGTCTGGGTCAAGAGTTTCAAGTTTCAGCAGAGGTGTTGTTCGATTGTGCTATAGAAGTTAGTTTGGATTGATTGGGAGTTCCAATGTCGCCCCCCCCCCTCCCAGGGTGGTATGTTGGGTGTTAAATTTCCACACTAGTTGAGTTCTAATGGTGGGGAGAACCCTCTCCTAGTCTCTCATCCTCTTATGTTACGATTTCTTTCAATTTTAATCGGGCATGGATTTTTGTTTTGTCTATTGTTCTACTGGGTGACTTTCTGGGGGAAGAAAGTGTCTGTGGTGGGGAGAATTGTCACACCCCAACATTTAAATTTATTTTTTTATTTTATTATTCCTTGGCTTTGGTTACTCGCGTCAAGGTTTGGGTTGGGTCCCGGTTTAAATTTTTTGACATTTAATGATTTTTGTGGGTTTTAGACCTGTGCACAGGCACTGCAACCATGCGGTCGCCCCAGGTTCTTGTGCGGGTGCCCAAGTGGTCTGGGTTGAGGCGTGAAACTTGTGCGCAGTTTATTAAGTCATGCGATGAGCGCGCGGTTACCCGGTTTTTAGAATAAGATAAATAAATGGAATAAAATTTAAAAAGAATGTTCGATAACAATAATAATAATATTATGTTGTTATTTTTATTATTACTATGATTATTTTTAAGAATAATAATATTATTATTGATATTATTATTATTCTTATTGTTTTTGTTTTTTTAAGAAAAATGATTAAAATTATTATTAAAATTATTATTGTGGTATTAATGGTATTATTATTATTTCATTATTATCATTGTTATTTTTATTATTATTTTTATAATTATTATTTTTATTGTTATTAATTTTTATTATTTTTATTTTTATTATTGTTATTATTATTATTATTGGCTTTATTATTATTATTATTATTATTATTATTATTATTATTATTATTATTATTATTATTATTATTATTATTATTATAAAATGAAAAAAAATAAAGAAATCCTATTCTACTCGGTGCCCCCTTCCCCCCTGACTCGATTCGCGCAGTGGCGCCCTTCCCTGCCTTTCCCCTCGCGTGGCTGCACTCCCTTGTCGTTTGCTCCCTGCACTCGTCGCTCTGCCCCGCCCTCCGCTCTGGCCTTCTCCATGGCCCCCAACCACGTCGGCCTCACCCCTTGGTTCCCCTTGCCTATCGTTTCCCTCCTTTCGTGCCTCCACCTTCTGACTTTTCCGACCGCCATCCTCTTCGTCGCTCCGGCCTCACCCTTCTGCATCACCGGCCAGCCGACCCCCCAGTTCTCTCCAGTCCTTTCTCGTCTGCACTCCCAACCAACCGACCTCTCTTTGCTCCGGCCAGTGACGCACCGGACCCCCCCCCCCCCCCTCCACTCTCTCATGCGACTTGCACCCCTTCTCTCCTTTACTCCGCCAGCGGCGCACCAACCGACCTCACCCCTCCGGCCAGCCCTCACCGACCGTCATCTATGGCGGCCAGAAGTGACGTGATGCCTCCCCTCCTTACTTCGATTTGTGTTTTTTTCGCTTATTCCATATTTGGTGTTTTTATTTGTTTTGGCCAAATCCTAATACCTTGAGTTGTGTTTCGCACATTTTGCTTGTTGTCTAGGGTGTGCAATTGGTCTGTTGGGTGTTGTTCGTCTTTCTACAAAAGTGTCATTGTGTCTACACTTGGTTTGAGGTAGGTGAATTCACGTGTTTTTCCTTTTCGAAGCATTCCATTAATACTTACTTTCTTTCAATTAATTTTTCTTTTAATGTGTTTCACACCTTAATTATTCTTGCGACTAGTTTTTGGATAGTGTGTTCTTGTTGGTAAAATTTGTTAGAACTAGTTTTTAAATCATGCTTGTGGGTGGTAATTTTAATGTTGTTGATCAAATTTCATTTTAGCATTTAAAAGATAGAATTCTTGTGATTTGTATGGTACTTTCACTTTGAAAATTTTTAGTAAAATAGCTGAGTCATTTGGTAGCATTTCATGAATTGTGTGGGAGTTGCGAAACTTATTTTGGAATGGCCTTGGTGTGCGTTTGAATTCAAAAGAGTATTTCGAGTTTGTATTTGGTGGAAATATTTATTGTGCTACTTAGAAGTTTTTTTTATTGTTTAAAAGATTTATTAAAATGTGTAATTGATTGCAAATCATGTTTTTAAATAATTTTGGTGTGTGTTTGATTGGGTCATTTTATGGCTTGGTGGTCATATGGAAATGTTTTAAAAAGAGTTATGTGGTGGTGTTGGGGTTGTTTTATGTTTTCTAAATGAGGTGGATGGTAGAACATGGTTTTAAGATAATTGGTGGGTTTTGAAAAAATGGTTTTCAAATGTTCTATTTGGATTTTAGTGTGCCATTGGATGCCGACACATCCATGAGTGCACTAGGTGCACACATGGAAGTGACCTCAAATGAAGATAACACTTGTAAATGATATTTCTCTATAAACCTCAGTTTCCTAAAGGGATTTTAGTTTTCAAATAAAGTTGTTCCTCTTGTGTGGTTTCTAAAGAGGGTTTTAAAGGAGGTTTTATAAAGTGTTGCTTCAAGTGTTTTCGAAAACAAGGTTTTTAATGGGTTCTTTAAGGTTTGGCCATTTAGTTTGAAACACGTTTTGGTGTGGGTTGAAAAAGAGTGAAGGCCTATTTGGTAACTGGGGAGTGTTCGAATGTGTGTTTGGGACTTAAAGGTATGTTTCCAACTCATGGGTGAAGTTATGTTAACTTTTAGAATGGTTTGTGCTTGGAAATTGTGTGTGCCTGGTCGGAGTTTTAAATGTTTTTAGAAAATGGTTTCGATATGGATGTGACATGACAGGCTGATTGACACTTTGTTTAATGTGAACTGATTGAATGTTTATATGGGGGCACTCCTTTTTAGGGTAACCCTTCATGGGTGAATGTATAGGAAGCGTTCTTGTTTGGGGTAGGCAAGTGCAGTGACGGCGTGATAAGGTGAGTCATGTGTGCGGGGGCCTCCTACTTACATAGTACTATTTTTATAAAAACCATGAGTTCCTGGACGTCTCTTAGTTGATCAAGTGATGGTTTCTTATCAGCCCCGATTAGATGGGTTGGTACCCACTGGTCGTTATAAAGGCCATATGGGGAGTGTCGCTAGTTTCTTTTGCTGCGAGGGCGGCCAGTTGGTTATAGATTTAGGAGCTTCACCATACGCCGGCAGGTGGTTCTGAACCGAGTACATCCAGGGGTCTTCTAGGGATGTTTAGGATCACTCATGGTTACTTAATTATTTATATTGATGGTTCACTTTTTGTTGTACTGGTTTATTTCCAATTTTCACTGTTTACCTGTTTTATTTTAGCACAATTTTGGTATCACCTGTTTTGGTTTTCATTTTCAAATGGAAGTTGGTTTTGGAAAAATGGTTTGTCTTTGTGTTGGATTTTAAAATGGGGAAATGATTTTTGGTTTTATTAAAATGTGAAAAAAAAACCTGTTTTTAACTATTTTTCAAACTAGCATTAATGGACTATTTTTTGGAATGAAAGGCATGGATTCTGTAGTGTTTTTCTATTGAGCATTTTGGTGCTCACCCCTGCGTTATCTTTTCAGTTTTAGGTTTCTTCAGTGTTGGATTGCCCTCGAAGTGAACTTGGTTCTGAGTTGGGTGGTGACCTAGAAGGTCACATGTAGGTATGTTGAGTTGTTCTGTTTATTTCTTTTTCTGATGCTAGAGTTTAGTTTTATTGTTCTATTTATTCTTGTTTATTTATTTATATTTTATGGGCCAAATATTTACCAATAGATTTATTTTGATGCCCGACACTGGTTTCCATCCCAGGTGGATCGGGAACGCCGCACAGGACATGTCGCGGACCAGCTCGGGTGACCAGTTCAGGGTCGACCCGGGCTAGTTCCTGACACCTGGGGCTTATTTCCTTGTTTCATAATTGTTTGGATTGAATAATATGAATTGGATAGCTTTCTTATCTTGTTGTGTATGCAATGCCTTTTCAAGAATATGTGATCTTGGTTGCTATGTCTTACCTACTTATGGGTCAGGAGCGAACATGGGCCCCAACTTAAGGAAACCATGGATGGATTCGTCGTGCTTCATATTAGATCTATTTGATGCACTGGGAGCGACCCTTAACTTGCCTTGATGGGCTCTCCGAGCATATTATTTAAACCCATTAGTGACATCGGTTCCCTAGGGGTGGTACTGTGGATGGGCTCATTGGAAAGATGTTTATACTATGTCTCGGGTGATACTCGATACCCTATATGAGATGCATGGGACAAGCTCAGAGGTTATGCTCACACCTTTATGAGAGTGATACGAGGGACGCCTTTCATGGGTCACCTTGGATGGGCTCTACGGTATTGGGTACTTCGGGATCTCTTACAACGATCCTTGGGATTCCTTTATGGATTTCCTTGGATAGGTTCGAGTTTCCATACTGTATTTGAAGGTTTCCTTGACTTGGATTACATGTGATGCCTTATTATTAAATTGTGGAAATGTATGACTAAAGCCATAGGGACACACCCGCCAAGACAAATCACAAGCTTGGGTTCGTTCCACACTTGATGTTCTATTTATGATGACCCATATACATACCTTACCTCTTTTTCATAGGTTCCCCTGGTTCAGTGACTTCTGGATTAGGCTGAAGCAGGTAGTGGTCATCGAGTATCCAGGTGGAACACAGTCTGTCTCGTTTATTTATTTATTTCCTTGAATTTATTACTATTGTCACACTTCTCATTTTATATTACACAAATTGGATTGATCTAGATATCATTGTTGGTGACATACTGAGTATATCTCACACCTTTATTGGGCCGCCTTTAGTACCCAAGCAGACCTTATGATTGCAGGTATAGATAAAGGGAAGTTTCCGGCTTCTGATGCTTGATTGGAACTTTTAGAATGGAGTACGTGAGTAGAGGACCGAGCCTATGTTTGTTATGCTAGTAGCAGCTGTTTTGGGGGGGGGTTGCATTTTTGTATATGCATGTATGTCATGTTCCTCGTGTACTCATTTTGTATAGTCACATGACACCATGATCATCGCACTTTGTATCTACTTATTGTTCAGCTTCCTCCTATTGTTTATTTATCTTGGATGGTTTATTATTATTATTATGCTACTGTATGTTTCTTATTACTACTTCTGTTGTGACGGGTTACTAGTCATGTTGTTATAGTGTTTGCTTCCACTATTTATTATATCTTATATATCGTTGTGCTACACTCTGATCTATGAGGGTAAAGTCTCCCCATGGACACACCCTAGATTCCCACTACTAGTCACTAGCCTTTGGCGTACGGGGAGGTACGCTTGAGGTCTTGTGGCCCACCGTCTCAGGGCACCGCTAAGTGGATCTCGGGGTGAGATGATACAACTTGGTATCCTAAAAGAGTTTAGGGTATAGAAGTAAAGAGAAATTTAAAGAGTTACATTAGTTTCCATAATGAAGTGGATATCACTTTATCCTTGAAGATATTAGGATATGATGGTAAAGTGATAATGTAAATAGTTACAATATTTGTAAAAGATTTCAAGGAAAAAATTTTATGGAAAGGGTTTCAAGGATAATGATGATCTACTCAGATGGAGTTTTAAATAGAAAACATAAGTTAGCATTATGACATTTGATGTTATGAAGTTAAGGAGTTTGAATATATGTTCAAATAGTTGAACTTAAGGAATATGATTCCTATGTCTCACCATTATTCAAACTAGCTTGCTTCGTAAATGTTACTAACTAAGGGGTTAGTGGGAGTATTTTATCATATGGTTGCATGGGGATGTGATAGGAATTACATATGGATGCAATGTTCACAAAACCACTTTTGCACCAACAACATGCAAGTCATGTAGAATCTCTTAAGAGATTGGTTGTAATGGTTGTAAACCTATCTTGTATTTATAATAAAGGCAATCTTCATTTATTATTCATTCATGTGTGTTGCAACCTTACTTTACATGAACAATCGAATGATAAATATCCCCTCAAAGTACAAACTTTGAGTTTTCCCTAATCGACAATCATCATTGATTATAATGGGTTGTGATGATATGTAAATGTCACGACCCGTCCTCGGGGCCCGTGCCGTGACTACCCCAAGCCCGCCTTCCATAGGCCAAGGGCTGGCGACTAGCACCAAGGCGTAAATCCCGGAAAAAGGGGAAGGCATTGCCTTTGAAAAGTAAACAAGCACCACAGAGTAAGCAAACGGAAAAGTAAACACTAAGTAAAAACTGTAACAAGCTGTGCTGAAAGTAAAGGGGGCCAGAAATACAAGCCCAACTGTAAAGTACAACTGAAAGGGGAAAAACAGCAACTGAAAAGAAAAGCCACAGCGTCGAGCCGTCCTCTGGAAGTCCCACCTGAAGGGTGGGTACAGATAGCCTCCACTGCTCCTCGGTCCACCTGACCGCTCCGAGTACGTCCTGCTCAGTGGTCCACCTCCAGGTACCGTCCTGCTCTGCAAGCCTCCACCACGATCAACGCTATCTGTCGTCTGCAACCAACACAACGTAGTGCGGGCATAGCCCGTGCAGGGGTGAGTATAAGCTACTCAGTAGGGACCCCGAGACCCCCGAAGGTCTCCCGAAATCCACAAAGGATAAACCACAACGGAAAGATACAATCACGAAGTAACATCCGGCACGGCTTAGGTATATGCCCATACATATACCTAAGTCATCAATTCTCGATCAGCTCCAACATCCGAGCCCAAGCACAACTCAGTCTACACAGGAAAGCAAAACGTATACCCACACAGGATAGCACAACACAATCCACGAAGGAGAGCAAAGTAATCCACATAGGATAGCTCAACACAATCCACAAAGGAGAGTAAACAGTAAATCCACACAGGATAGTTCAACACAATCCACAAAGGAGAGTAACATAAGATTCAGCTCACACAGGTATACATCTTCATATGACGATAAAGATGATCACTGATCTATATAAGTCATCGGACCCACAAAGGATCGAAAGGTACTAACCCCCGAAATGACCCACACAGGATCGGACCCACACAGGATCAATAGGTAACTAACCCCCGCAAAGACCCACACAGGATCGGGCCCACACAGGACCTATAGGCGCTGGCTCACACAGTACCGTTGAGCGCTGACCCACACAGGATCGGATCCACACAGGATCTGTAGCACTGATCCACGTAGGATCGCTGAGTGCAGTAGTCGTCGCAGTCCACTGAGGATCTCTACACAGTCGTCGTCGCAGTCCACTGAGGATCTCTGCACAGTCGTCGCTGTCGAAGTAGCAGTCGCAGCCAGCTCTAGGGTTCCCGCACACAGCAAGCTCGTTCGGGAGGGTTCGCTCCATGAGCCGAGAGGCTGATACATCAACTGACACAAAGTCCGAAGTTGATGCATCCAAAAGTTCTGTATCGTCAACAGGAACTCAACGTCGCAGACGGCGCGTCAATCGGACGCCCGGTCTGAGAGTTATTGGCTTTTTCGTCCCAGGAGCCCGGTTGGTTTTTAAGGCAAAACCAACCCGACCGCACTCCACCTGCGTCCAAACCTCGGGCGGAGTATGCCAAAAGATCCATCTCACTTAGAGGAATCCACCAAAGCCGACGGCACGTCAATCAGACGCGGCTATGCCACGTCCCGTGCGTGAGAGCCGGACCCGCGCGGCCGCGGGTCCGTTGGCCGCCGCCGCCCCGGCTTCAGCCGCGGCGGCCCTGTCCGGCAGCGCGCCGGGGCGCCGCTGCCTCCGGTGGTCCTTTTTCCTTCCCGTCTTCGCCGGTGCTCCTCCCGGGTTCCGTTCTTCACTGCGGAAACATCAAATCGCCCTTGCGTCACGTTTTGTCGCCGCCCGCCAAATCCGCACAACAATGAAAAACGGCGAAGGGTTGTCGGGCCGTGTTCGTTTGGCCCGCACCCTCCGCGTTAGATAAAAACAGTCGGGAGAATTATTCAAAACATGAATAAAGGCTAGGCACAATTTTAATAGAATTAAAATTGAACTTGATCTGGGTCCCTTGCTTTAAAAGAAACAATCACGGGAAAATAAAATATTTCACAACAACCCCTACCTCGTCGAGTCGTCGCACGCGCGCTCTTCACGGAATTGATCATCGCAGAAGGTGGGGACCGTCGCGTTGTCGCGGTATTCGGCGTTGTGTCGATGAACTCCGAGGACCAAGAAACGACAGATTTAATTTTAATAATTAAATCCATATTGAGTTATAATCCGCAAGAAATTTAAATAACTGCAATCTCTCACCTCAACGGGTGATCGAAGATTTTGTTACGGATGAAGGAACGTCGCAGAAGAACGTCGCGGGAGAGGAAACGTTGGCGTCGTGGCACACGGCGTCGCGTCGTCGATTTCCACGGGTTCGGCGTTCTTCGTCGGAGGTCGGCGTTTTTCGCGTTCTTCGCGTTCTTCGCGTTCTTCACGTTCTTCGCGAAGGAGGATGAAGAATTCTTAGAGGTTCTTCAAAGGTTTAACACATCATTTCAAAAGGAGGGTGTGTTGGCCTTATTTTATTAACATGCCAACAAAACGAAAACGTGTTAAGAAACGAATGAAATTAATTCATAGAATTAATTTCAACGAATAAACTGCCCATTTAATTCAACGAATAAAACCGCCCAATTAAATGGTGCATTAAGAATCTAAGAAAACGCGTCAGTTGACTTTCATAATGACGGGTTTTCGCAGGTGCGTTACTTAGTGGAAAAGAAATGGTGGGGCTCGTGCGGGCCCCACCCCACAAATATCCTACCAAGTGGGTAGGATATTTTGGATAGCACTCTATCCGTAAAAACTCCGCTTAAGCAGCTTTAAGTGGCTTTAAGTGGCTTCCAAGTGGATTACGTGAAATAAAATAAAGTTTGTCGTACAATTATTTTATTTCTTAACTTTAAGCCCGAAAATTAAAAACCACACCCGAGCAAACGCAACTCCAGAAGAGGTGTTTCTAAGCAAGTACCGGCGCTGCGATTCCATCGGTGCCTTCAGAATTCGATTCCGGACACCGGTTCAAAAGTTAGAAAAACCCCGCTCGTCCGTTCACTGAACGTACCCGAGCCAAACTTCGAAAATGATTCCGGGCACACCGGGCCTCGGAATCAGGTGCCGTCAGAAACTGCGTTCTTGTAAAATTCCAAAGAAAATTAAGAAAAAAAATTCCTTAAAATTTACGGGTCTTTACATTACTCTCACCTCAGGGATTTACGTCCCCGTAAAGATACATCATAAACTAGGGAAACAAATGTGGGTACTGAGCACGCATCTGAGCCTCCCACTCCCAAGTGCTCTTCTGGAGGTTCCCGTGCTGCCATCTGATGCGCACTAGAGGAATCGATCGTCCACGTAGGACCTGCTCCTGTCGATCCTCGATCTCCACTGGGACCTCCGCAAAAGTCGCCCCATCATCCACGTCCAGCTCCCCATAGTCAATGATATGCGTTGGGTCGTGCACGTATCTCCTCAGCTGAGATACGTGGAAGACGTCGTGCACCCGGTGCAACTGAGGTGGTAGAGCCAGGCGATAAGCCACCTCGCCAATCCTGCTGAGGACCTGGAAAGGTCCGATGAAGCGTGGAGACAACTTGCCACCTCGGCCAAATCTCCGTAATCCACATCGAGGTGAGACACACAAGAAGATGTGGTCGCCATCCTCGAACTCTAGTGGTCTCCGCCTCCTGTCAGCATAAGACTTCTTCCGGCTCTGAGCTGTCCTCATCTGCTCCTAGATGACCTGGACCTTCTCTGTTGTGGCCCGGACCATCTCTGGTCCCACGAGTGCTGACTCCCCAGGGTCTGTCCAGCACAAAGGAGATATGCAAGGTCTGTCGTACAACACCTCGTATGGTGCCATCCCGATGGTGGAGTGGTAGTTATTGTTGTACGCGAACTCCACCAAGGGTAGGTGATCCTCCCAGCTGCGACCAAAGTCGAGGACACATGCACAGAGCATGTCCTCGAGAGTCTGAATGGTCCTCTCCATCTGACCATCCGTCTGAGGGTGAAAGGCGGTGCTCAGACGTAGCCGCATCCCGAACGCCTCATGCAACCCCTTCCAAAGCTGGGAAGTAAATCGAGCGCCCCGATCGGAGATGATAGAAGATGGCACACCGTGAAGCCGTACAATCTCCTGAACGTAGAGACGCCTCAAGCTCTCCACTGAGCCCTGCTCTCTAATGGGTAAGAAGTGTGCCGACTTGGTGAGTCGGTCAACAATCACCCAAATGGAGTCGTGACCTCTAGAAGTACGTGGAAGTCCAGTCATGAATTCCATAGATATGTCATCCCACTTCCACTCCGGGACCTCCAAGGGCTGTACCAAGCCTGCTGGTACCTGATGCTCTGCCTTCACCTGCTGGCAGGTGAGGCACCGTGAAACGAACTCTGCCACAACCTTCTTCATGCCCGGCCACCAGTGATGTCATCTGAGATCCTGGTACATCTTCGCCACTCCAGGATGTACCGCCAAAGGAGAAGTGTGAAACTCTCTCAGTACCTCCTCTGGTAAAACGACTGGTACCAAGGTACGTTCTCTGAAAAGGACATTGTGCTCTGCTCCAAGGGAGAAACCATCAGGTGTCTGTCCTGAGGATATCTGTGCACGCCGTGTCTCACAGTCAGCGTCCCCACGCTGTGCCTCTCTGACCCGCTGTAGAAGTGGAGGAGAGACTGTGAGAGACTGAAGGAAGGCTGCTCCGTCCCTATCCATGAAGGATATCTGCAAGGCGGCTAGCTGCTCCGTCGCCTCCTCAAGTATCTGAATGCTCGTCCTCCTGCTGAGGGCATCGGCTACTACATTCCCCTTCCAAGAAGTATAGACTATCTCAAAGTCATAGTCCTGGAGGAACTCGAGCCATCGTCGATGTCTCAGGTTCAGGTCCTTCTGAGAGAAGATGTACCTGAGACTCTGGTTGTCAGAAAAGACTATAAAGCGCTCGCCCATCAGATTGTGCCGCCATGTCTTCAGAGCGAAGACCACTGCTGCTAACTCCAGGTCATGCGTAGCGTAGTTCTGCTCATGCGGCCTCAACTGACGTGATCCATAGGCAATCACGGCTCGCTCCTGCATCAGGAAACATCCGAGTCTGGTCCCTGATGCATCACAGTAGACTACGTATCCAACTCCCTCCTCATGCAACCTCAAGATAGGTGCGCTGGTCAATCTCTGTCTCAGCTCCTGAAAACTCTGCTGACATCTGTCTATCCACACAAAGGGTTTCCCCTTCTTCGTCAAAGCTGAGAGTGGCGTCGCAACTCTGGAGAAGTCCGGCACAAATCTCTGATAGTATCCAGCTAGTCCCAAGAAACTCCGCACCTCCGTCACGCTCCTGGGTGGCTCCCAAGCTAGCACTGCCTCGATCTTCGCGGGATCCACTGCAAATCCCGCCTTAGAAATGACGTGCCCCAAGAAGTGGACCTCACGTAACCAGAACTGGCACTTCGAGAGCTTTCCATAAAGCTGGTTCTCTCGGAGCGTGTCTATCACAACCTGCAAGTGGTAGGCGTGCTCCTCCTCCGTGGTCGAGTACACCAAAATGTTGTCGATGAAGACCACAACAAATCGATCGAGGTATGGCTAGAAGATCCTGTTCATGAGGCTCATGAACACTGCTGGAGCATTGGTTACGCCGAATGGCATAACCAAGAACTCATAGTGGCCATACCGACACCTGAAGGTCGTCTTCTGCACGTCCTCGTCTCGAACTCTGAGCTGATGATAGCCTGACCTGAGGTCTATCTTCGAGAACCACCGTGCTCCTTTGAGCTGATCGAAGAGGTCATCAATCCTCGGTAGTGGATACTTGTTCCTCACTGTCACCTAGTTCAGGCGACGATAGTCGACACACAGTCGCAAGCTCCCGTCCGCCTTCTTGGCGAACAATATCGGGGAAGCCCAGGGTGAAACACTGGGTCGGATGAACCCCTTGCCCTGCAAGTCCTCCAACTATACCCGCAGCTCTCGAAGCTCAGCGGGGGCCATCCGATACGCTGGAGTCGAAATCGGGGTTGTCCCGGGGTACAGATCAATGTAAAAGTCTACCTCTCTGCGAGGAGGTAGCCCTGGAACGTCGTCGGGAAAGACGTCCGCGTACTGATCCACCACTGCAGGAAAACTAGGACTCTGCACGTCCACTGCTCCTAGGATGAGGCTAGCCAACTGATGAGTGATGGGTTGTCCCCTCCTCTGCGAGAGTCCCTCCTGTACTGCAAAGGCTCCCTTCTCGCCGGTGAAGGTGAACCTGCTCTCGTCGGTGCGCACACATCGCACCTTGCGCCTAAAACAGTCAATCTGAGCATGGACTGTAGATAACCAATTCATGCCCAAGATGACGTCGTAAGGCCTCGACGCTGCTACAAGAAGATCTCAGCCGAAGCTCTCGCCTCCTAGAGTAAGATCACACTGCTGTCACCAATGTGTAATCATCGAGTCTGCTCCCGTAGGAGAATCTAGCCGTAAGGATCGAGCCAACGGCTCTGTCGGAATCTCCGAGCTCCGAATAAGGGCAGCGGCTATGAAAGAGTGACTCACTCCTGTGTCTATAAGAACTGCAGCAAGGGTGGAATAGACACAGATCGTACCTCGAATCATCTCTGGCGCGCCGTGGTCGTAGGCCTCCGCTGCCTGGAGCTGTGACTGTCTCTGCCCGCCAGCTCCCTGTGGTTGGGGCGGACCTCCTGGTGGTGGTGGTGGCAGAGCCTCAAAGCGTCGCCCACCACCTGCTGTTCGGCCAGCTCCTCTGCCTCGTCTGCCTCCTCCCTGCGGACCGCCACGGTCGACCCTCTCCCTCTGCCTGGGTGGCCCCTCCACCGTCTGCTGCTCCTCGGCACGGCGGGTCGGGCAGTCACGATCCATGTGGCCCTGCCCGCCGCAGGCGTAGCACTGCCTGCCTCTCGGAAGACTGGCTCCGCACTGTGTGCCCCGCACTGCTGAGCCAGTGTCCTGAGGTCGTCTACGAGAGGGTCTGGTCTGCCTGGAACCCTGAGTCATCCGTCGGCTACCTGCTGCCGAAGACTCCGCTACCTGCCGCCCAGCGGTAGGTCTCGCTGTGGACTCAGCCAGAAAGCTCTCGATCAGAAGGGCTCGCTCCAGTACTCCTGCCTGGGTCGGGATGCTAAGGGAGATCAGCGATGCCCTGATCTCGTGTCTCAATCCCTGCTCGAAGGTCCGGGCCCGGAAGAAGGGGTCTCGTACCATGTCGGTCGAGTAGCGAGAAAGATCGGTGAATCTCGCCGAGTACTGGGCGACCGTCAAGCTGCCCTGCCGCAACTGAAGAAGCTCTTGGATGCGCACCGCACGGAGGGTGGCCGGGACGAACTCTGAGCGGAAGAGGCCCTCAAATTCTGTCCAGATGAGAGAGGCCTCATCGTGCACGTAGAGCATCAAGCTCCACCATCGTCCTGCTGCTGCGTGCAGTAGGCTCGCCGCGAGGATCACCATGAGGTCTGCTGGTGTCCTCACTAGCCTGAAAACTCGAATGACCGCCTCCAGCCAGTCCTCGGCTGCCTGGAGGTCCGTCTCCCCACGAAACCTGGGTGGTCGCTGGCACTGGAACTCGTGCAGAGCTCCGAGGCGACGTGCATTGTCAGCGGTCGGTGCTGGAAGCATCGGGGGCTCGGCGGGTAAAGGTACCGCCGGTGCCTCTGCTGTCAACGGGCCCTGTACCGAGGCCTCGTCGCTCGGTGGGCTGTCGTCACGCTCTACTCTCGGAACCCTATCTGGCTGTCGTCGTGGGGTCATCCTGAAAAGTAAACAAGTGCGCCACGGTTAGAACAGTATACCTGGTGAGCTGACACAAGTAATCACAAAGAAAACTTGAAACACACATGCAATCAATTTTTTCGTGCATTAAGTCGGAAATCAGAAGTCAGGGTCCTGGTGTACGGATACGTCGGCCGCCGCACCAACATTGGACTCCCTGGACTGATAACCACACCCAATACGCTAAACACTATTGTTTCACATAGAAGAAAGATCAGAGTCTGCGGTAGAACCGACCACCTCTGATACCAATTTGTCACGACTCGTCCTCGGGGCCCGTGTCGTGACTACCCCAAGCCCGCCTTCCATAGGCCAGGGGCTGGCGACTAGCACCGAGGCGTAAATTCCGGAAAAGGGGGAAGGCATTGCCTTTGAAAAGTAAACATGCACCACAGAGTAAGCAAGCGGAAAAGTAAACACTAAGTAAAAACTGTAACAAGCTGTGCTGAAAGTAAAGGGGGCGGAAATACAAGTCTAACTGTAAAGTACAACTGAAAGGGGAAAAACAGCAACTGAAAAGAAAATCCGCAGCGTCGAGCCGTCCTCTGGAAGTCCCACCTGAAAGGTGGGTACAGATAGCCTCCACTGCTCCTCGGTCCACCTAACCGCTCCGAGTACGTCCCGCCCAGTGGTCCACCTCCAGGTACCATCCTGCTCTGCAAGCCTCCACCACGATCAGCGTTGTCCGTCGTCTGCAACCAACACAACGTAGTGCGGGCATAGCCCGTGCAGGGGTGAGTATAAGCTACTCAGTAGGGACCCCGAGACCCCCGAAGGTCTCCTGAAATCCACAAAGGATAAACCACAACGGAAAGATACAATCACGAAGTAACATCTGACACGGCTTAGGTATATGCCCATACATATACCTAGGTCATCAATTCTCGATCGGCTCCAACATCCGAGCCCAAGCACAACCCAGACCACACAGGAAAGCAAAACGTATACCCACACAGGATAGCACAACACAATCCACGAAGGAGAGCAAAGTAATCCACATAGGATAGCTCAACACAATCCACAAAGGAAAGTAAACAGTAAATCCACACAGGATAGTTCAACACAATCCACAAAGGAGAGTAACACAAGATTCAGCTCACACAGGTATACATCTTCGTATGACGATAAAGATGATCACTGATCCATCTAAGTCGTCGGACCCACAAAGGATCGAAAGGTACTAACCCCCGCAATGACCCACACAGGATCGGACCCACACAGGATCAATAGGTAACTAACCCCCGCAAAGACCCACACAGGATCGGGCCCACACAGGACCTGTAGGCGCTGGCTCACACAGAACCGCTGAGCGCTGACCCACACAGGATCGGATCCACACAGGATCTGTAGCACTGATCCACGTAGGATCGCTGAGTGCAGTAGTCGTCGCAGTCCACTGAGGATCTCTGCACAGTCGTCGTCGCAGTCCACTGAGGATCTCTGCACAGTCGTCGCTGTCGAAGTAGCAGTCGCAGCCAGCTCTAGGGTTCCCGCACACAGCAAGCTCGTTCGGGAGGGTCCGCTCCACGAGCCGAGAGGCTGATATATCAACTAACACAAAGTCCGAAGTTGATGTATCCAAAAGTTCCGTATCGTCAACAGGAACTCAACGTCGCAGACGGCGCGTCAATCGGACGCCCGGTCTGAGAGTTATTGGTTTTTTCGTCCCAGGGGCCCGGTTGGTTTTTAAGGCAAAACCAACCCGACCGCACTCCACCTGCGTACAAACCTCAGGCGGAGTATGCCAAAAGATTCGTCTCACTTAGAGGAATCCACCAAAGCCAACGGCACGTCAATCGGACGTCCGTAGCTCAAGATATGAGTGTTTCCGCTCCGAGGGCCCGGTTGGTTTCGTGTACGAACCAACCCGGCCGAACCCAAAGTATTTCGAAACCTTGAGTGCGATATACCGAAACGACCGTCTCGATCCAAGGATCGCGTTGCCACTGACGGCGCATCGTTCGGAGTCTCATAGCCCAAGTTACGGGTAAAAGACCGAAAAAGGTCCGAAGACGGGGGGTCTGGGCCCGGGCCGACCCGGCCCGACCCCCCCTGGGTCGGCCGAACCGGGTCGACCCGACCCGGTCCGGCCGGACCGGCTCGGCTCGGCCGAGCGGCCGACCGAGGGAGCCGCGGGGCGCTGCCCCCGCGGGTTGAAGAAGCCGCGACCCTCGAAGGGCCGCGCTGGAGTCAACGGACGCGGCTATGCCGCGTCCCGTGCGTGAGAGCCGGACCCGCGCGGCCGCGGCGGCCTTGTCTGGCGGCGCGCCGGGGCGCCGCCGCGCCGCCGGAGACTTCCGCGGGCCACCGGAGTTGCTCCGGTGGTCCTTTTTCCTTCCCGTCTGCGCCGGTGCTCCTCCCGGGTTCCGTTCTTCACTGCGGAAACATCAAATCGCTCTTGCATCACGTTTTGTCGTCGTCCGTCAAATCCGCACAACAACGAAGAACGGCGGAGGGTTGTCGGGCCGTGTTCGTTTGGCCCGCACCCTCCACGTTAGATAAAAACAGTCGGGAGAATTATTCAACACATGAATAAATGCAATGCACAATTTTAATAGAATTAAAATTGAACTTGATCTGGGTTCCTTGCTTTAAAAGAAACAATCACGAGAAAATAAAATATTTCACAACAACCCCTACCTCGTCGAGTCGTCGCACGCGTGCTCTTCGCGAAATTGATCGTCACGGAAGGTGGGGACCGTCGCGTCGTCGCGGTATCCGGCGTTGTGTCGACGAACTCCGAGGATCAGGAAACGACAGATTTAATTTTAATAATTAAATCCATATTGAGTTATAATCCGCAAGAAATTTAAATAACCGCAATCTCTCACCTCAACGGGTGATCGAAGATTTTGTTGCGGATGAAGGAACGTCGCAGAAGAACGTCGTGGGAGAGGAAACGTTGGCGTCGCGGCACACGGCGTCGCGTCGTCGATTTCCGCGGGTTCGGCGTTCTTCGTCGGAGGCCGGCGTTCTTCGCGTTCTTCGCGTTCTTCGCGAAGGAGGATGAAGAATTCTTAGAGGTTCTTCAAAGGTTTAACACATCATTTCAAAAGGAGGGTGTGTTGGCCTTATTTTATTAACATGCCAACAAAACGAAAACGTGTTAAGAAACGAATGAAATTAATTCATAGAATTAATTTCAACGAATAAACCGCCAATTTAATTCAACGAATAAAACCGCCCAATTAAATGGTGCGTTAAGAATCTAAGAAAACGCGTCAGTTGACTTTCATAATAACGGGTTTTCGCGGGTGCGTTACTTAGCGGAAAAGAAATGGTGGGGCTCGTGCGGGCCCCACCCCACAAATATCCTACCAAGTGGGTAGGATATTTTGGATAGCACCATATCCGTAACAACTCCGCTTAAACAGCTTTAAGTGGTTTTAAGTGGCTTCCAAGTGGCTTACGTGAAATAAAATAAAGTTTGTCGTACAATTATTTTATTTCTTAACTTTAAGCCCGAAAATTAAAAACCACACCCGAGCAAACGCAACTCCGGAAGAGGCGTTTATAAGCAAGTATCGCGCTGCGATTCCATCGGTGCCTTCAGAATTCGATTCCGGGCACCGATTCAAAAGTTAGAAAAAACCCGCTCGTCCGTTCACTGAACGTACCCGAGCCAAACTTCGGAAAATGATTCCGGGCACACCGGGCCTCGGAATCAGGTGCCGTCAGAAACTGCGTTCTTGTAAAATTCCAAAGAAAATTAAGAAAAAAAAATTCCTTGAAATTTACGGGTCTTTACAGTAAATATTAATTTGAATAGATTCTTATATCCCTTACAAGGGGTTGTATATGAGATATGAACAATAGATTCTTGAGCTAATAAGAAGAGACTTATTATTTGGACCGATTCGCGAAAGTATATCTCATGGAATGTCATACAATCATAGATACACTTTGGGATGTATGCTTATTAACAACCATTCTTGCCTAAGCTTGGCGAGATACCTAACATGAGAACCTTGATACTTTGATATCCTACTTACACAAGTCAACATATGAACTTAGCGAATATGTGGATGGGTGGGTGGGTGTGTTGTTAATCATGTCGTCAGTTGGAGTGAAACCGATATGAGATTTGTCCACTTGTATGACAAGAAAAGACATATGATCCTTGATTGGATTTGACTGAAGAAATGCATGGTCATGCTTAGTTTTTTCACATATGATGTGTTCAACTACTTGAATAAGTGACTTCAGATGTACTTATTTGATAAATGAATGACATGTGATGTGTTCATTAATTAGTATTTTTCGGAGAATCAGGACATGATGAGAGGTCAATACTAGATTGACGAGTTTCATGTCTAATGGTCGCTCGATGTCATGGATAAAAAGATTATATAGGTATACATACGATATATTTGATACATCTTTTGTTGGACATATTCGTATATAAATATGAGTATGTTTGTTATAGATCACACCAAACTTCTTAGTTGCTTGAGTAACACTGACGGTTTGCCGGAGGTAACTCTTAAGCCCACTAATACTGCACACCGTCAATTTCCGTGATTCTATTTTGAAAAGTGGGGACATTTTGGTCTTTAAATATATGTCCGCCGACCGACATGCCCACATGCGGTTCAACCTCCACCGCTACTTTACCATGTATTGGGCCCGCCTGCATTCCGGGGTTCCACCTACACCGCCACCATATCGGGAAAGTGCCGTAGTGGATCACAAAAAAAAAAAGAAAAAAGAAAAAAGTGGGGATATGGATGTGAAGGGCTGCCTCCTTAGGGACCTACCCCAATGATAATACAATTTCCCCGATATACCCCCCCAAAAAGATGAATTCCCGCCCACCCTGTTAACACCTCTAAATATAATTATTTGAATATTGGTGTTTTATATGGGAATTTAAAATATACGCAATCAAAACCGACTACCCCACCTGCGCACCATGGCTCAACCACTACCGTAGCCCCCTCCTTTATCACAGATTGGTCGGTGCTTCTTACTTTAGGTGTCGTGTCATGTCAATACCGTGCATTGGGCCACATAATAATCATATTACTTTTATGAAATATTTTACAATAAATGCTAGTATAATAAAAAATGATTACAATTTAAAAACTGCAATCCAATTGAATGTTCAGCTATTTAAAGTTAAGCTTTATTTAAAACATAATATCTTTATACAATAAATATTAAATTAATTGTTCCAACAAACCACATGTTGAAGTCTCTTTCTAAATGTCCACAAAATAATTTGTTGTATGATTTTATGACGGTCCAAGATCGTTTGATCGTTTGCTATCATTTGCTAAGTCTTAACCCCACGATGCACGTCTTTAAACAATTTTAAAACTATAAAAACGCACTTTTGGTTATTCCAATCACACCACATACCGGATAGACTCGCGGTCTCTTCCTACATGTCACAAACTAATTGAAGATCGTTCTCCTGTGATTTCACAACAATTCAATGTTGTTCGCTTGGTTTTGATCGTATCACCCATTTTAGTCACTTTTTAACTGTTTTTTTTCGATCATTCCAACCACATCCCACGCAGAATGACATGTCATATGTTCCTACATCTCACAAAATTATTAACGGTCGTTTTTCTATAATTTCACGGTAATTCAAGGTCATTGTTTATGATCTTTTCGGTTTGATGCATGTTTTTAGACTTTTAAATCTCTAAAAATGCAATTTTCGATCATTATGAGCACACCGCAATTCATATTGATGTGAGATATGTTCCTACATGTCGTAAAATAATCAAAGATCATTGGTTAGATCTCTTGCTAGGTTTTTGACCATATCACTTGTATTTAATCATTTTTTACAATAAAACCGTTTTTTCAATTATTTTAGGCACATTGCATGTCAGAATGATGTGTCATCTATTCTCACATATCAAAAAATATTCTACAATTATTTTTATATGTTTTATTGATAATCTGAGATCGTTTTGTGGGTTTTAATCATTTGATGCACATTTTTTAAAATCTATAAATGCACACTTTTAGTCATTCCAACCACACCACACGTCGGATTGACATGAATTTTATTTTTTATATGTCAAAAACTAATCAACAATCAATGTCCTATGATTTCATAACAATCTGAGGCTGTTTGGTATGTTTTGACCACATCACTTGTTTTTAATTACTTTTTAATCTAAAACTGTTTTTGGGTCATTCTGATCACACCGCATGCCATAATGACATGTCATCTATTCTTAAACGTCACAAATTAATCAGCGATCATTATACTATGATTTCATGACAATTTGAAGTCATTTTCTAAGTTTTAACCATTTGACACATGTTTTTAGACTTTTAAATCTATTAAAACACATTTTTGGTCATTCCAAACACACACATACACAAACACATCAGAATGACCTGCACATCAGAATGACGTGCACATCAGAATGACGTGCACCTCAAAATGACGTGCATTATCTTGCTACATGTCACAAAATAATCAATACTCATCATCTTATGATTTCATAATAATATGAAATTGTTTGCAAGGTTTTGACTATCACTTATTTTTAATCATTTTTTACTTAAAAACTATTTTCTCAGTCATTCCAACTACAATGCAACTTGGATTGATGTGTCGTTTATTCATACATGCCACAAAATAATCAAGGGTCATTTTCGTATGATTGGTTGTTTGATAGGTTTTGACCATGTGACACACGTTTTATCAAAAACTAATCAACAGTTGTTTTCCCATGATTTCAAAACAATCTAAGTTCAATTGTTAGGTTTTTATGATTTGATGCACGTTTTAACATACTTTTAAATCTATAAAAATCCACTTTCATCCATTTTGAGCACACCACACATCATATTGGCACAAGGTTTGTTCCTACATGTCACAAACAAATCAATGTTAATTGAATTACGATTTCATGACAATTTGAGGTCGTTTGCTAGGTTTTGATCATATCACTTGTTTCTAATTACTTTTTACTCTTAAATGTTTTTCAATCATTCTAACATCACTGCATGTCTGAATAACATTTAGTCTATTAATACACATAAAAAATTAATAGACAATATTTTTCTAAAATTTCAAAACAATCCAAGGCAATTTGTTAGGTTTTGACCGTTTGACACATGTTTTTAAGGATTTTAAATCTATAAAAACACACTTTCATCCATTTCAAGCACTCTACACATCAAATTGATGTGTGGTATGCTACAACATGTTATAAACTAATATAGTATCAGTTTCCTATAATTTCATGACAATCCAAGGTCACTTTCTAGGTTTTTCCCATCACTTGTTGTTAATCACTTTTTAGTCTAAACTGTTTTTATGGTTATTCTGATCACACCACACATTGGAATGACGTGTCATCCATTCCTACATGTCAAAAATTTATTAACGGTCATTATCCTGTAATTTCACAATAATACAAGGTCATTTGTTTGGTTTTGATAATTTGATGTACATTTTTAAAGACCATTTAATCAATAGAAACATACTTTTAGCCATTCTAAGCACAACACAAATCAAATTGATGTGTAGTCTATTCCTACATGTCAGAAACTAATCAATGTTTTTTGTCCTATGATTTTTTGAAAGTTTGTGGTTTTTTAGGTTTTGATTATATCACTTAATATGATCATTGTTTACTCTAAAAATTCTTTTCCAGTCATTTCAGCCACACAACATATCAAAATGATGTTCCTTCTATTCATATATTCTTCATATCAATTAGCGGCTGTTGTCCTTTGTTTTTACGACCATTTGAGACCATTTATTAGGTTTTGACTACTTGGTGTGGGTTTTAATGACTTTTGAATCTATAAAAACACACTTTTGACTATTCTAAGCACATCAAAAGTCAAATTGATGTAACAACCATTCTTACATTTCACAAATTCATTAGTGCTTGTGTCTTATGTTTTCATGAAAATTTGAGATTTCCTTCCAAGTATTGACTCTATCACTAGTGTGTGAGACACATTTTTTCAAAATTTTAATCACATTCAGAAATAGAAAAAGAACTTTAATTATAGTTCTAAAATGAATCAATAAATAAGAAAATTGTAATGTAATATAGCTCATGCGTTTGGTGCGTCCTCCTCCAGATCACCTATGAACTCACGACGCTTCTCACTAGCTATATCTGGAGCCTAAAAAACAAATTATATATATTATAATAATATTAATAAAAATCACTGTAAATATAATCTATTTTCTTTTTTACCTGCGACACTAACATCTATGCATCATTAACGGGTGCAAGACCCTATCTAGAACGTTGTGTCACCACATCCTCTATATGTGTTGACATACATGATAATATATCCTCATACTTAGTCTGTTGTTGCATAAACTAAGCATATGTATTGTGCTGTATATCATGGACTACAACATCTACCTTATGTGGTGTACACATCTTGACATCTCTACATGCACTGACTACCTCCGCTCTCACAACTAAATGGCATGGAACACCTATAATATATGTTAATGAACAAATATGTCTACCACCCTCTATGGCACACTAAAATATCTCTTCTATGCATGCAGTAATATGTCACTAAACCTCTGGTAGTTGTGCTAGCTCATCGAAAAACTGTGTCTGTAAAATATACATAATAATTTTTTGAACGAATATGAATATTATCTATAACATACAAATACAATGTTTTATTAAATAATTTTCTTACTATAACACCAAAAACATTGGGATCAATGAATCGATGAATACTCATTAGCACCAACATCCGATAAGTGGGCTTACCTCGTTGGAATAACTACATATGCATAACACCAATTACATATTTATATACATGTTATACTATAACATTATAAATATTTAAATGAAAAATGAATTTTAAACGTATATCAAACCTACCTTGCGACACGTGTTGGGTGCGAAGCCTGAAAGGAATCCCATGCAGTGAACAATTACTCGACTGATGATCAGACTCGGTCTACATTCAACACATTCAGTTATTAGTTATGTGAAATATCAAACTAGTTTATATATTCAAAGTAATAAATCTCACTTTCACAATCTCAATAGAAAAGTACATAACCAAATCATTCCATTGGTCAGGAAGAACACTTGGTGGGACTCGTTGTAAAATTTCTGGAACACTTGAAATTGGTGCCCAAAGATCTCTTTTCACCCTTTCCTTGTAATATTTCTATGATTTTCAGCATTTGAAAATACACACCAGTTGAAACTCATCTGGATAGGATATCAGATTATCCTATTCCAAAAAAATATTATCAGCTACAATAATATTTCAAACGTCTCCTATGGAAATTATTTCCACTCGTGATTCCTCAGGGGGAATCTATGGGGGTCTCATATCATATGATCTAGCCGATGGACTAATGAACTCACCCCCTCTCTAAGTGGACGAAAGGTTTCACCAAATATGACCTCTAGTGGGGTAATAAAGTTCATGTTATCCTAGTATGGAATCTTTCGGAGGGGTGAATTGAAGTCTAAAGAAAAATTATAATTTTCCCACTCAAGAATGTAAACTGTTAGGAATTTAAAACTCTAAAAACTAAACTGAGATAAAACTACCCAATAAAAAAATTAAGCACAAGCAGATAAAAACAAAACAAAGAGTTTTGGATCACAATTTTGAAGACTCATTTAAAGGATATTATTAAGGATATAATTTTTTTCAAATTCATAGGAACTCTTCACTTTTATCCCAAAGTAGCAAGAGTATTAGTTCCCAAATCCAAGGGATACATGTTGCACATCAGGAACTTTATCAATCAACCTGATCAGAAAATAAAAGTTCTTCACATGGAACATCCTTGATAAAAAATCAAAACTAAGTGGCTCTATCCCTGAGATCCTCCTCGATCATCTTGATATACAACAAGTCCACAACTGGACTTTATTGAACAAGCTGTTTAGAAGAATCAAATTCCTTCCCTGGAATCTTATCGATCTCATAGGATTGAAAGCAATGATTACAAAAATAACACTTAGAGATTTTATAAAGGAATCCTTGCACAATAGAAGCTCTAAGTATCACACTAAAAAATAATACAAATTAAATCTCTTATAGCACAAAGGTAATTCACAACACAAATATAGAAGTCTTTTCAACTCATGTGTGTAACATGTGTTCCTCAAAGCATGATTTCAATTTATAAATTTCGTTGTAATAAAATTCCCCAAGTTATTCAATATTGTTATAAAAAATATGGAATCTCCAACCTATCACCCATCAAATATAATTCAGTGTAACTTTATAAATCTCCATAACTTAAGTGTGTCACGTTTTATTCATTGGAATATAGTGAACCAAAAGTTAAAATCCACACAAACATAAATTAATAAAAAAAATTCAAGTTTATATAAATTTAGAATAAAGTGTGTTCTCATTTTCAAAACAAAGGATAGATAAGAGTCATTTTGACTCAATAATCTCCCCTTTTTTAAAAAACAAGACATAAAAGAAAAGTTATGTTTTACATTTTTTTTAAAAAAACTCCCTGTCACTTCTGATGAAACTCCCCATGAATTTAGTATCTGTGAGAACTTACATTCTCACCCTTTAAAACAAAACTTAAAAACCAATTTAGTAAAAAATACCCCCTTAATAAAATAAGATCTTATCATACATAAACAATCTCCAATCTCTCTAATACCCCCCTTGTGATTTTCAAAAAGATAAAAACAAATGAAGAATCATAGAGAATTAAACAATAAAAGGAATCAAGGTAGTTAAAGACAAGTAAACTAATCCAATAATCAAGAAATAAAGATATATTAAGGAATAATATTCATCAAGAGGAAATAATACAATGGGAAATCATAATCAAAAGAAATAATGAAATTTTAAAATTATTCTTTCTTCTGAAATTTGTGTCCCAATTCTTTAAACATGATAAAATTTTATACCTATATAAGAAACTTCTATTTTACTTCAGTTAGATCATTCCTCAAGGAAAAATCCTCATCTATAAGGTAAAATATATCAGTATCCTACTCTCTGATGTGCCTTTCCATTTTCTTTAAGTTATGGAACTGTTTATGACTTTCATCTTTAAATTAAAAAAATAGTCTTTAATTCCAATTATTGATCTAAAATTTGTTTCTATGATCGATAAATTTTAAAGTTTATGATCTTCTATTCTAATAAAATCATCCTTTAGTTCATCTCAAGAAGTATTGATACAACATCTGTTACCCTCAGTGAAAATTCTAACATCATATCTAAATGATCTTCAACTTCACCCATCCTTAAATTTTTAGTAGTAATTTCCTTAGAAACTTCCTCAAACTCATAGTCTACTTCTTCCTCATCTTCCAATTGTACACTATCCATAATATAAACTAGATTTTCTTAGTGATCTTCTTCTTCTTTGTCAAAATCAACTCCATTCCTGATTTTTATCTCTGGATAATTCATCTTCTTAGTTCTCAATTCCCTAATTGACTTGACCTCCTCAAGATCATTTTTTGATCTTAGAACACAATCAGAAGTCGCATTAATTCATTGAGATTCATCTGATGAACTATCTAATACTGATAAACTGGGGGGTGAAAGTTTTATCAGAATATATGGATATAAAATAATATTGTGGAGTATATTTCTTTTATGCAATGTCTTCTATAGATATTTAAGTTTTACTTTCCTTTTCACCCATCTCCATAGGTGGAGGATAAAGTGATTTAAAATATGACTGATCAAATTTCGTTAGTCTTTCTTTTCCTTTTCCAGACTTATCTTTCAAGAAATACCAACTTTTCCTCAACATATTCTATGCTTCATCAGCTGGATTTATGATAGTTAGTGGAGGTAGAGAAACATTAGACTTCTTAATTTTTAAAGAAAATTTATTTTGTTTCACCAACTCATTTATTTTCATTTATTCTTCCTTAAAAGACTTAAATTTAAATTTATTCAAACCGAAAGAAGAAATCCTAATATTTTGTTCTTCAAATTTTCTTCTCACCTCATTATCCTTTCTTTTCCATTCATCACCATATTTCTCAACATTTTTTTTCTTTTTCATCAAAATTTTCCAAAGATTTATTACTCTTCTTCTTTTACTTAGGTGATTCTATAGTAACTGAAATATCATCATTTACCTTTCGTTTCTTTAAATTCTTACCCTTTGATTTCTCAGCAGTAAGAAGCTTAACCTCCATTCCTTTGTCTACAAAATTCTTCTAAACAAAATCATAAACCGACTTCATCTGGCCTATTGTATCATTATTAAGCTAGTTCTTCTTTACTCTCTTAGGAGTTCTGAGATTATTTACACCTTATTTCTCCAAAATCATCACTGACATCTTACTTAAGATTCTCTAATATGGGAGTATTTTTAACATAAAATAGCCCAAGAATATAGCCTTAATGTAATCCAAAATAAATTTAACTATCTTAAATTTTTTCATTCTGTAGATAAAGTTCGACACCCATACATCCCAAATCTTAATAGCGTCCTTATCTCTTTTTCTCAAAAGCATGAACCCTTGGATCCACTGGAAGAATATCCTAACATCTGTTTCTAAGTGAAATATTTTGTGAATATTTTATTTTATTTGAAATAATATATCCAAAGCTATCTCTATGTTGAAAATTCCAAAAATATTTTAGAATTTTATGATATATGACCAATGGTACTCCTTCTAGCAATGGTCTGATAAATTTCAAGAAATTATCCAGGATTAAAACAAATTCCTGTTTTTTCACCATAAATCCCACCTTATTTTCTTCATTTGATTCCTAAAAAATTATTGATGAGTAAAATTGATGGAAAATATAGGGGTATAACAATTTAAACTCTCCAATCGACAATGAAATCTTCTCCTAGGCTTGAAATATGATAATGTTATTCAACAATGATTCATACTTATTATACTAATTAAATTCAATTGACCTCTCCTCAAATACATCCTTAGAAGGGATCTATCAAAAATACGTCAATATGATCCAAAAGTTATGAAAATTGAAATAGAAAATAAGATTCTAAAACCGCACCAATTCATTATAAATGATGATAAACTTAACTGGGTACACAAGACTTTATATAGGTGTATCCCCCAGTCATTTATTGAATTCCAATCAGATGGTCTAACATTATTCCAACTAGAAACCATGATGTAAAATCTCCCAAAATAATAAATTTTGAATATCTAAAAAATAGTCGGTTACCTCCGACATCCAAAAATATAAAGAAAATACTCATACTAAAAGAAATGAATTTACTATAATTTAAATTTTTTTGAAATAAGAATAAAGAAGATAAACTTCTAGAATTTATCTTCTGATGCTTATGAAAAATATTCTTCTAACTAATATGATTCTAGTAGATGTTATAAAATAATGACTTTTATATTTCATAGAATCTATTGGAAAATATAAAAACTCTCTATATAAAATTTATCTAAAAAACTACCCATATCTCAAGAAGTTAAACAAATTATTAAGAAAACATTTTAAAGAAATATGTTGGTTGGAGTGATTATCACAAGAGGGGGGGGGGGGTGAATTGAGTACCCAATAAAAATTTCTATATAAAATGGATTATTTTGAAATTCCCCAAATATTAAAAAACATCATAGTTTATCAAAATAATTAGTATAATGTAGATCTTAATCTTTCTAAATATTTCTCTAAATATTGATTAAGTCTTCGATGAATAATATACAATATTATTATATCCTTTAAAATCAGTTTACTTGATCAAAATACTATATGAACACAAATTAAGATAAACTATCAAAGTATATATATTTTTTATAGTAAAAACAATTTTTAGTTTTAAAGTGGAAATAAAGTAAAAAAAATCAAAGAACACAGAGAAAATATTGAATACAAGAGGTTTAGTCTCAATTCGAGACTTAGTCCTCTCCAATTGGTGATCACCCACCACCAAACAGTTTCTATAAAATAAACACAATGATCCACAACCTAGATCGATTTTTACAACAGTTTACAACTATTCAGGTCACACACAACCTCTTCCACAATTATTTATGAAAGAAAAGATACAAAATCCATAAAAGGACCTTTACCACTCTTATCCATGGGATAAACAAATATGAAAATATTTTGAGAAGATATTAAGTATCTTCTAGTTTAGCATAGGAGATAGTGTGCTTGTGATAAAATAGAGTTATGCACACACACTACTCAAAATGGTAATAGAAGTAAACATAATAGAGAAATATATAAGAGTAGAGTTTAGAAGTGATCAGTCTATTTCAATGTAGCATGTGACTCATGATTTGATTCAGCAGAGAGGCTTGAGTCGGGTTCTCTTGAAAACTTTAGGAAAACAGAGTGTCACAGACTCTTGTTCTTGACTAGAGGAAGGCACTGGATGATATGGTGTAGTTTGGATTCCCAGTCGAATGATCTTAGTATGTGATATCTTCTTATTTTCAATCAGGTTTAGCTCTATTTATGTTTAAGAGTTTCGAGTTCTTACTAACAATTCACTTCACACATATCTTGTATCTAAAACTCTCATATTTTCATGAGGTAGCGTGCTGCACTTTTATCAACTGTAATAGTTGGGAGAATATCCAGAGTTGCTTCCTCATACTGCACTATTTATATCAATCATTTAAGAGATAATAATTAGAATAATAAACGTCATTAAATTCAATAAATATAGTCGTTAGTAATAATTAAAAATAATTAAAGTAATAAAATAGTGGTAGTGTATTAGTCTGTCGGTGTCTTGAGGTCTGGTGATGTCTCTAGATCTGGTGGTGTCTCACTCTGAAGAAATGTGGTTCTGGTGGCATGATACCAGCAGTGAATTATACTTAGACAAATTTCAACTACACTGGCGGTGTCTCATCTAGCAGTGTTTGTTCTGGCAATGTGTGGTCAGACAATAACTTAGACTTAGCCAAAATTACATGTTGGCGGTGCCTCATTTGGTAGTATCTCATACTTAGCCAAATTCATGTTCTGGCAGCATGACATCATGATGACATGTCAACTGGCGGTGTCTCAGAATTTGTTAATTGTTCAATCCAACAGTACGACATTCTGGTGGTGTAACATCCTAGCAGTATCTCAGACTTAGTGAGATTTTTATGCTGGTGGCGAGTCATGGACAATGGTGTCTCAAGTTGGTGGTTCCAATCTCAATGGTATCTCATACTTAGTCATTTTCATTACCTATCTTAGAATACAATATTTTTACAAAAAATATGAAACTCATTAATATCATTATAATCATGATTTTGTGATCATTAAAACTAGGAGGTCAATAATCTCTCCCTTTTTTATGATCACAAATCATGGCATCAAAATTATTACAAAAGTTTAAAAATGATATCTAAGGTATTATAAAATAGAATATAACATTCTCAGTAAGTAAAAATGGTATCAAGGAGAATAAGAAAAATAATAAGTATCAAAGGTAAGTATCATAGAAAGATTAATAACATAGATTAGAAAAGATAACATAGAACCATAATCTCATAAAGTTCTCCAAAACAGATATTCCATAATAATTCTCCCCCTTTTGGGATCATAAAAAAGGTAAGGATTAACAAAATAAAAATAGGACAAAAAATAGAATAATAAACATCAAAGGCATTCATAATGATTACCAAAAAAGTTATTACATTCCAAAATACCATCAAATAAAAATTGTATAATCTAACTAAAACAATGGTCAAGACTGATCAGAGGGATCCATTCGTTCCTTTCCTTTAGCTTTGTCTTTGTCTTGCTCCTTATTCGAGGCAACATTATCAGGACGATGAAAAAGAGATGGAACACCCAGGGAAAGTACAATTACATTCCAAGGAAAATCTTCCACTATAAAAATTGGTCGGAGCTGGCACACAACCTGATCATGATACATTGGAAAAGACTGGAACATGATAGGTAAAGGTGCAAGAGGATCTCGAGTAAATCCTGGTATGAGATACAACTGAGGAGTAATTGTAACAACTTCTTGATACACTAAAGCTTTACCATGATCATGTAGAAATGGCTTCATTAGATTGATAAAATACATTATGATTTGGCCACCCCTTTTCATTGCACTAAATAAGTCACATTTCTCTTCTATAAAGTGGTTCAACATCAGAGTCATCTCCTTGAGCTGTATGACTTGTTATTTGAAATCTTGAGTTATAGGAGGCATCTGAAGATTCTCAGCCAAGAATTTGAAATTTGAATCCATTGTATGATTGGTATAAATTTGAGAGAGAAATTATTTAATGGAATTGGTAATGGTCTCTCTATTAGATTTCATATCATGAGAATAGCTGGAAAACAACTTAATAACATGATCAGAGTTTTAATGAATTCTGCTCAAGGTCTCTTGGGGTTGATCAATGACACTATCAGAAGCATTGGATGAAGCATCTCAGAGTTCATCTTTGAAAATTATTCTTAACTGATCAACATCAAACACTAGAGGAGGAGGAGAAGTAGCAACAGAAGTATCTGAAGACGTATCCTCAACAACTTTAAGGAAACCTTCCATAGAATTAGTAGTGGTTGACTTTAAGTCCTCAATCAAAGCTTTGAAAGAATCCAACTCACTTCCAATTAGTTTATTTTCAATTGCAACTTCTCGTATGTGATGCATCATATTTGGTTGGATATGTTGAATAAAAAAATCGAATATGTATCGTGAATCTTTCTCACAAATTAAATTCTCTTGAGGAGGTCGATTCTTTAACTTAAAAGAAAAATATGATATCAACATCTTACCAAAATCATCCAAGTCACCTTTAGTGGCTACATCAACTAGAGAAGAAATAGGCACTGGAGAAGGTTCAGGTGCATGAGTTCCAACAAAAGAGAACTTTTCTAATAGCCCATAAAAATATACTTGATCTATTATGGCTTCATCAAAACAAATGTTCCATGACCTTGATGCTTGTTTTAATCCATAAATGGTTTTTTACAACTTGCATGCCTTGTTGGCATCCTTTGGAGTCACAAACCCTTCAGGTTGTGTCATGTAGACATCTTCCCGGAGGTTCCCGTTAAGGAATGCTATTTTGACATCCATTTTCCAAATTTCATAGTAATGGTAAGAGTCAATGTCTAATAGGATTCTGATGGATTTCATCATCGCAACCAGTAAAAAGGTTTCATCATAGTCAATTCCTTGATGTTTTCTAAAACCTTTTGCAACCAGTCGTGACTTATAGGTGCTGACTTGTCCTTCCATGTCCAGTTTCTTCTTGAATACCCATTTATTACTAATAGTATTTATATCAACTGGAGGATCTACCAAAATTCAGACTTGGTTTTTATACATGGAATCCATTTCAGAATTCATGGATTCTTGCCACTTGGAAATGTCTGTGCCTTTAACTACTTCCTTGTAGGTAAGAGAATCATCATTGTCAACCAATAACAAGTCACCATCCTCAGTGACAAGAAAACCATATCGTTCTAGTTCTCTCACCTCTCTCGTGCTCCTACGCAGTTCTTGTGTCTCTGGAATAGATTGTTCTTCCATGGGGCTTTGTGGAATCTGTTCTTGTACCAACTCCTGTGTATCTTGACCCTTGACTTCATTGAAGTCTATCTTGCTCCCACTATATCTTTTAGAGATGTGCTCCCTCTCAAGGAATATGGAGTGTCTTTCCACTGTAACCTTTTTATCTGAGGGGTTGTATAGGTAATATAACCTTGTTTCCTTGGGATATCCTATAAAGGTACACTTTGTGCCTCAGGGTGCAAGCTTGTTACCTGAAGAGGCCTTAACAAATTCTTCGCTACCCCACACATGTAAATTTGATTACATGGCTTTGCGTTCACTCTCTAATTCGTATGGAATACCATTTATTGATTTAGTTGGTACTTGGTTTAGTATGTGTGATGCTGTTTGTAATGCATATCCCCAAAAGGATAATGGAAGACTCGCGTAACTCATCATTGATCTAACCATGTCCAACAGGGTGTGGTTCCTCCTTTCACTTACACCATTCCACTGAGGCGTGTGAGGAGTGAGTTGAGATAGAATCCTGAACTCCCGTAAGAAATAAATGAAGTCCTGATTAAGATATTCTCCTCCTCTGTCTGAGTAGAGTTTCTTAATCTTCTTACCAAGCTGGTTCTCAACTTCATTATTGTATTCTTTGAATTGATCAAAAGAATCTGACTTATACCTCATTAAGTAAATATATCCATATCTACTAAAATATTTAGTAAAAGTTATGAAGTATAAGAAACCACCCCTTGATTCAACTAGAAATGGTCCACACACATATCTGTGAACTAATTATAGAAGCTCTTTATCCCTTTCACCTTTCCCACTAAATGGGGCTTTGGTCATTTTTCCTTGTAGACACACATGACATACACCAAATGGTTTTAGTTCGAAAGAATCTAAATACCCATCTTGATGTAATTTTGTCAAACGTTTCTCATTGACATGACTTAGCCGGTGATAAAGAAGTTGGGTGTGGTATGAGTCATGTGAATTAACTTTGTCATCGATTTCCATTACTTGGTTTGTGTAGTCTAACACATAAAGGTCGTTATATAAATGTGCCCTACCAAAACAAATACTATCTTTATAAAAGTAGAAACATTCATTTCCAAACTTGAAGATGAATCCATCAGTATCTAATTTGTATACTGAAATAATGTTTTTGGTTACATAGGGTATATAATAAAATCCTTTTAATACAAAGACCATCCTAGTAGGAAATGTGAGGTGGTAGTATCTAACAACTACAACAACGAGTCTGGCTCCGTTGGCTACTCGCAGATCCACCTCACCTCGGTCAATCTTTCTAAATATACTTGGTTCCTGTATTTGGATACAGATGTGATAACCAAAAGCAGTATCTAATACCCAATTAATAGAAATAGATAGATTGAATTCGATAATAAATTCACCTGAAGCTTCCCCTTGCTTCCTTGGCTGGGTGTAGTTTTTCTTCTAGCGGCCCTTCTTGCCACATGTGAAACAAACAACCTCCTGTTCTCTTGCCTCCCCTTTGATCTTACTTTTCTTGGAAGGCCTTGAAGAAGCTTTGGGCGTAAAGATCTTTTCCTTCCCTTTCCTTTTATTCACCATAAGGATATAAGGCTTTTCACGCTTCATATAATTGTCCACTTGGAGAATAAGGATAAGAAGATCAGATAGAGACTTATCAATGTTGTTCATGTTGAAATTTAAAAAAAAGTTAGAGAAGATCTGGGGGAGTGATGCAAGAATGAGATCGGTACCCAGTTCTTTGGGGAGTTTAAACCCTAGAACCTCCACGTACTAAATTTAGCCAATGAGCTTGACTACATGAGGCCCAGTTGGGGCACCCTCTCCAAGATTGCTCTGAAATAGAGCCTTGGAGATCTCAAACCTTTCCTATCTTGCTCTCTCCTAGTATAGACCACGTAGGTGCTCGAGCATGCTGTAGGCATCCATGTCTTCATGAGACTTCATGATCTCACTTGACATTGATGATAACATCAAACATTGAACATCGAGTGCGTCGTTAAAATGTTGATCATAGACCAGGAAATCTTCACCACTCGCCCCTTGGGCAGGCGAATCAAGAAGTGAGGACTCCAACATGTAAAACTTTCGTTCATGGAACAGGATAACCCGAAGGTGCATAAACCATTCCTAAAAGTTACTGTTGGTGAGGATATTGTATTTATCTAGAATTGATCACAGAGAAAATGTGGTTGATGAGTTTTTCATATTGATTCTACAAATTAAAAGAGCAGATTTATCAGTACTTTCTTGATTACATTTTATGAGAAATAATAAATTTTATTAAGTATCCCACTATTTTATCAAGTCCCAATGGACCTCACCATTGAACTCAGAATGTCCAGTTTCTTTGACATTCTAGTGGAAAGGATCCATATTACCCTTCGCATAACCCCAATAAGGGTTGGTCAATCTATTAGAAGGTATTTAGGTAGGCAGGTCTTTTCCAACTATGTGATTACAGTTCCTTGATCTGTTGAGTGGACTCCCCAATCTTGAAATCCTGACTTGGATTTCTTCAACACTTGCCTCCATTTTACAACAAATATAGCAAGGGCAACTTATCTTGATGTAAAATGTTTAAGTCAACCTGAAACTTTCATAGGAGCTTCCTTTATAAAAGTAAGTGTCCCAACAAGGGTTGGTCAAACACATAGTTTTATTGAGTCTTTATTTTAATCATGTAAAGGAAGTCTTGGCCTAACTTAATATGGCATTTAATGGATTTTAATCCTTTATGCGTTGTTTTTCATTATCACATTCTTGTTAATATTATGTGATGCTTGCTTAAGTGATTAACCATGTTCTGATAATGTTTACGCATAGTTCGGTTTTTATTTTATTCCATATTTTCATGCTTGTTTATTTCATTAATTATGTGATCACAACAACACATACATAATAAATAAACCATGCAATCAGACAGAAATAAAATAAGATTGAATGATCATGAGCTTCTATTGGTTTGCTTATCTAGCGGTTTTGATAAACTAACCCTGACCTAGGGAAAAACACCTTGAACCTGATGGTTTGTGTTTTGCAGCTCCCACCTGTCCACCTTTGTATCTTCTTAGGTTGGTTTCACCTCAGCTTCAGATTTTGAACCGTCTCCTCTGGCTTGGGAGATCCTTTATTACATGGGGTTTACATTAAAGAAACCATGGGCACACATGCCCTACATATTATTGGAATAAGGCTCACAGGCCAACAAATTTAAATTAAATAAATTTAAATGAAACCATACACACACAAAGGGTCTTTGTTCTAGCTCATGACCATCCATAGCATGCAACAACATTTACGCATATTTATTATTCAAATTCTTTTAATCTTTCTATTATTCAAGATAAGTCATGCTTGAATTCAATTAATTATTATCTTATAATTAATCAATTCTTTATCTTAAATTCCTTATTGAATTTCCTTGAGATTCTTCTCATCCATATCCCTTTTACAGGTCTTTGTAATTTGAAGGAAACCCGATGAAATTCCATTTCTGGAAAGTACACGACGTGTAGGCTATATTACATGGCGTGTATTTATTTTCACCCTTTATACAAAGTACACGCCAGGGCTTTGGTGTGTTATCCATAATTTGGAAATTTTGGAGTACATGACATGTAGATGAATCTAACACGGTGTGTACTTCCTTGTTACGCGGTTACCAGCTTGGCAATCCCGTGTACGCGGTACTCGACTTCTCATTGTACACAGTTTCACCTGGGCTAGATCAGACTACACGGCATGTTGATTCAACATACACGCCGTGTATTCTAGTTTCCACGCGTCGTTCATTTCTGTTAAACATGGTGTAATAAATAATTAGGTATACTCAATTCACATGGAGTGGTTTGGAAAACTAGTATTGGTTCGTTGAACCTAAGTACACGGTGTGTAGTTTTCACTACACGTCGTGTATTCTTGTGTTGTACAGACAGAAAGAGCGGCTCCTCCGGATGAGTTCCTCATTTTTATTTTAATCAAAATTAAAATTAAACGGTAATTTCTATGATGTGAATTGAGAAACGCAGGAGGAAGAAAAGATCTCGATCATTCAGATTTATAGAACGATTTATCCTAAATTGAATCAAATATAAATGCGTAAATTATCAATGAAAATTAAATAACTATAATCAATGTTGCAACCTTACTCTGATAAAATTTGAAGGTTTCAGGCGCAGCATAAGCTCATGGGTGGATGTGCCCACTTGGTTTTTTTTCATTAGCAATGATTAATCCGAGATCAATATGACAATAAATTCCAGACTCCATGGATATAATCACAGAAATGGACAAAGAAAAAGAATAGTCCCGGAACCACAAAGAAGAATCGTCACAAGTTGATTATAATTAACTTAATTAATTGACAAGAAGTACCTTTTATGGTGTTCTTTCTTCGTTGATATTTCTGATCACGTTCCAATGTGATTCGTCGTTGCGTCGTAGAAGCCAAGTGTAGACTTCCTCTAATGGTGATCCACACGTGCACCACGTATCTCTGGACATCACTAAAGGAATCTCCAGGTGCTAGCGTGGATAAGACTTTGCTTGTATTGTCCGCCTTAGATCGTCTTAATCCAATGGAGGAGGATCTCTCTCGATCTTGAGAGCGTTCTTGGGGGAAGAAGTTCTTTTGGCCTTGAAATAATTCTCCAGAATTGTTGTGCACAACGATTGGGGAAAAGTGTTGGGGTTGTGAGGATATTTATAATCGGGTTTGTGGTTATAGAATTATGATAATAAATAAACACGTTACCCATTTTATTTATTTCATTAACTCTTATTGAAAACCCCCATGTCGAATAATTAATTCCTTGACATGCACCCACAATGATTATAATAAATATTATTTAATAACACAATATTACATCCTCAAAATCCTGACTGGAAAAACTACACGGTGTGTAATCATTAATACACGACATGTACTTGTTTTTCATAAAAAACTATATGGCATGTAATCATTAATACACAACATGTACTTGTTTTTCATTTCCTTTCCAAAATGAAAACTACATGGTGTGTAATCAATAATAAATGGCATGTACTTGTTTTCAAAATAAAAACTACATGGAGTGTAATCATTAATACACGACGTGTATTTGTTTTTATTTTATTCTTACTCCAACATTAAAATGATTTAGGCTTCCTTGAATAATTATTAAACCATGTATGGGAATAATCTTTATTCTACTTGGGATACTTGAATACACTTAGTGTGTGACCCTCTAGGCCTCTTTCTCGTTGGCATTAGGCGGGCTTGCCTAAAGTCCAAGATTACTGTCTAGCAACGGGTCAAGGCACCCAAGAGAAAGAAGTTGACTCTGCATTGACGTGTCACCTCATACGAATTCTTACCATGTAATTTAATCCCTTTGTCTCAATATCTCATCAAGCAGGTTTCATGGAAGTGTCATAAACCTATATGCTTGATCTGTCATTCTTTGACTTCCAGAAATAAACTCGTCGTTACACCATGGACAAGAAATTTGGGTGACAATTTTATTTCAATCAAAGGGCCCGAGATATCTAATTCCATAAATATGGAAGGGACAAATCCTTCCTCAACTTATCCATTAACAACATGTCATTCGTGATGCACCCAACATACCCTACTTCCCGACAACTCTCTTCGTGATGGTTTTCATCAATAAATCTAAGTGCGCGAGTCATGACATGAGTTAATGAAAATCTTCCAGTCTAAGGACCATTACACACGCTCGTAGATAACAATTTCCGATGACACCAAGACATGCAGAATTACCTCTGGCGGGTCTGTTCTCATAATATCCCATCTTGGAGATTACCAAGTGCGAACTCCATGAGAGAGAGTCTCATCTTCTTACGAGTACTCGCACATGAAGGTCTGTATACTATGTGTCCTATCATAGTATGTCATCCAACTATAGAAATTTATTTAAGAATATTATTATGGAATTTTAAGGTTATCATCATAGCGGGGATCTACCATGACCTTATTAATGCAACAAATATTCCAGGACATTATTATATTATAGTCATATAGAACAATGAACAATATATAATAAGTGTACATTCATGTAATCAAAGTACAAACAGTTGGTTCTTAGGACACTAACTCTAATAGGCATGTCAACCACAATGGTATATCAACCACAATGATATGTTAATCATAATGGTATGTTAAAAAAAATTAAAATTAACTAAAATTTATTATTCCTAACCCCCATTTTATATAATTCATTATTTCAAAAGTCAAAGGCTTAGTGAATATATCAGCTATCTGATGTTCTGTTCTAATAAACTCAAGGCTGATATCACCCTTTTGAAAAGGATCTCTCAAAAGTGATGTCTTATATCAATATGTTTTGTCCTAGAATGATAAATAGAATTCTTAGAAATGTTAATAGTACTTGTGTTTTCATAGTTTATGGGGACATGTCTGAATTGATATCCATAGTCTAGTAGAGTGTGTTTCTTCCATAAAATTTGTGCACAGTAACTTCCTGTAGCTATGTACTCAGCTTCCGTAGTGGCCAATGCAACATAATTTTTCTTTTTAATAACCACAAAACTAGAGACTTTCCTAAAATGACATGTTTCATAGGTTCTTTTTCTATTTAACTTGCATCCACAAAAATTAGCATCATAATAACTTAATAAATAAAATTCTTTTCCTCTTGGATAAAACAATCCTAAATTGGTTGTATACTTGAGGTATTTGATTTTTTTTTAACAATAATAAGGTGCGACTCTTTTGGGTTTTCTTAAAAACTAGCACACATACATAAACTAAACATAATATCTAGTCAACTACAAGTCAAGTAGATAATAATTCCAATCATACATTTTTAACTAGTTTGATCTACTAGTTTTCCAACTTCATCAAGATCTAATTTATTGGTGGAACTCATTGGAGTATCACTACCCTTAGTGCTATCCAAGTTAAAATGTTTTAGAAGATATTTTGTATATTTACATTGATTTAAAATAATTCCTTATTTTTTTGAAAGATTTTAAATCCAAGAAAGAACTTGAGTTCAACCATAAAACTCATTTCAAATTCATTTTGAATCATTTTAGAAAAATCAGTACAAATAGAATTTTTGTAATATCCAAAAATAATACCATCAACATAGATTTTAACTACTAATACATCTTTTGAAATTATTTTTATGAAAATAGTAGGATCAACTATTCCTTTAGAAATTTTTTTTGAAATAAGAAAATTGCTGAGACAATCATACCAAGTTTTAGGAGCTTGTTTTAAACCATATAAAGCTCTGGTTAATTTAAAAACTTGATTTGGAAAATGAGGATTTTGAAAACTAGGGGGTTGTTCATAAAAATCATCCTCAACTATAAAACCATTTAAGAATGCACTCTTGAAATCCATTTTAAAAATATTTAAATATAAATGTGCTGTATAAGTAAGAAGGATTATTATGGATTCAATTATGGATGCAAGTGAAAAGGTTTCCTCATAATCCATCTCTTCTTCATAACTATAACCTTGTGAAACAAGTCTAGCCTTGTTTATAACTATGGTGCATGACTCATCAACTTTGTTCCTAAACATCGATTTAGTTCCAATAGTAAAGGTGTCCTTGGTTATATCTACAAGTTACCAAAATTTTTTTCTTTCAAACTATTTTAATTCTTATTGCATAAATATTATCCAAAATTCATCATTAATGGTTTCATTGATGTTCTTCGGTTCAAGATGAGACAAGAAAGCTTAATGTTCAACCTAATTTCTTATAGAGTCTCTAGTTTTTGTTCCTCTATTTACATCACCTAAAACAACATCTAAAGATTGATAATTAATGGTTTTAATATCTCTAGAGAAAAAGGGACTGTTCACTTCTGTATTTTTAGGTTCAGGTTCTCGAAGTTCTGAAAATCCTTCAGAACTGAATGATTTTTTTCATGTTTTACAGCACAAACTAAAAGTTTAGAATTAAGTTCAGAGAAGACTAATCATAATAAATATTTTCTAATAAGGTATTAGTCTCATGTGGATCAATATCATCAAATTTGACATGAACTAATTATTCCACGGTTTTGGTCTTA
This sequence comes from Viscum album, assembly GCA_963277665.1. NCBI lineage: Eukaryota > Viridiplantae > Streptophyta > Magnoliopsida > Santalales > Viscaceae > Viscum > Viscum album. Next base: position 1,056,700,328 of record OY728133.1, read on the forward strand.
TTATCGAAAACTCTATAGGCTTTTCTAGATATTTAATAACCAAGGGAAATCCCTTAATCACTTTTGGAAGCAAATTTTTCAATATTATCCATTGTGTTAAGAATAAATAATTTGAAACCAAAAAACTCTAAATTAATTAAACTTAGGTTTCTTATTATTACATTTCTTATAAGGGGTCTTCTTAAGGATAGGTCTAATAAAAAATTTATTGATGATATAGTAGGTTGTATTGACAGCTTCTGCCAAAAAATAGATGGGTAGGTTATAATCATTCAATATAGTCCGAGTTATCTCTTGTAAAGTTCTATTTCTCCTTTCAATAACTACATTCTTGGGGGGGGGGGGGTCCTAGGAGTAGATAAGTTATTATTGTAGCCATTTTGTGAGAAAAAAGATTCAAAATCTTTATTTTCAAACTCACATCCATGATCACTCCTTAAGGTCTTGATCCTAATTCCATTAATATTTTCTACGGACTTAGCATACTTGGTAAAATAGGTATAGTATTCACTTTTGTGATTTAGAAAATATACCCAAGTATACTTAGAGAAATCATCTACAAGAACATAAACACAGTGCTTCCCATTAATACTTGAAACTATATAATGTCCAAAAAAATCCATATGAACCAACTAAAGAGGGCGAGAAGTTGTCACTTATTTCTTTAATTTGAAAGAAACTTTATGCTAATTATCTTTTCGATAAGGGTTACAAAATTTATTAGTTGGGAACTCAAGTTTATGTAAGTCCCTAACTAACCCTTTCATAGTTAGCTTCCTAAGTGAGTGAATGATGCAATGTCCTAGTTTCCTATGCCTAAGCCACAATTCTTTGTGAAAATCACTTAAGAAAGAAACATTTTGAGAAATCAAAGAATTTAAATCTATTGTATAGACATTTTCATTTATTAAAGTAGTAAAAATTAAAACATTTTTAGAATTATAAACATTACAAGTATCATTCTCAAACTTAACATAAAAATATCATCACATAACTGAGAAATACCAAGCGGGTTATATTTTAAACCATCAACATATAAAAATTTAGAAATTAAAACTGAATTTTTGTTATCAATCTAGCCCAAATCGATGATATTTCCTTTTTCATTATCACCAAAGGTGACATGTCCACCATAAAACTTTATCAGGACCTTAAATAATGAATAATATCCTATTATATGCCTTGAAAAACCACTTTCCAAGTACCATAGAATTCTACTAGAGGTCTTCAAACAATTTTCCTATAAAAAATATTTTAAACAAGAAATGATTTTGGTACCCAAATATGTTTGAGTCCATAAATGTGAGAAATTAAAGCTTTGGGGACTCAAAATTTATTGATGGGTTTCCTATAAATATATTTCAGACTCTAAAATAAAAACCTTGTTGAGTAATTTTAAAAAATGATTAGCAGTAGAACATCCGGGTCTAGATTTATGAAAAAAAGTGATTTTAGATATTATTATCTCTCTAGGTTCATATCCTATTCCAATAACATATTTGGGAGCAACTTGTTTACCCAAAATTTGCGTGATTGTATCTCTAAATTTTTTAAAATTTTCAAGATCTTTCTTCAATTGCTAATTACATAGTTAAAGTTCAGTATTTTCTTTGAGCATTTGAATATTTTTATCTTTTTCTATAGACATATCAGATTTTATATTTACAGTTAGAGCATGTTGTATTTTAAGACTTTTATACCTATCCTTTAACTCATTAAAGGTATCCTCTATCATGTTTCAATATTCGAATAATTCATCATTTGACATATTATCACCATCATGTTGTTCATTTTTAGAATTATCAGACTCATGCATAGGAAAAATACTATAACTAGTAGGTAAATCAAGTACCTCACCGACTTTAGTCATGAAACACATATTTTCTCTGTCTATCCTCTCCTTTGTAGGTGATACATTAGAGTCACTTGAACTATCTTCATAAGTAATCCAGGTTTCCTTCATGGCCTTCTTGTATCTCCTGTACTTGTCCTCATATATTTTTTTATACTTAAGATTTGTATAGTCAGATTTTATATGCCCTTTCCTTTTACATTCATAGCACACAAATTACTTTAAATCATCACCCTTCTTCCAATATTTCTCTCAGTTTCTTCTATTTTCATACATGAATTTATAATTTAATTTTTTGTAAAATTGTTTCTTCTTATATAAATTCTTAAATCTTCTAGCTAGGTGATCCATCGCCTAATCATTATCAAAAGGTGATTCACTATCACTAGAAATGACAGATTGTACCTTCTCTTTCTCTTTTTCCTTTTATTGTCTAGGGGTAGTAGTCTTGAAAGCTACTGAATTTCTTTTATGCTCCTCACATTCTTTAAAATTTATCTTTAATTCCTCTGCATACATCATAAGTTTTCCAATCAACTATTTCATAAGAATTTTACTTATATTGAATGATTCTAACTATTTTCCTCTCCATATTTTTGGTAAGCATCTTAGAAATCTCATAATTTGATCCTTGTCTAATATAAGTTTTTCGAGAGAGTTCATAGTGTTGAAAATCTCATTGAACCTTAGATACATGTCAGAAATGGGTTCATCAGAATTCATTTTAAAATTATAATATTTAATAGTATAAGTATTAAGCCTCATCTTTTGAACATTAGAAGTTACCTCATGGGAAATAGACAAAGTTTCCCAAATCTAAAAATCATTTTTACAAAAAAATATTCTATTAAATTACTCATCTTGTAAGAACTCAGATCTTCATTTCAGGTATGGATCTTTATTTCGGGTTGTTTTTGAAGAAAAAGAAAGAAATGGAAAATTTTCTAAGTACACACCTTGTACTTTTGAGTACATGCAGTGTACTTTTGAGTACACACCATATACCCAGAATCTGCATGTAGCCATGTACTGGCCATCTAACAGCCGAGTACATAGCCGTGTAGGTGACCTGGCAGACCGCCTAAAGCGGGTGTCGGTTGAGGCCAGTACACGGTGTGTAAATTAAATGAACATTCCATGTACTTTTATTTTTATTTTATGAGTCTAAGTGGGGCCATGCCTCATCTCCAAAACGCTCTTCTTCTCTCCTCAGTTCGTACAGGAGAGTAATGAATAGTAAAAGAACTTTGAGCTCCTCCCAGTTCTCCATCTGATCTCTGATTGAGACGCCTCCAAGTGAATTGGATTCCCACTGGTGAATTTTCTCTTCCCATAGAACTTATCTTCCTGATTTCTCCTCTCTCATGAGTTATTAAGGTTTGATAGTTTTTACCCTTTTTATAGATTTGCGTTTTTTAGGCTGATTCAAGGGTTGAAGTTCAAGATTGTTCATCATACAACATCAAGGTAGGTGGTTTGTGTCTTTCTTTAATTGTATTTGGATTATATGTACTTAAAGTACCGAATACCCATATTTGGGTTATTGTGTGTTTTGGAATTTAACCATATTTAATACCTTCTATGGTTTGTTTTTTTGAGAAAGGGGTTATTTCTTATGCATAAGGTTTTATATTGTGATTATGGGTGCGTTTCCCTTGATTGTTGATTATGGCTGTTTGGTCTAGAATGCCTGTTAGGCTTGCTTTGTTTTTCATGCCTTGTGTTGTTAGGATAGAGTTACTGATTATATGAGATGCATGTGATTCACATTGTAAAATTATGACTAGGGGGAATAGATTGTGAGAGCTTCCTGAGGTAGGGTCATTTATGTATGGATTTTTGTTACGCTGGACCCAAAGCATTGACTATGAGAGCTTCCAGGTGGTTATATACCAGAGGGGTTAGACTGTTAGAGCTACCCATAGGGTCTTTATTAAATGAATGTTGGACCATTGGGCATTTATTGTGAGAGATTCCAGGTGGTTATTATAGTTTATTGTTGCTATATAGACCAAGGGGGTATTGACCATGAGATCTACCCAGGTGATCATTTGCAAATGATTAGTGATATGTGGGACCAAATGGGTTAGACTGTGTGAGATTTTCCAAAGGGTTATTATTTATTGAATTAGTGATATGTTAAACCAGAGGGGTTAGACTGTGAGAACTTTCCCAGAGGATTGCTTTGAATATTTGAATGATTTTAATGAGTCTTCCAAGCCAAATCACATGTTTGGAATCAGTCTTACTTGTTTGTTTAGATGGTATTCTGAGACATCTGTTTAGATATTACATAGGTGATACAAAGTTTATGATAGATCCTAGGATTTCATTATTCAATGGTTTAAATAATTAATTAATGTAAATTAATGTAATTGAAAATTGTAGGATTGTTTACTTTTGAGTACTTCCTAGTTTATTACTTCATTTTTGCATTTACCTACTATATATATTCATTAACAGTTAGGCATAGATCTTTTGGTGGTTGCCTACTGGGATTCATCTCACACTCTGTTTGGGTCATGCTTTTGGACCCAAAGAGATTATATGGTTACAGGTATAGATAAAGGAAAACTCCCTTCTTCATCAAGTACTTGATTTCTAATGGAGCGGGAGAGCATGGGTCCAACTTGAGACTTGCGATACTGTTGGAGTTTACTGAATTTTTGTACTTTGGTTTTAGTATTGTATTTAAAACATTTTGACTTGTTTGGATTCTTTCCTAGACTCATGTGACATGCATCATTTATATATTCTCCAGTTGTTATATTACTATCAGTCTTACACTATTTACTTTTGTCATATGGTATTAATGCTTACATATTTGTTACTATTTGTTATTCCAATATATATACTCTGACAATGAGGTAATAGTTTCCCCATTATCAAAACTTGTCCCTTGCTTCTAGTCGGCAGCCTCTGGTGTTTGGAGGAAATGCACTTGATGTCATGTGACCAACCGGGTACATGACACCCTTGGGCGACACCCAGAACCGGGACGTTATAAAGTGGTATCATAGGAGTTTTATTTTATATTTTCCCTTACTATTTAGATACTATAGATAGGGATAGGAAAGAATAGGTATTTGGTAATAAGCTATGCCTGAGAGTAGCTAACCCATGTATAGAAAAAAGCCAAGTTACCTCAAATATTTCAATTTTACTGGTTTTGTAATTGTTATAGTTGATTTGATTTCACTGTTGGGTGACTCACTTGTTTTGTACTATTATGATTTATATCATTGTGGTTATATTTCTATTTCAACCCAATGAGATGAGGGTATACTATCTCATGCATCATATAGGCACTTGTTAGAGATTACATGTCATGCATTCTTGTTATTCCATTTAGGATGCATTACTGATTACATGCTGTTGTGATAGATGTTGTGCTAGATATGCATATTGTTGTGATAGATTCCCTGATATAATAACTGGTATTTTTATAGGGTATTGGAATATGTATAGTTTCATTTGTATGGACACCAAACTTTGGTACTTGAGGTGTTATGGGCCCTCTCAGATCAGAATTTGGTGGATCATTTTTGAACTTTAATTGAATTTTTTCAAGTTATGATGGGAATAAGGATTCCAAACTTTGATTCACGGGGAGTATGGGATCTCAAGGGTCAGAATTTTTCATGCCTTGGACAAATTTTTAAGTTTTTAGGGGTTACATAGAATTTTCAGAGGCAAACTGTCCAAAAATCCATAAAACACGACGAGTGATGTTATGAACACACGCCATGCATTCTTCTATTCTAGAAGAAACAACTTTTCTTAAGTACACACTGTGTACCATATATACACACCATGTAATCCTTAAACTGTGTGAATGAATGTATGAGAAGAGACATGGGGTTGATAAATGTTTGGTAGAACATGCCGTGTACTGTAATTACACGTCATGCTGAAGAGACCATGTATCCGACCATGTGACTAACGACACAAGTGTATGAAATTCAGATGGTACATTCTGTGTCTAAATTGTACATTCCATGTGGTGACCAACCATGTATCCAGCCGTGTGACCAATGACATGGTTCAATGGGAATTAACCGTAACACACCATGTGTAGGGGTGTTACACGACCAGTTTTGGCAAAGGTACATGCCCATGTTAAGGCTCGAAGGGAATACACTGCGTGGGAGTTATACATGCCGTGTAACCATGTTTTATAAAACTTGAATGATTTTCTTGTCCTATTCCATTCTTTCAATTTTAAGCTATAGTCCTTGATGATATTGAACTGAGGTGTGTGCTTGACTTGTAGAGTCATGCCACCAAGACTTCCTCTGGTTGTACACCAGGTGCAGGGTAATGACCAGACACCGGAAATAGTAGATCAGGGAGTATCAGAAAATCCTAACGTCATGCCCATCTTGGCACCGACTGTTATACTGGACGTAGGTGCTGATGCATAGTTCCGTGAAGGCCTTTTTAGGATGTTACAAAATTTTTAGGGAGCACTACATCCTTCCCCGTCTCTGGAAGAGATGACGTGGGTGTTTTGGTAGTAGCATCCTCCTACTTTTTTTGGGGATGGAGGACCACAGGCTGTAGGGTCATGATTGGAGGCCATGATTTCTATCTTTGAGAATTTGGAGACACCTTTGAAGAGGAGAGTGGAGATTACTACATACATGCTATGTGATTCCTCCAAGAGATGGTGGAATGTTATCTCACAGCTGGGACATCATCGGGATATGGATTGGGAAGAGTTTTAGAGGACATTCTATGATTATTTCTATCCCAAGACATTTAGGGCCGATCGAGCCTAAGAGTTCATGCATTTAGAGTAGGGATCTCTTTTAGTGATGGATTACTCTTCTTGTTTTATAGATCTTCAACGCTTCACACCTATTCTAGTAGTTGAAGAGTTATCTTTGGCTAGGCGATTTGAGTATGGTCTCAGGTATGACATCCGATTGTAGGTGAATGCTTTCAGGCTGACTTCAGTGATGTCTATAGTGAACCAAGAGCTAATTAACAAGTGAAATCCGAGGGTGATGGGAGCTGTGATACAGGGTGGTTCAACATCCCAAGATAGTTCTCCTTTGGTAGATAGCATGAAGCACCATAAGAAGATTTCATGCAATTTTTCTTCAGGTATCCAGGTGGTATGCTACCAGTGCGGAAAGAGCGGGCACACAAGACCACATTTCTCTAGGGACCCAGTCGAGTGCCGGTCTTGCGGAAAGATGGGACATATTTAGAATTTTTTTCGGATGTCCTCACCAGAAGATATTGAGAGGGGATCAGTTATGAATCCACGTTCAGGAGTAGGACCACCGGTTTCTCATCAGTTAGGGAACTGGAGTTTGTTAGGTCGTTCAGGCCAAGGAGGTGGTCATGGACGTGGTGGTTAGACAATAGGTTTTCAAAAATAGTAGGGTGGATCAACTTAGGGTAGTCAGGAAGGGTCGCAGGCCCATGATACGGGTCATATTTTTTCAATGGAGAAGACCCAACAGGAACAGGATCCCAAACCCTCTACAGTTAGAGGTACAATTCTAGTTGCCTCAGTTTTATCTTATGGTCTTTTTGATATAGGTTCTTCACATAGTTTTATATCTGTTTCCTTTATGGAGAGCCTCAGGCTCTGTATCTTTAATTTTGAAGATGTTATGATGCTAGGCACTCTGTTAGGGATTATGATGACTAGTGTACGTCAATGCAATGAGTGACCTCTTGTGGTTGGTGGGTGTCACTTCTTATGGGTCCTCTATCTCTTAGAGATGACAGTCTTCAATGTCATTCTTATAATAGACTGGATGGTCTCCTTCTAGGAATTTTTTGACTGCTATTGCCACATGGTGAGTTTCCCTTCACCAGAGGGAGGGTCTTTTCTACACAAGGGAAAATGGGATGTCCAAGTGAGCAGAGCTAGACCCGAGCATTATGGGTTGGGAGGAATTACATCCCAGATTTCTAGTTTGTATCTAGATAACCATGGGACTTCACTGATGGACATTCCTCCAGTGGTAGATCATTTTAGAGATTTCTTTCTAGATGAATTTTCAAGTTTACCTTCATAGAGAGAGGTAAATTTCTCTATTGATCTTGTGTTAGGAGGGATACCATTATATATTTATCTTTATAGGATGGCTACACCAGAGTTACAGGAGCTCAAGAAGCAGCTAGTGGAGTTTCAGACAAAGGGTTTCATCCGAACCAGTACTTCTCCATGGGGTTCACCTATCCTTTTTACAAAGAAGGTAGATAGCACCCTTATACTTTTTGTGGATTATCGGAAGCTGAACCAGTTGACGGACAAGAACCGATATCCATTTCCAAGTATTGATAATCTCTTTGATCATCTTTTAGGAGCTTAGGTGTTCTCAAATATTTACTTGATATCCGGTTACCATCAGTTTCACTATATAACATCATATATACCTCTTATATCCTTTTAGAGTAGGTATGGTCTATATGAGTATTTGGTTATGTCGTTCAGTCTCACGAACGCGCCGAAAGTTTTTATACCACTAATGAATTGAGTGTTCTGTCCTTACTTGGATTCTTTTGTGGTAGTTTTTATGTAAAATATCTTGGTGTACTCTAACACTCGACACAACAATGCTACCCATCTTGAGATCATATTGAGTACAATGAGAGAGAATCAGTTATATGATAAGCTCTCAAAATTACACTTTTGGATGGACCAGATTCACTTCTTGGGTCATTTCATCTCAGATATATGAGTATCAGTAGACCAAAAGAAAGTGAGAGCAGTAGTTTCCTGGGAGAATCTGAAGAACATATTTGAGGTACAAAGTTTTCTGGGGTTGTTTGGTTACTACATGTGCTTTATATAGGACTTTTCATGCTTAGTAGCACCATTGAAGGACCTGACTAAGAAGGGTGCGAAGTACGTTTGGATAGATTCCTACGATTCATCCTTTCAGGATCTGAAAGGGAGATTAACTTCAGCACCAATACCGATTTTTCCAGATCTAGGAAAGAGTTACACCATTTACTGTGATGCGTTAGGTATCGGGATGGGAGCAGTGCTTATTCAAGGGGAAGGATTCATCACGTACGGGTCTCAGCAGTTGAGGCAACATGAGAGGAACTACCCGATGCATGATCTTGAGTTAGCTGTAGTTATACATGATTTAAACTGTTATAGAAATTATCTTTTGGGGGATCATTTTTTGGTATTCACTGATCAAAAAAGTCTCAAGTATATCTTTACCCAGCGTGATCTGAATTTGAGACAATGAAGGTGGGTTGAGTACCTTCAGTCTCATAACTTTGATCATACCTATATGCTTGGGAAAGGCAAAATAGTGGCTGATGCATTGAGCATGAGTACCCAAATACAGTCAGTTCACAATGCCATCAGTGAGTGGAAACTTATGGCTATGTTCTATGAGATGCATTTGTAGGTGCACAACAGACATGTGAATACATTTATTTGTTCTGTGGCTATTACCTCTACTCTACTGGATCAAGAGTGAATGAGGAAACTATCATATTTAGAAGGCCTAGTCTTGTGGGAGAGTGTGTCAAGCGAGGACCCTACTCCTGGGTGGACTGTAGGAAAGGATGAGATCTTTTGTTTTCATGAGTGTGTATGGGTTTCAATAGATATACACAAGGAGCTATTGCGAGATTTTTATTCCACAGTTTGGTCAGTTCATCCTAGTGTCACCAAGATTTATAGAGATCTATATTGTTAGTAGTGGTGGCTAGACATGAAGAGGGATGTTTCTAGTTTTTTATGAGATGTTCTATCTGTCAGCAGGTGAAGGCAGAGTACCAGTGACCAGTAGGGCTATTACTGCAGTTACCCATTCCCGAGTGTAAGTGGAATGATGTCATTATGGGTTTACCAAGGTATACTTGATGGAATGATGCAGTTTGGGTTGTTGTTGACAGACTCATGAAGGTTACACTTTTCTTAAAAATTAAGAAAACCTTCAGTGTCGATGAGTTGGGAAGGTTTTACATCCGAGAGATTGTACGTTTTCATGAGGTTCCTCACTCTATCATTTCAGACAGGGATACCCATTTTACTTCTCATGTTTGGAAGGGACTACAGAGGGCTTTGGGTACATAGGTAATTCTGAGTACAACATACCATCCCCAGATAGATGGCCAATCCTAGCACATGATTCAGGTTCTGTAGGACGTGCTATAAGCATGCGTTCTGAATTTTAGGGGCGCTTGGGAGATACATATACCCTTTGTGTAGTTTTCCTATAATAAAATTTTCAAGAAATGATTCAAATGGAACCTTATGAGGATTTGTACTCTAGGCTATTCTGATCACCCCTATGTTGGCTGGAGGCAGGAGAAGAATCTATGTTGGGACCTAGTCTTGTCCAAAAGACCACTAAGAAGGTGGAGTTGATTCGGAAGAGGATGGCTACTATACATTCTCACCTAAAATATTATACTGATCGATGGAGACGACCTCTGGAGTTCGAGGTTGGAGATCATGTTTTCTTACATGTCACACCGAGGTTGGGACACAAGAGGATAATGAGACAGGGGAAGGTTTCACCAAGATACGTCGGGCCGTTTGAGGTTTTTGGAGAGAGTCGGGCCGGTTGCCTATCAGTTGCAGTTACCTCATAGGTATTGGTCTATGCATGATGTCTTCCATGTTTCTCAGCTGCAATGTTACTTTTTAGACCCGTATCATGTTTTTCAACCTGAGGTGGTTGAGTTAGAGGTGGATGTATCCTTTGAGGAGAACCCTATTCGGATTGTTGATTGCAGCATGAAGGATCTTTGTGGCCAGTCTGTTCCTCTAGTATGGGTGATATGGAAACATAGGCGAGTACATGAAGAGAATTGAGAGAGGGAGGTTGATGTACAATCATAGTGGCCAGAGTTGTTTGAAGTTTCTTCTTCACCACCCTTGAAAGGGAAATTCAGGGACAAATTGCTTTAATGGGGGAAGTTTGTAAGAACCCGGATCTTCATTTCAGGTATGGATATTTATTTTGGGTTGTTTTTGAGGAAAAAAGAATAAATGAAAAATTTTCTAAGTACACGCTGTGTGCTGTCCATGTAATGGCCATGTACATGGCCGTGTAGGTGACCTGGAAGACTGCCTAAAGTGGGAGACAGTTGAGCCCAGTACATGGTGTGTACATTAAACGAACACTCCATGTACTTTTCTTTTTTATTTGATGAGTCAGAGTGGGGTCAAATCTCATCTCCAGAACACTCTTATTCTCCCATCGGTTCATATAATCGGTTCATATAAGAGAGCGATGGATGACCAAAGAACTTTGAGCTCCTCCTGATTCTCCATCCAAGCTCTGATTGAGACCCCTATGGGTGCATTGGATTCCCATTGGTGAGTTATCTCTTCACCTAGAACCTCTCTTCCTGATTTATCCTCTCTCATGAGTTATCTAGGGTTGATTTTTTTTACCCTTTTTGTAGATCTACGTCGTTATAGGCCGATTCTAGGGCCGATATTCAAGAGTGTTCATCGTACAACATCAAGGTAGGGGATTTTTGCCTTTATCTAATTGTTTTTGGATTATATGTTCTTAAAGTACTAAATACCCATGTTTGGGGTATTTTGTATTTTTGAATTTAACTCTGTTTAATACCTGATATGATTTGTTTATTTTGGAAAGGGGTTATTGCTTATGCATAAGGTTTTATACTGTGATTATGGGTGTGTTTCCCTTGATTGTTGATTATGGTCGTTTGGTCTAGAATGCCTATTAGGATTGTTTTTTTCCTTTCCTCATGTTGTTAGGATGGAGTTACTAATTATATGAGATTCATGTGATTCGAATTGTGAAAGTATGACTAGGGGGAATAGACTTTGAGTGATTTCTGTGGTAGGGTCATTTATGTATGGATTATTGTTATGATGAACCCAGAGCTTTGACTATGAGAGCTTTCAGGTGGTCATATACTAGAGGGGTTAGACCATGAGAGCTACCCATGGGGTCATTATTAAATGAATGTTGGAACATAGGGCATTGATTGTGAGAGATGCCATGGGGTCATTATAGTTTATTGTTTCTATGCATGCTAAGGGGGTATTGACCATGAGATAGACCCAGGTGGTCATTTGTAAATGATTAGTGCTATGTGGGACCAAAAGGGTTAGACTGTGTGAGATTTCCCAAAGGGTCATTATTTATTGAATTAGTGATATGTTAAACCAGAGGGGTTAGATTGTGAGAACTTTCCCAAAGGTTTGCTTTGAATATATGTATGATTGTAATGAGTCTTACAACCAAAAGCATAGTCTTGGAATCAGTCTTACTTATTTGTTTAGATGGTATTCTAAGACATATATTTTTCTATTACATAGGAGATACATAGCTTAGTCTAGATCCCGAGATTTCATTATTCAACAGTTTGAATAATTAATAAATGTAAATGAATGTAAGTGAAAACTGTAGGATTATTTACTTTTGAGTACTTCCTAATTTATTGCTTCATTTTTTTATTTATCTTATATATATATTCACTGATAGTTAGACACATATATTTTGGTGGTTTCCTACTATGATTTGTCTCACACCCTGTTCGGGTTATGCTTTTGGACCCAAACAGATTATATGGTTGCTGGCATTGATAAGGCCAACCGCCCTTATTCATCAGGTACTTGATTTCTCTTGGAGTGGTATAGCATGGGACCAAGATGAGGTTTGAGATGATTTTAGAGTTTATTAATTTTTTGTACTTTGGTTTTAGTATTGTATTTCCATAATTTTTACTTGTTTGGATGCTTTCTTATACTCATGTGACATGTATGATTTATATATTCTCTAGTTGTTATATTACTATCAATCTTCTATTGTTTACTTTTTTTGTATGGTATTACTGCTTCCGTATTTGTTACTATTTGTTATTTTTCTATCTATACTCTGCCAATGAGGGCATAGTTTCTCCATTATTAGACCTTGGCCCTCACTGCTAGTCGGAAGCCTTTGGCATTTGGGGGAAATGCACTTGAGGCCATGTGACCAACCGGTTATGGGGTACCCTTGGGCAGCACCTGGAACCGGGATGTTACACTTCTCCTAAATCATAGTACAAAGCATTCATTTCTTTACAATTATTATTATATGCAGCTTTAGTAGTTTCTGACCAAGTAGCTCTAGAAGTAGTAGGAAAATCATATTTATCTTCTATGGGAGTCCAAATTTCAAAACCCATACTTTCTATATGAATTTTAATTTTAATCTTCCAGTGATAATAATTTTTCCATTAAATAAAGGAGGTCTCTTAGTAACAGAACCTTCTTGATGATTATCCATTTTATAGAACTGAATTTATAAATAACATAAATTAATATCTTTAAAGAGAAACTAAAATCACTGTTAAAATGATTTAAAAAACTTTAATACCAAATAAATTTTTTTAATACCAAATTTTGGTCAAAGTGAGTATCTCAAGAGGGGGGGGGGGGGGTTAATTGAGTACCCAATAAAATTTTCTATCTAAAATTGATTATTTTGGAATCCCCCAAATATTAAAAATCATCCCAGTTTATTAAAATAAGTAGTATGATATAGATATTAATCTTTTTAAATATTTATCTAAAGATTTATTATGTCTCAGATAAATAATATAAAATTTAATAATATTCTTTAAAATTAGTTTAATTAATAAAAATACTATATGAACACAAATTAAGATAAACTATCAAAGTGTATATATTTTTTACAATAAAAACAATTTTATGTTTTAAAGTAAAAATAAAGTAAAACAAAATTGAAGTGCACAAAGGAAAGTTTGAATATAAGAGGTTTAGTCTCAAGTTAAGACATAGTCCTCTACACTTGGTGATCACTTACCACCAATCAGTTTATATAAAATAAACACAATGATCCACAACCTAGAAAAGATAAACATGCCACACAAGGACCTATACCACTTTTATTCATGGGAGAAACAAATATGAAAATAGTTTGAGAAGATATTAGGTATCTTCTAATTTAGAAAAGGAGATAGTGCGTGTGTGTGTGTGATAAAATAGAGTTATGCATGCACAAAAAGGTAATAGAAGTAAATATAAAAGAGAAATATATAAGAGTAGATTTTAAAAGTGCTCATTATATTACAATGCAGTATGTGACTCATGAATTGATTTAATAGAGAAGCTTGAGCCAGGTTCTCTTGAAAAATTCAGGAAAATAGAGTGTCACAGACTCTTGTTCTTGACTGGAGGAAGGAAATGTATGAGATGGTTAGTTTTAATTCCTAGTTGAGTGATATTAGCAGGTGATCTCTTCTTGTTTGTAATCAGGTTCAGCTCTATGTATGTTCAAGAGTTGTGATTTCTTGCTACTAGTTCGCTTCATGAATCTCTTATATCTGCAACTATATCATCTGCACAAGAGAGTGTGTTATACTTTTATCAGCAATAATAGTAAGGTGAATATCTGAAGTTTCTTCCTCATACTTCACATTCTGGCACTCTCTTTAATGATTTTTGTTGATAATTTAAGAGATAATCATTAGAATAATAAATGGAATTAACTTCAATAAATACATTCATTAGTAATAATTAAAACTAAGTAAAGTAATAAAATAGTGATGGTGTCTTACTCTGGCGGTATCTTAAGGTCTGATAGTGTCTCGATATTTGGTGATGTATCTCTCTAATGGTATGTAGTTCTGGCGGCATGATACTGGTGATATCTTAGAATTAGCCAAATTTCCACTACACTGACAGTGTCTCGACTGGTGATTTATGGTTTGGAGGTGTGTGGTCTGATGGTAACTTAGACTTATCCAAAATTCTTTGTTGGTGATGCCTCATATGAAAGTATCTCATACTTATCCAAATTCATATTCTGGCGGCATGACATCCTGATGGCATGTCGACTTATGGTTGTCTTATACTTTTTCAATTGTTAAATCCAATGGTATGAAATTCCAGTGGTGTGAAATCCTAGTGGTATCTTATAATTAGTGAGATTTTCATGCTAGTGGAGAGTCATGGACAATGGTGTCTCGAGTTGGTGGTGCCAATATCAACGGTGTCTCATACTTAGTCATTTTAATTACCCATTTTAGAATGTGTTATTCTTTTAGAAAACATGAAACTAATAAATATAATTATAATCATGATTTTTTTATCATTAAAATTAGGAATTCAAAAAAATAAATCTTTGGTATTCAGGGGTTCATATATAAAATTAGTAAAATTGAACATACGATTAAAAAAAATCAACATGTAAAAGTAAAAATTAAATATGTAAAAGTAAAAACTCAATACCAAGTACAGATTGTTTTGGATTCTAGTACAAAACATCATTCTCTAAAACATGAATTAAGTCCTCAGAAGCCGGACATACTTTGATTAAGAAATTTTTTCGAATAAAAACTTTAGTACCCATGCCTTCCCAACTCATCTATGCTTAATAGTTGCAAGTTCCTTTGATAAGATCAAAAAGTTCGAAAATATGGTACTTTATTCAATGAGAAAATTTTTCAACGTTCCCCTCTTTTTGTACTTTATAATAATTTATCTCACCATGTGGATATGATTTTTCATCTTTATCATCTGATGAATAAGAATAATTAGAATTAAAAGTGAAATATAAAATAATATCTACAATCATATTACTCAAGAATAAATTTTAATTCCACAACACACTAGCTTAAAAGGAAGTTATTCTTTGGATATCATCACTATATTATGATGAGATATTAGTAGTAGTATATTTTTTAGCACTCCAAGTGTCCTCTAACTTTAAAATTCTAATTCATTTCCTCTTAGAAAATCCCTTGAATTCTCTATCTTCACTCTTTGTCTTTGTACAATCTGGCCTAATATGATCAGGATTCTAACATTTATAACATATAAAATATAATTAATCCTTTCTTATATTATATTTATCATTCCCATCTCTCCTATAATTCTATTAATCTCTTTGAATTTTTTTTATGAAATATACTTCTAGTATTTTAATAAAATTATCATTCAGTAAGTTTTGATAAACTATTATCTAAACATTCTTTAGAACTATACCTCGATGTAGTAGGATTTAAAGTATTTGAATAAGAAGTTATAAATATATAATTTATAGTAAACAAAACACCATTATTCCTTTTCTCTTTATCTATATCCCTTTTTAGTCTGTTCTTGTATTTCATAATAATTCTAATAAAATCCTCTAGACTCAGCTTTGTAATATGTTTTGTATTGTCTATAGATATTTTTTTCCGACTACCATTATTTTAGTAGCATGTCAATGGTTTTATAAAAATGTTTCTCATATATTATTACTCTTTAAACAATAGATTACAACCCATTTACAATATCCATGAAACATTAATGCATTTGTGCCATTGATTTTACTAGTATAAAATCAAAATCTTGACAGTATGCTCAA
This sequence comes from Viscum album, assembly GCA_963277665.1. Classification (NCBI taxonomy): domain Eukaryota; kingdom Viridiplantae; phylum Streptophyta; class Magnoliopsida; order Santalales; family Viscaceae; genus Viscum; species Viscum album. The sequence continues at coordinate 1,056,716,516 of OY728133.1, forward strand.
AGCATTACCCTTATAGTTTCCAAAACTTTAGAAGTATAAAAATGTGTAATCTCAAGATTTCTCTATATTCTGTTTGTTGTTTCATAGGAAGAAATATGGATATAAATTTTCCTTGGACTTGAACAAAGTAAAACACTTTAGACCTTACAGTTGGCATAAGATTCCAATTTCTACTCATGAGTAAATATAGACATTTATTTCCCTGAAATCTTATAATTTATGATCATTATATAATAATGATAAAATACTGTGTTAATAGAAAATCTATCCATATGATCATGAAAAAATTCATAGTCATCCCCATCAAAAATTAAAGTATAGATCATATTTAAATATTCTAAATTACCAATTAGTAAAAAACATTCCATACAAATAGATCTTTCCTCTGCAAGAATGTTAGTGAAATGAAAAAAGAAACTAGATTGAAATTAAAATATAAAATCTAAGTTCCAAAAAAAGTAAAGATACTAGATAAAAAGGAGAGGAAATCTATGATATAAAGTATATTCAAAAAAATATATAGATTCCTACTCTAATACCAAGTTTTTTTCCAGTATGGAAACTTTAATAGGGGGTAAATTTATGCCTAATCTGAACTTATAGTTTTATCACTCTAGAATGAAAACTATTTAGAGGTTACATAATCTGAATATAATAGATTAAAATAATAAAAATTACAATATAATAGAAATTAAAACTCTCGTAAGTTAAAACCTAAAATGAGATAAAACTATCCAATAAAAAATTAAGCACAAGATGATAAAAACAAAACAAAAAGTTTTAGATCATGATATGAATATTCATTTAAAGGATATTATTAATGATACAAGATAGTTATAATTCACAAGAAATATTTTATTTTATCCCAATGTGTAAGGAGGATCAGTACCCAAATCCATGGGTTACAAGTTTTTCACCTAGAACTTCATTGATCAATTGGATCATAAAATACAGGTTTCATACTTATAACTTTTTAGATAGAAAGTCGAAAATAGGTAGCTCCATCACCAAGATCCTTTTTAATCAAACTAATAAAAAATAATCCCACAATTAAACTTCATTGAACAAATTTTTTAGAAGATAAATTTCTTCCCTTAAAACTCTTCAATCTCATAGGATCAAAATAATATAAAAAACCCTCACACAATAAGGAATAAAAAAAAGAGTATAAAAAAATCTAAGTATCACACTAAAAAAAAATCTCACAAACTTTTTGTGATGTACAAGTAGAATGTAGAAGTCTTTTAATATCACATGTAACATCCATTCCTCTAATCTTGGCCTTAATTTATAGATGACATTTTAACAAACTTCTCTGAGTTCTTTGTTATAGTTATAACAAACAAGGAATTTTCAACCTATATTTTATTAAATGTAATTTAGTGTGACTTCACAAAGCTCCAAAACAAGTGTATCATATTATATTCACCAGAAATTAGTTAATAAAAAGTTAAAATCTACACAAATAGAACTTAAACAAAAATATCAAGTTAACATAAATTCAGAATAATGTGAATTTTAATTTTAAAAACAAAGGATATAAAAGAGTTATTTTTACTCAATAGTTCAATGCACAAACCCCTCAACCAGCCCCCCTACATTCTCTACAAGATTCAATTGATCCTAAAAAACAAAAATTTATAATTTAATAAAAAATAAATAATATTTTTATTTAAAAAACATATACTTATAGAAAAATAAAAGAAAAAAAATTTAAATTAATATAAAATTTAAATCATATATGCCACAACTATTGGAAGAAGCTCCCTCTACTCCCTGTGACACATCTAAATTTCATAAAGTAAAGTAAAGTTAAACCAAGTACATTTTTAACAAATAGTTCATAAAATTTTTAAAAATTGTGATTTTTTTATATATAACTAAAAATATTATTGGAAATTTTTCATTGAACATGAAAATAATAGAATATCCTTTAATAGTCTCCCTAACCTATTGGGCATATTCTTCTTATATAAATATCATGGGTTGGTCCATAGTTTTCTCAAGAAAGTTTTTAATATAAAACCCACATTTTTTAATTATATAAACTCCCCCTTTGGTCATTTTTACCATAATATTAAAATTCAAATCAGTGCTAAAAAATTAAATATACCTTTTTTATAATGTCAATATAAAAGTATCATTGCTTAATTGGTCATCTTTATACAAAATATTGTTAAATATTACCAATGTAAATTAGAAATGGTCAAATTTTGTTCCATGGACCAGATTGAACCAACCCCACTTCAACAATATATATATATATATATATATATTTATTATCCCATATTGGTAGATAAATTTAATTATGTCTCTTAATAGTCCATAGTAATAAAGTACATCGATAGATAGACAACCAATACTATTAATTTTCATTGCTCAATTCATATAAACATAAATGATGTGGAATCAAAATATATTATCATCTAATGACTTGTAATATAAATCCATAAAAATAGACCATTAGTTAGTTTATTGAATTTTCAATCACAATATGAGTACATGATTCATATAATTTATGATCTTGGAAATTTTACATAATTAAATGGAATAATAAATGTGAAAATGAAACTAATATGCATTTTAAATTTTTTTAGCAATTATATATACATATGTAATTATTAAACCACTCATGAAATGAGTTTAAATGAAATTATTAGATTTTTTAGTCAGTAACATGAGTCCTTTCATATTTCAACTCAATGATATGTATCCTAAATTGAAAAAAAAGATATATGGAATAGATTAAATTTGTAAAAAAAACACAATAGTTTAATTATATTCCTTACTATATCCATGGAATAACTGGTGAAGTTTTTAACAACATCTATCGATGAGCATGAAATCACTCATCATTGTTCATCTCAAATTTTTTCCCTTCTCTAATTGGGCCTTTATTAATTAAGAAGGATTTATCTGATTTAATTTCAACTATATAAAGATACACAATAAAGAAATTGGTGCATTCATCCATAAAAAAAATCCTTACATATCAATGCTTCTAAATGTGATATGTTACACACATACCATTTCAATGTATCCAGATATCACTAAATTAGATACATCCTCTTAAATTACATGGGAGCAATGAATTCACCTTTTAAATGTGTAGTTAGGAAGAAAATGACATAAAAAAAGTAGGAAATATTTTTCCTAAATAATAGCATGAGAAAAATATTATTTTATATTTTTTTAAATCATTAATGTAAAAATTTATTAAATATAGTTGTATGAAAAAATTATAAACTATAATAAATAGTTTGATAACATGGGTAGGAAAAAAACCAGAAATTACAATTAAAATTAACTATTGAAGTAAAATATGATCGTCATGACTTTTCATCCCTTGTAATGTCCTACTCACTACATTCACATGATTAGAAATATTATAACAATAACCATCAGAATCCTTGACCATTTTCAAAATATAAATAATTGGATCTATGTTTTTTACTCATCTTGTACCATGTAGTAGAAATGAATTTCTAATAACCCTCACCCAATTATAAATATAAAGGTTTTCTCAATCACATTTCTTGAAAATAACATCATGCATTGACACTGTCTTTTAATCTACCCTTGATGCCTTAAAAAGTTTAATTTATATATTATTGCACAAGTTTTTTAAATGTGAATAACTTACAAATTATGCCTTAAATTTGTAAATTCCCAATAAGTAAATATAAAGAAAATACTTCCCTTTATCCAATTATGATTTCATTGTCTATTTATAGTAATAATGGATGGAAATAAATGATCCAACAAATACTAAAAATCATACACTATTTTTTAAGGATACAGTTAAGGTATCTAAAGATTATATTTAATTAGTTTCGGAGTTTGGGGGGTTTGGGAAAAAATTGAGAGAAATTAGAGGCATTTTAAGGGTTTCATGAGTGACATGCACATTCACCAGGATCATGCAACAACCCATGTAATCATACAATTGGGGATCATGTAATTATGCGCGGTCATTGAGACCTTGTTGTTGGGTTATGAATTCATTTAAACCCCTACCAGAATTTCATTTTAAAAATTATTTTCACGATTCCACTAATATTATTCCTTTCTCACTCAACTCCCTCCACCCCTAGGGAGATTTTGGGAATTATCCCCCTATAAATCTCATCCTCTTTGATTCTTGGTGGATTTGTCATGTGTGTCTAGGGTAGATCTTTTTGGATCTCTTATTCTTCTCTCATTATTGGTTTTCTCTTGATGGAAAACCTATCTACATAGGGTTTGGGTGATTTTGGGGGGGGGAATTTTGGTATTTAATTGGTTCTTTTACTATTAGGGTATTGAAGAGCCTAAATGTACTTTGGATCTTGGTTTTCATGGTTCGGTTTCATGATTTCACTAGATTTGAGGTAGGTGGATTCTCATGTTTGTTTAGTGTGTATAATTTATATAGATTAATTATGTCAATTATTTAATTGATTTTATATGCTTAAAATTTTTAGTTTATGGGTTGGATTTTGTTTTTGAAAAACTAAGGTTTTGACATGTGTGATTTTTTTAAAAGAAAATTTTGATTTTTTGAGTGCTTGGGTATTTTATGGAAAAAATAGGATTCTTGGTGTTTAAATGTTTTATTATTTTATGGTTGAATTGGGTTTTCATGTATATTGATTTAATATTGAGGTTATTAGTAGCATTGAGTTTCCATTATGGATTTATGATTTTATGTTTTTTAGTAAAGGTTTATATTGGATTGATTATTGGTTTGTTATTTGAGGGATTGGGAATGAGTCTTGTTAAACTCCCACTTGGGTGTAGGGACCTTACTGGTAATGGTAAGGTGATGTGGTGGAAACTCCCACTTAAGAGTGGGGTCATTTTTTGGCATAAGAAAGTGATTTTTGGGGGTAAGAGGTCCTCTCATGAGTAGGTGATACCCAACTTTGGATTGGTTACTCATGGACTAAATCTTACTTGGGTTTGGTTATTGGATTGGGTGTGTGATTTATAATATAACACTTTGGTTATGTTTTGTATTTGGTTATGATATATTACAATCCCATATATTGTTTATGGTTATGATAATTATTATAGATCATGTTTTTCATTTCTTATGGGTTTTTATAAAATTTCATTGGTAGGGGCATGTTTTATAAAAATTATATTATCTTGTTAGTTTTTTCAAACTTAGGGTGTAATGGGGAGCATTAGGGGAATCTTAATAGGTCTAGTAATTACCTGCTTCAGTGGATGGGTAGATTGCATATAGTGTGACATGGGTAATGGAAATGCATCCTTCTTTACTAGTAGTGGTTTATAACTAATGATTGGGATTTATAGTGTAAATGAGTTCTGGTTGGTAGGATGACTCATATAGCTTTTGGAGATGTTTGGGGAAATGATTTTAGTCCATTTTTTGGAGTTTTACTTTGTGGATGATATGCCTTTACTTTTGGGTTGTATTTCACTTGTATTTTTTTTCGGTTTCTTAATGGTTTATTTTTGAAAAAAAGTTTTTATCATGTGTTATATGATCCCAGTTTTGTATTCTTTTGTTGTGTTGTATTTTTCATATAGGTTTGGTATATCTAATTTATAAATAACTCAGGCCAAAATTTCAATAGTGAATATCATGGTGAATGTGTGAGTTATAATGTTAAACCACCCCCAATAATATTTTCTAAACCATCAACATTTTTTTCTAGAATTTGGTGATTAGTGGGATGAACCTATGTCCTAGTAACACTCTGACTAAATCTAAGCGAGGTTGAGGGGTGATGGGTCAGGTCAGGATGTTACAGTTTTCTTGGTCAAATTGTGCTAAAATTTAAACCCCTTTCATGATTTTTAGTGTAGGGGAAAAATTCTTATACCTATAAAATGAGACTCTCTATTTTTTGAACTTATACATTAAAAGAAGAAAGTGTCTATGACCAATGTATTCCCACATTCCATAGTTCTTAATCCATATTTATTTCTATTTTTTTCAATATGGAAGGGAAACATATCTTTTTGTACTCCAACCTAGAAAATCCACATATTCTAGGAAGTCATTTATTATACATAACAAAGTAGGCTACAATTTAAAATTTTAATTACCCGTAGTGTCACAAATTTTCTCATATTATACTCAAAATTCTTACCACTCATCAATCTTTGGTTTCATATAAAAATTAGTTTTATCATCAAGTACTTTTGGTCCATTAATAAGAGTGTAAAGTAAAAAAAATACTTCATACATAGCCATAGGGGAAGGTTCTATGGAACTAACACCATTGTCCATGTAATATGGGTTATACCAACCATAGACCTTAATGGGTTAAAACTATCTACAGAAAAACCCAATCGGACATTAAAATTATCCTAAGAAAATTCTTAGTGTCTTTGATCAAACTCTTTCTCTCCTAAATATTATTCCGAGTTTGTTAACTTGTTAATATATTTGTTTTTCTATGTATTCTATACAATCAATTTGGTAATTTTAGATAACATGAAGAATATATTCAACCTTGGTTTCAGTAAGATGTAATTATTTTTTGTGTGCAGATATTCTTCCCACAGTTCATGACCCTTCAAGGAATAATCATATGACATTGATTAAACTCATTATCCTTCCACCTAGATGAGTTACAGATAGTATAAGCATTGATATGCACACTCCTTTTCTAAATAGTATATAGATTTAGTGATACACACTACTATAAAAAATAGTTCTAGCCATGGATCTATAGCAACAATCCAAAAATGCTCATGGATATAGGTTTCATATTGACACAGAAATCCATGACCATGGCTATATGGTGTAGCAAGAATAGAAAAAATTAAAATAATGTGTTATGGAATGAAAAAAATATACAGTAAGGGACCCTGTAACCACATGAATAAATGTTTGTGGTTATAAAATCTTAACCCATACCCTATATGCATAGGAACTAAATGTTTACGTCTATCACTTCTTAGTTTGTAGGCTATATCCATGGGTGTTAAATGATTGTGGCTATAGGGTATGGGTTCATAGACTATAACGATAGACATTAAATGCCAGTGGATATAGGAAAAAGGTTTTTAGGTTATAGCCATCGACACTAAATGCTCATCGCTATATGGTATGGGTTCATAGGCTATAGACACAGACATTAAATGAATGTGGCTAAAGTTTATGTGTTAAGAGGCTATAACCATGAGAATTAAATGCCCATGGCTACAGGTCATGGATATAGCCACATGAATTTAATTCTCATAGATAAAGGCCTATAATTAAAATTTCTTCAATATATATATATATAAATATATTTATACAATAATGAAATAGATGTTTGTCATGGTGTAATGGAATAGGTCTCTAAAATCTACATGCATCTCTCATGATCAAATAACAAACCTTGTTTTATTTTTCACACCATTATATATATTTTTATATAATAATTTATACAAATAATAAAAAAAATTTAATAGAATAATGGTTCTGTTTTCCTGTTAATATTCTCAAACTTCGATTTTGAAACACACTATGATTTTATTTTGGATACCTTATGTATATAAACACACACACACACACAAAATTTTGAATGTACATATTAACAAAATTATTTTTAGTATATTTGAAGAGTTTTTAGTTGAGTATGTCTAGGCACATAGGTTCGACTCCTGTCATAATAAAATTTAAAAAATTATTTACTTTAAAGCCATGATCAAGTGATCATGGGCCTTACCCATGGCAATAGCCAAAACACTGTAGCCATGGAGTTCACATCCATAGAGGCTACTCCCATGGATATAGGCTATAAACACATATACTTTACCTATAAACATGAATATGACCCATGTTTATAACCCATTTTTCTACTCATGACACATCAATTGTATCATATGTGAAATCAATGTTTTCAATCAAATTTTAATCTTGGTAGTACATCTTCAAATCACATTCTAATTAACAACAAGAAACATAGTCTTCCCCATGAAATCTCTAATTCTTATAGTTTTTCATAAATCTGTTTATAAAAAAATTTCCCATCATGATATATCAATTTAAAATATATATTTTTTTCACATTTTCCATATGAAAAACTAATAAAACCGCTTTGAAATATATTGGTTAAATTAAAAAAAATCTTAATCCCCTCAAAATATTCTATAAAAAATCTATTTGGTGGATTAATCTAGCTCTTATCCATATTTATATCTGTATAATACTAAATAATTAACATATAGGAACAATAATTTTTAAAATAACATAATTTCATATCAATAATAAATAAAACATTTATTACATATAAAATCAAATAAATAAAAAACTATTTAAAATAAAAATAAAAAAATATATTATGTATGAAACAAAAATAATATATAAAAATAAAATATTAAAAAAAGACAAAAACTCAAAAGAAATTTAATTAATTATATGAAACAATTATTACATGTATTGGAATTAATAATTGATCTATAAAGAAAATTGATTGACATGAATTAATAAAAATTAGAAAACAATTATCACCAAATTGGATTGAATTAAATATATGGTATTTATTTTTTTAATTAAATGTGTGATATTTATTTAATTATCTATGAAAATTGATTTATGAGGATTAATATAAATTAAATATGTGATCTTTATTTAATTAAACATGCAATATTTATTTATTTAAATATGTGAATTGATTAACAAGGATTAATATAAATTGTTTTCAATTAAATAAGAAATCTTTATTTATTTCTTATTTATGTTATTTATATCATTAAAAGTTTTAATTATTTGTTTAAAACTTTCATATTTCATCAAAATATTTTTATTTTTATTGAAAAAATTCTTTTTTAATAGATATTTAACCATTTTCACTAACAAATGAATTAAATTAATATAAATTAGAAAATTAAATGTTATTTTATAATATTTTTTTATATTCAAATATATTTAAATTAAAGTATGATAAAAAGTAATAATGTTAAATTTAATAAATTTAATCGATAAATAATAAAAACATAATAATCAATTATTTAAAATTATATGTTATAAATGTAAAATAAATTTTATATAATTTGTTTCAAAATCAATTCTAATTAGTCAATATTTAATAAATTTATCATCATTATGTTTTTTTAATTCCGAACATTTTATCCTTGGACATGTATAATTTTAAAATTAGAAAAATTTGTAATTGTATGATTATGAAATTTCAAAATTAGTAAAAAAATACAGTTGATTATTATTTATAATATCTCGTAGTTATATTTTTTTTCAATTCACTAAATAACCAATCATTGTGATTTAAAGAATTATCTCATTTTGTATCTTCACACTTCATTAAAAATTTCTGATTCATGAATGAGTGATTTATGATAATAGAAATTGATTAAATTGAGGAATGGGAGGCAATTGAAATAGGAGAAGCATGCAAGCAACTTCTCTTGTTCCTCATAGAACCCTAGAAGGTGGAGTCACCTCCTTTGGGTGGCAACGATGGCTGATCTTCCCGCCCCCTTTCTCAGCAAAGCAAGCGGGATTTGACGATCTTACCCCCGTTAACTGACCCATAACTCCTCCCTGACTTCCTTAGCATTCACCTTTGTCTGAAGGTCCTGAACCTTCACTAAAGGATCTCTTAAATTCCTCTCTCCCTCTAAAATTTCTTGGAGATGGTGTCTATCCATGGGTTTCCACTGATATCTTGCTTCAGCTGGCGATGCCCGTTACTCGACAGTTTCGACCACTTTGTCAACAACACTTGGCCTATTCTAGAATGTGTCATTTTCGGGCTTCTATATCCTCACAACTTCCTTCCATGCTTCATCAATACTGATGATTTCATTTTTGTGTGGTAAAAAGGGCTTCGTTCTTGTAAAGGGTATTGATTCTTTCTTCTCATATGGAGCTAAAAATTTCATTGGAAGTAGGACCTCCTTGTTGTGATGATTTAGATCAGCTTCTTAGGTATTCCCCTTCCTTTCTAGAATCCTTCTATTCTTCAGATGATGGGTAACATCATCATAATATTCCTAGATTTTTATGAGTGATCAAGGTCTTTGTGCCATCCAATTGTACCTCATATTTGTGTGTAAGTAGACATCTAAAAACCCCCATTGAAGATGTTTGGATCGAGGTATATAAAGAGCTCCACTACCATCAACCCATGGTTTTTTAGCACTGGTACATTTTTTTCATGTTGTGCTATCACCAGGGTCATCTTCAATAGGATTCCCATTCATCTCTTGAAAAATATTCAATTCTAAAGGATTATATGACTTTTTCTAATTCATAGAGGAATGAGAATTATTCTAATTTAGGGCATGATCATTATTTCCATTTGTCTTTGGGAAAATATTCAATTCTGGTTAAAAACAACATGGCACCCTATGAGAAGTTTTCAGCAAGTATTTTAGATAACGAAGGTGTATGTGTATCTCTTGAAATGAAGGATGGTTCAATGCTTTCTAGTTTGAAGGGGATTGAGAATTATCATAGTTTGAGGCATGATTTGGATGGGACCATTCAGTATGTACTAGTTCAATTGAATTATTCTACAAAGTATCCTTCCTATTCTCTTATGGTGTTTGATGGGGGGGGGGTATATAGGAGCATACTCATTTGAAAACACCTCCCTCTACAAGAGAGGGGCATGTTGTGATATAGGAGGTCGACAACGCAGATCTAATATGGGAGCCTTCTGATTGGAAAGACTACCCTAGCTCAGGCCAACTACAAAACCACTTCTAGTTCTTGACTAAATCTATGGAAGATGTTTATCAACAGGAAGGATGGTGTATGGTTATCACTAAGTGGGAAATAAATATTAATAGTTCCAAGGATTGGGTTTATTTTGTGGAAGGTGTCTAAGAAATAGACTCTTTACCAGATTATTATGGAGATCAGAATCATCCCAAGAATGGTGATGAAGCCTCCAGTTAATTCTTAGTGGACAATGTTGAGCGTATTCATGGAAGAGGTCATTATAGTTCTCATAGGAAGAAGGGGAAGAAAGGAACCCAGGACTTAGGGAGTCATTCAGTGCTTAAGGGGGAAAAATCCAAAGGGTGTAGGGACTATTCTTACTTTCCTAATTCAATAGATACAAAGTAATCTAAAAAAGGTGGGGACAACAAGGTAACTAAAATTAAAGTGAATTTATATGGGAATAATCATGAACAACATAGTAATCTACAGAATTTTAACCACTTGGAATATGGTGGGGTATCTAAGGACCAAGTGTAGATAAAATTTTCCAATAATGTAGCGTCACAAGAAGCAGAGGCTATCAAGGACTCGAAGAGGAAGTCTAAAATAGTGGATTCAAAAAAATAACAATGCCTGGAGCTCATTATCCACTCAAAATAAGAAATTCCTAAAGGATATTTCCACACAAATTCTACAAAGGAGGAGGCTAATCACATCTAGTAAAGAATGATCCAAGTTGAAACCAATGAGCATCAAAGGGTATGTATCAACAAACAAGATCACATATTGGCATGTGGATTCAATGGAAAGAATATCAATATGTAGGAATACATCAAACTTGGGATAAATTTCCCCACCATTTTAAAGAAGTCTTCAAGGAAGACCCAAAAACTAATGCAACTTCATTAAAATGGGGACTATATAGAGTGACTGGTTTTAGTAATCTTAGACCTGTCTTTAATGATTTTTTGATTTCATTTTATGTTAAATGATCCTCTTTAATGATCCTGTGTGGTTTCCCACTTTTCCATAAAAGTGTTTTTGAAATAAAAATTTAATTTTCAGTAAGTCAATTAAGTATCAAAGATAAAATAATTATTGTTTTGGAAACAATCATGATCCAGTTTAATCAAAGGAAAAATTCCATTTTAAAAATAAAATCTAAAAATTTTAAAATAGAATAATAGTACAATAAAACAATCAATGATTATTATTAAAAAAAACTTCAAACCATGTAAATTTTGAGGAATTCAATTTTCAAAATAAATAATATGTTTTCAAAATTACTTATTATTCTTTCTTATAAAAAAATGAAAAAAGAAGCATAGTATTTTATATTCAAAAAAGGGAGACTAATTTGAGAATTATGTGTAAAATTATATTTATAATTTCAGGTTATTCCATAATACCTAACTATTTAAAATTGATTACAAGTATATGAATAATTTTAGATATTGTAAGGTTTCAAATAAATTTGAATAAAAAATATAAAAAAATATTGGATTAATTAAAATATTCTATATTAAGCACCATGTTAGTTTTTGTGCACAAAAACTAGTCCAATGATACATGAAAATTACAAATATATAAATGATTCTGAATCTTATATTTTTATCAATGTAAAAAATTATCTTTTAGAAAAAAATAATTAGGCTAATCCATAGAGAAATTAAAGAATTTTGACAATATAAATATGAAGCAATGAAAAATTAGGATAGGGGGTAGGTCATAAGAAAAATTAAGAGAGGGAGTGCCTACTTATGGTGATAGTTGGACGAGCACTATGTCGAGTGATGATTGAGTGGATAATGGAGAAGATGAGGACATAAGAAAGTGAATTAGGGTGACACTAGTAGGAAAAGTACTTAGTGGTGTATAGTTTTACTAATGATTATGGGAGGAGGAAAATTGAGAAATAATATTGGTAGGATTTTAGGGTTATATGGATATATTTGGGGAGAATACTATAAAAGTCGAGTAGTAGGGGGATAATTTTTTATTTATTTATTTAGTGACTGTCATTTGGAACTCACTATTATTATCAATTACAACCCCTATTTGACAATCTCCTGATCCTGAAACCATGATTATTGAAATTTATAGTAGTGAAAATCCTCATAAAATGGTAACAACACCTTTGTAATACCAACTATAAATTTTTTAATTAGCCAAAATATTCAATCCTCATTCAAAAACAAGACCAAGATTTCAATACCCTGATATCATCAATGCATTTCGATTAGGAAGTTGATGTGATAATTATATCTAACTCCCTATAATTTTCACTAATAATCATATACAATTACTTTATGATCTTCACTATCTTTATCACTAAAATCACACCCTTCTCAATATTCATCACCCATTTCTTGGTGTGCGTAAATTCTCATATTTTTCTTTATTTTGTGATTCTATGGTTTTGATGGCTATAGGAGTGAGTTTGGAGGTATATTATGGGATTTAAGTTAAGAAATTGAGTTGTGGGGTAAACCACATCACAAAGGAGTCCTTACTAGACCCTGGATTTTAGCTTCATTGTTGTTGGATAGAACTCATCATGTTTGAGTGGTTGTGGTTCCACTATAGTAAAAAGGGGCCTTTGTAATTTTTTTAATAATAGACAGTTAAAATTATTGCTATTTGACTGATGATGTTTTTTTCAAACCACAATGGATATTTTTTTCAATAATAAAACATCAGTGGTTTTGATTATTTAGTGGAAGTATCATGTAATTACCACAAATATGAAAGTTAGTGGTGGTTTTCTTGTTATTAGAAGAAGTTTTGTCTTGACCAAAAAATGATTTTACCAATTATAGTTAAAAATTCCATTAATAAATATACAATTCAAAATGAGAAGCAGTTTAAACCACTATTAACTATTTTTTTCAAAAAAACCAAAATTATAGAATATATTGCAGCCAGAAAATTTACACAAAAAATATCAAAAAATTATATTGATAAAAATAACAAAAAAATATATCAAATCATTTTAGTAAAGTGAATTCCCTTACTTAATATATAAAAAGAACACACACACACACACACATATATTATAGTACAATATTATAAACATTCATGTTTCAGTTATACAAAAGTTTTTATCCCACATATAAAGACAACAATGATGATGAGGAGAACCTATCAAAAACTCAACTACTTGACACAACATTCACTACCCATAGATGAGTGGTGATCTACACATCTTTGATTATAACAAGACTTCTACCTACATAGTGTTAGTGATACACTAAAATCTAGGATATCGTATTTTATGATATCTATAAATCATATTTGGTGATATAGGCATGTCGAGGATTATATCATAACCTATGATTAAATTACATCATAGTGTATAATGGGAAATTAATTATATAATATCACATAAATTAATAACTACTACATATTACCTAGATTTACATAAGTTATAAACTACCCTGATTGATTTATTTATGGATTTTTCATACAAAATATATTCATTAAAGTGTCTAATGAATAAAACAACAATGAGCAATAACATGTGGCTTCCATGAGATGGAAAATGACACTATAATGTTATAAATCTCTTTATTTAATAAAGGGAGTCTATAAAAGGGATCAAATCCCTCTCATTGATAGAACCCATTTATGCATTCAAGTTAATCATACACTCTCTTCATGTTCTTTGTTCTCTCTTTTCATTCATAAAAAAGGTACTAGCACACCATCAGAGATAATGGGATCCTATCATTACAAATGAGGATAGAAAGGCCAGTGTAATTCCCTCTACGGTGAGATTCATTTAACTTTCACTAAAGGCGATCCCCATCAATCGTACCACATAATTGAATTGATATGGTGGTTATCACACTTTTTGTAGACTTGTATTTATATTATTTTTATTGGTTAGAGAGAGTAACTCAAGTGGTGGAGGGGTCAATTGAGTAATTAATAAAATTTCTATTTAAAAACAATTTAAAAGATAAATCCCACAATTTAATAAAAAATACTAGTTAATAAAAATAGTAGAAATATATAAATTTGATCTTGAAAATAATTTCTCATAAGAGGGATCAATGAAAAAATAAAATAACTTTTAAATAAAATAACTTTTGAAACTAAGTTACTTAATTAAACACTATATATAAACAAAAATTAAGAATAAATATCAATGTAATTTTTTGTTACACTTTAGAAAATAGAAACTGATTTTTAAATTAAAATAAAAATAATAATAAATCACACAATGAAATTTAAACAAGGGGTTCAGTCTCAAGCCCAGAATTAATCCCCTCTACTTAGAAATTACCTAATACCAAGTAGTTTATTAATGAATAAACTAATACACAACCTAGATCAAGTTTTTAAAACAATATTACAAAATAATGTACAAGCACATAACCTCTTCCATAGTTGTACATGGAATAAAAAATATACAAGGTCATGCAAGACCTATTCTACTATTATTCATGGGAATAAAAATAAAATGATTTGAGAGAATACTAAGTATTCTCTAGTTTAGCATAAGAGACTGTGTTTTTATAGATAAACTAAGAAATATAAAACAAATCTTGAACATTTTAGCATAAAATAAAATATAAAGATATTAGGAATGAGAAAATGTGAAGAAGATTAGCTCGAATAGCTTTGCTTGAAGTCCTTGAATTTTTCTTTCAAAGGAGCTTGGAAATGTTTTTTAGAAAATTCTAGAAAATAGAGCATCATAGAGTCTTCTATATTGTACAAGAACATGTGTATAATATCCTATATTATTCTCTATGTAAGGGAATTTTTTTTCAGCATTACACTCTTTCTTCACACGATCGAATATTTATATTAAAGAGACATTCATTAGAAGTAGGCATTGGAGAATAATACTTATTTATTAAATTCACTGACACTTCATTTAATGTTTTCAAAATATCAATTATAGATTTAAAATGACCCACCACTATGTTTTACATGAAAATTTGTCTTCAATTAAAGCACAACTCATTGAGATCACAGTTATTTGTTTTTACAAGGTGACACGATCAGTTTATCTCTTCATTTGGTCATCTCATTTTCACATGTAATAATCTATTTCTTCATGAAATCAATACATTAAAATAAATTCTCAATATATTTATTTATGAAAAATTATACATACCTTGGGACAGTAACTTGATCTCTTCATATGGTAGGTAATTTTCTTTATGTAGACACTATTAATTTTCCTGGTTAGGAATTTTGATCTCATGGTAGGTTGATTGTACCTAAGTTAAGGTTATTACCAATTCAAAAAAAGATGAATATTAAATGTGTGTTTAGTTCATGAATTAGGATTTTATTTTCATCTGACTCGTGCTAAGAAAATGTTTCTTGCAGTAAGGTGGCATGATCACTTTATCTTTACATAGTAAGGTGGCACAATAAGCTTTAGAATTATCCATTTTTGAATTTTTTTTACAATAAATTGTTATCTAAAATAAAACACAAAAATAATTATTAGAAAGATAAACATGATTTGTGATCATTAAAATAATAAGGTGATAACCTAATCCAAAAATTAATTTATAGAATATTGATTTGGTTGAAGAAATACTAGGCATTTTATAAGTTTCGTTCACTATAAAAGTTCATTATATGAACACCCAAATCCCATAAGTGGTATCAAATCCATGATATTAATTAGATTAACATGTTTTTCATACTGGTTTTTTAAGAACATGGATATTGAATATCCTTTGGGCTGTTTTTTGTAATTAATATTTTTTTTAATTTTTTTTGTGAATGTTTGTATGTTTTAGTTAAGAAGGTGTTGTTTGAGTTGTTTAAGAAACTTTACTTATGATTTTCTGAAGGAGTTTAAGAAATATTCCTTAAAATTTAAGATGATTCTACGATGATATTCAAGTTCCTAATATCATAAATATGTTCATGATTATAGATGAGTTTGTATGAGTTTTTGCAATGTGGGATATTTCAAAGTTTGATCTATAAATTTTGAGTTATGAATGTACAAATTTAAAGCAATGATGTGGTAAATTTGAAACTGAAAATTAGGCATACAAGTGTGTAGGCCAAAAAAATGAGATTACCAGATAATGATAGTTTGTAAAAAGTTTATTTCATAAAGTGTTGAAGTGGAAAAATGTAAAAAGTTCAAAGATATGAAGTGATGAAGTTATTATTGAATGAAGGTTATTTTCTAATGTTGTCATTAAAAAAAGGCTGATCTAATAGAGATGTTGTATCTCTAGTAAAAAGAAAGTTTATTAGTCTATTTGACATAATTTTATAAGTATCATTGGATGGATATGTGAAAATATGATGGAAGAGTATCGAATAGTGAAATATGATGTCATCAGATAGATGATTCTATAAAGTTTTACCATTCTGATATCTATGAACCAATCTTGGTATAAAGTTTGAATAGACTCCGAATGGATATAAATATATATTTTATCATACAAATCTTTATGAGTCTTACTGAACTTTTTAAAAAAACATTCAAATAATCATGAATGAACTGTTTGATCTTATATTCATTAACAAATGACTGAATAGGAATAGTAAAAGACACAAGAGTAGGTTGAAATACAACATTCATGAAACTTTTGTCTAACTAAATCATAATGTCAAATAGATAATCCAAAAAATAACTAACTTGAGCTATAAAATTCTCAATCTCATTTTTCATCATCTCTATTTTGAAATTAAATCTAGGATGGAGATGATTGATTACCAAAGTAATAAATTAAAAAAATATCATCTTATATCACTATTACAAGGATTTGTAAAAATAAACAAATAATTTCTTGAACATATCCAACATTTATAATTTTAATACCACCAGGTCATCCTTGGTGATAAATGAAGAATATGTAACAGAGGGCTTAGGAGTAGAAAGAGATGAATAACTAGTTGGATGCATACCATATACTTCAAGAGAATACTCCACAAATATATCTTTCATAATATTAACCTCAACCCCATTAATAGATTCAACTTCATCTTTATCAGAATCTTCAACAATTTCTTCATGAACAATAAGATGGGATTCCTTAATTCTCTCTTGAATGTCAACCCCAACAATCAGATATCATTTCAAAGTTATTTGAAATTAGAGAATGTTTGGTCCACAATGTACAAGTGGATTGCCTCCATGATCTTCATCATCATAATCATGATATTCTAAGACCAATACCAAATATATAGGGGAATTATCCCCCTTATAGGGTGAATTTGGTATAGGATATCTAGTGTTACTCCCAATAATTGGCGATCCTTCTGAGCTAACCTCAAATTTATCAGATCCAACTGATAGATCTCATTTAGACTCATCTTCATAAGTTGATATAGATTCTTCATTAAGGTTTAAAACTTCTATTTTTTCTTCTTCCACATCTTATTCCATTGTTACTTTCTCTTATTATTCTTTATAAGGATAAACATCATCATCTAAATACTCTACAACATCATCAGGTTCAAGAATTGGATCTACCATATCCTTATGTAAAATAGGATACTTTATTGGGTTAAATTATTTATACAATTTCTCTAGGTCATCCACCCATTAATGTTTCCATGTATTCCAATTGACTCTCATTTTCTTAAAAATATTTTGGGTAAGATAAAATCCATCAGATATAGTTATCTTTCCCCCCTAAGGAACCAATCCTTCATACTTCAGAAAGGCATAAATGGTCTTGGGATAGGATAAGGAACTAAACTTTAAATATAAATTTCATAGATTAACCATATTTCTCATAACATATTTGAAAAGATTGATTTGAACACTATTCTTAATTTAAAATAATAAAAACATGTAATAATTAATGAGAATACTAAAGTCTCATTTTTGTGGGAATAATACACACTGGATAAATTTAACCAGGATCCAATATTTTCCAATAAATTCAATAGTAGTGGGTTTTTTTGGAGTCCCATACCCAGTGATCCCATACGAGGAATTATAAAATTAAAAATGTGGATGATTAATAGGATATGAACTTTCATAATTTTCATATTCTCCACTGTGCGGCATGCCCAAAAACCTTTCCCAACTTTTTGAAGAGAATTTAAAAACTTCACTATTTATCCTTGATTTTATTATATCCATATTCTCTTTAAGGAATAAGTAAAGTTCCACAAAAAACTCCTTGAATATAATTGGATAGAAAGGTCTACCATTTTCTTTAAACCAATCAGACCATCCTTGTTCATGAATCGCATTCTAAACTAGTGATCTGCTTGACTTCAACCATTGTGCATCGACTTATTTTTCCTATGAAACTGGATGATCAATGAGATGAAGATTCTTCATCTCCACTAATGAACTCCATCTAGATTTAAAATTCTTGTACTTATTTAAAGGAGATGACTAAATAAGAAATATAATTTCCAATATTCTCTTCATCCTCAACATTTTGATACAATTTGTGATCTCTAAATGTTCAGAAATGGGAGGTAAAACAAAGAGTTTTGAGTTGGGGAGAGTGGGATGTTCGAGATGAGAGAAATCGATCCACATAAAATATATTAAAAGGATAGTAGAGATATAAAGGAAAAGATAGGTAATAGTTCAAATTCAAATTCAAATTTTAATTTAAATCATTTATAGATTAAAATAATAATAAACTTAAAAGATATCCCACTCAGAAATTTTCATGAAAAATTCAAAGTAAATAGACATTGTAATTTTACTGATCATGGATCTATAAATAACATAGGCATTATAAGCATTCTAACCATAACCTTATTGTAGGTATGTTAACCACATGACCAAGATGTTCATGATAAGTAAGTACTGACCATATGAATAGGTTTTCATAGTAAGTATATTGAATATGTGAGTAAATAATCATAGTGTGTATGGTTATTTCATGAGTAAGTGTTCATGGTAGGCATGATGATTGCATGAACAAAAAATACATGGTTATCTTATCGACTGCGTGAATAAAACATCACGATTTCTTTCAGAAATTCTTATAGAGCATAAGTTAAAAAATTTAACATAGAAATTAATAACTAAAACTAAATTAAAACAATTAGACATAATTTAACATGCCCATTTAAAGTATGATATAATTTATTCTCTCAATATTCAAAGGCTTTGTAAATATATCAGCAAGATGATGCTCATTACCAATGGATTTTAGAGTTATATCACCTTTCTAGAAGCGATCTCTTAGAAAGTGACATCTTATATCAATTTACTTTGTTCTAGAATGTGATATAGGATTATTAGGAATATTTGTCACACTTGTATTATCAAAATTTATAGGGACGTGTCAGAATTGATATCCATAGTCTAGTAATTTATTTTTCATCCACAAAATCTGCGGACAATATCTACTTGTAGCTATGTTCTCAGCTTTAGTAGTGGATATTGCCACAAAGTTATGTTTCTTACTATACCATGACACTAGAGAATTTCAAAAAAAGTGACTTGTTCTAGAAATTATTTTTCTATATAACTTTCAACCACTAATATTTGGATATGAATAACTAACCAAATCCAATGCTTGTCCTATCAAGTAAAAAAATTCTAAGTTAGTTATATTTTTGACGTTTTTGAAAATTATTTTCATAGATAGTATATGTGAATCTTTTGGGATATCCTGAAAATGAGCACACATACACACAATAAACATTCTATAAATATGAATAATGATTAAGTATACTAAACTTCCAATAATACCTCTGTAAGTAGTTTGATCAAATGTTTTCCCAGTTTCATCATGATCCAATGTAAATCTAGTACTTGTGGGAATATCACCACCTTTAGTACTATCCATTCCAAAATTTTTTAAAAGATATTTGGTGTAATTTATTTGATTTAAAATAATTCCTTCTTTATTTTGAAAAATTTGAAAACTAAGAAAGAATTTAAGTTCATCCATCAAACTCATTTCAAATTCCCTTTGCATCATTTTTGAAAATTCTGTATTTATAGAATTTCATGAAGATACAAAAATAATATCATTAACATAAATTTGTACTACTAAAAAATATTTTGAAATTATTTTAATAAATAAATTAGGGATAACTATAAATTTATTGAAACCTTTAGAAATTATAAAATAGATGAGCTTATCATACCAAGATCTAAGATATTTTTTTAGACCATATAAATCTTTTGTTTATTTAAAAAAATTATTTGGAAAGTGAGGGTTTTGAAATATAGGGGGTTTTTCTAAAAAAACATCCTCAAAAATATAACCATTTAAGAATTCACTCTTTATATCCATTTTATATATTTTAAAATCTAAATGTGCTACATAGGAAAGAAACATAATGATGGCTTCAAGACTAGTTACTAGTGTAAAGGTTTCCTCATAATCAATACCTTCTTCTTAACTATATAATTGTGAAACTGATCTAGATTTATTTCTAACTACTATTATTGACTCGTTGACCTTGTTTCTAAACAACCATTTCTTTCCAATAGTTATATAATATTTGGGTATTTCAACCAATTTTTAAACTCTATTTATTTCAAACTAGTTAAGTTCTTATTGTACAGACATTACCAAAAACTCATCATTAATTGCATCATTGATGTTCTAAGGTTCAAGATGTGACAACAAATCTTGATGACCAACCAAATTTCATAGAGAAACTCTAGTCCAAGTTCCTTTTTCTAGGTCATCTACAATAACATCTATGGAATGATATCTATGTGTCCCAAAAGATATTGGAATATAATTGTTTTATACCTCATTCTCATGTATAGTTTCAGATTCAAGCTATTCATCAGAACTGGGTGAGTTCTTTACAAGAGTTATAGAAGAATTATCACATAGTTTACCTTTTATGTACAGAGTGAAATGGTAATCCTTAAGATTTTATAAAGAGGTCTTAGACTCATGTGGATCTATTTAATCAAATTTGATATGTATAGATTCTTCCACAATCCTATTCCTTTAATTAAATACCCTATATGATTTACTGATTGTAGAATATATAAGGAAAATTCCTTCATCAATTTTTGAATAAAAATTGTTTAAATTATCTTTGTTTTTGCGTATAAATACTTTTAAACCAAAAACTATACATTAGTTATCCTTTGGTTTTCTACCGTTATATAATTAATAAGGATTATTCTTTAAAAGTGGTCTAATTAAAACTCTATTAATTATATCGAAAGATGTATTTATAGTTTCTACTAAAAAAATAAATAGTTAAATAACACTCATTAATCAAATCAACATGTTTATCAAGGGATCATGAAAAACACACAATAATCTCACTTGTTCTTTAAAATCCCTAGGTCTAGAAGAGTTGGCTCACCCCATGGGTGGCCCTAGTTTAGTATCATCACCCTCAATGCATACCATGAAGATTGTGAGGGTTACCATTTAACTTTTTAATAACCATTTTACCAAAAAATTCCATGGGTAATCAAAACATACCAAGAGACACCCAAGAACAAAACCACACATACAAAAATCCACAAATAAATTATGGGATATAACATATAGACCACCCACCTCGATTTCACAGGTGAAGGAACTCTTAATCAATCCCCTAGATCCAAATTCAACCAACCTTTATAGATTCAACCTAAAACACACCCAAAGAGTATGGTTTTATATCTTCAAAAAGAGAGGAAAAGAAGATAAAACCCTAAACTCAAAAGAGAAGCAAGGATGGGATTATCCTTACCCAAAGCTTCGATCCGTAACCAACGACACAAAAAATGACTTATAAACAAGGTATATTGATCTCTTGGAGACCTTAGGAGGTTTGGTTCGTTCCTAGGGTGAATAGGGGTGAAATGGGATGAAATCTTGAGTTGGGGTTAAAAAACCTGGAGTGAAAAAATTGTAATTTTTAAAAGGTTTCTTGACCGCACAGTTTTATAAACCATGCACAAACTATACGGAAGCCACTGTCCAAAAACACATTTCTTGCATGGTTTCCTGGGATTTCTTCATGGTTAGCACTAACCATGCACATGCCATGTGACCTACCCAGAAAACCCCTTTTTTCTCCACTTTTCATGTCCTGAAACCTCGAAACACCCCCAAGCCTCCTCTAGGACTTGGGTAAGCACTTAATTAACCAAAAAAAGGGATTAAAACCAAAAATTAAATGATAACATACCTTTAAAAGATCTAGGATCTTAAATAAGATCCGTTTTAAAGTGAGCACACATAGCATGATGATTATTTAAACTTTTGTATTTATTGTTTAATTTAATAACTGTGTCTTAAAACATATTAAAATATTCAAAAAATTCATAACTAGACATATTTTCAACATAATTTTCAGTTTCAAAATGATTTGAATTATGAGAATGAGATTCAGGAAAAACATTTAATACCTCATATGTGTTTTTCATAAAACACATATTAGCTTTATCACTTCTTTATACTCTTCTTGTGTTTTATTCCCTTGAACTATCCTATGAGGCACTCGAAGTGGCTTGTGTATCCTTTTTATATCTATTGTATTTTCCTTAAACTTTTTCATATACTTTAAATTAGGATAGTCTACTTTTATTTTTCATTTTATTTTTTATTCACAACAGATCACATAATTTCCTAAATCATCTTTTTTTACAATATTTTCTATAATTTCTCTTTTCATACTTACCTATATAATTTATTTTCTTGAATAACTTCTTATTTTTATAATTTTTTTGAACCATTTAGCTATATTTTCCATTTCTTCATCTCATCAAGCAGGTGATTCTTCATCACTCTAGCTTTCATCTTTTATCTTCCCTTTTTTGTTTTAAGTCAGTAGTCTTAAAGAATGTAGACTTACTTTTAAGTTCATCCATTTTATATTTTTTATTTATAGTTATTATTTATACATCATGATATTTCCAACTATTTCTTTTATTTAAAGTGTACTAATGTCACAAGATTCTATGATGGATACATATGCCCCTCTCTGTATTTCTGGTAAGAACCAGAGAAGCCACATTACTCAATCCTTGTCAGTAATTGTATTTCATAATTTGTGCATCATTTTAACTATCTCATTGAACCCAAGATACTTCTCATATATAGATTCATTAGGCATCATATTAAAAGTATCATATTTAATAGTGTAAGTGTTAAAACATATTTATTTAACATTAGATGTCCCTTTATAAGAAATAACATGGGTATCCCAAGTTTATAAAGAAGTAAGATAGGTAGATATTATGTTAAATTCATCTTCACATAAAGGAAAGTAAAAATCATTCATAGATTTATAATCATAATCATATGATTCTTTAGTATCAACACTCCAAGAAGATATAGTAGGTTGTGGTTTTTTCATATTTATCTTCAATTACCATACAAATACCAAATCCCATACTTTCTAAGTGAATTTTAATTTTTATATTCCATTGAAAAAAATTATTTCCATTAAAATAATGAGGTTGATTAGTTAAAATTTCTTCTTATCTATTACTATCCATAAATAATTAAATTTAGTTAAAAAAGAAAATTAAGATCTTTAAATACAACTAAAGCATAGTAAAAAGATTTTTGAAAACACCTTCATTACCAAATGTTGGTCATAGTGAGTAACTCAAGAGGGGGGGGGGGTGAATTGAGTTATCAATAATTTTTTTTGTTTAAAAAAAATTTAAAAACCCAATCCCCCAATTTAATAAAAAATACTAATTAATCAAAACAATATAAATATATAAATTTGACCATTCAAATAATTTATCAGAAGTGGGATAAAGGTTCAGTTAAAATAAATTTTAAATAATTTAACTTTTGAAACTAAGTTACTTAATAAAAAACTTTATATAAAATCAAATTAAAACCAACCAATAGAGTAAATTTTTGTTATATTTTAGAAAACAACAACCAATTTGTAAATTTAAACAATAAAACTAGAAAATCACACAACAAAATTTAAACAAGGTGTTCGATCTCAAGATAAGAATTAATCCTCTCCACTTATAAATCACCTATTTAAAAGTATTTTTTTAATTAATAAACTGATCCAAAACCTAGATTGGGTTTTACAAACAACATTCTACAAGACTATATAAATACATTTAATATTCCATAGTTATACATGGAATGAAAAAGATACCAGGTCACACATGACCTCTTCCATAGTTATTAATCAGAATAAAAATAAAATGATTTAGGATAATATTGAGTATTCTATAGTTTAGAATAGGAGGCTATGTTTTTATATATAAACAGAGAAATATAAAACAAATCTTTAAAGTTTAGACATAAATGAAAAGAGAAAGTTATTAGGAATAATAAAATGTGAATCAACTTGATTCTAATAGATTTTATTGTCCAGAGTACTTGAATTTATATTTTAAAGGATCTTGGACAAGTTTTCTAGAAAATTCTAGAAAAAAGGGCATTTTAGAGTCTTCTCTATAGCATAAGAGCATATGTATAGGATCATATGTTATTCTCTATATAAGAGAAAATGTTTTTATAAATGCACTTTTTCTTCACATGATGGAATATTTCTATTAAATAGATCTTAATTAGAAGTATACATTGGATAATAATCATTCTTTATTAAGTGCATTGGTACTCTCTTTAATACTTCAAAACTAGTAGTTATATATGTAAAACACTCTACTACTAAGTTAGGCCAAAAAAATTTTCTTCACTTAAATCATGGTTAGTTGAGCTCATTAAAACTTAAGATGATCAATTGGTGCGGAAAGGTTACATGGTCGGTTAATCTCTTCACACAGTCAGCTAATTTTTCACATGAGTTAAGCTATTTATTTGTGTTGTAACTACATTAAAAGACACAATCAGTATATTACTTGTTGAAAAATTATACATACCTTGGAATGGTAACATGATATATTCATATGGTAGGTAATTTTTTTCATGCAGTTTCTTCTCTGATTTTCATAGTCACATCTTTTGATCTCATGGTTGGTTGATTGTACATGCGATAAGGTGATTCTCAATACATAGTAATATGAATCTTCAATGCGTAGTCAGTTCATGGGTTAGATTTTTTTTTTCATTTGACCCATGATAAGAATTTTTGTAATGTGGTAAATTGGTGTATAACATGCAGTAGGGAGGCACAATCACTTGATATTCATATAGTTGGGTGGCACGATAAGCTCCTGACCTAGCTATTTTTGATTTTTTTTGTAATAAATTGTTTTTTGAAAGAAAACATGAGAATCATTGATAAAAATATAAACATGATTTGAGATCATTAAAATAAGGAGTTTTTGGTCTAATATAATAGTTCATTTATAAAATATTGATTCATTATTAGAAATATTATCCATTTTATAGGTTTCATTCACTGCCAAATTTCATTAGATGAATACCCAAATGCCATAAGCAGTATCCAATTGTTGATATTAATTGGATCAACATGTTTTCCTACTATTTTTTGAAGAACATGGATATTAAATATCCTTTGGATTGTTATTGTAATGAATACTGTATTTTTTTAGCATCTTGTTTGTGAATGTTTTTATGTTTTATTTAATAAGGTGTTATTTGAGTTATTTAAGTAACTTTCTTTATGATTTTAGAAAGTAGTTTATTAATGTTTCCATAAAAATTTCAGGAAATTCTATGATAATATTCAAGTTCCTAATATCATAAAGATGCTTATGATTATAGCTAAGTTTGTATGAGTTTTTAAAAAGTGGGAGAAATCAAATTTTGATCTACAAAGTTTGAGTTATGTATGTAAAAAGTTAAATCTATGATATGGTGAATTTTTAACTGACAATCATACATAAAAGTGTGAAGGCCAAAAAAATGATTTTACCAGACAATGAAAGTTTTTACAAATTTATTTTCATAAATTGTTGAAGTTGCAAACTATAAAAAGCTCAAATATATAAAGTCATGAAGTTCCTATTGAATGATGGTTTTTATATAAACTTTTCATTAGACAAAGGATGATCAGAAAAATATGTTTTATATCCAGTAAAAGGAATTTTTATTAGTTCATCAGATTGAATTTTACAAATATCATTGGATGGATAGGTGTGAAGATGATGTAGAAGCATCAGATTGAGAAATATGATGTCATTAGATAGATGATTATGTAAAGTTATACCAGACTAATTTTTATAATCCAAGCCTAGTATAAAGTTTTAGTAGATTCCGAATGACCAAATAGAGATATGCCAACTCAATGGAAAAATATATATTAATAAATATATATGATTCCATTGGACAGAGGAGGCTTGTGAAGAGAAACATATGGAGGAATGATGAGTTTACCGAACTAATTCAATTGGTTGAAGCCGATAAGATAGAGGGGAGTTGATTATAATAATATTAGATATAAAATTTCTTGTAAATTCAATTAACAAAC
The DNA here is from genome assembly GCA_963277665.1 of Viscum album. NCBI lineage: Eukaryota > Viridiplantae > Streptophyta > Magnoliopsida > Santalales > Viscaceae > Viscum > Viscum album. The sequence continues at coordinate 1,056,743,409 of OY728133.1, forward strand.
ATTTTTTTGGATGGAGTTTTGATGATATTTATATAAACTTTGTAAAGTACTTAACTAAGAAAATGTTGAACTTTTCTTTAAATGTTTGTCTATATATCCAATTTTTAAGGAAATTTAAATAAAATCATTGAGGATGAATTTCAAGGAAACCTCAAAAAAGTTATATAAGGTTTGAAGGCAATCTAACAAATTTTAGTTGGTCAGGAAATTTCAAATTTTTGAATTTTGGGAGCTCATGATTTATCTTGATTTTTTGGAGTATGTGTTATTATATAATGGGGTGTAAGTACAATATGAATGTACATTGTTCATGTGTGATAGATATGAAAAGTGGTGAAGTTTTTATTAGATTATCTTATTGAGTTCCAACCACAAAAACACTTGGTTGTGGAAGAAGCACCAGATAAAGGTTTACTGATCATAGGTTCAACATATAGAGAATCATCAGATAGTGGCACCAGAAAGAGGCACATTGAATCCAGTCACATTGAATAACGACACAATTTTTTGAGGAATACAAGATTGAGTTATACGGGATGAAGATAGAGACATGCCAGATAGAGTCATACTAGATAGAGAGTGCACCAAATGGAAAATTTATGAACAAAGTTTTTGTGATCTGTTTAAAAAAGTTTCTTTTATTATTTTGGCTATGAAGTATAAGATTTTTTTAAGTAACTAGAATCAGTACAATTTTCTTTTGGGAGATAAAATGAGATTTATGGTAGTTGGATCAATTCTATTTACTTCATATCATATTTAATTTCTATGGACCAACGGGAGTTTCCTTGACAATGACGTAGTCACCCATATTGGGGGTAAACCTTGTAAATCCAGTGTTCCTTGATTTACTTTCCTATATTTTTATAGAAGTGAGGTTCAAATATAAAGTTGAAAAATATGGAAAATATAATAGGTCAAAAGGGTTAATTTAAATAGAAAATAAATTTTAAAAGATCATAACTGATTCACCCCACCCTTCTTAGTGGTTATCACACTCCTGGGAACATCAAGTGGTATCTGATCCTCCATATTCCCTCTATGAGATCTTTACTTTTCTTACCATATGTAATATCAAATTAGTCAATAGTATATGTATTTCTACATTTGATGGTAAAAAGATATCATGGATGAAAATATAGAATGATACCCTATCTTCTGTCTCTTTTCCTAGAGGTGATTGATGCTGCTATAGTTGGGTTTCCACCCATTGAGAAAGATACTTCATTGACATTTACTAAAAAAATGAATCTTGAAAATAATGGGAAAGATACAATGTAACGACCCAAAGTTTTTCAATGGAAATTACCTTCTTATAATTATGTCTTAAAATCACATGAAAACACAAAATAATGAACTACTAAGTGCTAGGTGTCCTTTAAACATTAGTTTGTCACTTCTATGTTTTGAATTTCGAAAATCCGACATACACGGTTGTGTTCAAGATGATTTTTGGAGTCTAATAAAACAAAAATAATTTTCAGTGAATATTAACTTACCCTTAGGAATAGTAACACACCCTTATGAATAGTAATATGACCCTTTTGAATAGTAAATCATCCAACATAATAGTAACCTTACCCATGAATAATTAAATAAAATTTAGACATCTTAGAAAGTGACAATTTGACCTTAGTAAACGTTTTGGTATTTTGTAAGTCATAAATAAATAATTTTAATTAATTAATTAACTTAAAAGAAAAATTATTTTCTTAAAATGTGTTCATTAATTATCAAATCAATTTTTTATAGTTTTTAGATAATTTTATAATACCCTACGTAATTTTTGAAAGCACTATAAAATCAGTTTTAATTTTTAAAAACTTTTTTCTAAGTAAATTATGATTTTAATTAAATATTAAATTAATAATATTTAGAAAATTATTTTTTAAAAATGGAATTAATTTTTTTATTCTACACGTTGAAAAATGGTTTGGGTAAATTTTTGGGATTTTTCTGAAATACTTGAATTTTTGATGAATAGTGAAATACCGTAATTTACAAAAAATAAGCTAAATAAGCTAATTATAGAGTCATGTTTGATGTTCTGATAATGTAAGCCCACTTGGTTTGGGATAACATGATAAAATTACTATTCTTGGTTATCCAAGACTCACTATTCCTTGTCTTAGGGGAAATTAATAAACTAATGAATTTTATATTTATGAAACCCCTCTCCCCTCCACTATAAATACCGCCCTTCACTCCCTCATTTCCTCACACCTCTAAAGCTCCAAGCCTTCTATAAACTCTGCCCAAACACCTTACCTAGCCCCTACCCCACTTCCAAGAGCTACTGGTCTCATCAAAAGACCAAGCTTAGACCCTTAAGAAGGATCTCAAGAGGAGGATTCAAGAGGTAATTTCTCTCCCTCTTCTCCTTTAATTTCCTTTCACGTTCAAGTTCATTTCTTGATCTCTCACCACCTATCTTCATCAAAATGGTATTTTAACTCCATTATTATACATATAATATGATTTTATGATTCTAATGGGATATTATATCATCCAACCCCCTTTTCCCTCTTCCTTTTATTAAAGAGAACGTTGTTCGTGAGGTGTTAATTTACCACCTTCAAGAATGAAATGATTTCTCCTTCCATTTATACCTTCAGATCTGGTCATGAAACAATTTTTATGGTTGAAACAGAATATGTTATATGTATTATATCCTATTTAAAGTTTTTTAATTTAATTATTAACATATTACTAAGTGATAAATTAAAACAAGTTCATTGTGATCGAAAAACCGCCCAAATTAACCCAAATAATCATCATTTAAATATTATCTAATGATTCATCCACATGGATATAATATGATTCATTATCATATCCTTAAAAATCCTGTAATATCATTAATAACATGTAATATAATTTCTGTATGTTTACTCATGTTCTACCCGAACTTCAATTTAAGAATACAAATGAACCACTCAAGAAAACCATGAAAACAAACATTCTCAAACAATGTTTTAAAACTATAAATCATAAAAAGGCACATAAAATCACTTAATGAAACCATAATAAACCATATTAATGTACACAAGGTTCTGTATTTCTAATTAATGAATATAATATCATTATATAGGACATTAAAGAGAAGTAATCATTCGGGTACAAGGTAAGGGGAAATCTCGAACCCAATTTTTTTCCTTCGGGTTCTCCCTCTTTCACTCCACTTTTGATATGGGTACTACTTAAAGATAATTTTTTCATCATTTCCTTTAATTTTATGGGATATAAATGTTTTTAACTGGTTTTTATTTCAAACAAAATGTTTTCCAAAATAACTCATCTTTTAAGAACACCCCTTTTACTTCTCACTCAAAGTGGACGGTTCTTGTAACATGTTTGATATTCCCTCTTTATTTTGGGGACCCAAAGCTTATTAATGTGTTATTATGAGATGAAAACCATTCCATTCCATGGGTTTGTTATGTACATTTTTTATATGTGTTCTATGTGGAAAGCATGATGATGATAATGTTATGATGTGACGGGTGCGCTCAGAATTATATAGCGTAATATGAATGTTTCAATGTGACAGGTGCGCCCAAAATTATACAGAGCTACAATGCATTGGGTAAAGAGATGAATCTATTGATAATGTTAAATGATGTGTGAACAAGATTCTATCTTGGTTCACAAGTATGTGTGGTAGTTAACCACTAAAACATGATGTTTCATTTTTATGCATTGCCACATTTCAAGTCTTTTATTTATGCTCCTCTCATGTTCATGATCTTTTGCCTATTTCATGATTATGCTCACCCCATGATATATTCTTCTTATCTATCCTCTTACTGCGCTTTTAGCTCACCCCTTTTGATGTATATCCTTAGGTGGCTACATGTACTAAGGAGAAGACAAGTGCCAATAAGAAGCTAGAGAAGAAGAAATTAAATGAATGTTTATGCTTGAAGTTGTAATTGCTATGTATAGTCCTAGTTTGACCAAGACACTAAACCATTGGATCCTCTATGTGTAATATTATTATGTTGTTTATCTTTAAAATAATGTAATAGAAATTTAAGAAAAGGCGGGGACACTATATATAAATTTTATTCTTATTTCATTTTTATAAAATTTTTATATGAATGTGATGGGTCTCAAGATAGTAAAAGAAACTTGGGACAAACTTGAAAGAATATTAATGGGAAATATAAAAGTGAAGGAAGTAAATATTCAAATCTAGAGAAGCAAGTTAGAATATATCAGAATGGTGGAAGATGAAACTATTGATGACTAATTTACCAGAGTTAATGAAATTGGTAGAAACATCACAGAACTTATGGATATATTGGAAGATAAAAATATTTTTAAAAAATTTATGTGGAGATTTCTAGATTATTTTGATGCTAAAATTTCTAATTTAGAAGATAAATAAGATTTATCCTTTGATGAATTGAATAACTTTCTTGTTGCATATAAGATTAGAAAGTCTCCAAAATTAAAAAATAAGATCAAGTAAGAAATATATTTTGAAGCTATAATGTAACACGCTGATATTTTATAATATATTTGTCTTTAAATAAATTTAATTTCTTTGATATCTTGTTTTACACACAACACCAAGTTTAAATGAACCTCGATATACTATTAAAATATTATTTTCTAAATGTGACCGTTATAACCTACCCATTGAATTGGAAATTATAAATATGAGTAATATTATTATTAAATATATCCATAATTTTCCCACTCAATAAATATTTATTGATTAATTCTTTGAAATGAACACTCAATTTTTAGTAAAGTCATTTTATGCTTCAAAAATACATTTTCTTACAAAAATGATTTTATTAAATTTTTTACGTGGAAATTATAATTAATTTATTCCACTTTTAATAAATTTATTTTATAATTTTTTTAAATCATCATATCAAAATTATATCGGTTAAATTTTGGGATTTTTCAGAAATAATTAATTTTTCAGTAAATAGTGAAAATTTACTAATTTTTTAAGTACTCACATTTATTTTAATCAAATAAAGTAATTTAAATGTATCATTATATTTTTTATTTGGTGTATGATACATTTATTTTTATAATAATCTAATTAATTATATTTGAATCATTGATATTCATGATTTCGATATATGTTAATTTGTATGCTTAAAAACACAATTTTTTCGAAAAACTATATTTCATTACATTTTAATAATTTATATTAAAATTTATTTCTGAAACTTATAGAGATTTAATATTAAAAAATGGATACAATATTTGGTAGAGATGTCCTCTAAGCGGCAACAGCGTTCTCCCCCTTCCCCGACATAGGGTTTCACCGCGGGTTCTCTTCTTCCCTCCGCCGGCTCATCTCGTTTGTTCGGCATCGATGTCGTCCTACATCGCGGATCTGGACTTGGTTTTTTGACTTCTCCCTTGGCTCGGTGTCAGACCAGGTGCACCCTCGGCTTGAGCTGTCAGATCCGGTGCATCCTCGGTGCGGCGATGGTGGTTTCATCCTCAACTGGAGTCAGATCTGGTGATTCGCTCATCATGGGTCTGGCTTCATTTGTTGTCGACGGATCTGGATCTGCGACAGATCCAGTGACTAATCGGCATGACGATGGTGGTGTTTCCCTCAGCTAGAGTTAGCTCCGGTGTCTCGGTGACGGTTTGGCTCCGCTTGTTGGCATCAGATCTGGATTTCTTTGGGGGTCGGCTTCGGTTTTGGCTCAGGGGTCTTCGGTTGGTGTTGCTGCAGACCGGGGAAGGATATGGCGTTCTTTCTAGGGAGGCTCGACTTCGGATTCAGTGTGTTTTGGAGGGGGGAGGTTCATGTTATTTTATTTGCAGGTTGAGGGGATGAATCCAATGCAGCGATGGGATGTTTTGGGAAGCCTCATAGGGAAGGTGATCGGTTTTGGTTCTGGTTTTGCAGAGTCGATTCTGTTGGAGTTGGTGCTATGGTTTCTATGGATCAGGGTGCGGCTGAGGATGGATTTTTCTTTCTTGTTCTGGTTTCTTCATCATCCATTGTGGATGGATTGTCCATATCACGATGCAAGGAGGGGGAGAACTCCATTTGGTGTTCGCTACAGGTTTGTGGATTTGGGCTGGTGTCGATGGTCGCATTGGAGGGCGATGGAGAAAGCTGGTCTGAGGTTTGCACAACTTTTTTTTTGTTCATGTTCCTTGGTTCGTGGCTTCTCAGCTTTCTCTTTGGTGGTTTCGACTCATGCTGTGATGGTTTGTTTGTTTGAATGTTTGAATTGGTTTGAGTTATTTGATTCCATGTGTTTGGGGGTGAAGTCGTGAAGTTGTGTGACTTTTAGTGGTGATGTCTTGAAATGGTGAATTGTTGAAGAGGTGGAGTGGTTAAGTGGTGATGGGATGTAGTTGTATTGGTTTCTCACTTTTTCCTCAAAAGTGTTTGCATAATAAAAAAGTAATTTCCAGTAGTGGTAATTTTTTTTCATCTTAGTAAGAGTAAAATTGGTAAAACATGGTCAAAATCATAAAATAAGGTCTCAAAATCAACCCAAAACTTAAATTAATTTTATTTTATTGGATATATTCAATCATATACATACAAATATGAATATATTTCATTTTTTTTCATTTACCCTTGATAATGACATTTATATTATTTTAAGTAAATAAAATTCCAAAATGTCACTCTCTTGACTATAATATCTTTAAATTTTTTATATAAGGATAAAAAGAGGTTAAGTTTGGTTATAAATGTGTATTTTAAAGATTATTTTGTTATCATAATATTTTTTTTTAATTTTTAGTGATGAAATAATTACCTTAAAAGCTTATACAATGTTGACACAGTTCTTGTGAAAGTATTTAAAAAATCATGTAAATGATTTTAAAAAACTCTAAAATTAAATTTTTGGCTGATTTATATTACCTAAAGAATTTTATAATTGAATATAAAATATTAGGTATATTTTAAAATTTTATATTCAAATTTAGTTATTGTCATGTTATTTTCAATGTCAAATTAAATGAATAATATCAAAAATAAAATTAATGATATTTTCTGTTAATTAACATTTTACTAAATTATTTAAATTTTTTATTTTTGAAATTGGTTAATATGGATGATAAATAGTCTATAATATAATCTATTGGAAATTTATGAGCCAATTTTCTTCTTAAAATTAACATTATAACACTTTAATATTGAAAAAGTTATTGTTATAGTTAAAGTTAAAATGGGTTAACTAAGGGGTTAAATGAAAAGATAAGGTTTAAAATAATTTCTAAATCGATATAAATTTTATTATATAATTAAATTAAGTCCATATACTCCTTATATTCAAATAAATTTTATTTTGGGACCATTTTACCTTAGTTAGATATATATATATATATATATATATTATTTTAAGATTTCATGTATTTACAAAAATGACATTAATGACATTTTATAATAAAACACATTTTATTAAATGATTTAAAATTTATAAAAATAATATTTTTAGAAAAATTAATGGAAAATGATTGAAAATATAAACTATGGTCTATTTATGGGTCAAATTTTCTTTTTATAATAATTTTATTGACCCATAAAGAGTAAATTTTTTTGATATCACCGTAATTGTCAAAAGGGTTAATAAATGGTTAAAACTAAGAGATAAGGGTAAAAACATAACCAAAACTTCTAAAAGTTTTTGGATATGGGTATATAAAACAATCCTCATATTATGCTAAAATTATATCAATTTGGGGAAATTTTTCCAATAAAATTTATTTATATTAATTTAATACTTTAAGTGATTCTAAGAGTTCCCTTACCCTCACTTATGAAAGGATGCCCACTATCTCTTTTATTTACCCCTTCTTAAGAAAAAAATACCAGAAAGAATCTAAAAAATTGTCTTTTAAAATTCCCTAGAGATTATTTATAGGTTTTTTTCTTCTTAAAATACCATTCCAAGGGTCCTTAAGAATGGATCTAAAGGAAGTCTTCTGAAGAATAGGTAATCATCTTTATAGAATTTTTAAAGTTATTTATTCTTCTAATTACCCTTTTTTTAACCATTATAAAATAATAACTATAGTATTATAAATATAATGATATGTTTTTATTATTATGGTAAATCCGTTTTACATCTCTTTTCCATTCCATGAAAAGAGAAAACATATCTTGTTCATACGTGTGACTTACTCTCTCCATGTAACGGTGAAATTCTCGTTTCACCACCACAATACTTGGAAGTTTATAAAGATGGAAATAATGAATATATATTATATTTATGAAATAATGATTCTTTTATAATTATAATTTCATATCTACCTTCTTACCTTCAAATCCATTAGAAAATGATAACGTCGCTCGTGCGTATGTGTGGACTACCACCTCTAAGAAGTGATGTGATACATTTTTCTTTTCCAATTTACATGGATGATAATAAGAATATATTTAATGAATATATATGGTAAAATAAATATTATATAAAGGTTAATTATTATTTAAAGCACTTTCATTCCATCTGTCGAAAAGTGAAAACCGCGTTCATGCGTATGTACGACTTACCGTCTCTATGAATGATGTAATTTATTTTTCTATCTCTACATTTCATGTATGATTATAAATATGTATATAAGGAATATATATTATATTTATATAATGATTATAATTAAATATATTATGAAACCATGATCATATTACAAGGACCGAAACTATCAAATAGAAACTTACATGAAAAAAGAAGCAGTTAACACTCACAAACGACAATTTTAATAAAGAATTATTAATAATTGAGAATTGAAATATTATAAGTGTATCATATATGATATTATAATTTTTTATGTAAGATATTGTATTTATCTATAAGGTATGTTTCATTTATGTTTTAGTTTAGTAATTTTTTAGTTAATTAAGTGTTTTATAAAGTTCTTAAGGAGGCTCAGGGGTTTTCCGGGGGTTCAGAACACAAAAAAGGGAAAAATGAGTTTTCTGGGTTAGGCACACGGTCTACACATATTTAGTGCTAACCGTGAAGACATATCATGTAAAATATTCAAGGGGAAGATTTTTTGATAGTATCCTCCACCTGGTTTGCGCACAGTTTGGAAAACCGTATGGGTAAACCGTTCGAGGGGGCTCTTTGGGATAGAAGCATCCACACGGTATGAGTATGGTTTGGAAAACTGTGCAAGTAAACCGTGTGGCCTAGAAACATTTAAAAAATTACAAAAATGACACTCTGGGATTTTATATCCCACTCGGTATTTTCCTCCTCCTTATCTATTGCAACCCTAGGAATGAACCAAAGGGACCAAGAGCTCCCAAGGATCAATCTTCTTCATTCCTAAACTATTTAGAGCGCCGTCAGTTGTAGACTAAAGATATGGGTAAGGATAATCTCTCTCTTGATTTTATTTTTGGTTTATGATTTCTATTTCTTTCCCCTCTTCATCAGAAGCTCTCAAACCTCTCTTTTTTGTTGTGATATAGGTTGAGGCTTCAAAGGGGTGTTGGATTGGTATCTAAGGCTTGGGTTGAGAGTGCATTCTCCAACAGTTTCATGGTAGGTGGTCTACAATTTATATCCCTTGTATTTTTTGTAGATTTTTGCATGTAAGTGTTGATTCAATAAGGTTTTCCTTATGAATTTTCCATTCCTTCTTGTTTTGAAAATCACAAACACCTTATCTTTAAGGAAAATCGCTTTTATAAGGAAAATCGCTTTTATAAGGAAAATCGCTTTTATAAGGAAAATCGCTTTTATAAGGAAAATTTCTTTTATAAGGAAAATTGCTTTTATAAGGAAAATCGCTTTTATAAGGAAAATCTCTTTTATAAGGAAAATCGCTTTTATAAGGAAAATCACTTTTATAAGGAAAATTGCTTTTATAAGGAAAATTTCTTTTGTAAGAAAAATTATCCTTATCATATTTTCATCCATATTTTTCTTAAGTATAAGATTCGGATTCATTTCTATATTCTCAGGATTGTTTGAAAATTTTATATGGAGTATTCTGTTTTAGGATCCGAATTCTGGATGAGAACTGTAATAAAGTTTCACTCCGAATTCCAGATGAGAACTGTGATAAAGTTTCATTCTGAATTCCGGAAACAAACTCTGATTAAGTTCTACTCCGAATTCAGGATATGAATCCTTATGAAGTTCGACATCGAATTCTCATTATGAATTCTGATGACGAATTCTCATTACGAATTATGATGAAGAATTCTCATCACGATTTCTGATGACGAATTCTCATTACAAATTCTGATGACGAATTCTCATTACGAATTCTGATGACGAATTCTCATTCCGAATTATCATTCCGAATTCACCTATTAAACAGAATATGATCATCTTTGTTTTATACACTCCGAATTTATTTAGACTCCGAAAATTATTTTTGGTTTGACTCCGAACTTTCATTTTGCTTACGTTTTTATAATCTGTCTACTATTTAATATTTTTCTCTCACTCCGAACATTCACTCCGAATATTCACTCTGAACTTTTTAGTTAAGACTTAAAACGATGTCGTACATTCTGTAACACTTGTTTTGTTATAAAACGATGTCGTCTATTCTGTTATAAACTAACCGTTGGTTAAGTTACACGTGTACAGGTCCCTCCGATTTTTAAGGAAAATATGTCCATTGGAAAGGAGGTCGACCTTGCCTATAAATAGGAGCTCATTTGAAAGAGCTCAAAGAAGAGGATAGAGATGTTGATCGATCTAGAGACCACACGCTGCTAAGGTGATTTATAGAGAGAGAAATCTTTTCATGCCTTTTGCGAACTGAACCGCTCGTTTAGTTTTTGCTTCGTGCGACTCCGAATGTTGGTGATTACATTCGAGGACTTCCAGGGATAGGAAGACAAAGGTGCCAACTACCTTGAAGTTGAGGGCTTCATTGCTGAGGAAGAAATAGGTGACCAACTACCTTGAAGTTGAGGGATTTCGGGGATAACAAGACAGAGACTCCGATCTTCGTATCGAGGTCTTACCCTGGTGTGGGTAAGATAGACTTGCTTGAAATTATAAATCAAGGGACCTTTATCCAAGGTTGTTGGATACCCTTCTCTTTGGGTTAAAAGACTTATATCTTGTTACTTGTAGTTTTACTACTTGTTTGTTTCCGCTGAATTTTGTATTTTAAGGAAAGTATAACTTTCCTATAATTCTTTGTACTCTATTTCATTAAGATTCTATACGCTTTAAGGTAGAATCTCATATTGTAATCTTTTGTTAAGTTTCAATTTCTGGAACCATATTTCCGGAACCTAATTTCGGAATCTCTTTCCAAGTTTTCATTTGGTGTTAGAGGTGTTGTGAATTTTCTTAGTTTAATCTTTGTTAAACTTAGCCCTTTCCTTTTCTTAAGGAAACCATAGTTATTCATAACTAACTTTAAAGGTTCCAAAGGAATTTTTAAAGTATACAATTCACCCTCCCTCTTGTATATTGAGTATCTACATCATTATTTAGATCCTACAATTAGTATCAGAGCAGGTCTCTGAAATACTTGTACTCACGTATAAGTTTTTCTTGCTCACTTTATCATTCCGATCTTTTCCATTCCGAACCTTTCCATTCCGAACTTCTTCATTCTGAACTTTGTTATTACAAATTTTTTCTACTAACAAGTTTGTTTGCCAAAGGTTGTTCTAGTATGGTAGGAGTAAATGTTGGTTCTATTGATAATCTAAATCCTACAAGACCACCAATCATTGATGGCAATTATTATGAGTACTGGAGAGATCTAATGAAGACTTTTGTTATCAATACTGGAGTAGACAATTTTGTTATGCTTACTAGAGATTATAAAATTCCTGATAAGGAAGTTAGAACTTTTACTAACCAGGAAAAGCAAGAGTATCAACTCAATTATAAGGTACGCAATACTTTACTTTGTTCAATGATGAGAAATATATATAGCCAAATTTCTTCTTGTGAAGCAGCTAATTGTATCTAGAAGAAGTTAGAAGTTACACACTTTGGAACTTCTAAAGTGATTGAGACTAGGAGAGCTATGCTTAGAGCTGAATATCATGGCTTCAATTTTCCTTATGGATAACCAATATGTAAAGTTCAACAGAGGTTTATGACTATAGTTAAGAGCTTACAGTCTATGGGAGAAAAAGGTTTAGATGATGAAGCTCTTGTGGATAAGATAAACGATATCATTCCAAATGAGTGGAAATCCAAAAGAACTGCTATAGATGAAAACAGGAAGGTCACTCAAATTTCTCTTGATGAGTTATTTAGAACTCTTCTCCAACATGAAACCAAAATGAAGAGAGATGCTGACAACATCAAAAAGAAGAATGGAAATGGTACTGTTGCTTTTACAATAACATCAAATCATATGAAAGCTAAGACTCCTGAGAGAGTAACCAGATCCAAGTCTAAGAAGATGGTTTTTCAATCAGATTCTAGTGAGAGTGAAATATCAGAAAATGAATTAGAAAATCTTGCTCGAAGGATGAACAAGATAGCTGGCCAGAAAAATTTCCAATCCAAGTATAAGAAAAAGGACAGGAAAGATAAGAAAGATGGAGAAGTTACTTGTTATGAATGCAAGAGAGCTGGACATATTAGACCAGATTTCCCTTTGCTCAAAAAGAAAGAAAGGAAAGAAAGGAATTTAGACAGGAATAGAAAGAAGTATTATAAATCCAAAGCTAAGAAAGTTTTGAAAGCTAGTGAAACCTAGAGTGCCAGTGGTGGTGACTCTTCAGATGAATCTTCTGATTACGAATCTTCAGGATAGAAGAATCTTGGTCTTATAGCCAGATTACCTATTGATAATCATTGTTTTATGGCTAAGGTACGAAATGCTGAATCACTGACCAATGTTTCCTTAAATTCTAATGATAGTAAGTATTATAACTCTTCTGATGAAGAAAATACTTTACCTACTTATGAAGAAGTTTCTAGGTTTTCTGAACTTCTTGAAATTGAGAATTCCAAACTCAATAAAAAACTTGATAAAGCAAACTCTAGGAATTCTATTCTTACAAAAGAGATATCAGATCTTTCTATAGATCTTGATAGGAAAAATAATGATTTTGAAAGTTTTTCAAAAAATCTTGAGGAAGTAAGTTCTGAGAAGAACAAACTTTCTAAAGAGTTAGAAAAAGTAAATTCTAAGAAAAATGTTTTCGAGCCTAGCTCTAGTTCTAAAACTAATGATTTTGAGGATAAAAACTTGGTTATAAAACTCAAGTCCGAAATTTTTTCCTTAAAGAAGTTTTTATCAAACATTACCCATGGTAAGGAAAATTTTGATAAAATGTATTCCCAAATACAACCTTTAAGAAATAAATCCGGATTTGGTTATACCCATGAAAAACCATTTTTTAGTAACAATTATTTTGTTCCTCAAAGTGTCCCATTTTTTACTAAGTGTCAATGTGGTGGTCACTGGGCAAAGAATTGTTCCTTAAACAAAACCCAATCATTAGGATTTCACAAAGATTACTTTTCCAAGAAAATGCGGGTTCCTAAAATTTTGTTATCTGGTAATCTCAGATCCAAACAGGTTTGTATTCCGAAAGTCTAATTCTCTTCTTGATTACAGGAAAATAAAGAGAGTACCAGCAACAATACATGGTACATGGATAGTGGATGTTCCCGGCACATGACTGGTAACAAAAGCTGTTTTGAAAAGATTATCAAAACTAAAGTAGGAAAGGTAACTTTCGAAGAAAATTATAAGGGAGAGATTGTTGGTATTGGTAATATTGTTCTTTTAGGAAAAACTTTGATTTCAAATGTTCTTTTTGTTAAGGGTCTTAAGCACAACCTCATTAGCATAAGTCAGTTATGTGATGAAGGGTACCTTGTGAATTTTAGGAATGATAAGTGCTTAGTTCACAATTCCAAGGAAGAATTTATTCACTCAGCCAATAGGCATGAGAATGTTTACACCTTAAATTTAGAAGACCTCAGGAGCCAAGATTTACCTTGCCTAAGTGCAATGGAAGATCATTCCTGGTTATGGCGTAGAATACTAGGTCACTTTAACCTTAGAAACCTATGTAAACTCTCTAAGAAGAAACTAGTTAAGGATCTACCAGAGCTTATATTTGATTCTTCTAAAGTTTGTGATCCTTGTCAATATGGAAAGAAACATAAATCTAGTTTTAAATCAATCGGTGAAGTCTCAACAACTGATGAATTATAGTTAGTGCACATGGATCTTTTTGGTCCAACACAAACTGGAAGTATTGGAGGCAAATACTATGTGTTTGTTCTAGTTGATGATTACACTAGATTTACTTGGGTTTATTTTCTAGAAAGGAAGTATGAAGCTTTTTCTTATTTAAAAAGTTTTAGATCTCAAGTTTAAAATGAGAAAAACCTTCCATTGAATACGATTCATAGTGATCATGGAAGAGAATTTCAAAATTCTGATTTTGAAACTTTTTGTAGTAGAAAAGGTATTACTCACAATTTTTCAGCACCTAGAACTCCTCAAAAAAATGGTAGAATTCTTCAAGAGATAACTAGAACCATTTTGATTGAATATTCTATAGCTAGACATTTCTGGGCTGAAGCTGTAAGTACTGCTTTCTATACTATAAATCGAGTTTTAATTAGACCGTTTTTTAATAAAACCCCTTATGAGTTATGGAATGGTCGAAAACCAAGACTATCCTACTTCAAGGTTTTTGGTTGCAAAGTATTCATTTTGAATACTAAAGATAACTTATATAAATTCACACCAAAATCTGATGAAGGGATTTTCTTAGGTTATTCCACAACTTCTAAGGCTTATAGAGTTTTAAATAAAAATACTTGTATTTTTGAAGAAAAAGTACATGTAAAATTTGATGAGTCTGATCCTTTTGTTTTTAAACCATCCCAGCCTACATCCTCGGATGTGTTTTCAAAAACTGATTGTCAACCTTTGACAGAAGAACCTTCTGATAAGGATAATGTTCAAGAAGATAATTCTGAAACATTTACCCCGGAAGACTTTTTACCCTATGTTGATGAACAGTCTTTTCAAAACCCAAATCAGGGGTTTCTTAAGAATCATCCTAGTGATAGTATAATTGGTGATTTAAATCAACCTATAAGGACTAGAAGTTCCTTAAGAAATGAAGTAGAACATCTAGAATTTCTTTCCCAATTAGAACCTAAAAGCACTGATGAAGCTTTAGGTGATGATGATTGAATCAAAGCCATGAAAGATGAACTAAATGAATTCGAAAGGAATAAAGTCTGGACTTTGGTTGAAAGACCTAAGGAAATTTCTGTTATTGGAGTAAAATGGGTTTTCAGAAATAAATGTGATGAAAATGGATTCATAGTAATAAATAAAGCTAGACTTGTTGCTAAAGGCTATAATCAGCAAGAGGGAATATACTATGAAGAAACCTATGCCCCAGTAGCCAGACTTGAATCTATCCGTATTCTACTTTCCTTTGCAGCATTCTTTAATTTTAAACTTTTTCAAATGGTGTGAAATGTGATTTTCTTAACGGTTATGTTCAAGAGGAATTTTTTGTTGAACAAACTCCTGGTTTTGAAGATACAAAACATCCTGATTATGTTTTTAGACTTACCAAAGCTCTGTATGGCCTTAAACAAGCTCCACGAGCATGGTATGATAGACTCACTGGATTTTTGCTTCAAAATAACTATGTTAAGGGCAATGCAGATCCAACTCTTTTTATAAAGAAAGATAAGAAAAATGTTTTGATTGTTAAAATTTATGTTGATGACATCATATTTGGTTCAACTCAGTAATCTTTAACCGACTCTTTTGCAAGTCTAATGAAATCTGAGTTTGAAATGAGTATGATGGGTGAGTTAACTTTTTTCCTTGGTTTTCAAATTTCTCAAAAACCAGAAGGAATCTATATATCTCAACATAAGTATATTAAAGATCTTCTCAAAAAGTATGGTTATGAAAACACTAAGAGTATAAGTACTCCCATTGGTACCTCAAACTCTTTAGATCTTGATGAAGCTGGGAAACTAGTAGATCAAACATCTTTTAGAGGTATGATAGGAAGTTTACTATACTTAACAGCTAGTCGACTAGACTTAATGTTTTCAGTATGCTTATGTGCAAGATATCAATCCAATCCTAAGGAATCTCACTTAAAGGAAGTAAAAATAATTTTTCTCTAACTTAAGGGAACCATGGATCTAGGATTATTTTATACTTATGGAAATGATTTTATCCTAAAAATATTTTCTGATGCTGACTTTGGTGGATGTAGAATGGATAGAAAAAGTACATCCGGAACTTGTCATTTCTTAGGAGATTCATTAGTTTCTTGGTCTTGCAAGAAGCAACATTCTTTAGCACTCTCCACTACTGAAGCTGAATATGTAGTAGCTGGAAGTTGTTGTGCTCAAGTGTTGTGGATGCAACACACACTCACAGACTATGGCTTGAGTTTCACTAAAACTCAAATTTTGTGTGATAACACAAGTGCCATTTCCCTTAGTAAGAACCCTCCACATCACTCTCGTGCAAAACACATAGATATTAGGCATCACTTTCTTAGGGATCACACACTAAAAGGAGATATCATTCTTCAATTTATCGGAACGCAAGATTAACTTGCTGATATTTTCACAAAATCTTTGCCTTCTGATAGATTTGAATACATTAAACAGAAGTTAGGAATGATAACTGTAAGGTAATATTTCTTAATTAGATTTCTGTTGAAAAAATCTCCTTACAGTAATAAACTCCTTTTCATAGGGGGAGAACATTTGTTTGTTAGAGTAACTAAGATTTTCAAAGTTTGTTTTCAAACTTTTAGGAACTAAAATTTCGGAATGGAAATTTCTGGAACTGAAATTTTCAGAATAGGATATTTTCCTATAGAAAAATTCTGGAAAGGAAATTTTTATATTGAAAACTTCTAGAATGAAAATTTCGTACTTGTATTTTCACAACGAGATTTTCGTACCGAGGTTTTCATAATAAGCTTTTCATTTTTCAATTTCTTGTAATGAAATTTTCATACTGAGTTTTCCATACTGAGTTTGTTTTTCGTAGTGAGTTTTGCGAACTGTGTCTTTTCGTAATAAAGATTTTTCGTAGTCATTTTTATTATATTACCCATTACGAATAGTCCTCCTAAGACAATCTGAAAGTTATGATTTCCTTACTCAAGTTTTCGTAGTCATACTTTACTTGCTGGAATTTTCTTATATTTTGTTTTCGGATTATAATTTTCTTAAATATTTCTTTTAATAAAAA
Organism: Viscum album; assembly: GCA_963277665.1. Classification (NCBI taxonomy): domain Eukaryota; kingdom Viridiplantae; phylum Streptophyta; class Magnoliopsida; order Santalales; family Viscaceae; genus Viscum; species Viscum album. The sequence goes on from OY728133.1 coordinate 1,056,760,572, forward strand.
CCTCAAAAGATCGGATTCAAGTTTTCATGAGAATTGGTTTTCAACCGTCAGATCTGATCTCAGCTTATCACAAGCGTTCGATCAACCGTGGAAGTTGAACCGTCTTCTCATTGCCTATATAAAGGGGACCCCAAATGGTTGTCCCACATCAGTTTTCAAGCTCCAGCATCCCGAAACTCTGCCTCTTTGTTTTAAGACCATTCCGAACTTCAGCTTTCTCTGTTACAAACTTCTCAGAGGTCTTCAGATCCGAATGTCTGTGGAAGTAGCTTCTCAAGACATGTCTTCCTCTAAGCCGATTTCAAAGTGGTTGGTATATAGAGAAAGTTTGGTTCATCCTTATTTCTTCAACAAGTATGATTCCCTTATATCCAAGAATATTAAGCTCAACGGATGAGAAGATATTTCTGTGTCCAAGCCAGGAAATCAAGATGAAGTTTATTCAGATTTTCTTGTAGAGTTCTATGAGACAGTCTCTTTCCTTAAGGAAGATGGAAGGGAGAAGTTGTCTTTTAAGTATCACGGTAAGACTTACAAGCTTTCTTATGCCAAGGCAGCCAGCTTGGTAGGGCTGAACAATGAAGGAGAAGCTGAGTTTATTTCTCATGTTTTGCCGGATTCAAAGGGAAGTTTCGACAAGGAAAAGGCTTTAGAAACTCTCGGACTATCAGATGATAAGGATCCGAAGATTGCTTCTCTGTCTACAAATTTCTGGATTCTATAATTATGGGTACAAGGTCTTATAGTACCAAGAAAGGGTGACAAAGATAGTTTGAAGAAGAGTGAGATCTACATTCTAGATTTTCTGATAAATCTGAGGAAGTTTAACCTCATGAAGCACATTCTCATTACTCTTGAGAATGTTAAGAAAGAGAATCTGAGAGCTCAGATCATAATGTATCCAGAAATCCTCTCAAAGTTGATAGTTCGGTGCCTTGAGTCTTTCAAAGAGGCATGCAAGTCTAAGCCAAGAGTTTGCAAAATTATGCTGGTGAGTGATGGTACACTCAAAAGGATGGATGTAGCCTTTGAAAAGAAGACTGGTCAGTTTATTGATTTACCTGCTCAAGAAGAAACGGTTCCGAAATTTGTTGATCCAGAATCCTCTAAGCCAGTGAGGAAGAGTTGAAAGAAGTTGAAGTTGAAGCAGAGAATCCCAAGTCTAAGGAAGTTCATTCCACACCTCCAAAACCGAAGAAGAAGAAAGATTACCCAGATGAGGTAGTTGCTAAATGGAGGGAAATCAAAGAAAAGAGAGTACAAGGGGAGCCTCAGTTTGGCTTGGATCCTGCGGAGACTAAGGCCTTGAAGGAAAGAACTGCGGATGAGCTAGAAAAACAAGTCAAAGAAAATAAGCTTAAGAAGAAGATGTCTGAAGCTTAGGTAGATCAAGAATTTTTGAAGTTTAATGAGATGGTTTCTGCGAATATTCCTATTCCGAGATCTTTTTCATTGGAATCTCTACCTGAGACTCTAGGAAGAGACTTTGTCACTCTGGAAGAGGCAGCTGCTAAGCCTGTTGAGGAAGTTGAGAAAGTTGAGAAAGTGGAAGAAGAAGAAGCTGTTGCCGAAGGAAGTGGTGAAACCAGAGATGTTTTAAAGAAAGTAGATGATTATAAGGGAAAAACTTCGGAACATTTACCGCTCTAAACTTCAGAAGCTGAATCATCGAAGTTAGTCACTCCAGCGATGGATGAGGAGAAAGGAGAAGAATAAGTATCCTATCATTTAGAGGAAGAACAACTTCTACATGATATTTCTCAAATGGAGAATGTAGAGGTTGGTGCTCAGAAATTTCCTGATGAGGAAGACAATATTGTTCAAGTGTCTGACAGTGAAAAGAAAACTCCAGAACATGAATCCATTCTGAAAAAGGACAAGGGAAAACAACTTGTTATTGATACCCTGAGCTCAGTGGTAGTAAAGAGAAGAGAAGTTGGTGATTCTTCTAAGAAGAAGGTTGAGCATGTTGAAGAAGAAGATTCTCCAAGAAAAGTTTCGGATTCAGAGTCATCTTTGTTGGGGCATGACTTTGTTGTTCAGTCGTTAAAGAAGTTCGTAGGTACTATTCCAACTTTCTCAAGTATTGATTCAAGATGCCAGATGCTCCAACATGCTTTGAATTAGAAAACAGACTCCGTATCCATGGTTATGGACAAGTGTGTTGAAATAGAGGCTCAATTTAAAACTTTCTTTGTTGGATATGAAGCCCAAAAAAGATCTTGAAAGAGTATGACTAGTTGGCCGAGGAAGAATGTAGAAGAGATGAGGCTCTTTGATGAATTTCAAGATAATGTGAAGGATGACTTTGAGACAGAAGACAGGAAGATAAATGAGCTTACTTCATCCTTTGAAGAAAAGCTGACAGATGAAAAGAATTTCCGGATTCAAGAAGTCAGAGATCTGAATGGGAAGCTAAATTCTGTTTCTCAAAACTTGAAGTTTGAAAGGGATCATCGGATTGAGTTTGAAGAGAAATTGAAGGCTCAGGAAGAAAAGTTTAAAGCTCAGGAAGAAAAGATTAAAGCCCAGGAAGAAAAGATTGAAGCTCAAAATGCAAGAATTGTTGTGTTAGAGAAGCAAGCCGAGGAAGACCATAAATACTTGAAGAAGATAAAGACTATTCTTAAGGGTCTCATGGTGAAGGAAAAAGATCCAAAATAGACAGATCCGATCTTTTGTTTTATCTAAATTTCTTTGTTGCCGAGCTTTCAAACTTAATGAAAATTTGTGCTTGCTCGTTTCTTTTGTTGTTGTTACTAATTTTTTAGGTACTTTGTTATTTTTTCCATTCCCTTGAATTCTTTTTGAAAATCACAAAGGGGGAGAAGGAAAAGAACCCCAATAAAGGGGAAAAATAATCTTAACAAAGGGTGAGAAAGAAAACAAACTCTAATAAGAGTTTATCTAAGGGGGAGTTTTTTCATTAAAGAATACTTTCTTATTCGTAATGAAATGTCATTCCAGAAATATATAATACGATCCTTAGAGTTTCAAAGCCTAAGGGGGAGTTAGTCGTATTCATCAATAACCTTAAAGCAAAGGGAGATAAGCCTTTATGTTTTCTTTCTTCTTAGAATTTCTTTTTTGTAAGGATGTTTGTGCTTTCCAAAAAGGGGGAGATTGTTGAGTCAATAAGGTTTTCCTTATGACTTTTCCATTCCTTCTTGTTTTGAAAATCACAAACACCTTATCTTTAAGGAAAATATCTTTTATAAGGAAAATCGCTTTTATAAGGAAAATTGCTTTTATAAGGAAAACTGCTTTTGTAAGAAAAATTATCCTTATCATATTTTCATCCATATTTTTATTAAGTATAAGATTAGGATTCATTTCTATATTCTTGGGATTGTTTGAAACTTTGATATGGAGTATTCTGTTTTAGGATCTGAATTCTGGATGAGAACTGTAATAAAGTTTCACTCCGAATTCCAGATGAGAACTGTGATAAAGTTTCATTCCGAATTCCGGATACAAACTCTGATTAAGTTCTACTCCGAATTCAGGATATGAATACTTATGAAGTTCGACATCGAATTCTCATTACAAATTCTAATGAATAATTCTCATTACGAATTCTGATGACGAATTCTCATTACAATTTCTGATGACGAATTCTCATTACGAATTCTGATGATGAATTCTCATTACGAATTCTGATGACGAATTCTCATTCCGAATTCTCATTCCGAATTCACCTATTAAACAGAATCTGATCATCTTTGTTTTATACACTCCGAATTTATTTAGACTCCGAAAATTATTTTTGGTTTGACTCTGAACTTTCATTTTGCTTACGTTTTTATAATCTGTCTACTCTTTAATATTTTTCTCTCACTCCGAACATTCACTCTGAATCTTCACTTTGAACTTTTTAGTTAAGACTTAAAACAATGCCGTACATTCTGTTACACTTGTTTTGTTATAAAACGATGTCATCTATTCTGTTATAAACTAACCGTTGGTTAAGTTACACGTGTACAGGTCCCTCCGATTTTTAAGGAAAATATGACCGTTGGAAAGCAGGCCGACCTTGCCTATAAATAGGAGCTCATTTGAAAGAGCTCAAAGAAGAGGATAGAGAAGTTGATCGATCTAGAGACCACACACTGCTAAGGTGATTTCTGGAGAGAGAAAGCTTTTCATTCCTTGTGTGTACTGAACCGATCATTCAGTTTTTGCTTCGTGCGACTCCGAATGTTGGTGATTACATTTGAGGACTTCCGGGGATAGGAAGACAGAGGTGCTGACTACCTTGAAGTTGAGGGCTTGCGGGGATAACAAGACAGAGACTCCGATCTTCGTATCGAGGGCTTACCCTGGTGTGGGTAAGACAGACTTGCTTGAAAGTATAAATCAAGGGACCTTTATCCAAGGTTCACTACCACAAAAACACATTTTCGCAGCGCCCCCCCTTATCAGCGCTAATGAAAAAGCGCTGATAAAGGGTCGGCTTCAAAAAAAAATTTAAAAATATATTAATATATTAATATATAAATATAGTTATATTGTTATATAAATATAATATATAATTTTTAAATATATTTTAGATAAGTATAAATGTACATTTACACTTATTATACTTAATATATAATATATTTAGTGAAAATGACTTCTTAAAAAATTAAAAAAATATTTTTAATTAATAATTTTATAATCATTATGGAGTAATAGTCATTTAATAACAATTTGAGGACTAAAAAAATTAAAAAAAATTAAAAAAAGATCCAAAATATGTTGAAAACGCAACTCAAACTTCAAACGGCCATAAATTTTGATCCGGGTGTCCGTTTGAGCTCTACCACATATCAAATCGAAGCCTGCGACGATCTCTACGTCGCTATAAACTAAGAGAACCCTAGTCAAGCATTTTTCGAGGCCAAAAGAGGCCCAGAAGGCCTCCAAAACTGAGTTTTTTGTCAGGGTACCAAGATTTTTTAACATTTTGTGGATTTTCAAACTCGTTTAAGGAAGTATTATTGGCTTTTCTTGGCAGGAACTGAATTTATTCCAAGGTATTACATTCATATTGATATTATGTCTTTGAAATTTCATCCTTTTTTATAATGAACTGCTATTTATAATCAAATATATAACTATATGTACATATTTTTTATATATTCGCACCTAAAAATTAAATTTTTTAAATAAATAATTAAACATATTTACATATCAAATATATTAGCTTTATCTAAATAATAAGTAATATCCATTTTATTGAAAATACCAATATATGAATATTTATATACCTATATATTAATCTAACTATATATATATATTAATCTAACTATATATATATTAATCTAATAACTATATATATATTAATATAACTACATATATATATATTAGTATTACTATATATATATATATTATTATCACCATAAATATATATATTAATATCACTATATATATATTAATATAACTATATATATATATTCATATAACTATATATATGTTAATATAACTATATATATGTTAATATAACTATATATATATATTAATATACATATATATTATTATACGAATAAATATAACTAAATATATATATATATAGATATAGATATATATTAATACCACTATATATATATATTAATATTACTATATATATTATAATATAACTATATATATATATATTATAATATAACTATATATATATATATTAATATAAATATATATTACTATACGAATAAATATAACTAAATATATAAATATATATATATAGAGATATCATGAATTGGAAAGCAAATCAAAATAGAGTAGTGGTAAGGGCTTAGGCGTGCAGGGGGGAGGTCTTGAGTTCAAATCCTGGTGGAGGTAGGGGTGCGCGCGCTTGGGGAATATTGGAGCAAGAGCTGTTAAAGGGTGGAGGGGGGTGTGTGGGGTGCGTGGGGTTGTTGTATAGGGGCCAAAAAGCGCTGTAAAAGGGGGGGTTCAAGCGCTATAAATGCCCCCCCCGATTGGCAGTTTTTTTTAATTTTTTTTAATTTTTTTTAAAATTTTTTAACTTTTATCAGCGCTTTTTTAAAAGCGCTGATAAAAGGGTCCTTTATCAGCGCTAAAACGAAAGCACTGATAAAGGAAGCGGTGATATAGGACCCCTTTATCAGCGCTAAAAAAAGCGCTGATAAAGGGGTACTTTTATCAGCGCTTTTTTTGAGCGCTGATAAAGGGGTCCTATATCAGCGCTTTTCGAAGCGCTGATAAAGGGGACCCCCCCTTTATCTATGCTGGCTTTATCAGCGCTTTTCTAGCGCTGATAAAGGCCATTTTTAGCACTGATAAAGGCCGTGTTTGTAGTAGTGGTTGTTGGATACCCTTCTCGTTGGGTTAAAAGACTTATATCTTGTTACTTGTAGTTTTACTACTTTTTTGTTTCCGCTGCATTTTGTATTTTAAGGAAAGTATAACTTTCTTATACTTTCTTACTTGTACTCTGTTTCATTTAGATTCTATACGCTTTAAGGTAGAATCTCATATTGTAATCTTTTGTTAAGTTTCAATTTCCGGAACCATATTTCCGGAACCTACTTTCGGAATCTCTTTCCAAGTTTTCATTTGGTGTTAGAGGTGTTGTGAATTTTCTTAGTTTAATATTTGTTAAACTTATCCCTTTCCTTTGCTTAAGGAAACCATAGTTATTCATAACTAACTTTAAAGGTTCCAAAGGAATTTTTAAAGTATACAATTCACCCCCCCTCTTGTATATTGAGCATCTACATCATTATTTCGATCCTACAGTAAGGTTTTTATTCTTTCCCTCTTTTGAAGAGTTCTTGGTTCCTTTTACATGTTGTGATGTAGTGGTGTCCAAAAGGTTAATTAAACCCATATTAATCCCCATGAGATGAAAGGTGGATGAATAAACCAAATTAGGGCCACCCGAGGGGTGTGCCGATGTTTTCCACGGACTTAGAGTTAGCTAAGTAAGTGTAGGATATTGTGGAAGAATGTAGAGACCTTGATTATTATGTTAATATTCTTAAAGGAATTGAAATTAGGGTTTAGTAAGACACCTAGGTTGGGGTAATTACCTAATAGGCTGTTTAGTTGGCACGAAAAAGGGTTAAATGGATAAATGGGAAAATTCTAGAGATTAGCTTTATACTTGAATATGATTAGTGAGATAGGTATGGAAAATGGGAATGGGGATAAAGGGGTTAAGTAATATGAATAATGAAAGTGTTAATGGATTGAAGCAATAATGTTATTTTCCCATTTATTGAGGTTATTGTGATGTTGTAAATGATGTTGGCTATGTTGTTGTGATATAGTGTTTTGTGCTGAATGATAAATAAGCATGTGCACATGTCTTGGTAGAGTGGGGTATTGAATTGAGTTTCTACTCCCACAGGTTGAGTTGGACTGAGGTTCTAGGTCCTCCTCTTAATGCACGGGTTAAGGAAGGAGACAGAGTTTTATTCCTCTAATGGTTGCATTCCACCGAGATTAAGGCTTCGAGGTGAGGATATTGAGAATTGTTATATCATGATGCCTAGTGAGATAGGGATTGATTGTATTCCCATATGCTTGAGAACACTAAATATGCCTAATAAATTGAACACATGAAATAGGGGGAAATGAAAAATGAATTATCTTGGTAGTAAACATGGGTTAATTAGTGGGTTAACTTAAAAAAACATATATAAACATATCCTATTGAACTGTTTACCTTAAATTTCCTTTATTTATCATTTTCATTCACTATCTATCTTGATGGGTATTTTGTAGACATCGTTGGTGGTAGCCTTCTTAGTTATACTCACACCCTGCTCGGGCCACCGTTGGGTACTTGAGCATATTTCATGCTTGCAGGTCAGGACAAGGGCAAGAGCCCTATGCTAGGGAGATGAGTTGGACATAGGAAATGGTTGGGTGAGGTTATTAACTTGGAGTCTGAAATATTTTGGGGATTCTACTATTTTATTTTTTATGGGTTTTGTTCACTTGAAACTGTAGCATGGCATGACATATTTATTTTTGTTTATGATTGTACACAGTTTTGGGATTTGGTTATTTATGCATGTTATAGATTGTTCTTTTATGTTTCCAATATTTCAATTTTTATCTACTGTATCTTACTCTGGTATTGAGGGTATAGTCTCCCCACACGACCTATTGTACCCTCACTACTAGTCAGTAACATCTAGTGTACGGGGAGGCGCACTTGAGGTCATGTAACTACCCAGCTCGGGGCACCAATTTAGTGGCACCCGAGTTGGGGAAGTTACAATTTATATAGTTATGGTATATAAGTATAATAAATTTAAATTTATTATAAAGGATGTGAAAATCACTTACGAAGAAAGTTAGGCCTACGGTAAGGGTTTATTTCATAATCTCTTCACTATTTTGGATTATTTATGTTGAAGTCTCCGATGGGAGAATTATTTGATCATTATATCTTAAAAATAACATATTTTATTGATTTTTAAGGAGTTTAAATATTTTTTTACAACTTTTCCTATCATTTTCACTTGAATCAAGAAAAGAAAATTTTAAAATAAAAATGATTTAATTTCCCTTTCTGATCGGGTATATTTTTCTTCAATGTCTATATTTTTCAATTTTTTTTTGAAGAAATTCCTTTTTATTTAATAAAATTATTTTTAAATATATTTAAAATTATCTTTAACTTTTTACATGGTTTTAAAATACTTTTTCTAATGTTTTCTGAAAAGTTTATTTTCAAATTTATTTATAAAAGGTTAAAAGAATTTTTCTTTTTAACGTATTCTGTGTTAACAAAATTTCCCATTGACTCAATTATTTTATGATATTAATATTATTCTATAATTTTCAACAGTTTTTTAATATCCCTTGATTTTAAAAGAATGAAATTATGTTTGATAACATGTACGACACACAACACCGATCTTAAACGAACTTCGTAATATTATTATTTAAATATAATTGTTATAACCCAGTCTTTAAATTTATCGATATGAACATGATAAAATAATTTTTGAATAATATATAAGTTTAAAATCCATAAAAATATATCGATTAATTGTTATGAAATAACCGCTCAATTTTTTAGTAAATCCATTTTATTCTTCAAAGATACATTTTCTTCAAAAATGGGCTTTATTACTTTTTATGAGAAAATATTATATTTAATTTCTAGAAATTTAATAAAATGGATATTATAAAATTAATGTAATTTTATAAATCATTATATAAAATTTTTATTATGTTCAAATTTTTATAATTTTCTGAAAAGTTTGATTTTTCAGTGAATACTAAAAAATATTAATTTTTTTGAAACTGTATTCTCTTTTAAAGAATTTAAAAGATTTAATTATAATTTTATTAGATTTAAAATGAAATTTGTTATTTTTAATTAAAAATATATGGTTTTAAAGTCAATTCTATACTTGAATTTAGTATAAAAATATTTAATATTTTAAAAGGGATTTTTTCTGAAAAACTATTTTTTTTTGCGTTTTGCCTTTTTAATTCTAAATAATATTCTAACACTTCTGTGTTTTAAATTTTGAAAAATGGATTCATTTTTTTGAATAAATAGGTATGAATTTTGTAAATAGTTCCCAATTATTTTTAGACAATATTAATAGTAACCTTAGTAATTTTTGTTACCATCTTAAATAGTAAATTGGGTAATTAAGGGTTTAAAATAATACAATAATGACTAGAAAATGACTCTAATGCTTGTATTAATTTTATTTGATGATTAAATTTTGTTCATAATCATATAATATTCGATTATATGAACTTTTGTTTCTATTTGGATGTGATTATGACCATTATAATTTTTTATGTAAAGAAAAGTAAAATAATGTAACATTATTGGTTTTAATAACTATAATATTTTTAACTTATGGATAAATAAAGTATTTGTTTGGTTGTAAATTTTAACTTAAAATATAAATTATTTATCTTCATTGTATTTTTTTTAGTTTTTAGTGAATAAATAGTTACGTTAAAAGCTTAAGTAATGCAGATACAGTAATTATTCAAATAATAGAAAAATAAAACAAATGATTTTACAATATTATAATTAATTTAATTTGAATGAATATTTGAGTTTAAAATTTTTTTATAGAAAAATTACATATTATAGAGGTTTTTATTCATTTTATACTAATTTCATTGTTTTATTATAGTTTTAAAAGTCAAATTAAAGGAATAGTTCCAAAATTGACATTAATGATATTTTATAGTAAATAATATTTTATTAAATGATTTTAAATTCCTAAAAATACTATATTTATCTATGTAATTGGTATAAGATTTAAAATATCAACCATTATACATTTATGGAACTTTTTTCCTTTTATAGTTACTATATTAACCCCTTAAGCGTAAAAAACATTGATATCATCGTAATTAGAAAAAGGGTTAACGAAGGATTAAAATAAAAAGAAAAGGTTAAAAAAATATTTTTTTTTAAATTTAATTATATGGTATTATTTATACTAATAATAATATTATATTATAATATTATTAATTTTTATCCATTTTGACATCAAATTTAATTTATATTAATTTAATATTTTAAAAAAATCTAAAAGTTACCCCCCTCTTTTATAAAAGGGAACCTCTTCTTATTATTTATTTACAACTCAATAACCATTTATTAATTATAATATATACTCTAATAACTTACTAATATAACTCCCCACATTATATAGTTCTAGGTTCGCGTGTAATACAAAACATAGAGGTATTATGGTATAAAAAAACAAGGTTGTCCAATGAAGCGGTATAGTTCTTAACCAAGCGTTTTCATTTTATTTCTTCTTTCACATCACTAAAATATTATATAAACATAATGAGGTAATAAAATAAGAATATTAATTATATTGGGATGTTATTATTTTATTTTCAAAGAATATATCCATTTCCAACCCCCATCAAATGGGAAATTACTTCGTCGTTCATATTTACGACAAACCACCACCTTGCAAACCAATGTAATTCATTTTCCATCATCGAATCTCACATATGATTATAATTATTTATTTAAGGTGTATATATGATATTAAATACATATTTATAATTGTTAAAGGATAAAATATCATATTATTTCTTACATTTTAATTCATTAAAAAATGATAACATCGTTTTTGCATACGTGTGGACTACTACCTCCATGAAGTGATGTGATTTGTTTTTCATCACCACATCACATTGATTATAAATTATAACTAAATAAATAATATTTTATTTATGATATTATTATAATTATTTTAAGATAAAATAATACTTACCTTCTTTCCATAATGATTGTTGAAAAAAAGAAACGATACTTGTACGTACGTACGACCTACCATCTCCATGATTATAACATAGTTAATTTTTCATAACTATTTCTCATAGTTGGTTTCAAAAGTATAATTTATGTATAAAAATTATAATTATTTCATGATTATTATTTTTTATATAATGGAATAATGACCACTTTGACCATAGTCAACCTACCGAAGTTATTTTGAACTTATGTACGGAATATCAACAAAACATCTGATGTGAACTTAAATGATTAAGTAATTGTATATAAATTGGTAATAAGTGATTTAAAACAAATAATAAACTTGAAAATTTTTCATTATAAATTAAATAATTAACACAAGTTTATTATTTAGGAAGATAAAGAACACACATGAGGGGTTGGACACAAGGTAAGAGACTTTCTTTAAAAATCCTCTTTTAAAGTTACCCATAATAATATTTTTCTTTCATATCCGTATTTTTAAAATTATTTTATCGATATATTTATATAGACATAAAATATTTAAAAATTAAATTTTATTTTTATTTTTAACATCATTCAAAGGTTTTCATAGGGAATATTTTTACGGAATGTTTTGACATTCTTTACAAAAACACAAAAAAATGTTTTATTTGAACAAGCATAAAGATAATGAGTTATCCCATCACCATAACCATTATTTTATTTTTAGATTACTTTATAATATTTTATATTTTCTTTAATGAAAAATACTCTTTCCTTTTATTCTGGGAATTTTAGTATTGAAAATTGGGTTTTAAAGGAAAGAGATGTTTCAATTTCCAAACATGTTTTTTCTTATGGGTGCAAAGAATATTTATAAGTGTAATGATGAAAATGAAATATTCCATGTTTTATGATTATTTTATAGTTATTAGTAATTGTTTATGATTATGGGTGGTTCCATTATAAAGTAATTATGGGTGGTTCTGTTATAAACCAAGGACTGGTTGTTATGTTACTAAATAAGGATTAATGGTTCCGTGATAAACCTAAAGGACCTCGGAATACCCTGAGATGGGAGGGGTGAATCAGGGTGTAAATTTTTTATTTTAAAGTGAAGGATCTTGTTCCCACATTGGTAGGAACTTATTAAATCATTCTAATGGTAATGTGCAGTAATTTAAACATTCACATGTAGAAGGACCACACAACAATTTTACTTGGTTCACCACTAAGGGCTAGTATAAGAAGAATAAGCCGACAAGTTATTAGTCATACCAAAGTCCACTAATCTTCCCTAGTAGTGGATTAAAAAAGTTTATCATATTCACTATGTTCCAGGAATTATTTCTTTACAAGGTTTTAGGGATAGCACACTGCATCCCTTAGATCACTTCCGTTGACTCCCCCTTGCTCACTGCATTGGGAAGAATATGAAATCATTTTATTGACTTGAAGGTCACTTCAATGTGTTGGAATTAAATCATGAATCCTCAACTATAGATAGATGATCCATTGAAGTCATGTTTTCACATGTGGAAGTAATTCACTTTCCTGTGTACTATTCGTTCACAAACTTTTCCTTCACATACTAGTCTTCTTCCTCCACGTACTGCACTACACCGCGTACTGCGAGTGATTCACGAACCACCTCTATATATCGCCTTCAAAAACCATGTATGTGTACTGCTTATTCTATGTGGACCAACTAATCTTCCACGAAATATCTTTTGGGAACCATATTCTATGAACCGTGTTCCGTGAACCTTGTTTCGCAAACCTTCTTCCGCAAACCGTCTTCTGTAAACTATTCCGGACTTCACCAAATTCCTTTCGGATTCCTAATCAATGTATTTTTTGTGGAATTTTCTTCCCATGAACCAGTTCTAGTATTCTTCAAATTTATATCAGAATTTTAATCTCAGTGCTGATCCTTAATAAAGGTATTAGCGCTCATTATATAGTCAAATAGATCTATATAATCTGATAAACCGAGATTTACCAAATCTTCACCGTGTATCGTTCTCCCATGAACCGTTTTAGCCCACATAGTCAGCATACCACATTTTACTTAGTGGAGGCCCTTCATGGATCCTAGAATCATTGCCTTAATTCCTCCAATGATAATCCATCCCGTGAACCGGCTCTTCCATGAACTGATCTCTGCCTTGTTTTCACCAATGACAAGCCATCCCATGTACCGTAAGTCTTCACCACAAACCATTTTCCATACCTGCTACATGCAATGTGGTTCGCCATTATTCATACCATTTTTCATGATCTGCAAACTATTACCAAAAATACCATTCCAGATACTACCTTTGTGAAAAAACCACCATTTTCCAAAAACAAACTCCCAATTTTGAAGCCCATAAATTTGGAAAATACTGGAAAACTGTGCCACCTTAAACACTTGCTTCAACATGTACCATAAGATAAATTGACTTTGCGAACCCCTTGATCAAACCAATGTGTATTGACAAAAAACACAATCCATATCCCATTTCTATCAAAGAACATCCTTGGTTTCAACAAAACTAGGGATGGTTGGGTCTATGATAGCCCTCCAATGTATTGGGTAAAGAATTCGACCATATGGTTATTCCATTTGTAAGAGTGCCATAGAAAATGATGTCCCAAGTTATATACATGTATTATCTATTCTCTCTATGGGGTTTTATGGAAATATTATATTTTATCATGGTAAGATAATGATCTTATATTTAAATGAAATTGTATGTTATTTTTAAGGGTGAAAACTATGTATTTCTGAAAAAGTCTTTATGAGTTTTTTGTGGTTGTAAAGAAGAATTTATGAGTTTTATTTTTTTTCTTTAAGATTTTCTATGAAATGTTTAATGAAAATATCTAGAGAGATAATTTTATTTCTTTAGTAATAAAATAATTATTTTGAGTCAAAAGTTTATTTTTAAAAAGGAAATTTTTTATAAGTATTCATAGACTAACAATTTATTTATTTATTTTTATATCCCTTATTGATATTTTTCTACCCAAAAAACATTTTAAAATGTTTTCCATAAGATGATTAGAGACAAGAATGATATCAAGAATAAAATTCTGATGATGTTTCAAGAATGCAAAAAATGTTTCTTTTTAAAAGTTTTGTTTTATAGAAAAAATCGATACTGAGAAGAAGTTTCCACTTTGTAATATATGGGATTTTTAATTAAGTATTATGACCTAACTCTATAAAACTATAAACCAAAAATTTATTTGGGAATGTAAGAAATTTAATTATAGTTTAAAATAACTAGAATATGTAATGTATAAGGTTAGGTCCTTATAGTTGGTATCTATGCAGTGTTTAGAAAATATTGGATATTATAATGTTTTTATGTGAGGTTAAATTAAAAGTTATGTTTCCAACATGGGTTTATAAGTTTAAATATGATAAAATTTAAAAGACTTAGAGTCCAAATTTTATGTTTTTAGTGATGTGATTTTACAGTGATTAATGAGATTTTTGATGATGTCTTTTTTAAGTTGAGGTATATTTTACCCTTAGGTTTAACATGAAGGATTATTTCAGTATAATTACATTATATATTTATGAATATAAGTGGAAAGTCATGAGATATACTTTCAGGTTAAAAAATTGTTTAATGTTGAAGTTATTAAGGTTATTTTTGAGGATTTTAAAGTTATATTATTATAGAATTTCTTTGGGTATTGTATTTACAAGGATCATTTTTATTATAACATGCAATAATCTATTTCATGTTTTATTGACTTTATTTTTTACAGATTAAAGATCATTTGTAAATATGAAAGTAAAATGATCTCACACAACCTTCTTATCCCTTATAGATGATTTTATAATCACTATCATAGAAAAATCATGTTGAAATTATTTTAAAACCTTTTTAAATATTCAAATCACCTGTAAGAAACTATTTGATCTACCAAAAAACTTTTAATTTCTATAAAATTTATATAGATCTTAGAATCTATTTTTTTTTGATTTTAAAATCTCAACACATCAATGTCATTCATCTAGGAAAATAACCCCAAGTACTTGACTATTTATTTTCTAGAGATATGGACTTCATGATAAAAGATAAAGGGTATATGAACAACATAAATGAAGACCCAGATGTATGTATTTAAGGTATGAATTATTTATTATGATCTAAGTATGAATCATGATCGAGTTAATATTGATGAATCATAAGTACATATTTTATATCATTGCATAAGATAAAAAATTAGGGTTAATGGTTTAAGAAAGATGTTGAATGAAGGATGTGTTTATCCATAATATTTTGATATATTCTAAATATTATGAGAATTATAAAACATTATATAGTAGATTTCATTTTCAAAATTTGGAAAAATTAGTTAGATGAAATCAATACCTTTGAAAATTTGTAATTTTTGGAAATAATCATTTAAGAACACATGATAAAAGGATAAATAAACCTTTGTGATAGAATGTTCTTGATGTTAAGGAAATGGAAGTCAATTAAGACTATAGGATGAGTTATATAGAATAACCTATTGGTTAAAAAGAGATTTTATGATTAATAATATTTTTGAGGATGTTCATCACATTTTTGGGAACATTATAGGAATTATATTAATACAGTTTTAGAAAAAGGACAACCTATAGGCTGAGAAAAAAGTCGTTGCATCCGACAAGGCCACATAACATGAACCCATAACTAAAGGGAAACAAGGGTTCAATACCTACCATTGGCATATGTGATGTCCTATTTAGCATGAAATTGTTTTTATTCTTAAAAAATTTGAGATATAGTTATTATTTCTATTTTGGGAATTAATTTTTTATTGTAGATATAACCATGAGATTGGAAATTGATTTGGTGATTAAGTTATTTATTTTATTTAAGAATAAGTTCACTATTTTGGGAACCTCATTTGTCTAAGGTAAAAAGAATCTTAGGGAATTTTATTTGAGGAATAAATATTGAATTATATTTTGGAAGAAAATATGATTTTAATGTGGCTTTATGGTGATTCATGTAATTTATATAAATTATTTTCTTATCTTAGAGATTATATGACCATGCCATATACATTTTTGTTATGAGATTTTAAGAGTGATTTATATGATTCAAAGATATATTTTGGATGAATATATGATCAAATAATTATAATATTTGGGTTTAAATATTATTCAATAATACATTGAATAATTTTAAGGTTTTTTATTTAAAGAATGATTTAGTTAACCTTTGGGTATTACTATTAAATTTTAGAGATCAATATATTATTTCTTTGAATAAAGGTTAATAGATTTTGGGAATTATCTTACATTATATTATTTTTTTTGGTTTTGGTTAATGTAAAAAGATAATAGGAATATCTTATTATTATATTATGAATTATTTTATTCATTAAAAGTTTATTTTAGTACTTCATGCATAAAAAATCATCTTGAATACTCATCATTTGAAGCAAGAGATGATATTGTTGTGGAAACTGATTAAATGATAAAGTTATAATTGTAAATCATGTATATTTTCTTATGTTATTATTCTATATGGTAAAGAAATTATTCAAATATTTGTAAAAATAATATTGAAACAAAAAGTTTATTTTATTACCATCATCTCTAATGAATTGATGGTCTCTTCATATATTACAGATTTATGATTTTGTGGTCTTTAACTTTATGATGACCTTGTTTTCTATCACTCTATATTATTCCTTGGGAGTTATTTTTCTCTTATATTTCCATATTTTTACTTCCCAATAATTTTCTCCTATTTGGAAACACAATATGTGTTGTTTCAGATAACCTTAATATTTCCCTTTCCATCTTTTCAAGAGGAAGATTAATTAAACATTTTTTTCAAAATGGGATTTCAACAAATGTGCAACCCATGGTTATCAAGAACAAGCTGAAATTATGAAGACAAATTTTTTCAAAAAGGGTGAGAATTTAATATACTAAAATTTTAAAAGAAGGAAATTATGTTTGATAATGTGTATGATACACAACACCGAATTTGAAATAACCGCAAAATATTATTATTTAACTATAAGTATTATAACCTGGCCATTAAATTAGAGCGTATGAATAATATTAACTAATTTTTGAAATATATATGAGATTTAAATAAATTAAAATTTGGTGATTAATATTTAAGAAATAATAACTCAATTTTTTAGTAAATCCATTTTATTCTTAAAAGATACGTTTTCTTCAAAAATAGTTTTTGGTTATTTTCATGAGAAAATATTATAATAGATTTCTAGAAATTATAGAAAATAGATTTTATAAAATGAAATTAATTTTTTAAATCAAAATTTAAAAATTATCTTAAGATAAAATTTTGAGAATTTTCTGAAAACTTTGACTTTTCAATGAATAGTGATAAATACTGATTTTTATTAAAACACTATTTTCTTTGGAATAATTTAAAAATTAAAATTCTATTTTGGATTAGTTTTAAAATTTAATTAGTTTATTTTTTAAAATATACCAATTAGGTTTTTTAAAATTAATTATATACTTGAATTTAGTATAAAAACATTTTATATTTAAAAATAGAATTTTCTGAAAAAAATTTCTCGTTATATTTTGACTGTTTAATTTTAAATTAAATTTTAAAAATTATATGTTTGGAATTTTAAAAAATATATTACATATTTGGAATTAAGAGGTTAAAATTTGTTAAATACGTTTCTTTTATTTTTGGTCAATATGAATAGTAAACTCTTGTAATTTTTGTTAACACAGTAAAGTGTAAATCAGTTTTAAGGGTTATAAATAATACAATAAGGACTAAAAAATGAACCTAAAAATTGTCTTAATTTTATTTTATGTGTATATTTCATAAATAATCATCTATTTTTTGGTTTTATTACCTTTTTCCATTTGGATATGATTAGGACCTTTATAATATTTTATGTAAAGAAAAGTAAAAAGTGTCATGCTCTTATTTTTAATAACTCTAATATTTTTATATGGAGAGAAATAGAGGAAATGTTTAGTTATAAACATTAATTTTAAATATAAATGATTTATATTAATCATGGTAATTTATTTTTAATTTCTAGTGAAGAAATAATTACCTTAAAAATTTACGTAATGATGACATAGTAATTATCCAATTAATAGAAATATAGAATAAATGATTTTAAAAATATTAAAATTAATATTATTTGAAGTAATTTTTGAGTTAAATGAATTTTTAGATGCCAATAACTTATTATAGAGGTTATGAAAGATTTTTTTTCAAATTATATTGTTTTATTATAGTTTTAAAAGTCAAATTAAAGGAATAGTTCCAAAACTGACATTAACGATATTTTATAATAAATAATATTTTATGAAATGATTTAAAATTCCTTAAAATCCTATATTCCTCAAAGTGACTGATATAAGGTTTAAAATATAAAAAATTATCAATTTGTGGGACTTTTTCCTTTTATATTAACTATATTAACTCATAGAGTAAAAAACATTGATATAACCATAATTGTCAAAAGGGTTAAAAGAAAAAGGCAATGGTAAAAAAATATTCAAAACTTGTAAAAATTTAATTTTATGATAGGATTTAAAATAATCATTATCTTAGAATAAAATATTATCAATTTTAATACTTTTTACATCAAAATTAATTTATATTAATTTAATATTTTAAGAAATTCCAAAAGTGCCCCTCCCCTCCTAATAAAAGGTAACTTCTTCTTCTCATTTCTTTACAACTCAAGAACCATTTTGTTTGACTGAGATATGTTCAAATACCTTCCTATAATCCATACACACATTATATATGTATTATTTTTGGAATAATACCACCTTAGAGGTATTAAGTTATAAAGAAAAGGAGGTTGTCCGAAGAATAGCTATAGTTCTTAACTGAGTGTTTTCATTTTATTTCTTCTTCCACCTCTCTAAAATATTCTTAAAACATTATGAGATAATAAAATTAGTCTTTTAAATACAATTTAATTTTATTATTTTAGTTTAAAAACCTATATCCATGTCCAACCTTCATCAAATGAGAAATAAATTCATCTTTCGTGTGTACGGAGGATTACCGCCTCACGGATTGATGTAATTATTTTTCCATCACTGCATCTTAAAACTAGTTATAATGATTGATTTAATGTGTATATATGATATTAATTACATATTTATCATTATTAAAGGTTAAAATATCATATAATCTCTTACCTTTCCTTTTATTAAAAAATTATAACGTTGTTTGTGCATACGTGCGAACTAGCACCTCCACGAAGCGATGTGATTAATTTTTATCACCAAATCACATGAATGATATATATAAGTAAAATTAAAGAAATAATATAATATTTATGATATTATCATCATTCTAGAAATATAAAATAATACTTACCTTCTTTCTATAATGATCACGGAAAAATGGAAATGTTACTCACACAGAAAGTAAGAAAGTTAATTCTAGCTTAAAGTCACTAGAATTTGTAATGTATAATGTCGAGTCCTTATAGTTAGTATCAGAGAAGGGTTTAGAAAAATTTATATAATTGTATGTTTTAATTTAAGGCTAACTTAAGAGTTATGTTTAAACTCATGAGTTTATAAGTTTAAGGTTGATAAAAAGTTCAAATCCTAAGACACCCCTTTTTAGGTTTTAAGTGTTGTGATTTTATAGTGATTAGTGTAATTTTGTGTGGTGTTTTATTGATTTGAGGTATATGTGAACCTTAGGTTTAACATAAAGGATTATTTCAAAATAATGATGTTACATATTTGGGGATGTATATGGATAGGTACCTGATAATATTTGAGGTCAAAAAATTATTTAATGTTGAATTTATTTTGGTTATTTATTTTTATTTGAAGTTTAAAGTGTTATAGAATTTGTATGGTTATTGCCTTTACAAGGATCATTTTCATTATAAATTGCAATAATTTATTTCATGTTTTAATGATTTTATTTTCTATTGATTAAAAATATTTTATTAATATGTAAGTAAAATGATCTCACAAAACCTTATTATCCCTTCCAGATGATTTAATCATCACTATCATGGTAAAATCTTGTTCAAATGATTTTGAAAGATTTTTTAACATCTAAATCATATGAAATAAACTGTTTGATCATCCAAAACCTATTTATTCCTAAAAAAATTATATAGATAATGGAATCTATTTTATTTTATTTCAAAATCTCAACCCATCTATATCAATTGGAAATGGAAATACCACCAAGTACTTGACTATTTCTTTTCTAAAGACATAGAATTAATTTTGGTTGATAAAGGGGATATCAACAGCATACATGAAGACCCTAATGTCTGGATTTATGGTATTAATTATTTATTATGATCTATATATGAATCATGATTAATTTAATATTGAAGAATAATAAGGGTATATTTCATATCACTGAATAAGATGAAAAATCATGGTTAAAGGTTTAAGAAAGAAGTTTAACGAATGATGTGTTTATCCATAATATTTTAATATATTCAAAATATTTTGAGAATTATAAAACATTCTATAGTATATTTTTTTCAAAATGTGGAAACATAAGTTATATAAAATTGATACCTTTTAAATGTGGTATTTTTTTGAGAGGCTCGTTTAAGGAAACATGATAAAGGTATAAATAATATTTTTGGATAAAATATTATTGATTTTAAGGTAATGATATTCAATTAAGACTATTTGATGAGATATATAGAAAACCTTAGAGGTTAAAATGTGATTTTATGATTAATGAAATTTTTGAGGATGTTCACTATATTTTTTGGAATGTTATAGTAAATATATTAATATAGTTTTTGAAAAAGGAAAAACCATATGCTGGGAGACAACACATCACATTCGTCATGGAATTAGGGCTTGAACCCAAAATCTATGGGAGAAAAAGGTGAAACTCCTACCACTAGAATACATAATGTCCTATTTATTATGATTTTTTACGTAAACAATTTTATAGAAAATGATTATATTGATTTTGGAGATATTTGTTTTTTTGTAGAGATAACGAGGGGATTGAAAAGTGATTTTGTGATTAGGTGATTAATTTTATTTTGGAAGAAATTCTTTATTTTGAGAACCTAATTTGATTAAGGTAAATATAATCTTATGGGATTTTATTTGAGAATTAAATATTGAAATATCATTTAGAAGCACATATGATTTTAATGTGTCTTTTTTGTGATTAAGGTCATTTATGGAAACGATTATAATATCTTGGAGATTATATGACTATGTCATATATTTTTTTAGTGTGAGACTTTAAGATTGATTGATGTGATTTGAAGATAAATGTTGGAAGAATATGTGATCAAATAATTCTAACCATTGGGTTTCAATATTAGTGAAGAATATATTGAAGAATTTTAAGGATAGTTATTGATAGAATTATTTAGTTTGAGCTTTGGAAATTACTATTGAATTTTGGATATTGATGTATTATTTCTTTGCACGATGATTTATAATTTTTGGGAATTGTCTTAACTTGTGTTAAATTTTTTGGTTGTGGTTAATGTATAAATATAGGAGGAATAAAATTTTATTCTCTTATGGATTATGCGATTCATTAGATGTTTATTTTAGTTCTTTAGGTATAAAAACAATTAGTTTTGAATACTCATTGTTTGGAGAAAGAGATGAGATTTTTTTTGTAAATTGATTAAAGAATGAAATTATACTTGTAAAGTAAGTAAATTTACTTATGTTATTATTCTATATGGTAAATAAATTCCTTAATTCCAGGGAAAAATGATATTGAATCAAAAAATTTATCATATTACCTTTATTTTCAATGAATCGATGGTCTCTTTACCCATCAAAAATTTATGATTTTATGGTTGTTAACTTTATTCTGACTGTGTTCTTCATTACTCTCTATTAGTAATTGGGCATTAATTTTCTCTTCCATTCCCATATTCTCACTTCCCACTAATTTTCTCCTTTTCAGAATCATAGTATATGTTATTTTAGATTACTTTTGTATTTCCCTTTCCTAATTTTCAAGAGAAATATTTATTAAAAAAATTTATGAGGTGGGATTTCAACAAATGCCAAACTCCTGGTTACCGAGCCCAAGTTAAAATTTTGAGTAAATAATTTACTAAATGGGAAAGGGGGAGAATTTAATATCCTGAGATTTTAAAATAAGGAAATTATGTTTGATAATGCGTACGACATACAACACCAAACTTAAACGAACGGTGAAATATTATTATTTAATTATAATTGTTATAAGTGAGCCATTAAATTGGATGGTATAAATAAGATTGAATAATTTTTTAAATATATATAAGGTCCAAATAAATACAAATGTATTGATTAATTATTAGGAAATAAGTACTTAATTTTTTATTAAAGAAATTTTATTCTTCAATGATACATTTTCTTCAAAATTATTTTTTATTGATTTTCATGAGAAAATATTATAATTATTTCTTACAAATTTTATAAAATTGATTTTATAAAATTAAATTAATTTTTAAAATAATCCTATCAAAATTATCTTATGGTGAGATTTTGATAATTTTCTGGAAAGTTTTATTTTTCAATGAGTAGTGAAAATTACTGATTTTTATTGAAACTGTATTTTTTTTAAAGAATTTAGAAAATAAAATTATATTTTGGATTATTTTTAAAATTTAAATCATTTATTATGATTTAAAATTATCCAATTATTTTTTTAAAATTATTTATATACTAAAATATAGTATAAAAAATTTTATATTTAAAAAGGACATTTTTCTGAAAAACCATTTTTCATCACATTTTTCTAGTTTAATTTAAAATTAAATTCTACCACCTCTGTGTTTTAAATTTTTTAAAATTGATTCCATATTTGGAATTATTACGTCTAATTTTTTAATTATTTCTTTATTATTTTTAGTCAATGCGAATAACAACATTTGTAATTTTTGTCACCACGATAAATGGTAAATTTGGTAATTAAGGGTTAAAAATAATATAATAAGGAAAATTACCCTAAAAAATAACTTAATTTAATTTTATGAGTAAATTTAATTCATACTAATCTAATATTTTTTTTATATTACCCGTTTTCCATGTTTATTTGATTATTACCTTTGTAATATTTTATTTAAAGAAAAGTAAAAACTTCCACACTCTTGTTTTTAATAACTATAATATTTTTAACATGGTGATTAAAAGAGGATCTGTTTGGTTATAAATATTCATTTAAAATATAAATTATTTATCTTAATAATGGAAATTTATTTTTTATTTTCAGTTAATAAATAATTACCTCAAAATCTTATGTAATGCTGACACAATAATTAATCAATTAGCAGAAAAATAAAATAAATGATATTAAAAATATTTAAATTAATATAATATGAATGAATATTTTATTTATAATTTTTTTAGATAAAAATGAAATATTTTATAGACTTTGATTCATAATATTACAATTCAATTGTTTTCATATAGTTTTAAAAGTCAAATTAAAGGAATAGTTCCAACTTTGGCATTAATCATATTTTATAATAAATAATATTTTATTAAATGATTTAAAATTACTAAAAATCCTATATTTTGAAAATTGATTTATATTAGGTTTAAAATATTAACCATGTTCTATTTATGAGACTTTTTCCCTTTTATAGTAACTATATCAACCCCTTAAGAGTAAAAACATTGATATCACCAAAATTGTCAAAAAGGTTAATGATGAGTTAAAACAAAATGATAAGGGTAAAAAAAATATACAAAAATTGTTCAAATTTAATTTTATGATCGTTTTTATACTCATAATAATCTTAAATTCTAATATTATAAATTTGTATCCATTTGAACATTAAAATTAATTTATCTTAATTTAATATTTTAAGAAATTCAAATAGTGCCCCCATCTGTTATAAAAGGGAACCTCTTAACATTTTTTACACCTTAAGAACCATTTGGTTCAAAAAATATTTTATAAAATATCTTAATAAAATTACTTTCCATATTTTAGATATCTTATTTTGTTCGTAATTTCAACCTTAGAGGGCTTAAGGTATAAAGTAAAAGAGGTTATCCGAAGAAAAGGTATAGTTCGTAACCAAGAGTTTTCATTTTATCCCATCTCCCACATACCTAAAATATTCTCCAATCATGATGAGATAATATAATAATTATCTTAAATATAATGGTATTTTATTATTTTAGTGTAAAAATCTATATCCATCTTTTAACTCTATTAAATAGAAAGGAAATTCACCATTCGTGTGTACGATGGACTACCGCCTCGTGAACCGATGTAATTTATTTTCCATCACTGACTATCATGGATAGTTTTAATGATGGATTTAATGTTTATATATAATATTAATGATAAATTTATCATCATTAAATTATAAAATATCATATAATTTCTTAACTTTATTTTCATTAAAAAATGATAACGTCGTTCATGCGTACGTGTGGGGCACCACCACCACAAAGCGATGTGATTATTTTTTCATCACCACATTACATGGATGATATATATAATTACAATTAAATAAATAATATTATATTTATGATATTATTATCATTATATAAAGATAAAATAATACTTACCTTCTTTCTATATTTATTGTTGAAAAATGGAAATGTTAGTTATGCGTAGGTATGACCTACCATCTATGATTGTAACATAGATAATTTTTCATAACTATATGTCATTATTGGTTTTAAAAGTATATATTTTTTATAAAATTTATAATTATTTCATTATTATTATTCTATATATTGTGTAATAAGGATCTATTTGACCACATTCAACCCACTGAAGTCATTTTTGACTTATGTATTGAATATCATCAAAACATCCGACATGAACATAAATGATTAAGTAATTGTATGTAACATGATCATAAGTTATAAAAAAAGAATAATAAATATAAAAAAGTTTATTAATCAATTAAATAATTAATATATTTTTATTATTTATGAATATAAAGAACATACGTGACGAGTCAAACTCAAGGTAAGAGACTTTCTTTTAAAAACCATCTTTTAAATTTTCCCTTAATTTTTTTTCTTCCATGTAAATAATTTTAAAATTATTTTTTGGTGTATTAATATGAAAATATACTAATTATAAAGTATATTTTCTGTATCTTTTTACTTTCATTTATAGGTTTTCAAAATGAATCTTTTTATATAATGTTTTGACTTTCTTTACAAAAAGACAAAAAGAATGTTCTATTTTAATGCATACGATGACAATGATTTTTTCAACCTTCATAATCATTATTTGATTTTTGTATTCCTTTATAATATTCCATGTTTTTATTAAAATAAAAAACCTATTTTCCTTTATTATAGAAATATTAGTTTTGAAAAGTGAGTTTTAAAGGAAAGTAAAATTTTAATATGTAGACATGTTTTTCTTGTTGGTGTAACGAATATTTTATGAGTGTAAGGATGGAAATGAAAGCTTATATGATTTATGATTATTTTATAGTTCTTTGAAATTGATTATAATGATAGGTGATTACATTTTAAACCATGTATGTTTAGTTCCATTATAAAACAAGTATGAGTAGTGACATTATTAACCAAGGTCTGGTGGTTCCGTAATAAACCAAGGATGGGTTGGTCTATGATTGACCTCTAATGCAATGGGTATGGTAGTTGACCATATGGTTATTTGATTTATAATAATTATATGGAAAATGTTGTTCTAAGTTACCTACATGTTTTACGTATTCTTTCTATGAGTTTTTATAGAAATATTATGATTTATCAAGGTATGATAAAGATCTTGTATTTAAAGGAAAGTATATGACACTTTTTAAGGGTGAAAAGTATAACTCTATAAAATGGGTTTTATGATTTTTTCATGAACTTAAATAAAACTTTATGAGTTTTATTTTTTTCCTTTAATATTTATTATAAAATGTTTTATAAAAATATTTGGGGAGAGAAGTTGATTTATTGGTAAGAAAATGTTTATTTTGAGCCTAATGTTTATTTTGAAAAGGAAAATTTTTACAAGAATTCGCGGAATAACGATTTATTTCTTTCTTTTTATGTCACTTACTAATATTTTTGTGCTCAAACCATGTTTTTAAATGTTTTTTCATAGGACAAGTCTGGAAAATGATGAGATCAATATGGAAATTGTGAATTTGTTTCATAAAAATAAAATATATTTCTTTTTAAAAGTTTTATTTTATAGGAAAAATGGATACTGAAAAGAAGTGTCCACTTTATAATATATTGGTTTGTTCTATAAGAGTTGCGACCTAAATATCTAAAAATATAAACCTAAAATATATTTGGTAATTTAATAAAGTTTATTATAGTTTAAAGTCACTTTAATATGTAATATATAAGGCTAGGTATTTACAGGTTTTACAAAGAAAATTATTTAATAAATATTTATTTCTCTTTCATTTACATCTATCCTTCCGAAGAATTCATTTTTCTATAAAATCTACTTTTATGATGAATTAAATATCTTTACTCATTAATTGATTAATTTTTTAGTCTTTAAATTTATTTTAAAACATTCACTTTCTTGTAATGATTTTACATCAGAAATATCCACATTCCTTTCATCACGAATATGATTATTGCCTAAACCATATACCATTTCGATCTAAATTGTTTTTATACTTGATTGAGTAGGGAAATCCTAATATTATATATTATTTAATCAATATGAATATATATTGATGATTAATATTATTTATTAATTACATTTATCGTTCAATATATGATGAATTCATTGGTCCTAGTAATCTATGGGAGAGGCCTGTTATAGCCCCTCAATGCACCATTAGGTCTCATGAGACAAATTAGTTTGAGTATTTGAATGAGGCCTTACCCATTTATATAATATTTCTTGGAACATGGACTTGAAGGTATGTTTATGATGTCTATAATTATGAATTAAATTATTATGATATCAGTTATTTATATCTATGGGATTTTTTTAATAGTTATGATATCCATGTTTAAGTTTCAGGCATATTTGATTATTTATTTGGCATTATTTTATCATCATTTATTCCTTCCATATTATTATTCATGCTCATGTTATTTATTAAATGATGTTTTTTTCTATTATTTAACTTTTCATATTAATTATACCTTACTTACTAATGATATCTTCCTCTGTACATAGCCCTTAGTGAGCATTTTATCTCACCCTTATTGTGCTTCATTTCCCGTGGATATGAAGAATGAATCTTAGAATGAGTTTAAGGATATAGAATATTTAATTTCAATATATTTTTATATTTTATCACAAATATAAAATGGGAATCATGTTTTTATATTTTTACTAAGACGACTAAACAATTTGGTTCTTTGGAATGTGATCATTTTTATCTAGTGAAAATGTAATAAAGTAACCACTGGTTCTGGGCTACTAAGATTAAGGTCGTTATAGTTGGTATTAGAGAAATTTTAGTAAAAATATTGGGAGATAGATTTAGTAAAACATAGATATTAGGGAATATAAACCTATGATATACTTGGAGGTTATTTCTAATTATAGGAAAATATCATTAAATTGTTGGTAAGGTAGATATTATTTGGTATTCCTAACAATACATCCATGTCTGGATACTATAAGTGGATGCGGTTTTGGTACAAATGTATCTATGGATAATAATTCCAAAATATTTTTATGAATATATCTTGTCCATCATTCGAGTGCATAGTGAGTGTTACCTTACTGCACACCAATTTTGACACTTCTGTGGGATATGATTGGCTTAATTCACACTTTCTTTCTAAACCATTATGATGAATGAGATAATAAAACCTATGGAAATATATGACATGGAATAATGATATGGTATAAACCTAATGTGTCTTGCATTTATAAGTATAAGATTTATCATAAGTCTAAATGCATGGATACCCATTTTTGTGGTTTTATGGGATGGAAGTTTAATATGATTAAGGATATTTTGGGAGACATTTATTGGAATAAAACCATTTAGTGTATTATAAGTTTTAATGAGAAGGTTATTTGATGAATAATGATTTTATATTTTATGGTAATATGTTTAACTTTATTGATATATTTTAGGGTTAATATGATTATTGATGTCATGGTAATAATATTTAATTAATATTGTTTGATATTTTTGGAAACAAAGTAAGTTGAATATAAAAACATAGTGGTTAACAAAGTGATTTGATGACTAATATTATTTATAGAGGATACTCATAATTTTTTTGGGAACAGTGTAGAAATTATATTGATATAGTTTTATAAAATGGTCAACCTGTAGGCTAGGTGAAAACCCTTCACATATGGAAAGGCCATGGGGGTTGAACCCACAACTGAAGGGTGACACAGGTGCAATTCCAACTACTATCCTATGTGATTTATGAGTTAGTATGACATTTTTTATATAAATGATCTGATGGATAAATATTAATTTGATTTTGGGAATTATACTATAGGATAAATATTTTATAATTTTCTAATTTTGAAGTGATTAATGATATTTCAGGAGAGGTTTTATTTAGGATAAGGTATATATAACCTTCAGGTTCAATGTAAAGAATTATTTGGGAATAATTTTATTTTGTTTCTAGAGATGTAAGTTTAAGGTTATGAGATAACCTTTGAGGTTAAGATTTTATTTAATATTTGGTTCATTGAGGTTATTTGGGATACATGGTTGATTATATATGGAATGATCTATGTTAAACCTTTTGTTCTATTGTTTAATTTTAGATATTAATGTATTATTTATTTATATGAAGGTTTATTCATTTTGGGTATTATATTATATTGTGATAATCTATTTTTGTTTTATTAAAGATAGGAGGAATAATTTTTTTATGTTTTTATGGATTATTTAATCTATTATAATTTGATTTTAGTCCTATAGGAATAAAAATTCATCTTAAATACTCATCATTTGGACCAGAATATGTGATTGTAGTAAGAATTGATTAAATGGTGAAATTCAATTGTCATGTAAGTATATTTTTTATGTTCTTAGTGTAGATGGTAAATGTATTCCATAAATCTAGGAAGAGGATCTTGAAATAAATGGTTTATCCTATTATATTCATTTATAATGAATTAATATTATTTTTCAAGCCTCACTGATTTACGGTTTTCTAGTCGTTAAATTTCTCATGACTATGTTCTCTATCACCCGATATTAGTCCTTAGATGTTCATATTATCTTAAATGTTTATATTATAACTTAAAATTAATTTTATTATTATCTATAAATATTATTATCAATTATTTCAGGCAACTGTTAAATTTCCCACTTCCCCTTTTCAAGGAATGTTTTATTATCCTGTTATATGATGTGGGTTTTCAATAAAGATATTTTAAAATATTAAACCTTTTATGACTGAGATAATTCTGTGAGGGTGAAATTTATTTGGGGGGGGGTAGAATGTAATGCCTTGAGATTTTAGAATATATTTCTCTTTAATAAATTTAATTTATTTGATATCTTTCATTACATTCAATACTAAGTTTGAACAAACCGTGATATACTATTAAAATATTATTATTTAAATGTGACATTTTGACCTAGAATTTAAATTGGAGATTATGAATATAATTAACCAAATTATAATATATATTTAAAATATTCATACTCAATAAAAATATATTGATTAATTCTTAGTAAATAAGAACTCAATTTCTAGTAAAGCCATTTTATTCTTCAAAAATACATTTTCTTCAAAAAATTGATTTTATCACATTTTGTGCATGGAAGTTATAATAAATTTATAACCCTAAATTAAAACTATTTTTGAAATCATCATATCAAAATTAAATTATGGTGAAATTTTGGGATTTTTCTAAAATAATTGATTTTTCAATGAATAGTGAAAAAATATCGACTTTAAATACTCACTTTTTTTTATTAAAAAAAAAGTAATTTAAAAGTACTATTTTATTTTAGATTTGTTCTATGACCTATTTTATTTAGAGTAATAAATTTTAATCAGAAATATTCATGATTTTGAAATAAGTTAATTTATATGCTTTAATTTTTTTTCTTCTAAAAACATGTAATGTACCCTGATCCGACACCCTCTCAAGTAGAAAAATAAGGTTGGTTACGAGACCTCGAGAATGAATCCCTATATTCTAGAGGATATTGACTATCAGTGAGGGTGTGATAAATATAGTGGAGAGACTATACCCCCTAACATAGAGTTACAACACAAGAGAATAATAAAATAATAATATATATCAGAGTAAAGGATAACATCAAAAAAATTATACAAATAGAAAGTGATGGAGAAACTAATAAGCCAAAAATAATAAATCATGTAATGAAAATATGATATGTATCTAAATGTCAAACTGAAAATAATAAAAATAAAATAATCAGATAACACAATATAATCTCAAAATACCCAAGTCCTGAACCCCATGTTGGTCCCATATCCAAAATCTAGCCCATCGAGTAAGAAAAAAATCAGAAACAATTTCCCTTTCCCTTTTCCAAACTTAAATCCGTGTAATCTGCTCGCGTACCAGGTGATAGACTGAATAGGGTGTGAGTAAAACTTAGTAGCTCGACATCACCATGTCTAAACAGAAACGTTCTAAAAATAAGTGCATGAAATAAAGAGATAACATGTGTGTTAATTAATTAATTAATATAATACATCAATAAACTTGCTTTAGAACCATAACAGAATGTCTCTGAGCATGTAGCAAAACCATGCCAACCATAACCATAAACCATGGAAATATCAAAAAACTAGGAATAACCCTCTGTATAAGCATTTGAGCCTCCAAGCATAGCCCTATATATAAATATTTCAACATATTTCCCTAGACATAGCCCTATATATAATAATTTCAGCCCGCATCACTAGTCATAGCCTACTATATAAGCATTTCAGCATATAACATTTGGAATATCCCACTATATAAGCATTGCATCATGTTTCCCTGGGCATAACACACTATATAATCATTTCAGCATCTAACAATGGGTATATCCATCAATATAATCATTTCAGAATCAACACAATAAGTCATAACAGCAAGAATATCACAATATCACATCATAAGCCCAAATGGTTAATTATGAAAATTACTATTTGTATTTTAATTATACTTTCATTTATATATCAATTTATCAATAGTCATATCAATAGATATAATCTATTACCAAAGTGATTCTATATCAATAAATCACGTGAATCACATGTCATGCTACAAAAACATTAAACCATTATCCAAATCATTATATATGCTGGGTTCACTCACCCAATGGGTAGCCACAAGCTTGGTCACAATTTCAATTGAATCCAAAGGGAGCCAACCATTAATCCAATTCATGATTTACTATCATTCATCAATCAATTAATTAGGTTTCATGTTAAAACGGGGTAATTAGAATATTGCATATACTTGTCAATTAAACATACCATAGGGTTAGGTTTAGACCCCCTACATTTTACCGATGATGAAAACAATGATTTTAACAGAAAATTCCAACAAGGATGACGATACAATTCACTGTAAGAAGAACCTAGATTAATCTTGGTCAAGATTAAAATCCCAAACAATTACAGTCAAAATATTCCACCTCTATAATAAGGAATGACATAGTATAGGGGAAACCTAAGTATAATCGCTCACCAGGGATCAAATTCATGATTAAGACATCCAAAATGGAGGAAAGGTCTCACAAAATGATTGTAATTTAGTTAGGGATTGAGAGGAGGAAGTACATTAGCGGATTAATGAAAAACATAATTGTTTCATGTCATTAAAATTTCCCATCCCATGACTTAAAAGATATATAAGTACATTACATGGCATGTAATAATTAGTTATGAGTTACGCCGAAAAACCCATTGCCTCAGCTTAATTTTAACCTTGACCAACATTTACATGATGTGAACTAGTTTCATGTGCAACCACTTCAGATCATGAACCAATTCATGAAATGTGTCCAGCTGTAGCTACACATCATGTGACAAGTAAATGATGGTTAAATTCCCTACAGACAGATTCAAGCCCTGTTTCCATAGAAAAGGCCTAAATCACTTTTGAATCCTTCCGAACTCATGGGAAACCCTTGTAATCAAATTTATCATTTTTATACCTAGACTTTATTAATTCAGAGAAACATACATCCCTGAAATTTAGGTCATTTTACCCTACAAATGCTCTTATTCTCTGAACATGACTCGAACACCAAGGTCCAAATAAGAATAAAGACTCAAACAATAGAGGTTCAAAAAAAAAACTCATAAATGGACATAACTAAAAAAATATAAGATCATACAAACTCCCCACCATATAACATCTCATACAGAGATTCTCTGATCATCAATAAGGGGTATCATTGTAATATTCTGGCCACTAATCTTGTATATCAGACTCCCTATCCTTGGTATCCTCCTAAACACACCCATGCTTCCACTACACTAAAACTAGAGGTATGGTTCTACCCCAGATACATATCTCACAACAGTCCACAATATATAATATATTCTCTTCAAAATACACATCTACCCAAACCTTGATATCCTTGAGATCTACGACATGATAAGGGTTAGGATAATATCTCCAGTGATACGACACATGAAACACATCGTGCATGGAACTGTAGTGTTGTGGAGGGATAATCAATATGCCCCTAGACTGACCTTATCCACTATATCAAATTAATCAAAAAAACTATAAATTATAATTCCATGTTTCCTAATATGGAGTTTTCATAACTGGGTGACACCCAAAGGAAAATATGATAACTAAACTCGAACTCTAGAGGTATTCTCCGATGGTAACCTTAAGATTTCTATATTTTAGGCACAATCACCAACCACCTCTTATTATGCTAAACCTAATTAGATGTCTCCTACATGAAACTAGGTCTAACAAGCACTAATTCACCTACCTTCAATGAATAAAGAGGTGAACTAAATGGAATTCCATAAATAACCTTAAAAGGTTCCCTCTGGATCAACTCCAGGAAGCTGTTATTATATGAAAAATTCATGATTGCTATATATTTCTCCCATGAACCACTAAAATACAATACACAAGATCATAAAATATCCTCTAGAACCTGAATAGTCCACTTAGATTGACCATCAGTTTAAGGATGATAGGCTATTCTCAAAAGAACCCATAATCCTAGAGCCTTCTTAAGACCCTTCTAGAACCACGATGTGAAGCAGGAATCTTTTTCTAAAACGATTCTCCTTGGAAAACTATTCAACTACACTATCTTATGCATATAAATAATATCGAGATCATCAAAGGTGAAGGTATCCATGATAGAAAATAATTGGGATAACATCATCAGTCAAACCACAATCACACATAATGCATCATTCTTATGGGTTGTCCTAGGAAATCCTATCACAAAATATATAGTAACATCATCCCATTTCCACTATGAAATGGGAAGGTTCCTCAATATCCCAACTATAATATGATGCTCGACTTTCACTTACTAATAGGTGAAACATCTCACCACAAATACCAATACATAATTATTTATTCTTAACCAATAGTACTATCTATGGAGATCATGATACATATTTGTTAGACTTGTATGTACTTATATCTAGAATCATGAAACTCCCTCATAATATCCTCAAGAAAGCCCATAAAATCCCATACTCAGACATAGAATAGAAAAGAATTACTGCTACTAAGAGATCATATTGATGGTGTCTCCCCACCGTATAAGTTGTCTCTCAAAAGTAACACCTCCAGATCAGATAACTTATTTTTCTCGATCTAGTACAAAATAATTGGTATAAAAGATGTCAATGTTAGGGATAATTGTCCTTTGGACTCTTAACAGCTAGATAAATTTCTATAAATAGTGTCATCATCCACCACTCATCGCAAGACTCTTGTAATTCCTCTATCTTTATATTTTGGCTCAAGGAATTAGAAAAAACATTTCCCTTGCCCAGTGTATAAGCCAACCTGAATTCAAAATACTGTAGATACTCAACCCACCCCTCAACTGAAGGTTCAGGTCCCACTGAGAAAATTTATACTTGAGGCTATTTTTTTCTGTGTACACTACAAAACTATTACCTATAATACAGTTTCTCCATCTCCTCTGGGCATGTACCACCACAGCTAACTCCCGATCATGAGTAGAGTGATTCCTCTTGTGCGGTTTCAAATTACAAGTTCCATAAGTGACCGCTCAGTTCTCCGACATCATAAATACTCTGAATCCAACTCTGAATGTGTCACAATATATGGTATATTCTTTACTTGGTATTAGTAAATTGAGTATTTATTCTGAGTCCAGTCTTCTCTTCCGCTATTAAAAATCTCCAACGTAAGAATTTGACAAAAAAAAATTCATCCCTTTATTGGTTTTCCCAAACATAATTGCTTCCAAATGAGAGAAGTTCTGAATAAAGTTTTGATAATAACCTACTAAACCCAAAAAGATCTAAATATTAAATAAATTATTGGTATTCTACTAAGATTCCATGGATGAAACTTTCTTTGGATAAAAAAAACTCATTCCTATGAGAATACATGGCCCAAGAAGTGCACTTTGTGAAACCATAATTTTGTTAGCTTGGTGTAAAGATGATGCTTTATGAATGTAATCAAGATGATGTAATGATGTTTGGTATAATCATCTATTGATTGAGAGTACACTAATATTTAATTAAAAAACTCCCATTAATTGTTCTATAAAAATATGAAAGATCCAATTCATAAAGGCTATGAATATTGCTGGCGCATTCTTCATACCAAACAGAATCACTACAAACTCATAAAATCCATACTTTCTCCTAAAAGAAGTCTGAGGTATATATGATGACCTCACCATATACTAGTGATATACCAATCTCAAATAGATCTTAGAGAATATATTAGAACCTATCAAGCGATCGAAGCGATCATCGATATCTGAAAGGGATACCAGTTCTTAACCATCATCTAGTTCAATATTCTATAATGCACACATAAGAAAAAAGTACCATCATATTTCTTGTTGAAAATAAATAGAGGACCCCATTTATATGCACTAGTTTATATGAAAACATTAGATTCTATATATTCCAACATATAATTCAACTCCCGAAGCTCTTCTGGAACTATCTTTTATGGTGGGATAGAAACTGGCTCTTCTCATGATACCATATCGATCATGAAATAAATCTTATGCTTGGGTGGTAAGCTATATAACTCATTAGGAAAGACCTACTAAAAATTTTCTACCATTGATAGAAAATAATCTTGCTTCATTCCACAATCATCCAGAACATGACTTGCTATCTGAGCCGTGAGATGATCCAATCTGCACCGAATTGGTCCTGCACGACCAGCCTGAAGACTCCACTCACCCTGGTATGAATATCTATCTTCTTCTGGTGATAAAAAAGAATATATCCTCTAATAATAATCAACATGAGACTGTTATAAAACTATCCAATACATAACAATAATAAAACTGAAACTTGTTATTTCCATCATGAACGGTTCCCAAAAGAAATAGTAACCACCAATATTTAGAGAACATGAATTGAAACATTTAATATTCTCTGAAAACACTCCAAATTTTGTGTCAATGGTCAAAAAACCATCCAATATTTCCACAAACAAGCCCAAACCTTTTTAAAAAAGAGCACATAAAAATGAATGTAATGCTCCTATATCAAACAAAATACAAGCAAGGGTAGATGATATAATAATCGTATCTTTGACGATAGAAGGTTCTGCATCCACAAAAGCCAAAGTAAACTACATATCATACAACTGGATCACCCCTCTACCCTAGGATTGAGCCTAACTCCCCTGATTTATCTCCTCTATATGGTACTACCATTATTTCACTAGGGAACCACATCTCCTACCTTGACCTAAACATCCTGTGGAACTCCATATACCTACCTACTGAGGATTAGCTGATTCCTTCCTAGAATCTGGTACTTGTCCTGATCCCTTTCCATTTCTTTACTATAAGAATCTTCTAAAACACCTTTGCAGATGACCCAACTAGCCACAAACATGACACTCCAAAGTAATGTACAGATACTGAGGCCACTTGTGGCCCAACTTGACACACTGATAGCACTAAAATTAAACACGATCCGAAGATGAATTCCCATTGCCCTGATTTCTCTACCCATTGTTACCATGGTGAAAAAATTCATAGAAGTGTTTTTTTCACCTGAAGAAGTACTCTCATTCCAACCTACTGAAATAACATGACCACTAATCGGGGACTTTCTCAGATTCCCTTCCATAATGATATCCTAATTCATCATGTTTGAAAATATAATTTAATGAAAAACATTCACCTATGACATGATATCATTGCGAATCACTTCTTGGAAATTCATTTCCATGAAAATATCATCAGTTGCTAAATATGGTGCAAAGAACTATAGGTCGGTGACACATTCAACATAGTCTAGCACTGACATTCCCTTCTTTGTCAGATGCATGAACTCATGAACCTTCTCATACCTAAAAATCTTTATATATAATTGAATAATTTTTTTACTCAAAGTCCTTCCAGGATAACTCCTCTTGTTTCCCAACTTTCTCCAAAGTATCCCACCAATGTTTGGAAGGTCCATGGAGTATATACACAACAATCTTCACCCTCCTATCTTAGGGTGTCTCAAGGTTCTTAAAGATCATCTGGACTATCTCAATCCATAACTCGACTACCTAGGGACCTCCCTCCTCAGTGAACATAGGTGGATTCTGCATTTGAAACTCTCTCATCAACTCATACATCAAAGGCACAATGCAGGAAGTCTCCCTTTATATGGATTCCATGACCCTCAAGAAGATATCGTGAAGATGAACATCAATATGATCCTCAAGATCTAAAATATTCCCTAAATCAGCTATGTTTTAAGTGTGCTAATTTTCAATCACCTGATTCTCAACTCAAAGATGACGAGGAGGCATTTTCTCTACAAGATAAACGTATTACTCAAAACATTTTCTATAACAACATTGTCAACTTCAACAAGTAAAAAATAGAGAACCATTTCTTCTAGTCTCTCTAAGCATGGATTAAATGTGTGTTAGCATATAGTATTAGTTCATTCCACTTAATTTATCATATATAATAGATATCCCATTTCATAGTTTATATAGTAAAGTATACAACACATGTAATAAATATGTTCTTACCATGAACAATGCATGCTAATATATATCCCTATCTACCTATCATAATGCATGAATACTCATATCAAGCCATACTAGGCCACAAGTATAAATATCAAGAAGAAATAACATCACTAAACTTGTGAATCACCAAAGGTGAAATAACATTAAACGTAACAAGAGAACTGCATGAACAACAATCCCATCCCTGGGAACTCAGGTTTTCCACCATACATGGGTTATCTACCCACATTCACAATCTAATTACCAAGTATCGACACATCCCAATATCCTTTATAAATTTTACAAATAGTAAAAAAATATAAAAATAAAAACCCACTCATTTGATACCACTTTATAATGTACCCCGATCTGAAACCCTCTCATGTGGCCAAATCAGGTTAGTTATAGGACCTTAAACTTGCCTCTCTACATGAAAGAGACTGGTGACTAATAGTGGAGGTGTGATGAATATAGTGGGGATACTATAACCTATATAATAGTGTAAAAACACATTGAAATAATAAAATAATAATAAATATTAGATTAATAGATAATAGCAGAAAAAATATATTATACAATAGGGAATTGAAGGATAAACCAATAAACCAATAAAAATGAATCATGTAATGACAAGCTGTGATGTATCTAAATATCGAAATTAAAACAACAAAAAGAAAATAATCATCTAACACAATATAGTCTAAAAATAACCTCGTCCTAAACCCCATGTCGGTCCTATATCCAAACTCCAGCCCATCCAACAAACAATAAATCCGCAACAAGGTCCCTTACCATTTTCCAAACCTGCATCCATGTAATCTGATTGGGTACTAAATATTGGACCAAATAGGGTGTGAGTAAAAATTAGTATGTCAACAACACCATTTCTAAGAATCCAATTTGATAATAAGTGCATGGAATAAAGTGATAAAAAGTGTATTAATTAATCAATTAATATAATACATCAATCAATATGATATGGAACCATTCTAGAATTTCTTTGAGTATGTAGCACAAATATGCCAACCATAACCATAAATCAAGGAAATAAAAAATAGGAATATCCTTGTGTATAAGAATTTCAGACTCTGAACATTTCCCTATATATAATAATTTCAACATGTGTACTTGTTCATAACTTTCTATATAATCATTTTAACACATATCACTGGGAATAACCCACTATATAAGAATTTCAACATGTGACACTGGGAATAGCCCACACACTAGCGCAAAAAGAGGATTTAACATGTGTTTTTTTATTTTTGACATCGGTTTTTAACCGAAGTTTTTAAAGGTGATGTAAGAAAGATTATTTTTGGTGTTTGTTTTACAAAAAATGATCCCAAAAACTACCCTTTTCCCAGCTTTTGGCATCAGTTTTTATAAAAAATTAAAAAAATTTGACGTCGGTTTTTAAAAAACTGATACTGAAAGTTATTTTTTTTAGAAAATTGAAAATATTACACTTAAAAAATAATCAAAACTCCTAAAATAGAAACACAATATATAATAATCAAACAGTATTTATCATTGACTAAAAATCTATGACTTACATGCTTTTATCTATTTAATGAAAAAATTATCTACACTTTATTATAAAGTAGAATTAAAATACACATACCTAAAATTTACAACATGTTCATTATTGGTTATTGTTGAAGCACTCATTTGATTATCAGTATGTTCAAACACCTATTATATCAAAAGAGTTAGTTTTTTTGAACCCATATATAATATTATTCATATATATTAAAATATACATACCTCAAATCCTAATCAAACTTAACAAATAATTCAAAAAAATAGATTGAATATGGGTAAGATAAAATTGAGAATAAGACTGGGAATCATTTAATGCCTAAAATAACATTGAATGATATGAGATAAAAAATAGAATAATATGGATTAATATAAAAAAATTAATAAAACTAACCTTATGAAATTTAGTAGTTTTCCCAGTTGTGATTATCTCATACACGAATCGTAGAATATAATAACCATATTAAATATTTCCTTTTTTATGATGACACTACAATTATAAAACATTAAACTGATAATAAAAATCAATATATAACAAAAAATCATAATAAAATCTAATATAAAAACCAATTACCTATACTTCCACATATTTGATTTTATTTGGTGTCTTTTTGTAGACATGTATTCCTTGTTAAATTTTTTACCTAGACTGCATTTTCATATATATGAACTAATAATACATGTCTAATAAGGTGGAAAATATTTTAAAAACATTCCCTAATAAAGAGAGAAACCAATATAAGGTGCATTCACTTAGGCACAATATGACTAACATCCAATGCACCCTATAATACAAAAAGTTCACAATTACTGACATTATAATAATCATTAGTTCATAATTATGTTTTTGTTATTACTTATCAAGAAAGGGTATAAACCAACACTCAATCTTCATATGTGATAATCACTTACATATATATGTAACTCTATCAATATTCTTCACATGTTGCACTTCCATGGAAATGAATTCTAGATCTATAAAACCATAAATGCCTGTACTTTTATTTTGTAGAAGAAGCATGTGTAGATAACTAATTTAAAAAAGACATATATTTAGTTAATTTAAAACCATATTTTATTGAAGAAATACAAATACAAATTCAAATTTAAATTTACTTACATGGAAAACAACTGCACCACATTCAGGCCGAGCTCTTCTAAATCAAGTAGATGCATGATATCTTCTTTGAGTAATCTCAATAGATATTCACTTCCTCATATATCACCCATCATCTGAAACTCATAGATATAATTCAATGAAGAATAAGCCTGAGATAATCTTTGAATCCCATAATAAATATCTTAAGTATCTACAATCGATTGTTCATAAACATTTTGTTTCATTTGTGGAGCTTCTATTTCTTTAAAATTATCTAATATAAGTTAAATGTCAAAAAACATTATAAATAATTTTGAATCATTTGTAATTAATATTTAAAAAAATGCATACCTCATATGAAATATAATGAAGAATACCAATTGGATAAAGTAAAAAATGACCCAGATAATCCCCAACTCTGGTGATCTCCTCAGTAGGAAATGGTAGTAGAGCATTAAGATCTATAATATCAAGTACTGATACTCTAACCTGACCCATCTGCATAGGATGGTGATGTACATAGTCCCCCCAAAAATTCATGAGTCCTAACGCAACAATATGTATATGAGTATCTTTAGAAAATAACTCATAATATACGTTTTGGTCTGAGAGAGGTGGTGGAGGATCAAAGTAAGAAGATGGGGAAGGG
Organism: Viscum album; assembly: GCA_963277665.1. Lineage (NCBI taxonomy): Eukaryota > Viridiplantae > Streptophyta > Magnoliopsida > Santalales > Viscaceae > Viscum > Viscum album. The sequence continues at coordinate 1,056,801,095 of OY728133.1, forward strand.
TAGTCCTGGTGAGAAGGTTGGGAAGAATAAAAAATGAAAAAAAATTATATTAGTGTTTATAATTTATAAAATAAAAAAATTAATGAAAAATAAATAATATACTGATTGGTTCGAGTGAGGAGGCATAGGATTGAAGTAGGAAAATGGGGTAGGGTAGTCCGGCTAAGCAGGTTGGGAAGGCTGAAAAAATGAAAAATTTATACTAGTGTTTATAATTTTTAAAATAGAAAAATTGATGACAATTAAATAATATATTAGGGAAGGATACTCATACGAGGTAGGGTAGGTATATGGAGAAGGGTAGTCTGTGTGAGCAGGCTGGGAAGAATGAAAAATGAAAAAGTTATATTAGTGTTTATAATTTATAAAATATAAAAATTGATGACAAATAAATAATATACATGGGATAGCTACTCATACGGGGTGGGGTAGGCAGATGGGGTAGGGTAGTCTGGGTGAGAAGGCTGGTAGGGATGAAAAATAAAAAATTTATATTAGTGTTTATAATTTATAAAATAGAAAAATTAATGACAAATAAATAATATACATGGGAAGTCTGCACAGAATATGACTTACTTTCCAAGTGTTATAACAAAGCATTCTGCACTGCTGCTTGAATTTTATCACCCATAGACTGTTTCATGTATTTCATCTCATCTTTTAAGGATGCTATTTTTGGGTCTCTTGATTTATTAATCTTACCAAAAACCTTCTGAGTACTAACACACACCTGATATCTTCTAAAATGTCTGAGGTGTTCTGCCTTTCCCAAAGTAGTGGCTTGGATCTCCATCCTATCCTCAGGGATTAAAGAGCCTTTTGTATTTTTCTACAAAAGTTCATCCTGAAATGAAAAATTAAAAATTAATATTAGTGTTTAAAATTTATAAAATATAAAATTGATAAAAAACAAATAATATTTACTTATAATTTTATCAGCTACTAGCTTAGATTCCTCTATATTATATGGTTCATTTTTCTTCTTCTTGATTGTTTCTATTTTTCATAGAGAGTAGGAGGTTATAGAGGATCATTTTGAACCTCTTCTGAACAACTACTAGACTGAGTTCTTAATGATTCAAATTTTTCTTCAGTCATTTTCTGCTCCAAATACGGATACCCTCTATGTGATAAAGTATGGGGGTATACATTTCTCAACCAAATATATTGATGATATCTCATAGAGGCCTATTATATAAAAATAATCTACCAGGTAATTAGAAAAATGTATAATAAATTTTACAATATAAAATAATTATCATACCTAAAATTTTTCGTCATGATGACTTTCAACAAATCTCTTCCATGTATATTCATATATAAACTGATACCTCAGACATGTGTTTTCAAAAAACCTTTTTCCAAAAAAATAATTTTTTTATCAGTTTTGTTTTAAAATCTCTCCATCAAACCTCCACTAAAGAGAGATGTCTTTTCTTAATTTCTTTGGTTTCCTCAAAATTGGATGTCATCTGTAATTGAATAAATTAAATATGTCATTTAAAATATTTAATATTAAAAAAATGAGATAAAAAATCAATTAATATATTTTACCATCACAACCTCCCAAAGCCGTTGCTTCACCATCCTGTCCACTGACTTCCAATAAGGATATAAAATATTAATCCTACAACGACTATGCATTGATATATAACTGATAAAATGAATGAAATTTTGGTTAGTTGCATTATTATTATCCTAAAAATGGTTTTATAATCTATCATCATCAGGAGAAAGTGATAGTTTTGGTATACTTGTAATACTATGTTTACCAACTTGAGAATTTTATTTTTTAGTAGTAATATGAGAAGTCTCCTCTTCCGGGGATGCATCAGTAGTCCTACGATTTTTTTTTGTAAATTAGCAAATTTCTTTCATTAAATAAGTATATTATTAAATATTAAATAATATGAAAAAATGGATTTACCTCAGTAATTGGTCCTCTCAATATGTATCTAAAATTGATACTAGAATGTGTAATGAAATTTTGTGTACCTACATAACATTAGAAAACTGAGTATTTAGAAATAAGAAAGATAAAAAATAAGTAAGTAAAAAAGAGGCATGCATTTTTAAGTTTCAAAAAATAAAACAAAATATAAATATTTATCAAAAAAATTAGGAGACTAATTTAGTTTTTTCCCAAGTTCCTTTATTATGATAATTACGTATTGCATGCACTATGTCTATCTTATACTCATTGTAATCATATGGAAATTGTGTAATAGATGAATAAGGATCATGTAAATCAATAACATCATCAACATCATCATCATCACCCAAATGGTATCTTTTTCCTTACAAAATGATGGAACAGTGATCATTCGATAGATAAATGACATAAAATACTTGTTTTTAATGTGTCACCATTACAAATGGTTCCTCATTGTAATTAGATATTTTCAAATCAACCAATTTAAAACCATATTCATCTTGTTTCACACCACTCTTACTATCAACCCAATTTCACTTAAAAATAGTGACTCAAAATTTAATATAATAAATTTCCCATATGTCTTCAAGAACTATAAAGTATGGCATTGATGAAGAAATTGATATTTTATCTTTGGCACTCGAAAAATGAACTGCTTCAGTGAAAATCATCACACCACTATTCTGAACTGTACTCTTGTTATCCGGATTTTTTGTTTAAAATGTGTAACCATTAATATTAAAACCAGAATATGTGATCACATTAAGATATGGTCCCCATACTAAGCACTTAAATGTTTCTGATATTGATATATTTGTGGTGACTTTCTCTTTAAACCCTGAAACAAATGTCTTCTTATGCTCAATAATCAACCACTTTTCATTTATTTTCTGATATCGTAAGTTTAATTCAGCAATATGCGAGTATATATATTATTGAACCTCATCTATGTTATTCAGTATATATAAATGTGCCTACATATCTTCATCATGTAAAATGAACTTTACCTTTAAGCATCGAACCACTCTACCTTCACTGTCAACTGTCATATATCAAGATATAAGGAGGCTAATATTCTCCACCTCATACAAATAGTCAGTACATAACTCAATCACCTCTTTCGATACATATTTTTGAACAATAGAGGCCTCTGGTCGATAAGGATTTTTAACATATCCCTTTAAAATTTTCATATATCTTTCAAAAGGATACACCCATCGTAAATACACAGGACCAGATATTCTTATCTCACACACCAAATGAATCAGCAGATAAACTATTATATCAAAAAATTCAGGTGGGAAATACATTTCTAGTTCACAAATAATAATATTTTCTTCATATTATAAGTGAAATAAATCATAATACTCCCAAAATTATGACAGATTAAATTAATCATAATACTCACAAGTAATAAATACAAGAAAACATGATGTCTAAGTATAGATGCATATAATACAACCATGGATTACTAATTAATCACCTAAATATGTAAAGCACATAGGAACCATTAACAAATCTATAGGAATCATGCACACTACAAAATTTATAGGTAGACATTCTAGAGAAGAACCAGCATAACAAATATGCATGGAAAGTGACTACATAAGTAGGAAACACTCTAGCATAGAATATATTCATATCATGATAATTATATAATATAAGAATGATGTGAAACATACAAGGTAAATCAGTAAATTTAAAATAGCATATTAATGAAACCTGCATGAAATTCCATATGCAGTACATGTTAATCTATATGTTCCTATATAATATTCTCACATCAGTCAAGGTGAAAAGATAATAAACCATAACAAAAATCTACTTGAACAACAATCACATCCCTATCCACTTGGACTTTTCACCGTATATGGGATGATAACTTTTGGGGATAACTATCAACCATATTCCAAAAAATTTATAATAAAATATAAAATAATAATTGAATAAAATACAAAACCTAATTAAAAGAAAACTAATTTATCTTCAAATTTTAAAAAAACTTACAAAATTCATAGTTTAACAAGATAATAGATCCAAATATGAACTTTGATTCATGGAATGCTTTGGAAAATTAAAATCCTCAAGATCTATACCAAAAATGATTGTAGAAACAAAAAATAAATATGGACAACAAACTAAAATCAAAAGACGGTTGAATTTCACTGAAAATAAGATTTAGAAGAAAAAAATAATCCGTAGATGATGAAAAATGGGAAGATAATCAAGAAATTAGACCGTAGATCATGAAAGTAGAATAAAATAGATAATAATGGTTGTTTGAGATAAAAAATATGCCTTTGAAGTCATCGAGAGTCAAGAGGAGTCACCGTGGTTTAGATTTTGATGATCAAAAAACATGAGGGTTTCTTGATCCCGACTATTTTTAAGACTTTCAGCATTATTTTTTATAAAAACTAAAGTCGATGAGTCCAAAATATATTTTCAGCATCGTCTTTTTGGAAATCCAATGCCAAATATATATATATATTTAATATATGAAATTAGTTTTCCGAAAAACTGATGCCATAAATATTTTTTTAATATATGGCGTCAGTTTTTTTAGAAACCGATGCTGAAAGATCTTGAGTTTGCATTTAATTGCGTCAGTTTTTATAAAATCTAACACAAAATTTTATTTATTTATTTATAGTGTCTATTTTTTGAAAAACCATCGCCATATATCACACATTTTTAGGTTTTTAGCATCACTTCTTCTAACAACCGACACCAAAAACCACTATTAAAAATTTATGGCAACGGTTATTAGTAAAATAGATGTCAAAAATTTCTCACACATACTATTGGCATTGGTTTAGAAAAAACCGACGTCATTAATTCGACGTTAATTCCTGTTTTTGCACTAGTGGCTGTATAAGCATTTAAGAATGTTCCTCTAGGTATAGCCTTCTATATAATCATTCCATAATGTATCCCTAGGATAATCTTGCTATATAATCATTCCAAAATGTAACACTGGGACAAGCCTGATATATAACCATTTCAGTATGTAACCCTGGTTATAGCTCTCTATATAATCATTTCAGCATCAACTAAAAATTTCACAATAGCATGGATGTCACAATATCACATTATAATAATTAATGGTTAATTATTAAAATTGATATTTTTATTTCTATTAAACTTTCATTTATATATCAATTTATCAACAGTCACATCAATAGCCATAATCTATTAGAAAAGTGGTTCTATATAAAGCAATAACTTGCATCACATGTCATGATAAACATAATTTAAACCATTATCCAAATAATTATATATCTATAGTTTTTCTCACCCAACAGGTAGCCACAATCTTGGTTGCAGCATCAATTGAATCTAAATAGACCCAACCAATAATCTAATTCATGATTTACCATCATTCATCAACCAATTAATTAGAGCAAATGTTATTTCAGTGAAATCAAAATATTGCATATAATTGAAAATTAAAGAGACCATAGGGTTAGGTTTATACCCCCAACCTTTTAACAATTATCAACTCAATGCTTCCAATGGAAAACACCAACATGGATGAAGGCATAAAAGATCATAAGAATATCAAAATCAATCGAGGTCTAGATCAAAACCCAAAACAACTGCTATTAAAATATTACACCACTATAATAAGGAACAATGGAAGAGAAGGGAAACATAAGAAAAATCAATCACTAAGGATAAAATGCATGATCAGGACATCCAAAATGAAGTAAAGGTCTCAAAAAACACCTAGAATTCACCTAGGGATCGATAGAAGGAAGGGATACAATAGATGAATGAAAAACATAAGCGATGCACATCCTTAAAACCACCAATCTTGTGATTTAAATAGAATTTAAGTATATTCCATGACATGTAATCCTTACTTATGAGTTACACTGAGAAAACCATCTCCTTGGATTAATTTTTACCATGCCCAAATTTTTCATGATGGGAACTAGGTTTACTAAGTGTAACCAATTCAAATTATGAACTAGTTCGCAACACGTGTATTTTGAGAGGTACATTTCATGTTACAAGTACACAATGTATAAATTCCCCCAAAAGAGATTCAAGACCTGTTTCAGTATAAAAGGCATTAATCTCCTCAGAAGCCTTCCAAACTCATGGGAAACCATTATAAGACCATTTAACACAGTTATAACTCGACTACATTAATTCAAAAAAAAAACATACATCCCTAAAATTTAGGTATTTTTACCCAATAAAGTATCTTCATATCTGAACAAGACCCGACCACCAAGGTCTTAAGAAGAAGAAATACTCAACTAAAAGAGTTTCAATGAAAAAATCAAAGAGGTATTTACCTGCAAGAAGATGGGATCTTACAAAACTCTTTTTTATTGTGTTTTATAAATTTATATTAAAATTTATTTCTACAAATTTAAGAGATTGAATATTGAAAAATGGATACCATATTTGGAATCAAGAGGTTAAAATTTGGAAAATAGTTCCCTTTTATTTTTGGTCATTGTGAATTGTAATTGTGGTAAATATTTGTCACTATAGTAAGAGTAAAATGGGTAAAATAGGGTTAAAACCAAGAAATAAGGTCTCAAAATAAACCTAACACTTGCCTTAATTTCATTTTATAGGATAAATTTGACTATATCTATCCAAAATTCTAATATATGTCATTTTGGTTCTATTTACCCTTCATAATGACATTTATAATATTTTAAGTAAAGAAAATAAAAAAATTTCACCCTTTTTTACTTTAATATCTCTAGAATTTTTACATAAGGATAAAAAGAAGATAAGTTAGGTTATAAATTTTTATTTGAAAAATGGATTAATTTTTTTTATCATAGTAGATTTTTAGTGATAAAATAATTACATTAACAGATTACACAATGCCAACATGGTGCTTATGAAAGAAATATAAAAATCTTGTAAATGATTTTTAAAAAATCTAAAGGTAATATTGCTTGGGTGAGGAATAGTGCCCCAAAAATTTTATAGATGAATATAATATATTAGTTATGTTTAAAACACCGATATTATAATTAATTTCATTCTATGGTGTTTTCAATGTCAAATTTAATGAATAGTGTCAAAAATGACATTAATGATATTTTATGTTAAATAATATTTTATTAAATTATTTAAAAATAAAGAAGACTTTAAATAGGAAAATTATTATGATAAATAGTCTTAAATTTCATCCCTTTTTTATTTATGATCCATTTTTTAGCTTATAATTAAAATTATAACAATTTAATATTGAAAAAGTCATTACCACAGTAAAGTTTAAAATTGGTTAACCAAGGGGTTAAACCAAAATATAAGGTTTAAAATGAAATCTAAAAATATCTAATTTTGATTATATTACTAAATTAATACCACATCCTTATTATATTTTCATCAATTTTATTTTGGAACCATATTACATGAGTTAGAAACATATTATATTATAATATTTCATGTATTTCCAAAAAATGACATTGATGATATTTTATAATAAACAATATTTAATTAAATAATTTGAAAATTCATAAAAATTATACATTTGTCTAAATTAAAATTATATTTCTAAAAATATAAACCATCATCCATATATGGTTCAATTTTTATTTTACTCTAACTTTCTTGACCCATAAAGAGTAAAAAACATTGGCATCACGATAATTTTCAAAAGAGTTAACAAGGGTTAAAACTAAGAGATAAGGGTAAAAACATAAAAAAACTTATCCAAATTTTATTAGATGATATTGTTTTGAATAATACGAAAATTATATTCTAATTATATAAATTTGGATCCATTTTTTCATGAAAATTAATTTGTATTAATTCAATACTTTATGTAATTCCAAGAGTTACCCTACCCTCATTATTATAAAAGGAGACCCATTCTCTCTTATATTTATAGATTATTGAGTAAACTATCTCCAATAAAACCTAAAAAATTGTATTTTAAACTTCCTTAACCATTAATTATAGGTTATTTTGTTCTTAAGAGACAAATACAAGGATCTTTAAGAAGGGATCTAAATAAAGTCTATTGAATAAGAGGTAACCGTCTTTACCGACTCTCTGAAGTCTATTTTTTATTCTTCTAATTCCTATAAATTTGTTTTACTCATCAAAAAATACTAAATAAAGTATCATAAATATATTTATATGATATTATTTTTATGGGAAAACTACTTTCCATCTATTTTCCATCAAAAGAAAAGTGAAAACATCGCTTGTGTGTACGTACAACTTACTGTCTTCATGTAGCAGTGTCATTCATATCTCATCACTAATTTACTTGGATGGTTATTAAGATTTTACTAATGAATATATATGATATTTATGAAATAATTATTCTTCTAGAATTATAATATTATACTACCTTATAACCTTCCAATTTTTTGGAAAACCATAATGTCGCTCGCGCGTACGGGTGGACTACAACCTCCACAAAGAATTGTGATCTGTTTTTCATATACTATATAAATGAAATATAATAAGTATATTTTTAATGAATATATATATATATATATATTATATGATATAATAAATATTTCATGAAGGTTAGTTTCTATTTACCATTATTTATTTCCATATACTGAGAAGTGAAAACAACGTTTATGCGCACATACGACCTATCATCTCCATGAATGGTGTAATTAATTTTTCTATATATATATATATTTCATAGAAGATTGTAAATAGTTATATAATTAATATATATTATATTTAAATCATTATTATAATCCTATATATTATGGAAAAATTATCAATGTACAAGTACTGAAACTACTAACCCGAAACATACATAAAAAATGAGGGAGTTGACAATTAGAAACAATCATTTTAATAAAGAAATATTAATAAATGATTGTTAAATTGTTATAAGTGGATCATATATGATATTATAAGAATTTATATGGTTTTATTATAAAAGTATAATAAATTTAAATTTATTATAATGTAGGTTAAAATCACTTACGAAGAAAGTCATACATGAGGTAATTGTTTATTTCACAATCTCTTCATTTTTTAGGTTTATTTATTTTCAAGTATCTACTGAGAAAATTATTTGATATTTATATCTTAAAACCAATATATTTTTTTATATATTTAAGTAATTTCTATGTATTATTCCATCTTCTACTCTCTTTGTCACTTTAATTGACAATTTTTTTTTAAAAGTCAATCTTATTTCTCTTTTTGACGAGGTATATGTCACAACCTAACCCACCTGGGTCCACTTGGCCAATAGTAAGCTGAGAATGACACCCCAAGAAAACCTATAATGGGACATGGGATGATGGATAACACTTATTAAGAATATCATACATATTATATTCCTTAACCTTGAGTACCTATACACACGTACACATCTCTATTTTCCAATATAATGTAGAAAGGTAAAAAACTCATACTGAAAATACATGCATAAAATCTATCAAAAAATTAGAGTACAACAAGAAATAAAATGAATAAAAAAGGTCTAAATATAATCCCTACCAATCTAAAAATATGCAAACTTATTTAAAATATAAAGGAATCTACCCATAAGAAACACCTAGTTCAAACCACGGTCTGTTTAGCTCAACTATGCTCTTCCTGCTCTAGGTCTACCTAGGACTCCATCAAAAAGGCCTATTGTCTACATAAGACATGACATGTGAAGGTAGATCCCAAGCATAGATGAGTATAAAAATACCCTATAGGACACCACAAAATCATCAAACATAATGTATTAAGAGTTGGAAACTCATCACCATAAAGGTATCTAAATGAAGATATGATACATAATAATATATAACCATAAAACTCAGATATGCTCAAGATAGACACTAACAATAAAGATGAGGTCATGACCTCACTGCCAGCCTTGAATTCTACTAGAGTCTTAATGGAAATTCTTTTCTTGGAGAACTCACCCCATAATACTTTCCATCCATAAAGACACTCATCCTATAGTTATCACTCATTAGGTCTTACTATACTAATGAAATTTATCTAAGACAGGATGCTCTCCAGGTCTTTCCATGAAGAAGCACGAAGGAAACTAAGAGGGATCATACAAGATACACACTCAATTAGACTATGCCTCATCAAAAGACAACATATGTTGATAAAGAGATGGGGGATTATTCATAGGGACATGGGGTATGCTAGAAACCCATTTTGAATAACCCACTAACCTGGGGATCATACGCCCATGTATATTGGTCACACTAATTCCTAAAACCCCATATAAGGAAGAAGAGAATGATATTGAATCACACTCCGGGCCTCATGAAGGGATTCCATAACTCTATCTGTGACTATACCAGCATATGGGATCATATACTATGCTCATGATGAGATGAATCACTATACCCTCTTAGGGATGGACCAAAGGAACACACCCTAGAGAAGTAGGTACATACTAAAAAGGTTTTAGGGAACTCACCCAAGACTATTCTAGGGATGTACTGTGAAGAATAAGAGACCCAACCTACCCTTTAAGGAGTACATGGTGTGGTCCACATGGGAACACAACATGTCTCACTAAGTCTGAACTGATTGTGCCTCATGCTCGCATGACATGAATTTCTCTAAAATACATATTGTGTCCCTAGGGGTACTTGGTGTGTAGATGCCAGGTGGTACTTAGAGCGTCGTTTGACTAATCTTATGTACCATGAGTGTGCTTGTGTACACTTTCCATACCCATGTACGCTGTCCATATCCTAGTCCGTGTCCGTGTAATTTACAAAGAACAAGGCATTTTCCCTAACACACATGAGGTTACATGGGATCCTAGTCATGTACTCCCTATACATGTCAAGTCTTTCACCAAGGCTTACATGGTGTGTGAGTGTACCACATAGCATGTAACTCAACATGGGCCCCTGGGAATGAAATCCATATACATGTAAAGATGGATGGATAAGGGTCACACAAAGTGTGATATTTATCACCATAAGAAAATAATACCCACTAAAAAGAGAGGACTACATGGCATGTAGTTCAAAATTTCTAAACAATTCCCAAACATTTGTGCATATTTTTATGCACACCACCAAGACTTTCAAGATCACTAGAAATCACTTAGAGAAGTCCATATCTATGTTTACCACCATCCACGACTGACAAAAAGTCTAATTCTGTCCATTAATTGCAAAAAAAACTATCATTGTTGTTATCCTGAAGCAACTTACATGGCTTCGCTCATCAATACTCCAACCCGCACCTCGATTGGATACCCCATCACTAATAGCTAGATTCTGACCACCGAATATTCTCGTAAATATTTTTTGAAGCACTGCATCATCTGACTACCCGATTCTATGAAAAATGATAACTCCTAATATGATACCATTATTCGGACTAGCCTCAATCTATTGACATATAATCAGTAAACAAATAAGAATTTAAATGTAACACCCAGAGTTTTTGTGAATTTTTTTTGAATAAATTAAGTCTATTTGATGTCATTCATTATATGATACACTAACTCAAAATTTCATTATACGCTACACCAAGATAAGGTTGCACTACACGCAACACCGACTTGTCTTGAGTTACACACAACACTGAATTTATACGAAATTACATTTTATTATTATAATTATTTAAATAGGATAGATATAACATAGCTATTAAACTTAGTAATATGAAATTGCTTCGAGAAGTCCATATATCAGTTTACAACCATCCACGACAGACCAAAAGTTAGATTCTGTCCATTCATCACAAAAAACTATCATTGCCATTATCTAGAAGCAACTTTCATGTCCTGGCTCACGAATCCTCCATTACCCACACCTAGATTGGATACCCTCATCACTAATAAATAGATTCCGACCATCGAATATTCTTGTGAATATTTTTTGAAGCACCGCATCATCTGAATACTCGATTCCATGATAAATGATAACTCCTAATCTGATACCAAATCCTCAATCATCATCATGAATGAAACTTGGGCCATTCTTGGGACTAAACCTTAAACTTAAGGGTTGAAATTACCTATCCAATTTTCCATAACCCATTTTATGGAATTATTTAAGCCTTAAACCTTACATTTTTTTATTTTTTATGATTTTTTATGAAAAAATATTGGTACACCTAACTTGTTTTCAAAAATACCAAGTGTGTCCCCTCCCTCCCTTATAAATGGAAAATAAATATCCCCCTTATTTACCCCTATCAATCCAATTAAGTTCAGAAAATATCTACCCAATTCACTTCCAAACATCCCTAAATTACTCCCAGAAGACTCTCTTTGTGAGGAAATCCCACCAAGGAATCCCTTTGGTGCAAACCAAAATGATTTACCCAAATAAGTGGTAACATCCTTCCTCAACATCTGTTCCTTTATTTTCATTATAAACCACATAAATTAATATTATTCCATGATCATTTAATAAAACGAATATTATCAATATCCTGGGATTTTTTTATTTTAAGATTTTGACCTTCACTTACACAAACTTTCATCTAATGTGTAAAGAAGTAACTGTTTTTTTGTACGGCGAACTACCACCTCACGAAAAGATGTTGTTCGTTTTACCGTTACCACCTCACATGGTTTGGAATTATGATGGGAACTTTGTTTTTATATGATATATATGATAATTATGACTTATTTATACTTATGTAGTAATTATATAAATCTTATCTTCACACTTTTTATTTTTTGTAAATACGATAACTTCATTTGTGGAAGTGTAGACTACAGCCTCCTCAATGCAATGCGATTCGTTCAAACTTTACATGAAATGTATTAAGAATGGGTTTAGTAAATTTATATGATATATATGAAATAATAATTATATTGGTATTATAATATATATTTATATACATATATATCATTTACTTTATTTCTTTCAATACTAAAATAGAACAGAAATAGTGGTCATACATACGTACGACCTACCGTCTCCATGAATGATGTATTTCATTTAATATTTACATATTTTATGGATTACTATAATTATTTATATAATGAATATATATGATATATAAAGGATGTTTTAACTTCTATAAATATTTTAATCATGATCTATGTAAGAGGTTTAAGAATAACAAATCAAAACATATATGATAAACAAAACGATTTTTACCCGAAACATTACTTTAACATAGAATTGTTAATAAAATGGTAATATAAAGTCATAAGGGAATCATATATGGTATTAGATATAGTAATATGGTTATTTTTTAGATATATACTAAACTTATATTTGTTATGTTGTAGGTTTTTATGTGTACAAAGTAATTAAATACTTTAGGTAACAAGATTTCATATAAATTTTTATTTCCGTGAGATACATGCCATAATCACCACTATATTCTTTTGTTGGGTGTATATACTAACCTATGAAATTTTATATGATTAATTTACTTTATTTAATGATATTAAAAACTATAATTTATTTTATTCTTTCATGGGGATCATGATTATAAAGTTAATCAAGTAGTAAGGGTTTTCTCGTCTCACTTTTATTTTCTTTGAGACACAATCCATGTTAACCACCTATTTCTTATATGTGGTGTGTCCTACCCAGTAGGTGTAGTCCCTATGAAGACGGGAATATGGGGAAACATGATCCCTTAAAAGGAAATGACTGCAATTGGGGATGGTGGTGTGTCTCTCTCAGAAGGCGTAGCCCCCATGAAGTGCCCTAATAAGTTCTAGTAATGCGTATTGATTTATAGGGAATGATATTACATATTTATGTGTATGCCACAATTCCATGTCTTATTCCATTGTTATGATTTAGTGGCTTATTATTTTGTTTCCATTATGATTCAGATCTTATGAACTCCTAATATTTATTCCATGATTCATTTTTATGATCTTTGATATGTAGGATATGATATTCTAATGTTATGATCTTGTTCTCATACCATCATATTCATGTTTATGCTTATATATCTCCCTAGTTTACCCTTACTAAGAATATGATTTCACCCCTTGTATTTTTTCCTCCCCAGTCCATAAATATATATTTTATGTATGATATGTCTAAGAGGGTTTCTATACTTGGAGAACCTAGTGGGAGATAATGTAGCTCACTCATGTATCATTATTTACGTTGTTGTGATTCCAAAGGCACTAAATATATGTTCTTTTGGCGTCTATTTTTGTAATGTTTTAAGTATCATGGAAAAATGATGTAATGTCTATATACATTAAGAGTGAGTTGTTATAGTTGGTATCAGAGTGAAGGTTTATTCAACCTTTGTAAAATATGATGAAAAAAATTTACCAAGATCTCTAGGGATATTTCTAAGAATATGTATGGAGGTGTCTCTAAAGATAATTCTAAGGATGAGTTAATGTTTCGAAAAATGTCCTAGAATTTTGGTAAATGATAGAGAGAGTGTTTTCCTAGAAATACATCCTTATATAGATACTACAAGTGGACATGGTTTTGGAAAATATATACCTATGGGTAACAACTCTCACAAGGTTTGTTGGGCCTAACATCAGCATAACTTGGTACATGATAATGAGCCTTACTACGCACCTGGTTTGACACTCCTAGGGGATATTCTTTGGGAATTTACAAACTCTTTACAAACCATAAATAAGGATTTAAACAGAATATTATTATGAATAACCTAGGATAAACCTAAGGTTTAATATATTAAATAAGTAGGTGTTATTATTTAGACATCCTATAAGTAAATTTTCATGGTTATGTGTTTTTCTGTAATGATAAGTATTTCTCACCCTATTCATTATAGTTTTATTCAATAGAAGTAACTATAAGGAACAAGGTTAACATTTAGTGTTTTAGATTTTAAAATTATGGGCATGATGAAAATTTATTTCCTAAGTGGAAATATCATTAATAAAATTAGGAAGGTTCATGAGTATTGGATGTACTTATAAATATTAGGATACCAAAAATGACATATGAAAGGTATGGAATGTTCATCCAGTATTTTTTACATTAAACACAAGAAGCGTTATTTGATTAAGATTGAGGAACCTTAATATATGATTCATATTCAATATTCTAGGAAAGAGTTATTAAGGAATAAGTTTATGAATACTGAGTAATTATTTGATTATAAAGTTGGATGATTGAGGTTTATATGTTTTTGAATTCAAATATTATGTTATATGAATCAGGAAGTATATAATGATTGTTTGTAGAAGTTTTTATTTAAGTATTTTCAAGAATTTTTTAAATGATAATGATGACCTAGAAAATTGATTTAATGGAAAGGTGATATTTTGAAATAAGGTAATTTCACCCTTAATGTCATAAATATATTGATAAAATTGTATTTACATTGGATTAAGAGATGATTAATTTGGATAAATTAAATAGGATGATATTTATTACCTCAGAACTAATAAATCATTTTTTGAAAAAGCAGTATATGTTATCATCGATGAAGTTTAGAACTTCTTGGATTTACAGAATATATCTAGAAATATTTGGAATAAGGAAGCATGTAATTTTTCTAAAAGGATTTATGGTAATTCAAGTTATTACCATGTTTTAATATAATATATGATGAGATTATTCACATGTTTGGAAAGTGACAAAAAAGATCTAATTTGTAATATGGGGGATCAAGGTTAAGGTGATTTCATGACCTTATTTATAATTTTTAGAATTTTTATCCTTTAGAAGGGTTATAAGGTTAACCATTTATGGGAATTTCAAGTTAAAATTTGGATGAAGTTTGTGATATTAAAGTATTATCTCAACACAATAGGATTTATCCATATTGGATAACCTATTATAACAACATTCTGTTGATGATATCTGATGATAGATGGAATGGATTATCATAGATCTCATAATATGTTTGTGCTTCAGGAATAAACAGTTCACCTTCCTTTTTGGAGAAATAGGTGAAGTGGAAATTTATCAATGCACAAAAAAGGTTGAGATTTTACTAAATCAAGTAAGTATATATTCTCATGAAAATTCTTCAACTCTAGGGAAAGGATCTTGAAACTGAAAAGGTTATCTTAGTACCTTTTTTTATGAATCAAATGACCCCTTAGATCACTACAAATTTTTTGGATTTGTGATTTTTATCTTTATACTGGCCTTATTCTCTATCACTTTCTATCATAACATGATAGATACATTTCTCTTTCATGTCCATATTTTCACTTCCCACCTATGCTATCCTTTTGGAAACATAGTAATGATTTATTTTGGGTAACTATTATGTTTCCAACTTTCATTTTTTTAAAGGAAGTTTTAGTATTCATTTTTAAAATGTGGGTTTCTATGAAATGAACTTTCATGTATTAAACCTTTAATAAACTAGATGAATTTCATGGGTGAAATTCATTATTAAGGGGGGTAGAATGTGACACCCTGAGTTTTTGTGAACTTTTTTTTTCAGAATATTTTATTTTATTTTATTTTGTGCATTTCACACTACAATAATTAAAACTTTCATTATATTATACACCAGTTTAATCTTGTGCTACATGAAATAAAGACTTGGCTTGCATTACATGCAACAATGAATTTCTACGAAAAAATATTTTATTAATTTAATTATTTAAATGGGATAGTTATAACATAAATTTTAAAATTAGTAATATAAATAGTAATAAGTAGTTTTAAAATATTATTTATGATGGTTTTATATAGGTAATTCATATTTTCAATAAGACATAATTTTTTTGGTAAAGTCTTTAGATGTTTGAAAATAATATTTTCTTAAAAGAACTAATTTTTATGTCCCTCTATGAAATATAATAAAATTAAGTTTAATTATTTTTATAAATTTAATTTTATAAAATAAAATTCACTTTTTAATTCATAATTTAAAAATTTTCTAAGGATTATTTACTATGATTTTTCTAAGAAACTTCATTTCAGGATGAATAGTGAAGAATATTGAATATTAATTCAAAATGGTTTTTTATCTAATTTATTTATATAGTTAAATTATATTTTAAGTAGGTATCAAAGTAAAAATATATCAATTATACATATATTAATATAATTTAGGTCATTTGAATCATTTCTATATTTAATTTAGATATAAACTTGATTAACTTTTAAACATTCTCACTTAAAAAAACCTGCTTTCTCACAACGTCTGTGAGAGTAGCATTTAACTTAATTTTGATGCTTCTTCACATATATCAAGGAACTTAAGTTTGGAAAAAATATACCCAATTCACTTTCGAACATCTCTCCCTTACTTCTTGAATCCTCCTTTGGGCATAAATCTAACCAAGTATTCCCTTTGGTGCAAACAAAAAGGATTTACCCAAAGAATAAGTAACATCCTTCCTCAAGCTCCGTTCCTTTATTTTCATTCTCCACCACCTTAATTCATCTTATTATATTATAATATAATAAAAAACTTATCCCAAATATACTGATATGTTTTTATTCTAATGGTTTGACTTTCACTTAAACACACTTCCATCTAACTGGTAACAAACTTACCATTTCTGTGTACGAAAAACTACCGCCTCACGAAACAATGTTATTAGTTTTACCTTTTCCACATCTCATGATTGATAATTATAAGAGATACCCTATTTCTATATGATATATATGATTTATTTATAAATCTTTAGTTATTCAATAAATCCTAACTTCATGCTTTCTATTTTGTGTAAATATGATAACTTCGTTTGTGGAAGTGTGGACTACCGCCTCCTCAAAGCGATGTGATTCATTCAGACTTGACATGAAATGTATTGAGGATGGGTTTAATAAATTTATAGGATATATATAAAATAATAATACTACTGTAGTTATATTATATATTTATGTACATATATTTCATTTACTTTCTTTCTTTCAATACGATAATAAAACTAAAGCAGCGTTCATGCGCATGGATAACCTACCATCTCCATGAACGGTGTATTTTGTTTAATATTTATATATTTTATGGATTACTATAAATATTTATATACCTAATATAATTGATATATACATAATTTTTTTAAATTATTTAAATAATAAAATCATGATCTAAGAAATAAGATCAAGAATAAAAATCAAAACACGTACGATAAACAAAGAATTTGTTACCTGGAACATTACTTCAACATAAAATTATTCATAAATGGGTAATATAAAGTCATAAGTGAATAATATATGGTATTAGATATAATAATACAGTTCTTTGGTAGATTTATAATAAAATCATATTTATTATACAGTAGGTATGAACGTGTATAAAGAAAGTCAATACTTAAGGTAAGGGTATTTCATCTCACTTTTTATTTTCATAAGATACATGCCATAATCAGTACTCACTTATTTTTTGTGGTGTATATACTTCCCTAGGAGATTTTATATCATTAATTTCATTTATTTAATTATATTGAAATATTTAATTGGTGTTATTATTTCATGGGGATCTCGATTCTAAAGTTACTCAAGTAGTAAGTATTTTCTCATATCACTTTTATTTTCTGTGAGACACAAGCCTTGATCACCAAGTATTTCTTATATGTGGTATGTACTGCCTAGTAGGTGTATTCCCAATGAATATGGGAAGATGGGGAAACCCAATCCCTTACAATAAAATGATTGTGACTGGGCATGGTGGTGTGTCCCTCCCAATAGGTTTAGTCATAATGAAGTGCCTTAATAAGTACTAGTAACGTGTCTTGACTTGTAGGGAATGATATTACATATTTATGTGTATGCCACAATTCCATGTATTATTCTCATGTTATGATTTCATGGATTATGATCTTGTTTCAATTTTGATTAATGTCTTATCAACTCCTAATATTTATTCCATGATTCATGTTTATGATTTTTGATATACGGGGTATGATCTTCCAATGTTATGATCACATTCTCATACCCTTATTCTCATGTTTATGAATACATATCTCCCTTGTTTACCCATATTAAGCATCTAAGATCACCCCTTTTAATGTTTCCTTCCTAGGTTATAAAGATATATTTCATGTATGATATGTCTAGGAGGGCTTCTAGACATGAAAAACCTAGTGGGATATAATGTATATCACTCATGTATCATCATTTACATTTATATGTTTCCAAAGGAACTAAACTAATACAATATTTGGGCGTCTATTTGTGTAATATTTTAATTATTTCTAAAAAATGATGTAATTTATATATACGTTAAGATTGGGTTTTTATATTAAACAAGGATTAAAAAAATATAATATATTTATAATTCTAGTAAGATAAAGGAATACCCACAAATCAACCATTGATCTATGAATATATCTTTTTATAAGGATTGGCTCACATTTGACATGGGATAGAAAATGGGGATAAAATCAAAAAAAACCTCCTACCTTGAGTTTGGATTAATTTATTATGAAGAATGATTCCATTTAAATTTCATTGGTTATATCCATGAAATCCTTCAATGAAGATAACCCTCACATTACTCTGATCATCGATCCACGATCTCGAGAACATCTTCCAACATACTTTCCACCAAAGTTCTCTATCTAATCTCTCAATCTCTCTCCAAATCCCAAGGTTTATGAGACTGACCCTAGGATTTTCCCATAACTAGGTTTAAATATGATAGGATTAGGTCATAATTATTAAATAAACAATAAAATAGTAAAATAATTTATTTTATTATCATCTTCCCATGATTGGACCTTAAAAAAACACCTAATGCTGACAAATATTATGTCATACAAAGGTTAAAACATACATTACAAATTTAGTGTCCGTCTTAGATTTTTGATCTAATAATCCATTTCGTATTTATTATATTGTTTAAAAAAACTACACATCCATGATATAATATATTTAATATTTTCATTATCACCACACCAAGGATCTTAGACCCCTAGAATTCCATGCTAACTCAACACCTAACTTCAAAAATTTTCTTTAAAATATTCCAAAGTCCTACAGAGAAATAATAGAGTCATCACATTCTCCCCACCTTCATGTTTTTTTATTCCCAAAAGAAAAAACCTATTCAAAAGTGATCATATCAAGCTCTCAACATGGTTTCCCACTCCCATGAGCTCTCTTGAAGGTTTCCACTCTGGAAATAAACACACACCCGTGGAAAAAACTTTCCCATGAAGGGTATTCTTTGGTTATCTCTCAAATTCTAGTAGGCTCCTCAAGCTACTCGAAAAGGTAAATCCACATTAAATGTCTATATAATCCTTTTATACATCATGTAATGTGTTGTGCACATATATCCTTATCTATGACATGTAAAATACATCATGTGCTCGATCTAATTGGGGTCACTAGGATAAGTGGTATGCCACCTTGCTAACCTAATGCAGTAACTCGAAAAGGGCCTAATAACCTTAGAGATTCCCTATTGCCCCATCCAAATATATTTTATTTATTACAACATGCGCACTTATAATTTAGATGTTTATCATGTTTTTTACACTTATAATTTACATCTTTTAAATTATTATTTTGTAATATATTTTAAAAAATATAGTTAACTTCATATAATTTATCTGATTTCGCTCTTTTTTCTTGATATCATTCAAAATAAGGTTCCAAAAGAGAACCTTCTAGGAAATTTCACATTTTTTATAAGGTGTTGTAGTGGGAAAACTAAAGTAAATAAAATAATAATAAGGAAATATTTTAAATATAGAGGGGGAGAATATATTTTTCTCTTATGGGTTATTAGATTCTATTAAATTAATTCATAAACATGAAGGGGATTGAAATTTGTTGAGGGAGTTCCATAAAAGAACCATATATGGGTATTTTCAATCACTATCTATAGTTATTTATTTTCTATATATTTTTATTTTCTTAATTTACTCATATTTGGTTCAAAAAGAGAAAGATGGATATGAAATTGAATGTTTTAGTTTATAATGATCTTTAAAAAATTATTTAATTATTTTTATTGTATATTCTTAAATAGTTCAAGTTGGAGATCATTTTTGAGTCTTAGATTATGCCATTTGGTTGAAGTATTTAAAATTATTTATTCCTTTTATTATTTTCCTTCAAATTAATTTTAATGAATTGTATTCATTTATCTACAACTAAATTTTCTAAGATTTTAATTGTTATTTTTTATGTTTAAATTTTTAGTTAAGGTGGGATCCCATGGGTAGTAAAATTAATCGTCATTATACCATATTTGGTATGCTAAGAGGTTTACTAAGTTTATATAAATGCATAATGCACTTTCAATTTCAAAACATGTACAATTTAGTTATAGTAATAAAATTTCATGTTAATTTACTTTCAATTTATCCATATTGAATGTCTTTTTAATTTTTTATTTACATGACAACATTGGATAACCTTTTCTTAGAATACTATATATTTATAAATTTAAAATTCACTTTCAATTTGTTAATACTTAAATATTTACATTTCTATTCTGTTTTAACAAAATCATTTTTATTTTTAATGTTAATTGGGGTTTGACTAATAAAAAAAGATTTTATTTACACATGTTATTATGTAATGAATTTACATAATAAACCTCTTCTATAGTTTTAGTTTTGTTTTATTTTTATTAGTGCAATTGTTTTACTAAGGAATGACTATGTTTTCATTTAGGAACCTGAAATATCTAATAAAAATAATTCACTATAGAATAATAGTGTATTAAATTTTCATTATTTCATGAAATAAATAACATGATTTAATTTTTAAATAATTAAATACACAATAAAAATGTATTATATGTTCATTTAAATATCTAATAAAAAGAATTAAATGAAATATTTGACACTATATTACTTGTTAATTTTTAAATAATTCACTAAAATATTTATTTAGAATAATTCACTATAGAATAAAATTGTATTACATGTTCATTATGTCACTAATTAAATAATTTTTTTATTTTCACTAAATAATTCACTGTAGAATAAGAGTGTATTACATGTTCATGTTTTCTCTGAAGAAAGAAAATATTTTTATATTTTATCAGTGTATTACATGAACATTGTTTCATTAAAAACATGGTTTCATTTGGGAACATAAAATATTTATTTAAAATAATTCACTTTATAATTATAATTTATAACATGCTTTTATTTAGGAACCCACAATTTAAATGGTGGGTATAAACACCCATCTAATAAGATAATTCACTGAAAATTAACAGTGTATTACATGTCCATTTTTTCACTAAAGTAAGAAAATGTTTTCATTTTTTAGTATCATTTATTCATTTTTAATTTTGTTTTTCAAAAATAATATTTGAATGTGTTAAATTTGGAAATTTAATTACTAAAAACTATTTTTGGGTATACATTTAAACCATATATTTTTGGTAAAATTTTAATGTGAACATTTTCATTCCATGTTAAAGAAACAATAATGAAATAAAATTTACGAACCATACTGAATTTTAATTTTTTAGTATCATTTGAATATTTTCTATAGTTTGTTTTTTAATGATATAAAATGATATTTATGGACCATTCTCGTAGTTTCATATTTTATATCTATTTTATAAACATTCCCATTTACATATTTTCACTTTTATTCATCAGAAAAAAATTAGGGAGGCCCAAAGAAGGTGTGAACCAATTTTAAAAACATATGAATTTTTTTCTATGATTTTGAATTTTTCTTAATTCATTTGAAATAATTTTTCTGAATTCATTTACTTTAGGGAAGACTTTGCATTAGTGGACATGATATGTGAACATGTCTTCACAAGGCATGCTGCTAGTGATAACTATGGATAACTGAATTCTTAGATATAAGTGATTCATATATTACATATGAAATTATCTTCATATAAGGATGAATAATTCAAGTATGGTTTTCAAATTCCTCTAGAAAGGTAAAAGATCATTATGCAGGCTCACCTTCAATATGCATATGTTTTATAATCATATTATATATCCAATTTTTCGTATACTAATTTTATCTATATGTATAATGTATTTTCTTCTATATCATTCTGTATTTTAATATTAAAATTTGTATATTTCTTATTCATGTTATCTAAACTACATATTTTATATACTATTGTACTCATATTGGGATGGTCTTCCACCATAGGCAGTTTTATGAAACAAATTTAAAGTCACAGGATGTTGAATTTAGCATTATTATAAATATTTTCAAGTTTTTATTTCATAATATGTTATCTATTAACATTAATGAATATCATAATTGTGTTTTAATCCTTATCAAATCATTACAAATATTTTACACACAAATTTCAATTTCTAAGACACTTCCCTTGAAAAGAGATTTCATAGATGATTAACAAGGCTATACAAGAATTTTGTTTCTTATACAAGGTTCTTACTATTGTTTAATATTATAATATAAATATATGTGAAATTAAAGATGGAATAGTATAATTATTTCAGGTATATCTATAGATTCAAATTATATCAAGAACATTATTCACCATTACATTTTCCTAGTCGGATATATTTCAGATTTTTAGCATCTTAAGGTTTGTCTCTTTCTCTTTGTTTACTATTTCTAGATTTTGGTTTTTCAATGAACAATTAACTTCTTATTTTTTTACCTCTTATCTTACAATTAAATTTACTTTTTGTATCCAATGTTTATTTCTCTACTATTACTCTTCTTATATATATCTTTTATATATACAATTCATTAACTAATTTAGTGAAATGTGCACCCTCTATCTACCATTTTCTGTTACCGATCATCAATAATTCATTTATATATACTATTTTTGGAATTATCTATGTTTTTTTAATAATAATGATTTCAAATATTGTATTACATTTACCATAAATCTTCCAATGTTTTGTTCCATATAGCCAAACCAAACTATCTATAGATGTTAGATATCAAATATATTTCATGTATTATGATAGATATTTCTTGTATTACTTTTTTCCTTCAAACATATTTTCCCTCAAAACCAAAATATATATTTAGATAGTTTGTTTTAGTAGAAACCCCATATCTTGAAAATGTATGATCAGTTACCATATTCACAAGTTTTCATTTCACTTGGGAAATTATATCCTCTATTTAATAATATATCATTGCATACTATAATTGTTTCAAATATTTTCAATGGAATATATACCTTGAGTCTCAATACTATAATTGTTTTAAATAATTTAGTGTATAATGTATTTTTGATTCCCAAATGGGATGACCCTAGTATTATATTTTTAAGTATATTTCATTAAAAATCAACCAAGCCTAATTTATAAGTGTTTATAAGTGGGATTTGTATTCTATATTTTAATTTTAGGGTGCATTTTTGATTATTTTGGTTTTATGGTGGATGGGAATCTTTAAAATAATTTTATTGACCAATGAATTTGGAAAATGATGCAATTATTGTAATATTTTTTAATCTTTTATTACTGTTTACGGGAAACTAGAAGGTTATTGATTTCACTTATAGGTATTTCATTTTCTTCAGTGATATTTAAGTGAATATGTATATTCACTCTCAACTGTGGCTCTTAGAATCAGTATTTTAAAGGGTTTGTATTTAAATATCTAATTTATCCTATATTTTTGATTTTTTTTGTCCTTTATCCATATTATTCCAACCCCGTGTACCTTTAAGATCCATTTTGTATTGTTATTTTCTAATCTCAAATGCTGAGTATTATATTTTTTTAAAGGATAAGTTTTGAAACAATTTATAGAACTAGTAATTTAAATTTTTTGGTAGCTCAAACTAATTTTTTATTCTTATCTATAATATTTATTATATAGAAAACTTTCTTTGATTTTTTTATAATCTACATATTTATTTATATTAGATTCAATATTTTTATGGAATATTATAGATACTAACATATTTCATTCACTCCTCTACATTAGACACCTAAAATTTGTAGTTCATTGATTTACATCCAAAGTATGAGTAAATTTTTTACTTTGATACATATATAGAGTGTGGTATGCAATATATTTTTCAATACTATTGCCTATTTTTTTATAGCCTATTCTATGGAAACTCTATATTTTCTTATATATTTTTAATCCTTTCCATATAATTTTTATGCATTTACATACATGAATATAAAATATTCCATCCTTTATTAAGATTCATGCATTAACATAAAAATGATAATAAAAAGTAATACAATAGGTTATATATAGACCTCAAAAAATGTTTCAATTGCTATAATATAAAAGTCTAATAATATGTAAGAATTGAAAAATAATAAAATATGAAAAAACTATAAAATATAATTTCTAAAAAATACATATTTTTGTGAATATAATTTCACAAATAATATAATACAAACATATATTTTTAGGTTTACAATGCTTATGAATATGGTAATACTTAAACTAATTCTTTCCCAAAAAACATTAATTTGAAAACATATATATGCATAAAACCTGCATATACTATTTGAAACTACATTCAAATTATATAAAAGACATCTAAAATTTTTAGTATTAATGATATTTTTTTATAAATAATCATTTTACACCATTCCTAACTTTTCACATACCTTTATTTACCATATCTATATTTTTTTCAATTTCTTTGGTCAAATAATAAATAATTAAATTATATAATTAATCAACTAAAATAAATTTACTTATGTTAAGGTGAACCTATCCTTTGACACATATTATTACATGATTTTTAGCATAATTAACCACTAAATACAAACAAAGGATCAAAACAATTTTGTTTATTTGGAAGACTAGGTACATAATTAGGAAACATGAAACTAGAATAAAACATATTTTTTTATTAATTTACAAAATGATCTCATAACTCCCATTGAGATCATAAAATTTCATTGGATAACCTGGGGAATGCATATAAAAAATGGATGAGATAAAAATACCAATAAGAGAATAAACATAGAAAGGTATCATAACACATGTGTCAGAAGGCATAACATGATAAAATAAAAGGCATAGATCATGAGTAATTATATAGAGGAATAAAATATATAATATGGAATCATATGATCATGTAAATATAGGAATTTTACAATAACATATATCTTGATATAAACATGAGTCAAGAATAACTTCTAAGACAATATCACATGGTGGATAGAGTCCCATATCGGATTAGGTTTACTCTCTAATCCCATACATAATGTCTCATGAGAAAAAACATTACCAAATGAATTGGAGTGATATATGGGTTCACCCATCATAAAATATACATGAATATGTGTTCTATATAAAGAAATTAAATATAAGGATTAAACAAAAGGGTTACCCATGAAATGAAATGGATTTTGTAATCATGTCATAAGGCATAACCAAATGGAGTATCATAATGGTATCCATGAAATGAGGGATTAAATAATTATTGGACAATTATATAGTAATTATTTTAATATATCATTAATAATTATGTCCAACTAGCATGAAAACATTAAAAATAGTGTTTAGGTGACTTTAGAAGTGTACCACTTTTGTGAGGTTTTATGGAAAAGAATAAAGAGTCTTTAAAGTGGATAAAGGAATAATTGTTTCTATAATACCCAAAATTAAATAAAATAGTTTTAATTATTAAATGAGTGATTTTAAAAAAAAATGGGTGACTTGAAAAAATTTATGTACTTGAAAATTAGTAAGAAACATAGAAGTTCCCTTTAACCGAGTTTTCTTATCAAGAAGAATTTAGAATGGAACCTTATAAAACATGTATTTCCCTATCAAATAAATATTAGTTGAGATAGATAAATATATTTGGAATATATATAAATAATATATAATAATTATATATGAATAATGTAGAGTTAAATTGAGGAAAATAGAGATAAAGAATAACCCAAAGGAAAAACAAGGTTCAGAGAGATCACTTACCTTATGTTCTAATGCGTTATTCACTTGAACTTAATGTATGAGATAATAAAATTATATTCCTAAATTACTTAATTCATAACCTATTACAAATATATTTTATTTATTATAATTTTATTAAGTTTTTTATGGCTATTTCGATGAGTTATAATGTTCAATTTCGTTGTTCTGGGAGCATTCATTTCATGGTTTCATGGTCGGTTCAATTTTATGTAATTATGGATGTCTTTATCAAATGATAATAGTACTATAGAAGTTAAATTATATATTACTCATGAAATTCAAGAAGTTTATAAGGATCCATATATCATTTTTCATTCTTATGTGAGTATGATTCATTTGATAAACCATTAATGATAATTGTTTAGTTTATTTTGGTGGTTTTTTCTGATCATCACAAACTAGTTTTGTTTTATTTTGATATTATGCATATATATTAGTTATAAAACATGAAATAAGTTATAATATAAAAATATGATTTAACCATAATAATAATTTTATGATCATCCTTTAATGTGGTAATGGAAAATAAAAAAAATCATTATCCATGGAGACTGTTAATCGCCATAATTAAGACAATGGTTTTGTTTCTTTGAATGATAGAAGATGAGAAAAGTGGTGGAATGAAGATATTACATTAGAAATTAAAAATTATAGTATATAAATGATACAATATTTATTATTATTTGATGGATTAATGAGGATATGAGAATTTAGATGATGAAAAGAAATTAAGTGAGGTGGTTTGAGAAAGATACCACTTGAATATCACCTCCTTGAAGAGCCTCTTAAAAAACATAGAATTGGTATTTTGGTTAAACCAAAAGAAAATTTACATGGGTAGAGTGGGTAAGAGAGGGTTTGGAAGTTTTTTGGAAATCTTAAATTCCTATAAGGTGTGAGGAGAAGAGGTGGGGAAGGGTGGTATTTATAAGGGGAGGAGAGGTGTGTTTTTTATTATTATATTTTTTTTTATTTTTTGGACCAAACTATCAATAGTATTTATTATTGTAACTATATATAATAAATGGTGCATTTTACTTCAAAATAATGGGTTATCACATCATCCATGCCTAAAAAAGTTATGCATTTATCATTTTATGTTAAATATTATAAATTATTGTATTACACTACTCACAAAAAATCCAACTATTTTAGAAAAATAAAAAAAATTAACCCTTATCATTTTTTAATGTTTATATTTTAAAATAGACTCCATTTTATTAAAATAATTTTATAAATATGATAAATTTAACTTTTAAATAAAATCATCATTTATTTGAAAAATACTGATTTTAATATTATAATCAATTTTACGACCCTTTGAAAAATTACTTATCATCTCATAAAATAATATTATAATTATAATGAAAATTAATATTAATTTATGAATCCATTTTAGGAAAATAAATATTATTTTAAATAATTATATTCATTATAAAATTGAAAATAAATCAATTGTGTTTTTAAAAAAATACCTATACTTAATTTATCATTTTTAAAACATTTATTTTATTGTACCATGATTTAAATAAATTACATTTTAATTTTATGTGATACCTAAAAATTATTTTACATTTACATAGGTGAGGTTACTATTCTAATTTTCATATTTCTATTCCTAAGGGTCACATACCTTTTCTAATGGTTATGACTCTATTCCAATGGTCAAATTAGTATTCCGAAGATCAGATTTATAACAGTCACATGGATTCAATACTTCCTATAAATACCTCTTATTCCATTAATTCATCATTAAATTATATTTTCTATCAAGTATATATATACTTCCATCTCCAAAATTAATATTTCATTATTATCATTATGTATTATTTCTACAAATTTTTTTGTGAGTGCAATAATTCTGGTGGATCGAGAAGATTGAAATTATCATATTATTATTCTCTTATTTTCTATTTATTTTCCTACTATAATATTTGGAATTTTGATTAATTTATTTGGTGACTAATGTGTCATTATTTATTTATGGTTATATTTTTTTTTCGGTTTCTCTATAAAATGTATGACATATTTATAAGAAGTAAAATTCCATTGATAAAATTATAGGTTGTTAGATTCTTCCCCCATTCTGAAATTTCTCCCTCAAAATTTCATTTTACATAATAAGGTGAAAATAGGTCATGGTAATTCTCTTTAATCTCTTCCTCTGGTTATGATGTATCCTCTTTGAATTTGTAGTTCCCGCATAGTACTTTGACTGGGTGAGTAGTCTTATTATGTAGAACTTTATCTCTAAATTATAATATCTTCACTGGATTATCCTCATAAGAGAGATAATTTCCAAACCCTACATCCTATGAATTTAGTATGTGCGAGGGATCTGGTATGTACTTCCTCAAGAAGGATATGTGGTATACAAAATGTTCTCAAGGCATAGTTGGTGGAATTTCTAGTCAACATGCCACAAATCTAAAGTGATCAAGAATCTCGAAGGGGATGATATAGCTAAGACTTAACTTTCCCTTATTACCAAATATTATGACTCTATTCCATAAAGATATACGAGTGAATACCATGCCTCTAACCTCAAACTCCAGGTCCCCTTAACGATTATCTTCATAAATATTTCATCCAATTTGTGCTACCCTAATGTGATGCCGAATGATCTTCACCTTTTCTACAATTTATTCAACCATTTTAGGTCCCAGTATCTTACGTTCACAAACTTTATCCCAACATGAAGGTGTTATTAATATTTTACCATAAATAACTTCATATAGATCCATTTGGATGCTTGAGTGGAAGCTATTTTTTAAGAGAATTCAATTGAAGGAATTTTTTGGTCCCATATTCCTTTGAAGTCCATTAAGAATGCTCTCAATATGACTTATAGTGTTTAAATAGTTAGCTTAGACTTTCCATCAATTAGAGGGTGATAAAATGTACTAAATTTCATCTCAATGTTTGTATATTTTTGTACACTTTTACAAAACTTATAGGTAAATCTTAGATCTTGATCAGATATAATCGATAATGGTACTCCATGGAGCCTCACCACATCTATGATGTATATTTGTGAAATTTAATCATGTAAGAAGTCCTATAGAATTGAAATAAAGAAAGAAGTCTCTATAATATTATCCAAAACAACCCATATATAATTATTTCCTTTGGATGTATTTAGAAGTCCAGTGAAAAATTCCATGGTAATATTTTCCCATTTCCATGTAGGTATGGGAAATGTTTTCTTCATACCCTTATATGTTTTTTATTTTAGCCTTCACTTTCTTACATTCTAGGAACTTTTTTGTATAACTAATGATATCATTCTTCATCTTGACCCACCAATAGTTCTCTCAGAGATCTCGATACAACCTTTTTCTTCTAGAGTGGATGGAGAAGGTCAAGCTATGTGCATCATTTAAAATTTCCCTATTTATATTAAGATTTGATGGTATAAATAGTCATGGCCAAAATATTACGAATCCTACCTCATCAATTTTGAACACCAAGGATTTCCCACTTCTGATAGATTCCACCTTATTCTAAATTTCCACATCATATATTTAAGAATACTTGTCTTATTTAAAAGGGATGGTTGTGAAATCATTTGATAAAGAAATGATGATGTTAATTTTTTTATTATTATCATGTTTATACTTTGAAATTATAAGAATATTGTACTCTTTTTAATTCTTATCATTGATAAAGTTTAAGGCTCCTTTTTACTTAGAGAATCTTCCATTTTATTTTTTTACTAGGATTGTAGTGGATTGAGAAGTCGTAATCTTTGATAAGATATAACCATATTCACTGGTGAATATTAATCTACCTCTATGTGAATATATATTTTAGGATATTATAATCATAATTTATCTCATACTTCTCCCCATAGAGATAATGCTTCTAGATTTTCAATGAAAAGGTCACAACTTCTTACTCCAGATCATGTTTGGGATAGTTTTTATCATGAAATTTTATCTACCTTGAGTCATAGTATGTAACTTTATTATTTTTCATCAGTAAACAACCTAATACCTTCTTAGATGCATCTTGTATTCTATAAAGAGTTCCCTACTTATGGATAGTGTAAGTATTGGTGTATTGGTAAGCCTATTCTATAACTCTTTGAAGCTGTCTTCATATTCACTGTTCCAGAGAAAATTTACCCCCTTCAGAGTCATATTAATTAATGGTTTTTACAACCATGATAATTTACTCACAAATCATCAGTATTACCCATCTAGACAAAGGAAAATACAGATCTCCATTATAGGTGTTGGTTTGTGTCACTCCTTAATTACCTCTATCTTAGAAGGGTACACAAATATCTCATTTATAGTTATAATATTACCCAAGAATGATACTTCCTTCATCCATAAATCACATTTATAATACTTTTCATTTAGTTTCTTCCTTATCATAGTCTTTAAAATAGTACTCAAATGCTCCTCATTCTCCTCCTTCCTCATGGAGCATATCATAATATCATCTATAAAGACTACAACAAATTTATTGAGGTAATATTTAAAGAATATATTCATTAAGACCATGAAAATTACACAAGAATTAGTGATTCCATAAGGCATCATTATGAAGTTATAGTTTCCATACATCATTTTAAGGGTAGTCTTGGAAATATATTTCTTATTCACCTTTAACTAGTAATATCATAACCAAAGGTCCACCTTAAAGAAATACTTTGACCCACATAGTTGATCAAACAAGTCATATTTATATTTTTGGGGATACTTTTTCTTTATCACGATTTTTTGAGCTCACTATAATCAATTCATAGGTGCATTGATCCATAATTTTTCTCGACTAAAAATACCGACACACCCCATAGTGAATTAATCAGGTGTATAAAAACCTTTTATAGATTATCTTGTAACTACTTATTGATTTCTTATAACTTAATGGTGTCTATCTTGTAATGTGTATTTGATATGGGTAGAGATCCTAGTATAAGTTTAATTGAGAACTCAAACTCTCGGTCAGGAGGAATGCTAGGAAATTCTATAGGGAACACATTAGTATAGTCCATCATAATGAGAATGTATTTAAGTAAGATCCTATCCTTTGTATCAATCATTTGAGTTAGATATGATTTCTCATAAGAGAATAGTATCCATGATTGAGAAGGAGATTCTAAAGAATATCCATCATACTCCATATATTTTTACATAATTTTAGGATGCCTCAGTATGTGAAGAGTGATCTCCCTCTCCCAAATATTGATGTTGGAGTTATATAAAGATATCCGATACATTCCCAATATATAATCAAACCCCACCAAAAAAAGTAAGATGATATTTTATAGGAGCTTTATCCCACAAAAATTGACTAAGGATTAGTTATATACTTTAGATGAAATAATTTCCCTATTCATTGTTCTCACAGATAACTCAACCACTATATTTTGAGGTGTTGTTTGAATAATTATACTAAACATGAAAGATATGAAAGAATGTGTAGAACAATAATCAAATAGTACATTTTTTATTTTTGAATGAATAAATAGTGTACCTTTCACCACACCGTTTTCGGGATCCACCTCAGTAGTAGTGATATTGTATTCCATTCCTTAATTCCTTGGATGTTTTTATGTTTGATTGTCCCCAACAACACTTGGCTTAGAAAATTGTCTCACATAATTCTAGTGTTCTTTATAGTTGAAAAACTGTACCACAGGATGAGTGTTGATATTACTGAATGGATCGAAGGCCTTATTTTTGTTTTATTATGGATAATACCCCTTTTAAGGGTTTAAGGGGAACCCGTACATGACATGTAGGCCCAAGGCACAAGGCCCTGACTAACCTATAATACATGACCCGAAGGGCCAGAGGCATACCATGCCCATTAAATGACCCGTAGGACCAACCCACTAGAACTTCCCCTCCCTATCTTCTGCGTCATTGATCAACAAGCTCCCCAACTTGCATTGCTGATCGACTAGCATTGTTCCGTACAAAGCTGCATGGTGCCTGGTCCCGATGGTGGCTGCCATACCCTCTCATTCTTCCAATATGATTAGCTCTACTTCTGGTGGCTGCTACTCTTGTGCTCTAATCCTCTTATGGGGTGTATTGTGTGTGAACTGGGATACTCCATGGTCTCTGTGGCCCGAAGGCCCTGTGATCTAAAGGCCTTTGATGACTCGAAGGCCCTTGAGACCCGTAGGCCCAAACCGATGGCCCGTAGGCCCAAATCGGGTGAATTGTTCTGGCTGCTACAGTACTGAATAGTAACTACTACAGTTACTACTATAGTGATTGCTACAGTACTGCTACAGTACTTCTAGAGTACTGCTATAGTACCCTTTTAAATTCACCTCCATCCGGGTTTGAACCTGGGTCTCTTGGATGCCAAGCAAGAGCCCTTACCACTTGGGTATGGGCTCGTTGGATGAGTGTTGATATAAACCTTACTTTCTTCTTCCATATTTGTGGGATTCTTCATATCTCTTTGGTAATTATAATCCTGATTCCCTTATTTTACACATTTTAAGCATCTCCTAGTTCCCTTTAGAAAATTCCCTAGATGCTTCTTTCCACCCTTTTGACATGTGG
Source organism: Viscum album (assembly GCA_963277665.1). Lineage (NCBI taxonomy): Eukaryota > Viridiplantae > Streptophyta > Magnoliopsida > Santalales > Viscaceae > Viscum > Viscum album. The sequence goes on from OY728133.1 coordinate 1,056,834,217, forward strand.
TATGTTGGTTTTTCTTGCCTCCATGGGATTTATCTATTTATACTCCCATATTAAAATCCATTTTTTTTGTTTGAGACCATGTGACCATTTAGAGTCTCCATTATCCATCTCAACCTTAAGGGAATAATAGACAATCTGATTGTAGCTATCAAAGTATCAAATCTATAATGCTTTTCATAGAATCAGCTTTAATCTACTAAAGAAGCAATCTAAATTGATTTTAGTGTTCATGAAAAATATTGATGCATATGGTATAAGACTTATAACATTTTACTTGTATTTATCAACAGACTTATCTTCCTTTTTTTTATCATGTGTAATTACCTCTCTATCTTAATATAAAGATTTTGGGGGAAAATATTTATTGAAAAATACTTTTAAATACTTCCCATTCCATGGAATTAATTTCATGTTTAGAATTATTTATTTTTCTCAGTGTCCACCACTGATCAACTTCCCCATTAAAATGATATACCACCAACACAACCTTATCTTCTTCTGAGAATTATAGGACATAAAATATCTTCTCAATTGAGTTAATACATTGTTCTACGATGAGGGGATCATAAGAACCACTGAAGGTAGGAGGCCTTTGTTTCATAAAGGATTTAACCACTACTTGATCTTTCTTAGGATAAGGAGGAAATTCCACTCAATTCAAGTTATTATTCATAACATGATTCAGTTGAGCCGGTATTGTCATGAATTTTTGAGCTCCCATTCTCATCAGGTTTGGAATATCATTAGTGAATTGTCACATTTCTTATCACATTGGTTGTTAGAATAGGTTCTCTTATTTCCCTCCATTAACTAAAAAATAAAAAAAATAAAAAATAAAAATTACGGGGCTTGAATAATTAGATAATGATCATATAAAAATTAAACTATGAAAATAGAAGGCTAAACTTATAAATGAAAAGTATATCCTATCTTATTATTCCCTAGGTATCAATCTAGGTTATCCATGGAGATAGAATTATCCATAGGGTTCTAACTAAATTTTTCCAGTCCCAATACCACAAAATTACAAGACTATCCTATGATACCAACTAAAGAGGTCCAAAAATTTTATACATATTATTATATTATTTTTAGTGTAATTAAACATTAAATAAAAACTAAGGGTAAAAAAATTCTAGTGTATTTGGAAGACGAGGTACATTTTTAGAAAACATGGAACTAGAATAAATAATCTTTTTATTAATCTCCATAATGAGAACACAAAACCCTTTGAGCTCATAGAAATTCATAGGATAACATGGGGAATATATAGACAAAAGGGATGAGCTAAAAATCCCATTAAAGGAATAAACATGGAAAATAAGCATAAAACATGTGTCAGAAGGCATAACATGATAACATAAAAGGCATGGATCACGAGAAAAACTATCCTAGCATAACATGTTGAACATGGAATCATATTATCATAGAGATATAATAATGTAATATTAATGTATATAATGACATAAATATGAATCAAGGATCACTATGAAGATGATATCACATGGTGGATAGAGTCCCATAATGGATTAAGTTTACTCCCTAATCCCATAAATAACATCTTATGACACAAAAAATTACCCAATGTATTGGAGCACTATCTGGGCACAGCCATCATAACATGTACATTAATATATGTTCCACATAAATAAATCAAACATAATTAATAAACATAAGGGTTACCTATGGAAAGAAATGGGTTTTGTAATCATGTTATAAGGAAAAACCAAAGTTCATATCATAATAGTATCAATGAAATGAGGGATTAAATATTTATTAGATAATCATAAAGTAAAATAATAATATATCACGAATAATGATTTCCATCTATTGTGATAACATAAAAAAGAGTGTTTAAGTTACTTTATAAATGTGCCACTTTAGTGCGGTTTTAAAGAAAACAATAGAGTATTTAAAGTGGATAAAAGAAAAATTATTTCTATAAAACCATAAATGAGCTAAAATATTTTTTCATGATAAAATGATTTATTTTAAAAAATATATGTGGCTTAAAACATGTTATGTACTTGAAAATGGGTAAGAAATATAGAAGTTACCTTTAATCGAGTTTTTCTATCGAGAGGAATTGAGAAGAAAACCTTATGAAACATGTATTTTCCAATCAAATAAAGATTAATTTAGATAGATACATATATTTGAAACATATAAAAAGAGTATAAAATTATTATATAGTAATAATGAATAGTTAAATTGATGAAAAGAGAGATAAAGAATAACCCAAAGTAAAAATAGAGGTTTATAGATATCCCTTACCTTATGTTCGAATTCATTTTCACTTGCACTTAATTTCCTGGCTAATAAAATTAGATTCATTAATTAATTTATTCATAACCTATTAAACATATATTTTTTATTATAATTTTTTTAATTTAATTTATGGAAATTTATGTGCGTTATAATGTTCAATTTCATTGTTCTGGTTGTGTTCGTTTCATGGTTTCGTGGTCAGTTTTCTTGTATATAATTATGGATGTTTTTTTCAAATGGTAATATTAATACATAAGTGAAATTATATGGTATCAATGAACATAAAAAATTATAAATGTTACCACATATAATTTTTATTTATGTTATACAAGTTATTAATTTGATAAAACATTACTGATAATTGTTTAGTTTATTTTGGCGGATTTTCTGACCTTGATGAACTATTTTTTTTAATATTATGTATGTATATTAGTTATAGAACATGATATAAGTTATAATATAACTATTAAGATCTAATTTAACTAGAATAATACTTTTATGACAAGCCTTGGTGGTGGTAATGAAAAATGAAAATCATTATCCATAGAGAAGGTTAACCGCCATAATTTGGACAATGATAACATTTCTTTGAATAAGGGGAGATGAGAAAAGAGGTGGATAAAATATATTCCATTAGAAATATAAAATTAATTCATATACATGATACTATATTTATTATGATTTTATGGATGAATGAGGTGCAGAGAAGGTAGAAGAAGAAAAGAAATTAAGAGGGGTGGTTTTAGAAAATTACCTCTTGAATATCATCTCCTTGAAGAAACCCTTAAGGAGATTGGAATTGATCTTGTGGTGAGACTAGAAGAACTTGTATGTGTAAGAGTTATTAGGAGGGGTTTTGGTATATATTTGGAAAAATTTAAGTCTTAGAATGTGTGAGGATAAGGAGTTCTATTTATAAGGGGTAGAGAGGAGTGTCTTTTATTATTATATTCATTTGTTTATTAGTTTGGATCAAGTCTATTAATAGTATTGGTTATTAAAAATATATACAGAAAATGGGGAATTTAATTTTGAAATAATGGGTTATTACATCATCCATGAATAAAAAATTCATGTATTTGTCATATAATATTTAAGACCATAAATTACCGTATTTCACTATTCACAAAAATTCAACTATTTTAGAAAAATCCCAAAAAACCACCTTTAAATTTTTTCAACAAGTAGATGTCAAAAATAGAATTCATTTTATAAAAATAATTTTATAAATATGAGAAATTTAATTTTTAAATAAAATCATCATTTATTTGAAAAATACTAATTTTAATATTATAATCGATTTTTAACCCTTTAAAAAATTAATTATGATCTCATAAAATTATATTATAATTTTAATACAACTTAAGATTAATTTATGTATAAATTTTATGAATATTATTTTTCTTTTAAATCATTATGTTCATTATAAAATTTAAATAAAACACATATGTTTTTCAAAAATACATATACTTAATTTATCAATTTTTAAACATTTATTTTCTTGTACTATGGTTTATGTGTATATATATTAAATTTTAATTTTATATGACACCTAAATATTATTTTTCATTACTATATGTGATGTTACTATTCTAACAGTCAGTCTACTATTTTTAATGGTCACATTACTATTTCAATGGTATCGTTAGTATTCCAATAGTCAGGTTACTATTTCGATGGTCAGATTTATAATGGTCATATGGGTTCAATAATTACTATAAATACCTCGTATTATATTCATTCTTAATTCAATAATATTTTATCTCAAGTATATATTTACTTTCATCTTCCAAATGAATATTTTATTGTTAACATTATATTTTATTTCAACCGCTTTGTTTGTGAGTGTTGTCATTATGGTGGATCGAGAAAATCCAAATTATCCTATTCTTATTGTACTATTTTTTATTTATTGTCCCACTGTAATATTTGGAATTATTATTGGTTTATTTTCATATTAATGTATCATTATTCATTTATGAGAATAATTTTTATTGGTTTCTCTATGTGATGCAGGACAAATTTATAAGAAGGTGAATTCTATTGATAAAATTCTAGGTTGTTACATATATGTATGCACTTTTTATTATTTAATTTTCATATAAATATTATTATTTACTCTCTCACCTCTCAAATATTGGTTTCTTAATATATTATTTATATATAGATATAAAAAAATATTTTAATAAAAAAATATTTTCTGAATGGGATGAAGGCATAACTAATTTCAACCATGGATCTTCAACATCTGAGGAGATCTCCTAATAGTTCACTAAAGAATAAGGCATCAAGAAGACAAAGAGGGTAATAATAACCAACTGAACATTATTACACCTTAAAAAAAGTTATTTAATATGTTAAGTAATATGTTATAAAAGATATAATGATTAATTCCAAATAAGATAATTAGAAAGAAGATGTATGTGAGCCTAATCCTACAAAATTTGACTCATATCAGTCTAGTGATGAGAAAAATAAGACTGAAAAAGTTCACTAAAGTTATAAAATTTAAAAAAATAGATTTAATTTGATAAAATCATTAGAAATTAAGAATATATATTTTAGGCAAGATGAAAATTGAGATTTTAGAATCATATGTCGTTTTTATCATAGGAGGAATTGCAATCTGTTTTAGAGGTAGTTGAACATATAGAGTGGTTAAATATGATGAATGAAGAGTTGGATAAAATTGAGAATAATAATACAAAAGTTCATTTTTCTCTTCTGAAAAGATATTATAGGGGAAAATGGGTCTTTAGAAATAAGAACAATGATCTGGGAGAAATTTCGAGAAATAAATCTAGGATTGTTTGAAAAGGTTACTCACTCGTTGAAGGTATTGATTTTGAATAAAACTTTCCCCCTATTGTAAGATTCAAAACTATCCTCATGTTCTTGATAGTTTATTATCATCAAAACTATGTATTCTGTAATGTGGATGTTAACTAGGCTTTCATGAATGGTAAAATTTAAGAATAAGTTGGTATTAAGAAACCTAGTGGTATCATACATTATAAAGATAGAACCATGGTTATTAACTAAAGAAATATTTTTACAGGTTGATAGAGGCTCCCCATTCCTAGTATTTGAAACTTTAAAGTTTCCTAAAACAATTGAACTTTTATAAATGAATAGTTGATAGAAACTTGTATATGAAGGATATTATTACAATCACCATAATTTTAACTATTTATGTTGATAATATAATTTTTTCATGAGATAGGGATAAATATTATGAATAATTTTATGAAAAAATGAAAAAAAAATTGAGATGGAAATGATCTGAGAGTTGAAATTATTTATGGGATTACATGTTTAATAGAAAGGAAGATAAATCTCCATATCACAATAAAATTATATCAAGGAGTTATTGAAAAAGTTTGGAATGACATATTCAAAATATGTTTCTAGTTCTATCTATATCGGTATGAAGATGAGTAAAGTTGAAGCTGGGAAAAGTGTGAATCATAAAAACTTCCTAAAATTTATTGGAACCTTAATCTATCTTACTACTTCAAGACCAGATATTTTGTATGTTGTTACTTTGTGTGCAAGATATTATAGTGATCTAAAGGAACAACACATACTGGTAGTCAAAATAATACTAAGGTATGTTAAAGGAACATAAAATTATTGACATATGTATAGAATAAGTAATGAGATTACCTTTCAAGGTTTCACTAATACTGATTGGGTCAGATATTTCAATGATAGAAAATCAATATCATGAGAAACCTTCTTCCTTGGTGAATTTTGTGTGATATGGAATAATAAGAAACAAAGTTTTATAACATCGAGTACAGTGGAAGTAGAATATTTTTTTTCAACCCAAGATTGTATTAAAAGGATATAGATAAAAGCTCATCTGAATTATTTGAGGGTGAATATTGATAAACCATTGAAGAATATTTGTGATAATCAATATACCATTAATATTTTAAAAAAACTGTACAAAAATCCATATCAATGCACATTGATATTAAGTATCATTTCATTAAGTATAAATTTTTTATTGAAGATCTAATTCTTGAATATACTTGAACAAAATATAAAATTACTAATGTTTTCACCAAAGTTATACCAGAATAAATATTTGAAGCTTTGAGGTTGTAACTACATGTTTAGATTTCACTAATGAATTAATAACATTCTTTAGGAAATAAACCCTACATTTATTTGTATTTTATTATTGAAAGGGGATAATAAGTATAACATTATAAGAAGAAATAAATATATCTTTTTTCAATCTTAATATGGTGTTATCATAAAAAGGTAGAGAGTAAAAGATTTATGGGGAGTTTATCAATATAATATACATAAATTTTCTTAGCACTAAGGGATAAAATTACTTCAAAAATATTTCTTAAACTGATAGTGTGGTGAAAAGACATTCTCTTTCAGGAATTGTATGGTTACATAAATGTTTAAAAAAATGTTGTTATGTTGTTAGGAATGTTTCCAACACATCCAATGTGGGATATTGGGGATTCTTTGGGTTATTTTTGTAATTAATATTGTATTTGTGGTCAACAAAATGTTTGTGAATTTTTTTATGTTCCAGGTAATAATGTATTACTTGAGTTGTTTAATAAAATTTCATTATGGTTTCTTGAATAATTTTAATAATGTTTTATTGATAAGTCATATGATTCTATACTGATCTTAAAGTTCCTAATATCACAGAGATGTTTACGATTCTATATGATTTTGTAAGAGTATGTAAAAAGTGATATAAGTTAATGTTCAATCTATAAAATTTGAGTTGTTTATATATATGGTTTAAGATATGATGTGATGAAGTTGAAACTTAATATTAGACTAACAAGTGTGAAGGCCAATAAAATGAGTTTACTAGGTAGTTACAATTTGTATGAAGTTCATTTCATAAAGTGATGAAGCGAAAAACCATATAAAGTTTAAATATCAGATTTCATGTAGTTCCTACTAAAAGAAGGTTATTCTCTAAGGTTTTTATCTAAAAAAGGATAAACATACATAGATTTTCTATCTCTAATAGAATGTAAGTTCGTTAGTTCATCAGATATACTTCTAGAAAGATCATCAGATGGATAAGTGCAAAGATGATGGATGAGCATCAAACATAGAAATAATATTTCATTGGATAGATGATTCTATATAGTTGTACTAGACTAAGTTTTTTGAACCAATCCATGTATGGATTTTGAGTCGACATAGGATGGAGAGACCAAGATATTCTAACTCAACAGACAGAACAAGTTGAATGAACATATATAATTCTATTAGACATGTGAGGCACATGAAGAGAACTGAACGGAGCAAGGCTAAGTTTAATTGATCAATTAATTCCATGGAAGCATATCGTATTGAGTGGATTTGATTAGAATTGTACCATACAGAGGAGTTATTATAAAGGAACTATACAAAAAAAATTTGGATGGAGTTTTTATGAACTTTACATAAACTTTGTAAAGTCATTAACCATGAAAATATTGATTTTCTCTTTCAAAATCTATATATCTAGATTATTTTTGAAGAAGTTTGAAGAAATTAATTGATGTAAAATTTAATTGAAACTTTAAGAAAGTTTTAGAAAGTTTTAAGGTAATCTAATGAATTTTTATTGGGTTGTAAAATTCAAAATTTTAATTTTGGGATCTCATACTTCCTCCTAAATTTTCTAAGTATGTAGGCCCATAGAAAGTGGTGAAAGTTGTTTGAATGAAAGATTAAATTTTTTACTGTAAGAGTGGGGGGGGGGGTTATTTATAGTTTATAAAAATTAAATTTACATTTTTCCAACCTCTTTAATTAATTTTATCAGAAAGAGATTCATTCTGAAAAAATTAAATTTAGTGTTAGAAAATTTTCTATAAAACTATATAAAATGTTTCTTAAAAATTATGTAGTGGAATAATAAATTTTAAAAACAATTATAAGAAAACTTATTCAAATTATTTAATAAAAAATTATAGAAAATTTTATATGAAGATATCAATACTTTATTCTTAATTGTTATAGAAGTCTCAAACCAGACTCAAGGTATCCATGATATTAACCTTACCATAACTTCTTTCTTTCTTATCCACAAAATCCATCAATAAAAATTACCAGACAAAATTCTGTTTTCATAAGCCCTAGTAACCCTCGATTAGATGATTGGTATATCCTCTATCTTCCCTAACAATGGAATCCCTCAATCAAACTAGACAAGACACAATGATTATAAAAGAAAAAGTTCTTAAAGAGTTTACCATAATCCTCACAATAGATGACTTAAGAAAAATAAACTCTAAAAGTTAAAATTAAATTGATCTCAACTGGAAATCCATTAATGAAGATTCAATACAATATTAGATATTAATAGTTATAAAACATTCTTCTCTTTGATCATGTATCTCTATTTATAGACAATCTTCCAATAGTCATATTCCATATATATTCAGATTAGTTTCAATGAAATCAGAACATATCCTTCTTAAATTGGAAAGATTTGTCATATAATATCAATATGATAGTCATATTGATATAAAATCTATAGTGTATTAAGGTTCTATCTAGTAGATTGAAAATTCTTTGTCCGATGGAATGTATGAAGTTCTTCTATTTGGAAGGTTTTAGAAAAGTTCATCAAGAAGTCTTGTCTTCCTCTGTATGATAAATTCATCCTAATTGATTTAGTATAACTTAATATCATGTGACATTGTCATACTTCATCATATAGAATTTATTAACCTTCATCCATGGAACTTTTTTTCCATCCATCCAATGTACAATGTACATGTCTATCTATTAAGAAAGTTATGTATGATATTCTATATCTGGGAAAATTTAAGAAAGTTCCATATATTGTAAAGGATATTCCCTATCCAGTAAAACATTTATCATTCTTACAAAAACATCTAAAAAACTTGGGAAGTATTAAAGATAGAAATATATAAAATTTTAAGCAAGTGGTTTGGTATTTTCAAAAATAAGGTTAAAAGTGTAGAAATAATTATTTTAAATCAAGAAAAGTATAGTAAAAATTTACACTATTCATGTGTGAGAGAGATTTAAAGTATTTATGTTTTAATTAGAAGAGATGTGTCATTTTATAATCATGGAAACACTTGGTTGAGAAGATAATCTAGACAGAGGTGTATTGGTCACAGGCGCAATATATAGAGAATCATCAAACAGAGGCACAAAACTTAGGTAGATTGAATTAAGGTACATTAGATGATGGAATGGTGTTTTGAAGCATATTTAATGGAGTAATACTAGATGAAGATAGAGGTTAACCAAATAGACTCATACCGGATATAGAGTATACCCAATGAATAATTCATAGACAAAGTTTTTGTGAGATGTTTCAAACAGATTCTTATCTTGATTGGGATATAAAGTTTAAGAAAACACTACTACAAATATGCCCTTTATCAGTGCTAAAAAGGGAATTTAACAGCACTAGGAAAAGCGTTGTTAAAGCCGGTGAAGATAAAGGGGGGGTCCCCTTTATCAGCGCTCAAAAAAAGCGCTGATAAAGACCCCTTTTATCAGTGCTAGAAATAATCTCTCATAAAAGGGGTCTTTTATCAGCGCTCAAAAAAAGCGCTGATAAAAGTACCCCTTTATCAGTGCTTTTTTTAGCACTGATAAAGGAGTCCTATATCAGCGCTTCCTTTATCAGCGCTTTTGTTTTAGCGCTGATAAAGGACCCATTTATCAGCGCTTTTAAAAAAGCGCTGATAAAAGTTAAAAAAAATTAAAAAAATTACAAAAATTACAAAAAATTACAAAAAAATTAAAAAAATCATGCCAATCGTGGGGGGGATTTTCTAGCACTTGATCCCCCCTTTTAAGGGCGCTTTTTATCCCCTCCAGCGCCCGCACGCATCCCCTCCTCCCTTTATCAGCGCTAGCCCCCAACATCCACCCCCATGCGCGCACCTCTGCCTCCAGCAGGTTTTGAACTCGAGACCTCCCCCCTGCACGCCTAAGCCCTTACCACTACTCTATTTTGATTTGTTTTCTATTTCATGATATATATATATATAGTTATATTTATTCGTATAGTAATATATATTTATATTAATATATATATATATAGTTATATTAATATATATATAATTATATTAATATATATATATATAGTTATATTAATATATATATAGTTATATTAATATATATATAGTTATATTAATATATATATAGTTATATTAATATATATCTCTATTTATATATATATATATAGTTATATTTATTCGTATAGTAATATATATTTATATTAATATATATATATATATATAGTTATATTAATATATCTATATATAGTTATATTAATATATATCTCTATTTATATATATATATATGTTTAGTTATATTTATTCGTATAGTAATATATATTTATATTAATATACATATATATATATAGTTATATGAATATATATATTTATAGTGATATTAATATAAATATTTATAGTGATATTAATATATATATATATAGTAATATTAATATATATGTAGTTATATTAATATATATATATAGCTAGATTAATATGTATATATATAGTTATATTAATATATAGTAGTTATATAAATATTTATATATTGGTATTTTAAATAAAATGGATATTAGTTATTATTTAGATAGAGCTAATATATTTTATATGTAAATATGTTTAATTATTTATTTTAAAATTTTAATTTTTAGGTGTGAATATATAAAAAATATGTACATATAGTTATATATTTGATTATAAATAGCAGTGCATTATAAAAAATGATAAAATTTCAAAGACATGATATCAATATGAAAGTAATACCTTGGATTAAATTTAGTCCCCACCAAAAAAGGCCAATAATACCCCCTCAAACGAGGCTGAAAACCCACAAAATGTTAAAAAATATGGGTACCCTGACTAAAAACTCAGTTTTGGAGGCCTTCTGGGCCTCTTTTGGCCTCAAAAATGCTTTACCTGGGACCCCCCCCACTCAGTCACAGAGACGTAGAGATCGTCGTAGGCTTCGATTTGATATGTGGTAGAGCTCAAACGGACACCCGGATCAAAAGTTATGGTCGTTTGAAGTTTGAGTTGCGTTTTCAACTTATTTTGGATCTTTTTTTAATTTTTTTTAATTTTTTTAGTCTTAAAATTGTTATTAAATGACTAATACTCCATAATAATTATCAAATTATTAATTAAAAATATTTTTTTAATTTTTTAAGAATCCATTTTCACTAAATATCTTATATATTAAGTATATTAAGTGTTAATGTACATTTATACTTATCTAAAATATATTTAAAAATTATATATTATATCTATATCAATATAACTATATTTATATATTAATATATTAATATTTTTTTTTAATTTTTTTTGAATTTGACCCTTTATCAGCGCTAAAAAAAGCGCTGATAAAGGGGGGGCCTTTATCAGCGCTAAAAAAAAGCGCTGATAAAGGGGTACGTTTATCAGCGCTTTTTTTAGCACTGATAAAGGCACCCTTTATCAGCGCTTTTTTGAGCGCTGATAAAGCCCCCCCCCCTTTATCAGTGCTTTTTCGTTAGCGCTGATAAGGGAGGGGGGGGGCTGGGAAAAACTGTTTTTGTAGTAGTGAAACTTTATAACTAAATTGATTCTTTATAATTACCTTTCTAGAGATAGAAGGAACTTTATTAGAGTTTGATAAATTGTATTCACTTTATATTTTAGTGAATTTCCATGTATCAATGAGAGTCATCATGGAAAGGATGTAGTCACCCATACTAGGGGTGAACATTTTAAATATTGTGTGCCTTTCTTTACTTTCCTATATTTTCATATGAGTGAGGTTTATATATAAAGTTGAAATATATATAAACTCTAACATGTTTGAGGTGTTAATTTCAAGAGATTTGTTTGTTAAATATCACTACAGATTCAACCTCCCTTCTCAATGGTCCTCACACTCCTGGGAACTTTAGATATCATAATGTGTTTGGGGTTATATCATAGCATATGATATAAAGAAATTATTCTATTTATATTAATCATAGTGTATGAATTCCATATATAATAAGGTATGGAATATATAAATCTTTTATGGAATATATAAGTCTAGTGTTTTTATTCTATTTCATAAGATATGATATCTAATATCATAATCTACGATAAAGACACATATTTTTCTAAAATAGAGCATCATGTAATATTGATGATATGGGTTATATCCTAAAATACGATTGGATTCTTATGATATCGCCTATCATAGATAAAGATATCAATAATATCTTATTGTTGATAATTCCTAATTATCAATCATAAAATATAATGTAGGAAAAAATGTTTAAATTGTTTTGAAAATTTTCTTATAGTTTATAAAATATAAGTATTTGGAATTATAAAATGAGATTTATAATGCTTAAATTAAATATGAATATTTCATATTTGTATCACATGTTTTTGAAAACAAATTAATAGTTTATTTATTTGTGTATTACTTTATAGTATTAATTTCTATAAAATGTATATGAAATATGAATATTTTTTATACTTAGTTTATGAGATAATTTTTTAATAGATTTTTATGCCTTTGATTATATACTAGGTATGGAAAAATGTTATTTAGTTTTAATGTAATTAGATATATATTGGTAATTAAATTTATAAGATTAAATTTGGTTACTGAATGTAGTTTATACACATTAGCTTTTAGAGTTAATTTGAATTATATTCTCACCTGAGTAAAGTATCCCTGGTTAAAGGGACTTTGGGTTGAATTCTCATCATACTGGGGGATTATTCATTATTCTAGAAATGTGGGGGTTGGAAATCTGTGGCTCCAATATTACTCTTGTGGATATTTAAAAACTTATATAATTTTAAACCTTTACATGAAGAGTTCCATAAACTTATGAATATGATGTATTTGGATATATATAAATTTGTTTAGATTCTATTTTTGGGGGAGTAACATAAATTGTGGGTTTTATAAAGTGTTTTCACATTAATATGGTGTAAAATTATTAATTTTGTAGATAGAATGGGGATTCAAAACAAATTCTTTAAAATCATCAATACACAAATGAATAAAACATGAGATAATAGATATTGCTTATGACACAATAGTTATGAATTTAATATGTATATAATGTATTATAAATTAGGGATATTTTATATAAAACCCCTAAAATATAGAGTGTGATATTTCTTCAAATGTAAGAACATGTCAAGACCTCAATCGTCCAACCAGGTATGTTCACACCAAAGTAGGTTTCCCATGGATTATCAAGTTTAAAGAATGGTGTATATTACTATTTATAAGGGTTAGCTGACCAAATCTTATCGTCTTCTCTTAGTGACACTTAGATGGGAAAACTTAAGGGTTATGATACCCGAGAAATAGAGTTGTGTATTATCCATATGATGGGTATGGAAAATGAATATTTCACTAAACTATCCAATAATCATAAATGTTATGGTCAGAAAGTCAGACCACATAAATAACTAAATTAATTAGGTTTACACCAAAGATGGGTAATTTATTTGTGAAATATGGATCTTGGATCACTAAATGGGTATTATGTACAAGGTAATATTTTTTAGTGGGAGTATTTTCATTATAAGTCTTTTATGAAAATATATAAAAAATTATACTCATCCATAAATATGTCTTTGTTATAGATTTTGGAAAACATCATGTGAATAATTTTGAGATATCTTATAGGTATGACCTATAAAAATGTCATATATTGGTAGTTGAGAAGTGTTCTCAATGAGAATCATTCTGATCATTTGAATGTGAATGTTATAGAGATCAATTTCACCAGCTCTATCTCATGGATATTGGATATAGGGTATGCATCACACATTTGTGATGATAAAAATAGGCTCCGAGTTGGGAGGTAATTTAAAAAGGGTGAAGTAAATCTTCATGTTGGTAATAGAGAAATAGTTGTTGCATTATAACTTTGAATTTATTATATATGTAAACCAGGTGGATTAGTTCTATAATTAGATAATTATTAATATTTTTATACCATAGACATAAATTTTATTTATGAATTATTTTTGGATAAAAAAGATTTTTTATTAATTATTAAGAAAAAGAGTTATTATGTATACAAGAATAAAATATTTTATTTCATTGGGAATATGATGAATGGTTTATAAATTTTAAATATACACAATCATGTATATAACATTTAGAATGTGAAGGTCAGGGTTAATTTTAATCCCAGTTACCTTAGCATTATTTCCTTGGACATATAAATGAGAAACACATCCAAAGACTCTTTATAGTATTGGTTATTAGACCCATTCAATTATGTATCAATTGAAACTTTAGAGTCATGTTTATTATAAAATATTACCAGTGATCCTTTTATTAGAAAATGTTAAAGGGCTAGTGGATTATTTAATATCATAAATAGTTATACACGTAGACCAATGAGAACAAAAGAAAGTGGTGGTTTTATATACTTTGTTATGTTTATTAATAAATTTAGTCAATATAGATATGTGTTTTTAATGAGATAATAGTATGAAAATTTTGAAAATTTCAGAGTTTCAAAATGAAGTATAGAATCAAATTTGAAAAAGTATTAAGATTCTCTGATCGGATTGAGGTAGTGAATACTTATACCAAGAATTCACTAAGATTTTGGAATAATTCCTTAACTCACTCCTTATAGAATTCCAAAATGGAATAATGTATATAATTTGAGGAATCATACCCTTTTTGACATAGTTTTATTGATGATGAGTTTGTGTGACCATCCTATTTTATATTGGGGTTATTCTATGGTGACTTCTATATTCTTAAAAAACCTCATTCCATCTAAAGTAGTCATAAAAACACCATATAACATATAAATGAAGAAACATCCCGATATGTATTTTATGAGGATTTGGGGGTTAAAAATCACTCATGTGATGATTATTTTATTATAAGATAGTCCCCATGTTAGGAAAATGATTATTTATTGGTCATCCTAAGGGATCAAAGGATATTATTTCTATAATCCTACTTAACTCAAAGTGTTTGTGGCCCAAGATTGTTCTTTCCTTGAGAAAGATCATAAGAATAAAGTATTTAGTGGGAGGAAAGTTGAACTTGGGTAAGTAAAATACCAATAAATAATAATCATTACTATGGTCGAAGTTATTCCATATCCATAGAGTTGTGGAAGAAGAACTAACTCAAGTTTCACAAGAATCTTGAAGGTATTATAGGATTCATAAGGAGCTTGAAAGATATTGATTTCTTATGGAAAATGATAATGAAGTAATTTTAATAGGAGATAAAAAACTAGCTACTGATAGTATATTAAGAGACTGGATTCTAAGAAATGGATAAAATACATGGAATCTAATGTGGGATCTATCTACACTAACCATGTTTGGAACTTTGTGGATTCACATGAAGGGGTGACACATAAAAGGTGAAAGTGGGTTTTTTTCACACAAAAATGTACCCAAGATTATATAGTGCCTACCTATAAAGCACATAAGGTATAAAAGAGATAAAAAAATTCATGGTATCAACTATTAAGAAACCATTTAACTTATTGTGATTATAAAGTTCATTCATAAATTTCTCTCCATAACAACTCATTTTGATTATGAGATATATCAAATGGATGTTAAAACCAATTTCCTTAATGATAATTTAGTCAAGGAAATGTATGTGATACACCCCAATGGTTTCAAAGTTCCAAATAAATATTTTAATGTAGAAAAGTTAAAATATTCCATTTATGGATTGAATCAAGATTCCCAGAGTTCAAATATCTAGTTTGATTATGTGATCAAAGAGTGTGGTTTCATGAAGCATATATATGATAATTGAGTAAATAATCATATTAGTGGGAGTGTTGTAGTATTTTTGATATTACATGTGGGTAAAATACTAATTATTAGAAATGACATCAAGGAAGTTACACCCTATAAATATGTGGTTTGGGAAAATTATCCTCTATGATAGAAATGGGTGAAGCAACCTAAATACTAGGTATGAAGATCTCTAGAGATAGATCTAAGAGTATTCTTGGTCTGAGTCAGGATGTATACATTAGTAAATTTCTAAAGAGGTTTATCATAGAAAAATATGAAAAAAGGATATTTACTAGTGTTTCATGGTATAAATATTAAAAATATTTAAGATCCTTATAAGGATTTAGAAAGGATAAAGATAATACCTTATGAATCCTCTATATTGATATATCATGTATTCCATATTGTATACTCAACCTGATATCACCTAATCTATTAGAATAACCAATATATGCTGATCCAATCTTATTAAGAGTCATTGGATTACTATTAATAACTAAGGATATGTTATTGGACTTTGGAGGATAATATAAGATCCGTGTAAAGGGTTACATTAATCTATGTTTCTAATTAGATAAAGATGAAATGATACTTAATTTGGTTTCTTGTTTTTCTCGAATGGTGGAGCTATCCGTTGAATGAGTTCCAAATAGGCTACTATAGTGGACTCAAAAATAGTGGCATATTATATTGATACATCACATTATAAAAAATAATTTTTTTAGATCTAGAAATTAATTTCTGAATATGGGTTGGATTTTTGCATTGAGGGATAAATTGATCTTCACTATAAAAACAATGGATCCATTTCTCAAGACGGGGAACCCCAATCTCACTAAAGGACTAAACACATCCTTTAAAAATACCATCTCATATAAGAGATCATTGAAAGGGGTAGTGTTTAGATATGTTGGGTGGTTATAAAAGACAATGTGTAGATCTATCCATAAAACCATTATTATAGAAGAAGCATGATAGTCATGTTGAATCTCTTGTCGTACGATTCAGAAGATATTGAATGTAATTATTGTAAATTTATCATGATTTTAAAATGAAGGATATATCTACTTATCATTCATTCATGTGTGATGTAATTTATCTTACATGTACTATGGAATAATAATATCCCCTCAAATAATTTCTTTGAGTTTTCCATAATCAATGATCAACATAGAGTATTATGGGTTGTGATGAAATGTTAAGGTTAGTATGAGTAGAATCTCATCACTACCACAAAACTGGGTTTCTGCAGTGCCACCCTTTAGCAATTCTAAATAAAAGCACCTATAATGGGCACTTTTAGAAGTGCTAAAAAAAGTGCTGTTAAAAGTGATCCTTTATCAATGCTTTTTTTAGCGCTGATAAGGGCACCCCCTTTAACAACGTTTTTTAGCACTGTTAAAGGGTCCTCCTTTATCAGTGATTTTTTAGTAGTGTTGATAAAGGAGGGGAATTATCTGTGCTTTTTCTTAGCACTAATAAAACGTATATTTCAAACAAATATATTTTTTCATATAAAATAATATATTGATATATAAGTATTTTTATATTGATATAAATATAATATATATTTTTATATATGTTTTAGATAAGTATAAACAAACATTTTCACTTAATATGTATGATATTTTGTGAAAATGGGTTATAAAATATCTTAAAAATTATTAATTATTAATTTTACAATTATCATCGACTAATAATCATTTAATAAAAATTTGAAGACACAAAAAATAAAAAACATTAATAAAAGATCTAAAACAAGTTGAAAACGTAACTCAAACTTCAAACAGCCATAACTTTTGATCCGGGTGTCTGTTTGGGCTCTACAACATATCAAAATGAACCTTGCGATGATATCTATGAGCTAGTTGTCAATAGGGACCTTCTGTCACATTTTTTGAGGCAAAAAATGGCCCAAAAGGCCTCCAAAACTGATTTTTTAGTCTGAATACCCAAATCTTTTAAGATTCGATGGAATTTCAACCTTGTATATAGGGGTATTTTTGACATTTTTCGCTGAGGAATGAATTTATTTCAATGTATTACATTCATATTCATATTATGGATTTAAATTTTTTTCATTTTTCAAAATATACTTTTATTAATAATCAAATATATATCTATATATATATAATTTTTATATATTCACACATAAAAATTTAATTTTATAAATAATTAATTAAACATTACATATAAAATATATTTCCCAATATATAAGACTTATATAAATAAAAAACTAATATCTATTTTATTTAAAATAAAAATATATGAATATTTATATACCTATATAATGTGTACGTGTATATTTATATATTTGTGTGTGTCTGTATTGACAAACTGATATATATTCATTTTAAAGGGAATCCCCGAGAGTGGCCTTTTCGAACCCTCCACACTCAAGAACCCCCCTTCCCATGAAGAGATCATCTGGAGATGCCCCAACCGGGAAGGAGTTGTTTCCAGCTGAGATGACATTGCATCCCATGGGGTAACACATCGATCGGTGATGGTTCGTCACAACAATCCGTTAGCCAGGTGAAGTGTGCCCATTCTGCCCACCTGATAAGACACTGGGTGACCCGGAAAGACGAGTGGTACATGGGAGGAAGAAATTTGTCCAAGAGCAGGCTCCCAAGAATCGAACCCCAAACCTCACCGAACACCTTGGATATGGATCTCAACCTTGCACCACTACGACACCACCGAAGCATCACAAACTGATATATATTATCTATATATTATAAACATATTTATATACATATTAATATATAATATTTGTGAATATATATAAATATGTATAATTATACATACAGATATACATATAATATATATGTATGTGTGTGTGTGTGTTGTATATATGTATTTATTTATTTATAAAAACACATAAAAACATATTTTATAAATGCATTCAAAAATGATCTTATAAATATATATTAATATACGAATAAATATATTAATATATAAATATAACTATATATATATGTGGATATATATATATATATATTAATATATCTATATATATCTATATATATTAATATAGCTAAAACTATATATATTTATACAGATATATATATATATATTAATATAACTAAATATATATATTAATATAAATATATAAATATAAATAAATATATATATATATATATATTAATATATGAGTAAATATAACTTAATATATATATATAAATAAATAGATATATTAATAAATGAAGTGAAAAGCAATATGGTAGAGTCGTAAAGGCTTAGGGTGCACAGGCAATAGGTCCCATGTTCGAATCTAAGGGGAGACAGGTTTCACGCGCGTGGGTGGAATAACAGCTAGTGCTGTTAAAGGTGGGTGGGGCGCTGTTAAAGGGGGGTGGGGGCACTGTTAAAGGGTGCGGGTGGGGTTGGCGACTGGGGCGTGCAGTGTGGGGGTCAGGGCATTGTTAAAGGGGGGATTCAAGCGCTGTTGAAGCCTCCCCTGAATTCCATATTTTTTTTAATTTTTTTTTAACTTTTATCAGTGCTTAAAAAGCATTGATAAAAGGGGCCTTTATCAATGCTTTTTTAAGCACTGATAAAGGGGACCCCCTTTATCTTTGCCTCAATTAAAAACACTTTTTTAGCACTATTAATGCCTTTTTCTAGCTCTGATAAAGGCCATATTTGCAGTAGTTCATACTTGACAAAAATATTTTTATATGAGATATGATGCATAGAATCATGAGGTAATAAGTAAAAAATTATTACTTATACTGTCCCACCAAATTATATATCACATAATTTTATATAATCATTGATATAATTATGGGTTTATGCTTATTATCACTCTTTATTACCCATCATTTATAACTACTAATACAAAATATTCATCCTAGGAAACCATAGTGGAACATGTCTTGACCAAGAATGGATCTCAATCAAGGGGGTACTGACCCCTACTAACACAACCACCCAGGTATGATTTAAAGGAGTGAGATAACTAAAAATTAAAGCAAGTACCACTTTGAAAAGACAATCCATAGAATAATAAACACACAATCTAGTGAATTGAATAGCCAAACTCGCAACCTCATACCCACACTAGATTCATTGAGAAGAACATGTGCCTCATCAAATAACACACACAAAACTAGGGCGACACCAAAAATCTAGTATAGAATACAACTGATTAGTATCACATAATATATGTGTAGAATAAAAAATATAGAAGTGTGGTATGAGTCATATTAATTCTATGATTGTCATGTCTAAACCCCACCACCGGTATTATAGAGATAATTACAAATTATAAAAATCATAACATATAAATTAACTCAGATGACCAAACAGATAACACTATTGTGATCTACAAAGAGAAACACATAAGACAATATATTTACTTACCAAAAATTGATACACAATGAATAATCACTACCACAAAAACAGTTTTTCGCAGCGCCCCCCTTTATCAGCGCTAACGAAAAAGCGCTGATAAAGGGCCCCCCTTTATCAGCGCTTGTTTAGTAGGGCTGATAAAGGGGGGCCTTTATCAGCACTTTTTTTAAAAGCGCTGATAAAGGGTCGACTTCAAAAAAAAAATTAAAAATATATTAATATATTAATATATAAATATAGTTATATTGTTATATAAATATAATATATAATTTTTAAATATATTTTAGATAAGTATAAATGTACATTTACACTTATTATACTTAATATATAAGATATTTAGTGAAAATGACTTCTTAAAAAATTAAAAAAATATTTTTAATTAATAATTTGATAATCATTATGGAGTAATAGTCATTTAATAACAATTTGAGGACTAAAAAAATTAAAAAAATTAAAAAAAGATCCAAAATATGTTGAAAACGCAACTCAAACTTCAAACGGATATAACTTTTGATCCGGGTGTCCATTTGAGCTCTACCACATATCAAATCGAAGCCTGCGATGAGCTCTACGTCGTTGTGACTTGGGGGAGCCCCAGTCAAGCGTTTTTCGAGGCCAAAAGAGGCCCAGAAGGCCTCCGAAACTGAGTTTTTTGTTAGGGTACCCAGATTTTTTAACATTTTGTGGATTTTCAAACTTGTTTAAGGGGGTATTATTGGATTTTTTTGGCGGGGACTAAATTTATTCCAATGTATTACATTCATATTGATATTATATCTTTGAAATTTCATCCTTTTTTATAATGAACTGCTATTTATAATCAAATATATAACTATATGTACATATTTTTTATATATTCGCACCTAAAAATTAAATTTTTTAAATAAATAATTAAACATATTTACATATAAAATATATTAGCTTTATCTAAATAATAACTAACATCCATTTTATTTAAAATACCAATATATGATTATTTATATACCTATATATTAATCTAACTATATATATATATTAATCTAACTATATATATATATATTAATTTAACTATATATATATATATATTAATCTAATAACTATATATATATTAATATAAATACATATATATATATTAGTATTACTATAAATATATATATTAATATAACTATATATGTATATTCATATAACTATATATATGTTAATATAACTATATATATATATTAATATAAATATATATTACTATACGAATAAATATAACTAAATATATATATATATAGATATAGATATATATTAATATCACTATATATATATATTAATATTACTATATATATATATTAATATAACTATATATATATATATTATAATATAACTATATATATATATTATAATATAACTATATATATATATTATAATCTAATAACTATATATATATATATATATTAATATAAATATATATTACTATACAAATAAATATAACTATATATATATATATATATATATATATAGATATCATGAATTGGAATACAAATCAAAATAGAGTAGTGGTAAAGGCTTAGGCGCGCAGGGGGGAGGTCTCGAGTTCAAATCATGCGGGAGGCAGGGGCGCGCGCGCATGGGGGAATATAGCAACAAGCGCTGTTAAAGGGTGAAGGGGGTGCATGGGGTGAGTGGGCTGTTGTACAGGGGCAGAAAAACACTGTAAAATGGGGGGATCAAGTGCTATAAAAGCCCACCCGATTCGCAGTATTTTTTAATTTTTTTAACTTTTATCAGTGCTTTTTTAAAAGCACTGATAAAATGGTCCTTTATCAGCGCTAAAATGAAAGAAATGATAAAGGAAGGGCTGATATAGGACCCCTTTATCAGCGCTAAAAAAAGCGCTGATACAGGGGTACTTTTATCAGCGCTTTTTTTAGTGCTGATAAAAGACCCCTTTTATCAGTGTTTTTTTAGCGCTGATAAAGGGGTCCTATATCAGCGCTTTTCGGAGCGCTGATAAAGGGGACCCCCCCTTTATCTACGCTGGCTTTATCAGCACTTTTCTAGCGCTGATAAAGGTCATTTTTAGCACTAATAAAGGCCGTGTTTGTAGTAGTGAATATATGGAAACTCTACATAAGAAAATTCTAGATTATGTGGAACCCACTTAGGTGCACCACATGTCTCTATTTGGGTCAGTTTAGGAAGATATAACTGACTACCCCACCCCACCTGGCCACTATCCTGGTCCAAACACTTGAAATTATAGGCTAGGTCACGAGACTTGTCCCTCTAGTCTGGCTAATTGTAAGAACCCAATTATTCATTTAAGTTCTGGATCTTTTGTTTCTGGGTTGTACTTGAGAAATAGGAGGAAAACATGCCAAGTACTGGCTGTAAGACTATTGCACAACGTGACTAGGGGTTAGACGTTGTGTAATACCAGTACACACCGTGTAAGTATATCAGCAGAATTCATTTATGACATGGAAGAGGAAGTTAATAGAAAATAGGATTTGGTATATACACACCTTGAATTTTCATGTATAGGGAATATACTTTCTTTTTTTGGATAAAACGGGCAGTATCCTCATTTTCTTCAGACAGACAGAACCCCTCACCTAAGTATCATCAACAAAAGTGCTAAAGATTGTTTTTGCTCCCGATTCGTTGTCCGAACTCTGATTCGAACACTGTTAGATGTTTTGGAATCCCCTCAACGTGTTCTTGATTCCTCTTGAACCTTTAGTCATGATTTATTATCTTGAACTAGTTATCGATCCTTGAGATTTTATGCTCATTTTGTAGATCTACTCCTTCCTAGGTCGAATTATAGGCCAACGCTGGATGAGGAGATTTGTACTACCACTATGTAGGTAGTCTCATGACTTTCGCTAATTTTCAATATGTTTATATATGTCAGAGTTCCATGTGCCCATTTGAGGGTATTGCCTCAATTGATAATTAGCCTATATTATTGCCTATTGATTTTTAGGTAATTCAAAATGTGTTCTCATTCATGAATTTGGTTGTTTACCTTGAATTAGGGCCACCCCATGGGTGTGTTCCCCTTAGATGAACATTTATAGCCATTTGGAATTGTTCTCCTATGAGTTATTCCTTTTTTACATTCCTGGGTTGTTAAAAATGGTTTTGATCATTAAATAGAATTAAAATTGGGTTAAATTGTAATTGTTCTGCAGTAGAACTGAACGCCTCTGATACCAATTTTTCACGACCCGTCCTCAGGGCCCGTGTCGTGACTACCCCAAGCCCGCCTTCCATAGGCCAGGGGCTGGAGACTAGCACCAAGGCGTAAATCCCGCTAAAAAGGGAAGGCATTGCCTTTGTAAAGTAAACAAACACCACAGAGTAAGCAAGCAGAAGAAGTAAACACTAAGCAAAGCTGGGTACAACAGTAAGTGCGGAAAAGTAAATGGGCCAGGATACAAACCCAAAACTAAAAGTAAAGTACAACTCGAAAGGAAAAACAACAACTGAAAGTAAATCCGCAACATCGAGCCGCCCACTGGAAGTCCCACCTGAAGGGTGAGTACAGATAGCCTCCACAGCTCCTCAGGTCCAACTGTTCGCTCTGAGTACGTCCCGCCCAGTGGTCCACCTCCAGGTACCGTCCTGCTCCGCAAGTCTCAACCACGATCGGCGCTGTCTGTCGTCTGAAACCAACACAACGTAGTGCGGGCATAGCCCGTGCAGGGGTGAGTATAAGCTACTCAGTAGGGACCCCGAGACCCCCAAAGGTCTCACAGAATCCACAAAGGAAAGATGCAATCACGAAGTAACATCCGACACTGCTTAGGTATATGCCCATACATATACCTAATTCATCAATTCCAGTACGCTCCAATCTTCGAGCCCAAGAACAACCCAGTCCACACGAGAAAACACAACCCAATCCACACAGGAAAGAAAAACATAATCCACACAGGATAGCACAACACAATCCAAAAAGGAAAGCAAAACAGGATTCAGCTCACACGGGTATACTTCTTCGTATGACAATAAAGATGATCAGATATAGCAACTGATTCATCTAAGTCGTCGGACCCAAAAAGGATCAATAGGTACTAACCCCCGCAATGACCCATAAAGAATCTGACCCACACAGGATCGATAGGTAACTAACCCCCGCAATGACCCACATAGGATCTGTAGGCGCTGGCTCACACAGAACCGTTGAGCGCTAACCCACATAGGATCCGACCCACACAGGATTGGTAGCACTGATCCACGTAGAATCTCTTAGTGTTGTAGTCGTCGCCGTCAAATCCACTAAGAATCTCTGTACAACCATCGTTGTCGTCGCAGTCGCAAACACAGCCAGCTCTAGGGTTTCCGCACACAGCAAGCTCGTTCAGGAGGGTCCGCTCCACGAGCCAAGAGGCTGATACATCAACTGACACAAAGTGCAGAGTTGATGTATCAAAAAGTTCAGTATCGCCAACAGGAACTCAACGTCACAGACGGCGCGTCAATCGGACGCCCGGTCCGGAAGTTATTGGCTTTTTTGTCCCAGGGGCCCGGTTGTTTTTTAAGTCAAAACCAACCTGACCGTACTCCACCTGTGTCCAAACCTCAGGCGGAGTAATCCAAAAGATCCTTCTCACTAAGAGGAATCCAACAAAGTCAACAGCACGTCAATCAGACGTCCGGAGCTCAAGTTATGAGCGTTTCCGCTCCGAGGGCCTGGTTGGTTTCGTGTACGAACCAACTCGGCCGAACCCAAAGTATTCTGAAACCTTGAGTGAGATATACCAAAACGACCGTCTCGGTCCAAGGATTGCATCGCAACTGACGGTGCATCGATCGGAGGCCCGTAGCTCAAGTTATGGATGGACGATCAAAAGAGGTTCGGTATTAAGGGGTTCGGGCCCGGTCTGACCCGGCCCGATACCCCCAGGGTCGGCCCGAATCGGGTCGACCCGAACCGGTTCCGGGCCGCGGCGGAGCAGGGAGACCAGCGGCCTGTTCCGGGCCGCCGGCGTCGGAGCAGGGGGGACCGGCCGTCGCCGGTCCCGTGGCGAAAGAAGCCGGCCGGCCAGAGCGGGTCGTCCGGTCAAGGAGAAGCCGGGGGTTACAAACCCCTGGCGGCCAACTCAAGCGGCCCCCATTATGGGGGTCGCGGTTACAAAAGACAGGGGGGGTAGCCCCCCCCCCCCCCCTCAAACGGCTCGGTCATTTGGCCGAGCTCCTGGCCAGTGCGCCCAGGCCGGGTCGGGCCGCACCGGGTCGCGCCCAAGCAGGCCGGACCCGGACCCGGTTCGGGCCGACCCTGGGGGTATCGGGCCGGGTCGGACCGGGCCCGAACCCCTTAATACCGAACCTCTTCTGATCGGTCGTCCATAACTTGAGCTACGAGCTTCCGATCGATGCACCGTCAGTTGCGATGGGATCCTTGGATCGATACGGTTGTTTCGGTATATCGCACTCAAGGTTTCAGAATACTTTGGGTTCGGCCGAGTTGGTTCGTACACGAAACCAACCGGGCCCTCGGAGTGGAAACGTTCATAATTTGAGCTCCGGACGTCCGATTGACGTGTCGTCGACTTTGTTGGATTCCTCTTAGTGAGACGGATCTTTTGGCTTACTCCGCCCGAGGTTTGGACGCAGGTGGAGTACGGTCGGGTTGGTTTTGACTTAAAAACCAACCGGGCCCCTAGGACGAAAAATCCAATAACTTCCAGACCGGGCGTCCGATTGACGTGCCGTCTATGACGTTGAGTTCCTGTTGGCGATACGGAACTTTTTGATACATCAACTCCGGACTTTGTGTCAGATGATGTATCAGCATCTCGGCTCGTGGAGCGGACCCTCCCGAACGAGCTTGCTCTGTGCGGAAACCCTAGAGCTGGCTGCGTTTGCGACTGCAACGACGACGATGGCTGTACAGAGATCCTCAGTGGATTCGACGACGACAACTACAGCACTCAGCGATCTTACGTGGATCAGTGCTACCGATCCTGTGTGGGTCTGATCCTGTGTGGGTCAGCGCTCAGCGGTTCTGTGTGAGCCAGCGCCTACAGATCATGTGTGGGTCCGATCCTGTGTGGGTCATTGCGGGGGTTAGTTACCTATCGATCCTGTGTGGGTCAGATCCTTTATGGGTCATTGCGGGGGTTAGTACCTATTGATCCCTTGTGGGTCCGATGACTTAGATGAATCAGTGGCTATATCTGATCATATTTATCGTCATACGAAGAAGTATACCTGTGTGAGATGAATCCTGTTTTGCTTTCCTTTGTGGATTGTGTTGTGCTATCCTGTGTGGATTACGTTTTTCTTTCCTGTGTGGATTGGGTTGTGTTTTCCCGTGTGGACTGGGTTGTTCTTGGGCTCGTGATTGCATCTTTCCTTTGTGGATTCCGGGAGACCTTCGGGGGTCTCGGGGTCCCTACTGAGTAGCTTATACTCACCCCTGCACGAGCTATGCCTGCACTACGTTGTGTTGGTTGCAGACGACGGACAACGCTGATCGTGGTTGAGACTTGCGGAGCAGGACAGTACCTGGAGGTGGACCACTGGGCGGGACGTACTCAGAGCGAACGGTTGGACCCGAGGAGCTGTGGAGGCTATCTGTACTCACCCTTCAGGTGGGAATTCCAGTGGGCGGCTCGATGTTGCGGCTTTACTTTCAGTTGTTGTTTTCCATTTCGAGTTGTACTTTACTTTCAGTTTTGGGTTTGTATCCTGGACCATTTACTTTTACGTACTTACTGTTGTACCCAACTTTGTTTAGTGTTTACTTCTTCTGCTTGCTTACTCTGTGGTGTTTGTTTAATTTACAAAGGAAATGTCTTCCCTTTTTAGCGGGATTTACGCCTTGGTGCTAGTCGCCGACCCCTGGCCTATGGAAGGCAGACTTGGGGTAGTCACGACACGGGCCCCGAGGACGGGTCGTGACATTTTGGTTATGTTAATGCCTTGTAATAGTTTAAATTATATGATAGGCTTGTTGCCTAAAATTTCCACATGATTTGATTATTATTTAACCATATAATAGTTTAATTTACATGTGTTCCATGATATATGATATATGTCGATGTGAGTTAGAAATGTTGAAGCCATGTAATAGTTTAATTTACATGTGTTGCTTCTTATGTGAAATGATAGAGGGGTAAATAGCAATGGGCAAGCCATAGCCTCAGGTTAAAAGGAAAGGTCAGGATCATATTACTATTGCACCTTATACCTTGGGTGAACCATGGACTCCGTTAAAAGACCATAGATGGACTCAAAGAGGGTGTTATCATGTTAATTCATGAGCGATCCATGGATGTAGTGGTCGGGATCATTGAGAATTAATATAAATGTCGAGCAAACCTTGATTCAAATGAGGGATTCCGAGGATGGGATCTATTGGTAGCTGTTTATATGACATGAGTTGACATTTACTTATAATTTGAATATATAATGGAATGACTTATGATGCTTTTTCCAAGAAAAAGCACAATCTTGGATTAGATCTTCACTTATACTTGTTTAGGTGGTCTTTTGAGACAACTGATGTGATTACTATTGTACTAGGATCATCGAGCCTAAGAATGATCCCAAGACTTATATAATTCAAGGTAATTGAATTGATAATGAACATAAAATGAATAAAATTGGAAATAAGTAATTATAGGATAGTAAACTTTTGAGTACTTCCTAGTTTACTGCTTTCCTTGTTGCACACCTCCTGTTATATATATATTCACTGAAAGATTGGTATAGACCTTGAGTGGTTGCCTATTGTGTTTTAGTCTCACACCCTACTTGGGTCTTATTTTTGGGCCCAAATAGATTTGGTTGTTTCATGTGTTGATAAGGGTAAAAACACTTCTACAAGTACTTGATTGTTGTTTAGGAGAATGAGAGTATGATACCAAGCTAAGGATTGTGATTCTTATGAGTTTATTTTGTTCCTTTTTTTTACTACTGGTATTTATATTTTATATTACCATAGTGTAACTTGTTTTGGATGTTTTCCTAGAACATGTAACATGAAACATCATATTTGTATGCTATGACATCTGGTTATTTATATTATCAATCTTACACTATTTACTTTTGTTGTATGGTATTACTACTTCTGCTATCTGTTTATTATTTCCACATTGTTATACTCTGCCAATGTGGACATAGTCTCCCCATGATCATCACCCAGGACCTCATTACTAGTTGAAAGCCTCTGACTTTTGGGGAGATGCGTTTGAGGCCATATGGACAACTGGGCTTGGAGCACTGTCAGGTGACATCCAGACCTGGGACGTTACAAAGTGGCATCAGAGGAGGTTGTTTCTAGTTTGTCTTACTGTTTGACAAAATTAGATAGAGATAGGAAGAAAATAAGATTTCGTAATTATTTTTTCCTTGGAGTAGCTACCTCGCGTACCGGAGAAAGGAAAATTTCCTCAAATTGAATTGTGAATTTTGGGTTTCGAGCTATTACAGTAGATTTGATTTCACTATTGGGTGACACAATTGTATTGTTCTATTATTATTGATATTATTGTGGTTCTATTTTTGTGGCAAGACAATGGGATGAGGTTATTACAACACATTCATCCTATAG
Source organism: Viscum album (assembly GCA_963277665.1). Lineage (NCBI taxonomy): Eukaryota > Viridiplantae > Streptophyta > Magnoliopsida > Santalales > Viscaceae > Viscum > Viscum album. The sequence goes on from OY728133.1 coordinate 1,056,863,158, forward strand.
TCACTTGTTAGAAATCACATTCCATGCATTCTTATCATTCCATTTAGAGAGTATTAGTGATTTCATGCTAGATATGCATGCTATTTTGATAGGTACCATGATTTATATACCAGTTATTGTGATAGGTTAATTGGAACGTGTTATGGTTCTAATTAGATGGATGCCAAAATTTGGCCCATGAGGTGTATGGGACCTCTTAGATTGAAATTTGGTGGATCATGTTTCAGTTTTGTATTGAAGCATGTTACGATGTTGCTGTATGTGGATTCCAAACTTTGATTCTGGAGGAGTATGCCCCCCCCATAGATCAAAATTTGGCATACCATTGTTTTAATTTTAAAAAATGGGGGTTCTAGGGAAGTTTCATAGGTTTACTTATATAAAACCCAGACAACACGGTGTGTAGTTCTATGAAAACATGCCATGCATTCTTCTATTCGGGAAGAATGAATTTTCTTTAGTACATGCCATGTAATATGAGTACACACAGTGTGGAATGTGTTCGTGTGTTTGGTCGTGTGAGACAGAACATAGATTGATGGTTTTTGAAAGTTCATACCATGTATTGTTGGTACACACCGTGTAATTTTACATAGGTAGACCCCATGTGGATCTAGCCATGTAAAATTACATGACTAGGATGGGAGACTTGTGTACACACCATGTATCATACTTGCACTCCGTGTAACTGGGGTGTTTAAACTTCCAAGATGGAGGTGGTACACACCCATGTGAGAGCTTAAGGGTAAACACCATTTATGGTGTCTACACACCGTTTATTCCTCTTTTAGTACCCTTTGAGTTCCTTTTTCAGTTTTCCCTCTTTTCAGTTTTGGACCTGAGAGTAGTCCTTTCTAAGTAGTTCTCCACGTAGATCGTGATGGTGAAACCTGTAGAGAAATCTGATAACTCCTAATGGGTGTTGTGGAAATTTTATATAAATATAGAGGTTCTTCTTCCAGTTACCATTTTCAGTTTTCACATAAATGTGAGACTTGGCATGGATAGTTTGTTGGGTGTTCTGACCTACCTAGTTGATACCTTTGATCAGAGATGAGCCCTGAGCTATCTCTTATGAATGATGCTTTGAGAATGTTCCTGTGTGAGATATTCCCTTCTAGACTATGAGGTCGTGAGACCGCTTACTTATAAGGATTCCACAAGGGATGCATTCTATTACATGTTGATCTAGAGAATCCCTTGTAGGATCCCTCTCATATGTAACGTTTGTGAGGATCCCTATTGTAGGATGACTATATTGTCTGTCATTCGAGGATCCTGTGTAGGATTACTCCCTTAACTTTTTATATAAGGATCCGATGTAGGATGAATCCACTCTTTTTTATCTAGAGGATCCCAAGAAGGATGCCTCTCAGTGTTTAACTTAACCAAACCCAACCTTCATAGTGGTATTTTGGTAGTATCTTTCATTGTTTAACACCTAGAACTGACCCATTGGGCAGGCAGAGGGTTTAGTGCTTATAGAAAGGTGTTGAATTGTCCTGTTGTGATATATGGACTTTTGAGCTAAGATATTTTTTTATATTGACCCTTAATTTTGGAACAAACATTGAGGAATTCTTAGTTCAATAGGTTAGACATTCCCTTGGCATGGTCAGCTGCTTAGGAGGTCATGTTGACCTCTCTTTTCTTAAGTGATAGATGACTTGGTATGTTGTCATTAGGGTAAATGGTTATGTAGATTATGTGTGTTTGAGCTAGTGCCTGCGTGAGCCATATGGTACTAGAATGTAGAGGATAGACATCCTATGAATAGTATATAGAATGTGCCATTTTATCTTGTAAAACTTGGGTAGTATATGTTGAAATACATGGTACCCATAGAGTGTTAATTTTAAAATGATCCATTGAGCGTTGAGATGTTGGGTATGTTCTTAGGTTATCTCTGGAGAAGAGTAACCTGAGTGTTATGGAACCAAGTTTGTGCCACTTCTTGGGAGGACATTCTAGGACATGGGTGTTTTGACACGTTGGTCTATTTAATTTCTGCTTTCATGCCAAGTGATATGACGTGATGATCATGGTTTATAAAACAACAATCATTCATTTATGTTAGTTCCAAACTAGTGTTTTTGAGAGTTGCTAGTCATTTTTCTCAACGTTTAGGACACTCATAGGTGGGGAGAATTACATTGGTTTGGTTTAAATGTGTCATTCCATGTAGAAGGATCATAATCAAGGACCATTTAGAAATGGTCAATTCTACTTGAATTCCCTTGAGAATTCTGAGTCTTTTTTAATATTTATTCTTACTTGGTAGCATAACATTGTTGTTATTTGGGTTTGATTTCATTCCTTGTGAGGTACTGATGACCATGGATGGATCTTGGTGGTTAAGAATGAGCTATCATAGAAATTATTTGGTATAAAGGCATTGTGGTCTGTTAAATGATGATGTGTCAGCAAGTGAAACCGAGTTCTTTCAAAAGGTCGACCAGTAGTGGTTCATCTATCATTTTCTGGTGATCTTTGAATTCCTTTTAGTGTACTCTTTCTTAAGAGATGAGAACGTTCCCTATCTTGACATCATCCTGGATGTTCTAAGAGAGCATCAGTTATACATCGTGCTATAGTTGAAATCTTTTGGGCTAGTTCGTAATCTTTTTCAGTGTTGTACACTAGATGTGTGGATTTAAATGAGTCTCGGTTAATCCTAAGTGATGCTTGTGTTCCCGTGTAATAACCCCTTGGAAGGACTCTATATGCCTTCGACTTTCTTTGACGTAACCACCAAGAGGATGCCACTTTGGGTTCAGTTAGTGTTCTTATGTGGACTTTTGGGATTGTACCAAAGTCTCACTTGTAATTGGGAGTATGGACCACCTTGGTGGGTTCCTTGGACTCTAGGTAATGATTCTGATGGTATGGTTTTGGATTACACATTTTCTCATTTTTTGGCATGATCTTCTTAAATGATCATGGGATGGTTTTACTCGTTATCCTTCTTATTTCTCATGAATGGTTCAAGTGAAACGGTTTAAACACTCCAATAGTTTATGTTGGGTTGATGTGAAAGTCCTCAATGTATTTCTAAGAAATATTGTGTGACTAATTTTGATGAGGTTGATCGGGGTTCAACCATTATTTTTTATAAGGCTTCTAATAAGACCTTAGTTGTGTTTGAGTTTACCCAGTTAAAGTAAAAACACAATGGTAGCATTGTTAGAAATATTAGGGTCGTGCTTGGTGGAGTTTTCAAATGGTGGATGTGTTTTGGTAACAATGATGTTTGAATTGTTCTTAACATGCTCACAAAGGTTGCACTCTTCCTACCAATTGAGTAAACCTTCAGTTTCAATGAGCTTGGTAGGTTTCACTTCTGTGAGGTTTTACGACTGCACATGGTTCCTCATTCTACCATTCTAAATAGGGACACCTGGTTTACTTCTTGTTTCTAATAAAGGATACAGAGGGCGTTGGGTACACAGATGCTTTTGATCACAGCTTACCACCCCTAGAATGATGGCCAGTAAGAGTGCACGATTCAGGTGTTAAAGGACATGCTTCAGACATGCATCCTAGATTTCAGAGGTTATTAGGAGAAACACATTCCCCCAGTTTAGTTCACCTATAATAATATATTTTATTTTACTTATTATATGGAACAATATGAGGCTTTGTACAGTTGTCTATGTTGATCACCTTTGTGTTGGCTGTAGGCAGGAGAGGCAGCTCTGCTAGGACCTCATCTTTTTCAGGAGACCACTTAACAAGTTTATGTGATTTGGAAGTAGATGAATTCTATGTAGTATCATTAGATTTTTTTTCAATCATTGTGGATGAAATATAGAGTTTGAGTTTAGGTATTGAGTTTTTATACATGTTTCCTCGAGGTTGGGACACAAGAGGATCAGGATATGGGGTAAGATTTCGCTGAGATACATCAGGCCATTCGAGATTCTGGAGAGATTTTGGATGGTTTCATATCGGTTATAGTTACCCCAGAGGTATAGGGATATGCACGAAGTCTTACACATTTATCAGTTGCAATGTTACTTTTAAGATCCATCTCATGCTTTTCAGCCCGAAGAGTTTGAGTTACATGTATATGCATCCTTCAAGGAGTATCTTATATGAATTGTGGATCATAGCATAAAGTTTCTACATGGACAATCTGTTTCTTTAGTATGGGTGATATGATAGCATTGCAGAGTACAAGATGAGACTTGGGAGAGGGGGGCCATGGTATGATCATAGTGGGAAGATTAGTTCTCAGATGTTTCTTCACCACCCTTATAATATAAATTCGGGGACAAATTACTTTAAGGGGGGAAGTTTTTAAAAACTCAGTTATTCATTTAAGGTCATGATCTTTTCATTACAGGTTGTACATGACAAACAAGAGGAAAATATGCCAAGTACTAGTTGGAAGTTTTTTGTACAATGCGACTAGGGTTTACACACCGTGTAATCCCAATACATTCCATGTAAGGATGTCGACAAGATTCATTTATGATGTGGAAGAGGAAGTGAGCAGAAAAAAGGATCTAGTATATACATGCCATGTATTTTCATGTACATGGCATGCAATTTCTTTTTTTTGGATAAAATGGGTAATAGACTCGTTTCTTTAGATGGATAGAACCACTCACTTGAGTATCACAAACAGCAATGCTGAAGTTCGTTTTTACTCCCTTTTCATCGTACAAACTCCGATTCAAACATTGTTGGATGCGTTGGAATACCCTCAGTGAATTATAGATTCCTTTTGATCCTTTCTTCATGATTTCTTATTTCAACCTAGTTATTGAGCCTTGAGAATTTATTCTCATTTTGTATATCTACTCTATTCTAGGTAAAATTAGAGGCTGACTTTGGATGAGGAGAGTCGTACTACCACGAGGTAGGTGGTCTCATTCCTTTCACTAATTTTCAAGCTATTTATATTTGCTGGAGTGCCAAACACCCATTTTAGGGTATCAACTTAATTGAAAATTGGACTATGTTATTACCTATTGATGTTTAGGTAATTAAAAATGTATTCTCATTCATGAATTGGGTTGTTTACCATTAATCAGGGCCACCCCATGGGTGCATTTCCCTAATATGACCATTTATGGTTGTTTGGCCTAGGTTACCTATAAGGCATGCCTTTGTTCCCTTATTGGTTTGTTAAAAATGATTTTGATTATTAAATGGAATTTCAATTGTGTTAAATTATAATTGTTTTGAATAAGGGTTTGGGATTAGTGATTCACGCATTTTCCCCATGTTATGCCTATGATTTTTAAGCATTCTTGGAGTGTTTTTCTTGAATTGTGAACCTTCACATGTGAGTTTGGTTATGTTAAGGCCTTTTAATGGTTTAAATTGCATGATAGGATTGCTATATGAAACGAACATGTGAGTTGATTAATGTTGAAACATGATTATGCTGATGTACCAGTCATACTATATGGTACAAGGCTCTAGATGAGGATTTAGAGTAGGCACATTCACCATTGTAGAGCCAACATGAATTGAAAGAACGGTATGGTATGTCATTTACATCAATACTGAGCCTATGAAGATCTTCAAAATACAACTAGATGACAATCCACGTGAAGGTGGAGTGTTAATATCATGAAATGTGCTAGGGAGGAGCATTTCAAATTTATATTGTCTGGGTGATTCACTCTAAGACCTACAGGTCATGTAATTGTCTCTAAGCCTTTAAAACTTTTAATGGTTCAAACTCACCCCTTGATAGGTGGATTATCAAAAATAATAAAAAATTAATGCCTTAGGGCCATTCGGTCATATATATGCTCATGTGAGTTATAAATTATGAAGTCATATAATAGTTTAATTTACATGTGTTTCTTCTTATATGAAATGATAGAGGGGTAAATAAAAATGGGTGAGCCATAGCCTCAAGTTAAAAGGAATTGTTTAGATCATAAGACTATCCCACCTTATACCTTGGGTGAACCACAACCTTGGTTAAAATACCATGGATAGACTCAAAGACGGTGTTATCATGTTAAGTCGTGAGTGATCCACAAATGCAGTGGTCAAGCTCATAGAGACTTTATATAAATACCGAGATAACCATGAATCCAATGAGGGATTACAAGGATGGTCTCTATTGGAAGATGTTTATATTCCATGATTTTACATTTACTTATAATTTTAATATCTAATGGAATGACTTATGATGTGTTTTCCAAGCCAAATATCAAGTTAGGATTCAGTCTTCACTTATACTTGTTTAGGTAGTCTTTTGAGACATCTGTTGTGATTAATTTTGTATGGGGATCATTGGGCCTAGGATAGATGACAAGACATATATAATTCAAGGTAATTAAATTGATAATGAAAATAAAATGAATTTAAATGAAAACTAGTACTTGTAGGACTATTTAATTTTGAGTAATTTCTAGTTTACTACTTTCCCTATTGCACACAACCTATTATATATATTCACCATCAGATTGGCACATAACATGGGTGGTTTCTTACTGGGATTTAGTCTCACACCCTATTTTCATCATGTTTTTGGGCCCAAATTTATTATGTTTTTGTAGGTGTCGATAAGGGTAAGGACTCTTCTACAGGTACTTGATTGCTGTTTAGAAGCAGGGGAGCATGAGACAAAGCTAAGTCTTGTGATGCTTCTGAGTTTCTTTTGTTCCTTTTTGTACTGTTGGTACTTATATTTTATATTACTATAGTGCAACCTATTTTCAATGTTTTCCTAGAACATGTAACATGTAAAATCATATTTGTATGCTATGACATCTGGTTATTTATATTATCAGTCTTCCGCTACTTACTTCTGTTGTATGGTTTTATTGATTCTGCTATTTGTTCATTATTTTTAATTTGTTATACTCTAGAAATGAGAGAATAATATCCCCATGATCATCACCTAGGATCTTGCTGCTAGTTGGTAGCCTCTAAAATTTGGGGAGATGTGCTTGAGGCCATGTGGCCAGCCGGGCTCGAAGCACTGTCAGGTGGCATCCGTACCTGGGAAGTTACACTAATGTGTTCTAGTCCACTTGACCAGCTTGGGCCGCTACCCCTATTCATGTGGGTGGGACCATTTACCACCTGTGGGTTACATCTCCCTCTATAGTATCCCACATGGTCATGCCACATTCCCTCCAACCTTGGTGTGAAAAGTGGGTGCACGACACCCCCCGACCATGGAAGGTCCAGTAGGTGCATTACCCATATGCAACACTTTCTATGATGTATCTAACCCTTCTGTATGTTCCATGAGTCATGAAGTGGTAGAACCCAATTTAATACTCCCATAACCATGACGATGTTCATTACTCTCGCGGATTGTGCACCACCAACCCCAATGACTTTCGATCCTCTTCATCTCACGGGCTTCCATTATCTCACCATCCCTTTTGGGCCCCTTCATGCCATTTAATCTTATCCCTTATCAAACCACCACATTTCTTCACCATTAGACAATTCTAGGGCTAGAGAATGATGTCCACATGCGAGTGTAATGAAGAGAGAGGTTAAAGGAAAGGATAATAATAGAGAGAGAGAGAGAGGGAAGTAAAATAATTCAACCAGGATTTAATCGATTATCACCACCATAATGAACCAATTTAGAAAAATAATTCAAATAAAGTATTAAATAAGAACACATGGAGAATGAGGGTCAGTAATAATATCAGAAAAATGATGAGATGATGAAAAATAAAGAACCCAAATACAAATAATTCATAATCCACAAAGATGAAGTAATTAAATTATTCCAAATAATTCCAGTGAATAATAACAAATAGTGAAGCTTAAGAGAAATCATAGATCCCTACCTCAAGTTCAGACCATTCATTGATGGATACCATGACTATGTTTATTATCTTCAATGTTCGGATGAGTAGTTATAAAATTATTCTAAAAAACTTTTACTATTGCAACTCTCCTAAACCTAAGTCCATGCGGCTAAACTTAGCTCCAAGAGATAAATATAAATTTATAGATACATTAATTGGTTTTAGAATATTATTTCACCTTAATGAATAATTAACCTATTTAAAAAACTTTCTATTTTTAAAATCACAAAATAGTCCACCAATTAAGGTAAGTCCTTGGGTACCTGATGAAAATAAAATTATACCACCTCTAGGGTAAAACCTTCATTTTGGATTTAAATATGGTCTCATAATTCTCATAATAGGGGTTTTTATGAGATATAGTTTATTTACCACATATTCACATAATTAGGATAAAAATAATATTTTTACCCTTAATATATTTTTATCGAGGCTCTATATTACCCACAATTTCAAATTGGATTATCCTAGGGTTGTACACTACACCTAAGAATCAACATGACCATAAATTAGTTTTTAGGTCATTTATTAGGGTAAATTTATTATTTTACCCCTCATGAGGTCCTGAGACTATGAAAGTAAAAATTAAGTTAAGTCTTGACTGAGATAAATCTAGAGAAACACATCCTTCCCACCTAAAGATATTTTCATCCTCAAAATAAAAACAACTGGAGATCCTCTAATAATAAGTTTAACAAAATAAACTTATAAATAAAACTACCACATTTTCATGATCCTCACTCTCCCATAGAGGTCCTTGATCTAAGTTAAAACACCACTCAATCCCCTTGGAAAGAAACATCATATTGCCTCCAAAAAAGATATGTGCTTCGAGGATCTCAAAAAATAAATCAAGAAAAAAATATCTTACCTATAGGATATTATTTCCATGCCACAACACCCAAAACCTTTCATCATTTTAAGGTCTTCCCACTGTATAGAATGAAGTGAATCCATGAAGTGATGACTTCTATCATGAAAATATTTTATGCTAAGGTTACCTCTTGTGGGAATAATCTTCTCCCCACATTTTAAAGAGAGTTCTAAATGGTCATTATATAAGAATATCCTATCTACACTGTACTCCAACATTAATCACTCATAATGATTTTTCACTGACACCCAAATATATTTAAGGAAACATACACCATAATTTTCATGTCTACTTCTCGGATATCTTCTTTAAGCAAGGAAAAAAGACCAACATCACTAAATCATGGAATAATATTGACATAGGACTTATTTAACAATATCCTCCGAACCACATGTAGTAATATTCCACATACACTTCAATATCCAACTAGTTTTTCATCTTCTAAATAAGATAGGAAAGTTGTGTTATCATCACTCTTTTATAAAAAATACTAAAGATCACATCTGAAAATGGCACCAAATTCCTCAAATTGTTTAGGATCGTATAGATTCATATTAGTTTTCCCATTACAGCACAATCAAAAGAAAATATTATTGATTGTTAAAACAACCTAACTTTTTCAGATCCAGATATAAAAGCTCTGAACCCACACTCTAGACTAGGTAAAAAAAAATTAATATTTACATTTCTGGCTTTGATACTGATAAACATTATCCAAATTTAACCCTTCAAAACATATAATTTCAAACAGAAATATTGTATCACTTAGATACTCAAGTAACTTTTGGGTTTAGAGTTTTAAAGAATTAGTAAAATATCTTACATAAAAATTTGGATACATAAAAAAATGGTTTATAAAAATCTATTTCATCTCCCACTAAGCTATTTATATATAGTAACCTTCATAGGAATAACATAATAATTTTTTTTATTAAATACCTGTGGAAAAGGAAACATAACAAGTGTGAGATCAAATTATTATTAAGGGTAAACATAATAATTAACAATTGAATGTAATTAGAGAGCATAAGATGGGAATAGGTTTATGTTGTTATAATCATAGTGCAAGAGCATAACATAAGTAAATTCACACCCATCCAAATCTGGATTTTAAAACAAGAGTTATAAAACAAATCTTCAATATAATATAAGTTACATATAATTCAATAATCATAAGTTATGTGAAAAAATCCATAAAAAAAGGATCCATTAGAACTTTATGAAAGAATAAAGAAAAATTCTTGGTAACTTGGAACATAATTTTCATATTAGTCTTAAAATAACTCTTACAAATGGAATAAATAATCCAGTAAATTCCAATAATCACTTAGGAGAAATCTATAACCGATTAACTATGTCTCTTTACCCAATGAATTGGAGATATATATTATTTTCACCCATTATCATGAGCTCCATTAGGACCACTTGTAATCATAAACAATATCCAAGAACCATAACATAATCATCACACATGGAGTCTTTCATTTTTCAACATAATAATAAACATTGTTCTTTTATTTCTTGATTTATCCATAGAAAAAAATGGATTTAATAAAAATATCTTTGAAACCATTATAATACATCCAGATAAATAATAAGTATGGTATCATTACAATATATTCCCAATATATAATAAATAAAATCAATTTTTTTTTCATCGATGAATATAAATGCCATTAAATAATCAATAAAAACATTCTTGAGGAAAATAACCTTTCCACTTTGAAAATGAATTTTTAAAACTAAAATTTCACAAAATATTGTGAAGATAATTTTATCTTAAAATAAACTTAAAAATTATAAATGAAGTTTCATTGAAAATTTCATTTAGGATGGTGGGAAAATCTATTCATGTCATAGATCTTAAAAATGAACTTTCTTTTCAAACTTTAGTAAAGAGAGTCCAAAGTAACCCATGCAAAAAATGTTAGGAAATTTTCTATTAAAAACCTTTAAAAAATGATCAAAATATCATATAAAATAACTTTAGGATATAATAAATCTTTATAAAATAACATTATTTAAAACATTTTAGAAAACATTAATATGGAAGAGAAATATTCAATATCTAAAAGAAGATACCAAATTGGTATCACTTAGTAACAAATTTTTTATGTTTATTTAATAAATATGGGAGGGTATGAAAATTAAACATGTAAACCACATTCATAAATATAGGATAATAAAAAATATATGGTTTATTAAAATAATAGAATATGATTTCCCTAAAATAACATTGAACATAAATATCCTTGAAAAGAAAGAAGATTGTGACATAAAGCCTTTACCTCTTTTGAAACTTTCAAATCAAAAGTTATTAAAAGAAAGAGTATTAGTATGAATCTATAAATTACATGAATTTTAGGAATTAATATGTAAAAATTCATTCACGTGGTATTTAGTTCACCATACAAGTAAATCATTGTTCATTACATGATAAATGTCTCAAGAAAATGAGATTGATATAATAGAACCCATGCAAAGATAATTTTTTTTGAAGTGATAATTAATCCATGAAGTGATTATGAGAACATATTTAAATCCACATAAAAAATTATAATTATAAAATAAAAAAATTTAGATATAAATTCACACATAATCATGGTGTAGCAAAGTCGATAAAGAAGTAATATAACCCAATGAAATGAAATTGAGTTATGAAATCCCTTACCACTTGGTAACTTTTAAGTCAAATTCCCTTGGATGAAATATTATGAATTGAAACTTAAAATAACATGAAGTATGAAGGTTTCATGATATATCATGTAAAATTTAAGTATATACACCATATAAAATAAATTATGTGTATAACATTAAAACATTCCTTAATGAAGATAAATTGAGACAAAATTCCAAACCTCGAGTCTATAATTGCAATGTATGTCCTTTCAACACCTATATAATAAAATTATATAAATTATTTAATTGTTTATGAAATTTTTTTGCTTTATTAAATTATCATTAAACCATTTTTTCATTAATTTCAATAACATATTTAATTAATTAATCAATTAAGTCCACATCGTGTGTTTTGAGGATGCTCGGTTCATAATTGCAAAACAACTTTGGTATGTTGACTGTGGTAAAAAAGGTAATTGTTACATCATGTACATAATAATAATCATGGAATAATTACCATTCTTATAAAATAATTATACTTCTAAAACCAACCATGAAATATGGTTATGAAAAGTGAATTATGTTAAAATCATGGAGAAGGTTGGCCATACGTATGCAGGAGTAACGTTTCCATTTTTCCAATGATCATTTTGAAAATAAAGTAATATTTTATATTAATAGTATTATTATTATATGATAAATATAATATTTTATCTTTAATCAAACTTATATATACCATTCATGCATTTTGGTGATCAAAAACGAATCACATCGTTTTGTGGAGGTGGTAATCCACACGTACGCACAAACGACATTATCATTTTTCAATGGATAGAAAAAGTAAAAAAATGGAATGTGTATTATCTTTAAATAATGATAATTATTTCATGAATATATAAATATATATACACACACACACACACATTATATCAATCATTATAACTATCCATGAGAGGTGGTTATGGAAAATGAATTACATCAGTTCGTGAGGTGATAGCCCGTCGTACACACAAACGATGGTTTCATTTCCCATTTGATGAAATATGATATGGTTATAGGTTATTAAATGAACATAATAGAATCTATGTTTATATAAGATAATTATTTTATTATTTCATTATGGTTTAATAATAATTTAAAAAGGTATAAGAATAAATCAAACTAAAACATTCGGTTAAATGCTATAAATCTTCTTCACGAAACCACTTTTTCCTTACACCTTAATCCCTATAATGTTGATATTATTCTTATTATAATACCTCTATAATGAATTTAATGATTTTAGAGAGATATGTTTTTAGTTATTGGCTGAACCAAAAGGCTATTGAAATGTAGATAGAAGAGAAAAGGTGGTGCCCTTTTACAAGTGGGGGAGAGGACACACTTGGAATTTTTAAAAAGACTAAAATATATTAATATACTACTCTAGAAAAATGTCTCCAAAATGAAAAATTTATAAATATAATATGATATAGGGTATAAATATTTCAATATAATAGGGTTTATACATGTTTTTAGGTCATTTTAACCCTTATCACTTTAGTTTAACCCTCGGTAAATCCGTTTTAACCTTAATCGTGGTAACAAATTTTTACTACTTTTATTATTCATTATAAAAAACAATTAAGTTAACCTTATTGAATAATGTTAATTATTATTATTAAAAATATTAAATCCATATTATCCATTTAAATTCACAAAATTTACATAATTTAATCTAAAATTGAAACCGTAAAACATAATGAAAAATGGTTTTTAAGAAAAAGGCATTTTTAAGTAAAAATGTTTTTATTCCACATTATTATATATTTTTATTAAGATAAAATTTATTGTATTATTTTTAATAAAAATTAAGTAATAAAATTTTAAAACTATTCCAAAATATAGTGTGATTTTATAAATACTTGAACAAAAAATATAGTTTTCAATAATAATTAGTATTTTTTTACTATTCATAAAAAATAATGCTTTTTTGAAAATTATTAAAAATTTATCATAAGATAATTTTGAAATTTTGAATTCAAAAATTATATCACTTTTTCCAAAAAAAAATTTAAATTTCCATAAATTAATTATAATTTTCACTCACAAAATCAATAAAAATAATTTTTGATGCATAAAATACATTTATTAAGAAATTCAGTGATTACTTACTAAGAATTTATCAATAAATTTTTATTGATTAGGAAATTTATATATATTTTACAATTTGTCTACTTCTATTCAAACCCATCAATTTAACATATTGGTTATAACAATCATAAAATAATAATATTTCATGGTTTGTTTAAGCTTAGTGTTGTGTTCCATAAACACTATCAAATATAATATTTTTTTTAAAAAAATTCAGGTTGTTAAAAAAGAACCCAAGATAATACCCTCACAAGTAACAAAAATTCACAATCTTATGAAAATATGTATTATTGCACCCTATAACAAGAGTTTTCATGTGAAAATTAAAGACATAGAGGAGTTCCTTTACCATGTAGGCTAAGAACATGAAGAAATATACCAATTAGACAAGTATAATTTCATCCTTTAATCAATTTATACCATAATATCATATTTTTATACAAACTATGAGTATTAAAGATGAATTTTTTATGCCCCTAAATGCTAAAATAAACTTTGAACGGATTATATAATCCATAAAAGTATAATGATCTATTCATCTCATCTTTAGTTATTAACCAAAACTGAAATGGTTATCATAAGGTAAGATAATATCCAACATTTATAAACCTTAATATGAAGAAATAATACATTAATATCTAAAATTCAATAATAAAACTAAAATTTAAAGTTAAATTATTCCAGAAATTATTAACTCTGTATCCTAATTAATTTCAATAACCTCAACTTTAAAGAATGTTTTAACCTCAAAAGTTGCCTCATACCTTTCAAAATATATCCCCAAAATCTAACCGAATTATCCTAAAATAATTCTTTATGTCAAACTTAAGGGTTATACATACCTAAATCCAATAAATCATGTCTCAAAATAACATTAATTACCTCAAAATTACATCACTTATAACCTAAAAAGGGGTGTTTATTCCATTGAACATATGATCAAACATAAACTTATAAATCCATGATGGTATCTATAACTCTTAATTTAACTTCACATTAAAACATCATAATATTCAATGTTATATAAAACCTCCTTTTATACCAACTATAACATCCCCAAACCCACACTTTAAAATACATTGATAAAATAATCTTTATATTTTTGGATTTGATATTGATAATTTTGACCCAAATTGATCCCTTCAAAACATATAATATAAAAATGAAATATTGAATCACTTACATACCCAGGAACTTTGAGATTTATAGTTTTATAAAATTAATAAAAACTCTTACATGACTACTTGGATACATAAACAACTGGTTCATAAAACTATATTTCATATCCGATGAAGTTCTTCATATCTAGTAATCTTCTTATGCATAACATACTTAAAAACATTATTCATAATCTGGGAAAAAGGAAACATAAGACGGGAAAACTAAAATCCACGGTAAGGGTAAAGATAAGCATTAAAAATTGAATGAAATTAGTGAGAATAAGACATGAATAAGGGTATGATGACATAATCAAAGTGCATGATCATAAAATAAGAGTATTCATATGCATAAAAATTTGGATCATAAGTCATGAGACATGGAATAAATCTTTAGCATAAAATAGAAGTCATATAGGTCAATTGTCATTAGACATGTAAAAAATATCCTTAAAAAAATAATTTATTATAACTTTATGTAATTATAAATAAAATAACTTGGTAACTTGGAACATCATTTTCATATCACTCTTACAATGACTCTTTCAAATGGAATAACCTACATGGTAAATTCTAATAATCTATTAGGACAAACCTATAACTGGTTAAATTTATCCCTTTACGAAATGAATAAAAGATATGTATAAGGTTCACCCATTATCATGAAATATATCTGGATCACCCATTATTATAAACAATGTCCAAGAACAATAACATAATCACAACAGATGGAAGCATGAATTTTTCAACAAAATAATAACAATTGTTCTTTCATAGATTGATTTACCAGTTAAAAAGAAATGAGTTTCCGAGAAATATTTTTGAAACAATCATAAAAGTATAGAGAAAGTATAAATATGATATAGTAAAAAATCTCCCTAGTTTATAATAAGTAAAATTAAGGGTTCTTATCCTGGATGAATATAAATACCATTTAAAGATCATTAAAAATTTTCTTGTGGAAATTACCGTTTCCAATTTGAAAACCAATTTCTAAAAATAAAAATTCACAAAATTTTACGAAAATAATTTTACTTTAAAATATCCTTGTAAAATTTTTCGGTATGATTCAATGAAATAAATTTCATGATGATGAGAAAATTAATTCATATCATAAATGTTAAAAATAAACATTCTTTTCAAAATTTTGTAAAGAGAGAAAAAAGTAACCTAAGAAGAAAAAATTAATAAATTTACTTTTAAAACCTCTTAAAATAAGATAAAATATTATATAAAATAAATTTAGGAAATAATTTATTCTTATAAAATAAGATTCTTGATTTTTTTAGAAACCATAGATATGGAAGAGAAAGATTCCCAATATGAAAGAAAATACAAGATTCGTATCACTTATATACAATTTTCTTGACGTTTATTTAATAAATAAGGCAGGAAATGGAAAATAAACATGTAAAACACATTAATAACCATATAATAATAAAAAAGTCAACAAAGAAAACCCTAGTAAATCATGGTGCACGACATGAAACATTCCTTAGGAAAATGAGATTGAGACAAAGAAAACCCTTGTAAAGGTAAAAAAAAATTATGTGATAATTAATTCACGTAGTGATTATATAAAAATATTTAAATACATATTAAATAGAGTGGAAATATAAAATAAAACAATTAAGATATCAATTCACATGTAATCACGTCATAAAAAAGTCAACAAAGAAGTGATATAACCCTATGAAATGAAATTGAGTTATGAAATCCATTACAAATCGGTAACATTCAAGTCATATCCACATAGAAGAAATAATTTGAATTGAAACTTAAAATAATTTTATTTATTAATTATGCATTATATAACATTTAAAAGGTAAGTATATACACCACATAAAATAAATTAGTTGTATAACATTAAAACATGCTACAATGAGGAGCAGTTGAGACGAAATCTATTACTTTGATTCCCGACCTACTATGTATGTCCTTTTAACACCTATATAATAAACTTATATAAATTATTTACTCATTTAAGAACATTTTATAGGTTTATTAATTTATCATTAAACCATTTGTTTCTTTATTTCGGTGACATAGTTAATTACTTAATCGGTTAAGTACACAACATTTGTTTTGAGAACGTTCAGTTCATAATTGCAAAATGAATTCAGTATTTTGACCTTGGTCAAAAAAATTAAATTTCCTATCATATTTATAATAATAACCACGAAATAATTATAAATTTTATACATTAATTGTATTCTTAAAAAAACCATGAAATATGGTAATAAAAAATGGATTATGTTACAATTATGGTGGCGATAGGTCTTATTAACACATGAGTAACGTTTCCATTTTTCAATGAACTTTAGGTAAATAAGGTAAGTAGTATATTATCATTCCATAATTATGATAATATTTTTAATATCATATTATCTCTTTAAATACACTTATATATACAAGCCAAGTGTTGCGGTGATGAAAAGAGAATCACATTACTTTATGGAGGTGGTAATCCACATGTACGCACAAATGATAATATCAATTTTAAATGGATAGAAAGGTAAGAAAATAGCTGATATATTATCTTCAAAAAATTATAATTATTTCATTAATATCATATATAAACATTAAATATACCATTATAACCATATGTGAGAGGTGGTGATGGAAAACGAATTACATCAGTTCACGAGGTGGTAGTCTGTCGTACACAATAACGATAGTTTTATTTATCATTTGATGGAAGATAGTATTGATATAGGTTATTAAATTAACATAATAACAACTAATTATATGTTATAAAATGTTTTTATTATTTCATCCAGGTTTATTAATATTTTAAGGAGGTATAAGAATAAATAAAACTAAAACATTAAATTAAAAGTTATACCTCTTCTCCAGACAACCTCATTTTTTACACCTTAATCCCTATAAGGATGGTATTACGACAAATATAAGATCTCTATAATGTGTTTAGGTATTTTATTAATTTATTTCAGTTGGTATTGGATGAACCCAAAGGCTCCATAAGTATGAAGAAGATAGGGGTGCTCATATATAAATGGGGGAGTGGATACACTTGGATATTTTTAAAAGATTAAAATATATTAATATATTACCCACAAAAATCACTATAAAATGGAATAATTATGAATATAATATGATTTAGTGTTGACATATTTCCATATAACAGGATTTAGAAAAGTTTTTAGGTCATTTTAACCATCATTACTTTAGTTTAACCTCTGTAAATATGTTTTAACCTTAATCATAGTAGTTTTTTTTATGTTTTTACTATTATTCATGAACAAAAATTATGTTGAAAAAATTAATTAATATTAATTATGATGATTAAAAATATAGAATAAATATTACAAAATTCAATTCGCAGAATTGATAGAAATTAATTTAAAAGTATACTCGCAAAACATGATGAAAAATGGTTTTTTTCAGAAAAATGCCTTTCAAGTATAAAAATGTTTTATTCCAAATAATAGAATAATATTAACTATTATAACATATATTGGAATATTTGTAATAAAAATATATTAATGAAATTTTAAAACTAATCCAAAATTGATTGTTTCTTTTTAAATACTTGTTTTTTTTAAACGGGTGGTGCCTTAGTCAAAGACTAGGGCACAATTTATTATAAGAGAAAGACAAATTACATGAGTCTAAAAGAAGGAATCTTATTAAAATCTTTATCAAAAAGAGGGAGTAAGTCTCCAGGCAAATCGTGTCGATGACTCCCATGTTGGCAAGACCGTCAACAATCGTGTTAGCTTCCCGAAACGCATGAGTGGCAATGTAATTGATATCCGCGAGTGAATACAGTTGATCCAAAGGGAGGTAAGCGGTCAGGCAAGATGCACCACCCCCTTCCAAATAAGCTTGGATGATAGTGGTTGAGTCACTTTCAATCCAGATATTGTTTCATCCTTTTTGCTTGAAAAAAACAACGACATGGATAACTCCCATCATTTCTGATTCCAGGGTTGTGGTCGTACCATAACTACCAAAGAAACATCCCTGACATCTGCCAAGATAGTCTCTGAAAATAGAACCGCAGCATGTCGGTCCCGGATTGCCTTTTGATGCACCATCAACATTAGCTTTGTGCCATCCTGGAAATGGGGCTTGCCAGAAGACCTCAAAGGTGCGCCGCGGATGTCTGTAAATTCCATTGATCCGGAGATGATGCAGGATTTCGAAGTCACGAACAGAATTATCACAATACACTTTCTAGATCGAGGCAGCTTCTCGAATGGCAATGAGGATGCGAGCCTTACCTGTATTGAGCTTAAATGAGCAGTTATTAAAAATTAAATTATTCCTATCATGCCAGATAACATGGATAATTTCAGCGACAACAGCCAAAAAGAGATTCTTGATTTGTTGGGAGGAATCAAGATTTACACAATTCTACAATTGAGAGCTGATAGAGTCAAATAAAAGCCTCCTGCATTCAAAAATATCAAGAATAAAGTTCCAGAGAGCTGCAACAGTAGCACATGATAGAAAAAAATGATTGACATCCTCTCTATGCTGATTACATAAGTGGCAACGAGAGCAGAGATTGATCCCAAAGGATTGCAAACAAACTTCTGTGTGGATTATGTGCTGCGCAATACGCCAAACAAGAGTAAATCTCGAGGGCCTAATCCATGGTTTGTTTAACATTTTCTGCCAACACAAGTTAGAAATAGAGTTTATGAAATTGTAATTGTAGTAATTTTTGGAGTCCAAAACACCATTAGGAGAAGGTTCCCAAATGAGGAAGTCCCCAGAGTTGGAAAAGTGATAATTGTCGATAATGTGGATGATATCATCCGAAAGAATAGTGTCTTGAGAATTGACAATGTCCCTGATGGAGTTTATATGAACAGGAAGAAAGTTGGGTGACAACATGGAGATAAGAGGGACACCGGTCCAATTATCAAGGCAAATTTTAATGGAGGAATTAGCACTAACCATCCATCTGAAATTGTTCATAATGTTGGAAAAGGAGTGACCAATGGACGACCAAATGGGAGAAGTGAAGTAGTTTAGATTTACATTCTTAACCCTGGAAAGAAGCCTGCTCTGAAGGAAGGCAGTGGAATCCGAGTTAGTATGAAGCAACCTCCAAGTCAAATTAGCTTGAAGAGCATCATTAAAGAACTTAAGATTCTTGATTCCAAGACCACCCTTGTCAAAAGGTTTGCAGCAGGTGGACCAAGGTATGGTCACAAGCTTTCTTTCAATAGTACTTCCGGACTAGACAAAGTTTTTGATATAGACGTTGATTTTTTTAAGAAGACTAGCAGGCCAATGGTAAACCATCATCAAGTAAACCATTTTGGAGACGATAGTTAATTTCACAAGACAGATTCTACCAGTCATAGAGAGAGTTTTACCCTTCCATGAAGAGATCTGTTTGGTTATTTGGTTGAAAATGTTGTCAAAATAGCTGGACTTAGGTCTTCCCCAGAAGATCGGAACACCAAGATAAATGAAAGGTAAAGAACCTTCCTTGATGCCTATGTAATTGATGAAAGTACTAGTGAAATTTTTTCCAAAGAACACAAAGGATTTGCTCCAGCTTATTGATTGGCCAGAGATATCTTCATAGTGTGACAAGGAATTTTTAAGATTTTGGATGTTCCTTTTTTCTCCCTGAATGAAAAGAATAATGTCATCAACGTATAAGAGATGGGTGGGAACAGATAAGTTTCTAAAAGCATGTAAAGGTTTAATATTGTTCTGATTCACGGGGCGAATAAGGAGTCTGCTTAAATAGTCCTCAGTAATGGAAAAAAGAATCGCCGAGAGAGGGTCTCCTTGACGGACTCCCTTGTTACATTTGAGGAAGCCCTTAGGAGCCCCGTTTAATAGAATAGAGATGGAAGCCGAATTGAATAAGTTATTTATCATACCAGTGAAGGAGTCATTAAACCCGAAGCTATTGAGAACTTTGTAAATAAAACCCCAATCCATGGTATCAAAATCCTTCCTGATGTCCAGCTTAATGGTAACACTACCACATCTAGAGCCTTTGTTTAAAATGTTAGTACATTTCGAAGCAAGACAAATGCAATCTTGAATAGACCTACCTTTAATAAAACTGAATTGATTCCAAGAGACAATTCTATTACAAATGGGGGCAAGCCTATTAGCAAGGAGCTTGGTAATGGTTTTGTAGATGGTATTGATAAGAGAAATGGGGCGAAAAAGATGAATCTCAGAAGCATTCTCCACTTTTGGAATAAGGGTAAGAAACTGGGCATTAATGCCATAAGGTAGAAATCAAGTGGAAAAGAAAGATTTAACAAGATTACAAACATCCAAATGTATAATCTCCCAATAGTGTTGGAAGAAGCCATTATTGAAACCATCAGGACCCGATGCACTATCAGGATTAAGGCTAAAAACAGTGTCCTTGATTTCATGATCAAGAGGAATGCTTAGGAGAGCATCATTGTCATCAACAGTCACCAAAGCCGGAATAATGTTGGGAAGGAGGTCTTTACTAACAACCAGACCATTAAATAGGTTATGAAAGTAAGAGGTAATGTGATTCGTTATGGCCTCTTCAGAGTCAAGGAGAGTATCATCAACTTTAAGAAGGGTAAGAGGCCTACAGACTTTTCGAATTTGATGGAGAGAGTTATAGAATTTTGTATTCCGATCACCATCTGAAAGCCATTTGGTTTTAAAAAATTTCTTTCTCATATCTTCTTTATGTTTCAAAAGGGAGTTGAGTTTTAGAGTAATATTGATTTCTGTATGCGAATCCAAAGAGAAGTCAGAACAGGTGTTAGAGGTTTGAATTTGCCTAAGGTCACTTTCGAGAAAGGATATGTCCTTCTCAATCTTCTTAGATTTGGAATTACACCAGCCTCAGAGACATTGCTTGAGGAGTTTTAATTTGGTGATGCAAGCGAAAGCATCATTGTGATGTTGCATGCCTTCGCAGACTCTTTTAATAAAGCTGGAACAATCAGAGTTCTCATCCCAAGCATTATTAAATTTGAAAGGAAGAGGAAGTTTAATATTTCTAATGAGAAGACTAACCAGGATGGGATGATGATCAGAGTTGATTCTTGATAAGGTAATACAAGATATGGAGTCCCTTTTGTCAATGGCATAGGTATTAGTAAAACCTCTATCTAGTTTACTAGCAACAAACCTATTAATATGCCTTCTATACCAAGTATATTTCACCCTCGTTATATTGATTTCTATAAGGTTACAATCATCAATGGCACATTTAAATTCCCTTGAGGAAATAGAAGAGTGAGAGGGGCCAATTCTTTCAGAGGAGTCAAGAATCACATTAAAATATCCTATCACAAACTAGGGGGCCTGAATAACATTGGCCAGAGCACTAAAATCATGCCAAAGGGGTCTACAGTCTTGATATCTATTTTTAGCATAAATCATAGTTTAAAAAGAATGGAAACCATCTAAGGAAAAATCACAGTTAAGTATTTGCTCAGAGATTTTAAAAACATTAACAGATTGCAAGGAAGAGTGATAAAAAACCCCTAAGTGATTCAGTAGCATTTCCATCCCTGAAAGCACCCAAAAAGTTATAACCAAAAGAGAAAATATTCAAACATTTATCAGAGAAATTAATTTTGTGCTCAGCAATAGCAAAAATTTTAGGTTTATGAGTCAAAAGAAATCTTTTTAAGACAACAAAAGTGTTAGTGTTCACAAGACCCTGACAATTCCAAAAAAGACAATTCATTGAAACCTGCTTTTGGAGTTTGAACTCCCTTTTTTTGGTCCCCCTGAACCCTTCTTCCTCCCTGATATTCTGACACCTTGAGAAGGGGGGGGGGGGGGGCTGGTTTTCTTTCCCTTCTGGATCATAGTGGAGACAAAAGTATTGTTAGAAGCACCTGAATTACCATCCTTATGATTTATGTTTAAAGAATTTGACTTCAAGGGAGTGGCCAAGGGAATCATACCCACTGCTGGATAATCCTTTGCCTTAACGAATTTTCCAAGGGAATTCTCCACTGGATCAGCCACCACCAAAGATAGTCCTGCTCTGACAACAAGCGATTTTACAGCAGATGAAGAATTCACACAAGGATTTCCAATCACCTGGGAATGCAAGGAGAGTCCAGGGCTTATGGAAGGATTCAGAGGAGTATCAGTCCTCTATCAAGATTCCAATGGAGCATGAGTATCCTCTCTTGAAGAGTCATTAGACTGCTCGGAGGAGATAAGTGCTTCTGCCTCACAGCCTTTAGAAGAGTCAGATGGAGGAAGATTGGCCAAAGAGTTTCTTGGATCCTCTGCAGAAGAACCATCCACAGAGGGAGAAACCAGTGGCTGCTCACAAATGCTAACAATCATGATTTTTAGTTCCTTAAGAATGTCCTCATCAGCCGAAATTTTCTCCTCATCATCAACCATATTAGACCATAAGGCACCCGACATCTCGCCCTGTAGAAGAGGTTTTTTCACCCATTTTCCAGGATTCTTCAAGGGGATATCAGACTTACCCATGACAGGTTTATCCTTTTTCTGATTTTGAATTTGAGTCCACCCTTCATCCATAGGTTTCTTTTCTTGGATCTTAACTTGGTTCTTCATCACTCGACAGTTGAGTAAGGAGTGTCCAACAATCTTACAAAGATCACAGAACGGCGGGATATGCTCATACTCAATGCGAATCTCTGTATTGAATTCATTAGCATTGAAGAAAATTGACTCCGGAAGTATGGAGTCAAGATTGACATCAACCATGACTCTAGCATAAAGATCCAGATCAGCATTGAGTGTCCTCTGATCAATATTGAGTGGAGTTCAGATACAGGAAACTATGTCATTAAGGATTTTGGGATGCCAGAAGTAGAAGCTAAGCCCGTGAAGCCTTACCCAGACCTGAGCCGACGTGTTCCGATGTGTATAGGGATTGAAGGCATAGTCCCATTCAGACAACCGCAGCACCCCAGGCATGAGCTGAACATTTCCAATTTTCCAGACTCGATCCAGCTCCTCCTGCGAGCCTAATAATATGTGAAAGTATCCCCGTCCAATTGGAACAAGCTTCCAGTTAGCGAACCCCCAGATGTGTGCAATTCTAGATTTAAGATCGAGAGACATCCAGGGTTTATCACCTCTTAGATAAGAAATTCGGCCCATAACAGAGAACTTACATAGTTGCGAACGTTGCAGGAGGGTGTCGGGATCAGCCTCAACCGCATAGCGCCCATCATCCATCCATTTGCAAAACGAACGGTTCGAATCACAAGATTTGCACAGATCAGACCCCTTAAAAGCATCCAGGAAGGAGATTCCTTGCGATTTAACGAGTGGAAGGGATTGCGCTACCTAGGGTTTGGAACGCTCTCCATCGAAAGCCCTTTCCCATTCAGGATCAAAGGCCTCCATGAGAGACAATCAAAGAGAAGAATCAGCAAGAGCATATCGATCATCGCAGGAAAACCCTCGGTTTCGAGGAGTCGCCGCTGAGGAGCGCTCTCGAGAATCCATCCTCCTTATACCCAAATTTCCTTCGTAAATACTTGAATAACAAAGTTAGTTTTGAATGAAAATATTTATTTTTCACTATTCATTAAAATATCAAACCTTTCAAAAAATTATCAAAAATACATAAAAAGGTTATTTTTAAATTATGAATTAAAAAATGATATCCTTTTTATAAATTAAAATTTATAAAATATCTTGAAATTAATTATAATATTTCTCACAAAAGCAGTACAAATCATTTTTGAATAAAACTTATTTTTAAAGCATAAATGAATTTAATAAACAATTGAGAGATTATTTACTAAGAATTTATCAATAATTTTTTTATTTATTAGTACCTTTTTATGTATTTTATAATTTGGTTACTTCTATTCATACCCACAAATTTAACGTATTGGTTATAATGGTCATAAAATAATAATATTTTGTATTTAGTTTAAGCTTGGTGTTGTATGTCATATATGTTATGAAACATAATATTATTATAAAAAAATCTCACGGTGTTACACCAGACCCTGATATAACATCTAACTTAGTGAAAAAATTTCATAATCTACCATGAAAACCTCTTCTTCCTCCCCATAGAAAGATTTTTCATGTGATGATTACACCCACAAAGATCCATTGGATTTACAATACTGAGGGTCATGCTCTACTAAGATAATATCCACTCATGATATCTATACCAACATATAATGTACACTATGAGGAAACTACAACCCACCTAGTGAAGTGTATTATGTGCTCTCCACCATAATGTAAAACCCTTTATGTTCATCCTTAGACAATATCTAGTCATACAAAACCACTAAGTCAATATCCTCAAAAAGGATATCTCTCACATAAGGGAAAAGTATTGTGCCACCACCATCGATATAAGGTGAGAAACATATCTCTCCTCACCCAAGAGTCAACTACTCAGAAGTGAGATGCTCATGTTCCTACTCCGTTATCAAGACACATAATCTTACTCCATAAGTGTCAACCACCACACCACTACTATACCATAACTACAATGGACTCAAATTTACAATGATACATCTACCCTATAAACTTTGATCCCACATGAATGCACATCCTTCCACTCAACAACACCAAAAATCTATCTTTTAAATGCAATCCAATCCATATATAGGTCTTCTAATGATGTATATCCCTAGGTATCCCTTCATAAGAATTCATAAATTCATCCACATTCACTAAAAGTGAATTTATCATCCATGCACATAGAATATAAATCCATTCATACCATCTAATGGGTAACCAAAATAACCTTCAAAGGGGATATATCTACTTGTCACTCCTATATATAGTGAATTTTAACTATAAATTTCAGCCACCACTTCTCTTAAATAAACTTACATTCCTCTATGATTTTATTAAATTTGACATTTAAAACTCAACTAAACTATGACACACTAACCTTATACCTAAACATGATGACATCACTTCATTATAAGGGGTACATGAAATTTGGTTGCCATAAGATAAAGTTATATAGATGAAAAAATATTTCCAGTGGTTTTACTAGTGTCTCTAATACCCCAAAAAATGTCCCAAAAATATATTTAAAGCATATACTATCTAATATGAGGTTCCTAAAAAAGTTATCATTAATCATACTCAGAAATGAATTCGTTGAATCTTTATAAAATCCATTCATTGTACACATCTTCCTGTAGCTCCAGTTTTCATCACCCCATGCATGATAGGATCTAACCAATGAAAATGATTGATGGGAGTGAATTGAAGCATCATCCACCTCTATTTTGTTCTATACCACCCACTTCCAAATTTAAATTGCTTCTTCTAGGATACCAAATAAAGAAATAAAATCTATAATATTAATTATATATTTAATGTGAAAATGAATACATTGAATTAATTTGACTATCTTCAAGTGAAAGAAAAACATTCTCTGATAACCAAGATGAAACTCTTTCAATATTAATCAACTATCAAAATCCTTTTAGGTACCTATAGAATGTGTAATGTTGTATGAAAACATTGCATCTTGATATCTCCCCCTTTAGAGTCACCACAAAAACCACTGATCTCAAATAATTTTACTAAAAAACATGTATGGGGAACATCTTGTGAGGTTTGTAGGCCTTGACACACACTCAAAAATGGACATACTACCCTATGTAGGTTTTAACATCCCCATATAATAATTATTCCTATATAATATCTCAAACTGAAACTCTGATAGAGTAGTCTCATCACGAATTTGAGAAACATCATCCACTGACATATCACCTTATCATACAAGGATCTCAATGAAATAATCATCATCTATTCATCAAAAGTGTAAACAAATTGAAATGCTAGTCCTAGACTCCAGTTGACCCCCCATCACCTGAGGATTAAGCTCACCTAGAACATCAAAACACACATAGTGTATAAACATGTGTAGTTTCATCTCACTCAGTAGAAACTATCATATACCACAAAAATAATCATACGATAAGAACAAAGAGGAGAGAATCTACCTCAGATCGTTAGACAAGGATATCTATTAAATAAGTCTAAGAAACACTAGCTCATCACTCACTATCCAGTAGTGAGAGACCCATCTATAAGCCCGGTCCCATCACAACCCTAACACTACACACAATCCATCTATTAGTGGGAATCACCCTATAATTAAATGGATAAACCTAAAATAGATTGATAATATATGTATTATTTTATACAAGGGCTTGAAAGATAATAACTTATCAATTTATGATGTATACACTAACTTTTTATGCCCCGAAATAATGGATTAGAGCTATGGGTTGACTAACGGGTTGTCCAAGTCCTGAAGTAAGGATTTTCTAGTTTTCAAACATATGTCGGTCTCTAAGGGATGATAATAAAACTCAAGTTTCTTTTAACATAATTTCCCTAAATTCACAAACTAGTCCTCACATGAATGTTAACTACAAACTCAGTCTTAAGAAAAAACCCACTTTGATACAACTTTGACATGAACAAACCCAAAGAGACCCAAACCAAGTTGTGATAAGAAAAGAGTGATACCCCAAGCTTACCTTCAATAGTATAGGATTATGCTACTGACATCGAGTAGGAATTTCATTAATAATGGAAGGCCTTATCCTAATGCACCTATACCCAACCCACACCATCACACAAGACATAATAACACTTAAAAGATAAATAAATCCATCTTAAATATATATAATTAATGTGAAAAATATAATATCAGTAAAGATATACCAATATATAACTCATAACTAAAAAGTTGAAGGATACATGACTAAAAATTAAAACGAAAATACCAATACAAGAAGCTAATAAGATAATGTTCCCATAGTAAGTTAGCTCAAATAATGTACATCTCTCACTATCATCACCTCTTGGTATCTTTATGCTCTTCCAATACAACACCCACCAAGGTTACCATTGAGAATCATCACCAAAAAATCCACACTGGCTCTATGTGCACATAGATTATCTCCGACCTATGCATTGTTTATGCATACATTAAATATATTGGCATAAATCCCATATAAGGTGAGTATGAAGATACTGTATAGGATGCAATAAAACTAGAAAGGAAATAAAAACAAGAATTTAAACCCAAAGGGACTGATTCTAGAGAGTAAAAATTAAAGATAAGAGTATTGAAATCAGATACAATCAACCACAAGAAGACACACACACACACACACATAGAGAGAAGTCCCAATCATCTCAACTCTTTCAAATGAAGGACCAAGTATCTTGAGTAACTAAGGATACTTGTAGTGTCATAATGTTTAAAAGTTATGAAATTGATAACCCTACTATATGTGTTGCCTTGAAGGAAACCAAGGGGTTTCATAGAAATTAAAAGTGTTTAAGTATTTGTATATGATTTACTTAACCTCTCCAACTTTCACATCATCATTAGAAAGCATAAAGGAGGACATAATCCTCACTGAAGCGCATGCATTAATTGAGGGGGTTATTGTAAGATCCAAGATTTTCTTAATATCTAGTGACAAACCCTAGATACCCATTCTTACAAGAAGTAATTCTCCTTGGATCCTAATCCATTTGGAGCGACGCTAGTTGTGTATCAAAGATCCAGGTGAGTCTAATCCCTCTCTTTCTTCTCTTTTTGGTTTAGGGTTTTCATCTTTCATTAATATCCATACAAAGCTCTAAAACCCTATTTTTCTTAGTATATCTAGGTAGAGGCTTCAAATGGTGGTTGAATTAGGATCTAAGGCTTCGATTAGTAGTGTGTTCATCAAACGATTTGAGGTAGGTGGTCTATAAGTTTTATCTCATAGTTTTTCTATAGATTTGTGCATATGAGGTTATGTTCTTGTTCTTCCCTTGTTGTATTCTTGGTGCTATTTGATGTATTTGACATAATGAATGTCCAAAGGACAAATTGAATCCCTCATGATCCCCGTGGGATGTTTGGAGGATAGCTTGATTGATTTAGAGCCACCAATGGGGTGAACCAAACTACCCAAACATGGTTAACAGAACTATTAAATGTGAAAGTTTATTGTGATTAAATAAAGCCCATGATGAACACATTTAAAGGATAAATTGTTGATTAAGAAAGTAAAATGGATAATTGTGTTTAGAGGTGGTTAATGGCTAAGTTATTTTTTGGATTTCCATGGAAATGAATTAAATAGAATTTAATGGTAATGTACCAAATGGTTTGTGATTTATGTTTGGAATGCATAAGGTGGTTAATATAAGGGAAATAATGAATGGTTTAAGTGATTTAACACATGGTAAATAGTTGAACATGTTAAATGGGTTGATGTATGAGAATCAGTTAAATAACTTAATAATGTTAGGCATAATAAATGATAGTTGGGCTATATAGAATTTTTATGTAAATGGAAACGTGAAAATGGGTTGTGTCATAATGTTTATTCACTTTTTGATTGTTTTGGGTTATGATTAGGATTTATTATGGATGTGATATGGTTTGTGTGGTGAATGGATATATATAAGCATATGTACATGGCTTGGTGGTGGGATAAGGGATTGAGGCTCCTCCCATGGGTCGGGTTGGACTGATGATCTAACCCCATGCAGGAATGCATGGGTTGGGGAGTTAGACTGATGATCTATGCCCCCAATGGTTGTATTTGACAGAACTTCCTAGACTGAGGCTCTAAGGTAGTGATATTTATTGATTGTGAAATGTTTATCCCTAGAGAGAAAGAGACCTGACCTATCCTCTATGCATAGTGATGTAAATGCTTAGCCCATGGAAACATGTTAAAAGTGAATTAAGTAATGAATATGATGAAAATTATGGGAATTAATGCTAAGGTTATAAATGGTTAAAGTAAGGATTGCTAAATAATGTCACCTGAACTGTTCCTCAGTTACTTTTCATTTATTTCATACTTTCATGCACTACCTGTTTATATTGGATATTTTGTAGAGACCTTAAGTGGTGGACTAATGAGTTGTACCCACACCTTTCTCAGGCCACTGTCGATTACTCAAGTATATTTCATGGTTCTAGGTCAGAAAAATGGAAAATTCCCTGTGATTGGTAGTTGAGTTATCCTTGGGATGTACGTGGATGATGTTCCAGATTTGGAGTCTAGACTGTTTTGTGGATTCCAATATTTTTATTTACTTTTTGTTTTGTTCACTTAGAATAGTTAGCCTGGAATGACATATTTACTATTAGATATTTTTTGCACCTAATTTTTGGAGAAGGTTATTTATGCATGTTTTTTAGTTACTCCATGTTGTTTTTTTATTCTAATTATTCTTTACTGTGGCTTAATCTAGTAAAGAGGGTATAGTCTCCCCATGTGACTTTTAGACCCTTGCTACTAGTTGGAAACCTCTGGCGTATAGGGAGACATACTTGAAGTCATGTTGTGACCTTATTCGAGGCACAAGTTTAGTGGCTCTCGAGTCGGGGAAGTTATAGGTACTACACCTAGCCTTCTGTAACCACTAATAGCATGTCACTATTCTAGGAATCCATAGGGGAATGTGACTTGGCCAAGAATGGATCTCCATCAAGGAGGTATTATCCCAATCATCATAACCACTTAGGTACACTTTAAAGGAGTGTGAGAACCCAAAACTAAAGAAAGTAAAACTTTGCACAACCCAACCATAGTAGAATTAGTACACAACCTTTAGAATATAATTACTCACCAAGCATGTGATGCCCCAACTGAATCATTAGGTCTGGTCGGTGTGCTGCATGACCTCAAGTGTGACTCTCTGTACATCTGAGGATGTTGGCTAGCAGCGGGAGCCAAAAATAACAATAGGGAGACTATTCCTTCACATCAAATTCTGAATAACCATGAAAAAACAAGGAATATACACAATAATCATTAAATTATTGCAAAAACACTAAAAAATATGATCTATAAAATGACGTTGTCATACAAACATACAATTGGTCACCCCTTGTGTTGACCACATATATAGATAAATAGAGAAAAATACAATCTAAGGATCCTAAAACCCTATTCCTCATGCACCATATCTTCAATATGCTAAAGTGTCTCCCACCCAATCCACAACACATCTTGTGATCAACCTAAAAATCGATATAATGTTTACACGTGCACTAGGGTTTCTATGTAGGGTGTGAGAAATGCATCTCATTATGGTATCACCAAGCACCAAAAATATACACCATTATATGTGTGTATATTCATGAGGAAAATAAATAAATAAATATGCTAATCGAGTCATCATTTCTAACTAGGCCACCATAACACTTGGTGGTTTACACACATCCATCAGATCATATGGTTCTAACCAAGCCACCCTAACACCCAATAATACCTACTTTGGTTCCATGCCAAAAGGTTGGTCTTGTGCATCATCACTTATTGAATTATGATACAAGGCCAAATTCACCACCTATTTAATCACATCATAAAAAAACACATTTCAAGGATTAGGGACCATATCCAAACAATCCCAGAGTATGTATATAAGGTTATCTCACTCTTGGCTCAGCCTCGGGTCAGGCCACATGGTCATCATACCATTATCTCTACTGGGTCAATCCATAAGGACAATCAAGCCCTGGGTTAGGTTACAAGGCCATCACACCCCTATCTCTAATGGGATAGTCCACAAGGCTAATCAAGCCTGGGGTTTGGTCATAAGGTTATTACACCCCTAGATCTACAGGTCCAGGACAATCAAGTCCCAGGTCAGGCTATAAATCCACCACACCCCTTACTCCACTAGGTCATTCCACAAGGTCTCAGTTCCCCTACCTTATCTCTAGGTTTCATTTTCATCATCTTCGTACTTCACACCACATAGTCTCCCCCTATAGGGGCTAACCAAGACAAGAAAATCCACCTATCACTTTGATACTAGATAAAAACATCTATAGGATAATCATTCACACACAATAATACCATATCACACAATGGTTATCATGAAAATTCATATACACACATGCACAAAAAGTTAAAAAATAACATACAAATAATCAAAAAGGTAAGTAATTCCTAAGGTGACACCCTATCCGAAAGGACCACCTCAACCCTAGCCCTAACAGGCATGTCCAGGTCCTACTCAAAATTCCCCATGGTATTCCAATGCCAAGTCCTTAACCAATTCCCAAAACCCAAGCTAGGGTACTATCTCATGTCTCTAAAAGGATACCACATAGAACTCAACTGTACCCCTCTTATACCTACCATAAACTCTCCAACGAAAACATATATTATAGTTTTCATAACCTATAACACATATTGAGACCTCCCAATGTCTCTCTCCATCGAATTGAGATCCATTTATCCTAGGAGACTTAGTATTCAGAAGAATTTGGGCATCAAAGTGATTCAAATAACTTATCCTAGGTCTAGGTTGAAATTATACCCCTATCATTTTCTTAAGGGTCTCTTACTCCACAACTACTCTATTTGTTCCCATACAAAATGCACACTTACGCTCACACCTATTCATAAAAAAATATGGTTTTGTATAATAGGATCTACCTAGCAGAAAGTGGGTTATCAACTTTTCCAATATCCACCTAGACTCTTTTTATCCCATCCATGCCTCATTTATGTCCAACCACCCCTCTTACTCCAAGAATCACTGATGTGCTATATTTATAACCAACCATACTCGAAGGGTCCATGACACACCCTCAACAACATTCCACATGAATAAACTCTACTGAAATGGATTCCAATAGTTTACAGAAGGGGTCTCAAGATTTTCACCACACACGTAACATGAAATCCCTAACATCCTTTGTTGATTCCACCATGATCTACTAGAATTGACACCAAATCCCTTGGATTTTTGTCACAACACATCTGAATTATATCTCATTCAATGGAGATTTAAGGATAAGAATTAGTGGGAAAATTTATCCAAGGAATGGAATTTATTAATCCCCCATCTCAAATAAATCCTGAGATCCCTAACATAGAAAAAGATAAAAAAATACCCTGATTAAATGAGACTCACCGAATCACATTGCTTCACCACTGGGTCTCACTAGAAATATGGTGGTCCATCGGTTGGCTAATGTTGGATCATTGGATAGCAGGTGATCCAAGAATAGATATTGGTCAATGGGATAGTTTATTAGTAATTTGTTGGCGGCTCACCATCTCTCCATTGAGTGTAACAGTTCCCCTGATCCACAAGTTAGTCGATCAACTAGTCAGTGGTGGATCACAAACTAGCTGGTGGATTGTAGAGCCACAAGGTAACTCTAGACCTTTTATTTCTTCCTATTTAACACTTGGGGTATTTCTCAAGCTTCAAACTACATCTTAAAACACAAGTTTAGGATATAAAAACCCATCAATCTTCCTACCCGATCCTCTATTCTCAAAACATACTATCCACCAAATGGTAAGTTCAAATTCCCATGAAAATTTCCAACCCATCACGATGAAGGTGGTTAAAACCACTCCACATAATTCTTCTTATCCTCAATAATCCTTGGTAGTATTTAAACCATATATCCCAAACTTTTAAGTTTGTTAGTTCACTAATAACTAACCACATTCCATCTTAAAATTCCAACGCACACCATTTACTAGAAACTGAACCCCCAAATTATCACCGACATAAACACTATGGTGGTTCTCCACACACTCATCTCTCATGACACACCATGGTGCTTCTACTAGGTCATCCTTGATCTCATGGTTCTCCACACCCTAAGGATCCACCCGTGATGGTTAATTTTTAGGTATTGTTCTCCCCACCAAAAGAATATTCTATGGACAATGAACCTCCAATGGTGCACTAACTCACAAGACTCAGATAAACAATACTTTCGATGTGGTTTAAATTCCATTGCATCCAAATCTCATGAAAAAATCCAATCAAATCTCCTCCAGATGAACTTTCCTAAAAATAATTGGTTTTCTTGTTGACATGATACCAACTTCTTGATCCTGATGCCCCAACTCATAGTGGAATCCCATGATCACCCAACACATGAAACAATTTAAAAAATTCAAAAATTAGTTTAAAACCATGATTGGATCACCAAACACTTTCCTTATCTATCATGATCTGAACTTTGAGCAATGAAACACCTCTTATTTGACTCATCCTTGGATCACATCAAACCACCTTGAGTCTGATGCTAGTACACAGACTCTTCAGACAACACATCAGATATTAATTCTAGTATTTACTAAATATCCATGTTACATCATATGTACCACAATCTAACACAATGGTGTCACCTAAACTATTTACTGACTAGTGTTTCCATGCCTTTATGATCATTTCGATATGAATTTTATTTACCCAAGATCAATACAATGCTCTCCACTGTTGGAGTATCGTCATCGTCACCAACAAAATATAAACATTGATCCATGTGTCCCATTCTGTACCCATCACTACACATAGTGATTGGTGTGGTCATCCTACTTATAAGTTATCACTAACTTTAACATAGATTACTTCTCATCCCTAGATTACCAGGAACACCATTCTTGATGTTGTAAAAATTCATCCAGAATGAGGGTCACACACTTAAACCATCCAATGGTTTACTCTCAACCATATGGATTCCCTTTAATTTCTCCATCATTCCTGACCCCAAATGGGCCCAAACACTACATGTGTACTGATCATCCTGATCCACTATCGCCTATCCATGATAACCATGGTTCTTTATGAAGGTTCAACATGGATCGGTCATGTCACCACACCTGATTGACCACCAACATTGCATCTTACATTGGGGATATTTTTAATTCCTATTGAAGAACCACATAAAAACATGCTCACATTCATATCACAAAAATACCATTAACCTCACTCCAAGAGTGATTCTGAACTGAAACCATCACTACACTACTATTGTAGTGTCACTTGGGTCTGTCCACAACCAAAAAAGTCTTTTAAGATTCCATACAAGGCCTGATCACCAACTTGAAACTCCCTTAGGCACTAAACATATCAAGCATGAACATGTCATTACATATTAATAGATTTCATAGAATATTTTTCATATCACACTCTACTCCCATGTATGTCAGTTCCCACCAACTAGGTGCACCCACAAAACTTCTCTTCAAATACACAATCTCCCGGCTTCCAAGATTCACTGTGAACCACCCACCACATAGTTTTCAATTAAAAAAATTGAGTATCAACCCTTTATCTATCCATCCTTAGGTTTTACCATCTAAGATCCTCACTCTCCTTCCAATAAGAATTTCTTCCTAAAACCAATGGTCCAGGAATCCATTGATCCTACCCTTAATTATAAACCTTGATGTCAAATATTCCCATGCACCCTACAACATAATCCCAAGGAATATCTCTTGTTCCTTATTTCACAACCCACCCTAGGTTTCTATATCCTCAGGGAAACCATGCTCATCCTCATCACATTTATCAGGTATCTAATGCCTATATAGATTCCTTAGTGTTCCATTATTGAGGTATAAAATTCCTCTATCATTGCATTAAGGTAATCAATCCATCCCAAGATAAAGGGACTATATTCCACCACTAGATATTATCCTACACCAGGATCCACATGAAGTTCCATTAGAAGTGAACCAAAAAAATCATAGACAAATAGGTATATACCATGCGATTTCTATGTTCCTAGTATGATGCATGAACACAAGCCTATTAACAACATTCCAAGAGCCAAAATAAAAAAAATCATATCTCTAGTAACACATAATATTCAATAAAAGTCTCAATCAAAATAACAAAAAGTAGGAAAAACAATATTGTTACATTGGTAACTAGGAATTCCCACTAGAAAAATGTTCATGAATCATCAGTTTAAGGTCTTTCACAATTTTAGACACATTCCTAGACCACTTTGAATATGTAAATCATAATACAAAAGCATACTTGAATACTATATCATGACACCCAAACTAATTTTTGGGTGTGTAAGGTGTGCCACATGACCTTAAGTGCGTCTCCTCATACGCATGAGGATGTCGACTAGCGATGTGGGCCTTGAATAATAGCAGGGAGACTATACCCTCAAAAAAATTCTAAATAGCATAAAAGACAATGGAACACCGAGAATCTATAATGATCATCAAATTATGTAGAAATATCTAAAAATAATGCTATATAAAATGATGTTTCCATACAAATATATAACCAATCTCCCATTGACCTGACCACAAAAATATATAAATAGACAAAAATAAAATAAAATAAAATTACTATTTATTGTAACCCCGTGCCTCATTAACCCTATCCCTAGTACACTATAGCTTCCCTATCTTAATCCACTACATGTTCCATGATCAACCTGAAAATTGGTATAAGGCCTACACATGCTCTAGGATCCCGTGTAGTGTATTGGAAATATATCTCAGTAGGGCCTCCCTAAGAACCCCTAATATATTTCATCATATGTGTGTATATGAATGATGAAAAAAATACATAAATAAATATGTATACTAAGTCATCTTATGCTAACCAAGCCACTACAACACTTGGAGGGTTATAAATATCTTTTGGTTCATTGGGTGCTA
This sequence comes from Viscum album, assembly GCA_963277665.1. Taxonomy (NCBI): domain Eukaryota; kingdom Viridiplantae; phylum Streptophyta; class Magnoliopsida; order Santalales; family Viscaceae; genus Viscum; species Viscum album. Next base: position 1,056,899,162 of record OY728133.1, read on the forward strand.
ACCAGGTTTCCTTGATAACCAACCAAATCTACTTTAGTACCTTGATAGAAAGATGGTATCCTACATTATCATTTATCAAATTAGCTTATAAGGATAATTTCATCACCTATAATATTTGGTTATAAGTCCAACACATGTCTTAGATCAAGACCCATAGCTAAACAAGCACCAAGTTTAGAAATAAGTCCGTCACACCCTTGGATCAGCCTCATGTCATGCAACATGGTTATCATACCCATTTCCATAATGGGAGAGGATACAAGTCCAATCCGCCCCCAGCTTAGGCCATAATGTCATTTCAACCATGAACCACTGGTTCAGAACATAAGTCTAGTCAATGCCCAAGTCAGGCCATAAGGTCACCACACCCTTGAATCTATTGGCTAAGACCATAAGGATAATGTAGCCTCAGGTCAACCCACAAGGACTTCACACCCTTGGGTCCACCGGGTTAGGCCATAAGTCCATTATGATCCTCCCAAGTATTCAAGTCACATCATATTCATCATCTTATGTCACACTAGCACATTCTCCCCCTCTTGGGGATAACCAAGACTTGATGATTCACTTGTCACTTTGATATCATATACGAACATCTATAGTCTAAGAATTCACAAAAAAAGGTCATAAAAAAGAATAGAATAATCATAGCACACAAAGCATAGGTTTCATGAGCCACATATTCAAACCCAATAAAAAAACACCATGAATAGATCTCACAAGCCTTCCATACAAAAAAAATCATATCAGACAATAGTATTCATGTCTACACACACACTCATGCAAAAAAATCCACACAATATCATACAAAGGTCACAAAATGTAAGAACTAACTATAATGACACAAAAAAAAATACCACATAAACCTCGGCCCAAATAGACTGGTCTAGGTCCTATCCAAAATTCACCTTGTCATTCTAATTTCAATCTCTTTACCAATTCCCACAAACCAAGCTAGGGTCTCATCCCATGTCTCTATAAGGATAACACATAGTACTCTGCCACACCCATCTTATTCTTACACTAAATACTCTAGGGGAAATATTTAGTCTATTTTTGTAACCTATCTCATATCTTTTTACCTACCCTAGGTCTATTGACACCGCATCAAGAACCATTTCCCCTTGGTGACATTTTCTTCAGACAAATCCCAACATCCGAGGTACTTCTAATCACTTATCCCAGGCATGGGGGAAATGTTAACCCCATCATTATGCTTAAGGGTCTCATTTTCGGCCTTACCACTAACCAAGTCCATGAAAAATTCACATAATGATGGACACCCATTAATAATAAAACATATAGTTTTGTATTAAATGAGCCACCTAACTCATAGAGATCTATCGAGACACCACCTAGACCATCCATTCCTTATCTAATCCTGACAACCAATCGATATCCAAGAACAATAGTCACATTGGATGATCGAATAACTATGACTGAAGGGTATATGACCCACCCTCAACACCATCTTGCTTAATGGTCCTCAACTAAAATGGATTCCATATATTATGAACCAACCCGGTTTGAGTTGAATAATAACCTGATACGACTCCAAACATGGACTCAAGAACACCTCCCCGTATTCCAAGTGATCTCAACTAGTAGTGAGGACCTAAAAGGATGTAATTGAGAGACTATTACCTTATAATAGAGTGAAATAGTAGCAGAAGTAAACTAAATATATACACATATATGAAATATAATAAATTAACATGATAGATCTTTAAATTATTACTAGTAAAATTTTTAAACCAGGAAATATAATAAAATAATAAAATACTTCTCAATGGGATACATCCATCGGAAATGTATTGGTCCTTGATCATTAACGTACATTATCAAATGCACAATCAAATTAATCACCAATATAAAAAATGATGGGATAAAGACCATCTATAAATAAAAAATTGTCCATGTAATCTTTTATTTACTTTCTTCAATCTCATTCACTTTTAATGTTATCTCACATAATTATCTAACAGATCTATAAAAGTCAATTAGAACTGGTTTTTTTGTGAGGGGGATAATTAACCATTATAAAAGGTAATAGCTTCTCCGTTAATATATTTGAGTCTTCAATTTTCAATCCATATAAATTATGATATTTTAATTCCTGAAATCTATATATATTACTAGAATATCTACCAGGTACTTTAATATTTATTAATCCTTAAAGGAAATGTCATGATCTAATCCGGGTCAACCCAAAATTGGTCACCCAAGCCTACCCACAACAAGGCCTGAAGGGAATTACTGATCACCACGGGCTAGAAACTAGTACTGGGCATCAAGATAAAACCATTGGGAACTATTTTCCCATGAACAAAAGATAAAAAAATAAATCAAAATCAAAATTAATAGTAAATATAGGGGCTTGTAGAGGAAATAAATAAACTGCCACATGTACCTCCATGTGACCTCATGGGTCACGACCAAAAAATGAACCATGATAACTCCAAGAGTGATCCAACATTAGATAAACCTGAAACTAAAAAGATAAAGTAGGTGTTGGAACCGAGATGCTAAATAAGAATTCCAAAAATAAACCATGCCCGATGCCCCACCTATAAAGTGAAACCCTTTCTTACTAATTTGAAAATAGGATACATAAAAATAAGGTTTTCCACTCTTTTATCAAAATAAGCAACAAGATTCTATTTTTAAGAAAACTCATTTTTATTTCACTTTCCAAAACAATTCCCAAAACACATACATCATTTCAATAAACTATTTATAAACCAACTAGTGCTAGAACATGTATTTTAATATAAAAATCCAAGTAAATGTGTCATGAGATCAAATAACCAAAAATTACACAAAAGAAAACATAAACATACAATTATATCATCATGGAAGTTTCCTATGTATCCCTAAAGCTATCCCTAGATATACTCATTTCAGAACCACCTACCAGTGTATGGTGAAGCTCCTAAGTCTATAACTAACTAGCCACCCTAAACTGACCAATTCAGTGGTACATCCCACCCGTCCTTTACAAAATTCAAGGGGGACCAACTCATCTAATTATGGTTAATTAGAAACCATCATTCGACCCTTTAAAAGATGCTCAAGAAACCCATGGTAAAAGTATAATGTTTAATTAGGAGGCCCTCACACATGTGAGTCAACTTACCTTCCATCACCACACTTACCTACCCCATACACAGACACTACCTATATGATAACCCATATAGGGGAATCCCCAATAGGTGTACCCATCATATAACAAACCAATCACAAGTGCCAACCAGGCCGTCACGTCACATGAAAATTTAAACTATTTCATAATGCACCTTAAGTTTCCAACAGGGCGTTCACACTTTCAAAACCAAATTTCACTTCCAAAATGACATAAGGTACCAAGTAGTATTTTAAGAATATCATTCTAATATACCATAAAAATATTCCAAACCATTTCTAAAATAAAGTGAAACAGAACTTCCACAATTACTTACCATACGATCCTCAATATTTTCCAAACCAAATTCACTTCGCAAATCCTTTTCCAATTCTAGGTTAAAAAAAGACAACACATTTAAAAAGTTCCAAATGAGCCTTAATGTTATATGAAAATTCAACCATTTTTTAAATAAACTAGTTTTCCAAAAGGCATTTAACTTTACACACCCAATTCAATTTATAAAAATATCTCAAAAACTAGTTCCAAAACAATGGGAAATGGAACTTTCATAAGCCACAAGTCATTTATTAATCTATTCTAAAACAATTTGAATACCTCACATTAAGAAGTAACCTACAACAGGCTTAAAAAATTAATAAAAAAATGGAAAACTAAATCCAAGAGGTGAAATTAATTTTACCAAAACCATAGATATCCATATATACATATATTTATACCACATAAATATAAAAACACATTTTTAAAGAGACAAGAAATCAGAGAATTCAAAATTAATGGTGCTGGAATTGGAAACCTACCTCAACAAGAGATCATACAAAGCCGAGACACTTTAGAGGTTGAAAAATTAGGCGGTGACCACTTGAAACCGTCCCACACTCACACACAAATACACCCTTATATATATATTCTTCAGTCCAAGGTGTGTGTTCCCCATGCCATGAGGGAATACGCCTGAGGGAGATACATATATATACATAGATGCATACCTATTTATGCACTTGCGCACCACCTAGGATCCATGAAACATCTTAAAGACAAGTCCTATGTACCCTAAATCACCAAAGGGACCCAAAATAAAGGTAAAAATTAAACAAAAGAAGAAAAAGCTTACCCTAAGTGATGTCGGTGAGTCGAGACATGCCAATCCACTTAGTGTTTGGGGGTGGATGTTGAAACATGAAGGAATAAGGCCCGAGATACTTGTCGCATAAGCTATTAAGAAGAGGAATGCAAAAAATTGGATCACAAGAAACCCTATGGTTTGGATGAGCGACGTTGGGTGATAGGGAGGAGAAAAAATTCCAATTCAATAGAGGTGGAATGAGGAGAAGTTCTTACCTTGAAGGACCGAGCAAGATTCTGGAAGAAACTGGTGGAAAATCGTTGAAGAATAGAGGGTTGAGGGGGAGAAGAGGTGCGTGACCATTAGAGAGGGGAGTCACCTCATGTGGTGCAAATGGAGGAGGGGAAATAAGGGGAAAGAAAGAAAAAAATAAAGAAAAAGGAAAAGGAAAATAAAGAAAAAGAAAAATAAACTAAAAACCTAATATGATAATGATAATAATATTCATAATAATAATAATAATATTCATAATAATAATAATAATATTTATAATAATAATAATAATAATATTATTAAACATTCTCTTAATTTTTATTTTATTCTTCTTGTTTTATTTATTTTTAATTTAATTTCATTTATTTTGAATACTATCCAACCACACAATCCATGCATGGTTACCTACATCCATACACACAATTGATCAAGCCATGTTAAAACCCTACCACTCAGCACTTCCCTAATGATAGAACCTAACACGCGATTTCCACATGGTTACTCTTAACCAAGCACAACCCATGCACAGGACCCCAATTCGCTTGAATATTTTAAAATTCAACCTAGACCAGACCGAAAACAAAAGAAAGGATATAAATAATTAAAATATTTACTTTTTGAGGTAGGGGTGTGACAATTATTTCCACTAAAAAAATTTCTGCCTGAAAAAATGGACCCAGTTGAGCGATAGAAAAAACTCAAATCCATACCCTGAGAGAAACAACAAACCTTGGGGTGACGTTTCACTCCACAATTCACACCTGACCGATCAATAAGAAACCAAAACACAATAATGAGGGGAGAACATGAGGTGTGGGGGTGAGGGGTTCTCCCCACCACAAGAACTAAAATAGAACTAGAACTTTAAAAACTCAAACAAAACCACCATGACTGGAAACTCACAACATGAGTTAACACCAAACTCCTCCACATTAATTTAGAAATACTCACTCACCATGATTATTGAATGGGGAACTCCCAATATGAACTAATATATCTTCCTTAACATGTGTGATACAAAACCATCATCGACATTGAGAATTAACCATACCAGCCAAAGATCCCCACACAAGGGGATCAATTTACAAAAATAAAATCAAAACAGTTGGTGAATTTTAACAAAATACAGAGACATCAATTTCCACAAGCACATACATCTCAAAACACAAAAGATGAGATTACAAGAAGGCGGGATTTCAAGGTCTCTCACATAGACAAAAGAAACTCACAACGATATTAAAATTACAACAGGAGACTAGAGATTTCGCCACTCTTACACTAGAGACCAAAAATTGGGCTAGGGGTTTTCACTCCCCCATCAATTTCCTGACTGTGCGTGAGCTTCTCTCCGAGGCCTGTGGATGGAGCTCTAATGACCGAAACATAGAATGCCTTACAGTTAGATGATGATATCCTCCAGTAAATAATTTCTCTTTTAAATGATGATACTTGAAGTACTTCCTCAAGTGACCCAAATGGGCATATAAACAACAAGAATTTGGAGGATTTTTCACAAGAAATCATTCAAATACCTAAACTATCCACACTGGAATCACCCTAGAAGTTGACCCGATGAGCGAAAAGTTGGGACCAACAAAAGAGACTTATCAGGGGTAGGTTCCTTTAGTATATAGACTCCACCATATGGGGAACCCTCAAGGGAACCAAGAAACCTAAAAATCCAACCACCTAAATTTCAGGAACCAACTTGGCCAAAAACACCTCATCCACCCACTTCCCAAATTGATCTTTCGATGGTACTTCTGAATAAAATGAAACCAGTTACTTAATCTAGTCAGTATAAGCCTTCATCATCCACTGAACTTTATGAACACTCATGAGCCCTAACTCTTTCCCTACCTTCACCTAATCAGGCACAATCAATATATGAAAGTGGTATTAAAACACTCTTCATCACACCCTAACTTGAAATGATACCGGGACAACCACCATCCACCGATTCAAAGTCGGACCTCTAAACAAACTCAAAATAGCTTCAACCCTCACCACTTTGGGAGTTCTTGAAAAGGATTTAGAATTCCTTGAGCCACTCCATTACCTCTAACAAACCTCGATCACCATGGAGAATGAACAACAACAAAAAACTTGATCCCACTACTCCACTTGGAGTCTAGGTAGTGCCAAAGGCTAGAAGACACAAGAAACATCTGTGAGATTTCTGGGAATCATAATTCAAATAAAAAAAAATACAAAACTGAATCAAAACCCAACCAAAGATCAACCAATAAGGATATTTCCGAACAAATCCCCAACTCATAGACCAAAAAATCACAAAATAAGTCAAAACTAAATCAAATATCAACTAAAATAAAACCATAACATCATAAAACAAGTCAAGAATCATGTTTTGAAAATCACCATTTTCAAAATTCAACCAATTTGAAATTTAATCCCCTTTTAAAATAAAAAATCATTTTCCATTTCAAAAATAATTATATACTATCCATTAAAAAATCCAAAACACCATCATTCTATTTTTAACAAAAACTGTTTTCATTTTCGAAAACAACTTTGAAAAACCAGATCAATATTTGATTTTCAAATACTCAACCATGGAATCCTATGAACCATTACATATGTGTTCGCCCCCACTTTTTCTTATATCATCGACACATACATGAAAACATGAACTTTCCACACACACACACATGTGAACATCCATAAAAAACACCAAGGGTCACACATACCCTTTCACTGTCAAAACCATGTATTTCCAAGTTAATTATCATTTCATATTTTATAAAACTTTTCAAAATCCAAAATAGTTTATCTTCCATTCCTAAAACAACCTAAGAATTTTAATTTTTGAAATCCAAAAATTTCAAATCAATCCTCATTTCATAAATCAATAAGGCACCAAAAAACCTAATTAAATTCACACCAACCAAAACCAAACAAGTAACAACACTCACACTGAAGAAACAAGATGGGGAACTAGTGGTCATGCCTAACCCACTTACTTGGTTTAGTAGACCAGGCTCTAAGAAAGCACCAACCACTAAGAGTGTCTCAAACCATAAACTTAGGCTCTACATAGACTGTTACTCCTTGTAAGTCTGCAAAAAAACATCAGATCACTCTCTTGGCCATCTCCTATCAACACAAACCAAAACCAAAACTCAAATCCGGGACAACCCCTAGTGACTTGTGGTTCATAACAAGATAGAGTTCACGAAACTCTTTTCATACCTACCTCCCAAGTCCCCACATTCCTAGTCTACAAATACCTGCCACCCCATATAATAAGGGCCTCCTTTTGATACTATTTTTTCATGAACCAATACGGGTCAACCCTGAACCGGTCACCCGATTCGGCCCGTAATAAGGCCTGAAGGGCGTTCTTGATCCCCACGGGCTGGAAACTAGTGCCATAAATCAAGATAAAATTGTCAAGAATGATTTGAACCTTGAAAAAAAGATATAAAAATAAAAAAAATCAAACTAAACATTAAAAATAAGTGTTCACAAAGGAAATAAATAAACTACTACATGTACCTCCATCTGACCTCATGTGTCATCACCAAGCATTGAACCACGCTCACTCCAAGAGTGATATAAATTTTGAGAAACCTGAAACTGAAAATATAAATTTGGCATGAGCACTAAGATGCTCAGTAGGAATGCCAAAAAATAAACCACTCTTGATTCCCCACCTCTAAAGTGTAATCCTTTCTTGCTAGTTTGAAAATAGGATACATGAAAATAAGGTTTCCACTCTTTTATCAAAATAAGTAACAAGCTACTATTTTTAAGAAAACTCCTTTTCATTGCACTGTCCAAAATAATCCCCAAAACACATAAATAATTTCAATAAATTATTTTAGAAACCAAGTAGTTCTATAACTTGTATTTTAATATAAAAATCCAAGTAACTATGTTATGATATCAAATAACCAAAAGTGACAAAAAAATAAAATGAGAACATACAAATATATCATCATGGGTGTTTCCTAAACATCCCTAGAGAAATCCCTGGATGTACTTGGTGCGGAACCACCTACCAGCGCCAGGTAAAGATTCTAAGTCTATAGAAAATTGGCCACCCTCAATTAACCAATCTAGTGGCACAACCCACCTGGCCTTTATGACATCTAAGGGGGAACAACCTGTCAAATCAGGGTTGATCATCAACCATCACTCGAACCTCTATAAGAGTCCCAAGAAACCCATGGTAAAAGTATACTGTGTAATTTGGAGGCCCTCACATGCATGAGTCACCTTATATATCGTCACCGCACTTTCCAACCCTATAAACATACACTACCTACATGATTCCCCATGGAAGGAAATCCCCAATAGGTGTGACCATCATATTACAAACCAATCACAAGTCCCAACTAGGTCATCACATCACATGAAATTTTAAAACATTTAAAAAAGAACCTTATGTTTCCAACTAGGAGTTTACACTTTCAAAACTAAATTTCACTTCCAAAATAACATAAGGTTCTAACCGAGTGTTCAAACTCTCAAAACAAAATTTCAATTACAAAATGACATAAGGTTCCAACTGAGACTTTAATAATACCATTACAATATACCAATAAAATATTCCAAACCGTTTCTAAATCAATGTGAAAAACCACTTCCACAAGTATATTTCATGTGGGAATCAAATTTTTCCAAACCAAATTCACTTATTAAATCCATTTTCAATTCCATTTTAAAAATTCACAACACATTTAAAAAGTGCCAAAAGAGCCTTCATGTCATATGAACTTTCAACCCTTTTTTTAAAATAAACTAGTTTTCCCAAAAGCCTTTAACTTTATACATCCAATTGCATTTATCAAGAAACATCAAAATCCATTTCCAAAACAATGGTAAATGAATATTTCACAAACTAGGAGTCATTTAGTAAATTATTATAAAGCACTCAGGATACTTCACATTTAAAAGTTACCAGAAACAAACATAGAAAAGTTATATAAAAAAATGGGGAATTAAATCCAAGAGGTGGAATTAATTTTACCAAACCCATAGATATTCATATATACATATATGTATACCACATAAATATAGAAACACATTTTTAAAGTGATTATCTAGGTGGGTGCACACCACTAAGGAGCTAAATAACATCCTAAAAACAAGTATTATGTACCTTAAATCACCAAAGGGACCCAAAATAAAGGTTAAAATTAAACAACAGAAGAAAACCCTTACCCTGAGAGGCGCCAGGGAGCCAAGACGAGCCAATCCACTTAACCTTTGGTGGTGGATGTAAAATCATGAAGGAAAGAGGCCATAGAGTCCTGTCACATTACCTATTGAGAAGAGGAATGTCAAAAATCGGATCTCTGAAAAACCTTGGGTTCAGTTGAGTGAAATTTTGTGATGGGGATGAGGAAAAATCCGTCTCAAGGGATGAGGAAGGAGGAGGAGTTCTTACCTCAAAGGACCGAGAGATATTTTAGAAGAAACTGATGGAAATAATTGAATAAGAGAGGGCCAAGAGGGGGGGGGGGAGACACACGACCATGGGATATGGGAGGTGCCTCATGCGATGCACGGGAGGGGGGGACAAGTGGAAGGAAATAAAAAAAATAAAGTAAGAAAAATAAATAAAGAAAAAGGAAAATAAAAATAAAGAAAAAGGAAAAGAAACTAAAAACCTAATATAATAATAATAATAATAATAATAATATTCATAATAATAATAATAATATTCATAATAATAATATAAATAATAATATTGTTAAAAATTATTTTAATTTTTATTTCATTATTCTTGTTTTATTTTATTTTTCATTTAATTTCATTTATTTTAAATTCTGGGGAAATATGCGGTCCATGCATGGTTACGTGTATCCAGATGCATGGTCGAGAAATCCATGCTCAAACCATAAACTGAACATTTCCCTGATGATGGACCCTCAGACATAGTTTCCTCATGGATACTCTTAACCATGCGCAACCCGTTCCCATTGCCCCACTTTGCTTGAAAATTTTAAAATTCAACCCAGACTAGCCTAAAAACAAAAGAGAGGATATAAATTATTAAAAGGTTAAATTTTTGAGTTTGGGGTGTAAAAATTCTACCAAACATAAATATTTTTCCCCTCAAAAGTCACCCAACCAAGTAATACACAAAACTCAAATCCATGTCCTATCAAAACCGAGAGAAACCATGAACCTCAAAGTAACCTCTCACTCCACAAGTCACTCCCGAACGATCAAGATGATACCAAAACATAAGAATGGGGTGATAACATGAGGGGGGATTTTCCCCACAATAATAACTCAACTAGAATGTGAAATTTAAAAACTCAAACAACACTACTGGTCCTGGAAACCCACAACATGAGTTCACCCCAAACTCCTCCACATTAAATGAGAAATACTCTCTCACCACGACCATAGACTCAGGAACTCCCAATAATAATTAATCTATCTTCCTTAACCTGAGAAAAAAAATACCACACTCGGCATTGATAATTCCCCATACCATCCAAAAATCCCCACACAATTGGATAAATTCACAAAAATAAACTTGAACTAGTCATTAAAATCAAACACAGCCTAGATACATTTATTTCCAAAAGCATATAAATATAAAAACATAAAGAAGAGATTATGAGAAGATTGGATTTTTAGGTCTCCCACATAGATAAATGAAACTCACAATAAGAATAAAATTACAATAAGATATTGGAGCTCTCTCCACTCCAACACCGAATACCATTAATTGGGCCAGGGTTTTTCACTCACCAGGTTATTTTCTGACTTCACACGAGCTTCAGTATAAGGCTTGTGGATGAATCCCTAATGACCGAAGCATCGACTGTCTCATAGTCAGGTGTTGACATCCTCCAGCCAAGACTTTATCCTCTAAATGACTCAACTTGTAGAACTTCACCAAGTGACCCATATGACCACATTATCGGAAAGCATCTGAGGGATTTTCACAAGATAGTATTTAAATTCCCAAACTAGCCACACTGGAAGAATAAAATTGGTCGACCTGGTGAATGAAAAGTTGGGACCAACAAAAGAGACTTATTAGGGTTAGTTTCTTCTAGTATATACCCTCCACTATATGGGGACCCATCACTGGCACCAAGGAAAATGAACTCCCAACTGACTATATTTCAGGAGATAACTCGGGAAAAAAATCCTCATCCACCAAATTCCCAAACTGATCTTTCGATGCTACTTTCAAATAAAATGAAACCAAATCCTTAATTGGGTCAACATAATCCTTCATTTTCCACTGAACTTTTTGAAAACTCATGAGCCCCACCAATTTCCTTGCCTTCACTTACTCAGGCATAAATCACTAGATGAAAGTATTCTTAAATACTCCCCATGACACCCCAACTTGCAATGATACTAGGAAAACCACCCTCCACCAGTTCAAAGTCATAACTCCAAACAAACTCAAAAATAGCTTAAACCATCACTACTTTGGAAGTTATTGAAAATGATTTCGACTTCGTAGAGCCACTCCATTACCTCTAACAAAATTTGATCACCATGAAGAATAGAAAAAAACCAAAACAAACTCGATCCCACTATTCCACTAGAAGGTTGGGCAAGGGAAAATACCGGAAGAGAGAAGAAACATTTGGGAAATTTCTAGGAATCATACTCTAAATAAAAAAATAATATGAAATTCAACCAATACCAAACCATAGTTCAACTAAAAAGGACATTCCCAACCAAAATCTTTACTCATAGACCAACACATCACAAACCAAGTCAAATCTGAATAAAATGTCAAGAAATATAAAACCACAATATCATAAAACATGTCAATAATCCTCTTTTGAAAATCATCATTTTCCAAATTCACCCACTTTAAAATTTAATCCCCTTTTGAAATCAAAAATCATTTTCTATTTTAAAAATCATTCCAGCCCATATTTTTAAAAATTCAAAACACTATCATTCTCTTTTTTATCAAAAACTATTTTCCTTTTCCAAAGAAACTTTGAAAAACTAGATTAATATTGGATTTTTAAATACTCACCCATGAAATCCTTTGAACCATCACATATGTTTTCATCCCAACATCCAATTATATTGTAACACCCCAGGTAAATAAAGAATATGAAATTTTCATATTTATCCATATTTGTGAGTAAAATATTAATATGACTTTAAAGGGGACGCTATTCTCGATGGCGTACCCAACACGCAACAACAGGTTTCTTGGGAATCTTACGTTGCACTCTAATAATAAAATAATATTATTTTAAATAGTAGTTAACATGTAGCCGTTGTAATGGCGGGAATGGATAGAAATAACTAATATATGATTATATATGTTTTTAAATGTTTTTACATTTATCCAATAAAGGATAGAGGCTTAAAATACGGAAAGAATTCAATTTTAGGCGTATATGCCCTAGTTTTCACTAAAGGTTCACTTATCATCTTTTGATGTTGAACCATCATTAAATATAGTTTTGTTCACTCTTAAACATTATTTTGGACCAAATAAAACACTTATTAAGAATCGGGACATCAAAATTTACTTTGTGTAAATTTTTGGTATCTTTCCGATAAAGTTCAATTTTTTTAATGAATAGTGTAAAATGTTGTATTTTAATTCAAAACCTCTTTTTAATCTAATTTATTTATATGATTAGATTATCTTTTGAATTGGTTTTAAAGTGAAATTAGAATATATTTTTACCATTAAATCCAATAGTGGTCGTTGGAATTAATTTCACTTTGAAATCAGACTTAAACTAGTGTCAATCTTTTGATACTTATTGTTTCATAAAAACACGCTATTTGCTCTGACAACGAGAATTAATTATTAAATTAATTAATGTGACTTATCTGTTTTGAATTTTGTAAAATAGACTTCATTTTTGAATTCGGAATATAAAATATATCTTAGGGTGAATTTTTGGGATTTTTCTGAAAAACATCAATTTTTGATGAATAGTGACACCACTAAGTGGTACTTATAAAAACTGATTTTTCCGTTTAAATGAAATTTTGCCATCTTTGTGTTTTGAATTTAGAAAATCCGACATACATGGTTGTCATTAAGAAGTAAAATGTGGTTCAATGGGATAAATATAATTTTTTGGTGAATAGTAACTTATTAAGTTTTTAATCACGATTAGAGGTAATTAGTGTAGTTTAAGGTAAAAATAATGTTTTAATAATATGAAATGAACTTGAAACATGTTCTAACCTCATTGGATGTGTAATGGCCGACCAAGACAAGCCATGGGTAAACTTGTGGACCCCATGGAGACACTTTGGTTGGGAAATGACATAAATAACTTTTTATTTAATGTAAAAGTAAAAATGACACAAACATGATATGTTTTAATAAAACAATTTTTCAGTGGGGTTATACAAGTCATATTTTTTATTATAAATAGTCATTGGAAAGATAAAATGATTTCCTACATCATAGTAATTTTTTTATAATTTTTAGACATTAAATAAATTAAAGTATTTATGACATCATAATGATGCAGCGATGATATCATTATCCGACGATTTAAATAAAATGAGAAGATAATGTAAACTCTATGACCTACACATGTCCAAAACTTATTGTATGGGTGGATTTTGAACCCTTATCACCTTATCCACGAATTATATCAATGTGGGACCTTTTAAAACCGAAACACATTTTCAAATAAAGTAATATTTCTTACTTTCCAAAAGTGCCCCTCCTCTCCTCTTATAAAAGGCCCCCACCTCTACCTCATTTCACACACTCCTAAAGCCTTTGGCTCGGCCAACCCCTGACCATTTACTCTCTTAACATCACTCTCCTAATCCTAGAGGATTCCTTTTGGGCAGAATCCTTTCAAAGGAAGCCTTTAGGATCAAATCAAAAGGAGTTACACTTTTAAAGGTAATTCATTCTCTCATGTTCATTTGTTTTATTTTGCTTCTCCAACCCCATAAACTCTTTTTATTTACTTATTTTGTAACAACACCAGTATATTAAATATACTAGGATGTTGTTATAATATTTATTCGAGCTACACTCTCACACAACTACATCAAATGGTTAATGAACATACGGTTTCCGTGGATGGCGAAATTCTGCCTCCCGAAATGATGATTGTTCAATACTCATTTAACACCTTCAAAGGTGGCCATTATGATGTCACTATTTTTATATATGATATATGATATGTTTATGTTTTCCTTAATCTTATGTTTTTTTTTCATTTTGGGAATACCTTTATGGTTTCCATTATGGGTAAACGCGATATCTTCATTTAAGGAAGTGCGGACTACCGCCCCCTCAAAGTGATTTGATTCGTTAAATACCATATGTGGGACGTATAAAGGATGGAACTATGATATTATATATGATATTATACTGGAATTATAATATACCTTTATATCATTATTATTCCATTCTATAAAATATGAAATAGAAATGAAAGTAGCGTTCATGCGTACGTACGACTTACCGTCTCCATGAACGGTGCATTTCATTTCTTACCTCTAAATGATTATGTAATGTTATAAATGCATGAATGTAGTGTATATATATGACATATATGATATATAAATCATGAATACAATTCTGTATATAATAAACATTTGTCCACACGAACAACATGTGATTGTAAGAAGTCCACTTTCGACTTAAGAACCAAATATCGGCAAAACAAATATTATTAACTTAAATGATTACATAATGTTTATGACATGGTAATAAGTGATATAAAAGGAATAATTAACTTGAAAAAGGTTCTTAAGGAAGTATAAATTAACTCAATTTTATTATTCAGGAGATTAAAGAACGACCGAGTCAAGTCGGACCCGAGGTAAGGGATCCTACTCCTCTCTTTCTTTTTAAGTACACTCTTTTATGTCATTCCTTTTAAGCTCATCTTTCTTATGATTGGGATGTTATTTTATATTACTCCCACTATAAATATTATGTTCATATGATGAGAGACCCTATTTCCTCTCATCAATCCATTTTGGAAGTTTTAAGTGGCGCCGTTAGGCTGCCGAGTTTTCATAAGGGATTTTTCATCTCACTTTTATTTCTTTGAGATTTATGCTACATTTTCCACAAATTACATTGAGTGGTGTATGTAATTCCCATTATTCTAATCTTTGTGTAATATAATTTCGTTTATGAGTATTTAAATCAATGATCTATTGTCCTTCTTTCATGGGGTGTATGTTTTGAAAGATACCCAAGCCAGTAAGGGAACCTTTCACCCTCCTATTTTTTAAAAGACTTCTTTTGTTGGGTCTTTTAATTTACATATTGTTATGTTGGGATATGTTCTCATATATCCTTATTGATGTAAATTTTATGTCTAAGTGATGAGATACACTTTTTATCTCTCATCAACTCATGTGATGTCGTTAGGCTATCAAGGGAACTTTTTAACCCAATTTCGATTTCTTTGGGTTCAACATGTAGTCATTGAATATGTCATCCATTGAATATGTGTGAATGACCTATTATTGTTTTACACTTAATATCCACTTATATTGGGTGTAATTATATTTGTCACACATATTTTTGAGATTGATTTGTCCTTAATTTAAGGATACCTTCTTTATAAGGGATTTCATCACATTTGACATTTCTATTGAGGGTTCATTGTTGTTATGCACCAATTCACTATTATATGGTGTATATACTGTCCTTTGGAGTATTATATCATGAATCCATTTATTCTCATGATATTATAAAGTTATAACTAAATGTTATTCCTCAATTATTGTATTCAAGTGTCTCTAATTTTGGTAAAACCCCTTTAACCAAAATATCGTTTTAAATGTTTTAATTATTTGTTCTTATTAATATCCATGTTTTCAAATGGTTTTAAGGATTTATTTATGTGGATATTAATGGTTTAAAATTTTAAGCTTCAAGGTGGTATGGGACACATTGATTCAAAAATCTCTTTATTAAATGTTTTAAATGGTTTTGGAAATGGTTTCTTTTTGAATGGATTCATTATTTCAATATACTAAAATGTTATATTGTGATTGAAATGTGGAAATGTTATGTTTCCTTTATGCATGTTTTATGTGACACATTTATGTTATGGTTCTTGGGCATTGTTATGAAAATGGGTGGTTCCGTGATAAACTAAGGGCGGGTGAGCCCGATATAACTCTCCAATGCATTGGGTAACGCGAAGGAGTGAAACGTTAAGGTTTCTCCGAAGAGATTTAGGGAATATACTGTGATGGGTATTCCAAACGTAACCAAGAGGGTTACTCCCTACGTAAGAATGTTATGAATGCCTCAAGTTACCTTTATTTCTTATGTTTTCTATGATTTTTTCATGATTTGATATGCCTATGTTTTATGGGTAAAGTGTGATTTCATTCTAATGTATATATGAACTCATGTTTCCTTTCCATATTTTTATAACTCTTACTGAGCTTTTTATGCTCATCCCAAGTTTTTGAAATGTTTTTCACAGGTCAAGGGAAAGGTACATGATGTAATTATAGTGTCAAGGATGTGTCAAGAAAGAATCTGTGTTATATTTTAAATATGTTCCCGTTGATGGGAAGAATGAATACTGTCTTTTATGTAACCACTTTGTTTAAATGTGGAATGTAATGAAAGTTTCATGATCTAATTCTCTAAAACTCTAAACCTAAAAAGATCCTCAATGTGTAATCTTGTAATAACTCAAGATTAAGTAAGGTTTAAGGCTGGGGCCTTATAGTTGGTATCAAAGGTTGGTTTAGATAACTTTAGAGGTTAGGGTATTCTCTAAGCACAAGTGACATTACCATAATGGTTAGGATTTCAGAAAGAGTCCTAGTTTTAGATAAAGTGAATGAGTAAGTGTATCTTAGTGTTTACCTTCCTCATTAGTACATGATGGTTTTGTTGATATACTCACACTGACATTTCTGTTTTAAGTGAATGGATGAATCTAGCAGGCTCCAAAGAGACAACAGGTTTGAAGGAAACTGTGGTGGTTCTCTGATTAAGATACTAGATAAAATAAAGGATTCAATGAGGAAACTTGTGGTTGTCCTAAACCAAATATCAAGGAGTCATGATCAACCACTTGAACCTTGGTATGTTCTGTAATACATCATGTACGAGATGACCAATCGATGTGGAAGTTCAGGTAATAATTATAAAGGTAACCATTAGAGTTTATATGATCCTTACTTTTGAGGTAATTATGGGTTATTATATGATATGCTGTAAAATGAAAGGCATGAGATAAACTTGAGGTTAAAATATGTAATGATAATTTTTGATGATTTTATCCCTTTTTGGGGAATGATTTGAGAATTATATAGTTTTGGAAAAAGGACAACACGTAGACCATGTGACTACCCGTCGCGTCGGACAAAGCTGTGGGAATCGAACCCACAATCAAAGTGCAACTGGTATTTATCGCCTACCACTGGACTACGTGAAGTCCCTGGTTAGTTTGACTGATTCTTTTTTTTAAGAGTAAGTTGATTTTGGGTTATTTATGAAAATGATTAACCAATCATAGAGGATATGTGATTAGGTTAATTACTTTTCAATACGAGACTTTAGGAGCAACTGATGTTGTTTGGAGATAAATGTTACGATTTAACTTGGAAGACTATGTGACTAAATCCTTAAAATATTTGGGTTTCAATCTTATATTGGTTTACTTTAAATAATTTTATGGACAAATTGTTTATCGGATGGTCCTCGTTGAACTTTGGGTTTTGTTGGACAAATTTTGGAGATTAAGAATAGATTTTCTTTTTAATGGGTTATCCTTTTCTGGATTATCTGACCCTGTACTAACCTTTTTGGTTTTGGTTTTGGTTTTGGTTAAAGCCTAAAGACATGGGATGTATATAGTTCTCTTTTGTGGATTAGGTGATTCTCTAGAAGTTGATTATAGTACTCTTAATGCGAACAAGTCTCCCTAAATACTCGTCTTTTGGAAAAAATATGAGTTTGATTAAGGAATCTAGTAAAAGTTGAAAGTCAACATGATAAGTGATTATGTTTCCTTATGAATAAATTCCTCA
The DNA here is from genome assembly GCA_963277665.1 of Viscum album. Taxonomy (NCBI): domain Eukaryota; kingdom Viridiplantae; phylum Streptophyta; class Magnoliopsida; order Santalales; family Viscaceae; genus Viscum; species Viscum album. Next base: position 1,056,917,620 of record OY728133.1, read on the forward strand.
ATAAAAAGTAACTTAAAACAAAAATATTGTCTATTATCTTTTCCTACCAGGGAATCTAATACCGTTTAACCCATCACAAGTGTGTGATTTTCTCATTGTTAACTTTCTCCTAGACATGTTTACTATCACTCTCCCTCAAGAACATGACCCTTTGCTTTTTCTTCCATGTACATGTTTTTCTACATGGAATCCTAGTATGGGTTAACTCGGGTGACCTCTGTACTTATCTTTCTTTATTTTAAAGTGATTGTTTTACCGACTCTTGTTCCGATGTGGGACTTTCAAGGATGTTTCCAAGCGCAATTTTAAAATTGCGAGGACGCAATTCCCAAAAGGGGGGAAGGATGTAACACCCCAGGTAAATAAAGAATATGACATTTTCATATTTATCCATATTTGTGAGTAAAATATTAATATGAATTTAAAGGGGATGCTATTCTCGATGGCGTACCCAACACGCAACAACGAGTTTCTTGGGAATCTTACGTTGCACTCTAATAATAAAATAATATTATTTTAAATAGTAGTTAACATGTAGCCGTTGTAATGGCGAGAATGGATAGAAATAACTAAGATATTATTATATATGTTTTTAAATGTTTTTACATTTATCCAATAAAGGATATAGGCTTAAAATACGGAAAGAATTCAATTTTAGGCGTATATGCCCTAGTTTTCACTAAAGGTTCACTTATCACCTTTTGATGTTGAACCATCATTAAATATAGTTTTGTTCAGTCTTAAACATTATTTTGGACCAAATAAAACTCTTATTAAGAATCGGGACATCAAAATATACTTTGTGTAAATTTTTGGTATCTTTCCGATAAAGTTCAATTTTTTTAATGAATAGTGTAAAATGTTGTATTTTAATTCAAAACCTATTTTTAATCTAATTTATTTATATGATTAGATTATCTTTTGAATTGGTTTTAAAGTTAAATTAGAATATATTTTTACCATTAAATCCAATAGTGGTCGTTGGAATTAATTTCACTTTGAAATCAGACTTAAACTAGTGTCAATCTTTTGATACTTATTGTTTCATAAAAACACGCTATTTGCTATGACAGCGGGAATTAATTATTAAATTAATTAATGTGACTTATCTGTTTTGAATTTTGTAAAATAGACTTCATTTTTGAATTCGTAATATCAAATATAGCTTAGGGTGAATTTTTGGGATTTTTCTGAAAAACATCAATTTTTGATGAATAGTGACACCACTAAGTGGTACTTATAAAAACTGATTTTTCCATTTAAATGAAATTTTGCCATCTTTGTGTTTTGAATTTCGAAAATACGACATACATGGTTGTCATTAAGAAGTAAAATGTGGTTCAATGGGATAAATATAATTTTTAGTGAATAGTAACTTATTAAGTTTTTAATCGCGATTAGAGGTAATTAGTGCAGTTTAAGGTAAAAATAATGTTTTAATAATATGAAATGAACTTGAAACATGTCCTAACCTCATTGTATGTGTAATGGCCGACCAATACAAGCAATGGGTCAACTTGGGGACCCCATGGAGCCACTTTGGTTGGGAAATGACATAAATAACTTTTTATTTAATGTAAAAGTAAAAATGACACAAACATGATATGTTTTACTAAAACAATTTTTAAGTGGGGTTATACAAGTCAGAATTTTTATTATAAATAGTAATTGGAAAGATAAAATGATTTCCTACATCATAGTAATTTTTTTATAATTTTTAGACATTAAATAAATTAAATTATTTATGACATCATAATGATGCAGCGATGACATCATTATCCGGCGATTTAAATAAAATGAGAAGATAATGTAAACTCTATGACCTACACATGTCCAAAACTTATTGGATGGGTGGATTTCGAACCCTTATCACCTTATCCACGAATTATATCAATGTGGGACCTTTTAAAACCGAAACACATTTTCAAATAAAGTAATATTTCTTACTTTCAAAAAGTTCCCCTCCTCTCCTCTTATAAAATCCCCCCACCTCTACCTCATTTCACACACTCCTCAAGCCTTTGGCTCGGCCAACCCCTGACCATTTACTCTATTCACATACCTCTCCTAATCCTAGAGGATTCCTTTTGGGCAGAATCCTTTCAAAGGAAGCCTTTAGGCTCAAATCAAAAGGAGTTACACTTTTAAAGGTAATTCATTCTCTCATGTTCATTTGTTTTATTTTGCTTCTCCAACCCCATAAACTCTTTTTATTTACTTATTTTGTAACAAAACCAGTATATTCAATATACTAGGATGTTGTTATAAGATTTATTCGAGCTACACTCTCACACAACTACATCAAATGGTTAATGAACATAGGGTTTCCGTGGATGGCGAAATTCTGCCTCCCGAAATGATGATTGTTCAATACTCATTTAACACCTTCAAAGGTGGCCATTATGATGTAACTATTTTTATATATGATATATGATATGTTTATGTTTTCCTTAAGCTTCTGTTTTTTTCATTTTGGGAATACCTTTATGGTTTCCATTATGGGTAAACGCGATATCTTCATTTAAGGAAGTGCGGACTACCGCCCCCTCAAAGTGATTTGATTCGTTAAATACCATCTGTGGGACGTATAAAGGATGTAAATATGATATTATATATGATATTATACTGTAATTATAATATACCTTTATATAATTATTATTCCATTCTATAAAATACGAAATAGAAATGAAAGTAGCGTTCATGCGTACGTACGGCTTACCGTCTCCATGAACGGTGCATTTCATTTCTTACCTCTAAATGATTATGTAATGTTATAAATGCATGCATGTAGTGGATATATATGACATATATGATATATACATCATGAATACAATTCTAGATATAATAAACATTTGGCCACACGAACAACATGTAATTGTAAGAAGTCCACTTTCGACTTAAGAACCAAATATCGGCAAAACAAATATTATTAACTTAAATGATTACATAATGTTTATGACATGGTAATAAGTTATATAAAAGGAATAATTAACTTTAAAAAGGTTCTTAAGGAAGTAGAAATTAACTCAAGTTTATTATTCAGGAGATTAAAGAACGATCGATTCAAGTCGGACCCGAGGTAAGGGATCCTACTCCTCTCTTTCTTTTTAAGTACACTCTTTTATGTCATTACTTTTAAGCTTATCTTTCTTATGATTGGGATGTTATTTTATATTACTCCCACTGTAAATATTATGTTCATATGATTAGAGACCCTATTTCCTCTCATCAATCCATTTTGGAAGTTTTAAGTGGTGTCGTTAGGCTGCCGAGTTTTCGTAAGGGATTTTTCATCTCACTTTTATTCCTGTGAGATTTATGCTACATTTGCCACAAATTCCATTGAGTGGTGTATCTACTTCCCATTATTCTACTCTTTGTGTAATATAATTTCGTTTATTATTATTTACATCAATGATATATTGTCCTTCTTTCATGGGGTGTATGTTTTGAAAGATACCCAATCGGTAAGGGAACCTTTCACCCTCCTCTTTTTTAAAAGACTTCTTTTGTTGGGTCTTTTAATTTACATATTGTTATGTTGGGATATGTTCTCATATATCCTTATTGATGTAAATTTTATGTCTAAGTGATGAGATACACTTTTTATCTCTCATCAACTCATGTGATGTCGTTAGGCTGTCAAGGGAACTTTTTAACCCAATTTCGATTTCTTTGGGTTCAACTTGTAGTCATTGAATATGTCATCCATTGAATATGTGTGAATGACATATTATTGTTTTACACTTAATATCCACTTATATTGGGTGTAATTATATTTTTCACACATATTTTTGGGATTGATTTGTCCTTAATTTAAGGATACCTTCTTTATAAGGGATTTCATCACATTTGACATTTCTATTGAGGGTTCATTGTTGTTATGCACCAATTCACTCTTATATGGTGTATATACTGTCCTTTGGAGTATTATATCATGAATCCATTTATTCTCATGATATTATAAAGTTCTAACTAAATGTTATTCCTCAATTATTGTATTCAAGTGTCTCTAATTTTGGTAAAACCCCTTTAACCAAAATATCGTTTTAAATGTTTTAATTATTTGTTCTTATTAATATCCATGTTTTCAAATGGTTTTAAGGATTTATTTATATGGATATTAATGGTTTAAAATTTTAAGCTTCAAGGTGGTATGGGACACATTGATTCAAAAATCTCTTTATTAAATGTTTTAAATGGTTTTGGAAATGGTTTCTTTTTGAATGGATTCATTATTTCAATATACTAAAATGTTATATTGTGATTGAAATGTGGAAATGTTATGTTTCATTTATGCATGTTTTATGTGACACATTTATGTTATGGTTCTTGGGCATTGTTATGAAAATGGGTGGTTCCGTGATAAACTAAGGGCGGGTGAGCCCGATATAGCTCTCCAATGCATTGGGTAACACGGAGTGAAACGTTAAGGTTTCTCCGAAGAGATTTAGGGAATATACTGTGATGGGTATTCCAAACGTAACCAAGAGGGTTACTCCCTACGTAAGAATGTTATGAATTCCTCAAGTTACCTTTATTTCTTATGTTTTCTATGATTTTTTCATGATTTGATATGCCTATGTTTTATGGGTAAAGTGTGATTTCATTCTAATGTATATATGAACTCATGTTTCCTTTCCATATTTTTATAACTCTTACTGAGCTTTTTATGCTCATCCTAAGTTTTTGAAATGTTTTTCACAGGTCAAGGGAAAGGTACATGATGTGATGATAGTGTCAAGGATGTGTCAAGAAAGAATCCGTGTTATATTTTAAATATGTTCCCGTTGATGGGAAGAATGAATACTGTCTTTTATGTAACCACTTTGTTTAAATGTGGAATGTAATGCAAGTTTCATGATATAATTCTCTAAAAATCTAAACCTGAAAAGATCCTCAATGTGTAATCTTGTAATAACTCAAGATTAAGTAAGGTTTAAGGCTGGGGCCTTATATATATCATCAAAAAATACATGCCAGTATGCACTTTCCCTACACACATGCACATATTTAAACATCCATAAGGAACACCAAGGCCACACATACCCTTTGACCATCAAAACTAAGTATTTCCAACTTAATTCTCATTTTTCATTTTATAAAACTTTTCAAAATCCAAAAAATTTTACCTTCCATTCTCAAAAGAACCTCAAATTTTTCATTTTTGAAATCTACAATTTTCAAATCAAGCCTCGTTTCATCACTCAAAAAGGCACCCCAAAAATAATTTAAATTTACACCAACCAAAACAAAACCAAAAACAAAACTCACACAGAAGCACCTAGATGGGGAACTAGTGGTTATTCCTAACATGAATACATGGTTTAGCCGACCATGCTCCAAGAAAATACCTACCACTAGAAGTGTCTCAAACTATACACTCAAGATCTACATGGGTGTCTACTCCATGTAAGTCTGCAACAAAACACCGACTCACTCCCTTGGACATACCCCATCAACACAAACCAAAACTAAAGACTCAAATCCTAGACTAACCATAGCGACTTGAGGATCAGAATGAGCAAGTGTTTATAATGAATGCTCTTCCTGTACGTACCTCTCGAGTCCTGATAGTCCTTGTATCCAACTACCTGACACCCCAAATAATAAGGGTATCCTTTAAAACTATTTTTTTCACTAACCAATTTGGGACAACCCTGAACTGGTCACTTGAGCGGGACTATGATAAGGACCTAAGGGAGTAATCAATCCCCATAGGCTAATTAATAGTGCTAGGAATCAATATGGAACTATTGAGAATGATTTTTCCCATGAACAAAAGATAAAAAAATAATAAAAAATCAAACTGAATAGTAAAAATAAGTGCTCGTATAAGAAATAAATAAACTGATACACGCACCTCCATGTGACCTCATACGTCCCCACTATAAAATAAACCATGCTTGCTCCAAAAGTGATCCAAAATTAGAGAAACCTAAAACTGAAAATAGAAGTAAGCATGAGCACCGAGATGCTCAGTAGGAATGATAAAAATAAACCATTCCCAATGCCCCTCCTCTAAAGTGAAATCCTTTATTTAAAGATTGAAAATATGATACATGAAAATAAGGTTTCCACACTTTTATCAAAATAAGTGACAATTTTTTATTTTTAAGAAAACTCTTTTTCATTTTACTCTCCAAAAAAATTCCCAAAATACACACATCATTTCAATAAATTCATTTAAAACAACTAGATCTAGAACATTTATTTTAGTATAAAAATCCAAGTAAAGGTGTCATGAGATCGAATAACCAAAAGTTCCACCAAAGAAAACTGGAACATACAAATATATCATCATGGGTGTTTCCTAAACATCCCTAGAGTGATCTATGGACGTACTCGGTTCGGAACCACCTACCGGCATATGGTGAAGCTCCTAAGTCTATAATAAACTAGACTCCCTCAACGGACTAATCCAGCGGCACATCCCACTTGGCCTTTAAAACATCCAATGGGGGATAACCCATCTAATCATATTTGATCAAAAACTATCACTCAACCCTCTAAAAGACACCCAGAAAACCCATGGTAAAAGTGTATTGTGTATGTTGGAGGCCCTCACATGTGTGAGTCACCTTACCTACCATCACCACACTTACCTACCCCATACATGGACACTATATATACTATAACCCACATAAGAAAATCCCCAATAGGTGTTCCCATCATATAAAAAACCAATCACGAGTGCTAATTAGGCCATCCCATCACATGAAATTTTAAACGATTTCACAAAGCACCTTAAGTTGCTAACCGACCATTTACACTTTCTAAACATAATTTCACTTCCAAAATTTTATAAGGTTCCAACCAGGAATTCACACTTTCAAAACCAAATTTCACTTCAAAAATGACATAAGGTGCCAATCGGGACTTAATAACATCATTCCAATATACCATAAAAATATTCCAAACCATATTTAAAAAAAATTAAAACAACACTTCCATAAGTACTTTCCATATGTGCCACAATATTTTTCAAACCAAATTCACTTTGAAAAGACATTTCCAAATCCAACTAAAAAATACAAAACACATTTAAAAAGTTCCAAATGGGCCTTCACATCATATTAATATTCAACACTTTCTTTAAAATATACTAGTTTTTTCAAAGGGATTTAACTTTACACACCCAATTTCATTTATCAAAACATCTCAAAAACCATTTCCCAAAAAATGGGAAATGACACTTTCACAATCTTAGAGACATTTAGTAAACTATTATAAAATATCTAGGATACCTCACATTTAAAATTAACATACAATAGGTTTTGAAAAGTTATATAAACAAATGGGAAACTAAATCCAAGAGGCACAATTAATTTTACCAAACCTATATATATGCATATATACTTATATGTATACCACATAAATATAAAAACACATTTTTAAAGTGCTAAGAAATCAGGGAATTCAAAATTAAAGGCATGATAATTTGGAACCTACCTCAATAAGGGAGAAAATCAAGCCGAGATAGTTTGGTTCTTGACAAATTAGGGGGCGACGACTCGAAACCGTCCCACACTTGCACTCACATACACCCTTAGAAACACACACACACACATTTATGTATATCCTTTAGTTCAAGGTGCATATTCCCTACACCATGAGAGAATATTATTAAGGGATATACATATATATACATAGACACATACATATGTATGCAAATTCACACCACCAAGGAGCCAACAAACATCCTAAAAACAAGTTCTATGTACCCTAAATCACAAAATGGACCCAAAATAAAGGTGTAAATGAAAAAGAAGAAGAAAAACCTTACCCCAAGTGGCATCGATGAGATGATATAATCCAATACACTTAGACTTCAGTGACAGATGTTAAAACATTAAGGAAGGAGGCCCAGGAGACCCACTTCATAACCTATTGAGAAGAGGAATGTCAAAAATTAGCTTTCTAAAAACCCTATGGTTCGGCCTTGTGATGTTGGGTGATGGGGGGTGAACACTAATTCAAGGGATAGGGAAGTAGGAGTAATTCTTACCTCAAAGGACCTAGTGATATTCTAGAAGAAAATCGGTAGAAATAATCGATGAAAGAGATGGACAAGAGGGAGGAGAGATGCATGGCCATGGGAGAGGAGAGGCACCTCAAGCGACACATAGGGGGGAGGGGAAATAATGGGAAAGAAAGAAAAAATGAAAGTAAGAAAATTAAATAAAGAAAAAGGAAAAAAATAAAGAAAAAGGAAAAGAAACTAAAAACCAAATATGATAATAATAATAATATTCATAATAATAATAATAATATTCATAATAATAATAATAATAATAATATTCATAATAATAATAATAGTAATAGTAATATTCATAATAATAATAATATGATGATTATTATTATTATTATTAAACATTCTTTTATTTTTTATTTTATTCTTCTTTTTTTATTTTATTTTTCATTTAATTTAATTTATTTTAAATAATGGCATGTAGTCTGCGCATAGTTACCTGAAACAAGATGCATGGTTGAGCAATCTATGCTCAAACTATGCCACTTAGTACTACCCCAATGATAGACCCTCACACACGGTTACCGTATGGTTACTCTTAACCATGTACAACCCATGAACAACACCCCACTTCACTTGAAAATTTTAAAATTCAACTCAGACCAGCCTGAAAAAAAGTGAGAATAGAAATAATTAAAATAATTAATTTTTTGAGGTCGGTGTGTGACAGAAAAAACATATTTTTCCAAAATTTTCAATATAAAAAATTACAATATGATACATCTTATTTTCATTTTAGCATTTATCTTACTTATTATTCATTAATTCTAAAAATTTAGGATAATTTAAAATATATTTTTATTTTAATTTTTCATTAAGTAATGTTAATAGAATATTTTTAGATATATTATTCTAAATGTGCATGATACCAAGATTACTAATTAATAAATGAAATTCCCAATATGGAAGTTAAAAAATATACAATTTTTCTTTCATTATCATATTATTATTGCATTTGATGGGGTGTATATTTTTTTACCACCAAAATTCAACTAAAATTTTAAGATATTACTTGAATATCCATCGGGTACTTTAACATTTTTTATTCACCCAAGGAAAACATCTTTTTTATAATTTTTCAATACAAAAATCACTACAAGATTATTTATATTCTTATTTTCCTTTATATATTTCCTAATATTCTTTACTTTAAGGTATTTATGATAATTTTGATAATGTTTTTTATTTTAATTACTCTATAATTAATTTAAATCATATATTTTCACACAAATTCTTATTAATGTTCATGATACCAAGATTATAATATAAAAAATGAAATTATCAATATAAAATTTCAATAAATATACTCGTTTTCTTCTATTTTTAATTTTAAATTTAATTTTATTGAGGGTATAGAATATTTTCTAACCAACATTCAATTGAAAATAATTTCCACACTCTATATCAACATTTGATATTGTTCTTAAAAATTGTCCATTTTATAATTTTAGTAGAGGCCTCAAATCGGGTTTCTAATGAATTTTGACCTTTTAACCCAAAATCTATGAGATGTTTCTGGAAATTATTAATGACACATTAAAAAATATTTTTAATTATAGGGTATCATATGAGACTCAAAATTAAAATTAAAAAATGGGCAAGGAAAGACAGTTTGAGTGTTCCATCCTGATAATTTTTCTAATAAAGGAAATCCACTAATTATCCAAATTATGTCATCTTTAATTTAGATCATTTTCAAGGTAAAAGCATCATTTGTTTCTATATCATCATTCTATAACTCTAAAGACTATAATATAAGAGTATTAAGGTGTAAAAAGTGCATATATATTATTTTTTTCTAGTAAAAAATATTGATACGATGAATGAAGTCTACTGTATATTCATCTAGGGAGGCAGACTCTAAGGAGTCAGAAGAACCATATATATAGTGTAATTTCTACATAAATCCCTAAATAAATTGAATCAATTCGTTTTAAATCCTAACAAAACATTTATAAGATCTAAAATTAAATTTTTGTGTAATTGATGAAATTTCATCAATTATTTTGAATCTCTTGGATATTGCATAAATCCATCATTACTATCTTCCAAGGCATGGAACATAAAATTATCAATATTTTTTAAGGATATAAAAACCTTTTCAAATATGGTTTTAATGGAAATTAAAGAAAAAATATTTTCAAGAGATTTATTTTTTATTCTTCTTATCTATAATACATTGATTCAAAATTGAATCATTTCTTATTGACATCCATTTAGAATAACAATAGTGTTTTCACACCTCTCTATTTGAATATTTTTCCTACTATATCATATATCATTGGGTCATGAATTTATCTTTGTATAACAAAGTCCAATATTGTTTATTTTTTTGTTTATCTCATAACATGTTTTAGGTATCTTAGACTTATAAAATCATAATGAAGAAATTTCAATATCATTGACATTACTTTGTCTATAATAATTCTTTAACACTTGATATTGTATATATAACACCCCATACTATTAAAATAATAAAAATTACCTCATATAAATATATGTGTACCAAATTTAAGTAAATTTTTTAGTATAAATTGAATACATTACAGAATAAAAAAACATTATTTAAATAGATCAATATAAAAGATTACATATCAGATATGAATATACTCCATAAATTTGAAAATAACACAATGGGAGTAATAAACACATATAAATAATATAATTAGAATGTGAAATTATAGTGCCTCACAGGCTCCAAGAATAATCACATCTTTATATAGAATAGTAAATAAAAAATAAAATATTAAATAGAAGATTGAAATTTTTAATGGAAATATAAGAAACATTGATAAAAATTTCATTAATGAATAATTAATTAAACAATACATATTCATATGAAGTATAACAATTATTTAACCATTTTAATAGTAAATGACCATTCTAAATAATAATTGACCATTTAAATATAAACAACAATGATGTGATTAGTAAAATTCTTTAAAATTAAGGTTTACATCAAGTAAAAATAAATAATATAATTATATGAAATTATTTTTTAAATTATGTTTCTTAAATCAAAAATAATAACAATTTTTAATAAGGATTTTTTTAAAACATTTAATCAAAAAAATTATATTAAAATTTAAATATTAGAATCACTTAATTTTGAAAATTATTTTAATTAAAAGGTATATTATAATTTATTATCTATCATATAGTAATTAAAAAATTATAATAAATTTAAATGTAATCACTCATAGAAAAATAAATATAATTTACTCTAGATACATTTATTTTTTCTATATATTTTATTATATTATTTGATTATAAACTTTATTCTTTTTATAATATGAATTTGATAAAATGGAATTATTTTATTGAATTAGTGTGTCTAAATTAGCAAAGGGTGATTTTTTTTCATTTTCTGAAAAAGTTGAATTTATAATGAATAGTAAAAATATAGTTTTAATGAAGAACATAAGTTTTATGACATCATCATATTATAAATATGAATCAAAATTTTATAAAATAGTTTTCATTAATAAAAACGTATTTTGGTATTAAATTAATTTATTTAAAAACAATAAACTTAATTTAAAACCTATAATTTGTTTTCTAAATCTAAGATTTATTTTATTCGAATAAAAACTATATTTGATTATTTATATTGTATAAATATTCTCTAGATGAATTTATTTTTTATTTGTGTTAAAATGTCAAATAAACCCCAATTTTTAAATTATATACCAATAAAATTCATTTTATCAATACTATTTGTATTACTTCTCCTAAATAATGAAATAATGAATACTTTATTCTAAAATACCCCTCCCCATTGGATATATAAATAAACCTCCACTGAAAATTTCTGATTACTTCCAAACCAATTTACCTTTTCAAACATATAGATAGATCCCTCTATGAAATCTCTTATCCATGTCTTTAATGACCTAGTATGAGAAACATTCCCTCCTATAAAGGCCATAGGATCTATCCAAAGGAGGTGAATCATTATGTACTATAAAGCTTTCAAAACACACGTTTTAATTTCAATTCTACTCTTACCCATTATATAATATATGTAATCGATAAAAAATAACTTTAAAATAGTGATTTTAATATGAATTTATGTTTTCATAGAATTTTAGTATTTACTAGTTTACCTATTATTTAAAATTCTCTTGAAATTACTGTTTCACCTGTAGTAGTTTTACAGTACCTAAGTGAATGATGATGTTTAATTTTCCACTCATTCCATTCATGGAAATTTTTAAAAATTTATTTCATAGTTGAATAAACCATAAAATTCAAATAATATCATTTCTATGGTTTTTAATGACACAAAAAATTTACCAAGACACTTTTAGATCTTATGAAATCATTGGATAATGGATTTAAATCATTACCATTACATCAATACGGTTCTCTAAATTTGAACAAAAAAACTTTGAAATGATCAGTGTGAACAATATTAAGTTAATAACTTAATAAAACATAATAAAAAATGTATTATATAGATAAAATAAATATGAAAAATATTATCTAGAAGGTAATTAATAAATATAACTTAACTACTCTGGATGTTAATGGAGTATCCAATGCAATACTAGACTCTAGGTAAGGGGTCTTTTCATTCTTACTTGTTCCCAATGATATATTCTTTATCACTCTCTACTTATCTGTCTATTTATCCCCTTAAATTATATTCTGAACATTTTATTTATATATATTTAATTAATGTATAATATTTCATTATTTGTTCCTTTTCTTAGGATGTGTATGTCGCCCTAGTACCCTTTCCAATTGCTCTTTATATTAATCCCGATAATGGGAATAATTCTCCTTCTTTTCTACTTTTCACATTCTTTACTTAAAATATTATTTTCTTTAAATGATTTCCAAAACATATCCTTGATTTAACATAAAAAAATGTTTCTTTATGTTTGTTTTTTTGGAAACTCTATGCCCTTATTCTTTTTGGTGCTTTTTTCCCCATTTCCTAAATGGTTAATAAAAGTGTTATTTTTTTAATTATTCTCTATAGTTTCTTATTATTTTACCTTAAATTTGAGATCTATTTTATTATCCAATTATTCTTTGTTTGATAATAAATATATATGATTCCACAATCCTTTATTTTCTTATCATATTACATATTACCTTAATGAATAAATATATTTTTTGTATTTATTATGTTACACATTTCTTCCTAATGGGTTTATTTAATTTTATGCATTTTGTTTCTTTCCTTTATATGTGTCACTCATATGAATGAAATATTATAATGTTATGGTAGGTGTTATATTTATATATACCCTAAGTTAATTGGATCTTGTTTTATATCTCATGATATCAATATGTATATGCTAGATTCCATTAGTCTTATCGTCAGTGTTGTGTGTGGTACAGATGCAGTTAGCCTCATACATAATGTTATGATGTATTGGTAGTGATCCTTGAACTATGTTTATGACAAAAATTCTTTATATTAGTGCCATATTTTATGAATATCGTACTATTTTGTTTATTTTCCATGCTTCCATGTGGGAATTTATTATCCCTTTCTTTTATGATTTCATGTCGCGATGTTTGACTCTTAAGATATCTCATGCCATGATAACTTTATTGTATCTCTTTATAGTGATTTATAGACCACCCATTATTTTATATATTTCCATGTTATCTAACATGTAGTGATAAAAGTTTTATGAGATTTTTGAGAAAGTTATAAATATGAAAATAAAAATATTACATAGTTTATTTAAAAGTGTTGTATTATGTTCCTAATTACCAAATACATTGGAATTCTAGATTTATAGGAATATTTTAGGAATATTTATGTTTAAAATTAAGTAATATTATGTTTATAGAATTAATGTAATTATATTTGGTATCCTAGAAATGTATAGTTATTTTTTTGGATTAGGTTAGAGAATATAATAGGAAATATGCTATAAATAACCTATATTTGGACTTAGGAAGTCATAAAATTGGATTTACACTTAATTTAGGTGTTTTTCTTTCTATAATCATAATTTTTATCATATATTACTATTAAATAATTTATTCTCATCCTATATCTTATTTTTTAGTAAATAACTATAAATTAGAGGAATCATGTCAACAATCTATGTGATGGGGAATGCAATGATTTCCTATACTAGACACCTAATATGATGGGGGTAAGAGTTTAAAAAATGATTATTTTACTTAATCAATTGAATCAATTTATAGAAAAAAATTAAACCTTGTGGAGTGAATAACTTACCCAAATAAGGATCAAATTGTGACAGGGTCATTTATGTGATAACGACCATCCACTTTTAGTTGATCTAGAGATCCATTAAACGTGAAGCAATAGATACATCCCATAAAAAACATATTTTATTTCCTATAATTTTATATATATTACAATGTCATTTTAATTTTCTATTGCTTATAATTATAATTATATCATTGATGGAAACTAATATAAACCTCAATACGTAGTGGTTGAGTTATCTATGGAAACATTAAGTGCTATAATCATTACCTCTTAATCATATAACTCTTCTCCAATAAATATTTTTTGAAAGTATATTTTTGAAAGTATATTTTTGAAAATTTCATTATGATCCCTTTCATATAATTTAATTCTATATTAGGAATAAAATGGATTTCATTATATTGATAAAATATCAATTTCTAGGAGAGGAAAATCAATTTTCATATCCCAAACCATCTTCTGATCCTGTACGAGTGCAAGGAGAATCATGAATCTCATTTAGAAAATCCTTCTCAAGAATGTATATTATTTCCTTATTTTTAAGAAAAACTCTCTGAAATAATTGATAAGAGGGAAATGGTTTATTTTTTAGAACGTTCTCATTGTGATGGAATATCATGATGTATTCCATAAAGAGTTTCTTGGACTTCCTCCTGATTGATATGTTGAGTACTTTATAGAACCTATACCCAGATCTCTACACATATCAAAGAGTCCCTAAAGAATATCCCCCATTGAACTGGATGGGTTAAGGAAGAAACTATAGAAAATTTTGGAAAAGGTATTTATACACCCTAGTTCTTCTTCATGGGGTTCCCCCAACCACCTTTTCAAGAATAAAGATAGTTTAATTAATCTTCTCATTGACTATTATCATGTTAACATGTTAAAAATAAATAAAATGTATCATATTCCATAGATTTCTGACTTTTTTTACCATTTATATGGGGATCTATACTTTTGTAAGGAGGGTAGCCGATCAGGATATCATAAATTAAAGGTGAAAAGGGTGGATATCCTCAAGAATTCCTTTCATATAATGTATGGACACTATGAATTCAAGTAATGAAATTCAGACTCACAAATTCTCTATAAATCTTACTAGAATTAATGAATATATTATTTTGTGATTAACTCAAAAAATGTTTGGGGGTATTTATAGATGATATTCTCATATATTCTAAAAGTAATGGAGAACAATAACAACACTTAAGTAATGTATTAAATAAATTTCAAAAAAATAAGTTGTATGAAAATGATATATATGTGAATTTTTTATGGAACATGTGAAATTAATGGGTAATATTTTCACAAGAAAAAGTGATATCTATGAACACTTAAAATACTGAGGCAACTGATGAATGTCGAAGACTAACAGCAATGATAGATATATGTAGCTTCCTTGTATAACGTGTGTATTATCAATGTTTTGTGATAAATTTCTCATGATTTTGAAAACCAATGACCAAGATAACTCAAAATAGAGTATAGTTTTTCTAGAGTGATTAATAGTAAGATATATTCAGGATTTTGATTAAAAGTCTAGTTATAACTCCTTTACTCAAACTACCCTCAAATGGGGAATAATTTTTGATATAATATACTATCTTAAAGAATGTATTAGGTTGTATACTCATGAGAAATAATACATTTATTTCTTATCTCTTAATAAAATTAAAGAACATGTTCAAAATTACTTTATTGATCTAGAGTAGACAACAGTAATATTTTACTTAAAGATTTGGAGGCATTATCTTAATAAAGAAAGGTTTGACATATATACTAATCATAAAATTATAAAGTATATATTTACATAAAATAATCTCAATATGCATCAATAAATATGGTTATAGTTTATAAAAGACTATGATTTATTAATCTATTACCATCCTTGAAAATAAAATAAACTGGAAAGTACACTTAACAAAAAAGATCCCTGAACCTGATCCATGATAAGGATTGAAATAGATATGATATTATTAGTCATAAAAAGGATATAAGTGGACATCGTAAAGGAAGGCTTGAAAAACTACCTTTATAAAAGTATTTATTAAACATCTATCTTGGAGAATATTGAAGTTTCTTAAAAGAATAATGTAGTGATAACAAAGAAGGTGGAAGAAATAAGGAAGGGAAAAATATCATAATTCAATGTTTATAAAGAAAACTTTTTAAGACTTTAGACATAATTATGTATACTATTTGATCCCAAGATAAATAAGGATATATTAGTTGATTCTCGTAGATCTGTATTCTCTATCTACCTATGGAGTATAAAGATATATAGTGATATCTAAGAGAACTGATTGTGTGATAATATGAAGAATGAAATTTCTCAATATATATAAAATTTTGTGGTATTCCAATAAGTTCAAGTATAATAACATATTTTCAAATGTATATTGAAACCTTTAACCACAAAAAAGATTTTGAGAATATCCCTAATGATTTTCTTGGGTCTTATAAATACATCTTTGGGAAATAATGACATTTGGGTTTTGGTGGATCGTCAGACAAAGAGTTCCCACTTCATCACAATTTGGGATGACTTCTCGCATGATAATGTTTCTAAGATATATATAAGAGAAGTAGTGAGGCTTCATGGAATAATATTATATATTTTACCTGATCATGATTTTAGGTTCACATAAAACATACGAAGGAGACTTTAGAAGTAATTAAATAAATAATTGAACTTCAGTACATCATATAATCCTCTCATCGATGGTCAATCTAAAGGTACTATTCAAACTATCAATGTCATTCATATATAATTTTATATAGACTTTAAAGGAGTCATAGATAAAAAATTTTCCATGTTCAAGTTCTCATAAAACAATACATCCCACTCGATCATTCAAATTGTTTCATATGAATATATATTGGAATAAATATAGAACTCCAACATGATCGGATTAAATTGGAGAAAGGTAGTTATTGAGACCTGAATTGGTAGAATATATGACTAAGACGGTCCGATACATTTACCAACACATTATAGAAGATCAAATTTGATATAATATTTATGGTGGAAATCATTAATTAGACTTGGAGTTTGGGTTTGGGGATATAATATTTCATGGAATATCTCTATGAAAGAGAGTTATGAGGTTTGGGAAGAATAAAATCTATTTCTTGAGTATATATTCCCCTTAAATATTCTTGATCACATTGAAATCATTGAATATCAATTTTACATTCCATTGAATGTGTCTCAAATAAATAATATGTTCAATACAAATATATTAAGGAATTATATTCCCAATTCCTCACTGGTAATAGATCCATATGTGGTATAACTGGAGCATGATCTCTTTTAGGAGGAGGATCCTACAAAAATATTTGATCATTGTGATAAATTGTTATGAAACGAGGACTCTCATCTTGTCAAAGAACCAAGGAGAAATCATAAATACAAAGAGGTAACATGGAAAACTTAGGATGTAATGAAACAAAATTACCTCAATCTATTTTCATCTTTGGGTTTGAGTTAAAATTTTGAGGGTGAAATCTCTAGAGGGAAGAATTGAATGACCTAAATTTTCTACATATGATAAATTGGATTCTCTAAATATATGTCCATCATATTTAAGTATAATTTATAGTAAAAATTACTTTCATGAACTAAAAAAACCATATATCATTTTATTACATCAATATAAAAAATTGCATATGAAATATTAATATAATTTATAAAATTGAAAATTTTATAATGAGGTAATAAACACATACAAATAACATAACTAGAATTTGAAATTATGGTGTGTTGTAGTCTCCTATAATTATCATATACATGAACAATACTATGAATAAAAAAACATTTATTAAAAAAATATTGTAATTTTGTTTAGAAATTATAAGTAAATTTGATAAAAAATGATTGAATAAATAATGAAGTAAATAAGATGTATTTTTATGAAGTAAAATAATTATCCATCTATTAAAATAGTAACTAACAATTAGAGATAATAAATTACCATTGAAATATTAATTGAATCGATGAGATTATAAAAATGCCTAAATTTTAATTTTTATAATAAGTAAAAAATTAATATTATAATTATAAAATTTTCTTATAATATTATACAACTTAAAGTAGATTGTTTAGTCAGATTTTTTTTAACTTATATACTAAAATATTATTTTTTTATATTAAAATTTATATATTAGTGTCACCTAATTTTGAAACATATTTTCATTAAAATATATATTATAATTTATTATAAATCATATAATAATTGATATATAACAATAAATAGAAATATAATCACTCATAAAAATATAAATGAAATTTACTCTAGATAAAACTGTTATTTCTATGTATTGTATGATTTTATTTAGATGTAAAATTTCAAATATTTAGAATATGGATTTGATGTAATGAATTTTTTTTGGAATCTTCACATTGAAATTATCTTAGTATAATTTTTTGGTATTTTTATGGAAAGTTTGAGTTTTTATGAATAGTAAAGATATATAGTTTTTATAAATACCGTAAGTTTTATAAAACCATCATTATAAGAATTTGACTAAAAAATTATAAACCATTTTTAAAGAATTAAAATTTATTTAAAGAGTAATATAATTCATTTAAAAGTAATTAACTTAATGTTTAGATCTATAAATCCTTTTTCAAAACCTAAGTTATATTTTATTCAAATAGAAAAAATATGTTTGATTCATTACATTGAATAAACTATTTTAAATATTCATTTTGGATTTTGGTGTGTTAAAATATAAAATAAACCTCCATTTTTTAAATCACACAACAATAAAAATCATAGTAATCAACATTATTCACAGTATTTGGCCAAAATAATAAAATAATCAATACTTTATTCTAAAATACCCCTCCCACTTGGATATATAAACACTCCACCACCACTTTATCCTCACCACTTGAACCATTACCATTGGATAATATATAAAAAAACATATCTTAAAAATATCTTAACCATTCCATTAATCCCATTAAGTGACCAAAACTCCCTCCTTCAACGGCTTTATGCTCAATCCATAGTAGGTGACTCAAAGTACGCAAGGGATTCAAAATCAATGCCTTCATTTCAATTATCCTATCACCCATTCTATAATATAGTTAATAAATAAAAAATAACTTTTAAAATATATATTTTAACATACCATTATTCTTTCATATAACTCTAATATTTACTGGTTTACCTATTCATTTTAAAAATATTAAAAACACCATTTTACTCATATTTTTTATGCTACTTTAGTGAATGATGATGTTATATTTATTACTCATGCCTTTAATAAAATATTCTTAAAAAATTGATTTCATGATTGAAAATAAAGTAATAATATTATAATATAATTTCTATGTATATGTAATTATATTAAATATATACTATAACACTTCTAGTGTTTAAGGAACCATTTGAAAATGGTCTTCAACCGTTACTATTGCATCAAGGTGATTTTGGGACCATGAACCAAACAATATAGAAATTGTCAATTTGAACAATATTAACTTAGTAAAAAAATAAAAATGATAATAAATTAATTATTGAGATATAATATATATTAAAAAAAGTTTTTAAATCAATTAATTAATAATGGTATCCTAACTATTTGGGAAGTTAGTGCAGTGTCCGAATAAATTTGGGACTTGTGGTAAGGAATCATTCCTTATTTTTCTCAATTATGATGATAATTTATCTATCACTATATAATTATATATCTTTCTATTTATTCCCTTAACTTATGTTTTTATGTTCTTTTTACATATTTAATTGATCTATATTATCCCATTCTACCATACATTTCTGGGGCTATGCAAGTCTCACAATTTCACTTTCCAATCTTTTTTTAAGTTAAACCTCATAAATAAAACCATTATACTTATTATTCCTTTTCATGTTACAATCTTAAAATATTATTTTATTTCAATGATTTCTAGAAACTATAATTGTTTTAACATAAAATTTTCATTTATTTCTATTTTTTGAAAACTCTATGCTGTTGTAACTTTATAATATTTTTTACCTTTTTTAAAATTTTGATAAAAGTGTTTCATTTTAATACTTATGTTTCATATTTTATTATGAATTTTATTTCTATTTTAGTGCTATTTTAATAAACAATGGCTCTTTGTTTAATAATTAATGAATAATATTCCTTAATATCACATTTTCTTGGGAACTTACACGATACCTTGATGAATAAATATTTTTGGATTTATTATCTTACCAATTTATTCATAATGGGATTATTTAATGTTTATAATTTATGTATGATTATTTTATTTATTAAAATAATAATAATTACAGATTAGGATGAGATAGGTGGGACTAAAATTATATATCCTTGAATCAATTGGATAATTATTTACTCTATTAACTATAAATTCGTTCACTGTATGAATTGATTTTATACAGTATTAAATTCTGCGGTAGAAAATATGAGACAATGAAAAACATGGATTTTAAAAAGTTTATAAAATATTAATTATAGTAAAACATTATTATGATACATTGTAATAATATTTGAGTTGTATTTTTTAGTTTTAATTATTTTAAAAAATAAAATATACATATATAAAGTTGATCAACTAAAACATGAAAATTTATATTATGTTGTACGATATCCTTATTTCATACAAAATGAAAGGGAAGTTCTTAAAAATATAAAAAATTATTATTTTTATAGATTAAAAATACTTCAATGGATAGATCCCATACTGTTATTGGTGTTTTTATGTGTTTTATATAACTCAAATACAATAAAAAATAATAAAAACTCATTCTTATATCATCCCTTAATGGTTTTATATAAATCAAATTTTGGACACCTATATATAAACCGTAAAGGTAAAATACTAATATGAAACTCAAGAAATAACCCTAAAAATATCTCCTCTATAGTGAATCAATTAGCCATGTGAAGCTGAAATAAAATTTAAAGGATATCCTTAACCCTCAATATTTACTAAAAACACTAAATTAATAAAAAAAGATAGAAATATAAGGATTGAGTGGGCTTGTAATGATCCATTCCCAAGTGTATTTAATTAATTTATAATTTAGATTTTATTATGTTAAATAAGTTATAAAAACACAATCTAATTTTAAATTTGGTCTACCATGGAAAGGTAGTTTTTCTATTATGGGATTCATTATTTAATTTTGAAGTTTAAGGATTAAATATTAAGTGATTATGGGTGTGGTTTGAGGTTTCATTAGTGATTTACAGGTTTGAGAGTGTCTAGATTATGTTTTAACCTATAATCTAGAGCTTTAGGTCACACTGAGTTCCCATTGAGGTGGAATAGGGTACCTATTGAGATGGGTAGTGAGACTAGTGTCTTAGAGGTTACATCAGGTACTCGATAGTCTTTGTTTAGTTTTTTTAAAAGGGGGAATTTTGGTCTTTTTCTATGAAACCCCTTTAACCCCAATTTTTTTCCACTTCTAATTAATTTTCCTCTAATTTTACTAGATAAACTAATATATCTCCTCAAGTTATTATTCTTTACATTAATTTCCTCCATGATCTAATTGGGTTTTAAGGGGATTTGTTCTACCAAATAATAGGTAATACCTCCTTTTATCTTCTTATTATCTCCACCAACTCCCCAATTTTCTATTTCTTTATTTGAGTATTCAATGATTAATTCCAATAGAAAAAGTTTTAATTATTAAAAACATTTAGGATTTTCTTTATCTTATTCCTTGGAAGAAAAATGGTTATTTTTCCACCAATTTATCATTGTTTTGTTTTCAAGATAATTAAGGTCTGTTTGTTTTAGTGTTTTTATATTTTTTGGATAGAATTTAAAGTTTTTTTGGATGTTTTAATTTGGAATTTTGTTTTCTATGATTATGTATGGATTTTAGGGGTTATCTTATTTCGTTTTTGGTCTCACCCAAATTTACCCAAGTTTTTAGGGTTAAGCAGTTACTTGTAGTTTAGTGTGGGTTGTTGAATCCTCAGATACCTAATAAGTAACCTATAGAAACATATATTCTATGGATTGTTTTTGGCTATGAAGTGGCCAAATTTGGTTGATTTTAGATGGGTTTAAGTGAACTCTAAGATACCTAAGTGAATTTAATTTAAAAGAATGATTTGATCTCAGGTTATCACATGGGGTGGAGTAATTACATTCCTTAAATAGGAATTTTGGGAGTCCTGGGTTGGGCCCCAATTTTTCCAAGTCTTTTAAATTAATGGTGGTAGGCATAGGGTGGTGGAATGTAAGGGAGAGGAGACTTTTCCACCCTTGACCCGAAGTTGCAGCTAGCTTGCATCGACTGAATAGAGGCGCCTAGATATCCTTATATATGGACGAATTGGAGTGGTCCATAGTGGAAAAATATGAATCTATGTATTTACCCTAACCTTATATAAAGTTTCAGCTGAAAATATTTTATGGATTACGAGATATGTGTAAAATGGTAGGCTGTTTTTCTGGGCCGCAAAATCTGGACCAGAAATTTATCTTCAACTTGGGCCGCCTTGAACTCCATTCAAACATTGGAATTATCTTCGGATACTTTTTAATTAAATGTTCCCCATGAAGTCCTCTATCTTTAGGTAAATGTTGAGAATCATTGGTCTTGGATCCTGGACACTACAGTCTCTTTATTGGGCTTCTATTCATTTTACTTTACCGATAATGTGTTTCCATGAAATCCCATTTTGGTGGTCTTCCAATGTGAATCTTCAGAAGCTTAAAAAGTATGAATTATTCCTTGTATCATGATAGGCCTGAAAATAAAACATTAAAATAAAATCAAGGCCATTTTGGGTACTTTAAATGATGTTAAAAAATTTACAATGTAATAGTGCATTTTAAGAAGTAATTACAATTATAATATAAAATAATGTTCAAAGTGTAAAATGAACTAAAATGGTGTTTATTAATAATAAATAGCATGAATATTATATATATTAATAATGAATATTATCCTCATTCAGTGTCTAATCAAACCCCCCAACTTGAGTTTTCTAGTCCCAAGAAAAATGTATCTCAAAAATATGATATTCAAATTCCTTTTTCAAAAAACATTTTAATACACAATGATCACCAAAAACACTTATACCAAACAACTATGAAACCCATAAAGATATTTTAATACAGGATAGTTTCATAAGGAGATCCCAATCCCAATCCCATTATATTGTTCAAATTCATTGCCATATTCCATCCAATATCAATAAAGTATGAGGATGTGTGGTGTATCACAATAGACATGGAGGTTCATATTTATTCAATGGGGAAATGAAAAAAGTGCTAGGTGGAATAACATTTCAACATTAATATGAGTATTCAATTTTTATTTTCAATATTTCCATGGTAATTGAAATTACACTCAAAAGAGTCAACCCATGTAGTCAGACTTTGCCGATGACTCCCAGGATCAAAGACCTTAGGGAACCAAGTGAAGCCCACATACCCGGGTATCATCTCGAGTTAACTCAGTCAAAAATGAAGTCAAATAACCACAAATAGAGATAAAATTACTAACTTTATGCCAAAAAACTATGGAGTCAAGATCCCCATGTTCCAAAAGCCATGCATTAAGTCATTTCATTGCTCTACATGCAAATTTATTGCCATTTATTATTTTTATTATTATTGAATACTCAAATTAAAACTAAAATGATCACCAAAACTATGGTATTTATTTGGGGGACCTCATGAACTCAAACTAATACCCCACTATCCAAAGGACATGCACTGTGATCTCTTTTTTTGTTTTTGGATGAAAATATAAATGATGGAATTTCACATTTGATAGCCACACTTTCCAAAATCTATGATCATGAAATTATACATGGATTAAAATTAGAATCAGGGTATTCTAAATTATCTGATATTTGGTTCAAAAGTGTGAAATGTGTATTATCATGTTCAAGGTTAAAGAAAAATTTCCTTCCACACAATTTTTTATGCACACAAAATTAATTATTATTTTTTTTCTTCACCCCCAAATTAGAATAACATTGTCCCTAGTGTTTAAAAAAAATAAAATTTAGAAGGGGTTAGAGGTAGGTTACATGAGTTATAAAAAGAACTTGCAATCTGAGGATCATGGAATGAAGTCACCTGGTGGTTGAAATTGAAGTTCTTGCTCCCCAAATTTAGTCCTTTGATATCTATGTCACTTGTAGAGTTCCCTAGTAGAAAAAGGAAAAAACAAACAAACAAACAAAACAAAACAATATATATATAGATATATATTTATTCATATAATAAAAAAGTAAAATATAAGTATATATACAAAAATTATATAATAAGGAATCACTATAAGTCATAGGTCAGTGGTAAGAACACACCCCTGTCTCCTTTCGGTCCCAGGTAGCAGTCCCCACGCCTTCGCAGGTTGTGACAAGGTTTTCCCCACAACCTACGATGTGTCCTTTTAATTTTTTTATTATATTTTTTTAACCTGAAAACACATAAAAATAAAAATGAACTGATGATACATTGTATTCTTTTTAAATTTATGGGTAAGGTATTACTCAATGATCACACCACATGACACAGATGAATATGGCGCTCCCCTTTCATACCCATCCATACTCAAAATAGAATAATATGTCAACAAACTATTTTTTTACATATCAAAATGATTCATTAATCCTATTTGAAAAATAAAGATTATTTAAAAATATTGGAAACATGAAAACCACGGGTTTCCTCCCATGCATCGCTTTTGTTTAACGTCGCTAGCTCAACATAGACCCCTAATTGTTTAATTATTTTCTTCATCTAAGGTTGGTTCACACAAGTCTTCATCTACTTCATATTTTTTGAATGGTTTAATGAATGGTTTGACTCTATTACCATTAACTTTAAAGGTTTGACCATGGGTGGGATCTTGAATTTCTACAACCCCATGGGGGTACACCTTATGCACTACGTATGGACCCGACCACCTGGACCTCAACTTTCCCAGGTGTAAATGAAGTTTAGAGCTATAAAAAAGAATAGGTTTACCCATTACAATGTGTTTGGTTTTATGATTTTGATATTGGTATTCTTGAAATCTAAATTTATTTATCCTTGAATTTTCATAATCCACGATCCTAAGTTCCTCAAGTTCATTGAGAAATAATTTCCTTTTTGTTTCATCCAATGAGAGGTCATAATTAATTTTCTAAATTTATCAAAAGGACTTATGTTCAATCTCCACTAGAAAATGGCATACTTTACCATAAACCAACATATATGGGGAAATTCTTAAAATGGTTTTATATGTGGTTCGATAGGCCCAAATAGACTCTAAGAGTTTTCTCGACCAATCTTTCCTAGATAGATTAACAGTTTTTTCAATAATTTGTTTAATTTATCAATTGGCTAACTCAGATTGACCATTGGTCTATGGGTGGTAAGCAAGGGACACTTTGTGAGAAATTCTAAACTTTTCCATGAGTACTGATAATGGACGATTGCAAAAATGAGTTCCACAATCACTAATGATAGCCCTAGGAATTCCAAATCTAGAGAGGATGTTTTCCTTGAGAAATCTAATCACAGTTTGATGATCATTGGATTTTGTAGGAATGTACTCAACCCATTAGGAGACATAATCGACAACTAAAATGATGTACAGATATCCCCTAGAGTTTGGGAAGGGACCCATGAAATCGATTCTCTAGCAATAAAAGATTTCAACCACTAAGATGGGAGTGAGTGGCATTTGATTTTTTTATGATGGACCCTACTTTTTGATACTTATGACAGCTTTTATAAAATGTGTAGGAGTCCCTTGAGAGGGTGGGCGAGAAGAGAACACACTAAAGAATCTTAGGAGATGTCTTCTTAGAGGAAAAGTGACCACCACATGCCTCTGTATGATAGAATTTAAGGATGGACTCTTGTTCAGATTCTGGGACACACTTCCTAATGACTAGTCTAGGACAAAACTTATAGAGGTATGAATCATCAAACACATAGTTCTTGACATCATAAAGGAATTTCCTTCGATCTTGAGTCCCTAATAATTTTGGAATGACTCATGTAACTAAGAAGTTGGCTATGTCGGCATACCATGGGAAATCACTCACTGAATAGAGGTTCTCATCAAGAAATAAATCAGACACAGAAAGGTGATATGAGTTGTCTTTTAATTCTATCCAAGAGAGATAATCATCTAAAACATTTTCAACACCCTTTTTATCCTTGATAGTGAGGTCAAATTCTTGTAATAGAAGGACTCGCCTAAATAGTCTTACCTTGGAATCTTGTTTTTAGAAGAGTTATTTTAGTGAAGAATGTTTAGTGAACACAGTGATGGGGGATCCTAAGAGAAAGGACCTAAACTTCTCTATGACAAACACAATATAAAGTAACTCCTTTTCAGTGGTGGGGTAGTTTATTTTTTCGTAATTTAAGGATTTTCTTTCATAACCAATGACATAAGGAGTTTTATCACAACGTTGTCCTAACATAACTCCTACAACAAAGTCACTGACATCACACATAAGTTCAAAAGGAAGATTCCAATTTGGAGATTTAATAATGGGAGGAGAGGCGAGAGACGATTTTAGGGTTGAGAATAAACCCTCACATCTTTTTGTCCAAACAAATGGAGCATCCTTTACTAGGAGAGCACAAAGGGGACGTGATTTTTAACTAAAGTCCCTGATGAATCTTCTAAAGAAACCAACATGTCTTAAGAAATACCTCACTTTATTTATAGTTTTGGGTGATGTAAGGTGACGAATGATGTCAACCTTGGATTTATCAACTTCAATCCCCCTACTTGAGACTAGATGGCCAAGGACAAGTCCCTCTTTAACCATGAAATGGAATTTTCCTTGTTTAGGACTAGATTATTTTCTTCACATATTAAAAATAGTCTCTCCAAATTCCTTAGATATCCCTCAAATTTATCCCCAAACACAGATAATTCATCCATGAAGACCTCTAGAAAATCCCCTATCATTTATGAGAATATTCCCATCATGAAATGATAGAAGGTTTGAGGGGCATTTCATAACCCGAAGGGAATGAGTTTAAAAGAAAAGGTGCCAAATAGACATGTGAATGTAGTCTTAACTTGATCCTATAAGGAGACCTCAATCTAATTGTACCCCAAGTACCCATCTAAGAAACAATAGAACTCATGACCTTCTACTCTCTCAAGGACTTGGTCAATGAATGGTAAGGGGAAATAGTCCTTCTTGGTGAATGAGTTTATATTCCTATAGTCAATTAAGACCCTCCATCCACTACTCACCTTAGTTGGAATAATCTCTCCATCATTATTGGTTATCACTATAATTCCTTATTTATTAAGAACAACTTGGATTGGTCTCACCCACTCACTCTCATCTATGAGATAGATGATACCAGCTTTTAAAAATTTCAGAAGTTCCTTCCTTACTACCTTCATGATATTAGGATCGAGTCTCCTTTAAGGTTGACGACAGGGCTTTGAATCAAATTCTAGAACAATATTATGAGTCCCGATTAGTGGTCCAATCCAAGGAATATCAGAATGGGTCCAACCAACGGATTTCTTATTTTTCCTGAGGACATCTAGAAGCATCCTCTCATGATTGGATTCAAGAGAAGATGAAATGAAAATAAGATGTGTTTGATTATCCCATAGCAAGGAATACTTGAGTGCAGTAGTAAGTTCCTTCAATTCAAGATTAGGTTCGTTCATAATTTCAGTAGAATATTGGGACATTGGATCAAGATCTATTTTTTTCCTAGAGTTTTAGATAGAATCTAATCCCCATGTGTAGAAGTTTTGACTATAATATTGGTTTGATCAGATTTAGGGAAGGAAGTTTGATTAGTATCCCTGAAAGTGGTTTATTGAAAGGTTTCACTATTTGTTGGACTTAAGACTTCATCATAAGATAAATTTGAAAATTATTCAAGCCAAGGATATTAACTTATTTCATTTAAAAAAAGGAAATCAATCTCATCCTGACTTAAACATCCCTCAAATATTCATTGATGTTCTATGGATTCATTATCAACGCTTCCTATCATGTTTACTTTATGAATTTCATCATCATACCCTATTTTTGATATTGCATTATATATGTTCAAGTCTAAACTCATGTTTCCAAAGGTGATGGTCATGTTCCCATTTCGGACTTGGATAAAAGAGTTGATTGTTGCAAGGAAGGGATGACCAAGGATGATTGGGGTTCGTTCCTTGTTTCCTAAGTTATTATTGTTGTCAAGGATAGTGAAGTGAGCAGATTAGATGAAGTTTTATATTTTTAACATAATATCCTTTAAAATCCCCTTTGGAAACCTAATGCTATGATCATCAAGTTGAAGTGTGACAGATGTGGGTTGGAGCTCTTCTATGCCTAACTGGAAGTACACAACATAGAAAATGAGATTGAAACTGGCACCTAGGTCACAAAAGAACTTGGTCAATGAATGGTAATGGAAAATGGTCCTTTTTTATGAATGAGTTTATATTTCTATAGTCAATGTAGATCCTCCATCCAATACTCACCATAGTTGGAAGAATCTCTCCATCTTTATTGGCTATCACTGTAATTCCTGCCTTCTTGAGAACAGCTTGGATTGGGCTCACCCACTCACTCTCAGCTATGGGATAGATGATACCAGCTTTTAACAATTTCAGAAGTTCCTTATTTACTACCTCCATGATATTAGTATTGAGTCTCCATTGAGGTTGAAGACATGACATTGAATTAGATTCTAGAACAATCATATGAGTCCCGATTAGTGGGATAATCCTAGGAATATCAGACATGGTCCAACCAATGGATTTCTTATATTTCTTAAGGACATCTAGAAGCATACTCTCATGATTGGATTCAAGAGAAGAAGAAATGAAAATAAAATGTGTTTGATTGTCCCCTAGTAAGGAATACTTGAGTGCAGTAGGATGTTCCTTCAATTCAAGATCAGGTTGGTTCAGAATTTCAACAGAAGATTGGGACATTAGATCAAGATCAATTTTGTTTCCTAGAGTTTTAAATAGAATCTAATCCCCATGTGTAGAAGTTTCAGCTACAATATTTGTTTGATTATATTTAGGGAAGGAAGTGTGATTAGTCTCCATGAAAGTGGTTTTCTAAAAGGTTTCACTAATTGTTGGACCTAAGACTTCATCATAAGAGAAATTTAAAAATTATTCAAGCCAAGGAGATAAACTTCCTTTATGTGAACAAAAGAAATCTATCTCATCCTGAATTAAATATCCATCAAATATTCTTTGATGTTCTATGGATTCATTATCAACTCTTCTAATCTTGTTTACTTTAGGAATTTCCTCATCATACCCTATTTGTGATCTTGCATTATAGATGTTCAAGTCTAGACTCATGTTTCCAAAGGTGATGGTCATGTTCCCATTTCAGACTTGGATAAAAAAGTTGATTGTTGCAAGGAAGGGATGACCAAGGATGATTGGAGTTTTTTCCTTGTTGCCTAAGTTAGGATTGTTTTCAAGCACAATGAATTCAACAGAGTAGATGAAGTTTTCTACTTTTACCAGAATATCCTTTAAAATCCCCTTTAAAACCCCAATTCTATGATCAACAAGTTGAAGTGTGTCAGATTTGGGTTGGAGATATTATAGGCCTAACTGGAAGTACACATCATAGGGAATGATATTGAAACTGGAACCTAGGTCACACAAGGCTTTGACAACTTTTTTCTCTCCTTGTTCAACATTGATGTAAGGACATCCTGTGTCTTTTATCTTTAGTGGAAGGGTTCCTTGGATTTTTGTGCTAACATTTGTTGCTAGAAGGACTTGGTTATTATGTGAGAGTTCCCTTTTAAATGTACAAAGGTCCTTAAGGTATTTTGAGTATGTAGGGATGGTTTGAATAACATCTAGGAGTGGAATGTTCAACTTTAATTATGACAATATTTCCCTCAATGTTTCATTCAATGGAGGCTTAGTTTTCCCCCTCATGTGTTGAAGAAATAGTGCAAGTTGTGGGTTTGTTTGTTGAAGGGTTGTTTCTTTCACATTGTTATCAGTTTCCTCAGTTCGATCATGTGTTTCATTTGAATTTTCATTAGATTTTGAAGCTTCACATGTTTTCTGATTTATTTTTTCAGTTTTCTCAATTGATTTCCCACTTCTTAAAAATGTCACAACCTTTATTTGTTCATGAGTTGTTTGAGTGCAACTTGACTCTACCCTTTAATTTGAGGATGGTACTTCCTGATTAGGCATGGGTGCATTTCTAGTTTTGATGGATTGAATTTATTTTTTAAGGGAAGATAATTCTAAGTTCATTTTGTCCAATTTTTTGCACATTTGTTCTAGTAGGCTTTGTGAAACAGTTTGGGTTGGTGCTTGAGAAGATTGGTTTATCCCAGGGGGATATTTTGGAGGTGGGATGGTTTGTTTAAAATGGACCGGTGGCTATTGGTATTGGATAGGTTTGGTTTGGAACTGGTTATGGGTTTGGTAGTTCTGATGGGGGTAAATATTTTGTCCCTGTGGTTGGATAGGTTGTTGGTTAACTTTCCAGTGGAAGCCTGGGTGGTCATTATACCATGGGTTGAAGGTTTTTTTGGTATTGAGGCTTTTGAAAGTTAAAATCATTTACTTATGCTGGGGGTCCTCCTAAAATAACATCCTTTATGGATGGAATGGTTGGGCAATTGTCTGTCTTTTGGTCATATTTGTCACAAATTGTTCAAATAGGGTCTACAATTTGGATTTCATGGACTTTCCTAAGGTCTATCTCTTCAACCTTATTAGAGAGTGCTGCGAGTTTAGCCCTAAGTGTTTTCTCTTCTCTAAGTGTATTAATTATAGTATTTCTTTGTGGATTTTTAGAATAAGGTGATGTTCACCATGTTTGGTTTTGTTTAGCAAGGCTTTCCCGATACTCGTAAGCATCATTTAAGGATTTGTTTTTAAAAGTTCTATTGCACATCATGCCAATGAATTGTTTGTTCCATGGACCCAAACCTTTATAGAAAATTCAAATTTATTCTAGGATTGAAAATCCATGGTGAGGTACCATGTTTAGTGTGTCTTTGAACCTTTCCCATGTTTCATAAAATGACTCTCCCTCTTTTTAAAAAAAATTTTCGATGCTCTTTTTAAGTGGAATTGTTTTGTGGTGGGGAAAGTATTTTTTGTAGAATTTTCTTTGTAATTGGTCCCAAGAGTTGATGGATGATGATATAAAAATTTTAAGCTAGTTTTTAACTCGATCCTTTAATGAAAAAGGAAATAGCCTCATCTTAGCTGATTCTAGTTGATGCGGGGGACACATGGTTTATACAATGTCGTTAAACTCCTTTACGTGAAGGTAGGTCATCTCCTAATCCATTCCTGTGAATGTGGTAAGGTGGTTTAAGACATGAGGTTTAAAGATATAGTTGGCATCTCCTAGGGAATTGTGTCTAATACATTAGGGGGAATTGGTCCATGAAGTTTTGAGGTAGTCATTCATGTTTTGATTGACTGCATTTCCCAAGTTTGGGGCTGCCTCAATTAGATTTCCATTCTTGTTCCCACCTGGGTTTATGAGTTGGTTTCATTGAAGACCTTACATTGAAATGGGCTCAATTTTTGACTCTAGAGTATTAGGAAGATTAGGTTCTAATGTAAATAGTTCCCTTTGTGTACTTGACTCCCCAACCCTAGGCCTATCCACCCTAACAAGACAGTTTGATTGGTCACGAGTGTAGGCGGACATGTGCCAAATGATAGAAAAAAACAAGAAAGGAAAAAAGGTAAGGGAATTTGGATGAGAATAAAAGAAATGAGAGAGAATAGAATTGGTGTTTAGATGACTTAATTGGGTCCCAGAAAAAGGATCCAAAATTTGGTCTCACCCAAATTTACCCAAGTTTTTAGGTTTAAGCGGTCGCTTGTAGTTTAGCTTGGGTTTTTGAATCCTCAGAGACCTAATAAGTAACCTAAAGACACGTACATTATATGGATTGTTTTTAGCTATGAACTAGCGAAATTTGGTTTATTTTAGATGAGTTTAAGTGAACACTAATAGAATTAGGTGAATTCAATTAAAAATAATTAGTTGATCCTAGGTTATCACATGGGGTGAATTAGATGCATTCCTTTTTCAACTATTTTAATTTCTTATATTTGAGATGGGTTCATTTAAGAAGATCAAACAACATCATAACATACTGGTCTAATACCTACATACTTTAATACTAATCAACTATACACTTGAAGGATCAAAGTTTTGAGCACTTCAAGGTAAAGGTTCATATTAGCCCTTGACATGTCTGGATTTAAATTCAACAAGGACGAAGGAGTTTGAAGATCATCAAAAAAAATTCTCAATTAAAAGAAGAGATTAGAAATTAATGGAGTGAGAAGTAAAATCCAATCCAGCCCTTTTATACTCCCTTGTATCAACCCATAAGTGGGTTATCTCTCTACTAATTCTATGGTTTCAATGGAAATGAAAAGTAGACTCATGAGGGAGGAGTTTGAAAAGTAAAAAAAAAGACAATGAAATAACAATCACTCCACCGTTGCGTGATAATTTCACAAGGTTTGGGGTGAATAAATTCACACATTGAACCAATGGTATCAACTTGATATAAATAACAACAAAATAATAGGAGAATAAGAAATTTTATTAAGAAACTAAGGTGAATTGAACAACTAACATGCGAAAGACAAACATGCGACACCAAAATAGTATCATTACATTACAATGAAATAAAGCTCAAAAAATTATTAAATACTCTAAAAACACCGCCTTAAATAGGAATTTTGGAATACTTGGGTCAATCCCCCATCTATCCAAGTCTCTTAAATTATTGGTGGTAGGCCTAGGGTGGTGGAAATTAAAGGAGAGGAGACTTTTCCACCATTGACCTAAAGTTGAAACCATCTTGCATCCACCGAACATAAGCGCCTAGATGAAATTATAGATGGATGAATTGGAGTGGTACATAGAAAAAATATATATATATCTAAATGTACCCTAACCTTTTGTAATGTTTCATCCCACAATATTGTTTGGATTACGAGATATGTGTAAAATGGCGGGCTGTTGTTCAAGGCCGCCGAATCTGGCCCAAATATTTATCTTCAACTTGGGCCACCTTGAACTCCCTTAAAAAATACGAATTAGCTTTGGATACTATTTAATGAAATGTTTCCCATGATTTCCTCTATCTTTAGTTATATTTTGAGAATCATCGGGCTTAGATCCTGGATGCTACAATCTCTTTATTGGGAAGCTATCCAGTTTACTTTGTCCATAATGTGTTTCCATGAAATCCCATTTTGGTGGTCTTCTAATGTGAATCTTCAGATACTTAAAAAGTATTAATTCTCATTTGTAGTATGAGAGACCTGAAAATAAAACATGAAAATAAAATCAAGTCCATTTTGGGTACTTTAAAGGATGTAAAAAATTTAAATGTAATAGTGCATTTTAAGAAAGAATTACAATTATAATATGAAATAATGTTCAAAGTGTAAAATGCACTAAAATAGTGTTTATGAATAATAAATAACATGAATATTATATATATTAAAAATTAATATTAGCCTCATTCAGTGGCTAATCAAACCCCCCAACTTAAGTTTTTCTAGTCTCGAGAAAAATGTATCCCAAAAATATGAAATTTGAATTCTCTTTTCCAATTTTTTTTTAATACACAATGATCACCAAAAACACTTATACCAAACAACTATGAAACCCATAAAAATATTTTAATACAATATAGTTTCATAAGTATATCCCAATCCAAATCCCATTCCTTTGTTTTAATTCATTTCCGTATTTCATCCAATATCAATTAAGTATGAGGATGTGTCGTGTATCCCAATAGACATGGAGTTCATCTTTATTCAAGTGGTATATGAAGGAATCAATAGGTGGAATCACATTTCAATACTAAGATGAGTATTCAATTTTTTTCCAATATTTCCATGTTAATTGAAATTTCACTTAAAAGAGTCAACCCATGTAGTGAGACTTTGCTGATGACTC
The DNA here is from genome assembly GCA_963277665.1 of Viscum album. Lineage (NCBI taxonomy): Eukaryota > Viridiplantae > Streptophyta > Magnoliopsida > Santalales > Viscaceae > Viscum > Viscum album. The sequence goes on from OY728133.1 coordinate 1,056,951,792, forward strand.
CCAGGCTCAAATACCTTAGGGAACCAAGTGAATCCCACATACTCGGGCATCATCTCATGTTAACTTATTAAAAAACAAAGTCAAATTTCCAAAAATAGAGATAAAATTACTAACTCTGGTCCAAACAACTATGGAGTCACGATCCCCATGTACCGAAATCCATGCATTAGGTCATTTCATTTCTCTACACGCAAATTTATTGTTTTTTTTATTTTATTATTATTGAATACTCATGTGGAAACTAAAATGATCACCAAATCTATGATGTTTATTTGGGTGACCCCATGAACTCAAACTAATACCCAACCATCCAAAGGTCGTGTGTTGTGATCTCTTTTTTTTTGTTTGGGTGAAAATATAAATGATGAAATTTCACATTAGAAAACCACACTTTCCAAAATATATGATCATGAAATTATAAATGGATTAAAATTAGAATCAGTGCATGATAAATTATTTGATATTTGGTTTCAAAATGTTCAAGGTTAAAGAAAATCTTCCTTCCACACAATTTTTATGCACACAAAAATAATTAATTTTTTTTCTTTTCACCCCCCAACTTAGAATAACACTGTTCTCAGTGTTTAAAAAAAATAAAATTGAGAAGGGGTTAGAGGTAGGTGACATGGGTTATAAAATGAATTTTCAATATGTGGATCATGGAATAAAGTCACCTGGTGGTTGAAGTTGAATTTCTTGCTGCTCCAATTTAGTCCTTTGATATCCATGTCACTTTTACAGTTCCCTAGTGGAAAAAGGAAAAAAAATACAAAAAAAAAATACAATATATATAGATATATATATATTTATTCATATAATAAAGAAAAGTAAAACATAAGTATATATACAAAAATTAAATAATAAGAAAACACTATAAGTCATAGGTCAGTGGTAAGCATGCACTATTATCTCTTTTCGGTCCCAGGTTGGAGTCCCCGCGGCTTCGCGGGTTATGACAGGGGTTTCCCCACAACCTACGACGTGTCCTTTTAATTTTTTTATTATATATTTTTTATTTTAACCTAAAAACAAATAAAAATAAAATGAACTGATGATACATTGTCTTATTTTTAAATTTATGGGTAATGTATTACTCAAGGATCACACCACATGACATAGAAGAATATGACGCTCCTCTTTTATACCCATCCATAATCATAATAGAAGAACATGTCAACTTTCTATTTTTTTACAAATAAAAATGATTCATTAATACTATTTAAAAAATAAATATGATTCAAAAATATTGGAAACATGAAAACCACGGGTTGCCTCCCGTGCATCGCTTTTTTTTACGTTGCTAACTCAACATATACCCCTAATTGTTTAAGTATTTTCCCCATATAAGGTTGGTTCACACAAGTCTTAATCTACTTCATATTTTTGGAAGGATTCAGTGAATAATTTGACTCTATGACCATTAACTTTAAAGGTTTGACCATTGGTGGGATCTTGACTTTCTACAACCCCATGGGGGTATACCTTATACACTTTGTATGGACCCAACAATCTGGACCTCAACTTTCCTGTGTGTAAATGAAGTTTAAAGCTGTACAAAAGAATAGGTTTAGCCAGTACAATGTGTTTGGTTTTAATATTTTGAGATTGGTAGGCTTGAACTCTATATTTATTTATCCTTGAATTTTTATAAGCCTCCATACTAAGTTCATTAAGTTCATTGAAATCTAATTTCCTTTTTTGTTTTGGCCAATGAGAGTTCATAATTAATTTTCTTAATTTCCCTAAAAGACTTATTTTAAATCTCCACTAGCAAATGGCATGATTTACCATAAACCAACCTATATGAGGACAATTCTAAAATGGTTTTATATGCGGTTTGATAGACCCAAAGAGCATCTAATAGTTTGCTTGACCAATCATTCCTAGATGGATTTAAAATTTTCTCAAGAATTTGTTTGATTTCTCAATTGGATAACTCAGCTTGACCATTGGTCTGTGGGTGGTAAGAAAATGACATTTTGTGATAAATTCTATAATTTTCCATGAGTGCTGAGAATGGAAGATTGCAAAAATGAGTTCCAAGATCAGTAATGATAGACCTAGGAATTCCAAATCTAGAGAGGATGTTTTCCTTGAAAAATATAATGATAGTTTAATGATCATTGGATTTTTTAGGACTAGACTCAACACATTTGAAGACATAATAGATAGCTAAAAGGTAATAAAAATATCCCCTAGAGTTTGGGAAGGGACCCATGAAATAAATTCTCCAGCAATAAAAGATTTCAACCAATAATATGGGATTGAGTGTCATTTGATTCTTTTTTGGGATGGACCCTACTTGTTAACACATAGGGAAGATTTGACAAAATGTGTAGGAGTCCCTTGAGAGGGTGGACCAGAAGAGACCACTCTGGAGAATCTTAGCAGATGTTTTCTTAGAGGAAAAGTGACCCCACATGCCTCACTATGACAAAATTTAAGGATGGACTCTTGTTCAGATTCTGGGACACACCACCTAATGACTAGGTCAGGTCAGAAGTTATAGAGGTATGGATCATCAAACACATAGTTCTTGACATCATAAAGGAATTTCCTTCGATCTTGAGTCCCTAAGAATTTTGGAATGACTCATGTAACTAAGAAGTTGGATATTTCGGCATACCATGGGAAATAACTCACTGAATAGAGGTTCTCATAAAGAAATGAATCAGACACAGAAAGGGGATTTGATTTGTCTTTTAATTCCATCCTAGAGAGATGATCAACTACAACATTTTAAACACCCTTTCTCATGTTGATTGTGAGGTCAAATTATTGTAATAGAAGGACCCACCTAAACTATCTAGCCTTGGAATCTTGTTTTTGGAAGTGGTATTTTAGTGTAGAATGGTCAGTGAACACAATGATGGGGGATCCTAAAAGGTAGGACCTAAACTTCTCTATAGAAAACAAAATAGAAAGTAACTCCTTTTCAGTGGTGGTGTTGTTGATTTGGGAATCATTTAAGGATTTTCTTTCATAAGAAACGACATAAGAAGTTTTATCACAATGTTTTCCTAACCAAACTCTTACATCAAAGTCACTGGCATCACACATAAGATCTAAAGGAAGGTTACAATTTGAAGATTTCATAATGGGAGGATAGGTGAGAGAAGATTTGAGGGTTGAGAATGAACCCTCATATCTTTCTTTCCAAAAAACAGAGCATCCTTTACTAGTAGAGCACAAAGGGGATGTGATATTTAACTAAAGTCCTTGATGAATCTTCTTTAGAAACCAATATGTCCTAGGAAAGACCTCACTTCCTTGACAATTTTGGGTGATGGAAGGTGACGAATGATGTAAACCTTGTCTTTATCAACTTCAATCCCCCTAATTGAGACTAGATGGCCATTGCCTATTCCCTCTTTAACTATGAAATGGTATTTTCCTAGTTTAGGACTAGATTCTTTTCTTCACATCTTGACAAGACTCTCTCCACATTCGTCAAATATCCCTCAAATGTATCCCCAAACACAAATAATTCATCCATGAAGACCTCTATAAAATCCCCTACCATGTCTGAGAATATTCCCATCATTCACCGCTGGAAGGTTTGAGGGGTATTTCATAACCCGAAGGACATGTGTTTGAATGAAAAGGTGATGAATGGACATGTGAATGTAGTCTTCCATTGATCCTATAGGGAGACCTCAATCTGATTGCACCCCGATTACCCATCTAAGAAACAATAGAACTCTTGACCTTCCACTCTCTCAAAGACTTGGCCAACTAATGGTAAGGGGAAATGGTCTTTCTTGGTGAATGAGTTTATATTCCTATAGTCAATGTAGACCCTCCATCCACTACTAACCCTAATTGGAAGAATATCTCCATACTTATTGGTTATCACTATAATTCCTACCTTGTTGAGAACAACTTAGATTGGGATCACCCACTCACTCTCAGCTATGGGATAGATGGTACCAGCTTTTAACAATTTCAGAAGTTCCTTCCATACTACCTCTATGAGATTAGGATCGAGTCTCCGTAGAGGTTGATGACATGGATTTGAATCTGATTTTAAAATAATCCTATGAGTCCCGATTAGTGGGATAATCCAAGGAATATCAGACAGGGTCCAACCAATGGCTTTCTTATGTCTCCTAAGGAAATCTAGAAGCATCCTCTCATGATTGGCTTCAAGAGAAGAAGAAATGACAATAATATGTGTTTGATTGTCCTCTAGGAAGGAATTCTTGAGTATGGAAGGAAGTTACTTCAATTAAAGATTAGGTTGGTTAATAATTTCAGTAGAATATTTGGAAATTGGATCAAGATATATTTTTTTTCTAGAGTTTTAGATAGAATCAAATCCCCATGTGTAGAAGTTTCAGCTATAATATTAGTTTGATCAGATTTAGGGAAGGAAGTTTGATTGGTCTCCATGAAAGTGGTTTCCTGAGAGGTTTCACTGATTGTTGGACCTAAGAATTCATCATAAGATCTATTTGAAAATGATTCAAGACAAGGATATAAACTTCCTTCATGTAAAAAAAGGAAATCAATCTCATCATGACTTAAACATCCATCAAATATTCCTTTATGTTCTATGGATTCATTATCAATGCTTCCTATCATGTTTACTTCATGAATTTCCTCATCATAACCTATTTGTGAGTTTCATTATAGATTTTCAAGTATAATACCTTGTATCAACCCATAAGTGGGTTATCCCTCCATTGATTCTATGGTTTCAATGGAAATGGAAAGTAGACTCATGAGGGAGGAATTGAAGAAGTAAAAAAAAGATAATGAAATGACGATCACTCCACCATTGGGTGATAATTTGACAAGGTTTAGTGTGAATAAATTCACACTTGAAACCAACGGTATCAACGTGATATTAAGAATAAAAAAATAAGAGGAGAAGAATAAATTGTATTAAGAAACTAAGGTGAATTGAACAACTTATATGGGAAAGACAAACATGAGACAACAAAATCGCAGCATAACATTACAATGAACGAAAACTCAAAAGATGATTAAATACTGCAACACCACTTCATTAAATAGGAATTTTAGGAGCCTTGGGTTGGGCACCCATCTGTCCAAGTCATTTCAATTAATGGTGGTAGGACAAGGGTGGTGGAAAGTAAGGGAGAGGAGACTTTTCCACCCTTGACCCGAAGTTGCAGCCAACTTGCATCCACCAAACAGAGGCGCCTAGATGACCTTATAGATGGCTGAATTGGAGTAGTCCATTTAAGAAAAAAACTAGAGATCCTTATTTACCATAACCTTATGTAAAATTTCAGCCCAAAATATTTTATGGATTACGATATATGTGTAAAATGGTGGGATTTTTTTTCTTGGCCGCAAAATCTGGCACATAAATTTATCTTAAACTTTGACCTCCTGGAACTCCATTAAAACATCCAAATTAGCTTTAGATAGTGTTTAATTAAATGTTTTACATGATTTAATCTATCTTCAGTTAATTATTTATAATCATTGGGATTAGATATTGGCCTCTACATTATCTTTATTAGGCTACTGTCCAGTTTACTTTTTCCATAATGTGTTGCCATAAAAGCCAATTTTGGTGGTCTTCCAATGTGAATCTTCAAATACTTAAAAAGTATGAACTGTTCCTTATTGCATGATAGACATGAAAATAAAACATGAAAATAAAATCAAGGCCATTTTGAGTACTTTAAAAGGTATTAAAAAAATGTACTATGTAACAGTTTATTTTAAGAAGGAATTACAATTATAATATGAAATAATGTTCAAAGTTTAAAATGCACTAAAATGGTGTTTTTGAATAATAAATCACATGAATATTATATATATTAAGAATGAATATTTCCCTCATTTAGTGTCTAATTAGTTTTCTTGAAATTTCATTGTTCCTTAAAAATAATGGATGTATATTTCTCATTAATTGGTTATGGATTTTTATATAATGGTTAATAGGGTTGTTTGGTAGTCATTGAATTATTCTTGAGATAATTTTTTATAATTAAATTTATATAATGGTTAAGGTAGGGATTTCAAAATTTTTGAGTGAATTTTCAAACTATTATTATAATATAGATACTGGTATTTTTTAAATTAGTAATAAATTAAAAACATTAATTGAAAAATAATGATCGGTGATTTAAAATTATATTTTTGGATATCAAGAATAAAAATTTTCCTATATTTTTCACATGAAATTATTAAATGGATTCCTTTTAGTATCTATTTCTCTATACTCATAATCTATGCCTTTTTAAAAGTTTTTTTGTTAAAATAATTTTCATTTAAGTTAATGTTTAACTTGAGTAAGTCAACTCAAGTATATTTTATATCATGTTAATGTTGGATATTTTAGATGTCTTTACAATTTTTTAGATGTATAGAATGTTTATAAAGTCTTGTTTGTCCATGTATAACTTTTTTAAATCATATATTGTACTTGAACTCTTCTAAAAATTACTTGGCGTGTTCAATTACTTGGTTCTAAAAATTTCAAAACTTGATAACTTTATAACTTTTATTTATCCAATGATTTGTTTTCTAATTTATAAATTCTTGTTTGGTTTTCTTGAAACATTTTCATATAGAGGAAGTGTATTTTAATAAGATACCTAAATAGTGTGCCTATGATTGAATGGGTATTCAATTTTGTGATCTTTCTTATATTTGATTAAGGATTTCACTTATTCCCACTTTACCTTGCATGTGTTATAAGTCATTACTACCAACTTAATGAAGTTTGATATCTTTCATTAATGATAGTGACTATATTAATCATGGTTTAATGAAATAATATAATTTTCCGAGAGATTTTGTTTCTTAAACCATGTTACTTTCCCAATAAATCTTAACATTTTGAAACTAAAAATTATTTCTTTCCAAAAATAACTATATATTTTTTTTTATTTTTATCAAATATCAAAATTTATAAATTTATTTTATGAATTAATTTTTTTATAAAAACTCTTTCTTACTATGATTTAATGAAAGTATAGTTTTAATGATAATACAAGTGTATTTGTTTTTATATAATAAAAATTTAAGTGTAAACAAATTATTTATAAATAATTATTTCCTAAAAGTATATTTTTTTCAAAGTAAGTTTTAAATTTGATAGATTTTTTTGAAAAATAAATATACCTCTAGTGTTGACTAATAAATGTTTATACCTCACCTAATGATGTGTTTTTCTTATTAATAGTTTTATTGATTTTTTATATGTTTTTTATTTATACATCCTATGAATTTTCACCATAATAACTTAATGTGGTGATTATGTTAGAAATTATGTCAGTATTGACTAAATATTGATATGTTTTGTTGCTAATATATTATTGTTCTTACATAGGTTAGTTCATGATCATGTCAAGTTACTTGTGACCCAGATTGGTATTATGATCAATTGATTACTATATTTGTGCATATGAGCATGTTATGGTTTTGTTGTATCAAGTAGTTTGGTTGATCAATTTAGCAAAGCTTATTGAGTATATCTATTACTTTAATAATTGTTGAGAATGATTAAACTGGTATATTTTTATTATATTAATTTAAATTAGATATAAATCATGCATATACTAATTAAAAATATGTTCTCACAATCCCTAGAATCTAGTATATTTTGGAGCTGGTTCCCTAGAACCAACTAACATTTTACTTTTGATTACCACTATATTTTAAGACATAAATATTAACAAATATCTTATAATATTATGATTATTTTTTTATATATCATTATTGTGATAATTTCCTAAGAGTAATTATCACATCAAAACATATTTCTTCTCATGAAGTTCACACTTGGTGGTCTGTAAGAGAGGAGGTTGTGAGGAAAAACCTGCCAATGAGAATTCTACATGTTATGTGTCATTGGTATTCCAATTCATGGATGTGTATATTTGTCCTTATACTTGTGATTATGATTAGTGTATATCTCAACTCTTGTAATTTGATGTATTGATGAAAAATATGAAAACATATGCTCGTGATGATATGGGATACATTGTGTGTGTCATAAGAGATATGAAATTAATGAATAAAGCATGAAAGAATTTGTCCCTTTTGAATTATAAAAGTTTATATCATTGTCCCTTAGATTGAAAAGGAACAATCTGATGAAATCCATGGTCATGGTGGTTCATTGATGGGTTCATTTCAAGTCGTTAAAGAAATATAATCAAGCATATAATTTGATGACACAAGTAGGAAACTTACTTGATAATATATCAAGACAAAGAGATTATATTACATAGTAATTGTCTGTATGAGGTTGTTATCATTACAACATTAAATTATTTCTCTTTGGGTAAATTGACATGTTTCCAGACAATAATCTTGGACTTTATGTCAACATGATTATTATAACAAAGAAATTGGCCTAGGGGTCCACACACTAAGTGTGTTTAGGATATTAGTTAAATTATATTTAAATTTAACAATTAGAATAAATATTATTCTCTAGACTAAGTAATAATTAGTATTTTGGTTATATTGGTCATATAAATTCAATTACCATTTATTTTGTTTAGAATATATTTGAGTTAAATATTAAATAAATATTATTTTCCAAATAACAAATATAATATTCATTTATCTCTTGTTTGTTATTTCTAATGTAAGAAATAATTATTTATTTTTTAAATAAATATTTATTAAGTTACATGAATATTAAAATAATTATTTATTCACCAATTAGTAAATATAATATTTATTTATTTAATGAATAATGTAAAAATTATTATTGATATAAATTTTTATTATTTAAGGTTTGATAAATGAAAAGTAAGATTGGTGAGCCGAGTCAAGGGACCAGATGGAAATGATATATTTTATTCAATATCATTTAAATACTTATTAATTTATTTATTTAATAAATTATGTTTAAATATATTTGAGTTTGAGCATGTCATGGAATATAATAATAATAATAATAATAATAATAATAATAATATTATTATTATTATATGTGGGTTTTACTTAAAATAAAAAAATTAATTAAGGTATTTTTTGGAAGAAATAATTGTCTAAACCAGAGGATCATTAGTGCAGATAAGTGTTTTCCAGATCATTTTTTTTAATTTTTAATATCAGTTAACTAGTGAGATCTTTGTAAGCGACCTTGTAAATATGTTTTTAACTTGTTTATTTTAATAATGTAAAAAACCATTTTTTTACATTACGTATTGTAAAAATCATTTTAAAAAACCCTAAAAATGCAAAATCATCAATATTTTTTATGTTAGTTTTAAAAAATTGATGAAAAAAACATGATTTTGAATATATTTTTTATAATCAATGTAATTTTTTTATATTTTTAAAAATAGTGTACCCAACCTATAATAGATAAAAAACCAGTATAAATATTATTATAACAACAAAAAATATAATTCCATAAAAAATATTTACCTCACAACTTTTTTCAAGTTGCAAGAACATTATAATTTGAAATTTAAAGTTCAAAATTTATATTAAAAATATAGATTAAATAAATCCGAATTAGACTTGTAAAATAATCCTCTCATGCTCCTCATATATGATTTAAATCTTTACTAGTATAATGAAAATTTTTATTAAAACACTAAAAATAAAATGGAAAGTATTAAACATGTATTTTAAAAATAATAATTAAACAAATAACAATAATTTTTATAATAAAATATATCATTATAGAATTTTATAATTATTTATATAGAAAATATTTCAAAAATAAATATCAGAACATAATATCAACATTCTATTACTCCTTTGAAATGATTAAAATTCTATTTGAAAAGTTGTTTTTAATTGAAAATAACATTTTAAGTATGAGGTAAATTATAGTAATTATGAATGATGTCACCTTTGTTCACACATATTTGATCCTTGAATTTCTCTTTCCTATTAACTATTTATAGTAATCCCTTTCCCTATTTAAATGTTATATGAATGAAATAAAATTAAAATCGATTAAAAGATATAATTTTATAAATAATTAAACTTATATATCCAATAACTCCATAAAAGTTCCTCACAATCAATCAGTATAAAGCATCATTAATTTGTATTTTCTTTAAGAAAAAAACACACAAAATTCAGTGTCCACTAATATACAAAATTAAAATGTGATTTTTTCAATTATGATAAAAAACACTTTTTGAAAAATATTTTTCATAACAATCAAGATAAGGAAACATCAAACACTGGATTGTATATTTCTGAAATATTTTAGAAATATATTTTGTTCTTTCATCATCCTTTTTCACCTTCATTACTGAAGAAATAAATTATGGGTCTAAGAATTGATACAATGATGTTGTATCACACTGAATACAATGCATACAAGGATACATAATAAAAAATAAAAGTATTAAGTTAGATAAATAAATTTGATATAATTGAAAGAAATATGATAATTGAATTACATGGAAAAAAACTGTATCACTATGAGGACCAAAATCTCTAAAGTTACAAGCTCTATGATATTTATCTTACAAATCATCACAATAATATTGGTCCCAAAAACATCAGCATCCATTGTAATATCATAAAATTTTATAATATATATGAATATGTTTTTAATTTAGAAATCCCTTTAGAAAAAGTGGTATTTGAATTTTATGGGACATCAACATGTTTTTTATTTCTATAAAAATTTTCTTAGACTTTTATGTATTCCTATAATATATATATATATATATTAAAATATTAATAAAAAATTAACCCCAATATGAAAAATAAAGGTTAAACTATATGCATACCTTAGTGGTATGTTTCTTATAAACCTAAATAGAAAAAGTAAAAAATGTTCAACACTTTTCCCAAATATAACATCCACATCTATAAGAAATGTTATTCTAGCTGATATATCTATAATATATTGTTCCATTACCCTTTGTTGATACATATCTATCTAAAAATTTTTTTGGGCATCCACAATATAATTTATGATCTCATATGATTCAATATGATATTGAATATCCTTAACACATATATCATAGTATATGGGAAACTTTAGAGAAGTATGTGTGTCAGTGGGATATGAAGTAATTGGTGGAGGAGTGGGATATGAAGTAAGAGGTGAAGGAGTTAAATATACAACATAACACTATCTTTGTATGTTTTAAAACATCAACTGTACTGATTCTCTAATCCTATCCTTCATCATATCTCCCATGTCTTAAACTTTAGAATCTATAAAATCTATTTATTATTTCTATACATCCACATATGAGGAAGTTCCATAATGAACAAACATTTTTTTAATTAATAAAACTAACTTATATCCTCATAAATTACATGATTATTCTTGATTTCCTAATGAAGTATCCAAAACATCCTTCCTACCCTATGTTATCAAGGTTCCATGTGTGCTATTCTCCCCAATGGCTTCCTATATAGAATATTTGAAAATTTTATTAGTTAATTACAAAGTATAAATAGTTTAAAAATTACTTAAATAACTTAAATAACTCTTAACAACCATATCTTCTACATCCCTTGAGTCTTATAAAAGATATATTACTATTGTGGGCATATAAACCCTCTTTAATTTTTCATGTCCAACTATGGGGAAGGAGGATCATTCTCTACTTATCCTAAAGACTTAAATCTCAATTTTTGAAAACTTTCATTTATCATTTACTCTTCTAATTAAAGATACCCTTCAATAGAGAATGTATGGGGGTATAAATTTTTGGATTGGATATCTTGATGATATCTCTTCAGCTTTTTTAATTAAGGACAATAAAATCATTTAGATGATTGTTTTTAGTGATTAAACAAAAAACATCCACTAGTTAGAATTTCACTTAAAAAAATGTTTCTTTAGATATAGTTTCAGTAAATTTATTCTATATATCTTCATATAAAAGAGGATATATATATCACATGAATTTTAATATTTTCCTTCACCATCAATGAAATCTGATATTAGGTTTGATTCAAAATCCCTCCACTCTCAATAGAAAATACTAAACCTTTTTATGGATTCTTTAGGGGTATATCATATGTAATATGTTGAGATGAAAGAAAAAACATATATTAGTAAAAAAATTCATGATACATGAAATATTAGTAACCTAGCTTACCAAAATTGTATCCCATAAATGAACAAGTTTCATCTTATCAACACTTCTCAAATTACAAATTAAAATTCTTACTTTTTCTTGAGCTTGAATTTACATAAAAATATTAAATTATTTTGAATTTTATCCCCTAGTATTACCACTATCCTCAAAATAAATATACACCACCTTTCCCTAGCTATGAACTAGTGATAATCTTGGAAAATGTGTACCACCACTTTTATCATCACTAGATATTTTATCTTTAAAAATATGAAATATTTTTTTTTGAATATCTCAAAATATTAATTAGTTGACAAAGAATTTAGAGTGGTATATTATTATTTTAAGCCATTGAATGCCTTTTTTTAATCTTGGATAAGAGTGATCCACAAAAAAAACATTTGATGAACTATGTATATAGTTTTTCTTCCATGTTGTTGTTGAAAAAATGAAGTCCCTTATATACAAATTAGACAAGATTTATTCCTCATACCACTATATCCAAACAAATTTTGATATGTTGGGATGTTATTTATTGTAAATATAGTCATTTCATCTAATTAAAAATATTTATTTTTGTAATAATGATAAAATATATTACCTTCCTCCTATAATTATTTAAAATCATAAATTAATTATGATAAATATATATCAATATCATTTACGCATTGTTTTGGTCTAGAAATCATTAAACTCAACAAGATATATTTCTTCTTCATGAAAAATTCAGATGATATTTTGTTAATTATAAACAAAAAAGTCCATGAACTATGTTTTTTACTAAGGATATAATATGGATTGATTTTATCTATTCATATCCCAGTGCTTATATTTCTAACTTAATTTCCAAATTTAAGAAATTTTAGATAAATTTTATTCTATTTTGGAAAATCAGATGGATGATATAATTGTCCATTAGATATTTACTCATATACATTCCAACTTAACCATTTTTCATTTTTTATTTTTCAAATAATTATTTCAGATGAGGAATTATTTGAATATACCAAATTTCCATAGCAAGAGACTTGGTACTTAGCATAATAGTTGAATTAACTTTAAATTTTTATATCAACATATACTACAATGTTCAACATTTTTGATGCTCTGAAAAACCTTCATATTCCTTCTAATATAATATATAGTTATTGGGGAAATATTTTATCTTCCTATACTCTATTCCCTCTAGGTATAATTTTTTTTTCTCATTATAATTTGAATATAGAAGACCATTGTGTTCATAGACCATGCATTTTAACATCTATAGAAATTTTTAAAAATCATGTCACTCCATCCTTTCTATAATTTTAAGTTCACTAATCCTAAAATTGTTGATAAAACTATAATTTTTTAAAATCTAGATAAAATGGGTTTTCTGCATCACCATTTAAGTTCTCAATAAAAATTGTTTTCCCAATTACCTCCAATTCAATATCATGAATCATTTATTTAATTTGATAAGAAATTTGTTTTTTAAAATAAATATAATTATTAGATGTTGATTTTTTTTGAATTTAACTATTTCAAATCCAAGGACAATAACTCAGATTAAAACCACAGAAAATTAACTGATATTTGATTTATCTACATTGAAGCTTTCTCAAATTTAAACATTTCAAGCATGGAAAAAATAGGTCCTTGTTTATAACATTTTATTTCGAAAAATCGAAAAAAATATAAACCCCTTCCTCATATTCATCACTTGTTTGTCATGAAGTAATCCAATTATAATTTATTACTACCCATAAAAAATTTCAAGAAATAAATATATGTTACTATATTTTGAAATTTAAATTTAAATTTACCTTTATAAATAACAATTAAAAATAATATTATTTTTTTAATTACAAATAAAAAAATTATAACAATAATTAAAAAATATAATATAAATAAAAAATAAATTATATTTTTTTAAATAATATAGCATTTATATGTAATTGATCTCACTATAATTTATCCATAAAAAAATTTTATTATAAATTATGTTTTTTTCTTTAATAAAATCATAAAGAAAAAATTTAATATTTATTAATATAAAAAAATAATTTCCAATACATGTATAATATATATTACTTATTAAAAAAATATTCATTTGAGATAATTTAAAAAATTTTAAAAAGTATTTTATTCCAAAAAAATAAACTTTTAAAATATAATAAATAAAAATAAATTATTATATAAATAATTGTCACATATTTAAAACAAAACAAAGGCATCATATAAGATGAATAAACTACAAGTCATAATAAGAATATGAAAAATGTATAATAGTTAGCCAATGAATAAAGTAGGATAACACTAAAAACATACCAATTAGTTGAATGACATATTTTTTACATCGATTATTTATTAACCCATATAAAATACTAGAATCTTATGTATTTTATGTTATTAAAATAATAACTGACATTATAAATGAGTCGGTTTAAATGGGTTTTTACTGTTGTATATAACTCAAACTATATAATTTCTTGGGTTAATGGAATTATTGTGTTCAAAACATTCTCTTTATAAAATCCTCTCTAGAATGATGGGAATATATTAAGAATGATATTTATAATTTAATATTTTCATCCTCCTCCTTCCACTCCATATCAATAGAATAAGATAAGAATCATTTAAGATTGAAATGATTCTTATTTATATTAATGTAAAAAGGCACAAAGATGATTGTTACCTTTGCGCTAGCACCCATAGTTCCATCAATGATATTTTGAGATTTATGGAGCATGTGTTGATCCCACAAGAGGAATTATACTTTGGATTCTTCATACTAACACCAACACTACATGAAGGTCAACCAAATTCATCAATGAAAAAATAATTAACAATCCCATGTAATTATTGTTTATAAATTAATTTTAAATTATATGGGAAAAGATCCCCTCTTTGAATATATTAGAGTTATGTTTATCCAATTTTATATATTTATTCAAATAAATTAATATAAAACATTATTGGGAATAGTCCCAACCACTCCCGTTTCACCCCATAACCCTCAAGTGGTATCCAAAATTACATATTAATTTATAATTACTTATATTTTTTGATCAATTAAAAGTTTTATTATTAAATTTTAATTTATTGTTTTTATTTGTTAATCCAGAAGTTGATATAATGCATTTTTTAGTTTCATATGACCAATAATAGAGTAAGAATAGATAAATAACACTTAAAGATCCTATTTGGTGGTTCCAAAGATCTTCTTGAGTGACATAGTTACATGAAATGTAATTAAAAGTACATTCTATATACCTATGGTTAGCCACACATGGAATAATCATGTAAATAATGGAACATCATGTGGGGTCTAGTATGAAGCATCATTAAATGTCATTTATTGGCCACATATTGGTATTAAACATGATTGGGGTATATAATGTTTAGTTTACATACACACTATGTATCACCACATCATTTTTCCCTACATAAACCATGAAGGCCCTGTGATCAAAGTACGTGGCATGTAATTAATACATGTCTTGTAATAACTTCCAATTGAGAAACATGACAAAATGTGAAATAATTGTCATATAGTGGATTATACATGATGTGTAACACATAATGACCCCCTAATTTTTTTAGTCCCTAGTTATGTACTCAATGTAGCCAATAATGATCACACGTCATATATATGGCTATACAAAATGTATAATTTTAGCCAACTCATAATAGAAACACACTAAGATAGGAATTTCATGCGAATAAACATGAAAAGAGAATTAATTAATCAAAGAAAAAAAAACTACATGGTGTGTATCTTGATGTACATGTTGTGTGATAGGGTTTTTCATGGATTAAAAGATTAGTAATTTTAGCAGGTTAGGTGTTATATTAAATGTTAAATTAATTATTTTTCATGTTATTTTACATTTAAAGGTTGTGTATAGTTGTCCTATATATTGTGTACTTCACAAGAATTTATAGTGGTACACACCACATAAATAAGGGAATGTCATGTGGTTAGAAACACTATGCTTCCAACATGGACTCACACATGAAACAACACACTATGTATATCATGTCACATCATGTAAGCACACATGTCGTGTGTATAAAGACTACATCAATAGGACCATACACGGTGCTAGTCACATTTCATTTCTAGTGATGGTATATGCCATGTAATTATTAAAACTCTATAAATGGGTGTATAAAGATGTATAAGGGTACATTCCATGCCACCCCCATATATATTATGTACTTATTTGATTTTAAATAAAGCTTAATTTAATTAATTTTTTAAAATTATATTGTATGGGAACCTCAAGGAGTGTTTTGATGGAAAATTAAGATAATTAATTAATTAAATAAATTTATCTTAATAAGGAATATGTTGAAATTAGTTATAGCTAGTTTCATTTCATAGACGTTGCATGTGTGGATGATCATGAGAAAGAAGAACCTAGGTATGTGTTTGGTTTATATTCAATTTAATTATTTATTTGATGTGTTTTTTTGATAAAATTATTATTATAATAAATATGATGATGTGTGTATCATTCCTTCTTCCTCATTTTGTATGGAGTTTCTTGTCCACATTTTCTTTTCTATAACCCCTAACCCCTAGTTTCCGTCACCTATGAGGGAGTAAGAATATAAAATGGAATGATATCTCATGTGAGAGAAGACTATTCCAAACCAATATGAGGTGAAACCAACTAAGCATACACACATGTTAAGTATTTAATGCTGTAACATGATCCCATCCTAACTCAAATAGTTTTCCCCTAGGGTTAATGGGTTGGTTTATGTACAATCAATAAAAGAACCCATAGTTCAAAACTCATGATCATAATACATGTTTATTTTATTTTTTCTAGTGAATGTTTATTGATTTATGTGTGCAATGTAATGTTTTTTTAATGATTAATTGCTATAACATAAATTAAATGAAATAATGAGCACATAAAGCTAAAATAAAATAAATAGATTATGTGTAAATTATTTAATCAAAATTTTTTAATTAATTATATAAAATTCATGTGATATTAAAATCATGTAAAACGATAAAATAAATAGTATTTACTCATATGATAAAATCCATCATTAAAAAATTATTTCTAACAATTCATTTCCTGACATGAGTAATCAAAACCACAATTCAAAGTACATGTCTGGCCCAAGTTAGTGTACTTTGAATTATCACTAGGTTTTAACAAATATTTTTGTTTGACTTAAAAAGGTTAGCATCAAGTGATTATTTATTAAGTAAGACTTAGTGTAACTTAGAGACAATTATTAAGGAAATCTAAGTCCAGGATTTCTAGATTGGGGAGTGAAATCAATGGATCAAGGAATTTTCAGTTAATAAAGTTGACAAGAACTCCTATGTAAATATCTTTGAATAATATTTGAGCCTCAAGTAATGATTATGATATGGGAATTATAGAAATTCCCCACTATAATATCCACATAATATGAAATTTTGAATGGATATTTGGATATGATAAAATACGAGAATAAAAATAAAATAAAAATTTAAAATGTCACAATTATTAATAAAGATAATGTTCTAAAATATTTTTATTTATTTATTATAGATAATGGAAAGAGAAATATTGGGAAAACTGTTATCATTTTTGGACTTAGTCCTTGTCCTCACCAATACTAATATCCCAGATTGTTACAGTTGTTTAATAATTTCACTACATTTTTTTTATTATGATGTGTCTAATTCCCTAATTCATGATCATCCACTTCATCGAGCGAGAAAAGGTGAAAAGGATACCTAAAAGAGATACGAGGAATACACATTGTGTGATGTCCCCAACCTGGGGGCCACTAAATCGGTGCCCTGACCCAGGTCACCACATAACCTCAAGCATGTATCCCTATATGCTAGATGTTTCCGACTAGCAGCGAGGGTCTAATAGTTCATGTGGGGAGACTATACCCTCTTTAATAGAGTAATTCATAGTAGAATATAATTTAAACATTAGAAACAAAAACGAATAATGAATAATAGGCATAAATTACCAACTCCCAAACTGGGTACAACCATATACAATATTAAATATGTCATGACATGCTACAGTGACAACTGAAAAAAACCCCCAAAGAAAGAAAAATAATAAAATCCCCAAAATGGTTCAGACTCCAAGTCTGTAACCTCACCCATACATGTCCCATGTCTAACTCAACTCCCTAGCATAGGGCCCCATCCCTTGTCCTGACCTTCAAGTATGAAATCTCTTCGGGTACCCAATGGAGGCTCGAGTAGGGTGTGATTATAACTCAATAGGACACCACCAATAGTGTCTAAAAAATATCCAGTAAAAGTGGATAGTGAGTAAAATTGATAAATAAGGGAAAGTAAAGTTGAAAAGTTAAATATCCACTTCTAAACTATGTTCCTTTAAATTATACGTCCAATGAATCCATACTCCCTACTTAGGCATCCCATGGTTTAATATACCTTTTTAAAGTTTTCAATGGATTGGTAATGTTCAATATTCTCAAAAATATGGTAATAATTATCGAGTCATATCTCACTAGGCATCACATCATAATAACATCATAATCCTGACCTCAAATCCTCAGTCCAGGTGGAATGAAACTATTAGGGTAATAGAACTCCATCCCCTTCTATAACCTATGAATTTAGCGGTGGAAACTTTGATTTGATGTCGTCACAGTGAAGATCAGGACCCAAGGAGGTCGTAGTCACAAAAGAGAGGCAAAACGGACCACCGGAACGACTCTGGTGGCCCGCAGAGGGGCGCAGCGGCGCCCCTCACGCACCGACGGCGGAAGGTCGCCGTGGCGGAGCGGAACCCGCAGCTGCAGGTTCTGAGAAGGTTGAACGTTGCCAACTGGTAGCCCCGTTACGGGACACCGCCCCCCCCGCTACGCGCGCCTTGTGCGTAACGCGCTCGGCCAGTTGTCCAAGCCGTGACCGGCTGGTCGGGCCGAGCCGTGCTACGCGGGCCATGCCCACCGTCGGGCCGGGATGCCTGCCACGCGGGCCAGGCCGCCTGCTACGCGGGTCGGACCACCACTCGCGCGAGCCGGGCCTCCTGCCGCGCAGGCCAAGGCACCCTCGCGCGGGCTGGGCCGTAACAGTCGGACTGGGCTGGGCCGCGCCCTACCGGGCCGGACCTAGATCCGGGTCGGGTCGACCCGGTTTGGGCCGGGTTAGACCGGACCCAGACCCCCTCTTCAGACCACTTTTGGTTTTTCGCCCATAAAATGAGATAAAGACCTAAGATCGACACAACATTAGTTGCGTAGGATTCCTTGGATCGAGAAGGTTGTTTCAGTATATCACACTCAAGGTTTTGGAGAAGTTTGGGTACGACCGGGTTGGTTCGAACCCGAAACCAACATGGCCCTCATAGCGGAAACACTTATAACATAAGGAACAGATGTATGATTGACATGCCGTTAACTACGTTGGATTCATTTTTATGAGACAGTCCTTTGGAATACTCCAAACATGATTCAGATGAGTTTGGATTATCTCCGGGTTGGATTGTACCCGAAATCCAACCGGCCCCTTGGAACAGAAATGCCAATAACTCTCAGACCGGGCGTCCGATTGGCGCACCGTCAGTCACGTTGGGTTCCTTAGGTTGAGACGGAACTACAGGATACATCAAATCAGGACTTTGTGATAGTTGATGTATCTACACTTGGCTCGAGGAGCGGACCGTCTCGGAATCGAGCATGCTGTGTGCGGGAACCCTAGGGCTGGCTACGACTGAGATGACAGAATCCTCTGTGGGTTCGACAGCAATGATTACTGTACTGAAATCCTACGTGGGTTCGACAGTGATGACTTATGTACTAGGATCCTATGTGGGTTCGACAGTGATGACTACTGTACTGGAATCCTGCGTGGGCTCGACAGTGACGACTTGTGTACCAGGATCCTACGTGGGTTCGACAACTATGACTAATGTACCAGAATCCTATGTGGGTTTGACAGTGACGACTTCTGTGCCAGGATCCTATGTTTGTTCTACAACTCTGATATTGTTCCAGGATCCTATGTGGGTTGGACAGAGGAGATGATTCAGAGGCTATATCTAATCATCTCTAACCCTCTTCGTGAGTTGTATACCTGTGTGAGCTGAGTCATATCTTTCAACCATTATCAATGTGGTGATTGAATTTACTTCCTTTGTGGAATGGTTTGTGCTTGGGCTTGAGAGTTGGAGCCAAACTGTGATTGATAACTTAGGTATATGTATGGTCATATATCTAAGTAGGGTTGGTTTATACTTCATGATTGTATATTTCTACTGGGGTTTATCCTTTGTGAATTTTGTGAGACCTTGAGGGTCTCGGGGTCCCTACTGAGTATCGTTATACCCACCCCTGCACGGGCTATGCCCACACCTCATTATGTTGGATACAGATGACAGACAACGCTGACTGAGGTGGAGTGTACGAGGACTGGACGGTACCCGGAGGTGGACCTCACGACGAGTCGGTAATCAGAGGAGACGGACGGACGTGGAGAACTGAGGTGGCTATTTGTACCTACCATTCTAGTAGGATCTGTGGTGGATGATCCAAGAGCTGCTAGGAACCTTCCTGCTGTTTTTCTTTTTTGTTGTACCTGTTTGTCCTTTCCTTGTACTTTACTGTTGGGATTATATTTTTGGCCCTTGTACTTTCCATCACTTTTTCTGTATTGAGTTTTTACTTAGAGTTTTATTCCACTTGTACTCTGGTTATGTTTGTTTGTAGTTATAAAGGCAATGCCTTCCCAGTTTAGGGATTTATGCCTTTGGTGCTAGTTTCCAGCCCCTGACCTATGGAAGGAGGGCTTGGGGTAGCTACGACACGGGGCCCCGGGGGGGGGGGGGGGGGATGGGTCGTGACAAATTGGTATCAGAGGAGTCGGTTCTACCAAAGATCTTAGGACTCTAATCTGTCTTATTGTGAAGCAATAATGTTAAAAGTATTGACTGTTTCTTAGTCCAGGGAGTCCAGTGTTGGTGCGGCGGCCGACGTATCCATACACCAGGACCCTGACTTCTGATTTCCGACTCATTGCATGAAAACACTGATTGTGAGTGTCTTTTGAAGAGTCTTATTTGTGAACTCTTTGAGTCATCTCACTAGGTATAACTTATTGACTGTGGAAAATCTGTTCTTTATCAGAATGCCACTGCGTAGACAGCCATCTAGGGTTTCAGAGAGAGTACATGATGATGGCCCACCGAGCGATGAGGCTCCGGTTTAGGGCCCTCTTACTATTTTGGCACCTTCAGGTGGTGTACCAGCATCACCACCACCCGTTGGGCAGCAGATAATGCCAGCCGCATTGGAGGATGGTGCATGCTGACTGAGCGTGTTGCACGAGTTCCAGTGGCAGAGGACTCCGAGGTTACAAGGTGAGATAGATTCCCAGGCAGCAAAGGACTAGATGTAGGCGATTACTGGAGTTTTTCTCCTAGTTGATACACTAGTAGAGAAGATGTTGATCTTAGCTACTAATATTTTTCAGTGAGTTACCAAGATGATGGTCCGCATAGTGATGAGGTTTCGGTACTTGGATCATTTTCCGAGATGGTACCTTCAGGCAGTGTGCCAACTATATCACTGCCTGTTGGTTAGCAAACACTACCGGCGGTACCAGTAGAGGACACTTATTGGATTAGAGCCTTACACATGTTTCAGTATCAGATACCCCTCAGGTTTCTAGGTGAGCCCGACTCACTGGCGGCTGAGGACTGGCTTGAGGAGGTGGATGAGAGTTTTCTAGAGCTTTTAAAGCTTCAGCAAGACGACCTGTCGGTAGCTGAGAATTCATTGAGGCATATAGATCTTTCATGGTAATCGATGAATGTGATACGATCTATTATTTAGAGCTAGGACCTCTAAGGAAGGTGTGTTTAAGGATATATGATCCAATACTTTTTCCTCTATGAATTCCTACTTATGTTAGGGTGCTAGAGAGAACCTTTGTGGTTTAATGTTTATTGGCTGAGCAGATACAACCAGTGAATTTTAGCATTTGGGAAGCATGAAACTGGTGAAAGTCTCAGAGACTTGGGCGTGTGATATGTTTCAGGAAGAGGAAGTGTTAAGGACAAATGAATCTGCAGGGCAGAAGACATGGAAGCAGAGATAGGAGAGCAACATGAGGTGGTAAACATTTTGAAATGTTACAACCACCCACCTTTGTAGTCCCCACTAGGCTCAGAGAGCTAGAGGGCAGGGGAAGAGAATTACTTCATGTGGTCAAGGAGTGTAACCGATGGGCTCTAGGAATGGTTTGAGGTATGGTCTATGTATACTACTAGTTGTCGTATCAATAGACATAGGTACCAATCATTTCTTCCTTACATGTATCTTGTCCCAGAACTATAGTTTCTGGTTAAACTATTGACTTGACCCTCACGTCTGGAGATACCTTTGGGAGGAGACTTGATAATAACACATACGCCGATGGTGTGATATGAACCTTGAGGAGAGAGTTTTAGTTGGAACCTCTTGGTGGCAGCGTCGAGGCCGTACGACGTTAGTTTGGGTGTGAACTGGGCAACCACAGTGCATACATAGATTGACTGTATTAGGAAAAAAGGTTATGATTTATCTACAACGTTGGGATGAGGTTTTCCTTAGTTGGCAAAAAAGTAAACCCAGGAAACACATGTTAAAATCATGCATAAGAGGGTGCAACTTATCACTCTTGAATCGGCCAGCCTTACCCTCGTGGCAGCAGGAGTATTGAGTTTTCATTTCCAAACAAGAGTGTCAGAACATGGGGACATCTTTTCAAAAGATGTTTCCAGGATAACCCCCCCCCCAAAGGGGGAGGGACATCTGCTTTAGCTGGAGTTGCAGTAGATACAGTGAATATTGAAGCGGTACTTTCTTGGGAGCCGCTCAGAAGTGTGACGGAGGTACGAAGTTTCCTGGGTTTGGATGGATACTATTGGAGATTCGTTCCATACTTCTCTAGAGATGGATCAGTCTTTCTACAGTCTCTCACAGTCACTTCCTAACTTCTTTAGAGAGTCCAGGAGGCGCATCATGGGGACGCTGACTGCGAGGCACGACGTTCTTAGATATCCTCAGGGCAGACACCCGAAAGATTTTCTGAAGGTGGGGAGCATGCCATTCCTTTCAGAGGACGTACCACGGTACCAATTTCACTTCAGGAGGAAGTGTTGCGGGATTTACATACATCCCCTTTAGCGTTACATCCAGGAGTGGTAAAGATGTACTAGGACCTTCGATGACAGCACTGGTGGCCAGGTGTGAAGAAGGCAGTAGCGGATTTTGTCTCTCGATGCCTCACTTGTCAGTAAGTAAAGGCAGAGCATCAGGTACCAGCAGACTTGGTTTAGCCTTTAGAGGTCCCAAAGTAAAATAGGGATGAGATATCCATGTACTTCGTGACGAGTCTTCCACGTACGTCTAGGGGACATGACTCAATTTGGTTGATCGTCGACTGACTTACTAAGTCGGCCAACTTCTTACTAACCAGAGATGGTACGCGCTACCACGAAGAAGGTGCAGGTCATCCAGGAGCAGATAAAGACTGTGCAGAGTTGAAAAAAGTCATATGCTGACAAGAGATGAAGACCTCTATAATTCGAGGATGGCGACTATGTATTTCTGCAGGTCTCACCTCGATGAGGTATACATATATTTAGCCGAGGAGGAAAGTTATCTACATGATTCTTCGGACCTTTTCAGGTCCTCAGCAGGGTATGTGAGGTGGCTTACCGCTTGGCCCTTCCACCTCAGTTGCACCGGGTGCACGATGTCTTCCACGTAACTCTGCTGAGGAGATACGTGCATGACCCATCCCGCATCATTGACCACGGGGAGCTGTACATCGATGACATGGCGACTTTCATAGAGGTTCCAGTGGAGAATGAGGATTGACAGAAGCGGGTCCTGCATGGATGGTCGATTCCTCTGGTGCGCGTTCGCTGGCAGCACGGGAACCTCCAGGAGATCACATGGGAGTGGGAGGCATAGATGCATTCTCAGTACCCCCATTTGTTTCCTTAGTGTGAGTTGTAACTTACGGGGATGTAAAGACCTGAGGTGGGGAGAATGTAAAGTCCCAAAATTTTCAAGGAATTTTTTTTCTTAAATACTTGGGAATTTTACGAGTCCGCGAAATCTGAAGGCGCTTGATTCTGAGGCCCTGTGTTCCCAGAATCAATTTATGAAGTTTTTCTCGGGTACGTTCAGTAAACGTGCGAGCGAGATTTTATATCTTTTGAACCGGTGCTCAGAATCAAATTCTGAGGACACCGTTGAACTCACAGTGCCAGTATTCACTTAAGGAGACCTTTAATATGGTTGCGTTTTATCGAGAATGAAAGTTAGTTATGGGGTTTCTAATTAAATTAGTTAAAATAAAGGTGTTACTTTATTTTATTTGTTGGGTGGTTAAAACCTCCAAGTGGAGGTTAGAGGTGGGGCCCACCATACCCTAACCACCCTTGGGAGGATGTTATGAAATGGGGCCCACCACATTATTAGGTGGGACCCATACGAGTTTAAACCCCCATTTAACTCTTTTTAAGTGGGGGAAGGCTTTTGAACTTCTCTCATTAAAGTGCCAACCCCCCATTATAAATTAATTGAGCTCATCAATTTAATTAATTCTAACTATTTGAATTATTTTGAATTAATTCTAAAAAATATAATAATAGACAAACTATTATTTTAATTTGGTTGGCATTATTTTGGTGGAACGGAGGAAGAGAAGAACTAAGGAGAACTTCTTTCCCTCAACGAAGAATGCTTCTTCATCCTTCCAATGAAGAAAGATGAGCATTGTCTTCTCCCTTTCAACCGAGCCAAAAGGGAAGATGACGCCTGTGAATAACGTCGCCAACGACGACGTCACCTCCTTCCGACGTCAATGGAATGAAACTACCATCCTTCTACTTTGTCAATGGTCAACGACAATTGAGGTAGGGTTTTGAATTCGAGTTTGAATTCCTTTCTTTTAAGTTATTCTTTTCCCTTGGATAAAAACAAAAACCGCGGATCGACCCCCAAACATGTCGATCCGCAGAATGTATTTTGATTGCGGGATGGGTTAGAGATTAAGATGGGGCTTGTTTTTGGTTTAATTATATGCTGGATTACTGTTTGAGCCTCTAACACGGAGGGAACAGGATAAAGAACAAGTCCAGACCCTCCTCCAATTTGTTCTTGATGCACGGTTTGATGGGAGATGGGTGAACGGAATGGAAACCCTGATTTGAGGCCGTCGTAGTGAAGATCAGGACCCGAGGAGGCCATAGGCAGAGACGAGAGGAAAAACAGACCACCAGAACGACTCTGGGTGCCCGTGGGGGAGCGCAGCGGCGTCGTCGACTAGAGGCGGCAGCTGGCACTAGCCGAACGCCTGGGGGAAGCAGCGCCCCCTGCGTGCCGCTGGTGGAAGGCCGTTGCAGCCCCGGCCGCTGTGGCGGAGCTGAACCCGCATCCGCGGCTTCTGGGAAGGTCGGGCGACGCCCGTTGGCACCACCATTATGGAACACCGAAGGGATGCCCCCCCCCCCGCTCCATGCGACTTGCGCGTAATGCGCTTGGACAGCTGGCCGAGCCGCGGCCGGCCTGTCGGGCCGAGCCGTGCCACGCGGGCCACGCCCACCGCCGGACCGGGCCTCCTGCCGCTTTGGCCGGGCCGCCTGCCGCGCGGGCGGGGCTGAAGTGTCCGAACTGGGCCGCGCCCACGGGGCCGGGCCATGCTCTACCAGGCCAGAACTAGATCTGGGTCAGGTCGACCCAGTTTGGGCCGACCCAGGGCGGGTTGGGTCAGGTCGGACCAGACCCAGACCCCCTCTTCGGACCACTTTTGGTTTTTCACCCATAAAATGAGCTACAGACCTCCGATCGATGCACCGTCAATTGCGTAGGATTCCTTGGATAGATACGGTCATTTCAGTATATCACACTCAAGGTTTTGGAGAAGTTTGAGTTTTACCAGGTTGGTTCGAACCCGAAACCAACCGGGCCCTCGGAGCGGAAACACTTATAACTTAAGGACCAGACATCCGATTGACATGCCGTCAACTACGTTGGATTCCTTTTGATGAGAATGTAAATTTGGAATAATACACATAGGATTTGGATGAGGTTGGAGTATTTCTGGGTTGTATTTTACCCGAAATCCAACCGGCCCCTTGGAACGGAAACACCAATAACTCTCAGATCGGGCGTCCGATTGACACACCGTCAGTCGCGTTGGGTTCCTTATGTTGAGATGAAAATATGGGATAAATCAACTCAGGACTTCATCATAGTTGATGTATCTACACTTGTCTCGAGGAGCGGACCCTCCCGGAATCGAGCGTGCTGTGTGTAGGAACACTAGGGCTGGCTGCGACTGAGATTACGAAATCCTCTGTGGGTTCGACAGCGATGACTACTATATCAGAATCCTACGTGGGTTCGATAATGACAAATTCTGTACTAGGATCCTACGTGGGTTTGATAGTGAAGAATACTGTACTAGAATCCTACGTGGGTTCAAAAGTAACGACTTCTGTACGAGGATCCTACGTGCGTTCGACAACGATGACTACTGTACCGGAATCCTATGTGGGTTCGACAGTGACAACTTCTATGCCAGGATTCTACGTGGGTTCGACAGTGTTGATATTTTTCTAGGATCCTACATGGGTTCGACAGAGGAGATGATTCAGAGGCTACATTTATTCATCTCTATTTATCTTCAGGAGTTGTATACCTATGTGAGCTGAGTCATGTCTTTCAACCATCATCAATGTGGTGATTGAATTTACTTCCATTGTGGAATGGTTTGGGCTTGGACTTGAGAGTTGGAATCGGATTGTGATTGATAACATAGGTATATGTATGGGAATATACCTAAGTAGGGTTGGTTGATACTTCATGATTGTATCTTTCTACTATGGTTTATCCTTTGTGGATTTTGTGAGACCTTGAGGGTCTCGAGGTCCCTACTGAGTATCGTTATACTCACCCTTTCATAGGCTATGCACGTACCTCATTGTGTTGGATGCAGACGACGGACAGTGCTGACCGAGGCAGAGTGTACAAGAACTGGAAAGTACCTAGAGGTGGACCTCACGATGAGCCGGTACCCAAAGGAGACGGACGAACGTGGAGAACTGAGGAGGCTATTTGTACCTACCCTTTAAGTAGGATATGTGGTGGAAGATCCAGTATCTTCTAGGCACCTTCCAGCTATTTGTCTTTTTAGTTGTACCTGTTTTTTCTTTCCTTGTACTTTACTCTTGGGCTTGTATTTTTGGCCCTTGTACTTACCAGCACTTCTTCTGTATTCAGTTTTTACTTAGAGTTTGGTTCCTCTTGTACTCTAGTTGTGTTTGTTTGCAGTTATAAAGGCAATGCCTTCCCAGTTTAGGGATTTACACCTTTGGTGCTAGTCTCCAGCCCTTGGCCTTTTGAAGGCGGGCTTGGTTTAGTTACGACACGGGCCTCGGGGGGGGGGGGGAGTCGTGACACAACTCAACCCATGGGAATATAACCTCAAGTATATACCCCACTCTACCAATCCATGTGCACATGCTTACTTATCATTGACCACAATTAACTACACCACAAAAAGCATAGCCAATATCATTTTCAACATGATAACAATATAAATAAATTGTAACTTAACATTACACCTCAATCCATTAACACACTCCTCATTTATATCACTTAACCCATTTCCCCATTTCCCATTTCCCAGGCCTATCTCACTAAGAATATTTAGGTGTAAAAATAATTCCATATAATATTACCATTAATCCCATTTAACCCATTTAAATGTAAAAAAAAAATCCCTTAGCTTTTAACCTCATTAGACACAACTAGGCACAATCCATTATAACTCATTATCTAAACCAATTAACCTACATCATTATGAGTAAATTTCGCACATTATACTCTCGTTACCCCATTTGAAAGGGTCATCGTACCCCATGGGTGGCCCATAAAATAGTCACGATATCCTCTAAACATCCCATAGGGATAATGAGGGTTAATTTAGTTATTTAGGCACTCAATATACCACATTTTCCCAATATCACCACTAACACATCAATATGGGAACATGAATGAAACCCTACATGCAAAAATCTAAATATTAACTATGGTATATTAATTATAGACCACTTACCTTAAATCTATTGGTGAACACAATCCTAATCGAGGCCTTAGATCTTGATTCAACCATACTTTGAATCCTAAACCTAAAAATCATTGAAAAATAAAGGTTTTAGAGCTTCGGATAGTGAGAAGAGAAAGTTACAAACCCTAGTCAAGAAAAGGAAGAAAGGAGGGGATTAGCCTTACCTAGATCTTCAATATGCAATTTACAGAACTCAAAACAACCTAGGATCAAAGGAAAATCACCCTTGGGATCTCTTGGGAGCTTCGTTTCATTCCTAGGGTTGGAAGAGGGGAGGAGGACAAAATCCTGAGTGGAAGTTAAAATACCATAATGGAATTTTTGTAAATTTATTAACTTTTCTGGGCTGCATAGTTTACTTGCATGGTTTTCCAAATTGTTCACAAGCCATGCAAATTCAAATATTCAAAACCCCCTATCACATGGTTACCTGGTATTTCAGCATGGTTTTCACTAACCATGCACAAACCATGCAACATGCATAGAAACGCCTTTTTTCTTCCTCTTTCATGCCCCAAACCCTCGAAACACGCTCAGGTCTTCACATGAACTTGAGAAAACAATTATTTAAACAAAATAAGGAAGTTAAACTAAAATGAAAAAAACATACCTTAATGGAGATCCAAGATCTTACAATATCCTCACCTTATGATGGCTCAACCTCAAACCACTCTTTTCATGCATCATTGACTCCCTAATGAAAAGAGATCGAGCTACTAGGCCCACATATCCAATTACCACTCCCATGTTTCCTCCTGAATGTCACCATGATTCTATAGAACACAAACCAATGGAATAAACATTCCATGCAAGACCTTCTCACCATGGTCTACAATACGAACTAGATGCTCCTCAATGGACACATTAACCTTAAGCTCAACATCATCGATGTTGATCACACGAGATAGATTTGGGTGATACTTTCGGACTTATGAAACTTGGAAAACATTATAAATCCAACTATACCACTATGGAAGAGATAATAGATATTCCAAAAGTCTGATCCTATATCCCCAGATAACTAGGTTCCAATTTTCTCGGTTTCCAGATATGGTGGTGACCCAACCTTGGCGACACCCGAAGAAATACACTATTAAACACCATAAACTCAAGAGGTCTATAAAGCCGATCAACATATACATTCTATCTACTTTAAGCCATTGTGATATGATTATAAATCAATCTAACCGTCTCTGACATCTCTTGCACAAGACTCAGTCCTAACAGCTTATACTCCCCAGCATCTGACCAACATAATGGAGATCTACACGGTCTCTCATATATTACCTAAAATGGAGACATCTGAATTATATCCTGAAAACTATTATTGTAGGAAAACTCAAAAAGGGAAAAGTGTATTTCCCACAAACCACTAAAGTTCAGAACACATGATCTCAAAATGTCTTCTAATACCTGAATTGTATGCTCTAACAACCCGTCAGTCTGCGGATGGTAAGCCATACTCAAAAACACTTGGGTACCAAGTGACTTCTATAGTCCCTTCCAGAAGCACAAGGTGAAATGTGGATCATGATCCAAAACTATGGTTCTTGGAAAACCATGCAACCATACTATTTATCAAACATAAAATTCTCCCAACTGGTCGACTGTATAGGTTTCCTAAATCAGTAGGAAATGAGCCACTTTGGTCAGCCGATCTACCATCACCCAAATTAAATTATTCTTTCGAGGCATCCTTGGAAGATACACTAAGGAATCCATCATTACATCATTCAACTTCCACTCTGGAATTGGAAATGACTACAACAACCAACCTGGACACTGATGTTCAGCCTTCACCAATTGACAGGAAAGGCATCATGCCACAAAATTCACAATTTATTTCTTCATTCATAGCCACCAAAACTGGATATAAAGATCACGATACATCTTAGTCAAGACAGGATGAACTTCTCACTTTGACATGTGAAACTAGTGAAAAAACTTGTATCATACACCTGCCAACACAACAACATGGCCATGAATATAAGAAACTCCATCTATACCAAAAGACCAACTAGAAGTTGAATCCACACCTTTAATAATTTTTTTCATATCCAAACACTTAAGATCCTCCAACTGACTCTCTTTAAATAGGTTCAAAAGTGTGTATTACACTGTTATAGATGCAAGGGTCATCTGCTAGTTCCCATCCTGTACCCCCAGATGCATCTCATAAAACAAGGCTGTCATCTTCCACTCTGAACTGGATTCCCAGACCACTTGATTCTGAGTCTTATAGCTCATAGCATCAACCACACTATTATCTTTCCCTAGTGTATAGAATAACTCAAAATTGAAGTATTTTAGTTACTCGACCCACCTTCACTATCAAAGATTCAGATACCTTGGAGAGAATATGTACTTGATACTTTTATGATTGGTAAACACTGTGAAATGTTCTCCCAATAAGTAATTCCTCCAACACTTTAATGCATGAACCACAATAGCTATTTAAAGGTCATGAGTAGGGTAATTTATTTCATGTGGTATCAAATTTATTGACCCATAATATACAACCCGATCATCCTGCATCAACACTTCCCCAATTCCAACACCGGACGCATCATATAACAATGTGTACTTCTTACCTGGTTCAGGTAAGATCAAAATCTGTGTGGTGGTCAACCCCTTCTTCAGATACTGAAAAACATTCTCAGAAGCCTCTAACCATTCACACTTAACCCACTTCTTTGTTAGTACTATGGTTGGAGCTTCCAAACATGATAAATCCCTAAAAAAACTATGGCAATAACCGAAAAACATAGAAAACTACAAACATCACAGACATTCTTGGGCTACTCGCAAGACACCACAACATTCTACTTTTTGGATCCACTGACACACCTAAATTAGAAATGATGTGTCCCAGAAATTGAACCTTGTTAATCTAAAACTGTTATTTTGATAGCTTGGCGTTAAGTCTATGCTCTCTTAATGTACTAAAGATGATGTCAAGATGTTTTCCAAGAACTTTATGAGTTCTAAAGTACACAAAGATGTCATTAACGAAGACAACTAAGAACTGATCCATGTATGGGTGGAATATTCAGTTCATCAAGGCCCTGAACACAGTCATTTAATTGGTCAATCCAAACGGCATAACCAAAAATTAATACAACTTGTACTTGATTTAGAAAGCTGTCTATGGTATGTCAAAAGGTCTCACCCTAAACTGATGGTATCACAATATCAAATCGATCTTAGAAAAATTAGAGGAACCTCTGATCTAGTTAAAAATTTCATAAATTCTAGGAAGAGGGTATTAGTTATTAACCATCATCTGGTTCAACTTCCTATAATCGACACATAACCTTATTTATCCATCTGCTTTCTTAGAAAACAACACAGAAGATCCCTAGGGTGATGTACTTGGATGAATGAACCACTTATTCTACGACTCCTCTATCTGAATCAATAGTTTTTAGAGCTCTACTGGCATCATTTGGTATGGTAGAATGGAAACTATCTCCTTCCTTGGAAACAATTCAATTGTGAACTCAACATATCTCTTAGGTGGTAAACCCAAGAAGTCCTCAGGAAACACATCCTGAAACTAGTCCACAACAAGAGGGAAGACTGGCTTCACTTTCTCCCCATCATCCAACATAAGGCGTGATACTTGTGCTGTGAGTTCTCCCAACTTTTGGCATAGTGTCCCTGCACGGTCCACTCGAGTATCCCACTCACCATGAAGGTCAAAGGTGCGTCTATCGATGGATGTGAATTTTACCCGACGTCGGTAACAATCGATATGGGATTGATATTATTCCAACTAATATATACCCAATATTTGGTAAAAACCAAAAATCTATAGGAAAAATAGATCCCATAGAAAATGATATCCACAAACATCTAGAGCACAACCCTTACAATGTCTGATGTCTTCAACTCGTACCCCTAATGAAGTATCAAGTGACATTACTCCATAAGATCTTTCCACAACTAAGCCCAACACAACTACGAACTGAGAAAAATAAAAGAATGCATAGAACCTATAGGAAATAAAGAATTAGAGATCGTGGAAGCTATAAGAATAATACCTTGAGCAGTAGATGGTCCCACCTCACCACCTTCAGATGTAGTATGAACTGCATTGAGATGACCTATCTATTTTCCCTGGGCTCCAGCCAAAGTAACCTACACTACACTTACCTATTGATAAGGTTGATCTCACCCCAAAGTTCCACATCCACCGCATCTACCAGTACAACCTGTGGAGCTCCAACTACTTGCCTGATATGGGGTAACCGATCCCTTCCTACACTCAACATCTGCCTCTGTCCTCCATTATTCCCTGACTGTTGCAGGTTCTTGCAGAACATTTGCACATGGCCTAGCCTACCACATAGTTGGAACTCTGTCGGTTGGAAGAGAAACTGGTCATGCTTGTGCCCTGGCCTACTACAATGATAATAGAAGACATAGTCACCACCCTAAGAGGCTGACCCCCTCTTGTAACTACTCTGTGTGCTTCCACCCAACTAAAAGAATCCAAAACATCGCTTCCTAATCTCAAAAACCACACCACTTTCCCTACTAGCTAGAACCACAAGTTCACTACATGAATCCCCCTTTAGGTTCCCCTCTTATATAAGGTCTTGGTCCACCACTTCAGAAAACGTTTTTAAATGGATTATATTCACATGAGACCTAATCTCATGTCTCAGCCTATCCAGGATGCATTTTTCCATGGATTCCTCATCTCTAGTCAACATAGGAAAAAGCATCTCAAATTGGCGAGATTACTAGAATAGTCCATTGCCAACATTTTCCCCTAGGTCAGCCTCATAAACTCCACAACCTTCTCCTACCTCAAGGTTTTTGGGTAATAATGTTCTATAAACTTCTCCTAAATATATTTCCACATTAATCCTTCGGCCTAGTCTGTCTGAACCATGATGTCCCACCAACACTTTGCTTGACCTCTTAGCATATAGGCCACTAACTTGACTCTCTTTTTGAGAGGAGTCACTAGATGGTCAATAATAGTTTAGATGGAATCAATCAAGAACTACACTTCCTCTGGCCCACCCTCTTCGGTAAATGTCAGAGGGTGCTGCAACCGAAACTCCCTTGTCAACTCAAACATACTTGGTGCATCCCACTCTGGGTCCCATTCCATCATCTGCATAAAACAAGAAAAGTTCTCATGGAATTTATCTTCCCTATTCTCATGGGTCACCATGTTCTCTTTCTCCACTACTGTAGGATCATTCTTGGCAATGTCCTTCTATCACCCAACCAACACACACCTTTGAGGTGGCATTTCTCTACAATGCCAAACATGTGCTTTAGAACGAAACCATAATGTTTTTATGAAAAGGAAAATGATATAGGTAGGCTTATCAATTTCCATAACCAAACCAGTTATTATACACTACCAAAATGATCCCACTCATAATTGGATCAATACCATTGTCCATCACTCCCAAGGCCATGGCTAACACGAGTATCTAATTCACACAGTTACAAGACTTATCTTTTACCCAATTCAAAAAATTTCTATATCACAATTTAATATTACAACATGTTTATACACTTTTAATTATTTTTTAAGTATCATTTTCTAATTACTACTTAACCTTTTCATTTACCATTTTTTTAATTCATACCATCCCATTAAGAACAATTTCATTGCTTTTAAGTAAAACAAATTCATCTTAACCTTTATATCCTACACACCCATTATAGTGACTCTACATTTTATTACATTACTATTAAATCATTATAAAGATAAAAAATGAAATAGTATTACACCATGAGGATCTATAGTTTTAGTGTCTTGGAAAACTATATCCAAACATAACATTAAAAACATCAAGCATAAATATTTATTTAATTCCTTCTTCTCTAGCTTCTTATTGGCTCTTGACCTCTCTTTAGTACATGTAGTCACATATGGATATAAATAAAAAAGGGGTGAGATAAAATCCCAAAAAGAGGATAGATAATAAAAATATAGAATGGGGTGATCATAATCATAACATCATCATCAAAATCATGATAGGAAACATTAATAAAATACTTGAAATGTGTCAATGCATTAAAATAAAACATCATGTATTAGTGGTTAACTATCACACATAGTTGTGAAAAATTATAGCATCATGTTCACACATCATTTCTCTTTTACCCATGAGATTAATCAATTTTTCCAATGAATTGGATCTCTGTATAATTCTAGGTTCACCCATCACATCATAACATTCATTTTACAATATATAATTTCGGGCGCACCCATCACATCATAACATTATAATTATCATGAATGCAACATAGAACATATATAAAAAATGAACATAACTAAACCATGGAGAGGAATTATTTTCATCTCATAAGAACACATTCATAAACTTTGGGTTCCCAAAATAAAGTGGGAATAACATACTTGATACAAGAACAATCAACCATGAGTGAGAAGTAAAAGGTGTGTTTTGGAAAGAAGAGTTCTTTTGGAAAAAATTTGTTGACATAAAATCTAGTGGAAAACATTTATACCCAAAAAAGGTAATATAATGATGAAAAAATTATTTTTAATGATTTACCATACCAAAAATGGAGTGAAAGAGGGAAAACCCAAATAAGGAAATTTGGGTTTGAGAATTTCCCCTTACCTTGTATCCGAATGCTTTCCTCACTCTAAAGTCCAGTATAACCACATTAATTCATTAATTAACAATTAAAAAACTTTTTTTACAGGAATATGGTTCATTATGGTTTTATTAGGTTATTTTATGGGTCTTTTGACGAGTTATATAGTTTAAATACATTGTTCGGGAATGTTCGTTTTTATCGTTTTCTTGAGCGGTTCACTTGTATTCATAAATGGAAGTTCGTGTAGAACATGAATAAACCTACAGAACTAATATTTCATATTATTAATGATTTTAAATGATTTTAAATGATATTATAATCAATTATATTATATACCAAGTGGATGAATCATTAGGTAAGAATTTAATGATGATCATTTGGGTTAATTCAGGCGGTTTTTCGACCACATCATACTTGTTTTATTTAATCATTTAGTAATATGTACATAAGTTAGATCCAGAACATTAAATAGGATATAATACATATAAAATAATATGTTTCAACCATAAACATTTTTTCATGACCATATCTGATGGAGGTAAAGGAAAATGAAAACATGTCGTTCTTGAAGGTGATAAATTAACACCTCACGAACATCGTTTTCATTACTAAAATAAAAATAAGAGGATAAGGAGGTTAGATGATATATTATCTCATTATTATCATAAAATTATATTATTTTTATGATATTAGATTTACCATACAATCTGGATGAGGATATGTCGGGAGATATTAATAAATGAACTTGAAATTGAAAGGAAAAGAGAGAGAGAAATTACCTCTTGAATCCTCCTCTTGAGATCCTCATAAAGGAACCTTGGATTATTATTTTAATGAGACAAGAATCTATTTGAATGTGGAGGAGGGTCTAGAGAATATGTTTGAAAAGTGTTTAGACAAGTCTTGAATTTTCAGTGGTGTGAGGAAATGAGGGTGTGAATGGTGGTATTTATAGTGGTGGGGAGATGGGTTTTCTCAATATTATATTCATTAATTTATTATTTATCCACAATAAAAGGAATAGTGAGTGTTACATGAATTAATAAAGTAATTATATCATGTGAATCTGAAATATATGTGATTAAATCAGCATAACTTCACCCATGTCTCAATAATTCACGAATTTAACTTATTTTGTAAATTATCGTATTTCACTATTCATAAAAAAATAAAGTATTTCAGAAGAATCCCAAAAATTCACCCTAACCATTTTTAGACATTTAGAATCCAAAAATAAAGTGAATTTTTCAAAAATATCTTTTAATTATGACTAATTTAATTTTTAATTAAAATCATAATCTACTAGAAAAATACAGATTTTAAAATTAAAACCGATTTCATAATGTTTTCAAGAATTACATAAGTTCTTATAAAATTTTATTAAAACCCAAAAGACATAGAATTTTTAATTTATGATAAAATTTCAGGATTTTTTTTCTTTTAAATAAATAAATAAATTATAATTAGTTATTTATGTCTTACAAAATACCAATATTTTTACTATGGTCAAATTGTCACTTATAAAATGTCTAAATTTTATTTAATCATCCATGGGTAAGGTTACTATTATTTTGGATGATTTACTATTCATAAGGGTCATATTACTATTCATAAGAGTTGGTTACTATTCACCAAAAATTAAGTTTGCCCTATCAGACTCCAAACACCTTTCTGATCACAACCGTGTATGTTAGATTTTTGAAATTCAAAACATAGAAGTGGAAGAATTATACTTCATTATCACATTGTATTTAGTATCATTATATGTCATTGTGCTCCCTAATGTGATTATACTATATGGCATAATTATAATAAGGGAATTCCATTAATAAAACATTGGGTCCTTACATTCTTCCCCCTGTATGAAATTTCACCCTCAAAATTTCATTTTACACAAACAGGTGAGGGTACTTCTCCTTCATCGCATCCTTCAGTTCCTAAGTTTCTTCTTCAAACTTATGGTTCCTCCACAACACTTTAAAAAGGTGGGTTGTATTTTTATGTATAACCTTATCTCTCTGATCCAAAATCTTCACTGGATCCTCCTCATAAGAGAGACAATCTTCCAGTTATACCACCTATGTGTTCAGTACGTGTGAGGGGTCTGGTATGTACTTCCTCAGGAGTGATACGTGAAACACATCATGAACTTGAGCCATATTCGGTGGAAGTGAAAACTGGTAGTCCATGGATCCTATGAGATCAAGGATCTAAATGGGGATAATGTACCTTGGGATTAACTTCCCTCTCTTTCTAAACCACATGACTCTCTTCCATGGTGATATTCAAATGAAGAATTTATCTCCAAAATTAAACTCCAATTCCCTTTGATGGTTTTTAGCATAGCTCTTTTTCAGACTCTGAGAAGCTTTGATGTGTTCCTGGATGAATTGAACCTTATCTGTCATCTCTAGCACAAAATTGAGTCCAAGTAGCTTTCTTTCTCCATCTTCATCCCAATAAGTTAGAGTTCTACATCACTTTACATACAAAGCTTCATACAGGGAAATTTGAATACTCGAGTGGAAGCTATTGTTGTATGATAACTCAACCAATGGGAGATGGTGATCCCATCCACATTTGAATTATAAAGAGTAGGGTCTTAGAATATCTTCAAGCGTATGAATAGTTCTTTCAGACTGGCCATCAGTTTGGGGGTGATAGGATTTGCTAAAATTTAATTTAGTACTCAAAGAATGTTGAAGGCTCCTCCAAATTTTGATGTGAACCTTGGATCACAATGAGAGACCACCAAGAGTGGAACACCATGTAGTCTCACCACTTACTTTACATATATCTTTTCAAGTTGTTCTAGGGATAGATCTTCCCGAATAGTGATAAAATGGAATGTTTTGGTGAGTCGGTCAGCCACAACCCATATCACATTATTTCCCTTCAACGTCTTCAAGAGACCCATGACAAAGTCCATAGTGACATTATCCCATTTCCACAAGGGTATAGGAAATGGTGGCATAATTACTTTTTTACTTTTGTCTCTATGATTTAACTTGCTGACATACCAACCACCTTGAGAAATATTCTGCAATCTTTTTCTTTATTTTATCCCACTAGAAGTGTTCTTGGAGATCTTGGTACATCTTGGGGCTAACAGGATGGATAGAGAAAGTTGAGCTATGTGAATTGTCCAATAGCTCCTTATTTATCCTGGGTGATGAAGGCACACAAAACTGCATTCCAAACCAAATCATACCATCATCATTGATATAGAACTCTTGTAACTTCCGTTATTTATTACATTCACCTTCTTTTGTAACTCCAAATCATCCCTTTGTGCCTCATTAATCATCTCTTGGATTGATGGTTGTGAAATAACTTGGGAAAGGTAGGATGTATACACTGCCCTTATGATTTCCAAATCCATCCTTTTCATATCCAAGAAGATATGGTCTTTCTCAATCTGTAACATGGAAATAGTAGTTGGTTCATTTCTTCTTAGAGCATCAGCTACCTTGTTCTCCTTTTTAGGATGATTGTGAATGGAAAAATCATAGTTCTTGATTAGTTCTAACCATCTCCTTTGACACATATTGATATACTTTTGTGTGAATATATACTTTAGTCTCTTGTGGTTGGTGTATATGTCAAACTTCTCACCATAAAGGTAGTGCCTCAAGATTTTCAAGGCAAAAATCACAATTTCCAGCTCTAGATCATGCGTCGGGTAGTTCTGCTCATGGATCTTCAACTTCCGTGAGGCATAGTCTATCACATTATCATTTTTCTTGAGTACACAACCCTAGATTTTTTTGAAGCATCACTTTATATCACAAAACATTCTCCACTTTTCAGTAATGTGAGTATAGGTGCAGTGATCATCCTTCTCTTTAGCTCCTTGAAGCTTTCCTCACATTCTTCCATCCCGATATACATTACCCATTTCCTTGTTAACTTAGTTTGTGGGCTTGATAATCATGAGTAATTTCTCAAAAAAATTTGGTTGTACCTAGCTAATCCAAGAAAACTATGAATTTATATGACACTAAAGGGTATAGACCATTCCTCAATCACCTTTTCTTTTGAAGGGTTCATAGAAATTCCCTCACTTGTGATCACATGTCCCCAGAATGTGACTTGCTTCATCCAAAAGTCACACTCTCTGAACATGGAATACAAATTCCATTTTCTCAATGTCACCAATAGAAGTATTATATGTTCTTTATGTTCCTCCTTACTCTTAGAGTATTTGAGAATATCATCAATAAACACTACCAGAAATTTGTTGAGGTAATGTCCAAAGACTCTATTCATCAAATCCATTAAGATTTCAAGGGCATTAGTAAGTCTGAACAACATCACCAAAAAATCATAGTGCCATACCTTTTACGGAAGATAGTCTTATGAATGTCTTCCTTCTTCACATTTACCTGATGTTATTCGGAATAAAGATTCACCTTTGAGAAGTATTAACCTCCTCTTAACTGATTGAAAAAATATTAAATCCTTGGAAGAGGATATTTGTTCTTTATGATGATCTTGTTGAGTTCCTGATAATCGATACACATCTTCTTTCTTCCATCCTTCTTCTTCACAAGGAGCACTGGCTCACCCCAAGGTGATGTACTAGGGAGTATGAACCCTTTTTTCAAATGCTCTTGAAGCTGCTTCTTTAACTCCTCTTGTTTGATTGGAGCCATCCTATATGGACACTTCGAGATAGGATTAGCTCCAAGTATTAGTTCTATTGTGAAATATACACCATGATATGGGGGAAGTCTGAGTAACTCTTCAAGAAATACGTCACTGTATTCTCTCATAATGGGAATTTCCAAAAGGTTGGAACTTTCCTTTAACTCAACCATTTGGGCAAGGTATGATTCTTCATAAGGTATCAACACCCACACCATAGAAGGATTTTTCAAAGGAGATTCATGATCTTATTTTCATTTGTAGAGGAGCCTGGGATGGTTCAGAATATTAGAAGATATTTCTTTTTCCCGAAAGTTGACATGTGCTCTATATAATGAGAGCCAATCCATTCCCATTATAG
Source organism: Viscum album (assembly GCA_963277665.1). Classification (NCBI taxonomy): domain Eukaryota; kingdom Viridiplantae; phylum Streptophyta; class Magnoliopsida; order Santalales; family Viscaceae; genus Viscum; species Viscum album. The sequence goes on from OY728133.1 coordinate 1,056,991,525, forward strand.
CACCAAATTCGACATAGGGAAGTATTAATAGATTATTTAGATGAATCTTATCACATATTACAATAGAAGATGAGTCAAACACTTGGGTTTCAATTATTTCACCACTTGGTGTTTTTACAGATATCTCAACTTCAAGGTTTCAGGGCTTCGATTCTATAGTTCTAGATAACTTTCAAGATATAAAGGAATGCGTAGAATCAGAATAAAATAATACTTTTGATATTATTTAATGAATATTAAGTGTACCTTTTATGAAATCATTATGTTTCTCATATTACATAGTATTTATGGCATAAGACTTCCCTTGTTCCTTTGGATTTGGTGGCTGCTGATGCTGATTACCCTCGAGGACTCGATGTTTAGTGCACTGGTTTGCATAGTTACCTTTCTCCCTATAGTTATAGCATTTAACCATGGGTGGTTCTCTCCTTTATTCCACTAAATTATTATTCCTTCTCATTTATTTTCAACACTCTTGAGCATGGTGGCCTTTTTTCACACACTTGAAGAATTTCCCCATCCCTTTGAGGAATTTCCCATGACACAATTTCCTAATTTTTTGGCATGTGGGTCGTTGAGTTTTCTTCCCACCTTTAACATTAGATCCTTCAGATTGAAACTACAACTTTCATTTCTTATCAACATAGCCAAGATAACATTATCTAAACTCCATCTCCACTTTGAGATAATATCTAACAACTTCTTCATAAATCCTAAAGTCTCGAATTGTAAGAGACTTTAAAAGATGTGGTTTTAATCTACTAAAGAATATATCAATTTTTCTATCATTGTCAATAAAAAAACCTATAGCGTACCTTATAATCCTTGTGAAATTGGCTTCATAGGTTTTGACAGATTCTTTTTCCCTTTTCTTGAGATCTATGAATTCTCTCTCCATCTTTGTGCGAAGAGTTATTGATAAATACTTGTTAATAAAAATTATCTTAAAGTCTTTCCATTCCATCTCTTCAATTTCATCACTTGGCTTGGTGTTCTTAATAAAATCACACCATTGACTGACCTATACATCTAGATGATAGATTACTAGTGTCGCCTTCTCGGTCTCATAATAGTAAAGCATAGAAAATATCTTCTCCATGTATTTGACCCACCGTTCTATAACTAGTGGATCATAAGACCCACTTAACATTGGTGGTTATTGCCACATAAAACACTCAAAAACCACTTTCTCCCTCTTAGTTGAAGAGGATGTTTTCCATTATTCTAGTTATTGTTAATAAACTATGATAGTTGGGTAATAATCACCATGAATTTTTGAACTCCACCCCCCAAATTATTGGGGAGGTTATTCGGGAAATAGTTGCATTGGACCTCACATGAGTTATTGGATTGGTTTATCCTGGTTCCCACCATTTTCTAAATTAAAAAAGGTTAAAACAAAACACAAGTAAAAAATTCATGAAAAACTTATTCATTTGTACAATTTTTAGTAAAATAATTACTTATGGTATCCATATGTAAAGATTCTTATGTGCATATTTGTACTTAGTCTATTACTAGAGGTTTTCTCTGGGGTTCACAAATTCTAATTCCCAAATTAACTAAACCTTTCCTCTAATACCAACTATAGAGACCCTACCTTTATTTAAATTACCATTACATCATTATAAAGATAAAAAACACGATTGTATTACACCCTGAGGATCCAAAGGTTTAGTGTCTTGGGAAACTAGGTCCAAACATAACATTTATAACATCAAGCATAAACATTTATTTAATTCCTTCTTCTCTAGATACTTATTGGATATTTACCTTTCCTTAGTACATATATTCACCTGTGGATATACATCAGAAAGGGGTGAGATAAATTCCCAGTAAGAGGATAGATAAGAACAATATAACATGGGGTGAGCATCATCATAACATCATCATAAAAATCAAAAGAGTAAACATTAATAAAAGACTTGAAATGTGGCAATGAATAAAAATGAAACATCATGTATTAGTGGTTAATTACCACACATAGTTGTGAACAATGATAGAATCATGTTCACACATAATTTCCATTTTACTCATTAGATTAATCACTTTAAACAATTCTTTTTAGCACTGTATAACTCTGGGATCACCCGTCACATCAAAACATTCATTTTGCACTATATAATTTCAGGCTCACCCATCACATCATAAAATTATCATTATTATGAATGAAAGATAGAACATATTGAAAAAAATGAACATAACTAACCCATGTAAAGAATTAGTTTTATCTCATAATATCACATTCATAAACTTTGGGTTCCCAAAATAAAGTGGGAATAACATACTTGATAATAGAACCATCAACCAAGAGTAAAAGGTAAAAGGTGTGTTTTTGAAAGAAGAGTTCTTTTGGAAAGCATTTGATTGACATAAACTCCAGTGGAAAACATGTATATCCAAAAAAGGTAAGATAATTATGAATTGTTTTATGGATTTACCATACCAATAATGGAGTTAAAGTTGGAGAACCTGAAGTAAGAAATTTGGGTTTGAGAATTTCCCCTTACCTTGTTTTTGAACACTTTCTTCACTGTAAAGTTCTATATAACCACATTAGATTTATTATTTAAAAATTAACAAACCTTGTGTACATGAATATGGTTAATTATGGTTTCATTAGGTTATTTTATAGGCCTTTTGATGAGTTATAGAGTTTAAATACATTTTTTTTGGGAATGTTCGTTTTTATGGGTTTCTTAAGCGGTTCACTTGTATTCATAAATGGAAGTTTGTGTAGAACAGGGATAAAAATCCAGAACTGATATTTAATATTATTAATTATATTTCAAGAGTTTAAATGATCTTATAATTAATTATATTATATACCAAGTGGATGAATCATTATATAAGAATTTAATAATGATCATTTGGGTTAATTCTGGCGGTTTTTCGACCACAACAATCTTGTTTTGTTTAATAATTTAGTAATATGTACATAAGTTATATCCAAGACATTAAATAGGATATAATACATATAAAATAATCTATTTCAACCATAAAAATGGTTTCATGACTAGATCTTAAGGCGGTAAAGGAAAATTAAAATATGTCGTTCTTAAAGGTGATAAATTAACACCACACGAAAAACATTTTCCTTTCTAAAATAAAAATAAGAGGAGAAGGGGGTTGGATGATATATTATCCCAATATAACCATAAAATTAAATTATATGTATTATAATAGAGTTACCATACCATGTGAATGAGGATAGGTGGGGAGATATTGAGAAAAAAACTTGAAATTGAATGGAAAAGAGAGAGAGAAATTTATTCTTGAATCCTCCTCTTCATATCCTCCTTAAGAAACCTTGGATTGGTATTCTAATGAGACTAGAAGCTCTTTGGACATGGGAGAGGGGATATATAATATGTTTTTACAAAGTTTAGACAAGGATTGAAGCTTGAGAGGTGTGGGGAAATGAGGGTGTGAAGGGTGGTATTTATAGTGGTGGGGAGAGGGGTTTTGTCAATATTATATTCATTAATTTATTATTTATTCACAAGAAAAGGAATAGTAAGTTTTCTATGACTAAATAAAATAATTATATCATGTGAATCTGAACTATATGTGCTTTCATCAGCAGAGTGTAAGGACTCAACCCCAGTTTCCAAGAGTTGGTGCCTTATTTTATTACATTGGCATATAAACAAGGAATATGAATCCTGACCTGGGAGACACTGAAAGGTGCCCCGAGTTGATTGGAATAATTACCTCAAGTGAACCTCCCCATATGCTAGAGGGTTCAGACTAGCAGCTAGGGTCTTGTAAGTCAATCTTGGGGAGACTATACCCTCTGTTATCAGAATAAAACACCAGTAGAAAAAAATAAAAATAACCAAGTATGGAAGCATATAAATTACCAAAATAATTCCATGACATATGATAGTAAAAACAAGAAAATACAATACTCAACTGAAAGTTAAAACATGATATGAAAATGCAAGTACCATGTGTCTACAATTCAACTCAAATTAAAGACACAACGACTCCAAAATGGGTCCCGAACTATATCTAGTTCCCCCTCCCATGATCTAATCCCAAACAAAAACCTATCCCAAGGCCTTTACCTTATCCTATACTACAACAAAAAATTATTCTCAGGTGATGATTAGGAAGCCCGAATAGGGTGTGAGTACAACTCAGTAGGACACCACCACCGATGTCTAAAACGAGTCCAGTCAAAAGATAGTGCATGCAGTTTTATAAAGCAATAAATACAATGCATAATTTAAATAATTATCACATTGGAATTTAATCTTTAATCATCACATTATTCCAATTTCAATTCATGTTTCCCATTTTAATAATCGTTCATTATAATTAATCATTTGGTGTAGGTCAACATACCTAGCAGCCCAATTTTTAGTTGAATCATCATTCATTATTATCATTAATAATTTGACGTAGGTCTTCATGCCTAGCTCCACAAATCCCGTTGAGTGTAGGTCAACATGCCTAATACTCATTTTCTCATTCGGTATAGGTCATCATGCCTATCACCACATAATCTCAATCTTGGATTACTATTGAGGAGGAATTCCATTTCCATGTCCCAACTTCTAATCGGTCTAGGATTCCATGCGTAGCACCATAGCATTTCAACCATTTAATCATCCTTTAATTTTTAATAATTTTACACATTATTCATTTACTAATCCCATGATTAGTTAAAAATTTCAAAGGCCATTAGTTAATTCAAAAATTAATTAAGCATATAACCCATTAATTAATTCACCAATTATTTAATCAATCAACACAATTTTCTTTCCATAATTAATTCTTCACAATTAATTATCCAAATAAAAACTGAACAAGTCATAATTAATTCTCACAGTTAATTATCTTACATAGACAAACATGGTTCCATAATTAATTCCCCCCAATTAATTATCTTATCACAATCAAAAAAATATCTCATTGAAATATCTCAACCAAAAATCAATCTTGAAAACAAATATCATTTTGGTTAACCCCCTTCGTCTGTTCCATGATCTATTATCAATTAACTACCAAGGAAAATCATAGGTCAAATCCATTTCACTAATTACTCCAATTTAGTTATTTAATTATCAATGAAATATAGAAAATTCATAAAATCATACACATATCATAAATCACGACTATGGGATTTGATTTAGACCACCTACCTCACTTTCTTGATGGAAGTTAGCCCAATAGAATTCCCCAAAATCTGTGAAACACAATATCGTAAATCAAGATATGAATCTAAATACCTAAAACAAAAATTAAGATCAAAGGCATAAGATCTAGAAAATATGGATATATATCTACAATACTAGTTCTTGATGCTAAATCATCAGTTTAGATCCAAGAAAACCATGGAGATATTCCATGAAAAGATCTAGAAAAGGTAAGAGAAAGAACAAAAGAATCATCAAGATGAAATACACTTATCGGGAGGAGAATAAATATTCAATCAGGGATTTAAATCTCAAATAACAGTGTTCATATCACCTTGAAATCTCTCCATGAGGATCTCGAAACACCTTGAATTCGTCAAGCCTGAGCTAAAGTGAAAAATATGGAAGTCCCAGGGGTTCAGGTGGTCTTAAAAATTATTTATCTAATTAAAACCCCATGCGCATGGTTTCCTGGGCCGAGGTTCATGGTTAGGGTAAACCGTCCACCAACCATGCAGACCCCTATATCCATTATTTCATGAATGTCCTAGTTTTTTTGTATGTTTTGTCAAACTGTGTGCAAACATTGAGGACCTCTCTATCCAGTTTCACACGCTTGGTATTGTTTGGTCGCACGGTTTGTCAAACCGTGCACAAAACATGCACAACCTAATTTATTTTAGTTTTACTTAAAAGTTCACCCAAATTCACCCAAGACACTACTCCATGTTAAAGGCACTAAAAAGCTTCAAAACGTACCTGATAATGTGCCTGAGATGACTCTAGAAAAGGCCGAGATCTTATAATTTCCTCACCTTACAACAACTCATCCTTGAGCTGCACTTCCAAACATCTTTAAGATTCTAAGAAAAAAATATTTTGCCATTTAGCCCTCATGTATGCTTCCTATTCCCAAGTTTCCTCTTGAAAATTTTAATGATTCCATAACATGTGAACTAATGGCACAATCTTTCCCTGTAATGCTTTCTCACTGCGACCCAACACTCATACCAAATTCCTCTCAAAGGACACATCAGTATCGAGGTCAGCCTCTTTCACATAAATCACATGATATGGGTTGAGGTGATACCACCGTAGTTATGACACATGGAAAAAATCATGCATAGCGATGAATTTCTCTGGAAGTTCTAATTGGTACGCTATTGGCCCAATTCTCTCTAGCACCTCAAACTGTCCCACAAACCTGGGTGATAACTATCCCTACCTTTTTATCTTCTAGTAAATAAATCTAGGAGACATGAAAAGGAAAACATGACCACACTCTATAAACTATAAGGGTCATCTCCATCTATCAGCATACGACTTATTCCTACTCTGAGCCGTAGCCATACACTTTCATACCAACTGCACCTTCACCGATGTCTCACGAACGAGACTCGATCCAAAAAGCTCTAACTCACCTTCCTCTAACCAGTATAGTGGTTATCTAAAAGGTCTACCATAAAGTTCCTCTTATTTTTCCATCTGTATAGTTTCCTGATAATTATTGTTATAGGTAAAATTGACTAAATACAAGTGCTTTTCCCAAGAACCACCAAAGTCAATCATGCATGCTCGCATCATATCCTCTAACACCTATATAGTATGCTATGACTGTCCATATGTCTATGGGTGGAAGGCCCTACTTAATATAACCTATTTACTAAGAGCCTTATGTAAGCCCTGCCCAAATAGTGAAGTAAAGTACAAATAGCGATTTGAAACTATAGTCCGTGGAACCCCATGAAAACGAACAATCTCTCTCACATACAGTTCTTTCAACTGCTCTACTGTAAAGTTTTCTTTGATAGTAAATATGTGTTATACCTTCATTAGTTGATCCACAATGACTCAAATTGCACCATTCTTATAAATAGTATTTGGAATTCTTAGCACAAAAACCATAGTCATTTCATCCCAATTCCATTCCAGAATAGGTAATGACTACTATATGCCTCCATGTCATTGATGCTCTGTATTCACCTACCGATAGGTGAAACATCTTGTTACAAACCCTGGTATCCCCTTTTTCATCCCTATCCAAAAAAACTATCATCGAAGGTCACGATACATTTTTGTCAACCCAAGATGTGCATACCACCTTGAAGCATGAAATTATCGCATGAGTTCCTCCCGCATACTCGTAGGATCAGCAACACAATTTTTCACATAGATGATCTCATAATCATCTATTTTCCAGTCTGAATGTGTCTCCCCACCTTCAAGGCATTACCTCAAGGATAAACACTCTAGATCCTCATACTGCCTGTCCCTGATCCGTCTCATGAATATCGACTCCACTGCTATTGAAACCAGAGTCACACTCTCTTGAATCTCTTAAACTACCACATGCCTTTCCACCAGAAAATTCATCCTCTTCCACTCTCCACTAGACTCATGTACCAAATTATTCTGATTTTTTCTGCTCAAGTCATCATCCACACTATTCACCTTCTTAGGTGTATATTCCTGTTCAGAATCAAAGGACTGTGTATGCTCTACCCATCTTCTCCATTTAGGATTCAAGCCACGCCGTGTAAAGATATACTTCAAGCTTTTTTGATCCTTAATAACTATAAAATTTTCACCCAAAATCTAGTTTCACCAACACTTAAGAGCATAAAACACTATTTCCAACTCGTGGTTATGTGTAGGGTAATTAATTTCATGTGGCCTTAACTGACGAGACCCATAAGAAACAACTCTATCCCCTTGCATAAACACCGCTCCTAGTCGACCCCAGAAGTGTCAAAATACACCGTGTAGTCCTCACATGACTCAGGAAATACCAAAATTGGTGTTGATGTCAAGTGCTTCTTCAAATCCTGGAAATAATTGTCACATGATTTTTTCCAAACAAACTTTATCCATTTATTTGTCAAACCAGTAAGTGGTACTTCCATTCGGGAAAAGTCCTAGATAAACCTTCTGTAATAACTAGCTAATACCAAAAAGCTTTGAATATCAAAAACTTTCTTGGGATAATACCATGAAACAACCACCTGCATTTTTTCTGGGTCCACTGCCACACCTTCTCATGAGATGATGCACCCAAAAAAGTATACCCTATCAATACAAAACTGAAATTTAGATAGCTTGGCATATAATTGATGATATCCATGTGTACTCATAATGATTTCAAGATAATGGTCATGATATTCATGAGTCTTAGAGTACACTAAGATGTCATCCAAAAACACCACTACAAACTAATCTACGTAAGGATGAAATATATTGTTCATCAAGGCCATACAAATTGTTGGTGAATTTGTTTACCCAAACAGAATTAAGACAAACTCATAAAGTCTATACCTGCTCCTAAAATCAGTTCTTGGTATATCAGAGGTCTGAACTCTCACCTAATGATACCCTGATCTCAGATCGATATTTGAGAACACACTATGCCCCTTCAACTAGTCAAATAGATCATCGATACGTGGAATTGGATATCGTCTCTTCACAGTCATTTTATTCAACTTCTGGTAATCCACACACAAGCGTAGACTCCCGTTAGCCTTCCTTGCAAACAAAACAGGTGATCCCCAAGGCGATGTACTTGGACGGATAAATCCTTTATCCTCCAACTCTTCTAACTACATTTTGAGTTCTTGAAGATCATTAGGTACCATTCTATAAGGTGGAATGGATATTGGATCAGCCCCCGACATGAGATCAATAGTTAATTCTACATCTCTTTCAGGTGGAAACCCTGAAAAGTTTTTAGGAAAGACATCCCAAAATATTTCTACTACTGGTGGAAGGACGTCTTTCCTACCACTCCCATCATCCAGCATAAGAATATCAACTTGGGGTGTGAACTCTCCCAATTTCTGAGTAATTGGCACAATGCTTCCTGCATGGATATCCCATTCTCCACAAAGGACATATTAGTCACCCTCAGGAGATACAAAGGTCACTCTCCTGCGATAACAATCTATGTGGTCTAGGTATGTTAATAACCAATCCACACCCATAATCATACTGAATACCGTTATATCAAGGACATATATATCCCAAAGTAAATGATAATATCTGATCTCTAGAAAACATCCCTTGAATAAATAGATATCCCTAGACTGTGTTCCCAATGGTGTATGGATATTTATCACCCTGCTTATGAAATCTAGCTCCAGGCTCAAGCCATTAACAAGATTTTCATATATGAAGTAATGATAGGCACTAGTATCAAACAAGGTATTAGATAAAGTAGAAGCAACTGGAATAGTACCTCTCACTATCAATGTACCGGCCTCACTCTCCATAAGTGTAGGTTTCACTGCATGTAACTATCCCGCCTCTCTTCCCTGTGGTGTTTTCTAACTCCCCTGAGTAGCACCACTCTGTTGGTATGTGTTCTCATACCCTGAAGCACCATGCCCACTCCCTCTACCGCCTCTACTAGTAGAACTAATTATGCTAGACCAATATGGTGTAGAAGATGCCCTTCCCACAAACTGACTCTGAGCAGCTTCTCCCTCAGTACCAGCCTGTTGTTGATTCCTACAGAACTTCTGTAGGTGTCCCATCTTGACACAAAACTTGAAATCCATTGGTGGTCGAGGACAATGTGTAAGATAGTGTCCTTACCTACCGCACTGGTGGAAAATCACACTATAAGGATCTGGTGTAACTGTTCCTCCTAACTATCCACCTTGCTTTCCAATGTTCTGAATAAGATTCTCACAATGATGCTTCTTACTCTCAGAAGGCACACTCCCTGATCGTCCAGCTACCTATCTAGTACCAGAATCCTCCTTCAGGTTCCCCTATGAAATGAGAGCCTGATGAACCACTTCTGAGAATTTATTCAGCCTAATGATATTCACCTGGGAATTAATTTCACACTTATGTATGTCCTGAAATTGTTTTTCAGAATAAGCCTCATCTGCTTCCAGAGCTAGAGAAAAATTCTATAAATATGTGAAATATTTATCATACTACATTATTGACATGATTACTTATGTCAGATGAATAAACTATGAATCAAACTATTGTCTCAATGTGTTTGGATAGAAGTGTTACAATAACTTCTCCAAAAGTTCCTTTCATAACATATCATCAGTCAATCCAGATCATATGTGGATTTCCCACCAGTGCTTCGTAGAACCCCGCAACATATAAGCAGCCAACCTGACCCTCCTCTCACCTTGAGTATCTAAATTTTCAAGTATCATCTTTTTGGATTCAATCCATAATTCATCTACCTAAGGTCCACCCACTCCACTAAAAGTAGGAGGGTGATGTAACTAAAAATCCCTTATCAACTCAGACATGCTTGTTTCAGCCCACCCTAGGTGTCTCTCCATGAATTTCATGAAACGAGCATAGTCCCATCAGAATTATTCCCCTTCTTCCTCATCTTGCACCAATGGTTCCTGAAGCTTCCTGTCTGGAAGTTCATTCCGGGCCATACCCCTCAGTATCTCCCTCAATAAACACCATGGAGGCATACTCCTACAACGCCAAAAACACATCTCTGGTCCCATAACGCAACCTTATAACATTTACGTAAGAGGATAAAATAACACAAAAAGTTTCAACATGTCTTTTTCCCTATTTTTTCTCACCACACAGTCAACAATGAGGCCTTATCACTACCCTTAACCATCATAATCCTAGGTATTGGTTAACAAGGGTATAATCATCCTCATTAATTAAATCATCCATTAATTATTCCCATTATCTCAAATTAATTAATTCAATAATTAATTAATAAATAATTCCCATTTCACCAATCAAGGTTCTCATTAGACACCCATTTATTCACATCACACCACAAGTGCATCACCCAAGGTGAAATAATATTAAACTATAACAACAAACAACATTCAAAACAATCCCACCCTGCTTACTCAAATTTTCCTCCGTTCATGGGTTTGTGACTCCCATGGATGAGCTCATTACCAAGCCTCCACTCTTCCTAGTCTCATGTCTACCTTTTCCAAAATAATAATAAAAAAGAAGAATAAAGAAACAAAAACTCCTTTGATACAACTTTGTGATGTCCCAATCCAGGAGCCATTGAACAGTGCCCCGAGCCGGTTGAACACATGCCCTCAAGGGTGCCTCCCTATATGCTAGAGGGTGATGACTAGCAGAGAGGGTTTGATAATTTATTCATGGGGAGTCTATACCCTCTGTTATCAGAATAAAATACCAGAGGAATCAGATAAAAATAAACAAGTATGAAAGCATATAAATAACCAAAATAGTTCCATTAGATATGATAGTAAAAACTCGAAAATACAATACTCAACTGAAAGGTAAAGCAAGCTATGACAATGAAATTGCTAAGTGTCTAAAATAAAACTCAAAGTAAAGATAAAAGGACTCCAAAATGGGTCCCAAACTACATCTGGTTCCCTCTCCCATGCTCTAATCTCAAACAACAACCTATCCCAGGGCCTTTCCCTTATACTGTATTGAAACAAAAAAGTCTATTCGGGTGCCGAACAGGTGGCCCAAATAGGGTATGAGTAGAACTCAGTAGGCAACCACCAACGATGTCTAAAATGAGTCCATTCAAAAGATTGTGCATGCAGTTTTATGAAACAATAAATATAATGCCTAAATTAAATAGTTATCATGTTTTCATTTAATATTTAATCATCACATTCGGCCAATTTCAATTTATGTTTCCCATTTGAATCATAATTCATTATAATTAATCATTCAGTGTAGGTCGTCATGCATATCACCCAAATTCTTAGTTGAATAATCATTAATTATTATCATTAATCATTTGGTGCAGGTCATCATGACTATAAACACAAATCTCATTGAGTGAAGGCGGTCATTTCAAGCACTCCTTTTCTCATTCGGTGTAGGTCTTCATGCCTATCACCCCATAATCTCTATCTTGGATAACTATTGAAGAGGAACACCATCTCCAAGTACCAACTCTTAATTGGTCTTGGAATCCATTCCAAGCACCAAAAAATCTCATCCATTTAATCATTCATTAATTCATAAGAATTTTACACATTATTCATTTACTAATCCAACAATTAGTTAAACATTTCACAGGCCATTAATTTATTCAACAATTAACTAACTATATAACCCATTAATTAATTCATCAATTAATTAATCAATCAACACAATTCTTTTTCCATAATTAATTATCCAAATCAAAACCCAACAAGTCATAATTAATTCTCACAAGTAATTATCATAGATCGCATCATGGCACATAATTAATTCTCACAATTAATTATCTTATATAGAAAAACATAGTTCCATAATTAATTACCCCAAATTAATTATCTTATCACAATGATCTCAATATCTCAATAAAATATCTCAACCCAAAATCAATCTCCAAAGTAAATATCAACTTGGAAAACCCCATTCATTTTTTTATGTGATCAATTATTAATTAACCACCAACGAAAATCACAAGTCCAATCCATATTCCAAATTACTCCAATTTAGAAATTCAATTATCAAGGTAATCTAGAAAATTCATAAACTAATACAAATATCATATATCATGACTATGAGAGTTAAATTTATACCACTTACCTCAGTTTTTTGATGGAAGTTAGCCCAATGAAAATCCCCAAAATCTGAGTGGCACAATGCTGTCAATCAATCTTTGAATCTAAAACCCTAAAACCAAAATTAAGATCAATGGCATCAAGATCGTGAAAATTTAGATCTTGATCTACAACCATAGATTTATATATTAACTCATGGGTTTATATCCAACTAAACTATGGAGATATTCCACAAAAAGATCTAGAAAAGATAAGAGAAAGAACAAAAGAATAATCAGGAAGAAATCCACTTACCGGGAGGAGAGTAGATCTTCAATACAGGCTTTCAATCTCAAATAATGGTGTTTAGATGACCTTGTAATCTCTCTGGGAGGCTTCAAAAACACATAGAATTAATCAATCCTGAGCCAAGGTTGAAAATACGGAAGTCTTAGGGGTTTAGGTTGTTTTAGAAAAGGATTTTTGGAATTAAAATTCCATGTGCATGGTTTCTTGGGCAGAGGTGCACGGTTAGGGTAAACCATGAACCAACCATGTGGACCCCTCTGTCCATTTTTGCACTGATGAAACGGTTTGGTTGTATAGTTTGTCAAACTGTGTGGAAACTATGCAGACCTCTATGTCCAGTTTCACTCGCTTGTCATGGTTTGGTGGCATGGTTTTTCAAACCATACGAAAACCATGCCCAACACATTGTCCTTTATATTTCTTTAAATGTTCACCCAAATGCACCATAGTCCACTACTCTAAGTTAAAGTCACTTAAAAGATTCAAAACGTATCTGAAAATGCGCTTGAGATGACTCCAGAAAACACCGGGATCTTGCACTGAAGGACCAAGTATTTTATTATCTTTTGGAAACAAGATACATATATAAGTTCCACATTACATCAAGAATGGGAATACAACACTAATTTATTCCATTAGATGCATCCATGCCTCTAAGATTATGCCTGTAAGTCACTTATAACTTAGTTCTTCATATCTTGGGAAAATGAAACATAAAAAAGTGGTGAGCTCAAATGCTCAGTAAGAGTAAGCAATACAGTAGATGATAACATAAACATAAACATTATGCATAGTAAATAATTTAAAACACTTTCCTTTTCAAATAATTAACTTGAACACATTATGAAAAGAATATGAGCTAAGTAAATAATTCCATAATAAAACCTAATCATGGGTATTATACAGGTTGAAAAACCATATAAACTTTAAATTAAAATCTTCATAATGTGGTAAGTGCATATTCTGGACAATCTGAAACATACTGTGAAGGCCTCGACCAAGATGTCTAAAATTTATTAAGGCCTCAGCCAAAAACGTATCTCAAAATGGGAAAGGCCTCAGCCAAGTCCATGTCTATTTGACTTATGAGACGTACCAATGCATCAAAAGGATATATCAGGCCCCACCCATTACATAATAATTCTAATTAATTCCTCATATGAGTTGGGATAAACATAAAAAATAGATACATTTATATTGAAACTAACATTTGAAATTTAAATAGCTTTCCCCGAACATTAAGCATAAACACTAACCATTTAGAGTAAATTGGTGAATGGATTTAGGATAGAACAAACATAGTAAAAATAATCATAAACCATTCAATTAAAAATGGTAAATGATAACATATATAAGAATCAATACTAGTGTTGAAAAATATGAAGATACTCTTATAAAATCATCGAGTAATTTTTGAGATAAATAGTCTTTTACTTTGAAAAGAAGAGTTCTTTTGGAAAAATCCTTTTATAAAACTAGAAGTGAATAAATATAGTATTATCATAATAAAATGAGTTATTTTAGAAAGATAATTGTTTCTAAAAACAAATTATAGATTTCCCTTTAAATTAGGTTATAATTTGAGAAATTCCCTTGAATCGGGCTTGTATTTCAGAAATAAAGTTTTAAACATCCTTTTAAAACGTGTAACTCCCCATAAAATAAGGAAGGATTATGGTTAGTAATAATATATAGAATACTCAAAAAGAATTTATGAGGATTAAATAATAATAAATAATAATTTCATTGAGGTAATTAAACAATAAAAGTAACCCGAATAAAAATGGTGGTTCGGGTGGAAAACCCTTACCTTAAGTCCGAATGGGTTCCGATCTTAAACTTAAGATCCTGGAATATGAAATTAGACTTATTAATAAATTAATTCAGAACCTATTTTACATGTATTTACTTTATAATTATTTTGTTAAGTCCATTATGTCCTTATTGATTAGTTATAATATTGAATTCCATCGTTCCAGAGTGTTCGTTTTCTTGATTTTCATAATCGGTTCACTTGTTTTTATGTAATAGAGTTCATGTGAAATGGATGTAAATATATAGAATTGAAATTATATATTATTTATGAACATATATAGGTGTTAATTTTAATTTATATCATTTTGTTACATGGCATTAGGATGAATCATTAGATGAAGTATTATTGACAACCACATAGATTATTTTAGCGGTATTTTGATTATTATGAACTAGTTTGGTCATATGATTTAATATTATGCACATATACCAGTTATTGAAAATTAATTAGGTTATAATACATATATTATAGTTTGGTTAAACCCTAAAAATGGTTTCATGGCCAGTAATGAAGGAGAAATTGAATAACAAAACTCTGTCGTCCTTGAAGGTTGTAAATTGGAACCTCACGGATGACGATTTCCTTTATAAAGTAAATGAGAGAAAGTAAGGATGTTTATGATGCATATTACATTAAAATGATATAACTCCAATATATAGATGATAATGGATTTATCATGGTCATTTGGATAGATGACGTGAGGTGAGGATAACAAAAGAAGATAAATTGAAATGAAACTAAATGAAAAAGAAAGATGATTTACCTCTTGTAATAACCTACTTGAGAACCTTCTTAAGAGAAGGGGTTTTGGTCTTTTGGAAAGAACAAGATATCATGGATGTGGGGAATGACTATGGAAGGGTATTCGGGTATAACATAGACAAGGCACATAGCTTGAGAGGAGTGAAGAGAAGAGGAAGTGAGGGGGTTTTATAGTGGAGGAGAGGAGTGAATTTTGAATATTTCATTAATTGTTTTATTAATTCCACAAAAACCACCAATAAAATTGTTTCATGGGACCACTAATAGTAATAAGTGCATTTGAGTTTGAACATAGTGGGATTACATCATCCTTACATCACTTATGACCCAAGAAACCATGTATTTAACATTTATCGTAAATTATCACATTTTACTATTCCCCCAAAATTCATGTATATTAAAAAAAACCCAAAAATTCACCCTAACCAATTTTCAACATGTAGAATTAAAAAGTGAAATATTTTTTAAAAAATAATTTTCTAAATATTTTTAATTTAATTTTTAAATAAATCCATAATATATTCCAAAAAATAACTTTAAAACTATAACTCGTTTTATAACACCTTGAGAAATTAATCAAGATCTCATAAAATTATCTTATAACCATAAGATAATAAATGAAAAATTTATTATTTCATTTTATGAAAATAAATTTCCATTTTAAATTATTAAATTAATAATAAAATTGTAATTAAAATATTTATGACATACAAAAATAACAACACTTATACTATGATCATTTTTCACTTTTAAGATGTCTAAATTGTATTGACACATTCATGGGTGAAGTTTATATTTTTTTCTAATTTACTTTTCATTACTATTAATTAATATTCATAAGGGTATATTACTATTCCTAAGGGTATATTACTATTCATAAGGGTATGTTACTATTCACCAAAAATTAAGTTTGTCTTATTAGGCTCTAAATATCTTAATAAACACAATAGTGTAAGTCAGTTTTTCAAAATTCAAATCACAGAGGTGGAAACATTATGTTTATTGTCTAGTTTATAATAAAGTGTTGTTTTGTAGAGACTTAGTATTTTATGTATTCAATTTTTATTTTAAAAACCTTGGGGTGTTACATTCTCCCCTCATTACAAAAATTTCATCCTCAAAATTCACAGAATGTTATCTCACAAAAAGATTTGGGTAGGTCTTCATCATAAGCTCCTCAGGCTCCCATGTTGCCTCTTTGATTTTATGATTCCTCCAAAGTATCTTAACCAGGTGAGTCATTCGATTCCTCAAAACTTGTTCTTTAGTTTTCAGAATCAAGACAGGATCTTCACAGTAAGATATGATAGGTTCCAACTCTATACCTTCAGAAGTGAGAACATGCATTGGGTCTGACATGTACTTTCTCAATAGTGAGACATGGAACACATTGTGTACTTTTCACAGGCTAGGTGGTATATCCAAACGATACGCAATAGCTCCAATTCTCTATATAATTTCAAAAGGGCCTATGTACCTAGGTCTTAGTTTCCCTTTCTTTCCAAATCTTATAATTCCCTTCCATGGAGGTACTTTCAAGAAAATGTGACCCCCCACATGAAATTCAAATTCCTTCCTTCGATTATCGGTATAGATATTTTTTCTTCTTTTAGTTATTTTGATACGAAATTGAATAGTTTTTAACTTCAGTATTGTTTCCTCCACAAGCTCTGGACCTAGAAGCCTCCTTTCTACAATTTCATCTCAACAAGTTGGTGTATGACATCTATTTCCGTACAATGATTCACATGGAACCATTTGAATACTTGAATGAAAAATATTGTTTTTTTGAAAACTCCACTAAAGTCAAGTATTGATCCCACATATCTTGGAAGTCAAGGGAACAAGATCAAAACATGTCCTCTATGGTTTGGATCATCCTCTCTAATTTCTCATCAGTTTGTTGGTGGTAAGTAGTACTCAATCAAAGTTCAATATCCAAATATTTCTAAAGAATTTTCTAGAATTTTAAGGTAAATATTGGTTCACTAACAGACAAAATTGATTGAGGATCTCCATGAATTCTCACAACTTCATTGATGTATAGTCTTTCTAGGCGCTCCTGTGAAAAATCCTCCCTTATAGCGAATACATGTGTAGATTTTGTAAGTCGACCCACAATTACCCATATCGCATCATTCTTCCTTGGAGTTTTGTGAAATCCAGTGACAAAATCCATGGTCACGTCTTCCCATTTCCATGTAAAAGTAGGTAGAGGTTGGATGAATCATTTTGGAAGTTTCCTTTCAATTTTTACTTGTTGACATACTAAATATCTTGATACATAATCCACAATTTCCCTCTTTATGTTATCCCACCAGAAATGTTTCTTAAAATCTCTATACATATTTGTGCTACCCAGATGTATAGAGAAATTAGAACTATGAGCATCATCTAATAACTCCCTTTTTAGTTCGATTATATCTATAACTCAAAGCCTCTTCCCAAATTTCAGAATTCCATCTTCACATACAAAGTCATCCAACTTCCCCTCTTTCACAACATTAATTTTCTTTTGTAGGTTCTCATCATCAGGCTGAGAACATTTAATCTTTTATAATAATGATGGTTGAGAAACCAAAAGAAAAATTAGTGATATTTCACATCCTTTGATAATTCCCATATCCACTCTCACGAGATCCATGTATAAAGGATCCTTGTCAATCCTCATTTTGGTGAGAAATCCACAATCCTTTATGATCAATACATCAACTACCTTGTTTTCCTTTCTTGGGCGGTAGTGTATAGTAGAATCATAATACTTGAGTAGTTTGAGTCGTCATCGTTTCCTTATGCTGAGTTATTTATGTGAGAAGATATACTTTAAACTCTTGTGATTCGTATATATCTCACATTTTTTTCCATAAAGATAATGTCTCCATATCTTCAGAGAAAATATTACAGTTGATAACTTAAGATCATGTGTGGGATAGTTTTTTTCATGAATTTTTAACTTCCTTGATGAAAAGTCAATAACTCTATCGTCATGCATAAGCGCACAACCAAGTACTTTCTTTGATGCATCATTATAGATCACAAAACCATTATTCCTTGATGGTATGGTTAAGATCAGAACATTCACAAATCTCCTATTCAATTCTTTAAAACAGTTCTCACATTGTTTTTTCCATACGAAATTAACCCCTTTACGTGTAATCTTGGTCATTGGGTTGGCTAAATGGGTAAATTTATAAACAAAATGACAATAATAACCTGATAAACCAATAAAACTACGCACCTCACTTATATTTATTGGAGTAGGACATTCTTGCACAACCTTTGTCTTCGCATGATTAATAGATATTCCATCTTTAAACACAATGTGGCCCAGAAAGGAAACTAATTGAAGCCAAAACCCACACTTTCTAAACTTCCCATAAAATTCATTTCTTCTAAGATTCTTCATAATAGTGTGCAAGTAATTTTCCTGATCTTTATAGCTTTTAGATTATACCGAGATATCATCAATAAATACCCCCATAAATTCATCAAGATATTACTTGAAAACTCTATTCATTAGATCCATGAAAATAGAGGGTGCATTAGTTAGTCCAAAAGGCATTGCTATAAATTCGTAATGCCCATACCTGGTTCAAAATACTATTTTTTGAATTTCTTCCTTCCTCACAAGCAACTGATGATATCCAGATCGAAGATCAATCTTAGAAAAATATCGGGCTATATAAATTTGATCAAACGAATCATCAATGCGATATAGGGGATACTTGTTCTTTATTTTTATAGAATTGATCTCCCTGTAGTCAATGTACAACCTCATGGATCCATATTTATTCTTAATGAAAAGAATAGGGGCTCCCCATAGAGAAAAATTAGGGATAATAAATCCTTTATCACTCAATTCCTCTAGTTTTTTCTTTATTTCCACTAATTTCACAATGACAATTCTATAAGGTGTCTTTGATAAGGGCCTCAAACTAGGAATTAAGTCAATGAAAAACTAAATTTCTCACTCTAGAGGATGTCTAGGTAAGTCCTATGGAAACACATCAACATATTCTTGCACAATCGTTACATCCTCGATCTAAAAATTATTCTCCTCACCCATAGTTATTACATTCCATTACTCCCCAATAATTGAATTCAGTAGATCAATTGGGGGTGGATCTATATGAGAATCAAATAGTGATGTTTTCCCCTAAAGATAAGGGATTCCACATCGTCCTAAAAAATTGTAACCTCCTTATTATTTCAATAAATTTTTGCATCATGGTTCGAAATAAAATCCATACCAAAGATTATATCAAATTTTATCATGGGTATGAAAATAAAATCCGCAGATAAAACATTTTTATACCCCATAATGGGCACTTCCTAACACATATTTGTTGCAATGATACTTCCATTAGGAGTTTTGTCTGGAAACTCCCTTATTAGATCAAATTGAAAATATCCAATTTTCCTGAAAAACTGGGAAGATATGAAAGAATGAGATGATCCAGATTCAAATAATTCATTGGATAAGTGTAAATAAATGGTTAAAGTACCTACCTCCACATCATTATGAACTTTAATATCAGCAGTTGTGATCACAAAAGATTTTCCCTACTCCCTTGGCCTTTTCTGTGGCATGTTTCTTTTATGCTTTAGATAATCATTAGAATAGTGTCCCATATCCCTACAATTATAGAATTTAACATTAATAGCTTCTTTCATCACCCTACAATCACAATCAATATGGAATTTCTATACACATTTGTAGTATACTTATTTTCCCTTTATGAAGGAACTAAGGTGTTTCCTTCCACAATTATCAGAGGGCGGAAATTCAACTGTTAACTTCTTCTCTATTTTTTTTATTTCCTTCCCAAGAGTTTTTAGCAACCCTATTCTTCTCTTAATTTACCTTAATGTCATAAGAATTAGAGAATTAATTTTCTATCTTGATAGCACATGAAACTATCTCCTCATATAATGAAAATCATTGGGAGACCAGTGCCCGTCAGAGGAATGGATTTAGGCCATCAAAGAATTGATCAATCTTACTACTCAGATCTTGTATGTTGTAAAAAACATGCCTTGATTACCTTGTGAAGTTATCTTCATAATTTTCAATATTCACATATTCCTTTTGCTTCAAATTCATAAACTACATTTCCATATCCGATAGCTATTCACGAGGAAGGTATTTCTCTAGGAATATTTCCTTAAAGTCCCTCCATTCCATCTCTTCTATCTCTTCCTCCTTTGTGTTTTGGATTAATGCCCACCACTGATCTTCATCTCCATATGGGTATGGTTATTATTCATAACCTTAGTAAGTTATCCCAGTATAGTTATTAGTTACTCCGCACTAATCACAGCACCATATCCAACATCATTATCTTGCATCAGAGGGAAATACCTACATGAGATATGCACGTTCATTGGGTTTCCATTCCTTATACTAGGCATTATTTCTAAATAATGGAATAAACTAGATTAGGTTATGAATCATAATGTATAATATTAACTTAGAAAAAATAATTAGCATAAATTGAAATCCTATGCATTGGTAATCTCATAATCCTAAATATGGTTTCTTTGAGGAAAGATTTACATTTAAATCCTTCATAATGGATTGTAAAGAAAAGATGAATTATCCTAAGAAAATCCCCAAGGAGTGTCAAAATAAGTGTGCA
Organism: Viscum album; assembly: GCA_963277665.1. Classification (NCBI taxonomy): domain Eukaryota; kingdom Viridiplantae; phylum Streptophyta; class Magnoliopsida; order Santalales; family Viscaceae; genus Viscum; species Viscum album. Next base: position 1,057,012,673 of record OY728133.1, read on the forward strand.
GTATGGACCATTGTCATGTACCAGGATACCCCAAGTCAATCCCAAAACTCATTGTCATAGTTTTTACTCCTAGGTACATTTATGCCAGAACCACGTCCACTTGTAGTATCCAGACAGTGATGTATTTTCTATAAAGACACACATAATATATTCTTTACCAAAATAACAAGATGTTCTTGTATTTTATCCTCAAATAATATCTTAGGGATTAGTTAGCAAGTCTACATTTTCTAAATCTAGTTTCCATTTTCCTACTAAACTTACTCTAATACCAACTGTAAGGACCCAACCCCGGTTTCTCGGAGCCGGTGCCTTTTTTAATTACATTGGCATATAAATAAAGAATATGCATCCTAAAATACCAAGGAGTTTAGTAGATTTTGGAAACAAGATACACATATAAGTTCAACACTACATGAAGAAAGGAAATACAACACTAATTTTTTCCATTATAAACTTCCATGACTCCAAGATAATGCCAGCATGTCACTCATAACTTACATATTCATATCCTCGTAAAATGAAACATAAGAAACGGGTGAGCTGAAATTCTTAGTAAGAGTAAGAAATATTGAAAAATATAACATAATTCAAAACACTATCCATGGTGAATAATTGAAAACACATGCCTTTTCAAATAATATACTCGAACACATTATGATAGGAATATGAGACGAGTAAATATTTCCATAATAAAACCTAATCATGGGTATTCTACTAGTCAAATAAGCACATGAAATTTCAATTAATATCTTCATAATAAGGTAAGTGAATATGACAGACATTCTATAACATACCATCGAGGCCTCGACCAAGACATCTAAAAATGATTATGGCCTCAACCAAAACTGTATCTCAAAATTTGCAAGGCCTTGTCCAAGTGCATGTGTATTTGTCTCATGAGACATACCGATGAATCTAGGGGATATAGAGGGCCCCAACCATCACATAATAAGTCCAATTATTTCCTCATATTATCAGTGATAAACATAAACAACATATACATTCATATTGAAACAAACATATGAAATGTAAATAACTTTTCCCGAACATTAAGCAAAAACACTAACCATTAAATGTAAATTGGTGAATGATTTTACGATAAAACATCAAAAATAAAACTAATCATAAAAAAATCAATTAAATATGGTAGATTATAATATACATAATAATCAATAAGAGAGTTGAAAAATATGCATATAATCTTATAAAATCATCGAGTAATTCTTGAGATGAATACTCTTTTACTTTCGAAAGAAGAGTTCTTTTGATAAAATAATTATATAAATCCATAAGTAAAGTAAGATAGTATTATCATAATAAAATGAGTTATTTTATAAATATAGTTGTTTCTAAAAATATATTTTAGTGTTCCCTTGAAATTAGGTTAGAATTTGAGATATTACCTTGAATCGGGCTTGTATTTCAGAAATAAATTTGAAACTTCCTTTTATTACATGTAACTGCCCATAAAATAAGAAAGGATTTGGGTTAGTAATCATATATATAACACTCAAACAGAATTTATGAGTATTAAATAATAATACATAATAATTTAATTGAGGTAATTAGACAATAAAATTAACCCGAATGAAAATGGAGGTTCGGGTGGAAAACCCTTACCTTAAGTCTGAATGTGTTCCGATCTTGAACTTAAGATCCTCAAATATGAAATTAGACTTATCAATAACTTAATTCAGAAACTATTAGACATGTATTTAATTTATAATTATTTTATTAACTCTATTATGTCCTTATTTATTAGTTATAAGATTTAATTCTGTCGTTCTGAAGTGTTCGTTTTCTTGATTTTCATAATCAGTTCACTTGTTTTTATGTAATGGAGTACATGTGGAATAGATGTAAATATCCAGAATTGAATTTAAATATTATTTATGAAAATAAATAGGTTTTAATGGGCATTTATATAATTTTGTTACATGTAATGAGGATGAATCATTATATGAAATATTAATGAAAATCATTTAGATTATTTTAGCGGTATTTTTGATTATTAGGAACTAGTTTGGTCATATGATTTAATATTTAGCACATATACTGGTTTTTGAATATTAATTATGTTATAATACATATATTTTAGTCTGGTTAAACCATAAAAATTGTTTCATGACTAGTAATTAATGATAAATTGAATAATGAAACTTTGTCGTCCATGAAGGTTGTAAATTGGAACCTCACGGACGACGATTTCGTTTATAAAATAAGAGAGAGAGAGAGTAAGGATATTGATGATGTTTCTTAAATTCACATGATATAAATCTAGTTTATAGATGATAATGGATTTATCATGGTCATTTGGATATATTAGTTTATGAGAGGATAACAAAATAATATAAATTGAAATGAAACTAAATGAAAAGGAAAGATGATTTACCTCTTTTAATAACCTCCTTGAGAACCTCATTAAGGGAAGAGGTTTTGGTGTTTTGGAAAGACCAATTGCTAATGGACATGGGATGTGAATAAGTAAGGTTATTTGGGCAGAATATATTCAAGGAACATGGTTTTAGAAGAATGAAGAGAAGAGGAAGTGATGGGGGTTTTTATAGTGGAAGAGATGAGTGAGTTTTGAATATTTCATTCATTATTTTATTAATTCCCTAAAGACCACCAATAGTGTTGTTTCATGTGACCCATAATAGTAATAAGTGCATGTGAGTTGGAACCTATTGGGATTACATCATCTTTAAATCACTTAGGACCCAATAAATCATGTATTTAGCATTTATCCTAAATTATCATATTGTACTATTCACCCAAAATTCATGTATTTTAGAAAAATGCCAAAAATTCACCCAAACAAATTTTCAATGTGTATAATTCAAAAATGAAATCAATTTTTGGAAAATAAGTTTCTAAATATTTTTGATTTAATTTTTAGATAAATCCATAATTTATTCCAAAAAAACAACTTTAAAACTATAAATCGTTTTATAACACCTTGAGAAATTAATCAAGGTCCCATAAAATTATCTTATAACCATAAGAAAATAAAGTGAAAATTTATGATTTAATTTTATAAAAATAAATTTCCATTTTAATGTATTAATTTAATCATAAAATTTTAATTAAAATATTTATAACATACAAAAATACCAATACTTATACTATGATCGTTTTTTTCACTTTTAAGATGTCTAAATTGTATTTATACATTCATGGGTGAAGTTTGTATATTTTTCAGATTTACTATTTATTTCTATTAATTACAATTCAAAAAGGTATGTTACTATTAATAAATGTTTGTTACTATTTATCAAAAATTATGTTTGTCTTATTAGACTCTAAATATCTTACTAAACTCAACCGTGTATATCAGTTTTTCAAAATTCAAATCACAGAGGTGGAAAAATTAAGTTTGTTGGCTAGGTTATAAAAAACTATTGTTTTTAGGGACTTATTGTTTCATGTATTAAATTTTTATTTTCAAAACATTTGGGTGTTACACAGAACATCACCCATGAATCAATAATTCATGAATTTAACTTATTTTATAAATTATCATATTTCACTATTCATAAAAAATCAAGTATTTCAAAAAAACCAAAAATTAAACCTAACCATTTTTCAACATGTAGAGTCAAAAAATGAAGTCCATTTTTAAAAATAATTTTCTAATTATGATTAATTTAAATTTTAATTAAAATCATAATCTACTTGAAAAATATAGATTTTAAAATTAAAACTGATTTCATAATGCTTTTAAGAATTACATAAGTTATTATAAAATTATTTTAAAACCCAAAAGACATAGAATTATTAAATTATGAAAACATTTTAGGAAAATAAATTTTCTTTTAAATTAAATAATTAATTATAATTAATTATTTATGACTTACAAAATATGAATATTTTTACAATGGTCAAATTGTCACTTATAAGATGCCTAAATTTTATTTAACCATTAATGGGTAAAGTTGCTATTATTTTTAAAGATTTAATATTCATAAGGTTCATATTACTATTCATAAGGGTAGGTTACTATTCATAAGGGTAGGTTACTATTCAGAAAAAATTATGTTTGTCCTATAGAACTGTGAACATCTTTCTGATCATAATCGTGTATGTCAGATTTTTGAAATTCAAAACATTGAAGTGAAAAAATTATGTTCAATAGACACATAGTATTTAGTATCATTTTATGTCATTTTTCTTCCTAATGTGATTATACTATAAGGCGTAATTATAAGAAGGAAATTCCATTGATAAAACATTGGGTAATTACACCCATCCCCTGTGTGTGCCTACCATGATGCATGTCACTTATTTTCATAGGTTCCTAGAATGATGACTGAATGAAAAATCTTTTTCCCTTCCGACCATGAGATAAATACCAAAAATTCGTCAAATCACACAACAAGTGCATCACCCGATGGTGAATTATCATATATATAACATCACACAACAAGAACAACTATCCCCTCCTGGGGGGACTTGGGTTTTCCCTCATACATGGGTTAGCTACTCCCAAGAATGATCTCATTACCAAGGACAGACACTTTCCTAACCTCTTTTCTAACATCCCCCAAATAGTATGAAAGAGAATAGAACTCCTCTGATACCAATTTTTAATGTCCCCAACCTGGGAGCCACTAAATCGGTGCCCCGAGCTGAGTGGCTACATGACCTCAAGTGCGCCAAACCTTATGCCAGAGGTTGCCAACTAGCAGCGAGGGTCTACTTGGTCATGTTTAGAGACTGCGCCCTCTTTACCGGAGTAAGCCATAGTAAAACACAATTTAAAAAATAGAAACAATAAGAAATAATTTATAACGTGCATAAATAAGCAACTTAGAAACTAGGTACAACCATATACAATAGTAAATATGTCATTCCATGCTACAATGACAAGTGAACAAAACCCCAAAAGAAATAAAAACACTAGAATCCCCAAAATGGGCTGTACCCTAGGTCTGGAACCTCACCCATAAATGTCCCATTTACAACTAAACTCCCAAGCATAGGGCCCCTACCCTTTTCGTGACCTGAAAGCATGAAATATACTCGAGTACCCAATGATAGCTTGAGAAAGGTGTGAGTATAACTTAGTAGACCACCAACAACAGTGTCTACAAAATATCCAGTAAAATTAGATAGTGCATGAAAGTGATAAATAATGGTATGTAAAGATAAATAGTTCAATAGGCCATTCTAGACTATGTTCCTTTAAATTACAATACCACTGAATCTAGTCTCACTACTTAGGAATTCCAAGGTTTAATCTACCTTTTTATGTGTTCAATGGATTAGTCATATTCAATATTCTCCAGAATATGGGAATAAAAATCGAGTCATATCTCACTAGGCATCACATCATAATAACCTCATAATCCTCGCCTCAAAGCCTCAGTCTCGGTGGAATACATCTGTTAGGGGAATAGAACTTCATCCCCTTACTTAACCCTTGTATTTAAGTGTGGAGTTAAAACCTCAATCTAACTTGACCCATGGTCATATAACCACAAGTCTGTACCCCACTCTACCAAGCATTGTGCACATGATTACACATCATTCACCACTATTAACCACATCACAAAAAGCATATCCAATATCATTTACAACATCACAATAATATAAATAAATGGTAAGTTAACATTACACCTCAATACATTAACACATTCATCATTTATATAAAGTAACCCCTTTTCCCCATTTCCAATTTCCCACGTCTATCTCACTAAGCATATTCATGTGTAAACATAATTCCTTATCATATTACCATTAATCTCATTTCATCCATTTAAATTTCAACCAAACAATCCCTTATAAATTAACCAAATTAGACAAAAATTTCCACAATACATTATAACTCCTTACATAAACCAATTAACCTACTCGCTAAGTCTCTACATCATTACGAGTCTATTTCGCACCTTATACTCCCGTTATCCCATTCAAAAGCACCATCTCACCCCATGGATGGACCTAAAGATTGGTATAAAATCTTCTATGTATCCCATGGGGATCATAAGGGTTCATTTGGTTATTTAGGCACTCGATATATTGCATTTTATAATGGCACTAAGAACACATCAATATGAGAACAATATAGAAACCCTACATGCACAAATCTAAATATGAACTATGGGTAGTATATTTTATTCAACCTACCTTGAATCTGTTGGAGAATATACTCATAATCGAGGCCTTAGATCTTGATTCGACCACCCTTTGAATCCTCAACCTAAAACTCACCGAAAAAATGTGTTAGATCTTCATATAGAGAGGAGAGAAAGATACAAACCTTAATCAAGAAAAGGAAGCAAGGAGGGGATTAGCCTTACCTGAATATTAAATATACAATTGACAACACTCCAAATGAACAACTATTGAAGTAGAATCACCCTCGGGTGCCCTTGGTAGCTTCAGTTTGTTCCTAGGGATGCAAGATGGGAGGAGGAGGATAATCCCATGTGGAACTTAAAACCATATAATGGAATTTTTTGAAACTTTTTTTAACTTTTTTGGGCCACATGGTTTACCGGAATGGTTTTACAAACTATGAAAAAACCATATATATTATACTATCTAAAAGCATTCCCCTTCACACAGTTACCTGAGATTCCCACATGATTTTCAATAACCATGCGCAAACCATGAAACAAGCCCAGAAGCCCCCCTTTTCTTCCTTTTTCTTGTCCAAAGCCCGAGGAACACCACTGAGTCTTCACATGAACTTGGGAAAACACTTATTTAATGAAAATAAGGAACTTAATCTTAAAAATAAACAAAAAACATACCTTAATGGAGATCCATGATCTTACACATTAAATGTTTATTGCAACATGATATCAACAATTTCTAGATATATGAAGATGAAATATAGAGACATGGATACATAAATCCTAATATCTCACATCTAGAGAATGTGAAGGAGATACTTAAGATAAATGAGATTTTCACTACACTACTATTGTAAAAAAGAATATGAGTACTTACAAAGTGTTTTTTATATTAAAATTCAAAATTATATTGATATGTTAGATATTTTCTAGCTTCCACATGGATAATAAATTATCTATTAATCACATTTTATTATCCTTAACACCATGGTTTTCCATATTAATTATAAACTAAAAAATGAATTGCATGGATAAGAAAATAGTAAATATTTTTACTATGATTTTATAAAAATATTGGGATTAGTTATAATTTGGTTCCTCACCCCTTATGGTGAATGAAATGAAACAGTAGTTTGAAAATTACATGAACAGTCTAAATTCAATGGTTCCTTTATAAATTATTTCAAAGAGATAAAATATTCAAAGGTTGAGAAGTGAGTAGGAGGTTATCTACTTATCATTAGAAATAATGTTATATAGAATAGGAAATATAATGAATTAAAGAAGAAGAAGTAAAAAGGTTATACTTTAGGTACATTCATCATTTCATATAATATTTATGTTTTATTTATTTGGCATTAAATACAATATATCACTTACATATTTTTATCTGAATAACAGAACCAAGAAATTTTATAAACATTATACAAAGTAAAGTGAACACTCTAAGTAGTTGATAAAGTGTATTTATTAAGTCAACTAAGAGTAAGAAACAAATTCAACTTTCCCAATGGATTGATTCTAGTAAGACTATTATTTTGTATTGATTTTTACCAAAACTTTTATATTTATGTTCAATTCTTGAAAAATTATGAAATTATTTCCTTTTTTAAATAAATATTATTATTGTTTTTTATACTTTACAAATAGTTCAATTATACCTAAATCGTAGACATCCAAAATTAACAATAAATGATGAATATATAATATAATACTTATACCTAATTATGGAATGATAATTATTTGTCATGTATAACTAAAAATAGTTTTTAGGTATATGCCTAGTGGTATTTTTAGACTCTTTGAATCTAAAACTCTTAGGTTTTTAGCGTACTTACCTATTAAGTTTTAGATAAAGAAATCTTTAAAAAATAAATATAATTCGCATATCTTCTAGAGTTAGTTATTAAAAGATATATAAACTATTATAAAGTGAATTAAGAGTCAAATTTATATACTTGATGATATTACTTTAACATGTTTTAGAGATGCTTAAAGAATAAATGAACACACTTCATAAAAGGTATAAATTTTTTTGAGTAGGTTTATTTGAGTAAATCTTTGACATGTATTCTTTGATCATTTAAATATTGAGTGAAGATATTCATAACCAAAAATTACTTTAGAAAAATCAAATACCTTATGGAACTAGTGAATAAATGTTTTTTCACTTCATTTTTAGGTCTTTTCATGTCAGTTGTTAAGAAACGTTGTTAGAGGTGACATTGTAAATAACATTTTTATGTCTTTTAAATAAAATTGAAGTTATAAATTAATATATTTAATTGGTTTTATATGTTTATTAATATATAACCAATGTGGAAAACCAATTTTCATGTCTGTTACAGGATAATCTATGTGGAAAATAAATTACCCCATTATTTTCCTTGACATTTATTTGATAATTAACGTAAAAAAGGGTAAATTTTTTATCCACATCAGTTATCCAATAATCAATATGAATTTTTTATTAAAAAAATTGGTCATTGATTCATCCTCCACTATAGTAGCATCAAAAATCAATAAAACAATAGAAAAGGCACCATAAAACCACTTAAATACACTCACAATTGAACTTTCAAATTTACAATGTATATTACAAATAAACTAAAAATCAATCAAACATGTAAAATTATTATCCCATTAAATTTTAAATGTATCAACTCCTCTGAACTATATAGACATGGGTCATCAAAAATATACAAAATAATACAGAAAAAATTTGGCTTGAATTTTCAAAAAAAATAAAAAAATAAAAATGAGAAAAGAAATATAAAGAAATCAAACCTTATGAAACATTGTAAATGTACTAGTTGAAATTATTTCATATATAAATATTGAAATATAATATTCACATTATTTTACACCATGTTTATGAAACTGTTTCAAAGAGATTTTAATTCAAAATAACATTTTTAAGTAATATATCCAGAATTTAGTAATTATAAATGAATATTCACATTAAATTTTACAAATTTGATCTTGGATATCTTATATTTTTTTTCTACCCAAATAATTTCCATGCATTATTTTAAAATAATGTGAATAAAATAATTTTTCTTCATTATAATATAAAGAAGTATTAAAATAATAAAACATAAGTGTTCAGTACATTCTGAAAATTTGCTATTTCTTCACCATAGATAGAGAATAACCAGTATAATGTGTTCTCTTTTGAAAAAAAATACCCAAAATCTAGTGAAAACTAATATAAAATAGAATTAAATATGATTTTTTACATTTTAATTGATATATAACACCTTTTCAATAAAAAAATTCCAAACACTTCAAGATATGGAAATACCCAACACTGATTGATGACATTCTTCTAAAGTCTTTCAGCTATATAAACTTTTCTTTATACATTGATCATTGTCAAAGATTTAAGATAAATTAAATTTGGGTCAATAAATTCATATAAACCAGTCTTATCATTCTCTATAAAATTTTATATAGATACCTATTAAAAAGAAGACATAATTATAATTTTTCAATAAATTAAAGGAATGAATTTTTTTTAATCGACTTACATGGAAAAATTTCTATCGTGTTGATTCCCAATTGTTCTCCTTCTACAATCTCCATGATATCATTTTTCAAAATCCCCATAGTCATTTCCTACCAAAAAAAAACATCAATTATATTCTCATATACACCCAATAATAAATCTGAGTATGCTGAAAATCTATCAAGACTAGTATAATCTATATTTGAAGTCATGAAAATTTTAAATTTTTATTTTCTATACAGTATTTGTTTACCTTTAAAGTATTCCTATAAAAAATTATATGAATATATAAAATTTAAAACGAGAAAGAAAATTTTATAAGAAAAATGAAATAAAATATACCATATATACATACCTCTATGGTAATATGTCAAAGTAGTCTAGATGGCCAAACTAAAAAATAACCAATACTTTGTCCAATTGTATTCAACTCATCTATAGGACATAGTATTTTTACTGATCTATCTATAATATATTGTACAATGACTTATGATTCTCTATCTAAATCTTCTGATGATGAATGGTATCACTGATATAATATATCATCCCATATAAAATAATATGATGAGGATCATCAACATATAAATTACAATAACTTGGAAGATATGGAAAAGGGGTGTAGGGGGAGGGCGGAGCTCATCATCTAATTTTATGACTTACATGGCCTAGGGTTCAATGGTGAATGTACAGGATCCTCCCCCTCAGAGGGGGAGGGTCTTTAGATTCCCATTCATAGAGGTAAACTTTCGCTCTTCACCCCCTTATTGAACCCAGATTGAATCCCTCAATTTCACCCAATCTCTATTAGTCTAAAGGTTTCAAAGTTTTTCAATGGATCTCCATTGTTGTTGATTTCAAATCTAGAGTTCACTAAAAATTCCTCTTAACATCATTTGACACTCACTGCAAGATTCAAGCAGTGGTGGCCATCGGTCGATGCTTTCGACCACATCGTCTTTGAATCCTGGGGACTGTACAAGTGCATGACAATGGGGCTTCACGACTCATGACACATCATGATAAGGTTTTCCCCTGAGGAATATCTGATACAATATTGGTCATATGAAACTTATATCTACTAAGATTCTCATTTTATTCTCTTCTAATGGACATAAAATTCTCATATGATGTGGGATTCACCTACAAAGGTAGTATGGGTAAGATTACCTGAACTCCCTATTCTGTTTCAAAACCCAGAGATTACTTGAATGGTTAGAAATATCATTGGTCGATATCTCTATTTGGATAGTAGGATTAGGGATTTATGCCATCCGATTTCTCCTAGTATATGCATTGAAGTTGACATATAGAAGCTTCCAGTAGAGTTCTTATGGGTTACTATAGGTTAAGAGTTCTGTTATAAGAAGATGGTTATTTTTGAATTATGGTGTGGTTTCTGCACCCAGTGCAAGAAATTGGGGCATATTATGGAGGTTTATAAGAGTGGAAAGCTATTATGGAAGGATTCAATCCTGTGTGCTAAGAAAATGAGCTTGGTTCTAAGAAAGGTTTCAGTTGTTGGTGGTATTACTTTGGTGGTGGACTACAACGAAACAATCACAGGTTGTGAGTTGGTTGATATTTATTGACCTCACTACCAAGATGCTGAGATTCTGAATTTGTAGGAGGAAGTCAAGGGGGTGTCCAATCTTGCTAAGGAAATGCCTAAGGATCTGATTTTTTTTAATGCTTTAGTAGGCTGAAACATGATCTGAGGGTGGAGAGTCCTACAGGTGCTATAGTGATTTAGGGTGAAGTAGCAACTTTAAGTGATTTCACTAACAGAGATGTTATTTTGTTGAAGCATGATATGTAAATGGGGAGTTATATAGATTTTGTGGTGATTTAGGGTGATGTAGAGGCCTCAAGTGAGGGAATTGCTGGAGATTATGTTTCTAATGCCAGTGTGGATGTTCAATTAGAGGTTGAGGGAGTTACCAGAACACATATTGATGGTTCTTATACAGAGGTAGTCTAGTCAGGGGAAGGTACCTAAATTGGCGGATATGATGAGGCCCCTTAAGAACCAATCAGATAAATCCCGAGAAGGGAAGTGTTTTCTATTGAGCTCGTCAACAATTTTGATGGATTTCCTAATGAATATTCGGTGTAGGAGGTTGAAACTGATTAGAACAAACACTCTATGGATAAGTAGAAGGTCCCAAGGAACATGACCAGTGATGGGTATAGGAGGGGAATCCATAAAGAGTGAAAAGATTACTTATATTGTTTTACCTCCCATGGAGACATGATCTACGAAAAAATTGAACACCAAAAAGATGGATAATGATGTTCTTGATCAACCCTTAGAATTACTTATGAGTTCAAATGATGAAAAAGTTGAAAAGTTTTTGCTCCATAATGCTACTGAAGAAGAAGATTATAGATTTATGTGGAGTTCATTGAGTATGAATATTAACGAGGAGTAGTATTACTGGATTAACGGGAAGGAATTGATTTTAGTAGGGGTATTCAACAATGGGAAGATCATCCTTGAGAAGTACATTGAAACTTGGAAAAAACTGGCATTTAGACTTGAGGAAATTTAATGGATGAACTCAATACCCAGGTACACAATATATCTTGGAAATTAGTTAGGAAGCTAAAATATGGTTGTCTTAAAATGTCTTTTAATGATTTTCTTATTTTATTTTGTGTCTGAACCCATTGTATCTTGATTTTTCCTAAAAATTTTTGAATATAAAAAATTTAATTTTCAAAAGGGGGGGGGGGTAGGGATATGATAAGGAGTGGGGCATGGAAATATAGATGTGTGAGTAGGATTAGAATGAGGGGTGGGATCTTCTCGTAGAGGTGGAGGAGTCAGATTGGCCGACCGAAACTGTCCTTGCATGTTTCAAAACATTGGCTGTACCGATGATCTAATCTTGTCCTCTATCGTCACTTGAATATCCGTAAGTTTGGATTCCAAAGATTTTAATTTTTATTAAAATGGTCTTTCAAGTAAGATTCTGTATGTGGAAACACGTTTCTTATTGATACACCTTCTTGAGTATCCTCATATATGAACCAGGTGTTCAAGATTTCCCAATGATATAGCTAAAATATCTTTTATACCCCCAGAAATAAGGACCCCTTGTGTACTCTGATCCTTAAGATAATCATGTATGGAATATTTGAATAATTATGCAATGAATAAAAATATATAAAGAGTTGATTTAACTTAAGTAAAAAAATAATGTAAAATATTAAAATATTATCAGCTACAATTATTGACTCTTTTGTATGATAATTTCCTTTTTTTCTCATACAATACCTCTTTCATTTTTCAAGTCTAGTGGGGGGACCTCTATAGACGCTGCAGACTCAATTGTTAGCTGTTAAAGTTTTTATTCTAGCATACGTTCTTACAATAATGTATACCCTCCCAAAGATAATGTATGGGGGTATAAATTTATAGATAGAATCTCATTATGACATCTCCTTAATTGCTATAAATTATGAAATAAGAATAAATAAATCATTAACATGGTCATTAGTTTAAAAAAACTTCTAAAAAGGTAACATTTCACTTACCGAAAACTCTTCTTTTCATCTACTTTCAAAAAATTTATTCCATGTATCTCCTCTATTAATTGATATCCATCACATGTATTTTTATATTGTATATTCCCAAAAATGAAATGTGTTGTAATGGATAATTATAAATCCCTCTATATCCTAGAAGCCAATGATAAACTTTTCCTTATGACTCCTTCTATTTAAATTATATCATATGTCATCTAATAAGAAGGGAAAAACATATATTACTATAAAAATTTCAAGATAAGTAAAATAATAACAAAAAAGATTACCCAAAATGTCTCCCATAATTGTGATAATGTGTCTTTATCACCAATTATCAAACAAAATACCAAATTTTATTTTTTTCCTGTATTGATACAAAAGCCTTAAATTATTTTGAATTTATACCTCTTGAAATATCATTAACATCAGAGTCTATTGGTATCCTCTATTATTGTCTATGGGTAACTAATAATTTTGGTAAATGTGTGGTTCCATGTTTACCTACCCCCAAACTCTTTTTTGACCTCATAGAAGTATATATCTCATGTAAAGAAGGATGAGGAGGCTCATCAACCAGAGCATGTGTATGTTCCTCCCCATAGGTATGAATATGATCATATCTAGAAATATGTGGTGGATAAGAGGATTGATCTGTCATTATCCTACAAATCAAAGAAAAATCAATGAGTAAAAAAATATACAAATCGAAAAATTACAAACAAATATAAATAAAAAAATTAACATTTATCAAATAAAAAGTAATGTAAACTAAATGTAACACATTTTTATTCCTATTTGTTATGGTTAAATAAATTTATAACAATATTAATGAGAGATTAAATGACAAAAATGAATGAAAACTACAAAATATTAATGATAGAAGAAATGACATAGTAAAAATTCATGAACCTGATAAATCATTTTTACTACAAAAAGATTTTTTTTATAATATACTCTTATAAAATATATATTTTTTATTTAAATTGTTAAATTTAAAATAATTGTTTTTTGAAAATCAATGAATATATAGGCTATGTAAGGGTAAACATAAAAAACTAGACAAAAATAAACTAATATAAAAAACAAGTTAACTTATTAGTTATAATACGTGTTTTAATAAAGAAAATCAAAATAAAATATATAACTTATGAAATTTTTAAAAATAAACCATAATTAAACATTTGTTACCAGTAATATTAGGAATGTACTAATGATGTTTCCCCAAATTCCTTCATTTTGATCATTTCATATGGAACCAACCATTTTTATGACATCCTCACCAATATTATTTGTTGATCGTTCCATGGAAGTAGGTATCTCACGTAAGTCAGTATCTTTGTGAGGTTTATCATCACCAACATACTATTTTTCTTTTGTAAAAATATAGACCACTGCATATCAGACTGATGAAGAATATATTTCTTTTCTTGTGTTTGCACTATAAAAGGATCATTTTTGTATTCTAATTTATTCTGATTAACTAGTGTCATTCCAAATTCTTCATTTCAGACATTATTGTTATCAATAAAAAATTTACACTTAAACACGTGAAATTGAAATTTAATGCAATAAACTTTCCATATTTCTTAGATGACTCCATAATATGTAGTTGATGATGATATTGGGTTTTTGTATTTAGCACTCAAAAAATGAATTGCTTCTACGAACACCAACACACTATTATTTTAAACTGTACTTCTGTTGTCCTCAAATTTCATATAAAAATTATAGGCATTAATTTCATACCCAGACCATGTTATCAAATTTAAACTTAGACCTCCCACTAACCATCTCAATGTTTCTGATGCATATGCTTAACCAAGCATGATCTCTTTAAACCATGGAAAAATGTTTTATTATGCTTTTTAAAAATACATATATCTTTATTCTTTGGATAAATTTCTTTTAAAAAATTAATATTCAATGTTATATATTATTAAGTATCATCTATTGTTTTTATTATGTATAAATATAACTTATTTATCTGTTCAGCTTTATATGATTTAAGTTTCAAGCCACGAATCCTCTTTCCCCCATAATTAACTCATTCATTGCGAGTTGTAGGCTAACCGATGTGGTCCACTGTTGAGAAATATCTTGTACAAAACTCTTCAACCTCCTTAAAAATATACTTCCCAATAATGGATACTTAAAGTTGATATGTATTCCTATCATACCCCTTCAATATCTTCATATACATTTCTAAATTATTTATTGAACATATCTATATAGGATGAACAAGATTTATTTCTCTCATGAAATAAACCATTAAATGCACTATGATATCAAAAAAAGATGGAGGAAAATACATTTCCAATTAAAAAAGGATACAAACCATTTAGTTCTCAAAAGTGTTCAAAGCATTTAGATTAATCACCTTATTAAAAATTGAATTAAAAAAATAATACACCTTCATGACCATCATTCTAACATAGGTGGGTAATATTCCATGAAATTCATTTGGTAGGAGCTATTGAATCATGATGTGAAAGTCATGAGATTTCATACATGTAAACTACAAATCATTTAAAGACACAAAATGTTTTACATTTGAAGAATAACCATGTGGCACTTTGATATAATGAAGACACTTACAAAATCTAATTTTCTCCCTCTTGGATTAGGTATGAAAAGCGTGGGGTATGAATGTTTACCTTCCAAAAGTAGTGGGATCCAACTAAAAAAATATTCCCATTTAGAGTAAATATATTCTTTCATTCAAACCATCTTTAGTATTTCATTTAATATCTAACAATGGTCTAAAAAAAAAATTCACAGATATTCTTCTCTACATACATGACATCAATGTTATGTTTCACCTCACTATATCTCCAATATTGCAACTCAAAACATATTGACTATTTATTCCAAATATTTATATCATTACCAGATTTATGTGTCTACCTGAACATCACATTAATGTTTTTCACCCTTTCAAATTTCTAATCAGTGGATAAAGGTTTTGGAGGAATATAAAATTCATCTAAGTTTTTGAAAGCCTTTTTTTTAATTTTCTATAAGATTGATCCATAAGAATTTTTTTATGACTCTGTATACTATTTTCTCCCATGATTCATTTGATAATATGTGGTATATTGTTAAAAAATTGGATAATATTTATGCCCCTTGTCACTATATACAGAAAAATATCAATATGCTAGGAAGTTATTTATAGTGAACATAATCAATGCATGATGTTGAAAATATTATATTTTATAAGAATCATACAACCTTATACCCTACTCCCATAATAGTTTCAAATCATCAATTAACAGTGACAAGAAAATTTCAATATCATTTATAAGTTATTTTGGTCCATAAATCATTAAACTCAACATGAAATATTTTCACTTCATATAAAATTATGGAGATAAGTTGAACATTGAAAATAAAATAGTACATGAACTATGTATTCTAATAAGGATTCTATATGGAGTCATTCCATCCATGCATAGTCCAAGTGTGAGATTTCTAACTTCATTCCTCAATTTTGGAAACTGGTAATCAATTTTCTTCCACTATTGACAATCAGCTCAATGATGTATTTTTTCATCACATATCCACTCATCAGAATTCCTTATTAACCTTTTTACATCATGTGAATTAGAAAATAAGGATTTCAAATGAGTAATTATAGGAAGATACCAAAATTACTTGGTTGGGATCTCTATAACATCTAAATTTTCCTGTGATTTTTCTTTCAACTTATACCATGATGTCACACATTTAGAGAACTCAGGAAAAAATTCACATTCTTTACTATATTGAAGAAAATAATTTATGAAGACATGTATTTTCTTGTACCCTAATCCCATCAGGCATAATATTTTCTTGTCTTTGTAATGTACATCTGGAAGATCATTGTATTTAGAAGAATTTCTTTCAACAATTGTAGCATCTCTATAAAACTATTGTCTGTCAATCTATGTTTCATCTTTAGGTTAATAAATATTAACACCATTGATAAGATGTATATTCCATACAACCCAAATATAATGGTTTTTTGGAATCACTATAAAAATTCTCAATTTTCAGTTTTTTTTTCAATTACCTCTACTTCAATATCAAGAATCATTTCATCATGTTGATCAGATTCATCATCTTACAAAGCACCGTAATCAATAGATCTGAAATTTTTCCTAGTTTTACCATGCTAAATCTAAGGGCTATAACTTTATTTAAAATCATGAAAAATTAAATGATATTTGATCTCTATTCTTTCCAAATTATTCAAATTTAAACATTTCAATCATGGATAGAAAAATATGTTGTTGTTTGAAATGTTTCATTTAACAAATTCTAAATAAGTATCAAAACATTCCTCATATTGACAACCTATTCAAGGTGAATTAATCCAAATTTGATTCATTATTATCTATAAAAAATATCAAAAAAATAAAAATAAAAAAGGGAGTAATTTATAAAATATTGAGATTAGAAATGAAAAAAAAATATAGGAGACCAATAATAGAAACATCAGAAGAAAAATAGAAAATTTTGATGAGAAAATTCATTCATACTGAATTAATTATAAAATAGATTGATTTCCAAAATTTCTCAAGTAAAGATAAATGAATATAATCTTATGAAATTATTAAAAAATATGTACAATGATATCCATAAAACAATATCCCTAAAAAATATATATAATGAAAACAACTAATTAATAGTTGGTTATTTATGAAAATAAAAAAGTTATTCTATTTTTTGATATATAATATATTAAAATAATAAATTGAGTCTTAATTTAAAAAATGTCACATTAAACCTTGCTTCACCGGACTTCATATGGTATCTTGTATTCCCTAACTGGTTACCCAGTTGCTCTGCTACTTTAAAAATTAGACCCATCACCCATTCAACCCTTTTTTAATTACCTAGAGTATCATTTAAACACATGACCATGCATAAAAACACCCCATAAATATGCTCATAGTATCAAAATTCTCATATTAGTCCCATTTGTTGAGTCACCCTTACTTTCATACAAGGAATTAATTCACCCAAAAAATTTATTAACCTATAATGACTCACCAGATAATAAACTCCATACCATAGGTATTCTCATCAAAAAGAAGAATCTATGATAATCCCATTACTCTTGATTATCCATTAGAAATGGTTTTCACTACTAATTACCAATTTTAAAATCTTTATAGCTCCATCAAACCCATGATCGGTCCATGTAAACTAGTTTAAAAAAAATATCCCATTCTATTCTTAAATACACATATGCCATAGATTAAAAAAATCCATTAGAAATACCATTTTAAAACCCATCTCGTGATGTGTAATTACATGAGAAATAATTTTTCAACTCTCTCGTGTGCCAAATTTATTAGAACTAAAATATACCAAATATGATATCAATAACTAATGAATTTAAAACCAAACTCATTGAACTGAATGAAAATGTTGAAACACACAAGATCCACCTATATTATCTTCTGAATTATACACCTTAGCCTGATATATTCTATAATATAATTTTTTAGAAATCTAAAAAATTAAACATATATAGAATGATAACAACTTATTCATACAATAAATAAAATAAAAAACTAATTAACACATTATAAAAGATATTAAAACATTCAGTCAAGCTACTTGGAGAAGAGAAGATATAGAATTGAATGCACAATGATGAAGCTGAAAAAACCCAAGTCTATGAAGATGGTAACGCGTGAATTAATTCTACCTAATCGAACAATTGTTGGTTAGAGATTCCATGCCAAAGAGTAACCGAAAATAGAGAAATAATAATGTTTGAGGCTTACTCCAGATTTATCTTTGATGTGTAACACAAGGTTGAATAAATCTGGGCGTTGATTAAGGTTGTAACATGATATTAGACCACCATATTAGAGAAATGAGAATGTTAGGAATTTGGAAAGAGAGAAACGAGACTTGGCTCGTGATAATGGAGGACCGCAAAATGAACCCCCCATTGATTCATATATTTTTAAAAGATTTTTGACATTGATTATTTTTTAACTGGTGTGAAATAGAAATTTTTTATGTTAGTTATATAAAAAACGAAATAAAACATCTCTCTTTCACATTGGTTAAATGATATAACCTATGCAAAAGTGTAGAGAATATTAATTTTTCACACTGGATTTTATACAATGTAAAAAATGCCACCCCACATCGGTTTATAGGAAACCGATCTAAAATGTCAATATTCCTAGATTTTCACATTATTTCTAAATAAACGATGTGAAAACTGTGATGTTATAAATAATTTTTCCACTAGTGTAGTAGTAAAAGGAGGATCAAAGTGAAGTTTTATATTTATTACTAGTATTCCATAATACATTTCAAGACATGTTTCAAAAATAGAATAATAAAAACTAACCGTAAACCAAACATAATTACTAATATATACCATATCAGGTATAATATGATGTGAATCTATTATTTCATTATTTAATGAGTTTTATGAGAGTTTTTTTATTAATGATGGATTTATCTTCAAACAAATATCAAAGAAACATTGAGTAAATTATTATCAATTATCCTATAGCAAGTTAGGATATCAACATTCTTAAGATAAAAATTTATTAGTATATACATTCTATATATCTATAATTAGAAATCACTTAACTTATAATATAGTAGGAGAAGATTTTACTTCTATGATGTTAAGGATCCAGATGTGTGTGATTTGGTATAAGAATAGTTTAATCCCCCATAATTAGTGGGTGGAATTTGTCCAAAGACACATATTGCATAGTAAAGTTAAAATCATAGATATGGTTTTATATTCACTATAACTAGTGATATAATACTTGATAAGAATAAATTAATCCTACAAGAATTAGTAAATATCAATCGGATAAGTTTGAAAAGTTCAAATGAATTCAAAATGGATTCCGTGTACCAAAAGACTGTTCCATATTTTTTGTAGTTTCTCTAGTTTATGTAAATCAATTATTGTGTATTCAAAAGAAACTAGAAATAGATGGTAAAAGTGGGTACCATTAAATCTCAAAAAATTAATGAAGTTTCATTATAATTATATGAATAGTCTATGAAAAAACCTTACACTATTAATTATAATAAAACACGTTAGAATATTCATTTATTGAATCCACCAAACAATTTGGTTTTATTAAGAATGAAAAGATCCATGTGTTTACAATAGTTTAGTGGGATCACTATTGTTTCATAAGTTATGTATATTGATAACATATGGAAAATAGATATTAAGTCTTAAAATTTAAAGAGTAAAAGTAGATAATTTATCCCTAATGTCTCAAAATAGAATCCAGAGCTATTAAAAATCAAATACACATATATAGATCTATTGGGTTTCTTATATCAAGTCATAATATATATGTTGACAAGGTATTGAAAAATATAAGGTGGAATAATTCAAGAACAATTTTTTTCCTATGTAAAATGGATGAAAATATCTCCAGGATGATGTGTGAAAACACATGAGGAGATTACTGTAATGAATAAACTACACATGCCTAAGAGTACTTTGGAATCTATCTCATACGCCTTGATGTGTACTAAAGTTTGATATTTCTTATATGTAAATCATAAAGATAAAATATAAAAAAACTAAGATAAATTAAGAGGATTATAGTTAGAACTATTTGAAGGTACTTTTGAAAGTAGAAAAGGATGAATTATTGGTTTGGGAGAAATGTAAATACTAGTTTCTAAGGGTATATTAAAAGATTCATTCTTCAAATAAATATGATTTAATATCATAGCAAGGATGAGCTTGTATAAAAGATTTTTTGTATAACCATTGGTTTCTAGATCTACATAGACTGAGGAAATTGTGAGTTCAATTGAATATCAAGAATCCATTTAGCAATAGTTTTGTTTTAGGATATAGTTTTAACCAACATGTCAAGTCTTTAACAAAGGAAAAAAAGATATATACTTGGTTATAACAAATCTTGGGGAAGATTTCTTAGAGGGGTGTAGTAACAAAAATCCACAAATCCACCATAATATGTTAGATCAAACAAAAATAGACATACTTGGTAAAATAATGTTTAACATGTGAGAGCTAACTGATAAGTTACCAGTTGGACTAAGTGTAAGTGGGTGTCTATTGGAACTGGTTCCCTAGAACAAACTAACCATGTAATTTTGATTACAAGAATATCTAATAACCTGAATAATAAAAAATATCATCTTAAATTTTGATTATTACTTTTCATAAGATTAATGTGATAATTTTAGAAGAGTATTTTTCACATCAAAAGGTTTTAGTAGTTCCCCATTATAATGAGAACCTAGAAGTACTGTGAGATTATTTTTAAACCTATGTCATATGGTCGGAAAAACATCTATATAATAGGAAATAGAATATGTTTGAATCTTATGTGTTGGAGGCTCATAAGACATTGAGACTTCTTATAAAAACCTAGGCAGTGATAGAGTAAATAATTTTATTATTTATTATTATTAATGAGATAGATATTTATATTCATTATAAAAAACATTAAGTAAATTCTAAATCCAAAAGGAAATTGTTTTATTAATCTATTTTATTATTTGATTTTATTTAAAAGTTTAATTTTAAAATTATATAATTTTAATTTGGAAAAATACATTTTATTTTTGAACTCAGTAAGTCAAAATTATATTAGAAATAATTTTTTGAGAATATTTTGAAAAGATTGTTTTTTTCAATAAATATCGTAAAATACTAATTTTTATTGAAAATCGTATTTTATTGATGAGTATTTATAGATTCAAATTATATTTTTGATTATTTTTAAAATTAAATTAGTTCCTTTTGATTTCAAATAATCTAATTATGGTTTTTTAAATTAATTTAATACTTGAATTTAGTATAAAAACATTTTATACTTAAGAGGAGATTTTTTCTGAATACTGTTTTCATTGTGTTTTTCTGGTTTAAATTTTAATTAAATTCCACCACTTATGTGTCTTGTATATTGAAAACATGGATTAAAATTTTTGAATAAAGATATCCAAATTTGGTAAACAGGTTCATTTTATTTTTGGTCAATATTAAAAGTAACCTTAGTAATTTTTGTTACCACTATAAAGTGTATATTGGGGAATTAAAGTTAAAAATAAAATGAAAAGGTTTATAAATTAACCCTAAAGCTTGAATTAATTTTATGGGATAAGTATATATCATCCTTAATCATCAAAAAGTTAAACATATGGTATTTTTTCCATTTGGACAAGATTTTTACCTTTATAATATTTAAGTTAATATAAAGAAAAAAAGTCACACTCTTTGTTTTAACAACTATATTGTTTTTAACATAGGGATAAATAGAGGATATTTTATATTATAAATAGTAATTTTAATTATTAATTATTCTTTATCATGTCAATTTATATTTAATTTTTAGTGTAGAAATAATTTCCTTAAAATATTAGGCAATGCTGACAAAGTAATTATTCAAATAACATAAAAATAAAATAAATGGTTTTAAAATATTAAAATTAATATAATTTTAATAAATATTTGTGTTACAAGTTTTTTATATAAACATAAAATATTATATATATTCTTATGCATTTTATTATAATTATATTATTTTACTATAGTTCTAAAATTCATATTTAATGAAAAGTACTAAATTTGACCTTAATTTTATTTTGTAATAAAAATATTTCATTAAATGATATAAAATTCATAAAAATGTTATATTTGAGCAACTGAATTAGATATGGTTTTAAATATCAAACATGGTTCTTTTATGAGACATTTTTCATTATATAGTAACTACGTTAACCCCTTAATTGTAAAAAACATTGATATCACTGTTGTTGTCAAAATGGTTAAAAAAGGATATGGGTAAAAATAAAACCTTAACTATTATAAATTTCATTGGATGATATTATTTTGACTCATAATAATCTTATATTTTTATATTATTAATTTGGAGACTTTTTTTACATCAAAATTAATTTATATTAATTTTCTATTTTAAAAACTTTTAAGAGTGACCCTACCCTCTCTTATAAAAAGGAACATATTATTATCATTTATTTACCATTGAAAATCATTTTTTTATCCCATAACTACCAAAATACCTTCATAAAATCTCTATAAACATCCTAGATTTTTTATTTAGGGTATAATACCAACCATATAGGTCTTAAGGTGTAAATAAAAATGGTTTTCCAAAGAAGAGGTATAGTTCATAACAAAGTGTTTTTTGTTTTAATTATTCTTATACCATTTTAAAATCTTATTAAAATAAATTTTAATAATAACAATATTATATTAAATATACTTATGTTTTTTTATTTTGATGTCAAAACCTATATCTATCTCCTCTTTTATCAAATGGGAAAGGAATCCACCGATCTTGTGTATGACAGACTACCACCTCGCAAACCAATGTCTTTCATTTTCTATCATCGCCACTAATGGATAGATATAATGATGGAGTTAATGTTTATATATTCAATTTATTAAATATTTATCATTATATAAATATAAAATATCATTTAATTTCTTACCTTTCCATTCAATGAAAAATGATAAAGTCGTTCATGCGTATAAGTAAACTACAACATCCATGAAGCGATGTGATTTATTTTCATCACCAAATCACATGGATGATATATATAATAATGTTAAAAGAAAAAATAGTATTTAATATATAATTGACATTTTATAATGATTAAATAATACTTACCTTATTTTCTTAGTGATCATTGAAAAATGAAAATGTTACTCATGCATATGAATGACCTACCATCTTTATGGTTGCAACAACTTTCATTTTTCATAACCATAATTTATGTATGGTTTTAAAAGTTAAATTAATTTATAAAAATGATAATAATTTTATTATTATTATCCAATATATTATGTAATAATGAACTCTTTGACCATATTCATCCCACCAAAGTCATTTTTGAAACAAGATCCAAATATCATCAAAACATCCAACATGAAATTAATTGATTAAGTAAATGATTATAACATGATAAAAAGAATAATAAAATAAAAAAATTATCTTAATAAATTAAATAATTATCATAATTTTATTATTTAGAAAGATAAAGAACATACATGATGAGTCAGACTCAAGGTAAAATACTTTTTTTTTAAAATCCTCTTTTAAAGTTTTCCTTAAAACTTTTTTTCTTCCATGTCCATATTTTTAAAATTATTTTATGGATATATTTATATAGAAATAAATTATTTATAATGTAAATCTTATGTCTCTTTTGGATTTCATTAAATGGATTTTAAAAGGAATATTTTATGGAATGTTCTGAATTTATTTACAAAAATACAAAAAAATGTTTTATGTTAACTTATATGACATCAATGAATATTTTCACCTTCATAACTATTATTTGATTTTGAATATATTTATAAATTTCCTTGTTTTATTCAAATTAAAACCCTATTTTCCTTTATTTCAAGAATATTAATTTCTAAAATTGGGTTTTAAAGGAAATTGAAATTTTAATATCCAGAAATATTTTCTTATGGATGCAAAGAATATTTTATCAGTGTAAGGATGAAAATACAAAATTTAATGTTTTATGATTATGATATAGTTTCTGAGAATTGTTTATAATAATGGGTGGTTCCATTATAAACCAATATTAGGTTGTTCCATTTTAAACCAATTTTGGGTGGTTCCATTATAAACCAAGGACGAGTGGTTATGTTTTTAACCAAGGAAGGGAGGTTCCATGATAAACCAAGGATGGATGGGTCTGTGATATCCCACCAATGCATTAGGTAAGGGAGTTAATCACATGGTTATTCTATTTTTAATAGTGAGATGGAAACTGATACCCCAAGTTACATATATGTTTTATCTAGGATTTATATCGGGTTTTATGAAAATATTATGATTTATCAAGGTAAGATATTGATCATATGTTTAAAGGAAATTAAATGATACTTTTTATGTGTGAAAAGTATAAGATTATAAAAAAGTTTTTATGATATTTTCATGAATGTAAAGAAAAATTTATGAGTTTTATTTTACCCTTAATATTTATTATGAAATGATTTATGAAAATATTTTGGCAGATAATTTGATTTTATGTGTAAGAAAATGTTTATTTTGAGCCAAAATTTTATTTTGAAAAAGATATAATTTTATAAGTATTAATGGAATAACAATCTATTTAATTATTTTATGTCCTTTAATGAGATTTTTTTTCTTATACCATGTTTTAAAATATTTTTAACAGGGTTTTAAGTATGGTTATGGATAAGATTGAAGACATTATGAATATCATAAAAATGTTTCACAAAAAGGAAACATGTTTCTTTTTAAAAAATTTATTTTATGAAAACATTATTACTAAATATAAGTGTATAATTTGTAATATATAGGTTTGTTATGTAAGATTTATGAACTAGATATATAAAACACTAAACCTAAAATATCTTTGGGAATTCGAGAATATAAAATCTTTTTTAAATTCATTATAATATGTAATGGGTAAAGCCAAATAATTATAGTTTATATCATAGAAAGGTTTAGATAACTTCAGGGGTTGAGATAATGTTAATATAATACCCTTAAAAAATTATTCTTTATGGTTAAGATGAAATTATATTGAATTTGAATATTACCATATTTATTTATCTAGAATATTTCTATTTATAATGGTTTTCTATAGAGAAAATAGGGAAAATGAAGTAGGAAGGCATTGAGGGGATGATATCCTTCTGATTCTGTATCCCAGAATAACTGAAATTGGAATTGATTAGTTTTTTATAGTGATTGATATGATAGAATGATCTATAAATGGTTTTGGTATCCATTCTATAGAGAATCCTAATCTACCATAGAGGAACGTGATGATAGTGGAGCTTTTTATGAGATAATATCCTCTAGTATTAAATAGATCTTATAACATAATAATAAATAAAGGATATATTATATCCATATAAAATATTTTCATTGTCACAGGATTTTCAGATCATCAAAATAAAAGACTTTATATTTACCATTTTTAAGGTGAAGATGATTAGTGGTTATAAATGGTCAAGAATACTAGGGAAAGAGAGGAGATTGATTCTTTTTAATATGATAAATTTAAAAATAAATTACTTGAGAAATATTTTCCTAAGGTTTTTTGACTTAGGATGAAAAAAAATTCTTTTAATTAAAATAGAAGGGTAAAGATTCAGTGGCCACATATAAATCAAACTTCACCCAATTGGGAAGGTATGCACCAAATTTTATCTGAGATCTTAGTAGTAAAATTAATTGAATTTACTCAAGATTGAAGAAAATATATCTAAGGGAATTAGATTCCCATGAATTATAAAGTTATTAGAAACTTTTTTAATGTGATTAGAAGGTTTAAATATAGTTTTTCAATGAGCATGTATTCCTGGAAAACAAGTAGAAGAAAAGTAATGGATGATAAGAAATGAGTAATTATTCATCAAATAATTCTAGAGGTAATAAAATAATGTTCTTCTCTTGTGATAAGGGTGATAAAAATCACCTGGGGGAATGTATTGAGATATCTGTGAAGTGATTCCAATGTGTAATGTTTGGGAATATGTCTCAAGGTTTTAAGAAAAATTATAGGAAAAATAATTAAAAGAAAATGGTAAGATGATTTAATTACAATGTGTTGTTTAATTATGCTAATATATGAATGAAGTTAGTGACTGAGGGTGTACAGAATCAGTATTAGAAGAAAAAAGGTGTTGACAAATATTTTTATACTACTATAGTTGTTGTTGGGTAGTCAAATGAAGTTGTGATATATATGTTACTTATTTATTCTAATTATGCCAATACCCTATTTGATTTTGGATATTCACATTATTTCATATATGATATTTTTTCTAGTAAATTGAGAAAATCACATAATAAATGTATAATGGGACTATTAGTGAAAAATCCAAGTTGAAATATAAATCATCTAAGATTTATAAGAATATTTATATTATTTATCAGTGGAATGGTCCTTCTTGAAAATCTTTTTAAACTACCCATGGTAGAGTTTGATACTATTTTGGGTATGGATTGTATTTTAGTTTATTAGGATAAAATAGATTATAGATCCAAGAATATTTTATTGAATAATTTCACACCTTTGATAATATACTAAGAAGTATAAAAATTGATTATAAATGATAGTGAAAGTTTCTTGGAACATATTATTGAAAATAAAGAAACTGTTTAGATTAGTGATGTACCAGTACTAAATAAATATATGGATTTTATCCTAAGGATTTTCGGGGTGTTATTCATGATCAAGATGTTTAGTTTACTATTTACTTAGTACCTAATGGTAATCCTATTTTAAAACCCACTTATAGAATGGCTCTAGTAGAAATTTTAAAATTGATAAATAAATTGAAGAGTTTCTAGATAAAGGTATCATTTATACTATTAATGCACTATGAGGTAATACTATTTTGTTTTTTAAGAATAAATACATTTCCATAATTCATTTCATTGATTTTAGAGCCTTAAATAACACTACTATTAATAACAAGTATCCTTTTCCTTATATAGATTATTTGTTTGATCAGATCTAGGGAACACAATAATTTTTGAATATTGATCTCAGGTTAGGGTACTATTAGTTAGAATTAAAGGAATAATATACTACGAAGACCACATTTAAAACTAGATATAGTCACTAGAAGTTTTTAGTAATAACCTATTGGTTGTCTAATGCACCATCTATTTTTATGAATCTTATCAATATATTTTTTTAGGAGTTATAAGATAAATTTGTGGTTTTTTATTGATGAAATGTTAAAATACTATAAAAGTCATGAGGATCACGAAAGATACAAAATAATTTTTTTCAACCCTTGAAAGAAAATTAACGATTTGGAAAATTTATAAATTGTGAATTTTGGTTGCAAAAAATTTATTTTCTTGGGAATATTGTTTGTAAATATGGAATAAAAATTGAACCTACTAAAAATAAAGTTTTAGAGGAATATAAAAGACCAAAAAATGTCACAGAGATTCATAGTTTTCTTGGTTTAATGTGTTACTACTGGTAGTTTGTTGAAATTTTTTCACTCTTGTGTATCCCATCGACCAAGTTAGCTTGAAAAAGATTTAAATTAATCTAGATAAAATAATGTGATGATTTATTTCAAGAACTCAGAATAATATAGGTCTGTGCTTCATTATTGGTATTTAACTACATAAATGGTGAATTTTTCATCTACATGATACTTATTTAAAGGTCTTGGTTGTGTCTTAATGTAAAATGGTTAGGTAATTACTTATGTTTCAAGAAAAATAAAGCCTCA
Organism: Viscum album; assembly: GCA_963277665.1. Lineage (NCBI taxonomy): Eukaryota > Viridiplantae > Streptophyta > Magnoliopsida > Santalales > Viscaceae > Viscum > Viscum album. The sequence goes on from OY728133.1 coordinate 1,057,041,030, forward strand.
AGAGTTAAATTATATAATTCATGATCTGGAATTATTTTTTTGTTTATTTCATTAAAAATTTATAGGTATCATTTATATGGAGTAGATTTTGAAATATATACTAATAATAAAAGTTTGAAGTATATATTTACTTAGAAAGATTTAAACATGTGGAAGATAAGATAAATGTAACTAGTTAAGGATTATGAATGCACGATTCATTGTCATATTTGAAAAACAAAAAAAGTATCAAATGATTTGAGTCAGAAAATAATGTCACAATAACTATGTTGTGTTTAGAAAATGACCCTCTGATTAATGATTTGATGAATTTTGAAAAAGAAGTTGTGGATGTAGGAACTTCCTATATTTTATTTTATTTGCTAGTACAATCATCTATGTCATATATAATTAATAAAGCTCGTAAGGAAGACTGTGAGTTATAGGAAAATGTAGAATTTGTTAAGAAGGGTAAGTTTCATGAATTTAACATTGAAAAAGATTGTGTTTTATGATGTGGGAAAATATTATATATTCCTTGTGATTACTATTTGAAGAGATATTTATTGAATGAATATCATAGTTCCCAGTTTTCCATTCATCCTTATAGCACTAAGACGTACATATGCTTTTAGAACTATTACTGGAAACATGGAATGAAAAGGGTTATTTATAACTTTAATATGAATTTTTTGACATGTCAATAGTTTAAAGCATAAAAATAATTATAGAAATTTATTCTTTATACTTTTCTGAATATAGAGTGGAAATGGATGTATTTTATTGTGGGATTTCCAATGACTTCTTGAGTTAATAATGTGTTTCATATTATTTTTTATTGATTTACTAAATTTATATATTTCTTTCCCATTAGAGATACAAAGTCTTTAGATAATCATTATATTCAGTACCTCAAGGATATAGTCAGGTTACATAGAGTTCCTATCTCTATTTTAAATGACCATGATCCCAGGTTTACATTAGTTTTTTGTAAAGGACATCAAAAAATCATTGGGTACTAAATTAAATCTCAATATAACTTTTCATCCTTAATATGACAGACAGTCTCAGTGAATAATTCATAACATGGAAGATATTAATTGTTATTGTTAAATGGATTATTGAGAAGTTGGTATAAACATATTTCTTTGGTTTAATTTTCTATAATAACTATTTTCATTCATGTATATTGATGAATCCTTTTGAAGCTTTATATGGAAAGCGGTGTCAGACTGGAGTTTGTTGGGGTGAAGTAGGAGAAAGGAAGTTGATGGGACCAAAGTTGGTTAAAGAAATGATTGAGAAGGTGGAGAAGATTCAAAAATATATGAGGTTGGATAAAAGTAGTCAAAATGTTATGCAGATAATCAGTTTAAGGATCTTTCATTCAATGTAGGTGACCAAGTTTTTCTTAAAGTATCTCCATAGAAAAATGTGATGTGTTTTGGTAAAAAGGTGAAGTTAGGTCCATGATTAATTGGACCATATGAAACCCTAGATGAATTTGGATCATTTTATTACTGATTAGACTTACCTATAATTTTATCTCATGTACAAAATGTTTTTCATATTTCACTATTAGGAAAATATATTCTGTATTTGTCTCATATTTTAATACCTAAGGTAGTATAGATGGAATAAAACCTTTCTTAGTAATAATACCCTATTAGAATTCTTGATCATAGGGATCAAGTATTACCAAACAAGTTAATTCAACATGTTATGGTTTTTTAAAGAACCCATATGGTTGAAGAAGATATGTGGGAGTCTAAAAATGCTTTGAGGGAAAGATATCCCCACTTATTTGATAAGTGAATAAAATTTGGAGGATATAATTTCCAAAAAGGGGGGAAGAATGTAAGAACCCAAGAAATGATATAATAAATCATTTTCATATTTATTACTATTTATTAGATAGATATTTATATTTATTATAAAAAACACTAAGTAATTTTTAAATAAAAAAGAAAATAGTTTTGTAAGACTCTTTTATTATATGATTTATTTAAAAGTTTAATTTTCAAATTTAAAAATTTTAATTTTAAAAAATTAGTTTAATTTTTTAATTCATGATAAAAAAGTATCATTGGTTGAATTTTTGAGGAATTTCAAAAAATGTTGAATTTTCTAATGAATAGTTAAAATTATAATTTTTATTAAAAATTGTATTTTTTTATATTTACAAAGTAAAATTATATTTTCTATTAGATTTAAAATTTAATTAGTTATTATTGATTTAAAATAATATAATTTGGTTTTAAATATATATATTTTTACTTTAATTTTGTATAAAGACATTTTATACTTAAATGGTAATTTTTCTATAAAATCATTTTTCATTGCATTTTTCTGGTTTAATTTTAAATTCAATTATGCCACTTCTATGTTTTGAATCTTGAAAAATTGGGTTAAATATTTAGAATCAATATTTCAAATTTCACAAGTAGGTCCTATTTAATTTTTATCAATATGAATAGTAACCTTAATAATTTTTTTACCACAATAAGGGGTAAATCAGGTAATTAAAGTCAAAAATAAAATGACAAGGACTAAAAAAATCACCCTAACACTTTAATTAACTTTATTGGTTGATTATATATCATCCATAATAATCTAAAATTTAAATTTATGGAATTTTTTTTCTATTTGAACATGATTTTGACATTTAAAATATTTTAGTGAATATAAATAAAAAAATATCACTCTTGATTTTAATAATTATAATATATTTAACATAGAGATAAACAGAGGATATATTTGGTTATAAATAGTAATTTGAAATATAAATTATTTTTATCATGATAATTATTTTCAATTTTTGGTAAATCAATTATTTTCTTAATATCTTACATAATGTTGATGCAATAATTATTCAAATAATAGAAAAATAAAATAAATTAATTTAAAAATATTAAAATTAATATAATTTGAATGATATTTTTGTTAAATGATTTTTTAGATAAAAATTTTGTATTACAGAGGTTTTGATGAATTATATTTTAATTCCATTGTTGGCTTATAGTTTTAAGAGTCAAATTAAATAAATAGTTCTAAAATTGAAATTAATAATATTTTATTAAATGATCCAAAATTCATCAAATATATAAAATTCATAAATGTGATTTGGATAAAGTTTAAAATTTTAACCATGGTCTTTTTATAATCTTTTTTTTTCTTTTATATCGTCTATATTGACCCTTTAAGTGTAAAAAAATTGATATCACCATAATGGTCACAAGGGTTTACAAAAGGTTAAAACAAAAATATAATGGTTAAAATATATTTCAAACTTGTCAAAATTTCATTAGATAAGATTATTTTGTCTCATAATATTCCAATATTCAAATAATATCAATTTTGAGTCATTTTGACATCAAAATTAATTATATTAATTTAATATTTTATGAAATTCCAAGATTGCACCTCCACTCTCTTATAAAAGGGAACATCTTCTTCACATTTTTTCACACTTCAAAAACTTTTTTGTTTATCCAAAACCTAACCAAATATATTAATTCCATCAATATTCAAATATTAGAGGATTTATTTTCGAAATTATACCAACCTTATAGATGTTAAGGTGTAAAGAAAATTTGGTTGTTTGAAGAATATATATAGTTCTCAACTGATCATTTTTGTTTCAATTACTATTTAACCACATTAAAATGTTATTTAATGATATTTTAATAATAAAACCAATATATTACATATAATTAGGTGTTTTTATGTTAATGGAATAAAATATATCCATATCCTTTTCCATAAAATGGTAAAGGAATCCATCGTTCTTTTGTATGGCGGACTACCGCCTCGTGAACCAATTTCATTCATTTTCTTCCATCACTGCCTCCAACAGATGGTCATAATGATGGAATTAATGTTTATATATAATATTCAAGACATATGCATCATTTTATAAAGATAATATATGTAATATCCTATGTTTTAAAAAATAAACAACACGTATGACAACTTATAAGATACGAAACATCGACCTTAAATGAATAACATATTATTATTATTTAAATGTGAACATTATAACCTCGACTTAAAGTTTGAGAGAATGAATATTATTAACTGAATTATTAAATATATAAATTTCCTACTCATTTATAATGTGTTATTTAATTGTTTTTAAATAATTGGTTGATTTTTAGTAAAGTCATTTTATTCTTCAAAAATAAATTTTCTTCAAAAATGAGTTTTCTTTCTTTTTATGATTGAACATTATAATTAATATTTATAAATTTAAGAAAATATTTTTTAAAAAATTAGTTTATTTTTTGAACTCACAATTTCAAAATTATCTTAGTATGAATTCTTGATAATTTCCTAAAAAATTGATTTTTCAAGTGAATATTGAAAATAATGATTTTTTTATTAAAAATTATATTTTATTTTTAATCATTGACAAAGATAAATTTTATTTCATATTATAATAAAAATTTAGTTATTTACTTTTTATTAAAAATAATCTAATTATGCTTTTTGAAATAGACTTTATACTTGAATTTTGTATAAAAACATTTTATATTTTAAAAGGTCATTTTTGTAGATTTTTTTCATCATGTTTTTGGGTTTGATTTTAAATTAAATTATACAATTTATGTGTCATGAATTTCTAAAAATAAATTGCATATTTACCTTGGTTAAGGTTAAATCAGATAACTAAGGGTTAAAAATTATATGATAAATACTATAAAAGGACCCCAACACTTCTCTAAAATTTATTTTATGAGTTAATTTCTTCTATACACATCAAAGATTCAGTTATATTAACTTTTTGTCCATTTGGGAAGGATTATGATCCTTATAATATTTTATGTAAAGAAAAGTAAAAATGCCACATTCTTGTTTTTAGTAAGTATAATATTTGTAACAAGGGAATAAATAGAGTTTATATTCAGTTATAAATATTTATTTGAAAGATAAATTATTTATTTTCATCATGATATTTTATTTTTAGTTTTTATTAATTAAATAATAACCTTGAATTCTTACACAATGCTGATGCAGTATTTATCCATTTAATGGAAAAATTAAATAATTTATATTAAAAATATTAAAAGTACTATAATTTGAGATAATTAATATTATTTACAAAATTTATTTATTAAAATTACCTGTTATAGATTTGTTAAAGTATTTGTTTCTAATTTTACTTGTAGTATTGATGTTACTAAAATCAAAGTAATGAATATTTATAAAAAGTTGACAATAATGATATATTATAACAAATAATATTTTATTAAATGATATAAAATTTCAAAAAATATTATACTCAGAAATTTAATTGGGATATGGTTTATTATATAAACCATGGTCCATTTATTGTCATTTTTTCTATTTACAGTCAATATATTTACCCTTAAATATTAAAAATCTTTGTCATCACAATAAGTGTAAAAGGGGTTAACAAGGGGTTAAAAACAAAAAAATAAGGGTAAAACAATTATAAAAATTTGTATAATTTTTATTTTATGAGAGAATTTTGACCCAAAATAATCTTATATTCAAAATTAATTTGTTTGGATCCATATGAAAATTAAAATTAAATTATACTAATTTAATGTTTTGAGAAATTAAAAGAGTGTCTCTCCCATCTATTATAAAAGGGAATATATTATTCCCTTTACTTCACACTTTAAAACCCATTTTTCCTGAAAAATATTGAAAAAAATACCTTCTTTAAATTACTACCTATGTTTTAGAGGGCTTATTTATTGAATAATACATACCTTAGTGGTGTATTGTGTTAAGAAAAGGAGGTTATTCGAATAAGATGTATCATTTTTAATCGAGTGTTTCTATTTTATTTCTTCTTCCGCCACCTTAAAATATTCCTGAAACATGAATATATTATAACATTACTATATTAAATATATATATGTTTTTATGTTAATAAACCAATTAATATCTCTCTCTTATTCCATCAAATGGAAAACAAAACCATAGTTTGTGTGTATGGTGGACTACCGCCTTGTGAACCAATGTAATTAATTTTCCATAACAATCACTAATGTATAGATTATAATGATAAAATTAATGATTATATACAATATACATGAAATATTAATCATTATAAAAAGATAATAAATCATTTAACTTCTTTCCTTTTGATTCACTAAAAAATAATAATGTTGTTCATGCATACGTGTGGACTACAACCTCCACGAAGTGATGTGGTTCATTTTCATCACCACATCATATTAATGATATATATAAGTATATTTAAAGAAATAATATTATATATATGATGTTATGATCATTATGGAATGAAAAAAATATACTTAACTTTGTTCTATAAAGATCATTGAAAAATAGGAAAGTTACTCATGCATACGTACAACTTTCCATCTCCATGATTGTATTGTAGCTATTTTTCATTACTGTATTTAATGGTTGGATTTAAGGGTATAATTTATTTTTTAATATGATAATTATTTCATGTTTATTATTCTAGATATAGTGTATTAATGATGTCTTTTACCATAATCAACCTATCAAAGTCATTTCTAACATATGAGATGAATATCATCAAAATGCCTGACATGAATTTAATTGATTGAGTAATTATATATAAAATATTATTAAATTAAGTAAAGGAATAATAAAATTTATAAATTTTATTAATCAATTAGATTATTAATCTAAGTTTTTAATTCAAGAAGATGATGGATTTACCTGAATATCAGGACTTAAGATAAGAAACTTTCTTTTAAAAATTATTTTTAGAGTTCCCCTTAAAGCTCCCTTTTCTTGCATATAAATATTTTTAAAATTATTTTATGGATATTTTTATATGTAAAATAAAATATTTATAAAAGAAATTTTATGTTTATTTTTAATTTCTTTTAAATGTTTCCAAAATTAATATTTTTATAGAATATTTGACTTTGTTTACAAAATTATAAAAGGAATGTTCTATTTTAACCTATATGGTGACAACAAATTTTCCCACTAGAATAATAATTATTTTAAGTCTGGATTCATCTATAATATTTCTTGTTTTATTAAAAAACCCTATTTCCTGTTTTCTGTTTATTTTGGCATTGAAAGTAAATTTTTAATAAGAAATGGTTTTTTGATGTCCTAAATGTTTTTCCCTAATGTTTAAATTGGGTTTTATTCATGATAAGGACCTTGATTTTTTTTAAAAAATGCTTTATCCCCATTATATATTATAGATTATCCCATAATATTTTATAAAATGGGTGCTCCCAAATAGCATCAGGTGAGCCCGTGATAGCTTATAGGATGGGTGATCCCAGGTAGTAGTCCAATGTATTGGGTAATGATTATGTTCTACAAAAACTTATATTGAATATTGGGTGAATAGTTTTTCAAAATTGCAATGGTTATCTAAGTTATTAAATATGATGAAATCCAAAGGCACATATATGGATTTTCTATTCTTGTTAATGAGTTTTCATTGAAATCATTAGACTAAAAAAATGTAAGACAATAATATTTTTAAAGGAAAAATGATTCACTTTTCTGATAAAAAATAATATTTTTAAGAAAAATATTTTTCATGGTTTTTTATTTTTTTATTAGATAAACAAATTTTTTATTCTTATATCCATTTCTGAGCATTTTTTTCTCATCCCACATTTTAAAATATTTTTTTCAAGGTATAAGTATGGTTAATAGAAAGAAAAAAGTAATGTTGAAAGTCCTGAATATTTTTCATGAAAAGAACTCATTTTTTTTAAAGTTATATATTGTGTGTAAAATGTGTAATGGTGAGAATTTTGCATTTTGTAAAATATTTTTTTTTTTAATATTTGTGACTCAATTATCTTAAAATATATACCTAAAATATATTTGGATATGATAGAAAGTAAATTATAGTATAAAGAGAGTAGATTACATGATGTTTAGGGGAATGGAATTATATTTTATAGAGACTATATCTTTTCTTTGTAAGACATTGAAATATTTTAAGAATTATATTTGGATCGAAACACCGAAAAGTTTCATGATTTTGAGGCTCAATGTGTCTACTATTAATTTTATAAAAATATTAAACATATTTTATATTAAACACACACAATTTTAAGAAAATAATATTATATCTCATGAATAGAGTCTATTATAAAAAATCAACGTTCATAGTTGAATCTAAAGAATGGTATTTACCAGAGGTGTGACATAAAGTTAGTTGGTACATGATGCATGGTAGTGGCAGCCGTTGGTCAATGTGTTTAATTATAAAAAAATAAATATTTTTTTAGTTAAATGACCTTAATCATTTTTCCTCTATAATTAAGTTTCTATGGTGAATCTACAGTGTTGGCCTCCTAACCCTGGGATCATTGAGAGGGGTTTCTACTATTCTTCATTAGTGAAATAAGATCGGATGATGACCAAAAAATAGATCAAGGTGAATCAAGGCACACCAAACACATCAGGTCTTCTCCATCATTAGAAAGTATGTTATTCACAAATGATCAATCAAATCTCTATACATAGAAATTATTTTTTTCATTTCTTCCCCTTTTTAATTTATCAATTATGGATTTAATTATCCATTTTGATTTATTTCATTTTTCAGTCCTTTTCACGAGCTCGTGAATCAAAATAAATTATTCATTCAATTTTTATATTCCTATGATATATTTCTCATCATATAATCCCCAATTGAAATCACCGGACAAGAACACTTCGACAATATTGATTATTTATCTTATTGTGGTGCTTTCCCCCCATAATTATTTACGTTCTTCACCGTTTTCCTATGAGATCGTTGTTCAACCTTTCCAGGAAGGTTCATGTTTGATCAAACCCCCATATTCATGATGGATTTGTGTGAAATAGATTGTTTTTTAATTTGAGGATGAATAGTAATGGATTTTTGGATGTGGGTGATATATTTGTGGACCTAAGGTCTAAGGTGGCGAAGGAAGTGCCATGAGAGACGCATTAAAAGTTTATGAGATCCATGCGTGAGAATCAGACTATGATTTTCATCTAACAGAGGACCAAAATAGACGATTGTAGGTGATTACTACCATTTTTGGGTGGTGAAAGTGTGGATTTTGTGGTGGTGGAGCCAAAACTGGAAGTTGTGTGGAGATCTAGAGTTTTAGAAAAAACATGACTACATGCCGTGTAGTTCAGAAGAACACACAATGTGTTCTTTTGATTATGTATATTTAGGGTTTTTGGGATATCATAAGTATCACACACCATTTGGGACTCTCAAACACCATGTTACCCATAGCTAGAGTCCTATCGTGTACTTTTTGAGTATACAAAAATGGACACATGCTGGTACACGTTGTGTACTAGTACATGACCTATATACACAGTCACATCCAAGAGAGAAAGGATAGTCCCCAAGTGGTTGAGACACTCCATGTTGTACCCTTACATACCATGTAGTACTACATGGATAGCGATCCATTTATAGGTGAGGAAATGAATTTGTAGAAGAGGAGGGCCACATGCCGTGTGGACCCCCTTACACACCATGTGCATCCTTTCTAAGAAAAATTCTACCTCTTATATATCCTCTGGTTGGATGAGGATTTTTTCCTGTGAGCATCCAATCATGACTTTTTTCCACATAGAACATGATTATTTCCTTTATAGTGTATTTTCAGATAAGATGTGGGATTCTATGAACATAACACTTCTTTAGGTGGTTCTCAACGATGAAAGTGATTAGAAAGGATCATCAGAGAGTGGAACCCCCCAAATGGAATAGGATGTGGGTCCTCTATATATCTAATGAGTGGTACCCCCTAGAGGACTTGGGTGTGTGTCATCTATCTACTGAGTGATACCTACTAATGGATTAGGCTGCGGGTCCTCAACATGCGGAGTGGTACCAAATAATGGACTAGAGAATGGGTCCTATATATATCTACTGAGTCGAACACTTGACGAATTTTGGTGTGGGTCCCCTACCTACTGAGTGGTAACCTTATGAAATATTAGGGAATGAGTCCTATATATATTTTATGAGTGGTACCCTCTGGATGACTAGGGTGTGAGTCCTCTTCTTGGGTAATTTTCCCCTTTCATTGTATGGAATAGTGGTGAGGTGTGGGTCCTCTATATGGTTACTACTCTAGATAGACACATGATGTAACTCCCCAAGAATTTATAAATTGTTTTAATATATAATAAGTGAAACACTAAGTCTATAAAAAACACTTTATTATAACCAAACCAATAAACATAAGTTTTCCACTTCTATAATTAGAATTTCAACAAACAGACAAGCACAATTGCATTTAGTAAGATATTTGGAGTCAGATCAGACAAATTTAATTTTTGATGAATAGTAACACACCCTTATAAATAGTAACACACCCTTATGAATATTAACCTACCCTTATGAATAGTAGTGAATAGTAAATCGACCAAAAAATAGAAACTTAACCCAGAAATGTATAAAAACAATTTAGACATCTTATAAGTGAAAAAATGATCATATTATAAGTATTGGTATTTTTGTAAGTCAAAAATATTTTAATTAAAATTTTATGATTAATTTAATAATATAAAATGAAAATGTATTTTCATGAAATTTAATCATAAATTTATTACCTTATTGTCTAATGGGTATAAGATATTTTTATGTTACCCAGATTAATTTCTAAAGGTGTTATAGAACGATTTATATGTTTAAAGTTGTTTTTTTTGGAATAAATTATGCTTTTAATTAAAAATTAAATTAAAAATATTTATAAAACTATTCTCAAAAAAAATATTCCATGTTTTAATTATACATTTTGAAAAATGGTTGGGATGAAGTTTTGGTATTTTTCTAAAATACTTGAATTTTTCATGAATAGTAAAAATACAGTTTTCAGTTTTCTGTATGTTTAATGACATCATAATGATGTTTTAATTAATATATAATACTGGTAGACTTTTGTATAGTAAAATATGACATGATGTGTCCCAAATTTCTAATACCATGGGAAAATACAATTGGAAAGCCCATGGTTTTTCAAAAACCAATAATGAGGTGTCCCTTGAAATTAACAAAAAACTCCCTCTCATTTACTATAAATACCCACTCATTCCTCCATTTTACTTCATTGAGAACTCATAATAATTGAATTTATAGTAGTGTTACCTCCCAAGGAGTCCTTACAACCTTTCCTAAATCCCCCAAGACCCCAACCTTCAAATTTTAGGTGTTACTTTACAAGGTAAGGGAATATACCACCCTTCTCTTTTTCAAACTTTAATTTTATAATATTCCTTTTAATTTATTTTGGATTATGATGAGATATGTCATTAAATACTCCCCATTTCTGTACATATTATTTAATAATTATTAGATACTACCTTTTCTCTCATCAAAATATTTTATGAATTTTTAAGCGACACCGTTAGACTATCGATTTTTTCATAAGGGACTTCTCAACTTTTCTTTTATTTTGAGTTCCTTTTTGTTATTCCTCACCTCATTTCTTCAAAATGTTGTTATGACTCTAGTATCTTACATGAAATGGAATTATTTTCATGATAAATTAATAATTATTCATCATCTCTCTTTTCCCATTCTTTTATACTAAAAATGAAAACACCATCCGAGATGTGCTAATTTACCACATTCAAGGATGATGGGTTTTCAATTTTTATTACCATCTTAAATTCTGGTCATGAAACCATTATTATGATTTAAAAAGACTCTAATACATTTATTATGTCTCATATATGGTTTTATAATCTTTTTTTACACATGGTTTCTATTTATAAATCAAAATGATTCGTGGTATTCAAAAACCGCCAATTAACCCAAACAATTATCATTAAATGATTTATACAATGATTCATCTTCACTCCAAGTAACCAAATGAAATTTAAAACCATTTAACCTTATGTATGTTCACTAATAACATATAAATTCAATTATGGACAATAATCCTCATTTTACATGATTCTCCATTCATGTATATAAGTATATCGATCATGAAACAAACAAACCCGAACAATGAAATTGAACCTATTAACCCATCAAAAAGGCTATAAATGAACTTAAGAAGGTTATAATAAATAAATTAAATGTATAATTGGTTCTTAAAATAGTAATTAATTAATTTAATTTGGTTATCCATGACACTAAGACCAACTGAAGAACACCATCAGTCTTAAGAAAAGGGATTTCTTCATCTCACTTCCATTTTTATGAGATATTATGTATTCACTACTATTACTACTTGTGTATGGTGTATGTATACTAAAATTTATGTTTCATATCATGAATCTATTTATTTTAATTATATTGAATTTATAATTTAATGATTATTAATTTTGGTTAATATGATTCCATTGATTATAAAGTTGTAAGTACTTTCCACTAGAACCTCCATTTCCATTCGAGTTTCTCTTATTCTCTACTCACCTTAATGATATTATTATTTATTATTATGTTCTTCTCATAAATTATATGTTAATGTTATATATATGTGTAACATCCATAATACTACTTTAATTTATGGGTAATTATATGTTTTAAAAGGATCTTTCAAAAATTCTTCCTCAAATACAAGCTCAGTTCAAAGAACTTCTCGAATTCTTACCTATTTTGATGTTCACTATATAATCAGTTTTAATAAATATTTATCTTTATAGAATAAAAAATTTTAAAGTGAAAAGGATATTTCGGTTCATTTTTGGTTTTACGAAAGAAAACATTCCTTTTCACTTTAAAATCTCTTTAAAGAATTCTCAAACCGCACTAAAATATTTTATTTATAAACATTCTTCAGACACTCTTGTTAAATGATTTTACCTCAATAAGACTTTATTTAAGACTAAATTATAATTTAAATGACCTTCCATTTTATTTTCTGGGATATATATGTCTACAATCTGGTTTGATGACAAATACAAATAATTTTCCAAAATAAATCTTATTTCCAAAGTAAAAAGGATTTTTCTCATATCACTTTAACTTTTATGAGATATATTCCTTGTCCACCACTTACTTATTAATTTTGGTGTATGTATTGAAATTTTTTATATCATAATAAGAGCATAAATATTCTCCTAATACTCTATGGGTTTATGATTTGAAATTTTCAAGGTGGTATTAGACACTTTGGAATGTTTAAAGATTATTTCCTTGTAAATTTTTCAATGGTATCATTTAAAATAATCTTTATTTATTTAAACATCATTGGATGAATATTTTATTCTATAGATATTTATCTCACATGATATCATCTACCAAATATTTTGTTGAAGGGTTTTTGAATAGTTTGAATGTGGATGTTCTGTCTTGATACTATTCACCGTATTTCTCCAAATGGTTAGTGTTTATGTTTAATGACTAAGGAAAGTTATTTACATTTAATATGTTAGTTTAAATATGAATGTATATGTTTTTCATGTTTATCCCCATTAAAAAAATAAATTCATTGGAATTATTATGTGATTATTGGGGCACACTTTATCCCCTCGATGCATCAGTAGGTCTCATGAGATGAATTAGGTCGTGGCACAAGGCCTTCAAAAAATAGTTATTTGTGGTCTCAGTACGAGGCCTTGATGGTGTGGTTATGATGTCTAGAATATGAATTTACCTCATTATTAAAATAATATTGTTAGTTCATGTGGTTAGTTGACCAGTAGAATACCCATTATTATGTTTTATTATGGAATTATTTATTCAGCTATTATTTTTGACATAATGTGTTCAAGTTTTTTTTTAAATGCAAGTGTTTGAGTTATTCACTATGCATAATGATTAGGTTTATGATATCTTATACTGTATTGATTACCCTTATAGAGAATCTGAGATCAACCATTTCTTATGTTTCATTTTCTGAGGACATAAAGAAGTTTATTATGAATGACCTATAGGGATAAACTTAGATTTGTGTATGTTCCAAATAAAACACACATGTTGTGTTTTTTTCAAGTTGTAATGTTGAACCTATGTATTTATCTAGTTTTCCAAAACTACTAAACTACTCAGTCCTCTAGGATTTTATTCCTTGTAATTATGCCAATATATTAATATAATGAACTGGATCTCGGATTCTAGGGTTAGGGAATTACTGTTGGTATTATATGAATTTTAGTAGTAATCTTGGAAAAAATATTTGGAAAATGTAGATTAGGGAGAAAATACCTAAGATAGGCTTTGAGGATAAACATACAAGAACACCCTGGTAATTTGGTAGGGAATATATTATTTGGATATTTCTAGAAAATACATCACTTTCTGGACACTATAAGTGGACATGGTTCTGGTACAAATGTACCTATGAGTGAAAAATCCAACAAGGAGTTTCAAGCTTGACCTGGGGTATCTAGGTACAAGGAAATGGGCCTTAATGCACACCCAGTTTCACACTCCTGAGGGAAAATCATAGGATAATTCAAATTTTATTTACAATCCATTATGAAAGATTTATTCCCCCAAAGTAACAAAAGTTTATGATTCCAGGATTTACAATGCATAAATTTATGTTATGTGCTATAACATGTTTAAATTCATAGATATTTCATAATTTTATGAACTAATATATAATATATAATTGATTATAAATGGAACATAGAAGAAGGAATGAGAACTTCACTAATACACATGATACAAAGAGCCAGAGGGATCATATCTCTAGTGGTATTAAGCCATCAATTCAAAGAAATATAGTCTCCCAAGTATCCTCATCATTTGAGGAAATAATATCATGTGTTAACAAGGTATGTAATGAATTCTCTGAGTTCTATGGCTTTTAAGGGAAATAAAAAAAGAAGAGGATTGTAGAAAAAATATATGGATAAAGGGAATAAGGTAAAGAAGGGTTCTCCCACATGTGATAACTATTGGAAGAATCATCCTTGTAAATTATTGAAGGGAATGAGATTTTATTATAAGCGTGTAGAGAAAGGACACCAATTTCTTGATTTCAAGGGTAAGAAAAAGGTTTCAGATGTACAATGCTTTAACTACAAGGAGATGAGACTCTATGCGAATCAATGTCCCAAGCATCAAAGGAATATGCCCTAAATAATGTTACTAGATAATGATCATGTTATGATACTACTGAAGATGAAGTGGAAGAATTAATATTCCTCATTAAGAATCATATCATTTGAATATTTTATCATCAATGTATTAGTTATAAGAATTATGGAATATATGAGGATTTTACTGCAATACTATTTCCTTAAATATTTGAGGTCATATGACGAATTATACCAAGGATAAATGACTCAGTATAAATTTAATATCTTGGGAAAGTAAATATCTGGGGTAAAGAAAACCCTTAATATATATATGATGTTGAGATAATTATGAATAAATGATTGATTTGGATAAGTACTGACTATCTTGAAACTGATTATTGATTTGTTGAGAAGCGGTCTATGCTATCATTGATGGAGTTTACAAAACTTTTGGATTTAAGGAATATATCCAATAACTTGTATCTTACTTAAGTAATATGGTGGAATGAATGGTTTTTAAGGTAATTCAAGTTATTACCATATTTCAGGAGGATACAAGATAAAGTTATTCACATGTTCGGAAAGTGAATATTTAGAGGTTATTCATTTTGATTGAGGTTAAATGATATATTTATCTTGAAAATTCATAGACCTTCATTATAAAGTGTTGAATAATTATATTTTTTATTTTTTTAACCATTTATTAAATGGTTTATATTGATCAATATATGAGATTTTAGAGTTTAATGTATTACTTCACTATATGGCCTAACATGTGCTTAGTGATGAGGTATAAAATTTTCAAGGTACAATCAAAGGATTAGTTTGTAAATAGAAATGTATATTTATACTCTTATATAGTGTAATAATTCCTCAACTCAAGTAAAAGAGTCATAAATGAGATTTTTTCCTATTATCATAATCCTTGATAAAATTAATAATTTTTTTACAGTAGTTTATAGTTTTGTAGTAATCAACTTTCATTTAAACATGTTCTCTATCACGTTCCATCATAACTTCATAGTCAGATTATTATTCATTGTTCAGGTTTGTACTTCCCTCTAATATCACCCCACTTGAAAGCATAATTTTTGTGGTGACCTCCTCATTTCCCTTAACCAATTTTTAGAAGGATATTTTTTAACCCAATTTTCAATGTGGGTTTCCCACAAGGTAATTTTCACGTATCAAATATTAACTTTTGAAGTTTAATTTCAAATTTAGAGTACAAAAATTTTGTAAGGAGTGAATAATGTAACACCATAAGAATTAAAAAAGTGATTTAATATAGAATGAATGAGACAATAAGTCTATACAAAACAACACTTTATTATAACTTGAAAAATAAACATAATTTTTCCACTTCTGTAATTTGAATTTGGAAAAACTGAAATACATGGTTTCTTTCAATGATATATATAGAGTCTGATAAGGAAAACTTATTTTTTCATGAATAGTAACATACCATTATGAATAGTAACATACCCTTATGAATATTAACATACCATTATGAATAGTAATTAATAGTACACCATGTAAAAAAAAAGAAAATTCACCCATGAATGTATAAATACAATTTAGACATCTAATAACTGAAAACACAACCATAATATAAGTATTGGTATTTGTGTATGTCATTAATATTTTAATTTAAAATTTATGATAAATTTTATAATTTAAAATGTAAATGTATATTCATAAAATGTAATAATAAATTTTTAATTTATTGACTTATGGTTATAAGATAATTTTATGGGACCTTGGCTAATTTTTTCAAATTGTTATAAAATAAGTTATAGTTTTAAAGTTTTTTTTGAATAAATTATTATTTTATTTAAAAATTAATTTAAAAATATTTAGAAAATTATTTTTCAAAAATGGATTACATTTTTAAATTATCTATGTCAAAAAATGGTTGAGGCGAATTTTAGGTATTTTTCAAAAATACTTGAATTTTTCGTGAATAGTAAAAATACAGTTCTGTGTTTTAGGTTTGTTTAATAACATCATAATGATGTAATAATTAATATAAAATGTTTTTTTTAATTTTTTACAGTAAAATATGGATGATGTGTCCCAAGTGGCTAATACAATGGGAAATACCGTGGGAAATCCCATGGTTTTGAAAAAACCATTAATGAGGTGTCCCTTGAAATTAATAAAAAACTCCATGTCATTTACTATAAATACCCAATCATTCCTTCGTTTTATTTCATTAAAAACTCATCATCCTATAATATATTGTATTTTTACCTCCCTAGGAGTCCTTCTAAGGTTTCCTCAATCCCCAAAGGTCCCAACCTTCATGTTTTAGGAGTTACTCTATAAGGTAAGGAAATCTACCACCCTTCTCATTTTCAACCTTTCATTTTATGATATTATTTTTAATTTATTTTGGATTATGATGGGATACGTCATTACATATTTTCCATCACTTTCTATATTATTTTATAATGAGAATATACCACCTTTTATCTCATCAACATATTTTTTCAATTTTTAAGCGGCGTCGTTAGGTTGGCGAATGTTTTGTAAGAGATTTCTCAACTTTTCTTTAATTTTGTGTTCCTTTGTTTTTATTTCCTCAACTACTTTCATCCAAACGTTGTGATGAATCAATTATCCTAAATTTACTGAAATTATTTTAATTATAAGGGAATAATTATTCATCACTTCTCATTTCCCATTATTTTATACTAAAAATGAAAACACCATCTGAGATGTGCTAATTTACAACATTCAAGGACGATGAGTTTTCAATTTCTATTGTCATCTTAAATTCTGACCATGAAACCATTATCAAGGTTGAACCCAAATATAATATATTTATTATGACTTTTCTATGGTTATATAATCTTTTTTACACATGGTTTTGATTTATAATGCAAAATGAGTTTCTAGTGTTCAAAAACCGCCTATTAACCCAAACAGATATCATTAAATGATTTATATAGTAATTTATATTCACTCCAAGTAACCAAATAAAATTTACAAACATGAAACCTTATTCATTTTCACTAATAACACATAACTTTAATTCTGGACAACAATACTCATTTTACGGGATTCTCCGTTCAAGTATATAAGTATACCGATCATGAAACAAATAGACCTGAACAATGAAATTGAACCTCTTAAACCATAAACAAGGACATGAATGACCTTAATAAGGTTATAAGAAATCTATTACATGTATAATATGTTCTATAAATATTAATTAATGAATTTATTTTGGTTATCCATCACACAAAGACCAAGTGAAAAACACCATGAGACTTAAGAAAAGGGGTTTCTTCATCTCACTTCCATTTTTTGAGATATTCCGTATTCACTGATACTTCTTATGTATGTTTTACGTATAATTACATTTATGTTTCATGTAATTAATATATTTATTTTCATGATCTTTAATGTATCATTTATAATTATTAATTTTTGGTCATAGGATTCCATTTATTACAAAGTTGCAAAAAGTTTCTACCAGAAACTCCATTTTCATTTGGGTTGCTTTTATTCTCTATTCACCTCAATGATATGGTTATTTATTCTTATTTAATACTCATAAATTATGTGGGAATTTTCTATATATGTGTATTAACCATAATTGTACTTTAATTTATGGGTAGTTATATGTCTTAAAAGAATCTTCCAAAACTTCTTCCCAAAATACAAGCTCGATTCAAGGAACTTGTCAAATTCTTACCTATTTTTAAGTTTACTATATAATATATTTTAAGCCATATTTATCTTTATGAAATCAAAAATTTTAAAGTGAAAAAACTATTTTGGTTCATTTCTGGTTTTATGAAAGCAGACATTCCTTTGTGCTTTAATATCTCTTTAAATAATTCCTTAAACGACACAAATTGTTTTTCTTCTAAAGCTTCTTTAAAAACTCTTTTTAAATGACTTCTCCTAAATAAGAATTTATTTAGGCCTAAAATATAATTTCAACAAACATACCTTTTATTTTATTGGATATATGTGTTTACAATCTGATTTCATGGAAAATACAAATGATTCTCCAAAAGAACTCTTCTTTCCAAAGTAAATTTTTATTTTCTCATCTCACATTAGCTTTTATGAGATATATTTCTTGTTCACCACTTAATTATTACTTGTGGTGTATGAAATTACCTTTTGTATATCGTATCAAGAGTATCCTTATTCTCATGATATTATAAGGGATTATGATTTAAATGTTTCAAGGTGGTATGGGACACTTCAAGATGTTTAAAGATTATTTCCTCAAGAATTTTTCAACGGTATCTTTTAAAAGTATCTTTATTTATGTCAACATCCATTGATGAATCTTGTATTTATTATAGATTTTTCTTCTATGATATCATCTACAAAATATGTGGTTTAATGATTTATGATTATTTTGAATGTTGATGTTCTATATTGACACCATTCACCATATTACTTTGAATGGTCTGTGTTTATGTTTTAAGAATAAGGAAAGCTATTTATATTTCATATGTTATTTTAAATATGAATGTATATATTGTTTTTGTTTATCCCCATTAATAAGTGGAATTAATTGGACTTATTATGTGATAGGTGAGGCCCGCTCTAGACCATCGATGCATTGGTAGGTCTCATGAGACAAACTAGGTCATGGCATGAAGCCTTGATAAAATGGTTATTTATTGTCTTGGCACAAGGGCTTAACTGTATGGTTATGATTCCCGACATATTCATTTCCCTAATTATAAAAATAGTATTGTTAGTTCATGTGGTTATTCTATTACTATAATACCCATGATTATGTTTTATTTTGACATTATTTATTTATCTCTTATTCCTATCATAATGGGTTCAGTTTTATTTTTAAAGGCATGTGTTTGAGTTATTCACCATAACTAATGCTTATGTTAATGATATCTTCTACTATATTTATTACCCTTATAGAGATTTTGAGATCACAACTTTCTTATGTTTTTTATTTTCTTCTAAGAGAAAGAAGTTTATTATGAATGACCTCTCGGGACAAACTTAGAGTGGTGGATGTTCCCAATAAAACTTATATGTTTTATATCTTTTCAAGTTGTAATGTTGAACCTATGTATGTATATAGTTTTATAAAACTACTACACTAATTGGTACTTTAGGATTTTATTCCGTTTAATCATGTCAATGTATTAAAATAATGTTCCAGCTCTAGGCTTCTAGGATGGGGGCGTTACTCACAAGATGCTGGACATCATTGATGGACCCATTTAGAACTATTGAAATAATATTTTCCTAGATTGGGTCTGAGATGGAGATCACATTTCACTCTCATATAGGTTTATTTTATGAGTATATATGTATGTATAAGTATTGGAGTCTTTTCCTCACTTACTATGGGTTGAGCTATCTAATTCTATCATGTTTGTCATTACCCCCTCCTATTTTTGAGGCATCCAACTGGGTATGTATATAATCACCCCTATATGCGAATTACCCACACATGTCGTGTCTTATGGAAATTATGAATTTACTAATGACGATTTAAGAGGAGCATAGGTATACCTTACTGCATTTGACCATATACGGTGGTTAGGGCCTGTAGATCTGGATCCAAGCTCTCTCAACATTTCTTTTCTAGATATTATAAAGTTGGGACATCTGTTGTGGTCGGGAAAGTATTTCCCCATTTAATTTTTAGAATTGAATTTCACCATATTTTGTATTCCCATAGGTTATTACATGCATGTCTTGTTAAATAAATTTTGTTTTATTTTATTAGTATGCCTCTTCACTTCCGTGTGGAAATGGTTTGGTGTGGTCGTGCATCAACTTTAGGAAAATTACTCTCACTTAAGTTATGGATTTTGGTGTTGATCTCTATCCTATGGCCTTTGATGGTGGTTTTATGTTAGTTATGTCATATCCTTCCACTGGACAGGTGGGCCTTGGGGGTTCGGGTTGTGATAGATTAATATCAAAGGTGGTTGAATGATGGGATGCTATGTGAATTTGTTTCCATATAAGGTTTGGTTGGGAACTTAAGGAAACTGTTTCAAATTATTTTGAGTGTGGATTTCTGGACCGGGAACCTAGTGTTGGTTCGATGACCAATGTATCCATTCACCATGACTATGAACACCTGCTTTTCAACTCATCATACAAAGAAATTGGTTGCAAGGAACATTTGAGAATGCATAATATAATATTGAGTATTTTTGATATCCTTATTAATAATATCCCCTTGTATATATGCTTGTATAACTGTGGAATTTCTTGATTAAAATTCTAAGATGACTATGCAAAGAAAACCTTTCTTGTTACCGATTCCAGATCGTGATGGTGATCTGATGATTGATGAGGCCTTAATATAGGGTCCCTCTCATGAGATATTTTACCCAGGAAGACAAGAAGTACCACCCTTGCCTATTAAGAAATATATTATATTAGCAGAGCATGCTAAGGATGCATGCAAGCTTTGTGAACTTTGTGAGTTCTGGTTACCACGGTTGCTGAGGTTCCTCAGTGATCTAGATCCTCAAGAAGTGGAGGATTTTCTTGATTTGGTGATTCAAGTCTATAGACTTGTGAGTACATTTACAGAATAGATGGTTTCTCTAGAAGCCTACTTTCTCCACGTAGTAGCTGGGCAATGGTGGACTTTAGTCACCCATATGTATGGAAAGTCAACAGTCTCATGGTACAACTTCCAAAAAAATTTCATATGGAGTACTAACCATCATGAATGTGATTAGTTTAGATTAAGTAGATGTTGGAGCTGCATTTGGGAGGGATGATAGTTTCTGGGTATGCTAAAGGGTTCACTGAACTTACATGATACTCCTTCGACATTATTTGTGATGGTTACTTCTAGGCACAATATTTTGAACAAGGTATCTGTATAGACATTCATGCTTTTTTGGTAACCATCAACATTTCCAAATATAATAGAGTGTTACAGTGAGAACTACCGATAGATAAATTCTAATCTTAGGGATTCCATGTAGCTATATTTAGCAGTGGGCATGTGGATCAGGGATAGTGTAGGGGACCAGGGCAGCCCACAGAGGGGTGATGATATGCATGTGATGAGTCAGGTCACATGAAACATGAATTTCTAACCAGATATACTTACTAGGGAAGGCAGATAGAGGTGAACCACCATGGAAGAGGTAGTGTTGTGGTCATGGTTCTTATAGGTGCATCTCGGGTGACCCCAAGAAGGTGAATATGGAAAATAAGAGGTTGGGGCTCCAAGAGGAGGATATACTAATGGTGGATGATGTTATGATCTCCTTCCACCACCACCTGGGAGACAACTATAGTCTTATGGAGCTAGCGGTCGAGGCTATGTGTAGTTTCAGGATGTGGAGGCTTTGACCCAGCAACTCATGAGATTATTATAAGCATGATCTATGTTTTTTCTGATCCTGCTTCAGTACTAGTAGACACAGGTGTGAGTCATTTCTTTATATCCTTACTCCTGGTGTGAGAGATGAGTCTCCCAATTGATATTTTTTCCAATATATTTTCTTTTAAGTTTTTACATGGAATGATTTTTTGATATATTTTTTTTACCTGCAGTGCATTCTATTTCTTGGTTGATAGAGTTTCTCATGGGACCTCTTGGTTTTCATGATGAGACCTTATGATGTCATCTTAGGTATGGACTAGTTGTCCATGGTCCAAGCCCATATTTAATGTTACCATGCATGATTCAGATGCATTTAGATAGATGGGATGATATTGTCCTTTTGGGGAGAGAGATATCTCTTATCAAGGTGAGTGGGTCTTGTGAGTAGGAATATTTAACCCATCACACATGTGTTGGTGATTTTATCCCTTGGCATAACAGAATCTTCATAAATCTATATTTCTTCAGTCGTGGAGGATTATATGGTCATCTTCCCCGAGGACATTCTGAGAAAACCTCCAAGGATATATACGGAGTTTTTCATCTACTTTCACCCCAAAAGCACTCCAAGAGATTTTGTGTCATATAATATAGACCCTACCAAGATCAAGAAGCAAATGGTGTTGTTGGAGAACCTTTGAGAGATGATATTTATCAAACCCAGTGTGTCCCTGAGGCATATTTTATTTTGTTTGTGAATAAGTTGGATAGGATCTTACATATTTATGTTGATTATAATCACAAGAAATAGGAAAAAATAAAGAAAAAGTACCCCATTTATGAGGATTGAAAAACTCTTTGACCAATTGTGAGGTGAGAAATGGTTCTCTAAGATCAATCACAGGTCCGACTATCACTAGTTTAGGGTTCACGATGATGATATTCTGAACCTAGAATTATAATATTATCACAGAAAATATGAGTTTCCGATGATTCCTTTAGGTGTGACTACTTCCCTCACTATGTTTATGACTTTCATGAACTGGATCTTCCAGCCATACTTTTACCGATGTTTTATTGTATTTCATGATGAAGTACTCATATACTCTGTGTGATAGGAGGATCATGAAAAACACTTGAGGATGAATCTAGACTTTCTTTGGGAGAACCAAATTTATGGTAAGCTCTCAAAGTGTTAGTTTTGGATCCTTGAGGTTCACATTCTAGGGTATTTCATTTATGAACAATGATTAGTAGTGGAACCAATGAAGTGTGATTCCATGCTTTCTTGGGAGACACCCAAGAGTGTGTTAAATGTGCATAGTTTTATTTGATTAGCAGGGTACTTTCTATGTTTTTTGGCACAATTATATAGGATTTCATCCCCTTTTACCACCCTCACATAGAATGGGCATATGTTTAACTAGAATGAGAAGTGAAAAATATCCTTTGAGAAGTTGAGGTTGAGGCTGATGAGTTATCCTAGGTTGAGACTACTAGAGGAGGACATGGAGTATGTAGTGTATTGCGATGCCTATGGAGATGGTCTTGGGTATGCGTTGATGAATATGTATACAATAATCACATATGGGTAGAGGTAGTTGAGACCCCATGAGCATAATTGCATGACTCGTGACCTTGAGTTAGTAGTGGTAGTCTTTAATATGAGGATATGGATGCATTATCTTTTGCAGGAGCATTTTTTTCGTTAATTAGACCATCATATTCTCAAGTATGTATTCACATAGGGAGATATGGACTTAAAAAATAGGCACTAGTTAGAGTTCCTACGTGACTATTACATCGAGATATTCAATACTCTTGGGGAGGGAAACAAGGTGGAAGATTACTTTATTAGGAATTCATGTTCTCTCATAATGGAGGAGACTTCTGAGCTGTTAGATACCTTACAGCTGACCCTAGTAGAGGATGAGGTTGAAACTTATCTTCAGTCTACGGTGATGAATCCTTCGTTTCTCTAGTTTATGAGGGAGATTTAGTTGGAATACATCTATTATGAGTTCATACGTTATTATATATCCTCAAAATATTCACTAGATGGATTCTTTGAAGGAAGGAATCATGTTATCTTTTTCCAAGAATAGATGGTGGTTTTGGTCATGATGCGAGAGGAGGAGATGATTGATTTTAACACTTATCCTTTTTCTATACATCCCGGTGTAAGGATATTGTAATGGGATCTTGAGTAGTAATTTTGGTGGGATGTAATGTTGAAAAGTGTGGCTGTGTTAGTCTCTTGGTGTCTCACATGTTAGTAATTGAAGGATGATCACTAGGTTAAATATGGGTTTTTATAGCCTCTTAACATTCCATAGTGAGAATGAATATCCATGAAAATCATGTTATGGATTCTAAGGAAAACAAGAACAAATTATTAAATCTAGGTGATAGTTGATCAACTTACCAAATCAGTGCACTTAATTTATATCAGAAATTAGATTTCGGTGGAGAGTATGGATAAGTTGTACATGCATGAGATCATATGGCTTCATGTGGTTCCCTTGATGATTTTCTCTAGCCATGATGTGAGTCTAACATCATTGTAGTAGAGAGTCCTACATGAGGCATTCAAGACATAGATGTATATGAGTACAAATTTTCACCCCCATACATATGGGAAGATCAAGAACACTATCCAATTTCTAGAGGATATGGAGAAATATTATGTTTTAAACATTGGATGGAGTTGGGAGGATCACTTAATCCTGGTATAGTTTTATTATAAAAATAGCTATTACTATACTGTCAGTGTGACACCATTCGAGGCTCTGTATGGGATACCATGTAGGTCAGCCTTATACTTGATTTCTATTGGTGAGTCATCTCTTATTGGGTCGACGATGATGTAGGTAATGATGAAGAATTTCCATGTGATGTACTAACACATGTGGGAAACTCAGAGTAGGTATAAATCTTATATAGATCAAAGACTTTTTCCCTTCAAGTTTGAGCAGGGAGACTATGTTTTCCTCAGAGTCTCCCAATTATTAGAACATCAGAGATTCAGATGGTAGGGAAAGCTATTCTCAAGGTTCAATAGACAATTAGACATCTTGCAGAGGGTTGGAGTGTTTCTTATTTCCTATCCTTCCCCCATAGTTGGATAGGGTGCATGAATCCTTCCATGTGTTGTAGTTGAGGAGATACATGCATGATCCTAATCGTGTTATCAGCTAGGGAGATCTGGACATCATTGATGGATGCACCATCATGGAGTACCCAGTGGAGATCATGTATTAGTAAGAGATGATCCTACACAGATAGACCATTCCCTTGGTTTGCGTGTTGTGGCAGCATAAGAGCATGCATGAGATCTTTTGGGAGTGAGAGAGCTAGATGTGAGCTTGATACACCAACATTTTTTCTTAGTTTATGATTTTTGGTGATGAAAGTATTGAAGAAGGGAATAATGTTGGGACTACTTTTTTACTTGTTATAATTGAAAATCTATTATTAAATATTTTTAGATCTAAGCGCTGAGATGACATGTGATTCTAGGTCCCCATGATCCTGAGATTAATTTTATAAAAATATTAAACATATTTTATATCACACATGAAAATGTTTTCATAAATAATGGAATATATCTTGAACAAAGTCTCAAATAGAAAATATGTTGACAAAGTTTAATTCAAAGAATTGGATTTACCCTAGGAATATCCTAAAATTCATTGGTGTGAATTTCCAAAAGAGGTGGTCATTGGAGAGTGCGTTTAATTAAAATAAATAATTTATTTATTTATTTTGAATTAAATTAAATAAAACATGTTTCTTATATAAATAATATGATATGTAAAATATATATCATTATATGTAGATCCCCTTGATCATTGACATGATTTTCCATCATTCTTTTTTTGGTGGATTGATATCAGATGACAACTGACAACCAGATCAAGGTGAATCGAGGAACATCGAGTTCGACAAGTCTTTTCCATTATTTAAAGTTGAATTCTTCACCAAGTATCAATCCAATATCAAGGTATTGAACATATTTTGTTGTTTTCCACCCCCTTTTAAATTTATTGATCATGGATTGAATAATCTTCATTGATTTTTGGAATTTTCTTATCTTTTTTCATGAGAACATGTACTCGAATAAATTATTCATTCAATTTATCTTTTTCATATGTCATGTTTATAACCTTGGAATTTCATCTTGAAATAGTTTGTTGAGAAAAATTGGACAATATTGATTATTACCCATGTTATGGGGATTTTCCCCATCGTTATTTGCATTATTCATCTTTGGCCTATGGGCTCATGGTTCAACCTTGTCGGGTGGGTTCTATCATGATCGGACCCCTGGATCCATGACAGATTCATGTGTGATTTTTTTTCAATTTGAGGATGAATGGGGATGGATTTAAGGATAAATGAGATGTCTTAATAGACATGATGTATGAATAAGATATGGAAGTGATATGGGATACACATTGACAACGTGTGGGCTTTATAAGGGAGAAATAGATTTCAATTTTTGGCTAACCGAGAGACAAAATCTATGGTTCGTGGTGATTAAAACCATTTTGGGTGGTCAATGGGTGTATTTGGTGGTAGAGGATCTAAATCTAGAATCCTCATGGATATCCATAGATTCTTTAAAAATCACGACTACATGTCGTGTAGTTCAGAAGAATACACAACATGTTCTTCGGATTGTGTGGTGATAAGTTTTCTGGGAGATCATAAGTATCACACACCCTATGGGACCCCCATACACCATGTGACCTTGTGCTGGAATCCCACCATGTACTCCAGGATTACATAGAAATAGACACGGGAAGGTACATGTCATGTACTGGTACATGGCCAATATACATAGGCATGGAGAGAAGAGCACAGGAACTCCCCAGGTGTCCAAGACACATTATATTGTACCCTTACACAACATGGAGTACTACATGGTCAGTGATCTATGAAATGTAATGGAGATGAAATTCCAAAAGAGAAGGTCCACATGCCGTGTGGACCTCCTTACACACTGTGTACTTCCTTTTTTAAGAAACTTACAACTCTTGTATCTTTTTTATTTGGACTCTAATTTTGATCAAAGGGTGGCCCATCCTAAGTAGTTTTCCATGGAGAACATGATGGTGGAATTTACTATGTTTTTTTATATATGATGTGAGATATTAAAACTGTGATACTTCTTTAGGTGGAGCTCAATGATGAAAGTGATATGAAAGGATCATCAGAGAGTGGTACCCCCTGACAGACTAGAGCATAGGTCTTCTATCTATCTACTAAGTGGTACCCCCTAATAGACTAAAGTGTGGGTACTCTACCAACTGAGTGGTACCCACTGATGGATTAGTGTGTGGGTCCTCTGACTACTGAGTAGTACCCCCTGATAGACTATGGTATGGGTCCTCTATATATCTACTAAGTGGTACCCCCTATCTGACTGGGGTGTAGGTCCTCTACCTATAGAGTGGTACCCTTAGACAAACTAGGGCATGGGACCTATATCCATCTACTAAGTGGTACCCCTTATAGACTAGGGTGCATTCCTCTACTTGAATATTTTTTCCCTTCGGCTATGCGGTACATTGGAGAGGTGTGAGTCCTCAACATGGTTACTACTTCAGACAAACACATGAGATGCTGGGAATCTTTGATGGACTCCATTGTAACTATTGGTAGACTCTTTTCCTAGTATGGGTTGTGATATAGGGATCCCCTTTTTTATTTTTTATATGTTTCTTTTGTGAGTATATATTTATATATGTATTTTATTTCATTTCTCTCTTGTCATGGGTTGAGATTTCTACTTATATGATGTCTCACATTTCCCCCCTCTAGTTTTTGGGGTGTCCTAATGGGTACGTATATACTCAAACTGATAGGGGATTTTCTTTCATGTGTCAGTCTTATACATACGATGAAGAGGTTGGTAAATATTTCAAAGGACCACAGGGATACCCAAGTGTATTTTACCTCTTAAAGTGGTCATGGATTGGAGATTTGGATCCATGATCTCTCAACATTTCTTTTCAAAATATTTTCATATTGAGACATTTTTTCTAGTTGGGAGTGAATTTTACCCTTTACTTTTTATACTACACTATCTCCCTCTTTTATATCCCCTATATCTTATTAAATTCCTTTTCTTATTATGTATATTATTATGTATTTTATTATTATTCAGTTTCTCTTTTTAATAGTGATGGTTGGGTGCGTGCGTACATGTAATTTAGGAAAAGATTTACCAGTTTAGTTATGTCTTTAAGTTTGGGTTACCTACCCCTGGCCTATGGGGTGGGCATGGGGTAGTTGTTGCTCGACCTTGTTCCAGATAGGAGGGCACTAATGGGTTGAGTCGTGACATAGTTGGTATTAGAGTAGGGTTTGGATAAATTTAGAGGATATGATGTTATTGGTGAAAAATTTAATAGTACTCTATAACCACAATGGTTAGAATGTTATAGAGAATTATAGTTATTATTTATAAATATATAGAGTTTGAGATAACCTGAATATAGATAGTATCTATCCCCCTATAAGATTGTATATTTTGATTTTATTGATATTATGATACCAAACCTTTTGGATTTATTAAATGGATCGATCCACAAAGAACCAAAGTGTAATGACCAGCTAATTATCATTTGTTTGAGAGTACAACATGTCATTACATGGCCTTAAGTGATAACCCTAAGACAACAAATGATGGAAATAAATGACAAAGGGTTTCATATACGAGTGGGGGAAGGATTTATCCTGTAAGAATAAAACCATTAACCAAACAACTCACTAAATGATGAATGAACCAAAGAAAGGCAACTCAACAACTTAATATATCTCAAAACAACATCAAGGTGTGAAACAGTGGAAGACCAAATTAAAAACAAAGTAAATAGTGTATAAACAACAAAATAATCTCAAAATACCCCCATAATCCATGCTCCAAAATATCTAAGCTCCCAGATCCCCAAACAACCGATGTATCATGAAGTGGTGCTAAAAACACGCGATACATTACCATTTCCTCTATCCCAGTAGATAGATTCTACAAAATCAAAAAGGTTACAAAGAATGGGGAGTATAAAAATCAGTAGGTTTTCCCCAATGACTTAACTACTCATATCACTAGAATAAATGAGTTAGAAATAATTATATAAAACAGTTTATATAAAACAATTTCTCAAAAATAGTTTATAACTAAATATAAACAAGTTTCAAAAAACATTTATAACCAAAATATTAAAAGTGTAATTTAACCAATTTTATAGTAAGTTTTTTTATAGAAAAATAACTAAAAAAAACTTTAAAACCATTTCCCAATATTTCTTTGGCATACCCAATCCGTTCCACACATCCACACAACCAACCATGCATGCTACGGTATGACAATTCCATACTCATGAGTGGTTTCTCTTTGATATTCCAATTCATAACAAGGTAACTGTATCCCATGTGACAATAAACCTTTGGAACTAAGAACAAGGTAATATTTCAACCAAGCCCCATATATCTATCATTAACACACACACACACCACATATGACCAAATATCTTTCCAAAATAACACTTTCAATAAAATAACCTTTTTATTGAAAACTATTTTTTATTAAAACCATTAAAATGCCAACTAATTTTGATAAAATATATTTTTATTCAAATACCCTTCCAAATAAAACTATTTAGAAGTTTCAGAAAATCACCCATTTAAAATCACCATTTTAAATTCAATAAAATAAAATTACTTGCACAATAATTTATCAAGATTTCAAAAATTCACAAAAAATGATAAATCATCACTAAAGAGATTTATTCCATGTATCAAACCTATATTTCACAATAAATCATAACAAATTTACTCAATTTTAAACTAATATGGTAAATTCTATAAGAGGAGATGAGAGAGAATCTGCCTACCTCAAAGGTTTCGACAAATATTGACATCAGACGAAGAACACTCAAGAAATCTGGGTCGATTCTTCACGGAACCCCCTTATATCGCTTCTATTAGAAATATAAAGACCAAATCTAAGTTTATTTGGCATAAACACTCATAAATATACCCTTAAAAGGTTTATATATAAGAAACCAAGAAGAGAGGAGAAGTTGATCTTAGTAGATCTCAGAAACCGATCAAGAACGCCCAATAACGATCACATACCTCAAGAACCCAGGTTCAAAACACTAAGGGAAGCCTTAAGATTGACTCCAAACACTTGGGAGAGATTCTACTATCTTCAAGGAAAATAAATATGGAGTTAGGGATGTTTGGGATAAAAAAAGATTAGTTTAGAGGCAAAAACATGTGAGAACCATTTTTTTGGATCTCCCTTTTCTCAAGCGCATGGTTAGTTCACATAGATTGACAAACTGTGTGCTAACCATGTGTTAGCTACTATCTAGAAAGACACTTGCACGACCTCCTCACACGATCTCCTTAACCGTGCACACACCATGATGAATCTCTCTACTTAAAACCTACTATTTCTCACAGTTTCTCCTAGTATTTCTACATAGTTTGGATAAACCATGCACAACCCATGCACATTTACTTTAGCCCCAAAAAATTATTGAAAGTTCACAAAACTCTCCCAAATTTCCCCTTACTTTATATCCATAAAAAAGAATTGGTTACATACTAGAAACTGGGGGTACAACATTCTCCCCACCATCTATCTTCCCATCCTCAGAAAGTAGAAATCTATCACTTCCCTGCAAGAGTTTTGGCCAATGCTCTTTCATTTCCTTCTCACGTTACCAATTCTCTTTATGAATATAACCATGTTTCCATAAAACCCTAACTAGACCAATGTTTTTCTAAAAATACTTTCTCTTCTCTATCTACAATCCACACTGGGATATGTACCAATGAAGAATCCAAATCTTGGTCAATGTAATCCCATATGATCACATGGTTAGGATCAGGCCGGTACTTTTTTAACAATGATACATGGAACAAATTATGCCCCGAACTGAACCATGGTGGAATTGACAACCTATTATCCCTCTCTCCAACCTGTTCCAAAATCTAGAAAGGGCCAATGTATCAAGGAGATAACTTTACCCGCTTCTCATAACTATGATGTCCAAGTTTTGGAGAGATCATCAAGAACACAAGATCACTCATTTAAAATAAAAATGGTCTTCGATGATGATCTGAAAAATATTTATGATGACTCTGATCCATCTCCATCCTCTTTACGATTAGCTGAATCTTCTCCATTGTTTCTTGGAAAAGGCTCGGCCCAACTAGTGATGTTTCAGCTATTTTCAGCTAGCATAGTGGAGAACGACAAGTACGCCCAAAAAATTCTTCAAAAATAGCCATATTTATCGAGGCCTGATAGCTGTTATTATTTAAGAACTCCCCTAAATGTATGTGCTTCTACCATGAGCCACCAAAATCCATTACACAGTCCCGTAACATGTCTTCCAATATCTATATCATTTGTTCAGATTTCCCCTCCATATGAGGATGGTACGTTGTGCTTTCATTTAACTGAGTGCCAAGGGCTTTATATAAGGATTTCCAAAAATGAGACATGAACCTTGGTTCTTTTCCTTAGACTGTTGACACTGGTACACCATGCCTCTTTACCAATTCGTGAATATATATTTTAGAAAGATCCTCTACTGAATGAGTTTCACGAATTGGAATAAAATGTGATGACTTGGTAAGATGATCCACTATCACCCATATGTCATTGTATTCGCAGATGATTCTTGGGAGACCTATAAAAAAATCCATAACTATCTTCTCCAATTTTCACACTAGGATATGTAAGGACTACAACATATGCACTAGTCTCTGATTCTCTGATTTAACCTACTGACAATTTAAGCACCGCGAGACAAACTCATCCACCTTCATTTTCATTCCTCTCCACCAAAACTGCACCTTAAATGACTTCTACAGATTCTATATTCTTTGATGTAAAAACCATATAAAATGGTGGAAATCATGAATATTTTGTTCATAAAAATCCATAGGTACAACCAT
Source organism: Viscum album (assembly GCA_963277665.1). Lineage (NCBI taxonomy): Eukaryota > Viridiplantae > Streptophyta > Magnoliopsida > Santalales > Viscaceae > Viscum > Viscum album. The sequence continues at coordinate 1,057,073,224 of OY728133.1, forward strand.
TCGATCTCTAAAACACAAAATTGAACTCTCATTAAGTTTACAACCCCCAATGGTCTCCCTACCATTGAGTTTTGAACTCATAATTAGGAATTCTACATCAGATGTTCATTCCTATTGGACCATCTTTACTAAATCAGTAACATGCATAGCCAAAAAAGCACAAGATCACCTTGGTCTTCACATTCAAAATGCATGTCATCTTGTACCAACATCAACTACCATTTATCCAAGGCTTCATTCAAAAACCGATCATATGAATTTCTACTCAATGCATCTGCCACCGAATTCCTTTTTCCTAGTGTATACATCATGTCAAAGTCGAAAATTTGGAGATACTCCGTACATTTACTTTGCCTCAGATTCAAATATCGCTATGAGAAAATGTGTTTCAATATTTTTTGGTCCGTGAACACAATAAATTTCTCACCAATGAGATAATTAGGCTAAGTATTCAAGGCATGAATGATTACTACTAATTCCAAGTCAGGCGTATGGTAATTATTCTCATGAACTATCAACTGACTTGAACCATAATCCACAACAAGGTCTCCTTGAATAAGATCACATCCCAACCCCGATCCCAAAGCATCATAGTATACCACATATCCCAGTCCTAATTTTGGAAAAATAAAGATAGGTGCTGAAGTAAGATGAACTTCCAACTCCTGGAAAGACTTTTGACATTCCTCTTCCCATTGGAATAGAGCATTATTTTTTGTCAAATATGTCATTGGTGTGGCTATCCATGAGAAGTCACACACAAAGCATTGGCAATAACTATCTAAACTAAGAAAACTTCATATCTAAAAGATGTTCTTTGACGGTTTCCAAAAGATCACAGATTCTATATTTTCAATATCCACTGAAATTCCATTTTCAGAAATCACATGGCTAAGAAAGCATACCTCGTGTATCTAAAAATAACATTTAGATAGTTTAGAATACAAACAGAGATCTCTCAATATTTGTAACACTATCTCTAAGGGATCCTCATACTCAACACCTGTCTTTGAATATACCAAGATTTCATCTACAAACACCACAATAGAAAATTCCAGATATTGCTGAAATGTATGATTTATCAAATTCGTAAAGACTGTTGGTGCATTTGTGAGACCGAAAGGCATTACTATATATTCATAGTGGCCATATCTTCTTCATGAAAGATGTATTTGGAATATAATCCTTCTGAACTCACAATTTATGATATCTTGATATCAAGTCAATTTTAGATAATAACATAGCTCCTGTCAATTGATCTAACAGATCATCAATGCATGGAAGTGGATACTGATTCCTTGTTGTAACTTGGTTAAGCTTAAGATAATCGATGCACAAATTAAGAGTTCTGTCAGCTTTATTCATGAAAAAGAATTTTGTGTTGTTGTACACTCCTTCTTTTTGTGGTCAAAGAAACCACATTGGTAGCATCTCTCTTGGATCTTTGGTCATGGAGTAAGATTTATTGATTGATCCGTCATATTTTGATTCCCACTCCCTCCTTGGAAATAAGTATATCTCTTTCAATTGCTCCCAGCATTAGAGTTTCTACCATTTTTAGTATGGATCATCATAATTCCTCCTCCCATATCTTCTAAGATGTCTCACTCAACCATTGTCGCTCTGTTCACCATCTCTTTATAGTCATTAATAAATAGCACTACAATCTTCTATCGAATTTCCTGACTTATCCATGATTTAAAGATGTGTACCTTCTAGGACACACTCTCCACAAATTCTAGTGAAAAGCCTACTAAATTCATGAATTTAGATATATAATCTGTAATAGAGAGATTCTCCTGCTTCAGGTTAAATAAGTCTATCATCCTATGGATTTTGAATGTGTGTGGATAGAATTGTATGTTAAACAATTCCTCCAAATTCTCCCAAGTAAGGCCTTGATCCACTTTAGCATGAAAAACTAGTTCCCACCACTGGCGTGCAAGATCCTCAAGAATATACGTCACCAATTTAACCTTTAGATCAACTGGTGTGATGGTGAAATTGAATATATGAATCATCCTACTGAGCCACACGTCTGCCTTCTTAGGTTCAGAATAACCCTAGAATATGGGTGGATTCTGCTTCATGAACTAGATGGAATGGTTTAGATTCCTTGGATAATCCCTCTAGTTCCAAGTGTACACAATCTAAAACATCTAGATGATGCTTTGAAATATTTATTGGTTCACCTGTGGCTTAAGTGCAACCATGTTCTCTGCATCTTTTTTTGATTGGTTTCTACGATGTCTACTAAGTTCCATTTTATAAACAAAAAAACTCTGTAAGTATCACTCTCTAGCAACTGATGGCTTAGTATTCCAAATTCTCTCAAAATATTGTTTTCCAAAACAACCTTTTCAAATTCAACCATATTTTTGAAAAATCCATTCTAACTTTTTAAAATCAAACCATTTTTAAAATACACCAAGTATCCTATTTTCAAAATATATCATTTGAAAAAAAATTATACATTTTTCAAAAATTTACACCTTTTCACAAGATGATATATAATTAATTAAATTTAAATATCAAATATTAGTGGGAAGACATTTATATAATTCTTAAAATGCTCTCATCATCGGCTAAACCTGTGAAAATGAGATTCTGGTATCCTATAATTATATCGAAAACACTTATGTACGAAACACACTGGTAACTTGATGTTCAACATAAGTGGGTTAGCTATGTAATTTTATGCTATACATTTTAGATCCCGACAATCCTACTCATTTATAAGATCACTACCCAAGGAATTTAAAAGAATGAATCAACTCCAATACCAAGAAAGTGAAACCTTATAGTCAGGTAATGACCGAACAAGATGATACAACTTGTAATGACATGATAATTCTCATTGGATTTAGAGTACAAAGAGTCATTAAATAGCCTTAAGCAACATCCCTAAAATGAAAAAGGCTAGAAATAGATTCCAAATGGTTTCTAATACAAGTGGGTGATGATTTACCCTTTATGAATAAAACCATTAACGAAAGATCTCACTAAATAATGCATGAACAAAAGAAAGGTAACTCAACAACTTAATATTTCTCAAAACCTCATCATTGTGTGAAAAAATGAAAGACAAAAAAAAACAAGGTAAATAGTGGATAATAAAAGAATCTTAAAAGACCAGAAGACTCCATTCATCAAAATCTCTAAGATCCCAAATTGCTAAATAGCCCATGTATCACGAAGTGGTGATAAAAAAGTATGATACGCTACCCTTTCCTATGTCCAAAAAGATAGCATCCACCAAACACCAAAGTTCTAAAGCATGGGTGAGCATAATGCTCAATAGGTTTTTCCCAATGAATTCCCTACTCATTACATTAGTATAGAAGAGTTAGAAATAATTATATAAAACAGTTTATATCAAACAATTTCTCAAAAAAAGTTTATAACTAATTATAAACAATTTTCCAAAACCATTTATAACCAAAATCATACAAGTGAGATTGAAACCAATTTTCTAAAAATTTATTTTTCTAGAAAAATAACTAAAAAAACATTAAAACAATTTCTCAATATTCCTTTATCATACCCAATCCATTCCCCACATCCACATAACCAACCATGCAAGCTATGTGATGATAGTTCCATACTCATGAGTGGTTTCTCATCGATATACCAAGTTGTAAAAAGGTAACTATATCACATGTTCCATAAACTCCTTGGTATTGATCACAAGGTCATATTTCAACCAATACCCATATATGGAACATTAACACACACACCACATTTTCCCAAAGATCATTCCAAAACAACCCTTTCAATAAAATCACCATATTATGGAAAACTTTTTTTCTTTAAAACCATTAAAATTCCCAATCATTCCAATAAAACATATTTTTATTGAAACTCATTACCAAGTAAAACCATTTATAAGTTCCAGAAAATCCACTGTTTAAAATAACCATTTTAAATTCAAGAAACTAAAATAATTTGCACAATAATTTATCAATATTTCACAAATCTACTGAAAACAATAAATCATCACTAAAGAGATTTATTCCATGTATGAAACCAATATTTAACAATCAATATTATCCAATTTACTCAATTTGAAAATAAAATGATCAATTATATCAAGATTATATGAGAGATAATACACCTTCCTCAAAGGTTTTGATGAAACTTGACAATAGACAAAGAACGCTTAAGAAAACCAGGTAAATTCTTCACATAACCACCTTAGATCTCTTCTCATAGAAAGATAAAAACCAAATATAGACTTATTTGGAATAAAAAATCATTGATATACCCATAATAGGTGTATATACGACAAACCAATAAGAGATGAGAAATAGATCTAAGTATATCTAAGAAACAAATCCAGAACGATGAAGAATGATCACAAACCTCATGAATCTGGGTTAAAAAAACTAAGGGAAGCCTTCATATTGGATCCAAATCACTTGGGAGAGGTTATCCAATCTTCAAGGAAGAGAAATCCCTATTTAGGGCTACTTAGGATAACAAATAAACACTTTTGATGCAAAAAATGTGTGAGATCCACTGTTTTAGGATCTCAATTTAACCACGTGTCCAGTTAGTTTGCATGGTTAGACAATATGTGTGCTAACCTTGCATTAGCTAATATCCAAACAGACCTTATAATGTAATCCTTGCATGGTCTTCTTAACTACACACACACTATATTGAATCTCTCTTCCTCAAACCTACTATTGCGCAAAGTTTCTCCTCAGATTTCCGCATGTTTTATAAATATATGTTTTATTTTATAGATAACCATTAGTTTTTGAAAGTGATTTGGTGATTATGTGATTAATGTTTTTTTTAAAAAGTTTACTATTTTGGTAACACTATATGATTAAGGTAAATAGAATATTATAGGATTTTATTTCATGAAAGAAGTGTTGAATTATCTTTTTGAAGCATATAGGATTTTAATGTGTCTTTTTGGTGATTCAGGTTATTTATGGAAAATTATTAGAATATCTTGGAGATTATATGGTTAGGGCATATACTTTTTGGAATGATACATTAAGAGTTATTGATGTTATTTGGATAGAAATGTTAAATTAGTCTTAGATGACAATGTGGTCAAATACTTTTAATTTTTTATTTTCAATGTTAGTCTTGAATATTTTGATGAATTTGTATGGATAGTTATTTATTGGATTACCCGAGTTGAACTCTGGGGATTATTGTTGAATTTTGGAAATTAAATTAATTTTTCTTTATATGAAGGTTTATTCATTTTTTAGAATTATATTATCTTATCATAACCATTTTGGTTTAAGTTAATTTCTAAAGACATAAGGATTTTATTTTTAACATTTTTTGGATTATTTTTTCTATTATAAGTTGATTCTAGTGCTTTGGGAATGAAAAATTTGTCTGGAATACTCATCATTTAGAGAAAAAAGATGAGTTTTTTGTGGAAATTGATTATAAGATGAAATCCTTCTTGAGAATTAAGAAAATTTCCATATGTTCTTATTATAGGAAGTAAAATAATTCCTGAAATTTTAGAAAAGTTTTTTTAATCAAAAATTTCATCCGTTTACTTTTATTACTGAGAAATCAATTAGATTTTAACCCATCAAATATTTATAGCTTTGTGATGGTTAACTTTCTCTTGACCATGTTCTCTATCACTCACTTTCAATCATTAGAAGTTAGGTTTTTCTTCCATAACTATGTTTTCACTTCCCAACACTTTTATCATATTTGGATACCTACTATGTTTTATTATAGATTTACTTCATACTTCTCTTTCATTATTTCTAAGAGAAATTTTTATTGAGCCTTTTTACAATGTGATTTTTCGACAAAGGTATTTTGAAAAGTAAAATCCTAGTTAATGAAATGAAGTTCCAATTACAAGGATGCACATTTTTTAATAGGGATAATATAATATGTTATGATTTTTAAATGAAATACTATGTTCGATAGTATACAATATACACAACCCCATGCTTAAATAAACAATGAATTACTATTATTTAAATGTGAATCCTATATCCTAGCTGTTGAATTCAAGGGAATGAATAATATTAGACAAATAATGAAAAATATAATGTTCCTAATCATTTACAATTTATTTATGAATTATTTTTATATAATCAATCCATTTTTTGTAAAGTCATATTATTATTCAAAAATATGTTTTCCTCAAAAACGGGGTTTCATTCTTTTTATGAGTTAATATTATAAACATTTTTTTGTTGAAATTTTAGAAAGTTGATTTGAAAAAATGATTTTAATTTTTTAATTTATTATGTCAAAATTATATTTTTATCTTTTCTTGATAATTTTATAAAAATATTTATTTTTAAATGAATTATAAAAATAATGATTTTTGTTAGAAATTATATTTTATTTGTAATTTTTTACAAAGTCTATTTATATTTTAGATTATTTATAAAACTTAATAACTTCATTTTTATGTAAAATAATCCAATTATGGGGTTTTAAATATATTTTACCTTTTAATTTTGTATAAAAACTTTTTATATTTGAAAAGGACACTTTTCTAAAATATATGCGTATAACCTGTTTGATTTTAAATTAAATTATGATATTTTTATATTTTAAATATTGAGAAATAGAATACATATTTAGAATAATAAGATTAGAATTGGGTAAATATGTTCATTTTATTTTTAGTCGAAATGAATAATAATCTTAATAATTTTTTTACCTCATTAAAGGTAAATCAGGAAATTAAGGGTAAAAAATAAAATAATAAAGACTATAAAATGACACAAAAACTAGTCTAATTTTTATTCAAGGTGTCCATATCTTCTATAATAATCCAATATTCTGTTATATGACCTATTTTTTATTTGGGTATGATTATGACCAATATTATATTTTATGTAAAAGTAAAAAATGTCACACTCTTATTTTTTAATAACTATAATATTTTTTACATGGGGATAACCAGAGGATATATTAGGTTTGAAATATTTATTTTAAATGTAAATTATTTTAATTTATCATGGTAATTTATTTTAAATTTCTATTGAGAAAATAATTACCTTAAATTATTACACTACGTTGATGCAATAATTATTCAATTACTGTAAAATCAAATAAATGATATTAAAAATATTAAAAGTATTATAATTTGAGATAATTAATATGATTTAAGAATTTTATATATGAAAATAAAACCATATTAATTTATTAATATTTTTTTAATTTTTCTTATTGTAATAATGTTATTGAAATTAGAGTAATGAATAGTTCTACAAATTGAAATTAATGATATATTATAACAAATAATATTTTATTAAATCATATAAATTTATTAAAAATGGTATATTTTTCCAAGTTATTATTAAATTGTTTATAATATCAAAATTTTTCATTTTACAGGCCTTATTTATATTTATAGCAACTATATTGACCCCTAAAGAGTGAAAATACATGTTGTCACAATAAGTGATAAAGGTGTTGATGAGGGGTTAACACCAAAATAAAATGGTAAAAAAATTAAAAGATTTATAATTTTCATAATATGGGATTATTTAGACCCATACTCATCCTATATTCTAAATAAATCAGTTTGGGTCCATTTGGAAATGGAAAGTAATATATATTAATTTTTTTTAGAATTCCAAGAGTGCTCCTCACCTCTCTTATAAAAGGGGATCTCTTATTCCTTTTAAGTAACACTTAAAAACCCATTTTTTCTTCTATTATATAAAAAAATACCTTAATAAAATTCCTCCCCATGTTTTATATGCCTTATTTAGGTCATAATACCAACCTTGGTGGTCTTAAGGTGTTAAAAAAAGAAGGTTGTATGGAGAAGAGGTATCATTTTTAATCAAGTGTTTTTGTTTTATTTCTTCTTCTACCTCATTATAATATTATTTAACCATCCTTATGTAATAGAAAAATTATCTTAAATATACTAAGGATTTTTATGTTTATGAAACAACCTATATGCAACTTATATTCTATGAAATTAAAGATAAAACAGTCATTCGTGTGTACGATGGACACCCGCCTCATGAACTGATATAATTTACTTTCCATCACCGTCTCTCATAGATGGATTATAATGATTGAATTAATGTTTATATATTATATTCATGAAATATTTATCATTCCTAAAATATAATATATCCTTTTACTTTTTCATTTCCATTCATTAAAAGATGATAACGTTATTCATGCGTACGTGTGGAATACCTCCTCCACGAAGTGACCTGATTCATTTTTCATCCCCAAAACATATGAATGATATATATAAGTATATTTAAAAAAGTAATATGATAATTATGATATTATTATCACTAATTAAATATAAAATAATACCTTCCTTGTTTCCATAATGATCATTGAAAAATGGAAATGTTACTCATGCATACTCATGGCCTCCCATCTCTCTGATTATAACATAGTTCATTTTTCATAACCATATATAAGATTTGGATTTAAAAGTATAATTAATATTTAAAAGATATAATTATTTCATTATTATTATTCTGGATATGGTGTGATAATTATATCTTTGACAATATTCAACCTACCAAAGTCATTTTTGACATATGAGCTGAATATCATCAAAATGCCCAACATGAATTTAATTGATTAAGTAATTGTATATAATATGGAATTAAATTAAATAAAGGAAAAATTAACATGAATAATATTATTAATAAAGTGTAAAATTAAAATAATTTTGTTATTCAGTAAGATAAATAACGTACATGATGATTCAAACTCAAGGTAAGGGTATTTTTAAAATCCTCCTTTACAATATCCCTTAAAACTCTATTTTATTCCATATAATTTTTTTTAAATTTATTTTAGGGATTTTTTTATATGGAAAATAAAATATTTATATACTAAATTTTATGTATCTTTTAAATTTATTTTAATGGTATTCAAAAGGAATCGTTTTACATAATGTTTGACTTTCTGTACAAATAAAAGAAATGTTCTATTATGATATATAATGGGATAATGAATTTTCCCACCACCATAACCAATATTTAAATTTTGTTTTCTTCTACAATATTTCATTTTTTATTCAAAGAAAAATCCTCTTTACATTTTTATGTGTATTTCAATATTGAAATTGGTTTCTTAATAAGAAATAGTATTGATATATTTGAAATGTTTTATAGAGAGGTTTAAAAGAGTTTTTCAATGGTTTTATTTATGATATGGTCTTTGGAGAGGATGGAGGATGGAAGTGTATGAGAATGAGGGTTTATCTCGATAAAGACATGACATCTAGGTTTCCTAGTCATGATGACCACCCATCTCAGTTTCTATTTCAATAAAGCTGAGGTGTTTTTTATCCCTCCAAGAAATATTGAGGCTTCGGTAAAATATGTTCAACAACAAGATGGTTAGTGATCTAGTAGGGAGGACTTAACTACTAAGATAGATATCTGTAAATATGATGGTTTGAAGATGGTGGTAGCAGGTGATTGTGTTCATCATGATCTGGTGGTGTGTGCTAAAGTAGATAAGTGAAAAGTGGTGGTGGTAGCTAAGAGAATAATATCCTATAGATCTATGGGTTCTGAACTAAGATCAGTGATATCTAATAAAATGAAGGAATGCTGAGCTTTGATGATGGGGGTAGTGGGTAAATCTATTAATCGTGATCTGTTGGTGTGTATTGAGTTAGATCTTAAAAAAGTGGTGGTGGTAGCCAAAAGTGTTATACTACATAGATCTATAGGAGGTCGGGCTTCAGTGAGATCTAAGGTGATGAATGATATGTCCGTGAAGGCCAATCTGAAGGATATCCGTTGATCTTAGACTGATAGTAACCGATCTATGGTGGATGAGGTTGAGATTCCTCGAAGAAAGGCTACAGGTTTTTTTGATGTAGAAAAGATACAATCTAAAGCCATTGATATGGATATGGTAAAGACTTGTGCTACAACTGTTGGATTGACAGATGCAGGAAACCCTAGAAGCTATCATGCAGGTATTAAAGTATATTATAATGAATGATAATTCATATCTGTATGTGATGGTTCATTTAAAATAATTATGAAAAAGGGTGATAATTCCTATGTGGTTTACAATATAGAATCTATTATTGATAGATTTAAACATTGTGAGCATTCAATTATTCTCACACTTGTTCTTCCTGGTCGAGGAAAACCTTGGAAGATTGATTATTCAGTCAAGAAGTTAACTTATGTTTGGAGATTTTCTGATTGGTTATGGATACCCATGGGTCAAGGATTTTTCCACATTATTTTCCCATCAGTGTATCTAAAATGAAGAACTTGGGGATTTGGATCAATTACAATAATGCCATGTATGGTTTTCTATAAAGAATGAGTCTTTTGTTCTAATCCATTTTATATAAAAAATACCAAAGTTCGTGTTTCGATTAATTTTTTTGATTTTCACTGGATCTTGTGGCATCTTAATAATCTTTTTGACTTTAATTCTACTGTGGGAGTGCCAATAAAAAGGGATAGGACCACTAAGGATGTGAAATTTGGTCAATATTCTAGGGCCTTGGTGGAAGTAGATATAAGTTCATGCTTGATTCATAATATTATTTTTCCCACATTGGATGATGACATCTCTCTAAATATGGAATATGGGATATTACCTAATTTCTGTATGGATTGTCAAGTTATTGTCCATGTCAAATAAAAGTGTTGTAAAAACATTACGTACTCTTTTTTTTCGCAAAAAGGGAATCATGAGACCTCTTGTAAGAATAAGTTGAAGAAGAAGAAAATCATGAATAAAGCTTGTGTTTCAAAAGTGGTGGAAGATATTCCTTGTAAACTAGTTCAAGAGACTCAGTTCACTTAGTAGACTAAACGAAGTGTACCTATTCCGGAAATAGGGGAATGAAGGTCTGATTTGACTAGATTTGAGCATGGGTTGGCCTTGGTTTTGGTTCCTGAGCATGGAGCTGATGGTGGAAAGAACTCAGGAGTGGATCAACGTGACTTTGGTCATGTATTTGAGAGTAAAGAAACTACAAGTGACGGTATAAATAATTCAAATATCCAGAAAGAAATTTCCAAATTAATAGAAGCATTGGGAATCCATGAAAGGTGGGATGATGTTGAGGGAGATTCACAAAAAAAAAAAAACCTATATTCAGAAGTTATCCAAAGGTTAATATTCTATTTTGGATGATGAAGGTTTCCAGCCTGTTCCTCCTAGGAAAGAAAGAAAGATAAATATTATTCATATCTAGATCTAACTATGGTTATCAGGTTCCATGGTCATTTTTGTTATGAATCTGATTGGGATAGTGATTATGATTCTTCATACTGTGACAATGATATTTTATTTATTTCTATTTTCTACATGTCCTGAGGTAATGTGTGCTTGTATGAACATGTGAATCCTTGTTTTTTCATTTATTTTCTTTTTAATAAAAATGGATCTTCCCTAATATTTTTGGTATGGTCCTAGGAAATTATTTATAAAGGTTTGAGCCCCATTATATATCACGGGTGAGACAATGATATCTTATATGATGGTTGTACCTAGATAGCACTAGGTGATCCCATAATAGCTTATTAGATGTGTGTGCCCTGATAGCTCTCCAATGCATTGATGAATAATTATTTTGTCTAAAGAATTATATTAGAATTTATATGAATTTCTATTATAATCTACAAGGGTTTTTAAGGTTTTAAATATGATGATGTCCCATAAACCTACATGGATTTTCTATGCTTTCTAATGAATTTTCAAGAAAATTGTTTGATTTTAAAAGGTAAGATAATATTATTTTTAAAGAAAAAATGATGATATTTTTTGACAAAAAGGAATGTTTTTAATATTTTTTCATGGATTCTCATGTTTTTTACTTTACCAGTAGATTTATTCTACTTATGTCTCTTACTAATCTTTTTGGGCTCATCTCACATTTTTAAATATTTTTCATTAGTTATAAGTGTGTATAGGGGAAAGAAAGAAGTCAAGTTGAAAGTTGTGAATATTTTTTGTGAAAATAAATAATTTCTTATACTAAAAATTTTATATTGTTGGGAAAATGGATATTGATCAGAGGTGCCCAATTTTTAAAAGATGGTTTAGTTTTGTAAGTGTTATGACCAAATTATATGAAACTTTAAACCTATAATATTTTTGATAATGAAAGAAAGTGAATTATAGGCTAAGTACGCTAGATTATGTGATGTTCAAGTCTAGGTATTTAATATATAAATTACTTTCTTATATTTTTGTTTACTAAAAAATGGTAACATCGCTCATGCGTATGTGTGGACTACTATCTTCATAAAGCAATGTGATTAGTTATCATCACCACACAACATAGATGATATATATAATTACATTAAATGAAATAGTTTTTTATTATTCATATAATTATCTTTCTATAAAGGTAAAATAATAGTTACCTTATTTCCATAATGATCATTGAAAAATAGAAATGTTATTCTTGCGTACGTATGACCTACCGTCTCTATGATTTCAATATAGCTTATTTTTTATAACCACATTTTATGTTTTGTTTTAAAATTATAATTTATGTATGAAAATAATAATTATTTCTTGATTATTATTTTTCATAAGATGGAATAATGAACTCTTTTACCATAGTCAACCAACTGAAGTCATTTTGGAAAAATGATCTAAATATTATCAAAATGTCTAATATGAACTTAATTGATTATAATTTGGTAAAAGGAATAATAAAATTCAGAAATGTTGTTTATAAATTAAATTATTAACACATTTTTTTTATTTTGGAAGATAAATAATGGTCATGATGAGTTCGACTCATGGTAAGGTACTTTCTTTTAAAAATCCTCTTTTAAAATTCAATTAAAACAAATTTCCTTCCATGACCATATTTTTAAAATTATTTTATTGATGTATTTATACAGATCTAAAAAATTTATAAAGGTATTTTTTCTCTTATTAATTTAATTCAATGGTTTTCAAAAAGAATATTTTATGGAATGTTTTGAAATTCTTTACAAACATACAAAAAGAATGTTCTGTTTTATCATATATGGGGAACATGAATTTTCCCCCCACCATAAACATTATTTGATTTTAAATTCCTTTATAATATTCGATGTTTTATTAAAATAAAAACTCTATTTCCCTTTATTATGTGAATTTTATTTTTAAAAATTGGGTTTTAAAGGAAAGATATATTTTAATATCCGAAAATGTTTTCTTATGGGTAAAAATATTATTTTATGAGTGAAATGATGAAAATGAAATATTACATGTTTTATGATTATGTTATGGTTATTTGGAATTGTTTATGATGAAATTTTGTTCTATTTTAAACTAAGTATGGTTGGTTTCATTATAAACCAAGGACGAGTGGTTACATTATTAACTAAGAATTTATAGTTCCATGATAAACCAAATATGGGTTGGTCTATGATAGCCCCCCAATGCATTGTGTATTGAAGGTGACATTATGATTATTCCACATGTAATAGTGATATGAAAAATGATGTTCTATGTTACCTAAATATTTTATGTATGATTTATATAAGGGTTTATAGAAATATTATTATTTCTCAAGGTATGATAGAGATATTATGTTTAAAGGAAATTATATACAACTTTTTATGGGTGAAAGTAATGACTTTGTGAAAAGGTTTTTATGATTATTTCACGAATTAAAAGAAACCATTATGTGTATTATATTGACTTTAAGATTCATTATGAAATGTTTATAAAAATATTTATCTAGAGAAGTTGATTTCTTGGGTAATAAAATATTTTTTTGATCCCACAATCTAATTTTTAAAAGGTAAATTTTTATAAGTATTTATGGAATAACAATTTTTCTCTTTTTGTTTATTCACCTTAGTAAGATTTTTTTCTCATACCATGTTTTAAAATGTTTTCATAGGTTTGTTTGGATTATTAGTGAAAGGTATTGGGACAGGATAAAAATTATTAAGATGCGTCATGAAAATAAAACATGTTTATTTTTAATTTTTTTGTTTTATTAAAAAAAGGGATACTAAATAGAAGTTTACACTTTTTAATATAAAGGTTTTTTGTAAGAGTTGTGAAATAACTCTCTAAAATTGAAACCTAATAGATCTTTGGGAATTTAAGAAAGTGAATTCTAGTTTAAAGTCACTATAATATTTAAAGTATAAGTTCAGATCCTCATACTTCTTCTCATGAAGTTTGGACTTGGTAATATCTAAGAGATAAATTTATGAGGACATACCTTCTAATAAAAATTACACATGTCATGTATCATTGGATATTACTATATTCAGATGTGTGTATTAATTTTTATACTTGAGATTATTACTATTGTATGTCATGAAACATGATAGTTTACATATAGATGAAAACCATGATGAGATATGTTTGGTGGGGTAGGATACAATATATGTTTAATAATTTATATAACATTAATGAACAAGTCAAGAAATTATTTATCCCTTTTGAGTTTTTATTGTTCCCCACTGAGTTCATTTTAGGTAGTCAAATAAATATAATCAAGAATTTAGGTTGATAAAACAAGTTTGTAACTTTCTTGATGAGATATCAAGGAAAAGTGATTATGTTACATGGTAAGTTTTCATATGAGGTTATTTTCACTCCAACATTAACTTCTTTCTCTATGGGTTTCTTAATGTGTTTCAAGATATTTATTTTCGATTTAGGCATACTCACCAAATTCTAATAATAAATTAACCTAGAGGGTCGCATAGAAACTGTATCCAAAACTCAGTTAAATTATATTTTAATTTAACAGTTATAATTAATATTATTCTCTGAACCAAAAATTAGTTTTTATTGTGGTTATACTAATCTCATAAATTCAATCAATTTTTATTTAGTTCAAAATATATGTGATTTTAATATTAAGTAAATATTATTTTCCAGTTATAAAATATAATATTTATTATCTCTTTCTTATTATTCATCAGATAATAAATAATTATATATTTAATAAAAATATTTATTTAGTTATGTGAATATTTAAATAAGTATTTATTCACTATTTATTGAATATAATATTAATTTATTTAATAAATAATATAATGATATTTATTTAAATAAATATTTATAATTTTGGGTTTGATAAATACTAAAGAGGATTGACGGGCTAAGTTAAGGACCAAATGAAAATGATATAATTTATTTAATATAATTTAAATAAATAAATATTTAATTATATAGGAAATGATATTTAAATATCTGTGAGTTATCACACATCATGAAATATAATAATAATAATAATAACATTTTTAGATGTGGGTCTTACTTATAATAAATAAAATAGTTAAGGGTCTTTATTTTAATAATAATTTTCTAACCCAATATATATAACCCAACTTATATTGTTTCTTGGGTTAATGGAAATGTTGTTCACAACACATTCTCTCTCAATAAGTATCTCTAAATTGAAGATAATTTCTCAAGAATAATTCTAATAATGAGTGATGATCCTCCTCCTCCCCCCCACATTAGATTTAGAGAATAAGAGTAGAATCCTTCAAGACCAAAAGGTTTATTATCGCAATTAATGAGGAATAATTTAAGATGATTTGTACCTCCATGATAACACCTAGAGTTCCATAAGTGATTTTTTTTATATTTATGGAGCATGTGTGGGTACCACTAGAGGAATTATACTTTTTATTCTTCATTTCCATGACATTACGACAAGGTTTACTTAATTTATCAATGAATAATGAATTATAAAGTCTATTTAATTATTTTTTATAAAATAATTATAAATTATTTGGGAAAAAATACCATCTTAAAATATTTTAGTTCCATGTTCATCCAATTTGGAATATTTATCCAAATAAATTTATGAAAACCATTATTGGTCACAAGACCAACTACTTCCATTACAACCTAAAACCTTAAATATACCCCTTCTCATTTACCACAAGATGTGATGATACTACCCTTATATAGTATACACCTTCCCCTTCCCATGGGAAGTGATTATAACCTAACTCTAGTATATGCTTCCATCTGGAGGGAACAAGATACAAGATTTCCAAACCCTCAATCATTTCATCAAAATCTATCTAGACACGAATCATGTGAGTGTGAGTATGGATCCTCCCATTATTGTAAGTAATTGTTTACAATATTTAATTTATCTATTACTTTTTTTATTGACAACATGTATTGAATGATGTCTTCCTATGATACTATTTTCTTTTATATAAATGAAATTTTTTATACATGTCCCTGTATTCACCTATTTATTCACTATTGTGTTGAAGCATACTGGTGGTGCTCTACTGAGTCTGTATATGCTCACACATTACTTGGGAACACTACTGGATATGAAACTTAATTTCATTCATTTCATTTTTTTTGTGAACTAATGGATTCTATTTTGGATTGATAGGTGTTGGTTTATGTTTTTGTATCAAAATATCTTTTCTATTAGAGCATGAGGTCATGTTTATAAGGGTCAGCATGAGTACATTGACTTACCTTTTTTGTTACATTGACTATTTATAGTTGTAATTTTCTATTTCAGTGTGTTACATGTAAGATGATTATTTATAACTTATTGAATTTATATATATTCGTTTGTTTCTCTTTTATAGTTATGAATTTTCATTATGTCATTTGATTATTTTTTTTGGGAGTGTGCAACTCATGTGTGAGTCATTCCAATTCCTTTTTATAATCCTATCATAACTTATCAATTAATCAAAGGTAGTAAATCATTTCCAATTGACACATTAGACCCATGGAACTAATCACCAGCCCCTAGGGGTTGGGGAAGTCTCATGGAGTCTATGGTGGTTCTGATTTAGGTAGCATTCAGGTCTCCAGACAGGGTCACTACAAAATGTTATCAGATCTGTGTTTTAGGATTTTAGGAAATTTTTTATTTCTATAAAAGAGGAATGAAGTTAATATGTAGGTGGTACACTATGTGAATTTATGTCCACCTTTTCTTTGGTGGAAACCTAAGTTATCGTGGTTTTATAGGTGTTTTATCTTTGAATTGTGGGTGTGGGTAAGGAATAATTATCAAAATATCAAATTTGAATTAGAAAAAACATTGGATTCTAGTTATAGGTTATAATTAGAATGCAATACTTTCACCAATTAATTCATCACGAGGTATAATGTAATAATAAAATAAGATCATTTAATTTATATTATTATAACCATATATGTGAATGTATATAATTAATTAAATAATAGTTTATAATGTAAATAGTATTTTACTATATATCTTATTATTTTATATTCAATTAATGAAAGTCACATAGATATATGTATGTGTTGAGATTGATTAAGATTCCCCTTTTAAATAATATGTTATAGGTGTTTCTTTTGAATGTAATTTTTTAACATGTCACTTATTATTTGATTTTTTTTCTTTCTGAGTATATTACTTGTTTATCGATTAGAAATGAATTGTAAAAACTATTTTTATTCTTTATATTTATCATGTAATATATTTTTCCAATTCCATATTTATTAGGATTAGTTTTTTGGGACATGTTAGAGTCTCCATGGAAAATTGTTTTATAGACTTGTGATTTTAAATAAGACAAAGTTTATAAAAAGTAATGTTTTTTTTGAAATGGATATATTTTATTAAAATAACTTTATAAAGTTTTTTTATTAAACAGAACTTATAAAATATATTTCTTTTGAGTAATCCAGAGTTTTTTAATATGTTATGTTTTAGGAAAGTAAATTTGAAAATATTTTTTTTATAAATGCCAACTTTAAAAATGAGTTTTTCTTTAAAGTGTTTTGAAAAAGGATACAAAGTTTTATTTTTATGAGGAATATGTTTTCTGATAAAATTCATTTTGATAAGTGAATATTTTTTACAAACTAAAATTCAATTTCCGGATGGATTTAGGCAAGCCTCAGGTAAATTTTATGGTGGGGGATTACTATAAGGTTAAAAATGATTATTTTTTAGTATTTTTAGGATGTTAGGTTTTTATCCTTTTGGGTATTGAAATATAATATACTTGGTAATTAGTAGTGGATTTTGGTATTAGGAATAGGGGATACAATGATCATTTTAGAATACATATTAGTATGTTAGTGGTCGACTTGATTCATGGATATTAGAATCTTGTGTTACTTGGAAAATTTCATTGAATTTAGGAGTCATGAATTTTAAAGATAGTGAAAATTAGGATTCATATTAGTTTTATAACTAGGGATTTGTAAACCTATGATATCATGAATTCTAAATGAATTTTCAATTTGTATTTTATAGGATTAAAGGTTTTATGGTAGGGAGTTTGTAAAGTTTTGTGTCCAAGTATATTTAATTATTGTGTAATGTTGATTTTACTATGGGAACTATTTAATGAAAACATGACATTATTTAACTTTTGGGATCTTAGGGATATTTTGTTTTCATTTTAAGATTTTTTATTGAATTTACTTGTTTAAGGATTAAATATTAAGTGATTATTGGTATAGTAGGATATTTAATAGGTGGTATAGAGGTTCAAGAGCATATAAGAGTTGTTGGGACTTGATGTTTAGCATTTTAGGTGACAATAGGTACCTAGTGGTGTGGAACTAGGTACTAATTGATATGGGTAGTGCACTTGATGGTCTATGGGTTCCCCGGGTACCCAGTGGAGCATAACATGTACCAAGAAGGCTTTGTTCTGGGTGTTTAATCTGTTAATTTTGGTCAATTTCTTATAAACCCCTTCAACCCTAATTTTCTCCCTCCATCCATTTCAGTCCCCATAGCTGGTTGAGATCTCCTCACAGGAAGCCTCTAGTTGTTTTTCTTACCCTTATTTTATATAGTGATCTAAAGATATATCAATGGGGTTTATTTCACTAAATCAAATTTAATACATCCTTCTCTTTTCTTCTTATTCTCTATCCCCTCATCCCCCATTTTATATTTATTTAGTTAAATATCATATGATGAATTTCACCAAGTCATGGTAAATTCATTTGAATCATTAATGAATTATTTTCCATTATTCCAAGGAAGAATAAATGGGTGGTTTTACTTTGATATATCAGTGTTTTGATTATATGATAATTGAGATGTTTTGTTATATGGTTTTTATAATTTTGGTCTATAATCTAAAGATTATTAAGATTTTCTGATTATATCGTTGGGTTTTTATGATCATGGAAAGATTTTAGGGGTTATATAACTATGTTTTCTTTGTATTTCATTGTGTCTTAATAATAATAGATGTATATTTTGGATTCATTAGTTATGAATATTTATGAAATGGTTAATTGGGGATATTTGGTAAACATTAGAATGTGAGTGAGTGATTTTTGGATCATTAAATCTAATCAATAATTAAGCTATGGAGTTTAAACTCTACATGTGAACTCTTGGGATATACCGCTGACATGATTTTCACTAGGTTTTATAAAGAATAATAATATAAAAAAAATTATTTTTAGAATTATGAATGTTGATTTATAATCATATTTTTGAATATCAAGGAAAAAAATCAAAGAATTTTTACATGAAAGTATGTAATAATTTCATTTTATTATCTTTTTTTGTAAACTCTTTCAATTAATGTTTATTTTTAACATTATTAATTAAAGAAAATTTTATTTAATATATTTTTTTTCATTGGATGATTATGACATCTTTACATATTATAACTGGTCTCTCCTGAAATATTATTTGGAAAGTTTAATTACATGGTTCTAAAAGATTCATGTGAATATAACTTAATTTTTTTTTATTTATCCAATGAAATTTTTACTTATATATAAGTCCATTTTAATCCCCATTAAATTTTTTTATACGTAGTTTGTGAATTTTAATTATAGGATTGAAAAGTGCGACTATGATTGGTTATGAATTCTATTTTATGACCTTTTTTATATTTTATTAAGGATATCACTTATTCCAACTTTCTACTACATGATTTATAAGATTTCAATACAAACTTAACCATAGTTAAGAGCTTTCATCGATGGAGAGATAATGAATGGGTTGATCTAAGTGGAATTAAATGCTATCATTTTCCCAGAACATTAGTTTCTTAAACCATGTTACTTTATAAAAAATAATAATATTTAAAAACTCAAAATTTTATTCTATAAAATAATAAACTCAGTTTTTATTTTATATTTTTTTTGAAAATATATACTTTTTATTATTAAACTAGTTATTTTCTAAAAAACATTTCATTATAATGGTGTTATCAAAGTATATTTTTCAAGATAAACCAATTTTATTTATTTTATATGATAAATGAGTTATGTTTATAAATTTTATTTATCAATAATCATTTCCTTAAATTTATCATTTTCTATAAAGTAAGTCACCAAATTTGGGAGAACTATTTTGAAAAATAACCCCACTTTTATTTTTGACTAATCAAGGCATGTGACTTACCACGTGACCTATTTGTATTATCAAGATCTAGCTTGAATTTTTATATAGGTTTTTCTTTAGGATTCATGTTAATTTTCACTTAATATATTAAAGTGGAGATTATATTATGAATCATATTGCGATTAACTTAATATCAATAAATTGAGTTATCATTTTGTTATCATTTTTTCAATGAGATAATTTGTGATCATATCATGTTACATCTAGACTTTATTTTTATTATGAAAAGTGATTTATATAGTTTTTAATATGTAAAAGTTATTGTATTATTATATCAAGTAATTTTATTGATCAATTTAGGGATATTTCTTGATCATAACTACTATTTTAATAATTTTTGTGATTTCTATAGTGGTATATTTTTATTATATGAATTTTATATACGTAAAAATTACATTGAGAATGGTGAATGGGATGGGATGATAATGCCTTGACTCTAGTATACCCCTTACCCTTTACCATGGGATGGGCCGATAGTACCCAGACTTAGTATACACATTTCCCTTCCTAAGGGATGGACTTATGATCTAACTCTAGTATATGATTCCTTTTAGAGGGAATTAACTAGAATATTTTCCCACCCCCATTCATTTCATTGATATCAATCTAGTCTCAAAGTATTTGATTATAGGTATGGATACTCTAATTATTAGGACTTATTATTAATAACCTCTAATTCATATATTAATTTTTCATTTTTATTTGTTTCTATGTATTGAATGACACCATACTACGAGACTATTTTTTTTATATATCTATATAAATGAGTATATTTTTTCATGCATACTATTATTTATACACTAATATTTTGAGGCATGTTGGTGGTTACCTATTGAGTATGTATATTCTCAAAACCCGTATTGATGTTCTAATGTACACATAGATTCATTTTCTATATTTTATTTAAGTTGTGAGATTATAGACACTACACTGGCTAGCTAGATTTTGGTGAATTTTTTTGTATTAAAATACATGCAGTATTAGAGTAGGATGACATATTTTTATGGGGAAGTGTTGGCACATAGCCTTCACTTTTCAAAGACATTGAGTATATATTTTCGTAATTATATATGTCAATTTTTTCAATATTTAATTATTATATGTTTCTGACTATATTCATAGATATTTGTTCATGTTTCCCTTTTATTATTTTTCAATAGTTTTAGGCCATTTGGTTTTTTTGGGAGTGTCCAACACATGATAAATTTATGTTAGTATCTTAGGGGAATCCAATCATGAATTATCATTTAATTATAGTATGTAAATTTTCCCAATCGATGCTTTGGAACCATAAAACTATTGTCATTCATTGAAGATCAAGGAATTATCTTGGTATCTATGGTAGTCCTGGCTTATGTACTATTTTGGAATCTAGGTCGATGTCACTACAGGGTTGTATTATGGTATTGGGGTACAATGCACTAGTTCTTAGGAGATAAGGATAAAGTGGACGATGTAAAATGGGATTGGAAATCAAGTTGTTCAATGATTATGTTCCTTTGGGTTGTGGGGTGTAGAGGAAGGTAGGATAATCATTGAATGAAAATTAACAATGAAATAGAAAGGGTTTGGGTTTTTTTGTTTATAAATGGTTTAAAAAATATTACACTAAATTAAATTAATTTTTTTATTTTTTATTTAGTGGGTTTCTATAAAACTATTTCAAATTATCCACCACTAAGAATTAATATTCTTATAGTGTTCTGGTAATGAAGTGTTGGGATAATGTTTGTCAATTATATTTTAGAACTACTTCATGGGTTGTCTACCATGATGTGATATATGCAGAGTGTTTAATTTTCTAATAATGGTTTAAATATGTGTTTTGGTTTAGTTCTTGTTTGAAATGGGGAGTGAACCCAAACTATAGTTAAGGATGTAGACTATAAAATAACATGGTTTGGAGATCACTATATCATGTTTATATTATGTTTTGATAGAGTATTATATTATACCAAGTACGAGTTTTTATAGTAACAACATGGTTTTGTTCAAAGTTATATTTTATGAATGAAAATTACCAATGATAGTTAGGGATATTGGGGTTTAAAGAGTCATAGTTCTTCGATCATTGTTGGAAAACCCAAACCACAAGGTCATTTATGTCCCCACACCATGTTTGGATAAACTCAAACATTAAATATAAATTTGGACACCCATATTACCTCATTAAATCTATTATTCTTCTTATAAACTCTATATAGTTTAATATTTCTCTTTTTAGTGATTTCTAAGGATCATTTAGTTTTTAATATCAATAGATGTACACCTCATGTACTAAAATACTCTCCTTTTATTCCATCACAATTTATCCCTTCCATTCTCTTATTCATTCCTATTAAGGACCTATGAAAATATATTATGTATTGATATTATGAAGGATTATATTTTGGTTTGTTATTAAAGGTTTGTTAGAATTGTTTTTGTAAATGTTGGTTCATGAGGGCATAATTTCATCTTTATAAATACATATCTAATCTAGACTCTATTTGAGGTAGATGATTAAAATTATCTATTTTCATTTACTGTTGTTGAATTTTTTTAGCATGATTTAGTTTGTCTTTGAGTATGGAGATGAGACTATCCTGATTGAAGATGAATAACTGAATTTAATGTATAATGGATGTGAGTCTTAATCAATATATGTGATTTCTTTTTATTATTAAATTTGTGAATATCATGGAATGAAATTTGTATTAGTGGCATTACTGATAATTAAATTATGTAAATTTTTATTTCTTGTTGTAATGGTACTATAATGAGGTTTAATACAATGTCATAGTGTTAAATTTATATATTAATATTTTATTGGAATAGGTCTTTTTGTGACAATTTAATGTGGTGGCATGGTGATGATGTTGTGAATATTGAATTTTAGTTTCTCATAACATGGAAACATAATGAAAATAGTGGGTGTAAATAAATAATTGTAATGGGGATGTGGTTTTTTTTGATATTGAAATGATTACATTAATTAATAAATTAATTTATTATATTGAAAATAAATTGTAAATGATGAATTAATGTGGATAGTAAATCATGTAGAAGTGGATAATGAATGATGTATAATTTCTAGAAGTAATTTTTAATGTATTTAAATGGAGTTGATATAATATGTTTACTAATGAATAATGAGGTAGTACTATTTAATTACGAAATATAAATAATTATTAAATAAGTTATTGGTTATTGTGTGGTAGCGACATTGTTTTATTAGGTGTTTGGGTGAGGAATTTTTTATTGTTGTGTCACGATTTTGGTGTGATGATGAGATGTTTATATATGTGTTTGATATTTTTTAAATCCAAGAAATATATTTTTTATTAATATATAATATTTTTATGATTTTTTATTTCTTTCACACTACCACTTGTGCTGGATAACTTAACCAGTACCCAAATGAGGTTTTGTGTATTGGGTACACCCGTAAAATCCCGGATGTAGGTGATATAGAAGATTGAATAATCCCCCACTCTCACTCTTATTTTTGTATTTAGTGTGGTTACATGGTAGTAGTAGTGTCTATAGTATGTGGTGTACTTGGATGTGGTATGAGGTGATGGTATGTAACTCTAGCGTGCAAACGAAGATTGTGGTTGTAGTATGTTATATGGGAATAAACAAGAGTTTCTAGATATATACCATTAGGGTGTGGGGTAAAATAGATCAATTATGAAGTTGGTTTGGGATAAATTATTTTATTTATTTTCAAGATTTACTATATTATGAAACTATATATGAATTTATAGAGTGAGCCTCTGATGAAATGGGTTGATGTTAACCTGGGATAAGACATGGACCAATTTCACCATTTATTTAATATGATTTAGACTAAATATTTTACATTATAATGAGAGTTTCTAGAGATAAATATTATGAGTGTCAATTAACGGTTACCCATACTAATATATACTTTTCTTGTAGATTTTCATGTTGGAGTTGAAGAACGTGCTAGATATTACAAGCTAGTATGATGCTGATTTTATGTTATTGGATGAGTTATTGAATTTAGGTGTTGTTTGATATTTGTATTATCCTATATATGTTCTTCTATTTTATATATAATTCCATTCATATTTAATTTATAGAATTTTATGTTTTTCTTATTTTTAGAGTTGTTTTAGATTAGTGGGTTTCTTTATTTTCTTATGATTAACGAGGGTAATGCATCCAATATTGTGTAATTCATAACCTCAACACTAGTCACCAACCCATATTTATTGGAGGTAATATTTAGGGGTTGTACTCAAAATTATTACTAGCTCAAGAGGGTTTATATTAGATATGGGATTTGATATATTGGTATCAAAAATGTGGTTTCTTTTGGGAAATTGTTTGGAGTAGTCATTGGTGAGTTTTCATTGGTTTAGTTTGAAAATAGTTTTTATAAGATTAATAAGTGATATAGACGAGGGTGACTGACAAGGATATTGATTATCTACTATGAACTGATGTAATGACTGTGATAGTTTACTAAATATTCTTAAATAAGGGTGTGATAATTCCAAGGCAGAGACATAGGTGTGATGCATGCAACATACTTGTTTTGATTGTGTTTGAATATAATAAAATTTTTAAGGGAAAAAATAATTCTTTTAAAAATTATTTAAATTGAAATCCATATCTAGGTCTTTATATTCTATTATACATTTTTAGATATGGTTTATGGATGAAATCCTATCATAGTTCATGTTAGTGAGGTATAACAGGATGTTATGGTGGATGACAGATGGGTTGATCACAAGGAAGATAATTCATTGAGGAGGATATTAAATCAGTTTTAGTAGTAGAGTGTGTTTATGTATTAGGGGTTAATTTTTTTGGATACAAAGAGGTGTCTAGAGGAGTTTTTTCTTTCAGGTTGATTTGTGCAAAGAAGGATCACCAGATTCCCTTAAAAATTTACTTATTAAGAGGTTTATCTTGATAGTGGTGGGATCTTTATCGTGGTGATCATTAAGAGATCGATGTGACATGGGAGAAGTCAGGGATTTAATTTTTTTATTGAGTTATTATTTTAAATTTTGAATGTTTCATGGTCACAAGAGACACCTACCCTCTTTCAGGGAAACTCGAGTACGTGGAAATTTATATTAAGGTTCCTAAAGAATCTCTACTGTTATTCTGAATTTTTTTAGATGATGTGGTGAGGGAACGATATTTTAAGGAGGCTTTTAAAATCATAGATTTTCTGTTAGCTTTATATTTTAATATCGTTGATATATATTTTAGTGCTGAAAATAGTTGAAGTGATATAGAAGGCCTTAGTGTGGGTGAATTCACTACTAGCGGCCAGTTCTCTGAATTTTCTATGGTGAAGCTATCGATATAGTATCTTGATTGCAAGTGAAATAGAGGTTTCAAATAATATGAATTCTCCCTCAACACCTACTCTTATATTTTTTAGAGATGGTAGTTTTTTGGATTCTACAATTTAATCTAGAGTAGGTTGTTATTTTTTTGGTGGGTGCAGACATCAATAGTGCATTTATCCAACCTTCCTTAGTGTCCAGTGTATAACCTATGGCTAGTTTCCTATATAAACTCAGTGGAGTTTTCTCCTTAAACTTATAAATATTAGTTATCCCCTTGGTATTTTGGATATATAATATAGATATAGTAGATAGATTATTGATATATTCCTTGTTCTTAGGTACCTCATTTTTATCATGTACATGGTGGAGGTTGATATATAGTATGAAAAAGTGAAGGTATAGGATGCATAAAACTGCATAGGTTTATATTTAAAATACCTAGAGGACATGAGATTATTTTTGGTACCATTTATCTTTTTTCAACCATATATTATTCATTTAATGACATGGGAGTGTCTCACTTATTAATTAAATTTACCTTATTTTGATTGTAAGCAATTAAGGTGGTTAGAATTCTTGTGTTTTTAATATTTGAGGGTTAATATTGTTTGAAAGAAATGTGTTGGGGGGGTGAAATGATATTATGCTATATCAGTTAGTGGGAGAGATCTTATTGTAATAAATATAAATATATAATTTAAACCTCATCATGTATTGGTTGTCTTCTGTATAAGTTATTATTTATTATTATCAAAGGATATAGGTTTTCTCTAATGTGGACTGTGAACATGTGATGTATTTTAGCGAGTGGTTTCATTAGAAGTGTTTTAAATGTCTTGATCTTATTTTATCTTAGCTGTAAAGATTGATTTTGAGTTTAGATAAAGTGTTATTTGAGAGTTTATTAAGGTTATAGAATATTTTCCTGTAGGTTTTACTAAATACGTTATGGAATTACCCCCTTAACATCAGATCAGGATTGGGATAAAGGTTCATCCCAATGTATATCTATTTTTTATGAATCCTTATTGAATGAAACCTTAAATTTTGTGGGAATTAAAATTTTAATTGATGTCTAGTATATGAGGGATTCATCCAGCTTATTGTATCACATTGTATAGATCTTGTATTGTTTATAATGAAGGTAGATTTTATTTTGTTGTTGTGGATGAATTATTTGTGGTTAAAAAAAATAACATTAAAGAAAAAATGTCCACTCCCAGGTATAAATGAATTGTTTGATTAGTTGAAGTGAGATATCTATTTTTAAAATATTTTTTTATAAATAGGATATCATCAAATGGAGATAAAGGAGGAAGATGTTAATCAGGCCACTTTTAGCTATCTCTATGGACAATTTGAGTTTGTGGTGGTGCCTTTCAAAGTCATGAATTATATGATATTACTCATGGGATTAATGAACATAGTGTCGCATGAGTTCTTAAATAATTTAATTATGGCGTTAATTGAGATATTCTTAGGTATCCGTGGGAATATAATGAAAATGGTGAATAATTGAGGTCATTTTTGGAGGATTCATGATGACACTAGGTATATAGAAAGTTGTCTAAGTGAATGTTTTGAATGTGTGAGGTAAAATTTCTTAGGTATGTTGTGTTTTAGTAGGGTGTGGATATTATAGTGACCCAATCATAACATAAATAAATATTACATATTATCAGTGAATATTCAATATATATCTTAAATAAACTTTCTTGAGAATCATAAATGATTAATGTACTTAGAGACTATATACAAAAAATATTATTTAAGTAAATTATTCAAAATATATATTGTCATTTGTTATATAAGGTTTCATTATCGATAAATCATACTTAGTAAACAACTTCATAACCTAGTAAAAATTAAAACATAAAAATGGGTGAGCTTAGTTGCTTAGTAAGGGTAAACATGTGAGATATCAATCAATGATAATATGTATGAATATCAGAAACATATGGGTATGAGAACATATGATTATAAATATAAAATAATACCGAAAAATTCATATTTCATAATCATGAATCATGGAATACAACTTTATTATGTCATAAGATTGGGGAGTCATCAAAAAAATTAATCATGAGTCGTAAGTTCAAATCATGATCATATCAACATTTCATAAGACTGTGGCACCATAATAGGTATAAAAAATGTATCACATGTCATCGTTAACTACCAAAACCATCATTTCATAGAAGATTGGGTCTCCCTACTAGTTTCCCATATCATATTGGATCAGACAACCTTGTTTCCCATAATTATGTGATGAGATATAAGAATTTACCTAATTAATTATAGGGATATATAATTATGATCCCACACATAATGTAATAAAGAATATATATATAATTTATTAATATCAAAATAAATTCATCAAATCATTATATCATGACCCATTTAAAGGAACCGGGTAATAAAAATATTTCATTACTTTATCATAGCATAACCTGTGAAAAAGAAATGAGTTTTATAAAGGTTTCATTATGACTTAATTAAACTATGGTAAGGAAACAAGTTTCATGGAATAACTCTTAAATCATCATCACCATTATACATATATATAATGAAATTATATGGTGTAATAAGATCATATTCCCTGTGAATCCAAATAAACCTCAAAGTATGTTGACATAGATGAAAAATACCTTTAAAATATCATTCGAACCTTTCTTGGAAAACATGAGAAAAATATCATTTTATTTTGATAAAATTTTAAGTAAAAATTATCATTATATTGATAAAAAACTTTTATTTTGATAATAATTGAAGAAACTTATAATGTAAGAATCAAATAAAATAATGTTCATGCTAGTGGTAAAGTCATTTCATGTCATATAGGTTAAAAGAAAAACATTCCTTTCACACTTTTGTAAAAATTTAAAAACGAATTGTTTGAAAAAAATTATAAAGTATAATTTTTTAATATTTATAAATTAATTAAATCTAAATAAAAAACAATTTTTTTGAAAAATTTTAATTATAGGTAATATCTTTTATAAAGCAATTTTTAAGATTACTGACCTGGAAGAAAAAGTTTGTTTACCAAAGAGGAAATATGGTTGGATTTTTATTAAAAAAATTCTCAATTATTTTAAGAACCAAAGAGATAAACATGTTACTAATAAATAAAAATAAAAATAACTACCATAGTAAAAGAAAATATATGGGGTTTTAAGGATAATATTAATAAAATTTCCCTTAACTAACATTAATCAGAGACAATCCAACGTAAATCCTTACCTCGTGTTTTTTATTTATTTATACGAATTATAATATGTTTTATAATAAATAAATATTATTATACATATATTCTAGAACCATATTAACATATAAATTACTTTTAATCATTCCTTTATAATTTATAATTATAGTTTTATTAATAATTTCTTCTTTAAAATGAATATTCAGGTAAAAACTTTTCCATTTTTCATGCATGTTTCAGTTTGATGGTTTCAGTACTTGTACCATTTTCATGTGTTCAAAATATATTGAATAGTAATAATGAAAAAATATAAAATTTATTAATTATATAAAATTTTATAAATATTCATATAAATAGGTGATAACAAATTAATTTCATCACTTTGTGGAGATGGTAATCCATGTGTATGCACGGATAATGATTCCACTTTTTGATTGATGGAATGAAAAAAAGTTAAATTATAATTGAAATTTATGAATAATTATTATTTTAAAAATATAATATATATTTTAAATATATCCTTGTTACCATTCATGTAAATATTAAAAGAAAAATGAATCATATTGCTTGTGGAGGTGGTAGTCCACACGTACGAACGAGAAACATTATCATTTTGGAATA
The DNA here is from genome assembly GCA_963277665.1 of Viscum album. Classification (NCBI taxonomy): domain Eukaryota; kingdom Viridiplantae; phylum Streptophyta; class Magnoliopsida; order Santalales; family Viscaceae; genus Viscum; species Viscum album. The sequence goes on from OY728133.1 coordinate 1,057,102,667, forward strand.
GATGGGAAGGTAAAACAGTAAATAAGATTTTATAATTAAAGAATAATTATTTTGTCATAAATATAATATAAAAAAATTAAATCCATCATAATAACCAACCATGAAATATGGTGGTGGAAAATGAATCATATCGCTACGCGAAGGTGATTATCCTCTCGTACACATGAGTGATAATTTCATTTCCCATTTGAAATAAATGAGTTGGAAAATAGTTATAACATAATAAAAATAATATTTTAGTAGTTTTTTATAATATATTAATCATTTTATTATTGATTAAAATTTCTTAGGTATGGTAGAAGAAGAAATAAAATTAAAATAGCTTTGTTAATAACTATACAACTTCTTCAGACAACCTCCTTAGGTTTATACCTAAAGCATCCTATGGATGATATTATGATCAAACCAGTTCCTATAGTATGTGGGAAGGGATGTAAATAAATTATTTTTTTGAATTTTTTGAGATAATAGGCTCTTAAATTGTGGATAAGAGAGGATAGGGGGTGTCCTTCTATAAGTAAGGGTGAGGAATCACTTAGAATATTTTAAAATATTAAAATATAGTATTGTATTACTAGAGAAAAATGGATCCAAAATGAATCATATTAGAAAATTAGATGATATATGTTATAATTATTACCATAAAATAGGTTTTATATAAGTTTTTTTTCATTTTAACCTTTATTATTTTTGTTTTATGCATTTTAACTTGTTTTAAATCTTACCATGGTAATCAATATTTTTCCAAAGTTACCTTTCATAGTGACAAAAAATGAATGTGGAATAACTAATTTTTTTAAATGATGATTAAAAATATGGATTATATTTTATCTAATTCAATTTATATATTATCGTAAAATTAATAAAAAAACCCCAAAAAATGTGGTGAAAAACAGTTTTTTTAGAAAACTGATTTTTTAAGTATAAAAATGTTTTTATAGAAAAAAGTGTAATGTTTATTCAAATGAAATTTTTTATATTATTTTTAATAAAATGAAACTAATTAAATTTTAGAAAAATATCCAAAATATAAATTTACTTTTTAAATACCAGAAAAAAATATACAGTTTCATAAAAAATCTGCATATTCTTCTATTCGCTAAAAAATAAACTTTTTAGAAAAATCCAAAAAAATTCAACCCAAGTAAATATTTAAATGCAAATTTTAAAATTATTATTATTTTAATAAAATAATATATCTAAAATAGAAGAAATTAATTAAAATTTCTTTCTAAAAAATTAATTAATACCATTTTTCAAGAAAAATATTTTTGAATCCTAAGATCTCTTTACTAAAAATTGAGTACTAATTTATTATTATTAATCATTATATTTTAATTTTATAAAAACTTTTTTGATATTATTTTTTAATGTTGTTATTTGTATTCATTATTCAAATTTAACATGTTGTTTATAATGGTCACACTTAAATAATAACAATTCAACAATATATCACAATTCATTTAAACTTAGTGTTGTGTATAAAGAAATATATCAAATAAATCATATTTATTTAGAAATAAATTAATAATTAAATATTGGTGTTTTATGGATGATTATAATTTAAATATTGAGGAAATTTTTTCTTTAAAAAAACCCATTTATTTTTTATATATGTGTAGTTTCCTTGGTCTTATAGGCTATTATATGGGGTTGACAAATTAACTTTTTATTTAAAATCCACCAGAAGATCTTGGGGGGGGGGGGTATAAGGACCCGACCTTATTACATTACATTATCTTGAAATTAGTCAATAAATCACTTTATTTTACATTTAAGATATTTTCATGTTTAGAGATTTAGAGAATTAGGACATAATACTTTCATAACATTACACATTAATACATAGTAGATACCATAATTACAATATTATCTTCTTCCAAAATATAAATCTTTTCAATTAAAACATGATCTCATTAAAAACTATTCAAACATTCAACTTGGCTTAGTTATTTGTCTTACACATCCTTATAACCTCTGAAAATCATTTAAAAACATGGGATGAGCACACAAATCTCAATAAGCGATATGAAAATAAATAAAGAACATATTAGTCCATGAATAATTGTAACATATGAAATCATTTTCAAATACATACTTGTTATCCATATATACTTAATTTTTGAAACATGAGATTTACACAAGATCCCCTAAAAACAAAATAACATAAATAAAACTATAAAGTTATCTTTTAGAATTACTTACATAATCTTGTTACCTATCAGCTACCTTATAATTTGTAACCCTCACCACTACCTTATAATTTGTTTAACCATCGTAGTTACACTTGGAGTAACCGTACGACCGACCTACAACTTTCACATACCCAATGTACTGTATGGAGATATATATCCTACTCTTAATCATAAACAATCACCAAGAAGCAAAAAATAATCATACAACATGAATAATTTCATAAAAACACTACTTTTGAATTTTGTAAAATAGAATTTTAAAAGAGGATTTAAAAATTAAAGACCCTTAAAAACATCATATAATTCAAGTGAGACTTAATAGAGTGGATATAATATGTATATAATCAGTAAATACATATAATTAAACATAATATTATCAAAAAAAATCACACAAACAATTTTAATACCCCATAAACAACGAAGTAGAAGGTCAACCCAAAGAATGGAAATCGGGTTAAGAATTCCCTTACCTCGAGTTTGTCTTACTTCAAACTTGCTTGAACTTCATGTATAATGGTTAAACTAGTGTTAATAATATCTTAAAGAAACATATCCATCTTTATAATACCTTTTCTGATGATTTCATTACATCATTTCACCATTTAATTGTTAGTATTTTGTTCCTTGCATTGTTTTGGGTCTATTCTTTACATGATTTCGATGATCAGTTCATGGTGGATATTCTTGTCGATTGAGAGTGAAACTCCAGAATTGTAAATAAGTGGTATTTACATGATTAAAGAACCATAAATAATATAAAATACCTAAATTTTAATCTGGTTCAACCATAAAAATGTTTTCAGGACCAGTCTTGAAGGAAGCAAAGGAAATTGAAATCACATCGCCCACGATGTCGATAAATCGACACATCTTAGACGGTTTCTTGATTTCTTGAATAAGTGGGAGAGGAGAAGAAATGTAATAGTAAGTATTACATATACATGAAAAAAATAAATAATATGTAAGATACTGGATCATTCATTCAACTTGGATAATGGTTGGTGAGGAAAGAAAAAGAAAATAAGGGAATATTGAAATAAAAGAAATGTTGAGAAATTCCTTACGAAAATTCGGCAGCCTAACGACGTCACTTAAAATTTTGTAAAATATATTAATTAGAGAAAATAAGTGTCTCGTAATTCTTACATAATATGGTTACTAATGGGGATATGTAATTACATATCCCAACATAAGCTAAAGTAAATTAAAAATAATAACATAAAAAGAAAGAAAAGAAAGAAAACAAAAGAGGATGTTTACCTCTTAATCTTTTATCCTTGAGATCCTTCTAAAGGCCTTTGGTTTTGTCCTATTGGTGAGACCAACTACTCTAGGACGTTGGAAAGATCCTTGAGATGAGTATTTCACAAAAATTAGGTAAGGCTCAGGGCTTGAGAGGTGTGAGAGGAAGAGGGAAAGAGGGTGGTATTTATAGTGGCGGAGAGGAGGTATTTTTCATTATTCTAATCATTATTATAATATTGTCCATCAAGACTACGAATAATCTTAATTCATGTGACCCCAAATAGTAATAATGGTATGTCAGCTAGAACCAAGTAGTATTATATCATCCTTGCATCAATTACGATGCATTAAATCAAGTATTTATCTTTTATAGTGTTTTACTATTCATAAAAAATTATAGAATTTCCAAAAAATCCTAAAAATTCCCCCTCGCCATGTTTTTACATTTAGAATAAAAAAATGAACTCTATTTTTTTGAAAATGATTTTCTCAATATTATTAATTTAATTTTATATAAAATCATACTTTATTCAAAAATAAAAACTTTAAAACTATAACTACTTTTGTATCACATTGAAAAATTAACCCAGATGTCATTATCTTAAATCCTTAAGAAAATAAAATATTAATACAATTTACTATTCATTTAGGTCATATTAATATTCATAAGGGTATGTTACTATTCACCAAAGATCAAGTTGGCTCTGTTTGACTCCAAATAACTTACTGATCACAATTGTAGATGACTATTTTTTGAAATCCAAAACATATACACTACAAAGTTATGTTTAATGGATAAATATAAATATATAATTAAAACATTGTTTCATGCATTACAATTTATTTTTAGAAATACTTGGGGTGTTACCTTATCCCCACCTTCTAGAAAATGCTTTGTCGTAATTATATTTACTTATTAAAAAATTGAGGGTACCTTTCCATCAAATCATTTTTAAATTCTCATGTTGCCTTTTCAACCATGTGGTTTCTCCATAAAACCATTACCTGGTTTATTACCTTATTCTGCAATACATATTCCCTTCGATCAAGAATCTGAACTGATTTATGTTCATGAGAAAGGCTCTCCTCCAGTTGAACTACTACTGGGATCAAGACATGAGTTAAATCTGGCACATACTTTCTCAACATTGAAACATGAAAAACATTGTGTACCTAAGAAAAACTCGGAGGCAAAGCTACTCGATATGAAAATGTTCCAACTTTCTCTAGGATTTCCAAAGGACCTATGATCCATAGACTTAGCTTTAATTTCTTACCAAAACACATCACACTTTTCCAAGGAGACATTTTAAGAAAAATATTGTTAGCTACCTCTAAACAGAAGTCTTTCCTTTTATTATCTGCATAAATTTTCTGCTTGATCCGAGCTATCCTCATGTCCTGCTAGATCATATTCACTTTTTTATCCACTTCCTCCACTAATTCTTTCCCCATGAACTTTCTTTCACTGAATTCATCCCAAAATGATGGAGTCTGACACCGCTTACCCTACAATGCCTCAAAAGGGGCCATCTATATAATAGAATGAAAACGTTTATTAAAAGAAAACTACAATAAATAAAGATGTTGAACCAAACTTCCTTGGTATTCCATTGAACATGTTCTAAGCATATCCTCCAAAGTCTGAATCATTTTTTATGAATATCCATCTGATTAAGGATGAAAAGCTATTCTGAAATTAAATTCTGTTCCCATTGACTTACGAATGCCCTTCTAAAAGTTATAAGTGAACTTGGGATCTCGGGAAGATACAATGGAAAGAGGAACTCCATGTAACCTGAAAATGTCTTTGAGGTACAATTGAGAAAGCTGATCCAAAGACATTATATCTCTAATAGAAAGAAAATGTGCATATTTTGTCAGTCGATCAACAACTACCCAAAATGCATTGTTACCTCGAGATGCCTTAGGTAGTCCCACTACAAATTCCATGGATACATTCTCCCATTTCGACTCCAGTACTGGAAAAGGTTGAAGCATGACCTTTGGTAACTACCACTCTACTTTAACCTATTGACATGTCAAACATTTCATGGTAAAATCATTAATATCTATTTTCATTCCATCCTAGCAATAATACCCACGAAGGTCACTGTACATCCTAGTACTACCAGGATGAACTGAAAATGGAAAACTAGGAGCTTCAAAATACAGATATTTATTCAACTGAGAATCACAAGGCACACAAAACCCTTTTCCAAATCATTACACACCATCTTTATTGAGGTTAAATTCTGGAAACTTACCCATTTTAACCAACTCTACCTTTTTTGTAGCTCATGGTCTTCCATCTACGCTTTATTAATTCTATATGATAACAATGACTGAACTGAAACCTGAAACAAAACAAAGGAATTTTCTGCACCCACAACTTTTAATCCAAAATTCATCAAATCAATAATCAAGGGATCATGTTTCAAACGTAACATGGTTAATGATGCATGATATTTTGGAATCAAGGGATTCAACACTTTGTTTTATTTTTATAGATTGTAATTAATCATGAAATCATAATATTTTATCAGTTAAAGACATCTTCTCTTCCACATGTTTAATTCCTTATGATTGAATATATACTTCAGACTTTTATGGTCAGTATAAATTTGACATTTTCCTCCTTTTAAGTGATGCCTACAAAATTCCAAAGAAAAAAACCACATCTTCCAATTCCAAGTCAAATGTGGGATAAGTTAACTCATGAAGTTTTAGTTTTCTTGAAGTATAATTAATTACCTAATCATTCTACATCAAAACACAACCAATTCCCTTCAAAGAAGAATCACTATAGATAAAAAAACTCACCATTTTGGGAAGTAAAGGAAAAAATAGGAGCATTCACCAATCTCTTATTACGTTCCTAAAAAAACATCACATTCTTATGTTCGAATAAATTTGTCCCCTTTTTTTGTTAACTTATTTATCTAGCTAGATAACTATGTAATGTTCTTAACAAACCATTAGTAATAACATTCTAATCTAAGAAAAATATGAATCTATGTAATATTTTTACATCTTAGACATTCATCAACCACTTTTTTTGAAAGGATCAACTATTATTACATCCTTATTTACAATTTACCCAAGAAAAGAAATTTGTTCCAACCAAAAATCACAGTTGATGAATTTTCCATACAGTTTATTTTTCTTTAAGGTTTTAAAAAAATCTTATATTTTTTCCACGCTCTTATTTACTCTTAGAAAATAACATAATGTCATCAATAAACATAACCAAAAACTTATCCAGGAACTCAGGAAATATTCTATTCATAAGATTCATGAATATAGTAGTTGCATTAGTTAACCCAAATAGAATAAAAACAAATTCATAATTCCCATATCTAGTATGAAACACTGTTTTGAAGATGTAATCCTCTTTCACCTTCGGCTGATGGTATCTGGATCTCAAGAAAATCTTGGAAATGTACTAAGCTCCCTGGAGCTGATCAAACAAATAATCAATATGAGGAAAAGGGTACTTGTTTTTAACAGTGATGTTATTAAATTCTCTATAATATATGTAAAGTATCATCGAACCATATTTCTTTCTAACGAACAAAATAGGAGCACCCCATGATGAAGTGATAGGACGAATGAAGTCTTTATCAAGAAAATCCTACAACTAATTTTTCAATTCAAGAAGTTCTATTTGATCCATACGATATGGGGGTTTTTAAATTGGATTAGCATCAGAAACTAAGTAAATTTTGAATTAGAATTCCTAATCAGGTATGACACCAGGTAAATCATCAGTAAAAACATCGAGGTATTTATTTACCACTGGTACATCATTAATTTGAATAGTTCCTTTGTTTTCAACAATATGAGAAATATAAAATTCATTTCCATCTTTCAACAGTTTCTCATCTTCCTGATATGTTATAAATTGTATGGGTTTATTCTTGTATACAAACTATAAATCTTTCTGAAAAACAACTTATTTATCTCTACAATCATCCTTAACATGATAAACAGAAATCTAATCCATTCCTAGAATAACATCAAACTTGAATAAGGAAAAAATGACTAGGTTTGAAGGTAAAGTATTTCAACAGACCATAATAGTAATATTCTTATAATTCCTCTTTATTATAATATTTCCCCCTGGAATTTTAAAATAAAATTATTGTCTCATTTGTTGAGGTTATATTTCCAATTTACTAAAAATTCCTCAGAAATGAAGGAATGTGTAGACCCCGTATCAAAGAAAAATTTAGCAAAATATGAGTAAAAAAACAAAGTACCTCATAAAAATTCATTGGATAGATCAACATCTATTAACGTAGTCGCAAAGGATCTCACTACACCTTTCAACTTATAGTCTTGATTCTTTGCGTCATTCAGATCTTTCTTTGGGAAAGCATTTTTATAATGAACCATCTCGCCAGATTTATAACACACTATAGTTTTCTTATCAGGATTATCCTTATGATCATTTTCATTATAATATCGGGCCATATGTATAAACTTATCACCTTGAAAACACTTCCTAGTTTTGGTAATGCATTCCCTAGAGTGCTTCTTTCCACACTTTTTACAATCTAGAAACTGAATAATCTACCATCATATCTGTTTGGTTGATTCTTACCCATCGCGTTCCATCTGGTCCTATTCTTTATTTTTTTTAAAGTGCATGTGATCATTATAAAACTTCATCTCTACCCTCTCGGCACATCAGACATGTTTCTCATAACTTTTGAATTCACTAGAGGCCAACGAACTTAGATAACTTGGATTCAATCCAAAGTAAAAGTGGTTGATTTTTCTATCTAGATACAAAATAAGATTTCGAGAATACCTTTCTAGTCGGGTGAAGTTCTCTTCATACACAAACACTGAATCTTCCTCCTATTGCTTTAATTCTAGGAATTGCTTCTCCATCCTAAGTTCCCCACCTTAGGAAAAAAAATTCAAGGAAAAGACATTTAAATTCATCACACTCTAAGGCATCAATATCTTCTATATCCCTGACATTATTTTCCATTAACCACCACTGATCAGATTTACCTTCGAAAAGATCAATGAAAATAATTACCATTGGTTTATCTAAAAATCCCAAGACATCGAATATATTTTCAAGTCATTTAATCCATCCTTCATCCGCTACTGGGTTGGAAGATCCTTTAAATGCGGGAGGGTGTTGTCTTATAAAATGTTCCACTATTTTCATGTTACATTGTGGTACCTATGGTCTTTATCTTGCATAGATGCCACCACTATTTATTGACTGCATTAGCTGATCCATTATTGTCACAAACTTCTCGGTTCCAATCCCTACCATTCCGGGCTACAAATTCAGAAGGATATCATTCTGTTAGTGCCTCTCCTATTTAGCTTCCATATTTCTTCTATAAACAACCATTATGAACAAACATATTTTAGTAGAAGAAACATGGTAATATTTAAATGATATAATGTTTCAAATTAAAAATATATTAAAAAAGAATTTATGTTATTATATTACCATCATCCTTACCCCTAAAGTTATCAAAACCATCCTTTGATACCAATTATAAGGACTGAGCCATATTACATTACATAATCTTGAATTAGTCAAGAAATCACTTCCTTTCACATTGAGTATATTTTCAAATTTAGATATTTAGAGAATTGGGACATAATACTTTCATAACATTACACATTAATACAGATTGGATACCATAATAACAATATTCTTTTCTTCCAAAATATAAAACTTTTCAATTAAAACATGATCTCATTGAGAACGCTTCAAACATTTAACTTGGATTACTTCTTTGTCTTACACATCCTTATAAACTGTGAAAATCATATAAAAAATTGGGATGATCACAAAAATCTCAATAAAGGAAATGAAAATAAGGAGGGAACATATTAGTCCATGAATACTTGTAACATATGAATTAATTTTCAAATATATAATTGTTACCCTTATATACTTACTTTTTGAAACATGAGATTTCCAAAAGATCCTTGAAAAACATAACAACATTAATAGAACCACAAATCTATATTTGGGAATTACTTACATAATCTTGTAACCCTTTCAGTTACCTTATAATTTGTAACCGTCACAGGTACCTTACAATTTTTGTAACCATCGTAGTTACACTTGGAGTAACCATATGTCGGACCTCCAACTTACACATAACAAATGCATTGGATGGAGATATAGGTCCCAACATTTATTATAAACAATTAAAAAGAAACATAACATAATCACACAATATGAATAATTTAATTAAAATATTTCTTTTTAATTTTGTAAAACTAAATTTTAAAAGACAATTTTAAAAGAAAAACCCTTAAAAACATCATATAATTCAAGTGATACTTAATAGAGTGGATGGAATATGAATATACTATATAAATACACATAATTAGATATAATATAATCAAAACCCATCACCCAAAAAATTTTAATACCACATAAACAATGAAGTATAAGGTTAACCCAAATAATGGAAATCAGGTTAAGAATTCCCTTACCTTACATTTGTCTTACTTAAAACTCATTTAAACCTCTTGTATAATTGTTAAAAGTGTGTTATTAATATCTTACATAAACATATAAATATTCATAATACCTTATATATAGTCATTTCATTACATCATTTCACCCTTTAATTGTTAGTATTTTGTTCCTTTCATTATTTTGGGTGTGTTCTTTATACGATTTCCATGATCAATTCATGATGAATATTCTTGTCGATTGAGAGTGAAAATCCAAAATTGTAAAAGAGTGGTATTTACATATTTAAAAAACCCAAAATAATATATAATACATAAATTAAAATCTAGTTCATCCATAAAAATGGTTTCATGACCAGTCTTGAAGTAAGTAAAAGAAATTGAAATCACATCGCCCACAATGTCGGTAAATCGACACATCACGAAAGGTGTTTTCATTTCTTGAATTAGTGGGAGAGGAGAATAAATTTAATGGTGAGTATTACATATATATTTTAATGGTCCAGACCTCTCTAGTCTATTCCTTTGTGAAAATATGGTGTTTGAGGTGTTCCGGGAGGTCAAGGTGACTTATCCCCAACACCTTGCAAAATATATAGTTATGTGAACAGTTCCAATGGTAGACTATTTTGAACAGTGAAACAATAACCTTAGGTGAACAGTTCCAATGGTAGACCGTTGTGAACAGTACAATGGTAGACTTAGTTGAATAGTGCCAACATTAACCTTTTTTGAACAGTTCCAACGGTAGACTTAGGTGAAAAGTGTCAACATTAACCTTCTGTGAACAGTGAAATGGTAACCTTAGGTGAATAGTGTCACCATTAACCTTCTATTAATAGTTCAAATGTAGACTTAGGTGAATAGTGTCAACATTAACCTTTTGTGAATAGTGAAATGGTAGACTTAGGTGAACAATGTCAAGATTAACCTTCTATGAACAGTCCCAACGGCAGGGTGAATAGTGTCAACATTAACCTTCTGTGAATAGTTCCAATGGTAGACTTTGGTGAACAATTTCAACATTAACCTTCTGTGAACAGTGCAATGGTAGACTTACGTGAACAGTGTCAACATTAAGCTTTTTTGAACAGTTCCAATGGTAGAATTAGGTGAATAGTGTCAACATTAACCTTCTATGAACAGTTCCAATGGTAGACTTAGGTGAACAATGTTTCCAGAATAGTGAGGCTCCAATAGTGAGGTTTATGAACAGTGTTTCTGTAACAGTGAGGTCCCAACGGTGAACAATGTTTCCAGCTTCCTACTGTTTCACCCCTTTGACGTTTCTTTTGACGTAAAATGCATTTAAAGCCACATTTTAAGGACTATAAGTCCAATTCAAAGGCCATAACTCCTATATTAATTATACCTATGGCTCGAGATGTTTTTACTTGGTCAAACTGTGTGGTTTAATGCGATCTGCTTTTAATGGGAAATTAAGGGTATCTAAATCCGTCACTCCATTAAATATTATAAAGGGATGAGATATCTTCCCCCTAATTCTTTCTCCTTGTTCTCGGGTGTGAGATGCTCAAACATCTCATTCCTTCTCATAGGAGTTTCACAATCAAACTTTCATCCTCGGATTAGTTCTAATTGGTTTTGATGCAACCAAGCTGTATCGATCAATCTTTGATATAAGGTATGTTTTATCATCATTCTTTTGGGATTAAACTTCTATTGTTTGTCCTTCCATATTATAGCATGTGATAACCATGATTCTAATGAAGTTTTCTTGGGTTTTCGTTGGTGTCGTCATACCGTGGCATCCTTGGGTGGATGCAGTTGTCGAAAGAGGAGGATCGTGACCCATTGTGTGGACAGTTCTCATATAAAGAACATCAAGGACCGTTTGAGGTAGGGGATTCATTGCTTCTCTTTTCTTTTATGTGAAACTATATTATTAGCATGTTTTATCCCACTGGATAATAATGGAATTGACCAAATAAATATTTGAACCAAATAAACAAATTGATATCGATTATATGTTATTTCCTCTTATTTCGTGAGATAGTGTGATATCTATGCTTGCTTGTTTAGATGTTAATTCTTTATAGAAATTGGTAATGAACATAAACAACAACTAATTGATAATTGTTTGGTTAAAAGATAAAGAGGCATGTAAATGAATTTGGTTCTTCTTGTTGTAATTTGATGTAAAAAAAATTGGCACAGTAGACATGTTAAATTATTTTTGACAGCTTATTGATTAGGTTTCCCTAATTTGGAACCAATGAATAGTAAATTGGTTAATTCAAAATAAATTAAAGAACTGATTGTTTGATAATTCCCTGAAGGGTTCTGAGTTACCATCTTGTTTGTTGTAGGGCCAAGAGCTCAATTGTTAAGATGTTTGTTTTCTTGCTGCTTGTGTTGTGATGTGAGACTAGATTGCTACTGTGGTATATGGGGGCATGAAGACCTTTGGTTGTGGCAGCAGATGATGCTTAGAGTGGCGAGATGAATCGGTTAATGCATGTGGGTGTCAGGGAGGACACCGGGGATGATAGAACAGAATGGATGTAATTGTTGGATGCTTGCTCATTCTTATTGGTTGATTATCTACTTTACTTTTCCCTACTGCTCAAGGCAGCATGTATTACTTACCCTTCTTCTGAAATAGTTGAATACGAACGAGGTATGCCACGTGGTTTCCATGTTTAGCTTCTCAGTGGAGGATACGTCTACGCTCTTGTTATAGGTGAAAAAGACTCAACGTCTAGTACATCTACTCACCGTGTTGACCCCCTTGTGTTTAGTAGCATAAAATGTTTTTCTAGAATGCCTGGGAATATGGGAAAGTAATCCTGTAATAAATAATTGAATAAATGATGTTAACCCTTAGGGTTGGATTTTCAGGAACATAATGATGAAGTTGTAATTTTAAAGGGGCAGTGGACTTTGGGTGTGATGCTAACGAAGTTTAATGTGGAATTGGAAATGGATAATTAATGTTTAAAGAATTAATTAGTGTAAAGTGGAAATTATAAAAAAATGGAATGAAATAATCTTTTAAATCTCTTTAAATGTTTGTGTGCTTATAGGATACCTAGTCTTAGAAGTAGCAGCCTGGAGTCCGAGAAATGTTAGCTGCGGTTGAGTCTAAGACTAGGTTATGCCCATAGTGTGGTTGTGAGATGTAGTATATCCTATACATTTTGTGTTTCTAAATGCTACTCCACCCTGTATGTAAGGGTAACTAACACCCTTATGACTCTAAACCCTAGGGGGTGTTTTCCCCAACATTCCAGTGGGACGATGAATAGCTGACTACCCCCTTTGGCCCCACACTCTTCTCTTGGTAGTTACTTGTGCTGGCAGGCACATTGGTTAGTTTTTCCTATATATTTGTGTAGAAAGATGTAATGGCATGTGGTTATTCACACACATATATTCTGGATATAGTTTTCTACAGATTACTATAGGTGTAACATGTATAGGCTATGATGTCTTGAGGATCCTTACTCGGTGTATGGGTTGTAATGTCTTGAGGTATAATACCTGATATATGATACACGTTATGTGAGCTGCGGTGGCTCTCAGAAACTACCTGGTTACTTTTATTATGTGGATGTGGTGGTTTTGTTGCACGAGGTGCATGTTGTGGTGCTTCGGCCAGGTGTCTGTGGGCATGCCTTTTTGGAGATAGATGCTTAGGACATGCGACGTTGGGGAAAAGCGGCAAACTATTGGGGAAGTAGTAGCGGAGTACCCTTAATATTATTTATGATACTATATACTCTTGTATGAATTACTTGGTAAGAGTATCTATGGTGAGTCTAGGAACATAGTATACCTGTTTAGATGACAAGTTAGTTTCACTTGTTGTTCACTGTGCTTTAGCACGATTTCTTTACTTTTGCACGAGAGTATTTGGGGAGGATCCTACTAAGTATACTGTTATACTCACCCCATGTATATATAAACTATTTTTCAGATCACTTAGAGCAGGTTGGAGATCATGTTGGTTACTACTAGCTTGTGGTTTCACGAGCTTTTCAGGCTTGTGGTTGTTGTTGTTTTACTTTCTTTTAGGTACTTGCAGTTTTCCCCTTTCTATTGTAGTAGTTTTGCATGAGATTTCATATGTGTACTTGAGATTTCCTTCATCTTACTGGTTTAGTTGGAGTTAGTTGGTGTCTATATTATCTCTCTCTTCCAAATGTGTTCTCTTATAGGGTAATGCCTCCCATTTGTGTGTTTGCAATACCCTCGGTACTAGTCTCCAACCCGGGGCCTATTGGAGGCAGTACTCGGGGGTCATTATCTCCCTTCTTGCATTACCGACCCAGAAGGGGTACACTTTGTGGGGAGGGGTCGTGACATATATGTTGAAATTTAGAATATGTAAGATACAGGATCATTCATGCCTCTTGGATAAGGGGAGTTTTGGAAAGAAAAATAAAATAAGGGAATCTCGAAATGAAAGAAATGTTGATAAATTTCTTATGAAAATTCGGCAGCCTAACAACATCGCTTAAAATTTCCTAAAATATATTGATGAGAGAAAATGGGTCTCCCATAATTCTTACATAATATGGGAATTGAGGGGGATATGGAATGACATATCCTAATATAAGACAAAAGAAAATTAAAAATAATAATATAAAATTAAATAAAAAAAAGAAAAAAAAGAGGATGTTTACATCTTGATCTCTTCTCCTTGAGATCCTCCTTAAGGCCATCGGTTCTGACCTTTTGGTGAGACCAAAAACTATTGAGCATGTGTAAGAGTCTTTGGAGGAGTATTGGAAAGAATGTAGGCAGGGATAAAGTGTTGAGAGGTGTGGGAGGAAGAGGTAAATGAGGGTGGTATTTATAGTGGAGGAGAGTAGGTATTTTTCATTATTTTAATCATTATTATAATATTTTTTCTCAAGACTATGAATAATATTAATTCATGTGACCCAAAATAGTAATAACGGCATGTGAGTTCGAACCAATTGGTCTTAGATCACCATTGAATCACCTATGATGCAGTAAATCGAGTATTTAGCATTTATCGTATTTTATTATTCATCAAAAATTCTAGAATTCCAGAAAAATACCTAAAATTCACCCTTACCATCTTTCGACGTGTAGAATTAAAAAATGAAATTAATTTTTTTTAAATGATTTTTTAAATATTATTAATTTAAATTTTAAATAAAATAATACTTTATTAAAAAATTAACAACTTTAAAACTATAACTACTTTTATATCACATTGAAAAAATAACCAAGATTTCGTTTTCTTAAAGCCTTAAGAAAATAAAACATTAATACAATTTACTATTCATTAGGGTCATATTACTATTCAAATTAATATTCATAAGGGTATGTTACTATTCATCAAAATTTTTTTTGGCTCCATTAGACTCAAAATAACTTACTGATCACAATTGTAGATGACTATTTTTTGAAATTCAAAAAATATAAGATGAAAAATTATGTTTAAAGGATAGATATAGATATATACTTATAACAAAGTTTCATGCATTTCAATTTTTTTTAGAAAATCTTGGGGTGTTACAGGGGGAGTAGTTATGACTGGGGGTATAAACACATATAATGAAGTTACAATCATGGGTCAAGGATCCAATACCTTAATATAAGATGATACTCTCTCAAGAACTATATATATTATCCATGACATTGGATATAAAGTTTAATTCCCCTATAAGTGTGGCTTACCTTAAAACCATATTCAATGATCATCCTTAAATTTCTAATGAAAGAGGTCAAGTTCCATGGTGGGTTGGTCTTATTAAAAATAAATCCAACTAAAACTATGGAGTCCGACTCTACCAAATTTTTTTTTGATTTTATAAAACCTTCATAGAATAAGGCCACTAAAAACAACATTTTTATCATCCCCATTAGTGTTTCCTAGAACATGTTATGCACTAAAATTAAAAATCATCGAACCCATATCATCTATCACTTGTACACCCCATCTCATTTTTTCAAGAAAAACATTACATCATAAATCATCTTTAGTCTCGTTCTAGGTTGCCTCTATTTATCCCACCACATTGGGTTAGCTCTGCCTCCTCCCAATTTGAGTGATATAGGGGTTTCATTTCCTATTTTTCTAAGATTATGGAACCTATAAAAAAATTTACCTAGAAGGGATTTTATTTCATTTAGTTCAATCAAATTCAATAAATTCATGATTATTTTATGGGGAAACTAATCAAATTTACTTTCATTTTTCCCTATAAAAAATATTTATCTTTGATGCCTATTGTGATGATTCTTGAATAGGTATAGTTATATGATGATGCAAGATTATGGAGTGATATCTTACAAGGCATGGTAATTATGTGATCATGAATATAATTATTCCACCTATTGTTGTTATCTTATAGTGATGGATTTTCTATGAATATGTAGTATAATTACTTTATAAAAGAACGTTTTATTATATTCTCTAATCACTAAATCAAGTGGTGTATATTTTCTTTATAGGGATTAAATTAATGTCAATGTATATGAGTGGAGTTATTTTAGGTCTATTAATTGGAAAACTATTACACTTTATGGAAATGAAATATGGCTGATGATGTGCTGGGTAGGAAGATGCATAGTGATATTTCTCATAAGGTTGGTGTTGAGTGAAGAATGATGGAGGAGATTGAAAATTTATTTTGGATATGTAAGAATTTAAAAGTGAAGTCTACCCATATCTAATGAAGGTACATTTTATATTGTTTTAATAGGTTAAGTATTATCAACTAACAGATCATGAGGTTGTAGTGTGGAGAGATCATTCCATTCAATGTTGAGTTTATGTATATATTATATTTTTTCCAGTGGGTTAAAGTTAACCATTGAGCTCTTATTGGTCTATTATAAAATTTTTATGATCCTTAACGGATGTGGGAGGATGTATCAATAGATTTTTTGGTAGTTTTTACTTTATCCTTGGTAAGATATTATGACATTTGGGCTATCATGGATTTATTTTGAAAAAATATCTTTTATTAGTGATTAAATATTTGATTTTAGTGGATGAATTAATGAGACCCTCTGGGGAGAAGGTGGTTATTCTCAATATAGTTTCTAAGATGATAATTTATGATCAATATTATCAATTTAATTTGTAAGTATGAAAGGTTTTGCAAAAATATTTTATCTCTCAGTTATTCCTTAGCATGGATTTCATCCTTAGATGGATGAGTTGATAGAGTGGATGATCCAGATGCAGAGGAATTTTTGTGTGTCTATATATTCTTTATTTTAGTAATTCATGTGTAAATAATCTACCTTAAAATGATTTTTACAATAGTAATATATTTCAATCATATATTAGTATTTCAATATTTTTATTTATGTTTAATAACATTCGATTGAGATTATTGTTGTGAAATAATATGTTTGGTGAGTCAGTGATCATTAGAGCTTATTCTCAATAGTGTATGACTAAGAAAGTGTAAATTATTTGAGAGTGGATGAATTATACCCATGAATATTAGAAATATTCTCTGGATTAAAGTTGGAAACCTTTTGATCATGAGTTTATAGATCGTTTATTTTTGATGTTTTCTTCTCATCCTGTGTAGTTGAGGTTTAAAATAAGTGGTAAGTTTTCTTTAAGAATTGTCAAACCTTCCAATATGATTGATATATTTGGTGGGGTGCCATATTGGTCAGTGATTCCACATTAGATAGATCTGATTCACAATATAATCCATGTATCACCACTAAAAATATATATCTTCATGGAAAATCCTATGTCATTAATAGAAGTGGATTAGATATTAAGGAAGATGTGATGTTTCTGGAGTCGCCTTTAAAGATTTAGTAATGTTAGAGGAATGTGTTGTAAGGATGTGTTATTCTCTTAGGTGAGTCATATGGACAGATAGTGGATTGGAGGAACATACATTGGGACGTGATATATAAATGTGGGATCTGTTCCTAAGATTTTTTTTAAAAATTTATTGTAGAAAATTTGAGATTTAATTAGGTTATAAAGTGATTTTTTTGTTCCTTATTTCTTTTGTTTTTTTGTAAACCCTTTTAGATAAATAGATTCTTATTTGAGAAGTATCTTTCATAGTTGTTAAAATTTTAAGGATTTGTTTTGTTCTTTTATAGTTTTTAATTCTCTAGTATGATAATCATTTTATAAATATCTAATATATATGCTCAAAATTTCCTAGCCCTCTTCATTTTATTTTTGAGGTGTTTGAGTTATAAGGCTGAGTATGGAGGTTGATTGTTGGAGTTATGTTGATAAATTGAGAAATTTAAAAAACCACATCATAGAGTATTACTTATTACATCATGTTTTTTGGGATTATTATTGTTTCAAAACTCTTCATGGTATAGTGGATGAGGTTCTAGAGGTGTGTTGGAGGGTTGTGAGACATCTATAAGTAAAATTACATCTTAGGGTATCCATTACAAAGTTTTTTTATATATAGTGGATATTTTTCATATCATATTTTATAGTTTTTTGGTTGAGTTCCTATTTTAAATGTTTAGTGGAAAATATTTTGGTTAAGGTTATGGTTTATTAAATGGCATGGTTTTGAGATAACTCTATCATGGTTGTCTCATGGTTTGGAACAGGAGTTGAGAGGATCATGTTTTAATTTTTATATCCATGTCATGGTTTTAATCAAATTAAAATTTTATGAATGATAGAAACCACTAAAATTTAAGGAGGATATGTTTTTTGGTTCCATTTTACGTGAATTATCATTGAAATTCCAAAGACACGATGTGGTTTAGTGCACTACACTATGGTTTGGTCCAAAAAATTTAAATACAAAATCATATGAATTTATTATTTTATTTAGTTATTTATTATTTTTAAAAACCCTAGGTTTAAAAATACTACTATTTTTGTAGCTTTTAGAGGGTTATTATGTTTTTTCATTAATGTATTGAGACATCATGATCTAAGGTAATATCCTTTTCATTTCTCTTTATTCATCCCTTACTTTTTCTTGTTAATTCTTCTCGATATCCTAAGATAGTGGATGATTCATTGATAATATAATGGAGGATTTAATTTATGTTTGTGTATAATAATTTTTTTAGAGAATAATTTTTAAACTTAAAATTTTAAAGGTTAAGATTAATTATTTTGATAATACGTTTTTTGGGCTTCTATTGGAGTTAGGTGATTCATATTCTCTCTTTTTCATTTACTAATGTGGATTTATTTTTAACATGATTTAGTTTTTATATGAGTAAGGATATGAAATTGGGAAAATTAAAGATAAATATTTTTATTTAATTTTGTATGGATGTGATATTTATTTGATACAAGTGATTTATTATTGTTTTTTATAATTATTATGAGATTAATCTGGAAGTAAAAACATGACTGAGAAGTGAAAAATGAGAATAATTATTTCCTTATTATGGTAGTTTGATGATGTTGATTAGTGGATGGAACACATATCTTTATATATAAATGTGGTATTGGAAGTGTTCATGGTGTGACTTGTTAATGGAGTGGAATGGTGTGGTTTTATGAATACTGTATTGTAGTATCTCGGTATATGAAAATATTATCACATTAATGAATGGAATTGAATAAGTTTAATGGATAAAAGTTTTACTTAATAATGACATGAGTAAAGGAAGTGATGAATTAATTTATTATGTAAAAAATAAGCTGTAAATGATTAAATAATATGATTGCTGAATATTTTGGGAGTGGATGGTGGATTATGGGTAATCGCTATAATTAATGTTTAATGTGGATGAACAGAGAAAATTTGGCATATTTATTAATGAATAATAAGGTATTGAAATTGAATTATTAAATGGGTAAAAAGTTGAGATAATTTTTTAATTATTGTGTGGCTCTGTTGTTGTTTTATTGTGTGTTTAGAAGTTATAGTTGTTTTTGTGCGGATGTGATAGTGTGATGATGAGACATTTATTGAGTTCTTTTATAGGTTGTGAACCATAGGATGGGTTTTGGGTTATTATATAATATTTTTATGTTTATTTTATTATTACACACCAACACATAATTCAAGTAACTTGATTGGTGTATATAGGCGGTTTTGGGTATTGGTTAAACCCTTAACATCTAGGATTTGGGTGATGTGGTTAGTTGACTACTCCACCTCTCCCACCCATCCTTCAAGTCAAAGTGCAAATAAGTTGTTGTGGTATTGTTTATGGAATACGATGTACTTGTATGTGGTGTGAGATTTTGGTATATGGTTATGTTATGTAGATGTGGATCTTGGTTATTGTATGTGGATATGGGAAGTCATGAGAGCACCATAGAATATTTTTTGGGGTATGGTAGGGTGATTAGATTAATGGGGATGTGGGTTCGGGGTTCCTCATTTTCTATATTTTTAGGATATACTATATTTTAACACTGTATACATATTTAGAGAGTGAGTCTATATTGAGATGGGTTTTAGTTGACCTGGGATGTGATATGATCCATTTTCAATATCTGTTCAATGATTCTTTAATATACTTCTTCCATATTATCAAAAGAGCTTACAGGGAGGAACTTATTATGCATATCTGTATTCTCACCCCTAAATATATATACAAATTTATCAAATTTTAAGGAAATATTTGGGTAATGAGCTAGACCCAACTAGCTTGGGTCATGTTTATTTGTTGGAATTAGATGAGTTTAATAATTTTGGAGTTGTTTAGTCTTGGTATTACCTTTGAAATGTTATTTTATTTCATACCAAATTACATGAATATTTATTTTATGGAATTTTGGGTTTTTATTATTTATGGAATTTTTGTTCATTTGTGATTTTCTTTATTTTAATTTGATTATTGATGGAAATATCTCCAATAGTGTATGTTTTATATCCCCAATGTTTTTCACTAACACATGAAATATTTGAGGCAGGATTTGGGGGTTATAATTGGATTCAATATTGGGCTTGGAGGGGTTCTAGTGTAAATGGGATTCAACACTGTGAGTCTCATAACTGTTATAATTAAAATATCCCCAAAATAATATAGTCTTCCTCATACCCTTGGGAAAACTCTTTAGTTAAGGTTCCAAGTACTGTAGGGATGTCTAGTGGGAAAATAACTATAAAGGTTATTTACAGATTTGATGGATCATTCATTAATTGTGCAATATGAAAACATAATGGTAAAAATGTTTTCCATCAAATATTTATATAGAGAATCCCATAACCCATATAAGATCTTTACATGTTAAATTTAAAATTCATTTAATTAATTATTAAGAATTATTACCTCATTCCTAATATCATTATTTATAGTATACATTGATCATCCAAACACCATTTTCCTTAATCTGTCATTGTTATTGTAATATCTAAGTGTATAATCCCTCTAGTATTGATTAACACATGCTCCTTTGATCTCTGAGTGAATCCAATGAATCGTTAGGTGCTAGCGTGGTCAATTGATCATCTTGCATTGTTCATTTAGATCACTTAACCATAATTTAGTCTTGAAGAAGTTATCTTAATCTTATCATTGTTTAGAGGATATGAGATGGAAGAGGATAATTCTAGAGATAAATCCACTATGCATAACAATTCTCTATTATCCTCCCATAAAAAAATATAAGTTGAATATTTATAGACTTGTGGTTAGGGTTTGTGTTTTTATTAATTGAAAAAGTTCCATTAATAAAATTTCAAACCCACGTCTGATCCTATGCAATATATTAATAATAATATTTCTATTTTTACTTCATGGTTTGTTATTACTAACGCAATGATAGATATTATTTTACTGGCTTGCTAAATATTATTTATCCCTTCAAAAAAATTGGTCCTCTCATCCTCCTCAGCATTTATCGTATACCAGAATGAATATTTAATTAAAAATTAATTTATAAAATGAATATTTTATTAATAATATCACAAATAAATATTTAATAAATATTTAATAAAATAAAATAAATATTCAATTCACAGTCTAGAAAATATATATTTATTTAAAATTTACATAATTAAATAATCTATTTATTAATGAATAAATAATTATTTATTACCTTCAAAATATTTACAGTCAATAAATCCTGAATATTTTTTTGGTTTTGAGAATGAAATTTATTCTAAAAGTCAAATTCATAGAGAATTTAATTGATATCAATATAAACACTTAGTGTATGACCCTCTGAGCTTCTTTCTCATTGGAATTAGGAGGGATCGTCTAAAGTATAAGGATATTGTATAGCAATAGGTTAAGTCACCCAAGATAAAAAATTTAATGTAAAAAAATAGATAATCACATACAATTGATCACTATTTAATATAATATTTATATCAAAATATCTCCACAATAAGGATTCACATCCATTTTGTTAACCTATATACTTGACACATATCTGTTTGACTATTTGAAATAAACTCATCGTTACACCATGTTCATTAAATTTAATGTGACAATTCTATTTTAATCAAAGGGATGATATATCAACTCCCATGAATATGGAAGGAACAAATACTTTCTCAACTTATCCATTAATAACATATCATTCATGACGCACCCAACATACCATGCTTCTAGTGAACATATGATGTCATATTTTTGGTTAATAAATCAAAGTTTGTAACTTATAACTTGAATTAATTATAATATTAATGTCCAAGGAAAATTACATACACTCTTATAATAGAATATACAATAAAATATAGACATGTAGAATTATTTCTAGTGGGTTTTTTGTCATAATATATCCTCTTGAAGACTACCAAGTATGAAATTCATGAAGAGAATTCTCATTTTCTTAGGAATACTCTCTTAAAATAGTCAACATTATATGTGTCTCATCATAGTAAGTTATTTAAATATAGAACTATATTTAAGAATATTTTTATGAAATTACAACGTTCTCATAATAGAAGAGAACTACTTTGACCTTATCAATGTGAACAATACTTTATGAAATTTTTACATTGAACTCATGTTAAAAAAATTCACAATATATAATCATAAGTTTTGTTAAAATTAAAATCCTTGAATATACATGTAATCCTAATTAAAAATAGTTGGTTTTAGATAACCAAATTCAATAGAATATGACTTATACTAGAGATAACGTTTTATGACTTATAGTATGCTAGACCTTATGAGATGATCTTGTTGTTATTGAGTTAAGGACTTAGTCATGGGGTCTACCTTGATATCTTCCATTTTATATTCTAATAACTGAAAATTCACCTATTTGAGATGAAACTTCAAGATTTGATACTTTCAAAGTATCTTTTTTCCCCATTTACCAAACCTTGGGTCCTTTGAAAGGGCCACTGCTGTAGTATTATCAAAATAGAGTGAGATAAGATCTTTACTTATAGGAACCAAAACAAGATCTTGTATAATATACATCCATATCTTACTTTGAGATATTCCAACTCCCAACACTTCCATTGAGAGTGACGATGTTTCCAATCTATGATTTCAAATCATGTCGATTTTTTTGGAAGCTAGAATCTGCTTATCCTCTAATGACTAGTTTTTCATATCCTCTATAGACTAGGATTATATTCATATTATACCTTAGCTACTTAAGAATATTCTTGAATTCCATCCAATGGTGGTCATCTAGATTATCTTGATATCATCCAACTGCAACTTAATTTGTAGGAATCACCTATCCTCAAACATAACATAACATACATGATTGATCCAATCGCTAATGCATATAGAATCCATTTAATCCTCTATCTTTCCTCATGTTTCCAAGGAAAAATTTTCATGGAAAGATAAATGTCATGTGACACTTTCAGCAATCCCCTTTTGGATTGTTCCAAAATTAATCTATTTAGTATCTTGTTAATATATGTAACTTGACTTTTACCATGTAGCCTCATGGATCTATTACGATGGATCTTAATACCAAGAATATATATTTCTTCACCAAAGTCCTTCATGGGGAAGCAAGTGTTTAACCAGGATTTAATAGAATATAAAACTAGTATCTCATTTCAATTAAGTATTATGTCATCAATATAAACTATTATGAAAATTATCACACTCCCACTAAACTGCTTATAGACACAAGGATCACATTCATTCTTTATGAAAACAGGTTCCATTATGGATTCATAAAATCAAATATTTCATTAAATGTATTCTTTATTTAATCCATACATAGATATTTTTAGTTTTCATACTTTTTATCATCATTTGGTGTCACAAACACTTCATGTTGTGTCATATAGACATCTTTCTAAAGGTTCCTGTTAATGAAGGTTGTTTTAACATCAATTTTCAAAATATAATTGGAATTTAATGTGATAATGGAAAGTATAATTCTAATTAATTTCTAAACATAAACTGGTAAAAATGATTCCCTATAGTTTAGACTTAACAATATTTTAAGCCTTTACCAGTATTCATTCTTTATAAATAATGACTTGTCTATCCATGTCTAGTTTCCTCTTGAATATTCATTTACAACCAATGGTATTTACATCCACTAGAGGGTCTACCAAAATCCAAAATTGGTTTTGGTATATGGAATCCATTTTAGAATTCATAGTTTATTGGCTCCTGGAAACATCTTTTCCACTTATTACTTCTTTGTAGGTTACAAGATCATTATTATTAAATAATAATAAGTCACCATCCTCAGTGACTAAAAAAATATATTTCTAGTTCTCTAACCTCCCTTATACTCCTAGATAGTACTTGTGTCTATAGAACATTCTATTCCATGGAGATTTGTGTAACTTTTCCCTTTTCCAAATCTTGTGTACCTTTATCCTTGACTTCATCAAATACTATATCATTCCCACTATCTCATCTAGTGATGTTCTACCTCTCAAAAAATATGTAATGTATTTCCATTATTATATTTTTTATGATAGGTCATATAGGGAATATCCCCTTGTTTCATTCGGGTGTCTTATAAAGGTAAACTTTATGTATCAAGGTGAAAGTTTGTTTCCTTAAGAGGCCTTAACACATGATTCCAAACCTTACACTTGTAAATTAAACAACATGTATTTTCTTCCACAACAAAGTTCATATTGAATACCATTTTTCACTGTAATTGGAACTTAGTTTGTTATATTTCCTACTATATATAACATGTATCCCTAAAAGGATAATGGAAGACTTTCATGAGTCATCATTGATCTCACCATGTCTAAAAAGGTGTGGTTCCTCCTTTTTCTTAAATAATTCCATTAATGTGCATATGGATGAGTGAGTTAGGATAAAATACCAAACTCGCATAAATAATCAATGAAGTCTTGGTTAATGTATTCTATAATATGGTATTATAGTAATTTATTAATCTTTTTACCGATCTGGTTCACAAAATCATTATTATATTCTTTGAATCTATCAAAATAATATTACTTATAACTCATTAAGTAGACATGTCCACATCTACTAAAATCATTAATAAAAGTTATGAAGTATGAGTACCTACCCCTTGATTCAACTAGAAATGGTCCAAACACATCAGTATTAACTAATTAAAGAATATCTCTATCCATTTGACCTTTTATTGTAAATAGGTATTTGGTCATTTTTCAATATGAACGTGCATGACATGCACCAATTGGTTTTAGTGTAAAGGTATCTAAATATCCATATTGGTTTGATTTTTTAAATGATATTTGTTTACATGACCTAGTTTATGATTCCATTGTTGGGTGTAGTATAAGTTATGCGAAGTATTTTTGTTATCGATTATCATTACTTGGTTTGTGTAATCGAACACAAAAATACTTTTATATAAATGTTATTTACCCTAAAAAATTTATCCCAATAAAAGAAGAAACATTTATTCTTGAACAAGAAAATAAATACATATCTATCAAGTTTGGATAGATAAATAACGTTTTTTGGAAATATATGGAATATAATAAAAATATATTAAACCCAAGATCATTCCCATATAAAATAGAGGTGGTATTCACTAATATCCATAACAACAAGTCTAGATATATTTTTTTCTCATAGGTTTACATCACCTCGTGAAATT
Source organism: Viscum album (assembly GCA_963277665.1). Classification (NCBI taxonomy): domain Eukaryota; kingdom Viridiplantae; phylum Streptophyta; class Magnoliopsida; order Santalales; family Viscaceae; genus Viscum; species Viscum album. Next base: position 1,057,128,494 of record OY728133.1, read on the forward strand.
ATCTAAAATAAATTTGCTTCCTATATTTGAATACATATGTGAGAACTACATATTGTATCTAACATCCAATTAATATAAAGTAATAAATTATTCTCAATAATAAATATACCTGAAACTTCCCCTTTCTTCTTTGTCTGGGTGGAGTTTTTCTTCTATAAGCCCTTATTTTTAAAATGAAAAATAGAAAAAAACTTGTTACCTTGCATGTTTTTTGATAATTATCTTCTTGGAAGGGTGTTTTGAAGAAGATATTGACTTATATATTTTCACCTATACTTTCCTTTTATTCACCATAAGTATGGAATGATTATCGAGATTTTTCTTCTTATAAACTTAGTGAATTAATGTGAGAAGATCTGGAATATAGTTCCCTATGTTCTACATATTTAAATTAATAAAAATATAGAGATACTAAGTGGATGTAATAAAAGAATAATATTAGTGTATAGTTATTTAGGTTATGTGAAACCTATAAATTATAGGTGTTCAATGTTTATATTGAGTTTGACTATGTGCGGTCCTACCGGCGCACCTTCTCTATGATTACTCTGAAATAGTGCCTTGGATATCTCAAAATGTTCTCATCTTACTCACACCCATTAAAGACCATGGAGATGTTAGAGAAAAATATATACAACAACATCTTCATGTGAATTCACAAGTTCATTATAAATTGATAAAATCATTAAAAATTGAATATTTACCACATCACTCAAATGTTTATCATATATAGAAAACTCCTCATCACTCGCCTCCTTGTGCCAATATTCTCACGTGTTTCAAAATTCCACCTATCCACCTATGTGTCACCAAGGTTGGTTTTGTCTCTATTATACCTTGAACCACCTCTATTATCATTTGGATACTTCTTCTATTATATATGGTTAATTGATATCAAGGTTGATTATGCAAGGCTTAAGCATCATGGACAGTGATAAATTTTATGATATAGTTATATAATATTTATTTTCATTTTATAATAACATTAAACACATATTTTATCATTATTATTCCTTCACATTATAAAAAAAGAAAAATTAAAAATAATACACCACTATAAATCATAAAAATTGAAAGAAATAGTGTAACACCCCAATATTTTAAAATTAGAACATTATGTTCGACAGTGTATTTGACACGCAACACTGAGCTTAAAAGACCCAAAAAATACATTTCCATTTTAACCTAGCCATTGAATTGGTAATATGGATATGATTAAAAAATTTATAATATATATATTTATATATTTCCTACTCAATATAAATATTTTTATAAATTATTAGCAAAGAATTACTAAATTTCTAGTCATCATTTTATTCATGAAAAATATATTTTCTTCAAAATTGATTTTTATTATTTTTTGTGAGAGAATATTATAATTAATTTTTAGAAATTTTAGAAATTATATTTAGTATAATTAAATTCATTTTAAGAATCAATATTTCAAAATTAACTTTGGGAGAACTTTTTGGATTTTTCAGAAAATATTGATTTATTGGAGAATAGTAAAAAATACTATTTAATGTAAAAATGTCATTTATTTTCAATTAGTTAAGTAATTTAGAAGTAAAACTATTTTTTAAATCTTATTTAATGTAACATAAGTATTTTTATTTATTTCTAGTTTACTTAATTAAATTTGAATCATTTTTATATTGTATTTTAATATGAGTTTATTTTTGGGTTTAAAAACCTATTTTTTTCTACAAACTATTTTAAAGTGTATAATGTTTCTCCGTTTTATTGATTAGAAAAACCACATAATGAGAAATAAATTAAATGAAATTTATAGATTATATACTAATAAATATTAATTTAAATGTATGAAATGATGATTATTAGTAATATATTTAATATTAAATCATTATATGCTTGAAAAATATGTTTCTTGAAAACCCACTTTTTCATCATGTTCGAAGATTTGATTTTAAATTATATTATACCAATTATGTGAATTTAATAAGGTAATATGGATTATTTATTTTTAATTTGAATAATTTATATTATTTAATAAAATAAAGTTAATTTTGGTCATAATAAATAGTGAAAACTATAAAAATATTTAACCACGATTAATGTGAAAATGGGTTTACCATGAGCCTTTAAACTGATCCTAAAATCTTGAGTGATATTGATTATTTTATGGGTACTTGTATTAAAATATACCAACATATCATTGATGGTGAGCTTGGATTCTATGCCTGTGTACTTGTTGAAGTGGGCATGGAGTCCAAATTACCTGAATTTTTGTAATTCGTTGAGAATTATTGAAAGCTTGACATGAGAGTTGGATATGAGTAGAAACCATATTTCTTAGATTATTGAAATTTTTTTGTTCATACAATTTCAAATTGAAGAAAAATTCAAAAACAAGTGTCGAACCTTATCATTAACAATGCGAAATATTGGAAGGATATTAGTCAGAGGAAGGAAGGTAATGCCCCTAAGAAGGGTGAGCACTCATCGAAATACCTCTCGGTGAGAACCCCAAATGAGGTTATTCCCCATATAGGTTATGAGTAGTTGACTACATTGGGTGAATGAGAAGGTCCTCATCCAGTATCTGGTGAGGTTTTAACTCTCCCAAATAGAGATTCTATCACTGGAAAAAATGTTATTAATATCAAACTAAATGTCACTATCAATGGTGGTGGATCAAAGGTTGGGGACAAAGTTCTACCCCTTCCTTTAGTTCTCTAGCTTCTACTTCAAGAAAATAAATTCCTGCTGAAGTAACCTCTCTAACAATAAAGTAAGGATGCACTAATGTCACTATATCCACATTATCTATTCCTACAGACGGTGATGTTTCATGGTCCGAGGTTAATAATCATACTATTCATATTCAGATTGTTAATCTAAATTAGAAAATATCTATTGAAAGTGTCTCTATAATTGAACAGAAGGGCTGAAAAGATTCTTCTGTTTATCTGCCCTCCACTTATCCCTTTATTGATAACGTCCAATCTCCTATTTCTAAAAATGTTTCTGATTATCAACCTCCTTTGATAACAAATATTAATTCCATGCCTTCTAGATTAGTTGTCAAGCATATCCATCCAAAGAAAAAATGATGTGACATGGTGAAGGAATAAGAATAGTTGGAGGTTGATGCATCTCCAATATCACAAAGTTCTCTTACCACCCCTTTAGTGGGTAGTGTTCCTCCCCTTAGAAATAAGGAATCCTCATTGGAAACTCACATTGTAGTGAAAAATGTTGGATGTTCCTATATGTAGACATGTGTACTGGTACTTAGAATTTAAGATTATAATTAATTAGTATTACAACTCACACACTTAGATGTATTGACAAAAAATGTGATGAAACACTGTTTTTAGGGAGGTAGGATATGTTGGGTGCATCATGAGTAATACTACATTAATAGATAATGCAAGAAAGGATTTTTCCCTTCTGTTCCATAACGGAAGTAGATGTCTTAGGCCCTTTGATGGAATTGATATAGCCTAAATAAATCCATGTCGATGGTAAGGAATGGGTGAGTTCAATTTTGGAAAGTCAAAGAATGAATAATCGAGCACATGGTATGATGGAACTAGCATGCACCCTATTTGATTATAATTATTTAATTTTTCATTGGTGATCTATGCATTTAATAATTTAGTTATTTCAATTAAAGTTAATCGTTCTATAAATCTAAATCTCTAGATCTAGTCCTCTACTTTGGTTTCTTGTTCACCTTATAGAAATAATTTTTTATTTTAATTTTGATTAAAATAAAATATAGGATCTCATCTGGAGGTGCCAAAGCTTCCTTCCCATACAACATCTAAACACACATCGTGTATTCGACATTACACACTATGTAGTATAGGTTCCATGCACCAAGACGGTCTGCCAAACCAGGTCGTGTCATTGGATCCTATCTAAGTCTTTAAGACTTCGTGTGCTAACAAGGAACAGGTGGCACACAGTTTCTGAATTGCACATCATGTGGCCCATTGAACACGACATGTAGTCCCTTCAGGTTAGGATTGGACCATGTACCTCATACATGGATACTACACGGTGTGTGTCCCACTGAACACTCCATGTACTCCGAAGATTTCTGAAGTACATTTACACGGTATGTCCCCGGGTGTGTACTTCGGATGGGTGGTGAACAAAAGTACACGCTGTCTAGTTGGAACTACACGTTATGTACTCATCCAAATTACATAGATTTATTAAAATTTATTATTATATTATACAAACCCTTGATACATGTACCATTGTGCGAATGTAAAGGTGAGGCACAACAAGTGATAGGTTATATATATATATTTTTAATTTAACAACTGCGTAATGTTCATTTCTACTCATTGGGTAGTTATGAACAGGAATTTACTGGGTTTCCTCTAAGGTGAAAGTTACTTACAAAAGACAAATTTAAATGATTTTATTTGTTTAAAACTATGATAGATGAGAATCTCAAGGAAATTCAGAAAAGGGTTTAAGATAAAAGGATTGATTAATTAAAGATAATTAATTGATTCGAGCATGATTTATATTAAACAAGAATGATTAAAGAATTTAATGTTAGTTTTATTTATGCTTAAATATCATTTCATGTATGGATGATCATGAGCTACACCAAGAACTTTTTATGTGAATGGTTTGTTTTAATTTATTTATTTAAATTAAATTTGTTAGCACGTGAGACTTCTCCTCATTAAAATGTAGGGCCTGCATGACCACAATTTCTTTTATGTGAAACCCCATTTTACCCCTCACCTGCAAGTGAGATAAAATCACATGTTATGGATGGATCTCCTAAGCTAGTGGAGGTGGCTCATGTTTGTATCCAAGGTGAAACCAATCCAAGGAGATACAAATGTGGATAAGTGGAAAGCTGTAAACACAAACCCAAAAGGGTCAAAATGTTTTTCCCCTAGGTCTTGGGTTAATTTATCAACTACTTGATAAACTAACCATGAGAACAATCTCATGATCATACCATTTATTTTATTTCTTTTAGTTGCATTGTTTATTTATTGTGGGTGTTTTCACTATCACACAATTAATGAATTAAACAAGCATGCAAGATGGAACTAAAATAAGATCGACTTATGTGTTAATATTATCATAGACATGATTTATCACTTAATTATATCCCACTTAATATTAAAAATCATGTCATCAAAGATAATTAAATGAAAATTTACGTATAAGTATAAAATATCTCCAAGAAAATATTAAGTCGGTATATCCTTCCATAATATTGGTTAGATTCAAACCATAGTTCAAAGTGCTTGACCAACCCTAGTTGGGGTGGATTCATTTATTGAGGAATTATAATTCAAGGTTTTGGGTTTACTTGACTTGGTTCACATCAAGGGTTTGCTGCCACAAAAGGACTTGTTGTGAACAAGAGGCAAATGTTGAAGAAATCCAAAATAAAAGGATTTTAGGATTGGGGACTCCGCTCAGCGGATCAAGGAGCTATGAGTTAATGCAGTTGGCATTTGGAATGCCTAACTAAAACCATTCATGTTTCTTAACCTACACTAGTTGGGGTAATTAAAAGGGAAATATAGATCCTTGCCACTAGAATATTCAGGCAATAGAATATTCTAAAGTCAATGGTGAGTGCTATTTGATTTCGATAAAATAGTGGGAGACTAATAAGTAGTAATTTATTTATTTATCTCAGTTTTAAATACTAAACCTTTTCTCATGTTAATTTTTAGAAATGACAAGAAAAATTACTTTAAACTTATCATTGTGAACTATACCTGAGAAGGAAAACCTTCTCACCAGTATCAATTTCTAGGAATGGAAGAGGTGTTAACACGTCATCCTTTTCCACGCGAGAAAATTGTACACGATGGAAGAGCCTTCTCAAATTGTTCCTGGAAAAGAGTCTAGTGATGAGGAACTATCTCCCTACATGAAGCATATGTATGATGCCATATATTTCCAATGTTTTATGCTATGGACCATGTCTAATGAGATATTAAAGCAAAATGAAAATATTAATGTGTATAGCTTGATGTCTCACCTTAAAGATATCTATCAATAGTAGGTGAGACATGAGAGATATGAGATCTCAAATTATTTGTTCACAACTAAGCTTGGAGAGTCTGTGCCAATTGGGCCTCATGTAGTCAAGCTTATTGTCTACATTAAATGCCTGGACATATTAGGGATTAAGTTTTTAGATGAGTTGCGTATAGATCTCATCCTATCATCACTACTCAAGACCTTCTCTAGTTTTATTGTCAACTTCAACATGAGAAACAATGAGAAGAGTCTATCAGAACTTCTGACCTTACTTCTCCTGGTAGATAAGGACATGGGGCATGAGAAATCCATAGTCCTTATGGTGAATAATAAAAGGAAGGAAAAGGCTGATGGGCCAATGATTCATAAACAGTCTGAAGCCCTTGAGCATCGTCCCTCCAAGAAGGGGAAGATCTTGAGGTAAGGCATGTAATGGGAGGGGACATGTTTTTCATGTGGAAAGTGAGGCCACTGGAAGAGTAACTTCACCTTGAAGCATGGGGATTCTAAAGGTGAATTCCTTATCGAGTGTAATCTTTCCATTTCTACACATTGGGTATTACATACAGCTTGGGAGGATCACATCTGTATTCAAATGAAATAACCATGTAGATTTAGAAAGATTACCATAGGAGAGGTGGATCTTCGAGCTTCCAATGGTGCAAGGATAGCTACATTGGCCATTGGTGATTACCATCTCGCATTTCCAACTGGAATGCTTTTGGTTCTACATAACTATTATTATGTTTCTAGTGTTACCAAAAACATAATTTATGTATCTTGTTTGGATATGGATGGATTTATTTTCAAGTTTGGAAATAAGGGTTGTTTATTTTATAAGAGAAACATATGTTACGATATGGTGCATCTAAATAACGGTTTGTATGTATTAAATTACGAAATCCTAGTGTTGTCAATTGACAATGAAACAAACTCACATGAATCATACATCACCCAGTTGTGGCATCACCATCTCGGTGATGTAAATGAGAGGCAATTAACAAAGCTCTATCAATATGGTTATTTAGACTCTACTAAGCTAAAACCACTTGATAGATATCATGCTTGTTTACAAGGTAAAATGACAAAGATGACTTTCGGTGGACAGGGTGAAAGGGCCATAGATATTCTAGGATTAGTGGACATTAATGTGTGTGGACCATTTCTAGTAGAAGCTAGAGGTGGATATTATTTCTTCATTTCTTTTACTAATGATTTGAGTAGATATAGATATGTCTATATAATGAGAAGTTAGAGTCCTTAGAGAAATTCAAGGAATACAAGAATGATGTAGAGAATCATCTTGGTAAAAAGATAAAGAAAATTTGATCGGATGGAGGTGGAGAATATATAAACCAAGAGTTCATCGACCTTTTACGGGAGTCTGGGATTTTATCTCAACTCACTCCTCCTTATAAAATGCAATGGAATGGTTTTAGGGAAAGGAGAAACCGCACCTTGTTGGACATGGTGAGGTTGATGATGAGTCATGTAGATCATCCATTATCCTTTTTGGGATATACATTAAAAACTGCATCAAACATACTAAACCAAGTACCAAAAAAGGCAGAAAATGAAATTCCATCCAAGAAATGGAATAGAAAGAAACCCATTTTGTCGCACACATGTGTATGGGATGCTAGGGGTTTGTTAAGGCCTTATTTGGAAACAAAATATCACTCTGGTGTACAAAGTGTATCTTTAAAAGATATCCCAAGGAAACAAAAGGATATTACCTATATAAAACTTTAGATAAGAAAGTCACTATCACCAGACAATCCATCTTTATTGAGAGGAAGCACATCTTAAAAAAGGATAGTGGGAGCAAGATTGACATCGAAGAAGTTGATGCTCAATATACACATGAGTTGGTATAGAAACAAGTTCCACATATCCCCATGTAAAAGGTTATAGAAACACAAGTACTAAGTAAGAGCTCAAGAGAAGTAAGGTAACTAGAGAGATTTGGTTTCATAGTCTCTGAGGATGGTGAATCATTATTATTGGACAATGATGAACCTCTCTCTAATAAGGAAGCAGTAGAGAGCTCAGAAGATGCAAGATGGACAGAAGCTATGAATTCTGAGATGGATTCCATGTGTAAGAACCAAGTTTGGGTTATGGTCGATGAGCTAGTTGATGTAAAGTGTAGAGACCCAAAGATTGACGTACATGGACATTACATTACTTTTGAAGAATACTTAATACATAAAAAAACAAACACACAAGGACTGTAATAGTTTAGTGTCTTTGGAAACTTGGAAAAATAATCTTCTAATCACGATGAAATATCTTCAACATCTCCCATAAAGATCGTCCCCTTTTGTTTTCTTACCTAAAAACTTTCTTTATATCCTGGGAAAAAGAAAAAATTAAAAGGGTGAGCTCAAATTCTCAGTAAGGGTAAACATAGATAACATAAAACAATCCATAATCATTTGAATGCAAAAACTTGAACATAAAATATAAACATCAAAATCTTGAGCAAAGACATAAATCTTGGAAGTACGTAAGGCATATATCATAAAATAACATCCATCATGATAAAATAGCATGGAGATAAAACATGTAATTATGGAAAACCATTAAGGACATGATATTATTTCCATAGTAGCCAAGGCATTTCTTCCAAGACCATCTTAGTGGACAAAGTCCCTTTCTGAATCGAGTTCACTCCTCGTTCCAGTCTTGTAACACTGAACCAGATTAACTTACTGTTCCATCCATGTCTATCTAATGAGATATAAATCTTTACCCAATGCATTGGAGGGAGATATAGGTCCCACCCATCTCATAATGAAATCATTCTTTCATGTGCCACAAAATCATAAATCATACATCATAGCATAACCCATGTAATAGAATGGGATTCTTAAACATCATGCCATCATAACATAATCCATTTAAAAAAATGAATATCATTTCATCATAAGAAGAATAAAACCATGTAAATAATGGATACATTATACTTGAAACATAAACATATTAAATAATGTCATTTTAGATGGAAAATAGTTTTGATAAAACCGTAAAAATCCATTCATGTCGTATAAGTTAAAAAAACATTCTTATCGTACTTTTACCGAAAAAGTAAAAAAGTACCTCGTATGGTAAAAAAAGAAAGATTCCCCACATACCATGTAGTAAAATTCAAAAATGGGTAAAAAGGACTTTAAAAATACATAAAAAACACTTTTAGAAAACATGGACATGGATGAAAACAATAACCCTAGTAAATACTTATGAATAAACAATCTCGAATAAGAATGAGATTGGAATAATTATCCCTTACCTTAGGTCCGATATGCTTTGTACATATCCGAACCTTCTGTATAATTATTTAAATAATGTCATTGACTTATTAATGAATCATATTCATTGTTATGATATCATATTTGGTTCACTTATGACTTTATATTACCCGTTCTTTTGTAAATTCCATGTTAAAGCAGCGTTTTGGGTAAAATCGTTTCATTTATCGTATGTGTTTCGACATGCTGTTATTGGTATTATTACTTATATCCTGATTTAATTAATTCCAAAATGTAAAAAATTATTTATATATAATAAAAATTTAGTATATAAATATATATGACAAATCGATAAATGGAATGAAATACACCGTTCATGGAGACGGTAGGTCGTACGTACGCATGAATGTTGTTTTCTTTTCCTTATTGACTTGAATGGAAGTATGTAGATGAAATATATATAAAAATACATAAATCTAGTAGCTTTATAATGTCATACATTTCATTATTATTCATTATATATACTTTATAATCATTCTTGAGTGGTTATCATGGAGAATGAATCTCGTCGCGTTGTGGAGACGGTAATCCGTACGTACGCACGAGCGATGATATCGTTCCCATAATTATTGAATTGAATTAGAGTGGATGATATAATATCTAGGAATCAGTATAATTTTATAATAATCATATATAGTTATTCTTTACACCATTATACCCATCCAAGTAAGGTGGTGGTGGAAAACTGATTACACCACAGCGTGGAGACGGTATTCCGTACGTACGCCTGTGCAGTGATTTCATTTTCTGTAGGATGGATAGAAGGTGAATTTGGGTTGTTTAATATTTATAATAACATATCATTATATTATTGACACTTATGTTATTAATTTATAATGAAACAACTAAAGAAGAAGAAGTTGAAGAAGAAAGAAAACTTGAAAGAATCGGTAGAAGTGATTACCTCTTCCTCGACGCACCTCCTTTAAACTTCTTCTTAGGGAACTAGAGTTGGTTTTTTCAGAAGACCCGAACCTCCAGAATGTTTCTAGAGAAGTGGAGAAGAGAAATGGGTAGGGTTTTACCGAGCTTCAAGTCTCAAGAGGGTGTGAAGAGAAGAGGGAAGGGGTGCCCTTTTTATAAGGGAGGAGAGGGGCACCTTAGGAAAACATAAAATATTATTTTATAATAAAGTCATATTCGGTTTTTAATAGCTAAAAATTGATTTATTTTTAATCTAAGGTGGGGATGGGTCTAAATCCTCTCAACCAATAGGTTTTATACATGTTTAGGTTACTATTTTATCCGTATCATTTAGATTTAACTCTAAGTTTAATAATTTAACTTTTACCGTGTCTTTTTAATTTCTTACACTATATGGTTAATAAACTTAATATAAAAATCCAAACGAACCACAATTGGTTCAAAATTAATATATATATCCTTATCTAAGTCATTTGGTCGATCCTTAGATTTTTAGGAATAAAATAACTATTAATAATATAATATTTGTTTTAAAAACTATTTTATGTCAATTTTGACACTATTTGGTACTTGATTTTTGTGAAAATCATAACATAATTATTAGTTCGAAAAAAGTTAATTAAATCAATACTAACATGTCATATTAACCAATAAAATTAGTTTAATTCATAAAAAGTCTAAAATTACATTTATTTGGGTATTTATAACATCAATTATGTTAATATTTCATTAATAAGGTAATTACTGCATCATCATTGTGTCATAAATAAATTAAATTATTTAATGTCTAAAAATTATAAATAAAATACCATTATGTCGGAAATTATTTTATCTTTATAATTAATATTTATAGTCTAATTTATCTTATGTATAACCCTATATTAAAAATGATTTAGTTATTAAACTTTGATTTTAACTATTTTAACCATTCTTTAAATAAATTAATAATAAATTCCCTAATATAATCCAAGTGGACCTAAATGGTCATATTTTATTCCTAAGGTTGTTTTTGGGCGAATTAAACTTATCCAATAGAATTAGGACATGTGTTAGGGTAATAATAATATCATTTTTACCCTTAATTACCCTATTTACTTTTAACCGTGGTAAATAAAAGTAAAAAAGTTTCTATTCACCAAAAATTATTTTTATCTTATTGAACCACATTTTACTCCTTGATATTAACCGTGTCTCTTGGATTTTCGAAATTCCACTCACAGAAGCGGTAAAATTAAGTTTTATGTAAATTTTCAAATTCTCCAAGGTGGTGGGTAAAAGACGGTGAAAAGTTCAATAAAATTTTTATATATCTAAAATTATTATAAAATTACTCCAATGAATTAAATTTAACTCATATAGGAATTATGAATCAATTTTGACCTAAAATAAATTTAAATAAAATAAATAATTATTTAAATAAAAAGTCGGTTTTTAAATAGTAACCTAGTGTTTTCACTATTCATCAAAAATTGAAAGTTTTCAGAAAAATACCAAAAATTCCCCCTAGGCTAATTTCGATATTTCAAATCTAAAAATTAAGTCCATTTTGAAAGATAAAATTTATAAAATTTCAAAAAATGGGTATTACTATTCATAACGGCTAGTTTATATAATATTTTAATAACATATCGTTGTTTAGTGAAACTCGGTATTGTATACAACACATACTATCGTATAAGGTCGTGATTGCATGTAAAGCAAGCCAAGTCAGGGTTGCGTGTAGTGAAAGATTCATTTATTGTTGTGTATAATAGAATCCAACCATATTTCATTTATATAATGAATATATATATATATACACTCAATTTTGCATAGAATAACTTCCATCAAACGAACTTGAATTTTTATGTAACATGATCCAAGAATAGTGTTGCGTATACTGCAAGCTAATTCGGTGTTGCGTATAGTATAAGAAAATCTTATTTTAGTGTATAATAGAATACATCAAAGAAATTAAAAAGAATATTTTTCATAAAATCTCAGGGTGTTACATTCTACCCCCCTTAAAATGAATTTCACCATCAAAATTCGTCAGGGTTATAAATGGTTTACTACTTGAAAGTTTCATTCATAGAAACCCACATCATAAAAAGGAATACTAAAACATACTTTTAAAAATGAACGTTAGAAACAAAACTTATACCCAAAGTAACTCATCACTTGGGTTCCCACATAGGAGATCATAGGTGAAAATATGGATATGAAAGAGAAATCTAAATGTCAAGTTCTGATGGAGAGTGGTAGAGAACATGGATATGATAAATACAACAATCACAAATCCATAAATTTGTGATGATCTAAGGTACCATCTGATTCATCGGATATAAGGGAATTAGGACAACATTTTTGGTTTTCAAGATCATTTCCCTAAAGTTGAAGAATTTGAATTAGAATAAATACTTACTTTTTTCGGTATAATCTCGCCATTCTTCATGCCTTGAAAAATTTCCACTTCATCTCTTAAAGAAATGAAGTTGAATTTTTCATTCATGAGGTGTTAGAAAATCATGTGATAGAATGATGGGTCATTCCATATGTCTCAAACAAAAGGTTAGAAAAAGTTATCAAATATAAATAAGTCCATATATGGTGAGGTTAATCATATATGATTCCAAAAATACACTTATACTTCATCTATCATACCGCTTAGTAAAACTTATTTCTACTAACCAGGAACTTTCTGTAGGCCAGTGGTAGGCGATAAAGGCCTGTCGCACTTCGGTTGTGGGTTTGACTCCCACAGCCTTGTCCGACGCGACGGGTTGTGGCTTGTCCTATGGGTTTTCCTTTTTCTAAAACTACATTATTATAACATTCCATCAATAATATCGAAAAAATTTATAGCCTTAAACAATAATAACTTATGTCCAACATAATCCATTTCAATCTTCAGGCTTATCCAAAATACTTCTGTCCAAGCTCATAGTATAAAGAAAACAATTACTATAAATGTCATCAACCAAGCATGTGAATACCATAATTTATCCCCCATATAAGATATATCTTGTTGGTCACATTCCAAACATGTGAATACCTTAATCGTGTATTCTCTTGAAAAATGAATACCCATTGAACCTTAGTGAAAACATGAATGCTGTCAAAAGTAAACTCTTTCCACATACCAAAATCCCAAAAATTCTATATACTCAAACCATGTTATCACTTAGTCCTTATATCAATAATTATCTCATGAATACTATAAAACAATTTATTTTCTCCTTATCCCTTCATTATGTGCATATCATCTGCTTTCTAAAATATTTGAATCACTTTTCATGGTTACCGGTACCATATTCTTATAGAAAACCACAATGGACCAATACACAGATATTTCAATATACTATAAAAGTTCCTCAACAACATTATTATTGAATTACAATACATAATCCCTTCAATCCATCCTCTTCAATGATTGGCATGGAATAGGTACTTCCTCGATTTAGAAGTAACTTCTTAGGTCAGGGCATTGAGTTGGGTAATGCCCATGTTCTCCGTAGATAAGACATTGGACTCCATAATAGTATGTCACTCTATGACCCTTTTCTCCACATAGATAACATCTTCCCCTCCATTTGAGGTATTCCTCAAGGTTCTTCTTACCTTCTTTAGAAATATCAATCTTCCTTTCTCTATGCTCCTCACTATGGGAACATGCATAAAATTCTATCTTCCTCTAATCTGATGACTTAGGAATACAACAATAGTTCACCTTGTTAATCATATATAGAGATGACTGATTCGGAATAATCACAATATCTTTCTCTCTAGGCGTTACATAATTTCATTGATCACAGTCACCAATTTGTCCATTGGAATCAATGTTAATTGAATTCCTTCTCGTTTCCTCCATTGACTAAGACCAGAAACCATAGTGTAAGAAACATTTAAAATAACGAGGAACCATATAATCATAAAAATTCACTTATGGGATGTGTAACTTAACAAAAAATCTTTAATCCATGACACCTTAGGTTCACCCTAGTATATTCATGATCGTCAACATAATTCTAGGACTCTAGCCTATATGTATACTTAACCTTAGGGACATCTCTAGACATACCTTAGAAATATCTCTAGGGATTTCACAAAAGTTTTTGCATCCTAGTTTCCAAAGGTTAACTAAACCTTTCCTCTAATACCAACTGTAGAGACCCAAAGCTTGAATTACATGGAAATTAGATTACTTCTGTAGAATACTTAATACATAACAAAAACAAACACACAAGGACCATAATAGTTTAGTGTCTTTTAAAACTCAAAAAAATAATCTTCTAATCATGATGAAAGATCTTAAAAATATCCCATAAAGATATTCCCCTTTTGTTTTCTTACCTAAAACCTTTCTTTATATCATGGGGAAAAGAAAACATTAAAAGGGTGAGCTCAAATGCACAGTAAGGGTAAACATAGAGAACATAAAACAATCCAAAATCATTTGAATGCAAAAACTTGAACATAAAATCTAAACGTCAAAATCTTGAGCAAAGACATAAATCTTGGAAGTAAGTAAGGCATATATCATAAAGGTACATCCATCATGATAAAATAGCATGGAGATAAAACATGTAATTGTGGCAAACAATTAAGCACATGATATGATTTCCATAGTAGCCAAGGCATTGCTACTAAGATCATCTTAGTAGACAAAGTCCCTTTTTGAATTGAGTTCACTCCTCGTTCCAGTCCTGTAACACTGAACCAGATTAACTTACCGTTCTAGCCATGTCTATCTCATGAGATATAAATCTTTACCCAATGCATTGGAGGGAGATATAGGTCCCACCCATCTCATAATGAAATCATTCTTTCGTGGGCCACAAAATCATAAATCATACATTATAGCATAACCCATGTAATAGAATGGGATTCTTAAACATCATGCCATCATAACATAATACATATAAAAAAATGGATATAATTTCATAATAATAATAATTGAACCATTTAAATAATTAAGACATTATACTTGAAACATAAACATATTAAATATTGTCATTTTAGATGAAAAATAGTTTTGATAAAACACTTGAAATGAATTCTTGAGGAAAATATCCTTTCTTCTTCAAAATCAACTTTCTTTTCACAAAATGCCATGAAATTTTAAAAGAAAAGGATTTTGTTGAAAAAATTCATGAAATAATGTAGAGTAAGCTCCATGAAAATAAGGAGTTATAAAACTATAGAAATCCATTCATTCCTTATAATATAAAAAAAATATTATTCTCGTACTTTTGCCAGAAAAGTCAAAAAGTACCTCGTGTGTTAAAAAAATAAGGATTCCTCACATACCATGTAGTAAAAGTCAAAAATGGGTAAAAATGACTTTAAACATACATAAAATTTTTTAGAAAACATGGACATTGATGATAACAATAACCTCAGTAAATACTTATGAACAAACAATCTCGGATAAGAACAATATAGAAATAATTATCCCTTACCTTAGTTCCGATATACTTCGTACGTATCTGAACCTATTGTAAAATGATTTAAATAATTTCATTGACTTATTACAGAACAATATTCATTGTTATGATATCATATATGGTTCACTTATGACTTTATATTACTCGTTCTTTTGTAAATTCCATGTTAAAGCAGCGTTTTGGGTAAAATTGTTTCATTTATCGTACGTGTTTCGACATGTTGTTCTTGATATTATTACTTATATCCTGATTTAATTAATTCCATAATGTAAAACATGATTTACATGTAATAAAAATTCAGTATATAAATATATATGATAGATCGATAAATGGAATGAAATACACCGTTCATGGAGACGGTAGGCCGTACGTACGCATGAACGCTGTTTTCTTTTCCTTATTGACTTGAATGGAAGTATGTAGATGACATATATATAAATATACATAACTCTAGTAGATTTATCATGTTATATATTTCATTATTATTCATTATATATAATTTATAATCATTCTTGAGTGGTTATCATGGAGAATGAATCTCATCGTGTCGTGGAGACGGTAATCCGTATGTACGCACGAGCGATGATATCATTCCTATAATTATTGAATTGAATTTGAGTGGATGATATAATATCCCAGAATTAGTATGATGTTATAATAATCATATATAATTATTCTTTACACCATTATACCCATCCAAGTAAGGTGGTGGTGGAAAAACTGATTACACCACAGCGTGGAGACGGTATTCCGTACGTACGCACGCGCGGTGATTTCGTTTTCCATAGGATGGATAGAAGGTGAATTGGGGTTGTTTAATATTTATAATAACATATCAGTATATTAGTTAAACTAATGTTATTACTTTATAATAAAACAACTAAAGAATAATAAGTTTAAGAAGAAAGAAAACTTGAAAGAATCGGTAGAAGAGATTACCTCTTCCTCGACGTACCTCCTTTAAACTTATTCTTAGGGAACTAGAGTTGGTCTTTTGAAAAGACCAGAACCTCCATAATGTTTCTAGGAAAGTGGATAAGAGAAATAGTCATGGGTTGGCGGAGCTTCAAATCTCAAAAGGTTGTGAAGAGAAGAGGGAAGGGGTGCCCTTTTTATAAGGGAGGAGAGGGGAAACTTAGGAAAACTTAAAATATTATTTTCTAATAAAGTCATATTCGGTTTTTAATAGCTTAAAATTGATTTATTTTTAATCTAAGGTGGGTATGGGTCGAAATCATCTCAACCAATAGGTTTTATACATGTTTAGGTTACTATTTTATCCTTATCATTTAGATTTATATCTAAGTTTAATAATTTAACTTTTACCGTGTCTTTTTGTTTTCTTACACTATATGGTTAATAAATATACTATAACAAGCCAAATGAACCCCAATTGGTTAATTATTAATATATATATCCTTATCTAAGTCATTTGGAAGAACCTTATATTTTTAGGAATAAAATAACAATTAATAATATAATATTTTTTTAAAAAACTATTTTATTTCAATTTTGACACTATTTGGTACTTGATTTTTGTGAAACTCATAACATCATGATTAGTTCTAAAAACGTTAATTAAATCAATACTAACATGTCATATTAACCTATAAAATTATTTTAATTCATAAAAAGTCTAAAATTACATTTATTTCGGTATTTATAACATCAATTATGTTAATATTTCATTAATAAGGTAATTACTCCATCATCATTGTGTCATAAATAAATTAAATTATTTAATGTCTAAAAATTATAAATAAAATAAAATTATGTAGGAAATTGTTCTATATTTATAATGAATATTTATAGTCTAATTTATCTTATGTCTAACCCTATATTAAAAATTGTTTAGTTATTAAAATTTGATTTTAACTATTTTAACCATTCTTTAAATAAATTAATAATAAATGTCCTAATCTAATCCAAGTGGACCTAAATGGTCATATTTTATTTATAAGGTCGTTTTTGGTCGAATTACACTTATCCAATAGAATTAGTACATGTTTTAGGGTAATAATAATATCATTTTTACCCTTAATTACCTTATTTACTTTTAACCGTGGTAAATAAAAGTAAAAAGTTACTATTCACCTAAAATTATTTTTATCTTATTGAACCACATTTTAATCCTTGATATTAACCATTTCTCTCAGAGTTTTGAAATTCGACTCACAGAAGCGGTAAAATTAAGTTTTATGTAAATTTTCAAATTCTCCTAGGTGGTGGGTAAAAAACGGTGAAAAGTTCAATAAAATTTTTATATATCTAAAATTATTATAAAATGACTCCAATGAATTTCATTGAACTTATATAGGAATTATGAATAAATTTTTACCTAAAATAAATTTAAATAAAATAAATAAATATTTAAATAAAAAGTCGGTTTTTAAATAGTAACCCAGTGTTTTCACTATTCATCAAAAATTGAAAGTTTTCAGAAAAATATTAAAAATTCACCCTAGGCTAATTTCGATATTCCTAATCTAAAAATGAATTCCATTTTGAAAGATAAAATTTATAAAATTTTAAAAATTGGGTATTACTATTCATAATAGCTAGTTTATATAATATTTTAATAGCATATCATTTTTTAGTGAAACTCGGTATTGCATACAACACACGCTATCGTGGAAGGTCGCGATTGCATGTAAATAATGCTAACTCAGGGCTGCGTGTAGTGCAAGATTCATTTGTTGTTGTGTATAATAGAATCCAACCATATTTCATTTATACAATGAATATATATATATATATACACACTCAATGTTGCATAGAATAACTTCTATCAAAAAAACTTGAAATTTTGTGTAACACGATCCAAGAATAGTGTTGCGTATACTGCAAGCTAATACGGTGTTGCGTATAATATAAGATAATCTTCGTTTAGCGTATAATATAATACATTAAATAAATTAAAAATAATATTTTTCATAAAATCTCGGGGTGTTACATAAAGCTAGTTGAATTCAAATGGGTATTCAGGAGAAAAATGGACACAAAAGGTCAAGTTAGCACCTATAAAGCAAGGATAGTGGCTAAAGGATTCAGAAAACGTCAAGAAATTAACTATGATGAAAACTTCTCACCAGTTTCCATTTTTAAATCCATTATAATCATACTATCCATAACTGCTTACCATGACTATGAGATTTTGCAAATGGATGTCAAAACATCATTCCTTAATGGGAACCTTCAGAAAGATGTATATATGACAAAACCAGAAGTTTTTGTGACACCAAGTGAATCCAAACAGGTTTTCAAGTTGTAGAAATCTATTTATGGATTAAAGAAAGCATCCAGGTCATGGAACATTTGATTTGATGAAAATATATAAGAATTTGGTTTCATTAAGAATGAATTTGATCATTTTGTTTATAAGAGGTTTAATGGGAATGCATTCATTATCCTAGTAGTATATGTTGAAGATATATTGCTTATTGGAAGTGTTTTACCAATCTTAGTGTCTGTTAAGGAATGGTTGAATAAGTGTTTCCCTATGAAGGACTTGGGTAAATCAACCTACATTCTAGAAATCAAGATCAAACATGATAGATCCAAGAGGCTGTTTTTACTTTTTCAGGGTACATACATTGACCAGATACTAAAATGATTTATTACGGAATAATCCAAGAGGGGATTGGTCCCAGTGTCACATTTTTTACATCTTTCTAAGAAAATTTGTCCTTATACAAAATAAGAAAAAAATAGAATGAGTAACATACCATAAGATTTGGCTATAGGATTCATCATTTATGCCATGTTATCTACTAGGCTTGATGTTGCCTATTCACTAAGCATGGTAGGCATATATCAAGAAGATCTAGGAGAATAGCATTAGACTACAGTTAATACTATCCTTAATTATCTGAGAAGAACTAAGGATATGTTCTTTGTGTATGGAGTATATTAGAAGTTTCTCGTATAAGGGTATGTTGATACTGGTTTTCAGACAGATCAGAACAATTTGAAGTCGCAATACGGATTTTTTTCTATCTCAACGGAGGTGCTGTGAGATGGAATATTTCAAAGAAACCAGTTGTTGCCGATTCTACAGTAGAGTATGAATATATAGCGGCTTCTGATGTAGCCAAAGAAGCTGTCTAGAATCAAAATATTGTCCAACATCTTGATGTGGTTCCTATCAATAAAGATCCTATCACATTGTATTGTTATAATACTGCAGCAGTGGTTCTTGTAAAAGAACCAAGTTCACATCAACAGAAAAAGCACATACTCTAGATGTATCACCTCTTGAGATATTTCTATCAAAGGGGTGATGTTTTAGTGAGAATAGTTTCCACATAAGAGAAAGTGTAAGACCCCATGGCTAAAAAAGTATCTCAGAAGAAGCATGAATATCATGCGAGAGCTAGTAGGTTAAAGGTTGTTAGCAGTTGGCTCTAGTTCAAGTGGGAGTCTGTTGGAGTTAGTGGAATAGAACCAACTAATTTGTACTTAATTCATTAATAAATACCTTATCAAATATTGATTGTTCTTTTGTATGAAAATGCATGTGATAATGTCCAAAGGATAGCTGTTTCACTAAAAGGTCATAGCGGATCTCTATTATGATGAGGACCCAAAAGTGCCATAACACTATTCTTGAATACATGTTCTATGGCCGGATGATGTTATTTGAGGGAAAAAAATACAAGAAATTAGGGGTGGGGAATGATAAAACTTTAAGGCACCTTCTCATGGTGTGAACCCTTGGTAATATCCAGTAGGATATTATGATAATGAGACCTACCGGTAGGAAATCCACATTTCATAGTGTCATTGGATGTTTCTATATGTGGATGTGTATTTTGGTCCTTAGACATTAATATTATTATTAATGGGTATTACAAATCACACACTTAGATGTATTGATAAGAAATGTGATAACACAATGTTCGTAGTGAGGTAGGATATATCAGGTGCGTCATGAGTAATACTACATTAATAGATAATGCAAGAAAGTATTTGTCCCTCGTGTTCCATAACGGAAGTAGATGTCTTAGGCCCTTTGATAGAATTGATATAACCTAAATAAATCCATGTACATGGTAAGGAATGGGTGAGTTCAATTCTAGAAAGTCAAAGAAAGAATAATTGAGCACATGGGTTGATGACATTAACATGTAACCTGCTTGATTCAAGATATAGAGACAAGGGGATTACATTACATGGTAAGAGTTCATAGGAGGTGACACGTTATTGCGGTGTTAAATTCTTTATCCATGGGTGCCTTGGCATGTTGCTATATTCTAACCCCTTACTTTAGGTAGGCTCTACATAATTCCACTGAGAAAGATTCCTTGAGGGTCACACACTAAGTGAGTCCAAGTATCTTAGTTAAATATTAATTTAATAAGTTGAATTAAGATTATTACTGATTATGGTTTAATAATTACTCAAGAATGCCTGATCACTTTTATTTCGATATTAGTTATTCGAGAGAATATATTGTGGGAGAAATAATATATTTATTAGAGAATAATGCAGTGATATTTATTAGAGAAATAAATATCCATTATTCAAGGTCTAATAAAAGTGGTGGAGGAAATAAAGAAAATGGAAAAATAAAAGTACACGCCATGTATATTAATATACACACCATGTAGTTTTGTGGGGATTTGTGGGAGATAATAATATTTATTTTATTAAATAATATTATGTGTAATTCACGAGGTGCATGTCAAGTAATAATAATAGTCAACTATTATTATTAGATATGGGGCCTTACTATGAATTAAATGAAATGAATAAATGCTTTTGAGTAATTAATTAATTTTATTATTCTATGTAATTAAAATCCCAATTATATAATTCTCATTAGCCTAGCCTTTTTTTGGGTTGCCCACAATAGATCTATAGAAATATCTCAATCCAAGAAGGAATTATTTTCTTCCAAGAACGCTCTAAAGCTATGAGAGAGATCCTCCTCTACCAGATCAAGGAGAGCACTTTGCAAGGGGCTCTCAAGGAGATCTAAGGTAGACATCGCAAGTGAAGGATCTTCCATGCTATCACCCAGATATCCCTTCAGAGACATCCAGAGATACATGGATCGCGTGTGGGTTATCTCTAGTGGAATCATACACTTGGATTCTATGACACAACGACGGATCACATCAGATCATGACCAGAAACATCAACGGAGAGATAATTCGATCAAGGTAATGCTTTCCTTTTAATTAAATGAATTATAACCAACATATTATGATCCTCTCTATGGTTCTAGGACTCCCTTCATTTCTTTCATTCTTTGTTCTATTCTGAAGATCTATAATTTTCTTATCATGATAGATCTCAGATTGATTTTTGTTAACAAAAAAATTAATGTTGGGTACACCCACCAACACCCTTCTACTGTGCCCAGAACCTAAAATAAGAATTTATGAGATAATGATTTCTTTTACTTTTCAAATTGACTCTTTACAGATGATTAGATACTTTATTTATTCCAAGAATAGATATCAAGATAGAAGGAGTTTATAGAGTGAAATTGGGAGACTTGGGGAACATTTCTCTTCTTCCTGGATCATTGTTAGTAATTTCAGCACTTTCCTCACTCCTAGTGAAAAAATGGGTTCCCTTCACTCTTAGATATCTCTTAGGAAGTTTAAAGAAAGCATTGATGATAATGAGATGATTTAACTTAGTATGGTTGGGGAGAAATATACTTTGTATAAAAGATAACTTAATAGAATGTTTGTTAGTTATCTTGATTGTGCCTTTGTTAATGATGTTGTGCTTGATAAATGGGATTCATTTTCTAGATTTTTTCTTCCCAAATTCTCATCTGATCATCATAAAATTTTTATAAGCTTCAAGAGTAGAGAATAAATAATGCCTCTTCTATTTCGTTTCAACAATGCATGGGATCTTCAAAGTTATTGTGGTAGCCTCATTAATTATTTCTATAATAATATGTATTGTGGTAAGGAGGAGTCTTCCTGTCTTATAAAGTTGAAAATGCCCAGGTACAAGCTGAAAATATGAATTTAGGTGGCCTAGAGTGGGTTAGATAAAGATATTTCTACTATTTAATCTTCTCTTAATGATCTTCTGGATGAGGCTACTAAAAATGGATTTAATCTGGATTTATCCAAGGAATCCAATATGGTTCCCAAGATGAATTCTCTCTTAGATAATAAAGAAAATGTTCTTAAATAATCTTTCAAAATTAAGCGGCTTTAAGAGAGAGACATGAATACTATATTTTTCAGCACTCATCAAATAATTCTGAAGGCCAATAGGACATTAACCTTCTTTAATGTTAGAGGTAAAATAATTCATAATAAATAGAGTATTTCTAGTTATATTGTTAACTATTAATCTATCCACTTCTATGGGCCTGGTTGGGAGGTGAATTTCATGGAAGGTATTATTCCCTCTATGGTTACTATTGATTAAAACTTATTTCTCACTAGAATTACCATGGAATTTGAGGTAAAAATGATGTTTTCAATCTCAATGATGGTAGTTCTCCTGGTTGAGATGACTTCAATATTTTTTTTTTCAGAAATATTGGTGTATTATTAAAGAGGATATATGTATATTGGTCACTTATTTCTTTATCAATGGTTTGCTTCCCCAGGGTCTTAATTCCAAATTCTTCACCTTGATCCCCTTAGTTGAAAATTCCTATGAAATTCTTCTCTTCAAGCACATTTTCATTGTCAACACAATTTATAAGGTTATTAGAAATATTACTGTTAATAGGCTGCCGAACATTGTTTCAAAAATTATTTATTGTAATAAATTTGAATTTATAAATGGATATCCATTCATGAATGCATTTTCTCTACTTTATAATGTTTTAATCTACTTAGAAGGACTGGATGAGTGGGAATAAGTTCTATCAAGATTTATATTAAGAAGGGTTTTGACACTTTGTACAAAAATATTTTTAGAAGGTTTTTGGGGGATTTAGTTTTAATAGCACTTTTATTAAGTGGTTTTCTTCCCTACTTGGATCTTATCATATGTTTTTTCTTATTAATGGTTCTCCCAAAGGGTTGTTAAAATTTCTAGAGGTTTTTTTAAAGGTTAATCACTTTCATCTCTTCTCTTCACTATTACTATAGATTATCTCAGTAGGCTCATTACTCATATGGTCTCTCACGGAATTCTTAAACCTATACAAGCATCTAGGTATCTCAAATATCCTTTATATATTATTTAAATTGATGATATTATTATTTTCCTAAAGTGGTTAAGAATAATATTCATGTTCCTAAACAAATATTCCTCCATTATGAGAGTATCTCTAGACAAAGTTTCATTCGGTAAAAATCATTCATCTTTTTTGGGAAAAGGTTTACTATTAATAGAAATAATTGCATTCTCTAGGAGTTGGGAACTAGAGATGGGGCTACACACTTTAATTACCTTAGAGTTACCCTTTTTTGGGGTAATCCGAGAGCAAGTTACTGTGAAGAAATTGTGGAAAGGGTTAATAAGAAACTGTCTTCTTAGAAGGGAAAGAGTTTATCGATGGCTGGAATGATTATCTTGGTGATGTCAGTTATTTATTCCAAGTTGGTTTACTCCTTAATGGATTATAAATTTCCAAGAGACCTTATCAAGTGCTTAAATGTGGACATCAAGAAATTTATTTAGAGTGGGAACATACATAAAATAAAGATAGTGACTATACCTTAGAAGACATACTATAAGACCTTATCTAATGGAGGCATGTGCATCAAGAATATCAGTCTCTTCAATGACTCTATTTAAGCTAGGCTCACTTGGAATCTCATTCATAGTAGTATATACTCATTGGGTTTCCTGAAATCATGCTTATATGATAAACTAAATCAAGGTAGTTATATATTCCTTGAATCTTATATTTGTCCAGTAATTAAATCTTTCTTACAAAGTATCATGTCTTGTTCAATATGGATGGTGAATAAGAACTCTAGTCTCAAATTTGGCTAGATAATTGGTATAGTTCTACTTTCTTTGATGACTTTATGCCCCTTTCCATGAAAAACAATATTAATATCTCTATTAAATAATTTTTTTATGCTCCTCAACCTCCACTATAGGATTATCTCTAGAAAATTGTTGATAATAACAATTTCATTTCTTTCTCTTATTTTCTAGTCTGGGAGCTGGCAAGAAATGGGATTCTCAACAGTAAAATTTACTATCAGAATGTCCTTAAGAGCTCTAATATTGAACTAAAATAGATTTATTCTTTCAATAAATATTGTATTAGACCCAATAGGTTAACTCTTAACTGGAGACTTTCTCATAACAAGGTTCCCACTGATTGTGTTTTGCATAATTTTGGTATTTCTCCTTGCTCTCAGTGTGCCTTGTTTTATCAGCATAAGGAGGTTGCTGATAACTTATTTCTTATATGTGAAACTACATTAGCCATTTGGAATAAGATTATAGATATTTTTGGTTTTCATGGGTCAATAATATCATGTTTTCAGGCTCTCTTATGCTGCTGCACCCTTATTCCACATTCTTCCTTGGTGAGTGTACTTTTTAGTATCACTATTGCTGAATGTTTTCACTTCATCTGGTGGTGCTGCAACACCCTACTTCATCATGGGATATCTTTCTATTTTAAGTTAGTGTTGTAGTGAATTATTTCTACTATTAAGGATTCTAGTGTGGAGTGCATGGTCTTATGTGATAACAGTGTGAAATATTTCAGTACTTTGACAAATTTTGGCATTTCTAGAAATTTCAGGCATGTGACTGGTACCATTGAAGTGTTTTGATTTTCCCTATTCCCTCAGTGGAAAAAATTAACAGGGATGGTTCCTATAAAGATAATCTTGGACTGTTGGTATTTCATTATTTTTTTGTGATTATAAAGATAATGTCAAGGGTTGTTTTTATGGATCCTTTGGTGTGACTTCTTCTCTTGAGGTAGAGATGATTGGAATTATCCATTCCATATCATTTGAAAAAAATGAAAGGCTGGAACAATATATGGTTGTAAATTGACTCTTCCATTCTTTTGGAGACTATTAGAAAGAGATAATTACATATTTTATGGATACTTATAACTAAATGGATGGAATGCATGAATAATCTCATGAGTTTAAACTACATTATCACACATATATTTAGAGAAGCCAATATAGTTGTGGATGGACTTGCTAATAATAGCATTGTTATGAATATCACATGGTAAGATTCACTCATGGTTTAATTGATACCTCTTTATGAAAATTTTAGTAATATTCTCTTGTGATTTCGACTACTATAGTTTCTTTTCTTTATATTAATAAATACCTCGACCTTTTGGTCAAGGGATGATGTTTAAAAAAACAAGGGTTTACCATGAGTTAAACAAAAAATATGAGGGTTAAAATGACCTATGAAATTCTATACATTTTATGGTATATAAATATTTCAAACTTATATAATCTAATTCTTTATAATAGTCCATTTTAGATCCTTTTTCATGTGAAAAACGTGGGTACACTTTTTTGTTTTAAAAAATTACTTATGTACCACTCACCTCAATAATAAAAGGCCACCCCTATCCTCTCCTATTAACATTTTAAAATTTTTTTGGACTGGAAAATACTTGAAAAATAACCTCCTTACTTCCTTAACCATGAATTATAACCCATGGTTTCATAATAAATTTATCCCAATAAGTCTTTTTGTGCTAACCTAAGGAGGTAGTTCAAAGAAGAGGTATTGTGCTTAATCGATAATTTTTATTTTATTTATTCTTCCACCCAATAAAAATATTATTAAATTATGATTAAATAATAGAAATATTATATTGAATATACTGATATTTTATTCTAATAATTTCATAACCCATATCCTCCTACTCTACCATCAGATGGGAAACAAAACCATTTTTCGTTTGTACGATGGAGTACCTCCTCATGGACTAATGTTATTTGTTTTTCATCATCACTTATCACATCTATTTACAATTATGGTTTTAAAGTGAATATATATGTTATATTTGTAACATAATTATATTTATTTAATTATTATATCACATAAAATTTCTTACTTTCCATTCAATAGGGTATATGATATCATTACTCATGTGTATGGAAGACTACCACCTCACGAAGCGATGTGATTTATTTTTCATGAACTTTTTTCCTGGAAGGTAAAAATGATAAATTTAATGAATATAGGTGATATATAGGAAATAATTATTAAATTAATTACATATTTATCATTCCTAAAATATAATATATCATTTACTTTTTACTTTTCTATTCCCTAAAAAATGGTAATGTCGTTCAGGCGTACGTATTGACTACCTCCTCCATGAAGCGATGCGATTATTTTTTCATCACCAAATTAAATGGATGATATATATATTTTTATATTTTATAAAATAATATGGTATATATGATATTATTATAATTATATAAATATAAATTTTACTTACCTTATTTTTATAATGATTATTGAAAAATGGAAATGTTCCTCATGCGTATGTATAGAAAACTGTCTCCATGGTTGTAACACAGTTTATTCTTCCTAACCATAATTTATGATTGGTTTTAAGAGAATAATTGGTTTATAAAAATGATAATTATTAAAATATTTTTATGATATAAAATAATTTATATAATCTTATTATACATGATTTTAATGGAATACATGGAAAGTCTGGACTCTAAGTAAGGGACTTCATCTCAATTTTCCTTCATTCAGGCATATTTTATTGTTATGCACTTAATTTATTTTATATGGTGTATATAATTCCCATTGTATATGTAATTTCATGAATTATTCACACATAATTGTATTTTATATTTCAATTTTAATTATTTCTTCCAAGTTGATTTTATTTTAAGGTTACCAAGTGGTAAATAATTTCATAGATGAATTTATTTTCATTGAGTTGTATTTTTTTTTCATTGCCTTTGATATTATAAGATTTTTTGTGTAATGAATTATTTTTATTTTATGTTTTATCTAATTTTTTTATGTGGATTTAATATTGGTGCACATAATATATTCATTGATTAATTATCACTTTAATGTTAAGATAATTTTAAGCGTTACTTGTCTCAAATTTTCTTCTTTCGGACATATGTTATATTGTACACATATATTATTTTATGAGGTGTATCAAATACATTTTTGACATGTTATATCATGAAAATAGTTATTTTAATGATATTTAATGTATTATTTGAAGTTATTCTTTCATTTATATTATGATTAAATAGTTATCAAAGTGGAAAAGGATTTATGTTACAATCTCCTTTCTTTTGGGATTGTTTATGTTCAAGGTTCCTTTATAGAAAATAATTTGATATTAATTTCTTGAACCATATATATTTTATTATACTATTCTTATTAATTTTTTATATGTTTAATTTACATTTTCTCTTTTATTTATTGAGAAAATATCAAGAAAGGTGATTATAAATGATACTGATGTTGTATCTTTACTTTAGATCTAAATTTTTTCTCTTCCATATCAATGTTCTATAAAATGGTTTAAAACGTTTTGTTTTATAAACATAAATTATTTACTAAAGATAGTTTTAAAATATATTTCAACTTATTTTAAAAGGTTTAGAAAAATTAAATTTTCTTAAGGTTTTCCAAATGGGTCACTTTTACTCCCTTTACAGTAT
Organism: Viscum album; assembly: GCA_963277665.1. Taxonomy (NCBI): domain Eukaryota; kingdom Viridiplantae; phylum Streptophyta; class Magnoliopsida; order Santalales; family Viscaceae; genus Viscum; species Viscum album. The sequence goes on from OY728133.1 coordinate 1,057,156,748, forward strand.
GTTTGAAAAGATTGTTTATTTTTAACATTTCAAACGAGAAGGGATTTTCCTACCATCATGACCACTCAATGTTTTAAAGTTTCATTTTTATGTTTCAAAGGTTATATTAAAATAAAATCATATCATTAATTTTTGATACTATTTTAGATTTTAAATAAGTGTTTTCAAAATAGAAAGTATATTTTTCTCAATAAATGTTCCAAGTGATATTTAAAATAATTTTCCAACTAAGATGAAATCCTTTGACATTAATCAAAGTGAAAAGGTTATTCCCTAAAGGATTTTTTAAATATATTTTAATAGTATTTAAATTTATCAATATCAATAACAATTTATATTACTTATGCTTCATTGGGATTTGTTAAAATGATACCATCTTTATTCTTTCCCTAGATGGATAATTTTGGTTTCAAGAGATTTTCATGGAGACCATTTATTTTCCACTAGTCTATGAAGTTATGAAATGAATAATTATTGTTTATTAGAATTTTATTTATGTTACGGATCATAGAAATTTATTAAAAATGGTTTAACACCATTATAGATCAAGGGAGATCCCATTACAACTTATATGATAGTTTGGTCCCCATTATATCTCAATACACGAAGCAATAAGCCCTATTTTTGTTCATGGGTGAGCCCAATACAACTTATATGATAGGTTAAAACCAATTATAGATCAATAAATTATTTTTGATACCTTTTATATCTCTCTAATGAATTGATTATGGAATTTTATCATATGACTATTCCATTTGTAAGGGTTCTATAAGGGTTTTATGGAGGTAATGTTTCAAGATAAACACAGTTTCGTTTTGATTGATATGGATTATAAATGTTTCCTTAGATAAAGATCTAAATCAAATGGATCATTATTATTGATTCTTTTGTATCCTGACTTTGGTAAAGCTTAATTCCATGTATCATGATTTATGAACTAGGTATCGATGAGTACAAATATTTTTTTGTTATTCTCATGAAAATTTATTATGTCATCATACACTTATTCTCTTCTAATGATCACTAATGACATTCAATTTTTAATTATTATGTTACCATTAATGCGAATTTTAGATCACCCTTCTTATGTTTCCAATTCCCCATGTTATGAATAATTATGATTAAATTATTTTTGTCTAGAAATATTTATAACATGATTAATTTTGTGGGAGATGTTAAAGACTTAATATGGAATATAAAAAGCTAGGTATAGTAGAAAAAATAATCCCTTAAATTCTTGTGTATTGTTTATTTAAAAGTTTTTCTTAATTATAAAAAACAATAAAACAAAAAGGTCGTTTGGTATATAATAAATAAAATATTTACTTTTTATGTGGTATGTTTTGGATGGAAAAAAATAGGCCACCTTCATTGGTATCATACCATAAATTTAAAGTCTATTATTTTAGCATCGGATCCGGGAGTGCAGGTATGGGTATGTTATAATTGGCATCAGAGCAGCGTTTAGATAAATTTGGAGATTATGATGTTTTCATGGGAGGTTATCTTAATTTAAATGGATACCATTATGTGTTTATGATATTAAGGATGGTTATAAGTTCAAATTCTTAGACACTCATTTTTGAGGTTTTAAGTGATAAGATCTTAAGGTGATTAATGACACTTTAAGAGACGTTTTATTGGGATGTAGTTTATGTAAAGAATTAGTTTAATGTGAAGTATTAATTTACATTTTTGGACATAAGTCTTAAGGTATTAATAAAATTTAGAATTTATATGATCTTTTATATTGAGTTAATTGTGATAACACATTTTTTTTAATATAAATATTCATTGATTTGAAAAGTGATTTGGTGACTAAGTGAATAATGTTATTTTAGAAGAAAATCACTATATTTTTAATCATATATTCTAAAAGGAATGAGATAACCATTTAGGTTAATGATATATTTAATTTTTATGTTATTAAGTTTTTTTTTAAGATATAGGGTTATTTAGGTATGGAATAATTTATTTTTAACTTTGAGTGTTATTATTGAATTTTAGAGATTAATTTATTATTTCATTATATGACATTTTAATCATTTTGGAAAAAATATTACCATATTTTAACAATTTTTGTTTTAATTAATGTCTAAATATAGATATAATATATTTATTATCAATTTTATGGTTATATGGTCCTTTAAAATTTTATTTTAGCGCTTCCTGAATGAAAAAATCATCCTAAATACTCATCATTTAGAGAAAAAGTTGAAACTGTTGTGGAAATTGATTAAAAGATAAAATTTAAAATTATAAAGTAATTATATTTACTTATTTTTTTATTATATATGTTAATTAATTCCTAAAATATAGAAAAATGATCCTAAAAATGAAACTTTTATCCGATTACATTCATTTTGATGAAATAATGGTCTTTTTCATAGATCTTTGGTTTACGTTTTTGTGGATATTGATTTTCATGACAATTATGTTTATTTTGATCAATAATATCTAAAAACCTCTATCATTATTTGGGAATTATTCTTTTATTCAATGTCCATATCATCACTTCCCACCAATGTTCTCATTTTTGGAAACCTAGTTTGTGTTATTCCACATGACCTCCATACTTCATTTTTCCTCTTATCAAGAGGAAGTTTTACTAACCCTTTTTAATATGTGGGACTTTGGGAAAGTAATTTTAAAATTTAAAACCTTTGATTACTGATAAAAAATTAAAATTTCAGAGACACAATTTATGAAAGGGGTAAGATGTAACACCCCAATATTTTAAAAGAATAACATTTTGTTTGATAGCATAATTGACACGCAACACCAAGCTTATCTGACCCATGAAATATCTGTCTATTATAAAACGACTGTTAAATTGGTAGTATGAATAGTATTTACTAGGTTGTAAAAATATTTATAAATTTACTATTAAATATAAATATTTTTTATAATTGTTTAGTAAATAATTACTCACTTTTTGTAAAATTCATTTTATTCCTAGAAAATATATTTTCTTGAAAAATGATTTTATTGTTTTTTTGAGAATATATTGTAATTAATTTTTAGAAAATTTTAAAAAATTATTTATAAAATTAAATTAATTTTTTAAATTAATATATCATAATTAACTTTGGGTGATTTTTTTTTATTTTTCTGAAAATATTTATTTTTTGATGAATAATGAAAAACATTGATTTTTCTTAAATGTATCTTCTTTTCAATAAATTAATTATTTTCAGAGTTCCATTATGTTTTTATTATGATTTAAAGTATCATAATTTTTATTTAGTTATATTTAATCCTTTTAATTAACTTTTAATCATCTTTGTATTTGATTTCAATATGAGTTTATTTTTGGGTTTATAAATGGGTTTTTTTTCTTCTGAAAACAATTTTAAAGTTAATAATGTATATTCATTTTAAATAATTAAAAAACCTAATTTAGAATTATTAAAATTAAATTTATAGATTATATATAAATAAATATTAATTTAAATTCAATCAATTATGATTATGAGTCATATATTTAATATAAAATAATCTTATGCTTGAAAATATGTTTTTTAAAACCCCCTTTTTCTTCGTGTATGCATATTTACTTATAAATTTAAATCTTAAAATTATATGAATTTAATATTTTAAAATAGTATCCAAATTTATAATCATAATAATTTAAATTATTTATTAAGGTTAATTTATTTTTTGGTCATAATGAATTGTGAAAATAGTAAAAATATTTTATTATAGTTAAGGTGAAAAAGAGTTTATCGTCGGGCTAAAATAAAAATATAAGGGCTAAAATGATCTATAAACTTGTATAAATTCTATATTATGGAAATATTTTGATCTTATACAACATAATTATCTAGAATGATCCATTTTAAATCCTTTTCTAATGTGAAAAACATGGGTAAACCATTTCCTTTTTAAATATTACAAGTGTTCCACTCACGTCACTTATGAAACTCCACCCCCTCTCTTATCCTATGCTCATGCTTCAAGACATTTGTATCAGAAAATTACTACCCAAATAACTTCCTTAGTTTATTAAACATGACTTAGATCCCATGTTTTTAACATAAATATATCCTAGAAAGGCTTTTGGTGTTAAACTAAGGTGGTTGTCCAAAAAGAGGTATCATTCTTAACTATACATTTTTATTTTATTTATTATTCCACCTCCTTCAAATATTTCTCAATTATTGTGATATAATAAAATAATAATATAAAAAATAATAATATTTTATTACATTAATTTGATAACCCACATATACCTCCTCCTCCATCAAATTGGAAATGAATCAATCGTCCGTGTGTACGATGGACTACCGCCTCACTGACTAATGTAATCCATTTTCTATCATCACCTTTAATAGATATTTATAATCATATAATTAAAGTATATATATAAATTTTTTAACATAATTATAATTATTTAATTATTATATCCCATGTAACTTCTTGATTTACATTCCTTTTGGGATACAATAACGTTACTTGTGTGTATAGTGGACTATCATCTCACAAAGCGTTGATTCATTTTTCAGAAATATTTTTCATAAAAGTTAGAAAAGATTAAGTTAATGAATATATGTGATATATATGAAATAATAATTATATTATTGACATATTTATAATTTTAAAAATATAATATATCATTTAATTTTTACTTTTCCATTCACAAAAAAAATGATAACGTCGTTCGTGCATACATATGGACTACCGCCACCACGAAGTGATGTGATTATTTTTTCATCACCATTTAAAATGGATGATATATATATATATAATTAAGTAATATTATATTTAAGAAATGATAATTATTCTTTAAAGGTAAAACATTACTTACCTTCTTTCCAAAATGATCATTGAAAAATGGAAACATTTATCATTCATACGTATGGCCTACCAGATCTATGATTATAAAATAGTTCATTTTTCATAACTGTATTTCATGATTTTTTGTAAAATTATAATTGGTGTATAAAAATTATAATTAGTTAATGATTATTATTATGAAGATATTGAAAATAATGACCTCTCTGGCCCTAGTCAACACAATGAAACCATTTTGAAGAAATGAACTAGACATTCTCAAAACACACGACGTGGATAGATTTTAATTAATTGAGGAATATTTTAATGTTATGAACCTAATTTGTTTTATAGTTTGTGTATACTACCCATTTTACGTGAAACTTCATGAATATTAAATAAATTATGGTATTTTAAATTTCAATTTGAAATATTTTATCTAAGGGTATTTGAATTGAGTGTTACCAAGTGGTAATGAATTTCATAACTCAATTTATTTTCATTGGTTTATATTACAACTTTATTGTAAGGTTTTCTCATCTCAAATTTTCTTATTTGGGACATATGTCATGTTATACACCTATATTATATTTATTAGGTTTATATAGTTCCCCTTTAACAACTTATATCATGAAAATCATTATTTTCAAGATATTTAAATTATCATTAGAATTTATACTTTTATGGGGCTTATGATTAAGGGTTATCAAAGTAGAAAAGGATTTATATTTCAATATCTTTTCTTTAAAGATTTTTTATGTTCATGTTTACTTTGAAAAAAATAATATATTAATATTCTCTAGAACTACATATATTTTATTATATTATGGTTATGAATTTGTTAAACATGTTTAATTTTTATTTACTCCTTTATTTATTTAATAAATATCAAGAAAGTTATTTCTATGTGATACTAATATTGTATATTTCTTTTAGATTTGGAATATTTTTCTTCCATGTCATTTTTTAAATGTTTTAAAAAGTGTTATTTTCTGAAAAAAAATATTTCTTGAAAATATTTTTCATTATCTTTTACCTTTTTTTCAAAAGTTTTTAAAAAAGTAAATTTCTTAACATTTTCTCTATGGGTCACTTTTAATCACTTTACAAAATATTTGAAAAGAAATTTTATTTTTAACATTTACAACATGTAATTATTTTCCCAATATCGTGACAAATAAATGTTTTATGGATTCCTTTTTAGTTCTCAATGGTTATTTTTGAGGAGAATTATTTCTTTAATGTTTGAGAAAATGTTATATTTTAAATAAGTGTTTTCAAAATGGGGAGGTTATTTTCTTCAAGAAATGTTTCAATTGATGCTTACAAATTTTTTTTGGCTAATATGACATCCTTTTACATTACCCAATAGAAAAGGTTATTTTCATCAATAATTGTTTCAATTATCTTTTAATGACATCCCAATTCATCAACATTAATAACAATTGATGTTACTTATTATCCACTAAGATATGTTGAAGTGATACCATCCTAATGCTTATCTAGATGGATAAGGATTGTTTTAATATATTTTCATGGGACCAATTTCTTTTATAGGGTTCAAAAAAGTTAAGAAAGGAATAATGATTTTTTCTGATAGTTTTATTTATGTTATGGTTCTTATAAATTTTTACTAAGGGTTGAGTCCCATAATAGTTCACAGGTGAGCCCGATACGACTTATATGACTAGTTGAGACCCATTATAGCTAAAGATAAAAATGTTTGAGGACAATTATTTCTCATAGTTGAGATTGACATAGCTTATATGATGGGTTGATCCCCATTACATCTCAATTTATGAAAGGTTGATCCCCATTATGGCTCAAGGGTGAGCCCGATACAACTTATATGATGGGTTGACCCCCATTATTTCTCAATATATGAAGTATGATCCCTCTTATATATCTCTAATTTATTGGTCATAGAAGTTTTTTATATGGTAATTCTATTTGTAAGTGTTTTGTAAGGGTTCTATGAATATAATTTTCCAAGATATCAACATGCTTTTTTTATGATTTCTATGAGTTAAAAATGTTTCCGTTGATCAAGATCAAAATCATATGGCCCGTGATTATAGATTCTTATGAATCATTCATTCAATAAGTCTTTTTTTCTTGTTTCATGATTCAAGATCTAAGTTTTAATGGGTACAGATATTATTATATTATATCCATTCAATTTGATTATTTCATCGCACCATTTTGATATTCTTATGCTCACTGATGAAATTCAATTTATAATTTGTATGTTACCCTTACTAATAATTTGAGATTAACCATTTATGATTCCTATTAATTAGGTTATAAATAATTATGATTGAATTATTTGCGTGTAGAAAAGCTTTCTGATGTAATTATGTTTTTGGGAGATGTTGAAGAATATATATGGATTATGAAAAGATGGGTATAGTGTAAAAAATAATCACTTGAATTAAGGGGTATTTTTTATGTAACAATTTTTACTAATTCTATAAAACTATATAAATAAAACGTATTGGGTATGTAAGTGATCCAATATTTCCATCTGATGTTCTATGTTCTGGATGGGGAAAATTGGGTCACCTTCAACAATATCATAACCAAAATTTTAAAGATTATGATTTTATTTTCTGATTAGAGAGTTTAGGTTTAAGGATGTCATAAAATGAATCAAACAAGATTTTATAACACTTGAAGTAAGAAATTTCTTCAATCAATCAAAAGAAAAGTTCTATAATCCATTTTCTAGGAATATATTATATTATTGTTTCTATCGAACAACAACAAAATGAGAACCTCCAAGAATAAAAAAGTAAAAATGAATGAAACATTAAATACTAAAAAATTATATCGACCATGATTTATATCATATTTTATCTTATGTGAATAACTGTATGAGAAACTAATAATCACTAAGACCCTCTTTGACAAAACATACTTAAAACCTACCTGAAAGGATACAATATTAGAAATGATAAATGAAAAACTATTAGTAAACATAAATTTTAATTCTTTAGACATAATCATTTTCAATTTTTATAATAATTTTCATAGTGGATGAACATTAATATGAACATTTGGAGTTACAAGATCATTTATGCCATACTAAAAATTATGGAAAAAATAAAAGTTAAATTGAATCGATAAACCCCAATCACAAAAATAATGTATCACCATTTTGATTTCTAACTCATTAAAATTCAAAAAATATGTTTTATGTCATTCTATAACCATTTCATTCTAATGATCTATATTTTTATAATGTTTTAATCAAAAATTCCTAAATAAAATTATTAATTTTTTTATGAGTACATAAAATTATCTATAATGGGAAAACATTATGTCCATACAATTTTTTTTCTTCTTATACTATTTAATAATATTTTCATGTTGAAGATAAATATATATTATTATTATGTTTCATGAGTAAATATGTAGTAAAGAAATAAACATTAAATAAATTCACAAAAGTGACCTCAGTCAGTTTTTCCCTTTCTTAAGAAAAGTGATATAACATGAAACATAAAATAATTTTTCTTAGTATCTTAGATTTGTTGTTTTTTGTTTCAAATTTATATAAAAAATATGACTATAATTATATAATAAAATTTTAATGAATCTACGATTATGTATATAAAATGTGTGCTATAAAATGGAATAAATAAAAAAATGATGAGAAAACTAATAAATGGTCAATTTTTAGTACAAAGGGTGATTTTTTATGAATGATCATTGGTATACACTTGTTGATTTTACCTGTTAAGTGGATAAGTATTTTTCTGGGATAATATTTATGGATTATTATTTATATTTTTGTGAACATTAAATTGAGATGGGTAGTGTGAAGGTTACATATTATTTATATAGAAAAAAATATAATGATTTCTATATATGAGAACACAACATATAAATATTTTTTTCTTGCATCGAAGAGTGGTGTTTTGCATTATTTGGGTGGAATAAAGCTTCATCACTTAACTACTTTATTGAATGTACTTTTGTGAACAACCAAAAACTATAGTACAGAGTAAATGAACTAATATTTTACAAAATTTCATTATCTAATAATGAGTCCAAATTATATGTATAGATAATTTTATTGGAAGAAAATAATGGTAAAAAAGAGTTAGTTTTTTGGAAAATTATACATAATATATGATTTATTAACTACTAGTATTATTTTTTATATCAACATGGAATTGAAATAAGAACAACCCTATATAAAAATTATCCAGAGACTATATCTTGGAGGCTTCATGGTGTTTTTATATTTAAAAAAAATTAAATTCAAAGAATATTAATGTTCTATTTACTTTATTATGTAAATTTTTTTATTAAGATAAAAAAAATTAATATGGTTAAAAATATATTTAATTCTTGAAGATACACCACTTACACAATTTTTTTAAATGATCCATTTTTATTAAAGATGTTACAATACTTTAATTCACATATATATAATAACATAAATATTAAACATTTTAAAAAAAAATAATATAATAAATAGATCATGAATATAGAGAAAATCATAAAAAGTTAAATTATTAGTATTAAAATATAATGAAAAATAAATAAATTTTAGAACAAAATTAACATTTTGTTATTAAAATTATAAATAGATAATTGGAAGATATTTAAACAATCACTATATTTTTCCTAATTAAAAAAAATAACATGTTTCCAAACTAAAAAAAACATAAAACATTAATTTGATAATTATATCTTCTCATGGATCAATAAGTTGGAATATGGTTGAAGAAATATTTATAAGTTCCTGATAATAATAATTTTTATACAGATAGTAACTCAATTAAATGATTTTAAGATTATAATTAAAATGAAACATCATTAAATTTATTAAAACACATCTTAATTAAACTAGAATAGTTCCCATAAAAAACTACTTTTAAAATTTTATGGGCTACTAAAACTTGGCAACCTACTAGATTTGTAGATTGTTTCCTTTCTCTAGAAAGAACTATATTAACTAGATTGTATTTTTTTCATGATTCTTTCGACTTAAAAATATAGAATTTCATAAGTTGGAGTTGAATTTATACATATTAATAAAACTATAGGATCCATGAATTAATTACATTATTATGACTAGTTCTTGGTTTTTTAGACTAACTAGTTGTATTTTCTGTAACGTTATACCCACAAATTTTATTTCACATTTCCCAATAAAATTTTCTTATATAAAAAAAATTTAAATTAAATATTCATTGTACGTGTTGTTAAATCTAAGAAATTATGGTTTAAATAATATTTTAATCATAAATTGGGACTATTGGACGATTTTTTATAAAATCAATGAATTTATATCTAAATGGATTATTACATTTAATGTGATTATTCTTTAAAAAAAATATAGTCTCTCTTTAGTTTACTATTTTCTATTAGATTGTTTATATTTTCATTATTTTTTCTACCTATTTTTCATTTTTTTTATTTTAATTTTTCACTCTGGTATCCCTTTCCATAGAAGTATACTTAAGCTCAGTGTATGATATGTTTTGGAATCATCCCTTTACATAGTGGACTATCTAACATTGAAATAAGGTGCTATTCAGGAAATATCCATTTACATAGAATACCGCCTTAGCTCGACTTAACGAAATATACAAGTAAGGTTTAATTATATATTGGTATGTCTTACCTTGATATAAAGACATTGTCTAGATGCATCCTTTTATGTAGTAGTTAGTCTTATTCCCATGCTTTTGTTTCCACATTCCCTTTATATGGATATTCTCTTTTATGGTTCCCACTAGTTTTCATCTTTCTATAACTCATTTGTTTTAAGCCATATATTTTCAGTTTTATATATATCCATTGAAATATCTTTTTCTATTAAGATCTATATCTACTCTAGGAATCGTTTTTTCTGAGGAAAATTATTAATGTGATGTTTTTTTGAGAAATATAAATATTGGTATTCTATAAAGATAGAAATATTGAGCTAGAGGAGTTATTCCAGAGTTGGAAGTGTTATCCATTAATTGAAATACCATTTTTCTCACTGTGGAAGATTGTATCTTTCCCCTGTGTTGTGATCATGTAAAGACTTATAGCTATTGATAGTGATAATCCATTTCTAACCTATTGTTGATGTTTTTATAGATTCATAAATATCTTACTTCTAATCATCTGTGGGTAAATATAATTGGGCATAATATTTATTTCTTAGAGAGATTTTATGGTTTCTATTTTTGTGAAATTGTCTTATTTCTAGATAAATTTATTTCTGTTTCATTTATTATATGTTTGTTTTGAGTCTTTACAATAGCTATCAATGGGGTGGTGTTATTATCATAGATGTAACAGCCCAAGATTTTATAAAAAAAATATTCTTTTTAATTTTATTAATGTCTTTTGTTGTACGCTACACCAAAAGTAGCTTGCACAACACACATCCTTGACTTGCCTTGCATTACACGCAATCACGACCTTCCTCGATAGCGTGTGTAGTACGCAATACCGAGTTTCACTAAACAACGATATGCTATAAAAATATTATTAAAACTAGCCGTTATGAATAGTAATAACCACTTTTTGAAATCCAGTAAATCTTATTTTTCAAAATGAACTTTATTTTTGGATTCGGAGTATCGAATTTAGCCTAAGGTGAAATTTTGGTACTTTTCGGATAACTTTCATATTCTGATGAATAGTGAAAATTACTAAATTATAATTAAAAAACAACTTTTTTAATCGAAATAATTAATAGTGATAAATTATTAATTTGAGTAGTTTTAAAGTATATTTAGAATATATTTTTACAATTTAATATAATGTTGGTCATTGGACGTAATTTCACATTTAAACCAGACATAAACAAGTGTCAATCTTTTGATAGATATTGTTTCGTAAAAACACGCTATTTGTTTTAATAGCGGGATTTAATTATAAAATTAATTAATTCAACTTCTATGTTATGAATTTAGTAAAATAGACTTCATTTTTTAATTCGGAATATAAAATATAGCTTAGGATGAAATTTTGGCATTTTTCTGAAAACTTTCAATTTTTGATGAATAGTGAAACCACTAAGTGGTAGGTTAAAAACTGAATTTTGCATAAAACTTAATTTTACCACTTCTGTGAATGGAATTTCGAAAATCCGAGAGACACGGTTAATATCAAGGACTAAAATGTGGTTCAATGAGATGAAAATAATTTTTTGGTGAATAGTAACTTTTTACTTTTTTTTACCGCGGTTAATAGTAAATAGGGTAACTAAGGGTAAATATGATATTACTATTACCCTAACACATGTCCTAATTCTATTGGACAAGTGTAATTAGACCAAAAACAAACTTAGGAATAAAATATGACCATTTAGGCCCACTTGGATTAGATTAGGACATTTATTATTAATTTATTTAATGAAAGGTTAAAATAGTTAAAATCAAAGTTTAATAAGTAAATCATTTTTAATATGGGGTTATACATAAGATAAATTCGATTTTAAATATTCATTAGAAATCTAAAAAGATTTCGTACATGATGGTATTTTATTTGTAATTTTTAGACATAAAATAATTTAATTTATTTATGACACAACGATGATGCAGTAATTATCTTATTAATGAAATATTGACATAATTGATGTTATAAACCCCAAAATAAATGTAATTTGAGATTTTTTATGAATTCCACTAATTTTCTAGGTTACTATGATATATTAGTGTTGATTTAATCAACTTGGTTCGAACATATAATTCTGTTATGACTTTCACAAAAATCATATATCAATTAGTGTCAAAATTGACACAAAATAGTTTTTAAATCAAATATTATATTATTAATTGTTATTTTATTCCTAAAAATCTAAGGTTCGGCCAAATGACTTAGATAAGGATATATGTATTAATAATATACAATTTGGGGTTCTTTTGGCATGTTATAGTAAGTTTATTAACCATATAGTGAAAGAAAACAAAAAGACACGGTAAAAGTTAAATTATTTAACTTAGAGTTAAATCTAATTGATAAGGTTAAAATAATACCCTAAACTTGTCTAAATCCTATGGGTTGATAGGATTTCGACCCATCCCCACTTTATCTTCGAAATAAGACCCTTTGGAACCATTATAAACCGATTTTGACTTTAATATAAAATAATATTTTGAGATATTCCTAAGGTGCCCCTCTCCTCCCCTATAAAAGGACACCTCCCCCCCCTCCTCCTCACACCAATTTGAGCACTCAAGCTCGGCCAACCCCTGCCAATTTCTCCTCTCCACTTTCCTAGCAACATCCTAGAGGTTCTGGTCTTCCTCAAAGACCAATTTTAGTGCTCTAAGAGGAGGTCTCAAAGAGGCACTTCAAAGAAGAGGTAATTACCGTTACCAATTCTTTCATCTTTATTTCTTCTTCCACTTCTTCTTCTTAGGTTGTTTTATTATGATGTAATAACATCAGTATCACTCATATACTGATATGTTATTATAAGTATGAAACAAACCTATTTCACCATCTATCCATCCTACGGAAAAAGAAATCACCGCGCGTGCGTACGTACGGAATACCGTCTCCACGCCGTGGTGTAATCTATTTTCCACCACCACCTTACATGGATGGGTATAATGGTGTAAAGAATAACTATACATAGTTATTACAACATCATATTGATTCTTATATATTGTATAATCCACTCCAATTCAATTCAATATTTATAGAAATGATATCATCGCTCGTGCGTACGTACGGAATACCGTCTCCACGACGCGATGAGATTCATTCTACATTTTAACCATTTAAGAATGATTATAATGTATATATAAGAAATAATAATGAAATATATGACATTATAAAGCTACTGGATTTATGTATATATATACATATGTATGTCATCTACTTACTTCCATTTCAAGACAATAAGGAAAGGAAAACAGCGTTCATGCGTACGTACGGACTACCGTCTCCATGAACGGTGTTTTTCATTTTATTTATCTACCTATTATATATATATATATACTGAATATATATGATATATAAATCATATTTTATATTCTGGAAGTAAGTAAATCATGATATAAGTAATAATGATGTCAAGAACAACAAGTCAAAACGATAAATGAAACGATTTTACCCAAAACGCTTCTTTAACATGGAATTTACAAAAGAACGGGTAATATAATGTCATAAGTGAACCATATATGATATCATAACAATGAATATGATTCTGTAATAAGTCAATAACATTATTTAAATCATTATACAGGAGGTTCGGACACGTACAAAGCAAGTCGGACCTAAGGTAAGGGAAATATCACAATCTCATTTTTATCCGAGATTGTTTATTCGTAAGTATTTAATGGGGTGTATTTTATCATCCACATCCATGTTCCCTCAATATGTAATATTATTTCCATCCACCTACAATTGTTTAAATCCAATTTTACCCTTCTATGAGTTTTTAGTAAAGGATATGAAAGGAATCTTTTTTCGTTTTTCGTACGAGGTACTTTTTGACTTTTCCGACAAAAGTACGAAGAATGTTTTTTTTAACTTATACGGCACGAACAGATTTATACTGTTTTATAAAGCCTTATTTTCATGAAGATTCCTCTAAAAGATTTCATGACTATTTTCAATAAAATCTCTTTCTTTTAAAATTGCATGATGTTTTGTGAAAAGAAATTGATTTTGAAGAAGAAAGGATATTTTCCTCAAGAATTCAATTCAAGTATTTTATCAAAATTATTTTCCATATAAGATAATAAAGGGTTATGTTTCTATCCATATTTTTACATTGATTTGACTATGTTGTGATGGAATTATGTTTATGAATTCCTTTATCTTATATGAATGGTTTCATGATGTCATGTTGTTTAAGAATCCCATTTTTATTACATGGGTTATGCAATGATGTATGATTTATGATTTTGTGGCACACATAAGAAAGGATTCATTAAGAGATGGGTGGGACCTATATCTCCCTCCAATGCATTGGGTAAAGATTTCATATCTCATGAGATAGACATGGCTGGAATGGTAGGTTATACCGGTTCAGTGAAACAGGACTGAAACGAGGATTACTCGATTCAGAAAGGGACTTTGTCCACTAAGATAGTCTTGGAAATGAGTCTTGACTAACAAGAAATGATTCTCTATGATTATGTGTGTATGCCACAATGAGTAATGTTTTAAGTAAGGGTTTCATTTTCACTACTATGATTTATCTCATGTTATGAAATTATGCTCTCTTTTGCAGGTTAAGATTTCCAAAAATGTTATGTTCTTATGAAAATTATGTGATTGATATTTCTTTTGTTTACCCTTACTGAGCATTTGAGCTCACCCTTTTATGTTTTCTTTTCCCCAGGATATAAAGAAAGGTTTTAGGTATAAAAAAAAGGAAGATCTTTGTGGGAGATTTTGAAGATCTTTCACCAGGATTAGAAGATTACGTTCCGAGTTTCCAAAGACACTAAACTATTACGATCCTTGTGTGTATATTTTTGTTATGTATTAAGTATTCCGCAAAAGAAATGTAATGTCAATGTACGTCAAGATACGGGTCTCTACAGTTGGTATCAGAGGAAAGGTTTAGTCAACCTTTGGAAACTAGGACGCGAAAACGTTAGTGAGATCCCTAGAGATATTTCTAAGGTATGTCTAGGGATGTCCCTAAGGATAAGTATACGTATAGGATATAGTCCTATAACTACGGTAACGATCTTAGAATTTAACCTAAGATGTTAGATATTGAGGGTGCTCCCCCTTTACTATGTTGTCTTCCCTAGCATGATTTCGCCTCTCACAAAATTCTTTTTGTGTTTTAGTTAATGGAGGAAACCAGAAGGAATTCGGTTAACATTGAATCCAATGGGCAAATTGGTGACTATGAGCAACAAAATTGTGTAATGCCTAAAGATAAAGATATTGTGATTATGCCGAATCAGTCATCGCGATATATGATTAACAAGGTGAAATTTAGCGGTATGACAAATTCATCAAAGAAGAAGAAGATACACTATTATGCATGTTCGCATGTTGAGGAGCATAAAGAAAGGAGGATTGAGATTTCTAAAGAAGGGAAGAAGAACCTTGAGGAATACCTCAAATGGAGGGACCGATGTTATCTGTGTGGAGAAAAGGGTCGTAGAGTGACAGATTGTTATGGAGTTCAATGTCTTATTTGTGGAGAACATGGGCATTACCCAACTCAATGCCCTGACCTAAAAAGATACTTCTAAATCAAGGAAGGACTTATTCCAGGACAGTCATTGAAGTGGATGGACTGAAGTGTTTATGTATTGGTATTCAAGAAAAATGTTGTTGAGGTACTTTTATGGTGTATTGGAATATTTATGTATTGGTCTAAATGTGGTATTCGAAGTGATTGAGGTATTTTTGGAAAAAAGATGATATGCGCATAATGAAGGGAAAATGAGAAAATGAAATATTTGACAGTATTCATGAGCTCATGATTGATATAAGGACTAAGTGATATCATGGTTTGAGTATATAGAATTCTGAGGATTTTGGTATATGGAAAGTGTTAACTTTTAACTGCATTCATGTTTTCACTAAGGTATTCAATAGAATACATGATTAAGGACTTTGAATGTTTGGAATGTGACCAAAAAAACTTATCTTATGATATATGGGGATCGACGATGGTGTTAAATCTCTGGTAATCATTTTCACTATGTTATGAGAGTGGACTACAGTATTATAGATAAGCCTAAAGATTGGAATGGATTATGTTTGACATAAGTTAGTATTGTTTGTTTTTTTGATATTATTGATAGGATGTTAGAGTAATATAGTTTTGGAAAAAGGACAACCTGCAGGACGGGCGACAGCCCATCGCTTCAGACAAGGCTGTGGGAATCGAACACACAACTGAAGTGCGACTGACCTTTATCGCCTACCACTGACCTACAGGAAGTCCCTGTTTAGTAGAAACTAGTTTTATTAAGCAGTATGATATATGAAGTATAAGTCCATTTTAGGAACCATATATGATTAATCTCACTATAGATCGACTTATGTATATAAGTTTTGCTAACCTTTTGTTTGAGACAGATGGAATGACCTGTCATTCTATCACATGATCTGTTAACACTTCATGAATAACAATTTCAACTTCATTTATTTAAGAGATGAAGTGGAAATTGTTAAAGGCACGAACAATAGTGAGATTGTACCAAAATAAAGAAAGTATTTATTCTAATTCAAATTCTTTAACTTTAGGGAAATGATCTTGAAAACCAAAAATGTTGTCCTAGTGATCTTATATCTGATGAATCAGATGGTACCTTAGATCATCACAAATTTATGGCTTTGTGATTACTGGATTTTCCATAGCCATGTTCTCTACCACTCTCCATCAGAACATGATGGTTAGATTTCTCTTCCATATCCATATTTTCACCTATGTGGAAACCCAGTGATTAGTTTATTTGGGTAATCATTACATTTCATACTTTAGTTTTGGTATTCCCTTTTACGATGTGGGTTTCTATTAAAGAAACTTTCAAATAGTAAACCATTTATAACCCCGACGAATTTCAAGGGCGAAATTCATTTTAAGGGGGGTAGAATGTAACAGCCCAAGATTTTATAAAAAAAATATTCTTTTTAATTTTATTAATGTCTTGTGTTGTACGCTACACCAAAAGGAGCTTGCACAACACACATCCTTGACTTGCCTTGCATTACACGCAATCGCGACCTTCCTCGATAGCGTGTGTAGTACGCAATACCGAGTTTCACTAAACAACGATATGCTATAAAAATATTATTAAAACTAGCCGTTATGAATAGTAATAACCACTTTTTGAAATCCAGTAAATCTTATTTTTCAAAATGAACTTTATTTTTGGATTCGGAGTATCGAATTTAGCCTAAGGTGAAATTTTGGTACTTTTCGGATAACTTTCATATTCTGATGAATAGTGAAAATTACTAAATTATAATTAAAAAACAACTTTTTTAATCGAAATAATTAATAGTGATAAATTATTAATTTGAGTAGTTTTAAAGTATATTTAGAATATATTTTTACAATTTAATACAATGTTGGTCATTGGACGTAATTTCACATTTAAACCAGACATAAACAAGTGTCAATCTTTTGATAGATATTGTTTCGTAAAAACACGCTATTTGTTTTAATAGCGGGATTTAATTATAAAATTAATTAATTCAACTTCTATGTTATGAATTTAGTAAAATTGACTTCATTTTTGAATTCGGAATATGAAATATAGCTTAGGATGAAATTTTGTCATTTTTCTGAAAACTTTCAATTTTTGATGAATAGTGAAACCACTAAGTGGTAGGTTAAAAACTGAATTTTGCATAAAACTTAATTTTACCACTTCTGTGAATGGAATTTCGAAAATCCGAGAGACACGGTTAATATCAAGGACTAAAATGTTGTTCAATGAGATGAAAATAATTTTTTGGTGAATAGTAACTTTTTACTTTTTTTTACCGCGGTTAATAGTAAATAGGGTAACTAAGGGTAAATATGATATTACTATTACCCTAACACATGTCCTAATTCTATTGGACAAGTGTAATTAGACCAAAAACAAACTTAGGAATAAAATATGACCATTTAGGCCCACTTGGATTAGATTAGGACATTTATTATTAATTTATTTAATGAAAGGTTAAAATAGTTAAAATCAAAGTTTAATAAGTAAATCATTTTTAATATGGGGTTATAAATAAGATAAATTCGATTTTAAATATTCATTAGAAATCTAAAAAGATTTCCTACATGATGGTATTTTATTTGTAATTTTTAGACATAAAATAAGTTAATTTATTTATGACACAACGATGATGCAGTAATTATCTTATTAATGAAATATTGACATAATTGATGTTATAAACCCCAAAATAAATGTAATTTGAGATTTTTTATAAATTCCACTAATTTTCTAGGTTACTATGATATATTAGTGTTGATTTAATCAACTTGGTTCGAACATATAATTCTGTTATGACTTTCACAAAAATCATATATCAATTAGTGTCAAAATTGACACAAAATAGTTTTTAAATCAAATATTATATTATTAATTGTTATTTTATTCCTAAAAATCTAAGGTTCGGCCAAATGACTTAGAT
This sequence comes from Viscum album, assembly GCA_963277665.1. NCBI lineage: Eukaryota > Viridiplantae > Streptophyta > Magnoliopsida > Santalales > Viscaceae > Viscum > Viscum album. The sequence goes on from OY728133.1 coordinate 1,057,175,600, forward strand.
AAGGATATATGTATTAATAATATACAATTTGGGGTTCGTTTGACATGTTATAGTAAGTTTATTAACCATATAGTGAAAGAAAACAAAAAGACACGGTAAAAGTTAAATTATTTAACTCAGAGTTAAATCTAATTGATAAGGTTAAAATAATACCCTAAACTTGTCTAAATCCTATTGGTTGATAGTATTTCGACCCATCCCCACTTTATCTTCGAAATAAGACCCTTTGGAACCATTATAAACCGATTTTTACTTTAATATAAAATAATATTTTGAGATATTCCTAAGGTGCCCCTCTCCTCCCCTATAAAAGGACACCTCCTCCCCCTCCTCCTCACACCAATTTGAGCACTCAAGCTCGGCCAACCCCTGCCAATTTCTCCTCTACACTTTACTAGCAACATCCTAGAGGTTCTGGTCTTCCTCAAAGACCAATTTTAGTGCTCTAAGAGGAGGTCTCAAAGAGGCACTTCAAAGAAGAGGTAATTACCGTTACCAATTCTTTCATCTTTATTTCTTCTTCCACTTCTTCTTCTTAGGTTGTTTCATTATGATGTAATAACATCAGTATCACTCATATACGGATATGTTATTATAAGTATGAAACAAACCTATTTCACCATCTATCCATCCTACGGAAAAAGAAATCACCGCGCGTGCGTACGTACGGAATACCGTCTCCACGCCGTGGTGTAATCTATTTTCCACCACCACCTTACATGGATGGGTATAATGGTGTAAAGAATAACTATACATAGTTATTACAACATCATATTGATTCTTATATATTGTATAATCCACTCCAATTCAATTCAATATTTATAGAAATGATATCATCGCTCGTGCGTACGTACGGAATACCGTCTCCACGACGCGATGAGATTCATTCTACATGTTAACCATTTAAGAATGATTATAATATATATATAAGAAATAATAATGAAATATATGACATTATAAAGCTACTGGATTTATGTATATATATACATATGTATGTCATCTACTTACTTCCATTTCAAGACAATAAGGAAAGGAAAACAGCGTTCATGCGTACGTACGGACTACCGTCTCCATGAACGGTGTTTTTCATTTTATTTATCTACCTATTATATATATATATATACTGAATATATATGATATATAAATCATATTTTATATTCTGGAAGTAAGTAAATCATGATATAAGTAATAATGATGTCAAGAACAACAAGTCAAAACGATAAATGAAACGATTTTACCCAAAACGCTTCTTTAACATGGAATTTACAAAAGAACGGGTAATATAATGTCATAAGTGAACCATATATGATATCATAACAATGAATATGATTCTGTAATAAGTCAATAACATGATTTAAATCATTATACAGGAGGTTCGGACACGTACAAAGCAAGTCGGACCTAAGGTAAGGGAAATATCACAATCTCATTTTTATCCGAGATTGTTTATTCGTAAGTATTTAATGGGGTGTATTTTATCATCCACATCCATGTTCCCTCAATATGTAATATTATTTCCATCCACCTACAATTGTTTAAATCCAATTTTACCCTTCTATGAGTTTTTAGTAAAGGATATGAAAGGAATCTTTTTTCGTTTTTCGTACGAGGTACTTTTTGACTTTTCCGACAAAAGTACGAAGAATGTTTTTTTTAACTTATACGGCACGAACAGATTTATACTGTTTTATAAAGCCTTATTTTCATGAAGATTCCTCTAAAAGATTTCATGACTATTTTCAATAAAATCTCTTTCTTTTAAAATTGCATGATGTTTTGTGAAAAGAAATTGATTTTGAAGAAGAAAGGATATTTTCCTCAAGAATTCAATTCAAGTATTTTATCAAAATTATTTTCCATATAAGATAATAAAGGGTTATGTTTCTATCCATATTTTTACATTGATTTGACTATGTTGTGATGGAATTATGTTTATGAATTCCTTTATCTTATATGAATGGTTTCATGATGTCATGTTGTTTAAGAATCCCATTTTTATTACATGGGTTATGCAATGATGTATGATTTATGATTTTGTGGCACACATAAGAAAGGATTCATTAAGAGATGGGTGGGACCTATATCTCCCTCCAATGCATTGGGTAAAGATTTCATATCTCATGAGATAGACATGGCTGGAATGGTAGGTTATACCGGTTCAGTGAAACAGGACTGAAACGAGGATTACTCGATTCAGAAAGGGACTTTGTCCACTAAGATAGTCTTGGCAATGAGTCTTGACTAACAAGAAATGATTCTCTATGATTATGTGTGTATGCCACAATGAGTAATGTTTTAAGTAAGGGTTTCATTTTCACTACTATGATTTATCTCATGTTATGAAATTATGCTCTCTTTTGCAGGTTAAGATTTCCAAAAATGTTATGTTCTTATGAAGATTATGTGATTGATATTTCTTTTGTTTACCCTTACTGAGCATTTGAGCTCACCCTTTTATGTTTTCTTTTCCCCAGGATATAAAGAAAGGTTTTAGGTAAAAAAAAAGGAAGATCTTTGTGGGAGATTTTGAAGATCTTTCACCAGGATTAGAAGATTACGTTCCGAGTTTCCAAAGACACTAAACTATTACGATCCTTGTGTGTATATTTTTGTTATGTATTAAGTATTCCGCAAAAGAAATGTAATGTCAATGTATGTCAAGATACGGGTCTCTACAATAGATTAATAAAAAATTGGTATGAACCTTGTTAAATCTCTTTTTCCTTTATTTCTTATTTCCTTTCTTCACTCATCCGAGTTCCTATTTTATTATAATTTATTTATCCTTCATCTCTCAAACTCTTTGCAGACTAGTTTTATTAATTCTTATCTAATTATGGAATTTATAAGGGTGTATCTTTATGATTACCCTTTAATAGTGGTATCAAATATTCACGTATAAAAAATAGAATCCCAAAGTTATATAATTTATAAGTTATAACGTGAAAATAACTTTAATTTGTGGTGACCCATTATTAGAGTGTTTCTTGTCCAATAAGGGTTGTAAGATGTATTTTATGGCCCTAAGAAAGCACTTGTCAGTTGGTCCAAAAATGGATAGATTTTTAACACTTTCTCTAATGTCCTTTCATACATTTTATTGAATCCCATATTTCTTTAAAATAATCCTTTGTTGTTAAAATTATGTGATTAGTTTCTTATGAAACCTCTATTGATGGAATTTGGATAGAGTTAAAAAAAATTATATATGAAAACTTCATTGATAGGTAATATACATGTGAAAAAAAAATATTGAATATGAATCATGGAACTTCAATGAGGATATATCTTTATGAGTTTAATAAAATTAATCTATACTTTCCCATAATTAATATTAGTGTATAAGTTGAAGAGAATTGATTATAATTTTTAATCACTATAGATATTTCATATAAACATCTTGTATATGTTGTGATTTATGAAGGAGACACATTTTCCTTAGAGGAATCCATGTTTTGCTTTCTTTCTCATGAGTTTCATGGAAAAGATATGGTTAATTTTGAAGATGAGGATTTCAGTTTTAGAGGACATCCATAGTTTAGAGGAAAAAATAATGCTATGAATAATATGGGTGAAAATAACAACAATTAATCTAGAGAGAGTAAATTTTAATCACAATTGATAGAGGTTTCCTTTTTTCTATATAAAACCCATGAATATTAATCCTAATTGACCTAGGTTTAAGTCAATTAGTCTATCTAAATAATCTGGTGATCATTCTATCACTTATGATCAGGGCTATGATAGTGATGAAGTGTTGATAGTGTCTCAAGGTATTTTTTGTCTAAGTGGGTCTTAATATCACAGTGTTCTTTCAACTTGTGCCCAAATAAGAGTTATTTTTCTAAGTTGACCTAGTGAGATTAAGTATAGGTTGTTTTAGGTAAAAAAAACTTTATATCATGTCATGTGTATAGTTTTTATTTTATTAATATTTTTGGATCATTCTCTTGTCACATTATTGGATGTGATATGGGTTTTAGATTTGCAAAGAAATATTATTTCATTATGTGTTTCAGGTAAAAGGGGTTTTACCTTCAAATCTGATTTTGGTTTGTTGAAAATATCAAAGGGTTATTGTATGGTTATTAAGGGTTATTTAGTTAATGGGTTGTAAGTTTTTCTTGGAAATTAATATGTGAGATATTTGGGAGACACTTATATCACTAATTGTGATATAACCATGATTTAGTATATAAATTTGGGATATGTGGGTTTTAAAAGTTTAGAGTAATTAAGTAAGTAAGGGATAATTTCCCATGTTACCTAAATTAATATATCCATTTGTAATGACTATGTTCTTTCTAAGTATAAAAGAGTATGTTTTCACAAATCCAATTTTAAAGAAGTCTCTCACTTGGGTATGTTCACTGTTATTTGTGAGGATATTCTTGGATTTCCTCCCATTAAGGGGGATTCTATTTTGTGAATTCCATAGATGATTTCTGAGATAAAGTCAAGATTTTCATATTTTTGAATAAATATGATATCTTTGGGAGATTTAGGAGTAGGAAATTCTCCAGGAAGATCAATCTGGGAGTAAGTTAAAGTCCTTGAGGACTGATGATGGCACTGAATACTTGTTTACTGAGTTTATTAAATTTTGAAACTATGAGGGAATTTTTAGGCACCAACCTATGATTGGTGATACTTAGTACAATGGATTAGATGAATACATAAACCACCCCATTATTGAGTTAGTTATATCTTGTTTTCATTCCCAGTCATTTCCATGTCATTTTTAGATGAGGCTAACACTCTAGAAGTATACATGATCTATCAATGTCCCTCAAATTTTAATAATATCAAGACTCTATATGATATTTGGAGTAGATAACCCCATACTATAGACATATTAGAGTGTTTTGATTCACAACCTATTCTCATGTAAATATTGAAAAACGTGATCCTTGGTTTATTAAATGTGTTTTATTAGATTATATTGTGGGGTGAAATGATACAAACTATAGGTAGATTAAACTTGTTTTCAAAAGTGTTTTATTTTTATGGATGTGGTGTTTCATGAGTATTTTATTATTACATCCAAAACATTCACTGATGACTATGGTGACACTTCATAGGATAGGGGGTAGATCCTAAAATTTATATTGAGTGTCAAATGGATATTTCATCACTTATTACTCAAACTAAACCAAATTACGGATATGAATAGTATGGTACTTTAGATGATGGATCCCCTAATAATCTTCAAAAAATTTAGCTCACTATAGATAGAGAAAGGAGAGTGATTTAAAATCATTCTAGGTATAACCTTGATAATACTTATTTTTTCTTTGAATGTTTCTCAAGATCTTAATAGTGAGGATACCCAAAACATCAAGCAACCTGTTAATGATAAAAACTCTCAACACTCAATTGATACTATGAAAGATGAAATTTGATCCCTTAAAAATAAAAAAACCTGGTCTATAGTCAATAAATCCCATACTAATATATTTATCGGTTGTAAATGGACTTATAAGAGTATGTAATATTATACTATTAGAAATTATATAAAATATATTGTTCAATTTATAACATCGTCGTTTGAGGTATGTACATATTATTGTGTATTTTCATGTCATAAGTTGGTTAATTATGGGTTAGGGAATCCTTAAAGGGTTTTTGGTTAAAGGAAGTGATGATTAGGAAATTTGGGTTTCAATTTTAATATCAATATATTTTAAGATAAATACTATGTTTTTTGGTGTTCAAGATACACAACACATAGCTTAAACGAACGAAAAAATATTATTATTTAAATATGACTATTATAACTTTGACATTGAATTAGAAGGTGTGAATATGATTAAATGGATTAAGATATATATATATATATATAAAGGAACTAATCAATACAGATTTATTAACTTATTTTTAGGAAGTAACCCCTCAATTTTGAATAAAGTTATTTTATTCTTTAAAAAATTATTTTTTTGAGAAAATATAATAAAATATTTTTCAAACTTATAGTAATAATATTTTAAGAAAAGGTTATAATTTTTTAAATCTTCATATTAAAAGTTTATTAAGGTAATATTTTCGTATTTTTCTGAATAGATTTAATTTTTAGTAAATTTTGAAAAATACAGATTTTTGCAAAACTGTCATTTATTTTAACTAAGAAGACTCATTATGATTTTAATTTTATATTAAATTATTTCAAGACTCATTTAGTTATAATTAATATAATTAATAAAAAAATAATTATCTTTATTCTTGATTTTTGGTAAGATTTTATTTTTGGGCTCAAAAACTCATTTTTTCTAAAAAAATCATAGCATTTTAAACATTCATATTAGAATTAAATTATATAAATCATTTAAATTTAATTCAATAAAAAAATTCTTTTTATTTATAAATTAAAATTTATCCTAGTTTGAAATATTGATATTTTTCTAAAGAAGTAAATTTTTCTGTGAATAATAAAGAAATACAGTTTTTATGAAATACAATATCTTTTATGATATCACCGAGACATAATATGATCAATACAATTATTAAACTTATGAGAATAATAATTTATGATTATAAAATATAAATATTATATAAAAATAATTCATAAAAAATACATTTAAATTTATTTCATGATAAATATGAAATCATTTTCTGTGTCGACACAATGCTTGTATGATACTGGAAAAGTTAAATCTGGTGTCCTAAAGGTAATATTTGATATTAAAGATGTATTTTATTGACTTGTTTAGTATATATTAAGTATTATTTATTATTTTTATGGATATATTATGATTTTGGAGTTACTTAATATGTTAATTATCTGAATTCATTTACAATGCTTGTGAAAGGATGAAAAAGTCAATATAACACATTAAATATGTTTTCATGACAGAGATGTGAATAAATATAAATAATTTAAAAAAATAATATTTAAATTAATTTATTTATTTTTATTATGGTAATATATTTTTAATTATTATTGATTATAAAATTACCTTAAAATTTTATGTAACACCAACACAATTCTTTTGCAAGCATTAAAAAATGTAACTCTGTTTAAAAACACTAAAACTTATATTTTTCGGGTTTGTTAAAGTATACCACAATTTATAGAGGTAAATATAACATATTATATCTGTTTTATAGGTTTATATTTGTTTTTTATTTCTCTATTTTTGTTTTAAAATTCCAATTATGTGAATAGTCCTTAAAATGACATAAATAGTATTTTATGTTAAATATATTTTAGCATGTTGTTTTTAAATCATAATTTTTCTAAATAAAGCAATTAGAATGATAAATGGTCTAAAATTTAATCTATTAGGAATTTATTATATAATTTTTATCTTATATTTAAAATTTTAACCATTTAATATTAAAAAATTCATTACCACCGTTAAGGTTAAATTTGGTTAACCAAGGAATTAAACCAAAAGGTAAGGTTTAAAATGATACATAGACTTATAAAAATTATATTGGGTGATTATATTAATAATATATATTCCATATATTATAACATGTGTAATTATATAACCTTTTTACATGAGTTATACATATATTATATTTTAAAATTTCATGTATATCTAAAAATAGCATTAATGACATTTTTTAATTAACAATATTTTATTAATTTTTTTAAAAAACATAAAAATATTATCTTCAGAAATTTTAATTGTATATGGTTGATAATATCAACTATATTCCATTTTTGGGACACTTTACCTTTTATATAAAGTTTTATAACCCCTAAAGTGTAATACACCTTGATATCACCGAAATTGTTAAAAGTGTTAATAATGGGTAAAAAAATAGATAAGGGTGAAAAAATAATCTAAACTTTTAATAAATTTATTGGATGAGATTATTTAGAGATATAATCATCTTATATTATAATTATTTCATTTTTTATCCATTTTTTAATAAAAATTAATTTATATTAATTTGACACTTTAGGTATTATCAAGAGTGCCCTTCCCCTCACTTATGAATGGGAACCTCCTCTCCTCTTCTCTTCACACTTCAAGAACACATTTTCTTGGAAAATATATAACCAAATACCTTCATAAAATCTCTTTCTATGATATATAGGTATTATTTTGAATATAATACCAACCTTATAGGTATAAATGGGTAAATCAAAGAAGGTTGTTTGAAGAAGAGGTATAACTTTTGACCGAATATTTTAGTTTCATTTCTTATTATACCTACGTCAAATATCCTTCAACACTAATTAAAAAATAAAATCAATATATTAATGTAATTATATATTATTTTTTTAATTTAATAACCTAGTTCTACATCCTATTTCATCAAATGGTAAATGAAACCATTGCTCATGTGTACATTTTATTACCACTTTGCGAACTGATTTAATTATTTTTCCATCATTGCTGATAATGGATTGTTAAAATAATGGATTTATTTATACATATGACACTCATGAAATAAATATCATTTTTGGAATAAAATATATCATCTATTTTCTTACAATTCCATTAATTGGAAAATGATAAAGTTGTTCGCGCATATGTGTGGATTATCACCTCTATAAAGCAATGTGATCAATTTTTCATCACCAAATCACGTTGATGGTATATATAAATTATTTAAAGAAATAATAAGATATTTATGATATAATAAAAAATATGTAAATGTAAAATAATACTTACCTTATTTCTCTCTTGTTCTTGAAAAAATGTAATCATTACTCAGGCGTACGTATGACCCACCGTCTCCACGATTGTAATGAAGTTCATTTTTCATAGCCATATTTCATGGTTTATTTTAAAATTATAATTTATGTATAAAAATGATAATTTATTCACTCTTATTAATCTATAATTTATGGAATAATTAACTTTTGATCATGTTCATCAAATGAAATTTGTTTTGAAATTATGAACTGAACACCCTCAAAACACCGACGAGGACATAAATGATTATGTAATTAAACATGTAATTTAAATAAATGAAAAAAATGTTTTAAGGAAAAATTAATAAACCTATAAAATTATATTAATCTTGTAAATAATTTATAAAAACTTTATTATACATGATTTAAAGGACATATATGGAACATATGGACTTAAGGTGTGGGATTTCGTCTCAATTTCCCTTCATTGTGGCATAGTTTAATGGTATGAACCTAAATTATTTTACATGGTATAAATACTAAAAATACTAAATTTTATATCATTAATACTTCACAATTCCTGTAATTTTAATTTTTAAAATTAATTATTTCATCCGGTAGTATTTGAGTTGAAAGTTGCTAAGCGGTAAGGGATTCTTTACTCAAATTACATTCATTGGGTTATACTTCTACTTCATTGACTATTTGTGAAATTATTATGTGCTAATTTACCTATAATTTTTATTATTATTTATTTTAATTTTTTATATGGATTTACATGTGTTCACATAATCACTTCATAGATTATTTTTTATGATCATTTCAAGGTTTCTTTATCTCAATCTCATTTTCTTAAGACATGTTTCATGTCGTGCCCCATGATTTACTTGTATAGTGTAATTAATATATCATAAATAAATTTTGATATATTAATTAATGATATCCATGGGATTTACATATCCATATCATAATCTTGTTTTCAATTACATTTGATTTTAAATTTACTAAAGCGGTAAAGTCCTTATGTTACAATCTCATTTCTTTTCGAGATTGATTATGTTCAAGGATCATTTGGGAAAATTGAATGATATTAATTTATTGAAACATATTACCTTCAATACTAATTTTTAAGATTTATTTTCTATATTATTAGTTTCCATTTCCTCCCTTATCGATTAAATAAACATCAAGAAATTTTTTTATAGATGATACAAATATTGTATCTTCCTTCACATCAGGGATATTTCTATTTCATATCCATGTTTAATAAAAACATTTCAATAATGTTATTTGATAACAAGAATTATATACTAAACTTATTTTACATTCTCTTTTACTTTATTAAAAAAAATTAAAAGGAAATTATTTATCATTTTCCATAAGGGTCACTTCTGTCTCTCTTTAGAAAATATTGAAAAGAATGTTTATTTTTAATGTTTATGGCCTAAAAAAGTTTTCATTCCATCATAAAAATTATTTTATTTTAATATTTCATTTTTAGAAAATATTTTTATTTTTAAAAATATTATTTCTATAGTATTTTTTGAATTTTTATTTTTAAAATTTGATTTCCAAATTCGAAATGTTTTTTTCAAGAATTTTTTTAATGATATTTATATGCTATTTATATTCATAATTGAAAAAGACCCTTAATTTTAATTATGCACTAATTGGGACATTTTTAAATGATACCGTTGTTATTATTTCTCTAGATGAATTATGAGATTGTCACGGTACCAATTTGTTTCCCATAGGTAAATAAAGATATCAAAGAACAATTTTTATTTTTATGATGAAAAATTAAATAATTCATGTGTTATGATTATGTTATGGTACTTGAACATTGTTTATGATTATGGGTGAGCCTGATATAACTCATGATTATGGGTTTTCCCGATAAATCTCATGTTTAGAGGTGAGCCCGATATTGATCTTCAATGCATTGTGTAATGATTATGTTCTCTGGAGAGTCATGTTGAAAGTTGACCGTATTGGTTATTCCTCTTATAAGGGTTCTTGTAAGGGTCCTATAAAGATAAATTTACAAGAAAGAAACACATTTTATTTATTATTTTTTATGATTTTTTAATATTTTTGACCACTATTAACGACACATTGCTTATGATTATTTATTACTATGAATCTTACCTTTGTTAAATCATGATTCCATGTCTGATGTTTTATGATCCTAGTTTTTAGGGGTATGAATTCTCTTATGCTATGTTCATGCACTTTTATTATGTCATGATACCCTTATTTACATGTTTTACTCAATGGTGATATTCAATTTTTAATGATTATATTTACCATTACAAATCATTTGAGCTCACCCTTCTTATGTTACATTTTTATTTAAGTTGTGGAGAAAGGTTTTAAGTATGTTATTCCTAAAAATGTTATTATATGTGAAGGATTTAGAGGGAGATGATATATATTTTTATGAATCAACAATATATTTACCTAATTTGTTGCGTTAGAGATTGTACAAATCCTCTAAAACTCTTAACCAATAATATCATTGGTTGTGTTAGGGATTCAATATTTCAGTTTGATATTATATATATTTTAATGGTTAAAATTTGGTCAGGTTTGTAAGTATAAAAGTAGGAAATTTAAAGTTTATATTTTTAGCACCAGATCTAGGAGTGTGGATTTGGGGAAGTTACATCATTATGGGGTTCACTATGCAATGGTGAATTTTGTGGTTCTAGGAGTTCTATAACCCCTGGTGGGGGAGTCGTACAAGCTACATGTATGTAACTATTCCATAGGGTCAACCATTTTAATGGGAATGGTTAGTAGGGGGCACTTATGGGATGAAACTAGACCAAAACTATGTGGTGGATGGGTGTGTGTAGTTCAAAATGGCCTAGGAAAATACACCATGCTATGGTCCAACTCATGGTGATGGCCTACTAAAAATGGATTTGTAAAATTCACCATTTTCTAGTCTTGGGAATGGTTCTGATAATCATAGTTTTTTTAAATAGTTAATTAGGCCATCTATTAGTTGAGAGAGTTATGTGGTTTAATAGGAACCATGTGTGATCTTATTCAGGGGGGGTATTTAATTTTAATTGATTTTCTCTAAAGATACCCTCATTTTTTCTTATTTTATTTTTTGATCTCAAACCAAGTACTTTTTGGGGATTTGATGGATGATATTTAGTCTAATAAATATATTCTTCTTGGCTTGTATGGAATAATTTAACATTGAGGTATGTGGCTTCTCTCCCTCTACAATTTCTCCAAGAGCATAAATGATTGGATTTTAATATTAAATTATTATGATATTTAATGTAAAATATTATTTAATTATTAATGAAAAATGTTTTATTTTATATTATTTTACTATAAGGAAATTGGGGCTTTCATGATGATGGAGCTTTAGAGTTATTATAGTCTTGGCATCTGGAGATAGGATACATTGGATCCCTGAGTCTTATATGTATTTGGATTGATTGTTTCCTATTTTTTTATCATATTTTATAAGTACTTTCATGGTTTTTAATTATTTTTGAATTTGAGTGGTATTGTTTTATTTTTTTGGTATCATGTATTTTCATGTATTTATTTTCACTATTCTCATTACAGGTTTTGTATGTGTGTATAGTAAAATAATTCCATAATGTTTCATTATTCTCTTAGCATAAATTTCAATCCCTTAGTGTTTAGGGGAATGCCACCTAATTCCATTGTCACCTCAACCCCACCCAAGCCAATGGGATGATGTTAGAATATTAAAAATGATATCAGTTTGGTTGATCTATCAGTCAGGATGGTAGGTCTAGGGATAAGATGTGTTGAAACTATAAATGTATAGCATGAAAATGAATAGTAAACCTATTTATACTGAACTTAAAGTACCGATGTGGTTCAAGTATATAAGTAATTCTTAAAATACCCATTGGAATGTATTCTACCCATATTTAGGTGTTTAATCAATGAGTGCATAGTGTCATGTGTTATTAAGCATTTTTTCCACTATGATTTCATCATCCATATTTTATTTAATCACTACTGAAAATTTAGATTCATGGTTTCACTTGTTATGATTTATAATATCTTAGGACTTCAATTATTAGTTATGTGGAGACTAAGTGGGAATTTTATGATGACTTTAGGGATATGGAACCGGTCAAAAGGATTAGAAAAATGTAAGAAGAATCCACTGAAAATGTGGTTCAACTTGATCTACAAGTGAATCAGAAACATGTTCAAATAATTGTATAATCATTCCAAGATATAGATAGAGGGAAATTAACAAAATAATCAAATAATTTGGACCATTTATTATAATTCAAAAGGAAGTTCCCCCCAATTGTTTGAGGGGATTCAAGACTAGAAAAAGTGGAGGCATGTCTTGGTCGAATGAACATAATTTTCAATTTACTTAGAACCACAACTAATATTAAGGTGAATATAGTAGTATATATGTTAGAGTGTCTCACACTAAAATGATTTTATTTAGTTTTTTAAACTATACATTACTAATTCCTTACATGGAATGAATTTAAGAAATTTTCCACAGACATTCTATCCCCATACCTTTAAAGTACCAAAATGACCTATTTTTATAGTCTAATGAAATAAAATATTTTAGTAGTGGAATATAAAGATAAGTTATTGAACATTGATTATTTCACTCTTGAAGTGGATTCTTACGAGTACATGAAGGTGTGTATATTCATTTCCATACTATGACCAAAAGTTTTCTCCATGATAACGGTATTCTGTATTGATTATTATAAAGAAAATGTCAATAGATAAATAATGCCAGATAAGTAAATCATTGGGAATTATGGTGGAAGAGTCACATTTCTTATATAGTCATGGTTGGGAGATTTAGTGTTAGAATAAATAAAAATAGGGAGATCTACTCCCATGGAAGTATGGTACTATATAATTAATCATTGGGATCATTTTCTTTTCCTTAATGATGTAGTAACAAGCTCAGATACTTCTAATGTTTTTCACTGGATCAGATAAAGAGAAAATATATAAAACCACCTAAAGTCTATCATAGAATCAATTAGATGTTACCTATTCAACATTATTTTACTAATGATTTTATGTTAACCGATAGGAATAGAATTAATATTTCTTAGGCCTATCATTCCCAGATAGGATGATCATTTCAGAATAGTTCTCAAACTAAAAAAATGTTAAATTCAAAGTGATTATAGACATAATTAGACACCTCAACCAATGAAACACTGGTATGAAAGTAATGTTTACTTAACAAGATTCTACAATAAGTTTTATAGTATTGAGATGAGGGTCATGAAGAAATAAAGAGGACCCTTGACGGTGTGAGGTACCATCCTTTTAAACTCTGATCTTATAGAATTATTGTTTTATATAGTTATATATAATTCATTCATTGTTTCTTTTGTGGTAAATAAAATTGGGTTATGCCTAAATAATGACACATACAATTAGTATTCATAAACCTCTTGGGAAATGAAAGTGTAAGGTATTTAAGTGTAAATATTTCCCCATAACAATTGATAGAATTTGTTTTTGTGACTTTTCTATTTTGGAAATGGATCTATATGATTTAATCCTATTAATTTTTTGGTTAATAGATTTTTCAAAATACATATCTATTTTTATGCTTAGTGAGTGAGTTTAAAAAATCTTTATCGATTTGAAATTCCCAATAAAGGGGATTAAGATGTGAATCTAGGAAGAATAGTACCTTTAAAACTAATAGTAGGAAGTATATCTTATCCGTTCACAAGAATAATTCTGGGTAATAGTAATTTTACTAAGACTAGATATTTTTCTTCTATTTTATTTTGATATTCAAATGTGTTTCCTTAAAATTTATCTGCCTTACCACCTAAAAGGGAAGTGTAATTTTTTATTGATTTCATTCCAAGGAAAAATACTATGCTACATTCATAATATAGAATAGCACCAATGGTACCCTAGAAACCTAAAATAAAACTAAAATATTTTGAAATAAAATGATTCATCTAACTAAGTACATTACCTTAGGCTTCTCCGATGTTATTCATAAATAAGGATGATGGTTCACTTCGATTGTGTATTGACTATCATAAACTAAATAAATCTATAATAAAGAAGTAATACAATCTTTATACAATAGAGGATTTGTTCACTCAATTGAAGGGATCTAAGTGGTTCACTAAAAACGATATATGATCAGGGTACCACTAACACTATGTTATGAAAGGTGATATCATAAAGATAGTTTTTTGAATCTGGTAGTCACTACGAATACTTAGTCATGACATTTTTCCTCACTAATGAAATTTTCATTTTTATGGTCAAGATGAATCATATTATCCTCAAGATACTTGAATCTTTTTTGTGGTATTTTTTGATGATGTCTTGAGTTGTTATCTAACTCAAAATGACTACAAGAATCACTTAAATACTGTATTGATCACATTATGTGATCAATGAATTTGTACTAAATTTTATAAGTGGGACTTCGGGATACAAGAAGTACATTTCCAGAATAATTTTATTTCTAGGAAAGGCATCTCCATTGAGCCTATAAAAATTATTGAAATCATTTCATGAAAACCACCTAAGAACAACTTTTAGATATGTAGATTTTTGGGACTAGAAGGTTATTATCATCACATTGCATGGGATTTATCAATGATATCTTTTCCTATGACTACTTTGAAAAGAAATATAATTCTATTCACATGGATTGATGACTGTTAATAATCCTTATAAGGGATTAAAACCTGGCTCACTTCAGTACCTATCCATATCCTTATAGAACTAGGGGTATGTGGTATTTTTTGATTCATATGAATCTAGGTCAGGTTATGCTCTTATACAAGGTAACCATGTTGTATATTATGGCTTCATGAAATTGAAAACAAATTAAAATATATGTAAAGACCCAGAAATTTCAAGGAATTGTTTTTCTTAATTTTCTTTGGGATTTTATGAGTACGCAGTTTCTAACAGCACTTGATTCCGAGGCCCGGTGTGCCCGGAATCATTTTTCGAAGTTTAGATCGGGTACGTTCAATGAACGAATGAGCGGGTTTTTCTAACTTTTGAACCAGTTCTCGGAATCAAAATCTGAGGACACTGATGGAATCACAGTGCCGATAATTGCTTAGAAACACTTTTTCTGGAGTTGCGTTTGCTCGAGTGTGACACTTAAAATTTTGGGTTAAGTAAAAGAATAAAATAAAATGGTGCAACCAATTTTATTTTATTTTAACCTAAGCTAATTGGTTGGAGTGAGACCCACTATATCATACTCCACTAGGTAGGATATTTGTGGGGTGGGACCCACATGAGCCTCACCTATTCATTTCTTCAACCCGCTCCTTTAATTAAGTAACACTCCTGCACCCCCCTTTAATGAAAGTCAACCCTTACGTTTATGTGGATTAATAAACGCCACATTAATTGGGCGGTTTAAACTTCTCAATTAATTCAATTAAATTGAATGATTCAATTGTTGAATTTCAAAATGTTTGGCTTGTGTGTTAATAAAATAAGACAAGTCTTATTTTATTAAAGGGGTTCGTTGTGCGAGAGGGCTTGGGAGAATTACTCGAAGCCTTGAACCTTTTTATTCCTCGACGAAGAACGTGAAGAATGCCGACCTCTGACGAAGGTCGACAAGAATGCCGGATCCTCGGATATCGACGATGCTACGCCGACAAATCTTTTCTCCGCGACACAACGATCCTCTTTCCGTGATGAACCTTCGACTTTTTCTTCGAGGTAGGGGGATTATTTTTTTCTTTTTGATCGTGATTACTTTCATCACTGGTTATCATATTTATTTGAGCTGCTTGTTATCACAATAACGAGAGGAGGTCGGACCTCATGAATACGGCCGACCATCCTCCCCCCCATGGTTGTTGATTTTTTTGCGGCACAAACAAGGCAGCGCGGCGCCGTTGAATTCGAACTAGCTGCGGCGCCATCGCGCCGCGCCGGATAACCTCGAAGAGTCCGCGGCCAGAGCGGGGCCATGGTGGAGGGGCGCGGCGTCGTCGCGCCACGCCGGTCGGACCAAGGTCGCGACATCTGGCCGCGGCGGAGCAGGAAGCGGCGACCGGCTTCCGGCCGCCGGTGCCGGAGCAGGAGGGCGAGACCCCGGCGGTCCCGCGGCGGCAACACCACGGCTGGCCCGCCGGGCTGGCTGGCTTCCGAGAAGGGTCGGGGGGTCGTAACCCCCGGCTGGCCGACAGGAGCGGCCCCCCACATGGGGGTCGTGGTTACACAGGGGGGGGGGGCAGTGCGCCCCCCGCACTCCATCCGCTCGGCCGTTACGGCTAAGCCGCCTAGCTCGTTGGCCAGGCCGGGCGGCACCCAGGCCGGGCCGGGCCGCGCCCACCAGGTCGGACCTTGACCCGAGTTGGGTTGACCCGGTTCGGGCCAACCCAGGGGGTGTCGGGCCGGGTCGGACCGGGCCCGAACCCCCTATTCGTGGACCTCTTACGGTCTTTTGCCCATATCTTGGACTACGAACCTCCGATCAACGCACCGTTAGTTGATATGCGATCCTTGAATCGAGAAGATCATTTTGCTATGTTACACTCAAGGTTTAGGAGAACTTTGAGTACGGCCGGGTTGGTTCGGATACGAAACCAACCGGGCCCTCGGAGCGGAAACGCTTATTTCTTGAGCTCCGGACGTCCGATTGATGAGCTGTCGACTTTGTTGGATTCCTCTTGATGAGACAGAACTTTTGGCACACTTCTCCTGAGTTTTGGTTGTAGTTGGATAGTGTCCGGGTGGGATTGTACCCGAAATCCAACTGGGCCCTTGGAACAGAAAAGATGATAACTTTCAGACCGGACGTCCGTTTGACGAATCGTCAGCGGCGTTGGTGATCACGTTGGGAAACAGTCCCTATGGGTATACCCTATGAGATTTCGGGGTACATTTGAGATGCGGTCGGGTTGGTTCGTACACAAAACCAACCGGGCCCCTAGGACGAAAAGGCTAATAACTCACAAACCGGGCATCCGATTGACGCTCTGTCTGTTGCTTTGAGACCCCTATGAAGATGCGGTCCTTTGAGATACTTATTCGTGGGAGTTGTGATACTTGGAGTATCAATAGTAGCTCGTGGAGCAGACCCTCCCGGAGATGAGCTAGCAGAGTGCAGAGACCTAGTAGTTGACTGAGACTTGATGACTGCTGATCGATCGACTCGGAGTGATTCGGATAGCCCAGTGGGGTGCGCTTGGTTGTAGCGGCAGACCCACAACGGAGGTGTGCTTGGTTGTAGCGGCAGACCCACGGTACTTGACAAAAGGAGTACCTCTGTAGGCTTTGAGGGGGTGCGCTTGGTTGTAGCAGCAGACCCATGGTGGGATGCGCTTGGTTGCAGCGGAAGGCCCATGGTACTCGACAGGTGGAGTAATTCAGCAGTCCAAGGTTAGTGGGACGTGCTTGGTTGTATCGGTAGACCCACTATACTCGACAGAGGAGGAGTACTCCAGCAGCCGTGGTTTCATTTTCATGAATAAAATCCTGGTTTGAGCTGAGTCTATGACCTATGTGTTTACCTCATGATTGAGATGGGTCACTTGATAACTTAGGTATATGTATGTGCATATATCTAAGTAGAGGTTATCCATTGATTTCATAACCTTTTCATTTCCTCATGATTGAGATGGGTTACTGATGACTTAGGTATAAGTAAGGGATTATACCTAAGTAAGAGTTATCTGTTGAGTTTCTGCTTTGTGGTTATCCTTGTTGGATTTAGAGAGACCTTGAGGGTCTCGGGGTCCCTACTGAGTATCGTTATACTCACCCCTACACGGGCTATGCCCGCACCTTGTTGTGTTGGATGAAGATGACGGAAAGTGCTGACGGAGGCCGAGCATTCGAGGACTGGACAGTGCCCGGAGGTAGATCTCACGATGAGTCGGTACCCGGAGGAGACAGACGGATGGACGATCGGACGTGGAGTGCTGAGGAGGGCATCTGTACCTACCCTTCAGGTAGGATCTGTGGTGGATGATCCAGGAGCTGTGTATCTTCTTCCAACTGCTTGTCTTTTCTGTTGTACTTTCATTCTATTGTAGCTGTACTTTCAGTTGGGTTTGTATTCTGGCCCATTTACTTTTCAGCACTACTTTTGTACTTAGTGTTTTACTTCCTCTTGTACTCTGTGGTGTTTTGTTTACTTTTATAAATTCAACGCCTTCCCAGTTATCGGGAATTATGCCTTTGGTGCTAGTCGCTAGCCCCTGGCCTATAGAAGGCGGGCTTGGGGTAGTCACAGCACGGGCCCCGAGGACGGGTCCTGACAAATTGGTATCAGAGGAGTCGGTTCTACCGTAGAACTTGTAACTCTGATATTTCTTTTCTGTGAAGCAATAGTGCTAAGGGTACCGAGTGTGGTTTTCAGTTCAGGGAGTCCAGTGTTGGTGCGGGCGGCTGACGTATCCATACACCAGGACCCTCACAACTGATTTCCGACATTGTGCACGAAAACACTGATTGCGTGTGTGTTTCGAAAAGTTTTAAAAATCAGCTCAAACCAGGTCAGCTCACCAGGTATAAATCGTTTGACCATGTCATGTTTGTTTCTTTCAGGATGCCTCCCTGTGGATGACCAGCTAGATCCCCGAGAGTTGTACGTATTGACAGCATGTCGAGCGACGTGGCCTCAGTACAGGGCCCTATCCTAGTTGAGGCACCAGCGGAGGCACCAGCGGTACTACTACCCGTTGGTCCACCGATGCCACCAGCCCCAACAGTAGAGGTTGCACGTCGCTTGAGCGCACTACACGGGTTCCAGCGCCAGAGGCCACCTAGGTTCAGGGGAGAGACGGACCCGCAGGCGGCTGAGGATTGGCTGGAGGCTGTGGTGAGAGTTTTCAAGCTAGTGGGGACGCCAGCAGACTTCATGGGGATCCTTGCTACCAGCCTTCTTCAGGCAGCAGCAGGCAGATGGTGGAGCCTGATGCTCCAGATGCATGACGAGGCGACACTTCTGTGGGCAGACTTCTAGAGCCTGTTCCAAGCAGAGTTTGTACCAGCCACCCTTCGAGCGGTGCATATACAGGAGCTGCTGCATCTACAACAGGGTAGCATGACAGTGGTGTAGTACTCAACGAGGTTCACAGACCTCTCGTGCTACTCCACAGATATGGTACGGGACCCGTTATTCAGGGCCCGAACCTTCGATCAGGGGCACAGGTGAGAGATTAGATCTTCTGTTGTTTCTCATAAATTCCCGACGCAGACAGGGGTGTTGGAGCGAGCCCTCTTAGTAGAGAGTTTCCTTGCTGAGCAGTCTCCAGCATCAGGACCCACCACTAGCCGTCATTTGGTAGAGTCTTATGTGGTGGGCAGTAGACAGATGATGCAGAGGTCCAAGAGGACCAGACCTACAAGTGGTCGACCACATGACACAGGATCATGTGTGCGAGGCACCCGGGGTGGAGAGCGACTTACCAGGAGCGGACAGTGTTACTCCTGCGGCGGGGTTGGTCACATGGAACGTGAATGTCCGACCCACCATACAGATGACCAGAAGATAAACGAAGGACCTCCCAGGCAGAGGCAGAGGTTCGATCGAGGCGGACCGCAAGGAGAAGGAGACCGTGGAAGGGGATCTGGCTGTGATGCTTGAGGTGGACGACGCTTCGAGGTGTTGCCACCACCACCACTAGGAGGCCAACCCCAACCGCAGGGAACAGGTGGGCATGTGAGAGCTTAGCTTCAGGCAGCAGAAGCATACGACTACGGAGCTCCGGAAGCAAGTGGATAGGAGCGGAACTAGTGGTTTCATTTTGTTCTTCGTACTTCTAGTTCCATGTTGTTGTTACATTTGTGTATTTGTACTATGAGCTTCAATAATAAAAAGACACTTACCTTTGTGACATTTTCTTCCTTCCTTTTTATTGTTACTAAGAGGTTCCGGTTTAAAACCGTTGACTTGAACTTCACTTTGAGATACCTACTGGAGGAGACCCAGTGACCACACACTAATGCCGATAGTGTGACTCAACCCTTAGAGGCGGGAGTGATGGTTGGATATCTTGGTAGTAACGTCGAGGCCTTACGACGTAGTCCATGGCATGAATACATCATTCATGTCCGGATTGACTGTATTAGGAAAAGAACGTGGTTCATCCAGGGGATGATACCAGATTTCTCTTATCGGAAAATAAGAAATCATAGCAGCTCTTGTGGGACCATAGATGGTCCACGCCATGACAGAGAAGGTCCAGGTCATCCAAGAGCGGATTAGGATAGCTCAGAGCCAACAGAAGCCTTATGCTGACAACAGGAAGAGACCACTATAGTTCGAGGATGGTGACCACGTTTTATTAAGGGTCTCACCTCGACGTGGAATTATGGAGTTTTGGCTGAGGCGAAAAGTTATCTCCGCGCTTCATCGGACCCTTACAGGTCCTCAGCAGGGTAGGCGAGGTTTTTTACCTCTTGACCTTTCCACCTCAGTTGCACCGAGTGCATGAAATCATCCACGTACCTCGGCTGAGGAGATACGTGCATGATCCTTCACACATCATCGAACTCAGGGAGTTGGACGTCAATGACAGGGTGACATGCACGAAGATTCCAGTGGAGATCGAGGATCGACAGGAGTGAGTCCTACGTGAATAATCGATTCCTTATATGCGCTTTCACTGGTAGCATAGGAACCTCCAGGGGAGCACCTGGGAGCAGAAGGCTCAGATGCATGCTCAGTACCTCTTTTGTATCCCTAGTTTGTGTTAAAGCTTTACGGGGACATAAAGCCATGAGGTGGGAGTAATGTAAAGACCCGAAAATTTAAAGGAATTTTTTTTCTTAATTTTATTTGGGATTTTACGAGTACGCAGTTTCTAGCGGCACCTAATTCTTAGGCCCGGTGTGCCCAGAATCATTTTCCGAAGTTTAGTTCGGGTACGTTCAATGAACGAACGAGTGGGTTTTCATAACTTTTGTACTTATTGTTTTACTTCTGCTTGTACTCTATGGTGTTTTGTTTACTTTTATAAAGGCAATACATTCCCAGTTATCGGGAATTACGCCTTTGGTGCTAGTCACCAGCCCCTGGCCTATGGAAGGCGGGCTTGGGGTAGTCACGGCACGGGCCCCGAGGACGGGTCGTGACAATATATATCCCACACATGAAATGGAGTTAGTGTTTTTTGTCCATGAGTTAAAGACCTAGTGAAATTATCTCTTTAGTGAAAGGTTTACTAACTTCATATATAATAAAATCTTGAAGCATTTATTTTTTCAAAGATACTTAAACTTGAGGTAATGATGTTGGATAAAGTATTTTTAGATGTTTGAATTCAATTTTGTGTATACACATAGGAAATTAAATTCTATGTTTAAGGAATTGAGTTGAAATTCATATAACCAAGTATTCTTGGAAGCTCAGGACTAATGACAGTTGATGAGTGTAATCTTTTGCATGCTTATTGACTATGATAAACACAAAAGGATTAAATTTTCTTCCTCTTCACACTTACTCCATGTTACACTTTCATTAAAACATTTTCATTCTGACTTCATTACAAGAACATATCTCATTTACATATCACCATTATAAATGGGTATTCATCTAGGTATTCATAAACTATAAAATTTAATTAAAGTTGATTTTTTGTGGTTTGGTATAAAGTGAAAGGTAGTTGATTATTTTCAGTGATGTCTCACCTCCTAATAAATAATGGTTAAATACCAATAAGCATATGGTATGTTATAGTCTATTACTATACCTATAAATAAATGGGTGCAAATTTCAAGGGAATTTTTCACTAGTCTACCTTAGGCACTTCATAAGCATGAAAATATTTTGTTGATTGTGGAATAACTCAGAATGTCATCACATTTCATTATAATTTAGGAGTCAAATATGGTAAAAGAATTTATAAATGTTTATATATGAGAATTGGTTACATTTAGTGGAGTACCAATTTATATTTTCTATTATTGTGACCCTAGATTCACATTATAGTTTTGGAAGTCCTTACAACAAGCCTATAGAATGAATTTTTCATTAAAAACACCATATCACCCCCAACAGATGGGAAATTAGAACATACTATCCAAAAATTGGAATACATACTTCTAACACATGTTGTGGATTTTGGTGTTTCATGGAAAGATAATTTTTCCTTAGTGTATTATTTATATAATAACAGTTGTCATTCAACGATACAAATGGATATATTTGAGGCATAATATGGCCAAACATGCTGATATTTATATTTCTATATAAAAATAAGAGAAATAGAACTAGTTAGACCTAGATTTATCCCTTATAAAATTGAATATATTTAGATGATTATGAAATAGATTAAAAAAATATAAATTCATCTGAAATAATATTTATATAATAATCATCACCAGTTATCTTTTACCATGGTTGATCATGTATTCTTGAATGTCTCTCCTAGGATTGAACATCATTATTTGGTAAATAAAATAAATTTTCTTCCTCATAATTAATGAAAGTTTGTAATACGTTAAGTTATTAGAGATGTGAATTATCAGTTGGATTTATAGCCATGTTTCATCTTAATTCAAAATACCTATCTTGTATCTCAATTGAATAAGTACAAACCCGATCCTAGCCATGTGATTTGATTCAATCGTTCCATAATTGAGCCAGATGCTATATTCATCCATGCACTGATATGTATCATAGAAATAAAAGATAAATTATTGAGTGTAAAATTTATTCCTTTGGTCTAGGTTTTGTAAAAACATTTTGAATCCAAGTGGATACTTGGGGAGAGATAAGTTCATGTTGCATTAATGACCAAAAATAATCTAAAACAGGAGAAACCTTTATCTTTCCAATGATTGAAATCCAAATAGTGGGGATAATGTAACACCCGTTGATTTAGTTATGTAATTATTATTGTATATTTTTATGTGATAAATTGGTAAATTTTGGGTTTAGATAGCATTAGAGGGTTTGTGGAAAAATAAAGTGGTGTTTTGACTCTTTAGGATTTACCATGAGATTGACCACATTGTAGTGAAAGAAATGGTAAATGATGTGTTTCCATGAATTACAGAACTCTAGGAATGGGAGTTGGCCATGTTTCATTGATGTTACCACACCCTAGCGCTAACCATTTTCCTAAGTGTAGTGGTTGGGAGGCCCACCTGTGGGAAACAACAAGACCAAAATGGCATGGAAATCATGTGTGTGTAGTTCAAAACAACCAAGGAAAATTAACCACACCATGTTATGAGTAATGGTGTTAGTCCACTTGAAATGGATTGTTTGAATGCACCATTCTATGGTCTTTGGAATGGTACTAGTCCCCATGGTTTTTGAAATGACCAACTTGGTCATCGATTCTTCAGTGTAGTTATACACTTTCATGGGAATTGCATGCAATCATTTGGGGGAGTGTTTAATTCATTTTGAATCTATGTTTCTCTAGAAAAATCCTTATTATCTCCTACTCTATTTTTGGATCCCGAATTTGGAACTTTAAATGCAATTTTTGGATAAGATGAGGTCTAACAATGTTCTTCTCCTTAGCTTATGTTGTGTTATTGAACGTGGAGGTTGGTGGGTTTTATCCCTCTATAATTTCTCTTAGAACATAAAAGATTTGATTTATAAATTATAAACTTTTGATCATTGATGAAATACCTTAATGTATAATTATTGTAAAACCATCTATTTTATATGGTTTGGAAATGAATAATTTGGGTATGTCACCCTCATCATATTAGATTAGATGATATAAAAGAAAACGAATTTATTTATGAAATGATGGGTGTGAGAATTTAGAAAATACATTTTTTGAATGTGTTTATATTGAATATACATGGGGCTTTATTGTCTTAGACTTATTCAATTATACTAGTTTTGGACACACAAGGTTACACAACCAAATGACGAATTGATTCTAGAGGGAAAAGTTTCTCACTCACGGGGTTTTGACTTTTCAATAGAAGGTTTCATGTATAGGTGTGTGAGTTCTAAATTATGTGTTACGTATGGAAATAATTGTTTATAATATTTTTTTAAATTAAGTTTTTTGGTAATTATATTTTATACTCTTTCTTCTTGTTTTTTTGTTCAAATATGAGATAACTTGTTCTTGTCCTACTAGTTTGTGTGGGAAGTTTTGGGGATTTCTAACTAAGTTGGTATAATCACCCCTACATATTCACCATGGTGCATATACATATACTATTTATAATTATATAGGTAATGGTAAGGTCTCATATTTTACTAAAGGTGATTCATAATGCTACTTCAATGGAAATTTAGTGGTGGAGCTTTGGATTCAGTTGAGTCCTGGCATCTAAATTGGTTCCACCTAAGTTCCTTAAGTCTTACATGTATTTCTATTTGTGATTTTCTATTCTGTATAGTATTCTAGTGTTACTCTATTGTTTTTAATCTATTTTTTATAATGAGGGGTATTGTTTTAATTTCATTCATCCAATAGAGTCTTATTATTATTTACAATATTGTCTTTATAGGTTGTGTATGTCTGTAAGGGAAAATCATCCCCCAATTTTATATTATTCCCTTGTCATTTATTACCCATATTTAGTGTTTGGGGGAACATCACATAATGTTATTGACACCGTGGACCTTACAAATCCAATGGTATGTGGTTGGTATGTTATAAGAATAGTGTAAAAATATTCCTTTAAAAATAGTTAGTGATATTTTTAAATTATTTTTTTCTTGTAGTTATGCATTATTCTATTTGAATTTTTATTGGTTTAACTGCTTATTTTAATATTTATATACAATAGATTGATATCAAAATTAATTTCTTACATGGTTGTTTGGATGAAAACTATACATGAATCCTCCTTCAAGTTTTGAGCATAAATTTAAATTTGATAAAGATTGTTTTCTAAATAAATATCATTGTAGATTAAAAGAAAATTCTAGATGGTGGTATAAAAAGTTTCATTAATTCATGTTTCAAAATTGTTTAAAAAGTATTTTAACTATGTTAAGAATATTGTTGGTATATAAATAATTATGGATAGAATGTTTCAGTATCATTACTTATATCAACATGATTATGTGCTTAAATTGAATAATAGATATTTGTTTGATTAACTAAATCCTGTTAGTGTCACTTTTCCTAGAATTTTAAACTTTATTGTCTCAGTCCTCTACCATTAATACTAACATTGAATATATGATTATAATTTCATATACTAATTTTTTAGGTATCATTATTTATGCTATGATTTTTACTATATTGGATGTATCCTCTTATATGTGTACTTGAAGCAAGTTCATGTGAAATCTATGAAAGACGCATTAGAATTATCTTAAGTGTTTATTGATTTACATTTATTCTGATTTATCTCTTTCAATGTTCTATGGTATGAATTAATTTTTTAGATACTTTGTAATTATTTATGTTGATTATTATTATGAAATAAATATTGATACAAGGATATCATTGAACGAGTTTCTTTTCACCACATGTGGGTGACTTATCTCTTGGAAGTGATATATTTAATTAGTGGTAGCACTCTCAACCATTGAGGATGAGTACATGCATAAATAGTGAAATAGTTTGGTCATTTTTTACTATTATATTTCTGGAAATCTGGTGGTAGAGTTTCCTATAGGAGTTCCCAAAGAGTTTGGAGGTGTTTAGTTGGAAAACAGGTGTTTTAGAGGTTGATGATATATCTTGGTGGTTGATATTAGAGGTAGATCTCGATATTAGATCCTAATAGTATATCCTAATGGTAGATCCTAATTGAAAAAAATACATAGTCTGGAGGTATCTTCTGATGGTAGCATCTAGTGATAACATACTTATTTTGGTGGTATCTTCTAGAAGTAACTTCTAGCGATAGATCTTGGAAGTAGTAGACTTAATCTAGTGGAATATTTTAGTGGTAGAATAGAATTTTAGCTTATGACTGTAGTTTCTAGTATTATAAAACTTAGTACGACTATATATTTTGGAAGTAGCTTCCGGCGGTAGCTTATGGTGGTGGCCTCTGACGGTAGAATCTGGTTATAATAGGCTTTGTCTGGTGGTATATTTTACTGGTAGATCTTAATTGTAGATTCTATCAGTACATTGTGATGGTATATCTTGATGGTACCTCCTGATGGTAGATCATGATGGGATCTCTTGATTAGAACTCCTTAAAGTAACTCATATAATTATCTTCTAACAATAGATCCTGATAGTAGCACCTAGTAGTAGCATGTTAGAGTTTTTCTAGAAGTTAATTTTTTCCCTATATACATTTATTGATATAAAATGTTTTTAAATCCATAATTAGTGGAATTAAGATCAATTTCGAGATAGGATATATATACCATACATTTCTTAAATTTCTAAATCTTTTAAATGTATATTCTATGTGGATTTAATGGGACCCACATTGATGCTTAATTAAGATCATATCACAAACACTAGGAATAAATTTCCTTAACCCCAAGGGAAAGGCTTCCGAACACCCTATTTTGGTGTAGTAAATCATGTGAAGTTTCTTCCTTCTAGGAAGGGGATTCCTTCTTTTCTCATCAATATATCAAGTGGGAGGGGTTCATGATTTTGATATCTTTTAGGAAGATGGTTGTATTCATCTTAACAAATATTAATTGATCAATTTAATTTAATTTAAGGGTAATTGGAATGAAATCACATGTTTCCATATATATTTAATATTATTATTGGTATTTTATTATACTGGATTGATTTCGAACTAAAAATTATGGATGTTGGGGAACTTGTTTGCTTTGTGGTAGTGATGTGGAACCCCTATTTTTATGATTGTTTGATATCATCCTAAAAAGAATTTTTATATAATCATGTATATTATATTAATGAAATTTTTTCCCCTATAAAATTATTCTTTTGAGATAATACCCTTAAAATTGAAGTGGAATTGATGAAAATACCCTTTAGTAATCTACTAAAAACAATATGTGACTTTTCGTGAAAAGTGATTTGATATGTGAATCCATGTCGTGTTGTGTGGCCATGTTATGGGTAAGTTTTATAGAAAGTAGTGGGTGGTTTTGATGGAGAGTTGGTCATGGTTATTTTGTATTTTTGCTATAAGGATGGAAGGTTGTTTGTTATTTTGATGTATGTGTTTGGATAGTTTCCTAAGTAGTAATGAAATTAAATAAATTATAATGTTGAAATATAAATAGTGTGGGATGGATTGAAATATTTATTTAATGGTTAGTGAAAAAATTAATAATAATGGGATGTGTGGTTAAATGGGGATGATGTTAAATAAGAAATAATAGGCTAAAATAATGAACCAATGGGTTAGAAAATAATTTTTCTATCTTAAATTTTTTTGGTTGGAAATTGGAAAATATGGGAAATGGATTAATGTGAATTAAAAATTAAAATATTGAATGTGGATTATGGATTATTGCGTGGTGTTATTCATTTAAAGGCAGAAATGAAAGTGGGTAACATTGTGAGTTGGTTGGTGCCTTTTTTGTAAACCCCTAGGTTGAGATTGTGTGTGGCTATTCTATAAATTAGTATATTTCTTATGATTTCTTTACCTATCCCACCTATATAGATCACTACATTATAAAACCAGTAAATATATAGGTTTTTTTTTACTAAAATCGTTTTTATGAGAATGGATGGTTGGCTACCCCCTCTTTCATACTCTCTCTTTTAAGAGATGTTGATATACAATGCTGTGTTGAAATTAAAATGTGTACGATGGGATGGTTGTTCGATGTGGTGATAAGATAGTTTGTGGTGGGGGAATGCATGTTAGGAGGAGAGTATGTGGTTGATTTCATTAATGTTCATTATACTATACTAATCTAATTTTGGATATGGTTGTAATTTGGTGATTTACTTGGTGTCTATGAGTGATATGAGATGTGATGTGACCATTTTTGTGGGGGTAGTATTTTGTTGTTTTGATGCAGAAGATATGGAAGTACCCAGATGTATGATGTTGGGGTGTGAGAGTAGAAAATCAAGGGGAAATCTGTGCTAGGTACCCTATTTATATAGACTTCTTCTTATGTTATTATAATTAGCTTTGTCATTTACAGACTGTGTCATGGTGAGGATAGGGATTGGTTGGTTCTGGTGATTTCTCATTAGTGCATTAGTATAATTCTTCCACATATGAATAAGAGACTTTGGTTACCCTACTGATTATACTTGTATTCTCACCCTATGTATATAAAATTATTTTCATCTTTCCAAGATGATTATACAGAAAATGTTGGACATTTCTAGCTCAGACTTTCGGACAGTTGTTGTGTTGTCGTGTTACATATTCTTCAAGGTATTTACTTTGGATACTTTCTACCGGTATCTGATTATTTTATACATTCATTATAGGATGGTTTTGTTTTCCTTATTAAATAATGGCATGGATTTTTTTACTGTTGAGTATTTCTATCTCCCAATCATATTTCATTATTGAGGGAAGTGCCTCCCATTAATGATATTTTTATACCCTCAATGCTATTTAATACCTAGGGGCCTTCTGAAGGTGGGATTCAAAGTTCATTATCTATCTCCTTTCATTGTGGTGTCTTTAGAGGGTTGTGGTCATTAAAAAAGTCTATTAAAGAGTCCCTTTGGCGTGAGGGTTTGATTGATGAACTCAATTTATGTGATTTTGTTATTACAGTTCATTATGATTCATAATATTTCATGAATCTATATAAAACCCCAGTATTTCATGGTAGTTCAAATTATATTGATATTAGAATGAATTTTATCATATAGGTTTTTGAAAGTGGAATTGTGTGTGTCAATAAGATATACACCAATGAAAACATAGCTGATTGATTCACTAAGGGTGTAGTTTTTTTTCTAATTTTAACAACTATTTATATATTCTAAAAATGGTTTCACTTGAGTAAAATTTGGTATAGGGATATCACCCTTCAATTTTTTTAGTTTCTTTTGTAAATTGTGGATATTTATTTATTATATAATGCTTATTTATTTACATTGAGCTTGTTTATATCTTCATTATATTTCTCGACCTATTTTTCCTATTTTTATTTTTATTATTTTTTTATTAGTATCACTTTTTGTAGAGATCTTGTTGATATAGAAGTAAGGAAAATTTCAGGTAGTATCCCTTTATATGAGAAACTATCTTACCTTGACACAAGGTGATGTTCAGGTAGCAACCCTTTACATAGTGAGTTACCTTATCTTAACCTAAGTTGTTGTTCAGGCATAATACCTTTTCATAGTGGTCTTCTTGAACTAAATGTATAGAGATTATTGGAATGAATCCCTTTACATAGTAGTTAATATTCCTATTACACAATTATTTATCAATTACCTTTATGTGGTTATTCTCCAACCTGGTTTTCACTAGTTTTCAGGTTGTTATAGCTCTTATTTTTTATTGTTTATTTTATATTTTATATTGATTCATTGAAATAACATTGTCTATTAGGCTATATATCTTCCCTATCTGTATGTGGATATGAGGATGATGATTAATGTTATTGTTTTTTGATAAATATGGGCATCATTATTCCTAAAAGAGAGAAAATTTGTGCTATAGGATGTCAACTAAAGATGGAGGTTTTTTCCACTTCCAAACATTCCATTTCCCTCAATGTGGAAGACTATAACATACACTGTTTCTATGACCTGGTTGAGACTTGAAGTTTTCAATCATGAGGATCCCTTTTTCAACTATTTTCAATGCAGTGAGACTTACCCAAAGATCCTACTTTTGTTAATCGGTTGGTAAATTTAGTCAAGAATAAGATTTTCTTCTTTCTCTTCCTTTGTGGTTTCCATTATTGAACCACTATCTTCATGCTAGCTCATTTTCATATTCTCTTACATTTATTATAAGTTTGTTTTGAGAATTTATAAAAGGTAGGAATATAGTGGTTTTAATGTCATGGATTAGGATCAAATTGGTCTAAATCACACTAAATCAATGTGTCATTTATTTCATGCTTTCTTTAGTCTCTTATATTGTTTCCCATTCCCTCATTGTTTTTTATCCTTCATTTCTCAAACACATTATGAATTATAATTTTATAATTGTTATGTGTTTCTTTGATTCATGAGGGTGTTTCCATGTAATTACCCTTTAACATAGATGAATTGTAAAACACTACTAAAAATATGCATTTAATATATGCTTCCATTTATTACTGATCAAAACAAACACTAATAAAGGTGGGGATTTTATCTGTACTAAAAAATGAACTAATATTGGTTCCCTTTATCAGTTCTACAAAATGTGTAGATAAAAGGTATACAATTTTAAATGTTTTTTAGTTATGATAAATACTACACGTTTTTAGTTATATAATTAGAACAGATAAAAGTCTAACATTTAAGAGTGCTAAAAAATAACTAATAGAGGGAAACAAGAATAATTTAATTTATATATACCAATTTATATATTTTTAAATATAATTTATAAAATAATAAGAATACATATATAAATATGATATAAAGAATTTTATTTATATAACTACATTATAATAAAAATATTATAATCAATCTTATTTTCATAATTATATTTATAAAAAATAATAAAATTTCTAATAATTAGTAAAAATGTTTAATAATATATTTATATACATTAGAAAATTCATATATAAATATAATACATCAAAATATTATTTAAAAAATATTATATAAACATACAAATGAATATATATTTATCATATGGTATTTACAATATATGTAAATAAATGTAAATATATATGTCTATCCATATGTTTGTGTGTATGTGTATATATTTAATGCATATGTTTGTGTGTATATATATGTGTGTGTCTATATATATCATTATATAATTAGAAAATACCTTTTTCAATTTTATATAAATCTATGAACAGATCAGGGTGCCTATTTGAGTGGAACAAGATTTACCCTCATGACACCTCATTGGGGGCTTAACCCCAACCATGTCTCTTTCCCCCAATTGAATTAGGGGGAGACAATCTTTCAATCCTATGTGCTATATGTGTGGGATTGTTGCTCCCTCAAGTTAGATTCTAGCATTATTTTTATTTTAATATTTATTCATTTTTAATATTTTTTAACTGATATAATTAATATTATTTATTCATTTTTTGTATTTTTTTAAAATTTATTCAATTTTTAAAAAAATTATTTAATTTTAATATTTATCAATTTAATAATATTTATTCCCTTTTAATATTTCTCATTCTTCAATATGTTCTATTATATATTCATTTTTAATATTTATTCATTTGATATTTTTTTATTCTATTAAAATTTTAAATTTATTTGTATATTTTTAAATATTAATATTCAATACTTTTAATATGTATTTAATTTATATAAATAATATTTATTCATTTTTATATTAATATGTTTATATTTAAATATTTATAGAATTATTATTTATTAATTAATAATTATTACTTTATTAAAATATATTATTTTAATCAAAATTAATTACTAATTATTTTTATTTTAATATTTATTTATTATTCATAATTCATTAATTTATATAATTAAATTATTAATTAATTTTTTTATTTAATTTATCAATTTTTAATATTTATTTATACATTTTTAATTATTGATATTTAAAATTTTAATATGTTTATATTTATATATTTAATATTCAGTCCTTTTTTCATTATTATATATTTAAATCTTTATACTATAATTGTTTATTCTTATTTAATTTGTTATTAAATTTAAATCTTTTGTGTTTGAATGTAGTTTTAAATATTTATTCTTTTTTTAAATTTATTCATTTTTAATATTTTTTTAAAAAACTTTAATTAATAAATTTTATTCATTTTTAAAATTTATTCATTCAATATTATTTATTCAATTTTAATATTTCCCAATCTTCAATATTATCTGTGATTTATTCATTTTTATATTAATTCATTTTTAATATTTATTCAATTATTATTTGTGAAATATATTAATTTGTTATAGTTATTTATACTTTTTAAATATTAATATTCAATATATTTAATATATATGTAATTTATATAAATATTATTTATTCATTTTTATTTCAATATATTTGTTTCTAAATCTATATATCATATTTATTTATTCATTATTAATTAGTTATTTATTATAAATCTCTTATTTTTAAATTTATTTTATAATATTTACTCATTTATTATTTTCTATTCATTTTTAATACTTATTCAATTTTAATATTTTTTTAATTTCTTAATTATTAATATTTATTATTTAAATATTCATTTAATTTATTCATTTTAATATCTATTTATAAATTTTTATTTATTCATGTTTATAATTTTTAACATGTTTTTAATTTACATAATTAATATTTATTCATTTTAAATTTAAATTTATTATTTAAATATTTATGTAGTTATTATTTCATCATTTTTAATTAGTAATTTGTTGTAAATCATTTTTATTTAAATGAAATTTTTTCTGTTTGTTCATTTTTATTTTAATGTTGATTTTGATAGACTAGAAATCTAATATTGTTTTTGAATAATCCCCTTTTTAACTGAGTTGAGAGGGAACCCTTAGATGACCTAGAGGCCCTTAGATAACATGGTGAGAAGGCCTCGTGGCATAGAGGGCATTACATGCCCAAAGGCCCTAGCCCAAAACCCCACGTCAGAAAAGCACCTTCCCATCTTATGGCATTTATTTTCTCTTGCTTTTGGATGTCCCAATATTCATGTCTTTGGATTGTCATTGCTTTGTCCCTAATCAGGGTCTTTAATAGGTGCATCCTAGCTACTCCATGAATGAACCCCACATCCAATTAATCACCAAAGTCCGCCTTTGCATCTTCATGCTATCCTATAGTTTGAAACTACATCAACACAAAGCATTGATTCCCACCCTTGATGGCTTGATGTCCATGTGACCCGAAGGCCTTTCCTGCTTGGCCTAGAAACCCTATGGATCGCAATTCGGGTGAATACTTTCATTGCTACCTGATCGCTATAGTACCCACTAAAGTACTACTATGATACTGCTATAGTAACTCAGAAATACTCCCTACCCAGATTTGATCTCGGGTCTTTTAGATGAATGATCCCAAGGCTACAATTTGGGTGCACCCCCAACCGAATAATATTTATTCAATTATATTATTATTCTAAAATAAATAATTTATATAATTTCTTCATTTTTACTTTCTTGTAATTTACACAATTAAAATAATTTATACATTTTTAACATTTTTTAAATTTATATAATTAGTATAATTCATTCATTTTTAATATTTTTGTAGCTTTTATAATGAATATTATTTGTTTATTTAATATTACATATTACTTTTTAATATTTTTTAATTTATTAATTTTGAATATTCTTAAAATTTGGTAATTTTTTATAAATTTTTTATTTATTGTAAAGTAACTTATTAATTTTTATTATTGATATTTATATAATTTGTAATTTATTTTAGTTTTTAAATTTAATTTTATTTATCTACAAACCATTATTTATCAACACTAAATTTAAACTTTATCAACACTAAAACTAGCACTGATAAATCATTAATCTATTAGCACTAAATTTAGCGATGAAAAATAAATAAATTGGGGCTGATAAAAATATATTTTCATTTTAGTGTAGATACAGATATATTTTATCAGCTCTTTTTACTAGCGATTATGAAATTCTTTATGTTCTTATACAATAACCATAATAAAAATCTATGCTCCTCATGTTGTTCCAACTTAACATAGAAACCGAGCTCTGTTACGATTTTTTGGGACATTTTTGATGAATCCAAACAATAAAATATTATGGTAATATATTTAAATCTTGTTTTTTTTTGTATTTATAAAATTATTTAGTGAATATTCATCAAGTTTTTTATTGTTCTTCCCAATCAATGGTGTGTGCGGGTTCCCTAATATTCTGATCTTGCACCACTTTTTTCCACTGCTTAAGATTCTTCTTCTAATGTTGTTATAATAGGGATTATTATCTTTTTTTCTTTCTATATCTTCTATGTATTCTTTGTCTTTTTAATTGTTCTAGTGTAAACCCCTTCACTGGTTTCAAAATATGTGTTTATTTAATTAAAAATCACGAGTTAGTTTTAGTTTTGTGCTTATGTGGTTTTTATTTGAATGAATGAGGTAGCCCAGGATGAGATTTTTAAAATTTATTTGAGTTAGAATGCATAAAATTGGGTTTATAACCCTTTAATATTATTTTGATAGGTTTTTTGTTAGATTTAAAATCTATAAAATTATTTTTTAGGTTTGTTATGTTTCAAGTAATAAATTTGAGTTTATATAGAATATATTCTAATGTATATAATGAAATTTTACACTAGTTTATTCTTTTTGGGATTTTCTTACTTCTATGAGTCTTTCAAATCCAACATTAGCTAATTTATTTTAAAATTATTCACAAATTAGAAAGTTTTAAGTTCCAAGCATGGTTAGTTTAATTATTTATTAATGAAAGTAAAATTGTTGATGATATAGTAGGTTTCAATGTTAAATCTAGTATAAGGCCCCAGCCTTAAACCTTACTTAGTATTGAATTAAATGAGTAATTCACATTGAGGATCTTTTCAGGTTTAGAGTTTTAGAGAATTAGGAAAAAACTATTACATCTCAAAAGATTACAAAGTAGTCGCTTCTACTAAATTTTCATAAAATAAAAACTCTTAAAATGAAACATGTATAGTTCCATGTTTTAGGTAGCATGACTTTCCCTTGATCCCATCCTTGACCCTATTCCACGCTAAGTCCTGTGAAAAACATTTCAAAAACCTGGGATGAGCATAAGAAGCTTAGTAAGGGATACACAAAGAATGAAAACTGTTAGTTTTTCAAAACGACAAGTAAACCATGAATACTTTATCAATGTAATACTTTTCACCTTCATGAAGTAGTAAAAACTCTTCACTGAAAAAAAATTATCATTACTTACCTTTTTGTAACCAAAGGATTACCATAAAACCCATATAAGGAACACATAACATATATAAAGGTAACTTGGGACATAAACATACTTAAGTGGAATAACCATACGGTCGACTTCCACACATATCACTTAATGGAATATCCATACGGCCAATTTCCATACATACTTAATGGAATAGCCATACGGCCGACTTCCATACCCAATGCATTGGAGGTTATAACGTAACCACCCGTCCTGGTATTCACGGCACCACCCGTCATATGGTTTATAACGTAACCACCCGTTAAAATGTCCAAGTACCAATATAAAATCATAAAATAGAAAACCAATATAAAGGAATGATAACATTTCCACATTTCAATCACAATATATCATAAATATATTGACATAATAGAATCCTTTATCAAAACCATTTTCAATACCAAAATACATAAAAGAGTATATGGTATTTATTTTATTTTAAAAACATTACTGCTTGTTGAGAAAGCCAAAGACCAAATAATACTCGCGGCGGCGGAAAAGGTCGTTCTCACCGCATACGTTAAAAAAACATTCCTTTTTGTCATTTAGTAAAACGCTTCGTAGAAAAAGATTCCTTTTGTATAAAAGTAAAATTCAAAGGGGTTTATACACCGTATAAAAGAAAGTTTTGTATAAAACGAAATATTCCTCAATGAAAAGAGATTGAGACGAAGTCCCTTACAAAGACGATATCCTTGGTTTAAGGATAAATCAATTGCATAATTATGTGTGACAAACGAATACACCAAATATAAGTGGATATTAAGTGTAAAACAATCAGAGGTTATTCAAACATATTTATAGAACGACATATTCAAGGAGTACAAGTTTATCCCAAAGAATCAAATTTGGGCTAAGAAGTTCCCTTGCAAAAATTTGACAACCTAACGGCGTCACTTCAAAAATTCAGAAAATGAGTTGATGAGAGATAAAAAGGGATTCTCATCAATTGGACATAAAATTTACATCTATCAGGATATAGAAGAACATATCCCAACATAATAGTATGTGAATTAAAAGACATAACAAACGAAGTCTTTTAAAAAGAGGAGGGTGAAAGGTTCCCTTACCGACTTGGGTAACTTTCGAAAAGTACACCCCACCAAAGAAGTGTCATACAATGAATATGTAAATACCCATAAATGGAATTATATTACAAAAGGAGTGTAATAGTGGCCAGTACATAAACCACTCAATGGAAATTGTGGAAAAAGTAGCATAAATCTCACGGGAATAAAAGTGAGATGAAAAATCTCTTACGAAAACTCGGCAGCCTAACGGCGCCACTTAAAACTTCCAAAATGGATTGATGAGAGGAAATAGGGTCTCTCATCACATCAACATAATGTTTACAGAAAGAGGAATATAAAATAACATCCCCCAACATAACAAATAGGAGCTTAAAATAAGTGACATAAAGGAGAGTACTTTAAAAGAAAGAGAGAGGTTAGATCTCTTACGAAAATTCTGCAGCCTATCGGCGCCACTCAAAACTTCCAAAATGGATTGATGAGAGAGAATAGGGTCTCTCATCACATGAACATAAAAATTACAGTAATATTAATATAAAATAACATCCCAATAACAATAAATATGAGCTTTAAAATGAATGACATAAAAGAGTGTACTTAAAAAGAAAGAGAGGAGTATGATCCCTTACGTCAGGTCCAACTTGACTCGATCGTTCTTTAACGTCCTGAATAACAAACTTGAGTTAATCTCTACTTGCTTAAGAAACTTTTCAAGTTCATTATTCATTTTACACCATGTTATAAACATCATGTAATCATTTAAGTTAATAATGTTCATTTTGTCTGTATTTGGTTCTTAAGTCGAAAGTGGACTTCTTACAATTACATGTTGTTCGTGTGGTCAAAGGTTCTTTATATCCAGAATGACATTCCTGATTTGGATATCATATATATCATATATATCCAGAATATACATGTATTTATAATATTACATAATCATTTAGAGGTAATAAATGAAATGCACCGTTCATGGAGACAGTAAGCCGTACGTACGCATGAACGCTACTTTCATTTCTTTGTCATATTAATGGAATTAAAACTAAATGAGAGGTATGTATATTTTAATTACAGAATTATATTAATAATTTATATGTATCATTCATCATATATATCCATTATATACATGTACTTATAATAGTACATTACATTTGGGGATAAGAAATGAAATGCACCGTTCATGGAGACGGTAAGCCGTACGTACGCATGAACGCTACTTTCATTTTTATCTCATACTTTAATGGAAATAAATAATAATGATATAAAGGTATATAATAATTCCAGTATAACATCATATATAATAACATTAAATCCATCCTTTATATGTCCCACATATGGCATTAACGAATCACATCACTTTGAGGGGGCGGTAGTCCGCACTTCCTAAAATGAAGATATCGCGTATACCCATAATGGAAGCCATAAAGGTAAGACACAAATGAAAAATACAGAAGCATAAGTAAAACATAAACATATTATACATCATATATGAATATAGTGACATCTTAATGGCCACCTTTGAAGGTGTTAAGAGAATGTTGAACAATCATCGTTTCGGGAGGCAGAAATTCGCCATCCACCGAAACCGTATGTTCTTTAACCATTTGATGTAGTCGTGTGAGAGTGTAGCTCGAATAAATCTTATAACAACATCCTAGTATATTTAAGATACTGGTTTTGTTACAAAATAAGTAAATAAAAAGAATTTAGGGGGTTGGAGAAGCAAAATAAAACAAATAAACATGAGAGAATGAATTACCTTTAAAAGTGTAACTCCTTTTGATTTGAGCCTAAAGGCTTCTTTTGAAAGGATTATTCCAAAAGGGAATCCTCTAGG
This sequence comes from Viscum album, assembly GCA_963277665.1. Lineage (NCBI taxonomy): Eukaryota > Viridiplantae > Streptophyta > Magnoliopsida > Santalales > Viscaceae > Viscum > Viscum album. Next base: position 1,057,213,913 of record OY728133.1, read on the forward strand.
ATGAGGAGAGGTATGTGGAGAGAGTAAATGGGCAGGTTTTGGCCGAGCCAAAGTCTTGAGGAGTGTGTGAAATGAGGTAGAGGTGGGGGCCTTTTATAAGAGGATAGGAGGGGCACTTTTGGAAAGTAAAGAAATATTACTTTATTTGAAAATGATTTTCGGATTTAAAGGGTCCCACATTGATATAATTCGAGGATAAGGTGATAAGGCTTCTAAATCCACTCATCCAATTGGTTTTGGCCATGTGTAGGTTGTAGATTTTATATTATCTTTCCATTTTATTTAAATCGTTAAATAATGAGGTCATCGCTGCATCATCGTGATGTCATAAATAATTTAATTTATTTAAAGTATAAAAATTATAAAAAAATACTATGATGTAGGAAATATTTTTAGATTTCCAATGACTATTTATAATCAAAAATCTGATCTTTATAACCCCATGTAAAAATTGTTTTCGTAAAACATATTATGTTTGTGTCATTTTTACTTTTATATTAAATAAAAAGTTATTTATGTCATTTCCCAACCAAAGTGGATCCATGGGGTCCCCAAGTTGACCCATGGCTTGTCTTGGTCGGCCATGACACAACCAATGAGGGTAGGACATGTGTCAAGCTCATCTCATTTTATTAAAGCATTATTTTTACCTTAAACTACACTAATTATCACTAATCGCGATTAAAAACTTAATAAGTTACTATTCACCAAAAAATTATTTTTATCCCATTGAACCACATTTTACTTATTAATGACAACCATGTATGTCGGATTTTTGAAATTCAAAACACAAAGATGGCAAAATTTCATTTAAATGGAAAAATCAGTTTTTTATAAGTACCACTTAGTGGTTTCACTATTCATCAAAAATTGAAGTTTTTCAGAAAATTCCCAAAAATTCACCCTAAGCTATATTTGATAATATGAATTCAAAAATGAAGTATATTTTAAAAAATTCAAAACACATAAGTCACATTAATTAATTTAATAATTAATTCCCGATGTCAAAGAAAATAGCGTGTTTTTATGAAACAATAAGTATCAAAAGATTGACACTAGTTTAAGTCTGATTTCAAAGTGAAATTAATTCCAACGACCACTATTGGATTTAATGGTAAAAATATATTCTAATTTCACTTTAAAACAAATTCAAAAGATAATCTAATCATGTAAATAAATTAGATTAAAAAGAGGTTTTGAATTAAAATACATCATTTTACACTATTCATTAAAAAAAATGAACATTATCGGAAAGATACCAAAAATTTACACAAAGTAAATTTTGATGTCCCGATTCTTAAGAAGAGTTTTATTTGGTCCAATAGAATTTATAAGAGTGAACAAAACTATATTTAATGACGGTTCGCCATCAAAAGGTGATAAGTGAACCTTTAGTGAAAACTAGGGCATATACGCCTAAAATTGAATTCTTTCCGTATTTTAAGCCATTATCTTTTATTGGATAAATGTAAAAACATTTAAAAACATATATAATCATATTTAATTATTTCTATCCATTCCTGTCAGTACAACGGCTACATGTTAACTACCAATTAAAATAATATTATTTTATTATTAGAGTGCAACGTAAGATTCCCAAGAAACTCGTTGTTGCGTGTTGGGTACACCATCGAGCATAGCTTCCCCTTTAAAGTCATATTAATATTTTATTCACAAATTTGGATAAATAAGAAAATGTCATATTCTTTATTTACCTGGGGTGTTACATCCTTCCCCCCTTTTGGGAATTGCGTCCTCGCAATTTTTAAAATTGAGCTTGGAAACATCCTTGAAAGTCCCACATCGGAACAAGAGTCGGTAAAACAATCACTTTAAAATAAAGAAAGATAAGCATAGAGGTCACCCGAGTTAACCCATCATAGGATTCCAAGTATGAAAATATGGACATGGAGGAAAAAACAAAGGGTCATGTTCTGATGGAGAGTGATAGAAAACATGTTTAGGAGAAAGTTAACAATAAGAAAATCACAAACTTGTGATGGGTTAAACGGTGTTGGGTTCCCCAGTAGGAAAAGTTAATAGACAACATTTTTATTTTAAGTTACTTTTTATTGAGGAATTTATTCATAAGGAAACATAATCACTTATCATGTTGACTTTCAACTTTTACTAGATTCCTTAATCAAACTCATATTTTTTTCCAAAAGACGAGTATTTAGGGAGACTTGTTCGCATTAAGAGTACTATAATCAACTTATAGAGAATCACCTAATCCATAAAAGAGAACTATATACATCCCATGTCTTTAGGCTTTAACCAAAACCAAAACTAGAAAGGTTATTACAGGGTCAGATAATCCAAAAAAAGATAACCCTTTATAAAAATAAAATCTATTCTTAATCTCAAAATTTGTCCAACAAAACCCAAAGTTCAACGAGGACCATCCGATAAACAATTTGTCCATAAAATTCTTCAAAGTAAACCAATATAAGATTGAAACCCAAATATTTGAAGGATTTAGTCACATGGTCTTCCAAGTTAAATCGTAACATTTATCTCCAAACAACATCAGTCGCTCCTAAAGTCTCGCATTGAAAAGTAATTATCCTAATCACATATCCTCCATGATAGGTTAATCATTTTCATAAATAACCCAAAATCAACTTACTATTAATTCATAAAATCATATAACTAAAAAGAATCAGTCAAACTAACCAGGGACTTCACGTAGTCCAGTGGTAGGCGATAAATACCAGTCGCACTTTGGTTGTGGGTTCGATTCCCGCAGCTTTGTTTGACGCGACGGGTTGTCACACGGTCTGCGTGTTGTCCTTTTTCCAAAACTATATAATTCTTAAAAAATTCCCCAAAATGAGATAAAATCTTCAAAAATAATCATATCATATTTTAACCTCATGTTTATCTCATGCCTTTCATTTTCCATCATATCATATAATAACCCATAATTACCTCAAAAGTAAGGATCATATAAACTCTAATGGTTACCTTTATAATTATTACCTGAACTTCCACATCGATTGGTCATCTCATACATGATGCATCACAGAACATACCAAGGTTCAAGTGGTTGATCATGACTCATTGATAGTTGGTTTAGAACAACCACGAGTTTCCTCATTGAATCCCCCATTTTATCTAGTATCTTAATCAGAGAACCACCACAGTTTTCCTTCAAACCTGTTGTCTCTTTAGTGCCTGCTAGATCCATCCATTCACTAAAAACAGAAATGTTAGTGTGAGTATATCAACAAAACCATCATGTACTAATTAGGAAGGTAAACACTAAGATATACTTACTCATTCACTTTATCTAAAACTAGGACTCTTTCTGAAATCCTAACCATTATGTTAATGTCACTCATGCTTAGAGAATACCCTAACCTCTAAAGTTATCTAAACCGACCTTTGATACCAACTATAAGGACCCAACCTTAAACCTTACTTAATATTGAATTAAATGAGTAATTCACATTGAGGATCTTTTCAGGTTTAGAGTTTTATAGAATTAGGACATAACTATTACATCTCAAAAGATTACAAAGTAGTCGCTTCTACTAAATTTCCATAAAATAAAAACTCTTAAAAGGAAACATGTATAGTTCCATGTTTTAGGTAGCATGACTTTCCCTTGATCCCATCCTTGACCCTATTCCACGCTAAGTCCTGTGAAAAACATTTCAAAAACCTGAGATGAGCATAAGAAGCTCAGTAAGGGATACACAAAGAATGAAAACTGTTAATTTTTCAAAACAACAAGTAAACCATGAATACTTTATCAATTTAATACTTTTCACCTTCATGAAGTAGTAAAAACTCTGCACTGAAAAAAAAGTATCATTACTTACCTTTTTGTAACCAAAGGATTACCATAAAACCCATATAAGGAACACATAACATATATAAAGGTAACTTGGGACATAAACATACTTAAGTGGAATAACCATACGGTCGACTTCCACACATGTCACTTAATGGAATATCCATACGGCCAATTTCCATACATACTTAATGGAATAGCCATACGGCCGACTTCCATACCCAATGCATTGGAGGTTATAACATAACCACCTGTCTTGGTATTCACGGAACCACCCGTCATATGGTTTATAACGTAACCACCCATTAAAATGTCCAAGTACCAATATAAAATCATAAAACAGAAAACCAATATAAAGGAATGATAACATTTCCACATTTCAATCACAATATATCATAAATATATTGACATAATAGAATCCTTTATCAAAACCATTTTCAATACCAAAATACATAAAAGATTATATGGTATTTATTTTATTTTAAAAACATTACGGCTTGTTGAGGAAGCCAAAGACCAAATAATATTCGCAGCGGCGGAAAAGGTCGTTGTCACCGCGTACGTTAAAAAAACATTCCTTTTTATCGTTTAGTAAAACGATTCGTATAAAAAGATTCCTTTTGTATAAAAGTAAAAGTCAAAGGGGTTTATACACCGTATAAAAGAAAGTTGTGTATAAAACGAAATATGCCTCAATGAAAAGAGATTGAGACAAATTCCCTTACAAAGACGGTATCCTTGGTTTAAGGATAAATCAATTGCATAATTATGTGTGACAAACGAATACACCAAATATAAGTGGATATTAAGTTTAAAACAATCAGAGGTTATTCACACATATTCATATAACGACATATTCAAGGAGTACAAGTTTATCCCAAAGAATCAAATTTGGGCTAAGAAGTTCCCTTGCAAAAATTTGACAGCCTAACGGCGTCACTTCAAAAATTCAGAAAATGAGTTGATGAGAGATAAAAAGGGAATCTCATCACTTGGACATAAAATTTACATCAATAAGGATATATAAGAACATATCCCAACATAATAGTATTTGAATTAAAAGACATAACAAACAAAGTCTTTTAAAAAGAGGAGGGTGAAAGGTTCCCTTACCAACTTGGGTAACTTTTGAAAAGTACACCCCATCGAAGAAGTGTCATACAATGAATATATAAATACCCATAAATGGAATTATATGAAAAAAGGAGTGTAATAGTGGCCAGTACATAAACCACTCAATGGAAATTGTGGCAAAAGTAGCATAAATATCACAGGAATAAAAGTGAGATGAAAAATCTCTTACGAAAACTCGGCAGCCTAACGGCGCCACTTAAAACTTCCAAAATGGATTGATGAGAGGAAATATGGTCTCTCATCACATTAACATAATGTTTAAAGAAATATTAATATAAAATAACATCCCCCAACATAACAAATAGGAGCTTAAAAGAAGTGACATAAAGGAGAGTACTTTAAAATAAAGAGAGAGGTTAGATCTCTTACGAAAATTCGGCAGCCTATCGGCGCCACTCAAAACTTCCAAAATGGATTGATGAGAGAGAATAGGGTCTCTCATCACATGAACATAAAAATTTCAGTAAGATTAATATAAAAGAACATCCCAATAACAATAAAGATGAGCTTTAAAAGGAATGACATAAAAGAGTGTACTTAAAAAGAAAGAGAGGAGTAGGATCCCTTACCTCGGGTCCGACTTGACTCGATCGTTCTTTAACATCCTAAATAATAAACTTGAGTTAATCTATACTTTCTTAAGAACCTTTTCAAGTTCATTATTCCTTTTACACCATGTTATAAACATCATGTAATCATTTAAGTTAATAATGTTCATTTTGTCGGTATTTGGTTCTTAAGTCGAAAGTGGACTTCTTACAATTACATGTTGTTCGTGTGGTCAAAGGTTCTTTATATCCAAAATGACATTCCTGATTTGGATATCATATATATCATATATATCCAGCATATACATGTATTTATAATATTACATAATCATTTAGAGGTAAGAAATGAAATGCACCGTTCATGGAGACGATAAGTCGTACGTACGCATGAATGCTACTTTCATTTCTTTGTCATATTAATGGAATTAAAACTAAATAAGAGGTATGTATATTTTAATTACAGAATTATATTCATCATTTATATGTATCATTCAGCATATATATCCATTATATACATGTACTTATAATAGTAAATTACATTTGGGGATAAGAAATGAAATGCACCGTTCATGGAGACGGTAAGCCGTACGTACGCATGAACGCTACTTTCATTTTTATCTCATACTTTAATGGAAAGAAATAATAATGATATAGAGGTATATAATAAGTCCAGTATAACATCATATATAATAACATTAAATCCATCCTTTATACGTCCCACGTATGGCATTAACGAATCACATCACTTTGAGGGGGCGGTAGTCCGCACTTCCTAAAATGAAGATATCGCGTATACCCATAATGGAAACCATAAAGGTAAGACACAAATGAAAAATACAGAAGCATAAGTAAAACATAAACATATTATATATCATATATGAATATAGTGACATCTTAATGTCCACCTTTGAAGGTGTTAAGAGAATGCTGAACAATCATCGTTTCAGGAGGCAGAAATTCTCCATCCACGGAAACCGTATGTTCTTTAACCATTTGATGTAGTTGTGTGAGAGTGTAGATAGAATAAATCTTATAACAACATACTAGTATATTTAAGATACTGTTTTTGTTACAAAATAAGTAAATAAAAAGAGTTTAGGGGGTTGGAGAAGCAAAATAAAACAAATGAACATGAGAGAATGAATTACCTTTAAAAGTGAAACTCCTTTTGATTTGAGCCTAAAGGCTTATTTTGAAAGGATTATTCCCAAAGGGAATCCTCTAGGATGAGTAGAGGTATGTGGAGAGAGTAAATGGGCAGTTTTTGGCCGAGCCAAAGGCTTGAGGAGTGTGTGAAATGAGGTAGAGGTGGGGGCCTTTTATAAGAGGATAGGAGGGGCACTTTTGGAAAGTAAAGAAATATTACTTTATTTGAAAATGAGTTTCGGATTTAAAGGGTCCCACATTGATATAATTCGAGGATAAGGTGATAAGGCTTCTAAATCCACTAATCCAATTGGTTTTGGCCATGTGTAGGTTGTATATTTTACATTATCTTTCCATTTTATTTAAATCGTTAAATAATGAGGTCATCGCTGCATCATCATGATGTCATAAATAATTTAATTTATTTAAAGTATAAAAATTATAAAAAAATACTATGATGTAGGAAATCGTTTTAGCTTTCCAATTACTATTTATAATAAAAATTCTGATCTTTATAACCCCATGTAAAATATGTTTTCGTAAAACATATTATGTTTGTGTCATTTTTACTTTTACATTAAATAAAAAGTTATTTATGTCATTTCCCAACCAAAGTGGATCCATGGGGTCCTCAAGTTGACCCATGGCTTTTCTTGGTCGGCCATGACACAACCAATGAGGGTAGGACATGTGTCAATCTCATCTCATTTTATTAAAGCATTATTTTTACCTTAAACTACACTAATTACCACTAATCACGATTAAAAACTTAATAAGTTACTATTCACCAAAAAATTATTTTTACCCCATTGAACCACATTTTACTTCTTAATGACAAAAATTTATGTCAGATTTTTGAAATTCAAAACACAAAGATGGCAAAATTTCATTTAAATGGAAAAATCAGTTTTTTATAAGTACCACTTAGTGGTTTCACTATTCATCAAAAATTGAAGTTTTTCAGAAAATTCCCAAAAATTCACCCTAAGCTATATTTGATATTCTGAATTCAAAAATGAAGTCTATTTTACAAAATTCAAAACATATAATTCACATTAATTAATTTAATAATTAATTCCCGCTGTCAGAGCAATTAGCGTGTTTTTATGAAACAATAAGTATCAAAAGATTGACACTAGTTTAAGTCTGATTTCAAAGTGAAATTAATTCCAATGACCACTATTGGATTTAATGGTAAAAATATATTCTAATTTCACTTTAAAACCAATTCAAAAGATAATCTAATCATATAAATAAATTAGATTAAAAAGAGGTTTTGAATTAAAATACAACATTTTACACTATTCATTAAAAAAAATGAACATTATCGGAAAGATACCAAAAATTTACACAAAGTAAATTTTGATGTCCCAATTCTTAAGAAGAGTTTTATTTGGTCCAATAGAATTTATAAGAGTGAACAAAACTATATTTAATGACAGTTCGCCATCAAAAGGTGATAAGTGAACCTTTAGTGAAAACTAGGGCATATACGCCTAAAATTGAATTCTTTCCGTATTTTAAGCCATTATCTTTTATTGGATAAATTTAAAAACATTTAAAAACATATATAATCATATTTTAGTTATTTATATCCATTCCTGCCAATACAACGGCTACATGTTAACTACCATTTAAAATAATATTATTTTATTATTAGAGTGCAACGTAAGATTCCTAAGAAACTCGTTGTTGCGTGTTGGGTACACCATCGAGCATAGCGTCCCCTTTAAAGTCATATTAATATTTTATTCACAAATTTGGATAAATAAGAAAATGTTATATTCTTTATTTACCTGTGGTGTTACATCTAGTATCCCCAAACGCACCACCAATACAAGTAACAAAATGTGAAAAAAAAACATCATCCCAAAAATAACTATATAGTTATACTCCCTTACATGATAATTGATGTATATGTAATTTTTTTCCCAAAAATGCCCATGAAACCACATTATACACCATTCTTGTGCTCTATATCGATGCCAGCAGCTGATCTCTATCTGTTGAAACACAATTCCTAACTTTTATTAATAATCTTATAAATGGTTGATAAATGATTTGTTAAAGAACTTAAAATGGGTTTTCACTCCTTATACCTTCTTTATAATTTGTTTTTTTAATTTATATGTGTTTATTAAAAGGCTTTTCACAGTTTATGCCTTTTAACTCAACAGAAACATTGATAAAAATAATTATTTTCTATTAATATATGTCTTTATAGTGAAATATTATTATATATACCCCTATACTTAACTATCCATATACATACATAGGTTTCATGTGCACATTGATAGATACTGAGAGTGAATTATCTCCATTGATGAATCAATTCAAAAAATAGAATGAATTACGATATGTGACTTCTTAGAATAAAAAAAAGTGTTATTGTAAATTTTATTCATATAATTCTTTGTCTAAAATTTTCTAACTAGTTTTTTTTATAGTGAAAATTTATATCAAATATGATGACTATATGTGTTTTTAATATATAGAACAACCTTTTAGGAATATAATTTCATACCTAATGTGTATTTATTTTTTTATTGTTAAAAATATTTATTAAAAAATTAAATAGGATGGATATGAATAAAAAATTTATGGATGTAAATCATATGGAAACATATTATAAGGATTAGGTTAAAGAGTTCATCATGTTTGTTAAAGATTTTGTATGTGTCCCTTATAAAATCTTGTGTCCCTATTTACATTGTTTTTATTCTAGACTAATTAGTCTAGAGAAGTTTAAAGAATTCTTGATATTTCTTGGAATATATTAATGTTATAAATGTTGGACTGAACAAGGGGAAGAACCAAATGTAGCTAGTGACTGAGATAACATTATAGTTTATGGATCATATGATTTGATTACAAGTGTTAATGATGATGAAGATTGTATCAAGGATATGATTACAAGTTTAAATGATGATGAAGACAGTATAGTGTAATTGAAAATGATAGTTGAATATTAATTTTGTGATTTTTGAAATCTATTTGAGAAGATAAAGTGATATTAAGTGACATCATTTTATACTAGTTGTTCTAAATACATGAAATTTTCAATCATACTGAAGATATATAATTTCAAATGTGGAAATAGATTGAGTGACACCAAGTATATTGAACCATTTTCTCTCTTAAATAATATGTTACCATAATATAATGATATTTTGCTACAAACATATGACTCTAAATGGATTCTACGTTCAATGGGTATGGTCTCTGAAATAATAAATGTCAATCCAAATGATTATATAGTGTTTCACAATGACCATGAATCATTTAAAAATGTGATACGTGTGGTGTGTCTCAATACAATAAATATGAATAAAGTAATTAAAAATTCATATAGAAATTTATAATCATTTAAATTTTTCGGTGTGTATATGGAAGTGAGGAGACTGAAGGAAAATTGACATGGCATGTAGATATAAGAAATCAATATGGGGTGATTCATCAACAAAAAGACTCTCCTCAGTGGAAAAAATTGATCACGAGTATCATTATTTTGTAAAAAAGCTAATAAACCTTCATATTTCACTATCTATATATGGAGTGAATCCTTTTGGTGTAAAAAGTATCACTCATAGTACATAGCTAGTTATATTGGTAAATTATAACATTCAATTGTGGTTATACATGAAGTAAAAATACATAATGTTCCCATTTCTTATATCAGGACCAAAACAACAAGGTAATGATATTGATGTTTATTTGGATCCATTTATGAAAAATATAAAATTATTGTGGGATTCTGGTGTTATATTGTATAATGATTATAGAAATTAAGATTAAACATTGAGAGTCATGTTTTATAAGATTATAATGGATTTTATTCTTATGGATATTTTTAGGATACTACATTAGTAGAACTCTTAGGGTGTACAATTTGTGAAAAAGATACACATTCTGATTGGTTAAAATATTCCATGAAGTCTGTACTTCTCAAAAATCATAAATTCTTTCCTCTATGACATTAATATAGATCTTATATGGCATATTTTTATGGGAATTTAGAATAATTTACCACACCATATCCATTAATAGGTGATCCACTATTTGAGAAAGTAATGGATGTGGTCACTATTTTTGGTAAAACTTCTTCGAAAACCTTACAAAAACTTTTGTGAAAAAGAGATTTGTTTTTTTTAATTACCATACTTAAATTGTTTTTACATCATAGATTTTCATGAAATAACCCGTTAAGGAAAAATTATATTTGATTATTTCATTGTAATTTTAATAAATATGACCATAAAAATGATTACATTAAGGCCAGTTTGGTCAAGATTGTCATGGGGATACAAGAAGAGTTGGTTCCAATGAAGAGTGAAAGGTGGAATTTTCTTCCTAAAAAAACTTACACTCTTTCTAGGAAAGATATATATCTTTTTAGGAAACATCTTAAATTAGGTAAATGATCTATTGGGGTATTCATCAAAATATAAATAATATTATGTTAATGATTAATTTAATGTTAAAGGGTTTCAACTCTCATGATTTTCATTTTTTATGTAAGATTTAATATATGAAGCTTTACATTACATTCTTCCTAAAAATATATGACACAAATTAACTATTCTTTATTTATTTTTCAAATCTATAAGAAATATAATTATAGAACCAATGAAGTTTCTAACTATATAAAAGAAAAATTTTATCATATTAAGTGAATTATAGATGTTATTTTCAACATCATTCATTTATACAATAGTTATTTTTATGGTTCAATTGGTTATATACATCCATATATGTGGTCCCATACATTATATATGGATGTACCCCATGAATGGTATATGAATATTTTTAAAGGGTAAGTCAAAAATCAAAATTTTCCAAATATTTTACTCTGAAGAGATATATTATTTAGAAATCCATTGAATTTTATACCAACTAGCTGTCTAATGTGGAAAGGATTGGTTTCCCAAAATCTCATCACAATTCACAGTTTATTGGTGAAGGAATTTCTGGAAAAGATTCTTCCTCAATTACCATTACATATTGGTAATAAGATCACATTTATGTTTTCCATAAATCTTTATATGGTTTACCATATATTGAGACCCATAATGTAATTATTTGGTATTTTAATCCATCAAGGGTTGCAATATGGATATGAAATACACATAATTAATAGTTTGTATGATGGTTGTGAGATCAAATTTTTAAGGAGTCAGCCACAAATAAAAATTCAATTTTATACTGACTTTGAAAGTGAACCAAAGGTCCAAGTGTGCATGTATTATCTTATAATGGTTAAGGAACTAATGGTTATATATTATATATAAAGGAACATGATGAATTTAGTAGAATAAAAAATAGTGGAGTTACTATTGTATTTAAAGTGATACATGTATCAGGAATCAAGGAAAAAAATACAATTTACATGAATATGTCATTCTTTGGCATCATTGAAAAAATATGGTAGTTGGAATATATAACATTAAAATTGTTTCTTTTCAATGTAAATGAGTTTATAATATGAGTGCATTGAAAATAAATCAAATGGGATTCATGAAAGTGTGTTTTAGTAAGGAAAGGTACAAGGATGAACTATTCATAATGGCATCAAAGGCAGTACAAGTATTTTATATCTCAAGTCCTAAAAACAAATAATAGTCAACTGTTTTGTTATTAGCCTAAACCACTACATGGTAAAATGTTAATTCAATTTATGATGACCCTTTTTTTTGGATGTCACTATCATTTGATGGTCTTCCCAATGTATATGGGGTCTTATATGTCAGAGGGTACCACAAGGAGGGGATTTTAATACTCGATAGAGGGTTAAAATCCTTTCAACCTTTAAATAAAAAAGGGAGGTCAATAATTATGTTAAGTTATTTAATATACATTGTGTTACATTATAGTATTTTGTGTTCACTGCTACATTTATATAGTCAAAATTTAATTGTAAACTATATATGAAGATAATGGGTTCTCCACATGTAGAAGATCATTGTATTGAGGAATAACAAGTTTCTCTATATGGTGATGCTACTAATCGTGATGAAAAATATGTTGAAAATATTAAATCCATGGAAATGGTAAAGGTGAAAATCCAATGTCTAAGAAAAACTAAGTCCATCGTAGTGGGAAAACCTCAAAAAACATTATTATGGTTGAAAAATTCATGAAATTTGAGTTTGGAAGGAATTCCCATGTAATCTAAGATCCTACAGGCCTTGTAAGGGTTCCCCCTCATCCATTGAAATGGGGGTTATCAAAAATCAATAAAAATTAAGGCCTTCGGGCCATTCAGGCATTGGTAACATTGGGTCACCACTTGAGTGCGTGTTTCTATTGATATAGATTCATTTCACATTGTGGTGTGTGCATTAAAAGCTCTGATTTGAGAATAAATTTGGGCAAAATTATGATATACTTTCTCTATTTTACTAAAAATAAAATTTTGAAATTTTGATTCACTCTTGATTATCCCTTGAAGAGTGTATTTATATTAGATGAATATCAAATAATTTTTTTGTAAAGGTCATAAGAAATATTCATTGAGTATTTTAGGAAATTATTAAAAAGTATAAATTTGGGAATGTTGAAGGGAAAGTAAACCTCCACCCACCATAAATATATGCAAACATGGTAAACCAAGAAATGTGGAATGAGTATATTTGATGTTGTAAGGAGGCATCATTTCAGGTACATTTTTATTGGTAATATTTTACCTTGAAATATCTACATTAGTCACTTTGATTAATAATTTTTAATTTATGAAACATTAAATGAGTGTTGAAAATATGCGGTTTTCATTAAATTCAATGTACCCATACCATAAATCTAGGATGGGGTATGCTTCGCATTAAAAAAAATAGTATGTATTTTAGTTAAATATTCATACCTTTATATGGAATGAATCAATAACATAATTTTGTTCATTTTTTTATATGTAGATAGATTAATCCAAATCCAAATCCACTTCCATTCCACATCATGTATTATTTAAGGGGGATTGGGTAAATATATTTGTAATATTGGTAAATAAAAACACTGAAAGCGTAAGGGAATCATGAGTAAGTGTGGCATAATGAAAAAATTCCACATTAAATCATCATTACAAAAAAATGACTACTTATTTTCTTATATTTTTTATTTAGTTTAGACACAAGAATCCTCATTGGTTACATCTGATGATATCCTAATTTTATTTCCATTAAGTCAGCTAGGATAATATAGCCTCATCAGAGGTGTGGGTTTTAGAGTGCCTTGTCGAATCTAATTTGATAAATTTAAGACATTGGGGGATAGATATAAGAAAATATATTATTTTAAGGAAAATATAGATGATTTAAAAGAAGAAATTATTTATAATAATGAGTTTTTAGATAATATTATTTTAAGGAATCAAAGATAATAAACAAAACAACAACAAGAAGTACATGAAGATCCAACCCTTCCCCATCTTTGAGGATAGTAATTCTTCTCAAATGACTTCATTATTAAAGGTAATTGATTTTTACAAAAAAAATCTATGAAATGTGAATGAAACATATATTGATACCTTTCCCATAATAATATTATATAGTTTGAAACTGATTAAGATTTGTATCTATTTTCACCCACCCATCTCCTTATTGTAAGGTGTATAATGAAAAATATCCAAGGAAATATTTTACATAATAAAAATATTCCAAAAGATCATGTGGGAGTGGGTATTCATGTATCCCACATTTGAAACATTAAGCTACTTATTCACCTTGATGATCTATATATTCACATTGTGGAAATTTCTATTATAACTTTTATAGCATGGTCATTTTATCTTGTAGAAAATACATGTCTCTTATAAGGTATGTCCTTTAAAATTTATTTTTTATAATTTTTTTTATAATTAATGAAAAACTAATGATCTAAGGAATATTATTACAGATAGATAATAGGAATGGGAAATAGAAGATCAGATTAAAATATCTAAAGGATCAACTAATAAATTGAAAATACCCTCCAAGAGTACTTTTTTCTTCCAATTCAACTAATATATTTACTAACATTACATATTCATGTGGATTAAATGTTAAAATATAGTAATACAACCATTATTTATTTTAAAAAAGAAATATATGGATAGGTTACTACAAACTATAATGGTCTTGAGAATGTAATTTTAAATCTAAAATCATGGATGACTAGAATTTAGAGTTGTAAATGTGTACATAAGGTGTGTTTTCATAAATTGATTTCCAAATAGTTGATCTATTATGTTAATTACAACTAAATACAATTCATATTTTTTATACAAATATATACCAATACTACATGAATGGGAAACCATGCAATCAAAAATATAGACTCATTTTTCACACATCAATTTTACAAAAAAAAGTGTCATTAGATGAAAATGAATAATCAATAATAGTATACCAACCGGCCACATTGTTTAAAATGAAACTTATAGAAGACAAACTATTCTTAATGCCCACAATATAGGGGTCAATATTTGTAATCTAATCATATCTAATATATTTTCATTTCTTCAATTAATTATTACTTTTTATTGTAAGCATTGATTTCTCATTGAAATCAAATCAGATTCAATAATTATTTGTTTTTTGGATTGAAAGAATATATTTTCAATAAATTGACCACAAATAATAACCTTTATCTATTTTTAATACACTATATTCAACATTTTCACAAATAAATTTCTTGTTATATTTTTAATAAAAAAAATTAATGATTTTTTTGATATGATAGGGTTTTAATATAATCAAAATAATGGCATGAGGATGGTCCATGAGAATTAGAATCCTATGAATTTCTAAAATTATAGAAGCATTAGGGTATATATAATAATATTTTACTATAAAAAATAATTATTTTTTTGAATGTTTATACATCATCTAAAAATAATAATAGTAGTGATTGTAGTTATTAAAATTAAAAATTTATAAAAGATATCATATTCCATTAATAAGATTTCATCCATGAAGAGGTATTTTATATGATAATTACAATTTTATTAAAATATTGATTAATCACTTGTTTATTTATATTTTTCCAGCACTATATGGACTTTCTACAGTCCATATATTCAAAATAATAAATATATTTGTTTATTAATTATTGGGTAGAATTTATGGTGTCATAATTCTTTGGACATCACAAAAAGGTGAATTCATATCACGTTTGTAAATTTATACGTCAAAAATATCATAAATAGTTGGGGTACCTACTACTTATTTAGTTAATTTTATTATCATTTTTATCTACTAATTATTTAGCTATTTTTTAAAAATTTCAAGAAGAGTTGACTTCCCATTGATTTTTCTCAAACCATTTTGTGCTTATGAAAAGAAAAAAGTCCTCCATTCATATTTTTTTATCCTTCATGAAGGCTAAAATCATTTATATAGAGAGGTTATTTAGAATTTTTTTTCCCTAAGAATTTCATACTTATAAAGATAAAAAATTTCCTATATATAGAGTTCATGGTCCTTCTTAAAGACTAAAATGTGATTTTAGCTTTTAATAGGGACTCCAAACTATATATATAAATATTTTATGCTGTTTATAGGCAGAAAATGCTTGGAGGAAAATACATTTTTGAAAAAGGATTCAATAAGGTTGATCCACCGAGTTACTATTTAATTTGTTCTCTACAGAGCTATTTTTTTTTGTTTTATTTGTTTATTCTTATTATTGATGTAATGAATTCTCTATGAAGGCTCTAGAAAGTGTGTGTTTTTATTTAAAGTTTACATTTTTGTTCTAAACATGCGGGACACTCAAAATGAAAAAACCTTGGATTTAATTAATATATTATAAAAATTACCCATAAATAATTTTAATGTATACTAATTAACTCTATGTAAATATGATACACAGTGTTCCAGGTATGAAACTAAATGAGTGATTTAGTTTAAAATTAGCATTTTAGTTAAAAATGTCTACCACTGATTGACATATGATAAAATGATTTAAATTTTTTTATAATTTAATAAAAAATCTAAATGTTATTTGTGAAATTTATGAAACAATATCACCGAAATCTGATACACGGTATGACCTAAATGACTTGAAGTATGTGCTTTTATTTTAAATGTGACATTTTAGTTAAAAACACGTTTCACTCATTGAAAATTGATTAAACACCATTTGATAGAATTTATACTTTATTAAAATATTCCATTATTCATTTATGATGTGTATGAATTAACTATACGTTAATTTGATTAATGGTGTGACCAGTATGACTCAAAGTGTGTGTTTTCAGTTTAAAAATGGAATTTTAATTAAAATTGTGTGTCTCTCTTTGAAAAAAATAAAACAGACTTAGATTATCTATATATTTTAAAACAATGATCTATAAGTCATTTATGACATGTAGGAATCAACCATACTCTACATGGCACAAGATATACTCAATATTCCTCAAAGTTTGTGTTTTTTGTTTAAAAACAACATTTTAGTTCAAAAACATACATCACCCACTGTCAACCAAGAAAAATATATCATACAATCTTGATACTTTATGAAGAAAATCCATAAGTCATTTTTTACATATAAAAATTATCCATATTCCAATCGGGCATATTGTATACCCAAAATGACTCAAAGTGTATGTTTTCAAATTGAAAGTAACATTTTAGTTCAAATCATGCATCACTCACTAAAAACCAGGAATATGCACTCATATTTTCTTGATATTATATAAAAAACTATTCATAGGTCATATGTGACATGTGAGAATTAACCTTACGTCAATTTGACTTACAGTGTGTCAGGTATGACTGAAAGTGTGTGTTTTTAATTAAAAATGACATTTTAGTTCCACACATATGTTACATATTCAAAACCAATCCAACACACTTAGATAATCTTGACACTTTAGTACAATGATACATAAATCATTTGTGATGTATAATAATAAATTGTACTTAAATTGGACTCATGGTGTGCCTGACATGACTCAAAGTTCATGTTTTATGTTTAAAAATGACATTTTTTGTTGAAAACATGGGTTACTCACTATCATCCCAGAAAAATAATTAATTTTTTTAATTGAGTAGCTAGAAAACAAATTTTTTTATTTATTGAAGATAATTTTTTGTTTGAGTGAGAATAATAAAAAGGCCCAATGTTACATTTTTGGCAGTGATGGAAAAAAGGAATAGATTGCCAAAAATTCAAATCATCATAAAGTATATCAAAAGTAGGAGAATCAACCTCAAAAACAATGTTAGAATCATCATACATGAGTTAAAAATGATAATTAACAAAATTTTGGTGAGCTATATAATAAACATCAATCAATTTCTATATTTCTGATGGGCTCATATTGATTCCAAATTTGAATAGTTCACATTGCTTCTCTTTCAACCTAAGATTCCTTATTTGTGGTGCTTGGCTACCAGAAACTTCCTCCCGATATGCCTCTCCCAGAAGGTGGAAACAATTCAAAGTGGCCACCAAAGAGATCACATAAACCTTATACCCTTTTAATACCACCTAATCTAGTTAATTTTGTTATGTGGGGATTGATAACTCATAGAGACACATTCCTTCCCTATCCCTCAAAGAAGAAGCATTGCCATCCAAAGGCCCCACCACACGATTTCCTTCCACGCTTTCCCCACCATGAAAAGTAGACAAAATATGAAGTCCTTAGACCTACACCAACCATGGATAGATCATAATCAACCACCATATATCATTTTCCTTGGTGATTCACCAAATTTTTAGAGAACGAGGGTGCACAAGTATAAGATCAAGCCAGTCTTCTGAAGGGAGTATAATTCATCGAGGCCATATGAGTAGGAAAGAGTATCACCAAGGGGAGTTCATCATAAGTAGAGACACCAATAAGGGAAATTTAATCAATATGGCCATCCATATGTAATTTGTGATGTTTAGAAATTATCCTCAACTAAATCCTATACACAATGTGGCTGGTATGACATGTAATGTGTATTTTCAGTTTAAAGGTGAAATTTGAGTTAAAAATACGTTTCACCCATTTAAAATCAAGAAAATTAAATTTTATGGTATTAATAATTTCATAAAATTATCCATAAGTTATTTTTTGAATATATTAATTTTCCTCACATCTATATGATACACGGTATAACCAGTATGACTCAAATTGTGCATTTTCAGTTTAAAATTGACATTTTAGTTCAAAATAATTGTGAAATACTCCAAACCAATAAAAAAATTAAATTATTTTGATACTTTTGTATAGATAACCATTTTTAATTTTTGACATGTAGTAATAAAAATCACCTCAATATGATATGCTATATGATTGGTATTAATTGAAGCATGTTTTCAGTTTAAAAGTGAATTTTTTGTTAAAAACATGGCGACTCACCAAAAACTATGAAAATTCACTTATATGGTGTTGATACTGTATAAAAATGTACCATATGTAAATTTTGATGTATAGGAACCAATCACACATAAATTTAATAGACGGTTGGAACATTATGACTCAACGTGTGTGTTTTCATTTTGAAAATGACATTTTAGTTAAAAATGTGTGTCACTCACTAAAAAAATCAAACACGCTTTTATTTCCTTTATATTTTAGAGTAATTATCTATAATTAATTTCTTTCATGTAGGAATTGATCACACATTAATCTAACACATTTTTTCCCAATATGACTCAATATGTTTATTTTTAGTTTAAAAATGACATTTTAGTTCAAAAAACACATCCCATACATAAAATCAATAAAAAAACTCTTTTTATCTTAGTACTTTGGTAAAATAATCCATATTTCATTTTTACATGTAGTGATTAGTCACACTTCAATTAGATAGATGGTTTACCCGATGTGACTCAAAGAGAGTGATTTCGGTTTAAAATTGACATTTTATTAATTAATTGTATCATATATATGTTTAATTTTTTTATTTATAGTATCACAAAAACAATAATAATTTTTATATTAGCGCACTGTTTTATTCAAGCTAGGGTGTTTTTTCACTAACTGGTGGCATGATTTGGCTCTTTTAGAAAGGGGTCCAAAGATAAAAAAAATGGTGCTTTTGAATTTGTTGATTTTTTTAACCAATGTTTAAATTTTTTTAATCATTGTACCATTTTATTTTATTTTTATGTGAATTTAATTGAAATTAAAATCTATATTTGTTTATGTGGTCTTCTATAAATTACATCAACACATTACATCAACATGGATTTTATAAGTTCTATTTACAGTGGTGATAAAACCTTCCATTGGCATTGCTAAAAATAGGACTAATAAATTTGATATTGACTAGATCAAAAAAATTATTGATAAAGGGTTCACTTTTTCTGTGCTGATAAAAGTCACCAACATTTAAAGGTACTTACAATATCAGTGTTTTTTACCGTTGATGAAGGCAATTTATTATGCCAATAATGTCTATTTCTACAGTTGTTAAACACGTCTTCTATTTTTATTTTCTAAATTTTAATGAATTATTTATAATTTATAACATTAAGAAAGTTCTTGAATTGGTTTAGAACAACATATATACAAGAGGCCCGAACTAGAATCATGACTATTTGGACTACTAGAGAACTACGCACTTCTAGGTTTATTTAATACCTATAATATTTATAAATATAATTTTTACTATTATATTATAAATATAATATTTTGTTTGATTCTATAAAATAAAATTAATTTCAAATATATTTTGACTTCTAATATTGAATAATAATTATTGACTTAATTATGGGGTTTCAATAATAATTGGATTTTATTAATTATGGATTTTCAATTATTATGTGTTTCAATAGTTATAAATTTTTACAAATTAATTATAATTATTTTAGCTCCCAGAAATATATATATTTTGTGGAATTTTTTTTGGGGCTAATCCAAATTTGAAAAATATCTAAAATTTCCTTCATCATAATAGTGAAACATCATGACTTTATATCATTGTTTTTCAGATCGTTGTTTCATGGAATCCCCATTGAAATTTGGATTTCCTTCTAGAATCAAAGTGTGGGGAAGAAAAATCCTTAAGGTTAGTGTGACTCCATGACTCAAAACACATTGTCTTCCACTATTTTTTTAACAATACCTGGATCAACTCCTCGCATATAACATTGTTGGTTCTATGTCACTTCATGCCTCACTCGTACTTCTTCTTCCTCAGCTACATTTTGGAATATTGAGGATTGGAATCTTATTCTACATTCTAGTAACTTAACAAGACCAGGAATGGATTTATCTTTTTATAGTAGTAAAATAATACTTTTTCTTGAGTTAGATCATAACGTATATTTCACACTGATTCTAAACATGCACTACTAGCTGTATTTTTTAGAAATCTAGTTAATATGTCAGCCCGAAAAATCACATCTAAAAATTGATAATATATCACATATAATATTTAAACACATAATAATTATTCAAATTATAGATAATCAAACATATAAAAAGAAAAACAATTCTAGTAATGAAATTCAAAAAAAAATCATCCAATCAAAAATAATAATTGAAAAATATTTATAGTGTAGAGAGGGGGGACAGAGTGTAGAAGGTAAAATTATAAATATAGGTTTATTGATTTATTTTTTAAAATTAAATAATATTATTTTTTTAGGATAATATATTTCCAAGATTTAGTTCAAGCGGCGCTGGGAAGAATTGGTTTGAGCGCTAATTGAAGTTGCGCTCTCCCCCTTCCTTAAAAAAATTAATTAATTTTAAAGTAATTTTGATATGTATTTATATATAATTATATATTTATAAATATAATATAAATAAATATTTATATATTTATATGTATATTTGTTTATATATTTATTTTTTTGAAGAGTTGATGCATAAATACCACTTTTATTAGTATAAGTAAAAAATGAACAAGAGGACTGAAAACATGAAAAAATTTATTCACACTTGAAAGAATAATTCATTGATAAAAATATATAGAAGCTCAAAAATTCATTCTCATTCTATGATGAGGGGATCACGCACCTTTAACATGAGGGGTTTCGCCCTCCTCCATGTCTTAACTCTCTCCAAAGACCTACCTCCATCATATGTAGGTTCATCATAAATATCCATCATCATGGGTGAAACCATTTTTCATGATCAACACTCCGTTTTCCATCCTCTTCGGATCTCTTGGATTCAAGAAAATCAAAGGAGTTATGCAACCTCCTACCTTTTGAGGATTATATCTTTCATACTTTTATAGGTATGTCAACGAAAACATCTTTGTGCACTTCACCAAGAGATTCTACAATGACCTTTGTGACCTCTATTGGGACATTCATGAAAGAACCCACTATATCCTTTGTCTTCACTACTAAAGAGGCATGAGATGCTTTTTTAATGGGTTTGATGACTCTTCACTCCACCAAATCACCAATATAATCCCTTTCTAAGATCATTGAAACCACTTCACTAAATAAAGAAGGAGCCACCATAAAAGCTTCATGTATCTTTATAGAATTCAATGAAGACAATACAATTGAGGGATAAAAGTATTCTTAAATTTCCATGAATATGAAACCACAAATTTCTTTTTTCTTTTGGTTTTGGAAGTGGAAAAAATATGTTTGTGCCAAATCACCATGTCCATTGCATCATATTTAGAAAACTCATAGCCTGATTGATTGCTATAGAATTCAACCATAACCTTATCATCCTATAAAACCTTAGATAAAACATCCCAAAAGGTGGTTCTGACATGAATCAACATATCCTCAAACTCCTCAGAATATGTAACGTCATTCCATGATAGATTTGGTTGAAGAAGAGGTAATAGGTCAATACCTGAGTTAGAACCCAGCTTTGAAGGTCCAAGAACATTAAGAAGGGGTCTTATAACGTTAAAATCCCTTAGATTCCTTGAACCATGGTTTCCACTAAGTTTCAACTTTACAAGTATATTGATCCGCAGAACCTCACTTATTCATTGGTTATTTACAAGAAGATTCTAACTGCCCATTCAGTCCATAATTCCCCCTAATAATCAGGCTACACTAGTTCTCTTTCAAATGTATAACAGAATTTAATTCCTTATAGTATTGATGGATGATTTCATAAAAAACACATAAATTATTCTCATCTTTAAGATTAGATAGAATGACCTTGTTGATTAGTACCTCACCAAAGTCCACTTCCACCAAAACTCTTGAAAAGTGCCCAAACATCACATTTACAGGTTTAGTTTCAAGGAATGTAGGAACTTCAATTGAGGTAAATATTACATACAATATTTTAAGATTCCATAATTCATAATTAATAACATACAACCGAATACAAACATGAGAAAAATAATTTTTCATATATAATGGATTAAAACTAAATGACCATTTATGGACATGAAGAGTACTCGGTTTTTGAAAAAGAGAACCCAAAATATAGGCATGTTGTTTTAATTATTATAATTGAATGGATAAATGACAATTGACTATATTATTTGAAACAATATTCAAATTTTAAAACCCCTAATCAATAGAAACTTGACGTACCTAGTTATTTAGGTGTTGTGGATTATCCCCATGGGAAAGAAAAATCTATTAGTAAAGGATTTCTATAGATCCCCAATATTTCAGAAATCGCATCAGGTTTCACTAGAATGTGAGTCACCACAACATTCTTGATGTTCCTCCCAATAATCAAATCCCTAAATGAGAAAAGGTGTTGAGATTAGATCCTAACCATTGTATTCTAAACATCCATTGTTGGCTGTTTGAAAACACCATTAAATGGTTTTGCAAAATCTTTGAAATATGTGACCTTTAGTGTTGTGGAGAAATTCTTATTTGCATATTTAGTCAAACAAAACCCATCATGATATCTCTCACAATAACTTTGAAGATTTTCAAAGCATTATCCAGAAGAGGAACAAATGATGAGGCACCCCGATGTAGGAGGTTGAAGCCCAAAAAATGCAAAATGACCATGGCCAAAGAGAAGACCTATGAACTTTTCCTATCACCATTATAGATCTCCTGAGCTTCCATCCTCCTCCAAAAATCATTTATATATTTATTCATATATTTACTATATTATTTATTTATAATTATAAATATATAAATTGGGGTCATACCATTGTGGTTGAGGTGACTCGTAATACTTCGTTTTTCTGGGTCAGCTGGGGTTCAAATCTTAGATTCTGTAATATTTAACCCCCAATTTAATTGGATTTAGTGTAATGGGCTTATCAGTAAAAACAAATAGGCTAGACCTTCAGGTTGGGTGTCAATCTGATAGCCATGGAGAAAGGTGCAGGGAAGGCGGTGTAAGTAGGGAAGGTAACAAATTTGTTGGGGGGATATTTCGAGTCAACCAAATGGGTTGTGTATTCATGATTGGTGGTGATTTGATGGCCATAGAGTAAGGTCCAGTGAAGGAGGTGTTAGTAAGGCTGGTAAAGGATAAAAAAAATGGTTTGGTTATTTGTATAGGGTGGTGATATGATTGACATAGAGTAATTTCTAGGGAATGAGGGGTTAGTAGGGCTGGTGCAGGATCTATTGGGGTTGGTCCATAGAGTAAGGTCTAGGGAGAGCAGTGTCAGTAGGGAAGGTTCCATATTTGTCGGGGGGAGATTTTGGGTCAAAGAAATGGGATGGGTCTTCATGCAGGGTGGTGATCTGATGTCCATAGAGTAAGGGCCAAGGAGGAGGTGTTAGTAGGGCTGGTGCAAGATCAAAAAAGTCGACTGGGTCTTCATGCAGGGTGGTGATCTGATGGCCACCAAGTAAGTGCATGTGCGGGAGGTGTTATTAGGGATATTTCATTATCTATTGTGGTTGGGAATGTTTGTAAAAAAAATGGTTTGAGGCTTTGGTCCAGTTAATATAGGGACTTATAGACCATTTCCAAAGGGTGCCAATTGGCCTGTTCTCAATTGTGTGGGTGTGTGTCTATTTAGTTGTAAATTTTTTAATAGGTTGGGGTGGAGTACAATTTTTATTAAGGATAGAATCCCACTTTTTAATTAGGTTTAAAGGTAAATCTTACTTGAGTGAAAGACCCAGTGGCCCAATGACTTGAATTTTTTTTATTTTATAAGTCCCAAGGCACATATAGTCCCCTAATGTCTCCCATTATCAATGCAATATCACCATCCAACCAACATATGCACTTGTTTTTTATGCCTCTGTGGAAATTAACAATTCGTTGTCTCTATTCTCTACTAAAAATTCATTCCCTGAGGTTATCATGTACACTGAGGTCAGCAATTCATGTGTGTGAGATCCCTGTTGACACAACCCTCCTCTAGTCGTTATCTGTGCAGGCCCCAAACTCACCCCACTAGACGGTCATTGTATACTTGAGGGCCACGTGCCCCGAGGTCACCCCCATCGTCCCCAGACCCTAAACATGATTCTCTAAGACAACACAAATTTCAAAATTTTTTAATTGAGATTAAAATAAGTAGGAAGGGGATTTGAACCCTGATCTCTCTAAATTTGATTCCCTAAGGTAGATTCCCGATTACCAACTCAGCTGGATGGATTGGCATGTTGTGGTTGTAATTGTACCCCCAATATCTATAAATTTATAATAATATAAATATATTTATATTTATAATTTTATAGTTATTAATATGTATTTATAAATATATTTAATATATATTTAAAAAATTTTACATAAAAATATATTTATATTTATATAATTATAAATATATTCAAAAATTTGAAAACATGTATATATAAATATAAATATAAATATATATTTATAAATATTTTTTTAATAGGCACGAGGGAGGACATTGCTTTTTATTGAAACAAAATCTCTCCTTTGGTTATTATGAGTATAGGGATCTCATAACCTGACCTTTGTAGGCCCAATGAGTAATAAACCCTAATACATCCAGCCCGTAGGCCCAACCTGGGCAAATTGCAGGTGCCTTTTTTTTGTTTCCTATGCGGTCCACTAGCTGTAGTGTAGTTTTTCTGCATCATTGGACTAAAGTTTGTAGACTGTGAGGCCCCTCCATTATCCCTAAGGTTCTCATGTTGTCATCTCCTGATAGAACTAGAGGCCGTTTTTGATGCACTTTTGTCGTCCCGAGTTATACTGTCACCACCCGTTGACATCATTAGAGACCACCCGATGATGCTTCATCACTATGGCAATCCACCAACCTCATATTACCCTACCTTCGAGTTGGGGACCACTTCACTGCTTGTCACTAATGATGACCAAAGAAGAAAATCTGAATCCTTACGTGCAATCTACCCCCTTTACATGTCGCGGTCGCAGCGCATACTTCCCCCTTCACACACAATACCAGGAATTTCCCTATAAACGGGGACCAACAAAATTTGAAACCTACCTTAGATGTCATATTACAGGTCACTGTTACACTCAATCCAAACCCCGACTACTATATTTATTCATAAAATTATACATATATTTATAAATATGCATACATATAAATAAATATAATTATAAAAATAAAATTATAATAATAAATAAATATAATTATAAATAAAGATGTATTCATATAATTATATGTGTTTATATATTTATATATATTTATAATTATATTTAATTATAATTATCAGTATATAAATATAAATATATTTTTTATACAAATAAATATATTTATTTATACTTATATATTTTTAATTATAACTAAAATATATTTCTATAATTATAAATGTGGGTAAATAATTATAAAATTATTAAAATAAATATATTTTGAATTATTTACTTGTAAATAAATTTATAATAATTAAATATTAAATAAATATATTTTTTATATTTGTAGAACTATACATTTTTTAAAAATTATAATTATTTATTTATAATTATATATGTATCAAAATTAAATTTAAAATTAAATATTATTATTTTCAAAGGAAGGGGGCGGTGTTAGGGAGACTTGAATTTGGAGTCACCACAAATCTGTCGGGCAATCCCATATTCCAAAAAATATCCCAAACTTTTTAAATTAATATAAATAAATAAATAATCCTTTATTTATAGTTGTACGAGGAATGGGAGGCAGTGGTGGTGCACATGGGAGTTGGCGACATAGAGTTGTGGTGCACAAGTGCAATGATGACAGATCTTGATGGTTGAGTTATAGGGGAGTGATTGTGGGTTGGAGTGGATGGTGATGATACACTACCACAAAACAGGGCAAGGGAAGTGCCTCTCTTTATCATCGCTAAATAGGAAGCACTGATAATTAGGGGGGGCTTTATCAGTGCTAGCTAAAAGTGTTGATAAATGTCCCATTTATCAGTGCTATTTTTAGCACTGATAATAGTTTTTAATAATAATTTATATAAAATTAATATATTTATATTCAAAAAAAAATGTTTATTTGTATACATTAAATAATAAAACACATTTTTATAATTAATATATATATTTTAATAATTCAAAAATATATATATAATGTTTTTAAAAAAGTATTTGCAGGATTATAATTATATATATATATACAATTAAATATTATAAGAGGTTCCATTAAATAATAAAAATATTTATTAGATTTATTAGATTTATTAGATTTATTAGATTTATTAGATTTATTAGATTTATTAGATTTATTTGATTTATTTGACTTTTTAGATTTATTAGATTCATTAGATTTATTATATTTGTTATATCTTTTATATTTAATATACTTACTATATTTATTTTATTTATTATTAAATATTTTTGTGTCTCCAATGAATTGGGTCAATAAATATATTGATCATGCATGCATATTTGTTATGTATCATCATGAATGTTTATTTATACATTACACTCATCTTATTATTCATGTTGTCCTTTAATGGATTGTTTTTTATTATATATATCTTGCTAGGAATATAATTAATTCATGTTGCCCATATATACTATTATGTTCTAAAAAATACTTATAAAATTGCATTAAATATATTTAAATATTAAATATATTTATTATATTTATAATTATTAAAATTTAATTACATATAAATACTTTTTAAATATATTTATTTATAATGACAATTATAACTATATATATTTAAATAATAATAAAATTACAATAAATACATATATTATAATTCTATAAATGCATATATATATTTATAATTATATAAAAATATTTATAAAAATATTTATAAAAAATATTTAT
Source organism: Viscum album (assembly GCA_963277665.1). Taxonomy (NCBI): domain Eukaryota; kingdom Viridiplantae; phylum Streptophyta; class Magnoliopsida; order Santalales; family Viscaceae; genus Viscum; species Viscum album. The sequence goes on from OY728133.1 coordinate 1,057,241,581, forward strand.
TTATATTTATAATTATTACTACAAATAAATACATATATGTAAATAACTATAAAATTTTAATAAATATATTTATTATTATACTAATATATTTATAAATTCCTAATTAAATAAATATATTTATAAATATATAACATTATTTATAAATATATACAAATATTTATAATTATAATTCCGAATAAATATTGATATATTTAAATAATTAAAAATTTTAATGAATATAATAATTATATATATTTATATACAAATATTTACAAAGAAATAAAAATTGTTATAAATATAATTCTAAATAAATGAAGATATATTTAAATAATTAAGAAACTATAATTATTATATTAATTATATATGTTAATAAAATTATAAATATTTTTATTATAATTTTATAATTATTTAAATAAATAAATATATAAATTTATAATTACAAAAATAAATAAATATTTATTTATTATAAATTTTAATAAAAAATAAATACATATTTATTTTTTAGTTAAAAATATAAATAAATATATATTCATTTAAAAAATTATTAATTTATAAAAAAAATATTTATTATTTTCATTTATAATTTTATGTATAATTAAATAAATATATTTATAAATATATATAAATATTAATAAATAAATACAAATATTTATATTTATAGTTATAAATAAATATAGATAAATTTTAATAATTATAAAATTATAATAAATATATTAATAAAATTAAAAATACTAGAAATATAAATTTGTTGTAATTTTATAATTATTTAAATAAATAAACATATATATTCCTTTATAATTATAATTATAAATAAATATATATTCCTATAAATAATTATAAAATTAGAAGAAATATATTATATATATCTATAATCTTATAAATATATATAATTAACATTTAAATATATATTCATATAAATAATTATATAATTAGAAGAAATATATTATATATATCTATAATCTTATAAATATATATCATTAATATATTTATTATATATATTTCTAAGATTATAAATATAAAAAATATATTTCTTATAATTTTATAAATATAAATAAATATATATATTTATAGTTATAATTATAAATATATATAATAATATTAATAAATTATTAATGTTATACCTTTATCAGTGCTTTTTTAGCACTAATAAAGGTCTTCCTGTATCAATGGTAAAAAGTGTTGATAATGGTATGTTTTATCATCACTTTTCATATTGCATTCATAAAAGGTTCACTGGGTTTTATAAAAAAACCCTAACTTTATCCTCTTTCATCACACCCCTCAAGCTCTCGCGGAAGCCGATCGCTGCCACTGCCGCCTCGTCATCATTATTGTCATCCTCCTCCTCCTCCTCTCTCGTCGACTCCTCTACCGTTAACCCAACTTCCCCACATGCTTCTACTGCATCGTGTGCCTCTCCTCCGCTGCGCGACTATCCTCCATTGCGCGACTCTCCTCCGCCGTACAAATCTCCTCCTTTACATGACTCTCCTCTCTTGTGCTCTTATCCTCTGCTGGAAAACTCCTCTTCCACATGCCTCTCCTCCGCCATTGATTCCTCCACCTCTGCGATTCCCTCTACCACGAACCCAACTTCCCCATGAACCTCTACTCTGTCGTTTACCACTCCTCTACCTGAGGAATCCTCTACCATGAACCTCTCCTCCACCACACACTTATCCTCCGCCGTGAAGGCACCTTCACCATGTGTTGAACCACACCTCCGTGGTGAGTTTTCTGATCTTTCTCATCTGTTTCGCATGTCATTAATGTTTGATAGTAATGGTGATTTTGTGAATTATACGGTCTAAATGCCCTGCTGAAAATCATGCTCGTTGGTGGTCATTGTTTGTGCACTAAATGAATTCCTTGTTGGTTTTCCTCGTCTGTTTACTAAATGAATTGAGTGTTGGTTGTCCTTTCTCTTTGTTTCCTTTTTTACTATTTTATAATTTCACCTTGTAAGATACAGTAGAGTTTGAATATTATGATTTAAGGGGTTTTGATCATGGATTATTGGTAAGAGGCCCTTGCCCATGCATCATTCTAGGATTGTAAGATTAACATGGAATATACTTTTCTCTGTGTGATTTCACTAAAAATGAAGGTTTAGTTTTATGAAGTATCTGCAACATTATTTTTAGATCCATACATCTTTTTCACCCATGCATTTATTAATTAATGTTTCTATATTAAATAATTTACCAAGTATAGCAGTATCATCCAGTACTTATAATCTATATTATCACTACTCATTTGCTTTCTTATTCAGATTTTTCATTGTCTGATGGATATTGATTGTCACATTTACTCCACTAACTCTAAAAAATAACTCCACACTTTGAATTTATATAAATTACATTCCATTTAAGGGTATGGTTCTCACCTAATTTCAAGAACCTTCTCTTTGTCCATGTCCATCAAAAAAATTCCACTGGGAATTTGAGCTTTTCCACCTTGAAAATAAAATCCTCAAGAAAACCCAATGGCCACTAGAATGTAGTAATTTCAAGTAAAATAATAAATCTAGTTGGATTAATGTCTCTAAATATATAGATTTTAAATATAAGTAAGACATTACATTCATGTTAACTCTTAATCCACTCTATGTCTGACCAAACTCATTAGACCCAATATTAATTTGAATGGAAAAGTTAACAAGATCGCATTACTTATTTAATAGACCTCTTAATTCAAAAAATAGAACAATACCCCATCAATGTTATGGTCCACAATTCCATTGTCTTTATCTTTTCATAAAACATTTCATTCCAAAATTTTGCATAGGTATACATGTTCACTATAGACTCAAAAAATGCAATGTTAATTTATTATTTCTTAATCACCTCTCAAAATTTACCTCATTTTTCATTCTACTTTAATGTCCTTTAATTCACTTGAAAGGGTAGTAGTGGTTTATATTTAAGTGGTTCTTCCTCACTAACAAACCAGTCATCTTCTATTTCTTTTCCATTATTCATTGATCTTATTACATTTCTTTCTCAAATGTTTCCTCAACCAGATTTATGTTCCTTTTTGCTTATATATTTTAATATATTTCCCAATGTTCGGAACTATCATAGTTTTTTGACACTCTTCAAGGTTCACATTTAGGAGAAGGTTTTCCAAACCCCATAGAGAATATGGGGAAATTCATACCAGGTTGTATATATCAAGTATTATAGTGTGAGTTAGGGGAACTACTATTTGTCAGGGGATTGGATGGGTGTGGCTAGTATTCAAATTCATTGGGCCTATAGGGGTATTCTATGACCCATAAATAATTATATAAAAATACACCATTGTGGGTAGGCATGTGGATGCATTTTACTTGAGAAGTGGAGTGTTGGGAGTGCTCTCGATCTAGTTGTTGGGTCCATGCCTATAGATTTTCTTAATTGTATTTATAAAGGAAGGAACCAATTGTAGTTAATATGAGAAACATATAAAATGCTATTGGGGTGTAAAAACAATTGATTTATTTTGAGATAATGATCATTAGGATAATGTAGTGTTTTTAGTAAACTGGAACATGAGTGTTTAATGGTTGTGAGTGTGGTCACGGACTATGGAAATTATCCGTTGGGACTCTGGTGTTGTGGTGAAGGTTAATTGATATAACTAGAAAATGGAAGCATGGATAAAGGATATCCCATAGCGGGGATCACAATATCAAATTCTTATGGAAATTATTATTATTACACCAACCTTTGGAATAATGTGATTGAATCATACAACACTGATTGATTTATGAAGTGTTCAGGTGTTTTCTATGTATATTTTATAAAGTTCCTATCTTGGGATTTATGTCTTTTTGAAAATAACTAATTGTCTCTTTTAAAATGATTCAAGTGTTTTGAAATGTTTCATATAGGGTTTTCACTCATTTTAAATGATTAATATTGTTGGGTCCTGAAGTTGTCTTGATTTTTTTTAAATTAATTGTGGTTTTATCAAATATTGTTTGGACTTGATTGATTCAGTTTAAAAATGGTGTTCTATTTTAAAGAGGAATTTGTTTAAATGGTTGGTTTTTTTAATGGGATTTCAAGTGTGATTTTTTAAATAGTTTTCAAAGTACATTTGAACAAAAGTATTTCCATAATATTTTAAGTTTATATTTTTACATAATTAGGAAAACCAAAACATTATATCAATATTTTGGGTATTTATTTTGTAAAATACTAATTTTACTGAATCAAATAGGATGGATATGAATAAATAATGGATAGATTCCAATTTTTTGAAAAAAGAGTATGAATGTGGAGTGAAAGAGTTCATGAAGTTTTCCAAAGATCATGCATATAACCCTTATTAAATCCTTTGTATGCATTTAAACTTTTGTTATTCAAGACAAGTTAGTCCCGAGGAGTTGGAAGAACACTTGATTTGTCACAGAATAGATCAAATTTATAAATGATGTAATACACATAGGGGAAAAGGAAAATGTAGATAGTGGCAGGGATAATAGTGCAATTTATGGATCATATGATATGATTAAATGTGTGGAAAATGAAGAATACTATATCAAGGATGTGACTACAGATGTAAATGATGATGATGATCGTATTTAGAAAATGACAAGGATATTTTAAGGTGAACATCATGATTGTGAAAAATAGTTTGAGTAGTTAAAGAGTTGTGAAAAGATGCCTTTGTATGGTAGTTACACTAAATATACAACATTTTCATCCATACTGATGATGTATAATTTGAAAGCAGGCAACATATGGAGTGATTCTAGTTTTACATAATTACTTTATATCATGAATTACATGCTCCCAGAAGATAATAAACTCCCAAGAAGAACATACGATACCAAACGAATTCTACGCTTGATGGGTATGATCTTTGAAAGAATACATGCCTTTTCAAATATCTGTATAGTATTTCTCAAGGACTAAAAATCACTTAGATAATAAAAAAATTGGGGTTCTTGTTGATACAAGAATGATGAATTTTTTCCTATGAAAGTTTAATGGTAAATTCCAATCATTCCAAGGTTTAGGTGCCTGTATGGAAGTGAGGAGAGTGCAGGGCATTTGACGTGGCACACAGACACAAGAAATAAAGATGGGAAACTGCATCACTTGATAGACTCTCCTCAGTGGAAGATAATCGATCATGAGTATCTTGATTTTGGAAACAAGTCGAGAAACATTCGTCTTGTGTTATCTAACAATGTTGTGAATTATTTTGGTTTTCAAAGAATAAATCCCAATACATGTCCAGTTATGTTGGTAAATTATAAATTTCCACTATGGTTATGCATGAAATAAAAACACATCATGCTATCTATGCTTATATAAGGACCAAAACAACTGGGTAATGATATTTATGTTTAATTGGATCCATTGATCAAGTAATTAAAATTATTGTGGGATTTTGGTGTTACATTTTATGATGCTTATAGAAACGAATATATCACATTGAAATCCATGTTTTATGGAACAATCAATGAATTTCTATAATATGGAAAATTTTAAGGATATAACATTAAAAAACTCATGGGTGTTTTATCTACAAACAAGGTAGACATTCAATTAGGTTGAGAAATTAATAGAAAACTATATTTCTTGGAGATCACATATTTCTACCCTGAAGAAATAAGTATCAATCATGGATTACATCATTAGATAGATGTTCATAAGAATACACAACACCCTCTCTACTAATAGGTGATGAACTATTTAATAAATTAAAAGATGTTGACACTGTTTATGGTATACTATTTTTGAAAAACATTACGAAAACCAGTTGGAGGAAGAGATATTTTTTTGAATTACTATAATGGAATTGTCTATGTGTCAGGAACTTTCTTGATGTTTGCATGTTGAAAAAAATGCATGTGATAGTGTAATCGAAAAATTTCTAAATGCACCTAAAAAAGGATATAATTTTGGCTAGGTTGGACATGGTTAGCATGGGAATATGAGAAGAGTTGGCACTATTAAAGGGTGAAAAATGAACCTTTATTCCTAAAACTTCTTTACACCCTTTACAGGTAGGAGAGATAACTATTTTGAAACTTCTTGAATGCCATAAATGTTCCAGAAGGGTATTCATCGAATATCAAGAACATATTTTCAATGTCCGATTTAAAGTTAAAGGGTTTGAAATCACATGAGTGTCACATTTTGGAGAAATATCTAATTTATATATCTTTACATTGCATTTTTTCCAATAATGTCCATCATACATTAACAAAGCTCTGTTTCTTCTTTAAATCTATACGTAGTAAAATTATATAACCGATAAATTTTTTGAGTATGGAAAGATAAATTACCATCATATTACGTGAATTGGAAATGTTATTCCCACCGACATTCTTTGAAATGATGGTTCATTTTATGGTTCACTTGGTGAGAGATATTGGACCATGTGGTCATATATAAAATAGATGAATGTACCCCATTTAATGATATATGATGATTTTAAAAGTGTATGTCAAAAATCAAAGTTAGCCAAAGGGTTCTATTATAGAGAGATATATTGTTGAGGAAGCTGTTGAATTCTGTACTGAATACCTATCTGGTGTGGAAAGCATTAGTCTACTAAAATCTCATTACACTAGGAGCCTTTCAGGTGAAGGAATTTATGGTAGAGAGGTTTTTACAATCAATAATACAGATCAGGAACAATCCCACCTTTAAGTTTTGCAAAATAGTTTAGAGGTTGACCCATATGTCGAAACCCACAAAGAAATTATTAGGCATTTGAATCCATCAAGGGATAAAAAATGGATATCCAATACACCTAATCAATATTTTATAGAATGGTTTCAGGACCATATATTTAAGGAGTCAGATGAAAATCCTAACACAATTTCAGAATGACTTCGATTGATAGTCGAAGGACCAATTGTGTATGTATTGTCTTATAATTATTATGTAATTAAAAGTTATGCATTCTATACTAATGAAAATGATGAAGAAAATACCATGTAGAATAGTGGAGTTACACTTGTGGTTGAAGTGATGCATGTTTCTATTTCTTAGGATATAAATCCATTTTATGTGAATATGTCATACTTTGGAATCATCAAACAAATATGGGTGTTGGATTATGAAAAATTCCAAGTTCCGGTTTTTTAATAAAAGTGGGTTGATAACAGGAGTGATATTAAAATATATGAGTTGAGATTCATGAATGTTAATTTTAGTAATCAAGGGTAAAAAGATGCACCACTTATAATGACATCACAGGTAGTCCAAATATTTTATATTCCAGATCCCACAAACCAAAATTGGTTAATTGTTATATTATTTACCAAAATCACTGATGGGTCAGATGAAAATTCAATAGAGGCGACCCTTTCATTGGGACATCACAACCATTTAGAAGTGGTCTCATTGTATATGTCATTTTTTATGTCAGATGAGACCATAATGAAGGGATTTGGATAGTCGATAGAGGGGTAAAATCACTTCAGCCTTAAAAAAAGAGAGTTTAATAATCATGTTATAATTTTTTGTAATGTAAACCATGTTACCTTATGTTTTTATCTTATTTATGTTTCTTTTATGTAATCTAAATTAAATGTTAAGACACTTATATAGATTATGAATTCTGCACGTGATCATGCTCCCAATCCCAAGGCACAACATGTCTCTCAACCTGCTTCTTCTCACAGTTAAGAGGCACTATATGTCTCTCAATAGTCTACTGCTTGCAGTGCAGAGGAATGACAGGTCTCTCAGCCTATTATTGCTCATAGTGAAGAGGACCAACATGTTTTTCAACCAGTTACTATTGCTCCCAGTGTAGAGGTACAACCACCAACTACACATGCCGATGCTAGCACTCTATAGAAACATATTGATGATGTTGAAGTTGAGGAAATGGAAGGCAATGAAACACTGGAAGTGTAGAAAAATAGGAGAACCATAGTTTCATGGTGTTAGAAGAATCATTAAGGAAAAAGAGAAAGGAATCAAATACAAGGTGGGATGGAATAAGCAAGGCCATCATGTTAACCCCAACAAGGCCATGTTCGGTAGTTACATTGGAATCATCACTAGATAATGTGTGTTGATTGATGTATTTTCATGGACCCATGTTGTCACTGAGCTTATGACCCTAATGTGGGGAGATATTATGGTAACCATATGATATCATTTCTTTAATTTAGTAAAAAAAAACAATGAAACATTGACTTACTCTTCATCGTCCCATGTAGAGTGTATTTATAATATATGAATCACATAATGACTATGTATTAAGGGTTACTAGAAGGATTCGTAGAGGATATCACAAAAATTTAATGAGATATTATCTTAAATATGATAAATGAAAAAATAAACCCTCACCCACCTCCTCTTTATGCACACCTAATAACCCAAGGAGCGTGGGATGTATTTACTAGCCATCATGTAGAGCAGTATTTTTAGGTATATTGTGTTTAGTAATATGTTTTTTGATGATATATGTATTAAACACTTTGATTGATAGTTTTTTTATTTATTAAATAGTTATTGAGTGCTAAAAATAAGGAACAAGCAGAAAAACTAGATTACCCCTACCGTAAAGCAAGGATGGGGTACACTTCACTTGAAAAAAAATTGGTACATATTTTAAATCTATTGTAATACTTTTATGTGACATAAAAAACACCATAACTATGTTTCACTATTTATATATAGATTTATGAATCCAAATTTAAGGTCACAACCATCCCACACCATTTCCTATGGAAGATGGTGTGTTTAAATAAATATGAGATACCAATAGATGAAAATACACAAAAAGTGTGGGAAAAATGTGTAAGTATCACATGATAAATATTTTTTTTTCTTTAAATTGACTATAAATAATAATGATTAATTATTTTCCTATATTTTTTATCAGAAATAGTCCTTGCAATAAAAAAACATTCAATCTGGATGAAGACATACTTATGATTTCCTTGAAGCAGCCAGAAAAGTAGGGTTGCATCAGAGGTATGGGTTTTGGGGTGACACCATGAACATTTTTTGATAAATAAACAAAAGGATGATCAATGTAAAGAAATAAAAATGATGAGAGAGAGAGTAAATATCGTTAAATAATAAATGCAATGGCAGATATGGTGGTATTCATTTCCAATTTAATTTTCAAGATAAACCTTTAACATTTAATGAAAAAAGATCTGAATAGATGTATGTTATTACCGACAGACATGTGGAAGGGGGTGAAAAGAAATAACAGATCAAAACCATATCAAGGATAAACCAACCAATAAAAATGATCTGTCTAAATCACCTTAAAATCAACTTTTTTATATCCACAATTATTATCATTTCAGGCTCATGTGAATACGAAGATGAAAGATTATGGTACTCAAACAATTATTTTGAGAAAAAATGTATAATAAGGAAGATCTAGATTACATTAGTGTTGAAAATGTAAGTTAAATTCTAGAGTATTATTGGCTAGGTGGATTAGTTGTAAATGTATACATGACATATGTTTTCATGATTTGATTTTCCAAAAGTTTATATACTTTGATAATTATGACTAAATACATTTAATATTTTTCACAGGTGTATATATGAAAAAAAATTAAGGAATTTCACCATGATTTTTTTTGGACTTGTTAGTTCTCACGTCACCTCTATAGAAAAAAATAATCTAATAATGAGGTTGAAATAGTGGCTGGTTTGTTCAAATTGTTTAACAGAAAAATTATGGATGAATGAAGCTTCTTAATACAACGATGCTGGGGTAAAACTCTATAATGTAATCATATAAAATTTATTTTAATTTATTTCATTACTTATTCTTTTTTTGTTCTTAGGCATCATTGGATTCTCATTCTGGTCAATTTGGATACTCCAAAGATTTATTTTATAGATTAAATTCTTGGGTAAATAACAAACCTACCACACATGACGATGTTTTTCAATTTGTAATAGACTACATCCAACATTTAAGAACTAAACATCTAGTTATAAAATTTATATTATATTTTAATTAGTATCATTTTATGATAGGGCAGTGCATAAATATCATCTATATCATGGAATGAAACTAGGGGAAAAGGACAAGAAACATCACAAGTACTACGACTGGATAAAAATCAATTTATATATAATGTTATTTCACTATATAAATTCATATAAAAAATTACTTATTTTTCTCAATTTTTTTGCAGTTTCCAAAAAAACAAATATAAAAGACTATGGTTATTATATTTTTAAATTTATGAAAGAGATCGTATTCCATGAACAAACTGGCAGCCTTGAAGAGGTATTTTATAATATAATTACTATTTATTTTATAATATTTATTAATCATTTGTGTATTTATATTTATTTAGTACTACCATGATTATTGAAAAGAATCATATTCAAAAGATGATATAGATTTGTTTAGAAATTAATGGGTGGCATACCTGACGGATGAATGTACACAAATAACATGAAGATGTGACTTGTATGACTTTAAGTGTCTATATTTATTTAAAACTGATTTTTTTAGTAAAAAACAAAGAGACATATTGAAAACTGATCAAATTCATTAGGAATGATTTGATACTTTAGTAAAATGATCCATATGTCATTTTTGATGTGTAGGAATCAACCACACCTAAATCTGATTCACGGTGTGAATGTTATAACCATAAGTGTGTATTTTTATTTTAAATTAACAATAAAATTTGAAAAAAGAACAGGTGACATACATAAAACTGAGGAAACACAATCAGATTGTTTTGATACTTTTAAAAAAAGATCCATTTGTCATTTGTGGTTTGTTATAATCAATCACACCTCAATCCGATGAATGGTGTGATGAATATGACTTAAAGTGCCTGTTATTAGTTTAATATTGACATTTTAGTTCAAAACATGTATCTCATTAAAAACCAAGGAAACTCACTCAAATTTTCTTTATAATTTAGGAAAATGATTCATAAGTTCTTTGTGACATGTACTAATCAGCCTTATGTTAAAATGACGCACGATGCGACCGATATGACTCAAAATTCGTGTTTCTAGTTTGAAATGATATTTTAGTAAGAAAACACAACTAACAAACTAAAAACTGAGAAAAAACATTATTGTTTTTTATACTTTAGTAAAATGACTTATATGTCATTTGTGATGTGTTGGAATCAAACTCACCTCAATCCAACGCATGATGTTACCTATATGACTCAAAGTGTGTCTTTTTATTTAAAATTGACATTAATTTTAGTAAAAAACACAAATGACATACTGAAAACTGATAAAACACATTCATATTGTTTTGATAATTTTGTAAAATGATTCATGAGTCATTTTTGACCTGTAGAAATCAACCCCAAAACAATAAAACGCATGATGTGATAGGTATAAATCCAAATGCGTCTTTTTATTTAAAATTGAAATTAATTAATGTAAAAAGAAAATGTGACATACTAAAAACTGAGTAATCAAATTCATATTATTTTGATACTTTAGAAAAACTATCCATGAGTCATTTGTGACGTGTAAGAATCAACTGCACCACAATCTGATGCATGGTGTGACCAGTATGACTAAAAGTGTCTATTATTAGTTTAAAATTAACATTTTAGCGCAAAATGTGTCACACACTGAAATTCAAGAAAATTATTTCTGATTATCTTCATAATTTAGGATAGTGATTCATAAGTCCTTTGTGATTTGTATGAAGATATCTCACATCAAACTGATGTACAATGTGACTGGTATGACTCAAAAATCTTGTTTCTGGTTTGAAATGATATTTTTTTTAAAAACACAACTAACTTACTGAAAATCTATAAAACCTATTTGTATTTATTTTATACTTTATAAAAAATATCCATGAGTCATTTATGGTGTGTAGAAATCAACCACAGCTCAATGCAACAAATTATGTGACCGATGTATATCCAAATGTGTTTTTATCTGAAATTGACTTAATTTTATGTAAAAAAGAACAAGTGACGTACTAAAAACTAAGAGAAATAATTTGCATTGTTTTGATAGTTTAAGAAAATGATAATTTAGTAATTTTTGATCTGTAGGAATCAACCACACCTCAATCTAAAGTATAGTGTGACCATTATGACTAAAAGTGTCTGTTATCAGTCTAAAATTTACATTTTTGCTCAAAACACATCACTCACTGAAAACCAAGAAAATTATTTCCAATTGTCTTCATAATTTATGGAAGTCATTCATAATTCCTTTGTGATGTGTATGAATTAGTCACACATCAATGCATGATGCGGCCAGTATGACTCAAAAAAGTGTGTTTCTGGTTTGAAATGATATTTTAGTAAAAAAACACAACTAACATACTGAAAACCAGGAAAAAGTATTTGGATTGTTTTTATACTTTAGAAAAATGATCCATGAGTAATTTTTGACTTATTGGAATCAACCACACCTCAATTTGATAAATGATGTGACTGGTGTAAATCCAAATTTATTTTTATTTAAAATTGAAATTAATTTAAATAAAAATAATAAGTAACATACTGAAAATGAAGAAAACACATTCGCATTATTTTAATATTTTAAAAAAATGATACAAGAGTCATTTGTGATGTGTATGAATCAACCACACCTCAATCTGACGAACAATGTGACCAATATGACTAAAATTTACCATTATTAGTTTAAAATTTAAATTTTAGCTCAAAAAGTTTCACTCACTAAAAACCAAGAAAATGACCTCTGATTGTCTTCATAATTTAAGAGAGCGATTATTAAGTCCTTTATGATGTGTATGAAGCACTATCACCGCAAAATGAAGCCTGATGCGACTTGTATGACTCAAAATGTGTGTTTCTAATTTGAAATAATATTTTAGTAAAAAAACATAACAGACATACTGAAGACTGAGCAAATGAATTCATATTTTGTTGATACTTTAGAACAATGATCCATGAGTCATTTTTGATGTGTAGGAATCAACCACACCTTTATCCAATGAATGATGTGACCGGTATAAATCCAAATGTGTCATTTAAATTTGATTTTAATTTTAGTAAAAGATCAAGTGACATACTCAAATCCAAGAAAAATCATTCCGATTGTTTTGAAATTTTAGAGCAATGGTCCATAATTCATTTGGGATGTGTAGAAATCAACCCCACCACAATACGATGCATGGTGTGACCTGTATTACTCCAAATGTGTCCTTTTTATTAAAAATTGGCATTCTATTAATGTATTCATTCATATTAATGTTTAATTTATTTCTTTATTGTATTACTAACATAATATTTGTTTTCTATATTGGTGGAACTTATTTCTTGAGTTGGGATGATTTTTTCGGTAACTAATACTATGGGAAGACATTTTTGAGAAAGGATCACAGATGTCAAAGAATGAATCATTAATTTTTAACTGTTTTTTGGATAATTGTAAATTTAATTTTATAAAAAATTGATTGAAATGTATATATCATTGTTATCCAAAGCCTTGTGTGCGCTTCTTTGTTCTTTTGTGCGTTGTTTTGTGCACTGTTTTTTGTTGTTGTGTGTGTTGTGTAGGTGCTATTATGTGCAGGTGGTGTGTGTCCCCTATGCAGGTACTAGTGGACATACTGTTATATAAACTACACATCACAGGCAGTTAGGCCTTTATAATCACTAAAAATAGTGATGATAGGGGGGGCTATATCTGCTCTTTTTTAGCGCGGATAATGGATGTAACACCCAAGCTTCCACGGTACACTTATCTTTGAATAATACAGTAGTGTGTATTGTACGCATCTTCGAGTTCTAACACACACCACAACCAATCAAAGTAGCTATTATGAATAGTAATACCTAATTTTTGAAATTTTATAAATTTTATCTTACCAAATGAACTTCATTTTTGGATTCGGAATATCGAAATTAGCCTATGATGAATTTTTGGTATTTTTCTGAGAACTTCCAATTTTTTATGAATAGTGAAAAATACTTAAAAACAACTTTATTAATCAAAATAATTTATAGTGATAAATTATACTATTGAGTGGTTTTAAATTATAATTAGAATATATTTTTACCATTATATCCAATGGTGGTCATTAGAATTAATTTCACTTTGAAATTGGACATAAACAATTATCAATCTTTTGATATATATTGTTTCTAAAAAACACGTTATTTGTTGTGACAGCGGGAATTAATTATGAAATTAATTAATGAAACTTATATGTTTGTAATTTTTTAAAATAGACATCATTTTTGAATTCGGAATATCAATTATAGTATAGGGTGAAATTTTGGCATTGTTCTGAAAAACTTCAATTTTTGATGAATAGTGAAACCACTAAGTGGTAGTTAAAAAACTGATTTTTCATTTAAATGAAACATTACCACTTCTGTGTTTTTATTTTCAAAAATCCGACATACATGGTTGTCATTAGGAAGTAAAATTTGGTTCAATGGGATTAAAATAATTTTTTGGTGAATAGTAACTTTTAAGTTTAATTAATCGCGATTAAAGGTAATTAGTGAAATTTAAGGTAAAACTGATATTATAAAAATATGAAAATACCTTTACACTTGTCCTACCCCTATTGGATAAGTCATGTCCGACCAAGAAAATCCATGGGTCAACTTGGGGACCCCATGGAGCCACTTTGGTAGGAAAATGACATTAAAAACTTTTTATTTAATGTTAAAATAAAAATGTCACAAACAAGAGATGTTTTACTAAAAAAAATTAAATGGGGTTATACAAGTCATATTTTTGACTATAAATATTAATTAGAAAGTTAAAAATATTTCCTACATCATGATATTTTTTTTTATAATTTTTATACATTAAATAAATTGAATTATTTATGACACCATGATGATGCAGCGATTACCTCATTAATTAACGATTTAAATAAAATGAAAAGATAATGTAAAATCTAATACTTACAATTTTCAAAAACCTATTGGATGAGTATATTTAAAACCCTTATCACCTTATCCTTGAAATATATAAGTTTGGGACCTTTAGAATCCGAAAAATCATTTCATAATAAAGTAGCATTTCAATCTTTCCATGAGTACCCCTTCTCTCCTCTTATAAAAGGTCCCCACCACTACCACCTTACTCACACCTTCAAAGCCTTTTGGCTCGGCCAACCTCTGCCCAAATACTCTCTCAACTTTCCTCCCTTACTCCTAGAAGCCTCACTTTGGGCATAATTCTTCCCAAGGAATCCTTTGGCTCAAATCAAAAAGAGTTACCCGATTTTAAGGTCATGTCTTCTCTAATGTTGTTTTGTTTTATTTTGCTTCTCCAACCCCTTAAACTCTTTTTATTACTTTCTTTTTTAACAACACCAGTATCTAAAATATAGTAGGATGTTGTTATGATAAGTATTTTGGTTACACTTACACACACCTTCGTCTAATGGTTAAAGAACATACTGTTTCTGTGGGTGGCGAAATACTACCTCACGAAACGATGATTGTTCAATATTCTTTTAACACCTCTAATGGTGGCCATTTTTATGAAACTATTTTCATATATGATATATATATTATGTTTATGTTTTCCTTATGCTTATTTATTTCTCATTTTTGGCATACTTTATGATTTCCATTATGGGTAAATGCGATAATTTCATTTTAGGAAGTGCGGACTACCACCCCCTCAAAGTGATTTGAATCGTTAATGCCATATGTGGGATGTATAAAGGATGGAGTAAATGGTATTATACATTATATTATAATGGAATTATATTATACCTTTATATAATTATAACTTAATTCCATTAAATACGAAATAGAAATGAAAGTAGCGTTCATGCGTACGTACGGCTTACCGTCTCCTTGAACGGTGCATTTCATTTCTTACCTCTAAATGTTATGTAATGTTATAAATGAATGTATATACTGGATATATATGATTTATATGATATATAAATCATGAATATAATTATGGATATAATGGATATATTACCACATGAACAAAGTGTAATTATAAGAAGTTTATTTTTGACTCAAGTACCTAAGATCGTCAAAACGACCGTTATTAACATAAATAATTACATAATTTTCATAACATGGTAATAAGTGATATAAAATGAATAATAAACTTGAAAAATGTTCTTAAGAAATTATAAATTAACTCTAGTTTATTATTCAGGAGATCAAAGAACGGTCGAGTGAATTCGAACACGAGGTAAGGGAACTTCTTAACCTAATTTCTATTCTTTGGGTTAATCTCCTACTTTCAAATTATGTCATGATATTATTATATCCTATCTTGTATTTGTACTTTATTTATGTGTACTTATAGTGAATACACATAATATATCTACTTTATTTAAAAAAATTATCTTTGTAAGGGTCATCGTCTCAATCTCCTTTCATTGAGGCATATTTTGTTTTATACACAACTTTCTTTTATAGGGTGTATAAACCCCTTTGACTTTGACTTTTATTCAAAAAGGAATATTTTTTTACAAAGCATTTTACTGAACGACGAAAGGAATGTTTTTGTCTTACGTATGCAGCGACAACGACTTCTCCGCCGCCGTGACCATTATTTGTGTTTCGGCTTCCTCTACAAGCAGTAACTTTTTTTTAATGAAAAATAAATACAAAGTTTTAACTTTATTTTATTTTGGTATTGAAAATGGTTTTGAAAGTGTTTTTATTATATCAATGTGTTTTATTGATATCTTGTGATTGAAATGTGGAAATTTTATGTTTCCTTTATGCATGTTTTATGTGATACGATTATGTTATGGTTTATGATATGTTTAAACCTATTCATATGAGGAATGTATTGGACTTAATAAGTGACGGGTGTAGCCCGCTACAGCTCCTAGATGCATCGGTAGGTCTCATGATAAAAACTAGTGTCTTGGAATGAGGCCTTGACAAAATATTATTTGTGGTCTTGGCACGAGGCATTGGCTATGTGGTTATGATAGTCTGGCATTATGCATTCCATCATTATGGAAGTGGTTATTGATATTGCATGAGATTATTCGACTAGTAGAATATCCATGTGAGTAAGTAAATGGCATTATTTAATTTTATTTTTTCCATATTATGCTGAAGTTCAAGTTTAAATAGGCTTTTGTTTTAGTTATACATTGCCTTAAATGTTAATGTTTATTTATGGAAGCTTTCGCAATATTGCTATCCTTACTGAGCATCTGAGCTCACCCCTTTCAATGTTTTAATATTTTCCAGGATGTGAAGAAGTATTTTATGAATGGCCTGCAGGGATAGTCATAAGAGGATATGAGTGTGGACTATGGAGACTTTGTTATTGTAGTTTTTTACTTTATGATGTAATGTAACATTTATGAATGTATCTATTGTTTTCAAGGCTACTAAACTAATCGGTCTTTCGAGACTTGATCTTTTGTGATCATGCCAATGTTACGAAGTAATGCACCGACTCTGGGTAGCTGGGGTCGGGGCATTACAGTTGGTATCAGAGGCAGTTTAGTACTAACCTTGGGAGATAGATTTAGATAAACTCTGATTAGAGAACATAACCCAAAGATAGACTTTGAGGATTAGTATAGAAGAACTTCCTATAATTTTGGTATTATAGAGATGCTGTGAGTTTTCTGAGAAATACATCCCTGTCTGGATACGAGTAGGTAGAGGCGGCTCTGGCACAGATGTACCTAGGGGTAAAACCCGAAAACACCGCTTTGAGCTAGACTCGAACGGGAACTGGTGCACGACAACGGCCCTTGCTGCACTCTTGGTTACGACACTCCTAGGGGATATGCTTAGGATAATTCTCATTTTCTTTACAAACCACTATGAAGGGTTATGAGTATATACTTCCTCAAAGAAAACATTTTTATGGATTATATAAATAAATAGTTCAATTTATGTTAAGTATTTTACAAGTGTGAAATTATGTATTTTGATTCATAAACTAATCTAGTTTATGACATTATTTAGAAATGGGGCCTAGTGGAAGGAATGGAAACTGTATCAATACACGCACTCCATATAGGGATTTCCCTCCTGCTCAAGATAATTATTGTGGATCTGGAGATACAACTTGTGCTGATCAACTTATTACCATACTGGGACAACTCACTCAGGTTATGAATAATAACCTTACTCGTATAAAGCACCCTGATCCGCAACGTGGAGGATCAATGTTAGACCGCTTCATGAGGAAAAAACCACCAACATTTAATGGGGGTACAAATACATTAGTAGCTAAGCAATGGATAAACTCCCTAGAAAAAATATTCCATGCCTTGGGGAGTAGTGAAAGGGAGAAGGTTGTCATGGCAGTCTACTACCTAACTGGAGATGCTGATCAATGGTGGTCGCTGATTCAAAACACAAAGGAAGATGAAGAAGTATCAAGTATGGAATGGAGGGAGTTTAAGGAAATTTTCTTAGAAAAATACTTCTCTCATGACCATCGAGCAGATATGGAAAGGCAATTTCTGAGTCTGAGACAAAAGGAGGATGATAATGTCACAAAGTATGAGGATAACTTTACAAGGTTAGCGAGGCATGCTGCAGATTATATACGTAACCCAAGAAGTAAGATTGACCGTTTATTTGATGGTTTGAAACCATTTCTCTGTCGAGATTTAGTATCACAATATTTCTCAACATACGAAGATATAGTCTCATGTGCTATCAAGACAGAAAAGTAATTCTCTAAGTCTTATGACAACAAAGTAAAGTAAGATAAGAAGAGAACAGTGGAACAAGAGATAGATAAAGGGAAAAAGGGAAAGAATGATTTTCCATTATGTGATAATTGTGGGAAGAATCATCCCGGTATATGCCTGAAAGGAATGAGAGTTTTTTATAAATATGGAGAAAAAGGTCACCAGGCTCGTGATTGAAAGGGAAAGAAAGAGGCTATCAATGTTTAATGCTACAATTGTAGGGAAATGGGGCATTATGCAAATGAATGTCCTAAGCGCCAGGGAAACTTACCTCAGAAAAGGCCAAGGGATCAAGGATAATCATATGTTGTTACTACAGTTGAAGTGGAATAATTAATGTATTGGTGCTTTTGGACTCAAGGATTATATTCTGGTTATGTACTGCAGTACTTGTTTTTTTCATTAAGGTTTTAATATGATGAAGGTAATCATATTTTTAGTATGTGACAACAAGAGAAAATTTACTTTGTTTGGGGAATCTGATGTTACAATTGATTTTGGAATTTAGAGACCTTTTAGAGAAAGTCTGGACAAAGGTATTTTGGATAACTATAAAGGTTGGAATGGATTAAGTTGAACCTTGGATAGTATTGTTTAAGGTTAAAACATTTCTGAAGATTACTTTTGGAATATTATAATACTATATTTTTA
Source organism: Viscum album (assembly GCA_963277665.1). Lineage (NCBI taxonomy): Eukaryota > Viridiplantae > Streptophyta > Magnoliopsida > Santalales > Viscaceae > Viscum > Viscum album. Next base: position 1,057,260,790 of record OY728133.1, read on the forward strand.
GGAAAAGGATACCCTGCAGGTCGGGGGATAACCCGTCGCGTCAGAAAAAACTGCAGGAATCGAACCCACAACCATAGTGCGACAGGCCTTTATTACCTACCACTAGCCTGAAGGAAGTCCCTGGTTATTACAAAATAGTTTTCCTAATCTAAATGGTATGTGGTAATATTTAGAACCATATACAATTAGGATAAATAGAATATTTTTGAGTTCCGTTACCATTCGGAGTGAAAGATGGGTTTGTGGTAAAAATTTATTAAAGAATGAAAGTCTACATGACAAGTAAGTATATTTCCTTACATTCTTAGTAAATCTCTTAAATAAATTCCTCAACTTTATGAAATGTTACTTAAAACAAAAACGTTGTCGGTTAACTTTTCCAACTGGGGATTCAATGATCGTTTAACCAATCACAAGTTTGTGATTTTCTTATTGTTAACTTTCTCCTAATCCTGTTTTCTACAACTCTCCATTAGACCTTGATGGTTTTTTTTCTTCCATATCCATATTTTCATAGAATCCTAGTATGGGCTATCTTGAGTGACCTTTGTACTTCTCTTTCTTTCTTTTAATGTTATATTTTTATTAACCTTATTTTCGATGTGGGTTTTCCACAAAGGTATTTTCTATTTTCAACCTCTTATTTTCAAAGAAAAATTTCAAATTGCGAGGACGCAATTTATTGAAGGAGGGGAGAATGTAACACCCAAGCTTCCATGGTACACTTCTCTTTGAATAATACAGTAGTGTGTGTTGTACGCAACTTCGAGTTCTAACACACACCAAAACCAATCAAAGTAGCCGTTATGAATAGTAATACCTAATTTTTGAAATTTTATAAATTTTATCTTGCCAAATGAACTTTTTTTTGGATTCGGAATATCGAAATTAGCCTATGATGAATTTTTGGTATTTTTCTGAGAACTTCCAATTTTTTATGAATAGTGAAAAATACTTAAAAACAACTTTTTTAATAAAAATAATTTATAGTGATAAATTATAATATTGAGTGGTTTTAAAGTATAATTATAATATATTTTTACCATTATATCCAATGGTGGTCATTAGAATTAATTTCACTTTGAAATTGGACATAAACAATTGTCAATCTTTTGATATATATTGTTTCTAAAAAACATGCTATTTGTTGTGACAGCAGGAATTAATTATGAAATTAATTAATGAAACTTATATGTTTGGAATTTTGTAAAATATTCATCATTTTTGAATTCGGAATATCAATTATAGCTTAGGGTGAAATTTTGGCATTGTTCTGAAAAACTTCAATTTTTGATGAATAGTGAAACCACTAAGTGGTAGTTAAAAAACTGATTTTTCGTTTAAATGAAACATTACCACTTCTGTGTTTTGATTTTCAAAAATCCGACATACATGGTTGTCATTAGGAATTAAAATGTGGTTCTATGAGATTAAAATAATTTTTTGGTGAATAGTAACTTTTAAGTTTAATTAATCGCGATTAAAGGTAATTAGTGAAATTTAAGGTAAAAATGATATTATAAAAATATGAAAATACCTTTACACTTGTCCTACCCCTATTTTATGAGTAATGGCCGACCAATACAATCCATGGGTCAACTTGGGGACCCCATGTAGCCACTTTGGTAGGAAAATGACATTAAAAACTTTTTATTTAATGTTAAAATAAAAATGTCACAAACAAGAATTGTTTTACTAAAACAATTTTTAAATGGGGTTATACAAGTCATATTTTTGACTATAAATATTAATTTAGAAATATAAAAATATTTCCTACATCATGATATTTTTTTATAATTTTTAGACATTAAATAAATTAAATTATTTATGACACCATGATGATGCGGTGATTACCTCATTAATTAACGATTTAAATAAAATGAAAATATAATGTAAAATCTAAGACTTACACTTGTCAAAAAACTATTGGATTAATATATTTAGAACCATTATCACCTTATCCTCTAAATATATATGTGTGGGACCTTTAGAATCCGAAAAATCATTTCATAATAAAGTAACATTTCAATCTTTCCAAGAGTGTCCCTTATCTCCTCTTATAAAAGGCCCCCACCACTACCACCTTACTCACACCTTCAAAGACTTTTGGCTCAGCCAACCTCTGCCCAAATACTCTCTCAAATTACCTCCCTTACTCCTAGAAGCCTCACTTTGGGTAGAAGTCTTCCCAAGGAAGCCTTTGGCTCAAATCAAAAAGAGTTACCCGATTTTAAGGTAATGTCTTCTCTAATGTTGTTTTGTTTTATTTTGCTTCTCCAACCCCTTAAAATATTTTTATTATTTTCTTTTGAAACAACCCCAGTATCTAAAATATACTAGGATGTTTTTATGATAAGGATTTTGGTTACACTTACACACACCTTCGTCTAATGGTTAAAGAACATACTGTTTCTGTGGGTGGTGAAATACTGCCTCACGAAACGATGATTGTTCAATATTCTTTTAACACCTCTAATGGTGGCAATTTTGATGACACTATTTTCATATATGATATATATATTATTTTTATGTTTTCCTTATTCTTCTGTATTTCTCATTTTTGGCATACTTTTTTATTTCCATTATGGGTAAACGCGATAATTTCATTTTAGGAAGTGCGGACTACCGCCCCCTCAAAGTGATTTGAATCGTTAATGCCATATGTGGGATGTATAAAGGATGGAGTAAATGGTATTATACATTATATTATACTGGAATTATATTATACCTTTATATAATTATAACTTCATTCCATTAAATACCAAATATAAATGAAAGTAGCGTTCATGCGTACGTACGGCTTACCGTCTCCATGAACGGTGCATTTCATTTCTTACCTCTAAATGTTATGTAATATTATAAATGAATGTATATAATGGATATATATGATGTATATGATATATACATCATGAATATAATTATGGATATAATGGATATATTACCACATGAACAAAGTGTAATTATAAGAAGTTTATTTTTGACTCAAGTACCTAAGATCATCAAAATGACCGTTATTAACATAAATAATTACATAATGTTCATAACATGGTAATAAGTGATATAAAATAAATAATAAACCTGAAAATGGTTCTTAAGAAATTATAAATTAACTATAGTTTATTATTCAGGAGATCAAATAACGGTCGAGTGAATTCGGACACGAGGTAAGGGAACTTCTTAACCCAATTTCTATTATTTGGGTTAATCTCCTACTTTCAAATTATGTCATGATATTATTATGTCCTATATTGTATTTTTACTTTATTTATGTGTACTTATAGTGAATACACATAATAGATCTAATTTATTTAAAAAAAATGATCTTTGTAAGGGTCTTCGTCTGAATCTCCTTTCATTGAGGCATATTTTGTTTTATACACAACTTTCTTTTATACGGTGTATAAACCCCTTTGACTTTGAATTTTATTCAAAAAGGAATATTTTTTTACAAAGCGTTTTACTAAAAGAAAAAAAGGAATGTTTTTGTCTTACGTATGCGGCGACAACGACTTCTCCGCCGCCGTGACCATTATTTGTGTTTTGGCTTCCTCTACAAGCTATAACTTTTTTTAATGAAAAATAAATAAAAATTTTTAACTTTATTTTATTTTGGTATTGAAAATGGTTTTGAAAGTTTTTTTATTATATAAATGTGTTGTATTGATATCTTGTGATTGAAATGTAGAAATGTTATGTTTTCTTTATGCATATTTTATGCGATACGATTATGTTATGGTTTATGATATGTTTAAACCTATTCATATGAGGAATGCATTGGACTTAATAAGTGACAGGTGAAGCCTGCTACAGCTCCTCGATGAATCAGTAGGTCTCGTGAGACAAACTAGTGTCTTGGCACGAGGCCTTGACAAAATATTATTTGTGGTCTTGGCACGAGGCCTTGGCTACGTGGTTATGATAGTCTGGCATTATGCATTCCATCATTATGAAAGTGGTTATTGATATTGCATGAGATTATTCGACTAGTAGAATATCCATGTGAGTAAGTAAATGGCATTATTTAATTTTATTTTTTTCCATATTATGCTGAATTTCAAGTTTAAAAAAGGCTTTTTTTATTTATACATTGCCTTAAATGTTAATGTTTATTTATGAAAGCTTCCGCAATATTTCTATCCTTACTGAGCATCTGAGCTCACCACTTTCAATGTTTTAATTTTTTCTAGGATGTGAAGAAGTATTTTATGAATGACCTGCAGGGATAGTCAGAAGAGGATATGAGTGTGGACTATGGAGACTTTGTTATTATTGTTTTTCACTTTATGATGTAATGTAACATTTATGAATGTATATAGTGTTTCAAAGGCTACTAAACTAATCGGTCCTTCGAGACATGATCTTTTGTGATCATACCAATGTTACGAAGTAACGCACCGACTCTGGGTAGCTGGGGTCGGGGCGTTACAATGGAACCCTTTTATGAGTGTTTTGTAGCGATGATAAAGGGGACCCCCTTTAACTTCACTACGACTAATAGTGCTCTTAAAAGCGGTTTCTAGTGCTTTTAAAAGCAATATCTATAGTAGTGGTAGTTGTAAGTATGTAAGAAAGGAAGGTTGGATCGGCATAGCATGCATCATTGATGGAAGAACAAATCTAGGGAAATGGGTAGATCTTGAGTGGGATGGAAGATCACAGGTGGGGGGGAGTTGGTGATGCAATATTTTTCCACTTTCACTGAGAGGGGATGGTGACGATGGGAAGTGGTGAAACTGGGGAGGCTGGTGTTCCCATAGAGATTGATATTCATTGGGGCTAGGCATGTACACACATATTTGGACAATTTTATTAATTTGTTGTTTGATATTTATGTTTAATTTATTTATTTATAGTATTACTAACACAATATTTTCTTTATATATAGGTGTACTCTTTTAATAAAGCTCATTTCCAAAGCCCGACACATCTTAATCTCTTGTATAGCATTCCCAAATAGTAAAATAATAGAAACAAACCCTCCTCTTAAACCAATTTGTATCGTCCAGGCTCGATCGTTACTAACCAAGTGCCCTAAGTCGGTTCATCACCTAACCATAGACATGGCACCCTGTACATATGAGGCTTCCAACTAGCAACAAGAGTCTAAAAATTTATGTGGGGATATAATAACATCTTTATCAAAGTAGGACAACAACATAAATCCAAATAAACAATAAATAATGTAATAAGGATAATTTATCTACCATAACCATTCATAACATGACCAAACCCCAAAATTGGGAAACTGACCACAATTCAATACAATAAACATTCCATGTCATATTAGTATCTTGTTCCAAGGTAAAACCAAAACAAAGACTAATTGAAAATCATAAAAAGGGTCCCAACATCAGGTATGGTTCCCTCATCCACGCTTCATCCCTAAATCCCACCTCAACAATCTAACATAAGGCATTTCCCCTAATCTTAACATGCAATTATGGAATCTTCTAGGGTACCAATGAAGGTCCATGTAGGGTGTGAGTACAACTCAGAAGGTCATCTCCAACAATGTTTAAAATAATATATAGTATAACAACAATAAAAATGTATGTAGTATTATATATGAACTGATAAATAGGGGAATAAATGAACCATTTATCCTAGTAACCAATTATCCATTTTCTACACGGGCTCTTGGGTTCACTGTGACACCCAACCTAGTAAACATGATTCAACCCCACTAAGAGTATTAACCACAAACACAATCATAAGGGTTAAACCATCTAAATAAAAGGGTAGATTTTTTCATTCATTTCTAATTATAGGAATAAAAGAATGTTAGTCCAATTACCCATACCATATCATGTTCTATTAGTACCCATTCTCCATGCTAGCACCCTAGCCAATAATAATGAATGTAATTCCCATTATTTCAATTCATGGATAATGAACTCCATGTCTAGGCATCCCAAATCGAGGAGAAGGAGAAAAATATCCAACATATTTACCCATGGCTTTAGAGCATCATGTCCACCATTACCAACTATTTCATCGATCATAATTTCTAATGTCCAACACACTTGGCCTTTCTCAACACATAAAACATCAACAATTCCCATATCTCATTTATCATTATTCACATGGTCTATCTCACTCAACACCATTGATCTAATTACATAAATCAACCATATAAATTCATGCAATGCAACCATGAATAGTTCTTTAATACCAATTAACAACATAATCATACCCCTTTAACAATTTACCATCTTTCCCCTTAACCATGTCTTGAGTTATTCAGCTTCCAAGTTAAGCTAAACAACCCCTTATGTTATGATAGCATGTCAAACGACAACCACCATAGGTTTAATCACATAAAACCCATATTTTATCATTTAAAAACTTGTTTCACTATTTCCAAAAGATTTCTACACCCCATCGATGGCCTCAAACCTAGTATCATAGTCCTCAACAGACCCGATGGTTCGTTGAAGGATCCCTCTCCTAAAATTAAAGCCTGATTCAATTTTCTTAGTCATGAACAACTATTCAAACCATTGATTATTAATGTCGCAACCACATACATAAGAACAAAACTAAGACTATGGGAGAAATCTTATAGACCACCAACCTTATGCTCATAGACAGCCACTCATCCAACCTCATCCATTAATTCAACCTAGAACGAACTCAAATCACAAGGCAAATATATCCTTGTATATATGGATCATGAGGTTCTAAATAATAGAAACAAAACAATAAATATTTTTCTAAAAAAATATAAGGAAACGATGTTGGAGGATTACCCAAGGATCCAAATTTCACTTAACAACACCTCAAACTCCCTAGAATTGAACTAGAAATATCCTTGTAAGTGTTCGGAGGGTTTGGTTTACACACAAGGATGTTTGGGTGAAATGAGGAATAAAATAATGTAAGTCATATATGTATAGTAAAGGAAAATTGTTATATTTCCATTTTAAAGGGTATTGTGGTTTGGCCCCGAAATTTGAAAAACCTTGCTCCAACTGTGTGGTATTATCTTTCCATTGTAGGCACGAGCTGAATGGTTTTTAGGTGCACTCTTATGATTTTAAAAACTATGTGCAAACCGTTTGGATGACTCTATTCAAGCCTGCATGGTCTCCATGGTCCCTCATGCATGCTTCACAAACCATGGGCCACCTTTTATAGGGATCATGGTTGTGGTTCACAATTAGTACTAATCATGCCTCAACTTTGTAAAAACTAGGTCCCATTGATAGCATATACACCCCACCTTAACATAGTTTTCATGTCCTAGCCCGTCAGGCAGAACCAGTTGCCTTAAAGACATGTGGTCCCCTTCCAGGGGCCCAACCAAATTCTCTAATGGATTATCAGACTAGTGACCATACCCACAGACCAATACTTGTACTTTTAGTGTGTTTTTCCTCACTCACACACACCCTTGGAAACTTCAGTGGAGGTCACCCATCCTAATCACTACTATAAGGCACACACGCTTAACTGTGGAGTTATAATCCGGTGGTATCCATGAAATAAAGGTTCACCTTGTTGATATGATTCATATCATTTAGTATTTTATCCCATTAAAATTATGGGGTGTTGCATCCCCCCACCCTGAGAACAAAATATCCTCACTGTGGACCCTACACCTCAACCCACTACATCTCAACCTTGTCAGTTTCATGACTCCTCTAGTCGGGTTATTCCTCTATTACCAATGTAAAAAATGGGACTTAATATGGTGTTTGGGTCCTTTCCCACCAAGAACCACCATCTTCCCCATGAACGTGTGGTCTCCTACCTAGATCCCACCCATGTGACTGAATAGATCATCAGAACAATTAATGTTCCCACATACCAACACATGTACTTTTAATGTATTTTTTCGTCACTCACACACACCCTTGGACACTTTCTAGGAGGTGATCCATACTAATCACTACTCCAGGAAAATCACGCTTAACTAGGGTGTTCTAATCAGGTGGGATCCTAAAAATAAAGATGCACCTACTTGACATGAGTCATATAATTTATACTTTTAACCCCATAATATTATGGGGTGTTAATTCACCCACACTTTAGAACATGGTGTCCTAATTGTGGACCCTACATCTCAACACATGAAGTGTCATCACACTTCTAGCTAGGTTCCTCCTCTAATACCAATGTAACAACTAGGCCCCGCTAATATGACAATCACCTCAACATAACATTGTCATTGGATTATTAGACTAATTATTATCCCTATAGAACAACACATGCACTTTCAGTGTGTTTTTACTCACTTTCACACAACCTTAAAAAACATCCCAAGAGGTCACCCATCCTAATCACTACACCAGTACAATAATGCTTAGTTGTGGAGTTATAATCAGGTGGGATCCTAAAAATAAATTTACATATTGTTAATTAGGTGGGATCCAAAAAATAAAGGTTCACCTTATTGAAAAGAGTCATATCATATAGCCTTTTAACTCTTTAAAATTATGGGTTATTACATTCACCCTAAATTTAAAACACAATATCCTCATTATGGACCCTAAATCTCAACCCAATAAGGGTCACCAAACTTTTGGATGGGTTCCTCCTCGAATACCAATATAACAACTATGCCTTGATGATAGTACAGTCATCCTACCTTAAAATGGTCATTAGGTCTGAGCATCCTAGCACTACCAATTTACCTGAAATGCACTACCTTGGGACAACCCACTTTCTTGAATAGATCATCAGACTAATGAATATCCCCATAGGCAAACACATTTTCTTTAAGTTTATTTTATCCTCACTCACACACACCTTGGGAAACCTCTGAGGACGTCACCTATCCTGATCGCCACTCCAAGACAAGATTGATTAACTATGGAGTTCTAATATGGTAGGTTCCTAAAAATAAAGGATCGACTTGATAAAATGAGTCATATCATTTATAATTTTTACTCATTAACATTCTGGGGTGTTACAAACCATGTGTCATGCACTTTAGGGCCCATTTCTCCTTTCTTCATGTCTAAAATTCCTGGGATCCTCCTGATTCCTTCTCTATTATCAGGAAACATTCCATTAAATATTTCGAATAGTGTTTTACCAAAATGTAAACTAAATCATACCTCGTAAAAGGGTCAGTATCTTACAACCTCCCCACATCATAACAACTCATCCTCAAGCCTCTCTCACATGAATAAAAAAGCTCAATGGTAAAAATATTAGGTCGTTGGGCTCGTATATCATCTTCCCATTACCATGTTTCCTCCTAAAAATGTTCATACTACCATAGAAATGGGACCAAATGCACTGTATTTCCCCAAGAGTTTTCTCACTATGATCCAAAATACTAAAAATATTGTCTTTAATGGATGCATAAGCCTCCATCTTAACATCATTAATATTAATCACATGAGAAGGGTCATGGTGATACTAAAAAAGCTATAAAACATGAAAAATGTCATGCATATCACCATACCACTGTGTAAGAGCCAACAAATATGCTACCGGTCTGACCATCTCTATGATATCAAATATCATGGCATACCTGGGTTCCAACAGACCATGTTTTTTGAATCCAATGGTGACCCAATCATGGTGACACTATAAGGAACACATAGTCACCCACTAAAAAAGAGGTTGACAACGTCAATAAACATATTACTTATGTATATTCTATTTCATAACCATGTTCTTATGAATCAATTAAACATGCTTTAAAATCTTCTACATGAGACTCAACCCCGATAACTTTGAATCTCCAACATCTATCCAACACAAAGGTGATCAACACGGTCTACTATAGAGTTCCTTATATGGTGAAATATAAATAGTTTCCTCATAAATGTTGTTATAATATAACTCAAAAAGATCTAATTGATTCTACCTTTTTTTCCAAAATATAGGATTCAAGCTCTCAACATGTCCTCTAACTCCTCGATAGTAGACTCTGATTTCCTATCCTCCTACAGGTAAAAGCATGTACTCAAAAGTACCTATATACCAAGTTTCTTCTAGAAGACTTTCTAGAATTATGATGTAAAATGAGGGTCCCTATATGAAACAATAATTTGGTGACCCCATAAAAATGTACTACCTCTATCACTTACTATTATCTCAACTAGTTGAAAGTGAAAGCCTCATTGATCAATAATAAACGAGTTATATTTTTCAATTGATCTAGAATAACCAATATCACATAATTCTTTGGAGGAGTCCTCAGTAAAATCACAAAAATATATATGATAAAATTATTCCACTTTAACTTTGGAATGAGAAACGATCGTAAAAGGATAGTGAGACAGTAATGCTTGACCTTCCCCTACTGCCAGGTGAAGCATCTTGTTACAAATAATACGATATCTTTCTTCATTACCTCTCAAAAATACTATCTCTAAAGACCATGATACATTTTTTTTCAAAATAGGGTGAACCACCAACTTTGAGTCCTGAAACACATGCATCAACGTCTTCAGAATACAAGTAGGCATGATAAAATGGTCATAGATGAGGAAAATATCACCATCATCAATAGTCCAATTAGGATGTAGCTCCTCACCATCAATAAAATCCCTTGACACTTGGAACTCTGGTTCCTCACACTACATTTCATTGAATTGAATCAGAAGTGTAAAAAAACAGATAAATATACAAGGTTCATTTACTCCCATCCCTTCTGAACACCAACATGTATCTCATTAAACATGGCCATCATCCTCTACTCTGATATGGACACCTGAACTACCTGAGTCAGTGTATTCTTAATCGAGGAATCAATAAAACTATTCACTTTTCCCAATGTATAAGATACCTTAATATTGAAGTATTTAATATAATCCACCCATATTTTCTGTTAGAGATTAAAATCCAACCATGAAAAGTTATATTTTAGGCTCTTATGATTAGTATAAATATTAAATCTATCACCTAAAATGTAATTCAGCCAATATTTAGTGGCATAAACCATCATATCCAACTCGAGATCATTCGTAGGACAGTTCCATTCATTCTTACTCAAATACCAAGATACATACACCATGAAATGATCTCCCTAAATCAACACCACCACAAGTCCGATTCTAGATGAATCACAATACAAGGTATACTCCTCACCCGACTCTGGTAAAATCAGAATCAATGTAGTGGTCAAACACCACTTTAGCTTCTGGATGACATTCTCACATGACTTAAACCATTCAAACTTTATACCCTTCTTGGTTAGTCCTGAGAGTGGTGCCTCCAAGTTTGAAAATTATTTGATGAACCTTCGGTAGTAACCCCAAACTCAAAATGATTCTGATATCAAACACATTATTGGGTTTCTCCCAATAAATAACCACTTGAAACTTCTTAGGGTTCACTAAAACACTATCTTCTAAGATGATATGACCCAATAAATGTACCTTATCGATCCATGAATTACAATTAAATATATTAGAATATAGTTCATTCTCTATTCGTGTACTCAGGATGATTTTAAGATGTTTGGAATAGTTGTTTTGAGTTTGGGATTACACTAACATGTCATCAATAAAGACAACCAAAAAATGGTCCATTTATGGGTGAAATACACCTTTTATTAAATCCATAAACATAGTAGGAGTGTTTTTCAGTACAAATTGCTTAAGGATGTACTCATACAAACCATACCTACTTTTTAAAGAAATCCATGGTATATCATAATGTCTCACCCTCATTTTATGATAACCTAACCTCAAATTAATTTTAGAAAATATACAGGAAACCCTCAAATAGTAAAAAAGGTCACCAATACATAAAATAGGATACCGAATATAAATTTACAATTGGTTTTACTTCTAGTAGTAGACACACAAAAACAATATTATTTTATCCTCCTTAGAAAACAAAATTGGATATCCCAAAAGTGACATACTTGTATGGATAAATCCATTATCTTCAAACTCCTCTAACCAAACCTTGAGCTCCTGAATCTCCACTGGTTTCATTTTATAAGGAGGAATAGAAACTGTATCAGCTCTATGTTTCAACTCAATAGTGAACTCAACCTCTCTCTTAGGTGGAAACCCGAAGAACTCCTTAGGAAACACATACTGAAATGGATCAACTATAAGAGGGAATACATCGAGATCCTCCCCCTCATCATCAATCATTTGGCTCACCACCTAGGTTGTGAGCTCATCCTACCACTAGGGAATTGGCCCTAGAAAACCCACCTGAATAATCCATTCCTCGGAGTGGACATAAGTGTAACCCTTGTGAGACATGAACATTACTCTTTAATGGTAAAAATAAATGTGGTATTTGAATGATACCAATGATTCCAAGACCAGTATCTGGTAAAAACTTGAAAATCAATCATGTAAAACTCCCAAAGGAAATGGTACTCACCATTATCTAGGGAACACCCTTTACAAATACAGATGCCCTCAGATTTCACCCCCAACAACACATAGATCGTCATGAATCCACTCAAGAATTTCATCATAAAAATAAAATTATTCATTATTCAAGAATATATAGAAGAATTTAAATATCCAATATCAAATAAGAAACTATAAATAATGGAATCTATAAGAAAAATACCTTAGACTATCAATGTCCCCGTCCCACCACCATCGGGTACAGGAAGAACTGCATATAGCGGACCTATCCCTCTACCTTAGGCTCTTTTATTAGACTCATGAACTGCACTACTTTTTTGATACATACACTACAATCCTAGAAAATATCATCTTCTACCTCAATCGATATGTCCAGTAGAACTCCAAATTCCAGACTGATACATGGCAGTAGTTCCCCTACCAATTATCTGCATCAGTATATATCTTCCATCACTAGTAATTTACTGAGGGTTCCTGTATAACCTCTATAGGTATCCCATATTTCCTCATGCTTATAAATCCATTTGTGGTCGAAGAAACTAACCTCACATGGGAATACTCTTTCCAGAGTGATTAAAAAACCACCTGACCACTTCCCTGGTAAGAAAGTCCTCTCCCATGGCTACTCTGCCCACTACTACCTGAGTGAAAGATCCCATAACCTCACATCCAAATATTTGACTATGTGCCACTATTTTGACCAGCTGACCTTACATATCCACCACTAGAATCCTCCTTAATTATTTCCATATAACCAAAATATCCCAACAAGAATTCATTATTCCTCAAAAAATACAAGTTCCAACATGAAACTATTCTCTATAAGAGTCTATATGTGATCCAAAATCATATGGATAGACTCAATTTAGAACTTAGTTTCCTCACATCTACCCTCCCTAGAAAATATTTGAGGATGTTGTGGATAAAACTCTCTAGTCAAATCAAACATACCCAAAATTTCCCTTCATGGGTCTCTCTCCATGAAATAAATAAAACGAGTGAAATTATTGTAGAAATTACCTTCCCCCCAATCACTCTGATCTAAAAGTGGTTCTAGTTCCACCACCAAAGGCACATTCTCAGTGATTCTTATATATCACCCAATCAGTAAATGTCATCATGGATAAATCCCTCTATAATTCCAAACACATGTCTTAGGTCACACACCATACAATAACACAATTATAAAAAAATAGGGGTCACAAATTTCTATAAAAAGCACTCCACATACACAATACATATGGTCATACTTTAATAACCTTCACTACTCTTAATAATCCCTATTTTGGGCAACTTCTAACATAGGGTAATCCAGAATTCTATTCATGAACAATATTTTAGGCACCATTTGAACATCTTTAAACATTTAAAATAGTTTAAAAATCTCTATTGGGAACCATTTTAACCTTCTCATTAAACATATTTCAATTAAAAATTATTTCAAATTCATTTATTAGAAACATTTATTTAAAATGAAAAATAAACATAAAATAATTTTCATTTCCCATTTCCCAACTATAACCTTATTTTTCATGTGTGTCAAATATGATGGATATACCTGAATTACCTATTTCCATATAATGATGCATGAATGATAAAAAATTATTCCATACCAAACCACGAGTAAATTTATAGAAAAAAATAACATCACACAACAAGTGTATCACCCAAGGTGAAATAAAAACCTACTGTAATAGGTGAAAATAAATAACAATAAACATACCCTGGGAACTTGGATTTTCCCCCACATAAGGCTGAAATACTCCCATGCATGATATCATTTCCAGGGTCTGACACATCCTAATCTCATTTCTTGATTTACCAAATTGTAAAACAATACAAAATAATATAACAACCCCAATATATATTACACATTAATAATTGATTTATTATATAAAATTACACTTAATACAAAGTAAAAGATCGATATGTCTAGTGTCTTAGAGAATCAGATGCATTGTATAACATCTTAAGGAAAAACATAAGATTGGAGAGAGATATAAATCCCATTAAGGGAATAGACAAGGCATAACATGAATAATATAGTACATGTTAGAAAATAGGCATATCAATGATGAATAAAAGAAACATGAATAATTAGGAATAATATACCATGATAATCATAATGTGGGAAATGTGGAAACAACTCAAACAAATGAATCCTAAACATAGGTTAAGAATAAACCAATAAAGACATCATGGTGGACAATGTCCCTTAAAGGAATCACGTTCACCCCCTGTCCCAAAGTGTTTTATCATGATTCTAAACATCACCCAATGCATTGGAGTATTATAAGGGAGAAACCATCATGTACATTTCATTCTCATGCTTAAGTGTGCCACATAGATCATAAAACATGGATTCATTCATCTTTATAATTTATTCCATGATTAAATAGTGTGAAACAAATGTGTTTAAGTCCCAAATAAAAAATATTATGTCTATAAATGTGAACACCCTTGATAGAAAAATGGGTCTGTCATTCACTACACAAACATTTTGGAATGGAAAATCTTGGTGAAAATTTGAAATCATAACAACGATACTTAAATGTTTATAAAAATGGTTGATGAGAGAGAAAATGGTGTTTCCTCATTTTTACATCAAATATGCCGTAATAGGAACATTTAATGAGATGTACCAACATTATGAAATAGAAATAGAATGAATAAGATAATAAAGAAACTTGAATAAAGAAGAGATGGTGAGAATCCCTTATGGAAATTTGACATAGTAACGACATAGGTAAGGGTCCAAATGGGGGATAATAAATGATCAATCAATAAAATAAAATTAAATTAATATTAACGGAATGATTATAAATGAATTAAAATATATACAATTTAAATTAAAAGAACAAATTTCAAATATTATGCTTGAATTTTAAAGGAGGTGTGGAAGGTCCCTTACTTGAGTGTCTGACACCAAAATATTGGGATGGGCTTCTTGAGAGGTTGGGGTGTAACACCAAGATGTTTTTTTTTACAAAATCATTTCTTTAAATAATTTTTATTCTTCAGTGGCTTGATTTGCATGAAATTGTGAGTTTAAATGAACTATAATATGCCCTTAGTAAAAAATTACCGTTATAACATAGCCACTAGGTTAATGATAATAATTATAACTAACTTATGAAAACGTATTGGAAATTCTTTGGCTATCAATTATTTATGAAATATATAAATAAGATATTTGTATTTTTGACTAAATTACTATTGGTAATAAAATTAATGATATATATATATATGTCATATTATTAATATAATATTTTTTATTCATCTAATGAATATTTAAATCATAGGGGTTGAATAAGCACTATTTTTTTTATAAAAGCATATTTGTTTTTGTTAAAATGGAAATCTTAAGCCTTTGAATGGAGAACACCCTTTAAATTAAGATTTTGAAACATCAATAATTTTTATATGACAAAATAAAAATTTTATTTTAAAATAATGATATAAAAATCTACTTTGTTTGAATTTATGATATTTTTTGATAACATTCAGGTTTTTATGAATAGTAAAAACACACTAAATTTTAAGTGAAAACAACTTTTTTTCATCAAGATAATTTATAATGATAAATTATAATATTTAATGGTTTTAAAGTATAAATAGAATATATTTTTATCATTAAATATAATTTATGTCATTAACATTAATTTTACATTGATTTCATATATGAAAATATTTCAATATTTTGCAATGTTTTAAATTTTTAAAAAACTCTTTCTCTTATTCTGACAGTGGGATTGATTTTAAATTAAATAATGAAACTTATGTGATTTTAATTTTTTGAATTTTACTCCATATTTTGTTTCATTATGTCAAAATTATTTTAATAGGCTACTTTATTTTTAGGCATTATGAATAGTAACTTTGGTAATTATATTTATTACCATTGTTAAAGGTAAATTGGGTAATTAAAGATAAAAATAATATTATCAAATTACCTTAAAACATGTAAAACTCTTATTTTATGAATAAATAGGACCCCTATCATCAATTTTTTGAAATGGAATCACTTTATGTCCACTTACCTATGAATATGACATGATTGTAATAAAAACTAATGAATGTGACAAAATGTCACAATCTCATTTTATAAAAGTATATTAATTTTAATATATGGATAACTAGGAGATAATATAAACTATAGATAGTCTATGTAAATCTAAAATAATTACCTACATTATAGAAATTTTTTTATAATTTTTAGAGATATAATAATTACTATTAATGATGACACAATAGTTTTGTAAAAGCTATTTTATTAATAGAAATATGAAATTAATGGTATTAAAAAAATTAAAAGAAATATCATAAAAACTAATTAATGTCATCCAAAAAATTTCAAGGTGACTATAAAATGATAGTATTGTATTGAATATTTTGGTTCGAATTTACCTTTTGTGGGGATTTTTTTTAAAGTCAAATAAATGAATAGTTTCTAAATCGAAAATATTGATATTTTAAAAAAATAACATTTTATTAAATTATTTAAATATTATATAAATATTTAAAAATTACATAGTGATAATTAAAAGACCTAAAATTTCATAAAATATCCATTTATGGTAAATTAACACCATATAAGTAAATATTTATAGTCATTAAATATTTAGAATGTTATTACAACAATTAAAATTAAATAGAATAACTAAGTTTCAATTAAAATGATATGGTTTAAATTTAAAAAATAACTAGTCCAAAATTTATTGGTTGATGATATGACAACTGCATATCATCATATATTCTAAATTGGGACATTTTGTAAGTTTCTTGGGTAGATTTTGATTTTATTATAAATTATTATTTTTAGAGTTTCCAAAAGTACTCCTCACCTCTATTATAAAAGGGAACCTCCTCCATCACCTCTTCAATTAATTTTGAGCCTTAAATCTAATCCATCCCCTTCCATTTTTTCTTTATAAACATCTCTATTTTAATTATAGAGGTTCGGGTCATCTTCAAAGACTAACTCTAGTGCTCTAAGAAGAGATTTAGAGGAAGCACATAAAGGAAGATGTAATCTCTTCTACCGATTCCTTCAAACTTATTTAGTTTTATAAATCCCCTTAATTAGTTATTTAATTATAAATTAATATAATAATTATAACTAATATACTTATATGTTATTATAAATATAAAACGACTATATTTCACCTTCAATCCATCCTAGTAAAAAAGAAATCACCGCACGTGTGTACGTACAACTTACCGTCTCCACGTCGTGGTGTAATCTGTTTTTCAACACCACCTTAAATGGATGGGTATAATTATGAAAATAATAAATATATATTATTATTATAAATATTATAATAATTATGAATGTCATAAACCATCCACTTGAATATCATTCAATAAATTTGTGATTGATATTATCGCTCGTGCGTACGTATGAGCTACCATATCCAAAATGTGATGTGATGTGTTCTACCTAATCTTAATTAAACCATGATTATATACATGAATTGAATGAATAAATATGATATATATTATAGTAATATCATTCCTCAAATGATTTAACTATAATCTAAGAATTGTAACATGAACTTATTCGACAAATCGTTCAGAAGAACATGAAACAGTTAAAATCTGAATAATGAGTGACAAAGAAATGTTACTAACAAATGGATGATAATATAATCATATATGATATAATAAAAATTATTATTATTCTGTATTAATTCAATAAAATTATTTAAATCATTATACAGGAGCATCGGATACAAATGAAGGATATCAAACCTAATGTAAGAGATAAATTTGCAATCTCATTCTTTATGTGAGATTTTTTATACAAAATCATTTGATGGGGTATATTTATTATACACATCCATGTTTTCTAAGTATGTAATTGGAATGTGCATCGCAACGCGTGCAAATTTTTAATATTTATTATCCTACCAACTACTTTAGAAGTGGTGAGCAGGGTCGTACCACAGAGAGAATGTGAGTAGATAGCAAAAATGTTCTCTTGGATGAATGTTTAGGCAGATGGGATTTAATTGTGTGATTAACAAATAAGTTCTAAAAACTAAATGACTATTTTAAAAATGACTATTTAAATTGACTAAAATTATCCGATTGAATTACGCTATGAATGAAACTGGCAGAGATGGAAGTTTCAGAGTCGTGACGTCTATTCAAGTGCATGCAATGTCAATTAATTAATTCCCACATTTGAATATTTATTTATTCAATTATCACTGATTCCAAATTTAATCAAAATACTATATCATCTCATTATCTTATGTTAGACAGTATTTTAATGTTTACACAAATTATTCGTCATTTCGTTCTCTGTCCTGATGAATAACTTGCGCGTCATTATAGCACTGAATCACATGGTGAAATATGACGACCCATTTCCCACAAAGTCGAAGTATCTACCTGCGTCAGGTTCGCTCACATGAGATCACTTATTCAGTATCACTCACACAAGTTTGAAAAATCCCACACAGAAAATATTAATTTTCCAATTAATATATTTATTTATTCAGAATTCGCACGCACTCTTGATCGAATTCCGGATAAATAAATTCTCTGATGAACTCCTGTTCGTGATTACTTATTAGGTATCACACGAACGGGCACCAAAGAATGTGTGCAGAGCCCAAATGAAAATTAATATCAACACAGATGTAATTAATTAAATAAATATCCAATTAAAATTAATTTAAAAGGCAATAAAACATGAGGATAAATTAAAAACATACAATTACCATCACTTTCGTCACAAATCCAACACAAATTCAATTACCCAACCATCGCGATAACAGGACACATAAAATAATTAATAGAAGATATCACCATGCTCATGTCATTTCTATGGTCACCACGAGACGTCGTCAAAGATCACAAAATAATAATCATCGCTCTGATCCATTCATTCACTAACGCTGCACCCGAATCAAACCACTGCCGCTAAAAATATGATAGGATCTGCGCTTGATCTCGCCGTGTGACGTCAATCTATGAAAATAAAAGAGAACCTATGTGTACGTTGATGACATTCCCAAACCAACCTTCTAGAATGGAGAAAGTGTGGTCACTGACTTTTGTGATGAGCAGCCCAGGATGCCGGTGTTGATGGTGTCCTATTTCGCACCTGCGTAGCGGGGGAAGGAAGGTGAGGCAGTCGGTCTGGCAGAGGGCAAGGGAGATGAAATGGGCGCATGAGTGGGTAGTGAATAGGGAGAGGGAGGCACTATAGATCATGGGGATTTGGTGGGTCTATAGGGAAGAGGGGGAGGTAGAGTGGGGCGGCGGGGGTCCAACGGGTTGAGAGGATAAGTGGAGAAAGGGAGAAAATGGGTGAGTGTGGATGGGAAGGGGAGAGGATGGGGAGGCGTGTGGGAATGGGGAGAGGCCGGCGGGGAGGATAGAATAGGAAGGGTCGGGTCCGCGGGGAAAAAAGGGAGATGTGTATTGGGGAATAGGGGTTGATGGATGGGGATTAGAGAGAGAATGAGATATGAGGGGGATTGGAGAGAGGTAGTGGGATTAAGTGGTGTGGAGGGATAAGGGGGAGTGGAATTGGGGTGTGGGTTGTTAGGGGAAGTGGTGGAGTGGGTCAAAGGTTCAGTGGGGTGTCACGACCTGACCCTACCCGGGCTCGATCCGCAACTACCCCAAGCCCGCCTCCATAGGCTAGGGGCTGGCGACCAGCGCCGAAGGCACAATAACTTAGGGAGGTCTTTGCCTAAGTACCTGTACACACACACGCAGCACACTCAATGCAAGAGTATAGAGTAAAAGATAAAATACAAGTAAAGTAAAAGGGAAACTACTATAAATAACCACAAGAGTGCATCAACCTCTAAACAGTACAAAGTAAAAGATGACAAGAAAATGGGAAAAACACACGCCCAACCAGAAAAGTTCCATAACCCGACAACAGGTAAACAAAAGAAAACAGCTGGAAGGGTCCCCCACCTGGAACCTGACTCCGACCACCACACACGGTCCAAGATCCCTAACTCCAATGCTCCACTGAAGTCACGACCAACCTGTTCGTCATCTGCAAGGGCACACCAAGTGCGGGCAAAGCCCAAGCATGGGTGAGTATAAAAATACTCAGTAGGATGCCCCGAAGGCTCGAGGGAGAAACAAAGGAGGTACCGAAGGGTGAGAAGTAGAGAGAACAATAAAAGTAAAGGAGTACAATCGAGAGTGCAGTAAGGAGTAATAGTAGAGAGTGTATCTCAACCCAACAAGAGGAAAGAAGGTAGACTCGTCCAGACACAAGGAGAAGGAAATGGTGAGAAGGTGAACTTCCCGTCGAGTCTTCGCTACCTATAGCAGGAGAGTAGACTCATCCAACCATGAGAAGCTAGACACGGAAATCACGTGGCATACCTCACGCGTCTTCGCCTCTCCTGGAAAGAGAGTAACCAAACCCAAGAACTGGGTACCGGAACAAGGTATATAAAAGTCCATGTGCTCAATCAAGAAGCCCAAACAAGATCATAAGTGGATCTCCATCCCATAGCTCAGCCCAAGAAAAGTGAGTCGCCAATAGTCCCATAAGTAACACCGTCGATGCCCAGCATCCCACATGTCTGCCCCGAACCCCTAGTCAAGGGGCTCAAACCACCGCACCTCGACACTATCCACTTTGGGCAGCACTGACTCACCCGCACGGTTTTTTGTCGCATCACAAGGATGCGTCTTAGTGGGGGAAAACTGCCCCTCGTACATGAGAGTTATGGGGGAACGTCAAACCACAACTCGTCACTACCCCGCAGTCGAGAGGTCTCCTCAAAGTCGACAGGTGACCCCCTGCCCAGCCCCGCTGGAGGGTCCCTAGAAGTCGACCGGTTCCCACTATAAGGAGACTGTAGAGATCCGAAGCTTGACTTATATGGACATTAAATTACTTTTGAGGAATACTTAATATATAACAAAAAAAGACACACAAGGATCGTAATAGTTTATTGTCTTTGGAAACTTGGAATATAAACTTCTAATCATGTTGAAAGATCATCAACAACTCCCATAACGACCTTCCCCTTTTAGTTTCCTTACCTAAAACCTTTATTTATTTCCTAGGGAAAATAAAACATAAAAAGGGTGAGCTCAAATGCTCAGTAAGGGCGAACATAGAGAACATAAAAAAATCCATAAACATTTGAAATCAAAAACATGAACATAAAATTTAAACATCAAAATCTTAAGCAAAGACATAAATCAAGGAAGTACGTAAGGCATATATCATAATGGAACATCAACCATGATAAAATATAATGTAAATAAAACATGTAATTGTGGAAACCATTCAGCACATGTTATGATTTCCACATTAGCCAAGGCATTGCTGCCAAGACCATCTTAGTGGACAAAGTCCCTTTATGAATCGAGTTCACTCCTCGTTTCAGTCCGGTAACACTGAACCGGATTAACTTACCGTTCTAGCCATGTCTATCTCATGAGATATAAATCTTTACCCAATGCATTGGAGGGAGATATAGGTCCCACCCATATCATAATGAAACCATTCTTACATGTGACACAAAATAAACATACATTCTTCATAATAACCCAACGAATAAAATGGGTTTCATAAACATCATCCCATCATCACATAATCCATATAAAAGAAATTGATATCATTTCATAATAAGAAAAGTGAAACCATGTAAATCATAGAGAAATGATACTTGAGACATAAACATATGAAATAATTTCATTTTATATGGAAAATAGTTTTGATAAAACACTTGAAATGAATTCTTGAGGAAAATATCCTTTCTTCTTTAAAATCATTTTCTTTTCACAAAATGTTATTCAATTTTAAAAGAAAAGGATTTTGTTAAAAATAGTCATAAAATATTTTGGAGGAAGCTTAATGAAAATAATTATTTATAAAACCGTAAAAGTCCTCTCATGCCATAGAAGTTAAAAAAACATTCATCCCGTACTTTGGACGGAAAAGTCAAAAAGTACCTCGTACGAAAAACGACAAAAGATTCCTTTCATATCTTTTACTAAAAACTCACCGAAGGGTAAAATTGGATTTAAAAAATTGTAGGTGGATGGAAATAATATTACATATTTAGGAAACATGGATGTGGATGATAAAATACACCCCAGTAAATACCAAATTATAAACAATCTCTAATAAAAATGAGATTGTGATATTTTCCCTTACCTCAGGTCTGATTTGCTTCGTAAGTGTCTGAACCTCCTCTTCTTTGAAGCGCCGCTTTGAGACCTCCTCTTAGGGCACTAAAATTGGTCTTTGAAGAAGACCAGGAAATCTAGGATGTTTTTAGGGAAGTGAGGAAGTGAAATGGGCAGGGGTTGGCCGAGCTTGAAGGCTCAAATTGGTGTAAGGAGGAGAGGGAAGAGGTGCCCTTTTATAAGGGAGGAGAGGGGCACCTTTGGAATCCTCAAAAATATTAGTTTAATATAAATTTAAACCCCACATAAAAACCTCCAAAAATGACTAAATTAAAATATTAGATGAGATAGGGTTGTAATATCATCAACCAATCAAATTTAGACATGTTTTGATCTTATTTTAATCCATATCATTTTGATTTATCCTTATTTAATCTATTTAAGTTTATTTGTGGTAATAAAATTCTAAATTTTAAATGGTTATAAATAATCACTTATGTGTTGTTAATTTTCCATAATTGGATACTTTATGGAATTCTATACTATATAAATTTCAATTTATAATTTTTAAATATTTTTTTGATTTTTAAACAATTTAAGGATATGTTATTTTTATAAAATAACAATAGTGTCAATTTTGACACTGTTCATTTATTTGAATTTAAATAAAATCTACACAGAGGATATATTATAAATAAAATATTTAATATATTCCTAACATGTCAAATTTTTCTAGAAAATTCGTGGAGCACATTAAACAGTTCATATAATATTTATTTTAATATTTTTAAAACCATTTATTTGGTATATCTCTTAATAAAATAATTAGTATAATAATTTTGTATAATTATTTAATATACTTGTTTGTTGAATAAAAATTAAAAATAAAATCCTTTGATGAAGATAAATATCAAGGGTTTTATAATAATAATTTTACTTGAATTTATCATCTTAAAATAACAACATGTAAATTGTTATCTTTACTAAATTATGAAAGTGACAACTTTGGAATCTTTTAAAATAAAATATTATAAGTGTCATAATCGCCTTAATAAGGATCCAAATGGTCAAAATTCGGCCATTGGATGATTATGGTTTATATATACAGTAATAATAAGTTTTGTGCAGATTTTTGGGCCTTTTGATATGTATTACTATTTCAATAAAAACTATATTATTGATTTTCACTAAATAAATAATTTCTGCATCATTAATGTATAAGATAATAAGGTAATTAAATAACTCTTAAAAATTAAAAATAAATTACCATGATAAAGAAAATCATTTTATCTTTCAAATGAGTATTTATGACCGAATTTATATTCTGTATAAATTTATATTAAAAATACTTTAATTATTAAAGTTGAGTGAGACATATTTCACTTTCCTTTAAATAAAATAAACTAAAGGTCTTAATCACCTCCAAGTGGATTCTAATTGATTCCATTTCGACCCAAATATGCCTTAGGACAAAATATAAGCATCCAATTATATTAATACAAGTGTTGGGGTAATTTTATAATATTATATTTACCCTTAATTACCCGATTTACCTTTTACTATGATAAATAAAATTTACCGTAGTTACTATTCATAATGCCTAAAAATAAAAAGTAGCTTATTAACACAATTTGGACCCACTGATTCCAAATATGGAATCCATTTTTCTAAATTCAATACACAAAAGTTGCATAAATTAATTTAAAATTAATCTCGTTGTTAAGAAAACGTGTATTAAAAGTTATAACATTGCAAAAGATTGAAATGTTTTTACCTATGAATTCAATGTAAAATTAATGTTAATGACATAAATTATATTAAATGGTAAAAATATATTCTATTTATAATTTAAAACCATTTAATATTATAATCTAACCATATAAATTATTGAGATGAAAAAAGTTGTTTTTAATTAAAATTTAGGGTGGTTTTACTATTCATCAAAATATGAAAGTTACCAGAATAATATGAAAAATTTATCCAAAGTAAATTTTTATTTCTTGATTCCAAAGAAGAATTTTATTTTGTCAAATTTAACTTATAAACATGTCAAAAACTAGATTTAAAGTGGGTGCTTCATCAAAAGGTGGCAAAACTGCATTTTTTGAAAAATACTTATTTTACCTGAAAATTTTATTTTGTTTTTATACCATGTTCTAGAAAATGTATAAGATGAATAATAATGTTATAAAATTAAAAATATAGTTAATACTATTTATAACGTCTAGTTCATAATAATATTATAACAATATATCGTTGTTTAGTAAAACTCGGTATTGCGTACAACACACGCTATCGAAGAAGGTCGCGATTGCGTGTAATGCAAGCCAAGTCAGGGTTGCATTTAGTGCACAACTCTTTTTTTGTTGCGTATAAAAAAATAAAAAAATATTTCATTAATACATTGAATATATATATATATACTCAATGTTGCGTAGAATAACTACTATCAAACAAACTTGAAATTGTGTGTAACACGATCCAAGATTAGTATTGCATATACTGCAATCTAATACAGCGTCGCGTATAGCGCAAGATAATCTTGGTGTATCATAAAGTAGAATATATGAAAGAGATTAAAAAGAATATATCTTATAAAATCTCGGGTTGTTACATTCTGCCCCCCTTAAAATGAATTTCGCCCTTGAAATTCGTTGGGGTTATAAATTGTTTACTATTCATAGAAACCCACATCATAAAAAGGAATACTAAAACTTAATTTTAAAAACTAAAGTATGAAATGTAATGATTACCCAAATTAACTAATAACTGTGTTTCCACATAGGAGAACATAGGTGAAAATATGGATATGGAAGAGAAATCTAACCGTTAAGTTTTGATGGATAGTGGTAGAGAACAGGGCTATGAAAAAACTAACAATAAAAAAGCCATAAATTTGTGATGATCTAAGGTAGCATCAGATTCATCAAATATAAGGGCACTAGGACAACATTTTTGGTTTTCAAGATCATTTCCCTAAAGTTGAAGAATTTTAATTAGAAGAAATACATACTTTATGTCGATATAATCTCACTATTGTTCGTGCCTTGAACAATTTCCACTTCATCTCTTAAAGAAATGAAGTTGAATTTGTCATTCATGAAGTGTTAGCAGATCATGTGATAGAATGATGGGTCATTCCATTTGTCTCAAACAAAAGGTTATCAATAGTTTTATACATAAGTCCATCTATCGTATATCGTTCCAAAAATGGACTTATACTTCATCTATCATACCACTTAATAAAATAAAACTAGTTTCTACTAACCAGGGACTTCCTGTAGGCCATTGGTATGTGATAAAGGCCAGTCGCCCTTCATTTGTGGGTTCGATTCCCACAGCCTTGTCTGACGCGATGGGTTGTCGCCCGTCCTGCAGGTTGTCCTTTTTCTCAAACTACATTACTATAACATCCCATCAATAATAACAAAAAAAAGTTTTATCCTTAAACAATACTAACTTATGTCCAACATAATCCATTCCAATCTTTAGGCTTATCTAAAATACTTCAGTCCAAGATCATAGTATAAAGAAAACAATTACTAGAAAGGTTATCTACCAAGAATGTGAATACAAGAATTTATCCCACATATATCATAAGATATATCTTGTTGGTTATATTCCAAACACATGAATACCTTAGTCATATATTCTCTTAAAACATAAATTACCATAGAACCTTATGAAAACATGAATGCTGTCAAAAGGTAACTCTTTTCACAAACCAAAATCCCAAAAAAAATCAATATAATCAAACCATAATATCACTTAGTCCTTATATCAGTCACGAGATCATGAATACAATCAAACATCTCATTATCTTCTTATCCCTTCATTATTCTCATATCATCTACTTTCCAAAAATATCTGAATAACCTTCCATGGTTACCGATACCATTCAACATATACTTTAAAATACTTTAGTAAAAACAATATTGTAACAATACTTAGATGATTCTTTATTCCATAGTACCATAAATTATTCTTTATAAACATACAATCATTCCACTAACTTCTTAAACCACTGACTGAGATTCATCATTTCTTTCATATCATATTTCATTTGTAGTATCTTCATCATCATCCACATAAATACTACTCATATGACCATGCTGATTCTCTTCATGATATTTTCCCTTAGGGCATTGGTTTTCATAATGCCCATACATTCCACATTTAAAACATCTAGTCATTGTTGATGTCATAGCAATACCATTATCCTTGTCCATGGTGTTAACTGAACCTTTTCCTTTGCACTTACTGGCTTTGTGTCCTTCTTTTCCACACCCAAAGCATCTGCCAGTTCCTTTGAAACAATCTCCTCAATGCCGCTTCCCACATGATTTACATGAGGCAAATTGAACTTTCTTTCCTCTATGATCATCATGAAACTCCATCTTTCTCTTATTATCTAAGTCGGGAAACTTACCAAAGTTGAGATTATTGATCATATTATGAGATTGCTGATTAGGAATAATAAGGATGTTTGGACTTCCAAATCCCATTTCATTTGGTTTCTCATGAAGAATATCATTCCATTGTCCGTCATATCCTCCATTATCATGAATCTTCCTGTTTCCAGCCATTTTCTAAAACCCAAAAAGAACAGTGTGAGAAGAAAAAATCATGCTAGGGAAAACAACATAGTAAAGGGGGAGTACCCTCAATATCTAACATCTTAGGTTAAATTCTAATATCGTTACCGTAGTTCTAGGACTATATCCTATACGTATACTTATCCTTAGGGACATCCCTAGACATACCTTAGAAATATCTCTAGGGATCTCACTAACATTTTCGCATCCTAGTTTCCAAAGGTTAACTAAACCTTTCCTCTGATACCAACTGTAGAGACCCGAAGCTTGACATATATGGACATTACATTACTTTTTTGGAATACTTAATACAAAACAAAAACAGACACACAAGGATCATAATAGTTTAGTTTCTTTGGAAACTTGGAATATAAACTTCTAATCATGTTGAAAGACCATCAACAAATCCCATAATGATCTTCCCCTTTTAGTTTCCTTACCTAAAACCTTTCTTTATTTCCTGGGTAAAATAAAACATAAAAAAGGTGAGATAAAATTCTCAGTAAGGGAAAACATAGATAACATAAAACAATCCATAAACATTTGAAATCAAAAACATGAACATGAAATTTAAACATCAAAATCTTGAGCAAAGACATAAATCGTGGAAGTACGTAAGGCATATATCATAATGGAACATCAACCATGATAAAATATAATGGAAATAAAACATGTAATTTTGGCAACCATTCAGCACATGTTATGATTTCCATAGTAGCCAAGGCATTGCTGCCAAGACCATCTTAGTGGACAAAGTCCCTTTCTGAATCGAGTTCACTCCTCGTTTCAGTCCTGTAACACTGAACTGGATTAACTTACCGTTCCAGCCATGTCAATCTCATGAGAAATAAATCTTTACCAAATGCATTGGAGGGAGATATAGGTCACACCCATCTCATAATGAAATCATTCTTGCATGTGCCACAAAATAAACATACATTCTTCATAATAACCCAACGAATAAAATGGGTTTCATAAACATCATCCCATCATCACATAATCTATATAAAATAAATGGATATCATTTCATAATAAGAAAATTGAAACCATGTAAATCATAGAGACATGATACTTGAGACATACACATATAAAATAATGTCATTTTAGATGGAAAATAATTTTGATAAAACACTTGAAATGAATTCTTGAGGAAAATATCCGTTCTTCTTTAAAATAATTTTCTTTTCACAAAATGTTATTCAATTTTAAAAGAAAAGGATTTTGTTAAAAATAGTCATGAAATATTTTGGAGGAAGCTTCATGAAAATAAGGCTTTATAAAACCGTAAAAATCCTTTCATGCCGTAGAAGTTAAAAAAAACATTCTTCCCGTACTTTGGCCAGAAAAGTCAAAAAGTACCTCATACGAAAAACGACAAAAGATTCCTTTCATATCTTTTACTAAAAACTCACCGAAGGGTAAAATTGGATTTAAAAAAATTATAGGTGGATGGATATAATATTGCATATTGAGGAAACATGGATGTGGATGATAAAATACACCACAGTAAATACCAAAGTATAAACAATCTCGGATAAAAATGAGATTGTGATATTTTCCCTTACCTCAGGTTCGATTTGCTTTGTAAGTGTCTGAACCTCCTCTTCTTTGAAGCGCCTCTTTGAGACCTCCTCTTAGGGAACTAAAATTGGTCTTTGAAGAATACCAGGACCTCTAGGATGTTTCTAGGGAAGTGGGGAAGTGAAATGGTTAGGGTTTGGCCGAGCTTGAAGGCTCAAATTGGTGTAAGGAGGAGAGGGAGGAGGTGCCCTTTTATAAGGGAGGAGAGGGGCACCTTTGGAATCCTCAAAAATATTAGTTTAATATAAATTTAAACCCCACATAAAAACCTCCAAAAATGACTCAATTCTAATATTAGATGAGATAGGGTTCTAATCTCATCAACCAATCAAATTTAGACATGTTTTGATCTTATTTTAATCCCTATCATTTTTATTTATCCTTATTTAATCTATTTAAGTTTATTTGTGGTAATAAAATTCTAAATTTTAAATGGTTATAAATAATCACTTATGTGTTGTTAATTTTCCATAATTGGATACTTTATGCCATTTTAGACTATATAATTTTCAATTTATAATTTTTAAATATTTTTGTGATTTTTAAACAATTTAATAATATGTTATTTTTATAAAATAACAATAGTGTCAATTTTAAAACTATTCATTTATTTGAATTTAAATAAAATCTACACAGAGGATATATTCTAACTAAAATATTTAATATATTCCTAACATTTTAAAGTTGTCTATAAAATTCGTGAAGCACATTAAAGAGTTCATATAATATTTATTTTAATATTTTTAAAACCATTTATTTGGTATATCTCTTAATAAAATAATTAGTACAACATTTTTGTATAATTATTTAATATACTTATTTGTTGCATAAAAATTAAAAATAAAATCATTTGATGAATATAAATATCAAATATTTTATAATAATAATTTTACTTGAATTTATCATCTTAAAATAACAACATGTAAATTGTTATCTTTACTAAATTATGAAAGTGACAACTTTGGAATCATTGAAAATAAAATATTATAAGTGTCATAATCGCCTTAATAAGGATCCAAATGGTCAAAAATTTTGTCAGTGGATGATTATGGTTTATATATAGACTAATAATAAGTTTTCTTCAGATTTTTTGGCCTTTTGATATGTATTACTATTTCAATAAAAACTATATTATTGATTTTTCACTAAATAAATAATTTATGCATCATTAATGTATAAGATAATAAGGTAATTAAATAACTCTTAAAAATTACAAATAAATTACCATGATAAAGAAAATAAATTTATCTTTCAAATGAGTATTTATTACTGAATTTATATTCTGTATAAATTTATATTAAAAATACTTTAATTATTAAAGTTGAGTGAGACATATTTCACTTTCCTTTAAATAAAATAAACTAAAGGTCTTAATCACCTCCAAGTGGGTTCCAATTGATTCCATTTCGACCCAAATACGCCTTAGGACAAAATATAAGCATCCAATTATATCAATACATGTGTTGTGGTAATTTTATAATATTATATTTACCCTTAATTACCCGATTTACCTTTTACTATGGTAAATAAAATTTACCGTAGTTACTATTCATAATGCCCAAAAATAAAAAGTAGCTTATTAACATAATTTGGACCCACTGATTCCAAATATGGAATCCATTTTTCTAAATTCAATACACAAAAGTTGCATAAATTAATTTAAAATTAATCCCATTGTTAAGAAAACGTGTTTTAAAAGTTATAACATTGCAAAAGATTGAAATGTTTTTACCTATGAATTCAATGTAAAATTAATGTTAATGACATACATTATATTAAATGGTAAAAATATATTCTATTTATACTTTAAAACCATTCAATATTATAATTTAACAATATAAATTATTGCGATGAAAAAAGTTGATTTTAATTAAAATATAGCGCGGTTTTACTATTCATCAAAATATGAAAGTTACCAAAATAATATGAAAAATTTATCCAAAGTAAATTTTTTTTTCTTGATTCCAAAGAAGAATTTTATTTTGTCAAATTGAACTTATAAACATGTAAAAAACTAGATTTAAAGTGGTTGCGCCATCAAAAGGCGACAAAACTACATTTTTTGAAAAATACTTATTTTACCCGAAAAATTTATTTTGTTATTATACCATGTTATAGAAAATGTGTAAGATGAATAATAATGTTATAAAATTCAAAATATAGTTAATACTATTTATAATGTCTAGTTCATAATAATATTATAACAATATATTGTTGTTTAGTAAAACTCGGTATTACGTACAACACACGCTATCGAAGAAGGTCGCGATTGCGTGTAATGCAAGCCAAGTCAGGGTTGCGTTTAGTACACAAATCCTTTGTTGTTGTGTATAACAAAATAAAACAATATTTCATTAATACATTGAATATATATATATATATATACTCAATGTTGCGTAAAATAACTACTATCAAACAAACATGAAATTGTGTGTAACACGATCCAAGATTAGTGTTGCATATACTGAAAGCTAATACGGTGTCGTGTATAGCGCAAGATAATCTTGGTGTAGCGTATAGTAGAAGATATGAAAGTGATTAAAAAGAATATATCTTATAAAATCTCAGGTTGTCACAGAGACCCGGCAAGAGTCGACGGGTGCCAAAATGCCCAGTCCCGTAACTGGGTAATCCACTGGAGGGAGACCCGGCTAAAGTCAGTGAAGGGACCACTACACCGCCCAGTTGGAGGTAACCCGGCATCGGGGACCACTGCCCAGCCCAGCTGAAGGTAAGCTCGGCCTCGAGGACCACTTCCCATCCCCGTTGGAGGTAAGTCCGGCATCGGGGACCACTGCCCAGCCCCGCTAGAGGTAAGCCCGGCATCGGG
The DNA here is from genome assembly GCA_963277665.1 of Viscum album. Classification (NCBI taxonomy): domain Eukaryota; kingdom Viridiplantae; phylum Streptophyta; class Magnoliopsida; order Santalales; family Viscaceae; genus Viscum; species Viscum album. The sequence continues at coordinate 1,057,292,223 of OY728133.1, forward strand.
GACCACTGCCCGGCCTAGATGGAGGTAAACCCGGAACTGCTCTGGCCATCCCAGTTGAATGGTACTGCTCGGTGAACACTGCTGTACTGGTCATCCCTGCTAGATGGTACAACTGGCGAGCCCTGCTCGAAACAACCTCAGCCCTGCTGGAAACAACCTCAGCCCTGCTGGAAACAACCACAACCCTGCTGGAAATAACCTCAGCCCTGCGGGAAACAACCTCCTAGGTAGAGGATCGATGCTCGCGTAAAGTGTTGGTCACACCTAATCCACAAGAACTCTAACAGGGAACACAAAGCAATGGGAGAAACTCCCCAGGCCTCTCAGGGCGATCACACGCCAATCCACCGAGTCACTGTCAAAGCAGACCGAGACAACTCATCCCAGAAAGTGGGAAAAACACCCACACTATACGAACACCCGTAGTTGCAAACAGTGTCGCAGTCCGATGAAAGGGGCACGACACTGAAACCCCTTACAGTTGAAGAAACAGAAGAACCAAACCATCTCTGCCGGCCAAAACCATCGAGAACAGAACCAGGGGGAAGCCACTCAACCCTGCTGGTCGAAACCATCGAGAAGAGGACCAGGGGAAAACTCAACCCTACTGGTCAACAAATGAGAACAAAGGGACCCTCTATGTCACAAGAGGTCAAAAGTACGTAAAGCAGATCACGACACGCACATGGGGCCCACACGGCGTGTGGCCCCAAGTCAACCCCGACCAAGAGCACAAACATTCTCACGTACCAACATCAACATGTACCTCCCAGCGCTCCTGTATACTCCCAGAGTATACCACGTCTCCAGCCCAAAGGCTAACGTGCACCCGACACCCAACATCAACGTGAAGGCGTGACGTAACAACTCCAACCTGCCCCCTCAAAGGATGAGGCACAAGCAACCACCTCTCGTTAAGCATAAATTCACTCACATGAGAGTGTATGTGATCACACGCCAAGGGTTCTCTGCAAACACCATAGGAAGAACCACCACCGGGGCACCTTCACATTCCACATTTAATAAGATCGTGTAAGAGGCTCTGCTTAACCAAACGGATCATACCATTGTAATCCTCGTGAAAAAACATGTGAGATCGACTACTTACTCTCCTCCAACGGATATCCGACAGAAAATTCACCAACACCGCCTCATGCCCGAACGACGTCCCGTGATCCCGAGCCTCGGCCCCGAAAAAAGTTGGGTGCATCGCACCATTGCGATCCCCTTAGGAAAACACGTTAAAAAGACTGCTCAATTGAGCGCAACGGATATCCAGAGAAAAAGATGCATTCCGGCGCACCGCACACGAGCGGTGCTATGTGGGACCCGCATCCCGGTCCCGAAACTCAATGGAAGGGTCACACCATTGCGATCCTCTCGAAAAAGTACACGAAATGGACTATTCACTTGTCTAAAACGGTCACTCGATGATAGAGATGGAAAATCACTGTCAACGCCCAAACGACCCTCGTGGGACCCGCACCATCGTGTCAAATTAGAGCGGTTAGATTGCGCCATTGCGATGCCCTCGGAAAAACACCCAAAAACAACTGCTCGCACGCCCCGGATGGACGTCCGATGAAAAAGTCGTGAAACGCTGCATGCAGCTTGAAAGACGGGTCGTGGGGCATGCGCCTCAACTTCGGCCTCAACGCCCGAAACTACCCTGGAAAGCTTTGCCCTGGTGCCAGGGTCCCAACTCCGTTGACGGTGCTCAAAACGGACGTCAGATGTGTGCACACCGTCCAAAACAAGAATTCCCGGAAAAAGCGCTCAACCGCTTGACGGCGTGTCTCGCTTCTGAGGCCCCTGTCTCGGGGATTAAAATCACCCGAAACCATCTCAAATTATCCCTCTCATTCTGAGGCATGCGCCGCCGCAGACGGCTCTCGAAACCGACTTCCGTTTTGTGATTTATTAACGTATAAATCATTTTATAATAATAATAATAATAATAATAATAATATATTATTATTATTATAACCTTATTAATATATATATATATTTAACTAAAACCAGACTGGTCGTTCGGCCGGTATTCTCCTTCTCCCAACAGGACCCGCAAATGGCGGGTCCTGGTTTCCTCCTGCAACCCCCGAGGTTACCGCCTCGGCTCCTCCACTGACCGTGCCAGGCCGGCGCCCGCCTGCTGCCGACGACCCGCTGCGCGCCGCGCTCGCCGTCCGTGAGCCCCGGCCGACCGCCTCCGCCTAGCGCCTCCACGCTCGCCGTCGTCGACACCCTCAGCATCCCCCTCGACCGCGAGCCGCTGTATCCCCTAGATTCCTCCGCTCGGCCTCACGCCACCGCCATCGTAGCCGAAGTCGCCGTCCCGGATCGTCGGAAGCCCTCAAACCGGCCGGAAAACCCCAAAAACCCGCAACTTTCACCGGACGACCGCGGCCTCCTCCGAAATCCGATTTACAAACCGAAAAGAGCGATGGAAAGCTCATAAATTATACTAAACGATTATGGGATTTGTTCAAAGATCAAACAACAACTTCATGCATATAATCTAACTCAAATAGGGGTTCGGGATTTAAAACCGAAAACAACAACCGCCTACCTGCGAGGGCGTAGCCCGGAGCTTCGCCGCACGTCCACCCTTGTCGTTGTCGCTTCCACCATGATTGGGAGGTAGGAGGAGGAGGATGAAGAGGAGAGGATGGGTTTTATCCAGGGGAATATGGGAGGAAGGGGAAGGGGTTTGGTTTAAGTAGGAAAAATAATTAATTAAAAACTTTAATTAATTAAAACTCCCAAAAAAACCCGCATCTGAAACACCAGACGGGATCGAGGTTAAGCCTCCCCTAGGGTAAAAACCACCTCCTGAGCACAACTTTGTTCTCAGAATTTGATTCCGAGCTTTTGTTTGAATGTTATAAAGCTGAACGCCCAAAGACGCTAAATTACGAAAATGCCCCTGGGTCCATTTTTCACAGACGGCCCACGCCCGCAAAACTTATACCCCTCCTAGGGTAAACGGCACATTAAGAACTCAATGGTGACCTTGGTTTTCCAATCTGATCCACCGTTTAAGAGATACTCGAGTTTGACCATTAAACGAATAAATAAATTAATTAATTTTTCCTTTTAACGTTCTGGGAGCGGGCGAGGGGTCCAAACATCCCGCGCCGACACATTTTATGTTGTTACTAGGGTAAAAACCCCATTTAGAACCCATCTGTACACTAGGATCTCTGATATGAATCACCGTTTAGGAGTTATATCATTTATTTGGCGTTTCCATTGTGAACGTACTGAAGATTTAATTTCGGCCACACCGGGGCTCGGAATCGCACGTCGTCTGAAGGAGATACTTTGTAATATCATCAAGAATATTCCAATGTCTTTCACAGCAAAAACCAGGTTCTTACATCATTCCATCCTTCAAGATTTTCATCCCCGAAAAGAAAAACTAGGGAACAACTCAGGGTACTAAGCCCACACATGGCTCTCTCATACCCAGAAGAACTCACGCATAGCTCCACATCACCGCACACTGACCAAAGGGTTTGATCCATTCACGTGAGGTCTACCCTCATCGATGACGTGCACAAGAGCATGCGCACTTATTCTTGGGTGAGTCACGTGGGAGACGTCATGCACCCACTCCCGACTTTGGGGTTAGGGAAAGGCATTAGACAACCTCTCCATCCCTTTGCACAGTCTCAAACAGCCCGAAGGCTCTCGAGGGTAATTCACCTCCCCGATTGAACCTCTACGTCGCACTCTACGACTAGAATCTCCATATGGACCTAGGACAAGGCCCGGTGATTCCCTCCTTCAGAATATCCATATGGTGGAACACTCAAGGATATCTGGTCACGCAAGATTCCATAGTCGATGTCTCGCAACCCAGACTCTCTTACACGCTCGTAAAGCAAAGGATTCGACACCATTGACTAGAGAAAAAGGTCCCACGCCTCTTATCATACCAACACAGGGTTACACCGACGCCCCGCACCACCCTGGTAACACCTCAAGCAAGGAGCAGGGAGGAAAGCATTCCACACAAAGAGTCTAACAATTCTACTGTAAGAAGTCGGAGATCTGTAGAGCGTACCTCTTACCACCTCATGCTCTATAGGATCATAGACATCCAAAGCTCGCGGTTGTCCGTTGTCCCAACTGTCATCTCCCGGAGCCTGACATGGACCGCCTAGTGGTGATGAGAAGATCCCGTAAAGTCTCCCCCCACTACCTGCTCCTCCCGCTCTTTTTCTAGCACCACCTCTCTGGGTAAAAATCTGATCACAACACTGCCTCTGTTGTGATGGTGCACCTGCTTCCTGCCCGAAGCTCTCTGCATGCCTAGTCGGGCAGTCTCATGCCAGGTGACCTCGCCCATTGCAAGCATAGCACTGACCCTCTTCGGGCTACACTGGTGCCCTCCGGCGCCACTGTGGTGTACGACCACGCCCCTGAGTCCGGTTGTGAGAAAACCACCTGTGTCGAGGTTCTGCTTGCCGACGCCCGCTAGTTGCCGTATAAGTCTCGGTTCCAAAGTGCCTGCTGCCACCACCAACTCTAGAACGTGACATGAGGCTCTCTATCACCAGCGCCTGCTCTAACACCCTGGCATATGGGGAAATGCCCAAGGTTACTATGACAACACGAATCTCTCAGCGGAGACTCTGCTCAAACTTTTGCGCTCGGATGTTGTCGTCATGGACCAAGTCCGGGTAAAAGCATGCACGGTCTGCGAAACTAGCCGCGTACTCGGCCACCATCATCCCTCCCTGCTGAAACTGAAGGATCTCCTAAATCTGAACGGATCGCAAGCAGAAGGGGAAAAAATCCTCACGAAACAACAACTAAAATTCGCCCCACGAAAACGACAACTCGTCAAGAAACTGAGTCACCAGACTCCACCAATGCAAAGCTGCTCCACGAAAAAGGTTGGCTGCCAAAGCCACTCTCTGATCTGTCAGCGTCTGCACAAGCCTGAAAAGGCGAACCACTGCCTCCAGCCAAACCTCTGCTGCCTGAGGGTCTGGCTCACCAATGAACCTCAGTGGTCCCTACCGCTGGAACTCACGAAGCGCGCTCAACCTGCACTCAAGCTCCGCCTACTCTACTAAAGCTGTCTGCTGCTCAACAGGTGGGGGTGTTGCTACCGGCCCACCCGGAGAAAGGGGATCGCATGATGGGTCCTGGACTAAGGCCTCATAGCTCACTGGTTCGTCATCACAAACCAAAGCTGGTATCCTGGCTGGCTGTCTTTGCAGAGACATATTGAATATTATCATGGAGTGCCGCAGTCAGATGAGCATATATGTATATAACATTCACAACAATGGGGAGTTGACTCAAGAAGAACAGTCAAGGACTCAATCCTATGTGATGCACAAACCAAATTTTCCCTGAAACAAGTGTCTCAGCAAGCCGAGTCGATAAAAGGGTTATCAAGGTCCTGGTGAATGGATACGTCGGCCGCCGCACCACCACTGGACTCCCTGGCCTAAGAGCCGCTCTCGAGACACGTTAACATTGTTTCCCTAAATCCCAACCAATTCCTTTTATTTTAGGGACATCCGAACAGCGTCCCAAGGAACGAACCACCACTGATACCAATTTGTCATGACCCGAACCTACCTGGGCTCGAGCCGCAACTACCCCAAGCCCGCCTCCATAAACCAGGGGCTGGCGACCAGCGCCGAAGGCACAATAACTCGGGGAGGACTTTGCCTAAGTACTGTACACACACACACAACACACTCAATGCAAGAGTGCAGAGTAAAAGAGAAAAGACAAGTAAATTAAAAGCGCAACTACTATAAATAACCACAAGAGTGCATCGACCTCTAAATAGTACAAATTAAAAACTGAAAAGAAAAGGGTAAAAACACATGCCCAACCAGAAAAGTGCCACAACCCAGCAACAGGTAAACAAAAGAAAACAGCTGGAAGGGTCCCCCACCTAGAACCCGACTCCGACCACCGCACGCGGTCCAAGCTCCCGAACTCCTATGCTCCACTGAATTCACGACCAACCTGTCCATCGTCTGCAAGGGCACACCAAGTGCGGGAAAAGCCCAAGCAGGGGTGAGTATAAAAATACTCATTAGGATACCCCGAAGGTTCGAGGGAGCAACAAAGGAGGTACTAAAGGGTGAGTAGTAGAGAAAACAAGAAAAGTAAAGTAGTACAACCGAGAGTGTAGTAAGGGGTAACAGTAGAGAGTCCAGCTCAACCCAACAAGAGGAAAGAAGGTAGACTCGTCCAGACACAAGGAGTTGGAAACGGTGAGAAGGTGAACTTCCCGTCGAGTCTTCACTACCTATAGTAGGAGAGTAGACTCGTCCAACCATGAGAAGCTAGACATGGAAATCACATGGCATACTCTGCGCGTCTTCGCCTCTCCTGGAAGGAGGGTAACCAAACCCAAGAAGTGGGTACCGGAACAAGGTATATACAAGTCCATATGCTCAATCAAGAATCCCAAACAAGATCGTAAGGGGATCTCCATCCCATAGCTCAGCCCAAGAAAAGTGAGTTGCCAATAGTCGCAGAAGTAACATCATCAATGCCCACCATCCCGCACATCTGCCCCGAACCCCTAGTCAAGGGGCTCAAACCACCACACCTCGACACTATCCGCTTTGGGCGGCACTGACTCACCCACACGGTTTTAGGTTGCATCACAAGGACGCGTCTTGGTGGGGGAAAAGCGCCCCTCGTACTTGAGAGTTCTGGGGTAACGTCAAACCACAACTCATCACTGGAGGGTCCCTAGAAGTCAACGGGTTCCCACTATAGGGAGACCCGGCAAGAGTCGACGGGTACCACACTGCCCAGTCCCTTAACAGGGAAATCCACTGGAGGGAAACCCGGCTAAATTCAGCGACGGGACCACTTCCCAGCCCAGCTGGAGTTAACCCGTCATTGGGGACCACTGCCCAGCACAGCTGGAGGTAAGCCCGGCATCGGGGACCACTGCCCAACCCCGCTGGAGGTAAGCCCGGCATCGGGGACCACTGCCCAGCCCAACTGGAGGTAAACTCGGAACTGCTCTGGCCATCCCTGCTGGATGGTACTGCTCGGTGAACACCGCTATACTGGCCATCCCTGCTGGATGGTACAACTGGCGAGCCCTGCTCAAAACAACCTCAGCCCTACTGGAAACAACCTCAGCCCTGCTGGAAACAACCTCAGCCCTGCTGGAAACAACCTCAGCCCAGCTGGAAACAACCTCAGCCCTGCTGGAAACAACCTCAGCCCTACTGGAAACAAACTCAGCCCTGCTGGAAACAACCTCATCCCTGCTGGAAACAACCTCATCCCTGTTGGAAATAACCTCAGCCCTGCTGGAAACAACCTCCTGGGTAGAGGATCGGTGCCCGCGTAAAGTGTTGGTCACACCGAATCTACAAGAACTCTATCAAGGAACACAAAGAAACGGGAGAAACTCCCCAGGCCTCTCAGGGCGATCACACTCCAATCCACCGAGTCATTGTCGAAGCGGACCGAGACAACTCATCCCAAAAAGTGGTAAAAACACCCACACTGTACGAACACCCGTAGTCGCAAATGGTGATGCAGTCCGATGAAAGTGGAACGACACTGAAACCCCTTACAGCTGAAGAAATAGAGGAACCAAACCATCTCTACCATCCAAAACCATCGAGAACAGAACTAGGGGGAAGCCACTCAACCCTGCTGGTCAAAACCATCGAGAAGAGGACTAGGGGAAAACTCAACCCTGCTGGTCAACAAATGAGAATAAAGGGACCCTCTACGTCATGAGAGTTCAAAAGTACATAAAGCAGAGCACGACACGAACATGGGGCCCACACGACGTGTGGCCCCAAGTCAACCCCGACCAAGCGCACAAACATTCTCAGGTACCAACATCCATATGTACCTCCCAGTGCTCTCGTATACTCCCAGAGTATACCACATCTCCAGCCCAAAGGCTAACATGCAGCCGGCATCCAACGTCAACGTGAAGGCATGACGTAACAACTCCAACCTACCACCTCAACGGCTGAGGCACAACCAACCACATCTCGTTAAGCATAACTTCACTCACATGAGAGTGTATGCGATCACACGCCAAGGGTTCTCTACAAACACCACAGGAAGAACCACCACTACGGCACCTTCACATTCCACATTTAATAAGATCACGTAAGATGCTCCGCTCAACCAAACGGATCGTACCGTTGTAATCCTCGCGAAAAAACATGCGAGATCGACTACTTACTCGCCTCCAATAGAAATCCAACGGAAAAGTCACCAACACCGCCTCACGCCCGAACAACGTCCCGTGATCCCGAGCCTCAGCCCCGAAAACAGTCGGGTGCATCTCACCATTGCGATCCCCTTAGGAAAACACGTCAAAAAGACTTCTTAATTGAGCACAGTGGATATCTGAAAAAAAAAAAGATGCATTCCGGCGCACCGCACACGAGTGGTGCTATGTGGGACCCGCATCATGGTCCCGAAACTCAACAGACGGGTCGCACCGTTGCGATCCTCTCAAAAAAGTACATGAAATGGACTATTCACTTTTCCAAAACGGGCACTCGATGATATAGATGGAAAATCACCATCAACGCCCAAACAACCCTCATGGGGCCCGCACCATCGTGTCAAATTAGATCGGGCAGATTGCGCCATTGCGATGCCCTCGGAGAAACACCCAAAAAAACTGCTCGCACGCTCCGAATGAACGTCCGATGAAAAAGTCATGAAACGCTGCACGCAGCTCAAAAGACGGGCCGTGGGGCCTGCGCCTCAACTTCTGCCTCAACACCCGAAACTACCCTGGAATGCTTCACCTCGGCACCAGGGTCCCAACGTCGCAGACGACGCTCAAAACGGACATTGGATGTGTATGCGCCGTCCAAAACAAGAATTCCCAGAAAAAGCGCTCAACCACTTGACGGTGTGTCGCGCTTCCGAGGCCCCTGTCTCGGGGATTAAAGTCACTCGAAACCATCTCAAATTATCCCTCTCATTCTGAGGCACGCACCGCCGGAGACAACTCGCGAAACCGACTCCTGGTTTATGATTTATTAACGTATAAATCATTTTATAATAATAATAATAATAATATATTATTATTATTATTATAACCTTATTAATATATATATATATATATATATTAACTAAAACCAGACTGGCCGTTCGGCCGGTCTTCTTCTTCTCCCAACAGGACCCGCAAATGGCAGGTCTTGGTTTCCTCCCGCAGCCCACGAGGTCGCTGCCTCGGCTCCTCCGATGATCGCACCAGGCCGGCGCCTGCCTGCTGCCGACGACCCACCGCGCGCCGCCCTCGCCGTCTGCGAGCCCCGGCTGACCGCCTCCGCCTGGCGCCTCTGCGCTCGCCGTCGCCGACACCCTCAGCAGCTCCCTCGACCGCGAGCCGCCGTCTCCCCCAGCTTCCTCTGCTCGGCCTCACGTCGTTGTCGCCGTAGCCGAAGCCGCTGGCTCCTTCCGCCGTCCCGGATCGCCGGAAGCCCTCAAACTGGCCAGAAAAACCCAAAAACCCGCAACTTTTGCCGGACGACCGCAACCTCCTCCGAACTCCGATTTACAAACCTAAAAGGGTGATGGAAAGCTCCTAAATTATACTACATGATTATGGGATTTGTTTGAAGATCAAACAACAAATTGATGCATATAATCGAACTCAAAGAGGGGTTCGGGATTTAAAACCGAAAACAACAACCGCCTACCTGCGAGGGCGTAGCCCGGAGCTTCGCCGCACATCCACCCTTGTCGTTTCCACTTCCATCGTGATTGGGAGGTAGGAGGAGGAGGAAGAAGAGGAGAGGATGGGGTTTCGCCTGGGGAAGAGGGGAGGAAGGGGAAGGGGTTTGGTTTAAGTAGGAAAAATAATTAATTAAAAACTTTAATTAATTAAAACTCTAAAAATAACCCGCATCTGAAACGCCCGACGGGGTCGAGGTTAAGCCTCCCTTAGGGTAAAAACCACCTCCTGAGCACAACAGAGGTCTTGGAATTTGATTCTGAGCTTCCGTTTGAAAGTTATAAAGTTGAATGCCCAAAGCCGCCAAATTACGAAAACGCCCCTGGGGCCATTTTTCACAGACGGCCCACGCCCGCAAAACTTATATCGCTCCTAGGGTAAAAGACACATTCTAAACTCAACGGTGCCCTCTGTTTTTCAATCCGAGCCACCGTTTAAGAGATACTCGAGTTTAACCATTAAATGAATAAATTAATTAATTAATTTTTCCATTTAACGTTCCAGGAGCGGGCGAGGGGTCCAAACATCCCACGAAGACACGTTTTATGTAGTTCCTAGGGTAAAAACCCCATTCTGGACCCATCCGTACACTCGGATATCTGATCTGAAACACCGTTTAGGAGTTATCACATTTATTTGGCGTTTCCAGTGTGAACACACTGAAAATTTAATTTTGGTCACACCGGGGCTCGGAATCGCACGCCGTCTGAAGGCGCTGCTCTGGAATATCATCAAGAATATTCCAAAGTCTTTCACAGAAAAAATAGGGTTCTTATATAGGGAGGGGTTATTGGAGAGAGAAAAAAATCAAAACAAAAAAATGTAAAATCAAAGTTAAAACTAAATTTAAAATTCAAATTAAAAAAACAATTATCTAAATTTTTAATGTTAGATAATAATAATAATAATAATAATAATAATAATAAAATTAGAACTAAAAATTAATGCACATGTAATTAGATATTATACTATTAAGTATAAAAATAATAAACTAATAAAAAGATACTATGTTATTAATACTATAAAAACAATGAAATAAAATAAAATACAAATAGAGAATTAAAATATATACATACTAATAAAATTAATAATATAAACTAAACTAAAATCAGAGAAACTAATAATAATAATAATATAGTGTTAAATATAAAATTAATATAACTAATAAAAATACTAAATTACTAATATAAGTATATAAATTAACTAAAAATTATCAAAATTTCTAAACCACTGCAAAGCTACAAAAATAAACTAAAAATATAAAAAATGGTCAAAATAATTAATTAAAAATATGTTAGAAAATTATAAAAATACATGTAAAATACATGTACATCAGTAATATTTCTATTCATATAAAATTATTTAACAATAGTTTTACCCATTGGTGAATTTTTATTAAATGGTATTAATGAAATATTTTGTCGTTATTCGATTTGTGGTACTTTTTTACTTTTCCAGCAGACGTATGAGAAAAAATGTTTTTTTAACTTGTATGACATGAATAGATTTTTATGATTTCATAATTCATTGTTTCTTTGAAGCATACCCAACATGATTACAAAGTTATTTTCATATAAAATTATTTCTTCTAAAATTGTGTGTCATTTTGAGGAAGGAGAATGTTTTGGAATAAGAAAGGATATTTTCATCAGGAATTAATTTCAGGTGTTTTCTCAAAATTATTTTCCATCTAAGATGACACTCTTTAAATAGGGTCATACTTATAACCCTAATATTACATTGATTTTATAGTGTATTATTTTTTGAAATCCATTTGTTTTATATCAATTATGATGGAATGATGTTTAAGAAACCAAATTTTTTATGGGTTATGCGATGGTGACTGCTTTTTATTTTTGTGGAACATGTAAGAATGGTTTCATTATGAGATGTGTGATAACTATATATCTCTGAAATTAATTGGGTAATTATTTATATGTCATGATATATACATTACTCAAAGAAAAAGTAAATCTGATTCTATAATACAGTGCTGGAATGAAGAGTGAACTCGGTTCAGTAATGGACTTTGTCCGCTATGATGGTCTCGACAACGAGACTTGACTAATATGAAATGATTTTCTCTGCTTATGTGTGTATGCCACAAAATTTCATATGTTATGTTATGACTATTGGGATTATATTCCACTTTTATGATTTATCCCATGACATGATATTATAATCTTTTATATGCATGATAATATTTTCAATTGTTATGTTCATATGATTATGATATGATTGATATTTCCCTTTTTTACCCTTACTGGGAATTTGAGCTCACCCATTAATATATTTCTTTTCCCCATGTCACTAAAAAAGGTATTAAGTAAGATATGTCAAATGGGAGTCTAGTTATGAAGAAATAAGCGGGAGACAATGTGGAAGTTTTATGAACAAGTTGTTTAAGTTCCCCAATTTCTATGGACACTAAACCTATATTGTTATTGAATTGTTTTTGTTATGTTATGTAATAAATATTCCTCAATCTTGAAGTAATAAACATATGTAATTTATAGTCAATTATAGTTTGTATAAGAGAAAAGTATATTTTATCTTTGGAAACTAGGATGAGAGAACCTTAGTAAGAACCCTAAAAATATGTCTATGTATAGGGTAAAATCATATACTAGTGTTTTATAGATGTTCATGAATAACCTAGGATAAAACCTAATGTTTCCTAAATTGAAATTTTATTCTTGAATTATGTGGTTTTCTCATTATGTTTAGTGTTTCTCACACTATTCTTCTTGGTTTTAGTCAATGGATGGAACCTAAACAAACCATGTTAATACTGAATGAGATGGGTAATGAAATGATTGTCCCCATAAGAAACCAAATGTTATGGGATCTTGAGTGAAAAATATTGTAGCCATTCTCACACAACTTTCTCAAGATATGAATCATTCCGGACATCCAAATAGGAAAAGGAGGGAGAAATCTTATGTTGAATCCTTCATGAGGCTGTGTCAACCTTCATTCAACAAATCTTCTGATCCATTAGTAGATAAATAATAAATCAATACCATTGAAAATATATTTTCAGTTCTATACTATACTTAACATGATAAATTTATCTTAGAAATATGACATTTGGAAGGTGAAGTTGATCAATGTTGGAATCTTATCAAGAATACTAAGTAAAGAGATAAAATTTAGTCCCTAGAATGGGATGAGTTCAAGAACTTATTTTTCAATAATTACTTTCCCAATATTCTTTGAACAATTATGGAGAAAATAATTCATTGAAACTAAGAAAAAGGATGATGAATCTATTGGTACTTATGAAGTAAATTTTACAAGAATTTCAAGGTTCTCTTCTGGAATTATTATACAACCCTAGAGTAAAATTGATCAATTCTTTAGTGGCTTAAAACCAAGTCACTGAAGGGTATTAACCATAAGGGACTTCAATAGATATGAGGAAATTGTTCAATGTCTCTCAAGCTTGAGATGGATATTGGAGTAACCCATCAATCACATGGGTTTGATTAGAAGAGAAAAATAGAATTCAAAGGAAAACCTAATGACCACATTGAAAAGAATATGAGTTTTACCTTTTTCTCAAAGTGTGGAAAGAAACATAGAGGATATTTTCTTAAAGGGACTAGTAAATTTTTTAAGCGTTGAAAATAATGTCATCGAGAATATGAATGCTGAAGTAATGGGAAAAAGATGTCTAATTATGGGAACAAAGAAAAGGCTACACAAAATTCACCTCCTACACTTCAATGTTACAAGTGAAAGGAAATGGGTAATTATTCCAATTAATGCCCTAATCCAAGGGTTATTGACGACTATAATCTTCAAAAAACTCTTAAGGACAAATAAAAAAGGAAAGTCGCATGCAATCACTATCGGTGATATGGAGTAAGATAATGAAGTGGTGATAGTTATACTTATCATCCACCCTAAAGTATAAAATGTTTTATTTGATTTTGGATCCACACACTCTTTTATTTCTGAAGAATTTTCTAAGGGTATCTCCATATTACCTTAACCATTAGATGTTGAGTAAGCTGTGAAAATTCATAATGGCACAACGGTCACATAAAAAGTTTATAATTCTTCTCCAGTTGAAGTTTGTGGAAAAGTGTTTCCAACAAATCGTACGATCCTTACTATAGTGGAATTTGATGTGATTCTTGGAATGGATTGAATTTATCTATATGGATATCATATCAATTTCCAAGTAAGGGAAGTCACATTTCATATTCTAGATCAATCTATGATTAATTATCATTGCAAGGATGAATATCACCCTCAAGTATAAATTTCTTCTATCTTATAGATATTGATTCCTATAAATGAAGTTTATTTATCTAAAATGGTTGGGGATAAACTCATGATTAAGAATAAACCTACTGTATGAGAGTTTTATGATGTCTTTCTGGAGTAATTTCTAGGTCTTCTACCAAATCATGAACTTGAGTTTTGAATAGAACTCATACCAGGTGCTATGCCTATTTCAAAGAAACCTTATAGAATAACCCCAATTGAGTTTTGGGAATTGACAAAGAAACTCCAAGAGAATATTGATAAGGCATTGATATTCCCTAGTGCGCCACCTAGGGTAGCACCTATTCTGTTTGTTAAGAAGAAAGATGGATCAATAAGAGTCTATATTAATTATCGAGAACATAACAAGATCACTCTCAAGAACAAATATCCTCTTCCCCACATTGATGACTTATTTGACCAACTATGTAGAGCTTAATACTTTTCTATGATTGATCTTCATTCATGATATCATCAATTAAGGGTGAAAAAAGAAGATATAACAAAGATAACATTTCATACAAGGTATGGAACCTTTGAATTTATAGTGATGCATTTTGGTCTTAATAATTCCTCGGCCATCTTCATGGATTCAATGAATAGAGTCTTTAGATACATCTTAATCATTTTGTGGTAGTCATTATAGACGATATTTTTGTCTATTAAAAGTGAAACAAAGAACCTGAATATCACTTTAGAATTGTACTGAAGACCCTCATAAAGGAGACGATTTATTCCAAAGTTACCAAATGTGAATTTTGGCTTAAAAAAGTTTCACTTTTGGGTTACATAATCTCAAGAGAGGGGATATTCATGGATCTAGTAAAAATAGAGGTTATTGAATGATGGTCGAGACCAACAATGGTAACTGAGATCCAATTTTTTCTTGGTTTGGATGGATATTATCGACATTTTGTGAAAGATTTTTCAAAATTATCTAATCCACTAACCACATTGACTCAAAAAGAAGTTAGGATCGTTTAGACGGAGGAATGTGAAGAGAATTTCAAAGAGCTAAAAATAAGGTTAGCCAGTGCGCTTGTGCTCACACTACCTTATAGTGGAGAAAGGTTTGTGATCTACAATGATGGATCCAAGAAAGGTATGGGATGTGTTCTCATAGAAAATGATATGGTGATATATTATGACACACGATAGTTAAAAATTCATGATCAAAATTACCCAACTCAGTATTTTAAGTTAGATGCAGTAATCTTTGCATTAAAGATATGGAGGCGTTATCTTTATGGTGAAAGGTGTGATATTTATAATGATCATAAAAGTTTAAAGTATATTTTCACACAAAAGGATCATAATATGAACCAAATAATATGGCTGGATTTGATTAAATATTACAAATTCTCAATACTTCACCACCTTGAGAAAGTGAACAAGGTGGCATATGCTTTGAGTCGAAAAGACCATGATAGCTTATCCATGATGAGCATCATGAAAAATCTAATATTTATGGATTTGAAAAGGATGGATCTAGAAATTTCAATGTAAGGGTAGAAATATTATCTTTATCAAATTAATTTTCAACCATCTATACAAGTAAATATTAAGGAGGTGCAGAAGGAAGATTTAGAGTTATAAAAGAAGGTGAGAAATGTTCCTAAATTTAACCTTAATTATGATGAAATAATAAGGTTCAGGAACAGATTTTGTATTCCTAAAATGCTATAATTAAATAATAAGATATTAGAAGAGGCTCATAGTTCTTCATTTATATTCACCCTGGAAGAAAAAATATGTACAATGAGATAAAAGAGTACTTTTGGTGGGAGGCAAGAAAAGGGATGTTACTGAATATGTCTCCCAATGATTGGTTTGTAAGTAAGTTAAGGTTTATAGAAAGAAGTCTAAGGGAATGTTACAACCATTAACAATAACATAAATGAAATGGTAAAATGTCGCTCTGGAATTTTTTATTGGAATTCCAAAACATGAAAAGGAAATAATTCTATTTGGGTTATAGTTTATCGCCTTATGAATTCGGCACACATTGTTTCTATTCGGGTGGATTTCTCTCTTGATCACTTTTCTAGGATATATGTAAAAAAATTGGTAATTTTTCATGGAGTACCACTTTCTATTACATATGATTGGGATCTGAGGTTTACCTCATAGTTCTGGAAAAGTCTTCAATATGCTCTGGATTCAGAGTTAAGTTTCAGCACTAATTATCATCCTTAGATAGACGGTCAGTCTCAGAGGACAATTCAAACTCTGGAAGACATTTTGAGAGCCTAATAAATGTATTTCAATGGTAGTTAGGATCAAAACCTACCATTGGTGGAATTTTCTTACAATAATAGCTTTCAATACAGTATTCATATGGCTCCTTATGAATCCCTCTATGAAAAAAAGTTCAGAACTCCAACTTACTGGGATGAATTCATGGGAAGAAAATTATTAGGACCTGATCTCTTTGATGAAATGGTAGAAAATGGCAGATCTATTCAACAACACATAAGAGCAGCTCAGTTTTGACAAAAAAGTTAAGATGAAAACTGAAGAAAATACCTAGAGTTTGAAGTGGGTGATAAGGTTTTTTATGAATATCTCCCTGGAAGGGAGTAATGATATTTGTAAAGAAGAAAAAGTTCATCCCTAGGTATATCGGTCCTTTTTAAATTTTGGATTGTGTTAGGAAGGTAGATTTCCTATTGGTGCTTCATGTGATTCTCTTTCAAGTTCATGATGTGTTCTAAGTTTCTCTCATGAGAAAGTACATACCCGATCCTTCACATGTACTAAGCTCAGAAGTCACATTGTTAGAGCAAGATCTTTCTTATAAAGAATAACCGATAGAGATTCTAAATAATAACAAAAAAGGCCAACAAAACAAGACCACTCTATTGGTTAAAGTTTTATGGAGGAACAACCAATTTGAAGAAGCTACATGGGGGATTGGAGATATAATGAGGGAGGGGTATCTTCATATGTTTTTTCCATGTGACCAATTTTGAAATCAAAATTTAGTTTTAAGGGGGTTGAATGTAACACCCGGATGTTTTTTATGAAAAATTTTCCTTAAATAATATTAATTCTTCAGTAGATTGAGTTACACGCATTAAAGACTTTAAATAAACCATGACACACCCTTAGTATAAAATTACTGTTATATCCAAGCCATTAGGTTTTATGGAATAATTATTACTAACTTATGAATTTGTATAGTGAATTCTTAGGCTATCAATTATTTATGAGAAATATAAATTAGATATTTGTATTTTTGAGTGAATTACAATTGGTAATGAAATTAATGATATATATAAATTATATACTTAATAAAATATTTTTTATTCATCCAATGTATATTTTAGTCATAGGGTTTGAATAAGCCCTATTTGTAGTATAAAAACCTATTTTTTTAAAAGGGTAATCTTATGCCTTTGAGTGGAGAAACCATTTTAAATTAATATTTTGAAATATTAATAATTTTTATATGACAACATAAACATATTATTTAAAAGTGTAAAATAAAAATTTATTATTGTTGAATTTATGAAATTTTCTGATAACAATCTTATTTTGATGAATAGTAGAAACAAGCTAAATTTTAAGTGAAAACAAATTTTTTCATTGAGATAAGTTATATGGTTAAATTATAATATTAAATGGTTTTAAAGTATAAATAGAATAGATTTTTATCATTAAATATAATTTATGTAATTATCATTAATTTTACATTGAATTCATATGTAAAAACACTTCAATATTTTACAATGTTTTAACTTAAAAAAACTTGTTCTCTTATTCCGAAAACATGATTTATTTTAAATTAATTACTGAAATTTATTTGTTTTAAATTTTTAAAAAATGGACTCCTTATTTGGAATTAGAAGGTCCAAATTATGTTAATAGGCTACCTTTATCTCTGGGTATTATGAATAGTAACTTTGGTAATTATTTTTATTTCCATGGTTAAAGGTAAATTGGGGAATTAAAGGTAAAAATAATATTATAAAATTACATTAACACCTGTAAAAATATTATTGGATAAATAAATTAGACCCTTATCATTTATTTTTCAAAATGGAATCACTTGATGGCCACTTTCCTTTGAATATCAAATGAATGTAAAAAAACTAAAGAATGTGACAAAATCTCAAAATCTCATTTTATAAAAGTATATTAATTTTAATATAGGGATAAATATGAGATAATATGAACTATAGATAGTAAATATAAATATAAAATAATTTCCTACATCATATAAATTTATTTATTTATTTTATATATTAAATAATTACCATTACTGATGACAGAATTTTGCAGTAAAAATAATTTTATTAATAGAAATATCAAATAAATTGTTTTATAACATATTAAAATAAATATCATGTAAACTAATTGATGCGCTAATAAAATTTTATAGGTGAAAATGACATGTCAGGATTGTATTGAATTTTTTTTCTGATTTATCTTCATTTTGGATTTTTTTTTAAAATTCAAATAAAGGAATAGTTTCAAAATCGACACTATTGATATTTTATAAAAATAACATTTTATTAAATTATTTAAAAATAATAAATATATTTTAAAATTAAAAATTGATAATTATAAGATCTAAAATTCCATAAAATATCTATTTATGGTCAATTAACTTAATATAAGTGCATATTAATAACTATTAAAAATTTAGAATGTTATTACCACAATTGAAATTAAATAGAATAACTAAGTGTCAATTAAAAATATGTGGTTTAAATTGAAAAAGTAACTTTTCAAAAATTTATTGGTTGATGATATTAAAACCCTATATCATCTCATATTTAAAATTGGAACATTTTGGGGGTTTTTGGGGTAGGGTTTGAGTTTATTATAAACTATTATTTATGAAGTTTCAAAAAGTCCCCCTCACCTCAATTATAAAAGGGAACCTCCTCCCTCACCTCTTCACTCTATTTTGAGCCTTCAAGATAGAAAATACATTAAATATTTTTCTTCTAAAATTTCCTATTTTCATTCTAGAGGTTCTGGTCATCTTCAAAAACCAACTCTAGAGCTCTAAAAAGGGGTTTAGAGGAAACAACTCAAGGAAGAGGTAATCTCTTCTACCGATTCCTTCAAACTTCTTTCTTCTTATACTTTATATTCGTTAGTTGTTTCATTATAAACTAATAACATAATTATCAATAATATAATTATATTTTATTATAAATATGAGACAACCATATTTCACCTTCTATACATAATACAAAAAGCAAAATCATCGTGCATGCGTACGTACGACTTACCGTCTCCACGTCGTGGTGTAATCTGTTTTTCACCACCACCTTACTGGGATGGTTAAAATGATATAAATAATAACTATATATGATTATTATAAAATGATACTAATTTTGGAATATCATTCACTATCCAATTCAATACCATTCAATAATTTTTGGAATGATATCATCGCTCGTGCATACGTACGACCTACCATCTCCACGATGAAATGCAATTCAATCTACATGACATTCATTAAAACATGATTATATACGTGAATTTAATGAATAAATATGATATATATTATAATAGTATAATTATTTAAATTATTAAACTGTAAAATAAGAAGTGTAACATGATCTTATTTGAAAAATATTGCATAATAACATAAAGCAGACAATATCCGAATAATGAGTAACAATGAAATGTTACAAACAAATGGATGATAATATAATAATATATGATATCATTTTTTTTATGATTATATAGTAATAAAATAACATTATTTAAATCTTTATAAAATATTTTTAGATACATACGAAGGATATCGAACCTATGGTCAGGGATAATTTTTGTAATCTCCTTTTTTATCCAAGATTTATTATACGTAAGTATTTTTTGTGCTATATTTATCTTCCACATACATGTTTCATAATTATGTAATATTTATATTCTTCTAAAAATATTTATATTTAATTTTATCCATTGGTGATTTTTTATTAAATGGTATGAAATGAATATTTTTTCATTATTCGATTTGTGGTACTTTTTGACTTTTATAGAAAAAGTACAAGAATATTTTTTTAACTTTTATGGTATGAATAGATTTTTATACTTTCATAACACCTTATTTCCTTGAATATTCCCCTAAAATATTACAGTTTTATCTTCACATAAAAATTTTTCTTCTAATATTGTTTGTCATTTTGAGGAAGGAAAATGTTTTTGTAGAAGAAAGTATATTTTCCTCACGAATTAATTTCAAGTGTTTTATCAAAATTATTTTCTATATAAGATTACACTCTTAAAATAAAGTTATATTTCTAACCATATTATTAATATGATTTTACTATGTGTTATTTAGGAAATTAATTTTTTTTATATCAATTAATATGGAATTATGTTTAATAAATCCATTTTATTTCATGGGTTATGCTATGGTGGATGTTTTTATGTTTTTGAGGCACATGTAAGAATGGTTCAATTATGAGATGGATGGGACCTATATCTCCCTCCTATGAATTGGGTAAATATTTATATCAAATATTATAGACATTAATGGAATAGAAAGTAAATACCATTCAGTAATACAGGGCTAGAACAAGTAGTGAACTCAGCTAGTAATGGACTTTATCCTTTATGATGGTCTCAGCAATTAGCATTTACTAATTTGAAATAATTATTTATGATTATGTGTGTATGCCACAAAATTTATTGTCTTATGTTATGACTATTGGGATTACATTTCACTTTTTTTATTTATCCCTTGACATGATATTATGATCTTTTATATGTAGGATAAGATTTTCAAATGTTATGTTCTTATGACTATGATATGATTTATATTTCCCTTGTTTACCCTTACTCAGCATTTGGGCTCACCCTTTAATATGTTTATTTTCCCCGGGTCATAAATAAGTGTATTAAGAAATATATATCTAAAAGGATTCTAGTTAAGACAAAATAAGTCCGAGATAATGTGGATGTTTTATGAACCAATTGTTTATGTTTCCCAGTTTCTAGAGACACTAAACCTATACCATTATAGAGTGGTTTTTGATATGTTATTTAATAAATTTTCTTAAATGATGAATTAATATCTATATATAAATCATGGTTTGTTTTATGGGGCACTTTGATAGGACTCTAGAGAGTTTATGGAAGTGTATGGATGTTCTCCAAGGAGTTTGAGTGAAGAGAAATGGGAGATTGGGTGGGTTTATATAGGAAAAATTGGGGATTATTTATTATTTAGGTTGTGGTAACTACATAATAAAATATATGTTGGGACTAAGTAGGACAGATAAGTAATAGAGTTTTCTGTTATAGAGTGTTGTTTTCTATAGTCAAAGAAGCTAAATCAATTCACGTTGTAAAGGACTTGTAAACCAGATGATGATTTGCTAATATGTATTTCACAAATATCAAAAGTTAGGAGAACTTGTGATTCAATACTCATGAAGGAAAGGGGGAGAAATGATAATTCCAGTCATATATAGTTTTGATTGGAAGGAATGATGCTACTGGAAGAGTGGGAAGTTTTAGTACTTCCCATTGTAATTCTGACGATGCTAAATCAGGTCTATTAAAGGATATATATATATATATATATATATATATATATCACGATAGTGTAGTTCATGGTGAAAGCTAAATAAGGGTTATAGGAAGTAGTGATGAGAGAAATGACAAAGGAATGGACAATCTGGAGGCGGCACAAAAGAACAGTTTAAGGTGGCCCTGTTTTGCAGTGTTTGCCAAATTTTGGGGCCTGAAAAATCAGGAGATGAAGAAATGTTTTTTGGAAATAGATGTTGGCTCAATATTGAAGATGGTTTAGATTTTTGCGTGCAAGGCATGATTCAAGAGAACATCGAAAAATGAAAAAGGCATGCAGTGCGAGAAAAATTGGGCTGAGTGCGTGAAAAAATAAAGGTTGCGTGAAATATTTTTGGGATGTGTGAAATATCTGTGGGATGCGCAAAATATTTGTGGGATGGGTGAAATATTAATGGAATGCGTGAAATATTTGCAGGATGTTCGAAATATTTACGGGATGCACGAAATATCAGCAGAATGCGTGAAAAATAAAGTGGTGCACAAAATATTGGCTTGGTGTGCGAAATAAAGAAATGAATTTTTTCACGCAAGAGGTGTTTTGAGATCAGAAGCTTGAAAAATGAAAAATTCATTAGGTGCGTGAAAAATTGGAGCATTACGTGAAATATGATGTTGCACGAAAGATTTTTTATGCACATGAAGGGAATTTTATGTGCGGATTAGTGTTTTTCGTGTAGAGTTAAAAAGGCCTATAAATAAGAGGTTACTCCCTCTCATTGGGTGTGATTCGACACTTAGAGAAAATCTTGAGTTCCGATGTGCGTAAAATTATACGCTAAATGAGTTGCGTGAAAAGATATAGGTTTTTACGAAAAGAGAAATGTTGTGTGGAAAAAGTGGGAAGTTTCACGAAAAATTAGAAGTTGTGTGAAAAGTGAAAGGTTGCGTGAAAAGTGAAAGGTTGCACGAAAAGTGAAAAGTTGAGCGAAAAAAGAAAGTTGCGCAAAAAAGTTTTTCATGAAAAGAGGAAATTTTTACGTGAAATCCATTTGAATTGCACGCAAGGTACCCTAAAGGCTACGTAAAAAATCTGTGGTCTTCTCACGTATTCGGTTGTGCGTAAGATAGTTCTTAATGGCTTCTGGGTAAGAAATTGAAGATTTGTACTTCAAAGAATACACTTGTTCAATTCTAAAGAAGCACTGAAATACTGTAATTCAGTATTTGTGCTAAGAGGGTGCACACACACTTGCGGGTTGTTTTCCAAGTGCTACATGAGTGTAAGGGTATATCCTACTCATTGTATTCCACATCAAGGACTGTTTTCTAGTGGATTGTGTCTTATTGGATTGTTTCTGTACCATACCAAGGACGTAGCTACTCTTGTTGAGTAGTGAACCTTGTAAATCTAGTGTTCCTGTGGTTGTGTGTGTTCAGTAGGGAAGAAACTCTTTAACATGAGGTGAAGTTTGTTTAAAAAATAAGGAAACATAAAAAGAAAAAGATATCACTAATTCACCCCCTCCCCCTCTCAGTGATACTTGGATCCTGACTGGGAACTTCAATATCCAATACTACAAACCATCTCATGGATTTTGACCATGGTTTCAACCAAATGGGTGTGGTTATAATTATTTTATAAGGGTAAGTTATGAACAAAATTAAATTATGCCCTTTCTTATGTGGAGGTGATTCACACTCTTAAATAAATAATTTTTAAAACCTTATAATATATTATATTTTTTGGAGGATTCAAAATGGATTTACAAAATAAATCAAATAAAATTAAAATAATATTATTTTAAAGTGATGACATATATTTGGTAATGGATCCCATTTATAGTAATCATTACATCACTTTTCGGTAATTATGATGTCATAATTTACAAAGTATATTTATACAGTATTTAATTTTTACCTGAAGATTCGACTGTCTCCAAAAATTATGAAAAATAAAAAATTGGATAATCTCCACGTTGTGATTAAAAAATAATATTAATTTTATCTTAAAATATTTCTAAATTTGATTTTTTTAAAATAATAGCCAATATTTATTGAGAATTACTGGGTTTTGACAAATAAAATTTTTTTGAACCCTTATAAAAATTATATTTAAATCTATAAAATGTTTATGATAATTTATATTTAATAAAATTTATTTAATAATAATATTTTATTAAAATATTATTTATTTCAAAAATCCATTAATTCATAAATTCATTAATTGATCTTGAATATTAACCAGAAATAATTTTTTTTCTTTATTTTACAAAAGTAAAAATCATTTACAAAGTAACAATAATAAGATGAAAATATATTAATTTTTTTTAAAAAATAATGTACATATTCTTATTTCTAGGTTCTTAATACAAATCCCTTTAATAAATCATCATACACTATATGAATAATGTGTGCAATGGTGGGACTTTAATGGGGTGGATCGATGAACATAGTTTGGGCCATGATCTTGACGAGATTGAACTTATCTCGTAAATGGTTTCAATCATGATTTAGTGTTTAGATATAAACATTGAAATTTTCAATGTAAAATCCCAGTGATGCTACATCCCTCTTAATCTTTGATAAATGGGATTTATAGGGTTCTATCCTACTGGATGAGGCCATCACTTCCTTTGTCAGTTTCAATTAGATTTATCAAAACCCTATATTTGTACTAACCATGTGATTACTATTTAATGACTATATTAACAATGGTAATGATACTTAACATCCATTAAAATCCATTTGGATATAATGAAACATAATATGTGCATGTGTTTTATATAACCATATTACATAGTAATATATTAAATTAAATCAAAAGGGATATTTTATTTATAATAGTTTAGGTCATTACAATCTTCTCCCTTAAGAAATTTCACCCTCAAAATATTCTTTTACCACACTAAAAAATATGTGGGTAACTCTACTTCATCACCTCATTTGGTTCCCACATTTATTCTTCAATCTTTAGGTTTCTCCATAACACTTTGACAAGGTGCATTATCTTATTTTGTAGAACTCTTTCCCTAATATCTAAGATTTTCACAGGTTGATCCAAATTGAAAAGTTAATTCTACAATTGTACCACCTCTAGTTTTAGTACATGTGAGGGTTATGGTATGTACTTTATCAAGAGGTACTCCTGGAATACATTATGTACTTGAGATAGGTTCGGTGGGAGTGATAGTCTATTTTCCACCACTCTGATGCGATCAAGGATCTAAAAGAGAATGATGTATCTTGGACTAAGCTTTCCCTTCTTCCCAAATCTCACCACCATCTTCCATGAAGCTAAGAAGAGGAATATCGTGTCTCCAACAACAATCTCTAGGTCTCATAAATGATTGTCATCATATCTCTTCTATTAAATCTAATAAAACTTGATGTACTAGTAAATGAGTTTAACCTTCTCCACCATTTCCTCAACTATTTAAAACCTAGAATTTTTCATTCCCCAACTCCACCCCAACATGGTGGTGTTATGTACCTCTTCCTAGAAAGGGATTCATAGGGATCCATTTGTATGATTGGGTGGAAAGTGTTGTTGTAAGAGAACTCAAAAAAATTAATATGTTGGTACCATCCTCATTTGAAGTCCATAGAACATGCTTGCAACATGTCTTCCAGTGTTTGAATAGTCTTCTCAGATTGGTCCTCAGTTTAAGGATGATAGGTCATACTGAATTTCATCTCGTTGTTTATATCATGTTTGATACTTTTCTAGAACATAGAGGTGAATCTTAGATATTGATCATATATAATCGATAATGGTACTTCATGAAACCACACCACTTATCTGATGTATTTCTATGAAATTTAATCCAGTGTGAAATCCTATAAAATTATAATGAAGTATGAAGTATTTTTAAGATGATCCATAACAACTTGGATTGTACTATTTCATTTTCATGTATTAATAAGACCAGTGACAAAATCCATGATGATATTTTCCAATTTCCATGTTGGTATGGTTAATGGTAATATCATCCCCTTAGAATTTAGTTTTTATCCTTCACTTTCTCACATACTAGGAACTTTGATGTATATTCAGTGATCGTCTTCTTTATATTTTTCAACCAATAGCACTCACAGAGATATTGACACATAAATGTGATTATTGGGTGAATGGATAAAGTTTAAATATGTTCATCATCTAATGGTTCCATCTTTAACAGAAGATTTTATGGAACAAATATTCTTGTCCCAAATCTCACAATTCTTTCTTCATTAAATATGAACTCCAAGGATTTCCCTTTTCTTATAGTTTCAACTTTTTTCATAATTCTAACATCATTTCATTTACCATACTTTATCATTTCCACCATAGACAACTGAGCTATCATTTTTAAAAGGATTGATGATGTTACTATATTTATTATTCTTATGTCCACGCTCTTAAAACATATGAAGATCAGTTCCATCTCAATTCTCCTTGATGTTATAATTACTAGATCCTTTGTAATTGGAGAATCATCCACTTTATTGAATTTACCAGGATGATAGTGGATTGATTAGTCTTAATCCTTGATGATAACTAACCATATTTACTAGATCATATTAAGTTATTTTTGTGTGAATATATATTTAAGACTCTTGTGATCAATATATATCTCATACTTCTCCCCCATATAGATAATGCTGCCATATTTTCATTACAAGGATTAAAACTACCAACTATATATCATGCGTGGGATAGTTTTTCTCGTAAATTTTTAAATTCCTTGAGGAATAGGAAATAAATTTATCATTTTAAATAAGTACACAACCTAATCCATTCTTTTAAGAATCTCTATATACCACAAAGAGTTCCCCACTTATCAGTAGTGTGAGAACTGGTGCAGTGATAAGCCTCATTTTGAGATCCTTAAAGATTTCCTCACACTATTATGTCTAGAAAAATTCACTCCCTTGAATTTTATCTTGGTAAAAGGGCTTGAAAATCATGAGAAATTTATCACAAATCAATGATAATACCCAACTAACCCAAGTAAACTATGGATATCTATCATATATGTTGGCCTCTTCCATCCATCATTTTCTTCAATCTTTTAAGGGTACATAGAAATCCAATTTCTTGTGAGAATATTACCTAAGAAAGAGTCTTTCTAAAAATAGAAATAACATTTTTTTAGTTGTCATAAACATTATATTTTCATAGGGTCTTTAGAATAGTGTTCATATATTTGTCATGTTCTTCCTTACTTTTGGAGTTTATCATAATATCATCTATAAAGGCTACCATAAATTTTTCAAGGAAATATATAAAGTCACTATAAATCAAGTCCATGAAGAATTTTGGAGAATTAGTGAGTCTGAAAGTCATCACTATGAACTCATAGTTCTCGTACCTTGTTTGAAAATCAGTATTGGGGATATCCTCCTTCTTCACCCTAACTTGGTAATATATTGACCACAGATCCACCTTGGTAAAGTATTGTACTCCAAAGAGCTGATAGAAAAATTCATCAATCTGAGGAAAATGATACCTTTTCTTTAACCTGATATTTTTATCTCATGATAATCAATGAAAATGAAAACTTATCTAACATTTTTCTTTTTGAAGAGGACTGGTACACCCCACGATGAATCGCTTGGGAATATGAACCCTTTATCCAGATTCTATTGTAGTTGTTTCTTCACCTCCTAAATTTCCTCAATATACATTCTATATGGTTTTTGGATAATGTAAATACCCTATGAATAGGCTCAATTGAAAATTCAACCACTACGCTAGGAGGAAGACCAGGGAATTCCTCAAGAAACACATCAGTGTATTCTCTCATAATAGGCATGTCTTCAAGTGTGGTTCTTTCCATGAACTCAACCATTAGATATTGATATTATTTCTCATAGGGAAATAATATTCATTCTTGATCTTATAGTGATAAATAAGATCCATCATTCTTTTTTCACTTGTACAGAATCTGGGGCTAATTCACAATATAGAGAGTGATTTCCTTCTCACGAAAATTTATATTGGATCTATATAGGAAAAGCCAACCCATGCCTAGAATTACATAAAATTACACTAAATGGAGTATGAAAAGGTTTGATGGGATGTTAATCCCACAAATTGTGATAGGGTACAAGTTTTATACTTGTGATTCAATAATTTCCCTATTTTTCATTTTCATTAACATCTCTACTTCCATGCTTTGTAGTGGTGTTTGAATAGTTCTACTAAACTTTTGTGATATGAAGGAATGCACAGAACTATGGAAGATATAACAACCTTTCACTTTCTTATTCTGTTTCTAACCATTTATATCATCAAAAATAGACTTAGGGGTTAATATTTTTAAACTATAAACACATAGATGGGAATCAAAAAACATTAAAGGGATAAATAATAAATTACATTTATTTCCTTAACATTTTAATTTTCAGGCTTCAATCTATGTTATCCATGATCTATATCCTAACATATATTCTTATGTTATTTTTTATCATTATATTTATAATAGTTCATAGTGATCCTATTAATTTACCAAAGAATATCACCAAGTAGTATCAAACTAGGTGCGTAGTAAGGCATGTTTTCATATACCAGGTTACCCCGAGTCAGGCTTGGGACACCATATCTGAGTTGTTACCACTAGATAAATCTATGTCGAAACAATGTTCACATGTATTACCCATATATGGATGTATTTTCTTGATAAAAATTTACTCTATACTTTCCAAAATTTAGGGGTTTTTTCCAATACATAGTCATATACCGATGTCTTTCCCTAGAGTTTTCTAATCCTAATCCCAAAAATAACAAAACAATTTCTCTGATACAAACTATAAAAATATTTATATTTATTTCACTTTAATAAATAATATATTACATAAAATTAAATATAATACAACATAAAAGATCAATATTTATAGTGCATTTGGAAATTAGGTACATATCATAACATCTTGAACATGTAATATGACAACATTATTGAAAACTTCCTTAACATGCTTCCAAAATTTCATGGATTTTTAAAACGATAATGGATATCCTAGGGACACACATTAGAAAGGAGTGATCTATGAATCCTAGTAAGGGAATAAACAATGCATAACATGATGAAGATAATATAATTTAGACAATAGGTATGTCAATTAGGAATAAAATGAACATGAACAATAAGGCATGATATAACATGATAGTCATAACATGGAAAATGTGTAAACAACTTAAAACCCTAAATCATAAACATAGCTCAAGGCTAACCCTACCAATACATCATGGTGGATGAATTCCTATAAAGGAATCTGGTTCAATCCCTATCCCAATGTGATGTATCATGATATTAAACATTACCTAATGCATTAGAGTGCTATCTGGGCGCACCCGTCATGTACATTTTATTCTCATGGTTATGTGTACCACATAGATCATAAAACATGAATTCATTAATAATAATAATTTATTCCTTGATGAAGGAGTATGGAATAATTTTTTTTAAGTCCCTAATAAAAAAATTATATGCACATAGATGTGAACACCCTTGATATAAAAATGGGTATGGTATTCACTACACTATTGTTTTGGCACGGAAAATCACAGTGAAATTTCATCAGTATAAAAAAATAACATAAAAATTTATAAAAATGGTTTATGAGATTGAAATGGGTCTATAATATTTTGGAAATAAAATATATAGTGATATACAAATGTAAATTAATTTCCTATCATTAGGAAATGGAAATAGAATGCATAAGTTCATAAATAAACTTGTATAAAGAAAAGAAGGCAAGGATCCCTTAAAGAAATTCAGCATAGTAACGACTTAGGTAAGGGTCAAAATGAGGGATTATAAAATATACATCAATAAAATAACATCAAATTAATAGTAATGTAATGATTAAAAATGAATGAAAATATAACCAATTTAAATTAAAGGAACTTATTTCAAAAAAAAGGTTCTTGAATTTTAAAGGAGGATAGGAAGGTCCCTAACTTGAGTGTGTGACTCCAAAATCTTGTGAGGGGCTTATTGGGAGCTTGGAAGAACCTTGGTAGGAATATATAGAGTTTAGGTAAGATGATGGACATGATCCAATGAGTTTTATGGAAGAGAAATGGGTGTCTGGGTTGGTTTATTTAGGAAAAGAGTGGATCTTATCTATTATTTTGGTTTTGAACACTACATAATAAAATATCCAATACCAAAAACCACACCATGGGGTTTGCATATTTTTTCTACAAAATGGGAGTGGTGATCATTATTTTATAAGGACATGGTCTGAACATAATAAAATAATTTCCTTGCTTATGTAGAGGTGAGTCATGCTCTTTAAGAATTAATTTCAAAAGCTTAAAATATATTATATGTTTTGGAGGATTCATAATGGATTTACAAAAAAATAAAATAAAATTAGTTTAAATAGAATACAAATATTTTTTCATGTATTCCATTTATAGTGATTATTACATCACTTTTGTGTCTTTATGATTTCATAATATACAATGTATATTTATACAATATTTAATTTTTACCTGAAAATTCAGCTTCCTCTGAAAATTATTAATAATTCACCATTAGATAAATTTAAAGTTATGATTGAAAAAATAATATTCATTTTAAACAATTTTTTTAAAATATTAATTTTTAATTAGAAAATAAAATCAGACATTTATTGAGAAATGGTGGGTTTTGGACAAATAACAATTTTTTTAAACCCTTATAAAATTTAAATTTGAATATGTAAAATATTATATGACCATGAATATTTCATAAAATAATTTAATAATAAAATATTATTAAAATATTATTTAATTCAAAAATAAATTATCATAAATTCAATAATTGAATTTTAATATTAACCAAAATTACAATTTGTGATTTATTTTATCAAAATAAAAATCATTTACAAAGTAATAATAATAGAATGAAAATATATTCATTATTTTGTAAAAAATAATGTAGATGTTTATATTTATATGGTCTTGGTACATATACCTTAAATAAAAAAACATACTCCCAAAGAGTAAGGTGTGTGTTGGTGGTACTTTCATGGGGTGGTTCAGTGAATATTGTTTGGGTTGTGATCTCAAAGATCTTGAACTTCTCCTGTAAATGGTTCTGTAGATGATTAAGTTGTCAGATCTCTACCTTGTCTTGGTCAAGGGAAAACCCTAGTGATGCTATATCTCACAAAATATCTAATAAATGGGCTTCATAGGGTATGATCCTACTAGTTGTGTCCATCACTTCCTTTGTCTGTTTCAATTAGATTTTTCAAAACCTCATATTTATACCAACCATGTGATCACTGTTCAATTACTATATTATAAACATCAATGATACTTAGCAGTCATTTAAATACATTTGGATATAATAAAACATAATAAATTCTTATGTTTTCTATAACCATATTATATAGTAAGACATTTAATTAAATCAAAATGGGGATTTTATTTATAACAGTTTTGGTTGTTAAAAAGAACCCTCATATGATACCACTTTGTAATGTCATAGATTGGGTTCCACTAAACTTTTTCCCTGAGTCCATTCATCACATGACCTCAGGCGTGCCTCCCTGTACACTAAAGGCTTTTGACGAGTATCAAGGTTTTAAAAAATCTTGTAGGGAGACTATACCCTCTTCACTATAGTAAGACAACAACTAATAACAAAATAAATACTATCTGAGGTAGTAAGGATAAGTAATCAACTATAACCATTCATAAAATAACAAAACCAAAAAACTGGATATCTTCCCACTAACTAATAAAATAAATATTCCATGTAATAGTTGTATCATATGCTATGGTAATCCAAAAATAAAGACAGACTAAAAAAATCCCCAAAATGGGTCCTAACATCATATATGGTTCCATCATCCAAGCTTGGTCCCAAAATCCTAACTCAATCATCTATCGTATGAAATTTTCCCTTATCATGACATGTAACCATGCAATCTTCTTGGGTAAAAATTATAAGAACCTGAATCTTCGTTCAGGTATATTTTTAATTTTTTCTGGAGTTTTTAAGAAAAATTATTTTTCTGGAAATTTACAAAGTACACTCCATGTACTTTCTGAGTACACACCGTGTACTCTGATCCGGCTTGAAGCCGTGTGATGGCTGTGCCCGGGCCACACACACGGTGTGTAGGGGTGACGTGGATGCCGATTTTGGTGGAGTACGGAAAGGACCCAGTACACTGTGTGCACTCTAAAAGTACACGCCGTGTACTTTCTTTTTCTTCACTAAACGGACCAGGGTCGTGCCTAACCCCTGATTTCATCTTCTTCTCCAGATTTCGTCCGCCCAAGAGCGACCGTATGGATGGATCTTCGAAGAGCTCTCGCATCTTCTTCCATTATCCGATTCAAGCGTGGTCGATTGCGTTGGAAGCGCAGCGGTGAGTTCTTTCTTCTGCTTGAGACTTGTTTCTTGATTCCTCCTGGTTTCCAAGTTATCATAGTTTGAGTGTTTTGTGAATTTTCTCATATCAACATCGTTCCAAGGGGAATCTGTCGTCGTGGTTCACTTATATCGATCACCTAGGATCAAGGTAGGTGGTTTTTGCCTTTATGTATAAAGTTGATGAATATTTTTTGCAAATTCCACCAATACCCTTGAACGGGGTATTGTGTGTTCTTGTTTTTCCCTTGTTGTATTGCCTGCTTTTCTTGATTTCTAGAGTAGATGTTTTGCCTATGATTATGGTAGCTTTACTGTACCTTGAATGTTTTCTATGCTTGTTCTTCCTGTTTGGAATTTTCTAGTTGCCATGCCTAGTTGTAGGATTGTGGGATGTTGCCTTGTTTTGCTGCTGAGCCTTAGTTGATATCCAAGTAGTTTTTGAGGTTACCTAGACGATGTACATGTGTTCTGAGCATGTTTAGTTTCACTCAGGACTGTGAGAACCTAGAGTAGTAGACCAAAGGGATAATTGATGGAAGGGCTTCTCTAAAGTGTCTTTTAATTACGATACGAGACCACATGGGGAATTGATTTTGAGTGATTCCTCGGAGAGTTTGTAGTTCCTCGATGCGGACCACAGGGGGAATAGACGTTGAGTGCTTCCCCAGAGAGCCTTTAGCACGATACGAGACTATAGGGGGAATTTACAGTGAGTGCTTCCCCAAAGAGTCTATTTAATTTTAGAGCTGAACTGGAGGGGTGAGACTGTGTGTGCCTCCTAGAGGGTTGATGGTACTTATAGGTTGAACCATAGGGGTTAGGCTGTGAGAGCTACCCAGAGGGTTACCTGTTTTCTTATTGTTGTTGTTTTCTTACTTTTGTACTTTATTTGTTAGAACTGTGGATTGTAGCTGCTTGTGCTTTCCTATTTACTGCTTCTTGTTTTATTATTTTCCTTGTATTCATTGACTGTTAGGCACAAATATTTGGGTGATTTCCTACTGAGATTGTATCTCACACCCTGTTTGGGCCCAAGCAGACTATGTTGCTGCAGGTATAGATAAGGTCAAGCGCCCTTCTACTTCAGGATCTTGATTGCGCTGGATTTGGAGAGCATGGGACTGAGTCGGGGCTCGCGATGCTGAGGAGTTTATTTTTGTTTTCCTTTGCACTTGTTTTTAGTTGTATTCCAGTACGTTGTTGTGTTTTCTGCTTTCCATAGATACTTTTACCTGCTGCATCATTGACATCATTGCTATATATATTTATTGCTTCCGCTGTTTGGTTTCTGTTGTTATGCATGTTATTACTGCTTCCGCTATTAACTGTTGTTTTTTCCGCTGTATACCTTACCAAATGAGGGCATAGTTTCCACACCAACTCACCAAGGCCCTCGCTGCTAGTCAGCAGCCTCTGTAATTCTGGGAAACACGCTTGAGGTCATGTGGCAAACCGGGTATGGGGCACCAGTGGAGGGGCTACGGATTCGGGTCGTTACAAAGTGGTATAGGAGGAGTTATTTTCTCTTTCTTTACTGTTTGGAGACTTTAGCCAGGGATAGGATGGATTCAGTACTTGGTATTAATCTGTGCTCGGGAGTAGCTAACCCGTGTACAGGGAAAGACCATACTACCTCGTTAATTACAGTTTGCTGGTTTTGAGTTTTTATGGTTGATATGTTTCACCTAGAGTGATTCGCATGACTTGTGCGGTTATTGTTTTGATATTTCGGTTCTATTTATGTCGTAACCCGATGAGATAAGGGTATTCCATATCATGCATCATATAGGCAGCTTTAGAAATCACATTCCATGCATTCTTGTCATGCTATCTAGGGTGCATTAGCGATTGCATGCTGTTGTGATAGGTTTTGTGTAGATTATGCATGTTGTTGTGATAGATGCTTGATAGAATCCTTGTTGTTATGTTAGAGAGATGTTATTTTTCCTTATATGTGACTACAGGAGATGCTGAGCTTTGATTCGCGGGGAATATGGGCCCTCATGAATCAAAATTTGGCACCTCTTTCCCTTGTTTTTGGTGGTTTTGGGAGCCTGAGCAGTTTCTGAGCTACTGCCCAGAAAAACCCAGAATACACGGCGTGTAGTTTTTGGATACATATCGTGTAGTGTTCAGGCCGTGTCACTGACCGTGTGAGTAGAACACAGTGTCGTGGGAGTAACTTTGGGAATACACCGTGTACGATTGGTACACGCCGTGTAAGTTCGGAGACGTGTACCCGGCCGTGTCACTAACAACACGGGCCGGGGAAGCTCGGGTAGAACACGCTGTTTCCTTAAGGAACATGTCGTGTAGTCCTTTCCAGGTACCCGGCCGTGTCACGAACAACACGGGACGACGTTACCTTCTTTTCCACACGTCGTGTTTGTTCGGAACACGCCGTGTAGTCTTGTCCAGGTACCCGGTCGTGTCACGAAAAACACGGGGCGGGGTCACCTTGCCTATGCACGCCGTGTTTGTTCGGAGCACGCCGTGTAAGATTCAGCCGTGTAGATGGCCATGTGTTTCACAAACACGGGCCGCCGAAGCCTTGTCTAGTACACACCGTGTGTGTTAAGAACACGCCATGTAGTCTCAGGTTAAGTCATACCATGTGGGTTAGCTGTGTAAGGAGACTCGGGCAGGGGGACAGTTTTCAAGTACATACCGTGTGTGGGTGAAACACGTCGTGTAGTTTGAAGGGTACACGACTTGTAGGGCAGGAGTACACGCCCATGTCATTGATTTAAGAAGACACTCCATGTAGTTTTTATACACGCCGTGTAGTCGAGTTTTGTAAAACTTTTGTGTTTTCATTCCCCTGTTTCCATTTTGTACTCCTGTGTTCTCTGTCCTTGTTTTTCTGATCTAAGGTGTACTTTTGATCTTTCAGAGCTATGCCTCCGAGACGTCCTCCGGTCATACGTCTGTCATCGGGCAGTGATCAGATGCCAAATAGGGCTGATCAGGGACTTCCTATTGATCCTCCAGTCGGGCCAGCCTTGGCACCAGCTGTTATACCAGTTACAGGTGCTGATGCGCAGTTCGGGGAAGGTTTCATGAGGATGATGCAGGCCTTCCAGGGAGCGCCGCCTCCTGCCATGTCTATGGCAGATTTGAAGTAGGTTTTTCAGCATCAGCATCCTCCCACATTCTTGGGGGAAGGAGGACCTCAGGCTGTAGAGTCATGGCTGGAATCCATGATGACTATCTTCGAGCATCTGGAGACTCCTCCATCAAGGCGGGTCAAGCTCGCCACCTACATGCTCCAAGACTCCGCCAAGAGGTGGTGGGACATGATCTCACAGGGAGTTCAGCAGCAGGCTATGGTTTGGGAGGAGTTCTAGCGTGTGTTCTATGACTACTTCTACCCAGAGACCCTGAGGGCCGATCGAGCCCGAGAGTTCATGAGCTTAGAGCAGGTTACTCTTTCTATCATGGAGTATTCTTCTCGTTTCACTGAGCTGCAGCGCTTCACGCCCCTCCAGGATGGGAGTGGGGTGTTCTTAGTAAGGAAGTTTGAGGATGGTCTCAGGCGGGAGATCCGCTCACAGGTGAACATCTTCCAGCTGACTTCCATTACTCCCATCATCAACCAGGCACTGATTGCGGAGCGAAATTTGAGAGACTCTAGAGCTGCGAGCCAGGGTGGTTCTACTTCCAGAGCTAGTTTGACTCCAGATGACAGCAAGAAGCACCGTATAGAGCCTATGCGTGGTGACCCAAGGAAGCGTTATGCATCATCAGGTAGCCAGGTGACATGCTACCAGTGTGGTCGGTCAGGGCACACAAGGCCGCAGTGCCAGAGGGACCCCATGGAGTGCCGATCTTGCGGCAAGATGGGTCACCTTCAACGTTTTTTCTAGGTTTTCTCACCAGTAGCTGGTGACTGGGGTTCTTCCATGACTCCTCGTTTAGGAGAAGCACCAACAGTTTCTCACCAGTCGGGGAACTAGAGTTCTTCCGGCCGTTCGGGACGAGGTGGAGGTCAAGGCCGTGGCGGTCAGCCACCAGTTCCTCAGCACCAACATGGAGGTTCAGCTCAGAGTGCTCAGCCAGGGACGCAGGGCCGCGGTGTAGGACAGTATTTCACTGTGGAGCAGACTTATTAGGAGCAGGATCCCGGCCCTTCTACTGTTCGAGGTACAATTTAGTAGCCTCAGTTTTATCGTCAGCCCTTTTTGATACTGGTTCTATGCATAGCTTTATCTCTGTTGCTGTTTTGGAGAGCCTTGGACTCTACATCTTTTCTTCTGCCGACCCGTTGACACTAGACACACCCTTGGGGATGAGGACATCTTGTGTATGACAATGTAGAGAGTTCCCTCTTTAGGTTGCAGGGTATCGCTTCTTATGGGATCTCTATGTCCTAGAGATGACATGATATGATGTCATACTCGGCATGGATTGGTTGATTCCATTTTAGGCAGTCGTTGACTGCTATCACCGCAGAGTGAGTTTCTTTTCACCAGAGGGCGAGTCTTTTCTTCATAGAGGCAAATGGAATGTTCAGGCGAGTCGAGCAGGACTCGAGCATCATGGGCTAGGAAGGGTGACGGCCTAGATTTCTAGTCTTTATTTGGACGACCAGGGGACTCCACAGTTAGAATTTTCTCCAGTGGTGGATCGCTTCAGGGTTGTCTTTCCATAGGAATTTTTAGGTTTTCCTCCGGAGTGTGAGGTAGACTTCTCTATTGAGATCATCCCAGGAGCGGCATCTGTGTCCATTCCTCCCTATAGGATGGCCACACCTGAGCTGTAGGAGCTCAAGAAGAAGTTGGAGGAGCTACAGGCTAAGGTTTTCATCCGACCCAGTACTTCTCCTTGGGGTTCGCCTGTCCTGTTTGCGAAAAAGGCAGACGGTACCCTTCGGCTTTATTTGGATTATCTGAAGCTAAACGAGATGATGGTCAAGAACCTATATCCTTTGTCGAGAATTTAAGAACTTTTAGATCATCTTCGAGGAGACCGGGTGTTCTCGAAGATCGACTTGAGGTCCAGTTATACTCAGTTGCATGTTAGACCATAAGATATACCTTTGACAGCCTTCAGGAGCAGGTATGGTCTATATGAGTATACAGT
Organism: Viscum album; assembly: GCA_963277665.1. Lineage (NCBI taxonomy): Eukaryota > Viridiplantae > Streptophyta > Magnoliopsida > Santalales > Viscaceae > Viscum > Viscum album. The sequence continues at coordinate 1,057,329,162 of OY728133.1, forward strand.
CATGTCGTTCGGTCTCACGAACGCACCTGCAGTTTTCATGGCACTGATGAACCGATTGTTCTATCCTTACTTGGACTCCTTTGTCGTGGTCTTCATGGATGATATCTTGGTGTACTCTCACACTCGACATGACCATGCCACACATCTTGAGATTGTTATGAGTATACTGAGAGAGCATCAACTTTATGCTAAACTATCGAAGTGCCACTTTTGGATGGATCATATTCACTTCTTGGTTCACGTCATCTCAGAGGCAGGAGTATCTATGGACCCAGAGAAAGTGAGAGTTGTAGTTTTCTGGGAGCATCCAAAGAACGTATTTGAGGTACGGAGCTTCTTAGGGCTGGCTGGATACTACAGACGCTTCATTCAAGACTTTTCTCATCTAGCTGCACCTTTAACAGGTCTGACCAAGAAGGGGTCGAAGTTCTTATGGTCAGATTCTTGTGAGTCAGCCTTTCAGGAGCTGAAAGGGAGGTTGACCTCAGCATCGATACTAGTCTTTCCGGAGCCAGGCAAGAACTACACTATTTACTGTGATGCTTCAGGTATCAGGCTGGGATCTGTGCTTATACAGGGGGATGGAGTTGTTGCGTATGAGTCTCGGCAGTTGAGGCCACATGAGAGGAACTACCCGACGCATGATCTGGAGTTGGCAGCTGTTGTTCATGCCTTACGCTGTTGGAGACACTATCTGTTGGGAGAGCACTTTGTGGTCTTCACTGCCCACAAGAGTCTCAAGTATATCTTCACTCAGCGTGATCTGAATCTGAGGTAGCGCAGGTGGTTTGAGTATCTACAGTATTTTGATTTTGAGCTTTCTTATACGCCGGGGAAGGGAAACGTAGTGGCAGATGCGTTGAGCAGGAGAACTCATATTCAGGTAGTTTAGGGGGCTAGAAGTGAGTGGAATCTGATGGCTCTATTCTCTGAGATGCATCTAGAGGTACACGACAGACAGGGACATACCTTCCTATCTTCTATAGTTGTTACCTCTACACTTCTTGATCAGGTACGGATGAGGCAGCTATCAGACTCTGAAGGCTTAGTCCTATGGGAGAGTATGTCAGAAGAGGACCCTCTTCCCAAATGGGCAGTGGGAAAGGATGATATCTTGCGTTTCCAGGGACGTGTATGGGTTCCAGCAGACATACGCGAGGAGCTGATGTGGAATTTTCATTCCTCAGTTTGGGCAGTTCATCCTGGCGTCACCAAGATGTATCAAGATCTTCATCACCAGTACTGGTGGCCAGGTATGAAGAAGGATGTTGCTGGTTTCGTCATGAGATGTTCTACTTGTCAGTAGGTGAAGGCAGAGCATCAACGACCAGGAGGCCTTTTACAGCAGTTACCCATTCCGGAGTGGAAGTGGAACGATGTTGCGATGGACTTCATGAAAGGGTTTCTGAGTTCGCCTCGAGAGAACGATGTTGTTTGGGTTGTCTTTGACAGGCTTACGAAGGTTGAGAACTTCTTTCCAATTAAGGAGACCTTCAGTATTGATGATCTGGGATGACTTTACATCCGAGAGATCGTTCGTCTGCATGGATTTCCACAGTCCATTATTTCAGACAGGGATGTGTGCTTTACCTTCTGGTTTTGGCAGGGACTTCAGAAGGCCTTGGGTACACAGGTACTTTTGAGTACAGCATACTATCCCCAGACTGATGGCCAGTCCGAGGGCACAATCTAGGTGCTTGAGGATATGATCCGAGCTTGCATCCTAGACTTTGGTGGTTCTTGGGAGAAGCATATCCCTCTGGTGGAGTTCACCTACAACAACAGTTTCCAGGCGACCATTCAGATGGCACCATATGTGGCTTTGTATGGTAGACCATGCCAATCACCCTTATGCTGGCTGGAGGCAGGAGAGGAAGATTTGTTGGGACCTCGTCTCATTCAGGAGACCTCAGAACAGATAGAGATGATTCGAAAGAGGATGGCTATGGCACAGTCTCGACAGAAGTCTTATTCTGATCAACGGAGACGACCTCTGGAGTTTGAGGTTGGGGATCAGGTTTTCCTGCGCCTCGCACCGAGGTTGGGACACAAGAGGATTCGGAGACAGGGTAAGCTTTCACCGTGGTACCTCGGACCATTTGAGGTCGTGGAGAGAGTGGGACCGGTCACTTATCGGTTGCAGCTATCTCAGAGGTATTGGTCCATGCACTACGTCTTCCACGTCTCTCAACTCCGATGTAACTTTTCAGACCCGTCTCACGCCTTTCAGCCCGAGGAAGTTGAGCTTGAATTGGATGCATAGTTCGAGGATCATCCTATCCGGATTTTCGATCGCATTACGAAGGTCCTCCGTGGGTGTTCTGTTCCTCTAGTACGAGTGCTATGGCAGCACGGGCGAGTACATGATAAGACCTGGGAGAGGGAGGCCGATGTACGATCGCAGTGGCCGGAACTATTTGGGGATTCTTCTTCTACGCCCCGTTAGGGAAATTTAGGGACAAATTTCTTTAAGGGGGGAAGTTTGTAAGAACCCAGATCTTTATTCAGGTATGTTTTTTCTTTTTTCTAGAGTTTTTAAGAAAAATGATTTTTCTGGAAATTTTCAAAGTACACGTCGTGTACTTTCTGAGTACACGCTGTGTACTCTGATCTGGCTCGAAGCCGAGTGCTGGCCGTGCCCGAGCCACACACACGGTGTGTAGGGGTGACGTGGAGTCCGATTTTGGTGGAGTACGGAAAGAACCCAGTACACACCATGTACTTTTTTTCACTAAACGGGCCGAGGTCGCGCCTAACCCCCGATTTCATCTTCTTATCCAGATTTCATCCGCCCGAGAGCAACCGTATGAACGGATCTTTGACGAGCTCCCGCCTCTTCGTCCCTTATCCGATTTGAGCGTGGTAGATTGTGTTGGAAGCGCAGCGGTGAGTTCTTTCTTCTTCTTGAGCCTTGTTTCTTGATTCCTCCTGGTTTCCAAGTTATCGTAGGTTGAGCATTTTGTGCGTTTTCTCAGATCTACTTCATTACAAGGGGAATCTATTGTCTTGGTTCACTTATATCGATCACCTAGGATCAAGGTAGGTGGTTTGTGCCTTTCTGTAGAAAGTTGATGAATATTTTGTGCAAATTCCACCAATACCCTTGAACGGGGTATTGCGTGTTCCTGTTTTTCCCTTGTTGTATTGCCTGTTTTTCTTGATTGCTAGAGTAGATGTTTTGCCTGTGATTATGTTAGCTTTACTGTACCTTGAATGTTTTCTATGCTTGTTTTGCCTGTTTGGCGTTTTTCCAGTTTCCATGCCTAGTTGTAGGATTATGGACTGTTGCCTTGTTTTGCTGCTGAGCCATAGTTGACAGCCAAGTATTTTTTGAGGTAACCTGGACGATGTACATGCGCGCTGAGCATGTTTAGTTTCACTCAGGACTGTGAGAACCTAGAGTAGTATACCAAAGGGAGAATTGATGGAAGGGCTTATCCAGAGTGTCTTTTAATTATGATATGAGGCCACAGAGGGAATTGACATTGAGTACTTCCTCAGAGAGTCTTTAGTTCCTTGACGCGGGCCACAGGGAGAATAGATGTTGAGTGCTTCCCCAAAGAGCCTTTAGCACGATACGAGACTAAAGGGGGAATTGACGGTGAGTGCTTCCCCAGAGAATCTATTTAATTTCATAGCTGAACCAGAGGGTTGAGACTGTGTGTGCCTCCTAGAGGGTTGTTGGTACTTATAGGTTGAACCATTGGGGTTAGGGTGCGAGAGCTACCCATAGGGTTACCTATTTTCTTATTGTTGCTGGTTGCTTACTTGTGTACTTTATTTGCTAGAACTGTGGATTGTAGCTGCTTGTGATTTCCTGTTTACTACTTCTTGTTTTATTATTTGCCTTGTATTCATTGACTGTTAGGCACAAATATTTGGGTGATTGCCTATTGGGATTGTATCTCACACCCTGTTTGGGCCATGCTTTTGGGCCCAAGAAGACTATGTTTCTGTAGGTATAGATAAGGGAAAGCTCCCTTTTACTTCAGGATCTTGATTGCGCTGGAGCTGGAGAGCATGGGACCGAGCCGGGTCTCGTGATGCTGAGGAGTTTATTTTTGTTTTCCTTTGCACTTGTTTTCAGTTTTATTCTGGCACGTTGTTGTGTTTTCTGCTTTCTATAGATACTTGTACCTGCTACATCATTGACATCATTGCTATATATATTTATTTCTTCTGCTGTTTGGTTTCTATTATTATGCATGTTGTTACTTATTCCTTTGTTGAATGTTGTTTTTACGCTGTATACCTTACCAAATGAGGGCATAGTTTCCCCACCGACTCACCAAGGCCCTCGCTGCTAGTCGGCATCCTCTGGCATTCAGGGAAACGCGCTTGATTTCATGTTGCGAACCGGGTACGGGGCACCAGTGGAGGGGCTCCGGATTCGGGTTGTTACAAAAATGATAGCCTAAGCACTATGTGATTTTAACTCTGTAGACCATCACCAACAGTGTCTAAAGCATTATACAGTATAATGATAAAAACAATGTAGGCAGTAGTATAAAATAACAGATAATCAAGGAAATAAACGAATCATGTATCACAATAACCAATTATCCATTTCCATGTGGGATCTTAGGTTCTACCATGATATACATTCCACTAAATATACTTCATCCATGTCGGAATCTGGAACCATGAACACAATCATTTGGTTTAAAAGCTCTAAATAAAAGGGGTCATTTTTTATACATTTCAAATTCTATAATAGAAATAAAATTAGTACAATTACGCATACCATATCATGTGATATTAGTTCGTGATCTTCATGATGATACCCTATATAAGAATAAAGAATTCCATGTACATCATTTCAAGTAAAGGATATCAAAAACCATATCAATCCATCCTAAGTTAAGAAGAAAGAGAACCACATCCAACATCCTTACCCATGGATTTGAACCATAATGTCCGACCTTAAAAACCATTTCATAGATTCCTAATTTCCAGGTTCTAACACACTTGTCGTTCCTCAAAACATAAAATATAAAGGTTGCACCACTTTTATTTTTCATTATTCTCATGGACTATCTCACTCAAAAACATTTACCCAATTCCATAAATAAACCATTTATCCATTTATTTATGAAACAAAAACCTTAAAGGTTTTTTAATACCACTTAACAACATAATCAATCCCATTTATCAATTGACCATATTTTTCATTAATGAAGTCATGAATAATTAAATTTACGAGTTAAGACAAACTATCCCTTGTGTTATGCTATCATTTCGAATGAAAAAAAAAATATTTAATCTTAGAAACCCCTTATTTCATATTTTAACAACTCAATTCAAAATTTTCAAAGGATTGGAACACCCCATGGTTGGCCTCAAACCTAGTATCATAGTCGTTAATTGTCCCAAAGGGGTTCTTGAAGGACCCATCTCATCAAATTAAGCCCCAATCCAATTTTCATAGTATAGAACACCAATGTGAAGCACACCAATGCAATGGGACAACTACATATATTGGAACTACATCCAGACTATTGGGTAAAGATTGTATACTACCAAAATAATGCTCATATACAACCACTCATCTAACAATGATCCATGATTCAATATAGAATGACCTAAAATTATAAGGAAAATAAGTCCCTATAAATAAGATGCATGATATTCTAAAGAAGAGGATAAATGAAACAAATATTCTTCTAGAAAATATTAGGAAATGGACTTTGATTCTTACCTAGGGATTTGAATCACACAAAATGGAACCTAAAACAAAAAAAGGATAATGGACCTTTGAAGATTTGGGAGGGTTTTTCTTGCACAAAAGTCTTTTGGGGGTGAAATGAAGATGAAAATTAGGTTAGATCATATAAGGATCATGATGGAAAATCATCCAATTTCCACTTATAAAGGGTTTCACGGTTTGAAAAACCATGTGTTGACCATGCAGTATCATCTTTCTATGTGAGACACATGCCACATGGTTTATTAGGAAACCTAAATAGTTTTAAAAACCATGCACAAACCATGCAAATGGCTCAATCCAAGGCCACACGGTCTCTAGGCCTCCTCGTTCACACTTGAAAAACATCGCAACCCTCTTATAGGGCACATGATCTTGGTGCACGATTAGTACTAACCATGTTCCAATCATGAACCATGCATAATACAACCCATTTTATCACTTTTTTGTCCTAAACCCAAAAGACACTCTTGAGTCCTTCCCTACTCCCCTGAAACATTCCACTAATTATTTCAAAAGGTGTTTAAGAAAAATTTAAATTGAATCATACCGCATAAAATGGTTGAGGTCTTATAGAGTTAGTTATTATATTTTAAAAATAATTATCTGGTTGTTTTCCTATGATTTAATTGTAATATGAGGTCATTTACTTGTTTTCAACTCATGGGAACATGTTTTTAAAGACTTTCATATCTTTAGAAAATATTTTTTCAGTAATTCTAAGAACATCACAAGTCCAATTCATTTTTTAGCTCATAGTAAAAAAAAATTAAATACAATTTTTGTATGATTTATTATCAATATATAGTCTTCAGGTATACTTTTTGTAGTTACACACATGTTTTAAATTTTTAAACCACTAAAACAATGTTTTTGTGCATCCTAAATAAACTATTACTTGTAATTATGTGAGGTTTTTTCCTAATATTCAAAAATCAATATATGATTTTTTATTATTTAAAGGAAATATGAAGTCATTTTTTTGGTTTTGATCCCCTGGTGTTTTATTTTAAAATATTTGATATATTTAAAATTTTCATATATAATCATTCCAACCACACCACATATAAGATTGCCACTCTCTCCATTCATACATATGAATATTAATTTAAATAATTTTTCCTTTGGTTTCACATAAATACTAGATTTTTTATGTGGTTTTGACCATTTCATGTACATTTTAGATTTTTAGTATGCTTAAAGTAAAATTTTGACCACCCCAAGAAAACCCCAATTCATATTTACATGGAGTTAGTTACTATATTTTTTAAATAATTAATCAATCATTGACCAGTGATTTCACAAAAAAATTGATGTTTCTTGTTTTATTTTATCCTCAAAAAACATGTTTTTCACGACTTTATTATCATTAATGTATTATTATATAGTCATTAAGAGACCCCACTTGTGAGATTTATGTGTTGGCTACTCCTACATGTCAAAAAATAATTCAAAAACAATTTTTCTATGATTTTCATCAATACAAGGTCATGTTCTATGGTTTTGTCCATAAAAAACATGTTAAAAATGTTTAAAACTACAAAAATGCATTTTCTGTCATCCTGAGAAAATTTATACTCAGATTAATGTGGAGTAAGTCCCTATAATTCCAAAATAAATCAATATATTTGTCCTAGGATTTCACATATTTATAGGAATGATATATTTTAAAACTACTTATTTAGTCATTCTGAATACACCACACTTTATATTGAGATTCATCTAATTTTACACATGAAAACTAATTCAAAGATAGTTTTTCTATGATTTTACATCAATCCATGGTCGTTTTAAATGATTTTTAGCATTACATGCACACTTTAGAGTTTTAAAATGGAATAATTTTTTTATTATTCTAAAAAATCTAAAATAGAATTGGAATGGATTAAATTAATATATTTCATAATTCAATATATGATATTTTTCATATTATTTCATGAAAAATCATGTTTATTTTCTTTATTTTGATAATATGACACATCTATTTAAAGAATTTATAACTTTAAAAACTAATTTTTTAGTCATTCCAAACACGCTTTATTTTAGAATTATGTGATGGCTACTCCTAGAAATTAATATATTTAATGATATTTTATGATTTCACATCAATATGAGTTTTTTTCTATGGTTTTTTCTATTACATGTAAATTTAGAGTTTTAGAGGACTAAAAATGTGTTTTCTGTCATCTGAAAAATATCTCAACTCAAATTGGTGTGAATTCGATATCTATATATTAAAAATAAATATTCAATTATTATACTATAATTTCATGACAATATGTGTTCATTTACTTGGTTTTTACCTATACAACATGTTTTAAAAGGCCATCATATCTTTGAAATTTGTTTATTTAGTCACTCTAAGAATATTGCAAAGTTGATTGAAAATTTTTTGGTCTTAAATTTCATAAATAAATAAAATATTTTTTTTCTATTTCATGTCAATCTGAGATATTTTTCTATGGTTTTGACTTTTACATACGTGTTTAAGAATTTTAAAACACTGAAAATGTGTTTTTAGTATTTCAGAGAAAAATAAAAAATTGATTAACATATTCTATACTACATTTCAAAAATAAATGTATTATTTTTTTCTTATGATTTTATGATAATATGAGGTTTTATTCTTGATTTCCTTCCCTAAAACATGTTTTAAAGGATATTCATATCATTAAAAATAACTTATTTGGTCATTTCATACACATCACAAGTCATATTCACATGTTTTCTACTTCTATATATAAAAAATAAATAAAATGTAGTTTTCATAATATTTAAGGTCAATTAAGGTCATTTTATATTGTTTTGATGATTACACACTTTTTTTGAGAGTTTTATAACATGAAAAATGCATTTTTCGTTCATCCTGAGAAAATATCAACTCGGATCGATGTGATTTTGGTTCTTAAATTTCAAAAATTAATCTATAGTTTTGAAAGTATGATTTATTGACAATACAAGGTCATTGGATCCATTTTGAACCCACTTCACACATTTTTAATGACTTTTATATCTTTAAAAACTTCTAATTCTGTCATTATGATCACACTGCATGAAAAATTAACATTCACCCGACTCATACATGTTATAAATAAATAAAAGATAGTTTTCAATGATTTAACATCAATTCAAGGCAATTTTATTTGTTTTTTACAATTATATGCATGTTTTAGAGTTTTAAAACACTAAAAATGTGTTTTCATTCATCCTAAGGAAAATGAAATTCGAATTAACATGACATCAATTCCTATACTTTATAAATTAACCTATGGTTTTATATATTATTTTGAAATAATATGAGGTAGTTTAATTGGTTTGACCCCTGGTGCACGTTTTTAAATAATTTCATATCTTTAAAACTTTTTATTAGCCATTATGAGCACACTTCATATCAAATTGATGTTTTGGTTGGTTCTACACATTGAAAAAAATTCAAAGGAAAAATTCTAATGGTTTCACATCAATCTGAGTTCTTTTTATTATGGTTTAACCATTACATGCATTTTTTTGTGTTTTAAAACACTAAAAATGTGTTTTCAGTCATTTTGAGAAAATATCAAATCATATTGATGTGGTATCAGTTTTTATATTTTGATAAAAAAAAATTTGTTGTTGTCCTATGAATTCATGACAATATGAAGTCGTTTTCTTATTTTTAACCCCCTATTGAATTTTTAATGACTTTTACATCTTTAAAATTTGTTTCTTCAGTAATTTAGAGTATATTTTTTGTAGGATTGAAATTCTACCTACTTTTACACATTCCAAATAGTTTGAAGACCATTTTCTTATGATTTAATTTCAATCTGAGATTTTTTGTTAATATTTTGATCATTAAACACACATTTTTGGGTTCAAAAACAGTAAAATTGTGTTTCCAGAAATCCCCAAAAAACCTCAACTTGAATTGAAATAAATTCAGTTACTACATTTCAAAAATCTATGGTTTTTTCATTATTTTGACCCCCTCACGAAAATTTTTAAAGACTTATATCTTAAAAATTGATTATTTAGTCATTTCAAGAACATCACACATCAGATTATTGTGTCCTCTACTCTTACATATCAAAAACTATTCAAAGGTAATTTTCCTATGATTTAAAATTAATACAAGGTCATTTTCTTTGATTTTTATCATTATAAGTACATTTTAGAGTTTTAAAACACTAAAAATAAGTTTTTGATCTTCTAGAGAAAACTTTAACTTCGATTAATGTGAAACCAGTTAATATATTTTTAAAATAAATCTATGGTTTTTTTCATATGATTTAATGACAATTTAAGGTAGTTTTATTGGTTCCCCCCCTAAAACACATTTTTAAAAGCCTTTCATATATTTTAAAGCTACTTATTTAGTCATTCTGAGCACACCACACATCTATTTGATGTAATGTATACTCTTACATGTTAAAAATATTTCACTGACAATTTTATTATGTTTTCACATCAATTTTAGGTCCATTTCTATGGATTTGACTATTACATGTCTGTTTAAGAATCTTAAATCACTAAAAATTTGTTTTCAATTAACATAAGAAAAATACTACTTGGATTGACGTGGAATTGATTCACATATTTTAAACATAAATATATGGTCATTGTTTTATTATTTATCGAAAATATGAGGTAATTTTCTTGGTTGTAACCCTTAGATGCACTTTTTTAATGAATTTGAGATCTTTATTTTTTTATTCAATCATTCTGAACACAATACACATCAAATTAATTTTTATTCTTTTCAAACACATCAAAAATAATTTAAATAAAATTTTCCAATGATTTCACATAAGTTATCTTTTCCTAAGGTAATGAATTTTACTGCATGATTTAGTGATTTGAAATAGTAAAAATGCATTTTTTGTCATCCTAAGAAAATCAGCACATGGATTGATGTGGTATTAGTTCTTATATTTCATGAATCAATCATCATCTATTTTTTTTATTTCACACTAATCATTGTTCATTTTCATGGTTTTGACCCTCGGTGTATGCTTTAAAAAACCTAAATATATTTCAAAACAACTTATTTGGTAATTTTGAGCACACCACACATTGGAATGATGTGTTAATTACTCCTACATGTTATTAAATATTAAAAGACATGTTTCCTATAATTTATCATTAATATGAGTTTGTTTAGTATTGATTTTACTATTACACCCATGTTAAAGAGTTTTAAAACATTAAAAATTTCATTATAGTTGTCATGATAAAATTCCAATTTGAATTATTGTGGAATTAGTTCCTATATTGAAGAAATCAGTCTATATTTGGTATCTCATGATTTCATATTAATCTATGATCATTTTCTTGGTTTTGTCCCCATAAAACAGGTTTTTAAGGATTTTGATATTTTCAAAACTACTTATTTTGTCATTATCGGAACAACACATGTAATATTGAAATTATTTATACTTTTAAACATTAAAAATAATTCAATTATAGTTGTACTATGATTTTACATCAATCTGAGGTCATTTTCTATGGTTTTGACTATTGTACTCACATTTTAGTGTTTTAATGCACTAAATATTTATTTTCAAACATTCCAAGAAAACCGAAACTAAAATTGGGATGTTTTCAATTAATAAACGTTAAAAATCAATCTATGATTATATTTTTATGATTTCCTTAAAATATGATGTATTTTTATTGTTTTTGACCCCATGATGCATGTTTTTAAAAACTGATATATATTTTAAAAAATTTTATTTAGTCATTAAGAGAACAAAATACATTGTATTGATATTCCATTTACTTATTCATTTAAAAAATAATTCAAAGATTGTTTTATTATTATTTCTCACCATTCCATGGTTGTTTATGATGGTTTTGATTATTCCAATTAATATTTTAGAGTTTTAAAACACTAATAATTCATTTTATGTCATATCAAACAAACTAAAAATAATATTAATGTAAATTAAGTTCTTGTATATAAACAATAAAACATATACCATTTTATTATGATTTTACAAAAAGCATAGGTCATATTAATGGTTTTAACCCCCTAAAAGATGTTTTTAAAGATTTAAATAACTTTTAAAACTATTTTTTAGTCATGTTGAACGCATCACACGTCATATTGATATGAAAACTACTAAATCACATTAAGAATAATTCAAATATATATTTTATATGATTTCAAATCAATATGAGGTTTTTTTATTTGGTTTTTGAATGTCACACACATGTTTTAGTGTTTTAAAACAAAAAAAAATGTGTTTTCAGTCATCCTAAATAATCCTCAACCAATACTGTTGAGGAGAAAATTTATAAATTTAAAAAATAAATCTATGGTTGTTTTTATATTCTTCTACATCAATATTAGTTTTTTTTTACCTCGAGACACGCATTTTTAAAGACTTTGATATCTTTTAAAGCAACTTGTTTAGTCATTTTGAGAACACCGCTTGTGAGTTTGATATTTATTATACCCCTAAACATTAAAAAATAGTTAAAATAAAATTTTGTTATTATTTTCATCAATATGAGGTCATTTCTAAGGTTTTGAGTGTCATATGCACATTTTAATGTTTTAAAATACAAAAAATGTGTTTTCCGTCAACGTGAGAAAATCGTAAATTAGATTAATGTGGTGTTTGTTAATATATTTTGAACATGAATATATGGTTATTTTGTAATGATTTAATAGAAATTTTAGGTGTTTTTAATGGTTTTTACCCCATAGTACTTGTTTTTAGAGACTATCATATCTTAAAAAAATTATTCAGTCATTTTGATCTCACCACACATCATATTGATGTGTTATCAGCTCTTTCATGTCTCAAATAATTCAAATACAATTTTACCATTATTTAACAACTTTATATGGTTGTTTTCTATGGTTTTGGACATTGCATTCATGTTTTAGGTTTTTAAAACACTAAGTATGTGTTTTCAAACATCTCAAGGAAACTACAACTTAGAAGAATTTGGATTCAGTTCCTAAATTTAAAAAATCAATCAGTGGTATTTTTTTCTACGATTTTATTGAAATTCAAGGTCTTTTTATCATTTTTGACCCCCCTAACGAAAATTTAAAGTCTTTTATATATTTTAAAACTACTAATTTAGTCAATCTGAGCACACAATACATTGGACTAATGTGTCATCTAATCCAGCACATCAAAAATAATTTAAAGATAGTTATCCTATGATTTCATTTTAATTTGAGGTATTTTTATGGTTTTTACCATCACACACATGTTTTAGAGTTCTAAATCACAAAAAAATGTATTTTTAGTCCTTTTTTAGAAATACTAAAGTCAAATTGACATAATGTCAATTCATACATTTTAAAAATAAATCTGTGATTTTTTCTATGATTTCCTAAAAAATTAGGATCATCTTTTATGTTTTGATAGTAAAAATAAAGTGCAAGACACATTTATTTATTTATCACTATAACCACTTCAGAAATAGAATACAAAATTTAATTATACATCTAAAAATGAAACATCAAACAATGAAAAAGTAACTAAAATACTTCATACATAGAGGGAATTCACATCTAGATCACCTATGAACTCACGATGATTCCCACTAGCTACATCTATATTCTATAACATATATAAATATTATATATTATAAGGATATCAACAAAAATAATCATGAGTACCAAGTATTTTTTTTGTTACCTTTTTCATTAAAATTTATGAACCATCAGTAAGATGAAGTGTCATCACCTTATCTATATGTACTAACACATGTTATAATCTATACTAATACAATTCCCATAGATACTGAAACTGATTACCCATATCATGGTCCAAGGTTTGCACTATAACTTCTACCTCAACTTATGTGAACATCCTTATATCTCTTCAAGAACGCATCACCTTCAGTTAAAAAACAATAGATCATGGGACATATGTGCCTAAGTTCAATGGGTAACCATGGCCATCATGCCCACGATACACTAAAATATCTCATCTCAGTACATAGTTATATATTTTTTACCCTGTGGAGGATCTGTTAGATCAACATAAAACTAATAATATGGAAAATACCTAATTAATTAATAAATAAATGGGGTTAATTTCTATAAAAAAATTCATTTTTTATTAAATAATTTTCTTATTATAACGTCTGCAATGACATGATCACCCACCTGATGAGTCCTCACCCATACTGACATCCGATTGGTGGGATTACCTTGCTGGTGTAACTATAACAAAGGTGTCCAAAAATTACATATTTATATTCATGTTATACTACATAATTTTAAATATAAGAATGAAAAATGAATTTTCAACTTACATTATGTTTAAGCTGTGACACCTATTGAGTGTCATGTTTAGAAGTCATGCCCTGCAGCACCCAATTAAATGAATAATCATTAGACTCAGTTGACATTTAATGTATCCAATTATTAGACATATGAATTATTAAAATCATTTATATATTCAAAGTAATAAATCATACCCTAAGTCACTCCATAGACCAAAATACAACCAAATTCTACCACTTGGTGGGACGAAAGCCTATTAGGACTAGCTATATGATGTCTATCACACCAAAAATATAAGGCCCCAGCCTTAAACCTTACTTAATCTTGAGTTATTACAAGATTACACATTGAGGATCTTTTCAGGTTTAGAGTTTTAGAGAATTAGATCATGAAACTTGCATTACATTCCACATTTAAAGAAAGTGGTTACATAAAAGACAGTATTCATTCTTCCCATCAACGGAAACATATTTAAAATATAACACGGATTCTTTCTTGACACATCCTTGACACTATCATCACATCATGTACCTTTCCCTTGACCTGTGAAAAACATTTCAAAAACTTGGGATGAGCACAAAAAGCTCAGTAAGGGATAGAAAAAATATGGAAAGGAAACATGGGTACACATTTACATAAGAATGAGTTCATACTTTACCCATAAAACATAGGCATATCAAATCATGAATAAATCATAGAAAACATAAGACATAAAGGTAACTTGAGGCATTCATAACATTCTTACGTAGGGAGTAACCCTCTTGGTTACGTTTGGAATACCCATCACAGTATATTCCCTAAATCTCTTCGGAGAAACCTTAACGTTTCACTCCTTCGCGTTACCCAATGCATTGGAGAGCTATAACGGGCTCACCCGCCCTTAGTTTATCACGGAACCACCCGTTCTTCATAACAATGCCCAAGAACCATAACATACACGTATCACATAAAATATTCATAAAGGAAACAAAACATTTCCACATTTCAAACACAACATAACATTTTAGTATTTTGAAATAATGAATCCATATAAAAAGAAACCATTTCCAAAACCATTTAAAACATTTAATAAAGATATTTTTGAATCAAAGTGTCCCATACCACCTTGAAGCTTTTAAAATTTTAAACCATTAATATCCATATAAATAAATCCTTAAAACCACTTTGAAAACATGGATATTAATAAGAACGAATAATTAAAACATTTAAAATGATATTTTGGTTAAAGGGGTTTTACCAAAATTAGAGACACTTGAATACAATAATTGAGGAATAAAGTTTAGTCAGAACTTTATAATATCATGAGAATAAATGGATTCATGATATAATACTCCAAAGGACAGTATATACACCATATAAGAGTGAATTGGTGCATAACAACAATGAACCCTCAATAGAAATGTCAAATGTGATGAAATCCCTTATAAAGAAGGTATCCTTAAATTAAGGACAAATCAATCTCAAAAATATGTGTGAAGAATATAAATACACCCAATATAAGTGGATATTAAGTGTAAAACAATAAAATGTCATTCACACATATTGAATGGATGACATATTCAATGACTACATGTCGAACCCAAAGAAATCGAAATTGGGTTAAGAAGTTCCCTTGACAGCCTAACGGCGTCACATCAAAATGAGTTGATGAGAGATAAAAAGAGTATCTCATCACTTGGACACAAAATTTACATCATTAAGGATACATGAGACATATCCCAATGTAACAATATGTAAATTAAAAGACCCAATAAAAGAAGTCTTTTAAAAAGAGGGGGGTGAAAGGTTCCCTTACCGACTTGGGTATCTTTCAAAAAAAATACACCCCATGAAAGAGGGACAATAGATCATTGATGTAAATACTCATAAACGAAAGTATTTTACACAAAGTGTAGAATAATGGGCAGTACATACACCACTCAATGAAATTTGTGGCAAAAGTATCGTAAATCTCATGAGAATAAAAGTGAGATGAAAAATCCCTTACGAGAACTCGGCAGCCTAACGGCGCCACATAAAACTTCCAAAATGGATTGATGAGAGAGAATAGGGTCTCTCATCACACGAACATAAAAATTACAGTAGGATTAATATAAAATAACATCCCAATCATCAGAAAGATGAGCTTAAAATAAATGACATAAAAGAGTGTACTTAAAGAGAAAGAGAGTTGCAGGATCCCTTACCTCGGGTCCGACTTGACTCGATCGTTCTTTAACGTCCTGAATAATAAACTTGAGTTAATTTCTATTTTCTTAAGAACCTTTTCCAAGTTCATTATTCCTTTTATATCAATTATTGACATGTTGTGAACATTATGTAATCATTTAAGTTAATAATGTTCATTTTGTCGGTATTTGGTTCTTAAGTCGAAAGTGGACTTCTTACAATTACATGTTGTTCATGTGGCCAAATGTTTATTATATCCAGAATTGTATTCATGTTGTAGTTATAATATATGTCATATATATCCAGTACATTCATGCATTTATAACATTACATAATCATTTAGAGGTAAGAAATGAAATGCACCGTTCATGGAGACGGTAAGCCGTACGTACGCATGAACGCTACTTTCATTTCTATTCGTATTTTATAGAATGGAATAATAATGATATAAAGGTATATTATAATTCCAGTATAATATCATATTTAATATCATAGTTCCATCCTTTATATGTCCCACATATGGTATTTAACGAATCAAATCACTTTGAGGGGGCGGTAGTCCGCGCTTCCTTAAATGAAGATATCGTGTTTACCCATAATGGGAACCATAAAGGTTTGACCAAAATGTAAAAAAAACAGAATCTTAAGGAAAACATAAACATACTATATATCATATATAAAAATAGTGACATCATAATGGCCACCTTTGAAGGTGTTAAATGAGTATTGAACAATCATCGTTTCGGGAGGCAGAATTTCACCATCCACGGAAACCGTATGTTCTTTAACCATTTGATGTAGTTGTGTGAGAGTGTAGCTCAAATAAATATTATAACAACATCCTAGTATATTTAAGATACTTTTGTTGTTACAAAAGAAGTAAATAAAAAGAGATTAGGGGGTTGGAGAAGCAAAATAAAACAAATGAATATGAGAGAAACAATTACCTTTAAAAGTGTAACTCTTTTTGATTTGAGCCTAAAGTCTTCCTTTGAAAGGATTCTGCCCAAGGTAAATCCTCTAGGATGAGGAGAGGGATGTGGAGAGAGCAAATGGGCAGGGGTTGGCCGAGCCAAAGGCTTTTGAAGTGTGTGAAATAAGGTGGAGGTGGGGGCCTTTTATAAGAGAAGAGGAGGGGCACTTTTGGAAAGCAAAGAAATATTACTTTATTTGAAAATGCTTTTCGGTTTTAAAGGGTCCCACATTGGTAGAATTCGTGGATAAGGTGATAAGGCATCGAAATCCACTCATCCAATTGGTTTTGTCCATGTGTATATTGTAGATTTTTCATTATCTTTCCATTTTAATTAAATTGTCAAATAATGATGTCATCGCTGCATCATTATTATGTCATAAATAATTTAATTTCTTTAATGTCTAAAAATTATAAAAAAAAATACTATGATATAGGAAATCTTTTTATCTTTCCAATGACTATTTATAATCAAAATTTGGACTTGTATAACCCCACTTAAAAATTGTTTTAGTAAAACATACTATGTTAGTGTCATTTTCACTTTAACATTAAATAAAAAGTATTTTATGTTATTTCCCAACAAAAGTGGATCCATGGGGTCCCCAAGTTAGGCCATGGCTTGTCTTGGTCGGCCATGACACAACCAATAGGGTTGTGACATGTGTCTAGGTCATTTCATTTTTTTAAAGTATTATTTATACCTTAAACTACACTAATTATCACTAATCGCGATTAAAAACTTAATAAGTTACTATTCACCAAAAAATTATTATAATCTCATTGAACCACATTTTACTTCTTAATGACAACCATGTATGTCGGATTTTCAAAATTCAATACACATTAGTGGTAAACTTTCATTTAACTGAAAAATCAGTTTGCTTGATTATCACTTAGTGGTTTCACTATTCATCAAAAATTGAAGTTTTTCAGAAAATTACCAAAAATTCACCCTAAGCTATATTTGATATTCTGAATTCAAAAATGAAGTCCGTTTTACAAAATTCAAAACATATTAGTCACATTAATTAATTTAATAATTAATTCCCGCTGTCAGAGCAAATAGCGTGTTTTTATAAAACAATAAGTATCAAAAGATTGACACCAGTTTAAGTCCGATTTCAAAGTGAAATTAATTCCAACCACCACTATTGGATTAAATGGTAAAAATATTTCCTAATTTCACTTTAAAACCAATTCAAAAGATAATCTAATCATATAAATAAATTAGATTAAAAAGTGGTTTTGAACTAAAATACAACATTTTACACTATTCATTAAAAAAAATGAACCTTATCGGAAAGATACCAAAAAATTACACAAAGTAAAATTTGATGTCCCGATTCTTAGTAAGAGTTGTATTTGGTCCAAAATAATGTTTAAGAGTGAACAAAACTATATTTAATTATCGTTCAACATCAAAAGATGATAAGTGAACCTTTAGTGAAAACTAGGGCATATACGCCTAAAATTGAATTCTTTCCGTATTTTAAGCCTCTATCCTTTATTGGATAAATGTAAAAACATATAAAAACATATATAATCATATCTTAGTTATTTCTATCCATTCCCGCCATTACAACGGCTACATGTTAACTACCATTTAAAATAATATTATTTTATTATTAGAGTGCAACGTAAGATTTCCAAGAAACTCGTTGTTGCGTGTTGGGTACGCCATCGAGCATAGCGTCCCCTTTAAAGTCATTTAAATATTTTATTCACAAATATGGATAAATACAAAAATGTCGTATTCTTTATTTACCTGGGGTGTTACAAAAAATATCACCTAGTGATATATTTTTACCATTACCTTGTAATATTTCCCTAAATTTTTGTATTGTGTGATTCACGTTGGCCAAAAATCTTATACAAAACAATTCAAATTATCTTTAATTTTTTTCTTTGGGTATGATAATAGTAAAAAATAATTAATAATTAAAAATTACTTTTTCCTGAACCTCAATATATAATATTTCAATAATATCATAGGGAATATTTTTCAACCATGATTCTTCATAGGGAATATGTTTTTTTCTCCTATCATATGTCCCACCTCATGAATCAATGAAAATATCACCCTCCCTAACTAGATAAAAGGTGTCGTCAAATAACACATACATACATGTCCTATAGTTCTAATATTGAAACCTTCTTCCTAGAATTATGTGTTTTCTAGAAAAAACACCATATCCTAATAAATAATAATTCATCATGTATTAAATAATAACTAATTTTTAATTAAAAAAATGGAATTCCCTTTTAAAAACGGGAACTAATTAAAAAAATAAACCAGATAGGAGAACAAAATTAAATATAATTACAATATTTAATAAAAATAATGTAAAAATACATAACAACAATGCTATATTCATCACATTGTGGTTTATTTAACATATCTATACTTATAAAAATATAAAAAATTTAAATTCGTATTTTTTAGACATAATTCATAATTTTTTACAAATGGTTGGAATTTTTCTATTATATGGGAGATTTATATACGATAGATAAAAAAACTGATAACGGAAACTTTAATCATTTATAAAATAAAATTAACAAAAGGGTACATTTTTTCAATGTTTTTAGCACTAATAAAGGTGTCACTTTTTTCAATGCTTTTCTTAGCACTTATAAAATATCCCACTTTAACATTTTAGAAAAAATGTTATTAAAGGGTAAAATGAATAATTTAATTTATATATATATATTTATATACTTTTAAATAAGTTTTATATTACAATAATTATATATATGTAAATATAAAATATAAATATGATTTATAAACCTTTTAATAAAATATTATTATCAATCTCATTTTGATAATTTTAAATATAAAAAGTTTTCAAACTTATATTAATAAATAGAAATGGTTAATAGTATATTTATGTGCATTAATTTCAAAATGTATGAATAATTAATTAAAATTTGATATATTAATATTGCATTTAAAGAATTATATAAATATATAAATGATTATATTTAATTAAATATGTGATTCCTATTTGAATTTATATATTTATATCCATATTAAATAATTTAAAATATATATACACGTATATGTATATATATATGTATATATGTGTATTCATGTAGATGTATGTGTATATCTGTATGTGCATGTATATATTTATTGTAAGTATATGCATGTGTTTTGGTTTGTGTGTGTGTGTGGGTTCGTGTACGTGTATGTTTATTTGTGTACATGTATGTGTGTGTGTGTGTACGTGTGTATATGTACGTGTTTGTATATATGTTTGTGTGTGTGTGGATATACATGCATGTGTTTTTTTGTATGTTTATGTGTATGTGTACGTATATGTATGCGTATTTATGTATATGACATGTATATATCTGTATGAATGTATATAATGATGCCAAACCCAGTAGCTCATAGTCGATGTCTTACTTTATTAATTGGGCATAGATACAATGGGTCAAATCATGAAGAACTGATTACTTTAGTAGTTTTTAAAAACTATATAGAGACCTTATACCCATTTTACATTGGGAAAATAAAATAAATCACATCAAAATTAAAATATCAACACCCTTGAAAGTCATTCCAAGAATTCATCTTCATATTTTAGGGAAAGAAAACAAAATAAGGGTGAGATAAAATACACAATTAGGGATAAGCGAAATAGAAGATATCATGTATCAATAAGCATAATCAATATAGAAAGGTAATTAACTAAACATACATGTAATTTAAATAACTTAACTGTATGAATCAATAATGCATAATCAATTTGGAAAGGTAAATAACTGAAATCATGTTCTATTTAATCAATTATTGATAATGAAATGCAATAAGAGAGAATGTCATAGTGAAAATATCTTGAAAATAATAAATAAATACTAAATGAAGGTAATGATTATATATAAGATGACATTTTCCCTAGGCACATGATACCTTTCTTATCAATATCAATCCTGAAGGCTGTTTAAAATGTATTGAGTAAAAACCCATCTAATTTGGCCAATTGAGTCATCTCATGAGACTATCGATGCATCAAGGGGATTACATTAACCAGTCCACAAACCATGTATTTCATTTCCAATGAATTAATCATATATATAATAAACAATTTAATTCATAAACAATGTGCCTCAAAAAATATTCATATTGAGAAGAGGATACATATTTATCAACATTTCACTAGTTTATCAAATAAGTTTAAAATTAAAAACTGTATGTAAAATGGTATAAAGTATATTAAATATTCATATCAATCAAAAATTAACATTTATATTTAAGATAAATGTGATAAAAAATTAAAATTATAACAATAAATCGATCTTTTCAAAAGAAACATAACAATCACAAAAGAAAGTGATATTTTAACAAAACTTTTACCACTTGGTAATTTTCAAGAAAAATACACTTAGAATAAATAATTAAAATTGAAACATAAAATAAAATTAATAATAAAATATTCCTAATATTACATGTCAAATGGGTAGTATATACACCACACAAACATGAATCATTGAAAAATTACAAATAAATCTCAATGGAATGAATATTCTGATGAAATCC
Source organism: Viscum album (assembly GCA_963277665.1). Taxonomy (NCBI): domain Eukaryota; kingdom Viridiplantae; phylum Streptophyta; class Magnoliopsida; order Santalales; family Viscaceae; genus Viscum; species Viscum album. The sequence goes on from OY728133.1 coordinate 1,057,350,787, forward strand.
CTTACCTCACGCTTCCCTTTGGTTGAAAGTGATTTAACCTCCTATATTGAGGTTTTAAAATTTTAATTAAATTAAATAGGTACCATATTAATATTTATAATATCATATATAATCCTTTTATAACATATTATCACTCTTTTATTATTAATAATTCATTATTTTATTTTTTTCGATTTTTAATTGCCTTGTTTTCTAATGCATTTTTTTCGTTAAGGATATGGTTCTTGAACATATTATAGAGTTTCATCATCCCTATAATAATAATAATAATTACATAATTAATATATTTAAACATTAATTATTCTTTTAAAATCAATCATGAATGATGGTTATGAAAAATGAAGTGTGTTATGATCATGGTGATGTTAGGTCGTACATACTCATAAGTTGTCACGACCCGTCCTCAGGGCCCGTGTCGTGACTACCCCAAGCCTGCCTTCTAGGTATAATACTTCCAAAGAGAGGTGGAGTTGATTAGATGTAACCACTGAGTCATATCCTCTTCCGAAACCACTTAGGATCCAAATATAGAAGTTGTCGCTGCCGAACCCACGTAAGATCCAAGTACAGTAACCATCACTGCCGAACCCACATAGGATCCAAGTACAGTAGTCATCGCTGTCGAACCCACGGAGGATCCAAGTATAGTCATCCTTACTACCGAACCCACATAGGATCCAAGTACAGTCATCCTCACTGCAGAACCCACATAGGATCCAAGTACAATCGTCATCGTTGTCGCAGTCGCAGCTAGCTCTAGGGTTCCCGAACACAGCACGCTCGATTCCGGGAGGGTCCGCTCCTCGAGTCAAAGATCGGTACATCAACTATCACGAAGACCATAGTTGATGTATCCCATAGTTCCATCCCAGGTCATAGGGGAAAAACTAAACAAAACGTGCCCAAGTCACGGAGAACAAGACGACCAAGCCATTTTCCAAAAGTACACGGCGTGTAGGTAAAAATACACGTCCCGTCTTCAGACACCGGGAACTACCCGTGTGATACAGCCCATGTCACAGGGCTGGTCGAGTAAATAAGTAAATACACAATGTGTACTATGGTTACACACCATGTCCAAACCTCTAGGGTCAGTTCCATGTGCGCTGGCCATGTCTGGTCGTGTGTTGGAGTACATGCCCGTGTACTCCACCCTGTGCACGTGTATTTCCGGAATACACACCATGCCTCTTGGCCGTATGGTTCTTCCCGTGTCTGCGTATCACCTAGATTACATGTTGAGCCTTGTGAAGCTGTTTCTTCCATGGTGGTGGTAGTACACGACGTGCCTCATGGCCGTGTAGTTTTGCATGTGTCCGTGTATCTCCCGGATTACACGTCGAGCCTTGCGAAGCCACTTCTGCCTTTCATTGAGGTTAATACATGTCGTGCCTCGTGGCCGTGTATTTCTGTCTGTGTCCATGTATTTCCCTTGAATATAGGCCATTTCCATCGAAGTATCCTCTATCAAACTGTGTGGATAGTACACGCCGTGTGACCGGTGTCACACGCCGTGTGTCACTTCTTCTGATGTCCGTTACTTCTGCCGATGAACGCTTGTACTACACGGTGTGTGCTTTGGAAGTGCACGCCGTGTATACAGGAATTTTCCAAAAATGATGCCTTTGGCCAGCACGACTCCCGAGGCATCCTTCCTTTGTTCCGATGATCCGTTTGCTACAAAACTCCCGTTCCTAGGTCATCACTGTGTTCTGAGGTTGTTTCCGATGTTTTTGGGCCTCCGATCGGCTCTGAAAACTTGTCTTGATTCACCACTCAAGAACGGTTGGAGAACACCATACAATAAGAACGGCGGAGGAATCAGACCGTGTTAGTTTGGTCTAGTTCCTTCCACATTAGTTTGATAGAAAAAGGTTTAGAGAGAACCAGTAACATGGAAGGGAAAATCAACGTTTCTCATTCATAAACACACCCCTACCTCGATAAACGTTGACGTTTTCTTGCGACGTGGAAGATAGCGTCGCGTGGTGGGGTTTCGATGACGGCATTGGCATGCGTCCAAGGATAGAACGACGTCTCACACTAGCTGCGGAGAGATAAAGGAATGGCATGTCGTCTCTCCTTGCGGTAATGACGTTCTTCATCGAAGGGTGTTGTTCTTCACGGGAGGATGAAGCTCTTCAATGTACTTATAGTTCTCCCAAAAAATTCACACAACAAGCTAACCCTCCAAATATAATAAGACTCATCTTATTTTATTTTATTTTTCCAAGCATTTCAAAATTTAAATTCAAAGTGCTTAGTTAATTAAAAGAAGAGGTTTAACCAATTAAATGATGTGTGTTGGCATATTAAAGTGAGAGAGGATGAGGTGAGTGGTCTCAAATTAAAGGGGAGTTAAAAAAATAAAGGGGGAGTTATGGAGTTAAGGAATGTGAAAAGGTGGGGGATCGTGTGGGCCCCACCTCCCTCATATCCACACATGGGAAGTTGGGTGGTCGTGGGCCCCGCCAACAACTTCCCATGAGAGAGTTTAACTTCCATGGATAAAATAAAATTGTACACAATTTTATTTTACTTATCATTTAATCCACATTTTTTTATAACTCCTCCCAAGAAAACGCACCTTCGATAAAGGTCCTATTAAGAAATTACTAGCATTGCAGTTCCATCGGTGTCCTCAGATTTCAATTCTGAGCACCGGTTCAAAAGATAGAAAAACCCGCTCGTTTGTTCACTGAACGTACCCGAGCTAAATTTAGGAAATTGATTCTGGGCACACCGGGCCTCGGAATCAGGTGTCGTTAGAAACTACATACTCGTAAAATCCCAAAGAATTTAATAAAAAAATTTCCTTGAAATTTATGGGTCTTTACATTACTCCCACCTCATGGATTTACATCCCCGTAAAGCTACATCATAAACTAGGGGAATAAATGAGGGTATTGAGCACACATCTAAGCCTCCTGCTCCCATGTGCTCTCCTGGAGGTTCTCGTGCTGTCACCTGATGTGCACTAGAGGAATCAACCATCCACGTAGGACCTGCTCCTGTTGATCCTCGATCTCCACCGGGACCTCCACAAATGTCACCCCGTCAACGATGTCCAGCTCCCCGTGATCAATGATATGCATCAGGTCGTGCACGTATCTCCTCAGCTGAGATACGTGGAAGACGTCGTGTACCCGGTGCAACTGAGGTAGAAGATCCAGGCGATAATCCACCTCGCCTATCCTGCTGAGAACCCGGAATGGTCCAATGAAGCACGGAGATAACTTTCCGCCCCTGCCAAATCTCTGTAATCCACGTCGACGTGAGACCCATAAGAAAACTTGGTCTCCATCCTCGAACTCTAGTGGTCTCCACCTCCTGTCAGCATAGGACTTCTGTCGGCTATGAGCAGTCCTCATCCACTCCTGGATGATCTGTACCTTCTCCGTCGTGGCTTGGACCATCTCTGGTCCTACAAGTGCTGACTCCCTAGGGTCTGTCCAACACAGAGGTGATCTGCAAGGTCGGCCGTACAATGCCTCGTATGGTGCCTTCCCAATGGTGGAGTGGTAGATGTTGTTGTATGCAAACTAAACCAAGGGTAGGTGATCCTCCCAGCTGCGACCAAAGTCAAGGAAACATGCACGGAGCATGTCCTCGAGGGTCTGAATGGTCCTCTCCTCCTGGCCATCCATATGAGGGTGAAAGGTGGTGCTTAGGCGTAGCTATGTTCCAAATGCCTCCTGCAACCCCTTCCAAAGCTGGGAAGTAAAGCGATCATCTCGATCAGAGACGATAGTCGATGGCACACCATGAAGTCATATGATCTCCTGAACGTAGAGATTTCCCAATCTCTCCACTGAGCCCTGATCTATGATAGGTAGAAAGTGGGCCAACTTGGTGAGTCGGTCTACGATCACCCATATAGAGTCATGTACTCTGGATGTACGTGGAAGTCCCATCACGAAATCCATGGATATCCCGTCCCAATTCCACTCCGGGACCTCTAGGGGTTGTACCAAACCTGCTGGTACTTGGTGCTCTGCCTTCACATGCTGGAAAGTGAGGCATCGTGAAACAAACTCTGTCACAGCCTTCTTCATACCTGGCCACTAGTACTGTCGTCTGAGGTCCTGGTACATCTTCACTACTCCAGGATGTACCGCTAGAGGGGAAGTGTGAAACTCTCTCAGCACCTCCTCCTGTAATGCAACGGGTACCATGGTACGTCCTCTGAAAAGGACAACGTGCTCTCCTCCTGTAGAGAATCCATCAGCTGCTTGTCCTGAGGGTATCTGTGCACGTCGCGTCTCACAGTCAACATCCCCACGTTGTGCCTCTCTAAACCGCTGAATTAGTGGAGGAGTGACTGGGAGCGACTGAAGAAAGGCTGTCCCATCTCTATCCATGAAGGATATCTGCAACGCGGCCAGCTGCTCCGTCACCTCTCCAAGTAGCTGGATGCCCGACCTCTTGCTGAGAGCATCAGCTACTACGTTCCCTTTCCCAGGAGTATAGACTATCTCAAATTCATATTCCTGGAGGAACTCGACCCATCTCCTCAATCTTAGGTTTAGGTTCTTCTACAAGAATATGTACCTGAGACTCTGGTGGTCAGAATAGACTGTAAAGTGCTCACCCATCAGATAGTACCGCCACATCTTTAGGGAGAAGACCACTACTGCTAACTCCAGGTCATGGGTAGTGTAGTTCTGCTCGTGCTGCCTCAACTGTCGTGATCCATAGGTAATCACTACCCGCTCCTACATCAGGACACACCCGAGTTCGGTCCCTAATGCATCATAGTAAACTATGTACCCTACGACCTCCTCTGGTATCCCCAAGATGGGTGCACTGGTCAATCTTTGTCTCAGCTCCTAGAAGCTCTGCTGACATCTATTGACCACACGAAGGGTTTACCCTTCTTCGTCATAGCTGAAAGTGGAGCTGCAACTCTGGAGAAGTCTGACACAAATCTCTGATAGTACCCAGCCAGACCTAGGAAACTCCGCACCTCCGTCACGCTCCTGGGTGGCTCCCAAGATATCACTGTCTCGATCTTCACAGGATCCACTACAACTCCCGCCTCGGAGATGACGTTCCCTAAGAAGTGGACCTCTCGAATCCAGAACTGACACTTAGAGAGCTTACCATAAAGATGGTGCTCTCGGAGTATATCCAGTATAACCCGCAAGTGGTAGGCGTGCTCCTCCTCAGTAGTTGAGTAAATCAATATGTCGTCGATAAAGACTATGAAAAATCGATCAAGGTAAGGCTGGAAGATCATGTTAATGATACTCATGAACACTACTGGAGAATTGGCTACGCCTAAAGGCATAACCAAGAACTCATAGTGGCCATACCAACACCTTAAGGCCGTATTCTGTACATCCTCGTCTCAAACTCTGAGCTGATGATAGCCTGACCTGAGGTCCATCTTCGAGAACCATCGTGCTCCCTTGAGCTGATCGAAGAGGTCGTCAATCCTCATAAGTGGATACTTGTTCTTCACAGTCACCTGATTCAGGCGATGGTAGTTGACACACAGTCGCAAGCTCCCGTCCGCCTTCTTGGAGAACAAGATCAGGGAAGCCTAGGGTGAAACACTGGGTCAGATGAATCCCTTGCCCTGAAAGTCCTCCATCTGTACCCGTAGCTCTCGAAACTCAACGGGAGCCATCCGATATGCTGGATTAGATATCGAGGTTCTCCTGGGTACAGGTCAATATAGAAGTCTACCTCTCTGCGAGGAGGTAGTCCTGGAAAGTCGTCAGGAAAAATGTCCGCATACTGATCCACCACTACAGGAAAACTCAGACTCCGTACATCAACTGCTCCTAGGATGAGACTAGCCAACTGATGGGTGATCGGATGTCCTCTCCTCTACGTGAGTCCATCATGTACTGCAAAGGCTCCCTTCTCACCGGTGAAGGTGAACTTGCTCCCATCGGTGAGAACACACCGCACCTTGAGCCTAATATAGTCGATCTGAGTATGGACTATAGATAACCAATCCATGCCCAAGATGACGTCGTAAGGCCTTGACGCCGCTACAAGAAGATCCCAGCCGAATATCTTGCCTCCTAGAGTAAGATTACACTGCCAGCACCAGTTCCTAATCATCGAGTCTGCTCCCGTAGGAGTCTCTAGTCGTAAGGATCGAGCCAACAGCTCCGTCGGAATCTCTAAGCTCCGAACAAGGGCAGCGGCTATGAAAGAATGACTCGATCCTATGTCTATAAGAACTGCAGCAAGGGTGGTGTAGACACAGATAGTACCTCGAATCATCTCAGGTGCGCCGTGATCGTAGGCCTCCACTGCCTGAAGCTGAGCCTTCCTCTGTCCGCAAGCTACATGTGGTCGGGGTGGACCTCCTGGTGGTGGTGGTGGTAGAGCCTCAAAGCATCGCCCACCACCTGCTGCTCGGCCAGATCCTCTGCCTCATCCGCCTGCTCCCTGCGGACCGCCACGGTCGAACCTCCGCCTCTGCATGGGTGGTCCCTCAACTGTCTGCTACTCCTCTACATGGAGGGTCGGACAGTCCCGAGCCATGTGGCCCTATCTGCCGCATGCATAGCATTGTCTGCCTATCGTATGACTGGATCTACTGCGTGTTCCCCGCACATCTGAACCAGTGTCTTGAGGTCGTCCACCTGAAGGCCTGGTCCGCTTGGACCTCTACGACGTATGTCTACTTCCAGCTGCAGAAGACTTCGCTACGTGTCGCCCTGTAGTAGGCCTTGCTACTGGAGAAGACTCAGCAAGAAATCTCTCCACAAGAAGGGCTCGCTCCAGTACTCCTGACTGCGTCAGAATGCTGAGGGAGATCATCGAATCCCTGATCTCATGCCTCAGTCCCTGCTCGAAGGTCCGGGCCCGGAAGAATGGGTCTTTTACCATGTCCGTGGAGTGGCATGAGAGATCAGTAAATCTCACAGAGTACTAGGCTACTGACATGTTGCCCTGCCGCAGCTATAGTAACTCCTGGATGCGCACTGCACGTAGGGTGGCTGGAACGAACTCCGAGCGGAAAAGGATCTCAAAGTCTGACCAAAGGAGAGATGCCTCGTCGTGCACCTGGAGAATCAAGCTCCACCATCTACCTGCTATCGCGTGTAGGAGAATCGCCGCAAGGATCACCATGAGGTCTACTGGTGTCCCTACCAATCTGAAGACTCAAACGACAGCCTCCATCCAATCCTCAGCTGCCTGAGGGTCTGTCTCCCCACATAACCTGGGTGGTCTCTGATGTTGAAACTCATGCAGTGCACTCAGGCGACGTGTACCCTCAGCTACTGGGGCTAGTAGCATCGGTGGCTCGGCGGGTAGAGGTACCGCTGGTGCCTCTGCTGTAATGGGGCCCTGCACCGAGGCCTCGTCACTCGGTCGGCTTCCGTCTCGCACAAAACTCAGAACCCTAGCTGGCTGCCATCGTGGGGCCATCCTGAAAAGAAAAAGGTGTTCCATGGTTAATACAGTATACCTGGTGAGCTGACACAAAGAAATCACAAAGAAAACTTTGAAACAAACATGAAATCAATGTTTTCGTGCATTGAGTCAGAAATTAGAAGTCAGGGTCCTGGTGTATGGATACGTCGGTCGCTGCACCAACACTGGACTCCCTGGACTGATAACCACACTCAATACTCTAAACACTATTGCGTCACATAGAAGTATTTATCAGAGTCCTGAGTTCTGCCATAGAACCGACTCCTTTTATACCAATTTGTCACGACCCGTCCTCCGGGCCCGTGCCGTGACTACCCCAAGCCTGCCTTCCATAGGCCAGGGGCTGGCGACTAGCACCAAAGGCTTAATTCTCGAATAAAAGAGAAGGCATTGCCTTTATAAAAGTAAACTACAAAACAGAGTATGCAAGATGAAGTAAACACTAAGTAAACTGAGTACAAAAGTAGTGCTGAAAAGTAAATGGGCCAGAATACAAACCCAACTGAAAGTACAGTACAACTGAAAAAGGAAAAACATCAGCAATAAAGTAAATCAGCAACCACTTTGTCTTCCTCTGGATATCCCACCTAAAGGGTGGGTACAGATGGTCTCCTCAGCTCCTAGGGTTCGGCCGTCCGCTCCATGTACATCCCGCCTGATAGTCCACCTCCGGGTACCGTCCCGCTCCACAAGCCTCAGCCATGATCAGCGCTGTCCGTCGTCTGCAACCAACACAACGTAGTGCGGGCATATCCTGTGTATGGATGAGTATACGATACTTAGTAGAGACCCTAATACCCCCGAAGGTCTCCCATAATCAACAAATTATATTCCACAAAAGAAGGATACAAACACGAAGTATCAAGCAACTCTACTTAGGTATATGCCCATACATATACCTAAGTCATCAATTCCAGCTCGGCTCTAACACACAAGCCCAAGTACAACCCAGTCCACACAGGAAACCATAACCCAATACACATAAGAAAACACAACCCAATCCACACAGGAAAGAACAACCCAATCTACATAGGAAAGCATGACAATCACATCGATGATAATGATTGAAAGTCAAGACTCAGCTCACATAGGTATACTACATCCGAAGAGAGGTGGAGTTGATTAGATGTAACCACTGAATCATCTCTTCTTCCAAAAACGCATAGAATCCAAATATAGAAGTCATCGCTTCCGAACCCACATTGGATCCAAGTACAGTAACCATCGTTGTCGAACCCACGTAGGATCCAAGTACAGTCGTCATCGCTGCCGAACCCACGAAGGATCCAAATACAGTCGTCCTCACTGCCGAACCCACATAGGATCCAATTACAGTTGTCCTTGCTGCCGAACCCACGTAATATCCAAGTACATTTGTCATCGCTGTCACAGTCACAGCCAGCTCTAGGGTTCCGGCACACAACACGCTCGATTCCAGGAGGGTCCGCTCCTTGAGTCAAATATCGGTACATCAACTGTCATGAAGTCCAGAGTTGATGTATCTCATAGTTTCGTCCCACGTCATAGGGTAAAAACCAAACAAAACATGCCCAATTCACAGAGAACAAGACGACCAAGCCATTTTACAAAAGTACACGGCGTGTAGCTAAAAGATACACATCGTGTCTTCAGACACCGGGTACTGCCCGTGTGATATATCCCGTGTCGCAGGGTTGGTCATGTAAATAAGTAAATATATGATGTGTACTGTGGTTACACACCGTGTCCAAACCTCTAGGGTCGGTTCCATGTGCGCTGGCCATGTCTGGCCATGTGGTGGAGTACATTCCCATGTACTCCACCCCGTGCCCGTGTATTTCTGGAATACACACTGTGCCTCTTGGCCGTATGGTTTTGCCCATGTCCGTGTATCACCCAGATTACACGCCGAGCCTCGCGAAGCCGCTTCTGCCATGGTGGTGGTAGTACATGCCGTGCCTCGTGGTCGTGTGGTTTTACCCATGTCTGTGTATCTCCCGGATTACACGCTGAGCCTCGCGAAGCCGCTTCAGCCTTTCAATGAAGTTAATACATGTCGTGCCTCATGGCCGTGTATTTCTGTCCATGTCTGTGTATTTCCCTTGAATACACGACATGTCCATCGAAGTATCCTCTGTCAAAATGTGTGGACAGTACATGCCATGTGACCAGTGTCACACACCGTGTGTCACTTCTTCCGATGTCCGTTACTTCTGTCGTTGAACGCTTGTACTACACGGCGTGTGCTTTGGAACACCGTGTATTCTGGAATTTTCCAGAAACGACGCCTTTGGCCAGCACGCCTCCCGAGGTGTCTGTCCTTTGTTCCGATGATCTATTTGCTACAAAACTCCCGTTCCTAGGTCATCCTGGTGTTCCGAGGCCATTTCTGATGTTTCCGGGCCTCAGATCAGCTCTGAAAACTTACCTTGATTCACCGCTCAAGAACGGTTGGAGAACGCCATACAACAAGAACGGCGGAGGAATCGGACCGTGTTAGTTTGGTCTGGTTCATTCCACATTATTTTGATAGAAAAAGTTTTAGAGAGAACCAGTAACATGGAAGGTAAAATCAACGTTTCTCATTCATAAACACACCCCTACCCTGATAAACGTTGATGTTTGCCGACGACGCGGAAGATAGCGTCGCGGGGTGGGGTTTCGATGACGGCATTGGCGTGTGTCCAAGGATGGAACGGTGTCTCACACTAACTGCGGAGAGATAAAGGAACGGTACGTCGTCTCTCCTTGCGGTGATGGCGTTCTTCATCGAAGGGTGTTGTTCTTCGCGGGAGGATGAATCTCTTTAATGGACTTAGAGTTCTCCCAAAAACTTCACACAACAAGCTAACCCTCCAAATAAAATAAGACTCATCTTATTTTATTTTACTTTTCCAATAATTTCAAAATTTAAATTCAAAGTTCTTAGTTAATTAAAAGAATAGGTTTAACCAATTAAATGATGTGTGTTGGCATATTAAAGTGAGAGAGGAGGAGGTGAGTGGTCTCACATTAAAGGGGAGTTAACAAAATAAAGGGGGAGTTATGGACTTAAGGAATGTGAAAAGGTGGGGGCTCATGTGGGCCCCACCTCCCTCATATGCACACATGGGATGTTTGGTGGTCGTGGGCCCCACCAACAACTTCCCATGAGAGAGTTTAACTTCCATGGATAAAATAAAATTGTACACAATTTTATTTTACTTATCATTTAATCCACAATTTTTTTTATAACTCCCCCCAAGAAAACGCACCTTTGGTAAAGGTCCTCTTAAGCAATTACCAACTCTACGGTTCCATCGGTTCCCTCGGATTTAAATTCTGAGCACCGGTTCAAAAGATAGAAAACCCCGCTTATTCGTTCACTGAACGTACCCGATCTAAACTTCGGAAATTGATTCTGGGCACACCGGGCCTCGGAATCAGGTGCTGTCAGAAACTGCGTACTCGTAAAATCCCAAAGAATTTTATAAAAAAATTTGCTTGAAATTTATGGGTCTTTACATAAGTAACGTTTCCATTTTCACCGATCATTATGGAAAGGATTAAAGTAATAATTTAACATTAAAAATTGATAATAATATCATTAGTGAAATATTAAATACTTATATATTTCATATATGTTTTTTGGTGATTAAAAGAGAGTCAAATATCTTCGTGTAGTTAGTAGTCCACACGTACACAAATGATGTTATCATCATTACATGATTGAAAAGAAAATAAAAGAAATGATATATATTATCTTTATAGAATGATAAATATGGTATTAATAATAGAATTATATCATCATTATCATATATAATCATTAACTTTATCTATATCACCTTCAATTTAAAGCCTCAGTGAAAGATGAATCACATCGCTTCGTGAGGTGGTGGTTTGACATACACATGAGCGACATTATCATATCTATTATGGAATGATAGGTAAATACATACATATATAAATACATACATACATATATATATGATATAATTAATTAATATTTGTAAATAGTTTTTTAATATCATAAATATTGTTTATATCCATAATCCTACCCAACCTAGATATTTGTAAATGAAAAAATGAATGACATTGGTTTGCAAGGTGATTGTCCGCCATACACACAGAGGATGATTCTGTAACCCTTTTGATGGGATTGGAAATTGTTTTAGGTAATGTAATTATTATAAAAGCATCCAAATATATGGAATATTCTGATATTATTATATCAACAGGGTTCAATAAAAATTTAATGATGTGGAGAAAGAATTAAAATTAAGCACTATTTGAAGAACATTACCTCTTTTTTGTGTATCCTCATTATGTTTGAACTAAAGCCTTCAAAGGTTGAATTCAGTCCCTATATAATGATTATATGATGAGGGAAGAGAATTAGGGATGTGAATTTTTCAGGTATTTCTCAAACCAATGTGGTTTGAATTTGTAATGTGAAGACGATATGGGAAGCCTTTTATAAGTGGGGTGAGTGACACAGTTGAAATTATTTGAAATAGTTAATTACACCAACCTTATTTTAATGTCACCTTACCCCAATAATGTTTAATTATCTATTATATATGGTATAAGTTTAAATATTTCCATTAAATTGGTTTTGAAAAAGTTGTGGGTCATTTTTACACCTTATATTAAAATTTTAATCACTAAGTAAACTCTTTTTTCCTTAATCCCCATAATTAATTTAAACTATTTTCACTAATTGTTATGTTAAAAAATTAAGTTTAAATTATTAGATATTTTAAATTAATAATTTTGAAATTATTTAATCCATTTGTGTAAATTAATCTCACATAAGTGTCATAATTAAATTTAAAATCAATTCTGTTGGCTTGACGAGATGATGAGTTTTTATAGTTGAAATGTTCAAAAGGTTACAAAGGTTTTATATCTTAATTCCATATGATAATTATTACAATGAAATTAATTTTATTATTATATGTACAATTTGAGTTATTTTACTTTTAAACCAATTTAAAATATAATTTAACCTCATAAATTATTTAAATAAAAGTCCATTTTTCAATTAAAATGCATTATTTTTCACAATTCATCAAAAAATGAAACTTTTTAGAAAAATCCCAAAACTTTACTATAACGGAAAAAAGTTTTTCAATGGAAATTAAATTCTTATAATAACATGAAAACACAAAATAATGAACTATTAAGTGATAATTGACCTTTAAACATAAGTTTTTCACTTATGTGTTTGGAATTTTGAAAATATGACATACATGGTTGTGTTCAAGATGTTTTTAGAGTCTAATAAAACAAAAATAATTTTTGGTGAATAGTAACCAACAATTATGAATAGTAACATACCCTTATGAATAGTGATATTCCCTAATTAATAGTAACCTTACCTATGATAGTATAAAAATAATATTCAATTGAAATTATGATGTAACAATATTTTAGAATAAGTAAATGAATGTTTTAAAACTGTTTTTAGTAATAAACCACGATTTTAATTAAATATTAAAATAATAATATTTAGAAAATTATTTTTGAAAAATGGACTTCATTTTTGGATTCTACACATCAAAAAATGGTTAGGGTGAATTTTTGGTATTTTTCTGAAATACATGAATTTTTTATGAATAGTAGAATCCGATAATTCACAATAAATGATAAATAATGGATTAATTTAGTCATAAATGATGTTATGCTGATGTAATCCCACTTGTTTTGGGATAACATGATAAAATCACTATTCTCGGTCATGTAATACTTATTATTCCTTGTCTTGAGAAGAAATAATAAATTAATAATTATAATATTATGAAATCCCTCCTCTCCTCCACTATAACCCCCCCCCCCCCTTCAATCCCTCTTCTCTCCACTCCTCTCAAGCCTTGTGCATTGACATTATTATGCCCAAATATCTCCCCAAGGTCATCCCCCACTTCCAAAAGCTCTCATCCTCCTCAAAATACCAAAACCTCTCCCCTTAAGAGGTTCTCAAAGGAGGAAGTCTCTGGAGGTAAATTCCTCTTCCCAATTTCTTCTTTTTCTTTTAAGTTCTTTTATTTTTTATTTCTTTCCTCACCTCCCTTCACCGTAATATTATAATAAATCTAGTAAGATACCTGTACAGTAATTTCTTCATTCTAGTGGTATATTTCATCATCTTCTCTCCTTTCTCTGCCCTTTTATTTGAAAGAAATGAAAGCACTGTTTGAGATGTGCAAATTTAGCACATTCATGGACAACAGTTTATCAATTTCTATTATTATCTCTAATTATGGTCATGAAACCATTTGCGTTATGGTTGAACCAGATTATTATATATGTAATATATCCTATTTTTGGTTTTTTAATCCTTTGGTACAAATGTAATTAAGTTATAAAGCAAAACACATTCTTTGTAATCAAATCTACCGATTAACAAAAACGGCTATCACTATGGTTATATATATATATAATAATTAGAATTCACTCTAAGTAACCTAATTAAAATTAAAACCATTTAATCTCCTGGATATAAAATCAATAATATATCTTCAATTCTGGACAACCACTTTCATCTTGCATATAATCCAAACTTGAATATATGTGAACCGATCTTTTAAAGCCAAGTAGAAAAACGAGCCCGAACAATGAAATTGAACCTTGTAACTAATCAAAAAGGATTTTAATGAACTAAAAAGGGTTATAATAAATAAATTGAATATAGAATAGGTTCTGTAATTATTGATTAATAATCCAAATTTTTTTATTCATGTCATTAATAACAAGTGGAGAACACCAACAGATTTAAGGTAAGGGATCCTCCCCTTTTCAATCTTAATCAAAATTTCTCTCTATGCTATTCCTTTTTGTGTAATACCAAGTGATGGGGAACATTTATACACCTTACCCAGAGTGCACTAATGTTTTATAAGTGATGAGGAACCCCTTATCCCTCTCATCAATCCCTCTTAGTTACACCTGATACCATTCCAATAAACCGTGATGGATTCTACCCGAACTTCCTTTATTCCTTCGGGTTGCTCTATATTTCTTTTTACCAAAATGTAGTTGTATTTTATTTTATGTAGAACTTAAAAATTATGTTTATATTCTCCAAAATCATGTTCCAATATCCATCTATCATTCACTTTTGGGGATATAAATGCTTTTAAGTGAATCTATCTTCGATACTTCCCAATAAGCACACTCGTTTTAAAGGAACTTCCCAAACTTTTACCCAATTTCAAGTGCACTCTATCTTCTATTTTAAGAAACAATATTTGTAAATTATGTATTTTTATTATAAAAACCTTCTTGTTTCAATTCTGGTTTTATATAAAACAATGTCTTCTTTACTATTTGGAAAGCTCTATAGTATTTTTCTTAAAACCGCAAAAAAAACGTTTTAATGCTAATGTTTCTAAAATACATTTCTCATATGTTGTCACTTTTGTTTGACACCACTTACTATGTTATATGCCTATTTTACCCTATTAAATTCCATGTATTTTATAATTCTTTCCTTACATGGACACTATCATGATACGCCCATTGGTTATGATTTATGTCATGATTGTGGTACCTAATTCTTTCCATGGGTACCCTTATGTTTGTGTATGTTTGATTACGTATGATTGTATATGTGGTAAGAATATTAATGTGGCAATAATATTCATGATAATTTTGAGATGGGTGCACCCATATAGCGCTCCAATGCATTGGGTAAGGTTAAGTCTCATGAGATGCGATGTGAAACGGGATTGGTGGTTAGCCTTGACCCGTACTAAAATGGTAAACGGTATTGGAGGTTAGCCTTGAACCATAATAAAGATATGATTTATTATTCTTCCAAATTTATATGATTTCATGTTTATATTATCCTATGCTTATATTAAATGATTTTATAAGTTTCATGCTTTGGATATCATTATGTCATGCCTCTTAACTCATGTGCTTGAGATGTATCATTATGTTCATTCCATTACTGGGCTTTTTAACTCATCCCTTTGTTCATGTTTTCCCCAGGGTACCCTATACAGATGTAAGGGCTTAAAAAAAGTTGGAATCTCTTTATGGATAGTAAATAAATAAGTTTTTTTAACCCCAAGTTTTATGTTATATGTACCTAGTCTTCCAAGACACTAGACTTAACGATCCTTGGCTTGTACTATGATGATTTATTATGCTTAAAATCATGAAATGTTTTATGTAAAAGGCTCGGGTTGCTATATTTGTTACCAGATGATGGTCTAGTTATATTTGGAGATTAGTAATAGAGCACCTTAGTGAGAACCTTAAGGATGAGACTAAGTATAAGAAAACAGTCTTAAATTTTGGTGAGTATAGAGTAAGTGGTTTATCAAGAAAATACATCCCTGTATGGATACGAGTAGGTAGAGGCGGCTCTGGAACATATGTATCTAGGGGTAAAACCACAAAACACTACTTTGAGCTAGACTCTAACAGGAACTGGTGCATAATAACGGGCCTTGCTGCACTCTTGGTTACAACACTCCCTGGGGATATGCTTCGGTAGATTCACGAGCTTAGTACAAACTGTTATTAAGGGACAAAAAGAAGCCCCTAATAATATAAGTTAAGAAATAGATCGAGGATAACCTAGATATAAACCTAAGGAATCACAAGTCAGGATATACTTCTTCTTTATAAGTTCATCCTTTTATGTTCAAAGTTTATTTTTATGCTCAATAGCTAAGTATTCAAGACCTCTAATTATATGTTATTTTTCTTAGTTAATGGTGGGAAATAGAAGAACACGTTCCAATAACCAATGTGATGGGAAATGTGATGATTTCCCTAATGAAATTCCTGATGTGATGAAAGCAGGTGCTCAAAACTTCATGGCAGTACTGGCTCAGTTGGCTTGCGTTATGAATAATAACTTGAATCAGGTGGAACATCCCCCTCCTCCAAGGAAAGAGAAAGTTGTCGTAGAATCCTTCATGTGGCAAAGGCCTCCCATATTTAGCGGGTCTTCTGATCCCCTCCTCGTAGAACAATGAATTAACACTATTGAAATGATTTTCTCTATCCTCCAGTGCTTGGAAGAAGAGAAAGTTGTACTGACAGTCTATCGTTTTGATGGGAAGCTGATTAGTGGTGGACACTGATCAAGAATACAAAGTCTCTAGAGGAAATTGATTCCATAGAATGGGAGGAATTCAAGATGATGTTTTTAACAAATATTTTCCCCGAACCTTCCATCTCAAGATGGAAAGAGAGTTCCTTGGACTCAAGCATAAAGAAGATGAGTCCATCGGGGCGTATGAAGTGAAATTTACAAGGCTTGCAAGGTATACCTCTAGCTTTGTCATGAACATCGAAAGTAAGGTGGATCGCTTATTTAGCAGACTAAAGCCGAGTCTATGAAAAGTGTTGGTGATTCGAGACTTCGACAGCCATGAGGAGATTTTCCATTGTGCCCTCAAGGTTGAAATGGAGATTGGAGACTCTCAGTGGTCTCATGGGTGTAGTGAAAAGAAGCAGAAAATAGATAACAACATGGGTGGTTCATCAAAAAAATCCCATGATGGAAGGAAGACTCACTTTCCCCTTTGAAAAAATTGTGGGAAGAAGAATCTTGGTGACTATCTAAAGGGAACCAAGAATTACTTTAAATGTGTAAAGTTTGGTCTTCTGGCCAAGAACTGCCGAAGGGATATGAAAAATCCCTCTAATGTTGAAGAAGAAAGTAAGGTTCAAATCAACACTCAGCCTGCAGTGCAGTGTTAAGACTCCAAGGATCTTGGGCATTATGCGAACAATTGCCCTGAGTCGAGGGTTGTCAGAGGCAATCCACAACAACCTCCAAGGCAACAAGGAAGGGATTATGTTATCACTACTGTTGTGGTGGAGCCAGAAAATGATGTGGTGACAGGTAATCTTGTTATTCATTCAATAATAGCAAACGTACTATTTGATTCTGGTTCTATGCATTCCTTTATATCTTTCAAGTTTTCTAGAACTATAGACTCAAAGCCCCAAAACCTTGAAGTAGAGATATATGTAAAAACACCAAGTGGTGCAATCATTACAACCCAAGTGTTTGAATCTTCTCCTGTTGGCGTATGTGTGAATATTGTTCTGTTAAATCTCATAATACATCCCTTGGTGGAATTAGATGCTATAATGGGAATGGATTGGCTCTCATTATATAGACCACATATCAACTATCGGGAAAAATAAATATCTTTCCATATTCTGAACCATCCCATTCTCCTTTACAAATGAAAGGAAGATCGTGAATCTCATTTGAAAAATCCTTCAATGGTGTGGGTGTTTATTCCTTATGAAGAAGCATACCTCTCCCAAATGTTTGAGTTGAAGGAAAGTGCCAACCTTGAGGAAATTCTCATCGTGAGTGAATACAGTGATGTATTTCCCAAAGAGTCACCTGGAATTACCCCGTATCATGAGGTAGACTTATCAATTTAACTCATACCCGAAGCTACTCCAATCTCAAAGTGTCCATATAGGATGTCTCCTATCGAACTTGAGGAGTTAAATAAGCAGCTGCAAGAGCATCTAGACAAAGGGTTCATACTCCCTAGTGCATCACCTTGGGGTGGATCAATGCTCTTTGTGAAGAAGAAGGATGTAATAATGCGGCTGTGTATAAATTATCAGGAACTCAACAAGATCACCATAAAGAACAAGTATCCTCTCCCAAGGATTGATGAATTGTTCAACTAGTTAAGAGGAGCTCAATACTTCTAAAAGGTGGATCTTTGTTTTGGATATCATCAGGTAAAGGTGAAGAAGGAAGATATTCAGAAGACTACCTTCTGAACAAGGTATGAGCACTATGAGTTTTTGGTGATTCCCTTTGGACTTACTAATGCCCCTGAAATATTCATGTATTTCATGAATATAGTCTTTAGAAATTACCTCGACAAATTTTTGGTAGTGTTTATCGATGATATTCTCATATACTCCAAGATCAAGGAGGAACATGAAGAATATCTAAGACTTGTGTTGGCGGCATTGAGAAAGGAGAAGTTGTACGCCATGTTCAGAAAGTGTGACTTTTGGATGAAGCAAGTCACGTTCTTGGGACATTTGATCACAAGTGAGGGAATTTCTATGGATCCTTAAAAAAAGGTGATTGAGGAATGGACCAAGCCCTCTAGTGTCACATAAATCCGTGTTTTCTTAGATTAGCTGGGTACTATTGACGTTTTGTGAGAAACTTATCACGATTGTCAAGTCCACTAACTAAGCTAAAAAGGAAAGGGGTAAAGTATGTCTGAATGGAAGAATATGAGGGAAGATTCAAGGAGCTAAGGAGAAGGTTGATCACGGCACCTGTACTCACACTACCGAAAAGTGTAGAAAGTTATTATGATATACATTGATGCTTTAAATAAAGGCTTGGGTTGCGTACTCATGAAAAATGATAACGTGATTGCCTATGCCTCATGATAGCTGAAGATCCATGAGCCGAACTACCCAACACATGATCTAGAGCTGGAAGCCGTGATTTTTGCCTTAAAAATCTGGAGGCACTGCCTTTATGGCAAGAAGTGTGACATATACACCGACCATAAGAGCCTAAAGTATATATTCACACAAAAGGATATCAACATGCGTCAATGGAGATGGTTAGAGCTAATCAAGGATTACGATTTCTCTATTCACTATCATCCTGGAAAGCCGAACAAGGTAGCTGATGCTCTAAGCAGAAAAGAACCCACTACTCTATCCATGTTACGGATTGAGAAAGACCCTATCTTCTTGGCTATGCAAAGAATGGATTTGGAAATCATAAGGGCAGGGGATACATCCTTCCTTGCCCAAATGATTGCATAACCATCCATCCAGAGAGGATTAAGGAACAACAAAGGGATAATGTGGAGATACAAAAGAGGGTGAATGCAATAAAGGAAGAGAAGCTTCCAGAGTTCTATATCGATGATGATGGTGTGATTCGGTTTGAAACGCAGCTTTGTGTGCCTTCATAAACTGGGATAAAGAAGGAGCTATTGGATAATGCACATAGCTCAATATTCTATATCCATCCTAGGAGTACCAAGATGTACTGAGATATCTGAGAAAACTTCTGGTGGGATAACATGAAGAAGCAGATTGCAGAATATATATCAAGGTTCTTGGTATGTCATCAAGTTAAAGATGAGCGAAAAAAGTCCAAAGGTATGATTCATCCATTTCCTATACCCATGTGGAAATGGAAAAATGTTACTATGGACTTTGTAATGGGTCTCCTGAAGAAATCAAAGGGAAATAATACGATATGGGTTGTGGTTGACCGACTCACCAGGACTACCCATTTTATCGCTATTCAGGAAGATCTCTCGCTTGAAAAACTTGCAAAGGTATATGTGAAGGAATTGGTGAGACTGCATGGTGTTCCACTCTCAATTGTCTCTGACCATGATCCAAGGTTCACATCTAAATTCTGGAGGATCCTTCAACATGATTTGAGTACTGAATTAAATTTCAGCACGACCTATCACCCCCAAACTAATGGCCAGTCTGAAATAACTATTCAGATTCTTGAAGATATGCTAAGAGCCTACTCTCTAAAATTCAAAGGTGGATGGTATCAGCATCTCCCATTGGTTGAGTTATCATACAACAATATCTTCCACCCGAGTATTCAGATGGATCCATATGAAGCTCTGTATGGAAAGTGATGTAGAACTCTAACCTATTGGGATGAAGTTGGAGAAAGAAAGCAACTTGGACCCGATCTCATTCAAGAGATGACAGAGAAGGTTCAATTCATCCAGAAACACATCAAATCTGCTCAAAGTCGGAAAAAGAGATATGCTGACAACCGTCGAAGGGACTTGGAGTTTCACGTTGGAGATAAAGTCTTTCTTTGAATATCTCCATGGAAGAGAGTCATGCGATTCGGGAAGAAAGGGAAGTTAAGCCTAAGGTATATTGGCCCCTTTGAGATCCTTGACCACATAGAAGTCATGGCCTATCGACTTATACTTCCACCAAATATGGATCGAGTTCATGATGTGTTTCATGTATCACTACTGAGGAAGTACATACCAGACCCCTCACATGTACTAAAATCATAGGTGGTGCAGCTGGAAGATGATCTCTCCTATGAGGAGCAGCCAGTAAAGATTCTGGATCGGAGAGAAAAGGTTCTACGAAACAAGACAACCCATCTTTTCAAAGTTTTTTTTAGGAACCACAAGTTTGAGGAAGCAACTTGGGAACTAGAAGAGGCAATAAAGGAGAAACACCCTCACCTGTTTGTGTAAAGTGAAATTTTGGGGGCGAAATTTCTTA
Organism: Viscum album; assembly: GCA_963277665.1. Taxonomy (NCBI): domain Eukaryota; kingdom Viridiplantae; phylum Streptophyta; class Magnoliopsida; order Santalales; family Viscaceae; genus Viscum; species Viscum album. Next base: position 1,057,371,406 of record OY728133.1, read on the forward strand.
AGGGGGGGAGAATGTAACGAACCAAAGTTTTTAAATGGAAATTCCCTTCTTATAATAACATGAAAACACAAAATAATGAACTACTAAGTGATAAGTGACCTTTAAACATAATTTTGTCACTTATATGTTTGGAATTTTGAAAATCTGACATTCACGGTTGTGTTCAAGTCGTTTTTTGGCGTCTAATAAAACAAAAATAATGTTTAGTGAATAGTAACCTACTATTATGAATAGTAGCATAACCTTATGAATAGTGATATACTTTAATTAATAGTAACCTTACCTATGATAGTATAAAAATAATATTCAAGTGAAAGTATGATGCACCTATATTTTAGAATAAGTAAATGAATGTTTTAAAATTGTTTTTAGTAATAAACCATGATTTTAATTAAATATTAAAATAATCATATTTAGAAAATTATTTTTGAAAAATTGACCTCATTTTTGGATTCTACACGTCGAGAAATGGTTAGGGTGATTTTTTGGTATTTTTCTGAAATACTTGAATTTTTTATGAATAGTAGAATCTGATAATTCACAATAAATGCTAAATAATGGATTAATTGAGTCATTGATTATTTTCTGCTGATCTAAGCCCACCTGGTTTGGGATCACATGATAAAATCACTATTCTTGGTCATGGAATACTTACTATTCCTTGTCTTGGGAAGAAATAATAAATTAATGATTATAATATTATGAAATCCCTCCTCTCCTTCACTATAAAACCCCCCTTCGTTCCCTCTTCTCTCCACTCCTCTCAAGCCTTGTGTGTATAGACCCGAAGCTTGAGGTACATGGACATTACATTACTTTATCAGAATACTTAATACATAACAAAAACAGACACACAAGGATCGTAATAGTTTAGTGTCTTTGGAAACTCGGAATATAATCTTCTAATCGTGGTGAAAGATCTTCAACGTCTCCCATAAGATCTTCCCCTTTTTGTTTTCTTACCTAAAACCTTTCTTTAAATCCTGGTGAAAAGAAAACATATAAAGTGTGAGCTCAAATTCTCAGTAAGGGTAATCATGGATAAAATAAAACAATCCATAAACATTTGAAAGCAAAAACTTGAACATGAAATTTAAACATCAAAATCTTGAGTAAAGACATAAATCATGGAAGTACGTAAGGCATATATCATAATGGAACATCAATCATGATAAAATATAATGGGAATAAAACATGTAATTGTGGAAACCATTCAACACATGTTATGATTTCCATATTAGCCAAGGCATTGCTTCCAAGACCATCTTAGTGGACAAAGCCCCTTTCTAAATCGAGCTCACTCCTCATTTCAGTCCTGTAACACTGAACCGGATTAACTTACCATTCCATCCATGTCTATCTCATGAGATATAAATCTTTACCCAATGAATTGGAGGTAGATATAGGTCCCACTCATCTTATAATGAAATCATTCTTACTTGTGCCACAAAATAAACATACAGCATTCATAAAAACCCAATAAATAAAATGGGTTTCATAAACATCATCCCATCATCACATAATCCATATAAAATAAATGGATATCATTTCATAATAAGATAATTGAAACCATGTAAATCATAGAGGCATTATACTTGAAACATACACATGTGAAATAATTTCATCTTAGATGAAAATGGTTTTGATAAAACACTTGAAATGAATTCTTGAGGAAAATATCCTTTTTTCTTCAAAATCAATTTATTTTCACAAAACGTCATGAAATTTCAAAAGAAAAAGATTTTGTTTAAAATATTCATAAAATATTTTGGAGTAATATTCATGAAAATAAGGCTTTATAAAACTTTAAAAATCCTTTCATGCCGTATACGTTAAAAAAACATTCTTCTCGTACTTTTGCCGGAAAAGTCAAAAAGTACCTTATAGGGTAAATAAAAGAAAGATTCCTTCCATACCATGGGGTAAAAGTAAAAATGGGTAAAAATGAATTTAAATATATATGAATACACTTTTATAAAACATGGACATGGATGATAGCAATAACCCCAGTAAATACTTACGAATAAGCAATCTCGGATAAAAATGAGATTTGCACAATTATCCCTTGCCTTAGGTCCGATATGATTCGTACGGATCCGAACCTCCTGTATAAGGATTTAAATAATTTCATTGACTTATTAAAGAATCATATTAATTTTTATGATATCATATATGGTTCACTTATGACTTTATATTACCTGTTCTTTTGTAAATTCCATGTTAAAGAGCGTTTTGGGTAAAATCATTTCATTTGTCGTCCGTGTTTTGACTTGTAATTATTCATATGATTACTTAGATTATGATTACTTAATTCCATAATATAAAACATGGTTTATATACAATATATATTCATAATATACATATATATAATAGATCGATAAATGGAAATTAATACACCGTTCATGGAGACGCTAGGTCGTACGTACGCATGAACGTTGTTTTCGTTTCCTCATTGAATTGAATGGAATTAATTGGATGACATACATATATATATAAATAAATCCAGTATCATTATTATGTCATATATTTCATGATTACTTATTATATATACTTTATAATCATTTATTAATGGTTAATCATTAAGAATGAATCTCATCGCGTTGTGGAGACGGTATTCCGTACGTACGCACGAGCGATGATATCGTTCCCATGATCATGGAATTTTATTGGAGTGTATGTATACTATTATAGAATCAATATCACTTTACAATAATCATATATAGTTATTATTTACACCATTATACCCATCCAAATAAGGTGGTGGTGGAAAATAGATTACACCACGGCGTGGAGACGGTATTCCGTACGTACGCACGCACGGTGATTTCGTTTTCTGTAGGATGGATAGATGGTGAAATAGGGTTGTTTCATACTTATAATAACATATCAGTATATGATTGATACTGATGTTATTACTTCATAATGAAACAACCTAATAAGAAGAAGTGTAAGAAGAAATAAAGTTGAAAGAATCGGTAACGGACATTACCTCTTCATTGAAGCGCCTCTTTGAGACCTCCTCTTAGGGCACTAAAATTGGTCTTTGAAGAATACCAAGACCTCTAGGATGTTTATAGGGAAGTGGAGAAGATAAATTTTCATGGTTTGGCCGATCTTGAAGGCTCAAAGTTCTGTGAAGAAGAGAGGGAGGAGGTGCCCTTTTATAAGGGAGGAGAGGGGCACCTTTGGAATAACTAAAAATATTATTTTATTATAAAGTCATATTCAGTTTTTAATAGCTCCAAATTGAGTTATTTCGAATCTAAGGTGGGGATGGGTCTAAATACTCTAATCCAATAGAATTTAGATAAGTTTAGGTCATTATATTAACCTTAACGTTTAGTTTTAACTCTTAGTTAATTAGATTGACATTTACCATGTCACTTTGTATTTTTATATTATATAGTTAATAAACTTACCATATACATCCAAGCGACCCCCAAGTGGTCCATTAATGATACACCTATCATGATATAAGTATCTTGGCCGAACCTTAGATTTTTAGGAATATAATAACAATTAATAATATAATATTTGTTTTAAAAACTATTTTATGTCAATTTTGACACTATTTGGTAATTGATTTTTGTGAAAATCATAACAGAATTATTAGTTCAAAAAAAGTTAATTAAATCAATACTAACATGTCATATTAACATATAAAATTATTGTAATTCATAAAAAGTCTCAAATTACATTTATTTGGGTATTTGTAACATCAATTATGTCAATATTTCATTAATAAGATAATTACTGCATCATCATTGTGTCATAAATAAATTAAATTATTTTAAGTCTAAAAATTACAAATAAAATACCATTATATTGGAAATCGTTTTATCTTTATAATTAATATTTATAGTCGAATTTATCTTATGTATAACCCTATATTAAAAATTATTTATTTATTAAACTTTGATTTTAACTATTTTAACCCTACTTTAAATAAATTAATAATAAATGTCCTAATCTAATCCAAGTGGGCCTAAATGGTCATATTTTATTCTTAAGGTTGTTTTTGGATGAATTACACTTATCCAATAGAATTAGGACATGTGTTAGGGTAATAATAATATCATTTTTACCCTTAATTACCCTATTTACTTTTAACCGTGGTAAAAAAAGTAAAAAGTTACTATTCACCAAAAAATATTTTCATCTCATTGAACCACATTTTAGTCCTTGATATTAACCGTGTCTCTCGTATTTTCGAAATTCCACTCACAGAAGTGGTAAAATTAATTTTTATGAAAAAATTCAGTTTTTTAACTACCACTGAGTGGTTTCACTATTCATCAAAAAATGAAAGTTTCCAGAAAAATACCAAAAATTAGACCTAAGATATATTTGATATTATGAATTCAAAAATGATTTCTATTTTACCAAATTCAAAACATATCAGTTTCATTAATTAATTTAAAAATTAATTCCTGTCGTCAAAACAAATAGCGTGTTTTTAAGAGATAATAACTATCAAAAGATTGGCACTTGTTTATATCTGGTTTAAATGTGAAATTACATCCAATGACCAACATTGTATTAAATGGAAAAAATATATTCTAAATATACTTTAAAACCAATTAAAAAGATAATCTAACCATATAAATTATTGCGATGAAAAAAGTTGTTTTTAATTAAAATATAGCGTGTTTTTACTATTCATTAAAATATGAAAGTTATGAGAATAATATGAAAATTTTATCCAAAGTAAATTTTTATATCCTGATTCCAAAGAATAATTTTATTTTGTCAAATTGAACTTATAGACATGTCAAAAACAATATTTAAAGTGGGTGCGCCCTCAAAAGGCGGCAAAACTACATTTTTTGAAAATTACTTATTTTACTCGAAAAATTGATTTTGTTCTCATAACATGTTATAGAAAATGTGTAAGATGAATAATAATGTTATAAAATTCAAAATTTAGTTGATACTATTCATAATGGGTAGTACATATAACATATCGTTGTTTAGCGAAACTCAGTATTGCGTACAACACACGCTATCGTGGAAGGTCGTGATTGCGTGTAATGCAAGCCAAGTCAGGGATGCGTGTTTTGAAAGCTCCTTTTGGTGTAGCATAAAACACAATACATTAATGAAATAAAAAAGAATATTTTTCATAAAATCTCGGGGTGTTACATTCTACCCCCCTTAAAATGAATTTCGCCCTCGAAATTCTTCGGGGTTATAAATGGTTTACTACTCGAAAGTTTCTTTAATAGAAACCCACATCATAAAAAGGAATACCAAAACTTGGCTTTAAAAACTAAAGTATGAAATGTAACGGTTACCCAAATTAACTCATTATTGGGTTTCCACGTAGGAGAACATAGGTGAAAATATGGATATGGAAGAAAAATCTAACCATCAAGTTCTGATGGAGAGTGGTAGAGAACATGGCTATGAAAAAGCCAATAATCACAAAGCCATAAATTTTTGATGATCTAGGGTACCATCTGATTCATCGAATATAAGGGCACTAGGACAACATTTTTGGTTTTCAAGATCATTTCCCTAAATTTGATGAAATTAGAATTAGAAGAAATACTTTCGTGATTTTGGTACAGTCTCACCGTTGGTCGTTCTTTGGACAATTTCCACTTCATCTCTTAAAGAAATGAAGTTGAATTTGTCATTAGTGAAGTGTTAGCAGATCATGTGATAGAATGATGGGTCATTCCATCTGTCTCAAACAAAAGGTTATAAAAGTTATCAAAAATACATAAGTCTGTCTATAGTGAGATTAATCATATATGGTTCCTAAAATGGACTTATACTTCATATATCATACTACTTAATATAATAAAACTAGTTTCTACTAAATAGGGACTTCCTGTAGGCCAGCGGTAGGCGATAAAGGCCAGTCGCACTTCAGTTGTGGGTTCGATTCCCACAGCCTTGTCCGACGTGATGGGTTGTCGCCCATCCTGCAGGTTGTCCTTTTTCTAAAACTACATTACTATAACATCCCATCAAAAATATCGAAAAAACTTCTATCCTTAAACAATACTAACTTATGTCCAACATAATCCATTCCAATCTTTAGGCTTATTCAAAATATTGTTGTCCAATCTCATATTATAGTGAAAACGATTACCAAAGAGTTCATATAACAAGCATGTTAATACAATCGTTGATCCCCATATATCATGATATATGTCTTGTTGGTCATATTCCAAACATTCAAAGGCCTTAATCATGTATTCTCTTGAAAAATGAATACCCATTGAATCTTAGTGAAAGCATGAGTGCTGTCAAAAGTTAACTCTTTTCACATACCAAAACCTCAAACCATGATATAACTATTTCCTTATATCAGTCATGAGCTCATGAATACTGTCAAACATTTCATTTTCTCCTTATCCCTTCATTATGCGCATATCATATTTTTTTCCAAAAATATCTCAATCACTTTCCATGTTTACCGGTACCATAAAATTATTGAAAACCACAATATACCAATACATAAATATTCCAATATTCCATGATACTATATACAACATTATTTTGGAATCCCATTACATAAACACTTAATCATTCCACCACATCGTTGTCATATTCAACATCGCCAATAGTGATCGCATGTGACTTCCCTTTTTCCTTTTCCTTAAGTGGTTTCTCATGTCGATCATCACTAACCCTTGGATTAGGGCATTTATTAGCATAATGCCCCATTTCCTTGCACTTGAAGCATTGAAGTGTTGGTGGTGAGTTCTCTGTAGTCTTTTCTTTATTCACATCATTATAAACCCTTTTTCCATTACTTCGACACTCAGCTGCTCGATGCCCTTCTTTTCCACACTTAAAACATTTTCTAGTCCCTTTAAGACAATCTCTACCATGCTTCTTTCCACACTTTGAGCATAAGTAAACATTCATCTTATTTTCACCATTATTCCGAGATTTCTCCTTGAACTCCATCTTTCATTTTTTGTCAAAACTATGAGATGGATAAGTAACACCAACTTCCATTTCTACCTTGATAGCACAACGCACAATTTCTTCATAGCTACTGAACTCTCTTATAGATAATTCCCTTCGAAGATTTGGTTTTAAGACACTGAAGAATCGATCAACATTACTTTCAGGTTGGATGATAAAGCCAGATGCATACCTTGCAAGCCTTGTAAAATTTGCTTCGTATACACCAACAGATTCATCATCCTTTTGCTTTAGTTCAAGAAACCCCTTCTCCATATTTGTTCAAAGAATACGAGGGAAGTACTTATTGAAAAATAAGTTCTTGAACTCGTCCCATTCCATGGACTCAATTTCATCTCTTGGCCTCATATTCTTGATAAGATTCCATCATTGATCAACTTCACCTTCCAAACGATATACTTCTAAGATGACTTTATCATGTTCAGAACATTGAAGAACTGAAAATATCTTTTCAGTGGTATTGATCCATTGTTCAGCAACAAGTGGATCAGAAGACCCACTGAAAGAAGGTGGACGTTGCCTAATGACGGACTCAATAGAATATTGTTCCCTTCTCTACTCATTTGGAAGTCCAGAATGATTCATAGCTTGTGTAAGTATAGCAATAAGATTTTTCACTCCATATCCCATAACATTTGTTTGTTTAGGAGGAAAATCATTGCATTGTCCATTGTATTGATCAACACGGTTCCTTCGGGTTCCATCCATCATCTAAAACCCAAAAATAATAGTGTGAGAGGAAAAAATCATGATAGGGAAAACAACATAATAAAGGGGGAGTACTGTAAATATCTAAAATCTTAGGTTAAATTCTAATATCGTTACCGTAATTCTAGAAATATAACCTATACTTATACTTAACCTTAGGGACATCCCTAGACATACCTTAGAAATATCTCTAGGGATCTCACTAAAGTTCTCGCATCCTAGTTTCCAAAGGTTGACTAAACCTTTCCTCTGATACCAACTATAGAGACCCGAAGCTTGAAGTACATGGACATTACATTACTTTAGCAGAAAACTTAATACATAACAAAAATAGACACACAAGGATCATAATAGTTTGGTGTCTTTGGAAACTAGGAATATAATCTTCTAATCGTGGTGAAATATCTTCAACATCTCCCATAAGATCTTCCCCTTTTTGTTTTCTTACCTAAAACCTTTTTTTAAATCCTGGGGAAAATAAAACATATAAAGGGTGAGCTCAAATGCTCAGTAAGGTTAATCATGGATAAAATAAAACAATCCATAAACATTTGAAAGCAAAAACTTGAACATGAAATTTAAACATCAAAATCTTGAGCAAAGACATAAATCATGGAAGTACGTAAGGCATATATCATAATGGAACATCAATCATGATAAAATATAATGGGAATAAAACATGTAATTGTGGAAACCATTCAGCACATGTTATGATTTCTATAGTAGCCAAGACATTGCTGCCAAGACCATCTTAGTGGACAAAGCCCCTTTCTAAATCGAGTTCACTCCTCGTTTCAGTCCTATAACACTAAACCGGATTAACTTACTGTTCCAGCCATGTCTATCTCATGAGATATAAATATTTACCCAATGCATTGGAGGGAGATATAGGTCCCACCCATCTCATAATGAAATCATTCTTACTTGTTCCACAAAATAAACATACATCATTCATAAAAACCCAATAAATAAAATGGTTTTCATAAACATCATCCCATCATCACATAATCCATATAAAAGAAATGGATATAATTTCATAATAAGATAAGTGAAACCATGTAAATCATAGAGACATTATACTTGAAATATACACATGTGAAATAATTTCATCTTAGATGAAAATGGTTTTGATAAAACACTTTAAATGAATTCTTAAGGAAAATATCCTTTTTTTATTCAAAATTAATTTCTTTTCACAAAACGTCATGCAATTTAAAAAGAAAAAGATTTTGTTTAAAATAGTTATGAAATATTTTGGAGGAAGCTTCATAAAAATAAGGCTTTATAAAACTGTAAAAATCCTTTCATGCCGTATACATTAAAAAAACATTCTTCTCGTACTTTTGCTGGAAAAGTCAAAAAGTACCTTGTAGGGTAAATAAAAGAAAGATTCCTTCCATACCATGGGGTAAAAGTAAAAATGGGTAAAAAGGACTTTAAACATACATGAATATACTTTTATAAAACATGGACGTGGATGATAGAAATAACCCCAGTAAATACTTACGAATAAGCAATCTCGGATAAAAATGAGATTTGCACAATTATCCCTTACCTTAGGTCGGATATGCTTTGTACGTATCTGAACCTCCTGTATAATGATTTAAATAATTTCATTGGCATATTACAGAATCATATTCATTTTTATGATATCATATATGGTTCACTTATGACTTTATATTACCCGTTCTTTTGTAAATTCCATGTTAAAGAGCGTTTTGGGTAAAATCGTTTCATTTTTCATTCGTGTTTTGACTTGTAATTATTCATATGATTAATTAGATTATGATTACTTAATTCCAGAATATAAAAAATGATTTATATATAATATATATTCAGAATATACATATATATAATAGATCGATAAATGGAAATAAATACACCGTTCATGGAGATGGTAGGTCATACGTACGCATGAACGTTGTTTTCGTTTCCTCATTAAATTGAATGAAATTAATTGGATGACATACATATATATATACATAAATCCAGTATCATTATTATGTCATATATTTCATGATTACTTATTATATATACTTTATAATCATTTATGAATGGTTAATCATTAAGAATGAATCTCATCGCGTCGTGGAGACGGTATTCCGTACGTACGCATGAGCGATGATATCATTCCCATGATCGTGGAATTTTATTGGAGTGTATGTATACTATTACAGAATGAATATCACTTTACAATAATCATATATAGTTATTGTTTACACCATTATACCCATCCAAGTAAGGTGGTGTTGGAAAATAGATTACACCACGACGTGGAGACGGTATTCCGTACGTACGCACACGCGGTGATTTCGTTTTCTGTAGGATGGATAGATGGTGAAATAGGGTTGTTTCATACTTGTAATAACATATAAGTATATGATTTATACTGATGTTATTACTTCATAATGAAACAACCTAAGAATAATAATTTGAAGAAGAAATAATGTTGAAAGAATCGGTAACGGACATTACCTCTTCTTTGAAGCGCCTCTTTGAGACCTCCTCTTAGGGCACTAAAATTGGTCTTTGAAGAATACCAGGTCCTCTAGGATGTTTATAGGGAAGTGGAGAAGATAAATTGTCAGGTTTTGGCCAATCTTGAAGGATAAAAGTGGTGTGAGGAAGAGAGGGAGGAGGTTCCCTTTTATAAGGGAGGAGAGGGGCACCTTTAGAATAACTAAAAATATTATTTTATTATAAAGTCATATTCCATTTTTAATAGCTACAAATTGAGTTATTTTGAAGATAAGGTGGGGATGGGTCTAAATCCTATAATCCAATATAATTTAGACAATTTTAGGCCATTATATTAACCTTAACCTTTAGTTTTAACTCTTAGTTAATTAGATTGACATTTACCATGTCACTTTGTATTTTTATATTATATAGTTAATAAACTTACCATATACATCCAAGAGACCCCCAAGGGGTACATTAATGATACACCTATCATGATATAAGTATCTTGACCGAAACTTAGATTTTTAGGAATATAATAACAATTAATAATATAATATTTGTTTTAAAAACTATTTTATGTCAATTTTGACACTATTTGGTAATTGATTTTTTTGAAAATCATAATAGAATTATTAGTTCAAAAAAAGTTAATTAAATCAATACTAACATTTCATATTAACATAGAAACTTATTGTAATTTATAAAAAGTCTCAAATTACATTTATTTGGGTATTTATAACATCAATTATGTCAATATTTCATTAATAAGATAATTATTGCATCATCATTGTGTCATAAATAAATTAAATTATTTTAAGTCTAAAAATTACAAATAAAATAGAATTATGTAGTAAATATTTTTATATTTATAATGAATATTTATAGTCGAATTTATCTTATGTATAACCCTATATTAAAAATTATTTAGTTATTAAACTTTGATTTTAACTATTTTAACCCTTCTTTAAATAAATTAATAATAAATGTCCTAATCTAATCCAAGTGGGCCTAAATGGTCATATTTTATTCCTAAGGTTGTTTTTGGCCGAATTACACTTATCCAATAGAATTAGGAAATGTGTTAGGGTAATAATAATATCATTTTTACCCTTAATTACCCTATTTACTTTTAACCATGGTAAAAAAAGTAAAAAGTTCCTATTTACCAAAAAAATATTTTCATCTCATTGAACCAAATTTTAGTCCTTGATATTAACTATGTCTCTCGGATTTTCAAAATTCCACTCACAGAAGCGGTAAAATTAAGTTTTATGAAAAATTCAGTTTTTTAACTACCACTTAGTGGTTTCACTATTCATCAAAAAATGAAAGTTTCTAGAAAAATACCAAAAATTAGGCCTAATCTATATTTGATATTATGAATTCAAAAATGATGTCTATTTTACCAAATTCAAAACATATCAGTTGCATTAATTAATTTAAAAATTAATTCCCATCGTCAAAACAAATAGCGTGTTTTTAAGAGATAATAACTATCAAAAGATTGGCACTTGTTTATGTCTGGTTTAAATGTGAAATTACATCTAATGACCAACATTGTATTAAATGGTAAAAATATATTCTAAATATACTTTAAAACCAATTAAAAAGATAATATAACCATATAAATTATTGCGATGAAAAAATTTGTTTTTAATTAAAATATAGCGTGTTTTTACTATTCATTAAAATATGAAAGTTATCAGAATAATATGAAAAATTTATCCAAAGTAAATTTTTATATCCTGATTCCAAAGAAGAATTTTATTTTGTCAAATTGAACTTATAGACATTTCAAAAACAATATTTAAAGTGGGTGCGCCCTCAAAAGGCGGAAAAACTACATTTTTTGAAAATTGATTATTTTACTCGAAAAATTGATTTTGTTCTCATACCATGTTCTAGAAAATGTGTAAGATCAATAATAATGTTATAAAATTAAAAATGTAGTTGATACTATTCATAACGGGTAGTTCATATAACATATCATCGTTTAGCGAAACTCGGTATTGCGTACAACACACGCTATCGTGGAAGTTCGCGATTGCGTGTAATGCAAGCCAAGTCAGGGATGCGTGTTGTGCAAGATCCTTTTGGTGTAGCGTACAACACAAGACATTAATGAAATTAAAAGGAATATTTTTCATAAAATCTCAGGGTGTTACATTGTGCCTTACCATTATTCTGCCCAAATCTCTCCCCAAGGTCCTCCCCCACATCCAAAAGCTCTCAGCCTCCTCAAAATACCAAAACTCTCCCCTTAAGAGGTTCTCAAAGGAAGAAGTCTCTAGAGGTAAATTCTTCTTCCCAATATCTTCTTTTCTTTTAAGTTCTTTTCTTTTTTATTTCTTTCCTCGCCTCCCTTCATCATAATAGTATGATAAATCCAGTAACATACATGTAATGGAATTTATTAATTATAGTGGTATATTTCATCATCTTCTCTCCTTTCCCCATCCTTTTATTTAAAATAAATGAAAGCACCATTTGAGATGTGCTAATTTAGCACATTCAAGGACAACAGTTTATCAATTTCTATTATTATCTTTAATTCTGGTCATGAAACCATTTGTGTTATGGTTGAAATAGATTATTATATATGTAATATATCATATTTTTGGTTCTGTAATCCTTTGGTATAAATGGAATTAAGTTATAAAGCAAAACACATTCTTTGTAATCAAATCCACCGATTAACAAAAACGGTTATCACTATGGTTATATATATGATAATTCGACTTCACAATAAGTAATATAATTAAAATTAAAACCATGTAATCTCCTGGATATAAACTAAAGAATATAACTTCAATTCTGGACAACCAATTTCATCTTTCATATAATCCAAACTTGAATATATGTGAACCGATCTTTTAAAGCCAAGTAAACAAACGAGCCCAAACAATGAAATTGAACCTTGTAACTAATCAAAAAGGATTTTGTAACACCCTGAGATTTTATGAGAAATATTTTTTTTATGTATTATGTTATACGCAACACCAAAGGAATCTTTCACAACACAAAGTACTGACTTGGCTTGCATTACACGCAATCACGACCTTCCTCGATAGCGTGTGTAGTACGCAATACCAGGTTTCACTAAACAACAATATATTATTATGGACTAGCCGTTATAAATAGTATTAAATACATTTTGAATTTTATAACATTATTATTCATCTTACATATTTTCTAGAACATGGTAAGAGAACAAAATAAATTTTTCAGGTAAAATAAGTGTTTTTTTAAAATGCAGTTTTGTCGCCTTTTGATGGCACACCTATATTAAATCCAATTTTTGACATGTTTATAAGTTCAATTTGAAAAAATAAAATTCTTATTTGGAATCAGGATATAAAAATTTACTTTGGAGAAATTTTTGATATTTTTCTGATAACTTTCATATTTTGATGAATAGTAAAAATATGCTAATTTTTATTTAAAAACAACTTTTTTCATTGAGATAATTTATATGGTTAAATTATAATATTTAATGATTTTAAAGTATAAATAGAATATATTTTTACCATTTAATATAATGTATGTCATTATCATTAATTTCACATTGAATTCATAGGTAAAAACATTTCAATCTTTGGCAATGTTTTAACTTCTAAAACCCGTTTTCTTAACAACAGGATTAATTTTAAATTAATTACTGCAACCTATGTGTTTTGAATTTTGAAAAATGGATTCCATATTTGGAATCAGTGGGTCCAAATTATGTTAATAGGCTACTTTTTATTTTTGGGCATTATAAATAGTAACTACGGTAAATTTTATTTACCATAGTTAATGGTAAATCGGGTAATTAAGGGTACATATAAGATTATAAAATTACCCTAACACCTGAAAAAATCCTATTGGATGACTAAAAGTAGACTCATATAACCTAAGGGTAAGATTGTATTCATTTAATGGAATTTTTTCCATGAAAATAATTTAATTATTATTAAAACCAAAGAAAGTGACAACATGTCACTTTCTTAAATCTTATAAGTATAATAATTTTAATTTAGTGATAAACTTAATGAAACTTAGAACATGTATAGTCTCCAGAAATATAATAAAATTCACTACATCATATAAATTTATTTATAATTTTTAGGGATTAAATAATTATCATTAATTATGACACAATATTGATGTTGAAATTATTTTATTAATTAAAATATCAAATAAATGGTTTTAAAATTTTTAAAATAAATATTATATGAACTATTTAATGTTCTCCACTAATTTTCTAGAAACATATGACATTTTATGAATCTATTAAATCTTTTAGTTTGAATATATCTTCTGTATATATTTTATTTAAATACAAATAAATGAATAGTGTCAAAATTAACACTATTGTTATTTTATAAAAATAACATATTATAAAATTGTTTAAAAATCACAAAAATATTTAAAAATTATAAATTAAAATTTATATGGTCGAAAATGTCATAAAGTGTCAAATTATGGAAAATTCACAACACGTATGTAATTATTTATAACAATTTAAAATTTAGAATATTATTACCACAAATAAAATAAAATTGATAAATAAGGATAAATCAAGATGATAATGTTTAAAATAAAATCCTAACATGTCTAAATTTTATTGGTTGATGATATTACAACCTTATCTCATCTAATATTCAGATATGAGTCATTTTTTAAGTTTTTAAGTGGGGTTGGGATTTAATATAAACTAATATTTCTTATATTTCCAAAGGTTCCTCTCTCCTACCTTATGAAAGGGCACCTCCTACCTCTCCTCCTCACACCAATTTGAGCCTTCAATCTCGGCCAACCCCTGCTCATTTCACTTCCCCACTTCCCTAGAAACATCCTATAGGTCCTGGTCTTCTTCAAAGACCAATTTTAGTGCCCTAAGATGAGGTCTCAAAGAGGCGCTTCAAAGAAGAGGTAATGTCCGTTACCGATTCGTTCAAATTTATTTCTTCTTATACTTCTTCTTCTTTAGTTGTTTAATTATGAAGTAACAACATCAGTATCACTCATATACTGATATGTTATTATAAGTATGAAAAAACCCTATTTCACCATCTATCCATCCTACGGAAAACGAAATCACCGCGCGTGCGTACGTACGGAATATCGTCTCCATGCCGTGGTGTAATCTATTTTCCACCACCACCTTACATGGATGGTTATAATGGTGTAAATAATGACTATATATTATTATTGTAAAGTGATATTAATTATGAAATAGTATACATACACTCCAATACAATTCCACAATCATGGGAACGATATCATCGCTTGTGTGTACGTACGGAATATCGTCTCCACGATGTGATGCGACTCGTTCTACATGATCTTTATTGCATAATGATTATATAAATTAATTTAATGAATAAATATGATATATATTACACTAATAACATTCTGTAAATGAGGTGTCTATAACCTAAAAAGAGGAATAAGAATTTATTCGACAAAAAACACATACGAACATAAAGCAATAAACACCCGAATAACAAGTAGCAATGAGATATTACTAATAATAAGCTAAGAATATGACCATATATGATATCCTAAAAATAATTATGATTCTGGAATAAGTCAATTACATTATTTAAATCATTATACCGGAGGTTCAGACACTTACGAAGCAAATCGGACCTAAGGTAAGGGACAATCTCGCAATCTCAATTTTTATCGGAGATTATTTGTACTTCAGAATTTAATGGGGAATATTTATCATCCACACCCATGTTTCCTCAATATGTAATATTATTTATATCCTCCTAAAATTTTTTAAATCCAATTTTACCCTTTGGTGAGTTTTTAGTAAGAGATATGAAAGGAATCTTTTGTCATTTTTCGTATGAGGTACTTTTTGACTTTTCCGACAAAAGTACGAGAAGAATGTTTTTTTAACTTATACGACATGAATGGATTTTTACGGTTTCATAAAGACATATTTTCATGAAGATTACTCTACAATATTTCATGATTATTTTCAAAAAAATAATTTTCTTTTAAAATTGGATGGCATTTTGTGAAAAGAAAATGATTTTGAAGAAGAAAGGATATTTTCCTCAAGAATTCATTTCAAGTGTTTTATCAAAACTATTTTCCATATAAGGTGAAATTATTTAATATTTTTATGTTTCAAGTGTAATGTATCTATTATTTACATGGTTTCACTTTTATTATGATGAAATTATATCCATTTTTTATATGGATTATGTGATGATGGGATGATGTTTATGAAACCCATTTTATTCGTTGGGTTATGATGAATGATTTATTTTTATTTTGTGGCACAAGTAAGAATGATTTCATTATGAGATGGGTGGGACCTATATCTCCCTTCAATGCATTGGGTAAAGATTTATATCTCATGAGATAGACATGGCTGGAACGGCAGGTTAAACTGGTTCAGTGAAACAGGACTGAAACGAGGAGTGAACTCGGTTCAGAAATGGACATTGTCCACTAAGATAGTCTTGGCAATGAGTCTTGACTACTAAGAAATGATTTTATATGATTATGTGTGTATTCCACAAATCTTCATGTTTTAAGTTATGATATTTGGGATTACATTTCACTACTATGATTTATCCCATGTTATGAAATTATGATCTCTTTTGCAGGTTAAGATTTCCAAAATGTTATGTTCTTATGAATATGATGTGATTGATATTTTTTTTGTTTACCCTTACTGAGCATTTGAGCTCACCCTTTTGTATGTTTTCTTTCCCCAGGTCAGGAAAAAGGTTATTAAGTAAGATATGCCAAAAATGGACTCTAGATATGATGAAATAAATGGGAGACAATGTAGATGCTTTATGAACAAGTTGTTTATGTTTCCCAGTTTCTAAAGACACTATACCTATACGGTCCTTTCATGGTTTTGTTATATGTTGTAATAATTGTAATTCAATTTTGAAGTATTAACCATGTATGTAAAGTATGGGTCGTTATAGTTGGTATCAGAGGAAAGTTATAGTCAACCTTTGGAAACTAGGATGTGAAAGCCTTAGTAAGAAACCTAAGGATATGTCTAAGCATAGAACACAATCTTAGTGTTTTAGAAATGGCCATGAACAACCTATGATAAGACCTTAAGTGTGAAATTTTATTCTTGATTATGTGGTTTTCCTATTATAATTAGTGTTGGTCACACTATTCTTCTTGGTTTTAGTCAATGGTTGGAACCCGGAGGAACCATGTTAATGTGGAATGTGACGGGAAATGCAATGATTGTCCCCCTGAGCAACCAAACGTTATGGGAGCTAGAATGAAAAATCTTGTAGCCATGCTCACACAACTTTCTCAAGCTATGAATCATGCAGGACTTCCAAAAGAGAAAAGGAAGGAGCAACATTCTGTTGAATCCTTCATGAGGCAGCGTCCACCTTCATTCAGCGAGTCTACTGATCCATTAGTTTCTGAACAATGGATTAGTACTAATGAAAAGATATTTTCAGTTCTTCAATGTTCTGAACATGATAAAGTCGTCTTAGCAGTGTATCATTTAGAAGGAGATGTTGATCAATGGTGGAATCTTATCAAGAATACGAGGCAAAGGGATGAAATTGAATCCATGGAATGGGACGAGTTCAAGAACTTATTTTTCAATAAGTACTTCCCTCGTATTCTCCGAACAAAGATGGAGAAGGAGTTTCTTGAACTAAAGCAAAAGGATGATGAATATTTTGGTACCTATGAATCAAATTTTACAAGACTTGCAAGGTATGCTTCTAGGATTATTATCCAACCCAAGAGTAAGATCGATCGATTCTTTAGTGTCTTAAAACCAAGTCTTCGAAGGGCCTTAGCCATAAGGGACTTCAATAGCTACAAGGAAATTGTTCGATGTGCTCTCAAGGTTGAGATGGAGATTGGAGTAACCCATCAGTCATATGGGTTTGATAAGAAGAGGAAAATGGAATTCAAAGGAAAATCTAAAGACCACACTGAAAAGAAGATAAGTTTTCCCTTATGCTCAAAGTGTGGAAAGAAACATGCAGGAAATTGTCTTAAGGGGACAAGAAAATGTTATAAGTGTGGAAAAGTGGTTCATCGGGCAATTGAATGTCGAAATAATGGGAAGAAGATGTCTAATGATGCAAACAAAGGAAGGGATACATAGAATGAACCTAATACACTTCAATTTTTCAAGTGCAAGGAGATGGGGCATAATGTCAATCAATTCCCAAATTCCAGGGTTGATGATGATGATCGACGTCAACAAACTCTTAAGGCCAAAGACAAAGGAAAGTCACATTCAATTTCTATCAGCGATGTGGAGTACGATAATGAAGTGGTGAAAGGTACACTTACCATCCACTCTAAAGTATCAAATGTTTTATTTGATTCTGGATCCACCCACTCTTTTATTTCTGAAGAATTTTCTAAGGGTATCACCATATTACCTCAACAATTAGATGTTGAGTTAGCTGTGACAACCCCTAATGGCACAACAGTCGCATCAAAAGTTTATAATTCTTCTCTGATTGAAGTTTGTGGGAAGGTGCTTCATGCAAATCTTGTGGTCCTTCCTATAGTGGAATTTGATGTGATTCTTGGTATGGATTGGCTTTCTTTATATGGATCTCATATCAATTTCCATAGAAGGGAAGTCACATTTCATATTACAGATCAATCTATGATCGTCTATCGATACAAGGATGAACATAACCTTCCGGTGGAAATTTCTTCCATCTTATGGGTCTTGATTCCACTAAATGAAGGTTATTTATCTCAAATGGTTGGTGAGAAACTCATGATTAAGAATATTCCCATTGTATGGGAGTTTGATGATGTCTTTCCAGAGGAATTTTCGGGTCTTCCACCAAATCGTGAAGTTTAGTTTTCAATAGAACTCGTACCGGGTGCTTTGCCTATTTCAAAGACACCTTATAGAATGGCCCCAATTGAGTTGCAGGAATTGAAGAATCAACTCCAAGAGAATCTTGATAAGGGATTCATACGCCCTAGTGCGTCACCTTGGGGAGAACCTGTTCTATTTGTTAAGAAGAAAGATGGATCAATGAGACTCTGTATTGATTATCGAGAACTTAACAAGATCACTATCAAGAACAAATATCCTCTCTCGCGCATTGATGACTTATTTGACCAACTATACGGAGCTCAATACTTTTCCAAGATTGATCTTCTTTCAGGGTATCATCAATTAAGGTTCAAAATGGAGGATATACCAAAGACGGCTTTCCGTAAAAGGTATGGACACTATGAATTTATAGTGATGTCATTTGGTCTTACTAATGCCCCTGCTATCTTCATGGATCTGATGAATAGAGTCTTTAGAGACTATCTTGATCAGTTTTTGGTAGTCTTTATAGACGATATTCTTGTCTATTCAAAGAGCAAGGAAGAACATGAAGATCACTTGATAATTGTATTAAAGACCATGAGAAAGGAGAAGCTTTATGAAAAATTTACCAAGTGTGAATTTTGGCTTCAAAAAGTTGCATTCTTGGGTCACATAATTGTTGTGTCCTGGGCCCAGGATTGTTGGGCCCCCGCCAGGATTGTTGGCGCCTGTGCCCCGGTAACCAATCCCACATCGGTTGTGGAGGGAGATTGGTGGGTGCTTGAAATTCCCGTGCCTACCTTCCCCTCAGCAACGCGTTTTAAAGCCGTGAGGCCTGGGATAGCAACTGGGCCAGAGCGGACAATATTGCTGGGCCGAGGGATCCGATCCATCAATTGGTATCAAAGGGTGGTTGGTCTCGGGACCGGTGTGGGCTTGGGGGGGGGGATGTTGTGTCCTGGGCCCAGGATTGTTGGGCCCCCGCCAGGATTGTTGGCGCCTGTGCCCCGGTAACCAATCCCACATCGGTTGTGGAGGGAGATTGGTGGGTGCTTGAAATTCCCGTGCCTACCTTCCCCTCAGAAACGCGTTTTAAAGCCGTGAGGCCTGGGATAGCAACTGGGCCAGAGCGGACAATATTGCTGGGCCGAGGGATCCGATCCATCAATTGGTATCAGAGGGTGGTTGGTCTCGGGACCGGTGTGGGCTTGGGGGGGGGATGTTGTGTCCTGGGCCCAGGATTGTTGGGCCCCCGCCAGGATTGTTGGCGCCTGTGCCCCGGTAACCAATCCCACATCGGTTGTGGAGGGAGATTGGTGGGTGCTTGAAATTCCCGTGCCTACCTTCCCCTCAGCAACGCGTTTTAAAGCCGTGAGGCCTGGGATAGCAACTGGGCCAGAGCGGACAATATTGCTGGGCCGAGGGATCCGATCCATCAATAATCTCAAAAGAGGGGATATCTGTGGATCCAGCAAAAACAGAGGTTATCGAAATATGGTCGAGACCAACAACAGTAACTGAGATCCGAAGTTTTATTGGTTTGGCTGGATATTACCGACGTTTTGTGAAAGATTTTTCAAGGTTATCTAACCCACTCACCAAGATGACTCAGAAAGGAGTTAAGTTTGTTTGGATGGAGTAATGTGAAGAGAATTTCAAAGAGCTAAAAAGAAGGTTAGCCAGTGCACCTGTGCTCACACTACCCTGCAGTGGAGAAAGGTTTTTGATCTATAGTGATGCATCCAAGAAGGGAATGGGGTGTGTTCTCATGTAAAATGATATGGTGATAGCTTATGCCTCACGACAGTTGAAAATCCATGATCAAAATTACCCAACTCATGATTTGGAGTTAGCTATGGTAATCTTTTCATTAAAGATTTGGAGGCATTACCTTTATGGTGAAAGGTGTGATATTTATACTGATCATAAAAGTTTAAAGTATATTTTCACACAAAAGGATCTGAATATGCGTCAAAGAAGATGGTTGGAGCTGATTAAGGATTACGACTGCTCAATTCATTACCACCCTGGGAAAGCAAACAAGGTAACAGACGCATTAAGTCGACAAGACCATGCTAGCTTATCCATGATGAGGATCACAAAAGATCCAATTTTTATGGATTTACAAATGATGGATCTTGGAATTATAATGGAAGGGGAGAAATATTATCTTTCTCAAATGAATGTTGAACCATCTATACACGTGAAGATTAAAGAGGCACAGAAAGAAGATGTAGAGTTACAAAAGAAGGTGAGAAATGTTCCTAAATTCAACCTTGATTGTGATGGGATAATAAGGTTCAGGAATCGGGTTTGTGTTCCTCCCATCCCAGAATTAAAGAAGGAGCTACTGGACGAGGCTCATAGTTCTTCATTCTCTATTCATCTTGGAAGCACGAAGATGTATAGGGACCTAAAAGAGTACTTCTGGTGGGATGGCATGAAAAGAGATGTTGCTGAATATGTCTCTCGATGCTTGGTTTTTCAGCAAGTTAAAGCTGAGAGACAAAATTCTAAGGGGATGTACAACCATTACCCATACCAGAATGGAAATGGGAAAACATCACTATGGACTTTGTCACTGGACTTCCTAAAACATACAAAGGCAATAATGCTATCTGGGTCATAGTTGATCGCCTTACGAAGTCGGCACACTTCATTACTATTAGAGAAGATTTCCCTCTAGATCAGCTTGCCAGGATATATGTAAAGGAAGTGGTAAGATTTCATGGAGTACCACTTTCCATTATATCTGATCGGGATCCGAGGTTTACCTCGAAATTCTGGAGAAGTCTTCAGCATGCTCTAGATACAGAGTTGAGTTTCAGCATTGTTTATCATCCTCAGACAGACGGTCAGTCTGAGAGGACAATTCAAACTCTAGAAGACATGTTGAGAGATTGCTCTATGGATTTCAAATGTGGTTGGAATCAACACCTATCTTTGGTGGAATTTTCTTATAATAATAGCTTTCACTCCAGTATTCATATGGCTCCTTATGAAGCCCTCTATGGAAAGAAATGCAAAACTCCAACTTGTTGGGATGAAGTTGGGGAAAGAAAGCTATTAGGACCTGATCTTGTTGATGAGATGGAAGAAAAGGTCAAATTTATTCAACAACACATAAGAATAGCTCAGAGTCGACAAAAAAAGTTATGCCGATAACCGAAGAAAAGACCTAGAGTTTGAAGTGGGTGATAAAGTGTTCTTATGAATATCTCCTTGGAAGAGAGTAATAAGATTTGGAAAGAAGGGAAGCCGATCCCTAGGTATATTGGTCCTTTCGAAATACTGGATCGTATTGGGAAGGTTGCTTACCGATTGTCTCTTCCACCGAATCTCTCTCAAGTTCACGATGTGTTCCATATATCTCTCCTGAGAAAGAACATACCCGATCCTTCACATGTACTCAGCTCAGAAGTTGTACCGCTGGAGCAAGATCTTTCTTATGAAGAACAACCGATAGAGATTCTGGATCGTAGCGAAAAAGTCCTACGAAACAAGACCACTCGCTTGTGAAAGTTTTATGGAGGAACCTCCAATTAGAAGAAGCTACATGGGAACTTGAGGATATGATGAGGGAGAGGTATCCTCATCTGTTTGTAATAAAGTGACGAATTTTGAGGGCGAAATTCATTTTAAGGGGGGTAGAATGTAACACCCTGAGATTTTATGAGAAATGTTTTTTTTTATGTCTTATGTTATACGAAACACCAAAGGAATCTTTCACAACACACAATACTGATTTGGCTTGCATTACACGCAATCACGACCTTCCTCGATAGCGTGTGTAGTACGCAATACCAGGTTTCACTAAACAACGATATATTATTATGGACTAGCCGTTATGAATAGTATTAACTACATTTGAATTTTATAACATTATTATTCATCTTACACATTTTCTAGAACATGGTAAGAGAACAAAATAAATTTTTCGGGTAAAATAAGTATTTTTCAAAAAATGCAGTTTTGCCGCCTTTTGATGGCGCACCCACATTAAATCTAGTTTTTGACATGTTTATAAGTTCAATTTGACAAAATAAAATTCATCTTTGGAATCAATATATAAAAATTTACTTTGGAGAAATTTTTGATAATTTTCTGAAAACTTTCATATTTTGATGAATAGTAAAAATACGCTAATTTTTAATTAAAAACAACTTTTTTCATTGAGATAATTTATATGGTTAAATTATAATATTGAATTATTTTAAAGTATAAATAGAATATATTTTTACCATTTAATATAATGTATGTCATTATCATTAATTTCACATTTAATTCATAGGTAAAAACATTTCAATCTTTGGCAATGTTTTAACTTCTAAAACCCGTTTTCTTAAAAACGAGATTAATTTTAAATTAATTATTTCAACCTATGTGTTTTGAATTTTGAAAAATGGATTCCATATTTGGAATCAGTGGGTCCAAATTATGTTAATAGGCTACTTTTTATTTTTGGGCATTATGAATAGTAACTACGGTAAATTTTATTTACCATAGTTAAAGGTAAATCGGGTAATTAAGGGTAAATATAAGATTATAAAATTACCCTAACACCTGAAAAAATCCTATTAGATGACTAAAATTATACCCATATCACCTAAGGGTCGGATTAGATTCATTTAATGGACTTTTTTCATGAAAATAATTTAATTATTATTAAAACCAAAGAAAGTGACAACATGTTACTTTCTTAAATCTTATAAGTATAATAATTTTAATTTAGTGATAAACTTAATGAAACTTATAAAATGAATAGTATCCAGAAAGATAATACAATTCTCTACATCATATGAATTTATTTATAATTTTTAGGGATTAAATAATTATCATTAATTATGACACAATAGTGATGTTGAAATTATTTTATTAATTAAAATATCAAATAAATGGTTTTAAAAATATTAAAATAAATATTATATGAACTATTTAATGTGATCCACTAATTTTCTAGATACATATTACATTTTATAAATCTATTAAAGCTTTTAGTTTGAACATATCTTCTGTATATATTTTATTTAAATACAAATAAATGAATAGTTTCAAAATTGACACTATTGTTATTTTATAAAAATAACATATTATAAAATTGTTTAAAAATCACAAAAATATTTAAAAATTATAAATTAAAATTTATATGGTCTAAAATTTCATAAAGTGTCAAATTATGGAAAATTAAAAACACATGTAATTATTTATAATAATGTAAAATTTAGAATATTATTACCACAAATAAAATTAAATTAATAAATAAGGATAAATCAAGATGATAATGTTTAAAATAAATTCCTAACATATTTAAATTTTATTGGTTGATGAGATTAAAACCCTATCTCATCTAATCTTCGGATATGAGTCATTTTGGAAGTTTTTAAGTGGGGTTGGGATTTAATATAAACTAATATTTCTTATATTTCCAAAGGTGCCCCTCTCCTCCCTTATGAAAGGGAACCTCCTCCCTCTCCTCCTCACACCAATTTGAGCCTTCAATATCGGCCAACCCCTGCCCATTTCACTTCCCCAATTCCCTATAAACATCCTAGAGCTCCTGGTCTTCTTCAAAGACCAATTTTAGTGCCCTGAGAGGAGGTCTCAAAGAGGCGCTTCAAAGAAGAGGTAATGTCCGTTACCGATTCTTTCAACTTTATTTCTTCTTCTACTTATTATTCTTTAGTTTTTTCATTATGAAGTAAAAACATCAGTATCACTCATATACTGATATGTTATTATAAGTATGAAACAACCCTATTTTACCATCTATCCATCCTACGGAAAATGAAATCATCGCGCGTGCGTACATACGGAATACCGTCTCCACGCCGTGGTGTAATCTATTTCCCACCACCACCTTACTTGGATGGGTATAATGCTGTAAATAATGAATATATATGATTATTGTAAAGTGATATTAATTATGAAATAGTATACATACACTCCAATACAATTCCACAATCATGGGAATGATATCATCACTCGTGCGTACGTACGGAATACCGTCTCCACGATGTGATGTGACTCGTTCTACATGATCTTCATTGCATGATGATTATATAAATGAATTGAATGAATAAATGTGATATATATTACACTAATACCATTCTGTAAATGAGGTGTCTATAACCTAAAAATATGAATAAGAATTTATTCGACAAAACACACATACGAACATAAAGCAATAAACACCCGAATAACAAGTAGCAATGAGATATTACTAATAAGAAGCTAATAATATGACCATATATGATATCCTAAAAATAAGTATGATTCCTGAATAAGTCAATGACATTATTTAAATCATTATACAGGAGGTTCGGACACTTACGAAGCAAATCAGACCTAAGGTAAGGGACAATCTCGCAATCTCAATTTTTATCCGAGATTATTTGTACTTCAGAATTTACTGGGGAATATTTATCATCCACATCCATGTTTCCTCAATATGTAATATTATTTATATCCTCCTATAATTGTTTAAATCCAATTTTACCCTTCGGTGAGTTTTTAGTAAGAGATATAAAATGAATCTTTTTTCGTTTTTCATACGAGGTACTTTTTGACTTTTCTAACAAAAGTACGAGAAGAATGTTTTTTTAACTTATACGGCATGAATGGATTTTTACAGATTCATAAAGACATATTTTCATGAAGCTTCCTCTACAATATTTCATGATTATTTTCAACAAAATACTTTTCTTTTAAAATTGGATGGCATTTTGTGAAAAGAAAATGATTTTTAAGAAGAAAGAATATTTTCCTCAAGAATTCATTTCAAGTGTTTTATCAAAATTATTTTCCATATAAGGTGAAATTATTTAATATGTTTATGTTTCAAGTGTAATGTCTCTATGATTTACATGGTTTCACTTTTCTTATGATGAAATGACATCCATTTTTTTATATGGATTATGTGATGATGGGATGATGTTTATGAAACCCATTTTATTCTTTGGGTTATAATGAATGATTTATGTTTATTTTGTGGCACAAGTAAGAATGATTTCATTATGAGATGGGTGGGACCTATATATCCCTCCAATGCATTGGGTAAATATTTATATCTCATGAGATAGACATGGCTGGAATGGAAGGTTAAACCAGTTCAGTGAAACAGGACTGAAATGAGGAGTGAACTCGGTTCATAAATGGACATTGTCCACTAAGATAGTCTTGGAAATGAGTCTTGACTACTAATAAATGATTTTCTATGATTATGTGTGTATGACACAAAGCTTCATGTTTTAGGTTATGATATTTGGGATTACATTTCACTACTATGATTTATCCCATGTTATGAAATTATGATCTCTTTTGCTGGTTAAGATTTCCAAAATGTTATGTTCTTATAAATATGATGTGATTGATATTTATTTTGTTTACCCTTAATGAGCATTTGAGCTCACCCTTTTTTATGTTTTCTTTCCCCAGGTCAGGAAGAAGGTTATTAAGTAAGATATGCCAAAACGGAACTCTAGATATGATGAAATAAATGGGAGACAATGTAGATGCTTTATAAACCAGTTGTTTATGTTTCCCAGTTTCTAAAGACACTATACCTATAAGGTTTTTTAATGGTTTTGTTATATGTTGTAATAAGTGTACTTCAATTTTGAATTATTAACCATGTATGTAAAGTATGGGTCGTTATAGCTTTGAATGAACTAAAAAGGGTTATAATAAATAAATTGAATATAGAATATTTTCTGGAATTATTAATTAATAATCCTAATTTGTTTATTCAGGTCGTTAATAACAAGTGGAGAACACCAACAGATTTAAGGTAAGGGATCCTCCCCTTTTCACTCTTAATCAAAATTTCTCTCTATGTTATGCCTTTTTCTGTAATACCAAGTGATGGGGTACATTTATACACCTTCCCCATACCTCCCTAATGTTTTATAAGTGATTAAAACCCCTTATCTCTCTCATCAATCTCTCTTAGTTACACCCAATACCATGCCAATAAACCATGATGGATTCTACCCGAACTTCCTTTATTCCTTCGGGTTGCTCTATATTTCTTTTTACCAAAATTTAGTTGTCTTTTCTTTTATGTAGAACTTCAACATTCTGTTTATATGCTCTAAACGCATTTTCCAAGATCCATCTCTCATTCACTTTCATGGATATAAATGATTTTAAGTGAATCTCTCTTCGATACTTCCCAATAAGCACACTCATTTTAAAGGAACTTCCTGAACTTTTACCCAATTTCAAGTGCACTCTATATTCTGTTTTAAGACACCATATTTTTAAATTTTGTATTTTTATTATGAAAACCTTCTTGGTTCAATTATGGTTTTATATAAATTAATGTCTTCTTTACTATTTTGAAAGCTCTATAGTATTTTCCTTAAAACTGCACAAAAAAATGTTTTAATGCTAATGTTTCTAAAATAAATTTCTCATATGTTGTCACTTATGTTTGACACCACTTACCATGTTATATTCCTATTTTACCCTATGAACATCCATGTATTTTATAATTCTTTCATTACATGGACACTTTCATGATACTCCCATTGGTTATGATTTATGTCATGATTGTGGTACCTAATTCTTTCCATGGGTACCCTTATGTTTGTGTATGGTTGATTATGTATGATTGTATGTGTGGTAATAATATTTATGGGGAAAGAATATTCATGAAAATTTTGAGATGGGTGCGCCCAGATAGCGCTCCAATGCATTGGTTAAGGTTAAGTCTCATGAGATGCGATGTGAAATGGGATTGGTGGTTAGCCTTGACCCGTACTAAAATGGGAAACAGGATTGGTGGTTAGACTTGACCCATACTAAAGATATTATTTATGATTCCACCACAATTATATGATTCCATGTTTATATGATCTCATGCTTATATTAAATGATTTTATAAGTTTCATTCTTTGGATATCATTATGTCTTCCATCCTAACTCATGTACTTGAGATGTATCCTTATGTTCATTCCCTTACTGGGATTTTTAGCTCATCCCTTTGTTCATGTGTTTCCCAGGGTACCCTATGTAGATATAAGGGCTCAAAGGAAGTTGGAAGCTCTTTATGGAGACTAAATAAAGTAGTTTTTTTAACCCCATGTTTTATGTTATATGTACCTAGCCTTCCAAGACACTATACTTAACGATCCTTGGCTTGTACTCTGATGATTAATTATGTTTAAAATCATGAAATGTTTTATGTAAAAGGACCGGGTTGCTATATTTACCCTAAAATAAACATGATATTATAATTTAAAAAATAAATTTTATTTTGTCAAATAATTTTTCTAAAATTTATAAACTTTAATTTTAATAAACTATGCAAAGCGTGACTAAACAATGTTTTGCTTTAAACAATTGTTTCATGCATTACAAGCTATCAACAAAATTAATTTTTTTATAAAATAAATATATTGTAACATATTGGGGTGTTAAATTATTCCCTACTTAAAACATTCACACTCAAAAATTCATGGATATCACCTTTTAAATAGATGATGGTTTTTTTCTTCATAATATATTTTGGTTCCCACATTGCTTCCTCAATTTTATGATTTCTCTAAAGAACCTTTACTAGATGAGTCGTCTGATTCCTTAATAATTTATCTCTAGTATCAAAAATTTGGATGTGTTCTTTCTAGTATGATATATCATATCATTATTTTATTTCATTAGAGGTGATAACCTGAATTGGATTTGGCATGTACTTTCTTGGCAATGATAAACGGGACACATCATGTACTTTTGAGATATTTGGAGATATTTCCAAATGATAAAAAAAAAATTACTCTTTAAAGAATTATAAAGGGTCTGATGTACCTTGGTATCGTCGTCCCTTTCTTACCAAAACTTATAATACCATTCAATGGAGATACTTTCAGGAAAACATGATATCCCACATGGAATTCCAAATCTTTCCTCTAATTATCAGCATAAACCATTTTCCTAATTTGAGTTTATTTAATGTGGGCCTAAATAGAATTTACTATTGTTGTTGTTTATTCAAAATGTTTTGGTCCTAGGTGTTTCCTATCACCATCTTCATCCCATGAAGTTGGAGTATGAAATATCTTTCTATATAATGCTTCATATGACACCATTTGAATACTTGAATAGAAACTGTTATTATAGAAAAACTTCATCAAAGGTAAATAATGATCTCAAATACCTTTACAGTTGAGTGAAAATGACCTCAACATGTGTTCAATTAATTTAATTGGGCTTTCCATCAATTTGATGATGGTGGGTAAAGCTAAAATGATGATCATTATTGAGATCATTCTAATAAATACTCCAAAATTTTGATGTAAAATAGGGATCTCAATAAAAAATGATAGAGGTGTACATGAAGTCTTAAAACTTCATTAATTTAGAGACTTTTAAGGAAATAAATAGGGAAATATTCCCTTTTAGTGAGGAAATTTTCATATTTGGTTAGGTGATCAACGGTAACCCATATTGCATCAATCTTACTAGGATTCATTGGTAAACCTACAAATAAGTCCATAGTAATGTCATCCCTTCCACATAGAAATAGGAAGAGGTTTCATGATATATTTAAGATGCTACCTCATAACTTTTACTTGATGAAAAACTAAACACATGGACACATAATCAATAATTCCATACTTTATGTTATCTCACCAAAGTTTTCTTTCAAATCCCAATACATATTCATGCTACCAGAGGGTATAGTTAAATTTGATCAATAAGAATCATCCAAAAAAATTACTTTTTATCCCAAGTTTAAATTAAACACTTAATATATTTCCAAATTTCATAACATCCTTATAAAAGAAGTCTATTAATTTCCCATCATTAACAGCTTTAATTTTATTCTAAATATTATCATCATCAGATTGAAAATTATTTATATTTTCAAATAGATATTGTTTTGTTATAATTTCAAAAAATATTGATGTCTCCCCTTACATAGTAATTACCATGTCCATCTTTACTAGATCCAAGAACGTAAGATCCCCCTCAATCCTCATATGTCTTAAAATTGCAGTATCATTTTAACTTGATGTATTATTTACCTTATTTGATTTCCCTACGTAGTTTTGTATTGATAAATCATAATCTCCGAGTAGCTTGATCCATCGTCTTTGCCTCATACTGAGGTCTTTATGTGAAAATTGTATTTCAGGATTTTATGATCCTTGTATATCTTGTGTTTTTCACCGTATAAGTAATGTATCCATATATTCGATGAAAATATTATAGATTTCAACTAAAAAACATGGTTTGGTTAGTTCAATTCATGATTCGTTAATTTCCTTGATTTATATTTAATAAATTTATTATTTTACATTAGGGAACAACAATGTCCCTTATTTAATACATCACAGTATGTCACAAATACATCACTTCCCAATGGTATAGTATAAATGAGAATAATGAACAATATCTTATTTAGTCCATCAAAACTTTATTCACATTCCCTTTTCCAAAAAACACAATCCATTTTCGTGTAAGATTTGTTAGTGGGTTAGCATATTGTAAAAATTTATAAATTAATTTCTGATAGTGACCTTCCAAACTAATGAAACTATGTACCTCACTTATGTTCACTATTATTGGACATTATATGACTATATTTTTCTTTGAAGGATCCACTAATATTCTATATTTAGAGACAAAATGGCCAAGAAAAAAACATTACAAAGAAAAAAATCACATTTACTAACATTCACATACCACCCTTTCCATATAAGAGTCTCATGAATGATCAGTAAGTGATTCTCATGGTTTTCATATATTTTAGAATACACCAGAATATCATCAACGGATACCACAATAAAATTTTCAAGATATTCCTTGAACACTTTTTTTGTTAGATTTATAAAAATAGAGGGTGAATTAGTCAATCCAAATAGAATTACTATAAACTATTAATTTTCATAGGTCTCTCAAAAATTTATCTTCATAATTAATTCCTTGTTTACTCTCAATTAGTGATACCCAGAACGATGATTAATCATTGAAAAATATAGGGATCCATGAATTTGATCGTATAAGTCATCAATGAAAGGAATATGATACTTTTTATTTATTGTAATATCATTAATTTCTCTATAATAAATTTAGAGTATCATGGATCCATATTTCTTCTTAACAAAGAGAACATGGGCTCCCCATGGTGAAACACAAGGGAGAATAAATACCTTATCACCAAAATCATCAAGTTATTTCTTAAATTACACTAATTATAGAGTGGCCATTTTATAGGGGGTCTTTGATATTGGTCTTATATTAGGGATCAAATCAATGTAAAACTCAACTTCACACTCTAGGGGATGTTTAGGTAATTACTCAAGAAATTCATCAATGCATTCTTATATAATAGAAACACCCTCAATTTGAATATCACCTTCTTTATCACTATTTTTTTTTCTCATCTCACCCAATAATCTCATTCAGTAGAGCTACTTGGGTGGTTCTAGATATGAATCAGATGATGAATCATTTTCTATAAAGATATATAATTATACATCTTCCTTAAAATTTTTAATTACATTCTTATTTTAATAAATTATAGTATCATATTTTTAATGGAATACAATACCAAGGATTATATGAAAGTCAACCATAGGTATGGTAAAATAAAGAACATTTTTTCACAAATCACATCTTAAATTAGAAGGGAAATATTTAATTTTTTTTATAAAACTTGGTAGATAAAATGGAGTTTAAATATATATAATCAAATAAATCATTATCTAAATTTAAATATATGATTAATTTACCCACCAAAAAATTATTGGGTACTTCCATCTCAGCTATAGTGGTCGAAAAAACTTTCCCTTCTCCCCTTCACCTCTTATATGGTAGATTCTCTCGATGCTTGGGGAATTGGTTTTCATAGTTACCCATCTATATATAGTTTAAACCCTGAATTAAAATGGTTTTATTAATCACATTCCATTATTTAACATGATGAACCATTTCTACACATTAATAACAAACTCCCATGCATTTTAGGAATTTCCCAGGGTGATTATTTACATAGTTCACACACAATGATTTTTTTCGTCTTATTCTTTGATATATTCCCTTTATGTTGGTGAATAGATAACCTATTATTATTTTTATTTCCCTTGAATATATTTATTCAATAATATTAATTCCTTATTTTTATGGCACATAAAACTATCTTATCATTTGATGAATTTTTTTTAGACTAGTGCCCTTCAGATACTTGGCTTAATCCCTCCAAAAATGCGATCAATATTGCACTCCATGTTGTGTATGTAATCCATTGAATACTTTGATAACCATGTAAAGTTATATTCATAATCCATGACACTTTCTTCTTCATTTTTCTTTGAACTAAGTAAATTTTTCTTCATCT
Organism: Viscum album; assembly: GCA_963277665.1. Classification (NCBI taxonomy): domain Eukaryota; kingdom Viridiplantae; phylum Streptophyta; class Magnoliopsida; order Santalales; family Viscaceae; genus Viscum; species Viscum album. The sequence continues at coordinate 1,057,403,658 of OY728133.1, forward strand.
TTATTTGTTTCTCATGAGGGAAATATTTACTGAATAATGTCTCCTTAAAATCATTCTATTCCATGTTTTTTATTTTCTCTTCCTAACTAGTATTATATATCAACAAAATCCATAGATAATCATAATTTTTGTGACAATAAACCACTAGTGTAACCTTTTCCTCTTCACCTCATTCTAATTACAAAAATATCTTCTCAGATGACTTAATCTTTTTCTCAACAATAATAAGAAAAGTAGTCCCCTAAATTATAGTGGCTTAGGTCATATAAAGGGATAAATAATAATTTAATATGATTGTGGAATAGTTTGATCCATCTGTTAAAATTTATTTCTAATAACATGATTAGGCTACCCTAATATAGCCATTATTTTCTCAGTTTTAATACTAACTTTATTGGTTCTCCTAGTAGAGAAATATTTACATTGTCCAAAATTATTGATACAATTATTCATTATAGAATAAATTTATAAACAATTTAATATACTGGATTATCTAATAAAATTATGAATTTTAAATCATAATGTAAAATTCTAAAAATGGTGTAACCCTTAACAAAAATTAAAAATTTATGCATTGTTAATATCAGAATGATAAACTTTGGTTTCTTTGGGTATATCTTTAATTTCAAATCCATTATAATGATTTAAAAAGATAATTTAAATTATCCTAAGCATATCCTTGGGGTGTGTCAAAACAGTTGCATAGTGAGGCTTGTTTTTGGGTACCATGTAACACTATAGTCAAGCCTGACACACCTTTTTCAAAGTTATTACCCCTAGGAACCTTTGTTCTAGAACCACATCGACTTGTAGTATATAGACTGGGCTTTATTTTTATAAATACCCACGCAATATCTTCATTACCAAAACAATATTTTATTATTCTATAATTATTCTCAAAGTCTATCATAGGGTTATGTTCCCTAATTTAGGTTTTCCCAAATCTAATTCCTAAGGTTTTTTTACTAAACCTTTTCTGATACCAACTATAAAAACCCTAACCTCATTAGCCTAGTATTGGTGTATTAATTTTTTTATATTAACATAGATTAAATGGGTTATATTATTAAGGTCCAATTAGTTTAGTAGTTTTAAAATACAAGATACATATATAATAACCATTTTACATTGGAAAAAAGAAAATAAATCATAACAAAAGTAAAATCTCAACATCCTTGAAACTAATTCCAAGAATTCATATTTATATCTTGGGGAAAGGGAAAAAATAATGGTGAGATTAAATTCTAAATAAAGGTTAATTACAACATAATCTATCATTAATGAATAATTATAATCAATATAGAAAGGTATGTAACTTAAAACCTTGACATTTAGTCAATAAATGGTAATGAAATTCATACAGAGATAATATCATAGTAAAAATATCATGAATAGTAATAACCAAATAACTAATGAAGGAAATTATTATTTATTAGAGGTCATGTTTTCAAGTAACATGATTCCTTTATCATTAAAATATATCCTCAAGACAGTTTAAAACATACTAGGTAAAAACCTATATGAAATGGAAAACTGATTCGTCTCATGAGACTTTCGATGCATCTAGGGGATTACATTAACCCATACACAAACCATGTATTGTAATTCTAAATAATTAATCATATATAAAAATATATATTTAATTTATAAATAATTTTCTTTATAATCTTATATCTGTATTGATTAAAGAATACATATTTATCAATATTTCCCCAGTTAATCAAATAAATTTTAAATCAAACACTATATGAAAAAATTGTATATGGTATAGGAAATAATCATATCCATCATAAAAAATATATAGATATTTGAGATAAATTTAATGTCCCATGAAAAATTATTACATTAAATTGATAGTTTCAAGAGAAAGTTAATAATTATAAAATAAAGTGATATTTCAAAATAAATTTTACCACATGGTAATTTTCATGTCAAATCCCCTTGGATGAAATAATATATATTGAAACATAAAATACCATGAATAATAAAATATTAATTATATTATATGTCAAATAATAATTATATACACCACATAAAAGTGAATTGCTGTATAATAACAAATAAGTATGAATGGAAAATAAATTGAGATGAAATCCCTTATCTCATACTTCATTTTTGTTGAACATGATTTAACCTCCTATACAGTGGTTTTAAAAATTTAATTAACTTACACAATAAGTATATTTATATTTATAATTTCATTTATGATCATGTTATAACATCTTATCTCCCGTTAATTAATAATCATTAGTTATTTTCATTATTTTGGGTGTTAATTGCCTTGTTTTTTATGTGTGTTTTGTCATTACAGATCTAGTTCATGAACATATTATAGAGTTTCATCATCCTTATAATAATAATAATGATATAATTATAATATTTATATATTAATTATACTTTTAAAATCAATCATGAATGGTGGTTATGAAAAATGAAGCATGTTACAATCATGGAGATGGCATGTCGTACGTACACATGAGTAATATTCCCATTTTTCACTGATCATTATAGAAGTTAGGTAAATAATAATTTACCTTTAAATTATTATAATAATAAAATTATTATCATATTATATACTATTATATTTCATACATGTGGTTTGGTTATGAAAAGAGTGTCATAACGCTTTGTGAAGGTAGTAGTTCACACGTACATGAACGATGTTATCATCTTTACATGAGTAAAAAGGAAAGAAATAAAATGATATATATTATTTTTTAAAATGAAAAATATTTTATTAAAATAATAATTATTTCATTTATATCATATATAATTAGTAAATTTAGCGTTATCACCTTTTATTTGAAGTGTTAGTGAAAGATGAATCACATCTCTTTGTGAGACAATAGTTTTCTATACACACGAGCGATGTTATTATATATCTTATGGAATGAAATTTAAATATGTATATATGATATGATGAATACATAGATATAAATATTTTATAAATATCATATATATGCTTTATATCTATAATAATACACAAAACTGAGTGTTTTAGATGAAAAAACAGACGACATCAGTTTGCGATACGTTAGTCCACCATACACATGAATGATGATTTCATAACCCATTTTATGGAATTAGAGATGGTTTTAGGTCATTAAATTATTATAAAAAACATCCCATTATATGGAATATATTTATTCTATTATATAATAATGTTTTAATAAAATGTGAAGGAGATGGAGAAAGAAGTAAAATAAAGATTCTCATTGAAGAATATTACCTCTTTTTCGGGTATCCTTTTTAAGTTTTCACTAAATCTTTATTAAGATGACTTTATACCCAATATAAGGCATCTATGAATATTTTATGGAAGTTTGGAAGTTATTTTTATAGGATTTGTTGAACTAAAGTGGTTTTAAATGTGTGTCGTTGATAGGAGAGTGGGGGGGTCTTTTATAAGTGGGGTGAGCAACACAATTGTAATTTTTTGAAAGAGTTAATTAGACCCACGTTTTACATAGTAACTACACCCAATAATGGTTCATTATAAATATTATAGGGTATAAGGTCTAAAAATGACCATAAAATAGGTTTTGGAAAATCCTTGAGTCATTTTTACACCTTATATTCTAAGTTTAACCACTAAGTAAACTCATTTTTTAGCTTAATCTCTATAATTAATTTTAGCTGTTTTCACTAATCATTAGGGTAAAAAATTATGTTGACCTTATTAGATAATATAAATTATTATCATTACAAATATGGAATATATTTTGACAAATTCATCTCACATAATCGGAAAATTTTATTTTAGAATTTATCATGCAGATGTGATGAGAGAGCAGGTTGTTAAAGTGCAAATGTTCAAAAGTTTACAAAGTTCTTATATCTAAATTCAATATTAAAATGATTCCAATTACTTAAATTGGGTTAATAGATATAAAATTTAAACAATTTTACTTTAATACTAATTCCAAATATAGTTTAACCTTAAAAAATTTTAAAATGAAAATGCAGTTTTTAATTAAAATTATTTATTTTCACTATTTGTCAAAAAATGAAACTTTTCAAACAAATCCCATAAAATAACCCTAAGATAATATTTATATTCCAATTTTAAAATTAAATTTTATTATTTGAAATAAATATTCTAAAACTGTTAAAATTTAATTTTAAATTGAGTGTGCAAAGCATGACCGAACAATGTTTTGTTTAAACCCAGTGTTGTGTGTAATGCAAGCTATCAAAAAATTGAATTTATTTTAAAATGAATATATTGTAATGTATTGGGGTGTTACGATGTATATGAAATGTGTATATGTGTATGTATGTGTGTGTATGTTTTCGTGGAATGGGTATATTTTTATAGTATATTTATATATGCATATGGATGCATATGTATGCAAAAATGTATGTTATTGTAAGTATTTTTATGGGTATACATGTGTGTACATATGTGTGTGTGTGTCTGTGCATGTATATGCATGTATGTGTATGTATGTTTATGTGTATGTATGTGCTTGTGTATGTGCATGTGTATGTATATATATGTGTACGTGTATGTGAATGTATGTGTATATGTGTTTTTCAATGTGTATGTACGTGTGTATGTGTATGCGTATGTGTATGTGTATGTTCGTGTATGTGTATGGGTATGTGTATGTGTATGTGTATGTGTATGTGTATGTGTATGTGTATGTGCATGTGTATGTGTATGTTTATGTGTATGTGTATGTGTATGTGTATGTGTATGTGTATTTGTATTTGTATGTCTATGTGTATGTGTATGTGTATGTGTATGTGTATGTGTATGTGTATGTGTATGTGTATGTGTATGTGTATGTGTATGTGTATGTGTATGTGCATGTGTATGTGTATGTGTATGTGTATGTGTATGTGTATGTGTATGTGTATGTGTATGTGTATGTGTATGTGTATGTGTATGTGTATGTGTATGTGTATGTGTATGTGTATGTGTATGTGTATGTGTATGTGTATGTGTATGTGTATGTGTATGTGTATGTGTATGTGTATGTGTATGTGTATGTGTATGGGTATGGGTATGTGTATGTGTATGTGTATGTGTATGTGTATGTGTATGTGTATGTGTATGTGTATGTGTATGTGTATGTGTATGTGTATGTGTATGTGTATGTGTATGTGTATGTGTATGTGTATGTGAATGTGTATGTGTATGTGTATGTGTATGTGTATGTGTATGTGTATGTGTATGCGTATGCCTTTGTGTATGTGCATGTGTATGTGTATGTGTGTGTGTGTGTGTGTGTGTGTGTGTGTGTGTGTGTGTGTGTGTGTGTGTGTATGAGTATGTATATATGTATGCATGTGTACATGTATTTCTATTTGTATGTATGTGTGTATGTGTATATATATGTTTGTTTGTGTATTATGTGTATGTATGCATATGTATATATGTGTATGTATGTTCATGCAGATGTATGTAATTGCAGGTATGTGTATGTGTGTGCATAAATGTATGTATATACAGATGCATATTCATATGCATGTGTGTGTGCATGGGCATGCACATGTGCATGTGCATGTGCGTGTGCATGTGCATGGGCATATGCAGATGCATGTGCATGTGAATGTGTATGTGGATGTGTATGTGTATCTGTATGTGCATATGTGTATGTGTATGTGTATGTATATATGTTTATGTGTATGTTCATGTATGTGTACATATGCATGTTTATGCGTATGTGTGTGTGTGTGTGTGTATGTGTATGTGTATGTGTATGTATGTGTAAATGTATGTTTATGCGTATATATGAGTGTATGTGTATTTGTATGTATATGTATGTTTATATAGTATGTGTATGTATGCATATGTATGTGTATGTTTATATAGTATGTGTATGTAAGCATATGTATTTGTATGTACGTGCATGCAAGTATATGTAATTGTATGTACATGTATATGTATACATACATTTATGTGTATACATACATTTATGTGTATGTATATATATATGCACATATATGTGTATGTGTATGTGTATGTGTTTATGTATGTGTATGTGTATGTGTATGTGTATGTATATATGTGCATATGTACGTGTATTTATTTGTACATGTATGTATATGTGTATATATGTGTGTACGTGTATGTTTATTGATTTAATATCATCTATTCGTTTGTAATATTTCTCCATTTTATGTATTTTCAGTAATTTATTCATTTTGAATATATATTCATTTAATATTTTGGCAGCATATTCAATTTTGATAGTTATTTTTACATTGTCAAATATTTATACATTTAAATAAATAATAATATTTTAATTTATTATTAAAAAATCAAAAATTCAAAAATTAATTATTATTTTTATATATAATCATTACAGTGCATACATCAATAATTATCAGTAATATTATCATTTTATTTATTAATTTGAACTAATCTTTTATGTGTTTTCAATTTAATTAATTAACATATTATAGGTAATTAGGGGTAGAATTACACCAAACCATATACACATACACACCTCACATAGGCAAGTGGGCTTGTCATAGCCCCTCCAAGGGATAACCTACCCATTACAAAGACTCATAGACCCCCTTATAATACCATCCCAAAGGCCCAGAAATCAATCCGTGAAAGGCCAAAATGTAACATCCTGAAATCTAAATAGGAACATTTTATTCAATAGCATGTATGACACACAACACCATGCGCATAAGGGAATATAATATCCTGGGAATCTATAATATATTTACTATTGTAAATAAATTCAATATATTTTTTAGCTTGCAAAGCATGTGACACTAAGTTAGTGTATTTCCCACGCAAAAATATGTTTATTCAATAGATTTATTTATACGCTAGACAAAGATTCACTGAATAATAATATATTTTTAAAATATTATTATAATAAGGCATAACCTAGCCGTTAAATTAGTGGTTGTAAATAGTATTAACTAATTTATGAAAATATATAGTTTACACAAATATAAAACTAATTCATTAGTTACAACATAACTGGAAATGAATATAGAACCAATTGAACATAAATAGAAATTTTTTATAGAAAACTATTTTTATGCTCACAAAGCAATTTTATCCTTATAAATTAAATTAATTATAATTAGTGAATGTGATTAAAATTAATTGCAATGATTATGGTGAAATTAAACATAACAAGGGACTAAAACTTAATCTTAAGGGCCATATTAACCTAGACACTTATCTAAAATCTATTTTATGGCCATATTATTACCCAATCCCCCCTTGGATCGACTTTGGTCTATTATTTGATCCACTTAGAATGGAGAAAATGTGGGTGAAATTCCTTTATCCCAAATGTACGGGAGTGCCACTCCTCCTCCACTATAAAAATACAATCAATCCTACCACTTCCTCACACATCTATCGCCAATTTGTCTCAACCGACCTCTGCCCAAATAGCATGTCAACATCCCTCCCATCAACCTAGAACCTCAGCTTGGTCCGAAATCCATCCATGGAATCCCGTTGGGGAAAACCAAAAGGAGTTACCCCAATAAGAGGTGACACTCTTCCTCAAGCTTTGTAGTATTATTCCATTTATCTACTCTTTCAATTATCCTTATTCCATGATTATATAAGAAAACTATAATCCTTAATATACCAGTATGTTATTATGTTAAGGTTTCTACTTACACTTACACACACTTCCATCTAATGGGTAACGAACATACGATTTATGCGTACGACGAACTTCCACCTCACAAAACTATGATTGTTCATTTTTTTACTTTACCACATCTCATGATTGGGAATTACAATAGAAACTATATTTATATATTTTATATATAATTTATTTATAATATTGTAATTATTTTATAATACATAATTCTATGCACTCTATTTTGTAGGAATATGATAACATCTTTTGTGGAAGTGCGAACTACCACCCCTCAAAACAATGTGATTCATTCATAATAAACATGGAAGATATAAATGATGGTTTCAATAAAACTATGTGAACTTTATGAAATATATATGATACAATAATTCTAATATAAATATATATCATTTAATTTTCATTCTTTTACTGAGAAAGAGAAATGAAAGTAGCATTCACACGTACGTACGCCCCACTGCCTCTATGAATGGTGCATTCCATTTCTTATCTCCAGATATTATGGATTATTATAAATACATATATAGTAAACATATATTATATTTACATCATGTTTTTCATTTTGAATATGATGAAACCATGATAAGAACAAAAAATAACAATTTAAAACATACTCGGCAGACTAGGCAATTAACACCCGAAATAGTGAAAAATAATGAAAGATTATTGTCAAAAGGGTAATAAGATATTATAAGTAGATAATATATGAGATTAAAAACATGAATATGGTTATGTAATATGTTACGAACAATATAAAATCCATTATAAAAGTATTTAAAGTCATTTCACACAAAAGTAAATGCAAGTTAAGAGATTTTGTCTCAATTTACATTCCATTAAGACTTATTTGTTATTTTGCACCAATTCACTTTTATATGATCTATATACTACCCTTTGACACATTATATAATTAATATCCTTATTATCATGATATGTTAAGTTTCATTTAATGTTATTATTTCATGATGATAATGATTCAAATGTTTCAAAGTTGTATTGGTCACTTTGAAATGTTTAAATATTATTCTACTCGAGAACATTTTTAATGATTATCTTTACAATCTCACTTCCTTTTGTGATTGTTAACCTTCTCTTGAATTAATAACTTTGTTTTTGTTCACCTAATTTATTATATATAGTTTAAATACTTCCACATTGTCTTATAATATCAATATTTAATCATTCTTCATGATTTTTTGAGCTTAAATTTGAGTTATTTAATCTAAGGGGATTTGAGTTAAAAGTTACCAAGAGGAAAATAATTTCATAAACCAATTTTTTTCATTCTATTATATTACTTCCTCATTGTAGTTAATATTATTTGATTACATTTTTAATGAATTTTACTATCTATTGACTTATTTACACTTCTATATGTGGATTTATTGTTGATACACATAATCTACTCATTGATTGATTCTCAATCAAACATTATAATCTTTTCAAGGGTTTACTTTACAATCTCAATTTGTTCAAGATTTGTTATAATTGAATTTTATTCAGTGGAAACTATTTTACCATTTTATAATAAACCCTTTAATTTTCTTCTACTATGGTTATTCATGACCCTTTTAACATAATAGCATCATTTTTTCTACTCTTTTGTATAAAAAATGTTTTAGAAAATATTTGTTAGAAAACCTGATGTCATTTTCTATTTAGTCAGAAAAAATGTTTTCTTATAAAATACAAGTTTTATTAAACAAATTTCATAAAGGGTTTTAACCTTTTAAAAATTATTTTTAAATACATTTTTAACCTTTTTTTTACTTTTTCCCATGTTTCCAAAGGATTCTTCTTATCACTTTTTGAACAAAGGATTTTTATAACCTTTTTACCAGGTAAAAGGAATGTTATTTTTAAAGATATTTGATTCCTTATAATCATGAAAATGTGATTTTAGTAGAATTTAGTTGAAGTATATTGGGGGTTGGTTTTATAAATATGGTATCAAGCTAAGTTTACTAGAAATTTTGGGAATTACATTTAAAGAAACATTTATTAGAGAATCATTGAACATTAGAAAAATGATAAAAAAATGTTTTATCCAAATTAATTATTTTTTTTTGAACCAATCGTCTTCTATATCATCACATATTTATGGCGTTGAGGCCCTAAACATTACATTGATCATTCACCTATTTGTGACTAATAACCTCAATCACTCCCTATAAATATTTATGTTTTTCTTCAAAGTAAGTATCTATACTTGCCACTAATTTTATATTACTTAGAGACCTAATTATATGTTATTCCATGTGACCATTTTACTTCCCATTATCTATTTTCTAGAGCAATTCTTAGGAACCCTTATCATGATGTGGTATTTCAAACATAATAAATATCAAACAATCTATCACTAAGATTGAGTTCAAATAATGAGGACGTAATTTAAATAAGGTTGGGAGAATGTAAGAGCCTGATAGTATAAAGTAGGAACATTGTATTCAATATCATATATGACAAGAAACCCCAAGAATGTGAGATAATATAATATCTTGATAATTTATAATATATTTACTATTTTAAATAAATTCAATATATTTTATATCTTGTAATGCATGCGACACTGAGTTAGCATACATCCCATGCAACAACATATTTCGTAAATGGATTGCATTATACACAAGACTGAGTCTTACCAAATAATAATATATTGTTAAAATATTTTTATAGCAAGACTTAACCGAGCTGTTAAATTAGTGGTTATAAATAGTATTAACTAACTTATGAAAATATATGGCTTACAAAAATATAAAACTAATTAATCGGTAACAAATAAATTAGAAATGAATATAATAAACAATTGAATATAAATAGAATATTTTTATATAGAACAATTTTTATGATAAAAAAGTTGGTTTATCCTAATAAATTAAATTATTTTCAATTATTTACTATGATAAAAATTAATTAAAATGATTAAGGTGAAATTAAAATTAACAAGGAACTAAACATTAAAATTAAGGGCCAAAATGACATATACCCTTTTCCAAAATCCATTGGATATACATATTTCTACCATATACTACATTTAATATAAATTTTCCATAATTTGATCCTCTTTTAATGGAAAAAACATGGGTGGAATTCCCTTTTCCAAAAATTTACAAGAGTGTAACTGCGTCTCAACTATAAAAAAGAACTCAAGTGTCCCAATTCCTCAAACCTATAAATACAAATTGTATCAAAACATATCTATCCAAACAGATCTATAAAATTCCTTCCCTTAACCTAGAATCCTCAAATTGTTTAAAAATCTATCCATGGAATCCCTTTGGTGCAAACCAAAATGAGTTACCCGAATAAGAGGTAACACGCTTCCTCAAGCTCTTTAGTTATATTTCAATTCTCTACTCATTAAATTTTTTTACTCCATAATTATATAATAACACCAATATACTTAATATATTGAAAGTTTTTATGTTATGTTTTTCAACTATGCTTACAGAAACTTCCATCTTATGGGTAACAATCATATAGTTTATATGTATAGAGAACTACTACCCCACGAAACGCTGATTGTTCGTTTTTCCTATACCACCTCCTATGGTTGAGAATTATGATGGTCACTCTATTTATATATGTTATATATAATGAATTTAATTTTTTTAAATTATTTTATAACAAATTTCTTTATGTACTATATTGTTTGGGAATATGATAACATCATTTTTGGAAGTGTGGACTACCGCCCCCTCAAAGCGATACGATTCATTTACACTATACAAGGAATGTATAAAAAACGGTTTTAATAATTCTATGTAACATTTATGAAATTGATATGATGAATGAATAATAATATAAATATATATCATTTACTTTTAATTATTTTAATTATTCAAATAAAGGAAAGTATCATTCACATGTACGTGCGAACCATCATCTCCATGAATAATGCATTCCATTTCTTATCTCCAGATATTATAGATTATTTTAAATACAAATATAATGAATATATATTATATTTACATCATTTTTTAAATTCTTGGGATGATGAAACCATGATATAAACAACAAATAACAAGTTAAACATACTCGACAAACTAGGAAATTAATAACGGAAATAGTGAAAAATAATGAAAAATTGTTATCAAACGGGTAATAAGATATTATAAGTTGATAATATATGATATTATAAGCATTAATATGGTTATATAATATGGTAGTAACAATATCAAAACCATTATATAAGAGTTTATAGATATTTCACACAAAATTAAATCCAACGTAATTGATTTTGTGTCAATTTACATTCCATTAAGACTTATTTGTTATTATGCACCAACTAACTTTTATATAGTGTATATAATTCACTTTAACACATTATATCATGAATATACTTATTATAAGAATATTTTATGTTTCATTTAATGTTATTAATTCATGAGTATTTTGATTCAAATGTTTCAAAGTGGTATGTGACACTTTGGAGTGTTTAAATATTATTCTACTTGATAACATTTTTAATGATTATCTTTGAAATCTCACTTCCATTTGTGATTTTTAACCTTATATTAATAAAATCGCTTTGTGTTTATTCACTAATTTTTTTATATAATATAAACACTTCCCCTTTTTCATATAATATCAATATGTATTCATTCTTCATGATATTTTGAGTTTCAATTTGAATTATTTCATCTAAGGAGATTTGAGTTAAATGTTACCAAGTAGGAAAGAATTTCATAACCCAATTTATTGCCATTCGGTTATATTACCTCTTCATTATTTTTAATATTCTATGATTATGTGTAAAATAAATTTTATTATCTATTGATGTATTTCCAATTTTATATGTGGATTTTTTAGTTGATACATATAATCTACTCAATGATTGATTCTCACTCCATCATTATAATATTTTCAAGGGTTTTCATTAAAATATCATTTTGTTCAGGACTATTTATACATTAATTTACATCATATTAAATTATTTTATCCTCTTATAGTATACCCTTTCCTTTTCTTATAATCTGGTTATTCATTACCCTTTTCAAGTAATAGTACCATTTTTTCCCCTCTTGGTATTGAAAATGTTTTAGAAAATGTTTATAAGAAACCTCGACATCATTTATCTCTTTATATGAAAAAACTATTTTCTTCTAAAACCCATGTTTTATTAAAATGTTTTTAAAATGTTTTTTGAAATTTTAAAAATTATTTTGTAAAGTAATTTTTACCTTTTTTAATTTTATGAAAGTTTCCAAAGGATTCTTTTTGTCGCTTTCCGAAGAAGGCATTTTTTCTAATCTTTTTTCTGTGTAAAATGAATGTTCTTTTAACCTCATATGGCATGTAAAAATTTACCAACCTACATTTCATTGAAGATTCATTTTCATGTTTAAAAGTTTAATTTTTAAAGAAAATGTTTTCAAAAGTTATTTTCAAAAAAATATTTTTCAAAGCAAAAGGATATTTTCCTCAATATTATTTTAAAATTATCTTTTTATGGTATTTATATTAATCCACCACAATATACCTCATTGTTTACTCCACTTAGGATTTTTTGTGTTTATCTCATTCGTATTCTTCCTCTATATGTGTTTTTTATTAGATTTGTCCAAGGATAGTATTCAGTTTCACTTCCTTGATTCATTTTTGGTAGCCCTCATGAAATATTAAAATGACCATTAAACATCGAAATTAAACTAATGACTCATATCATTTATTTAGGATATGTTTATTTCCTAAACCATATATAATTTTTAAATATGTTTTTTACTTTGATAATTATTTGATTGAATGGGAAAATATTGAAAAATAAATATCCTTTACTCAATATGTGTTTTTGATAGGGAACTTTGTTTATTTAAATGATTTGTAAATTCAATATAGTATTTGGGGACTGGTTAATGCAATCCATAAGGGTCAGAGACTAGTTAATTAATGCTCTGTGGTTAGGGGACCTATACAAGCCGTATGATGAATTAGTAGTCTGATGAGACGAATTAATTTTTACATATTTGACTAGTTTCTACTTGATATGCTAAACCACCTTGTGAAAGGTCTTGATGGTAGTGGTTTCATGTACCTAGGGAATATGTTGCCCAATAAATAAAAATTTCCCTCATTTAGTTTCATTTATTATTCATCCATGAGATTTTTTATTGACATATATGCGAATAAATTTCATTTTCAGTTCATTTATTAAATAGAATGTATTTCAATTTCTAACTTTTTCATATTGATTTTTCCATATCTAGTTATTTGAATGGAATGTGTTTCCATTTATTACCTTTCCATGTTGTTTATATACATTCTTCTTAGTTTGTTGATTATATGGTATATGTGTTCAGTTATTTACCATGCCATGGTTTTTATTCTCATAGATTCATTGTTTCTTATACTATACTTTACCCTTACTGAGCATTTATTCTCACCCTTATATTGTTTCCATTCCCCAGGAGTCCAAGAATCATACTCTGAAATATATATAGGGATATAATAGATGAAATAAAATTATCATGAAAATTAAAAAAAAATTATGTTGTAATCAGTGTATTCAATTGTAATACAAGACTCGTGTAGGCATATGGTTTAGTTGGACTACTAAACTCTTCGGTACTTTGGGATTTTATTCCTTATAATCATTCCATTGTAATGGTAGTAGAAACTAGATTCAAGATAATTAGGATTAGGTTGTTACAGCTGGTATCAAAGGAATTTTTGTAGAAACATTGGTGAATAGATTTAGGAAAACATTTAATAGAGAACATAAATCTAAGACATATTTGAGGATAAGTATAGAATAACATAATAAAGTTTTTGTTAGATAGATATTATGTGGTTTTCCTAGAAATCCATCCCTCTCTAGATACTATAAGTGTACATGGTTCTAGAACAATTGTACCTAGGAGTAACAAATCTGACAAGGTGGTTCGGGCTTGCATTGACGTAACCAGATACATGACAACATGGCTTAATACACACCTGTTTTTATACTCTTGGAGGATATACTAAGGATATTTCACATTTTCATTACAATAAATTATGACGGATTTGAATATATGATGAAAATGAGTATCCTAGGTTAAAACATATGTGTCTTAGATTGAAAATAATGTGTCACCATTTAGATATCCTAAAAATTATTATATGGCTTTTCCAATATGATAATTGATTATTATACTATGGTTCTTAGTTTTAGGAAATTACATCCTCTATAGGATAATCTCTAGTCCAATCAAGGAACTATGTTGAAATAAATGGATAAAGTATCGTTGTATTAGGGTTGTATTGAAAACTATAGGATAATTAATGATTAAATTTCAGGGTTGTACATCATTTTTATTTTGGAAATTATATTAATTTGGTTTTATAAAAGGATATAATGTATTTTGGGTGACAACCAATTATGTCCATAAAGGATGTGGTTCCTAAACCCATGATTGAACGATAATAAGGGTTTCACACGATCCACTGACCTACGCAATATCCTGGTTAATATATAATTGTTTTTAGGTAAACAATTTGATGAATAAATATTAATGATGAACTAGTCGTGTTACTTTTTAGGTTTATATATTAATCTATTAACCATATTGGATTTGGAAAATAGTTTGAGACAAATAGTTATAATTTTCCTTATTTTATGGACCTTATGATATATTAAAAGTGTATTTTAGTGCTTTAGGAATCAAAGTTGATTTTTGGATATCCATTTCTTGATATAATGGACGAACTGGAAATTCATCAAATCACAACCAAAGGATAAAATTGTGTTTATAGACATATATCAAGTAATTATATTTCCTTATATTCTTAACTAGTAAAAAATCACTCAACATTAGGAAAATGATAATTTTTTTTTGTCCAAATACCTTAATTTTTTTGAACTAACAATATTCTAAATCATCACATATTTATGGATTTTAGGCCTTAAATATTCCATTGATCATTCACTTGTTTGTGACTAATAACCTCAATCACTCCCTATAAATATTTACACTTTTCCTCCAAGTACATTTCTATACTTTCCACTAATTGTTTCTTACTTAGTGACCTAATTATATGTTATTCCATGTGACAATTTTAATTACCATTTCCTCTTTTCTTGAAGATTTCTTCAGTACCCTTAAAATGATGCGGGATTTTAATCATAGAAAATATCAAACAATCTATCACCATAATCGATATTAAATTGAGATGGCTTAATTTAAATAATGTGGGGAGAATGTAACGACCTTAAAGACTAATAGAGGAAAATTTTATTTGATAACATGAATGAAAAGAAACACCAAGCATGTAAGATAATATAATATCCTGATAATTTATAATATATTTAACATTTTAAATAAATTCAATTTATTTTATATATTACAATGAACGCACCGTTGAGTTAGCATAAGTCCCACGCAACAATGAATTTGTTCAATGGATTTCAATATACTCAAGACTGAAAATTACTAAACAATAATATATTATTAAAATATGTTTATAATAAGACTGAACCTAGACATTAAATTAGTGTTTATAAATAGTATTAACTAACTTATGAAAGTCTACAATTTAAAAAAATATATAAAACTAATTCAGTAGTTACAAATTAATTGGAAATGAATATAATAATAAATTCAATATAAAGAAAATATTTTTATGATAAAAAATTGGTTTATCCTAATAATGTAACATCCCAAGTAAATGAAGAATAAGACATATTTAATATTTATTAATATTTGTGAATTAAATATTAATTTTACTTTAAAGGGGTTGTTATGTTCGATAGCATACCAGATACGCAACAACGGGTTTCTTTGGAATCTTACATTGCACACTAATAATATAATATTATTATTTTAAATGGTAGTTAACTCCTAGACGTTGTAGTGGCGGGAATGAACAAAACTAAATAAAATATGATTATACATGTTTGTTAGATGTATTTACTTTTATCCAATAAAAGTTAGAGGCATAAATGTGAATGAATCTAATTTTAAGCATAATTTACATTAAAAGGCCGATTTACAGCCATTTAATGGAGAACCCTCATTAAATCAAGATTTGGTCATCTTTATAAGTTCTAAT
This sequence comes from Viscum album, assembly GCA_963277665.1. Lineage (NCBI taxonomy): Eukaryota > Viridiplantae > Streptophyta > Magnoliopsida > Santalales > Viscaceae > Viscum > Viscum album. Next base: position 1,057,420,280 of record OY728133.1, read on the forward strand.
TGACCAAATATAATCCTTCTCTAGAATAGGGACATCAAATTTTACTTTCGGTGTTTTTTTTGGTATTTTTCTGATAAAGTTCATTTTTTAATGAATAGTGAAAAATATTGTATTTTAATTCAAAAGTGTCTTTTAATCTAATTTATTTATATGGTTAGATTATCTTTTTAATTGGTTTTAAAGTGAAATTAAAATATATTTTTATCATTTGATCCAATTTTGGTCATTGGAAGTAATTTCACTTTGAAATTGGACATAAATAAGTATCAATCTTTTGATAGTTATTGTTTCTTAAAAACACGCTATTTGTTTTAACAACGGGAATTAATTTTTAAATTAATTAATTCCACTTCTATGTTTTGAATTTGGAAAAATAGTCATAAATTTTGAATTTGTAATATCATATAATGCTTAGGCTGAATTTTTTGTATTTTTCTGAAAAACTTCAATTTTTGATGAATAGTGACACCACTTAGTGGTAGTTAAAAAACTGAATTTTTCATTTAAATGAAATTTTACCACTTCTGTGAATTGAATTTAAAAAATAAAACATACATTGTTGTTATCAAGAAGTAAAATTTGGTTCATTAAGATGAAAATAATTTTTGGTTAATAGTAACTTTTGACTTTTATTTACCGCGGTTAAAGGTAAATAAGGTAATTCAAGGTTAAAAGAATATTATAACAATTTAAAATTACCTTAACACTTTTTCTAACCTTATTTTTTGAGTCGTTAACTACCATGTGTATCTTTGGGTCTATTTTGGGACCCCTTTGATCCACTTGGAAGTGATAATGACAATTTAGATTAATTAATTTAAAGTAAAGGCCAAAATGACATAAACAAAAATATTTTAGTAATTAATTTTTATATAGTGTTATATAAGTCCTATTTTTGACTATAAATATTCATTGGAAATCTAAAAAGTTTTACTACAAGTTAGTATTTTTTATAATTTTTAGACATCGAATAAATTAAATTATTTATTACACAATAATGATGTAGTATTTACCTCATTAATAAATGATTTAAATAAATAAGCTTATAATGATTAAAATATTATCCAAAACATGTCAAATTCTGATTGGATGATTTTATTTTGACCATGACTCATCTTATATTCTAATATAATGATTTTGGACCATTATAAACCGAATATCATTATATAATAAAATAATAGTTTCACACTTTCCTAAAGAGCCCCTCCCCCCCTTATAAAAGGAGACCACTTATAACCAATTATTCACACCTCTAGAGCCATTTGGATCATCCAACCTCTGCACAATTAATCTCCCTACATCCCTCTACTCTTCCTATAAGCCTTACCTTAAGAATAAGGCACTTCAAGAAGTCATTTGGTTCAAACCAAAGGGAGTTACCCAAATTAAAGGTAACAGTTTCTCTTAAATTGTTTTCTTTTATTTTACTTCTCCAACCCCTAAAATATTTTTATTCCTTTATTTTGTAACAACACCAGTATCCTCAATATACTAGGATGTTTTTATGAGAAATATTATAACTACACTTACAAACACCTACATCTAATGGATGAAGAACATAATGTTTCTGTGGATGGAAAACTAACGCCTCACGAAACGATGATTGTTCAAATATCTCCAACCACCTCTCATGGTGGCCATTATGATGGAACTATATTTATATATGATATATGTTATGTTTATGATTTTTTTATTCTTATTTACTTCCCAATTATATCAAACCTTTATGGTTTCCATAGTGGGTAAATACGATAATCTCATTTGAGGAAGTGTGGACTACCGCCCCCTCAAAGTGATGTGACTCGTTAATGCCTTATGTGGGATGTATAAAGGATAGTGTTAATGATATTATATATGATATTATACTGTAATTATAATATAATTATGTATCATTATGTTTTATTTCCATTAAAATAAAAAATATAATTGAAAGTAGCGTCCATGCGTACGTACGGCTTACCGTCTCCATGAATGGTGCATTTCATTTCATACCTCTAAATGTTATGTACTAATATAAAAACATATATATACTGGATATATTGATATATATGATATCCAAATCATGAATATAATTTTGGATATAATGAACTATTGACCACATGGACAACTTGTAAATATAAGGTGTTCATTTTTTACTCAAGTACCAAATATCGACAAAATGGACGTTTCCTGCAATCCATTTTTTTAATTTTCTAAGAAGTCGGTTTATGGGTTATCGGTAACCATAACATGACACACATGCAAATACATTTCAACATTCAAATTTCAAATTTCAAAACTGGTCAAATTCCAACCCAAATCACGTACCATCAACGTCGTACACCTCGAGTCTACCACCTCGAGCCGTGCACCCATCCATCAGGAGCCCCCGCCGGAGCAGAATGTCGGAAAAACCAACCATCAGGACCACATAATCGTCCCATGTCTTCAAACCAAATCACCGGCAAGCCTTTCCACTGGATTCAGTCATCTCCAACAAAAACTTCATCAAATCCTCCATTAACTGATTCTGATACCAGTCACTAACAACAAAACCCCAAAACAAAATAGCTCCACCTTCACCAACAACCAGCATGACCACATCCATCAGTGGAAATCTCCCCCACGCCACACTGTCGAGAACAATCAGCACAGTCATAACATTACAAGAAACAAAAAATCCTTCAGATTTCAAATTCTCCTCATCAAAACCAGATATGAGAGCACAGAACGACACCATATTCAGCACCTAGAGAAGGTCTGCAAAAACAAACAAGAAAAAATCGAGAACGAAGCCATACCACGAGAGGAACACCAAAATCAGCCAAACCCTACCTTCCAAAATCATTCTGTAGCCTCTGAAGAAGCTGATCTGGAGATCAAAGCTTGCACTGACAAGATTCGCCAACATTTCTCTCACCAACAAACCACCATCAAGGAAAAAACTTCCTGCAATCCAGATCCCATCGCCGAAAACCTTTTCAAGCTCGAGGACCGAAGCAGAACACCACCCACACACAGTGGAAGCAAGGTGGAGACTTCCGGTGACTGGATCTGGAGCACCAGCACCGCGTTGCCGAGAAAACCTATCCATCAAGAGGAGTCGGCCGAGAAGGGAAAGCAACGGGAAAAGGGGGCGACCGAAACCACAAGGTCACCAGAGAAAGTGCCAGGCACACCAAGCGTGAGGGGGACCACCGTGGAAACCCTAGCGGAAGGAGGTGGCGCCGAGGGGAGCTCTCGAGCGGTGATCCCCTTATGGGTGCATCGTTATTTTGACAAAATGGACGTTATTAACTTAAATGATTACATAATGTTTATAACATGGTAATAATTGATATAAAAAGAATAATAAACTTGAAAAAATTTCTTAAGAAAGTAGAAATTAACTTTAGTTTATTATTCAGGATATTAAAGAACGATCGAGTCAAGTCAGACACGAGGTAAGGGACTTCGTCTCAATCTCCTTTCATTGAGTCATTTTTTGTTTTATACAGGACTTTATTTTATACGGTGTATAAACCCCTTTGAATTTTCATTTTATTCAAAGGAAATCTTTTTTATACGAAGAATTTTACTAAACAACAAAAATAAATGTTTTTTTAACGTAAGTGGTGACAACTACCTTTCCGCCGCCATGAGTATTATTTGATCTTTGGCTTCCTTAACAAGCCAGAATGATTTTTTAAAAGGAAAATTAAATACCATATACTCTTTTTACTTATTTTGGTATTGAAAATTATTTTGATAATGGATTTATTATTTCAATATCTTTAAGTGATATTTTATTATTTAAATGTGGAAATGTTATATTTCCTTTATGCTTATGTTATGTGTTATGATCATGTTATGGTTCTTGGGAATTATTTACGTATACGGGTGGTTCCGTGATAAACCTAGGGTGGTTGAGCCCGAGATAGCTCTCCAATGCATTGGGTAACGTAACAGAGGTAAATGTGAATGTTTCTCCTAATAGATTTAGGGAATATATTGTGATGGGTATTCCAAAGTAACTCCCTATGTAGCTGTGATAGCTACAATGTAAGTATGGTATGGATGTCGCAAGTAACCTTTATGATTTATGATTTCTATGTGTCTTTCATAAATCTTATGATTTAAAGAGGTAAGTAAAAGAGTTCATGTTTTGTATGTATTTATGAACAAATGTTTTCATTCTTTGTTTTATAACCCTTATTGAGCTTTTTATGCTCACCCCAAGTTTTGAAATTTTTTCACAGGACTTAAAGATTAATAGGGTCAAAGATGGGATCAAGGAAAAGTCATGCTGTCTAAAACATGGAACTAGACATAACTCTTTTTTTAAGAGTTTTTATTTTATGAAAAAAATGGAAAATGTTTAGATATGTATACCTTGTAATCTTTTGAGATGTAATAGTTATGTCCTAATTCTCTAAAACTTTAAACCTGAAAAGATCCTTAATGTGAATTATTCATTTAATTCAATATTATGTAATGTTTAAGGCTGAGTCCTTATAGTTGGTATCAAAGGTCGGTTTAGATAACTTTAGGAGTTAGGGTATTGTTAAATTAATATATATAAAGTAATTTATATTTATATTTATATCATATAGCATTTAAAGATTACCATGTTGCTTCGCCTAAGATATTTCTATGTTCATAATGGTTTTCCATAGAGGAAACATAACAGCTATGTTGGGACGACATCAGGAGGAAGACAACCTTCCAAATCAGCAACCTGAGATGGTCGGAATAGGAATTGAACAGTTTGTTGCAGCGATGGCATAGTTGACTGGGGCTATAAATGGTGGTGGTATCCATGTACGAGATCAGCCAGATCAACCATAGATGAACATGTCAGTAGTGGAGCATTTCATGAGGCAACATCCCTCGTCATTCAGAGGATCATCTAACCTTGTGCTAGCTGAAGGGTGGATTAAAGCATTGGAGATGATTTTTGATGTCATGGGTTGTTCAGAACATCAAAAGGTTAGTCTTGTTGTTTACCATTTTGAAGGTGAAGCTGATCTATGGTGGTCGATGGTAAAAAATATCAGGGATAGTGAGGAGATTAATGCTCTTTATTGGGAATAATTCAAAGGTATGTTTTTTGAGAAATATTTTCTTAAGGTGGTTTGTCTTAGGATGGAAAAACAATTCCTGGAATTGAGGCAGGAGGATGAATCTGTGGCTGCTTATGAAGAAACATTCACTCGACTGGCAAGGTATGCTCCAAATTTCGTACGAGATCTTGATAGTAAAATCAACCGTTTTTACTCAGGATTAAAGCTAAAGTATCTAAGGGTTTTAGCTTCTCGTGAGTTCAAAAGTTATGAAAAACTTGTTCGTTGTGTGAAGAAGGTGGAAATGGAGTTTGCCTATGATCAGGTATTCTTTGACAAAACAACAGAATAAGAGGATGAGGTGGCAGGCGAAAGGGAAGAACTCTTCAAAAAAGTCTGATGGTAAGAAACTTAATTTTATAGTTTGTGAAAATTGTGGTAAAAAGTATGCTGGGGAATGTCTTTTGAATTCTGTTAAGTGCTACCGATGTGGTAAAATTGGACATAAGGATCGTAATTGCACTGAAAAATATCAGGGTAATGGTAAGACAAGATCAGATTTACAGTCAGTAAATTTTTTTAAGTGCAATGAAATGAGTCATTATGAAAATGAGTGTCCAACAAAGAACTCAACTGAAGGAAAGTTGTCACGACCCGCCCTCGGGGTCCGTGCCGTGACTACCCCAAGCCCGCCTTCCATAGGCCAGGGGCTGGCGACTAGCACCAAGGCGTAAATCCCAGTAAAAAGGGAAGGCATTGCCTTTGAAAAGTAACAAACACCACAGAGTAAGCAAGCGGAAAGTAAACACTAAACAAAGCAGAGTACAACTGAAAGTGCGGAAAAGTAAATGGGCCAGAATACAAACCCAAACTAAAAGTAAAGTACAACTCGAAAGGGAAAACAGCAACTGAAAAGTAAAAGCCGCCACACCGAGCTGTCCACTGGAAATCCCACCTGAAGGGTGGGTACAGATAGCTCCTCTGCTCCACGGGTCCCGCCGTCCGCTCCGTGCACGTCCCGCCCAGTGGTCCACCTCCGGGTATCGTCCCGCTCTGCAAGCCTCAGCTAAGGTCAACGCTGTCCGTCGTCTGCAACCAACACAACGTAGTGCGGGCAAAGCCCGTGCAGGGGTGAGTATAAGCTACTCAGTAGGGACCCCGAGACCCCTGAAGGTCTCTCAAATCCACAAAGGATAAACCATGAAGAAAAGTAACAATCACGAAGTAATAACCGACACTGCTTAGGTATATGCCCATACATATACCTAAGTCATCAATTCAAATACGCTCTAACCTCCGAGCCCAAGTACAACTCAGTCCACACAGGAAAGTAAACGTATTCCACACAGGAAAGCAAAACGTAATCCACACAGGATTGCACAACACAATCCACACAGGAAAGCAATAGGATTCAGCTCACACAGGTATACTTCTTCAGAGGACGATAAAGATGATCACTGATCCATCTAAGTCGTCGGACCCACGAAGGATCGATAGGTAACTAACCCCCGCAATGACCCACACAGGATCGGGCCCACACAGGACCTGTAGGCGCTGGCTCACACAGAACCGCTGAGCGCAAGGACCCACACAGGATCGGGCCCACACAGGACCTGTAGCACTGATCCACGTAGGATCGCTGAGTGCTGAAGTCGTCATCGTCGAATCCACACAGGATCTCTGTACTGTCGTCGTCGCAGTCACAGTAGCAGTAGTAGTCGTAGCAGTAGAACAGTCGCAGCCAGCACTAGGGTTCCCGCACATAGCAAGCTCGTTCGGAGGGTCCGCTCCACGAGCCGAGAGGCTGATACATCAACTGTCACGAAGACCAGAGTTGATGTATCCAAAAGTTCCGTATCGTCAACAGGAACTCAACGCAACAGACGGCGCGTCGATCGGACGCCCGGTCTGAGAGTTATTGGCATTTTCGTCTCCGGGGCCCGGTTGGTTTTTAAGGCAAAACCAACCCGACCGTACTCCACCTGCGTCCAAACCTCGGGCGGAGTATGCCAAAAGATTCGTCTCACTAAGAGGGACACAACACAGCTGACGGCACGTCAATCGGACGTCCGTAGCTCAAGATATGAGCGTTTCCGCTCCGAAGGCCCGGTTGGTTTCGTGAACGAACCAACCCGGCCGAACTCAAAGTAAACTGAAACCTTGAGTGAAATATACCGAAACGACCGTCTCGATCCAAGGATCGTGTTGCCGCAGACAGTTCGTCATTCGGAGGTCGGAGGCTCAAGATATGGCCAAAAGACCGGAACTGGTTCGAAACGGGGGGGTCCGGGTCCGGGCCGACCCGGCCCGACCCCCCCCCCCCTGGGGCGGCCCGGCCGGACGGCCGGCCGGCGGTGCGGCGGCGCGGCGGCGGCACGGCGGCCTGGCGCCTGGCGCCGCATGAGGTGGGCACGCGGGGGGCTAAGCCCCGGCTGATTGAGAGGCGGCGCGGCCTTTCTGCCGCGCCTTTGCAACAAAACGGCCCCCACGTGGGGGCCAGTTTTGGAGAAGTAAACCGGGGGGCTGCTGCCCCCCCTTCATGGAACTGCCCCCCTCTTAAAGAGGGGGGTTTTATATGCTGGCCGGGGGATTAATTCCCCCGGTTTAACGTCATCCGGCCGGCCAGCTGGCCGGCCGGTTTTCTCCAACGGGACCGGAAATTCCGGTCCCCTCTTCGGCTTCCGACGCCGGCGGCCCGGCCGCCGGTCTTCTCATCCCGCCGCGGCCCGGAACCGGCCGCGATCTCCTCGTCCCGCCGCGGCCCGGAACCGGCCGCGGTGTTCGTCGTCCAGCACGGTGCGACGGCACCGCGCCCCTTCGCCGTGCCTTGATTCCTTTTAACGTGGCGCGACGGCGTCGCGTTCTTGAAGATTCTTCCTCGGTGTGGCGCGACGGCGCCGCGCAAAATATTTGCACGATTATCCGCGTGGTGCGACGGCACCACGCCACTTGCTTCCACCCGCAAGAACAAACAAGAACGATGGAGGGGTTCGGCCGTGTTCGTGCGGTCCGGCCCCCTCACGTTAAAATAATAACGCAACTTTAAATAATTCAAAGCCACACGTTAGACTTGCTAAATTCACGATCAAGAATAAAATAATTAAACCAAAAAGAAATCAACAACCCCTACCTTGGTATAAGGTTCGAAGATTTGTCTACGTTCCGCGGAAGACGACGTCTCGGAGGTCGGGCGTCGCGGTCGTCGTTCGTCAAATCCGTTGACGAAGGGATGCGTCCGATGCGATACGTCGTTGGCGAAACTTCTCAAGTCGACGAAGGAAAACCGAGGAGGAAGCGGTGTCTCCCTTTCTTTGACGTGGAGAGAAGATAGAACAGCGTGTCGGTGTTCTTCGCGTTCTTCAAGGAGGAAGATGAAGTTCTTCAAAGTGTAGAACTCTTCTTCTCTCAAATCTCCACACAACACAGCAACTCCCAAAATAAAATAAGCTACACCTTATTTTATTTTCACTTTGCCAACCTTTCAAAATTCAAAACTTGAATTCATTACATTAATTAAAATCTAGAGTTGTCAAAAAAATTAAATGAAGAGATAAGTTGGCAAGAATTAAAGTAGGGGAGAGCCACATAATTTAAGAGGGGGTTTAGAGGGGTTAGGGAATTTGAAAAGGTGGGGGCTCGTGTGGGCCCCACCTCCCTCATAACCACACATGGGAAGTTGGGTGGTTGTGGGCCCCACCAACAACTTCCCATGAGAGAGTCTAACCACCACGAATAAAAAAAATTCACACACAATTTTATTTTACTTATCTTTTAATCCCCAAAACTAACTTTCAACCCGCAATAAACGCAACTTCCGAAAAGGTCTCAATTAGCGAATTTCGGCGCTGCGAGTTCATCGGTGCCCTCGGATTTCAATTCCGAGCATCGGATCAAAATTTAGGAAAACCCGCTCGTTCGTTCACTGAACGTACCCGAGCCAAACTTCGGAAATTGATTTCGGGCACTCCGGGCCTCGGAATCAGGTGCCGTCTGAAACCGCGCTCTTGTAAAATTCTAAAGAAAATTAAGAAAAAAATTTCCTTGAATTTTACGGGTCTTTACATTACTCCCACCTCAGGGCTTTACGTCCCCGTAAAGATACATCAAAAACTAGGGAAACAAATGAGGGTACTGAGCACGCATCTGAGCCTCCTGCTCCCATGTGCTCTCCTGGAGATTCCCGTGCTGCCATCTGATGCGCACAAGAGGAATAGATCGCCCACGCAGGACCCGCTCCTGTCGATCCTCTATCTCCACCGGGACCTCCGCAAAAGTTTCCCCATCGTCAACGTCAAGCTCCCCATGATCAATGATGTGCGTCGGGTCGTGCACGTATCTCCTCAACTGGGATACGTGGAAGACGTCGTGCACCCGGTGCAACTGAGGTGGTAGAGCCAGGCGATAAGCCACCTCACCAATCCTGCTGAGAATCTAGAAGGGTCCGATGAAGCGCGGAGATAACTTGTCGCCTCGGCCAAATCTCCAAATACCACGTCGAGGTGAGACCCGCAAGAAGACGTGGTCGCCATCCTCGAACTCCAGTGGCCTCCGCCTCCTGTCAGCATATGACTTCTGCCGGCTCTGAGCTGTCCTCATCCGCTCCTGGATGACCTGGACCTTCTCTGTCGTGGCCTGGACCATCTCCAGTCCCACGAGTGCTGACTCCCCAGGGTCTGTCCAGCACAAAAGAGATCTACATGGTCGGCCGTACAACGCCTCGTACGGTGCCATCCCGATGGTGGAGTGGTAGCTGTTGTTGTATGCGAACTCCACCAAGGGTAGGTGGTCCTCCCAGCTACAACCAAAGTCGAGGACACATGCGCGGAGCATGTCCTCGAGAGTCTGAATGGTCCTCTCCGTCTGACCATCCGTCTGAGGGTGAAAAGCTGTGCTAAGACGTAGCTGCGTCCCGAACGCCTCCTGCAACCCCTTCCAAAGCCGGGAAGTAAAGCGGGCATCTCGATCGGAGACGATAGATGATGGCACGCCGTGGAGCCGCACAATCTCCTGAACGTAGAGACGTCCCAAGCTCTCTACTGAGCCCTGCTCTCTGATGGGTAAGAAGTGTGCCGACTTGGTGAGTCGGTCAACAATCACCCAGATGGAGTCGTGACCTCTGGAAGTGCGTGGAAGTCCAGTCACGAAGTCCATAGATATGTCGTCCCACTTCCACTCCGGAACCTCCAAGGGCTGTACCAAGCCTGCTGGTACCTGATGCTCTGCCTTCACCTGCTGGCAGGTGAGGCATTGAGAAACGAACTCTTCTACAGCCTTCTTCATGCCTGGCCACCAGTGCTGTCGTCTGAGGTCCTGGTACATCTTCGCCACTCCAGGATGTACCGCCAAAGGAGAAGTGTGAAACTCTCTCAGCACTTCCTCTCGCAAAGCAACTGGTACCATGGTACGTCCTCTGAAAAGGATGCCGTGCTCTGCTCCAAGGGAGAAACCATCAGGTGCCTGTCCCGAGGATATCTGTGCACGCCGTGTCTCACAGTCAGCGTCCTCACGCTGTGCCTCTCTGACCCGCTGCAGTAGTGGAGGAGTGACTGTGAGAGACTGAAGAAAGGCTGCTCCATCTCTATCCATGAAGGATATCTGCAAAGAGGCTAGCTGCTCCGTCGCCTCCTCAAGTAGCTGAATGCCCGTCCTCCTGCTGAGGGCATCGGCTACTACGTTCCCCTTACCAGGAGTATAGACTATCTCAAAGTCATAGTCCTGGAGGAACTCGAGCCATCGCCGCTGTCTCAGGTTCAGGTCCTTCTGCGAGAAGATATACCTGAGACTCTGATGATCGGAAAAGACTGTAAAGCGCTCGCCCATCAGATAGTGTCGCCATGTCTTCAGAGCGAAGACCACTGCTGCTAACTCTAGGTCATGGGTAGCGTAGTTCTGCTCATGCGGCCTCAACTGACGTGATCCATAGGCGATCACGGCCCGCTCCTGCATCAGAACACATCCGAGTCCGGTCCCTGATGCATCGCAGTAGACTACGTACCCTACTCCCTCCTCAGGCAACCTCAAGATAGGTGCGCAGGTCAATCTCTGTCTCAGCTCCTGGAAGCTCTGCTGACATCTGTCTGTCCATACGAAGGGTTTCCCCTTCTTCGTCAAAGCTGTGAGTGATGCCACAACTCTAGAGAAGTCTGGCACGAATCTCCGATAATATCCAGCTAGTCCCAAGAAACTCCGAACCTCAGTCACGCTCCTGGGTGGCTCCCAAGCTAACACAGCCTCAATCTTCGCGGGATCCACTGCAACTCCCGCCTCAGAGATAACGTGTCCCAAAAAGTGGACCTCACGTATCCAGAACTGGCACTTCGAGAGCTTACCATAAAGCTGGTGCTCTCGGAGTGTGTCAAGAACAACTCGCAAGTGATAGGCGTGCTCCTCCTCTGTCGTAGAGTAAATCAGAATGTCGTCGATGAAGACCACGACAAACCGATCGAGGTATGGCTGAAATATCCTGTTCATGAGAGCCATGAACACTGCTGGGGCATTGGTTACATCGAAAGGCATAACCAAGAACTCATAGTGTCCATACCGACATCTGAAGGTTGTCTTTTGCACATCCTCGTCTCTGACTCTGAGCTGATGATAGCCTGACCTGAGGTCTATCTTTGAGAACCACCGTGCTCCCTTGAGCTGATCAAAGAGGTCATCAATCCTCGGTAGCGGATACTTGTTCCTCACTGTCACCTGGTTCAGGCGACGATAGTCAACACAAAGTCGCAAGCTCCCGTCCGCCTTCTTGGCGAACAATATCGGGGAAGCCCAGGGTGAAACACTGGGTCGGATGAACCCCTTGCCCTGCAAGTCCTCCAACTGTACCCGTAGCTCCCGAAGCTCGGCGGGGGCCATCCGATATGCTGGAGTGGATATCGGGGCTGTCCCGGGGTACAAGTCAATATAAAATTCTACCTCTCTGCGAGGAGGTAGCCCTGGAACGTCGTCGGGAAAAACGTCCGCAAACTGATCCACCACTGCAGGAAAACCAGGACTCCGCACGTCAACTGCTCCAAGGATAAGGCTAGCCAACTGATGAGTGATGGGCTGTCCTCTCCTCCGCGGATGTCCATCCTGTGCTGCTAAGGCTCCCTTCTCGCCGGTGAAGGTGAACCTGCTCCCGTCGGTGCGTACACATCGCACCTTGCGCCTAAAACAGTCAATTTGTGCATGGACCGTAGATAGCCAATCCATGCCCAAGATGACGTCGTAAGGCCTCGACGCTGCTACAAGAAGATCCCAGCCGAATCTCTCGCCTCCTAGAGTAAGCTCACACTACCGGCACCAGTGCGTAATCGTCGAGTCTGCTCCCGTAGGAGTCTCTAGCCGTAAGGATCGAGCCAACGGCTCTGTCGGAATCTCCGAGCTCCGAACAAGGGCAGCGGCTATGAAAGAGTGACTCGCTCCTGTGTCTATAAGAACTGCAGCAAGGGTGGAATAGACACAGATAGTACCTCGAATCATCTCGGGTGCGCCGTGGTCGTAGGCCTCTGCTGCCTGGAGCTGTGCCTGTCGCTGCCCGCCAGCTCCCTGTGGTCGGGGTGGACCTCCTGGTGGTAGTGGTGGCAGAGCCTCAAAGCGTCGCCCTCCACCGGCTGCTCGTCCATCTCCTCTGCCTCGTCCGCCTCCTCCCTGTGGACTGCCACGGTCGACCCTCTGCCTCTGCCTCGGTGGTCCATCAACTGACTGCTGCTCCTCGGCACGGCGGGTCGGGCAGTCGCGAGCCATGTGGCCCTGCCCGCCGCACGAGTAGCATTGTCTGCCTCTCGTAAGACTGGCTCCGCGTTGTGTGCCCCGCACTGCTGAGCCAGTGCCCTGAGATCGTCTGCCTGAAGGTCTGGTCTGTCTGGACCCCTGAGTCATCCGTCGACTGCCTTCTGCAGATGAATCTGCCACGTGCCGCCCCGCGGTGGGTCTCTGTGCTGGTGTAGACTCAGCAAGGAAGCTCTCGATCAGAAGGGCCCGCTCCAGTACTCCTATCTGAGTCGGTATGCTGAGGGAGATCAGCGATGCCCTGATCTCGTGTCTCAAACCCTGCTCGAAGGTCCGGGCCCGGAAGAATGGGTCCCGTACCATGTCGGTCGAGTAGCGCGAGAGATCGGTAAATCTTGCCGAGTACTGAGCGACCGTCATGCTGCCCTGCCGCAGCTGTAGAAGCTCCTGGATACGCACCGCACGAAGGGTGGCTGGGACGAACTCCGAGCGGAAAAGGCTCTCAAAGTCCATCCAAAGAAGAGATGCCTCATCGTGCACCTGGAGCATCAAGCTCCACCATCGTCCTGTTGCTGCGTGTAGTAGGCTCGCAGCGAGGATCACCATGAGGTCTGCTGGTGTCCTCACTAGCCTAAACACTCGAACCACTGCCTCCAGCCAGTCCTCTGCTGCCTGGGGATCCGTCTCCCCGCGAAACCTGGGCGGTCGCTGGCGCTGAAACTCATGCAGTGCGCTGAGGCGACGTGCATCGTCAGCGGCTGCTGCTGGAAGCATCGGGGGCTCGGCGGGTAAAGCTACCGCCGGTGCCACTACTGGCAAAGGGCCCTGCACCGAGGCCTCGTCGCTCGGTGGGCTGTCGTCTCGCTCGACTCTCGGAACCCTAGCTGGCTGCCATCGTGGGGCCATCCTGAAAAGGAAACAAGTGCACCACGGTCAGAACAGTATACCTGGTGAGCTGATATAAGTAATCACAAAGAAAACTTTGAAACACACACGCAATCAATGTTTTCGTGCATTAAGTCGGAAATCAGAAGTCAGGGTCCTGGTGTATGGATACGTCGGCCGCCGCACCAACACTGGACTCCCTGGACTGATAACCACACTCAATACGCTAAACATTATTGCTTCACATAGAAAAGATCAGAGTTCGCGGTAGAACCGAACTCCTTTGATACCAATTTGTCACGACCCGCCCTCGGGGTCCGTGCCGTGACTACCCCAAGCCCGCATTCCATAGGCCAGGGGCTGGTGACTAGCACCAAGGCGTAAATCCCGGTAAAAAGGGAAGGCATTGCCTTTGAAAAGTAACAAACACCACAGAGTAAGCAAGCGGAAAGTAAACACTAAACAAAGCAGAGTACAACTGAAAGTGCGGAAAAGTAAATGGGCCAGAATACAAACCCAAACTAAAAGTAAAGTACAACTCGAAAGGGAAAACAGCAACTGAAAAGTAAAATCCGCCACACCGAGCTGTCCACTGGAAATCCCACCTGAAGGGTGGGTACAGATAGCTCCTCTGCTCCACGGGTCCCGCCGTCCGCTCCGTGCACGTCCCGCCCAGTGGTCCACCTCCGGGTATCGTCCCGCTCTGCAAGCCTCAGCTAAGGTCAACGTTGTCCGTCGTCTGCAACCAACACAACGTAGTGCGGGCAAAGCCCGTGCAGGGGTGAGTATAAGCTACTCAGTAGGGACCCCGAGACCCCTGAAGGTCTCTCAAATCCACAAAGGATAAACCACGAAGAAAAGTAACAATCACGAAGTAATAACCGACACTGCTTAGGTATATGCCCATACATATACCTAAGTCATCAATTCAAATACGCTCTAACCTCCGAGCCCAAGTACAACTCAATCCACACAGGAAAGTAAACGTATTACACACAGGAAAGCAAAACGTAATCCACACAGGATTGCACAACACAATCCACACAGGAAAGCAATAGGATTCAGCTCACACAGGTATACTTCTTCAGAGGACGATAAAGATGATCACTGATCCATCTAAGTCGTCGGACCCACGAAGGATCGATAGGTAACTAACCCCCGCAATGACCCACACAGGATCGGGCCCACACAGGACCTGTAGGCGCTGGCTCACACAGAACCGCTGAGCGCAAGGACCCACACAGGATCGGGCCCACACAGGACCTGTAGCACTGATCCACGTAGGATCGCTGAGTGCTGAAGTCGTCGTCGTCGAATCCACACAGGATCTCTGTACTGTCGTCGTCGCAGTCACAGTAGCAGTAGTAGTCGTAGCAGTAGAACAGTCGCAGCCAGCACTAGAGTTCCCGCACATAGCAAGCTCGTTCGGAGGGTCCGCTCCACGAGCCGAGAGGCTGATACATCAACTGTCACGAAGACCAGAGTTGATGTATCCAAAAGTTCCGTATCGTCAACAGGAACTCAACGCAACAGACGGCGCGTCGATCGGACGCCCGGTCTGAGAGTTATTGGCATTTTCGTCTCCGGGGCCCGGTTGGTTTTTAAGGCAAAACCAACCCGACCGTACTCCACCTGAGTCCAAACCTCGGGCGGAGTATGCCAAAAGATTCGTCTCACTAAGAGGGACACAACACAGCTGACGGCACGTCAATCGGACGTCCGTAGCTCAAGATATGAGCGTTTCCGCTCCGAAGGCCTGGTTGGTTTCGTGAACGAACCAACCCGGCCAAACTCAAAGTAAACTGAAACCTTGAGTGCGATATACCGAAACGACCGTCTCGATCCAAGGATCGTGTTTCCACAGACGGTTCGTCATTCGGAGGTCCGAGGCTCAAGATATGGCCAAAAGACCGGAACTGGTTCGAAACGGGGGGGTCCGGGTCCGGGCCGACCCGGCCCGACCCCCCCCCCCCCCCTGGGGCGGCCCGGCCGGACGGCCGGCCGGCGGTGCGGCGGCGCGGCGGCGGCGCGGCGGCGCGGTGGCCGCGGCGGCCTGGCGCCTGGCGCCGCACGAGGTGGGCACGCGGGGGGCTAAGCCCCCGCTGATTAAGAGGCGGCGCGGCCTTTGTGTCGCGCCTTTGCAACAAAACGGCCCCCACGTGGGGGCCGGTTTTGGAGAAGTAAACCGGGGGGCTGCTGCCCCCCCTTCATGGAACCGCCCCCCTCTTAAAGAGGGGGGTTTTATACGCTGGTCGGGGGATTAATTCCCCCGGTTTAACGTCATCCGGCCGGCCAGCTGGCCGGCCGGTTTTCTCCAACGGGACCGGAAATTCCGGTCCCCTCTTCGGCTTCCGACGCCGGCGGCCCGGCCGCTGGTCTTCTCATCCCGCCGCGGCCCGGAACCGGCCGCGGTCTCCTCGTCCCGCCGCGGCCCGGAACAGGCCGCGGTGTTCGTCGTCCGGCACGGTGCGACGGCACCGCGCCCCTTCGCCGTGCCTTGATTCCTTTTAATGTGGCGCGACGGCGTCGCGTTCTTGAAGATTCTTCCTCGACGTGGCGCGACGGCGCCGTGCAAAATATTTGCACGATTATCCGCGTGGTGCGATGGCACCACGCCACTTGCTTCCACCCGCAAGAATAAACAAGAACGGTGGAGGGGGTTCGGCCGTGTTCGTGCGGTCCGGCCCCCTCACGTTAAAATAATAACGCAACTTTAAATAATTCAAAGCCACACGTTAGACTTGCTAAATTCACGATAAAGAATAAAATAATTAAACCAAAAAGAAATCAACAACCCCTACCTTGGTATAAGGTTCGAAGATTTGTCTACGTTCCGCGGAAGACGACGTCGCGGAGGTCGGGCGTCGCGGTCGTCGTTCGTCAAATCCGTTGACGAAGGGATGCGTCCGATGCGATACGTCGTTGGCGAAACTTCTCAAGTCGACGAAGGAAAACCGAGGAGGAAGCGGTGTCTCCCTTTCTTTGACGTGGAGAGAAGATAGAACGGCGTGTCGGTGTTCTTCGCGTTCTTCAAGGAGGAAGATGAAGTTCTTCAAAGTGTAGAACTCTTCTTCTCTCAAATCTCCACACAACACAGCAACTCCCAAAATAAAATAAGCTACACCTTATTTTATTTTCACTTTGCCAACCTTTCAAAATTCAAAAGTTGAATTCATTACATTAATTAAAATCTAGAGTTGTCAAAAAAAATAAATGAAGAGATAAGTTGGCAAGAATTAAAGTAGGGGAGAGCCACATAATTTAAGAGGGGGTTTAGAGGGGTTAGGGAATTTGAAAAGTTGGGGGCTCGTGTAGGCCCCACCTCCCTCATAACCACACATGGGAAGTTGGGTGGTTGTGGGCCCCACCAACAACTTCCCATGAGAGAGTCTAACCACCACGAATAAAAAAAAATTCACACACAATTTTATTTTACTTATCTTTTAATCCCCAAAACTAACTTTCAACCCGCAACAAACGCAACTTCCGAAAAGGTCTCAATTAGCGAATTTTGGCGCTGCGAGTTCATCGGTGCCCTCGGATTTCAATTCCGAGCACCGGATCAAAAGTTAGGAAAACCCGCTCATTCGTTCACTGAACGTACCCGAGCCAAACTTCGGAAATTGATTCCGGGCACTCCGGGCCTCGGAATCAGGTGCCGTCTGAAACCGCACTCTTGTAAAATTCTAAAGAAAATTAAGAAAAAATTTCCCTTGAATTTTACGGGTCTTTACAAAAGTAGCCATACTACAAGCAGAAAGGGGTGGCGTAATCCTTTGCAACTACTTCAGCAGATGTTGGGACATCAAATGAAGTTATATCAGGTACACTGTTTGTTTGTTCAGATTATGCCAATGTGTTGTTTGATTCAGGGTCTACACACTCTTTCATTTATGAGAAGTTTTCTAGTAAATTGGGAATTCCATCTCAAGATATGAATACATAACTTATGGTAAAAAACCTGGAGGAAATGTTGAGACAAAAATAAAACATAAGAACATTCATGTCCTTATGTGAAGAAATAATCTACCTACAAACCTTATTGTTTTGCCTTTAGTAGAGTTTGATGTTATTTTGGGCATGGATTGGATTTCTGTTTATCATGCTAAGATTGATTGCATAGCTAAAGAGGTTTCTTTTCAGAATAATTTTCAGTTTGTATACAAAAATGAACCCTTGATTTTGATAACATATCAGGAAGTCGAAAAACTGGTAAAAGGTAGAAATGAATGTTACCTTGCACATATTATTGAAAACAAAGTAACTGTTCAGATTAATGATGTACCAGTGGTAAATGAGTACCTTGATGTTTTTTCTAATGAGTTACCTGGCATTATACCTGATTGGGAAGTTGAATTTACTGTAGACTTAGTTCATGATGCTAATCCAATTTCAAAACCCCCTTATCAAATGGCTCAAATTGAACTTTTAGAGTTAAAGAAGCAATTGCAGGAGTTATTAGATAAAGGTTTCATTCGACCTAGCACGTCACCATGGGGTGATCCTATCTTGTTTGTTAAAAATAAAGATGTTTCAATGAGACTTTGCATTGATTATAGATCATTGAATAACATCACTATTAAGAATAATTATCCTTTGCCTCATATCGATGATTTGTTTGATCAGCTCCAGGGAGCTCAGTATTTTTCGAAGATTGACTTGAGGTCGGGGTACCATCAGTTGAAAGTAAAGGAAGCAGACATTCCAAAGATCGCGTTTCATACTAGATATGGACATTATGAATTTTTAGTTATTCCTTTTGGGTTAACCAATGAACTTGTTGTATTCATGGATCTTATGAATAGAATTTTCCGTGAGTTCTTGGATAAGTTTTTGGTTGTGTTCATTGATGATATTTTATTTTATTCCAAAAGTAAAGAGGAACATGAAATTCATTTAAGGGTTGTCTTGAAAACCTTAAAATAAAAGAAAATTTATGGGAAATTCAGCAAGTGTGAGTTTTGTTTACAACAAATTTCATTCCCTGGTCACATTGTTTCAAAAAATGGAATAACTGTTGATCCTGCTAAAAAAAAGTTTTTGAAGAATGGACAAGACCCATAAATATAACCGAGATTCATAGTTTTCTTGGTTTGGAAAGTTATTACAGGAGGTTTTTTGAAAAAAATTCACGGTTATCTGGTCCAATGACTAAGTTAACACGAAAAGGTATTAAGTTCATCTGGACAAAAAATGTGATGATTGTTTTCAGGAACTGAAAAGAAGATTGGTGAATGCTCTAGTTTTGGAACTTCCTTCCAAAAATGGTGAGTTTGTTATCTACAGTGATGCTTCGTTGAAAGGACTTGGTTGTGTCATAATGCAAAATGATCAGGTAATTGCTTATGCTTCATGTCAGTTGAAATCACATGAGTTAAATTACCCTACACATGATTTGGAATTAGCTGCAGTTGTTTTTGCTTTAAAAATTTGGAGGCATCATTTGTATATAGTGAAGTGTAAAATATATTCTGATCACAAAAGTTTAAAGTATATATTCACTCAGAAAGAATTAAACATGAGACAGAGGAGATGGTTGGAATTAATCGAGGATTATGATTGCACGATCTATTACCATCCGGGAAAAGAAAATAAAGTGGACGATGCTTTGAGTCAAAAAAGTAATGTATCATTAGCCATGCTACGTTTGGAACGAGATCCTTTGGTTTTTGATTTGATGAACTTTGGCATAAAAGTTGTTGTTGTGGGAAATTCTTATGTTTTGTTTCAGGTGTCAGTGAAATCATCTCTATCAGACAGAATTAAGAAAGCATAGAAAGAAGACAGTGAGTTGCAGAAAAGGGTAGAGTTGGCTCAGAAGGGTAAGTTTTCTGAATTTAACATTAATAATGATTGTGTTTTGAGATTTGGTAAGAGATTATGTGTACCTTGTGATTCAAAGTTGAAGAATGAGTTGTTATGTGAAGCTCATAGTTCTCCATTTTCAGTTCATCCTGGAAGTACTAAGATGTAAAGAGATCTTCGGGGGTATTATTGGTGGGATGGAATGAAAAGAGATATTTCTGATTTTACTTTGAAGTATTTGACTTGTAAGAAGGTTAAAGCAGAGTGGCAGTTACCAAAAGGGATGCTTTAGCCTCTATCGGTGCCAGAGTGGAAATGGGAAAATATATCCATGGACTTCATTGTGGGATTACCAAAGACATCTCAAGGTAATAATGCAATCTGGGTTATTATTGATCGATTGACTAAATCTGCTCATTTCCTTCATATTCGAGATACTCTGCCTTTAGATAAACTTGATTGGTTGTATGTTAAAGAGATAGTCAGGTTGCATGGAGTTCCCCTCTCCATTGTATCTGATCGTGTTCCCAGGTTTACTTCTAACTTTTGGAAAGGCCTTCAAAATTCATTGGGTACTGAATTAAATTTTAGTACATCTTTTCATCCTCAATCAGATGGGTAGTCAGAATGAACAATTCAGACATTGGAGGATATGTTACGTGCTTGATCGATGGATTATCAGGGAAGTTGGGACCAACATCTTTCTTTGGTTGAATTTTTTTATATTAACAGTTTTCATTCCAATATACAGATGGCTCCATTGGAGGAATTATATGGAAAGCGTTGTCGAACTCCAACTTTTTGGGATAAAGTAGGTGAAAGGAAGCTTATGGGACCAGATTTGGTAGAAGAGATGGTAGAGAAATTTCAATTGATTCAGAAGCACATGAGAACAGCTCAGAGCTGACAGAAAAGTTATGTCGATAACCGGAGGAAGGATCTTTCCTTTGAGGTAGGTGATCATGACTTTCTCAAAGTTTATCCATGGAAAAGTGTGATGTGTTTTGGTAAGATGGGAAATTTGAGTCTGAGGTTCATTGGACCTTATGAAATTCTAGAAAAATTTGGATCAGTTTCGTACAAAGTGGCTTTACCTCTAAGTTTATCCCAGGTCCACAATTTTTTTCACGTTTCGATGTTAAGAAAGTATATACCAGATCCAAATCATGTTTTGAGCCCCGAGGTAGTTCAGTTGGAAGAGAATCTGTCTTATGAAGAACAACCAGTCCAGATTCTTGATCATAGAGAGTAGGTGCTGCGGAATAAGGTAATGCACTAGTTAAAGGTTTTTTGGAAAAATCATATGGTTTAAGAGGTAATGTGGGAATCTGAAAATTCTATGAGGGATAAATACCCCCACTTATTTTGATAAGTGAAAAAAAATTGTGAGGACTCAATTTCCAAAAGTGGGGAAGGATGTAACATCCCAAGTAAATGAAGAATAAGACATATTTAATATTTATTAATATTTGTGAATTAAATATTAAATTTACTTTAAATGGGTTTCTATGTTCGATAGCGTACCTGATACGCAACAATGGGTTTCTTTGGAATCTTACGTTGTACACTAATAATATAATATTGTTATTTTAAATGGTAGTTAACTCCTAGCCATTGTAGTGGAGGGAATGAACAAAACTAACTATAGTATGATTATACATTTTTGTTAGATGTATTTACTTTTATCCAATAAAAGTTAGAGGCTTAAAATGTGAATGAATCTAATTTTAAGCATAATTTACATTAAAAGGCCAATTTTCCGCCTTTTAATGGCGAAGCCTCATTAAATTAAGTTTTGGTAATCTTTATATGTTATAATTGACCAAATATATTCCTTCTTTAGAATGGGGACATCAAATTTTACTTTGGGTAATTTGTTTGGTATTTTTCTAATAAAGCTCATTTTTTAATGAATAGTGAAAATATTGTATTTTAATTCAAAAGTGCCTTTTAATATAATTTATTTATATTGTTAGATTATATTTTTAATTGGATTTAAAGTTAAATTAAAATATATTTTTACCATTTGATCCAATGTTGGTTATTGGAAGTAATTTCACTTTGAAATTGAACATAAACAAGTATTAATCTTTTGATAGTTATTGTTTCTTAAAAACACGCTATTTGTTTTAACAAAGGGAATTAATTTTTAAATTAATTAATTCCACTTCTATGTTTTGAATTTGAAAAAATAGACATCAATTTTGAATTCGGAATATCATATAATGCTTAGGCTGAATTTTTGGTATTTTTCTGAAAAACCTCAATTTTTGATGAATAATGACACCACTTAGTGGTAGTTAAGAAACTGACTTTTTCATTTAAATGAAATTTTACCACTTCTGTGAATTGAATTTAAAAAATCTGACATACATGGTTGTTATCAAGAAGTAAAATTTGGTTCATTAAGATGAAAATAATTTTTTCTGAATAGTAACTTTTGACTTTTATTTATTGCGGTTAAAGGTAAATAAGGTAATTCAAGGTTAAAAGAATATTATAATAATTCAAAATTACCTTAACACTTGTTATAACCTTATTGGTTGAGTAATTAACGACTATGGTCATCTTTGAGTCTATTTTGGGACCCCTTTGATCCACTTGGAAGTGATAATGACAATTTAGATTAATTAATTTAAAGTAAAGGCCAAAATGACATAATTTTTTTTTAGTAATTAATTTTTATATGGTGTTATATAAGTCCTATTTTTGACTATAAATATTCATTGGAAAGCTAAAAATATTTACTACAAGGTAGTATTTTTTATAATTTTTAGACATCTAATAAATTAATTTATTTATTACACAATAATGATGCAGTATTTACCTCATTAATAAATGATTCAAATAAATAAGATTATAATGATTAAAATATTATCCAAAACATGTAAAATTATGATTGGATGATTTTATTTCGACCATGAATCATCTTATATTTGAATATAATGATTTTGGACCATTAGAAACCGAATATAATTATATAATAAAATAATAGTTTCACACTTTCCTAAAGAGCCCATCCTCCCCCTTATAAAAGGAGACCACTTCTAACCAATTCCTCACACCTCTCAAGACATTTGGATCATCCAAACTCTGCCCAATTAAGCTACCTACATCCCTCTACTCCTCCTAAAAGCCTTAACGTACGAATAAGGTACTTCAATAAGTCCTTTCCTTCAAACCAAAGGGAGTTACCCAAATTAAAGGTAACGGTTTCTGTTAAATTGTTTTCTTTTATTTTACTTCTCCAACCCCTAAAATATTTTTATTACTTTCTTTTGTAAAAACACCAGTATCCTCAATATAATTGGATGTTTTTATGAGAAATATTTAAACTACACTTACACACACCTCCATCTAATGGATGAAGAACATAATGTTTCTGTGGATGGCAAACTAACGCCTCACGAAACGATGATTGTTCAAATATCTCCAACTGCCTCTCATGGTGGCCATTATGATGAAACTGTATTTATATATGATATATGTTATGTTTATGATTTCTTTATCCTTCTATACTCCTAAATTATATCAAACCTTTATGGTTTCCATAGTGGTTAAATATGATAATCTCATTTGAGGAAGTGTGGACTACCGCCCCCTCAAAGTGATGTGACTCGTTAATACCTTATGTGGGATGTATAAAGGATATATTTAATGATATTATATATGATATTATACTGGAATTATAATATACCTATGTATAATTATGTTTTATTTCCATTAAAATAAGAAATTGAAATGAAAGTAGCATTCATGCGTACGTACGGCTTACCGTCTCCATGAACGGTGCATTTCATTTCTTACCTCTAAATGCTATGTAATATTATAAAAACATGTATATACTAGATATATTGATATATATGATATCCAAATCCTGAATATAATTCTGTATATAATGAAATATTGACCACATGGACTACTTGTAAATATAAGGTGTTCATTTTTTACTCAAGTACCAAATATCGACAAAATGGACGTTATTAACTTAAATGATTACATAATGTTTATAACATGGTAATAATTGATATAAAAAGAATAATAAACTTGAAAAAGGTTCTTAAGAAAGTAAAAATTAACTTTAGTTTATTATTCAGGAGATTAAAGAATGATCGAGTCATGTCGGACACGAGGTAAGGGACTTCGTCTCAATCTCCTTTCATTGGGGCATTTTTTGTTTTATACACGACTTTATTTTATACGGTGTATAAACCCCTTTGACTTTTCATTTTATTCAAAGGGAATCTTTTTTATACTAAGAGTTTTACTAAACAACAAAAAGGAATGTTTTTTTAACGTAAGCGGTGACAACGACCTTTCTTCCACCGTGAGTATTATTTGATCTTTGGCTTCCTTAACAAGCCGAAATGTTTCTTTAAAATGAAAAATAAATACCATATACTCTTTGTACATATTTTGGTATTGAAAATGATTTTGAGAATGGATTTATTATTTCAATATCTTTAGATGATATTTTATTATTACAATGTGGAAATGTTATATTTCCTTTATGCTTATGTTATGTGTTATGATCATGATATGGTTCTTGGGAATTATTTACATATACGGGTGGTTCCATGATTAAACTAGGGCGGGTGAGCCCAATATATCTCTCCAATGCATTGGGTAACATGATAGAGGTAAACGTGAATGTTTCTCCTAAGAGATTTAGGGAATATATTGTGATGGGTATTCCAAAGTAACTCCCTATGTAGCTATGATAGCTACAATGTAAGTATGGTATGGATGCTGCAAGTTACCTTTATGATTTATGATTTCTATGTGTATTTCATAAATCTTATGATTTCATGAGGTAAGTAAAAGATTTCATGTTTTGTATGTATTTATGAACAAATTTTTTCATTCTTTGTTTTATAACCCTTACTGAGCTTTTTATGCTCACCCCAAGTTTTGAAATGTTTTCACAGGACTTAAAGATGAATATGGTCAAAGATGGGATCAAGGAAAAGTCATGATGTCTAAAACATGGAACTAGACATGACTCTTTTTTTTAAGAGTTTTTATTTTATGAAAAAAATGGAAACTGTGTAGATATGTCTGCCTTGTAATCTTTTGAGATGTAATAGTTATGTCCCAATTCTCTAAAACTCTAAACCTGAAAAGATCCTCAATGTGAAGTATTCATTTAATTAAATATTATGTAATGTTTAAGGCTGGGTATTTATAAATAAATTTAATTATTTTCAATTATTTATGATGATTAAAATTAATTACAATGATTAAGGTTAAATTAAAATTAATTCGGAACTAAACCTTATACTTAAGGGCCAAAATGACTTAGGAACTGGTCCAAAATCTATTGGATGGACATATTTCAATGAAATACTACATTTAATATAATTTTTTATATAATTATATCCACTTTCAATGGAAAAAATGTGGGTCTAATTCTCTTTTCCAAAATTTACAAGAGTGTCACTCCTTCTCCACTATAAAAAGGCACTCCAGCCCCCCTCTTACTCACACTTATAAAGCGATTTTGGCTGAACCAATATTGATAAAAATAGTTCCTTAACATCCTTCCACTCAACCTAGAAGCTCTAAATTGGTCATAAATCCATCCATTGAATCCCTTTGGTGCAAACCAAAATTAGTTACCCGAATAAAAGGTAACATTCATCCTCAAGATTTTTAGTTTTATTTTCATTCTCCAATATTTCAATTCTAATTTTTCTATCCTTATATAATGACACAGATATATTTAATATACTTATATTTTTTTATGTTAAGGGTTTAACCTATGCTTAAACACACTTCTATCTAATGGGTAACTAACATACAATTTATATGTACGGAGAACTATCGCCTTATGAAATGATGATTATTCATTTTTTTCCTTTTCCACCTCCAATTATTGAGAATTATGATGGTCACTCTATTTATATATGTTATATATATTGAATTTATAATTTTGTGATTATTTTATAACACATATATTTATGAACTCTATTTTTTGGTAATACGATAACATCGTTTGTGGAAGTGTGGACTACCGCCCCCTCAAAGCGAGGTGATTTATTCACACTATACATGGAATGTATAAATGATGGTTTTAATAAACCTATGTAAAATATATGACATAGATATGATAATTTAATTATTATATACATTTATATCTTTTACTTTTCATTCTTTTAAAATAGAAAAGAAATTAATGTAGTGTTCATACGTACATACGACCTATCGTCTCTATGAACAACACATTCAATTTCTTATCTCCACATATTAAGGATTATTATAAATAATTATATACTGAATATATATAATATTTTAATCATGGTTTAAATTATTGAGATAATTAAACCATTATAAGAATAAAAAAATAACAAGTTAAAACATACCTAAAAACTAAGCAATTAACACCCAAAATAGTTAAAATAATGAAATATTGTTATCAAATGGGTAATAAGATATTATGAGAAGATAATATATGACATTATAATCAGGAATATGGTTATTTAAAAAGTTATTAAAAATATAAAAACCATTATAAAAGAGGTTAAAGTCTGTTCCCACAAAAGGAAATGCAATTTTAGGGATTTCATCTCAACTAGCATTCCATTGAGACTTATTTGTTATTTTTCACCAATTCACTTTTAAATAGTGTATATACATCCCATTGACATGTTATATCATGAATATCCTTATTATAATGAAATTTTAAGTTTAATTTAATGTAATTTCATTATTACTATTATGATTAAAATGTTTCAAAGTGACATAAGACACTTTGGAATATTTAAGTATTATTCTCCTTGAGAATGTTTTTAATGATTATCTTTGCAGTCTCACTCCCTTTGGTGATTTCTAACTTTATCTTGAAATAATAACTTTATTTTTGTTCACCTAATATATGGTTTAAATAATACCAATTTTTCTTATAATATCATTATTTATTCATTCTTCCTGATATTTTGAGTTTCAATTTGAATTATTTCTTTTAAGGGCATTTGAGTTAAAAGTTATCGAGTGGAAAATAATTTCATAATCCAATTTCTTTTCACTGGGTTATATTAATTATTTTTTGTATTTAATATTTTATGATTATGTGTATAATTAATATAAATATATATTGATGTATTTACAATTAAAAATTTGGATTTAAAGTTGATAGACACAATCTACTCATTGACTGATTCTCACTCCAATATTGTAATCTTTTCAAGGGTTTAAATTATAATCTCAATTTTCTTGGGATTTTTTACACTTATATTTCCATTAGAGGAATTTTTTTGATAATTGTATAATAAACCCATTAATTCTATTCTCCTTTGGTTATTCATGAGATTTTTCTAGTAATAGTAATATTCTCCCACTCTTTAGTACTCAAAATATTTTGGAAAATGTTTTTAAGAAAACCCAACTTAATTTCTCTCTTTAGTCGGAGAGCCTGTTTTTTTCTAAAAATCATGTTTTATTAAAATGTTTTCAAAAAGGTTTTTATACTTATAAAAATTATTTAGTAAATTCATTTTTAGCATTTTTTTTATTTTACCCTTGTTTCTAATGGAATCTTCTTACAACTTTCCGAACAAGGTATTTTTTGAACCTTTTTATTGTACAAAGGGAATGTTATTTTTAAATTGTATGAAATGTAAAGATTTACCCACTACCACTTCTTTCAAAATTACTTTTCATGTTTGAAAGGTTAATTTTTAAATAATTTGTTTTAAATAGTTGTATTCAAAGAAAAGGTTTTCCAAAAAATATATATTTTCCTCTAGAATGTTTTTAAAATATATTTTTATATTTTTTTGATTCATCAACAACAACAACCCTCTATTTTTACATCAATTTGGATATGTTGTGTTGATTCCATACTTATTCATCCTTAGGGTGGTGTTTGATTGATTTTTCCAAGAATAGTTTTGAAATTCACTTCCTTGAGTCAGTTTTTTGGTATCCCCCTTGAAATATTCAAATTATCATCAAACATTGAATTTAACTTAATTATACATATCATTTATCTTAGATATGTTTATTTCCTGGACCGTATATCATTTTTACATATAGTGTTTTCTTTTACAATTATATAATTTAATGGGGAAATTTTGATAAATCTGTATCCTTTACTCTATACGGATATTTGATAAGGACCTTTGTTTTTTTAAATGCTTTGGACATGCACTATATGGGCTGGGGATCAGTTAATGAAAGCCCTATGGGTTGGGGACTGGTTAATGCTAGCTCTATGGGTTGGGGATTGTTTAATGCAAAACCCATCATGCAACCATAGTCTCATGTGCCAAATTTATTTGTATAAATTATATGAGTTTCTACCTGACATGTTAAACTATCTTGTGAAATGTCTTGATGGTAATGGTTCCATGGACCTAGAAAACATATAATCCAATAATCAATATTTTCCATCAATTAGATTTATTTATTATTAATCCCTAAGATTTTGTGTCAACATATCTATGGATACAATTTTTTCAGTTCATTGATTAACTAGAATGTCTTTCTGTTTCCTACCTTGCCATATTGATTTTGTATTATCTAGTTATTTGAATAGAGTTATCATAGAAATAATAAAATTATGTCATAAATTCTGTATTCATTTTTAATACAAGACTTATGCATGTATCTGCTTTACCAAGACTACTAAACTATATGGTCCTTCATGATTTTATTAATTGTAATCACTACAATGTAATGGTAGTAGACACCGAGTCCTGGATCTATGGGGTTGGTTTGCTACAAAAAACTACCGTGGTCAATTTAGAATGTGTAATTCTAGGGATTTTGTCACCACTAAACATGCCTCCTAGATTCCAACAATGAATAACCCACCTGTCATTGTCTCATCGGACGTTGTGCCTTGTTGACACACATGACTATTGGAACACCTCCTCTACCATCGAGTAGAGGTTCCAAATTTCTGTTTAGTAGTCTCCACACCCACTACCACACCCCACATGCATGTGTGAATCACACCTCTATCTTTCACCCTATCTATCCCACTCCACTGACCTGAGGTTGCAACCACATTGTTTTTCAGCCTCCTCCAAGCCGCACTAGGTTGATCCGACCAAAGATTCCTTCATTCTATAAGCGATTCAAATATAAAATCTAGAATTAATCCCATGTACTCTCCAGGGATACCACAGGCCATTATCTTTGCAACCCCCACTGACGGGCAGGGTTTCCACCTATACGCTATCGTTAATTCCCTACGGAAGTAGGCCCATGTCATAAATGGTAGGTTTTTTAGAATCGCACCCCTATTGAAAACCATCAACAAGGCCCCATTGTCACTAACCCTTCATATTTGGCATCCCCCAATAGATCCTCTAAATAAAGGTGAGTGGGGTTTGATCTCTATATATACGTAGTCTAATTGGGAGCCTCAACCGTTCGGCCACACCGAAGCTTCCAATTTATGTAATTAATGTCATGAATTAACTTTTTTTTAAATATATATTTTTAAATTTATTTAGTTTAGTTTATTCATTTTTAATATTATTTTATTCTTTTTCATTTTTGATATTTATTAATTTTACATATTTTTGAAATTAATTCATTTTTTAAAACTTATACATATTTATTTATGATGTTTTTATATTTTCAATATGTTTTTAATATTTTTGATTAATATTCACTTATTTTATTTTTATTAAGTTTTAATTTTTTTAATATGATTCTAATTTATATAATTGATTCCTATAAATTAATTTGAATTTCAATATTTTTGCATAGTCATTATAATTCAATTTTAATAATTTTGTTATTTATATAATTAAAATTATCTATTTTTTCATTTTTATTCATATTTTATATGTTTGTAATTGATGTATTTTTTTTTAAAATCAATTTTTTTTTAATATTTTTGTAATTTGTTCAATTTTATTTATTCAATTTTAATATTTTTTGAATTTTTAATACTTTTAGAATTTATTATTTTTAATAATTATTTATTCATAATAATTTACCAAGTTTTAATATTTGTAATATAATTTTCATTTATTTAATTAATATTTATTAAGTTGTAATATTTTAAAAAAATTCAAATTTTAAATAATTTTTTTATTTTAAAAAAATATTATTTTTTTATTTTTTATATGTGTTTAGAATTCATTTATTTAATCTTAAAAATTCATTTTTAAATAGTTTTGTTATCTGTTAAATTTTTTTATTCATTTTTAACATTCTCTCATTTAATATCATTTAATAATTTTCATATTTAATATTTTTTATATTTCATGGAATTTAATTATTTTAAAAATTTTATTTATACATATTAATTCACTATGCTTAAATATTTTCAATATATTTTATTTTTATATAAATAGTATTATTTTTTTTTTCTTATTAATATATAACATTTTAAATATTTTTCAAATTTGTATAATTAATTTTTTTAAATGAATTTTCTTAATAATTTTGAAATATAAATTATTACTATTATTAATTTTTTTATAATTTTGTTAGTCATGTAATTAATATTATTTATTTATTCATTTTTTATGTGTTTATAAGTTATATAATTATTGTTATGAATTCATGTTTTTTAAGATTTTTATAATTTATTCAAATTTATTAATTCATTTTTTATATTAATCCATTCAATATAATTTGTTGATTTTTAATATTTTTTAATTTTTTTTAAATTTTTTAATTTATTAAAATTTATTTATACAAATTTATTAATTAAGTTTTAATATTTTCAAAATGTTTGTAATTTATAAAATCAATTCATTTAAATGAATTTTTTAATATTTTTCTAATTAAAATATTTGGAATAGTTTATTTCAAATAATTTTATTATTTATATAATTTTTATTCATTTGATCTATTTTTTACTTTTTCGGTGATTTTTTAGTAATGATAAAATTTATTATTTATCAGTATAAAGAAAGCATTGACAAAAGATGTATTTATCAATGCTAAAACAAAAGCTTTGAAAAATACTATTTTTCAGTGCTTTCTCTGTGGAAATAAATCATATCATTTAACAGTGATATAAAAGTACTGATAAAATAGATATTTATTAGTGATTTTTTATAATCACTGCTAAAACCCTTCTCCCACTTTATATAATAACTCAAACTTTATGTCTTCCTCACACCACACTCAAGATCTGGAGAAACTAGAGGTATGTTATAGTTGAAGTCGATCATTTTAGAAAAATTGAACCACCAAACCGAAGTTATAATATTCTGAACTTGTTTTATAAGTGTGGATGTCCCCTATAATTGTTAATGTGTTCCCCCATATCTCATATTCTCTACTACCCTGTCGATATCATTTTTATTATTACTTCTTTCCTTATGTTAGTGTACCCAGGCCACAGGGTGCCTAACCCATTTTTTTGGGTTTAAATAGATAACACAACATCTCATATTAATCATGAAATTTCTTGGGTTACTCATCTATTATCATGGGCAAGCATTGCCACCACTTGATCAGAACCACTCCATAGTGTCTTTGGGTAGCTCCCTCATACATGTTCCTTTTCTCATGCATCCACGAGCCGTTTTCATTGGTTTTAGTATGAAAACTTTTTTTTCATGAATCCATATTTTTTTTAATTCTTACTATAGATTGATGTCTCCAGGTCAGAATCATTGGAATTTGAATTCTACTTCAAATTATGAATATATCCCTCAATTTTTTTCAATCCTAAAATCCTTCTCATTTAATTTACCATCTATACTCTCTAGATGAGAAATATTTTCTTTGGGTTCAATATTTAACTATTTTCTAAATTACTATTTTAATACAGAAATTGAACCTCCTAGATTTTTCCATTTCCATTTCCTAAATTTGTCTCATGAAAATGTTATTCAATTATATTTTGTTGTTCCATTACTTTATTATTCATTCTTCAATTGAATCAATTGAATCCATCTCTTCCTCCATAATAATTCTTTAATATTATTCCAAATCTAAAACATATATAAAATTTCTTCACCCTTTAGAATTTAATAATTTCACATCACGTCTAATAACTTGAGTCTCTCCTATTTGTAACATAGATAAAATATTTGTATATCACATGATGTGATTGCCTATTTTATACCATCATCATCTGTACATTAATGTGAATATAATATTTACACAAAAAAGTAATTATATATATATATATATATATATATATGTTCTGGTAGTGAAATATTATTATATGTTTCTTAATATACTTATTGTTGTAGAAATACATAGGTTTATTATGAACATTGATAGTGATATGGAGTGAATTATCACCCTTCATTAATCTATTTGAAGAAAGAATGAATTATGATATGTGACTTCTTAAAGTAAAAAAATAATTGTTATAATAATTTAAATTAACATTATTCTTAGTATTTATATTTTTTAACAATTTGTTGATGTGATGAAAATTTATATCAAATATGATGACTATATGATTGTATATATAAATAATATCCTTTTAGAGTTCTAATATCTTATTTTATATGTATTTATTTATTTTATAAAATATTAATATTACTAAAATAAATAACTTTGATATGAATTTAAAATGATTAAATTCCAATCTTATGATAAAAGAGTACGAGGATGGGTTAAAATAGTTCATCAAGTTTGAAAAATATCATGCATGTGCCCCTTCTCAAATACTTTTTCTATGTTTATATTTTTTTTACTGAATACCAATTAGTCAATAGGGGTTAGAATAACACTTGATCTGTTATAGAATAGATTTAAGTTATAAATGTTGGACTTAGAATTGGGAAAACTGAATCTAGTTAGTGGTTGGGATAACACTTCTTTTTATGGACCACCTATTATGATTACAAGTGTGAAAAATTACGAAGACCATATCGAGGATATGATCACATGTGTGAATGATGATAAAGATCACATTGAGGAAATGAAAATGACACTTGGAGACAAACTTTATGACTTTTTAAAATAGTTTCAGAAGTTAATGAGTTGTGAACCGATAGAATTTTATATTGGTTTTACTAAACATACAACATTATCAGCTTTATTGATGATATATAATGTAAAAATTAGAAACAAATTTAGTGACACCAGCTTTAATGATATACTTGATCTCTTGAATGATATTCTCTCAGAAGATAATGGGATTCCTTTCTGAACATGTCCTACTAAAAAATGTTATTTTCGATGGGTATGATCTCTAAAATAATAATTGTATATCCATTTGACTATATACTATTTCATAAGGACCATGAATCACATAATTTTTTTTAAAGTGTAGTGAATATCGATTAAATAAAGATAAATCAAATCCTTTAAATTTTGTATGGTATATTCCAATCATTCCATAGTTTATGTGCCTATATGGAATTGAAGATACTACAAGGAAATTGAAGTGGTATATATGTGCAAGAAATCAAGATGGAAATATTCTTCAGCCTACAGACACTCCTCAGTGTTATTAAATTTACCATGACTATCTTGAATTTGGAAATGATCCAAGAAAACATCATCTTATAGTATCTATAGATGGAGTGAATCATTTTCATTTATAAAGTATCACTGATAGTACGTGTCTGATTATGTTTGTAAATTATAACTTTTCACCATGGATATGTATATAGAAAAATTATATTATGTTTTCTATTCTTATATAAATACCAAAACAATCATGTAATGATATTGATGTTTATTTGGCTCTATTGATTAGTGATTTAAAATTAATGTGGGATTCACGGGTTATGTTTTGGGATACTTATAGAAATTTATATTTCTTATTGAGATCCATGTTTTATGGGAAAATAAACGTATTTCTTACTTAAGGAAATTATTCAAGATACAGCATTAAAGGAACTAAAGGGTGTTCCATTTGTGAACAAGGTGAACACTAAGTTACATTAAAGAATTAATCATAGAATATATTGACAGGACATCATATATTTTTACCCTGAAAATCTAAATAATGATCTTAGAAGATATGATTCAATAAAAATTCAGAATAAGTTACATAACTATCTCCACTAATATGAGATCAAATTTTTGAGAATGTAAAGGATATGAACACTTCCTTTTGTAAATTTTTTTTCAGAAAACCATACAAAAATTGGTTTTAAAAAGAGATCAATTTTTTTCAATTATCTTACTAGAATTTTTTGTATGTCAAATATTTTATTGATGTCATGAATGTTGAAAAAATGTTTTTTATAGTTTCATTGGAACGTTAAAAAATTAACCTCATAAAATGAAGGATGTAATTAGGTATGTGTTTGACATGAATTACATGGGGATATGTTAAGAGTTGGTGTTTGTATAGGGTGAAAGATTTAATTTTCTTCCTCCGACAATTTATATTCTTCCCATGAAATAGAGAAATCTATTTTTCAATTTCTTGAATCTTGTAAAGGTTATAGAGGGGTATTCATCAAATATAAATAATGTCATGTCAAATTATTGATTTAAAGTTAAAGGGACTAAAATCACCATATTTCTATGTTTTGAAGTAAGATATAATTCTTGTATCTTTACATTATTTTTTTAGAAGAATGTATGTCATACATTAACAAAGATCTGTTTCTTTTTTGAGGCTATAATAAATAATGTTATTGACCTAGAAAAATTTCCAACTATAGAAAATGAAATTATAGCCACATTATGTAAATTAGAGATGTTATTCCTTCCATTATTCTTTAATATGATGGTTCACATGATATTTTACTTGGTTAGAGGGATTCATCTTTGTGGTCTTTTACATTATAGATGGATGTAACCCACTAAATGTTATATGTATATTTTTATAGGGTTTTTAAAAAAATATAATTTCACCATAATGTTTTATTGAAGATAAATATATTGTTGAGGAAACAATTGAATTTTCAATCTCCATCCTATCTAATGTGAAAAGCATTGATCTACCAAAATCTAATAAAATTGGGTGACTTATGGGTTAAGGAATTTTTGGAATACTTTTTTTGACAAAACCTATTACAATGTGGTGGTAGGTTCATCATTACATTTTACATAATATTTTGGGGGATTTTACATATGTTGAAATCCATAATGTAATTTTTAGGCATTTGAATCCAACATGGGATAAAATATAGATATCAAATGAACATAATTGAATGTTTATAGGATGGTTTTGATACCATATTTTTTAGAAGTCATCTTAAAATATTAATTAAATTTCATAACAACTTGAATGACTAACCAGATGACCAAGTGTCCATGTATTATCTTATAATGTTTATGCAAATAACAGTTATACATTCTATACAAAGGAAGATGATGAATATTGTACCATGAAAAATAGTTGAGTTAGACTTGTGGCTAAAGTGATGCATGTGTCTGTTACCAAGGATAGAAATCCAATTTATGTAGATATGTCATACTTTGGAATCATTAAACCAAAATGGGTGTTGGATTATAAAAAATTACAGAGGCCAATTTTTTAATGTAAGTGGTTTGATAACATGAGTTCAGTTAAAATTGATGAATTAGGATCTGTGAAACTATATTTCAGTAAGGAAGGGTATAATAATGAAACATTCATAATCGCATTATAGGTAGTAGAATTTTTTGATTTCCAAGATACTATAAACATAAAGTGTGCAATTGTTCTGTTATCGACCAAAACCATTGGAGGTCCAAATGTAAATTTAATTGAGGGAAATAATTTCATTGGGACATCAAAACCATTTAACAGAAATGTATACAAGGTCTTATATGATAGATTATGACATATTTATATGATTTGGTTACTCGATATAGGGATCAAATCCAATCAACCTTTAAATAAAAAATGAGTTCAACAATCAGGTAATATTTTTTTTGTAAAACTCATTACGTTACCTCGTATTATTATATGTTAACTACTATATTTATGTAATATAAAATAAATTTTCAATATCATATAAATATAATGGATTCAATGCATACCAATACTCCCAATTCTATAGACCAAAAGGTTTCTGAACACGTATATTCTCCCAATGCAAGATAACAATATGTTTCACCACATGTCGATGCT
The DNA here is from genome assembly GCA_963277665.1 of Viscum album. NCBI lineage: Eukaryota > Viridiplantae > Streptophyta > Magnoliopsida > Santalales > Viscaceae > Viscum > Viscum album. Next base: position 1,057,455,659 of record OY728133.1, read on the forward strand.
ACGAATCCCAAGAAAGAACATATTAGTGATTTCAAAGATGAATAAATATTATAAGGTGAACAACCAATGTCCCATAAAAACATGATAATAATATCATGATAGTGTTAACAAAAATTATTACGGTGAGGAGCAAAGTCATCAAATTCAAGGATGGATGGAATGCTTGTGACAATCTTGTTAGCCCCAAAAATTAAATTTGCATTAGTTACATTGGTATCACCAATTGAATTCACATTACAATTGATGTATATTCTTGGAAGAACGATGTACCCATTATTAAGGCATTAATTTTTGACTAGATAAGGGTAACATTATGATACGATTTCTTTATTTTACAGAAAAATGAAAGAATGAATCATTGATTTACTCTTCATATTCCCTTATAGAGTCCATTTATAATATATGAATTATAAATGAAATTTGTATTAATGGTTATCGGAAAGAATCATTGAGGATTTCATACAATTCTTATGAATAATCACCTAAGGTATTCTAAAGGGAAAGTGAACCCACACCCACAACATATGTACGCACACATGATAAACCATGAAACATAGAATATATTTATTATTTGTCATGGGGAGGTATACTTTGAGGTACACTTTTATTGATAATGAAATACTTGGTAGTATGTGTATTAACAACTTTTTTTAAGAATTGTTAATTTATAAAATAGAAACCAGGTGCTAAAAATAAGAAGCATTCATCAAAAACAACAAACACGTACTGTAAGAAAAGGTTGGGTGCACTTCACTTGAAAAAATGATACGTATATTAAATCTATAGTAATATTTTATGTGGAATGAAAAAAACATAATTATATTCTTTATCTTATATAATTATTGATGAATTATAATCCAAAACAACTTCAATCCCACACTATGAGTTATAGATGTAATTTCATGTAAATAAAGACATAATAAAAATAGATGAAACACATAAAAGTATGAGAATCATGTGTATGTTGGAAAAAATAAACATTTATTATAAATAAATTGGAATTAAATGAGAATGATTACTTATTTTTCTATATTTTTCTCTATTTTAGACATAAGAATCATTATTGGTTGTACCCAATGAACGACTACTTTCAGTGGCCTTGAAGAAGCCAGAACACTATAGCTACGTCAGAGGTGTGGGTTTTGGAGTCTTTCCCTAAAAATACTTTTATAAAAGAAATTCACTTGGGGATAAAGATAATATAATTGAGGATATGGAAATATGAATAATTACTATAGAAGAAAAACTTAATTGGAAGTATGAGTTGATAATGAATTTTATGGGAAGACATCAAAGAGAAAACACAACATAACTACAATCACTATATGAATATCCACCCCCAACTTTGAGGTGAGTAGTTCCCCTAAAATGTATGGATTACCAAAGATGATATATTTTTTCATAATTTTTTATGGAAAATTTGAATCAGGGAGACACTGATACCTTTCCTATACTAAAATTCTCTATGGTGAAAATTATTTTAATTTATATCTATTAGCCCCCACTAATGACCTTGTTCCAAGGGGTATGGTGTATAATATCCAAGGATATATTTTATTCAAACAAACTTCCAAGATTTAATGTGAGAGTGGGGATTCACATTGTTCATAAGACAAAAATTGAGCTACATATTCTCCTTGATGATCAGTATGTTCACATGGCCAAAATTGCTATTGGAACTTTTGTAGCATGACTTTTTGATATTTTAATAAATAAATGTAAAAAAATAGGTATTTATTTCCAAAAAAATTTATGATTTTTTTAACAAAAAAATGAAAAGGTCTTGAACATGGGAATTTTATTTTAGATGAAGAGAAAAAGGGGGAAAATGTTCAATCAAAACAATATAAAGGACCAACCAATTTAATGAAAAAACCTTCAAAAAGTACCTGTATCCCACCATTTCAACTTCCACATTTACTAATATTACAAGTTAATGAAGATACAAAATTCAAATATAGTGATATTACTATCATTTATTTTAAAGAAAAAATGTATTGAGAGTCTATTATAGTCTTTATTGGTCATGAGAATATAAATGAAATCCTTAATCATAGATGACTAGGAGTCTAAGATTTAAATGTATAAATGAGGTTTGTTTTCTTAAATTTTTAGTCTAATTTATTATCTACTATATTAACTATAGTTAAATATTATTAATATGTTTTAAAGCTATATATAAATCAGTACTATTTGAAGGGAAAACCCTATGAATATATTTTTCGACAGATGAGTCCTCACATCACTTCAACACAAAAGAGGTCATTAGAAGAAGATGAATATTTAGTAATAATTGATAAACTGAACAAAATTTTGAAAACAAACGTACTTATGATAGACTCTTCTTAATACCCATGATGTAGGGGTAAATATTCAAAATTTAATAACATAAAATATATATTTATTCATTTTATTACTTATTCCTATTTTTTTAGGTATAATTGGTTATTCATTTCAATCAATTGGGATACTAAAAAGATTTATTTATTGTATTCAATGCATGGATACCCACTAAATCGACCATAAAATATATATTTTATTGATTTTTAATGCACCACATGCAACATTTAACAAATAAAATTAAAGGTATACATGTTATATTATATTTTAGTGAAAACCTTATTATGATAGGGTGGTGTTTAAATATTTTCAAAAAAATGGAATGATGATAGTCCATGAGAAAAATAAGCCTATCTAATTTTATAATTTGATAAGTATTAGGGTATATATTATAATATTTCACTTTTATGACAAACATAAAGAAATTAATTTTTTTACATTGTTTATGCACTGTATGAAACAACTAATTTAAAATATTATGGTTATTACTTTTATAAATTTATAAAAATACCATATTCTATCAACATGCTAGAAAACCAAAAGAGTTATTTTTGATATAATTAAATTTTTTTTAAAAAATTTATTAATCCTTTGTTTATTTTTTTGTAGTTATTCTAGGACTATCAATATTCAATGTATTAAAAAGAGGAATTATATTTGTTTGTAAAATAGAGGTTTAAAAACATGGTGTCGGAATTTATACTAACATCATTAAGAGTAAAAATCTTAATACTTATTTAGATAATTTTATCATAATTATGCCTACTTTTTTTAGTAATTTTACTTATCATTTTTATCTAATGATTATTTAGTTAATCTTCATTGACATCATGATGAATTTACTTCATTGAGTGTTATTTTTTGACCTTTTTTGGTTCTATTATGAGAATAAAATTATCTAAGAAAAAATAATTCGCAAAAAATTATGCAATAATGATGATGCACTGAGGTACTATTTGTTCCCTTAATATAGAAATTTGTTATTTAATTGATATATTTATGTTCTTTATATTTTTTTATTAGTTTTTAAATGACTCGAAGTGAATGTTTTCAGTTCAAATTGATGTTTTAGTTAAAAAGACATGTGACACACTCAAAACTGAGAAAACACATTCATATTTTTTTGATACATTAAGGAAATGATCTAAAAGTCATTCATGAAATTTATGAATCATTTTTAAATCAATTTGATGCATAGTGTAACTTTTATTACTCTAAATTTGTAATTTTTGTTTAAAAATTATATTTTATTTAGAAAAGAATTCCACTCATAGAAGACCCAAAAAATGTGTCTGATTTGTGTTCATAATTTAGGAAAATGATCTAAAAATAATTTCTTATGTGTGATAATAAGTCACATACCATTAAAATAAAATATATGACTGATATGTATCAATGTTTATTTTTAGTTTATAATGCAATTTTAGTTAGAAGGATTTAGAGCATAATCAAAACTAAGAAAATACATTCCTATTATTTTTATACTTTATGAAAACAATTACTAAGTAATTTATGACATGTGGGAATCAACCTCTCTTCAATTCCATACATGAGATGACCAGTATGATTCAAATTGTTTTTTTATTTAAAGATTAAATTTTAATTAGAAACATTTAAGACATACCCAAAATCGATCAATTTCATTATTATTTTTTTATACTTTAGGAAAATGGTCTATACGTAGTTTCTGATGTGTAAGAATCATCCAAACCTTAATCTAATACATGATGTGACCGATATGAATCAAAATATGTGGTTTTAGTTTAAAAATGACATTTTTGTTAAAAACATGTATCTTTCACTGAAAATTGATAAAAGTTTCTTGGATTGTCTTGATACATTAAGAAAATTATTTATATTTCATTTTTTATCTGTGGGAGTTATCCTCATATCAATTTGACACATGGTGTAACCTGTATAACTCAGAGTCTATGTTTTCAATTTAGATATGATATTTTTTTAAAAGTGTGTGTCACTCACTAATACCAACTAAACGTGATAAAATTATCTTTTTACATTTGAAAAATTATACTTAAGTCATTTTAAACATGTAGAAAACAATCACACATCAATTCAATACATGATGTGACTATAATGACTCAAAGTGTGTGTTATTATTTAAAGTTGAAAATTTCATTCCAAAAATAAGTCACATTTTCTAAACCAATCAAACTAATTATTATCACTTCGATAGTTTATAGAAATGATCCATAAGTAATTTGTAATGTGTATAAATAATTTGTATCTCAATTTGATATGTTTTTTGATAGGTTTGACAAGAAATGTGTGGTTTTAGTATAAAAATTACATTTTAGATTAAAATGGGGTTCAATCACTAAAAACCAAGAAAACAGGCTTGAATTTTCTTAATACATCATAAAAATGATTCATAATCTATTTATGACATATATAAATAAAAAAACATAAATATGATGCCTGATGTGATTTGTATAACTAAAATTGCGTGTTTTTATTAAAAATTGACATTTGAGTTCAAAACCTAGGTCACATAATCAAATGCTAAAAAACACATTCATATTGTTTTGATACTTTAGTAAAATGATACATGAGCCATTTTTGATGTGTAGAAATCATCGATATCCCAATATGATACATGGTGTGATTGATATAGCTCAAAATGTGTTGTTCCATTTTAAAAAGGACATTTTAGTTAAAAAGACGTTTTTCACATATGGAAAATTGAGTAGACACACCTAAATTTTTATGATATTTTAGTGAAAAAACTCATAAATCATTTTTGATATATATGAATAAATTTCATGTCAATCTGATACACAGTGCGATCGATGTTACTAAAAGAGTGTTTTATTATATGAAATTTAAATTTTAGTTCTAAACATATGTCACATACTCAAAAGTGAGAAATCACATTCAATTTTTTTTATATTTAAAGAAAATGATCCAAATGAAATTTAAAATCTATATGAATCAACCATACCTCAATATAATACATGGTGTGACTAGTATGACTTGAAATGTCTCTTTTCAGTTTAAAAATGACATTTTAGTTACATGCACTAAAAAATTAGGAAACACACATATTTTTTTTAATACTTTAGGATAACAATTAATTAGTCAATTTTGATGTGTTGGAATCAACTTCATGTCAATCCAATTGACATTTTGACCAGTATGACTCAAAGTGTGTATTTTTATTTAAAATAGACATTTTCTTTCTAAAAAAATTCCATATAAATAAAACTTATAAAACAAATTCAAATTGTTTTTATACTTTTGTAAAATTATTCATATGTCATTTATGAAGTGTATAAATCAACAATATCGTAATCTGATACACAATGTTCCCGATATGACTCAAAATGTGTGTTTTATGTTTATAAAGGATATTTTAGTTAAAAAGACATTTGAAATACTCAAAACCAATAAATCATATACATATTGTGTTTATAATTTGAAAAATGATCCATGAGTAATTTTTAATGTATAGAAATTGGTCGTACCCCAATCCAATAAACGGTGTGATTGGTATGACATGTAATGTTTCTTTTCAGTTTGAAATTGAAAATTTCGTTAAAATGTTTATAACTCACTAAAAAACAAGAGAACACGATCATATTGTATGGATACATTAATAAAATGATTCATAATTCATTTCTTACTTGTATGAATCAGTTAAGTATCAATCCTACACACGATGCTACCGGTATGACTCAAACCGCGTGTTTTTGTTTAAATTTAAAATTTTAGTTAAAAATTTGAATCACATACTAAAAAAATATAAAACACACTCAAATTTTATGGATATTTTATAATAACTATACATAAATAATTTATGATGTATAGGATTTATTTTCATGTCAATCCAACACATGGTGTTGTTGGTATGACTAAAAATGCAAGTTTTTATTTAAAACTGACATTTTAGTTTAAAATAAACGTTACACAACTAAAACCAAGGAAATACAGCCATATTATCTTGAAAATTTTGGAAAATGATCCATAAATCATTTGTGACATTTATGAATCAACCAAAAATTAATTCTATGGTGTGTCCAGTATGACTCAAAGTTTTTATTTTTAGTTTAAATTGGAGCTTTTGTTCAAAATATGCATCTCATACCTAAAACTGAAAAATGTGCTCATATTGTCTTGATATTTTAGTAAAATTATTCATAAATCATTTGTGACATGTATAAATTTACAACACAATATTCTAACATACTCTTTTCTTGGTATGACTCCAAGAGTGTGTTTTCATTTTTAAAATGAAATTTTATTAATGTATTGTTTTTTATTTATGTTTAATTTAGTTCTTTATATTATTATTAACATAATAATTGTTTTTTAAAAAATTAACTTGTTTTCTTGAGTTGAGATTTTTTTTGGAAACTGATAGCATGAAGAATCATTTATGACAGTGGGTGAGGGGGCAATAGACAATGGAATTTTAATGTTTTTGAATATATTGATTTTTTTGATAAATTATACATACCAATGAAATTGTGAAAACCAATTATTTTAATGTTTGTAATATTGTTCTTTTTTCTTGTATTTTTTATTTAAATTTAATTGAAATTAAAATTTAAATCATTGCTATAGTGTGTTGTAATTTAGAAGTACAACAGATGTAGTTTGACTTTTATTAGCATTAGAAACAAAACTAATAAAATAGTCTTTCATAAGTGCTAAAAACACGGATGGATTTTTTTGATTTATTTCTATAAAATTAATGTTGAAATTTCTAGTAAATGATTTAACGGAGATGAATTTATTGATATATTTCTATAAAATTATCGTATATTTAAAATATTAAAATTATAATATAACAATGGATGGCCAAATTTTGAAATTAATTTCAATCAAGGATCTCAAATATTTCAACAAATAAATATCATCCCTTTATATATTTATTTATAATCAACTCTTGAATGATTTTATGACTATAAGTTATTGAATTAATAATTGTTTTGACTATTTACAAATGAAAATTTTATTTTTAAAAATATTAATAATATTTTTTTTCATTTATAAATATTGAATTATATATAACTTTTTTATTACACCTATAAAAGATATTTTATTAATAGAAAATTGATTATTATCATTATTGATTAAAAAAATTTAGTTTTATTTTGAAATTCATTTTTGATTACTCTTTTTTATCATCAATTTTTTAACTTCTCAACTTTTACAGGAATTATTTTTAATATTAAATCAGTTTTAACATTTTTCAAAATTATAATCATGGAAAAATTAATTTATTATACCATTGAAACAATAATCCACAAATTATTTTATCCCACTCTAAAAAAATAAAGAAATAAAAATGATAATGATATGAAAAGTAAAATAAAAAATACATCCACAACATAATTAAAATTATGAAGAAAGTAATTTTTATAGTGGGTGGAGATCATAGTGATGGGGTATATTTATCTTAAAGAAAACAAACCAGTGTATAAAATATTAATAAATTCATTACATCAATAATGATTTTTTATTATTTTTAAAGAAATCATATTTTTCAAAGAAATCATATTTTTATATTAAAAACATTTTTTCAATACTAATTTAAAAACAAAAAAATAATTCATGTTTCATTAACGAAAAATATTTTTGAATTCATATTTTTTAAAAGATATAGAAAATATTTTTTTAAAGATTGGAATAAATTATTATTATTATAATGCAATTAGTGTTGAAATGATTTAAAATTTATTATTTTTTACAAACATGGATAATATTATTATTTTGTGAATGATTTAAAAAAATAATGTTTTTCCAAATTATGATAAATGTTTTTATCAAATGTGGAAAGAAATTTTTTAAAAAAACAATAAAAATTTATCATTCAAAATTCCATGAAATATTATTAGAAAAAATATCTAGGAAGAATTTCTCCTATAAATTAGAGTAAAAATTTTGAGTATAATAATTCAGAAAAAATTGCACTAGAGATAACAACTGAAAAATTAACCTTTCTTAGAATAGCTAATCAAACTGAAAAATTTCAATTGGATAAAATTAATATTAAATAATTTTTCTTAGTGTTTCCCAATATGAAATCCATTTAAAAATATTATGGAAAAATGATATTATAAAATTTTTATTGAATTATTTACACTAAAGTATCAACTAAAAAATTCAACAGTGATGTTTTGCAGTGAGATTTTATAATATGATTTTACTATAGATATTTTTAATGGATGTTTTTAGTAGAAATATCATTATAAAATCCCATTAGATTTTCTCACTAGATAATCTCATTGAAATTTTCTTACTAAAATGTTCACAATATTTTTTACTATATGTTTTTGTGGAATTTTATGCAGAAAAGTTTCCCCCAAGTTTTTTCCCTTGATAGTTTGACCAAAATATTATAGAGTATTTTTGAATTAAATTTTTCTATAGAACATTTGAAATTTATTTTTCTACTTGAATTTTCTAGTGATACTTTTCAATATTATATTCTAGTAGTATTTTCCAAATTAAATTAAATTTTATTAATTTACAATGAGCCTTTTTATTTCAATCAGTGATATTTTTAGTTAAATTCACATTGAAGATTTTCACTCTAATTTTATAATGAAATTATGATTGTAAATTTCTGGAAAAAATTCTAGTTTAGATAGTAAAAATTTCAATTATTTTACAGTTTTAGTCCATTTTTAGTGAAACTTTTTAGTTAAATTGGTTTATATTTTATTAAAATGTTTTATTGAAATAATTTTATAATAATTTTTCAGTGAAATTTTACATTGTAGTTTTTCAAAGATTTGATTAAAAAATAGTGAAAGTTTACCATGATATTAATGGAATATTCATTGAAAATTTTTATTGATGTTTTCTAGTTAATGTTTCCATTGAAATATTTTGGAAAAAGTTTCCAATAATTTTTAGTTAAAATTTACAATTTAAATAGTGAATGTTTTAGTAAAAAATTTAATTGTGGTGTTCCACTGTAATTTTCCATTGAAATTTACAAATTGAGATATTTTAGTTAACGTTTTCACAAAAATGTTCTATCAAATTTTACTAAAAAACTAATGAAAATGGAATTTAGTGATCACTAAATGTTTTCCCTAATAGCCAATAGTGCTCACCCAAGTACCTCTTATTAGCAGTCAATTTTTTCGATCGTTATTGTCAATAAAAAATGTTATGCAATGGTCACTATAGGTCATCCAGTGGGGTATATTGTGAATTCCCTATGACTGTCTCTATGGGCCATCATGTTGCAACCTATACGATATCCATTTGGAAATAGCTATAGTCTATGATGTCTGTGATAGGATTTTCTTATTTAAAATAAGAATATTAAATAGTTAAAAAAATATTAATGGAGGGATTTATCAAAACATTAATAGAGAATTTTCTCCCAACAATAATGGAGAACTAATTCTCAATATTAATTGATGTAAAATTTACCTTTGACTGCATTAATTGAATATATGGACTTAATGTCTATATAAGAGGATGTGGTAGCATTTTTTGGGAGGGATGTCAGCATGATGTAGCTGGTGAGAGAGATCTTGAAAGGGGTTGATGTGTTTGCAATAACTAGTGATAAAAAATAATGATGAGAATGAAACAAAGATGGTGATTTAGTCAATGGTGGCATGTCGACGTAGATTATTGAAAGCGTCAAATACGGAATGTGATGAAAGATGATGACTATTCCATGTATCGAAAGTCCTCTTGGTTGCGTAGATCAATAGGTGTGCCCTAGTTGTGATGATCGATGGTACATCAAAATGGTGTGTTTATATGTGTGGTGTGAAAAATGAATTCAGGTGTGATGAGGGAAAAATTTCTCTAGGTGTGTTTTAAAAATCCTTTGGGTGATGTGGTAAAATTAATTTGGGAGAATCTTCTGGTGTGTTGATATAACTTCTTTCACTGTGATGTTGGGATCTTCCCCAATAATGGTATATGTTAGGACCAATACGGGCCTATATACCCTGAGAGGGGGGGTGAATCAGGGTATGGATATTCTTTTTCAAAATTCTTCCTGCTCCACTTGATCTTGACCTCTTTATTACAAGGGTCACTTTGTTTGCACTTGTGAGTTCATTATGATCACTTATTCTCTTCTTTGTCTGATGATGATGCTTCAAATGCAATGCATGGAAGTAAGCAGGCAGACACAATGATTTTTACTTGGTTCACCCTCACTGGGCTATGTCCAAGGAGCATACGCCGACAAGTTGTCGTGCGTACCAATTCCACTAAACTTCACTAGCTGTGGATTACAATGTTTGGGATAGATCACTTATATGCCCAGGCTCACTGCCTTTACAAGGTTTAGGGTCAGCTCACTGCTTTCCCAAGGGTCACTCCCTGTTTCTCTCTCTCTGGCTCACTGCCAGTGGAGAGGATCACCTTCTTCCTCTTCCTAAGCTCACTGCTCTTGGAAGGGATTCACTCACAGTTTATAGACCTGTAGGTCTCTTCATTTCCATTAAGAAATGCATCTTTCTCTGTATGTAGATGCTCTGTTGAAGTTAGACTTTTATCCGTAGATGAATACCTCTTTTCCATTATCCACTGGGCAAACCAATTTGGAAACACCTTTGCAAAGCACCCTACTTCGCGAAGCTCCCAATTTCGCGAAGCTCAAACAAGCCCTCGCGAAGCTCCTGCCTTTTCGCGAAGCTCTCTCGCGAAGCACTCTCGCGATGCTCAAGCCGTCACAAAGCAACGTCCCTCGTGAAGCTTAGTCCGTCGTGGAGATCCTGCCTCTCTACGAAGCTCACCGAGCCAACGTGGGGCACACGCCTTTCGCGGAGCTAGAATAGCCGCCGCGAAGCTCCCCTTTCGCGAAGCACACTGCCTTCACGAACCACCTCTGCGAACCGAGAGCAATGGATTTTCTCTGAAAATTCTCTCTATTTCGCTTGAAGGGGTCGGCCTCTATTTATAGGCGATTCCACCGACCCTCGTCCCTTCCGCGCGAAGTCAACTCCACGTCATCTCAAATCGCGAAGCTCCAAAGTTTCTGCCAGAATTCTGTCCAAATCGTGAAGCTCCACGGAAATTTTCCGTTCGCGGAGCTTGACGTAGTTACGAAGAATCACCGTCAACATACCTTCGCGACTTCACCGTGAAGCTCTCTCGCAAATCCCAACATTCCTTCGCACCTTCTCTGTGAAGCTCCCTTGCAAATCCCTTCACCGCCGCGATGCGCTTCAGCCTCTGCCGTTCGCGAAGCTTGACGTAATCGCGAAAACTCACCACCTCCATTCTTCTGGTCTTCACGAAATCCAATCCATACATCCTATATTCGCGAAATTCATGCCTTTTCCATATTAAATTATGCTCTTTATGGAAATCCACTTTTCGTGATGCTCACCAAATTCCAAATTTTGGACCCCAAAAATTTGGCAAACACTGGTAAATGGCGCCACCTTGTACTGCTCTTTTGTACCGCCTCCAGATCATTATTTCCTTTGTCATCATTCTTTGTCAACATGGAATGTCAACAACTTCTCGAGAACTCAAAAATTATCCATGGAAACGTGCTTTGTCAACAAACACAATCAACCCAAAAATGCTGCAATGTTACCTTGAGGGATTTTTGCCCAACAGTATAAAAGTGAGGTTGGCCGAAGTGATCGATTGTAGAACATGCGGGTAGGAATCTGGTGGATCATTTTATATATTACTCAAATGATGTTACCAGAATGAAACAACGGTAACAGATATGTTTATAGACTATTGAAATTCCCATTGACTACAGGATTCATGAGGTGTCTTATATTTTTATTGACATTCATATATTGTGGAATACGGTTGGGGCTCTTATTAGTCCGATTTGGGTAAATACTTTAAGAGGGGGTGAATCAAGGCATAATATATTACAATAATATCTCCTTTAGTAGATATTGTTTCTTTGTTAAAAAAACTATCTTCTATCTTTTTCTTGTAGTAACAAACGAATACAAATAAAATCATGCACGAGACACATTGATTTTTACTTAGTTCACCCTCACGAGGATACGTCCAAGGATCATACAATGAAATTATTCCAATGTACTGAATATAATAAGGATAATTTCCAAAATACAAGGTTCGGGATATATCAGTTATATTCCCATGCTCACTAACTTTACAAGATTGAGGTTCTACTCACTACATTCTGAAGGGCCACTCGCTATGTCTCTTTCTATGGATCACTTCTAGTGGAAAAGATCACTGTATTTTTTTTAATTCTCTCATTGCTCTTGGAAGGGATCCCATAATAGTGTATTAACATGAAGGCACCTTCATTTTCAAGAATTCATGTATACTTATCTATACGTAGATGCTCTGTTGATGTTCCCTTTTTACCCGTAGATGAAATCCACTTTTCTGTGTACTGTTAGTAAGTGGAAATTTCTTTCATGAATTGTTTAAGTCTCTTCATGAACTACTTAGTTCCTCTGAAATATGCACTGCACCATGTATCATGTATGATTCATGAACCTTATCTTCCATATACTTTCTCCGCTAAATGCATTCGCGTACAACCACTACGAACCGCCTCCACGTACCACTTCCTCAAACTACGTAAGCTTACCACTATTGCATACCACATCCGCGTATCACATCGGTGTACCACCTATGACTCTATAGAATTACTTATTCCATGGATTCTTCTTCATTTATAGGATATTATGTTCAAAAAAAACCCTTTTATAGAACTACTTCCTTGAATTACTTAACCCTTCGTGGTATCCTCCTCATGAACCTCTTTCAAAATTAAATTAATTTCTTCCCAAAGTAAAGATTTTATCTAATGAAATTCCCTCTCACTTAAATGATGGGATTATAGATCCCTATATAGTAAAATAGATCCAACTAATCCATTAATATGATATTTACCCAAATCTTCACCTCGTACTATGCTCCTGAGAACTTTTCTTCCGTACGCAGTCCTCCTAGTGGTACTCTTTATTTGTGGCACCTCAAATCACAACCTCATTTCCACTGATGATATGACATACCATGAACCACAATCCATCAGCGTACCATTTTCCTCTTGTGAACCCTATGTCTTCCCACAAACCTTGAGCCTCCCCCCAAACGGTTTTCATATGGCAGTCCCCATACTATCGTTTCCAGTCCATATAGCTCAAATATATGGAAAAATGACTTTGTTAATATTCCTTTGACATTCTGAGTACCACCTTTCAGTGTTCTTGAACTGTCCATCATGATCTGTGAAATGTAAACCCCTTTGAAAACACCATCCATAGATAATCATGGTTATCTGGATTGGTCTTCAAACACAATCACACCCAAAACACTGAGAGGATACCTTAAAAAAGTTTTCCCAAAATTTCCTTAGGTTTGGCGGTCTATCTGGAATTTGGATGTGTATCACTAGAAGATGGTGGTGATATAAGTGGTGTAAAAAGAATATCAAAAGTCTTCTAGGATATAGGTATCATGCGACATGTTCTATTCATTGGGTTACATTAGGATTGTGGTGGATCTGATAATCACACTAACCCAGATGGTGGAGATGAATGTGGAATATTTGAATTTAAAATGAAGGTGGATATTTTTTGTAATTTTTTGTTTAAATGTGAATATTTAAGAGAGGTAAAATTATTAATGGAGATATTTATCTCAACATTAACATAGGATTTTCTCCCAAAATTAATGGAGTGTTAATTATCAGTATTAATAGATGGAAAATTTAATGTTTACTACATTAATTGTTGATATGGACCTCATTTCTATATGGGAGGATACAATAGAATGTTTTGAGAGGCATGTAAGTATGATGTAGCTGTTAAGAGAGATCCAGAAAATGTTTTCCATGTTTACAGTAACTAGTGTGAAGTGATGATTATGGGAATAATGTAAACATGGTGATTGTGTCAAAGATGGAATGTCAATTGAAATTATTGAAGATGTCAAAGATGGAATTTGATGAGAGACAATGATAGTTCCATGTATCGAAATTCCTCTTGGTTGAGGAGATCAAATGACATGTCCTAGTTCTAATGATTAGTGGTTCATAAAAATGGTATATTTATGGGTGGGGTGAAAAAAATGATTTTGTATGTGTTAAGAGAAAATTCCTCTAGGTGAATTGTAAAGATCCTACAGGTGATGTGATAAAATGAATTTGGGTGAATCATCTGGTGTGTGGATGTTACTTATTTAACTACGACGTTAGGCTCCACCCCAATAGTGAGATCCTATTGTGAACACTATATAGCGATGATTATATTACACTGCGCTAAATTCTATTGAAACTTCCATATGGGGGATTCTATAGGTAGTTTATTTTATTAAAAAATTTAAAATTAATAAACCTATTCTTAAAAAAATAAAATAAAACCATAATTAATAAATTCAGAATATGACTAAACAATAAATTATTTTATAATCTCAAAACCAACTTTGTTGAATAATTTTCCAATCTCCACACACATCATCTCATTACTGAAAATAAAAATAAATTAAATATAAAAGTCAGTATAGTAAAAAAAACTAATAATTAGATTCCACTAGATTATTTAAATTAATTTTTTTATAATAAGCCGTTTGTGGTCGTTGGTTTTTCAGTATATTAATTTTAATATCAAACTTCTTATTAATTCATTATAAGCACAACACACATTAGAATAATGTTACATCTACTTCTACCTGTCAAAAATAATTTAAAAACATTTTTCTTATTATTTCACATCATTCTATGGTCATTTTCTATATTTTGGATCGTTAAACACATATTTTACAACTTTAAAAGACTAAATAGTTTTCTGGACATTTTGATGAAAAAGAAACACATATTTACATGACATAAGTTTCAACATTTCAAAAATCAATTATAGGTCACTGTCCCATATTTTCATGGAAATAAAAGGTTATTTTATTTTTTTGATTCCTTTTATCTAATTTTAAATTTTTTTTTATAAGTTTAAAAATTGTTTATTTAGTCATTCCGAGCACAAATCATGTTATATTGACGTTATAGTTTCTCATGAACATAAAAAAAATTAAAAGATGGTGTTTCTAATGATTTAATGTAAATATAAGTTCCTTTTTATAGTTTTAACTATTACACACACATTTTAGAGTTTTAAACATAAAAATGGTTTCCCGATCATATTGAGAAATTCAAAGCTCAGATCGTTGTGATATTAGTTCCATAATTTAAAAAATAAATATATAGTTATTGTATTATTAATTCAAAACGATACAATGTCATTTCCTTAGTTCTATGACCCCCTAACACATGTTTTTAAAAACTTTGTTATTTTTAAAATCATATTATTCAGCCAGTCCAAACACATAACACATTAGATTGATGAAATTTCTTCACCTATACATCAAAAATAGTTCAAATAAAGTTTTTTAATGATTTTATTTCAATATTATGTCATTTTATATGATTTTAACCATTACACATATTTTTTAGAGTTTTAAAACACTAAAAAATATATTTCTGTTATCCTAAGTAAACTATAACACAAATTGATGTGGTTTCAGTTTGTATATTTCACAAGATACTCATCGATCATTTTATAATGATCACAGTTCAATGAAATTTTTTTTGAAAATAAATGAGAAAATATATTATGAATCAATCAAAAAATTATTATAATTACCATCAAGAAAAGGATTGATCCAAACATGGTCTCCATAATCTTTTCTAAAGTAATCCAAACAATGAGATACATGATTGCAACCACTTTTAATGAATGTGAGGATGCATGAGTAGAAGTCATCTAATATGCCCAAATATTTATAATAATAATAATACTATAATGTTGTGATTCCTTCCCATGATTAGAAAAAGGGTTAATCAAAAAAAGACAATCAGATTCAACCATCACATTGTCCTAGATTTTGGAGAGAGTAAGTAGAGTTCAATGAAGAATAGAGGATTACTCCACCACAGTGGGGCCATAGCGAGCCTGAAAAATCATTCATTGGCCCCCATATTAATTCCATCTCTTTGGCAGGAGATGATCCCAATATCCACTTTTGGATTAAGAGAGATGACTGCATTAGAATTACTGTTGAAAAACCCTTCTGAGGGAGGGGTCTAACCCGATGACTCATGCTAGAACCAAACATTAGAGGGATCAACATTGATTGGATACCCAAAATTTATCCATTCTGAGGCCTATTAAATCCAAATTTGGTCTTGAGTATACTTTTTTTTGGAAATCCACTAATTTCATCTACTCCAAACCATCCAAGTGATAGTGCAAATCGACCCCACCACCCTCAGCGTAAATGAGTGCACCCAGTAATAAAGAGTATGGGTCAGATCAAGTGACTTGTAAAAGAGAACCTAAAAATTAAAATTCCACTCATTACACACCCACTCCACACCATAAAAAAATTATTTTATGCATTGGAGATTCCACTCTTTCCACACTCTCTCCCTCAAAACTTATTTTCAAAGACTTTGATATATTTTGAAACAAATTATTTAGTCACACCAATCACACTACACCTCAGATTGACATTCCAACCACCCTTACACATTTCAAATAATTCATGAATATTCTTATGATTTCACATCAATATGAGGCATTTGGATATTGTTTTGACTATTACACACACATTTTATGCGTTTAAAACTCTAAAAATTAATTTCTAATCATTCAAAGAAAACCTCAACTTGGATTGATGTGGAGTTAGTTCCTATATTTCAAAAATAAATTTATGGTTGTTTTTCCATTATTTCGCATCAAATAGAGTTTGTTTTTTTGGTTTTGACCCTCTGACACATGTTTTTTAAAAACTTTGATATGTTTAAAATTTTATTATTTATTCATTTTGAGAATATCATACGACAGATTGATATATCAACTACTAGTATACATAAAAAATAATTCGAAAACATTTTTTCTATGATTACACAACAATGTCAAGTTTTTCAATGGTTTTGACTATTATATTCAATCATTAGTGTTTTAAAAAAACTAGAAATACATTTTTGATCATTCTATGAAAAAATCAACTTAGTTTTACAAGATGGAAGTTCCTATATTGGTGATGTAAATATATATTGGTGTCCTATGATTTAAAGTTAATAAAACAATTTTTCTTGGTTTTTCCCACTTAAACACATTTTAAAAAACTTTTATACCTTTTAATTTTCAATCATTCTAACCATATTTCACATCATATTGATGTGATGTAGGCTCCTATAAGTTCCAAATAATTTAAATATTGTTTTCGTATGATTTAAAATTATTCCATGGAAATTTTATATGGTTTTCAAATTTATTTACATGTTTTATAGTTTTAAAACACTAAAAATACATTTTCAGTGATCCTGAGTAAACGTCAACTCAGATTGATGTGGCGCCAGTTCCTACTTTTCAAAAATCAATATTTGGTTGTTTTTTATGAGTTCATAGAAAGGTGTTCATTTACTTGGTTTTGAACCAATAATTAAGTAGTGTATAAATTGTTTTTTTCATGTCTATTTTTCTTGATTTTTGACGTTGGTTATTATGATATGCTATTGCAGGTGATATAGTAAATAAATTTTTAGTGTCATATAAAAACAAATGATGTTTTAAATGAATTATTTTATGGAATTTCTTATTTTTTATCAGATAATCGTTGTGAAAAAAAAATCTTAATGGGTTTTCCATGTAATTTGTTACATAATCTATGAGAAAAAATGACGTTATTAAGGTATTTTCATGTGGTTTTTGTGATAACTTATGTGAAAAACAAATTTTTTTAAAATAAATTTATTTTCATCCCTCCAATCCACTACATACCAGAAGAGAAATATGCAGAAAAACTAAAAGAAACCAAGCAGTAGAAGTAGAATCAAAACAACCAACACAACCCTTTTATAATTAAAACCTTCAAAATTATAGTATATATTAAAATAAAACTAAAATCCAACAAAAACTATAAATTTACTTTCCTATCAAAACACATTTAGAATTACAACTTTTAAAATTTCAATATACTAGACAAACAAACTAAAATCCAATCGCACCAATAAAATAATTTTTCCCATTCAATTTATAAGTGTGTTATCTCCTGTGAACTATAAGGATGAGGGTCATCAAAAAGATACAAATTATAAGGAAATAATTTAAATTTTATTACGAACAAAATTAATGAATTATTAAGTAAATTTTTATAAATAAATCTAACGTGGTGGAACATTGTAACTGTCCTAGTTGAAATTATTTCATACATAAATCTTAAAAAATAATATCCACATTCTTTTACACCTTATTTCTTATAAAAATTCTATTTAAATTATTTTTTCAATTAAAAATCTATTTTTAAGTAATATAATGAAAAATTGCTAATTATAAATGAAAATCAAAATTTGCTTTTATATATTAGATCTTGGAGCTCTTCTTTCTTTTGGTCTCTCAAAATAAATTCCATGAAATGTTTGAAAATAATATGAATGAAATAAATTTAAAATTCATAATAATATAAAAAGTATTAAAAAAAATTAAAGGTCGCATGTCTAATACATTCTTAAAAAAAATTCACACTTCTCCATGGATAATGTATAGCCACTAAATTTATTTCTCCCTTAGACAAAAAAGACCTAACATCCAATGGTCATTAATATAAAAAAAACATTAATGTTAGTGGTTATCATGTTTATATATATATATCACTTTATAAGATATATTTTTCAAACTATTGAAGATAAAGAAACATGCAACACTAAATAGTTGCATTATTTTAAAATCTTTTGGCTATATAAATTGTTCTTCTTGGTTCACTCATTATCATACCTATAGATGAAATAAAATGTGGGTCCATAAATCTATATACATTTATCTCTTCATGATACTTACACATTGTATAAATATATCTAATAAAAAAACAAACATAAGTATAAATTTTAAATAAATTAAACCTAAGGAATGATTTATGTTAAGACTTACATATAAAAAAATTCAATTGTGTTGTTTCCTAACTAATCTCTAGTTACAAGCTCCATGATATCATTTTTCAAAAGTGCCATAGTCCTTGCCCACCCACAAACACTAAATTCAATTTGAATATCCTAAAAATTGAACAAAAAAATTTGAATATGTTTACAACATATCATGACTACTATAATTTGTATATAAAGTCACAACACTTTGTATTTTTTGTGGTCTATACAATATTTCATTACCTTTAAAGTATTCTTGTAAATAAAATAGATAAATATATAACCATTAAAATGTTAACAAAAATTTAATACAAAAATGAAATAAAATATAAAATGTACACATACATCTATAGTAATATATCAAATGTGTCTAGACAACCAAAGTAAAAAGTGGATGATTTTTTTTCAACTGCACTTACCTCATTAGTAGGTGGCGGTACTCCAACTTATCTATCAATAATATCCTATACACCAAACCTATGATTCTCTATCTCTATTTGATTATTATAAATTATATGTTCATTATGAAATATCATTCCATATAATATAATATAATTTTGGGGATCATCAATATATAACGCACAATATCTAGGAAACTATAAAAGAGGAAGTGTAGGAGTATGATAAGAAGTGAAGTTTGCAGAAAGAGTTGGAGGGTTGGGAGCTATTGGTAGAGATGAAGGTGTGGGAGATTTAGTCAGAATCTGTCTTTTCATGTCTTCAAAGATTGATTGTACTTAAGACTTGGTCCTATTATCCATCATCAAAAAAATATCCTAAACTTTACCTTTAGAGGATTCATTTTTTTTAAAAACATCCACCTTTGAAGAATCTACAGAATGTGGAAATTATTTTTTCACTAATACACCCACCAGGTATCCTCCTACATAACCTGAGTGTTCCAAATTTCCCAATTATATAGCTAAAATATCCTACTAACCATCAATTAAAAAGAACTGCATTGTGCTCTTCTCCTCAAGATAATCCTGTAAGAAATATTTGAAAAAATATGTAATGAATCACAATATATATATAATTTAATTAACTTAAATAAATAAATAATGTAAACATATTACAATCCTCTCATCAGCATTCCTATAATATTTCATATGATATTTCAATTTTTCTTATCTGATCCCTCTTCAATTTTTCTTTTCTAACCAGGGGGTGGAGAGGAAACCTCTATAGAACATGAAGACCCAACTCCTTAGTTTTTTAAAATTTTCATCCATCATTTTTTCTTCGAATAACATATACCTTGCATGAGATAAAGTTTGAGGGTATACATTTCCGTATTGGATATCTTAATGAGATATTCTTAATTTCTCTAAATTAAGAATAAAAAAATCATTAATAAGATCCTTAATATTAAAAAACTTCTAAAAGGTAACATTGCACTTACCAAAAATTCTTATTGTATTCTACATTCAACAAATTTATTCCATGTATCTTCATCTAAAAAGGGATATATATCACATGGATTATGATGTTTCCTATAACAAAAAATGAATTCTAGTGTGATAGTTGATTTAAAATTCCTCCATCACCTAGAATTTAATGATAAAATTTCCCATTAACTCCTCCAATATCATGTAGATCATATTTTATCTAATAATAAGAAAGAAAACATATATGATTGTAAATATTTAAATATAGGTAAAATAATTACAAGAGATCTTACTAAAATGGTCTCCCACAAATGATATAGAGTCAAATTTTCAACACTTATCCATTAATTAATCAAAATATTAACTTTTCTTTTAGCCTGAACTGATATAAAATTCATAAATTATTTTGAATTTGGACCTCTTGAAATATCATTATCATAAAAGAATACTCATATCCTATTGACCTAGCTACATGTAACTGATTGTTTTTCTAAACTTGTGCTACCATGTTTACCAACTCTCAATGTCTTATTTGGACCTATGGGAGTAGATGTCTCTTGTAAAGAAGGATGGCGGTCATCAAGAAGAATATTTGCATGTTCCTCCTAAGAGGTATTAGTAAGATCATGTTCATAGTTAAGTGGTGGATCAGTTGATTGATTTTTCGTTATAATACAAATCAAAGTAGCAAACAATTAGTTCAAAAATATATAAATTCAACTATTACATACTAATGTCAATAAAAAATAAAAAAGTATCAGCAAAAAAAAGTAAAATAAATTAAACTTAATACATATTAATTCATATTTTTTATGTTTAACTAAAATTATAACAATAGTAATGAGATATTAAATTACATATAAATTAATGAAAAAAAATTCAAAAATGTTTTCTGAATAGTAAAAATACTCCAACCTATTAAATCATATTTTTACACCAAAAAGAATATTTTTTCAACATACTACTATACAATATTTTTGTTTTTATTTGACATATTAAATTTAAAATATTTGTTTTTTAGAAACATAAATTAATAGATAAGTTACATAAGGGTAAACATGGTAAAATAAAAAAATTAAACTAACATAAAAAAAAATTAAGTTATTAGTTATAATATGTGTTTTACTATCGAAAATAAAACTAAAATATGAACATTTTATGAAAATTTAAAAACTAAACAAGAAATAAACATATGTTACCTATAATATATGGAATGTAATAAAGTATTGTTTTACCAAATTTTTTCATCATGATAGTTCTATATGGCAGAAACCTTTTCTATGATGTGATCATCAATATTATTTACTAATCATCCCATGGAATTAGGGATGAGAGATAAATTTTCATCTTCAACAAGTTTATAATCACCAACATACAATTTTTTCCTTCTAAAACAATATACCACTGCATATCAGATTGATCAAGAACATAGAATTTTTTTTTTCATGTGCTGCTATTATAAAAGGAACCGCTGTGTATTCCAATCTATTGAAATTAAATAGTGTCATTCCAAATTCATTGTGTATGAAACTATTGTTACCTATAAACCATTTGAATTTAAACATTGAAAATTGAAATTTAATGTAATCAACCTACCATATTTTCTTAATAACTTCATAATATCCACTTGATGTAAAAATTGGGTTTTTTTCTTTGGCACTCGAAAAGTTTATTTCTTCTGTGAACACTAATACAATACTATTCTAAAATGAACTTATATTCTCCTATTATTTTATATGAATTTTATATCCATTAATGTCATACCCAGAACATGTTACCAAATTCAAATATGGAAAACCCACTAACCATCTCAATATTTTCATTACATCAAATCTACCAAGCATGATCTCATTAAACCATGAGAGTTTTTTTTTATGCTCATTAAAAATACTCACATATTTCTTATTTTCATTACATAGTTTTAACATATTAATATGAAATTTTACATATGTTTCAGCATCATCTATTTTATTCCATATATATAAATCTATCTTCTTTATTTATTCACCTCTTGAAAATTTGAATTTCAATCTATGGATCCCATTCCCCCATAATTAACTCATTAATGGGAGATGGTGGTAAACCAATGAGATCCACTACTAACAAGTAACTTGTAAAAAACATTGAATCCTCTTAAAAATATACTTCTCAATAATGGATGGTTCATATCAATATTGATTCTTAACAAAACACTTTGATATCTTCATATACCTTTTAAAGTATACAACTGATATATACATACATGTACATTGAGCTTTATTTATCACACTTAATGAACCATTAAATGAACCATGATATCAAAAAAAAGATGGAGGAAAATAAATTTCCTATTAAAAATGTCTAGAAACCACTTATTTATCAAAATTTGTGAATGCATTCAGATCAATCGCCTTATTAAAAATTTAATTGAGAAAATAAAAAACCATTATGATATCTATTCTAACAATGATGTGAAATAGTCCATACAATTCATCTGGTAGGAGTTGTTTCATCATAACTTTAAAATCATGAGATTTCATACCTATCAACTTCAAATCATTTAAAGACTATTTTTTCACTTTTTTAGAATAACCATACGACACATTGATATCACGAAGACACTGATAGAATCTATTTTTACCTCATGGATATTATATGAAAAGACAAGGGAAGGAATTTTCGCCTTCCATCAAGATTTTGTGATAACTTTAAAATTATTCCCATTGAGATTAAGTCCAATATTACATTCAACCCATATTTAGTATTTCCTTTAATATATGACAATTTTTTAATCAAGATTTCACAAATATTCTTCTCCATATGCACGAAATCAATGTTATGATTGTCATCATGATATATCAAATATATAAGATCAGAAAACATTGATCGTTTCTTCCAAATATTTCTATTATTACCAGATTTGTGTGCCTTTCCAAATTTCACATCATTGTTTTTCACCCTCTCAAAATATTGATTAGTGGATAACATTTTTGGAGAAATATCAAATTATTATGATCCATTGAATTCTTTTTTAATATTCTAGAAGATTGATCCATAGAAAAAAAAACTTTTGAAGACCCATGTATACAGTTTTTCTCCCATGATGCAGTTGATATTATGAAGTCTTTTGTTTAAAAATTGGACATAATTTATACCCCTAAACATAGTATCCATAAAAATTATATACACTGGGAATTCATTTATAGTGACCATAATATTTTCATACAGTTTAAAATATAAAATTTTATAAGAATAACACACCATAATACCATCCTAACATCATATTTTCAAATCATCAATTATTGGTAAGAAGAAAACATCAATATCACTTCTTGGTTGATTTGGATAGAGACTATTAAACTCAACATGATATAATTTTTCTTCACAGAAAATTTGGGAGATTAATTGTAAATTTCCAATAAAATAGGCCATAAAACATGTGTGATACTAAGTCTTTGATTTGGATTCATTTCATCCATGCACAATCCAAGTATAATATTAATAACTTCATTTTTTAATGTAGAAAACTATGGATCAATTTTCATCCACTATGGACAATCAATTAGATGCCTTAATTTTCCATCATATATCTTCTCGTCTATATTCCATCTTAACCTTTTTTTATCATGTTAATTTTCAAACAAACATTTCAATCGAATAATTATAGGAAGATACAATAATTCCTTAGAAAGGGTCTCTATATTTTCTATATCAGTATGTAATTTCCATTTTAACTTATACCATGAGATCCAACATTTTTGAAACCCTGACCAAAATTCATATCCCTTCCTTTATTTCAAACAAGGATTTATATAGGCATGTATTTTTTTATACCCTAATCCCATTAGGAATATTATTTTCATCACTTTGAAATGTGAATATATAAGATCATTGACCTTATGAAGAATGTCTTTCAAAGATTATAGAAAATCTCTAAAACTCTTATCACTCCAGCCTTATTTCTCCTTCAAGTTAATCAATCTTAACACCGATGATAAAACTGTAATTTCTATAAAACCTGGATACAATGGATTTTCAAAATATCCATATAGATGTTCAATTTTTAGTTTGTTCTCAATTATCTTTACTTCAATATCATGAATCATTTCTCCAATTTCATCAGAGTTATCATCTTCCAAAGCATCATCATCAATAGATCTGAAATTCTACCCAGTTCCACCATAAAAAATCCAAGGTCTGTAACTTAGATTAAACCCCAAAAAAACTAAGTGATCTTTAATGTCTATTCTTTTCACCTTCTTTATAATTAATTATTTCATAAATGGATATAAAAACATTCCATTGTTTGGAACATTTCATTTTGAACATTACAATAATTACTCACCACCTTCCTTATATTCATCACTTATTCGATGTTACGCAATCCCACATTGAGTCATTATTATCTATAATAAATATGAAAAATAAATATATTGTCAAAATAATATAGTTGTGTTAAAAGTGAGAATACATTATTCAAGTCAAACTGAGTTTAAATTTATATAAAAAATTTCATAATTTGAAATTAACAAAACATCGAAATTTAAAAAAAAAATATGTGTATTTGAAATGTATAATTATAAATTCTAAAGAATAATGGAATTTAGTTTAAATATAATTGATAAATCAAAAAAAATAATGGAAGTAATTTAAAAAAGAAAATATAGTTATACTAATCTCTCATTTTTTATTTTATTCTCAATGAGATTAGATAAAAATTGAAATTGAATATTATTTACCAAAATCCAAATCATGTATGCATTTTCCATTTTTATTTTAATCCTTATCATAAAACTTTTTAATAGATTTTTTCCTGAAAAAAACAATAATTATTAGAAGAAACATTAATTTATACTATAATATAATCGTATAATAGGGTTCAAACAACACAATGATGAATTTGTAATGAAACGCACACACACACACAGGTATATATATATATATATATATATGTGTGTGTGTGTATACACAAAATTAAAATTATACATTATTTATGTTTAATGTATTATGAAAATTGTGAAAAGAATATTACGTACTATTTATTCAAAAAAGATGTGTTTTTTTTAATATACAACATTAATAAACCAAAATTTAAATATTTCAGTCTACTTAATTTGATATAATAAAAATAAAAACTTAAGGGGAGAAAAATTATTTCAGTTTGAATGCCATGTGATTCATATATAATTCGATGAAAATATATCATAGAAAAACTTTAATTATGTAGTGGGATAATCCTATAAATTTAAAATTTTATGTATGCTAAAATATAATTGGGGATAATATATGACTAGGGATTTGAAATGAATAAATCTCTATTATCATTTTAGTTAAATGGTTTAATTATTCCAAATAGAGTTAAAACCTAACATATATCTCTTGGAATATTAAAAATATATGTAAACAAACCAATTGATAGTTTATATCGTGTATTCACTAATAATGTCAACATTATATTGATACTAACTCATAATATAAAGACTTAATATTTAATATACTATTTTTAAATATAATAATATACACACATCACTCAAAAAGTGTTTGTATATGTATTTCCAAAAGGTAAAATAACAACTCAGAGGGGGGGGCTGAATCAGTTGTTTACTTTTTATAGGTTTCAATTATTTTCAAAACATAACCCCTGCAGCCTATTAAGATTTATTTCCTTATCGCCTTTTAGTAAATAATGTTGCATGAAAAAGTAGGAATGCAAGTAAATCACATAATATTTACAAGGTTTAACCTCAGTGTGAGATGCTACATCCTTTCCATAGCCACTCTCGTGTGTCCATAGAAATCCATTATTAATAAAAAGTGAAAAAAAAATTATTCTAACTCTCATTAGGTACCTTATATCTCTTGATATGAATTATTGTACTAAATCCCTTTAGTTTAAAAATTTTTCTTATAAAAAAATTGATCCTAACAAAACAATAATGACTTTGTTGAATCTACTCCCCAATAGCTCAGTCTGAATCCTCAATCTGATTTGGCTAGATTATATTTTTTCAATACAGTGATGATGGATCCTAGATCTGATTTTCTATGTACAAAGATTATGAAAACAATTATGAAAATATTATAATGATGGATCCTCGATCTAATTCTCTAAGTACGATAGTGATGAATCCCAGATCTGATTCTTAGAGTACAATTATTCAATATAATGAATTAATTCTCAATCTGAAAAAATAAAACTATACTCAAATAATCAATAAAGTTTTTCTTCAATCAGATGAGAATTTTCAATTAGAATTCTAAAACACTCTTAATTTTGTGCATGTGTGAAAGTTGAAAATGAACAGGTGATATTAGGAAGTATATATAGGTGACTCATAAAACAAAGTCGGGAAACTTGGAAACTTTCGTGCTTCCTCAAATCTGAAAAACTCTGAAAATCTATCACAATTAAAAAATCAACTTTGACTTCTAAAAACCTCCTTATATTTTTTTCAATATTTATAAAAAAATGAAATTCGATTTTAACCACTTCAATTCATCATGCCTTTATCATCACATTAAGATATGTTTCTTTCTCATCTTTACTACAATCTTTTTATTTATTATATCATTAAAATCTTTTTATTTCTCAACTCATTATGATATTTTTATTTCTCATCATGAATTTTTTATTATAAATACTTTATTACGATTTCCACAATACTAAAATCTGAGTTTAAAAATATCAGTATGATTTTCCTAATGGGAAAATTCTAGTACGAAAATCTTAGTATGATTTTCCTAGTCTGAAAATATCAATATGAAAAACTGTGTACAAAACTCTCAGTATGACTTTCTGAGTACGAAAATATGAGTATGAAAATATGATTATGAGAATATTAGTATGATTTTCACAATACTAAAATACTAGTATGAAAATCTAATTATGAAAATATTTTTTTGATTTTACCCATATGAAAATATTAGTACGATAATCTGAGTATGAAAATATCAGTACAATTTTTCTAGTTTGAAAATCCCAATAAAAAAATTATAGTACGAAAATCCAAGTACTATTCATTTCTTCTCCAAGATCATCAAGATATTTTTATTTATCAAATAATTAAGATTTAATTCCTATTGAGATGGAAATCACATTATGATGGAAATATAATTTTTCTATTATAAAACACTTTAAACCTCTCCCCATTTCTTCACAAGATTTTATCTTGATTAATTTTATGATTTTTGAGAACTTATTTATTAGAAAAGAAACGTCTGATTTTGTTTTAGAAAGTATGAAAAATTTCTAACTATTTACTTCACTTTCTTCTTTAAAAACAATTCAAAAACTTCATTATTTCTCTATAATAGACAAACTTTAAGAAAATATTAAATTTATCCTTTGATTCTTTTAAATTAAATTATTCAATGTCATGATGATGGACCTGAATATGATAAAGCCTTTGATAAATAGCTTCATCTTCCTGAATTATTCTAAGTTCAATATAACTTGGTATGAAAACACTTGGTCTAGAAACTTGTTTTTAGAAAATAAAATCATTAATATAGAATAGGTCCAATGCATAGAAAAAAATATTATTATACAAAAAAGTCAATTTTCAAAAAATACAAAAAAATTTATTCAATATCCCCCATTGGATTTGTTGAAAACCCATATTAACAACTTTTATAACTCTAATAATTTTATTAGAACTCATATTTTTGTAAACATCTGAAGTTTTTTCACCTTTATCAAAACATATCATTTCTCAAAATAGAGTTTATTGACACTATACTACTTGATAAAGTAATGTTTTTGAGGTAATTCAATCCCTCTGTGTTAATAATGGTTTGCGACCATATAAATGAAAACTCTCCTTATTTTTCTTTTCACACTTTCTTTATCTCTAACCCAGTCTTTCTTTTATCAATTTCTTTCTCTCTACCCCATTCCTTATTTTCTCACTTTATTTCTCTCCTCCATTTTATGGTAACCACAACTCTAAATTAACAAAAGAAAGATAACTAAAACTTCTTACAAAGTAAAAAGTTGTTACTTTCCCTTCCCCTTATTCAATATAATACAAAGCATAGTGGGGGATCTTCTTTAAGAGGTTTATGAATACATAGGAGGAGGTTGAACATGAATTTTTAGACTCAATTCCAAAGAAAATATTTTAGCATTGATTTTATAAAGATATCGACAATCTGATACTTTGTTAAAATGTCTTCCAATAAAAAAACTCTAGTAAAAACTTTCTCTTTTATAAAGTGAAAATTTATTTCAATATGTTTTGATCTTGAATGTGGTACAAGATTATTAAAAAGCTCAATTGAACTCTGATTATGAAAAAGTATCTTTATTTGTTTTAAAACATTTACTTTCAAATCTTCCAACTGAACTTTCATCCACAACATTGGAGTACAAGCTTGAGTAGCTTCAACATACTCGTATTTAGCTATAATAAAAGTTACAAAACTTTATTTATTATTATTCCAACTCACACAACATTCACCCAAGAAAAATGTTATTCCTGAGGTTGATTTTTTATCATTACAATCTCCAACCCAATCAGTATCAGTATAATCATGAAAGTTCATCTCACTATTTATTTTGTATAACAACCCATGTGAAGTTGTACCTTTAACATATCTCATAATCTTCTTTGCTTCCAATATATGTGATTCTTTTAGATTACATTGATATATGGAAAAAAAAGTCATAACATAAAAAATATCGAGCCTTACGGTGGTAATGTAAAGAAGACTTCATATCAGCTTCTGAAATACTTTCTGATTCACACTTGTTCCAGATTCATCTTTACTCAAATTTGTGCTCACTAAAATATGATTTGAAACTTATTTGTATTATAAAATCCCAAACGTTTTTAATAATTCCCTAGCATAATTATCCTGAGATAATAAAATTTATTTTTCCTTTTTTTGAACTTATAATCCAAGAAAGAAACATAATTCTCCTAAAATAGAAATTTCAAATTTTTTATTCATTTTCTTATAAAATTTTTTACAAACATCTTCTCTATCCATGGTAAAAATTATATCATCCACATAAACAATTTAAATTAGTGTTCCAGAGTAAAACTCTTTCACATATAAGTTTCTATCAATATTTCCTTTAGAAAAGTTCAACATTATGAAACAATTTTAAATTTTATAATACTAATAATGTGGAGATTATTTTATCCCATACAAAGATTTATTCAATTTACAAACTTTTTTTTCATCCTCAACAAGTAAAAACCAAAAAGTTTGTTCAATATAAACTTATTCCTTAATCTCACCATTTAAGAAAGATGAATTTATATCCATCTAAAAAACTTTTTAATTCCAATGTGCAACCACTGAAAGAAACATTATGATAGTTTCTAATCTTGAAAATGAGGTAAATGTTTTATAATATTTCACACCTTCCACCAGTGCATATCCTTTACAAACAAGCCTGGATTTATTTCTTGAAACTTATTCATGTTTATTTAACTTGTTTCTATAAACCCACTTGGTTATAATAACTTTTTATTTTTCTGGCCATGAAACATGTTCCTATATTTCATTCTTCTCAATCTGATCAAACTCTTCATTCATAGCATCAACCCATTGTTTGTATTGAAAAGCTTCTAGAACCAATTTTGGTTCAAATTTTGAGATAATTTAAGTATGATTATATAATATAAACTTTTTTATTGTTTGAACCAGTGCCTTATGATTCCCAATAATGTTTTTGGATTCTACATGTTTCATAGGGTAGGGAATTTCAATGTTTCTATCCGAGAGGAAATTTCCTCATCACACGATTATTCTGATTATTGATAAAGATGTTTTGAATTAATTTATCTATTATTTGAATTATCTAATTTATCCCCCTCATAATTATCAAAAACTTTTGATAAAGAACTTTTATTTTCAATTACCTTCACATTATATAAGTCCACCAACTTTTTTAAACATTTTTTTCCAACATTTGTAACTTCTTCCATTTGGTGAATAACCTATAAAAGTTATTTCCTTAGCTTTCTTGCCAAACTTTCCTAGATCTGGATTTTTTATTTTGACCAAACAGGGACTTTCAAAGAAATTGAAGTATTCTAATGATAGTTTTTTGTTATACCACATTTCATAAGGAGTAATGTTAGTTTCTTGTTTCTAAAAGAATATATTTTGAACATATACAACAATAATAATAGCATATCTCCAATAGAATTTTGAAATTTTGTATTAAAATATCATAATTATTCACCTTTCCAACAAGATTTTATTATTTCTTTCTACAACTCCTTTTTTTTGTGGAGTATAAGGAAAATTACACTGATGTTTGATACCAAGCTTTCTCAAATATGTTTCAAAAGTATTGCTTGTGAATTTGGTACATTATATATTCTCAACTTATTTATGGAAACCCCCATTTCTTTCTCAGCATACTTACTGAAGAATTTTAACATTTCAAAAGCCTCTCACTTGTTCTTCATAAATATAATGTTGATCATCCGAGTGAAATCTTCAATAAAAGTGAAAGTATAAATATCCTTTTCTTGATTTTTGTATCATCAGCCCTCATAAATTGGAATGAATAAGATCAAGTGGTCTAGTAGAATGAATATATATTCTATTATGAATTTTTTTAATCATATTTCTTTTTTGTAAATTAATACAAACATCTTCATCTCTTATTTTAAATTATAGAAAATTCCAAAGAAAATAAACTTTATAATGTTTATTCATGTTTTTCTTCCCAAGGTGGCCAAGTCATTTGTTCCGCAAGTTGTTTTAATGTTTATCACTCATGTAATAGGTGTTATTGAATTCTCATATTCAAAAGAGATTACCATTGGTTATTTTTCCTTTTGTAATGAATTTTCCATATTTCACATATTTGATGATACTAAAATATTATCTAAAAATAGATTATTTTCCATCACCATAGAGTTTACATGAACTAAGTAAGTTATGGTTTATCCCATCAACATATCTATGGTTTTTTCCTTTTACTTTCTTTCAAAACTATTTCAACAACACAATATCTTTCCTCAACATTCTCCTTTACAGCTATTATTTCTTTTCAATCATAAGAAACATGTTCTAGAAGTATTGTCATACATCTTTTGGCATGATGACCAGATTGATTATATATTCCATAAAATTCTTCTGGACATTCAAATTTATTTCTTTTTGGAAAGATTCTAACATATTGAGAATTTTTATTTTCAACTTTCTATAAGTTAAGGAATGTTTTTCATTCTAATTTTACTATTTTTCCACTTTTATAAAACCTTATTCTGAGTAAGGATATATTGAGAAAAAAATATAAGACTTATTCTAATAGATTCCAAAACACCAGAAATAACCATCAAATATTTATTTACTATTGATATAAGATCTTTTCCTATTGAAAATTTGTTGAGGTTGGTTTTTTCTTTCGGATCTAACATACTCAGGAAGTGTGCAGTCTTTTCTTTTGAGTGTGTTTTCTAATTTTTTAGTTCTGATAAGTTTCTCACATCCTTTCTCAACCCAAGATTTCCAAATACTTTTTAGAGAAACTGAAATGTTAAAATAATTAGATGAAAATTATTTTTTTTATGAGAATATTTCACCAGATTGTCATTTTAAAACTTTTCAACATCTTTAGAAGTCTCAGATTTTACTTCTGATGCTTTGATGAAGTTTTCAATAATCTTACAAAAGGTGATTTTAGACTCAATAAGTTTTTATTGATACTTACTAACTTATTCTTCCTTATTTTCCATCTTTATATAAAGATCTTCAATCATCATTCCTTGTTCAATAATTCTAAATTTGTAACTTAAAATATCTTCATCGTATTCTTTCTAATGCTTGATAACATCATTTCTTTTATCAAAAAATTCTTGAAAATATTTATTCATTACATGAATTTCATTATTGAGAGTTTTTTTGGATCAATAAATGAAAAAATTTCTATTCTGAGCTGATACTCTCAATAAGATTCTTCACCACCTTCTCCACTCTCTTAGGAAACTTTTATTTTCTCAAAATTTTTAATAAAGGTTATAAATTTTTCTGAACTTTCAACTTCAAAATAATTGTTATTGGTTGAGTCTGATTTAAACTTCTTACCCAATATAATTCCTTTGTTTCTAGTAGACCTTTTCTTATATCTTTTGGAATACATTTCTTTTTTATCATTTTTCATCCACTTCTTTTATTATGGGTTTCCATCAGAATTATCTCGATATTATCCAATTTTCTTCATAGGGAAATTCATAGAAAAGTATCCAATTACAACACACTCAAAACATTTGAGAGGAAGTTTTCCTCCATACTTTAGACTTCCTCTTTGATTGTTCTTGGATATATGTGACTTTATTTTTTCATTCAACTCATTATCCTATTTATTTTCATATTCACAAGGATCATCATCTTCAACATCTTGAATTTTCTATTTTCTCATAGATTTATAAGACATTTCATCTTTTATCTTCCTTTTAAACATTAGATATTTACTCATTTAATAATAAATAAGAATATTATGCAATTAATCGAGAGATAGATCATCATTATCTTCTAAGGAAGAAATTTTAGAATTAAACATGTCTGGAATTCTTCTCATAAGTTTCTTCACAATCATAGAATCATCCTAGAAATCTCTGAACCATCTGATGTTACAAAAAATTTCATTAACTCTCATGAAGTATTCATCTATTGTTTCTTCATATCTCATTATGATGCCTTCATACTTACTATTCCAGGTTTGTATCTTTTCGTCCTTACCTTTTGTATTCCCTTTAAAAACAATTTCCAGCTTTTCCCACATTCTTTTTGAAGTTTTGTGACTCATCACCTCCTGATAAATATTCTCCAATAATGACATAAGGATTTAATTTATATCCATTCCATCAACTTTTATATTTCTCTTATTAGAAAATTTAATAGGAGAATATTTATCAATAGGTGGAAAACCAATTGCAGTAACATCAAAAACTTCAATGCTAAGAGATAAGAGATAATGAATCATCCTATTTTTCCATCCATAATAATTTTTGTCATCAAATGTAAGAATTCCAATAATATTAAAGGAATTGATATTATCCATGATAACTATTAAATAATAGAACCTTCTATCTAATATCCATGGAAGTTATAAAGGATTGAATAACAACTGGGGGTGAACTTGTTATTCACTTTTTATATGTTTCAATTCTTTTCAAAACTTATCCCCTGAAACCTGTAAATATTTATTTCTTTATCAACTTTTTTTAAATAATCATACATGGAAAGTAGGAAAGAAAGTAAATCACACAATATTTACAAGGTCTAGCCTTAGTTTGAGAACCTATATCCTTACCATATCCACTCTTGTGGGTCTATAAAAATCCTCTATTAAAAAGAAGTGAATACCACTTGTTCCAACTTCTGTTAGAGACCTTCTATAACCCAATAAGAATGATTATACTGAATCACATAAGTTTACAATTTTTTCCTACAAAATAATTGATACAAACAAAATAATAAATAATTTTTTGAATATGCACCACAATTTATTAGTCTGAAGCCTATGTCAAATTTTGATGGATTCAATTTTCTCAATAAAATGATTCTAGATCCTAGTTCAGATTTTCTGAGTATGATGATTCTGGATAGGATTTTCTGAATACGATAATGCTAGATCTTGGATTTAATTTTCTCAGTGTGATAGTGCAAAATCTTAGATCTGATTCTCTGAGTACTATGATTTAATAAATGAACTCATTCTCCATCTGCAAAACTTAAAATATTCTCAAATGATTAATACAATTCTTCTTCAACCATATAGGAATATTCACATTTAATTCACAAGTGCTCCACCTTTTGCGTGTGTGTGGATGTTTCCAATGAATAATATATTTGATAATGTTATTATAAGTGTCTAAAAAATAAAGGTGGGAAATGTAGAAACTTTCCTCACCTCCTCAAATTTCAAAAACACTAAAAAAATCTTTCATTTAAAACTTCTACTTTGACTCTTCAAACCTCCTTATATTTCTATGAGATGTACACAAAATTGAAAGTCAAGTTTGACCCCATCAAATAATCATACCTTTATTATCTCATTAAGATCTGTTTCTTTCCTATATTCAAAATGATCTATTTCTTTCTCATCACATTATGATCTTTTTATTTATCATCTCATTACGATATTTTTATTTCTCAAGATGAATTCTTTATTATGAATACATCAGTACAAATTTTTCAGTATGAAAAAATGAGTAAGAAAATCAGAGTAAAATCTTCATAGTATGAAAATACTAGTTTAAAAATCATAGTATGATTTTCCCAGTATGAAAATATCAGTATGAAAATCTGAGTATAAAAATCTTAGTATGATTTTACCAAAACAAAAATCTACGTATGAAAATTTGAGTACAAAAATCTCAGTATGATTTTCCTAGTATAAAAATCCAAATAAGAAAATGTGATTAGGAAAATCTTAGTATGATTTTACCAGGATGAAAATCTCAGTATGATAATATGAGTACGAAAATCTAAGTACTATTTTCTCAGTATAAAAATCCCAGTGTGAAAATATCAGTACGAAAATCCTAGTTTGATTTATTTCTTTCTCAGGCTCAGAATCATCATTTTCTTTCTCATCTTATTATGACGTGATTCCCATTATGATGGAAATCCCATTATTATGGAAATATAATTTTTCATTTTTAAAACTCATCAAATATCTCCACCATTTCTTTTAAATCTTTTATCATGAGTGCTTTCATGATTTGTGAGAATTTCATGGTCATCAAAGAATCTTTTGATCTTTTTTTTAAAATTATAAAAAAATTCTAACTCCTAACATCACTTTATTTTTTCAAAACTCATTAAAAACATCATTATTTCTCTAAGAAAGAAACAATTCAAGAAACCAATAAATTCTTCCTCTAATTATTTTGAATTCTATTATTCAATGTAATGACAATGGACTAAAATAAAACAAATCCTTTGATCAAAAACATTGTATTTCTGACTTATTCTGTGTCTGGTGTAGCTTAGCACAAAAAACCAAGGTCCAGAAACCTGTGTCTGAAAAAGAACCTCATTACAATAGACTGGTTTCTATTCTGGGAAAACAAAATCCTTTTTTCAAAAAAAGGTTAGTTGTTAACAAATTCAAAAAAAATTAAAAAAAATTATCACAAATGTTCTTAAATATACATATGAAATACTTATAGGATATTTCATATTGAACTATATTCTATTTACGTTGTATGTATACCTTATATTTTAAGAATTCTAATTAAATAATAAATTCATAACACTAATTAAAATTTATCCATATACATGGTAGTGTATGCATAAAAAATGAATCATTCACAAACATTATCTAGATAAGAAACATTTACAGATTCAATGAAGAAATTTAGGATGAGATGCAGTATAAATATCTATGAAACAGTATTGTGAAACCACCCATCCATATATTAAAAACACCAGAACAATAAGATATATTTCCAAAATTTATGATCAAACATAAAACATTAATACATAATGAAATCATTATCTTTTCACTTATATCAATAGATAACTAAGGTATATGAAGATGGTAATATGAGATTCATAATGAGAATATCTATATAAGAATTTTTAATGATGAGGCCAATGAGAACCGAGGGTTTATAAAAATTTTAATGTGAGATTTTAGTAAATTGAATTGAAAAAACATGAGTTAGGGCATCTACAACATTTAAAAACCGAAAGTGAGGATCCATGTATGATTCTTACTTGAGAGTTGAGAGACGATCAAATCGAATGTGCAACAATGAGTCAGAAAATACCCAAGGATGTTTGAAGATGGAAAACCAAGATTGGATGCCAACATATAGAAAAATTGATGTGAGGGATTTTTTGAAAGAGAAATGAGTTTTCTTTGATGAGATCAAATAACACTGAAATGATTCAAAATGAAAATTTATAAAATTTTAAATATCATATCATGTCTATTATTATGTAACCGATTTGATAAAGAAATTTTTATTCTTTTAACACAATTGTTATATAGTAACCAATGTAAAAAATCTAATTTATGACATCAGTTATTATATAACCGAAGTAAAAAAACCACTTTATGATGTCAGTTATTATATAACCAACATGATAAATTGATATGCAAGTTTTCTTGTGTCAGTTATTTGATAAATGATGTGATAAATAAATATACAGTGATTTTTCGCATTTGTTATAAATAAATAGTGTGAAAAATATGATGTGATTAATACTCTTTTTAATAGTAAAACATGTTTTTGAAGAATTTTTTGTCTTTAGAATCATCTTATTCATTCATTCTGTGAACATCTCATGTTATATTGAAGTTATGTTAGCTCATATACATAAAAAATATTTCAAAAACAGTTATCTTATGATATCACAACAATCTGAGGCAGTTTTCTATGGTTTTGATAGTTAGGTGTGTGTTGTAACGTTTTAAAACACTAAAAATTCATTTACAATCATCCTAAAAAACCTCAAACTTGAAATTATGTAAGGTTTATTTATATGGTTTTGATTATTATATGTATTTTTTAGAGTTTTAAGATGATAAAAAGATATTTCTTACCATCATAAGAAAACCCCAAATCATATTTACATGGAGTTAGTTATTACATTTCATCAATCATTAACCAATTATTTCCCTATGATTTCACATAAATCTGAAGTCATTTTTTTGTTTTGACCTCCTCGAACATGTTTTTAAAGACTTTTTTATCCTTAAACATTACATATTAGTAATTCAGAGCACTCATGCATATGACTGATGTTTCATTTTCTTCTAAAAATTATAAATAATTCAATCAAAATTTTACTATTATTTCACATCAATCCAAGGTAATTTTCTATGGGTTTGACCATTACAAAAACATTATAGAGTCATAAAACCCAAAAAATTATTTCTCACTCATCGAAAGAAAACATCATCAGAGATTGATGTGGACTCAATCCATACAACTCACAAATAAATCTAAAATAGTTTACCTATGATTTAACATCAATCATTTTCTTAGTTTTGACCCTTTGACACATGTTTTATTAGATTTATGTATCTTTTATAATTTATTATTTGTTTATTTTGAGCAAAACACACATCAGATTAATGATCCTACTAATCCTAAACTTTAAAAATAATTCAAATATTTTTTTTATATGATTTTACATCAATCTAAGGTAATTTTATGTGGTTTTGACCGTCACTTTCACAATTTAGAATTTTAAAACTCTAAAAAATTATTATTGGTCATCCATAAAAATCATCAAATCAGATTGACATGACATCAGTTTTTACATTTTATAAATCAATATACATATTTTTCCCAGTGATTTTAAGACAATCCGAATTCATTTGATTTATTTTGATGCTATGATGCTTGTTTGTAATTTCATTAATAACTTTGAAAACAACATATTTTATCATTACAAACACAATTCATGTAAAAATTATTTGAAAGATACTCCTACAAATTTAAAATAAATTAGAGACAGTTTTTTATGATTTTACATTAATCTGAGGCCATTTTCTTTGGATTTGATCATTACATTCACATTTTAGCGCACTACAAGTGTCTTTTCGGTCATCTCAATAAATCCTCAATTTTAATTGGTGTGAATTCAATTCCAATATTTATCAAAAATAAATATAAATATATTTTATTATTATTAAATGAAAATATGATGTCATTTATTTAGTTTTTACCCCATGAAGAAAATTTTTAATGGCTATTATATATTTAAAAACTGCTCATTTGGTCATTCTGAGAACATTTCACACGATATTGAAAGTATATTTTCTGTTACACACTATAAATAATTAATTTAATTTTTTTCAATCATTTCACATCAATTTGAGGTCTTTTTTTGGTTTTGACTTTTACATGCCTCTTTTAGAGTTTTAAAACACTAAAAAGGTGTTCTGGTCATTTATAGAAAACCTCAACTCATATTATCATATATTTTATTATTACATTTAAAAAATAAGTTTATGATAGTTTTTCTATAATTTCATAGTAATATAAAATTTTTTCTTAGTTTTGGAACCGTAACTCGCATTTTAAAGAAGTCCCGTATCATTAAAAATTACATATTTAGTGATTTCATGCACATAAAACATTTTACTGAATTGTTATATACTCCTACACATAAAAAATAATTCAAATATAGTTTTCCTAATATTTTATGTCATTTTAGGTCATTTTCTATGACATTTACTATTACATTCATGTTTTAGAGTTTTAAAACATTAAAAATGCGTTTTCGATCATCCTGAGAATATCTCAACTTAGACAGATGTGATTTAAATTATTACCTTTAAAAAATTAATTTAGGATTTCGTTATATGATTTCATGACAATCTAAGGTGGTTTTCATGATTTTATCCCATATTCACATGTTTTTGAATACTTTCATATCATTAAGAACTACTTATTCAGTCATTATAATCACCTGACATGATATATTAAAATTTCCTTCACCCCTACGCATTAAATATAATTAAAATATAGTTTTCTATGATTTTATGTCGATCCAAGGTCATTTTATATTATTTTGACCGTTACACACATGTTTTAGTTTTTTGAAACACTAAATATATGTTTTCATCCATCCTAAGAAATCTATATCTTGAATTGAGGTGGTGTCAATTCCTACATTTCAAAGATCCATCTACTATTGTTTTTATATGATTTTATGGTAATTTGAGGAAGTTTAATTATTTTTTATCACCTAGTGCATGTTTTGAAATAATTTTATATCTTTTCAATGAAATTATTAGTCATTTTGAGCACACTACATATCAAATTGATGTTTCAGTGACTCCTACACCCAAAAAATAATACAAGGATTTTTTTTAATGATTTCACATCAACTTGAGATCTTTTTTTATTTATTTTTACATTCAAAAATATTTTTTAGTGTTTTAAAGCACAAAAAATTCACTTTCAATCATTCTAAAAAATATCAAATAATAGTGATGTGGTGTCATTTATTACACTAAAAAATTAATTTATGGAATTTCCCTTTGATTTTATGAAATATGAAGTTGTTTTCTTGGTTTTAACCCCCTGATGCAAGTTGTTAAAGACTTTC
Organism: Viscum album; assembly: GCA_963277665.1. Lineage (NCBI taxonomy): Eukaryota > Viridiplantae > Streptophyta > Magnoliopsida > Santalales > Viscaceae > Viscum > Viscum album. Next base: position 1,057,495,283 of record OY728133.1, read on the forward strand.
ATATCTTTAAGAAAAATTATTTAGTCATTTGGAGAACATTATACTTAGGATTTACATTTAAACTCATACACATTAAAAATAGTTCAAATATAGTTTTCCTATGATTTCTTGTCAAAATGAGATTGTTTGTTATGGTTTTGAACATTACACACACATTTTAGGGTTCTAAAAGAGTAAAAATGTGTTTCCAGTCATCCTAAGAAGATATCAAATCGGATTGATATGAAATTTTATCCTACATTTTAAAAATTAATGTAATGTTTTTCCCATGATTTCATTACTATATAAGGTTTTTTCATGGTTTTGATAGATTGACAGATGTTTTTAAAGACATTCATATCATTAAAAATGATTATTTATTCATTTTGAGCACATTGCATATCATATTGATGATTCATAATATCTTATATTTCATGAATAATTTGAAGAAAAATTTCCTATGATTTCACATTAATTTGATGTTGTTTTCTATGATTTTGACCGTTACATGCACATCATTCAGTTTTAAAACACTAAAAATGAAGTTTGAATAATTTTGAGACTAAATTAACTAAGATTGATGTGAATTCAATTTTTCTATTTCAAAAATAAATTTATGATGGTTTTTATATGATTTCATATAATTCGAGGTTGTTTTATTGGTTTTTATCCCCTAAGACATGTTCTCAAATAATTTCATTTTTTTAAACTGCTTATTATGTTATTTCGAGCACACCACAAATAAATTGGATGATCTTTCCACTACTACATGTTAAAAAATATCAAGAATAGTTTTCATATGACTTCACATAAATTTGAGGTCTTTTTATATGGGTTCGACTAGTAAGCACATGTTTTAGAATTTTAAGACACTAAAAATGAGTTTTTGATCATCCCAAGAAAACTCTATTTCAGATTAATGTGGAAGTAGTTATTAGATTTCAAACCTCATTATAGAGCCATTATTATATTATTTTACAAAAATATGAGTTTTTTACTTAGTTCTAACCCCATGATTCTTGTTTTTAATGAATTTGAAATCTGTAAGAATTGATAATTTAGTTATTATGACCAAGGTACATATAAAATTGACTTGTATTCATTTTAGACAACTCAAAAATAATTTAAATACATTTATAAAATGATTTCACATAATTCTAAAGTCTTTTCCTATGGTTTTGACATGTTCATTCACATTTATGAGTTCTAAAATAGTAAAAATACATTCTTGTCCATCTTGAGAAAAATGAAACTCAGAATAAGGTCGAACTAGTTCATAAATTTCATGAATCAATCAGCATCCATTTTCATATGATTTCACAGAAATATGTGTTCTTTTTATTTGTTTTTACCTCACAATGTACATTTTTAAGGACTTTAATATCTTTTAAAACAATTTTTTTAGTCATTTTGAGAACTGCACACACCATATTGAAGTGTTGACTGCTCATACATGTTATAAATAATTAAAATATAGTTTTCCCTTGATTTTACATCAATGAGAGATTCTTTACTATGATTTTGACTATTACATGGAATTTTTAGAGTTTTATAACATTAAAAATATGTTCTTAGTCATCTTGAGAAATCCTAAATTTGGATTAATGGGGAGTTTGTTCCTATATTTTAAAAATCAATCTATAGTTTGTGTCTTTTGATTTCATGTTAATCTGAGATAATTTGTTTGGTTTTGACCCCCTAACACATGTTTTAAAGACTTTGATATCTTTTTAAACTACATATTTAGTTATTAGAGGAACAACACACATCATTTTGACATTCCATATTCTTATATACATTAAAAATTTTCAAAATATTATTTTCCTATAATTTTACATCAATTTGAGGTTGTATGATATGGTTTTCACTATTAGATGAAAATTTAGAGCTTTCAAACACTAAAAAAGTTTTTTTAAACATCCTAATAAAACCATAAATAGAATTGAAATGGTTTAAGTTCCTTCATTTCAAACATCAATATGTGGTTATTGTCCTATGGTTTCATGAAAATCTGAGGTCTTTGTCTTGGTTTTGACCCATTGATACATGTTTCTAAAGACTAATATATATTTAAAAATTATTAATTGAATAATTAATAGAAAAAACATAGTATTGAAATTAAATATACTTTTATAGGTCACAAATATTTAAAATATATTTATAATATGATTTAAAATCATTGTTCAGTCCTTTTATATGGTTTTGACCATCACATGAAAATTTTAGAGTTTTAAAACACTAAATTTGCATTTTCGGTAAACTCAAGCTAACTAAAACTAATATTAACGATAATTAGGTTCCTAATTATAAAAATAATATATCATTTTCCTATGATTTTGTAACAATACGAGGTCATTTTCTTTGTTTTGACCTTGAGACACACATTTTAAAAACATCAAAAACTTTTAAAACTATTTTTTTAATCATTTCGAACACATTGCATATCAGATTGATATACCAAATACTCAAAAACACTAGAAATAATTCATATATATATTTCATAAGATATCAAATCAATATGAGGTTATTATTTGTGGTTTTGACCATTACACGCATGTTTTATGTATTTAAAACATTAAATTTTTTTTTCAGTCATCCTAATAAAACCATAAATTAGATTGATGTTGAATCATTTTATATATTTAGAAAATAAATATATAGTTGTTTTTTTAATTATTTATCTTCAATATGAGTTTTTTTATTGGGACCCATTGAAACATTTTTTTTAAATCTTTTATATCTTTTAAAACAACTTATTTAGTCATTCTATGCACACAATATGTCAGATTATTGTTTTGTATGCTCCTAAACATTTAAAAAAAATTCTTATGATTTCATGCCAATATTAGGTTGTTTTATATGATTTTGAATGTTATATGGATATTTTAATTTATTAAAATAATAAAATGTTTTTTTGGACATGTCGAGAAAACCACAAATCAGATTAAAGTGGTTTTAGTTACTATATTTTAAAAATAAATATATGGTTATTTTTGAAATATTTCATGGAAATATAATATGTTTTTATTATTTTTGAACCCATTTTGAATGTTTTTAAAGACTGTTATATCTTTAAGACTATTTATTCAACCTTTATAAGCACAAAACACATTAGATTGATGTGTTGTCAGCTCCTTCATGCCAAAAAAAATTAAAATAAATCATTCTTATTATTTAATGTAATTATTAGGATGTTTTCTAGGGTTTTTACCATTAAGCTAATTTTATCATTTTATAACACAAAATATGCAATTTTGGTCATCTCGGTCAAGCCAAAAATCACATGAAACTAGATTAAGTTCCTAGATTTAAAAAATTAATTAGCAGTATATTTTCAATAATTTCAAAACAATTTAATGTATTTTTATTGGTTTTTACCCCATGAAAACATTTTTAAAGAAGTATATATTTTAAAACTTATTGTTAGTCATTCTGATAACACTACATATCATATTGAAGTTTCATCTACTCTTGAACATCAAAAATAATTTACAGACAATTTTCTTATTATTTTCTATCAATTTAAGGTTTTTGATGTGGCTTTTACCATTAAACACACATTTTAGTGCATTAAAACACTAAAAATGTGTTTTTAAACATTTCATGAAAATCTCAACTCATATATACATGACGTCAGTTCAAACATTTCACAAATCAATCTATGATTGAGTTTTTATGATTTTATGACAATTCATAATCATCTGTTAAGTTTTAATAGTGAAACTATAGTGTGAGACTCATGTTTTTTTTACTATAACCACTTTCAAATACAAAATAAAATTTAGTTATACATTCAAAAATTTAAATGTTTAATAATAAAAAGTAAGAGAAAATACCTCATACATTTGGTGCATCCACATAATGATCCCCTATAGACCCATAATGATGCCCAATAACTATATCTATATACTATAATATATATAAGTATTATATATTATATGTATATCAAAAAAAATAGTGTGAGTAAAATTCATTTCATTTTTTATCCATGTCACTGACATCTATGCACCATCAATAGGATGTTACTTTATCACCTCATCTATACATACATACACATGTAATAATCCTTGCTTATATTATGCTCGTAGCTACTGAAACTGACCACCCATATCATGTTCCATAGTCTCTACTGTAACATCTACCTCAACCTATGTGTGAATACCTATCTCTATTAATTAACCCATCACCTTCAGTTAAATAACTACTTACTATCAGACACATTTTCCATAGTTCCATGAGTAACCATGACTATCATGCCCACAATACTCTAAAATATCTTATCTCTCAACACATAAATATATTTTTTCTCTTCTGGAAGATATGATAGATCACGGTCAAAATATTTATGTAGAATGTAAAAAATTAGTTAATGAATAAATTTGAATAACTTCTATAAAATAAAAATATTATTTTATAAAATGATTTCTTTGTTATAACATTGACAACATCAGGATCACCCACCCAATGAGTCTTCATCCACGCCGACATCCAATATGTGGGCTTTCCTTGGTAGCATATCTATATTAAGGGATACCATAAATTACGTATTTATATTCATATTATACTAAAACATTTTAAATATAATAATGAGAAATGAATTATCAACTTACATTATTTCTATGTTGTGGTATGTGTTAAGTGTCAAATCTAGAAGGCATACCATACAAACCCCAATTACATGAATGACGACCAGACCTAGTTGACAATAAATTTATCAAATTGTTATAACTATTAAATATTATAATAATTTATATATTAAAATTAATAAATTTTACCATCACAACCTTACTCAACCAAAACACAACAAAATCCAACCAATGGGAGGGAAAAACACCTTGTAGGACTAGCTATGTGATGTATGGAACACCCACAAATGGTTTCCAGTGATCTCTTTTCACTGAACCCTTGTATTATTTGCATATATTTTTTCATTTTTTAAAGCACACTATCAAAAATTCAATAATAAAATATTTTAAAATACAGTGTTTTAAAAAAATTAGAAGTGGTTATAATAATAATAATAAATTCCTAGACAATTAAATTGTAATTTTACCTAAACCTCCCTCCAAAATATATCAATCATATATGATAAAAATGGTTTTTATTTATGATTCATCATAGGGAATGATTATCCAATAAAAACAGTTATTTTAATTACATTTTAATGGTATTAAATGTTCATTTTTGATCTTATGGGCCTGAGTTAGTGCATTTTCATTATGAACATTCATTCTCATCATTTGTGCACTTCATGCCTAATATACACCAATTTAGGCCCAATGAGTCATCTGATTCTAAGGAATGTAATTATAAATATTTTAATTTTATATTTTGGGAACTATATATACACTTAAATGTGAAAATTTTTAATTCAGGGATCAATGGATGATTCATAAACGATGATGGAGATATTTAGAGATGAAAGGAAGCAATTCTAGAAAAGGCAGATTGGACACCATCCCACTTATGAGACTGTGGAGACCAACATACAGGCCCAATGAATCCCAAATTTTGTGAGATGATAGAAGAAATGTTGAGGAACAAATCACTCTTCATTAGATAATGCTAATTAGGCCTCTATGGTGGTCATTAAGGCATCCCAAGTTAGAGATACAATTCTGGGCCAGATTCTGCGGCCCAGAAAAACAGCCCACTAATATGATCATATCTCAGAATATACAACTCCAAATGGGTCCAAATTTTACAGGCGGTTAGGAGACATCTGGGGATCCATTTTCTTCTTCTATGTACCACTCTGATTCTTCCATCTAGAAGGTCATAAAAGCGCGTCTGTTCGGTGGATGAAAGTTGGTTGCCACCTCGGGTCAAATGTGGAAAAGTCTAAGTTCCACAAGCTTTCCACCACCCTAGGACTACCATAATCAAGTGGGATGATTTGTACTGTTGGAGGCTCGACCCAAGGCTTCCAAAATTCCTATTTAAGGCAGTGGTGGTGGATGAGTTGAGAATCTTTGAGCTTGTTTTCATCTTAATGTTATGCTGCCAATTTCTCTTTGTAATGTTCTTCCTTCACATGTAAGTTGTTTTAATTCATCCTTGTTTCTTAATAAAAGTTCTTATTCTTTTATTATTATGTTCTTCTCCTTATTACTTTGATACCATTGGTTCAAGGTGTGAACTTGTTCATACCAAACCTTGTGAGATTATCACACAACGGTGGAGTGATTGTTATTTTATTGCGTTTTTTTTTACTTCTCCATTTCCTCCCTCATGAGTCTACTTTCCGCTTCCATTGAAACCATAGAATCAATGGAGGGATAACCCACTTATGGTTTGATCCAAGGGAGTAGAAAGGGGCTGGATTTGATGTTATTTATCACCTCATTAATGTATAATCACTTCTTTAATTGAGATTTTTATTGGATGATTTTTAAACTCCATCGTCTTTGTTGAATTTAAGGTCACACACTTCAAGTGATAATACGAACATTTACCTTGAAGTGCTCAAAACTTTGATCCTTCAAGTGTATATGTGATTAGTATTAAAGGGTGTAGGCATTAAACCAGTAAGTGATGATGTTGTTTTATCTCCTTAAATGAACCCATCTCAAATTTAAGAAATTGAAATCATTAAAAAGGAAATACGTCCAATCCACCCCGAGCGATAACCTAGGATCAACTCGTTCTTTTAAATTGAATTCACTTAAGTCTCTTAGAGTTCCTTTAAACCCATATAAAATCAACCCAAGTTGGCCACTTCATAGACAAAAACAGTCCATAGAATGTACGTGTCTATAGGTTTCTTCTTAGGTCTCTGAGGATTCGATAACCCAAGCTAAACTACAAGGACCGTTCTGCCTTCATCTCTTGGGTAAATTTGAGAGAGAATCAAATTTTGGTGCCATTTCTAGGGACCCAAGTAAGTCATCTAAACACTCATTCTATTATCCTCCATTTCTTCTTTTCTCATCCAAATTCTCTTATCTTGTCCCTTTCTCGTTTTTTTTTCTTTTGGCGCATGTCCGCCTACACCCACGATCAATCAAACCGTCTAGTTAGGGTGGATAGTCCTGGGGTTGGGGAGTCAAGTACACCAAGGGAACTCATTACATTAGATCCTAATCTTCCTAATACTCTAGAGTCCAAAATTGAGCCAATTTCAATAGAAGTTATTCAAAGAAACCAACTCATAAACCCGGGTGAGAACCAAAATGGAAACCCAAATGAGGCAGCCCCAAACTTGGGGAATGCAATTGATCAAACCATGAATGACTACCTCACACCTTCCTGGACCAATGCCCCCTCATGCATTAGACAAAATTCCCTAGGAGATTCCAACTACATCTTTAAACCCCATGTCCTAAACCACCTTCCCGCATTCCATGAAATGGAGTCCGAGATGCCATACCTGCACATTAAGGAGTTCAATGACATTGTAGAAACCATGTGTCCCCCACATCAACTAGAATCAGCTAAGATGAGGTTATTTCCTTTTTCTTTAAAGGATCAAGCTAAAAATTGGCTAAAAAATTTGAGACCATCATCCATCAACTCTTGGGACCAACTACAAAGAGAATTCTACAAAAAATACTCTCCCCACCATAAAACAATTGCACTTAAAAAGAGTATCCAAAACTTTTTTGAAAAAGAGGGAGAGTCATTCTATGAAATATGGGAGAGGTTCAAAGACACTATAAACATGGTTCCACACCATGGTTTTTATATTCCTGAACAAGTGAGAATTTTCTATGAAGGGTTGGGTCCGGGGAACAAACAATTCATTGACATGATGTGTAATGGAACCTTTAAAAACAAAGCCCCAAATGATGCTTACGAGTATCTAGAAAGCCTTTCTGAACAAAACCAAACATGGGGAACTTCACCTTATTCTGAAAAGCCACAAAGAACTACTATAATTCATACACTTAGAGAAGAGGAAAGCCTTAGGGATAAACTCGCAGCACTCTCTAGGAAGGTTGAAGAGATAGACCTTAGGAAAGTCCATGAAATCCAAACTGTAGACCTTGTTTGCACAATTTGTGACAAACATGACCATAAGACAGACAACTGCCCAACTATTCCATCCATCAAGGGTGTTCTTTTAGGAGGACCTACAGTGGAAGTAAATGCTTTGAACTTTCAAAAGCCTCAATACCAAAACAACTTCAACCCAAGGTATAATGACCACCCAGGCTTCCACTGGAAAGATAACCAACAACCTAGCCAACCACAGGGACAAAATCCTTACCCCCATCAGAACTACCAATCTCATAACCAGTTCCAAACCCAACCTATCCAATACCAACAGCCACCGGTCCATTTTCAACAAACTATCCCACCTCCAAAATATCCCCCGGGATAAACCAATCTTCTCAAGCACCAACCCAAACTGTTCCACAAAGCCTACTAGAACAACTGTGCAAACAAATGGAGAGGATGAACTCAGAGGTATCTTCCCTAAAACAAGAACTTCAAACCATAAAAACTGGAAAGGCACCCATGCCTACTCAGGCGGTTCCATCCTCAACTTCAAGGGGAGAGTCAAGTTGTGCTCAAACAAATCATGAACAACTAAAGGCTGTGATTGTTTTAAGAAGTGAGAAATCAATTGAGAAACCTGAACAACTAATTCAGAACCCACCTAAAGATTAAAACTTGGATGAAATTTCAAATTAACCACAAGATCAAACTGAGGAAACTGATAACATTTTCAAGGAAACAACTCTTCAACAAACAACCTCACAACCTGCACCATTTCCTCAACGCATAAGGGGGAAAACCAAGCCTGAACTGAGTGAAACGTTGAGAGAAATATTTTCACAAGTCAAGTTGAACATACCCCTTATCGATGAAATCCAAACCATACCTGCCTAAGTACCTTAAGGACTTGTGCACTTTTAAAAGAAAATTTTCACATAAAAACCAAGTCCTTTTGGCTGCTAATGTGAGTACCACCATTCAAGGGACCATTCCTCCTAAGTTGAAAGACTCGGGTTGCCCTTACATCAATGTTGAACTAGGAGAGAGCAAAGTTGTCAATGCCTTGTGTGACCTAGGTGCTAGTGTCAATCTCATCCCATATGCTTTTTACTTCCAGTTAGGCCTAGAAGAACTCCAAACCACATCTGTCACACTTCAGATTGCTGATCGTAGCATTAGGGTTCCAAAGGGGATTTTGAAGGACGTTCTGGTAAAGGTTGAAAACTTCATCTACCCTGCTGATTTCATTATCCTTGACAACCATCCAAACTTAGGAAATAAGGAACAAACCCCAATTATCCTTGGTCGTCCTTTCCTTGCAACAATCAACTCTGTTATCTGAGTTCGAAATGGGAACATGACCATCGCCTTTGGGAACATGAGTCTTGAATTGAACATCTATAATGCAAGATCACAAATAGGGGATGATGAGGACATTCATGAAGTAAACATGATAGGAAGTAGTGATAATGAATCCATGGAACATCAAGGAATATTTGATGAAGGTTTAAGTCGGGATGAGATTGATTTCCTTTGTTCATATGAAGGAAGTTTATCTCCTTGGCTTGAATCATTTTCAAATTGCTCTTATGATGAAGTCTTAGGTCCAACAATCAGTGAAACCTTTCAAGAAACCACTTTCATGGAGATCACTCCAAATTCCTTCCCTAAATCTGATCAAGACAATCTAGTAGCTGAAACTTATACATGTGGGGAATCAATCCTATCTGAAACTCTAAAAAAAGAAATTGAACTTGATCCAATTTCCCAATCTTCTGTTGAAATTCCGAACCAACCTGGTCTTGAATTGAAGGAACTTCCCACTACACTCAAGTATGCTTTCCTAGGGGACAATCAAACACATCCTATTTTCATTTCTTCTTCTCTTGAATCCAATCATGAAAGGATGCTTCTAGATGTCCTTAGGAAGCATAAGAAAGCCATTGGTTGGACCCTTTCTGATATTCCTAGGATTAGACCACTTATCGGGACACATAGGATTGTTCTGGAATCTGATTCAAAGCCATGTCGTCAACCTCAATGGCGACTCAATCCTAATCTCATGGAGGTAGTAAGGAAGGAACTTCTGAAATTGCTAAAATCTGGTATCATATATCCCATAGCTGAGAGTGAGTGGGTGAGCCCAATCCAAGTGGTTCCAAAAAAGGTCGGAATCACGGTGATAACCAATGAGGATGGAGAGATTCTTCCAACAAGGGTGAGTAGTGGATGGAGGGTATGCATTGACTACAGGAAGCTAAACTCATTCACCAAGAAGGACCATTTCCCCTTACCATTCATTGACCAAGTCCTTGAGAGAGTGGCAGGTTATGCCTTCTATTGTTTCTTAGATGGGTACTCGGGGTACAATAAAATTGAGGTCTCCCTAGAGGATCAAGGGAATACTACATTCACATGTCCATTTGGAACCTTTGCTTTCAAACGCATTCCTTTTGGGTTATGCAATGCCCCTGGAACCTTCTAGCGGTGCATGATGGGAATCTTCTCAAACATGGTAGGGGATTTTCTAGAGGTCTTCATGGATGACTTCTCTGTGTTTGGGGATACATTTGAGGGATGTCTGAGGAATGTAGAGAGAGTCTTGTCAAGATGTGAAGAAAATAATCTAGTCCTAAACTGGGAAAAATGCCATTTTATGGTTAAAGAGGGACTAGTTTTAGGCCATCTGGTCTCAGGTAGGGGGATTGAAGTTGATAAAGCCAAGGTTGACATCATTCGTCACCTTCCATCACCCAAAACTATCAAGGAAGTGAGGTCTTTCTTAGGACATGCTGGTTTCTATAGAAGATTCATCAAGGACTTTAGTTCAATATTTTGTCCCCTTTGTGCTCTCCTAGTAAAGGATGCTCCATTTGTTTGGACAGAAAGCTGTGAGGGTTCATTCTCAACCCCCAAATCCTCTCTCACCTCTCCTCCCATTATGAAATCTCCAAATTGGAACCTTCCTTTCGAACTTATGTGTGATGCCACTTACTTTACTGTAGGAGTTGTGTTAGGACAACGTTGTGATAAAAATCCTTATGTCATTGCTTATGAAAGAAAATCCTTAAATGATGCCCAAATCAACTACACCACCACTGAAAATGAGTTACTTGCTATTGTGTTTGCCTTAGAGAAGTTTAGGTCCTACCTATTAGGATCCCCCATCACTGTGTTCACTGACCATTCTGCACTAAAATACCTCTTCTAAAAACAAGATGCTAAGGCTAGACTGATTAGGTGGGTCCTTCTCTTACAAGAATTTGACCTCACAATCAAGGATAAAAAGGGAGTTGAAAATGTTGTAGTTGATCACCTCTCTAGGATGGAATTCAAAGACAAATCAAATCACCTTTCTGTGTCTAATTCGTTTCCTGATGAACACCTATACTCTGTGAGTGACTGCCCTTGGTATGCTAACATAGCAAATTTCTTAGTGACAGGATTCATTCCAAAATTCTTAGGGACTCAAGCTCGAAGGAAATTTCTTTCTGATGTTAGACACTATGTGTTTGATGATCCATACCTCTATAAGTTCTGCCCTGACCAAGTCATTCGGAGGTGTGTTCCAGAATCTGAACAAGAGTCCATCCTTAAATTCTGTCATAGTGAGGCATGTGGAGGTCACTTTTCCTCTAAGAAAAAATCTGATAAGATTCTTCAATGTGGTCTTTTCTGGCCCACCCTCTCAAGGGACTCCTACACATTTTGTCAAAGTTTTCCTAGGTGTCAATAAGTAGGTTCCATCACAAAAAGTAATCAAATGCCACTCACTCCCATCTTAGTGGTTGAAATATTTGACTATTGGGGAATTGACTTCATGGGTCCCTTCCCAAACTCTCGGGGATACCTCTACATACTCTTAGCTGTTGATTATGTCTAAAAATGGGTTGAGGCCATTCCCACTAAGTCCAATGATTGTCAAGTTGTGATTCGATTTCTAAAAGAGAACATATTTTCAAGATTTGGAATTACTAGGGCTATAATCAGTGATCAAGGAACCCATTTCTGCAACCGCTCATTCTCTTCACTCATGTCTAAGTATGGTATTTCTCATAAAGTGTCCACTACATACCATCCTCAAACCAATGGTCAAGATGAGTTAGCGAATAGGGAGATTAAGCAAATTCTTGAAAAAACTGTCAACCCCTCTAGGAAAGATTGGTCTGAGAAACTCTTAGATGCTCTTTGGGCCTATATAACCGCATATAAAACCATTTTAGGAATGTCCCCATATAGGTTGTTTTATGGTAAAGTATGCCATTTGCCAGTGGAGATTGAACATAAGGCCTTTTGGGCAATTAAGAAAATGGATTATGACCTCTCATTGGCCGGAACAAAAAGGAAATTAGATCTCAATGAACTGGAGGAACTAAGGATGGAGGCTTATGAAAATTCAAGGATCAATAAAGCTAGAGTTCAAGCCTACCAATCTAGGAATATCAAGGTCAAACATTTTGAACCAGGAAAACTTGTGCTCTTTTATAGTTCAAAACTTCATTTACACCCGGGAAAGTTAAGGTCTAGATGGTCAGGTCCTTTCATAGTGCATCATGTATACCCCCATGGGACAGTAGAGATTCAAGATCCCACTAGTGGTCACATTTTCAAGGTCAATGGTCAAAGGTTAAAAACATTCATTGAATCATTCAATAAACAGGAAATAGATGTTGAGTTAATTGAGCCAATCTATGAACCAGGAAAAAATTGATAAATTTAGGATCTATGTCGGGCTAACGACGTTAAACAAAGCGCTGCACAGGAGGCAACCCGTGGTTTTTATGTTTCTAATCTTTTTGAATCATCTTTATTTTTCAAATAAGATTAATTAATCATTTTTATATTTAAAAATAAAAAAATAGACTTTTGACTTGTTCTTATATTATGAGTATGGATGGGTACGAAAGGGGAGCACCATATTCATCTGTGTCACGTGGTGTGATCTTTGAGTAATACCTTACCCAGAAATTTAAAAAGAAGACAATGTATCATCAGTTTATTTTGTTGTATTTTTATTATTTTATAGGTTAAGATAAAAATAATAAAAATAATATAATAATTAAAAAAGGGGACACGCCATAGGCCGTGGGGAAAACCCTGTCACAACCAGTGAAGCCGTGGGGACTCGAACCCGGGACCGAAGGGAGATAGGGGCGCGCGCTTACCACTGACCTACGGCTTAATGTGCTTGTTTATTCTATAATTTTTATATATATACTTATATTTTACTTATATATATATATATATATATTGTTTTGTTTTGTTTGTTTGTTTTCCTTTTTCTACTAGGAAACTTTGCAAGCGACATGGATATCAAAGGACTAAATTCGAGCGACAAGAACTTCAAACTTCAACCACCAAGTGACTTCATTACATGATCCCCATATTTCAATTTCCTTATTGAACTCCCCTTTTATTCCTCTACCCCATTCTAAATTTTATTTTTACAAAACTAGGGACAGTTTCATTCTAAGTTGGGGGGTGTGGAAACAAAATTTTTGTTTAAAAAAAACAATGATAAAAAAAAGAAGTAAAATTCCTTTATCATTCATATAATAACATCTTTTCTCAAATTAAAACTACATAGAAAATAACTTTTATTTCCTTGAATCTTAATTTAATTCATGATTAAGTTTAAAAGCATTGATTTTGGAAGTTTGGTTGTCCAATGAAAATTTTCATCATTTTTATTTTCATCCATTAAATCAAAATGGCACAATGCACGTCCTCTAGACTGTGGGGTACTAATTTGAATTTTTGGGATCCCATAATAAATAGCATGGGCTGATTTGATTTTTTTGAATAATATGAGTATTCAAAAAAAAAAAAATTGTGTGTGGAGCAATGGATTGATAAAATGCGAGGCTTTTGGTACTTGGGGATCGTGACTCCAGAGTTGTCTAGCCCTGAGTTTTTCAATCTATCTCTATTTATGGTAATATGTCTTTGTTTTTTATTAAGTTAACTCGAGGCGATGCCCGAGTATGTGGGCTTCACTTGGTGCCCTAAGGCCTTTGAGTCTGGGAGTCATCGGCAAAGTCTTGCTACATGGGTTAATTTGATTAACTGCAATCTCAATTACTATAGCAATATTGCAAAAAAAAATCCAAAAAAATAATAATAATGAAGAATACTCATATTAGGATTATATGTGATTCCACCTAGCACTTCCATGATTTCCCCCTTGAATGAAAATGAACCCCCATATCTATTGTGATTCACAACACATCATTACACCTAATTGAGTTGGATGAAGTATGATGATGGATTTGATCAAAGGAATGGGCTTGGGATTGGGATCTGCTTTTAAATTCATCTTGTTTTAAATTATCTTGATAGGTTATAAAAATATATTTGTGTGCAGTTTACATTGTGAGCATTGTTTGTTATAATGTGTTTGAAGAAAGGAATTCAAATAAAATCATTGAATTATTTGCTCAGGACTAGAAAATATCAAGTTGGGGGTGTGATTATCCAATAAAAACATATATTTTAATTACATTTTAATGGTATTAAATGTTCATTTTTGATCTTATGGGCCTGAGTTAGTGCATTTTCATTATGAACATTCATTCTCATCATTTGTGCACTTCATGCTAATATACACCAATTTAGGCCCAATGAGTCATCTGATTCTAAGGAATGTAATTATCAATATTTTAATTTGATATTTTTGAAACTATATCTAAACTTAAATGTGAACATTTTTAAAAAAGGGATCAATGGATGATTCATAAATGATGATGGAGATATTTGGAGATGAATGGAAGCAATTCTAGAAAAGGAAGATTGGACATCATCCCACTTATGAGACTGTGGGGCCCAACATACAGGCCCAATGAATCCCAAATTTTGTGAGATGATAGAATAAATGTTTAGGAACAAATCACTATTCATGATATAATGCTAATTCGGTCTCTATGGTATTCATTAAGGCAGCCCAAGTTAGAGATACAATTCTGGGACAGATTCTGCGTCCCAAAAAAATAGCCCACTAATCTGATCATATCTCCGAATATACAACTCAAAATGGGCCCAAAGTTTACAGGAGGTTAGGATACATCTGGGGATCCATTTTATTCTTCTATGTCCCACTCTGATTCGTCCATCTAGAAGGTCATCAAAGCACGTCTGTTCGGTGGATGAAAGTTGGCTTCCACCTCGGGTCAAATGTGGAAAAGTCTAAGTTCTACAAGCTTTCCACCACCCTAGGCCTACCATAATCAAGTGGGATGCTTTGTACTGTTGGAGGCTCGAACCAAGGCTTCCAAAATGCCTATTTAAGGCAGTGGTGGAGGAGGAGTTGAGAATCTTTGAGCTTGTTTTCATCTTAATGTTATGCTGCCAATTTCTCTTTGTAATGTTCTTCCTTCACATGTAAGTTGTTTTAATTCATCCTTGTTTCTTAATAAAAAAATTTCTTCTCTTATTATTCTATTCTTATCCTTATCACTTTGATACCGTTGGTTCAAGGTGTGAACTTTTTCATACCAAACCTTGTGAGATTATCACACAACGGTGGAGTGATTGTTATTTTATTGCGTTTTTTTTTTACTTCTCCATTTCCTCCCTCATGAGTCTACTTTCCGCTTCCATTGAAACCATAGAATCAATGGAGGGCTAACCCACTTATGGGTTGATCCAAGGGAGTAGCAAGGGGCTGGATTGGATGTTATTTATCACCTCATTAATGTATAATCACTTCTTTAATTGAGATTTTTATTTGATGATTTTTAAACTCCATCGTCCTTGTTGAATTTAAGACCACACACTTCAAGTGCTAATACGAACCTTTACCTTGAAGTGCTCAAAACTTTGATCATTCAAGTGTATAGTTGATTAGTATTAAAGGGTGTAGGCATTAAACCAGTAAGTGATGATGTTGTTTTATCTCCTTAAATGAACCCATCTCAAATTTAAGAAATTGAAATCATTAAAAAGGAAATACGTCCAATCCACCCCGAGCGATAACCTAGGATCAACTCATTCTTTTAAATTGAATTCACTTAAGTATCTTAGAGTTCCTTTAAACTCATATAAAATCAACCCAAGTTGGCCACTTCATAGCCAAAAACAGCCCATAGAATGTACGTGTCTATAGGTTTCTTCTTAGGTCTCTGAGGATTCGATAACCCAAGCTAAACTACAAGGACCGTTCTACCTTCATCTCTTGGGTAAATTTGAGCGAGAATCAGGGAATCAATGGGTTCTTGTATCATATATCCCATTTGAAAAATTAATGCACTCTCACCCTCCCCAATTAGATTAAATGTGTTTTCATTCAACACATTCAGTTGGGTCCTAGAGTTCTAAGATTGAACTCCTCCTCTAGGAACATGACATCTTTTATAAGACACACCATATCCTATTAAACAAAAATTCATAACAAATTAAATAATAACTAATTTTTTAATTAAAAATATACATGATTGTAGAACATATAAATTAAAATTTCAATAAATTAATATAAAAAATAAAAAACATCATACCCGTAATGGTAAATGAACTACCCAGGGCTTCCTGTGAAATATCTAAATATATAAAAATATAATAAAGTTAAATAAATAATTTATAATACAAATAATTCATAAATTATTTCAAAGATGATAAGAATTTTTCTATGTAACTAAAAAAATTACATACAATCGTTCACCATTCATAAAAATACATCTTATATTCTTTAGTTTTCTTCACAGACCATTATATATATTCTTTTCATATAAATACCATGGTTTGGTAAAGTTTTTTATCATAAAATTTAGTAATATGTGGTTCTGATCATTTAATAAGTAAATCCCCAATTTTGAAAATTTTTGCCTCAACTTTCCAGTTCGAATTAGTTTTGAAAAAGTAAACCTTCTCTACCTATGATTCCAATATAAAGGACTCATTACTTACTCAGGCCTATCTATACAACATGTTTTTAACATTTACCAAAGTAAATTTGAAATTTTCCAAATTCAATCCATGAAACATATTGAACCAATCACACCTCAATAATACATATTTTAAGTTGTGGATGTAATTAAATTTAATAATGTATCTCAACAGTATACAATAATAACCTACATCGATGGCTGGATAACTAATACCAGGGGATTGAATATCATGATTCATGTAAACATAACCAATATGAAATTAAATTCTGGAAGAATCTGAATACTTATAATGATGAGATATAATAAATGGACAATCAACTAGTTGGTTGAATTCTTTAGTCACTGTTTGAGCACCTGATTCATGCATATTGTGAATCTAAAAAGTTCACATATGTCAATATACTAAAGATTGTAAAAATACAACTTGATACATTGTAAAAATATTAAATCAAATATATAAACATACATGATTCTTGAACCACTAATTAAATGAGTTGAAGTGAAGTTGGTGCATCTAATGATTAGTGGAATGTGGCCTTCTTGGTTTCAACTCAATGATATTCATCACAAATTAAAAAAAAGAAAATGAACAAATAAAATGTATAAAAATAAGACACAATAGATCAACTATATAACTTACTATATGAGTGGAATAATTGATGTATTGTTGACCAACATGTATCAATGAACTTAAACACACTCTTCATTGTCCATATCAAACAATCATTGTTTTTTTATTTTAAATTCATAAACCAAGTGGGTTTATCTATTTTTTTAACCGCATCAATATGTGGAACACAAAAATTCATGCATTCATATATCAAATAACCCATAGAAATCAAAGCTCCTAGATGAATTCTATTTCATACATACCATTTAAATATATTCAATTTTCTCTCTATTTGATGCATACATCAAATTTCAGAGGACCACTAACAATGAATTCACTAGTTAGCGATATAGTCAAGTGGATCTTGAAATAAAAAAAGAAGGCATAAATTGTTCCTACAAGTGACATAGTTTAAGAAATATCTTTCCATGTAGCTTTTTAAATCACTAATGTGATGATTTCTCAAATAAAACTATCTAAAAAACTAAAAATAATAATCAAATACTCAACAACATGGGTATAAAAACAATTGAGAATTGAAATTGGGATTAATTATTAAATTATAAAATTATTATCATGAATTTTCAACCCCTATAATGGATTAAGGTTTTGGAAATAGTGAAAAATGGTTTCTACCTATCTAATGATGGTTTTACATTATATATAAGGAATAATCTATAAGAATGTATCAAATAAGCTTAATATCTAATGAATATAACTGAAGAAACTAGATAAAATGAATTATGAAACATATGAAAGATCATTACATGTAAAATTTATAATTAATTTAATGAAAAAAATCATCAATATTCAGATTCATTATTTGATAAATATGTTGATCATTCCAATTTGTTTCAATTTTTACTATCTTTTCACCAAGAGGATCTAAAGTATAATCCCTCTAGTGGTAGTTCACATGTGTTCCCGGACCTCAAAGAATCATTCATGGAAATCTCGGTGTTATCATAAAAGTATTAATCAACCTACATCACTCACCTTTGATCACAACACAATCCATCAGGTGAAATAATTGTCAATCTTATTCTTTAAATCTTGAAAGTGAGGATGGAGAAAGAGAAAATATATCAGTCTTAGGAGGAACCCTAGATATTTTCTTTAGTGAGTGAATTTTCTAGGGAGAGTATTCATTTAAAAAAACAAAAATGTTTTTAAACCTTCACAGAAATGATATTAATGGGTATATATAGAGTTATTTTAGAAAATTATCAATTTCACATAGACTGTAATCCAATATCTCAATCCATAGAGAAATCACATCTAATGATGATGATAATAATTATAATAATAATAATAATAATAATAATAATATTTCTTTGATACCTTCATATCTCATTGATAATATAAATATCAATTAATAAATTAATATATATTTCAATGATATTTAATATATAATTTTCATTACTAAATGATTAATTTGGACCCTCCTCATTCCTCTATTTTCTGCACCTCTGATAATAAATAAAAATAATTCATTCAATAAATAAATATATATTACATATACAGTCTTGAGAATAAGTATTTATTTAATATTTAACTCACGTAAATATTCTCACTAAATATTCTCAATCAATAAATACTAAATAAAAATTATTTCTCAGTCTTAAGAATAATATTTATTCCAATTGTTAAATTCAAATTAAATGTAACAGAGATCAATGAAAACACTAAGTGTGAGACACTCTCGGACTCTTTCTCATTGGTATTAGATAGATATTCCAAAATTTCATTATAAGAGTCTAACAACACATAAATGCACCAACATAGAAAGAATTTAATGTCATAATGACAACAACCGCATATGAATGATCACCGTGTAATATAATTTGTTTGTCTCAATATCTCATAAAGTAGGCTGAATAGTTATGTCATCAACCTATTTGATTAATATGTATTTCTTTGTATATCTTAGATAAAACCTTCAATACACCATATATATGGATTTTAGTTTGATAGTTTCATCCCAATCAATGGGATGGGATGTCAATTTTTGTAAATATTGATGTAGTAAATCATTCATTGACTTATTTATTAATTTCATATTAATCAAGATGCACCTAATGAATCCTACTTCACCAAAATCATATAAAGTAATAATTTTGGTAAATAAATTAATGCATGAAACTCATGATATGTATTAATAATAATATCAAGTCTAATTACTATCACAATTGTTCGCAAATATAAATATACAATGACAGGTAATACATGAGAAATTTCTACTGGTGGGTATGTTCCCATAATCTCGTCTATTGGAGAATACTAAGTGTGAAAAACGTGATCTAAAGCCGCAATAGATTATGAGAATCCAAAACTTGGTGGTTTATATCATCTTTATCCCCTTAGATGATTTCAACCAACCATAAGACATATATTTATAAACATTATCATAGTATTTTATGGTTCTCATTATATTGGGAAACTAGTATAACCTTTTGATGCAATAAATACTCAGACCTTCTCCCATTGTTTTTTTGTGAAATAACACTCATATTTTGATAAGTTGTTAATATCCAAGTTTATGAAAATATGGGTAATCAAAAGTAGAAAAAATGTTGGTTCTATGGAACCATGTCTAAAAACACTCCCACTTATACTATATCCAAATGAATACTAACCAGCTAGTTATCACATATAGAACATGCTTCTACTGATAATGGATATAGTTTTAAACCTACCTTGATTTGTGGTGATTTATGGTCTTTTAACATATATTTGTGGCTAATATGATCACTAAAACCACACTTCCATTATATAATACCTAAGAAAGTGATATATTGTGTATTCAATTTTTTTCCTTGTCATAGAATAGACCGCTTGGATAATACCAATATAAAAGTTTATCATGGAAATAATAATACGCTACTATTTTGGTATAACAAAATTTCAAATCTAATCCCTGTTAAACCACTTCTTAGGCTATATTTTAAGTCAAACATAATAAATAATTATAGACATGGAAATTTAGTTTGTAATAAGTTTTTTGTGCATATTACATTAGCCTCACTATGATCTTTGTTAAAAATGATTAGAAGGTAAACCAGTGTTGTATCCCCTTAGCCACTAGTATTCTCATTTCTCATTTCACTAGGAACTTATGTTGTTATACATTCTCAATTACTATTGGATAGTTCTAACTATAAGTCTGTACATTTCATCAGGTCTTATTTGATAACTTCATATTATATTTTATGCATAAGAAATATCAAAAACTTGTACATATCAGACATATGAGATAGATTATTATCACTTAATATTCTGAAATTTTATTCATTATATAATCTATATAATAGATTTTAAATTCTATGTGACATGGGAAACAATTCAGTATTGAATTGTTCCATATTGTCAGAGTATGTACTATAAAAAGATTATGATACCAATAGATCTATATCTATAAATCACATTTCTTATAACCTAGTTGATATGTAAAGTAATTCTAGGAAAAATATATTACCTTATCTTAACAAACTAGAAAGAATAAGCATTTTGTTTTCATAAGGTATCAATATATATTTCATGAAAACAATTTCACTCCCAGAAACCTATTTCAAACACCTAGAAGTACTTTATTCCAAAAAAATATTTTATCATCATTATCACTACTACATATAGTTATTTTAAAAGTGCTAGAAACCTCTTTTAACAGTGATAAAAATGCACTGTTGTCACGAACCAGGTCGGGTCGCCATCTGATCCAGTGCCCGACCCGGTCTGCAACATGGCTCAAAGGGCGTTCCCAATCCCCAAGGGTTGGCACAAGTGCCCGAGTATCAAGAGTAACATGTGGGAACGATTTACCCGAAATAAGATACATAAAACAATCAGCATGACTGATAAACTACAACTGAAGAACTATCAACCAAACAAGCCCCTAAACTAAAAACAAACTTAAAGGTCTACAACTCGATCCAATAACTAAAAAGAAATGACAACATCAAAAACTGAAACTCTGACTCAAACCTCCCTACAAAAGAGAGGCCACAACAACACCACTCTGCATGAGAAGGTCAACTGCAACCTGGACCACCATCACTGAGATCAACACTTCGACCAGGAATACAAAAGAAATAGAAAATACCACTACAAAATATTTCACTTTTTCCAACAGGATCATATCTGTCGGTAAAAGTGCATTTTCTGTTAGTAAAACGTTTTACCAACATATATGTCCCTGTCACTAAACTTTTGGTAAAAACTCTGTCGCTAAATGCTTTTGAGATAGATAAAATCATTCTGTTGCAATTATAATAATACCAACAGATAATATATATGTTGGTTATAATGTTTAGCAACAGGTTATAATGACAAATTTTTCTGTTGGTAATAATATTACCAACATATAATATATATGTTGGTTAAAGTGTTTAGCAATAGGTTTTGATGAAAAATTTATCTGTTGGTAATAATATTACCAGCATAGAATATATATTTATTTATAAATTAAATTTGAATAAAATTTATAAAATTTTATTGCTCGTAAAATTAAATATCATATATATTATTTTATCATATATAATACATCGATTTTATTTAATAAATCGAATACAATTTTAACACATGTTCAAAAAAGTTTCATGTTATAAATATTAATTAATTTATCATATATAATACATGTACATTAATTATTAAACCAAATAAGATTTTAACAAATGTTCAATTTTAGAAAAAAATTAATTATATTAATAATGAAATTTAATACAAAAGGATCCCTCACACCCCACCCACACAACGTTGAGACCACATCGACCCATCTATGCCTCCAAAAGAGCATCCCATCCATGTGAGAAAACATCCATGCCAGCGAACCAAATCCCGCACCAAACACTAACGAGTACCTCCAATAAACCATCCATGGCATGCAAGCGAGTAATCCATGCCAACGAATTAAATCTAGCACCAGTAACTTATCTCCAGAACCATCTCATCTATGCTGGCGAGCACCAGCGACCCATCCATGCTGGCAAGTTAGAGCTCCAGCAGCATTCTATTCATACCAGAGCCATGTAATGAGTTATAGAACAAAACCCCAAAATGGGGAAGCCTCTATCCATGTGTTAAGTACGAATAAAACATTGGTGAATAGAAAAAAAATGAATAAATCATTACCTTTTAAATAAACATGTGTTAAGTGATGACAAAAGTTACCTAAATCAAGATCTTTGTAAGACTACCAAATGTAAGAGTAGAATGCCTAAACATCCGATTCTTCACATTCTGTACTGCTAACATGAGAAGTAACATTTTCCAATTTGAAGAGATCTCCAAGAACATATGATGTGGCAACATGAATTGGGAACCAATTCATGCCCCAAAGGAATTTATTAAAAGCAAAGATAATAGTACATACACGAGGTGCAAAGAGCTTGCACCAGCCGGGAAAAATATGGGGGAAACAAAATTAGAAATCATACAGTCTACTCAAAACTGGAATACTGACTAAGAGAGGAAGCAGCATCACCTTCAAGGTTGTTGAGAATTACAGCAAATTCAAACCTTTAAATCCGGAACTAGAATCAGATAACATCCTAAGAGAGCTTGAAAAAAATTGTCAATGCATACAGATCAGCAAGAGGCATCCTTATCTTCAGCTCATAACTGATAAAGCAAACCAAAATAACTTCAATGAATTCCAACAAAGCAGCGATGTGAACAATGAACAGAAGAATCAGATTACACTATCCATGTAACAGAGGCAGAACAGGCTCAAAGTCAGGATTATAAATCAGATCCAAACCAGTAGTAAGTAGACAATGCAGTAGAGTAGACATGCCAAAAGTAGAAATCAGAAAACAACATCCCATATGCATCATCAACTCCAAAAGCAGACAGAAACATAGCAACAATCAGCCAACAGAATAAGATATCCCAGATTCCAGCATCAAAAAACCTTTCATACCAGAAAAAACTTGCAAAAACAGTGGACAAAATAAGTTGAAACCAGCACTTCAGAAGATGCAACATCCTTGGAAAGAACAACATCATATCATATAAGATTGTCAGAAGAAACTAAAACAGAAACAATGAGCAGCGATTCACCAATCAAGAACCATGGATTATGAAGTTTTTTTGGAACTCTTTCTTCATTCTATCATTGAAAATGTCCTACTTAATAGCTAATAAAATGTCACGCAACACATTATCTAAAAATCGTTTTCCATGGTTTGTTTTAACAATGCAAAAATATTTTTCCACAACTTATTTTAAATGAATCAAAACACAAAATCTTAACTTGTGAGGATGGTGTTTTCTATAGTTTATTTTAGCAACCTCTACCTAAATAAAAACCCAAAGTATCAAAAATATGTCCACATGAAAACAACCAGACTTTAAATGAAAACATGTAGGAAAAATCCAATTTCACTCAAGATAGGTCCTACCAAAGTGTAGTGAATATAAAAATTATTGAAATGATTGAAAAAACAACAAAATTCATAATAAAGGAAGAAAGGGAGGTTGATTCTAACCTCACTAATAAGATATTCAAATGTCACCTCCATCCCAGATAGCTTCATGCAAATCCCAAAAAACTTCTCTAGCTTGTACCCTCTCATTCAGGGACCTGGGTTCCAAAAAAAACCTTACCAGTTCAATCAATAGCATAACTTCAGATTCCATAACATGAAAATTCAAGCAAAATAAATAGACTATAGAATATCACCCTTCATTTACCTTCATTAACTTTTACCCGTTAATCCAATAATTTATGAAAAATCAATAGAGAATAACTGGAGTTCAATGTCACTACCTGAGTTATCATACAGATCCAAGTATACCATAGTAGTAAGGTTAGATTTGTGGATTCCTCATGGAGACACATTGTAACTGTGAGAGCTTGGTAGAGACCATTCATTGGATACTTTACTTTCGAATAATGTGGAGTTGGACTTCATTCTGTCTTTCAAAAAAGGTATTACCTGCACAATAGGGAAATAAACATTCAAAGTTGGCCTTTAATTTATAAAAAATGTGGACTTGGCATTAGGTTTGAAATAGTAAATTGTATAAAGTACCCATTATATGAAATTCTTCTAGTCAATGGGATTAACAGTATCAATAACCTTCCTACTAGCAATCATCTCCATGAAAATTAAACCAAATCCGTACCATCTTACTTAGTAGGCAACCACCCATCCCATGCATACTCAAGAGAAAAATATAGATAGGTCCCCATCACCAATGTAGAAACTTGGTTTTTATCCCAAGTTGGAAATATCTATAAAAGACTAAAATCAAAGAGATTTGGATTGAATTCATCATCAATAAATATGTTTAATGCATTGAAATCAAGGTATATTACTTGTGAGTAAATCAATTCAAGTAAAATTGGAAGATGAGTACTATGAAACTTGGGTGAGAGTAGAATTGTAGACTGGGATTTAACACACAGCCTGTACAGGACATGATGTAAAGGAATATGTTCATAATTGTATAGAATTGTACAGGCCATGTATTCAATCCATGATTACTTGAACACATGGCCTGAACAGAATAAATACATGTTGATTTGTATAGAAAATGTGGGAATGGGGGCTATGCTTTTACAAATAATTATAATAGAAAAGTGAAAAAAGTATCAACTCAACATAAAACCAACTGCATATATTTGATAGAATTTACCTTGACTCCCAGTTTGAGTACACATGGAATTAATACATGCTGGCTTTTAGCTTCCCCAGCTATCATATTTCCATCATCCTGTGAGAAAATTAACCACCTGCACATACATCTAATTAGCTCTAGCTTAGAAACCTCCTAGTCATGTTTCTTGTCCGCACTCTTCATTCGATTTCAACTATAATTTTGTTAAGAAAACCAAGGCAAATTTACCTCCTAAACAAAATCCCAATTAAACATAATACAAATATGGCATTAAAAACATGAGAAACCTTATAAAATCTTTTAACAGTGATGGCATTAACAATATGAGCAGCTCTTTAATGGATTCATACTAGAAGTAATTTTAAAATCTTTTAACAGTGATCTATTACCTTTAAACAGATGTAGAACATTCTTCTTCAACCGTGTCAAAGAATTTCTTGATGTTATGGTTCTGGGAATCTATATTGAAGCTCAAAGTTAAGAAAAAATATGGAACTCTATGAGGAACGTGTTGGTGCACTTAGCATTCTGTGTAAGACTTTTGATGTGGCAATTAGAGTTGAGATTCATCTTAAACTTTTCATCAGGCCCATGTACTCAGGCCCAACCATTCATGGAGCATCCATTGACTACTGCATGAGAAAAATAGGATGAACATCACTAGGATTACACAAACATATTTTTACACATTTTACAGATAGATTAAGATTTCAAAAACTGATTTTTACACAATTTATATAATGAGTTTACAGATTAAGAAGCTAGAGTTCAAGAATTATTCAAAGAAACATCCTGACCACACCTGTCCATGATCTACAGAAATACAATGGTGTCAAATGCACATGCCCTGTCCTCCACCTGTCTATGATCTCCAGGAATGTAGTGGTTTCAAATGCACAGGTACTCCATTCCTGACATGAAAGTCTTTGACAGTCGAGCATGCCCTTCATGCATTCCCTCTATGATCTTAAGGAAGTGTGTAGGTATAAATCCAAGCATGAATCAAAGCAGATAAATCAGAAATCTGATCAACACACTGAAATATCTAAACAGAATCTGCTCAACTTCAGGAAAAGGTAGGCAGTCCCAGAATTTTGCAAGCATCTGATCCAGAATCCTGCACTTGAATTCAGAAGGCATGTCTAAAACATTGGGACAAAGCAGATATCAATGAAGAAAAAATCAGAGGACATGATGAGAACTACAAGCATCTTAGTCCCAATGTTTTAGATCTAAAAACTTCAAAAAATGCTCATGATCAAGAGATCCAAACAGAAACATTTCATCTGCAAGGAGTTTCTAACAACCGTCAATCAAAGAAGATCCAGAATTATAAAAATCAAGTCCAGATATCAAAAAATGAATAGAACCAGACTGAAAAGACCCAAAGAATTCCAGAAATCCAATATAATTTAAATACATGGTCAAACTTCATGAAAAGACAAGAAGTTTCAAGAAACATATTACAAACATGTTCAAACACTAAGATACTTTACATGAAATTCAATGAAACTTCGTCAGTAATCTATTTCTCGCAAACATAATACATAATTGTTGTGGAATCCCCATAACTTCAAATGAGCTATTATCTGCTGTAGCGGAATCCCATAACTTCGTCGGTAGTCTATATATTTTTTACACCAAATTGTGGAATGAATTTGTCACCCAATTCATGCCCTAAAGACATTTATTAATGAAAGATTATTACTGTACAAAATCGAGTTGTAATGAGCTTAAACCATCGAATAATTGAGGGAGATACAAGATGATGTAATGATAAAACTAAAACAAAAGCTCACAATCCATCATACCTGCTAGGAACATCCAACCTTCAAGTAAGAAATCACTTCATCCAAAAAAGGCGGAAACTCCAAGATATCACCAAAACCTCATAAGTAAGATCTGCAGTCTTTAGGAGACACATTAAAGAACTATGAAATACATCAATACAGAATGAGTAACATCATAATTGAAAGTAGTAGAAGTTATAGGACTGCATAGATAAAAACCACATGTAAAAAATGAAAACTCCCAATAGATGGAGAAGATCAAAGTAGATATTCCAAAAAGAATGCACTAGCAATTCTCCAGTGCATGAAAAATATTCAAATGAAACCAAAGGGGGGGTCAGAGTAGGTCACTGCCAACATCATAAAGGAAATTCCATATGTCCAGCAGTCTTTATAAAAATTGGGATGTTTCAGCAAAGCAAGAAGCCTCTATTCCCTCTCTTAAAAAGGAATAAGAGTTTGAATATGAGGAACCATGCATACAATATGAACAGCCAACCCCGGGCATCCAAAAAAGCATCAAAATCAACTGATTCAAGAAGCACAACATTAGGAAGGTAATTCCCAAATAATCTTCTAAAACAAGAAGAAGACCCAGTCCACAAAGCAAAGGCAGGGTAGCCGGTGTCAAATTTCTCCCAATTATATTAGCTTCCAAGATAACACTTAGAAACATCAAATGAATTCCATCAAGAAACAAGATAGTGATCCAAAAAAACACTGATGTCCACTAGCACAGTAATCTTCTATCCAAAGTAAACTGCCATAAAAAACAACCAATAGATCACAACAGTAATATTTAATGAATACTCATTTCAAATAATTAACAACATGGAAAGTACCAATTGAGATTGAGGGTGAACATTTACAATATTAATCTCAACTGTAAATTAATCAATAACCATAAAATGCACAAGAACACTCCAGAAAGAAGAAAGTTTCAGAAAGCAGACATAAACAAAAGTAAGAAGCAGGTCTCAAAAATTTACTTCAGAATAAAATTCAGAAAATAAATGTAACAAGTGAAAGAGATACTCACCTAAAGAATGCATTTTTATCTTCTGAATTTAGCCACAAAACATCACCCTTCCTCTTAAAAAGAATGCAACCTTGTTGAAATCTAAAATTCAAAACAATGTTAACCATTAATTACAGCAATGGAGTTCAATTTAAAAAAGACATAACCAGACAGTAAAAAAAATAATAGAAGATGAAAGTGATCTCAATAACCTCTAGTTGTCCAGGATGAATTCAGAAGTAGCCTGGAATTGATCCAAAAAGAGAGCACCACAATCTCCTTGTTGCCATTAATGTCCAGTTATATTGTTCCAACAAAATAGATTGATTCAAACATGAGATGAATCATTACAGTTAAAAAAGAGAAACAATCAGGCCTAAATTAGAGTGGTGATGTAAAGAATCTACAAGGGCAAATATTAATTTTTATTTTGAAGCCCAAGGCCCTAAATTTCCCCCAAAATAATAGAATGAAACACCAACATGTGAAAAGACCCTTCTTCCAATGTTAAAAGAATATAGTTTTGATACTTGGCACATTGTTGCGAGAACAGATTGAGATGTTAGCACTCAGCTTTAAAACTCAACAGAGAGAAAGCATGTTTTGAAGAATAAAGGTGCTGCCAAAACATAAATGTATCAAGAAGGATAAAAAAACATTCCTCCCTAAAGTAAATAGATTCATCCCTTTTGAAAGAAAATTTAGTGCACACATGCATTATTTCAATGAAAATTGAAAATGATTTACAATTAAACCCACAGAACAACATGTAAATCGGCTCTTTTCAGTAGGATAAGAGACAAATTTATGAAAATTTAACATTAAAATCAACATGAAAACATTTTTTTATGACAACTCTACCAATTATTTTCAACAAACTAATCATGAAATATAAATTTCACAATAAACAACAGCATGTATTAAAACTCAACACTCAATCAGCATGCAATGTATTTCAGAGTCTATGCACAGAAACTCATCAATAAATAACCATAAAATTAAGTACATACTCAATGAGCACAACACCAACATGTCTTTAGACTCAACACCCAGAATGTTTTACAAGAAATCAAGTAGTTTTATAATAACCAAGTTGTACAGACATAGTGTAGTGATTATTTGAATTCAAATATTAGGCACTAACACACAATAATCATAATAAATGCGGTTCCAACAGGTAACAAAATGAATGAGAAGTTTGATCCATATTAAAATAAAATAAATGAATTTACATCCCTACAATGAGAGGGTGTTATCCTCAAACCATCCATACTCCTCTCTCTAAATTGCACTCAACCTGATGGTGGGTGGCTGAGAATCTAGGCTAAGAGGGGATAGGGATTCTAGGCGATGCAGAGTAGGGCTAGGGCGATTGTGGAAGGTGGGTTGTGGCGGGGTTGCGCAGGTATGTCGAGGATTGGGGGGGGGGTTGGGAAACCACAGATGGAGGGGTCATGGGGGGGTGCTGAGGCATTGGGATGCTGAGGATGGAGGGGTCGCGGGGGGGATGCCGATCGAGAACATGCAATGGGTTCGCGTGAGGATGTTGGCGGGGAAAGCCATAGATGAAGAAGGAGCCAACAAAGATGCGGGTCGTGTTATTGAGGGAAAAAGTTGGGGTTAGGGGAGGAAGAAGTGGGGCGATGGGAGGTGAGGCTGGAGCAGGGAAGGGCGGGATGTGGGGTGGGAGAGCGGGATGAGAGACGACTCCGAGAGGCGAGACAAGGGGCGGTGATGGGTTGCCGATTAGGAACAATAACAAAGGTGTCCCAAAAATACAATGTAAGCAAACATTTCAAATAGTTGATATGTAAAAACCGAATGTTCCAAATAGGCCACAACCATCAGAGGAATGTTCCCATATTCTTCTCAAGGGTTTAGACTCACATCTCCATTTGAAGAAATAAAACATCCATGATTATTGGAACTCGTGAAATCAAGAATATCTAGAAAAGAAACAACCTTGTTCCCATTATAATTAGTATGTATTGAACAAAACTTTCATGGAATTATCATGGATTCCCACATTCATAAACCTAACCCCAAGAGAAGGTTAGTAAACTCATTTATTAGAAGCTCAAATAATTCTTCCTCCATAATCATTAGAAAATCCCTAAACCAAATGGTTGAATAAGCTTCATGAGAAAGAATCAACACTATGAACAACTCAACAATGAAGAAAAAACACATTTTCACCGAGATTTTAATTATTCAACAAAGATGTATACAGCAGGTCGAACATCCTAACAGATTATATTGAAGCTGTGATTTTCTGTCATCGAATCCTATGTATAAGCATCCAAAGGCTGTTAATCATACTATCAGTGTGTTTACTAAAGAAAAATAATATGCTGGAGCTATTGAGAAAGGGATGCTGCCCGACATCAATCCATAAACAAGTTTCCCTTCCCAAAGAAACATAACATCATATAATAAAATAAATCGAATGTGTTGGTTATTCAAACCATCCGCCAATCCGCAAAATCACACTCCTCAATCTGGGTCTACATTTATAATCTCTGTGAATGATTTATAAAAATAAACTGCAGAAAAAGGAAGGAGGAGAGACAGATGTGGGATGGGGGCAGGCGATGGCAGCGACAAGGCCACAGGCGATGTGTGGGACGAAGGCGGGTGATGCGTGGTCGATGGAGTAGATCGGGGATGGCGGGATAGATTGGGGATGGCAGTGAAAAGGAGGAAGGATGAAGGTGGGATGGAGGCGGGATGGAGGAGGGCGATGTGTGGTCGATGGGATAGACTCAGGATGGTGGGATATATCAAGGATTCCGGTGACAAGGAGGCGGGACAAAGGCAGGTCGATGGGATAGATCGGGGATGGCGGGATAGATCGGGGTTGGCGGCGACAAGGAGGCGGGACGGCGGCGGGATGGAGGCGGGACGGAGGCGGGACGGAGTGTGGTCCATGGGTCAGCGATTAGCGTTTAGTGGTGTTATTTTTTTTATAAAAAATATTTAAATGTTTATTAAATAAATAATATTGAAAGATATAAAATCATTTAATATTTCAAATAAACAATATTGAAAAATATAAAAAACATTAAATATTTTGAGAGTTTTGTAATTAAAATTAAATTTTGAGATGTTTTTAATAAAAATCTTGAAAATAAAACTTTACTTTGGTCATAGAAATAATATATATATATATATATATATATATATATATATGTAAACTATGTTTCTCTTGATTGGTTATTGATAAAATCTTTTTTATTGAATAGTTTATTGTTACCGTTTTTTTACAAAAAAAGATTTTTTAGTAATAGCGTTATTAATAACAGATTCATGTGTTAGTAAAAAAATGTTGGTATTAGTATGATAAAGCAATAGATTAAACTGTTGGTAAATGATATGTTGGCATTGAATGATCAATATCAACAGATCTTTCTGTTTGTAAAATGAAGTGTTGGTATTAAAAATTAATATCAATACAACTTTATATCTGTTGGAAATGCTCATTTTTACTAACAAATATATTATCGGTCAATAAATTTCTGTTGGTATAAGACATATTTTTGTAGTGTACATACACCCAAAGGTGTATATAGGGTGTGAGCCAAAATCCCAGTAGGACGTCACCCAATAAAAAGGTTTCACGCATAATTATTAAATGACAAATACATTTGAAATTTAATTAAAGCAAAGCAGTAAGTGCTGGGAAAAATTTAAAGAAAACAGAATTAAGGAAAGCAGTTTCAAATGGAAGAACTTAAATTAAATTAAAAAAACACACACACCCTTACTTTTTAAAATAACTATTGTGTCACAATGATGAGCGTAAAGTAACCAATGGGCACTAAAATGGGAGAGGCCTCGTGGGTATTTGCTAGCTTGAGCCCCTAGATCTTCGTGTATTGGTGAAACATGGCTTAAAAGGCCACGAACCTCAATAAACGTGGCTTAGAAGGCCGCGACCCTCAGAAAACCTGGCTTAGGAGACCACGACCCTCAGAAAAGAATATGTTTAGTTAGTATTGCAATCGTTTGTCCTGCCCATGAAACCAGGTGATGTCACCTCCGGAACACTAGCCCACTAGTCTAATCCACCCTTCTAGCTACCCAGGATTCCCTTTTTGTGCTCAAGAAAGTTTCGAGTTCATATCATACGTCACGCTTATGCATAAAAGCCCAAAAGGGTACTTACACACGCAAAATCACCATTTGCACACCCAAACCCTCTTTTAACCACACGCACACCAAAAAACTTTTCAAAACTTACTCTTCATAGGTTACATACTCAATTAAACCATCTTCATGGTTTAAAGTCACATATCATTAAACAAACCACCACTTACACACATAAATACCCTTTTGAAATAAGACGCACACTAAAACATTTTTCAGACAAGTTTCCCACTAGTGACATAATTTAATAAACCATAAAAAAAATTATAAAGCAATAGTAAAAGGGTGTCACATGTCTTTGCACAAACTAAAGTAACCATTTATAAATTCAAGCGCATTCACACATTACATCCACTCAAATAAAATTTTAAACTGTGACCTGCACCACCCAAATAGTTTGATTGAAAAACCTTACACCATATGAAAAACATAATTGCATAAACCACATAATTTTACAAGCCAAAAATAAAATCTTATAAAACAATTTAAAATAAATTGCTTGGCGTTAACCACTAAACCCACACAAACCCCTCTTTTATGACTAAACGCACCCGACGTTATGCCAAAACAATAATGTTTACCGCTTGCACAAATTTATAAGCTAACCGCACAAGTTCAAAACCACTAACAAAGTTCTCAATAGAAAAACACACACACAATATAAACAATTACAATGCAATTCATACTTCAAAAAAAGACAATCAACTTCGCACTACCCGAATTAATTAAATAACATGCTAAATGAATTAATCTTGAAAATTGTTTCATCAAATAATAATTAAATGCGGAACCACCTACCAGTGTTTAGAGACTTCACGAAACAATCTGCAGACTCCCTTCGCACGCCCCATGCACCGCAAGCAAAAGCAATTGGACCTTAAATAAAGAATTAAAAAAAAAAGATTAAACAAAGACCCCTAACAAACCTGATACCCGCCGGAAAGAATCATACCGAAAAAAAAAAAAGAATAAAGAACTTTACCGAATGGGGGGTTGCGGCTGTGAAATGGCCATCTGAGAGGCACTCGGCCAAAGGGGGAAGTGCACTGGAAAAATCCACGGCCAGCAGGAGAGGCGCGAATGGTAGCCGTGCTGGAACCGGGCCGCGCCGGCTGGGGGGATTTGCGCCGGCTCAGGTTTCGCTAGAAGGGGGGCAGGGTGTCGGCCGAGTAGAAGGGGATTGTGTGGGCGGCTGGGTGGGGGTGGTCGGACGAGAGGGGCATGGGTGGCCGGGACGACGGTCGCCAAACGGAGCAGGAGTTGGGGCGGTCAGGACGGCAGCGTGAGCCGGCTGGCCTGGAGGTAGGGGTTCGCATGCAAGCATGGGAGGCATTGCGCGCTGGAATGAGGTCGGCAGGGGAAGTCGTCCGGCATGGGTGGAGGAAGGCCGCGTCGGGTTCAGTGCACACAAGGGGGAGAAAAGCGCGATAGCGGTGCTGGCTGGGAGAAGGAGGGGGGGGGGGGGGTCAATGCGATTTCGGCTGGCTGGGAGGGTGATGCCAGTAACGGCGCTTAGGGTTAGGGAGAGGAAAGTCGCGTGACAACCAGGGGGAGGGAGAGGATGTGAGGGAGATAAAGAGAAAAAAAGGAAATAGAAAAATAGGGGGAAAATAAAAGGAATAAAAGGAAAATAAAAATGGATAAAAACATTAAATAAAACGTAAACTAATCTAAAATAATCATAATATTAATAAAAATAACCTACTTAAAATAAAGTGATAATTTTAAAAACAAATTGGTACTAACAATATAATTAATAATAATAATAATAATTAACATATTAATAATATTAATAATAATAATAATTGGAATAATAATAATAACTTAAATAAATTATCATCCTTAAAACTAATAATAATGATAATAATATCCATAAATATTAAAACAAACCACTAAATTTTTATCACATTTCTTATTTTATTTTATTTTCATTTTATCCCTCTTTTGAATTTTATTTCTTTATTAATAACTCTTTTTTTTAATTAGTTGATCATCAGGCAGGCGTGTGGCGAACCGAGTGAGGTCGCGCGGTGAGTCATATAATTTAGTAATTTAACCCTTTATCATTCGAGGGTGTTACAAATGTTAATCACGGTGAAGAAAAAGGGGAGCCCTCTTTATCAGCGCTAAAAAAATGATGATAAAGGGGGTCCTTTATCCGCACTAAAAAAGAATTAATAAGCCTTTATCAGCACTATTTTAGTATGAATAATGGAGACCATTTATTAGCGCTATTTTTAGAACTGATAAAGGTCTAGATTCCTGTGATGTGTTGTTTATATAACAGCACACCCACCAACACTTACACTGTGTACACACACCACCTACACAAAATAGCACATGCACAGTGCATCCTAGAACAATGAAGCACACACAACATTGTGGACAAGAACAAGGTAGTGAACACAATGGTCTGGAAAAAATGATATATAAATTTCAAACAATGTTTTATATAATTACATTTACAATTATCCAAAAAAATAGTTAAAAACATTAATGTTTCATCCTTTAACATCTGTGATCCCCTCTAAAAAATGTCTTCTCGTTGTATTAGTTGCCGAACAAATCATCCCAACTCAAGAAAATGGTTCCACCTATATAATAAAATATGTATTATGTTTGTAATACTATAAAGAAATAAATTAAACATTAATAAGAAATAATACATTAATAAAATGTCAACTTTTTATTGAAAAGACACATTTAGAGTTATAAATGTCACATCGTGTGTCGTATTAAGGTGGGGTTGAGTTATACACATCACAAATGAGTTATGGATCATTGTTCTAAAATTTCAAAATAATTTAATGGAGTTTTCTTGGTTTTGAGTATATCCCTTATTCTTTTACTAAAATGAATATCAAATTTAAATGACACATTTGGACTTATACTGATCAAATAGTTCATCACATTGAGGTGTTATTGATTCCTACTCCTCATAAATGACACATGGATCATTTTTATAAAGTATCAAAACAATCCAAGTGAATTTCTCTCAGTTTTCAGTATGTTAGATGTGTTGTTTTACTAAAATATTATTTCAAACCATAAAACACACATTTTGAGTCATAACAGTCACATCGTGCATCAGTTTGAGGTGAGACTGCTTCATACATTCCACAAAGAACATAAGAATCACTTTCCAAAATTATAAAGACAATCAGATGGTGTTTTCTTGGTTTTCAGTGAGTAAAACGTTTTGTTCTAAAATGTCAATTTTAAACTGACAACAAACACCTTTAGTCATAATGGTCACATCATGGGTCTGATTGAGGTTTGGTTGACTTCTACACATCATAAATGACTCATTAAATTTTATCTTAAAGTATCAAAACAATGTCAATTCATTTTCATGGTTTTTATTATATCACTTGTTCAATTTACTTAAATTAATGTAAATTAAAAAAAAAGAAACATTTAGGTTTATACTGATCACATCCTATGCTGTATTGAGATGGGGTTGATTCTTACATGTTAGCAATGAATCATGGGTAATTTTCCTAAATTAAAAAGAACAATCAGAATGCATTTTCTTGGTTTTTAGTATGCAAGAAGTGTTTTTTAATAAATTTAATGTCAATTTTTTTAGAAAGAGACTTTGTGTCACACCAGTTGCACCGTGTGTCAAATTGAGGTGCATTTGATACATGCACATCGAAAATAACTTATAGATCGTTGAACTAAATTATCAAAATAAAATGAATGTGTTTGCTCAGTTTTTTTATGTCAGTTGTTTTTTTTACTGAAATACCATTTCAAACTGGAAACATGCATTTTGAGTCATACCAGCCACATAGTGCAGTGGTTTGACATGAGACTGCTTCATATATGTCACAAAGAACTTATAAATTATTGTCCTAAATTATAAAGACAATCAGAGTGAGTTTTTTTTTGATTTTCAG
Source organism: Viscum album (assembly GCA_963277665.1). NCBI lineage: Eukaryota > Viridiplantae > Streptophyta > Magnoliopsida > Santalales > Viscaceae > Viscum > Viscum album. The sequence goes on from OY728133.1 coordinate 1,057,531,168, forward strand.
TGAGTGACACGTGTTGAACTAAAATATCAATTTTAAACTAATAATGCACACTTTTAGTCATATCGGTCACAAGATTTGTCGGATTGAGGTGTGGTTTATTCCTACACATCAAAAATTTTGGATGGATTTTTTTCCTAGAGTATGAAAACAATTAGAATGCATTTTCTTGGTTTTCATTATGGTACTTGTTCTTTTTGCTAAATTTATTGTTAATTTAATATAAAAATACACACTTAAAGTCATAACGTTCACACCATGCATCATATTTAGGTGTGGTTGATTCCTATACATCAAAAATGACTTTTAGATCATTTCCATAAAGTATCAAATCAATCATAATATTTTTTCCCAATTTTTCGTCTGTCACATCATTTTTTACTAAAAATATTGTTAATTTTAAATAAAAATAGACACATATAGTCATACCGGTCACATCTTCATGTTATTTGTGTACATTCTTCCATCATGTATGCTTCCCATTCATTTCTAAACGAAACTATATAATCTTGTGAATATGATTCTTTTAGACAATCAAGGTGTTGCTGAAAAAATATAAATACACAAAGGATTAATAAATATTTTAAATGAAAGAGTAGTTATTTTTGAAAATACCTATTTAGGGATAGAGGTTTGTTCATTTAATATGATCTCTTACATAAATTTACAAACATAATAGCCACATTATTTTCTATTTGTTTGTTTCAGATACTACAAAAACATTGAGAAAAATAAGTAATTTATTTTATATGCATTTGGATAGTGAAATCTTATTATATATACCTTGGTTTTTATATATTCATAGAACTTGTGGTGTTTCTTGTCCTTTTCCCCAAGCCTCATTCCATGAGGTAGACAATAGTCAATCACCACCCTATTATAGTAGAATCCCCATTAAAAGATAATATAAATTATATAACTAAATGTTTAGTTCTAAAATGTTGGATGTAGTGTAAAAAATATTGAAAACCACCATCATGTGTGGTCAGTTGGTTGGATATCAATGCATTGAATCCAAGAAATAAATATCTAGATTATCCAAATTGACTGTAATGACTATCTAATGCTGCCTAAGAACATAAAAAAGAATATGTAATGAAATAAATTAAAATATATTTTATAAGATTAAATTGTACAGTTTTACCCCTACATAATTTCTATTAAGAAGAGTCTGTCATCCTTAATTCTACTCTTAAGCGATTTGAGTAGGCCTACCGCTATTTAACCCTCTTTATTAGACTCTATTTTTTTGTTCTATAGAGGTGACGTGAGGACTAACATGTCAAAATTGGTGTTCATGGGGAAATACCATCAATTTTTTCATATATATGCCTACAAAAAATATGAAATGTATTTAGTCATAATTATTATACTATATCAGCTTTTGGAAAGTTAAATCATAAAAACATACCTCATGTATACATTTACAACTGAGTCGCCTAGCCAATAATACTCCAGGATTTCACTTAAATTATAAATAATAATGAAATATGGATCTTCTCCAATGTATATATTTTCATCAAAACAATTTTGTGAGTAACACCATCATTCAACTTCATATTCACATGAGCCTGTAATTATAATGAATTTGGATATAGAACTGTTGGGTTTAGGGTGCTTTCGATAGATTGTTTCGATCGGTTGGTTGATCCTTGAGATGGTTTTGAGCCATTCATTCTTTTCACCCCCTTACATGTGTCCGTCTGTAATAACATTCATCAGTTTAGTCCTTTTTTCATTAAATGTTAAAGGTTTATCTTGAAAAATAAATTAGAAATTAATACCTCCCTGTTAACATATTTTTTACAAGTTATGGCGACCATGTGATGAATGTCCCACGAGCTTTTTCGACCTTATTAATATATTCATCATCAATTAGTATAGGTAGCTCAGTGCTTGGGTCATGGGATACGTTAATCAACACTTTGACATGACTAGTTAGAAGTGGTCGGTTTTACAACATGGAATTCTAGATATTTAACACTATAGCACTCGCTACAGGGTGATGGGTGCGTGTCGACAGATATAAATCACAGTCATTTTCATCTGGTAGAGTATCAGTACATGAAAGGTTTCAGTGTCTATATGATTCAAAATTCACAAAAAAAAATTATTAGAACATTGATTACCTTAGCTAATTCATGTTTTTAGGGGAATTACTCACTACAAAGATGGTGGGGGTGGGGATGGATCTTCACACAGTGGTTGTTCTTGAGTCGCTTCTTCTCTTTTCCTCCACCATAATTTTTTTTATGATATCTCACTACCATTGCAGTTTTTCTTCAAGGATATCTACTGTTTCTCTCATCATTTTCATTTTATCACATGGATCCTCCTCTTGTTTTTTTCTAAAAAAAATGTTCGTGGTGTCACCCTAAAACCCACACCTCTGACACAACCACAGTTTTCTATACACTTCAAGGCCACTAAAAGTATTTTTTGCATCTATTCTAAATGTTGCTAATTCATGTGACTATGTAAGATAGAAAATGTAGGAAAATAAGTAGTCATTTTTATGTAATATTAATTTAAAGAAAAACAAATATTTATTATGTCATACATACATATGTTTCCCACACTTTTTGTGTGTTTTCATCTATTAGTATCCCATATTTATTTACATGTTCCTCCTTTCATAGAACATGGAATGAGATGGAATTGAATTTGGAATTGGATTCATCAATCTGTATATAAATCAAAGAACATAGTTATGGTGTTGTTTTATGTCACATAAAAGTATTACGGTATATTTAAAATATGTACCAATTTTTTTTCAAGTGAAGAATACCTCATCCTTGCTTTATGGTAGGGGTATGTTGGTTTTGCGGCTTGTTTCTTATTTTCAGCACTCATTTGTTGTTACATAAATAAAAAAACTGTCAATCAATGTGATGAATACTTCTATCATCAATAAACGTATTAACAAACACATTGTATCTGAAAAAAACTTTTATGTACGATGGAAAGTAAATGCATCCCAAGCTCCTTGGGTTATGATGTGTGCATTAAGAGGAGGTGGGTGAAGGTTTATTTTCCCTTAACATATTAAAAAATATCATGATAAAATTTTGTGAAAGCCGCTGTTAATCCTTCCAGAAACCCTTAATACATAGTCTATATGCAAGTCATCTACTATAAATGAACTCAACAAGGGATGATGAAGAGTAAGTCAATGGTTCATTATTCTATTTTTTAGTAAATTAAAGAAATGATATCATAATGTTACCATAATACCTCCCCACATTTGTGTCTTAAGTTTGGTGACAATATGGTTCCATAAAAATACATCAATCGGAACACGTTGCCGAGTGATGATTCCAATGTTACTACTGAACATATCCTTGTTGGGGTTAACATGTTGGCCCTGCATATTCCATCTGACCTTGTATTTGACTCCTTTTTCTTTTACCTTAAGGATTTTTTTCTCACACTGTCAAAGTACAATTATATTGTTTTTTCGGCACCGCCCTTGTTTCATTTCCTACAATTTCCTTAGTCTCAACATCATCAATATCTTTCCCCAGAGTGCTAACATTAACATGCAAAGATGGTGGTTATAACTCTACACCAGAGTAATAGTAGTAGGTTGAGAAACCTTTTTTTCATCTTCACTATGAGAAACAATAGGTTGAGAGAATCTTGATCCTCTACGCTGTGAGTAGCAACTGGTTGAGAGACCTATTGTGCCTCTACACTGCGAGCAACAACAGGTTGATAGACAAGTTTTGCATTGGGATTGGGAGAATCATCGCATGAAGATGTCATTATCTATATAAATGGTTTAATATTTAATTTAGATTATATAAAATCAATAGAGAATAAAAAATAAAATACGGTAAAAAAATGTATATTATAGGAAAAAATAACCTGATTATTGAACTATATTTTTTTAAAGGGTGATGGGATTTTACCCATATATCAACTATCCAAATCCCTTATTTGTGGTATCCTATAACATACAAAACACCATCTATATTGGGACCGTTGTGAAATGATTATGACGTCCCAATGAAAGGGTTATCCTCTATTGAATTTTCATCTGACCCTTTAGTGGTTTTGGTTGATAACAGAATAGTTGACCAGTTTCAATTTGTGGGATCTGAAACATAAAATACTTGTACTTCCTGTGATGACATTTTAAATGGTTCGTCTTTGTACCTTTACTTATTGAAATCACTTTTTTTGAATCCAAACTTATCTATTTTAACATAACTCCTGTTATCAACCCCTTTTCATTGAAAAATTGTCACTTGGAATTTCGTATAATCTAACTCCCATATTTGTTTTATGATGAAAAAGTATGTCATATTCACATAAATTGGATTTTTATCCTTAGCACTGGAAAAATTCATCTCTTCAGGCATAAGTGTAACTCAACTATTTTTCAAGGTACTGTCTTCATCATGTTCATAATTATAGAATTTATAATCATTAATTACAAAAACATTATAACATAATACATAAACACTTGGTCCTACATCAATCCGTCGAAGTCATTCTGAAATTGAGTCCATATTTTCACCTGACTCCTTAAATATATGGTCCCAAAACCATCCTATAAATTTTCGATTATGTGTATTTGATATCCATTTTTTCATTACTTGATGGATTCAAATGGATAAGAATTTATTTTCTGGTTTCAATGTATGGGTCAACCTCTAAAATGTTATGCAAAACATAAAGTTGGGCCTACTTCTGATCTGTAATATTGATTGTGAAAACCTCTTTTCCAAAAATTCCTTAACCCATAATCTTCCTAGTGTGATGAGATTTTGGTAGGCCAATGATTTTCGTACCAGATAGGTGTTTGGTATAGAATTCAATGGCTTCCTCATCTATATATCACTCCACAATACAACCATCTGGATATCTTCTATTTTTGACATACCCTTTAAAAATCATCATATACAATTCTATGGGGTACATCCATCTTATAGTGTACATGACCACAAATCTGAATCTCTCCCACCAACTGAACCATGAAATGAACCATCATATCAAAGAATGTCAGCTGGAATAACATTTCCAATTCACAAAATATGATGGCAATTTCTCTTTACATACTTGACAATTTCATCAGGTCTATACATTTTTTGTATATATATTTCAAGAAGAAACAAATCTTTGTTAATGTATGATGGACATTCTTGGGAAAAATTCAATGTAAAGCTATAGAAATTAGATATTTTATCAAAACTAGAAGTCATGTGATTTAAAATTCTTCTTAAATAATACATTGAAACAATGTTCTTGATATTTGATGAATAACCCTATAGAACCTTTTTATCTTTTGAGAATTTGAAAAACTAATATCTCTTCTACTTGGAAAGAGTGTAAGTAGATGGAGGAAGAAAAGTTTGTTTTTGACTTTTCACTGGTGCCAACTCTTCTCAAATTCACATGCTAACCATATCCAACCTAGCCTTAGTTCCATCCTCTTTTTTTTGGGTGAGTCTAGAAATGTTCTGATTACACTATCACATGTTTTTTTCAACATGCATAACATCAAAAAGGTATCTGATGTATAGAAAATTCCATTAGGTTAATTCACAAAAAACTGATCTCTTCTTACAATTGGTTTTCATAAGAGTTTTCAAAAACATTTTACCAAAGTCTATGTTCATATATTTTACTTTCTCAAATAGTTGATCACCAGTTAGTAGAGACAGCGACGTACATTCTTTTGAACTTTTATTGAATGATGTCATCCAAGATCAATACTTATTCTATCAGGGTAGAAATCTGTGATATCCTAGAAACAAGATTTTCAATGAATGTTTTAACCTAATTGAATGTTTACCTTGTTCAAAGATGGGAAACCCATTAGTTTCTTAAATTCTATATCTTAAAAAATTTCCACAAGCATGGAATTCATTTACCATCCCATAAAACATGGTTCTCAACATGAAATATTCATTTCTATAAGCATTAAAAAACGTAAGACCTAAATCAAACAATAATTTCAAATCCTCGATCAATGGAGCGAAATAAAACATCAATTTCATTACCCAGTAATTTAGGTCCTAATATATGTAAAGATAGCATGATGTGTTTTCATATCAGGAATAACCACCTAGGCAAGTTATAATTTACCAACATAACTGTCCATGAATTGTGAGTGCTACTTTGAAAACCAAAAGGATTCACTCCATCTATAGATAGCTCAAAAAAAGGTTACCTGGCTCACTTACAAAATCGAGATACTCTTGATCAACTCTCTTCCACTATGGAGAGTCTTCCAGGTGAAATAGTTTCCCATCATTATTTCTTTTTTCTGTATGGAACGTCAATTCCCCTATAGTCTTTTCACTTCCATATTAGCACCTAAACCTTTTAATGATTTGAAATTACCATATAACTTTTATAATATCATATTCTTATTTCTTATACCAAGAATAACCACACTTTGGGAATTATTTATGTGATTTTTGGTCCTTGAGAAACAATATACAGTCATTTGGGCAGGCGTGTATTCTTTTAAAGAACATACCCATCAAGCGTAGAATTCGTTTGGCATCATATGTTTTTCTCAAGGGCTCATTATCTTCTAGGATCATTTTATTCAAGAGAGAATGTAATTATGTAAAATTGGTTTCACTCCATCCATTTACTACTTTCAAATTATATAGCTTCAGTACGTCTGATAATGTTGTATATTTAGTGCAACCACCATTCAAAGGCATCTTTGAACAACTCTTTACCTGCTCAAACAATTTTGGGAAATCATGAGGTTCATCTTCAACTTCCCTTGTCATTTCCTAAATACAATCTTCACCATAATTCACATCTGTAATAACATCCTCGATTTGGTATTCTTTATTGTCCACACTTTTAATCATATCAGATGATCCATAAAACACGTTGTTATCCCAACCACTAGCTACATTCTATTTTCCCCATGTTTATTCTAAAATTTATAAATTTGATCTATTCCATGATAGATCAAGTGTTCTTCTAACTCATATAGACTAACCTTTCTTGAATAACAACAGCGTAAAAATAGACCAAGGATTTTAGAAGGGTCATATGCATGATCTTTTTCAAACTTGATAAACTCTTTAACTTCATCACCATACTCTTTTTTCAAATGATTGGCATCCATACATTGTTTACTCATACCCATCCTATTTGATTTGATGATATTTGTATTTAGAAAAATACATATACAAAATATTAAAATAATGTAATAGTTTTCTTAATTCTGAAAAAATTTAAACATAAAAGATTATGGAAAAAATATAGTTTAAATATCTTTTGAAAACTATTTAAAAAATCACACTTGAAATACAATTAAAAAACCCAACCATTAATATAAATTATTCCATAGAAAAACACACCCTTTTTAAAATAAATAAATCAGTTCCAAAAACTCTTTCACAAAACCATAATTCCTTTTTTAGAAAATTTAAGCAAACTTCATGACCCAACAATCTTAATAATTTAAAATGAGTGAAAAACCTATGAAAAATATTTCAAATCAATTGAATAATTTTAAAATATCCACTTAGGAATTTTCAAAAAATACATAGATCCCTAGAGAGGCACTTTATAAAAGATACATATAAAACACCTTGATTCATCGTAAATCAATCAGTGTTGTATGATTCCATCACATTATTCTAAAGGTTTGTGTCATAATAATAATTTCTATAAGAATTTTATATTGTGATCCCCACCATTTTATATCCCTTATCCATGATTCCATTGTCCAGTTATATCAATTATCCTTCACCACAACACCATATTCCCAACAGATATGTTCAATAGTTAGTTACCACACTCATAACCATGAAACACTCAGGTTCTAATTTACTACAAACACTGAATTATCCCAATGATCATTGTATCACACCAAATAAATTGGTTGTACACCCCAAGAACAATGTATATATATCTCACATGAAGTACTATTGGGTTCTTCTTTTATAAATACACCTAATAAAATATATAAGCATGAACCCAACTACTAAATAGAGAGCACTCCCAACACTCCACTTATGAAGTCCAATGCATCCACATGCCTTCCCACAAAAGTTTTTTTATATAATTATATATTGGGGATAGAATACCCCTACAATCCCAATGAATTTTAAGATCAACCACACACATCCATGCCCCTAACAAATAGTAGTCCCCCCAGCTCCCACTACAGGACCTGATAGATTACACCTAGTATGAATTTCCCCTTCTCCCCTTGGGGGTTTGGAAAACCTTCCCTGAAACTTGAACCTTGAAGAGTGTCACAAAAACCTATGATACTGCTGGAAATTGGGAAACATATTTGAAGATATATGCTAAAAGAAGTATAAAGTAGGCTGAGGAAACATTTGAGAAGGAAATGAAAGAATATCAATGAAGAATGGAAAATAAATAGAAGATGAGTAGTTGGTTAGTGAGGAAGAACAACTAAATTATTAGCCACTAATATCGTTTCAAGGGAGTGAAAGGAAATGAGAGTAGAATGAGAAATGAGAGAAATTTTTTGAGATGTTTAAGAAACAATAAATTAACATAAAATTTGTTGATTCTATAGTGAACATGTCTACCTATAGAAAATTTAATAATGAAATGGTTTATGAAAATATATAGACAATGGAATTGGGTACCATAACATTGATGGTGTATTGTTATACTATTCTGTGAAGAAGCCTATTGAAGAATTAATGTGATCTCATTAACTTTTACTTTCTAATTAATATTGGGTCTAATGATTTTGGTTAGACTTTGAGTGGATTATAAGTTAGCATGAATGTAATGTCTTAATTTATATTTAAAATATAGGGATTGAGAGAGATTAATCCAACTCGAGTTTTTATTTAACATATAAATACTACATTATACTGTCCATAAGGTTTTCTTAAGGACTTTATTTTCAATGTGGACAAGTTCAAATTCCTAGCAGACCTTGTTTGGATGGATGTGGACAAATAGAAGGTTATTAAAATATTGTGAGGACAATATCCATAAATGGAGGGTAATTGATATAAGTTCAAAGTTTGGAGGTATTATTTAGAGTTAGTGGAGGGGGGTTCAGTCTGCTGTGGGCGTTCTGGTGACTGTTCCTGATGATCTCTCCGACCACCTGCAAGGATGGTGTTGTACCTGTAAGGATGGTGATGTCTTGCAAGGATGGTGATGTGTGATGATGGGCTCACAGCTCGAGGTGCAGCGCGTGGTGTACAATGGATTGTGGTTGGATCAGATTTTGATTTTTAAATTTGGCTGATTTCTGTATGTACTGAAATTTGGAATTTGGGGATTGTTTGTACGGGTACTGAGAACCCATAAACCGGGTTTGGAAAATGGAAAAAAAAATGATTTGCAGCAGCAGTGGAGTATAGGTAACTTTCAATATCCATTACACAATGAAAAATCTGGATAATAATGTAGATGAGTAGGGAGAATATAGATTACAAGTAATTGAGGATAATACTGTCATTGAAAAATTATTTTATATTTAAAAATTATTTAATAAATAAGTGGGTGAAAAATATACATGGAGCTAAAAAAAGGTTTTTGTAAATACTTTATACAACCAAACCTTTATTTTTAGTGAAATCACACAGAGAAAAGCATATGCCATGTTAATCCAGCAAGCCTAGAATGATGCATGGGCATGGGATTGTTACCAATAATCCAAGATCAAAAACCCTTAAATCATAATATTCAAACTCAAGTGTATCATCCACGGAGAAATCATACAATGGTAAAAATGGGAACAAAGATAAAGGACAACCAACATGCAATTAATTTAGTGCGCAAACAAGGACAACCAACATTCAATTAATTTAGTACACAAACAAGGATCACCAATGACCATGATTTTCAGTAGAGTATTTATCCCATATAATTCATAACCTCACCATTAATATAAAACTATAATAAAATGCGAAACAGATGAGAAAGTGGACAAAACTCACCGCAGATGTGTGATTTATAGCGTATCAGATGTGCATTCATGGCAGAGAAGAGGCGTGCAATGGAGGAGTCCTCCTGCCCAGTAGAGGCAAGTGACTGAGGAGTCCTTTGGTGGAGGAGAGGCAACCGGTGGGTGAGAGGTGCATGGGAAATATAGGTTCATTGTGGAGAGAATCGAGGAGGTAGAAGAATCTATGGAGGAGGAGTGGTGCATGGCAGAGGTGTCCTCCAGTAGAGGAGAGTAGCGCGACATAGGAGAGTCATGCGACGAAGTAGAGTCACGTGGCAGATAGATGCATGATAGAGTAGAGGCATGTGGGGATGATGGGTTCACATCGAAGGAGTACGCGAGAGAGGAGGAGGAGGAGGAGGAGGCGGTGGTGATCGGCTTACGCGAGAGCTTGAGGGGTGTGAGGAAGGAGGAGAAAGTTAAAGTTTCTTTATAAAACCCGATGAACCTTTTATTTATTCTAGATGAAAATAATTGATAAAGGTATGTTTTATCAGCACTAAAATAGAAAGCGTCGATAAAACATACCTTTATTAGTGCTTTTTTAGCGCTGATAAAGATATGCCTTTATCAGTGCTAAAAATCTCTAATAAAAAGTGTCTTTATCAGCTCTAAAAATATTGTACTGATAAAGACCCCTTTTATCAGCTCTTTTTTAGCGTTGGTAAAGGTATGACGCTAATAATTTATTTATATTATTGTATATATTTATGAAATTATATATATGATAAATATATATTTGTATATTTATAATTATAACTATAAATAAAAAATATATTTATATTTATAAAATTATAAGAAATATACTTATTATATTTATAATCTTAGAAATATATATAATAAATATATTAATTATATATATTTATAAGATTATATATATATATAATATTTCTTCTAATTTTATAATTATTTATATTAATATATATTCATTTATTTAAATAAAAATAAAATTATACCAAATTTATATTTCTAATATTTATAATTTTATTAATATATTTATAATAACTATATAATTATTTAAATATATCTGTATTTATTTATAACTATAAATATAAATATTTGAATTTATTTATAAATATTTCTATATATTTCTAAATATATTTATATAATTATATATAACATTTTATATAAAGATAATAAATATATTTTTTAGAAATTAATAATTATTTAGATGTATATATATTTATTTATATTTATAGCTAATAAATAAATAAATAAATATATATATATATTTGCAATTAAAATTATAATAAATAAATATTTATTTATAGTTTTAATTATATATATATATATATATTAATAATTATAGAATTATAAAAAATATATCTATAATTTTATAAATATATATAATAAAAATATTAATTATAATTTTTTAATTATTTAAATACATATTCATTTATTTAGACTTATATTTATAAATATTTTTATTTATTTGTAAACATTTGTATGTAAATATAGATAATTAATATATTTATTATAAATTTTAAATTATTTAAATATATCTATATTTATTACGAATTGTAATTATAAATATTTGTATTTATTTATAAATATTCTTATATATTTATAAATATATTTATTTAATTATATATTTATAACTATATTAGTAGAATAATAAATATATTTATTATAATTTTATAATAATTTACAAATATATATATAGTTATAGTTATAATTATAACTATAAATAACTATATTTATAAATATTTTTATATAATTATATATATGTATATATATTTATAGAATTATAATATTTGTATTTATTATAATTTTATAATTAATTAAATATATATATAGTTATAATTTTAATTACAAATAAATATATTATAAAAGTATTTATATTTAATTAAAATTTATTAATTATAAATATAATAAATATATTCATTATTTAAATATATATAATGTAATTTTATGAGTATTTTTTTAGAATATAATAGTATATATGGGTAACATGAATTAATCATATGCCTAGAAAAATATACATAATAAAAAATAAGCCATTAATGGAAAACATGAATAATAAGAAGGGTGTAATGTATAAATGAACATTCATGATGATACATAACATATATGCATGCATGATCAATATATTTATTGAAAAAAATCATTAGAAACACACATATATATATTTAATAATTATAATATATATATATTTAAATATATATATATATATATTAATTATAAATAAAATAAATATATTAAATATATTAAATATAACTAATTTAATAAATATAGTAAATATAATCAATCTAATAAATCTAATATATCTAATATATCTAATTAATTAATCTAATAAATCTAATAAATATAAATGTAATAAATATATAATAAATACAATAAATATATTTATTATTTAATGGAATTTATTACAATCCAATAATTATATATATATATATATATATATATATATTTAATTATAATCATAGAAATACTTTTTTTTAAACATTATGTATATATATATTTGAATTATTAAAAAATAGATATTAATTATTGACATGCGTTTATATATTATTAAATAATAAACATTATTTTTGAATATAAATATAATAATTTTATATAAATTTTTATTAAATACTTTTATGAATGCTAAAAATAGTGATGATAAATGTACCCTTTATTGTGGCTAAGAAAATCGATGAAAAGTGTACACCTTTATCAGTACTTTCTGCTTAGCGCTGATAAAATGAGGTTCTTACTTTGCCCTGTTTTGTGGTAGTGCATACTTTATTATATCAATAAAGGATATATAAAATTTAAATATCTTATTAGTATTCATTAGTGTCACCAACCAATATTTTTATTCTATATAGACATGTTTCATAGGTTCTCTATTAGGGAAACATTCCCTGAGATTTAGCTGCCTAGTAGAATGATCATAGAATGTTTCTATGATAAGTAAAATCCAAATTGATTTTAGAAAGATGATTAGAGTAAATGTTTTTTCATAAAATATGTCATAGAATTTTTTTAATCCTATTAATAATCAATCATTCTTTATCATTACCAACTGGTAACATCCATATATAGTTTCTCTGGAATACTCCCTAGCAGTATCAAGTCTTGAAATTTCCAAAATATTGATCCCCCAATTTTTGGTACAAGGAAACCACTACCAGATTCATAGATACTTGTAAATATAAACATGTTATGATTTAGTAATTCCTCATATGAACCATTATTATTATCAAATAATATATCCCTGATCTTGGGGAATATAAAATCATTCATTTGGTTTTAACTTTCTATATAGTATGTGCATTTAGAACAATACCTCCCACTCAGCTAAGTGGAGTTTTGTGTTCTTGTGCCTACTCATATGCATATAGAGCCTTGTTTTGAAGTTTTTTTTCTCCCGCTATCTTAAAATATGTCTTCTTACCTCTTATTGAAACATAGTCATTATAGACTAATAAGGTCTATTAATATACTAAGCAGCTATAGGATAATTAATAGAGACTCAATTAGTGATTAATTGATATTTTTTGTTGATAAAATACATATTTTAACAAATGGTACCCATAAAACAAGTAATGTGTGACCTAATGTATTATTAATATATTATTTATGATATAAATTAATCAAAATTATTAACACATGGTTATATGTTGTGATACTATTTGCAAAACATGTCTTTGAATAAATCATAGAGGAATTCAAATGTATATAAGTGTCATCATTGATACTCCTTTTACTACCATATTCTTGTTATATATAAGGTAATGTGAGTATATAAGTACCTTAACATAGAATATGAATAATGAAAGGAAATTTGTTTAAGATATGATTCGATGATACATCATGAAGGATCCTTTATCTTTTAATAAGTATTTTCATTCCATTAATGAGAATTCCTAAAATTTATTAGATACATATTATGAAGTATATATATTTACATCATGGATTCACCTTTAGAATAGTTCATGTGGGATTTTGGATCTTATTCAAGTAATTATGTAGTGTATCTTTATTTATAGAGGTTTCTTTGTTGAAACCATTATAAAACCCCAGATTCATTTTTAGATATGAACTTATTTATTTTATCCCATATCTTGTGTTCTTCCTTGGTTTACTTGTATTAGTATTGTTTTAGAGATTTATAGTGGTTTTAGAGTTATCTTAGGTTCTTAAAAGGGCTTGGAAGTGGTTTTGGGGTATTTATAGGTTCTTGGTGTTCCAAGAAGATCAACACAACTTCCCCTACATTGTGGTGTTCTCATTCATGTTTTTTGGCTGACCACAGAGATCTATTTTTCCTAGATATTCTTGTGGTTCAAGGGGGTTTTTCATTGTTCTAGTGAGGAGATCCCTCACTATGGTGTCCCCCATGGACATTTTAGTCAATACTAGTATGTTTTCCCTTTAAACTAGAGAGACCCATGATTTGGAGATGATAGTTATGCTAAGTGGGGTTCTGATGGGACACTGATGGCCTAGAATGCCCTGGTTATACATTTGGAGAGGCCTAGTGGTGACTAGAATGACTGGGGCACCATGGGGGGAAATGGGGACTGACTATACCATGATCCTCACCTATTGGAAAGTTTATTAGGAGGTCACATGATGAGAAATAGGGGGTGACAAGCGCTCAACCCAAGAATTTCACCAATAATTTCACACATGGAAAGGAAGAACACATCAAGGATGGTTTCCTTAGTTTTTTTTGGCCAAGAACATGGTGAATTCCATGTCATGGATCTTTCTATGGAGAGGTATGGTGTCCCTTTTAAAGTAGATGAATCCCCATACCCTTATAAGATTTAAGAGGTTTTGGTCCTCATTTTCCCTTTCATGCACCTGTGGACTTCCTCAATGAGAGTTCTTTCTTATTCCCTAATATTTGGTGATTTCTTACTTGATTCCAAGCATACTAGATCGCCATTCATTATGATTTGGTTCTTGAGGTAAGGTTATTACTTCATCCTTGATCTTTGTTTCTTTTATTGGAAAGTGGTCTCACACCATTTATGTCTCTTTATTCCCTAGTTTTGGGTGTTTGAATTCCACTTTAATTATTGTTGTTTATACTTGAATCAATTGTTGGTACTCAATGAGTGGTATTCTATGAGTTTATTAAAGGAGATCTTAAATTCATCCCTTAAAATTATCAACATTTACCTTGTGTGTTTGATGTGTGGTTTCACTGACATACCATGAACTTGACCTATAATATAATTATGTTTTTCATATCCCAAATTCATGAAATTAAACGTCTCCATGGTCCATAAGTATACCAGTGTAGAGTTTTGATTGGATATTTTTTCACTACATAGGGTATGATTGACCTTTTAAATTAAATTGGTAATTTAATGGGTGGCCCGAGGGGTGATAAAGTTTTAAGTGAATGACCATGGGTGTATTGGGTATTCCTAGTATGTTCTACATGATCTGGTGTTCTTTCTTATTATATAATACCTTAGATAAATAATTATATGATGTGATAAATGGATTATGTCTATTCATTTATAAATCCTTATCCACATTCCTTGGAGTCATATTATGGTTATCAATTTAGAACATATTGGGCATGTTTCTTGGAGTCTAATTGTAACTATTACTTTGGAATGCCTTGGAAATGATCTTTATATTCATTTGTGACTTTATAAGTTACAGTGATAAGAGACATTCAACATTGGCTGAAGCAGGTATGTTCAACCCCCAGTATCACTCTATAACCTAAGGAATAAACTGGGTTATTTTGTTATTCCCTTTACTTTATTATTCCCATATGTATACACTACATTCTCAGACAGGAAATGATTTGGATGTTGTTGGAGGTGGGATACTAAATAATACTCCCACCCTACTTGATTCATCATTTAGTACCCATGAAGACATTATTATTACATGATAGGACAAGGGAAAGAACAATCTAACTGATGCTTGATTTATTAGTTTGTGTGGATAATATGAGATGAGGCCGATAAAGGAATCAGGACATGTTTTTGGTAGTTTATAATTTTGTTTTTGTTTTTTTCATTCGTGGATATTGGTGTGTGACTTCTTCACATTATATAGTACTCAGATTGATATAAAATGCATTATGTTCATTTATCTTCATTTATATGATGTTTTTTATTTATTTATGGGAATGCATTTAATTGTTATTATTTATTCTATTTTCACTATGATATGAGGCTATAGTCTCAATAATGTACCTTTATAGACCCCTGTTGCTAGTCCAGATCCAATTTCATATGAGGAGGTGTGTCATAGGTCATGTGGAACCATCAGATGGGATATTGATTAGTGGTCTCCAGTTGAGGGATATCATAAGGCGGTATGAGATCCTTTTTTATTGTTTTACTATTTAGGCAAGGTAGACATGACATAGAGTATTATTGAAACATAGTATATAACTCATTCTAAGGAGTATCCAACCCATTCATTAGCAAAGACCACATTACTAGAGATGGGAATACTGGTTTGGTTTCTGCTTTTACTATTGACATTTTTTACTATGAGTGACATATGATTTAATAATTTATGATTTATAGGACCCTATATCTTGGAATAAATGGTAGGAAAGTATATGTACCATCATTATATTAAGAACATAACATTAAATTTTCATCTATAAGATTTATTTTGATTAGTTACTTGGCTATGGTACCCGAGAAAGTTATTTAATGTGATTGC
Source organism: Viscum album (assembly GCA_963277665.1). Lineage (NCBI taxonomy): Eukaryota > Viridiplantae > Streptophyta > Magnoliopsida > Santalales > Viscaceae > Viscum > Viscum album. The sequence continues at coordinate 1,057,547,729 of OY728133.1, forward strand.
ATTAACATGTATGGTGTTTTCCCAAATAACTTGATGGTGAAATATTATGTATATTATTTTTAATTAATTTAAAATTTAAATTATTTAAATTAATTTTTCTTAATTTAAGGTATTAGTTAAATAAAACTACTACTATAACTTATAAAGTGTTTTCCTCTTTAACTTGGGATCAACATTTTATTTAATTAAACCTCAATTATGAAATACATATTGAAAACTAAATAAGATGGGATGGCATAAAATATATGTGTATATCGTGACGAGAACATGTATTTTTAGACGGGGATAGTTAGAGCACTCAATTTATAATAATCATATGGTATAAGTTATATAGAATGACATGTAATTATTTATGTTTTCTCTTTATGTGAAATGTGATATCATGAACTATTGTAGTAATGAGTTCTGAGGTGTGTATTTGGAATTATAGAGAGATACCTCCATGATTAAATCCATTCCAATAACCATGAGGATGTTTATTAGAATTCCCTATAGGTGGTTGGTCCAGATCCTCCAATAGCACTGGGTTTAGCAATGGATGTTTAGATCTAGGAGATTTTGTCACATATTATACATTTGATGGAGAGAGAGGATCCATGAGATATTTTAACAAGTTTAGAGAATAATAGAGAGTTTCAGTTAAAATATCTACCTATATTCTTTGGGTAGGGTAGTCCCTAGGTTTATGATTTTGGGTATAGTTGATGAAGATATGTTTTTATCATATAGAGACACCCCATGAAGGAAAGGTAGATCCCATGGTACATATTCTTCAAGGATCTATGATGCACAGGTGGGATGTATTAATCTAGAAATATTAGTATGTGGGATGACCTGGAAAGACTTTCAAACTAGGTTATTTTATCAATTATGTCTTTACAACCTAAGGGATGATAGGGGTAGGAAGTTCATGAACCTTGAGAAAGGAAGTATGTCTATTATGGACTATAATGCTCATTTTATAGACATACAATAGTTTTCTTTGATAATAAAAGGGAATGAGGTGATGAGGGGGAGGTATTTTGAGTATTTATTTATGTATGAAATATGTGTGTAGGTTAATGTTTTTCACCAACCAACCCTTTCAAATGTTGTAAATCATTCACTTATAGCCAATAGGAACCAGTGGGAAAACTAAGTTTTTGGGTTGGGGGATTTAGTGGTAGGGAATTTTAGTGGATCATCAGACAATATAAAGAACCATTTTTATGGGTCCCACTAGATTAGTAGTGGCTACGTCAGGGTGTAAATATATTTCTTAGGGAAGATATTACAGTGGAGTGTCATTAGTGTGTAAGGATCATCCACTATCACTCCCAATATGATCGATCAATATTATTATGTCATGCTAATGTGAAGATGGGGAATTTGAGGAGATTATATAAGATTACTTAGTGAATTCCTAGTGACAAGGGATCTATGAATGTGCTAGTTTCTGGAGTTGGATCAGTTACACCGTGGTAGGAAAGAAATTGGAGTTCTACTATTCATTTGGGTCAGGGTGGCAAAGGAGGTGCCCAGGGGTAAGAGTATAAGTGCCTATATGGTGGTGTAGTGTAGGGGAGTCAGGAAGGGACTCATGGACAAGTTTCATTCAAGCTTATATGTTTTTCATCATGTCCTCAATAATTTTTATGTTGGACCTTATATATTCTGAGATATGATTCTAGTGGCCTCTACATTGGCTTATGCACTATTTAACATATAAGATTCACATTATTTCATAGATATTTAGTTTTTTGAGGGTCTGGTTTTGGTGGTAGAATACCTATTTGGTATGATTTCCATCAAAACACCCCTGTGGGGGATATCAGAGGGTATTAACCATTGTATGGAATGTGATTTTGAGATTGGAGGTCATCAATTTCTATGGGATATCTTTTGTTAGATATAACCAAATTTTATTTAATTCATGGAATGGAGTGGTTAGTTCCATACCAATCCCAAATTTATTTTTACCATCTATGAGTGTCCTTACATCCCCTTATAGTATTATTTACATTTATTCTAGAGAATGGGATATTTAGGTGGGTTATGAAGTCCCTGGAAGCTGATTGTCGAGAAAGGATTTGGTCTCGATTACTAGTCTTGTAATAGATGATGATCAAATATAGCCTGATGTTTTTTTCTCCTAATATTGATTAGTTCGAGGATGTATTTCATGAATATTTCTAATATTTACACTCGATAGAGAAGTGTAATTCACTATAAAACTCATGCTAGGTGTAGAGCCTATTTCTATTTTTTTCTATAGGATGGATCCTATAGATATATATAATATTAAGTAATAGTTAGAGGAATTAAATCCAAAGGGGGTTATTTGGAAAACAACCTCTCCTTGGAATACCTCACACTGCCTTCAAAAGATGGTATGACCTAAAGCAGTATCTAGTGATGTCGTTTTTCCTAGTAAATGAACTAAAAATATTTATAGTTTTAATGAATTTGGCCTTACACAGCTATATGAACACCTTAATGGTAGTTTTTTATTAAATTATCATTTAATACACGTATATGGAGAATAAAACATGACATATAGAGGTTGCTTTGGGTATATTCAGGGGGAAATGACTTTTTTACAAGCTTACAAAGTGATGATTTTTTTATTGATGAGGTAACTTTCTTGGGGAATCTTATATACAAGTCATAAGTATCAATATAGCTTGAGAATGTAAGATAATTTTTTCTTAGGATATATCAAATATTTTTTTGATATAAGTATCATTTTTGGCTTATCCAGGTTATTATCAGAGATTTATTCGTAACTTCTCCCATTTTGAAGCACCAATGACAAGCCTGATCAATACTAGAGTTAAGTTCATCTCATTTGGAATTGATAATAGTGTTGTTTAGGAGTTAAATAATTCTAATCCTTACCTTATATGATATGTTTCAGGAGTATACCACATATTATGATGCATTAGGTGTCGGGATGGGAGAATTCTTGATGTAGGACATTCAGGTGGTCATGTATGGGTTGGGGAATATGAGGATGCATGAGAGTAATTACCATATGAATAAACTATATTTGGTAGTATTTGAAATGTAAAATATCTTCTTATCCCTTTAATCTACAAGTTTTGTGTTAGGGGTGTTCAGGTAGGCTTGGGGGAGGATTAAAGGAGTTTGAGAGCTGGTATTCTTATATATAAAGTAGTTCACAACATGATCCATTCATTGTGGTGTGAATGTGATTCATAGTGTGAAATATTTTTCATGGAATTTTTTTTGTAGTGGAGTTTATTATGATTCTATCTTCAAAGGTCTCACTGTGTGAAAGGTTTCGTTCATTATGTGAAATACCTCCTCGGTTTTTTGGATCTATCAACATATTTTTTTTGTGAATGTTAAACGTATAAGGTTCAAAAAAATGAACCAACCCTCCACTCTATGAATTAATTCCATTATATATTTACTGTAAATTATATCCTCTCTTTTACTCCCTCATTCACTCTTTTTTTCTGTCAAACTCTTGGAAATCTTTAGTTAATTTTGGTATCCCTAATGACCCCTGATATTTTGAACTCATCCCTAGACTATAGATTTTTTATGTCAGTGATTTTTAAGGAGTCCTTCACTTTTTATCTAATTTATTTTTTATTTATTTGAAGTATTTATAGTGGATGTATTTTTTGGAGTTGGTGATTTATTTGGATTGTGATTTTGATGAGGCATATCTATATTTCATATTGATTTGAGAATCCTTTATGTGGTTGTGGCCTTACAGTTCATCTTATATTTATTTATCCTTAAACAATTAATTTGAAATATTATTTTTAGGTAGTGGATCCCTGGTCACTCATTTTTAATTTTTTATATAGGAATTATATTATTTTTTTCTTTATATTGGTGGTATAGGTTTAATTAAGAATATAATTAATTTTATTGAACTAAAATTGAAAGGGGTCAGATTTTTTCTATGTGTTTACATGTTTTTCTATGAAATTTCTCATGTGTTTATTCATGTTCAGTAATATTTATAAAAATTAAAGCTATTGGAAGTGATGTCAATATTTTAGAAGTTGTGATTTTTGAAACCCTTGTTGTGTTAACTGATTTAACTCCCCCTGCGTAAAAGGAAAAAAACTTATATATGTCTAATGAACCATTTTACCATGAATTTATAGAATTGTGTGAGAATACCCATGAGATTAATGAAGTAATTTTATTTATAACTTTATTTAAATATAATATTTTAGTAATTATGGATGATTATTTTTGGTGCTACAAGTGTTTGGTGTGGTTGCTACATTTTTGTATGTGATTTGTGGGGGTCTTGGGGCGTCGTACGGTGATTGTGGTGATGAAATTAGGTGTGGAATGTGTTTTATATAAAAGATATGGTTGGTTGGAATGGTATGTGATGAGGTATTATGTAATGTGGTTGGATTTTTTTGTTGTTGTGGTGATGGATTTGATTTTAATGTTATAATTGTTAGTGTAAGGTAAATTGGATGTTATGTGATGTGAAATAGTTTCCCATTAGTTATTGAATAAACATATAATGATAAGTTGAAATGAATGTGGGATGTAATTAATGTTGGTAATTGAATCAATATTTATGATGTAAAATGTATTAATTATTGGAAGTTGGTTGATAACTAGTAAACTAGGGAATTGGGTAACTTGTAAAGGGATGATGAGTTGTGGCTTGTGTGTGGATTTTTTTTCTGGTATGTTTTAATTAGTGGTGGAAATAGTATGTGAAAAATATCATGAGCTATTGAGATACTAAAGTGGGATGTTCAAGTGGCGTTGTATGTGAACCCATCGTTTGGGATTGTGTGACACTATATATATTATTTTATTTTATTATCATTTTTATAGCCACCCCACTCATGTTAGATATCCTTACCAACACATGTTTTGTATACTGAGTGTTTTCCCAAACATCCATGTTGGTGGGGAATTGGATGGATGACTACCCATTTTCCCTAATCTTCCTTTGATAGTAGTACATGGTGAATATACCCAGTTTTTGGTGAGTATCGACCAATGATGGATGATGTTGGAGATTCTTGGTGATTGAAGGGGAGTGTTGGAGTTGAATAGTGATTATGAAGATGTGATATGTGGTGGGGTTCATGCGTAGTAGGAGGTGGGAATGAGGTTGATCTCCTTTATGTTAATGATACCCTATTACCCTGGTTACATTATAAGGCTGTGATGGGGATATTAATTGATTCTAGCAAGACATGATAGACCTTTCAAGGATGAGGTAAGTAAGGATGTGTCCTGAACAACATTAGAGATGGATCTGCATGCAATGTGATCATATAGAAGGGATGGGAGAACATGGAATTTCATGTTGGGTAATGAGATAAGTAAATCAGTGGGGGACATTATAACATGTTTCTTATTATTATATTTATTTTCATGATATTGTATTATACTTGAATTCTCTATTTGGTTAGGGTGTCATGGTGATATTAGGATGGATAATTGACCCGTTTAGGTTCTTATTGGTTTTATTATTTATAAATTGGAATGTTAATATTCCCTTTTGAAATATTCATGAGAGTCCTTTGGGTATTATCCTAATAAAAATACATGTTATTCTCACTCTATGGATATATAAAATATATTTTAGGTTTTAGGAGGATATCAGGCACTGAGCTATAAATTACTACCTTGGGCGTTTGATCTGTTGCTAAGCTTCTATTATACATTACATGAAGAATTTTATTTCTATTTGTCCGATATTTTTCATGCTTTGTGGGAATTTTTTCTTCCATTTTTTAAATTATGTGGTGGAGTTTTTTGGTGGTTGTTTAATCTATCTCTTTATCCTATTCATACTATTATGGGTAATTCCTTCCATATGTGTGATTTAATACACATCATTCTAGTCTCCAACCTGGGGCCTACCAAAGGCAGGTATCAGGGGAAATTATTTCTATTCCTTTATTTTCAAACCATAAGGGGAACCTTTGGAGGGAGGGGTAGTGACAGAGTGGTATCAAAGGCTTTTGTTGAGAGATAGTAAAAATCATGGGGTAATTCACTTGTGAGGATTTCATAGATTTTTAAGGAAATGGTATAAAAAAATATTGGTGTAGGACATAATTTAGAGACACCGTCCATGACATGGAATTTTAGCCCCCCCTAATGATATGATGCAAGGACTCTAGTTTTATCAAAAGATCATGTTAAGGAGTGTCATTTTTAGGGTAGATACATAGAATAGGTACATGCAACATTCTTTTTTTTCTATTTAATTTGGGGATTTTTGGTAAATAAAAAATGAATTTATTTAAATAAATTTTGACAATTTCATTATACTACAAATAAGGTTTACCTTGTGATTTCAGGGATGTATTCTTATCAATTTGTGTGTGTATATATAATTTAATGTATGTTCAATATGATTGCCCAATTGGTTTTCGGAGGATTTATTTAACAGAGGAGGATATGTCAGGATGAATGGTTTTTTCATGATTTTCAGTGGAAGAGTCTAGAAACGTATTAGAAGATCATCTATGATCTAAATATATGGGGTTGGTTTGAGGAGATATAGATTTCTTTCAGTCTGATTCAAGATAAAGTTGAGTTTTTTGTTTCATTTGTAGTTAGCTAGATGCGAGGGGTGAAGGATCAATGGTGGATGTTGTATCTGGATGGTCGATAAGAGGTGGATCTTTCTTGTGATGAATTTCAGAATGAGTTTCACTTAGGGTTCATATCCTCTATGATGATGGTAATAAATAGGTATAGGATTATATCCTTCCATTAAGGGATCTTGAGTGTGATAGATTTCATTATTCAGTTTAAGTACCTTTTGTGTTTTTCTCACTACCTCTTTCCATATGAGAAGTCTAGAGTATGGTATCTGGAGGAGGTAATTCACCTTAAGATCTGATATGAATTCAATACATTTACACTTCTTATATATTTGGTGGTGTATAAAAAAGTGTAGGTGATTGATAAAATGAACCATTTGGGAGGAGATCACCAGAGGGTGGTCAGTAGGGAATCTTGTGAAGTTGAGCTACATGCATCAGATCTTATTCACCTGGGTAGATGAGGTTCCAACTACTGGGGAGTCAACTTCTATGGTCCTCCTCATGTAGTTTTAGGGTCAATAGTTCCTAGGTATCTACCATGGTATTTACATTTACGTGATTTGGGGGGGGGGTTAAGTCTATCTTCAGGCTTAGTTCATAGCCACGTAGGGAGTTCATCATGGAATGGGTGGTCAATCCAATTTTTAGAGGCCAAAATAGTTTCCTTTCTGGTCATATAAGTAGTAGGGGTCTCCAAATTTTGTTCAGTATCCAGGTCAATAGGTTTATTCCCAATATTGGGGAGATAAATTTGGTAGGGGATATCTCTATTATGGTCCTCATCCATAGGAAAATATACTAGATAATGGACATAGGGGACTTCATCCAGGGGGTAGAGGATTTGGGAGTAGGAAAGTGAATTATATGGAAATACCAATGATAGATGGTATGTAGGTTGTCTGAGGTGAAATTATTTTATCAACATCCCTATTTTCTACATTACATGATTATGGAGTTTCAAAATCCTCTGTTTAACCTACTTTAATTTATGAACTAGAACTAAAGGTGGGGAGGCTTCTGGTACCCCTGGTGTTTTCCATGCCATTCAGAGGCTTGACTTGATTATTTGATGTGTTCTAAGGATGTAGACTAATGACGGGGTATCGTTAGTCTGTGGGGGACTTATTATTGAAAATACATCCATACAATATTATCCTTGGCATAGATTGGTTGTATTACGTGAGTGAAGTTCTGGATTGATTCTAGAGGAGGGTTGGGTTTTCTGATGTGGAGGGACAATGAGTGGTGTTCATAGGTGACTGGATCCACCAAATGGGAAGTAGGTGAATAAAACCACTTTTGTCTCAGTTGGTGGTGTTTTAGTGGAAACTTAGGTGGTGGAGGCTTCCAAGGTAATCTAAGAGTATCTAGATGTCTCATTAGATGACATTGTGACACTATCCCTTCAGTGTAATATTGAGTTTTGTTTAGAGTTAAAATTATTGTGTCTTTAATTTCAATGGTTCCTTATTAGATAGCACCCACACAACTATAGGAGTTGAGACTATAGATTTATGATCTGGTGCATAATGGTTTCATATGACTAAGTTTTTTCCCATGGGATGATATAAAGTTCTTTACCAATAAGAAAAACAATAGTGTGAGGTTGTACATATACTATAGGTGGTTGAATCGGGTAACTATCAATAATCATTACACCCTTACGAGGATAGATTAGTTTTTCAATTAGTTTAAGGGATCCATTTGATTTGTGAAGATTGATATTTGGTTTAGATATCACTATATGTTTATGATGGTTTTGGATATCCAGAAGGCTACCTTCAGATATAGGTACAATAACTTTAAGTTTTTGGTCATTCTACTTGGTTTCATGAACACACCAATTATGGTCAAGGGGATTATGAACATTGCATTTTGTGAATTCTTATAGCAGTTCATAGTCATGTTCATCAACGACATCCTTATAAACCTGAGGTCATAGGAGGAGTATGCTAAGAACCTAAGGATCATTTTATAGACTCTTTAACACCACTAAATGTAGGGTAAATTCTCTAATCATATGTTCTTGACATGAGAGTTTCATTTCAATATACATGTGGTGTATTGATAGGGTATAGTCATGGATACATCAAAGATAAAGGAAGTTATGTCTAGGAAAATGACCAACAATGTGGGTTTGAAACTTCCTTGGAATATTAGGATATTATCGATGATTTTTGTCTGATTTTTCTTGTATTGGAGCCCTGCTAATAGGTTTGACTGGGAAAAATAAATTTTTCATCTAGAAAAAATAGTGGCAGTCCAATTTCAACTACTTGAAGGATAGGTTGGTCAATTACTCAGTGATTTAGTTTCTATAAGAAGGGGCGATATTTGAGGTATTTTTTAATGCTTCTCATTTTAGTTTAGGATGTGTATTTATACATAAAGGGAGTTAATATTTTATGGGTATAGGTAATTTTATTCCCATGATCTTAATTATGAAACCCATGGTCTGGAGTAGGTAGTCGTAGTGTTTTCGCTATTGTTTTTGATATGTTACCTCGTCACTAAGTGATTTAGGTTCTTTATAGACCACAAGAGTATGTGTAATGTCTTATATTTTAGGGATATGAATCTATGGAATCTAAAGTGGATCAATTTTCTCCAATATTATGATTTTTAAATCTCTTATAACCTAAGTAATGGAAATTTTATGGCCAATGTTCTGAGTAAGTAGTTGTGGGGAGATTTCATTCATAAGTCTACTGATGTTTTGAGCAGGTTATAAGAGCTTTCATGATTGAATATTGATGTGGATAAATTCAATGGTATGGGTTGTATTTATTATAGGACTACAGAATCATCGTTGATGAGATAATTGGAGGAGTCTTAGTGGGGAGACTTAGAGGTGGAGGTGATGCAAAATTGGTTCGGTCATGGTGATACTCTGGATGGGTAGTGAGAGTATAGTCAATACAATTTTTTTTAAGGGGAGTCGATTTGTTTCACTAGAAATTCATGATCAATTACACCATGATTTTCACATATTTCCCTTAGCAGTACATCTGAGTGTGTCTAAGATGTACCTTGGCTTGAGGAGGAAGCTTAGGTGTCCTAGGAATAAGCGACTAGTGGTAGAGTTCATGGTGAGGTTTCTAGTATTTAAACAAGTGAAGGACATGCACCATGAACCTGGTGGTTTGAAGTAGACTTTGTATGATATATAGAGGAAGTGTTAGGACATTTTGGCGGATTTTTCAGTAGGTTACCCATGTCCTAGAGAAGATATGATTCTTTTTGGGTGATCATAGACTGACTGATGAAGTTTGATCATTTTATAGGGATAAGGGAGTTGAATTATATAGATGATTTAGTGAGGTGGTATGTTGAAGATATTTTGAAACATCAAGGGGTGGTAAGGTCCATCCATTTTTATTGGGATCCCCCTTTTAGCTTACAGGTCTAGAGAGTATTTCAACATTCCTTTGGCTTCCAGTTCTAACATAATAATGCTTTTCATCCCAAGATAGTTGAGTAGATGGATCTGATAATCTAGACACATGAGATATATTGCATTCATGAGTCTTGGATTTCAATGGATTGTGGGTGAAGCACTTACCCTTGGTTGAGTTTTAATATAATAAAATCTACCACTAATCCATTAGAATGGAACTATTTGAGGTGTTGTATAGATGACCATGACATTGTCCATTGTGCTAGACTAAGGTTGGAGAGTTAGAAATCTTTGGTATTGATGTGGTTTAGAGAATGGAAGAGAAGATATAGGTGGCTTGGTATCAGATTATAGTGGTGGAGTATTTTCAGAACACATGTGTTGGTCATAGGAGAATCCCCATATAGTTTTAGGTTGGATACCATGTGTTCTTGAGGGATTCACCTAGTCAGGGGAAACATTGGTTTGGTATGAATTTTATGTTTTATCCCTAGTTTTTTGAGGAATTCAAGATGTTTTAGTGCATTGGAAATGTTGTGTATTGGTCGGTGGTCCCACAAAGCCTAGAAAGGATCCATAATGTCTTACATGTGTCTCAGCTCCAAAAGTAACTTTGCATTAACTCCCATGTCATTGAATGAGTAGAGTTGGATATTGAGGATGATGCAAGGTTCATGGAGTTACCAACTGAGACCCATTTAAGAAAATAAAATGTGTGCATTGGTAGTCCATTCCCCTATTTTATGCATTTTCGAGGCATAGTGGCTTGAAGGAGATACCAGGGAGAATGATACATAGTTTCACACTTAGTCTCCCATGTTTTTTCTTGAGTTTCGGTTTTGTTTTGTTTATCCTTGGTTGATGTAACACTTTTTTTTCTAGTTTATAGAATGATCATTTTTCCTCTTGATAGAAAAGTTTGGTTTATGGTTACAATTGGTCTATAATTAGGTCCCTGAGAGGTATCTCATGTGATGGTTGTTTATACCTCCCCTTTCCATTTTTTCTCATGTTGGACATGTTGATGGGATTGTGTTTGTTTTCTTGATTGATATTTGGGTGTGATTCTTTATTATGAGAACTCTTTGAGAGGTATTTTATGTAACAACTCATGTCTTCTATATGGAATCCCACCATTTTAATGCATAAAAAATTCCTTACATAGTACACCATTTAATAATATATAGGATATTTTTAGGTTTAATTTATTCAAAATTTGGAACATAATAAACGAAAAATACAAACTTTCTTCTAATACACTCGAAATGATTCTTCAAAGATTCATCCTTGGTTAATTTTACTACATTTAATTTCATGGGAACATAAATAAAACAATGGGTGAGAATAAATCCCTATAAAAGATTATAAAAAGAAAATATTTATCTTGTGATAATGAGGCATAACAATAGGTAATTTCCATAGGAAGACATAACATTACAGAATATAATGATCATGAATCATAATATATAAACGTGGACACAACATAAGGATGATATATTCATAAGTATATCACCATGTTATATCACCAAGTTTTCATAAAACATAATTACCAAGGTTATTCACCAAGTTATCTTATAACATGTTATATATAGATATTATTCTTTACCCAATACCTTAGATCAATATTAAGGGTCACCTTTCATATGTATATATTCATGTGGGCCACCTAGATAATATAATAAATGGGTTTATAAATAACTGATGGTAAATTATGAATGGGTTTCCCGTAAATTAATTAATTATATAAATTCTTTAATACATAAACGTTAAAAAAAATTTAATTAATGAAAAGGGAATTTGTGGTTCATATATAAAAATAACCAATCAATAAATTATGTTTACATCCAAGGGAATATACATGGATAAGTAAGAGTTTTGGTTATTTACAATATAATAAATTTTCATATAAAAGTGATTAATTATTTAAATAATTTCAATAGAATTATGGGTATACAACATTAATCAAGGAAAGGGTATAATGAGACAGAAAATAGGTCTCCCGTTTATAAAACACTATTATGGTAGTAATTGGATAATCAAAAGTGTATGAAAATAAAGTAATTCAACATTTAGAATACATAATAAAAAATAGGGACTTAAATGGAAAAGAAAAGGTGGAGAGTTCCATTTACCTGGGATATAAATTTCTAAATCTTGTAAAGGGAAACCTTAAGACCTTGCAAACACCTTGGAGGGAATTTTCAGTGGGGAAGTGAGTATAATTTCAAGATTAAGGGATTCTAAGTGGAGGGAAATATGAGGATGGGTGGATATTTATAATTACCTTAAAAATCCTCCAATGGTTAACAAAAGAACACTTTATTTTCATAGTATCTATTTTATTATATTACAAAATAAATGTACATAGAAAGAATATTATAAAAATCATATTACATTTCAATTAATAATATCGATTACTTTAACTAAGACTCATATAGGGATATGTAAACCAAAGAATAGTTACCATGTAATTGTATATTCCATAAGATCGATCTCTATCAAGAATATTAAACCTTATTTGAAAACTATTAAAAGTAAAAAAAATGAGGAATGTGATAGCCATTATCAATGGAATTATAAAATCCTTTAGTAATAAAGTAGAAAATTTTGATGTTGAATGGTATATATATATGATGTAATAGGAAATGTGATTATTAGTATATAATTGTTACATTACAATTACGTGATCATTGGTCAATAAAATTGATGGTTGATATAGAAATTGGGCATTATGACCATTGGTAATGTACCTTTTATAAAGTGACTGTTAAGGTTAGTGTATATTAAGGTTAATGATAAGTGTTAATTAAATGTAGAAGGAAAAAATGATAGACTCAACCGGTATAATCATTCCTTATGAAGCCCAATTTTTAGAGTTATGGAGGGAGGTAGCATCAATGGGGTTTGATATTGATGAAGCAAAAGTAGATATTCAACAAGTGAGTGTCAAATGAAATCCCCTATAAGATAATTTCTAGCTATTGGTGATCACCACTAGATAAATATTGTCCAAACCACTACATAAAACTACCACCACCACACACCTTACCCTTAGAGACTATGCCAACGTAATAAGGGGTTATGTATTTAGGCTCTAGTAGTAATAATATGTTGTTATTTTGGAAATTAATTAACGATTTATTTGATTCTATTTTCTTGGTTAGTGTTACACACTTTTATTAAATGAATAATATTATAGAATATAATAAAATATATTTTTATATAAATAGATCGTGATTGTAATATTTTGGAAAATATAAATATTTAATTTTCATTAAAATATATAATTTCTAAAATAAGGTTTATAATAATTAGAAAAACATTTACTTAAAAAATATTTTTAGAAATTTACGTATTGTTTTTCTAAGATATATAAATTTGATTGTTTAATAAAAATTGGTGGTTTTCAATAAATAATTATTTTTCATTTTAAAAAATAAAATATCATATTTAGAAAATTTTCTAAAATGGATGACATTCTTTAAATAATTTTTTTTAAAATTATCCAATGTTTATTTTTTCATAACATTCTAAGAAAGTCAAATTTTGTTGTAAAATATAAAAGACTACATAATATACGATAATTATTATAACATCATAAATAAATATAAGTGATTTCATAATTTTATTAAGGCATTTGTCTCCCAAAAATATATCATGTTGTTAATATTTTTTATTTTATTATATTTAAACTAATTTCCAACCCGATAAATGAATTTTTGAAGTATAATATGTAAACTAATATTTTAATAACTATATATTTTATTAAATTTAATTTTCCAGGTCCAATGTAATATTAAAGAAATATATTTTAGTTAAAATGCATTAAAATATTATAAAAATGGATTAAATCTCTAAAAAAAATTTCAAAACCCATGCGTAATCCAATGGTTTTTCATTTTTTCTAATCTAGAATTCTAAAAACTATATTTAAAAATTATCAATCAATTCATACTTTTTTACTGTAAATACACACCCATCATATCATTTTTCTTCAATATAAATCTATTAAGCATGATATTTTGATAATTTACTCTCTCTAAATACCATGAAGGAGTATTAAAGGTCTTATTTCTTCCCTATGCAATATTAAAAAGTAACTTTCCAAGGTAAGGGAACTCTCTTATTCTTCTATTCCACTCAAGTACCTATTTTTGTGGTTTGTATTATAATGTTTGAATTAATTAATTTAGATAAATTATTTTGTTATAAAACTACTACCAAAATAGTGTTTTATCAATGGGATTCCTTCATTCCCCCTCATTATTCCCTTTCCTTAATCCTTATTGTATGTCTGTCATGTTTCCAAAATCATTTAATGAATATTTCTCTCTTTTAGATGAATATTTCTTATATTCTAAATACAAAACCTCTTCCTTTTACTTGGTTATTCCCAAATATGTAAACATAAATTATTTATTATGGATTTCCATGTATTAATACCATATTCCTTTTTCTTGGGTTAAAAATGATGTAATGATTATGTATGAAAGAATTTTTGAAATTAATGACTTTACATGAAACACATTCATTATTTCTCACATGTTACTTATAAAATGATATCTCTAATGACCAAATATTGATGTATATGAAAAATACATTATATTTTAAGAATAAATAATTCATTACACAATTAGATGCCCAAAGACGGTATTAGAATATTCCCTTTGGAAACTTGGAACACACTCTCATAATTTGGTGAAAGATCTATAAAATATCATATAAAGATATCCCCCATTGGTTTTTGTACCTAAAATCCTTTATTTATATCTTAGGGAAAAGAAAACATTTGAAAAGGGTGATCTCATATGCTTAGTAAGGGTAAACAAGGAAAATATCAAATAGAACCTATGCATAGAAATGTAAAAACATGAATATAATTTTTGAAAATCATACCATGTATAAAATATATCATAATCTTGAGTCACGAAATAAATATTGGTAGTTCATAAGGCATAACTCATAACAGAACATGATCCATGATAAAATATAATTGGAATAAAACATGGAACTATGTAAAACACATAAGCATAGAAAATAATTTTCATATTAGCTGAGGCGCATTTCCAATACCATCATAGTGGGAAAAGTCCTTTATTGAACCGAGTTCCCTCTTCATTAAATCCATGTATTACTAATCAAGGTTTATATACCATTTAAGCCTTGTTTTATTAAACTAAGATCATTTAGTTTTCCAGTATTTCTTATCTCATGAGATATAAATATTTAACAAATTAATTGAAGTGGGATATATGCCCTACCCATCTCATAATGAAATAATTCTTATGCGTTCCATAAAAACATTGATCATTCATCATAACACATGGAATAAAATGGGTTCCTTTAAAACTCATTCTACCATAACATAATCTATGTAAAAAAAGGAATTTAATAAATAGAATTCCTTCATAATCTCAATAAAACCACATGAAAAATATGGATAATACACTTTAAACATAACCCTTTTAAATAATTTCAAATAATATGTAAAATAATTTTTATAGAACACTTGAAATTAATTCCTAATGAAAAAATATTTTCTTCTTCAAATTTTTTTTCTTTTCTCCAAATACCACCCAATTTTAAAAGAAAATAATTTATTTATAAACAAACATAAAATATTGTAAAGGAATATTTTTGGAAATAATTCATTATGAAAATGTAAAAATAAATTAATTTCTTAAAAGTTAAAATAAAGCATTCTTTTCACACTTTTACAGGGTAAGCCAATAATTACCTCATAATGAAAATGAAAAAAGATTCATTTCATACCATTTTATAAAATTCACCAATCGGTATAATTGACATTAAGAAATTTTAGAATGATATAAAGAATACATTGGAATATATATTTAAGAATGATGGATATGTATGATAAATATACCTCAGTAAATACTTACGTATAAACAATCTAGATAATAATGATTTTGTGAAATTATCCTTTAACATAGGTATGAGTTCCTTTATACATGTCTGAATCTCCTGTATAAGGGTTTAAATAATGTGATTAAACTATTCCAGAATCATATTCATTTTGATGATATAATAAGTGACCATATTGTTACCTTTTTTTATTAACATTATCACCCATCCTTTAGGTATTAACTTATTTATTTTATTACGCATGTTTTGTCAGATAATTTCTTGTTCCTCTAATTGGGTTATAGTTATATAATTTAAAAAAATATATTAATATAATATATATCAATTTTATTGATTCTAACTATTTATATAATCATGATTTAGTAAATATAATGCATAATGAATCTCATCACATCATGCAGATGGTAGACTATACATACGCATGAACGATGATATCATTGCCTAAATTATGTAATGGTATGGAACTAGATGGTATATATATTGTTATAGAATAAATATATTGTTATAATAATAATATATTTTCATTAAATCTTTCATTGTACCCTTCCAAATAAGGTGGTGGTAAAAAACATATTACACCGAGATGTGGAGGTGGTAATTTGTACATACGCACGCGTGGTGATTTTGTTTTTCATTAGATCGATAGAATGTGGAATGTGGTTGTTCCATAATCATTATAAAATACTATAATATTGGTTATAATGAATTTATTACTTTATGATGGAAGCATTTCTTGAAGAGAAAGTAGAAGAATAATTATGTTTGATAGAATCGGTAGAGGATATTAACTCTTCTTCAACGAGCTCCCACTAGATATCCACATAAAGGTATTAGAATTGGAATTTTGAGAAGACCAATACCTATAGAATGTATCTAAAGAATTTTATAATGTAAAAATATATGGTATCGATGAGCTTGAAGGCTCAATGTGAAGTGAAGTTGTGATGGAGAATGTACCCATTTATAATTGAGGTGAGGGGCACATTTGGAATCTACAAAAATATTAATTTATAATAAAATAAAAACTCAAAAAAACCCACCAAAATGTCATTGTTTTAAATTTTAGATGTAATAAGTTTTTAATATTATAAAAAAATAAATTTTAGACTAGTTTTTATATCAATTTATACCTTATCTTTTTAATTATTACATAGTTATTCTATTTAATTTTTAACTAAGGTAACAAATATTTCAATATTAATAGGGTAAAATATTGTCTTATTTGATGTAATTTAGATAATAAGTGAATATTTTAGAACATTTCACAAAATATAATAATAATTATATATTTTAAAAAATGTTTTATGATTTTTAAAAAAATTAATAATACATTACATTGATAAACAATAAATATTGGCAATTTTGACACTATTCAATTTATTGATTTTAAAAAATATCAAGATAAGATGTTATATTATAAATAAATATTTTATTATATTTATAATGTGTCAAGGTAATCTAGAAAATTATTTGTATATATTAATTATCATAAATTATATTTATTTAAATATTTTAAATAAAATAACTTTTATATTTCCATTAATAAATTAAATACTACATCACTTTTGTGTATTATTTAATATATTTATTTTTTGAGTAAAAATAAAAAAAATCTATGATGAAGATATATCCTCTATATAACACAATAATACTTTTAGAAAAATAAATATCCTGTAAAATCTAACATTAAAAATGTTTTATTTAATAAAACATGAATGTGACAACTTTAACATCACTTTAAATAAAATATTATAAATGTCATAATCTTTTCCATGTGTATAAAAATGGTTAATAACTCAATACTTTGATGCTTATGGTAAGAATATAATCAACCAATAAGATATAGTCATGTTTTTGGATCTTTTAATGGTCATTATAATTTTAATAAAAATAATCTTTTTATTTTTCATCAATTAAATAATTTCTGCATAAAAAATGTATAAACATTTAATTTATTTATTTATTTTCTAAAAATTAAAAATAAATCACCATGATAAATAAAAAAATTATATTTTAAATGAATTTTTATAGTTGAATTTATCTTCTATATAAATTTATTTTAAAAATGATAAATTTAATAATATTTGAGTAAAACATATTTATCTTTTCTTTTAATAAAATATATTAAATGTCATAATCTCATCCATGTTTCTTCCAAATGATACTATTTTGACACAAGGAATATTTATATCGAATCAAAGACATCTAATTATATTATTTAATGTGTTAGGGTAATTTTATCATATTATATTTACCCTTAATTACCAGATTAACCGTTTTATCGTATTAATAAAAATTAAGAGTTACTATTCATAATGCCAAAAAATAAAAGATTATTATTTATATAATTTGGGCCTACTAATTCCAAATATAGAATCCATTATTCAAAATTTAAAACATATAATTTTTTAATAATTAATTTAAAATAAATATCATTATTAGAATGTGAAAATGAGTTTTAAAAGTTAAAACATTACAAAGGATTGAAATGTTTTTATATCTGAATTAAATGTAAAATTAATTCCAATAACATACATGATATTAACTGATAAAAATAAAATCTATTTATACTTTAAAACAATTAAATACTATAACTTACCCATATATATAATTTGGTAAAAAAAATTATTTTCAATTAAAATTTAGTATATTTTTACTATTCATTAAAACTTGAAACATATGAGAAAAATATAAAAAATTAATCCAAAGTAAAATTTTATACTCCATATCCAACGAATAATTTTATTTTTTCAATTAGAATATATAAAATGTGTTAAAAACATGATTTAAAATGGGTGTACCATCAAAAGTTTGCAAAACTAATTCTTTTTAAAAAAATACTTCTTTTCTCATAAAAATTGAATTTGTTCTAATATTATGTCTAGAGAACATATAAGATTAATTTTAAACATTATATTTAATATATTAAATATTTATTTCGTTAATAAAATCCATTAGCAGTGATTTATTATTTTATAAACTCACTTATTTTCATTTAAATAGATTTTTCAGAAAAAAACATTTCCATTTATTTAAAAAGGGTTTTTTTCTTTTATAATTAATTGATAAAAAATAATTAATTATATATAAATATGTAAAATATATTTTTATAATTCAGATAATATTATTCATACCAACCATTATAATAGATAGGTTATAAGGTAACATAATAATATTTAGTTGTTCACTTAAACACAGTCTTGCGTGAAATGAAATATATCAAAATAACTTGAAATTGTATGTAACAAAAGACAAGCATAGTGTTTGTTATACTGCAAGGTGAGCATATGTTTCTTTTATTGAAAGTTTATCTTGGTATAACATACAACACAATACATAAAAAAAATCTTAAAAAATATATATCTTATAAAAATTTGGGCTATTACATTCTACCCCCCTTAAAATTAATTTCTCCATCGAAATTCGTCTGGGTTATAAAAGGGTTAATACATGAAATGTTCTTTCATAGAAACACACATAATAAAAATGAATACCAAAAAATCTTTTTTCAAAAATGTATGTTAAAAACATAACAGTTACCTAGAGTAACTCATGGATGTGATTCCACATAGAAGAACATAGGTAGAAAGTGAAAACATGGATATGGAAGAGAAACAGAACTATCAAGTTTTTATGGAGAGTGATAGAGAAAATCATTAAGATAAAGTTAACAATAAAAAATCTATAAATCTGTGAGGATTTTAGGGGTTAATTGATTCCTCCGAAATAAACTACCAGGATAAATGTTTTTGGTTTAAGATCCTTTCCCTAGAGATTAAGAATGAGTATAAATTCTTGCTTGATTATGTATAATCTCATCCTTTCCTTGTTCCTTGATCAATTTCCCCTTCATCTTCTATTCCAAGAAATGAAGATGAATTTTTCATTCCTAAAGCGTTAACAGATCATGCGATCCATAAATAAGATGATAGGTCATTTCTTATGTCAAACAAAAGATTTTAAAAAGTTATCAAATATGAATAAGTCCACCTATGACGAGATAATAGTTTATTATAAAAAAAACATCATCTGAGGAATAACTTAAACATTCCATAAATTGATAACCTTACAATCCTTTTGAAAACTAGAAATCCTAAACTTTAGAATTAGGTGAACTAAATAGGCTTAAAATTTATCTCCCATATCTAGTAAGTAAGTTCATGGTTTTCAAATTACTATCATGTGAATACCTTAATCATGTATTCTCTTGAAACATTTTAATAACCTAATTTACCATAAAACCTTATTGAAAACATTCAATTTTCTTTATTCTTAAAACCATAAAGTTGTAAACATCATCCATGATATCATAAACCAATTTTCAACAACTATTTAATCAGTTCTATGGAAAATTTTACCATCCAATTATTCATAACCAACATATCTTTATCCAAATATCATTATCACATCATCATACTCATAGTAGGGGATATCTTTCCCTCAATCTTTTGTTTTCTAAAAATATAAACTTATAACCTCAATGACTTTTTAGAGTTACTAGTACCATTTAGTATATGATCTTAAATACATATAGAAAAACTACACAAAACCAATATATAGTGGTTTCATTATTATATAATACCATAAATGCACTTCCACAACATTATTCTAAAATTATAATACATAGACATGAAATCGCTGCAATATATTCTTAAAACATTAACCAAGCTTCATCATTTTTTCCTTAAAACATCTCTCATATCACATATTATACGTAGTCTCTTCATCATATGAAATATAACAATTATTAATACGGACTTACTGGTTATTTTCATGATATTTCCCCCCCAGGGAATCCATTTTCATAATTCCCATACATTCCACATGTAAAACATTTAACTATGATTGATTCCTTAGAAACATTGTTTTCCTTGTCCATTGTGTTAACTAAAACATTTTATTTACAATTAATTGCTTTGTATATTTATTTTCCACACACAAATCATCTTCATGTTCCTTGGAAACATTCTCTTTAATACCTCTTCCCTCATTATTTACAAGAGGAAAATTGTACTTTATTTCCTATATGGTCACCATGAAACTCCATCTTTATTTTATTAGGTGGATCAAGAAACTCACCAAAGTTGAGATTATTGATTAAATTATGAGATTTATCATTAGGCATAATAATGATGTTTCACATTCCAACTCCCTTTTTATTTTTTTTCTCCGGAGGAATTAATTTTATTGTACATCATATTCTCTATTAACACTAATCCTCCTATTTGCATCCATTTCCTAAAACCAAAAATGAAAAGTGTAAATGGTAAAATCATACTAAAAAAAGTAATAATAAATAGAAATTACATTAAATCTATAACATCTTAGGTCTAATTCTAGGTTATCCATGACAATTACCAAAATTCTAGAAGTGTAACCTATACTTATATTTAACCTTAAGGACACCCCTAAACATATCCTTAGAAATATCTCCAAGGAGATCACTGAAGTTTTGACATCCTAGTTTCCAAATGTTGAATAAAACTTCTCTCTGATACAAACTCTTGTGACTTGATATTGATATACATGAACATTACATTACTTTTGAGGAATAATTAATACATTACACAACTAGATGCCCAAAGAATGTATTAGTTTAGTGTCTTTGGAATGTTGGAACACATTATTCTAATTTGGTGAAATATCTTCAACATCTCACATAAATATCACCCCCTCGGTTTTCCTACTTAATATCATTTAATTATTTTCTAGGAAAAAGAAATTTTTTTAAAATGGTGAGCTCAGATGATCAGTAAAGATAAACAAGAAAAATATCAAACAAAACCTGAACATAGGATTGAAAAAACATGAAAATAACATTTAAAAAACATACCACGTATAACATATATCAAAATCTTGAGTCATGAAATAATTCATTGTAGTTCATGGGGCATAAATCATAAAGGAACATGAGCCATGAGAAAATAGAATTGAAATAAAAAATAGAATTATGGAAAACACATAAAAATAGAAAATAATTTCCATATTATCCAAGGCTTATTTCCAAGACCATCATAGTTTAAAATGTTCTTTACTGAACCATGATCACTCCTCATTCAATCCCTATATTATTGAACCGGGTTTAAATAGAGTTCCAACCCCATATTAATGAACTAAGATAATTTCCCATTTTATTTCGTCCTATCTCATGGGATATAAATCTTTACCCAATGAAATGGAGGGAGATATAGGTCTCCCTCATCTCATAATGAAATTGTTCTTATGTGTTCCACAAAAACATAAATTATTCACTATAACACAAGGAATAAAATGGATTTCTTTAAATATCCTTCCCCCATAACATAATCATTGTCAAAAATGGATTTCATAAATAAAAATTCCTTATAAATACAATCAAACTAGAGGAAAAATAAGGATAATATACTCAAAACATAACACTATTATCGAATTTCATCTTAGATTTAAAATAATTTTGATAGAACACTTGAAATTAATTTTTGAAGAAAATATCATTTCTTCTTCGAAACATTTTCTTTTCCCAAAATGCCACGTAATTTTAAAAGAAAATTAGTTTTTTGAAAATAAACATAAAATATTATAAAGTATGCTTTGTGTTAATAAGGAATTATGAAAATATAAAAATTCATTCATTTTATATAAGATAAAATAAAACATTCCTCTTGTACTTTTATCGGATAAGTCAAAAACTTCCTCACATCAAAAATGAAAAAATATTCCTTTTATACTTTTTAGTAAAATTAACCAATGTGTAAAATTAAAATTTAATTTTTTTATAATAATATAAATTATATTTTTAAATACATATTTAGAAATCATGGAAAAGGATGATAAATTTACCCTAGAAAATACATATATATAAACAATCTCAGATAATAATAAGATTGAGAAGGTATCCCTTACATTGGGTCTAGCCTCCTTTGTACATGTCTGAACCTCGTGTATAAGGGTTTAAATAATGCAATCATATTATTCTATAATCATGTTCATTTTTATGATATCATAAGTTATCATATTATTACCTGTTTATTAATAACATTGTTACTCATCCTTCGGGCATTAACTACTTTATTTTATTATGCATGTTTTGTCAGATAAGTTTATATTCCTCTTCACAGTTTATAGTTATATAATTTCTAGAATAATATTAATATAATATATTTCATAATTTTTCATTGTAAACAAATATATAACCACACTTTAGTGAATAACATGTAGAATGAATCACATCGCATTGTAGAAGTGGTGGGGCGTACATACACATGAGTGATGATATCACCCCCTTAGTTGTACAAATGGTATAGAAGTGGATCGTATATATATTGATACAAAATAAAAATATTTTTATAATAATCATATATATTTATTATTTAATTTATTATATCCATCTATGAAAGGTGGTAGTGAAAAATAGATTACACCATGGCGTGGAGATTGTAAGCCATACGTAAGTACACGTAGTGATTTTATTTTTCATAGGACGGTTAGAAGGTAGAATAGGTTGTTCCGTAATCATATAAACATATCAAAGTATAGGTTATATTGAATTTATAACTTTATAAAGGATACAACTATTTAAGAGGAAGTAGAAGAAGAAATAAATTCGAATGAATCGGTTGAGGAGATTAACTCTTCTTCTACGAGCTCCCTCTATATCTCCTCTTAAAGAACTATAGTTTTTCTTTTGAGACTAAAAAAACCTATATAATATAAATAAGTAAGTTTATAAGGTAAAAGGGAAGGTTATGGTTGATATTTATAGCTCAGTGTGAAATAAAGTTGTGAGGGAGGATGTTCCCTTTTATAATTTATGTGAGGCACACATTCTGAATATCCAAAAATATTAACTTATAATAAAATAAAAACCCATCCAGAAACCTCCAAAATGTATTAGTTTAGAATATAAGATGAGATAAGGTTGTAATATAATTAAAAAATAAATTTTAGAAAAGTTTTTATTTAAATTTGAATCTTATACTTTTAATTATCACTTAGTTATTCTATTGAATGTTTTACTATGGTAACAAATATTTCAATATTAAAAGAATGTAATATTTAAATATTTTATGTAAATTAGACCAAAAATAAATAATTTAAAACATTTTGCACAATCTAATTATTATTATATATTTTTAAAAATGTTTTATGATTTCTAAATAATTTAATAATATATTATATTGATAAAAAATAAATAGTTTCAATATTGACTCTATCAAATTTATTTATTTTTAAAAAAATATTGATAAGATTTTATCCTATAAAAAAATATTTTATTATATCCATAAGGTTTCAAGGGAACCAATGAATTTTTTTATATAATAATTATCCCAAATTTTTATTATTTTAATATTTTAAATAAAAATAATTTGATATTTCTATTAATAAACTAATTACTACATCAGTTTTGTGCAATTATTTGATATAAATATTTGCTGAATAAAAATTAAAAATAAAATAAAATATTGAAGATAAATCTTATATATTTCATAAGAATGCTTATAGTCAAATATATATCATGTAAAATTTTATATTAATTTTTTTATTTAATTAAACTTGAATGTGATAACTTTAACATAACTTTAAATAAGATATTGTAAGTGTCATAATCTTTTTCATATGGATCCAAATGGTAAATATCTAAGAAATTGGATGCCTATGGTAGATAAATACTCTAAAAATAAAAATGGGCTATGTTTTTGTTCTTTTATTGGTTATTATCCTTTTAATCAAAAATATTTTTTTTGATTTCTCATCAATTAAATAATTTCTACATCATCAATGTTTACACCTTTATTGTAATCATTTTTTTCCAAAAAATTACAAATAAATAACCATGATAAATAAAAACATTTTATAATTCAAATTAGTATTTATATTAAAATTTAGCTTCTATATAACCTTATTTTAAAATTGATAAAATTATTAAAATTTGAGTAAAACATGTTTAACTTTTCTTTTAATAAAATATATTAAATGTCCTAATCTCATCCAAGTGGATTCCAAAGGATAAATTATTTACAAAAGGATGATTTGGGTAGAAACACACTCATCTAATGATATTAGGAAAATTTTTAGGGTAATTTTATCATATTATTATTACCCTTAATTACCCAATTGACATTTTTACTGTATTGATAAAAATTACCGATGTTATTGTTCAAAATGATCAAAATTAAAGAAACATATTTACATAATTTGGACTTAATGATTCGAAATATGGAATAAATTTTTAAAAATTAAAAACACAGAAATTTCCTTAATTAATTTAAAATAAATATCATTGTCGAAAAGAGAAAATTAATTTAAAAATTTAAAATGTTGCAAAAGATTGAAATGTTTTTACATCTAAATTTAATTTAAAATTAGTGCCAATGAACCCTTTGATATTAAAAAATAAAAATATAATATATTTATACTTTATAACCATTAAATAATATATATTAACTATATAAATTATTTTGATAAAAAAAATTTGTTTTCAATTAAAATTTATTATATTTTAACTATTTATCAAAACATGAAACTTATCATAAAAATATCAAAAATTCATCCAAAATAAATTTTTGTACCCCTATTCAAAATAAGAAGTTCATTTTGTCAAATAGTATATAAAAATGTGTTAAAACATGATTTAAAATGGGCATGACATCAAAAGTTAGAAAAAATACATTTTTTTGAAAAGTAATTCTTTTATAAAAAATGAATTTGTTCTTATATTATATACATAAGACATAAAAGATGAATTTTAAAAATTAGATTGTATATATTACATATTTATTTCATTAATAAAATCAATCAAGAGTTATTTTATTGTTTTATAAGCTCACGTATTTCTATTAAAATAGTTTTTCAGAAAAAACATTTACTTATATTTAAAAAGGGTTTTATTTTCATTTATAATTAATTTCTCAATGAGGAATTATTTATAAATATATGTGTGTAAATATATATTTTCATACTTTGGTTAATACTATTCATACCCACCATTATAATGTATAGGTTATAAGGTAACATAATAATATTTAGTTGTTCACTTAAACTTGGCCTTGCATTAAATGAAATATATAAAAAGAACTTAAAATTATGTGTAACACAAGCCAAGAATAGTGTTGTGTATATTGAAATCATGGTAGATATTGCATGCAGAACAAACTTATCTTGGTATAATATACAACACAATACATCAAAGAAATTAAAAAAATATATCTTATAAAAATATCTGGTTGTTACAATTTCTTATATGATTTATGTGGAACACATGAGCTTTGATATATGAAGTGTTCAACCTGATATCACTCCAATTCATTGGGTAAAGAATTAATATCTAAAGATTACATGTTTTATTATACCTTGGTGAATAACATAGGTAATTATTTTTTATGACACCTAGGTGATAAATTTTGGTGATATGCTTGTGAATGTTACATTTTTATATTATAGTCACATTTACATGTTATGATTCATGATTATTCTATTATTATGTCTTTCATTTTCTTATGATCATTCCCTATTGTTATTCCTCATGGTCACATGCTAAATATTATTTTTATTCCCTTATGGGTTTTAGACTCACCCATTTCGTTTAATGCATGTCCCCAAGATATGAGATGTAATAAAATTAACCTAGGACAAATATATATAGAATATTTTCAAGTGTATAAGAAGAAATTTTATGTTTTTAATGTGTAACATTCCTAATTTTTAGGAAACTAATCCTCATATGATCGTATGTATTATTAAATGGTGTCCTATATAATGAAAGTTTTATATATTAAAAATTATGGATTCCATAGTTGGTATCAACGTAAGGTTTAGTAATTTTTTAATTTAAGATTATAAAACAATATTAAGAACCCTAGGAAAAAGACAAAATATAGAAAAAAATCAATTTTTTTGATGAAGTATAAAGAGAGTAGTTTTCAAGTAAGGAAATACTTATTTGGATATTACAGGTGGGTGTGGATCCAACATAGTTATACCTAGGGGTAATAATATTGAAAAGGGTAGATTGGGTATGAAATTGATCATCACCTAGAGAACAAAAATGAGTCCTTTCTTCACACCTGTTTTAACAGTCATGGGGGATATGCTTTGCTTTATCACATTCTTTTTAAGAATGATTATGAAGGATATATAAAAAATTTAATTTTTATTGGAGTATATTAAAGAATAATGTATTTGAAGCATGTTGTTTTAGGACTTTAAATCCCCTCATAAATAAAATATTCCCAAAAGTAAAACATTCCCCACAAAGGTTTTCTTCTTTTAAAAAATGGTTGGAAATTGGAGGAAATGTGTATATGATGAGTGTAACAGATGCTTAAATGAGAACATTCCTATCATGATGAAATAATTAACAGAAAAATTCATGAGGATGATAAAGAAACTAAATTAGGTTATTAATAACTAATTGAATAGTGTTGATCACCCAGATTCTCCTTGAAGGGAATAAATCACAGTTGAGTCCTTCAAAAATCAATTATTATATTAATTTAGTGGATCTACTGGTCCATTAATTGTATAACTACATATTTAATTTATAGAAAAGATATTTTTTATACTCTATTATACAGAAATAGATAAATTTTCCTTAGTAATTCACTTCTTAGAAGTAGAATCTAATCAATGGTGGGCACAAATTAAGAACATGAATCCAATATGGGAGATTAATCCTATAGAATGGGAAGGGTTTATTAGATTTTGTTTGGATAAGTATTTTCTATATTTAGTGATAGAAAAAATGGGTAAGAAATTATGAGAGATAAATAATAAAGCAAATGAATTAGTGGGAAGCTATGAAATATGCTTTATAATATTTTCTCGATACACCCCCAATTTGGTTATGGATCTTAAGGGAATGGTTGATAGATTTTTTGGTGGACTAAGACCCCATCTATAGAGGAATCTAGAAAATGAAGTATATGAAAGCTATGAGTAGATAGTGTGGAGTTCTATGAAGGTTGAAAAGTAGTTTTTAAATACACAATGTTTTCATCAGCTGAATAAAAAAAGGAAGAAATGGATCCAAAATCAACAAAGAATTTGGATAATGGAATATAGGATAGAAATTAAGACTTACCCTATATAAAAAATTCTAAAAGAAAAATTTAGGGAACTACTTACATAGAATTAGAAACTTATATAATTTTATAAGAGATGGTGATATAAAATAGAACAATCATGGCGAGGTGAATCCTCAACATCTCAATGAAAATAATAGAGGGAATATAGTGTGAAAATAGGCTGATGATAAATGCTTCAAGTGTGCGAAGCTTGGTAACTTTGAAAATCAATGTCCACATCATAGTATAATGGAGGGTAACCACCCTCACTACTACAAAATAAACCTTTAATAGTGATGGCCTTTATTAGTACTAGAAAAAATCACGGATAAAGTTGTCCATTATGACTGCTAAAAAAACACTAATAAAGGGTACCTTTTATCAGCTCTAAAAAATCCTTGATAAAAGGCACATTTTATTAGCACTTTATTTTAGCGCTCATAAAGTTTTAGAATAAAATGAAATAACTAAACGAATAAAAAAAGAAAAAATATTAACAATTTTATTAATTACATAATTATTGATAAAAATGAATAAATTTAATTTATATATATATACATTATAAATACCAATAAATAGTATATATTAAATATCTGGATATGAAAAATGAATAAAGTGATATAATTAAAAAAATAAAAAACAAAAATGAGTAAATCAAGAAAAATATAAAAAAATTTATTAATTAAATAATTGGTGATAAAAATGAATAAATATAATATAGATATATGTAGATTATAAATAATAATAAATAATTCATACTAAATATAGATATATAAAATGAATAAATTGTAAAAATTAAACAAAAAAATTAAAAATGAATAAAATGTAATAATTAAATAAAAAAAATTAAAATGAATAAATTAAAAAATTATTTAAAAAATTATTAATATACCAATTATTAATAAAAATGAATACGTTTAATATATTTACATATATATTAATTATAAATATAAATAAATAATATATATTAAATATAAATATATAGAAAATGAACATAATGTATTAATTAAAAACATACTAATGTATTATTCATTTTTAAAATTGTTTGATTTTTCAATTTAACATATATTAAACATTTGTTACATTGATTTCACATACATATATGTAATTAATTCATTTTTATATACAATGCATACATACAAATATTTATGCAATAAATGAAATCTTATATAGAAACACACACACTTAATATTTATGTAATTTATTCAAATTTTATTATATTTTAAAATTTAATTATTACATGATAAATTTAATATATTGTGTTTTTAATCGATCAATTTTATTTATTTATTTTAATATCATTATATTTAGGTATTATTTATTCAATTTTAAAATATTAAATTTTAATTTAATCATTTTCTATTATCTATTTATATATTTATTTATATACAATGATTTATTATTTTCAATTTTTATTCATCTGTACTTAAATATAAATCCATTTTTTAATAATTGTGATTGAATTAATATAACTTATCCATTTTTTCAATATTTTTAATGTGTGCTCATTTTTAATTATACAATTTCACTCATTTCTAAAATGCTTGTATCTAAGTTTATATATTCATAAATACCTAGTACCTGACCTGTGCATTTGCACGGTATAATCATTTAATTAAAAATTAAATTGTACTAAATGTGTGTTTTGTAAAATACGCAATAAGGGAAAATAAGTTCATAAATGATTGCATTAATATAAATACAGTTACATTCTATATACATTTATACAGGAATGAACTTATTTTGAATATACAATATAGAATTTTCATATACAAATAAGTGTAAAGAAATATACTTATTTTCTATATTGATTACCCATATACATCACTAAATGAATAGTTAAATAATGAATACCTAAATATACATATTTTCTTATGCAATTATTCATGTATGAACTATTTTTTTTAAAATTTAAAATGTAGTTAACTATTGTGAAAATTTAACACATTTATATATACTGCTAGGGAATAATAAAAAATCTCATTGTGCTGGAATATATAGATCAGACATCCAAGAATACAAAACGTTACTCATAAAAGGTTTATTCAATAGAAACAACATCCCTTAATGATCCCTTGAGTTGCGTGGTTGACAACATAACAGATTTGACTGGGGTGTCTGAATATATTTCCCATAATTGCAGTCCAACAAAAGCGATGCATTAAAATGTTGCACTAACTGCAGTGACGTGCTGATGTGGTTGATCTTCTACCTAAAAACATCAAAATGGAATTGCGACAATAAGTTTATGCTTCATAATATATCAATATAAAAACAACACAGTATGTAAATATGTTAAAATATATTCAACTTCTATTACAAAACAACATAGAAGAGGACATAAAATTTAAGTCATTTAGCACAAAAAGAACCAAGAAGAAATTTATTTTAGTTGTGTTGACATATCAACAAAGTGAAAAGTATTTTAATTATAGATAAAGTATTGTTCACACATTTCAACCATATATACAGATACATGTAATTAAACATTACCAAGATTCATTAATAAAGGCTAAATCATGACCAATCAATCTTAATGAACACACTTTCCCTCTAAGTTGCTAATTGTTAATCTCATTCTTTTTTCTACTATAAAAACCATAAAATGAGAATCCATAGATTCATCCATGAATAAAGAAAAAAATAAATTGAAATAAAAACATCATATAAAGTAATGGTATAATTGAAAATCATATACCCATAAGAAATTAATAGAATATTTATAAATAAATATATATATATATGAAATTTAATGGTAATTACTTCGTACATCAGGAGTGTTGATATCAATTACCATGAACCAATAATGAAAGGCATATTTTCACCAAAAATCACAAGAACCAATCCAAATTCATGTAATCTATTATTCTAGGATCAATATTCATGATAGATAACATGAATATTAAAAGGGAAACTAATCAGAAAGCACAATGAAACAAGAAAAAAATACTGGTTTAATACACATCAGGTTGCATGGGTCTAGTTGGACTATGTATACTAAATTAAATAATCTGGTGTAGGCCATGACAGGGTTGAAACCTCTCATTTTTTATATAAAAAATTCTATATACCTATTGAGTTTTAGGATAGAGTAAAGGGGTTTTCATCTGATCCTATTTCATCTCATGTTTATGTTGATAGACATCTCTATATGCATGTCATCTAGTATTATTGAAATAAAAAGATAATGAATAGGAATAACCTTGCTGGCAGACTCAGTCTAGATTTTTTCAAATTTCATCTTTTTTGTAAAACAAGAAGATGCTATCTAAACAATAACTTCATTCTTTTATGAGCTCGAGCAATATAAATTTGTTTCATTACACCTTGATTTGAGGTTGCCTACTTGTTCAAAGGCATATAGTAAACTCTTCTCCACATATATTGTGAATTACCATTACGGAACTGTCATAATGAATCCATGTACATTCAATGTTTTAGATTGAAAATAAGTTATCATAGACGGTAAATTTAATGAAGTTATAGAAACATTAAATAAGATTAGACATTATAAATTTGTATCGAAGTTAGAGGAATCAAATGAGATATGTCAACTATATCAGGCCTTTGATCACTGATTCTTGATATGTGGTCTGCAATCTATAAGAAAATAATGAATGAAATTAGCAAGTCATTATTGTATTTTATAGTCTAGTTAAATATTTGATAAAAAAAATATCTAAAATAATTCTACTGGGCTATTTATATAAATAAAATTTGAAACCAGACCTCATTATTCATGTGTAGGACTGTCGTAACCTTTCAACTCATGCACATCATCTGTAACAAAAAGCAACTTGAATGAATTTTATTCATAGCGACGATGTGGGTTGTGAATGTTGTTATTTGAAATTTCAATAGTCATGAGAATCTTTTTGTGTTTGAATACATTAATCTCATATGGACAACCAAATTCATCATTGGCCTGCATGAGATAAAGGTATTTGAATCTATGTAGATAGAGGTTGATAAATAAAAATGAAATTATTAAAAACATACATGAAAAAGATTATTTCTTAGTATGGATGCTAACATTGGTACAAATTTCATCACTTGTTTCTCAAATAGGAAAACATACATACATCTAGTAGCATCACTAACCATCAGCTATAATCAGTATCTATAATAATATGTGATTTATTAAGCCTAAATTTTTTAAAGTATCATGTATTTTAAGAAGACAATGAGTTATATTCTTCGAAATTATCATACATGGGATTAATGTTAGTCTAAAAGTGGTAAGAAAATAAAATTCATACTTAATGGAACATTCTTCCATTATCATAGTTATTAACTATGAATCTTACCTTGGTAATGTTAACATTGGACTGATAACACAATTTGGGTAGTTTTTATTTGCATTGATGGAGTCTACCTTTTTTTTGCATGAATGAAATGAATCATAATACCAGTTGTATTGAATTTATATTTTTTAACAGGGACTGAGATGGTATATTTTTTACCTATACAACAATAATAATGAACCATCATTTAAAATATTACAGACATTTTCAAAGATGTGTATTGAGAAAATATTTCACTGCTATTGTAATTATCATGCGTTACCTCAGTACATGTAGTAATCTATACAATGTTTCTCCTGTTAGTCAAAGAAGGTTGGGTTCATAGAGAGGAGCATCTATCACTAGAATTTTCTACATTGCTTTGTTCATAGTTTTTTATTAGAGTTTTAAGAAAACTGTAAATTATTTACAATGAATCTAGTAAGAAAAATATGTTTAAATGCCTAGTATTATAACAATACATGAATTTCATGAAGACATTTTCAGTAATAGAAATATAGACAAGAGTATTATTTATAAATGTTTAACTGGAAACCTAATGTTACTAAGAAAACATTAAAGTTATACTTCATAATTTTTCAAAGGGGAATAGTTCGACTACCTATCTTCAAGGGATCGCATGATAGAAAAATCTTGATTCAACAGAATTTTGGCTGCATTAAAACACATGCTAATTATATTTAGTTCTAAATATCATAAAAACATTATTGAGAATTTTAATACATAGTATTATTAGCATAGTAATATAATATTCTATTGGAAGCATTTAATGGGAAAATATACTGAACAATCATTTTTCACAGACAAGTTGAATAACTAAAATTTTATTTTTTGTTTCATCTACCAATAGTGTACTGATATGGTCTACATATTCACCCCAAAGTGAACATCTCAAGGTTTCTCCACAGTAAGAAATACATATGAATTTTAATTTATAAGTATGTTTTATTAGTGACATATTTAATTTATTTTTAATCTTTATAAAACATTACCTGCCATCCCTCTATATAATCTTCATTCTTTTGTTAGAATTTTCCCAAACCTACAAAGCATGATAAAGAATAATAATTACTACAACATATGTATCATGCAGAGAAAATTAATTATAAGAAACAACATATAGGACATAGTCAAATTACTCCTTAAAAAGGAGACATGAACCAGGTATTTTTATATATACTATGTAAAACATTTTCTTGTAGTTTCAAATTAACTTTTTGATTTATTATAGACATACTTACAGATTTAATATCATGTGTTTTTGGAGATTGGTAACAATTTGTAAACGGTCTAAAGGAAAAACATTGTAAGTATATGTAAAAGTAAATATATAATGAAAATGTAACATTGTCGTGCTGTTTTCATTTTTTATGAATGTTAAAGGAATAACTATAAGGAAATATTCTAGAATATTTCCATCTTTGATATATTTTAAGGGAGTAAAATAGAATGAAAATAGGGGAAAAGGTGTATCACAAAGTCTGAAATGGGTACTCTAGTTTAACAATAATCTTCACTTGTGAAAAATCGCTAAATAATTCCCTTTATTATCACTAATTTGAAAATTCTGTATAATATAACAGACACCTTCACGAAGCAATGAATTGTACTTTAAAATGAGTTGACAACCCGTAATTATTGCTTGGATTTTTGTTTCCTACAATTTACACTGTTAGTTTTTACATTAAAATCAATAATTAAACATACGTATGGACAAAAATTTATTAACTAAGTTAATAAATATTTATACACCATTAGAATCTCATAACATAGTTCAGTAACAGATGCATCAATATTTTCGATGCAATAGTTATGTTGAATATTTAAAAATTGTAAATAAAAATATACTTATAGTTGCATATTCAAGAATTAGATCGAGGACTATTATGTCGTTTTTAAGTTTTTAAGCTCTTGCTTGCTATAGATGTATAATACGTACTTGAATTTTCAAAGTCTCATCATCATCAATTGATATTTTTTTCAACTCAGAAAAAGAACGTGCCATTTAAACTTGGCTATATTGGATTATAATGAAAAATTTAAATATGTATAAAATTTATTTAAATGATAGAAATGAAGAAATGATTTAATAAAAATGAAATTGTAATTTGTAAAGAAAATCTTTATCCAAATGGAAACATAAAGTATACCTATTGCATGTTTTGGAAAATTTCTTTGTATAAAATATTTTTCGTACAACTCTTAGGTATGTTCTCACTATCATATATTAATATTTTTAATCATTTTTTGTTCGTAACCCTAGACACTGCTACATAATGTTGACCGTGAAAGAAGATAGGCTGGAGAATTATAATCCCAACATATGATAAAGATTTTCCTTGGATTTTACTAATAGTCATTTCAAATGAGACATTCAAAGGATATTGTCTTATCAGAATCTTACAATGCCACTTTGAGTCTGAGTGTGTAATATTAATCCTTGGTATGAAATCCTTATATACTGAATGAGTGATTATATAATCTCTACTTCAAAAAAATGATTTCTGAGAAATGTGATGAAAAAACGAGTTCCATTGCAAAGTCCAAAATATTGGTCAACATTTCTTAGCAACATTATAGGTATCCCCACTTTTAAGATTAATTTATGATTTGGAAGTACAGAGATATTAATTCTATTTAAAATTTCTAGTGTGTATATATTGTATGGGGTGTCAATATCAATACTTGATTTAAAAACTAAATCTAAACTTAAATAAACCTTCGCTTCTCCAACGATCAAAGAGATCATGTAGACATTTACTTCCTGCACATCTTGACACGTCGGTGCTAGAATAGGTTGTACTTTTAAGTAATATGGGATTGTGTAGTTTGATGTCAAATAGGGGTATGTATGTTGAACAATAGAATCCAATGAATTCTCAAAACTATTGATTAAATACTACTTTGGAATATCAATATCGGCCTCACCATCATTTGGTACACCAAGTGTCCCATCTCCTATATTAAGAATCCAGTTTTCAAAGGATTTTACTTCATGAGAATATGTAATTGTATCTGAAGACTTTAGTTTCATGTTATTTTTCAACATAATAATGGTACAATTCCTCCAAAGATATACATATATGATACATGCAAATATGATGTTAGCTCTAGTACCATGTTATACTATAGGCAATATTTGGAGAAATTCACCACTAAGGAAAATAGTTTTACCACCAAAAGGTAATTCAACACTATTTCTTGAATTTGGTGACCAAATATCCCTTATGCTGTGATCAAGATCCTCAAAGCAGTATTTGTGTACCATCAGTGCTTTATCCAAAATAATTAATTTTGTTTTTTTGTATATGTTCCACCAACATACTTTCTTACTGTATGTTGCAAGTAGAATATTCATTAATGGATACCGGGATACAAAATTGAGAATGTGATGTTCTCCCACATGGTAATAGTAGAGATGTTATCCCACTCGAAGAAACTTCTTGTACAATGTTCCCTTCAAAATGCACTGTTGACGCTAAGGCATGCCATAAGAATGCTTTTCTAGTCCCTCCAAAATTGTAAACAAAAAACAGTCCACCTTTCACTGTGCCAATTCCCTCAAGAATCTTGGTTAAAACATGTTTTTGTTCATTAGTCATTTTCTTACTCAAATCCTCAAATTCAGCTTGAATCAAAGCCTTATCATAATTCTGTTCAGATGCAATTAAAATGTTCCCAATAAGCATAGCTCTTGATTGTGGAACATTCATTGGAGGGTAGTTATTCAATGATCTTCCATTGTTACGAAGGACTTTATCAATTTCTTGTAATGCATATTGCTCCAATTGAGTATCAGTGAGATGTAAATCTGTTACATCAAAATTTAGTTAGTTTGAAGAATGGTATTTATTGAAACTTAATACATATTAAAAATTGTATAAAAATTGTAGTAGGAAAAAAGAAACTGAAAATTCTATGGTAAATACAAAAGAAGTGTAGCAAGCAGATACCTTTAGTTTGAAATATCATTCTTTGAGCATATAAAATATCTTCTGATATAAATTTACATATCCATAAATCTTGTAGTTGAGAAATAGTGTTTTAGAAGAGCAAGTGAGAAAATAATCTATGCAGGGAATTCCTAGTTGCCCAAACAGAAGCCTCTCTAAATGCACCCACAAACTCTATGTCATCAATAAGTAACCCCAAGTTGTAACATGCGTCTCTAAATGTTTTCAATGTTTTATGATTTATAGTCACGATACCCTTATATGAAGTTGGCTCTACATATTTAGTGAGTAATATCCAAAGATAATATAGTTCACCAATAATGGGAGGCACATAATGCAGTCTCCCAATAATGAATCCTTGTTTTCTAAGATACCATTTACAATCAAGCAAGTGGAAATCGAATTTCATGGAGAATTATGCACAAGTTAGACATTGTGCTCTAGGATAAGTTTCATTTTATTCAAACCATGAAGTAAACATACTTTTTGATATTGTTGCAATTTCTAGAATGTCTTAAATATTGCATCCATCATTATAAGTTAAAATTTGCTCACCTGGTAAATGGAATTGTAATATTTCAACATAAGAGAGCCTTTAATGGATGGGAAATTTTAATATTCTCTAGGAATCCTCACATGATGATATATATCGACAATCATAATACGTTTTAATTTCATCAACCTGATTCTGACCATGTTCATTACTTTCATATCCACAAAGAGTTGTCGTGACTCGATCGTGCCCCTTATTTATGTACATGAACAAATATTTAATGGAATGTGATTGATTGCAGACCTCAACATTGAGATGACACTGATATTTAAGCAACATGTCTGGACTGTAAGAAATAATAGACTGATTATCCAATTTAACCCTATTTTTACTACTATTCTATTGTTATCTCATCTCATGTAAATAGCATACCCATCCTCATCAACTGAAGAGTTGTTGAATTTTTTTTAGGAAATTATTTTTGAACAACATCAATTTTTCATGCATGGAGTGCATGGGTTCGTAACCTTACAAGGGCCATGAATCATGTACTTTTTTACCACCTCAAATAACTGAGGATGAGCAGAAATATCAGGTATTTCAGCAGAAATAATTCTATTAACATCAACAACACTTTTAATCTTATGGGAAGATTAAAGGAAAACTCGTATATGTACATGAGGAAGACTATGATTTTGAAATTAAATTGTACGAACTACTATAATGGTATGTAAGACACAAAAATTATTAATGTAATAATAAAAATCAATATTACTTTCAATGTAGTTGCCAATGATATTTACATTTATTGTAATATTACCAGCAGTGTGCTTTCCAAAACAAATTCCCTTCTTGAGATCTTTCATTAAATGTTCTACCTTCATATTTAATACCTTTGAGACTATTTGTGGGCATTCTTCAGGATGAAGATTTTGCGTTCACAGAAACCGTTGAATATTTGACCATAATGGGTTTCATGTGAATGTTATGAAAAAATTTGGATATCCATCCCATTTACAAATATCCATTATATATTCGTAGTACTGAATCATGTATCTTGGAATACCAATAAAAGATGATGGCATAGTAACACGTCTTACCCAGAGTGGGCCATCACACTCACCTCTGAAGTACGCTTCCTAGAACCCATTATACAACTCAACCTTCAATTGTTTTTTATTAAACCAAATATAGGATAAACGTTGGGTTTAAATCATTGTATATGTATCCACTAAATTTTTTTGCAGTAGTCTTCTAGAATGTATTAGTAAAGAGAAATGATTATACCAAAATTCCAAATGGTATTAAATGTATTATCTCATTGTTAGTTTGTGTAATTTCTCAAATTTTGTGGTGGAAAAACCGTGGTACACAACATTAGATTAACCATATTCACCATTAGTATATATCAATGGGTACTGCAATGGAAGATACAGTTGGTGTAGCTAATCTATATATTGTAAGTCACATGTTTGTCTTTGTATGATAATATCTATGGTGTTCCTTAAATCTATAATGTCACAAACTATAAGCATATAATTTTCTGAAGAAATTGGTAAGTTGTAAGTATTTTCATCTGAATCTATCCTCCTAATTAGGCGCAATTTCAAATCATGAATGCTAGCAGACTTCAACAAATATATTTCTATTCTTAAATGTTTGATTAATTAGTTTAATTCATCAAACATAAACATTATATTTCGGACTATAACTAGGTTGAAATTATGGTACTGTTGTTTTGTCATTGATCTTCAAAGGAATACAAAGTTAAACATATTCAAACTTCACTAATTTCAAACTACAAGCATATCAAAGTAGATGAATTTTGAAATGTACCTCATAGATTGTATTTTGTAATCTACTAAATTTGTTGTGTCATAAATATATATTGTTCATATTATGGTGGTTTTCCATTTGGTGTAAATAAGATACTAATGCGATGATAATTTTTTCCATTGAGTTTATAAACATATGGTGCACCTCCAATATTTATAGAGTTTTCAATTCTACCACCCATATATGTAAATGAAAAAAATCCTTTTATATATGTGAATATTATCAAGGAATTATCTAGAATCTTTAGAATGATCAAATAATAGTAAGTTCTTAAAGTACTTAGGTTGATCTTGTATTTTTTGTAACTGGGTTTTTTCTGAATGAGAAGAACAATGAAAACCTTGATGTTTTTTGGGTGCTACAACTCTTAACTCTCTCATAGAGCCAAAACATTTCATAACAGTAGGTAAAACTCTGTACTGGATAACATAAGTCCATGTAATTTGTATGTAGTATATGTCTAATTATATTTCTTATGGAAATATAAAATTATTCAGTGTTCGAGAACATAGTGGAGAAGCATTATTAAATTAGTATAAACCTCCCAATTTAAAATTCTTTAGGATAAAGAAGAATGGAATAATATGACATGTTGGACATATAATAATTGTAAAACATGTAATGTATGTAAACATCAATTTTAATATAATTCAACATGCAAACACATGTTAAATATGTCGCGAGAAATCAGAATTAAAAATCAGATAGTTCAACTATAAATATATAAATACGTAAATACATACATTAATATATAAATACAGAAATACATAAATACAATTTGACGGTTCAACTATAAATTTAATCGCATAATAATAGGGTTAACCATCAGTTGAATTCACGTATTTTATGTTAATATATATTCATTATTGATACGTTTACTGCATTGATTCACCAATGAGGTATTTATGCTTAAATAGTCCGATCTATTTTCCTTTCCTATCACATACAAAAAGTTAGTTGATACGTCAATAAATTTTAGAACAATAAAAACATAAAACTGT
The DNA here is from genome assembly GCA_963277665.1 of Viscum album. Taxonomy (NCBI): domain Eukaryota; kingdom Viridiplantae; phylum Streptophyta; class Magnoliopsida; order Santalales; family Viscaceae; genus Viscum; species Viscum album. Next base: position 1,057,587,200 of record OY728133.1, read on the forward strand.
TAATAAACTGAAGTAATTGTAGAACACAACCAAGTGTAAACTGTGTTCATTACACAATACCATAAGATTCGACGAACTGTTGTTGGTCAACCTAATCTTGTCAAAGTTTGTTCCTATAATACAATAATAACATTACATAATATGTATTCAATTGATAACCTTAAAATACATTGTAGTGTTTAAATATAACCTAGATGTTGAAAAATCTAGTATGTCATCATGAGGTATTGCCCTAGAATCAGATCCATCAGTACATGACCACAACATGATCATAGATAGTGGGCTAACATTAACAGATAAATACCTGGATCTTTTTTTTCATTAGTTGGATTTTGATGTTGTTCTCCGACAATGGTCTATGAAACTATTTATGCAACAATGGAAAACATATTACAACTATATATTATGAGTATAAACTTTAAATTGTTATGATACTGATAGTTTATCAGTAAGACTATAAAGTAATATTCACAGAATGATTGCAAGGTACCATTTGTAGTAAAGTTCGATAATTGAACACGGTTTTCAAGATGCATTTAATTGTGTACCGAAGATGAATGAGTTGTTCCATGGGTATTATTCAATGAGGTTTTAGAGCATGATTATGAAAATCTAACAAATCTCTCTATAAACACAACATAAAATTAATAGTTGTTAATAAATTAATAAATATTTGGTTTACAGTGGAAGGTGTATTATCTCAACAGTACTACAAGGATAGTTAAGTCATGAATCCATCAATAAGAGTCTTATGTTTCATCAACATCTTTCAATGTTGTATTTCCTCTTTGTATATTGAAGATTGACTGCCACTCATTTCTGATAGTTATTCTATAATTTTTGGATTTTTATTTCGTTCTCTGAAAAGGGTGTGTGTAACTATTGATGCAATAATGGAAAACATATTACAGCTCTATAATTTTATCAAAAACCATACTTTAGTATGCTTTTAGATTATAAAATAATATGCACAGAATGAGTGGAACGTACCATTTGCAGTCAAGTTCGATAATGGAACTCGATTTTCAAGCTATAGTTCATTGTGTACCAAAGACGAATGAGTTGTTCCACGAGCATTAATCATTGACGTTTTAGAGATTGGGTACGCAAATCTAGTAGACCTTTCTGTATGCACAACATAAAATTAATAGTTGTTAATAAATTAATAAATACTGGGTTTATGGTGGATGGTGTATTATCTCAACAGCACTACAAGGATAGTTAAGACAAACCTCCATCAATAAGAGTTTTCTATTTCATCATCATCTTTTGATATAGTCTCTCATCTTTGCAGATTGAAGCTTAACTACCACTCATTTCAGATAATTGTTCTATATTTACTGTAGAATGTCTCTAAAGGGTTTTATTTTAAGTATTTATTGATCTAAGAGTTAAGGAATATTATCTTTACATTGTGTTTTCTATAAAAGTATATTATATTCTAATATCGCTATTATGTGGGCAGTACTATTCTAGAAAATTTTTGGATACAATCAACAGTAATTGTACAGTAGTATAATAATGCATATGATTGTGGTAAAAAAAATAAATAACCTATTATTTGATTTCAACACTAGTGTATAGGAGAAATATTAGGAAGTCATTACAAAATTACATAAACTAAAAGAAAAAATCAAATATATCATAGGAGGAGTCAAATTCCATGGGAAAATTTGAAATATAACATAAAAATGTATGGAAATGTCCAAAAATATTGGAAAATAATGAAAACATATATGAAATTAATTTTTTTTACTAAAAATACTACAAAGAGCATATATGTTTTTCAATCAGAAGTAGTATAGGCCTGGTGCGGGCAGGATCCTCAACCTGCAGGCCTGAAATATTAGTTCAGAAATAATACAAAGGAAAATGTATTTACATCCAAGAGGAAGAATACACTGACTAAAATCAATGGGTAAATTTGAAATATAACATAACAATGTATGGAATTGTCATAAAATATTGGAAAACAATGAAACATTTATGAAATTAATTTTTTTTACCATCAATACTACACAAAGAAGATATGTTTTTTAATCAGAAGTAGTATAGGCCTAGCGTAGGCAGGATCCTCAACCTGCAAGCTTGAAATATTAGTTTAGAAACAATACAAAGAAAAATGTATTTACATCCAAAAGGAATACTAAACTGACTAACAGAGGTGGAATTGATGTAGTTGTACCTATACACTATGTGTATGTAGGGAGAGATTCCCCAGACTGCATCAGTGAGATTGATATTGATCCCCAATGTTTAGAAGTAGCCATATGCATTCAGATAGCGAGTGGTACCAACTTTCCCAAACCTTCCCAGCTTGGGAATAGAACTATAGTTCTCATTGTTGAAGGATGAGTCTACACTAGGTAGGTTTGTAGATAATTAGGGACAGAGAATCAAACCACAGGATTGATTAGGGCAGGGTTGTAAGATCAGTTGAGGCTAGAAGATAGAACCACTCGTGAGACCCTCCCTTGCAGAAGAACAAGTGGTTGCATAGGGTTTTGAGGATGCCAAATTGTGGGAGGATATTGGAACTGTAGGGCATCTTAGGGTTTTGAAGGGCGTAGAATGTAAGTAGAAGTTGGCATGAGTCGTGGTAGAAGATTGGAACTGATGGAATGCGTAGGGGTTAGAGGTCGTGATATTGTGGGAGAAGAGGGGAATCGCGGGTGGAATGTGTATGGTTTGGAGGTTGTCGAAGTGTGGGAGAAGAGGGGAATTGTAGGTGGAATGCGTAGGGTTTGGAGGCTGTGGTAGTGTGGGAGGAAGAGGGGACTCGCAGGAGTAAGAAACTTGGTGGGAGAAAGAGTGTGTGGAGGCTTACACGTGTATTGGTGCCACACTCATTAGTATATTTAATCGATTTTACAATTATATTTTTAAATAAATATTTATACATGTATATTTATTACATTTAAATTTTTATATATTTATAATTATTATAAATAAGTAGATATTTTTTAAGTATTTATATAATTATAAACAAATAAATATATATATTTAAAAATTATAAAATTATAATAAATTTCCATAAATAATGAACACACTATATATATAGATATTTAATTATTATATATATATGCATATAATTATAAAAATATATATAATGATATAAATATATAAATATTATTTTTTTAAAAGTATTCATATACTTATAATTAAATAATTTCATATTTAAGTAATTATTAAATTATAATAAATATATTTAATTAATCAATATATTTATATATTTATATTTATATTTATATTTATATTTATATTTATATTTATATATATTCATTATATATAAATAAATAAATATATATTTATAAAAATATAATAAATAAATTTAAATGATTAATAAATTTAATATATTTATATATATTTATTAAATATATATATATAATTATATAAATATAGATAATGATAAAAATATATTTTTTATTATAAATAAATAATTATAAATATATTTAAAATTATATTAATTTACAAATATATTTATAAACGTATATTTATAGTATTTATAAAGTTATATATTTATAATTATAAATAAAAAATATTATTTTTTAACTAAATTATTTGCTTAATTATAATGAAATATTTATATATCAAAATAATTATAAACTTATAATAAATAAATATATAATTATATAAATATATTTACTAATTTTTTTATTTATAATTATAATTATAAATCCTTTATATGTGCTTTTCAATTTTGCACTGATAAAATGGATCTTTATCATCTATTTTTTGCATTTTCTTATAAATGTGTCCCTGATATATTTAAAAAAACCCTAACCACTACTGATTCAGTTGCAATTCTAAAGATCTCATGGATCTCCAAAACTTCTGGCACCTCTCCTCTACGTTCTCTCAGACGAATCAAGGCTAGAATCCATGGTATGTTATTTTCTCCTTTTCCTCTCTCGTTGATTGCTTGTTTGGGTTCTGCAGTTTGATTTTTTGTGTTATTATCAACCATGATGATCCCTACATATCATATCTCTCTCTTCCCCACTTACCTATACCAACACTACTATATAAACTCATTCCTGCTTCATACCAGACCACTACGAACTGCATCTGCATTCACTGTTGCAGCTGAAAAAACTAGTTAAACGATGGGATACATAATCTATCTATATTTTATGTGCGGTGTAGAATTATCATACTTGGTAATTCACTACGTATATAAAAGTAACCAACTTTATAAATATAACATCCTCAAAATTTCAATAATGAATTTGGTAAGTGTGATCTCTTCCAATTAATGGTGATTTTCTTGATGTTTTTGTTATTATTTTTTGTTACCTTTTATATTGTGTCAATTTTCATTGTTTGAATCTTCTTTCCATAGTATGGCATGCACATGATGATGTAAAATATTTCAATATAATAAGAATAATTACGAATAGATGATTATCTATTGAGAAAATCATCATCATAATGTTTCATAGAATGATAGTTGTAGATTTTTTCTTTATTAATATTAAATGATTAATGTATTATAGGTGATTTAGTGAATGAATAAATAGAGTTTTTCCCTATTTAAAAAAATTATATAGCATTATGGTGGTTCTTGTATATTTTCTTTCATTTGATTATTTTGTGTTGTTCATACACAATTTGAATATAAATCTTAATATAATATCACCTGTTGGATGTATTATTGAATAATGAGATAATGATATACGGTATGGAAGAATTATTAAAGGTGTTGAATTAAATTTTGAAAAATATTAGAAACTTTTGTTCTTCTTAGCAGTATTATATTATATGTATGATTGTGGTATATTTTACCATAAATGAATTGATAAATTCAATTCGATTAAATGGAAAAGGGTTTATTTGGATTTTCTATTTGAAGTCTAAATGCATTCCGAAAATTTATTTATTTTCATTTCCTATGATTTCATGTTAAATTATTATTGTCTTATGTCATCTAAATATGTATGATTACCTTTCTGACCTCGAGTACAACCTGGTATGCCTGATGAAATGTGGGTGAAAAAGTAGTTAGAGTTATATTGTGGTTGATGGTATGTTGTGATGGAATGTGAATTATATTTTGAAATGTAATATGCTATAATTCACAATTAAAATTAAATTTAGGTTATTTTTTAATATGTGTAGGTTTATAATATACAAGGGATAATCAAATTTAAAAATAATAATAAGTGGATGGTTTTATTTTGTTTTTGAACCAAATTTTTCTGTAGTTTTTTGTTCTAATTGGATGTAAAAAATATTTTCTCATTAAATATATAGATTAATTCATGATTTCCTTAAAGGATAAGTTAATATATATTAATTTCAAAGTATTTAGATCTTGTAGGATATGTAATAGTTTATTATATAAGTATTTTAAAATATTTTTTAAGATAAATAATTAATTTCTTATTAACCATTGAAATATGTTATTCATGATTAAAATAATTCATTTCTTATTAAATAACTCCATTGATAAGAGTTTTAGACTAGTTAAGATCATAATCAATGACAGTGAATGGTTTTAATTATGTTAGATTTGAGAAAACACGGGTTATATTGAATCTCCAAAAATTATTTTGTATTATAAATGCTATAATATAAATATTTAAGTGATTATCATGTTTTATTATTTGATTAACCAATTTGATGTTTACGATACCATATTAGTTATAGTTTTTTATAAATGTATTTTATATTTTATTTTTCAGAAAAAATGGTTTATAATATATATATATATATATATATGTGTTTATAGGATAAATATATTCCTCAAATTATTTTAATTTAGTCTTAAAAAAATATGGTTTTAATATTGTTCATATTGTAAAATGAATCAATAAAGATTTAAAAGTATTTTTTTCAGGAAATTATAATTTTGGGAAATGGAAAAATTCAATTAATTTTCCTTAGTAAGCCTTCATTTTTATCTTTGTATACATATTTTATGGACTGTTTAACTAATTTTTTTACATGTATAATAATTTTTTTCAAGAGTATTTTTTTAATTATTACATTAAACAGAATATGTAACATAATTTTTTTGTAAAAGTTTGATAAATCATATCTTATAATAGTTTATTTGAATAATAACTTGATATTATTTGAAATGATTTTTAATATACCTCTCAATATATGATTACTATATTTTTCTACAAGAAATACATTTGTGGACATGAGAAAAATAATTTTAATCATATATAAGAATATGGTCAGTATTATGTGAGGTATAGGTATGGTATGTTAAAATATGAGTTAATATAGACATGTTAGTGATTCATTGAGGGCTAGGGTGAGGGTGACGTGACATTTGTGTTGTTTTTTGTTCTTCTTTATGATTTATTAGAAGTTAGGTTTAACTAATGTATTGTGGAAGACATTTTGTGGCTCTTTCCTAAGGGAACCAGTTGTGTTAATACTTACCAATATTTCAAATGAAATTCCTAAAAAATGGTTATGTTATACAAATTTCATTATTTGGATGCAATAAGTACATGTGATTGTTATCCCATAGGTATACTCTTGGATGCTAGGGTTCTGAGTTCATGTCTCATGGTACCTGTGATGTGGTTATTTCTAAAGGGAGATAAATAATTTTTCTCCTCATATGGTTCAATTGTTAACCTCTTATTAGTAAAATGTTTTGAATTTTAGAAAAAACCATGGTATAAACTTATTGTATGATTAGTATAATTCACTTGTATGAAACGATGTTGGTACATGTTATTATCATAATGTATTGGTTAGTACATAATTACTTGACTTACATTGTGTATTTTGAGTGTCACTAATTTTAATATATACTTAAATATATAATTTTTTTATATTTTAGGGGACTTTTTAATATTTACTTGTTTATTTTTATACTCACACCCTAAACATGAACATAAGTGTATATGGACTCTTATATTTGAGATACATGTGAGGGAAAAGGACTAGTAACATAGAATAGAGTCAGTGCAGCTCAGTAAGGATGAGTTGATGTTCCCATGGTAGTGTCAAGGACCATCTAAAAATTTGTGATGATATTTAAAAAGTTAAGTTAATATGTGGTATTTTAAAATTTTATAATGATACAGCTATCATTTTCACCACCTTCATCTCCTTAACAGTTATTATTACATTTTGTTTCTTGAGACTTATTACCCATCTCTTCTATTTGGATTGAACTACTCTGAGGAGTAGTCATCCAAAATGATCATCGGTACATAGTATGGGATGACTATGACTTGGAGTGGTTGAAGCATCATAGGTTCATTTCCAAAAGAGGTAGCGGATACACAAAAATCAGTAATAACTATTTGGTAAATGAAGTTAATGAGGTTGAATGTTTTATATTACATTCACCTTTGGATGAATTCAGAGGATAACACCTACCATAGTAGAGTAATTATTTTCTTAAATTCAATTACCCATTTCCTTCCAAAAGGATTCACGTGAATTTTTTGATAAACTATTATAAAGATTAAGTTAAAGAGTTTCTTAAGTTTGCAGTAGAGCATCCATGTGACCATTCTCAAATCCTTTCCCTTTTTTATGTTGTTTTTTTAAGACAAATTAAATGTTTGACTACTTATGTAGATAATGTCTTCAGTAGCATGATGATGTTAACAATCCTAAGGAAGAAGAAACTATTGATTATGGAAATGCAGAATTATTAGCGGATTAAAATCATGTTGATGAGAATAAAAAAAGACATCACAACATCATATTGTTAAATAATATTACCAAGGCAAGAAGTCCAGGTATAAAATTTGAGGTTATCTAGAATCAATGTGGCCAACCTATTGACCCCAAAATTCAATATTCATTATTTATATTGTGGTCAAAAAGAGGATGAATGTGTCGATTGATATTACACTACTATAAAAGAGGCATTTAATAGTGCTAAAATTGTCCTTTATCCTCGCTAAAAAAAGTGTTGATAATTAGATTATAGTTAAAATACTGAATCTTTTATCAGCACTAAAAAAATGCTATTAATGGTGAAATTTAATAGTGTTTTTGTATTAATAAAGGCAACACAGTTAAAGGGGGTAAAATTATATTTTTTCAGACACCCATGAGATCGAACCCTTTATCAGTGCTTCCATGACACATTTAATGGAACCCCCCACCTCTAACAATTCTTTTCAACCCACTTCCCCTTTTATTAGTGATTTGTGAGTTTATAACCTTATTTGTGCCCGCCTGGATTCTAATCCTACTCATTTTCTTTCGAAGATGGAATGCCTTTACCACTACACCATGTTTTGGTTGTTGTCAGTTTAATGATATTTTTGTTTATATATATATATATTTACATATATATTTTTTATTCATATTTTTATATAATTATTTTTAAATACATTTATACAATATATGTGCGTGTGTGATATATATAATTATATTTATTTAAATATATTATATATTATTTTCATTTACATATACTAGAATATGATATAAATATATATATTTGTTTATTAATACACTCATATATGTATATATAAACATTACAAACATATTTTTAAAATGTAAAAAATGGTTATAATTTTTTTAAATACATTTTTAGAATATGTATTTATTTAGAAAAATTAGAATATACATTTTTGTGTAAATATGTTGGTATATGTATTTATATGGTTGATTTATTATAAGTAAATATAAAAAAACATGCATATATTTAATTATAAATAAAATTACATTTGTGAAAAATGATAAAATTTTAAAGTTTTAATAAAAATATTAATGTAACACCTCAGTATAAATCTTTTCTCCACTAAAAAAGAAAATAATACCCCCCCAAACATGGATTAAAATCAATAAAATGTTAAAATATTGGGGTACTCTGACTAAAAACTCAGTTTTGGAAGCCTTTTAGGCCTTTAGGCCTCAAAAAATGTGAAATGGTTTACCTATGTCACTAAGGGCTTAGATATCATCATAGGATTTGATTTGATATATAGTGGAGCCCAAAGAAACACCCAGATAAAAAATTATTGATGTTTGATGTTTGAGTTGCGTTTTAAACATATTTTAAATCATTTTGTTATTTTTATTATCATAAATTTGATATTAAATGGAAATTACATAGTAATAAAATATAAATTACTAACTAATAATATTTTGGAATTATTTTATAATCCATTTTTACTAAAAAAACATTTATATTAATTGTAAATGCCTATTTACCTTATCAAAAACAAATTTTAATAAATATATATTATATTTATATCAATAAAAATATATTTATATATTTATATAATATTTTTAATGAAATGATTTTTTAAAGTATACCCTTATTAGTGCTGCTAAAAAAGCACTGATAAAGGTGATCTTTATCAGCACTTCTAAAAAAGAACTAATAACCCCCCTTTATTAGCACTTTTTTAAAAGCACTGATAGAAGATCCCATTTATCAATGTTTTTTATATGTCACTGATAATGGGTGATCCTTTATCAATGCTTTTAAAAAAGATCCAGTTAAGGTCCCCCTTTAACAACGTTTTTTTGCGCTGATAAAGGTGGTCGTTAACAATGTTTTTATCTAATGTTGTTAAATACCTAGAGCTAGATAAAACTAGTTTTGTAGTAGTGTTGATTAATTATGCCACATCCAACATGTAATGAAGTAAATCCTTTGTAAAGATATATGGGTAATTTTATAATATAATTTCTATACTTTACTGAAAACTTATATAATGAAACGTCGATTTAGTTTTCATTATTACATATAGAGTCCATTTATTTTAGAATATTTTCATAATAATGTTTTCTTAATGGCCATTAGAAAAGAAAATAGAGGCTTCCAGAATATTTTTACAATGTAATATCTTAGGGATGCTGAGTGGAAAGTAAATCCTCACCCACCAGTTAGTTATGCACACATCATAAATAAGGAAACATGAAATGTTTTCATCAATCATCATAACGAGAAACCATTTCTAGTTCATTAGAGTTAATAATATATTATTTGAAATTATTTATATTATCCGATTTGATACAAAATTGTTAATTTATGAAATAGAAAAAGAGTGCGAAAAAAGGAATGTACATTAAAACCAATGTCCCCCTATCACAAGGAAAATATGCGATATGCTTCACTAGAAAATAAATTGATATGTATTTTAAATAAAAAATAAAATTTTTATGTGATATAAAACAACATATGTTCCTTTTTTTATATGTATATTGATGAATCAAAATCTGAAGCCACTTAAATCCCACATCATGTGCTATGGAATGAGGATCGTGTAAATAAAGAGGGTAAACTAGCTAGTGAAAAAATAAAAACAGTTTGAGAAACATGTGTAATTATGAAATATTTTTAATTATTTATACCTTATAACATTATTATATCAAAAAAAAAATATATTTTTTATTTTTTATCATTTAGACACAAGAATCAACTGTATCTATAACAGGAGAAAAATTAATTTTAGTAACTTCAAAGCGGCTCGAACAATATGGTCACATTAGTGGATTGGGTTTTAGAGTGTCTCATCGAACATATTTTGAGAATATAAAACCTCATGAAGATACATATAAACTTGGCATATGATTGCAGACACAAATAGACTCACAACAAGATATTATTGTCTGGTATGGTTTGAAAGATCAATGTATGAGAGAAGATCAAGTAAAATCAATGGTGGAACAAAGTTCAGCACTTGAAAAAATGACCCCATTAGCTTTGAGGCTAGTCATTCCCCCAACCACATACCATACCTGTGGTAATAATTTTTTTTTCACTAATCTTTATCATAAATATGAATAAAATAACTTTTGATAACTTTATTTTACTAGAATTCTACAGGGTACAATTGTATGTGGTTTGTATATGTCAACACCCATGGACTATCTTGTAGTGAGGGATACAATGAATAATATCTTAGGAGACAATCTATGCCTGTAAGAACCCCTATAATATCACATGAGAGTGGGGACTAAGTTAGATCATGATCCGGCTTCTAAGTTTCCTATTCCACTTCATGATTAGGATATTAAAATACTTAATTATCCTATTGGAATATTCACAGCATGGTTATCTAATATTATAATGATACATGATGTATGTATTTAACAAATTTTTTCATATGAAAAACCTGTAATAGTTAATGAAAAAAGGACTAAAGTTGGGTGTGAAATTACATATGGAAAAAGTGACAGGGAAATGGATGTTTTGCTAAAGACTATCTAGTAAATCAACCAAGAAATCAAAACGACATTCCGAGAGTACCTCCTCCCCACCACTTCCAGAGAAACATTTATTATCATTAAAACTTCATGCATAGACCACTTTTAAGGATAGAAATATTTCATACATTCCATATGAAAAAGAAATATATGGAACTTTCAGGAAAAATATAATTGATCTTGAGACTATAAACGATATTATCAAGCATGAATGGTTGGGCATCTTAGTTTTGAATACATACATAAGGTATATTTTCATAAAAGGCATATCCAAATAGAGATATAATATGTTTATTAATGTTACTAACTATTCATATTTTCTAAGGGTATTTATATTACTAGTATATAAAGGGAAAACCATGCAAGGAATTATCTGGATTCATTAATACATATATAATTTCTACGGAAAAACATACATTAGATAAGGAGGAAATTGAGAAGAAAATAAAGTATCTACTCAAATAATTTGAGAAATAAATATTAGATGACATACTATTTTTGAATCCTATAATTCATAGGTAAAACTATATAATCTTATCACATAATATATATTTTTAATTTTTTCATTACTTATTTTTTTTTTATTTTTTTTAGGTAGCACTGGATGCTGATCATAGTCCATCTGGATACCCAAATTTTTTTTGGGGTCCAATGCATGGATATCTGACAAACCGATGACACATTATTTTTATTTTGAATTTTTAATACACTTTAATCAGTATTTTATAAATAAAAATTGAATTATAAGTTTCATTCAGTGTTTTAAAAAGATTTTTTAGGATTTTCAAGTCGCTAAATATATGATAAATCATGGAATGAAGTCGGTGGCTGAACAGATAAAGCCTGTGGATTACTAAAAATGGAAATAGAGTGAGGTATATATAGAAATATTTAACTTTAAAAACACATTTAAATAATAATTTACTTATTTTGGTCGATGTTTTTGAAGTTTCTCAAGAAATATATTGGAATCAATTATAGATATTATTTTTTGAAATTTATGAGAGAGATTATAATGAATGAAAAATTCAGCATCCCCCAATAGGTAATTTTTAATGTTAATTAAGATTTCATTAAATATATTTTTTAATAATTTTTAGTATATATTTTTTCAGTACTATCAATATTTCCAATAACCTTCACACTCAAAAGAATAAGTAAATTTTTTTAGAGATTAGTGGGAAGTGTACATGTTGTCAGAATGTTTTCTCACAACAATTTAAGGTGATTACCTACTTTATTTGTTATCTAGTATGAGAAGTATCCTTAGAAATATATTTTGGGTGTGGATAATTAGTGTCAAATGCTTATATATTATTTTTGATATATTTATCATGGGGATGTATAAAGGAGGAAGTCAATTTATTTAAAAGTGTTGACCTGCAAACAATAAAATATTTGGGTAATGGAGAAGATGGAGGCAGAGTTGAAGTCAAATACTGAGGTAGAGGAGTAAGCAGAGGTGTAGATAGAGGAGGAGGAGGAGACAATGTATTGACTTAAAAAACAGTTGGGAAATTGAGTATAATGATAATCATACCAAATTGTGTTTGAGAAAAATTGTTGAAAAATGCGCACAACATTTATCACTTAAGATAAGAGCCATGGTGACAGTGTTTTAGGTGGCTTATTGAAATTGATTTTTCACCACTATTTTAAGTGATTTTATAAAAGAATTGCAGTGGAGAATCTTTTTTCAGAAAAAAAAAATAAACACCACTTATTTTTTTTCAAACTGATTATCATAGGCTATAATTTCTCTTATCACATTCTAAGTACTATCAAATATTACTGAAGTGTGAAAGTAACACCTCACTAAGAACAAACTAAAAAACAATATAAAACAAATGTAGTTTCTTGCCCATGATTTCTCTACAATTTAATGAAAGGGTCTTAGTAGTGGATACATGAATCCCTATGCAGTAATAAAAAACCAATCCAATCATAAAAAAGTTATATAATCCATATAAAATGTTTGAATAAATATGTGTGTAAATAATAAAAATATCCAATTGGTGTATGAGATAACTATTATTGGACAACAACCATTGAGAGATCGTGGTCATCGAGGAGGGATGATGTCAAAGGAAACCTGGCATCAAATGCAAATAAATTGTCTTATGAAGAAATCCAAAAAAATAAAAAAACCAACTTCAAATGAAATCGTGAAGCATTGAAAATCCAAACGAAAAACCCATTGAAAAAGAAGCTAGTAACTTGATCCAAAACATTCAAAAAAATAAATGAATATAAAATTTCATCAACTTAACCATGAATTTTCAGAAAATAAAAAATATATCGGTGTCACATTAGTGGGTGGTGGAAATATTTGGGCTATTTTACAATCAATTTGATACATGGTATAATATCAAAAATTATTGGGAAATCTATTAAAGTAGAATTCATTGTGCATGTTCACTTTATTTATATAAAATAATCAAAATTAACAAGCTCATTAATAAAATGATATACTAATCTGTAGCACAATCTAAGATGACTAAATGGATGCACTAGATTTTAGTGTCATTTGGATGCTATAAAGAGATATATTGATGCTTAATACTTTCAAAAATGGGTAAATAATTTATAATATAGTTTAGTGTCTTCTGAGAATACATAAAGGGTCATGCCAATGTTTTTCCATCAAATAAGGTAAATGGATTATCATGGTGTTTATACTATCTATGATTGTGAAAGGGTATGATATATTTTATTATGTTATCTAAAAACTCATTTTCAAATATTTATTTTAGTTCAATCAATGTATCTCGATAGGTTTACACTAATGATTACTGTTTTCTAGGATTAAATAGCTTTGTCAATAGGGATGATTAACTCATCTACTATGATCATACACTCAAGGAGGATGATTCACTTAGGATGATTAAATTTTATTTTTATTATCCAATTCATTTAACATTTTAGGTCATTAAAATGAAATATTTTTAGATGACCCAATGTCTTGAATGCACTGTAAGATAAAAAAGTCATGGTGGAATCTACCATACCTCAAAGAAATACATGGTGTACCCAGTATGACTCAAATTGTGTGTTTTTAATTTTATAATTGAAGTTTAATTATTTTATTGTTTCATATTTATGTTCAATTTATTTATTTATATTATTACTAATATAAGAATTATTTTATTACATAGGTGAATTATTTTTCTTGAGTTAGGGTGGTCTGTTCCATGCTACATGTTCTCACGACAGATTGGACTCTAGGGCTGCAATGAAGATAAGAAAAATAAGGAAACATGTCAATAATGTATACGACCATAATGTAAAGGTGAATTCCTAAATATTATTTATTTAATTTTACACCATTTTATATACTATTTTTAAGTTAATTTCCTTAACATTTGGATTTAATTTTTTTCATAGATCTTTTGGGAAGTCATGTTTTTTCTTCAATCGTCAGCAACAAGCTAGAAGAGAGAGAACATAGTTCTTTTAGATGAAGAATTTCAGGCAGTATATGGTTTCTTCTTCCATCTAAATGATTTTTTTTCTTTTATAACTTAGTGCATATAGGTGAAAGAAAAAAAACATTACATACTAAATCATCTATACTATAATATGATGTGGGGTGTGAATGGTATGACTCAAACTATATGTTTTTAGTTTATAATAATATTTTATTTCAAAACACAAATCACATACTCAAAACCAAGATAACACATTAAGATTTTTTTTATAATTTTGGAAAACAATCCATAAGTCATTTTTGATGTATGGGAATCAACCACACCTCAATCCTATTTAGGATGTGCTCGGTATAACTCAAAGTCTTCTTATCAGTTTAAAATTGACATTTAAGTTAAAAAAATATCAATCACTAAAAATAGAACAAAATTGATTGGATTTTATTGATAATTTAAAAAAATGATTCATAAGTCATTTTTTGACGTGTAAGAATTAGTCTCATGTCAAACCAGCACATGATGTGACAGTCATGACTCAAAGTGCATGTTTCTGCTTTAAAATAAGTTTTTATTAAAAAAATACAAGTAACGTAATAAAAACAAGTAAAATAAATTTATATTATTTTGATACTTTATAAAAATTATACATAAGTAATTTGGGATGTGTAGGAATCATAATCCTCTCAATAAGATGCACAATGTGACCGGTATAACCCCCATGTGGTTATGTTTATTTAAAATTGACATTAAATTTAGTAAAAAAGATAAATGACATACTCAGAACTGATCAAACATATTCTTATTGTTTTTATAAGTTATTAAAATGATCCATAAGTCATTTTTGAAGTATAAGAATCAAACTCAACTAAATCCAATACATTATATTCTTGGGATGGCTCAAAGTATCCCTTATCAGTTTAAAATTGAAATTTAGTTCAAAAGGTGTCACTCACTAAAAACTAAGAAAACAAACTTGGATTATATTAATAATTTTTCTAAAAAATTCTTAATTCATTTGTGATGTGTATGAATCAGTCTCTTTTTTAACTCACACATGATATGATTGGTACGACTCAATTTACACATTTCCATTTTAAAATGAAATTTTTGTACACGTGGTGTACACAAAACCAAGGAAGCATATTCAGATTGTTTTGATACTTTAGGAAAATGATAAAAAAAAAGTCAATTAGAATGTGTAAGAATCATCCTAACCTCAATCCGACTCACATTTTGATCAGTATGACTCCAAGAGATTCTTTTTAAAAAAAAAATTAACACTCAATTTATTACAAAATGACAACTAACATACTCAAAACCAATCAAGGACTTTTATATTGTTTTTATACTTTAAGATAATGATCCATAATTCATTTTTGATGTGTAATAATAAACTAAAACTCAATATGATACACTATATGCTTGATATGTCTCAATGTGTAAGTTATCAATTTAAAATTGATATTTTAATACAAAAAGTGTCAATCCTTGAAATCTGATTAAACCCTTTCAGATTATCTTGATAATTTATCATAATTATTCATAATTTATTTTCAACATGTAGGAATCAGTCTCACATCAAACTCACACACGATTTGACCGGTATGACTCAATGTGCGTATTTATAGTTTAAAATTAAATTTTCATAAAAAAACAGGTTGCGCACTCAAACTAAGAAAAATCATTAGGATTGTTTTGATACTTTAGTAAAATAATCCATAAGTCATTTAGGATACTTAGGAATCGACTTAAACTCAATACAATGCATGGTATGACCAATATGACTCATAGTGCATCTTTTTAATTAAAATTAAAATTAATTTTAGTAAAAAGACAACTAGAATACTCAAAAAAGAGAAAACAAATTTGGAGATTTTAGATACATTAATAAAACTATATATAATTCCTTTTTGAAAAGTAGGAATCATCCTAAAATCAATCCTATACATGATGTTCCCATAATGACTCTAAATGTCTGTTGTCAATTTTCAATTGACATTTTCATTCCAAAAGTATCACTCATTGAAAACATTGAAAACACAATTAGATTATCATGATAATTTATAAAAAAATTATAATCAATTTTTTATGTGTAGAAATATATCTCACATCAAACCCACACACTATGTGACAAATAGAGCACAATGTGCTTGTTTCTAGCTTAAAATAACATTTTAGTGAAAAAAATTAGTGTACAAAAACCCTATTAAATGCAATAAAGTTATTTTTATACTTTAGTGAAATAATTCATAAGTCATTTTTAATTTTCAATAATGAGACTCACCTTAATCAGATTCATTATATGACAGTTATGACTCCAAGTTCATATTTTTATTTTAAATCGATACTAATCTTAGTAAAAAGACAACTGCCACACTAAAAACTAAAAAAACACATTCAAATTGATTTAATACTTTAGGAAAATGATAGATATGTTGTTTGTGACATGTAGGGATCATACTCACCTCAATATTATACACAATGTTCTTAGTTTGACTCAAAATTTCTGTTATCAGTTTAAAATTGAAATTTTGATATAAAAAAGTTTCACTCACTAAAAACCAAGAAAATCATGGATTGACTTGATAATTTATAAAAACGATTCATAATTAAATTTTTACATGTTTCAACCATTCTCAAATAAAAACTACACACAATGTGATCCGTATGACTCAAAGTGTGTGTTTCAAGTTTAAAATGAAATTTTCGTAAAAAATATAAGTGGAGTGATCAAACCTTAGAAAACAAATTCATTTTTTTGATACTTTAGGAAAAAATACATATGTAATTTGATATGTTTAGAAATCATCAACACCTCAATCCGAATGACATTGTGACTGGTATGACTCTAAGAAAATATTTTTATTTAAATTTTTTATTAATTTTAGCACAAAAGAAAACTGACATAATCAAAATAAATAAAACACATTCAAATTAGTTTGATACATTTGGAAAATGATCTACAAGTCATTTGTGACATGTAAGAATCATTTGTATGTAAATTTGATACATAATGTTCCCAATATTACTTAAAGTGTCTATTATCATTTTGAAATTGACATTTTAATAAATAAAAGTGTCACTCACTGAAAACCAAGAAAACACACTCATATTGTCATGAAAATTTAGGAAACAAATCATAATTAATTTGTGACATGTAGAAATAAACCTCACATAAAACCCTTACTTTATGTGACTGGTATGACTCAAAGATCATGTTTCCTATATAAAATGAAATTTTAGTAAAAAATTAAAGTGATGTACTCAAAACTGTGGATGCAAATTAATATTGTTTTGATACAATATGAAAACGATACATAAGTAATTTTTTAGGTGTAAAAAACATCCACATATCAATCTGAATTATTCTATGAGTGGTGTGACTGCATGTTCATATTTTCAATATATAAGTGTCATGTTGGTTTAAAATGTGCACCAGATCTCCAAAACCGAGCAGAAAATCCTAGATTATTTTCTCATTATTTTTTATTCTATTACTCACTTAATTTCCTCAAAATTTTTATCATATTTTAATTTAGTTAATTTTAAAAGAGATAATTCTTGATGATAAACAATAAATGGTGTGACATGCAAGAATCAACCACAACTCAATTTAATACACTGTGATCCTAGTATTACTCAATTTCTAGTTAAAAATTAACACTTTCTGTTTAATTCATTTCTTTATATTATTACTAATATAATATTTCTTTCTTATATAGGTGATTTATTTTTTCTCGAGTAGGGGTAGTTTATTCTTCTATATAGGTGTGCTCTTTATCTATATAATAATTGTTTTCTTGTATTTTTTTAGTAAATTTTATTTCATTTAAATTCTATATTTTTTTTTCTGATTTTTATAATTTCTAGTTTTACTTTGGGTGTGACATTTTTCTATTACATCATACTAAAGTATGCCCTATTTATAGTGTTAAAGGGTGTCGTAACATCTGACTAGAGTATGCCCCATTATTCGGACTACTATATTAGCTGATAAAGGATTCCATTATCAGCTCTTATAGAATTACTGATAAAGGGTCCCTTTATCAGTGCTAAATTATAGTGCTGATAATTGGTGTATTTTATTATTTTTTATGAAAGTGTTGATAAAGGGGTACTTTATCTACACTTTTTTAGTGCTAATAATGCACCCATTTATCAGTTATTTTCTAGCACTTATAAAATCCTATAGAATTTAACCATGATATGGTAGTTATCATTTTTTAGCAGTGATAAGGGCGTATTCTAGCGATGTTAAATGCATCTTTTGTAGTAGTGCATCAACCTCATTATAGGATACTATAGAAATTCTATGTATTCATAATCATGATGGTTGAATTACAGTATCCAAAATTTGTGGTGGAAGGTACACTCATTTTTCTATTAATCCTAACAAGTACTTTGTCCTACTATGAATCTATACATTTATTTATTTCATCATAGTTTTCCAAGGATATTTAATTAATCTTTGATATTATAAAAGTAAAATTTTAGTCAAGACTCTTGGAGGGATTATCCAAGGGTCAAAGGTGTAGAAAAACATTATTATCAAGATTGGTGAGTACAATCACATATAAAATATAGAATTAATTTTAATGGTGGAATTGGACAATATATGTAATAACTTGCATTTTTCCAGACTTAAATTTTGATCAGAAATTTGATTTTTTTTTTCAGGTATTATAAGGTGTAAAATTTTCATTTCCCCCCAGAAGATAATCATGGATAATTTTTCTGACCACTTCATTGGTTTTGGAATAGGTTTTTTAACTTAGTATCTGAGTTTGGTTGAATTTAAAGCCGTTTGAATTTTAGCAGAATAATTCATATTTTATGTTTAATTAAATAAATATTAATTTATTCATGCATGTTCATTTAGTGATATGTTTTTAATGAAGTTTATGATTGACATTTTATCTAGTTTATTGAGTTTATAATAGTGAATTTTTCCTAGGCAGTGTATAAACTCTGGTCAGGCCCTGGGGCCGACCACCCCCCTTTCCCTTTTTTCCTTTTCTTTTCTTTTCTTCTTTTTTATTCTCTTTATTTTCTTTCTTTTCCTTGGAATCTCTCATACTCCCCTATGTATTCCCCTTTTCATAATAAAGATATATTAGAGGGAGAGAGAGAAAGAGAAATGATAGAGGGAGAGAGGGATGTACCGTTGCAAGGAATATGATGTGCCAAATAGTCATACGACAACATTGGACCACCGAAATGGGCAAAGAATTAGTGGATTCTTCCGAAAGGTTGTAATTTTTTATGTTTTTTTATAGAACCTCATATTTTTTCATTTTTCTAGTTTAAATCCTTTTTTATGATCACATATAACCCCTTGTGGTACGCTATGTTTTTTGTGGAGATAAAATGAGGGTTTAGGGTGATTCAAGGGTTTTTCATTTGGGAAACCACGTCTACATGACTTGTGGTTTAGGGAATACATGTTGTGTATTATTTTGTTTTTGGGAAGATTTTTTTTGAATTATGAAATGTGTGTGGGTCATGAACATTGTGTACTGATACTCATCTGTGTAAATAATTACCCAACCAGGATGTCTGTGTAGGGGCACATGGTCATGTAGAGTACATGGCCAGACCCTGTATGGGATGAATGCCATGTAAAAGTACACAATCAGGCCAAATACATGGCCATTCCATTTTAGGGACACAGGTAGGTACCACACGTTGGGTACACACCATTTACCCATATTACATATCATGTACTAGGGTGTTTACATGCCATGTCTGGCCAGAGTATAGGCCCGAGAAAGAATTTGGGATTACTCAATGTGTGCTTGGGGAGACACATCGTGTACTTCCCCTTTGCAACCCTTATTGGGTTTCTTCATATCTCTTCATCCATGAGTCAAAATTGGACCCATGAGTAGTCCATTCTGATTATTTATTCACATTCATTGTGATAGTAAGACCCATGAGGTGATTTGAGGACTTTTATCTAGTGTTTTTATAATTTATTGAATGGAGAGGATCTTCTTCCAGTAATTGAATTCAGTCATCCCCTAAGAGATACTTGAAGATAGAATGATCAAATGGGTGTTTGGGACAACCTAGTTTAATACCCCTATCTGAGATGGGCTATGATCTATCTCTAGTGTTTATTTTCTTCATAGTTTCCTTTGATGACATATCTCTTGTGAGATGTTCTCTTCAGGCCTAAAAGGCCATGAGATCAGATGTTTCTGAGGTTCACCTGTAGGATTACACTATTTTTGTTTCAACTCATAGAATCTCATGTAGTATTACTCAATCTTCTTCCTATTACTGAGGGTCCCATATGGGATACATTTTCTTAAGTGTTGACCAATGGAATCTCTATTTAGATCCCTTTTTATATGTATAATTTTGAGTATCCCTTGTAAGTTGCCTCTATTGACCTTCTGCTCAAGGATCCCTTATATGATGCCTCTATCGACTTGTCATTTGAGGATCCCAATTATCATTATTCATTTACCTTTTAAGCTAAGGATCCCAATTATGATTTCTTCTCTTGTATTTAGACCTTGATGATCCCATGTTGGATGCCCCCTATTGTTTTTACTTGAGGGACCCATTGGGTGCCCTATTGTTTGACCGACCTAGAGTTAGTAATGTGGGCTTGGGTAGAGATAGTAGCGGGTTTCACCATATAACCTGTGCCATATTTTTTTCCCATGGGGCTGTGGAAGAAGTGTTGAGTTTAGGAATTCATCCACCCACACTCTTTTTTAATACTTTCACTTAGTTATTGCTGATGAAACAATTTTAGCCAGAGGTGCTTCCTGGTTGGTGGATATTGTGGTTGACGTGAGGCATATTTCATTCTCTTTGGGATAATAGGACATTATCTCTAGGATCCATCTTATGAGCCATGTTATTTATTATATTTATTTTATTACTCAGAGGTACTTCCTAGGATCTTGCGATTGAGCATGTATATTTTATTTTTATATTATTGGAATGTCTAGAGGTGTTTCCTAATATGATTATTTGAGCCTATTTTTTATGATATACAGTTATAGAATCCCTAGTAATGATACTCGTGGATGATTATTCTCTCCTGAGTGATGAGGATGATTCCTCTCTCCTCATGTTGTGATATGATGAGGATGATTATGATCGTCTTATATCATGAGTTAAATGGGGATTATTATGCTCTCCTTAACCCAAGATTTTAGGTGGATAGTTATGTTATACTTTACTCTTGGTCTATAAGGTATGGTTACACTCTCATAAACCTCTAGCTTATAAAGGATGACTAAAATCTCCTCGATTTTTCATATGATGAGGATCTTCAGAAATTCTATCTGGGATGAGGATTATGAGCACTTATCATTATCAAGGTGGTTGATCATGGCATCTTAAAACTATGGTTGACATTAAATTTTGTATCATGAGGGGTAGGAATAACATCTCACAGAGGATCTCTCCTATAGTTCGCATAATGGTCAAGCCCTTAGGGTTCATCTATGTCGTAATGTCATGACTGCCTATCGATCAAGACTGATTGATTAGAAATTAGAATGGGCTTGCATGGCCTGAGAAGAATGTCTTCTAGACCAGTGACCATTTATAGGATGTCCAGATATACTTCCCTAGAATCACCTATTTCATTGATTGGAGAGGAGTATGGGTGAACCCAAGTGTATGATGAGTATCCGCATAAGGTGATGTAGCTTTCTCAGAGACATTTCTAATTTTGGACAAAGCATGTATATGTTGATTGGGATTAAAAACCCATAGATCAACTTAATTATACAAAGAATTAGTGGCATGATGTCTAGTTCAATTCCCTTATAGAGAAAGTCTATGATATTAGGATCATAGACCCTAGGATTGAATCCTGGTTTGTTTTATGTTACTTCATTCACCTTACTCATGAATAATCATATTTATGTATATATTTATAGGTATGGGAATATATATGTATACACATGTAGATATAGAAATCCATGGTGGCACTTGGCTTATTGACCAAGGTTATGGATTTGGGGTTTGACTGTGGTTTCAAGTTATTTGTTTTACTTATCTTTTTAGTTGTGTCTCAGCTAAGCTAAGCATATTACTTTTCATACACATATAGATTCATATTTTTTAGGTTCATCATCAGGGTTTCCTAATGAGATTATTTCTCACCCCTACATGTGTACCTCATTGTAGGTGTAGCCTTATTTTTTATTTTCTGGTTGAGCATAGTTGCATGGTGGATTGGGCCAAATCCCTAAGTTGTATGATTGAGTGGAGCGTCTTGTGTGGGATATTCTAATCGAGATGGTGTAGTTCAATAGTGTTTATAGACCAGGTATGTGGTCTAGTTTAGAGTTAGTAGTGGATATATATACTTTTATGTCAGTTTCTTTTCTATTTATGTATTTCTATATCCATACCTATGGGTGAACAACATTATATGTATGGAATAATTGTTCAAGTTTCTTAGATTTTTTATTTATTATTAAAACACATTCTATTTCGGTTTATTTTCTACTTCCACACTCTGATTATTTACTTTTTTGTATGATAAATAGGTATTTACACTATTTATCACTTTTATATGAGGCCATAGTCTCTATATTGTCACACCAGAGGCCCACGCTACTAGTCAGCAGCCTCTGGCATAATAGGAGACAAGCTTGAGGCCTCATTACCAACCAGTTCTGAGAACTGTTTTTTTGGAATCTTGGTGGAGATGTTACAAAGTGGTATCAAATAAGTCATTTTCCCAGTCTTTACTATTGGGAATATGGTATATAGGATTATTATGAATGTGTTTGAAACTATGATGAATATCAAACATGTGTGTTTAGAACACTAGTTAGAGTAAAAAGTCCAAGTTTCCCGGGTATGGGATTATTGTTATGATCTATGATGATATAGTTGTATATGATTTTCTAATTCAGTGATGCACATGTTGTTTAGATGTTATTATTTATTATGGATTACTAGATCTTTTCCCATCAAGAATAGGTTTAGAGATTTATTTTTACTATTTACCATTAAAGGCAAGAGGCATCTCATGCATCATATTTCTCTAATAATATAGGATTTAGAGTGTTTATTTACTAACTAATGAGACCTATTTCATTGGGTATTATTATATATATATACATACATTTCAATATTATGGTAGGTGTTGTGGATCAATTTTGAGGCCTTTGGTGGTGAGACTGATAACTCATTCCTAGTGCATGGGTGGTGCAAAACCCTAGTGGGTCAATATAGAATGTGATTTCCTTTTTTTTACTCATTTTAGGTTGTTGTTTCTTAGGTAAATGTTTCCTAGTTAGATCACAAAGTACAATACTATTGGATACTAGGGTATTTATTCCAAATTGGACCTCCATGGGGTATTACCATATACTGATGCGCGATGAGTGCCAGTTTAGTCTCTTTTTCTATATTGGTATCATGACCTCTATGGAGTAGTTATTTATGAAGATGTTTAGTGTGGATCAAGACATTTTAAGGCGTGTTTTTAGTTTGGACCCACAAAGATAATTGTGATATTTACATTCTTTAGAGAGAATAGATCTTTCAGGAAAGGTGGTTAGAACTTGTGACCCAATTATGATACTTATTCTGTAAGACTAAGAGGAAGACCTAGAGACCCTTTATTTTGACTTGGAACCTTGTTGGTCAACATCTATTTTTTTGTCAAGGGAAACTAATATGAGAGGTGTCCCAAGTTTACAAATATAGTTTAATGTAGTGAGGTTGGTTTCATTCTTGTTTTGAACTTGATTAATGGTAGACGATCAAGTATTGAATTATAGGTGTGTTGATACCTTAAAATATTGATAAGAACATATGGTGATTTAGTTTCAACACTAGCTTTGATGGGAAAGACTATTTGGGTTCCTGGACAAGTTGACTAGTGTTCCCATTATTTATAACATAATCAGATCATGGGAAATTACTTATGACTAGAATGAAACCAGGTGATGGGTGGTCATGGAATAAACCATGGCCCAAGTGAGGTGCTTGATTTTTAAGAGGTGTTCTAAGGGATCTTCCAGATTAATAAAGATGATGTTCCATGTAACATGATTAGATTATCCTCATGTTGGATGAATCAATAGAGTATGATTTGGGTGATAAAGGTGTACATTTGTTTCATGTGGGATCATTAAATCATAAATCAGTGAGTGGTCGGGTGTGAGTCGAGGACCAATGTTTTCAAGACATTATGTGGAAATGGTTTCCCATGAGTTGCGGTGAAATGAGAATATCCATATATGGATGAGTATACATCAAAAATAATTTTGGTGCAATGAGGTGATTGGTGTAACACCCCAAGATTTCATAATATGTTGCCCCTTTAATGTAATTCAATAGCTTGCTCCACACACAACACCGAGTTTAAGCGCACCACGACTTACCAAAATAACCATTTAAAAAGCGGTTATGAATAGTATTAACTGCATTTTAAATTTTATATACTCCATATAATTTTAACATCCATATTATTTTTTTAGACATAATATAAGAACAAATCCAATTTTTTAGATAAAAGAAGTTTTTACAAAAAAAATGAAATTTTACCACCTTTTAATGGTGAAGAATTTTTTTTAAATCCAATATTTGACACTTTTATATTTTCAATTTAACAAAATAAACTTCTTCTTAAGAAGCAGGACATAATTTTTTTTTGGATTAATGTTTTGCATTTTTCTGATAACTTTCATATTTTAATGAATAATGAAAAATACGAAATTTTAATTGAAAACAACCTTTTTAATCAAAATAATTTATATTGTTAAATTATAAATTTGAATGGTTTTGAAGTATAATTAGATTATATTTTTATCATTTAACCCAATGTTTTTCATTGGAAGTAATTTTACATTTAAATTTTTCATAAACAAAAATCAATCTTTTGATAGTTTTTACTTCTCAAAAACCCGCTTTCCGATTTTGACAACGGGAATTAATTTTAAATTAATTAATAAAAATTATATTTTTTCTAATTTGGTAAAATAGATATCATTTTTTAATTTTTAATATCTATCTTAGGGTGATTTTTTGGTATTTTTCTGAAAACTTTAAATTTGTGATGAATAGTGAAAAATACTGCATAATACAGAAAAACCGACTTTTTCATTTAAATAATTATTTTTAATTTAAAAATTATCTTAAAATATATACAAAATACATATATTAGTACAATGTAAGTCATTGGAGTCATTTTATAATAATATTAGATCTATAAAATTTTATTGAACCATTTTAACATATTTTTACCCACCTTCGAGGCACATTTACAATTTTGCAAAAAATGTAATTTTACCGCTTCTTTGAATTGAAATTTAAAAATCTGAGAGACAGAGTTGACATAAGTAAGTAAAATTTGGTTTAATATGATGAAAATAATTTTTGGTGAATAGTAACTTTTGAATTTTATTTATCACAGTTAAAAGTAAATAAGGTAATTAAAGGTAAAAATAATATTAAAATTACCCCGAAACATGCCATAATTATATTTGATAAGATTATTTCAACCAAAATAAACCTTAAGAATAAAATAATATCCTTTTTATCCATTTGGGTTATATTAGGAAATTTATTATTTTTTATTTAAAGAGTTAAAATTGTTAAATTTATAGTTTAATAACAAAACCATTTTTAATATAGGGTTACACATAATATAAATTAGACTATAAATATTAATTAGAAAGATAAAAAAATTTCTAAATCATTGTATTTTATTTATAATTTTTGACATTAAATAATTAATGTTATTTATGATACAATAATGAAGTAGTAATTACCTTATTAATGAAAGATTAAAATAATTGATATTATAAATATCAAAATAAATGTAAATTGAGATTTTAATTCCATACAATAATTTTATAGGTGAATATTACATTTTAGGGTTGATTTAATGTATTTTTTTGAATAAATAAACTTTTTATGACTTTTATAAAAACCAAATACTAAATAGTGTCAAAATTGGCATAAATGATTTTTTGAAACAAATACTATATTATTAAATGATATAATATTCCTAAAAATATATGGATCTGAAAAAGAACTTATATAATAATATATATGTCATTAATGAGACACTTGATGATCCCTTTACATTTTATAGTATGTTTATTAACCATGTATTATAATAATACAAGAAGACTTGGTAAAAGTTAAATTATTTAACTAAGGGTTAAATCTAAATTATAAGGTTAATATGGTGAACTAAACTTGTCAAAAACATATTTGTTTAAATGATTTAGACCCATACCCACCTTATACTTGAAATAAATCCATTTTAATCTATTATAAACTAAATATAAATTTAGAATAAATTAATATTTCAATCTTTTCCTAAAGTGCCCCTCACCTCTCATATAAAAGGGTACTTCCCCTCCTATTAAATTCACAACTTCAAATCCATTAGGCTCAGCCATACCCTGCTCAAATATCTTCCCAAAAACCCTAAATTAATACTAAAGTCCTTACTTGGATCCAAAAGATATCCTAAGAATCCCTTTTGTTCAAATCAAAAGGAAGAACCTGCAAAAGATTTAATTATTTCATCACCTCTTTCAAAGTTCTTTTCTTCTTCCACTTCCTCTTTCTTTGTTGTTTCCATACCAAAATAATAAATCTAGTACCTTCTAAATACTGTGATGTTATTATAAATATGGTGTTTTATTCATTATTTTATTCATCTTATGAATGACAAAGTCACCATTCGTGCATACGTACGGCTTACTGTCTCCACGTCATGGTGTAGTTTGTTATTTAACACTTCATTATTTGGATGGCTATAATAATGAGTATAATTGATGTAAATAATAAATATAACATGTTAATGATTATTTATATATAATATACCATCCAATTACATATCATTTCACCATCAATATAACGATATCATCGCTCGTGTGTACGTACGACTTACTGTCTCCACGACACGATGAGATTCATTACCACGTTCATCATTCAATGGTGATTATAAATATATATATTATTAATGAGTATGTAATATATGACATAATAATGATACTGGAATATATATATATATATATACACATATATCTCATTCACTTACTTCCATTCAATATGATATGAAAACGGAAATGATGTTTATGCGTACGTACAACCTACCGTCTCCATAAATGGTGTTTTCCATTTCATATATCTATATATTATACATACTTATATTCTGAGCATATATGATACATAAATGATGTTTTATATTATGGAATCAATTAAATCATGATATAAGTCATATGATCAAGAATAACAATTTAAAACACGCTTGATAAAGAAAGCGATTATTATCTGAAATGTTATTTTAACATAGAAATTATTATTAAATGGGTTGTATAAAGACATAAATGAATCAAGTATGATATAATAAATATTAATATGGTTATTTATAATTTAATAACAAACTATAGTCATTATACATGAGTTTTATCATACCCTCGACCAAAGTAAAGTACAAGGTAAGGGTTAATTCCTCAATCTCATTATTATCCAAGATTGTTTATGTATAAGTTTTTATTGGGACATATTTATTATCCATGTACATGTTTGATAAAAGAGATTTCAAAATTATTCTTTTTAAGGGACTCTTTTAATAAAACATCATTTTAAATGGTTTAAATATTTATTCTTCTATATCATTCTCATTAATTAACATATTTTCAAAATGTTTTTAGGGATTTATTTATATGAACATGAATGTTTTAAAATGTTAATTCCATTAAATAGTTTCAAAGTGGTATGGGACACTTTGATTAAAAAATGTATTTTAAGTGTATTATATTCTAAATTGTATGAATTTTAAATGATTGAATGAAAAAGGGATGTTTCTCTCAAAGAGTTTTAGTGATCTTTTTGAATTATGTCAACATACTTTACAAGATATTTATCACAATTGAGGTTTATTTATTTTAATACTGTTTTCTATATTGTATTTAATGAGTTATGATATGTTTGAATATGGATGTGTTGTTTTTATACCATTCATGGTTTATTGTTAAAATATTGATATTTCGTATGCTAGTTTTATTACGAATGTTTATGTCATGTTTCAACCTTTTCATATGAGGAATGCATTGGACTTAGTAAGTGACTAGTGGACCCACTATAGCTTCTCGATTCATCGGTATGTCTCATGAGACAAATTAGTGTCTTGGAACAAGGACTTGACAAAATTTTTATTTGTATTCTTGGAATGAGTCCTTGACTTTGTGGTTCTGATGACTGGAATTATTCATTCCATCATTATGAAATTAGCTATGGATATTACATGTGATTATTCGACTATTAGAATATCCATGCGAATAAGTAAATTGAATTATTTGATTTGTCTTTTCCATATTATGTTGTAGTTTATGTTTAAAGGTCTTGTGTCTCAATTTTATACCTTTCTATAAAATTTTATGATTATTTATGATTGATTCCACTATATTGTTTATCCTTACAGAGCATCAGAGCTCACCCCTTTCTTATGTTTTATTTTCCCAGGATGTCAAGATGTATATTATGATTTATATGCAGGTTTAATCTAAGGGAATATTTTCATTCTCAAATGATTATTTATACTGTGTTTTATGTTTGAAATTGTAATGTAAATTTCATGTATGTAATCTATTTTCCAAGAATACTAAACTGATCGGTCCTTCAGAACCTGATTCCTTATAATAATTCCAATGTATTAAAATAATTCACCGAATATGGGTAACTGGGGTCGGGGTGTTACAGTTGGTATCATAGGAAGTTTAGCAACAACCTTAGAAATATATTTAGATAAACTCTGATTTTGAAACATTACCCTAAGATAGACACTGAGGATTAGTATAGAAGAACTTCCTAGAATTTTGGTAATGTTGTGATTTTTTTAATTTTCCAACCAATACATCCCTGTCTGGATACGAGTAGGTAGAGGCGGATCTGGCATAGGTGTATCTAGGGGTAAAACCCAAAAACTCTACTTTGAGTTAGACTTAAATGGGAACTGGTGCATGATAACGAGCCTTACTGAACTCTTGGTTATGACACTCCCAGGGGATATGCTTAGGATAATTTAAATTTAATTTAAAAATCATTATGAATGATTTATGAGTAAATATGCAAGAAAATAAACCATTTTTATGATCATGAGACTAGATATGTAAAAATATTAAATTAATATTGAGAATTTTTCTAGTTTTTGGATTGTACATTGTGATATGATCTAACCTAGTGTATTTTGTCATTTATAAATGGTTCCCAATAGAAGGAATGAGAACTCTAGTAATACGCACGATCCCAAGAGTAAGAAGGATCACATCTTTCATGGTCTTAAGCCAATATTTAGAAGGGAAATAGTCTCCCACGTATTCTCATCATATGACAAAATAGTATCATGTGTTAATAAGTTAAGTAAAGATTTCTATGAGTCATATGACATTGAAGGGAATCCAGATAAGAAAAGGATGGTAGAGATAAATTTGGATAAAGTGAATAAGGTAAAGAAGTATTTTTCCATATATGATAAATGTGGAAAGAATAACCTTGGTAAATGATTGAAGGGAATGATAGGTTTTTATAAGTGTGTAGAAAAATGACACCAAGTACATGATTTCAAGGGTAAGAAAAAGGTTTCAAATGTACAATGATTCATCTGCAAGGAGTTGGGACACTATATGAATCAATGTCCCAATCATCAGAGTATACCTCAAATTATACTATTAGATAACAATCAAGTTATGATACTACCATATATGAAGAGGAATAATTAGTGTTCTTATATTTTTATTAATTAAATATGTCATTTTATTGTTATATCAATGATGTACTAGTTATATTAATTATGAAAATAAATAAGGATTGTACTGCACTACTATTTCATTTAGGATTTGAGATTATATGGTACTAAGAAAAGTGACTCAATAGAAAGTTAAACATTTTGGAAAATATATGTTTGAAGGAAAGATAAACCTTAATATGGTCCTGATATTGAGGTAGAGATTTTGGAATAAGATACGGTTCATTTGGATAAATAATATTGGATATTATTTACTACCTTGGTGCTGATTAATGGTTTGTGTATTCCTTCATTGTTGGAGTATTAAAATTTTTTGGATATAAAGAATATATATTGTATTATATAAGTAATAAGGGAGCATGAATGTAATCAATAAGTTTTTATGGTAATTTAGAGTATTACCATATTTTAAGAAAATACATGATGAAGGTACTCACATGTTATTAGGTGTAAAAAGGAGATCTTCATTATGTTATGTTGACCTTCCTTATAAATTTTTGGACTATGAGTTTGGACAAAACTATTTTGGATAAGTATAAAGATTGGAATGGATTAAGTTGGAAATTGGATACTATGGTTTAAGGTTAAAATATTTATTAAGATTATTTTTGTATTTTTTATAAAAAGGATAACCTAAAGGTTGAGTGACAACCTGTTGCATTCAGAAAGGACGCAAGACCTGAACCTGGAACTGAAGGGAGACAAGGGTGCATCACCTACTACTGGCCTACGTGATGTCCTTATTTGTATAGTGTAGTTTTCTTAAATGATCTGATAGATGAATTATAAATTCATTTTTTTAAAAACCTATACGATTAGGATAAATATAATATTTTTGAGTTCTATTATTTTTTGGATTGAAAGATGTGTTTGTGGTAGAAATTAGTTAAAGGACGGAACTCTACTTGTCAAGTTTTTTTTCTTATTCTATATAGATATTTAATTCTTAAACATTATGGTAAGGATCTTAAAACCAAAAATGTGTTATCCTAATAAATTATGTTGTGAGGAACTAAAAATATTTTAAGTCATAATAGATTTATGGATTTGAGGCCCTCAATTTTCTTTTTATTGTTCACTGGTTTGTGATTGATGACCTCAATCACACCCTATACATATTTACATTTTTCCTCCAATTATGTGTCTCAAATTTACACCAATGTTATTCTATTCAAAATCATAATTTGGTGGTGACTTTTTCATTTCTCATTCCCTCTTATTAAGACTAAAATTTAGTAACCCTATTTCTGATGTGCATTTTCCACAAAGGTATTTTCTATTTTCAACCTTTTATTATTGATTTTTTTTTTCAAATTGCGAGGATGCAATTTATTGAAGGAGGGGATAATGTAACACCCCAGGATTTCATAATATGTTTTCTCTTTAAAGTAATTTAATAGCTTTCGCCACATGCAACACTGAGTTCGAGCGCACCACGACTTACCAAACTAGCCGTTTAAAAAGCGGTTATGAATAGTATTAACTGTATTTTGAATTTTATAAACTCCATATAATTTTAACATCCATATTAAGTGTTTTTTAGACATAATATAAGAACAAATCCAATTTTTTAGACAAAAGAAGTGTTTTTAAAAAAAAATGCAATTTTACCGCCTTTTAATGGTGAACCCTTTTTTTAAATACAATATTTGAAACATTTATATATTGAATTTAACAAAATAAACTTCTTTTTTAGAATAGGGGCATTAAATTTTAGTTTGGATAATTTTTTTTGTTTTTTTGATAACTTTCATATTTTGATGAATAGTGAAAAATACTAAATTTTAATTGAAAAAAACCTTTTTAATCCAAATTATTTATATTGTAAAATTATAAATTTGAATGGTTTTGAATTATAATTAAATTATATTTTTATAGTTGAATCCAATTTTGGTCATTGGAAGTAATTTTACATTTAAATTGTACATAAACACATATCAATCTTTTGATAGTTTTTACTTCTCAAAAACCTACTTTCTGGTTTTAACAAATTGAATTAATTTTGAATTAATTAATGTAACTTCTATGTTTTTAATTTTTTAAAATAGAAGTCATTTTTGAATTTGGAATATCAAATTTTCTTAGGGTGAATTTTTGGCATTTTTATGAAAACATTCAATTTTTGATGAATAGTGAAAAATACTGTATAGTACATAAAAACCGACATTTTCATTTAAATAATTTTTTAATAAAAATTTTATCTTAAAATAGATACATAATACAAATATTAGTACAATTTAAGTCATTAGAGTAATTTTATAGTAATATTCGATATATAAAATTTTATTAAACCATTTTAACATATTTTTACCCACCTTCTAGGCACATTTACCCTCCTTCTAGGCACATTTCCAAATTTGCATAAAACATAATTTTACCGCTTCTATGAATTGAACTTCAAAAATCTGAGAGACACAGTTTACATCAGTATGTAAATTGTAGTTCAATATGATGATTGTTTTTGGTGAATAGTAACTTTTGAGTTTTATTTACCGCGACTAAAAGTAAATAAGGTAATTAAATGTCAAAATAATATTAAAATTACCCCAACACATGTAATAATTCTATTGGATATGTAAATATAAAAAAAAAATCTTTAGGACAAAATAATATCCTTTTTATCCATTTGGGTTAGATTAGTACATTTATTATATTTTATTTAAAGAAGAGTTAAAAGTGTTAAATTCAAAGTATAATAACTAAACCATTCTTAATATAGGGTTACACATAAGATAAATTCGACTATAAATATTCATTATAAAGTTAAAATGATTTACTAAATCATGGTACTCTATTTATATTTTTTATAAATTAAATAATTAATGTTATTTATGACACAATAATGAAGCAGTAGTTACCTTATTAATGAAATATTAAAATTATTGATATTATAAATATAAAACAATTGTAAATTGAGACTTTTGATGCCATACATGAATTTTCAAGGTGAATATTATATTTTAGGGTTGATTTAATGATTTTTTTTCGAATTAATAAACTTTTTATGACTTTTACAAACAACAAATACTAAATAGCGTCAAAATTTACATAAATGGGTTTTTGAAACAAATACTATATTATTAAATGCTATAATATTCTAAATAATCCAATGTTCAGCCAAAGAACTTATATAATGATATAAATTTCATTAATGAACCACTTGAGGTTCTGTTGACATTTTCTAGTATGTTTATTTTCCATGTATTATAATAATTCAACAAGACATGGTAAAAGTTAAACTATTTAACTAAGGGTTAAATCTAAAAAATAAGGTTAATATGGTGAACTGAAAATGTCTAAAACCTTTTGGTTGAGTGTATTTAGACCCATACCCTCCTTATCATTAAAATAAATACATTTTTAGCTACCAGAAACCAAAAATAATTTTAGAATAAATTGATATTTTAAGATTTTCCTAAAGTGCCCCTCACCTATCTTATAAAAGGGTACTTCACCTCCTCTTAAATTCACCCCTCCAAATCCATTTGGCTTGGCTAACTCCTAATAAAATATCCTCCCAACTACCCTAAATTCATTCTAGGGGCCTTAATTTAATCATAAAGCCATCCTAGGGTGCCATTTTGTTCAAATCAAAAGCAAGAACTCGAAGAAGAAGTAATTATTTCATCACCTCTTTCAAAGTTCTTTTCTTCTTCCACTTACTCTTTCTTTGTTTTTCCCATAAAAAAATAATAAATCCATAAAATTATAAATAATGTGATGTTATTATAAATATGGTACCATATACATTACTATATCCATTCTATGAATGAAAAATTCACCATACGTGCGTACGTACAGCTTACCGTCTCTACGTCGTGGTGTAGTTATTCAACACTTCATTATTTGGATGGGTATAATAATGAGTATAATTGATGTAAGTAATAAATATAACATGTTAATTATTCTTTAAATATAATATACCATCCAATTACATACAATTTTTCCATCAATAGAATGATATAATCGCTCGTTCATACGTACAGATTATCGTCTCCACAACGCGATGAGATTCATTTCCACATTCACCATTCAACAATGATTATAAATATATATATTATTAATAAGTATTTAATATATGTCATAATAATGCTACTGGAAATATATATATATATGTGTGTGTGTGTGTGTATGTGTGTTTGTGTGTGTGTTTACATATATCTCAGTCACTTACTTTCATTCAATACGATATGAAAACAGAAACTGCGTTTATGCGTACGAACGACCTACCGTCTCCATAAACCGTGTTTTCCATTTTATATATCTATCTATTATACATACTTCTATTCTCCATATATATGATAAATAAATAACGTTTTATATTCTCTAATCAATTAAATCATGATATTAGTTATACAATCAAGAAAAATAAGTTAAAACACGTATGATAAAGAAAGCGATTAATACCCAAAATGTTATTTTAATATAGAAATTATTATTAAATGGGTAGTATAAAGACATAATTGAATAAATTATTATATAATAAATATTAATATGGTTCTTTTATAATTTAATAACATACAATGGTCATTATACCGGAGGTTAAACGTGCCCTCGACTAAAGAAAAGTACAAGGTAAGGGTTAATTCCTCAATCTCATTATTATCTGAGATTGTTTCTGTGTAAGTTTTTAATGGGAAATATTTATTATCCATGTCCATGTTTCATAAAAGATTTTTTATAAGGATTTTTTAAGGGACTCTTTAACTAAAACATCATTTAAAATGGTTTAAATATTTATTCTCTTAAATCATTCTCATTAATGTCCATGTTTTCAAAATGGTTTTAGGATTTATTTATATATACATGAATGTTTTAAAATTTTAATTCCATTCAAAAGTTTCAAAGTTTTATGGGAAAATTGATTTAAAAATTTCTTTTAAAGTTCTTCCATTATAAATTGTGTGACTTTAAAATGATTACATGAAAAAGGGATATTTCTCTCAAAGAGTTTTTATGATCATTTTCAACTATGTCAACATCCTTTACTGGATATTTTTCATGATTGAAGTTTATTTATTTTAATAAATTTTCTATATTGTATTGAATTAGTTATGATATGTTTGAATATTGATGTGTTTTTTATATCATTCATTGTTTATGGTTAAAGTATTGATATTTCATATGCTAGTTTTAATATGAATGTTTATGTTATGTTTCAACCTTTTTAAATATGGAATGAATTGGACTTAGTAAGTGACGGGTGGAGCCTGATATATCTCCTTGATTCATTGTTAGGTCTCATGAGAAAAATCAGTGTCTTGGAACAAGGCCTTGAAAATATTTTTATTTGTAGTCTTAGCACGAGGCCTTGACTATGTGGTTATGATGTCTGACATTATGAATTCAATCATTGTGAAATTTTTTATTGATATTACATATGATTATTCAACTAGTAGAATATCCATGTAAAAAAGTAAATGGAATTATTTAATTTAACTTTTCCATATTATTTTGTAGTCTATGTTTAAAGGTATTGTGTTTCAATTTTATACCTTTCCATAAAATTTTATGATTATTTATGATAGAATCCGCTATATTGTTTATCCTTACTGAGCATCTAAGCTCACCCCTTTATTATGTTTTATTTTCCCAGGATGTCAAGAAGTATATTATGATTTATATATAGGTTTAATAAAAGGGAATAATGGTGTTATAAAAGGATTATTTATGCTATGTTTTATGTTAGAAATTATAATGTAAATTTCCCGAATGTAATTTATTTTCTAAGACTTCTAAACTGATCGGTCCTTCGGTACATGATTCCTTGTAATCATGATAATGTATTAAAATAATGCATCGAAGCTGGGTATATGGGTTGGGGTGTTATAATTGACCCATGGTAGTACCTTGACATGCATTGTTTGGAGATGTGGTGTAAGGTTTTGGTTAAAATAAAGTTATCCTTTTTTTATTGAGGATGGATCGAAAGAGCTATATACACATTTTTGGAATATTAACGTACTCATGGTTAGATTTTATCATGATATATCTTGAATTTTTATTGATTATGGAGAGATATCATCAAACCTACATTGATATTCGTTTCATTTATACATTCTTCTCTATTTGTGGAATGAAATTTGTTGAGGTTACTCTCACGGAGCTGTGTAAGGTAATCTATATGGGGGGAGTGCACCATTGTCCATTTGATGGTGGTGAACATTATTTTTAGTTGAAATTTGGTGGTTTCTGTGAGCTATTGACCTTAGAGTCAGTTTTGGGACAATGATAAGGGTATTCCTATGGTGGGGAGGTGCATATTTGTCATAGTTAAATGTCTTTCATGTAGGAGGAAGATTCTAACTCTATGAGACTTTTCGTTGGATAGTCCTGATATCTTGATGTTTAGAATATCGGTATGATAGCATGTATTATTGTTTTACGACTAGGCTTCTTGGGGAAGAAAAGGTTTACGGTGGGGAAGTTTTAATGATCTATGTTTTTTCAGACTGGAAACTTGAGAAGAAATTGAATTTTTTTCCTTCAAGTACATTAAGTAGTAAAATGGTCATTTTCCCATAGATTATTATCTCATATAATTTCTTTAACCACTTAATTGGTCCTAGAATAGGGTTTTTACCCTAGGATAGGATTTTGGTGGAATTCCGAGTCATTTTAATTTTAGCAGAATAATTAATATATAATATTTAATTGAATAAATATAAATATATCTATGCAGGTTCTTTTGGAGATATCTTTTAATGGAGTTTTTGAATGATATTATATCTCTCCTACTGAGTCTTGAATGAGGAGTTTTTTTAGGTTGGGCATAAACTCTGGTTAGGCGCCCAAGCTAGACGGGCCCCATTTTTTTCATTTATTTTCATCATTTATTTTCTTTATTTTCTTTCATTTACATCCTTAGATTCTCACGTACACCCCTGCGGATTCCCCTTCATGTGATAGATATTGAGGATATGGTTAGGGAGAAATAATTAGATATAGGGAGTGAGGGAGGTACTTCCATGGACCTCGGGATACCCTGGATCATCATGCGGAAATCGTGGACTGTGGAAATGCGTGAAGCTTCGACAGATTTCACCCAAAGGTGGTTCGTATTTATGTTTCTTCCATAAAACCCCATATTTTTTCATTTTTATAGTTTAAATCACATTTTATGATTTTTTATGACCCCTCGTGGTATGATTTATTGTTTTGTGGATAAAATGGGGGTTTCAAGAGATTTGATGGTTCTCTGTTCGGGAAAACCTGTCTACACAGTGTGTGGTTCATGGAACACACACCATGTGTTCTTCCATTTTGGGGAAGATGAAATTTTTGAATTAAAATCCATATATAGGTCATACACACCATGTATTGGTACTCAGTTGTGTAGCTGAGTACCTGTCCAGGCTGGCATTGTACAAGTACATGGTCGTGTAGATACATGACCACACTCGGTGTGGGTAACACACCATGTAGATGTACACGACTAGGGAAAATATTTGGACATGCCATGTGAGGGAAATATAATGGTACCCCATGCAGGGTTAACAACATGTACCCATATTACACACCATGTCTTGCTAGAGTACATGCCCCAGTGGGGTATTGGGAATACACACCATGTTCTTGGGGAGACACACCGTGTACTGCTCCATTGCAACTATTTTTTTGGGGTTTCTTAAATGTTCTCCCATGAGTAGGAATTGGACCCATGTGTAGTCCATTTTGAGTAAATTTTTACATAGATCATGATAGTAGGGCCTTTGAGGTGTTTTGGGGACTCCCATGTGGCGTTTTGTTCATTTCATGAAAGGAGGGGTTCTTCCTCTAGTAATTGAATTTAGTGATCTCATAAGAGAGACTTAAAGAAAGAATAGTCAGTTGGGTACTCAAACCAACCTAGTTTTAGATGCTAATGTGAGATGGCATATGATCTATCTATCATGATTATGGATTTTTGAGTTTTCCTTTGTGTATGTCTCCTTTGTGATATGTTTTATTTTAGGCCTAAGAGGCTGTGACACCAGATGTTTCCATGGATCCTCTATAGGATTCCTCAATTTATGTTTCAACCTATAGGATACCATATAGAATACTCTACCTTATTCCTATTACCAAGGGCCCATTATGGGATTTATGTTCTTGTGTGTTGACCTATGGAATCCCTAGTAATATCCCTTTACCCATGTGCCATTTTGTGGATCCCTTATAGGATTCCTCATTTGACTTTATGCTCGAGGATCTCTTATAGGATTCCTCTAAAAAAATTTCATTTGATGATCCCATGTAGGATTCCTCATTTACATTTTCAACTAACGATCCCAAGTAGGATTACTTATATTGTGTTTAGACCTCAAGGATACCATGTTGGATTCCTCCTTGTGTTTTTATGTGTAGGACCGATAAGATTCCCTATTGTTTGACCGACCCTAAGTTAGTACAACATGCTTGGGTATATATGGTATCATTATTCACCTTAGAACCCATTCCAAAGTGGTAATCCTATGGGGATGTCGCATTAGTATTGGGTTGAGGCATTGATCCTCCCTCACTCTTTTTTTACACTTTCACTTGGCTATTTATGATGCAAAAATGTTATCAAGAGGTGATCCATAGTTAGTGGTCATTGAGCCTATTCTATGTGTATTTCATTCCATTTGGGGTGCCTAGATGTTCTTCTAGTGATCTGGATTCTAAGAAATGTTATTGTTATATTTATTTTTATACTCATAGGTACTACTTAGGATATGGAAGTTGATCCTATATATTTGATTATTATATTATTGGGTTATACATAGGTGGTTCCTGGTATTCGGCTATTTAGTCTACTATTATGATATGCAGACATGTTATCACTAGTAATGATACTCGTGTATGATTAAGCTCTCCTAAGTTATGAGGACGATTCTTCTTTCTAGGAGTTGTGATATGATCTGAATGATTAGGCTCACATCAGCTCGTGGGTTAAATGAGGATGATTACACTTTCCTCAACCCAAGGTTGTTAGTGGATGATTATGCTCTCCAAGAATTGGGGTCTATAGAGGATAATTATTCTCTCCTCAACCTATGGATTATGTAGGATGACTATGCTATCAACAATTTTTCATATGATGAGGATCTCCATACATTCTCGCTGAGATCAGGCTTATGATCTCTTATCTTTTTATGGGTGGTCAATAATGGCATCTCACACCTATATTTTACATTGAATTTTGGATATTGAGGGGTGGGAATAATGTCTCACCGATGAAATATTCTAAAAATCTCTTAAGGGTCATACCCTTAGGGTTAACCCAAGTCGCAATGTCATGACTGCCTATGGAATGGGAGTTATGGCTCAGACGTTGGACTAGATTTGTACGGACTGAGTAGCATGGAATCTAGGTTAGTGACCACTTACAATATGTCCGAATGTACTTCCAAAAAATCTATGATTTCATAGACTATAGGTGAGTATGGGTCAACCTAGGTTTAGAAATAATATCCCCCTATAGTAACATTGCTTTCTCAGAGACATTTTTTTCATTCGATGAAGAAGGTATATATCGATTGAGATTACTAACCCAAATATCAACTTAATTATAAATGAATTTAGTGGCACAACATCCAAATCAATTCCCTTTAATATGATTTCCATGGGATCGATATCACATACCCAAGGATCAAATATTGATTTGTTTTATGTTATTTCATTCACCTTACTCAAAAATATTATTATTTTTTGTATATATGTATAGGTATATGACTATAAATGTATACACATATATATATGGACATCCATGGTCTCACTTTCCCAAATGACTAGGATTATGGACCCATGGTTCGACTGTGGTTTCATGTTATTCGTTTTACTTATCTTTATAGTTGTGTGTCAGCTAGGCTGAACATATTGATTTTCATACACTTATATTAGCGTATTTTATAGTTACATCACCAAGGTGGATTACTGAGATTATTTTTTACCCCTTCACATACACCTCAGTGTACATATAGATCATATGTATAATTTTCAGGTTGAGCACAATTTCATGATGGATAAGGCTAAGGACCTAAGTTTCATGATTGAGAAAATCCACTGATATGGGCTCTTCTGATCTGGTTAGTGTAGTTCAAGAGTGTTTGGAGATTCTGTACATGGTATTTCTTATAGTTAGTAGTGGATCCCTAATATTTTATTTCAGTTTCTTTTGTATTTCTATATCTATATGGTTGATCTAATGGGTGACTAGTGTTTTATGCATGGAATAACTATTTGAGCTCCTTAGTTTTTTCATTTATTATTATTTCATGTTCTATTTATGTTTATTTACAGCTTCATAACTCTATTTGTTTACTTCAGTGTATTATAGTTGGATATTTATTCTATTTTCCCACTATGATATGAGGACATAGTCTCCCTACTATCACAACATAGGCCCTTGCTGCTAGTTGGAAGCCTTTGGAATATGGTGAGGTGCGCTTGAGGCATCGTAACCAACCATCTTAGAGAACCATTTTTGTGGAATCTAGGTTGGGACATTACACTATACTAGGGACAAATTTTCTCTCAATGTATAGTATGATGATAAATTAAAGAAGGAAATTTTAGTGGCCTTGAATGTAAAATATAGATTTGTTTTCAAATGAGAGATATCCCATCCTGGTATTTGTATAGAAGCACCACTTGTATCCTTTTTACAAATATAATTGGTGAAGAGGTAGAATAAAAAAAGAATAAAAATAGAAACTTTTCCCATTGTTCAGTAATATATTTAGGTATTTTTTAAAGAGTTAGCTAGACCACCCCCATAAATAGAAATACATTTCTCAATTGAAATGATAATTTTATACAAGACAATATCAAGTACCCCTCATAGAATTTCATATACAAAGTTGGAGGAATTAATGAAGAATCTACAATACCAACTGGAAAAAAATTATTTAAGCGTGTCTCCTTTGAGAGAAAATATTATCTTTATAAAGAATAAAAATGGATCGATGTATAAATGCATTGAATATTGAGAGCATAATGGGATCATAGTAAAGAAAAAAAATACCCTCTCCCTTGGATTGATGATTTATTTGACCAACTTCTAGGGGCTTACTTCTTTCCCAATATTTATTTCCAACCATGGTATCACCAATTGAGGGTGAAGAAGGAAATTTTCCAAAATACTTCTTTTTTATAGATATATGGACATTATTATCTTTTTAATTACCTCTGATTTAACTAATTTCCCTATGATATTGATGGATTTTATGAATACAATATTTAGTGAATACCTTGATAAATTCATGGTTATCTTTATTGATGAAATTTTAATATATTCCAAAAGTTGTAAGGAATATTTGGATCATCTATGGGTCATATTTCAAACTCTTAGGAAAGGGAAAGTCTTTGAAAAACTCATTAAATGTTATTTTTTGTAATAAAAAATTGAATTATTTGGTCACATTATAATCAGTGAAGGAATCTCATTTGATCATACCAAGACAAAGGCTATAGAGGAGTGGAATAATCCTACAATAATGACTATGATTCGAAGTTTTCTTGGTCAACTGGGATATTATGTAAGGTTTATGAAAAAAAAATTAGGACTTAAAATCTACTAACTATGTTAACTCTAAAAGAGTTTACATTCATTTGGAAAATATATTATGAATAATTATTTTAAGAACTGAAGAATTAGTTGGTTAGTGTACCCATTTTAATTTTACCCTTTTTCGGAGAAGGATTTTTTATCTATACTAACACATCTATGAAAGAGATTGGATGTGTCCTCATGAAAAATGATAAGGTTATCACCGATCCATATTGATAGTTAAATCCCCATGATAATAATTTTCATATTGATGACTTGGATTTAGATGAAGTAATATTTTATTTGAAGATATAGAGACCAAATCTTTATGTCAAAATGTGTTATATATACGCAAACCTCCAAATTTTGAAGTATAAATTCATAGAAAATGAAATGAATACGATTCAAAAGATATGGTTGGAGTTTCTTAAAGGATATAGTTGTTAAATAAATTATGTTTCTATAAGAGAAATAAAAGTCACAAATTCATTGATTAGGAAAGATCCTTGTTCTCAAGAAATGATGAGTATTGAAGGAGATCCATTGATCAAACACATAGTAAGGTTGAACAAGGTAATCATAATGTAATGGATATCGTCAATCTTATCCTAAATTATTTCTCAATTTCCATTATTTGAGAAGATCAATAATTATCAAAGATATGATTCTTTGATGGAGAAGATTATATAAGGTATAAAAATGGATTTTTTTAATTCAATGTTGATCAAGAAGGTGTACTAAAATTTGATACCAGGAAATGTATACCATTTATTATGGAGATAAAGAATGTGTTTATGGATGAAGATCATAGATCTACATTCTATATACATCCCAGAATCAATAAAATGTATAGGGACATTTGGGATCATTATTAGTGGGATAAAACTAAAAGGAATAATTTTAATTATATTAAAATGTGCTTAGTGTGTCAAAAAATGAAGTTGGAGAGACAAATTCTTAAAAGGGTATTACAACCACTACTCATACCTATATAGAAGTATGATATCATCAAGAATTACTTTTTAAACAGCCTATCTAAGATATCTTAAGGAAAACCTGAAATATTGGTAATTATTGATAGGTTGAAAAATTATACCCAATTTATTTCCATAAGAGAGGATTTCTCCCTATATCGCTTAGCACACCTCTATATTTAAGAAGTAACGAGACTCTGTGGAGTACCATTATTGATTGTTTCTAACCAAGGTTCAATATTTAATTCTATGATCCAGATGATCCTTTAAAAGTATATGAATATAAAATTAAACCATAGGACAACCTATCTACTCAAACATATGGGTGGTCTAAGAGGACAATTCAATAATTGTAAGACATGTTAATGGATAGCTCACTTGATTTTTAATGGAGTTGGATCCAAAATATTTTACTTATTGAATACTCTTATAACAGTAGTTTCCACTTGAAAATTAAAATGGAACCATTTGAGGCCCTTTATGGAAAAGGTTCTAGTACTATCACATGTTGGGATGAAGTTGAAGAAGGCAAAATTTTAGGATAGTAATTGTGAAAGTAACTACAAGAACAATTTAATTGATTTTGAATCACATAAATGCTGCTTAGAGTTGGTAGAAAATTTATGATGAAAACCGAAGGATAGACATAAAATTCCATGTTAAGGATCATGTATTTCTAAATATATCATCATGAGAAGGGGTTATGTGATTTAAAAAGAAGGGTAAACAAAGTCTAAGGTAAAATAGACCATTTTAGATTCTAGAGCATTTTGGATTGGTTATTTATCAGTTAGCAGTACCTCCAAATATTTCCAATGTCTATGATTTCTTCCATGTTTATTTAATGAGAAATTATACGTATGACCGGACAAGTATATTTCATATTTTGAGTGTAATTGGAACCTTAATTTTCATATGAATAATAACTGATCCAAATTATTAAGAGAATGGAACAAACATTTAGGAATAAGGAAAATTGGATTGTAAAGTTTCTGTGTAGAATTCACAAGTTTGAAAAAACTACTAGGTCACTTTAAGAAACAATGAATGAAAATATCCCCATTTAATTTGAGTTAAGATTCAAATTTCGAGGTCAATTTAGGGGGGAGGGATCATGTAACAACATGAAAATGTATCCTTTTATTAACAAAATACTCTTTTTTTAGAATGTCTATTTTATTATAATTCACAATAAAAGTACATAAAAATACTATTACAAAAAATAATATTATAGGTCAAGTAATAACACCAATTAATACTGTTAATACTAGTATATGGAAATAGAAACTAAAGAATACAAACCACACAATGGTACACTCCATGGGATCAAACTCTTTTTAGAATATTACACCTGCCATGAAAACTAGTAAAAGAAAATGAATTATTAAGAATATGATAGATATTATTATAGTAATTTTAAATACCTTTGGAAATAAAATAGTGAATGTTCATGTTTAGAAGTATATATATATATATATATATAATGTAATAAAAAATTTTATCGTTAGTATATGATTGTTACAATACAATTACACAACCCTAGGTCTATATGACCATTAAAAATTATTATAACACCCCAAACATTTTATGGTACATTTATATTAAATACATTATATTAATTAGATAACCTATATTTCATAAATCATAGAGTTTCTTTGAAACTAAACTTGGTTATTTAAGATATAGTCATAAACTATCCTTTAAACATAAAATTTCCACTTTTGTGTTTTGAATTTTGAAAAACGGACATTCACAGTTGCGATCAGGATGATATTTAGACTTTGATAGAATTAACTTAATTTTTTTTTGAATTGTAACCTACACTTATGAATAGTAACTTACAATTATGAATAGTAATATGACTCTTATAAATGGTATCCATACCCATCAATGTATAAATAAATCCAGGCACCTTAAAAATGAAGATGAATATTTTAGGTGATTATATTTTTTGATTAAATAATGATATTAATTAATAATTAAATTTATCATATTTAGAAAATTATTTTTTAAAACTAGAGTTCATTATTTTATTATACACGTCAAAAACTGGTTAGGGTGAATTTTTTGTATTTTTT
Source organism: Viscum album (assembly GCA_963277665.1). Taxonomy (NCBI): domain Eukaryota; kingdom Viridiplantae; phylum Streptophyta; class Magnoliopsida; order Santalales; family Viscaceae; genus Viscum; species Viscum album. Next base: position 1,057,632,094 of record OY728133.1, read on the forward strand.
TTAAATACTTGAATATTTGATGAATAGAAAAACAAAATAAATTACGATAAATGCTAAGTACTTGATTTACTACATCATAAGTGATGAAAGGATAATGTAATCCCGCTTGGTTTGAAATCACATTCCATTATTACTATTTGGGATCACATGAATGGAGACTATTCATAGTATTGATCAAAATTTTTAAAATAATGATTAAAATAATGTAAAATCTCTCCTCCTCTCCACTATATAAACCACCCCTCACCCCATATTCCTCCCACACCACTCAAGCTTCAAGCCTTGCCTAAATTATGCCATATAATCTTCCCAATACCTCTACCCAGGTTCAATTCCTACTATTATCACCAAAAGGGATAAAATATATGCCTTATGGAGATTCTCAAGGAGTTTTACACAAGAGGTGAACCTCTATTTCTTTTTCTTTCAATTTCTTTTACAAATTTCATTCTTTTGTTATCTCTTATCACCTCACCTCATCCAAATGAAATGATAATTACAGTAACTTAAATGTACTATATTTTTATTAGGATAATGAAATATTTCATCATAATATCTCTTTTCCTCCTCCTTTTATACAATGAATGAAAACACCTTCTGAGATGTGTTAATTTATCACACTCAAGGAAGACGAGTTTTCAATTTTCATTAATATATTCAAGACTGGTCATGAATCCTTTTTAATGGTTGAAACAGATAATAATATATGTATTTTATCTTATTTAATGTATTTTAATCCTTACACACTCATAATATGGAATAATACTTCAAAACAAGTTCATTGTGCACAAAACCACCTAGCCAAATCCAAGCATTTATCATTAACTTATAGAATGAATAATCCTCATGTTATATAAAAAAAATCATTATAAGATCATTTATATATATTTAATTTCAATAATAATATATATTAACAATTTTATATGTTTAACCACATTTCAAACAAACTTCTATTCATGAATACAAGTAAGCATATCATGAAAACCAAGGAAGAAAATACTTCCAAAAAAATAAAATTTAACCTCTTAAACCCTTCAAAAATGACATTAATGAACCTAATAAGGTTATAAAATATCAATTACAAGTTTATGAGTTTATGGAATTATTAATTAATGAATAAAAATTTGATTATTCTGGTTGTTAAGAATAATCAAGAACACCTACAAGTATAAGGTAACAGATCCTCTCTCTCACTTTTATTCAAGAATCCCCCCTATGTTCTGTCCTTTTATTTTTAATTCCTAATGATAGGGTATGTTTTCACACCTCCCCCATAATTCCCTTATGATATATAAATGATTTTATACCCCTTTACCTCTCATTAATCCATCTCAAGAACATCAGTTACCATGCTAAAATGTTTTTAATGGGTTTCTCATCTCACTTTCAATTCTGTGAGATTTAGATTGTTCACCACTTATTTTTTGTATGTGGTGTATGTGTACTGAATATTGATGTATAATATCATGATTATATTTATTTTAATAGTATATAATTATTCAATTGTTGGTTATTAACTTTTGCTCATAATATTTGATTGACTACAATGTGTTAAGAAACATTGTCTCATTTTCCATTTCGTTGTGACTTAATTTGTATTGTGCACCTAATAATGATTATGTAGTGTAACTACTTCACATTTGAGATAAATTTTTATTTGAAATTAAATTTCTACTATATATCCATATTTTGGTTTCATGGATAGATTATTGTTTTAATTCTTATACCCTTTCAAATACGGTGTTCATTTGGAATGTTGTTTTAACTGTGTAAATATTGACGAATCTGTATTCTCTACTATATATGGATATTGATAAGTCATATTGTACTTGTATTCAATATATGTACAAATAATTATTTGTACATGAAGTGATGGGTGGGGCATGCTATATTCCCTCGATGCATCGACATGTCTCATGAGATAATCAGTTGGCGACAAACCCTTCGAGTTTGTTTCCAAAAATCAGATGGGTTTCTACCCCCAGAACTAAACTATTTTAACGGTATTATGGTATCATCTTCCAGATACACAACTTTGAATTGATAATAATTATTTTTATTCATTATCAGTTATTACTATCCCTGAGGTTTTCACTATGAAAAAATCTATGGATGTAGTTTCATTCTCAGTTTATTAATGGCGTGAGTTTTTCATTTATTCACCATGCCATGTTGACTTTTCCTAGTAGTTTATGATTCAGTTATTATTGATTCATGTTTATTCTATTTGTAACTCGTAATAAGCATTTGATCTCACCCCTTCTATTTGTTTACCTTAAATAGGTTATGAAGATGATATCATTTATTGAGTTTCTAGGGATGCAGTTTTTAGTTTTTGTTATGTATTGTATTTTGCTACCTTTTCCATTTTAATTTGAGTTTTATATATGTATCTATATTCTTCAGGACTACTAAAATGATCATTCCTTCAATATTTAATTCTTCTTAATCATTCCAATGTAATAATTAATGCACCAGCTTCGGGCTTTTGGGGTCAGGGTGTTACAGTTGGTATTATAGGAAGTTTAGTAGGAAACTTGGAAACTGGATTAGAAAATGTAGATTAGGAAACAAAGACCTATGGTAGTATTTGAGGAAAAAACATAGAATAACATCCTGTAATTTTGGTAAGGAATATATTATGTGGATCTTTATGGGAAATACATCCCTTTTTGGATAAAATAGGTAGGGATGGCTCTGGAAAAAATGTACATAGAAGTGAAAACTCTAACAAGATGTTTTGAGCTTGACCTGGGTTATCCTGGTACCCAAAAATGGTTCTTGATATACTCTTGGTATTGACACTACTAATGGATTTTCTTTGGGTAATTCTCATTTTCTTTACAATCCATTATGAAGGATTTTAATGTAAATTTTTCCTCAGAGAAACAATGTTCATGAGATTAGCTAAGCATAGAGTTTTAATTTATAATATGTAATTTTCTAGTTGAGATTATAAATTATGATTCATAACCTAATCTATTGTATTACATAATTTAGAAATAGTTCATAATGGAAGAAACAGAAACAATACTCGTGGGAAATGTAGGGATTTCCCCACTGAGCAAGTCAACACATTCAATGTTGGAGCAGATCAGATCATGAACATTTTGGGACAACATACTTAGGTTGTGATGAATAACCATGCCACACCTATATTATATCATTTCATGCAGTAGAAGCCTCCATCTTTCAGTGGGACTAATAATATGATGGTATCTTAGCAGTGGATCATGTCACTTAAAAAGATATTCATGGAATTAAGATGCAATGAAAATGAAAAGGTAGTATTGGAAGTATATTGTCTAAAGGGTGATGCAGATAAATGGTAGTCCTTGATACATAATACCATGGAGTAAGAAGAAATATAAGATATGTAATGGAATACTTTTAAGGAAACATTCTTTGAAAAATATTTCCCTCATGAGAAATGAACCAAAATGAATAGGAAATTCATTGGCTTAAATAAAAGGGAAGAATACAATGTCACAGAGTATGAGGATACCTTTAAAAGGCTAGCCAGGTATATCATAGATTATATACGTGGCTCAGAGGACAAGATTTATAATTTATTTAAAGGTCTTAATCCAAGTCTTCAAAGGGAACTGGATCCTCAAAAAATTTCATCATATGATGAAATTGTATCAAGTGCCATCAAAATAGATGTTGATGTTCCTAATAATGTGGTGGAAGGTACTTTAATTGTTTAATCAAACTTGGTCAATGCATTATTTGATTCTGGATCATCGCATTCATTTATATCTTCCCATTTTCCAAGAAAATTATACATGTACAATTTGATTTAATAAAGGAGTTGTTAGTCAAAACTCTTATGAGATGTATCATTGCAACAAAGGCATGTTGATCAATCCCCCTTATGAAACATAAAAATGATATAGTTTTTAACCTTATCTTCTTACCAGTGATTGAATTTTATATAATTCTTAGTTTGAATTGGTTGTCAAATTATGATGCAAAGATCTATTGCAAGAAGAATGAAGTTACAATTTTTGAAAACGGTGTAGAATCCCTGATCTTTAGAGAAGAAACATCTCCATATGATTCTTATCTAGATCTACCCCCAATAGACCTACTAAATGAAATTCTTGGAGAGTAAGAGAACCCAATATCTATGGGTGAGGAAAAAAATATTACAATTTAAGATGTATATATATTGTAAGAATACATTGATGTATTTCTAGAGGATTTACCTAGACATCCTCTAGGGCGGGAAGTTGAGTTCTCTATAGATTTAATTCTTGGTTCAAGACCTATATCAGAGACTCCCTATATAATGGCCACTGTGGAATTTTTTTAGCTAAAGAAACAACTAGAGAAAGTGAGTGAAAAAGGATTTATTTGACCTAGTTTTTCTCCTTGGAGATCCCTTATCCTCTTTTCCAAGAAGAAAGATGGATCTATGTGGCTATGCATTGATTACAGGGAAATCAATGATATTACAATAAATAATAAGTATCATATACCATTAATTGATGATTTATTTGATAAATTTCATGGATCACAATACTTTTTGATGATTTTTCTTCGATCTGGATATAATCAGCTGTGTGTGGGGAAGGAAGATATTCAAAATATAGAATTTCAAACTAGGTATGGGCATTACAAGTTTACAGTGATGCCTTTAGGACTGACTAATGAATCCTATATTTTCATGGATTTAATGAATAATGTTTTCAAAGAATATATTGATATCATTGTTGTAGTATTTATCAATGATATACATTTATAATCCAAAAGCAATGAAGACCATGATAATCACATGCAGATTATTCTGAAAACTCGTAGAAGAAATGATTTATATGGGAAGTTTAGTAAGTGTGAATTTTGGCTTCAATAAATTTCTTTTCTTAGCCATACTGTCTCTAAGGATGGAATCTTGGTTGATCTTGTGAAGACAAGGTAAATTCAAGAATGGCCCACTCTAATAAACATAAATCAGGTATGTATTTTTATTGGTTTAGAAGGTTATTATCAGAGTTTCGTTTAGAATTTCACCTAATTGGCTGACCCACTAACCAAGATCACACGTAAAGGGGTTATTTTTTTATGGACAAAATAATGTAAATAATGCTTTGAAGAATTGTAAATAAGATTGGTTAAAGCTCCAATTTTGACCCTTCCATCTATAAATGATGGATTTGTGATATAAAGTGATGCATCAAAGAATGGAATGGGTTTCTTCTTTATAAAAAATGATAAAGTTATTTCTTATGAATTAATTCAGTTGAAGAATCATGAGAAAAATTACCTAAATCATGATCTTGAGTTATCATCTGTAATATTTTCTCTAAAAAATATTGAGACACTATCTCTACAGTGAAATATGTGAGATATACACAAATCACAAGAGTTTGAAATATTGTTTTACACAAAAAGAACTCAACATGAGGAAAAGAATATGGCTTGAGTTACTCAATGATTATTATTGTTAATACACTACCACCCTAGAAAGGAAAATAAGGTGGCAAATTTATTAAGCAGGAAAGATCATGGACTCCTGGCCCAAATAAGGATTGAGAGTAATCCTATATTTATAGATCTACTAAAGATGGAAATGGGAATTGTTAATGAAGGGGAAAAAATTTCCTCTTTGATAAGATTGCTAAACCATCTTTATTAGAGAAGATACAAATATATCAATATAATGATGATAATATGCATAAGAAAATTAACGCTGATAAGGATGGGAGATTGGAAGACTTCGTGTATGAAGAAGGAGTTCTGAAAATTGGGAAGAGGTAATGTGTTCCCTCAGTACCAGAGCTAAAGAAGGAACTATTAGAAGATTCTCATAGCCCAAATTTCTCTATACACCCGGGTAGCACATATATGTATAGAGATCTACAGTAATATTTTTGGTGGGATAATATGAAGCGAGAAATTACAGACTACGTGTCAAGGTTTCTAGTTTGTCAACAAGTGAAGGTAGAGAGACAACATCCTAGAGGGGTGATGTAACCTATAATTATTTTTATGTGGATGTGGGATAAAATTACGATGTATTTTTTCACTGAACTAATGAGGACACCTAGAAGGAATGATACAATTTGGTTAATTGTTGATCGTCTCAAAAAACCAGAACATTTACTTACTATAAGAGAGGATTTACCATGTGAGCACCTAGAAAGACTTTATATTAATTATGTTGTAAGACTTCATTTTGTACCTTGATAAATTGTGTTCGATTGAGATCCCCATTTTACATAAAAACTTTGGAAAATTCTCCAAAAGGATTTGGATACTGAGATTCATATGAGTATTGATTGTCACCCCCAAACTGACGGATAGTCTGAAAAGACTATTTCAACATTGAAAGACATGTTTAGATCATGCTCTCTTGAATTTCAAGGTGTGTGGGATTCATACTTCCTTTTGTGGAATTTTCCTACAACAATAGTTTCCATTCTAATATTCAAATGGCTCTATATGAAGAATTATATGGAAATAGATGTTGAACTGCAACTTGTTGGGATGAAGTTATTGAGAAGAAACTTATAGGCCCAGAACTTATTGAAGAGACCATGACAAAGGTAAAGACAATTCAAGCCCATATTAAAGTATCCCAAAGTAGTCACAAGAGTTATGATGACAACCAGATAAAGGATTTGGAATTCCAAGTGGGAGATCATGTCTTTCTGAAATTATCTCCATGGAAGGGTGTCTTAAAGTTTGATAAGAAAGGGAAATTGAGCCCCAGGTACATTAGACCATTTGAAAATATGGAAAGAATTAGATCTGTATCTTACCATTTAGAAATGCTGCCAAGTCTCTCCAAAGTTCATGATGTGTTCCATGGGTAATTGTTGAAGAAATAGATGCCATACCCAATGCATGTACTCACCTACGAAGAAATAGAACTGGAACACGATTTTTCATACTTTGAAGAGCATATCAGGATTATTGACACAAGGGAGCATGTATTGTGAAATCAGAAAACTCTTCTAGTAAAGTTTCTTTAGAGAAACCATAATATGGAGGAAGCAACATTGGAACCTGAGGATGTTATGAAGAATAACCACCCACATATTTTTAAAGGGATTTATAAATGAAAAATTTCGAGGAAGAAATTTCCTAAGAAGGGAATAATATAACACCCCAAAAATTTTATGGTATGTTTCTCTTAAATAAATTCTATTCATTAGATAACCTATATTTCATAAAGCCCTATGTTTCTTCGAAAAAACGCTTGGTTATTTAAGATATAGTATTAACCTAGCCATTAAACTTAAATTTTCAACTTTTGTGTTTTGAATTTTGAAAAACAGAAATTCACAATTGCGATCAGGATGATATTTAGAGTTTGATAGAATTAATTTAATTTTCAGTGAATAGTAACCTACCCTTATGAATATTTACCTACCCTTTTGAATAGTAACTTACACTTATGAATAGTAATACAAATCTTATGAATTCTATCTATACCCATGAATGTATAAATAAATTTAGGCACCTTAAAAATGAAGATGAATATTTTAGGTGTTTATATTTTTTGATTAAAAAATTATTTGAATTAAAAATTAAATTTATCATATTTAGAAAATAATTTTTGAAAAATCGAGTTCTTTTTTGATTCTACACATCGAAAAATGATTGGGGTGAATTTTTGGGATTTTTTGAAACAGTTGACTTTTTTATGAATAGTAAAATACAATAAATTAAGATAAATGCTAAATACTTGATTTAATGCATCATAGGTGATGAAAGGATAATTTAATCCCACATGGTTCTAACTTACATGACATTATTAATATTTGGGATCACATGAATCAAGTATTTAAATAGTTTTGATCAAAAATATTAAAATGATGTAAAATCCCTCATCCCCTCCACTATATAAACCACCCTCACCCCTTCTTCCTCCCACACCACTCAAGCTTCAATCCTTGCCTAAAGTATGCCAAATGATTCTACCAATCCCTATCCCCACATCCAAGGACTTCTGTTCTCACCAAAAGGCCAAAAAACAAAGGTCTTAAGAAGATTCTCAAGGAGGAGTACTGAAGAGGTTAACCTCTCTTCCTTTTTCTTTCAATTTATTTTACAAATTTCATTATTTTGTTTTATCTTCTATAATAAAATCATCCAAATTCCTTGATAATTCCAGTAACTTACATGTACTTGATTTTAATTATGTTAATTTAATATTTCATCATAATCTCTCTTTTTCCCCTCCTTTTATACTATAAATGCAAACAACATCTGAGATGTGTTAATTTATCACAATCAAGGAAAAGGGGTTTTCAATTTGAAATAATATCTTCAAGAATGGTCATGAAACCATTTTAATGGTTTATATATATCATAATATATGTATTTTATCTTATTTAATGTTCTGTAATCTTTACACCCTCATAATAAGGAATAATAATTCAAAACAAGTTCATTGTGCACAAAACCGCCAAGCTAAATCCAAGAATTTATCATTAACTTATAAAATGAGTCATCCTCATGGTATATAACCAAGATCATTATAAGATCATTTATATCTATTTAATTTCACTCATAATATATATTTACATTTCTAGATGTTTAACCACATTTCAAATAAACTTCTATTCATGAATATAAGTAAACAGATCGTGGAAACCATAGAAAAAAATGCTTCCAAAACAATAAAATTGATCCTATTAAACCCATAAAAATGACATTAATGAACCTAATAAGGTTATAAAATATCAATTAAATGTTTATGAGGTTTTTTAAATATTAATTAATGAAGAAAATTTTGATTATTCAGGTCATTTAGAACAATCAATAACACTTTCGAGCATAAGGTAAGGGATCCCCGCTATCACTTTTATTCAAGAACCCCCCCTATATTGTGTCCTTTTATTTTTAATTTAAAATGATGGGTTATGTTTTAACACCTCACACATACTTCCCTTATGATATATAAATGATGGTATACCCCTTTACATCTCATTAATCCCTCTCAAGAACACTTGTTACCATATTCAAATGTTTGTAAGGGGCTTCTCATCTCACTTTCAATTCCATGAGATTTCCATTTTTCACTCCTTATTTCTTGTATGTGGTGTATGTGTACTAGGTATTGATGTATAATATCATGATTATATTTATATTAATGGTATATAATGATTAAATTGATGGTTATTAATTTTTTTTCATACGATTTGATTGACAACAATGTGGTAAGAAACATTGTCTTATTTTCCATTTAGTTGTAACTTAATTTGTATTGTAAACATAATAAAAAAAATTTGTTGTACCTACTACTAATTTTAGATCACTTTTTATTTTAAATTAAACTTATATTAAATATCCATATTCTTGTTTCATGTATATATTTATTTTCTTAAGCCATATACCCTTTCACATATGGTGTTTATTGGGAATGTTGTTTTAACTATGGAAATATTGATAAATACGTATTCTCTACTCTATAAAAATATTGAGAAAAAATATTTTACTAGTATTAAATATATGTATAAAGAATTATTTGGACATTCCATGATAGGAGGGGCCCACTATAGCCCCTTGATGCATCTACAGGTCTCATGAGGCAATCAGTTGGTGACAAACCATTTGAGTTTGTTTCCAAAAATCAAACAGGTTTCTACCGACAGAACTAAACAATTTTAACGGTATTATGGAATCAAGTTCCAGATACATGATTTCCAATTAATAATCATTCTCTTTATTCATTTTCAGTTATTACTATCCATAAGGGTTTCACTATGACAAAATCAATAGGTGCAGTTTCATTCTCAGTTTATTAATAACATGAGTTTTTCATTTATTCACTATTCTATATTGACTATGCCAAGTTGTTTATGATTCAGTTATTATTGAATCATTCTTCCGCTATTTGTATCCCTTACTGATCATTTGAGCTCACCACTTTCATTTGTTTACCTTAAAAAGTTTATGAAGAGGATATCATTTATTAAGTTTCTATGGATGTAGTTTTTAGTTTTTGTTATGTATTGTATTTTTTTACCTTTCCCAATGTAATTTGAGTTACATCTATGTATCTAGTTTCTTCAAGACTACTAAACTAATTGTTCCTTTAGGATTTCATTCCTATTAATCATGCTAATGTAATAAGTAATGCACTGGCTCTGAGCTTTTCATGTCGGGGTGTTACAATTATGACCATCGATAATGTAACAGTTATAAAGTGGCCATTAAGGTTATTGTATATTAATGTTAATGGTAAGAGTTAATTGAATACAGAATGAATAAATGACAATCTCAAACAATGTAATAATTCTTTATGAATCTCATTTTCCAAGCTGGGTAGGTAGGTAACGTCATTGGGGTTTTCTCTTGATCAATCCCAAGTAGAGAATCAACAAGCAAGGCTCAAATGGAATTACCTACGAGGGAAGTTCTAGGTAGTGGATATCGACACTAGATCAATATTGTGTAAACCACCTCATGAAACTTCCACCATCTCATATCTTACCCTAAGAGCATATACTAATGTAATAAGGAGATGTGTGTCTAGGCCCAAGTAGTATTAATATTTAATTATTTTGTAAATTTTTTAATAGTTTTATCCATCCTCTTATTATTTACTCTTACACCCTTATATAAAAGTAATACTATTAAATCAAAAAATAAAATATATTTTTATTTAAAGATCGCATGATTTTATTCTTATGAAATTTTTTTCCATATTTAAATTTTATTAAAATAAATTTTAAAAAATAAGGCTTATAAAATGTTGAAAATAGAAACTTTTATTAATAAAAAAGTTTTATGAAAGTATATATCGTTTCTCTATGCGATTAAAATGTGATTTTTTAATAAGAAATGGTAGTTTTCAATAATTATTTGGTTTTTTAAATTTAAATTTCTTATATTTATAAAATTTTTATTATAAAATGAATGACATTTTTTAATCCATAAAATCAAAATTAACTATTAGTAAATATTTTAAATTTTTCTGAGAAAAATAAATTTTTAGTGTTAAATATAAAATACAGTAGAATATAGGGTAGGTATTATAGATTTATAAATACATAAAATTGATGTAATAATTAGTTTAAATTCCTTATTAGATAGAAATATATTTATTTTTTAATATTATGTATGCTAATGGATTTAAATAAATTTACAAAACTACAAATGAATTTGAAAAGTCTAAAATGGATATTAAGATTTTAAAGACTATATTTTATGGAAGTTTTCCTTTTCCATGGACATGGTAATATTAAAATAATATTTGGATTCAAATAAATTAAAATATTGTAAAAAATAACATAAATTTCTAAACCTATGAGCATAAACCATTGGTAGGCCAATGGTTTTTCATTTTCTATGACCTAGAATTTGAAGAACTATATTTATAAATTACTAAATAAATCCTACTATTTTACTATAAAAACCCACCCATCCTCTCATTACTCTACTAAAAAACCTATAAACATGAAATTATAATAATTTCCCATCTCTAAATAACCTCAAAGGCATCTCCAAGGTCTTAAGGCTTCCCTATCTAATATTTATAAAGTTACTTCCCAATGTATGGGACCTCTCCTCTTCATTTTTTCCATTCAAGTACCTCTTTTGTTGAATTCCTTATAAATATAAAATTTCCTTATTTTCAAACAATTTTTATTATCATATTATTTAAAAAATATTTTTTTATAAATGGGGTACCTTCATTCACTTTCATTATGAACTTTACATAAACCATGTTGTATTCCCATCATGCTTTAAAAAACATATCATGAATTGATCTCTTTTATATGAAAAATTCTTATATTGTGTATCCCAAAACCTATTACCTATCTATGGGTATTAACCAAGATGTAAACAAATATCCATTGGGGATTTCCAAGTATTTAACCCACATTTCCCTTTCATGGGTTTAAAAATGATGCAATGTTCATGTTTAAAAGAATTTATGAAATCAATGAATTTACATGAAACTCGTTCATTATTTCCCACATGTTTTTTATAAAAATATTTCTTATATAATCTATGTGTAAAGCATCAATTTATAAATATTAATGGTGAAACATGATATAAATATAATGCATTGGGTATGGAATTAGTCACTAGAGATAATATGTTTTATGACAACTTTTGGAATAAACTTGGAAATTATGTTTTCTAAAAACATGGTGATAAACCTTGGTGATGTTCTTATGAAAGTATCATTTTTTATGTTGTATCCACATTTCCATGTTATTATTAATGGCCAATATAATATTATATGATTCATCTTATTATGGTCCTGCCCTATTGTTATGCCTTATGACCACATGTTAAGTATTTCTTTTATTTACTAACCTGCAAGGATTTGTGCTCAAACCATTATTTTAATGCATGTACTGGGATACGAGATGTAGTAAATGTATTCTAGGATGAATCTATGAAGAAGAATTTCAAGTGGATTAGATGTAAGTTTATTTTTTTCTTGTATTATGTTCATAATTTCTAAGAAACTAAACCTGACAATTTAATCAGTATTATTAAATGGTGTACCATTTAATGAAAGTTTTAAGTATTAAAAAATAGGTATGAAATAGTATTTATAGTAAAATAGGGGAAACTGTTTAAAAATTTATAAATATAAGTCTTAAAATTATAGGTTATGAAAAACTCAAAACCATTTTTAATAATAGTTTTTATCATGATTTTAGAAATTTATGTAATTTTCATAATATTTTAATGAATATGAACATATATCCATTTTTTCAATATTACTTAGCCTTGGAAAATTAAATATTCTAAAAAATATAGTTTCTAAAATCTTGATTTCTATTTTATAATATGTAAAGTCATTTATAGGTTTAAAAATTGATTTAAATCCACTAAAATACCTCATGTTAGTAAAGTAATTTTTTTGATGAGAAATAATTTTACAAATTTATTACATAATGTTTACATATTTATGTTTTCATAATGATTAACATATATTATACTATATTTTATATTTTATCCTAAAAAATTCTTTTTCAAAAAATTATAAAAAATTCCCCATTGGTTAATTTTGATGTGATGGTTTCAAAAATGTCATCCATTTTATAAGGAAATTTTTATAAATATGATAAATAAAATTTCTAAATATAAAATACTTATTTATTTAAAACCATCAATTTTTATTAAATAATAAAATTTCTATCCCTTCGAAAATCCCTATATAATTGCATAAACATATTTTATACATAAATTTTGCTGTTTTGATCATTTATAAAATTTATTTTTTAAAATGTATTTTAATTAAATTTAAAAATATATACAGTCTATTAGAATACAATCATGTTCTATGTATAAAAATCTATTTTAACATATTCTTCTATAGTATTTATTTTATATAAGGGCGTGACACTAATTAAGAAAATATTATCAATAAAACTGTTAATGCATTTATAAAATAATTAAATATCAATACTACTTGGTCATAGATACATGAATTATTATTATAATGGTATAGGCCCTAAGTCTAAGGCGTGTTATGGTCATATTTTCATGATATGTTACAACCAACATTGATTAAGTGGTGATCTATGCTTGTCGGAACTTATCTTATATTAAATTTAATTCAATCCTAACTTATAGAATCTCTTCTTGGTATTGATTAATAAAAAACCCCAATTATGTTATGTCCCTCCCTAGCTCGAAAAAATGAGCTTCATAAGGTATGATTCTACTTATTTAGACCATCATTTCTTCTTATTTTGTTCAATTAACCCTTATCATTAGCCTTAATATACACTAGCCATAATAATCCCTTTATAATGTGTACATTACCGATGGTCATAATTCGTAATGACTATATAGAAAAATGTTCATATTGACCAATGTTCACATAATAATAATGTAATAATCATATCCTAATAGTCATATTTCCACTTACATATTATATATGCACTACCAAAAATTAACATTTATTAATTTATTCATAAAGGTTTTTTTAATTCCTCTGATAATGTATATCACATTCCTAATATATGTTTTTCTTTTAATGATTTTCATGGTAGGTGTAATATTCTTGGGAGAGTGTAATCCTGCTGAGTATTCCATTGCATGGCCATTATATGTTGGTTATTATGTCCCTGTATGAGACTTAGATGTTGTAATCAGTATTATTACTTAACAGGTAATATTATTTTTATAAGATTATTTCAATGTACTTCCAATTTTTAATAAAATAAAATAGAAATTATGAAAAAAATGATTTATTTTATTAATCATAGGAGGAAGTTTTAGGTCGTTACATCCCCCCCCATAAAAAAATTCACCTTAAAAATTTGACTATTTTCTCTAAATAAGTGGGGATATTTTTTTATCACTTATTCATGATTCTAAGTTGCTTATTCAAAGTTGATATTTTTCCACAGGACTTTCATAAGTCATTTTGTCTTGTTCCTCAACACTTATTCCATTTTATCAAGAATCTGGATCAGTTTATCCTCTTATCAGAAGTCAGGTTCCAATCCCACACTATTTATATCAACTATATGTATTGGGATAGACATATACTTTCTCAATAGAGACATAAGGAAGAAACTATAGACATTTGAAATATTTGGAGGTATTTCTAATCGATATGAAACTACTCAAAGGTACTATAAAATCTCAAATGGTCCAATGTTCCTTGGACTCAATTTCCCTTCTTTTTTAATCTCATTAATCCTTTCCATGCTGATATCTTTATATACATTTGATCCCAAACATTAAATTATATGTTCTTATTTTTGTTTTTAGTATAATATTTTTACCAAATTTGATCAACCCTAATTTTTTCTACCTCAGTTATATCTTGTAAGTATCCTCCATCACAATGTCTGGTCCTAATAGTTTCCTTTCTCCGACTTCATCCAAACATGATGGAGTTATACACCCTTTTTTATAGAGAGATTCTAAAGGCTCCATTTGAATTCTTTAGTTGGAATGGTTTTCGTAGTAGAATTCAACAATTTCAAGTTATTTTTCCAAAATATTTTTAAAATGAAGAGAGATACCCCTTAGAATGTTTTACAATGTTTAAATTTTCCCATCAATTTGAGGATGATAGGATAAAATCAGGTTTACTTATGTATTTATATCCCAATAAAGACTCCTATAAATCCTAGAAGTAAATCTTGGGTCTCAATCCATAAAAAATTAACAAGGTTACTACATAGAGTCTACCTAGTTCTTGAATATAAAGGTGAGTGAGGCACACTCCTATGGAAATTAAATGGGAAGAATTTTTCAACCTATCAAAAAATATGCATATAACATTGTTTTGATTGTATGTCTTATGAATTAATGTGCAAAGTCTATATTGATGTTTTTCACTACTATATAGGTATTAGTTGTAACTTACCATTACTGATCTAACAGGTAAATTCTTAACCTTTTCATGGTTATCCTTTTCCCCTTTGTCTATAGAGGACCAAGAAGGAATTGGGAGGATACCTATAATGGTGAAGTCAAAGATTTATTGGACTCTCCTCTTTAATTAGATTTTTATAAATGATGAAGAAGGATTTCACATCATATAACTGGGTTACATGACATGTAATGGTTTCTGGGTACAAGTCGTGAAAGGGGTCACATTGTGAAAGGTTACACGTTGTGAATGTAGGTTTCTCATTGTGTATGTTTTAATTAACACTTTTTTAATCCAAGGTGATGTAATTTTCTATGTACTTTAACACCATGGATTTCAAGGTACGTAACTACATTATATTTCATGTAATAACCCCTATATAGTTTTAAAATAGGATAGTATCTATTTTTGTTTCAGTTCTTTTCTCCATGACCATGACTCTTGACCTAGATCGCTTCCAAGGAAATTTTAGGAGACTATGATCCATATAGATCAATATGTTCGATGTTGGATCTTCCTTGAGATTATTGTGCATCTCTTCAGGTAAGTGATATTTTCACTTATTAATTGTTATTGATCTTCTTGGTACCCTAGGGTTTTGTTATTGGATATAGTGGCCTAAGTTGGTCATTATTCATGTCTTCTTCTAGATCCTTTTTGGAGAACACATTTCAGAGTCCATTCCTTGGTTAGTAGTGGTACAAAAGACATCAGTTCTTGAGGTATGTGGGATTTTCCATTTCTGCGGACAAACTTTTTTCTATATTGGATCAATATTGAGGTGTTGATTAGATTTGAGGGTCTCCACTGGTGTTGTTGGTTTTCATTGGTGGTGGATCACGTTACAGGCATGTGTGACCTGAGATTTGAAGTGGGTGGTTCTATATCAAGCCTATGATAAAAATCATGGTTTTATCTTTATCTATAGACTGATTTATCAAATTGGTGCGACTCATTATGTATATTGGAATGGGTTTTATAAAGATAAATTGGTTTTCCCTGGTTTTTGATAAAACAAAATGGAAATGGGTAATTTTGAAACATTGAAATTGATTTGTGAAAATGAGAACATTGGTTACCTTGGTTACTTAGGCGGAAGGTTTAGATTGAGGACATTATCCATGTTTTTTGGGTATCATGAGGTTTTATCATGGGGATTTCCTCTATTTATTAGTCCCATTGTTCTAGGGGAAGAATATTGATATTTTTGGGGGGTTCACTCATGGGGCATTCCTCTACTTCATAGGCATCTGTTCTAGGAACTGGATTTCTCACTTTATTAATTATGGTATGAATAGTCTTATAGTCTAACCTATAGTGATCTTTAGTACGGATGTCTATGCTGCTACTTCTATTTTTTTATTTCTTAGATTTTCTATTTTAGCCTTGATATGCATTTTATACTTAATTTTGTTCAAAACTATTAAAAAGGGAACTTTTTACCATGTTTTCTATAAATAATACTCTACCGTTATCGTGCCATGTTTTATTTAAAATAATCATACATGAATTATTATACCGATACATGGAATATAACACAAGGGTGGGCTCCCACTAAGTCTATTAGCTAACACCATGCACACCTCCTCGGTGGTGCCTAGACCTTTGTATGTCTTCCAGTCTAGGGAAAGAAAAGGTTCCACTGTGAGGTGGTGAGGTTCGTTTCAGCTAGTTTTGGGTAGATAGTTGTGATATGGTGAGAGTTCATCTAATCTATCACATGGAGTAGTTTCTTGGTTTTGGTCCATATAGTTGGACTTGTTTTTAGATCTTTAACTACTTTTGTAGTTGTTCATTTCTACTATCTTTTTACTGTTATGGAATATATATTCCATTAGTCTTCTGATATCTCTTTCATTATGTGTATAAATATATTCCATGTCTTTGTTCAAGTTGAGTGAAATTGTTCCCTCTGGTGTTTTGTTCGATTATAGGGTACTTGTCTCTAGCCATTGGGGATTGAGAATTCCATTTTGGTATATAATAGATTGGGACAGTGGATATATTTGAGGTTAACCCAGTTAGGTTCTTTAAAATTTGGTATTAGATCTAGGTATGTCCTCAAGAGTCCTTTTCTTAGGATGTATGTTAGACATGATATTGGGATTGTTGGTACTTGAGAGTTATGTTGCGATGAGTTCCTTGCAAGATCATGTCATAATGTGACACAAGTTTCCATGGGATGTTGGGATATGTGTCTCTAGTGTTGGGTTTTGTTTTAAATATCAGTTCTTGCTTATGAGTTTTCTAGTTTGAGTAGACATTATTTCTATTATTTGATCATTCTCATGTTTTTGTGTGTAGAATTATGCCTCCAAGAAGTCTTCTATGAGTTCCTCAGGAGGGTGAAGTTGATGCTCCTCAAGGGAATCCACAAATATATCATAATCTCATCGAGACTATAGTATGAGTAGTCCATGCGGTCGATCAAGATATACCATGAGTTCATAACACTATTATAGATGAAAAACTAGAAACTGGTGGGCATAGTGAGATTAATCGCGAGAGTTATTGTGTGAGAAGCAACCATCCTTCAAGGTAATGAATGAACCTCCAAAGGAAAAGGACTAGCTGAACATGATCAATCATATCTTTAACTTTATGGAAGTACCTGATAATATTAGGGTGAATACTATAGTGTTTATGCTCAAGGATTTCGGTAAGCTATGTAGGGATTTAGTGGTCCAGGAATTTAGACATGTGGAATTGGAATTGAAGGGTTTTAATACCCTATTATTTTAGTAGTTTTTTTAGAGTCCTTGATTCTAAAAAAGTATATGGAGTTCCTTTCTTTTAAATAGGGAGAGCATTTAGTGCCGTCTCACACCAACCAATTTGTGGAGCTTGTCTATTTTGATCTAAACATAGGGAGGAATGATCAGACGAATGAAGTAGAAAGATCATCGAAGGAGTGGTGGAGGCGGGTCTTGGTAGAAATCCTCCTCTTCACTATCCATTATAGCTATAAATGCTCTTTTAACTTTCTATTAGTGTTGACAGGGTGGACACCCAAGTCCTTCTTGTCCTATGCCCACAAATATGTGAAATAGTTGTGGACACATTGTTCAATTATAGTGCTTCTGTCAGGTTATAACTACACCTCATTGTAGTCAGGGTTTATCAACTCCAAAGGATACTATGGTGTAGTTAGAAGCTTCCATGTGTACAGGGATCTAACCATAGGCCTCAAGAGTGAAGCATTTTCACGCAGTAGATGAGTATCTAGCGGAAGTCGATGCAGACCCAACAACAGTGAGATGTACTATCCTTATTTTATCTTTATTTTAAATCACTTTATCCAATACTTGTTCATCCCAATCTTTTATATTTTCACATTTTGTTGATATTATTATAATTCCAATGAAACTAGTTTCTTTTACAATGGAGTTATAGATACCTCTCAATAAGAGAAAAGAGTAGGGGTTTCACTATACTTCTAGTTCATTAATGATTACTGATAAGGAGTTGGTATGATATTTTCCCATTTTTGATCTATATCTATTTGATGTCATTGTTAGTATGTATTTCCTTGTTTCTCATCGATCAAAGTTTATTATTAACATTTATATTTTTAATTTCTTGCTGCCGATGGGAGCTATCATGTGATTTAGGGGGAGTGGGACCTGAGGTCTTTTCGTGCAAGAACTTCCAGTCTAAATCTTATAAGTTTGATTTCAATTATTGTGTTTGATCCCAAAGATATCTCTCCTATCATTGATCGTACCATTTTTTTTCTACACTTTCCTAAAATTTTCCTAGACAACTTCTTTGGTCTTATTCAAGAGAGAGAGGTAGAGTTTATGATTGTCTTAGTTCTAGGTATGAATCTAATGTTGATACATTCATATCAAATAGAACCTGCTAAGTTGAATTAGCTAAATATTTAGTTGGAAGACCTATTGGAAAAGGGTTTTGTTCACCTTAGCATTTTTCCTTGGCATTCCCCTATTCTCTTTGCCAAGAAAAAATATGGTTCACTTTGGTTATGTGTGGACTATCAAAAGTTGAAAAGAGTGAAAATTAAGAAAAAATATTCTTTGCCTCATGTGGAATATCTATTTGATCGGTTAAAGGGGGAAGGTGGTTTCCCAATATTGATCTTCTGTTAGGTTATCATCAACCTAGAGTCCAAGAGTCTAATATACCGAAGACAGCTTTCCAGAGCAGGAATGACCATTATGAATATCTCATAATTACTTTTGGTTTGAAAAACACTATTGTAGTTTTTATGGATTTTATGAGTCTGATATTTTATCAATATCTTAACACTTTTTGGTAGTTTTCATATATAATATTCTAATTTATTCAAAATATGAGTGTGAGCATGATCACCATTTGAGTTTGGTTCTAGAAATTATGAAAAATTCTTGTATTTACAAAAAGATTTAGAAATGTAGTTTCTGGATTCAAGAAGTGAATTTATTAGGGAACAAGATTTATAAACATATATTATCAGTTGATCCAGAGAAGTTGAAGGTTGTTTTGTTATGAAAGAAACCACAAAATTTCTTTTAGATATAGATTTTCATGGTCTTTCTAGATACTACCAATGGTTTGTTAAGGATTTCTCTAAGTTGGCATCACCTTTGACTACTATTACACAGAACCTTATGGTGAGGCTACATGGGATTCCTTCTACCATTGTTTTAGATAGGGATCCTAGGTTTACCTTATATTTCTAGAGGAGTATCCAAGAGGAAATGGTAACTTAGGTCAAGTTTAGAACAACTTACCCTTCACGTATAGACGATTAGACAGAGTGTGTTTTTCAGTTTCAGGAAGATATAATATGTTCTTGTGTCTTTGATTTTGGAGGATCACATGATATCTATCTATGACTGTTTGAGTTTTTTTATTAAAATAGTTATCAGTTTTCAATTATAATGGATCCCTTTGATGTGTTGTATGGTCGCCTGTGTAGATCCCCTATTTGTTGGGATAAGGTAGGGGAACTATCTTTAGTTGAGCCTTGTTTGTTTTCGGAAACTTATATGAAGATTCAGGATGTTCATCATCGTTTGGCTATATCTATGAGTTGAAAAAAATATTATGTGGATTAGAGAAATTGACCATTGGAGTTTTCAGTTTATGAATAAGTTTTCTTGAAAATTTCTCCTTGGTTTGGTCATCGTCTAATTGGAAAACAGGGAATGTTGGCTTCGAGATATGTTAGACCATTTAAGTTCACTGAGCAGCTCGGGAAGGTTTCTTATCAATTAACATTTTTTGGTTCATTTGAAAAACATTCATGATGTTTTCCACATATCTCAGCTCAATAAGTATCACCATGACCCTACTAACATTATGAGCTGGGTAGAAATTTATTTAGAGCCAGATGTTTCTATTCTGGAGAAACCAATTGAGATCATTGACTCCCAAGTAAAATCCTTTCGTGGTAAGTCAATTCTATTGGTCAGATTCATATGGAAACAAGGATCTTATTCTCATGATACTTGGGAACATAGACCATTGGTGAGGCACATGAGCCTCATCCCAGTTGGTGAGGTATCCTTAAGTGCATCCACAAGACCCAGGTTTAAAACCAGTCAGAGGAATATTTCTGGGGGTACTGTAGCAATACTATAGTAGGAACTGTAGCAGTACTGTACAATGTGTAGGCACTGTAGCAGAACTGTACACTATACAAGCACTGTAGCAGACTGTACATTGTACGGGTACTGTAGTAGGCACTGTATCAGTACTGTAGTAGGTACTGTTCGATACTGTAGCAGCTAGAACTATTCACCTTGGGCCACTGCTTTGGGCTTGGAGTCCTTAAGGCTTTCGGGCCAACTAGGCCTTCGGGTCAGTAGGGCTTTCGAGCCACCTTTAAGGACCTTGGGCCACCTCAATTCCTTCGATCCACATGTAGTTGCCCCAGACACACTACAAAAAAGGAGAAGCCCCAGAAGAGGATTCAGAGCAGGTGTACTCACCAAAGCAGAGCCAAATGGATTTTCAGAATGAGAGGGTATGACTATGCCATCGGTACCAGCCTGTGCTTGCACGGGAAGCCTAGGTAGACGGCCATGCAATGGTGGAGAGCTACTATCTTTATGTAGATGCTGGGGAGGGGAAGTTCCTTGTAGATAGTCTGGTTGAATTCCCTAAGACCTTCAGGTCATGTAATCTCCTTAGCCTACGAGCCATGTAATCTTTAATACTACGGGCCTTGTAAGGGTTCCCCCTCATCCCTTGAAAGGGGGTTATCAAAAATCAATAAAAATAAAGGCCTTCGGGCCATTCGGGCTATACCATTAGTGAGGTAATATTGGCCTTTCCTTTTTTTTGGGATTACATCTTCCACATGACTATTTGGGGAAAAAAGATATTTATGCTAGGGAGTTTGTAACATCACATTACTGATCTATTAGGTATATTCTTGACCTCATCATGGTTCTCCTTTTTCCCACTGTCTATAGAGGACTAATAAAGAATTTATTTGATACCTATAATGATGAAATTAGAGTTTTTTGGTCTCTCAGATTTAACCATCTTTTTCTATAGGATGAAGTACGATTTCATGTCGTGTAATTGGGTTACACGACGTGTAATTTTTGACAATTACAATTCGTTAAAGGGGTCATGCTATTAAATTTTACACAGTGTGAATTTATGCTTCATCCCATGTATTTTTAAATAATTTATTTTTAATCTGAGGAGACAAATTTTTAGGGGTGCTTGAACATCGTGGATTTCATGGAGTATAATTTCATTTCACATCGTGTAAGGGTCCATGGTTTTAAAATATGCCAAGAACTATGTTGGTTTCAATTTATTTCTCTAAGCCCTTGTATCTTGACTTAGATCTCTTCGTAGTCAATTTTGGGAGACTTTTCTCTATCTAGATTGATCCATTTGATGTTGGATCTTCATTGCAGTTGCGGTTTGTCTCTCCCAGTAAGTGATATTTCTGATTCTTTGTTGCTACTGATAATGGTGGCACCCTAGGGTTGCGTTATCAGATTTAGTGTCCTAAGTTGGTGATTCTTCATGTCTTCTTGTTTATATTTATGAGATCTCATTATGGATGCCATTCCCTGGTTAATTTTGTTGTGGTGGACGTTCGTTATTGAGGTAGTGATTTTTTACCTTCCATTGAACCCTTGTTTTCTATGTTGGATTAATATTAAGGTGTGGATTGGATTCTAGGGTCTCTGTTGGTGTTTTTGGGTTTCTTTGTTGGTTGGTCCCATTGCGTGTGTGTGTGACCTGGTCTTTGAGGTGGGTAATTCTGTCTCTAGAATATTATTATAAGCATGATTTGGACATTATTTATAAATTTATTTACCAAATTTGTACGACTATTTTTGTGAATTGAAAAGAGGGTTTTAAATAGAAATGGGTTTTACCTGTTTTTTTGTAAATGAAAATGAAAATGGGTACTTTTGAAACATTGAAATTGATTTGTGAAAATGAGTACATCGGCTACCTTGGGTACTTATGTGGAAGATTTATCTTGAGGAAATCATCGTTATTTTGTGATTATCAGGAGGTTTTCTCATGGTTATTTCCTCTGTTTCCAAGACCTATTGTTATAGGGGACAAATATTAACATTTTCATGGGGGGTCACTCATATGGCATTCCTATAATTTCTATGCATGTGTTCTAGGAATCTGATTGTGCACTTTATTTATTGTGGTATGAGTAGTCTACCTATCTGACCCATAATGATTCTTGGTACTGATTCATGTGATGTTGGTTTTATTTTGTACTGTATGGATTTGTAAGTTAGCCTTGATATACATGTCATACCTACTTTTGTTTAGAAATGTGAAAAAGGGAAATCTTTACCATGTTTTCTATAAAACAAATTTACTGCATATCATGAAATGGTTTATTTAAAATATTCATGCAATAATTTTTATATAGATAAATGAAATGGAACACCTAGGTTGTATCCTACTAATCCTGTTAGCTCAGACCCTGCGCACCTCCTCGATGGTGCGTATACCCTTTTATGTCTTACAATGCAAAGAAAGGAAAGTTTCGATAGTGAGGTGGTGAGATTCATGTCAGCTAGATTTCAGAAGCTGGTGGTGAGATGGTGAGACATCTTTCACACCATCACATAGAGCAGTTTTTGGTTTTGGTCCTTATAGTTGGACTTTTTTTGGATCTTTGAATACTTTTGGAGTTGTTTATTTTTGCTGTCTTTTTAATGTTATGGTATATATATTCCATTAGTCTTATACTATATATTTTGTTATGTGTATACATATATGTCATGTTTTTGTTTGGGTTGGGTGAAATCATTCCCTTTATTGTATTGTTCGATGCCTGGGTGCTTGTCACCAGCCTGTGAATATTAGGAATGCCCTTCTGGTATATAATGGAATGGGTCAGATTCTGGGTTTGAGGGTAACTCGGGTGGGTTCGTTACATGGGTAGTGGTTTTATTACCCCTTTGGTAATTTTTCACTATTCCTTCACTTATTGACACACCAAGAAGCTTTCAATATAATCATCAATATTCATTTTCGTTTTATCACTCCAATAATTATCATGAAGGTAACTAAACATTTTAGTGCATCCATGATGTATATATAATGTAGAACTATGAGATTTATCCATGATCTCTGTTGTTCAGAGTAAGTATATCAAGAGGGTGGAAAAAATTAAGTAATCAATAAATATTTTTTTAAAATAAATTTAAATAAATTCCTCCAATTCAAAATAAAATGATCCCAGTTAATCAAAATAGAAGATCAATAAAAGTTTTTATCTTTTAAAATATTTCACAAAGATAGATTATTGCTTAGTTAAAATAATATGAAAATAATTATAACTTTTAAAATAAATTTACCTAATCATATACTTATATAAACACTAGTTAAGAAAAACTAATAAAGTCGTGGTATTTTTATAGTTTAAAACAAATTTAGTTTAAAGCATAGAAGAAAACAAAACAAAAACCTCAACGGAATTAAAAAATGAGGTTAAGTCTCGAGTGGAGTCCTAATCCCCTCCACTTGGAAATCATCTACTACCAAGAATATTATAGAAAATAATCTCGATCCATAACCCAGATTGGGTAAATAGACAACAAACAACCAATTATCTTGGCCACAGAGGTACCTCTTCTATAATAATAATGGGAATGAAACAAACACAGGAAACATAAGGAACTCTTACACAAAATCATTGATAAACAAATGTAAAGACAATGAAAAAAATATATTGTATTTTTCAGTTAAATCATAAGAGTCAGTGTATGATTTAATGAATAGGGTAAACCACACATCGCTTGAAATTAAATGAAACAAATAGAAAGGGAAAGTGTAATGATGTAGTGAATGTAGTGTTTCTAGATCTCATGTTCTCTAAAATATTGAGTTCCCTATGATGCAACTTTAAAAGGAGCTTGAGTTTTTTCTCAGAAAAAACACAGTAAAACAAAGCTTCGTAAGCACTATTTATTCAAACTATAGGGAAGGTTCTGAATGTTCATTAAGTTCTGCTATACCACAATAGTGTGTAGGTAAGGATGAAACATGTAAAGTGTCAATAAATTTTCACAATTCACAGCATAAGAGTTATTTCAATACCACTCAATCTCTTTTCTCTTTCATAGATAAGAGAGTATACTTTTTATTACACATTAAGAGCATACATGAGTATTAATTTTAAGAAAAATCATTAGGATTCTCTCCTTATCATACTGAATGATGAAACACACATTAATGTATCCATATAATATTTAATAAAACAAATATAAAATAATCATTTTCTTAAAATTCAATAATATAACTGTTAGTAACAATTAATAAAAATTTAGTAGAACAATGATGATGAATCTTCTGGTGGTGAGATAACTCTTGTGGTGACTCATTCTGATACTGAAATAACCCAATGGGGATTCCAGATGATGGTAGTTCATATATAGAGAGGCCATGCTCAACAATGGCTCATACCAATGTTGTTTCTTTTCTAGCGGTAGGTCTTTTCATCACTTTTCAAAATTTCATATAGGTGGGTATAGTTTGACAGTATGTCATCCTCAATAGTGACTGAAGTCCAATGGTGATTCATTTATGGAATTTACTTAATTTTGGAAGTGAGTAATCTTTAATGGTTACTCATTTCTAGGTGTAGGTCTCTTAAATACTTTTCTAAATTTCCATCCTGACAGTGACTCAACTCTAACAGTGGTTGTTTCCTTGTGGTAACCCATCATCAACGATGATTCATTTAGGATGACGACTAATGTCTGAGGGTATGTATTTTTTAAATTTATCAAATATTTCTCCAAACATAATTATATTTTAAAATACTATTCTCAAGCATAAAAACCACTAAAAACATAATTAACATGATTTATTAACATTAAAACAAGGAGGATCCCACAATCTCCCCCATTTTGATGATCCCAAATCATGGAATCTTATAATCATATAAAGGATAAAATTTATCTTAAAATAGATGTAGTTGGAAAAGTAGTTATATATGCTTAACACTTTAAAAGACAATGTGAGGTTTTAAACATAATTTGTGACTTGAAGAAGAATGGTATTAAAGATATTAAATAAACATGATCTCAAACTAAATAAGGCATAAAAGGATAACATAATTGTAAAATGTTCCATAATCATTCTCTTGATTTTGGTATTATCAAAAAGTGAAAATAAAAACAAGAAATTAAAAGATAATAAATATGAGTAATAAGTGAATTTTCATTGACTTATTAAAGCAATTGATTTACATCCAAATAGAGATTAAAAAAAAGTCATAAATAATTCCCCTTCAGAAAAAGTCCTAAAGTAAAAGATTCATGGGATAGGTAGTAGTAAAAAGATTTTAATTAACCTTTACCTTGTCACAGGTAAAGGACACATCAGTAGAAGGTGAGGAAACTATGTTTGAGGATGTAGGGACACCAAGTAGAGAAGGAGGCTCTCATATGATAATGAGGATAAGTTTTTAAATATCTTATCTAGGATAAAAACCAAAGGGATGGAATTGAGAAGGTAAATGTGTATTAGGATCTTAGGAAATAGCTACTCTGAAAAACTCAGGAGTAGTGTCTGGAGGATTGAAATGAGCTTTCACAGGAATAGTCTCTCATGCCACTACTACGGTGCCAAAAACTTGGAAGAAGGGATTCATTAAATTGATAAATTTCATAATAATTTTTCTTCCACTTTATATGGAACTAAAAATTCCTTCTTCTCCTCCATAAACAACTTGAGCACTGGGGTCATCACTTTCAACTAATTGACATGTTCTTTAAAGGCTTGAGTAACTGGAGGAGTTTTAAGATTCTCAGTCAGGAACTTAAAGTGATGGTTATGCTCGTGCTTAGTTTATATCCTTGAAAGGTAGTAATTGATTTCCTTTTTAATTGTCCCTCTATCATCTCTGACTTCATTTATAAATTCCATTCCCATCTCATATACATGGTCACTATTATTCTTAATCTGACTCAAAAAATCCTATGGTATATCAAGGAAATCACCAAAAATAGCTCTAAGCTCATCCCCAATAACTGATCTAATCAAATAAACATCAACAAGAGTGGGAGAAGGATAATTAGAAGTATAATCCATATAATATATACTCTCCAAACTCTCTAGAAAAGAATCTATAATTGAAAAAAAAGTCTAAATCCCATCCATCACTGATATCAAAGACTCCAGCTCACTGGAAAGTCATCTATGTTTTATCTCCAATTCTTGAATGTGTTCATCATATTAGGATGTATTTGGTGTATCACAAGCTCAAAAAATTATATTTATTCTCTTTCAGAAATCTTGGTTATAATAGGTGCTTGATTTTTCAACACCATACCAAAATCCAAGAGAAGCCTTTCTTTGAAGGACTCTAGGTCAGCTCTGGATACACTGTCAACCGAGGCAATGATAGGTGGTACACCAAACTCTACTGGATCAAATATCACAGAAATGTCTAAATGAAACATATGAAGTTTCCCTAAAACATTTTTCAATTCCACCATTGATCCCTTATTATCCATTTATACTCGAACTTGAATACCAGGACAACTATCATTTGATGGACTATTATCATCATCATCATCATCATCATAATTAAGGTAGTCTTAAACTAGCCTCACAAACCATTGATACATTTCCCATTCTCAAAGATATGGGTCCACCATCTGGATAAAAGACACCCCAAAAGCATCAAAAACTACAAGATCTACATATATAGGCTTAACAACCACCATCTCATCAAATTTCTGCAGATCAATTGTCTGCTCAGTAGATTCACCATCGATATACTCAACAAGATCGCTACCACTTGGGTCAACATGGTGATTTACAGGGCTTGGGGATTCCTACCCCTCTAAAGATGCTCCCAACTCATCTTTGGAAGCTATATCAATATGTTTAACTAATATTTCTCACTCCTTACACAAATAAACAATTTAAAAGTATAGAGAAGAAACAATTACCTATGGTAGATCAATATCCTCAGTACCAATATAGACACTAGGATTATCAATATCTAAACCACCTCCATATTCACTACGATATCCATCACTATTTCCCTCATATTTTCCATATTTATCTTCTTTATCTTTTCTTTATTCTTGATTTCCAACTCTTTATTTCCAATTATCATCTCTATTTTGTTCTTCATGACCATTTTCTTCTTCCTCTTCTCCTTCACCTTCTTATTAATCTTCTCTATTATCATCATATTCATTATCACATAAATTTTCATTTTCATTTTCCTTATAAGATTTAGATGAGATCTTATATTATTCCCATCAAGAAATCCCAGTCTCTTCTTCTTCACTTCATTTCTGTAAAAGATTATCTCAAATAGGGATTGATTCAAGAGGACTGGGTTCACTAAAAGAGATAGATAGAGGGGCTCTTAAGAATATCGGGGTCACTACACTCTTCAAGTGAAAAATAATTATTCTCATTTACAAAATTATAATCCTCTTCTTCCTATTACTATTACTCATCGGTATACTCTACCACTTCATCTAGATCCAAGACAAAATCCAAAATATTTTTCATCCATGTAGGGTGATCAACAGGATTGAAGTCCATGAAAATATTGTTTGCATCAACAACCCACTCCAGTAACCATGGGTTCCAAATTATCTTCATTCTCTTAAAAATGACTCTTACAAGGAAAAATACATCACAATTTACTTTTAATTCTTTATCTTCATCTACCAATCCCTTAGAATCATCATGGAAAAAACTAATTAAGTGTATACAAGATAGTTTTATTTGATTTATTTTCCTCATATGAATCATTAAATATCAGAAAAATTTAATCATTTATCCTATTTTAATAAGACAAAATATATATACATCTTGATACCTCATTGTGCTGAAATCACATTTCCTCAGAAACAAAATATGTTGAAAAAACATAAACAAAAAACAACACCCACTATCTAACTCAGTTTTAGTTTATCTTCTTACAATTCTATCTCCATGGAATTGAATAGAATACAAATTTCTACACATTTTTCTTTCTTTGAACCCATTCTTTGTCTTATCCAAAAATAAACTCGATATTCTGATAAAAACAATGTACTTACCTTGTATAGAATACCATCTCATTTTTTGAGAACCACCCTAAAAATAAATTTTATTTTATTACTCTAATCACTATATATCACCTCGATAGTATCCAGTATGCATTTACTTACTTCTTAGATATTACTATTCAATTTAGAATACATAGTTTTCATTGCTCGACTGCAGGTCTGATTGAATCTACATTCTTCTTCTTTGAAGGAAAAGACTCATCTAGAGATGACATTGCTACTCAGTTCTCTCTCACCATTTTGAATGGTTTGGATGAGGTCGAGGGATGGTGATTGGTCGGTAGAAAAAGGTTTCTATGAAGCTCGTTAGTCAAAAGGCATGAGAGAGTGTGAATCAAAATTATACTATGTCCCCAATTTATATCGATTAGGAATTTTCAAGACAAAAATAGAAATAATAATTAAATTGAATAGAAATTAAATATTTAACTCAAAAATTTAAATTATCAATGATGAATTAATACCAATGGTGGGTCATTACCAGTGTTGGGTAAATTACAAAGGTGGGTTATTCCGACATTGGGTTTTTCCAATGGTTGGTTTCTATAACGGTGGGAAAACACCAATGGTGGGTAAACTGATAATTATGTTTAACCAAAATTAATTATTCTTAATTCAATTTTGATGTTGTGTATTATCTTATAATTCAATCACTTAGTAAAAATATCAGCATTTCAATGTTCATTTCTAATGTAATCAAGAATTATACCACCCTTTTGAAATTTATATCTCAAGAAGTGATATCTTACATTAATTTATTTAGTTCTATAGTGTGATTCATGGTTCTTAGAAGTATTTCTATCACTTGTGTTGTCACATTTTATAGGAACATGTCAGAATTGATATTTATAGTATAGAAAAGTGTGTTTCGTCCACAAAATTTGACCACAACAGCTACCTATAGCTATGTAATCTACTTACACAGTAAAATTTGCACAAAATATTGTTTCTTACTATACCAATAAACTAGATACTATCCCAAAATATGACATGTTATTTATGTTCTTTTTCTATCTAACCTACAGCCACCAAATTCATTTTTTTAATAACTAACTAAGTAAAAATATTATCTTATAAGGAAGAAAAATACTAAATTTATTGTATACTAGATGTGTTTAAAAATAATTTTTACAGCAAGTGTGTGTGACTCTTTTGGGTTTTCTTGAAATTAGTAAAAATATATATAGTAAATATAATGTCTGGTCAGCTATCATTTAAGGGAAAAATACATCCAATCATACCACTATAACTGGACTGATTCACTAATTTCTTAGATTCATCAATATCCAACTTATAGGTGGTACTAATAAAAATGTCACTACTTTTAGTTCTATTAAAACCAACATGTTTTAAAAGGTCTTTAATAAATTTAATTTTATTTAAAATAATTGATTCTTTATTTTTTAAAATTTTAAAACTAAGAAATAATTTATGTTCACCCCTTAAAGTCAATTCATATTCATTTTGATCTATTTTTGAAATAATTGTACATAGATAATTTTTAGAACATCCAAAAATAATACCATCTTCGTATATTTGAATAAATAAAACAACTTTTAAAATTATTATTATAAATAGGATAGGATCAGAAATACCTTTTAAAAATATTTTAAAAAAATAAAATATTTGATCCTATCATAACAAGGTATAAGAGATGGTTTTAAACCATATAAATCTTTTATTAACTTAAAAAAATGATCAGGAAAATGAGGGTTTTGAAATCTAGGGGGTTGTTCAAAAAAATCTTCAATTATATACCCATTTAAGAATTCAATTTTGAACTCCATATGATATAATTTGAAATCTATATGTCCTACATGGAGTATTTATATTATAGTGCCTTCAAGTCACGATACAAGTTAAAAGTATTCCTCATATTCTATACCCTCATCCTGACTATAACATTGTGAAAATAGTCTAGCCTTATTTCTTACTATTGTGCCAGATTCATAGACCTTATTTCTAAAAACCCATTCAGTTCAAATAGTCATGTTTTCTTTAGGTCTTTCAATAAGTTCCCAAAATTTATTTCTTTCAAATTGGTTATTTTCCTCATGAATATCCATTACCCAAAATTCATCATTAATTACATATGTGATTTTATTATTTAAAATATCTGATAATAAATATTTATGTTCAACCTCGTTTCTTAGAGAAGATCTTGTATGTGTACCTCTATCTAAGTCTCCAAATACCTAATCTAAATGATGGTATTTAAGAATCTTAATAAATCTAGAAAAATAAGGGTTAGATATCTCAGGATCTTCTACAGGATCTGGTTTTAGTTATGTATGTTTATCAAAGATAGAGGATTTTTTTAGATGTTTTACTATAATATCAAAAAGGTTGGCATTTATGTTCAAATTTAAAAAATCATCCTAATGGTTTTCTAGAGATATTTTATGATCATGTGGATCTATCTCATCAAACTTGACATGAAAAAACTCTTCCATAGTCTTCATTATGTTTTTAAATAAATCAATAGGATTTACATTATGTTGAACAACCATGGAAATATCATTCATCCATTTTAGAGGAAAACATTCCAAGATTATCCTCTGTGTTAAGAATAAATAATTTTCAACCAAAAAATAAAAAGTAATTAACCCTATTATTTCCATAATTATATATTTCATAAGGTTTTTTCTTCAAGATAGGTCTAATTAAACTCTATTAATTATATAATAGGCTATATTCAAATTCTCTTCCCGAAATTATTCTGGAATTTCATATCAATTTAACATTGTCCAGTATATCTCTTGAAGTGTTAAATTTATTATTTCTATAACTCTATGATTCTAAGGGGTCTTGGAGAAGGTAAGTTAAGGTTATATCCATTTTTGGAGAAAAAAAATATTAAAAGTCTTTATTTTCAAACTCACATCCATGGTCACTTATTAAGGCCTTAATTCTAAGTCCACCTAGGTTTTTTTACAGATTTAGAATTCTTTGTAAAATAAGAGGAAGCTTAAATTTCATGAGATAAAATTAATACCCAAGAATACCTAGAAAAGTAATCTACAGGTACATAGACATAGTTCTTCCCAAGTAAACTAAATATTTTATATGGTACAAACAATTCCATGTAAACCAAATCAAGAGGTTGAGAAGTAAAAACTTCTTTCTTTAATTAAAAATATATTTTTTATTTTTTCCCTTTTTGACAGGGGTTAAAAACTTTATCATTTCGGAATTCATGTTTGGGTAGATCATTAACGAACCCTTTTCAAGAAATTATTCTAAGGGATTGGATATTACATTGGCCTTGTACCCTATTCCAAATATAATATTTCTTATGAAAGGTACTTACGCAAGAAAGTTTTTGTGAAATTAGAGAATCAATACTAACAACATACACATTTTCATTTATCAAAGTAGTAAACAATAAAGTATTTTTATAATAAAAACCATTTCAATAATTTTTTTCAAATTTTACATCAAAAATATTATAAAATTTCTATGATATGCTAAGAATATTGTATTTTATCCCATCAACATAAAGTACTTTAGAAATTAAAATATAATTAGAGTTATTAATTTGTCCGAGGCCAATTATTTTACTTTTTTCATTGTCACCAAAGGTGATGTGTCCACTATAAACCTTTATCATGTTTTTGAAGCTTGATAATTTTTTTTAATAAGTCTAGAATAACTAGTATCTAGGTACCATATACTTATACTATATATTTTCAAGAAATATCCATACAAAACAATTTTATACCAAAAATTATTTTGGTACCCAAAATTTCTTGGGTCTATAAATTTTACTAATCATAGATTTAATAACCCATATTTTCTTGATGGGTTTCCTATATGTATAATGTAAAATCTATTAAATAAAAATGTTATTTGGTTCAATTGAAGAATAACCAGTAGTATAATTTCCATAATTATATTTATGAATAAAATTTTTCTTTACAATTCTTCTCTATCCAAGTTGGTAACATAAACCAGTAATATTATTAGGTGATATTTGTTTTCTAATAATTTGAGTGAGAGTTTCTCTTCCATTTTTGAATATTTATAATCCTTTATTAAGTTGCTCATTTGAATATTTCAGTTCTTTTTTTTCTTTTAATAATTGAGCATTCTTTTCTTTCTCTAAAGTAAGGTTAGTGTTAACCCTTGCAGATAGAGAATGCTATTTATTCAGAATTTTGTATTTGTCTTTCATATCATTAATTTTATCTTCAAAAATATTACAATATTAAAAAATTTACTCTTTGGACATATCATAATCAGTTTTTTCATCTTTAAAATGATTATAATTATGCACTGGAGAGATAGTAGGTACCTTAGATATTTTCTTCATGAAGCACATATTTTATCATTTAGGATTTTATTTATGATTCATGTATGAGTCACTAGATATGTACTCAATTTAGCCCTATGTTTCCTTTATTTTGTTCTTATATTTTTTATCCTTATCATCATACTTCTTTTCGAACATTAACTTGGGAAAGTTATCCTTAACATGTCCTTTTCTCTTAAACTCATAATAGGTAATCACATTTTAATTATTATATCTTTTCCAATATTTAATCTAATTCCCTCTATTATCATAATTTCCTTCATAACATTCTAAATAATTTATTCTTATTTTATAATTTCTTAAACCTTCTAGACATATGGTCTATTTATTCATCATTATTGGCTAGTGAATCCTCATCACCAGAGATTTCATTTTTTACTTTTTTATTTTTATTTTGATGAATTAGTCTTGAAAGATAAATACCTCCTATTGGGTTCATCTTCCTCTTCACTATTAACTTTATTCTCTTCCTCAAGCATCATAAAATTATCATTCAATTCCTTGAAAAGTAATCTACTGATGTTACACAATTCTTTTATTGAAACTAATGTTCCTCTTTATCTCTCTGGAAGACATCTTAGTAGTCACATGATTTGATCTTTGTACAAAACTGGATTTCCAAAGGATCTAATTTTATTCACTATATCATTAAACATGATATACATATAAAAAAATTATGTTTCATCTTAAATTTATCATAATTAATTATTTAAGTATTTAATCTAATTTATTTCACTTTAATTTATCCTTTATGAAAAATATATAATGTAAACCATATTTATTAAGCAGTTTTATTAGTATATTTCCAATTAAAAACTTCATAACATAAATCATAGTAAAGAGAATTCATGGGTGTGTAGTTTTTTTTGGTATGAAATTCTAGTATCATGATACCTTGTACTCATAATAGTCTTATGTAATTTATCTTTATCTTCTATAGATTTCCATTTTTCAAAACCCATGATTTAAATTTGAATTTTAATCTTTATTTCCCATTGAGTATTGTTATTTCCATTAAATAATAGATTCATGTTAATAGCATAACCATCTTTTGTATAATCCATTTAATGAATGAAATTTAGAACTAACAGAAATTTAATATCATTAAAATACATCTAAAATCACAGTCGAAATGATTTTTAAAAAACTTTGATACCAAATATTGGTGAGAGTGAGTATCTCAAGAGGGGTGGGGAATTGAGTACTCACTAAAAATTTCTATTAAAAAAAGTTCAAATAAAATCCATCATTCCGAAATAAAAAAGTGTCTAGTTAATCTAAATAGAAGATCAATATAAGTTTTAATCTTTTAAAATATTTATCAAATCATTATTATTTATCAGTTAAAATAATATGAAAACTGTAATATCTTTGGAACTAAATTTACCTAATCAAATACTTCAATAAAGACTAGTAAAGACTAACTATCAAAGTTGTAGTTTTTTATGGTTTAAAACATATATAATTTAAATCATTGAAAATAAATTAAAAAAATATAGGGAAATTAAAATAAGAGGTTAAGTCTCAAGAAGATACCTAATCCCCTATAATTGGAAATCACCTATTGCCGAGAAGATTATATAAAGTAATCTTGACCCACAACCTCGATCGGGAAAATAAAAAATAGCTAACTAACTTTTCAGACCATGTAGGGACCTCTTCCATAATAATTGTGGGAATGAAATAAACACATGTCACACAAGGAACTCTTCCACAACACTGTGGGTAAAAAATGTAAAGAGAGATTAGAAGATATATTGTATTATCCAGTTAGAGTGTAGAATTCAATGTGTGTTTTTATAAATAGGGTAAACTACAGAATTCTAAAAATTAAATGAAACATACAGAAATGGAAGGTGTAAAAATGTATAGAATGTAGTGTTGCGAGAGTTGAAGTGATATGAAATCTTGAGTCTCCTCAGATGTAGCTTGGAGGGAAGCTCAAGTATTTTCTCAGAAAAACATAGTAAAATAGAGAATCATATGATTTTTTCTAACTATAAGGATGGTTCTGAATTTCCATTATGTTCTAATATTCCATAGTTGTGTGTAGGTAAGGGTTTGTTGTGTAATATCTCAAGAAAATCGCACACTTCAAGTCACTCTAACAGTCCTTTCAATACTATTCTAGATCTTTTTTATTACAAACATGAGAGGATCAAATTTTCAATATATATTTAGTAGTATGACTTTTCAACACTTTTAAAATATCTTGGTTGTGGGTAATGTTTGGTGTTAGGTCATCTTCAATGGTGAATCAAGTTCAACAGTGAGTAATTTTTGACCGTGTCCTAATTTTGGGAGTGAGTTATCCTCAATGGTGACTCCTTCTTGGCATTGGATCTTTTCAACACTTTCCCAAATTTCCATTATGAAGGTGACTCAACTATAATGGGGGGGGGGGGGTCCTAGTGGTGACTCATCTTTAATGGTGAGTCCTTCTTGGTGGTGAGTAAAGTATGAAAGAAGGCCTTTTCTGTAATTAACCAATATTTTGAAAAACTACCTTATATTTTTAAATGATCTCATAAAGCATAAAAACCATTAAAAACATAATTAACATTAATTTTGAGAATTAAAACAAGAAGGTTTCAATAAAAACCATCTTTATTTTCAAAATATATAGGATACAAATACTTTTAAAAAAATCAATATACCTTCTTAATGTAACACCCCAAGATTTCATACTGTGTTATTTCTTTAAAATAATTCAATAACTTGCACTACAGGCAACACCGAGTTCAATCACACCATGACTTACAAAGAAAAAAAGCCATTAAAAGAGGTCATGAATATCATTAACTACATTTTAAACTTTATATAATCCTTATAATTTTAGAATCCATATTATGAGTTTCTTAGTCATAATGCAAGAACAGATTCATTTTCAGTATTACACTTTTATCAACTTTTAATAGTGAACCCTTTTTAGATACTATATTTTAAACTTTTTGACTAAATGGGGACATCAAAAATTTAAAATGAAATATCCCAAGCTTCCACGGTACGCTAGCGTGTGTTGTACGCAACACTGAGTTCTAACACACCGTAACCAATCAAACTAGCTGTTATGAATAGTAATACCTAATTTTTGAAGTTATATGTATTTTTTATTTGAAAATGGACTTCATTTTTGGATTCTGAATATCGAATTTAGCCTAAGGTGAAATTTTGGTACATTTCGGATAACTTTCATATTTTGATGAATATTGAAAATTACTAAATTTTAATTAAAAACAACTTTTTTAATCAAAATAATTAATAGTGATAAATTGTGAATTTGAGTGGTTTTAAAGTATATTTAGAATATATTTTTACCATTTAATATAATGTTGGTCATTGGACATAATTTTACAATTAAACCGAACATAAACAAGTGTCAATCTTTTGATAGTTATTACCTCTTAAAAACACGCTTTTTGTTTTGACAGCGGGAATTAATTTTAAATTAATTTCTGCCACTTCTGTGTTTTGAATTTAGAAAAATGGATTCCATATTTGGAATCAGGATGTCCAAATTGTGTAAATAGGTAACTTTTATTTTTACACATTTTGAATAATTACTGCGGTAAATATTTTATTTACCATGGTTAAAGGGTAAATCCGGTAAATAAGGGTTAAAAAATAATATTATAATAATACAAAATTACCCTAAAACGTGTCCTAACCTTATTGGTGGACACATAACCGACCATGAGCATCCTTGGGTCAATTTGGGGACCCCTTGGAGCCACTTGTATGTGGTAGGGACACATTATATTAATAAAGTTAAAATAAAAATAAAAATGGCATAAGCTTACATCTTTTAGAAGAACAATTTTTACATAGGGTTATACATGTTGGATTTTCGATTATAAATATTCATTAGAAAGATAAAAAGATTTACTACATGATGATATTTTATTTATAATTTTTAGACATCAAATAAGTTAAATTATTAATGACACAATAATGATGCAATGTTTACCTCATTAATAAATCATTTAAATAAATAAGATTATAATGATTAAAATATTATCTAAAACCTGTCCAATTCTTATTGGTTGATGTTATTTAGAATATTAGTCATCTTATCTTCGACCTCAATGATTTTTGGACCATTATAAACCGAATACAAATATATTATAAAGTAATACTTTCACACTTTCCTAAAGAGCCCCTCCTCTCCCTTATAAAAGGAGACCACTTATACTCATTCCTCACACCTCTCAAGCCACTTGGCTCGTCCAAACCCTGCCCAACTAAGCTCCCCACATCCCTCTACTCCTCCTTGAAGCTTCCCCTTAGGCAGAAAGCATTTCAAGAAGTCCTTTGGTTCCAACCAAAGTGAGTTACCTAAATTAAAGGTAACGATTTCTCTTAAATTATTTTCATTTATTTTGCTTCTTCAACTCCCAAACTCTTTTTATTTCCTTTCTTTTGTAACAACACCAGTATCCTCAATATACTAG
Organism: Viscum album; assembly: GCA_963277665.1. NCBI lineage: Eukaryota > Viridiplantae > Streptophyta > Magnoliopsida > Santalales > Viscaceae > Viscum > Viscum album. The sequence goes on from OY728133.1 coordinate 1,057,669,708, forward strand.
GATGTTTTTATAAGAAGGATTAAAACTACACATACACACAACTCCATCTAATGGATGATGAACATAATGTTTCTGTGGATGGCAAACTAACGCCTCACGAAACGATGATTGTTCAAAAACATATTACCGCCTCTCATGGTGGCCATTATGATGGCACTGTAATTAAATATGATATTAATGATATATATTTTATATATAATCTTCTGTAATTCCATTTTATTTCATACCATTATTCGTTTCATGTTGTATATACATACGATAAATTCATTTGAGGAAGTGCGGACTACCGCCCCCTTAAAATGATATGACTCGTTCATACCACACATGGAACGTATAAAGGATGGTGTTAATGAACTTAAGTAACATATATAAAATATTATATTATACTGGAATAGTAATATACCTATGTATCATTTGGATTCGATTCTTTTAAAATAAAAATTAAATGGAAGTAGCGTTCGTGCGTACGTACGGACTACCGTCTCCACGAACGCGATGAGATTCATTCTCCATCGTATCCATTCAAGTATAATTATCATTTAATGATTTAAAAATGATGTTTAAGGACTTGATATCATTCTGGATATGAATAAGATACAACAAACATGACTTATGTAACAAAACATATAAAAGAAAATGAGTAAGTTAACACACGAAACGACAATAATACTAAGATATTATCAAATCAATATTAAAAGATCATATATGATATCATATTAATGTATATGATTCTTTTATAATTTAATAACAATTATTTCACCATTATACAGGAGGTTAACCTACCCCAACCAAGGAAAAGTACAAGTTAAGGGTTATTTCACAATCTCTTCATTATCCGAGGTTGTTTATACGTAATAATCTACTGGGATATCTTTATCATCCACATCCATGTTTCTTAAAAATGTATTTCAAAACATTTTTACTATTTACAAGAATATGGGTTAAAGTCATTTATACCCTTTTTTGACTTTTTATAAGAGGTTTATAAAGGAATCTTTCCGTCGTTTTCAAAACAAGGTCCTTTTTAACCTTTTCGACAGAATTGAGGTAAGAATGTTTTTTTTAACTTATACGGCGGGTGCGGTTATTTTACGCCGTTATAAAATCTTCAAAGATTTACTTAGAAGCTTATAAGAATATTTTCAAAGAAAATGTTTTATTTTATATGGATCTTAAATGATTTCAAAATAAAAAGAGATATTTCTTTAAAAAGAATTTTGATTTCATCTATGTCAACATCCTTTGACGGATTTTAAGATTATTTGAAGTTGATTTATTATGATACAAAACTTCTATATTGTATTGAAGGTTTTGTGATATGTTTGACTATGGATGTGCTATTTTTATACCATTCATAGTTTATGGTGAAATTATTGACATTTCGTATGCTAGTTTTAATACGAATGTTTATGTTATGTTTAAACCTTTTCATATGGGAATGCATTGGACTTAATAAGTGACGGGTGGAGCCCGCTATAGCTCCTCGATGCATCGGTAGGTCTCATGAGACAAACTAGTGTCTTGGCACAAGGCCTTGACAAAATCTTATTTGTAGTCTTGGCACGAGGCCTTGGCTATGTGGTTATGATAGTTTGGCATTATGCATTCCAACATTATGAAAGTGGTTATTGATTTTTGCATGTGATTATTCGATTAGTAGAATATCCATGTGAGTAAGTAAATGGCATTATTGCATTTTATTTATGCCATACCATGTTGAAAGTTCATGTTTGAAAGGCTTTTGTTTTAGTTATACATTTCCTTAAAAGATTATTCTTATTTATGAAAGTTTCCGCTATTTTGTTATCCTTACTGGGAATTTGAGCTCACCCCTTTTCTATGTTTTATTTTCCCCAGGATGTGAAGAAGTAAATTATGAATGACCTGCAGGGATATTATGAGGGGATAGTAGTGTGGATTATGGAGACATTATGTTGTTGTAGTAGTTTTTCATTTTATGATGTAATGTAAAACTTATGAATATATCTAGTGTTTTCAAGGCTACTAAACCAATCGGTCTTTCGAGATTTGATCTTTCTTGTGATCATGCCAATGTTATGTAATAATGCACCGACTCTGGGTAGCTGGGGTCGGGGCGTTACAGTTGGTATCAGAGGAAGTTTAGTACAAACCTTGGAAGCTAGATTTAGATAAACTCTGATTAGAGCACGTAGACCTAAGATGAACTTTGAGGATTAGTATAAAAGAACTTCCTAGAATTTTGGTATTGTAGAGATTTTGTGAGTTTTTCGAGCAATACATCCCTGTCTGGATACGAGCAGGTAGAGGCGGCTCTGGCACAGATGTACCTAGGGGTAAAACCCGAAAACACCGCTTTGAGCTAGACTCGAACGGGAACTGGTGCACGACAACGGGCCTTGCTGCACTCTTGGTTACGACACTCCCGGGGGATATGCTTAGGATAACTCTCATTTTCTTTACAAATCATTATGAAGGGTTTATGAGTATATACTTCCTCAAAGAAAACATTTTTATGATTATGGATTATATCCATAAATAGTTCAATTTATGTTAAGTGTTTTATAAGTATGGGATTATGTATTTTGATTCATAAACTGATCTAGTTTATGCCATTGTTTAGAAATGGCGCCCAGTAGAAGGATTGAGAACTCCAGAAATGCACATGATCCAAAGAGAAGGAAGGATCATATCTTTCATGGTCTTAAGCTAGAATTTATAAGAGAAATAGTCTCCCATGTATTATCATCATATGAAGAAATAATATCATGTGTTGATAAGATAAGTAAAGAGTTTACTGAGTCCTATGGCTTTGAAGGGAAGCAAGAGAAGAAAAGGATGGAAGAGAGAAAGATGGATAAAGGGAAAAGGGAAAAGAAGAATTTTCCCATATGTGGTAACTGTGGAAAGAAACACCCTGGAACTTGCCTGAAAGGAATGGGAGTTTGTTATAAGTGTGGAGGAAAAGGGCACAAAGTACGTGACTGCAAGGGTAAGAAAATGGTTTTAAATGTACAATGCTTCATTTGCAAGGAGTTTGGACACTACGCGAACCTATGTCCCAGTCATCAGACTATGCTGCAAATGATGTTATTGGATAATAATCAAGTTATGATACTACCACAGATGAAGAGGAATGATTAGAGTTCTTATGTTGATTATGTCAATTGAGTGTTGTATCAACAATGTACATGTTATAATAATTATGGAGTATATAAGGATTGTACTACAGTACTATTTCATTAAGGACTTGAGATTGTGTGGAACAAAGAAAAGTGACTCAATAGCAGGATAAATTTTTGGAAAATATATGGTTGAGAGAATGATAAATCATAATATAGTTCTGATACTGAGGTAGTGATTTTGGAATAATATGTGATTGTTTTGGATAAATTATATTGGATATTCTTGACTACCTTGGAACTGATTAATGATTTGTATATTCCATCATTGTTGGGGTTTAAAACATTTTTGGATTAATGAAGTATATCCAGCATTCTATATGGAATAAGGGATCATGAATGTAATCAATAAGGAATATGGTAATACATGATGAAGGTATTTATATGCTATTACGGGGTAAAAAGGATCTATATTATGTTTACCTTCCTTATAAATGTTGGACTGTGAGTTTGGATAGAATTATTTTGGATAGTTCTTATTTGGATTATTTTGGATTGCCATAAAAGGACAACTCGGAGGTCGGGCAGCAACATGTTGCGTCCGGCAAGGCCGCGAGACTTGAACCCGCAACCGAAGGGCGACAAGGGTGTATCACCTACCACTGGCCCAAGAGATGTCCTGGATTAAATAATGTAGTTTTTTTAAAAGATCTGGTAGATGAATTATAAATTCGTTTATTTTGGAACCCTGTACGAATAGTATAAATATAATTTTTTTTACGAGTGAAAGATGAGTTTATGGTAGAAATTTATTAATGGACAAAACTATAATTATAAAGTAAGTATATCTCCTTATGATCTTAGCCAATCTCATAAATAAATTCCTCAACATTAATAATAAAAACTTAGAACAAAAATGTTGTCCTAGATGGTACCTTAAATCATCACAAATTTATGGATTTGGGATTGTTGGCCTTTTCATAGCCATGTTCTCTACCACTCTCCATCAGATAATTGATGGTTAGATTTCTCTTCCATATCCATATTTTCCTACATGGAACCCTAGTATGTGTTATTTTCGGTAATCTTCATACTTTCCACTCTTTATTTTAAATAGAGGCCTCATTAATTCATTTTTCGATGTGGGATTTCAACTAAGATATTTTGAAATGTCAAAAATGTGTTGTCCCAATACCCTATATTTTGTTGAACCGATGGTACTTCAAATCATCATAGATTGATGAGTTTAAGGACCTCAATTTTATACTTGTTTGTGATTGATGACCTCAATCACTACCTATAAATATTTACGTTTTTAATCCAATTATATGTCTCTAATTGCCACCAATGTTCTCCTAATCGAGATCATAATTTGGTGGTGACCCTTTCATTTATCTTTTCCTCATATTAAGACTAAATTTTAGTAACCCAATTTCCGATGTGGGTTTTCCCACAAATATATTTTCTATTTTCAACCTTTTATTTTCTAAGAACAATTTCAAATTGCGAGGACGCAATTTATTGAAGGAGGGGAGAATGTAACACCCCAAGATTTCATACTGTGTTATTTCTTCAAAATAATTCAATAACTTGCACTACACGCAACACCGAGTTCAATCACACCATGACTTACAAAGAAAAAAAGCCATTAAAAGAGGTCATGAATAGCATTAACTACATTTTAAACTTTATATAATCCTTATAATTTTAGAATCCATATTATGAGTTTCTTAGTCATAATGCAAGAATAGATTCATTTTCAGTATTACACTTTTATCAACTTTTAATAGTGAACCCTTTTTAGATACTATATTTTAAACTTTTTGACTAAATGGGGACATCAAAAATTTAAAATGAAATATCCTAAGCTTCCACGGTACGCTAGCGTGTGTTGTACGCAACACTGAGTTCTAACACACCGTAACCAATCAAACTAGCTGTTATGAATAGTAATACCTACTTTTTGAAGTTATATGTATTTTATATTTGAAAATGGACTTCATTTTTGGATTCTGAATATCAAATTTATCCTAAGGTGAAATTTTGGTACATTTCGGATAACTTTCATATTTTGATGAATAGTGAAAATTACTAAATTTTAATTAAAAACAACTTTTTTAATCAAAATAATTAATAGTGATAAATTGTGAATTTGAGTGGTTTTAAAGTATATTTAGAATATATTTTTACCATTTAATATAATGTTGGTCATTGGACATAATTTTACAATTAAACCGAACATAAACAAGTGTCAATCTTTTGATAGTTATTACCTCTTAAAAACACGCTTTTTGTTTTGACAGCGGGAATTAATTTTAAATTAATTTCTGCCACTTATGTGTTTTGAATTTAGAAAAATGGATTCCATATTTGGAATCAGGATTTCCAAATTGTGTAAATAGGTAACTTTTATTTTTACACATTTTGAATAATTACTGCGGTAAATATTTTATTTACCATGGTTAAAGGGTAAATCCGGTAAATAAGGGTTAAAAAATAATATTATAATAATACAAAATTACCCTAAAACGTGTCCTAACCTTATTGGTGGACACATACCCGACCATGAGCATCCTTGGGTCAATTTGGGGACCCCTTGGAGCCACTTGTATGTGGTAGGGACACATTATATTAATAAAGTTAAAATAAAAATAAAAATGGAATAAGCTTACATCTTTTAGAAGAACAATTTTTACATAGGGTTATACATGTTGGATTTTCGATTATAAATATTCATTAGAAATCTAAAAAGATTTCCTACATGATGATATTTTATTTATAATTTTTAGACATCAAATAAGTTAAATTATTAATGACACAATAATGATGCAATGTTTACCTCATTAATAAATCATTTAAATAAATAAGATTATAATGATTAAAATATTATCTAAAACCTGTCCAATTCTTATTGGTTGATGTTATTTAGAATATGAGTCATCTTATCTTCGACCTCAATGATTTTTGGACCATTATAAACCGAATAAAAATATATTATAAAGTAATACTTTCACACTTTCCTAAAGAGCCCCTCCTCTCCCTTATAAAAGGAGACCACTTCTACTCATTCATCACACCTCTCAAGCCACTTGGATCGTCCAAACCCTACCCAAATAAGCTCCCCACATCCCTCTCCTCCTCCTTGAAGCTTCCCCTTAGGCAGAAAGCATTTCAAGAAGTCCTTTGGTTCCAACCAAAGTGAGTTACCTAAATTAAAGGTAACGATTTCTCTTAAATTATTTTCATTTATTTTGCTTCTTCAACTCCCAAACTCTTTTTATTTCCTTTCTTTTGTAACAACACCAGTATCCTCAATATACTAGGATGTTTTTATAAGAAGGATTCAAACTACACATACACACAACTCCATCTAATGGATGATGAACATAATGTTTCTGTGGATGGCAAACTAACGCCTCACGAAACGATGATTGTTCAAAAACATCTTACCGCCTCTCATGGTGGCCATTATGATGGCACTGTAATTAAATATGATATTAATGATATATATTTTATATATAATCTTCTGTAATTCCATTTTATTTCATACCATTATTCGTTTCATGTTGTATATACATACGATAAATTCATTTGAGGAAGTGCGGACTACCGCCCCCTTAAAATGATATGACTCGTTCATACCACACATGGAACATATAAAGGATGGTGTTAATGAACTTAAGTAACATATATAAAATATTATATTATACTGGAATAGTAATATACCTATGTATCATTTGGATTCGATTCTTTTAAAATAAAAATTAAATGGAAGTAGCGTTCGTGCGTACGTACGGACTACCGTCTCCACGAACGCGATGAGATTCATTCTCCATCGTATCCATTCAAGTATAATTATCATTTAATGATTTAAAAATGATGTTTAAGGACTTGATATCATTCTGGATATGAATAAGATACAACAAACATGACTTATGTAACAAAACATATAAAAGAAAATGAGTAAGTTAACACACGAAACGACGATAATACTAAGATATTATCAAATCAATATTAAAAGATCATATATGATATCATATTAATGTATATGATTCTTTTATAATTTAATAACAATTATTTCACCATTATACAGGAGGTTAACCTACCCCAACCAAGGAAAATTACAAGGTAAGGGTTATTTCACAATCTCTTCATTATCCGAGGTTGTTTATACGTAATAATCTACTGGGATATCTTTATCATCCACATCCATGTTTCTTAAAAATGTATTTCAAAACATTTTTACTATTTACAAGAATATGGGTTAAAGTCATTTATACCCTTTTTTGACTTTTTATAAGAGGTTTATAAAGGAATCTTTCCGTCGTTTTCAAAACAAGGTCCTTTTTAACCTTTTCAACAGAATTGAGGTAAGAATGTTTTTTTTAACTTATACGGCGGGTGCGGTTATTTTACGCCGTTATAAAATCTTCAAAGCTTTACTTAGAAGCTTATAAGAATATTTTCAAAGAAAATGTTTTATTTTATATGGATCTTAAATGATTTCAAAATAAAAGGAGATATTTCTTTAAAAAGAATTTTGATTTCATCTATGTCAACATCCTTTGACGGATTTTAAGATTATTTGAAGTTGATTTATTATGATACAAAACTTCTATATTGTATTGAAGGTTTTGTGATATGTTTGACTATGGATGTGCTATTTTTATACCATTCATAGTTTATGGTGAAATTATTGACATTTCGTATGCTAGTTTTAATACGAATGTTTATGTTATGTTTAAACCTTTTCATATGGGAATGCATTGGACTTAATAAGTGACGGGTGGAGCCCGCTATAGCTCCTCGATGCATCGGTAGGTCTCATGAGACAAACTAGTGTCTTGGCACAAGGCCTTGACAAAATCTTATTTGTAGTCTTGGCACGAGGCCTTGGCTATGTGGTTATGATAGTCTGGCATTATGCATTCCAACATTATGAAAGTGGTTATTGATTTTTGCATGTGATTATTCGATTAGTAGAATATCCATGTGAGTAAGTAAATGGCATTATTTCATTTTATTTATGCCATACCATGTTGAAAGTTCATGTTTGAAAGGCTTTTGTTTTAGTTATACATTGCCTTAAAAGATTATTCTTATTTATGAAAGTTTCCGCTATTTTTTTATCCTTACTGGGCATTTGAGCTCACCCCTTTTCTATGTTTTATTTTCCCCAGGATGTGAAGAAGTAAATTATGAATGACCTGCAGGGATATTATGAGGGGATAGTAGTGTGGATTATGGAGACATTATGTTGTTGTAGTAGTTTTTCATTTTATGATGTAATGTAAAACTTATGAATATATCTAGTGTTTCCAAGGCTACTAAACCAATCGGTCTTTCGAGATTTGATCTTTCTTGTGATCATGCCAATGTTATGTAATAATGCACCGACTCTGGGTAGCTGGGGTCGGGGCGTTACACTTAATCAATATTGAATTCAGGAAACATCGTATTTTTCAATGTTTCATTCTTCTTTAGCATCAAAGTATAAAATCTTTAATCTATCTTGATATTATCTAGTAACAATGTTTGAGAAATTAGTTGGGATAGAATTGATGATGTCCCTTCCTTTATGATTCCCATTTACAGACTTACTATGTCCTTGATCAATGGTCCTCCTTCAATCATCATCATTTTAAGAACTCTAGGTTATTTCTTACATATTGAATCTATGGTTTTTTCTCTATTATGAAGTGATAATGAATTAAATAGTAATATTCTTAAAGAATATTTAACCATATACCCTATCTCATGTTCAGTTCATTTAGTGTGAATATATAATTCAAACTTTGATAGACCCTTTATATTTTACAGTTTTACCCATAAAGATAATGTCTCCATATATATAGAGAAAAAATTACTAAAGTTATCTCCATGTCATGGGTTGGATAATTCCACTCATGATTATTTTACAGTAGAGATGCATATGTGGTCATATTTTCATTTTTCATGTGGACACATAAAATCCATTTCAAATATGCATCAGTATAGGTAAAAAATACATCTCTAAGAGAGGGTAATATTTTCATGGGTTCACTAACTAGCTACTTATTTTTTTCCTAGAATATTTCTTCACAATATTTCATCCAAATTAATTTGAATCCATTTAGAGTTAAAATAGTGCATTCTAAACCCCTGGATATTTTTTCAAAAACCTTATATAATATCCCACTAAACCAAGGAAACTATGAATATCAATTATTTTAATAGGATGAGTTCACTCCTTTATATGAATTCTTGTAATGTCCTGACCAAGATCAACACTAAGAAGGTGGCCAGAATGGTGGGTCACATGGCCTCAAGTGCACCTCCCCATACGCCAGAGGCTGCTGACTTGCTGTGAGTGAATATTCATAGTATGGTGGGATATTATTCCCTCTATATTAGAGTCACAAAGTGGTATAAAAATATTGAAACAATAAACAATAGTGGAAGTAGTCATAATAAAGAAATTAAAACATCATAAGAATAATATATTAACTGAATAAAAATAAAATGGTCAATGCCAATTCCATATAATGATTCATGTAGTGTTAGGTGTTTCTACACAGTATACATTGTAAAATAACAAAAGAAAAGAGAACCCCAATGGTCAACTACTCAAGCATCCTGAGCAATAGCCCAGTCTTGTGCTCCCTAACTCCCATGTATATAGAACAACACAAGAAATAAATCCAAAGACATGCAATCAAGAAGATAAAATCAGGTTCTAAATGGTTCCTAGGAAGGGTGTGAGAAAATAATATTAGTAGGTCAGCACTTGAAGTGTCTAAACCAATCCTTTACTTGATATGTATTGTAAATTTTCAAGCAGGTATATTCAGAAAAATAATCAAACATTGCTGAATAAATAAACAACAACCCACCCAACTTAATAAGGGACACCTGGTGTCTATACCTACTTTGACACCCTACCAAGTATATATGTATGTGGGTAGATCCTACTACATCATCATGAATCACCCAAAACATTTTAAGATTATTCTATTGAGGATTTATCACTTATAAAATACCATAATGTTACGACCTCAACTCTCAGGCTATCCAAAATATCACCCTCTGGCATAACTAGAATTGCACCATCAGGCATAACTATAATCTAACCCTTATAAATCATGTGACTGTAAATATATCCCAATTGAGTCCAACATAATCATACATTATACACTAAGGAATTAAATACTAATGCACCAATCCCTCAGGAGGTATGAAAACATGCACAAAACCCTCAGGAGTCAACACCAGTGATGAGTCCTCAGACATGCCATGTACCCATATACTCTGCCCTCGAGCATCATGTACCTAAGCGCCTTGCCCTCAGGTGGTACTAAAGAACATGCACCAAGCCCTCAGGCTTCCACATTAAACAAGAGTCATATCTAGAAAAACTCAATATGAAGATCAGTATCAAACCCTCAGTTTTCAATCACATCAATATCACATAATCTTAAAATCAACGAAAACAAAATCACAAGTCTAGTATCAAACATACCAAATTTATCATCATTAGATCTAATGATCAATTTATAAAAACTACCATATTTTAAACCAAATCAATTCATTAATCTATGCTAATAATTATTATCATAATTATATCAAACCTATTTAATTAATCATTTGACCCTAAAGTCATTAATATATTAATTAATCAGTTTATCAAAAGTGATTCTACCACATGAAATAAGACAATTTATTATTATTCCAATTCAAAAGTCTCATCCAACAATCAATTGATTTATCAAATTATTATAGGGATCAAAAGTCAAACAAACTAGGTCACAATTAAATAAAAGGCTTGTATAGATATCGGGTGGCTGCATGTCTCAGTCTCCTTGCCTTTGGATTGAAGTGATTAAATGGATATGTAAAATAAAATATTATAGTTTGAAAGGGATTATCCAATTTATTTGGTCGAGCCTGCGACATACTGGCGTGATCGTACATATCACAGTTACTACAAATAATTTTATTAGATAAAAAAGGATTTTTTTTATACCACCCACTTGTGGAACCAAGAAGTAACCATAACATTTGGAATAGAGTATAAGACACGTTTTCATATCCATAATTTAATAAATGAGGAAAATGCCTCTCATGTATATCATTATCCAAGGCCAAATCCATTATGGATTTACATTTCATTATAAGAATTTACTTATGCATAGAAAAGGGAATAGACTTACCATCCCTTGGGGTAAATCCATTTAATTCCATTTTTTTTAATTTTAATAGAGGAAACCCTATCATGCATTATCCATTTATTTTAAAAAAAATAATTCAATTTACTAAAATATGGAAAATTAACTTACAATGCTCAATGGGTCAAATGGAAAGTGTCACTGGAAAAAGGGAAATTACCTACACTCATAATTACCATTAATAAATCATTCCATTGGGTTCATGATATAGGAAAAACAATAAAGGTTCTTTAGATTATTAAAGATCTTCCCAAGGGTGGACAACTCCATTTATGAATATCAAAGATGGTCATGCAAAAAACATGCCATATTCTTAATATAACATCTGCACAACGAAACACCAATGAAATAGGCCAAGAATGCAATAATATATAAACATTAATTTTATATTGAAGACAACACACCTCTGTTGGAGGGTTTTTATTATTAAATCATGAAATTGTTTAAAAAACAATTCATTTTTTTAATTAATCATCATATCCGATTTACCAAACAAAATAATTTAACTACCATACGTGGAAAATCATTAATTAAGGGTGTTGAGTAAATAAATTAAGGAATAATTAAATTCAAGAAAAAAGGAATGGGAACCTACCTAAAATAAAGACCAAGCATAATACTTTGAATATTTACATTTTTAACAGTGTAAACCTGAATCTGTTTTCTCCCACCTTTGAGAATATGCACCTTCACATATAAATAAGGAATCCTTTACCCGATGCACAAATTTTCACAACCTTAAATACATGAAATGGGATTCTTACATTCATGATCATATATTCATATACTCTATAACACCCACACATGTATGAATTTTAATATTATACATAAGAACACCTAGCCTTATATATATATATATTTACTACCATGGGTGAATATACATATAATGGGGGAACTTGCATATATATATTGTTACCCATGAATATGCGAAAAGTCACCATTGACTCCAGTGACTGGAAACCATATAAAAAAAACCAAAACACTTAATAAAGAATAGAAGGAACACATAAATAAATAAAAATATCCAATTATAAATTGAGAAACAATGAAAAACAGAGGAAAGAATCACCCCAAAATGAAGACTATATAAAAAAATGATCTGAACTACTTCTCCTTCAGGATCAGTTGTTAAAATATGAATAAGGGAGTCCCAAGAGACCCTATGAAAAACATAACTTCAGAGTAAAAACATAAAATATTGATTAAACCCTAAACTTGGGTTTGTCCAAACATGAGGGGTAATGGGGAGAGGGAAAATTCCCAATCAAAGGGGGAGAAATGAGTAGAAGGATTACCTTGAAGAATCGAAGAGAAATCGTGAAGAAATAAGTTGGAACCGGAATGTGAAGACGAGGCTGTGTGGGGGTGTCATGCCCTAGAGAGGAAGGGGAAAGAGACCCATTTGGGTATCTAAATAAAAGAAACTTACTTAATAATAATAATAATAATAACAACAACAACAATAATAATAATATTATTATTAAAAAAATTCTTTATTTTTATTTCCCATTTATTTACATTTAATTTATTTTCATTTTAAATTTTATTTATTTAAAGTAACTTATTTAAAAACACATTATAGTGTCCCCAATCTAAAAATTACTTTCTGAATACCAGTTTTAAAAATGTCCCATAAAGTAAATGTTAGAATTGAAATTTATCCTATTTTCCATTTGGTTAAAAAAGGGTCATTATAGCCTCAACACCTTTAAACTTATCATCCCAGATAAGGCTTAAGAAGAAATTAAAGCATCACCTGACCAACAAGGTTCAGGATGTCTTGCTCAAATGGTAGCATTTCATTTCCAAATTACCAACATACCTTTGAGAATTAATTAGACAAATGGAACTTAATCCATTAAGATCTAAGACAACAATCATTTTCCAACTGAAAGAATGAAAAGATGTTTACTCAAGCCTACTTAGCTAGAGACATGACCATTTTTTCATCTCCTGAAACAACTAACTGCTGGTGCTCTCCACCATCACTCTCAACCATTAAAAAAGGGATGATTTCAGGGTCATGATACCTCCAACATCGGAATTTCCTTACAATGAATGCCTCTAAGTATTCAACTAATGCTCTTGGAATGAATTTATTTAACAAAAAGAACCTGCTTAATTTCGTGGTCAAATTAGAGACGTCGTCATAAAGGAATGGTCGAATCCCAATCGACCTAACTAAAACTGGTCATGCAAGCTTTCTTAAAATACACTAAGAACCATTAAACCACACCCACCATAACTCAAATACATACATCAAAATTATTCCTTATGAACATTTACATAAAACAAAGAGAGAAAATAAGTAGATCCCCTCTGAACAACTCATCTTGAAGGTGCCCGGTTTATAAATCCAACACATTTCCAGTTAAATTTCAATGCTTTCCTCCATGGCATGTTTAATTTACAACTAACACACTCACTGAATCCCATAATTTTCTTTCAATGACGTTCTCTGATTAAAAGAATAACCTCTGATCAAGACTACAAGTCTCGAATAACCTTATATTGAAATGAATGGAGTTTAAGGAAATAACCCAAGGTAGTCCATACTACCTGTTTATGGGTGAGACGTTGGTACAAAGCCAAAACATTCACACCAAAACATTGACTGAGCCCATAGCGGTATAAACCTAGTGGTCATGTTATAAGAAATGGTTGGTGTACAAGAGTTTTCCTAAGGAATTCCTATATGATAATCCAAGGGTCACTCAAGACTAATCAAGCCTTGATAATAACCATGTGTTCAACGTGAAACATTAGTAGACCACTTAAACATTCCAATAACTTTTAACTATAGTGTAGCTTAAGTCCAATTCTCACTTATTATGTCAAGGATGATGTCAAGATAGGAGACATGCTCATATTTCAAGGAATATAACACTAAGATAATTTTATAAATATTACGAGAATGAAAATTCTCAAACCACTATTGGTTGATACCATGGAAGAAACTCGACTTAAACTATCGAAACACTGTCATTAATAGATCACTGAGCCTTTAACACTGGAATCATTCCGTGATCCTTCAATCCTGACCACTGAAGTCCACCCATGACCAAAACAATTTCTCAAAGGATTGATACACTTCCAACCAGAAAACCACCATGCTTTCAAGAAAGCACTAACATGATTTAATGTTCAGAAGCCTCATGAACATTTAAAAAAGCTAAGCCATTCTCCAATGGTCCTCTTTTGTTATGTTACTTATAACCAGAAGTACATGTATTTAATATAACTGATATGACACAACCCACCATACAAGTTTCATAATAATAAAAAAAGAGATGGACTAGCCACTCAAAATCTCACTAGTTCAGAACTGCCATAAACAGAAATGTTTAAACAATTGGCATGAAAACCAAAACCAAACAGACCAGTGGGTCAAAACAACCAAGTCTATGGAAGTCATACTCAAAATTGGTGAAAAATTTATTTCATTACTCCTAAGTCACTCTACTTTGGAAATGACTCGAGACCACACTCAAAATCATAAGGTTAAATGATTCCACCAAACCTGACTGATAGTTTGCATCATTTAACACTCAATGGTCACTACATACATGAACACATACTACCCATTTTGGCCTTTGACTTTTTTGTTTATTTAGGAATTTTTTCCTTCTCTGTAATAAATTCCCTCTTACCTAGTCATAAAAGAGGTTCTTTTGTTTTTTGTTCAATAAAGAGGGATTGACCCTCAACCTTTAAAAAAATTGTAGACCTCCTGAACCACCCAATGAAAAGAAAGGGTCAAGCGACCTATGAAGTGTCTGACCATGCCAGAGGCATGTATAACCTACTGAAAATTAGAATTAATCGATGATAGCACCCACTAATAGGGTCAAAGATACCATAAACACCCATCTGAACAATGTTTTCATTTAAAAAATAATGTCCAACAAGGAAAAATGACACTCGAATGACCCCAAGCATTAGAAACTCATAGAAATAGCAAGGAATTTATGTTCTAAGGGTTTTACCTACCGTGGAAATCATATTAAACAGAACAAAAATTAACCCTATCACTAATTCATGCCAATATAAAAGACACTAGGATTAAGATCCTACCATCAAATCCATTTCTAAAAATAATGAATGCCTACAGAAAACGCTCACATTTTCATTCCAAGGAAACTCAAAAAGAAATGATCAAGCTAACCTTACACAAGGGTTTAAGGAAAGGCCACCACAAAGGGTTCAATTTTAAGGACATTTAATTTATTCACATTTAAAATTTTAAACATATAAAATATTTAATTCAAAATAGTAATTACCATTGTAAAATAGAAACACTACGCACAAGATTTTAACCAATTACCTAAGGTAAAAATAAGAAATTTATATCGAACTTACTTTTTAACATTAAACATTCATTGGATTCTTATATTTATTAGGAAATTTATCACAAAAAATTACTTTTTTATTGATAAGGAAACCTTTGAGGGTCCTACTAAGCCATCCTGGGTTATTCATAAAACAATCCAATAGTAGTTTCTTAATTATTGGACTTTCAAAACACCCGATGATGGTTGTATCATAAAAAATATGCCTCAATTGACATACTTGGGTCTAGTTATGCATTTATACAGGTAACTATATAATTTAAGATAAAAAATTAAATATCCTTCACTTTTTCTAACCACTTATAAATAATTATATCAAGCTCAAGGATGAATCAATTGCATGAGTTGCCTTTTCCCAATTATAAGATGCCCAAACACCTTACAATTGAAAACTGACTCCCATATTAATCACAACTATTTTATTTAGCAAATGAAACCAATTATATTTATCCCATTAAACCATTTATATATCAAAACAATCGTGTTATCACACAAAGATAACATATAGAAACATTCCATAAACATAGAAGCATGGAATAACACTCAAGTAACATAATCAGAACCCGCAAACAACATACATATGCAACTACATGGCATGACATATGCATGGAATATTTATTCTATATGTGCCCAATATGATGCATGTAATGATTCATACTTTCCATACCAGGCCAAAAATGTAATACCATAAATATCATAAACCAACAAGTAGTGTAAAATACACAAATAACTCAAGGTGAAATCAGATTCAATTGTAATATCAAACAACATGAAAAAAATCCCATCCCTAGACAGTTTTTTATTTCCCCATGGGGGTGATCAGTCCCAAACATATCTATTTACTAAGAAATGACACATTCCTAGTCTCATGTATACCATCCCAAAATAGTAAGACAAAGGAAAAAAAATAAATCTCTAATACCACTTTGGAACATTTCGACTCGGATCACCACTAAGACGATGGTTGGACCGGTGGGTCACATGGCCTCAGGAACACCTCCCCATATGACAGAGAATACTGACTAGAAATGAGGTTCTATTGATGGTACTAGGGGGAGACTATCCCCTCAATATCATAGTCTCATTGTGGTATATTAATATTAAAACCAAAAATAATAGTGACAGTAGTGATAATAAAGAATGAAAAACAACATAAGATAAATATATTAACTAAATAAAAAAATTGGACAACGCAAATTCTATATAATTATGTATGTAATGTCAAGTTTTACTACAAGGTACATGAAGTACAAATAAAAAAATAAAAAACCAACAGTTAACTCATCAATCATCCTGAACAAGATCCTAGTCTTGTGTTCCCTACCTCTCATGTATATAGAAAAACACAAGAAATGAATCAAAATACCCTTCAAAAAGAAGATCTAATCGGGTTCCAAATAGCACCAGATCAGAAACTGAGATAATAATATCAGTATGTGGGCACCCATGGGGTCTAACCCAATACCTGATGTGATATATATTGTAAATAAGTGAGAAGGTATATGCAGAAAAATAAACAAGCAGTGATGAATATATAAACAACAACCCACCCAGGTTCCTAGGGACACCTAGTAGCTATACCTATACTGGCACCCTTCCATGTATCTTTTTATGTGGTTAGATCCTCTTACATCAAGATGGATCACCCACACCAGTGGAAAATTCTCTTTTCGAGGATGAATCACTCAGAAAATACCATAAACTTACGATATTAATCCTCAGCCTAACCAAAATCTCACTCTCAGGAATAAGTATAATATCTCTCTTAGGCATCATGTGAATGTGCATCTAGCACTCATGCATCTGATAAAATCATATATTCTTCCCTTAGTCATTCATTTCCAGTACACCTATCCCTTAGGCGATACCAAAATGTGCAACAATCCCTCTAGCATCAACACTATTCATGATTCCTCACATATCCCATATAATTATATACTTTTTCCTAAAGCATAAACTACCTATACACCTTACCCTTAGGTGGTATAGAAGAACTTACATCAATCCCTCAGGTGTCCACATTAAACATGAGTCATATCCTGGAAAAATCAATATGCCAATCAATATCAAACTATTGGGTATCAATCACATCAATATCACATAAGATTAAAAGATAAAAAAGAAAAACCAAAAGTATAGTATAAAACATACCAAATTTATCATCATAAGACACAATGATCACTTTATAAAAATTACCATCTTTAAAACCAAATCATTTCATTAATCCAGGTTCCTAATTATCATCCTAATTATATCAAACCTATTTAATTAATCAATCGTCCCTAAAGTTATTAATATATTTATTAATCAATTTATCCATGGTGATTCTACTGTAATAAATCACAAAAATTATTATTATGAAAATTCAAAATTCAATGCTAACAATCAATCAATTTATCCAATTATTATAGGGCTTAAAATTAAAACAGACTAGGTCATAATTAAATCCAAGGATAGTACACCTATCGGGTGGCTGCAGGTCTTAGTCTCTTGCCTATAGACCCAATGGATTCAATGAAATTTTAAAAATAAAATATCATAGTTTAATAAGGATTACCCAATTTATTTGGTTGATCCTGCGACATGCCGGAGTGATCACACATATCAAAATTACTATAAATATTTATTTTAGATAAAAAGTGATTTATTTTTTACAAACCAATTATGGCACCAAGAAATAAGAATAAAGTGTGGAATAGTGTATAAGACACATGTTTATATTCATAATTTAATACATGAGGCAAAGACCTCTCATTAATATCATTCGTTGAGTCCAAATACATTAAGGTATTACATTTTTCTTATAATCATTTTCTTATGTGTAATAAAATGACATGGAATTACCATCCCCTATGGTCAATCCATTTAATACCATTTGATTCATTTTAAGAGAGGTAACCATATCATGCATTATCCATTCCTTAAAAAAACTCATTCCATTTACCAAAATATAGAAAATTTACTTACAAAGATCAATGGGTCAAATTGAATGTGTCATTGGAAAAAGGTAAATTACCTACACTAGTAATTCCCATTTATAAAGCAAGCTATTGAGTTTATAAGAAAATCCAAATACTAAAGGTTATTTGGATTATTAAACGACATAACAAGGGTGTAAAACTCTATTTATGAATATCAAAGATGGTTTCACACAAAACATTCCATATTCCAAATATAACCTCAAGCATAAAAAAACACCAATGCAATAGGCTAATCAGGCAATAATATCAAAAAATTACTTTTTTTCTTGAATGTAGTGAAACTCCATTGGAGATGATTTATTATTAAATCATTAAATTATTTATAAAACAATTAATTTGTTAAATTAATTATATTATCTAATTTACAAATGGAAATCATTTTAGAAAAAATGCTATATATTAGAAAGCATTAATTAATGGTGCAAAGGTAATTAATTAATGCATAATTAATTTTAATGGAAAAGTAATGGGACCATACTTAAAATGAAGACCAAGACAAAAAAAATGGCACTTGTTGATTTAAATAGTGATCACTTGAAGATATTTCCTCCCAACTCTGAGTATATACACCTTCACACATACAAAATGACACTTAACCCCTATGAACATATTTTCATTTCCTTAAATATGTGCGAGAGGAACATTAAGTAAATGCTCATATATTAATATACCCATTAACTCCCACACACATATGAATTTTTATATTAGGCATTAGAACATCTATCCCCATATATATATTCACTACCATGGGTGAATATACATATAACAGGGGAATGTACATATACATATACTAAACTATGCAAACACGGTAAGACATCTTTGATTATAATAACATGAAACCATCCCGAAAAACCTAACACACATAAGAAATAATACCAAGAACACATAATTTACAAAATCTGCAATTATAAATTGAGAAATAATTAAGAATAGAGGAAAAACTTACCCCAAAATGATGATAGTGGACTGAAATGATCTGAAATGCTTCGCCTTCGGTGGTGGTTTCTAGAATACGAATATAGGAGTTCTGAGAGAACCTATTCAAAACCTAAAATCAGAGGGAAAATGGAAAATCCAGATTAAAGCCTAACCTAGGTTTCAGACGAACATGAGGGGTGATAGGGAGAGGTAAAAATACCTAATATAATAGAGGATAAAGGAGGAGGATGCTTACATTGAAGAATCAAAGTTAAATATCAATAAAATTGGGTGGAACAAACATGCGAAGAGGAGGGAATGTGTGTGTGTGTGGGGGGGGGGGTTCATTGTGCACTTGAGAGGAAGGGGAAGGGGGTGTCATGTGTTGGATAGGAAGGTGAAGTATACCCATTTGGGTATCAAAATAAAAAAACTAACTTAATAACAATAACAATAATATTATTATTATTAAAACATTTATTTATTTTTATTTCCCATTTATTTCCATTTAATTTATTTTCATTTTATTTTTACTTTAAATAAAGTAATTTCTTTAAAAAATCATATCATAGTGTCCCCACTCTCAGAATTATATTGAGAATCCCAGTTTTAAAAATGGGCTATCAAGTAAACGTAAAAATTAAAATTTCTTTGGCTTTTCATCCAGTTCAAAAACATAAGTCATTACAATTGTCTTGACAATATAAACTGAGATTATTTCGCTACTTATAATGTTCCTCAATAGAGACACATGTTGTAAATAGAACTTAAATATATTAAATTTTTAAAAGAGATTGTATTTTCTATTATTTTGTGATATGACCCTAAGATGATCCTCAAAATTTTCAAATCTTTTTGAATATATGAAAATTTCATCAATAATGACCAAAATAAATTTATCAAAGTAGTTCATAAATATTTAATTTATCAAATCTGTAATATAGAAGTAGAATTAGTCAAAAAATGGCAATATATAAAAACTAATAATGTTTATATATAAATTAGGAAGCAGTACTTAAGATATGTTTCTTCTTCACCCTCAAGTGATGCTACCTAGATCGATGGTCAATCTTGGAAAATAATTGATCCCCCTACAGTTTGTAAAATATATCATAAATACCTGAGAGAGGGTATTTTCTCTTTATTATTCTCCCATGAATATCTCTATAGTCAATGCATAGATACATTAATGTTTCTTTCTTTTTCACAAAAAGAAGAGTTTCTCTCCAATGAGACCATCATGGTCAAATATTTTTTTTCAAAAGGTTTTTTTATTGATTCTTTAATTCCTCTAACTCCACAAAATTCATTCTATATGGTGTATTTTATATTGGATAAGATCCAAGTATAAGTTTAATTGAGAACTATATGTCCCTTTATGGAGGAGGTCTATGTAACTCTTCAGAAAATATATCAACATATTATAGAATAATTTAAACATGTTATATATTTATACTTTTATTTTCTTATCACTATTCACCTATAATATCCATAAAGAAGTCTATAAAAGGTTCTTCTATACGAATCATAGGACGAGTTATATATTCTTTGAAAATAAATCTGGGTTTTCCATTTAAGACTGATAAAATTTCGTTACTTCTACATTTTATCTTATAATTATAATTTCAGATAAAACAAATCCCTATTATAGTTTTGACTTCCATCATTGGAATGAGTACATGATTTGCGATTAGATTTTACTTTCCAAAGTTTATAATTGAGTTTCTGTACACCAATGATTCTTGGATAATCTTACTAAGAGTCTTAACTGGTATAATTAGTTCTAGTATCTCATTGATTGATTCCATATTATTTTCAAACAATTATGAAATAAATTAATGTATAGAATGATATTCAAAAAAAGTACTTATTATCTCTGAGAGCATAATGAGTCTACCTTCCACCACATTATTAAGATCCTCTTCTTCAACCATCGTGATTGAGAATACATGAACTTTTTTCCTTGTCCTATGCTAATTTTGATGGTGGTTACCTTCCATTATATTCCAATTTGGATATTTTTTGAAAACTTCCTTAGATATCCATACTAGAAGCATTAAAAACTAGGTTGTGCTTTCACTATATCTTATTTTTTCATTTTCCATGATATTTTGAGGCTTCAACTCACTAAGATGGTTTAGAGATATATGAAAATCTCTTACACACTTGTATAACATTTTACTTCCATGAAATTAGTTTCCAGAATGTTTTTTCCCACATTTGTTAAAGATGGGAAATTAATGTATCTTTCTTTCTCTTCCACATTTAAAATTATTCCTTGATTTTGGTTCCATTGATCTATTCTTTTCATTTTTACCATGATACCACTATGTGTCTCTAAAGTTCATTTCAACCTTTATTGTACTCCACACTATTTACTCATAGATTTCATAGTCTTAATTTTATATATTTCTTTAAATATGGGGTCTTAGTCCACCAAATAAATAATCAAACTTTCCTTTAAAATCTATAACAAAGGTGGAAATGTGTTGATAAGGTCCTGTAATGTTTATTTTGTAGATTCACATCACTTAATTTTCATTCTTCTTCAACTATAATAATTCCTTATTGATTTTTTGCATATAACATGGAAAATTTTTATTGAAAAGAAATCTTCTGAAATTTTCCCATTCCAAAAAATTTATCTCCCTTTTTGGGTTTGTATTATTAATCAGTATCAACCACTGATTAGTTTATCCTTTTAAGTGGTATACTACTAAGGTGAATTTATCTAAATTTCAAAAATATACTGCATAAAATATATTTTCAATAGAGGTAATCCATTTTTATAAAATTAATAAATCTAGTGATCCACTAAAAGAAGGTGGTTGTTAGCGTATAAAGGAATCAAATTCATGTTGTTACCTTTTAGGTGAATCTATTTTCTCAACATGATTTAGGTTATTATTCATAAATTAAGATAGTTGATTCATCATCCTCATAATTTTTTCCATTTAAGCTTCCTTAATTTTAGGTAGTAGTTTATTGAATCATTCATTTCATGAATAATTTATGTGGTTTCCATTATTTAATGATATTTTTCTAAAAGAGAAAAACCTCAGTGAAAAAATAATTAGTTTTAAGAATATTATAATCATAAAGCCTGTTTAATTATTATAATAACATGAGAAGAAGTTTTATTACTTAATATCCTATAATAAGAATTATGTGTTCTATATATCTTTTCTAATGGTTTATAAAAATCATGTAACTTACCAAATCATATTTCCCATTAAGTGTTAAACTAGGTGGGAATCAAAGAATATTTTTTGTGAACTTGGTGGAGATTGAGTTAATACCATATTAATCTTTTTGGGGTTATTTCCCTCTAGGTATATCTATTATATAGCCACATCCAATTATAGTATCTAGATAGGCATTTCATTGCTTTAAAACCACTTTCTTTGTACTTCACCAAAATTTCAGGATGTTTTTCTATATTATCCTTAGGGTTCTTACTAATGTTTTATAGTCCTAATTTTCACAAATAACTAAAATTTAATTTTATACCAACCATGTATTCCTAACATTTAATATATAAAAATTTCATTACATGGTAAAACATTTATAATACATAGGATCTTTTAATGTTTAGTTTCTTAGAAATTAGAAATGTAATACATGAAAAACATAAACTTTATTCTACTACACTCGAAATTCTTCTTCCTATATCCATCCAAGGTTAATTTTACTACATATCATACCCCAATTATATAAATAAAAAATTGGTGAGAATTAATACTAGTATGGGAATAAATAATGGAAATATTTAGCATGTGATCATGAGGAATAACAATGGGGAATGTCCATAATAACACGAAGAATTTCATAATAGGATGACCATGAAGCATAACTTGGAAATGGGAAAAAATATAAAAATTATATATTCATATTCATAACACCAAGGTTTCATAATACCTAACTAAAAAAGTTAGTCACCTAGGTATCATTAAAGATGTTATCTCTAGAGATTAATTCTTTTCTGAATGAATTGGAGCGATATCATAAAGAACACTTCATATGTATAAATTATTTTGTTGTGTAAATATCATATGAGAAATAATTTTATAAATAACCTTAGGTAAATTATACATGAGTTTCATGTAAAGTCGTTATTTTCAGATTTTTTTTAAAAAAATGAACATTACATCATTTCTAAACCAAGCGATGGGAATTTTGGTTTCATACATGGAAATCCCCAATCAATAAACTATGATTATGTTTAGTTTAATATCCATTGATAATAAAGAGGGTTCTGTATTCACAATTTAATAAATTTTTAGGTAAAACAAAGAAACTTTAGAAATCATTTCATAAACATGAAAAGTATACAATGTGTATTAATTAAATGGAATAATGGGAGGGAACTAAGGTCTCGAATTGATAAAACACTATTTTGGTAGTAATGGGATAATCAAAAGTGAATTAAAAGAATATAATTCAAAATTTAGAGGATATACAAACAATTAGGTACTTGAATGGAAAATAAAAATCGTAGAGTTACTTTGCTATGGGAAGTGACTTTATAAAGCATATATAGGGATACATTTGGACCTTGGAGATACCATAGAGAGAATTTAGAGTGGGGAAATGGGAAGGATTTCATTCTTAAGGGAATTGAAGTGGGTAGTAATTAAAGGATTTTATACACCTGTTAGGTCAATCATATGTCAATTTTTGAGTTTACATTTATGTTTTATTACATTCTTGGATTTCTCATGTGTTTGGGGTCATAATTGTTGTTTTTGTGAAAAAATAACCAGGTGCATAGTTGGTGTGTAGTTTATCTAACCATTGTATGATGGTGTTGATTTTGGGGGTAATGTTATTTTTCATGTTTTATTAAATCATACAGATCCATCACTAACTTTATGGATTGGTTTTTTATGCCATAGAACACCCACATGGTTCGCTCATAGTTTTCCTAATAGTATGGCCAAACAATGTGAGCTTTCCAACACATATAATTTTTAGTTCTTTTACCAAATTTACCCTAACATATTTATATCCTTTGGGGTTCATTTTTATCTCTCACCTAGGAATATCCCCTTCCCTTGGAATTAGAGCTTCTTCCCTCTCCTTGGTAGAGAATTATTCTTGATTTTTGGATGTTTTGGCTTGAGGTAAGCCTCCTTCTTCAAGATTTCTCCATTTGTCCCCTTCTATTTAGTTTTTCTTCCTTTTTGATGGAAGATGGAAACCCTGGATGATGAGTTGGAAAAACCTAGGGTGTATAATGAGGGTTTGGTTTTTTTCCTTGTGTTAAATGTGTTTGAGGTCTTCTTCTTCATACAAAAGGTGGTCTTCATCAAAGGTGATGAGTTCAGAACCATTTCTATGCTAGGTGTATCTATTTAAGGGAATTTTCTAATGATTACCTTTGAATACTTAATTGTATTTGGTTTAGGTATTTTTAATTTCCCTTTAAATAATCTATTATTGATGTTTTTCCCTATTTGGAGTGATATATTGTTTTATATTGGAAATTTTAGGATTAAAGTGTGTTTTCCAAAATGATTTTTTTTATGTGCACTCCAAGTATCCAATGAAATGACTCAACATAATTTTATGGATTTAAATAGATTTATTAATAGGTTTTAGAAATAATATTTCCTTGAGTAAGGTTTTATATCAAAATGAGCATGTTTTTTTGTTAAAATTTCAAGTGAAATCACATTTATGTTTGACACTTATGATGAGGTTATATTTAGAATTCATTAGCATGAGAGATACTTGGGGTGTGAGAATGTGTTTTCCAAGGGACCACAATATCCTTTGAGAGTAATACCAATAGATATTACACATGTTGTATAAGGAACTGAGGGGGCCTTTTAGAGGAAGACTAAGATATCTTCCACTTGTTTAATGATGTTCCCAATTTGTGTATACATTTTCATATGTATTATTGAGTATAAGACATGTTTTCATTAGATAACCACTATTCTGTGGAGAAAATGATTTATTTCATTATTATTGTTTATCTTTCAATAAATTCTAGTTAAATTAAAAAATTGGGAGTGACCAGAACAAAAGATCACTTATATATGACATGTACTTTTATAAACACGCATTGTGTAACCTTTCCCCAACACATTTTGACCAGACTGAGTACACACCCATGTGGCCAGACATATCATAAACGATGTGTAATCCATGTTCACATGTCAGCTCTTCCCTTATAGAATAAATTTTTGGATGAAATAGACACTACAAACCATCTGGGGTGGCACTACATGTCTTGTACCCCCACCAACCGACTTCCAACACCTTCAAAGTAAAGGATCAGTGCACAACTCACCTACCAGTGGAGAAACCGAAGCCAAGTCACGTTAAATTGACTATAAGTCATGTACTTTAGGGTATACACTATATTATCTCAATTTCTATAAATTAGATAGAATCCCTCCACATTTTGGGCTGGACAATATAGGGGGGATGTGCGTCCACTCTTTCGATGGACCTCCACCGGAATCCAAATTTGAGTTTTTTTAAAATTCTGTTTTACGTGTGATTCCCCTTATTCCTTATTTTTTCCTCTAGTATCAATGGTATGGATTGAGATTCTACTCAATCCTCACACTGTTATCATGGTTATAATATGGTAATCTCTTTATGATGAGGTTGTAATAATTTATGGGTGTGTTGTGATTTAAATTATGATGTTTTGTTTTTTTTATTATTATTCTACAATTATTTTAGTGAATTCAATTCCAGAATCACAAAATGGTTTTATATTGGACCAATAATTACACTAATAGTGATAAATAAAGGATTTAAAATAGGTGAACCCATGACCATTGGGTGATCTTGTTTCAACTGTATTAGGGTTAAGGAACTTTAGATTGTTAGATGTAGTTAATCACCGGAACAAGGGATTCACATTTTAAACAAGTAATTGATTGTTATCAGACCAAGAAAAATTAATTGAATTGAAATCCTCATGCTAAATAAATATAATTTATTATTTTAATGCTAACGAATGATTATTTCAATAAAACATTATTGAATTGAAACCCTGACATGTTTGTTTTCCGATTATTCTGTCATTTATTCTATTTTTAATTTAATTTTCACATGTATTTTCACTCTTTTACTATTTCATTTATATTCCCTTCAACTGTTTCATCTGGATAATCAACATAAACTCACCAACTTTCAATGATCCCATTTATTCTCCATTTTCCATTTGGGATCGACCCCAACTACCATTATCTTCCTAGTTAGTTGGATTAGAAAGGAACATATAAATTTTCACAAATTGACTATACCTTGCGATGGGAGCAGGTCCATTTTTGGCTTCATTTTCGGGGAAAAACTAAAAGAAACAGTGAGAGTATGAGTTAAGGTTGGTACCCAAATTTCCCCCCTTTTTCTTTTCTTGAGTCTTTTTCTTGGGACCCTCGAACCACTTCCTTATGGATTTTTATTCAACTGGTAGCTGGTACAATCCACCTAGGGAGGATTTTTAACCAAATGATCTAGCATTGTTGCACTCATGACTTACATAATATTACCAATACATGGATTATGGTTTCTAATATGAGGAAAAACCATGTAAATTCTTCATCTAATATATTCCTCAATATCTTCTAAAACAATATTTTGATAATACTGAAAGATTACTATCAATTATGGACTAATTTAACACATACGAGTTAGACAAAACCGATAGGTTGAGATTACTTGGTACTCTGGTTGAGAAAATTTTAGAGATAATCACTTTTATAGATACTCTAGTTGGGTTTTAGGCTCGGTGCTCTCTGACTTTTTCAACTGAAGAAACATGTTAAGATGTGGGGACCACCTGTCATTCACTAGAATTTTCTAACCCACATTTAAAAACACAAATTTTTAATATGGGGACACATAACATCATTTTTATACTGTAGTAGATCATTCATTTTCTTCTAACCCATCAGTTGATAATTTACATACTCTGTTGAATCCATGTGATTATTTTTAGGTCTTTAGAATTGAAAAGTATGAGCCTTAGGAGGTAAAGGTTATAGGAGATCAGAACACATCAAAATTCCACCATCGACATCTTATTGACATTGAGTAGGGATACTACAAACCACTGCCCAGACCACTTGAAGGTCAAGAATATTGGATACAAGATGAGGGCAGTTGATATATGTGGTGGATTGCGCTACAAAAAGCACATTCACCTTCGAATTACAGGTATGTACTCTAACTCGGGTTGAGCCAAAGGCATAAGACAAAGGTGATTGATAGGAGGAAACCCTACCACTCTTATTTCCCCACTTTCTTTATTTTATATTTTTAATAAATAAAAAACTTTTATTTCTTTCCCCCGGGTTTTGTACAACTTCTTCTATTCTAGAAACTATTTAAATTATATTAAAATAATGTTACACATCATGTGTATCATCTAAACGGTGTGTAATTATATTTTTAGTAAATATTTGAATATACTTTTTATTATAAATACATATTAATTAGGTTAATAAATAGGGATGAGGCATATGCCGATGGTAAGGTCGTTGGAGTGTATCCGAGTCATCATTGGTTCTATTCTCTCTACACATGAATTTGGTACAAGATTTATTATTTTTGAACTCATGTTTTTATTAAATGTCATGTGATATGTTTTCAAAATTCAATAATACCATTTCAAAAATAAAAGAAAACCCATGGTAGGGTGGAATTGATTGGCAGGGTCATAACCAACAGATCCAAAAGGCCAAGGTTTGAGTCATATCAACCGATTTAGTTCCATCATTTTTAACATTAATAAAAACACACGTCATGTATTTCAGTGGACTCCATGTGAACCATGTTTCCATTTATAACTTAACATTTTCAAAAACAAGAAATCACTTGTGTGTGATGTGTGCTGATTTTCATAGTCGTTGACTAGGGTTTAAAAGACCTAATCTTGAATTAGTTATTCTACCCATTTCATCCCATTATTTTACTAATTAATATTGCACATAATGTGTTCTTTTTTCCCCATGAAGTATGAAACCTAGACATTAAATTTTAAAAGTTAATAAAAATGTGCAGTACAACAACCTTTTCTCCAGTGGTTGGGGCATGCATTCGAATTGGCTAGTTGCTGGTTAGAATCATGCATACAGCACAAGACCAAAGGTTGTAGTTCTCTTTTTTATATTTTAAGAAACCCAATTTTTATTTATCTAGTACACAACATTTATAGGTTTATTTTATAATGTAAATATATATATTTTTTAAAATTATAAATAATATTTTTATATTGTTTATTATAATAAATAAAATTTAAATTTTAATAATATTCTTAAAAAACATCTGCATGGCATGTACAATACTACACACTATGTGTATGTTTGGTGCAAGTTGTGTACCCTGCTCATCTGGGCCGAGTCTGTTTCTAGTGTATACATGTATTGGAAGACATGTTCTCAAACACGCTATGTATCATCTTACACATGATGTGTGCTTTGTTTATGCCCCCTCTGGCCTAAGTTTGTGTCCAGGAACATACATGGAATGATCCCTTGTTTATCACAAACGACGTGTCAACTATAATACATGTAGTGTACTGGCTATTTATTGAACACTTTCCCATAAAGAATGTATAAATAGATTACTCAATTTGGAAGAATGATGATACTATACGCATTGTACTCTTTATCTACACAACTTGTAATTTACTTTTTAGGTTTTTCCACTTTTTTTATTTTTGTTTTGTTTTCCTTTGTTCAATTTTTTCTCTCCATTACTGATCATGTAAGATAGAGATATAACTAAAAGGAAGAAGCACATGCCTTATACTAATGGAGAGAGACTTTCACATCATCACATCTGACATAGGCCTCCAAAGTACCCCTCTACGACTGAGACTCTTCTAGTCTCCCAACTGTTAGCCTTGGTGATGCTACATCCTCTTCTAATGGAACCCACTTATTCCACGTCAACTTCTGGTCTAGCTAACATAGTGATCTATCCACCACATATGATCCTCCACCCACCACCACCACATCCTTATCACCTTCCTCACCAGCTGCTTCCTCATCCCAGCCACATCCCTACATTGTTTTCAATGAGATACATCCTATGACAGATAGGTTTCTTCACGTTTAATAGTGCACAATATATTTTAGTGGGTTATTCCTAAATATTAATGTTCCAAATCATATCAGAATATGGTATAAGATTGAGGAGCTCCTCAGGCACACACATCTTGTAGACACAATCTAGGTCAACACTCAAACATTCAATGATTTATTTTTGGAGTTCATTGATATCTTCAAGTTTGATGGGCTCATGTACCACCAAATACTCATCAATACAGCTACTATAGTCTGATTTAGGCTGGATGGACTCCCTTTCTCACTTATCATGGCCGAGTTTGTCTAAGGTTAATACTTATACCCCCAATCCGACTACTATGACCCCTATCTCCACCCTATACTACTTTGATTGATATAACCTCATTGCCATGTGGTAGGATCTTGTTGTGCCTGACCACAAGTACACCCCTACAAGAGACCTCTCATCGTTTCATATCCCCTCTATTTTATCCATAAATTATTTTACACCATCCTCTTTCTGTGCCTTGAGAATATGGGTGTCATGTCCCGATGGGACTTGGAGCATCTCACCTATATCTTCCAACACTGTTATGCTCACTTCCCATTCTTTTCCTCCACTTATTTTGATTCCATGGTCATTAGGGAAACCTGAATGGAGATTTCAATGACCCCAGGTTGAACAACATTTAGGTGTGTTTGATTCATATATCCCTCATGATCGCTTAAGGTCTCCTTAGCATACAGACTTCATCATGCTTATTCACATGAAGAGGGTCGAGCATTGGGGAGACAAATTTGTGCTCATGTAGGATGCCCCAGATCCTACAGGGGTGAGAGATGACCCACCTTCCCCTAGTGGTGATGATTATTAGTTACCACCCCTCCACCAGCATATATACCTTCTCCAAAATAGGACTTTCCTTCTTCTTCCCTTCGATATTCTTCTTCCATCCCTTCTTCTTTTTCCTCATCCACTTCCCCACCTCCACCAGCACCTTCGATTGTTCTCCAAATCTCCCTCTGCCTAGCCACATTAGACCACCTTTTGGATCTACTTAAGCACCACCAAGCTTCCATAGCCCCAAAATAGATACAAATATAGAGCATACCTGTAACACCCCAAGATTTCATAGTTATTTATCTCATTAAAGCAATTCAATAGCTTGCGCTACACGCAACACCGAGTTCAAGCACACCACAACTTACCAAACTAGCAGTTCAAAAAGCCTTTATGAATAGTATTAACTAAATTTTTAATCTTATATACTCTATATAATTTTAACATCAACATTATGTGTTTCTTAGACATAATATAAAAACAAATTCATTTTTTTGGATAAAAGAATTATTTTTCAAAAAATGAAATTTTACCGCCTTTTAATGGAGAACATTTTTTAAAACCAATATTTTACACTTTTATATATTTAATTTAATGAAATTAAATTATTCTATTGAATAGGGACATAAAAATTTAGTTTGGATAAAGTTTCGGTACTTATCTGATAACATTCATATTTTGATGAATAGTGAAAAATACTTAATTTTAATTGAAAACAATTTTTTTAATAGAAATAATTTATAGTATTAAATTATTAATTCAAATTGTTTGGAAGTATAATTAGATTATATTTTTATCATTTAATAAAATTTAGGTCATTATAAGTAATTTCACATTTAAATTTTACATAAACACAAGTCAATCTTTTGATTGTTTTAACTTTTTAAAAAA
Source organism: Viscum album (assembly GCA_963277665.1). Classification (NCBI taxonomy): domain Eukaryota; kingdom Viridiplantae; phylum Streptophyta; class Magnoliopsida; order Santalales; family Viscaceae; genus Viscum; species Viscum album. The sequence continues at coordinate 1,057,701,027 of OY728133.1, forward strand.
CTCGTTTTTTTTGTTTTGACAACATGAATTAATTTTAAATTAATAAATGAAACTTCTATATTTTGAATTTGGTAAAATATAATTCATTTTTTAATTCAGAATATGAAAATTAGCTTAGGGTTAATTGTTGGTATTTTTCTGAAAACATTCAATTTTTGATAAATAGTAAAAAACACTATGTTATTATTTAAAACTGACTTTTTATTTAAATATTTATTTATTTTATTTCAATTTATTTTAAGTAAAAATAGATATATAATAGATATATAATTTAATTTTAATTAATTGAAGTCATTTTATAATAAAATTAGATGTATAAATTTTTATTGTACTTTTTACCGTCTTTTACCCACCTTCTAGAAGCATTTGCAAATTTGCATAAAACTTAATTTTACTGCTTTTGTGAGTTGAATTTAAAAAATATGAGAGACATGGTTGAAATCAGTAAGTAAAATTTGATTCAATAAGTTGAAAATATTTTTTGGTGAACAATAACGTTTGACTTTTATTTACCACTGTTAAAGGTAAATAGGGCAATTAAAGGTAAAATGATAATATAATTACCCTAACACATGTCCTAATTCTATTGGATAAGTTTAATTCGGCCAAAAACAACCTTATGAATAAAATATGATCCTTTTGGTCCACTTGGATTAGATTAGGACATTTATTATTATTTTATTTAAAGAATAGTTAAAATTGGTAAATTCAAAGATTATTAACTAAACCATTTTTAATATTGAGTTATACATAAGATAAATTCTACTATAAATAATCATTAGAAATATAAAAATATTTAATAAATCATGGTATTTTATTTATAATTTTTAGACATTATATAATTAAATTTATTTATGACATAACGATGATGGAGTAATAACCTTATTAATGAAAGAATCAAATAAATGGTATTATAAATATTAAAATAAATATAATTTCAAAGTTTTTATGACATCCAAGAATTTTCTAAGTGATTATGAAATTTTAGGGTTGATTATATAATTTTTTTTCGAAGTGATAAGGTTGTTATTACTTATAAAAAACAAAATACCAAATAGTGTCAAATTTGACATAAATTAATTTTTGAAACAAATACTATATTATTGGTTGATATAATATTCCCAAAAATATAAGGTTCAGAAAAAGGTTTTAAATAATATGATATACGTCATTAATGAATCACTTTAGGTTCTCTTGGATGTTTATAGTAAGTTTATTAACCATATAGTGTAAGAATACAAGAAGACATGGTAAAAGTAAAACTATTTAACTAAGAGTTAAATCTAAAAGATAAGGTTAAAATGGTAACCTAAACATGTCTAAAACCTAATGGTTGAGAGTCTTTATACCCATAACGACCTAAGTCTCTAAATAAATTCATTTTTATCCATTATAAACCTAATATGATTTTATAATAAATTAATATTATAATCTTTTTCTAATGTGACCCTCACCCCTCTTATAAAAGGGAACTTCCCCTTATCTCAAAATCACACCTCCAAAGCCATTTGGATCAGACAAAACCTACCCAATTATCCTATTAACTTCCCTCACATATACCTAGAGTCATTAATTTGATCATAAATTCAACCTAAGGATCCCTTGGGATCAACTTAAAAGGAAACACCTAAAGAAGAGATAATAATTTCACCACCCTCTTTCAAGTTCTTTTCATCTTTCACTTCCTCTTTCTTTGTTGTTTCTATAACAAAATAATAACTACAGTACCTAATACATACTATGATGTTATTATAAATATGTAACAACCATATTATTTATTCTATCCATCTTATAAATGACAAAGTCACTATATGTGTGTACGTACGGCTTACCGTCTCCACGTCGTAGTGTAGTTTGTTATTCAAACACTTCATTATTTGGATGGGTATAATAATGAGTATTAATGATATAAATAATAATTATAACATGTTAATTATTCTTTATATATGATATATTATCCAATTACATACGATTTCATCATCAATATAATGGTATTTTCACTCGTGCATACGTACGGATTGCCGTCTCCACGACACGATGAGATTCATTCCCATGTTCAACATTCATCCATGATTATAAAAATATATATTATTAATAAGTATATAATATATGAAATTATAATTATACTGGATATATATATTGGTGTGTGTGTGTGTACTTACATATATCTTATTCACTTACTTCTGTTCAATACAATATGAAAACTGAAACAACGTTAATGCGTACATACGGCCTACTGTCTCCATAAACGGTTCCTTCCATTTCATATATCTACCTACTATAAATATTTATATTCTAAAGATATATTATATATAAATCAAGGTTTATATTCTGGAATAATTTAAATCATTATCTAAATGATATGATAAATAATAACAAGTTAAAACACGTCCGATAAAGAAAGCGATTATTATCCATAATGTTAATTTTACATGGAAATCATTATTAAATGGGCAGTATAAAGTAATAAATGAATCATGTATGATATAATAAATATTAATATGGTTATTTTATAATTTAATAACATACTATGGTCATTATATAGGAGGTTAAACGTACCCTTTACCAACGGAAAGTGCAACGTAAGGGTTAATTTCACAATCTCTCTATTATCCGAGGTTCTTTTTACATGAGTATCTACTAGGAAATATTTATTATCCATGTACATGTTTCATAAAAGGGTTTTCAAAGGGATTATGTTTAAGGGACTCTTTTACTAAAACATCATTTTAAATGTTTTAAATATTTATTCTTCTAAACATTTCCCATTAATTTCCATGTTTTCAAAATGGTTTTAATGATTTATTTATATGGACATGAATGTTTTAAAATGTTAATTCCTTTCAAAAGATTCAAAGTGGTATGGTACACCTTGTTTCAAAACTATATTTTAAATGACTTCCTTTATAAATTACATGACTTTTAAATGATTTCATGAAAAAGGAATATTTCTCTCAAAGATTTTTTCTGATTATTTTCAACTATGTCAACATCCTTTATAGGAAGTTATTCTTAATCGAGGTTGATTTATTATGATACAAATATTACATATTGTATTGATGGTTTTGTGATATGTTTCAATATGGATGTGTTATTTTTATACCATTCATGGTTTATGGCTAAAGTATTGACATTTCGAATGATAGTTTTAATACGAATGTTTATGTTAAGTTTTAACCTTTTCAAATGAGGATTGTATTGGACTTATTAAGTGATGGGTGGAGCCTACTATAGCTACTTGGTGCGTCGGCAGGTCTTATTATACAATTAGACGTGGAATTGGCTGAGGCCTTTCCCAATTTTGATATATGGTTTTGGCCGAGGCCTTAATCATTTTTTGACGTCTTGGGTGAGCCCTTGAAAAAATGTTTCATAATTTCCTGCATTATACATTCCCTCATTATGAAAATATTATTGATGGTTCATTTGGTTATTCGACTAGTAGAATACCCATGACTATATTTTATTATGGAATTATTTTCTCAGCTCATATTCCTGCCATAAAGTTTTCGTGTTTATTATTTGTAAAGGCATGTGTTTTCAATTATTCACCATGCCTAATGTTTATGTTATCTTACATTGTATTGTTTACCCTTACTGAGTGTTTGAGCTCACCCCTTTCTATGTTTTATTTTTTCTAGTATGTGAAGAAGTATATTATGACTGACCTTTAGGTGTAGTCTAAGGGATATGAAAGTGGTCAATAAAGAAAATGTTGTTGTTCTTTTTTATTTTATAATGTAATGTAATGTTCATGTATGTAATCTATTTTCCAAGACTGCAAAATTGATCGATCCTTCGAGACTTTATTATTTGTAATCATGAAAATGTATTAAAATAATGCACCTACTCAAGGTAACTGGGGTAGGGGCGTTATAGTTGGTATCAGAGGAAGTATAGAAACAACCATGGAAAAATATTTAGATAAACTCTGATTAGAGAACATTACTCTAAGATAGACTTTAATGATTAGTATATAAGAACTTCCTAGAATTTTGGTAATGTATAGATTTTGTGTATTTTCCAAGAAATACATCCTTTTCTGGATACGAGTAGGTAGAGGTGGATTTGGCACATATATACCTAGTAGTGAAAACTCTGATACTGAGTTTTGAGCTTGATCCTAGGTATCTTGGTACATGACAATGGGTCTTGCTGCACTCTTGGTTAGGACACTCCTGGGGGATATGATTAGGATAATTCACATTTTCATTACAAGTCACTATGAAGGATTTAGGAGTAAATTATTCCTCAAAGAATTTTTTTTTTATTATATATTATATGCATAATCATTTTAATTATGTTAGGTATTTTACAATTTTGGAATTATTCATTGTGATTCATAAACTAACATAGTGTATGTCTTTGTTTAGAAATGGAGCCTAGTAGAAGGAATGAGAATTCCAACAATACGCATGATCGAAAGATTATGAAGGATCACTTATTACATGGTTTTAGGAAAACATTTAGAATGAAAATAGTTTCCCATGTATTCTCATCATATGAAGAAATAGTATCATGTGTTTATAAGATAAGTAAAGAATTCTCAGAGTCTTATGGCTTTGAAGGGAATCAAGGGAATAAAAGGATGGAAGAGAAAAAGACGAATAAAGGGAAGATGGGAAATAAGGATTTTCCCATATGTGATAAATGTGGAAAGAATAACCTTGGTAAATTCTTGAAGGGTATGGGAGTTTGTTAAAAGTGTAGAGAAAAAGGACACTAAGTATGTGATTTCAAGGGTATGAAAAAGGTTTCAAATGTACAATGATTCATTTTCCAGGAGTTGGGACACTATGCGAATCAATGTCCAAGTCATCAGAGTATACCCCAAATGCTACTATTGGATAATAATCAAGTTATGAGACTACTGAATATGAAGAGGAATTATTAGATTTATTATGTTGTTATTAAAGTATTGTGTCATTTGAGAATTGTATTAATGATTTACGCGTTATAAGAATTATACCGTATATAAGGATTGCACTACAATACTATTTCATTAAGGACTTGAGATTGTGTGGAACCAAGAAAAGTGACTCAATAGCAGGTTAATTTTTTGGAAAATATATGGTTGAGAGAAAGATAAACCTTAGTATGGTTCTGATACTGAGGTAGTGATTTTGGAATAAGTAATGATTCACTTGGATAAAATATATTGGATATTCTTGACTACCTTGAAACTGATTAATGATTTGTATATTCCATCATTGTTGGAGTTTACAACATTTTGGGATATAAGGAGTATATCAAGTATTATATAAGGAATAAGGGAGAATAAATATAATCAATATGGTTTTATGGTAATTCAGTGTATTACTATGTTTTAAGAGAATATGTGATGAAGGTATTCATATGTTATTACGTGGTAAAAAGGATCTTCATTGTGTTTACATTCTTTACAAATTTTGGACTGTGAGTTTGGACAGAAGTATTTTAGATAAGTCTAAAGGTTGTAATGGATTAAGTTTGATGTTGGATACTATTATTAAGGTTAGATCATTTCTTAATATTATTTTTGAATTGTTATAAAAAGGAAAACCTGGAGGTCGGACGACAACCCATCGCGTCCGGCAAGGGTGCGAGACTTGAACCTGCAATCAATGGGCGACAAGGGTGTATCACCTACTGTCACGACCCGCCTTCACCAAAAAGGAGGGAAGGGTCAGCAGATTGCTAGGACCTTCCTTCTTTAAGTTGAAGGAGAGATAATGTCCCCCAAAAACCACCTTCAACAGGTCCCGGAGTGGCGACTAGCACCAAGGGTATAGAAATTACACACAAATGGAAGGCATTACCCTTTTTTATTTTATAGGATCGGGAGATAAGAAGATGAAACCCAACAATACCAAGGTAAAAGAAAATTAAATCCAAAGGTAAACCATTCCCACATGCATGTTCCAAAAGTAAGAGCCACAAAGTACAAAAGGTGACTATAAGGTAAGTACCAAAGAAGAAAAAAAATAGCAACTGCAACTGCCCCAAAGGTCCGAGCTAGTATGGTCCTGCGTGATCCCTGAAGTCCTCTTGGAAACCTAAAAGCAGTTTTATATACGTAGGGTGAGCATACAAGTACACTCAGTAGGGAAAACCAAAGACTCTCGTGCACAAGTGGGGGAACGTACTAAAGTCCCGTGAGAAAAGGAGTAAACCAAACACCTATCAAGGTAAAATATCCACCCAAGCCTCAACAAGGCACACTCCCCAAATAATTCAAGTCAAGAAATATATATAATAAGAGCACATCGATGTTTGGGTACCCCACACCACTTTCCCACTGGTTATTGAGACATCCTACGCATCGAACCAATCCCGCCATTCTGTCACCGTAGTCCCACTGCCTCACCCGCCCGCACACACCTAGGCCACAACCACACGCAGTCCCACTGCCGAATCCCGCCCGCAAACACCTAGGCCACAACTGTCACACGTAACCACACCTGCAAACACCTAGGCCAGAACAACCACCACCACGCCCGAAGACACATGGGCTAGAAGATCCACTTCCACGCCCGAAGACACCTAGGCCTCATCCTGAAGATACTTGGGAAACTACCTGCCCGCACACACCTAGGACATAACCACCACACTACCCCGCCCGAAGGTTCTTGGGCTAATAATGGACCTCAGGCCATCACAGCCTGCCTGAAGATACTTGGGCTATCCGGGAAAGGGATCAGAAAAGGAGCTAATAACCAGCCACTAAGAATAGTGTTGGGAAAAACAACCTCCCCCATGAAATGGGGGTGTTCGACACTAAGTGATCAACTTGGGTGGGGCGCGAATAAGAAACAAAAAGCTAAAAGTATATATAGGTAACAAGCACTCACCCAAAGCTAGGTTTTTCTTCAGACAACCTACATATCACAACAACACTCAAGTCCAATTCACGACTCTCGCCAACAAACCCATTGTACCATTCTTGTTTCATGTTCAGTGATAACGTTAAAATAAGTTCATGCACTACTGGGCAACTAACACCATAAGCATAACCAAGGAAAAGAATCCATCCAATCATCAATTTAAACATTCACACTCGGTTCTCTTGTAAAGTCACAACAACAAAGGAAAAGTGAGAACCTTCGAAGTACTGGAACTAGACAACCCCGAGATACTGCCCCATATCCCCTCCCCCAAAATGGTATTTCATCAATAGAGGATCCCACCCAATTCATGATATAACAAGGTAACCACCCGACCAAAAAACTCACCACCACTGAATCCGTAACAATAGGGAATCCCATTCCCAATTCCACAACCATCAAGAGTATAAAAATAGGGGATCCCATCCCCTACCACATCTCCAGCAACCGGCTCATAAAATAAAAACAACCAAACCACTACTACCAACACAAAGCAGGGTCATGCTTGTATTTTCAGATTTATAAGATTTAACACATTCCATGATTTCAATTCCGTGTTTTGACCGGGGTTATCACATAAGGGATTCATCCCGGTGCTTTCAATTTATTCAGCTGGGTATACATGGTTAACCAATTTACTTTTCACAGCAGGAGTTTACAATTAGTAACAATCCATTTAAAACACCACGAGGGGTTCATTAGTGCACAGACAACGACCACCAACGGCCTCAATTTTCAAAAGGAACAAGCCGACACAATTCAGAAAGATAATCATAATATAAACAACATCAACGATCACAACCCCCTTCTTTCCTTATAGAATCTGTTCATTATCTTTATTAGGTCTGGTTTGTCCAATTCTACAGAAACAAAAGAACGCCCACCCCGCATGATACACCAAAGGGAGAGGCGATGAAAAAAAAATTCCCTACTTGTTGGATCAATGATCTACGCTGAGGTCGGGGGAGGAACTTCACGGATAGCGATGCGGCTCGCCTAAACGAAAATTGCTTCGTCTATCAATGCTTAGGCAAGGCGCCGAACTCTACGCATAACGATGCGGCTCGCCCGATGCACCAGAAGCTGTTTGTGAAAATCCACGATCGAGGAAATAAGGAACCACAACTAACCCTTAGTTTATAAGAGCCGCGGATGGTTGAGATGAGAATGCCAAACCGCGTAAGGAGAGGGGGTCGTGGGTTGACCACGCGGTTGGGCAGTTACACACGGAGGTCTCTCAAGATTTTTAGGAATTAATTATGGGATTTAAATGGTTTTAAAAGGAGTAAAAGAATTAGTTTACGTCGAAAATTACGTTGCGGGAGCGGAAAAGTTAGGTACTGGAAAAATAATGAAAGGCTCGGCGAGGGGACACGGTGCCACCGTCACGGTGTCACCGTCACGGTGCCACCCTCACGGTGCCACCCTCACGGTGCCACCCTCATGGTGTCACCCTCACGGTGTCACCCTCACGGTTCCACCGTCACGGTGCCACCGTGACCGGTGTCACCCTCGCGGTGCCACAGTCACGGTGCCACCCTCACGGTGCCACCATCACGGTCCCACCGTCACGGTGTCACCCTCACGGTGCCACCGTCACGGTGCCACCATTTTTGGTGGAGCCTCACTTTGGAAAATTAATGGTCCAGGAGGGTCCGAGCCATTACATTAGATACCTCTTAAACGATTCTCGCCCTCGAGAATCAAAACAACCCAAGAAGGAAAGAGAGGGTCTGAACAACCACCTCTAAAGATACCTCTTAGAAGTGAACCCATGCTAACTAAAAACACTTCCCTGTCAAGAACCAAGAAACATACCATGAAAAACTACCCGGGCATGTGGGTTGGGGAGTCTCCTCCCCCATGTCAAGATATTGTCCGCTTTGGGCGGCACTGACTCACCCACATGGGTTTAATCACATCCACCTTAATGAATCTTGATTAGGGGTTGGGTTCTCTCCTCCCCCATAGCCAGGGCTTTTCACACACAATCAGAGGAAAGAAAACCAGTACATTTCATAACCAAAATACAAAACGTTCTATCACAACAGGTACAACAAGGAACAAAACTTAAAACAACTCTGGGTACTGGGTACGCATCTGTGCTTCCCTCTCCCACGTACTCTCCTCAAGCCCACCATGTCTCCACAACACACGAACCAAGGGAATGGTTCGCCCACGAAGCACCTTCTCCTTGCGATCCTCAATCATCACTGGTCTCTCCATAAAAGTCACGTCATCCTTGATGTCCATCTCACCCCAATCAAGGACGTCTGAATCGTCGTGCAGATATTGACGGAGCTGGGACACATAGAAGACATCATGTATCCTCAGTAGCAGCGGTGGTAACGCGAGCTGATAAGCCACTTCACCGACCCGCCGCAACACTTCAAAGGGTCCGATGAACCTGGGATAAAGCTTACTCCCCTTGCCGAACCTCTACTGCCCACGCCGAGGGGAGACCTTCAAGAACACGTGGTCTCCAACCTCAAACTCCAAGGGCCTCCTTCTGGTATCAGTATACGACTTCTGTCGGTCCTGGGCTGCCTTCATCCTTTCTCGTATGAGTTGAAGCTTCTCTGTCGTGCTCTGCACCACTTCCGGGCCGAGGATGCCTGGCTCTCCTACTTCATCCCAACACATAGGTAAACGACATAGCCTCCCGTACAAAGCTTCAAACGGGGCCATGCCAATGGTAGAGTGGTAGCTATTATTGTAGGAAAACTCTACCAGTGGCAAGTATTGCACCCATGATCCTCCTGAGTCTAGAACACATGCCCGCAGCATATCCTCCAAGCTCTGGATGGTGCGCTCGATTTTTCCATCTGTCTGGGGATGGAAAGCAGCGTTAAGGCGTAGCTGGGTGCCAAAATCATGCTGCAATCCTCTCCAGAATCGCAAGGTAAACCGTGCATCCCTATCCTAGACTATAGACCTCGGAACTCCGTGAAACCGCACCACCTCATCCACATACCTTCGTGCCAAAGCATCCACTACACTCGACTCCCTGATCGCCAGAAAGTGAGCCAATTTCGTCAACCTGTCCACTACCACCCAGATGGCGTCGTATCCCCCTTGGACCTTGGGTAGTCCCATGAAGAAATCCATTGAGATGTCATCCCAATTCCACTCTGGGACATCCAGAGGCTGCAGTAGGCCGCCTGGAACTCGGTGTTCATCCTTCACTTGCTGACACACTAAGCACTTGGCCACAAACTCTGCCACTACTAGCTTAACTCCGGGCCACCAAAACTGCCTCTTCAGTCCCTGGTATATCTTGGAAACTCCTAGGTGTACTGCCAGGGGTGAGTTGTGGAACTCAATGAGAACCTTTCCGCGCACCGCCTCCGGAACAAACAACCTTCCCTAGAAAAGCATTCGATTCTGACCATCCTATGTCCATCCTCCCGAAGCATTTCCCTGGTCAACTCGGTCACGCATCACTTCGCACTCCGAGTCTCCCCACTAAGACTCCTCCACCTGATGAAACAGAGATGACTGCACTGTTATCTGATATAGGAAGCCTCTACTACTATCCATCCTCGCATCCAGGTGTAAAGTATCCAACTCCTCCATCGCCTTCCAGGCGTCCGCCGACTCTCGGACCACATCCTTCTGCATCCTCCTGCTCAAGGCATCGACCACTACATTTCCCTTGCCCTCAGTATAAGAGATCTCGAAGTTGTAATCCTGGAGGAACTCCACCCATATTCGTTGTCGCAAGTTTAGGCCCCACTAGGAGAAGATATACCTCAAGCTTTTGTGGTCTATAAAGACCAAAAAGCGTTCTCCGATGAGGTAGTGCCGCCATAACTTCAGCGCAAAAATGACCGCTGCATGCTCCAGGTCATGGGTGGCGTAATTACGCTTATGAGGGCGTAGTTGCCTGGACCCATAAGAGATCACCCCTTGTTGCTGCATCAACACACATCCCAGAACCTGTCCTGAAGCATCGCAGAACACATCATACGCCGCCCCTTCTTCTAGAAATCTCAGCACTGGGGCACTGAACAAATTCTCCTTCAGATAGATGAAGGCTAACTCGCACTGCTCACTCCACACGAAAACCTAGTCTTTCTTGGTCAGAGATGTCAAAGGGGCTGCAACTCGGGAGAAGTTGAGTACGAATCTTCGATAGTAACCCTCCATCCTGAGGAAACTATGGACCTCTGCCACATTCTTGGGTGCTGCCCAAGAAACAACTGCCTCAACCTTTGATGGGTCCACCGCTACCCCCTGATCAGACACCACATTCCCGAGGAAGTGCACTTCTCATGTCCCAAACTTAATTTTGACAACTTCCCATAGAGCTGATGATGTCGGAGGACCTCCAGAACCATCCTTAGGTGATCTGAATAGTCCTCATCTGATCTTGAGTAGACCAGGATGTCGTCGATGAACACAACTATGAACCGATCTAGGTACTCCCAGAAGATGGAGTTCATAAGCCGCATGAACATAGCCGGGGCGTTCATAACACCGAAGGGCATGACTAAAAACTCGAAGTGTCTATATCTTCACCTGAACGCCGTCTTCGGGATGTCTCCCTCCTTCACCCTCAGCTGGTGGTACCCAGACCGCAGGTCGATCTTTGAGAACCATCCTTCCCCTTTTAGCTGGTCGAAAAGATCGTCTATCCTCGGAAGAGGGTAGCGATTCTTGATCGTCACCTGATTCAGCCTCCTATAGTCTATGCACAACCTGAGACCACCATCTGCCTTCTTTGAGAACAAGACTGGAGCACCCCACGGTGATGCACTTGGCTGAACATAACCCCTCTTCATCAGATCGTCAATCTGGACCCGCAACTCTCGTAGCTCCGAAGGTGCCATCCGGTAAGGAGCCATCGAGATCGGACGAGCGCCGGGCTGCAGGTCTATCCCGAACTCGATATCACGTCAAGGGGGTAGGGTCATCACCTCCTCAGGGAAGACGTCCATAAACCCACAAATGATCTCTGGAACTTCCACCATCTCAACATCTACTGACTCTACTGACAGCTTGGCTAACAAGGAGAGGAGGGGTTCCTCTCGCCTGCTGCCCTTCTGACCGCTCCGCTCACTGGTGAAGGTAACACGCCGACCGCCCAAATCTGAGAACACGACTCTTCTTCAGAAACAGTCGATGACGGCACACACCGAGAATAGCCAGTCGATGCCCAGGATGACATCGTATGGCTGTATCTGTAGCAGAAGAAGATCCCTAATCGACTGATGTGGCCCTATCATCAGTCTACATCCTCGACAAACAAAAAACAAGTCGGTATGGCCTCTGACTGGTGTTCTAAACACCAGGGGAACTGTAAGTCTCTTGGCATCTATACCCAAGGCACGGGCTAGACTGGGTGCAACAAAGGAGTGTGAAGCTCCGATATCGAACAAGGCATAAGCAAGAGTGCTAAAAAAACTGATCGTACCTCGAACAACCTCCGGCCCTACTGGAACTGCGGCCTCCACGACGTGTAGCTGTCCACGCCTGGATCCTCTACCCCTCGGCTGTCAGCCACCTCCCCGACCACGCCTTGGTCGAGGTCCCTGAGGAGCACCCTGAGGTCGCCCCCCTCCTCCCATGTCTGTCCTCGGAGGAGCGGGAGCTCGCTGTCCCTGCTGCTATTGCTGGAAAGGTCTGGTTGGAAGCTGCTGCTGGGGCGGGTGTTGGGGCTGTCCGCCACTGCCGTACTGCATCCGGTCCGGGAACTGACTCCGTAGATGTCCAGGGCTCCCATAGATGAAGCACCGCGGTCCTGGGCCAGAAGGAAAAGGGCGAGGACCGGGGGATCGAAACTGAAACTGCTGCGGTCTGCTCCCTGCTGGTCGGAACCTGGAGGGTCCTGACGCTGGAGGTCTGGTGATAATGGAATTCCCCTTCGATGGTCCCAGCTGGATACCCTCTCATGACACTCCTCCTAGAGCATGCATCCTCTCCACCACTTTGGCCTTCTTCTGGACCTCCAAGTATGTCGGCAGGGTAAAGGGGGTAACAGCATACTGGAGGGAGGGTCGGAGCGCCTCCTCCAAACGCCTTGCCCGAGACTCCTCGTCGGGAAAGAGGTCCGGAGAAAAACGTAGGAGGTCCTTGAACTTGATCCCTATCTCCCTCACGGACATACTCCCCTGTTGGAGGGAGAGTAGCTCCTGTCTCTTTTCTGCCTTCATCGTCGAGGAGAGGAATTCCGCCCGGAACCCACTCTCGAAATCAGCCCATGCCACCTCAGCCTCTCTCCTCTCCCCTAGGTAAAGCATCCACCACTGACGCGCTGCTCCCCGCATCTGGCTGACGGCCAGAGGAACCCAGTACTCGGTCGGGGACCGAATCAGGCCGAAGGCTATCACTAGCTCCTCTAGCCAGCCTTCCGTCTTCATGTCAGAGGTGCTGCCCTCGTACTTCTCGAGGGTCTGTCGCTGGAAGGCCCGAAGAGTCTTCTTCCACTGGTCATCCTCTTCCTCTCGATCAGCTCTCTGCCGATCGACCAAAGTAGTCTCCAGGGCCTCGATCGCCTGTACCACACGTGGTCGCCTTCTAGGTTCCATAGCTGCAAGGTAAACAAGGAATGCCTAAGCCCAAGTAGTGCAGAATATCGTTCTTAAAACTTCTTAAAATTTTAATTTATTATTAATTCCCAAGACATCCCAGAAACATGAGAACACAAGTCATTATGATGCATGTACCTTTCCTAGGGTCTCTACCCTGCAATCAGCGTGGCCTCACTTGGTCGTTCGGTAGGTCCAGAGTCCTTGCATCGGATCACGGGGGCCCCTAAAATCCCATGTCCTAGCCGGTCTTCCCTGGACTAACTCACGCACCGAGGTCACCCAACACTATTTCCTTACCATCCCATGCAATCCTCACTGTGCCTAACTCCAGACTCCATCCTATCTCTCAACCATCACCTCTGATACCATTCTGTCATGACCCGCCTTCACCAAAAAAGAGGGAAGGGTCAGCAGATTGCCAGACCCTTCCTTCTTTAAGTTGAAGGAGAGATAATGACCCCCGAAACCTGCCTTCAATAGGTCCCGGAGTGGTGACTAGCACCAAGGGTATAGAAATTACACACAAATGGAAGGCATTACCCTTTTTGTTTTATAGGACCGGGAGATAAGAAGATGAAACCCAACAACACCAAGGTAAAAGAAAAGTAAATCAAAAAGTAAACCATTCCCACATGCATGTTCCAAAATTAAGAGCCACAAAGTACAAAAGGTGACTACAAGGTAAGTACCAAAGAAGAAAAAAAATAGCAACTGTAACTGCCCCAAAGGTCCGAGCTAGTATGGTCCCGCGCGATCCCCGAAGTCCTCCTGGAAACCTGAAAGCAGTTTTATATACGTAGGGTGATCATACAAGTACACTCAGTAGGGAAAACCAAAGACTCTCGTGCACAAGTGGGGGAACCTACTAAAGTCCCGTGAGAAAAGGAGTAAACCAAACACCTATCAAGGTAAACTATCCACCCAAGCCTCACCAAGGAACACTCCCCAAATAACGCAAGTCAAGTAATATATATAATAAGAGCACATCGATGTTTGGGTACCCTGCGCCACTTTCCCACTGGTTATTGAGACATCCTACACATCGAACCAATCCCGCCATTCTGTCACCACAGTCCCACTGCCTCACCCGCCCGCACACACCTGGGCCACAACCACACGCAATCCCACTACCGAATCCCACCCGCAAACACCTGGGCCACAAATGTCACACGTAACCACGCCTGCAAACACCTAGGCCAGAACAACCACCACCACGCCCGAAGACACCTGGGCTAGAAGATCCACTACCACGCCCAAAGACACCTGGGCCTCATCTCGAAGATACTTGGGAAACTACCTGCCCGCACACACCTGGGCCATAACTACCAAAATACCCCGCCCGAAGGTTCTTGGGCTAATAATGGACCTTAGGACATCACAGCCTGCCCGAAGATACTTAGGATATCAGGGAAAGGGAGCAGAAAAGGATATAATAACCATCCACTAAGAATAGTGTTGGGAAAAACACCCTCCCCCATAAAATGGGGGTGTTCAGCACTAAGTTCTCAACTTGGGTGGGGCGCGAATAAGAAACACAAAGCTACAAGTATATACAGGTAACAAGCACTCACCCAAAGCTAGGTTTTTCTTCATACAACCTACAGATCACAACAACACTCAAGTCCGAGTCACGACTCTCGCCAAAAAACCCATTGTCCCATTCTTGTTTCATGTTCAGTGATAACATTCAAATAAGTTCATCCACTACTGGGAAACTAACACCATAAGAATAACCAAGGAAAAGAATCCATCCAACCATCAATTTAAACATTCACACTCAGTTCTCTTGTAAAGTCACAACAACAAAGTAAAAGTGAGAACCTTCGCAGTACTGGAACCAGACAACCCTGAGACACTGCCCCGTGTCCCCTCCCCCAAAAAGGTTTTTCATCAACAGAGGATCCCACCCCAATTTTTGATATAACAAGGTAACCACCCAGCCACAAAACTCACAACCACCGAATCCATAACAACAGGGAATCCCATTCCCAATTCCACAACCATCTAGAGTATAAAAACAGGGGATCCCATCCCCTCCCACATCTCCAGAAACCGGCCCATAAAAGAAAAACAACCAAACCACTACTACCAACCCAAATCAGGGTCATGCCTGTATTTTCAGATTTATAAGATTTAACACACTCCATGATTTCAATTCCGTGTTTTGACCAGGGTTAGCACAAAAGGGATTGATCATGGTGCTTTCAATTTATTCAGCCGGGTATACGTGATTAACCAATTTACTTTTCACAGAAGGAGTTTAAAATTAGGAACAATCCATTTAAAACACCACGAGGGGTTCATTAGTGCACAGACAATGACCACCAATAACCTCAATTTTCAGAAGGCGCAAGCCGACACAATTCAGAAATATAATCATAATATAAAAAAAATCAACGATCACAACCCCCCCTTATTTCCTTATAGAATCTGTTCATTATCTTTATTAGGTCTAGTTTGTCCAATTCTACAAAAACAAAAGCATGCCCACCCCACATGATACACCAAAGGGAGAGGCGATGAAAAAAAATTCCCTACTTGTTGGATCAACGATCTACGCCGAGGCCGAGGGAGGAACTTCACAGATAGCGATGCGGCTCGCCTAAATGAAAATCGCTTCGTCTATCAATGCTTAGGCTGGGCGCTGAACTCTACGCATAACGATGCGGCTCACCTGATGCACCAGAAGCTGTTCGTGAAAAGCCACGATCGAGGAAAGAAGGAACCCCAACTAACCCTTAGTTTATAAGAGTCATAGGCGGTTGAGATGAGAATGCCAAACTGCGTAGGAGCGGGGGTCATAGGTTGACCACGCAGTTGGGCAGTTACACACGGAGGTATCTTGGGGTTTTTAGGAATTAATTATGGGCTTTAAATGGTTTTAAAAGGAGTAAAAGAATTAGTTTACGTTGAAACTTACGTTGCGGGAGAGGAAAAGTCAGGTACTGGAGAAAGAATGAAAGGCTCGGAGAGGGGACACCGTGCCACCGTCATAGTGTCACCCTTACGGTGCCACCCTCACGGTGTCATCGTCACGGTGTCACCATCAAGGTGTCACCGTCACGGTGTCACCCTCACGGTGCCACCGTTTTTGGTGGAGCCTCACTTTGGAAAAGTAATGGTCCAGGAGGGTCCGGGCCATTACACCTACCACTGGCCTACGTGATGTCCTGGTTTGTGTAATATAGTTTTTTTTAAATATTCTCACAAATTAATTATAGATTCATTATTTTTGGAACCCTGTAAGATTACGATAAATAGAATATTTTTGAATTCTATTATCTTTTGGAGTGAAAGGTGAGTTTGTGGTAGTAATTAGTTGAAGGATGAAGGTCTACTTGTCAAGTATATTTTTTTCTCTTACTCTATGAAGAAATTAATTCGGAAATTTTATGGAAGAGATCTTAAAATCAAAAATGTGTTATCCCAATACCTTATGTTTTGTTGAACTGATGATATTTTATATAATCATAGATCGATGGCTTTGAGGCCCTCAATTGTACACTTGTTTGTGATTGAGGACCTCAATCACTACTTATAAATATTTACATTTTCCATCCAATTATGTGTCTATAATTGCCACCAATGTTCTCTAAATCTAGATCATAATTTGGTGGTGACTTTTTCATTTCCCCTTCCCTCTAATTAAGACTAAATTTTATTAACCCAATTTTCGATGTGGGTTTTCCACAAAGGTTTTTTTCAATTTTTAACATTTTATTTTTGAAGAAAAATTTCAAATTGTGAGGATAAAATTTATTGAAGGAGGGTAGAATGTAACACCCCAATATTTCATAGTACGTTATCTCATTAAAGTAATTCAATAGCTTGCGCTACACGCAACATCGAGTTCAAGTGTACCCCAACTTACCAAACTAGTCGTTCATAAGCGGTTATGAATAGTATTAACTAAATTTTAAATATTATATACTCTATATAATTTTAACATCCATATTATGTGTTTCTTAGATATAATATAAGAACAAATTCATTTTTTCTGTTAAAAGAAGTGTTTTTTAAAAAATAAAACTTTATCGCCTTTTAATGGAGAAACTTTCTTAAAACAAAAAATTTACACTTTTATATCTTAAATTTAATGAAATTAAATTATTCTTTAGAAGAGGGACAAAAAAATTTAGTTTGGATAATTTTTTGGTACTTTTTTGATAACTTTCATATTTTGAAAAATAGTGAAAAATACTAAATTTTAATTGAAAACAACTTTTTTAATCAAAATAATTTAGAGTGTTAAATTTTGGATTTTAATGGTTTGTAAGTATAATTAGATTATATTTTTATAATTTAATATAATTCAGGACATTAAAAGTAATTTCACATTTGAATTTGACATAAACACATATCAATATTTTGATATTTTTTACTTTAAAAAAACCTGTTTTTTAGTTTTGACAACAGAAATTAATTTGAAATTAATAAATGCAACTTATATATTTTTAATATGTTGAAATATATTTCATTTTTTAATTCTTAATATGAAAATTAGCTTCAGGTGAATTTTTGGTATTTTTCTGAATACTTTCAATTTTTGATGAATAGTGAAAAACACGGCGTTATTATTTAAAACCGACTTTTTATTTAAATAATTATTTATTTTATTTAAATTTATTTTATGTCAAAAAATATATATAATACCTATATAAGTTCAATGTAATTAAGTGGAGTCATTTAATAATAAAATTAGATGTATAAATTTTTATTGAGATTTTTATCGTCTTTTACCCATTTTCTAGAAGCATTTTAAAATTTGCATAAAACATAATTTTACTGATTATGTGAGTTGAATTTCAAAAATCCGAGAGAAAATGTTGAAATCAGTAAGTAAAATGTGATTCAAAAAGATGAAAATAATTTTTGGGGAATAATAACTTTTGACATAGTTAAAAGTAAACAGGGTAATTAAAGGTAAAATGATATTATGATTACCCTAACACATGTCATAATTCTATTGGATAAGTTTAATTAAAACAAAAACAACCTTTGTAATAAAATATGATCCTTTTTGTCCACTTGTATTAGATTAGGACATTTATTATTATTTTATTTAAAGAAGAGCTAAAAGTGTTAAATTCAAAGTTTATTAACTAAACCATTTTTAATATAGAATTATACATAATTAAAATCTGACTATAAATATTCATTATAAAGATAAAAATATTTAATAAATCATGGTATTTTATTTATAATTTTTATACATTAGATAATTAAATTTATTTCTAACACAATGATGATGCAGTAATTACCTTATTAATGAAAGAATCAAATAAATGGTATTATAAATATTAAAATAAAATTAATTTCAAAGTTTTTATTACATACATGAATATTTTAAGTTAATATGACATGTTAGGCTTGATTAGATAAATTTTTTGAAGTGATAAGGTTGTTATGACTTTCACAAAAACAAAATACCAAATAGTGTCCAAATTGACATAAATTAATTTTTAAAACAAATACTCTATTATTGGTTGATATAAAATTCCCAAAACACTAAGGTTCAGATAATGGGATTAAATAATATTATATATG
The DNA here is from genome assembly GCA_963277665.1 of Viscum album. Lineage (NCBI taxonomy): Eukaryota > Viridiplantae > Streptophyta > Magnoliopsida > Santalales > Viscaceae > Viscum > Viscum album. The sequence continues at coordinate 1,057,719,970 of OY728133.1, forward strand.
TCATTAATTAATCAATTGTGGTTCTATTGGTAGTTTAGATTAAGTTTATTAACCATATAGTGTAAGAATACAAGATGACACAGTAAAAGTTAAACAATTTAACTAAGAGTTAAATCTAAAATATAAGGTTAAAATGGTAACCTAAACTTGTATAAAACCTATTTGTTGAGAGAATTTAGACCCATAACCACATAAGGCTCTAAATAAATTCATTTGGAGCCATTATAAACAGTAATTTATTGTATAATAAATGAATATTTTAATCTTTTCCTAAAGTGACCCTCGCCCCTCTTATAAAAGGGCACTTCCCCTTCTCTCAAAATCACACCTCCAAAGCCATTTGGATTAGCCAAAACCTGCCCAAATATCCTAACTAATTCCCTAAAATCAACCTAGAGTCCTTAATTTTATCATAATTCCAAGATAAGAATCCATTTTGATCAACTCAAAAGGAAACACCTGAAGAAGAGATAATAATTTCACCACCCTCTTTCAAGTTATTTTCTTTTTCCACTTCCTATTTCTTTTTTGCTTCCATACCAAAATAATAACTCCAGTACCTCCTACATATTTTTATGTTATTATAAATATGGTACAAACATATTCATTATTCTATCCATCCTATAAATGACAAAGTCACCATACATGCGTACGTAGGGCTTACCGTCTCCACATCGTGGTGTAGTTTGTTATTAAAACACTTCATTATTTGGATGGGTATAATAATGAGTATGGATGATGTAAATAATAAATATAAAATTTTAATGATTCTTTATATATGACATAACATCCAATTACATACTATTTCACCATCAATATAATGATATTTTCGCTCGTGCGTACGTACGGATTACCGTCTCCAAGACGCGATGAGATTCATTCCCACGTTCACCATTCATAGATGATTATAAAAATATATATTATTAATAAGTATGTAATATATGAAATAATAAATCTACTAGATATATATATATATATATATATATATCTGTACTTACATATATCTTATTCATTTCCATTCAAAATGATATGAAAACGGAAACAGTGTTTATGCGTATGTACGACCTACCATCTTCATAAACGGTGCCTTAAATTTCATATATATATCTATTATAAATATTTTATTCTAAATATATATGATATATAAATAAATTTTTATATTTTGGATGTATTTAAATCATGATCTAAATGATACGATCAAGAATAACTAGTTAAAACACGTACGATAAAGAAAGCGATTATTACCCAAAATGTTGATTTAACATGGAAATCATTATTAAATGGTTATAAAGTCATAAAGGAATCATGTATGATATAATAAATATGAATATGGTTCTATTATAATTTAATAACATACTATGGCCATTATACAGGAGGTTAAACGTACCCTAGACCAAAGGAAAGTGCAAGGTAAGGGTTAATTTCACAATCTCTTTATTATCCAAGGTTGTTTTTACTGAGTATCTACTGAGACATATTTATTATCCATGTCCATGTTTCATAAAAGAGTTTTCAAAGGGATTATTTTTAAGGGACTCTTTTACGAAAACATCATTTTAAATGTTTTAAAGATTTATTCTACGAAACATTTCTCATTAAGGTCCATGTTTTCAAAATGGTTTTAAGGATTTATATATATGGACCTGAATGTTTTAAAATGTTAATTTCTTTAAAAAGATTCAATGTGGTATGAGACACATTGATTCAAAACTATATTTTAAATGACTTCATTTATAAATTATATGACTTTTAAATGATTTCATGAAAAATGGATATTTCTCTCAAATATGTTTACTGATTATTTTCAACTTTGTCAACATCCTTTACAGGATAATATTATTGATAGAGGTTGATTTATTTTGATACAAATATTCCATATTTTATTGAAGGTTTTGTGATATGTTTGACTGTGGATGTGTTATTTTTATACAATTCACGGTTTATAGTTAACGTATTGACATTTTGTATGCTAGTTTTAATACGAATGTTTATGTAATGTTTCAACCTTTTCATATAAGGAATGTATTGGGCTTAGTAAGTGATGGGTGGAGCCCGCTATAGCTCCTTGGTGCATCGGTAGGTCTCATGAGACAATTAGACGTGGAATTGTCCAAGGCCTTTCCCAATTTTGATATATAGTTTTGGCCGAGGCCTTAATCATTTTTAGACGTCTTCATCGAGGACTTGACAAAATGTTTTAGAATGTACCTCATTATACATTCCCTCATTATGAAAATATTATTGATGGTTCATGTGGTTATTTGACAAGTATAATAACCAGGACTTTATTTTATTATGGCATTATTTACTTAGCTCATATTCCTACCATAAAGTGTTCATGTTTATTATTTTTAAAGGTATGTGTTTTCAATTATTCACCATGCCTAATGTTTATGTTATATTCCACTGTACTTTTTACCCTTACTAGGCATTTGAGATCACCTGTTTATATGTTTTATTTTTCCCAGGATGCGAAGAAGTATATTATGACTAACCTATAGGGATAGTCTAAGTGATATGAATGTGGTCAATGGAGACAATGTTGTTGTTGTTTTTTATTTTATAATGTAATGTAACGTTCATGTATGTAATTTATTTTCTAAGATTGCTAAACTGATCGGTCCTTCGGGACACGATTCTTTGTAATCATTCCAATGTATTAAAATAATGCATTGAATCTAGGTAATTGGGGTCAGGGTGTTACAATACTAGGCCTCAACCTCCAGCACTTGGGAATACCACTTCCACTAGCACCTTCTCCTCCATCTGATCCTCAGCCTTTTGTAACACTGTGTAAATTCATTACTATAAACAAAGATTTTGTACTCCTATCTAATACTGGGATAAACTCCACTACTAATTTTGTCGTGATAGATGTACCAGCTTCACCCTCTATACTAGGTAAAGAAATAGATTCTCCAGCTTCCACTACAGATTCCCCTATTCTTCTAAATTACCCTATTACATACAATGACTCTTCTGAGGCAACATAGTGATTGGTTTTTTCTCACTTATTTCATTATCCATATATCTTTTGTGATATACTAGTGATGTGATAGTTTATTTTCATACAGAATTATTTTTATATTTCATTAATAGTCACAGGAACTCTAGAGTGATATGGGAATCTTTATTTGACTAATTACCATATTTTTTAGCTCACCACAAGGGGAGTATTATTTTGGAGTTTATTTTTATTACTTTTCATTTTGAATTACTTCTTTCACTACATCCCCTTGCCCGGGTCCACTTGTGTTTTTCTGCATACTTTTCTCCTCCTTAGTCATGCACTTAGGGCACAATTTTCAATATTATGTGTGGGGGAGAGTCTCTGACTACACTGTTATTTTACCTTAAAACGATCTAGGAGACATCATTAATATATGAAATATTTTAAAATGTTGAATTTTTTTATTAATTATAATTATAAATAATAAATACATAAATGATTATTTTAAAAATTACAGGGTTATTTTAAATTTAAAATTATACTAAAATAATTGGGGATATATTTTGATTTTTTATTTAAATTTTTAGCCATTTACATTTATGAGACTAGTCATTTTTATTCACATCATAACCTAATTGACACATTTTTATCCTTATTTCTGAGAGGTATTCTATAAATTTTTCTATATTCTTTCTCTTACCCACTTTTATGAGAGATTTTAAGGATATGTATAACTACTATAAATGATGTGGTTTTCTATTAAAAACATAATGATTTTGGAATCACTTTAAAATGATTGAGGAATTTGATTAATGTTTTCATACCCTTTGACCTTGAGACCTAACCTACATATGACCTTTGTGAAACCCTTAGAAACCATGAAATTCCTTGATATGAAGCAACATTAAAATCTTATTTATCCTTTATACCCTAATTCTCTAATAATATTTCATGATTATTCAATTGAGCTTATCAGAGGGAATTTTTCTATTCATGGAACATTTTGGTGAGTGACCCTGAAATTAAATATGGGGGAGTGTGCCAATTTTTCATTTTTGGGAAGAAAGGTTCCAAACCACCATTCATAATATTATTTGTTGTCCATTTTAAAAAACAAAACAAAATGTAGGAAAAATTAAAGAGGTTCCAAAATTCATTCATTACACTTATTAATGGTTTATAAACCCATTTTCAAATAGAATTTAATAGTGATAGTTAAATTTTAGGGTTCTTTATTGGGGATTCTATTTAATTGAGCTTTATTATTGAATATCATTCTTTATTATTTTAGAATTCAACCTCATTTTTCAAGCCTATTAGATTAGTTTTCACATCATCACCTACCTACCCTTAGCCTCAGAAACATTTGAACCATATTGAAAGACATCTTTATTTTTGTGATTTTATTTATATGTGGAGATTAAGAATACTTCCAAGCCTATGAATATAGTTCATATACTTGAGTTTGAGAATAAATCTGATTAAATAATCTTGAGTGATGAGTGTGTTATTTACTAGTGAGGTAAATCATCAAGTAGAATGTATATTAAATAAATTTTAAAAAAATGAATAAAAGAGGATGAAAATATTTAATTGAATGATATAAGAGGTGAGATTAGAATATATTTAAAATTAAAATATGTAGTGTGCTTTTTAAAATCCCCTACTATGGCTATAGATTTTATGACTATGATGTGCCTTATTTTTGTATGCATTTTCATATATATTATTGAGTATAAAAACATGATTTCACTAGATACATACTATTTTGTGGATAACATGATTTAATTTGGTATTTATATTGATATTTCAGGATATTCTAATCAAATTAAAAAATTGAAAGTGACCAGAACAAAAGTTCATGTATAAACAATGTGTACTTTATAAACTCAAACTATGTAACCTTGCCCCGACACAGTTCATCCAATCTGAGTACATGCCTATATTAATAGACATATCATACATGTCATGCACTCCTTGTTCACACTTTGTGTGTTCCCTTCTAGAATCATTTGCGTCTGAAAGAGACACTACACTCCATGTGGGTCGGTGCTACATGTTGTGTACCCCCAATGACTGACCATTAACACCTTCAATTTCATGGAGTGGTGCACGAATCACCTATGAGAGGAGAAACAAAATCCAATAATAGTTGAATTTACTAAAAGATATGTTATTTAGGATACAGAATGTGTAGTCTCAATTTCTAAAAATAAGATGACATCCCTCTAACTTTGGGGTTGGACACTCCAAAGGGATATGCCACTGCTCTGTCGACCAACCTCCTCTATAATCTAAATTTGAGTTTTCATTATATTTTAAATTCTCTTTTAACTATAATTATCCATCTCCATACTTAATTTCTATCGTATTGTGGGTAGGAATTGATCTTCTTCTCAACACATCATGATCATGGTCGTAAGAGGTTAATATTCTTTTGTTGGGGTTGTTATAAATTATTGGTGTGTTTTGATTTAAATTCTGAATTGTTGTTTTTATTATTATTTTTATTCTATAATTAATTTAATGAATTAAATTCCTGAATTACCATTGGTGTTGTATTAGACCAAAAACTACACTAATGGAGATAACTAATGGATTTTCAGTTGGTGAACCCATAACCATTGGGTGAGTTTTCTGCCACTATTTCAGGGGTAAGGAACTTTAGTGTATTTTAAGTAATTAATCACTAAACCAAGAGATTAATCTTTTAAACATGAAATTGATTGTAATTTGACCAAGATATATCAATTTATTTGAATCTACATGGTAGAAAATATCATTTATAATTTTAATGTTATGTAATGATTATTTTAACAAACCCTAATTGAATTGAAACCACGACACACTTGTTTTCTGATTGTTCTGTCATTTCTTATATTGTTAATTTAATTTTAACAAATAATTTCACTCTTTCAATATTTTATTTACGTTCCCTTAAACCATTTCACCTAAATATCTAAATTAATCTCCAAATTGCACTGATCCCATTTATTTTCTATATTCCCTGTGGGATCAAACTCACTTGTCGCAAACTACCTATTTAATTGGATTAGAATGAAATAAATAAATTTTGACAATTTGACCTCACCTTGAAATGAGAGTGGGTCATTGACTAAAAGACTAAGGGATATCTTAGGATTTGGGCCTAGGGGAATCTATGAGAGCCTTCACATTATTTAGCTAGATGGAAACATATACATTAAATTCAATTAAGTTATAACATTATGGTTGTCTTCCTTAGTGCACATTACTCATGTCAGGTTGATTTATTTGATTTTGTTGCATTTTTTTAGTTCCTTGATGATTTTTTTATCATGTGTTTTGGCCATTTCCATTTATTTGGTTATATGATGATGATGTTTATTATTACCCTTATTATGCCTTAATTAGGTATATTGAGCATGTTGTTTCATATGGCCTTATTTCCTTACTCAATTCAAATTAATAAATGTTTTTAGAATTTTTTTTAAAATAAAACCAAAGGTATTTTGAAGTATTGAATTAAATTGAAATTTATTAAAGGTGAATTTGTTTTGGAATATTATTTTTAAATCAATTTTAATGTATTTCTTAGTTTAAATCCTTAAATAGATTCATTATGGTATCATACTAGGTTTTTTTCATTAAATCTAGTATATTATTTTGTCTATATATAGACTTTTTTTAATGAGATATATAATGGAAAAGGTATTATGTATACATATGGACATTTATGATTACTATTGTTTATTATTTTGATAGAGGAAATTTGGTCTCACAAGATTAGCTCATGAGGAGATATATTTCATTTTTTTTCCTTTGGGAAGTATTTATTAAATATGTTTTCCCTCTTTCTCTATTTTTGTATTTCTAGTTTTTGACATTTTATACCATGTATATGTCTCTAATATGGAATGTTCTATATATGCTACTTTTAATGGATCTTCCTTTGTTCATTACTTAATTACACTAATTATATGTCTATTTATTCAATTGATTCCAATTATATTGGTGTGGTTATCCCATTCCATGCATGGGTCTTATCGATTTACTGTGGGTGAAATAGTTCCCATGTGGGGATTCTTTATGAACTATGCTTATCACCAGAATAAGGGGATCTGGAATGCACTTCCGGCCATGGGGCCTACTGAATTGGGTGACGGGTTGAGTAAAACCTAGTTAGTTGAATAAAAAATGGAAATAATAGAGGTTTCTTTTATTGGGTGTCATTTGTAGACTAGAGTTAGGACCATCATAACTCCATAGGTGAGAGAGGTGGAGTTCCATTTTAGCTGTTTTTCATATCAAACTTCCTCTAGTACAAAATATGTCTTTAACAGTACTAAAAATTTCCTTTATTAGTCCTAGAGAATTACTTACACTATAATGAGATTAAAATCCCTAGTATTTTATTATTGAAAAAAAATAATTGATAAAAGGATCCTTTATTAGTGCTTATAGAAGCACTAATAAAGGGGTCCTTTATCAGTGCTTAAAAATCATTGATAAAGGTTCGTACTATAGTGTGTTTTAATAGCACACCACAACACCAAAAACACCATTAAATAATATAAAATGATACATACATACTGAAAAATTCACATGGAGTCATATCAGTCACACCGTGCATCTAATTGAGGTGAATCTGATTCCTACACATCTCAAATGACTTATGTATTGTTTTCCTAAAGTATCAAAAAAATATAAATGTGATTTCTAGTAATTGAGTATGTCACTTGTCTTTTTAACTAAAATGTAATTTTAAATTGGAAATACACACTTTGACTCATACTGGTCACATCATGTGTCAGTATAACATGATACCAACTCATACACATTAAAAATTAATTATTAGTCATTTTCCTAAATTATAAAGAAACTCTAAGTGTGTTTTGTCAGTTTTCAGTCAGTGACACTTTTTCAACAAAAATATTGATTTTAAACTGATAACAGACACATTGAGTCATATTGGACACATAATATATCATATTAATGTGTGGTTCATTCCTACAAATCAAAAATGAATTGTGGATTATTTTTTAAAATTATAAAAACAATATGAATGTATTTTCTCAATTTTGAGTTGGTGAATTGTCCACTTCACTCAAATCGATGTACATTTTAAATAAAAAGATGCACACGGAGTCATATAGGTCACACTATACATCTGATTGAGGTGAGGCTAATTCTTAAAAATCTAAAATTTCTTATTGATAATTTTTGTAATGTATAAAAATAATACTAATGCATTTACATAGTTTTGTGTACATCACTTTCCTTTTTTACAAAAAAAATGCCATTTTAAACTGAAAACATCCACTTTGACTCATACTAATCACATCCTATATCAGTTTGATATGAGAATAGTTCATACACATCAAAAATGAATTATTAGTCAATTTTATTAATTATCATTAAAATCTAAGTGTGTTTTCTCAGTTTTTAATGAGTAACATTTTTTGAACAAAATTGCCGATTTTAAACAGATAATAGACACATTGTGTCATGTCAGGAACATCAAGTATTATATCAAGTTGAAACTCATTTTTATACATCAAAAATGACTTTTGGATAATTTATAGAAAGTATCACAATAATAGGAATGTTTTTTATTGTTTTTGAGTAGTTTAGTTGTCATTTTTATTAAAATTGATGTATTTTTTAAATAAAAAGAGACACTTAGAGTCATACTAGTCACAATGTGTGTAGGATTGAGGTAAAACTGATTCTTACACATCTCAAATGAATTATAGATCATTAAACTAAATTATAAATACAATATGAATGTGTTTTCTCAGTTTTCGAGTATGCCATTTGTCATTTTCATTAAAATAGATGTCATTTTTAATAAAAAGATGCACTTTGAGTCATACTGATCACACTGTGTGTCATATTGAGGAATGAATGATTATTACATGTCTCAAATGACTTATATATCATTATCCTAAAGTATTAAAACAATACTAATGTGTATGTTTTTTTTGATAATTTTATTTGTTTTTACTAAAATGTCATTTTTAACTGGAAACACACACTTTAACCTATACTAATTATAACGTCCCGGTTTCAGGAGCCATCTAGAGGTTCCCCGTACCCGATTGGTCAAACGACCTAAAGCACATTTCCCCAAAATCCAGAGGTTGCCAACTAGCAGTGAGTGACTTGGGTGTGATAGTGGGGAAACTATACCCTCATTAGCAGACTAACGCATCAGAAATAAACAAATAACAATAGCGGAAGTAGTAAAACATGAAATAGGTAATAGTGGGAGTAATAAATAATTAGAGCACACATATATAATTGATTCATGATATGTATGTCTAGGAAATCATCCAAAAAGTCACAATGCTGGAATACAGTACAAAAATAAAGTCCAAAAGAAAACCAAGTAAATAGCTCAACAACATCGCAAGCCTCAGCCTGGTCCCAAGCTCCCCAACAACACAACAATCAACTACCTGAAGTAGAAGGGTGATTTCCCTTATCTATACATGTAACAATATAATTTGTTTGGGTCCAAAATCATGACCCAAATAGGGTGTGAGACGAATCCCAGTAGGCAACCACCCAAAGATCTATTCCTAACAGTTAGTGAATATATATGGCATGCAATATACAAAATGAAGCAATAAACAAGGAAGTACTCAAAAGTAAACAATCCTATAGTTTCAATTATATACATTTCCATTTATTAGTTAAGTAAACAAATATCATAAGTAATCCTCTGGGAATTACTCACATCCTAACCCTTCTGGTTCAACAAAACAAAACACAAGAAACCCTCTGGGAAGTAATCACAGTGTAACCCCTCTGGTTCAGCTTTAGGAAAGACACTCTAAGGAAGAACTCATCGTCAATTCCCCCTTTAGTCTTGTATTAGTATCTATAGACACTATGGAGAAGCAATCAATGTCCAATTCCCCCTATGGTCTCGTAACAAGGAAACTACAGACACTCTGAGGGAGCACAAATTCCATCCCCCTTATGGTCTCGCAACATAAAAGTAAATATACACTCTAGAGAAGACCTCAATATCCATTCTCCCTATGGTCTACTACACCAGGTTCCCACAGCCCTGTGTAAGTCAAACATGCACAAACGATATACACAAGCCAAATTAAACCTCCAAAACTACTTGGATAAACAATCTACAATATCTCACAACATGTTAGATAAATTCACTCCATCCTAACAATACAAGGCATGTAAAACTATTCATCCTAATAGGAAAAGCTAGACCAAATGGTCAATATCAAGAAAACATGGGTAACACATCCATAGCAAGGTAAATAACCATATTTACAATAAAAAACCTCTACTCAATCACACAAGGCATAACAGACAATAACATGGCAAAAAACTATAAACACACAATACCCCGAATAAGGGTATTGGGAAATTTTGAACATATAAATCAAAGAATAACTACAAAAAGGCACTAACCACCTACCTCAGCGTTGTAAAATCTATATATGTGAGCATCGGGCCTTGAATCTCTTTATAACTCCATAGATCTACAAAAAATCTAATCATGTTCAACTAATGATATCTTGTGAAAGAAGAGGAATCAGGAAACAAGGATCTAGAAGAAGGAAGAGCTTACCTTGGAGATTCCAACACAATCGACGGTGGTCAATTCAGAGAATGGATGGTGAGTTTGGGGCTTAGAGAATAAATGGAAGTCTCGTTCACTCCTGGACGAGAGGAATGAAGAAGAAGTGCGTTCTACCGATTAGACATGACCCCGGTACATTAAATGAAATAAAAAGAAAGTACACAATGTGTTTTTTAAAAGTACACGATGTGTACTAGCCTTTACTAAGCTATGCTTTAAGCAGTCTCCAGGTCACCCCACATGGACATGTGTTTGGCAGTAACATGGCCAGCACACAGCTACCTGCAGAAACCGAGTACACGGCGTGTACTCCTAAAATTTCTAGAAACTCCCCTTTTTTCTCGAAAACCCCATAAAAAAGATTCAAACCTAAAAAAAGATCCGGGTTATTAAAAACTTCCCCCATAAAGAAATTTGTTCCCAAATTTCTCTAGCAAGGCAGCGTAGAAGAATAATCCTTGAACAACTCCAACCACTGCGATGGTACATCGGCCTCCCTCTCCCTAGTCTCGTCCTGTACTTGCCCGTGCTTCCATACCACTCGTACCAGAGGAACAAACCATCCATAGAGAACCTTCACACTACGATAAAAAATCTGAATAGGATGCTCCTTGAATGATGCATCCACCTCTATCTCAACCTCCTCAGGTCGAAAGACATAAGGCGAGTCTGAGAAGTAACGTTATAGATGAGAAAAATGAAAGATGTCGGGCATAGCATGATACCTCTGAGATAATTGCAACCAATAGGCAACTGGCCCAACTCTTTCCAAAACCTTGAATAGTCTAACGTAACTCGGGGAAAGCTTACCCTATCTCTTAATCCTCTTGTGTCCTAACCTCAGTGTGACACGTAAAAAAACCTGATCTTTGACCTCATACTCCAGAGGTCATCATTATTGATCAGCATAAGACTGTTGTCATGAAAGAGCATTAACCATCCTCTTTTGAATAAACTCTATTTGTTTTTTCTCTCCTAGACAAGACAACGTCTCAACATAGCTAAATCTCCTGCTTCCAGCCAACACAAGGGTGATTGGCATGGCCTACCATACAAAGCCTCATAAGGTGCTATCTGAATAGTTTCTTGAAAACTATTATTGTAGTCAAACTCTATGAGAGGTATGTGCTTCTCCCAAGAACCTCCAAAATCTATGATGCATTCTCGAAGCCTGTCCTCAAGAACATGAATTGTACACTTAGACTAACCATCTGTATGGGTATGGTATGTTGTACTCAAAAGTACCTAGGTACCCAATTCCCTCTATAGTCCCTTCCAGACCTGAGAAGTAAAACATGCATCCTTGACTGAAAAAATGTATTGTGGAACCCCATGTAGATGTAAAATATCTCAGATGTACAACCATCCCATCTCATTAACACTGAAGGTCTCCTTGATCGACAATAAGTGTGCAACCCTCATGATTCTATCAATGAAAACCCATACTACATCATTTCCTCGAGGTGACCTCAGTAAAACTATCACGAAGTCCATCGTGACATCATTCCTCTTCCACTCAAGAATGGGTATCTGCTACGAAAGCCTCGACGGTCGCTGATGCTCCACCATCACCTGGTGACAGGTGGAACACCTCATGACAAAACTATCAACATATCTCTTCATCTCTAGACACCAATACTAATAGTGTAGATATTGATACATCTTGGTGACACTAGGATGAACTGCCCAAACTGAGGAATGAAATTCCCACATCATCTCTTTGTGTATGTATGATGACACCCATACACACCCATAAAAATGAAATATCTCATCCTCGCCTATGGTCCATCTAGGAATAAGGTCCTCTATTGACACACTTTACCATGGGACTAGGCCTTCAGAATCTGATATATGCCTCATTTGTACTCGATCAAGTATAGTAGAGGTGATAGCTATAGAAGAAAGGAATGCATGCCCTTGTCTATCGTGCACCTCCAATTGCATCTCAGAGAACATAGCCATAAGTTTCTACTCACTTTTAGCCTCCTAAAATGCATGTATCTGAGTCCTCCTGGTTAATGAATCAGCTACTGCGTTGCCTTTCCCAGGCTTATATGGAAGCTCAAAATCAAAGGGATGAAGGTACTCAACCCACCTTCGCTGTCTTAAATTCAGATTGCACTGAGTAAATATGTACTTAAAACTTTTTTGGTTGGTGAAAACCACAAAATTCTCTCCCAACAAATAATGTCTCCAATAGAATAAGACATGAATAGCTATAACCAACTTGAGATCATGTGTTATGTAATTTCTTTCATGTGACCTCAACTGCCAAGACATGTACGCAACGAATCCTTCCCCCTTCATAAGCACTGCTCCCATCCCGATACTTGAATCATCACAGTAAATAGTATAGATATTTCTCAGCTCTGGAAATACTAGTATCAATGCTGAAGTCAAACTCCCTTTTAGATCTTGAAAGAATGACTCACAAGAATCTGACCACAAGAACCTTGCAACCTTCTTAGTTAGGTCCTTCAGTGGCACTGCTAAGAGTGAAAAGTCCTTTATGAAATGTATATAGTATCTATCCATCCCTAGAAAACTTCGTACCTCAAAGACGTTCTTCAGCTACTCCCAGGAAACTACTGCTCTCAATTTTTCTGGGTCTATTGATACCCCTGTCTCTGAGATAACATGAGCCAATAAGTGAATTTTCTCCATCCAAAAGTGGTATTTTGAGAGCTTAGCATATAACTGAAGCTCTCTCAATGTACTCAAAATGATCTCAAGATGTGTGGTATGGTCGTGTTGAGTGTGAGAGTACACCAAGATATCGTACATGAAGACCACCATGAAAGAATCCAAGTATGGATAGAACACTCGGTTCATTAGTGCCATGAAAACTACATGCATGTTCGTGAGACCGAACGACATAACCAAATACTCGTATAGACCATAACTTATCTGAAAGGCTGTAAGAGGTATATCTGATGGTCTAATGTGCAACTGATGATAACCAGATCTCAATTCAATCTTTGAGAAAACCCGGGCTCCTTGAAGCTGATCGAAGAGATCATCAATCCTCAGCAATGGATATCGGTTCTTGACCGTCAATTGGTTCAACTTTTGATAATCCACACAACGTCGGAGTGTACTGTTTGCCTTCTTTGTAAACAGGATAGGATAACCCCAAGAAGATGTACTGGGTCGGATGAAACCCTTTTCTAACAACTCCAACAACTACTTCTTGAACTCCTGTAACTCTGGTGTAGCCATCATATAAAAAATAACATACATCGGTGCCCCTCCTAGCATGATCTCAATAGAAAATTCTACCTCATGCTCTAGAGGAAAACCTAAAAATTCCTCTGGAAAGACATCTCTAAAATCATCCACCACTGGAGGAAAGTAAATATGTGATATACCCTTGTAGTCCATATATAGACTAGAAATATAGGCTCTAACTCTTCCCAACCTATGATGCTCGGGTACCTCTCTATTCTCCTGGACATCCCACCCTCCATTAGACAGAAACATACCACCCTATGGTGATGTAAAACTCACCCTACGATGATAGAAATCGAAAACAGCCTAAAACGGAACTAACCAGTCCATTATGAGAATGAAATCTTAGCCTGTCATCTCTAGGACATAAAGGTCCTATAAGAAGTGACACCCACCGACCTCATGAGAGCACTCCTTGCACTAAAGTACACTAGTCATACTTGTCCCCAACAGATTGTCTAATGTTAAGACATCAATAGAAGAAAATATTTAGAGTCCAAGGCTCTCCACAAAAGTAACAGATATAAAGCTATGGGAAGACCTTATATCAAATAGTGCAGAAGCTAAAACTGAGGAAACTAGGATTGTACCTCTAACTTTAGAGGGTTTGGGATCCTGCTTCTACTAGGCCTACTCCACTGCAAAATTCTGGCCTGTACTGTTGCCCTGTGACCCTGCCTGACCACCCTGAGATGATCTACCTTGTTGTCCTAAAATCCTACCGACTGGCTACCATGGCCATGACCTCCACCTCGGCCTGAACGACCAGAAAAACTCATGTTCCCAGACTAATAAGAAACTGGTGGTGCTACTCCTGAATGAAGAGTCATATAAGAACCCCTATCAACAGCTGTTGGTGAGAAAAAATGATAGAAACATTGAATATGACCCTTCTTGCTACAATATCGGAACTCCACTGGGTCTCTCAAGAAATGTGACCTCGTATTCCCACTCTTCCTGCACTGGTATCACACCACCTAGCCACCAAAAGAAGTATCCCGCTTCCTTGGATCCCTGTGTGTAGTCTCCCTACGACACTTTCTACTGTCAGTAAGAGGGTTACCAACTCCAGATGTCGAGCCTCCCTGGATCACAACTCCAGAATCCCTCAGATTTCACTCTATTATCAGCGCATAGTTGACTATAGAAGTGATGAAAGTCAACCTGACGATATTCACTTAAGATCAGATGTCATGCCTAAGACTATCCTCAAACTTTCTCACCTGAAATAACTCATAAATCCCTGGAATATGCATGAAGCATTGCAGCTATGTGAAGTGGGAAGAGTACTCCATGACTAAGATATTACCCTATTACAGACTCATTAACTCTTGGGCTCGATCGGCCCTCAAAGTCTCCAGGTAGAAGTAGTCATAGAAGGACCGCTAGAACTCGTCTCATTCCATAACCTACTAGCGTCCCGTCTATGAGATCACATCTCAGCATCTCTTGGAAGAATCCCAAATCATATAAATAGAAAGATTCACCATCATCTCTAGAGGTGTCTCCAGATGCTCGAAGATAGAAAGAATGGCTTCTAACCATGAATCTGCAGCCTAGGGACCTCTGTCCCCCGTAAAGGTGGGAGGATGCTGCTTCTGGAAAACCCGTGTCAGCTCTGCTGTAGATGGGGAAGGATGCTGTACTCCTCTAAAGGCCTGAATTAACCTCATGAAGCCCTCTAGGAACTATGCTTCAGCACCTGTATCTGGAATAACGGTTGGTGCCAAGATTGGCACTACAAGAGGATATGTTGGTAGTCCCTGATCATCCATGTCTGTTGTCTAATCACTGCCTTGTATCTGGCGTACAACCAGAGGATGTCTTGGTGGCATGACTCTACAAGTTCAAGTGCACACCATAGTATCAATATTATCAAGGACTAAAACTTATAAGTGAAAGAAAGTAATAGGAACAAGAAAGCATTCAAGTTTTTCAAAACATGGATACATGGTGTGTACAAACCTTACACAACATGTTTCTTTAAGACTTCACATGGGCGTGTACTTCTACCCAAATTCGTTGTGTACCACCGCATATACAAGGAATGTTTGTCTAAGACATAGAATTTACTTGAATTGTGTTCCCATGCCTGAGTTCTTCTACATGACTAACCCACACGGTTCTCCCAAGATAGAACTTTACGGAAAGTTTTTGCTAGACACAGCATGTACCACTTAGGTTTTATATTCTCGTTTTGTTAGTCAAACGGTTGGACACATAGTCTACACAACAAGGCATGTAAATCCAGTACATGACGTGTCCCACCAAATATTTCCCAACCTCATGTCTCTACCCACACAACCAGTGACACTGTTAGAGACTACACGAAGTGTACATATAGTATACGACGTGTACTTAAGAAAAATAGTCCCTTCCTGAATAGAAGGATACATAGCATGTATTTATAATAACACACCATGTATTATGGGTTTTTCCGGACAGTAAGCCTCAGAAACTACTCCGAAAACCATAAAATACTAAAAAAACATTAAAGTGCCAAATTCGGATTTGTGAGGGCCCATACTCCCCATAAATCGAAGCTTGGAATCTTATACAAGTCAGATACAAGAATAACAAAGTGACAATCCACCAAATTCCAATCCATGAGGGCCCAAAACACCTCAAGAACCAATGTTTGGTGTTCATTCAAACTAACCCTTACACAATTCAATATCCTATAAAATAGTAGGTATTCTTTCAAATCATCTATCACAACAACATGCATATCTAGCACAATATCTATCATGGAAACATGAAATCAGTAATGCACCCTAAATGACATAGAAAGAATGCATGACATGTGATCTCTAGAAAATTCCTATATGATGCATGAGAGGGCATACCCTCATTTAATTAGGTTGAAATAGAAATATAACCTCGATATTATCAACTTTAACAACACAAAACATGTGAATCACCCAACGGTGAAATTAAATCAACTATAAAATTGCAAAACCAGAAAAAAATTACAATAACGGGGTAATTGGATTTTCCCTATACATGGGTTAGATACTACCAGACACAAATTATTACCAATTACCTATTCCATCTTATCTCTAACTATAGGCTCCAAATAGTTAGTCAAGAATAAAATAAATTCCCTTTGATACCAATTTGTAACGTTCTGTTTCTCGGTTTAGCAAAGCCACTATTAGGAAGCACTCACTGTCAATTCCCCATGTGGTATCGTATCGGTATCTATAGACACTCTGGGGAAGCACTCAACATCCAACTGCCCCCATGGTCTCGTAATGAGAAAACTATAGACACTCTGAGGGAGCACAAAGTCTATCCCACCTATGTTCTTTCAACGTAAAAGTAAACAAACACTCTAGAGAAGCCTCTACATCCATTCTCCCTATGGTCTACTACACCAGGTTCCCACATCCCTTTGTAAGTCAAACATGAACAAACAATATGCGACATCCAAAGTAAACCTCAATAACTAATTGGCTAAACAATATACAATATCTCATAGCATGTTAGATAAATTCACTCCATCCTAACAATACTAGACATGGAAAACTAAGCATCCTAAGAGGCAAAGCTAGACCAAATGATCAATATCAAGAAAACATGGGTAACACATCCATATAAAGGTAAATAACCCTATTTACAATCATTAAATTTATACTCAATCACACAAGGAATATCAAGAAATAATAGGGCTAAAAACCATAAACAGACATTACCACGAACATGGGTATTGGGTACTTTTGCACATATAACTCAAAGGCTGACTACGGAAAGGCACAAACCACTTACCTCGGCGGTGTAACATCAATATACGTGATCCTCAGGCCTTGAATCACCCAAGAATTCCATAGATCTACAAAATTGATAAAAACATTCAACTGAGGATATCTTGTGAAATAAGAGGAATCAGGAAACGATGATCCAGAATAAGGAAGAGCTTACCGTGGAAATTCCAACACAATCGATAGTGGTTGATATGGAGAATGGATGGTGATTCAGGGGCTCAAAGAAGAAATGGTGTCCTCGTTCACTCCTGGATGAGACAGATGAAGAAGAAGTGTGTTCTGCCGATTAGACGCGACCCTGATCTGTTTAATGAAATAAAAAGAAATTACCCGACATGTATTTTAAAAGTACATGGTGTGTACTTGCCTTTACTGAGCTCTGCTTTAAGTGGTCTCTAGGTCACCCCACACGGCCATGTGTTCAGCCGTTACCCATACAGCACACGTCTACCTACGAAAACTGAGTACACGATATGTACTTATAAGAACACGGCGTGTACTCTTGAAATTTCTTGAAACTCCTCTTTTTCTCGACAACACCAGAAAACAAGATTCAAACCTGAAAAGAAAATTTGATTTCTTACACTGATCACATGATGTATCATTTTAACATGAGACTGATTCCTATATGTAAAAAATGAGTTGTGAATCAATTTAATAATTTATGAAGAAAATCTAAGCGTGTTGCTTTTATTTTTTAGTGAGTGACATTTTTTGAAATAAATTGTCATCTTTTTAACTGATAACAAACACAATGAGTTAGAGTGGTCACACAATCTATTGAATTGAGGTGCAGATTATTCGTACATGTCTCAAATGACTTATGTATTG
Organism: Viscum album; assembly: GCA_963277665.1. NCBI lineage: Eukaryota > Viridiplantae > Streptophyta > Magnoliopsida > Santalales > Viscaceae > Viscum > Viscum album. The sequence goes on from OY728133.1 coordinate 1,057,738,340, forward strand.
TTTCCAAAAAAGTATCAAAATAATCATAATATGTTTTATCAGTTTTGAGTATGTCAGTTGACATTTTTACTAAAATTAATGTTGATTTTAAATAAAAAGAAGTACTTGGAGTCATAACAGTCACATTGTGTGTCAGATTGAGGGGTAACTGATTTCTACACATCCTCATGTCTCAAAACAATCTAAATTTTTGATGTTACCACTTTTCCATTGTCTTTTTATGTCAAACTACCAACACTAAATATTGAATTGATGTTCTTATCCAAAAAACCTTACTTGTTGTTGAATGTATGATGAGTATAGTATTTTAACAACAAGAAAGGTTTTTCAGCTAATAGTATTGAATCAATATCAGTGATGTAATTTCAACAAAGAAAAGTAACAAAAATGGATTTCATGGTATCATTGGAAAAAATAATCCTTTTACCACTTTTGTGACTTGTTGAAGATAGTTTAAAGCAAAATATGACTTCCCTAAAGATTTGAAAAAACTGAATAAGTATTGGATAAAAATGATTAGGAAATTAACATACAAATAATAGATAGAATGATGAAAAAATTAATTAAATAAGTAGTATAAATTCACCCTTTCCTAATGATTGTATGCATTCTTGACACATTTTCTTTTTTTTCAATATCTTAGTTACATGCTTGAAGTCCAATCCCTTACGAGCATGAGCAGATTTAGAGAGACCACCCCAACTAAAAAAAAGAATCCACTTATACAAGAAAAAAATTATTATATGATTAATACTGAAAATAAATAAATTAATAATAAATCTGAAATAATACAATAATTCTATGGATAATGATTTTATTTTGCATAAAAATTTGAACATAGGGATATGTTGATGTTAAAACAAGAATGATGAAAAAACAAAAATAGATCTTTCTAAACAATCAATCAATGAATGAGGAGGATAAGGAGAAAATAAGATACATTGGATTAAAGTCTTAAATTGTACAGGATAAAGTAATGTTTTCCTATTGGGTTCATAAAATATTCATTTTTTATAATAAATAAATAAATACACATAAGATATTCATTATCAAAGGTTAATGTCTCCCATTTTTTAGAATTATATGGATGGTAATCAGGGATTCCTAAGGGTGGAACCAAAAGAAAATATTAAAGAATGATCTATTATTAAATGGATTAAATTAAAACATACATAGTATTTGTTAGATGTGTGATTAAAAAAATGAAGTGATTTTTAAGATGTATTAATGAGTGGGTTATCATTTCAAAGATGTCTATATTATTATCAACTATAAGAAATAAAATAAAGAATGAAATCAATGAATAAAATTTCATTGGAGATCAGAATGTTTCGGTGAAAACACGAATGATTAAGACTCTACAAAAACCCTCATTTTCCCCATATAGAGCCTAAATCATTTGGAGAGTCTGACAAGGATGATAGTTGGATCAAATCTACACATGTGAAACTTTATCTGAATAAGAAAAATGTGACATGAGGAGCTTTATCTGAAGAAAAACAACGAAGGATTTTTTTGAATCAAGTTTTACATATATGGTTATGAAAAATGTCTATTAGTTTAAAAATAAATTAATTTTTTAGTTAATTTTTTGTCCTAAATCTATAAAAATTTAACATAAAAGTCCATGGTAATGTATTGTAATGAAAAAAAAATCATGTCATGTAATTGAGATGGTCACATCTGTATGGTGTCATATTACCTAAAAGAAAGACATAAAAATGGACTTAAGTTTATGTTAGTAAACTATAAAATTAAATAAAATTAATATTATATATTAAACAAATAATTCCATCAAATTATTAAATCCAAACTAAGAAATTTGACATAAAGTGGTTTTAAAAATATGTAATGATTTTATCCATGTAAAATAATTTTTATGTCAAAAAAATATATTCTACTAAATATTATTTATTAAATTTACATCAATCAATATTAATATTTTATTTTATCAAAATTTGTAAAATATAGTGGTATAATATTTATTATTGAATGATTTAAAATATTATTTAAAATTTAAATAATAAAAAAATTCTCATTAAATAAGTTACTTTTCAAAGAAAATATCAAAAAAAAATTAAAAAAATTTACCAATGCTAAAGGATTGAGAACAATAAATTCTATAAAAAATGTACTCTTCTTATAAACCACATAATGAAACAATATTTAATTTATAAAAGCACCAGGATTCTGAGGTTTTTCCTAGAAAATGACTCATTAAAAAAATTTATTTTCTGACTATATTTATACAGCTAAGATAAAAATATCAATGACATTTTATGTCAAAATTATTTTTTCCTATATGATATGGTCAAAGAATTATTAAACCTTAAACCTATTTTATTTTTCTTTTTATATAATTTAAGTCATATTATTTAAATTCAAATGGAAATATTTTAAAAATTAAAACTGAAAACATTATTTTTTTTCAAGAAGTTGATAAATAAATAAGATACTAAATCAAACATATATAATGTTTTTTCTCATCTGATTTTATAGACTCATCAGAATCATTTGATTTTTAAATATTATAATTAACCCAAAAATATATCCGAAGACTCATGAAATAGTTCATAGTCATCCTAAATAAATACATTAATTTTACCTCATATTTCAGTGCTCATTATCATAGGAAAAATTTTCCTGAAGAAAACATTATATAGCTTTTCCCATGTGTCAGATATTTCATCATCCATTATTTCTAAAAAACTTCTACAATTAACTTTCAAATATAAGGTGATAAGCCTATATTTAATTTATTCCTCACACAACCCACTCAGTTCCAATTACTATATGACATAATACAAGACCCCAATAATTACATATATTTCATCATCAAAGTGATTTGCAATGTAATATTCCAAACCAATGAAAAAACTGACCACTATATGGATGAATTTTTTAAAATACAATGATTGTAAAGTAGTATATGTCATGGAATAAAGATATTGGGAGCCTATTATACATCACAAAAACATGACCCAACATTGGGTTTTATATATTTTCTGTCTCATAGTACCAATGTTGTCCGAAATAGACCCACATGATATCGGGGAAGAAGATACTTCAATATATCTAAAAACCAATTAATTTTGGGGTGTTTTATTATTGGATAGTGAAAATAGACTTGTTGGGATACACATATATGGGATGAGAAGGTTTAGTGGATAACTGAGGGAAATTAGATACAACACAAAACCTATATTTTTTTTCAAGTTGTGGTTGCGTTCAACCCTTTAATTTCTCGAGACTTGGATTCATGCCTTAGAATAGTCAGAGCCATGATTCTAGACTAGATTAGATCTTGGATTTCACAACAAGGATCAATGATAGTAGGTTACTTTCATAGAGAGCTTCATATATTTTGTACTGGTTCATGACAGTTACGATTTAGAAAACAGATCGTGAATCTTTTGTAAGCCCTTCTAAAAAAATCAATGATAAAGATGTCTTTTATGATCACTAAGTTAATAAGTGATGATAAAATGAATCTTTATTAGAATTTTTTTAGTACTAATAGAGATATATTTTTATTAGTGATAATAATTTTATCAGTTCTTTTTTAGAAATAATAAATCTCTATTTTTATTAGCGCTAAAAAAACTAATAAATACTTTTAATACATTTTTAAATAAATAATAAATTTTCTAAAAAATAATACTTTAAAAGATAAATATTAAATATAATTGTAATACTTATAATAATAGTTTTTATAAAATTATAATTTTATAATTCATTGAATTTATAATTATTTACTTAGAATTATATAACTATTTTTTTATAAAAAAAATAGTCAAATCATTATATATATTTATATTATTATGTATATAAATATAGTAAATATATTTATTATTTAAATAAATTTATTAAAATTTTATATTTATTTAGTTTTAATTATATAAATACTCTTTAAACAAATATTATTAGTTTAATTATAATTATAAATGTATAGAAATAGTAAATATACATTTATAAACATATTTTTTTATAAATATATTTTTACAAATTTATTTTTAACATTATTAATGAATATTTAATCTTAAGTTCATGCATGTTAGAAATTAGTAAAATTGATTAATTAAAAATGAGTACAATATTGAAAGTTTGGATAAGTTTTATTAATATAAATCATTAAAAAATTGATATATTTTGAAATAAAGATGAATATTTTTTGAAAATATTAAAACAGAGTAAATAAATATATATAAAATAAATAATATTAATTAATTAAATTTCAAAAAATATATTTTTGTGTGTGTGTTTGTATATAGAAATGAATTATTTATGTATATGTAAAATCAATATAATAAATTTGATCTATATTGTAAATCGAAAAATAAAATAGAATTCAATTATTCCCATTACTCGATTCAATTAGTCAATATTTTTAATTCATATTAATTTTTAATTATAAACCATTATTCCCTAAATATATTACTATTTAATGTAAAGCATAAATAATATTTTATATTATATAAATCATATTTATATATGTTAATATATATCTATATATTTAATATAAACTATTTATTAACATTATCAATAATCATCTAATTAATAAAATGTTTAAGATTTTTCTCAATGTACTTATTTTTATTTTTAATTTGTATAATTTAAATTTTGCGTATTTCTTTATATTTAATACATATTTTTTATCGTATTTTTAATTTATATATAGTATAATAGATTTATTCATTTTTATCAATAATTATTTAATTAATAAAATTTGTAATATTTTTGTAATAAACTCATTTTTTTTTTATTTTTTTATTTAATTTTATTTATTCGGACCTTTATCAATGCTAAAAAGTACTGATAATAGATTTCTTTATGAGTGGAAAAAAATATAACATTTATAAAGGCTACCCTTTATCGACTATAAAAATAAAGCGCTAATAAAGGGGGTCTTTATCATCCCTAAAAAAGAATTGATAAAGATATCATTTATCAGTGCATTTTTCTAGCACTAATAAATACCATCACAGTTAAACACCTATTTTTTACTGGTTCGGTTTTTGTGGGTGGTCTGTAATTTTATTTGATTTTTAAACTTGATTATGGGTTTATTTGTTGGGGGTTTTATGTTTTTCCCTTGATAATTGCGAGTTATAGGGTGACTATGTGAGTTATTTTGAGTTTTGGGGTAAAACAGGATGGTTTTCAGGAGACACATATTTTAAGAACATGGATAGTATTAATTGTTCACTGCCAGTGAAGCCTTGTTTTTCACCTTCCAGTGACACTTTCATGATAGGTTCATGGCTTTCCTAACTGGGATTCCAATGCATGCTCAATGAGGAAATATATAAATGTTTATGTTTTCTCATATTTTTAAATGAAGTTATTATTGATGTTGATGTTTTTTATTGATACATAATATAATGGTTTCTTATTTTTTAATTGATGATGTTTGAGACTCACTCTTATATTGATCAAGATTTTTCTTTGTCTTTTGTAGACAATGCCTCCCAAAAGGGCCTTGTTTAGGCTTAGAGAGCGTGTTGTAGAGCTTGAACCATAATATTATCCTCCCATTGATCTTTTTTTGGTATATTTAGTGATCCAAAAGTTCTAATCCTTGGTAGAGGTGGAGATTTTGGGGGGAACCATTTTTAGGTTTCCACGAATATAAGGAGTCAATGAGCTTGAGGAGTAGTTGGATCTGATTAAGTGGATCTTTGAATTTTTAAAGACCCCTAAGACTTAAAAATTTGGATTTTTAAACTTATATCTATGTATGATAAGGTGTAAATTGGTGGGAATATATGGTGTTAGTTTTGAAACATGAGGATTCAGATAGACAACTTTCAAATTGGGTTTCAATTAATAGTTCTACTTGGAAACATTGAGGGTGTTGAAGGCCTGTGAGTTTGTGATGTCAAATAAAGGGGATCATTTAGTGATGGAGTATATTTCTTAGTTTATTTAGTTGGTTCGTGTGTCTCTATTACTCCTCATGGATGAACAAGTATTGACATTTTGAAATGAGATTAAATCCTGAGATCTGGTCCATGTTTATTTTTCTATTCTTACCATCCTTTTTTTAGGTGATTGATAATGAGACCATGGTGGATATAGAAATGGATAGAAAAATAAGAATCAAAATTGTGCCTTTTTGGTATTATATCTTGATCTCCTCATATGGTCATAAATAAAAGCTGGAAGAGTTTAATTGGTGTTTTGGAAAGAGTGTTCAACAGTTATCAGGTATAGTGACAAAAGAATCTATAGGGCATAATCATGTCATCTACAATCAATGTGGGAAAACATGTCATAAAAAGCCTAATTTCTAAAAATTATTCAATGTTATTCCACCAGTGTGGGTGTTTGGGAAATCTTCAATTCCTTTTTCAGTTCTCATCTTGGGGGGGATGTGTTGGATCCACATTATCAATGGTTTTTCAGGTGAATATTGATACTTATAAGGGTGTGTGACCTTATTATTTGAGTAAATTGGGTTCTCACAATTTGAAAAGGAATTAGTGAGAGACTGGGTGGGGTTGACTTCCTGAATAATACATAATACTTGAGGAATTATATTTTATTTCAGCCACTATGAGAGGTACGATGAATATTTCTTCTTCTAAAGAATTAGTTTTATTTGATATGGGTGCATCCCATTAATTTATCTTTATAAGGTTTCTTAATTATTAGGGTTTTTATTTGAGTTGGGTTTATTCCCTTTGTTATGGATTCAATTAACCCATTGTTTAGGGACAATGATAAAGGTTTTAAGTTCCTAGAGTGTTGTGTTTTAGTTAATGTCATGGAGGTCATTTGGGATTTCCTCATGTTGGAGTTCGATGATTTCCGCCAGATCATCTACATATACTAGTTGATATGATTCAAATATTAGTTTGATTGCTATCACTATAGGGTCCAATTTCCAAATCTTGATGGAATCACTCACATCATCCAGGTTTATTTAGTTCCATGATTAGGGAGGGAAGGACTAATTTATTTAGATATGGGATTTATTTCATTCCAGTTGTCTATGTTGTTCTTCAATTCCATAGATTAGGGTTCATAGGTTGTTCATCAAATGGTCATAAATAGGTAATCAGATGTGTTTCCATATTTTTTTTGGGTTTCTTTACTAAATATTGGTCAAGTTTACTATTTATCTACTCCTTGGAATGAGTCTCATTACCGTAATATTTTACTGGACAGACCCAGCCGATTTGACAACGCTGAGAGTTCAGCAAGAGGGCCTAGAGGGAAAGGTATTTATTCATCCCAAAACGACACTATAAAAATAATCTAATTCTATTTGAAAATAAGGTAGATAGAATCCACTAAATCTGTATCAACTATCATAAAATTAATCAAGTGATCATAAATAATAAATACCCATTGCCCGAAATTGATTATATTTTCAACCATCTCAAAGGATCCCATTTATTTTAAAAGATTGACTTGAGATCTAGGTACTACCAGTTGACAGCCAGGGATGAGGATATTCAAAATGATACCTTTTGAATCCAATATAGACATTTTGAGTATTTTTTAATTCTATTTTGTATTACCTATGATCCAACGGTCTTTATGGACTTATTAAACCAGATATTATTCCACCTTTTGGACTCCTTCATGGTCATGTTTATTGATGACATCCTAGTGTATCTTGAGATGAAGGAGGATCATGCGGACTATCTAGAAGTTGTTTTTTTAGTTGTGAGGGATCATCATCTCTATTCCAAACTATCCAAATTTGGATTTTGGATTCATGAATTAAGGTTCCTGGGCCATGTGATTTTAAATATATGAGTTGCAATGGATCTTGGGAAAGTTCAAGCTATCACATATTGGGAGGACCCTAAGAAGGTCTTCATGATATAAATAATTTTTTCATTTAAATGGGTATTATAGATGTTTTTTCTATGAATTCTCTAGGATAAATTCATCCTTGATGGTGGTTATCATGAAAGGAATTAAGTTAGGGTGGGAGGAAAAGTTCCAACACTTTTTTTGAGTAGTTGTAGGACCATTTGACATTCTTAGATATTTGATTCTTCCTAATAGTGGGAATGATTATACAGTGCATTATGATGTCTCTGTTTTTTGGTTGGGATGTTTTATAGTGTTAGGTAGGCCATTTGGTGGCATATGTATTGAGTAATCAACTTCCACATGGGTGGAATAATCCCAGCCATAAACTGGAGTTGGCCTATATGATGCATGCACTGAAGACGTGAAGAAATTACCTCTTTAGAGAGTATTTTTACAGTTTTATAGGATCACACAATACAAACATATATCATTTCCAGATTAAATTGAACCTCATGTAGATAATCTAGGCAGAGTATTTTCACACTTTTGATTTCAATATTTATTATTCACCTGGTAATGGGAACGTAGTTTCTAATTCCTTTAGTAAGAATATTCTCGTGTAAGATATTCAAGAATCAGTAGATGAGTGGGGTATGAGGATTTTGTTTACTAATTTGAGTCTCAAGGTTTAGGAGGATAGAAAGATAGTGTGTTTAATTAGTGAATCAGTCACTACCACTCTTATAAATTGGTTTAGGATGGATCATGTATCTGACCCTAAGTTCCAGTTGATTTGTGGTATTCTTAATGGCTAGGAGAAATTGAGTGATTGGTCTCGGTTTTCAGATGGTTCTATCCATTTCAAGAAGTGGTTGGTAGTTGTAATGATCTTAAGGCCTAATTTGATTTATGAGGGGTATCATTATTATTGAGTTGTGAACCCTAGGGTGACTAAGATGTTTTATACATTGAGGGGTCAGTATTGATGGTCTTGGATGAGGTGATTAGTTATTGACTTTGTTTCTAGAATTTATACCTAATATAGAATCAAAGATGGACATTAGAGACCATTTTAGTAATTTAAAATACTTCCCATTAATTTGTAGATGTTTGATGAGATATTTTTGGATTTTTTGATAAGCCTACCTTTTACTGTGAGTGAGAAAGACTCTATATGGGTTATTTTTTATCGTTTTAAAAAATTATCATGTTTTATTCCCATTAGATAGTCAATGAAGGTATACGATCTTAAACACTAACATGGTTTAGATTTTATTAGGATTCATAGAGTTTCCTCTACAATAGTTTTTAACCAGGATTCATGATTTAATTCTGAGTTCTATAAGGGAATCCAAGAGGATTTGTGAATAAATCTATGGCTGTGAAACACATATCACTTGTATATGGATTGATAGTTTGAGTAGACCATACAGACTCTCATGGATATTATCGAATCATGTGTTCCTAACATTGGTGATTCATGGATATTATCAAATCATGTGTTATATGGGCAACCATTCCATTGCATGTTGTGTTGGGATAAGGTGGGTGAGATTTTATTTATTGGGATGGAGTCTCATCCATGAGATTATGTAGATAGTTCAGCTAATTTAGAAGAGGATAGAGACAACTATGATTCACTAGAATTCTTACACCGATCGATGTCATCACTCGCAGGATTTTGTGTAATGACCCAAACTTTTACAAATACAATTTCCCATGTGATTTAATTAAATGTATTATTATGTACTATTGTTATAGAAAATTAATGAATTTATTTTTTTATTATATATTATCATATTTAATAGATCGTGAATCATCATTACCATTGATAATATTGGCTTCGAATTGTGATCACATGATTAATATAAATATAGGGTTTTAACAAATCCTATTAACACAAAAAAAGGAAGTGGTGGACATAACCAGTAGGATCACGTCTAATGAATCCCATTTGATGAATATTGTGAGTGAGATATAATCAATTTTCATTTCCCTCAACCAAGTCCAATCTGATATCCAACAACATAAGCATGAGTGAAACCATTTACAGGAGATGTTTATGCTCATCGAGATCACGACCCAAACCTTGTACACCGAACAACCCCATGAAAGTCTCATCATCACACACCATACGACTAGGGAGTTTTCTAGTGTATTAAATATATATGTATCAATACCCTATAAATATTAGTTTTTACTTTATTTTCAACAGAATAATTGTTATATTTACTTCATATTGTTGTTACTTTAGAAATGACTTTGATTTTGATATATTAAAACCCAAATTGTATTTTTGGTTAATGTTCAAATTCAATTAAGGAATTTATTTGTATGAATTAATGGATTTTAGAAATGAATAATATTTAAATAAAATATTTTTTCTTAATAATTTTTATTAAATATAATTTATCATATAATTTTTATGAAGAGAAATTTAATTTTTATAAGAGTTCAGAAACTGTTATTATAAAAAAACCCATAATTCCTCAATAAATGTCGATTATTACCTTAAAAGATAAAATTAACATATTTATAAAATTATTTTGATAAAATTAATTTTATTTTTGGAATAATTATGTTAAAATTATTCAAATGATAATTTTTCATAATTTTCTAAGATAGTTTAATTTTCGGGTAAAAATTAAATACCGTATAAATATATAATGCATATTATGACATCATAATAACACAAAAGTGATTTTATAAATAAAATAAAGGGTAAATAAGACCAAATATATTTTTTATATTTAAAATAATTTGATTTTATGTTTATTTTATTAATTTAATAAAGCCTTTATAAATCCTCCAAAACCATGTATATTTTAAGGCTTTAAAATCATTTATTTAAGATTATGACTCAATTCCACATTAGAAAGGGTATTATATTATTAATTTTAGATATTGGCCTTATAAAATAAATAAAAACTATCCCTGTTGGTATAAACATTGGGAATAAACCATGGTACGGTTTGTTTTTTTGGTTACTTTATTTTATAGAGTGAAAAACCTAAGTTTGAGAAATAATATTGAATTCCCCCACTCATTCCATATATAAACCAAACCATGATCTCATTTATCCTCACAAAAAATCATTGGATAACATACTTACTCTTCTCATATATCTCTATAGTCGTCTCAAGGTTCCACCAAGCTCTCAAGTATCTCATCCCTCACTTTTTGAATCACACTCTCAAGGTAAGGGATCATCCTATCACCTTTTTATTCTAGAACCTATTTTATATATTTATTAATAATTTAAATTTTTTTCATGTTGGGATAGTTTCTTACATATCCTATATAATTTTTATTTGTATATAAATTATGATATTCCCCTTTCACTCTCATTATTCTCTCTGATGAACCTTTATGTACACCCGTTACCATGTCGATGTTTAGTAAGGGTAATTTTATTTATCTTATTTATTCCAATATCATCATTATATTATTAAATTTTTATCAAATTACTAATATTAAGATATTTTATTACATATAACCCTAACTAAACCTATGATTTATAAATTACTAGATACTCCATCCACTCTTACTAAACCATTCCATTAATCTTTATACACCTCTGTTATGATTCCAAAATTTCACCACAATTTTCCATGAAAAACAAAGGTGTAGTGAATAACCATAAAAAATTCATATAAATGGTTTTAAAATTTTATAACTTATATAATTATTTGATTGGGGACTTACATGTATGTATTACACACCCCTTGATCATGTAATATTATGTTTTGAAATTTTTCCTTATTTTATGATCTTTATGGCACACTTAAGTATGAGAAAGAAATGAAAGTGATAGGTGTGACTGGAATTATATAGTTCTCCAATTCATTAGGTAATGTTTTAGTCTCATAAAATGTCATGAAAGGGATTAGTGATTGAAAATAATATATCATGATACTTTTTAAATCATGATTTCGTAAAAATTATCCTTGAACAATGTTTTGGATGCATTGTTTTAAGTAGTCTCAAAATTTCTCATGCTGCCTTTGTGATTATATATCATACCATGTATCATATTTAATGTTTATGATTCTATCTCATTTTTTCCCCATTGATATTCCTAATCTCTAAAATGTATAAATTTGTTCATATTATGCCATGTTTATTCCTGTACTGTTCTTTATATATGACCCCTTTATTATGCATGTCCCCAAGTTATACCATGTTGGGTTAATTATGAAGAATAATATGACCATGTTAAGGATTTTTTCAATAAATATGATTATTTCTCCATTTTATGTTTTAATATAATATATCTAATTCCCAAATACACTACACATATCAATATTTCAGGTTGTATTATGTGTATTTTTTATCTAATAAATCATGAATTAACGTGTAAAAAATAGAAGGGTTTACATAGTTGGTTTCAAAGGAAACATTTATTTATTTTTGGAATTAGGGTATGAAAACTCTATAAAAATCCTTAAGTATAGACTGAATATAATAAATTATCACTAAATTTTGGTAAGTATATATTAATTAGTTTATCAAGAAAATAAATCCCTATTTGGATACTACAAGTGGATGTGTCTCTATCATAGATGTACAAAGGGGTAAAAGCAGAAAACACTGCATTGAGCTAGACTCAACTGGGAACTGGTGTATGAAAATGGGACTTTCTTCACACTTGGATTGACAATCCTAGGGGATATACTTTGGTAAATTTATAAGAACATTTCTAACCACTATTACGTGAACAAATTTTTTTTTCATAAAAATAGATTCTTGGAAATATATCATGGATAACATAGATTGAAGACTAAAAATTCATAAGTTAATAAAATATATGTAATTTTTAAGGTAACCCTTTAATGTCATTGGATTCCCATTTATGTGTTTAATAGTTTAAAAATACTCATACCTAATTTTCCCATTATTCTAAACAATTGAAAAAAATATGAGGAATTAGGTAAACAACCAATGTGAAGGTAAATGCGATGACTATCCCAAAGAGATGCCCAACTCGATGGGAGCAGGAATCATGAACATTGTGAATATAAAATCTCACTAGACTCGTGTTATGAATAGAATCATGGATCAGGTGGATTACCTAAATCCCCTTAAGAAATAACAAGTTATAATTGATCTATTTATAGGACAAAGGCCTCCAACTTTCAATGGATTAAATTATCCCTTAATCATGGAACAATGGATAAAATTAATGAAGAAGGTTTCAAAATTCTTCAATGTCTTGAGTAAGATAAGGATTTATGGGTTGTTTACTATATGGAGGGTGAAGCTGATCAGTGGTGGATAAAGATAAAGAATACGAATCATGAGGTGGATATCGAAGTGATGGGGTGGAAGAAAATCCAGAATTTTTTTTTCAATAAATATTTTCCTCACACTCCTCGACATAAAATGGAAAGGGATTTCATTTCCCTCTAGAGAAAAAAAAGAAAAAAAATTATTAGGGAATATTAGTAAAATATCACAATACTTTCATGATATGCCTCTGGATTTTACATTACCCATGAATTAAAGGTTCATAACTTCTTTGGTGGGATAAAACCTAGTCTATGAAAATTATAAGAGATAAAAGACATTAATAGATATGAAGAATTTGTTAGATGTTTCCTCTAATTCAAAATAGATATTGTAAAATATAAATGGTATCATGGGTATAACAAATAGAAAGTGGAGTCTAATTTTGTCTATCTGATGTATAAATCTAACAGTGTCAAGAAATTTCAATATCCCACTTATCAAGATTTCATAATAAAGAAACCCAAAAATTTCGTAAGGGGAATGCGAAAATTATTTGGGTGTGGGAATTAATAAAATCTTGTTAGAAATTTCCAATGGTAGAAACCCACTAATATGATAAAGGAAATGAATGCTACAGAAACCCCTTAGTGCATTGTCAATTATTTCAACTGCAAGGAATAAGGACACTTTTCAAACCAATGCACTAATCCATGGTTTTTTGGAGAAAACCAACAACCTCCAATGAAGAAAGGGTGAGATTTTTCTATTACAACTGCTGAGGTGGATCCTAAAATGAATTGGTGATAGGTATGATAGTTATTAATTCAATAATAATTAAAATAATTTTTTATTTTGGTTTTATTCATTCATTAATATCATGAATGTTTAATAGTACTATTAAAACACAACCACAAATCATGAAAATGGAGGTGTATTTGAAAACGGAAAATGGGGTATCTATTGAATCCCAAGCATATAACTCCTACCATTTCAACATTTATAAGATAAACATCCCATACAACATTGTTCTACTCCCTTTTGTGGGGTTTGAGGCAATTATGAGTGTGGTCTGGCTTTCCCAATATAGATCGAACATAATGTTTTGTGATAAGTAAATCACTCTTGATATCCCAAATTGTCCTCTAATTCTATGTAAGTTCAAGGAGGATGATGAATATTATTTAGCATCAACATATAAAGAATAGATATTATTACCCTACGAGCAATCATATTTGTCTAAAATGATTTATTCTATGGAAAGAATCATCCTTAAAGGCATGAACATTTGAGGGAATACACTAAAGTGTTTTCCAAAGAGTTTAATTGTCTTCCTCATAGCCGAGAGGTTGACATTTATATTGATATTATACCTAGGGTGTTACCATTCTCCAATAATCTATATAGAAAAGATGTTGTGGAACTTGAGTAAATATCGGAGAATCTAGTCAATGGGTTCATACTACCAAGTGCTTCACCATGGGGTGTACCAGTCCTCTTTGTTAAGAAGAAGGATGGGTCAATGAACCTCTACAAAGATTATCATGAGATAAACAAGAACATTATAAATAAAAAGTATCCTATACCATGGATTGAAGAATTTCTCAATTATCTTTGTGGAGATAAATACCTCTCTCTAAGGTAGATCTTTGGTCGGGGTGTTACCAAGTTAGGGTGAAGAAGGAGGATATCCCCAAGACTTCTTTTCATATAAGGTACGGGCACTATGAGTTCATAATAATGCCATTATAACTCGCAAATTATAGAGAAATCTTCATGGACTTGATTAATAGAGTATTTAGAGACTAAATTTAAAAATTTTGGTTGGTCCTTATATATGATGTTCTAATATACCTCAAAACTAAGGATTTCAATGAGGAGCATCTAATCACTTTTCAAAATACTTCACAAAAGGAGAATATTTATGAAATGTAAAAAAAATGTATGTGTTTTAGGAAGTATCATCCATGGGGCATATCATCATGAGCAATAGGATATCTATATACCCTTCAAAAATAGAACCAATTGAAGTATGATTCGGGATGACATCTTTGAAACATATCCATAGTTTCCTTGGCTTATCTAGGTACTATCATCTATTTTTGATAAATTTATCACAATTTTCAAAAACTCTTTCCATGCTAAGTTGGAAAGGATTCAAGTTTATATGGAAGGATGATTGTGAAGAGATATTTAAAGAGTTGAAAAAAGGCTTATCACTACACATTTAATCACACCACCCACAAGTGGAGAACTTTTCATAGTATTCAATGATTCTTTTAAGAATATATAGGGTTGTGTATTGATGTATAATGAAAAAGTGAGATCCTATACCTCAAGGTAATTGAAAGTTAAATAATAGAACTACACATCTCATGATAAGGATTCATCTACATTGATATTTGCATTGAAAAATATGGAGGAATTATATATTTGAGGATAAGTGTAAAATATATTCATATCAAAAAAATCCTCAAGTATATATTCCCATAGAAAGAGATGAATATATGCCAATGATGATGGTTATATCCGATCAAGTAAAATGACTAGTCAATCCCCTACCATCCAAGACAGAAAATAATGGTTTAGAAACACTAAGTAAAAAGGGTCCAACAATTTTTCCATTCATGAGAATAGAGAATGATATAATGTTCTTAGATTTTAAAAGGATGTACATTAGAATCATAAAGGAATGAACATCATCAATCCTTTCAAAAATGATTTCTCAATCACACCTTCTAGAGAAGATAAAGGATTCTCAAAGAGATGTTGTGGGAATTAAGAAAAAAGTAGAAGATATAAGAAAATGAAACACTTGGAGTTAAATGTTAACGATGGAGTTAAATGATTTGGTTCATGAATATGTGTACCATCTAATCAGTAGTTAAAAATGGAGCATTTGGATGATACACACAGCACAACCTTCTCTATCCATCCTGGAAGAATGAAGATGTATCTAGGTCTCTAATAACACTAGTGGTAGGAAAATATGAAGAAGGATATCATAGAATATACATCAAGAGGGTTTGAATGTTATAAAGTGAAGGATAAATGGAAACAATCCAAGGGAATGATGTTACCATTACCCATACCTACATAGAAGTGGGAAAATATCACCATGGACTTTGTCACTGGTCTTCCAAATTCATAAAGAGGAAATAATTCTATATGGTCTATTATAGATCGCCTTACAAATACTTCTCAATTCATTGTGATTTGAGAGGACTTATCAATCGATTAACTTGATAGGATATACATTAGATAAATGGTGAGGCTACATGGAACACAACTATCAGTTTTATTCGATCATTATCCGAGATTTACCTATATGTTATGGAATAGTATCCAACATGATCTAATTACCAATTTTAACATTTACACGAATTATCAGCCTCAAACTTATGGACAATATGAGCAGGCTATCCATACACTTGAGAATATGTTAAGATCATTTTGAATTGACTTCAATAGAGGATGATACCAAAAACTTCCTCTAGTCGAGTTCTCATACAACAACAATTTCCACTCTAGCATCCAAATGGATTCCTATGAAGACCTTTATGAGATAATGTGTAGAACACCTAGATAATAAGATGAAATTGGGGAATACACTATGATAGTTACTGAAATGGTTGAGAAAATGGTAAAAAAAGGTCAAGACCATTCAACAACACATCAAGGCTGCTCAGAGTATACAAAAGAGTTATGATGGAAATCGTCTATGAGACCTACATTTTTTATTTTGGAGAAAATTTATTCCACCACATATTGTTATGGATTTAATTCATGAGATATGGGAAGAATATAAATCTTATTCCTAGATACATCAGTCATTTTGAGATCCTTGGTTGCATTAGAGAAGTGACTTATCGACTAGAACTCCAACCTGACCTATCACATGTACATGATATGTTCCAAATATCACTCTTGAATAAGTACATACCAAACCCCTCACAATTACTCAATATAGAGGTGATACCATTGGAGAATGATCTCTCATATGAGGATAAACTAGTAAATATCATAGATCATAGAGACAAAGTTCTATGAAATAATACAATGCACCTACTCAAAGTGTTGTGGAGAAACCACATATTTTAAGAAGTGATTTGGGAACCATAGGAAGTGATGAAATATAATCACCCTCGTCTGTTTTAGTGTGGGAAAAGAAAATTTTGAGGGAAAAAGATCTAAAGTGGGGAATATTGTAACGACCTATACATTTATAAATATAATTCCCCTAATGATTTAATTAAATTCCTTGTTATGTGTTATGTTTATATATAAAATATTCACTTATTTGAGTTTATTATATCTAATCATATTTACAACTCCTTTAAGTATCATCGTCAGTGATAATATAGCCCTTGAACAAAGATCACATGATTAGTATAAATATATGGTTTTAACAAATCTATTTGACATAGAAAAAGGAAGTGATGGCCTTAACAAATAATATCAAACTCTATGAATCCCATTTGTTGGAGCTTATGAGGGAGATAACAACACTAGGATTTTCCCTAAACTAATACCAAGTTGAGATCCCACGACTTAATCATGAGTAAAACCATTTACTAGAGAAGTTCAAGATTGTCGAGATCACAACCCAAACCATGTATGTTGACCCACCCCTGAAAGTATCACTGTCATGCACATTAACATTATGGATTTTTCTACTGTATTAAAGGTATGTGTATCAAGACACAATAAATATGAGTATGAATATTATTTTCAATATATTAATATTTATATTTACTTATTATTACTATTAATTTATAAGTGATTTTGATTTTGATATAATAATAAACAAAGTGTAATTTTGGGTAATATACAAATTAAATTAATGAATTTATTTTGTTGAATTAATGGATTTTTTAAATAAATTATATTTTAATAAAATATTATTAATAATTAATTTTTATTAAATTTAAATTATCATATAATTTTTATGAAGTCAAATGTAGTTTTTATAAGGGCTTGGAAACACTTATTCTAAAAAAACCCAACATTTCTCAATAAATGTTGATTATTATTTCAAAATTTAATATTAAAATATTTTGAAAATTATTTTGATAAAATTAATATTATTTTTGGAATCATAATTTCGAAATTATTCAATAGTGAATTTTTTATAATTTTATGAGAGAGTTGAATTTTCATATAAAAAATAAATATCGTATAAATATACGGTGTGTATTATGAAATCACAATGAACAAAAAAGTGATGTAATAAATACTATAAAGGGTATCCAAACCAAATAAATTATTTTCCTTTAAAATGATATTCTTTTTTTTTAAATTTTACAATTCCATTATGAATCCTCCAAAACCATTAATATATTTTAAGGTTTTAAAATAATTTCTTAAAGAGTATGTTTCAATTACACATATATAAGGATATTATTTTATTAATTTTGGAAATTTTCATTATAAAATAATTAAAACCACTCCCCTTTTTGAGAAACCATAGGAAATAACTATTGGAAGGTTTTTGGTTTTGGTTATTTTATTATATAAAGTCTAAAACCTATGTTTGAGAAATACAAATAATTCCCCAATCATTTCCTATATAAACCCACAAAATATCTCACTTATATTAACAAAAAATAATTGGATCAATTCTATACTTTGACCTCCCCTCTTTGTAGTCTTTGCAATATTCCCCCAAGCTCTCAGGAAGCTCCTCCTGATCATTTGGAATCACACTCTTAAAGTAACGCATCTTCCACTCTATTTTTTCTTCAATAACCACTTTAATATTTTTCATCTTAATTTTAACTTGTTAATGTTGGGATATGTTCCTAAATATACCCATTAATATCTATTTAATTTATAAATTATGATATTTACCTTTCACTCTCATTATTCTCTACCATGAACCTTTATGAGCACTCGTTACTATACCGAAATTTAGTAAGGGTTCTTTTCTTTCTTCTTCTTATTCAACTATCTTCATTATCTTATTCCCTTTTACTAAAATTCCTAATGTTAGGGTATTTTGATCCATATCCCCCATAGTTACCCAATTATTCCAGAATAAAGAGAGACCCCATCCACTCTCATTAAGTCCTTTCGTGAACTATTATACATCCATGTTATGCGTCCAAAATTTAACTGTGGTTTTTCGTGCCCAAGAAATGTGTATTGAATACCCTTAAAAAATTATATCATGGGTGTTCAAATTTATGAAATTATAATTATTTGATTGGGGAGTTAAATTTTTTTATTCCAAAATCGTTAATCATGAAATATAAATTGATGAAAAATGTTTCCATGATTTATGATCTATGTTTCCCACTTAAGAATGAGAATGAAAAGAAAGTGATGGGTGCACCTAGGATTATATAGCACTCCAATGCATTGAGTAATGTTTTAGTATAATGGAATTTCACAAAAATGGATTGGTGAGTGAACCTTATCCATAATAGGAATTTTTCTATCATGATGTATTAGTATTTAACCATAAAATATGTTTATGATTCATTTTTTAAGTTGTTTCCACATTTCTAGTGTTTTCTATATGATTATCATGATATAACATCTCTTTTTGTTCATGTTTATGATTCAAACTCCTTTCATTACCCATTGATATTCCTATTTTCTAAAATGTAATATTTTTTTCATGTCATTCCATGTTTATTCCCTTACCGAGATTTATATCTCACCCATTTCTTTTGTATGTCCCCAGGTTATCCCATATAGTGTTAAGTACGAATGATTAATTTGATCATTTTAAGGAATTTTTCAATAAAGATTATATATTATCCATTTTAATTTGTTATTTAATGTAACTGATTCCCAATAAAAATATACTTATCGGTCTTTCAGATTTTATTACGCAAATTTTTATGTAATAAATAACGAATTAATGTGTAATAAAGATAAGGTTTTTCGTAGTTTGAGGTTGGTGATATTTTTTTTCTTTAGGTGTCTATTCAATTGGTACACTTTTATTTGGGAAAGCATGGGAAGCTGAAGCCACATTATATAATCTTGTTTTGAGTTTTAGAACATATAGGGAAGGTAGCCTTTCGATTGGACTTTCAACCGTGTATGAAATCTATTCATTATGTATTCAAAATTTCCCAATTGAACAGATACCATCAAGACCCATCTAATATGATAGAGTGGGGGTATTTGGAGGTTGATCCTATTGATGGTATTATGGAGAAGATGGTTCATGTCTTGGATTATTAAAACATAGTACTCTATGGTAAATCTATATAATTTTTCCACATTCTTTAGTATCATGGTGGATGTATCAAAGAGACATGGGAGTGGGAAACATTAGTGAGGATGTATTGGCCTCATTTTTTTCATTCATAGGATGCATGTTGAATTTTATGGGGTACAAAGTGGTATAGTGCTTGATTTATAAATCCTTCAGGGTCATTGATATGTCCATTTTGAGTTTTTATTTATCTTTTATTTCATTATTGGATTTATTGTGTGATAAGGTCATACTAATTTGTAGAAAACAGACCCTGGAACATGATGGGTGCACTATTTTCCAACCACGTGGCTAATCGTATAAGGGTGTTGGTTTTAGGGGAAATTAAAATTTTAATGATTTTAGAATATTTTTTCAAATTGTGTGAATCCCAAAACTAATCATATGCCTTGGTTTTTTTGGGGGGGGGGGGTAAATATAAACCCACAAGGTTGACACACAATTTGCCTAACCATGCAGCCGAACTGTGTAAGTTCTCCATCACATTAAAAATTTATCTATTTACCTAATTTCACCTTATATTTTATAACCTTTGAGGCCCATGTTTCCATCCCACTAAAGCATGTCACCTTACATTGGTGTTGTATCTTCTCTCTTGTCCTTGGCGGTGGATTGTTCATGATTATAGGGTGATTTTTCTTGAGGTAATCCTTCCTCTTCAATATTTATCCATCTTTACCACTTATATTTCATTTTTATTACATTTTGATGGAATTTGAAAACCCTAGATGGTGGTTTGGTTGATCATAGGGTGTATAATGTGGGATTTGGATCTTTTATTGTGGTTTAGGTGTGTGAGGCCCTCTTTTTTAAACAATAGGTTGTTTTGGTTAAAGGAAGTGATTTTAGAACTTTTTATATCATAGATGTCATTATTTGAGGGTGTTTTACATGGATTACCTTTGAATCCTTAATAAAATTTGTATTATGTTTATTAAATTTACATTTAAATGATTTTTTATTAATGATTATTCCATCTTGATTGTTATCCATGGTTTTATATTGGTAATTTAAGGTTTAATGTGTGTTTTCTATAAATAGTTAGATTAAGTTGACTTCAATTATTTTATGAATGGGATCAAAATGGTTTTATGGTTTATACTATATTTCTAAAGAGGTTTGAAAAAAAATCTTTTAGGATTGTGTTTTATCAAAATGAGAATCTTTTTTAAAATTATTTTTTAAATAGCTATTATGTACTCCACTTATGATGTGGTCATATTTCAAAGTTAGTAGCATGAGAGATACCAAGGATGTGAGAATTTTTTGTCTAAGGGATCATGAGATCCTTTTGGAGGCACGTAGATATATATTGTACTTGTTTTCCAAGGGGGGAAGGGAGACTTTGGGATGAATACTGAGAGAGTTTACACTTGTTAACCAAGATTATGAGAGAGATCTTAGGAGTTGAGAATATGGGAAGACCATTAGAGATTTCACTTTGTTTAACTGGATATAAAACTATATTTAAGAATCACTAATGACATACTCTTATGTTTAGATCTCATATTTCACATTATTCATAATTGTCTACTTTATATGATTTTATTTCATTGTATTATTTCTTTATAGATTGTGATATCATGTGTTATGTATATTTTTAATTATTTGATTATATGTTGATGATAATTATGCATAACCTTATTATTAATTTCTTGAGTATATTAATCATGTTGTGTTTTATGGAATTATTTCTTACCATGATACATGTTGATAAATGTTTTGGAAAAATTACTTTACATAAAAGAAAACCAAAAGGATTTCAAAGGAAAAATTTAATGTGAAATGTTTTCAATGTGAGATAGTTTTGTAAAATGAGTTTTCAGACTATTTTATTAGGTTTAAGGGTTTTAAATACTTAAATAGATTCATGGTGTTAACCTACTATAATTTATACCTCAAACGTTTCATATTCTTTTAGGCATATATAGACTCTTTTTTTTAATACACAAGTAAAATCATGGTCACCATACATATCAGTGACTCTACTTGATTATTATCATACATTGTTTTGATAGATCAGATGTTCTCTAACTAGGTTAGCTCATGAGAAGCTATTTTGATGTCATTTTACCTTTAGGATGTTTGTATTTTCAATGTTTGGTCTCTTTCCCGTTGTTTGTTTTCTGAGTTTTTTGACATGAAATACCATGTATATGTATCTTGAATGACTTGTTATATTTATGATGTTGTTTGTGTTATATTAATTTTTTCATTCATCCTTTAATCTGATTGTATGATTGTTTGTTTCCTTAACTTTAATTATGTATATGTGGTCTTCCCTTTCCATGGACGGGTTTATTCGGTTTACTATAGGAGAAACTAATCCCAATAGGTCGTTCTTTATGCCTGGTTCTTATCAACATCATGTGGGGATTGGGAATTCACTTCAGGACATGTGGCCATATGTCTTGGGTGATGGGCCAAGTCGATACAAGTTGGTTCACTAAAGGGATGGGTTATTATTTATAGTAAAAGAGGAGTAGTTTTTTAATAATTTTAAAATATAGGTTTTGGAAATCTATGTTATGTAAAATGAAAAACCATTGTCCTACACATGATTTTTGCCACATTTTCAAACATTTATGTCATTTTTTATAACATTTTAATGAATTTTAACCAAAATCCATTTTTATATTACTTTGGACATGGAATAGTAATTTGTTCATAAAATATAGTTTTTAAAATCTTAATTTCTATTTTAAACATTGGAAAGTCATTTGTAGGATTGGAAATTTATTTAAATATATTAAAATACAAAATATTAATAAAATAATATATTTTAGGTATAACAAGACTTTAGCATAAATATTACATCACTTTTATGTATTTATGAGTTTATAATACTTACCGTATATTATATCGTATTTTATACTTTACCCAAAAAATTAACTATCTCAGAGAATTAAGGAAAAATAACCATTGGCTAATTTTAATGTTTTGGTTTAAAAAAATCATACATTTTATTAGGAAATTTTTATAAATATTTGATATTTAATTTTTAAATATGAAAAACTTATTTATTAAAAAACAATAATTTTTATTAAACAATCAAATTTTTATCCTATAGAAATACTATTTATAACAGGATAAAATATTTATAAAATAAATTTTGATGTTGTAAATGTTTAATAAATATTATTTTAAAAAAAATATATTTATGAAAATTAAATAAATATATATATATATATATATATATATTCCATAAGAAAACAATGAAAGTGTATTTGTATAAAAATTTATTTTATCTTTTTCTATAATAATAATCATTTTATATAATTTAGTCATGCTAAATAGGAAACAATAATCAATGAAATTGTTAATTCCTTTCTAATATAATATAAAATTAATACTATTAGGTCCTAGAGATATAACAACATATTACACTTGCATATGTTTTAAGGGTAAGGTGTGCGATGGTTGTAGTTTTGTATCATGGTTTGACAAACATTGATCTAGTGGTGATCTCCACTAGCTGGAACTTCTCTTATAGGTTATTTCATTATATCCTCACTTATTAGATCTCTACTTTTAATTGATAAAGATAAAACATAAACAATGTTACCACCCTCCCTAAATATGAAAAATAAGCTTCATAAGGTATGATCCTACTGGTAGATTCCATCATTTATTCATTTTTCATTCAATTAATCCTTATCATTAAACTTCAAATATAGTAACCCCGATGATCACATTATAATTTCTATATTTCCAACTTCCATAATTCACAATGGTTATATAGACCAATGGTTTTATTCACCAATGATTATATAATAGTAATGTATTGGTCAAATCTTAAAAATCATATATTAATTGCATCCTATATATATATACCACCAAACATAAACATTTATTAATTCTTTCTCAAAGGTTTGAACAATTAATTTGATAACTTCAATCATATTCATAAAGTTTTGATTTCTTTGAACGTTTTTAATTGAAGGTTTAATCTTCCTAGAAGTTTTAGATCATATGGCGTATTCCATTACATGGTCTCTATTCTTTGTTTTTTATTTCC
Source organism: Viscum album (assembly GCA_963277665.1). NCBI lineage: Eukaryota > Viridiplantae > Streptophyta > Magnoliopsida > Santalales > Viscaceae > Viscum > Viscum album. The sequence goes on from OY728133.1 coordinate 1,057,762,585, forward strand.
CTATACTTTTCTATGTATAAGTAATCGGTATTATGAATTGGCATGTAATATTATTTTTTTAAAATTATTTCTATGTACTTCCATTTTGAATATAATAAAACATTCATTATAAAAAAGATGATATCTTTATTAATAATAGGGAAAATTTTCAGTTCATTGTTTGTTACATTCTCGACCCATTAATTTGTGAGTTTTATTTTTTGGGGTGTTTGGGTCGGCTCAAGAGAGGCTCAAAGAAGTTTTAGAGTTTTGATTCTATTATAGGAAGTGGTTTTTGCAATGATCCATTTATTATTGTGTTAATGTGACTGAAAAAATGAAATGTTTTCCACAATGTGAATGATATGGTGGAGTTTTTAGTGGTTTTTGGTATTGGTTAGTTTATCTTATAGGAAGTGGTTTATGGATGTGAACTATGTAAGGGTTTTTACAGGAACAATCTCTTCACACAATGAATTTACTCATTTCTAGGTTGTCTATAAATTCCAACCCCCCTATGATCCCCCTCAAATCCCCTTTGTTTCTCTCAAACTCCAAGTGATTCCTAGGTGATTTTGGGAGACCTAATGACCCATGATATTTGTTATTCGTCCTTAGACTTTAGAGTTTTGATATAAGTGATTTTGGGTGAGTCCTAATTTTATTTTTATTTGAGATATTCCTAGTTTCATTGGAGGTTTCATTGTTTTTATGTTTTTTATATTGGGAGTTTGTTTTTGGATTCAATTTTTATGAGAAAACATTGTATTTCAGATTGATTTGAGAATACATTATTCGTTTATAGCCCTATGGTTCATCTTCTCTTTTAGTGAATCATAAATATTATTTTAAGGTAGGGGATATTTATTCTCTCATTTTTATGTTCTTTTATGGAAAAATCATGTTTTATCTTCCTTTTGGTGTATAATATAGGTTATATAAATAAGACACACAATTGGATTGAATTGAAATTGAATGAGAGTTGGAGTTCTTTTATTTTTTTACTTTTTTGTGTGAAACGTATCATGATTTTATTTATGTTTTTTAATATTTCTAAAAATAATGGATATTTGGATCCATGTATGTATTAAGTATGTTGTGAATTTTGAAAAAAAATCATCGATTCATTGAACTCAACCCGCAAAAAAGGCTAAGAACTTAAATATAACTAATAAACAGACTGCACATTATTTTCAATTTTTTTGAGAATTCCCATGAAGGTAATGATGTATTGTGACATAACCCATTATATTATTATGAAATTATAGTAATTATGGAGTCTGAATTTTGGTTCTATAATTGATTGGTGTGGTTGTTTCATTTTTCCATATGATGTGTGGGGATTGTACGGTGATGATGGTGAACGAATTAGGTGTGGAATGTGTTGGGTAATGAGGATATGGTTGATTGGTGTGGGATATGATGAGGTCTAATGTATAGTGGTTGGATTTTTGTTTTTTTGGTAATGAGTTGGATTGTGATGTGATGATTGTTAATGTGAGGTATATGGGATTTAATGTGATTTTCATTAGTTCCCAGAACCTATAGAATGAACTTAAAATGATATGTAGAAATGAATTTTGGAAGAAATTGATGTGTGGTGATTTAATTATGTGATATGAAATAAAATCTATTAATTATTGGAATTTTATTTGATAACTCATAAACCTGGGAATTGGGTAACTTGTAAAGGTATGAGGAGTTATGGAGTGTGTATAAATTTTATGTTGTGGTATGTAGTATATAGTGGTGGAAGTAGTTCATGGAAAATGTCTTTTTATGTTGTGGGAGTATTGTGGGATGTTCTAGTGGTGTTTTATGTGAACTAATAGGTTAGAATTTTTTGAAAATATATATATTCTTTTATTTTTATATTATTTATATTTTCACCCCATCCTAGTAAGATAAACTAACCAATACCAAAAAATTTAGTATTTTGGATGTTTCACCAATATCTAGTTCATTGATTAATTGGATTGATGGATACCCCCTCTTCCTTACAAAATAGTACATAGTAGTAGTAAACAATTTTTGGTGAGTGAATACTGATGATTGATGACATTGGAGAAGCCTGGTTATTTATGGGTGGTGTTGGAGAAGCCTAAAGATGATGAGAATGTGATATGTAGTGGAGGTCATGCATGGAAGGAGGGGGGAATGAGGTTTATTTCATTCACATTCATAAAACCTAATTTTCTGGTTGTGTGAAGATGTATTATGATAATATTAACTCGGTCTAGCATTAAATAGTATACCTTGAGAGGGTAGGGTCAGTAGGGATGCATCCTAAATTATATTAGAGATGGATGGGTATGTGAAGTGATGGTATGAATAGGATGTGACACTGGATGATTAATGTTAACAAATGAGAGTGGAAAATTAGTGGGGAAGTGTTTTTAGGGTGAATTTTCCTATATTTATTTCAATGATGTGTTATTATACTTATATGCACTATTTTGTGAGCATGACATTATGAGGTTGGGATGGATAATTGACATATTTTGGTGATTTTGGTTCTATTATTTATTCAATGGGGCATTATTATACTCTTTTCACATTTACATGAGTGAAATTATGTATCATAATATTTATTATACATGATATTATCAAACTATATATATATATATATATATATATTCATTTTTAAAGGAGATCTTCAAGGATTGAGCTGGAAATTACTAGCTTAGGTTTTGGAGCAATCGCCAAGATTCTTTCATAGGATTGTATATAGGAACATTACTTGGAGAATTTTATTTGTATTTTTTGTAATTATTCATGAATTGTGGGATGTTGTGGTTTCCCTTTCAATGTTATGTGATTGAATTTCTTGTTGTGTGTTCATTTTATCTCATGATCTACCCTATAATAGTTTTGGTAATGCCTTCTATATGTGTGATTTTCATACCCTCGATGTACGTTTCCAACTCAAGAACAACTAAAGGTGGTATTCAAGGGTTATTATGTTTATTCCTTCATTATCGTCCCAGTAGGGGTACCTTTGGAGGGAGCGGATCCAGACAGTAGTAGTAAAAAACTTGAGATATTGGTTGAAATACTTTTTGGGGGTGATATTTATGGTGTATACTGATCAAAAAATCCTAAAATATTTCTTATAATAATGTAACATGAACCTTAAATGATGTAGATGGGTCAAAAATTTGTATTCCTTTGATTTTAAGATGAAATACACTCCTAGTAAGGGGAAGATATTATATAATTCAATGATCTAGAAGACACAAGTTCATGTAGTCCATGAGTCTAGTAGTCTATGATAGTTCATGGCCCTCTATACTGATAAGTGTTTGGACATTCAGAAGTACCGAGATCAAGCGACCTTTTCATCCATTTACATTTTTCCTACACCTATCAATAGAATAAATATGATACAAATATTAGATATAGAGTGTTTATTCTTGAAGAATAATATCTCTTGTGGGGAGATACCACCAGAATAGATCCTCTACGATGGTGAGATTATTCATGTCTATGTCTGTGTTTTGGTTCTCAAGTGAATACATGAATATATAATGGGGTATTAGAATTCCTTCAAGTGAGTGGTACACAAAATACTAACTAAGGAGTACCATTACATGTTTTATAAGTACTAGTGTTTATGGATGAGGAAGGTTAGCATGGGTTTTGTCACATGGTGTTCACCCTTCCCGTAGGTGAAGGATAAACATTAGCGGCTCCCTGGTCCCATATAGATGTTACCCTTTCATGAGTGGAGATAAAATTATGATACCATTGATTTCATGATATTTTTACCAAGGAATTCGAAAATAAATTACATATATTGGGTGATTGTGGATTTTCTAACAAAGGTGTCTTATTTTCTACTGATCTGGGAGACCATTTTGGTGGATGAGCTAGGTAAGATCTATGTTATAGAGACAATGTGACTACATGGGGTACCCTGTATTATTATTTAAGATAAAGATGCATATTTTACATTACATTTTGGGAAGGGGTTTCAAAAATCACTTGGTACACATGTGAATATGTGCACTACCTATCATACAAAGATAGATGGATAGTTTAAACATACTATTTAAATCATAAAGGAAATGAAGAGAGCATGCATCCTAGACTTTTTTGGTTCCTAGGAAAAAAACTATGATTTAGTGGATTTATCTTATAATACCAGTTATCGGGAATCTATACAGATGCAACCTTATAAGTCATTGTTTGGAAGGTTGTGTCATTCACCTCTATGTTGGCTGGAGGCTAGTTAGTTAGTAATTATGGAGCTTAGTATCATGTGTGAGACATCAAATCATGGGAAATTGATTCAGAAATTAATGGATAATATAGATAGTGGACAAAGGATATATGTAGACCAGTGATTCAAACCTCTTGAGTTTGAGGTGGGAAATTCGGTATTTTTGCAGATGTCACCAATATTAAGTCATTTTTATGTTTGTATGTTGGGAATGTTGGTGGCCTTGTATGTGGGGCCAATTGATATAGTTGAGATGATCATCCTAGTGCAATACCAATTAAATATTCCACAAAGTTTTTGTTATATGAATGATGTATTCTATGTATCAAAACTTCAATGATATTGTCCCTATATATTTCATAAGATCGATACTGATGATATAGATCTTTTAGCTGGCATGTACTTTGATGAGTGTTCAGTTTGTATATTAGATCATAGAAAGAAGACCCTCCATGAAAATATGTGTCCCCTTGTATGAGGGAAATACAAGCATGGGAGTATCTAAGAGGATATATGGGAGTAAGAGTATGATATATAAGATTAGCTAATAAAGTTGTTTGCTGATGAGGCTCAGTGATGTTCTAGGAAGAATCTTAAGGCCTCACTTATCATGACCCATCCTCGGGGCCCGTGTCGTGACTACCCCAAGTTGGCCTCCCTTAGGCCAGGGGCTGGCAACTAGCACCAAAGGCGTAAATCTCGATAAAAGGGGAGGAATTGCCTTTACAAAGTAAACAAACACAACAGAGTACGCAAGATTAAGTAAACACTAAGTAAACTGGGTACAAAAGTAAGTGCTGGAAAGTAAATGGGTCAGAATACAAACCCAAATGAAAGTAAAGTACAACTGAAAAGAAAGTATAGCAGTAGAAAAGTAAAGCATCAACACCGAGCCATCCACTGGAAATCCCACCTGAAGGGAGGCTATAGATAGTCTCCTCAGCTCCTCGGCTCCAGCCGTCCGCTCTGTGTACCTCCTGTCCAGTGATCCACCTCCAAGTACCGACCAGCTCCACGAGCCACCACCTCGATCAGTGCTGTCTGTCGTCTGCATCCAACACAACGTAGTGCGGGCATAGCCCATGCAGGGGTGAATATACGATACTCAGTAGGGACCCCGAGACTCCCGAAGGTCTCCCAGAATCCATGAAGGATAACCACAAAGGAAAGATACAATCATGAAGTATCAAACAACTCTACTTAGGTATATTCCCATACCTAAACCTAATTCATCAATTCCAGTTCAGCTCCAACTCACGAGCTCAAGTACAACCCAGTCCACATAGGAAAGTAAAACTCAATCCACATAGGAAAGTACATCCCAATCCACACAGGAAAGCAAGTCAATCTTATCAAAGATAAAGATTGAAAGTCAAGACTCAGATCACACAGGTATACTAATCATGAAGAGGGGTGGAGATGATTGATGTAGCCTCTGAATCATCTCATCTGCCGAACCCGCGTAGGATCCAAGTACAGTAATTGTCGCTGCCGAACCCACATAGGATCCAAGTACAGTAACCGTCACTGCCAAACCCATGTAGGATCCAAGTACAGTAACCGTCGTTGTCGAACCCATGTAGGATCCAAGTACAGTCGTCATCACTGCCGAACCCATGGAGGATCCATGTACAGTCGTCCTCTCTACCGAACCCACGTAGGATCCAAGTACAGTCGTCATCGTCAACATAGTCGCAACCAGCTCTAGGGTTCCCGCACACAGCATGCTTGATTCCAGGAGGGTCCGCTCCACGAGCCAAGGGGTCGATACATCAACTTCCACGAAGTCCAGAGTTGATGTATCACTAAGTTCCATCTCGTCAATAGGAACTCAACGCGACAGACGACACGTCAATCGGACGCTCGGTCTAAGAGATATTGGCATTTTCATCCCAGGGGCCCGGCTAGTTTTTAAGTTAAAACCAACCCGAACGTACTTCAGCTGCGTCCAAACCTCGATCGGTGTAAGCCAAAAGAACCATCTCACTAAGAGGAATCCAACAAAGTCGACGACACGTCAATCGGACGTCCGGAGCTCAAGTTATAAGCGTTTCCGCTCCGAGGGCCCTGTTGGTTTCGTGTCCGAACCAACCTGGCCATACCCAAAGTTCTCTGAAACCCTAAGTTTAATATATTTAAACCACGGTCTCGATCCAAGGACCCCAACACAACTGACGGTGCGTCGATCGGAGGTCCGTAGCCCAAGATATGAGAATTTGAACGGATCTGTTCGAAAACATGGGGTTTGAGCCTGGTCCGACTCGGACCAATACCCCCTGGGTCGGCCCGAACCGGGTCGACCAGACCCAAGTCCGGGTCTGGACCATTAGGGAACGGACCAGCCCGTCCCGACCCAGCGTAGCGGCCCGACCCAGCGCGGGCGGTCCGGCCCGGCGCGGGCGGTCCGGCCCGGCGCGGGCGGTCCGGCCCGGCGCGGGCGGTCCGGCCCGGCGTGGGCGGTCCGGCCCTGCGCTGGCCGCGGCTTGGCTCGAGGCCGATCTGGACGCGGAGGGGGGGGGGGGGGGGGGTGCTGCCCACCTTGTTTTGAAACGGCGACCTCCTCTCGGGGCCCACCCTTGCCAGCTGTCCGGGGTTACAACCCCCGGACTTCCCGGAAAACGGTCGGTGAGCTACCGCGGGACCCCTGCCGCGGGTCCCGCCTCCTGGTGGTGCCGGTAGTTGGCTGAACCCGGCCATCTCCTCTCGAACCGTCGCGACCATTGCCGTGGCTCTTCTTCGGCCGGCGCGGCGTGACGGCGCCACACCCCTTCGCCGCAGCCCGCCCCGGCCGTGGCCCCTTGGTTCTCTGGCACGGTGCGACGACGTCGTGCCCCTCTCTTGGACGCGACCTCCTTTAGCTTCACCGGCGCGGCGCGACGACGCCGCGCACCCCCGCCACGGCCCAATCCGGCCACGGTTCTCTCGTTTTCGCGCGGTGCAACGACACTGCGCCATCTTCGCCACCATGAACAAAAAAGGTAAACAAAAAGGGGAGGAGGATCGACCGTGTTTGTGCGGTCCTACCTCCTCCCGTTGTGACGATAGCAGGCAGCCCAAGAGAGAGTATACACAACGACAAACAAGTGAAAATTTAATTGATTAAATTTGAACTTAAACCCTACCTCAAAGATGTTCGTGGAAGCTAGCGTCGCGGAGAACGATGTCGCTGGGTGAGGCTCCATATATGTCAACGAAGAATGTCTGAGGAAGAAGCGGCGTCTCCATTTCTTTGATGTGGGAAGAATATGGAACGACGTGACAACGTTCTTCGTCGAAGTAGGGATGTTCTTCGTTGGAGAAAATGAAGTTCCTCAAGATAAGAAGAGATCTCCTTCTCTCTATCCTCCACACAACAACTAACCACAAAATAAAATAAGACTTGTCTTATTTTCTTACTTCAATCCATGCATTTTAATTTTTAAAATTCAAAAACAAATCCCATTTAATTGATTATGTGTGTTGGATTGAATAAAGAGGAGAGAGGGGAGAGTTAAAAATTAATGGGAGTTGTCAACTTAAAGAGGAGTTAGAGGAGTTAGAGGAAATTGAAGGGGTGGGGCTCGTATGAGCCCCACCTCACTAATATCTTATCAAGAGGAGTTAGGATTTTAGTGGGTCCCACCCCAAATCCCATACCTAGGAATAAACCACCTAGAAAAGAGAAATAAAATTGTGACACAACTTTATTTCACTTTACACTTAATCCGTTTTTAAACAACTCCTCCCAAGAAAACGAAACTCTAATAAAGGTCTTCCTAAGAAATTACTAGCACTGTGGTTTCATCGGTGCCCTCAGATTTTGATTCTGAGCTCTGGTTCAAAAGTTAGAAAAACCTGCTCGTTCGTTCACTGAACATACCCGAGCTAAACTTCAGAAATTGATTTCGGGCACACCGGGCCTTAGAATCAGGTGCTGTCAGAAACCGCGTACTCATAAAATCCCAAAGAATTTAAGAAAAAACTTTTCTTGAAATTTACAGGTCTTTACATTACTCCCACCTCAGGGATTTACGTCCCCGTAAAGATATATCACAAACTAGGGGAATAAATGAGGGTACTGTGCACGCATCTGAGCCTCCCGCTTCCAAGTGCTCTCCTGGAGGTTCCCGTGCTGCCACCTGATGCCCACTAGAGGAATCAACCATCCACATAGGACCCGCTTATGTCGATCCTCGATCTCCACCGGGACCTCCGCCAAAGTCTCTCCATCATCGATATCCAGCTCCCCATGGTCGATGATATGCATTGGGTCGTGCACGTATCTCCTCAGTTGAGATACGTGGAAGACGTCATGCACCCGGTGCAACTGAGGTGGTAGAGTCAGGCGATAAGCCACCTCGCCTATCCTGCTGAGAACCTGGAATGGTCCGATAAAGTGTGGAGATAACTTGTCGCCCTGGACAAATCTCTGTAATCCACGTCAAGTTGAGACCCGTAAGAGAACGTGGTCTCCATCCTATAACTCCAGTGGTCTCTGCATCCTGTCAGCATAAGACTTCTGTCGGCTCTGAGCTATCCTCATCTGCTCCTGGATGACCTGGACCTTCTCTGTCATGGCCTGGCCTGGACCATCTCTGGTCCCACAAGTGCTGACTCCCTAGGGTCTATCCAGTACAGAGGTGATCTTCAAGGTCGGTCGTACAATGCCTCGTATGGTGTCATACCAATGGTGGAGTGATAGCTGTTGTTTTATACGAACTCTACCAAAGGTAGGTGATCCTACCAACTATTACCAAATTCAAGGACACATGAACGGAGCATGTCCTCGAGAGTCTGAATGGTCCTCTCTGTCTGGCCATCCGTCTGTGGGTGAAAGGCGGTGCTCAGGCGTAGCTGTGTCCCAAATGCCTCCTGCAACCCCTTCCAAAGACGGGAAGTAAAGCGAGCATCCCGATCAGAGACGATAGATGATGGCACACCATGAAGCCGTAAGATCTCCTGAACGTAGAGTCATCCCAAGCTCTCCACTAAGCCCTGCTCTCTGATGGGTAAGAAGTGGGCCGACATGGTGAGTTGGTCGACGATCACCCAAATAGAGTCGTGTCCTCTGGAAGTAAGTGGAAGCCTAGTCACGAAATCCATAGATATCCCATCCCACTTCCACTCCGGGATCTCCAAGGGTTGTACCAAGCCTGCTGGTACATGGTGCTCTGCCTTCACCTGCTGGCAGGTGAGGCATCGTGAAACGAACTCTGCCACAACCTTCTTCATACCCGTCCACCAGTGCTGTTGTCTGATATCTTGGTACATCTTCTCTACCCCTGGATGTACCGCAAAAGGGGAAGTGTGAAACTCTCTCAACACCTCCTCTTGTAAAGTAGCTGGTACCATAGTACGTCCTCTGAGAAGAATGGCGTGCTCTCCTCCTACAGAAAATCCATAAGGTGCCTGTCCTGTGGAAATCTGTGCACGCCGCATCTCACAATCATCGTACCCACGCTGTGCCTCTCTGACCTGATGAATTAGCGGAGGAGTGACTGTGATGGACTAAAGAAAGGTTTCCCCATCTCTATCCACGAAGGGTATTTTCAAAGCGGCTAGCTGCTCTGTTGCCTATCTAAGTAGCTGAATGCCCGTCCTCCTGCTGAGAGCATCGGCTACTACGTTCCCCGTTCCAAGAGTATAGACTATCTCAAAGTCATAGTCCTGAAGGAACTCGAGCCATCACCGTTTTCTCAGGTTCAGGTCCTTCTGCAAGAAGATGTACCTAAGACTATGGTGGTCAGAGTAGACTGTAAAGCGCTCTCCCATCAGATAGTGCCGCCACATCTTCAGAGTGAAGACCACTACTGTTAACTCTAGGTCATGGGTAGTGTAGTTCTGCTCATGCTGCCTCAACTGTCATGATACATAGGAGATCACTGCCCGCTCCTGCATCAGGACACACCCGAGTCTGGTTCCTGATGCATCGCAGTAGACTACGTACCCTACTCCCTCCTCCGGTAGCCTCAAGATGGGTGCACTGGTCAATCTCTGTCTCAGCTCCTGGAAGCTCTGGTGACATCTATATGACCACACGAAGGGTTTCCCCTTCTTCTTCAAAGCTAAAAACGGTGCTACAACTCTGGAAAAGTCTGGAAAAAATCTCCGATAGTACCCAGCCAGACCTAGGAAACTTCGCACCTCCGTCACGCTCCTAGGTGGCTCCCAAGATAGCACTGCCTCGATCTTCACAGGATCAACCGCAAATCCCACCTCAGAGATAATGTACCCCAATAAGTGGACCTCACGTATCCGGAACTGACACTTCAAGAGCTTACCATAAAGATGGTGCTCTCGAGATGTGTCCAGTACAACCCGCTAGTGGTAGGCATGCTCCTCCTCAGTAGTCGAGTAAATCAATATGTCGTCGATGAAAACTATGAAAAATAGATCGAGGTAAGGATGGAAGATCATGTTCATGAGACTCATGAACACTTCTGGAGTGTTGGTTATGCCGAAAGGCATAACCAAGAACTCATAGTGGCCATACCGACACCTGAAAGCCGTCTTCTGCACATCCTCGTCTCAAACTCTGAGCTGATGATAGCCTGAACTGAGATCTATCTTCGAGAACCATCGTGCTCCCTTGATCTGATCGAAGAGGTCTTCAATCCTAGGTAGCAGATACTTGTTCTTCACGGTCACCTAGTTTAGGCGACGGTAATCAACACACAATCGCAAGCTCTCGTCCTCCTTCTTGGAGAAAAAAATCGGGGAAGCCCAGGGTGAAACACTGGGTCGGATGAATCCCTTGCCCTGCAAGTCCTTCGGCTGTATCAGTAGCTCTTGAAGCTCAGCAGGAGCCATCCGATATGCTGGAGTAGATATCGGGGCTATCCTCGGGTACATGTCAATATAGAAGTCTACCTCTCTACGAGATGGTAGTCCTGGAACGTCATCAGGAAAAACTTCCGCATACTGATCCACCACAAAAGGAAAACTCAGACTTTGCACGTCAACTGCTCCTAGAATGAGACTAGCCAACTAATGACTGATCGACTGTCCTCTCCTCCATGTGAGTTCATCCTGCGCTGCAAAGGCTCCCTTCTCGCTGGTGAAGGTGAACCTGCTCCCATCGGTGCGGACACACCGCACCTTGTGCCTAATACAGTCGATCTGAGCATGGACCGTAGATAACCAATCCATGCCCAAGATGACGTCGTAAGGCCTTGAAGCTGCTACGAGAAGATCCCAACCAAAGATCTCACCTCCTAGAGTAAGCTCACACTGCCAGCACCAGTGCGTAATCATCGAGTCTGCTCCCATAGAGGTCTCTAGCCGTAAAGATCAAGCCAAAGGCTCCGTCGGAATCTCCGAGCTCCAAACAAGGGTAGCGGTAATAAAAGAATGACTGACTCCTGTGTCTATAAGAACTGAAAAAAGGGTGGAGTAGACACAGATAGTACCTCGAATCATCTCAGGTGCACCGTGGTCGTAGGCCTCCGCTGCCTGAAGATGAGCCTGCCTCTGTCCGCCAGCTCCCTGTGGTCGGGGTGAACCTCTTGGTGGTGGTGGTGGTAGAGCCTCAAAGCGTCTCCCACCACCCACTGCTCGGCCATCTCCTCTACCTCGTCCGCTTGCTCCCTACGGACCACCACAGTCGAACCTCTACCTCTACCTTGGTGGTACCTCAACCGTCTGTTTCTCCTCTGCATGGAGGGTCGGGCAGTCACGATCCATGTGGCCATGCCCGCCGCATGCATAACACTGTCTGCCTCTCATATGATTGGCTCTACTGCGTGTGCCCCGCACCTCCGAGCCAGTATCCTGAGGTAGTCCGCCTGATGGTCTGGTCCGCTTGGACCCCTGTGACTCTGTCGACTACTAGCTACAGAAGACTCCTCTACTTGCCGCCCTGCGATAGGTCTCGCTGCTGGTGTAGGATCAATAAGAAGGCTCTCTACAAGAAGGGCTTGCTCCAGTACTCCTGCCTGCGTCGGAATGCTGATGAAGATCATCGATGCCCTGATCTCATAACTCAGTCCCTGTTCGAAGGTCTGGGCCCGGAAGAATGGGTCTCATACCATGTTCATGGAGTAGCGCGAGAGATCGGTAAATCTCACCGAGTACTGGGCTACTGTCATGCTGCCCTGCCACAACTGTAGTAGCTTTTGAATGCGCACCGCACAGAGGGTGGATAGAACGAACTCCGAGAGGAAGAGGGTCTCAAAGTACGTCCATAGAAGAGATGCCTCATCGTGCACCTAGAGCATCAGGCTCCACCATCTACCTGCTGCCGCGTGCAGGAGACTCGCTGCAAGGATCACCATGAGGTTTGCTGTGTCCCTACCAACCTGAAGACTCGAAAGACAGCCTCCAGCCAATCCTTGGCTGCCTGAGGGTCCATCTCCCCACGAAACCTGGGCAGTCTCTGACGCTGAAACTCGTGTAGTGTAATAAGGCAACGTGAACTCTCAGCTGCTGGGGCTGGTGGCATCAGTGGCTCGGTGGGTAGAGGTACCGCCAGCGCCTCCGCTGTAATGGGACCCTACACCGAGGCTTCGTCACTTGATGGGCTTCCGTCTCGCACAAAACTCGGAACCCTAGCTGTCTTCCATCGTGGGGCCATCCTGAAAAGAAACAGGTGCACCACGGTTAAAATAGTATACCTGGTGAGCTGACACAAAGTAATCACAAAGAAAACTTTTGAAACACACACGCAATCAATGTTTTCGTGCATTGAGTTGGAAATCAGAAGACAGTGTCCTGGTGTATGGATACGTCGGCTACCGCACCAGCACTGGACTCCCTCGATTGATAACCACACTCAATACCCTTAACACTATTTCTTCACATAGAAGAAATATCAGAGTCCTGAGTTCTGCGGTAGAACTGAACTCCTCTGATACCAATTTGTCACGACCCGTACTCGGGGCCCGTGCCGTGACTACCCAAAGCCTGCCTCCCTTAGGCCAGGGGCTGGCGACTAACACCAAAGGCGTAAATCCCGATAAAAGGGGAGGCATTGACTTTAGAAAGTAAAAAAACACCACAGAGTACGCAAGCTGAAGTAAACACTAAGTAAACTGAGTACAAAAGTAAGTGCTGGAAAGTAAATGGGCTAGAATACAAACCCAACTGAAAGTAAAGTACAACTGAAAAGAAAGTACAACAGCAGAAAAGTAAAGTAGCAACACCGATCCGTCCACTGGAAATCCCACCTTAAGGGTGGGTACAGATAGTCTCCTCAGCTCCTCGGCTCCAGCCGTCCACTCTGTGTACGTCCCGTCCAGTGATCCACCTCCAGGTACCGACCAGCTCCACGAGCCACCACCTCGATCAGAACTATCCATCATCTTCATCCAACACAACATAGTGCGGGAATAGCCAGTGCAGGGGTGAGTATACGATACTCAGTAGGGACCCCGAGACTCCCGAAGGTCTCCCAGAATCTACAAAGGATAACCACAAAGGAAAGATACAACCACGAAGTATCAACCAACTCTACTTAGGTATATTCCCATACATATACCTAAGTCATCAATTCCAGTTCAGATCCAACTCACGAGCTCAAGTATAACCCAATCCACACAGGAAAGTAAAACTCAATCCACATAGGAAAGTACATCCCAATCCACACAGGAAAGCAAGTCAATCTTATCGAAGATAAAGATTGAAAGTCAAGACTCAGCTCACATAGGTATACTAATCACGAAGAGGGGTGGAGATGATTGGTGTAGCCTCTGAATCATCTCCTCTGCCGAACCCACATAGGATCCAAGTACAGATGTCGTCGCTGTCGAACCCATGTAGGATCCAAGTACAGTAACCATCGTTGCCGAACCCACATAGGATCCAAGTACAGTCGTCATCGCTTCCGAACCCATGGAGGATCCAAGTACAGTCATCCTCGCTGCCGAACCCACATAGGATCCAAGTACAGTCGTCATCGTCATCACAGTCGCAGCCAGCTCTAGGGTTCCCGCACACAACACGCTCGATTCCGGGAGGGTCCGATCCACGAGCCAAGGGGTCGATACATCAACTGTCATGAAGTTCAGATTTTATGTATCACTAAGTTTTTTCTCGTCAATAGGAACTCAACGCGACAGACGACGCGTCAATCGGACGCTTGGTCTGAGAGATATTGGCTTTTTCGTCCCAGGGGCCCGGTTGGTTTTTAAGATAAAACCGACCCGACCGTACTCTAGTTGGCCCCCAAACCTCGATAAGAGTAATCCAAAAGAACCGTCTCACTAAGAGGAATCCAACAAAGTCGACGACACGTCAATCGGACGTCCGGAGCTCAAGTTATAAGCGTTTCTGCTCCGAGGGCCCGGTTGGTTTCGTGTCCGAACCAACCTGGACATAACCAATGTTCTCCAAAACCTTGAGTGTAATATACCGAAACAACCATCTCGATCCAAGGACCCAAACACAACTGAAGGTGCGTTGATCGGAGGTCCGTAGCCCAAGATATGGGCGTTTGAACGGATCTGTCCGAAAACATGGGGTTTGGGCCCGGTCCGACCCGACCCAATACCCACTGGGTCGGCCCGAGCCGGGTCGACCCGACCCGGGTCCAGGTCCAGCCCATTAGGGCGTGGCCCAACCTGACTGGTGCGACCCGACCTAGCGCGGCGGCCCGGACCGGAGCGGGCGGTCCGGCCCGGCGCGGGCAGTCCGGCCCGGCGCGGGCGGTCCGGCCCGGCGCGGGCAGTCCGGCCCGGCGCGGGCGGTCCGGCCCAGCGCGAGTCACGATTCAGCTCGAGGTCGAGCTGGAGGGGGGGGGGTGCCCCCCTTATTTTGAAATGGCGGCCCCCTCTCGGGGCCCGCCCTTGCCAGCTGTCGGGGGTTTCAACCCCCAGACTTCCCGGAAAATGGCCGGCTGTAATGGGCGGCCAATGAGCTGCCGCGAGACCCCCGATGTGGGTCCCGCCTCCTGGTGGTGTCGGCGGCCGGCTTAGCCCAGCCACCTCCTCTCAAACCGTTGTGTCCATTGCAGCGGCTCTTCTTCTGCCGGCACCGCGCGACGGCGCCTCGCCCCTCCGCCGCGGCCCGCCTCGGTCGCGGCCCCTTGGTGCTCTGGCGCGGTGTGACGACATCGTGCCCCTCTGCCACAGCCCGCTCTTATCCTCGGCCTCCTTCGGCTTCACCGGCGCGGCGCGACTGCGCTTTGCACCTCCACCGCGGCCCGCTCCTGTCGCGGTTCTCTTGTTCCCACGCGGTGCAACGACACTGCGCCGTCTTCACCACCATGTACAACAAAGGTAAACAAAAAGGGGAGGAAGATCAGCCGTGTTTGTGCGGTCTAACCTCCTCCCGTTGTGACGATAGCAGGCGGCCCAAGAATGAGTATACACAATGACAAACAAGCCCAAATTTAGTTGATTAAATTTTAACTTAACCCCTACCTCAAAGAAGTTCGCGGAAGCTAGCGTCACGGAGAACGGTGTCGCGGGGGTAGGCTCCATATATGTTTACGGAGAACGTCCAAGGAAGAAGCGACATCTCCCTTTCTTTGACGCGGGAAGAATATGGAACGGCATGAGGACGTTCTTCATCGATGTAGGGATGTTCTTCGTCAGAGAAGATGATGTTCCTCAAGAGAAGAAGAGCTCTCCCTCTCTCAATCCTCCACATAAAAACTAACCCAAAAATAAAATAATACTTGTCTTATTTTATTACTTCAAGCCATGCATTTTAATTTTTAAAATTCAAACACAAATCCCATTTAATTGATTATGTGTGTTGGCTTGAATAAAGAGGAGAGAGGGGAGAGTTACAAATTAATGGGAGTTGTCAACTTAAAGAGGAGTTAGAGGAGTTAGAGGAATTTGAAGGAGTGGGGCTCATGTGGGCCCCACCTCACTAATATCCCATCAAGAGGATTTAGGATTTTAGTGGTCCCCACCCTAACTCCCATACCTAGGAATAAGCCACCTAGAAAAGAGAAATAAAATTGTGACACAACTTTATTTACCTTTACACTTAATCCATTTTTAAACAACTCCTCCCGAGCGAACAAAATCCAATAAAGGTCTTCCTAAGAAATTATCGGCACTACGGTTTCATCGGTGCCCTTGGGTTTGGATTTCGAGAGATGGTTCAAAAGTTAGAAAAAACCCACTCGTTCGTTCATTGAACGTACCCGAGCTAAACTTCAAAAATTGATTCCGGGAACACTGGGCCTCGGAATCAGGTGCCGTCAGAAACTACGTACTAGTAAAATCTCAAATAATTTAAGAAAAAACATTTCTTAAAATTTATGGGTCTTTACATCACTGATTTATAGTGGGGAGGTTTTAAAACCAAAAACTCATTTTATGGTACTAAATTTAATTATTTCTGAGACATATTTTTTTTCGGGGTCTACATGTCATTGTATTGGTTTTTGAGAGTTTGAAAGATTCAAAATGAATTATGAGTGTCTATAGAGGCTTAAGAATGTGGTCCGAAGTCTTAAGAGGTTCCCGAATGATCACCACAACCTCACCTTCATTGTGGTGTCCTCATTTTGGAAATTTTGGATAACCACATGGAGAAATGCACTATAGATATTCTCATGATTCAAGGGGATTTGACCATTATGTGATACAGTGAAGAGGTCCCTCACCATGGTACCTCCCCTATCTATTTTTATTGGCACTAAGAAATTTGGCCTAGATCATGGTGAGTACCCACTAGAGAGTAGGTTGTAGTGTTGAGGAGGGACGCTAGTGGAAGAAG
Source organism: Viscum album (assembly GCA_963277665.1). Taxonomy (NCBI): domain Eukaryota; kingdom Viridiplantae; phylum Streptophyta; class Magnoliopsida; order Santalales; family Viscaceae; genus Viscum; species Viscum album. The sequence goes on from OY728133.1 coordinate 1,057,779,437, forward strand.
GGTGATCCAAAATTCCCTATATAGGCATTTAAAAGGTAACAGTGGAAGCCTATATGTATAAGGTTCCATAATGAAAAATTAGGATAATCTACCCTATGGTCTTCGATTATTGGGTGATTTTTTGGGGAGGACTCACAATGAGAAATGGGGTGGATGAAGTGCACAGTTTTGAAATGTTTTCATGTGTTTTACATGGGGTGAGGAAGACCATGATAAAGAAGATATTATTTGAGCATTTTAGATTGGACTATGCCATTCTCAATATCATGGATCTAGTGATGGTGATGTCTACTAGACCTTTAAAAATGGATGATTTGCTATTTCCTATCCCCCAAATGATTTAAGATGTTTTGGAAATCTTTCTCTATATTCTACATGAATTTGGACTTCTTCAATGATATTTATTCCTTATTTTCCAATTTTAACTATTTGTCTCTGAACTCATAGTTTAATAAATCATCATTCATAATGATTTGGATATTGAGATAAGGTTATCACCCCATTCTTGATTTATATTTTCTTATTTCATTATAAGTGGTCTTGTGCCATTTATATATCTTTATTACCTAGTTTCAGCTTTCTAGTTTCTTCTTCAATTCTTTCCATTTAATCTCAAATCAATGGATGGTATTCAATGAGTTTTCATCCACAGTTATGACGTAATTAACCTTTAAAAGTCCCACTGTTTTACTCATGTGTCTGATGTGTGGTCACACCAACATAACACACACTTGACCTAAAATATAATTAAGAGTAGTGTAGCCTTAATTTATTAAATTGAATATCTCCATGGATAGTGAGTATAAGGTTTATGAGTTTAGATCATAATTTTTACACCACATTAGTTTCCCTTAAAATTGTTAATTAAATTGGTAATTTATGTGTCAAACCTATGGGTTCCTTGGTTTTAAGTGAATGATTGTGTGTGTTAGGGATGCCTAAGATGTTATCTATGATATAGTGTACTATATTATTTTGTAAGACCATACATATCTAATTTAAATAAGAGGATAAATAAATTGTGACTATTGGTTTGGAAAAGCTTGGACATGTTCCTTGAATTTTTTATGACCATTGGTTTTCAATGCTTCAGATATATTCCTTGGATTAGAATTATGACCATCAATTTGTAATGATTTATACACATTTATTGGATTTTGATTTTGAATAACAGTTCAAAATTTCTTGGACATGCTACTTGGATTCAGTTGTGACTCTATGGGTTATTGTGATTATTGACATATAAAACTAACCAAAATAGGTGTGGTCGAACCCAGGTATCACTTTGGAACCTTACAACCAACATGGGTTATCTATTATATTTATTTTACTTTATTATTAACATCATAATACACAATGCACTCATATAGTATATTCTTTAGATTCCATTGGTGGTGGATTACTAAGGCATACTCACACCCTTCACAATTTTCCATTTGATACTTGAGTAGAGTTCCTTGTTACATTAAAGGAAAAGGGAAATAAACCTATGAACGATGATTTTTTTATAAGATAGTGTTGAGCATGGAAGGTGGGACTGAGCTAGGTACTCGAGACTTGCTTTGGGAATTACAAGATTTTGGAATTTATTTGATTTTTGGATAGTGGTGTATGAATTATTGACATTATATAGTACTCATTTTGATATAGCATGGGTTATGTTAACTTACTAGAATTTTTCATGATGTCTTTTTACAGATTTATATAAATGTAAGTGATTGTTATTTTTTCCACTTTTACATGAGGAAATTGTCTCCCCACCATACCACTATAGACTCTTTCTCTTAGTCGGAAGCCTTTGGGTTATAGGAAACTATGCCTAAGATCATGTGGAACCAACATCTGAGACATTGATTAATGGTATCCTGTCAGGGGACATCATAAATTTGATAAGAAATTTTATTATTATTCCTAGTATCTTAGATCAAGAGAGTTTAAAATACTATTCCGGATATAAACAAGTCAACTATAATCATTTTTATATAAAAATATTTATATTTCTATGAATAAGTAATTGATTATTGTATATTTTTCATAATTATTTCTAGTTGTATATATATGATTCAACAATTACTGAACTATTAGTTAAATATGAAATACCATAAAAAATAATTTTCAAATTTGAATAATGATCCATTTTATCTAAATGAGACAATCAAATAAATTGGTAATTATCAATACAAACAATTGTTTAACTTGAATAATTCTACCATGAAATATAGAAGTTGTGCATATATTTTAATGATATAGTTATCACCCTTATATAGATACATTGATAATGAACCCTAATTCTTGTAATATTTGTCTACTTTCTTAGTTCCTATAATGAATATAAATATGTAAACATATTGTATTTAATATCCAATAAATAAGATAGAAATTTTATTTTTATGAATATACATGAAGTGACATCTTCTACTTCAATTAATGTAGTTTTTCCTCCAATGTCCTATCTTACCACTAAAGAATTATATAGCATCTCATTTATTCATATTCCATTTGATCTTCCTCCTCTTGGTTGGGTGTTGTGAAGATACATTATACTTAGAGTCAGTCTTAGGGATTTTCACATTTCCCTTCCTCATTTTCACTATAAGAACAGAAATCTTCTCATGCTTCAGGTCCTTATCAATGTATAAAAGTAGTGTAAATATATATTTTAGAGGCTTCTCAATGTTTTTCATATTAAGATCCAAAATGAATCTAGAGAATCTATGGTGGAGTGAAGTAAGTATGTGATCATTTCCCAATTCATTGGGAATCATAAACCCTAGAATTTATAAGCACTCAATGTTTCCAATCATCTTGACCACATAAGGTCTATCTAGCCCACCCACCTTATGTTTTCATAATAATAGTGCCTTAGATATCTCAAACCACTCTTATTTTTCTCTATCCTCATAAATATCAGGGGGATGGGTAAGCATAGTATATATTTTTTATTTTCACATAATACTTTTACAGTTCATAATTCATGGATGATGACATTAAAACACTTAACATATAGCACATCATCAAAGTGTTTTTAATTAGATATAGATATCTTCTTTACTATCTTTAATAATAGGAAAATCATAAACTAAGTATCCAACACATAAATGTTTTGTTCCTATCATTGTACAATGTAAAAGTTCTTTTATGATTCCTAGAAGTTTCTTTCATAGAGATTATTTTCTTTGCATACTATAGATCAAAATGATATTTACTAAGGTTATTTTTTTCTTAAAAAAAAATTAAATCGTATTCAGTACTTTTATTTATTACCAAAATATGTGAGATTAAATAATTTAATTATCTTATTAGCCTCCCACTATATTATTATGTCTAAATATCCCTCAACATTGATCTCAGAAAGCCATTTCACATGGTTATTCTATTGTAAATGATCCATATTTCCATTTTCATAACCCATACAATGTCCATGAAAATCATAAGAATGTATTTAGGAAAGCATTATTTCCAACCGCTAGGTTGTAGGTCCTTGATACATTGAGTGAAATCACCAATCATAACATGTTAACTTGGATTTCCTTAACACTTGCCTTCAAATTTATATTGAATATATTTTGGATGTTAATTATAATAAATGTTTGGTTAAGTAAACCCACCATATTTGTTAAGACTTCGTGATAATTAAAAGTGTTCATGACTATTTATTGAACAAACACTTTTAATATGAGATTTATTAAATCAAATTATGGGATTTTTATGACTTGTAATTTCCCTGATGGATTTTTTTTATTTTTGGGTAAAAAATATCTTATTAATAATATATGGATTTTTCATAATTAATTAACCACAACTTGGATAAATCAATTACACATCATCAATTTATTTTATTTTATTTTAATTTCTTATTATCTTATTTAGATTATATGATCTCATTTAATATCATATAAACATTCAAATCATAATATAGATGACCCTGAACTTTTAAAAAATAAAATAAATTAAGTGAGTTAATCATTAGTTTCTAAGGATTGATTTATTTATTGGATGATAAATCAATATTTTAACTTATGGGAAAAATCATTGAGTTGGGATTGAATTGAGTTAAAGAATTCCACCATCAACCATTGTATCTTTTTGGTTTATTTCACCACTTCTCTATTTCATAATTTCCTCATATCCTTGAATATCCATCCTTTAAATATTTTACTCATATGAATGTGTGGGAAACCAAGGGTATTAAATTCATAAAATAAACCATGTACATATATATGACAACCCATATTTTAATACACCTTAGTATATGATCTATTACATAAAGATACACATAATTAAGTATCAGAAGTAATATAGTCCTAGTGTCTTTGTGAAATTAGGTACAAAACATTATAACATGAATTGAAATACAATGAAATTATTTAATACTCATTTAACATGCTCTTAAAAAACTATTTCACTTATAAAACTTCAGGGGATGTCTTGAGGATATACCTAATAAAGGGGTGAGATATAAATCCTAGTAAGGTAAAAATAAAATCATAAAATAAGGTAAATAAGTAAATGTGAGTCAATAGGAATATCAAGGTAAAATGAAAGTTTTGAGAATAAAAAACATAAACATCGATGCATGATATAATATGATAACATCAAGGAAACATATGGATGTTACAAAAACATAGAACATGACATTATAAATGTAATTATGGGATAACCACAAATAAATCATAACATAGTGTGATTAATATAACATCCCATGAACCATAAAATTTATATTAAGAGATAAAAACATCATCTGATCCTTTGGAGGGTTATATAATTCTTGTCCTACCTATCACATTAATATCATGTACATGCATAAGTGTGCCACATAGGGCATACTCCATAAGGATATTTTTCATCAAATTTAATCCCATTATTAATTATTTTAGGTTACATAAATGTAATTATATAATAAATTAAGTATATTTCCATCTTGGTTCATACCCTTGAGTGTAATTGGGGATGGGTTTTTACTACACAAATATTTTGCATGGAAAATCACAAGATAATTTTTGCAGCATAATGGGGGTACATAAAGATTCATGGAAGGGTTTAATGATACTGAAGGGGGTATGTAATCACTTGGACATAATAACTAAATTAATAGGGTTATATTAAAAATGTACCCAACATGAACAATTTGAAATCGATAATAATAATATATAAATGGTTCTTGAATATAGAAGAGAATGAGAGGATCCCTCACCTTCAGAGCACACTTCTAAAATATTGAGGGAAGATTAGTAAGATATTGGGAAACCTTTGTAAGGAAAACTATATGTAATGTTAGAGTAAATTTTTTATCCATGGGATTTTATTGATGAGGAATGGGAGTTTTGGTGGATTTTATAGTAAAAGAGGAGAGTTCTCAATTAATTTATAAACTAAGGTTTTGGGTTGTATATGATAAAATTATCAAAACCATATACCTTACCATAGTTTTTAACCATGTTTTCTACCAAATAGGAGTGGTTTTCAATATTTTATATTTATAATAACCAAAATCATTAACATAATACCATTGATGATGTGTATGTGAGTCATGTTCACAAAAATAAATTTTAAAATCATAAAATAAAATATAGGTTTTGGATGATTCATTTAGGGTTTATAAAATGAATAAAATAACTAAAAAACAATTTATATTAATGGTAAAACGTAATTTTGGTCTTTTATACTCTTTATAGTATTTATTCCTTCACTTTTTAGCTTTTATGATGTCATAATACATACCGTACATTTTTATCGTTTTTAATTTTTAACCAAAAAAATAAATTACTTCATAAAACAATGAAAAATTATCCATTGTATAATTTTGACATTATGATTCAAAAAAATAATATTTATTTTATAAAAATGATTCCTTAAATATTTGTTTTTACACTTTAAAATCAAAATCCCCATTTGTTTAAAAATTCCATTTTTTACATCATAAATAGTATTCAAACCCCTATAAAAATTACATTTGATGTAATAAAATTATATTATATTTTTTATATAAATAATAATTATTTCATAATTATAATTTATAAAAATAAAATTTATTTCAATATTTATTAAATTAATCAAAAGGAGTGGTGTGATTTTAATAATATATTTTCCAAAAATTTAACTTGACTTTCATCATATTAAAATATATTTTTTTTCAAAATTGATATTTAATCATTTATAAAGTAATAATATAAATTTAAAATAGAATAATTATTTTATTAATAATTAAAACATAAAAAATTGTACTATTATGATCTAGATGCACAACCCCTTATTACACCAACATATTCTCTAAGGTTAAGGTGTGTGATGGTGACACTTTCTTGGGGTGGTTTGACGAACATGGTTCGGGATGTCATCTCGATAATATTGAGCTTCTCCTTTAAATAGTTTCACTCATGATTTAGTTTTTGAGTATTGGACTAAGCTTGATCAAGGAAAAATCCTAGTGAATCCATCTCCCTCAGAAGCTATGATAAATGGTCATCATAATGCATGATCCTACTTTTTTGGCCATCGATTCCTTAATCTGTGTCAATTAAATATATCATAACCGTTAATATATACTAATATTAGCAGTTACTATACAATAAATATATTATTAAGGGTCATAATTCTTAATGGTATTTTAAATCTAATATGATATAACTTATAATAGTCTAAAATAACCATAGCATTCCGAACCCAGTTCACCCATAAGTAACTGAACTCAGGTGGCCACATGGACTCAAAAAAGCATCCCTATATTCCATAGGATGCTGAATAGAAGTGTGGGTCTATGATGGTACAGTGGGGAGACTATACTCTCATGATCAGAGTAACATGAAATGGTAATATAATCGAGGAATCAGTGGGATCATGTCATCCAAAATAATAATAATAATAATAATAATAATAATAATAAGCAGAATATCATCATAAACAATAACAAAACCATATCTAGTATCATACAAAAAATTATGTAATTCTTGTATGACAAAAGGGGATTACAAGGAACTATATTAGTGATCTTATACAACACGATATAAAAAATGAATAAAAAGTCCCAAAAACTTTCTCTAATAACATCATGAGAAAAGTATTAGTCCTCTTCTTCTATACTCCATCCCAATATAGTAAAATGAGGAGTCCATAGTTGGATGTTTCCATTTCCCCTACCTATATCCTTGAAGTATATTCAGGTACCTATCAACTGCCCAAATATGTTGTGAGATGTACTTATTATGTCACCTTCAATGGTGTCTAACACTATCCATTCAGTGTGTTTATAATGAGTAGTGTTCTGGTAATAATAAATATATAATAGTGAATAAATAATGTACATCAGTTTGGGTTCTTCATGGGTTACCCAACCATCACTACCTACTTTAGCCTAATAAAAAATGTCTCTGAACATTTATTGATTTCATTTTATTTATATAACTGGATTTGGACCCACTTTTATAGTAAATATGTCCTTAGATTTTCATAGTCGTATAAGTTATAAATATGTCCCCTAACATTATAACTAAGAGAAGGTAGAAGACTGTTAAGTATGGAATGAATTTTCTGACACCAAGTGTGTTCTTTAACATAGTAGATGCATCATTAATTTAATTTAATTTCACCCTTGGCATGTCCAAGTAATTCCTTATAGGGAACCCTCGTATCGCTCTTGGTGCATTATAACCCATCACACTACAATACGATCTATGGAATTTATAGTTGGAATCTAGGTATTGTCAAGGTATGGTATGCTGGAATATCTCCTGAGACTATCCACATAAGGAACCCAAGTTTTGCTTGAGGTGTAATATAATGAAAATGCCTCCTGATCCCAACCTTAGGTGTTCATGTAGGGAAACCAAGTTTCTATTGAGGCATAATATAAGTCCACTCACCAGGTGATCCCATCCAAGGCATTCCAAATTGGAATCCATGTTTCACCCATGGTGTAAAAAAATCCCTTTTATAATTCATTTAATTTAATAACCATAATGACTTCATACAAGTAATTCCAAATCAAACCCCTTTTATCACTCGTATCATTCTATACTAGATGGTCATTTATAATAGAAAACCATACCATTTAATAATCCATTCAATTCAATTTTTCCATTAAGTTTATAAGGGGTAACTCAAGAAAAGGAAAAATGGATGATGGTCAAAGACCTAGGGTAAATAAATCTCCATTACCTCTTCCACTTAATTCAATTTATGTTTTATTCTACTAATTATAACATTAAAAATACAAGGCGAACAAAATATACCAAAAAAGTTGAATCAATTACATTTCAAGGCATAAGGTTCATTTTTCTAAAAGAGAGACACATCCTATATGGTGTCTCACATTGAGGTAACACCCTCAAACAATAGAATTAGTGTACACAAACTACCCTAATCATGGAGACATACATTTATTTAATTAAATTTTTATTTAAGAGACATCACATGGATGGTCTGACATGTGACACAAAAATGAAAAATATAAAAGGATAAAACTTTAGGGAAAATGAATTAAACCACCTACCTTATGTTTGTAGGTGACTCGTCATCTGGTATCAGCTTCTGATTTGATCTTGAATGGGAGAAATCGAGGAAATAGAAAAATTACCAGAAAATAGGGAATGTTATATCACATCAATTTATCATTCCATATAGAAAGATAAACCCATAAAATAATAAAAACAAGTCTAAGTATTACCAAGAGGAATCAAATTTGATGAACGATGCTTGATTTGGAAGTCGAATAGAGGAGAACCCAAGGAAATTAGGTTGAGGAGGAAGAAAGACTCCACACGATGAACTACTAAAAAAGGTTTATAGGTTAAATGAGGGGTTTTAAATTTTTAAAAAGGTTTGAAAAATATTCATGATTTCAATGGGAATCATATCATGAATAAATCATGTTAATATTTTCCAATAAAAATGAGTCCACATCAGGAATCAGATTCATGATGTTAATCGAATTCACGTACTATATAAAATTTGTGTGGTTTGTCTAGAGAAATTCACATCACAAATTGCATTCATGTTTTGAATTGAATTCATTTCATGAATTTTATCCATGTAATGAATTAGTTCTATGGATTGTATCCATCTCCCTATTATCTTCCTTCCCAAAAGTAAACTGACCAGCCTAAAGGCTTAGTTTCTAGGTTATAATCCACAATTACACACTCAACGAAGTTTTAGATAAATTAAAAAAACCATACCTCTTTAAAAATTTGTGGTGTTACAACCTATCCCTCTTTAAAATAACTCTTCCCTTAGTTTATTTTATAAGGTTAGTAGACCATCATATGAGAAAATCTCCAACCACTAATCATGTATGACAACCTTCCCCTCCTAGGTCTCATATAGTACGTGGTCGTGCTTCTATAGCACCCATACAATAGAGATTTTTCTTACATGGTAAGGATTAATTATTTAATTAATAATATACACTAGATAATCCTCAAACTAAGCATCAATATATAATTCCACCTCATCAAGATGGAAAAAATTAGACATGCTTGAATGATGGCATAAAATCTATGAAACATGAAATACATCATGCATGGACTGATTCCTCTTAGGTAACTGCAACTAATAGGCTATCAGACTGAATCTTTCCAAAATATAAAAGGGCCCAACAAACCCAGGTGGAAACATCCATTGTTTTTTAATATATTGATGCCACAATCTACGTGAAACATGAAATAAGACATGATCCCTGACCTCAAATTCCAAATGTCTTTGATGTCAATTGGTATAAAACTTATTCCTAGAGAGAGCTATAACTATAAAATTCATGATAATTTGTAACTTCTTTAAAGTATCCTAAACAATATGAGTTTACAATATCACTGGCTTTCCTACCTCTAACCAACATTGTGGTGAACAATATGAACTAATATATAGGTCCTCATATGGACCCATCTGTATCATTTATTGAAATTTATTATTATAAGAAAATTCGAATATAGGTTGGTGTTTCTACCAAGAACCTGCAATATCCAAGGAATATTCTCTAAGCATGTCCTCCAACACCCATATCATATACTTAGACTACCCATCGGTATTTGGTTGATAAGATATACACACTAGTACTTGTGAACCTAATGCCTTCTGTAACCCCTTCCTAAACACGATGTAAAGAGAGTATCCTTATCCTATATGATTGAAAATGAAACTTTGTGAATTCATAAAATATTATTGATGTAAATACTTTCAATGTCATCCATATAAAGGGTCTCCTATATAATAAGTAATTGGACGAACTTTTTTAGTTAGTCAATGATCACCCATACTATGTCACTGCCTAGTGGTGACCTAGGAAAACCTTTCAAAAAATCCTTGATGATTTTAGACCATTTCTACTCAATAATAGGAAATGGGTATAAAATCCATGTAGGTCACTGGTGTTTTACCTTTACCTATAGATAGGTGCAACACCTCCTAACAAAGATTCCAATCTATCTTTTCATTATCGACTATCAATACTAGTGATAGAAGTCATGGTACATCTTGGTAAGACTGGGTTGTATTGTCTAATAAGAGGCATGTGACTCTTTCATCAAATCCCCATATATGTATTCCATGACACAAACACAACTATGAATATGAAATATTCTATCCTCATCAATGACCCACCCAGGAAGTAGGTACGCACCTAAAATACTTTCCATTTAGACTAATCCCTATGGATGATAAAGCTACATCATATGAACTTCATCTAAAAGTGAATTAGTTGCTAATAACGATGAAAGTAATGGCTACCCATAGTGATCATGAAACTCCAAATGCATCTAAAAAAAATTCCATTAATTATCACTTCCTATTATCCTCCTAAATGGCCTATGATTGATACTTTCAACTTAGAGTGGTATCCACTAAATTTCCATTCCCAAGCATATAAGTAATATCAAAGTCAAATGACTGCAGGTATTCATCCTTTATTGCCTAATTTAGGTTCTATTCACACTGGGTAAATATATATTTGATATTTTTTTGGTCTTTGTATACATAAAACCTCTATCCTAGAAAATAATTCCTCCAAAAACACAATGAATGAAGTAAAATTGGTAGCTCAAGTTAGTGTATCAGGTAATTTGTTTTGTGAGGTATCAACTAACAATACTCACATGCCATGAATCACTCACCCTACCTAATAAATACTCCCATATTGGTTCCTAAAGCATCATAGTAAAAAATATAAAATCTTACTAGATCTAGAAAAATGAACATAATTTCTGAAATAATACTTTAATTCAACTCTTGCAAGACCTTCTCACATGATTTAGACAAACAAAATTTTATTCTCTTCTTGTTCAATCCCATTAGAGGAGATTCTAGGAATTAAATGTCCTAAACGAAGAATGTATAATATACATACAACTCTAGGAAAATTCTTATATAAAATAATTTCTTGATATTCTCTCGGGAAACCACTACTATCACCTTCTATTGGTTAATAGATACTCATACCTCTAAGAAGATATAACCCACATAGTGTACTTTATTAATCAATAAATGACATTTAGTGATCTTAAAAAATAACCTATACTCTCTCATGTACTCATTATGATCCCAATATGTTTTTCATGGTTATGTAGATAGTGATAATACACCAAGATGTCATCTATGAATACTAACACAAAAGAATATAGGTATTGATGAAAAACATGATTCATCCAGGAGATGAAAAATGATAGTGAATTCAGGAGACCGAATGGAATGAAAAAATACTCATAAATTACATATCTACTATGGAAATATGCATGAGGAATTTCTTAAGGATTTACCCATAATTGATGGTATCTAGAGCTTCAATAATTATTTTAAAAGACCCAGGATCCTTGGATCTGGTTGAAGATTTTTCTATATGTTGTAAGAGATACCTGTACTCAACTGTAAGATGATTTAATTTTATTTAATCTATATGAAGTATGAGGGAACCATATTTCTTCTTAGTTAAAAGTATTGGTGAACCCCAAGGTGGTGTACTATGTTAGATAAACCCCTTATCTTCAAGGTCCTCTATATTTATCTTACATTCCTGGAGCTTAGTAGTTTTTATAATATAAAGAGGAATAGACATCGTTTTTACTTCTGCAACTAGCTCCAAAGTAAACTCTACATATCCCTTAGGTGGTTATCTAGAGGATTTTTCATGGAAAACATCCCTGAAATGATCTACTATAGGAGGGAAGTTTGTCTAACATATCCATTTTGTCATATAGAAAGAGGCTAGTAATATGGGTTGTCACTCCTCCCATCCCACTATACTTTGGTCTATCTCGAGCTTCCTGGACATCCCATTCACCTTCAGGAATATAACTACGGTCATCTGGTGATGAAAATCAAACACACTAGTGATAAAAATAGACATGATCATGGTGATTAAATAATATTCTATCATGAGAATAATATCAAAACCTATCATCTTAATAAAAAAGAGTTTCCATATGAATTGATGGCTACCAATCTCAAGGGAGAACTCCTTGCATTGACATACACTTTCTGATTTTAGCCCCAATAGAGTATCTGTAACACCCAAATATTTTAGGAGAATTATTATTTTTAATTTCTTTGATGTCTTTTTTTGTACGCTTCACCAAGATTAGCTTGTACTATATGCAACACCGTATTAGCTTGCAGTATACGCAACACTATTATTGGCTTATGTTTCACATAATTTCAAGATCGTTTTGTGGAAATTATTCTATGCAACATTAAGTATAGATTTTTTTAATGTATAAATGAAACAATTTTTAATTATTTTATACACAACACCAAAGGGAGATTTCACTACACGCAGCCCTGATTGGATTGCATTACACACAATCGTGACCTCCCTCGATAGCGTGTGTAGTACGCAATACCGGGTTTCACTAAACAACAATATATTGTTATAATATTATTATGAACTAGAAGTTATGAATATTATTAACTACATTTTGAATTTTACAACATTATTATTCATCTTACACATTTTCTAGAACATGGTATGAGAACAAAATAAAATTTTCAGGTAAAATAAGTATTTTTCGAAAAATGCAGTTTTGCCGCCTTTTGATGGTGCACCCACGTTAAATATAGTTTTGGACATGTTTATAAGTTAAATTTGACCAAATAAAATTATTATTTGGAATCAGGATATAAAAATTTACTTTGGATAAATTTTTCATATTATTCCGATAACTTTCATATTTTAATGAATAGTAAACACACACTATATTTTAATTAAAAACAACTTTTTTCATCGTAATAATTTATATGGTTAAATTATAATATTGAATGGTTTTAAAGTATAAATAGAATATATTTTTACAATTTAATATAATTTATTTCATTATAATTTATTTTACATTGAATTCATAAGTAAAATCATTTCAATCTTTTTCAATGTTTAAACTTTTAAAACTCGTTTTCTTAACAATGAGATTAATTTTAAATTAATTTCTACAACTTCTGTGATTTGAATTTAGAAAAATTTATTCCATATTTTTAATCATTAGGTCCAAATTATGTTAATAGGCTACTTTTTATTTTTTGTCACTATGAATAGTAACTACGGTAAATTTTATTTACCATAGTTAAAGGTAAATCGAGTAAATAAGGGTAAATATAATATTATAAAATTACCCTAAAACTTGTATTAATATAATTGGATGATTATATTTCGTCTTAAGGAATATTTGGGTTGAAATTTAATCCATTTGAACCCACTTGGATGTGATTAAGACCTTTAATTTATTTTATTTTAAAGAAAGTGAAATATGTATCACACAAACTTTAATAATTAAAGTATTTTTAATATAAGTTTATAAAGAATATAAATTAAATTATAAATACTCATTTGAAAGATAAATTTTTTTTCTTTGTTATGGTAATTTATTTGTAATTTTTAAGAAATATTTAATTATCTTAATAGCTTATAGATTAATGATGCAAAAATTATTTACGTAGTGAAAAAACAATAATATAGTTTTTATTAAAGTAATAATACCCATCAAAAGGCCCAAAAAATTGACCAAAACTTATTTGTAGAGTATATATATACCATAATAATCCAAGGGTTGACTTGGGGACATTTTGGAGCCGTATAAAAGAGATTAGGAAATTTATATTATTTTATTTTAAATGATGTCAAAGTTGTCACCTTCATAATTTAATAAATATAAAAATTTATATGTTGTTATTTTAAGATTATAAATTCTAGTAAATTTATTATTATGAAATATATTATATTTATCTTCAAAATAGTATTTTATTTTTATTTTTTATGCAACAAATAAGTATATTAAATAATTATACAAAAATGTTGTAGTAATTATTTCATTAAGAGAAATATCAAACAAATGGTTTTAAAAATATTAAAATAAATATTATATGAACTAATTAATGTTCTCCACATATTTTATAGAGGAATATAACATGTTAGAAATCTATTAAACATTTTTTTCGAATATATTATATGTGTTTATTTTATTTAAATTAAAATAAATAAATAGTTTCAAAATTAACACTATTGTTATTTTATAAAAATAACATATTATTAAATTGTTTAAAAATCACAAAAATATTAAAAAAATTATAAATTGAAATTTATATGGTCTAAAATTTCATAAATTACCCAATTATGGATAATTTCCAACACATAAGTTATTATTTATAACAATTTAAAATTTAGAATATTATTACCACAAATAAAATTAAATAGATTAAATAAGGATAAATCATGTTGATAAGGTTTAAAATAAATTTCTAACATGTATAAAATCTTATTTTTTTGATGATATTACAACCCTATATCATCTGAGCTTCGAATTTGAGTCATTATTGGAGGTTTTTAAGTGGGGTTTGAGTTTATTATAAATTAATATTTTAGAGGTTTCCAAAAGTGCCCCTCTCCTCTCTTATAAAAGGGTAACTCCTCCCTCTCCTCCTCACACCACATTGAGCCTTACATATTGGAAAAACTCTACCCATTTATATTCTACTCTTCCCTAGAAACATAATAGAGGTCTGGGTCTTCTTCAAAGACTAACTTTAGTGCCCTAAGAGGAGGTTTAGAAGAGGCGTATCGAAGAAAAGGTAATATCCTTTACTGATTCTTTCAAATTCATTTCTTCTTCTACTACATATGATTTTGTTTTTTCATAATAAAGTAATAACATAAGTATAACTCATATACTTATATGTTATTATAAATATGAACCAACCTTATTCCACCTTCTATCCATCCTACATAAAATGAAATCACCGCGCGTGCGTATGTACGAATTACCGTCTCCACGCCGTGGTGTAATCTGTTTTTCCACCACCACCTTACATGGATGGTTATAATGGTGTAAATAATAACTATATATGGTTATTATAACATGATAATAATTCTGAGATATTATACCATCCACTATAATTTCATTCAATAATTATGGGAACGATATCATCGCTCGTGCGTACGTACAGATTACCGTCTCCACGACGCAATGAGATTTATTCTCCATGATTAACCATTCAAGTATGATTATAAAGTATATATAATAAATAATCATGAAATATATGACATAATAATGATACTTTATTTATTTACATATATGTTTCATTTAATTAATTCCATTTGATTCAATAAGGAAATGAAAACATCATTCATGCGTATGTACGGCCTACCGTCTCCATGAACAATGTATTTCATTTCATTTATCTATCTATTATATATATATATATATACTGAATATATATGATATGTAAATCATTTTTTACATTCTGGAAGTAAGAAAATAATGATATAAGTAATAACAATATCAAGAATAACAAGTCCAAACACGTACGATAAATGAAATGATTTTACCCAAAACGCTGCTTTAACATGGAATTGACAAAAGAACAGGTAATATAAAGTCATAAGTGAATCATATATGATATCATAAATATTATTATGGTTCTGTTACAAGTTAATAATATGTTTAAACCCACTATACAAGAGTATCAGACTCATATGGAAGAAATTGGACCTAAGGTAAGGGATAATTATTCTAATCTCGTTCTTATCCGAGATTGTTTATTCATAAGTATTTACTGGGGTTATATTTTTCATCCATGTCCATGTTTTCTAAAAATGTTTTCAAAAAATGTAACTATTCTTCCATGTATGTTTAATTTAATTTTTACCCTTTTTTACTTTTACCACATGGTATGGAAGGGATCTTTCTTTTGTTTACCATACGATGTACTTTTTGACTTTTCCAAAAAAGTATGAGAAGAATGTTTTTTAACTTATACAGAATGAACGAGTTTTTACGGTTTCATAATGACTTATTCCTATGAAGCTTAATCTACATGATTCCGTGATTATTTTCAACAAAATTATTCTCTTTTTAAATTTCACAACATTTTGAGAAGATAAAATGATTTTGAAGAAGAACGGATATTTTACTCAAGAATTCATTTCAAGTGTTTTATCGAGACTATGTTCCATCTAAGATGACATTCTTTAATATGATCATGTTTCAAGTATAATGTCCCTATTATTTATATGGTTTTATTTTTTTATGATGAAATGATATTCATTGTTTTATATGGATTATGTTATGATGGGATGATGTTTATGAAACCCATTTTATTCATTGGGTTATGATGAATGATTTATGTTTTTTTGTGGCACACATAAGAATTATTTAATTATGAGATGAGTGAGACCTATATCTCCCTTCAATGCATTGGGTAAAGACTTATATCTCATTAGGTAGACATGGTCAGAACGGAAAGTGAATCTGGTTCAGTAATACAGGGCTAGAACAACAAGTAAACCCGATTCAGTAATGGACTTTGTCCACTGTGATGGTCTTAGAAACAAGGCCTTCGCTACTATGGAAATCATAACATGTGCTTAATGGTTTTCCACAATTACATGTTTTATTACCATGATATTTTATAATGATTAATGTTCCTTTAGGATCTATGCCTTATGTACTGCCATGATTCATGTCATTGCTCAAGATTTTGATGTTTTATGTTCATGTTTTTACGTTAAAATGTTTATGGATTGTTTTTATGTTCTTCATGTTTACCCTTACTAAGCATTTGAGCTCACCCTTTTTATATTTTCTTTTCACCAAGATATAAATAAAGGTTTTAGGTAAGAAAAAAAGGGGAAGATATTTATGGGAGATGTTTAAGATCTTTCACCATGATTAGAAGATTATGTTCCGAGTTTCCAAAGACACTAAACTAATACGGTCTTTGGGTGTCTGTTTTTGTAATGTATTAAGTATTCCGCAAAAGTAATGTAATGTCTATGTACGTCAAGATTTGGGTCTATACAGTATCTAGGGTCATCACCCCACTAAATTACGCTATCTTCATCAGAAGACATTATATAACAGTCATATATATGAAATAATAAGAAGAGGCTATATCAAATAAAGAAGATACTAGATTATATGCTAGTAAAATTGTACCGGTTACTATAGAAGGATTGAAGATCTAATATTCTTATACTGATTGTACTTCCTGTAGATGGTGAGTTCCATTGTCACGACCCACCCTCGAGGTCCGTGCCGTGACTACCCCAAGCCCACCTTCCATAGGCCAGGGGCTGGCGACTAGCACCAAGGCGTAAATCCCGGTAAAAAGGGAAGGCATTGCCTTTGTAAAGTAAACAAACACCACAGAGTAAGCAAGCGGAATAGTAAACACTAAGTAAAAACAGAGTAAAACTGAAGTGCGGAAAAGTAAATGGGCCAGTATACAAACCCAAACTGAATGTAAAGTACAACTCAAAAGGGAAAACAACAACTGTAAGTAAAAGCCACTACACCGAGCTGTCCACTGGAGATCCCACCTGAAGGGTGGGTACAGATAGCTCCACTGCTCCTCGGGTCCCATCGTCTGCTCCGAACACGTCCCGCCCAGTGGTCCACCTCCAGGTACTGTCCTGCTCTGCAAGCCTCAGCCAAGATCAACGCTGTCCGTCGTCTGCAACCAACACAACGTAGTACGGGCATAGCCCGTGCAGGGGTGAGTATAAGCTACTCAGTAGGGACCCCGAGACCCCTGAAGGTCTCCCAAAATCCACAAAGGATAAACCACAAAGGAATATACAATCACAAAGTAACAACCGACACTGCTTAGGTATATGCCCATACATATACCTAAGTCATCAATTCCAATACGCTCCAACCTCTGAGCCCAAGTACAACTCAGTCCACACAGGAAAGTAGACGTATTCCGCACAGGAAAGCAAAACGAAATCCACACAGGATAGCACAACTCAGTCCACACAGGAAAGCAACAAGATTCAGCTCACACAGGTATACTTCTTCGAAAGACGATAAAGATGATCTCTGATCCATCTAAGTCGTCGGACCCACGAAGGATCGATAGGTAACTAACCCCCGCAAAGACCCACACAGGATCGGGCCCACACAGGACCTGTAGGCGCTGGTTCACACAGGACCGCTGAGCGCAAAGACCCACACAAGATCGGACCCACACAGGATCGGGCCCACACAGGACATGTTGCACTGATCCACGTAGGATCGCTGAGTGCTGAAGTCGTCGTCGTCAAATCCACTAAGGATCTCTGTACTGTCGTCGTCGCAGTCATAGTAGCAGTAGCAGTAGCAGTCACAGTCGCAGCCAGCACTAGGGTTCCCGCACACAGCAAGCTCGATCGGGAGGGTCCGCTCCACGAGCCGAGAGGCTGATACATCAACTGTCACAAAGTCCAGAGTTGATGTATCCAAAAGTTCCGTATCATCAACAGGAACTCAACGCAATAGACGGTGCGTCGATCGAACGCCCGGTCTGAGAGTTATTGGCCTTTTCGTCCCAGGGGCCCGGTTGGTTTTTAAGGCAAAACCAACCCGACCGTACTCCACCTGCGTCCAAACCTCGGGCGGAGTATGCCAAAAGATCCTTATCACTAAGAGGAACACAACAAAGCTGACGGCACGTCAATCGGACGTCCGTAGCTCAAGATATGAGCGTTTCCGCTCCGAAGGCCCGGTTGGTTTCGTGTACGAACCAACCTGGCCGAACTCAAAGTAATCCGAAACCTTGAGTGCGATATACCGAATCGACCGTCTCGATCCAAGGATTGTATTTCCACTGACGGTTCGTCGATCGGAGATCCGTAACTCAAGTTATGAGCAAAAGACCGAAATCGATTCGAAAACGGGGGGTCCGGGTCCGGGCCGACCCGGCCCGACCCCCCTGGGTCGGCCCGAACCGGGTCGACCCGACCCGGGTCCGACCCGGCCCGGCCGGCGGCGCGGCCCGGCGCGGCGGCGCGGTCCGGCGCCGCGGCGCGGTCCGGCGCAGCGGCGCGGCGCGGCCGGCGGCGGCGCGGCTTGGCGCCGCTCGGTGCCACGCGCGGGGGGCAATGCCCCCGCTTCTTCTTGGCTGGCGGCGCGGCTGAAGCCGCGGATTTGGAGAAAACCGCCCCCCCTCGTGTGGGCCTGCCTTGAGGGAAACGGGGGGCCGCCTGCCCCCCTTTATGAAACCGGCCCCCCCTCTTAAATGGGGGGGCATTCATGTTGGCCGGGGGAAATTAATTCCCCCGGTTTGTCCCCTTCCGGCCGGCCCACCTGGCCGGCCGGTTCTTCTTTAACGGGACCGGGAAAGCCGGTCCCCTTCCGGATTCCGACACCGGTGGCCCGGTTAGCCGCCGTTCCTCTCGTTCCGCTGTGGCCCGGAACCGGTCGTGGCCTTCGTCATTCGGCGCGGTGCGACGGCACCGCGCCCCTCCGCCGCGGCCCCGCTCCGGCCACGGTGCCTTCGGTTCTCTTCGACGCGGCGCGACGACGTCGCGTTCATGATGATCCTTCCACAGCGCGACACAATGGCGCCGCGCAATATAACCGTGCGAATTCCCGCGTGGTGCGACGGCACCACGCCATCTCGTTCATCCGCAAGGAAATAATATTCAAGAATAGAGGAGGGGGGATTCGGCCGTGTTTGTGCGGTCCGGCCCCCCTCTCGTTAGTCGATAACTCTTAAATATTTATCCACAAGATTATCATGGTAGAACCAAGAACGAGAATAAATAAATAATCAACAACAACCCCTACCTCGGTTTCAAGATCGATGGTCGTCAACGACCCGCGGAAGACGCGTCGTGTTGGTCGGCGTCACGGAAGAAGGACGTCGATGTCGTGAAGCGAGGATTCGAAGTTCTTTGACGACGATTTCGTCGCAGAAAATCGTCGCGGAAGAAATGATGCAGAAGAGGACGTCGACGGTGTCGTGGGTATGGCGTCGCAGAAGACGGTTCCCGAGAATGTGGCGTTCTTCGTCGAAGCTCGAAGGTTCTTCGCGTTCTTCGTCAAAGCTTGAAGAAGAAGAAGAAGAAGAAGGCTTCAAAATCTCCCAATGAGGCTAGAGAATTCTAACCAAATAAAATAAGCCAAGGGCTTATTTTATTTACACACTTAACAATTTGAATTTCAAAGGTTTGAAATTAAAACAATTCAACTCCATTAATTAACAAAGTTGTCATGTCATTAAAAGAGGAGTTTAAGGGAGTTTAAAAAGAGAAGAAGAAGAGTCATGCTTCGGGTGGGCCCCACCACACTTAATCCTCCCAAGGGAGGTTAAGTGGTTGTGGGTTACACCACTAACTCCCTTTGGGAGAAGTTAACCAATAAGTTAAAATAAAAATTTGTAATCCACAATTTTTATTTAACTTATTCTAAACTCCCAAAAACTAACTCTCAACCCGAAATAAACGCAACCTCGGAAAAGGTCTCCTTAAGCGAATATCGGCGCTGCGAGTTCATCGGTGTCCTCGGAATTCAATTCCAAGCACCGGGTCAAAAGTTAGAAATTCCCGCTCGTTCGTTCACTGAACGTACCCGAGCCGAACTTCGGAAAATGATTCCGGGCACTCCGGGCCTCGGAATCCGGTGCCGTCAGAAACCGGGCTCTTGTAAAATTCCAAAGAATATTAAGAAAAAAAAATCCCTTGAATTTTACGGGTCTTTACATTACTCCCACCTCAGGGCTTTACGTCCCCGTAAAGATATATCAAAAACTAGGGGAACAAATGAGGGTACTGAGCACGCATCTGAGCCTCCCGCTCCCATGTGCTCTCCTGGAGGTTCCCGTGCTGCCATCTGATGCGCACAAGAGAAATCGATCGCCCACGTAGGACCCGCTCCTGTCGATCCTCGATCTCCACCGGGACCTCCGTAAAAGTCGCCCCATTGTCAACATCAAGCTCCCCATGGTCAATGATGTGCGTCGGGTCGTGCACGTATCTCCTCAGCTGAGACACGTGGAAGACGTCGTGCACCCGGTGCAACTGAGGTGGTAGAGCCAGGCGATAAGCCACCTCGCCAATCCTGCTGAGGACCTGGAAGGGTCCGATGAAGCACGGAGATAACTTGCCGCCTCGGCCAAATCTCCGTATACCACGTTGAGGTGAGACCCGCAAGAAGACGTGGTCGTCATCCTCGAACTCTAGTGGCCTCCGCCTCCTGTCAGCGTATGACTTCTGCCGGCTCTGAGCTGTCCTCATCCGCTCCTGGATGATCTGGACCTTCTCTGTCGTGGCCTGGACCATCTCCGGTCCCACAAGTGCTGACTCCCCAGGGTCTGTCCAGCACAAAGGAGATCTACAAGGTCGGCCGTACAACGCCTCGTACGGTGTCATCCCAATGGTGGAGTGGTAGCTGTTGTTGTACGCAAACTCCACCAAGGGTAGGTGGTCCTCCCAGCTATGACCAAAGTCGAGGACACATGCACGGAGCATGTCCTCGAGAGTCTGAATGAGCCTCTCTGTCTGACCATCCGTCTGAGGGTGAAAGGCTGTGCTCAGATGTAGCTGCGTCTCGAACGCCTCCTGTAACCCCTTCCAAAGCCGGGAAGTAAAGCGAGCATCCCGATCGGAGACGATAGATGATGGCACACCGTGGAGCCGCACAATCTCTTGAACGTAGAGACGTCCCAAGCTCTCCACTGAGCCCTGCTCTCTGATGGGTAAGAAGTGTGCCGACTTGGTGAGTCGGTCAACAATCACCCAAATGGAGTCGTGACCTATGGAAGTGCGTGAAAGTCCAGTCACGAAGTCCATAGATATTCCGTTCCACTTCCACTCTGGGACCTCCAAGGGATGTACCAAGCCTACTGGTACCTGATGCTCTGCCTTCACCTGCTGGCAGGTGAGGCATCGAGAAACGAACTCTGCTACAGCCTTTTTCATGCCCGGCCACCAGTGCTGTCGTCTGAGATCCTGGTACATCTTCGCCACTCCTGGATGTACCGCTAAAGGAGAAGTGTGAAATTCTCTCAGCACCTCCTCTCGCAAAGCAACTGGTACCATGGTACGTCCTCTGAAAAGGATTTCATGATCTTCTCCAAGGGATAAACCATCAGGTTCCTGTCCCGAGGATATCTGTGCACGCCGTGTCTCACAGTCAGCGTCCTCACGCTGTGCCTCTCTGACCCGCTGCAGTAGTGGAGGGGTGACTGTGAGAGACTGGAGGAAGGATCCTCCATCTCTATCCACGAAGGATATATGCAAAGATTTATCCTTTGCCGAAAAGTGAAATCCAGTCACATCCCCTGGATGAACCACGTTCCTTGCCTAATACAGTCAATCCTGTCATGATTAGTTAATTCATGGCATGGATGATGTCGTAAGGCCTCGACGCTGGTACTAAGAGATCCAACTGTTACTCTCGCCTCCAAGGGTTGAGTCACACTGTCGGCATCAGTGTGTGGTCACTGGGTTTCCTCCAGTAAGAATCTCGCAAGTGAGGGTCAAGTCAACAGTTTTTTTAACCGGCACCTCTTAGTAAAAACAAACAAAAGACAAGAAAACAAAAGTCACCAAGGCAAGTATCTTTTATTACTTCAACTTAAAGTACAAGGACACAAGGAAACACAATCTACGAAGCTAGAGGCATTATGGGAAAAGGCCTCTATGCCTGGAGCTAGTCTCACACTAGTCCACCCGCTTCCGGAGCTCCATGATCGTAAGCTTCAGCTGACTGAAGCTATGCTCTCCCCTGAGGTCGGGGTGGACCTCCAGGTGGTGGTGGTGGTAGAGCCTCAAAGCGTCGCCCACCACCTACTGCTCGGCCAGCTCCTCTGCCTCGTCCTCCTGCTCCCTGCGGACTGCCACGGTCGAACCTCTGCCTCTGCCTAGGTGGTTCCTCAACCGTCTGCTGCTCCTCTGCATAGCGGGTCGGGCAGTCACGAGCCATGTGGCCTTGCCCGCCGCATGCATAGCACGGTCTTCCACTCGAAAGACTGGATCTGCGCTGTGTGCCCCGCAATGCTGAGCCAATGTCTTGAGGTCGTCTGCCTGAAGGTCTGGTCTGCCTGGACCCCTGAGTCATCCGTCGACTGCCTACTGCAGATGACTCTGCCACGTGCCACCCTGCGATGGGTCTCGGCGCTGGTGTAGACTCAGCAAGGAAGCTCTCGATCAAAAGGGCCCGCTCCAGTACTCCTGTCTGAGTCGGTATACTGAGGGAGATCAGCGATGCCCTGATCTCGTGTCTCAAACCCTGCTCGAAGGTCCGGGCCCGGAAGAATGGGTCCTGTACCATGTCGGTCGAGTAGCGTGAGAGATCAATAAATCTCGCCGAGTACTGAGCGACCGTCATGCTGCCCTGCCGTAGCTGAAGAAGCTCCTGGATACGCACCACACGAAGGGTGGCTGGGACGAACTCCGAGCGGAAGAGGCTCTCAAAGTCCGTCCATAGTAGAGATGCCTCATCGTGCACCTGGAGCATCAAGATCCACCATCGGCCCGCTGCTGCGTGCAGTAGGCTCGCAGCGAGGATCACCATGAGGTCTACAGGTGTCCTCACTAGCCTAAAAACTCGTACCACTGCCTCCAGCCAGTCCTCTGCTGCCTGGGGGTCCGTCTCCCCACAGAACCTAGGAGGTCACTGGCGTTGAAACTCACGCAGTGCGCTGAGGCGACGTGCATCGTCAGCGGCTGGTGTTGGAAGCATCGGTGGCTCGACGGGTAGAGCTACCGCCGGTGCCACTGCTGATAAAGGGCCCTGCACCGAGGCCTCGTCGCTCGGTGGGCTGTTATCACACTCGACTCTCGGAACCCTAGATGGCTGCCGTCGTGGGGCCATCCTGAAAGGAAACAGGTGCGCCATGGTCAAACAGTATACCTGGTGAGCTGACACAAAGTAATCACAAAGAAAACTTTGAAACACACACGCAATCAATGTTTTCGTGCATTAAGTCGGAAATCAGAAGTCAGGGTCCTGGTGTACGGATACGTCGGCCACCGCACCAACACTGGACTCCCTGGACTGATAACCACACTCAATACGCTAAACATTATTGCTTCACATAGAAAAGATCAGAGTTCGCGGTAGAACCGAACTCCTCTGATACCAATTTGTCACGACCCGCCCTCGGGGTCCGTGCCGTGACTACCCCAAGCCCGCCTTCCATAGGCCAGGGGCTGGAGACTAGCACCAAGGCGTAAATCCCGGTAAAAAGGGAAGACATTGCCTTTGTAAAGTAAACAAACACCATAGAGTAAGCAAGCAGAATAGTAAACACTAAGTAAAAACAGAGTACAGCTGAAGTGCGGAAAAGTAAATGGGCCAGTATACAAACCCAAACTGAAAGTAAAGTACAACTCGAAAGGGAAAACAACAACTGTAAGTAAAAGCCGCTACAACGAGCTGTCCACTGGAGATCCCACCTGAAGGGTGGGTACAGATAGCTCCACTGCTCCTCGGGTCCCATCGTCTGCTCCGAACACGTCCCGCCCAGTGGTCCACCTCCAGGTACCGTCCTGCTCTGCAAGCCTCAGCCAAGATCAACGCTGTCCGTCGTCTGCAACCAACACAATGTAGTGCGGGCATAGCCCATGCAGGGGTGAGTATAAGCTACTCAGTAGGGACCCTGAGACCCCTGAAGGTCTCCCAAAATCCACAAAGGATAAACCACAAAGGAAGATACAATCACGAAGTAACAACCGACACTGCTTAGGTATATGCCCATACATATACCTAAGTCATCAATTCCAATATGCTCCAACCTCCGAGCCCAAGTACAACTCAGTCCACACAAGAAAGTAGACGTATTCCACACAGGAAAGCAAAACGAAATCCACACAGGATAGCACAACTCAATCCACACAGGAAAGAAACAAGATTCAGCTCACACAGGTATACTTCTTCGAAAGACGATAAAGATGATCTCTGATCCATCTAAGTCGTCGGACCCATGAAGGATCGATAGGTAACTAACCCCCGCAAAGACCCACACAGGATCAGGCCCACACAGGACCTGTAGGCGCTGGTTCACACAGGACCGATGAGCGCAAAGACCCACACAGGATCGGACTGACACAGGATCGGGCCCACACAGGACCTGTAGCACTGATCCACGTAGGATCGCTGAGTGCTGAAGTCGTCGTAATCGAATCCACTAAGGATCTCTGTACTGTCGTCGTCGCAGTCACAGTAGCAGTAGCAGTAGCAGTCACAGTCGCAGCCAGCACTAGGGTTCCCGCACACAGCAAGCTCGATCGGGAGGGTCCGCTCCACGAGCCGAGAGGCTGATACATCAACTGTCACAAAGTCCAAAGTTGATGTATCCAAAAGTTCCGTATCATCAACAGGAACTCAACGCAACAGACGGTGCGTCGATCGGACGCCCGGTCTGAGAGTTATTGGATTTTTCGTCCCAGGGGCCCGGTTAGTTTTTAAGGCAAAACCAACCCGACCGCACTCCACCTGCGTCCAAACCTTGGGCGGAGTATGCCAAAAGATCCGTCTCACTAAGAGTAACACAACAAAGCTGACGGCACGTCAATCGGATGTCCGTAGCTCAAGATATGAGCGTTTCCGCTCCGAAGGCCCGGTTGGTTTCGTGTACGAACCAACCCGTCCGAACTCAAAGTAATCCGAAACATTGAGTGCAATATACCGAATCGACCGTCTCGATCCAAGGATCGTATCGCCGCTTACGGTTCGTCGATCGGAGGTCCGTAGCTCAAGTTATGAGCAAAAGACCGAAATCGATTCGAAAACGGGGGGTCAGGGTCCGGGCCGACCCGGCCCGGCCGGCGGCGGCGCGGCCTGGCACCGCTCGGTGCCATGTGCGGGGGGAAAGTCCCCCGCTTCTTCTTAGCTGGCGGCGCGGCTGAAGCCGCGCCTTTGGAGAAAACCGGCCCCCCTCGTGGGGGCCTGCCTTGAGGGAAACGGGGGGCCGCCTGCCCCCCTTTATGAAACTGGCCCCCCTCTTAAATGGGGGGGCATTCATGTTGGCCGGGGGAAATTAATTCCCCCGGTTTGTCACCTTCCGACCAGCCCACCTGGCCGGCCGGTTCTTCTTTAACGGGACCGGCAAAGCCGGTCCCCTTCCGGCTTCCGACACCGGCGGCCCGGTTAGCCGCCGGTCCTCTCGTTCCGCCGCGGCCCGTAACCAGCCGCGACCTTCGTCATTCGGCGCGGTGCGACAGCACGGCGCCCCTTCGCCGCGGCCCCGCTCCGGCTGCGGCGCCTTCGGTTCTCTTCGACGCGTCGCGACGACGTCGCGTTCATGATGATCCTTCCACGGCGCGGCGCGACGGCGCCGCGCAATATAACCATGCGAATTCCCGTGTGGTGCGACGACACCACACCATCTCATTCATCCGCAAGAAAATAATATTCAAGAACAGAGGAGGGGGGATTCGGCCGTGTTTGTGCGGTCCGACCCCCCTCTCGTTAGTCGATAACTCTTAAATATTTATCCATAAGATTATCATTCTAGAACCAAGAACGATAATAAATAAATAATCAACAACAACCCCTACCTCGGTTTCAAGATCGATGATCATCAATGACCCGCGGAAGACGCGTCGCGGTGGTCGGCGTCACGGAAGAAGGACGTCGATGTCGTGAAGCGAGGATTCAAAGTTCTTTGACGATGATTTCGTCGCGGAAAATCGTCGTGGAAGAAATGACGCGGAATAGGACGTCGACGGTGTCGCGGGTATGGCGTCGCGGAAGACGGTTCCCGAGAACGTGGCGTTCTTCGTCGAAGCTCTAAGGTTCTTCGCGTTCTTCGTCAAAGCTTGAAGAAGAAGAAGAAGAAGAAGGCTTCAAAATCTCCCAATGAGGCTAGATAATTCTAACCAAATAAAATAAGCTAAGGGCTTATTTTATTTACACACTTAACAATTTGAATTTCAAAGGTTTGAAATTCAAACAATTCAACTCCATTAATTAACAAAGTTGTCATGTCATTAAAAGAGGAGTTTAAGGGAGTTTAAAAAGAGAAGAAGAAGAATCATGCTTCGGGTGGGCCCCACCACACTTAATCCTCCCAAGGGAGGTTAAGTGGTTGTGGGTTCCACCACTAACTCCCTTTGGGAGAAGTTAACCAATAAGTTAAAATAAAAATTTGTAATCCACAATTTTTATTTAACTTATTCTAAACTCCCAAAAACTAACTCTCAACCCGAAATAAACGCAACCTTGGAAAAGGTCTCCTTAAGCGAATATCGGCGCTGCGAGTTCATCGGTGTCCTCGGAATTCAATTCCGAGCACCGGGTCAAAAGTTAGAAATTCCCGCTCGTTCGTTCACTGAACGTACCCGAGCCGAACTTCGGAAAATGATTCTGGGCACTCCGAGCCTTGGAATCAGGTGCCGTCAGAAACCGCGCTCTTGTAAAATTCCAAAGAAAATTAAGAAGAAAAAAAAATTCCCTTGAATTTTACGGGTATTTACATCCATGACCTTAAGCTAAAGCTTGGAAACCCTAAATAGGCCTATAATATTAGAACTTCATGTCATAATATTGGATTCCACAACCACATCCCCCTCATCAGAATGATTGTCTGATAATTGTCTAGATTCCTACCTACCATGAAGTTATTGATACCACTCTCAAATGTGGGGTGAGTGTAGACCCTTTATCACTAGGAACTAGAGAAAATTTTATTCAAAAAGAGAAAATATTACCCTTGTTACCTCATGTTTGGAACTAAATTAGTTCATTAGTAAATTAGGGATTCTTATGGCTTGGCCTACCACGCTGATGAAACACCATGTAATAGTCAATGTGTGTTGTCTAATTTCCTATTCCTCTGTGAGAAGACTTAAGGATATATTTCCTTCTACTAGACAAACTGCTTCCCAATCTCGGTACTAAACTTCCCCATCCTACAACATTCTCTCCCCTCATGTTCCACTCAGTGATGAGGTCCTTGTTCACTATTTCAAAAATGGTATTCAACTGGAAAATGTTCACTTGTGATCAGGTGGGATACATAAACCCATCCTAAAATCATCTTATTGTTTGAAACTCATCACCAGAAAGGGTTTCTGAGAATCACATAAGATAACGATATAAAGTTGAATAATACCTCATAGATATATCACTCTATTGTATATTCATAAACTCTCTAGCATGGTTTGATCTCAATGTATATGGAACTAAGTAATCATATAATGTTGTCTAAAAGTCCCTCTATACCATATCTTGATGATAATGTTTCTAAGTAATAACACCCCACTAGCACTTTGTAGAATTTTGAAGCATGTAGTTCGTTATCTAGAACCTTATATCTAGAGGCATCTCTAAATCCTCTAATATAGACTACATGGCCTCAATCCATAACTCAGTAGCCAGAGGACCACCTTCCCCTGAAAAGGTAGGGGTGCTTCTTCTGGAATTATTATATCAGCTTCTCCACAGTAGAGTCTGGTCATGGGGATCCCTACATAGATGGAATAAACTGTAGGAACAACACTTGGAATTAAGCATCGAAACCCAAATTAGGAAGAGAAATAGGTTTTATTGGTGGAAATACTAGAGGTAATACTAGCAGTTTAGGACCCTCCACCATTAGAGCATGGTCATCACCACCTTCCTATAACTCAACCCAAGACCATTGTGGTAGAATATTTATTTAATTCCAAACACATTCCTCATAACATGATTTGATAACATAAGTATCATAGATATAGAAATATGACACGTACATAGCCTTCCTATATGAGAGTCAACACCTATCTTCCTACTCCTAAATCTTAGGCTAGGTAGTTGGAGAAGATCACATTGGTCTTAAGAGACACTCCCTAATACCCACTACTATAGTTTGGCCAGGTTCAAGATATCATACTTCATAGAAGTGGTCATAATATGCAAACTTTCATTTACACGGAATAATGGAAAACACCCTTAACATTGTAATTACCATACCCATTTAATGGTAACAATTTATTTAAGTTCAAATTTATTCAAGTTCATAGTCATTTATATGTATACATATCATGGTCCATTTTGATGAGTTTTTATTCCCAAGTTATAAACTAAGAACTTTATAAGTTACAATTGGCACGTTATGTAACTGTAACCAATCACTACATTGGTTCTATTAGATGAATCATCATTCACAATTTATAGAGGCACAAAAACTCTTTAAATTTAAATTGGTATCCATGTAATCATAACCAACTAACAATATATCCCATGAGAACAATGGATTATGGCTCAAACATGTGATAATTGGTTAGTTATGGTTCCACCATCAAGCTACGTGGTAGAACACCATTTATATTGATCAATAAACTTTAATTAACTAATTATTTATCTTATTTATCCAACAGAAATTTTATTCATATAATAGGTATATCAATCAAGGAACTATTTAATGTTTCATGCAATGCACACAATAATTAAATATGGCATGTAATGTGCACGAAATGTGAATCCCCCAGTGCCAATAATGATGAATAATACAACACTTCCTTTCCATACTATATAAGGTTAAAATCTAACCACATATCAATAATAAATTCCATAAATCATGTGCATCGCCCAATGGTGAAATCAATACAACATTAATAGTTAGAAACCAGAACATCATGTCCAGTCCCATGTAATTTTAATTTTTCCTATATGTGGGTTAACTACTCCTGGGAACATGCTCATTACCAAATCCCAACAGATTCCTAGTCTCATGTCTACCAACACCAAAAAGTAATAAAAATAAAAAATATAATTTCTTTGATACCATTTTGTAGCATCTCAGACCTAGTTCACTCATGAGTAACTGAACCTAGTTAGCCACATGGGATCAGGCACACCTCCCAATATTCTAGAGGCTACTGACTAGAAGCGAGGGTCTATGATGGTATTATTGGTAGATTATACCCTCATGATAGTAGTGACATGTAACAATAATATAATATATTAATCAGCATAACCATAACATCGACAATAATAATAATAATAAGTAGTGGAATAAAAACATAAACAATAAACAAACAATATCCAATACCATATACAAAAAAATTGTATGCTATAAAAAAGGAGAATACAAGGAAATAAAAAGTGATGATATAAAACATGATATAGAAAAATGAAAAAAATACAAAAAATTATCTCTAATAGAATCGTGATCATGGTCTAGGACCTCTACTCTCATAATCCATCTCAGTATGGAAAATTAGGCATCTATAAATGGATTCTTTCCATTTTCTCTACCTGCACCCATAAAGTCTATTTGGGTACCAACTGGCAGAACAAATAGGTTATGAGATACACTAAGTAAGACACCACCAATGGTGTCTAGAACTATCAAGTCTATGTATATACAATGAGCAGTGTACATGTAATAATCAAAATAATTAAGTAAATAAATGAACCACATAAGCCCATATTACCTGACTGTCACTACCTAATTTGGAATATAATGAAATGTCTCCAAACAGTTATTAATTTCATTTTATTTATATTACAAGATTTGGGCCCATGATCATGTCCAATACATCACCAAATGGTCATAGTCATATAAGGGACACATAATTCCCATTACATTAGAATTACAAGAAGGTAAAAAGATGAGGCCATTAAGTATGGAAATCATTTAATAACTCCAAGTTTTTTCATTGATTTGAAAGACACGCCATTAAATTAATATAAATACACTTGGGTCCCATCCAAGGTATTCCATTTAGGGAACCTCATTATCACTCTAGGTGTAGTATAACCAATCACTCTAAAATCCCATCCATGGAATTCATCAAAGGAATCTATATAGAACTAAGGTTTGGTATTATGAACTAGACTCATGAGGCTATCTTTACATGTCCATATAGAAAACACAAGTATTTATTAAGGTGTAATGTAATATAATATCTTATTGATTCCATTCATGGCTGTATAATTAGGGATCCCAAATGTCACTTGAGTTATAATATAATTCCACTCTCCAGGTGTGCTCGTCTAGGGAATTCCATATGGGAATCCATGTGTCACCAGAGATATAATGTAATTCCATTTATAATTTATTTAATATAATAACCT
This sequence comes from Viscum album, assembly GCA_963277665.1. Classification (NCBI taxonomy): domain Eukaryota; kingdom Viridiplantae; phylum Streptophyta; class Magnoliopsida; order Santalales; family Viscaceae; genus Viscum; species Viscum album. Next base: position 1,057,810,675 of record OY728133.1, read on the forward strand.
AGATGATCCCATCTAAGGACATCTAAATTGTAACCCTTGTATCTCCCATGTTATTCCATACAAGATGGTTATGGTTAGAACTAAAACCATACCATTAAATAATTCATTCAATTTTGTTTATCCATTCAATTTATAAGGGGTAACATAGGAAAAATAAATGAGAATAAATGTCAAGGACCTTGGATATGGAATCTTCCTTACCTCTTCCACTTAATTCAAATAATGTTTCACTCTATTAATTATAACATTTCAAATTAAAGGGGAAAGTAACACACCTCAAAAGGTGATTTGATTACATTTCAATTCATAAGGTTCATAGGCCTAAAAGTGTGACACACCCTATGGGTGGCCCATGTTGAGGCAACACCCTCCAAAAAAAAGAATTAGGGTGAAATTACTACACTAAATATAGTTATATCCATTTATTTAATTAAAATAACATTTTTGAGCCGTCACATGAAAGGTTTGGTGTGTGGTATAATGGTTCATAATATAAACAGTTATAATTTCAGGGAAAAAGAACTAGTCCACCTACCTTAGATTAGTAGATGAGTCCTCATTACCTATTATCTTAAAATTTAAGATCAAATGGGTGAAATATGAGAAATAGATAAATTACCTTAAAATATGAAATATTAGCTTTCTTGGATATAACATTCGATATGGTGAGACAACCCAAGAAAATAATACAATGGACTCTAAGGATTACTGAGAGGAATCCAATGTGATGAATGAAACTTGATTTGGAAATCAAACAGAGTAGATCAATAGGAAACTATATTGATGAGGAAGAAAACCCTTTATATGAGGCACTACTAAAAAAAGTATAATTGGTTAAATAAGGGGTTATTATATTTTCAAAAAGTGTTGTAACATATTTACAACATGAATGGGATTCATATCATGAATAACCAGAGTTCCCTTTTTCAGTAAAATATAGTCCACATCATAAATGGGATTCCAAAAGTGAATTAAATTCATATAATTTATTAAATTCATGGGGTCTAGCTTGAGAAATTGAAATCATGAATTTCTTTCACAATGTGAATAGTATTCATGTCATTAATTTCATTCACATCCTGAATTAGTTCGGCTGCCAAGTTTCATGCCCCTGATACCATCCTTCATAAAATTAAATTGACCAGCCTAAAGGTTTGGTTACTAGGTTATAATAAAAAAATAAAAACCCAATTAGTATTTAACAAAATAAAAAAAAACTACCTATCTGAAAAGTTAGGTTATTGCAATAACAAAATTAGTTCATGTTTTTTCTATAACTTTAATAGTTAATAATGAATTTTTTCATTTAAAATGGAATTTAATTTATAAATATTTGGGCTGTTAAATTATCCCCCTTCATAAATTCCTCCTTATAATTTACATTTTTTACACTAAAACAGATGAGGGTACTTCTGTTTTATTACCTCTTCTAATTCCAATGTTTCTTCCACAGACTTATGTTTCCACTACAAAACATTGAATAAGTGATTTCTATTGTTTCATAGAAAATTTTCTCTATATTCTATGATCTTAATGGATTATACTCATATGAAATATAATTATCTAGGGGAACCGACTTTGGATTTAGTACATGTGATGGGTTTGGTATGTATTTTCGCTAGAGGGATACGTTGAACACATCATGTAATTGATATATTTGAAGTAATTTTTCTAGTCGATAGGCCACCAATTTGATGTGATCAAGGATCATAAAGGTGAAGATGTTTCTACAGTTAAACTTTCCCTTCCTCAAAAACCTCGTGACTTTATACCATGGTTATTTATTAAGGAACACCATGTCATCAACCTCATACACCAGGTCACATATATGATTATCTATATAGTTTTTCTATCGAATTTCTATGGATTACATATGACACCGATTGATTTGAACCTTCTCTATAGTCTTTTAAATAAGATTAGTACTTAGTAGCTTTCACTCTTCAACTTCATCCCAGCATGTCAGAGTCTAAAACCTCTTCCCATATTGAGCCACATAAGGTTCCATTTGAATCCTAGAATGGGAACTATTGTTATATGATAAATATAATATTGTATGGTGTTTATAAAAACATCCTTGGAAATATAATATACATTATCTCATAATATCCTTTAGTTTTTGAATGGTTCTCTAAGTATGACCATATGTTTGATGGTGAACAGCTCTATATCCAATGCTTGCTGAAGGATTCTCCAGAACTTCAAGTTAAATATATGTTCTTAATTAGATATATTAGATAGTATCACCTTATATAGTCTTAAAACTTATCTTATATATATCTAGGTTAGTTGGTTGTGAGAGAAATATTTCTTTATAGTAATGAAATGTGCTAACTTTTTTTATAGATAGACTACCACCCAGATGGTGTTATTTCCTCTAGATGTCCTAGGTATTTCTATGATGAAATACATGGCTATGTTTTTCCCATTTCAATACTCATATATGAATTGATTTCATTATATACTCAGACTTATATAATTTAGATTTAACTTTTGGGCATACCAACCATCAAGATACTAATTTTTTAATATCCCTCTATATGTTATCCCACCAATTTTTTACTTCAAATCTCTATACATCTTAGTTCTTATAGGATTAATAGATAAGTATGAACTATACATATCATCTTGAATTTCATTCTTCATATTTTTTTGATGGGACACACATCCATGTTGTAAACCTTATAACTTCATCTTCATCAAAGATAAACATTTTAATATATACTAACCTTTTCTGTAGTACCACATTATCTTTCTGGGCTTCCTTGATCCTCTTAGGAATATATGGTTGAGAATTTATTTGAGAAAGGTAGGATGAATATCATTTTATTATTCCCATATCTATACCATGTATTTCCAGGAATATTGGATCCCTTTCAATCAGCATCATGGATAGGGTTGATGGATCATATCCACTCATAGCATTTGCCACTTTTTTCACCTTCCCATGATGGTAAAAGATTGGAAAATAATAATTCTTAATCAACTCTAAAAACCTTCATCAGTTCATATTGATCTCTTTTTTAATGAATATATACTTGAGCCTTTTACGATTTGTATATATGTCACACTTCTTCCCATAGAGATAGTTTCACCAAATCTTCAATGTAAAGATCACTACAGCCAATTCTAGATCATAAATTTAGTAGTTCTACTGATGTATATTAAATTATAAGGAGTCATAATATATTAATTTTTCACCATAAATGTGTACACAAACCAATATATTTTTGGACACATCGATGTATATAAAACATCATTCCTTAAATGGTTGGTAATGTGAGAACATTTATGGTGATTAGACTCTTATTCCACTATTTAAAGCTCTCCTCACATTAATCGGTCTGTAAAATCTTAACTCTCTTTCGAGTTATCTTAGTTAGTGGGATTAAAAATCATGTGATTTTTCTCAAAAATCAACAATAGTACCCATCTAATCCAAGGAAACTATAGATATACATCATAAATGTATGTGTGTTCAATCATTCTTTTTCCTCTATTTTTGACGAATCTAGATACTTCCCTTTTATAGTTATAACATAACTCAATAATGTTACTCAATCTATACAATAATCAAATTTATTTTACTTTCCAAAATAAATTTTCCTTTTACTAAGTCTTTAGTATAAAAATTCAAATGCTCCTACTTTTCCTCCATTCTTCTAGATCATATAAGAATATTATCTATAAAGACTATAAAAAATTTGTCAAGGTAATCCCTAAAGACTCTATTCATCAAGACTATAAATATAGATGGTGAATTATTGAGTCTAAATTCTATCACTATTAACTCATAGAGAATGTAAATATATACAAAAATTATTCTTGGGGATATCCTCCTTCTCACCTTTACTTGATAATATCCTGATTGAAGATCTACCTTATAGAAATACTGGTCTCCCCATATCTGATTGAACATGTCATCAATCCATGGAATATGATAATTTTTATTTATCACAATCTTTTTAAGATATAAATAATCAATGTATAGATGAATTGACCCATCCTTATTCTTGATGAATAGGATCGATGCACTGCATGGTGAAGCACCTAGTTATACAAACTCTTTATCCAAATTCTCCCATTGTTTTTTTCTAACTCCATAAGTTCAAAAATGGACATTCTAAATAGATTTTTGGATAGTATAAAATCTCCATGCATGATATAAATTTATTAATTAACATCATGGACCAGTAGAAGAAAAATATATTATTTAGAAAACACATTAGTATATTCCTTTATAATGGGAATGTCATCAAGGAAGATATTTTCCTTAGACTCAATCATTTGAGAAAGACAAACTTGATCATAAGGAAATAATATAAATTCTTAATATGAATATACCAAATTATATTAATTATCCCCTTTTGATATATATATATGTGTGTGTGTGTGGAGGAATATTTGTTATATAGAAGTTGATTTCCTTCTCTTGGAAATTTATGTGGCCTATATATAATGAAATCTGGTCCATTTTCATAATAGCATAGAATTCTTCTAAAGAGGGTATCAAAAGGTTGTATTGGAAATTTAGCCCATAAATTTTTATATAGGATAACTTATATTCTTGGGATACAAAAATTATCCCAATTTATGCCTTAAAAAATAAAAGGACTTCCATGTTTTTAGGTAGTGTTTGAATAATTATTCTAAACTTGTATGATATGATAGAATCTATAGATCAAAAATCAAATAGAATGTTCAATATCTTTGAATGAATAACTAGAACAATATTTACCACTTTTTTTGGGATCTTCTTCAGTAGTTATAATGTTATAATCCTTCCATTTCTCTCTAGTCATTGGTGGTTTTTTTATATTTTATCATCAATAACCCTTAGTTTAGTGAATTGAATCACATAGTGTCCCTTTTCCTTGTAGTTAAAAAATTGGAAAACATTCTAAGGTTTGACAGGAGAATTCATTTATTCTATCACATTGGTGGGTTTATACATGAGAAATTTTATATCTAGTTTCCCTTCCTTCATACACCTAAATTATTTCTTTATCCCCTTAGATAAATTTTTTAGAAGCTTTCTCCCACAATTTTAACAACTGGGATGTTGTACTTTCTTTACCCATGAGATTTCTCCATTTCACAACCATAATTTAACTCTTTTTTCCACATCCTATCTCTAGACCAATGAGACCATTGAGATTCATTGATCTCTATTTTTACCTTGAGGTAACATCAAAAAACTTCATCACATCTGTCAAAGTCTCGAATAAATAAATCTATTCATTGAGTCAAATTGAGCCCCCAAATATGCAGTGAAATTTTCTTTCAAGTGAGATTAAAAATCTAGAGGCGTATCATGCTTGTTTAGTGATGTTGACCTCAATACTCCCTAATAGATTTATCATCCTTTAACTTGAGAGAAATTAAATCCATATCTATTTTAATTTAGAGAGTGTAATGAAAATATTTTTCTGAAAACATTTTCTATAATTCTTTATACTCTATTACATCAATTTATTTATTAGGATTCATATTTAATATCAATATCCCCCATTTACCATATTCTACATCCATATGATAAAATAACATAATGACCTTATCTTGATTAGATCATTTAAATATGGAGAAGATATTTTTAGTGGATTTGATCAATTATTCCATGATTAATGGATCAGATGATCCATTTATATTCTTAGGCATTTTTTATATAAAGATCTCTATTACAAATTTGTATTTTTTAGGGGGGTGTGGGTTTTCCCCATGGTTCATGTTTTGGTTGAAAACATGAGTTAATTGAGAATGTACTATAATTAATTTCACAACTATAACTCCCATCGAGTTGTGAATCTCATTTCAGTTGTCAACACATTTCTCATTACATTGGTTGTTGACTCAGTTCCTCTTATTTCCATCCATTAACTAAAAATAAATGAAAAATTGGGGATGTGGATTTTTTAACTATTAAATAAATAAATGGAAAACCAATAACATTAAAGAGATAATTCATAAATGACTTATATTACTTAACCTAAGAATTTATAGTTATAAATATTTATTATCGATGGTATATTTTCTAACATAAAATATAATGGTAATTTTTGTTCCCTTAATAATAGTTTGTAAGTGGATTGTGAATTTACTAAAGCATGTCTCTTGGGAATTTCAAACCAGGTGTGCAATAATGTCTCCTTTTCATGAACTTTTTGACTATTTAATCACTGATCAAAGAACATGTTTCAAGGTTATCACTCCTAGGTATAACTATTCCAAAGCCACATCCACATGTATTATCAAGGAAGAGATGTATTTTCTTGGTTACCTCTTACTATATACTTTAAAAAAATTTAGGGATGTCTTTCTTTGTTCAGTTTTATCCGTAAGGCCTTCACTAGGGATTTCTAATCCTAATCCAACAAAATAGCTTTACTTTCCTTTAATACTAATTATGATAACGCATATTTTAATGCACCTTAATTCACGATTTATTACATAAATATACACATAATAAAATCATAGATTATTTTGAGGCCTAGTTTCTAGAAAATTTGGTATATAACACAATAACTTGGACGAGGATATAAAAAAATTATTTAAAACTCCTTTAACATGATCTTAAAAATCCACTTCTCTTTTAAAACAACATGGTATAACCTCGGGATATACATAAGCAAGGGGTGACATATAAATCCTATTAAGGTAATAATCCCATAATAGCTTAAGGTGAAGTAGTAATTGTGATTAAAGAGACTTATTAGGGTAACATAAAAGGAGTTACATTCATAAACATGAATATATAATCATGATATATGATGATAACCTCAAGGAAACATATGAATTTGAAGACAACATATGAATTTGAAGACAACATAAAATAAAGAACCAAAAAAATAAGTCAAGGATAACCATTGAAAAATCATAAATTTGTGTTCCTAGGATAACCTCTTGTTACCATAATTTTTAATCCTGAGATAAAAACATTACCCAATTCATTGGTGGACTATATAATTATGGTCCCACCCATCACATTCATATCATGTACATTTTTAAGTGTTCCACATTTATCATATAACATAAGAATGAATTTATTCACTTTTAATTGAATGATTAATGAGTGTTGGTTACAAACATGGAAGTACCCATTAAATTAATTATACTTATATCTAGGTGAATACCCTTGAGTGGAAATGGGTATGGGTATTGACTAAAAAAATTATTATCATGGAAAATTGATGGATAATTTCTGCAGAAAAACAAGGTTACATAAAGATTCATGGAAGGGTTTAATAATATTTAAAGGGGTATATAATCACTTGTAAATGATAAAGAAAGTAAGATGGATGTGTGAAAATATATCCCAACATAAAAAATTTGAAATCAAAAGGCATAATATATAGAAGGTTATTGAATAAAGAGGAGAATGAGAGGATCCCTTACCTAGAGAGGGATCATCTAAAAGTTGGGTAGGTGCTTATAAAGAGCTTGGGGTCACCTTGGGAGGGCTATATAGAGGGGGAGTAAGACTAAATTAATTTTATAAAGGTTTTTAGTGAATATGAATAATATTTTGGGTGGATTTTTATAAAAAATAAGAGGGAACTTATTTATTAATTTCTAAACATAGGTTTTAGACTCTATATGATAAAATAACTAAAATAAAAAACCTTAAAAAAATTTCCCATGGTATCTACAAAAGAGGAGTGGTTTTCAGAATTTTATGTGTTTATTAAGAAAAATAATTAAAATAATACCCTTGGTGATGTGGAAGAAATTCCTGATCATAAATAATTGATTTTAAAACCATAAAATATAATATAGGTTTTTGATGATTAATTAGTAGTCAATAAAATAAATAAAATAATTTCTAAAACACATTATTTTAAAGGGAAAACATAGTTTTTATCATGGGTACTTTTTATAGTATTTATTATATTTCTTATTTTATCTGTGTCAGTTGGATTTATCATAAATCTTGATATATACTAATCTTAATGATTGTTATGCAATTAATACATTATCAATGATTATGATGCTTAATAATATTAAAATTTTGAAAAGTTATAACTTATAAAGGTCCAAAATAACTAACGAAGTGCATGTGTTTTCTATAACTATATCACTTGATAATTCTTTTATTCATTTTGAAGGTAATTTAATTTACAAATTTTCAGGTTGTTACAATTCAGGTCAAACAAAATAAATATTTGAGGGATACATCATAGGGAATCATATTTAATTTAATGAAAATTTATTACATTTATAAACTCATTAAATAGTATTAAATTAAATATAAAACACATACATTAGTCAATAAAGCTTATGATCAATCACATACATGAAATGAATATGTATTTAAAACAACTAGATAATATTCATTTCAATTTTTATTTCTTAAGACAAATTAACTGAAATAATCAAATAATTGTCTTATTTATTATTTAATTTACTTATCTTATTTTACATACAAAAAATCCTAGATATTCTCATAAATAGTAATTTTAAACAAATTAAATAAATTAATTTTATTTAAAACTAATTAAGTACATGATATTCACTTGGACGGAACATGGTGTGTATTGTTAATTATTGAAACCATGTATTTTTTATTTACATTTCATGTATTGTTAATTAATTACACACAAACACATTTCAATTTAAAAGAATTATTTCACTTTTAAAGTGTGTAGAGTATATGGTGTGTAATGATGAACATACATAGTTCATAGTTCAAAATTTAATCTAGAAATTAATTTTTTTCATTTAATATTCTTTAAAACCTGTCACATGATGTAACTTTCAATTTATGAAACACATGTTCATATTAAATATTTATAATGAAAAAATTAATTATCTTTCCATATAAATTAATTATGCGATGTATAGTCTTTCTTGGTGAATACTCTACATAAACTAGTTCGACTTACATAGCGTGTACACTAGATATACAGTGTGCAATCCCCATTGGCCAATACTGAACTAAACTCTTAGGGACTTTACATGTATTCTTTGTTAGATAAAATGTGTTACATGGCATGTAAAAAAGCTTCAAGACAAGAAATTTCATATGGACCATGTTATGTGGTTTGAATGACCCCACACATCAAGTATTTTGTAAACAATTAATGAATGACCACATGGTTTCTGATAATCTCACTGGAAGACAATATGGGGTTACACAACATATATACCTACTACATGTTATATACCTTCAATACCATATTCCAATTATTTATGGTCAATACATGACATATAATGATGTTTTATCCTTTATCCACATGGAAATAAAAATATAGCATGACTTGTAATAGTAAATTGAATGTGGTTATATGATGTGTACATTTTAGTTACACAGAATGTTGTCCTATGTTGACCGACCATAATCTTTGGAACCTTCAAATGGGTTCTTTGGATGTTCTTAAAGTGTTATTAACCTATTTTTTTCTACATTAAGGTGAATGAAGAAAATAAATCGAATTTTATATTAAATAACAAATAAAGTGTAATTAAAAAACAAAAAAATGCATATATTAATAAATAAAATTAAATAATTATAAATTTTAATGTGACCTCTTTGATATCACATAAAGGATTCGGGAACAACGAAAGATGGTTAGGACCATTCCTAATTATTTTTTTCATTTGATCTAATGGATAATATATAATAACATGTTTAATGATTGTTATATTTGATTAATATAACCAACGAAAATATATTAAAAGAATTAAATTAAATAGAGAAGATATTTTCATGTTAAGTTTAAAATTAATATAATAATAAGACTTACCTTAGTCTTAAGATTATTTGTTTAATGAATATGTTGATCTTTTTATTTTGGTTTGAAGTGTACAATCATTGTACTGATTAGATACAAAGTAGAATCCCTCTAGTTACAATCCACACATTATCCTTGATCTTGAAGCATTACTAATGGAACATTAGGTGATAGCACAGAAGTACCAATTGTCGTGGTTCACTCACCTCTGATCATAATAGAATCCTTCTTGTTAAAGGATTATCTCTCTTATTCTCTCAATCTTGAGATGGAGGAAGTATATAGAGTTATTCCCTTGGTATTTAGAGGAACCCTAGAGATATTCATCATTGAAATAATTATCTATAGAGGGGATGTATTGTAATAAAAATAAACATTTTCAAACATTAATATAAATAAAATAATTGGGTATATATAGAGCTTGGTTAGAAAATTAGTAACTGCACATAATCCCTTATCCAATCTCTAAATCCTTTGTGAACCACATGCCTAATAATAATAATATTATTGTTATTCTTATTATTAAAATTATTATTATTATTTCATTGACCTGATAATGTCCCATGGATAATAAAAATATCAATAAATTAATTTATATTAATTTAAATAATATTTAATATATCATTTTAATTATGGGGTGATAAACTCGGCATGTCCAACTTCTTAAACATTTATCAAACCTAAAATAATAGACAAATATAATTAATTTCATAACTAAATGAATATTACATTAATGGGATTATGTATAAATATTTATTTAATATTATACTCAAAAAATATGGTGAATGAATATTTGAAACCATTAAATATGGAATAAATATTATTTCCTAGTCTTCATAATTATATTTCATACAATTATTAAATTCAAATAGAATTTTACTAATATTAATGGAAACACTATGTCTGTAACCTTTTAGTAATCTTTTTTATTGGCATTAGGTAGATGTGCCTATAGTCCAATATTAGTGTCTAGTAACACATAGAAGCACCCATAGTGGAATAAGTTAATTTCTCAATAAAAATAACCACATAAATATTCTCATTGTTTGATATAATACACTTATATCAATATCTCATCAAGAAGGTTTCATAGTTCTTTCATAATCCTAGAGGCTCCATATGTCTTTCTTTAAGTATTTAAAATGCTACTATAAATACACCATGACCATTGATTTTAGTTCAACAGTTTCATTCCAATCAAAATTCAATGATATGAACATCCATAAAAATAGAAGGGGAAAATAATTTATTTTCTTATTCATTAATTTCACATCACTTGTGATGTACCCAACACATACTACTTTACTGTGAACATATGACATCATATTTTTGATAAATACATCAAATTAAATGACTCTGATATGTATTAATTATAATATAAAGTCTAAATACCATTATATGTGTTCATATAATGGAATATAAAATAACACATAATATATGTGGAATTTTTATTGGTCTACCTATTATTATAATATCTTCTATTAGAGATCACCAAGTATAAAACTTTAGTAGATAAAGCATCACCCTCCTATAATAATCCATCACCTAGTCCTCTATATCATTCTTGTCCTATCAAAATATGTCAACTAACCAAAATAATATATTTATTAATGTTTTAATATAACATCAAGGTTTTTATTAAAGAAGAAAACTATTATAACCTTTTTATGTAAAAAAACTCAAATTAAATCATCCCATTGATGTTACACAAATGAAAAATCATCAGGTATTAAGTTATTAAAATTAAATTCCATGAATATATATATAATTTTAAGTACCAAAACAATTTGTTATAAGGAACAAACAACAAAAAATTATTACATTTCATATTAACAAGTTTATAAATATTAGATCAATAACTATTAGAAACCTTGATATCTTTAAAATTGATATAAATTACTCTTTATCTTTTTTACTCATAATATAATTTACAATAGACATGTATGAATTATTACCCTCACACAACTATAAATATAAATGTTTTATAAATATAATTTCTTGTAAATCACATCGATTGTTGGAACTATTATTTGATTTCAAATTAATACCCACAATGGTGTGTATTATATTTATCATAAATGTATTTTAATTCTTATCACATATATTTTTTATATTAAAATATTATCTTTCCAATTAAGAAATTAAAAAAAATAACCTCTTAAAATTATGATTATTATTACTATTTATAGTAGGAATGAATGGAAATGAAAGAGTTATTATATCCTAAACCTGAAACACAATGTGAATGTTTTCTTGGTCAGTTTATGAAAGAATTTGAATGATAAATTTTTTTTGGTGTTGGGTCATGCTCTATATTCCTATCAAACAACACACTATATTTTCAAAACATGTTTAGTGGAGGAATAATTATTCTTTCAACATGGTTTGGCCACTTTATATAGTGTTAAATCTATGTTGTTTTATTACTTTTATTGTAATAAGCGAAGGTAAATTAGCCTTTTTTACTCTAACATGATAAGCTAGAATATATTATGAATTCATTATATGTTCATAAAAAAGTTACATGAAGTAAAAAAATTTATTAGTTATTGATTCAAAATTCATTAATTCATCTCCCAAAAATTCTTTCATCTCATCAATCAACAATTACATATCAATATCAATATTATAATTAAGTCTGATTGGTCTTGCAATTATAGTGGAAAGTGTAAAAAATGGTCACTTCATGTGTAACTGAAGGGGAAGGTTGTACCGAACTCAGACCAATAGAAATGTACCATATGATGCACAACCATTGAACTGAATGGGTTAAAACTATATCTTCTAAACCAAGAAGAAAATTATGACTATCCTATGAAATTTATAAGTTTCTTCAATCAAATTTCTTCCATACTAAATAATTTGTTATGTGAGTTAACTTTTCGTCCCCTCTGTATCTCTATGACTTCCATGTTGTCAATTTAAAATATTTAGATGACATAAATAATCTATTTAGACTCAATATTAATGGGAAATAATTCATCTACTAAGAGATGATATATTTTTCATAGTTCAAGACCCTACTTGGAGGAATCTGGAAAACTTGATTAATCACATTTTCTGTCCACTTTCACAAGTTACAAACAATATAATTACTAAGTTTAAATTTATTTCCAAACAACATATAATTTTCATAACATGAATCAGTGGTTTCATATATGAAAAAAAAAATTCAATAAACTTATAAGATCTGTAGTATAACTCTAGAATCATCTATCTATTAGAGAGTACCTTCTGCAATAGTACTGAAAATAAATAAACGGAGGTGCGTGTCCACTGATTGAAGGTCTTTAAGAGTAAAAATTAAATGATAATTGAAATTTTACCGAATATAGTGTATCTAGAATATATATCAGTATGAGAATCATCAAGAATTTAAAATAATTTCAATACTTTTCCATCCTTATAAAAACGAGGATTACTCTATCAAATTTCATCATTCATGATGTTGCTCTATTTAGGTTGAAACTAACATATCATTTCATTGAGAATTACATTCATCAGATCAAGTATTATAAGATCAACATATATATGAATAATATATAATAATTGAAAGGGAATTGAATCATACCCATGAAATTTCCATGTCTTATAGTTAGTCAAAAACCCTTTATAAATTAGATGTTCCCACACAATATCTAATTTAAATAGATATCTATTTGACTATTTTTTACATGAAAAAAAATCAAATCAGTTTTAAATCCATTTTTAAGTAAATAAAATGATTAATCCACCCAAATTATTTAGTATAAAATCTATTTATTATATCAATATACCTATTATCTCTATCTGTATCTATAAAAATAAAATAATGGAAGTATAAAAAAATTGTTTAAAAAAGTTAACAAATTCCAATATATATAATATAAAATATTAATATTAAAATTACATACACAAATTTTATAAAAATATTAATAACTTTATATAACAACTATTAAAACACTTGAAAATATTACATAATTAAAATAAAAATAAAAATTATAAAATATCATACCTTTATAAACAAATAATTTTCTTTGAATTAAAATAATATATAAATAAATTCAACTCTATTCAAATCAATAAAATTAAAAAATAAAAACCAACACCTAAATTTAAAAAAACCTTTTGAAAATGTGATAATAATTAATCCATACATAAAAATTAAATTTAAATTCTATAATTGTTGTTAAATTCATGTCGAGGTGCACACCATTCATTGAGGTTCTACGACTCTAAGTGCCAATGAGTACAGGTTTACCCCCCAAAAGAATAGGGGTTACTTTCTAAAAAAAGGATGAAATAAAGGGGGTATAAAATTTAAAATGGGATGATCCTTAATCAAAATAAAAAACATTAAATAAAACATTAAATGAAATAATAAAGAAATACTACACTAAACTCCGATGAAATAGACAATACAGCTTGAGCAGCACGCTGCACGCTGCACAAAACAACAAATTCACAGCAAAACATTGAGAGTGAAATAGAATCTATTCAGAGTAGAAAAACCTAAGAATCACATTTCAAGATATAAAAAATATATATAATTACTCATGTGTGTTCACCAGAATCCATTTGAAGTAGCAACAAGACTCAAGGATTGATTTCTTATGGTTTAGTTAAAAATTATCAGTATGTCATTTAATTTTTCTTCTTTTAGTTTAAATTTTGTGTTTTAATTTATACTATTATTAAAAACATTATATATTTAATTACATATTGGGATTCACTTATGTTTAGAGCGGTGATAACCTCACTTCTAATCCCCAAGTGAACATTTCACCATATTAGGTTCCATGCTGTTGAAAACTATGAATGTTATTTACCTAATTCGTCTATCATAAATCTATAATTCTATATTTATTTAAAACCCCTATTTTAAAAAAATTATTTTCTATAAATAAAATAATTAAGATGAAATATTTAATATCATACATGGATTTTATCAAAAAATTAACCAATAAGGTGTGATAGTGCAGAAAACAAATAGATAAAGTTGAAGGGAAACACAATCGGCCTAGGGAAATTAAATGAGAAACAATGTTATCTACGAAGAGAATCACATAAGGGATAAACCATAGAGTGTGTCACATAGTGATATGGGGAATAAATAAGAGTTACAAGATGAAGTAGGGTCATCAGTTGCAACTTATGTATGGAGGGAGTGGCATAATTGGAAGTTTTTTGCGGGGGAAGAGGATTCGGTGGAAAAACATTTCTAGCAATTTTAAAAAATTTAATTGAAATTTTCTTGTTGAATAGGTGGGTAATTCATTGAAAATTGTCATTATGGTTTTCCATAATGGGGTTTTAATGACTTTTTTCCATTACATCAATTAAATTTTCAGTTATATTTTTTATTTTGTAATTCGAATGGAATTTTCCACTATAATTTTGAAGTAGAATTAATGAAATTATCATGTTCAATTTATTAATGAAATATTCATTCTAATTTTACATGGTATTTTAAGGTAAAATTTTATTATTGGTTTATTAATAAAACATTTTAACTAGAATTTTAGCATGAATTTTTATAATGGAAATTTTTAGAAGAATTTTACATTTCAATTTTCTGTTGAAATTTTGAAAAATATTTTTATCCTTTTCACTATATTTTTCAGCGACATTTCCCACTTACCATGAATTTTATTTTTTACAGGAATTATTTTTCTATAACTTTTCATTATATAAATCTTATAAAATTATGTAATGGGTTTTTTATATCTTTGGAAAATGTAATTTTTTTTCATCTTAAGTATTTTCATGATACATTTGTCATGCAATTTTCTATAATAACATTTTAATGAAAATTTTCACAATAATTTAATATTTTATTTTTGGTTTATTTTTTCTGTGGGAAAATCTTGTACTTTTTTCCATTCCTCATTAGAAATTATTTTTTTATCTAAAAACACTATTATAGGACAAATAAAAATTATGTTTTTAAAGAGATTAGTTTTTATGAATGAAATTGAAAATTTTATTATCCAATTAATGGTATAAATTTTTTTATTATAATTATTTTTATATAACTAATATATCAATTATTTAATTGAATTAAAAATTATTATAATTTTTTTAAATATATATAAATACCATCATTTATTTAATTTCATCACTAATTACTAAATTTTAAACCTTATAAATAATTTTTTCATTACAAATAAATAATATTAAAACATTAGTTTAAAAAATTAATTATTGATATATTGGTTTTTATGCATTGAATTTATTTTTTTAATATTTATATTAGTTTATAAGACTTTAGTCAAACATATTTATTATTTTGTAATAGATAAAAAGATTATTATTTTTTAAATTACATAAAAAACATTTAATTTTTTAAAAAATAATTACAATAATAATAGATTTACCAATTCTTAAAATGATAAAAACCTTGTTATTTTGTTGAAATTTTAAAAAAGAAATGTTTTTGGGACATGAAAGCCACTCCACCCCATTTTTAATGTATGAAAGATAATGTTTGTCTATAAAAAATTTATTAGATATTATTGTTTTTAATTTATTGGTGTAGACCTATTTTTGCACACTAAAACATCTGAAAGTTACTATAAATAGACATTTTTAATGAGAAAAAAATAATACTGTAGAGGCACTAACCATATTTGGGTTGGTGGTAGAGTAAACCATCTCATATAGATGGTCATTAAATCTTGGTTATGTAAATGGTTTCACTTTAATTATTTTTTCCACCCACTAAAAGCTATTATGATAAGTTTATAATGTTATATGATGATATTCAAAGGGGATAAAAGAAATGTTTAAGTGTTAAACATTTAATTATATATTTGTATAAATATTAAAAGGTGTTTGTGATGTTGTTTAATATTTTAAATGTTTTAACATTCATAATAATGAAATTATAAATTTTTATAAAATGAATGGGTATATTAATATTATAAAAAAATTCTCTTTATGCATATAAAATGAAACTAAGACAATGAAATGTTTATACAATATTATGTTCTTAAAAAATCATTAGTTCAAAATATCTTATTCATTAATTATATTTAATATATGTTTCTATTAGATTGTGAGGAAGAGAGAATCCTACTTGAACCATTGGTGATTCATACAACCCGTGGATACCTTAAAAAGTGTGAGTCTTTCAATTTTGATAGATATATATCTATTAAAATTTATAAAATATTTTTTATAGATTAAATTTAATTCAAAGAGGTATTTTATTCATTTATATTTTAATTAATTCAAATAAATCATTATATATTTTGGAAAAATATGGTTTGGTTTATTAATTTGTGTCGCATTTGGATAAGAGTTTATCCTACTAAAACCCATAAGTGTTATCATATCCACTTCCATATTATTTTTATTAGTCTTTGATTGCATGGATAATTTTAAAAAATTATTTGTTTCCTAAACCATGACATTTTATTCATAATAATGTTTATTTTTTTGGATAATTTTCATACCCATGATGTAAATATAAATAAATGGTTATGTTTATGAAAATTATAAAATCAAATCATGGTTTAGAAAAAAATAATGATTAATGTTTTTTGGAAAATATCACATTATATAAATATTCATTTTCTATGGTTTAAGTTGAAAAGTACATGGTTTGTATATTAAATATCTCAACACTAGCTTTCAGGAATGAGATATTGTTTACATTGGATCTTATTTTTTTCACTTAGAACTATAGTTATATTTATTTATTCTTTGATTTGAATATTTTTTTATACTTTTGAGGGTTCAGGGGAACATCTTTGAATATTGTTTTATAGATCAGGGGAACTTAGAGAGTTTATTGTAGAAATGTACATGTAGCCAAAAGAGGTACTGGAGGTCCACTATCTCACCTGTGAGGGCCACTGAACATTTGGTGGATATATTATTGTGATATTTCCTACAATATTACCACCAGCCAACTAGTAGATACCACTGACTAGTTGGTGGGATAGACTATGGTGTAGGCATTCTTTCTAGTAGCACTTACCGATAAGTTGTGTTCCTAGGAACCCAAGAATTATTCTACGATTCACTAACTAGGAACTGATTCTAATTGGGGTGATGTGACGTAGGGAATTATCAAAACTCTATTTATTTTAATCAAACTTTAAATTTTAAAACACCTCCCTAAAATATTATTTGACCCAAAACACCTTAGAGACTCTTTAAAGGATAATTTGTCCCTTCTAATCCTTTTTCCTCACATATTAATGTTTCAATTATTGTGTTGAATTTCTTCTGGTAAGTGTAATCTCTTTCAAATGTGAATTCTATTTTTCTTGATATCTCTTCCTCTTTAATAGAGTTATATCCTTATGTAGTTTGTGGATATAGATATTTAATTGATGAATTTTTATTCTAGTATTATCCCGTGATCGTTCATTTCCTTTCTCTGATTTGGGATACCTTGTTGGTCATTGATATTGTTGTGAATTGATGTAGGTGGGTTTTTTAAGGAAATAATTATCAATTAAAAGATTTTCTAATTGTTTATTTTGAATTTTATTTCTAATTGATTTCAAAATATTGATTTTAGACCTTTTGAAATATGATTTTAAAATGGAAGTGTATGTGTACATGTGATAAAGTATCATTTAAATTGTATTTTGATAATAAAGTTTTGGTATTTAAAAAATTATATTCTATTTAAGTGAATGTGTTAATCCATGATTTGATGATGAATTTTGTGAAGAAATGTAATGAAATTTTTTAATATTTGAAATATATTGAATTGATATAAAAGGAATAAGTTCTGATAAAAATCATCTATGTTTATTTTTGAAATGATATGTCATGTCATGAAACATGTACTTGGGGATAATTTGAAAATGATTGATTGATAGAAATTAAAGATAACCCCTTGAATGATGGGGTTCATAAATCACATAAGGGCATGGGTAGTTTGGTGGGAAGAAAACATTCTTAGAATTTATTAACTCTACATGGATTTAGAATGATGATGACAACACCAATTAAACTATGATATAGGATTATATTTTATTATTTTTGATTCTCTTTTATTCCCCCTTTTCTTGGAACCTTAGAATCTATTCACACAAAGAACTGTACTTCCCTGAGATGCATGAGAATATATTTTAAAACCTATCCATGGGTATCTAAACCATGGTTATGTGATTTAAAATGAATTCTTTAGAATATATTTACACATGTCAATGTTTTTAAATGCATATTAATTCATTTTTTATAGAAATAATTATTCATTCCTATTTTAAAAAAGATACATGTATATTTATTTTTGAGGGAAATGCACTTTTTTAAATGTTTTATTCTAGCCATTGAATGGTTTTAGAAAACATGTTTATATTTGAATTATTAAAATATTACCATGCTATGTTTTATTTAAAGTTGAGAATTTTTTTTAATATAGAAATGCTTATGAAATGATTAGTGGAATCCTCCTAGGCTATTGTTTCTATAAAACTCTGATATTTTAAAATAGGAATATCATGTTTGATAGAATTTATGAATCATAACTCCAAAATTATACAAAAATTTAAAAACCCTAGACTTTAGGATATATACAAATATATTAATTCAATTCCATCTCATTAATAACTTGGTATGAATGCAATACTACGTTTAAATGAAATGTGATACACTATAAAAATATTTGTATTCAAATGCGACCATTATAAGCTATCCATTAAGTTAGTGAGTCTGAATATGAATAAATAAAATTTTAAAATTATGTGGTTTACAAATTTATAAAATAAATTAAATATTTACCTATTGATTAGAAATAAAATAGGAATCATTTAAATGAAAAATAAATAATTTTTGAAAAACTATATTGTTCTAAAAGTTGGTCAAGTCACACTTTGGGAACAATATCAAAAATTACATTTTACTAATTTAAGTAAGTTTATCTGAAACTATAAAAATTATTTTGGAAATATACATTTAAAAAATACCTTCAAGTGAACTTTTGATAATTTTATGAAAAGTTTAATTTTTGGTGAATAGTGAAAAATGCTGATTTTTATTGAAAACTCCATTTTCATTTAAATTATTTACAATGTTAAATAATATTTTAATTTTTGAAAAGTAAAATTAGTTTAATTATATCACAATAAAACTAATTTATGTCATTGG
Organism: Viscum album; assembly: GCA_963277665.1. NCBI lineage: Eukaryota > Viridiplantae > Streptophyta > Magnoliopsida > Santalales > Viscaceae > Viscum > Viscum album. The sequence goes on from OY728133.1 coordinate 1,057,830,492, forward strand.
AATCAATTTTATATTGAATTTTTAAATGACATATTTATAATCTTTTGAATGTTTTTCATTGAAAAAAAAACATTTTTTTGAAGTGTCAATGAGTTTGATTTTAAATTAGATTATTCCACATATGGAAATTGAAATTTTAAAATATATTTTTTTTAATAATAATAATTTATATTATATAATAAGTTCATATTAACTTTTTACCATAACTAATAATGAAAATGGAAAAAATTAATTATCACAATTAAGCTAGGAATGGGTTTACTGGGGAGGTTAACCTAAAATTATAAAGGTTAAAAATAACCTAAAACTAATAAAAAAACCCATTTTATATACCTATTTAGACCTTATTACCTATTATTTTCTATAATTAACCATTATTTTTCCTTTTTTCATGATAAACAAGTGGTTTTAATTCATTCTTTTCAAAAATTCCATGTGTGTCTGCTCCCCAACTTATAAATGAATACCACATCTCCTCTTCTATACACAATTAAAAAACATTTTTTATATAATACTGACTAAAATATCTTTCTTAACCCTATAAAAACATCTTGTATTCCTTTTTTGATCATAAATACAACATAGGATGGCTTTTTGTGTAAGCCTATAGATGTTTCCCAAAGAAGAGGTAATGTTCTTAAACGAGCGTTTTTATTTTATTTCTTCATTCAACTCCTAAAAAACTTATAAAATAACTATAATATATTTAAAATATTATATAGAATATATTGATATGTTATTATTTTAATTTTATAACCTATATCCATCTCCAATTTTATCAAATGTAAAACGAGACTGTCGATCATGTGTTTAGAGGACTACCGCCTTGCGAACCGATGTAATTCACTTCCCCTCACCACCTTTCAAGACTGTATATAGTGATATATTTTTCATATTTATATATATATTATGAAATTATTATAATTTTTTAATTATTATATCACATATACCTTCTTACTTTTTATTCTGTTGGAAGATACGACAATGAAACTCATGTGTGCGATGGACTACAGTCTGGTTAAGCGATATCATTAATTTTTTTTATGTTTTACATGGATGGTACCAAGGATATAAATAGTGAATATATGTGAAATTTATGACCTAAAAACACTAATTTAAATTAAATATTACTTAAAACTTCTTACCTATCAATCCATTGGAAAACAATAACATCATTCATGAGTACATGTGGAATACCACCTCCATATAGTGATGTGAAATGTTTTTCATTTTATTCTTGAATGGATGGTATTAAGGAAGAATTTTATTAATATAAGTTATATTTATGATATAATAATTATTATTTAAAGGTTAAGTAATTTTTTTTCTTTCATTCTATCCATAAAAAAAATTAAAACAGTATTCATGCATACGTACGACCTACTGTCTCCATGAACGGTGTAATCTATTTCCAATCACTAGATTTTATAGATTACTATATATATATATATATAATTAATATATATTATATTCATATCATGTTTTACATTCTATATATTATTAATCCATGATCAAATTAAAAGGAATGAAATTATTGAACTTAAGCATACATGAAAAACAAAGCAATTATCATCCAAAAATTTGATTTTAACAAAGAATTGTTAACAAATGGGTGATAAAATACTATGAATAAATAATATACGATATTAGATATATTATAATAGTTATATAATATATTTATAATAAAAATATATTTATTATATAGTAGTATTGAACATGTACGATGGGATTCAGACCCAATGTAAGGTATTTTTGTCTCTATTTTCCTTCTTTAAGACATATACCATATTATGAACCTATCTTGTTTTATTAGGTGTATATATGACCCCATGGAAATTTAATATCATGAAATTATTTATTATCATGATAATTTAGGTTTTAATTAGTGTTATTTTTCATGGGGTTTATGATTCAAAAAGTTACCAAAGTAGTATTATTTATTTTACAGTTTGGCCGTTTATTGGTATTATTTATGATTAAATTTATAGTGATGAAATATTATGAACTATCCCTCAAGAAACTAACAAATTTTATTCTAATATGGATATTAATTAAATTTTCATGTAATAGTACCATTTTATTCTCTTTTTTTCTTAAAATTATTGTGATTTTGTTTTATAAAATCTGACTCCATTTCCCTCTTCAGTCAAAAATCATATTTCATCAAAAACCCTGTTATCAAAAAATGTTTCCAAAATTAATTTTAATTTTATAAAAATAATTTATTAAATAAAATTTACCCATGTATTACTTTTTACAAATTATTTTGAATGAATCTTTATTTTTTCCTAAACAAGGCCCATTTGGATTTTATTCAAAATGTGAAAAGAGTATTTTTTTTAACATGTACATAATATACATAATTTCCTCCATCATGAACGCTAAATGTTTTAATTATTAATATATAAGTTTAAAATATTATTTTTAAAAATAATTATTTTTAATATTTTTTGTGAAATTTTAGTTTTTAAAATATTTCCAATGTTAAAGGGTTATTTTCCTCAAGCACGTTTTTAAGGAAACTTTTATGGAATTTCTATTCGTCAACAACACCAACCATTTACTGTAATTATGCTCCACTAGGGATATGTCATAATAATATTATATTTATTATTTCTCTAGAAGGTTTATAATTATTTTTACTAGGGATTTCTCAGTTTTATACCTTTTATATTACTTTGGATTGTTTAAGATTATATTTATTGATTGATGTAGTTCTTAACATTTCATTTGCTAGTTTTTTATAAAAAATGGTTATGTTTTTTATGTTTTGCCCCTTTCATATGAGTAATTAATTATACATAATAGGTGATGTAAAAATCCTTTTATATCCCATTGATTAATAGGTATGTCTCATGAGAAAAACTATCTTGGATTTTTTTCCAAGGCCCTACCCATTTACATAATATTTCCTTACAATAGGCCAAGACGATATGGTTATGATGTTCGCCATTATGAATAAATCATTATAAGATTACTTATTGATGTTCCCTGTGTTTATTCAATTATTTATAATATCTATGGTTAATTTTTTTACTTATATAGTTATTTATAGGGAATTATTTGATCCTTATTTATTCCTTCCATATTAGTCTCGTGTTATTGTTTAAATGTCACTTGTTTCTATTATTTAACTTTCCATATTGATCATTATTATTTATTAATGATATATTTTGTTGTACGCATTCCCTTACTAAGTATTTGAGGTCACCCCTTTATTATATTTTATTTTCCCCAGGATACCCAAAGGTGTTTTATGATTGATATGTAGGTATATTCTATTGGGAAATATGGTGTTCTCAAATGAAATGATTTGGGTATTTTATGTTTCAATTATAATTTTATTTTTAATTATGTATCTTGTTTACCAATACTATTTAACTATTCTACCCTTTAGGATGAGATTCCTTGTATATTATTATAATATAATAAATTAACCACCAACTATGGGCTTCTAGGGTTAGGATATTTATAGTTTCTCATACCCTACCTTTTCCTTTTGGAATTTATAGATTTTATTTTTCTAGGTCCATGTAAGGGAAAAGAACCAATTTGAGGCGGTGTGGGTTCTTGATAGAGGGACCTAGGGTGTTGGTGGTGGCTAATGGAGTGTGTGATTCAATTGTTACCCGGTGACCTTATGATGATTTATTTGATGAATTTATGTTATTAATTTGGTTAATGTACCATTTTTATACTTGTATATATCTTATTGTCATAATTTTATGTTGATGAGTGTTAATTATATTAACTGTTTATTGATTCTTACTAATTTATTAGTTTTAATGAGTAACTATTGGGTTTAACTCATTATATATTTATTATTTTGATTTCATAGTTCAAGTCACCAGCCTATGGGGATCGAGAATGCTATTCAGGCTATCTTAGAATTGGTTCAGGTACTATCTAGGTAGGTATCTAGGTTGTTTTTTGAAGAATTTGTATCAAATGTGTTCGTTTCTTTTCTTGGATTTTAGTATATAGTTTTCTATATCTTGGTAGATAGAATAAAATATTTTTGGGACTTAAGGGGTAGTTCACAAGTGAGTTCTTGAATGACGATCATTTTAAAGGGCCTTAATTTACCATAGTTTATTAATAAAAAATTATTTTAATGATTTATTTGATCTGAATAAATATTTTTCCCAAACGTTGATTTCAAATTTGTGTGTCCTAGTTGAGTTTTAATATAAATAGTTTGTGATATGGAACCTCTTGGATGAGGTTTCTCTTTTTAATGTTGTGTAGTTACATTCCCTCGAGAATATATTTCAATAGGGATTAATGGGTAGATATTGATGAATCATAGTTGGTTAACCCTCTAGTTGACCATATATAATATAGTAGTGGTTGTGGGGTATGTGGTCCAATCCATGTTCTAAGTGGTCATACCTATTCATGTTCAGGATCCGGTAGTGGAACCTCCAAGGGATTATATCATAGTTTATTCCCATGAGCTTCTCAATTATAATACATAATCATTTTTTGGTAGTGATGATCTTCAAGGGGCAGAGTATTGGTTGAAAAATATGAAGAAACTCTTTGAGTTTATAGAGATAATAGATTTTGAAAATGTTAAATGTATTATTGACAAACTTGAAGGACTTGGTAAGAGATTTTGGGATCCTATAGTTATAGAGATGAATAATGAAGGCATAAAGTGGAAATACATTAGGCCTTTTTTAATGTATCATTTTTATCCATAGTCAGTGGTATTGGATAATTCCATGTAATTTATTGGCCTTCATCAATGTAATAATATATTAACTCAGTATACCAATCAATTTACTAAAATTCCTTAGTTATCTACTAAGATAGTATCAAATATGAAGCTGAAGGCCTACATGTTTCAAATGGGTTCTCAATTAAATATTTGATTTCATCTATTTATGTTGAAGATTACTACTTATAGTGACATTTGGGAGAGTTATTTCATGGTTGAGATCAACCTGGATGGTAATCCAAGGTTGATAGGATTTCCTCATACTCCAAGTAGCAGTTTTGGTGGTTCCTTTAAAGGAAAGTGGAAGAAAGATAAATCTCATTGTGGAAACTGTTGTGGTGTATTTTGACAGAATACTTCTTTTATATCATCTGTAATGTATTTAAAAGTCATAATGACCTATTTTCAATGAGGAAGGGTTGCAAAAATGAATCATCCATGCATAGGGGCACCAAATATCTATATCAATTGAGGATGATATGGCCAATTTTAGATATTCTTCAGTGTTTTTAATTTTAAATATTGTAGAAATATCTAAAGAATATTGATAACATATGTGGAATAGTTAGATGATTCAAGAAAAATGTGGTTCTATCTACAATAATTATGAATATAACTTCTTCATATAGTGGATAAGTCTCTAGTGGAAACAAATACAGGTCCTACAATAGTGATAGGATTGGTTACTCTTTCTTTATATTTAGCGGCTTCTTTATTTAATATCAATTCCTCACATTCTTTCATATATACCTGAGTCATAAAATTTTAAAATATTCATATGTATATCATTACTTATGTAATGTAAATTTCTATGCCTATTGGGAAAAAGATAGATAAGGGTCATTAATGACCCTCTTTTGCTTTCTCTTTATCAAAATTCAAGCGTTTTTGGAACATTTTAGTTCTTGATATGAATCCTCTAAATGTTAAATTTGGGGTAGATTCAATGATTTATTATAAATATTTTATCAATTTTTATCTTTTGTGGGTCTCCTTTACTTCCTATGATGGGTACTACAATGTTTTTAGGGAGGATGGTACCCAAGGTTGTGTCGAGTCTAATCTCCTACTTTTGGAGTTCTACATGATGATATCCATGTTTACAATTGAATTATAGTAGGAATATTCATGTGGTGATATTCCTACCTTAAATATTGAGTTTCCTGATGTTTTCATATCAGCCTTTTCTAGTTTTACACCTATGAGGGAGTTGGATTTTTATATAGATTTAGTGTTAAGTACTTAGACCATATATTTTTATTCCTACTATATGGAACCAGATAAACTAAATAAGTTAAAGGATTAGTTGGATGATTTGATATCTAAAGGATTTATCTAACCCAGTTTGTTTCTTTAGGAAAAACAAGATCTTCTCACTAATAAATCTATTAGAACCCTTCATTATTACATTGAATATTCAAAGTTCAATCAGGTTATAATCAAGAACAAGTATATGTTTCCATGTATAAATGATTTGTTTGACCAACTAAAAGGGGTGAAGTGGATCTAAAATATTTATCTTCTTTCTGGTTATCAAAATATTTGGATCAATTAGTCTAATATAACTAAGACTACCATTAGTAGTAGGAGTCACTATTATGATTACCTTGTTATGCCTCTTGGTCTAACGAATTTTAATGTTTTATTTATAGAATTGATGAACATCATATTCCACCAATACCTTGATTATTTCATTATGGTATTTTTTGGACTAAATTTTTCTTTAATATAAATATAATGAGGTGAATGTACTTTTTTTATGATCAGTTATGGACATCTTGTGAAATCACTGACACTATTCCAGGATTTTTAAATGAAATTTTTTTATTAAATAGGTAAAATTCTAAGAAACCAGGTTACTAAATATGGTATATTAGTTGATCCTGATAAGTAGAATGCTCTAATGTCTAGGGAGGAACCATGAAATGTTTTTTATATTAAAAGATTCCTTGGTGTGGTAGTGTATTACCTTAAGTTTATTAAATATTTCTCAAAGTTGGATTCATTATTGACCACTCTCAATCATTCTTTGATGAGTTGAAGTATCATTTAACTTCAACCCTAGTGTTGAATCTTCTAGAGGCTGGACATGGATTTGTGGTATTTTGTGATACAATAGGTTTAGGTTCTAGATTTTTTCTCATGTAGGGTGATCAGATAGTGTCTTATGGTTCTCATCAGCTTTGACCTCATGATAAGAACTATCCCACACATAGCCTAAAAATCACAGATTTTATGCACAACCTTTAAATATGGAAGTATTAACTTTTCAGAGGGAGGTTTATAATTTATTTTTATCAAAAAAATATTAAGTTATATATTCTTGAAAAAATATTTTAATCTGTATTTTGGGATATGCGTGGAGTATCTACAATATTCTGACTTCCACATTATTTGAATCCCTTATAAGGATAATGTTTTCTAATAATCTAAGTAGTAATCATCCAAACTAGGCTATGGAAGAATATTTTGAAGAGTATAACTTGATTTTTTATCATTGTTCTCATTAATTTAGGGGGTCAAAGATGATGGCAATAATTTTTTTAGGTGAGTGTTCAGTTTATATCCTCTCTCATCAAAATTATTCTCCATGAATTTGACCTTGATTATAAATTCTAAGGTGTCAATGATTATTTATATTATGGGGAGACCATCGCTGAATGGTATTTATCTTCTTATAGTATCTATTTCTTTAGGAACTATTATATTGTTCCATTACCTATGATTAAGGTTGTGATGGAGGATTTTCATCATTCCCAGTGAAAGGTGTACCTTGGAACAAATAATATGTTTTATGGTTTGAAGAGATGTTTCAAGAGTCAAGATATGAAAAGGGACATTACTATTTTTTTTTATCATTGTTAAACCTTTAAAAATATTAAGGTCAATAATCATAATACATATAGAATACTTCAACCAATTATTATTTTTTCAAGTGGGATGAGATATTAATGAGCTTTGTCATTGGGTTGCAGTGTAGACCTTGAAGAAAGAATTTGGTTTGGTTAGTGATTGAAAAACTAACCAAATCATCTTTATTTATCCCCATTTGTGATAAATCCAATGTTGAGGACGTGGGAAATATGTATTTTCAGGAGTCCATTAGATTACAAGGTTTTCTATCATCCATTATTTTCAATAGGGATCATTATTTCACTTCCTAGTTTTGGAGTGGTCTCCAAGATGTTTTGGGATCCTAGGTAAAGTTGATCATGATGTTCCATCCTCAAATATATTGTTAGATATAATGGGATATATATATTCTAGAGTAAATTCTTTGTTATTGTGTCCTTGACTTTGTAGGAGATTAGTATTTCCATTTTTATCTAGTTGATTTTTTCTATAATAATAGTTATCATTCGTCCATTAAGATGGCACCCTGTAAGATCTTTTTTGGTCAACCTAGTAAATTACCACTATTTTAGTTAGATATTGGTGAATATTCCCTTATGGGGCCTAGTTTGATTCAAGAGATGAATAAAAATATTTTGATGAGTTGATAAAGAATGGTAATGGCACAGAGCTTCTATAAGTCTTATATTTATCATCATAGATACCCTTTAGATCTATCTGTTCGTGAGTCATTGTTTTTTAGATTTTACCCTCATTTTTTTCTATAAAATATTATAATACAATGGATTTTTTCATCAAGGTATGTGGGACCATTCTAGATTATTGAGAGTATTTGAAAGGTGGCTTACCATTTGGATTTTCCACCTTAGATGATATCAAAGCTTTATGTGTTTCATGTGTCACAACTCAATAAATATATTTCAAACCCATCTCATTTTATGATTTTGGGGGACCTTTTTTTAGAATCCTATATGTCTGTGATTGAGTAGAAAAATAATATTATTAATTATCAGGTAATGGTTCTTTTTAGAAAGTCTATACCCTTGGTTTGGGTGTTATGATAACATGTTTATGATTCTCATAGGATGTGGAAGCATGAGGAATTAATGTGATATAAACGGTTGTACCTATTAAATTTGTATTTTTATTAATATGTTTTTTGGGGAAATAAATAATTTATGTTGGGGAAAATTATAACATCATGGCACCATCTTTCAAGTAAGAACCTTTGTTTACTTTGTCTCTTCTTGTTATTCAGGTTCAAATCCACTTGTATTTGTTTATTAGTGGATGTTAAATTTTTTTGAGCCTTTTTAGGGGTTAGGGGTGTGTCTTTGAATCTAGTTAAATATCCTAGGGATCAATTTGAGAGTTAAGCATTAGAGTGGAAAAGAACATATAGCCAAAATGGCTACAAGAGGTCTACTATCTACCTGATGAGGGCCACCAACTAGATAGTGGATTGATGGAAATAGGGATTTCTAATTGGAATCCCATGGGCCACCAGTGGGTTGGAAAGTGGTGGAGACATTCTTTCTAGAACTAACAACCAACTAGTAGGTCCCATTGGCTATATGATGGTTTTCCCAAGAACCTAGGCATTATTTTAGGTGTCATGAGCTAATTGGTAGAAGCTGGTGGCTAGCCTGTGACAAGCATCAGGGAAAGGATAAGAAGGAAAATATCATAACCTTGATTCTTTTAATCCTTATTTTAATTATAAAACACATAACATTAATCTAATTTTAACTTAAACACCTTAGATACTCTATTTAGTTGAATGTTTCCCTTTCAACCTTGTTTCTTTGTAGATCAAAGTGCAAGTTGTTGCATTGAATCTATTCTGGTAAGTGTAATACCATTAAAACAAGAATTATAATTCTCTTAATATTTATTAATATTAAAAAATTGTGGATACTAATGTCATTTATGGATCCATATCTTAACTTGATGAATTGTGATTCTAGGATTCTCCTTTCATCATTCTAGACCATCCTCTAACTGTGGATCTTATGCTGAATTTTTATGTTATCATGAATTGAGGTAGGTGATTTTATAAGTAAATTACTATCAATTGAAACCTTTTTTATTGTTTATTTTTAATTATATTTCTAAAAAATTTCCAAATATTGAATTGAGACGCTTTGAAAAATTATTTTAAAATTTCATGGTGTGTGTTCATGTGATGGAATCTCAATGACATTGGATTTTAAAAATAAATGGTTGATTTACGAGAAAATATATTGAATTGAAATAAATGATTTGAAGCATAATTTGATGATGAATATTGAGAATAAAATGCATGAGATGTTTTAAGATTTTAAATTAAGTGATATGATTTGAAAGGCTAAAGTTTTGATAAACACCATTAATGTTTCTTTTGGAAATTTAATGGAATCTTTGGAAACATGAACTTGGGTCTGATTTAAAACTATTGATTAATTGAAATGATAGATAGCCCTTTTTTTGAATTATTTCTTAAAGAACATGGGAGGATTTATAGTTAGGTGGAATGAACACACACTTGGCATGTATTAACTATACCTAGAAATAGATTGATGATGAAAACAAAGACTAAACTATGAAGATGGTAAAGAGTTTATTCTTTGTGATTCTTTCATATCTCTCTTAGTCTTGGGACATAGAAATATATTCCCACCATGAGCTATAATTCACTAATATGTGTGAGAATCCCCGTGAAAACCTCTCTTTGTGTCTCTTAACCATGGTGTTGTCATTGAAAATGTGTTCTTGATAATTTGTTTATATATTTCAATGTTGTTAAATTCTAATTCAATTATGTCTAATAAAAATGATTATTCATAGTAGTTTTTACCAAGATCCTTGTATATCCCATTTTGATGGAAATTCACTTTTTTACCTGCCTTATACTAAACATTTATTTTTTTGAAAAGTGAAGAAACATTGTGATAAAAATATTTAATGTAGTTTTATATTTTTTGACAATTAACATTTGTGAATAATAATGGGTTTTTATTCATGAATCAGACCATTGTCCATCGAAATGAAGGTTCATCAGACTCAAAGTTTTTTTGAATGTTGAATGTTCCTAAAAGTTGTAATATAATGATAAAGGGGGAGAAGTTTTTTGTTTTTAAAGAAAGACTATTTTTCGTATTCATAGAATCAAACTGAGAAGCACTTGACTTATAAAATCATATTCAGGTCCATCGATAAGACATTGAAGATAATTGGATACTAAAGAATCAAAAGAAAAAAAAATCAAGAAATTTTACTTTTATATAATCAGAGAAATAAAGAAGTTACTTAGTGAAGAATTTGTATTATTACTGAAGAGTTTTGAAAGAATAATATGAATTCAAGAGTTATAATGTTTTAATACTTTCTAAAAAAAGTTAATAATATTATTTTATAAACATAAAGTTATCATAAATCATGAAAAACATTCATGATAAAATATTTTGAATAAATGATAGAGAGGTTTGAATAATTTTGAAGTTGGATTATAGATATCCCCTCATAATGGGATGTTAATCATACTGTAAATTCCATCGTAATGAGAATTCCATATTAATGAGAATTCAAATCAGATTCACTGAGAAGGATATATAATTCAGATTCACTAAGTTGTATAAAAAATTCAGATTTACGGAGAAATAAATAGAAGGATATATAATTTGGATTAGATGAGAAATAAATAGAATTCAGATTTACTAAGAAATAAATAGAAATCAGATTCACTAAAAAAACAGAAATTAGATTCACTAAGAAATAAATACAAACAGTATTGATCTGATTACGAAGAAGACTAAAAAATAAATTTCCATAAGTATTGTAAATATTTTAAGTAGTCAAAATTGATATTCAATTTTTCATAAATCTCAGAGAAATTTGTGTAGGTTTGAATAAGTCATTGTTGAAGTTTAAATATGATATATTTTCATTGATTTCTTAATTTGAGGAAGGTGAAAAATTTATTAAGGTTACCACATTTTTTCTCTAAGAAACCTATAAATATTTTCTCGGATCATTCATTCATTGTTGACCATTCATGAAAGAAAAAAAGGTGGAGTGGTAAAGAAATAAAGTGAGCATCATTTACAGCTAGAGATCTTGTAAGGAGGATCAAATAGTTGAATTTTTGTTTACTATATTGAGTATTATCATATTGAGAAGATCATATTCATTCAATTTGATTGATTCAATCAGACTGAAGAAGATCATATTGAGCATTTGTACAAAGTTTGAGATTTTCGTATTGAAAATGGTTTCATCATGTTGATTACATCATATTGTGAGAATCGTACCTAGACTCATAGTATTGAGAGAATCAGAACCATAATAATCATATTGAAAAAAATCATATCCAGACTCATCATATTGAGAAAATCGGATCCATCCAAATTGAACTGAGGATTTGGATTGAGAAATTTTGGAGAAGTTTTGAAAAAGACATCGTTATTTTTTGGATCAACTATTTTATAAGAAAACATTATAAACTAGCGGAACTTAGTAGAATAATTCCTATTGGGAGACAGAAGGTTTCTAATGGGAGTTGGCCCAATTTGTTTTCACTTCTTCATAATAGTGGATTTTCATTGACCCATAGGAGTGGCTATATAAAGGATGTAGGTTCTCACACAGAGACCAACCATGTAAATATTGTTTTCTTTACTTACTTTTCTACTCTTTCATGCATTATTATTTGATAAAATTTGATAAATAAATAAATAATAATAGGTTCCAAGGGTTATGTTTAGAAAAGTATTATAAATTATAAAAAGTAAACAACTGATTCAACCACCCTTGTTGTATTTATTTGATCCTTGAGAACTTTAATTAGTATTACAGCTAGTTTCCCTTATTGAATCCTTTTCAAGGATAATATTAATTCTATAAATAGTATAGGAATTTCTACATTTGATAGAAAAAATTGGGTGATTATTTATCTCTTATCTCTTTCCCATATAGTTTTTGATGTTTCAAGTATTGGTTTTCCACCTATTAAGAAAGATGATCCTTTGAAATTTACTGATAAGTGAAATATAGAAGTTGATGGAAAGGCTATAAATACAATCCTTATGTCCCTATTAGATAATTTTTATTAGAATTTGATGGGTCTCAATACTTCAAAATGTATGTGGGATAATCTTGAAAGTGTTTTAAAAGGGAATACAGAAGTAAAGAAATAAAATCTACAAATATGGTTTAGTAGGTATAGATACATCATAAGGAGAGATGAAGAAACAATTAATGAATACATCACCAGAGGAAATGAATTTTTTGTAACATCAGAGGATTATGATATTTCTTAAAATATTCTAAAATTCTGATGAAATTTATAAGAAATTTTTTTTATGGTTTTAATTTTAATATTTATTCTTTAGAAGATAAGGATTATTTATCTATTAATGGATTGCATAACTTTAATATTTCATGTTAAATTAATAAAGATCCAATGTTTAAAAATAATATGAAAGAAGAATTAGATTTTAAATCTATAAAAAAGATAAAAATTCTAGATATTGAGAATATTGATCCTTATGGCTCAAAAGATAAATATGATGATGTGTTTAATGAAAAAAAACTTTTCTCTTTTGTTCAAGAACAACCTAAGAGGAAGAGGAACATATGGAGGTAAAATTCCTCTCAAATTTTTTGTGTGTGGTGAAATCGAACACTTTTCTATGAATTTTCCCAAATAAGAAAGTTAGAGAATGTTGAGATTAATATGATATAAAACCTCAATGGGAAACTAAAAAATAAATTTTCATAAAAATTATAAATATTTTAAGTGGTCAAAATTGTTATTCAATTTTTCATAAATCTCAGAGAAATTTGAGTAGGTTTGAATTAATCATTATTGAAGTTTAAATGTGATATATTTTCATTGATTTTTTAATTTGAGGAAGGTGGAAAATTTATCGAGGTTACCACATTTTCTTTCTAAGACACCTACAAATATTTTCTCAGATCATTAATTCATTGTTGACCATTAATGAAATAAAAAAAGGTGGAGTGGTAAAGAAATCAAGTGAGCATCATTTACATCTATATATCTCATAATGAGGAAGAAATATTTGAATTTTTGTTTACTATATTGAGTATTATCATATTGAGAAGATCATATTCATTCAATTAGATTAAGTCAATCAGGCTGAAGAAGATCATATTGAGTATTTTTACAAAGTTTTAGATTTTCATTTTGAAAATGGTTTCATCATGTTGATTACATCATATTGTGAGAATCATACATAAACTCATAGTATTGAGATAATTAGAACCATAATAATCACATTGAAAAGAATCATATCCAGACTCATCGGATTGAGAAAATCAGATCCATCCAAATTGAACTGAGGATTTGGATTGAGAAATTTTGGAGAAGTTTCGAAAAAGACATCATTATTTTTTTGGATCAACTATTTTATAAGAAAAAATTGTAAACTATCAGGAGTTAGTAGAATAATTCTTATTGGGAGAGAGAAGTTTTCTAATGGGAGTTGGCCCAATTTTTTTCACCTCTTCATAAGAGTGATTTTCCATTGACCCATAGGAGTGGCTATGTAAAGGATGTAGGTTATCACACAGAGGCCAACCATATAAATATTGTTTTCTTTACTTAATTTTCTAATTTTTCATGCATTCGTATTTGATAAAAGTTGATAAAGAAATAAATAATAATAAGTTTTAGGGGTTATGTTTAGAAAAGTATTAGAAATTATAAAAATTAAATAACTGATTCAACCCCCCTGTTGTATTTATTTGATCCTTGAGAACTTTAACTAGTATGAAAACCTGGTTCTTTTGTTAAATCCTTTTTAGGGATAATATTAATTCTATAAATAGTATAGGAATTACTATATTTGATAGAAAAAATGGGTGATTATTTATCTCTTATCTCTTTACCAAGAATTTTTTGATGTTTCAACTATTTTTTTTCCACCTATTAAGAAAGATTCCCCTATGAAATTTACTGATAAGAGAAATATAGAAGTTGATCGAAAGGCTATAAATACAATCATTATGTCGTTATCTGATAATTTTTATTTGAATTTGATGGGTCTCAATACTTTAAAATGTATGTGGGATAAGCTAGAAAGTGTTTTCAAAGGGATTACAAAAGTGAAGAAATAAAATATACAAATATGTTTTAGTAGGTATAAATACATCATAATGAGAGATGAAGAAACAATTGATGAATACATCACTAACATCAGAGGATTATGATATTTCTTAAAATATTCTAAAATTTTGATGAAATTTATAAGAAAATTATTTAATTGTTTTGATTATAATATTTCTTCTTTAGAAGATAAGGAAGATTTATCTATTAATGGATTTCATAACTTTCATATTTCATGTGAAATTAATAAAGATTTAATGTTTAAAAAGAATATGAAAGATGAATTAGATTTTAAATCTATAAGAAAGATAAAAATCCTAGATATTGAGAATATTGATCATTATGGATCTAAAGATAAATAGGATGATGAGTTTGATGAAAAAAAAACTTTTCTCTTATATCCAAGAACAACCTAAGAGGAAGAGGAACGTATGGAGGTAAAATTCCTCTCAAATGTTTTGTGTGTGGTGAAATCGAACACTTTTTTATGAATTTTCCCAAATAAGAAAGTTAGAGAATATTGAGATTATTATGAGATAAAACCTCAATGGAAAACAAAAATATAAATTTCCATAAGTTTTATAAATATTTTAAGTGGTCAAAATTGATATTCAATTTTTCATAAATCTCAGAGAAGTTTAAATGTGATATATTTTCATTGATTTTTTAATTTGAGGAAGGTGTAAAATTTATTGAGGTTACCACATTTTCTTTCTAAGACACCTATAAATATTTTCTCAGATCATTCATTCATTGTTGACCATTCATGAAAGAAAAAAAGGTGGAGTGGTAAAGAAATCAAGTGAGCATCATTTACAGATAGAGATCTCGTAAGGAGGATCAAATAGTTTAATTTTTGTTTAATATATTGAGTATTATCATATTGAGAATATCATATTCATTCAAATAGATTGAGTCAATCAGACTGAAAAAGATCATATTGAGCATTTGTAAAAAGTTTTAGATTTTTATATTGAAAATGGTTTCATCATGTTGATTACATCGTATTGTGAGAATCGTACCCAGACTCATAGTATTGAGAGAATCAGAACCATAATAATCATATTAAAAAAATCATATCCAGACTCATCGGATTGAGAAAATCAGATCCATCCAAATTGAACTGAGGATTTGGATTGAGAAATTTTAGAGAAGTTTCAAAAAAGACATCATTATTTTTTTGGATCAACTATTTTTTAAGAAAAAATTGTAAACTAGCGGGATTTAGTAGAATAATTCCTATTAGGAGACAGAAGGTTTCTAATGGGAGTTGGCCCAATTTGTTTTCACCTCTTCATAATAGTGGATTTCCATTGACCTATAGAAGTGGCTATGTAAAGGATGTAGGTTCTCACATAGAGGCCAACCATGTAAATATTGTTTTCTTTACTTACTTTTCTACTTTTTCATGAATTAGTATTTTATAAAAGTTGATAAAGAAATAAATAATAATAGGTTCCAGGGGTTATGTTCAGAAAAGTATTAGAAATTATAAAAAGTAAAAAACTGATTCAACCCCCCTGTTGTATTTATTTGATCCTTGAGAACTTTAATTAGTATTACAGCCAAGTTCCCTTGTTGAATCCTTTTCAGGGATAATATTAATTCTATAAATAGTATAGGAATTACTACATTTGATAGAAAAAATTGGGTGATTATTTATCTCTTATCTCTTTGCCAAGAAGTTTTTGATGTTTCAACTATTGGTTTTCCACCTATTAATAAAGATCCTCCCTTGAAATTTACTAATAAGAGAAATATAGAAGTTAATGTAAAGGCTATAAATACAATCCTTATGTCCTTATCAGATAATTTTTATTAGAATTTGATGGTTCTAAATACTTTAAAATGTATGTGGGATAAGCAAAAAAGTTTTTTCAAAGGGAATACATAAGTGAAGAAATAAAATCTACAAATATGGTTTAGTAGGTATATATACATCATAATGAGAGATGAAGAAACAATTTATGAATACATCACCAGAGGAAATGAATTTTTTGTAACATCAGAGGATTCTGATATTTCTTAAAATATTCTAAGATTATGATGAAATTTATAAGAAATTTTTTTAATGGTTTTGATTCTAATATTTCTTCTTTAGAAGATAAGGATGATTTATCTATAAATGGATTTCATAAATTTCATATTTCATATGAAATTAATAAATATCCAATGTTTAAAAACAATATGAAAGATGAATTAGATTTTAAATCTATAAGAAAGATAAAAATCCTAGATATTGAGAATCTTGATCCTTATGGATCTAAAGATAAAGAGGATAATGAGTTTAATGAAAAAAAACTTTTCTCTTATATCTAAGAACAATCGAAGAGGAAGAGGAACGTATGGAGGTAAAATTCCTCTCAAATTTTTTGTGTGTGGTGAAATCGAACACTTTTCTATGAATTTTTCCGAATAATAAAGTTAGAGAATATTGAGATTATTATGAAATAAAACCTCAATGGAAAAATAAAAGATAAATTTCCATAAGTATTATAAATATTTTAAGTGGTCAAAATTGATATTCAATTTTTCATAAATCTTAGAGAAATTTGAGTAGGTTTGAATAAGTCATTGTTGAAGTTTAAATGTGAGATATTTTCATTGATTTTTTAATTTGAGGAAGGTGGAAAAATTATTGAGTTCACCGCATTTTCTTTCTAAGACACCTTTAAATACTTTCTCAGATCCTTCATACATTGTTGAACATTCATGAAAGAAAAAACAGTAGAGTGGTAAAGAAATAAAGTGATCATCATTGTCAGCTAGTGATCTCATAAGGAGGATAAAATAGTTGAATTTTTGTTTACTAGATTGAGTAATATCATATTGAGAAGATCATATTCATTCAATTGTATTGATTCAATCAGACTGAAGAAGATCGTATTGATCATTTGTGCAGAGTTTGATATTTTCATATTGAAAATGGTTTCATCATGTTGATTATATCATATTGTGAGAATCGTACCTAGACTCATAGTATTGAGAGAATCAGAACCATAATAATCATATTGAAAAAATCATATCCAGACTCATCGGATTGAGAAAATCGGATCCATCGAAATTGAACTAAGGATTTGGATTAAGAATTTTTTGAGAAGTTTCAAAAAAGGCATAATTGTTTTTTTGGATCAACTATTTTATAAGAAAACATTGTAAACTAGTGAAAGTTATTAGAATAATTTCTATTGGGATACATAAGGTTTCTAATGGGAGTTGGACCAATTTGTTTTCACCTCTTCAAAATAGTGGATTTCCATTGACCCAAAGGAGTGGCTATGTAAAGGATGTAGGTTCTCACATTGAGGCCAACCATGTCAATATTGTTTTCTTTACTTACTTTTCTACTTTTTTCATTCATTAGTATTTGATAAAAGTTGATAAATAAATAAATCATAATAGGCTCCAGGGGTTATGTTCTGAAAAGTATTAGAAATTATAAAAATTAAATAACTGATTCACCCCCCTTGTTGTATTTATTTGATCCTTAAGAACTTTAATTATTATTATAGCCAGGTTCCCTTATTGAATCCTTTTTAGGGATAATATTATTTCTAAAAGTAGTATAGGATTTACTATATTTGATAGAAAAAAATTGGGTGATTATTTATCTCTTATCTCTTTCCCAATAAGTTTTTTTATGTTTCAACTATTGGTTTTCCACCTATTAAGAAAGATGCTGCTATGAAATTTACTGATAAGTGAAATATAGAAGTTGATGGAAAGGCTATAAATACAATCCGCATGTCCTTATCAGATAATTTTTATTATAATTTGATGGGTCTCAATACTTCAAAATGTATGTGGGACAAGCTAGAAAGTGTTTTCAAATGGAATACAGAAGTGAAGAAAGTAAATCTACAAATATGTTTTAGTAGGTATAAATACATCTTAGTGAGAGATAAAGAAATTATTGATGAATACATCACCAGAGGAAATGAATATTTTGTAACATCAGAGGATTTTGATATTTCTTAAAATATTCTAAAATTCTGATGAAACTTATAAGAAAATTTTCTAATGGTTTTGATTATAATATTTCTTCTTTAGAAGATAAGGATGATTTATCTATTAATGGATTTTATAACTTTTTTATTTCATGTGAAATTAATAAAGATCCAATGTTTAAAAATAATATGAAAGATTAATTATATTTTAAATCTATTAGAAAGATAAAAATCCCAAATATTGAGGATATTGATCCTTATGGCTCTAAAGAAAAAGAAAATGATGTGTTTAATGAAAAAAATCTTTTCTTATATATCCAAGAACAACTGAAGAAGAATAGGAACATATGAAGGTAAAATTCCTCTCAAATGTTTTGATTTTGGTGAAATCGAAAACTTTTCTATGAATTTTTCTGAATAAGAAAGTTAGAGAATATTGATATTATTATGAGATAAAACCTCGATGGAAGAAGTGGAACAAAAATGATGAAGAAATAAAGTCTTCCAATAGATAAAAAAAAAGTTTTACTGAAAAAATATGTATGTTGAGTAAAAAAGTTGAATAAAAATCAACAGAAAATAATTATTCTATTGATGATAGATTAGAAAATTCAGAACCTTCTTTGTAAAAGTTGAGAAAACAAAAGATCCCTCAGAGATTGAAGAAGGTGGTGAAGGATCTTATAGAGTATATCATCTCAGAACAGAACTTGTTTCATGTATTGAGCAAAATAAAACTCTCAGGAAATAAATTAGAGTATTGGATAAATATTTTTATTAAGTTTTTTATGGAAGAAAATATGTCATCAAGAAGTAGTATGAATACATTCAAAATATTATAAGTTTCAAACATATAATTGTTGAAGAGGTAAAGATGATTTAAGATCTTAGTAAGAAGCCAGAATATGTGGATGAAGAGGTTATAAAGTTTTAATCAAAACTTATTGTTTCCTAAAGTACCTTGATGAATATTAATGAAAAATTCAACAACGTTTTGGATATAAAATTTGAGACTTCTAAATATTCTTAGAAGGCTCAATATGAGAATCAAGTGAAATATTCTCTTACCAAAAATAGTGTTTCATCTGATTCTTTTAACATTTCATGTTCTGTAAAAATTATTGGGAAATATTGGGTGGAGAAAGGATTTAGGAATCCTATCAAATGTACAAAATTAGTTAACTCAGTAGAAAAGATGGACCACATCTTGAGTATGATACAGTTAAAAGAAGTTACCAACCTCAACAAAGTTTGAATAGAGAAAGATCTTATTTTAATATAAAATCAATATTTTTCCATTATTGTTTGTTTTTTGGAATCTATGTGCACAAGGCTAATAATTGTTTTCATAACTTATCCTTATCTAGAAGAAGGTTAGGGAAAAGTGGAAGAAATAGTGAATGTTGAATGAGAAATATGTTAGAAACATACCAATAAGAAATAAATTTGAATATTTAGAAGAATTTTATAGGATATGTGATCAGGATAGTCATCATGCCAAAAGATTCATGACACTCCTTCTATAACAATTTTCTTATGACAGAAAATAAAATAAAGCTGAAAATAAGAAAGTTGAGGAAATATATTTTGTTGTCGAAATAGCTTTGAAAAAAATTAAAAGGAACAAACCATGTATACTTGATAGTGGTTTATTTTCACATATGATAGGTGATATAACAATATTGAAACTTGTGTAAATTCATGATATAAGAGAAGTTACCTTTGGTAATGACAATTACTTAAAAATTAGATGAATTAGAATGATTGAGATTGAAGCTGAAATGTTGAAATCGAAGGAAGTTTTATTTTTTATGGGATAAATCATAAGTTACTTTGTGAAAGTAAAAATTGTGATGATGGAAAATAATTTATTTTTAGAAAATATTTTTTGTATCATAAAAAGTTTTAAATATAGAAAAGTTATTACAAAAGAATAAATAATCGGTGGGAATCTATTCCAAATAAGTGAATTCAAAAACTCTTGTTACTTGAGTGTTGAATATGAAAAAAATTGTGGCATTAAAGGTATAGACACCATGGGAATAAAAACATGAATATGATACTAAAATTTTACATAATTTAAATGAAGATAATAAGATGTCTATATTACTTTCCAGAAAGGAAATATGACTAACAAAAGTCATAAGAGAATTCATATTCAATCTACCAGACCACTTGAGATTATTCATTCTGAATTATGTGGGTTGATAATACATCATTAAACAAAAATAAAATTATACTTTATCACTTTAATTGATCATTTCACTCAGATTAAAAACATCATCTTTGTGAATCACAAGTCAGAGTCTATTGAAGTCTTCAAATTCTTCAAAAAATTTATTGAGAAAGAAATTGGGGTTTCTATAAAAATGTTGATAATAGAAAATAGTACTGAATTCACAAGAAATAATTTGGGAACTTATCTAAGAAATCATGTTATCAAACATAATTATAGTCATCCCTATACTCCACAAAAAAATTGATCATTATAAATAAATAATATAAGTTTGGTGTAAATGGGAAAAAGTATGTTTGTAGAATAAAAAATTTCAAAATTATATTGGAGAGAAGCTATTAGTACTACTTCACATTATTAAAATAGATAATTACTAATATTGGAAACTATCATTACTCTTTATGAAGTGTGGTATAATAAAAAAACTTCATTGAAATACTTTAATGTTTCTGTAAGTCCATGTTTACTCAAAATCAAAAATCTAGATTTGGGAAATATTGATGAAAAAGTTAAAGAAAGAAATTTAATGGGTTATTAACTTAATGTATGAAGTTACAAATATTGGAAAAAATGTTTACCAAAGTTGGTGGACTCGTATTATGTGAAGGTAATTTAAAATCTATGTTCCTTAAAAAATTGTTGAGAATTCTAAGGAGGATAAACTAAATAATTCCAAAAATATCAAAAGAAATTCAAAACATCCTTATCAAGATTCAGAATAATCATGTGATGATTAAATTTTATATAGGATAGAAACTGTAAAATTTCATACCTAAAAAATGATCAATCCAAAAACAATTTTGGAAAACAAAAGGCTCTAGTTCAAATAAGAAGAATGTTAAGATTAGAAAATCAGACATCAATTATCTCAAAAGTTGAACCATAATCAGTGTTAGAGGAAATTAAACACAAATAATGGATGGATTTTATGAATTAAGTGTTTGATCAGATTGAGAAGAATGAAACATGGAAATTTGTTTCATGGCCAGAAAATAAAAATTTTATCGAATCTAAGTGGGTTTCTAGAAAAAAGATAAATAAACATGGAGAAGTGTCAATAAACAAATCCAAACATGTTTGTAAAGTCTATACACAGGTGGAAGGTGTGTATTTTGAAGAAAATGTTTCTCTATTTTCAAGACTAGAAACTATTAGAATGTTTCTTTCTATGGCTGCTCATCAGAATTACAATGTTTTTTCAGATGTATGTAAATTCATATTTATTAAATAGTGATGTTGAGGAAAAGGTTTACAATGAAAAATCTTGTGGGTATATACTTGATGAGGATAAAAAAAGTTTATAAATTAAAGAAAGATTTGTATGGGCTAAAACAATCTCCATGTTCTTGGTATACTATACTTCAATATTGTTTTAGAGTATTGAAATTTTCTAAATTAAAAGTTAATAGAAACTTGTATGTAAAATATTTTGAATCCAAAGCTCGAATTATAATTTTTTATATGGAAGATATAATTTTTTTGAGGATAGAGGTGATGGTTGTAAAAAAATTATGAGGAAATGAATAAATTTTTTGAAATGTATATATTAGGATAATTAACATTCTTCATTGGAATACAAGTTCAAAAAACATTTAAAATACATTTTCTTATCTCAAGAAAAGTATTCCAAGGAATTCTTAAAGATGTTTGGGATTTAAAATTCCAAAAAAAATCAACTCCTATTTCAGTTAGCACAAAGTTTATTAAAGATGAATCCAAAGAAAATATGAATCAAAAATACATTCAAATGTTTATAGGAAGACTTCTATATCTTACAGACTCAAGGATTGATATTTTTTATGTTATGAATTTGTGTTCCAGATATCAAATTAATCCAAAAGAATCACATATTTTAGCAGAAAATAATATTTTGAGATATGTCAACGGAACAAC
The DNA here is from genome assembly GCA_963277665.1 of Viscum album. Taxonomy (NCBI): domain Eukaryota; kingdom Viridiplantae; phylum Streptophyta; class Magnoliopsida; order Santalales; family Viscaceae; genus Viscum; species Viscum album. The sequence continues at coordinate 1,057,853,252 of OY728133.1, forward strand.
TTCATATGGGTTGTTCTACAAAAGAAACAGTGAAATGAAGTTTCATGATTATACTAATGTCAATTGGGCTATTTATTATAATAATAGAAAATAAACCACATGAGAAATATTTTTCTTGAGTGAATATTGTGTGAGTTGGTATAGTTAAAAAAATATTAAGTAACTCTGAGAACAACTAAATATGAATATGTTGCGGCTAGTCAATATTGTTCTCAAATGTTGTGGATTAAAGTTTTACTGGACGATTTTAATGTAAATTTTTCTAAACCATTGAAGATACCATTTGATAATTAGAGTCCAATTGATATTTCTAAAAATATTTTCTGACATTCAATATCAAAACACATTGATATAAGGTTTCACTTTATAGAAGATAAATTTTCTACTGGATATGTTTTGATGGAATGCATTTTATAAAAGTATTAGATTGTTGATATCTTTATAAAAGAAATTCCTAAAGAATGTTTTGTGGAATTGAGGCTCCAACTTCATGTTCAGTCTCCTACCATGTCTTCCTAAACCTCATAAGGAAGTTGCCCCACCATGATTTGGATTATGTTGACATAGGGGGAAATAAATTAACAACTTTCTACTTTGTAAGAAGTTTTAATTATCTTTTTTTATGAATATAAGGTTTTGGTTATCATAAAATGGGGGAGAGAAAAATAAAGTGAGAAAATAAAAGTGAGAAAATAAAAAGGGATAATGGGGGAGAGAAAAAGAAGTGAGAAAATAAATGTGAGGATATGTTATCCTTACATAGCCACAAAATTATCTTGCTAATAAGGGATTTAATTACTTTAAAAACATTACTTTACCCAATAGTTTTGTGTTAGGACACTCTATTTTTATAAAGGATATGTTTTTATAAAGGTAATAAAACATTATTTATTTGAAAAATTTGAGTTGTGAAAAAAATGTGAGAGTTGGAAAAGTTGTTAATAAAGGTTTTCACCAAATCCGAATGGGAAGATTGAAGAACCTTTGTGATAAATTGTTTTAAAAAAGTTTTTGTATTTGTTGAAAACTCACCATTGTGTATAATAATGTTTTTGTTGTTTAGGAATTAGACCCATATTCATCGTAATCATGGTTCATCAGACATATATTTTTTTAGAAATTTGAATGATGATAAAATCTTGAATCCAAAGATATGGGGGGGGGGGGATTTTTTATTTTCGAAGAAATAATTTTTTTAGATTCAATGAATCCTATTGATAATAACTAGACTCAGGGAATAATATTTAGGGCCATTAGCATGACATTAAAGATCCTCATATCTAGAATAATTAGTAGCATAAATTGCTGTTGGAAATTTTAATTTTCCAAAAGGAGAAAAATAAAGAAGTTGATGAGTGAGGAAGTCATATTGTTGTTGTAGATTTTTAAAAGAGTAATGTGGATTTAAGAGTTAGAAAGTTTTCATACATTCAAAAAAATTCAAACTATGCTTTTTTGATCATAAAGTTCTCATAAATCCTAAAAAATCTTCATGATAAAAGATTTTAAAGAAATTGGGGAGAGTTTTGAATAATTTCAAAGTTACATTATGGAGATTCCATCATAATGGGATATCTAGAATAATTGGAATTCCATTATAATGTGAATTCCATCGTAATGAGAATTAAAATCGTATTCACTAAGAGGGATACAAAATTTAGATTCATTGAGAATGATATATAATTCAGATTCATGGATAAGGATACATAATTTGGATTCACTGAGAAGGATATGGAATTAAGAATCCTTGAGATGGATATAGAATTTGGATTCACTAAGAAGGGTAAAAAATTATTATTCATTAATAAGGATATAAAATTATGATTATCAGAGAAAGAAACAAAATTGAGATTCACTAAGAAACAAAAAAAATAGATTCACTAAGAATGAAACAAAATCAAATTCACTGAGAAAGAAAAATAATACATTGAGATGATTACTAAGAAGAATAAAAAAAATTACAAAAGTTTTGTAAAGATTTTAAGAGGTCCAAATTGGAATTCAATTTTTCATAAATCTTGGATAAATTAAAGGAGGTTTGAAGAAGTCAAAGTTAAAGTTTAAATGCAAGATATTTTCAGAGATTTTGAAATTTGAGGAAGCAGTGAAAGTTTTCAAGGTTTCTAATTTTTCTTTTTGAGTCACCTATTCATATTTTCTTTGATTATTCATTCATTAGTGAAATTTTATGTAAGTGGAAAAGGTAGAGCATTTAACAAATAAATTGAGGGTTATTTCTAGCTAGAAATCATGGAATGAGCATTAGATAGATGAATTTTTGTTTAATGGATTGAGAAATTTCAGATTAAGATGATCATATTCATCTAATAAAATTGAGTCAATCAGACTGAAGAAGATAGTATTGAGAATTTGAACCTACTTTGAGTTTTTCATATTGAGAATGGGTTCACTGTATTAGGTCTCTCATATTGAGAGAATTGGATCCAGACTCATCGTATTGATAGAATCTGATCTAGACTCATCTTATTGAGAGCATCATATCCAAACTTATTAGATTGAGAAAATCAGATCTAGCCAAATCAGATTGATGATTCAGACTAAGAAATTGTGGATCAGTTTCAAAAAAGTCTATTATTTTTTTGGATAAATTTTTTTATAAGTAAACATTGTAAACTGAAGGGATTATGCAATAATCATTCCTTTGGGGAGACATAAGGTGTCTAACGGGAGTTGAAAGAAGTTTTATTCAATTCTTCAAAATAGTGGATTTTCATAGACCCAAGGGAGTGTCTATCGTAGTATATAGGTTCTCATGCTGAAGTCAAATCTTGTAAATCTTGTGTGCTTAAGTTCCTTTCCTACATGTCCAGGCATGAGTATTTGATAAAATTTGATAAGGAAATAAATATTAATAGGTTGTAGAGGTTATATTTTTATAAGTATTGAAAATTATAAAAATTGAACAAACTGATTCAACCCCACATTCTCAGTTGTTATTCGATATTTTAGAACTTTAAAAAGCATGTTTATCTTTGAATTGTGAAAATATTACCAGCCATTTTTATTAAATATTGATCATATTTTGTTTACTTGATAAGTAAATGATTATGAAATGTTTGGTAGAATCCAACTGTGTTATTTTCTTTCACACCCTGCCTTTGCCTTTGGATGTTTATAGATTTCTTATACTGGTTCTAAGTAAGGTAAAAGCACCACTTGGAGACGGTGTCTATTCTTGATAGAGGGACCTTGGGTGTTGTAACTTTCTAATGAAGCATGTGATCCACTTATTACATGGTGACCTTGTGATGATTCATTTAATGATTTTATGTGATGAATTTGGTTGGTGTGCTAGTTTTGGGACTTGTATTTATCTTCTTGTGGTACTTTTATCTTGAGGAGTATTTGGAATACTAAGTTTTTATTGATTCATATCCCATACTTTTTTTTGATGAGTTATTCTTGTAGATAAATTATTCCCTCTTTTTTATTTTGTTTCTCGGGCACTAGTCGCCAGCCCAAGGGGGATAGGATTTCCCATCAGTCTATGTTAAGTTTGGTTTAGTTACCATTTAGGGGGGATATTTGGGTCAATTAATGATTTTATAAGAATTATATTTGAATAGGAAAACCATGACACATCTTAATGAAACCTACCATTGGTTTAAAAAGTACGATATATGAATGATTTACTTCAAATAAAACCACACAAAAAAATATGGTCTATTTGAAAACGTTTTCATATGGAAATAACTATTTAATGGTTTATAGTAAAACATGACATGGTTTTATTATTCATATTCAAAAATTAACTCTCCAAAATTATAAAAAACCTTCATCGAATCTGAAAGGGGTTTCAAACTGTACTAAAATTACATTGGTGGATGACATCTATGTTTAAAGCCTTAAATTTAACCGATTGATTAATTAATAAATAATTTGTAAATTGAAAAAATAATTCTAAATATGAAAATAGTTTATATTAATTTTATAAAATTTTTATAAATTAGAAGATTAAATATTAATATTAAAAGTCATTAAATTGAAATTTATTTAAATCATGAAAAAATATTTCTTATTGATTTGATTCTAGTTTAAATAGAATGAAATATTTTCTATTTAAATTAAGTAAATTGATTACATTAAATATGAAATTATCAAATTTAATATAAAAATTATAATATTTTCAAAAAGTTCATATATAATAAATATAAAGGAATTTACATGTAATTCAATGTAAAATGTTAATATAAAAGTTTTTATAATGAAATTGATATAAAATATTATTGTTTATTTATTCTTTAAGTGTAAAAAAATTTTATAACTAAAAAGTTTCTATAATGATTTATTTATGATATTGTAATAAATACATATTTAATTTCTATATTTATTAATTAGTCATTTATTTATATATTCCCTTCATTATTTAATTCAGAAATATAAAGTTTTTATGTTTGGAATGAAGGTATAATTTATATATAGGTATTAAATTTATTCTTATAAGTGTCATACTATACATATAAGGAGTTACATGTTAGGTAATACTGATGATTTACTTACATTTATTCCCCCATGCTTTTTGTACTCACAGTTTGTCTACATACCTCCTTTTCAAAGGTAGACAATCATTTGGTGGGACAACAATGTGTTGAATTGTGCATTGAAGTTTAGAGAATAAGAGGTAAACTCATCCCATAAAGTTTATTATTTCCCAATTTGGGAATTTTTTAGATTTTAGACATATTCATGAAATCCTTCCTAGTAAAAATACATGTTACATGTGCTGTGAAAGAGATCAATTTGAACCATGTATTGATGAGGATATATATTTGTTTGAGTGGTTATCAATTTTACCAAGTTGTTGATTAGTGATACTATAGTTTAAATCTATATGACTGGGAACTCTAAAACTTTCTATCAACTAGAGAGGACATAGGAGTTGTGGAGTTGGTATTGATCCCATGAGAAGGTCGATGGATATATCCTTGTAGAGTGAGTCAAGCCCCATATAGTTTAGTTATTTTTAACAAGACACATCATATCTTTTAAAGTAGAGTGAAAATGATCATTTTGATGAATTTTAAGGGCATGAACCTATTATAAAATAAGTACCTATTAAGTAACATCACAAAAAAATACATTTTTCGATGGATTATGTTAGTCATAAATAATTGATTTACCAAAAACCTTTTTCGACATAAATCAATTTCATTGAAAATAATTACATTTGTGTTAACTAATTATGATGAACATATTGTATGTCACTATAATAGTATTGGTGTAAAGGCACACCATCATGTAGGTATGACTCATTTGTAGAGAAAAAATTAATTTCTTTTTAATAGGCATTATTTTAACGGATTCATGAATTCATCATAAATACTTATTGCGATTGACATGTAGTATGTTGCTAATAGTTTCTCCTATGAAATACTCATTTTCAAAAAACCTCAAATTGTGAGGAATTATTGGGAAAAACATTTAGTCTGTCACAAATATTATTTTCACAATTGCATTTCATCGCCTGGATAAGAATTATTTGTGGTGGAAAAATAAATTTCTGCCATAATAAGTATTATTTGAGATGGATTCATGAATTTTTCAAAATTACTTATTGTGATGGGCATGTAGTCAATCATTAATAGTTTCCTGTTGATAAGATACATTAGCAATGACAATATTTTTTTGTTGAAATAGGCATTATGTGTGAAGTATTCAAAAATCCTTGAAAATTCATTTTTTAAATTAATGCATAAAATATGGTGGTCGATGATTTGAGAAAGACAAAGTCTATCACAAATAATTTTCATGAAATCATGATCTGTTATATATAATGGTGAATTATTTAGGATGACTAATTAATCTATTAGAAACTCCAATCAAAATTAATTGAATCCATCATAATTGTATGTTGCAAATAATTATTTGTTATGGCATTTATTTTTTCGCAAATTTCCATCATAAAAAACTCCATATAAATATTTGCATCCTAGAACTTCTCTTACAAAAAATGTTTTCCTCTTAGTTTCTCACGGATTATCTTAAGAAAAACTCCCTGAGATGTAGATCTACCAATCATATTTTTATTTCAGTCATTTTTAACTCAATGAAGAGGTATTTTCTAAACTATTTTTAAAATAATAATTTTATATTTATTTTTTTTGGGTTATTATTAGATAATTAATATGTGTTTTATTTAATTATTTTGTTTTTAGATATATAATTTTTAAAATTGTTGTAATTAAGAAAATATTTTAAGGTAGATTCATGTCATATAATAATATACCTAATTTAGTATAATTAATAAAAAATAATTAATAAATATTGAATTGTAATATAAATTTGTAAAAAATAGTAAAATACATTAAATTAAACAAAAAAATATAATAACAAATGAAAAAATGATCTAATATAAAAAAATAATTTTAAAAATATAATCAAGAAAACCAAATAAAATATTAGTAAAATATTAGTCAAATTATATTTAGTTTAATTTATATATTTATAAAAACTAATAAAATAGTAGAATTAGTACTAAAAATATGAAATTTAAAAAAGTTATGTGAATAATAAAAAACAAACACTATGATTTTAATAAAATTAATAAATAATAAATAATAAATGGTATTATAAAAATTGAATAATATTAAAATTTATTAAATTTAAAAAATAAAAATAAAAAATAAAAAAATTAATAAAACATTAAAAATTATTAAGTATATTAATTTCCATTTAAGTTATATATTTATAAAAAAATATAAAATATTAAAACAAACTAATAACCAAAGTAAATTAAAAATTTAATAAAATTAATTGAATATTATTTAAAATATCTAGGATTTTAAAAAAAATATGAATTAATATTAAGGGAAAAAAGAAATCAAGTGAATAATAAAAAAAATATTTGTAAATTATTAATAATATTTAATTTATAATATTTTAATAAATTAAAAAATTAAATATAATAAATAAGATATAAAAAACTATGAATATTTTAATAAAAAAGTAATTAATAAATTATAATTTTTATTAGAAATTCATAATACTTATTAAATTAAATAAAGTTTATAACTAGAAGTAATAAAAACTAAAATATTATAAAATTATTATAAAATTATAAGAAAAATATCCGTATGATAAAAATATATTAATAGAATAATATTAGTAAATTTAATTTTAATTTATGAAAAACATTTATAAAAAAAATATTCATAAAAATATTTAATTTTTATCAATTTATATATAATTTATAAATTTATAATAATTAATTGAAAAATAAAAAAAGAAAAATATATATACTTATAATATTTAAATTATTATTTTTCAATTTGAAAACAAATATTAGAAGATTTTATAAAATATTAAAAAATAAAAATTTAGCAATTTGAACACTAATAATTTTTTATTTTCTATAATAATATAAAGAAACTTTTGAATGCTAATAAAATATTACAAAAACTACTTGAGTATTATTTTTTTATAATAATAGTTAATTGTAAAAAGGTTAATAGTTGACAAAATCATAGAAAATATTACAAATTATAAAAACCTAATAAAATAACAAGTTGATAACTAATAAGACATTTATAATTTTATTATAAATATTAAAAAATTAATTAAATATTAGAAAATCATTAATAAAACTAATTTAAATTTAATTTATTCATTTATATAGAGTAATGATATATTAAAAAAAATACTTATCTATTTGAATAAATATTAAAAATAAAAAAATTATTTAAAATTAATTTGATAATAAAATATTAAAAGAAACTATGAAATATTTTATGGTAATAAAATTGTATTTTGAAAACACATAAAACATTTCTATTTTAAATAATATTAAACAAAAAAATATTGAAAATTAATAAAATATTACTTAAACTATTTTAGATTTTTTATTTTATAAAATATTTTTACTTTTGTAAAAAACAATTAAAAACTAATTAAACATAAAAAAACATAAAAAACTAATAATATATTATAAAAAATAATTTAATATTAGAAAAAATGTTAGAAATAAATATAATAAATAAATGCGTAAAAATAATAAAATGTTCTAATAAATAATTAACTATTTTAAAATATATTAAAGTGAGTAAAATTTAATTTCACCATTCATATAAACTAATAAATATTCCAAAAAATTAATTAAATATCAAAAAATAACTATTTATATTGTGAAAATAAATTGCATAATATATTCTATATTTTAATTTAATATAAAATAAGATATCAATTTTTATAATAAACTAATTACTATTTTTTTTGAAAACTATGTACTTAGAAAATAGAAACTAATTTTTATTGTGAGATCATGATTGGATAAATCATTAAAGATATCTTCTTTGTTTTGGTATAAATCTTATCAACATTAAGGGTGTTGAAATTCCTATATCATTTTCATTTTCAAATTTAGAATTATTCCAAGAGGAATAATTAAGTGTCACTATAAGAAATAAGATCTCAATAAATTTAAAAAAATTTGTAATGTTTTGGTTTATCTCTTGTGTTTTGGTTATCAGAAAGATTTTCCTTTTTGGAATCAGCATGGTGAACATAATTCAGAAGAAAATATAAATTTTTTGGTTCTTGTCCCATCATAAATATATTATTATTACATAATTTTAATCTTCTGTGTTTTTAGAAAATAGAAACTTATAATAACAATTCAAATATTGAATTGGAACCATCTTAATTTTATGATTTGCTGAAATGTTATGTATTGGGTTTCTAAATCCTTTAGAGAATCTCTCCCATTTTCAATTTTTGAATTAGTGGGTATGCCAATTTCTGTTTTGATCATCGAAACCTAATTCTTAGTTTTTCTTCATCCATATATCATGCTTTTGGATGGGTTTATAATCTTAGAGAGATCCTTGAGTGTTTTAAATTATTTTAAGGTGCATCGGGAGCCTGAAGGCTTATTTTGGAGGTTATAGGTCATGGTGCATGGTTTGCGGTAGACCTTGCAGCCTCTTCTAGCTTAAAGTGCACCAAATTTTTGTATATCCACATGGTCTGAAAAAATATGTAGGTTGAGGTGCAGGGGCGTGAGACACCTCTACAGTTTTTAGAAGAGGACTACCACATGGATTACATATAGTTAGAGAAAATCATGTAGAAAGTCGCACAGGTAGTGACACTTAGGTAGTACCCATGAACTACATCCAATACGGCTTAGAAAACCATGAGAGCTATCCATGTGGTCCTCTAAAGATGGAAAATTATTATTTCACCCCTCTATCCTTATTATATTTTCTCTTTATTGTCCCTTCTTGGTTGTGTGTAGCAGCAGAGGGGGCGCCCCATTCATCCTCCTCTTCATTTTGATCCACCACTTTTTTTGATGCTCTGATCTTCAAGTCATTGAGGGAATTAAATATGTATTGGTATGACTGCCCTCATCCATGCCTCTCTTTTTTGGGATTTCACCTTATAGACCACTAAATCTATATGATCTATTATGCCATATTTTTAAGGCATTCGATGGAATCGTCTATTTCTTCCAAACTAATTTGAGTTAGAAACTACTACCAGATGTGTATGTATCTATGATTCCTAGGTAGATGGTGTGTACCTTTTTTTTTGTGTTTTCATGGTCATTTTGGGGGTGCATATTTTAGTATGTCATTGGTTAATTGAACAAGATTGTCATGCTTGATGTTAAATTAATTGTATGGATTTATGGGAGGCCTCTGTGCATTCCCTAGACATATTTATACATGTGAGGATAGATTAGAGTCTTTAGACCACCTTGGGTAGTTAGTCTGGGGTGTGTTATTAGTTTAATTTTAAATTATTTTAAAATTGGAAATTTACATTTAATTTTATATTGAATTTTTCATTTGATTCAAGTTGTTCAATTCAATTGCATTGAATTGATTTATTAAATTGATTTGAATTATATAGGTATGAAATTATTGAATGTCATGTGATGAGATCTATGGGATCATGAAGGGATTAGCTCAAGGAATTTGGATGGCATGGATATCAGGATTGTAGAGATGTTGGTTTTCCAGTTAGTATTGGCCTAAATATTTTAAGTTATGTTGATCATAGGATTGGGTGTCATGGACTCCAGTTTGAGGAATCAAGATCATCAGGTTGGGGCATGGCTCATAATATTGGATATCATATCCATTATACTTGAGTGACATGGTCATAGGGGCATGAGGTGTCGTTTGGATGTGGGTTAAGTACTATTTGTTGACTGTTGCTTACCAATGATAGAAAAAGTGCCAACTGGTGTTGTGTGCACACATGATAGCTCATTGATGAGGTGTATTTGACCACTCATGTGTGTAGGATCCCCTGGTAGTGCGACTTCGGAATTATAATGGGGGTTCTTGCTATAGAAATCCATGGGAAAGGTGAGGAGACTTTGTATGATAAAGATGAGGCTATCAGTTGGGGGATGAGGCTCATCGGAATTTGTCCATTGAGCGAGGAATATTTTGGGAGGATGGAGATTGATTTTTCTCAGGACATTGTTCTTAGAAACGATGATGGTTTTTAATTGATGAATGATATCAATGTTCCTCTAAATACCGGGATTCAAGACGTTGTGTACTTTCAATTAGGGGTATGGGGGACTGTTTACATTGTTTAGGTGAGCCTTTGGGACGTTAGTGGTTTTTCTTGGGTATGAGGGGTCAGATTTTCATAAGGTGTTGGTGACTTTTGTGGTGTAACTTGATGGTTCACCTGGTCTATTCTACTTCAAGGTATACCTTGGGCTACGGGACAAGGATCCACTCAACTTTAGTGATTTCAATATTGGATGAGGATGGTGATAGCTTCCTAGTGGCTGTTGGGTACCAGGGGAGATTTTGTTTATTTGATGTTCATTGTGCGGATGTACCCTTTTATTTTAATTCAAACCAGATTCAACTCTTATGTTGGGAATTCACATTGTAGTGTTATACTACTGAGACTCATTCCCACACCCTACAAAATCCCTTTGGGATGCATGTAGAATTTATTATGTTGTGTTCAGGTTAATGTTTGGCCTTAGGAGCTAGATTATAGTCACTTTCTATCATGGGATGTTGGAAACCGACCTTAAGTTTCTTGCCTCTGTATGAGTAACTATTAGGTTTTCCTCTATTTAATTTTCTATATAAAAATTCCTATATATGTATGTAGATATTTTGGTCATCCATGGGTGGCCCTTCTTTTCATATATTGATAGGTATGACCTGTAATGGATGCATGTTTTGTCTAGTATCTCCAAGTGGAATTTTTGGAATGTATATTTATTTTTGCTTCTATTGATTATTATGCTTCCATTATTTTTTAATATTTATTGTGAATTTGCCTATATAAGGTCTAGTTAGAAAATACTAAGTCTTTATTACCATGTAATTGTTATATATATTTACTCGAACTAGTTTATTATATCATCCCCTGAGGGTATAGTCTCCAAAATATTTCTCATTTACACCCTCACTACTAGTAGGAAGCCTTTGGCATACTTGGAGGCACACCTAAGGCCAATGGAACCTAGCCCGATAGCATTGTTCAGGTGGATAATAGGGTCGGGGATGATATAATTGGTATCAAAGTAGTTATTTAATAAGATTTATTAGTAGTGCTCAACTGGATACTAATGAGGTCAATATTGTCTTTTCTTTTCTCTTATTTTTACCATTTGGTCTATGGTAGGTTAGACACTATATGTTGTCAGAACTAGGTTTATAGCTCGTACTTGGGTGCCTTTATCCCCATAAAATAGAGTCAGACCAAGTTAACATGGGTGGGGGTTGACACTATAATTTTTTTATTTGACAGTGTAAATGATTTCCACCTTGGGTGGTATTCTTAGAATGTGACTATTATATGTTTTGACATGTGACCTTGTCTTGGTAAGGCAAGTGGAAAGATATGTGACCCATGGCCCAGTATGGAAAGGGGGTGTTGTAATTCATTTTTATGCTCTTGGTAGACACATGATAGGATGATTTAATTATGTGAATAATGATCCAGTGAAAATTTCTTGTAAAATGTGATGTGATATATCTGTATCAGTGTGCCTATGAAATGAATTTCATTTGATGTGTGAAATGGGTATGTCTCATATAAGAGTAGAAAAGTGTAGTTAAATGGAGTGATTTTGATCACCAATTTGGGTGACTTTGTTGTCAGTTTGAGGAAATGTGGTTCATCAGGACGAGCATCTCCCATGGCATGTTTCCTACTAGGCTCTATTGAGTGTGATTAAGGAGGCCATATATTCAAGATTCCATGTGGCGTGGTTGTGATATTAAATGGTAAGGGTAGTGAGGATTCACTACTTGTTACTACTTTCCATACCTATATTATATGTGTGTGTGTGTGTGTGCGTGTGTGTTATTGGGTTGTATAATCGTGGTATGAAATTTAGCAGGTTTTGTGAAGTATCAGTATTGTAGAGCTACTAGCTCTGATACCAATTGTAGGATCAAATATGTATAATTAGATGCTCAAATAAAAGAGGGGGTGAATTACATACTTTAAAAATTCTTTTGGAACCTTTAAAGTTAGTATAAAAACTTTCTTAAGGATGGTTTCATAACCTTAGGGAATCTGTTTCTAAAATTTAGCTTTTAACTTTAAGGAAACTTATTTTAACAAAGTTAAACAAAAATTCACAAACCCTCTTAAAGAAATGTTTTCTTAAACTTTACATCCTTAAGATAAAAACTTAAGTAAGATTATCTTAAAAGAAACATTCTACCTTAAATCATATAGAATATTTAATAAAATCAGAGTAATAGAATTAAAAAGTATAAGAAATTTATATTGTCTAACTTAACGAAGTTAAACTTGCAGCGGAATAGAAAACAACTTGTAATAGAGAAAAAGTAAAATTGATATTCTTTTAACCTAAATAAAAGGGTATCCAACAACATTGGATAAATGTTCCTTGATTTATACTTTCAAGAAAGTATGTCTTACCCAAACCCAGGTAAGCCCTCAATCTGAAGATCAGATTTTGTCTTGCTATCCATACAAGCCCTCAATTTATAAGGAAATGGGAACCTTTGTCTTGCAAACCCACAATTCTATGATCATCATGATCAGAGTCTACACAAAACAATTATGAACATGTATTTCATGCCTGAACAAGTTTTTCACGACATCTATAAAAAGCACTAAGATTTGTAAGAGCCTATCTCTCTAGAAATCACTTCACAAACATTGATATCTTTTTTATTTATTATATATCATAGTACTACTTTGATCGTTCAAATGAACTCATATTTATAGAAATAACTTCCCAACTGTCATCCCCACTCTAATGGTTATATTTTACTTAAATTTCAAAGGGACATGGACACGTGTCAAATAGAAAACGTTTAGTTTATAACAAATTGTACGACATCATTTCATGTATAAGAAACGATGTTAAGATTAAGATAAAATTTTAAGTATCAGAAAACTTAGAATCTGATAATATTGGAAGGATAATTTAGAAAACTATAGCATTATCAAGAAAAAATATTCTTAATAAAATGGAAATTGGATTGAGAAAATAGTATCGCTATCTTTGGGTGTCGGTATCATAAAACACGTATTAGAATCTTATCGGTATATGAATTATGAGAAATTGTATCATAATAATGAAAACAATATCATAGATTTTTATGTTACTATGAAATTACAAAAATAGTATCACATAGGCTTAAGTAAATAAGTACGTCAGAATCCTAAGTATACCGTAATGTTAAAGATGTAATTAAAAAGTAATGACAAATATATAAGTAAAACATAATGAAAAATATTATAAGTAAAGCGTAATGAAAAAGTTTATATGTAAACTATAATGAAAAATTTTATAAGTAAACTATAATGACAAATTTTATAAGTAAACTGTCATGACAAATTTGTATATAAAATGAGATAAAAAACCTGTAATTAAAACAGATTGAAAAGTATGTAAGTAAAATGGAATGAAAAATATGTAAGTAAATATGATTGATATATCTTTAAGAAAAATAGATTGAAAAATCTATAAGTAAAAAAGAATGAAAATTTTGTAAGCAAAACTAATATTAAGGAAAAGTGTTTGTGATTTTCTAAACATAAAACCATAATGAATGGAGAAGTCATAATAGAAACTTATTGAATAAACAATCTCCCCATTTTTTGAAATCAAAAACAACTTTTATAAGGAAGAATATATTGACTTTGAAAAAAAATTAAGAAAAACATATCACCCCCTTTGAAAGAAATTTTGGATGAATACGACTAACTCCCCCTTACTTTATGTTTCCCAAGGATCGTATTCTTGATCTTTAGTATCTGGTTTTCTTTCTTTAGGAAATATCTCCCCCTTAGATAAAAATCTCTTCTTAAAAGAAACTCTAATATACATAGGAATTATTCTTTCTTACCATACTCCCCCTTAATAGATTATCCCTCTTTTAAGTCTTCATTAAATTCTTTCTTCAAATAAATTCTCCCCCTTTGTGATTTTTAAAAAGGAATGGAGAAGTATAGGATGCACCTATATGGTTAAGGAAACATACATGAAAAAAAAGATATGAAAGACAACTCTTAATGAAATTTTTTAAATAAAGTTTAGATTACAACAAAACATCAGAATATAAGAAAATCATCCATCCTTCTTCTTCTTAGACAAATTTTTTTTATCAAATCTTTAAGTTTATTCACTTCCTTATGATCTTCTTGAAGCTTCTTCAACAAAATATAATGATCCTGGTTCTTCTTTTCTAAAGAAAAAATACTTTTTTTGAGCTTTGATTCTATCATCTTGATTTTTAATTAACTCCTCTTGATTAGCTACCTTTTTCACTAATTCAGCTTTAAATTATTTTTCACTGCTTATAGACCGAGAAATAGAATTGATTTGGTTTACCTTCTTAGAAATGGATGCTCTAACTTTGTTGAACATGGATTCACAAGTATTGAAAGCTCATTTTGTTTAATCCATTAAGTCTCTGAACTGTCTAAGCTTTTCATTTATGGTTTTGGTGTGGCTAAATACTTTCTTCCAAGTCACCTTCTGAGCTTTATAATCAATCAAAAGATTATTAAAATCCACTTCATTATAAACCACCATGTCCATCATAATATTAGTAGATTACATATTTTTATTTAGGGTTTATTACATCATTTGACTTTGGGAATCTATATTTTGAAGAACAAGGATAGTGCTGACCAACTTCCTTAAAGGCAGCTTGATAAAGTCATGCTCAACAGCAGATGAGGATTCAGAGTCCGAATCATCTTTTCCATTCTTATCTCCTCTTGGAGTTAAGTAATCCAGTTTTTATATCCTTTTGGAAGAATTTTGTAGAGTTTATTTATCATATGAGGCAATCATAACACTCTTGCCTTTGTCAGAATTTTGAACTGGGGTTTGTTCATCAGATACTTGGATAAAATTTAAATCCCCATGTTAATATTCTTCCCCTTTAAACTCTTCTTCTTAAATTCATTCTTGTCTATGTTCTTCTTGGATCTCTTAACCTTCATCACTTTATTGTCCAACCTCTTATTTCTCTTTTTCTTCCACTTAAACATCAACTTCTTCTTCAACTTGAACTTCAACTTCTTGTTCAATATCTTTTTCTTTATAATTGGATTTTGAATTCTGAGGTGTTACATTATACTATTCCACTTCCCTTAGAATATCATCCCTGTATTATTGAAGGATTTGATCTACCATTTCTTGAACATGTTCTAATATTGTTAAGATTTTCTTTACTTTCTGGATTTCTAGAGTTAAAATTGGTTTCATATGAATAACTTGAGATTCTGATACTTCTTGAGATTTATTCTCTAAAGATTTCAGTAAAGACTGATATACTTGATATTTTTAGGATTTCTTCCTTAAAAACTTCTAATTATTTTATTTTTCAAGATTTTCATATTTCTTAATTTTTAAGGCCATATCCTATACAGGATTTAATCCCAAGGAAGGATCACCTTCCTTTTCGGTAGCTTCCATATCTATCCACTTTGGAACTGCTGCATTAGAATAGGCTTTTGGCTTCTTTATAGGAGGAGGTGCTGATACCAGGTCACCAGGAACTGGTGTTGGTAAACCTGGTTCTTCAGTTTTTCTTTTCTTAGGAATCTATTTTGAAAATTCTGGAACATCAACCTTGTTCTAGACAACCATTTCTTCAAAAAAATTGGATTCCAGTAAAAACTCTACATTTATTCTCCTAAGCGTATCATCTCTAAGAAAAAAAATATTAAATAGATTATAAATTGATCAACAAGGGACATTCATCTCTTGAAATCACATTACGATTATCCTGGATATAGTTTCTGGATACATAGGTATCTGAGATCTGATGGTTATTCCATTTACATCATGGATGGTGAGAAAGCTATACTTAATCAATTTGATACTCCTTACATTGGAAATAAATTCTAATATAAATATATCACATATATTTAGAGAGTCCTTATCGCCTTTCCTTGGAATAAGAAATCCTTTCATCCAGAGAGCTACTGGCTTGTGATTTTTTTTAATATTAGTAATATTTAGATTTTTAATATTCTTGAGACCAAGGTATTATAGGGCATTGTATTTTTCAAAAGAACCTTCCTTCGAGGGAATTATGTGAGAGCATAGAATAGATTCTACTTCATAAGGTATCTTGAGAACATTTTTCGCCGTCATAAAAGGAACTGTATAAGTCTTATCATAACATTTAAACTTAAACAAGTCCTTGCCATCCTTTTCAAAGAAAATAAAAGATTCATAGAATTGAATGGCTAAGTCATGGTAAACTGGATCCTAACTTTTATCCTTAGCCACACATACACTTTACCTTCCATTAGTTCTTATGACTTTAGAGATGATGGAATCATACTTTACAAAGATATTAGGGCATACCATTATTTCCTTTAAGACTGGCCAATACTTTATTTCATTGATAATAAACATATGTTTTGTTGAGGATTCAGGAGACATTCAGAGTGTAAGAAACTGAGGATTTAGAACATAGAATTTGAAGGCAACATAACTTCATCACAAAGATCAGAGAAGATGGTTTAGTGCTCATAAACGAATCACCCCTTATATAGACATAGTAGTGACCTTTCAGCTTCTATAAGATAATCAAAAGACTGAAAATAACTTGATCTGATCTAACGGTACAAGATAATTGTAGAAAATATGAATTACGATCTTTTTAGATAAAGTAAACAATGAATTGAAAATCTTGAAATACCAAAAATTGAAACTTAAAATTAGAAAATGAATAGTAAGAAAGTGTAACCTTTGGGATACTTTGAACAATTTATTGGTATTAAAATAATTATCTTGGAAGTTTTAGAGTCCATGAATTTCTATTCTGTGAATTTCAATTCTGTGAATTTTTATTTTGTGAATTTCCATTTTGAGAATTTTCATTCCAATAATTTTCATTCTAAGAATTTATATTCTAAGAATTTACATTTTAATAATTTCCATTTAAAGAATTTCCATTCAAAAAATTTCCATTCCAAGAATTTTTTATAAAAAAATTCTTAGATAATGGTATATTTTCTTAATGAAAGATAATTTTTCTTATAGAAAGATAAAGATAAAAAAACAAACAACCATATTTACTCCCTATGAAATAAGGAGTAATTTAATGTTAGCAGATGATTTAAACAAGAAGTAGATATGGATGATTACCTTATAATGATCATTCTTAGTTTATGTTTAATGTATTCAAATCTATCGGAAGGTAAAGGTTTTCTAAAAATATCAGCATGTTGTTATTGTGTTCTGATGAATTGAAGAATAATATCTTCTTTAAGTGTGTGATCTCTAAGAAAGTGATGTCTAATATCTATTTACTTTAAATGAGAGTGATGTGCAAGGTTACTACTTATGGAAATGGTTCTTGTGTTATCACACATTATTTGAGTTTTAGTAAAACTCGTTCCATAGTCCGTGAGTGTGTGTTGTATCCACGACACTTGATTACAAAAACTTCCAGCTACTATTTATTCAACTTCAGCAGTGGAAGGTGCTACAGAATGTTGTTTCTTACAAGACCAAGAAACTAAGGAATCTCCTAAGAAATTAAAATTTTAAGATGTACTCTTATTAGCCATTTTACAACCACCAAAGTCATCATCCAAAAAACTTTTAAGTTCAAAAATATTTCCAGAAGAATAAAATACTCACAAATCTGTAGTTCCCTTTAAATATCGAAAAATCCTTTTCCCATATTTTAAAAGGATTATTTAGGATTTTATTGATATCTTGCACATAAGCATATAGAAAACATTAATTCAGGTCGACTAGCTATTAAGTAATGTAAATTTCTTATCATTCCCCTATAAGATGTTGTATGCATGGGTTTCCATACTTTATCAATATCAAGAGTATTAGAGGTTATGATAGGAGTACTTATACTCTTAGTTTTGTCATACCCAAAATTCTTAAGAATATCCTTGATATAATTATGTTTGGATATGGAAGTTCTTTCTGATTTTTGAGAAATTTGAAAATATAGGAAAAATGTTAACTCACCTATCATACTCATCTCGAACTCAGATTTCATAAGATTCACAAAGTAATCAGTTAAGGATTGTTGATTTGATCTGAATATTATGTCATCAACTTAAATTTGAACAATAAAAACATATTTATTAACTTTATTGATGAAAAGGGTTGGATAAGAGGTTCCCTTAACATAGTTATTTTGAAGCAAGAATCATGTAAGTCTATCATACCAAGCTCTAAGAGCTTGTTTATATCCATATAAAGCATTGGTAAGTTTGTAAACATGATTATGATATTTTGTATCTTCAGAATTAGGGGGTTGATCTACATAGACCTCCTTCTATACATAACCATTGAAGAAAGTACACTTTTCATCCATTTGATAAAGTTTAAAATTAAATAGAGCTACAAAGGATAGAAGAATTCAGATAGATTCGAGTCTTGGTACATGGGCATAGGTTTTTTCATAGTATATGCCTTCTTGTTGGTTATATACTTTAGTAACTAATCATGTCTTATTTCTAACAATAATTCCATATTTATCGCATTTATTTCTAAAAACCCATTTTACTCCAATAAAAGAAGTTTCCTAAGGTTTTTCAACCAAGGTTCAAACTTGATTCCTTATGAATTCATTGAGTTCATCAGGCATAAACTATATCCAATATTTATCACACAAGGCTTCATCAAGAGTCTTTGGTTCATGTTGGGAAATAAAATCAACATGTTAAACTTCATTCCTTAAGGAACTCCTAGTTCTTACTGGTTGATTAAAATTTCCAATGATATTTCACTAGGATGATTCCTAAGTAACAACTGACTTAGGTTTTGTAAAACTTGATCATCCACATAGGATAAAAAATATTTAGGGGAAAATGTATCAGAAATATTTTCTTGGACATTTTCCTTATTTGTATATTCTTATATGAAATTTTGATGATTAGTTTTAGAAAATATATCAGAAATGAGTTCAGATTGTTTAAAAACAAAAGGGCCAGTTTTATCAAATTTAACATTTACTGTTTCTTCCACAGTATAAGTTTTTTTATTAAAAACTCTATATGCCTTAGAGTTAGTTTAGTAACCTAAGAAAATTCCTTCATTGGATTTGTGTGTAAATTTATGTAACATATCTTTAGTATTCAAGATGAATACTTTGCAACCAAAAACATTGAAGTAAGAAACGGTTGGTTTTCAGCCAGTCCATAACTCATAAGGTGTCTTATTAAGAAATGGTCTTATTAAAACGCAATTTATAATATAACAGGTAGTACATACAACTTTATCCCAAAAATTTTTAGCTATAGAATATTCACTCAACAGGGTTCTAGTCATCTCTTGAAGAATACAATTTCTTATTTCAGAAACACCATTTTTTTGAGGAGTTCTTGGAGTTGAAAAGTTGTGAGTAATACCTTTATTACTACAAAAAGTTCCAATGTCTGAATTTTCAAATTCTCCACCATGATCACTATGAATAGTTATCAATGGTATATTTTTCTTGTTTTTAACTTGAGCTCTAAAATTTTTAAAATAATAAAAGGCTTCAGGTTTCTTTACAATAAAATAGACCCAAGTAAATCTTGTGTAGTCATCAACTAAGACAAACAAATAGTATTTGCCTCCAATGATTTTAGGTTGTGTTGAACCATATAAGTCCATGTGCACGAACTATAAGGCATTAGAAGTTGAAACTTAACTTATAGATTTAAATCCAAATTTATTTTTATTTCCATATTAACAAGTATCATAAACTTTTGAAGTACCAAACCTAAGATCCAGTAGATCCTTAACAAGTAATTTCTTAGAAATTTTACTAAGACTCCTTAAGTTACATTGTCTTAGTCTTCTATTCCAAATCCAAGATTGATCTTCAATGGAACTAAGGCAAGGTAAATATTTACTTCTAAGGTATTTCATTCTCATGCTAAAGGGTAGAATGAATAAACACATCCTTAGAAATTTGAACTAAGAATTTACCATTTCTAAAATTCACAAGGTAACCTCGATCACATAATTTTCTTATAATAATGAGGTTGTTCTTAAGGACTTTAAAAAAAAGGAAATTTGGAATAATAGCTTTACCAAGAAGAATAATGTTACCTATATTGACAATTTCTCCTTGAGAGTAATCTCAAAAGGTTACTTTTCTACCTTTAGTCTTTAAAATCTTTTTGAAATAGTTTTTTTACCAGTCATGTTCCGGGAACATCCACTATCCATGTACCATATGTTGTTGGTACTTCCTTCATTATCCTAAAAATGAAAGAGTTAGGTTTTTTGAATCCAAAATTGCTTGGATCCAGAATTGTTAAATAATAAAATTTTGGGTATCCACATTTGTTTAGAAAAGTATGCTTTATGAAACCCAAGGGATTGAACTTTATTTAAAGAAAAGTTATTCTTCTAATGCACACCTCTTTGACATTTAGTGAAAAATGGATCTCTTGAAAGAACAAAATAATTGTTTCTAAAAATTTGTTTTTCATGAGAATAACCTAATCCTTGATTATTACCATGAGGTCGGATCTAAAAATACAGCTAATCAACATTTTCCTTACCATAAGTAAAATTTTCCAGAAGTTTCTTTAAGAAAAATATTTCAGACCTTAGTTTTAAGACTAAATTCATATCCTCAAGGATAATATATTTAGAGTTAAGTTAATTCTCTGAAGCATCTTTTTCTAAAAATAGATTTTTATGATCCTTAAAAAGTTTATCCTTCTCAGAATTAACTTCCTCCACTTTCACAAAAATATTTTCTAAAATATCATTTTTCTTATCAATATCTTAGGTAAGATCTAAAATTTATTTTTGTTAAAATAAATTCTCAAGAATTTTCTTTTTCAAGTTTCTTAAAAACTATTCAATTTTTCATTGCAAGTAACTTAGAAAATCGAGAAACTTTCTCATAGGATGGTAAATCATTATTATTATTTGATTAAGAGGATTATTCATCTGAAGAAAAACCATTATCTAGAAAATTTTCACTTAAATACATATTGGTTAAGCATTCAGCAGTTCATACCTTAAATATAAGGCAACTATTTTGAAATGGAGATCTGGATATTAGACCAATATTATTTTTCTCAAAATATTTATATTCTAAAGAATCATCAGAAGAGTCTCTACCACTGGAACTCCAAGTTTCATTGACTTTCAAGACTTTCTTATGTTTTGATCTATCGAAATTTTTCTTGTTCCTCTCTGGATTTTGGTCTTTCTTGTCTCTTTTCTTAAGCAAGGGACAATCATGTCTAATATTACTAGTTCTTCCGCATTCATAACATGTCCCTTCTCCATATTTCTTCTTGTACCTATATTGAATTTTCTTCTTCCCAACAATATTTTTTATACTCCAAGCAAGATTGGATAACTCATTTTCTGAAGCTTCACTTTCACTAGATTCATATTGAATAACAACCTTATTAGTTTTAAATCTAGTAAATCTCTTAAGAGTCTTGTATTTAATATGATTTAAAGTAGTATTAAAGGCAACACCTCCATTTCCATTCTTCTTTTTAATATCATCATCATCTCTCTTCATTCTGGTTTCATGTTGGAGAAGAGTTCCAAAAAAATCATCAAGATAAATCTGAGTAACTTTCATATTCTCATATATAGTTATCCTATTGGATTCTCATTCATTAGTAATGATGTCTATAATCTTGCCTACAAGAATTTTATAATCTAAAACTTTCCCACCCATAGATTGTAAGTTTTTGACAATAGTCATAAATCTTTATTGTACCTTACATATGGGTTCTCCATAAAGAAAACAGAAATCATGATACTCATATATGAGAATGGCTCTTCCAGTTTCAATGACTTTTGAAGTTACAAAGTGAGTTACTTCAAGCTTCTTCTAAATGATATTTATAGCTTCACAAGATGAAAATTTTCTATATATATATTTCTATTCATGGAATAAATCAAAGTATTTTATACCTTAAAGTTCAGTTGGTATTCCACCTTTTATGGATTAGTGAAGGTTATAAGTTCATTATCAGAAATGTTATAATCTCTAGTTAACATAATGTTGTTGTCTACACATGTGTTTATCAAAAAGGACTTAATTATGTCTCTCCAGTACTCATAGTCATTTCCATCAAAGATCGGTGGTCTAATAAGATTTAGATTGTCTAGATATCCAACTTGAATTCATGCCATACTAAAAGAAAATTTCTTTCCAAAAAACTTGTCAGTAGTGAAAGTTTTTAAAAAACTTAAAGAGTAAAGGATAATGAAATCTTGAGAAAGATATATTATATGTGAATATAAGTATTTCAGAGACCTCCTCTAATACCAAATTTAATGTATCATTCTAGCAGAGCTACTGGCTCTGATACCCATTTTAGGATCGAATATGTATAATGAGATGCTCAAATACAAGAGGGGGTGAATTGTATACATTACAAATTCCTTTGAAACCTTTAAATAGGGTATAGAAACATTATTAAAGAAACTTTCTTAACCATAGGGAATCTGTTTCTTAAATTTATCTTTTAAAATTAAGGAAACTTATTTTAACAAAGTTAAACAAAAATTCACTATCCCTCTTAAAGAAACATTTTCTTAAACTTTACAACCTTAAGATAAAAACTTCAGGAAGATTTTCTTAAAAGAAATATTATACCTTAAAGTGTATATAATCTTTAATAAAATCAAAGTAATAGAATTAGAAAGTATAAGAAAGTTATACTATCTAGCTTAACAAAGTTAAAATTACAACGGAATAGAAAACTACATGTGATAGATAACATGTAACAATAAGATTCTTTTAACCCAAAGAGAAGGGTATCCAACAACCTTGGATAAAGGTTCCTTGTTTTATAATTTCAAGAAAGTATGTATTACCCAAACCCAGGTAAGCCCTCAATCTGAATATCAGTATGTGTTTGGAAATCCCTACAAGCCCTCGATTTAGAAGGAAATCGGAGCCTCTATCTTTCAAACCCATATTCCCACGATTAGTAAGATCAAATTTTGTACAAAACAAGTATGAACAAGTTGTTAACACCTAAACAAGTTGTTCATGACATATTCATGAAGCACTGAGAGTTGTAAGAGACACTCTCTCTATAAATCACTTCACAAACTTTGATTGATTTTCTATTCACTTTGTATCATCGTACTACTTTTCTCATTCAAATAAACTCGTATTTATAGGAAAAACATCTTGACAGTCGGATCCACTCCAACGGTCATATTTTTCTTAAATTTCAGAGGGACCTGGACACATGTCAAACAGACAACGGTTAGTTTATAAAAAGTTTTACGACATCATTTTATATATAAGAAACGATGTTATGTTTAAGATAAAATGATAAGTATAAGAAAACATAGAATTCAATAATATTGGAAAGATACTTTAGACAACTCTAGCATTTTCAAGAAAATGGATTCTTAAGAAAATATAAATCGGATTGAGAAAACGACATCACTATTTTTTGGTGTCGGTATCATAAAATTAGTATGAAAATATTATCGGTATCGGTATTATGAAAAAAATATATCATAATAATGAAAATAGTATCATATATTTTTATGTGACAACGTAATTAAAAAAAAACAGTATCACATAGGCTTAAGTAAATTAGTACGTCGAACTCTTAAGTATAATGTAATGTTAAATATGTAAGTAAAACGTAATGACAAATATATAAGTAAAACATAATGATAAAGTTTATAAGTAAACTGTAATAAAAAAATTTATAAGTAAATCATAATGAAAAAGTTTATAAGTAAACCTTAATGAAAAATTTTATAAGTAAACTGTAATAAAAAAATTGTAAGTAAAATGGAATGAAAAATCTATAAATAATATAGAATGACTAATCTATAAGTAAAATGGAATGAAAAATCTTTAAGTAAATTGGATTAATAAATATGTAAGAAAAATGGATTAAAAAATCTGTAAATAAAACTGAATGAAAAATTTGTAAGTAAAATGGAACTTGAGGAAAAGTGTTTTTGATTTTCAAAACATAAAACCATAAGGAATAGAGTAGTAATAAGAGAACCTTATTGAATCAATAGGTTCCTCCTATATGGGTTTAATAGAGTATTAGGTGGGTGATTATTTAGTGTTGTAAGATCATGAGGAGATTGAGGCCCCTGAGGGTCAGGCATATCAGGTAAAGTCTGAAGCACAAGTTCTAGTGTAGGTAGGACATCCACTGAATTTCACTACATTAGGGATGTGTATTGATGAGTATCTGTAAGGTATATTGGTACGTATGTTATAGGGTGTCAAAATGGGATTTCAGTGTGTAGATCCATCTATGTCTTATTTGACTTAGGAGTTCAAGTCACCGCACCCACAATAGTTTCTGGGTGAGGGTGGTCTGTATGTAGCAGTAAAATAGATAGAGTCCACAAAGGCGATTTTTAGTAGCTAGAGACTCCTCTAGGGTGGTGGGTAAAGTTGGTGATGTATATACTTAGAGGTCTGGATAATAACTATTGGGACAGGAAAATGTATGTAAGAAGACTCGAGGGACTGGCTTGGAATGATTTTGAGGTCAGGTTCTTCAATAACTTTTCCCTAGGGACACTAAGGAAAGAAATGGCTCAGGAGTTCTTAAGCCTTCAGGAGTGTGAAATTTTCTTCATGGAATATTAGTCTATGTTCACCAAATTGTCTCTCATTGTACTAGAAATGGTGAACAATGGCACTTCAAGGGTTAAGAGCTTTGAGTATGGTTTATGGAACTCCATTCAGGTGTAGTTAAACGTATTTTGGTTGACCTCATTTTTAGAGGCATTGAACCAGAAACTTATAGGCAACGTAAATCTGATGGATATGTCTAACATGAGTTGGGAATTAAATTCAGGTGACTTCAGTGGAGATAATTCAGATAGTAGGAAGAAAGGCTGAGATGATTTCCAGTAGGGTATTCAGGAAAAGGACTCAACAAGACCACTTCAGAGTAGATCATCGGGAATTTAATTTATGTATGGGAATCCAAGACATGTTCGAACATAGTGAGAGTGGGCTACAAAATTTTTCTGTACATGTGTATAGGTTATGAATCTCAATAGGTTCTATGGGAACCCTTCTTGGACAACCAGAAGTTAGAGACCGAGGCAGACTTAGGGCTCTGAGATCAGACTTGGACTAGTACCAAGTGTGGGTAGACAAGTATGAGTTACACATAGAGGTCATGGTAAAGATATAGGTAACCAATAGTTCAGTCAGTTTCTAGTGGATGGTGTAGGATTATAGGGATTCCAGGATTCTAGTAGTCATGCTTCAGGCTATGTGCATGTCGTGGAGCAGACATGGGCTGAGCAGGTAGGTGAGTTGACGATGGTTTGTGGTACATTGTGGGCATGACCAGACCTATTTGGGTTTTGTTTTGGCATGGTCTATACAGTAATATCCTTTTCAGGTGCATGAGGTTCACAAAAGATTTATATATACTAACAAGAGTCAGGTTAATAGGTTTGTAGCAGCTTGGGTGCATTATATATATATATATATATATATATATATATATATATATGAGGTGTGAGGAACCAGGTTGTATGTGAGAATCGATGGATGCATGTTATTGAGGTGAGTTAGCATTAGGGAATCTATGAGATATGGGTTATATGAGGTGTTTTGGAATATGGTAACCATTTCAGTGTGGTATTCGATGATTTGAAATTTCCAAAGACTGATTTGTGCATCCATTGAGATGTGGGACCTTGTTAGTGCCATGTGGGACATGGGAACGAGGCGGGCACCGATGAAATGCATGATTCAGATGGGTGTCTAGTATTAAACAAGGAAACATTATGAGGTGAAATAATAAAGATGCATCACAAGATGAATTTTGAGTGTGGGAATGGTCATTGGACTAGTTTTTTGTTTTCTCTTTGGTCAGGATGTGATTGGGGTAGGTAACTCCAAAGGTGGGGAGCCCCCTTGAAGTAGTTGTCTAATGCCATTGAAATTGGGGTTGTCTGGGTTAATTTCACTAGGATGGGTATGTTCGATACCATATCTAATTTTTTTATCTAGTGGATGGGATATGTTAAGGTGAGAATATTATATCAACCAAGGTTTTTTAACTGGGTCAAAAACCTCTCCCGTTTTTAATTTTTGAATTGGTGGGTATGCTAGTTTCATTTTCGATCATCCGAACATAATTATATGTTTTACCTTATCCATGTATAATATTTTTGGATGGTTATAGAGTCTTAAAGAGTGAACATAGTGTTCATAATGTTTTTTAGGTGTTTTAGAGGTCCAAGGGCCTATTTTAAAGGTTGTAGGTCAAGGAACACAGTTTGGGGGTAAACCGTGCAGCCACTTCCAGCTACCCATGTGCCATATTTTTTTTACATCCACACAATTTAAAAAACTGTTCCGGTTGAGGAGCATGGTCATGTGGAACCTCTGTAGTTTTTAGTAAAGTGTTATTTCATGCTTTTCACACAATTATAGAAAACTGTGTGGCAAGCCGCATAGGTAGTTCCACTTTGGTATTACCCACACACTGTTTCCCAAAGGGTTTCTGAAAGGTTTTGAAAATTGTGTGAGCTAACCATGTGTCACTTTAAAGAAGAAAAATTATTACTTTCCTCCCACCTTATTAGGGATTTCTTCCTCTTTTTCCCCTCTTGGTTGCACATAGCAGTATGGGGCTCACCCCTTTCCTCCTCCTCTTCATTTTGATCCACCTATTTCATCGGTGATCTGATCTTCAATCTGTAGGGTGAGTTTGATGTATCTTGGTAATTATTTCCTCATTTATTCCTCTCTTTTATTTTTATTTTTCCTCATGGACCATTAAATTCATGCGAGGCATTTTCCCTTATTTTCAAGGCATTCTATGGAATCGTCGATTTCATCCAAACTGCTTTGAGTTAGAGACTAATATAGGTTGTGCCTATATCTACAAGTACAAGGTAGGTGGTGAGTGCCTTTATTTTGGTTTTCATGGTCATTTTAGGGGTGCTACTATTAGCGCGTCATTGGGTAATCGATTGAGACACTCTTTCTTGATGTTATATTAATTTTATGACCTTATGGGATGCCTTTGGGAATGTCCTATCCATATTTATATGTGTGAGTCCATGTTAGTTTTCATTGACCACCTTTTAAAGTTAAAATGTAGTGAGTTCTTGGTTTAATTTGAAATTCTTACTAAATTGTAAATTTTTCACTTCATTTTATATTGAATTGTTTGTTTGATTCATGTTATTCAATTCAATTTCATTGAATTGATTTATTAAATTGATTTGAAATATATATATGTGTGTGTGTGTGTGTGTGAAATTATTGAATGGAATGTGATGAGGTAAATGGTATCTTGATGGGATAGTCCCAAAGAATTGGGATGGCATGACCATTGAGATTGAGGTGATGTTGGTCATTTGGTTGGGCTTGGACCAAATATTTTTAGTGATGTTCATCACAAGATTGGGAATCATGGACACCGATCTGAGGTGGGAAGGCTGTCAAGTTAGGTCATGGATCGTGATATTGGATTGAATGGACATTGGAATTGAGATACATGGTCACAGGAGAATGAGGTGTCGGTTGGATGTGTCTTAGACACTATTTGGTGATTATTGCTCACCCGTGATGGCCAAAGTGCTGATTGGAGTCGTGTTCACACAAGATGAGTCAGTGATGGGGTGGTTTTGACCACTTGTGTGTGTAAAGTGCCTCAGTAGTGCATCTTAAGAATTTTTTTGGAGTTATTTTTATATAAATCCATAGGTAAGATGAGGATCCATCGAATTATAGCGATGAGGCTATCGGTTGGGGGCTGAGACTCACCATATTGAGGTTGTTGGGCCAGAACTATTTTTGGATGATGGAGATCATCATTCCTCGGGATGTTTTACTATGATCTAATGGTGTTTTTTATTTGGGGATAGATATTTTTGTGCCTTAGGATATTATCCTTTGAGCTAATGAGTTATTTTGAGCAGGGGTTCATGGGAACAGTTACTTCATTTGGGCATGACTTTGAGGCATCAGTGGATTTTCTTGGACACGAGGTGTTGTGTTGTCACAAGTTTTTTGTGACTATTGATGTGGAACATGATGGTTTACCTAGTCTATTATACTTAAGTGGTTACCTTGGACTATGGTCCAAGTATCCCCTCCGCTATAGTGATTTTTTCATTTGCTAAGGAAGTTGATAGCTTCTTGGGGGTTGTTGAGCACTAGGGAATCCTTTGTTTAATTTAAGTGCATTGTGTTGTTGTACCCTTTTATTATAATTCAAACCTTCTTAAAATCTTATATTGGGTATTTACACTTGGTTGGTATTCTACTGAGAATCATTCTCACAATATAAATGGGTCCTTTAGGATGCGTTTATACTTTATGATGTTGTGTTCAGGTTAAGGTTCGATCTCAAGAGCTGGATCATAGTGGTTGTTTGTCTTGGGATGTTGGAAAGGGACCTTGAGGTTCTTTCCTATGCAAGAGTTTCCCTTGAGTTTACCATTGTTTCCTTTTCTATATCAGTATGCCTATATATGTATGTAGTTATTGTGTTCATCCATGGGTAGCCCTTCTTTTTGTATATTGATATGTATGACCTGTAATGGATGCTTTTTTTCTAGTAGCTGCAAGTGGTATGTTTGGTATGTCTATTTACGTCTCTTGTAGTTTATTATTATGCTTCTAGTGTACATTGATATTCACTGTGCTTCGGCCTTTAGTGAGTCTGGTTCAAGTATGTTAAGTCATTACTTCTACTATATTGCTATATATATTTACTCATACTAGTTTATTATATTATCCACTAAGGGTATAGTCTCCCCACTATTTCTCATTTATGCCCATTCTACTAGATGATAACGTTTAGTGTACAGGGAGGAATTCCTATGGCCAGTGGCACCCAGCCTGGTACCCCTATTTGGGTGGCTAATCAGGTCAGGGACGCAATATGAAATCTTACATGGATGCCTTATATCCAAGATATAAAATAATAAAATTGGAAGGTATTAATTTTTTTATGAATATTAAATTATATTTTATAATTTAAAATGGTTGTTTTGATCAATTATTCCCTTTAGTTAAATCATTTTTTCCAAAGGGAAATAAACTACCAGCAAATTTCTATGAAAGTGTGAAGTTAATCCAATATTTTAAAAATAATTTTAAAAATATATATGCATTTTCAAATGGTTTTATATAATATTATGGTGAATATGATTTGTTATTTAATTTTTCAACATGTGTAAAATTAAGGTGCAAATAGGTACACTAAGGAAAGTAAATATTTGTTCTTTTTAAAAAGTTGGGGTATTCTCTTATTACACATACACTGTAGCATCAATTTATATCTCACAACATAGCTACATTGATGACTTATAATAGTTCCAATATTTTTATAAGTGAAATATTAAATAATACATGGGAAATTGTTTCATGGAAACACTTTGATCAGATGCATCTATCTAGTTCATTTGAAACTTATAACATACAGTCCAGTCTTTCTACTGATGGTTTCTCACAATTTTATGTGTGTGATAGTCAATATTATTATCATTATATTTGATAACTTTAACTACTTAAGTCCTTGTATTTTGATGATGTAGAAATATATATATTTGGAATTATTAATAATAGGAATCCCAAATAATAATATTGATGATTATTTGAATCTATTGATTATTGAGTTAAATTTATTATGGAGTGATGGTGTAATTACATATGAAGTTGTTTTTGAACAAAATAATTCATTAGAATGAACAGTAATGTGTAATATCAGTGAATTTATAATGTATAATATGTCATCTAGATGAAGTAAACATGTTTTAAAATCATTTTCATAATGTATATGTGATAATATATAATTTATTTATATCAATAGATGAAAACCATGTTTTTTACTATCATTATATATTTATTTTAGAAACTTATATATTTGATATGAATAAAAATAATTTCAAAAATATATATTTGAAAGAGTGGGACCTACAACAACTCTCTTAATTATTTAGGAAACATATACCCTCAAATAATTTTCATATATTACTTTTGGACCATCTTTAAACCAATAAAAATTAGGTGCATTTAGTAGAGATCGCTATTGAAAAAGAAAATTTACTTTTTTAGGCCTTCCATATTGGTCTACTTTTTTAGATCATCAAATAATAGATGTAATTCATATTGAGAATAAATATTTAGATAACATATTCCATAACATTTTGGACACATCTAAAAATACTAAAGATACATTAATGGCACAAATTGATCTTGTCAAAATTTACAAGTGCCCTAAACTTGAGCTATTTGAAAATGACCTTTTAAAAAATTTAATGAACCCAAAATTATATTTTTCAATTTTTAAAGAAATTAATTTATTATTATATCAATGGATTTTAGATTTTATTTTATGAGATGGTTATGATTCTAATTTAAAACACTGTGTTAGAAATGGTCAAATTTACCTTTTAAAAAATCATGATTACAATTTTATAATGAAATTACTACCACCTATTGACCATAGAGAGTTGTTTTATTATTTCATTTGGGATGTTTTGATCAAAATATTATATTATTTCTAATAAATTTGTGTGACAAAAATAAAATATGATGCACTGAGTATGATTAAAAAATATTTATATCTAATTTTATATAAACAAGAAAAAACTATTTGTAGGTTCTTTCTTTGATTAAATGGAAAAATTAATATTACATTTTCCATATAAATAAAAATATGGAGGGTCAGTATAGTATTGATGGATTTAACCATATGAGAGGTTCATGAAAAAATTAAATAAGAAGGTATATAAAAACATTAGTAAAAGTTTCAATTGTAGAAGTGTTCTTGAAATAGGAAATTTCATATTTATGATCTTATTTTTTCAATCAAAACATCCTTGAAAACATAATAGAATGTTTCACAATAAAATAATTTTTGATGATGAAAAAAATAATCGATTATCAATATTTAATCATCCCGAAAATGATTTTAGTTGTGATCATGAATGATGGATTCAATATGAAAAAAAATATTGATATTATACATGCGTTCATCTTAGTTGTGAATAAATCACATTATTTATGTACTAAGTTATAATTTTAGCTATATGTTTTTAAATTAATATAAATAAATTTATATTAATTATTGTGTAGATTATATTATAATCATATAAAAATAAAAGAACCATAAATTTCCCTATCTTATCTTAAATAATGTCAACAATGTAATTTTTTTACTGGATATAAAGTGTTCCATGTTAAAATTTTTATGATGGAAAATATGAAATATTTTTTTATGTATTATGAAATATTTTTTATTATTTTAGGTATCAATACATATAAATTAAAGTGATAGTTTCTTTGTGTAATGACTGATCGACTTTCCAAATTGGTAAAATATTATAATGCATGTGTGAGTAATTGATTTCAATCTCATATACACACATATGGGGAATTAGAAAAATCAAGGAACAATGGTGATTAATTAAAAAAGAACCCATAAAAAAGAAATTGAAGTAGTATTTTATGGAATTACTATTGAAATAATTTAGTTATGTTATCTAGGGAATAATTATGTAAAAATATTTAAATTTCCTTGGTTCGATACTGATTGGGGACTGTGGGTTCATGCACATCATGTAGTAATTGATTTTTTTTAAAGGTGATACCTTGGCCCAAAACAACAAAAGAACAAATATTATTAAAATAAATATTACAAGAGTCCAAAATATGGGATCATATTACAATATTTTTCATGAAAGGAAATAAGAGCAGCAGGAAGGTCTTCGAACCAGGTAATGTCCTGATTTACTCCCATGTTGGCCAGACCATCTGCAGCCATGTTTTCTTGTCGATAAACATGTGTGATGATATAGTTAAGATCGATAAGAAAACAGGTTTATTATTTCTAATGGGTAGTAATTGTCCATGAAATATGTGTTATGAAATTTCAAATCGCTTAAACGATATTCCTTGAGTCACTTTCAATCCATAGGTTTTTTCAACCAAAGAGATTTGAAAATGAAATAGCATGTATTGAACCCATCATCTCAGCTTTAAGGGAGGTGGCAATGCCACATTTACCCATAAAGCATCCAAGTATCTAATTGACGAGATTCCTGAAATTAGCACCACACCCTATAGGTCCCGGATTTCCCTTGAAGGTACCATCAATATTGATCTTGATCCATCCAGGTAGGGGGGGTCTCTAGAACACCTCTAGAGTGTGATACAAATAACAAAAATTGCCTTTAATCCTTAGACACTTCAGGATCCCAAAGTCATGCACGGTGTTGTGGAAATGTCCCTTTTTAATCAAGGAATTTTCATTTATAAAAATTAGGATCTTCAACCGACCTGAATTTTGATTAAATGAGTAATTGTTGTGAATAATAGTATTATGATCATACCAAATCACATGGTGGAGCTTATAAACTGCAACAAGGAAGAGGTTCTTGATTTTATGGGGGCCTTCAATTTCTACACAATTTTTATATTGATATTTGACGGAATCAATAATCAATCATATGTAGTCAAAAATGTTAAGAATATTGTTCCAAAGAGAAAAGGTAGTAGTGCAAGAGAGAAAGAGATGGTTAGCATCTTCACTGTGTTGATTACATATTTTTCACTTAGAGAAGAGCTGGATGCCAAAATATTGGAGGAAATTTTCCGTGGGAACTCTATTTTGAGCAAGATGCTAGATGATATTTAATCTCAAAGATTTTTTCCAAGGTTTGTATAAATGTTTTGACTATCTATAATCACTCTCAGAGTTACAGAAATAATGATTGTAAATTTTTTTTGAATTAAAAATACCATTGTGAGCCGGTTACCAAGTTAAGAAATCATTTGTGTGAGAAAAAAGAGTAATTTTCAATGAAATTAAGAATAGTATCAGGGAGGTGATCATGTTGAGAGATTAAAATGTCTTTGATAGAGCTTTTGGTATTATAAAGGGTTTGATCAGGAGATATCATAGAAATTAATGGTGTGCCAGTCCAGTTACCCAACCAAAATGTCATGGAGGATTCTCTAGAGACCATCCATCTGGAGTTATTCATAATATTTGTAAAGGAGTATTTTATGGATGGCCGGATTGATGAATTAATGAAGTTTTAATTTCCCATTTTATGTCTGTCAAGAAACCTATTTTTGATAAAGGTAATAGCTTCAGAAGGATTGTGAAAAATGTTAGAAGAGAGTCTTTCTTGAAGGGATTCATTAAAATATTTGATATTTTTTTATACCAATACCACCATTTTCAATGGTCTTGCATCAAGTTGACCAAGGAACAGTCCCAATTTTTCTTTCCAGAATACTACCAGTCTATATGAAGTTATTTATGGTGATGTTATTTTTTTTATGAGACCAGTAGGCCATTTGTAGACCATCATGGAGTAAACCATCTTATAGAAAATAGTGGATTTAATAAGGCAAGTCCTACCTACCATAGAGAGATATTTACCATTACAATAAGATAGCTAATTTAGAACTTGGTCAAAAATAGTCACAAAGTGACATGATTTGGGTCTACCCCAAAAAATGGGAACACTAAGATAATTGAAATGGAGCATACCTTTTTTCAGACCTAGGTCACTGATAATGTTACATTTTCTACTGGGAGGGAATTTCTTCCAAAAGAAGATGCATGATTTGTTCCAACTAATGTTTTGTCTAGAAACCTCTTCATATTGTGAGAGTACATTTTTGAGATTAAGAATGTTTATTTTATCTCCTTGAAGGAAAAGGATGATTTTGTCATCATAAAAGATATGAGTTAGATCATTCATGTTCCTAGATAAATGTATGGTCTTTAGTTTGTTTACGGTTGATCAGACGACTGAGGTAGTCTTCTGCAATCGAGAAGAAAATGGATGATAGGGGGTCACCATGCCTAACACCTTTGGTGAATTTAAAATATCCCATGGGAGAGCCATTGATCAAAATGGATATAGACACCTAGTTGAAGAAAATTGTGATTAAAGTGCTAAAAGAGGTGTTAAAATCATAACCTTGAAGGACTTTGAAGATAAAACTCCAATAAATGGGGTTGAAAGACTTTATGATGTCATGTTTAATAGCTATGTTGCCTCCTTTGTTAGTTTTATTCAAATTATTGATACAATCATAGGCATGTAAAATACAGTCTTGAATGGATCTACCCTTTATAAACCCAAATTGGTTCTAGGAGAAAATTTTTTCCATGAGAGTGGAATGTCTGTTGGAAATGATTTTGGTGATGATTTTAAAAAGAGTGTTGATAAGAGAAATGGGTCTAAACAGATGAATATTAAAGGAATTATCCACTTTTGGTATAAAGGTGAGAAAATGGGCATTCAGAGCGTGAGGGAGAACCGCATTGGTGAAGAAGGATTTTAAAAGTTTACAAACGTCAATCTGAATCACATCCTAATAATGTTAAAGAAACCATTGTTTAAACCATTAGGACCGGAAGCACTATCGGGATTCATACAAAATACAGTTTCCTTGATTTCATGATCCAAATAAGTGTTGAGAAGGAAAGAGTTTCCCTCATCAGTGATCACTAGAAGAATTACCTCAGGTAGGAGTTCTTTGATTATATCAGGACCATTGAAAATGGATTCATAGTAGGAGATGATATGATGAGTGATGTCATCTTCATTTTCAG
Organism: Viscum album; assembly: GCA_963277665.1. NCBI lineage: Eukaryota > Viridiplantae > Streptophyta > Magnoliopsida > Santalales > Viscaceae > Viscum > Viscum album. The sequence continues at coordinate 1,057,888,274 of OY728133.1, forward strand.
GGAGCCTGTCTCCATACACTAAAAAGGTTAACGGCCTATAGGCCTTATTCATTCATTGAATAGAGTTGTTGAATTTACTATTTCTATCATTGTATGTTAAATAATTAACTTTAAATGCTTGTTTTCTCATATTTTATTTGAATTTGAGAAAGGAGTTGAGTTTTACTATAATTTTTAGTTCTTGATTAGGGTTACTATTGAGGCCAGATTTGGTGCTTGTGATTTGAAGATCATTAAGATATTTCTCAAGAATCATGATTTCATTATTAATTCGTTTGGATTTAGAGCATCACTAGGTTTTTATAGTCTATTTTAGATGTTTTAAATTGAGATTACAGTCAAGGATATTATTGTTATGATAAATGAGTAAAGTGAATCTCGTATGGAAATTAATTACATTAAGGAAGAAGAAGAAGACATTGACATTTATGAATATGAAGATAATGATAAACAATGATGTATTAAAGATAGTTATATTCGTAATCAATATATATTAGTTTTCTTAAATAAAAAAATATTAGTTTTTATATTTTATATTTATATTAACATTTATTTCTAGGTAACATTATTTTGGTGTTTTAGATATCTAAGGAGGTTTATGATGAGTTGTGATTTACCCTCACTAATGATGTGATACCCAGTGATGATCCCCTTGATCCATCATCTAACCCACATGATACTTCCACTACACCATCAACTATGATGGGTTGTATCCTAGTTAGATTTATAATTCCATACCCTATTCATGAGTGGAATCTATCTCTTGATTTTTATCCATTCCGAAGGAAGTAATTTCAATTATGTATTTTATTTAATTTTCATTTTATTATATATATTAAGTTTTTAATATTAGTTCTTATTTTTATAGTTTTTCATATATATTTATAGGGATATCAAGTTTAATTCTATGGAAATATTTTTCTAGGCCATTTCTATCATGGGATCTTATTCTCACCAATGTTTTCATCACATATTTAATTATTGGATTGTATGTAAATATAAAATATATTTTATTTTGAATTTATTAAATTAAAAACCTGATATAATTAATTATTTATAGGTCCATGTGGTCTCTGGTTGATGACAATATGAGAGGCTCTATTAGGTATGCATGGGAGATCTGTAGGCCTAAAATTTTTCCTCAATTTTCACACAACAATAAAAAGAGAATTATGGAGAGATATTATATTAAAATTTTTTACAAGACTTTTATGTTTCATTGACATGAATTTATCCCTTCCTAGGATTAGAATGTATTTTTTTTTCTACTAGATTAGTGAAACTTTCCAAAGGAGGTTATCATATAGTCAATAGAATCTGGTAAAGAAAGTTGTCACACATAGATTCAGAGTCATATATTTAGAATACATCAATTAAATATGGTAAATAAAATTGATTATCAATATATATATACTTTTAATACAAAATTTCTATGTTATATTTCTGCATATTTTTGTTAATACAACTATTAAAAAGTCTTATGTCTACAATAGGATATACATTAATCATACCATGAGAGATATTGCTGGTGAGAGACAACATTAGATTATGGTTAGTGTTTCTTTTTTGGTTTTTAAAATTGAATTAAATTATTTTTAACATTTTAATTTCTAATTACACTAGAATAAGATGTATAAAGCTGTGAATTCTCACATATAGGAGAGTTAGGCTGAGAATAAGGGTGAGGTATCATGTTAATCTGGTTTTAATGTGTTTTATTTTATATTAGGGACCATGTATGTTATCAATATTGGTTAGGTGATTAATTATGATTCATGGTCATTGAAATATAGTTATTATTTAACAATGAAAATATCATCGGTTACATCAAAGAGAGATCTTACAGAATCATTGTATACTACAAAGTATGAGGATAGGTTGCAACATCATGATGAAACCAAATAGATATTATGAAGTGAAAAAAGACAAGTTGTGTCGGTAGTAGGATAAATAGAAAGAGTATGAGATGGAGTACATGAAACTATATGAACATGGTTTAGTGATAAATTTCTCTCTACCTAATCCTATAGTTGATCCCCTCTCCCCAGTGAATTTATATTTGTATCTTCCCTAGCTTAGTAGTCCCCCATATGATCGATTCATGTTAGGTACATGGCCTCAGGTATGCATCCTCATATGCCAAATATTTCCAAATAATATCTAGTGTGTAAGGAATATAGTGGGGAGACTATACCCTATGGAAAATAGTAATAAGTATGTAAATAATAATAACAGTAGCTAAAATCAATAGATTATAATATATGAAAGAGGAAATGAAAAAAATATTTTAAAAAATAATTAACCATCTAATTCCATGATGAAATGTAACCAAATGTCATGCTAAATCATACTCAAATATAAACTCAATGATCTCAGTCCTAAATCCCATATTGGTATCTTCTCTAAGCTCCAACCCATCCAAAATTCAATAATCAACAACAAGGTTTCTTTCCCTTTTTTAAGCATGCATCCATGAAATTTTTCCTATTACTAAATGGAATCCTATCATCGTTGTGAGTAAAACTCAGTAGGTCAACACTAAAATTTCTATACAAATATATTCTAAGAAATATATTGAATTATATTAAATGATAAATAGTGTTAAAATTTAATAAATTAATACTATGAATAAAATAAACTTTTTGACCTATAAGATCTATGTTAAAATCTAGGTTAATCCAATCCCACTTCGGTACAATGCCAGATAACACAAAGTGAGCCACAAAACAATGCCATCCATAGAATGAACCCTCATACTATATAGTGCATAAAATAAGTACATGAGAACCAATATGTGAGAACAGGTTAAAACCAATTATGTAATCATTTCAACAACATTGGTCGCAAGCCCGATATATAAGAATTTTAGCATCATTGTGCACCAACCCTATATATAAAATTTTTAGAATAACTAAGTGAAAGCCCTATATATAAGTATTTTATCATAACTAGTCAGGAGAAATGTATATAATAATTTCAGCATAGCTGGGCACAAGAGATATATATAATCATTTCAATATCACTGAACATTGAACCCAACAATAGTTCATCATAAGCCATACATGTCATTTTCCCTTTATTACCATTTACCTAGACCTTTACAATACACATGGATGGGTTCTCAATTATCAATATTTTTATATAAAACCCCATTATATTTATCATTTCAATTACAAGGCCATTAGTAGTCTACGATAGTCACAACTCATCAAAAAAACATTCCAAGCCAAATACACAACATTAAACAAATTTAGAAATGGTGATTCTATTTTAATAAATCACTAAAAATATCTGGGTATGGTTGTTTAAATTATTAGGAAAATAATTAATCAAGTTCTATAAATAATATAGGGATCTATGTCAAGTCTAATCATGTCTCCAAAAGGTTTTTTGTGGCACGAATATCGGGTGGCCATAAGTCTCGACCCCAATTCCAGGGGACCCAATGAGATATAATAGGAGGTTTATGAATAGTTTTATCAATAAAAAGGATTTATACAACTATTTAATTCATGAAAATTTCATTCTATTGTGATTGAAAATATTTAATATAATATTTATAATTGAAACTAATCAATATGGATATGTTTTAGGCCACCCACTTCAAAATGGATAATTTTTAAATATGTATATCAATATCCATGGTAAATATGTGTTCCTTATTCCATTCAAAAAATCCAAAAAACTTCCAAAAATAAGCATCAAAACTTGATCTCTTTAGTAAGTCTCGATCTAGGGTTCCCTGCTTGGTAAGAACAAATGAGATGAAAAGGAGAATGAATCACAAGGATTACCTTTAATACCACTATCTAGGATGAGATGATCCAAGGGTGTGAACCTAGTTTGAAGATAAATTTTTAGGGATCAATGGTGGAAGGGTTGAAAATTCATGAGGATTAACACATTATCAGAACATTGGGTATAAAACATCGGACATGGCACATTTACAATGTAAATAAGTGATTTACACCATAATTTCTTCACTTCACATATATTCCAATAACCCAATCTATTAGTCTTAATAACCACATAATTAACCATATAATAGTGTAAAATCCTATTTCATTATGTAAATTCAGTTTACGGCATGCCCCAACATTTTAAAGTAATATTTCTATTTTAAGGTGTCACTCTGATGAATTTACATCAAAAACCCATGATTTATTATGTAAATCTATTTTACAAAATGAAGCTAGTCTTCCCCCTACTACACCCACACAACACTTAATCCTTCTAGATCAAGGCTCGGCTTCCAAGGTTCATGTGAAAAAAAACTAAACATAAGAGAGGATTATAAAAACTTTAATAGGTACATACCTAAAAAGAGACAGGGTCTTAAAACCTCACCACCACATAAAAACTCATCCCTAAACTTATCCAAGAGTTGTTATGAGGTATAAGTGAACAATTCTATCCACTATGTCCAAATATTATATTCCTACTCCCATGTATCCTCTTGTACATGCCTATACTTCCACTGGACTAACATTATAGTTATGGTCTTCCCCCAGATATTCTTCTCACTATGGTCTAAAATTTTAATCAGACGATCCTCAAAGGACACATTAACATATAACTCATTGTCATAAATTTCTATCACTTGAGAATGGTAAGGATGATATATATATATATGAAGTTATGACACATGGAACACATTGCACATGGAATTTTAGCATTGTGTAAGGTAAAATCATATGCCACATGACTGAACCATTCTATTATCCCCAACATCCCAAAAAACCTTGGCAATAGATTTATCTATTTCCTAATACAAAGTTACCCAACCTAGGTGATACTCAATGGGAAACCTAATGACAAACCAAAAACTCTAGAGTTTGTCTCTAGTGGTTATTATAAAATTTATGATGGCTATGTATAGTTATTAACCGCTTCTCGATCAACTGAACCTAATAGGACATCTCTTGCATGATATTGGGTCCAAAAAGTGATGAATCACCTGTATACAACCAAAAAAAAGGTTAATGCAAGGGATTTATATACAAATCTTAAAAAGGATCAATTTATATTGATTCCTAAAATATATTATTATATGTGAACTCCATGATATCTATATGTCGCTCCCAAGAACAACAAAAATCCAAAACATGGGCTCAAAACATATCCTCTATGATCAATATCATATGCTCCAATTTTCCATTAGTGTGAGGATGATAAGTTATACTCATAATAACATATGATCAAAAATATTTCTAAAGACACTAATAAAACTAAGTATTGAATGGGTATGTCGATCTTTAATGATACTCTTATGGACACCATACTACTAAACTATCTCATGTATGTAAAGACTACATAGATCATCAATAGTGATTATCTCCCTAATAGGAAAGAAGTGAGATACCTGCATCAGTTGATCTATGATCACCAACACTGCATCATTCTTGTAGGGTGTCGTGGGTAATCCTATCTCAAAATCCCTAGTGACATCATTCAATTTCAATTACAGAATTGTTAAAGGCTATAACAACCCTACAGACCTCTCATTCTCATCCTTCACCTGCTGAAAATGAAAACATGTTTCATTAAATCCCATAATCTCATTTTCACCCCCAACCACAAGTATTGTATATGGAGATCATGATACACCTTTTTCAGACCTGGATGAACCAGCCATTTATAAGCATGAAACTCTCTCATCAGATCCTCGTCAAAACACATAATAATCCATACCTATCCTTAGAAAATAAGAAAATTTTCGCTGCTGAGAGACTATCTGGATGGTTGATCACCATTATATAAGATATCCTTTAGAGTTATAACCTCTAAATTATATGATTTATCTATCTTGATTTGATGCAAAATAAATAGTATAATGAAAGTTGATGTCAGAGATACCCACCCCCTGGGACTCTTAAACATCGAGATGCATATCCTTAAAGATAATTTTCATCCACCACTCACCAAAAGACTCCCACTATTCTTATATCCTCATATTTTGTCTCAATGCATCAGCAACAACATTTCCCTTTCCTGGTGTGTAAGCTAACTCAAATTCAAAAGGCTGCATTTAATATACCCACCTCCACTTCCAATGGTTCATGTTTGTCTAGGAAAATATGTACTTGAGAATATTATGGTCCTTATACACTAAAAATATCTCTATAAAAAGATAGTTTCTCAAACACATCAAGATTTGTATTGACACAAATAACTCCAAATTTTGAGTAGGGTAATTCCTCTCATGCAGTCGCAGTTGTATGGAACCATAAGAAACTACTCAATCCTCCTATATAAGAATTTATCCAAGTAAAACTCTTTATGTGTCACAAAACATGGTATAATTATTTCCAAGAATAGGGAAAGAAATTATTGGTGTTGATTTTAGTATTATTTTCAACTCTTGGAGATATCTCTCACAAGAATATGAACAAACAAAATTCACCCCCTTCTTGGTCATCCTAGATATTGGTGTTTCAAAATGGGATAATTATAGGATGAAACTATAATAATAGCCTATAAGATCAAGAAAAATAAAAGTATCAAGTCATTTCTGGATCACTCCCAATATAACTCATCTACAACCTTTCTCTGGGTCCACTACCACACCAGTATCTAAGACAACATTGACTAATAAGTTCACTCTATCAATCTAGAAGTTGCATTTATATATATTGTAATAAAGTTGATGCTCTATAAATGTACATTGGATGATGTTAAGATGATCTTCATAATCATCTGTTGATCGAGAGAACACTAATATTTTATTGATAAAAACTACCAAAAACTTATCTAGAAACAAATGAAAGATACAGTTCATTGAATCCATGAATACCACTGGTGCATTATTCAAACCTAATGACATCACTATGAACTCATATGAGGTAATCCTTCTCCTAAAAGAATCATGGGTTATGTGTGATGGTATAACCCTAAAATGGTGACACCCAAACAACACATCAGTGTTTGAGAAAAACATGGTACCTATCATATGATCAAAGATATATAGGATTCATGGAAGGGGATACCTATCCATGACCATAATCTGTTTCAATCTCCAATAATCCACACATAGATACAAAGTCCCACAATCAATATTTTCAAAAAAACATAGGAGAACCCCATGGATAATTACAAGGTTATATGAATCCTATCAATTCTAGGTCTTCCAACTGAACCTTAAATATAAAAAGATGTGTTAGTACCTTTTTGTAAGGTTTTAGAGAAGCTGACTCAACTCCCAACACATTCTCAATCATGAACTCAATATCTCACTTGGGTGGTAATCTATAAAACTCAGCAGTAAAAACATTATGAAAATGCAAAAAATAGAGTAAAAGTATCCTTTTATGATTTTCTGTCATCCAGAATAGTACTTGTTGCTATCTGAGCCATGAGACTATTCAATTTGCAGTAAATTGTTCCCACATGACCAACCTAAGGATCCCACTCACTCTGGTGAGAACAGATTTCCCCTTCTGGAGAGAAAAAGGTAATTCTCTTATGATAATATGAGATATGGTTTTGGTACATAAATAGTAAATCCCTACCAAGATTAAAATTAAGTCTTTCATTTCAATAAAAAAAACCTCCAAAGAAAATGCTATCGAATAATTTCAAGAGAACATTCTTTGCAACACTTGACACCTTCTGACCGCACCCTAATTGGTGTGTTGATGGTCATAACACCATCCAATCACTTCAAAAACAATCTCACTCTATTTTAAACGTGAGTAGATATAATGGAATGTGATGCTCCTATATCAAAGAAAATATATAGAAGGGTATATGATACAAGAATTGTACCTCTGGTGCTAGAAGGTCCTACATCTAAGCCATCCATAGTAGACTATATTTGGTGAAACTGACTCACCCCTCTTCCATGGGATCTAGTCTAACTTCATTACATCATTCCCTCTGGCCGGTAATTACTTACCTTTACCGGGGTACCATGTCCCCTACCTCAACCTAAACACCCTATGGAACTCCAACTACTTGTCTACTAAGGGTAGATAAGTCCTTTCTAGACATTGATGCATATCCTGATCCCCTTCCACTATTTTGATATTGTGAGTTCCAATATAACTTGTGAAGATGGACTATCTTACTGAAATCAAGACACTCAACTATGGGTTAAGAACATTGAGGATTATTTTTTCCCAAATTTACACATTGATAACACTATATGGGACCAAAATTTTGAAATGAATACCCACTACCTTGGCTTATCTTCCCACTACTTCATCATTGATAACTATCATGGTGGAACTTGTTTCCACTAGAATAACAACTCATAGATAACCTACTGAAATTACCATACCAACACCTAGGTCCTATCTTAGATTCAATTATATGATGAGACCCTAATTCAACTCATCCAAAAATATTTTCAGGAGAAATAAATTCACTTATGACCTAATCTCATAATGAAACCCATCCTGGAAATGTCACACCCTATCGACCGCATTAGCTTCCAAATACGGAGAGAATAATTGCATGTCAACAAAATTTCCAACATAGTCCATCACTAAAATTACATGTTATGTCAGATAGATGAACTCATGATATTTATCATTCCTTAATATCTCTAGATATAAATTTCTTAGAATAATTACCTTGAAATACTTCCAGGATAACTCTTATTTCTATCTATATTTCTATTGGATATATAACTAATGATAGGATAGTAATCGAAGTCTTTATGTAGTAAGATTCACCCTTATGTCAGTGGGTTTCTCAAGATTCTTGAAGATTATTTGGAATGACACAATCCAGAACTCATCATCCTAGGGGCCTCCACCCCCAATGAACATAGGCTGATGTTTTATCTATAAATTTCTCTTCAATTTAGACGTTGAGGGAGTGGTTTAAACAATATCCCTCTACATGGATCACATGACCCTTAGAAAGATATTTTGAAACTATTCTTCCATAATATTTTATAGATCTGTAATAAGTTCCATATTAGATGTGTTAGGATTGTTAGGGTTTTCACTCTCATGGCGTTCAGCTCGAAGATGCCATAGAGAAATTTTTCTCTTTAAAGGTTTAACACAGAACTTATAAAACATAATAATAAGATCAACCTCAATAGGAGATAAAAAAATAACCACTGACTCTGGGTTTCTCTATACTTATAATATCTAGTGAATTGGAATAATGCAGCAATTCCTCCCATTTCATTTATCTTGTAAAAAGGGGTTCTCATATCACAATTTATATGGTATAATATATAAAAAACAATAAATATGTCCCTATATGGAATAATTCCTATCAACATATATCCTTATGTGTCTATAATGATGCATGCATAGTCACCTCATATTATACAGGACCACAAGTAAAAATATCAATAACCCATAACATCACATAGTAAGTGATTCACCTAAGGTGAAATAACATCAATTGTAACAAGAAAACATCATGAATAGTAATCTCACCCATGGGAAATCTGATTTCCCCCCCCCCCCCACATGGGTGAGCTAATCCCATGGGTGAGCTCATTACCAATCCCTGGCACATCTTAATACCATTTCTACATCTACCAAATAGTAAAGTAAAAAAACATGATCCTCTGATACTACTTTTTAATGTCCCTATATTGGTGCTCCCTCATGTGACTGATCAGGGTTTTCTATATGATGTCAAATGTGCCTCCTCATGCTCTAGAGTTTTTTGACTATTAGAGAGGGTTTAAAGAATATAGTGGGGAGTCTATTCCCTATGGTATATAGTAATAAAAATAGTGGTAATAATAATTTTTGTAATGTAAAACAACATAAATAATTAAAATGATCAACATATTACATCATTAGAAAGTGGAGATGAATTAAATAAAAATAATAATAATAAACAATGCAATGATAATCTGAAATGTAACTAAACAACATGTTGATGGTCAAAAAAATATAATCAAATAAATAGTCCAATTATAATACCCTGAGATTATATGAAATATTTTTTCAAATGAATTTAATCTTTCAAAATTTGGTGCAACATAACATCAAGTTTAGCTTACATTATATGCAAACCTATGTTTAAATGAAACATGTCATATTATTAAAATATTAATATATTATAGTTACCACCTAGCCATTAAAATTGTGGGTATGAATAGGATTAATTAAATTATAATAATATATAGTTTAAACATATTTTTAAATTGAATTATTTGGTGATCAATTAATTAAAAATAAATTTAAAAAACTATTTGAAAATAAATGAAATATTTCTCTTAAAAACTATTTTTATGCAAACAAACATGTTTTACCTCAATAAATGTTAAAAACCCATTTTTAGTGAAATATTTTAATGAAATTTACATATTTTATATTCAATAAACCATTTAACAATCATATAATGTGTTTTCTATACATGATATAAGAATAAATCCATTTTTTTTCTTAAAAACTGTATTTTTTCTAAAAAACAGTTTTGTCACCTTTTGCACACTTATTTCAAAAATAATTTTTAAAAATTTGGAAAATTAATTTTTAAAATATTGTTAATTATTTTAATCATAATTAAAATATTATATTATTGTTAAATTTTTATTATTTTCTGAAAATATTAATTTTTTGATTAATAGGGAAAAATATTGATTTTTAACTAAAAACTGCCATTTAATTTAAATTATTTATAAAGATAAATTATATTTTAATTTTGTTTAAAATTAAATTTAGTTAAATAATACACATATTTAACTAATTTTGATCATTAAAATATTTTTCATACTATAAATTTGGTATAAAAACCTTGTAAACTTTTGAAAATTTTCTCTTTGAAAACATATTTTCCCATCGCGACTACATGATTACTTTTAAATTAAAATTTTCCACTTATGTGAATTTAATTTAAAAAATGGATTCAATATTTGAAATCATTATAATTTACATTAAATAATAATTTCAACTTAAATTTTTACCATAATTAATTGTAAAAATAGTAAAAATTATTTATTCTTATTGAGTTAAAAATGTGTTAATCATAGAGTTAAACTAAAAGGATAACAGCTAAAATAACCTTAAATATTCTATAAAATATATTTTATAGTTATATTTAGACTCTATAATATTTATTTCTTAATAATTATTCATTTTCAAACCTTTTTCATATGAAAAACATGGTAACACCTTTTTTTTTTCAAAAATTATAAGTGTGTCACTCACCTCACTTATAAAAGACTTCCCTCTCTTCTCTCCACTTCACTCCTTAGAAACATTTTTTTTATCCAAAAACATCCCAAATAACTTCCAAAATTCCATCCTATCATACTATAATCCTTAATTTTATAATAATTCCTACCTAGGAAGGATTTTTGTGCAAACCTAATGAGGTTCGTTGAAGAATAGGCAACGTTCTTTAATGAGCATTTTTCTTGTACTTCCTCATACACCCCCCTTAAATTATTATTGAACCATGATTATATAATAATATAAGTATAATATATATAATTATTTTATTTTATTTTATTTTAATTACCTAAAATAATCCCCACTACCATAAAATGGGTTATGAAATCATCATTCGTGTGTTTGATAAACTACTACCACGCAAACTGATTCCATTTGTTTTTCCATTACCACCTCTCACAGTTGGGCATGATGGTGGATATAAATTATATATGTTGTATATATAATTTAATTACACCATTTTATTCATCATATCATATATAAATATTTTACTTTCCATCCTGTAGGGTATATGATCACATCACTCGTGTGTACGATAGACAACCGCCTCGAGAAATGATATGATTTGTTTTTCCCTAACACTTTTCATTGAATATAATAAGGATAAATATAATTAATATATGTGATATAAATTAAATATTTATTATATTAATGACATATTTATAATTATTGTAATATAATATATCATTTTCTTTCTTGCATTTTTACTCACTAAAAGATAGTTACATTGTTCATATATGTGTGGATAATTACCTTAGAAGAGCTATGTAAATCTCTATTTTCATCACCACACCACATGAATGATATGTATAAGTATATTTAAAGGAATAATATATTATTTATGATATTATTAAAAAATTGTAAATATAAAAAATTACTTATCTCATTTATATAATGATTATTGAAAAAATGAAACGTTACTCATGTGTATGTATGACCTACCATCTCTAAGACAGTACCATACTTCATTTATCAAAACAATATTTCATGGTTGGTATAAAAATTATAATTGATATATAAATATTATAATTATTTCATTATTATTATTATATATATTATTTAACTATGATCAAATTAAGTGGATCGAAAATAAAAAACCAAAACATATATAAAGAGAAAATCGGTTATTACATGAAACATGATTTTAATAAGGAATTGCTAATTAATGAGTAATAATGGGTGATAAGTATATAATATATGGTATAATATATTTAATAGTGGTTCTATAATATATTAATAATAATAATATATTTATTATATAGAATGTTTAAATTTTTATGAAGGAAATCGAGACTTAAGGTAACAGATTTTCATCTCACTTTTTTTCTTCCATGAGAAACGTTCCATATTCATCACCTATTTATTTTATGTAGTGTGAATACTAAACATGAATTTTTTTTATGAATAATATCTTGATTATTTTTTTATTCAAATATCCAAATTCAATCCTCTCTTTCAAGAGTTTTATGGTTCAAAATTTTCCAAAGCAGTAATGGATTTTTGCCTCTATTTGCCTTATTTTATACATATGTTATATTATACACCTATCTTATTTTATGAGGTATACATATATATATATATATATATCCAATTTTACATGTAATATCATGAATTTATTTATTCCCATGATATTATTTTCTTCATTTAATGTTATTCTTACATGGGTCTTAAGATTCAATGTTTCCAAAGTGGAAATGGTTTTATGATACAATCTCAACATTTATTAGAATTGTTTATAATTATGATTCCAATGATGAAATATTAATATCTATTTCTCAAGAAACTCATTAATTTTATTCTCTTATGGATATTTTGTAATAATACATTATCCACTTCATTTTCCCTCTTTAAGTACTCAAGAGTTCAAAAAAGTTTTTTAAGAAAAAAATGTCCTTATTTATCTCTTTTGTCAGAAACCCTTTTTCTTCGAAAACCATGTTTTCTAAAAATATTTTCAAAAATATCCTTATAATTATTAAAATGTTTTATTAAATACATTTTCAACCATTATTTATTTTTTATAAATTTTTTTCATGGAATCTTCATGTCATTTTCCAAAAAAAAATAACTACTTGGGTTTTATTAAAAATTTGAAAGTAGTCTCTATTTTAATGTGTATGACATGAATAGAATTTTTTGTAATTATAACCATTATTTGATTTTAATATACCATTCAAATTTTCATAGTCATTTTCAAATAAAATTATTTCCAAAATATTTTATGAGTATCTAGTTTTAAAAATTTATTTTTAAATAAAAGTTATATTCCAAAATAAAATTTCCAAGTGATCTTTAAAAATCATTCTCAATAAAAGAAAATATAACTTTATGTAACCTATATATTTTTTGGGATATAAACCAAGTATACCATTATAATTGTTTCTATTAATGGTTTATCCAAACAATAATTTTATGAAACCTATTTCTTTTCCCTGATTTATAAAATTATAAAATTATTATGAAACCAACTTATTTTTCTAATATATATGCTATCATTTAATTATGAAATATTATAAAACCTCTCTATTTTTCACCGGTTATGATAGGATGAAATTTTTATGAAAACCATTTTATTTCATGGATTATTATATGATGAATTTTTTATGCTTTCCTGGCACACATAAGTATTATTTTCATTATGTGATGGGTGAAACCTATATATCCCTTCAATTCATTGAGTAAAGATGGATAAATAATGAGTAAATATGTTATGAATAATCCTAATTACATGTTCATAATGTTATGTGTGAACCTAATTACATGTTCACAATGTTCTATGTAAACCTGATTACTGATTCACAAAGTTGTACATGAACGTAATTACATGTCCACAATGTTATTTTTGGACCAAAAATTCATGTATATATTGTTATGAATAAACCTAGATTCTTGTTCATATGTTTATGAGAGGGATTTATTTTATTTCTTTAATAAAATTAGTTAACTTGTCTCAATTAATACATGTTCACAATGTTATAAACTAATGAGTATGACTCAATTCTATGTATTATGAAAATGTAATGCTCTTTTGGTGCAGGTTATTCAATTTCCTTATGATTAATGTCTCATTAAATGCCAATATTTATTTTATGACTCAATATTATGATCATTGATAGGAAGGACATGTTTTTTAAATGTTATTCTCATGTTCTCATACCCTTGTGTACATGTTATGATAACGCATCTCCCTTTTTACCCATACTGATAATCTTACCTCACCCTTTCTTATATATCCTTTCCCTGGGTTATAAATAATGTTTTTAAGTAGGGTATGATGATGAAGATTACTAAATAGGAATATCTCTATAGGATATGTTGAAGATCTTTCCCCAAATTAGGAGATCGTGTACCTAGTATCCAAAGACACTAAAATATTATCTTCCTAAAGAATTTTTTGGTGTAATGCATTCAATATTCATAAAAAAATATTATATAAATTCATGAAATGATTGGGACTCTATACCATAACCACATTCCTAAATCCCATGTCGGTCTTATGTCTAAACTCCAACTCATCTAGTAAGAAACAATCAATAATAGGGTCCATTTCCCTTGTCCAAACCTATATCCATGAAATCTATTTGGGTACCAAATAGTGCCCCATCCCCTGTGTGGGTAAAACTCAATAGGTTGACACTAACATGTCTAAAAAACCACTCTAAGAAATATATTGCATGAAACAAAGTGATAAATAGAGTATTAATTTAAAAAATTAATAATGAGAATAGAATAATGTTTTTGACCCACAATATTTGGGTTACCACTCGAGGTCAGCCAAACCTACTTTGGCATGATGCCAGATAGCTCTGAGAATGTTGTGGAACCATGATATCCATATCCATAACTCTCATAGAGTATAGTGCATATGATAAGTATATGTGAAACAAATAATTGAACCGATTAAAACCATTTATATAATAATTTTAGTATAACTTGTTGTATGATCTATATATAAGAATTTTAGTATCACCATGTGCTAGCCCTGTATGTAATAATTTTAGTATAACTAGGTGAAACCGCTATATGTTAGAATTTTAGTATAAATGGGGACAATAACTATATATAATAATCTCATCATAACTAGTTTCAATACCTATATATATTCATTTCCACATCACCACACATCAAGCACAACAACATGTAATCATAATCCATAAAGTTCATTTTCCCAAGATTACCATTTATCTATCCATTTATAATATAGAAGGTTGGGATCTAAATTATCAATATTTATATATGAAATCTCATTTCATTTATAATTTCAATTCAAAGGTCATTTGAATTCAATTATAGTCACAACTCCTCAAATAAAAATTCCAAGAAAAATACAATTAATTTAAACAATTTAGTCTAGGTGTTTCTATTTCAAGAAATACCTAGAAATACCATGTCATGAAAATTCATATTTTTAATCCAATATTTTATCATGTTATCATAACAACTCGAGTATTTTTTTTTATCCAAGCCTCATCTATGTCTTCTAGGGAACACCTATTAAGTGTTCGCAAGTCTTGAACTCAATGTCAATGGACCTGACATGTCCAATAGTATGTATAAGCATAAGTTTATAAAAAAAATATTGATTTATTTAGTTATTCAGGTCAAGTGCTCAGTACTATGGCGAGATCACATATATTGAAAATACTATTTATAATTTCAATAGACCAACATGATTACTATTTAGACCACCGACCCCAAAACAGATAAGTTTCAGACATAGATCAACATCCATAGTAAAGCCCGATTGCTCCTTCCTTTTAATAAAGTTAGGATTCTTCAAAAAACAAACATCCAAACATGATTCGATTAGGTATTACCATTCTAATTTTCTCTTTTTGGGAGGAACATATAAGAAAGTTAGGATAATTAACCCCAATTATTATCACTAATCTCACTATCTAAGATAATAATTTCAAAGGAACCACACCTAGTTCGAAGAGAAATATCCAGGATCACCAATGGAAGGTACTCAAACATAAGCGGTCAAACACCTTATCATAACGTTGGGTATAAAACACTAGGCATGACGCATTTATGACATAAATATGTAATTTAAGATATAATTTCCTCATGTACCTTATACACTGATAAACCCATCTACTCATCTTAATAACCAGATAAAAATCAATCTTATGATGTAAAACACCATTTCATGATGTAAATCTAGTCTATTGCTTTCCTTTACAATTTTACATCTTATTTTTATTTAATGGGGTTATTCTATTGAATTTATGTTTAAGTACATGATTAATAACCTAAATATGGTTTTTTATAATGCAAACAATCCTCCCCTTACTACACCACCACAACACTTAATATTGTTGGATTATGGATTTATTTCCAAGGTTCAATCAAAACACAACCAAACTCAATAGAGTATTATCAAAACATTAAGAGGGACATACCTAAAAAAAGAAAGGATCTTAAAATATTATCTTTTTTAGAGAAACATATTATGTGTTAAAAGTTTATTATATTTTGTATGAATGGTTTTATATTTTTATATTTTAAGTTTATTTAAATTTATTTTTTAATATTTTTTAGTAATTTTTTTGAATTGTTATTTATGTCACAAATACATTATGAACTATATTTTTGATGGATTAAAATCATGTTTCAAATAATATTTTTTATGTTTTGAAATCCCATCATAAATATTATTTGTGACAAATTATAATTTTTGTTACAAAAAAATTATTGAATTTTATTTTTGGTGGATAACTATTTTCAACAAATATAATTTGTGGATAGTATTTATTAAGGATTGAAATAATTCCAAAAATATTAATTTCAATGGATCCTTATTTAAATCTGAAATACATTATCTCTTAGTATATTTACAATGGTATGTAGAAAATACTTTAAATTATGATTTTATTTTCCATGATGGGTAATTTATGAAAGAATATCATTACAAAGAATCATTTTCAATGAGATTCCATAAAAAATAACCGATCACAAGTGGTAGAAAAATTTATAGTGGTCATCCATCCAAGAAAAATGTTGTAATACATTTTATTTTCATGCAACTAGGGCCTGTTCTGGGTAGTTCGAAGCTAAGTAAAATATACTACGATGTGGAAAGGACCTAAAAATGGTTTGTCTGATAATTATGCATTAGTGGAACTTTCTCTATCAACATGGAAGATGGATTAGATAAGGATTGGTTTAGGTCTTACACTAAGTTAGAGACTCATTTATATTCATTATCCATTGAATGTAATGGGAAGGCTAACTGGAAGTTTCACTATGAACTTTGTGGATATAGTGCTGATCTACAACTAAGTAGTTGGGTGATATGAGAGGGTTGAAAAGGAGAAGATTCCATCATTCATCTCAATTAAAGAGTTATAATTATAAAGGAAATACATGATTGATTGAATCTTAAGGATATTATCAGTTAGAGAGGAAATCTTGGAGAGATCACATAAAGGATTATAAATTTCTATTATCAAAGGTATATAGGATTGAATGTAACCAAACTAAAATTTGTGTTCCCATCAAGAAATTTAGTTGGCAGTGGAGGAGGCCGTAGTAGATGGGTCTTGGTAGCTGGTTGGTTTGGGCTACAAAGTATTGATAAGGTATTTTGATAAGTTATCTTAGTCAAAGTAAATTACTTGAGTGAATGAGGTACCCAATATTATTTCATGTTAGAGGAGTATTCTTAACTTTGTTTGATACATGGTGTAGGACCTAGGTGAATGGGTGACCAGTTGGATGGATAGAGAAAATGGGTTCCTAGATTGAGTTAATTTGGGGAATGGGGTTCCTAGTTATGACCCTTGGTAAATAGGTGTGGGTTATTTAAGGAAAAACGTGGTGTGGGTCCCTTTGGGAGAAATTAAGCATAGGTATGTCACACACTAGTCTCTTGAAAAAACCTCTCGGAAAGGATGATTCGCCTTGGCATTGGTGATGACTTGGACAAAGTGGTATTTTAAAATTATTATAATAATTAAAAGAAATAAATACTATTTTTTATTATTTAACATTAATTTGGATTCACAAATCACCTAAAGTGTAGCTCGGAAAGGATGGGCATAGGATTCATTAACTCAAATGTTGTTAGGATTTATCCTTTCTCATAAGGGAGTATGGGGGTGTTTATATGATAAATAAGGGATGAGTTTCAATATAAACAATTTTAATAGATTTGGGTTCCCAATAACCTTTTTCAAGGAACATAGTGTGGGGGAATGGTGGACTAGGTAGGAAGTTTGATTTAAATTGATATGGAACATAACACAGTGTGGTTAGATGGGGTGTGAAATAGGGTGGTGTTGTACAATGAGAAAGGCATGGTACTAGTGAACAAGGTGTGATCTAATGGAACCCTATTATTCTCCATCCCTTCAAAATTCTATCAATTCATCATAAAAGTTAATAATTTCATACCTCGATAAAATTTAAGTGCAAAAAAATTCCACCCTTAGAATTAGATCTGATTAGCATGAAGTGGATCAAATTATATAAAAAATATTTCTTGGTAAAATATTTGACTCAGTGAACGCACTCAAGTTAAAGAGGTAAATGTGTGCAGATAGAAACATGGGTGCATCGGTAGGTCTAGGTATAGAGCTCACTCTGTTCAGATTTGGGCTCCAATGCGAGATGTTGATCATACATGGAATCCCTTTATAAATAAGATGGTAAATCCTTATCAAGGAAAATGAGTGATATGGGAAAAAATCTTTAGAATAATATCTCACATTTCAATGAATCCATGAACTAAATTCTTGATAAGTCTTTTCCATTGGTTAGGGCCAGACTAGGGGCAATCCCAAAGACCCCTTGTGCTTGGGAAACACCATGAGAAGGGGAAACCCGATGCCCGTACCCTCAATCTCGCCCCTAACCCCACCATCCATTTTCTACTTTTCACCCAACCTTATGCTAAAATTTCCCCTTTTCCCACACCTATATTGTCTTTGCACCCCTCCCTGGTGCTCTCTCTTGCTACACCACCACTCCTACCCACCACCCTTGCACTCCACTCTCTCTAATATTATATTTCCTCTATCTCCTTCCCACTCATAGGATTCACCCTAATTCACTGATACCAATGGTCAATGGCCTTCCATTAGTCATCTCGTACCTCACATCGTTGATTCCCCACCTTCTTGAGACTCATTTATCTATGCAGTGTGTCGGTGGTGCATTCCCACCTCTATTTCCAAGAGACCCCACTCCCTAACTACCTTCCTTCCACTAGTGGTGCCCCCCCATTTTCTAAAGACCTTACTCTCCTAAAATATTCCCTCTTCTAGCTCAGGTATAACCATTTTTTTAATTATCAATTTAATATTTTGATTTTTATTAATAGTTTTATATTATTTTCAGAAATTATTTGAATTGTTGATTCCATGGACAATGCCTTATATGTCTGATTTTTGATTTAGTATTTGATCGTAGGTAATTAATTTGATTTTATATTTCATTTTTTAAAATAATTAATTTGACTATCATATTGATTTATTGATTTATCAATTTTACAGATAATCAATTTTGATTTACACACTATTTAATCTTCCGATTCATCCATGTGAATTTAATTTTCTATCAATTTTTATTTTTTATTTTTTTATTTATTAAATTCAAAAGTAATACTGTTATTTATAAAAATTTATACTATTGTTAAAAAATATATAAATTACATTTATTTTTAGACAAAATTTATTGTTTTGATTTTTCAAAAATGCATTAAAAAACATATTAAATTTTTTGAACATTTATGTTTCAATTAAAATGAAAACAAAAACTCAATTTACATTGATATTTTATGATTTATTGATTAAAAGTTTATTTATTTTTTCATTTTTATGTTTTTGATAACATATATAATGTTTATTTTGAATTTACATTAGTATACATTCCTGATAAAATTTTCATGTGTAGTTTTAAAAAACTCGTGTGGTGATAATTTTGAATTTATTGAGTTCTTGTGTTGGTTACACATGATTTTTATAATTTTATGTTTGGAATATAAATTCATATATGAATTGATCCTTACAATTTTTGGTTTAACCTAGTTAAGTAGATTTCCTAAGGTTTTAGAAATAGTTTTTTAATTATATATTTACATTTAGTTTTAATTTATAATTGGTTTATTGTTTTACTATTAAATATAGGCTTTTAAGTTAATGTATTAGTTATCTTAGTATGGTTTATTTTTTTAAATAGAAGAAAAAGTTTTTAATCACATTTTTTAAATGTTTTAAGAATTTTTTTTTCAATTCTTTTATGTTTTTTTCATGGGTAGAAAGGGTGTAGATTATATATTTACTATAAGACATAGATTTTTCTCTTCAGAGAAATTTGATAAAATTGGAATGATATAAGAAACTATTTAGATTGGTTTAGAACATATTCACAAATGAAAGCTGCAAATTCTATAGGTTTAAATCATTGTTTAACATTGGTTTATGTTGGAGTTATATAATTAATCATTTATAGATTTTAGATTATTTAGAAATATTCCCTTGATATCTTTATTTTTTTTATTTATGATTGGTTTTTATAAACTTTAATACCGTTTTTGATTGCTTTTGAAATGGTTTAGAAGGATAAAACGTGTAATTTTTTTCATTTAGTAAAAAGGGTTGGTCATCCTTGTTTTAGTTGAATTTACATACATATAGGAATGAAGTTTTTATATGACTTAAATCCTGGATTGAATTTTTTTAGTAGTCTCACAAGTTATTTTTGTGTAGTTTTAAACATATGTATTTTCTATTACTTCTTTAAAATATTTTTTGGGATTTCCCATGGGTTGGTCTAGTTCAGTGCAGAATGGGATTGTTTTTTGAAACCCATATATATTATGCATTTAAATAAATTTATAAAATTTTTTTCAAAATCGAGGATCTGATCTGGCTAGCTCTGTTCTAACCTATTAAGAACCTAGTTAAAAGGGAAACATTTTTATAATTTTTATCGGCCAAAAATATTCTCTCGGTCAATCTTGCAACTAGTCCACTTTAGCAATGGGCACTAAGGTAGAAGGAATAGGCTATGTGCAAGCGATAGGGTGTGAGAATCCTAGGAAAGTGAATTTGGTGAAACTAAATAGTCTTCATGGCCATGTTTCATGCATCAAGGTACAAGAAACTAGGTTCCACCACCCGAGCATTATTAGATGGGAAAAAGTTCATTCATAGTAAAATTTTCATATGCTTTATATGAATTCATTATCTCATTTTTTTCATCCTTGTATACAAATTTATTGTATTATAATTTTTATGAGTTTAACATAAACTTTTCAAATTATTTGAAAAAAAATTCAACATATTTAAATACAATTCTGGATGTAGAAGTTTTAGATCATATTGATCAATCGGTCAATTATGTTAAACAAGGATATGCTCAACACTACGGACCACATTTATAATCTCTTGTATATATTTTTCCAACACATCATCAAAAGTAACCATTGCCATTATTATTTCCCTTGTATGGTAATGGAATTGTGAATTTCATGGAGATCCACCGATGAGATGATAATTTGATATATTCTTTGTTCACTCACTAAAAAAACATGGAAGTTATGAACATATATTCAATGGGTGATTACATTAGAGAAGGTTTTTATGATTTTTCTTACCTCATATAGCACTCAAAATATTATTTCAAAAATCATAAATATGAGTGTGAGTGTCAATACACATTTCTTTGAATCTATTTACTATCTAGATGTTCTCGACTAACTACAATGATGGAATAACTGTTTAGATATTCACCCTAGGGGTGGGTTCAATTTTGATTGGATGTAGGCATATTGGGGTTACTCAAAATGCATTGAATTTGAGAACCAATTTTAATTTTATTTAATATAAAAGGTCATCTATGTACCACATATATATGTATAAAAGAACTTCTGATTCATCCCTGAGTTTCTATGTCATTAGAGTGCCCAAACCAACATCTTCTAAATATCATATAATAAAGCAAGGATAAGTATATGAGGTGTAAAAAATTTATTTGGGGTGATTATAATTGGAGTGAATTATGATGATTTTCTACCCCCAATTTATATTTGGGGAAGCACCATAAAAACATCCCAATTGGATCATGAACTATTAAAAGAAACTATAAAGGCTATGAGGAAGGAGTCTCATCTATGGATGAATATTAGTTTATCTACATGGATAAAGATATTATTATACAAACATGGTGATTGTTTAAACTCACTTTACCCCCATGATATGCCCCAAAATGAATAATTGGATACCTATAGTCACCTACAAGGCTAATCTAGAACAAGGTGAATATTAATAGTCATGCTATCGTGTGAACCTAGAAATATACCCCTATACTTTCCTCATCGACTTCATGGTGATTTGGATTAGTGATTAAATTATTTTGGTCCATGAATCATCATGGGAGTGAGGACAATGACATTCATGGTAGAAGATATATTGAAATATGTAAGTCACTTTATCTTAGTAGTGTCATTGTTGGCTGAAATTCATCAGTGGTTGTGGCCTATATATAAATAAAAATATCTCGTCTATATTTTAGGTATGTTCATGGTGTTTTGGGGCTTGGATTTAGTTCACATCAAGACATATGAACTTTACATCCTATTTTGGATTATGAGGTGTAGATTTAGGCCATCCATCTAGGAAGTATTGGGTATCTTTCCCTTATAAATAAAGGATGATCGAGATATCATTGATTTGAAGATACAATTTGAGATAAATTCATTCTCTACTTGGAAGTCCTGATAGGGACACTGGTTAATGATTGTCAATTTGGGTATGATAAGTGGTTATACATACTATTTTTAAGGGATGAAATCATTTCAATGCAAGTAGATTGTGATGTTATATTCAAATATTACACACCATATAGGTTTACACATCAATTCTAATGCTTACAATGGAAAGTGTCCTTTCTTACCACAACTATGATAATATAAAAATATCATATGGTGGAATGATAGTTATGTATGATTATGAATAAAGAGATCACCCATGCCAAAATTATATTAACCTCCGTAAATAACTTTATCATGATAGAACTAGAGTTTGTACACTCTTGGATGTATTCATATCCATGGGTTATACTACCCTAAATGGTCCTTATGGTCAGTGAAGATGTATCTATATAGAATAGAAATGGGGTTTCAGAATTATCATAAGAATGGAAATTACAATGAAACAACCAATTATCTTTTAATTCCCAAACCCTCAAACCCTCAATACCACATAACCAATAGCACTACATGGTTGGGGAATAGTTAAACCTAACCATGCGACAAAACTCTATGGGGGGTGTGGATCCTAGGTAGAAAATGTCATAAAGTTTGTGGATGATTTTCCAAACCCTACAACCAAACCACATGAAAATTTATAAATATGGAAAATATATTTTTTCTCCTATTTTCTTTTAAAACCTCTCCCCTCTTTTTATTACTCCCATTAGTACAACAACTCTCCATATCCCTCTCGATAATCTCCTCTTTCCAAGGTAGAATTTAAGATACCTCCTCCTTCCAGCCTCTGATATGAGTTTCATCTCTCACAATGGTAACCTATAGATAAGTGGTTCATTCTTCTTGATTCCTTACTCTATTTATCTTTTCATCATTAGTGTTGTTTTCATGTGAGATAATTCACCCTATTTTCAATGAATTTTTTCATTTCTTTGTTTTACCTCAAACCAGATCAAATCAAATCTTGATATAGGATGAGTGGACCATTATAAATACTAGGTGGGTGTTTTATGGATTTCCTTGAATTTATTGTTAGTTTATAAATATTTCCATGGTTCTGCATTCCAGATTATCAATGTGTTTCCATTAAACTATGAGATCAAATATACATATCCTAATTCCTTGGAAGAAATGGGTGTGACCATTAAATTTTATTTTTGGTGGTTTATCATTGATATATTCTTAAAAGAACTTATAAATTAAAAAAATTATTTTCTAATAAAACTACCTGTTAAGGTGCATTGTCTTATAAAATGAAAATGGGATAATAAAATGGAATTAATATGAATGTGTAAGGGTGTGACACCCCACTATATTATTCCCAAATGACCAAACCATCTCCTAAGTGGTTGTAGACTAATTATTACTCAATGACTCCATGAATTAAATGTATACTGAGTTGTAATACCATGTCGCATGAACATTATGAGATAAGGGATTTGAGTTGTGGGCTAAGTGAATGGAATTGAATTTTTTATGGCGTGAATGTTATAATGGAATAATTATACCGCTTTTATGTATGGTTTTGACTTATTATGGAAAGTTCAACCATAAATTTTTCTTCATAATATGCTTTGCATAATTTTTTAATGAAACGGTAAGGGAAATGGACATTAACATGTTAGTCTTTTGTGTATCACTTATTAGAAAGTTGTTTTATGAATGTAATATAATTTTTTCATATTTAAAAGGAATGAACACTAACATGGCCCTTAAAATCATATATAAATGTGTGATGTTTGAGATCTCACTATGGCATCGAGTTCTTCATGAAGATATAGAACCTATTGTATTACAGTATGGAACTGAAGAGGGGATTGAGGTTTGATTCCCATGAACCCTAGTTTTGATCACTTATGGTATGGAACTCACTAGGGGATCGAGGTATAAAACCTATGACCCATAAGTATAATTACTTTCAGTATGGAACTGATGAGGGGGGATCAAGTAATGACACCTACAACATTCATATACATTTATATATATTTATATAGGTCACCCTGGTCATTTAAATAGGACATGGACCATATAGGTATGGCACTATACTGAGATTTCCATTGCATGAGTTACTTGGTCTCAATGAGGTTTCCCATGTTATCGCCTTGATACCTGGACCTCATAGGTATGATACTTTATGCATGAGATATTTGGAATATTTTATTGTTGACACTTCACTATTTAATATAGTTTATATTTATTCATAGAATTAATTGAACTTTTTTCATTTTGAACTTTGGGCATTGCATCCATCATATTATGTTGATAGTTATGAAACCTGGTCATGACACCCAAATTTTAATATGATCCCCTTATTTGGATTCCTTGGTACTAAACCCTAGGTCCACGCTAATTAATGTATGTATATGAAAATGAGTATGTGATTTATGAATATATATACATGATGGAAGGTGTGCATAGATATTTGGGTTGAGGCTTAATATTGTATGGTCGTACATGTTTCCTTGAAGAACTTGATCCCAACTTGTTTATTTTATTTATTTATTTACCACTTCATCTGTTATACCTACACGCTATTATATTTTATACTCATGGGATGGATAATTTTAGACACTATTGGTAGTGGACTTATGAGTATATATCAAACCCTATTTCAGACTCCATTTAACTAAGGTAACTGAACATACCTCATGTTGTAGGTTCAGGTTTATAGATTATTATTCTATTGTTCATGTGTACATGGTACTTAGGATCACATGACTGAGTCAGAGCTCATGAGGCTCAAGGATATAGCCTTAGGGAGTTTATTAAATTTTTCATAGATGTGTTGTATCAGAATGTATGGTGTATGTTTTCTTCTTTAGATTATATAGCCTCATCTGGACATGAATCCATGGTTCTATTTTTGGTTTTGGTCATCTTATCAGTTATCATTCATCTTCTTATATACCATTAATTTATAATTCTTTTGTTGTTGATTGATGTAATTATTATTATATAATTATGATACTCTAATCATGAGGGTATAGTCTCCCCATATTACTATAATTTGTCCCTCTCTTCTAGCCTATAGACTCTGGTGTATAAGGATTCACGCTTGAGTCCTAGTGAAAAACTGGCTCGGGGCACCATTTTCACTGGCTCTTGGGTCAGGGTGATACAAGTGGAATCAAAGGTTTCCATTTCTTTCACATTAAAATTTTAAGATAGTATATATAATACTAGGAATGTGTTGACACTTGGTAAATAGTTGTGTCTAGGAGTGATCAACCAACACATGGGGAAAATACCAAGTGGCCAAGGGTGGGATTTTTGTTTATGTTATTCATTATTACAGTCATTATGATTTTACCATGAGTGAATGTTTTAATTTTTATTATCTATGATTTATCCTATTATAGTATTTTACTGTCATCTGGGTATTGAATGTATGTATTGATACATGGATATTTATAGGCACATATATATTCAAATTTCAGGAATATCTCTTTCCATGTAGTTTCATTAATAGATGTTCTCTGTGTGATTTATTCTCTATGTGTGTTTGTATAACATGATGCATAGTTTATTTTCATTTTTGATTATATAGAATTTTTTAGTGATTATTTTTTTATTATCATGGTTGTTAGTATATAATTTTATGATATTATTTAGCATTCTTTGCATCTATTCCATGATATTATGATTTATTTATCAAGCTTATTTGTATACCATGATTGGGTGTTTTCCCTTCTTATATAGTAGTTTTACATGGTTATCTGTATTTATTTATATGTTATAGAATGATTTGTGATAGTTATGGTATATGGTTAAAAAAATAATATCTTTTCATCAACCTAAGTAGTGTTTTCCTATATATATTGTTGGTGGAATTCTATTTGACAAACAAATCATGACATTTTTGAGTCATGGAACATTTGTCAAATGGGATGAAACATAGTTTTTGTGATTAAATGGGATCCAATTTTAAATTTATAAAGTGTATTTGAACCTTATAAATTGTAAAATGGTGACAAATATAATTGAACCATCATATATGGGCTTCATATTATTTGATACCATTTTATAAATATAAAATATATTAAAAGTTTATTTTATTGGAAATGGTTTCCTTTATAAAGGCATGTGCCTCTTTGACTAGAGAATGATGATCCATATGAAAAAATTACTAAATTCACAACTAGATCCAAGTAGGTCGGTTAGGGAATGATTATTTTGAGATAAACTTGACTTGACCAAGGTAGGTCATTCATGGTTCATTTTACTTATGAGATGAACCCACTAAAGGTGTTTCAGAATATTAATAATTTAAATTGTAGTAGGTTTCATTTAGGTTAAAACAAAATGGTTTAATGGGAATCTCATAGTTTGCATTTATTTTGATATACCTTACTACATAAATGGATTTCATAAGATAAACTACCTAAATATGAAGTTATTTCATCAAAAAATTCATACCTGAAAGAAATTTTGATAAAACTTTCCTGTGTGCCTTATGGAATTAGCTAAATAAATATTCTATGTATAATATTCCTTATAACTGGTACATGATGTTTAAATTGAACCCTTAAAATGTTTAAATATCAAATTTATATAAATTAATCAACTCAAAAGAAACCTTAATTAGGTGTTTTTAGTTTGGGAACTCATGTGAGGGTTAAGCTTACCTTGTTTATTATTGAATTTTTGGGACAAAAACATGGACATTTCCCATGGATCCTAGTCAACTTTTATTAGGATTCAATGAACCTAAATGATCATTGGTAGATCTTAGTAACCACTTTAGCAGAGACCAGCTATAGGGTTGAAGATTTCTCCTTTTGTAAGGGGTTAGTGAGTTATAGGTAGAATCATCATAACATTAAAAACATTTTAAATGTATGTGATAAATTACAAATGAAAGGTTCCATTTGAGTGATAATGTCTCAATTACAACTCTTAGTAAGGAAACAAAACCCTTTTCTTGACGGGTATTCATTCAATAATTTGGGTATTCTTAATGGTGTGAGTAATGTGTAATTCTCTGTTTTAGTAGGTTAAACATATCCAATGAATATCCAACCGCTTAATGGGTTGTGATACCCCTATTCTTATTCTTTATCTTCTTTAGTTTTGGATGACACAGTATGTATTCATATAGATCACATTTGTATGGGATAATTCGAATCTGGGATAATTATTATGGGGAATCATATACTGGGGTGCATAGGCCTGATAGGCTTATCGATTGTTTCAATGGGGTGTCATTTTTTTAATGAAATCATGAGGTAGTATTCATTGATACATGTGGTAATCATCAAGTTGATAAATGGAGTGGAGAAAAATATGGTTTTGGTGGAAATATTTATACCCTTAAGCTATTACACTTCAATCACAAGTCATCTATGAGGTAGAGTTACCTTAGCATTAGTGGAAATCATACTCATCCCAATGTTTGGGATGATGTTTTCATATAACTAGTGTTTTATTACCACGATTCAGGCCAGTTTTGATTTTATGACTATTTTTATGGTTCATGTGGACATAACATCGGATGATTATCCCATGTTAGTCAAAAGAGGAAAATGATATAGCATTCTTTTAAGTGGTTGGTTTCCTTGTATTTTCATGTTAGCACTTAGTAAAAGCATATCGGCCACATCTAGTACTTGTGGTCTATGGTTGATGGAATGTGTGCCATGGAATGAGTTTCCATTATTAGTAAACAATAAATTAGAAACACTTAAGGTAGGTGTAATCACGTCAAATAGTTTTATCATTCCCTTCCAAGTAGAGGGAGTACAACCAAGGAGAACCATTTGAAAATGATCAGTGCTAATTTTGAATGCCAATGGGGATGGAAGGTTTTGTTTTGTATCTTCACTTTCATGGTGGCATGATGATGATCTATTTTTTTATGTAAACAAAATTTAAATACATTATTTTTTAAGTTGTAATTTACTAGTTATTCTTGAGAGATCACATTATGCCGCAGGCGGTAAATGCATCATGGTTAGGTAATGATGATGCATCAGTAGGTATAGCGGATCTATTTTAAAATATTCTGACCAATAGTGGTTAAACTGCTCTACTTTTTGGTCATAGGGTATGGTTGTTTAGAAACCATACAGATAAATTCATCTTGGATATAGAAGAAGTATATTTGGTCTGCCTGTTAATTATTCGAACTCTATTAGTGTACTCTTTTCTTATTGATACTAATGTCCCTTATCATGACATCATCCAAGGATCACTAAAGGGAATCGGTTATACATCGATAAAAATAAAGAATTAAAATACAAATAATTTTATATAAAATTTAATACATGGGGGGTGTGCTTCGGAATCAAGATTTCTTATGGAGGTTGGGTTAGTCTTGAGTGACACTTGGGTTCCCATATAGGAAATTCCTTGGATGGAATAATGGGAACTAGTCAGTTCTTCACTTGACTATCATTGGGCTCAGTTAGTGTTCTGATACATGGATGTCCAAACTATGTACTGATGTCTCACATGTAAATACCGAAGTATGGAATTCCATGGATGGTCTAAATGTAGTTCATTTGATGATTCTGAGGCTTTCTCAGACTTCAGTTAGGCTCATATGGGATGTTTTATGGGATATGATCCATGTGTGCTAGATTAAAATTACAACCCATTTTTGTGTAGGGGAATGAAAAAATATGTGAATTTTTTAGCATGATAAGTTACTAAATGTTGGGTATGGTATTCTGTTACTGTGTTGAAATTAATCACATGGTTCCATAGAATAAGGCATTGTGTTTTGAGTTGTGATACATCAGCCATCTAAGATTAGCATATTTTAGAATAGTTATCCAGAAAGGGATTGACATACTTCCTCTCTTTTTTAAAATGATATCAGTGAGGAACTAATTCATGGGATGCAATTAGGATGAGGTGAGTTTAGTGAGTTTCACCCAAGTATTTTCAATAAAATACACCTAAAACAATATTTTTAAGGTCAATAAGGAGTCAACCATTTAATGGATTTGAGAACCTGGGGTGGCGAACACCATAGGCCAAAATTTTAGGGAGTTTATCGATTGATCATGTCTCTCGTAAGAATATAAAAAGTATGAATCATATTGATTCTTTAGTCTTTAATTTTATAACTGGATCGAGTTTCTACATCTTATATAATGTATGCTTAAATTTGTTTTTGTAGGTATGTTGGGAATTGAAAACACAATGGAGTTTTTTAAATGAATATTCCCAGCCCAAGTAGGTTGGGTGATAATTTTTTTGTTTCCCTAAGGATTCTTAGGTATGATGATGATGATGGAGTTCGTAACATCCTATGTTTTTTATTGGGATAAATTTCTGAAAGAATTTGAATTTTTCATTCTTTGGATGGGATAATTCTTAAATTGAGATTCATAATATAAAACCCAACCATTGGACCCTTAAAAAGGGTTAGGATTAAGTATTAATAGGTTTATCAGGAGTTCAATTGAGATTCATAATCATAGGGACCCAAAAGTATAAGTTTTTGGAAAGGAAGGTTGAGGTGCACAATTGGCATATAGTTAGTTTAACCATGCATGGTAACTATTAGACCCCAATTCTTGGGAATCACATTTTTTAAACCATGAAATGGTCTAAGAGGCCATGTGGATTTGTGTAGGTGTGAATGGG
Source organism: Viscum album (assembly GCA_963277665.1). Classification (NCBI taxonomy): domain Eukaryota; kingdom Viridiplantae; phylum Streptophyta; class Magnoliopsida; order Santalales; family Viscaceae; genus Viscum; species Viscum album. The sequence goes on from OY728133.1 coordinate 1,057,918,733, forward strand.
GTGAATCACATGGGTTGTGCATAGTTTTCCAAAACTATACACCTAGCCTTCACACTTAGTGCTACTTAAGAAGTGAAAAATAATGGACGGTACATGGTTAGACCAAACCGTATAACTTAACCAAGTTGGGTGTAGATCCTAGGAATAGTAGGATACATGGTTGGCATACAGTTTTCCAAACAGTGTGACCAAACCATTTGACTCTTTAAAATAATGGAAAATATGGGTTTTCCCCTGGTTTCATTTAAACCCCCCCCCCCCCCTCTTTTTCTTCCTCCCACACGTTCATCAACTATCTCTCTCCCACTCAAACTCATTTTCCTTACAAGGTACTATTTGATATACCTCTTCCATCCAACCTCCAATTTTTATGTCATCTATCACAAGGGGAGCCTTTCTGTAATTTATTCACTCCCCTTTCTTCCATTTTTTTTTATCTCACCATCATTGGTGCTATTTTGATGTGATATAATTCACCCTACATTTATGAAGTTTGTCCATTTATTTAATTTCTCATGAAGTTGATCAAATTAAAGATATATATTTGATGAGTAAAACATCTTATGTATGATTTAGGTGGTCTATGGTTTTTCTTTGAAAGTATTATTAGTTTAAAAATTATGTCATTGTATCACCCAACAGATTCTCTGTGCATTTCCCATAAATTTTGAAATCAAATATATAGATCCCAATTCAATGAACTAAATGGGTGTTACCATTTAATGGTATCATTGGGGTTTTCTTACCTCATCATAGACCACCCCTTAGGGTGTATTCTTAAATGTCCTTATATATTAAGCAATTGATTTTCTAATAAAACCACCTATTAAGGTTACTTGTCTTAAAATGAAAATGGTATAATAAAATAGAATTAATTAGAATGTGTAAGGGTGTGAAACTTCACTATATTATCCCCTAATGACCAGACTATATCTAATGTGGTTGTAGCCTAATTCTTATTTGATGGGTCTATGAATTAAATATATAGTGAGTGGTAATACCATGTCATTTTCCATTTATCTAATCATGGTTTTGAGACATTGGATAAGTTAATGAACTTGATGTTTTTTATGTAATTAATGTTACAATGTCCTATATTAAACATTTTTCATGTACGGTGTTGACTTAATTTGGATATTCCACCTAGACCATTTCCATTATTAGATGTTTTTCATAAATTTTTGATGAAACGGTAATGGATATGGATAGTAACCTGTCCCTCCTTTGTGTATGACTTATTAGTGAGTGTTTTTATGAAATTAATATGATTTTTTTAATGGTAAAATTCATGAAGAATAACTTTTCCCTTCAACTCATATTTAAAATTATTGATGTTATAGATCTTGGTATAGAACCAGATTCTTCTTAAAAGGTATGGAACCTTTTTTATTATGGTATGGAACCAACTATGGGATCAATATAGGACACCTACAACCCCTAGTTTAGATTTCATATGATAAGGAACTGACTAAGGGATTGAGTTAAGGCTCCTGCGACCCCTAGGTATGATTACAGATAGTATGGCACTGATGAGGGGGAACTGAGGCATGGAACACAGGACCTCCAAATATATTTATATATCTGGATATAGTTCACCCTGTTTATTTCCTTGGGACCTATTCCATGTAGGTATAACAGTGTATAAATCTTACCATGTGACATGTTCCTTGGTATTGATGAGGTCACCATGGTTGTCACCTAGGAACCTGGCCTTCATAGGCCTATTACTTGATGCACGAGATATTAGACATATTCTATAGTTGAGGATTCACTATTTATTATAGTTTTTCTTTATTCATAGACTACCTTTATCCATTTTCATTGAGACCTTTGGGAAAGGAAACCCTCATAATATGCTGATTGGTACGGCACCGAGGTATGATACCATTGTTGTTATATGATTCCCCTATGTAAATTTCATGATACTGAACCTCAGGTCCACACTGGTTCATTTATATATGTTAAAAAGATTTTATATCATATGAATATATATATATATATATATAAGTGACTATAAGTTTACAAAGATATTTTGTCATAGGCCGAAGTAGGTATGGTCGGTTAGGTGTCGTTGAAGAAACTGGGCCTGACTAGTTTATTTATTTATTTATTTACTACTTCATATGTTATACCTACACACTATTGTATTTTATATATAAGGGTTGTATAACTTTAAACAACATTAATGATAGACTATTGAGTATATTTCACACCCTTTTTGGGCTTCCATTGTACTAGATTACCTGAAAAAACCTCATGCTTCAAGTTCAGGTTTATGGATTATGCTTGTGTTGTTCATGTGTAAAATGAGATTAGAAACTGAGGACTAATCATGAGCTCAGGATACTCATGGGTATATCCTTCTGAATTTTATTCATTTTTTCATACAATTACTATTTCATAATTCCTATTATATGGCTACTGATTTAGATTATGTAGCCTCATATGGACATGCATTCATAGTTTTATTTTTGGAAATGGCCATATTATCAGTTACTATTTATCTATTTCTCTATCCTTTATTTGTACTGATTCATATTTTTATTGATGTACTTATTGTTATAACAATGTGTGACTCTAATCATGAAGTTATAGTCTCCCCATTGTACCATCATTAGACCCTCACTACTAGTCAAAATCCTCTAGAATATGTGGAGGAATGCTTGAGGCCCAGTGATAAACCATATCAGGGAACCTTTTTCAAGGATCTTGGGTTAGGGGACTATAAAATCGATAAAACATCACTACATGAGCTATAGGTGAGGTAATAAAGATAGAGATTATGAGATGATGTTTGGATAGAATTCCAGGTCTAGAAAAGATCCAAATATGAATCAACCTGAAAATTCTTCTAAAATAGTATAAGAGAAAAAAATGTCTCTACAAATTAGTTTTTTGTTATAGACTTACATTTTTTATTATATTTTTGACTACTTGTAGAGCTAAGGACCCATGGGTAACACTTCAATACAGTATAAAAATCCTAAAAATAGGGAATTTAAAATATCTTACAAAAAACAACCTTGAAAAGAAATCAATAGAGGTAGGTTTGTATATGGTAAAAATAAAGATTCTTGTGCATTAAGTTGATGATATTTTTTTGCTCACTTGATTTATATAGAAAATAAGGAAAATGAAAATTTCAAAGGTAATAAAAAATAGATATATGAATAGTGTAATGATGTCCTTTACCCTAAAGATGTACGGTGATGATTCATTAAGAATATCAACTTCAATTTTAATCTAACTTTTATATGCTCATATATATTCCTCTTACATAGGATAGATGTGTCTTAGTCGCTAACAAATTCATTTCAGTACCCCAAGGGTGGCATACCAATGGGAAACAAAATGAGATCAATAATGCTGGTGGAAGAAGAGCATTCACTAGGTTACAAAATGAAGCTAGATACATAGAGATAAGGTTTTACCTATACTTTTCTATTTTCAGTATCACGTGTCCCAAGGAAAAGAATAAATAACCCACTATATCTAATCAGATAAAGAAAAGGGGGAAATATCCCTAGTATAAAAAGAGGATTTTTTACACTGGTTTTTTTAGTTTTTTGAAAAATGGGTTTTTAGGGATGTAATTGAAAACAATGTAATAAAAATATTTTAATAGAATATATTAATAACTGACATAAAAAATTATTTCAAAAAAAACTAAATATATTTGAAATCCTTTATCTGTATAAATAATGTTGAAAATGAATTATACTGTCGATTATGAAGAAAACCAACATTATAATCCATTTTAATGTCAATTATATAAATAAATGACATTGAATTTTTTCATTTTTTTAATATTTCAAAATAGATTAATCTCTTTAAAGATAATACAAGATGGATAAGATCGAAAATTATTAGACCAAATAAAAATAAAAAATGAAACTTAAAGCTTAAAATTCATTTCTATTATTTTTGTGATATACTTTACTATTTTACTTTGAGTAAAGAACCCTTGAGTGAACTTAACTATGTATGGGGAGGTATTTTAAACTTCTAATGAAAAATATATTGGGGATGTTTTATATTTTTTATTTGATCAAAATTATATTTATTCATCATAAAAAATTGTTAAAATTTATATCGATTATGAAATATAATAATAATAATAATAAATATTGAGAGAATAATTATTATTATCTTGGTTAAACCATTGAATAAAGAACTAGTGGAGGGAAATTATAGATCTCCATATGAGTAGATCAAAAATGGGTAAAAAGTGAGGATGAAAACATATATATAGTTCTTTAAAATATGTTTGATGACTGTTGACGCTCCTTTCGTCACAGAATCTAAATATTGGAAAAGGGAATATCTGAGCTCAAAGTGATTCAACCTTTGAAGAAAACATCAAAAATCGACAAAGGCATGAACAAAGGATCGACAGCAACTGCACCGCGCAAGTTTTATAACTGTCGCGCAAGCACACTTGTGCGACACCCTTGGTCGCGCAGGTGACTTGCGCGACCTAAGTGGTAACCGCCCTGTAACCGCCCGGGGTCTTCTTTTGCCTATAAATAGACCCTGTGGGCCCCCCATTCCAGAGGATCTTTTTTCCAGAAACTCGGATTGAAGCTCCCGACGCCCAAGTCTCTTCTCAAAGCTTCCGTAACACTTCTAAGGTAATTTCTTACCTAGAACGGAAGATCTAAAGAGAAGAAGGAAGGCCTAAGTGTTGAAACTTATCAAACACTTGCGCGCCGATTTATTTCCTTCAATATAACTTGCGCGTCCCTTTTTTGGAAGAACCTCAAGAGGATTTTAAAGGGTTTAAAAAAGAGTCGCTCAAATATTTCTATGCTGGTTGAAAATCGCGCAAGTACACCATGTGTCGCGCAGGTATACCTGCGCGACCAAAACTTGCGCGCCCACGGAAGACTTGCGCGCCTTTCAAGACTTGCGCGCCCCTACCTTTTTGGGTGCCCATCTTGCCCATTTTACCCCTCTTAAGCCATTACACCTTTCCTTTTCAAGATTCAGTCTTCAAGACACTCTTCAAAGCCATTTATGGCATGATTTCTTGATTTGACTTCCTTATCTGAAAGGAATTCTGTGGAATATCTCTCAAAACCTAGTGATTTAAATATCCTTATGTCACTAAATATAGAGAGTTCATTCATTCAACCTCATCCTTTAAGATGAAAGAATCTTTAACTTGGGCATCCTTCTTTAGGAGTAAGCCCTAAATTCTTAAAGTTCCCAAACTTGGGCATCCTCCTCAGGAGTAAGCCCCAACCTTAAACTTGGGAATCCTCCTCAGGAGTAAGCCCCAACCTCAAATATGGGCATCCTCCTCAGGAGTAAGCCCCAAACCTTAATCCCTAACCTGGGTCTCCTTTTCAGGAATAAGACTCAGTCATAATCTTGGGCTTCCTTTTTAGGAGTAAGCCCCAAGTCCCCTAACCTGGGTCTCCCTTTTAGGAATAAGACTCAGTCATAACCTGGGCCTCATTTTTTAGGAGTAAGTCCCAGTCATAACCTTGGGTTTCCTTTTCAGGAGTGAACCCCAAGCCCCCTTAAAATTTCTCTTAACCAGTCCTAATTTACCCTTGATTTGGGTTTCTTTTTCAGGAGTAAAACCCAATCATAAGTCTCCTCCTAATTTGGGCATCCTCCTTAGGAGTAAGCCCCAAGATTAGAGTATTCAAATCTCCATAAAGCACATATACCTTTATGGACCTTGTTCCTGGATTTTCTCCCTAAAAGTAAATCCTAAACCTTCATCTATTTGGGCTGTCATACATACATAAGCCCCAAACAATTTCTTATGATTGCATCTTTCATGGCACAATTGTCTAATTTTTACCAATACCTCTTGTTTCTCACACCGAGCATGACTCACGTGAGCTTAGAGTGTAAAAGTAATTATGACATTCTTCTTTGATACATCAATCATAAACATCATACTCCATTACTCGAACTACGTGGGTTCTGATTCCTTTTCCAAAACAAAGGATACGTAGGTATCCCATTTATGGGTTCGATCCCAACTTTAAAATAATCCATGTCCTTCTGAATGACGATAAACTTCAAGTGCCCCACTGAGTGGCTTTAAAACCAGCCTGGTCATCATAATGACCAAGAGACTTTTATATAAATGTTTTTGAAGGATACCATTGACCAAGAATCTCTAAACAGATATAGATGATTCTCTATTTGATGAAGAACCTCGAATACATATAAAAGATTCTCTAAATTTCTTGAATATTTAATCATTGATTGTTAAAACTAAAGGAAAGCACATTTTATACTTGGTAATGTAATAAGGATTCACGAACATAACTTAAATCTATAAAGAGAGTCCCGGAGTAGACAATAATTCCCCTCAAAAAGGTGTGATGAGTCTGACCTCCCATCCTCTCGACCAATGCAAATTCCTAAGCCTCATTATTCCACAAGCTAATGAGTGCCTACCTTTGGAAAGTGGGTCCAAACGGATGTGGAATCATTGGATGTTTCTGGTTCTACGAACAAACCCGCTAGAAACCGATCGGAACGTTTGAATCTCCCGTCCAGGAGGTCATCCCCGAAATCCGTGCGAAACAAAAATGGTGAACCCGACGTGAATCCTTAACCAAGTTAAAGTGATATTCTTCTTATTTGTTAGGCCCCTTGGGCCAACAAAGCAATCATTGAAATGTGCTCATCCAAAAGATGCAGTGGCCAGATTCATCTTGATTATGTTTGTTATATGGAACAAGAACTCTTTTCTCAAGATATTCTGCAAAATGGCTTTCCTTAAATTCACCTCTGTGAATACTACTGCTGTGAACACCTCTACTGTGAGGTCTGCTGCTGTGAAAACCAATGCTACTACTCCTGCTGGAACGTCGTCCGCTCTGAGGATGACATCACCAACTCAGCATCTTCAACGCTGGGTTTCTAATGCACTGGTTAAGGAGTACCGTCGCAACGGTACTATCCCAACTCTGGAGGCCGCTCGTCAAGCCCTCCAAGTTAACAACTCTACCTGGTCGTCCGGATAACGGCGGCCAGCGATCAAGAAGCAGGCGGTGCTGACTACCGTCTCCAACCGTTTCGGGTCGTTATCCCCGGAACGCAATTTCCATTCACTCCCTTACTCTGAGGAAGTGAATGAGCAGGTCCCGCGGGACCTTAATTCAAAAAGACAGGAGTCCTTCTCAAGGGCTCCCATCAACAATTGCCGCCAGACTCGTGCGGTAGTGCGCCCTCAACATGATGAGGGTACCGACTCCAGGCATTCAGCTCAGGTTCCTTGAACCCGAGCATGCAAGATGAACCGCCAGAGACGGAATCCGGTGAACAATAGGCAGGTTGTCATCCCTGCCATCTCCGTAGAAGTCCACCAACCTAACTTGGTGGAAAATAACGAGCAGGCACAATCACCTGCCCGTTTTAATTCCGCTGTTCAGCAGACTCGTCTGGCAGCATCAAGCCGATCCCGCCAGGCAATTCCGGTGGAGTACCATAGGCAGGAACATACACCTGCTTATACATCACCAGTTAGTCAGCAGGCTCGTCTGACTACATATGATGGATCTCGTCAACCATGTTTGGCGAAGTGTAATCAGCAGGCATATACACCTGCTAATACTAATCAAGCCTACTAACAGTCTCGCTTGGTAGTGCACGGAGAAGTCAGTCGGAAAGTCCCGACGACAAACAGGAGGCAGACTCAACTCTCTGCCTCCACACTTGAGTACTGTTAGGATTCACTGACAGGAAATGGAGGACAGGAGCAGGCACATACACCTACTCCAAGCCCGAAATGGACATATATCCCCGTTCCGGCGGCTGAAGTCACCAAACATATTTTGTCAATGGTGAAAGAGCAGAAGCAAATTCCTGCTCATATTCTGGATGCTTGCCAGGATATCATAACAGCTTCAGCATCATCACAGGGACAGACACATAAATCTATCCCTAGCAGTGGAGTGACACATCAACGATTCACTCCGAAACAGACACACACATCTGTTCCAGTCCAAGAGGGTTATGGGGAATACTCCCCCATATCATACGGACAACCAAGTCAGGCACATACACCTGATTTGAGTGGAGATCGTCAGCCTAACCTGACCATCTTTCCTGATCAGGCACATACACCTGCTCAGAGCAATCACTTTCGTCATCAAGTGGTTTCTAAAGCGAGTAAGAAGGCATCTAAGAAAAAGATCCACCCAGCACAGTCAGGAGATCAAAGGCCAATCTGTAACCAAGCCTTGCTCGATGATGGAGTTCTTGAAGCCCTCAGACATTTATATATCGGAATTCAAGATTCTACTCCCTCAATTCCCAATAACAGGAACATTAATTCTGAAGGTCTTCAACAGACACTTCCTCATGAAGACTTGCTTCATGAAAATTCGGTCAATCTTGAAGTTTCTTCTTCAGATGAGAGCCACAGGAACCCTCTGTGTGGTCAGAAGACCAAGGAGAAAGAGATTTCATCTTTTGTTGTAACCCATCATGACGGTCCTTCTCATGGTGATGAACTTCGCTGCGAAAGTCCTCTCCGCAGTAGTGATTCACGTTGTCTCGAAAATTCTTCAGAAGGCAATGTAGTGACGAGAAAGCCCTCCTATCTCGAGGCACTTGCAAACGTAAAACCAGTCATGTCTGATGCTTTACTATTGGCAGGTGAAACTCTTTCTCCATCAGAAGATAGCCTGGGGTTCAGGTTATTCTCCGAACCATCCCTGGGTCATTCATCTTCCAGCATGAATAGTGATCTCTATACCAATCTTGTTGAATCTGATGAAGCAACAAGGAAACACCAAATCTGGTCAAAACAGGTAGAAGAATCTTCATTTAATGATAAAGAGGAAATGCTGAACATGAGGAAAAAACTGGCAAAAGGTGAAGTACCAGTCATGTTTTGGCCTTTGGCTGACTCCCAGTACGACGTTCCAAAGATGTTGACGGATGATGGAATCCATGATATTCGTCTCAACATATGGAAAACTCTTTGTCAATTAAAGAAGAAGGTATTATCTTACGATGAATATGAAAATCATCTTAAGATAATAGAAGGGTTACAACGTCAGATTGATTTGGCATCTCTATTAGTCTCTCGGTATCCGAAGGCTGAAAAGCAACAGAGAACCCTTCAACATTCATGCCTTGGCGCACTAAGAAGATTGCGTCAGTTAATTTCCAATTCTCCATCTGATGTTCATATCAGAGGATGGGGTGTTCACGGAGCACTACATTTCACAGTGCTTTCCAGTCAGCAAAGCCCGCCAAAAATGGTCTCATGCAATGTTATTGCCCATGGCCGGCCACAGTCAATGGGTTTTGTTCATAATCAAAAGCTTTCTCAAGAACAGGCTTCAACTAGTTCCTCTCAAAATCAAGTATATAGAGAACAAGTTGTTGAATTGCTCCTACATCAAGCAGGCGAGAATATTGCACAAGCCTCTCGTCTGGAGCAAACACGTCATCAAATGACAGAAGTTTCGGAAATCATCCAATGGTCTGTTAAACCAGGTGATAAAAGTGGATACAGGTTAATCCATCCAGCTAATTTCCGAACTAAGATTCTCAAGATCAAGAGAGATTTTAAGAAGATCTCAGACATAGCATGTCAAGAGACACCCCAACTTGCCAGACTGGGGACTTCTCTAACCCAACCCTCAGAGTCAACAAATGGGATTCGAGGAGTTGAGCGGAAGCAGCCGGAACATCCCCAGTCCACCGGACTGGGGACTTTTTTCAAATCCTCAATCCCTCCCTCAGAGAAAGTCAGTATTCTCTCGATTAGGGAATAAGCCTCAAGAGGAACGAAGAGCCAAGCTATCAGGAGATTCTCTCCAAGTGACGGTTCTCCAAGAAGTTCCTGAGGGATCAAGTCAATGGAATGTCATGTCTCATCATGGACATAGAAGAAGAAAATATCACAGAAATGTTGATAGAAAGGATTCCATGCAATATGCATCCATTAATGTCATCAATTCCGTTGCTGCTGATTCACCAGATGAGGCTCAATCAGAGGGATCAGACGAAGAGGTTCCTGCTCAAGAAGTTGCGCACACAGACCTAAATGAAGAAGGTGTGCGCACACTTAATCAAAGGCTTACCCAAAATCTGGGTATTCCTTCAAGTAACCCACTTCCCCTTCTCCGAAAAGGATCCAATAAGGGGAAAGGAAAGAATCAGGTTACTTCTCACCCTTCCTCTGAAGGAGGTCAATCGCTCTCATTAGAGCAAAGGTTTGCACAACAGTAGGAAGAAATGAAAGAATTAAGAAGGTTGAATGCAGAACTACTTCAAAGTAGTCTTCTTCTTAAGAATGCTGAAGTCCGATAGCCAAAGGAATTTGTTGTAACTTCTGAGATGGATCAGGAATATCCTCCTTTATCAGTACACCCTCAGAGGTCTAATCCTACGGGTCAAACGCAACAACGGTTGGCAGCACTACCATCAGTTGCAGCACCAACCACCACGTCTGTCCAAGCTCCATTCATTGCACCTACCCAAAACCAAGTTCAACCTGACATTTCTCAAAAGTTAATAACTACTATTGAGTCATTAACAGCTCGGTTAGAAAATATGGAAGGGAAACGGGCGCAAGTTCAACCTGAAAAGAAATTTTACCCTGAATGGGTAGATTCAATTTCTCCTCCATCCAGTTTTGGAAACCATGTTTTCCCTACTTTCAATGGATCAGGTGACCCTGAACAACATTTGATGCATTACGTGTCTTTTTGTGATCCTATGATGGGAACTCCAGAGCATCAAGAAGCAGTGAAACTCAGATGCTTCGTGCGAACCTTGCAAGGACCAGCTTTTGTCTGGTATACAAGCTTGCAATCCCGGTCAGTCATCGGATGGGAGGATCTTCGTCAAAAATTCCTTCTTCAGTTTATCTCAACTTTTCCAAAAACGACAGTTTTCGATCTTACAAACTGCAAGCAAAGGGAGAATGAAAGAGTCTCTGATTTCATTGCTCGTTGGAAGGGATTAACGTATTCCTTGAGTTTAGCACTCCCTCAGGAGGAATTGTTGCCAATCTGTGTGGCAAATTTGCGTGACGAATTACGCACGCCATTGATCCCTGTGAAATACACAGGAGGGTTTCGAGACCTTACTTCAATCGCTCAACAGATTGAAGATTCCCTTATACAGGATAAGGTTAAATCTCGTGTAATTCCATCAGCTCCAGGAAGAAGAATGGGTAAAGCAGAAACTGCTACAGTTATGCTTAAACAAGCACCTATACCTATTTCTACTTCAAAACCTTCATCTTCTCGAAGGGCTCCACCTCCTGAACGCCAACAAAAAAGGCTGTTTCGTCCAAATGATCAAAAAGATCAATGACGAAAACAATTTGAGGATATGAAGAGTAAAACTTACTCTTTCCGAAGTGAGCAAGTTCTTGGTTACTTCATTTCAGCTCTGGAAAATAATTTGGTTCAATTACCAGTGCCGAAGAGGCCAAACAAGGAAGGAGATGAAGACCGTCCCAATTATTGTCCCTTTCATCAAATGTTGGGGCATCCCATCCAGGAGTGTTTTGTATTTAAAGACCTCCTGCAAAAGATGGTCGACTTGGGACAAGTCAAATTGAAGGGTTCTTCAGCTCATGTAGCGTGTATTACCGCTACAGATCCAGAGGAAGGAGGCGAGTGGCAGGAGGTCAAAAGCAAAACTGTGAAAAAATATGATGATTGGATGGTCAGAAAGACAATCAATCGGACCCATTCCATTTTGCGAACACAATTGAAGAAGCCAATTGTGTCTCCTACAAAAGCTGCAGTAAAGCCTCCATTAAAAGATAAATCCTCAAAAGGGCAGCGCAATTCAAAGAAGAAAGAGGAATCAGGAGAAGATGAGTATGTATCAAAGCCTAAATTGTCTTTGACTCTGGCAGATTTCATGCCATCTACTTCAAAGCCACGGGCACCGCCCCATCAAACAGCACAGCCTAAACAGGCTAACTAGGCAGAGTCTTTATCAGACGAAGAGTTAATCTTTGGTTCTGTTAATATGATTCAATTAACAGATTCATATTCCAGTCTTGATGAGCCTGAATTCCCTGTATCAAATAAGGGAATCCGAAGAGGTTCTAGAGGTTCAGGATATAGGGGAAGACGTGGATCTTTCCAAAGCCACTACTCTAATTTTACCCCTTCTAGCACTGTATATGCAGCAGAAACTCGTGGTAAAGCCCTTCAGCGAGCTCAAAAAGAACAAGCAAGTTCTTCTGCCAATGGCCAACTCAGTTTTGGCACAGTTATTTTGGAAGACCGATTAAAGGTTCCATCTTCTTTATCTCAGCAAGTAAATGGATCTAATCAGTCTAATCTTCCAAAACCAAGGATGTTGTCAACTTCAATACAAGATGCATCAGCTTCCAAAGCATCTGCTTCCAAGGTACCTGCTAAGCCGCATATTCCTATTGGGAAACTCAGACCTCTAGATCAAAAGTATGATATATTGAAACACTTGTCCCAAGTACCATCCAAGTTATCAATTTTGGATGCTTTGAATCTGTCAAAAGATCTTCAGGAAGCACTCATCGAAGCTTTGTCAAGTCCTCAGGAGTTTGAAGCTGAAATTGCTGCAGCTGAAATCTATCACATAGAGAATAATCCTGCAGAATGCCATGCAGTGATATCTTTTACTGATAAAGATGAAAATGATGTTGTGCATGGGAACATAAAACCTTTGTACTTATCTGGAAAAGTCAATGATATAGATGTTCGAAGAGCTTTCATTGATAATGGTTCAGGAGTCAACCTCATGCCCATTCGTACACTTCGTCGATTGGGCCTCACGGAATCTGATTTATCTCCTTCTACCATGATGTTGCAAGGATATGATAAAAATGAACAAGAACCACTGGGAGAAGTTACACTCAGAACTCAGTTTGGAGATCTTGTTTCCAATTCGGATTTCATGATTGTTGATCAGGACTCAGCTTTGAATATCTTGCTTGGAAGACCTTGGCTACATCAGCATGCAGCTATTCCTTCATCATACCATCAATGTCTCAAATACTGTTTCGATGGTCAAGTTGGAACATTGTATGGTGATAAGGCCCCGTTCAAGACATGTGAGTCTCAATACATTGAGGTGGAATTTTATCACATGAAGGGAAGAGAAAAATCTACAATGAAGGAAATTACCAAAGTTAATGCTCCATATGGTTTGGAGAAAATTCCAATAAATCCATTTTCACATGTGAGTACAGATTATGTATTACCTATCAGTCAAATTGACAAAATATGCCCAAATCAAAATACTCTTATGGAAAGATCCATAATGTCAATTACGGCGATCGAGCCAGACAACATGGGAGAAATTGGTAACCTACCAAGCAGTGATGAAAGCATAAGTGGTGATGTTTTCATTTCATCTACTGAAGTCCAACAAGTCTATACTTCGCTAATCAGGCCAGAAGAAGTTATATCAACACCAGAGGTGAATAATGATGTCTATTCTCGATCCATCATCTCCTCTTTATTTCTCAAAGAAGACCCTTTATCATCAATAGGGTCGGAAATGGAAGCTTCTTCTTCAAAATGTGAAAATTTTGGAATCTCTTATGATCATGAGAATTTCGTTTTTTCATCTACTTTGCAAGTAGAAACGGAAGAAATAACACATGATGAAGAGGAAGAGGAAGATCTTAGAGATTCTCCTCCAGCATTTGAAGAGGGTATCTCTACCACTGTGGATGAACTCAGAGAAGTAAATCTGGGTACAGAGAAAGATCCACGCCCCAATTTAATTAGTGCGGCCATGACCCTTGAAGAGCAAGAGATGTATATTTCTTTTCTAAAGAAAAATAAAGATATTTTTGCTTGGAATTATACAGAGATGCCTGGCCTTGATCCTGATGTTTCCACCCATCATTTGGGTTTGCCAAAAGAACATCTAGGATTCAAGCAAGCCGCGAGAAGAACACACCCAACCTATGCTTCCAAAATTGAGGCTGAAGTGGATAAGCTTATCAAAGCTAACTTCATCAGAGAAGTTAAATATCCCAAGTGGTTGGCTAATATTGTCCCTGTAAAGAAGAATAACGGACAAATTAGGGTTTGCATCGATTTCAGAGATCTTAATCGGTATTGTCCTAAAGATGATTTCCCAGTTCCGATTACAGAACTCTTAATTGATGTGACGGCTGGCTATGAATTACTTTCTTTCATGGATGGATATTCTGGATATAATCAGATCCGAATGGCCCCAGAAGATGAGGAATATATAGCCTTCAGAGCTCCTCAAGGTGTGTTTTGTTACCGGGTGATGCCCTTTGGTTTAAAGAATGCAGGTGCAACATATCAACGCGCCATGAATCGTATCTTCAAACCTCTTTTAGGGAAGTTTGTTGAATTCTATGTAGATGATTTGGTGGTTAAATCCAAACAATGTTCTAATCACTTGGCTGATTTGGAAGTCATATTCCACAAGCTTCGACAACATAATTTGAAGATGAACCCCTTAAAATGTGCTTTTGGGGTAACCTCAGGAAAATTCCTCAGCTTTGTTGTACGCCATCGCGGTATTGAAGTCGATCCTGAGAAGACCAAATCAATCCTTGGTATGTCACCTCCTTAGAATTTGAAAGAATTAAGAGGACTTCAAGGACACTTAGCCTATATTCGGCGTTTCATCGCCAATTTGGCAGGCAAAAGTTTAACCTTTACCAAATTATTGAAGAAAGGAGTCACTTACCAGTGGACTGAAGAATGTCAAGAAGCATTTGATGTTCTCAAGAAATACCTCTTGAGTCCACCAGTACTCATGCCACCTGTTGAGGGTAGACCTCTTATCCTCTATGTGACAGCTTTAGAGCGATCATTGGGTGCCTTTCTCGCTCAAAAGAATGATGCTGGGAATGAAAATAGTCTCTACTATCTCAGTAGAACTATGCTTGAAGTAGAAACTCGATATTCAAGTATTGAAAAGTGCTGCCTAGCATTAATCTTTGCAGTTTAGAAACTGAGACACTACCTGCAACATCATGAGGTCCAATTGGTATCTCGTAATAATCCGCTCAAATTAATCCTTAGTCGTCCAATGCTTACAGGACGTCTGGCAAGGTGGGCGATTATTCTACAGCAGTTCGACATTCAGTATGTGTCTCAAAAGGCAATTATGGGCCAAGCTCTGGCTGATTTCCTGGCTGAACATCCTTCAGTGGAAGACACGTATTCAGATATCGAACTCCCTGATGAGGAAGTTTTCTCTATTCAAGAGAGTCCTCAAACATGGGAAATGTATTTTGATGGTTCTTCTAGAAGTCCAATAGGGAAGAAAATGGAAAATCCTAAATTCAACAAAGTTGGTTTAGGAATTGTGCTCATTTCTCCAGATAAGGCAGTGTTACCTTATTCCTTTTTGTTGTGGGAAGGTGGTACCAATAATGAAGCTGAATACCAAGATCTCATTATAGGCTTGGAATTAGCGCTTCAAGCACAAGTGAATCACTTAAAAGTGAAAGGTGATTCAGACATGGTAATCAAACAAGTCAATGGGGATTATGCCATCAGAAAAGAAGAATTAATCCCTTTGTATGATTACGTCAGAGAGTTAATGTCGGAATTCCCTTCAGAACCGACATTTTCTTATGTCCCAAGATCACAAAATGCTCAAGCTAATGCACTGGCTAATATAGCCACAGCTTTAGCAGATCCAAATCGGGACGAGACAACCATCTGTATTGCTCACCGTCGTGCAATTTCACCTTATGTTCAAGTCAGAACAGAGGAAATTAATGAAATTAGTCCCATTCCTGAACCATATGGTCATACTATAGGATGGATGTCACCTATCAGGGAATACCTTCAAAATGGAACACTTCCACCTGATAGAGCCCAGAAAGAACAAATTCGGCGACGTGTGGTCAATTTTACTCTTTATGATAGCCCAAACCACCTCGAGAAAATTCTATACAAACGTGGTTTTGATGGAGTTCTCTTCAGATGTATTGATGGTGAAGAGACAATGGCTGTCATAAAAGAAGTGCATGCAGGAGTCTGTGGTGCCCACCAGTCTGGACATAGACTGTCTGATCAAATTCAAAGGCTTGGATACTTTTGGCCTTCAATGATACAAGATTGTGTTAATTTCACAAAGAAGTGTCATTCATGCCAAGTATATGCCAACTTCATTCATAAACCTCCAGAGTTGCTTCATACAGCTAAATACTCATGGCCATTTTCCACATGGGGAATGGATGTGGTGGGACCTTACCCTTCAGCTACGGTCAAGCAGTTTAAGTACATTCTTACTGCTACTGATTTCTTTTCCAAATGGGCAGAGGCAGTACCTCTCAAAGAATTCAATTCTAAATGCATTGTTAGCTTCATCAAGTCTAACATCATTACTAGATTTGGTGTCCCTCATACCATATTGACGGACAACAGCACCAACTTCTGTTCTTCTGAGGTAAAGAAATTGTATCAAGAACACAACATTAAGTCCAACCATTCATCTCGATATCATGCAGCGGCTAATGGCCAGATAGAGGCCTTCAACAAGACTCTTTCAAATATACTGCAAAAGATGGTGGATAAAGATAAGAAGTCATGGCCTGATAAACTCTTTCATGCTTTATGGGCTTATCGGACTACCACTCGCAATGCAACGCGATCAACTCCATATTCATTGGTATATGGAACAGAAGCAGTCTTGCCAATTGAAGTTCAATTTCCCTCACTCAGAATAGCCATTTTTGATCAGTTATCTACAAATGAGCAATCCCAAAAGCGGTTGAATGAATTGAAACAGTTAGATGAGAAAAGATTGTGCACTTTGCACCACTTGGAAATCTATCAGAATCGAATAGCACGAGCTTTTAATAAAAAAGTTCGTCTTCGTTCATTCATTCAGGGAGAATTGGTATTGGTTCTCAGAGCACCAATGATACCAGGAAAGAAGCCTCCCAAGCTTGAACCAAAATGGGAAGGACCTTATTCAATACATAAGGTCTACTCCAATGGAGCATATTCTCTAATCTCAATGGATGGAGAACACATCCCGACTCCAACTAATGCCAGATTTCTGAAGAAGTATTTTGTATAAACACAAAATATTGTTCCCAGATCCAAAAACAATCACATTGGTTCATATTTTGTCCTACATGACACTAAACTGTATTATGTCCTATCTACATGACGTTAAACTGTACAGAAGTTCCTATATTTTGTCCGAGATGACATTAAACTATATTGTGTCCTAGCAACATGACATTAAAATGTGTGGTACTTTCATCGTCCAGCATGACGTTAAACTGTAAAAAGTCTCCAGAACTGATATCCTCATATTGGTTCACCTTAGTCCTAGCTACATGACTTTAAACTGTACAGCACCAGTTCGTCCTTGCTATATGACGTTAAACTATACAGCAATGGTCCAGTATGACTTTAAACTGCAACTTCGTCCCACACGACATTAAACTGTGAAAAAGTTCCCTAAACCATCCAGCATGACCTTAAACTGCATCATCCCTAGTCCATGTATATGACCATAAACTATTTGCAAATCCTTTATGTCCAGCAAGACGTTAAACTGTGACGTCCTAACTACATGACGCTAAACTGTATAAAAGTCCCTCACGTCCGGAAAGACGTTAAACTATATAATCTCAAAAGTCCAGTATGACATTAAACTGCACCATTCACGGTCCATGCATATGACCTTAAACTATTCGTACTTTCGTCCGACATGACGTTAAAATGGTACACTCTTTTGTCCTTACTGCATGACATTAAACTGCATAGTCCCCCTTTCGTCCAATATGACGTTAAACTATATTGTCCCCATCGTCCTAACTACATGACGCTAAACTATACAGAAAGTCCTTGATATGTCCTACATGACATTAAACTGTTATTTTGTCCCTGCTACATGACACTAAACTGTGCAGCACCAATAGTCCTAACTGCAAGACTTTAAACTGCATAGTCCCTTTTTTATGTCCTACATGACATTAAACTGTGCATCGTTAAGGTTGTTATTACCTCTTGTTTCTCACACCGAGTATGACTCACGTGAGCTTAGAGCGAACATCAACCATAACACTCCCTTTGGGCCACTAACCATGTGTAAGTCCCAACAACATTTTTTATTAGATCATTGTCCACAAGAACAACTTGATCATTAATTCATTCTTTAATTGAACTACACGGACTTTGATCCTTGCCCTACAGACTGGGTATGTAGGAAACCTCCCAGGGTTCAAGCCCAAAAATAATCTCTTCACATCGGTTCACCACCATCTCATATGATGTTGATTCGTGAAACCGCCCCTGGAATCAATATTTTTACATTGATTCACTTTCGTCCTTGTTATATGACGTTAAACTATACAACACTTTTGTCCGGTATGACAATAAACTACAATATTCTTTGATTTCCTCATTTGAGAGAGAACTATTATTGACATTGATTTTTCAATCATGGTTTTCATTTTCAAAAGACTACATGCATACATGGTAATGCCTAAACTTTTTATCTTAGGTTAAACCATCATTGCACTAAAGTCCCCTTTCACCCTTCACATGTACGAACCAAATTTGTTCAAAGGGTAGTTCTAGAAATACGTGGACTTGATTCCCATCCTTATGGGATACGTAGGAACATTCGAGTGTCCCTCGAATCCAGTCCCAAGTCTTTTGGGCCTAACCCCAAATTTCACTTTCAGTCCCTTGGCTGAAAAGTCCTCATGAAAACACACACTGTGTATTCATTATTATGGTCCGAATTCTATGACCCTAAACTAAGATCACTCATGATTTCGTCCTGCACGACGTTAAACTGCATTTCAAGAACTACGTATGGCTTGATTCTCATTCTTATAAGATACGTAGTGAAGTCCAAAATTTCAATTCAGGACCCAGCCACAACATGATTATGGTTTTTATTGACCTATGTATCTCTATATACATTGGACAATACCCATCTTTATGTGTTATAATCCTAACCTTAAAATATTTTCAGATCTTCATAACCCTTTTCATGACTTCTAGTCACAAAAATGTCAAACTTCTGAGAATTCTTTTTTCCTGACTATACAGCATGTGCCCATAGGTGGCCTTGCATAAACAGTCCACATAACAGACTTGTCAGCCGAAAGATGCTATTTATTTGACCATGCAGCCAATGCCCATAGGAGGCCCTGTATATTTCAAACCCCTAACAGGTTTAGTTAGATAATGGTAACTTCATTCTTGGGAAGAATGCCTCTTTTGTCCTTATTTGTCTTAAACGATAGTATGTAGGGATCCGCAAAAAAATAGCAATCCTTAACATATTTGTCCCATATCCTTTTTCATGATCTGAAAGTATTCAAGTCTATGGTTTATTCTTCTTCCCTACGTTTGGGTCAGACCTTCGTAGGAGTGATATTCATCCAGTTCTTCGATATTCTTGTTCGGAAATATCTTATCCATATTCAAGTACCTCTTTCCATACAACAAAATCTATACTTTAGAAAATTTGAATCTCCATAAACTTTCACTGGCTTTTAGCACTAGGAAAGTAAATTTATGGGAGTTCTTTTGCCTGACTATGCAGCACGTGCCCATAGGTGGCCTTGCATAAACAGTCCACATAACAGACTTGTCAGCCAAAAGATGCTATTTATTTGACCATGCAGCCAATGCCCATAGGTGGCCCTGCATATTTCAACCCCCTAACGGGTTTTGTTAAATAATAGTAACTTCATTCTTGGAAAATACTTCTTCTAATTCCTTTTAGCTCTTTTTCATATCATTCCTCATATTCAAATATTCTTAAGCCATAGTTTACATTTTTTTTCTTTTCTTTTTTTTCTTTTCTCTCATACTTGAGTATGGTAATATGTTTTCAGATAAATTGTCAAGGAATTGAATCAATTTTAATCCATTTTTTGGTCAAAGCTATTTCGACCTTAAACATTATCCCCTTTATGTCCGACATGCATGACTTTAAACTGCCCACAAAAGACAAAGGAACTCTGAATAAAAGTCAAGTTCCAGCTCACTAAATATACATTTATGTGTAATTTAGGTAATATTGAGAGATTAAAAAGTTCAAAGTTTGTAGGATTATTTGTAATAATCCTAGTAAAAAAATCAAACTATGCTTACTAGGCCCATTGGCTTAAGTAAATTTGAAGCAGGTAATGAAAGAATGCAGGTACAAATGATTGAAGATGAAAGTGTTTTTTCATTGATACACAAGAGTTAGAAGGACATCCACAGACTGGAGTCTCTTCTCTTTTTCAAGAATTACAAGAGGCTTTCAACATAACACTTCATTTGATTTACGGCATCCCGAGCTTCATCAGCAACCACCTGGAATTCATTCATTCAACTGGATACAATAAGAGTAGCAGTGATACCAGCTCTTCTTGAAACAATTGTAAAAGGATGTTCTTGAGTGCGGTTTGAGAAAATTTTCTGCTGATCAAACAGTGACTCTGTTTCTGTCCAAGAGACTTGGAAGATGGATACATGGATTTGAGAATGGAGCATTGGAAGTAAAGAGCCATTTGGAGAGAGTACTCTTTACAGATATTGCTCTAATACCATGTTTGTCTTCTCTCCACCAACTGGTAGTGGAAAACATTTCAGCCCATGGGTTTTCCATTTTCATATCTGCAAGGAAATGACATGGAAGAAGAATTTGAAAGTTCACACCATTGTTGTTGCTCTTAATGCACAGCATAACCGAAATAGAGGAGTAGCAGTGCAGCTGCATCTCAGGTGTATAATTGTTTGCATTTGGAACATTGACTCCTTGCAGATGACCATGACCACACAAAGGCAGATGAATGCTCTGTGGAAAATTAGGATGATAGTTCTTCAAATACTTAGCCAAATCTGGGAGAGTGCTGTTGCAGATATCATAGTAATCATGGCCAATAATGTTCGTCATGTCATCAATCCTCTTGCTAGCCAGTTCATCAGCCGTTCCAATTCCCTTAGGAACCATTGAATCTGCACAAAAGTTGAACAAATTAAACTCTTAAATGGGTTTATTTTTCATAAAATTTGTGAAAGAATTCAGAAAAAAATGGCCAAGGCATTAAGTCGCGCAAGTCTAAACAATGGCGCGCAAGTATTTCGTGTGCCGCGCTAGTTTTTGACGTGCAATTCTAAACCGCGCAAGTACGAATACCTTTATAGGAGCGCGACAGCGAGGGAACAGTGGAAAAGAGACTTGCGCGGCTTAGGTGACCTGTGCGGCGAGAGCTCGAGAAGTAATGAAGTCCGGAAATCCGGATACTTGTACGGAGGTGAGGGCCGTGTATTTATATGACAAGAGGCCTATCTGCGCGCCGCACCCAGAGCGCTTAAGGCCTGCGCGACGGAAACTTGCGCGCCGCCCTCTGTGCAATGAAGACTTGTGCGCCTCCCTTTTCCTTTGGAGGGATTCGATTTCCTCAGAGTCAAATTCTCATTTCTCTCGGGATCCAACTCTGAGGGGGGACTTTTGTTGACGCTCCTTTCGTCACAGAATCTAAAGATCGGAAAAGGGAATATCTGAGCTCAAAGTGATTCAACCTTTGAAGAAAACATCAAAAATCGACAAAGGCATGAACAAAGGATCGACAGCAACTGCACCGTGCAAGTTTTATAACTGTCACGCAAGTACACTTGCGCGACACCCTTGGTCGCGCAGGTGACTTGCACGACCTAAGTGGTAACCGCCCTGTAACCGCCCGGGGTCTTCTTTTGCCTATAAATAGACCCTGTGGGCCCCCCATTCCAGAGGATCTTTTTTCCAGAAACTCGGATTGAAGCTCCTGACGCCCAAGTCTCTTCTCAAAGCTTCCGGAACACTTCTAAGGTAATTTCTTACCTAGAACGGAAGATCTAAAGAGAAGAAGGAAGGCCTAAGTGTTGAAACTTATCAAACACTTGCACGCCGATTTATTTCCTTCAATATAACTTGCGCGTCCCTTTTCTGGAAGAACCTCAAGAGGATTCTAAAGGGTTTAAAAAAGAGTCGCTCAAATATTTCTATGCTGGTTGAAAATCGCGCAAGTACACCATGTGTCGCGCAGGCATACCTGCGCGACCAAAACTTGCGCGCCCACGGAAGACTTGCGCGTCATTCAAGACTTGCGCGCCCCTACCTTTTTGGGTTCCCATCTTGCCCATTTTACCCCTCTTAAGCCATTACACCTTTCCTTTTTAAGATTCAGTCTTCAAGACACTCTTCAAATCCAATTATGGCATGATTTCTTGATTTGACTTCCTTATCTGAAAGGAATTCTGTGGAATATCTCTCAAAACCTAGTGATTTAAATATCCTTATGTCACTAAATATAGAGATTTCATTCATTCAACGTCATCCTTTAAGATGAAAGAATCTTTAACTTGGGCATCCTTCTTTAGGAGTAAGCCCCAAATTCTTAAAGTTCCCAAACTTGGGCATCCTCCTCAGGAGTAATCCCCAACCTCAAACTTGGGCATCCTCCTCAGGAGTAATCCCCAACCTCAAATATGGGCATCCTCCTCAGGAGTAAGCCCCAAACCTTAATCCCTAACCTGGGTCTCCTTTTCAGGAATAAGACTCAGTCATAATCTTGGGCTTTCTTTTTAGGAGTAAGCCCCAAGTCCCCTAACCTGGGTCTCCCTTTTAGGAATAAGACTCAGTCATAACCTGGGCCTCCTTTTTTAGGAGTAAGTCCCAGTCATAACCTTGGGTTTCCTTTTCAGGAGTGAACCCCAAGCCCCCTTAAAATTTCTCTTAACCAGTCCTAATTTACCCTTGATTTGGGTTTCTTTTTCAGGAGTAAAACCCAATCATAAGTCTCCTCCTAATTTGGGCATCCTCCTTAGGAGTAAGCCCCAAGATTAGAGTATTCAAATCTCCATAAAGCACATATACCTTTATGGACCCTGTTCCTGGATTTTCTCCCTAAAAGTAAATCCTAAACCTTCATCTATTTGGGCAGTCATACATACATAAGCCCCAAACAATTTCTTATGGTTGCATCTTTCATGGCACAATTGTCTAATTTTTACCAATACCTCTTGTTTCTCACACCGATCATGACTCACATGATCTTAGAGTGTAAAAGTAATTATGACATTCTTCTTTGAGCCATCAATCATAAACATCATACTCCATTACTCGAACTACGTGGGTTCTGATTCCTTTTCCAAAACAAAGGATACGTAGGTAGCCCATTTATGGGTTCGATCCCAACTTTAAAATAATCCCTGTCCTTCTGAATGACGATAAACTTAAAGTGCCCCACTGAGTGGATTTAAAACCAGCCTGGTCATCATAATGACCAAGAGACTTTTATATCAATTTTTTTGAAGGATACCATTGACCAAGAATCTCTAAATAGATATAGATGATTCTCTATTTGATGAAGAACCTCGAATACATATAAAAGATTCTCTAAATTTCTTGCATATTTAATCATTGATTGTTAAAACTAAAGGAAAGCACATTTTATACTTGGTAATGTAATAAGGATTCACGAACATAACTTAAATCTATAAAGAGAGTCCCGGAGTAGACAATAATTCCCCTCAAAAAGGTGTGGTGAGTCTGACCTCCCATCCTCTCGACCAATGCAAATTCCTAAGCCTCATTAGTCCACAAGCTAATGAGCGCCTACCTTTGGAAAGTGGGTCCAAACGGATGTGGAATCATTGGATGTTTCCGGTTCTACGAACAAACCCGCTAGAAACCGATCGAAATGTTTGAATCTCCCGTCCAGGAGGTCATCCCCAAAATCCGTGCGAAACAATGACCTAATAAATTTTAGGCATGATTTTAAAAGTTTAAAGGATATATCTGAATAATTGAAACATCATTAGAACACAATGAAATTTTTCTAATTTTAACATCGACTATTCATATAACCAATGTTAAAACTATTATCCCAATTAGTTTTAACATCAGTTTTAAATAATTGTTTTTAAAATCCACTTCTAAATGGATTTAATGTCATTCATTTGATAACTAATGTTAGAAACCCACTTCTAAAGTAATTTAACAATAGTTATTTAAATAACTAATGTTAAAACATTTTTAATGTTGGTTATTAAATAACTAAATTTAAAACCCAGACATGAAAGCTATTTTTACTAGGGTATATTTTCCACACAAATATGTTCCATTGAATGAGGTTAGTATTCCAACCCCACGCTCACTTTCTCATATGAATATTGATAATATATTATTTTAATCACAAATTATCACTTATTATAGAGGGAACCTTGTTAGGAAATCTATAATGATGAGGTAGTAGAATAATACCCATTGGGAAATGAACTCTTATATAGTAACTCAGATCTCTGAACCAAATCATGTACTTTTTTACGTTTTATGTCATGATATTTTTCCCATTATTTTCTATTTTTAGTGCCTTATGAGTTAAACGAAGAATATTGGGGAAAGTGGTGTTGGGAAGTTGGGTCTCCCCCACAAAATATATACATGGAGAACTAAACTATTATAATGGTGGCCCTGATGCTCAAGGATAAATCCTCTACTATGGAAAGAGAGATCCTACCACATAGTGTTAATACTCAAGATGTTGAGGAGGGAGTTTCAGTAGTGGGAATTACTGGAAATTATTTATGGGCTTTGGTTGTGAAATAATAGATATTAATAGTTTCTTTACCTGGCACCAATAGATATAAATAGATAAACCTCTTTAGTATATCATTGAAAGGTACTCATATCATATTGTATTGATTCTAATAATATTCTAATAAATAGTCTTGAGGAAGTTTTGAGGCTCGTGGAGATGGAACAAGGTGTGAGGGAGAATATGGGGACTAACCATCCTAGATCATTTGATATCTATTAAAGAATTTATCATTATTAACAAAGACCTTACAGACCATAAGTCTTGATGTCAACATTTCTTTTTTCATTTATCTCTATAATATATTGATTTAGGTTCTGATTTTGTATAGTTTTTTCTATAATAAATGTTTGTAGAAGGATCCTTAATTGGGAGTATAATACTCTTATACCCTTATGAGATTATTTTTATACCACTCTTGGTTCAGGTCCTTGGATAGACCTTCTAGGCTCTTTGGGGGAATTCAATGAGGATTTAAATGTACGTCTTCTTAAAGATGTTAAACCATTCATTTAAACCAATGAACTAGTGATAATGAAGGTGACCGTAACCCATGAAAAAGAATGTAAGGTGACTGGTGAAGTTGTGATATTCATAGATGCTATTTTAATCAGACTATTCGATGAAGTAGTATAAATGGGATGGATTTAAATATTTGAAAGTGGAAGTAAATATTGAATTCTATTATCTCTAACTTTTATACATGTAAACTAATTCATATAACTTAGGTGATTAGCCACAATAATATCATCAACATCTGTAGAGTAGGAAATAGATAGGTTTACTACCCCAACATCCCAATAGTTAGCTAAATCAAAGGGCATTGAGGATATTAAGCCTATGTTCACATTAAGTGACTCGATGTTATCTTATTATCTAGTCTCTCATGTGGGTTCTATCTTAAATCCAGGGTCCCTTATGCTTCACCAGTCTATGAGATAGTTGTTGCGTAGGACATATAGTAGATAATCCATGATATACCTATGTAATAACTATCAAATAACTTCCCAAGATTCAACACAAGTGCATGGAATCAGGGTGTAGATAATTTGACTACAAATAGATCCATGCTGCCATAAATAAAATATTTGATCAGTGGGAGCAGTGTGAGAAACTTTTAATTGATCTATCGAGAGATGAGGCTATTGTCCTCCATATAGTACTTAAGGATATTTCACATCATGTGCTACCTAGACCCACTATTATAGTGGCTGAGTAGTGACAATTTTCTTTGAAGGGGAATATTTAGAGAGACATAAACATAAAAAGTTAATGAAAATTGAGTAAAATAGAAGATAACATGAGAGTCCTACTAAAGAGGATGATAAGGAAAGATAGAATTATATTATCTTAGATTACAAGTTACTGTGAGTGGATAAATTAAACTTTATGAACTCCATCAGGTTATTGTTGACTCTAATTGATCACTTATCCAACTTGAAGATTTGGTAAAATAAATTTTATAGAAATCTTTTTAATATTTTTCATTCTTATTTTTTTATCAATAATTTATAAGATTATCCAAAATTGTGGATTCTTATTCCTTAAATTGTTTTCCTTAATGATTAAAAAATTTCTTATCTAAAACTATTATCAATTTCATGAAATTTTTTGTTTCTTTAACTATAAATAATTAATAATACATGAAACCCACAAGAAGTAACATCATAATAATTTAATATTCTAAAATATTAAATGTAGATGGGTTTATAAATCATAATTTCAAAACACTTGATTCAAATAATGAAGATTCTTAATCAGTGAAGACCACAATCATAGTGTTGGTTCCCTAGGAGGGGGTGAATTATTGAACAATATTTCATTTTATTATTTTATAATTTATTATAAAATAAATATTTCTAACTTGTTATATTAAATTATCTATATTATAAATTTCTCACACATCTAGAAAACTGAAACAAACAAAAAAACTGTATATATATGGTTCATTGCTCAAAATGAGTAGATAATCCTTAGAATGATCTAAAATCACCCAAAAAATCATCCAAAATAATAACAATTGTAGATACAATGAATATGTTATATCAAGAAATCATTTTATAAGAATAAAATAATATTTTATCTTGAAAAGTTTTACTTTTTTTCTTTATCTTTAATGGGGTAGGTTTTATCCTTTTACTCTAACTATATTGGCTCAAACTAATTGTATAATTCTGACTTTATTTTTTCACAATGTTTAAAGAGTGCAAATTATTATTTTTTCCATAACACAAAACAAAAGTATGATGATCACACACACAAACCAAGTGTAAATTCCTCATCCTCTTCCTCCCCTATTTTTACCTCTGCATGTACTTTTTTTTCTTCCTCTTCTTACACTTCTTCTCCCATTATGTGTTCACTACACTACAAACACTTTTTCCAAAAATTCTATATATATATATATAATTATGAAATAACCCTATTAAGAAATATTTTATATAATAGAAACAAATTTTCCCTCTTTAAATGTGAATTTCAAATTTTAAATTCAGACAACTAACTACCATAAAATGATTCTAAAATTTTAACTACTCTTCATTCCTTAGGTATATCGAGGTAATAATTTCATGATTATATATGTTATGGAAATATAAAAAACATCCTTATCATATTTTAAAAAATTATTCTCCCTTTTCAACATGAAAATATTATTCATGGCACAAGAACATTTTTCCTCTCTAGGTTTGCATGATCAAGGCGTGATACCATGCATTGCATCATGACACATTAAACCATATAAAAACAATAGAGATAATAATTATCAAAAATTTGAATCATAGTTTAAATCCATCCTATGATGCACACTTCCTTTTTTATTTGGTTTTTTCTTTCTCAATATTATTTTACTTTCTCTCAAACCATAAGGGAAACTACAAGATTTTATTCCCCCAAGGCTTAAATCGCAGCACGAATATCATCTATTGGCTTAACCCTTATTCTCTAAATCATGATTTAGTTTGTCAGAAATGTAAAAAATATTTTGTATAAACTTATATATTCCATTTAGATTAACCCATATGTACTATAATGTGAATTTAAAATTATCCAAATTCTATTCCCTCTATGTACCTTTATGCACATGTGATAACATTAACATACCATAGTGATTGGATACTTTTTAAATTTTCCAATCATATCTTCCTAGAACATACTATCCCATATATAACAAACATTACCAAATTTCTAGATCCATTATTCTTATCATAACTTAACAAACACATACTAATACATTATAAATTTTCAGACTGTAATCCTATATTAACTCTTACATTCTAGGACTTTTACATTTTTGTTGTCGGTTTGTTAAGAGTAACTATTACATATTTATATTATATACTAATAACATATCCAATTTTATAGATCTTCTACTTAAGACTGAATGACCATTACACATTGAGTAGAGTTACCTTCACTTATAAGATATATCCAAATTTCATACCCAAATTTCTCAACAAAAAAACTCTTCCAAGAAACTCTATAATTCATTAAAACAACTCCAAATTTCTTTATACCCTTCAAATAATATTATAAAATTTATTATACATGAGTTTCAAAATGATTTATGTATTGAAAAAATACAATAAATAAACATATCATCCTATTCTATTCTCTAACTATTACTCCATAGAAAAACAACACTATTGTAATGACCCCCTCCCCAAGGTATACCCTTCCTAGGTCAGTAATGAGAGGAGATATTTAATGACACATGAGTCCCACCTCAAGTTGGATTTGGGTTGGTGACTAGCATTGTGGGTATATTAATCACACAAATGAGAGGCATTACCCTATAACAGAACACATGCAAAAGAGATAGATAATACAGACACCAACCAACTCCAACTCAGAATGAAATATAAATAAATCCCATGCACACATATTTAATTTTATGCAAGAACTACTAAAATTTAAGGGGAAAACTGAAAGTACCAAAAAAAAGTAAAATGACAGTGGCCACGAAGCCCGAACAGCTCCTATGACCCCATGATGGTAGTAACTATCCTCCCTCCAACCTACTCCATGTGACCTGAAAAATAGTTTATATAACATAGGGTAAATATAACAGTATACTTAATAGGATCCTCCCTAGATCCTCTCATGAAAAATTAAAGAAAGAATGCTAAATCACTGTAAACCACAACTGAAACTAACCCATCACCTAAATAAGTATACAATGTTCCCAACCTCACCATGGCTACTCTCATAACTATACATGTAACATCCCAAGATTTTAAAAGGAAGCCCTATGTTCTTAAATGAACTACTGATTACTATGTGAAATTTATAACCTAGCTTTTAGTCTTCATTTTTTCACTTTTATGTTTTGAATTTGAAAAGGTGGTCATCAACATTTGTGTTCAGTAAGTTATTTAGAGTCTGAAAGAACCAACTTGTTTTCTTGGTGAATAGTAACATACCCTTATGAATAGTAATATGACCCTAATGAATAGTAAATTTTTTTATTATTTTTTTCTTAAGGATTTAACATAATGACATTTTGGTTAGTTTTTTAATGTGATATAAAAGCAGTTATAGAATTAAAATTGTTAATTTTTGAATTAAGTGTGATTTTATTTAAAAATTTAATTAATAATATTTAAAAAATTATTTTCATAAAATTGAGTTCATTTTTAAATTATAAAAATTGAAAAATGGGTAGTGTAAATTTTTGGGATTTTTTTAAAATTCTTGAATTTTTTATGAATAGTGAAATACAGTAAAATACCATATATTCAAATTATCAGTTAAATGCACTATTTATGACATCATAAGTGATGTAATACCAATTGGTTCGAACTCAAATGACATTTTTAATATTTGGGGTCATGTTAATTAATATTATTCTTATTATTGAGTAAAAATATTATAATAACGATTTAAATAATGTAAAACACCTCCTCTCCTCCACTATAAATACCACCCTAATTATCCTCTTCCTCCTGCACCTCTCAAGCCTTGAGACTTACCTAAGTTCTTCCCAATAAACCTCCTAAGGATATTTCCCACGTCCTAGATCTTATGGTATCACCCAATGGCCAATGTCAAATTTCTTAAGGAGGATCTCAAGAAGAAGAGATCAAGAGGTAAGAAATCCTCATTCTTTTTCATGTGTTTTCCTTTCCTTTCCTTTTATTTTATTATAGTCTATTTCCATCCTATTATTCAGGAGGCATGAAAGATACAAAAATATTGTATATTCTGGATGTTCTCATGTTCAGGTAAAATTCATCATCATTCTTCTTCACCTCTCCCACTTATTCAAAGAATAAAAACATTGTTTGTGATGTGTCAAATTACCAACATCGTGGACGATGTGATTTTAATTTTCTTTAATTCCATAAGATCTGGTAATGAAACCATTTATTTTTTTGAAAAATATTATATTATATGTATTATATCCTATTTAATTTTCTTTAACTAACTTATGTACATATTACTAAATGATTAAACAAAACAAGTTCATTGTTGTCGAAAAATCTCCTGAATTAACCCAAACGATCATCATTAAATTTTCACTAATGATTCATCCACATGATATATAAAATAATTCAATATAAGATCATCCTACCTCTTTTAATATCATTAATAACATGTAATATCAGTTCTATATGTTTATCCATATTCTACACGAACTTCCATTCATAAATACAAGTGAATCCTTCAAGAAAACCATAAAAACGAACATTCCCGGACAATGGATTTAAACCCTATAACTCATACAAAGGCCCATAAAATAACATAATAAAACCATAATGAACCATATTAATTTAAAAAAAGGTTCTATAATTTTTATTTAATGAGTCTAATGTGGTTATTCAGGACTTTAAAGTGAAGAAAGCATTCAGATACAAGGTAAGGTGAAATTCTTGAACCCAACCTTCTTCCTTTGAGTTCTCCCTCTTTCACTCCATGTTTGGTATGGGTTACCCTTAAAAATAATTTATTCATCAGTATACACCCTTTTATGGGATATAAATTTTCTCTACTTGATTTTTTGAAAAACCCAATGTTTTCAAAAATAACTCTTCCTTCAAATAAACACACCCTTTTTTACTTCTTAAATATTGTTTCACTCTTCACTCATGGTTAATGGTTCTATGTTAAGAATGATATTACCTATTTATTTTGGGGAACAAATGTTTATGAAAGTATTATTTATTATGTGAAACCCATTTCTTTCCATAGGTTAGGTTATGTTCAAGTTTTACATATTTTTAATGTGGCATTCTTGATAATGTAAATATTATGATGTGACGAGTGCACCCAGAATTATGTAGCGCAATATGAATGTTTGAATGTGATGTATGCACCCGAAATTATACAGCGCTCCAATACATTGGGTAAAGTGATAAATCTCATGATAAAAGGGTAATTATTCATGAACATGATGCTAGTATTGTTCATAACTATGTGTGGTGGTTAACCACTAAGACATGATATTTTATTTTTTTTATGAATTTCCACATTTCAAGTATCTTATTAATGTTTCCTATTATGTTCATGATCCCTTTTCTATGTTATTTTTATGCTCACAACATGTTGTATTGTTTTTATCTATCCTCTTACTAGGCTTTTATATCACCCCCTTTTTTATGTATATCCTAAGGTGAATATGTGTACTAAAGAGTTTTTCAGAGAAAATAAGAAGGTGGAGAACAATGGGTTAAATAAATGTTTATGTTTTGTGTTGTAAATGTTAATGTATGGTTTTTTTAAATCCTCCAAAACCTTGATCGGAAAAGTTCCTCGAACGTATAAT
Organism: Viscum album; assembly: GCA_963277665.1. Classification (NCBI taxonomy): domain Eukaryota; kingdom Viridiplantae; phylum Streptophyta; class Magnoliopsida; order Santalales; family Viscaceae; genus Viscum; species Viscum album. Next base: position 1,057,950,043 of record OY728133.1, read on the forward strand.
ATACTGTGTATTTTTATTTTATCCTTTATAAAAAAAGAAATACACAACATGTTTTAGTACTGAATTCGGAAGTGCGGGTTCAGGGCTTTACAATTGGCCTCAAAGGAATAGTCTAGACAACTTGGGAGATTAGAAGTTGTTGTTTTAAAATTTACTCTTAAACTTCTAGTTAATTATGTACACATAAGAAAATAATTTTTATTAATTATCAATATATAAATTCATAATTATAAGTACAATAAACAAATTATGAGGGTGTAATTCATTTGAGGGGGGAAGAATATAACATCCCAATATTTTAAAAGGAAACCCTATGTGATTAAATGAACTACTGAGTATTATGTGACATTTATAACCTAGATTTTAAACTTAATTTTTCCACTTTTATATTTTGAATTTCTAAAATATGTCATCTACATTTGTGTTCAGTAAGTTATTTAGAGTCTGATGAAACCAACTTGTTTTCTAGGTAAATAGTAACATACCCTTATGAATAGTAATATGAATAGTAATATTCCCCTAATGAAGTGTAACTTTTATTATTATTTTATTTTCTTAAGGATTAAATATAATGACATTTTAGTTAATTTTTCAATGTGATATAAAAGCAGTTATGGAATTAAAATTGTTAGTTTTTGAATTAAGTATGATTTTATTTAAAAATTAAATTAATATTATTTAGAAAATTATTTTCAAAAAATGGAATTCTTTTTTTTAATTATACACATAGAAAATGTTTAGGGTGAATTTTTTTGGATTTTTCTGAAATTCTTGAATTATTGATGAATATTGAAATACGGTAAAATAACGTATATTCAAATAATCTGTTAAATAAACTATTTATGACATAATAAGTGATGTAAGACCACTTTTTTTGAACTCACATGTCATTATTAATATTTTGGGTAACATTAATTAATATTATTCATTGTATTGACCAAAAATATTATAATAATGATTTAAATAATGTAAAATAACTCCTCTCCTCCACTATAAATACCACCCTCATTCTCATCTTCCTCCTACACCTCTCAAGCCTTGAGCCTTACCTAAGTTCTAAACAAAAAACCTCCTAAGTCTCCTCCCCATGTTCTATACCTTCTAGTCTCACCCAATGGACAAAATCAAAGGCTTTAAGGAGTATCTCAAGGAGAAGAGATCAATAGGTAAAAAATACCCTTTCTTTTTCATGTGTTTTCCTTTCCTTTCCTTTTATTTTATTATAGTATCTTTCACTAGTCTTATCCAAGAGGCATTAAATATCCATAAATCTTGTATATTTTGGATTTTATCATGTTCATGTAAAATTAATCATCATTATTCTTCTCCTCTCCCACTTATTCAAGGAATAAAAACATTGTCTGTGATGTGTCAAATTACCAACATCGTGGATGATGTGATTTTAATTTGCCTTAATTCCTTAATATCTGGTCATGAAACCATTTTTATGGTTGAAACAGATTATATTATATGTATTATATACTATTATATGTTCTTGAACTAACTTATGTACATATTACATAATGATTAAACAAAACAAGGTCATTGTGGCGAAAAATCTCCTGAATTAACCCAAGTGATCATCATTAAATTTTAACTAATGATTCATCCACATGGTATATAACATAATACAATATAAAATAATTTAAAATTCTGTAATATCATTAATAACATGTAATATCATTTTTGTATGTTAATCCATGTTCTACACGAACTTCCATTCATAAATACAAGTAAATCATTAAAGAAAACCATAAAAACGAACATTCTTGAACAATGGATTTAAACCCTGTAACTCATTAAATGGCCCATAAAAAAACATAATGATACCATAATGAACCATATTCATGTAAAAAGTTTCTTTAATTGTTAATTAATTAATCTAATATGGTTATACATGACTTTAAAGTGAAGAAAGCATTCAAATACAAGGTTAGGGGAAATTCTCGAACCCAACCTTCTTCTTTTGGGTTCTCCCTCCTTCACTCCATGTTTGGTATGTGTTCTCCTTAAAAATAATATATTCATCATTATCTACCATTTTTTGGGATATAAATGTTTTCTATCTTGATTTTTTTTAAAACTCAATGTCTTCCAAAATAACTCTTCCTTTAAATAAACACACCCTATTTACTTCTTGAATATTGTTTCACTCTTTACTCATGGTTGATGGTTCTATGTCAAGAATGATATTCCCTCTTTATTTTGGGGAACAAATGTTTATGAAAGTATGATTTATTATGTGAAACCCATTTATTTCCATGGTTTATTTTAAGTTCAAGTTTTACATATTTTTAATGTGGCGTGCATGATAATGTAAATATTATGATGTTACGGGTGCGCCCAAAATTATATAGTGCAATATGAATGTTTGAATGTGACAGGTGTGCCTGGAATTATACAGTGCTCCAATGAATTAGTTAAAGTGGTGAATATCATGAGTAAAAGGTAAATTATGCATGAACATGATTCTAGTATTGTTCACAACTATGTTTGGTAGTTAACTACTAAGACATGATGTTTAATTTTTTTATGCATTGCCACATTTTATGTATTTTATTATTGCTTACTCTAATGTTCATGATCCCTTGCTTATGTTATGTTTATGATCACCCCATGTTGTATTGTTCTTATCTATCCTCTTACTGGGATTTTATCTCATCCCCTTTTTGATGTATATCCTCAATTGAATATGTGTACTAAGGAGTTTTCAAGGGACAATAAGAAGTTAGAGAAGAACGGATTAAATAAATGTTTATGTTTTGTGTTGTAAATACTAATGTGTGGTTTGTCTAAATCATCCAAAACCTATACTAGAAAAGGTCCTTGAATTTATAATATACTGTGTATTTTCTTTTATCCTTTATAAAAAATAAATACACATCATGTTTTCTTACTGAATTCGGAAGTGCGAGTACGGGGCTTTACAATACAAGAGTATATAATATAATAAATAATATCAAGGGTACCATGCTACAACTTCCCCACTAGTTTTCCACTTTTCCCCAATGTCACACATCCTGAGCATCTCTCTTAAAAAATTATTGCCTACAAACCCTTGGGAAAAGCACCACAACATGCATTCTGTGCAACACAACCACCATGTCCATGTTTCCAAATTAACCTGGTAGTTCTCAAGAGCCAGCATAGTTTAGATAACATGCATCATACGTCAGGTATTATACCTCAATCCATTATGGCACATATGTTTAGTAAGGATGATCAAGACATCACGGTCCATACACGTTACACATATAGAAGTCCATAAGAAACTATATCGAGAATAAATGTGTGTAAATAATCCCAAGACATTATAGCCTTCTACACACATATATGGGGAAAAATAACCATCCTTCCTACCAGAACAAGTTACTACCAAGAGAAGACAGTGGGGATAAAGGGGGTAGTCATCCATCCATCCTTCCACCGAGATGTTAAGAAAAACACCCCTAGGGTTTAGAATCATTGGGGTGTCAATTTCCATGACCGACATGGTGAATTATCATATAGAAACACAAAATTACAAAATATATTATAGCTCCCAACCACACTATAGTCATAAACTAGTATTAGAATCAATTACAAGTAACATCTCTCAGACTCTTAGCTGCCACTACTAAGACTAGGTATCCTATAAGCACATAACCATTTAAATATCTACATTAGATTACTTTAACCCTTTTTATTACTTTCACTTTATGTTAATTAATTATTTATCCATTAATTAGAAATTATCATTTCCAGATTACATTTCATTAGTATCACACCCAAAGTTCCATTCCCTCTAGGTATAACCAAACCAAGACCACAGTTTCATTAAATTATTTCCTCATCATTTCATCCCATCAAGCTCCAACCCCATGGGTTAACATCATTTATTGAATCATTTATTAATGAAATTATCACTTTTCTATAATTCCAAGTATTCTAGAAAAACACTCCAAGGTTCCTAATATAATGGGATCAACACGGTGAGTAGATGAACTACTTGTCGAGTATTTTCCATATATAGCTGAAGCGTATGCCCGTCCACCCTTGAGAAGATAAATACAGAAATCATGTGGAATACCCCCACACATCTTCGTGTCTTTGGGAAAGAGGGTAATAAAGACCATATACCACATGTGGAGGGGAAAGTAAATCATATAAAAAACAACAAGATTCAACAAGAATCTAACATTCACATCCAACTTATTTCTTCATCTTCAATGTCCTCCCTGACACCCACATGCCTAAACTAATGCATCTTGACACTCTAGGCGTCAACTACTGCGACCACAACCATTGGACCTCCTTGCCCCCACATACCACAACAAATCACCTGGTTCATCCATCCCAGTCTCACACCAAAACATAAAAAGCATGAAACAAACAACATAACAACTAGGCTCTTGGCCCTAAATAAGGCATTTTGACTTCGCATACAACGAGCACTGACAACTTCAAATAATAAGGCACATGGCCTTTAAAATCAAGAGGCTAACTCAAAACCCTTCATGGAATTATCTTTTTATCACAACCAATCCATTATTCAATATTGAATTAATTGATTCAATTAAACATTCATAACTACATCCATTTGATTTATCACCAAGCACAACAACAACAACCAGATTCACTAAGATTCCTCTTTATCTTTGGCCAAATAAATTTTAATTTAATATCTACATTACATTATTTACCAATTTCAATCAATAACGTCATGATAAACAAGAAATTCATAGATATGATATTATCAAGGAAATCAAGATGCAAAATGTTATCATTTTATAAAGCAAAAACATATGATCAATACTAATTATTTACTTCAGTTCAATATTTATTATTCCAATTTCATTAGGTTCTAATGGATAAATCATACTAACTGTATGACTGCATGTAAAAAGAATATTGAATCCATGAATCCCCTACCTCAAAAATGTTTCTGATGTTCTTTTCATGAGAATGAGCCGACACAACTAATCATGATCACTTCTCCCGTAATGACTACACCACCAGAGGATACCTCAGAACAACCACATAAACCAACACCCAAGAAAGGACCATTAGAAACATGGAGATCACATGTCATAACATAGAAAGGATAACAGGAGGAAACAAATCAAGGAACCATGAAGAACTGAGGTATAGCATACCTTATATCGAAGACGGATTGACACTTCCTAGTTGCACCAAGAGAGGGGGTGCACGTGCAACAAGAAAAACTCTAAGGGGAAACAATCCAAGGATGGAAGTTCGATCGCATGACTCCTGTGGGAGTAAGAAATTTGGGTGTCTCATACAAGTCAAGAACAAGGCAGAAGTTATCTTGTCCTTTTGAAAATCTAAAGGAAGCAGCGGTTTAGATATGGATTAGATTTTCCATTAAAGGAAGATATCATCAATTCTACACGTTCTGACCAAGTAAATTCACTTGTACCCTTAGGGAAATTATGATAGGAGTTATGGGATTAGAAATGGCCTTAAATTCCTTAAAATAAGGTTTTGAATTCATTTTACCTCAAAGAAAACATCAAAGGACCAAAACTATAGGAAGTTGGAAACACTGAACACCTACAGACTTGGAAACATTGTACACCTATCAGTATATGGAAACAATGTACACCTACTAATAGATGACTCACCGACATGGAATCATTATACACCTACCAATATCTGGAAACATTGTACACCTACCGATAGCTATAAACATCATACACCTACTAATAGATGACTCGTCGGCCTGGAAACACTATACACCTACTAATAGCTGTAAACACTAAAAACCTACATAAAAATGGAATCATTGGACACCTACCCATAGTTGTAAACAATGTACACCTACAGATATCTAGAAAAATTATACACCTACTGACAACTGGATACACTATACATCTACCAATAGTTATAAATATTGTACACCTACTGATAGATGAATCACCAACCTGGAAACACTATAGACCTACTGATACACGACCCCCCAACCTGGAAACACTATAAACCTAAAAACATCTGGAAACATTGTACACCTACAAATAGCTGGAAACACTGTCCACTTGTAGACAGTTGTAAACACTATTCACAAAGCTTGATTTTTTTAAATTTTTGGGAATAAGTTACCTTGACCTCAAAGAACACCTCAAACACCAGATTTCTTCAAAGGAATGGACTAGAGAGGGCTAGGAAATTACATTATATACTTATGAATACATTATCGTCCTTGAGAATCCAAAACCACCCTAGAGAGTAAACAGAAAAGGGGTTGTTAGAACAGCCACCCCACGAGATACCTCTCAAGGCGCTCGCCACCATAGGAGCTCAACTACTTCAAAAGGGAATATGTGAAACCACGTAACAACTACAACCAGCTCCTAAACACTCTCCAAAGGTAGATACCTCTCAAAATAAATAAATCTATAAAATGCAACAAGAGGAAACCATTTCATAAACGGAAATGGTCTACAACCAAAAACTAAACAATGTTACAATAATAGCTAAACATCAAATAGATATGGATACTAAGAATGTATATGTGACTCACGTTGCCAATTAATATTCTCCACACCACCGTGCTGCCACAATACACGTACCAAGTGGATAGCATGCTCGTGAAACACCTTCTCCTTGTGGTACTAGATCTCAAAAAACTACTCCTTGATGGTCGCATCATCATCAACATCGATCTCACCACAATCAATGATGTGAGAGTCATCATGAAGATAATGATAGATATGTGACAGTGTAAAAACATTATGCATCCTTCACATCTATGGGGGAAGTGCTACCCGATATGCCACGACTCCAACACGAGCCAAAACCTTGAAATTCCCAACAAACCAGGGAGAAATCTTACTCCTATGACCAAACCTTCACTACCCACGATGAGGAGTCAACTTAAGAAAAATTTGATCCCCAATTTCAAAATAAAAAGGTCTCGTCTACTAATTAGAATATGATTTATGATGATCCTACGTTGTCTTCATCCTCTCGTGAATCACCTGATTCATGCACTACATCACTATGTGACTTCCTGCTCAACACATCGATTATAACGTTCCCCTTAATAGGTGTATACAAGATTTGGAAGTTTTAATCCAATAAGAACTACATCCATCAATTATATCACAATTTTAGGTCATGTTGGGAGAAAACATACCACGGGATTTTATGATTGGTGAAGACCACATAGGGATCTTTAATATGGTAATGTGTCCCTAACTTCAGGGAAAACAACACTGCTACCAAATCAAGATTGTGGGTGGCATAGTTATTCTCATGGGGACATAATTTTTGAGACCCATAAGAAATGACCAATCTATGCTGAATCAGAACACATCCTAACCCCAGATGTGAATCATCATAAAAAAACCTCAAACTAAACTCCTCCTACTGGAAGAAAAATAACTCGATCACTAACCAGCATCTCCTTCAGATTTTTGAAAGATTCTTGACACTTATTAGTCCATATGAATGCCCGATCCTTTATATTCAATGCTTTCATAGGAGTCGCAAACTTAGAGAAATCATCGATGAACATCTTGTAACATCATGAAAGACCAAGAAAAATTCACACCTATTCCACTATCATGGGGGTTTCCCAAGACACAACTGCTTCTATCTTCGAAGGATCCATAGATAATCCCATCCGGGACACAAAATTCCCTATGAAACAGAATTCTTGATCCCAAAACTCACAATTCAAAAACTTCCCAAATAGATACTGTCGACGATGAACTTTGAAAACCACATGTAGATACTTTGCATGCTCCTCCTCATAAGTGGAGTAAACAAGGATTTTTTAAATGAATATAACCATGAAATTATCCAATAAAACATGAAACACATCATTCATAATCACCATGAACATATCTGGATCATTCATCACACCAAACAACATTACAACAAACTCGTAATTCTCATGACGAGAATGGAAAAAAGTCTTTGGGATGTCCTCATCCTTTACACGCATCTGATGATATCCTGGCCACAAATTGATATTCATGAACCAACATTCACCCTTATGTTGATCCAATAAATCATCAATCCATGTAACAAGGTTCTTCACTATCACTTTGTTCAAACAATGATAATCAACACACAACTGTAAACTGTTTTCAGCCATCTTCATGAACAAAACTGGTGCACCCCACAGTGACACGCTTAGTAGAATGAAACTACACTACAATAGTACAGCAAGCTATATACATAGCTCTTGAAACTCAGAATATGACAAATTGTATGGAGACATCGAAATAGGAAACACACCTGTTTGTAGATTGATCTTGAACTCGATCTCTCATCAAAGGGGTAATACTACAAACTCTCCTGGAAAGACATCAGGGTACTCTTCAATGACCCAATGAAATACTGGCTGCTAAACCTTTGATGAACTCTACATCAGCTCACCCCTCAAGGATGATAATAATGAAACACACCTTTGACCCATCTGAGCATCCCACTCACCAATAAACACTGCTAGCTCTCCATCAGCATTGAATAACACCAGCTACCTCCTAAATAAATCCATGATAGATTTCATCAAATACAACCATTCCATTACAAATATGACATCATATGGTTATATATGTAAACATAGTAAATCTACCCAAGAGTGGTTCTACCCCAACACTGGCTCACAATCTCTAAATTCTTCAAACAAGTCAACTCAACCTCCAACTGGTGTAGTCAATACCAAAGGAATTGGAATCCTCCCTACCTCATGTCCCCAATAATGGAAAAGGGTAGGTGATATGAAGAAGTGTGTCTCTCATGAGTAAAACAAGGCATACACCCATGTAGAAAAAAATCAAAGTGTTCTTCGAATGATATCTGGATCGCCTGGCACTAGCAACGCTAAAGCATGAAGTTAACCACAACCTCCTTCAAGGCCTCTATAAACCTGTTGATGGACACCACCATGGCCATAATCTACTCTTTGAAGACGGGGAGCATCCCGAGGAAGTCCTCTACCTACGCCATCTTCCCTATGTTGATCCAAAGCTATTGCAACCTACTACTACTGCCTCGGATAGAACTCCCTCAATGGAGGAACCTAAAGTGGAACACCTAACGCATGATGGATTCTCAGAAAGGTCGAGAACTCTCTCTACGGATGACCCCAGCCTCAACAAGAAAACAAGAACTTGTACCCTTAGCATAGGTCTGAGAGCTGATGCCCTAGATAAATGAGATAATGAGTGGTGGGACCTACCCCCAGTCGAATGGAAACTCTTCTGCCCTAAAAACCTAGAACCCCAGACCACAACTCTACTTCATGAGGAATCATGATGACTCCCCTACCATGATGATATGGTTCTGGATAACATCCTCTCAATGGCCTTTTCCCTTTCTAGCACCTCAATATGCATCTTCATCATAAATATGGTGACCTAGAACTAGATCTTTGGATGCAAAGTCTCCTCAAAATGTGTCACCCTGTCCTCCTCATCTGGAAATAGGTCTGAGACATATTGTAAAAGGTTCCTAAAATGAATTACAAACTCTCTTACACTAGATCACCCCTATTGAAGGGTAATTTTCTCATGTCGACTGGTTGCCTTCATAGTCGAATAATGAAACTCCACTCTAAACTGGTCTTAGAACTCCTCCCACAAGACTGTCGACTCCTCATGATCTCCGGGGAACAAGAACCACCACTACCACACTGCCCCATGTAGCATCGTCACATCCCATGACACCTATTGCTCCTTCCAAGAATAGATCAAACTGAAATCTATCTCAAACTCATCCAACCAGTTTTCTATGGCTTCATCTGAAACAAATCCATCTTACTTCTATAGACTCTAGTGTGGAAACACGTGGAGTGTCATCCTCGAAGTTTCTTTATCATCAAACTTTACTTTATGGTGACCGGCTGACTCATCCTACTAAGCACATTCTTCATGAACCTGATGAAGATGTCGACCTAGAGCCATAATCATAAAAGAACAAATAGTTAGAACTCCTAGAACTAGAATATGGAAGAATTTACATTAATTAATTATTTTCTTTTCTTAATTTAAGTTAACCTATCCCATTTTCTAATGATTCAAATGTAGGAACAAATAAGAATGATGCATGATACATTCCTAGGTCTCTACTTTACAACAAGTATCACCTCATTTAGTATCCACTGAAAACTTGTAGGTTTGGGAATCAGATCACATGGGGCCCTAAATACCTGTGTCTCATCCATTCTTCTGTTTTTATAGTGATTACTAAACATAGATGACATTATTTCACTACCAAACCATGAAACCTCACCTTTTCCTAACTCTAAACTCCATACTATCCCTCAACCATACCTATAATGCCACTCTATCATGACCCCCTCCCCACAAAGTGTACCCCTCTTAGGTTGGCAATGAGAGGAGAGAGATAGTGACACCTGACTCCCACCTTCAGTAGCCCTTGGTTGTTGACTAGAACCAAGGGTATAGTAAACACACAAATGGGAGGCATTACCCTCTAAGAGAACACATGTGAAAGAGAGAGATAAGACATACACCAACCAATTCTAACTCAGGATTAAATATAAAATAAATCCCATTTAATTATATTTAATGTCATTCAAGAACTACTACAACTGAAAAGGAAATATGGAAGTGGTAGTTGGGTTTTGGCTTAGTGGTAAGCACCCCTTAATTCTACATGAAAAATGGGGGTTCAAAACCCATTGGGCGCAGGTACTGTAGTGTACTGTAGCAGTGGAGGCACTGTAGCAACGATGGGCACCGTAGTGGCGGTAGGTCACTGTAGCAGAGGCAGGTTACTATAGCAGTGGTGAATACTGTGTTGTACTATAGAAGCATGGGTACTGTAGTAGTACTATTCATAGAATGGGCCTTGGGACAAAAAAATGGGCTTATGGGCCATGTAATGGGCTAAATGTCCACTGGGCCTTCGGGCTATATAATGGGTATCCCTCTACCCGGTTAAAGAGATATTTTCTTTACTTTAATAATAAATGAGGCTTCGGCCCCAACTTTAAAAAAAAGGGAAACCTGGAAGTGACTAAATAAAGTAAAACTAAAGTGACCACAAAGATTGAATAGCTCCTAGAAACCCAAGATAGTAGTAACCAACCTGATCTCTAACCAACTCAAAGTGAATTAGAAAACAGTTTATATAATATAGGGTGAATATAAAAATATACTCAGTATGATCTTTCCCAGAGCCTCTCATGAAAAAAGTAAAGAAAGCATGATAAAGAACAGTGAATAAAAAGGGAAACTAACTCTTCACTTAAATAGGTATAATATGTTCTCAAACTCATCATGTCTAATCTCACCAAGTATCGTATACAAGAGTATATAATATAATAAATAATATCAAGGGAACTTTACTACCACTTCCCCACTGGTTATCCAATTTTCCACAACGTCGCACGTCATGAGCATCTATCTCCAAAAACTCTGTCCTACAGATACTTGGGTGAAGCACCACAACATGCACCTCATACAACACCACCACCAAATCCAAGTAACCAAACTAACCTAGTAGTTTTTGAGAGCCACCATATCTCACACAACTTGTATCATATGTTGGGTATTATAACTCAATCCATTATTGACCATGCATAGAGTAAGGACCCTCAAGCCATCAAAACCTATACATGTTACACCTATAATAGCCCATGGGAAACTATATCCAGAATATATGTGTGTGAATAACCACAATACATTATAGAATTCTACACACATATATGGTGAAAACTAACTTTCATTCCCACCAGCACAAGTAACTACCAAGAGAAGAGAGTGGGGCCAAATGAGGTAGTTATTCATCCATCCTCTCATCGATATGTTGGGGAATACACATACCTAGGGCTCAGAATCACCAGGGTGTTAGTTTCCATGAAAAATATGGTGGATTGGCATATAGAAACACAAAATTATAGAATATACTATAGATTACAACCACACTATGGGAATAACCTAGTCCTAGACTCAACTTTAGCTAACGTCTCTCGGACACCCAACTGCCACTGCTAATGCTAGGTATCCTATAAGAAAAAAACCATTTAAAGATCTACAGTATATTACATTATCCATTTTTATCAGTTTCAATTTAAATTAATTAATTATTTTACCATTAATTAACCATTATCATTTCCACATTACATTTCATTAGTATTGCACCCAAAGTTTCAAGCCCTCCAGGCATAACCAAACCATTTCTATAGTTTCATTAAATTGTTACCTTGTCATTGCATCTTGGTAAGATCCAACACCATAGGTTAACATAATTTATTCAATTATTTATTAACATAATTATCAATTTTCTGTAATTCCAAGTTTTCTATAAAAACGCTCTATCTTCCAAACACAAGGATCTCAACATGGTGAGTAGATAAATTACCCGCAAAGTCTTTGCCACCTATAGCTGGAGCGTAGGCCCATCCACCCTTGAGAAGATAAACAAGTAAAGAACATGGAATACCTCATGCATATTCGACTTTTTGGAAGGAGGGTAAGTAAGAACATCTACCTCAAGTAGTTGGGAAAGTAAATTAGATTATCAAACAATAAAATTCAATAATCATCCAACATTCACATCCAACTCATTTCATTATTTCTAGTGTCCTCCCAGACACCCACATGCATAAATAGATGTATCTCACCGCTCTAGGCATTAAATTCTACCATAAAAACCACTGAGCCTCCCTTCCACCACATACCACAACAACCCTCCAGGCTCATCCATACTAAGATCACACCAAAACACAAGTAGTAGGAAACAGGCAATATAGAAACTAGGATCTTGGCCCTAAACATGGAATTTGGCCTTCACACACAACGAGCACTAATAACTCCAAAGAATAAGGAGCTTGGAATTTAAAAGAAAGAGGGTAACTAAAAACCCTTCAACGAATTGTCTTTATCAAAAAATAGTTCCTTTATTATATATTGATTTAACCTATTTAATTAAACATGCATAACTCTATCCATTTGATTTATCACCAAGCATAACAAAAAAAAACAGATTCATTAACATTCCTCTTTATCTTTGGCCAAATAAATTTAAAATTAATATTGGTTTTAAGTTATTTACCAATTTCCATAAATAATTACATAATAAACAAGAATGGTATAGATATCATGATGTATAGAAAATTAAGAGGCAGAATGTTATCACGGTAAAAAACAACAACATATAGTCGATACCAATTTTTTACTCCAGTTCAATATTTATTATGTCAATTTCATTGTGGTCTAGTGTATGAATCATAATAACTGTACAAATGGATGTAAAAATAATATTGAATCCATGAATCCCCTTCCTCAAAAAGGATTCTAATGTTCTTTTCATGATAATGATCCAACACAACTGATCATGATCACTTCTCCTGTAATGACTGCATCTACCCGAGGATGTCATGACATAACTACATCAACCAACACCCAATAATGATCCATTATAAACATGGAGATCACATGTCGTAACATGGAAAATATAAATAGAGTAAATAGATCAAGGAATGTAGAATAAAGTAGGTATAACATACCTTATATCGAAGACAGATCGACACTTCCTAGTTGCACCAAGATATGGGGTGAACATGTAGCCGGAAAAACACCGAGGGGAAACAATCCAACGATTGAAGTTCAATCACACCACTCCTATGGGAGTAAGAACTATTGTCATCTCAAACCAAGAAAAACAAGAAGGAAGAATAATGCGGAAGCTATCTTGACCTTTTTAAAATCCAAACAAATCAACGATTTTGATATGGATTAAAATTTATATTAAAGGAAGATCTCATCAAGACTACGCGGTTTGACCTAGTAAATTCACTCGGACCCTTAGGAAAATTAAGATAGGATTTATGGGAGTTGAACCCACCTTAAATCCCTTAAAATAGGGCTTTGAATACATTTTACATAAATGAAAAAATCAAAGGGGACAAACTATAGGAAGTTGGAAACACTATACACCAACCGACCAGGGAATGTTGTACACCTACTGATAGATGAATCACTGACCTGGAAACACTGTACACCTACCGATAGCTGGAAACAATGTACACCTACCAATAGTTGGAAACACTATACACCTACTGATTGATGACTTATTGACCTGGAAACATTTTACACCTACAGATAGCTAGAAACATTGTATACCTACTGATAAATGAAAACATTATAAACCTACCGATAGATGACCTTCCAATAGCTTGTAACATTCTACACCTACTGATAGCTGGAAAAAAATCTACACCTACTGATAGATGGAAAATTTTTACACCAACCGATAGATGACCTGCCAATATATGGAAACATTGTACACCTATCGACAGCTGAAAACACAATACACCTACTGATAGATGACTCGTCGACCGAGAAACACTGAACACCTACCAATAGATGACTCACCAACCTGGAAACATTGTACACATATCGAAAGCTGGAAATACTGTAAACTGACCAATAGTTGGAAACATTGTACACCTACCGATAGATGACTCACCGACCTAGAAACATTGTACACCTACTGATAGATGACTCACTGGCCTGAAAAATTATACACCAACAAACAAATGTAAACATGGTTCACAAAGCTGGAAATTTTTCAAACTGTTGGTAAAAAGTCACCTTGACCTCCCAGGACACATCAAACACCAAATTTTAAAAAATTAATGTACCGAAGAGGTTCGAGCCTTTACAACTATTTTAGGGGATTATTCATAAAATAATGATTTAAAAGAACTCTACTTGGGTATTGGGAATCTTCTTATGGCCATAAAAATTATATATATTAACATCTCCCAAAACAGATCTTGATCTCAACAATATCCTCCATTATATTTTTTTGTCAACCATAGAACATAAATTACTCTTCAAACTCATCATACATAGAAATGAATCATCATTCAATAATTATAATTATACATGAGAAAATATGATGTAGGAAATAATAGCATTAAATAACAATATCATTATATTCATCAAATTTATGTATATACATTTCCCCACAACCAATTTTATACTTAAAATTCTTCTTCCACTAAAAAAATGTTCTTTGAACATGTGAATAGAAAGTTCATGTAAATATTCTCACAAAACATGTTAGAATATTTCATAACTCACAAAATCACATGTTGAATTCATAGTATACCCATTTTAGAAACCCATATAAATATATTCTCCCCATAAATAAGAGATATCTCCTTCATTATGTTGAACACATATATTTATATTCTCCGCTTATATATTTTTATCACCCATTGTAAATACATTAAAGAATAATTATAAAGGGATCTATTTTTTCATTATTTTCCTTTGAAAATAAATATACAATCAATAAGTGATATAGGGGGTTTAATTTTATCACACATTATCCTTTGATAGATAAAGAATGAGATTTATTCGTTCACCTCCACGCCTTGTTAATCACCTCCCTCTATGAACAAAACCGGCATTGATTGGATAAATTCTTCTTCAAATCCAATTTTATGTTCAGTGAACTCGTCTTATTCTTAAAATATGTAATATAACATGCCAAAGGATCTTTATTTTTTTACTCTTTACTTCTTCATTTTTAAAACATTGACACTATTTTCATGAAATAGAATAACCTTACTCTTTTCTCTATTTATGGTCTCTTCTAATTAACATAACTCCTTTAGAATTATTTTTTGAGTAAATGAGTTTCTCCTCCTTTTTTGGAGTTATAATTCTATAGTGTATTCTAGAAAAATTATTTTTTTTTTCTTGTGAGGAATATGTTTCTTCATTGTTTTACCAAGATGAATCAAACTACATTGAGTAATCTTTACACTCATCAAAAAACATCCATCATTAAACACATTCAAAATAAATTCATTTTTATCAAATAAAACTTCATTTCCCTTATCATAGATTTGATAAATTCATAGTAAGTTTTGTTTTAACACCTAAATAGACAATGATTTCTTCGGTTTTAACTTGTCGTCAGAAACGATTGTGTAACCAACTTTTTTAATTTTGAGTTACCCACCATTTTCAAAGGTTATTAATCCTTTCTTAAAATTCTCAAAATAAATTAATATCTTTAAATATATATTCATATGATAGGATCATTAAATTTAAATTATCTTGTGATGTTCCTTTTGTGATGCTTTGTTTTCAATGTCAACAATCAATGCCTTATCTTTTCCTTTGTCTTATTTTTTTTGGATTTTTTACTATTAAAATTCATAATCAGTAGGGTAGGTAGAATGGTGAGACATTATTTAAAATGGTGACCAAGATAGTCACATATTTCACAAAAAAAATTAATAGTTGTAACATATTATCAACCTTTAGTTTATAATTTTTAGATTTATTCTAAATTTCTCTTATTTTAGTGGTTTGACTCCCCCTTAAAAGTTGTCTCCAAAATACTATAGGATCATAAAAAATAGTTTTAATGAAATCATATATAATAACAACAATATCCATAAAATGAATATTTTACTATAAAAAATTCTTATTTTAAAAATGTTTAAACCAACTCATGTTTCATCTTTTTACCATAACTTTTGGATATTGTTTTGAAAAAATATATTGATGAACTCCAAAAACTTTTATCTTAAATCTAGAATAATTATATGAATTTTTTATGTGACATTTTTATTAGTTTTTACATTAAATTTTATATTCCTACAATTTATAGATTTATGAGAATCATTATGTTTTCCATAATATTTACTTCCTTCATTTATAACATTGAATATTGATTTCCACAAAAACATCTAAGAATTTTTCAAAATTTTAATGGGACCAATATTTACCTACTTTAATTTCACCATTACTTGAAAGATAAATTCTTTCAATAATATTATCCCTTGAGCTTTCTCTAAATTCTTTAATATAATTCTAAAATTTGGGTTTCTACTTTTCCAATTCCTTTTATGCATCGATCAATTTCAATTAAAAATCATTAACTACTTATCTTTTTATTTAACATTTTTTTCTATGTCAAAATTTCAAGTATTATTATCATTATCATGAAACTTCCTTAATTTTAAAAAATTGAATCTTTTCCATAATTAAATCTATCATTATTAAAAGATTATTAGAAATACCTATTCAAACCATTTTTATTCTCTTACTGTTGAGATATATTTAAGAGACACTCTTTGAGTTCCCATTTCAGTATGGACTCCCTTTTTTTCTTCTAAAATTCATTATTATTTGATTTCATCAATAATGAATTCATATTCACTCAAATTTGCAACTAAAAACCTTACATCAACTTCATTGGAAGTATCAACTTCATATTCCTTCACCTTTTCAATTACTAGCCTTTTATAAAATTCACTAGACGTATCAAATTCTTCTTAATACTCACTAATATCATCATCTTTAAGATTAGATGATAAATTTTTCTTCTTGAATTTAGAAATATTATTACCTTTACCATTTGAATAATATTTTGTTGATTTATTCATAAAGGAACATATTGGTATCTTATACTCATTACCACTAACTTCATATTCTTAAAATTTAAGAAAATTTTCAATAAAATGTCTAATAGCTCTAGAGTTAATTCACATTAGGGGAAAATTACCTATTACTTCACCTATTTTAAAACTTCATAAAATGAATGACATAAGTTTTTAAAAAATCATTCTAACATCCTATTCATTATAAGAATATTCCTCATCTTCATTAATTTCCATAAAATTCCTTTATTTCTTCAGATATTTGAAATAAATTTCCCTATTAGTCATACTCTTCTCCTTAGAGATGCTTACCTTCCACATTTAGTAAGCAATCAGAATGATTTGAAAATCATCAAAATGAATTGTACCATAATAAATGTCTTATATTTCTAAATCCTTTATATCAAACACATATATAAATATATATACTATATTATTGAAAACCAAAAAATCCTAAAAATTCATTGAAAACCCTCTGATGGTGTTCACAACTTCATTAACTCTAGTGAATAATTCATCTATTTTTTTATTATCATTTATCAGTGATATATTCATTTACACATCTATAAATTTCTATGTTATCAAGATTTACTTTTGAATTACCTTCACTGATATTTTTCAAATTTATCCAAAATTCCATTTTCTATTTTGGTCCCTTTAACATTGATAAATTACTTCTCTAAAAAAGATTAAAAAATGGAATTTTGAGTGTGGTCATCATTCTCTAAATTCATCTAATAATCTATAGTTATCATAATACCTGCATATAGAGTTAAAAATACATTTATGGGGTCTATAAAAACATAAGTATTTATTGACATAAGATATGGAAACATCTGGGATTTCCAAATATAATAATTCATCCCATTGAAAGTTGGACTAAATTTTTTGTAAACAAAATAAATATTTTCCATATTTATAATAGAAATTAAAAGTTAAAATTATTAACTTAACAGAAAAACATTCTCAATTATGAAAATATAGAAAAATTAAAACCCCAATAGATTTTAGTAACATTCACATTAGAAAACTTCACACCTCTTTATCTTCATAGGAAACATAGAGTACTCTAATAATAATTATGATGTATCTAGGAATAGTGTTAGTTCAGTGAGAGGGGTTGAATCAATGAAGAATATTTCATTTTCATATATTATTTCTGTAACACCCCAAGCTTCCACAGTACGCTTCTCTCTGAATAATACAGTAGCATGTGTTGTACACAACTTCAAGTTTTAACACACAATAACCAATCAAACTAGCTGTTATGAATAGTAATACCTACTTTTTGAAATTTTATAAATTTTATCTTTCAAAATGGACTTCATTTTTGGATTTTTAATATCAAAATTATCTTAGATTGAAATTTTGGTACTTTTCGGATAACTTTAATATTTTGATGAATAGTGAAAATTACTAAATTTTAATTAAAAACAACTTTTTTAATCGAAATAATTAATAGTGATAAATTATTAATTTGAGTGGTTTTAAAGTATATTTAGAATATATTTTTATCATTTAATACAATTTTGGTCATTGGATGTAATTTCACATTTAAACCAGACATAAACAAGTGTCAATCTTTTGATAGTTATTATCTCTTAAAAACACGCTATTTGTTTTGACGACGGGAATTAATTTTTAAATTAATTAATGCAACTGATATGTTTTAAATTTGGTAAAATAGAAATAATTTTTGAATTCATAATATCAAATATAGATTAGGCCTAATTTTTGGTATTTTTCTGGAAACTTTCATTTTTTGATGAATAGTGAAACCACTAAGTGGTAGTTAAAAAAAACTGAATTTTTCATAAAACTTAATTTTAACGCTTCGGTGAGTGGAATTTAAAAAATCCGAGAGACACGGTTAATATCAAGGAGTAAAATGTGGTTCAATGAGATGAAAATAATTTTTGGTGAATAGTAACTTTTTACTTTTATTTACCACGGTTAAAAGTAAATAGGGTAATTAAGGGTAAAAATGATATTAATATTACCCTAACACATGTCCTAATTCTATTGGAAAAGTTTATCTCGACCAAAAACAACCTTAGGAAAAAAATATTATCATTTAGGTCCACTTGGATTAGATTAGGACATTTATTATTATTTAATTCAAAGAAGAGTTAAAAGAGTTAAAATCAATGTTTATTTACTAAAACATTTTTAATATAGGGTAATACATAAGATAAATTAGATTGTAAAAATTCATTATAAATATAAAAATATTTCCTACATAATGATATTTTATTTATAATTTTTAGATATTAAATAATTTAATTTATTTATGACACAATGATGATGCATTAATTACCATAATAGTGAAAAATTAAAATAATTGATATTATAAATACCCAAATAAATATAATTTGAGACTTTTAATGAATTAAACTAATTTTATAGGATAATATAACATGTTAGGATTGACGCAAGTAACTTTTTTCTAAGTAATCATTCTGTTATGATTTTTACAAAAATCAATTATTGAATAGTGTCAAAATTGACATAAAAGAGTTTTTAAAAAAAATATTATATTATTAACTGATATTAAATTCCTAAAAATATAAGGTTCGGTCAATATACTTATATCATTATAGGTGTATCATTAATGTACCAATTGGGGGTCTCTTGGATGTATATAGTAAGTTTATTAACCATATAATATAAAAATACAAAGAGACATTGTAAAAGTGAAACTAATTAACTAAGAGTTAATACTTAAAGATAAGGTTAATATAGTAACCCAAACCTGTCTAAATTCTATTGGTTGAGTGGTTTTATACCCATCCCCACCTTAACCTTTAAATAATCCACTTTGGATCCATTAGAAACCAAATATGAATTTATTATAAAATAATATTTCTAGCTTTTCCAAAGGTGCCCCTCACCCCTCTTATAAAAGGGCACTCTCCCTTCTCATTAACTCACACCTTCAAAGCCTTTTGGCTTGGACAAACTCTGACACAATACTCTCTCAACTTCACTCAATTCATCCTAGAGGCCTTCCTTTAGTCAGAAAGCCAACCTAAGAGCCCTTTTGATCAAATCAAAAGGAAGAACCCGGAGAAGAGGTAATGACTTCACCACCCTTTTCCAAGTTCCTTTCTTCTTCCACTTATTCCTTATTTGTTATTACCATTATAAAATAATAACTCCAGTATCTTATATATACTGTGATGTTATTATAAATATGTTACAACCATATTCAGTATTCTATCCATCCTTTTAATAACATGTCACCATACGTGCGTACGTACGGCTTACCGTCTCCACGTCGTGGTGTAATTGTTATTCAATAAATTATTATTTGGATGGGTACAATAATGATGTGTAACTCATGTAAATAATAAATATAACATGATAATTATTCTGTATATATGTTATACCATCCAATTAAATATTATTTTAATATCAAAAGAATGATATTGTCGCTCGTGCGTACGTACGGACTACCGTCTCCATGAACGCGATAAGATTCATTCTCCATTGTATCCATTCAAGTATAATTCTCATTTGATGATTAATAATAGTATCTAAGGACTTGATATCATTCTGGATATGATTAATATACAACCTATCCATGACAAACACGGCTTATGTAACAAATAATATAAAGTAAAACGAGTAAGTTAACACCCGAAATGACGATAATACTAAGATATTATTAACAAATCAATGTTAAAAGATCATATATGATATCATATTAATGTAAATGATTATTGTATAATTCAATAACAATTATTTCACCATTATACAGGAGGTTAACCTACTGTCTACCAAGTAAAAAGTACAAAGTAAGGGGTTTCTTATCTCACTTTTAATTCCGTGAAAATTCCATTGTTCACCACTTATTTATTACATGTGGTGTGTGTATTGCCCATGTTTGTATTCATTGGGTAATATACTTTAATTAATGTATATTTACATCATCATTGTATGATCCTTCTTTCATGGGTGTATGTTTTTTATGTTACCAAATCAATAAGGGAATTTGAAATTTCAATTTCCACTCATTTGGCTTTACACATATTTCATTGATTATTTTACTCCAAGATTATGTGTGGAATCACTATTCATTTGATTATGTCATAATTTCCACTCCCCTTTCTGTGGATATACTTTTAGTACACATAATCACTCCATGGATAAATTCTCAGTTCATCTATTTGAACTTGATAAGTGTAATTTTAACTCAATCTCCATTTGTTGAGTTAAATATCCAATTCATTGGTGTTGTTTTTACAAGAATATGTGTGAATTTCCTCTGATTGATTTACACTAAATATCCAATCATATTGAGTGTATTTAAATTTGTCACACATAATTATGTCGTTGATTTATCCTTAACCTAAGGATATGGTCTTTATAAGATAATTCATCTCAATTTACATTCCATTGAGACTTCTTTGTTGTTATACACCGAATCACTTTTATATGGTGTATGTAATGTACTTTGACATAGTATATCATGAATCCATTTATTCTCATGATATTAAAAATTTTGATTACCTCAATTATTTTTATTCAAGTGTCTCTCTTTTGGTTAGTAACTCTAACTAAAATATCATTTTAAAATGTTTTAAAGATTTACCATTCTAAATCTTTCTCATTAATGTACATATTTTAAAAATGGTTTAAGGATTTATTTATATGGACATTAAAGTTTTCAAATCAAAATTCCTTTTAAAAGTTTCAAAGTGGTATGGGACACTTTAATTCAAAAATCTATTTTTAAATGGCTTCAGGACAAATAGTGTGGATTTTAAATGATTTCAAGAAAAAAGGGGATATTTCTCTCTAATAGTCTTGATGATTATTTCCATCTATGTCAATATCCTTCATTATTATCGATTGAGGGTAATCTGATACAATAAAATCTTCCATATTGTATCGAATGAGTTATGTTTGACTCTGGATGTGCTATTTATATACCATTCATGGTTTGTGGTTAAAGTATTGACATTTCGTATGTTAGTTTTAATACAAAAGTTTATGTTATGTTTAAACATGTTCATATGAGGAATGCATTGGACTTAGTAAGTGACAGGTGGAGCCTGCTATAGCTCCTCAATGCATCGGTAGGTCTCATGAGACAAACTAGTGTCTTCGCACAAGGCCTTGACAAAATCTTATTTGTAGTCTTGGCACGAGGCCTTAGCTATGTGGTTATAATAGTCTGGAATTATGCATTCCATCATTATGAAAGTGGTTATTGATATTGCATGTGATTATTCGATTAGTATAATATCCATGTGAATAAGTAAATGGCATTATTTCATTTTATTTTTTCCATATTATGTTGAATTTCAAGTTTATAAGGCTTTTGTTTTAGTTATACACCGCCTTAAATGTTTATTCCTATTTATGAAAGTTTCCGCTATATTGTTATCCTTACTGAGCATCTGAGCTCACCCCTTTCAATGTTTTATTTTTCCTAGGATGTGAAGAAGTATTTTATGAATGACCTGCAGGGATAGTATGAGGGGATATGAAGACAAATATGTTGTTGTAGTTTTTCACTTATTGATGTAATGTAAACTTTATGAATATATCTAGTGTTTCCAAGGCTACTAAACTAATCGGTCTTTCGAGAATTGTTCTTTCTTGTGATCATGACAATGTTATGTAATAATGCACCGACTCTGGGTAACTAGGGTCGGGGCGTTACAGTTGGTATCAGAGGAAGTTTAGTACAAACCTTGGGATCTGGATTTAGATAAACTCTGATTAGAGCACATAGCCCTAAGATAGACTTTGAGGATTAGTATAGAATAACTTCCTAGAATTTTGGTATTGTAGAGATTTTGTGAGTTTTCCGAGCAATACATCCCCGTCTGGATGCGATAAAGTAGAGGCGGCTCTGACACAGATGTACCTAGGGGTAAAACCCGAAAACACCGCTTTGAGCTAGATTCGAACGGGAACTGGTGCACGACAACGGGCCTTGCTACACTCTTGGTTATGACACTATCATGGTATATGCTTTGGTAAATTCACAAGATTAGTATGAACCATTATAAAGTGAATAAAAAAATGCTCCTAAGAATGTATGTCAGGAAATAGATAGTGGATAACCTAGATTTTAACATAGGGTACCCCAAGTTAGGATATATTGTTCAATTACAATATTATCCTATTATGTCTAATTTAATTTACATTCCTGTTAGATAAGTATTCAAACACCCTAATTGTATTTTCATTTTTTTTAGTTAAAACATGGAGGGAGTAAGATCACGAACAACTCTTCTCTCTCTTCCTGAAGAACTACTTACAATTATTATCCAGAAGTCATGTGCAGATGATGTTGAAACTTTTTCAAATGTCCATGTTACATGCAAACAACTTTATGAGACATCCAATACCTTTAGCATTGCATGATTATTTCAAGGATCAAGTACCGACTATGGGATAATATTGCACTCTCAACTTTCTTACCATGCTAAGCGTGGGAAGTACCATCAGGGTCTTTTCAAATTCTTCACTTTATCTCAAAACTATGATGCACTAAATGATTTTCTAGATGCTGCAGAAGAGGGAGACCTTCGAGCAGCCTATATGTATCAAATTATATATTTATGCCTTTTCGGATATACATAAACTAATTTACCAATACCTTATTTTGAAATATTTGAAGATGAAACAGTAAGAATTTTTCTAAAAAAACATGTTAAAGACGATGTCTCAAAATTATATATAAGAAATACCTATTTTTTATGATACATCGATGCTTACATCGATATAATCCAAGATGGAAGAGGAGTTTTTAGGTAAAGGAAGTAGATGATTTTGAAAAATTCCTTAGGTACCATTGTGACACATGAACACATTCTACTAAAAGGCAATTCCGCCTAGTCTCTCCAGATTTCATGATGTGTTCCACATATCACTAGTGAAAAAATACATGCCTGACCCAACGTATGTACTCACCTATGAATAATTAGAACTGGAACACGATCTATCTTATTGTGAAGAGCCTTTCAGAATTATTCATACCAAAGATCAAGTGTTGAGAAACCGAATGACTCGTCTGGTAAAAGTTCTATGGAGAAATCATAAGATGGAAGAGGCAATGTGGGAACCCGAGGGACATATGATGAAGAACCTATGTGGAAATAAATGGATGGTGGAATGTTTAAGAGTGTTAGTTCTCTTTATTGATGGGATTACATTGGATTAATTTTTTCTTGTATTTTTAACCCTTCAGTTTGCCATGTGAGAATGATATTTTAGGAAGAATTATCTTTTCTCTTGTGGATATAGTTATAAATAACCATTTCGTTTTATATGGTCATTGGGTTTGAGGAAATTATAAGTTATTATAATTTGGGATGAAAATGAAAGGTATGAGATAATATTTGTGGTTAAATTATGTTATGGTTGTTTTGAGGAATTTATCTCATTTTGGTAATGTTATAAAATATAGTTTTTGAAAAAGGACAACACGCAGACCGTGTAACAACCCGTCGCATCGGACAAAGTTGTGGGAATCGAACCCACAACCAAAGTGCGATTGGGATTTATCACCTACCACTGGACTACATGAAGTCCCTGGTTAGTGTGACTATTATTTTTAGTTAAATGATTTTATTGATCAATAATAATTTGATTTGGGATCTTATGTCTTATCAAATGAATACCCTTAGTATAGGAAAATGATTTGGTGATTAAGTGCTAAATGTTATTTTGGAAGTTGTTCGCTTTGTTGTGAACACTATATGCCCAAGGAAAATAGAATAGTATGGGATTTCATTTAAGGAGTAATGGTGGATTTTTATCTATGTTTTTATTGTGGATTTATAGTGATTTGGGTTATTTATGGAAATGATTAGGTTAATTACTTTTAAGTATGTGACTTTAAGAGTAATTAATGTCATTTGGAGATACAATTTAATGTGGAAGACTAAATTCTTATAAGTTTTGGTTTTCAATATTAGTTTGGATTATATTGAAGGATTTTAAGGACAATTCATTATTGAATGGTATTTATTTAACTTTGGGGTATTGATGGTTTAATTTTAGAAATTAAGATTAGTGTTTTTTTTCTCTAATGGAATATCCATTTGGGGGATCATCATATTTTATAATAACCATTTTGGTTTTGATTAATCTCTAAATACAAGGTAAATATATAGTTTATCCTACCTGGATCATGTATTTCTATAGAAGTTTATTCGAGCTCTTCCATTGTGACCAAGTCTTCTTGAATACTCATTGTTCAAAAAAAATGAGTTAGTGGTAAAAATTTATTAAAGAATGAAACTCTACTTAAAAAGTAAGTATATCTCTTTATGTTCTTAGTCAATATCATAAATGAATTCCTCGTCCTTATGTAATGTAACTTAAAACAAAAAATGTTGTTCATTTACTTTTCTTACTAGGAGACTAATGACCGTTTGTCCCAACACAAGTTTGTGATTTTCTTATTATTAACTTTCTCCTGATCATGTTTTCTATCCCTCTCCATCAGAACTTAACACTTAGTTTATCATCCATATCCATGTTTTCCTACATGGAATCCTAGTATGGGTTATCTCAGGTGACCTTTGCACTTCTCTTTATTTCTTTTAAAGTGATAGTTTTATTGACTCTTTTTCCGATGTGGGACTTTCCATTATATTCCCAAGACCAATTTTAAAAATTACGAGGATGCAATTTATTGAAGTTGGGGAGAATGTAACACCCCAAGCTTCCACGGTACGCTTCTCTCTGAATAATACAGTAGCGTGTGTTGTACAAAACTTCAAGTTCTAACACACCACAACCAATCAAACTAGCCGTTATGAATAGTAATACCTACTTTTTGAAATTTTATAAATTTTATCTTTCAAAATGGAATTCATTTTTGGATTCATAATATCGAAATTAGCTTAGGTTAAAATTTTGGTACTTTTCAGATAACTTTAATATTTTGATGAATAGTGAAAATTACTAAATTTTAATTAAAAACAACTTTTTTAATCGAAATAATTAATAGTGATAAATTATTAATTTGAGTGGTTTAAAATTATATTTTGAATATATTTTTACCATTTAATACAATGTTGGTCATTGGATGTAATTTCACATTTAAACCAGACATAAACAAGTGTCAATCTTTTGATAGTGATTATCTCTTAAAAACACGCTATTTGTTTTGACGACGGGAATTAATTTTTAAATTAATTAATGAAAATGATATGTTTTGAATTTGTTAAAATAGAAATCATTTTTGAATTCATAATATCAAATATATCTTAGGCCTAATTTTTGGTATTTTTCTGGAAACTTTCATTTTTTTGATGAATAGTGAAACCACTAAGTGGTAGTTAAAAAAAACTGAATTTTTCATAAAACTTAATTTTACTGGTTCTATGAGTGGAATTTCAAAAATCTGAGAGACACAGTTAATATCAAGGAGTAAAATGTGGTTCGATGAGATGAAAATAATTTTTGGTGAATAGTAACTTTTTACTTTTATATACCACAGTTAAAAGTAAATAGGGTAATTAAGGGTAAAAATGATATTAATATTACCCTAACACATGTCCTAATTCTATTGGACAAGTGTATCTTGACCAAAAAAGACCTTAGGAATAAAATATTATCATTTAGGTCCACTTGGATTAGATTAGGACATTTATTATTATTTAATTCAAAGAAGAGTTAAAAGAGTTAAAATCAAAGTTTATTTACTAAAACATTTTTAATATAGGTTTATAAATAAGATAAATTAGATTGTAAAAAATCATTAGAAATCTAAAAAGCTTTAATACATAATTATATTTTATTTATAATTTTTAGATATTAAATAATTTAATTTATTTATGACACAATGATGATGCAGTAATTACCATAATAGTGAAAAGTTAAAAAAATTGATATTATAAATACCTAAATAAATATAATTTGAGACTTTTAATGAATTACACTAATTTTATAGGATAATATGACATGTTAGGATTTTCTTAAGTAACTTTTTTCTAAGTAATAATTCTGTTATGATTTTCAAAAAAATCAATTATTGAATAGTTTCAAAATTGACATAAAAGAGTTTTTAAAACGAATATTATATTATTAATTGATATTAAGTTCCTAAAAATATAATGTTCAGCCAAGAGACTTATATCATGATATTTGTATCATTAATGGACCACTTGGGGGTCTCTTGGATGTATATAGTAAGTTTATTAACCATATAATATAAAAATACAAAGAGACATTGTAAAAGTGAAACTAATTAACTAAGAGTTAATACTTAAAGATAAGGTTATTATAGTAACCCAAACCTATCTAAATTCTATTGGTTGAGTGGTTTTCGACCCATAACCACCTTAAACTTTAAATAATACACTTTTTAGCCATTAGAAACCGAATATGAATTTATTATAAAATAATATTTCTAGCTTTTCCAAAGGTGCCCCTCACCCCTCTTATAAAAGGGAACTCTCCCTTCTCATTAACTCACACCTTCAAAGCCTTTTGGCTCGGCCAAACTCTGACCAAATACTCTCTCAAATTCCATCACTTCATCCTAGAGGCATTAATTTAGTCAGAAAGCCAACCTAAGAGCCCTTTTGATCAAATCAGAAGGAAGAACCCGAAGAAGAGGTAATGATTTCACCACCCTTTTCCAAGTTCCTTTCTCCTTCCACTTCTTCCTTCTTTGTTATTACCATTATAAAATAATAACTCTAGTATATTATATATACTGTGATTTTATTATAAATATGGTACAACTATATTCAGTATTCTATCCATCCTTTGAATAACATGTTACCATACGTGCGTACGTACAGCTTACCGTCTCCACATCGTGGTGTAATTGTTATTCAATAAATTATTATTTGAATGGGTATAATAATGATGTGTAACTCATGTAAATAATCAATATAACATGATAATGATTATGTATATATGTTATACCATCCAATTATATATTATTTTAATATCAAAAGAATGATATTGTCGCTTGTGCGTACGTACGGACTACCGTCTCCACGAACGCGATAAGATTCATTCTCCATTGTATCCATTCAAGTATAATTCTAATTTTATGATTAATAATAGTATCTAAGGACTTTATATCATTCTATATATGATTAAGATGCAACCTATCCATGACAAAAACGGCTTACATAACAATTAATATAAAGGAAAACGAGTAAGTTAACACCCGAAATGATGATAATACTAAGATATTATTAACAAATCAATGTTAAAAGATCATATATGAAATCATATTAATGTAAATTATTCTTGTATAATTCAATAAAAATTATTTCACCATTATACAGGAGGTTAACCTAACGTCTACCAAGGAAAAATTACAAAGTAAGGGGTTTCTTATCTCACTTTTAATTCCGTGAGAATTCCATTGTTCACCACTTATTTATTACATGTGGTGTGTGTACTACCCATGTTTGTATTCATTGTGTAATATAATATAATTAATGTATATTTACATCATCATTGTATGATCCTTTTTTCATGGGTGTATGTTTTTTATGTTACCAAATCAATAAGGGAATTCGAAATTTCAATTTCCACTCATTTGGATTTACGCATATTTCATTGATTATTTTACTCCAAGATTATGTGTTGAATCACTATTCATTTGATTATGTCATAATTTACACTCCCCTTTCTATGGATATACTTTTGGTACACATAATAACTCCATTGATAAATTCTCAAGTCATCGATTTGAACTTGATAATTGTAATTTTAACTCAATCTCCATTTGTTGAGTTAAATATCCAATTCATTGGTGTTGTTTTTACAAGAATATGTGTGAATTTCCTCTGATTGATTTACACTAAATATCCAATCATATTGAGTGTATTTAAATTTTCCACACATAATTATGTCGTTGATTTATCCTTAACTGAAGGATATGGTCTTTATAAGATAATTCATCTCAATTTACATTCCATTGAGACTTCTTTGTTGTTATACACCGAATTACTTTTATATGGTGTATGTAATGTACTTTGACATAGTATATCATGAATCCCTTTATTCTCATGATATTACAAAGTTTTATTACCTCAATTATTTTTATTCAAGTGTCTCTCTTTTGGTTAGTAACTCTAACTAAAATATCATTTTAAAATGTTTTAAAGATTTATCATTCTAAATCTTTCTCATTAATGTCCATATTTTAAAAATGGTTTAAGGATTTATCTATATGGACATTAAAGTTTTCAAATAAAAATTCCTTTTAAAATTTTCAAAGTGGTATGGGACACTTTGATTCAAAAATCTATTTTTAAATGGCTTCTTGACAAATAGTGTGGATTTTAAATGATTTCAAGAAAAAAGGGGATATTTCTCTCTAATAGTTTTGATGATTATATCCATCTATGTCAATATCCTTCATTATTCTTGATTGAGGGTAATCTGATACAATACAATCTTTCATATTGTATCGAATGAGTTATGTTTTACTGTGGATGTTCTATTTTTATACCATTCAGGGTTTGTAGTTAAAGTATTGACATTTCGTATGTTAGTTTTAATACGAATGTTTATGTTATGTTTAAACTTGTTCATATGAGGAATGCATTGGACTTAGTAAGTGATGAGTGGAGCCCGCTATAGCTCCTCGATGCATCGGTAGGTCTCATGAGACAAACTAGTGTCTTGGCACAAGGCCTTGACAAAATATTATTTTTAGTCTTGGCACGAGGCCTTGGCTATGTGGTTATGATAGTCTGGCATTATGAATTCCATCATTATGAAAGTGGTTATTGATATTGCATGTGATTATTCGATTAGTAGAATATCCATGTGAATAAGTAAATGGCATTATTTCATTTTATTTCTTCCATATTATGTTGAATTTCAAGTTTAAAAGGCTTTTGTTTTAGTTATACACTACCTTAAATGTTTATTCCTATTTATTAATGTTTCTGCTATATTGTTATCCTTACTGAGCATCTGAGCTCACCCCTTTCAATGTTTTATTTTTTCCAGGATGTGAAGAAGTATTTTATGAATGACCTGTAGGGATAGTATGAGGGGATATGAAGACAAATATGTTGTTGTAGTTTTTCACTTATTGATGTAATGTAAAGTTTATGAATATATCTAGTGTTTCCAAGGCTACTAAACTAATCGGTCTTTCAAGACTTGATCTTTCTTGTGATCATGCCAATGTTATGTAATAATGCACCGACTCTGGGTAACTAGGGTCGGGGCATTACAATTTCTTTGAAAATCAGCCTTTGTCACTTGTTAGAGTGAAATATCTCCCTAATTAATTTATAACATAAAAATGAAACCAAAAAAAATAAATAATAACCTATATTTTAAAATGTTCACTTCTCAAAATGAGTACATAATCCTTGGCATGATCCAAAGTCATCTAAGACTCTATAATATTATAGAATCACAAACATTTATAAAATGAGTAAGTTATATAAATGAAGTCATGTCACAATAATACAACAACGTTTTATCATAAAAACTCTTCTAACAAGTTACACTATATTATTGATCTTCAATGAGGTAGGTATTATCCTTTTCCTTTGATTAGATATTCTCTCGATAATTTTATAGTTATCTTTTACTTATTCACAATGTAATAAATGTTTAATTTATTCCTTCTTCCTTAACACAAAACAAATTTGTGATGATCACACATACAATCAAAGTGTTACTCATCCTCATACTCCTCCTCTTCTTATTGCATTACCATAAGTATTCTCATTATTTCTCTTATTCTTCTCATTATTCTCTATTTCTATCTAAAATACACTACACTCACTTTTTCCTCTCTCTCTCTCTCTCTTAATAAAACGTGTAATATCTCTATTTAGATATTGAAGGATATATTCCATAATTCTCAATATATACAAGATGTAAAAGGGATATATCATATTTAACAAGATAGGATATCATAAATCATGAAAACATGATTCTTTATTATCCAATCATAAGGTATAATGTGGTCATATCATAAGGTCATGAAATGTGGTTTTGGGTTATTTCCTATTTCAATTGTAATATATTATTTAAGGATATCGTATATACCACTTGACCAGTCATATTATATTAAATGATGGGATGATAGTGTCATAAATTATAAGGTAAGATTCATTTTGAACTACATTTATTCATTTAAAGTATTGGAGTGTCAAATATTTTAATAGCTAATTCTACCATATGTTCACTATCATAAATGAAGTGCTGAAAATGATAAAATGCATGGGAGTTCATTCATGAAATAGTTTCAGTATTTGGATGAGTGGTTTAGATAAGGGGAGAATTAACTCATAAAATTTGTTATAATGCATTAACTCTCAATAAAAATCCTCAAGGTATTATAAATCTCATTTCCATACAATATTAGTTTTTGTTCTTTCTCAAGGATCGATTAAAAATCCCCCATCCATGTAGATCTGATCTCCCACATCCTTTACACCATGAGGTGTTATCAAATTATAGAGGGTGGAGTGTAATGGGTGATTTAGATTAATCCCTTGGATATATCATGGGGAGGTGATTCTTTTGACTACCCTTTGGTGTTCTTAATTAATCATGGGTGAAGATAAGTTAGTGGATGCAAGGGTAAAAGATACGCACTAGTTTCTTCATTTTTTTTACAATAAACATGATTTGACCTTTTTAAGTATAGTGATATTGGGTTTAGGAATATTTAATCCCTTAGATTGCATCAAAAAAAATTTGTTAGATCCCCATGAAGTCTAATAGTGATATCATAGTGTACAATGTTATTATATTTGTGAAATAATTATGTGAAATGAAGAAATTGAAGTTGTATTATCAATAATAAGTAGATTTTTAAATATGATATGAAGAAATTTTTATGTTTGGATTAATTATAATGTATTATGGTTATGTTAAATAAGGAATGATATGATTGAAACTCAGTGATTTGAACTGTGTCATAGGATACAATATCTGATATCATAACCAAAAATTCTATCCAAAATTTCATGAAAATAAAAGCATTTTAGTGCATTTAAAATATCAAAAACATAATAAATATGATTGGGTGTATAATAATTTTATAGAAAATACTAAATATTCATGGTTTTTATAATAACTTATGAGATGAATAAGTTTTTTCTATGATACATTTGTTTTTTTTTCTTTCACTAAAAAACTAAAAAAACCTTGTGTGTGTCAATATCTTAAGAAATGACATGACTAATAGTTATAAAATATTTTTTATTGTGTTATCAATCATAGTATACGATCCAACCTGAATTGTTTAGTATGATTGGGGAAGAAATTTTTTATTATTATTTAATTAAAATTTGAATTGGACATTAATGTTTATAATTTTTTTATAAATAATGATAATAGGAATTTTTGTGATATTTATTAATTTATAAAGTTTTTGTAAATTAATTAATTATACAGAGTTTATAATTAATTAATAATGTTTTATGAAACATTTATTAATAAATATTCATCAATATTAAATGTTAACATTAAAAATTCCTTTCAGAAATTTATATGTCATTCCTTATAAATTATAAATAATGTGTTTATTTAGAAATCATAAGGGGAATTTATAAAGAGTCTATAAATTAAAAAAACAAATCCAAAATATAAAGTATTTGTGTTTAAATTATGAATTGGTCATAATAGATTAATTTAAATTATTTATATTAGGGTCCTTATTTAGGATATTATTTATTTCACATAAAAATAGTTTTATGGTTGATTTTATTATGGTTTATATAATATTAATTATTTCATATTTAGATATTGTAAAACGGTTACATAATATAAATTGAAATATAAGATTTCAATATTTCATTAAATATGAAATATTTTAAAATAAAATGACATATAATGAATAATATAAAGGATTATATATATATATATTGTTTATATTTAAGAGTATGTAATTTTTATAATGAATATATAAATTATAAATTACTTTTAATTATATTTTATTTATGATATTTTCATAAATTTTTATCTCGTTATTAAATAATTGAATTTTCATTTATTTAAAATTCATTCCCTTTTTTATTATTTATGAATATAAATTGTTCATATTTTTAATAGTTTTATTCTATATTTTAAGAAATTAAAAATCTTCTTATAAATTTTCAAGCCTTATATTAGATGCTTAGTATGGTTATATAAAATTTAGTTTACACTACCTTGACATCATTTTGTAATTAAATTTATTTCCTAGAATATGGTTGCTAAATATAGTTTATACATATTATGTGTTAGAGTTATAATGAATTATAATCTCTCTTTAGTAAATTATACCAAGGTAT
Organism: Viscum album; assembly: GCA_963277665.1. NCBI lineage: Eukaryota > Viridiplantae > Streptophyta > Magnoliopsida > Santalales > Viscaceae > Viscum > Viscum album. The sequence goes on from OY728133.1 coordinate 1,057,983,679, forward strand.
ATGGACTGTGGTTTGGACTTTCCATTGTCCTAAAGTATTGTGCCTTATTCTAGAAAGGTGTTGGTTAGCTATTTATGGAACCAGGCTTACTCTTGTACAGAATCTCAATCTCATATAATTAAAAAACATTGCATGATAATATCATATACCTTATTCATAAGATACATTTGGATATGTCTAAAAATATTTGGATTATATTTGTGGGTGACTAACACAAAATGTGGGTTGTGTAAAGAGTTACACATCAGTATGGTTTGAAAATATTAATTTGTGGAATGGAATAGTATTCCAAAACTAAATTGTTAGAATCATGTATACATAAAGGGAATAACATGAGATAATATAGTAAGATTAAATCCCCTTAAAAATACTAAGTTTCATATTCATTCCAAAGAGACACTTTTCATGAAATTAATCATTCAAATAAGTAGTTTCACACTAAATAGGGGTGCCCTTGGATTATCTTATGTAATAAAATAAAGTAACAGTCAATTTCATGATAAGTAAGGGTTCTCATTATTATAATTTTTTTAGGTTTCACTTAGCTGGTAAACCATATGGGTTAGGATATAATAGGAATATAATTGGGTTTATCAATATGGTAGATTGATCAATTTTTAATCTCCTCCACTATCAAAGATTCATATATGAATTGATTGGTATGATACCCTTCCTAAATAACTATGTGGTGAGTTTTACTCCCATGTGAGGTCATTTTCTTAGTTAAATATATATCTTGTACCACTAATAAATTTTATGAATTTAAAATGGGTCATCATTCTAATGGGAGTCCATTTAATAACAGTTCTTATTAAAAAGTAATAAAAAATGTTAATCATAAAATAAATGTTTCTATTGTTGATAATAACATCATCATAAAACATAACATTGAGATTAATCCTTATAAATGAAATTATAAATAAAATAAAATCATATTACTGGTAATTTAATAAGAGTTTTTTAAGTAAGGATAAATTATACATAATAGAGAAAAATACCTTTCCTATTATACTAAGTGTTGAATTTGTTTAATAGCTGAATCTTGATTCCTATGAGAAGCATATAATGATTAAATTTTTGTTTCAAAGGCATTAAATGAAAAAAGAAATAAATAAATTTTAGTTTCATATACACAATATGATTTGGAATGTCAAAGTTACTCAATACAATTCAGTATGATAATGACTTGGTGAGACCATAGGATTCGCTATTGTTTGTTCTGGTTAAGGAATTAATTTAATTATAATTAATATAAGTGTTCTAAAAATATGAATGAGTTCAAGAAAATTTTACCTGATACTCTCAATGTATTTAGAATTGATAAACTTATAATATGATATTTAGGTTCAGGTGTAGTGTAGACAGTACAAGTGGGTAAAATATAAAACTAAACAGATAAAAGTTCATTGTATAGTAGAATAATTTTTCTTTGAGCAGTTAAATATAGTCATTGAAACTGAAAGGGAAAATTAGGAAGAAAATAGTAATGATTCCATAAGATGGAATTGTATAGGATACCAAAAGGGGTTTATGAAACTCCATGTAATGTATATGATAGGTATTTGTGTTATAGAAATAAATTATCTAATTATTAAGGACATAGGATGCCAAATTTATACATTATAAGTGTTATAAATAGGAATAGGTTAAAAATCAAGGGAATATTGGATGATACTTCAGATTGTATTCAATTGATAATGAAAATAGTTACTACACCAGATATTTAAATGCAAAGGAAATTTTCAATCTTGGATAGATCATAATAAAGGATGTGTATCTTTATCACATTTATCTTATATGATAAGATAAATTTTTATTAATAAATTTTTTTTATAAAAAAATGAGACTATTTATTATATACACATGGTTTATGATTCATTTTATTATATTACATATTTTTAAATGTATACAATGATAATTATTTTTTTAGGAAAGTAGGTTTATCTAGATATTTGTTAAAATGTTAGGTAATATGTTCATTTCACCCATCGATAAAATAAAGTCTTATTCTCATATGAAAATTATCCAAACCCATATAATACCATATATGATGGGGAAATAATAATTTATTTTTTAAAATATTCCTACTAAAATAAAATAATAATAATCTCTTTAAAAATAGTTTTAATATATTAGAAAGATATTGTAAATATAATATACTTTCAAAGAAGCTAGTTTGTGTTTATTATAAATTAGGGGAGTTCAAAGATGAAAAATAAAAAATTATAATTGTCTAAAATTAGAGTTATTTCTACTTAATATGATAAATAGGTGAGTATATATGATGATAATGAAAAATGTAAATGTTAGATTTAGTTATCATGAAAAAGAGAATATAGAAATTTTAAAATATAATATTCCAATCAAAATAAAATGTGAATTTTTCTTAATACCCCAGAATAGATTTAGGGTATAGAAATGAAAATAAATGTAAAGAGTTGAATTTAGTTACCCTAATAAAGTGAATGTCACATTATTCTAAAGGAGATTAGGATGTTTTGATAAGTATTAATATAAGTAGTTACATTATTTAACAATATATCTCAAGATATTTTTTTTATAGAAATGATCCAAGGATGGTGATATTAAATTAAGGTAAGTTTAAAGTAGATATAAAAAGTTATTAAAATCATAAAATTTTATGTTGTGTAGTTAAGGAGTTTGAATATGTTCAGGGTGTTATTAATTAGGAATATAATTCCTAAATCTCAAAATTATTGAATCTTTCTTTCTTTGTAGATGTTACTGACTAAAGAGTTTAGAGGGAAGGTTTTATCTGACGGATAGAAAGATATATATAAATTATTAAATATATATGTAACAATATAACAAGAGACCAAAATGTATAACAAACATAAGACTGATCTATAAGTCTATCATATATGATATGATATCAAATTTCTTATATAGTTTTTTGGTAAGTATTATTTTTTAAAAAAAACTGCATCTGAAGACTCATTTTTTATTGAAACAATGTACCCCCTTTTATTTTGATAGAGGATAACCATTACGTAAACCATAGTCCCAGAGTCTATTAAATCCCATTAAATTATATCCCATAGGCACTAGGGCTTAGAATCCCTAATTCTAAACACAAAGGCCTAATTTTTAGGCCCAAAGTCCCCTTTGGTGAATCACTCTACCACATTACCCAAGATGATATAGTACTTCCACCACTAAAGTGTCACCAGTGCTATAGTTTCACTTCTTCTATAGTACCCCGGTACAGTGCTTCTATAGTACCCTTCACCCAATGGGTTTTGAACCCTCAACCTTTGATGTAGTATTATCAGGTGTTTACCTTTAAGAGAAACCATAAATATAAGTATTCATAAAATATATTTATAAAATTTGAAAGGTATCATATAAAAGGAAATTTATACTTTATCATTATTTCATGTTGGATTCATATATAAATATATTTATATAATTTTGATGAAATATAATGATAATTTCCCTCTCAAAGTACGAATTTGATTTATCCCTAACTGATCTTCATCATGGATTATTATATGTTAAAATGAAATGTTAAGGTTATTGTGAGTAGGATTATTTCATGAGATAAAAAATATGATCTTGAGGTATAAAAATAGTTTTTATGCATTATATGTCCCACTTAGTTTACCACGTGGAGTGTCATACACTATGTGTTTGGCATACTATGAGTGTGTGGATCATATAGTCCATTTTACCTAAGGCTAGAGAGATACCTAGCATGTTGATCTTTATACTTTTATACCTTTATTTCATAATAATTAAATCTAAGATAATCTAGGGTGGTTAGGTATGCTATTGAACATGTTATTAGTTGGTGATCAACTAAGATAGGGTTTTCCCTCCTGTATGATGAGTATAAAATTTGGTCCCTCAATTAATATTGAATTAGGAGTTCGTGGCTACACCTAGATAGTATATATGATGTAATTATTTATTTAGATGAGATACATTTGATGTTCTTAGCTAGAAAGTTTAATGACATGAAATTTATTCATCGAATAGTTCATTCTATACTCAAATAGTTGAGAACATTTTAGTTGGATAAATGGTATTAAAAAAACTCTATATCACATGGTCACTAAATGTATTAGAAAATTGGAATATATGAGAATTCATGTTATAATGTGATGTTACAAGTGGACATAGGTACACTGATATATTAGTTTGAGGGATATCACACAAGATATCTTTGTAGCTTGTATTGAATTGATGATTTGATATAGGCTTCAATTTTCGTACATTTATGTATATAGAGATTTATATTTATTATAAATGGTATAATGGCCTATGGTGTAACAATTTTTGGATGACTGAATGGGGATTGATTTTTACTTGGAGCGGTCCTTCAAAAGTTTTTTAATGTTAGTTCAAAGAGTTTTGGTTGGGTATTCACAAGGTATTGAATAAGATGTTATATAAGGTGAAATTGTTGATAAAGTTATTTTGGAAGATATCAAAAACAATTTCTGGATATGGTTTCACAAGTCATCATTTATTATATGATATATAGTGAATGGAATAAAGTCTTTTAGGATTTTTTTCAAGTGAGATATTGAATGAAATATGGCCTAATTCCAAAATTATATAATATGTTAAATGGTGGTATCATATTTAATAATATGGGATATCATAAATTATGAAAACGTTATTTTTTTATTGGAAAATAACAAGGTGAAAATTTTTCTATATCATAAGGGTATCATATATGGTCTCATGATAATACTTATTTCAATCATAATGTGTGATTGAAGAATATCATACACATTGCTTTTCTAATCATACTATACACATGATGGGAATATAGTTCCATGAATCATAAGGTATAATTAATTTGAAACTACCTTAATTAATTTAATGTAGTAGAGTGTTATAGATTTTTGAATTTGATTCTTTTATATATTGTCAATCATTAATGAAATGTTACAAATAATTAAATGATCAAGAGTTTATTCATGTAGTGGTTGTATGAGTTATTCAAGAGTAATATCCAATTCATGAATTAAATCATAAAATATAATTTAATTATTTCTCACTCGAGAAACATAATTTAGGGATTTATGAATCCCACTAACATATGATGAAAGTGTGTGATCTCGGTCAATTATTTTCAAAAACTTCCCCATCCCTATAACTCTAATCGCCTACGTTATATGAATCATGAAGTAAAAGCATGTCAATGAGGTTGTAGTGTCCCACACATATAATGATCGATTTAGATTCATCCTAAGGATATGTTGTAGAGCTGGGAGTACTTTGATTTCCCTCTGTAGTTCTTCATCAAGCATTACTAAAAATAAAGAAATTATTATGTCAGTGAAATGTAAACACATGATTATTTATTTATGTTAAAATATGCATGATTTAAACCTTATAATCATGGTGATCTTGAGTTTGGTATTATTAAATTTATTTGTCTATATCGAATAATTTTTTAAATTTCTATGAATTAGAACAGATATATCTTACACAATAGAAAAACTTTTTCCTTCTTCAATTTCAAATATGAAATTTTAAATTTAGAAAAGTAACCACCATCAACTACTTCTCAACTTATCTAGCTTCATTATTCATTAGATATATATAGGTCAACATGATCATATTTTATACACTGAGGTTTGATAAACTAGTTCCTAAAATACTTCTAAAAACATAATTTATCATTGTGGGGTGACAATATTCTTTATGACATAAGACTTAATTTATTCTCACTAGGTCTATGTGATCACGATCATAATACCATGAATTATGGTGAAATAATTCAAACCACCTCATAATAATATATATTATAATTATCAAATCTTTACATCATTAAGTGACTCAATCCCCCAAGCCACACTTCATTATTTACTATAACATGTACTTATTAACTTGGAGTTAATTTCTCTCAAATCACAGAGTTAGATACCTATTTTTATGCACCTACAAACTGCATCAAGGTGTAACTATCATCTTAATGGTGTAACCCTTAATCTATAACTCACACTTCAAGTTTTGTAAAAGAAAAATATCTTGTGTATCAATCTTTACATTCCATGGTGATCAACCCATAAGTATTTCAATGTGACAAGGGAATTTTTTTAAATTCTATGCTCTCTAAATACAATTATGAACCAATGATAACCTTGATATATCACAATGTTTTTATAAGTTTCCAATTTCTTGATCTTGTATACTCAGTATAGAGTGACCAATATATACAAGAAATTATAAAATTTTCAGATCTAGTCTACTTATCCCAGAGTGAACTATATATACATAGACTTTACCCATTTTTAGACCATCTTCTTGAAGGATTTGATCAAAGAGGAAATGATTATTGGGGTTAGGACATACACATTAATTTTAATATTCAATAGATATTCCATGATGTACTTTTCATGGGAGACATGACCAATGAAATGTTTCCAATGAAACATGAGTTCCATGAAATAACCAATAGGTTCTATTATATTAAATTTATAATTAATTTAAATATATCCAAAGAAAGAATACCTCAATAATGATATATTTAATTAATAAAGATATTGACCGTTAAAAACTATTTAGTTATATTATTTCTGACCATGTAGTATTCAAGTGTATAATATCTCTAGTGGTGATCCACACATGATCTATTGATCTTCGAACAATTATAATGGATTATTGAGAGCTAGCACAATAAATCAATCATATTATGGAATCTGAAATGATTTCTAAAATTATTATGTTGAGATTGAATAATTATCCTTACACACCTATTATTGAGAAAATAGGGGAGGTAGGATAATCTCTTTGGATTGAGAGAAAATACTCTTGTGCATTCTTCTATCTTGAGAGAGATATCACTAGATTTAGTTGTGAACATCAATTCTCTAATTCAATAAAATCAAGAACAATAGTCATAAAAATATATTTATAGTGTTATGGGTTAGGGTTAAATATTAATTAATATCACATAGGCCCTTAATAACATATTAAACCCCTAAATGACATCATTCCATGTAATTATAATCTAATTATTATTTTCCCATGGTGTGTACTTAATGACACAATGATAAATATATTTTTTTAACTTGAAAATAAATATTTATCATTGGAACTTGTATCGGTGAACTCTTAATCCTCGGCATTTATTGAATACTTAATGTATAATGAATTAAATATTTATTAATTCAATAAATAATATATATATATATATTATATATTCACATAATTAATTAATTACCTTATTAATAAATACTTATTTAATTTATGTGATCAATAAATCATGAATAAAATTATTCCTCAAACATGAGAATAATATTTTTTCTAGTAATTAAATTCAAATAGAATCCAATTGAGATCAACTAAAGAACTTAGTGTGTGACCCTATAGGTTTCTCCCCCACTGGAATTAGGTGGTATTTCTTAAAGTCTATGATTACTTTCTAGAAATGGGTCGAATCACCCAAAAGGACATTGTTAATATTTCAATGTTGGTAACCACATATGAGTTCTCACTATGTAATGTAATCCTTTTTTCTCAATATCTCATCAAGAAGGTTTCATATTTGTTTCATCAACCTTAATACATGAGATATCATTATTTGATTATCTAGAATGAACATTTCAACATGACCATTCCCAGTGAATTTATTTTTATGGTTCCATTCTAATTAAAGTAAGAGATATCAATTTTCATAAATGTAAAGGACAAGTCCTTACTCAACTTATTTATTAATAACACATCAATCATGATATAACCAAAATATCCTACTTACCATGATCTTAGTGTGCCATGAGTTTTATCAAAACATATAAATAAACAATTCATGATATGTATTAAAAATAATGTTAAATTCTATAGACCATTGAACATGATCACAGATAGGAATATCAAACAACATGCAGACATACCAAATTTCTATTGGTGGGTATTTCCTAATGATCTACCATCTTGGAGATCCTGAAGTGAGTAGTTCATGAGATGAAGCCTCATCCTCTTATGAGAACTCACATTTGATAGCCTACAGACTATGTTTCCCATGATATTTTATCATACTAACTATATGAAAAATATTAATGAGATTTTATCATAGATACTCAAGGTTCTTATCATAACGGGGAATTGTTATAAAAAATTATTTGAAAAGTAACCTTATAAATTATCACATTAAATTTATAAAAAATAATGAAAAATATGTTATAAGATATATTTAATACTCACTTTTCATATATTTAATAATCTAAAGTACAAACTAGTTGGTTCTAGAACACCAACTCCAATAATCTCCCACTTATCCTAGAGAGAACTTTTATTGAATTTTAGTTGTCTAACTCTCACATGAAGATCATATTTAGTATAATATGACTATTTTATTAAAGTATCCTCCATGTTATCATTTATGGAAATACAACTCACTACAACTTCACATCTTAAGGAAAAATTCCTCAATAGATGATATATTCTTAGTAAGTGCTTCATCCACTGTTGTGACCTTAGTTCTTTAGCATAATCCACCACTATAGTAGTTTTAGAGTAAACTATGATATGGTCTATATTTCATGGTACCAAATCTAGATCTTTGATGAAATTTTGTATTCACACTACTTGTTTAGTAGTATCAGAAGCCGCAATATAATATGAAACTACTATAGAATCAGTAACCACTACTTTATTTGAGCTCTTCCAACTCAGGACTCCTCCATTAATGGTGAAGATGTATCCCTACTATGACTTTAGATAATATTGATATGTTTTGAAAATTTCATCTGAATATCCCTTAATGACTAGCTCCTCATCTGCTCCATATACCAGGAACATATCCTTAGTTTTCCTCAGATACATAAGGAAATTCTTGATATCCATACAAAGGATGTCTATTGAATCTTCTCAATATCTTCTTATTAGATGTAGATCATAAGAAACATATATAGTGGTATACAGTATGGAATACACATAGGACCTAAATTCTAATTTATATGGAATCATTGACATTATCTATGTATCATCATGTGTTTTAGGAAAACATTTCTTGAAAATATGTTTACTATGTGACATAGGAAAAAATAAACTATTTGATTATTCCATATTGAATATCCCCCACTATCTTAACAATAGATGTACCCTAACTTAGATAGAGAACTCTCTTATTTATATCATGATTGATTTGATCTTAAGAACATATGATACCTCCCCAAAGTATTTCATGGATATGAATTTATTTAACCTTGTATTAATAGTCTATAAGACTAGTATCTCATTTCTAATAAGTAAAATATCATCAACATATACTATTAGGAAAATCAACACACTCCCAAAAAATTATTTATATACACAAGTATCACTTTCATTTATTTGGAAATAGAATTCTATTATAGCTTCATCAAAGTGAATGTTTCAAGACCTTGATACTTACTTTAATAAATGTATGGATCTCTGCAACTTAGATACTTTATTATCATTATTTGGAGTTACAAAACCTTCTAGTAATATCATATATACATATATATAAAGGTTCCCATTAATGAAGAATATTTTGATATCAATATTCCAACTCACATAGCCATGGTATGTCATTATGGAAAGTAGAATAATGAATGAGTTAAGCATAGAGACTAGTGAAAAGGTCTCATTATAGCATATGCCTTAACATTGTTTGTACCCTTTTGTAGGTTTTCATGCTTGATAGGTACTCAATTGACCATCCATATATAGTTTCTTCTTGAATACCCATTAAGAAAAAATGGTGTTTACATTAAATGGATTATTCACAAAAATACATACCTGTCCGAATGGAATCTATTTTAGAATTCATTTTCTCTTTCCATTTAGCAGCATATGTTCCACTTACTAATTCTTTATTGGTTATAGGATCATTATTTTTTATTAATAATGATTCACTATCCTTAGTGACTAGAAATACATAAATTTCAGGTTCTGCAACCACTATTTTAATCTTATGCAGCACTTGTGTCTCTAGAATATTTTCTTCGATGAGGATTTATGGATGTTATTAATTTACCAACTTCAGTGTATCCTGAGTTTGGACTTCATCGAATTCTATCTCACTCCCACTATCTATTTTAGAGATGTTATCCCTCTCAAGTAATGTGGAATGTCTTTACAATAATACCTTTTTATATTATGTGTTTTATAGGTAATATAATTCTATTTCCTTGGGGTATCATATAAAGATACATTTTGCGCATCAGGGTGCAAGTTTGTTTCCTGGATAGGAATTAACAAACTTATTTCATCCCCACACATATATGTTTAGAAATATGGATTTATTTCCACTCCATAATTGGTATGGTATAACATATTATGCTTTAGTTATTACTTGGTTTAGTATGTATGTTACCTTTTATAATGCATATCCCCAAAATGGTAGTTTAATATTTTCATGACCCATCATTGATATCACCATATTCAATGAGGTTTGGTTCCTACTTTCACTTACACCATTCCACTAGGGTGTATAAGGAGTAGTGAGTTGGGTTAGATTATTATGCTCTCCTAAATAGTTAATAAATTCTTGATAAGATATTATCCACCAAGGTATGAGTGTATTTTCTTATTCTTCTTACCAAGTTGGTTTCAATCATCTTCTTGAATTATTTGAATTTCTTAATGTATTCCAACTTGTAACTCATTAAGTAGATATATTAAACCAATTAAAATAGTCATTAAAAGTTATGTATATTGATTTCCCATCCCTTGATTCAACTGAGAATTGTCCACACACATTAGTGTAAACCAACTCTGAAAGATATATAGTCGTTTCACCTTTTCTACAGAATAGATCTTTGGTCATTTTACATTATAAAATTGATTGAAAAATTACATGTGGTCATTAGTTTGATCGAATATAAAAAATCAACTTGATATAGCTTAGTCAATTGTTTCTCATATACATGACCTAAGGGGTGATTCCATAATCGGGTGTGGTATATTTCATGATAATCAAATTCATTATTTATTTCTAACACTTGGTTCTTATAATCCAATACAAAAAGTACATTATGTAAATATGCTTTACTAAAACATATGCTTTCTTTATAAAAGAAGAAAATTTCATTTCCAAACATAAAAATAAATCCTTCAATATCTAATTTTGATATAAAAAAAGATGTTTTTGGTAATTCCTAACACATAGTAATGATTTTGAATAACCAATATCATTATATTTGAAAATGTGATGTGGTTGATGATAATGGATTGAGCTTCCAACTTAGCTTAATTTTCAGTCCACAAATCCACCTCACCAATAAAAGATTTTAGAAATCTACTAGGATTTTGTAATTTTATACAAATTTGATAACCACATGTAGTATCCAATACCCAATTTTTAGAAATTAAAATGTTACAATTGATAACAACTATACCTGAAGAATCTTTGTGCTTCTTTACCATTGTATAATTTTTCTTCCGGTAGACCTTATTTACACATTATAAATAAATAGTATCATAGTACCTTTCTAACCCTTTGATATTAATCTTCTAGGATGGGTGTTGTATAAAATAATTAGGTATGTACATAGTATTGGAGTTGTTTTCCTTTAATTTCATCTTATTCACTATAAGGAAAGAAGACATTCCAAGATTCAGTTCTTAGAAGTCTAGTGAATTAATCTGAAGAGATATTGGAGACTTATCTATATGTTTCATGTTGAAATTCACAATAAAGTTAGGAAATCTCTAAAAAAAGTTAGGATAGAATGAGATTAGTTCACAATTCATCAGGTTGTTTAAATTATGGAATTTCTAAATGTTATATGTATTCAATCATTTTGACTATGTGAGGTCCGAATATTGTACCTTCTCATACATTACACATACATAGTGCCTTAGAGATGAAAAACCATTATTATATTTCTCTTTATTGATAAATATCATGTAGATGATTGAGAATTACATATGCATCAATGGTCTCATGGGATTTTTATAATTTAGTGGAGAAGGAAGATAATACTAAACACTAAACATATAAAACATCATCCAAGTGTTTCACATAAATAATTAACTATTTATCACTCACCTAAACAATGGGAATAGTAGTGACTAGGTACTAAGTATATATAACTTCCATTCTTGGAATAGTATAATGTTCAAGTTCCTTAATCAGTCTTGAACATTTATTCCATGAAGGATATTTTCTTTATCCAGGATAGTTCACAGGGTTAATGTTGTGGTTTTTACACCATCCATTTGATTCTACAACAATTTAGATCATATTTTTAGTACTTCATATGATTACCAAAAGTGAGATGAAATAAATTTAATTACATGTATCCCACTATTTTATTAATCCACAAAATCCATCAACATTAGACTCGGAATGTCTAGTTTTATGGATATTCTGGTGGTAAGGATCCATATACCCATTCTCAAAACCCAAGAAATGAAATCTCTAATTACTCAATGTTATTTTGGTCAGAAAGTTATTACCAAATATAGATTTTCATCTCCTTGATCCACTGAGTGGTATCCCCAATACATAAAACATTTCTTCAGTTTCCTCAATACATACCTCCAAGTTAAATAAAATCTAGAAAGGTCTACTCCTATTGATGTAAAATGGTTAATTTAATCCAAAAAATTCTTAAGAACTCACTAATAAAAGTAATTTTCCTAAAAAAAATTAGGACCAGCAGTTAGTTTTTTGTTGTCATTCATAATCAAGTAATGGTATGCTTAATCTAAATTAATACTAGGTTGAGGAATTTTATTTATTATGTATAAAATTATATTGTTTTATCCTTAACATGTCTTATTGATATTAAGTTTAATTTATATTTGGGATTAACCATGTCATGATAAAACACATAATCCATTTTTTTAATTCCATATTTTCATACAGGTACATTTATTTATTTGATAGCAGTATTGCATCCATAAAATAAATCTTGTACACGACATAAAATAAATAAATGTCAAAATCATGAGATTTATCTAAGGTTTTATTTATATAGATAATATATATAAATGATGGATTAAGAAATAATCAAAACTTGAAATGAAATATGACCTTTAAATATATATTGATTGAAAATTAAAAAAATAACTATAAATTTGAATGTGACCACTCTAATACCACATAAAGGTTCCAGGAATAGTGGAATCACTTATCAGGGTTTGTCCCAAATTAAAAATTGTAAAATTTAATGGATATTATATGATGTACATGGCATTGGATCAATGAACAGTGAATTTTTTCCAGTGATATTTAACAAAAATACAAGAACCAAGAGGATCCTTCAGGTAAACTTTTTAATTTATTTAATTACTTAGGAATAAATAACACTATAGTATTGAGATGTTTATTTGATAAATATGTTAATAATCCAAAACACTTTTGTTATATCATCATTTAACTTATAGTATCCAAGTATAGAATATATCTATTATTAATATACACATGCTTCTTTGATCTCTACACAACATAGATGAATTTTCAAGTGTCGGTGTTATAGATTGACTGCCTTATAGTATTATACTTGATCGTTGTGATGATTCATTAGGTTTTAAGAATATTCCAAGATATCTCATTCTAGAGAATATGGAGAAGGTTAGAGAATCTCTCAATTTTGAGATAAGAGACTCTTGATTGTTCTTTGGTCTTGAGAGAGAGAGTTCTAGATTTTTTATGCCCAATGATTCTCAAATTTGATCAAATCAATCACAATAGACATAGAAATCTATTTATATAGTTAAGTGTTATGGTTAAATATTTTTTAATTTCACATAATACTGTTATAATTTATTAATCCCTTAAATGACCCCATTCTATATAATAATAATTTTACTATTATTTCTCTCATGGAGTACTCCTACCAATGAAATGATAAATATTATTTTTCAATCTTGTAAATTAATATTTATTAACAAAAATTGTCTTGGTCCACTCATCCTCCCCATAATTTATTGAATACCCAAATAAATATAATTAAAAAAATATTCAATAAATAAATAAATAAATAAATTTTATATATCTATATAATTAAATAATTACATTATGAATAAGTATTGATTTAATTTACGTGATCAATGAACCTTAAATAAAATTATTTATTGGTCTTGAGAATAATATTTATTCTAATAAATAAATTCATTTAGAATTTAACTGAGATAAACAAAAACACTTACTGTGTGACCCCACAGGTTTCTTCATCACTGGTATTAGGTGGGCTTGACTAAAGTCCAATATTATTGTCTAGTAATGGGACAAAGAACCCAATAGAATGAAGTTAATGTCATAATATCAAAAACCACATTAAAGTGCACATAATGTAATACAATTTCTTTGTTTTGATATCTCATCAAGAATGTTGAATACTTGTGCTACCAACCTTAATCCTTGTCATATATTTCTTTGATTTTCAAGAATGAACATGTCTATATCACCTTGACCAAGGAATTTATTTTGATGGTTCCATTCTAATTAAATGGTTGAGATATCAATTTACATAAATGGAATGGATAAATCCTTCCTTGAATTATTCATTTATAACATACTGATCATGACTTACCCAACATATCTTACTTAGCAAGAATATAGTGTATCATGGGTTTCATCAATGTTCCTAAGTACACAAGTAATTATATGTATTAATAATATTATTAAATTATGTGGAATAATACACATTATTTCCTAAATGAATATTAAATAAAATGAAAACACACAAAATTCTTATTAGTAGATCTTTCCTCAAAATCTCTCATCTTAGAGATCACCAAGTGATAACTTCATGAGATAAAGGCTCGTCCTCTTATGAGAACTGAAACATGATATTATAAACAGGTTATTCCCCACCATATTTTTTAATATTAAACATAATAAAATTAATTAATGGATATCATCAAATAACATCAAGGTTCTCATTGTATTAGTGAACTACTATTACCTATTTTTATGTGAAAAATAACCTGGGAAATTATCACATTAAAATCCAAAAAAATAATGACCAATATTTGATAAGATATATTTAATATTCAATTATTTTAAAATATAAAATAATATAAAGTATAATCTAGTTGGTTATAGGAAACCTACTCCAACACTTATTAGAGTAACCCTTACGTTCTAGAGTTTTTTATTTTTCGGTATGTCTGCTAAGAGTATCTCTTATATATTACAATAATTTACTAAGGTCTTAGCCAATCTCCCAGACCTTCTACTTAGCTTTATATGGACCTTTAAATATTTATTAGAGTAGCCTAAATTTATAGGGTTTTGGGAAAAATTATTGTTTTTTGTTGTTTTTTTGTCAATAAATAAATATGAGGAATATGTTTTTGTAGAATAGTGAAGTGAGTAAACAACATACTTAGTGAGAATATAGGGGAAATCTGGATGAAAGAGGGAATAGTAATTAGAATTTTCATGCTTTTTAAGTTTTGATGATTGAATAAAGGGTAATATTAATTAAAATATTTGATGCATTTTTTATAAGAAATTATATTGGTTTTTATTTTCTATTCTAAATAAGTCTTATAGAATAAGTTGGTTTTCAGATGCACTTGGGTCTGGTATCAATGTTTTGATCATAATAAGGAGTTGTATCATAGTCTCAATATAACCATACTAAATATATTTATGCTTTGATATTCGGTAAGTTATCAAACATCATAAGTAATCTGATATACTTTTGATCTTGGCATTATAAAAGAAATCTAGAAAAGGTATAAGAGTTTTCTACGTGGGGAAAATCGTATTGAGGAAGGTGCTGGAATAATGGTATGTTATCGAACATTTCAATATAAATATGATGATGCTTTACTATTTTTAATTATATAATATCATAAGTTAACTAAGAAACTTTTGATGTATTCCTTATAAAATATGGCTTGAAAATGTGCTTCCAATCATTTTGAGGTTTTGATGGAAATACTGAAGGTTTAGGAAGGATGGAAAATCATAGAACTTTCCCATGTAATTTAGAAGATTCTATGTCGATCATAAATGTTCTCAAAGTCATGAGGAATTAATGATTATAAGAAAGATGTTATAAAGTAATAAATTATATGAATTCAAGATTTTTGTCGTAGTTTGTTGGTGTGAGATCACCAGACACATATTTTTTGAGGCTGGGAAGTTTTTTTGAAACATAAGAAGACAACGATGATGGTTTATAGTTAGACCAATAATCTACAACATAAAAATAACTAGAAAATAATTTGGTGAGTGATTAATGAATTTTTGTACCATAATTAGAAAAGGAAGTAATTTTTTACTAACACTGTTCCATCAGGTGTGGTATTCCACTGATTTGTCAGAGGTAGGAAAGTTGGTTGAAGTAGATAAGTATGAATAGTTTTGTTGGGACTGATGTATTTGAGGATTGTTAAGTAAGTGGGTATTTTTTGGACCAATAATCTAAATGAAAATAGAGACTGATCAACATAGTGAATCTAAAAACTATATTCAACCATTTTCATCACGATGAATTTTATTACAATTAGGTTAAGAGTGAAAGAAGATATGATTATTTTACTTCAATTGGGTTAAGATAAATCAAAAAAAAGTTGTTTTTGTTTCTTAAGTGGGATAAGATTCATAGTACTGGTGATTAGAAAATTCTTGACCTTGATCCATTAGAATGAACTAAATACCAATCCATCAAATGCAGGATCATCAGTTTGATAAGAATAAGTAAATAATGATTGTTTGAAGAGTTTTGTGTTAGTGTTTGTCAAAAGGGGTTATGAATTTTTTTTCCGAAGTGTTGATAAGAAATTTCAGGAACCTTTATAAATTTTGATGATGTTTATGGTGAAGAAACTGATGTCTAATGAGGTTTTAATAAACTTTAAGTCATAATAGTTTCAAAGTTTTATGTCCTTCAGTTGTTATAGTACGTCATAATGAGTAGTTGTTTTTTAGTTAATATGGATAATAGTAATGAGAAGTCTTCAGTATTACATTTTTTCCTTGTAATGTGATTCTTTAGTTCTAATATGATTCCACCATAACAAAGACAATAATAATGACTTTGGTATTGTATTAAAGAAAGGTTGGAAGGTATTTATGTTAGATGAAGTTTTAATAAGATTTGAGAAGTTTCGAGATGTATTGAAAAGAGTTGAAGAATTTAATGATAGAGATGAAATGAAGGGGAAATTCCAGTCTTGAGAAATTTTGTTAAGCAGGAAAACATTTTTATATTCCCACCCAAACCAATTTTAGTACACTTATAAATAGTAGTAAGTACATTTTACTTTCAACTAATAGAGTTATTGTGCATGTGTGAAGAGATAGAGTGAAAATGCAGAAATTTTTAGAGGAGAGAATAAGTTTCTAGAGAGAGTTTTTTTACGATGTTTCTGAATAGAAGAAGAAGGTGGGATAGTAAACAGAGTTATCAGATTGGAATGAGAAATAAGATGTTTATTTATAAGGAAAAGAAGAAGTGGTATAAAATTATTTTTGAGGTATTCTTGAAAACTTATTTTTTCTGGAATGATCAATCAAGCATGGGAATCATACTGAGCCATCGGATTGAGTTTTCTTAACAAAATACAGAAAATTTATTTCTACCTCCTACTAGGTAGGAAAGTGGATTGTTGTATTGATAGTTATAAAAATTGAAAGTTGTTAAGTCATCAAAATAACATGTTTTTAACCAACTGGTGAATGTTTCATTACTTATTACACCAACTTATATTACATCATTCAGGCAAGAAGAAGCACATACACTTTTGAATTGAAAACCATGTGACACAATTGTAAGGTTATATCATAATTATTTTATCCACAAAAATGATTTTTTTCTAGTGTATTGTCTGGTATTGGATTTTTTCTAAACTATTCCAAATATTTATCTAATCTTATTGAGTCGTGAACCTTATAAATACTTTTGTTCCTATATTTGTGTGAATGTTTTGTTTTCAGAAAAGTGATTGATATTTAACAGGATAAAAAAGTTGTTTCAAAAGGAATGAATCTTAAAAGAAAATTATATCACTAATTCACCCCCCCCCATTTATCTGGTTCGGCCACTAACAACTTGTATTATAGGTTTGGTTCTCTTTTTTCTATTTGATGGAGTTTTTGAAGAATAATTTGTGACAGAGAATCATAATTGTGTGAATAGTAAGTGGATTCCGATCTTAATTGACAAGAAATAACATATCTCTAATTTAAGAATTATAGAATATCTTATGTCTCTTTAGTATGATGTTTTGGAAGCTACTACAGATGGATTTCCTCCTCGTTTTTAGAATTATCCTCTTATCGCTACTGATAAATAAACCCTTGAGAATGATGGAAGAACTAAAAATTATTTTCTCTCATCACTATCTAAAAGTGAGTTTCTTATAGTGAAGGGAATTATAACTACTAAATGTATATAGGATTGGTTTGAGAACATTTATCAAGGTAATATAAAAGTGAATAAGGAAAAGTTTCAAATCTATAGGATGAAGTATGAAGATATTAATATGAGTGAGGATGAATCTATTGGTGACTTTTCTACAAGGGTGAATGATAATGTAATCACCATTATATGTCTTGGTGAGAAGTTGGAATACTGAAATATCATTTAATTTATCTTTATAATTCTTCATAATAAGTTTGATTCCAAAGTTTAATCTTTAGAGGATAGAGATCTTGAGTCTATATCCTAGGATGACCTTCACAGTACTCTCATTACTTATGAAATGAGAAGGGAGAAAGTTATTAAAGTAAAAAAAATATAGGGAAATTTATTTTAAGGATTCTAAGAAATAAATGTCTAATAAGATTCATGAAGAAAAAGAATATGGGGATTCTGAATCAAAAAATGAGGTTAGTGAAAATCTTTATAAAATTCTATCCATTTTTCTAAAAATTTCAAAGAGGTGTTGGAAAGTATATAGGGAAACTTCCCTTAATTTTTTTTGGATGTGGAGCAGTTAAAAACATTGTTTCTAATTTTCCCCAATGAAGTGATAAGGAAAAAAGTAATAAAGAGGAAAGTGATGAATGATAATGAAGGAAAATAATATCTTAGTAGAAACATGTTAATAAATCTTACTATAAATGAAAGGATAATAAGTTCTAAAAACCTAAATTGATAGTATTTTTTATAAAGATGATGATAGTGGAGAAGAAACTAAAAAGTTCACTAAATTTTCTAAATAAATAATTCTTATTGCAACAGTTAAAGATGAAGTATTTTCTAGTGATTAATGAAGTAGTTCTAATGAAGAATAAACTGATCTAGTGTTTCATCTAAAGATATAAGTGAAACAATTTCTATGAAAGATTATAAGACTTGAAAACGAAATGAAGAAGTTAAAGAAGGAATAGCCTATAAAAAACATTCAATAATGTACTATTAAATTTAAATTTATATTACTTGAAGAGGTTGATTATCTAAAGAAGAATCTTGATAAGGAAAATAATTAGAATAAACATATTGAATTCAAATTAAATTCAAAGGAAGAATAGTTGGAACTTATCCAAAAAATTTACTAAAGTTGAGAAAGGAGTTAAAAAATTAATGAAATCTATCTTTGAAGTTGGTGAATGTTCTAGGAAGGTAAAATTAGATAAGGATAAAAAGTTTCCTTCAAAGGTTGATAATAAATTTCATTATGTTCCTAAGAAGAAAAAATCCAATAAAGTTATGTATGTGTCCAAATTCAACAAAGTTTTATGTTCGGTAGTTTCGAAAAACAATTAGTCTAAAATAGAAGTTTTTACTAATTCTTGTTCTAATAATGCTGGAAGAAATTCCAAATTAAAAAAAAATATTATGAGTGATGATATAATTATTGGGGTTCAATAATATTTTTATAAGAAAGATAATGAGGTTATTAAGAAACATTTAACAACTTCAGATAGTATAGATGTTAGAGAGGAATGTATTTTATCTATGGTTATTGATAGTATTATGGTATATTTTGGAATACAACAAATATGTTTTGGTTCAACCAACAACATTAAAATTTACAAGAGAAAAAGTTTCAATTGGGGTTCAATCCTCTCAAAGAAATAAATCTAAGAAGGGCTCTTTTAAATTTGAGAAAAATTAACATAATGAGTCTGAAAATAAATAGTTCTAAGTTATATTGATAGATAAAGTTGACATGGATAGAAAGTTAAAAGAAGCATAAAAATCAATATAAGAAAAGGGAAAGAAAAGTTTTTATGAAGATGTAATAAAAGTTTAAAAATGAATACCAATCGTTTTTTGTTTTATATTCAAAAAATATATAAGAGATATGAACAAGAAGAGAATGTTAACAAAAGTTGTTTTAGTATTTTTCAAGAACAAAATAAATGTTTGAAAATTTTGTTACAACCTAACTGTAACAAAATGTTACTAATGTTGAAGATAAGTTAACATCCTCATTAAAATAATATAGAGTTGAAAACAAGATTTTCCCAAAATCTGATAAGGATGAAAAAAATAAATAAAACTCATCGAATGAAAATATAAGAATAAAAAAGAGTCAAAACCGAGATAGTACCCTAAGTTCGAATATTAATTCTAATAAACTATTGAGGTTCTTATTTATTCCCAAAATAATTTTTCATTTATACTAACTTTCATGTAATTTATGCTTTGAAATAAGGATTTTTTTGTATGAGTCTATTACTTTTCTTACAAATAAATTAATGAGGTTATGAAAAATAGGTTATAGTAAAGTTCGGTTTTTACACTTTAACTTTTCTTATGTGTTTATTGAGATGGGTGCATGTTAATTTTATCTTAAACAAATTTTCTCAGATTTACCTAGATATGAGAATGATGAAAATGCATGAAAATGTATTACATGAAAGTTTTGTAATGGGAAACATTGATGACCATGATTATACACTCTTTTTTTCTACGCTGGTTTCACCACATCGACTTAGAGTTGTTTAATTAAAGGCACTTTGTCAAGAAACATATGTGATACTTATATTCTCTTGAAGAAGAGTTTCAATATTTTGAGATTAAGAAAAATTATAATAAGTGGTCCTTTTGAATTTTATAGTCAATAAGGGGGATAAGATATAATAGGGGAGAAGAAATGTCGAAAGGAAATGAAGGGGGGATAAGACATAGAAAATAAGGGTAGCATGAGGATGTTGCTTTAAGAGAGTGTTATTTTTATTGGGTATTGAAAACAAACACAAATTGAGAGATTGTTGGGAAAAAGTTTTGTTTTGTTTGTATTATTTTTTCAATAAATCAATATGAGTAATACGTTTTTAAAGAAGAGTGAAGTGAGTAAACAAATTACTTGATGAGATGGTGGTGTAAATATGGACAAAAGTGGGCATAGTAATCATAATTTGTATGTTTTGTTAGTTTTTATTATTAAACCAAACAAGGAATAGTAATAATAATATTGGAAGCAATTTTTATAAGAAATGATATTATTTTTAGTTTTATATTCTAAAGAATATTTTTGGAAGAAGTTGGTTTTCAGAATCACCTTGGGTCAAGAAAGAATGTTTCAATCGTAATAAAGAGTTATATTAGAATCTGAATGTCTCCATACTAAATCTATCAGAGATTTTCTGTTTGGTATGTCTCAAAAATCAAAATTAATTTGATATACTTGTGATAAAATACTTATAAAGGAAATGGAGAAAAGGTGTCTATTTTTAATAAGTGGTGAAAATCAGATTAAGGAAGGTGATAGAATAATTGGAAGTCATAGAACTTTCCAATATAAATCTGTCAATGATTTACTCTTTTGAAATTCTCAAATATCATAAGTTGAATAATTAACTTGTGATGAAATCCTTATAAAATAAAGGGGATAAAATGTTTTTCCAATTAGTTTTAGTTTTGGTTATAAATAAATAAGTTTATAGAAGGACTAAAATCATAGAAATTTTCAATTTAAGTTAGATTATTCTATATTGATAATATATAATTCAAAATTCAAATGGAATCCATGATTACAAGTATGGGGTTTTTGAAAAAATAAATTATATTAAGTCAAGTATCTAGTCATAGTTCATCATTGTGATATCACCGGATTTAGAATTTTTTGACGTTTAGGTTGTTTTATTTGAAACATGAGAATAAGAATATGTTGGTTTTCATTTAGACCCATAAGACACAATATACAAATCATCGGAGAAATAAGTTGGTGAATGATTAAATTTGGTTTGTAATATAATCAAAAAAGGAAATAAGTTTCTTCAAGAACCACTTCATAAGACGCAATATTCCCTTGATACATTGGAGCTAGAAGATTTGGTTAAAGTAGATAAGTATGTAAATTTTTGTTGGGACTGATGCAAGTAAGGTTGGTTATATAACTAGGGATTGTTGGGACCAATAATCCAAATGGAATCAGAGATTGATCAAACTGATTAATCTCAATAATGTAGTCATCCATTTTTATCAGGATGAATTTTATTTTAATTAGATCAAGATTAAAAGAAGATATAATTGTTTTTATTCAATTTGGTCAAGAAAAAAAAGAAAAAAAAGTTGTTTTTGTTTCTCAAGTGTGTCATGATTCATTGAACTAGCGTTGATTCCGATTAATCAAAAAATGCATGAAACTAATCTGTCATAATGAACCAGAGAATGATCCATCATATGAAGGATAATTAGTATGAGGAAAAGAAGTAAATAATAATTTTTTGAAGAGTTTTGTGGAAGTTTTTTTCAAAATTTATTTTGATGTTGTTTTCAAAGTGTTGTCGAGGAAGTACAAAAATTTTTAGAAGTTCTTATGATGTTTATATAAAGGAAATTTAAGTCTAATGATGTTTTATTTGTGTTTATGGTATAATGGTTTCAAATTTAATTGTCTTTTAGTTTTTACAGGGTATTGGAATGATGATTATTTTTAGTTGATATGAATCATAGTAATGAGAATTTTTTAGTCTTGAATATGTTTTAGTCATAATTAGAATCTTTATTTATGATATGTTTCCATTATAATAAAGAAAAAAAGAATGAATTTTGTATCATACTAAATAAAGTTTTAAAATTATTAAAGATAGATGAAGTTGTAATAATATTTGAGATGTTTTGGGAAGAATCAAGAAGAGTTGAAGAAGTCAGCGATAGAGCTAAAATGAAGAGGAAATTTAAGTTTTGTGAAATTTAGTTAAGCGGTAAAAAAAAATTTAGATTACCACCCAAACAAATTTTTGTGCACCTATAAATAGTAGTATGACATTGTACTTTTAACTGATAGAGGAACTGTTCATATATGAAGAGAGATATAGAGAAACAGAAAGTGTTAAAAAATGAGGAGAGAATAAGTTTCCAAACAAAGTTTTCTTGAGGATGTTTCTAGATAAAATAATATAAAAGGAGGATGGTAATTAGAGTTACCAGATCAGACCAAGCAATCAAATGTTGATTTCAGGGGAAGTGGATCAGAATTATTTTTGTGATATTCTAGTTAATAGTGTTTTATGGACTGAGTAGTCGGATTAGGGAATCAGAACGAGCCTTCAGACTGAGTTTTCATAAAAAAGTTCAAGAAGGTTATTTGTATATACAAATGGGTAGAAAAATGAGGAATTTTTTTGATAGTTATCAAAATTTAAAGTTGATAAGGCAATACATTAATATGTTTTGAATAGACTCGTGAAGATTTAATTACCTTTTATAAAAACTTATGTTACATCATTCATGCTAAAATAATCACATGAACTAGTTTATTGAACATAGTGTGAAACAAGGGTAAGGGTGTATCTTAATTATTGTATCCATATAAAAGAATTTACTTCTAGTGGATTGTGTGGTATTTAGTTGTTTCTAAACCATGATAAGAACATAATAATTCTTATTGAGTAGTGAAACTTGTAAATAATTATGTTCATGTGGAGGTGTGAATGTTTTATTTTTATCAAAATTAGGGATCTTTAATAGGATTCAAATGTTGTTTCAAAAGTAAGGAAACATAAAAGAAAAATATATCACTAATTCACCCCCCCCCCCCCCCAGAGATACATTGGTTCTAGATGGGAACTAACAAAATAGATATTATCTAAATATTATACCAAAATATTCTCAATACCAAAACAATTCCAAACAACTCCAAACTTCATTAAAAATGTCCAAATATCTTAAGATCCTTTATATAAAATTATAAACTTTATTATATGTGATTTTGAACATGATTTAAGTTTTAAAAATAAAAAAACCAACATCACCCCTATTCTATAACACTTATTTTGTAGAAGAACACCACTATGATATGGGTTTCTTCTTCAAATAAATATATCATAAAACTATCCCTATATATCATTAATCTCTTAATGGTCTTAAAAAATCCATACCTTACCATATACTACAATAACTCTTGGTCTTAATAGAATCATTAAATCATACTTAAGGAATGTACTCTCTAATATATATAATAAGGTTGGGTATTCCATGAATTTACCATCACAATAAGTCAAATTGAACCTGTTAGATAAAATATTGAAATTTTTGACTTCTTTCTAATATTGTGATATTGGATGGATACAGGCACTCTAGATATGCAGTGAATTTACCATCATTATAAGACAAGTATAGTTCATTCATATATGAGGGGAGATTGACTGAGAAAAATAAAAATTATAAAGTGGATTTTTAATGGAAGAATCAATTATCATGTGGGTTAAATTACCTTCAAATTTCATATTCATTTATTCTTCATAGATCATATAAACCAATATTTATTTGAGGAAAATGTAGGTGCTCTAAATTGTTTCATGGTTTATAGACTAATAGAGAAAGGAATTAATTTTACCCAGACAAATTGTGGTCCCTATAAGACTTTTTTATTTTACTTTTAGCCTTGAATTTTTATTAAGTTATGAGAGGGGAATTTGTGGTGGGTAAGAACTTGGATTTTTACTAACCCTCCAATTTTGGATTTTTAAATTAGTAATATTTGTGCCTTTTTCTATTTCAAGAGCTCTAAATTTTTCTTAAGATATGTAAAGTGAAAGCCTAAAGAATGAAGACTCAACTTTTTTATAGGATATCCATTTTGGGTTTTCAAATTATTATGTACTGTGTCTCTTTATTTTTATTTTTCAAAGTATTTCCATTCTAATTGATGAGGTTGATGTTCAATTTTAAACAACTTTGACCAGAATTGGATGAAGGTTAAGATTATATAGTTTTGACTAAAGGATGAGGAAGTTTATATAGAAATAATTGAAAGAAATACCTGATATTAATTAATAGTATAATGCTAATATAGATGGATTCAAGGAGGGTTGAACTCAATTTAATTTCATAGTGATTAGACCAATGATGAAATATGATAACCCAAATGGGGGGGGGGCTTGAGAGTTGTGAGAATTTCCCCACATTTAAATAAGGTATGGGAATAATGTAAATTATAACATGAGTTATCTGAATTAAAAAATACTAAAATGGAACAAGAATGATAATAATGATCACTGTCTATATTCTAGTTATGGTTTCAACTTCAGTACTATTGAGGGAACATGTGGTTATAGGATATTCTCCTTGGTATGGAAACATTCCTCTGGATGGTTATAAGTAGGAAAGATATGTGGTGAAAATTTTTCTACCAAGAAGAGGGATACTTGTTGAATAAGATGCATTAATTTAAAATAGTCTAGAAAGGTTTATGGTTAATCAAATAACCAAGGTAAAAATAATTGTATATGAAAGGTGGGAATTCAAAAGTTTATTATAACATTCTACATTACAACTGACCAATGTTGGGATATTATGAAACATAAAAGGGGAGTGAAAATTGATGAATATTTATGGATGGGTTTGGGATAGATAGTTTTTATGTCACTAGGTATCCTAAAATAATAGTAATTAAGACATAAATAATTCTAAGAAGAAAATATGCATCGAGTAAAATATATATTGACCCTTTGTTAATGAGAAAGAGTCCATATTCTAGGAGGGAGATGAATTAAATGAATAGAATATTCATCTCGGTCCAAGATAAATATCTATCCATTACTATATATCTTGTGATAATTGGAATGAATCCATACATAGTTCTATGAGAGGTTTCTATGTATATTTAACTCATATGTAGGGGAAATATTGTGTATTAGTACTATACTAAGGTTAGGTTGTTGAAGAAATTCCCAATAATAATGGGGATACATGAGGCAATGGAAGCATTTTATTTATAAATGTTACATCATTTTATATTAATATTCAATATATATAATAATATTACACACCCTAGAACTGTAAAGTTTAGTTTTCTTATAGAATAGATATTTAAACATATCATTTAAGTGAAATTTATATCGTATATTTCATTATTCATTACATAAGGTTCCATTCCAGACTAATCATACTTAGAAAAATTCTTCATAACCAGGGGAAAATTAAAACATAAGATGGGGTTAGCTTTGATGCTTGGTAAGGTTAAACATGAAAGATATTAATCAAGGATCATATGTAAACATGTCATGAGAATAAGAGTATGAGAACATAGTATTATCAATATAAAATCAACCCTATAAATTTACAAATCATTATCATGATTCATGGAATAAACCATTATCATGATTCATGGAATAAATCATTAGCATTCCCATGATTTGGGAATAATAAAAAATTAGTAATTAGTCACGAGTTCAAATCATAAGCATAAAAAAATCATAAGAGTGTGGAACCATCATAGGCAAAGAAACTATATCGTATGTTAAGGATAACTATCAAGACCATCATATCATAATAGATCAGGAATTCCCTCATGTTCCCTATATCATAGAAGATTATAAATCACCATATGTTTCCTATATAATAGTGTATCAGTAATCACCAACTATTTTTAATATTATAGTGAATCATGAATTCCTACCTATTTATGATAGTGAATCACAGACATCAAATCATTTCCCATAATTATCTCATGATATATAAGGCTTTACCTAATTAATTGTAGAGCCATAATAGACCCAACCATCACTTGATCAAACCATTAATATGTGTTCCATAAGATCATTAACCATTTATCACTTCAAAATTTCTTATACCATTCATAATAAATAGGTTTAATCATGATCTCATAATAACATAATTAAGACTTTGTAAAAAATCGATTTCATAAAGAGTTCCTTAAAACTTAATTAACCCTAAGCAAGAAACATGTTTCATAGAATAAAACATAAATCATAATTATAATAATCTATCCATAGAAATAAACTAGATGGTATCATGAGTTCATATCCCTAATGAATCGTTAAAATTCTTAAAGTATATTGATATAGATGAAAAATATCCTTAAAAGAACTTTCAAACCTTTGTTTTAAATAAAGAGAAAATATCATTATCCATTGATAAAATGTTAACTATAAAATACTATAATATGGGTAAATAATTTTATTTTAAAATGAACATTGAAATGTGTCAATTAATATTCAAATAAAATAATGGTAATGATAGTGGAAAATCAGTTCATATCATATTTTTTAAAAGATAGCATTCCTTTCACACTTTTGTAAAAATTTTAAAATCAATTATTCTTATAACTTTTAGAAAGATTCCTTTTTAAATATTTATAAATAAAGAAAAATGTAGTGAAAATAAACTTTTTGTAACATTACATGAATAATTAATAACTTTGATAGAATAATTTTTATTATCCTGGGCATGGAAGAAAAATTTCTATGACAAAATAATAAATAAGATAAAATTTTATTTAAAATCATTTTCTCAATCATTTTATGTACCAAAGAGAAGAAAACGGTACTAATGTATGACCCAAAAATTCATTAATGAAAATTTATCTTGGTCTATTTAAATGTATTCTTATGGTTATATAAAATGTATGCACTTATTTGGTTCTATGTTTTGGATTTTAAAATACCATTAAGAATTGTGACCGTTGCAAAAAATATTCATTGAACAGTGATCACATGATTAGTATAAATATAGGGTTTTAACAAATCCAATTTACTCATACAAAGGAAGTGATGGCCTCATCCAGTTGACTTTCCCTATATGAAGCCCATTTTTCAGAGCTCGTAAAGGAGGTGGCATCATTGAGATTTTCTCTTGACCAATACCAATTTGAGTTTGAATATGTTAATCTCGAGTGTAACTGCCTATGAGAGAAGTATAAGTTGATAGAGATTGCCACTCGAGCAATGTTATCTGAGCCACCCCAAGAGTTTGTCACCATCGCACACCTTACCCTAAGGTCTTATGTGGGTGTTTTAAGGGGTTATGTAAAAATACACTAGTACTATGATTATGTACATTACTCTTGTATAGATAATATACTTTATTTTTATTATTGTTACTTTGTAAATAGTTTTTAAAGAACAAATAGTATTTTTAGTTAATATTCAACTAAGAAATCTATTTTTATGAATTAATGGATTTTTGAATTAAATAATATTTTAATAAAATAATATTATTATTATTATTATTAAATCACTTTTTATTAAATATAAATTATCGTATAATTTTATGAATGCAATTGTAATCTTTATTAATGTTTGAATGCTATTTTAGTTAAAACCCATGAATTTTCAATAAATGTCAGTTTTTATTTTAAAAGTAAAAATTAACATATTTATAAAAAAATTAGATAAAATAAATATTATTTTTGGAATCAGGACATCGAAATTATCCAATGGTGAATTTTTCATAATTTTCTGAGACAATCGAATTTTTGTGTAAAAATTAAATACTGTTTAATTTAATTTTGGGTTTGTTTGACTTATTTTACAAAGCTTTAGTAGACCCTTCAATACTTATAAAACATTTCATCTTTTTAAATTGTTTTCCTTGAGAGTGTGAATCACCTCCACATAAGCAACCCTATTATTTTAAGAAGTTTTTCCATTTTCCATATAATTTTTTCCACTCCCCTTTTTTAAAAACCATGGGAAAAACCATGGTCTGGTTTGTGGTTTTGATTAGTAAAATTTGAGGTGTCCCAAACCTAAATAATAAAAAAATCCTTCTCCTTTCCTATATAAACCCACCCAAGCTCCCACTTCCTCTTCACTAAAATCCTTTTCAGTTCGACCAAAACCTTCCCTCCTCTCTTTATAATTCTCCCAATTTTCTCCATGCTCCCAAGAAGCCTCTCTCAAGACTCTCCCATGATTTTAGGATCACACTTCAAAGTAAGGTATTCTCACTTTCCTTATTTATGTCCATGTTTCCTTATATTGGTATACCGTTTAATTTTCAATTATAAATGTTGGGGTATGATTTAGCACCTCCCCCATACTTCCCTCTTCATGTTTGAAAAATTATCGATCCCATTTCTCTCTCATTAATTCCTTCCATGTATACCAGTTACCATGCTAAAATTCTGTAAGGAATTTCTCTCTCCTAATTTATATTCAAGTAATTCTTTTGTATCGTGAATCTAAATTCCATTACAATTGTTCGGACATATATCTATATTACCCCCTTACTTTACATTTAATGTACATATTATGAGACACCAATTTCGCTCTCATCAACCATTTTTATGAGTTCTTATGTCATGCAGTTACGCTGCCAAAATTGCACCATGATTTTCCAAACTAAATTCATAGTGTAGTGAATACCATGCCAACTTCTCTATCAAGGTTTTCCCCCTTTATGCATATTTACATATTGTTTAAAGAGTTTCATGTATTGATTCCACACTCCTTTATTATGGAATAAATGATGACGTTTAATGAATCCATGTTTTGTGATCCATGTGGCACACTTATGCATGAAATGAAATGTTTAAGAATGGTGCACCCAAATAGTGCTCTAATGAAATGGGTAAAGTATAGTATCATGATAGGTCATGTGCAATGAGTGTTGACTCATGATAATTCAAGTGAAAAAAGGGTTTATTCGTGATTCATGTGCAATAAGGGTTTACTCATACTCTATGTTCAATGAGCCTTGGCTCATGATAATTCCATGTTAAGTGTTATTGCCACATTTACATGTTATTATTATCATGATTTATCATTCCTTTATGTTCATATTTCTCTTATGATCCATTGATATGACTATTGACTAATATGTATTGTATTCCCCATGTTATTCCTTGTTTATTCTCTTACTGGGATTTATAGCTCACCCCTTTCTTATGTATGTCCATAGGTTATCCCATGAAATGCTAAGTACGAGGGAATATAGTGGTCATGTAAAGGAATTTTTCAATAATAATTTGTGTTTTATGTTTTAAGTTGTTATGTAGTGTTCCTAATCCCTAAAGACACTAAACCTATAGATCTTCTATATTGTATCAAGTGAAGGTTTTATGTAATAAATCATGTCTAAGTGTGTAATAAAGAGAAATTTTGTTATAGTTGGTATCAGAGGACAGGTTTAGTTATTTTTTGGATTAGGATTAGAAAACCCTAGTGAAGCCTTAGAGATAAGAATAGGTATAATAAAAACATCCCTAAATTTTGGTGAGTATTGAGTAAGTGGATTATCAAGAAAATACATCCTTTTCTGGATATGAGTAGGTAGAGGCGGCTCTGGCACAGATGTACCTAGGGGTGAAAACTATGACAAGGAGTTTCAGGCTTGACCAGGGGTATCATGGTACACGACAACGGGCCTTGCTGCACTCTTCGTTACAACACTCCCGGGGGATATGCTTTGGTAAATTAACAAGCTTAGTATGAACTGTTATTAATGGAATTAAAAAAATGCCTCTAAGAATACATTCTAGAAAGTAGATCATGGATAACATAGATTAACGCTTATAGATTCATAAGTTAGGGAAATTAACGTAATTTATAAGTCATCTGTTTTTTTCTTTGGATTCCCCTTTTTGTGTTTAACTATTTAAGATACTCATCCCTAAGTATATATTGGATAGAGAAGAAAGAGAATAAAAAAGTGAAAGGTAGGGTTGTCAAACATAGTTATACACATTCTTTAATACCCCAAAAGTTTAGTAGAACAATCCCAACACCACCACAAATCATGGAAGTAAAGATGTCAGTGAGTATGAGAAATGGGGAAATCATTGCATCCCATGAATATAACTCCTCCCCGGTCACAATATGTGAGTTAAACTTTCTGATGAACCTCTTTATACTCCCTCTGTTGGAATTTTATGCAATTCTTGGCATGTATTGGATTTCCTTATATAGAGCCAATATAAATTTCCATGAGAGGTAAATCACTCTCCATGTGGAGAATCGACCCCCGATTCTATACAAGTGCAAGGAGGAAGATGAATTTTATTTAGAACTATCATCTCAAGCAAGGATATTAATGCCCTATGAGCACGCATATATAGCTCAGATGATTGAGTATAAGGAGGCAACCAACCTTGAAGACATTTTTATTGTGAGGGAATTCGCTGAAGTTTTTCCCGAGGAATTGCATGGTCTTCCTCCTAGAAGAGATGTTGAATTCTCAATTGATCTTATACCTGGGTCAATGAATCCAAGACTCTGTATAGAATGGATTTTGTGGATCCTGAAGAGCTGAAGTAACAACTACAGGAGAATATAGATAAAGGTTTTATACACCCAATTTCTTCACCATGGGGTGCACCATATCTCTTCATCAAGAAGAAGGATGGGTCAATGCACCTTTGCATCGATTATTGTGAGCTTAACAAAATCATGATAAAGAACACTTATCCTCTCCCACAAATTGATGACTTTTTCGACCAATTTCATGGAACACAATACTTCTCTAAGGTAGATTTGCAATCAGGATATTATCAAGTAAGGGTGAAGAAGGAAGATATCCCCAAGACTGCTTTTTGTACAAGATATGGGCACTATTATTTCAAAGTAATACCTTTCAGACTCACTAATTCTATAGCAACCTTCATGGAATTGATTACTAGAGTCTTTAGATATTACCTTGACTAATTTTTGGTATTCTTTATAGATGATATTCTAATATATTTCAAAACCAAGGAGGATCATGAGGAGCATCTAAGAACTGTACTAGAGACCTTGCAAAAGGATAAGTTCTCTGAAAAGTACATCACGTGTGATTTATGGTTAAATGAGGTCTCATTATTAGGAAATATCATCATAAGAAATGGGATATCTATGGATCCCTCCAAGACAACTACAATAGAGGGATGAATGAGGCCAACATCGGTAACGGATATCCGTAGCTTCTTGGGGTTAGCTGGATATTATCGACGATTTGTGAGAAATTTCTCACGATTATCCAACCATCTTACCAAGATAACTCAGAAGGGAGTAAATATTTATTGGAGTAATTAATGTAAATAAAGCTTCAAGGAGTTGAAAAGGAGGCTTATCACTATGCTCGTGCTCACTTTACCCACAAGTGGAGAACTTTTTGTGGTATCCAGTGATGCTTCGAAGAAGTTCCTAGGCTATGTGTTGATGAAAAATTAAAAATTAATTGCCTGTGGTTCAAGTAAATTAAATGTTCATGAGAAAAATTATCCAACACATGATCTGGAGTTGGTTGCGATGATCTTCTCTTTAAAAACTTGTCATCATAATCTCTTTGGGGAGAAGTGTGAAATATATACGAACCACAAAAGCCTCAATTATATATTCACATAAAAATATTTGAACATGCTCCAACAAAGATGGTTATAACTGATCAAATACTATGAATTGTCAATCCATTACCACCCTGGGAAAGTGAACAAGGTGGAGGATGATCACTACAACAAAAATTGGTTTTAGTGGCGATTTATTAGGGGTGGTTCTGGTAACTACTGCTAAACTTTTTTTAAAAATGGTTTCGCGGTGGTTTATTATAAACCGCCGTGAAATATTTTTTTTATTTTTCACGCAGCCGACCCTTCCCCCCCACCCCACTTCTCCCCACTGTCCCTGATTCCCCCGCGACCCCGGCCCCCCTTTACCCCCACGACCCCACGATGCCAGCAACCCCATGACCCCAGCGACCCCGGCCCCCCGCGACCCCAGAGACCCCGTAACCCCATGTGGTATTGAATATTTTTCTCATAAAATTTATGTATTATATGAGTATGTGGTTGTTCAAATTTAATTATTTATTATGTTTTGTGTTCTTGGGTTAGAAAAGTGATATTAGGACTTAGATTGATGTATTAAACCCTCTAAGGACTTTGTTGGGCCCATTGATGTTTGAGATCGTACCTAGGTCTACCCTTGGGTTATGAAAACCCCTTAAGGTTGGTGAAATATTTTTTAAAATGTTGTAATAATATTATTATGAAAGTGAATGGGTAGAGAATTGTAAGTTGGTATGTAGTCAAGGTTAATGGGATATTTGAAATATGGAATTGGTATTTTTTTGAAATGCCTAGTT
This sequence comes from Viscum album, assembly GCA_963277665.1. Taxonomy (NCBI): domain Eukaryota; kingdom Viridiplantae; phylum Streptophyta; class Magnoliopsida; order Santalales; family Viscaceae; genus Viscum; species Viscum album. The sequence goes on from OY728133.1 coordinate 1,058,016,792, forward strand.
GGATTCTGAAATGGATTAAAATAAGCATTTTTCACTTTGATTTGGTTATGGTTTTCCATAAAGGAAAACAATGTTTTGAAAGTGGGTATTGTTTTGAAAAGGAGTTGTTGACCTCAATGTTGTAGGAAAAAAGGGATTATCTTAATAGATTTCAAATGGTGATTATAAATGAGGGTGTGGTTCCCCTTTTTTGAAAATGATTTAAAATATTCTTTTATTGTTGTAAATAGAAATGAAATTCTTGGGAGATGTTGAGTTTTTAAAAGAGTAAGACTCGTTTTTTGAAGGGTGGATTCAAGATTATTTCAATTGAGTATCTTGAATTGTGTTTTATTCCAAGATTCGATTTTAAAGATATGTTGAGAACATAGTCATTTAAATGATATATGGGTTAGTGAGATAGAACCCCCAACAATTAGGTTGGCATGTTAACTTGTTTTATTAAATGAAATAAGTGATAAATTTGTTTTGTTGATGACATAACATAAGGGGCATTTGATATAATGTGATTGTGTTAAATGGGTTAAGGTATGGAATTGATATATGTGATAAATGAGTTGCAATTGTAAATGGAATATATGTTAATGGGTTATTCATTATAAATAGGATATAAATAGTCAGTTATGGGAATGATCATTTAAATATATTGATATAATATATTATTTCATTCTTGGATGGTAACCTAGAGAAATCATTTGGAAAGATGTTGGTGTGTCAATCCACTATGATAGGAAGAGTTACATTTCATGTTTCAATAGCAGCAATCAAATTTTTTAACACTAACTAGTCCTTGATTTTTCCAACCACAATTAGTATATCTTTAATTCTAACTATATTTAGAACTAAATCCCAAGTGAATTCATGAAGATATCTATATAGAGATGTGAACACTACCGAATAATCTTGGTGGACTATACCAGCTTTAAATTCCACCATATAGTTCATAAAAAAGATTAAATCAATGAAATACATGTATATGATCTGAATAAACTAGATAAATTATACTATAATAATATTCATGTAGAATTATATCCATTTCAATACTCCTCACTACCACTATCTATGAGGTGTGTTGACACTGATGGTATGAGTAATAGTTTCCACATGTTGATTAACAATAGAATAATGATGGATGTATCCAATACAAAAATATCATATATGATATCCATAATTTCCATATTTAGAAAAATGGTACCCCAAACCATATAGGAATTATGTTTCTTGTTCATGATATCCTTTACTTATGTATAAAACTACTTCTCAAATGTCACAAGATAGTTATTGCTTCTCTAATAAGGCACATCCTAATAAAATTAATTGTTCCTAGATGCCTCTTAGTTTTCCTAAGTCTTTTTTTAAAACTAGTCTAATAGGACTATTCCATCTGAGCATACAAAACCAGAGGTAGAGTTGATCTTGTTGCACCAACTGGTCATAGAATTTTATGAAAATATTTTTTAAGATTCCCATTCATGGAACAATGGTGTAAATTCTATAGTGGTGATATGAATTAATTATTCATGTGTAAATTCAAGATGCACGGTAAAAAACCTAGTCAATTGATGTGATATGGATTATAAGAAACTCATCCCATTGATTGATTTTATCTTACATTACTATCATAGGGCTGACTCTACATATTGTGTTTAAATCCCATGTTGATTCTTCTAGTTTCACATAGCTGAATAATGGTGTCTCCTATACTAATATTCTATCCAAAGTCTCTTCCTCCAACCAACTATTTATTATCAATTTCTAGGTGGCAGGTAATATGGAACATTAAAAATATTGATAGATCCTTAGTTTGGATACCTTAAATAATGATCTATTCATTCATTCATTTTCTAGGTATTTCCTCTCATGAAAAGTGAAAAAAGTGAGTGAATTTTGAAGTATATTTAATCTCTTGTACACATACATGTTCAAATTTAAAAAATTATTCTATATTTATTACCCTAATGGTTTTCAAGAATAATTTTTTTACATTATAAGTATACAAATCCTTTCCAAGTGAGGTATTGAAACAACATATCCAAAACAAGTATGTATAATCATTCTTGAATCGGGTACTCAAGAATATTCATTCCAACTTTTACGTTTATCTCATATGGTTTCCCATCAATGTTAAAAAAAACTGGAGCTCCTATACGAAAACACGTCTGATTAATGGAACTTATATGCTCTTATCCATCATTTTCTCACTTCCTGAGAGGAATAGGTAGTCCAAGAATGTAGCCTTCTCTTATTCAATATACCTATGGATTGATAAACTGGGGATGAGAGAACAAGTGAATGCTTAAAAAATTTCACAGTCAAAAGGGCCTAGAGAGTATAGCCTGACTTCTTCTAGATTAATATTATGAACCCCACAAGCTTTAAGTTATTTATTTTATCACATTAAATTTTTCTTGATCCTCATATCGGGGAGGCCTAGTTCATAAGTAATTGTCTTCTTATTAGGTTTCCCTTTACGTATTTTCAACCTAATAGTATTTCTTCCATTTTTCAATTCCAAATGCTTAACTTAGATTAGGTTAGCATCATATCCAGTTAGTGGAGACTCAATTTTTACCTAGTTTTCTCTTTACAATTGTTCACCATGATGAGTTTTGTGTCTATTTACTTATATAGTTTTAGTTCATGCAATTTGTACCGATATAGATGATGTTTAAGGTTTCTCTTTACAATTGGTGCACATTGTTTAAGTTTATTATGTGTGGACCATAAGTTGGGGTAGCCTACATGAAGATATGTTTCAAGTTAACCTCATATAAATTGGTAAAATATGGTATCATGAATATGGATGATCTCATAATTAATTATAACTCAATAAAACTAATCATAATGACCACATAAGAGGGGAATAGGGTGTTAGATAGTAGAATATGTAGGATCTCACATAGGTGTTCTATAATATGTCTCTGTAAAATAGTAGTAGTATTCTCATTTTAATTTAATAATTCCCTGATAATCATTAAAGCATTTTTATAAAAAAAGGAAAACAGTTCAAATTTACCAATAATTCCAAAAAAAATGAAGGTGTAGATACTGTCTTGGAACATGGGTCATTTATTTTATGGTCATGAAGCCCATACCATTTTCTTTGTGATTTAGAGTCATGCAATCATGAGCAATTAAGGGTTACATCTTGTTATTTCTATGCTTCTTCATCAAGATTGGAAACATTATTTTTTTCCTCATGAACTATGATTCCAACCAAGTTATACTTATGTTACTTTTTGTTATCTAATATTATATTTTTATGCTATAAAGGATTTCAAAAGTCAAGGGTTGAAAATTTGGAGATTTGGGAGAAACATGATAGGAATACTGTTTAGCATAAATTTTAGTATTGACCATGTGGTAATTGAGTAATATGGTATTGTTAGCACACTATTTCTCTTTACCAAAGAAACTTCCCCTATACCAAACACTAGAGGGTTCATATCTAACTCAGGGGCTCATCTATATTATATTATGTTTCTGTAATCTTACACTATCGTATATATGAATATCTTTCTCTATTTAGTAGTAACTATGTGTTTTAATTTTTTTATTATTTTGTAGGCACATTGTGATATACATGGATAAAAGTTTTATCACATTACCGAGGAACACACCTCAGTATGTTAAGGGTTTGAATGAGTTTTTAGATTTTTCAATTTCTAATCGATCCGTTGAAGGGAGAATAATATGTCCATGTCATAAATGTAAATTTAGAATATGGTTGAAGAGAGACGAAGTTTATGAACATTTAATACTGAAGCAATTCCCTGGTCAATATTTGTGTTGGGTTTGGCATGGAGAATAGAACGTTACAGAAAGATTGAGTACTGATGTTAATCCACAGAATGAGGTCCCAAGTTTGTCAAAAATGGAAAATGAAATGCAAAACTTCATAAATGATGCATTCGGCACTACAAGACACCACTATCAGCATCAAAACATATTAGAACAACCAGAAGAGGGTGCTACAAATTGCAACATGACAAGTGATGTTTTTGAGACTGTAACACAAGCAGATCAAGATTGTAACATATCATTGGATCCTCCTCTTGATTATATGGAGCCAAATATAAGAGAAAACCTCACGGAGAAAAATTCATTTCATGATTTATTTGACGATGGAAATCAAGAGTTGTATAGTGGGTGTTTGAAATATTCAAAGCTTTCATTTCTGCTGAAGTTGTACCATATCAAATGTTTATGTGGAATTACAAATAAGGAAATGTCCATGTTATTGGAATTGATTCGTGATGAATTTACTGAAGCAAAAATCCCAGAATATTTTTATGATATGAAAAAAGTTATTAACAAGCTTGGTTTGAATTATACAAAAATACATGCATGTCCCAATGATTGTATGCTTTATTGGGGAGAGGATTCAAGTAGACAGAATTACAAGAAATGTTCTTCTTATAGATGGAAGTTAAAGGGTGATGTTGGAAGTCTGAATAAACATAATTTCATGGATAAGAAGAAAAAGAACACACCTTCAAAGGTTTTGCGTTACTTTCCCTTAAAGCCTCAATTGCAAAGATTATTCATGTAATAAAAAACCGTCGAACACATGAAGTGGAATTCTGTAGATAAAAACAATGATGGGTTAATGAGACATCCACGAGATTCCCAATAGTGTAAGAAATTTGATTCATTACATCTAGATTTCTTAGCTGATCCTAGTAATGTTCGATTGGGATTGGTTTCCAATGGATTCAACCCATTTGGGACTTTGAGTACCAGTTATAGCATTTGGCCAGTTGTTTTGATCCCTTATAATCTGCCTCCGTAGATGTTTATGCAACAAATATCTTTTATAATTTTGATGATTATTCCTGGAAAACAAATGCCTTGAAATGATATTGATGTATACTTGCAGCCTTTTATTGACGAATTGCATGAGTTATGGAGCAATGGTGTTAAGACATTTGATGCTTCTTCTAAAACAATGTTCAAAATGCATGCTGCTTTAATGTGGACCATTAGTGACTTCCCTGGGCTTGGGAATTTATCTGGTTGGAACACTTACACAAGTTTGGATTTTCCCATTTGTAACTTTGATTTTGAGCCAAAACGGCTACCTCACAGTAGAAAATGGTGCTTCTTGTTCCATCGAATATTTCTCGATGCATCTCATAGATTTCGACTGAACATATCAAAATTTAATGGTTCCATTGATCGTAGACCACCTCCAAAGTTTTTAACTAGTTCTTAAATATTGAAACATCTTGAAAATGTTGAAATAGAATTTGGTAAGGTTCATCATTTGAATGATAGTGGAAAATGGGTCCGAAGTGCATTGTCAGGTAAAATCAGAGTGCAACAATGGAAGAAAAAAAGTAATTCTTCAAACTCCCATATTGGGAATTTAATTTGTTGCGGCACAATATTGATGTGATTCATATTGAGAATAATGTTTGTGATAATTTGACTTTCACATTACTTAATGAGCATGGAAAGTTGAAGTATCATCTCAATGCTCGCAAAGAATTACAAGTAATGAACATAAAACGTGATCTCTGGACATATGAAAATGAAAAGTATTCTCCGGCCATTTTTGCAATGAAAAATAGGGATAAAGATACATTCCTTCGAATTAGAGAATGTGAAGGTATCTGATGGGTATTCGAGTAACATATCGAGGTGTGTTGACTTGAAGAATTGTAAGTTACATGGATTGAAAAGTCATGATTCACATATTTTGTTCCAATAGTTACTACCATTGACATTGCATACATTATTAACTGAAAAAGTTATTGTTGTTGTACACCAATTCTGCACATTTTTTAGGCAATTATGTGAGAAATCTCTACATCCATTTCAGCTTGACAACCTCCAGGAGAGGTTTGTATTGACCCTTTGTGCAATGTAGATGATCTTTCCTCCATCGTTTTTTACTTTCATGATGCATTTAACTGTGCATTTGGTTAAGGAAGATAAATTAGGAGGTCTCGTTCATTATGGATGGATGTATCCAATTGAGAGGTATTTTATTTATATGTTTTTCATTTAATTAAAAAAAATTGCATTTAAATAAATGCATAATATTATTATTTTATTTCACAGATATCTTGGGCATTTGAAAGAATACGTGAGAAATAAAGCTCAACTAGAAGGCTCTATTGCTGAAGTATATTTGGATGAGGAGTGTCTTACCTTTTGTTCCAGATATTTGGATTAAATTGAGACAAGATTTAATCAAGTTGGACATGTTAATGACACATCAAATCAATCTCAAATTCATCAGAAATAAAAAAAAACAGCTATTGGCAGATCAGTTGGGAGGACCACAAATGTGATACTGAAAGAATTGGAATTATTACAGGCACATAGATATGTGCTTCTAAATAGTGAAATTGTAGATCCATTTATTGAAGAGTTGAGGATATAAACAAAGAGACGAATGAGAGGCTGAACATGAAATGAGAAAGATATAATAAAAGCTGTGAATAAAGAGCTTATAGAATGGTTTGCACGACGTGTAAGTTCATAAATATTGCAATAAATACAAATATAAGTTTGACACAGAAATTTTGTAAATATATTAAATTATATTTCTTTTTTCAGATCATGAATACTGATACTTGAGCATACTTGTCAGATGATTTGAAGTTTCTTTCTAGATGTTCTATAAAACAATTTGGAAAGTTCGACGCTTATAATGTGAATGGCTTTAGATTTTGTACAGTCGATCGAGAAGTGGGTTTAAAAACACAGAATAGTGGTATATTTACATTTTATAAAGTGGGATACTATGGAAAGATGCATGATATTATTGAATTAAACTAACACATACATTTTTCTGTTGTTTTATTCAAATTAAAATGGGTCGATATTATCAGAGGTGTTAAAAGAGATTTCTTGCAATTTACCTCTGTGAAATTCTCTTGCTTGATGGATGTTGGTGATCATGAACTGCATGATCCATATATCTTAGCATCGGAAGAAAAAATGGTATATTATGTGAATGATTTTGTGTATAAAGGGTGGAGTGTAGTTATTCACATAATACAAAGAGATTTGTATGATATTGGTGATGAAGTGGAACATTTGACCTCTGAAATTGAATTTCATCAACAAAAGGAAGCATAATTATTTGTCCATCATGATATTGAAAATATTAGTCTAGAAATGATGAATGAATTGGATGAAGCAATGGATCAGGAAACTAACTTGATTGAAGGGGAAAATGATTGTATGTACAATTATTTATTTATTAAGCATCCACTTGTTTCATTTCTGCAGTCATTCATTATCATTGTTATATATATTTTGTCTGTTAGTACTGGGCATCTATTATCATTTTTAACTTTTTTTTCTGCATAATTTTTTTGAAATATATATTTTGAACTAAATTTTATTTGATTAAATGATAGGAATGCCAAGGAAAAAGTGGTACACTATTTAATCTAGTTCTTTGATAGATGACAATCCATCTGGATCCCTCCCCATGGCATTTGAGGTACCAGCTGCCTACACCCCTGTACCATCTCTCACACCATTTTTGGGTGTCCCATTTGAGGTTGAGTCGTCGAATCCCCCTTCAGAAGCCTCGGCAGTGGGGCGGCGACATGCCTCTTCCAGTTCATCACGGACATACTGAAGTGTCACTATCATAGGTACAAATTTTAATTAAATAAATTTATTGCATTTTGTTTATACTAATTGTTTTCTCATTGAAGATAAAAAAAATAAAATAGTGAAGAAAAACATAAAAAGTTAAAATGTTTGGAATATGAATGGTGAGAAGATAGTCGTTCCATTTGATTCTTAGGGGGTCCCTACGGATGACGCTGCGGGGTTACTTGGCCAGATTCTAGGCCAGCTGGCAGCGGAGCCCATTTGCCTTCCTATTTCTTATGATGATTGGAGACGTATGCCTCCAAGCTATAAAAATGAAGTTTTTTATTCCCAAATAAAGGTAATTTTATTACATTGTGGTTTAATTTAATGTCATGTTACTAATATGTTCAAAATGAATTTCTGTATACAGATGTTCTTCCACTTTACAGTTGCTGATGTGATAGCACGGAAGTGGATGTTGAAAAATCTTAGTAAGAAATGGAAATATTTCAAATGGATATTGTGGTGTGATGTCAATGATACTTTGTTGACTGTGCAACAAATGTATGAGAAGCTACCCAGTGGGGTATCGAAAGAACAGTGGAAAGTTTTTGTTGACAAACATCGTGATGAGAAGCGGATGGTATTGAAATATATATTATTATATTATCCTCATTTTACATTTATACATGTATACAAATAGGATATGACATTGAATACATTACTGTTAAATTACATTTTATTTATTCCAGGATCTCTCAAGACAAAATGCATAAAATCGGGCTACGCAAGTCATCCATCACACAGCGGGCTCAGAAAGATTTTCTAGAAGCCGAATGACATTGGTAATCTTTTAATTATTTTAAATATTTATAAGGAAATATTATCTGTTTAATATATTGAATTATTAATTTATCTTTACTTAATGCAGTAACAGAGTTTAGGGAACGAAGCATCCCGAACTGAACTGTGGTTGGATGTTCACAAAAAACCAGATGGAAGTTTTGTTAATGATTCTACCAAATAAGTTGGGGTATGAAGTCAATTTTTTATTATAATAACTTATTATCAGTTTTTACTGTGTTAATATATATTGATATTTGATTTATAGGTAAAAATTAAAGAACTATGAGATGCCAATCCTGGGCAGTCCTACTCATTCTCCCAGGATGACCCAATTGCTAAAGTCCTTGGGAAGGAGCATCCTGGTAGAGTGCGTGGGATGGGTTTCAGACCCATACCATCTGAGGTATTTGGCATGCCACCAAAGATTCCAGCTGCATCTACTTCTGGTTATAGTCATTCCATACCCGAAGATGCTCAGAGGGAGATTGCTTCTCTACAAAGCATGGTTCAAGATCAGGGGGCTCAGATATCTTCTTTGAATCAAGTGATGACTACTATACATTATAAGATGAGAATATATTCCCCCGGTGGTAGTGCATCAACTGGTGGTCAGCAGGTAAATCACAAAAAATCAAAATCATTTAGTTTTCAAACTTTCATTGGTTTTATGTTTTAATATAAATATGCAACAGTATTCAATTTTCAATATAATGTACTTACAGGTGACAGCAGAAAGTGGATATGGAGGTGAAGAGGGTGACGATGCATCATCGGACCATGAGTAGAGTTTTATTGTTGATGTGTTGAACAAATATGGGAATAGTTGGTTTGTATATGTACCATGTGTGGCACATAGTTTCCACCACACATTTTCATGTCCTAACATTTTCTTGATTTCTCATGTTTCCTTTTATGCATTTTATTGATTTCTGATGTTTCCTTTTATGTCTTGATTTATCGAGTGTGGTATACATCATTCTAGTTAGGCCTGTGTTTGAATTGGTAGTCAATATTTTGGATGACTAGGAGTTAAACCCATTGTTGATGTGTTGAATAAATTCTTGATACTTAATATTATAATATGTAATTATTCAATGTCATCATCCAAGAATGTAAACCCTTCTGGAGTTGGTATCCTATGACATCGTGAATCACAAAAACATGTGGATTGATAACTCTTTATTAGGAACTATTTTCTATGAAACCAATAGAAAATAATTTTCATTTTCCATAACACAAACATAACCTTGTTTTCTATTTGATCCTAATATAATTCATGTTATATAAATCCTGATTTCCTAAAATTATTAATGAATATATAAAAAATTACATGTCGTTCTATGAATAAAACCTTAGAAAACAATAATATCTCACAGCTAACGTATCACCCAAGGTAAAATAACATCCAACTATAACATCAAACAACAAGAACAACAATCCCACACCAAGAACCTGGGTTTTACCCCATATATGGGTTAGATAATCCCACAAAAAACACATTACCAAGGACTGAAACACCTTAATATCATAAAAAACTTTCAAAAAAATTATTCAATAGAAAATAAAATGGCTTTGATACAACATTGTGACGCCATTACCTAGGTTCCACTAAACTAGTTCCCCAAACCAATGTGCCACATGACCATAGGAATGCCTCCTCATATACAAGAGGCTTCCTACTAGTATTGAGGGTCCAATGAGGTATGTGGGGATAATATACCATCTTTACCAGTGTAAAACAATAGTATAAATCAATTTATATGATAACCAAGTATGTTATAAGAATAATCATGCATGATGTATTTAATTCCAAAAATTGGGTAAATCCCCGCAACCAATATAGTAAACATGTCAGTTCATACAAGTGTCATGTGTTAAGGAAAAAACAAAATAAAAAACCCCATAAAAATCCTAAAATCGGTCTCTATGTCAATCTAGTTCCCTCATACGTGCTCTATACCATATCCCAAACCAACCATATATCAAAAGGATTTTTCCCTTATACTTCCCTACAACCATGAGATCTACTCAGGTATCAATGGCATCCTAAAAAGGGTGTGAGTATAGGTTAATAGTACACCACCAATAGTGTATAAACAAATAAATATTATAATAACAATAATACTATATACATAAGTATAATTAAATAATGAACAAAGAAGAAAAGGTAAACAAGTTCCATAATTAAATATCAAGCATTTAACCCTGTATATCCTTCGGTTTTATGATGACATCAAATCCCACCAAACCTTCTTTAGCCATGTCGAAATTATATTCCATTAATATAAATGGGTTTTACATTTTCATTAACAACAATGGTAATTCATTAATCATTTTAAATTCATATATTGTGGTGTAATAATCAGTTCACTCATATCATACACATAGGCTTTAGTGCCTAGAAAGCCATGTCAATACACTATCCAAGCATAGGAAACTCCATATACATCATATCAAGTCCATTATGTCAAATTTCATGTTTATCCATCCCAAATCAAAGATAAGGAATTCCTTGTAAAAATATTCTTACCCATGGGTGGGATCTAATCATTTACTAATTCATCAATACACATTCCACAAGGTCAAACACACTTGACCTTATTAACAAATTACAATATCAAGGGTGAACCTATTTCATTTCACCAATATTCACATAGTTTATAATTTTCACTGCACTTAACATAATTCCATAAATATTCAATTTTACTATTCATTCATAACAAAAACCATTGTATGTATTTTCAATTCCATCTTATAACATGGATATTCCAACATTTTCCATTAATTATTTATCCCCTTAGTTATCTCACAACTCATTTAACCATAAAAGTTTTGATAAACAACCACTTATTCCAATTTGATATCCTTTAAAGGTCTAACACATCATTGAGTTGATGTTATTTTATGAGATTGTGTCTGGTTTGTCTAGTTTGATTTGTTTTTCAGGGTAGTGGTGCAGTGGAAGCGGCAATTTTTTTTTCTAGTCAGTTTTTCGCAGCGGTTTTAACCGCCGCAAATAGTATGCAGGAAAAACCATAGTTGTGGTTTTAGCCGCCACTAAATGTAAAATACTTAGGTTTAGCGGCAGTTTTAACCGCCGTTACAGAGACGCATCCCCCGCCTACATTCCGCAGGGGTTATCGGGACTTTAGCGGTGGTTTAAACCACCTCTACATGGCGGTTTTCTTGTAGTGGATCCAAGTATAAATGACCCATCAATTCTATCATTGATGAGAATTGAAAAGGAACAAATCTTATTATATTTGAAGAAGACGGACATGGGAATCATAAAGAAGGGAACATCATCAATCCTTTCACAACTGATTGCTCAACTGTCTCTTTTGGAAAGGTTAAAGGATGCTCAAAAGGATGATTTGGGAATTCAGAAGAAAGTGGAAGCTATCAGAGAAGGTAAATCCTCAGATTTCAATTTTAATGAAAAATGAATTGGGAGAATTGGGAAAAGACTATGTGTTCCATCAAGTCCGGAGCTGAAGAAGGAACTTTTGGATGATGCACATAGTTCAAATTTCTCTATTCACCTAGGAAACACAAAGATGTATCAAGATCTCTAAGAGAATTATTGATGGGATAATATGAATAATGAGATCGCTGAGTATACATCAAAGTGTCTTGTGTGTTATCAAGTGAAGAAAGAGAGGCAGAAGTCTAAGGGGATGATGCAACCATTGCCCATACTAGCATGGAAATGGGAGAACATCACCATGTACTTTGTCACCGGACTTCCAAAGACATCCAAAGGCAATAATGTAATTTGGGTTGTTGTGGATCATCTTACAAAGTCTGCACACTTCATTTCAATTTGGTAGGATTTCTCATTGGATCAACTGGCACAGATATACATCAATGACATGGTAAGGATTCATGGAGTACCACTATCTATTGTATCCGATCAAGATCCAAGACTCACCTCTAAGTTTTGGAAGAGTCTTAAACATGCTATGGATATTGAACTGAAATTCATTATAGCCTATCATCCTCAAACTGATGTCCAATGTAAGAGAAATATTTAGACACTGGAAGATATGTTAAGATCATGTTCAATGGACTTTAAAGGAGGTTGGGATCAACATCTTCCTCTGGTTGAATTCTTCTATAATATCAGTTTCCACTCGAGCATTCGAATAGCACCTTATGAAGCCTTATATGGGAAGAGGTGCAGAACACTAGCATGTTGGGATGAATTCAGTTAGCGTAAGCTTCCAGGACCAGAAATGGTCTTAGAAATGGTAGAGAAGGTGAAAACCATTCAGCAGCATATCAAGGCATCCTAGAGTCGATAGAAAAATTATGCAGATAACTACCGAAGAGACCTTGATTTTAAATTTGGAGACATGGTATTTCTGTGTATATCTCTATGGAAGAAGGTCATGAGGTTTGAAAATAAGGGGAAGTTAATTCCTAGGTACATCAGCCCCTTCGAGATTCTTGATCGTGTCGGGGCTGTGGGCTATTGATTATCACTTCCACCCACCATGTCCAAAGTACATGATGTATTTCATGTATCCCTATTAAGTAAGTACATACCAAACCCTTCACATGTACTCTCTTCAGAGGTAGTATAGCTAGAGTATGATCTTTATTATGAGGAGAAACCAGTGAAGATCTAAGATCATAGAGAAAAAGTTCTACAAAATAAGATAATTCCCCTCATCAAGGTGTTGTGGAAAAACCACAAGTTTGAAGAAGTGATGCGGGAATCAGAAGAAGTGATGAAGCAGAGTTACCCACATCTGTTTTAGTGTGGTAAAAGGAAATTTAGAGGATGAAATTTTTTAAGGGGGAAGATTGTAATGACCCAAAATTCATTAATGAAAATTACTATTGTTCTATTTAAATGTATTCTTATGGTTATGTAAAAGGTATGCACTTATTTGGTTCTATGTTTTGGATTTTAAAATACCGTTAAGAATTATAATCATTTCTAATATATTCGTTGAATAGTGATCACATGATTAATATAAATATAGGGCTTTAAGAAATCCTATTTACTAAGACAAAGGAAGTGATAGCCTCATTCAATAGACTTTCCCCATACGAATCCCATTTTTCGGAGCTCGTAAAGGAGGTGGCATAATTGGGATTCACTCTCAACCAATCCCAATCTGAGCTTGAATACGTTAATATTGAGGAGAACCACCTATGAGAGAAGTGGAAGTTGATAGAGATTGCCACTCGAACAATGTTATTCGAGCCACCCCAAGAGTCTTTCACCATCGTGAACCTTACCCTAAGGTCTTATGGGGTGTTTTAAGTGGTTATATAACAAGACCCTAGTACTACTATTATTTACATTATTCTTGTTTATTGAATATACATTCTTTTTATTATTGTTACTTTGTAAATAGTTTTTAAATCACAAATAGTATTTTTAGTTAATATTCAACTAAGAAATATATTTTTATTAATTAATGGATTTTTGAATTAAATAATATTTTATTAAAATATTATTATTATTAAATTACTTTTTATTAAATATAAATGATTGTATAATTTTATGAATGTAATTGTAATTTTTATTAAGGTTTGAAATCTGTTTTTATCAAAACCCATGAATTTTAGATAAATGTCAGTTTTTATTTTAAAAGTAATAAATTCACATATTTAGAAAATTATTTAGATAAAATGAATATTGTTTTTGAAAACAGGATGTCAAAATTATCCAATGGTGAATTTTTCATAATTTTTTGAGACAATCAAATTTTTGGGTAAAAATTAAATTTCATTTAAATATATAATGTGTTTTATGACATCATAATGACCCAATAGTGATATAATAAAATACTATAAACATTATTTTCTTCCAATATATGTTTTATCATTAAAATAATGTTATTTTGGGTTTTTTTATTTATTTTACAAAGCTTTAGGGGACCCTTCAAGACTTATAAAACATTTTTTCTTTTTAAATTTTTTTCCTTGAGAGTGTGACTCACCTCCACATAAGCAACCCCATTATTTTAATAAGTTCGGCCATCTTCCATATAAAATAATTTTTTCCACTACCCTTTAGAAAAAATCATTGGAAAAAACCATGGTTTGGTTTGTGGTTTTGATTAGTTTAATGTGAGGTGTCCCAAACCTAAATAATAAAGAATTCCTTCTCCTTTTCTAAATAAACCCACCCAAGCTCCCACTTCCTCTTCACTCAAATCCTTTTGAGTTATACCAACCACTACCATACTATCTCTATAATCCTCCAAATTTGCCCCAATCTCCCAATAATCCTCTCCCAAGACTCTCTCAAGCTTTTGGGATCACACTTCCAAGTAAGGGATTCTCACTTTCCTTATTTATGTCTAAGTTTCCTTATATTGTTATGCCCTTTTATTTTCAATTATAAATGTTGGGGTATGATTTATCACCTCCCCCATACTTCCTTATTCATGTTTGAACAATGATATATCCCATTTCTCTCTCATTAATTCCTTCCATGTATACCTGTGACCACATAATTTCTCTCTCCTCGTTTACATTTGAGTAATTCTTTTGTATCATGAATCTAAATTCCATTACAATTTTTGGGAAATGTATCTATATGACCCCCTTACTTTTCATTTCATGTAAATATTATGAGACACACCTTTCTCTCTTATTAACAAATTTATTAGTTCTTATGTCATGTCGTTACGCTTCCAAAATTGCACCACGATTTTCCAAGCCAAAGTCATTGCGTAGTGAATACCATGCCCACTTCTCTATCAAGGGTGTTCACCTTTATGAACATTTACTTATTTTTTAAAGAGTTTAATATATTAATTACACACTCCTTTATCATGGAATAAATTATGATGTTTAATGAATCCATGTTTTATGATCCACGTGGCACACTTATGCATGAAATGAAATGTTTAAGAAGGGTGCACCCTAATAGCTCTCCAGTGCATTGGGTAAAGTATAGTATCATGATACATCATGTAAAATGAGTGTTGAATCATGATAATTCAAGTGAAATTAGGGTTTACTCGTGCTTCATGTGCAATGAGGGTTTACTCATGCTCCATGTGCAATAAGCCTTGGCTCATGTTAATTCCATGTTAAGTGTTGTTGCCACATTTCCATGTTATGATTATCATTCTTTATCATTTTTTTCTGTTCATATTTCTCTTGTTATCCATTTATATTACTATTGACTAACATGTATTGTATTCCTCGTGTTATTCCATGTTTATTCCCTTACTGGGATTTATAGCTCACCACTTTCTTATGTATGTCCTCAGGTTATCCCATGGAATGCTAAGTGATAGAGAATGTAGTGGTCATGTAAAAAAGGTTTTCAATAATATGTTGAGTTTTATGTTTTAAGTTGTTATTTAATGTTCCTAATCCCCAAAGACACTATAAATATTGATCTTCTATGTTGTATCAAGTGAAGGTTTTTATCTAATAAATCATGTTTAAGTGTGTAATAAAGAGAAAAGTTGTTATAACTAATATATGAAAAAATAGGAATAATATGAGTATAAGAAACTATATGATTTTTATAGGTTATTATCCATAAAATATCCCTCAATGAAAATTTAACGTAGGCAATATCAAAAATAAATGATATTGTAACATAAACCCTTACCTCAAGTCTCATCTTGCTTCATACACAATTGAAAATCCTTTATAAATATATAAATCTATTATAAATATATTACAAAATAATAATCATATATTTAATACCATATATTATTTACTTATAGCATCTTATCACCCTTTTATTAATACATATTTATTAAAATCATTGTTTTGGGTGATAACTTATTCATTTCCCATGCATGTTTTGGTTCAATAGTCCTGATCCATTTAATTTGATATTGTTTACATCAAATCCATAATTTTAATATTATCATTAGTATAATATTTTCTCATTATATACACTTTTATAACAATTCATATAAAGTGGTGATGAAAAATGAAATACATTAATTCGTGGAGACTATAGACCATGCATACACATGAATGACGTTTCCACTTTTCTATGGATGGAACATAAAAAATTAAGTAATAATTCTACTTTAAATAAATATAATAATATCATATATATATATATATATATTTAAAATCAATCATTATAACCATCAATGTGAAGTCGTGAGGATAAATTAAACACATCAATTCATAGAGGCGGTAGTCCACACATACGCACGAGCGATGTTTTCTTTTCCCATTGGATAAAAAGTATGCGGATAATGGTTATTCCATCATCACAATATAATTTAATTATATTTAAGATAATTACTTCATTATTTTATAATGGATACCATAAATTTAGAGGATTTATAAGAATAAATGAAATTAAAAGTACTCAGTTAAGGGTTATACCTCTTTATTGAGAATCCTCTTTTGTCTTTCAACTTATTCCCAAAAAGGAGGGAATTTTGGAAAGAAAAAAATATCTATGATGTAGGTAATGAATCTATAATAGTATTAGGGTAGTTATTTTCTAATCTATATTCTTCAAAAAAAATTAAAGGGAGAAGATGTGGTTCCCTTTTATAATTTTGAGAAAGGACACACTTGGAATTACTTAAAATATTTAAATATGGTATGTATAATAATCAAGTCAAGTGGAATAAAATGGACATAATTTAAAAGGAAATACATGATAAGGTAGAAATAAATTCAACCAATAATATTTATACATGTTTAAAATTCATTTTAAACCTTACCCTTTAGTTTGATCTTCTCATTAACCCTTTTTAATTGTAACCGTGGAAACACATTTTTTAGCCTTTAAGGGATGTGAATTTACTTATATAGTGAAAAAATTTTAAAATGGTCCACTTATGAAATTTTTTATCATTAATAATCAAATTTATACTATTTTATATTTCTTTTTGTTATTAAATCATTTAATAAAATATTAGTTAACATAAAATATCATTGAATTCATTTTTGTGACTATTCATTAAATTTGACATCAAAGACTTAAAGATAGAAATAAATTTAAAATATAAAAACATTTAACATAATATATTCTTCATAATTACCTATAAAATTCTTTTAACACTAAAATTAATCCAAAACATATGAATTTTATTATTTTTAAAATCATTCATCTTTATTTTTTTTACTGCATACATAAGCACTGTATCAGTGTTGTATAAGAATTTAAGGTAATTCTATCAGGAATAAAAATTAAAATTAAATTACTAATATAAAAATAAAATATTTATGTTCATAATAACATTTTATATTCATTCACAACTTATTTTTATTACTATTAAAATATATAATAGAAATTAAAATAAATAGAGTGACATTTTGTATTTATCATTTTCTAAAAATAATATAAAGGTCATAATAAAAAAAATAGCACAGATTTTTCAAAGTTTCTAAATTTATATGATAATTTCCTAAATTCATTAATATAATAGGAAAAAATGAAATTTTTATAGATATTTTAAAGTCTTATCCAAAAAAATTATTCAAGTTTTACCTATTTTAACCATTCTACCCTTATCAAGGCGACATATATTTAATGTGGTTAAAATTCATAATTAACAAAAAATGATAATATTTACCAAATTTGAACCAATTAATTAAAAATATGTAATTCATTTTCAAGATTAAATTTCAATAAGTGGAAAAAATTCATTTTAAAATAAGCATGAAAAATACAACAAATTATTTTTAGAAAAAATAATTCTAAGAAAAAAATTGTATTTACTATTATCCCATAAAAAGTAAAAACCATTATATAAATAATAAAAAATTTCATTGAATATATGATCTATAAATTTTATTTGAATCATTCATAAATAGTTATTGACTTAATTTACTAATATAAAAACACACTTACGAACAAAAATAGTTTTTCGGTAAAACATCTTTTTTACTTTTGAATGCTTTTATTTTTATTTATGATAAATTGATAACAAATAAATTAATTTTATCCATGCTTAAATGGTTATTTTTCATAATTTAGTTATTAATATTTATACCCTCCACTCCAATATCTAGGAAATAACTATCACATTAAATATTAATAATTCAATAGTGTATTGTGGTTTGTTTGAACTCATTGTTGCGTGAAAATCTAGATATCAAAGAAATAAAATTTATTTATATAGAAATATATCATAAAATATTAGGGTGTTACATTATTCTAACCTTACTATAATTTTTCACTTAAAGTTAAATCTCTCTAATTAAAATAATAATGATAATTTTTCCTCATCGCATCATCAGGTTCCTACGTAGCTTCCACTAATTTTTGTTTTCGCCACAAAAAAATTGTCCAGGTGAGGGGTAATATTTCATAGAACATTATCTATATGATTTAGAATATCCATTAGTTATTCATTATAATATATATAATTATCTAGTATTATGAACAATTATTTCCATAAATGTGAAGGATGAGGTATATACTTCCTCAAGATAGATACATGGAACACATCACTGGTCTGGGATAGAATATGTAGATGTGAAAAACGATAATCTATAATATCAATTTTATTAAGAATATAAAAATGAAAAATATATTTAGGGGTCAATTTTACCTTATTTAAAAATATCATGACCTTATTCTAAGGATATATTCTTTGAAATTCCTTTTCACCAACTTCAAACTCTAGATCATGCCAATGATTTCCAGTATAAATTTTTTTATGAATCTAATTTTCCATTATATTATACCAAATGGCCCTAGCATTGTCTTCAATTTACATAGATAGATAAGGTCCTAATAACTTTCTTTCTCAAACTTCATCCCAGTACATTGGATTCATTCTCTTCCTTCCATATAGGGATTTATAAGGATCTATCTGAATGCTCAAGTGAAAGTTATTGTTGTTGGAAAATTCCGTAAAAGGAAGGTGTTGATCCCAAAAAACTTTTAAATACATAGATAAATATCAAAAAAATATCTTATAAGGTTTGAAATCCCCTCTCATACTGACCATCTATTGAGGTTGTTATGCAGTACGAAAACATAACTATGCATCTAGAACTTACTGAAGGCTTCTTTAGATCTTTGAGGTAAGCATAAAATCCCAATCAGATTTCATTAAGAGTGTTAATCCATGAAATATAAAAACTTCTTTAATGTATAACTGATTAAGCTGGTCAAGATAAAAATATACTCTAGTAGGAGTAAAATGTATTGATTTTGTAAGGCTATAAACTACAACCAAAATAGATTTACAACCTTTAGTTGTTTCGGGGAGTCTAATTATGAAATACATGGAAATTTTTTCCATTTCAATTATGCTATGGGTAATGGTTGTAACATCACCTTATGCCAACTTTACTTTTTTATTATCAAACACTTTTAAGGAAAAAGTGAAAAACCATAAGTTCAAGCACAAAAGAAAGTTACCAAATCCATTAAAATAAAAGTGAATCCTACTAGTTTTAGTCTCCCTAGATAATTTCCAAGAGATAGTGTTCACATGAGTGTACGTTTCCCTCGTCAGGATATCTTCGAACAGAAAAGATAGCTTGTCCCAAGACTGCATGTACTCTTCTATACTGATTATCCCATTGTTGAATCCTTGTATTAGGATGAGATCCTATTTATCAATCCTACTGCATTGATCCTTATTACCAGGAACACTTATAACCCTTTCCATCATTCTTTTATCCTCTTTAGCAGTAGAATTAATTGTTAGAATAGATTCATCCACAACCACTTCCGAGATCAAAAGCAGTTCCAAAGGTTGTTCAATCATAGCATCAGACCTCTGATGCTGGCAAGCCGATATGGAGAGGTTGGGGAAAATGTCCATATGCTTGGCCTTTATCTTCTTTGTGGATCTGGTCTTCATAGTTAAAGGTAAATATGATTAGTCTTTCCTTACTTTACGATTGCCCCTCCTACTTCTGCATCTCCGCGGGCTTGGATTTTTACTGCCCTGAGTCCCATCCTCTGTGTCACCTACATAGGAGCTATAACATTCATCACTGGACCCATTCACCTCCTGCTCATCCATGGAGATTTAGACCAAATCTATAGAGACCTGGATCATATCATCATAGGAAAGAAGCTCAAAATGATTACCCAGCACAGGGCCTTCCACCTGACTTGTCCTGCTCAAGGTCTCACCCCCTACATCTTGTTCCAGGGCCTTGCAACCTGTAGTAGTATTATGAGACCCTGCCTGGACACTATCACTTCTATACTTCCTTAAGAACACCACCTCATCATAAGAAGGGCCTGATGGAGTTTTATGACCTCCCTCATCCACCTTTACCAGTACCCCATCTGGGTTGTACCCACTACCCCCATGGGAGGCCTCAAGCGGAGGGTCCAAGCCACTCTCAGTTGTCTCTACCTCCAACACCATTTGCACCAGTGAACGAGGGTCACCCAGATCCTTTCTCAAATTACTGACGACATCTAAAACCGTTGGATTTCCTGAACCACCTTGCACAACTTTGTTTGACTTCAATACAGACTCCATACCAACATTCCCTTGACCAGATGAGCCATCCACCGTGCTCTTCTATGGATTTCCACTACCACCCATGCTCACGCCCTTAGATTTATCTATCTTCTTAAACCCACTCCTACAGACCTTCATCAAGTGACCCATTTTCTTGAAGGCAGAACAATATTCAAACCACGATTCATAAATGACTTCCTATCTACATCGGAATTCTTCACCAACTATTAACCAAACGAAATCGGTAGGTAATTTTGAAGCATCAACCTCCAAAAAAATGTGAGGATTAACCGAATGATAGATGGATTTGGTTTGTCTATCAGAACATAGGTATATACCAACTAGGTTTCCAAGAATACTGATAATCAAAGGATTTTGAAATGGAAGAGGGAGAATAGGGAAACTTACCCAAATCGCTACTGAAGGCGAGTCTCTCTTCATATGAAAAAGCATAGGTCCATCTGAATAGATAAAAACGGAATCTTTTGTAGTTGCAGGGAGTGCTAGACCAAGCTTTAATTAAGTCTTCCTCAGAGGCGAATCGAATCATAATGTTTTTGGAGTCGAGCAAAACTGTCATAGCCCTCTCTTGAAAGTACCAAGAACCGAATACAAATCTATCAAAGTAGTCGAGCGAAGGCCTTATTTGTGAAAAGTGAGCGATCAAATTCAGGTTGAGGAGGGTCGAGGCCTCATTGAACTCCATAACCAAAATATGGAGATTAGGGAATCCCTCGTACAGATCTGGAACCTTTGGGAACAAAGAACTCTAGGGAAATAGTGGGAGAATATTGGGAATGGAGAAGGGTGCGAAGGGTTCCGCTCCATTGAATGACGTCAGAGGTCCCTCCCCCGTAGGGGGAGGAACCAGCTCAGAAGTTTCCACCATCATGGAATGGGAGTACCCCCCATGTTGTAACATCACCTTATGATTCTATCTATATAACATAAATTAATAATATACCATAAATCAATATACATACTCTAAAATATCCATTTTAGTTTCTCCCACCAGAAATATTCTTTCATATCTCAATACATATTTGTGCTTTTAGGATGAATAGAGAATGATAAACTTTGAAATTAATATAATAGTTCCTTATTAAATTTTGGTATTGATGGAAATCATATTTTATTCTTGAACCTTATCATTCAATTACAAGCATGGTTGAACTCATGAATATTCTTCACTTTCTTCTATAGTTTAATATCTTTCCTATGCACCTCTTAAATCTTCGCATGGATGGATGTTTGAACATTCACATGAGAAAAATATGATATGTAATCTTTTATCAGGATTTCATGTTCCATATTAGGAAAATATATAATTATTGAATTTGATTCAATACTCACCATGTAAAAACTATCATGGTATTTCTGAATAAAAACATTGACCTACTTGTTCTCTTTCCCAAGGTGGAAATGTGTTGTGCAGTTATAATCTTTAGTCAACACCAACCATCTTATATGATGCATATTAAAATATTTATATGTGAATATATACATCATGGTTTTATAATATTTATATATATCACGCCTTTCATTATAAATAAAATTCCTCCATATATTCAATTAAAAAAAATCTTCTTCCATCCCCAAATAATGAGTGGGGTAATTTTTCTCACGTATTTTTAATTAGAGAGATGAATATTTTGTCACCATATAATTATATTTTAGGAAAATATTGTTACCTTTTTGATACATCAATATAGATCAAAACACTTTTCTATGGAAAGGTACTATGTGAATAGGTGCACTGACTAGCCTTCTCTTCATCTCTTTGAAATTATATTCACATTCATTTGTCCATAGGAACTTAAAACCTTCCAAGTAAACATGGTGATTTTATTAGATCATAATGATATATTTATCAAAAAGATTTGGTGGTATCTAGTATTCATTAGAAAACTATGGATCATGGTTACCAAGTTTGTTTAGTTCGTTGCTCGATAACTTTCATTTTTGAAGGATCTATCGATATACCATAACTTGAGATTTAATATCCCAATAATGAAACTTTCTGGATCCAAAATTAACACTTGGTAAACATAGAATACAACTTCATGTTACTTGGGGTATTCAACATAATTATAAAATTATCTTCATGATCTACCTTTCTCTTTCAATATAAAATAATATCATTTATAAATAATATCATAAATAGATCAAGGTAAACTCTAAATACTCAATTCATTAAATCTATAAATACTTAATGAGAATTTGTAATTACAAATAAAATCACTATAAATTCATAATTCCCATACCTTGTATGGAAGTTTGTATTGGGTATATCATCCTTATTAACCCTAAATTAATTATATCTATAATGAAGGTAAATATTATAAAATTATTGATCTCCTCATAATTGATCAAAAAAATCATTGATATGGGTTATAGAATACATTTTCTTAGTAATGATCTTATTAAGTTCCTGATAATCAATGAAAAGAGGCATTGATCCATATTTCATCACAAAAAAAAGTAGTTGCACCCCAAGGTAACACACTAAGTAATATGGATCCCTTATCAAGATTCTCGTGGGGATGATTCTTCAATTCAAGTAAATGAATTAGGACCATTATATATGGAGTCTTTGAAATTTCTGTAGAACCATTTATGAGATATTGAAAACCCAACTTTCAGATTCATAGGAAGGCTAAGAAACTCTTCTATAAATATATCAATAAACTCTCATAAGATAGGAAAATCCTAAATTTTGTGTTTCTCCCCAATAATCTGAGATATATACCCTTCATGTATATAAATTAATACCCAAAAGATATAAGTATTTTTCATTTTATGTTCATATTCATCCACACACTGATAAATGATCATCGGTTCATTCACAATATGAATTGTGACTTACCTTCCTTAGTAATTGATAATATATCTATATAAAAAATCTAATTTATTCCTAGAATCACGTCAAATTAAATTAGATAGAGAATCATATGATTTTTATGAATCATATTCCTAAAAGTATTAATTAGAGAGAAACTATATATTTTATATTTGATCATCATAACATTAGGTTATTCACCCCTTAACTAAACATATAATCATTTAAGTGGAAATGTGATATCATTAGATATTTACTTAGAGATAAGAGAGTGGGTAGAGGAAAAATAAAATAAGAAATTAGCTATTCTAGAGTAGATTATAAGTGTACCTTTCACCATTTCATTCTTGTAACCCACTTTAGATGTGATGATCACATGAGACTTCCATTTCTCATTGGGATTAAGAGGTTGTTGAATTAGATCATCATCATAAACCTTGGTATTCATTCATCAGTTTTCATAAATCCCATACCCTATTTATTTTAAGCATTAGAGTGTGGGTGATTCATTACTTAACATATTATTTTCCTCTATTGTATCAACTAGACTCTTTATCACCTTAAAACATCCACGGTCTTTATAAATATCCCTTCCATATTTAATGAACCACCTAGTTCTATTTAGTCAATTCACTTGATGTTTCTTCCCACATCTCGAGCATATTGGGGATCAAATTTCTTCCCACCATGTGATTTATTTGAGTTTTTATGAGAGTATATCTTTATTTTCTTATCAAAACCATGGGAATGATGAGAATTTCCTATTTCAATTTCTAACTTTAGATCACATAGAATGATTTATTTAAAGAGGCTAAAGTCTCTTATAGATAATTTCTTTCAGAGACTTTGTTTTAAGACACCAAATAATCGATCAATTTTTCTCTCAGTAATGATGATAAAATTAATAGAATACCTTGATGTTCTTGTAAAAATTTCCTGATAGGTACCAATAGATTCATCATCCTTATTTTTAAGATCAAAAAATTCCTTCTCCATTTTTTTAAATAGAATATGATGAAAATACGAACTGATAAATATCGACTTAATCACATCCCAACCCATGGATTTAATTTCTTACACTTGACTTGTATTCTTAACAATATCTCACCATTTATCTAATTATCCTTCTAAATAATAAATGGTGAAGATTTTTTTTTCATATTCAGACACTGATGAACATAGAATATTTAATCAGTGGCATTGATTCATTGATCAGCCACTAGAAGACCATAAGACCCAATAAAAGAAGGTTTATGTTCCCTAATAAAAGACTCAATAGAAAATTATTCCCTCTTTGATCATTTATAATCTCATCCTTACTAATGGACTGAAAAAGTTATGTGAGCGTCACAACAATATTCAACATTATATCTCCCATAACATTCACTTTCTTTGGAGGAAAATCATTTAATTTTCCATCACATTTTTTTGTTATCATCATTTCTTATATTTTCATACATTGATTGAAAGAAAAAACCATAGTGTAAGAATCAAGATACAATAATCAAGGTGAGAAATCATATAATCGTGAATAATCATTCATAGGATGTCTAAATCATTACACCTATTTTTCAATCTATGACACCAAGGGTTAACCAAGGTTATCCATAATCATTATCTATCCAAATTTTTCATAATATTTTATAAATAAAATTTGAATTAACTCAAGAATATCCCTCAAGAGTATCAAACCAGCTACACAGTAAGGGCCCATTCACTGTACATAAGAACGATGGTTGATATATATGAAACCAACTATTTTTTATGTTATCTATCCTAGATTAATTTGTGCCAAAACCATGTCCACTTATATAATCTTGATAAGGATGTATTTCTAGGAAAACCATGTGATCTCTACCTTATAAAAACTTTAATATGTTATACTATAAATAGAATTATTTTGATGGTTTTTAACAAAGTTATCTATTATTAACCTCTAAAAATAACTGAACCCTACTTTGATACCAATTGAGGTAACCCAAGAATTTCATACATAGATATTGCATCATTTTAGATGAATATTCAATACATGTAGTAAAATTGCATGCCCCATAACCATAAATGTTTATTGTACTTGAAGAATATATACATAAACTTATTATTTAATTACAATTTTTATCATCTATAACACTATATTTTACATAAGATACCCCTCTATACTCCCCATAAATAGTACCATTCTTTATAACATAAGGAAAATTAAAACATAATAAGTAGTGGGATCAGATAATCAGTAAGGGTGGACATAGAAGATATCAATCAATTCTCATATATAAACATGCCATTATCATAAGGTTATGAGAAAATGAGATTATCAAATTAAAATCATACACATAAATTCATGGATCATAATCATGGGTCTTGATAGAAAATTTCATAAGAGTGTGATACCATAATAGTAAAATAAACCATATCATATTTCAAGGTTAACTACCAAGACCATTATATTATAAAGGATCAGGCATCACTGAATGTTTCCCAAATCACAGTGGATCATCTATCACCACATGTTCCCCATATCATAGAGGATCAGGAATCACCACTTATTTCCATATCATAATGGATCAGACATCCCTACTTGTTTCCCATAATGGATTGATAACATCAACCTATTTACCATATTTATCTCATGATAAATAAGGATTTACCCAATTCTTTGGAGGGATATAATGGTCCCCACATAAAATTATGAAAATCATACATATTTTTTTGAAGATATACTAAAAAATTATTCACTTCAATATATCATAACCCATGGAAAAGAAATAGGTTTCATAAATATCACATTATAACATAATTAACCTATCATAAATAAATGATTTCCATAAAGATTTGATCATAACATAACTAACTCATGTTAATGAAATGGGTTTCACATAATAAATCTTAAATAATCATAATCACAAATCATCCATAGAAATAAATTGGTTGGTATCATAATATGATATCCCCAATGAAGTATAAAATTCCTTAAAATATGTTGACAAAGATGAAAATCTCCCTTAAAAATAATTCGAATATTTATTTAAAAACATGAGAAAATATCTTTTTTCCTTTAATAACATTTTAACTAAAATTTAATAGAATATTAAAAAATAATTTTTCTTGAAAATAATAATGAAAACTTTTAAATGATTCTTCAAATAAAATAATGGTTGTTATTGTGGGAGAATCTATTCACACCACATGCGTTAAAAGAAAACATTCCTTTCAAACTTTTATAAAAAGAACAAAATGACTTGTTTAAAAAAATATAGAAAGATTAAATATTAAATATTTTTAATTAAAGTCAAAGTTATTGAAAATAAACTTTTTATAACATTAAAATTATAATTAATAACTTTTATAAAATAATTTTTAAAATCTTATACATAAAAGAAAATTTTTCTTAACCAAATAATGATGGATTTTTCTTAAAACATTTTATCAACAATTTTAAGTACCAAATAGAAAAAAATGGAGCTGGTAAATAAAAATTATAGGAATAACTATAGTATAATAACATATAATGGGTTTATAGGATAATATCCATAAAATTTCTCTCAATGGAAATTTAGCATAGAGAATCCTAAAGAGAAATGAGATTATAACATAAACCATTACCTAAAGTATCATCTTGCTTCGTACACATTTGAACCTCCTGTATAACAAATATATATTTATGATACATATATTACAAAACCATAATCATATTTATAAAATCATATATGATTTACTTATAACATCTTGTTTCCTATTTATTAATGATTCTTTATTAGAATCTCTATTCCGGGTGATAACTACTTCATTTTTCATTTATGTTTTCGTTTGGATGACTTTGTCCTTATAATTTGATCATGGATTCATAATATAAATAATTTAAATAATTTTACTTTTAAAATATGTAATCATAATTTAAATTTTTATAAATATTCATATAAATTAGTGATGAAAAATAAATTGAATCTCTTCATGGTGATAGTAATCTGTACATACGCACGAGCAATGATTCTACTTTTTGATGGATAGAATAAAATAAAATTAAATAAAAATAAACCTTTCAAAAACTATAATAATATCATATATATTCACTAAATCCATAATTATATCCATTAATGTTATATAGTATTGAAAAATTAAATGCATCCCTTTATGGAGTTGTTAGTCCACAAGTACGCATGACCAATATTTTCTTTTCCTATAGGATGGAAAGGAGGTCGATAATGGTTTCTCCATAATAATAATATAAATTAATTACATTTAAGATATTTAATTAATTATTTTTTAATAGATAAAATATTTTTATAGAAGCTATAATAAAAAATAAAATTGGAATTACTCATTTAAGAGTTGTACATCTTTGTTGAGAAACCACGTTTGGATTAAAAATTAAGCCTTGAAATCATGGTATTTCGGAAAGACCAAAAGATTTAGGATATAGTTAAGTAGGATAATATGGTATTGGGGTAAGTATTGGGTGATTTATAAGGATCAAAAAAATTTAATAAGAGAGAAAAGGATATTACCTTTTATAATTGAGGTAGAGGTCATGCTTGGTATTAATTAAAATAATTAAATATAATATCATCATAATCATGTAAAGTGGAAAAAATGGACATAATATTGAATTTAAGGAAATATAATGTCTAAATATCTTAAAACAATAAAATTTAGGTATTATTCTATTTCATTTTAAACCTCATCATTTTTAACCACCTTATTAACCCTTCTTAACCTTAATAGTGGAAACATATTGTTTTTTCCTATAATGGTCATAAATTTTCTTATAAGGTGACAAGTGTCTAACTGATGGTCCATGTAATAAATTTTACATTTTTTTCCCATCACACTTTTCCTTTTTCAAGTTTTTTTTTATTTTTAAATTATTTAATAAAATATTAGTTTTTATAAAATATAATTAAATTCAATTTTGGGACTATTCGTTAAGTTTGGCTTAAAATATATCAGTACAGAAATTTAATTTGAATATATAAACATTTTAAATAACTTATAATTTATAATTACTTATTAAATTCTTGTAATACCATAATTCATCCAAAACCAATTAATTTTATTGTTTTTAAAATCATTTACCTTGATTCTTTTACTACATATACAAGCTCTATATTTGTGTTGGGTAAGTATTTAAGGTAATTATATCATCACTAAAAATTAAAAAACTTAATAATATAAAAATAAATTATTTATGTTCAAAATAACATTTTATATTCACTCATAAATTATTTTTATACCTATTAAAACTAATAATATATATTAAAGTTGAGAGTGTAACACTTTGTATTTATCCTTTTCTTTGAATAATATAATGATCCTAATAAATTAAAAATGGAACCAATTTACAATAGATTCATAAATTTGATGGTAATTTTGTAATAAATTCATAAAATTTTTTAAAATCAAGTATTATTGATATGTTAAATCCTTAACCCAATGTTTTAATGTTGTTTTACCTATTTTCCTTTATAGAGGTAACAAAAATTTAATATGGTTATTCTTCACAATGACCAAAAATAAAAAAGGACTTTTTAAAAACAATTACCACATAATTTTAAATATGTAATCCATTTTTCAATATTTAATTTCTATAATGTTTAGAGATCCATTTTAATGTAATCGTGAAAAAATAAATAAAAACCATTTTTAGAAAAAAAGGTGTTTTTACTTATAAAATTGGATTTTTTTCATATCTCATACATAGTAAATACCATTAAATGGATATTAAAACTTTTTAATGAATATATAATTTATAAATTTCATTTAAATAACTTTTCAATAGTTATTAATTTAAATTTTTAAGATAAAAATGCATTCCGTACAAAAAAAATGTTTCAAAGAAAAATAACTCTTTTACTTTCAAATGCATTAATTTTCATTTAAAATCAATTAATAACCAATGAATTAATTTTATACATGCATAAATAATATTTTTTTTCAAAATTTAGTTAGTCTTATTCATTCATACTTGTTAATCCAACGACTATGTGATAATTGTCACATTAAATAATTATAATTTAATAGTATATCACAGTTTGTTTAAACATGGGTGTGTGTAAAGAAATCCATGAAAGAAATAAAATTTATGTAAACAAAAATATATCATAAAATATTGGTGTGTTAGAATACCATAAAAGAATATGTAATAGGATTTGAAACTGATGAAATTTATGGCTGGATCCATGACTAATAGTTTGGACATTACTATTTATCTTGTAGTAAAAATAATGAAGTCGTACATAGTTATAAAAAGGTATTTCTATAGAAATGATTATTCATAGGGCGGAATTACAATTAGTTGGATCCATCATAGTGCATAAATAATATATAAAGACCTATTGTTAATTATTATAGCCCTATGAATAATGATTAAATTTGATGGTATTTGCAGCTGGACCCGAAATAAAAAAAAATAGTCATCACCATGTGTCCTAGATGGATAAGAATCAAACCACATGTAGTTTTAAGAAATAGAGGGAATTTTGATATTATTGTTTACTTTTTTATTGGTAGAACCACACACTATGAATCTTACATAGATCATAATCTCATGTATTGAGATTGATACATATATGATGGATCACTTTAAGTAGTTTAAAGGTCATGTATGGTAGATTTTATGTCATGCAGTTTAACGTCATGTGATAAGGAATTAGTTTTCATGTTCTTTAGGGTCACATGACAAGGATTTATTCTAAGTATTTTAAAGTTTTGTGGAATATAATCTCATATAAAATTATTAAAATTACTTTTTTAGAAAAATTTCATTGCTAATAGTTATAATGCGCTCTTCATCCATCATGATTAGGGAGTAAGTTTTGTGAGAGTACACCTAGTTTTTTGACATAAGGACCTTCCCAATTTTGATCAAGCATTAGGGGTTTCTACTAAGACATTATGATTGATCTCATATCCAAAACTAATTATAATTAGATTAATTACTCTTAGATCCAACAATAATTCTCATTAGATAAATTATTGGTAGTGTTCCTTCATCTTAAATACTCGTGTGACATTATTTTTATGAATCCCAAGGTTATATAGTTCACGTAACCTATTCTCATTCAGTCACTCCAAATAAGTAAGTATAATATGAGAGTTTTCATTTTTTAAAAATTGATATCAAATATTAATTAAAAGTTAGGGAAATAAAACATCAATATTAAAGGCATATTTAGTCTCATACACAACTTTTATGGGGTTTCCATCATAGTTTTTCTGATTAAAATTTCTATGACTTCCTATTCTAAAACAGTTTGATGTGAACATCATTATAGACCTTATTTCCTATGTTAGGTACTTTCTAGGGTTTTTATTCAAAAATACATTGTATTGTGTGTAAGTAAAAATATTTGTTGGTTAATCTTATCCCACCCATTAGGGGGACTTATTTCCTACTTTGGGGATCTATTATATATTTCAGAGGTATTCTTGAATCCTTTGCAAATCCAAACATGGCTGTAACACCTCGATCCCTCTAAACCATAGTCGGTGCATTACTTGTTATACTGACCTGGCTAGAAGGAATGAAAATCCATAAGGAACGTTCAGTTTAGTATTCTTGAAGAAACTAGATACATAGATGTAACTCAAATTACATTGTAAAAGGTTACAAAATACAAAACATAACAAAACTAAAAACTGCATCCACAGAAACTCAATAAATGATCTCTTTTTCATCACCTGTTGAAGGTAAACAATTGAAAGGGGTGATCTCAAATAATCAATAAGGTTTATAGATATTATAATCATGAATCAATAATAACTGAATCATAAACAATTTCACATATCAATATGGCATGGTGAATAAATAAAAACTCACACCATTAATAAACTGAGAATGAAACTACATCCATAGATTTTTTCATAGTAAATATCTCATGGATAGTAATAACTAATAATGAATAAAGATAATTCTTACTAATTGGATGTCATGTATCTGAAACATGATACCATAATACCATTAAAATGATTTAGTTCTATGGGCAGAAACCTGTCTGATTTTTGGAAACAAACTCGAAGGGTTTGTCGTCAACTGATTTGTCTCATGAGACATGTCGATGCACCAAGGGGCTATATCGGGCCTTAACCACCACTTAAAGTCCAAATAATTCTTTATAAATTTATTTAATACAAGATCAATATGCCTTTTC
Organism: Viscum album; assembly: GCA_963277665.1. Classification (NCBI taxonomy): domain Eukaryota; kingdom Viridiplantae; phylum Streptophyta; class Magnoliopsida; order Santalales; family Viscaceae; genus Viscum; species Viscum album. Next base: position 1,058,048,585 of record OY728133.1, read on the forward strand.
AATATCTGTATAGAGTAGAGAATACAGATTCATCAATATTTCCATAGTTAAAATAACTTTCCCAATATACATTGTATGTAAAATCGTATACGGTTTAGACAATAAACATATCCATGATATGAGATTATGTATATTTAATAGAAATATAATTTTAAATGAAAAGTGATCTCAAATGGGAAGTAGGTACACCACATAAGGGTTATTAGGTGCACAAAACAAAGTAAGTCACAACGAAATAGAAAATTGACACAAAGCTCATTACCATATTGTAATCAATCATTTCGTGTGACCAAGAATTAATGATTATCAAATGAATAATTGAATAACATGAAAATATATAGAATTGTGATATTATATATCAAATGTTATTAAAAATATACCACATGCAAGAAATAAGTGGTGAATGATGGAAATCTCATAGAATTAAAAGTGAGATGAGAAACCCCTTACCTTATGCTCGAGTGTGTTCTTCATTTTTTTAATGACATGAATAATAAAATCTATATTCATTAATTAATAATTCCAGAACCTTTTACACATGTTAATTGGTTTATTATAACCGTATTAGGTTCATTCATGGCCTTTTTATGGGTTTAAGAGGTTCAATTTTATTGTTTTGGAATCATTTTCTTCCTTGGTTTTCATGATTTGTTTACTTGCATTCATGAATGAAAGTTCATTTGAAATGTAGTTAAACATCCATAATTATTAATATATATTATTATTTACTTTAAATAGATATAAATTATCTTATAATTATTCTTATTTATATACTTGAGGATGAATCATTAGTTAAAAGTCATTGATAAATGCTTGGATTTAGCTTGGCAGTTTTGTGTACAATGAACTTGTTTTGTATTATTATTTCATATTATGAGTGTTTAGGGATTCCCGAACATTAATGAGATTAAATACATATATTATGATCTGTTTCAACAATAAAAATAGTTTCATGACCATAATTAAATATGGTAACAAAAATTGAGAACTCGTCGTCCTTGAATGTGACAAATTAACACATCTCGGACGGTGTTTTTATTTTTAGTATAAGAGGAGGGGGAAAGAGATATGATAATGAAATATTACATTAGAATAATATAATTAAATTTCATGTAAGTTACATTAATTATAATTGAATCTGGATGAGGGGATATGATGAAAGAAGTATAAAATAAAGGAACTCAAAATAAGAGAAAAATCGAGAAATCTCTTACGAAAATTCAGCAGCCTAACGGTGTCACTTAAAATTTAATAAAATAGTTTGATGAGATAAATGGGGTATCTCATAACTATTAAATAATATGTGAATTAAGAGGAATATGTAATTAAATATCCCCACATAATTAAATTGAAAATAAAATAAAAAACATAAAATGAAATCTTTAGGAAAAGAGAATGGTGGTTGATTCTCTTACCTTGTAGAGTAACTCCCAAAACATGAAGGTTGGGACCTTGGGGGTTTTAGAAAACCTTGTGAGGACTCCTAGGGATTTAATAACACAAAATATTTGAGGATAATGAGTTTTCAATGAAATAAAATGAAGGGGGTGAGTGGGTATTTATAGTAATTAAGAGGGAGTTTGTTATTAATTAAAAGGAACAACTCATTAGTGGTTTCTGCAAAACCATGGGCTTGCCCATGGTATTTACCCATGGTTTTTTCCACTTGAGACACATCATGTCATAAGTTACTGTACAAAAATCTACCAGCCATTTATATTTAATTATTACATCGCTATGATGTCATTAAACTTCTGAAAACTCAAAACTGTATTTTTACTATTCACAAAAAATTAAAGTATTTTAGAAAAATCCCAAAACTTCACCCTAACCATTTTTCAATGTGTAGAATTAAAAAATGAACTCCATTTTTTGAAAATAATTTTATATGTATTTTTAATTTAATTTTTAAATAAAATCATAGTTAATTCAAAAAATAACCATTTTAAAGATATAATTAGTTCTATATCACATTGAAAAATTAATTAAGGTCTCATTATCTTATTACCTTAAGAAAATAAAATATTATCATTATTTACTATTTATAAGGGTCATATTAATATTCATATTACTATTCATAGTGGTTTGTTACTATTCATTAAAAAATCAAATTGGTTCTATCAGACTTCAAATGACTTACTGGTCACAACTCTAGATGGCCATTTTTCGAAATTCAAAACATAAAAGTGGAAAATTTATGTTTAATGGATAGGATTTGACTATCACTTAAATAACCAAGTGTTGTTTCAAAGTAACATGGTGCTTTATGAAATATAGGCCATAGATATAATGTGTTTAAGAGAATCATACCATAAAATGTTTGGGGTGTTATAATGGGACTATTCACCCCTGTGCTAATGATCTGATAAAAACTATGTGTTAATGTGAACATTGTTTTATATTAGAGTTGTTCCATATTAATATTTATAATTCATGATTCTTTTTATTAAATCTACATAGTTGGGAAATCTTGAGTTTATCACTATCCAAGATATTGTTAGGTGTTTTAAATTTGGGATTGGGCCTATAAGGATGGATTCCTGCATATCCTTATGAATTGAATCAGAACCCACATATATCTATTCTAGTTAATGAGACAAATTGTACCATTTAAGTTCATGTGTCAAGGACCACTTCAAATAATTTTACCCTTATGTTTAATCGACAATATGGTGAAAGGTTCCTAGAAATGACTGGTATAGGACTATTCATGAGCATCCCTTTATGGTTCATCATGTATGTTAGTAACTAAACAGGAGAAGGTGTGATTAATTATTACACTAACTAGGAGGCTTGTTCTATCTTCTTCATTTCATTCCATGAAATAATCTTGTTATCATCACTAGAGGAATCTATGGCACACCACTAGAAAAATATGGTTCACATTATGCTTATAAACTTAAGTAGATCTTTTGATCATCACATTGGGCTATGAAATAATAATCTAGTAGGAATTTATATTACGATGGGACTTACACATAACATGCATCCAGAATATAAGAAAACCTAGAGGAGTATCTCAACTTAAGGTATTTTGAAATCCAATATGAAAATATCATCTCAAGGTGAATCTTATGCTCGTCACATAAGAAATCATATTCTTATCATGTTAGGAAAAGTATGTTTAAGGATATTTGTATTAACCCTTATATTAGCATCCTTTTTATCTTGGTTAATAGGAACAAAATCCCATATAGTTCAAGTTTCATGGTTTAAGATCATCTGATAGGACCAATCCATGTAGTTTAACGTTGTATGGTAAGGATGTAATTTTTCACATCTCAATCATGCTAGTGAAGTAGTAAACTAAAACTATTATGTATATATGTTCTATTCTCATTGTGAGAAATAAAATATAATAGTATTTATGACATATTTCATGATAATACATGTTAATTGATTGATCGGTGCTTATGCATTGGTGTTTCCCTTCATGGTAGAGTTGGGTCTTACACCTTATAGGATCCCATATGAGTATTCATGTTGTAATGACCCCAACTCTAGTAACATAGAATAGGTGTATACGTTGGTAAAAGATACAGGGTATTACATAATGAAAAATCCAAAAGTTTATAATTATTGGGGGACTAGATTCATATATGTTTTCAATATTACATTAGAAAAATAAAAAATGTAATGAAAAATTTTATTACATCCTTAAAGATCATTCAAATATTCCTTCTTCTTATCATGGTGAAAATAAAACATAATAAAGGGTGAGCTGAGATTCTTAATAATAGAAAGATTACAACCTAAGATATCATGATTTGATAGGGCATAACAATATGGAAAATTAAATAATCAACACATATGTGATTTAATCAATAACATGAGTTTTAAATATATCCATGTATGAATGTAAACACATTGATAATGATAATCAAATTCTTAGTGAATAAAATTTATAATGTTATAAATTCATGATCTTACCACCATGTCCTTATACCAAAACATCATGAATCTTAGATTCAAGTTCTTATGCAAAGACACTTTCAATAATTGGGTAGGAATATACCAAATACCCAAAAAATAAGTCATTATAACTGTCTATTTCATTAGACATGTTGTTTCATTGAGGGGATATCTATAATCAGGACCTACTCTTTAATTACAGATATCCAATGAATTCCACATATAATGAATCAAAAATAATAGTACATAATAAAAATAACTTATCAATAATTTAATATTTCTATTGAATTGAGAATATAGAAAATTAATATTTCCCCGGTAAATGGAATAAATTTATTAATAATATTCCATGATCTAACATTGTATACTTAAATGGTATATGGTTATGAAAAAATAAAAGTAATATAAATGATATTGAATACATCCATGATACTAATAATATGTAAATAAAGGATAAAAATAATTTCCAAGGAATAATTAAGAGTGATGGAGAACGTGCCTACATGAAATTTAATGATAAAAAAATATTTAATCAAAAAATTAATAGAGGGTGATAAAATACCATCAATTCATCATAAATGAAGGTTTTAAATATAGGAAACACTTTTTATAATTAGATATTAAAATTAAATTGAAACATTATAATGACTATTCACTAAATCATTTGTAAATTTATTATAAAAACAAAGTTTTAAACCATTTCAAAAAAAATTATAATACTTTTAGAAAATAATGATTTTTTTTAATTTAATATAAAAACTAATAATTAATTAAATAATGAAAAAAATGATTTCTTTGAAAACCCATGGAAAATTTTATTGAAATATTGATAATAAATAATTTTTATGAGCATGGAAAAAACCATTGCCATCTTATATGTTAAAAAATAATATTCTTTTCACATTTTTGAAAAGAAATTCAAAAACATCCTGTTTGGAAAACTTTAAAAATACCCCTTCATAAAATCTTGAAAAAAAATTAAAAAATGGTTTAAAATGAATTTTACACAATAATTATAGAAAATAAAATAATATCCTTGAATCATTTTTGACAATCCTGTCCTGAAATAAAAATATTCCCAACCCAAGAGAAAAATAAGGTTAGTTTTTATTAAAACAATTGTTTCATCATTTGAGTGCCAAAGAGAGGAAAGTTTCGAAGGAAAATATGGAAACCCCAAAAATAACCAATTTATAATAAAATATATGGGTTTTAATAAATAAATATCATATAATTCTTCCAACATAAATTTAAAATTAAACAATCTCGAATAAGAGTGAGACTGTAAAATAACCCTTTACTGCTTTAATAACTTTTGATTCAAAACCACTTAAAAGATAAAAATAGAATTGAAAAATTAAATACCATGAATACAGACCAATTAATTATATCATATATCAAAGTATTAGTATATACACTATATGAAACAAATCAAATATATAATATAAAATACGGCTCTATTGAGTGGAATCAAGATGAAAAACACTTACCTTGGTTTCCTACATGGTCAAATGCATTATATCCTACTGAATATTAAATTAAAATTTATTAAATTATTTATTAAGAAACGTTTTAATATCTATCTAATTTTTAAGATCATTTTATATTCATTTTAAATCCATTCATTATATATTTATTGCTTATGTTGGACATATAAGGTTGTTCGATCAATTTTTCCAAAATTACTTAGTATGTTGACTATAGTAAACGGTGTTATGAAATTTTAAAATAATATAAATAATTTTAATAATGTATTTAATATAATTTATATAAATTATTTATAATTTTATAATCATCCATGCATGGTGGTAATAAGAAAATTAATCACATCGCTTCATAGAGATGGTAGTCCAGACGTACGCATGAGTGACATTATCATTTTACAATAGATGGGTGGTTAAGAAGGTATATGAGATATTATATTTAAATAATAATAATTATATCATAAATATAATATATATTCATTAATTCAATCTTCATAACCATCCAATTAAATAGGTTATGAAAAATTAATTACACCACTACATGGAGACGATGGTATATTCATACGCATGAGCGATGCTTCCATTTATATAGTATGTAAATGAGATAAAAAGTGAATATAAAATAAAATATATATATAAATATGGTTAATAAGATTTTTTAATTATTTTAACATGGTTATTTAATATTTAGTGTGGGATTAAGTAGAAAGGAACTTGGAAAATCTCAGTAAAAACATATACATCTTCCTTTGGTAATCTCCTTTGGCTTGTACCTTTAGCCTTCTTAAAGGGACTTTTTAGTGGTAAATGGACATATGTCTTGGGAAAATAAATTTTAGATGGAATTTTTTTAGTTTTTTGATTTATATAAGTTTACCATGTAGTGTGGATAAGAGATTATAGGGGTATCCTTTTATAAGTGTGGTGGGTGGAAGACTTTTAAATACTTTAAACTTTATTACACAATATATGTATTACTCAAGTAAAGTGTCTAAAAAGTATCATATATTATAATATTATAATTTTAAGGTATAAATAAAACCTACCAATTGGATTTATGCATGTTTTTTATCTTTAATCCTTATTCCTTTATTTTTAACACTTTTAACACATTTTACCCTTAAATGAGTGTTAAATATTTACCATGGTTACTACTCATTATTACAAAAAAATAATTTTATCTGATTACCAAATAATTATTATTATTATTCTAAATATTAATTTTATTTTTCAAATATTTAATTCCCTTAATTTTTTAAAAGTTCTTTTAATATACCTTCACAAAATGTAACGAAGCATATTTTTAGAAAAATGCTTATTTTAATTATAAAATGATTTTATAGTAAAATAAGGTATAATTTTGATTCCAATATAATTAATTAGATTGGATTAAATAAAATAAAAATTATTTTAAACCAAACCAAAATTGAAATCTACTTTTTGGACACATTATTAAGAGAGATAAACAAAATTAGTTTTATTTGAAGAAAAAAATTACTTGGATTTACAAAATGATAAACATATATTTCTCTATTCAACAATATATTTTTAAATACATTATATTAATTTTTAAATAAATATTTACTCTATAAAATAAGTTTAATAAACATTTAATTCATTCTTTTATCCTTATAATGTCATAAAATTTTAGTATTTATAAAATTGGTAATTTTAATTATTCATCTAAAAATTATCTATTTCTGAAAAATATCAAAAATTCATCATAAGTAAATTTTTACATTCTTAATTAAATAAAAGAAATTAATTTCATAAAAACAAAATCATAAAATTTTTTAATTTAGGTTTTAATCACATTATTGATTAAATATAAGTCCATTATGTTATAGTTTCTTTAAATATAATTCATACTTACCATAATTAGAGATCGGATGTTTCATTCTTCCCCCCATAAAAATTTTCAACCTAAAAAATTCTTAAATGTAACCTCATGAAGATATCTGAGTATTTATTTATCATTATATCTTATGGTTCCCTTTTTCCTCTTCTATCTTATGATTTGCCTATAATACATTAACTAGTTGATTCTTCTGATTATGCAACAATAGTTCTATAGTGTTAAGAATATTGATAGGATATTTACAATAATATATATCATGGTTGAATTAGATTTATTTATTGGTGATTACATGCATTGAGTTAGGAATATTATTCCTTAATAATGATATATGGAACACATTATAAACTTTAGAGAGGTTTTGTGGCATTGTTAAACTATTAGTTGGAGTTCCAATTCATTCCAAAATCTCAAAAAGACCAATTTACCTAGGATATAGTTTCATTTTCATTCTAAACCTTTTAACACCCTTATATGTATATACCTTTATGAAAAAATTACCCTTCACCAGAAACTCCATATCCTTCCATTGGTTATCTACATAACTCTTTTTCTTGCTTTGAGATTCATTGATTTGACTCTAAATAGTTCTTACATTCGTTATTATCTCATAAAAAAGTTCTTGGAAGAAAATATTCATTTCACTAAATTAATCCTAATAAGTTAGTGTACAACATATTTTCCTATACACTCCTTTATATGGTTCTATATGAATGCTTGAATGGAAGTTATTATTACAATAAAATTCCACCAAAGCTAAATACTGATTTCACATACCTTTAAAGTCTAGTGATAGAGAACTAAACTTTTCTTCTAATATTTTAATAGAAATTTTAAACTCACAACTATTTGAGGATGATAAGTAGTGATCAAATTTAGTGTATGTCTATAGCCTTTAGAATATTTTTCTAGAATTTTGATGTAAATCACTGGTCATGATCTGATACAATCAAAAGAGGTGTGCCATAAAGTCTCAAAACTTAATTAGAATTGAGTAGTGAGATTTTATCATGAGTTAGATCCTCACTTATATGGATAAAATATATATACTTATTAAGGTGATAAATAATAACTCATAATGCATAATTAATTTTAGGATTCTTTGGAAATATGGTTTCAAAGACTATAGTAATATTATCCCACTTTCACATAGGAATAGGCATAGGTTTCATGAATCCTTTAAGACATCGTATCTTAGCCTTTAACTATTGAAAAATGATCATTCTGGTACCTAGTAATAAATTTACCACTTTATATCATCCCGCCAAAAATTCCCTTCAAATATTTATAGATTGTAGTGCTACCAGGGTGTACAGAGAAATTTGATCTATGAGATTCATCAAGCAATTTCATCCTTATCTCAGGTATTGATAAATCACATGTCCTCTTTATAAATTTCATCAAACCATTTTAACAAAAATGTTCTTCCATATTTCCATCATTCATAACATTCATTTTCATTTTAAACTCTTATCATCAAGATGGTAACTTTTTATCTTCTCTAGTAAATATGGTATGGTAATAATTTGGAAAAGGAGTGTTGTTTCCCCTACCCTAATGATTCATGTATCTAACTTTACTAAATCCATAAATATATAATCTTTATCTATACTCATTTTAGTTAAAAATCCAAGATCATTTCTACTCAATGCATTATCCACCTTATTTTCCTTTATGGGGATATATTTTATTATGAAAACATAATACTTGAGTAGATATACCTATCTCCTTTGCCTCAAGTTGAAATCATTTTATGAAATGATGTATTTCAAAAAAAATCCATATATATCTCACATCTTTAACTATATAGATAATACATTAATAACTTCAAGAAAAAGATTATGAATACCAACTAAAGATCATTGGTAAGATAATTATGTTCATGAATCTTTAAATGTATTTATGAATATAAAACATCTATGTCATTTTGTATAAGGATTCATCTAATTCCTTTCTTGGATGCATCACTGTATATTAGAAAACCATACCTTCCAAATGGAAATGCTAAAAAATTTCATTGAATAATTGATCCTTTAGTTATTCAAAACAATATTTACATTCTTATGACTATATGAACTTAACCCGTTTATATTTTAACTTCGTTAATGGGGTTTATAATCAATAATTTTTTGAACAATGCACCGATAGTAAACTTTTAATCCAAGTAAAATACATATCTTAGTTTCATTCATTGGTTCATGACATTTTTTAATGACCTTTATATTTTAATGATCAACTAATATTCCATCCTTATAGATAATATAGTCAAGAAAAGAAACTTCTTAAATCCATAATTCACAATTACAAAATTTCTGATATAACTTTTCCATCTTAAAGTTTTAATAGTGGTTATATAATAGATATTTTAATCTTCATATATTTTCATGTATACCAAGATATCATTGGTAAATATAACAAAAAAATATGATTATAATATTTGAATAATCTATTCATAATATCCTTAAAAATAGAGGGTGAATTAGTCAATCCAAAGAGCATGACTATAAATTCATAATAAACATACCTTGTGAGAAATTACATCTTTGGAATACATTCCTTCCTTACTCATAACTGATGATACCCTTAATGAAGAACAATATTTAGATCCTTCAAGTTTATCAAACATGTAATCTGTGTGAGGTAGAAGATACTCATTATTTTTAGTAATGACATTGATTTCTTTGTAATAGTTTCACAACCACATAGATCCATCCTTCCTATTAACAAAAATAATATTGAATCCCAAAAGTGAAACACAAGGTAAAATTAATAACTTATTACAAAACTCTTGAATTTTTTTCTTATGTTCCACTAATTTCATTGTGTCCAATCTATAGGGAGTCTTATATATAGTTTTTTCATTATTGATAGGTTTAATAGAAAACTCGACTTCATGATTAGGTGGATTTCTAGGTGACCCTTCAAGAAACACATCAATTTGTCCCTAGACAATAGGTACATGTTTTATTCCAATGTTACCTTTCTCATCCATAGGATTCATATAATCTACTTCCACTTGAATTTAATTAAGTATAGACATTAGAGATGGATCTAAACATGATTTAGATGATGAATTTTTACCTCTTAAGATGAGGGATTCCACATCTCTATCACAAATCGTAATATTTTCTTTTATAAATAAATTTTCACATTAAAAGTTGAAATAAAATTTATACCAAGGATTATATAAAAATCATCCATTGGTATATAACTATGTTTGAAAATTGGGTATTCTTATGCATCATAATGGGTAATGACTGACATATCTTATTTTCAATATGATTTCCACTTAGAGTATTGATTTAAAATACCATCTTAATGTTTAAATAAATGATTTAATATTCTTAGAAAACATGGAATATATATAGGTTAGGAAGGATCTAGAATAAAATTAGTCATTAACTATATTGTATTTTAAGATGAAATATCTCACCATTATATCTTTAGGAACTTCATATTCAGCAATAGTAATCACATAATATCATCCTTCCCCCTTGGACTTTTTTATGGTAGGTTACCTAAATGATTAGGAAATTTGTTTGAATAGTTCCACATATCACTAAAGTTGAAACACTAGATAATAGTGGTTTCTTTTTTCCTTGATTTAGTTATCCATGTAGACCTTATCTTTACACTTGTAAGAAATTTCCATTCCACTTAAATATTTTCCTATATGTTTTTTTCCATGATTGTCACATTATGTAAATCCCATATTTATTTTATTATTATTTAAAACATTTATTTTTCCCTTGGTGATCATAAGAAATATTATTTTAGTAATTTTACTTGAATATATAAGACCTTGAAAATCCTTTCTCTTTCTTAATGTCATGTGATTCTATATCATCATATCATGAAAACAATTTAGTGACTAGTTTACTTAGGATGTTTTTATTATACCCATTAAATAAAAGGTAGATCTTACTTTTAGTTTTACATATATAGTATATTATATACATCTGAAACCTTGTGAGGCAATCCTCATATTCAATAACATTTTCCACTTAATTCTTCTTTAGGTTGAGGAACTTTCTCTCCATTTTAACTCATTTCTCTTTAGGAAAATATTTCTCAAATAAAATTGCTTTAGAATTAATATATTCTATATATTATATTTAAAAACCACTTAATTGGTCTTGACCAGTGACAATAATTGATTAGAATCTCTATTCAAACAATATACTACAATAATAACATTTTCCCCTTCATTAGTTTATAAATCTAGGAATATTTTTCAAGGGAGTCGATGCATTTTCTAGCTACCAATGGATTTGTGGTTCCATTAAAGGATGTAATCTTCAAGAACATAATGTGATATAACATAGAAGCATTTTATTATAGGATAACAAGATTATTTATAGGTTTCAGGTTATTTGTCATAACCTGGGTATGTTTCACTAATACATCTATGATCTTCTAAGATCCAACACCCTCTATATTGACTTAATCATAAGGTAAATCCCTAGAGTTATTATGGGTCCTAACATAATTCCCCTTTATTCTAATAGGATATATATCTAAATAATGGGACACACCTATTTAGATAATAATATTAAGAATATAGAGTTATGACATAAATTCCCTAAAATTTATTAAACATTACAAGGGTTTATCTTAATACACATGCTACATATGTCCTTTTAAAATTTTATTCCCAAGGGTCCTACTAAACTTATTTTGATTCCAACTACAAATATCCCAAATCTAGTAACCTATAGTGAGTTTCTACTTTATTAAATTGGTGCATGATATAAGAGATTACACCATAAAGGATAAACTAGTTTATCAGTATTGGGATACTATATACATGTATGATTTTCATATTAAAATAGAAAAATTATACCTAACATAATAAAATTTATTAAATCCTTGAAGATCATTCAAATATTCCTTCATCATATCACAGGGAAAATGAAATCCTAATAAAGGGTGAGCTCATATTCTCATTAATGAAAAATATATAATGAAATCTATCACAAGTAGATAATGAATAACAATATAATAGAGTGAATAATCAATACATATTCCCTTTAATTAATATCTTGAGAATGAATTTTATCCATGGATGAAAGTAAATACATGGATATTGATAACTGAATTCTCACTCAAGGAAAAGCATAATGTCCTATATTCATGATCTTAACTACAAGTCCTTATTCTGAGACATAATGAATCTTATTTTTAAGGCCTTATGTCAATAGACTTCCAATAATTGGGTTGGAAAATACCATATACCCAACTAATGAGGCATATAAACTAGTTTGTATCATGTGACCTATTGATTAACTAAGGGGTTATCTATAACCAAGACCCACCCATAACATAAATATGTTCAATACATTCCTCATATATTTAACCAAATATAATAATACATAATCAAATTTCTATATAAATCAATAAATGTTATTATTGAATAAACAATATGGTACATTGATATTTTTTGAGTAAATAAAATAACATTCTTAACAACATTCCTTCAACTAACATCATATATTAAAATGGTATATGGTTAAGACAATATTAAAGTATTATAAATGACACTTAATACATCCATAATAGTATAAATATAGACATAAAGGATAAAAATAATTACTATTGAATAATAGAGAGTGATAGAGAACATGACCACAATAAAGTTAATGATCACAAAAAATTATTTAATCCATAAATCAGTAAATAATTGTAGAGACCCAAAGCTTGACGTACATGGACATTACATTACTTTTACGGAATACTTAGTACATAACAAAAATAGACACACAAGGACCGTAATAGTTTAGTGTCTTTGGAAACTCGGAATATAATCTTCTAATCATGGTGAAAGATCTTCAACATCTCCCATAAAGATCTTCCCCCTTTTTTCTCTTACCTAAAACCTTTCTTTATATCCTGGGGAAAAGAAAACATAAAAGGGGTGAGCTAAAATGCCCAGTAAGGGTAAAGATAGAGAAAATAAAACAATCCATAAACATTTGAATGCAAAAAACTTGAACATAAAATCTAAACATCAAAATCTTGAGCAAAGACATGAATCTTGGAAGTACGTAAGGCATATATCATAAGGGAACATCAATAATGATAAAATAGCATGGTAATAAAAAATGTAATTGTGGAAACCATTAATCACATGTTATTATTTCCATAGTAGCCAAGGCATTGCTGCCAAGACCATCTTAGTGGACAAAGTCCCTTTCTGAATCGAGTTCACTCCTCGTTTCAGTCCTGTAACACTGAACCGGATTAACTTATCGTTCCAGCCATGTCTATCTCATGAGATATAAATCTTTACCCAATGAATTGGAGGGAGATATAAGTCCCACCCATCTCATAATGAAATCATTTTTACTTGTTCCACAAAATAAACTTAAAACATTCATTATAACCCAAAGAATAAAATGGGTTTCATAAACATCATCCCATCATCTCATAATCCATATAAAACAAATGGACATTTCATCATAAGAAAATTGAAACCATGTAAATCATAGAGACATTAAATTTGAAACATACACATATGAAATAATTTCATCTTAGATGGAAAATGGTTTTGATAAAACACTTGAAATTAATTCTTTAGGAAAATATCCTTTCTTAAAAATCATTTTCTTTTCACAAAATGCCATGCAATATTAAAAGAAAAGTATTTTGTTGAATATAGTCATAAAATTTTGTAGAGGAAACTTCATTTAAATAAGTCGTTATGAAACCATAAAAATCCATTCACGCCTTATAAGTTAAAAATAACATTCTTCTCGTACTTTTGTCAAAAAAGTCAAAAAAGTACTTCGTAATGTAAACAAAAGAAAGATTCCTTACATACCATGTAGTAAAAGTCAAAATGGGTAAAAAGGACTTTAAACATACATGAAAACACTTTTATAAAACATGGAAATGGATTATAGAAATAACCCCAGTAAATACTTATTAATAAGCAATATCAGATAAAAATGAGATTTTCAAAATTATCCCTTACCTTAGGTCCGATATGCTTCGTACGTATCCAACCCTCCTCTTCTTTAAAGCGCCTTTTTGAGAACTCCTTTTAGGGAACTAAAATTGGTCTTTGAAGAATACCAGGACCTCTAGGATGTTTCTAGGGAAGTTTAGAATAGAATTTGGTAGGGGTTGACCGAGCTTGAAGGCTCAAAGTGGTGTGAGGAAGAGAGGGAGGAGGTGCCCTTTTATAAGGGAGGAGAGGGGCACCTTTGGAAAAACTAAAAATATTATTTTATTATAAAGAAATATTCGGTTTTTAATAGCTCCAAATTGATTTATTTCGAACATAAGGTAGGTATGGGTATAAATCCTCTCATACAATATAATTTAGACAAGTTTAGGTATCTATTTTAACCTTATCATTTAGATTTAACTTTAAGTTAAATAATTTTTTTTTACTGTGTCTTCTTGTTTTGTTACACTATAAGGTTAATAAACTTACTATAACAAGACAAACGAACCCCAAGTTGTTTATTATTAATATATATAACTTTATATAATTCATTTGGCCTAACCTTAGATTTCTAGGAATAAAATAACAATTAATAATATAATATTTGTTTTAAAAACTATTTTATGTCAATTTTGACACTATTTGGTAATTGATTTTTGTGAAAATCATAACAGAATGATTAGTTCGAAAAAAGTTAACTAAATCAATACTAACATGTCATTTTAACCTATAAAATTATTGGAATTCATAAAAAGTCTCAAATTACATTTATTTGGGTATTTATAACATCAATTATGTCAATATTTCATTAATAAGATAATCACTGCATCATCATTGTGTCATAAATAAATTAAATTATTTAATGTATAAAAATTATAAATAAAACACAATTGTGTAGGAAATATTTTTAGATTTATAATGAATATTTATAGTAGAATTTATCTTATGTATAACCTTATATTAAAAATGATTTAGTTATTAAACTTTGATTTTAACTATTTTAACCCTTCTTTAAGTAAATTAATAATAAATGTCCTAGTCTAATCCAAGTGAGCCTAAATGGTCATATTTTATTACTAAGGTTGTTTTTGGTCTAATTACACTTATCCAATATAATTAGGACATGTTTTAGGGTAATAATAATATCATTTTTACCCTTAATTATCCTATTTACTTTTAACCGTGGTAAATAAAAGTAAAAAGTTACCATTCACCAAAAATTATTTTCATCTCATTGAACCACATTTTAGTACTTGATATTAACCTTGTATCTCGGATTTTTGAAATTCCACTCACAAAAGCAGTAAAATTATGTTTTATGTGAATTTCCAAATTCTCCTAGGAGGTGGGTAAAAGATGGTGAAAAGTTCAATAAAATTTTTATATATCTAAAATTATTATAAAATGACTCTAATGACTTAAATTGAACTTATATAGGTATTATGTATCAATTTTGACCTAAAATAAATTTAAATAAAATAAATAATTATTTAAATAAAATGTCGGTTTTTGAATAGTAACCTAGTTTTTTCACTATTCATCAAAAATTGAAAGTTTTCAGAAAAATACCAAAATTTCACCCTAGGCTAATTTTGATATTCCAAATCCAAAAATGAAGTCCATTTTGAAAGATGAAATTTATAAAATTTCAAAAAGTGGGTATTATTATTCATAACGGCTAGTTTATATAACATATCGTTGTTTAGCGAAACTCAGTATTGCGTACAACACACGCTATCGTGGAAGGTCGAGATTGCGTGTAATGCAAGCAAAGTCAGGGATTTGTGTTGTGCAAGATCCTTTTGGTGTAGCGCACAACACAAGACATCAACAAAATTAAAAGAATATTCTTCATAAAATCTCAGGGTGTTACATTCTACCCCCCTTAAAATGAATTTCGCCCTCGAAATTCGTCAGGGTTATAAATCATTTACTATTCATAGAAACCCACATCGTAAAAAGGAATACTAAAACAAAATTTTAAAAACTAAAGTATGAAATGTAACGATTACCCAAAGTAACTCATCACTGGGTTTACATATAGGAAAACATAGGTGAAAATATGGATATGGAAGAAAAATCTAACCATCAAGTTCTGATGGAGAGTGGTAGAGAACATGGCTATGAAAAAGCCATCAATCACAAAGCCATAGATTTTTGATGATCTAAGGTACCATCTGATTCATTGGATATAAGGTCACTAGGACAACATTTTTGGTTTTCAAGATCATTTCCCTAAAGTTGATGAAATTGGAATTAGAAGAAATACTTTCGTGATTTTGGTACAGTCTCACCGTTGGTTGTTCTTTGGACAATTTCCACTTCGTATCTTAAAGAAATGAAGTTGAATTTGTCATTCGTGAAGTGTTAGCAGATCATGTGATAGAATGATGGGTCATTCCATCTGTCTCAAACAAAAGGTTAGAAAAATTTATCAAATATACATAAGTCAATCTATGGTGTGGTTAATCGTATACGATTCCAAAAATGAACTTATACTTCATATATCATACCGCTTAATAAAATAAAACTAGTTTCTACTAACTAGGGACTTCCTGTAGGCCATTGGTATGCGATAAAGGCCATTCGCACTTCGGTTGTGGGTTCTATTCCCACAGCCTTGTCCGACACGACAGGTTGTCGCCCGTCCTGCAGGTTGTCCTTTTTCTAAAATTACATCATTATAACATTCCATCGATAATATCGAAAACAATTATAGCCTTAAACTAACTTATGTTCAACATAATCCATTTCAAATCTTTAGGCTTATCCAAAATACTTTTTTCCAAGCTTATAGTATAAAGGAAACAATTACTAGAAATTTCATCTACCGAGCATGTGAATACCATCATTTATCCCCGATATATCTTGTTGATCACATTCCAATCATGTGAATTCCTTTATCATGTATTATCTTGAAGAATGAATACCCATTGAATCTTAGTGAAAACATGAGTGCTGTCAAAAATTAACTCTTTCCATATACCAAAACCCCAAAATTCTATATACTCAAACCATCTTATAACTATTTCCTTATATCAGTCAGGAGATCATAAATACTGTCAAACATTTCATTTTCTCCTTATCCCTTCATTATGCGCATATCATATTCTTTCCAAAAATATCTCAATCACTTTCCATGGTTATCGGTACCATAAAATTATTGAAAACCACAATAGACCAATACATAAATATTCCAAAATTCCATAATACTATATACAACATTATTTTGGAACCCCATTACATAAACACTTAATCATTCCACCACATCGTTTTCATATTCAACATCGCCAATAGTGATCACATGTGACTTCCCTTTGTCCTTTGCCTTAAGTGGTTGTTCATATCGATCATCATTAACCCTTGGATTAGGGAATTGATTAGCATAATTCCCCATTTCATTGCACTTGAATCATTGAAGTGTTGGTGGTGCATTCTCTACAATCTTTTATTTATTCACATCATTAGCAACCCTTTTTCCATTACTTCGACACTTAGCTACTCGATGACCTTATTTTACACACTTAAAAAACATTTTCTAGTCCCTTTATGACAATCTTCACCATGCTTCTTTCCACACTTTGAGCATAAGGAAACATTCATCTTCTTTTCACCATTATTCTGAGATTTCTCCTTAAACTCCATCTTTCATTTCTTATCAAAACCATGAGATGGATAAGTAACACCAACTTCCATTTATACCTTGATATCACAACACACAATTTCTTCATAGCTACTGAAGTCTATTATATCTAATTCCCTTCGAAGATTTGGTTTTAAGCCACTGAATAATCGATCAACTTTACTTTCAGGTTGGATGATAAAGCCAGATGCATACCTTGCAAGCCTTGTAAAATTCTCTTTGTATACACCAACAGATTCATCATCCTTTTTCTTTAGTTCAAGAAACTCCTTCTCCATCTTTGTTCGAAGAATATGAGGGAAGTACTTATTGAAAAATAAGTTCTTGAACTCGTCTCATTCCATGGACTCAATTTCATCTCTTGGCCTCGTATTCTTGATAAGATTCCACCATTGATCAGCTTCACCTTACAAATGATATACTGCTAAGATGACTTTATCGTGTTCAGAACATTGAAGAACTGAAAATATCTTTTCAGTGGTACTGATCCATTGTTCAGCAACAAGTGGATCAGAAGACCCACTGAAAGAAGGTGGACGTTGCCTCATGAAGGACTCAATAGAATATTGTTCCCTTCTCTTTTCATTTGGAAGTCCAGAATGATTCATAGTTTGTGTAAGTATAGCAATAATATTTTTCACTCCATCTCCCATAACATTTGTTTGTTCAGGTGTACAATCATTGCATTTTACATTGCATTGATCAACACGGTTCCTTCGGGATCCAACCATCGTCTAAAACCCAAAAAGAATAGTGTGAGAGGAAAAAATCATGCTAGGGAAAACATCATAATAAAGGGGGAGTTCCTTCAATATCTAACATCTTATGTTTAATTCTAAGATCGTTACCATAATTCTAGGACTATAACCTATTCTTATACTTAACCTTAGGGACATCCCTAGACATACCATATAAATATCTCTAGGGATATCACTAAAGTTCTCGCATCCTAGTTTCCAAAGGTTGACTAAACCTTTGCTCTGATACCAACTGTAGAGACCCAAAGCTTGACGTACATGGACATTACATTACTTTTGCGGAATACTTATTACATAACAAAAACAGACACACAAGGACCGTAATAGTTTAGTGTCTTTGGAAACTCGGAATATAATCTTCTAATCGTGGTGAAAGATCTTCAACATCTCCCATAAATATCTTCCCCCTTTTTTTCTTACCTAAAACCTTTCTTTATATCCTGGGGAAAAGAAAACATAAAATGGGTGAGCTCAAATGCCCAGTAAGGGTAAACATAGAGAACATAAAACAATCCATAAACATTTTAATGCAAAAACTTGAACATAAAATCTAAACATCAAAATCTTGAGCAAAGACATGAATCTTGGAAGTGCGTAAGGCATATATCATAAGGGAACATCAATCATGATAAAATAGCATAGGAATAAAACATGAAATTTTGGAAACCATTAATAACATGTTATGATTTCCATAGTACCCAAGGCATTGCTGCCAAGACCATCTTAGTGGACAAAGTCCCTTTCTGAATCGAGTTCACTCCTCATTTCAGTCCTGTAACACTGAACCGGATTAACTTATCGTTTCAGCCATGTCTATCTCATGAGATATAAATCTTTACTCAATTAATTGGAGGGATATATAGGTCCCACCCATCTCATAATGAAATCATTTTTACTTGTGCCACAAAATAAACTTAAAACATTCATCATAACCCAAAGAATAAAATGGGTTTCATAAACATCATCCCATCATCTCATAATCCATATAAAACAAATGGACATTTCATCATAAGAAAAGTGAAACCATGTAAATCATAGAGACATTAAATTTGAAACATACACATATGAAATAATGTCATCTTAGATGGAAAATGGTTTTGATAAAACACTTTAAATGAATTCTTGAGGAAAATGTCCTTTCTTAAAAATCATTTTCTTTTCACAAAATGCCATGCAATATTAAAAGAAAAGTATTTTGTTGAATATAGTAATAAAAATTTGTAGAGGAAACTTCATTTAAATAAGTCGTTATGAAACCGTAAAAATTTATTCACGTTTTATAAGTTAAAAATAACATTTTTCTTGTACTTTTGTCGAAAAAGTCAAAAAAGTACTTCGTAATGTAAACAAAATAAAGATTTCTTACATACCATGTAGTAAAAGTCAAAATGGGTAAAAAGGAATTTAAACATACATGAAAACACTTTTATAAAACATGGACATGGATGATATAAATAACCCCAGTAAATACTTACGAATAGGAAATCTCAGATAAAAATGAGATTTGCAAAATTATCCCTTACCTTAGTACCGATATGCTTCATACATATCCAACCCTCCTCTTCTTTGAAGCGCCTCTTTGAGAACTCCTTTTAGGGCACTAAACTTGGTCTTTGAAGAAGACCAAGACCTCTAGGATGTTTCTAGGGAAGTGGAGAAGAGAATTTGGCAGGGGTTGGCTGAGCTTGAAGGCTCAAAGTGGTGTGAGGAAGAGAGAGAGGAGGTTCCCTTTTTTAAGGGAGGAGAGGGGCACCTTTGGAAAAACAAAAAATATTATTTTATTATAAAGTCATATTCGGTTTTTAATAGCTCCAAATTGATTTGATTCGAAGATAAGGTGGGGATGGGTCTAAATCCTCTCATCCAATAGAATTTAGACAAGTTTAGGTATCTATTTTAACCTTATCATTTAGATTTAACTTTAAGTTAAATAATTTTTTCTTTTATCGTGTCTTCTTGTTTTCTTACACTATAAGGTTAATAAACTTACTATAACAAGCCAAAAGAACACCAAGTTGTTTATTATTAATATATATAACTTTATCTAAGTCATTTGGCCGAACCTTAGATTTTTAGGAATAAAATAACAATTAATAATATAATATTTGTTTTAAAAACTATTTTATGTCAATTTTGACACTATTTGGTAATTGATTTTTGTGAAAATCATAACAGAATGATTAGTTCGAAAAAAGTCAACTAAATCAATACTAACATTTCATGTTAACCTAGAAAATTAGTTTAATTTATAAAAAGTCTCAAATTACATTTATTTGGGTATTTATAACATCAATTATGTCAATATTTCATTAATAAGATAATTACTGCATCATCATTGTGTCATAAATAAATTAAATTATTTAATGTCTAAAAATTATAAATAAAACACCCTTATGTAGGAAATATTTTTATATTTCTAATTAATATTTATAGTCTAATTTATCTTATGTATAAATCTATATTAAAAATGATTTAGTTATTAAACTTTGATTTTAACTATTTTAACCCTTCTTTAAATAAATTAATAATAAATGTCCTAATCTAATTCAAGTGGGCCTAAATGGACATATTTTATTACTAAGGTTATTTTTGGTCGAATTAAACTTATCCAATAGAATTAGGACATGTGTTAGGGTAATAATAATATCATTTTTACCCTTAATTATCCTATTTACTTTTAACCGTGGTAAATAAAAGTAAAAAGTTACTATTCACCAAAAATTATTTTCATCTCATTGAACCACATTTTAGTCCTTGATATTAACCTTGTCTCTTGGATTTTCGAAATTCCACTCACAGAAGCGGTAAAATTAAGTTTTATGTGAATTTCCAAATTCTCCTAGGAGGTGGGTAAAGACGGTGAAAAGTTCAATAAAATTTTTATATATCTAAAATTATTATAAAATGACTCCAATGACTTAAATTGAACTTATATATGTATTATGTATAAATTTTTACCTAAAATAAATTTCAATAAAATAAATAATTATTTAAATAAAAAGTCGGTTTTTGAATAGTAACTGAGTGTTTTCACTATTCATCAAAAATTGAAAGTTTTCAGAAAAATACCAAAATTTCACCCTAGGCTAATTTCGATATTCCGAATCCAAAAATGAAGTTCATTTTGAAAGATGAAATTTATAAAATTTCAAAAAGTGGGTATTACTATTCATAACCGCTAGTTTATATAATATATCGTTGTTTAGTGAAACTCGGTATTGCGTACAACACACGCTATCGTGGAAGGTCGCGATTGCGTGTAATGCAAGCCAAGTCAGGGATGTGTGTTGTGCAAGCTCCTTTTGGTGTAGCGCACAACACAAGAAATCAACAAAATTAAAAGAATATTCTTCATAAAATCTCAGGGTGTTACAATAATTATAGAGTGCCATCAATTCATAAAAAATAACGTTTTGGAATAAAGGAAATAATTTTGAGAATTAGATAGGAAAATATAAGTTAAACTTTAAAAATAACTTTCCTTAAATAATATTTAAATTTTTTTGTGAAAAAAAGTTATAATTCATTTATAAAATACTTTTCAACCTTTTAAAAAAATATATTTTTAAATTTTAATATAAAAACTAAAAATTCATAGAATAGTGGGAAAATGATTTTATTTTAAAACTCATAGAACATTTTTGAGGAATTATGAAAAATAATAACAACTATAATGGTGGAAAAAAATTATTCACATCATATATGTTAAAAAACATGCCTCTCACAATTCTATAATTAATGTAAAAAATGTTTTTTAAACTTTAAAAATATTCATTTATAAAAACATTAAAATAAGTTATAATATGGTATAAAATTAATTTTACACAATAATGGTAGAATATAAAATACCATCCTAAAAACATTTTAGTCAATATTAATAGGGAATAAAAATATTCCTTTCCCAAGAGAAGAAATAAGTTCAGTTATTCTTTAAAAATATTCATCTTTTCAGTACTAAATAGAAGAAAAGATGGATTAAAAACATAGAAAATCTATAAATAAAAATAGGATAATAAAATATACTGATTTTAATAAATAAAGTGCATATAATTCTTCTAATATAAATTTAAACATGAACAATCTTGAATAAGATTGAGATTGTAAAATAACCCTTTATGACTTTAATAACTTTTGAATTGAACCCCATTAAAATATAAAACCATAATTGAAACTTTAAATACCATGAATAAATAGTAATTTATGATGTAATATATAAAAGGGGTATTATATACACCTTATAAAATAAATTAGGCACGTAATATTAAATATGTCTCAATGTAGTGAAATTGAGACGAAAACTCTAACCTTGATTTCCTAATTGGTCGAATAGGTTATATCCTCCTGAATAATGAATTTAAATTTTTTGCATAAATTATTGAGAATTTTTTTAATATATATTACATTTTTTAATGTTATTTTATAATTATTTTAAATTTATTCATTGTATAGTTCTTACTTACAGTGATCGCAAATGGTCATTCACTCAATTTATCAAAAACTACTTTTGCATGTTGCCCATGGTCAAAGGTATTATGAAATGACTCAATCATATAAAAAATTTTAATAATTTAATGAATATAATTTATATTAATTATATACAATTTTATAATCATCCATTAATGGTGTTAATAGAAAAATTAATAACATCACTTTGTGGAGGTGGTAGTCCACATGTACGCATGGGAGACATTATCATTCTCTCATGGATGGGTGGGTAAAAAGGTAGATAATAAATTATATTTCTAAAATAATAATTATTTCATAAATATAATATATATTCATCAATTATATCTTTATATATATCCAATAAAATTAGTCATGAAAAATAAATTACACTGCTATGTAGAGACGGTAGTCCCAATACACACATGAGTGATGTGTTCATTTTCTATAGGATGGAAAGGAGATAGAAAATAGATATATCATTAACATAAAAGCATATAATTATGGTTAATATACTTATTTAATTATTTTAATATTTTTATTGAATATTTTTTCAAGGTTTAAGAATAATGGAACTTGGAAAAGCACGGTAAAAACATATACCCCTTCCTTTGGAAATCTCTTTTAGCATACACCTTAAGCCTTATTGAAGTGGTATTTTTGTAAGAAAAATATATCTATGTAAATAAAACTAAGTTTTAATATTACCATAATTTTGACATGATGAATTAAAATTTTTAAATTAAATTAATAAAATTAAAACTATAATATTTTTTTATTATATTTTTAATTAGATTTTTGAATAATATTATGTGCATTATGTTATAGTTTCTTTAGATATAAAAGTTTACTTACCATAATTGATGCTCACGGGTCACAAAAATTCCATAAGAGGAGTGAAAAATATAGGATGAGTGGGGATTACACATTGGTATTTAAATTTTAATTATATTTGGAGATTACACTGAGTATAATTCCCATATTAGTACACATGTTCCATAAAATGGGCAACAACAGAGACTGAGTGGCGATTATGCATTGGAGATTCACTTTAAAGTAGAGTTAGGTCTTACACCATATAGGAGGACCGTATACGATTATTGGACCATTAAATAAGTGAAAATATGAGACATAGTGTGGATTACAAATGATCTTACATTTATATGTTCACTCTAGAAATAGATCTAGGAGAATGTATTCCTATGAGGCCAGGTGGAGGATCTTGACTCATGGTGAATAACTAAACCAAAAGAATTAATTCAACTAATGGTGATTGTGTGGAGTTTATTCATTTATAAAAACCTTTTTAGTTAGTCCAATTTGTTCTTTACTAAATAAAATACGGTATTATTTGGTCTTACACCTGATGGGAGTCCCATATCATTCATGTAGGCATAGAGGCATGACAATCAGTGACAAATCCAAGAGGAGTATCTTGACTTGGGGTGATGATATAACCAAGAGGGGTGTCTCAACATAAAGTAAATGAATAAAACAAGAGGAGTATCATTAATCAATATGTTTTTTAAATCCATGAAGAGTATCTTGAAATAATGTGTTCTTCTAGTATCAAGGTTCAGGTTAAAGATATTTCAACTCCAAATATGTCTAACCTGGTAGGAAAGCTCATAGATTGGGGCCACATTGTGAGTTCATAGATAGGGGTCCACATTGTGAGTTCGTGACATGGGTCTGAATAGTGAGAATTTGTATTTGTATCATTTTATTTGTTCAATATATTATTCTCCATGATTTTGGTTCATTGGTGAGGTTCTCTGCATGCGTGGTTTCTGTGAAGTCAGCCCCACATATTGGCCTTGAGTAGTCATCCTCGCATATAAGCATCAGGTAGTGATCATTGTTAAAGGGAATTGTGAATAAAATTTTTGGGGATGGAATCGCAAATTAGGTTCATTGTAATGACCTCATGAACTTGACACTATAGACTATCCAACAAGAAGGGATTTTGTGGGAGGAATTCCTTTTATAATTCAAAATTACCAGTTGTTTTCCCTGAGAGTCAAAAGAATTTTCCCCTATCAAAGTCCCTCATTAATTGAGTTGGGTATGGGGTATTTATATGAATTTTTGGGTAACTTCCTCCCCAAAATGATTGTCCATATGAGGGTTATAGGTTTCCTTGTAGGGAGTATTCTTGGGTACCATACAATGCTACTAAAAGTACTACTATAATGCCATGATGTCTATTGCTTCATGAGGTAGGTGACCTCATGTGAATAATTTTTGTATTATATCACTACTAAGTGACCATTTAGATACCTATAAAAAGATAACATGTCATAATAATGTTTAGGAATTCATGGTGAGGATTTTTGAGGTAGCACCATGGTGTTTCTCCATGAGGTGGCTTCAGTAGGGTTTCTCTATGAGGTTGCTTCAATAGGGTTTCTCAGTGAGGCTTCTTCCACGAGGTTTCATCATGAGGATTCTTCCATGTGATTATTAAAATAGGTTACTTCCATAGGTTTTATTTTTAAGGATACTGCCATAGGGTTTTTATATATAAATTAAAACTTTTCTAGTTTCCATCAAGTCAAAAAGAATCCCCCTTAAAAGGATTACAACTTTTATTCTGTAAGTCAGTTTTCACTCCATGACTAGTCAAATCAGATTCCATGAATAAAAATATGACCTAGCTATAGAATTGCCCCATATAATTTTTTTGTGGTCAAACAGTGTAAATAAGGCCCTAAAATGGGTTTTAAGTCTTTAACACTATTTTTATTTAAATTTTTTGAAATTCAAAACTTTCTCTCAAAGGGAGGTTCTCACCACCACATCATAAAATTGGGAAATGTGTTTAGAGGATCTTAATTATTCAATGTGTGAGTATTAATTCATCACATAGAGAACCCATTTTATAATTATTCAATCATGGTGATAATATTATACTAAAACATAATTTTTTTTTTCTAATTGATTATCACATCATGGATTATGTAGAAAAGTTCATATCATGAATTTATCATGGAATAAATTATATGTTTTGGTCATGGTGAAATAATCAAACAAATCATGAAATAGTTTATCTATTCAATACTTCATTTATTTTTTGATGATATTCTAAAGGATACTAGATAGGGTTTTATTAATTACCTTTAACTACCTATTTACCATTTCTTCATAGAAAGATGAGTGGTTGAATTGAATATTATACTCCTGATATAGCATCTTCTATTTGGAAGCACAAACATTTGTGCCATTATCCATCAGTGTTGTATGAGGGACTCCAAACATGGGAATGGTGTTATATTTTATGAAGTTGATAACAACCTTTATTCTAACCACATTTAGGGGTACTAATTTGGACAAATTTGAGAATAATTCAGTATCAGTGAGGATGAAATTAGACTACCTTACAGTGGATGGAGGGTATGGGCCCATGACATCTATCCAACTTACATAAAAATTACCCAATATTATTTGGTTGTATGTAAGATCTCTATATTTTTATTATTGAAGTTAATATATATTTGATAGGAATGAAAATAATTGGTTAATTTCGTGAAATAATACCTTATTAATGGACAAAAGTATCCAATTATTTTGATTTGGTGGAAGTTTTTGATTCTTGACAATTCAGAAATGCATGCAGTAGTATAACCTTCATTCATTATGATAGGAGTGTCACCTCCTTCAATGAACATTATGAGGACCCCATCAAAGATTAATTTATAGAAGGATTTTAGATAATTTATTCCATTTTAAATGGAAAATATTATGCACATTAATGGATACATTCTTTCTTAGCTAAATCTTATAGAACAACTCTATTTTGAAGATACTTCACTATGGGAGATATCTAACTAGTCATATTTTTAGTTGATCGGGTTGAAGATTAAATTTTATTAGGGGTGGTATTAATTTCATTTATTTCCTCCATATCATTACTCATAAAAAAATTGAGTACCTGATAATTCATGATATAACCATTTCACCTTGATTTAGGTCTTCCAAGGTTATAGCCACACTAGCTAGTGCATCTTCTTTAGCATTATGAAAAACAAAAAATATTATATAATTTTGGATATGAGGAAAATTAATCAATGAATCCTTATTCATAAAAAATCATGTCAATAAACTCTTCTTTATTTATGTCATAATCACTGTTGACTTTATTGATTACCATCTCTAGGTCACCCTCGATGTCTAATCTGGAAACTGTTCTTTGAAAGGACAATTATAATCCTAAAATAAGGGCTTAGTATTCTTCATAATTAGTACATAATTCTAAAATTTTTAAGGAATAAGGTAGAATTTTATTTTTTTTAAACAGATGAACACAATCCCCAAACTAACCCTATTGAGCTTTGGGTTTTCCATTCTCCACCTTATTGGATTTCAAGAAACACTGTCAAAGTAAATCTCCCATTATTTAGAGGTTTCATGGATATATAAGACTTATTTATTAATGTGATCCATGTATAACAATGTCTCTTATAGGTTATGGTGTAATATAATAAAATATGTTATGGATTTCTAATTTATTGTCTTCTATGACATAAAATGAATGTCAAACTGCTGCAAAATGACAACACATCATATCAGGCACCAAATAGGTTTTGGATGAATGAGTATATATTTAATATTTCCAATGTGTTAGATCATGTGGACCTCATGATATTATAGATAATTTAAAATATTATTCACTATATAGACTAACACAAGGAAATTTTTTTGATATTAGAGTATCGAGTATCAACTTTTAACATTATCCTACGGAAAAAAAAAGAGACTATTTACCATGGTTGTTCCATTTTTCTAAGTGAGGGGGTTTTTAAGAGATATCTTTAGGGTTTCATCATATATTATGAGTATATTTCATTTTATGTTTGGTAGAAACATAGGATGGTGTGAAAGGTACTATTTGTTATCATCACAATCTTTATGAAAATATTTATCCCATT
Organism: Viscum album; assembly: GCA_963277665.1. NCBI lineage: Eukaryota > Viridiplantae > Streptophyta > Magnoliopsida > Santalales > Viscaceae > Viscum > Viscum album. The sequence continues at coordinate 1,058,076,557 of OY728133.1, forward strand.
AATTGGTGGTTTCATTCATCATCAGCTTTGTAAAGGGAAAAAGTTTCTAGTGAATTTGGATATAATGAACCTGATTTAGGTGTTATTCTACTAGATTCCTTTCATTTCCATGAGTTTTTTAGGAGGAGGATGATTATAAATTAGCAACTTCAACTTCTTTGGATCTACCCCAATTCTATGATAATGTACCATGGATCTGAGAAATTTACCCAATTTTTTCTTTATGATATGTTGTAATAGATTTTTTAAAATAGCCTAAAGATCAGTTAGGTGGTCACAAATCTAGTATGATTAGACCACTAGATCATCTTAATTTAATTCTATGGTATTCCCCTGAAATGGCTTTAAAATTTGGTGCATTACACTTTTTTTAAGTAGTGCCAAAAAATCAAGACTAGAAAAATTACTTGGTAGTAGTATATAATTTTGGATAACCTAAAAGCAGTTACCTATCATCCTTGGATTGTGTTAGAATATAGTTGTATACATAATACCCATATATTGATTATATGGACTAAACATTTAATGGAATCAATCAATAGTTCTAGGATTGGAACCTAGAAATTATACTTTGGATAATAATGGGTTAGATCCTAAAAATCAATGTAGATTCTAATATCAATATTCTTCTTACTTATAGGGAAAATGTTAGAATTATAATTTGGGTACAATAATTATAAACTTAATTTTTACTGTTCAACTTATTTACCTCATATTCCTCCTTGCCAGAATCAGTTCGATGTATCTTTATTTCCACCTGATAATATAAACAATGGTTCTCTTAAAGACCCAAGTGATGAGTAAATACCTGTAACGACCCAAAAAAATTTCAATGAAATTTACCTTCTTATAAGTATGTTATATAGTATAAATAAAATAAAAATCACATATATAACAAAATAAAAACTTTATAAATAGAGAATGAATTAAGTAAGAGTTATTTATAGTAATTAAGGAACCTAAACAAATGTAATAGTAACATGACCATTGGAATAGTATTGTGACCAATAAGAACAGTAACCCCGCCAATAGAATGATAACCTCAACTATGGAATTATAAATAAAATTTTGGTATCTTATTAATGAAAATATGATATATTTATATCATGGAATAAGTGAATAAATTTTTAAAAAATTACAAATTAAGTATTGCTATTTTTGTAAAACATAAATATTTAATGACAATTTTATAATTAATATAATGAATTAAAAGAAAATTAATTTTCAAAAAATAGATTAATAAATTCATATTTTTTTCCTATTATTATAATATAATTTTATGAGATCTTAATTAATTTTTTAATGTGTTATAAAATTAGTTATAATTTTAAAATCGGTATTATTTGAATAAATGATTATTTTAATTAAAAAATAAATTTCTCATAGTTATAAAATTATTTTCAAAAAATAGAGTCTATTTTTTTAATTCTATACATCAAAAAAAATTGTGGTTAAGATTTGATATTTTTCTAAAAAATATGAATTTTTTGTGAATAGTGAAATACGATAATTTACTGTATATTCTAAATGCATGAATTATTGAGTCATGGATAATGTATAGATGATGTGAGAACAATTAGTTATAAATTAAATGAACTATTTACTTCAATTATTCACAATAATCCACACTATTGAAAGTCTTGATCCAAAATAATAAATAAATGAATAAAATAATCAAAATACTCCACTTCTCCCAATATAAATACCACTACTAACCATCTCTTATCCTCACACCTCCAAATCCATTAATATTTCTTATATTCATCCTAATTACTCTCCTGAACCTATTTCCCATGTACTGTTCTTGATGGTCTCACCAGAAGACCACTCCCAAGTGCCATAAGGAGGTTCTCAAGGAGAAGATGTTCAAGAGGTAAAAACCTCTTTCGCTTTCTTTTAATTTCTTTTAAATTTATTTTCTTTTATTATCCTATCCTAAAATACCTATCCAAAAGTGGAATGATAACTCTAAAATATATTATATACTATAATCTTATTATGTAAGTGCAATATCCACCATCTATTATCTTCTCTTCCTCTTTTGTTCTAAAAATAAAAAAAGCGTCTGTGATGTGTTGATCTATCACAATCAAGGACAATGAGTTTTAAATTTCCATTACCTCCTTCAGGGATGGTCATAAAACCATTATAATGGTTGAAATATATTTTAAAACATATTTTATAACCTATTTTATATTTTGTAACTAACATATATATATATATATTATTAAATAAAAGAAAAAAACTAGTTTGTGATGATCGAAAACCTTTTAAAATAACCTAAATGGTTATCATTAACATTTTGTCTAATAAATAATTGTAATATCTAGAAAAGATATATAATACCATTCAATATTCTATAATTTCGTTAATAACATAGAATTTCAATTCTGAACAACTATTCTCACTTTACATGATCTTCTATACATGTATACAAGTAAACTGATTATGAAAACAAAGGAAACCAACTCTCCTAAAATGATGAAATTGAATCTCATAACTCATAAAAAATTCATAAATTAAATTAATAAAATTATAATAAATAAAATTTATATAGAAGATATTATGAATTAATTAATTAATGGATTTAATTTTATTATCGAGGAAATTAAGTACAAGTGTAGAACACTTTAGGACATAAGGTAACAGATTCTCTTCAAACCTCTATTTTTCCTTCGGGTTACGATTTCTCTCTATTTCCCCCAATGTAATTCCTAATACTTATTATGTACAACTTATAAATTCTTTTTTTATGTTCCAAACATGTGTGCATGGCCTAATTCTTCTATATTTGATGGGTAAATGCAAGTTTTATAAGATTACCTTCTCAATTCCTCCCGATAACCATTCCTGATCAAAGGGACCTTCCCATTTTCTTACACATTTTCAACTACACTACATAACATATTTTAAGAAACCAATATTTTTATCATGAAAAACTATCAATTTTAATTTCAATATTTATGAAAACAACTATACCTTTCCCTACTTTAAATACTCTTTAATATTTTCCTTAAACCACACTAAATAGGATCAATTATAAAGTTTCTTAAACACTCTTTTTACATGTTTTCAATTCAATTGAATATCATTATGATCTATTCCTATTTTACCTTATGATTGTCCGTGTATGGTTTAAATTATCTCTTTCATGGACACTTTTATGATAGGCCCATTTTTTATGCTCTATTACATAAATATGAGACCCATTTCTTTCCATGGGTTACCATTATGTTTATATTTGATTATTCTTGTGGAACTCATATGAATGATCATGTTATGATGGATCTACCCAGATAGTGCTCAAATGCATTGAGTAATGTTTAGTTTCATGAGATTCCATGTTGGGATAGGGAGTAAACTCGATTCCTTTATGGGTCTTGGCCCACCATGTGCAATGGTTTTGGAAGTTATCCTAGAATCATGATCCTTTATGTGAAATGGTATTGGAAGTTAGATTTAAATCATGTTTATGTCATGTTGTATGTTGTTTCAACATTCCAATGATTCAATTATTACATGATCCCATGTCATACATTTTATGATTGCTTATGTTTATTGATGTTCCATTCTTATTTTATGTATTCATTTTATTCCTTCTAACCCATGTGTTATTCTTTATTCATATGATTATTCCCTTACCGGGCTTTCTAGATCATCCCTTTATTCATGTATTCCCCCGGTTATCCTATGAAGATGTATGGTCTCAAAGGAAGTTATAGTATCATTATGAATATTAGATAAAATATTTTTTAATTTTGGTTAATCCTTTTTAATTGTGTACCTAATATTACAAAGATAATATACTTTATGATCCTTGGCTTGTGATTGATGGTTAGTTATGCTTAAAATCATGTAATAATATGTGTAAAAGACTATGGCTATTATAGTTATTATCGGATCATGTTCTAGTTATTTTTGTATATGAGTACTATAAAACTTTAGTAATAACCCTAAGGATAATTCTATCAACATGAATAACCTATATTAAAATATAGGGAATCAAAAGTTAGGATATAATTTTCATTTAAAAATTTATTCTTTAATGTTTAAATTTTCTTTTTTATATAATTATTAGATAAGTATTCACACCCCCCTAATTTTAATTTCTTTTTATTAGGTAATGACTGGAAATAGGATAGCATGTTCTAATAATCAATATGATAGGAAATGTGATGATTACTATAATGAAATTCTAGATTTGATGGGAACGATTACTCCAAACATCATGAAATTACTTTCTCAACTAGTTAAAGTTATGAATAATAACTTGAATTGTGTGTAACACCCTATTTCTTCTAATAAATAAAAGTTGAAATTGAATCCTTCATGCATCAAAGGAATATTATATTTAGTGGATCTCCTAATCCCCTCATCACAGAACAACAAATTAACTCCATTGGAAATATATTCTATGTCCTATAGTTATTAGAAGAAGAGAAATTTGTGTTGGGGTCTATCGTTTTTATGGGGAAGCTGATCAAGGGTGGACACCGATCAAGAACATGAAGTCTAAGGAGGAAATTGATTATATGGAATAAGAATCATCAAATAAAATATTTTTTGATAAATATTTTCCCTAAACACACTATATTAAGATGGGAAGGGGGTCCCTCATTCTAAAGGGGAAGGAAGATGATTCTATTAGGGAATACGGGGAAACTTTTACATGGCTTTTGTGGTACACCTTATTATTTTTCATTAACACTGAAAGAAAGGTAGATCTCTTCTTTAGTGCACTAAATCTAAGTCTATGAATGGTTTTGGTGATTCTAAACTTTTATAGATTTGAGGATAATTTATTTTGTACCCTTAATGTTGAAACAAAGATCAGATATGATCATTGGCCACATGAACTCGGAGATAAAAAGAAGAAAATAAAGTTTAATATGGTAGGATCAATAGATAAATCCCATGATGAAAACAAAAACCAAAATTCCATGTGTCAAAGTTGTGGGAAGAATCATACTAGGAACTATCTAAAGGTAACTGTGAGATTCTTCAAATATAGAAGAGTGGGGAATCTGGACAATAACTACCGAATATATTTGAAGAATCCCACTAATTTAGAAGAATAAAGTAAGGTTTAGATCAACACTCATCTTATAGTGAAGTATTTCAAATGAAATTAATGTGGTAATTATGAGAACCATTTCCCTAAGTCAATGGTTGTTGGAGAAAATCAGCAACAACAACCTCCAAGGTAGTAAGGAAGGTAATTCTCTATCACTGCCTCTAAGGTGGATCTAGAAAATGATGTGGTGATAGGTAAACTGGTTATTCATGTAAGGACACCAACCCCAGTAGACCAGAGCTGGTGCCTTAATTTATTAAATTATTAAGATTAAAAGAAATTTCATCCCAAAGGAATGAATTGTTTAGTAAAATTGGAAAACAATATACATACATAATTCTTACATTACAACGTGAAATGAAAAACAATATAGATATTCCATTTGGAACATCCATAACTCCTAGATTATCCCTATAAGTCATTCATAATATTTATCTTCAAGTCTTGGGGAAAAATAAAACCTAAGAAAGGGGTGACATAAGATGCTCAGTAAGGGTAATTAATAAAGTGAAAGTTATCATAAATGTAATAATTAGGCATGGTTAATAACAAAAACACATTCCATTAAAAATAAACTTGATCATAATATGGAAGGAATAAAAGATTAGTAAATAAATCCATATAATTGATCATAAGAGAATTAAACATAGTCATGGATATTATAGTAGTAAAATATGAAATGTTTTATCAATTTCTAATATCATAATGAGGGAATTCATAATTCCTATCATCTGAAAAATATTTTCAAGGACTTGGCCAAGATGTTTGAAAATACTAGGGTAAGGCCTTAGTGGAAACCCAATTCTATTTTTGTCTCATAAGACCTACTGATGCATCGAATGACTATAGTGGACCCCACACAAAAAATTTTAAGCCCAATGCATTCATATTATGAATGGGTATAAACATAAACAATAAGAACATATGAAATGTAAATAACTTTCCGCAATTTGTAATCATAATCACTAACCAATATGAGTAGTATGGTGAATGGTATCAAGATAGCAAATCTATAGTCAAAATGGTCATAAACCATTTAATAACTTGTGGTAGTTTAAAATTTTAAAAAAACAATCACAATAAATTATAAAATTCAATATATGTCTTAAAATTGATGAAAACACTCTAATAAAATCAACAAGGAATTCTTGAGAGAAATACCCCTTTTACTTTGCAAAAAAGAGTTCTTTTGGAAAAAACATTTTTATTTGTTATAATTGTTTGTATAAAACAAGTAATGAAAAAATATAGTTTTCTTGAAAAAAAATAATTTTAGATAAATAATGGTTTCTTAACACAGATTGTAGATGGTACATAAAGATGGTTAAGAAATCAAGATGTTCCCTTTAATCAGGCTTGCATATCGAGAAGGATTGAGAAATATCCTTAAAAAATGTAACTCCCCATAAAAAGAAAAAAAGGATTATGATTGGTACATATATATATAACATTAAAACATAATTTATGATGAGTACATAAGAATAATTAATAATTTCATTGGGGTAAAAATAGATAAAGTTTAATCGATAATGAAAAATGGAGGTTTGGGGAGAAACCCTTACCTTATGTTTGAATTTTTGTTTGCACTTGACCTTAACATCCTAGATAATAAAATTAAATCCATTAATTAATTAATTAATTAACTTATATACATGTATTTTATTTATTATAATTTTATTTAGTTCATTTATGTATTTTTTGATGAGTTATAATATACAATTTTATAGCTTAGGAGTGTTTATTTCCTTGGTTTTCATGATCGGTGTACTTGTATGTGAGTATGGAAGTTCATGTTGAATGGGTATAATTATCTAGAATTGAATTTATATGATATTTAAGAACATAAATAATTTTTAATGGTTATATATAAAAAAAAAATTATATGTTATAGGGATTAATCATTAGATAATACATTTAGTGATAATCATTTACATTATTACGGCAGTTATTGATCATAACAAACTCATTTTGTTTTATCATTTAATATTTTGTAAATATGTTACTTATAAATCATAAGAAATGTTTTAATTCTAATACTATAGTATGTTTTAACCATTAAAAATGGTATCATGACCATCCTTTAAGAAGAAATTGAAGAATAGAAGTCCAGCATCCATGAAGATTGTACATCGGCACCTCCCAGACAATGATCTCATTTTTTAATGAAAAGGAGAGTAAGGAGATTGATGTTGGTTATTCCATTACCATGATATAATTATAGTACATAAATAATAATATATTTTTCATTCTCATTTGTATAGATGAGGTGTGGAGTGAATAATAAAATAAATAACTTGAAAATAATATAAAAGGAAAAGGAATAAGATTTTACATCTTGAATACTCCTCCTTGAGAACCTCCTTAAGGGGATTTATTTTAGTCTTTTGATGATACCAAGAGATTATGGAAGTGGGGATAGGTTTGGGGAGAATATTGGGTAGAAATTTGACAAGTCTAAAAGCTTTTAAGGGGTGAGTAGAAGGGGTGGTGAAGGGTGGTATTTATTGTAGAGGAGAGGGGTTATTTCTCATTACTTTTTTCATTATTTTAATATTTTTTACAAGACAACCAATAGTGTTGATTATTGTGACTATATATAGTAATACATGAATATGATTTAAAACCAAGGGTTCTTACATCATACAAACATCACCAATGACTCAATAAATCTTGTATTTATCATTTATCATAAATTATCATATTTTACTATTCACCAAAAATTCAAGTATTTTAGAAAAATCCCAAAAAAATTAACCAAATTATTTTTCAAGGTTTAAAATTAAAAAATTAACTCCATTTTATAAAAATAATTTTCTAGATTTGGGAAATTTAATTTTTAATTAAAATCATCATTTACTTGAAAATACATATTTTAAATCTATAACTGATTTTATAACACTTCCAAAAATTAACTAAGGTCTCATAATATTATTCTAAAATCATAAATCAACAAAATATTAATTTATTAATATATTTCATATGAATATATTTTTTTTAAATCATTTTATTAATTATAAAATTGCAATTAAATAGTTATGAATTACAAAAATATCAACACTTAATTTAACAATTTTAAAAATATTTATTTACTTATACTATGATATAATTACATGATAAATTCATTTATAAGGTGTCTAAATTTTATTTACACTTCCATGGGTGATGTTACCATTAATTATTCCTATTTACTATTTATAAGGGAAATATTACTATTTCTAAATTCATGTTACTATTTCATTGGTATAGGTTTCTTAACTTCTAGAAATACCTCTTATTTCATTAATTATTCATTTATGATGTTTCTATTGTATTATATAATTGATTTTATGTGATCTATACTATATGAAATAAATATAAGAAAGTAAATTTCATTGATAGAGTTTTGGTCCATTACATTCTCCCCTCCTATAAAAATTTCATCCTCAAAATTTATAGATTGTCACCCAACAAAAATATTTGGGTTGTTCTTCATCATAATATCCTCAGTTCCCCATGTCACCTCTTCAATTTTATGATTTTTTCAAAGTACCTATACCATTCGAATCAGCCGATTTTTCTCAACACTTTTTATTTAGTGTCTAGAATCTGAATATGTTCTTCACAGTAAGATAAGTCAGGTTTCAATTATATTCCTTCATAAGTAAGAAGATTTGTTGGGTATGGAATTTACTTACATAACAAGCATATGTGGAACACATTGTGTACCTTAGAAAGGATGGGCTATAGCGACCCAAGATTCACGTACATGGACATTACATTTCTTTTGTGTAATAATTAATACATTACACAAAGATACACCCAAAGACTGTATTAGTTTAGTGCCTTTGGAAATAGGAAAACATAAACAACTAGTTCAAAAAACATCAACATATTCTCCTGCTTTATCCTTCAAAACTAGAACCCCTTTTTTTACACATCTTACTTAATACCCTTATTCAAATCTTGGGGGATAAGAAATATGAAAAGGGATGATCTCAAATGCTCAGTAAGGGTAATCATATAAAATATATTACAAACATAAACATAATAATGTAAGAACATGAAGATAAATTTAAAAAAAAAACATACCACATCTAACATATACTAAAATCTTAGGCCATGGAATAAATATTGGTAGTTCATAATGCATAAATCATAATGGAATTATAAACCATGTGAAAATAGAATTGGCAGAAAACATGGAATTGGAGAAAACAAATAATCACATAATATTATTTTCATAGTATCCAAGTCATTTCTTCCAATACCATCATAGAGGAAAAGTCCATTATTTAACCGAGTTTACTTGTCATTCCAGCCATGAATTATTGAACTAGATTTACTTGTCGTTCCAGCCCTGTATTACTAAACTGGTTTTACTTACCATTCCAGTCATGTATATCTCATGAGATAATAATTTTTACCCAATTAATTGGAGGGAGATATAGGTCACACCCTTATCATAATGAAATAATTCTTACATGTGCCGTAAAAACATAAATTATTCATCATATCATAACCCACAAAATAAAATTGGTTTTTTAAACATCATTCCATCATAGCATAATCCACATAAAATATAATTCCATAACTAACACAATAAAATCATTGTAATAATAAGGATATAAAAATAACCAAATTTAATAGTGTCATCTTAAATGGAAAATAATTTTGATAAAACACTTAAACTTAATTCTTGAGGAAAATATCATTTCTTCTTCAAAAATGTTTTCTTTTCTCAAAATGCCGTGAAATTTTAAAATAAAAAAGTTAGTTGAAAATAAACTTGAAATATTGTAGAGGAATCTCCATGTAAATAATTCATCATGACACTATAAAAATCCATTCATTTCATATAAGTTAGAAAAACATTATCCTCATACTTTTTCCGAAAAAGTCAAAAAGTACATCATATGGTAAACAAAATAAAGTTTCCTTCCATATCATGTAGTAAAAGTAAAATATGGGTAAAAATGACATTAAATATACATAGTTAAATATTAAACATTTTATTAAAACATTTTTAGAAAACATGGACTTGGATGATAAATATATCCCCATAAAATACTTACGTATAAACAATCTCGGATAAAAATGAGATTGCAAAATTATCCCTTACCTTAGGACTGATTTCTTCCATATGTGTTTTAAACTCTTGTATAGTGAGTTTAAATATATTATTAACTTGTAAAAAACCATTATAATATCTAATATATCATATATGATTCTCTTATGACTTGATATTACCTGTTAGTTTATCAATTCCATGTTAAATCAACGTTTTGGGAAATAATCGTTTTATTTATCGTATGTGTTTTGACTTGTTATTCATGATATTGTTACATAGATCATGATTTAATTACTTCCATAATGAAAAACATGATTTATATATCATAAATATTATGTATATAAATATATATAATAGATAGATAAATGAAATGGAATAAACCGTTCATGGAGACGGTTGGCCGTACGTACGCATGAACGCTATTTCTGTTTCGTTATAGAATTGAATGCAAGAAATTAAATAATATATATATATATATATATATATCCAGTATAATTATTATGTCATATGTTTCATTATTATTTATTATATATACTTTATAATCATTTTTTAATGATTAACATGGAGAATGAATCTCATCGCGTCATGGAGATGGTAAGTCGTACATACGCACGAGCGACGATATCATTCACTTAATGGTTAAATGGTATATAATTGGATGGTATATTAATTATAAATAATAATTATAATGTTATATTCATTATTTAAATACATTATACACATCCTAATACCCATCCAAATTAATTATTTCTTAGTAACAAATTACACCACGACGTGGAGACGGTAATTCATGCGTACGCACGCATGGTGATGTTATTATTCATAGGATGGATAAAATGAAGTATAAGGTTGTGCCATAACTATAGTAACATCCCATAATGTATAATATAATAGATATATTACTTTATTATGGAAACAACATAATAATAGAAAGTGTAATAAGAAAATAATTTTGAAGAGGTGATAAAACAATTAACTCTTTTTCGAGTATCTTCTTTTGATTTGCACCAAAGGTCTCCATAGGATATCTTTCTTCCAAAAAAAATTCATATAGGAGGAATTTACGGATTTTGTTAGATTATTTTAGAATATTTTTTATGGTATAAAGGGATTGAAAGGTGTGATAAAGTGGGTAGAGTTGGTGGCCTTTTATAAGAGGGAGGAGGGGCACTTTAGGAATGTCTTGAAATATAAATTTATTATAAATTCATTTTCTATTTCTAATGGTCCCAAACACATTTTTTTATAAGATAATATGATTATGGGTAGAAATAATATCAAACAATACGTTTTATAAAAGTTTAGGTTACAAAAGTAACCTTATCTTTTAGCTTTAACGCTTAGTTAAAAACATTAACTCCTATAATGTCCTCTTGTATTTTCATAATATATGGTTACTATAGTTACTATAAAATTCCAAGAGAACCAAAATTGGATCATTAATTACATTTTTAAAATTATATATGTAATTTTTACGAATATTATAATTTTAGGACTATTATATCATTTAATAAAATAGTATTTGTTTTAAAAACTCATTTTTTTCAATTTTGACACTATTTAGTAATTGATTTTTGTTAAAATCATAAAAACTTGATTCATGTGAACCAAAAGCATTAAATAAAATATAATATTTCATAATAAATCATAAAATTATTTTATGGAATCAAAATTTACAAATTATATTTATTTTAATATTTATAATATCATTTATTTGAATATTTCATTAATAAGGTAATCACTGCATCATCATTGTGCCATAAATAAATTTATTTATTTAATGTCTAAAAATTATAACTAAAATACCATTATTTATGAAATATTTGTATCTTTATAATTATTATTTATAGTCAGATATATCATTTATATAACCTTATATTAAAAAACTTCCGTTAAAGATATATGTTTATGTTATTCTTCTCTTTTCTTTAAATTAAAAATTATAAAATGTCATTATCACACCCAAGTGGCTCCATGGGGTCCTACAATCGACCCAAGGATGATCATGGTCGGAAATATATCATCCAATAGTATTAGTACATGTGTTAGGGTAGTTTTATATTATTATGATATTATTTTTTACCCTTATTTATCTGATTTACCCTTTAACCATGGTAAATAAAAATAATTATTAAGGTTACTATTCATAATATCAAAAAGCAAAAGATACCTATTTAAAAAATTTGGACCTTCATATTTCAAATATGGAATCCAATTTTCTAAATTCAAAAACATAAAATTAGTATAAATTAATTTAAAATTAATTCTCATTGTCACAACCAGAAAGTGGGTTTTTAAGAAGTAAAAACTATCAAAATATTGACATGTGTTTATATCAAATTAAAATGTAAAATTACTTCCAATGACAAAAATTGGGTTAAATGATAAAAATATAATCTAATTACACTTTAAAACCAATTAAAAAGATAATCTAACTATATAAATAAATTAGACAAAAAGGCTGTTTTGAATTGAAATGTAGTATTTTTCATTATTCATTAAAATATGAATTCTATCAAAAAAATACCAAAAATTAAACCAAAGTGATTTTTTATGTCCAACTTCCAGGTAAGAAGTTTATTTTTTTAAAATAAAATATATAAAAGTGTTAAAAACTATATTTAAAATGGGTGTGCCATCAAAAGGCACCAAAACTGCATTTTTTGATAAATACTTCTTTTATCTGAAAAAATTTAATTTGTTCTTATATCATGTTCTAGAAAATACATAATATTAATGTTAATGTCATATAAAATTTAAAATGTGGGTAATACTATTCATAACATCTTGTTTATATCCAATTAAATAATAATATATTAATAATATATCGTTGTTTAGTGAAACTCAGTATTGCGTACAACGTAATCTATCAAGGAAGGTCTCTCTTTCATGTAACTCAAGCCAAGAATAGTGTTGTGTATACTACAAGATAATACGGTATTGTATATAGCAGAGGCTAATATTATTGTATCATACAACAAAAGACATCAAAAAAATTAAAATAATATATCTCATAAAATCTTGAGGTGTTACATCATACCCCCCTCAAAATGAATTTTTCCCTCAAAATTCATCAAGGTTATAAAAGGTTTACTACTTAAAAGTTTATTTCATAGAAACCCACATCATAAAAAGGAATATTAAAACTTCATTTTGAATGTGGATGTTAAAAACATAATGGTTACCCAAATTAACTCATCACTAGATTTCCACATAGGATAACATGGGTATGAAGTGAAAAAATGTATATGGAAGAAAAATATAATCATCAAGTTAGGATGGAGAGTTATAGAGAACAATTTTTGGAGAAAGTTAACAACTAAAAATCCATAAATCTACAATTATTTAAGGGACCATATGATTCATTGGATAATAAGGTACTACAATACCATTTTTGGTTTTCAAGATCCTTTTTCCTAAAGTTTAAGAACATGTAAATAAATACTTACTTGATTTCAGCACAATCTCATCATTGGTCATACCTTGAACAATTTCCACTTCATCTCTTATTCAATAAAATGAAGTTGAATTTTTCATTCCTAAAGTGTTATCAGATAATGCGATCCATTAATTGAATGATATGTTATTTCATCTTTCTTTAACACAAAAAGGTTATCACAATTTATCAAACATGCATAAGTCCATATATGGTGAGATAATATTTTATTATAACAAAATTCATCTGATGTTTAACTTAAAACTTCCAAAAATTTGATAACCTTACAATCCTTCTAAAAGATGAAAATCCAAAAATATAGAAAAATGATCACAAAATTAGCTGAACATTTGTCCCCCATATATCATAATATATCTCTAGTTGGCCACATTACAAAAATGTGAAAACCTTCATCATGTATTCTCTTGAGTCATGGTAACAACCTAAATTATCAGATATCCTTACTGAAAACATGCATGTTTCCTTATTCCAAAACTTATTATATATATTCCTTATATCCTAAAAATATGTATACTTCATCCATGATAGAATAACCCTCTTTTCAATAACTCCATAATTAGATCTCAAGAAACTAGTATTATCCAATTTACTTGATCAAATCCAACATATTTTTATCCAAGAATCGTCATATTAACATAATGAACATTTTTTATCATCAACACTTTTAAGGAAAACTGAGAAACCAATGGTCCCAGATTATAAGACAAAAACTGTAAACCAGAAACAAACTATAAGGACCACCCCTTCCCAGCTACTTCATCTAGATGATATAAATTTTCCATTTTCTGACCACCCATCTAGTTATCCTATGAAAAAATTTCACGGGCCCAGAACCGATAGCGTGGACATTCCATCTCAAAAAAACCATTTTGAATGGTCAGTAATGGTGAAGGTTAAGTGCTCTGATCCCCATCTAAGGCATACCCAAATAGAATGATGGAAAATAACCACTAAGGAACACTTCAAATAGATGAAAACGATACTCCACAAGAACACAAAACCTGATCCATCATACTTCCCAACCGCTTCAACAGATTAAACCCATTTAAGCTGAAACATTGAAAACAAATTAAGCTTACTGGAGACCACTTCCTTATACAACTTCCAAGATATAGAAGTTACATGAATGTTTGGAACAGTCAAAATCAACTCTTTAACCTCATAATCCAACTAATCCCAAGTCTGTATGAACTCTTCCAAGTCGATCTTACCTTTATTGAAACCCCCAACAAGAATTAGGTCATGTTTATCAACCCAGGAGTACTGCTCCTCATTGAGGTTCACCCTTAGGGCCCTCCCCATCATCTTTGTTGCCTCCTATTCAGATGAATCAATCAACAAAACTTGTTTGGTCGCTTTATCTTCAGAACTTAACATTATTTTTCGGTTATGATTACCCATAACCTCAACTTATGTTTTCATTGAATTTAGCTTTTTAGAGGAACGGGTCTCAACATGTGGAGTAAGTAAGGAGTAATCTTTCCAACATTTCCTACTCCTATTTCTCTTGTAACTCCTAGGGATTTCATCTAGAATGTTAGAATCAGCTTCATTGGAATCTATTGCATGTTCCCCGTGTGCCTCAACCAGAATACTAAGATCAGAGACCAAACCAACATCTGCAAGACCTGAAAAACTGTTTCTCAACTAAATTGGATTCCAAGACCTTGAGATAGTATCTATTAGTTTACTAGCACTCGATTGGCTTCCCAATTCATGCATCCCCATACCTAAATCTTCCTTACCTACTCTCACCACCTCCACATAAGAAGCAGCTACATCATTCACCTCTCCCCCTGCCCTCTATTCCATATCTGCTAAGCCCCCATCCATAGGACTATCCCCACAAGCAGCCTCATCCTGAATCAAATCTTTCCCTGTTGTTACCCCCTCAATAGGGGAACCACATTGTCGAAGGAAGGATCGCAAAGATCCTGCCTTAACCTGTTAAAAACCTCAGAAACCATTGGATTAACCACTGAATCCATAACCTTCCTCTCCAAAGTCTTACCAGCACTAGCCTCTAATGATACATCTGGAACCAACGAGATACAGTCAGGCTGCTTCTCCTCTATAGGTATCGGTTGCTGTGACACATCCCACCTGCCTCTCAAGAAGTTAGTATCGGTCCCCTGCCCTTTACCATCCATATCACTGGTCAATTGACTTGACGGTCCAGCCTTATCATAGGACTCAGGGACCATGCCACTGGCTCTACCCTTAATAGAGGAATGCACTCCCCGATGACAGGTATATAAAGAGTGGCCCAGTCGATTTCAAGTAGCACAGAAATCCACCCAAGACTCATAGACAACCTATTGCTTGCACGTATACTCTTCACCAACTATTACCTAGAAATAATCGAATGGATCCCTTGCAACATCCATTTCCACACAAACACATGGTTTGACGGGATGACACAAAGATGCAGTATGACTATTAGAGTAAAGAAATCTACCAACAAGATTTCCAATCATCCTAATTACTGAAGGATTCTGAAATGGAAGAGATAAATTCTGAAGACTCTCCCATACCGCAGCTGTAGGAGTGTCGTGATTCATATGAAAATCGAATGACCACTAAAAAATGAAGAACTGAAATTCATTGAAGCTGCGTGGAGCTCTCAACCAGGCACTGATAAGATCCTCCTCTGACACGAAACAGACCATAATGTGGTGGTTATCCAGTAATCCCATTGTCGCCCTCTCATGCATGTTTCGTGAGCCAAAGACAAATATGTCGAATGAATCAACCGAAGGGCGCCTCTGTTTGAACTAGTCCACCAAGGTGAGGTTAAGAAGCACTGAAGTTTCAGTGAACTCCAAAGTCGACAACTATATGTTGTGGAATCCATCAACCAGATCCAGGACTTTAGGGCATAAAGAAAATTTTAGAAAAGGAGGTTAAAAATCTAGGTTGGAGAAGGTATGGAACACCTCGGCTCTTTTGAATGACGCCAGAGATCCCTCCACCTTAATCATGTGTTCTCTAAGTATATCACCTTACCCTTAAATCACATTTCTATCTCTTTAGAAAAATTCAACATATCATTTCTAATCCTTAATTAAAAACTTCTACTGAAAACACTTATATATTTCATGATTCATATAACATAATCTTTGAAATCTGATGCATATACACCTTAATCATCCAAATTTATTATTAAACAATTAATCAGGATCCATAATCTTTTTATTTCCTAAAATATGAATCATGTATTAAGGTTTCTAAACCTTAATATTCTTAGTTTTAATGTAAAAAATACTGGAAGAACATCACATACCTTTCACATGTTGTTTACAATATCTTTATCCTCAACAGTATGACCAATACTCATACCATTGTCATGATTCTCTTCATGATATTTCCACTTAGGAAATAGATCTTCATTATTCACATAATTTACACATCTGAAACATTCAATGTTTAACCATGTTATATATAGTTATGGATATTGACTAAGACCATAATGAAAAGTGTGAGAAATACACAACAGAGATTAAAAATACATAAGTAAGGTTCATTACTTATAATATTTCAATCTATGATATATTAGGTTTAATCCTAGGTTATTCATGATTATAATAAATACTCTAGGACTGTAACCTATACTTGACATATCCATTGGACATCCCTTGACATGTCCTTATAAATATCTCTAGGTATCTCATAAAATGTTTTTCATCCTAGTTTCCAAATGTGGATTAAACCTTCACTATTATACCAACTATAGCGACCCAAGCTTCACGTACATGGATATTAAATTTCCTTTGTGGAATAATTAATAAATTATACAAATATATGCTCAAATATCATATTAGTTTAGTGCCTTTGGAAACTTGAAAACATAAACAACTGGTTTATAAAACATCTAAATCATCTCCTACTTTATCGATCATAACTATAACCCCTTTTTGACACATCTTACTTGATACCCTTCTTTAAATCCTAGGGGAAAAGAAACATGAAAAGGGGTGATCTCAAATACTCAATAAGGGTACTAATGTAAAATATCTTACAAAACATAAACATAATAATCAAAAATTTGAATATAACTTTTAAAAAAACATACCACATCTAACATATACCAAAATATCGAGTCAAGGAATAAATCTTGGCAGTTCATAAGGCATAAATCATAATGGAATTATGAACCATGAGAAAAATAGCACTGGCATAAAACATGTAATTTTGGAAAACAAATAATTACATAATATGATTTTTATAGTAGCTAAGGAATTTCTTCCAAGATTATCATAGAGGACAAAGTCCATTACTAAAATGGGTTTACTTGTCATTCTAGCTATGTATTACTGAACCAGATTTACTTGTCATTCTAGCCCTGTATTACTTAACCAGATTTAATTTTTGTTCTATTCATTCCTATCTCATGAGATATAAATCTTTACCTAATTCATTGGATGGAGATATAGGTCTCACTAATCTCATAATTAAATCATTCTTACATTTACCATAAAAATATAAATCATTCACCATAGAATAACCCATGAAATAAAATGTGTTTCTTAAAATCATTCCATCATAACATAATACATATAAAATATCATTCCATCATTAAAACAATAAAATCATAGTAATAATTGGGATATAAATATAACCCTATTTAAGAGAATCATCTTAAATGAAAAATAATTTTGATAAAACACTTGAACTTAATTCTTGAGGAAAAAGTCATTTCTTCTCAAAAAACATTTTCTTTTCTCAAAATGATGCAAAATTTTAAAAGAAAATAATTTAATGGAAAATAAACTTGAAATAGTGTATTGGAAGCTTCATGGAAATAAGGCATCATGAAATCCTAAAAATCCATTCATGTCGTATAAGTTTAAAAAATATTATCCTCATGCTTTTTCCAAAAAATTCAAAAATTAAATCGTATAGTAAACAATAGAAATATCCCTTCCATATCATGTAGTAAATGTAAAAAATGGGTAAAATTACATTAAACATGCATAGAATAATAGTAAAAAAATTATGAAAACATTTTTATAAAACATGGACATGGATGACAAATATATCCCTAGTAAATACTTATATATAAATAATCTTGGATAAAAATGTGATTACAAAATTATCACTTACCTTAAGTACGATTTCTTCCATATGTATCTGAAAATACTTTAAAGTGGGTTTAAACATATTATTAACTTGTAAAATAACCATAATAATTTCTATGATATCATATATGATTCACTTATGACTTTATATTACAGGCTTATTTATCAATTCCATGTTAAAAACAACGTTTTGGGTAATAATCATTTTATTTATCATACATTTTTTGACTTGTTATTCATGATATTATTACTTATATCGTGATTTACTTACTTAAAAAATATAAAAAAATATTTATATATCATAAATATTCAGTATATAAATATATATAATAGATAGATAAATGAAATGGAATATACAGTTCATGGAGACAGTAGGCCATACATATGCATGAACTCTGTTTCTGTTTCTTTATTGAATTGAATGGAAGAAAGAAAATAAAATATATATATATATATACATAAATCCAGTAGCATTATTATGTAATATATTTCATTCTTATTTATTATATATACTTTTTAATCATTATTGAATGGTTAACATAGAGAATTAATCTCATCGCATCGGGGAGATAGTAAGTGGTACGTACGCATGAGCGATGATATCATTCACTTAATGGTTAAATGGTATGGAATTGGATGGTATATTAATTATTCAGAATAATTATGATGTTATATTCATTATTTAAATCCATTATAATAATCATTATACCCATCCAAATTAATTATTGTTGAATAATAAATTACACCATAATGTGAAGACGATAAAAAGTATGTACGCATGCATGGGGATATTTTTATTCGTAGGATGGATAAAATGTCGTATAAGGTTATACCATAAATATATTAATATCCCATAATGTATAATATAATGGATTTATTACTTTATTATGGAAACAAATTAAGAATAATAAGTATAATAGAAAATGGATTTTGAAAGAGGTGATAAAATAATTAACTCTTTTTATAGTATCTCCCTTTTATTTTCACAAAAGGTATCTCTATAATAGATTTATACCCAAATTGTGTCCTCTATGAGGAATTAGAGGATTTTGGAAGCTTATTTTAGTAGATTTTTTATGATCCAAAAGGCTTGAAAGGTGTGAGTACATGGGTAGAGGTGCTGACCTTTTATAAGAGGGAGGAGGGGAACTTTTGGAATATCTTAAAATATTAATTTATTATAAATTTATTTTCAGTTTATAATGGTCCCAAACTCATTTATGTAGAATCTAAGATGATTATGGGTCTAAATAATATCAACCAATAGGTTTTATATAATTTTAGGTTAAAAAATTAACCTTATCTTTTAGATTTAACCCTTAGTTAAAAACCTTAACTCTTACCATGTTTTCTTGTATTTTCAAAATATGTGGTTACTATAGTTACTATAAAAACCAAAAGAACCAAAATTGGATAATTAATGAAATTTTTAACATTATATAAGTTAGTTGTCCGAATATTATATTTTTAGTACTATTATATCGTTTAATAAAATAGTATTTCTTTTAAAAACTCATTTTTGTCAATTTTGACACTATTTAGTAATTGATTATAGTTAAAGTTGTAACAAATTTCTTCCTTCGAAAAAAAAGAATTAAATCAAATATAATATATCATATTCATCCATAAAAATTTTTTATGGCATCAAAATGTAAAAATTATATTTATTTTAATATTTATAATATCATTTATTTGAATTTTTCATTAATAAGGTAATCACTGCATCATCATTATGTCATAAATAAATTTATTTATTTAATGTATAAAAATTATAACTAAAATACCATGATGTAGGAAATATTTTTATCTTTATAATGAAAATTTAAATTCAAATATATCAATTATATAACCCTATATAAAAAATTTTTATTAAAAGATACATGTTTATGTTATATTTCCATTTTTTTTAAATTAAAAATTATAAAAGGTCATTATCACACCCAAGTGGCTCCATGGAGTCCTAAAATAGACACAAGGATTCTAATGGTCGGAAATATATTATCCAATAGTTTAAAGACATGTGTTAAGGTAGTTTTATATTACTATAATATTATTTTTTACCCTTATTTACCTAATTTACCCTTTAACCGTGGTAAATAAAAATAATTACTGAAGTTACTATTCATAATATCCAAAAATAAAAGGTACCTTCATAAAAAATTTGGACCTTATGATTATAAATATGGAATCCATTTTTCTAAATTCAAAACATATAATTGGAAGAAATTAATTTAAAATTAATTCTCATTGTCAAAACCAAAAAGCTAGTTTTTAAGATGTAAAAGCTATCAAAAGATTGGCATGTGTTTATATTTAATTTAAATATGAAATTACTTATAATGACAAAAATTGGATTAAATTATAAAAATATAATCCAATTAAAAATTAAAACCAATTAAAAGTATAATCTAACTATATAAATAAATTATACTAAAAGGTTGTTTAAAATTAAAATGCAGTATTTTTCACTACTCATTAAAATAAAAATTTTATCAGAAAAATAACCAAAATTAAATCATAGTAAATTTTTATGTCCCTATTCTAAATAATAAGTTTATTTTGTTAAATAGAATATATATAATTTTTAATAACTATATTTAAAATGGGTGTTCCATCAAAAGGCGGGAAAACTACATTTTTTTGAAAAATACTTCTTTTATCTAAAAAATTGAATTTGTTCTGATATCATGTTCTAGAAAATACATAAGTTTAATGTAAATGTTTTATAAAATTAAAAATTTGGTTAATATTATTCCTAATGTATAGTTTATATCCCATTAAATAATAATATATTAATTATATATTTTTGTTTAGTGAAACTCGGTATTGCGTACAACGCAAGCTATCAAGGAAGGTCACTCTTGCGTATAACGCAAGACAATAATAGTGTTGTGTATACTAAAAGATAATACAGTGTTGTGTATAGCACAATATAATATTGGTGTAGTGTACAACATAAGACATCAAAGAAATTAAAAAGAATCTATCTCATAAAATCACAGGGTGTTACATAGGAAGTATTGCCAAATGATAAGCCATAGCTATAATTCTCTCTAGAATTTCAAAAGACCAATGTACCTGGGGCTCATTTTTCTTTTCTTCCAAAATCTTATAACACCCTTACATGTAGGTACTTTCTTGAAAACCTTATCTCCCACTTTAAATTCCAAATCCTTCATTCAATTATCGGTATATCTCTTTTTCATACTTTGAGATGCTTTGATATGGGATTGAATAGTCTTTACTTTTTCTATTATTTCTTCTACAAGCTATGAACCTATAAGATTTCTTTCAATAATTTCATCCCAACAAGTTGGTGTACAACATATATTTTTGTGCAATGCTCCAAATTTTCCATTTGAATACTATAATGGAAACTATTATTGTAGGAAAACTCTACCAAAGGAAAATATTGATCCCACATAACTTGAAAGTCAAGGAATCGTGATCTCAATATGTCTTCTAATGTTTTAATGGTCCTTTAATACTTCCCATAAATTTGAGGGTTGTAATAAGTACTCAAATGAATCTTAGTATCCAAATATTTCAATAAAATTTTCCATAATTTCGATTTAATCGTGGATCGCGATCATACACAATTGAAATAAGTGCTCCATGAAGTCTTACAACTTCATTAATATAAAGTCATGCAAAGTTTTCTAGTGTAAAATCCTCTATTAGAGGAAGTAATTGTGTAGATTTGGTAATCTAGTTAATAATCACCCATATTGCATCATTTTTTCTTGTATTTTTTGGTAATCTAGTGAAAAAATTCACATTAATGTCATCCCATTTTCAAGTAGATTTAGGAATTTGTTTCTTGACACCTCTAGGATTTTTTCTTTCATCCTTCACCTATTGATAGGCTAAACATCTTGATACATAATTAGAAATTTCTCACTACATATTATCCCACCAGAAATGTTCCTTCAGATCTCTATACTTCTTATTTATACCAGGGTGTATATATAAATTTGAGCTATGGGAATCATCCAATAACTTTAATTTTATATTATATATAGAGGGAATATATATCCTACCAAATTTTATAATTCCATCTTCACACAGAAATCTGGAAACTTCCCATCATTCAAAGAATTAATTTTTTTTTAATATTCTCATCATCACACTGAGAACTTTTAATTATTTTCAATAAAGATGGATGGGAAACCATTTAAAAAGTAATGATGTTTCACCTTCCTTGTTAATTCCCATATCTATATTTTCTAGATCCATGTACACAGGGTCCTTGTCAATCCTCATTTTTTTTAAACCCTAGGATCCTTTCTGCTCAATGCATATGATACCTTATTCACTTTTCTAGGGTGGTAGCATATTAAACAATCTAATCCTTGAGTATCTCAAGCAATTACATTTTCCTCATGTTGACTTATTTATTTGAGAAGAAATATTTTAAACTATTTTGATCCATATATATCTCACATATTTTATCATAGAGATAATGTCTCCATATCTTCAGAGAAAATATTACAGCTACTAACTCAAGATCATGAGTGGGATAGTTTTGTTCATGAATTTTTAAATACCTTGATACAGATTCAATAAATCTATCTTTATTCATAAGGAAACACATATGTCCTTTATTTGATGCATCACTATAAGTAAAAAATCCACCA
Source organism: Viscum album (assembly GCA_963277665.1). Classification (NCBI taxonomy): domain Eukaryota; kingdom Viridiplantae; phylum Streptophyta; class Magnoliopsida; order Santalales; family Viscaceae; genus Viscum; species Viscum album. The sequence continues at coordinate 1,058,099,850 of OY728133.1, forward strand.
TTTCCTGGTTGTAGAGTCAATATTCTAGAATTAAATAACCACTTATTCAATTCTTCAAAATATTACTAACATTATTCTGTCCATATGAACTTAACCCCTTTAAGAGTAATCTTGGTTAACGGTTTAGCTAATTGGAAAAATTTCTGAACGAAATTCCAATGATAAAATTTTAAACTAATAAAACTACATTCCTTAGTTATGTTTGCTAGCGTAGGCCATTCCTGGACTACCTTTCTCATTGAAAGATCAACTGAGATTCCATCCTTTGAGACAATATGGCCAAGAAAATAAAATGATTGAAGCCAAAATTCACACTTGATAAACTTTCTATTTAATCCATTTATTCTAAGAGTCATCATAACAATCCACAAGTGATTATCATGGTCTTTGTAGATTTTGTATTATACCGTGATATCATCAATAAATACCACAAAAAATTCATCAAGATATTCCTTGAAAATTTTATTCATTTGATCCATGAAAATAGAGGGTGCATTAGTCAGTCTAAATGAAATTTCTATAAACTCATAATACCAATATCTAGTTCAAAATTTTCTCTTTGGAATATATTCCTTCCTCGTACACAACTGATGATATATAAATCTAATTTCAATCGTCAAAAAATATTGATCTCCAAGAATTTTATCAAATAAATCATCAATATGAGGAATGGGATATTTTTTCTTTATCATAATAGTGTTGATTTCTATATATTCAATGAAAACCCTTATGGATCCATCTTTATTCTTAACAAAGAGAATAGGGTCTCCCTGTGGAGAAACACTAGGGTGGATAAATCCTTTATCACTCAATTCCCCTAGTTGTTTATTTAGTTCTACTAATTCCACAATGGACATTCTATAAGGAGTATTGGATATCAGTCTTGAACCAGAAATTAAATCAATAGAGAACTCAACTTCTCATTCTGTAGGATTTCCAGGTAAATCCTCTAGAAATACATCAATGTATTCTTGTATAATGGGTACATCCTCAATTTGAATATTTCTTTCCTCACCCATAATTATTTCATTCTCTTACTCTTTAAGAATTTCATTATGTATAGGTATTGGGGTAGATGTAGAAAATAATTAGATGGTGATGTTTTTGTTCTAAAGATAAGGGATTCTATACCTTCCTCACAAATTGTAATTTACTTCTTCTTTTAATAGATTTTCACATCAAATTTTGAAATCTAGTCTATGCCAAGGATTATTTAAAATTTGACCATATTTATGATGATAAAATTAGTAGATAAGGCATTTTTATATTCCACAATGGGAACTGTCTGTAACATCTTAGTTGCAATGATACTTCCCTTAGGGGTTTTTACTAACAACTCCCTTTTAAGGAGAATTAGAAATATATAATTTTTAAATCAAACTGAGAAAATATAAAGGATTTCGATGATCCAAAATCAAATAAATCATTATCCATGTTTGAGGAAATCATTATAGTACCTTCCACCACATCATTAGGAACTTCAACCTCAGTAGTTGTGATCGCATAAGAATGTCTTTTCTCTTGTGGATTTTTTTAGGAGCGTTTCCTTGAAACTTTAGAAAAATATTTTCATATTGTCCCATATCCCTACAATTTTATAATTTAACATTGGTATATTCTTTCATTCCCTTTAAATTACAGGCTTGATGGACTTTTCCTCCACACTTGTAGCTGACTAATTTTCCTTTTAAGTAAGTTCTAGGGTGTTTCCTTCCAAAAGTATCACATATGTGAAAAATCCCTTTTTTATTCTTCCCTTTATACATTATTTCCTCCAACAACCTATATTTCTCTTTCTTTCCCTTAAATTCATAATACTTAGAGAATTATTTTTCTATCTTGATAGCACATGAGACTATATCTTTGTACGATGAAAAATTTTGGGATACTAGTACCCTTCAGAGGAATTGTTTTAAACCATAAAATAATCGACTAATTTTTATCCTTGGATTACATATATAGTCTGTAGCATTCCTTTCTATCCTTGTAAATTTGGATTCATAATTGGAAACATTTTCATCCTACTTTTTCCTTAGATTCAATAATTTCCTTTCCATATCCACTCATTGTTCATTAGGAAAATATTTTTCTAGGAAAATTTTTATAAAATCCCTCCATTCTATATTTATAATTTCTTCCCCCTCATTATTGTTTTGAATTAGTGACCACCATTGATCCACATCTCATGATAGGCAATAAACTACCATGAAAACCTTCTCCCTTTCATTACTTCCCAAAGAGATAAATTTATTCTCTAAGGAACTTATCCCCTACTCAGGTACAAATGGGTTTGTAGTCCCATTGAATGATAGAGGTTATTGTTTCATAAATCGGTCTAACATTTCTCTTATATGTTGTGGATTATGATTATTTATACTGGTAAGGTTATTTTTTATAACCTGATTCAACTATCCCTATATAGTTATAAGTTTCTTATCACCAGTCGCAACTCTAATGCTAACATAATTATCTTGTATGGAAGGTAAATCCCTACATGGGATACGTTTGTTGATACAGTTTCCATTTCTTCCACTATGAACCATTTCTAAATAATTGAATACACTAGATTAGGTTATGAATGTAATATATAATATCAAAATATAAAAACACCTAACATAATTTGAAATTTATGGACATATATTTTTATAATCGTAAACATAGTTTCCTTTAGGAAAAATTTAATTTTAAATCCTTCATTTTGGTTTGTAAAGAAAATGTGAATTATCATAAAAATATCCACATGGAGTTTAAAAATAGGTGCATAGTAAGGCATGTTTTCATGTACTAGGTTACCCCAAGTTAGGTCCAATACACCTTTTCAGAGTTGTTACCCCATGGTACATCTGTTCCAGAACAACATCCACTTATAATATCCAGACGGGGATGTATTGGTAATAATGTCAACATTATCTATTCTTTACCAAAATTCTACGATGTTATTCTACTATTATCCTTAAATTCTATCTTGGTTTTATGTTCACTAATCTGTGTTTTCTAAATCTAGTTTCTATGGTTTTTACTAAACTTTCACTGATAACAACTATAAGGACCCCAACCCCATTAGCCTAAATCTAGTTCCTTACTTTATTACATTGGTAAGATTACAAAAAATTGAATCTTGAAGGACTGAATAGTTTATTGGAATTAGAAAAACTTATACATACATAATTTTTAAATTACAACATGAAATCAAAAACAATATAGATATTCCATTTGGAACATCCATAACTCTTATATTATCCCTACAATTCATTCATAATATTCATCTTTGCATCCATGGGAAAATAAAACATAAGAAATATGTTATCTTAGATACTCAGTAAGGGTACATAATAAAAAAATTATCATAAACATAAACATTAGGCATGGGGAATAACATAAACACATTCCTTTAAAAATAAACTTGAGCATAATATGGAAGGAATGAAAGCTGAGTAAATAAATCCATATAAATGATCATAAGAGAATGAACCTTAGTATTGGATATTATACTAGTAAAATATTTCATGGTTTATCAATTTATAATATGATAATTATGGAATTCATAATTCTATGCATCTGAAACATATCATCAAGGCCTTATCTAAGACGTTTGAAAATACTTGGGTTAGGCATCAGCCAAAACCCAATTCTGTTTTATCTCATGAGACCAACCGATGCATCAAGGGGATATATTGATCCCCACCCCTCACTTTATAAGTACAATACATTTCTCATATTGAAGGGGATAAACATAAACAACAATAATATTTAAAAAATAAATAAATTTTTCTAATCAATAATCATAATCACAAACCAATTTCAGTAGCACGGTGAATGGTATCAAGATAGCACAACCATATTCAAACTAGTCATAAACCATTTAATAACATATGTTTTATTAAAATAATTGGATATCAATATAAATATATCTTAAAATTAAATATAGGTCTTAAAATATATGAAAATACTCTAATAAAATAATTGAGGAATTCTTGAGAGAAATACCCCTTTTACTTTGAAAATAAGAGTTCATAATTTTTTGTATAAAACCAGTAATTAAAAAATATAGTTTTTATATCAAAAATATTAATTTTAGAATAATAATGGTTTCTTAACACATATTTTATATGGTACTTGAGAATGGGTAAGAAATCAAGATGTTCCTGTTAATCGGACTTGCATATCGGGAATGATTGAGAAAGATATTTATAAAAAAATGTAACTACCCATAAAATAAAGAAGTATTCTGATTAGTACACGCATATATAACTTTCAAATATAATTTATGAGTAGTTCATAATAATAATTTATAATTTCCTTGAGGTAAAGAGAGAGAAATATTAATCCTGAATGAAAAATGGAGGTTCAGGGAGAAACCCTTACCTTATGTCTGAATATGTTCTGTACATGACCTTAACATCTTGTATAATCAAATTAAATCAATTAATTAGTTAATTTAGAAACTTATCAAAATTTATTTTATTTATTATAATTTTATTAAGTTCATTTATTTCCTTTTTGATGAGTTATAAGATACAATTTTATTTCTTGGGAGCATTCATTTCCTTAGTTTTAACGATCGGTATACTTGCCTATTAATATAGAGGTTCATGTGGAATGGGTAAAATTATCTTGAATTGAATTTATATGATATTTATAAACTTAAAGAATTTTAAATGGTTATATGTAAAATTTGGTTATATTTTATTATGAGTAATCATTAGATAAGACATTTAGTGATAATCATTTACATTATTATGGAAGTTATTAATCATAACGAACTCATTTTGTTTTATCATTAAATATTATGTAAATTTGATACTTATTGAACATAAGAAAGGTTTTAATACATATATTATAGTATTTTTTTAACCATTAAAAATGGTATCATGACTATCTTTGAATATGAAATTGAATAATGAAAGTTTTCCATCCATGAAGGTTGTAAATCAGCACCTCCTAAACAATGATTTTGTATTTAAAATAAATGAGGGAGAGTAAGGAGATTGATGATGGTTTTTAAATTAAGAAGATATAATTATAATATATAAATGATACAAGAGTTTTCATACTCATTTTGATAGAGGAGGTGAGGAGATAATAATAAAAAAAGAACATGAAAAGGAAATAAAATGAAAAGGAAGGGGATTTTACTGCTTGAATACTCCTCCTTGAGAATCTTCTTAAGGGGATTAATTTTGGTCTTTTGATGAGACCAAGAGCTTCTGGAAGTCAGGGAAGGGTTTGAGGAGAATATTGGGTAGATATTTGACAAGGCTCAATGTAACATCCTGGACCCAGATGTCACCCGAAACGGTGCCCCATTTTGGGTTGGTCACATGGCCTCAAGCGCATCTCCACAAACACTAGAGGTTGCCGACTAGTACAAAGGGATTAGGTGTGTCATTGGGGAGACTATGACCTCATTACCAGAGTATCACAGTGGAATTCAAACATATAGAAAATATCAGAAGAAAAATAACTATTCAACTACTGAAAGTAAGACAAGACATGAATACACCTCAATAGTCATAAGTATCTCATTTACAAAATGATGTTGTTGGTACAAGTATCTAGAAAGAATCCAGAATAGTACATGGAAATACAATACAATATAAGTATCCCAAAAATAACAAAAGACCAAAAGGTATCCCATCATCGCAAGCCACAACTTGGTCTTATTATCCCCTGCTCCAAAGCCACAATCAACAAATTTTACTAGGCCGCTTGCCCATATCATCACCTGAAACCATATAATCTCTTTGGGTCCCCAAGGAGGCCCAAACAGGGTGTGAGATTAGCATCCCAGTAGGAAACCACAAAGGTCTAAACATTTCTAACATAAATTCTACAAAAAGTTCTAACAAGTGTAACAACTGGTAAGTAAGTGTGTATTCCCATGGAATAAGTCTACTATAGTAAATAAAACCAAACATCGCTCAAGGATACCTATAAAAGAGATTCAACTCCTAATAAGACAGTTATAACAAGTAAACAATCATTTCACAAATCCATATCGTACGTCCATCTATATCAAGCAATCCAAGTCCATGTTGTATAGAGTAGTCAAGTATCCCATGGCCACGTTGTATAGTGAAGTCAAATATTCCACGGCCACGCTGTATAGTGAAGTGTAAACCTCAAGGGACGGATCCAAGGTGTCAGCAGACCAAGGCATCCAATTAATAATTCTAGACCACAAAGGGTCAGATCCAATGAGTTTGTCAAAGGCTTCCCATCGAGTCCCATGGGCGTCCCTGGTAGAAACTTGGTTAGGCATTAGTTGGGGTCCTAGGAGCATGTCAATAGAAAGTCCTACGTGAGCCCAAGTAAGACGGATCCTAGGTGTAGCAAGGCCCGAGGAATCCCATGAAATCAAGACCCAAGGGGCAGAGTCAAACCAAGGCATCCACTAATACATTCTAGATCCATGGAGAGTAGTCCATGGCATCTATTAAACCAATCATTCAAGTATAAAATAATTCAAATTAAACATTCATAAACATGTGAGTATAACCACTCACATCAACATGCACAAGCAATGACTATACCCACTCATGAAATCCATTAATCATTTACTAAGAATATGGGCCTACACTTCCATATAAACAATTTAACCATCCATTAGTCATTTCATATAGGTATACCCACCCATATTATCCATTTAACATGCCAAAACATCAAAATAGACGATGCATAACATGATATTTATTAAGAAATGAGGTGGTATATCTCCTAAACAAGCTAATCAATCTATCAAGGCATTAACAGGATTACTCTAACTAGTAAATCACAAGAACACACCCCTTGGGTGGTTTAAACTGACATAAACAAGCTAAAACCATAAAATTCACCCCTCAAGTGAACTTGAAATGAGGAATGGGTGCCAACGCACCTAAACAGAACCTATGGTCAACCTCACTAGGTCAAATTATAGCTACTTAAATCTACTTTCTCAAAAATGGGACCTCACTAGAAAATCCGACAAATGGAGTAAAGGATGAACGTCTGAAAAAACACTAAGAAAAGACGAAATAAGGTAGAGACCACCTACCTTGCCTTGGTAGTAGACAGTTCATCTAGTATCAAGGATTGATTCATCCTGGTTTGGGATAAATCTAAAGATCAGATGAAGAACAATATATTAGGGAATATGAGCCTAAATCCAAAAATCACAGTAGTTTTTTAAAATAATCAAGAATGACTACAAAGGAATTGAGTACTTACCATTGCGGATCCGATGAGACAATCGGTGATCAAAATGGTGGTCGGACGGCGCAACTAGCTCAATTCCTATCTTATGCACCTAAATGGAGAGCTATGGGAGGTCGTTGTTCGTAGAAGAAGAAAAACTAAAATTTGGTTTAAAAATAAAAAATAATTTAAAATTAAAATTTTTGAAAAACACATATCAGGGTCACATGGTTTACCCGTACGGTTTCCCAAATTGTACAGAAACCATGCGCACCTCACTATCTAGAAAGCGTAACTTCGCAATGCGGTAACCATGCGAAAGTATCTATTAAGAACCTGAAACTTTCATAAATCTCTCAAGGTTTAGAATAACTGTGTACAGGTCATGCGCAAAATGTGCGCCAGGTCATTTTCATCCCAAAATGTGGTTCAGAGCTCCGAATAATCCCCAGACACATCCAAAATACCCATTATCAAGTTAAAAATTCACTTAATGATATAACAAGGTATTTAAACATAAAATAAAATTATTTTTACCTCGTAAAAAAACTTGGGTTCTTACAATATTCCCCCCTTATAGAAATTCATCCCTGAATTGATTTCTGAAGGGTGGTCAAGATTTATCTGAGAACAACTCCATCCATTGATCAAGTAAGTCATCCACCCTCTCCCAAGTCTCGTCTTATAAATGTTCATTATTCCATATCACTTGTACTAGAGGAACCAACTGACCTCGAAGAACCTTTGTGCACCTTTCAACTATATGAATTAGATGCTCCTCAAAGGAGGCATCAACCTGAATCTCAACCTCATTAGGCTAAAAAGACATCAGATGGGTCTGAGTGATAGTAGCATAGCTGAGATACATGGAATTCATTGTGCATGGCTCGATACCTTTGATTTAGGAGTAACTGATAGGCAGCCAACCTGACTCTCTCCAGAATCTCACACGGCCTGACACATCTCAGTGAAAGATTACCCTATCTTCTAATCTTTTTATGTCCCAACATCAGTGAAACACGTAAGAAAACCGGATCCCTAGCTTCGAACTCTATAGGTCATTTTCAGTGATCGGCGTATGACTTCTAGTGAGACTATATAGTATCCATCCATTTCTGAATCATCTGGACCTACTAATAATTATCCTGCATGAGAGGCGGTCCCAGTAAAGCTACCCCTCCTGCCTCTAGACAACATAGGGTAGAATGGCATGGACTACCGTATAAATCCTTGTAAGGTGACATCTGTATCATCTCTTGATAACAGTTATTATAGGAAAACTCAACCATGGGAATGTTCCTCTCCCAAGAGGCCCTAAAATCATGGAATCATGCTCACAACATGTCCTCTAGAACATGTATCGTACACTCTGACTATCCATTAGTCTGAGGGTGGTATGTTGTACTCAGAAGAACCTATATACCCAGCACCCTCTAAAAAATATGTTAGAAACGAGACATAAAATGGGAATCCCTATCTGAAATGATAGTGTGTGGGACCCCATGAAGTCATACCACCACTCGAATGTACAAATTTCAAAGATCGTCAACACATAAGTTCTCCTTGATCGGCATGAAATGAGTGGCCTTCATAATCCAGTCAAAAACAACCCATACAGCATCATTAACTCTAGGAGATCTCAACAAACCCGTCACGAAATCCATCGCGACTTCATCCCATTTACACTCCAGGATAGGTAAGTGCTGTAAAAGCCCAGCTGGTTGCTGATGTTCTATCATCACATGCTAATAATTGGAACACCTGGTAACAAAACTAGATAACTCTCTCTTCATTCTTGGATACCAGTACTAAATTCTCATGTCATGGTACATCTTGGTAGCCTTGGGATGCACTGCCGAAGTTGAAGCATGAAAATATCACATCATATCCTCGCATATATCCATTGTAACCTAGACACATCCATAGATACGAAAGATCTCATCATAGCCTATCGTCCATCCAGGAAGAGGGTCCTCACCTTCCACACCTTCCCATAGAACTAGGCCTTCAAAATCCAAAAGCTTACTCATCCTAAATCTATCCAATAGGGTATAGGTAATAGCTAAGGAAGAAATAAAATTCTTCCCCTGTCTATCATGAACCTCCAGATACATCTCAGAGAAAAATTCCATAAGTCGTGACTTGCCATTGTCCTGCTGCACTGCCTGTATCTAAGTCCTCTTGCTTAGTGCATCTGCTACTGAATTTCCCTTACCAATCATGTCAGTAATCTTGAAGTCAAAACATTGTAGGTACTCCACCCACCTTCAGTGCCACAAATTCAGATCATGTTGTTTAAAGATATAATTGAGGATTTTTTGGTCTGTGTACACTAGAAAATGCTCTCCCATTAAATAGTGCCTTCAATAGTACAAAGCAAGAACAAATACATCTAACTTGAGATCATGTGTAGGGTAATTCCTCTCATGTGGCCTTAGCTACCGATACCCATACACAATGACTCGATCTCCCTACATCATCATATCCCCTATCCCAATACCTAAAGTGTCACAATACACCAGGTAGCTCTTTCCTTGCTCTAGCAGTATCAGGATTGGTGCTAATGTCAACCTCCCTTTCAGCTCCCGAAAGGCTATCTCACAAGACTCTGACCACAAAAACGTCACACACTTCTTAGGAAAGACCGTCAATGGCACTTCTAAGCATGATAAGTCCTGTATAAAATTCCAGTAATATAAATCTAGCCCCAAGAAACATCATATGTTAAAATTGTTCTTGGGTTGTTCCTAGGAAACCACATCTCTCACCTTATCTGTGTCCACTAACACTCATATCTCTAAGATGATGTGTGTTAGGTCTATAAAGTTAGATACCCTGAGAGGGGGGTGAATCAGGGTATGACAGATTAAAACAACTTCCCATTTTGATCTTGTTTCGCTATTAAGAAAAACTCTCTTCTCTCTATTTCCTGTAGAAAAGTATAAATAGAAACTAAATCATGCATAGGAAACAGTGATTTTTACTTGGTTCACCCTCACTGGGCTACATCCAAGGAACATACATCGGCGATGTGCCGATGTACCAAATCCACTAAAAAAGAAATGTTGTTTACAAAGATCTGGCTATATCCCTTATATGCCCAGGCTCACTTCCTTTATAATGTTTAGGGTTAGCACACTTCTTCCCAAAGGGTCACTCCCTGTTTCTTTCTCTTTGTCTCATTGCCGGTGGAGAGGATCATCTTCTTTCTCTTCCTTTTCTTACTTCTTAGGAAAGGATCCACTCACAGTTTAAAGACTTGTAGGTCTCATCATTATCACTAATAAAATATGCATCTTTAACTATTGATAGATGCTCTGTTTATGTCCAACTTTCACTCATAGATGAATCTCTCTTTGCACCGGGTGTACTGGGCAACCCCAAATTTTACGCGTAGCCTCTACACTGCCTTGCGCGTAATTCCTTGCTTTTGTGTGAAATCCACTTTTCACACAACACCTCTCTTATGTGCAACCAATTTTTTTACATGCAACAACCTTATTTTACGTTCAATCTTCACTTTATGCTCAAACACTTCTTTTACATGCAATAGATGCCTTTTACGTGCAACCTAAGCTTTAATAACAAACCCCAGACTTTACACGCAAACTTTAAGTTTACGTGCAAATCTCTTGTGTATTCCAATTTTTCACACCAGAGCTTGGATACTCTCTAAGTCTTGAGCTAATTTGAATTAGGGGGTCACATTATATTTATAGGCAAAATCATCCCCTGCGTGAAAAACCCTCCTTGAGTGCATAATTCACTTTGAGTGCGAAAAACACATCTTCCGTGCAACATCATTTTTCACACACTGCTCTAATATTTCACGCACCTCATGCCTTTTCCAATTTTTGAGCTTCTGATCTCGAAACACCTCTTGCGTGAAAAACACCAATCCTCTATTTCACGCACCAAGCTAATATTCAATGCACCGTTTTCTTTTTCGCACACCTTGAAAATATTTTGTGCACCACTTTCCTTTTTCGCGCACCATGAAAATATTTTTTACACCACTTTCCTTTTTTACACACCTCCCTTTTCCAAAAAAACAGATCTCTCCATTTTCCAATTTTCAGGCCCAAAAATTTGGCAAGCACTGGAAAACAGCGCCACCTTGTATCTGCTCTTTTTGTACTACCACCAGATCATCCATTCCTTTGTCGAGGTTCTTCAATCAAACATGGATAGCCAAAAACATCTCTTTAAACCAACAAATCACCATTTAAACCCCCTTTTTCAACAAATTATACATCGTGGAACATGGAGGCCCACTTTGTCAACAAACCCAATCACCTCAAAAATGATTCAATGATACCTTGAGGGATTTTTTCCCAAAAATGTGACCCAATAAGTGAATTTTATCCATCCAAAAGTGGAACTTTGTGAGCTTAGTATATAATTGATGCTCTATCAGTGTATTAAAATTGATCTCAATATGTTTTTTTTTTTGTCGTTTCGATTGTGAGAATACACCAAGATATCGTCCAAAAACCACCACAAAAGAATCCAAGTAGGTATGGAAAAATTGGTTCATCAGCGCCATGAAATCTTCTAGCACATTCATGAGACCGAACTGCATAACCAGATACTCGTATAACCCATACCTATTATGAAAGGTTGTATGAGGTGTGTTCGTAGGTCGATCACGCACATGTTGATATCTTGACCTCAAGTAGATCTTCGAGAATGCTCGATCTCTTTGAAGCTGATCAAAAAGGCCATCTATTTTTGGAAAAGAATATAAGTTTTTTACCGTCAGCTGGTTTAGTTTTCGATAATACATGCATAGCCTAAGAGTTTCATTGGCATTTTTTGAAAAATGGACCAGCAAACCCCATATAGAAGTATTAGAACTGATAAAACCCTTCGCATCCAAATCCTCTAGTTTCTTCTTAATATCCTACAACTCTGTTGTATTCATCATGTAAGGATGAATAGATATCAGAACATCTCCTGGCACCAGTTTGATGGAGAAATTCACCTCTCTCTTGGTAGGTAAACCAAAAAATTCATCAGTAAAGACATCCCTGAAGTGTGCAACCACTAGAAGAAAGTCCACCTAACTCACTCCTTGATCATCCAGAAACAAACTAGTGATATGGGTTGTCATCCTGCCAATCCCACGATGCTTGGGTCTATATCTACTCACCTGGACATCCCATTCACCCTTGTGAATAAACACTACACCCATCTGGTGATGTGAAATTCACCCTCTGGTGATAGAAATAAACATACGCTCAATAAACCACAATCCAATCCATTATGAGAATGATGTCAACCCCCATAATGTTAGGGACATAAAGATCCTAGATGAATTGACACCCTCCGACCTTGAGGGTACACTCCGTACACTGGCACACATCACCCGTTCTAACTCCCAGTGGTGTGTCTAGCATAAAAACACCCTCAGAAAGAAAAACTACAATCCCAAGGGTTTTTACCACTAGTGTAGAGATAAAACTGTGAGAGGAACCTATATCGAAAAGAGAAAATGCAATGGTAGAATCTACTAATATCATACCTCTCATCATAGATGGTTTGGTGTTCTTCTCATGTTGGGTCTATTGCACTTCATAAGTCTTGCATGTACCACGGCTTTGTGATCCTACTTGGTTGCCCTGAGCTGATCTTCCCTACTATCTATGAGAACTCAGTGTCTGGCTACCACAACCACGACCACCACTTCCCTTTCTTGACTATCCTACACTGCTCCAATTCCCAGCCTAACATAGAGCTGAAGACCCTACTCCTGAACCTAACGTCGAAGATAACCCTCTAACACTCACAACTGGAGGGAAGGTCCTGCAAAACCACTGCATGTGCCTCATCCTGCCGCAAGCTCGACACTTGACTGGGTCGTTGTCACACTAATTTTTCATGTGGCCTCACCTACCACACTAATGGAAAACACCAAGCTGCCTGTAACCACAGCCTGACTAACACTCACATCATAGGAAGCCTCAAAACAGAACTTCCTTCTAGAAGATGTGGATCCACTAGGGTGAGAAACAACAATCCCCTATTCTATAACCCCAGCTTCCCTTAGTTTATACTCTTTAATCAGCACCTGATTCACAATCTCAGTGATAGAAGGCAACTTGAACATGTTGACCTGATATTTGATAGCATGTTTGAGACCTTCCTCAAAGTGCCTTTCCCTAGACATCTCATAAGTAAGATACATTGGCGTAAAACGCTACAGCTCTGTAAAGTGTGTTGAGTATTCCATAACTGTCATCACACCCTGCTCTAGACGCATAAACTCAGTAGTACGCTCTACTCACAGAGTCGCCAGGTAAAAGTTGTCATAGAAGCGAGTTTAGAATTCATCCCAAACCATATTCCACAGACCATCAGCCTAGTTCAAAACGTCGCACTAGCTATTTTCTACTCAATGTAGCATATACGTCGTGAGCATGACTCTACATTTAAAAGGCATCTCTAGATGATCAAAAATTACTAACGTGGTCTCTAACTACAGCTCTACAGCCTGTGGTCCACCATACCTAGAAAATGTAGGAGGATTCTACTTCTAGAACACCTGTGTCAGCTTAGCCATGGTCAATGTTGGTTGTGGTGCTCCCTGGAAAATCTTCATATATAGAAATAAACCCTCATAGAACTTTTCCTTAGCACCTATGTCTGAAACAGCCTCACGTGCCACAGTTGGCACTATAAGAGTATCAAACGGTAACTCGTGGCCCACCATATCTAAATTATAGTCATCACCTCCATCACAGTGTACCACCGGAGGTTGTCATGGTGGAATGTCTCTACAATTCCAAATGCACACCTTAGTAAAGAACAACAACAAGGAACAAATCTCAAAATCATAGGATAGGTCAAACCCCCCCAAAAAAACCAAGTCAAACCCAAAGCCTGCTCCTAAATCCAAGACTGTATCAAGGGCATCCAACGAACCACTAGAAATTATGCCTCATTTCCACTCAAAATTTGGGTCTAGGTCAAGTCTCTATTCACCATTAGTTCAAGTTTCCATTTCAATTTTATATTTATTTATTTAGTAAATTATACCAAGGGTTTACCAATTACTGAATCCATGAGGTCCCATAACACCTCATAAACCCAAAACTTGGTTCCCATTCAAACAATACATGTAACATGTTCATTTAAGGATTTACATTCCATTGGTGAATCATTTCCCAATTCATAAGGGACCATACTCCTTAGGTATTGAAATATTATGTCACACCTTTATCTATTACTCCCAAATAACACAACAGCAGGAACAACTATCACATCAACTATCACAATAGCTTGCAGTATCTAATGCATCCTAGATGGCATGGCATAATGCATGGAATGTGATTATAACAAGTTTCTATATGATACATGAAAAGTAACACCCTCATCTCATCAGTTTTCAACTTGAATAGATCCCAAAATTTCATCAATAGTAATAATAGAACTCAAGTGTGTCGCCCAACGGTGAAATCGAATCAACTATAATAGTCAAAATCTAGAAAATCAGAACTCAATTTGAGGCAATTTGTGTCTTCCATGTGCGCAAGGTAGATACTCCCGGGCACATTTTATTAAAAAACTCCATTTCCTTATTATCCCAATCTAATGTAACTAAATAGTAATTCAAACCAAAAAATACTTTGATACCACTTTGTAATGTCCCAGACCCGGATGCCACCCAAAATGGTGCCCCAATTCCAGTTGGTCACATTGCCTCAAATACATCTCCCCAAACACCAGAGGCTGCCGACTAGATGAGAGGGCCTAGGTGAGTCACTGGGGAGATTATTCCCTCATTACCAAAGTATCATAGCATAAGTAAAACATGCAGAAAATAGTAGAAGAAAATTTTTCCAGTCAACTACTGAAAGTAAGACAAGACAAGAATACATCTCAATATCCAGAAGTATCTCATATAAAAAATGTTGTAGTTGGTACAAGTTTCTAGAAATCATCCAGAATAGTACATGTAAATACAATATAATAAAACTATCCCAAAAAGAATAAAATACTAAAAAGGTATACCAACATCTCAATCCAGAGCTTGATCATATGCTCCCCTACTCCAAATCCACAATCAACAACTTGTACTAGGGCGCTTTCCCCTATCATCACCTACAACCATATAATCTGTTTGGGACCCCAAGGAGGCCTAAACAAGGTGTGAGATAAACATCCCAGTAGGTAACCACTAGGTTCTAAATAGTTCTAATAGAAATTATATAAAAGTTCAATCAAGTGTAACTACTGGTAAGTAAGTGTTTATGCCCATGGCATAAGTATACTATAGTAAGTAAAACTAAATAGCCCTTAAGGCTATTTGAAAAAAGGATTTGGCTCCTAATAAGGTAGCTATAACAAGTAAACAAGCAATTTACACAGCCATGTCATACATCCATCTGTATGAAGCAATCCACAACCACGCTATATATAGTAGTCAAGTATCACATGTCTATGATATATATTAAAGTCAAATATTACATGGTCATGCCATATAGTGAAGTGTAGACCACAAGGGCCATATCTAAGGTGTCAGTAGACCAAGGCATCCAAGTAATAATTCTAGACCAAGAAGGGCCAGATCCTAGGAGATTGTTTGAGGTGTCCCATAGAGTTCCATGGGCGTCCCTGGTGGAAACTCGATTAGGCACTGGTTGGGGTCCAAGGATCTTGTCAATATCAACTCCTACATGAGCTCAAGGAATCCAAATCCACAGGGTAGCAAGGCCCAAGGCATCACATAGAATCAAGAGCCAAGGGGAAGATTCAACCCAAGGCATCCACTACCACATTCCAGATCTATGGATAGTAGTCCATGGTATCTATCAAACCAGTCATTCAAGTATACAAGCATCCAAATTAAACATACATAAACATGTGAGTATACCCACTCACATCAACATGCACAAGCCATGAGTATACCCACTCATGAAATTCATTAATCATTTACCAATAATACAGTTTTACCCTCCCATATAAACCATTTAACTAGACAGTACTCATTTTATATAGGTATACCCACCCATATTATTCATTTAACATGAAAAACCATCAAAATAGATGAGGCATAACATGATATTCATTAATCAAGGAGGCAGTACATCTCCTAATCAAGCTACTCAAGATATCAAGGAATTTATGAGCTTCCACTAACTAGTAAATCACAATAAAACACCCCTTGGGTGGTTTAAATAGATATAAACAAGCTAAAATAATAAGGTGCACCCCTTGGGTGACCTCAAAACAAGAAACGGGTGCTAACACACCTAAACTGAACCTATGTTCAACCTCATGAGGTCCAACTATAGCTACTAAAAGCTACTATCTCAAAAATGAGACCTCTACAGAAAATATTACAGATGGTTTAAAGGCAAAAAATCCAAAAAACACCAAGAAAAAGCCGAACTAAGGTATAGAACACCTACCTCACCTCGGTAGTAGACAGCTCGTCTAGTATCAAGTCTTGATTCATCCTGATTTGGAAGAAATATGAAGAACATAAAAACAAAAGGATATTGGGGAATATAAACCTAAATCCAAATAGTGAAGTCATTGTTCTGAAGAATCAAGAATGACTAAAAATGAATTGAGGACTTACCGTTGCAGATCTGATGAGACAATCAGCGATCGAAACGGAGGTTCGACAGAGGAATTGGATTGATTCCTATCTTAGGCGCCTAAAGGGAGAGCCATGGGAGGTCGATGTCAATAGAAGAATAAAAACCCAAATTGGGTTTAAAAATAAAAAATAATTTCAATTTAAAATTAAAAAAACACACAGTAGGGTCGCATGGTTTCCCAAATCGTGCGGAAACCGTGCGCACCTCACTATCTAGAAAGGGTCACTTCACATGGTTACCCCGTACAGTTTGACTAAATATGTCGTAACCCTAAAACTTTCAGAAGACTCGTACATTTTAGACTAACCATGCATAGGCCATGCACAAACCATGTGCCGGGTCATTTTCAGCCCAAAACTTGGTTTCGAGTTCTGAACAAGCCCCGGACACCTCCAAAACACCAGTGATCAAGTTAAGCATTCACATAAGGCCATAAAAAGGCATTTAAACCAAAAATAAAAGGATATGTACCTAGTATAAAAACATGGGTTCTTACACTCAAATCTTGGAAGGTGTGAAGAGAAGGGGTGGTGAGGGGTGGTATTTATAGTGGAGGAGAGTGGTGATTTCTCATTATTTAATTCATAATTTTAATATTTTTCTCAAGGAAACCAATAGTGTTTATTATTGTGACTATATATAGTAATAAGTGCATGTGATTTCTAACCAAGTGTTATTACATCATCCAAACATCACCTATGACTCAATAAATCATGTATTTATAATTTATCTTAAATTATCATATTTTATTATTCACCAAAAATTCAAGTATTTGAGAAAAATACCAAAAAAACACTCTAACCATTTTTTTATGTTTAGAAATCAAAGATGAACTCCATTTTATAAAAACAATTTTCTAAATATGATAAATTTTATTTTTAATTAAAATCATCATTTATATGAAAATACAGATTTTAAATCTATACTAATTTTTTAACACTTTCAAAAATTAACTAAGATCTCATAAAATTATCCTAATATCATAAAAAAATGTTAATGTAAAAATACATTTTATATGAATAAATTTTATTTTAAATAATTTTATTAATTATAAAATTGTAATTGAATATTTATGACTTATAAAAATATCAACACTTAATTTAACATTTTTTAAAATACCCAATTACTTATACTATGATATAATTACATGATACTTTAATTTATAAGGTGCCTAAATTTTATTTATACTTTCATGGTTGATGTTAACATTCATTAGTCTTGTTTACTATTCATAAGGGTTATATTGCTATTTCTAAGGTCTAGTTATTATTTCATCGGTATAGGTGCCATAACTTCTATAAATAACTCTTATTTCATTAATTCTTAATTTATGATGTTTGTATTGTGTTCTATTAATGATTTTATGTGATCTATACTATATGAAAAAACATAAGAAGGTAAATTTCATCAATAGAGTTTTAGGTCATTTCAATTCATTCAATAATTATAAACATATTATTTTATTATGGTTCTATGAATTCTTTCATATCTTGAAAGTTTAGTATAACAATTAAAACACCACCTTAAAATATAGAGGTTGAGTTATCTATGAGGAGAGAAAATGGGACAATTTTTTCATCCAATGTATATAACTCCTCTCTGGTTAATGTTAGTGAACTGAACCACCTAGAAAATTTCATCTTACTTCCATTGGTGGAGTTTGATTCTATATTGGGAATGGATTGTCTATCTTTATACAAAAAAACATCAACTATCGGGAAAGTGATATCACTCTTCACATAACGAGGCATCCTCCAATTCTATACAAGTGTAATGAGGAGGATGAATCTCTATTTGAATCATCATCTAAATTTTTGATATTATTTATTTATGAGAATCATATTTATCTCAAATGATTGGGGCAATAGAGAGAATCATGCTCGAAGACATGCCAATTGTGAGGGACTACATTGATGTGTTCCCCAAAAATTATATGTTCTTCCTCCTGAATGAGAGGTTGAGTTCTCAATTGAACTTATACCTGGATCTCTTCCCATATCAAAGACATGTTATAGAATGGCCACAATTGAGTTGGAGGAACTGAAAATACAGGTATAGGAGAGTCTGGATAGGGGTTTTATACACCTAATTGCTTCACTATGGGGTGCACTAGTCCTCTCTATCAACAAGAAGGATAGATTAATGTGCCTCTACATTGATTATCTTGATCCCAATAAAATCAAGATAAAAATAAGTATCCCCTTCCATGGATAGAATACTTGTTCAATCAACTACGTGGGGCTAATTATTTCTCTAATGTAGATCTTCGGTCGAAATATCACAAACTAAATATGAATAAGGAAGATATTCCCAATACTACCTTTTGAACGAGGTATTGGAACTTTGAGTTCATAGTTATTCTCTTCAGACTCATGAATGCTCTATAAATTTTCATAGAATTAATAAATAAAGTATTTAGAGATTAACTCAACAAATTTTTTCTAGTCTTTATTGATTTTATTATGATATACTCTAAGAGAAAGGAGGAACTTGAGGATCATTTGAATATTGTGATAAAGACTTTGTGAAGGGAGAAACTATATAAAAAATATTGTAAATGTGAGTTCTGGATAAAGGAAGTATCATTATTGGGGAATGTTATCACCGGTAAAGGATTATATTTTTGGACCATTCTATGATAAAGGAAATCGAATAGTGACATAGGCAAACATCTATAATAGAGATACGTAGTTTCCTTGGTCTAGCTATGTATTACTAATGATTTGTGAATAACTTCTCATGATTGTAAAAACCACTAACCAAGATGACTCAAAATAGAGTAAAGTTTATCTGGACCAGTGAATGTGAAGACTTATTTAAAGAGCTAAAAATGAGGCATATTGTTACACCTGTACTCACACATCTGGAAAGTGGGGAACACTTTGTGGTGTGAAGAAATTATTCAAAGAAGGGTGTAGGTTGTGTAATAATTCAAAATGATAAAGTGATATCATACGCCTCAAGTCAGTTGAAAATTCATGGGAAAAACTATCCAACACATGATCTGGAGTTGATGACCATGATATTTACATTGAAAATCTGGTGGCATTATCTCTATGGGGAGAAGTATGATATATATTCTGGTTGTACGATCCTCAAATATATATTCACACAGAAGGAGATTAATATTCACCAACTAAGATGGTTTGAGATCATCAAGTAATATGACTGATCAATCCACTACCATCTTGGTAAAGCAAATAAAGTGGAATATTATCTAAGTATAAAGGATCCTAAATATTTATCAATGATGATAATTGATAAGGATCCAATATTCTTAGAACTAAAAAGGATGTACAAGGGAATCATTAAGGAAATAGAATCATCAATCCTTTCACAAATGATTTATCAACCATACCTTGTGGATAAAATAATGGATTCTCAAATAAATGATAAGAAAATTCAAAAAAAGTTGGTATATATTATAAATTGGAAATCCTCATAATTAAAAATTGATAATGAATTAGTCGTAATATTTGGGTCATGATTATGTGTTCCATACAATCCAGAGACAAATAAATATCTTATGAATGATGAACATATCTCAACTTTATCTATTCACCCAAGAATCCCAAAGATGTATCAAGATCTCTAAGAGCAATATTGGTAGGATAATATAAATAAGTAGATTTATGAATATATATAAAATTTCCTGG
Source organism: Viscum album (assembly GCA_963277665.1). Classification (NCBI taxonomy): domain Eukaryota; kingdom Viridiplantae; phylum Streptophyta; class Magnoliopsida; order Santalales; family Viscaceae; genus Viscum; species Viscum album. The sequence continues at coordinate 1,058,120,290 of OY728133.1, forward strand.
TATGTTATCAAGTGAAGGATGGAAGGGAAAAGTCTAAAGGGATGATGCAACTATTTCCCATACCATCATGGAAGTTGGAAAACAATACCATGTACTTAGTCACTAGACTTACAAATAAATAATTCTATACGGGTCATTGTGGATCATCTTACAAAGATAACTCTCTTTATATCAATTTGATAGGACTTCTCACTCAATAAAATTTCACAGATATACATAAGAGATGTGGTGAGGATGCATGGAGTATCACTATCTATTGCATCCGATCAAGATCCAAGATTTACCTCTATGTTTTGGAAAAGTCTTCAACATTCTCTAAACAATGAGTTGAACTTAATTACGAATTATCATCCTCAAAATGATATTTAATATGAGCATATATTTCAGACATAGGAATACATGTTGGGAGCTTATTCTATAGACTTCAAGGGAGGATTAGACCAACATCTTCCTGTGGTAAATTTTACTTACAAAATTATTTTCTAATTGAGAATAAAAATATCTCCATATGAATCCTTTTAGGGAAAAAAATGTAGATCACCGGCATGCTAGGATGAAGTCGGTTAATGTAAGCTACTATGACCTGAAATAGTCAAATAAATGGTAGAAAAGGTGAAATCCATTCAGCAGCACGTCAAGGTATCCCAAAGTTGAAAAAAGAGTTATGTAGACAATCATTGATGGGTAATGAATTTTATGGTTAAAGACATGGTATTCCTCTATATATCTCTATGAAATAGGATCATTACATTTGGGAAGAAATGAAAGATATGTCCTAGGTACATCAACCCCTTAGAGGTTCTTGATTGTGTTGGAGTTGTGGCCTATAGACTAGCACTTCCACCAACCATTTCTCAAGTACATGATTTATTCCATGTATACCTCTTAAGGAATTACAAACTAGATCCCTCACATGTACTGAATTTAGAGGTCATACAGTTATAAAATTGTCTCTATTATGAGGAGCATCTAGTGAAGATCTTGGATAATAGAGATAAAGTTATATGAAACAATACCACTCACCTGGTCAAACTATTATGGAAGAACCATAAGTACAAAGAGGAAACATTGGAACCAGAGGTAGTAATTATGGATAAGTACCCACACCTATTTTAAACTTAGTATGTAAAATAAAATTTCAAAGGGGAAATTTCATAGGGGGGAAGAATGTAATGACCCAAGATTTTATCAATGAAATTTACCTTGTAATAATTATGTTATATATTATAAATCACATAAAAATCACATATATAACACAATAAAAACTTTATAAATAAATAATTAATGAAATAAGAGGTATTTAATGAAATTAAATAACTTAAACCAATGGAATAGTAACAGAAACATTAGAATAGTAATGTAACCATTAAGAATAGTAACTCGACTGATAGAATAGTAACCTCGCCTATGGAAGTATAGATAAAATTTAGGTATCTTATGAATGAAAATATTATATATTTAAATCATGTTATAAGTAAATAAATGTTTTAAAAATGATAAATTAATTATAGATATTTTTTTGAAATGTAAATGGTTAATTAAAATTTTGTAATTAATATAATGATTTAAAATAAAATTCATTTTATTAAAATATATTAATAAATTAATATTTAGTTTTATTATTATTATAGGATAATTTTATGATACCTTAATTAATTTTTTCATAGTGTCATAAAATCAGTTATAGTTTTAAAATCGGTATTTTTCGAATAAATGATGATTTTAATTAAAAATTAAATTTATAATATTTAAAAAATTATTTTAAAAAAATTAAGTCCATTTTTTAATTCTAAATATCAAAAAATGGTTTGGGTGAATTTTTAGTATTTTTTTTAAGTTGATTTTTTTGAATAGTGAAATACGATAATTTCTGATATAAGATAAATACATGAATTATTGACTCAAGGATGATGTATGGCTAATGTAAGAACCGTTATTTTGAAATCATATGAACTGGATAGTTAATATCGTCAAAATAATCCACACTATTGATATTATTGAACCAAAATAATAAACAAGTGAATAAAATAATAAAAATACTTCTCTCCTCCCACTATAAATATCACCCCCTCTCCTCACACCTCAAAAGCCTTAAATCATGACTATATTCTGCTCAATTACTCAAACAAACCTATTCTCCACACCATGTTCTTTCTAGTCTGACCAAATTAAAATTCCCAAGTTCCTTGAGAAGGTTCTTAAGGAGAAGAAGTTCAAGAGGTAAATTCCTCTTTCATTTTCTTTTAATTTCTTTTAAATTTATTTTCTTTTCTTATCCTATCCTCACCTCACTATAAAAAAGTGTCATCATAAATCCAGTATCTCTTATATACTATGATTTTATTATGTAAGTGTTATATCCACCATCAATTCTCTTTTATTCCTCTTTTTTATAAAAATGAAAACATCATACGTGATGTGTTGTTTTATCGCATTCAAGGATGATGAGTTTTCAATTTCCATTAACACATTAAATACTGATAAAAAACAATTATAATGGTTGAAAAAAATTAAAATTTATTTTAAACCTATTTTTTGTTTAGGAACTAACATATAAATATATTATTAAATAAAATAACAAAACTCGTTTGTGATTATCGAAAACCTACCAAAATAATCTAAATGGTTATCATTAATGTTTTATCTAATGAATAATCCTCATATCTAGAAATATATATATATATATATATATATATATAATATCATTTATTATTATATAAGTTACTTAATAACATATAATTTCAATTCTGTACAAATATTCTCATTTTACAAGATCTTTCACACATGTATACAGGTAAACTAATCACGAAAACCAAGGAAACGAACACTCTCGAAACGATGAAATTGAATCTCATAACTCATAAAAAAAGACATAAATGAACTTAATAAAATTATAATAAATCAGATACATATATTAGATATTCTTAATTAATTAATTAATATATTTAATTTTATTATTCAGGAAATTAAGTACAAGTGAAGAACACTTTTGAACATAAGGTAAGGGATTCTCAGCGAACCTCTATTTTTTCCTTCGGGTTACGCTTTCTCTCTATTTACCCAAATTTAAATACTAATAATTATTATTTACCCCTCCTAAATTATATGTGTATGTTCTAAACATATGTACCTATATCAATTTTTATTTATTTTATGTGTATATATATGTTTTATAAGATTCCCTTATTAATTACTCCTGATAAGCATGCCCAATTAAAGGGAACTTCTCATTTTATTACTCATTTCCAAGTACACTCCAAAACCTTTTATAAGACACCAATATTTTTCTAAAACAGTATTTTTGTCATGAAAAATTATCTAGGTTTATTTCTAGTTTTCTGTAAACAATTATATTTTTTCCCACATTAATGACTCTTTGATATTTTCACTTAAACTGCACTAAAGAGGCTCATTTCTAAAGTTTCTTAAACACTATTTTTACATGTTTTAAATTATTATAAAAATAATTTATCATGAAAAATTCTTATTTTACCTTATTAATGTCCATGTATTATTTAAATATACTCTTTCATGGAAAATTTTATGATACTCCCATTTGATATGCTCTATGACATGATTATGGTACCTATTTATTTCCATGGGTAACCATTATGTTTATGTTTGATTCTTCATGTGAAACATATATTCATGAGGGTGTTATGATGGGAGTGCCCAGATAGAACTCCAATGTATTGGAAAATTTTTTAGTCTCATGATACATCATGTTGGGACAGGGATTAAACATGATTCCTTTATGGGACTTGGTCCTCCATGTGCAATGGTCTTGGTAGTTAGATATGAATCATGCTCCTCCATGTACAATGGTCTTGGTAGTTAGCCTTGACTCATTCATATGAATGTTTTATTTTGTTTACACATTCTTATGATTCTATTATTATATGACCCCATGTTATACATTTTATGAGTCCTTATGTTTATTAATGTTCAATTCCTTTCTATGTCTTCATATTATTCTTTCTAACTCATGTTCTATGCTTTATTCATATGCTTATTACCTTACTAAAATTTTTATCTCATCCTTTTTTTCATGTATTCCGTAGGTTATCCAATATATATCTAAGTGATAAAAGGATCTTAGGAGATCATTATGAAGATTAAAAAAATATTTTTATTTTGGTTTCATGTTGTTTAATTATGTACCTAATCATCCAAAGACACTTCACTTTATGATCATTATCTTGTAATTGACGGTTTGTTATTATTAAATTCATGTAATGATATGTGTAAAAGGCTATGGTCCTTATACTACCTAGGTATATAACCCAGTAATCTATATGTAATTCAATTTGAACACTTCTAGATGTTTCTTGGGGGAAGTGATTTATTAATCATATTATTGATGGGTCATGATGGTACTGATTTACATGGGATGTAGATCAGTTTTCATTACCAAATTTACCTCTCTGATTTCATCCGTAGTAATTGAAACACATTCTTCAAAGGATGGAGTGGTATCCTTGATATATTCCTCATATTCTACAACATCATCAGGAGTGGAAGACAGACTCGTCTCTTAAGATTCAAGAGGTGATGAAAAAATGTTATCTTGCCTTTTAGAACCACATATTTCTTATTATTGGAATGATATTTCAAGTGTAGATGACACCATATGTATGTAAACGAGGGTTCATAGACCCCATGTTATTCTTCCAAGGTTCATATCCATCCAATAGGAGATCCTTGGATGTGTTAACTGAATATCAATCAAACTCACATTTAGATAAAGGTTCTTAGAGGTGAGATTTATGTGTATGAACTATATAGGAATCCCTTCCTCTATTGATGATAATTTATCAATAAAACCATATTATTTACCATAATTAGATATTGGAGTGATTGGGGGTCTATGTCATTAGCTATAATAACCTAGTGACTTCATAAATAAATAGTTTTCACCTCTATGTGGTCAATGGGGAACATAAAGCCTCCTTATAGTCCTCTATATAGATTTATAGGAGTAGTTTCCAATCCACTATGGGTGTCAATTTTTGTCAAGTTAATTATCAAAGGCTTATTCCCCTTTATTTTTTATTACCTTATGTCAATATACTGATATTCAAAGGACTGAAAAGGGTTGTTATCAATATATAGTACCCCAAAATTCACATAAATTGATTATTTTAGGCATTGGTGATATGAAGATGGAATTTCTATATAAATATGAAGACCCAAGCTTCCTAAAAAGATGTTTCAATATGCATCTTAGCGGAACTCCATGAATAATGAGTTAAAAATTATATTTCCAAATTAGTTCTTTAACTTGATCATATCAAGTGGTATTTGATTAGTTTTTTTTCTATCATTGGATTGTGAGATTGGAAGGATACAAGTCAAATTTATTATATCCCAAACAAAGAAGGTTTTTAATTGGTATGAGGTTGATTCTAGAACCATTTCTAACTTAGGCTCGATGAATGATAATAACATCAACTTTACTTGAAATATATAGGGTCCTAAAGTGTCCATGTATAGAAGTTTCTTGATATTTTTTGATTAACCAAAATATGGTATGAAAAATAGTGGAACCAATTTCTACATGATCTGTATTGGATAAAACTAATTTAATCTGAAACTCCTAATAACTTTAAAGAGATGTAGTAAGAGCTTCCCTAAACTATTTATAGAGATGAAGAGCATCTAGAATTGATTTTCTATCATGGGAAATAGAGAGATACTTCAAAAAATAATATTTATGATCTAGGGTCCATTTCTACCAACTCTTTCTCTACTCACTGGACTAAGGATTAGGGGTTGAAGTTGATCATAATATCAACTATCATGACCCAACCCAGTGGGGCCCATGCTGCAACTCCCCAATCCCACCTCCAATAGGCTAGGGGATGGTGACTAGCACTGAGTAGGCATATTACTAACATGGGAGGCATTTCCTAAGTACCTGTACACACGCACACATCTCCAAGCCCACAAATGTTGAAATGTAAAAGAACCACTAAGGAACAGAATTCATGCATACAACTAAACTCAACCAACAAAGTACAACGGAAAGTAAAGTACTGAAAGTAAACTGGCCCAGAATACAAGACCATCAAAAACAAGAGTCTGAAAACTACAAAGTCCAACCTGTCAACACAAAGAGGTATTGGGACTAATGGTCATCATTTTAGGAACACCTCGACTTGTAGGGAACTCAGAAGGCTCGGTCCTATCCTGGTCCATCCTAAACTCTGTCAAAAGGCCACTCATCTGCACAAGACATGACACGTGTGGGAAAAGCCCGTGCAGGGGTGAGTATAACAATACTCGGTAGAGGACCCCAAAAACAAAAAAAATAATAAATAAAGGAAAGTAACAGTCATCTATAAACAGTATATGTCTACTGAACATATAATAGGAGAAAACAATCCATATATACTCAAAAACCAGACCCACAGTCTAGAGACAAGTCACACAACCACATACCCCCACTAGGGATTTAGTTTGAAGATTCCACAAAGCACTCATCTATGAGAACTCACTCCATGAGTTTGATAGCTCTGATGATGTCCGTCCGAGAAGTACTATCTGTCAGGAAAAGTCACGAGAGATAGATACACTCATTCTGGGAGAACACACTCCTGAGTGGGGAAAGATCTCGATACACAGAGGAGGATCATTTCCAGGGCCTTGACGGATACCGAGAATCATCCGGATTCACTTGCTAGGTAGAGGATCAGCACCCTTTGGAAGTACTCATGTCAATACCTAACTCTACCTAGATTCAATAATGGATAGAAGATCTCATTTTGGGCCTCTTGGAGGGATACCTGACTCTATATCAGAAATTCCTGCTAAAGAGATCATACTCCTGTAGAAGGAAATGACACTTGGCCTTTAGGGGAATGAGAAAAAGGGGAATTAACCCAAATGAAACATGTCCAAGATACGGTGGACAAGAAGATCAAGCCATGTACTAAAAAGTACATGACGTGTAGGTCTACCACACGTCGTGTCTTCTGACCTCGGGTACTGCCTGTGTACAGTGTCCCATTTCGTAAGGCTTTTCATGTAGAAAATTCAGTACATAGAGTGTAGTATAGGTCACATGTTGTGTCTGAGTAAGTGGGGTCAGCTCCATGTACGTGGTTGTGTTCTCATACACAGCTTTATCTCATGTGCATCATTCCGTGTAACGGGTACACGGGGTAACCCGTGTAGCCAACCTGGTCTGGTTTTGTGGTGGAGTACACGGCTGTGTACTCCATCCCGTGTCTGTGTATCACCCAGGATACACACCGAGTCTGTGTAAGGACCCACATGACGTGTTCTTCAGGGAACACGCCGTGTATTCTGTAATTTTCTAGAATCGTGAACCTATACCGTCACGCCTCTTGTGCTGCCTTGTTCTTTGATTAGGCCATCCAATCACCATGAAACTCAATGGTTTAGGTCACCCCAACACCACAAAGTCGATCCTGTTAGTTTTGTACCTTCGATCGGCTCTGAAAATGCTCATTGAACCACCCATTCAAAGAATGGTCAAAGAACCTTCTTTCCTGATTCGGTCTGATTCATCGTTCGTTATCATCTTTGCACCTCCACTAGGTTGTGGTAATGTCAGATCTTCAATTTGGGATCGTTGCATTGCAGAACATATGTGCAACGATCTATTTTTCGTTGCTCCATGAAGAACAAGAAGAACACAAGTAAAAAGGGGGAAGAAATCCAAAGGAAAAATGAGGAACGAACCTCCACCATTGTTCGTCACGGTGTTGATCTGCTCTCGTTAGTGGGATCAAACGGAGCAAAATAAAATGATAAATAAACAACTATCATATCAATTCCCTGAAAGAAACGTAAAATAACACCCCCCCATGAGAATGCATGATCCACAGATCAACATGTTTGTGGGTTGATCTGAGTTCATCATTAAATCCAAAAACGGGGAAGGAAGAATCAAAATAATATCCCCTACCTTGATTCAGTTTAAGAACGATCATTGTGTCACGTTCGTTGGTGAGGTTCATCGGATCCTAGATGTGTCGTCATCGTCTGCTAATGGTTCCTCCTATGATACTCCAAGAGGCTCTCTCTCAATTCGTAGGGTTATGAGGCTAACCCTGCAAACTTTCCATACGTAGGTATTTAAAAGGGAGTAATTGGGTCACTGTGAAAAAATGAAACTTTTAAATAAAATAAATTATTATTTTATTTTATTTCTATTAAACATCTAAAAACTAACTCTCGTAGTTGAATCACACCAATCGATGTTAGGCATCGCCTAAGGTAAATTTGCTACTCCAAATGCAATGGTGCCCTAATATTTTTGATCTAGTAAATCATTTAAATGTTATTCCACTTTTAAAGGAAAACCACTCACACACTTTGTTTAAAATTTTAATTTATTTCAAACATTTATTCTAGGCACTCCGAGCCTTGGAATCGCACAATATCGAATGGTCTGGTCTCGAAATAATTCCATATAATATTTAAAAATAATACATGAAAAATACAAGACATTACATTATCCCCACCTTAGGGCTTTGCATCCCCAAAAATCCAAAAAAAGATCTAATCAAAAAGATGTGGGTACTGGGCACGGATCTGAGTCTCCCACTCCCACGTGCTCTCCTGAAGATTCCCATGCTTCCATAGAATGCGCACCAAGGGAATCAATCTCCCACAAAGGATTTTCTCCAGCTGATCCTCGATCTCTACCAGGTACTCAGCAAAGGTCTCTCCATCCTCGATGTCCTACTTTCCCCAGTTGATGACATGCGATGGGTCATGCATGTACCTCCTCAACTACGACACGTGGAAGACATCATGTACCCGATGCAATTGTGGTGGTAGATATAGGTGGTATGCCACCTCGACAACTCTGCGCAGTATCTAAAAAGGTCTGATGAACCTCATAGATAGCTTTCCCCCTTGTCCAAATCTTTGTAACCCTTATCGAGGAAAGACCCCAAGGAAGACATGGTCCCCTTCCTCGAACTCTAGAGGTCTTTTTCTCCTATCAGCATAAGACTTATGCTAGATCTGTGTAGTATTCATATACTACTAGATGATCCACACCTTCTCAGTGGTATCTCGCACCAACTCTAGACCCATTAGTGCTGACTCTCTAAGGTCGGTCCAGCAAAGCGGTGACCGGAAGGGTCTCCCATATAAATCCTCGAAAGCTATCAAACCAAGGGAGGAGTGGTAGTTGTTATTATACACAAACTCCACCAGTGGTAGGTGGTCCTCCCAACTATGACCAAAGTCCAAGATACAGGCCCACAACATATCCTCCATAACCTAAATGGTTTTCTCCATCCAACCATCGGTCTAGGGATGGAAGGTCGTGATCAAGCATAGTTGAGTCCCAAAAGCCTCCTGCAATACCTTCCACATCTGGGGCATGAAATGGGAATCTCATTTTGAGACTATTTTCGAAGAGACACCATGAACCTGAACTATCTTCTGCACATATAGGCATCCCAATCTCTTTACGGAACTCTTCTCCCTGACAGCTAGGAAGTGGGCCGACTTGGTGATTTGGTCAGTGATCACCCAAATGGAATCATTCCCCTTGGACGTCTATGGTAATCCCATCACGAATTCCATCGATATTCCATCCCACCTCTACTCTGAAACTTCCAGGGGTGAGTTAATCCCACTGGAACCTAGTGCTCAGCCTTCACCTGCTGGAACGTAAGGCATCGAGAAACAAACTATGCTACTGCCTTCTTCATGCCTGACCACTAGAACTGTCATCGGAGATATTGGTACATCTTTTCCACTCCATGATGTACTGCCAAGGGAGATGTATGAAACTCCCTCAGGACCTCCTCCCGCAACACCATAAATAAAAAAGTGCATCCCCTTAAAATAAGTATGTGCTCCCCACCTGGTGAATATCCATCAGGAGCATGTCCTGTGGATAACTAAGAACATAAAGCCTCACAGTCAACATCCCCAAGTTGTGCCTCCCTAAATCATTATAAGATTGGAGGGTGACAACCATCGACTGAAGGTAAGATGCATCCTATCTATCCATGAAGGATAACTGCAACATGGATAACTACTCTTTCACCTCACACAACAGCTGCGAGCTCGGCCTTCTACTAAGATCATCTGCCACCTTATTCTTCTTCCCAGGAGTATAGATGATCTCAAAATCATAGTCTTGTAGGAACTCTATCCAACACCTCCATCTCATATTCATATCCTTCTACGAGAAGATGTACTTGAGGCTTTTGTGGTCAGAGTAGACAATGAACCGCTCGCCCATAAGGTAGTGTCACCAAATCTTCAACTTGAATACTATCGCTGCCAACTCGTGATCATGGGTTTCATAGTTCTGCTCATATGGACTAAACTAGCATGAACCATAAGTAATCACTTCCTGTCACTGCATCAGGACGCAGCCAAGCCCAGTCCTTGATGCGTCGCAGAAAACTACGTACTCAACACCCTCCTCTGGTAATCTCAAGATTGTGGTGTTCATCAAACTCTGCCTCAATTGCTCAAAATACTATTTGAACTTCTCCATCAACATGAAGGGTTTCCCCTTCCTGATCAAGTCTATCATCGGTGCTGATATTCAGGAGAAATCTAGAATGAATCTCTGGTAATATCCTGCCAACCCAAGGAAGCTCCATAACTCCATCATGCTCCAAGGTGGATCCCATGCTAACACTGCATCTACCTTGGTTGGGTCCACATCTACTCCATCTGCTGAAATGACATGTTCCAGAAAGTAGACCTCCTGAATACAGAACTGACACTTCGAGAGCTTCCCATAAATTCGGTTCTCTTGGAGTACATCTAGAACCATTCGCAGGTGTCTCGTGTACTCCTCCGCTGATGCTGAGTACATAAGGATGTTGTCTATGAAGAACACTATAAACCGATATAAGTACGACTGGAAGATCTAGTTCATCAAACCTATGAACACTGTGGGGAATTTTGTCACACCAAAAGGCATCACCAAGTACTCATAGTGACCGTAGCGGCATCTGAATGTCGTCTTTGGTATATCATCATCCTGTACTCGTAACTAGTGGTAACATGATCGAAGGTTAACCTTTGAGAACCAATGTTCTCCTCTTAGCTGATCAAAGTGGTCATCGATCCTAGGTAGTGAATTATTATTCTTCATCGTTACTTGGTTCAGGAACCGGTAATCCATGCACAACCTAAAACTCTCATTTTCCTTCTTGGAAAACAAAACTGGGGCTGCCCAGGGTGAAACACTAGGTCTCAAGAAACCCTTGCTTTGAAAATCCTCTAACTTCACCCTCAGATCACAAATCTCTACGGGAGCCATCTGATATGCTGATGAGGAAATCGGTGTCATCCCAGGGTGCAAGTCGATGTAGAAGTCGATTTACCAATGGGGAGGTAGTCCTAGAACATCTTTAGGAAATATGTCCTAATACTCCACCACTACTAATGGGAACTGGAATCTCACAAAATCTACCACCCTGAGGGTAAGGCTAGCCAACTCATGAGTGATTGGATGCACCCTCCTATGCATGAGCCTGTTCTGTGCTACTTGAGTCTCCCTTTCACCGACAAAGTAAAACCTCATCCCATCACTTCAGACACACTACACTCTTCACCTAAAACATTCAATCTCGGCATGGACCAAGGATAACCAATCCATACCGAGAATGACGTCGTAAGGACTCTACTCTACCACCAAGAGGTTCCAACTGAAACTCTCACCTCCAAGGGTAAGATAACACTGTCTGTAAAGGTTTTTGATCATCGAGTATCCTCTCATAGGCATCTCAAAGTGTAAGGATTGAGTCAATGGATCTACCGGAATCTCAAGGTTTCACACAAAATATGTGTTGAGGAAGGAATGACTGGAACCTGTGTCTAAAAGTACAGTAGATAAGGTAGAGAAGACACATATCATACCTCGGATCATCCCTAGAGTCTCTGGTTCGTATGCCTCAACTGCATGTAGTTGTCCCCGACCCTATCCCCCAGCTCCCTGAGCCTAGTGCGGACCTCCTGGGGGTGGTGGTGGAAGCAGATCGAAGAGTCTGCCACCACCTGCAGCTCTCCCTACTCCTCTGCCACGTCTGCTGCTTGGAAGGTCTATCTGCTCTACTCTCTACCTCTGACTTAGTGGTCCATCCACTATCTCCCTGTCAGCAGCTCGACGGGTCAGACAATCTCTAGAGAGATATCCCCTACCATCACATGAGTAGTATCGCCTCTCCCTAGGCTGATTGGATCTATCCTAAGAGCCTTGGACTGCCAAACCCCTATCATGGGTCCTTCTATGACATCTCCCCCATCCTGATCCCTATACCTGATGTCGGCTCCCTACTGCTGAGGTCTTCCCACCTGCCTATCTACTGTTAACTGTCATTAGCTGTCTCTGCTCTGCCAAGAATATCTCGATCACTAAGGCCCACTCAAGCACTCTAGCATAAGTTGGAATGAAAAGAGGTGCGATATTAGCTCGGATTTCCCATAGTAGACCTCGTTTGAAGGTCCGAGCTCTGAATTACTGATCCTTGACCATTTCCATTGAGTACCTGGGAAGGTTGGTGAACCTCATTGAATAGTCGGCTACCGTTAAACTGCCCTATTGGAGCTGAAGAAGCTCCTGGATGCGCATTGATCTCAGCGTAACTGGTGATAAATCCTCCCTAAAGAGATTATCAAACTCCATACATGAAAGAGTCTCTGTGTCGTGAGTCTGTGTGGTCAAACTCCACCATCGTCTCGTCGAACCCTAAAGAAGGATCGCTCCTAGGATCACCATTTGGTTCACTGGTGTCCTCACTAGTTGGAAAACTCTGGTCACCACCTCAAGCCAGTCCTCAACCACCTGAGGGTCGGGCTCACCTCGGAACCTGAGGGGTATTTGTCTCTGAAACTCATAGAGCATGCTCATCTTATGCCCCTCATCGATTGGTACTGCAGGTACCACAGGCTGCTCCACTGGTGGTAGTATAGCAGGTGCACCACCTGGAGGCGATGCCTAGGGAACTGGTCCCTGTATCAAAGCCTCGTCACTGAGGGGGTCATCCTCATGATCGCGCTACGGAATATTAGCGGGTATGCATCATGGAGGCATCCTTTAAGAAACAAGATGTACCATAGTTAAAGAGCATATCTAGATAGCTGACACAAAGGACATGGAAAACAAAAACCATTTCTATCTGATGCATGTATCAATCTCTTATTCCCCCCGCAACTATTGTTTTCATGTACCAAGTCAAAAATTAGGTTATCAGAGTCCTGGTGTATGGATACATCAGCCACCCGCACCAACACTAGATTCTCTGGCCTGAAAGCCGATCCCAAAACACTTAACACTGTTTCCCCAAACCAAAATCACAGAATCTTGGTTCTAAGGTAGAACTTACCACCTCTGATACCACTCTGTCACAACCCGGCCCAGTGTGGCCCGCACCACGACTCCCCAAGCCCACCTCCAATAGGCCAGGGGTTAGTGACAATCACCGAGTAGCCATATTACTAACATGGGAGGCATTGCCTAAGTACCTGTACACACGAACACATCTTCAAGACCACAAATTCTAAAATGTAAAAGAACCACTAAGGAACATAATGCATGAATACAACTAAACCCAAGAAATGGAGTATGACAGAAAATAAATTACTAAAAGTAAATTGGTCCAGAATACAATCCCACCAAAAAAAAGAGTCTGAAAACTAAAAAGTCCAACCTTTAAACACAAAGAGGTACTGGGACTACTACTCATTGTCGTAGGAACACCCCGGCCTATAGGGAACTCATAAGGCTCAGTCCTATCCTGGTCCGCCTTGGACTCTATCAAAAGGCCGATCGTCTGCACAAGACATGACATGTGCGAGCAAAGCTCGTGCAGGGCTAAGTATAAAAATACTCAGTAGAAGACCCTAAAAACCACAAATTAATACGAAAAGGAAAGTCACAATCATCTCTACATAGTATATGTCTACTGAACATATAAAAGGAGAACACAATCCATATATACTCAAAACCCAGACCTGCGGTCTAGAGACAAGTCACGCAACCACATACCCCCGCTAGGGATTCAGTTTGAAGATTCCACGAAGCACTAATTTGGGAGAACTCACTCCATGATTCTGATAGCTCTGATGACGTTTGTCTGAGAAGTACTGTTTTTTCAAGAAAAGTCACGAGAGATAGATACACTCATTCCAGGAGAACACACTCCTGAGTGGGGAAAGATCTCAATACACAGATGAGGATCACTGGCAGGGACTTGTTGGATATCGCGACTCATCCAGATTCACCTATTAGGTAGAGGATCGGTACCCTGTGGAAGTAGTCACGTCGATACTTGACTCTACCTAGGGTCAAGAATGGATAGAGGATCTCGCTCTGGGCCTCTCGGAGGGATACCTGACTCTATCTCAGAAAGTCATGTTAAAGAGATCATACTCCTGTAGAAGGAAACAATACCTAACCTTCAGTGGAACAATAAAAAGGGGAACTAACCCAAATGTAACATGTCCAAGATATGGTGGACAAGAAGATCAAGCCATGTACTGAAAAGTACACAGTGTGTAGGTCTGTCACACATCGTGTCTTCTGACCTCAGGTACTACCTGTGTACAATGACTAGTTTCATAAGTCTTTTCATGTAGAAAAAATAGTACAATACATGTAGTATAGGTCACACTATGTGTCCGAGTAAGTGGGGTCAGCTCCATGTATGCGGCTGTGTGCCTGTACACGGCTTTATCTCATGTGTGCCATCCTGTGTAATGGGTACATGGGGTAACCCATGAAGCCGGCCTGGTCTGGATGTGTGGTGGATTAAATGGTCGTGTACTCCATCCCATGTCCGTGTATCACTCGGGATATAGGCCGAGTCCTACGTAAGGACCCACACGGCGTGTTCTTCGGGGAACACGCCATGTATTCTATAATTTTCCTGAATCGTGAACCTCCATTGTCGCGCCTCCTGTGCTACCCCATTCTTCAATTTGTCCATCTGATCTCCATGAAACTCAATGGTTTAGCTCTCCCCAACACCACGAAGCTGATTATGTTGGTTTTTTACCTCCGATATGCTCCAAAAATGCACATCAATCCACCCGTGTGAAGAACACTCGAAGAACAATCTTTCCCAATCCGGTCTGATTTGTCATCTGCTATAGTCTTTTCACCTCCGCTAGGTCATTGCAATGCCGGATCTTTAATGTGGGATCGTTGCGTTGTAGAATGGATGAAAAACGACCCGTTGTTCATTGCTCCATGAAGAACACAAAGAACACAAGTAAAAAGGGGGAAGAAATCCAAAGGCAAAATGAGGAACGAACCTCCACCGTCATTCATCATGGTGTTGATCTGCTCCCATTAGTAGGATCAAATGGAGAAAAATCAAATGATAAACAAACAACTATCATATCAATTCACTGGAGGAAATGTAAAATAACACCCTCCCCTGAGAACACATGATTCACGGATCAAAATTTTCATGGGTTGATCTGCATTCATCGTTAAATCCAAAAATAGGGAATTAAGAATCAAAATAACATCCCCTACCTTGATCTGGTTGAAGAACGATCGTCGTGTTGCATTCGTTGGCGAGGTCCGTCGAATCTGAGATGTTTCATCATCATCTGCCAACGATTTCTCCTCTGATGCTCCAGGAGGCTCTCTCCCAATTCATAGGGTTATGAGGCTAACCCTGCGAACTTTCCATACGCAAGTATTTAAAAGTTAGGAATTAGGTTGCTGTGCAAAAAGGAAACTTTTAAATAAAATAATTTTTATTTTTATTTTTTTTCTATTAAATGTCCAAAAACTAACTCTCACAGCTGACTCGCGCTGATCGATGTTAGGCCTCTCCTAAGGTAAATTTTCTGCTCCGATTGTAACAGTGCCCTCATATTTCTAATTCAGGCACTCGTTTAAATGTTATTCCACTTTTAAAAGAAACTGCTCACACGTGCTGTTTAAAATTTTAATTTATTTAAAAAATTTATTTCGGGAACTCTGGGCCTCGGAATCGCACGTTGTCAAAAGTTTTGGTCTCTAAATAATTCCATATAATATTTTAAGATAATAAATATAAAATCTGAGACATTACATTAACTCCCTTCCTTGATCATAATTAGGCGTTGTTTTTATTGTCTTTAGGTTGTGTTGAACTGGATTTTTTTCATCTCAATGTCAACTGGTTCAATATTTGTAAAATAATTTATTAAAAAATATGATCATAATATAATATTTAATATTATATTGATTCTTTTGTTTATATTTTTAAATATCATTTATTTGAGTCTTAGTTACATGTATATCCTTGGTAGGAATGAAACTTGAATGTTGGGTTCCATTCGAGACTTTTCTTCCTTGGACTCTATGACCTTCACCATCACTACTTGTAGGTAATTCTACTCCATAAAATCCATAATCATAAAAGTATGGATCTATCAAATGGATGATATTAAAATAGTTATATTATAGTTTCTCAACAAATAAAAATTCTATTTTGTGGGGGGGTCCTATCCTCGTAATGATAGGGGTAGGAAATCCATAATTGTATAGACCATCTTAGATACCTATGAGTGATTATCATCCTATTATTTTCTCCATATATGTTGGTTATATTGATTTTTTTAGGATTGTGAGAATGAAGTCATCACCTTGAGTATCATGGGGGGAATTAGGGTCATGACTAATAGATTCAGTTATTCCTTAATAATGGATTTTTCATGTTTTACTGATTTTTGGGTTATCTAATAATCAATTTTATATGCCCCTTTATTTGGGAATTCTAAAAAATATACCTATTCTTTAGGTTTGATAATGGAGGAACAAGTAACATTATCTAATGGTTATATTAAATGCACATTCCTTGTTTAAATCATCTTTTAGATAAAGTTAATAAAGACAAAACATTCATGGATAATGTGTATCAACATTGAATGATAAAGGAAAATAATATGGGAGATAATTTAAACCCACTTCATTGGTACTTTTGATATCTGGTATAATGAATGTGTTTTTTTTTTGTAGGGTTGTAATGAAAAATCCAAAAAATATTACTTTTTTAAGGAATAAACTTTATTCTATAGGATTTTTAAATCTTTTTTATTCTATTCCATCTTCATATCATGTGTGTGTTTGTATTGAG
This sequence comes from Viscum album, assembly GCA_963277665.1. Taxonomy (NCBI): domain Eukaryota; kingdom Viridiplantae; phylum Streptophyta; class Magnoliopsida; order Santalales; family Viscaceae; genus Viscum; species Viscum album. The sequence continues at coordinate 1,058,137,380 of OY728133.1, forward strand.
GATATTTTTTTGCTTTTAAGAAAGAATCATATAATAGTTTGTATAATCAAGGGATAAATATGGAACTAATATTTAATTTTTTATGATGGTTTCATTTTTTGACTTTCCATATTTATTCTATTATGTCGAAAGCTAGTGATGATGTTTGGCCTTAGAGCACTGAATGAAATTTTATGACCTTTGTGCTACATATATAAGTTATTAAAACCCATCAGGTTATTTCAAAGGAATGAGTGTTGTTTTAAACTCATCTTAAAGATTAAATATGTATATATATAGTAGGTTATCATGAATAAGTTTTATTTTTATAGAATCTGTTAAACCATTCAACAATGTGATAAAAATTATAACCCTCTAATTTTCATGTTGATTGAAGTTAGAGAGGATGAGAATAGTAGTGTTATTTAGCATCAGACTGAATTCATTGAAAACTTTCATTTGAGTTCTTTCAAATTAAAAATGGATACAACTGGTAAATGTCTATACTAGATGAATGTGGGTATCTCTAAATTTTAAACAATGCACCTGAGTTTTTCCACCTCCTTATACTCCAGGGTTCCAATCATTTGGACACATTGGGACATGAAATTCATGAGATAATGTTGTGTATCTCTTATACCATTAAATATTAGAAACTTGGTTTTTTCAATGTTTGTCTAAGGAAGAGTTATATGAAACCACTCAGGATATGGTTTCCTTTTCATCTTCATTTGAATTTAGTATCCCTCCATGGCTTCCATTTAGGTAATAAGAGACTCAAAAGATTCTATAAGTCATAGAAACGTTCTCTTCTAAGTTGATGGTAAACTGGAGGAGGTTGATAGTTTCTTGATAAAGTTAACCTACCTGTGACAAAGAATAGTAACCAAATTCATTTAGTCAAGGGTAACTCACCTAAAATAGTGGAATTTTTTGTCCAAGTGGAGGAAAATATTAATAATCAACAAATTTTAAGTTCAAGTATAATGGTTTCCTTATCCCCAGGTTGGTTGGATGGCTTAACACAATGTTTGATGGTTGAGAAATAACTTCTTATTGAGTTTTAATTTTTAGAGGAGTGATAACATATCTATTATGAATGTTTCACTAAATATTTTTGTTACATTTGAGTAATTTGGAATTCAGTTTCCTCAACATCTCTAACTTAAAATCATATTAAGAAATCTTCTACTCAGTGGAAAGAGGCTCAACTTATTTGGGTGGTGGGTAGGTTATAGATGCAGTCATACCTTTCCCTTTTTCCTTGGAATAAACTTATAGATTACATTAAATTTTTATATTTTTAGGATCTCTAAATATGTGATTATTCCTTTGATGTCGGTTGTGCACCCTTTTTATACACTTTAGTGCAAACCATGTTATGAATAGACCCATTCTCATTATGTTCTTATGAACTAGTTCCATACTCTATATTATCTATGGGTTTGATGTCAAAAACATTAATGTATTTGAACTATAGATAGGTGTCATATTCTCATCTGAATTAAATTAATAGGTAACTTCTTCATTTTATGAATATCCTTTGATAGATAGGTCAAAATTTTCCTCCAAATATGGAAAACTAGAATATTTCTTGGGCCTAAGAACCCTTAGAGGATTCAACTACCTCCCTTGAAACTCATTTTTATATGGGGTAGTAAGTAATTCATGAACATTAATTCCAAGTGAATATCCTATAATTTTCAATCAATGTTATCCCAGTGGAAAGTATTAATCATGAAACTTTAGGAGAGAAAATCGCAAATGGGGTTATTTTGGATCTTCTTCTATCCTAAAAAATACCAACTTCCTCAAAATAGGGGGTAAAAATTCCCCCAGACCTATATGTTGGGGTAGACTTGATTGATCCATGGCCACAACCACACCTCATTATGAGTTTGATGATTTTGAAGGTGATAGTGAGTGTAAAAATTCTCCCAACACTATGGGATGGGGTTGCCTCTATGTTATATCCTAAGCCTTCATTGTGTCTCTATTTTATTTTAAGGATCTCGATATAGAATGATCTAGATTAAATGTTCATTTTGTTCAACCTGAACAATAGGTATAAACCATTTAAGGTGATTTGGCATTTGAGGTACTTTATATCCACAAATTAGATTCTCACTTTGCCTTTTTAGTAGCTTGATGTAAGATCCTGTCAATAAATAATTCCACTCAAGTTATTTTCTTTTGAAATTTAGGGATGAATATATTTTTATTGACATACTAGTAGGTATGTGTGGATATATGGCATGATACCTTACCCAAGCAAATTACATTTCAAGCTTTATCTCTTGAAGAAATTTTCCTACCTATGAGCTGAGTGAAGTACAAATCTATATATTCACCCTGACATATTATGCATGAAATAGAAGGGGTATCATTGATCATTTGGTTGATTTATTTCAAACAAATTAAGTAGCCTTATTGAAGATGTTCAAGATTCATTCCTAGCTTTTTATTTTGATCCACTGAAAGGGAGACCAAGTCAACCTTGTGGCATAATTCATATAGATCCTTATGACTATTTAAATACTGCCTATAGGGAAGCTTCCTATATTTGATTCATTGAAAATTATCCCACAAGTAATGATAGAGATGTGGTACACACTCCTTTTTCAAAATTATAGGAATGTTATAATGAGAAATATATATATTCTAGATCATGATGTGTATTTTTTCTTCATCATTTCCTCTCAACATGATAATGGTTTTTTCTTCACTCTCTATCATTTATTATTTAACCTATTCTGACCAAAAAGTTCATTTTATAGCTATTTTATCGATGAGATCAATATTATACTCAATTTAATTAGCTACATACATGGATTAATGATCTAGGGAAGTCATAGATAATGTTCATTGCCTATGGCTTCCCATTTATTGGGATGAAACACCATTAATCTGTGATGAAGTACCTAGTTTATCTAAATTCATATTTAAAAGTTCTTTTTGATATGATGAAATTTTTTTAATGGTGATGGAATTGGTAGGGCCTTTGTACTGAATAGATGATTCACTATGAATAATGAATTCATAATGAACACCATAGGGAGGACCTCTATGGTTGTTGATATTTAATTAAACATTGTCAAAAATACCTCTACTTTGGTAAGATGTTTTTTATAAGTAGGATCTCTACAAAGAGGACTATAAAGTGGACCTATAGAGTTTAATTGTTGTTAATTTCCTTCACAAGGAGGACCACTATATTTATTTTTTCATAAATAAATACCATGGAGATCTACCTATAGTTGTTGATTGTTTATTTTTTGGAAAGTTGAAGACTTCATTTTTTATCAATATTTGTGATGTTGGGAGGACCACCGCAATTGGTGTCAAAGGGAGAAATTATGTGACTAAAATTTAGATTGTTTCATGGAGGAACATCATAATTAAGTCTCTAGGGAATACCACCATAACTTATTTGTTTTATCTAACAATGGATAGTAACTCCCATGATGATTATTTATTATTCTCTATAATGAGGAGGGCCTTTTTGTTTTATACTTCTGGAATTGAAGGAAGGACCAAAACATTGAGTTCTCTAGGGAGGACCATCAGAGTTATCTAGTATATTATTATGAGGATGAAATTAATTATATCTATCACTTTATTTGGTTATTGTGAGTTAAACCAAAGTAATCATTGGGACCTAAGGTTTCTTAGTGATAATTATCCTAAAAAAAGTCAAATAACTTTCAGGGTATGCAGATGATCTTTGAAGCTCCTAATAAAGCCATGGGTATTAATCATCACTTGAGACCTATCATCTAATTTACCTTGGTTGGTTATCCTAGGAAACAATTAAGTTTACTAGGATATGATAATAAGCTTTGGGGACATCATTGGTAGTATGAGTATAGACCTACTCTTAGATATCAATGGCTAACTATCATTGTTGGGTACTCCTCGTGGGGGTTCTAGATCATACCATAGAATTTGAAACCACATTTGTAGCTTCTCTAATGAATTATCAAGAAGTTTAGAATGATGAAATTTATTAATGATGGTGACATGAAGGATATATCTTAGGAATATCTCAAGTTATATTAGGGATATATTGTATAGCCATTTCTATTTCCCTAATGTATGGTAGATTGGTATTTCTATGCTTTGGGTAAAGACTATCAAATTAGATTAATGTTTCAATGGGAATCACATACTTTTTATCGAACTATAATTGGTAGGAGGGTGGAATGGTTTGATATTATTTAGGCTAGAACTACCTTCCTTTATAGTTATAAAAACTCGGTTATGCTCGTATTATAGAACTACCATGTTCAATACCTGATACTGAAGGTGTTTGGTGGTCAACAAGGTTATTATGGGTTTCAAGGCTATAGTGATCGTAGAAAAAACTATGTATGTATGGGGTACCACTTGGTGGTGTGTGGTAGACTGAGGTGTCTTGTAGTTTTCCCCAGTCTATTTGGTAATATTAACATGGAAAGGTTTATTCAGCGATGCCATTTGAATGTGGTGGGAGATTCAAAAACCATAAAACATATACAAATAACCTTCTAGTGAAACATTGTAAGTAATATTGAATAGTTAAATGATCTCTTTCATAGTTTCACGTTAGGTTATCCATTTTTTTCACCTTGTGGATATTATGTCCATGGTTTGTTTGATTATAGACCTACTTTTTAAATGTAAGAATCCATTATGTTAGGAAAAAGATTCATCGAATTTCACATTAAGGTCAAGAAGACTGGTGGTCAACTTATCCCCAAAAGGTTATTATTTCATATTTTTGGAATCTATTATATATTTAATACATATTCATGAAATCCGTCCTAGTGATAATATAAGTAATTTTTTGCATGGAAGTGATTGATTGACACCATGCATTAATGTACAAATTTATCAGTATGATAAGTTATCTATGTTACTATTCATTCATTAGTTATACTATAGTTTAAATCTATAAAACTTGGAACTTTGTAATTTTACACCATCCATAGAGGTGGTAACAGTTGTGATGATATGATTTCACCCATGAGGTCATGTGTCTAGAAGTAATGAAATTCCTTTTATGTTTGTGCATCCTAGACTAAAGAAGTTATTTTTAAGGTCATGCATCTAGGTTTATTGATGTATTATAGTTTAACATCATGTATATAGCACCTATTTTGAGAAATTTAGAATCATATAGAATAAACTAATTTGTGAATAAAACAGAGAAATGGTTTGTGTGGGACCTACACATACACAAACCTTTATAGATTAACCTGGAATATGGATTATTTTGAGGTAGGTTTGGATATTTCATTTATTTGGAGTCCCATTCATACTCATGGATCATTGAATGGACTATGAAGGCTCCCCAAAAGATTGATAGGGTTTTTAATGGACATGGTTTCAGTCTAGATCATCCAAGCCAGAAGAGTTAAGAGGGTAGGGAAGGAGAATATTCCACTAATCCTTTGAAAGAAAGAGTCCTCATTATTAAGGGAAACAATATTTAATATATCCCTATTTTATTATCAATCATATATTAAAACTAAAAGATAGCTCTTATATCATACACAATTCCCATCTTCAAGGAAATACATTATCTAAAGGTATCACGCTAGTGTGTGTGACCTTATCATCTAATTCAAGAGGTTATGGAGGATTCCTATGTGGATGTTTCTTGGTGGTGTATTGGTTTGGGATATTGAGTTTTAAAAAGGTATTTTAAGTAATTATTATCCTAAGTAAATGACCTAGTTAAATGAGTTACCTAGGTGGATTTTATATTGGAGGAGTATTTAGAACTCGACATGACCCATAGTGGAAGGCCTGGATGAAGGGGATCCTAGTTGGGTAGATTAGAAGAATGGATACCCAATTTTATTGAACTGGGATAATGTAGAACTCCATTCTTACCCCTTAGAACTGGGCGTCGGTCATTTAATGAAAAAAAAGGCATGGGTATCTTTGAGACAAATGGGGAATGGGGATGTCTTGTGCTTCTCTCCCAAGAAAACCTCTCATGAAGGGTCCATAGCCTTATTATTCATGATAACCTAGTTGAATTGGTCTCTTATAATTATTATAATTATTGAATAAAATAAACACCATTTTCCTCTAATATTTCCCTTTAATTTTGATTTTAAATTTTCTTAAAGGGATGCTTAGAAAGGCTGGTCATATACTACATGTGGTCAGATGTTTCCATGATTTCTCCTATCTTGGATGGGAGTCTTGTGCTCTTTATATATACAAGGAGGGATGGTCACCCAAATAACCTCTTTTAGCTGATATGGTCTCTTAGATCCTTTGATAATGGCATATTAATTGGAAGAAAGGTCGACTAGGTGTCAGGTGTGGTGAAGCTTGATAGGGAATGTGGAGTAGTGTGGTTGGAAGAATCATAGAATAAGGTTTCACTCGAGAGGGCATCAGTCATGAATTAAATGAATAGGGAATGAGTCAATAGTTCCATATTTTTCTCTATCACTCCAAAAATATTTCAATTATTTATTGAATTCATAGATTAATCCTTCAATCAAATTTTATCACTAAAAATGTTCAATCAAGGCTCTGGTTTATTGGTTGGTTATGGAGTGGGGTAACCCATCCTAAAGACATTCAATGTTTTTTTATTTTGCATAATCCCCATTTTTTAGAATGGTTGATAGGGAACCCTTAAAGGAACCATAGGCCTAGAGACACAATGCCCAGTAGATGACCTAAAGTATCAAAGGCATAAGGCCTAATACATGAACTGAAGTCCCAAAGACCCTACTATACTTGAATTTCCCCTCCCCAACATTTGTATCATTGAAATAACTTAGATCTCCACATTTAATGGAAGACTATAATTTCCACATTTATAGTTGTACAATGTCTGGTCATGGTGAAGATTTTCATACCCTCTAATTATTCTAATATGGTTAGCTCTGCTCTTGAGGCTACCACATTATCTGCATCTCCTTTTGGGTCTAACATGTGTGTGGTCCACCCAGACTAATACATTGTTCTGTGGCCCCAAATCCCATGGCCCAGAGTCCTAAGGTGGCCCAAAGGACATGTTTCCTAAAGTTTATATGGCCCGTAGGTCCAAAACGGTGTCCCAAAGGCCCAAATATGATGAATAGTTTCAACAGCTAGAGTACTGATACAGTACCTTAGAAATGTCCCTCCACTAGGATCTAGATTATATTATAATTTATGTTTCTTTTTAGTATTGATATATTCATATTATGAATTTAGGGTCAAATTCTATTTGTATCGGTGGCTTTATATATGTTTATAAAAAATGATGTCTTACTACCTGTCAAACTATACTTTCTCTTATAGGACTGTTGGTTTCATATGATTCTAAAAATTTACGTGAAAGGGTTTAATGTACCTTATTCATGGGATACATTTGGGTATGTGTGAATATAATTTTATTTTTTGGTAATTAAAAAAACATGTATTGTATAAAGTGTTATTCATTAATATTAAACATGTTAATTTTTTAAAGGTGCAATATATAGAATAAAAAACATTTAAATCACATATACATGAGGTGAATTCATGAGATAAGAGAGTTTTATAATAAAAACCATTAAAATAATAAGTTCTAGATTAATTACAAATTGAATAGTTTTCAAGACATTAATCATCCAAATGGGTAGGATATTCCATGGTAGGGTACCCATAGATGATATTGTTTAAGTAAAATAGAGTATGGGTGTCCCTAATTGAATTAGTTTTATATATCTAGAATGGTATTTGTTCACACTTATTTTTAAAAAATATATTATATATTAGATGAATATAGTTGGGATAATCTATATGATGGATTTGAAAAAGGATTTGTTTACTCAACTATTAAATAGTTATATATAATTTGATTGAAAATATAGTATACCTAGATATATATGTTGTGAGAGGAATGCTAAAGTAAAAAATAAGTTCTAGTAATATATTGATTTTTCTTCATTAATATATAATATTTAATTTAAAATGGTTTATTATTTTAGTGGGTGCACCTTTAATAAATTTTCTTATTAAATGATTTTAAAAAATAATACAAAAATGTTAAAAACATTTATTATAGATCAAAAATATATCATTATAAATGGATCCAAATCTTTAAAACCAACCTAAAAATATAGTTTCTTTTAGGATGATAGAAAAAATTAAAAGGATATATCAAGAAAAATATAGATTAAAGAGATATTTAGTTTCTAAATAACCAATTTTGTGAAATATTACATATAGTACTTAATTATAAAGTCATGTGATCAATATGATTATGTATGTAAATGATTAATAGAGACCTATTTCACCACTCAGGCTTAATCTAACTTTAAACATTATTATTCAATCAATTCTAGAAATTATTTTATAGTTCATTAAGAACTAAAATATGTATGTGTTCAATGAAAGTTTATTTTATATCCTCAATAAGTTAGGGATTTAAAATCTTTAAAAGAGGATTTTAAGCTCAAATTCCATGGTGATGGTAAAAATGAAAGTGTAAAAAAATTGACTAATAAAGAAGAGTGGTCCTAGAGTGTTCATATTAACATCATTCAAAATTAAAAGTGAGATTCTAACCAAGGGTAATGTTTCTATTGTGATGATCATGTACATTAGAGAAAAATTGTTTATAATACATGAATATTCATAAGAAATTCCATGGAGAGTCCAAAATAGATATTATTTTCATAAAAATAATTTATTTTATTTTTAAAATTATGTCATACAAAAAATATATTTTTCAATTTCCATAAATATAAAATAATTTAAAATTGATGAATATTTTAGAGTATAATCATGGAGTTTTCATTAAGGTGATGGAGTAATGGGTTGTCACACCTAGGTTTTGGGTGTAATTAACTACAATAATTCTATAATGGATTTAAAATATTGAAGTGTATTTTCACCTTATTTTCTCTCATGTGATAAGAATTTTGTTTTTAATAAAATTACTATAAATTAAATGAGATTATGGTTTTTATAAATATGGTTTATGATTTTTTTGATTCAAAAAATGGTTGAAAATAATATAATCATAGAAATTTTTTATATTGGGTAAAAGTGTTTATCTAAGTTATTTGTTAAAATTTTAGGGGAATAGTTCTTATTATGAAATAATGGGATATTTTAAATAATAAAACATTATTTTTAAAATATTACTCAAAACACATAGAATACCATATATGATATGGTTATAAAATATATCTATTTAGTATTCCCATAAATTAAATTGATTTTATTTCCAAAAAATGAATTTTTGTTTTTTAAAAAATATTTTTGAGAAAATATAATTTTTTAAGGGTTATTTGGAGTATGTTTGAACATGTAAAAGTTTAAATTTTAAAAAATAAATGATTATAATAGTATAATAAAAATTTATATTAAAATTATATTCAAAAATTGTTTATTATATGTTGATATGGAAATATTTTAATATGTAGTGTTACTATTAAATTTTTACCAAAATGATCTCAAAGAAAATTTTAAATTTAAAGGTTTAATGAAAATAATAATATAATTCTTAAAAGTGGTTCTTTTTATTTTAATCAAAAAAATTAATTAAAATTTAAATATTTTTTGTATTTATTAAATAATTTTGAATATCTTTTTCAAATAGTTAAATACAAAGATTTTATATCCTAAACTCTCCATTATTCAAAAAATATTTCTTCTTAGATTTGAACTCCTTAAAAGAGTTTAGTTATCATATTTTTTAGATTTCCATATAGAGATGTGGAAATAATTATATAGTGTTTAGATCAATTTATCAAAGCCTTAAAAATATATAAAAAATAATATCTCTCTTATGGTAGAGTGACTCTTTTTTTGTATTATTAAAGTAGTTTAATAATATATAAAATAAATGATGTTATATAAAAGTGACCTATGAATTATCATTCTTTCATTTTTCCTATATATATTACATGTAGTGAAATGATAATTAACCTTTGAAAGTGTGAATTTAATTTATCCGCAATAATTGGTCATCATATAAATTTATAGTTCATGATATTTTGTAAATATTAGCATGGGTTAGGTTTTATATAGATATACATAATTCTCTCTTTAAGCACATAAATAATTTTTTATTTTGGATGACCCTTAAGTATACCATATGAAGTATCATACACTACATCTTTATTATAATGGGGTTTATGTTTCATATTTGATCCCCATTACCAAAGGTTGATAAAATACTTTTCATGATAACCTCTATACTTTGATACCTTTTTTACTCTAACTTTGAGATTTAGGTAATCTGGTCATGGGTGGTTATGTTGTTAATCATGTAATTTATTAAGGTTGAGCTGAGATACAACTTTTCCCCTCTATTATGATTTTTAAATATAGTCCGTTTATTGATATATATTGATGAAATATATGTGAATATATAAATAAGTGACATATGTTGTGATTATCTATTTAGATAAGGATTAATTGATGTGCTCATACATCTAGGTAAATTTCATTTGATATGTTCATTTGTATGGTTATACTATAATTAGAGAGTATAGAATGTATGAGTTCCCTATATAATGTTAAAAAAATATAAATATAATGGTTACTCGATGTATTATAAAAAGTAATTATATAATTATGAATATTTTATATGATACACCTATTAGATATATGTATGGTGATACTTGTGTTTGATATAAATTTTTCCAATTCATGATGATAGATAATTCCTTATTTCTAAGTGAATAAACTTTTTTATCCCATTGTTACTATGTATATAATTTATTTCTCCTTATTAATATAGTGACTAATTATTGTGGTGAGGCAAGGTAAAAATTTCTATGAGGGTGATATTCCTGGTGTATGACTCGGCCTAGTTATGACCATAGAGTGTTAATGAGTTTTGTGGTCATGGATTTTTTTATTTTTTAATTTAATTATTATTATGAATATAAAGGATAAGGATATATTGTTTTCTATCACTAGGTAAATCTATACTGGGTATTTTTGTACTCAACCAAATATAGGAACTCAAATGAAAATATATTTTTTACTATGTTGAGGAATTTGATATTATAGGAGATCATTTTGGTAAATCAGTTATAGGATCTAGTTTGTAGGGTTAATTAGAGGTACCTTCAAGGAAATTATGTTGATATTTATCATTTTTTTGGGTGAGTTATTATTGTTAGATTTTTTTATTATATACTTATTTATGTATTAAATAAGAATACTACACTTTTATTGATTGCATGTGGTTTTCTGGTTATTATAAATATGTATTCATTTTTTCCTTAATTATATCCCATTACTTTATGTAGATAATGAATATTATTATTTTCATGGTTTTTAAGATATATATATATATATATATAGTTCCAAGTACACATTAGGAAAATTCCTCTCATTTTGTGTTGATTCCTTCTTGATTCTAGTCGCCAACCCCTGGCCTATTAGAATAGGGCTTGGGATGACACTCTTGGTTTGGTCATTATCATGAGTGGGGTAACAATGAGTAAATAAATGTTAGTAGGGTTCCAATTGATATTGATTTTTAGAAAAAAAATGTATAAATATATTATAATATTAGATATTATAAATTAGAGTTATATAGATATAATTTTTAAGGGTTTTAATTAAGGAAATAATATTAATCAAACAATTATCCAAATATTATTTTTTAAAATATGTATTCTCAATAAATAGTTTATTGATTGGATTTATTTTTTTATATGGATAAATTGTGATATAATAACTTCTATGTGATGATATAGTAGGCTTTACATACTTATGTTACATGACTTGATAACACCAATAAGAATATAAAATATAGTGTTATTAAAGTCTCAACATATTGGGATATTCTAGGACCAAAAGTCATATAAAAGGGTTTATTTGTATTTTATTAAAAGTGTTTTAAGGTTATACTAACAAATCATATCATATAAATGAATTCATGAATTACCATTAATTTAGTTAAGTTTTATATATCATGAGAGTGTAATCATAGTCAACCCCTTAGAGATAAATCTCTAAATTTCCCTTGGTCCATGATAATAATATTAAAAAATTAGTTTTGATAAAATATTAAGATCAATGTGAGTTTGGGATCATATGGATATACAGAGCTTTCCCATGAGACACGTGTTTAACATGTGTTTGGGATTATCTTAAATATTATACCACATGTAATTCCATATAAAGTATCTTTTTTTCTTAGGGATTATGTTTCATTTTAATTCTAATAACATTAGGATAACAAGGTACCTTGTAGGTGAACATTTATACTCTGATACCTTTGATATGCCAACCTTGGGGCTGAAATAATCAAGGGGTGGTTGGGTATGTTTTTGATGATGTGGTCTTTTTTAATTAACTAAGATAATATTTTTCCTCTAGTATGATGGGTACAATATTTTTAACCTTGATTAAAAATACTAAATAAGTGTACAACTATACCCAGTTGAGTGATAAATGATGTACTTATAGGACTCAATACTTCTACTAAGAAATTAAAAAACATTATAAATTCCTCACATTAACTAGAATAAAAAATTAGATGCTTTTATTTCCATATAGATATTAAATATAGATGATAGATGTATTATAACTCTAATGGATACAAATAAAAATAAAATAAAAAGGAAAGTATACAAAACCATTATAAAATTGAAACTCCCCTAGCTTGTATTCTGTAATAAACATTGGGACTACAAGATAAATGACTATTCTGAAAAATAACTATAAGAAATTTATTTACATTTTGTATGAACTAATAGAATTATAATTGTTATTTAAAATATATCATAATGTAAATTTATAAGATAATAAAGAGAGAAAAGTAGTCCTTGGAATTTGACAATAAGAATCTAAAAATTAAAATATGGCCATTACCCTTCTATTATTTGAATATTATAAATATTATCATGTAAACATTAAAAATACAAAAATAACAATAAAAATAATATATTTTTTATATATAAATATGGAAATAATAATTTAAAAATAATGAGGAAATAATATATTTAATCCTTAAAAGGATATATGCCTCATTTACCCAAAACATAAAATGTTATGTGGATTGAATGTTTTACTGAATAATGTATTTATCATACTTACATACCTATTTTCAAAAATTGGAATTAAAATTTTGATTCATAATGTTTAAAATAATTAAGAGAAAAATTTTAATATTTTTCAGGAATAATAAAAATATATTGAAAAATAATGAAATTCTCTTAACACAATATATGATATAATATGACAATTATGTGAGAAAAAATCATTCATGATGAAAAATGATGTAATGAATATAAGGTTCATCCAATATTAGTAAAATATCTATTCTTAATCACAATAATAATTAATTTATATAGTCTTGAGGAAAAATATTAAATTATTCGATTATTTATTTAAAAAAATAATTCTTTATAACTTATGACTACCCACCTCGTAAATCCATTTTTATAATGTTCCCAGTCCTAAAAAATGTGTGTATGACCAAAACAAGGATTCTTCACATGACCTTAGGAATGCCTCCCCATATGTCAGAGGATACCAGCTATTAGTAGGGTACTAATATACACAATTAATATACTTTGACATCGATATTAAAACCATCCAATATTAAAATATAGACAAACCATAAAATAACCAACCAAATACAATATATAAAAACAAAAAAAATATATAAATACTATATTAGTATATAAAAAAATGTAACTAAGGTCATGTCATACATTAAAAGTTAAAAAAAAGTGATCATCCATGGGGCCAATCATATAAATGGTACTATAAATAAATTAAAGGAAATTATACTATAAAATTCCATGTCTTGGGCTCAGTACTATCTCTATATCCATGTTGATATAACCCGATTAATATTCATCCATCAGTCTTTCCCCTTTCCTACATCTTGAATCATATATTCTACACATCCACAAGTTTTCATGTGTTGGGAATGAGTACATAACATGTTAGGTTACCAGTAATGGTCCCCCTAACATAATCTAAAATATATTTAACTGTATATATTAAGTAATCTGAAAATTGATATCACATATCATATATAAAAACATGTTTAGTAATCATTACCTTTCCAAGATACCATGATGATCAACCCTATGAGGCATGGTTAATGTTGATGAACCATGCCCATTATAAATACAATCACATCATGGAGTGTTGTGGTACATGTACTTCCCCAAGTCATAAATCATAATGTGAGGTATCGATAAAGGATTCAATCCACTAGTCATATGAAAAACAATAAGGTACCAACAAAAAATATGATTTTTTATTCATAAAACACGCTATAAGATGTATGAATTATAAGTATTATCCCTTGTCATAGAACTAATCCACACCACAATCATATTATAGGTTACCTATTATGACATAATAAAAACCATAGGTCACTACCCAACTGCTCATAAAACACCATAAACGATTTGGTGAACCAATCCCACATCTAATCACACATACCATTAATAATTATGATGTGTCAAATATAATCTTACTAGACACTACATGGTTAAATCTTGCTTAACCCATGTGTGTAAACCTATCATGGGTTTCTTATTCATTTTTATATCCAATAACTCAATTTAACATTACCTTATAGTGACTATAAAATTGAAACAACAAGTTTGGATCATCCTCCCCATAAATATTATGAATATCTTATGTTATGATTCCTCTGATTCCCACATACCCACTTACCCAATCTCATACATCATATGACACATATATCACATATAACTTAAGGTATGATTATTTGGAAACCCTACCTCTAGATAGTAAGAGTTAACTCATTGGTGAATATAGGTTGATTTTTCATTAAATTGATGAAATTGATAATTTTGATAAAACCCCCAATATTGGGATTTAGAATGGAAAGCCTATAAAAAGGTTAATAAAATATATATTAGAGAGTGTGTGCTTGTGTGTATGGTTTTTATTACCAATTAAAGGATAACACAACTAACAACATGAAAATTAGACTCTAATAGGAAATTTCTATATTGTTAAGGGGAAAGGACACCAAAGAGAGAAGATTTTGATTTATTCATATGCCTAAGTGGGTTGGTGAGGTGGGAGAAGAAAAGGATTTTAATTTTTATTTCATATAAATTACAAAAAAAATCACCTTAGGTATTTAGATAACCATACTACTAGGTACCTCATGGACCACTGACTTACTTGGACTTGGGATATTGGTCTATTGGTGGCCATACATTAGGTTCTAAAACACCCACTAGAAGTACATTGAGTACCCAGTTTATTTCATTAGCACCCAGTGGGTTTTTATACTATATTTTAGTAGAACCACCCTTGAAAACCTCTTTTAATACTTCATTTTCCACCAATATATTCCAAAATAAAGTAAATAAATTCATAATTAATTATTCTTATGATAAAATTTTACTCAAAAATGTACCTAAAAGTTTTAGAAAAAAATAATATTATTCTCACTTACAATTCAAATTTATTTTAATTTCTTGTTCAAATACTTTCTATAATAAAGTTGTGGGTGTTTATTTTCCCTATTTATCCATTTTTTGAGATATAATTTTTTTTAATAGATCTATCAAATTTAGTTTCCCATTCATGTTTTATTTTGTATCCATTATTATAATATCTATTTGAGTTATTATACCCTTGTTTTACCTATTTTATTTCCATATATTTTTTCTTAATAAAATAATGTGTTCATCATAGAAAGTTTATCTTATTATGTATTAAAGTTAATGTCTTAAAATAAAAAGAAAATTTCAGGTAATTAGTGGGGTTTCTAATTCTTTATGTTCTGAAAAAGAATGATCACTTTTATATTTAATTCTCTACTAGGGATAATATTTGGGTAGTTATCTTGGATTTATATTCTATGGTAATACATTCAATTGATATATTGAAAATACATTTGTATGACCCTTTGAAAAAAAACCATCAAAATGATTTCTTTCTTATACTCTAAATTTTTAATATTCTATACTTTAGTATTCTTATTTAAGGGTATTGATATATATATATATATATAATTCCATTGGATATGGAAATTATTGACACATTCATATATTAATTTATTTCATACTAATAAACATTATAATTGTACCTTTTTTTATATTATTTTAAGTATTTATAGGATGCTCATTATTTAACATTATGAAAAGTATTGAGTATACCTTTTTAATCTAAGATTAAATTCATTGGAATATATACTTAAACGGTGGGGTTTAAAATTATATATCTCCTTTGTGTAATGGTAGGTCTCCATATACAACTAAGATATAGTTATGTAATAACTATTTCACTTCATGTATGATGTATTTGAATAGGGACTAAAAGATATTTTAATGATTTATACTGTTATAAATTCCCATAATTATTAATTATTATCATTATACATTCACATCATTATATATTCCCATCTAAATCTATTCCTAGAATTATTTATTCCCAATATTATACATTCTTATCATGACGTTTCCCATCATTATGTTATCTATAATTATATTATTTTTTTATTATTTTATTTAGAATTTTGTTTTAATTAAGTTATATTTATGTATTAATTAATATTAATATACACTGGTTATCCATTGTTTTTAGATTATGTATTCCTCGATCATGGTGTATATATAATTTTTTATAGTTTATCCCATATTGAGAATCTAATCTCACCTCTTTCTTATGTTTCACTATTTACACATGTAATAAAGAAGAATATTATGTATGATATTCTATAGATAACATGAAGGTTTAATAAATATGAATTATGTACTTTTTTATATACCAAGTCAGTGCTTGAAATGTAAATG
The DNA here is from genome assembly GCA_963277665.1 of Viscum album. Taxonomy (NCBI): domain Eukaryota; kingdom Viridiplantae; phylum Streptophyta; class Magnoliopsida; order Santalales; family Viscaceae; genus Viscum; species Viscum album. The sequence goes on from OY728133.1 coordinate 1,058,154,104, forward strand.
TAATACTTATGTATATATATAGTTCCCTAAGGACCACTAAACTATAGAAGCTATATATTTGTCATTATGTATTCTATTTCAAAATTATAATGATCCCCCGGAACTAAGTGAATGGAGTTAGCATAATTAATATCAATATTAATGAAATTTTGGTAGAAACATTAGGATGTGTATTTATAAGAACGCAGGTCAATAATGAAAAACTTTACAATGAAATGTTAAATTTTTTATAAAATCTTTCAGATGGATGGAAAAGATGATATAAATTTATGAAAAATTATTTTATTATACGAAGACAAAAATTATATACAATGATTTATATTTTATAGTATAATTAATAAACTAATTTTATATGAGATTGTATAGAAATTAGTGCATGGTATATGAAATAGAATCGTGTCTAGAATTAAGGCTAGTATAGGAATTTTCTTAATAATAAACTTATTAAAGTAATTTTTTGAGCTTGGTAAACTATTGATATAATAGGTATGCTTTATCAATTTATAAAAAAATAATTTTCCTATATATAGAAATTTATTTCCCCTCAACAAGTAATATTACCTCAGATTAATTCATAAGGTATCAAGTTCAACCTTTTTTAGGACCAATAATCTATTGCTAGTTGATAAATGTATGAAGGTATTGGAAAATAATTTTATAGATTTAGGATACATGAAAAGTAGAAAAGTCATAAAATTAGTATATCGACTAAGGGAAGATGATGATAAATTTTGATTGTTAATTAAAAAAACTAAGGAGGAGGAATAAGTAACAAACATAAAATGTTATACATTCAAATATATTTTATTATAGAAGTATTTTCCATGAGATAAATTATATGAGATTGAAAAAAATATTGAATATATGAGAGAAGTAAAAGAAGAAAATTATTCATTATAAAGTTAACTATATAATGTTGAAATGGAATAATTTAGACTATATACACAACTGGGAGAGTAATATGGGTTAATTATTTGATTGTTTATGGAGAATATAATAAAAAAACTTACTCTACCAAGCATTTTACATATATTAGGAGATTGTTATAATATCCAACAAGATAGAGAATACATTTCTAAAACCATAAATTAATAAAAAATATATAAATAAGAGGAAAATGAGGTAATGGTAGGTTGAGAGATCTTATAGAATAGATAATAATGTAATGATGGTTTTTTACACTATAAAAAATAATAGAAATAATAATCATAGATCTTGATTAAAAATATTTGGAACATTCTTTATGTATATAGAATTTAGCCACCAATATAACGAGTTGAAGATAAATGGAAATAAATTAATTTAAAATATTTCAACCTCAAGAAAATTTCCCACTAATAAATTCAATTTTTCATGCGGAAGGAGAATGATTCCCAAAAGAGAATCAGGGATTAGTTTTGAGATATTTCTATGTTGATAATAAAATTTGAATCTATAAATGATTTCATCACAATTATTATGGATATATATTCAAAACTATTCTACAATTTATTTGATTATATTTCTACATATTCTTTTATATAATTAATGTTTGTAAATAATATTGAGTAACGTACATTTATACTATAGAAATAATTATCAATGAGTGTAATGAGTGAGACCATAATTGAAAAAAAAAACATTATTACACTATGGTAACCCTTATCTTTATTACATATTAATTCATGATTTATTATATAATATTACACTTAATACAAACCTTAAAGATCTATAAGTCTAGTTTATTTTAGAAATAGGTAAATTATATAACAACTTAAAATAGAGATTACATCAACATTATTGAAAACTTTCTTAAAAATCTCATATTATTCCTTAATACTTAACAATTCATGGGATAACCTGGGGACATACATAAGGAAGGGTTGTGCTATAAATAATAGTAAGGAAATAAACATTGTGTAACATTTATAAATTAATACATTTTAGAAAATAGGCATATCAATGGTATATAAAATGGGTAATAATCATAAAAAAAGAACAATGAGGCATTAAATATCATGATAACATAAAGGTAACATGGTAAATGTGGCAAGAACGTAAAAAAATGCATCGTAAAAATAGCTCAAGGATAATTTCCAAGACATAATTATGGAAAAATTAACATTAATAAATAAATTTTACTCTCTATCCTAACATGAAGTCTCATGAAACTAAACATTACCCAATTCATTAGAGAACTATAAAATTCTAGATGCACTCATCACTTTTATTTCATTCTCATGCTTAAGTGTTCGACATATATCATAAAACATGGAATCGTTTATCATCACATTTTATTACAATATAATGGAGTGTGTAATAAATACATGTAAGTCCCCAATCATTAATTATAAGTTCATAAAGTTGAAAACCCTTGATATGAAATGGGTGCAGGTATTCACTACACAATTGTTCGGAATTGAAAATTGTGGAGGAATTTCAGCAGCATAACAACATCACATAAAAATTCATAAAATGTTTTAGTGAGAGTGAAAGGGGAGTATAATCATTTGGACATAAAATGGATAGTAATATCGACAAGTTAAAATAGATTCCAACAATAGTAATTGGAAATATAAGTCATAAGATAATAAAAAACTTCAATAAATAGGAGAAGGAAAAGATCCCTTACCTTGAGAGTGTGACTTCAAATGCTTGGGATGAGCTTCTTGAGAGCTTTGGGGAACCATTAGAGGAATATAAAGAGGTTATTACATAGTAAGTATGTGAAAAAAGGATATTTAGTGAAGATAAATGGGATATTTTGAGGGTTTATATTGGAAAAGACAAGGAATTTTTTTATCCTTTCTCAAAATTAGGTTTTGGACACTATAAAATAAAATAACCAAAACAAAAAACCCTCCCATGGTTTTTTCCCAAAGTATCTAAAAATGGGGAGTGATTTTCATTATTTTATATTTCTAAGGTATGAACTTAATAAAATAATAATTATGAAGATGTAGATGTGAGTCATACTCTTAAGGACATGATTTTAAAACCTTAAAATATATTAATGGTTTTGAATGATTCATAAGGGATTTATAAAATTAATAAAATAAACATAAAATAGAATTATATTAAATTTAAAACATATATTTTATCTTTTATACCATTTATTGAAATTATTACATCACATTTAGGTCATTATTATGTAAAAATGCACATGGTATATTTAAAGAGTTTTTATTTTTTACCCAAAAATTCAACTGTCATAGAAAATTTGGAAAAATTTACTATTGGATAATTTTTATGTTCCAATTAAAAAAATAATATTCATTTTATATAAATAATTTTCAAAATATTTTTATTTTTACTTTTAAAATAATAATAGACATTTATTGAGAAATAGTGGGTTTTTTGACAATAACAGTTTTCCAACCCTTATAATAATTACACTTGAATTCATAAAAATGATATGATCACTTATATTTAGTAAAAATTATTTAATAAAATTATTTTATTAATATATTAATTATTTGAAAAATCCATTAAATTATCAGAATAATCATCTTGATTGAAATTTAATACTACTTAAAAATACAATTTGTGTTTTATTGTATAAAATTTAAAATCATTTTTAAAGTAATGATAAGAAGAAAGTATGAACATTATCCTATTGAAAATACAATATAAATATTCATATTATTATGGTATTAATACATATCCCTTTATTACATAAAAAACTCTCTAAGGGTAAGGTGTGTGACGGTGATACTTTGATGGGGTGGTTTGGTATACATGGTTTCAGTCGTGATCTTGAGGAGCTTGAAATTATCCCATAAACAGTTTCACTCTTTCTTAAGTTGTTAGAAATCATATTGTTCTTCATCAAGATAAAATACAATTGATGTTATCCCCCTCATAATCACTGATAAATAGGCTTCATATGGTACGATCCTACTGGTTGAGGCCATTACTTCCTTTATTTGCACCATTTGGATTTTTTTTAAACCCTATATTTAAACTAATCATGTGATCACTATTAAACATATATATTATCAATTGGAATTATTATTAATGTAATTTTTAATACAATATGAAATTATAAAACTAAATAAATTCATGTGTTTTCTATATCCATAATATATAATAATTCATATAGTTAAATCACCAGGGGAATTTTATTTATAACAGTTTATGTCGTTAAAATCATCCCCCCTTCAGAAATTTCACCCTAAAATTTTTCTTTTCCCCACACTAAAATAGATGAGGGTAATTTTGTTTCATCACTTATTATGGTTCCTACATCACTTATTCAAACTTATGGTTTCTGTACATCACTTTGACCAGGTATATTTTCTTATTTTGTAGAAATTTCTCTCTATAATCTAAGATCTTCCCTAGATACTCCTCATATGAGAGATCATTCTTCAATAGTACTACCTCTAGATTGAGTACATGTGAGAGGTCTAGTATGTACTTCCTCAAGGGGTTACATGGAATACATCATGTACTTGATACAGGTTAGGTGGGAGCCCTAGTTGATAAGTCACTGCTCCAATGCGATCAAGAATCACAAAGGGACGTGTAAAGACCTAGAAATTATGTGGAATTTTTTTTCTTAAATTCATGGGAATTTTTACGAGTTTACGAAATCTGACGTTGCACGATTTCGAGGCCCGGAGAGCCCAGAATGATCTGTCAAAGTTTTGTTAAGCTTAAATTAATGTGCATAAGTAGTTTTCCTGAAAAAGTGGAATAACTCTTAAATGGTTAATCAGATCAAAAACTTGAGGGAACCGTTGCACTTAGGATGGCGGGTTTACCCTAGGTGCGACTTAAGTTTAGTCGGCGCAGGCCTCCTGTGAGAAATCCCAAAAATGGCATAACTGTAAATAAAATAATTAAATAAATTATTTTATTTTTCAAATGTTTATAACTCACAAACGGTAGCTCAGATTAAAAATATGAGACCACCACTAAACTCGTGAGGGAATTCTTTATTTAAGCAGATACTAACTTTGGCCGGCGTGGGCCATTGGAAAAAATTAGTTTTTGGTAGAAAATAAAATAATTAAGTGAAAATTATTTTATTGTAAAATTCATAACTTCTAAATGGTGAGTCAGATTAAAAATATGAGAGTACCATTGGGTTCGTTGGGGTGTGTTTCACCTAGAAAAATCCTAACCTCAACCGAAGCGAGTTGAGGGTGACTGATAATAATTTTCCGAACTTTTTTTCGGGTACGTTAAGTAAACGTGCGAGCGGCGTTTTGTAACTTATGAACCAGTGCTCGGAATTGAAATCTCAGGACACCGTTGAACTCACAACGTCGGTATTCGCTTAAGAATACTTTCACCTCTAACGGCTAGTAGGGGGTTTTACCTTAAGAATTGTTCCTTTTCTTTTCTCATCTTCTTTTGAAAGGAATCGTTGCGAAGTTCTGTGATTAAATTGTAGTTCATCGTACCTTTGATGAACCAACTTCTATCACCATAAACGCGGAGGGTTCGGCCCAACCTCACACGGCTCGACACCCTTTGTTGAATTTTCTTTGTGATGTTCTAAGAAGCAGCAACACAGCATGGAAAAGAGGTGACGACGACGTAGATGGCGAACAAGGGTCGCGCTACCCGCGGCCTCCGCGAACCGCACCACCGACCAAGCGGCGCCCAACCCAACGCCCCCAGCGCGCTGCCCAGCCATCCCAACGCCCCCGGCGCCCTGCATGGCCGGCCTGGCGCCCCCCCCCCCCCCCCCCCAGCGCGCTGCCCGGCCTGCCCGATGCCCTAGCGCGCTGCCCCGGAACACTGCTCGCGCCCCTGGCGGCCTGCCCGGCCACTATCGGCGGCCTGCCCGGCGCCACCGTGGCCTACCGCACCCTACCCGGTGCACCTGCGGCCTGTCGGTGACCATTCGGCCTGCCTGCGCCCCGCATAGCCTACCTGCTAGCCACCCGGCCACCGGCCTCCCGAGCCGACCCGCGGCATCCCCCGCGGTGTCGCTGGCCGAACCGGACTGGTCTTCCAGGCCGAGTTACCGAGCCGCATATGTGGCGACTACTGTGCCGAACCACCCTCACGGTTCGTTGGGTCGGGCCCAATGGACAGGGTCAAAAATTAGCGGGCTGACCCACCCAATGGGTCGGGTCAGACCCAGCAAGTCTGATCGGGTCGACCCAAACCGGGTCGGTCCGGACTGGGTTGGGCCGAGTCGGTCCGACCGAGTCGGACTGGACCCGGGCCCATTTACTGACCCATTACCTTCTTGGGTCATATATTTGGAACCAGACGTCCGTTTGATGAACCGTCAGTGGCGCTGGTATTCTTGGAGCATATTTGTCCCTTTGAGTATACCCCACTAGAGTTCGGGGTATAGTTGAGTCACGGTCAGGTTGGTTTGTACACGAATCCAACCGGGCTGCCGAGACTAAAATGCTAATAACTCACAGACCGGGCATCCGATTGATGCACCGTCTGTTGCGTTGATATCCGTATGATGTGGCGGTCCTTTGAGATACTTCCACGTGAGACCTCATGACACATGGAGTATCGACCAGTAGCTCATGGAGCAGAATCTCCCAGAGACGAGAAGACAGAGTGCGGAGACCTAGTAACTATAAACCTGACGACTGCTTGACCGATTCGACTCTGAGTGATTCGACTAGCCCAGTGGATGGAGCGCTTGGTTTAGCGGCAGACCCACGGAGGACAGAGCGCCTGGTTTGGCAGCAGACCCACGGTACTCAACAGGAGTACCTATGTAGGCTATTAGGGGGAGCACCCGGTTTGGCGGCAGACCCACAGCGGACGGAGCGCCCAGTTTGGCAGCAGACTCGCGGTACTCGACAGGAGGAGTACCTCAGTAGTCCAAGGTTAGTGAGTAGCGCCTCAGAGTCGCGATAGGGCCACTGTACTCAACAGAGGAGGAGTTCTCCAGCAGCCATGGTTTCAATAATGAAAATCCTGATTTGAGCTGAGTCAATGACCTTTTTGTTTTCCTCATGATTGGGATGGGTTACTTGATAACTTAGGTATATATATGGGCATATACCTAAGTAATGGTTATCTGTTGATTTCATACTTTGTGGTTTATCCTTTTTGGATTTTGTGAGACCTTGAGGGTCTCGGGGTCCCTACTGAGTATCGTTATACTCACCCATGCACGGGCTATGCCCGCACCTCGTTGTGTTGGATGAAAACGACGGAAAGCGTTGACCGAGGTGGAGTATACGAGGACTGGACAGTACTCGGAGGTGGACCTCACGATGAGTCAGTACCCAGAGGAGACGGACGGACGTGGAGCACTGAGGAGGCTATCTGTACCTACCCTTCAGGTAGGATCTGTGGTGGACGATCCAGGAACTGCTAGACACCTTCCATTTGTTTTTCTTTTTAGTTGTACCTGTTTGTCTTTTTCTTGTACTTTACTGATGGGCTTGTATTTCCAGCCCCTTTACTTTCAGCATACTTGTTTTACATTTTTTACTTAGTTTTTTCTTCTGCTTGTACTCTGGCTGTGTTTTTTTATAGTTATAAAGGCAATACCTTCCCAGTCTTAAAGATTTACACCTTTGGTGCTAGTCGCCAGCCACTGGCCTATGGAAGGTAGGCTTGGGGTAGTCACAATACGAGCCTCGGGGGACAGGTCGTGACAAATTGGTATCAGAGGAGTCGGTTCTACTGCAGAACTCAGGACTCTTATCATTATTTCTGTGAAGCAATAGTGTTAAGGGTACTAAGTGTGGTCTTCAGTTCAGGGAGTCCAGTGATGGTACGGCGGCCGACGTATCCATACACCAGGACCCTGACTAATGATTTCCGACTTGGTGCACGAAAACACTGATTGCATGTGTATTTCCAAACGTTTTTTTTAAGTCAGCTCAAACCAGGTTAGCTCACCATGTATAATATTTTGACTGTGTCGCATCTGTTCAGGATTCCTCCATGTAGACAGCCAGTTAGAGTTCTGATAGATTACACGATGACGGCCCACCAAGCGATGAGGCTCTGGTGCAGGGCCCTTTTACTATGTTGGCACCTTCGGGTGGTGTACCAGCAGCACCACCACCCGTTGGGAAGAAAATTCCACCAGTCGTACTAGAGGATGGTGCACACCGATAGAGCGCGTTGTATGAGTTCTAGTAGTAGAGGCCTCCGAGTTTACAAGGCAAGACAGATTCCTAGGCAGTAGAGTATTGGATGGAGGCGATTACTTGAGTTTTCCACCTAGTTGAGACACTAGTATAGTAGATGGTGATCTTAGCTACTAGTATTTTCCAGTGAGTGACCATGAGGATGGTCCGCATAGTGATGAGGCTTCGGTACGTGGACCGATGCCTGAGATAGTACCTCCAGGTAGTGATCCATCTATATCACTACCTGTTGGTCAGCAGTTATAGCCAACAGTACCAATAGATAACACATGTAGGCTTAGTGCCTTACACGTGTTTCAGCAATAGATACCCCTCAGGTACCGAGGTGAGCCCGAATCACAGGTGGCCGAGGAATGGCCTAAGGAGATGTCTGAGAGTTCTTTGGAGATTGTACAGCTTCTTCAGGACAACATGTCGGTAGCTGAGTATTCATCGAGGCGTACCGATCGTTTTGGGTAATTGATCACTACGATACGATCAGTACTTTAGATCTCAGACCTCAGAGCAAGGTGTGTTTAAAGTAAATCTGAGCCAACACTTTTCTTTTATGCATTCCTACTTATGCTAGGGTGCTAGAGAGAACCTTTTTGGTTGAATGTTATTTGGATGAACGGATACAGCTAGTGAATGTTAGCAGTGGGAAAGCAGGGAATTGGTGCCAGTCTTAGAGACTTGGGTGTGTAAAATTTTTCAATAAGAGGAATTTTTAAGGACAAATGAATCTACAGAGCAGTAGATGTGGAAGCAGAGCTAGGAGAGCAGCAAGAGGTGGTGTACATTTCAACATGTTACAACCACCTGCCTTTGTAGTCCCTGCCAGGCTCAGGAAGATGGAGGGTAGGGGAATAGAGTAGCTGCATGCAGTCAAGGACTGTGACCCAAGGGGTCTAGGAATGATTCGAGGTATGGTCTATGTCTACTACTAGATTTCGTATCAATAGACATAGGTACCAATCATTCCGTCCTTCCATGAATCTTGTCCCAGACCTAGTTAAACTGTTGACTTGACCCTCACGTCTGGAGATACTTTTGGGAGGAGACTCGATAATCACACTTACGCCGACAGTGTGATCTGAACCTTAAGGCGAGAGTTTCGATTGGAACCTCTTAGTGGCAGTGTCAAGGCCATATGACGTTAGTTTGGGTATGGATTGGGCAACCACAGTTCATACACAGATTGACTGTATTAGGCAAAAAGTTTGTGGTTTATTCACAATGTTGGGATGGGGTTTTCCTTGGTCGGTGAAAAGGGAAACCCATGCAGCACAAGATAAACTCATGCTTAGGAGGGTGTGGTCGGTCACTCTTGAATAGGTCAGCCTTACCCTCATGGAAACTGGAATTTGAGTTTTTTGTAGAAGTGGCATAGTTTGGGAATAACTTTTCAAAAGATAGACCTCAATTCAGGCTATCACCATCTCAGATTTCGAGATGAGGATGTGAAGAAGATGACCTTCAAGTGTCGGTATGACTACTACGAATTCTTGGTTATTCCCTTTGGCGTAACCAACGCTCCAGCAGTGTTCATGAGTCTGATGAACAGGATCTTCCATCCTTACCTCGATCGCTTTGTCGTAGTCTTCATAGACGACATACTAATCTACTCGACTACTGAGGAGGAGCATGCCTACCATTTGCAGGTAGTACTGGACACACTCTGAGAGCACTAGCTTTATGGTAAGCTCTCGAAGTGCCAGTATTGGATTTGAGAGGTTCACTTCTTGGGACACATCATCTCGGAGGATGGAGTTGCAGTGGATCCAGCAAAAATTGAGGTGGTACTTTCTTGGGAGCCACCCAAGAGTGTGACGGAGGTTTGGAGTTTCCTGGGTTTGGCTGGATACTATTGGAGATTCGTTCCAAACTTCTCTAGAGTTTCAGAACCACTATCAGCCTTGATGAAGAAGGGGAAACCCTTCGTGTGGTCAGAGAGATGCCATTAGATATTTCAGGAGCTGAGGTAGAGGTTGACTAGTGCCCACATCTTGAGGATCCCAGAGGAAGGCATGGGGTACGTAGTTTACTGCAATGCATCAAGGACCGGACTCAGGTGTCCTGATGTAGGAGTGAGAAGTGATCGCATATGGTTCTCAGCAGCTGAGATAGCACGAACAGAACTATGCTACCCATGACCTGGAGTTAGCAGTAGTGGTCTTCGCCCTGAAGATGTGGAGGCACTATCTGATGGGTGAATTTTTTACCATATATTCTGATCACAAGAGTCTCATGTATATCTTCTCTCAGAAGGACCTAAACCTGAGACAGCGGCGATGGCTTGAGTTCTTCCAGGACTATGAATTTGAGATAGTCTATACTCCTGGGAAGAAGAAAGTTGTTGTGAATGCACTCAGCAGGAGGACTGGAATTCATCTACTAGGAGAGGCGACAGAGCAGCTAGCTGCCTTTCTGATATCCTTTGTGGATAGAGAAGGAGCATCCTTCCTTTAGTCTCTTACAGTCACTCCCCCACTTCTTCAGTGAGTCAGGGAGGCACAGCGTGGGGATGCTGACTGCGAGACACGACGTGCTCAGATATCCACAGTACAGGCACCTGATGGATTTTATGAAGGTGGGGATCATGTCATACTCTTCAGAAGATGTACTATGGTGTCAGTGTCACTTTAGGAGGAGGTGTTGGGGGAGTTTCACACATCCCCTCTAGCGGTACATCCAGGAGTAGATAAAGACTGCACATAGCAGACAAAAGTCATATGCTGTCAGGAGACGGAGACCTCTGGAGTTCGAGAATGGCGACCACGTCTTTCCATGGGTCTCACCTCAACGAGGTCTACGGAGATTTGGCCGAGGCGGCAAGTTATCTCCGCGATTCATCAGACCTTTCCAGGTCCTCAGCAAAGTAGGCGAGGTGGCTTACCTCTTAGCTCTTCCACCTCAGTAGCACCAAGTACACAACGTCTTCCACATATATTAGCTGAGGAGATATGTGCACGACCATTCCCACATCATCGACCATGGAGAGCTAGACATCGATGATGGGGCAACTTTCACAGAGGTTCTAGTGGAGATTGAGGATCGAAAGGAGCGGGTCTTACGTGGATGATCAATACCTCTGGTGTGTGTTTGTTGGCAGCAAGGTAACCTCCAGGAGAGCACATGGGAGTGGGAGGCTCAGATACGTGCTCAGTACCCTCATTTGTTCCCTTAGTGTGAGTTGTAGCATACGGGGACGTAAAGCCCTAAGGTGGGGAAAATTTAAAGACCCGGAAATTCCATGGAAATTTTTTTTCTTAAATTCATGGGAATTTTTACAAGTTTGAGAAATATGACGGCGCGCGATTCCAAGGCCCGGAGTTCCCGGAATGATCCATCGAAGTTTTGTTAAGCTTAAATTAACGCGCGTAAGAAGTTTTCCTGAAAAAGTAGAATAACTCTTAAAAGGTTACTCAGATCAGAAATATGAGGGCACCGTTGCACTCAGGATGGCGAGTTTACCCTAGGCACAACTTAAGTTTAGTCGGTGCGGGCCTCCTGTGAGAAATCCAAAAAATGGCATAACTGTAAATAAAATAATTAAATAAATTATTTTATTTTTCAAATGCTTATAACTCACAAATGGTAGCTCGGATTAAAAATATGAGACCATCGCTGAACTCGTGAGGGCATGCTTTATTTAAGAAGATGCTAACTTTGTCTGGCACAGGCCACCAGAAAAAGTTAGTTTTTGGCCGCAAATAAAATAATTGAGTGACAATTATTTTATTGTAAAATTCATAACTTCTAAACGGTGAGTCGGATTAAAAATCTGAGAGTACTGTTGGGTTCGTTGGGTCATTTTTCACCTAGGAAAATCCTAATCTCAACCAGCTTGAGTCGAGGGTGACTGATAATAATTTTCTGAACTTTATTTTGGGTACGTTCGGTAAACGCGTGAGCGGCATTTTGTAACTTATGAACCGGTGCTCGAAATTGAAATCTGAGGACACCATTGAACTCACAGTGCCAATATTCACTTAAGAAGACTTTCAACTCTAACGGCTAGTAGGGTGTTTTACCTTAAGAAATATTCCTTTTCTTTTCTCATCTTCTTTTGAAAGGAATCGTTGCGAATTTCTGTGATTAAATTGTAGTTCATCGTACTTTTGATGAACCAACTTCTATCACCATAAATGTAGAGGGTTTGGGCCAACCTCACACGGCCCGACACCCTCCTTCGAATTTTCTTTGTGATGTTCTACAAAGCGGCAACACAGCATGGCAAAGAGGCGACGACGACGTAGATGGCGAACAAGGGTCACGCTACCCCCAGCCTCCGCAAACCACACCACCGACCAAGCAGTGCCCAACCCAGCGCCCCCCGGCGCGCTGCCTAGCACCCCTAGCACCCTACCCGGCTGGCCTGGTGCCCCCCCCCCCCCCGGTGCGCTGCCCGCGCCCCTGGCGGCCTGCCCGATGCCACCGCGGCCTGCTGCACCCTGCCTGGTGCACTCGCGGCCTATCGGTGACCAGCCGGCCTGCACACACCCCGCGCGGCCTACCTGCTGGGCTCCCGACCACCGACCTCCTGAGCCGACCCACGGTGTCCCCCGCGATGTCGCTGGCCGAACCGTCCTGGTCTCCTGGGCCGAGTTACCGAGCCGCATACGTGGCAACTACCGTTTCGAACCGCCCTTGCAGTTCGTTGGGCCAGGCCCAGCGGACAGAGTCAGAACTTAGTGGGCTGAACCACCCAATGGGATGATTCAGACCCAGCGAGTCTGACCAGGTCGACCCAGACTGGGTTGGGCCGAGTCGGTCCGACCGGGTCGGACCGGACCCAGGCCCATTTACTGACCCATTACCTTCTTGGTCCATATCTTTGGCACCAGACGTCCGTTTGATGAACCGTCAGCGGCACTGGTATTCTTGTAGCATAGTCGTTCCTTTGAGTATATCTCACTAGAGTTCAAAGTATAGTTGAGTCACGGTCAGTTTGGTTCATACACGAATCCAACCGGGCCGCCAGGACTAAAATGTTAATAACTCACAGACCGGGTGTCTGATTGACGCACCGTCTATTGAGTTATGACCCCTATAATGTGGAGGTACTTTGAGATACTTACACATGAGACCATGTGACACTTGGAGTATCAACCAGTAGCTCTTGGAGTGTAACCTCCCCGAGACAAGCAGATGGAGTGTAGAGACCTAGTAGTTGTAGACCTGACGACTACTTGACTGATTCGACTCGGAGTGATTCGACTAGCCCAGTGGACATAGCACCCGGTTTGGCGGTAGACCCACGGCAGACAGAGTACCTGTTTTGGCAGCAGACCCACAGTACTCGACAAGAGGAGTACCTCTGTAGTCTATTAGGGGGAGCACCCGGTTTGGCGGCAGACCCATAAAGGACGGAGTGCCCAGTTTGGTAGCAGACCCGTGGTACTCGACAGGAGGAGTACCTCAGCAGTCCAAGGTTAGTGAGTAGCGCCTTGGAGTCATGACAGGGATACTGTACTCGAAAGAGGAGGAGTTCTCTAGAAGCCGTGGTTTCCATAATGAAAATCCTGATTTGAGCTGAGTCAATGACCTTTTTGTTTTCCTCATGATTTATATGGGTTACTTGTTAACTTAGGTATATGTATGGACATATACCTAAGTAATGGTTATCTGTTGATTTCATACTTTGTGGTTTATCCTTGTTGTATTTTGTGAGACCTTGAGGGTCTCGAGGTCCCTATTGAGTATCGTTATACTCACCCCTACACAGGATATGCCTACACCTCATTGTGTTGGATGTAGATGATGGACAGCGCTGACCGAGGCAGAGTGTACGAGGACTGGACGGTACTCGAAGGTGGACCTCACGACAAGTTGGTACCTGAAGGAGACGGATAGACGTGGAGCACTGAGGAGTCTATCTATACCTACCCTTCAGGTAGGATCCATGTTGTACGATCCAGAAGCTGCTAGACACCTTCTAGCTATTTGTCTTTTTAGTTGTACCTGTTTGTCCTTTACTTGTACTTTACTGTTGGGCTTGTATTTCCGGCCCCTTTACTTTCAGAATACTTGTTTTACAGTTTTTACTTAGTGTTTTCTTCCACTTGTACTCTAGTTGTGTTTTGTTTATAGTTATAAAGGCAATGTCATCCCAGTCTTAGGGATTTACACCTTTGGTGTTAGTTGTCAGCCCCTGGCCTATGGAAGGCAGGCTTGGGGTAGTCACGATACAAGCCCCGGGGGACGGGTCGTGACAGGATGGATGTATCTTGGACTAAGCTTTCCTTTCTTCCCAAATATCATGACTTTATTTCATAGATATATTTGGATTAATATAATTTCTCCATCATCAACTCTAGGTATCATTAATGATTTTTAGAATATCTCTTTTGTTGACTCTAAGAAACTTTGATGTGTTGTTGAATGGTCTTAACCTTTTCCACCATTTCCTTGACCATTTTAAGACCTAGCAGTTTGAGTTCCCCAACTTCATCCCAGTATTCAGGTGTTCTACACCTCCTCCAATAATAGGATTCAAAGTTATCCATTTAGATTATTGATTGGAAACTGTTAATGTTTGAGAACTCAGCCAAAGGAAAATATTGATCCCATCCTCCTTTGAAGTCAATGGAGCAGGCTCTCAACATGTCCTCAAGTGTCTGGATAGTCAGATCTGATTGGAAATTGGTTTGAGGGTGATAATATGTGATAAATTTCAACTCCATATTTATAGTATACTGGAGACTCTTCCATAACATAGAGGTAAATATTGGGTCTTGATCAAATATAATTTATATTGGTGTTCTGTGTAGCCTCATTGCTTCTCTAATGCATTTCCTTGCATGTTACTTGAGTAATAAGTCCTTTTGAATTACAATGAAGTGATAATTCATCATAAGATGATCCACCACAACCCATATAGATTAATTTTCTCTTGATGTATTCATAAGACCAATGAAAAAGTTCATGGTGACATTTCCCCATTTCCATGTAGGTATGGGTAATGATTGCATCATTCCCTTGGATTTATGCCTTTACGCCTTCACTTTCTGACATACAAGATATCTTAATGTATATTTCATGATCTCCTTCTTCATATTTTCTGAACAATAGTTTTATCTAAGATCTTGATACAACTTTGTGCTTCCAGTATAGATGGATAAGGCCAAGCTACGTGCATCATCCAACAGCTCCTTCTTTAACTCAGGCTTTGATGGTACATATAGTCATGACCTAAATATTACAACTCCTTCTCCATTAACATTCAACTCTAAGGATTTATTTTTTCTTATAGCTTCCACATTATTTTGAATTCCGAAATCAACTATTTGGGAATCCTTTAACATCTCCAGAAGAAATATTTGAGCATTTATTTGTGAAAGGATTGATGATGTTCCTTTCTTTATGATTCCAATGTCCATCCTCTTCAAATATAAGAAGATAATATCCTTCTCAATTCTCATCAATGATATAATTTTTTGAATTCTTCTACTTATAGATTATTCTATATTATTCACTTACCCAATATGTTAGTAAATTGTAAGTTATAGTCCTTGATCATCTCTAACCATCTTTGTTGGGGCATATTCATATCTTTCTATGTGAATATATACATGAAAATTTGGTGATCCATATATATTTCACATTTCTCCCAAAATAGATAATGTCGCCATTTTTTAAAAGAAAATACCACTTTAGCTGACACCAGATCATGCATTGGGTAGTTCTGTTCATGAAATTTCAACGTCCTTGAAGCATAGGCTATGACGTTGTCATTATGTATTAACACACAACCCAATACCTTCTTCAAAGCATCACTAAATATAATGAAAATTTATCCACTTTTGGGTAGAGTGAGTAAAGGTGTAGTGATAATCCTTCTTTTTGACTCCTTGAAGTTATCGTCACATTCATAATTACATGAAAACTTCACTCCATTTTGATTTAGCTTGGTTATAGGGCTTAAAAATCATGAAAACTTTCTCAAAAATTGAAGATAGTACCCTCATAATCCAAGGAAACTACGAATATTTTTCATAGATGTTGGACTCAACCATCGTTCAATTGATTCTTTTTTTGAAGGGTCCATAGATATTTCATTTCTTGTGATGATGTTCTCCAAGAATGAGACTTCCTTTAACAAGAACTCACATTTTCTATACTTGTAATTAATATTATCCTTTCGTAAGCTCTTTAGTGTAGTTCTTAGATACTCTTCGTGATCCTCCTTTATTTTTAAGTATATTAGAATATAATTTATAAATACTACCCAAATTTTTTCAAGTTAACTCCTAAAGATGATATTCATCAATTCCATAAATATTTATAGAGAATTAGTGAGTCCTAATGGTATTAATATGAACTCATAGTTCCCATACCTTGTATGAAAAGGATTCTTGGGGATATCCTCCTTATTCACCCTAACTTGGTAATATCCTGACCACAGATCCACCTTAGAGAAGTATTGTGGTTCACATATCTAACCGAACAAGTCATTAATCCATAGTAGAGTATATTTGTTCTTTATTGTGACATTTTTAATCTCATGATAATCAATGTAAAGGCGCAATGACCCATCATTATTCTTGATGAAGAGGAATGGTGCACCCCATAGTGATACACATTGGCGTATTAAACCTTTATCCAAATTATCCTATAGTTGTTTATTTATATCATAAATTTCTACAAAAACCATTCTATATAGAGTCTTGGATAATGTTAATGCCCCAAGTATAAACTTGATTGAAAATTCAACCTCTCATCTACGAGGAAGACTAATAAATTTCTTAGGAAACACATCAGTGTATTCCCTCACAATGTGCATGTCTTCAAGGATGACCCTTTCCTTATAATAAATCATTTAGGCTATATATTCTTACTCAAAAGAAAATAATATTCATTCTTTAGATTTTGGTGCTAAATAAGATTCATTCTCCTCCTCTCACTTGTACAGAATGAGAATTCGATTCACGATATGGAGAATGATTCCCTTATCATTGAAATTTATATTGGATCTATATATAGAAAGCCAATCTATACCAATAATTGCATCAAATTACACCAAAGGGAGTATGAAAATGTTATATGAGAAGTTAATCCCACAAAATTTTATAGGGGAGGAGTTATATACTTGGGATACAATAACTACCCCATTCAACATTTTCATTGATAGCTATATTTCCATGCTTTGTAGTGGTGTTTGAATAGTTATACTAAACTTTTTTTATATGAAATAATGTGTAAAACCGGAATAAAAAGGTAAATTCACTATTATTGAATGAATAAATAGTATACATGTCATCGATTCATTGTTAGGATCCACCTTAGTGGTTGTAATGGAAAAAATCTCACCCCTGCTACCTTAGAGGTTATTGGTTGTCTATAAAAACCCTTGGATTAGGGAATTGTTTTACAAAGTGACATGATTCCTTGAAGTTGAAGCAACGAACAATACACTAAGGTTTTACCTAATCATTCCTCTCCTCAAATGAATTAGTGGGTTTCTCTTGTCAATAATCTCTATCTAGGTGATCATCCTTCTTGCACTTAAATCTTTTCCTCATCCCCCGTAATAAATTTCTAGGGTTCTTATTTATACTCCTTTTCAAAGTGGGATGTTGAAATATATTGGTACCATTAGATTTATCCATCAAAATGATATAATTAAATACTTATTTTTAGTTATTATCCCCATGATACCCTTGAGATTATTTGATCTCTATTTAGACTTTTAGGGAACATCGATCAATTTCCTCATAGTTATCAAAGTCTCATATTGCTAGGGCTTTTCGTAGACTAGGTTTTATCCCACAAAATAAGTTTTAAACCATGAATTAGAGGGTAAATACAATGTAGGAGGCATATCATGGAAGTATTGTAATGTTTTAATCATATGTACTGATAGATTCATCATCTTTCTATTTGAGGGAAATGAAATACCTTTCCATTTAAAGTTAGAGAGTGCGAGGAAAATATTTATCAAAAAACATTTTCCAAAATTCCTTCCAACCCATAACTTTGATATATTACTTGGAATTTGTATTCTTTATCAATGTCCACCACTGATAATCTTCTACCTCCATATAATAAATAGCCATTAGAACCTTCTCTTTCTCAGAAAACTAATGTATGGAGAAGATCTTATCAATAGAGTTCATCTATTATTTTATGATTAAGCAATCAGATGATCCATTGAATTTTGGGGTCCTTTATCTCATAAATCACTTTATTGTATATTGATATTTTTTAGGGGGTTTTCATGATCCTCCTGATCTAGTTTTATATTCATAACCTGATTCAGTTTAGATAGTATCATCACAAAGTTTGTGATTCCCTCTCCCATTAGTTATGGAATCTTGTTGGGGCAATCATCACATTTCCCTTCACATTGGTTGTTTACCTGATTCTTCCAATTTCTATACATTGGCTAGAATAAATGAAAAATTATGGATGATTATTTTTAAACTATTAAACACATAAATGGAAATCCAATGATATTAAAGAGTTAGATTATAAATGTAATTTATTTCTTTAACTTATGAATTTCTATTATTTAATTAATTTTATCCATGATCAATTTCATAACATATATTCTTATAGGTATTTTTTACCCTTAATAATGGTTCTTAATGAGCATATAAATTTACCAAACCATATACCCTGAGAGTGTAAAACTAGGTGTGTAGCAAGGTTCATTTTCATGCACCAGTTCTCGATCGAGTCAATCTCAACGTAGTGTTTTCGGGTTTTACCCTATGTACATCTGTGCCAGAGCCACATCCACTTGTAGTATCTAGATAGGGATGTATTTACTTAATAAACCACTTAAACTATACTTACCAAAATTTATGGATGTTTTCTTATGCTTATTCTTATCCCTAAGGCTTTCATAATAGTTTTCTATTCCCAATCCAAAAAATAACTAAAAATTTCCTTTGATACCCACTATAACAATCCTGTTATTTATTACATATTAATTCATGATTTATTACATAAGAATACACTTAATATAACCTAGATGATTGATAAGTATAGTTTATTTGAGAATTAGGTACATTACATAACAACTTAAAATATGGAATACTTCATCTTTATTGAAAACTTCCTTAACATGGTCATATTATTCCTTCATATTTAACATTGAATGGGATAACATGGGGACATACATAAGAAAGGGGTGACATATAATGCCTATTAATGGAATAAACATGGTATAACATGAAGAAAGTAATAAATTATAGATAATATTCCTATAAATTGTACATAAAAGGGGTGAGAATCATAAACATGAACAGTGAGGCTTGATATAGCATGATAACATAAAGGTAACATGAGAAATATGGAAACAAATTAAAACACTGTATCATAAAAAATGATCAGGATAACTGGAAATAAATCATGATGAAAAAAGTACCATAAATGAATCTGGTTTACTCTATGTCCCATCATGATGTCTCATGAGACTAAAAATTACCCAATTTATTAGAGCACTATTTGATTCTGGGCACACCTGTCACTTTGATTTCATTCCCATGCTGAAGTGTTCCACATAGATCATAAAGAATGGAATCATTTATCATAAAATTTTATTCCACGATCATGGAGAATGGAATAAATAAATTTAAGTCCAAAATAAATAAGTATAAGTGCATAAAGGTGAACACTGTTGATTGGAAATGTGTATGGGTATTCCCTATATAATTGTTTGGCATGGAAAATCATGGTGAAATTTCGGCAGCATAATGGCGTCACTTAAAAATGCATAAAATGGGTTGATGAGAAAGAAAGGGGTATATAAATTTTTTTACATAAAATGGAAATTAATATGTACATTTATAAATATATCCCAACAATATTAATTAGAAATAGAAGGCATAAGATAATAAAAAAAATTAATAAAGCGAAGATGGAAAAGATCTCATACCTTGGGAGTGTGACATCAAATACTTGAGAAGAGCATATTGAGAGCTTGGGGGAACCTTGGTCGGATTATAGATATGGGAGGGAAGAAAATGGATGTTCTAAAATAATTTTTAGTGAAGATAAATGGGATCTTGGGTGGTTTATATAGAAAAATTTAAGGGAATTATTTATCATTTCTCAAACTTAGGTTTTGGAATTTATAATATAAAATAATCAAAACCAAAAACCTTTCCATGATTTTTTCCCATGGATTCTTCCAAAATTGAGTGGTTATAATTATTTTATAAGGATAATGTACTTAATTAATAAAATAACTCCATTTCTGATGTGTAGGTGATTCATACTCTTACAGAAATGATTTTAAAACCATAAAATATATTAATTATTTTAGAGGATTCAAAAGGGATTTAAAAAATAAATAAAATTAACATAAAATCACATTATTTTAAAGGTAAAACATATATTTTGTATTTTATACAATTTATATTATTTATTACATCATATTTGTTTCATTCTTATGTTATAATACACACCGTATATTTATACAGTATTGAATTTTTACTCAAAAATTTGACTATCTCAGAAAATTATGAAAAATTAACCATTGGATAATTTATACATTATAATTCAAAATATAATATTAATTTTATTTGAATAATTTTATAAATATTTTTATTTTTACTTTTAAAATAATAATTGACTTTATTTGAAAAATTCTGGGTTTTTTGACAATAAAAGTTTTTAAACCCTTATAAGATTATATGATCATTTATATTTAATAAAAAATGTTTAATAGTAATATTTTATTAAAATAATATTTATGTAAAAGAATACATTAATTATTCAAAGTAATCATGTTGATTGAAATTCAATTATAATTAAAATACAATTTGTGTTTGACTATATAAAAATCATTTCTAAAGTAACAATAAGAAGAAAGTATGAACATTATTCTACTGAAATTAAAATATAAATTTTCATATTATTAAGGTCTTGATACATTTAAATTAAATACACTATCATACTACCTAAGGTTAAGGTGTGCGATGGTAAAACATTCATGGGGTGGTCCGACATACATAGTTTGGGTCATGATCTTAATGAGCTTAAAAATCTTCCATAAATGAGTTCTCTCATCCTTAAGTTATTATATCTCAACTTGGGATTGGTAAAGGGAAATCCCAGTGATGATACCTTCCATAGAATATATAATAAATTGGATTCATAGGGTATAATCCTATTGGTTGAGGCAATCACTTTTTCTGCGTCAATTAGATTTTTTAAACCCTTATATTTATACTAATCACGTGATCACTATTCAATGACTATATTATCAATGATAATGATTATTAATAGTCTTTTAAATCTGATAGGATATAATAAAACTAAATAAGTTCATATGTTTTCTATATCCATGATATATAATAATGCATATAATTAAATCACAAGGGGAATTTTATTTATAATAGTTTGGTTCATTAAATACACTATTCAGTTTATACTATGTGGTTGGTCCCTAGTTTAAAATATTATTTTCATGACCATGACTAACATTGATGTAATATTGTGGTTGGATTGGATCTCCCATTATCAAGGTCGACCTCATCGAAAATTGAAAGATGTTACTATTTGTGATATTGGTATTTAATATTTTATTATTAAAGGGTTAATTTATTTACTTGAATCATTTCAATAAATAAACCTTAAGGATAACCTTAGTGAGATACATGGGGAGTAAGTATCTAAAGAGATAAACTAGATCTTTTATTGACCCATTTTGAACCATAATATACCCCAAGTTCATTTCCCAATCATCAGAGGTTGGAAACTAGAATTGTGGTTATAATTTAATTAATGAAGAATGATTTACTCTATTTTAGTAACAAAATTGTTTCGGTATATTTTCTAGAGAAAAAAATAGAATGAACCATTCATATGTTAGGTTTTTCAAAAAAAAATGTAACAACTTTTATGTTAGGGTATACTTGTTGTGACTGTATAACAGTCAAAAAAACTATTTATATATATGAAAACAAAATATAATATTAAAATAACTATCTAATATTATATATAATAAATCAGATATATAAACCACGATTAATAAAAAGAAACTTATGTGGAAATGTGCCAATGATGTGTCCTAACAATGATAGCCTCCCATTATCTAGTAATTCATAGATATCTTACCTACTAATATGATTTAAATGCCAAGATAGTACACAAACCATCCAAGAATCTATCTATGTACTTGAGTGAAACTTCATATCCACTATATTTTACATGTAGTGTGTGAGTATGAAATTATAGTAGGCACTAAAGAGATACCTCAACTCCCGTTGAAAAATAATCAATTGAATTAATGTGTTGGATTCTAGTGGATTTACATAAATATAATTTATCTATTAAGAATAGTTAAAAAATCATACTTGACATCATGAAAATTATATATCAAAGAACAATAATAGATAATTCATACACTACCAAGAAGATTCAAATATTATTCAATCATAAAAAATAAAAAAGGAATCACAAAATTTTATTGGTCAATCCAAGAGGGAAAATGTACATGCATTCATTTTACATACTCCTAAAGTTTGTAAATAGTTTCTGGGGAAGAGAATATATCCACTTGGTAGAGGTAAAATCACATGTGTTGGAGGTGCGTGTAGTTAGTGGTAATGGGAACAAAAACCACTCAAAATATGGAATATAGAGTGAACTAGGATCCCTCATATAGAATTTTAACACTTCCATATAAATTAAAACCTATTATATATTAGAGGAAGTTTCTATAAATTTATAATAATACCAAGAAATATACTAACCACATAGAGGATAACCATTTTCTATGTTTACAAACAATACTGATGAAAAAAATAAAAAATATCACAAAATCTTATAATAATAAGAGAACCCTTATAAATTGAATAACAACAAACATCACTAAAAAACTAAGGATATATGTTAAAAATAATATATATTCCATAACATGGTAAAATAAAGGGCTCAATAATGTTAATTTAAAAATAAATGGATTTATAATAGTGTTTTTATTTTAGAAGAAAGCCTTTTTTATTTAATAATTACTATATACCGCACCACGTGATGTATCTTAAATATGTATAGGTTTATTTCATGAAATTGTTTCTTATAATATACTATTATATAACCTATACCACTTAAAGGACCATCAAGGAAGTGTTCCCTATTAAATATCGCTTCATGGTATCTATTACTCAACCCATGAGTAATATTAAGACTATAACCCTACTTGATCCACTAACTAATATTAAAAAACAACTTAAACACTTGAAATAACTGCTAATATCACAAACCCCTTTTCCTCTATCTCACTACCACTAATGCTTTACATACACTCTTTAACATTCCTAAGTTAATAAAAAAGTTAACCAATATTAAAAATAACTATATTAGTATATCTCTCACTGAAAGTCCATTATGGTAGTAAAAGGGTATAATAAAAAACCCAATCCATAACCAAATAATGAATTAAAAATATAATTACAAAATAATGATAGTAAAATTGGGTAATTAAGAACTATATTATATGTTTATAGGGAAGGAATCAAATATAAATTCATAAACAAGAATACATATTCTCTAATTAGTTATCTCAAGTCACTTAGTATGAAGATTCTTTAAATCAACTTTATGTGAGTTACCTAATTATATACCATTAAATAATAAATTGATTAAATACCCAAACAATGATAGTATAAAAAAATTATTAGTAAACTCTCTTTATGAATCATAGACCAAACAATTCATTTCTCATCCATTAAACCCAGCAAACAAATCTCCACCAATTCAATCTCTTAATAGAGGATTAGTGTTGTTCAATGAATTATGATTCATTTAGTTCCTATATATAAAGAAATAATTCATAATTTTTGTCATAATAAAATACATAAATATAATGTTTTTTATAAATAATAATTTATCTAAAAGAATCTTCATTCAGGATCCAATTACAATAGATGTAAGGAATAACATAGACAACCAATGGTCTAACTAGTAATATAATCATAAAATCACTTATCCAACATCATTTTTTAACACAATAAATAAATAAAAAATTAAAATTAAATTATAAGTATAAAAAAATATATAGAATATTTATTCATTAATTTTAAATTTATGTGATAACATTATATATGTGTGAAAAATGATAAAAATAATAAAAAAATTAGAAAATATTAATAACTCTTTAAAAGAGTAAAGTATCTAATAAAAAAATAATATAACATATCTTGGTATCTACATGATAATAGAAACTAAACCATTAATAACAAATTATGTTCAATTAAATATGTAATAATTATAAAAAAATTATGAAAACAATAATTTTCCAAAAACATATCCTTTATATTTATGAAAGTTCAATATTAGAAAATTATTAAAGTTTAGGAAAAAAATTATTTGTAACATCACATGAAACACATAAATAAACTCTTGTGGGTGGATACAACTTACCAAAAAAAATCATTGTATATCTCATCCTTCCCTTATGACCACTATAGATTTCATAATAACAATAATCCATGTTTCATAACCAACCAAACCAAAATAATTAAATTCTAAAGTTATAAATAAAAAAACTAGAAAAAATCCCCCACAGAATACTAGAAATATAATTTTAACACTCAAAATCTTAAAATTCATAAAATAGAAAAACTAAATAACCGTCAATTTTAACACAAACAAAAAAAATCACCAGAATAATTTTCTTATAAACAACTTATAACTGAAACAGTTATCAATGGAGTAAAATTAACTATAATACAATTTATATAGATAAAAAATAAAAATATTTTTCATCATGTATATATTTAAATATACTCTAATTAAATCCTTCATCGAATCCCTACATAAACCAAATAATAACATAAAGGGGGAAAGGGAAGAGGAAATGAGTAATAAAGGATAGGTGTTTTAAAAAAATCTTTGAAGTGTTTTTGGGGAGTTTTTATTGAAAATGATAGATTTATATCCTATAAAAGACTCATTTTATCATTTAAGATTCATTTTATGAAGTGATTATAATCTTGGAGGAATTTTGGATAGACTTTAGTTGAAGGTTGGATAGAAGACCAAACAATGTTGTGGCTCATCTTTATTATGTCATGGTGTAAACTAAATTTTCCAAAAATGTATGGAGTGATTAAATTGAACCACTTTTTTATTATACCTAGTTTGAAAATTTTATGCTAAATTCAACCGCTTCATGACATGTCTCATGGTTGTTATTGAGTGTTCTAAATTGGGATAAAAATGGGATATTATATAAAAAATAGGTGTTGTGGGTGGATTTTTTTTGAAAATATAAAATCTAATCATAGAGAAAAGTGATTTGCTGAATGTGGTTTATAGGATGTTTAAAAAACACTCTTGTGTCATGGGGAGTTCAAAAATTATTGGTGTGGTCATCATGGTTTGATGGAAATAGGGGAATGGATAAAATCCATGTGAGTTTTAGCTAAGTGTTTCTTCTATAGATGAAACTGAGATAAAAACTTGTTGTGGTTTGCAAAAAAATATATCATATTTAGTTCTAGATATTTTTTTAATAGAAGGAAAATTTATTTATTTATTAGAGATAATAGATCTACTGGTGGCGTTTTGTGGATTCAGTGGTTTTACTGAACTCATCCACTTTATAGTGATGTAAAAACATTTCGTGGTGGGTTAATTATGGCTGATATCTTAGATTCAAAATTATTATTTTATTAGTTTTTATTTGAGATTTAAAATAGGGATATTTTGATTTATAATTTGAATATCTATTTGTATAAATTTTACAATGTTTTTTAAATATGAATAATGTATTTTATAAAGGTAATGATGGACTGATTAACATGAATTCGAAAGTTAACTTCCTACATAGATAAGGATAAAAAGATAGATCAAATTGATATTTTTTTAGAGTTAGAGACAACTATAGATAGTATTATTTATTAAAAATATCATAGGAGTTTGACTATGATTGATACATAAGTCAAATGTATAAAAGTAAGATCATATTTTTTATGAATATGGAGTATATTACTACACCGATGGAGGTGTAATTTATTATTTTTCTTTATTTTGATCAAAATAGTATTCATGAGAATATTGAAATCATCTTGAGTAAAATATAGATGTGTTATAAATATTATGATTTGTTATAAACCAATAGGGATAGTGATTCTAATATAAATTTGTAAATAGGTAGTGAGGTTAAATGGATTCTGGTACACCAGCACATTGTCATGTGTATGCTCCTTGGAGGTAACCCAGTTTGGGTGAAACTTGTATAATCACACATGTATATTTATGACTTATTTATATCATTATTCATGATGTATATAAGGATTTTTCTTTCAACTAATAGTGAGACAAGATCATTAGAATGGTATGTTAAAAAATTTCATACCCAGATTTAACCCCTTTAATGTTATCCTTCCTTGTTCGGAAAAACAAGTGGAATAAAAGTGGAAAGTTATATATAAAAGGGTTTTCTATATTTATTAGTTATGAAATTTTTAAATAATTACAAATGTATTTTTATCTTTTATAAAAATAATTTCAATCTATGTATGAATTGTAAGAAATGATAATATTTATATTTAGGAATGAACATGTACACAACTATATTTCATGAAGCTGTGACTAGTATAAAAGGATGAGATATATCAAAGATATATCATAAGAATATGGATTCATGCACTTAAGGAATTAATTATATAGGGGTTTTTTTTAATATAATTGATATGAAAATGATGTCATGAAAATCATCAAATTCCTTTTGAGAAATGTTTCTAAATATCTATGAGGTTGAATCAAAGGCATAATAATAAAATTTTCAAGTTTTGTAGGAAAATTATGAAGAATTTAGGATGAACTAAAATTAATCCATTAATATATTATTTGATTGGGTGAATGAGATTATAGAGGACATGTGAAGACATGGTGAAATACTTGAATACGTTACTATTGTGAAGTGAATCTTGAAACAGTTTCCACCCCACTTAAATCTAATAGTTTTAGTGATAAAGGAAAGGGATCTATAGACTATCTCATAAAAAATATTTGTATCAAACTTATTTCCAATTATATAAGGAATAATAATGATGATCATAGGAAAAAAGAGAAAAATCAAGTCATGGCATTCAAGTCAATGATAAAATATCACTATTGAGAATGATCTCAAGGATAAATAGGTAAATGTGGTTATTTCATTCCTTTAATAAAATAAAAAAGTTAAAGGGAGTGTTTAAATGTAATTTTTCACTCTCTTTCTTCTAAATAGAAAGTTTTGGAACCTTATAGCTGTGTTTTCTATGAAGTTTTGAAATTATATGGAAGATAACTAACAAATGATAAAATTATTGGGAGATATGAATTGAAGTAGAAGTTCAAATAATAATTTATTTAAGAAAAATAACCAGTTACCTAAGTGATCATAAGATCTGATGAATTAGAAGTGGAAAAAATTAAGGATTGTAATGAGCTAAGTGAAGAAGTTTTTCTGAAAGTAATATATAATAACCAAAATTAAGAGAAATTTTATAAATGATATTTTAAAATTAAAGGTGTTGTATACCTCAAAGTAGAGTTTGAGGCTATTTTTAAATAAGTAGATGTTTGTAAATCTAAAATGAAGATAACCAATGGAATGGTTCATGATTAAAAGCTCTATATATAATAAAAACAAAGGGATAAATATGAGTTGATGTCTAAGATTGAAAATCATTAGTATAAGATGTCATATAACTTTAAGAAAGTAGTTAAACATAATATTAAAGTTTAGTAGAAGATCTAAATCATTGATGTATTGACCAACATAGTGAGATAAAGGGTTAAATGAGTCATGAAGATCAAAGGATAAGTCATTAAAATGAGGATAATTCATGAATATTGAGAAATAGTAATGACTCCTTGAATGACATTGAGAAGTTGGATCAAATGGGAAAGGAAAAATTAAAGGGAATCCATTTAAATAATGAAAACAATTTGAAGGTTTTCATACAAAAATGATGTTTTCATAATAAAGGAAATAAAGGAATGTGTCTTGATCAAAAATAATATTCCATCATGATAGATTCAAATAAATAAGCTTTTACTCCTAGAATAAAGATTAATTTGGGATTGACCCAAAAGGACATTAGATAACTAGTGAAAATACATAATAATAAAACTCAATCTAGGTGTTATTATTATATAAATATTGATTATACATAAAACTATATTCCATAATAAATAGGTACTTTAAGAAACATGATAAATGGAGAATTTGAGCTAAAATAAATACATTTTCTATGTTTCTAATGGATTTTATTTTTTTGTATGAAGGTTACAGATACAAATACATGTATTACTCATTGAGGTAAAGAAAGAGTTTACCAAGGGATACTTGATGTCACGTCATGAAAAAAATAAAAGGAGACATCAATAAAGAAAAAAACACAAAAATAGTATTACACCTTTGTAAGATGAGGAGGACCCATAATATTTGGATAAGGAGCATCATATCAACCACTAAAGTATATGAAGAAAATATATTTGTTAATGAAAAAAATATTAATAAGGATAAAATAGTGGATATTTATTTAAAAGAAACAATTTGAGATGGAGTGTGTATTATTTATAAAATATTAACTTCTTGTATAATAGGAAACAAATATATTGTCATCATGATCAAATATAATAAGGAAAGAGTCTTATGGTTTTGAAATGATGAAGGATTTAAGACCATTGGATCAATAAATTGAAAAATTATTAGGAAATTAATCATGAGAATGGATTTATTAGTTTTTAATGGTCTTCGTAAAAATATTTAATTATAAGTCAATTTTATGAATATAGGAATGAAAAAAATACTAAAAATATTGGTAATATCAATGTAAAGGATAGTGAAATCATGATTCAATATTATTTCAATAAGAGAGATATCTACCTCGTTAAAGGAGAAGAATATTTTTTTATTCTATCTAATTATGATGAAAAAAATTATAGAATAAATTACTTGTCCACTTGAGAGAAAAATAATAGTAATATTTAGTTAAACAAGAAGGTTCATGCAATATCCCTCAGATTTCATGTGAACATTATCATACATGAAATATTTTTTAAAAGGGAAAATCATTCTGAATTCAAATAATATGAAATCAATAGGTCAATGAGGTTATGGTAATTGATGAATGTTGATGTTTATGGGATGATATCACTACAGGATTTTGAAATAAAGATGTAATATGTATTATTTACTAATGGTTATGGCTAAATGGAATGGTTGATAGTGATCACTCAAAATTTTTAGGGTTCTAATTACATAACATGTTATCATAGATGGATAGATAATATTATTGGATAAAAAAATTAAATTCCAAACTAAAATGGAATAATGTTTACTAATATCTAGGTGGAGTATTTACAAAATAAGAATGGGATAATGTGTAGAAACCTTGATGTTTGGGGATATTAAAAAGTAGTTAAGTGATATAATGAAGTGAATTTATCAAGGGGTAGTTTTTAGATTAACTCAATTGAGAAATATTTGATATAGTATTTCTCTTTACATCTGGAGTTAGAGATATCTTTTAAAAATAATTTTATCTAATAATTTGGTTTTTATATAACTTTCACATTGGGAGCATGTTATGAGTTTCCTCTTCAGATGATTAATTCAAGTGTTTTGATGATTGGTTCATTTTTTATTTATTTATTACATAATCATGGATGATTTATGGGTATATTATACTTTGTTAATTAGTAAATTAATAAATATTTTTTGAGGGATGAAAAATAATGTTGTGATGAGTTGATCATTATGATGCAATGTACCTGAGTATAGGGAGTTATTAATCTTATACAAGAATCTATTTGTTATCGATATGTGTTACATCATGATAAATCCCTATGG
Organism: Viscum album; assembly: GCA_963277665.1. Taxonomy (NCBI): domain Eukaryota; kingdom Viridiplantae; phylum Streptophyta; class Magnoliopsida; order Santalales; family Viscaceae; genus Viscum; species Viscum album. The sequence goes on from OY728133.1 coordinate 1,058,183,963, forward strand.
AATATATAAATTTTCCTATATTATTATTTCATCATAACAGTGGACTATGATTTAAGTATGCATATATATCTATTTTGAGAAATATTTTCACACCACAAGTCTGGGTGTTACATCATAGTAAAGGATTTCATGTTGTAATGATATAGTCCATGTAATTTTTGAGAATCACTATAATTAATGGTTTTGTATTAATCAAGTTTATATTTAGGTAATGATAACAAGGACAATGATAATTTTTTGGATCTCATTTATTTTTTGGAAAATCAAATTTAGAAATATAATCCATTAATTTTATATATTTAATTGATCATATATCACACCATAATTAAATTATTCATGAAATTATTCATTCAAATTATTTAAAAGTAGTTGTTTTATTAAAAAATAGAGATAAATAAACTTTGAGATAGTTGACCCAGCATTACATGGTGAATCTTAGAGGTATTTTGGTTATAATTGAGGAGGATAATGAAGGTACAAAGTTGATCTAATATTAGAGGCACGTGAGGAGGATGTAAAATATTGATTAAATTATTGAAGCTTTATAGATAATTCTTATTCTAGATTTTTTATACCATCTTCTTACTCCATTCCTTGCTATTTTTGATAATAATGTAAAAACATGGACCATAGGATCACAACTATTGATATAAAGGATTATCCACTTGATAAAAAGAGTGTGAAAACCCTAAAAATATCTTTTTTATATGTTTTTTATCTATATGAATATATTAAAATCACATTTTATCATTTATGGATCCTACACACTAACCAATAATAATAATCATCATTTAATAGTTAGTTTTTTTGTAACCACTAATTCACCCCCCCCCCCTATATAGTGGTTTTTCATCTTTTCCATTGAATTATTAGTTGGTATCATAGCATGACTGTTCTTGAAGATATTATTCTCTTTTCATAAATTAGTATTTTATAGAGGTTTATTTTAAAATTAATTAGTTGAAATAATTTTAAATGATTTTAGTTTTTTATTTTATTTTTAGCATATTTTGATCGAAGATATTTATGTAAAGTTTAACAAACTAACCAAGTTCAACCTATCATTTCAATCTAGTTGGACCACTATAAGGATTGAGGTGTGTTCTTGATCACCCTATTTATACATCTAGTTCCATGGTATCACAAATGACCATGTGGGAATGATTTTACCCTCAAGAATACAAGGATATATACTATGTTCTAACTAGGAAGCCAATATGAGGTTTATATCCATTGGATAACCATGATAATAAAATGATCAGATATAATAAACAAGATTGATTTAAATAAGGAATAACAAAAAATTAATAACCAAAATATTTTTACCAAACACTTTTGTCATTAATAAAACTATTTTATACAAATATTATACAAACCACCATAATGAAAAAAAAATAAAACAAAACAGGAGGCGTAGGAGGACAATAAACAACATGAATTAAATTGGTCAAATTAACTTGGGAGATAAACCCACCCATTACCATATGACTCTCAAGTCACCACCATAACACAAAATCACCTACTTTCCAAAGGAAAGTGGTTTAAATCCAAAAATGAAATGCAATACCTAAAAAGAAACCATATAGGACATAAAGGTTACATTAACACCAATGTGGGTATATAGGGTGTGAACCAAGGCCTGGTAGGATACCAATAAAATCCCATTAAATTCCTTTTATAAAAAGAAACCAAGAATTATATTTAAAAATAAATATTAGAAAATAGGTTTTCATTTCATCTTTATGGTTTGAAATCAAAAATAAAATTAAACAGTTCCTTTTTACAAACCATTCCTTTGAAAACACACATCAACCCTTTCATTTTTATTTAAAATGTCACTTTTGAAAACAAATCATTCACATATTTTTAAAAATGACTTTAAATGAATTTAAATAATATATAACACTTAAAAAAAGTACCCAATTTCCCTTTAAAAACTATACACACATTCTAGAAATATTAGTAAAGATAATAGATAAACCATACTAAAATATAAATCAATAGAAAGTTATAAATTAATGGAAATAATAGAATGGATAAAAACCAATAAACATCAATACTAAACCACAAGAGTGATCAACAAATAAAATTACACTCAATACAAGAAATAAGAAACTTGTATTCTAATAAATAATAAATAAGCATAACATATGATACATAGAATGAGGAAAAAACAAGGAGACTATTGGAACAATACTCAAAGTGTGTAGGTGGAACCAACTACCAATAGGTTAATATTCCTATAATTCATCACCTAAATCTCTCTCAATTATCCTCATTAATGGCACATACCCTAGCTAGGTCATAGCATTTAACTAGGGGAAACTATATAGTGTGTAAATATCAACTATTAAGTAATCTATACCTCAATTTCCTACTATGTAACCTAGGGTTCCTCATGGAATAACTAAAATATGTGGCCTAATAATCAAGTATACATCAATTACATGAAAATCACATGTCACCAAGGAAATATAACACCAAAATATTATGAATCCCACCTCCAAAACACCCCCTTAAATAATTACCCCTAACACCAAGAAAATAAAGATGAACCAAAATTAAATGAACCATTAAAAATTCATTCAATAATAAACAATGTGTAATAATGAGGATCAGTCAGGGTGTAACCATCAATCAATAAAATATCATTCTCACTAGATTCTAAATGGGAATTTTCTTTAAAATATATGAATCACACTTTTGTAAATACCTTTTTAAAACCAAATTTGTAAATAATGTAAGTTATAGAAAGCACATTAAAAACTTTCAGGAACCAACATGCCAAAATAATGAAGTACATCATCAAAAAATCCATTAAATAGAACCTGTACCCATTTTATAAAACATGGAGTGATTTTAAAATAAAAAAACTCTACTTATTAAATCAAACATGGACCATATCATCATGAAAAAATCAGTTTTTTATAGAAAACAAACATTGTAATTTTATCAAAAACTTAAAATGAATAAAATAACCTTTGAAAACAAAGTTTCGTTGAACTCTAAAATTCACCCATTTTTTCAAAGGAAAAATAAATTAAATAATGGAAAATTTTTTGCAATAAAATATATATATATATATATATTATATACTTCATTAATCTAGTTCCAAAACACTTTTAAAATATCATGTATCTAAGGAAATATTCAATAACATGAAATGACATGAAAACACTTACCTCAAATGGCGTAACTATGTCTCCTATGATAAACACATCTAGACTAGGTATCAAGGGGGACCATATAATCCCTATGAACCAAAAATCCCAAAATTTAGACAAACTTTGGAATATAAATTATCTATAATAACCACTAGGGTTAGAAAAATTGGTAGAAATAGGAAGAAACCAAGAAGATGTGGAAGGAGGAGACCTAACCTCTCAATCTGGGTATAGAATTACTATGAAACCACCCTATAATCACTAATGAGAAGGTTGTAGGAGGATTGAGTGGGATTGGGATTCCCCTCATAGGTAGGGTTTATAGTGAGATGAATCCAAAAGAGGTTCCCCAATTAGAATCATGAGTAAATGAAAAAAAAACTCAAAGCGGGGTAGGTAATGTGGTTTGGAAAACCATGAAGTAACCATGTGGTTTACACTAAAAAAAATTATAGAGGTTACATAGTTTATGTTGCATGGTTCCTCAAATTATTCTTTAAACTATGGTTCCCTAGAAAATGTCCAAAAAAACCTCCCTAAAACAAGTTTTACTCAAGTGATGAATTATATTTATAAAATAAAACAATAAATTGACATTTCATGGTGTAAAAATTTTCCACACAAAGATACTTTCTACCCAAATAAAGTCATCAAAAACTTAGTACAAGTGTAAATGACATGTCTACTACACCTATAACAAAGGTTTAATCAATTACATAGCCTCCCAAACCTAGAACCAATAAAATGGGGTACAAACAGACCACTCCTAATGAAATACACTAAAACAATATATGAGATTTATCAACCACAAAGTACTATAAATCCCAAAATTATAGTCCTCAAAAAATAAAACAAAGGATTCCAAAAAAACAAGATGTTGGTATGACCACTCCTCTGATATGATTTAAACTCAAGAATTCTAACATATGCACACATCATAACTTATGAGTGCCTCTTAAAACCATAGTTAAACTAAAGGAAAAAAATAAAAAAAAAATTAGAACATTCGACAATAGTTATAAATAATAAAACATCCCAACCAAAATAATATCAAAATATAAATCCTCGAGAACAAGGAGATCATGTAGATATCAACCGTCAGTCTACCAAATATTTTTTGATATTTCCTAATAAAAATGAACCAGATAATATCAACACCAATAAAGTGTGTACATCCTAGATAACACCTAAATGATCGCTAAAATAGATCATTGATATAGCTCATTCCATGAAATATGAGAAATACCAAAAACATGAACATGCCTGAACAAAAAAAGGTGTGGTTCTGACCTCGGGTTATGTAACTACATTGAGGATAATTTGCAGCCAACATTACAAAACACATACTCCCAAGGGTTCTAAAATAGAAAACCCAACCTGGTATCTCACATTATCTAATTGGAAACCAACATATTACCCATGTTACTATAGCCCACATCCAAGTAATGGCCATTATATCCATCAAAAAATCCTTATCCCATGGTCCACACCATGTACAAACAAAAAATGATAATTATGAATCAATAAATAATGAATACATGGACAAAATATATTTCATATATTACAAAAAAAGATACATGGTACAATAGTTATGGAATAAGGTCCAAAAAAAGAAAAATTACAAAATAGACACTCCCAAAACCACAAAATAGCTTCTAACTCTATAGTGGAAGCAACACCTGAAACTACTACCCAGATCAAATATGGGTGCAAGAAAAGTTATTCTGAAATTAGTTTTGATTATAAAACCTATGAGGGTGACCTATAAAACTACATAAATGATAGGTTCTTGGAGATTTCAGATATGAGGGCCTAGTGTGTCTAGATATCCCACAAAAAAAGCATAACATTGTCTTTCACTTCCCTAAGGTGAGGTACACAAATTGGGAAGATATATTATCACCATAAACACATCCATTACCCTTCTTATCGCTAGTTGAATAACCCTTACTAACACCAGTTAGGGTTAAAGAATCACTTTCCCCGTGTTTCCCTACCAACAATGCCCCAACGATGATGGCCTTATATATCACTTCCACATAGGTAGTCAGGCCAAACTAGAGCACCACCTAACTAAGATATGAATTAAGGCCTCTAGAAATGAACCAAGCCTTCTTCAAATCATTAATGACCAACACTTCGGATAAATAGACAAGTCCAATGAAATTTTTAATATATACTTTCATAGATTGATCACCTTAATGAATACCCAATAACTCCAATGACTTCTCAATACTCACTTTATTAGGATAAAACCATTCGATGAATATAACATTAAAATATCCCCAAGACAAAAAATCTAGCATTTGGGTGTTTATAGTGAGCTTTCACCAATCCAATCCCATCCCTCTAAACAAAGGAGTGGTGCACTTCACCTTAGAGATTTTTGTAGTTCCTGGTGATTTGAAGATTTCTTTGACATTAGCTAGCCACTTCATCACCTCTTGGGATTCTTGGTCACCAAAAAACCCTAAAAAATTACAATTCATAAAATCTTGTACATGATCCACAAGCTAAGAAGAATAGGGATCTGCCACTTCATCATGTTTTTGGGTAGACTCAGAGATAGGTAAGATCACATTTGGATCAATATAATGACTACCTAAGGCTTTCCCCTCTTGATTCATCGAATCATTTCTAAGGGTAACATTATAAAATATCCCCAAATAAAACATTTAATCTAACCACCCCAAAACATAATATGGGTGATACAAAAGAACAATTCAAAAAAACCATGGTCAAAAAAAATATTTTAGAATATTATTAAAAATATATATAATATTAAATTCTTTCCACTTCAAATCACCACATAGGTTCATCAAAAACCTTTTTAATAACCTGAATAAAAATAAAAAAAGGAATTTCACTATTTTCAAAAATTATACCATATTTGAAATCTTCTATTTTATCTTGAAACCAATAAAATTCCTTCCTTTCAAACCAATTTCCCATTATATATAGAACACCAAAATAATTTACTCGTATATGAAACAATTCATTCTTTGGAAATTAACACAGTACTAAAACCATCCATTATCCCAAATAATTTATGCTAAATCTCAAAAAAAATCACAAAATAAATTCTAAAATCCCAAAACATGGTTTTATAAACAAGATAAATTGATAAATCATAAGACATTACTTTAAAAAATGATCAAAAATCCTTCATGATCAGTTAAAATTCCACCAAAATACTCATAAATAGGCATCAATAATCATAAAATATGTTTAAAGCACAAAAAGAGTGAAAATAAAAAAAAATTATCCTTTGCACATGGTTTGGAAATATAGTTTTTTAAACCATGTTCCAACCATTTGAGTGGTAGTAGAAGCTGTCCAGAATAGTTTCATAGGACCTACACATAGTTTAAAAAAATGTTCCTTAATCATCAACCCCTAGATTGCCTCTAGTCTCACCATTAAACTAGGAATTTTCTAAAACATCACTTTTTATCTCCCTAAACCTCAAATTGGAAGAAAAACACATCAAAATATCTCAAAAATAAACAAACATAAATCCCAAATTCAAAAAAAAATCTTTACCACCCATTGTAACTCAACATTCAAAACAAGGGATGGACAGACACTTCCCCGGACCTATCGATCAAGCTCTAATGTTCCTCAATCCAATCTACCTTTGAACCCCAAATAAAAAGTTGTATCTGATATCATTTTTAAATTAACTGCACTAGGTCATCCTTACACATCACACGATTCAGCACACCACAAAGTCTGAGGTGCGTTCTCGATTTCCCTGAGCTAGAAAATAGTGTCAGGGAATTCCATATGAATAAATGGGAATTATTTCACCCTCAAGAAAATAATTATAAACAAGGTGTTCTTACCAGGAACCCTAAATGTGGTTTCTATGCCTTATATAAATATGGTAATAAAATAAGTACATATAATAAACAAGATAAAACCAAAAAATACTTGATGGAATGGAATAACCAAAATATTTTCTGCAAACACTTTTCTTACCAATAAAACTATTTTATAAAAAATCTCTTACATACAACTATAAGAATAAAAATTGAAAAAAAAATAGGAGGCCAGAGATACTGATAAATAGCATGACTCAAACTGGTCAAATAAAGAAGTTAGAAAATTCCACCATCACCATGTGACTCTCAAGTCACCACCATAACCCAACATCCTCTATTTTACCAAGGTGATCAATATAAATCCATTCAAACAATACAAGACTTGAAAAAGAAACTGTATGATAGATAAAATGTTATATACCCTTCAATGTGATTATATGGGGTGTGATACAATGTCCAATCAGATATCATGAAGAGTTTATTGCATTACTTTTGTAAAAGAAATCAAGAATTTGAGTTTAAAAATAAATATGGGAAAATTGGTTTTCATTAAATCTTTAGTGTTTGAAAACAATTGATACTTAAATACCCCCATTCCATAAATATGACCATCAAAACTTCATATAAAACCTTCCTTTTTTATTTAAAACATAAATTTTGAAAATAAACCATTTACATAGTATTGAAAATGACTTAAAAATAATTTAAATACAATCTAGAAATTAAAACAACTACCCATATCCCTTTAAAAAATTCACACACACTCTTAAAATATGAGTAAATAACAATGGGAAAACAATAATAGAATTTTGATCCCTAGAAATTCATAAACTAATAAATATAATATAATGGATAAAAACTTTTCAACATTAAGGATAAACCACAAGAGAGATAGACACATCAAATTAAGGTCAATCCCATAAATAAGAAACTCACATGATAATAAACAATAAATAAGAATAACATATGATACATATAATGAGGCACCATATTAGGGAATAATGGGACAATATTTTACTTGCATAGGTGGAACTCAACAGGTTAATGGTAATAAAACTCATCACCTAAATCACTCCCTATTAGCCTCATCACTAACACATCCCCTAGCTAAGTTATAAAATTCAACTGGGGGATATTATCTAGTGTGTAAATCTAAACTAGTAAATCAGTTTCCCTAAATTTCCCACTTAGTAGTCTTTGGTTCCTCTTAGAATAGATAAATAAGGTGATCCACTAGTCAATAATTCATTAATCACATGGAAATCACATGTACTAAATCTAATATAACACAACAATCATATATATCCCATCTCCAACACACCCCCTTCAATACTGACCCCCTTCCCAAACACATAAACATGAATCAAAATTCATGTAAACATTAACACATGAACAAAAAATTTGTAACAACAGGGCTCAAAAAAAATTTAACCATCAATAAATAAAATAAATTTCCCATAATATACTAAACATTCCTTTTCATTAAAAATAAGGAATCACACCTTTAGAATTCCCTTTTTCAAACTACCTTTGAAAACAAAGTATATTCATAAAAAACACAAAAACAACTTCAAGGTGTCAAAATGCCTAAACAACCAAGTACATAAACAAAAAAATCCATTCAAGAGAGCCCAAACCCATTTTCAGAGAACATGGAATGATTTTAAAACATAGCACCCCACTTCATAAATCAATATTGACACATATCATTATGAAGAAATCATTTTTCAAATAAGAAAACTAACATTGTAATTTTTTCAAACACTTAAAATGTATAAAATACCCTTTTAAAATAAAATGACATTGAACTATTAAATTCTACCATTTTATCAAATGAAAAATCAACCAAATAATGGAAAACCTTTGACAACACAAATATATATATCATATACTTCATTAATCTAGTTAAAAATGATTTTAGAACATCAATAATCCAATGAATTATTTAATAAAATTGAATGGTACAAAAACACCAACCTCAATTGGTGTAACCATGTTACCTATGATGAATACCACTAGATTTGGTCATTATAGGGTCCCTATAATACATTAGAACCAAAAACCCAAAAAGTTAGAAAACCCTATTCTTATAAATTAGAAAAAATGGATACTAAGGTTATAGAAAATGGTATAAATAGGAATAAAACAAGTATAGAGTAAAGGAGGACCCCTTACCTTTAAATTTGGGTGAGGAATCACAAAAAACAACCCTATAATCTCTAAGGATAAGGTTGTATGAGTAAGAATAGGGTTTGGTAGGCACCTCAGATGTAGGGTTTGGAGTGGGAAATCCAAATGAGTTTCCCCCAATTAAAAACAATAATGAAATACTAAAATAACTAAAACCAAAGAAGTTTTCATGATTTACTAACATGGATTTGAAAACTTCGTGGAAAATGTGTGGTTTCCAATATCAAAAACTATAGAGGCCAAATAAATTCTATTGTATGGTTCCTCAAACCTTGTGCTAAATCATGCAGCCCCAAAAAATGTCTAAAATTGAATGTTTATACACCAAAAAACCATGAACTCAAGGGATAGGTTAAATTTATAGACCTAAATAAGAAATTTATATTCCATTGTGTCACAAAAATTATGAATTTTCTTAATAATAAGGATTCTCTCATATTTAATAGAAATGGATTTCATCTACAAAAATAAATGATGATTCTATATCATCTACCATTTATCTTATAAATTCTTAACATCATCTAGAATGGTGTTTATATTCCAAAATTCATTATATATTATAATTTTCAATTCAATAATAATGGTGAAGCTAATAGAAGAGTGTATAATGTGTTAATTTCATCCCTATTTGAGGAATATTTTTTCATGGTAATGATAATTAATATGTTAAATGAAATTTAGAAAAAACACCATGATATCAATGAAAGGAATAAAAATTTCAAGGATTCACAAATATAAAAATTTCATTCAAAATTTTAGGATATTTAGATAGAGAAATATGAATCAAGGGATGAATTTTTTGTACTGGTGAATAAAACTATGAGATTGATACATAGCTACATAGAAGCTCTTATAGATTATATCATGGAGAAGAAATAAATGGTAATTCTTATAAATATTTTTTATTACAAAATATCATCATTAGAGGATAAATGCATGGATGAGTAGACTATTTATAAGATTGATAATGTTTTGACATCCTACAATTGATGATGGGTCCTTGAGTAAGAAAATAAAATTTAAAATGTATAATGCATTTAAAGTATCAAAAGTTTTGAATAATCAAAAAACAAATAGGCCTATTGATATGAAAATAGAATATACAAATGATCCCATGAAATTTAATTAATGTATATCATTATTCACTAAATATGTTTAATGTCGTAAATGAAGGTGTGATCAACCTATACACACTATTAACAAGTGTCTCACATTACTGTCAGTTCCATTTAATGGGAATGAAAACTCTAAAAATTTTAAGAGGGTGAGTAATAAATAATGATCTATAATGGTTTAGATGGTTTATAATGTATTGAAAATATAAATCCTTGGATACTTGATATATTTTTCTTGTTGCATGTGATGATAAAAAATACCTCTTCAATGATATAAAAAGTTATGATAAAGGAGTTATCACTTTGATAAATGAGTGATCACTCAGTGTAAAAGGTTTATAAAGTAAAAATATTGGTGAAAAGAAGTTTTAATCTCATATTTTTCTCATTATTTTTGTATTATAGAATAATATCTCAATTTTATCTCAAATTTTTGATAATGGGATGGAGGTTATATTTTGAAGTAATAGATGTGTTATTAGAAGTATAAACGATGGAACAGTAATTAATAAGGGATATTAAACATGTGTTAACTTATTATAGATTTATAATGATAAAAATATTCATTTCATGAGAATAAATGATGATAATGTGCTTTATCATAGATGAATTGTCTACTTAGGTAAAAATAATATATCTAAGATTTCCAATTATGGATATATGGGAAATCTACTAAAGTTGAATAACGAAAAAGTCCACACTTATGATGTGTGTTATTAATAAAAAATTGTAAACAATTTTTACAAATGTTTATACCAAGATATGTTTTATAGGAGATTACGAAGACCATAAATAAGTGGATGAGACATAAGGAGTGTTTTCTTAAATTCTAAATTTAAATAAAAATCCCCTAGAATGTGTCATTTTTTTCTAGGTAATAAGTTTTAGAGAAGTGATGTAGTGGATATGTTTATTACTTTGGATTTTGTTTTCAATAATAGAATCATATTAAAACTCACATAAAACAATATATATTATATTAGGAGAATTATATTAGGATTTTTTGTGAATTTTCAAAAAAGTTTAGATGGTTTTTGATGTAATATAAATGTCCCTTTGGAGTTGAGAAAATCCAGTTTGAAAAATGACTAAGTCTAAATTCATAAGATTCATTATACCCTGTGTAAAAGTAAGTATTAGTAGAATAGTGTAAATTTTATAGAGTAATGATTTATTAAGAGTAAATATAATAGTTCATAAGGGTGACTTTGAGCAGATTAGGGAAAATACAGCTAAGTCCCTAGTTCATAAGTGTAACCTTACTGCATTTTTAAAATCGATTCTAAGAAGATCATAGAAAAATATAAGATTATAGAATGCATAATAGTAATCTTACAGAAACAAAATATAAACTCAGAGATTTCATAATAGTCTTATTCAAGTAAAATTAATTTTATAAGAGTAAATCTGATCTTTTGTAAGAGTTATTCAAAAATTATTAAGAGTCACTTAAGAGGTAAATATAAAACATAATAGTTATTTATATTTTTCATAAGAGTCATTATAGATTATATAAGATTCATTTATACAGTATAGAGAGATATTCAGACATAGACATAATTTGAGTTCGAAAAACTTAAAGATAAGTTTAAAAATAATAGCATCAAATTTATAGTGTGCAATATGAAGGACTCAAATTAGAAAAAGACTCATTTTGGGGACACCTAAATTAAATACTAGGTGATTTAAAATGTTTGGATATTCTAAGGAATCCTATTTAAATTAGAAGAAGTTTTTGAGAAGTTAGAAGTAGTTACCTATGGAAATTCAAATTTGAATTTAGAAAATCTACTTTTATAAAATTATATTTTCTACTATTATAAATATGAATTGAATTGTGGTTTAATGAATTCAAAAGTTCAAATATGAATTTAAAATAAAATTTAGAATGTGATGATTGTTGATGTTGGTGGAATAAAAATATATTATATGTTTTTGTGTAAATACTAAGATGTGATGAAATAGAATATTTTCAGAGAAGAAATATAATAAATAGATATTACTTTATGATATTTAAGTATAATAAGTAGAGAAATAACAATAAAATAAATTACAAGGAGAAGTAGCATAAAGAAAACTCAATGAAATTTTGATACAATTAAATACTCTCTTGTTATTTAAAATACAATATCTATATATTTTTTATACTAGACTAATTTAAATATTCAAGTGATTATTTTTCAATACAAGTAAAGGATAAATAATTATTGTTTGTAATCCATATGTAGAAGCTAGAGGATTGTATGATCTCATGTGAATCAGGATTTTTCTCAAGACTAGGTAATAATTTTGAGCAGTGAAAATGATAAAAAAAATATTTTTCCTATTATGTGTGTGAAATTTAATTGATATAACTTTAATAATTTATGAAGGTTATTTCAAAAGAAACTTAAAAAGGATTTTAAATCACTGATTCACCCCCCCCCCCCCCCCTCAGTGATTTCCCACTAATATTGATGGTCCTTTTCAAATGTTATCAGATCATTCTGGTTCCCTTCATTGATGATATATTGTTTAGAGTTTGGAGATATATATTTCATAAATTTAAGAGGATTCAGTTTCTAAATTTCAATTATAAAAAATGGAAAACTTTAATTCCCTGAACAAAAGGGAATTACAACATTTTATGGAAAAAATTATTATATATGAAAAGATTATCTATTAGTTTAAATGTATTGGATACTACTAAAAATGGTTTTATATCATGTGTTGAAGGTGTTCTTATGAATTTATTTTTAAGAAATAACTTGCAGAATGATGGTCATGCTTGGAATATTATACATTTATCTCTTACAAATTATGAGTTTTTCAAGGTAAAAGGGATGAAGATAGCAAAGGGAATATATGATGAGTTAGAAAATGTCTATGAGAGTAATACAAAGGTGAAGAGTACAATATATAATGTTTATATATTGAAGTATAAAGACTTAAAAATGATGCAATATGAACTGATAAATTAATTTTTTAGTAGAGTAGATGAAATTATGAGCACAAGTAGAGGTTTTGTTAAAAATTATAGGATTTAATGATTGCTGAGAAAATATTTTACATTTTTTCATAAATATTTGATCCAAAAGTCCTATAACTATAGAACCTTGATCTGGTAAAACTTACTTTAGATTATTTACATGGAATTATTATTAAATATGTGATGATAAAGATAAGTTAATTAAAAAATAAGAGTAATGTTAAAAAGGAAATTTTTTTTAGAGCCTAAAAATAAGAGAAGTGTAAGAGAGGATAAATTTTGGAAGAATGGGATTATGATAAAGAATAATATGCCAAAGAGAAGTTTGAAAAAACTCATATCACACATCTCTAGAATTTTGAGAAGAATAAAATAAATTTTTAATGGAAATATACCACTGAAATTGTTCCAGAGTGTAGCTATTTGAAATTTTATATATGTTTAAGGAAGAAGAAGTTAGCTAAGATACTGATGAGAGGTCAAGGATATCCTCTAAGAAGAGAGAAACAAAATATAATAAATCAATTTTTTCTTCAAAAGGGAAGGGTAATAATTTATCTAAATACAAAAGAAGAAATTTATTATAAAAAATTGATGATAATGAGAGTAATGATAAGGATAATGAAGTAACGACTTTCAATGGTGTTGATGAAAATTTACTGATTTCAAAAGTTAATGAGTAATAATTCACATGTGATGAAATTTGTGATATTGGGAATGAATAATAAATGGAAATGGAGTTATTTTGAAGTAATAACTCAAGGAATTTGTTTCAAATATATCAAAATTTGAGAAGGGTATTAAAATTTTAAATAAATACATTCAAATTTTAAGCAGAAATGATTCTACTAATGTTTATAAAGAATCATGATTGCTGAAAGATATTGATGAGTTGAAAACGTTTCCTTCTGAATATAAGGTTATAATGTTGAGATATAAGATAAATTTAAAATATATGTAAATAATATTGAGACAATAAAGTTAAATTTTTTCAATAATAAAAATGAATTGGAGAAGTATAAATCTAAATTTCATAATTAATTGGAAGAATTTTGTGAAATCTTAATGAATAAGGTTATGAAGGAAGTTAAATATTCATATATTGATGGGAATAATTTTTAAAAAAATGACACAAAAATGGGTGAAATGGATATTTTAAGTGTTTGTATGAAGTTAGAACTGAAATCACATATAAAGAAAGTAAATTTTGTGTAAAAATAATATGATTATTAGAGATTTGGAAATTTTGGGAACTCTAAATTGTAGGTAAAAACTTTTAAAAAATGGGGATTTGAAAAAGGATGAAAATAAGTCTAGATCAATTAATAAATTATTAGTATTATATAAATATTTTGGTTCATTTAAAAAGTGAAAATTTATTAGAAGAATATGGAATAAAAGAAAGTTTCAATATATGGGAAATAATATGTTTTCAAAGATAAATATGAATTTTATTGTTATTTTTAGAAATTTGGAGGCTTTAAAAACATGTAAATAAATATTTAGTTCAATTATAAATATTCTTATAAGACTAAAAGGTTTGGGAAGAAAATTTTGAGGGGGATGGCCGTGATGTCGTGACACGTCAAATTGATTATATTTTTAAGGTTGATTTATAGTCTAGGGTAAACCCTAGGTCGTCTCTCAAGGAGCATTGGTAGGTTTAGAGTGTGTATTTTTGATAAAAATGTCTAAGAGAGGGGTGGTTTTGAAAACAGCTTAAAATAATGACTTAGTTGAAATAGCTTAAAAGATGAGTGACCAAGTGGATTTTGAGAAATATGAGATAAAAGGGTCGATGTGATTTCACTACACACATATCAAGTTCATTGTTCATAGAGATTCATCTTGGGTTTAGAGTAATTCTTTGGTTGGAGTTAATTGGAATCCCGATTAATTCCTAAGCTTTTATTTCAATACTTTACGGACCAAACCTTGACGTAACAATCGTATTGTCAAGGTCCAGTACTTATGCATGGAATAAGAGCTTCCAAATCATATTGAAATCTCAATAAGGGGGGTATGAAAAGGATTCTTGTGATGTCCAATCGGAACAACACAAGTCACGCACTCAAAACCTCACACCGATCGGTTAGAAATTAAGAGCATAACACTCACATGCATCAAATCAAGAATTCAAATCTGAAATAAAATAAGATACATGGAATGAAATGTTTAAACACCCAAATTACTCCAAACCAGTAGCTAATTTATGCATCGGAACTCCCTTGGCATGTGTGTAGCTCCCTCACAACGAACACCCAACTTTTAGCTCGACATCGGGAGGAGGAGGAAGCTCGGGTGGAACTCCTTCTTCATTGTTGATCTCCCTATGAGGATAGGGGCATCCAGAACCTCCAAGGTGATTAGGAGACTCTTCTAGGACTCCAAATTGGCAGCACTTCACTCCTTGGCCGAACTTGCAAATGAGGAGCCCAAGGTGCCCTTTTATAGGAAATGTGGGAGGTGGTTTTGGGAACACAGATTTCATCAATCCACTTGCAGGACGCGTTTCGGCATTCAGACAGTCTTATCTCGCTTTTGAAAAAATAGAAAAGTTGTAGCCCTACCTCTTGAATGTCTCCACCGAAAGTTTGGCACCGTTTTGACAACTAATGCTCGAGATATTGATAAAATACAGAACACCTAATTTGACTTGGTCTAAATTCGGTGGCTCGGACAGATCAGTTCGGATGGGCCCCATGAAATCCGAATCAGGATTGGGTTCCTTAATAGGAAATGTAGAATATTGAATTTTGGACAGGCCCACAAAATTTCAGCCCATTTGTATGCACGGATTTTGTGTACTATTCAAAACAGTGGACAGATGTCCATGGATCCATTCAATTTTTGGCCCAGTTTTCTTTCACTTCATCAAGAGCCCTCCAAATCACCTCCACCTACATTGTAATTTTCAAAACAAGTATCATTTCCCTATTTAATAGTGATAAACACTAAATTATTGAATCAAACATGAAGTACAATTTGATAATATTTTTATAATTTTTTAATACAAAATATGTTTAGCACAGCAGTGTAAGGGTGAAAATGAAACAGTGAATCGTGGTACGATCACACCCCCACACCTAAACATTTGCACTCCTGGGCAAAGTCACATATTCAAATACAATGATTCATATATATATATATATATATATATCCAACATCATAAAGATTTATCATTTGAGTAAATTTTATTTAAAGTAAAGTGATCAATGCACGAACCACACCAAGGAGTTCTTCCTAGTGAAAATAGAAAAAGATGTCTCATAAATCATATCATAGTGAAATTCAAAAAGATTCATGATACCCAATTGAGAAAGGAATTCAGAAGTAAACCATGACACTAAATATCCATGTGTGTGTGTGAAAACCATTCCATGCTATTCTTTCCACTTGATATCTAATAAATATATGTTATTTTAACATTTTTCAGCTTAAATGATTTTCTCACCGAACCTGTCCTACATCCTTTGCAATCATATTTCAAGACCCACTCATTTAAGCATTCCCAGAAGTCAAACCATAAGCTCCCGACCTAGATATCCCCATATGTTGCACATTTCATCACTCCCCTCATTTTTTTTTTGAAGTTGCAATTGGAACAAATCTCACACTCATCTCTCAACCCTTGTTTGATCTCCTCACGACACTAATTGAAATAGTTATAACAAGATCAAAGGTTGAGGAGGAGTGGTTTTTGACCTGCCCAAGACACAACAATTTTTTTTTTTTGAGGGCGTACAACAGTCGGACATTAGGTACACACGCATAGGTCAATCTGGTACAGTAATGAAACAGATCGGATAAGGAACGAACGTATGGAAATATCATTTAAAGCTGAAAAATATTAACCCAACATATATTTACCTTATATTAAGTAAGAAATAATCACACTTTGTGGTTTGGTGAAATTTTTTTTTTTTTTTTTTTTTTGAGATATTAGCGACATAGTTTTCTCAAAAACTACTCACACAATGGGCATCAATCATCTCAAAGGTTTCACATAGATACGACCATTTATATCATTGACAGAAAACCAATTCACTAAAAATCACTCTCTGATGTTAAATTCATACAAATATTCTTTTTAGCCTTCGTTATGGTATTTTTACTTTCCCCATTTTATGGTCGCCACATCATGGAATTTCGAAATTGTTGATGGGGAAAAATAAAAATACCATAAAGAAGGCCAAAAAGAGAAAACAAAAGGAGAAAATGGTGAAAAATCCTAACTAACCCAGGAATGTATCCACCCCCCCACACCTAGAGAATGCAGTGTCCTCACTGCAATAAAAGAGACTGTGTGAAGGAAGGATAAAACCTGGTGAGTGTTATTCATAGACCGCTTCTTGAACATGGAGTTCCTCCATTGGGGACTCCGGAATGGCTTCATGGAAGTGCTTCAGCCGCTGCCCATTGACAGTGAAGGTTTGCTTGGTGTCTTCATTTTGAACCTGGACAACACCAAATGGAGAGACATTAGTAACAATGTAAGGTCCAAACCAACGGGAACGAAGCTTACCAGGGTGCAACTTCAGCCTTGCATTGTAGAGGAGGACCTTCTGTCCAATTTGGAATTGACGATGAAGGATGAGACGGTCGTGGGTAGCCTTAGTTCGCTCTTTATAAATTCGGGAGTTCTCATATGAATCTCTTCTCATTTCCTCCAACTCCTGAATCTGCAACTTCCTTTGAATACCTGCACCAGAAAGATTAGAATTGCATTGTTTAATGGCCCAGTAGGCCCGGTGCTCTACCTCAACAGGGAGGTGACAACTCTTCCCAAAAACTAGCCGATATGGTGACATGCCAATTGGAGTTTTGAATGCAGTACGGTAAGCCCATAACGAATCATCGAGTCTAAGACTCCAGTCTTTTCTGTTTGGCTGAACTGTTTTCTCAAGAATCTGTTTTACCTCTCTATTTGATACTTCAGCTTGACCATTTGTTTGTGGGTGATAAGCAGTAGACACTCGATGCCCAACCCCGTACCTGCGCAAAAGAGATTGCATTGTGCGGTTGCAGAAATGAGAACCCTGATCACTGATGATAAACCTAGGTAATCCAAACCTACAGAATATTTGGGTTCTCAAAAATTCCACAACTGTCTTGGAATCATCTGTCCTCGTGGCTCGTGCCTCTACCCACTTTGAAACATAATCCACTGCCAGAAGAATGTAAAGGTTCCCAAATGAATTGGGGAATGGTCCCATAAAGTCAATGCCCCAAACATCAAAAATTTCATGGAAGAGTAAGGGTTGTTGGGGAATCTCATTTCTTTTAGAGACATTCCCCATTCTTTGACAGCGAGGACAAGATTTACAGAATTCATGGGCATCCCTAAACAATGTGGGCCAAAAGAGACCAGAATCTAAGACCTTGCGAGCAGTCCGTTGGGGACCAAAGTGGCCCCCACAAGCAAGTGTGTGGCAGAACCTAAGGACAGATTGAAACTCACTATCGGGAACACAACGCCTAATAACTTGATCACTACATGTGCGCCAGAGGTAGGGGTCATCCCAAATGTACCAACGAGACTCATGTTTTAGACGGTCGGCCTGGTTTTTGGTGAAATCAGCAGGAATGCAAGACGCTACCAAATAATTTACAATTTCAGCATACCAAGGAATAACATCTTGCACTCGGTACAATTTCTCATCAGGAAACAATTCATTTATGGGAATACAGGGGGATGAGTCAATGTCCGAGGGTGGGAGAATCCTACTGATATGGTCAGCAACTACATTCTCTGCTCCTTTTTTATCCCTAATTTCTAGATCAAATTCTTGAAGGAGGAGCATCCAGCGAATGAGACGTGGTTTGGCTTCTGGTTTCTTTAGGAGATATCGGAGGGCTGCATGGTCTGAGAACACAATGACTTTGGACCCTATAAGGTATGGCCTGAATTTACCCAAGGCAAACACAATGGAAAGAAATTCTTTTTCAGTGGTGGTGTAGTTTGCTTGGTCAGGGTCCAAAGTACGTGAGGCATAGGCAATGACATGTGGAGCTCAATCGACCCTTTGTGACAAGACTGCCCCAACTGCATAGTTAGAGGCGTCACACATGAGCTCAAATGGTAAATCCCACCGGGGTGGTTGGATTACCGGGGGTGACGTGAGACTCCATTTTAACTTATTGAAAGCTTCCTCACATTTTTTATCAAAATCAAATTCTTTTTCTTTTTGGAGTAATCGGGAGAGGGGGAGTGCAATTTTACTAAAGTCACGAATGAAACGACGATAAAATCCAGCATGACCCAGGAAAGACCGCACATCCCGAACATTTTTAGGGAATGGTAGGGAGGAAATGATATCTACTTTTGATTTGTCCACTTGGATTCCTTCCCCAGAAATGACATGTCCCAAAACTATGCCTTGTCGCACCATGAAATGGCATTTCTCATAATTTAATACAAGATTCTTTTCAATACAGCGACGTAGGACAGAACCAAGACTACTTAAACATTCATCAAAAGAGGATCCATAAACAGTAAAATCATCCATAAAAACCTCCATACAATTCTCCAGGTAATCCGAAAAAATACTAACCATACATCGTTGGAAAGTACCTGGAGCATTGCACAGACCAAATGGCATCCTTCTATAAGCAAATGTACCAAAGGGGCAAGTAAAGGTTGTCTTTTCCTGATCCTCAGGGGCAATATGGATCTGAAAGTATCCAGAATACCCATCAAGGAAACAGTAATGGGACTTCCCTGCTAGCCTCTCTAGCATCTGGTCAATGAATGGAAATGGGAAATGGTCCTTCCTAGTGTGTTGGTTTAGTCGGCGATAGTCTATACAGACACGCCAACTATTTTGCACACGAGTTGGAACCAATTCATTATTTTCATTTTTAACTACAGTAAGGCCAGTTTTTTTAGGAACTACTTGAACAGGACTGACCCATTGGCTGTCAGAGATAGGGTAAATGATTCCAGCAGCCAACAATTTTGTTACTTCTTTTTTAACAACATCAAGTAGGTTTGGGTTCAGTCGTCGTTGTGACTGCCTCACTGGTTTAGCATCATCATTTAATAAAATATGATGTGTACAAATTGATGGGCTAATGCCAGGGATGTCAGCAAGTATCCATCCCAAAGCTTGTTTATACTTCCTCAAAAGATCAAGCAGTCGCAATTCATGCTCAGGAGGGAGTGAACTAGCAATGATGACGGGCAACTTGTTTCCATTCTCAAGATATGAGTATTTTAAATCTTGAGGCAGTTGTTTTAGTTCCAATTTTGGGGGATTTTGGATTGACAGAAGTGTGTGTGAAAGTGAGAAGTCACTGATCTCATCTAACTGCTCAATGGTAACGTCCTCAGATGAGGAATGAGCTTTTACAAGCTTAGCAGTATTATCGATGGTCATGTGATCCTCTGTGTTCAAGAAATCATCAATTAACAAACATGCATGACATTTCTCTAAACCGCTACAACAATCAATGCATGATTCATTACCTAACATTTCAATCAATGAAGAAAACTCAGAAAGGGGATCAGGTGAATGAAAATAAGTTGTTTCAGGGGAAGGGAGAACATCAATTGAATTGACAAAGAGAGAGGAGTGTTCTTCTGAGGGGTGCTTCATGGCATCAAGGATATTGAAGTGGACAATATTACCACCAAACTCCATAGATAATGTACCATTATGGACATTAATTATGGTTTTGGCGGTTTTCAAGAAAGGTCTCCCCAATATAATTGGGGCATGTCCATTCATCCTATCATCTTCCATTTTAAGCACGTAAAAATCAGCAGGAAAAATTAAATTTTTCACCCTCACAAGAACATCCTCTAGCACACCAGAGGGGTGTGCCGTACTCCGATTTGCTAGCTGAACGACAATACCAGTGGGTTTCAGTTCACCGACCTGCAATGAAGAGTAAATAGAGTGAGGCATCACATTAATAGAAGCACCCAAATCAAGCATAGCATTGGAACACGAATACTCCCCTATGGTGCATGGAATCGAGAATGTCCCAGGATCATTGCACTTGGTAGGAAGTGATGACTCTATCAATGCTGAAACATTCCTCCCCAGGCTCACCTTCTCATCACCACGAAGCCTCCTTTGGTGTGTACACATCTCCTTCAGAAACTTGGCATATCTTGGAATTTGCTTCACAGCATCAATCAAAGGAATGTTAACCTGTACTTTCTTGAAAGTTTCCAAGATTTCTTTATCAAGTTAGGTTTCTTTTTGTTTCCTAGGTTGGGCAGCCCTTTGAGGAAATGGAAGAGGAATGGTTGGGATATGTGGCTCATCAACAACCACAGTCTTTCCTTTGGAAGGGCTTCTCTCAGGAAAAGGGTTTTCTTCTCTTGGACCATTTTCAGCAGTTGGGATGGTGGTTTCCTTTGGATGGGAGGACTCTAATGGAGGGGTCGTTTGGCTTTTGAGTTGTATCCCACTCCTAAGGGTGATTGCACTAACATTTCCTTTATCCCTAGGGTTTACTACTGGTTGAGATGGTAGTTTACCCGACCCATGACTTTGGATTTCCCCCACCGAGTTGGCAAGTTGTCCTAGTTGGGTCTTTAGGTCTTGTATGGCTGCTTGGGTGGTTTGTTGGAATTGGAGATTATTGGCAGCCATTTTTTTCATCATATCTTCTAGGCTAGGATCGGTTTTTGGAGGGGGTGGTTGGAATGGCCTTTGGGGTGGTTGAGGATTTCTGGGTGGTGGTGGATGACTACTCTGACCTTGTTGGTTCCATTGCTGTTGAGGTTGGTTTGAATACCCCCCTTGCCTATAGGCTTGGTTGTCCTTCCAACCTTGGTTGGATGGATAGTATGGTTCTTGCCTAAAGGGTTGGTTAAAGGGGCGTCCTGGAAATATTGCCTCACAACTTTCAGAAGTTTCTCTCAATTGGGGGCATTGGTCAGAATAGTGGGTGTCAGAAGAGCAGATTCCACAATGAATGGGAGGAGGAGATTGATATTTCCCTTGGGAGAGAGCTAGTTGTCGAAGAAGGGTACTTACCTCTTCGAACTTCGTGTCCACCTTCTTCTCAAACTCAGTACTTTGCACCTCATGGACACCTCGAATGGGAACACTGGACCGTGTACCGAATTGTTGAGTGTTTTGTGCCATGTTCTCAATGAGGGTTCTTGCAGTGATTGGGGTCTTATCTACCAATGCACCACCTGCAGCAGCATCAATCATATTTCGATCAATAGGAATCAAACCTTCATAAAAATATTGAATTAAAAGTTGATCACTTATTTGGTGGTGTGGGAAACTTGAACATAACCTTTTAAAGCATTCCCAATATTCATGTAATGTTTCCCCCTGAGATTGTCTTATACCACATATTTCTTTCCTTATAGTTGCAGTTCGAGAGGCTGGGAAGTATTTTTCAAGAAAAAGGCGTTTCATGTCTGCCCAGCCCCTAATTGGTGAATTGACATAGTATAACCAATCTTTTGCAGTGTCTTCTAATGAAAATGGGAATGCCCTAAGCTTCACTTGTTCTTCATCCACATTAGCAGGTTTTAAGGTTGAACACACAGTATGAAATTCTTTTAAATGCTTATGTGGATCTTCTCCAGGCAGTCCATGAAATCTTGGTAATAAATGAATTAAACCAGATTTTAGTTCAAAATTGGGTGCCTCACCTTGTAATTGAATGTAAGTGGGTTGGATATCAACATCAGGTGAGGTTAGTTCTTTTAGTGTTCTATTATTTTCAGCCATGTTATACAAGTTATGTTCAATTTTAACTTTGGTTTCAGAAGAAGAAGAAGGATCAAGAAGAATTTTAAGATTTGATGTCTCCTCCTTCAAAGTGTGGTCTTGTATGTCTCGGTTTCGTTGATGTAGGATCCTCTCCGGTTCGGGTTCAAAAGTTTGTAGGTCTCCCGGAGTAGAACGCGTCATACAAAGAACCTACACAATAAATAAATTAGAACACAAAAACAAATTCAAAGGTAGAAGATAAAACAAACAAATATTCACAAAAATTATAAAAAAAAATTATCAAAAACACGCACAAAAAACCAAAGCGCTCCCCGGCAACGGCGCCAAAATTTGGCCGTGATGTCATGACACGTCAAATTGATTATATTTTTAAGGTTGATTTATAGTCTAGGGTAAACCCTAGGTCGTCTCTCAAGGAGCGTTGGTAGGTTTAGAGTGTGTATTTTTGATAAAAATGTCTAAGAGAGGGGTGGTTTTGAAAACAGCTTAAAACAATGACTTAGTTGAAATAGCTTAAAAGATGAGTGACCAAGTGGATTTTGAGAAATATGAGATAAAAGGGTCGATGTGATTTCACTACACACATATCAAGTTCATTGTTCATAGAGATTCATCTTGGGTTTAGAGTAATTCTTTGGTTGGAGTTAATTGGAATCCCGATTAATTCCTAAGCTTTTATTTCAATACTTTACGGACCAAACCTTGACGTAACAATCGTATTGTCAAGGTCCAGTACTTATGCATGGAATAAGAGCTTCCAAATCATATTGAAATCTCAATAAGGTGGGTATGAAAAGGATTCTTGTGATGTCCAATCGGAACAACACAAGTCACGCACTCAAAACCTCACACCGATCGGTTAGAAATTAAGAGCATAACACTCACATGCATCAAATCAAGAATTCAAATCTGAAATAAAATAAGATACATGGAATGAAATGTTTAAACACCCAAATTACTCCAAACCAGTAGCTAATTTATGCATCGGAACTCCCTTGGCATGTGTGTAGCTCCCTCACAACGAACACCCAACTTTTAGCTCGACATCGGGAGGAGGAGGAAGCTCGGGTGGAACTCCTTCTTCATTGTTGATCTCCCTATGAGGATAGGGGCCTCCAGAACCTCCAAGGTGATTAGGAGACTCTTCTAGGACTCCAAATTGGCAGCACTTCACTCCTTGGCCGAACTTGCAAATGAGGAGCCCAAGGTGCCCTTTTATAGGAAATGTGGGAGGTGGTTTTGGGAACACAGATTTCATCAATCCACTTGCAGGACGCGTTTCGGCATTCAGATAGTCTTATCTCGCTTTTGAGAAAATAGAAAAGTTGTAGCCCTACCTCTTTAATGTCTCCACCGAAAGTTTGGCACCGTTTTGACAACTAATTCTCGAGATATTGATAAAATACAGAACACCGAATTTGACTTGGTCCAAATTCGGTGGCTCGGACAGATCAGTTCGGATGGGCCCCATGCAGTCCTAATCAGGATTGGGTTCCTTAATAGGAAATGTAGAATATTGAATTTTGGACAGGCCCACAAAATTTCAGCCCATTTGGATGCACGGATTTTGTGTACTATTCAAAACAGTGGACAGATGTCCATGGATCCATTCAATTTTTGGCCCAGTTTTCTTTCACTTCATCAAGAGCCCTCCAAATCACCTCCACCTACATTGTAATTTTCAAAACAAGTATCATTTCCCTATTTAATAGTGATAAACACTAAATTATTGAATCAAACATGAAGTACAATTTGATAATATTTTTATAATTTTTTAATACAAAATATGTTTAGCACAGCAGTGTAAGGGTGAAAATGAAACAGTGAATCGTGGTACGATCAGGGGACTAAACCTACATAAAAGAGAAACATTCATAAGAAAATTGAAAATTATTAACTGAAGTTTGAGAATAAATTTTAACAATTTGAAGAGGTTTCTATAAGACATGACTAGATATACAAATTTTTTAAATATTTTATCAACATCCTACTAAAACAATTGAGTATTAATTTCAATACTCAAAAGTATTATAAGAATAAGTTTTAAGGCAAGAAAATGGATTTTTTATTCAAGTTTCACTTAAAGAATCTAGAAGGGTATGTATATAGATTATGGATAGTGAATGTTATTCACAAATGATAGTAGATGTAAATATTTTTATGGATATTTAAATTCTAAAGTAATCCTCGATGAACTTTGGAAATTATGGGTCACTTAAAATCATAGGAGTCATATTAGTAGTTATTGGAAATGATAATTTGAAGTCCAAAAACACTTTATATATTTATGGGATCAAGCACAATCTATTAAGTGTATCTAAAATATATAGTGAATGTAATATATTAGTTTTTTGGAAATATGGATTCTTTGTTAAGAGGTTAAAATATGCATGTGTATTGAAAAGTGGGAAATAAAAATGGGAAATTTTTTAGGTTGGTGATGTTAGAAATTAATGCTACTTAATATTAAAATAAAGAAATCAATTCTAGAATCAAAGGCTTGGGAATATAATCCAAAAAAACATGAGAAGGATTACATGATTAGATAATTTTAATGATATACCTATGCTAAAAAGAGAGATAAATCATATATTCTTCATATGTAAAAACGGAAATATTATTAACACTTCATATATAAAAGTGGAGATTCATCCATCTTATCCATTGAGCATATTCATTCAGAAATTTTTTGTCCTATAAAGAATCAATCAAGAATTGGAAATAATTATTTTATTTCCTTTATTTATTAATTTAACAGTATCACTTTTTTATTTTTATAAAGAAAAGGTTATAGGCTCTAAAAAGGTTTAAGATTTTTAGGAGTGTTGAAAATGAGTGTGGTTTCTATTTTAAAAGGTTCCAAATAGAAAATGGTTAAGAATATATAAATAAAAGATTTTAAGTATATATTTAGAATCACGGTATTCACCATAAACTCAATACACCATACATGATATAAAAAATTATATTTTTAATTGTAAGAACATAAGTTTGGTAGAGATAGCTAGTACTAGGTTGATCAAACATCATACATATATATATTTCTAGAGATAAGAAATTAGTGTAGCGGTTTACATTTAGAACCATTTTTTATATTAAAAAATTTAGATATTTCACCATATGAGATATATTATAATAATTCCCCATTTCTTTTATATTTTTAAGTGTGTTTAGAAGACCTTGTATTATCAAATTGAAATGTAAAAAACTTGGGAAGTTTCGACAAAGAGTAGTTGATGGTATATTATTAGGTTATCCTCTAAATTGAATAGGATGCATTTGTTAAAATAAAGAGATAGGTAATATTATTTACATTTCTAATGTAAAGGTGTTGGAACACTCCAAGAAATAAAACACACATCAAGAATCATGGATCATAAGTAAAGATGAATATGTTTTTCTAAAATAAGAGTGACGAATCTAAAATTAATATGAGTTTAGAAGAAATAAATAATGAAAATGGTGATTCAACCATTTCTAGTGATGAATAAAAACATAAATTATCTCATCAAATGATGGTAAAGAATGTGGTGGTCTGAAATACCATTAGAGAACAAGAATATAAGGTTTGTACTAGAATAACTTTAAGGAAAAAAACACATTACTATCTATTTTTGAATGTTGAAACAAGAGATATTAAAGAGGAATTGGATCGTTAAGAGTGGGTTGATGATATAAATGAATAATTATATTATATATAGAAGTATTAATCTTGGTATATTTTATCCAATCCCAAAAAAATAATTCTATTGTAATAAATATAGTTTTTTAAAACAAGATGAATTTAAATAGATATGTTGTAAGAAACAAGGTAATACATGTGTGAAAAGGGTACTCACATGTTAAAGTAATTAATTTTTATGATATTTCTATACCATTTTTAATACTATAGACCATTACCGTATTTATTTATATTTCAGCATAATAAAAATATAAGATTTTCCAAATGGATTTCAAATCTTCCTTTCTCAATGGAGAGTTGGAAAATGATGTTTACATTGATAAACCCAAGGGTTTCTTGCTTAGTAAAGATGAAATTTGTGTTTCTGGTTTAAATATGACTCTATATGGGTCAAAAAAAATCCCCAATGGAATTGTATTCAATGTTAGATGTTTGATTGAAGAAATTAAAATTCAAGAAATTAATATTGTAAAACAACCTATACATTGAATATGATAACAAGGAATCACTTATTATTATTGTCTATATATATGATATTATATTTTCTAGAAATTAATAAGGTGTTTGTGAATAATTTCCTTTAGAAATGAAGAATTTTTTTAAATGTCTGTGATTGGATAAATTAGATATTTTTTGTCCTTACAGATTTTTCAAGATGAAGTTTGCATCTATCTTTATCAAGAGAAATATCCTCAAGAACATTTAAATAAGTTTTTCATGGACGATTCAAAGTTTATTTCTACACTAATTTCTTTGGGAACAAAAAAATATAAGGGTGATAAAAGAAAAGAAAATTACTTAAGATAATTCTCTAATATAATTGGTACTTTGATATACTTGATGAATTGAATACTATACATTGTATATATTGTTACATTATATTTCAAGTGTCAAAGTGAACCAAATGTGCCTCATTTCATTACTAGAAAGATAATTCTCAAGTATGTTAAAGTCACAATGGATTATCGATTGAATTAAGATAGTAGTGGAAATCATGATTTGTTTGGATATGAAAACATGATTAGTGATAGAAATGTAGATGAAAAAATTTCAAAATCTGGTGGATTTTGATTTTTTGGTGAAACGTGTGTATGTCGACACAAAAAAGAATCAAATACTAGGGACCTTGAGTTCTGCTAAAGTAGACTACGTGGTTTTCACTCAAGCTACAACCCAATTGATATGTATGAAGACTCAATTGGAAGATTATAAGGTATAAGTAAAGTTTCCACTTCTTATGGGATGTGAAATTAGAGTGTTATCAATATATTAAAAAACAATGTTCAACATTATTATCCAAATCACATTGATATAAAATATCACTTCATCAAAGAGATTATAGAGAAAAATGAGTTGAAGTTGGAATTTTTTCCAACAAAGGTGAAAACATCATATACATTCACTGAACTAATTCCAATGGTTTTATTTCAAATATTGAGGTTTATTATGTTAGTTGAACCCCATTCCTCTCAGGTCTGTGGTTTGGAGAATCTATTACCTCTCCCACTTCTCTTTGGATATTATTGTCAAAGGGGGATAATGATAACATAAATATCTTATTTTTTATCCCTTAATTTATTCATAAAGGGGGATAAATCTATATAGGTAGAGTTAAATACATAGATATATATATTTTACATAATATGGGGGTGATCTATTTTTGTTGGGATCATGTATTTAGAGAGAGATTTTTAAATGGGTAAGTTGTGGGGTCATCATCTCAGAGTGTGAGTTTTGTGATTTGTAAACTATTTTAACATGTTTTGGGAGAATTTTCTTCAATAATTTGTCATATATATGCTCAAAATATGTATTTTTAAGTCAAATAAAAGTGATTCTCAATTAGTATCAAGTGGTCTCAAGGGGTGTGAATCAAAGGATGTAAGTAATTTTTTATTGAGAATATGATTTTATGATTAAATATCATTCTTTATTGCATATAGTTCACTTATATAGGATTATAATTACTGAATAATGATTCAATTATAAGTGTAATAAGTTTTAAAGTGATTTATTCTCTTCATTTGATAATAAGATCCAAAGTGATAGATTATTGATACCAAGAGATGATTTGTGGGAGATTGTTGAGCCCCTAAATAAGTTGTAACAACCTAGGTAATGATATAATAATTTTTTTTCATATTTATTAATATTTATTAATTATATATTAATTTTAAATTAAAATTTATTCTATGTTAAATATTTTATACGACACAAAATAATGAGTTTCTTTGAAATCATGTGTTGCATGCAAGGCTGAGTTATATCAAACACCAATATACTGTTAATATTATTGTTTAATATGGAAGTTATCATCTAGACATTATATTAGCGGGTTTGAATAGGAATAACTATATTATTTTTACGCATATTTAAAAAAAATACATTCAACCAGTAGATTTTATAGGCATAAGACAGGAATATATCCAATTTAATGCTTAAAAACTAAATTTTTCTAAAAAACAATTTTACCAAATTTTAAAGGCACGCTTGTTTTAAAACTAAATTTTTAAACATTTATTAATTTTATTTGAAAAAATAAACTTCATTTTTAAAATAATAATATCAAAATTTATCTTGGGTTAATTTTTGGTATTTTTCTAAGTTTCATTTTTCGATGAATCGTGAAAACATTGAATTTTAATTGAAAATAACATTTTCATATAATTTATTAATATAGATAAATTGTATTTTAAATTTGTTTTAAAATATAATTTTTTCAATTATACATAAATAAATACAATTTAGGTCACTTAAATCAATTTCACATTGAAATTGGATATAAAAACACTTCAAAATTTTGATCATTTTTACTTTAAAAGCTCTTTGTTTCATCCAATATGCAGGATTAATATTAAATTAATTTCTACCACTTCTATGAATTTTATTTGTAAAAATCGATTCCATATTTTTAATTATAATAATATATAATTTATAGTGAGTTAAACTTAGTTTTTAAACAAAAAAAATTACTGAAAGCAATCAAAATCAATTATAGAGATTAAGGTAAAAAATGAGATTACTTAGTGGTTAAACATTAATCTTAAGGGGTCAAATGACCTGGAAACTTGTAAAAACCTCATTTCATAGACATATTTATATCATATACCAAATTTTATCAAAACTGGTTCATTATTGGAGGCACGTGATGTAAGGGAGACTTCCCAATAGTGTTTTTTTAGTATTTACATGAATGTCACTCCTCAATTATAAAAGGGAATTTACTCTCCCCCGTTATACACACCTCTAAAGCCTTTTTTATCAGAAAAAAACATGCCCAAATAAACTCTTAAAATCCCTCCCCTAATTCTATAATCTTTTTTTCTAATGAAAACAAATCAAGGAAGGATTTTTGTACAATCCAAAAAGAGTTACTCGAAGAAGATGTAACGTTCATCAATTAGCACCTTTTTTATTTATTTCTCCACCCCTAAAATTATTCTCATATCATGACTGTATAATAAACACAGTATCCTAAATATAATTAGATTTTTTTATGTTGTGGTTATGATCTAAAAATAGACACACTTTCATCAAATGGGTTATTAAATCATCATTCGTGTGTATGGAGGACTAGCGTCTCGTGAAACTATGTTGTTCGTTTTTCCTTTAGCTCATCTCATGGTTGGGAATTATGATGGGCATACTATTTATATTTGATACATATGACATTTATAACATAACTATACCTCTGTATTTATTATATCATATACACCATTTTTATATTCCATACTGCATGGGATACGAATATGGCAGACTACCGCCTCGCAAATCTATGCGAAACGTTTTCATTAACGTGTTGCATGGAAGGTAATAAGGGTAAATATAATGATTATATATGATATAAATGAAATAATTATGATATTAAGGACATAATAATCTTTCTATTAATATAATATATCATTTTATTCTTTCCATTTCACACACTGAAAAAGTGATAATGTCATTCGTGGACGTGTGGACTACCGCATCCTCAAAGCAATGTGACTTATTATATATTATTATTTTTATTATATAATTATAATTCTGTAAAAAAAATGTTACTTTCTTTACATAATGATCATTGAAAAATGGAAATGTTACTCATGCGTATGTACGGGTCTACCATCTTCATGATAATAATGTTGGTTCATTTTTCATAAACATCTTCCATAATTAGTTTTAAAAGAATAATTTATGTATAAATATGATTATTATTTCATTATTATTATTCTAGATATGTTTTTATAATGACCGCTTAGACCATAGTTAACCAAAAAAAGTCTTTTTGACACATAAGCTGAATATGGTCAAAACATTCGATGTAAACTTAATTGACTAAGTAATTGAATAAAAAATTATAATAAGTAAAATAAATTAATAATAAAATTGAAAAAGGTTCTCAAGAAAGTAAATTATGTGGAAATGTTTTCACATTCTTTGTCACATCCTTTTTTCTATTTTTTGGATTTTTAATACCATAATGTTATTTTTATTAAATAATTGATAATTGTTTTGTTTTTGTACTTGCTGTGTAAAATAATCAATTTTAGTTTAAGTCGTGTGTTTTTAGTGTGCATTATTGTCATTTTAAATAATTTTTAAATTAAATTATTCTTGTGAATTTGAATTTTATTTTTATTCTTTTATGTTTACCATTTTTCATTCCAATTAATTGATTAATTCATTAATTCTTTATTTTTAATTCTTATGTAAATAAATCATTTTAGTTTTTAATTTTAAAATTTTAATTAGTGTTAACAATTTAATTTTATTCAATTAAGATTTTTATTCTTTAATTAATTATTTAATTAATTAATTGGTTGATTAATTGATAATAGTAATTATTTTAATTTGTTTTAAATTGTTTTATTTATTCCAAATAAATTATTTTTGTTAAATAATTCATAGTTAATTTTATTTTATTTGTAACTTTGTTTTATTTAGTTTTTAAATCGATTCGTTAATTTAATTAATTTATTAATCTATTAATTTGTGTTGTTTTTGATTTATTTGTTTTATAGGTGTTACGGTCGCACGGTCCCTCTATTGTTGTTCTGTCATCTCACGGTGCCACTGCCTTTCTTCCTAGTTGTGGCACCGTTTCACTATTTTTCTTCTGCTCAGTGATGGCACCGTTCCACACTCCTCTTGCCACCTTTTCCACCCTTCATGGTGCCACCGTGTCTACCCCTTACTGTCTCACCTCAACCGGTGGCATTGTTCCCTCTTCATCCCTCCATGCCATCTCCTTACCTCTACTCTCATTGTGGCACTGTTTCACTCACAGTGCCACAGCAAACCTTGACCTTGTAGGGTAAATTTTTATTCAAAGAGGGAGAAGCGATTAGAAGGCCTAAAAGGGCAGGACAAGGGACACAACATCTAAGGGGGACGAAAGTAATGCAAGCCGATAGCATCCCATCGAATAATATTAACCCCCACCGGTTTCAGGCTATCCACGTTGTGGAAAAATAAACGGTTCGGGCCAAGGTGGTTCACCAAGGCCAAGTAGTCTACGACTTTGTTGCCCTCCCGCCAAGTGTTAATCACTTTAATGTCAGCTCTTGGAATGCCCCGGCAGTCTCTGACTGCATAAGCAACCGACCAAGGAGTCGCCCCCATGCAGCGAAGCGCGTTATGCAACAATATTGAGTCCGTTTCAACCTCAGAAATTTGCAGTCTCCTCTGTCTGCAAATATTAAGACCTGTATGCATGGACAAGGCCTCTTCTTAAAGAGTTGTACCATGACCCAACTGAATGGAGAAAGCCAAGTACGTCGACCTCACGCTATCACGGACCACCCCACCTCCTTGTAACACCCCTGAGACGCACGATCCATCTGTGTTGAGTTTCAGAACCCTCGACGGAGGATGCCAGCGTATCCAGTTGCGTGGTGACAGACCACCACCCGCCTGAGGGAAGGAGGTCCCTGTGCAGAAACGCCGCAGAGATGGGGCATCTCTCCAGTTTCCTAGTGCCCTAATCAATCCGATAATCAGGTTAATAGTTCTAGCAATGATCGCTCGACCCGATGAGGCCACCCCCTCATATATCCGCTTGTTCCTCACCTTCCACATACTCCAATAACCAGCATGAAAAATCACAGAGTGAGCCCACCTCTCTGCGCCATCGTTCCCTAAACCATGATACCAGCGATCAAAGAACGGATGATCATCCATTGAAGATAAAGAAATAGTCATGAACTCACCGAAGTGCCCCCACACCTCGCGCGTCCATTCACTCTAGGTGGCCAGAGATATCCTCTGCATGTCTCCGACAACACACACATCTGGCAGCTAGATTGACGCCACACCGCTTTATGTTTTTGTTTGTAGGGAGATCCCTATTCTTTATTCTCTAGGTGAAGAACATGTATTTGGCGGGAATACCCTTGGTCCAGAAGATCTCATTCCATGTGTCGGCATGGTCTTACGAGCTGATAGACCGATGGTAATCCTTAATGGTAAAAACTCAAGAGGGTGATGAGGTGAAGTCACACCTATCCGAATCAAAAGACAACTCAATGAGGTGAAAAAGCTCCTGTTGGTCCCTGCTCAGAACAGCCTTGGAAAATTCTGGATACTGGCTGGCTTCCGAAAAAAGATATTTGTGGCTGGGCAACCCAGGAACCCAATGATCGTTCCACTCCAGTTGTGGTGCAAAAACAGGACGTCGGCTCACCCAATGATCCAATGAGCGTGCCTCCGTAAATCATTCATGATGGGACCAAGCTCAGTCCAGATGGGGGAAGCATGGTCGTTAGTGGAAAAAGAATCCCCTGAAGAACTCTCGTACATGGTACGCCCCCACAAGGTGCGATGTTGCAACACCTCTCATGCAAGTTTTTCATGCATGCCTCGGAGGGTATCCTCAAGGCTACGGACGTTGATCCCCCCTTCATAAGTCGATCGTTCCATTCTACTCCAAGAAACTCAATGACGTTTCCCCTTACCCTTGGTCTCCCAAATAAACTTGGCCAAGATCGCTATTGATGACTCTCTTTGGTACCTTTATGGCTGAGAGGGCGTGCACCGGGGTGGTGAGCAAAACGTTGTACACGAGAGTAATTCTACCTCTAAAGGACAAAAGGTTGTTCTTCCAGTTGAGAACTCGATCCATGATCCTATTGACGAGGGGGTCGAAATCGCAGATACGAGTACGTCATGACAACAAGGGAGCCCCAAGATAGTGCATGGGAAAGGCCCCTCTTTGCATATCTAAAAGGTAACCCACCACCAAAACCAGGATGGGAGGGCAATTGTAGGGTAAGTAAAAATTGCTCTTGCTTCTATTAATGCTTTGGCCACTCCATAGACAATATTCCTCCAGCAGCCTGTTCAAACTCCTCAAGGAGCTGCTTGATGCGTTCGCAAAAATAATAGTGTCATCCGCAAACATTATATGAGACATTGAGGGAGAGTTAGATCTGTGGCGGTAAAAAAGAATTCCACTATTGTCCAGTCTTCGGTGAATAAGGCGGTTGAGCACGTCCTAGGCCATAAAAAATAAGCTCAGGGATATGGGATCCCCTTGACGAAGACCCCAGGTATCCTTGAAGAAACCAAAGGTCTTCCCCAGAAACGATACAGCCAACCACGACGAGCTGAAACAACGAAAGAGGATGTCAATATTCCAAGTGGAGAGACCCATACCTGCCAACACTTTGTTGGTGAAACTTCATTCCACCCGGTCATATGTTTTGCACATGTAAAGTTTGATGGCTATGTTGGACCCTCGGGACTTGTGGTTAATGTCCCTGATCATTTCCTGGCCAGAGTTATCGCACCCTGGATACCTCTCCCTTTCACAAAACTGTGATGCTCCAGTGAGACCCAATGCGGAGGGAGAGTTGCAAGACAAGAGTTGATGACGCTGGCAAGGATCTTATACAATACGTTGCACATGATCACCGGCTCAAACTGATTGGATTGAGGAGGGGTTCTTAGACTTGGTAATGAAAACTACAGTACTAGCAAAAGCAGCGTGCAACAACGACCCACCCCAGAAGAAGTCTTGAATGACAGCGATCATGTCACTCTTGACCACCTCCCACGAAGCTCTATAAAAGGAAGCGGGGAAGCCATCCGGGCCCGCCACGCTATCAGGATTGAGCTTCATCATGGCATTAAATATCTCATTCTCAATGGGAAGGGCCCCCAAGCCTTTGTTATCCTGAGCTGTAACCACACGCGGGGTGACATCGAAAAGGTCTGTGTTAATGCCCGAGTACCCCGCAGGCCATTGTACGTTAAGACCCGCCAGAAGATCCCTTAAGTATTAGCCAACTCTCCCACGACGTCCTTGTCATCATTAAAAGACCGATCCTCCATTAAGATGTTCAGGTGCGCCGGTCTTTTCCTCTCCTTAATGCAGGCATGGAAGTAAGCTGTGTTGCTATCCCCCTCCTTCAGTCACTTGATTCTCGTGTTCTCCCTAGAAATGTGCTCCTGTTTCAGCAGCATATTTTCCAGAAGCTTCTTCTTGCTGAGAAGGTTCGTGAAAACCTGTTCATTCCACCATTCCTCAAGATTCTGCTCGAGGCGATCGACCTCCTACGAACCGGCCATCACGTCCCTTCCCTGTAGTGGAAGATCCTTCGACCACACCTAGAACCTTGTCATAAGTCGTCTCAACTTATTATGTAAGGCAACCCATGAATTCCCC
This sequence comes from Viscum album, assembly GCA_963277665.1. Classification (NCBI taxonomy): domain Eukaryota; kingdom Viridiplantae; phylum Streptophyta; class Magnoliopsida; order Santalales; family Viscaceae; genus Viscum; species Viscum album. The sequence goes on from OY728133.1 coordinate 1,058,219,263, forward strand.
TGGGTAGGATCCGCCCAACTATCTCGAACCGTGACATGGAAAGAAGGGTCGTTATCCCAATACCGATAGAATCTGAAGTGTTCAATGTTATCGTGATTGGAAGATAGTGTGATCAGTAGGAGAGAGTGATTTGAAAAGCCTTGCACTAGATGAGCCACTTTGGTCCCACCATAATTGGAGATGGCATGCTCGTTTGCCAAACACCTATCCAGGTGGCTTCAAGACCGGTTGGACCCCCGCTGATTATTTCACCACATAAATCTATCCCCTGAGTATCTGAGGTCCATGAGACCCTTATAAATCCATAAACTGAGAAAACTCCAAGTTGGCTCCCCTATTGAATGGAGCTCGACCCTTCCTCTCATCAGAATCAACGATGACATTAAACCCCCCCCCAACAATCCACGAGATGTCACCAGGATCGAAAGAGTTGAGATCATTCCAAAGGCACTCCCTTTGGTTTGGGTCACAGCTTCCATAGATAAAGGAGGCGAAAAAGGTATGGGAGTCGCAAGAGGCCTTCACTGTAATGAATTGGTCTCCCGCCTGGACCTGTTCCACCTTGAAACTTCTATGCCAAAAGATCCAAATATGGTGGTTGGGGTTTTTCGCATGCACGAAGCCATGCATTTTAATTTTCTTATCTCGCCAATCCTGTCCGAGATTTGTTTGTGCTCAAGGATGCCCACCAGAGAAATCTTATGTTTGGTAACCTCCGAAGAAACGAAGTCCATTTTGATCCGAGCTCCCAAGCCACGGGCGCTCCTGATAAATATTGGAATCATTGATACTTGAGAGTTCTGGAACTGGCTCCAGAACTCAAAGCCTTCTCATAATAGGAGGAAAACATCGTTTGAGCCTTCTCATAATAGGAGGAAAACATCGTATTTTGATCCCTTGTCTTAGATCTTGTGCAAGCTCCCTCAGCCTCAGACCGAAGTGTGTTGGAAGATGCACCTGTTACCAGAGATTGAGCAATTCGCCTGCCCCGCCTTCCCGAGGACGATTTTGATATTCTCCCTGGTCCAAAACCATGGCTTGCTGGAGGAGACAACTGAATCTCTTCCGGGGGGACACCCTCAGGAGAAGATGGCACTGTAAGAGATCCTACCACGCCCCCTGACACTCCTAGAGGCGGGTTGGGATCGAGAGGAGGGAGCGCTAGGAGCCCGGAGGGCCGAGGAAGGGAAAAAGGAGGAAAGTCCATACCTCAAAGCCCAGTAGGAAAGAAGACATTGAGAAGGAAGGAGGAACCATCACCAACGCGAGTTTCAGGCATCCATCGCCGCACAAATGGTACTATCTCCCGACAGGGTAACATGATATCATCCAACCCCGAGCCCGGGGTGTGAGTAGGATCTAGTGGCAGATGAGCATATCTGGTGGCAGATGAGCATCAGCATGAGTTTGAGCCTCCACCGTCGCTGCACCAGGGGGATCCCCGCCAAGATGACAAGGCCGAGCAGCACGGGGCCCAGCACGATGGGTGTTACCCCTCCGCCCGCTCTGTCCACGACGACGGCACACCTGCAGCGAATGCCCCTGAAGGAGGCAATGAGAGAAGAATCTAGGGAACACGGGGTAGGAGATGTCCTGGTCCCAGAGGAAGGACTCATGCACCCAGAGAGTAAGCTTCTCCGGAACGGGAAGAGAGAGATCCATTTCCATGCAAATGCGGGCCACGGAAGCATCCGCACAGTTTCTGGTCCGGGCATCCGAGCATAGAAAGCTTCCTAAGGATTCACCGATCCACTGGAATGACTGGGAAGCAAGGAGGGAGGGGCGCAGACGCGCCGTAGAGAGCGTCCCTAAAGGAAAGTGGCAGGGCCAAATGCGGAATCCGGCCAGAAGGCGGAGGAGGACCATCTAGGGGGTAAACGGGTTTGGCTTGGGAGGGGCCGCCGAGTCCCGGTGGCCTGCGCCGGAAAGAGAGGGGACCGTCGGAGGGGGAAGGGAGCAAGATCCAGGTTCAAAGGTAGACGGACACGAGGGAAACGGTGCCACCCCTGTTCCACCGCCCCTCCAAACCGCAACATCAACACAGCAGCACATTCAGCAGCAGAAAATCGACCATTGATGAAATTCGAAGCAATAGCAGAATACAAATTCGCATCAACAACAAAATTCAGCAGCAAACAAATTAATTCTTCATCACATCAAACGAATCTGAAGAAGCAGCGATCAGCAAAGACAAGAACCAAATCACCACCAAACTCAAAATTTGAATGAAGGACCACAAACAAACATCTCCAAATTCACGGATTGAAGAAAATATAGAACAAATTACCCAAGAACCGAAACAGATTTGGATTCTCCCTTCCCGAAACACTCCCTGCACTGTCGCGATCTCTGCTCCCCGCGTGACCCTAGCCAACTTTCCCTCGGCTCTTCGCACACCGACGAGTCACCCCCTGCAAAGCCACCGCCTCACCCTCCCCTGCTGATCCTACCTCCCCTCGCCCTCACTTGAAACCCTAAACCCACCGCAGCCACAAACCGCCTCCGCCGTGAGCTGCCCGCTCGGATCCGGCTCATCCACAGTCGTCGACCCCATCTCCGGCTCGACGTGCCACAGCCGCACCCCGTGAAGCCGCAAGAATCCTAATCGAACCGCCGGAGCGCCCCACCTTCGAACCACCAGCCACCGCGACCCACGCCCCAGCCTACTCCACCCGGTGAGACACCCTGCCCGAGCCCTCGGCTTCGACCTCTTCTCTTCTCCTGCGCTGATTTCCCCCTTGCATTTCATTTCATTTTTTTTTTAATCTTTATATTACATTATTATATATAATAACATATATTTATAATATATAATGACTATATTAACATATATATAATATAACTAATATAACATATATAAAAAACATATTGTGTTGTATTTATTATAATTAACTTAACTAATATAGTAAAATAATTTACTTTATTGATTTATTTATTTTATTTACTTATTTGTTTATTTTTTTGTTTGACATAATTATTTAATTAATTAATATACATATTTTTTATATAAGAAAAATATAAATTTATATTTGTGTATATATATATATACAAAGTAATAATATTAAAACTATATTAATAGTTTAGTTTGTATAAATTTAATCTTTTAATTCTTTTATTGCATTTAGTTTTTTTTCATTTATTTATAATTGTAACCTTTTTAATTAATGTCTTCATTAATAAATTATTTATTTACTTATTATTAATTAATTATTTTATTTCTTTTCTCTTTATTTATTTATTCTAGCTATGTATATTATAATATAATACACTATATACTCATAATACGTAGTTTTTATTTATTTTTTTCTAAGTTATTTTCTGTTTTCAGGGGCAGGTTCGTGGCGCGCAATTTTGGAGACAGTTACGAGGGCATGATTCAGTGACAGTGGATGCGAAGATGTCGTCATGAAATCCATACGTGGAGTTTGGGGGTGATGGTTGGGCGTGATTCCAGAGAGTTCCATTCGAGTGGTAGAGGGGGACACTTACGCATGGGGGATCAAGCATTCGGGGACTTGACTTCGACTTCACCACTTCCACTTCCATCATTCTTCCTGATCCATCCATCCAGAGATCGAGAGTTCACATCGGAGAGAAGATTCCAGGCATTGGAGCAGCAAATCACCATTCCACGTCTCGATTCACGGGGTAGGACATCGAGCGGACTTGAGCATCTCATCCACCATCCAGTAGAGAGCAAGGAATTAGAGTTTTTTGGAGATCAAGTAGGGAGACAAACATTTTATTCTCCTTTTTCTCTATTTTTCTGCACTTTGCTTCAATAGGAACTTCATTGATTTTCATTCTGTTTTTATGTTGAATTCGACCATTATGTCCGGCTAATCTCCTTCGAGGGGATAAGCTGAGCTGGTTAGATTTGCTTAGTCCTGTTTATGCACTGCATCCTTTACTGGATCATCTTTCTCTCACTTTTTGTGGGACAGTCTTACTTTTAAAACAACAAGGTTGAGTGAAAACGAATCTTGTTTGAATCTAAATGAAAGTGGTTTCCATCTGAGGAATTCATTGACAAATTAAACATGCTCAAATGAGAGAGACACACTGAGCTCAATTGGAAATTTTAGCCCAGTGACATCAGACTTTTATCATTACGCGATGGAATGATTTTTACAGTTGAAAGATTTTAAGGATTGTTCTGTCGCAAGCTGACCAGACGACAAATCTGACCAATTACCTTAAGTCAAATCCATATTCTTAAACCTCAATGCATAAACGAGAATAATTCATATTGAAACTGTCCATTGGAATTCCCCTTGCTCATCTTTTGGTTATTTCTACCACAAGTCTGCCTGTAGGTTGTACTGCTTGCTTGCACTCGCTTTTTCACTTTCACTTCCATGCATACTTATTTTCACTCACATCACTTCATCACCATCATCTACTTTTGTTGGTTTTTGTGTGTGTTTTGTTTGTTTTGTTTTTAATAGATCACTAAGCACAACCTTAGGCCTCTCTGTGGTTTGACCCTATCTTGCCATTGTTCTTTGTAGTAAGTAGGTTATAAATTTTAGTTTGTCGTTTGTGACAAACGACGTGCGAACGTGAAAATTTTGGAACTATTTTTGGGGAGGCCACGTGTGATTTAAAAACAAAACAAAACAAAAAAAAATCACAAAACACACAAAAAAATCAGAAATACAAAAAAACTATAAAAATTTCTCAAAAAAAATCAAAAAAAAATTGTGAACCACTTGTTGCATGTTCACTAGGTATAAATATGAAAATTTAGAACCTATAAAACTTGAAATTGAAAAGCACATCAAAACATGAAAAGGATCAAAAAGTAAGTGAAAATGGAAGATAACAGAAATAAAGACTAGAATAATCAACTCCCTGAAAATTTGAACCATCCTGGAATGATGAATCCACCTGGAAATGAGATAGCTGAGAGGAATAGTTTGAGAGAGTTATTTCTACCTTCAGTGTCTAGTAACCCTTTATGAATTAGACTCTCTCCTATGTCCAGGAATTATGAAATCAGGCAATCCATTCTTAGTCAGGGACCTACCTTCAATGGAATACCTAGTGAAGACTCTCTTGACATCATTAGAGCCTTCTATTGTAGTGTCCAGCTGATACAACTTAGGGGTCTCACTGAGGAAGAGCTTAAACTAAGAGTGTTCCCCTTCTACCTCAAGGGAAATGCTAGGTCCTGGTTTCAACAGCTTGAGGAAGAAATATTTGTCACCTAGGATCAAGTTTATAATGCTTTCACAATGAAATTCTATCATAGGATGTTGACATCTAAAATTAGGCACAAAATCACTAGATTCCTTCAGGATGAAGGATGACAATTTCATTAAGCCTGGGACAAGTTTAGAGGTTTTCTTAGGCAGTTTCCAAACCATCATTTCAAACCCGAATTCCTCATGGACACCTTCTACAATAGTCTCACCCCTTACCACCAAACCATGGTGGATTAGTCTTATGGAGGAGACTTTTGTGATAGGATTGCAGAGGAGCTCGAACAAATCTTCAATACCTTAGCTCAAAACTCCCAGCACAAATTCTCTAGGAGAAGAACCATTTTTAGGAATGAACCGAATCCTACCCCTCAAGCTGAAGCCCAAGCTGCTATGTTTTTAATGAAAATACCCATAACACACTTAGGGAGCAGTGTCACCATTGTGGCATGTATGTCCACACTCAAACGTGTTGTCCGAACTTTGATATGCTTTTCCAACCTCATGAGAGTGCCAGATTTTCCGGTTATGGTCCTCAGATATAGCCTAGGGAAGACCCTTTTTCCAACACCTACAATTAGGGGTATAGAAACTATCTGAACCTATCATGGAGGGAGCATGGAGACTTTTGACCTGCTGCCCCTCTTGGATTCCAGCAGCCGACTAGGCAGCAATTCCAACCCCAACCCCAACACAAAGCTGAATCATCAAACTAAAATGATGAGGTGAGAGGCATGTTCCATCATTTGATAGGGAGGTTTGATGAAAAAAAGACTAAAAATGATTATGATAAGGTTCAAATGGATTCAAGAATGAAAAATTTATAAATTCAAATGGGGCAGTTGGTCAGGGATGTAGGCAGTAGAGACAAAGTTAGGCTGCCTAGCACCACTAAATCCAATACTAGGGAGAATTCCATGTATGTGACCACTAGAAGTGTTCTCCAAACTCACCAAGAGACTAGGAAAGAACCCCAAACTGCTGAAAAGAAAAAATTGGATGAAGCTGAAAACTCAAATATAAAAAAAAGAATTTGGAAAAATGGATAGCGCCACTGGAATCCCTCAAGTTCCTACTGTTCCAGCTCAAAAACCCAGAAAAAATGTCTTGAAAAACAACGAAAATAAAGTAAAGAAATTCTTGAAGAAGAAACTGTAGGAATTCCCCCAATTGTGATAAATTTTTCCCCTATCATTCCATTTCCTAAGAGAATAAAGAAACCAACTCACGATTCTGAACTGTTGAAATTTTTTTAAGTGGTTAAAAATATGAACATTGATATCCCATTCTTGGAAGCCTTGATTCAAATCCCTTCATATCTGAATTCACTCAATAAAATTTATTCAAACAAAAACACATGGGAAGAATTTTCCACCTATAGCTTGACAAATGAGTGTAGTGTTGTCTTGCAGAATAGGATACCTACTAAGATTTAGGACCTAGGAAGCTTTGTCATCCCTTGTTCCATTGGGGATAGAGGTGGTAAGTTCAACTATTTGTGTGATTTTGGTGCTAGTATTAATCTGATCCCCCTGTCACTTTTTCATCACGTGAGATTAGGAATTCCCCAACCCACCATTGTTGTGTTACAGCTTGTTGATAGGTCCATTACTCATCTAGTGGGTAGGATCGATGATCTATTAGTGGGAGTAGGAAAAATATTTTTGTCTGCTGAATTTCTCATCCTTGATATGGAGTGTGATCAGGAGGTCCCTATCATTCTCAGTAGGCCCATCCTGGCCACAGGGGGAGCTTTGATATATGTGTCTAAGGGAAAACTAATTTTTAATTTGGGTGAAAAGAAAGAAGAATTCAATGTGTTTATGAAAATCCAAGAACCCACCCACCCAATCTTCCCCAAATATGATATGTTAGTTGTTGAGAGTAGTGTTGATAATGAGGAAGATGAGTTTATAATGATGATAAATGAAATCAATAGTGAACCTGAAATCCCTGATGCCAATTTCATGTGGATCAGCTCAAGTGAGGAGAGAGAATCTGTTGATGAGTATGAGGGAGAGTTTTTGGAGAACCTATATGAGTTAGTTTTGGAACACATTCTTACCCCAAGAGAGGAGTTTAAGTTTGAGGGAAATTTTCTAGAGGCTCTAGTGGTAGGGAGGAAGCCTTCTTTAATGCCTTCTTCAAGAGGCATCATGAAGACCTTGGGACACCCAGGACCAAGTGTCTTCTCTCATGTGAGTCACCACCCACCCTTGAACTCAAGCCCCTCCCTGTCCATCTCAAATATTCCTTTTTAGGAGACAGCTCCACCCTTCCTGTGATAATTCATCCAACCTGGAGGTGAATCAAGAGAAAAATATGCTTAGTGTTTTGAATAAGTACAAGTATGTCATAGGTTGGTCTATTTATGATATCAAGGGGATAAGTCCATCCTTATTCATGCATAAAATTTCTATGAAACCATAGTGTAAGACTAGAGTATAAGCCCAAAGAAGACTCAATCCAAACATGAAAGAAGTTGTGAGAGATGAAGTGATTAGGATGCTTGATGCTGGAATAATTTTTCTCATTTCTGACAGACCCTAGGTAAGTCCTGTCCAGGTGGTACCCAAAAATAGTGGAGTGACAATGGTCACTAATGAAAAGAATGATAAAATTCAGACAAGGGAAGTGAATAAATAAAGAGTATGTATATACTATAGAAAGTTAAATGCTTCCATAAGAAAGGACCACTTTACCATGTCATTCTTGGACCAAATGTTAGAGAGGTTGGAAAGCAATGGATTTTTCTACTTTCTTTGTGGTTATTCTTGTTACAACCAGATTTCCATTTCACCTAAGGACCAAGATAAAACCACATTCACCTGTCCATTTGGGACATTTTCCTACCGGAAGATGCCCTTTGGATTGTGCAGTGCTCCTGCAACTTTTCAGAGGTATATGATGGAAATATTTTTAGACATAATTAAAAGTCACTACTGGAAATTATATCTTTCCCAACGCTTCTATACCAACGGTTTGAAAAAACCGTTGGTATAGGTCCCCTTTCCCAACGGTTTGGCCAAACCGTTGGGAAAGGCCCCCAAATTGGCCACTTTTCCCAACGGTTTGGCCAAACCGTTGGGAAAGGTACCTAAAAATGCCACTTTTCCCAACGGTTTGGCCAAACCGTTGGGAAAGGTCCCTAAAAATGCCACTTTTCCCAATGGTTTGGCCAAACCGTTGGGAAAGGTAGACCTATCCCAACGGTTTGGCCAAACCGTTGGGAAAAGTGGGCCAAAAATTCAACGCCCCACCCAGAATAAAAAATCACAACCAATACCTATACCAACAGTTGTTAAAACCGTTGGTATGGGTCTATACCAACGGTTTTAACAACCGTTGGTATAGGTACTTCCATTTTTTATCAGACCTTCGTACCGAGAACATTATATAAATCAAAATTTAAAATATTTATGAGAATACATATATATATTTATGTAATTATGATCACAAAAGTCATGTTAGGTTAGTGGTTGAGTCATTCAATGATAAACGAGGGGTCCTGGGATCAAATCCCAGCGAATGTTTTATTTTTGGAATTTATATACCAACGGTTCCATTACCGTTGGTATAGATTTCATATTACCTATACCAACGGTTTCCAAAACCGTTGGTATAGGTCTATACCAACGGTTTTTGGAAAACCGTTGGTATAGACCTATCCCAACGGCTTACTTGGCTACGGTTCTCCAAACCGTTGGTATAGGCTATACCAACGGTTTGGAGGCCTATACCAACGGTTCCAAACCGTTGGTAAAGTTTAGTTTTCCAGTAGTGAGGATAATTGAAGTCTTCATGGGTGATTTTTTGTTGTTGTGGAAAATAACTTTGAGAACTGTCTGAAAAATCAGGAACTAGTGTTAGAAAGGATCCAAGAGACCAAATTAGTCTTAAACTGGGAAAAGTAAAAATCCATGGCCACTGAAGGAATAGACTTGGGTCATAAGGTATCTAAGAGGGGACTAGAGGTTGATATTTCCAAAGTTTAGGTAATTAAAAAGTTTCTCCCACCTGAAAATGTTGAAGGAATTAGATGTATTTTTGGTCATGTTGGGTTCTACAGGAGGTTCATTAAGGACTTTTCTAAGATTACTATACCCATGTTGTAAAGACCCGTAAATTTCAAGGAAATTTTTTTCTTAATTTTCTTTGGAATTTTACAAGAGCGCAGTTTCTGACGGCACCTGATTCCGAGGCCCGGTGTGCCCAGAATCATTTTCCGAAGTTTGGCTCGGGTACGTTCAGTGAACGGACGAGCGGGTTTTTTCTAACTTTTGAACCGGTGCCCGGAATCGAATTCTGAGGGCACCGATGAAATCGCAGCGCCGGTATTCTCTTAGAAACGCCTCTTCCGGAGTTGCATTTTCTCGGGTGTGGTTTTTAATTTTCGGGCTTAAAGTTAAGAAATAAAATAATTTTGCGACAACTTTATTTTATTTCACTTAAGCCACTTGGAAGCTACTTGAAGCCACTTAAAGGCGGCTTGAACTGAGTTGAACTGGATAGGATGCTATCCAGAAATATCCTACCCCCTTGGTAGGATATTTGTGAGGTGGGGCCCGCACGAGCCCCGCCGTTTCTTTCCGCTAAGAAACGCACCCGTGAAAACCCGTCTTAATGAAGTCAACCGACGCGTTTTCTAAATTCTTAACAGACCATTAAATGGGTTGTTTCTTTCGTGAATTAAATGGCCTGTTTCTTTCGTTGAATTAATTCAACGAATTAATTCAATCGTTCCTTAACCTGTTTTCGTGTGTTGGCATGTTAATAAAATAAGACCAACCCAAAATCTTTTGAAAAGATTTGAGAGGATCCCTGTTTCTTCAGCTCCCTCGCGAAGAACGCGAAGAACGCGAAGAACGCGAAGAACGCGAAGAACGCGAAGAACGCCGAACCCGGAAATCGACGACGCCTTCGTCCGAGACGTTCTTCCGATCTCCGATCTCCGATCTCCGATCACCGACCATTTGAGGTGAGTGATTTCGGATTTCCGCTCAAGGTTCTTTTCTTTGGGTTTAAACACAGATTTAATTAATTATAATTTAAATCTGTTGTTCTTGGTACGTTGAGCTCGCCGACTCAACGCCGGATTCCGTGACGACGCGACGCCTCCCCGCGACGACGCGACGATCCCTCTCTTCCGCGACGATCTTATCCGCGAAGAACGCCCGCGCGCGACGATCATCAAGGTAGGGATTTCATTATGGGAATTACCCCTTTTAAATTAATTCCTGTCTATGTTTCTTAAAGAAATTAAAGAACCGTTTTTGTGAACAATTTTTAATCTTATTAAAAATTGTTGTTTCCTGTGTGGAATAATTTTCTCCCGGTTGTTTATCTCTAACGCGGAGGGTGCGGGCCAAACGAACACGGCCCGACGACCCTCCGCCATTCTTCGTTTTGTGCGAATTTGACGGTCGACGATGGAACGTGCCGCAACGGACGTTTGACGATCCCGCAGTAAAGAACGGATCCCGGGAGGAGCAACGACGCAGACGGGAAGGAAAACGGGCCACCGGAGCGACGCCGGCGTCCCGCGGAAGTTGCCGGCGGCGCGGGTCGCCGGCGCGGCGGCGGCGGCGGTGCCCCGGCGCGGCGGCGGCGGCGGCGCCCCGGCGCGGCGGCGGCGGCGGTGCCCCGGCGCGGCGGCGGCGGGGCCCCGGCGCGGCGGCGGCGGCCGACGGACCCGCGGCCGCGCGGGTCCGGTTCGTCCAGGCGGGACGCGGCTCAGCCGCGTCCGCGGTTCGCCAGCGCGGCCCACGCGGGCCGCGACTTTCCTCAGGCCGCGGGTCAACGCCCGCGGCACCTGGCGCTCGGCCGCTCGGCCGAGCCGAGCCAGGCCGGTCCGACCGGCCGGGCCGGACCGGTCCAACCGGGTCGGACCCGGTTCGGGCCGACCCAGGGGGGGTCGGGCCGGGTCGGGCCGGGCCCGTACCCCCCTTCTTCGGACGTTTTCGTTCAAACGCCCGTAACTTGAACTTTGTGCCTCCAAACGACTCGCCGTCAGCAGAAACGCGATCCTTGGATCGAGACGGTCGTTTCGGTATATCACACTCATGGTTTCGGAATACTTTGAGTCCGGCCGGGTTGGTTCGTACACGAGACCAACCGGGCCCTCGGAGCGGAAACGCTCATATCTTGAGCTACGGACGTCCGATTGACGTGCCGTCAGCTTCGTTGAATTCCTCTAAGTGAGACGGATCTTTTGGCATACTCCGCCCGAGATTTGGACGCAGGTGGAGTGCGTTCGGGTTGGTTTTGCCTTAAAAACCAACCGGGCCCCTGGGACGAAAATGCCAATATCTCTCAGACCGGGCGTCCGATTGACGCGCCGTCTGCGACGTTGAGTTCTTGTTGACGATACGGAACTTTTGGATACATCAACTTCGGACTTCGTGTCAGTTGATGTATCAGCCTCTCGGCTCGTGGAGCGGACCCTCCCGAACGAGCTTGCTGTGTGCGGGAACCCTAGTGCTGGTTGCGACTGCTACTTCGACAGCGACGACCGTGCAGAGATCCTCAGTGGACTGCGGCGACGACTGTGCAGAGATCCTCCGTGGACTCCGACGACGACCGTGCAGAGATCCTCAGTGGACTGCGGCGACGACTGTGCAGAGATCCTCAGCGGACTGCGACGACTCCTGCACTCAGTGATCCTACGTGGATCAGTGCTTCAGGTCCTGCGTGGGCCCGGTCCTGTGTGGGCCCGATCCTGTGTGGGTCCGATCCTGTGTGGGTCATCTCTCAGCGGTTCTGTGTGAGCCAACTCCTACAGGTCCTGCGTGGGCCCGATCCTGTGTGGGTCACTGCAAGGTTAGTACCTATCGATCCTTCGTGGGTCCGACGACTTAGATGGTTCAATGATCATCTTTATCGTCATCCGAAGAAGTATACCTGTGTGAGCTGAATCTTGTGTTTCTCTCCTTTGTGGATTGTGTTGAACTATCCTGTGTGGATTTACTGTTTACTCTCCTTTGTGGATTGTGTTGTTCTATCCTGCGTGGGTATGCGTTTTGCTTTCCTGTGTGGACTGGGTTGTGCTAGGGCTCGGACGTTGGAGCCGATCGGGGAATTGATGACTTAGGTATATGTATGGGCATATACCTAAGTCGTGTCAGATGTTAATTCGTGATTGTATCTCTCCTTCGCGTCTTATCCTTTGTGGATTTCGGGAGACCTTCGGGGGTCTCGGGGTCCCTACTGAGTAGCTTATACTCACCCCTGCACGGGCTATGCCCGCACTTTGTGGTGTTTGTTTACTTTTCAAAGGCAATGCCTTCCCTTTTTGTTGGGATTTACGCCTTGGTTCTAGTCGCCAGCCCCTGGCCTATGGAAGGCGGGCTTGGGGTAGTCACGGCACGGGCCCCGAGGACGGGTCGTGACATGGAAGGCGGACTTGGGGTAGTCACGGCACGGGCCCCGAGGACGGGTCGTGACAAATGTGCTCCATGTTGGTTAAGGACACACCCTTTTTATTCAATGAGAAATGTCTAGAGGCCATTAATTTTCTCAAGGAGGAGTTGACTGCTTCACCTGTGATCACTTCTCCTAATTGGAAACTTCCCTTTGAGGTGATTTTTGATGCTAGAGATTATGTAGTAGGAGTTGTTTTGGGGTAAAGGAAGGATAGGAAGTTTCATTTCATTTACTATGCCAGCAAGTTGCTGGATGATGCCCAAAAAAATTATTCTACCACTGAAAAGGAGATGGTCGTTGTCATGTTTTCTTTGGAAAAGTTTAAGAAATATTTGATAGGATCAAGAGTTATTATTTTCACAAATCATGCAGCCCTCAAGTATTTGCTGGCTAAAAAATATTCAAAACCTAGTCTCATGATATGGACCTTACAGTTACATGATTTTGATTTAGTTATAAATGATAATAAAGGGGCTAAGAATATATTTTCATATCATTTTTCTAGGCTTCCCAACACCCTAAGTGAGGAACCAAGAGATATTAACATTTTTTTCCTGATGAACAATTATTTGATGCTTCTGTGCAGCAGTCTGCTTGGTTCGCAAACTATGCCAACTTTTTGGAAGTTGGAGTCATTTCCAAGGACCTCTCACACAACCATAGAAAGAGGTTTATATCTGAGCTGAAATATTATATTTGGGATGATCCTATTCTTTTTAGGAGGTGTACTGATGGGATTTTAAGAATATGTGTGGTTGAGGATGAGATGTTTCCCATACTTGAGAGATTATTTTCATCACCTTGGGGTGGCCACCATGGAGGAGAGAGAACTACTTAGAGGGTCCTACATGCTGGGTTTTACTGGCCAACATTGTTTAAAGATGCAAGGATTTTAGTTATTGGCTATGAGAAATTTCAAATGCTGGGAAATGTTGGAAGAAGGCAGGAGCTACCTCAAAAAGTAATTCTGGATGTTGAAATCTTTTATGTGTGGGGCTTGGACTTTGTGGGACAATTTCCATCCTCTTATGGGAATGAGTGCATTTTGGTTACTATGGACTATGTGTCCAAGTGGGTTGAGGCAGTGGCTCTTCCCAACAATTCAGCTACTAGTTTTGTGAAATTCATCAAGAAAAACATCTTTTCTAGGTTTGGTGTGCCTCGAGCATTCATCACTGATGATGGGACTCACTTCAAGAATTATAAGTTCAAAGTCTTGATGGAGAATTATGAGTGATCACATAAGATAGGCACCACTTACCACCCACAGTCTTATGGGCAGGCAGAAGTGTCAAACAGAGAGCTCAAACAGATTTTAGAGAAAACAGTGTCTAGCTCTAGGAAGGACTGGTCAAGGAAGTTGGATGAGGCTCTTTGGGCCTATAGAACTACTTATAAAACTCATATAGGGATGTCACCATACAAGATTATCTTTGGGAAATCATGTCACATGTCTGTTGAGTTATAGCAAAAATCTTATTGGGCAGTGAAGGCTCTTAACTTTGATTTCAATTATACTGGTGAGAGAAGACTGTTAGAGCTAAGTGAGTTGCAGAAGATTAGAAGAGAGTCTTATGAGAATGCTGAAAATTACAAAGAAAGAACAAAGGATTCTCATGACTCAATCATTTAAAACATTAATTTCAAGGTTGGTGAGAGGGTCCTTCTTTTCAATTCTAGATTGAATCTATTTCCGGGAAAGTTGAAGACCAAGTGGTCAGGACCCTTTAACATTGTTAAAGTATTGGTTAATGGATCTATTGTGCTGGTTGGAGAAGAGAATCGACCTTTCTTGGTCAATAGACAAAGGATAAATCACTTCTTTGAAGGGCAGCCAAAGGGCTTGGGTGCCATATCTCTGTTGGAAGAATGATCTATTTCAAGTCTAACTGAGGACTATAAACTCATTGTTGCATGGGAACTAACCCATTATTGCTTAGTTGTTTTCTTTTTACTCATGTTTTTAATAAAAATAACTCTTTTTGCTTGAATCTCCAGTTTGATGTTATGATTGTTTGATCGTGCCTCATGATCTGTTACTGCTTGAGAAAGATAGAGTTGTTGTTGCCAGAAACTCAACAAAGAAAAACCCAAGGGATAAATCCACTGCATCATTTGGATAACATTTCTTTCTAATAACTCACTTGGGTTTCTTTTCATGAAATTAAAATGATGCATTCTTATTTTACTTCTTTTAACATGCAAGTTAATGAAGAGGATATGTCTATGTAAATCAATGTTAAATCTCTAATAATTTAGGGAAGTGTTATTCTATTTTTCTTAGTTTTAATTTTCTTCTTAACCTTCACCAATCTGCTTCATGATCTTAAGTGTAGGGGAGACCCCTTGTTTTCATTTGAAATGTTGAGAGTTGAAATATTGTATAGGGTGCTATCTGCTTTTATCTAGTGAGTTGAACATTTTATTTAAACTGAATTGTGGAACAAGCCTGCACCCTGTAGCTCACTATGATTCAACTGTTGTTGTGCATTGTATTCATAAATCACATTCTGCTACTAATTACATCACAATTGATGTAAAAACCCAGAAATTTCAAGTAAATCTTTTTTATTAAATACTTTGGAATTTTACGAATCTGCGGTTTCTGACGGCACTTGATTCTGAGGCCCGGTGTGCCCGGAATCAATTTATGAAGTTTTGTTCGGGTACGTTCAGTAAACGTACGTGCGGGTTTTTCTATCTTTTGAACCGGAGCTCGGAATTGAAATCCGAGGGCACTGATGAACTCGCAGTGCCAATATTCACTTAAGGGGACCTTTACCGTAGTTGTGTTTGCTCGGGAGGATAAGTTAATTTTGGGGGTTTAATAAAAAAGTTAAGTAAAATTGTTGTGAACAATTTTATTTATCTTGGGTAGTTATATCCTACAAGGGGAAGTTATTGGTCGGGCCCACCCCACATAACCTCTCATGAGAGTATATTTGTGAGGTGGGGCCCACATGAGCCCTAACATATCACCTCCCCTCAACTCCCTTGAAACCCCCATTTAACTCCCCTTCATTTATTCTTGACAACTCCTCCCTTTTTGAATTTTAAACTCTCCACCTCCCTCTATTTAAGTTTGCCAACACAAGTAATTAATATCCTTATTAATTAATTGGAACATCTCCTCTTTTGAATTATTTTGATTTGCATGGAATTTCTTTAAAAGTTGGAGAAGTCTATTATAATAGTTGCATAGAAAATATTTTTGGTGGGGGAACCTCTGAAGAAATTAGAAGAGCTTCGTTCTTCAATGAAGAACCACCGAAGAACGACGATCGTCACCTTCGATCTTCGGCCAACCCAAAAGAGAAGGAGCCACCCACAAGGAACGCCGATGACATGTCATCCTCGGCTCCTTCTTCCCCGATGTCAACGAGTTGACGTCGTCTCCCCGCGACGCCCGACTACCGCGAACCTTATTTCGAGGTAGGGGTTTGTACAATTTGAAGTGGATATTTTTGTACCCCATTCTTCGTTGAGAATCATAGTTTGCCTTTGGTTTTATGATACCGCCTAACGCGGAGGGCGCGGCCTGAACGAACACGGCCTGACGACCCTCCGATGTTTCCTGTTTTGGTTCGCAATAAATGTGTGTTGGAAGAGGCGATGATGGGAGAAGGAGGCGGCCGCGTGCGGAAGAACCGCGGCCCGCAACTGCGGGCCGCTCGGTCGAAGGAGAATCGTCCGGCTAAAGCTGGCTGGGCCGAAGGGAGACCGTAGCGCCACAAGGGGCGCCGCGCTGCGGAAAACTGCAGCCCACGCTCCGCGGGCCGCTTCGGCGATGAACCGGCCGGCTCGTCAGCCGACCGGGATGAAGGGGTCGCGCCCAGCTGGGTCGGGCCGCGCCCCACCGGGCCGGGCCGCACACTTCACCGGGCCGGTCCGACCCTCTGCCGGGTCGGACCCGCCGAACTAGGTCGGGGCGACCCGCCAGCCCACTTGGCTTGACAGGTCGGGCCCATTACGCTTAAATGCGAATAACTTAAAGACCGCGCGTCTGATCGACGCGCCGTCTGCGAATTTGGGATCCTCGCGACGAAGAGGTCCTTTTTGCGATACTCTAAGTGAGTTTTGGACAACTTTGGAAAACGATCGGGTTTTGGAACACGCGTATTTTCAACCAGGCCCCTGGAACGGAAAAGTCAATATCTCTCAGACCGGGCGTCCGATTGACGCGTCGTCTGTCGCGTTGGGTTCCTTTTGACGAGGCGGAACTTCGGGACACATCAACTATGGACTTCGTGATAGTTGATGTATCGACCTCTTGGCTCGAGGAGCGGACCCTCTCGGAATCGAGCGTGTTGTGTGCAGGAACCCTAGAGCTGGTTGCGACTGTGACGACTACCGTACTGGGATCCTCTGTGGGTTCGACGATGATGACTACTGTACTTGGATCCTCCGTGGGTTCGGCAGCGATGACTACTCTACTTGGATCCTCCGTGGGTTCGGCAGCGAGGATTACTGTACTGGGATCCTCCGTGGGTTCGGCAACGACGACTTCTGTATTAGGATCCTACGTGGGTTCATCAGAGGAGATGATTCAGAGGCTACATCTAATCATCTCCACCCCACTTCGTGAGTTGTATACTTGTGTGAGCTGAGTCTTGACTTCCAATCATTACCATTAGTGTGATTGACTTCTTTCCTGTGTGGACTGA
Organism: Viscum album; assembly: GCA_963277665.1. Taxonomy (NCBI): domain Eukaryota; kingdom Viridiplantae; phylum Streptophyta; class Magnoliopsida; order Santalales; family Viscaceae; genus Viscum; species Viscum album. Next base: position 1,058,236,553 of record OY728133.1, read on the forward strand.
GTTGTTCTTGGGCTCGAGAGTTGGAGCCGAACTGGAATTGATGACTTAAGTATATGTATGGGCATATACCTAAGTAGAGTTGGTTGATACTTCGTGATTGTATCTTTTCTTTGTAGTTTATCCTTCGTGGATTCTGGGAGACCTTCAGGGTCTCGGGGTCCCTACTGGGTATTGTTATACTCACCCCCGCATGGGCTATGCCCGCACTACGTTGTGTTGGATGCAGACGACAGACAACACTGATCGTGGAAGAGACTTGTGGAGCTGGACGGTACCCGGAGGTGGACCACTTGGTGGGACGTACACGGAGCGGACTGACGGACCCGAGGTGCTGTGAAGACCATCTGTACCCACCCTTCAGGTGGGATTCTTGGAGGACGACTCAGTGGTTGCTGCTTTACTTTACTGTTGTTGTACTAGTCTTTCAGTTGTACTGTACTCACTGTTGGGCTTGTATTTCCGGCCCCTTTCTTTTCAGCACTTACTTTTGTATACAGTTTTACTTAGTGTTTACTTCCGTTGCGTACTCTGTTGTGTTTGTTTACTTCTATAAAGGAAATGCCTTTCTTTTTTATCGGGATTTATGCATTTGGTGCTAGTCGTCAGCCCCTGGCCTATGGAAGGCGGGCTTGGGGTAGTCACGACACGGCCCCCGAGGACAGGTCGTGACAATTGATGTTGGTGTAGTGGACCAAAGAAAAACTAAAAAACTAAAAAATTCAAAAAAAAAATCCTTGTGTCGCTCTTTGTATATATGTTTTCTTCTTCTTTTATTTTCCTTTTGATGTGGCAAATTTCTTTTTGAACCTTCTCACTATCCCTCAACAATATGTTCAGGGTTGAAGTGTTAATCAATCATGAGTTATATTGTCTCCCACTTTGAGGATTCAACATTGTGGACAATGTTGCATTTTAAGTGCGGGGGAGAGTGGTCATTCAAGTGTCATTTCAAATTCCCCCCTTCGTGTCCCTGAAGTTTTTTAAAGGTAAATCAGAAAGGGGAAATCTAAAAAATGGTCAAAAATTTTCAAAATTTGTTCAAAATATGTCAAAATGTTCAAATTCATTCATCACATGAGGGTCATTGAAGGTTCATTGGTACTTCAATTATTTCCTATTTAGTGGATAATTGCTCGCTAGTTGTTGAGAGTGGCACTTAGTCAGAAACGATTAAGCTTGAGTGGTTGCTGAGTGGAATTGTTCACTATCTATGGATTTGTCTGTTTAGGAGCCGAGGATGGGTGTTTGACAGGATAGGTTTTGTGGAATGAGGATCGTGACTTAGGGTAACTAGACGTTTTCACTGGAACTTAGGAGATTTATTTAAAAAAATATTCAATCACTTTAGGAAGTCAACTCAAATAATTATTAGTTAAGTCCTTTGCAACTGGAGTAAAATGGGCAAATGGGATCCCACGGTGAGTATCTGAGACAAGGCGCACCAGGTGCATTTCTATGAATAAATAAGTCCAATTTCATTTTTAATAAGTGCTACGCACAGTGCTCTGCACATGGAATATGACTGGGAAAAAAATAAAATAAAGTGCTCTTATAAAAAATGAACTCATTAAGGTGAGGCGAATTTTGAACCCAGATGAAGAAGGGAGCAATTGAATTGGTTAAAAATTCATTTGAATTGAATCAATAAAGTGATCAAATTAATGCACTTTAATTTTTGAAACCTAGGAGACAGTGAGTATGGAAGGTTCCCTGGGTTAGGTTTTTAGTTCCACTTATTCTAACCTCTCAACACCCCTTGAATCTGTACTTGAATTGGAAATTGAAGTAGGGCGGTTAATGAGTACACATAGGAGGCATGACATACATGACAGTGTATGAATGTGTGAGGCTTTTGACTTCCAGTGAGTTTTTGAAGCTGGGCAGGACATCAGCATTTTTTAACACCTTTGAAAAGCTCGACCCACTGTTCGATCTTGATTATCTGGGTATAAAAGTAATCATTCGCTTTTTGAACTATAACTCACAAATCACCTTTCTATTTTAAAAATCAAAGGCATTCATTTGTTTGAGGACAAAACAAAGTTTTAAGTGTGGGGGAGTTTGATGTGGCGATATTTCACATTCTTTGTCACATCCTTTTTTGTATTTTTATTGGATTTTTAATACCAAAATGTTATTTTTATTAAATAATTGACAATTGTTGTGTTTTTGTACTTGCTGTGTAAAATAATCAATTTTATTTTAAGTTATGTGATTTTAGTGTTCATTATTGTCATTTTAAATAATTTTTAAATTAAATTATTCTCATGAATTCGACTTTTATTTTTATTCTTTTATGTTTACAATTATTCATTCTAGTTAGTCGATCAATTCATTAATTCATTAATTAATTATTTTTAATTTTTAAGTAAATAAATCATTTTAGTTTTTAATTATTTTAACAATTTAATTAGTATTAACAATTTAATTTTAGTCAATTAAGATTTTTATTCTTTAATTAATTAATTGGTTGATTAATTGATTACAGTAATTATTTTAATTTGTTTTAAATTATTTTATTTATTCCAAATAAATTATTTCCGTTAAATAATTCATAGTTAATTTTATTTTATTTGTAACTTTGTTTCATTTAGTTTTTAAATCTATTCGTTAATTTAATTAATTTATTAATCAATGAATTTGTGTTGTTTTTTGATTTATTTGTTTTGCAGGTGTTGCGGTCGCAGATGAAATCAAAACGGTATCTCGAACAGTTGACGGTCCCGCCTCTGATCCTGGTGGTGCATGATCCACCGCATGGAGATGTCCAGTCTCTGCCTGAAGACGACTGCTAGTCTGTGGCTGTGCCCTGAACTGGCTCTACCCAGAAGATGACCCAGCCCTACCACCACGGCTGCCAAGTCGAGATCCTTTTCTTCTGCCCAGTAGTGGCACCATTCCACACTCCTATTGCCACTTTTTCCACCCTTGTTGTCTCACCTCAACCGGTGGCACCATTCCCTCACCACCCCTCCATGCCATCTCCCTGCCTCTACTCTCACTTGGCATGATTTCACTAACAGCGCCACAACAAATCCCTACCACTATTCCGCTGTAAAATGGTGCCATCCCTGTTCCATCGCCCCTCCAAACCACAACATAAACACAGCAGCACACTCAGCAGCAGAAAATCAACCGCAGATCAAATTCGAAGCAACAGCAGAATACAAATTCGCATCAACAACACAATTCAGTAGCAAACAAATTAATTCTTCACCACATCAAATGAATCTGAAGCAGCAGCGATCAGCAAAAACAAGAACCAAATCACCAACAAACGCAAAATTTGAATGAAGAACCACAACCGAACATCTCCAAATTCACATATTGAAGAAATTTTAGAACAAATTACCCAAGAACCAAACCAGATCTGGATTATCTCTTTCCCGAACCACTCCCTGCGCCGTCGCGACCTCTACTCCCTGCGTGACCCTAGCCAACTTCACCTCAGATCTTCGCGCACCGACGAGTCACCCCCTGCGAAGCCGCCGCCTCACCCTCTCCTGCAGAGCCGACCTCCCCTCTCCCTCACTTGAAACCCTAAACCCACCGCATCCACAAACCGCCTCCGCCGCGAGCCGCCTGCTCGGATCAGGCTCATCCACAGCCGCCGACCCCATCTCCGGCTCAACACGCCATAGCAGCACCCCGTGAAGCCGCAAGAACCCTAATCGAACCGCCGGAGCTCCCCTACTTCGAACCACCAGTCGTCGTGACCCGCGCCCCAGCCTACTCCACCCAGCGAGACACCCTGCCCGAGCCCCCGGCTTCGACCTCTTCTCCTGCACCGATTCCCCCATTGCATTTCATTTCATTTTTTTCATTTATTTTAATTTTATCTTTATATTATATTATTATATATAATAACATCTATTTATAATATATAATAACTATATTAACATATATATAATATAACTAATATAACATATATAATAATCATAATATGTTTTTTTTTAAAGGTTGGGGCCGAACCCTCAATTTATTATTAAAGCAAAGAGCTCTTTAGACTGGGTAGAGGGTGACTCATTACATAGCCCGAAGGCCCAAGGCCAAGTGGCCTGCATACAGGGCTAGAAAGCCCATTTTTTGACCCAAAGTACCCCTTGGTGAATAGTACCGCTACAGTACCCGCACACCTACAGTACGTGCTACAGTACCACCACCGCTACAGTTCCCTGCTACAGTCCATCCACCGCTATAGTGCTGCCGCTGCTACAGTCGCCGCTGCTACAGTACTGCTACAGTACCATGCTACAGTACTCGAGAATTCTCCCCTGCCCGGATTTGATCTTGGGTCTTTTGGAATAATAATCATAATATGTGATATTTATTATAATTAACTTAACTAATATAGTAAAATAATTTACTTTATTAATTTATTTATTTTATTTACTTATTTGTTTTTTTGACATAATTATTTAATTAATTAATATACATATTTTTTATATAATAAAAATAAAAATTTATATTTGTATATATATATATATATATATTTATATATTTACAAAATAATAATGATAAAACTATATTAATAGTTTAGTTTGTATAAATTTAATCTTTTAATTCTTTTATTGGATTTAGTTTATTTCATTTATTTACAATTGTAACTTTTGTAATAAATGTATTAATTAATAAATTATTTACTTATTATTAATTAATCATTTTATTTCTTTTCTCATTTTATTTATTCTAGCTATGTATATTATAATATAATACACTATATACTCATAACACATAGTTTTTATTTACTTTTTCTAACTAGGTTATTTTCTGTTTTCAGGGGCAGGTTCGTGGCACGCTATTTTGGAGTCGGTTACGAGGGCATGCTTCAGTGACAGTGGATGCAGAGATGTCGTCATGAAATATATATGTGGAGTTCGGGGGATATGGGAGGGCGTGATTCCAGAGAGTTCCATTCGGTTGGTAGCGGGGGAACACTTACGCACAGGGGATCGAACATTCAGGTACTTGACTTCGACTTCACCACTTCCACTTCCATCATCCATAGAGATCCATCCATCTAGAGATTGAGAGTTCATGTCGGCGAGCAGATTCTAGGAAACGGAGTAGCAGATCACCATTCCATGTCTCGATTCCCAAGGCGGGACATCGAGGGGAATTGAGCATCTCATCCACCATCCAGTATAGAGCAAGGAATTGAAGTTTTCTAGAGATCAAGCAGGAAGACAAACATGTTATTTTCTGTTTTCTATGTTATCTACACTTTTCTTTAACATGAACTTCATTGATTTTCATTCTTTTTTTATGTTGAATTCAATCGTTATGTCCGGCTAATCTCCTTCAAGGGGGATAAGGTGAGCTAGTTAGATCTTCTTAGTCTAGTTTATGCACTGCATCCTTTACTGGATCGTCTTTCTATCACTTTTTGCGAGACAATTTTATTTTCAAAACAACAAGGTTGAGTGAAAACTGATCTTGTTTGAATCTAAACGAAAACTGTTTCAATATGAGTAATTCATTGAAAAATTAATCATGTTCAAATGAGAGAGACACACTAAGCTCAATTGGAAATTTTATCCCAGTGACATCTAACTTTTATCGTTATGCAATGGAATGATTTTTACAGTTAAAAGACTGTAAGGATTGTTCTATCGCAAGCTGACGAGACAAAAAATCTGACCAGTTACCTTAAGTCAGATCTACATTCTTCAACCTCAGTGCATGAACAAGACTAAGCTATATCGAAACTGGCCAATGGACTTCCCCCTGCTCATCTTTTAGTTGTTTCTACGACATGTCTGTCTGTAGGTTGTACTTCTTGCTTTCACTCACTTTTCCACTTTCACTTCCTCACACACTTATTTTCACTCACTTCACTTCATCACCATAATCTAATTTTGTTGATCTTTGTGTTTGTTTTGTTTTTAGTAGATCACTAAGCACAACCTTAGGCCTCTCCGTGGTTCGGCCTTGTCTTTCCACTGTTCTAAGTAGTAAGTAGGTTATAAATTTTAGTTTGTCACCTGTTCCCAATGATGCTCAAGCGTGTAGTAAATAATCAACATAAGTTTATTATTCAAAGATAAAGACACATGTCACAAGTCGGAATCAAGGTAAGGGACTTCGTCTCAATCTTCGTTCATTGAGGCATATCTTTATATTATACACCCACCTTATTTTATGAGTTTTATATACAACAAGTTTAAAATATTATATCATGAATTTATTTATTATCTTTTTATTTAGTTTTTTGTCAAATTTTATTCTTTCATGGGGCTTATGAGTCAAATGTTTCAAAGTGGTATAGGACATTTTGATTTAAAAAACTCATTTAAAATGTGTAAATATTTAATTTCAAATTATTTTCCTCTATTTTAATATTATTGATATTATTCTATATGTTTTTGGATATAAAATTATTTTAAATGAAATTAATTTTTTATTTTGAATTTCATTCAAATGTTTTCAAAAAGAAATATTTGTTAAATTTTTTGTATGAAATGCTTGAGTTTATTGGAAAACGACAAAAGGAATGTTCTTTTTAATGTATACGGTGTCAAAAAATTCTCCACCTCCATGACCATTATTTTATAATTGTCTTAATTTACAAGACTTAATGTTTTTAAAAGATAGATAAACCCCAATTTTCCTTTTTCTGATTTTTTTTTGAAAATTAGTTTTGAAAATAGATTGATCATTTTAATAACTTGAAATGTTTTCTTATGAGTGACATTTTGAAAATTGAAAGCTTTTATGTGTTATAATTATGTTATTCTTGTTAGAAATTATGACATTTGGTTACATTATAAACAAATTATGGGTGGTTCCGTGATAAAACAAAGATGGGTGGGTCTGTGATATCCCTCCAATGCATTGGTTATGGAATTCCACTGTAAGGTTATTCCATTTATAATCATGGAGTATACATAAGTCGATTGTATGGTTATTTCATTTATAATAATTACAATTATAATGATTTCCCATGATAATTTTATGTGTTATATAAACTTTCTATGGATTTTATGATAATCTTGTGATTACAAAAAGTGTAAGCAATGAGCTTATTTTCAAAGGAAAGTATTTACCACTTCTTAAGGGTGAAAAGTATTACTTTATGATAAAATTTTCAGGAGTTTATCATGTTTTAAAATAAACCTTTATTAATTTTATTTTTCCTTATGTTTTCTTATGAAATGTTTTATGAAAATATTTAGGCAGATAAGGTAATTTTCTTGGGTAAGAAAATGTCAATTTTGATCCCTAAAGCAAATTATTAGTCAAATTTTCATGGACTAATGGGTTTCTTTCATTTCTTTCACATCCCTTCCTAATATTTTTGTGATCATCACACATTTTATAATGTTTCTCATAGTCTTTTAAGTGAGAATAATAATTATGAAGAGGTCAAGATCAAAATTGTGGATATGTGATATGAAAAAGAAAACATGCATCTTTTTAAAAGTTTTCTATTATAGGAAAAATGGATACAAATCAGAAGTGTCCACTTTGTAATCCATGGTTTGGTTATGTATGAGTTATGACCTAATTATCTAGAACTCTAAATATGAAAATATCAATATGATTATAAGAATAATAATTATTGTTTAAAGTAACTAGTATATGTTATGTTTAAGGATGGGTTCTTATTGAAGTGGTTAAGACATAGGGAGTGTTAGATGAAATTTTTATATTGAAGAAGATTCCCTTAGAATGTGGTATTTGTATAGGGAAGAGTTTTTAGAGAAATGAAGGAGTGGATATGGTTATTGGGTTAGATTTTATTATTAATACATAAATCAAATTCAAAACCACATAAAATAATGTTTATTATGTGAGGTGAATGCTATTTAAAATTATTAAGGTGTTTAAAAAGATTTGGAGGTGTTTGAAAGTAAAATCGAATTTTATTTGATGTTGAGAGGGTTAGTATTGATGAAATGTATATGAAAAAAATTCATAAGATTCATTAGGATCTGTGTACAATTAAATCTAATAATACTAGTGGAAATGTAAAAAAAATTATTTTGCAAGAGTAACCCTTCTAGTTCATAAGAGTAACTCTAAGCAGATTGGTGAAAATGTAGTTAATTTTCTAATTTGTAAGAGTATCCTAAATAAAATTTTAAGAGTGATTCTAAGAATATCACTATTAAATGTATAATTATGGAATGCATAAGAGTGATCTTATTGATACATAATAGTAACTCTAATATTTTGTAATCATCTTTTATGAAAAGGAATTTCATAAGAGTTTCTCTAAGCTTGCATTAGAGTAATCCAAAATTCATAAGTGTTTATTCAAAGGTAAATGGAAAATATAATAGTCATTTCAATCTTGTGTAAGATTCATTTATGTAGTATAAATAGAGATCAAAACATAGATAAAATTTTATTTTGACATAATTAAATAATAGTTTAAAATAACTATCTGAAATTTCTAATGTACGACTGCACATGATCCTCAGCCCGGTTGGTGAGGACTCTTAAAGTGCATCCAAGAGACCCGATATCAAATCCACGTTGAGGAATATTTTTGGGTACTATAGAAGATACTATAGCATGTACTATATAAGGTACTATAGAAGGTACTATAGTAGGTACTATAGTAGGTATTGTGCAGTTACTATAGAATATACTGTGCAGGTACTATAGTAGGTACTATGTAGGTACTGTAGCCGGTACTGATCATTGATATAGTAGACAGAACTATTAACTCGTTTGGTCCTTAGGTCCTTCAATACCTTTTTTCCACCCAATTAATTCGAGCTAGTAAGTCTTTTGGTCCACCTCAAGGCCTTTGGGTCACATGAAATGCAGATGCAACCAGGAAGATTTCAAAATAACAAGGCTCCAGATGAGGATTTAGAGCAGGAGTATTCACCAGAGCAGAGCTAATCGGAATTGGAAGAATGAGAGGGTATGTAATTTCCATTGGTACCAGGCATGTGAAACTCTACACAGGACAATTATCCAACTAGCCTTTCAAAGGTGGAGAGCTGACATTAAGATATATACTAGGGAGGGGTAGTTCCATGTAGTCTATTTGGGATGAATTCCTCTAAGGCCTTCGGGTCATATAATGTTTTGATAAGACTATGGGCCATGTAAGGGTTCCTCTTCAACCCTTAAAATGGGTAATATCAAAAATAAATAAATAATGAAGGCCTTTGGCCCATTTAGGCTAATGTGCAACATGGATGACAAGGATTAAAACAATACTCATCCTAGGGAAACATAAATAAATATAAGGTGATTTAAAATTTTGGGATGAACCAAGGCCTCATAATTAAATTATAATAATTTGAGAAGTATTTAGTAATATTTAACTATCTAAAATTTGAATTTGAATTATAATTTACCAATTCTATACAATTTTATTTCATACTGTTCTGAAGAGTAAGTTAATTATAATAGAAGGAATTTTAACATTAAAATTTGATTTTAAAATTTGATTTTGAACTTAAGGATTGTTTCTATTGGTGGAATAAAAATATATTCATTGATACTATAAATATATTAAGATGTGGTAAAATAGAAAATGTTAAGAAAATAAAGAGAATAATTTTAGTGTACCTATTGTTGTAAATGTATAGGAAGAAGGGAATAAGAAAAAAGATAAAGGAGAAGAAGATGCAACACAAAGATACTGCGATAAAATTCTGATACAATTAAAGACTCTCTTAATTTTTAAAACACATTATCTATATTTGTTTTTGTTGTAGAAAATTAAATAGTTGGGAGACATTTGTGTAACATGAGTAAAGAATAAACCCTACTCATTTGTAATATATAGGATGAAATTGGTGGAGTATATTATCTTGGGCAAATGCGGATCATCTGAAGGATTGGATACCCATTTTGAGTAGTTAACATTGTAAAAAATATTATGTGCCCACTACGTGTCTTCATTGGAGTGTGTGTTATGGTGATCCAATATTAACTTTAATAGGTGATAAATTTTATTTCCAAAAAACATAAAAAGGAATTTAAATCATTGATTCACCCCCCGTAGTGATTTCTACTGATATTGAGGGTTGTTTTCAATAAGAATTTGGAGATAAAAATGAATAAACCTCTTGAATTTATACATTGAGGCGTGTGTGGTCCAATTTATTTGACATCAACCATAAATTATAAATATGTTATTAATTTTTTATGATTTTACTAGTATGACTTATGTTTATTTTATATTGAGTTATCCACAAGTTTTTTTTGAGATACAAGAACTTTCAAAGGTGTTCAAAAAATCAAATTGGTTGTATTATCTCAATTTTTTTTATTTGATAATGGATCCAAATGCATGAATAAAGAGTCCAAGGAATATCTTGAAAAACATGAGATAATGAATTAATTTATTTCTCCATACACACTTTAAAAAAAGGATTAGCTAAGAGTAATAACTAGAGTTCAGTGTACATGGGGAGGACCATGGTATCAGTTCATGGAACCTTAAAATTATGGATATAATTCTGTTTGACCTATTCATATGATAGATATACTAGAAACTTTTTAAAAAGAAATAGTAATCTGAGAGGGCATATTGTAGTCTAAAATATAAATTTGAATAATTTATATGATGTAATAATATTAAGAGACATGATATAGAATAAAAATATAGCAATATTAATAAATAGAAAAAACTAACATCATAATCCCTAAACTTAGTAAAAATGGTGAGGTTTCAAGTAAATCCTCTAGCCAAACATGACCTTTAATTATTTAATATTTCTCATGGAGTCCTGGTACATAATCTAAATCATAATACTAGTATGCAACATCTTACTAGCCAAACCAAAAATTTCTCATGTCTGAAATGATTTCAAGATAAGATGAATTACCATAAAATCGAACATGTAGGTTTTGAGCACATAAACCTAGTAGGCCACCAATAATAGTGTCCCAACTCAGACAATGAATAATTAGGTTCATGAAACATAATATATCTAGTCATTAATAAATACATTTGTAAAATAGTTTCATGAACAATAGTCAAATCATTTTAGATACTAACAATAAAGTGAAATCAATTATCAATATTATTCATAGCAGGTAACTCATAATACTAGGAGGATACAAACCTGTGTACACCAACATTGGTCAATGTTGATTTTATGTTTGAAACATCTATTAAAATTTCACTAAGCCACTACAAGAGAATACCATCTTTCATGCTTAATACATAAAATATCTCATTTTAGAGTCCTCAACTAACCAACCCCAAGGACTATTCTATGGAATGTCACAACATATTATGACATATCTTGGTGAATCAATACTTATAGATCACACCAATACTACTAAATTTATAATATATTATCGTCATTTAAAATCATGTCTATTGGCTTAAAATTTATGAAAATATTGTAATGTTATTATTTGGAGGACTATGGAATTACATCTCATCGTCATACATATATTATCATGGTTTTCAAACCATGTCAGTAGAACTCTGATCAAGATGTACAATACATGTTTCCATGGTTTATTTAAATCATGGATACAACGTAAATTAAGGTAAAAATTATTATATTTAGTTATATATATATATACTATATTCATAACACACATATATACATATATAAGTTTTTTAACATTGATGTACATATATATTATATTTAGTTATATAATATTCATGGATATATGCATTTTTTCTTAGAATATAACCTTTAAAAAATTGTTAGAAACAAAAAAACTATTTATATTTTTGAAAAAAATTATAATATATAAATAACACATATAAATTGTGATAAATTGGTTATGCTTAATGCATTTTTAAGCCACAAAGTACCATTACTACTAAAAAACATGCCTTTAACAGCGCAAGAATATGCCTTTATCAGTGCTAGAAAACCGTAGACTACCAAAACACAGTTAAAAGGCCATGTATTTTATCATCATTAGAAAATCACTGATAAATGGTAGCTTTATCACCGCAAATAAAAGCACTGATAAAGGGGGAAACTGTAGTGTGATGCTACAACACACTACAACACCAGAAATAGGTTCATTGTGATGTAACAACACACTACATCACAAAAAACATCAATAGAAATAACCAAAATAAGATAAACATACTGAATTTAAATGAAATAAAATTTCTAACACAAATACAAGGAAAAAATAATATTATAGAGTATTTTAGTTTTTTTTACTAAAAATAATCTATATTTTGAATAAAAAGGCACACTTGGAGTCATACCAGTCACACAATGAGTCGAATTGGGGTGTGACCTATTTTTACACATCAAAAATGACTTATGTATAGTTTTCCTAAAGTACCAAAATAATTTGAATGTTTTTTCTCAGTTTTGAGTATGTCACTTGTTTTTTTGATTAAAATTAATTTCTGTTTTGAATAAAAGAGACACTTAGAGTCATATCGGTCACACCATGTGTCATATTTAGGAGTGTCTAATTTATATAAATAAAAAATGACTTATGGATAATTTTCATAAAGTACCAAAACAATCTAAATGTTTTTTCTCAATTTTGAGTATGCAGTTTGTTTCTTTCACTAAAATTAATGCCAATTTTGAATAAAAAGATGCACTGGGAGTCATGTTGGTCACACCGTGCATCAGATTAAGGTGTGTCTGATTCCTACACATCCAAAATGACCTATAGATCATTTTCATAAAGTATCTAAATAATTATAATTAATTTCCTAATCTTTATGTACACCACTTATGTTTTTTACTAAAATTTCATTTTAAACTGGAAATAGGTAATTTAAGCCATATAGGTGGCATCATGTGCAGATTTAATATGAGGATGATTCAGACACATTAAAAATAAATTATGAGTTTTTCCCCAAATTATAAATGAAATCTGAGCATATTTGCTCAGTTTTCAATGAGTGGAACCTTTTTCTAATAAAATGTCAATTTTAAACAGATAATAGACACTTGGAGTCATACTTGTCACACCGTGAATAAGATTGAGGTGTGGATGATTCCTAAATTTAAAAAATGAATTATGGATCATTTTCCTAATGTATCTAAACAATATGAATGCATTTTCTTGGTTTTGAATATGTCATTTGTTTTTTTCACTAAAATTAATGCCAATTTTGAATAAAACGACTCACTTAGAGTCATACCAGTCACACCACACATCAGATTGAGGTGAGGCTAAATCCTACATGTATCAAATGAATTATGGATCATTTTCCTAAAGTATCAAAGTAATATGAATGTGTTTCTTCAGTTTTGAGTATGCCACTTGTGTTTTTTTACAAAAATGCCATTTTAAACCGGAAACACGCACTTTGAGCCATATAGGTGGCATCATGTATGGGTTTGAAACGAGACTAATTAATACATGTCAAAAATGAATTATGAATTGTTTTAACAAATTTTAAATAAAATAAAATTATGTTTTCTTGGTTTTCAGTGAGTAATACTTTTTGTGTGTGTTAAAATGTCAATTTTAAACTAATAACAGACACTTGGAGTCATACTGGTCACACCATGCATTAGATTGAGGCGTGACTGATTCCTACATGTCAAAAACAACTTATGGATAATTTTCCTAAATTACTAAAATAATCCAAATACATTTTCTCAGTTTTGAGTATGTTGGTTGTTTTTTGCTAAAATTAATGTCAATTTTGAATAAAAAGATGCAATTGGAGTCATACCGATCACACTTTTCATTTTATTAAGGTGAGACTAATTACTAAACATCTTAGATGAATTATGGATCATATTACTAATGTATCAAAATAATAATAATTCATTTACTTTGTTTTGAGTATGTCACTTGTTTTTTTACTAAAATGTCATTTTAAACTGAAAACACACACTTTGAGCCATACAGGTGGTACCGTGTGTGGGTTTGACATGAGAATGATTCATACACATCCCAAGTGAATTATGAATCATTGTCTAAAATTATCAGGATAATACAGGCATGGTTTTTTGGTTTTCAGTGAGTGACACTTTGGACATTTGGAGTCATACTGATTACACCGTTCATCAGATTGAGGTGTGGATAATTCATACACATCACAAGTGAATTATGGATTGTTTTCCTAAAGTACCAAAATAATCTGAATTTTTTTTATTAGTTTTGATTATGTTATTTTTTCCACTAAAATTAATGTCAATTTTAAATAAAAATACGCACTTCAATTTATACAAGTCACACCATGCATTAAATTGAGGTGTGGATAATTAATACACACCCCAAATGACTTATGGATCATTTTACTATAGTATCAAAACAATTAGAATGTGTTTCCTCAAATTTGAGTATTCCATTTTTTGTTTTTTACTAAAATTTCATTTTAAACTGGAAACACGCACTTTGAGCCATACAGGTGTAATCATGTGTAGGTTTGATGTGAGGATGATTCATACACATCACAAATGAATTATGAATCATTTTTATAAATTATCAGGACAATCCATGTGTGTTTTCTTGGTTTTCAGCGACTGATACCTTTTTATATTAAAATTTCAATTTTAAAGTGATAATGGACACTTTGACACTATCCCTCCTTGATGACCACAATATATCAATGCTGTTTTTCATCTAATATTTATTTCATACACCTGTTGACTTTGGTTTTTTATTAAACATATATTTATTCAAACATTTAAGTTGTATTATATAATTTTTTAATGACTGGGAGTTATATAGATGTTTCTTCAATAACACTAATAGAGAAATTGAAGCTTCAAACATAGAATGATCTTATAGGTGGATTAATACCCTTTATAAAATTAGTTAATCAAGTGGTGAAAAACATTATTTCAATAAGTCACCTGAAACACCTTCACAATGGATCTTATCTTAAGTCTCAAGTGTTACGTGAACTTTTAAACAACTATTTTCAAACAAAATCATGGTATATTACTCATTATACTTCATTTACCAACAATTTTATTATATGCAAGCCATCACATATTATCCTCCTTCGCCTTGGTCTCCACCTTCGTCTTCTCCTATGTATCCTCCTCCATGTCGGTCTCTGACTATGAATCTACCTCCGACTCTGCCTATGCCTCCGCCTCCGCCTCTTCCTCTTCCTTCGCCTCCAAATCTTCCTATTCCTTCGTGATTTCCCAAAAATTTTATTCTTTGTAAGCCATCTCTTCTAAAAAAATTGACACCCTCCATTATACTTATCCTTGATAAAGAGATAAAAAACAATATATAAGAATTCTAAAACTAATGTTTCTCACCCCATATATATTTCAAAGTCCATAACTCATACTAGATCACAAACATAACAGCTAAAATCACCTGAATTTATTGTCGACATACATTCTGAAAAAAAAACACCACCCAATCATCTTTAAAAAATTTATTTCTTATTTTGAGTAACTAGGTTGTTGTAAATATTAATAGTACTAAGAAAATATATAAAAATTAATAATTATGAAATATATTTAATGAAATTGTAATTACCTTAAAAAATTACCTGTTTGGGGATGCTATCCTTTTCATGATTTATAAATTCTCTCATGAATTTTCAAACATAATATCCAAAATTGATCTCATTATCTTGTTTCAGACACTTAAGAAACATTGACCAAAATAAGTAATTTTTTTAAATGTTTTGATAGTTAAATATTTATATATATGCCTTAATTTGTTTCCATTTGTAGTAATCCATAGGCTTTATCTTTTTAGACATTGAATTTATGCCATGATCTATCCTATATTTAGTGACCACCCTATCATAAAAAAAACCATTCTAAAACATTGAAAAAAAATATAATTTTAATTTTATCTATAAAATTTTCACTAAAGTGTAGTACATATTCACAATACACATAATGTGTGGTCGGTTGGTTGAATATCCATGCATTGGATAAAAAAAATAAATATTTGGGGTGTCCAGGTTGACTATTATCAGCATCCAGTGTATCCTAAAAAAACAAAAAAAATTAAGTAATAAAAAAATTAAAAATATATATTATGTTATTATATTGTAGAGTTTTACCTTGGAATTTTAGGCATCAAAAAGAGTATGTCATTTGATGATTTTTTATTAAACGCTTCGAGTAACTCATCTTTTTTCTTCTTAATTGATTTTCATTCAAAGTAAGTTCTAATATAGAAATGATATAAGGATTAATGAATCCAAATCATGTTTTTCATGACCTTCCCTTTACATAGTTGTGATATAAACATATGTATAATATATGAATATTTATTAACTTTAATAAACATATTATCTCACTATTTTGACAAACGTATTATGAAAATTTACCTTATGTATGTATTCACAAATGAGATGTCCAACCTTTCATGCTTGATAATCTCATTTAGAGTCTCGAGACCAATTCCGTCTGTCAAGGAATATACATATATTTCTTCTTTATATTCAACATAAGACATAGTTTTATCTTAAAATGTGGTCTTTATATGAATTTTTAATGATAATAAATTTTTATTTGGAACTGGTGAGGAGAAGGTACTCTTGGAAGGTTGTTTTGTTTTCTTGGTCAATTCACTAGATTTTCTTGATTCGACCTTCTATTTCTCCACCACTTTATCCATCTGTAATATCATACGCCACTTCAGACCTTTTATCATCAGCTTTTACATGTTTTCATATGAAAAAACTGGTTAAAGACATACCTCATGTATCTTTATAATATTATATGGACATACTATGAAATATCCAATAGCAGCTTCGACTGTTGTAATATCTGGACCATCAAGTGGAATAGGAAACTCAGCAGTCGGATCAAAAGCTACCTCAATCCCCACTCTCATGTGATCTTTTGGGAGGTCTTGATTATGTATCAGGTATCCCAGGATATTATATATTGTTCCCATCATAACATGGTGGTACGTGTGTGTTGACATATACAGATCACATAAAATTGTACCCTACAAAATTTTAGTAATATAAAGTTATCGTAAGTTTTTTGATTCACTTTGATCCATTATTATACATTGGTCTAATAAAACATACCAAAAAATAATATCTTGTAGTGAGTCTATTTATGTATACAATTGTCTCACCATATTATATGTATCTTCATGTGGTTTAATCTTCTAGAAATATGTTCGAGGTGATAATCCAAAACCTAATCCTCTAACATGACCATATTGTTCAGGATGCTTCAAAGCTACTGAAAGTAGATGTTATTATGGTATGTTCATTTCCAATTATTATGTCTAAACCATATAAAAAATATGAATATAAATAGATATTTTTATGTAATATTTTTACAAATCATAATGAATTAAAATTGTTTCATACTTTCACATGTTTCCCATACTATTTTTTTCATCAACTAATTTACCCTCTTTATTTGCACGAGCCTCCTTCCATAGCACATAAAATGGAATGGAAGTGGCTCTAAATTTTTATTCATCAATATACATATAAACAAAGGAACATTTGTTGTTTCATATCACATAATTAAACTTTATTAATGATTTAAAATACAAACCAATTTCTTCTCTAATGAAGTGTACCCCATTTTACTTTGCGATAGGGGTACATTGGTTTTGATGCATGTTATTTATTTTAATCACTCTTTTTTTTGTTTCATAAATTAATAGTTTTTAATCAAGTTAGATAAAATAAATAATTTCAAATAATATATTATCAAATTCAATTCACCTGAAAATATTTCTCATTGCGACGATTGATGAAAGAAGTCTATGTTTCCTACTTTATAATGTGTGCATAACTAAGTGGTGGGTGGGTATTTATTTTCCTCTCAATATCTCTAAGATGTAACTTCATTGAAATTTTTTGGAATCCTCTATAGGCTTTTCTAGTGGCCATTAAGATAAATTTATTACAAAAATATTCTAAAATAAAAAAAGTCTATAAGGAATAATGAAAATCAAATCAATATTTCATTATATAATTTTTCAATAAAATAGAAAAATTACATTAAAACATTACTATTAAGTATTTCCAAAGGATTTCCTTCATTACAGGTTGGACGTGATGCCATAAATCAATATCAATTGGCACATTCATTCTCATTGTGAACCCAAGATAACTAATGAATATTGACTTGTTGGGTTCCATAGGTTGGCCATTTTGAATCCAACCAACCTAAAATTTTATATCTTTACATCTTGCCTTGATAATTTTATTCACCATTATGATGTTGCGTCATTTTTGTTTTTTTCATCAACATGTTTTTGATCCCCTAATAATTATGTAGTTTCACCATCAATAGTTTGTTATTCCTTGGTATTTTTAACATCATCATGTAAAAAATACATTGTATGCATGAGTAGTCAAACATTTAATATGTCTTGAATAACAATAATACAATACACTCCATGCATAAAAGTCCACAATTGCATGTATCTTTCATGAAAATTGATACTTTCTTGAACAGAGATATAATACTTCAATACTGTAGTATAATTAAACTTCACTACCTTAATTTAATTCATCCTCAAATTCTGATTGACTAATATCTTTTGATGATGGATTAGACCCCCTCTTTCAAACTATCCCACCTCCCATCATTGTGGTTCCAATGTTCCTTGATGACATGCCTCCCAAACAATTTTTATTTCATTTTATTGTTTGATATTTATCTTTCATATTTTTTGGACATCCACCTATGTTTCTTAAACTACTCTAACCAAAATTCAACCAATACCGTGTACTGGTGATCATTTTGGATGACTATTTCTTAGATTAGTTAAAACAACATTGAATATATGGGGGATGAGTTTCAAGAAAAAAATAAAATAATAACTATTTGGGAGATGAAATTCGAGTTGCCACTGAGGTTCAAAAATAACCTATATGAAATTTTATTTATGGATTATAACATATTACATTTCAAAAATGAAGGAATGAACATTCAAATCCATGTGACTTCTACTTTCAATCATTTACTTCCACTCACAAACATTTACTATTCACCACTTCCTCTGAAATTTTTCTTTTTTTGAAGGGCTTATAGGAGATAAAACTTGTGGTGGTATTGATGTGATGTGGACTGGAGAGATTGAAAATCATTTATTTCTCCAAGCTTCCTATAGAAAGTATCCTGAAGATGAAGCTAAAAACAAGGCTGAAGAGCTCTACTCATTGGGGGAGGAATACCTTAAAGAGTCATATTGGAACCCTTTTAATTTTATCAAGGTTGAAGTGGAAGAGAATAAAAAGGTATTTTTGACTTGTTTTTTTTAAAAAAATAGATGTGCAACATTTGTATTTTTTAGGAGTTCACTCATCGTAGTAGTATTCTCATCCAAGTATGCTTAACTGTGGAGTTCTAATACGCTCCAAAGTGACCACACTAAAAATAAATATAAATTTTTATGTAGTTTTTTCAAAAGTAGATGAGTGAGTCATATAATAAAATGCATATCAAAAAACCCAAAAAAATAATTCATTATGTATTGATTAATTATTCAGTTTCATTTTTTTTGTTCTCAGGAAGTAGTAAATCAGGAGGATGAAAGGATGAAAGAGTTGAAGAATGAGTTGGGAGATGTGATATTCAAAGCCATGGTAGTGGATTTAATTAAGATTAATGAATACAATCTGATTAGGAGGTATGCCGTCAAGGAACTTTGGAACCACAATGATGGGAGGAAGGATATTTAGAAAGAGGGAGTCCAATACATCATAAAGATATGGAAGGGAATCAAGCATTTGAGGATGTATTAAATAAAGGTAGTGAAGGTTAGTTATACTACAATATTAAAGTATTATATATCTATTCAAGAAAATTACGATTTTCACGCAAGATGAATACAATTGTGGACTTTTATGTATGGAGTGTATTGTATTGTATATATATCTTACCAAAATGAATCATTATTTACAAAACCTTATTTTTGAAACTCTCGGTCCTTTTTATTAAAATTTACTTATTTTTTTTATGAAAATTATGTGTTGTATTCTTATTTCACAACAGTAGATAGAGATGCAGTTTTTAGTAGTTTCATATGAAGTTGGAATGAGTTTACAGAGTAGGGTGGAATTTTGTAGGTATAGGAAAGTGATAGAGAGAGAGAGAGAGAGATTGTGGTTCCCATGATGTTTGAAGATTTTGGTTCCCATGTGGATCCTCAGAGGGATTATCCACTTAGATCTAGCAGTGCAAAAATAGTATGAAATATACCATCCAACATCACAATGAACATTTTTGGGTAATTTTTAAACCCAAAAGGCATGATTATGTACTAATATGACCATATTAGCTTCAAAACGTGCTCAGGTATGACTCAGATTTGATTATTCCCAAAGCATAATTTGATCTTTGAAAACCATTTTATGCCCTTCAAATGATCAAATAAATCATTGAGTCTAGAAAAAAGGAAAGTGTTCCATAATAGTTACTCTATTCAAAATTTTATTCTCTATAGATGAACCATGTCTAGCATAATTCATAGACTAATCAACCATAAATAATCTACCAGTCATATTTAATGACCCTACCCAGAAAGAATATATCAAAAGGAATATTATAGGTTCCCCAACTGACCACATCTATATAAATGTTTCACATCAAATAGGAAATAATAATTAACACGTCTTAAGAACATACACTAATGGAATCACTCAAAAAGTCTCCTCAATTGAAGAGGAATTTTAATACCTCTACTCTAATGGTATTGAATAAATTAATCTCACCCCACCTACATTCGACATCACTTCTATCTAATCAAGGATTCCTCACCTTCCAATTTTGGATATTTTTTTAATCCACCATAAGATCCATCCAATAACATACATCCCTTTAAAGGGTGAATTTTTTAACTTATGCTCTATATTGATCATGATTTTTTTTACTCTTATAAATGGAATGAATCTATTCAATTCAATACTAAATTTATTATTATGATATGTTACCATAAAATATTAGAGGAAACATATATACTATATGTTCTTTTCATTTAAAATTATACCACATATATTTAAGTAGATCTATAATTACATCTAGGATAAGAGGATCAATATAAGTTATAACATACATAGTATTTTCAATATATCCTTCCTATAGAGATCTAGGGATCAGAGTGGTGACATATTCTATATTACTGTAGAGATTCAAAAAATTTTCACCTTCTAAAAAATAATAATTTTTCAAAAATAGGCACAAAATAATCTATATTAAATGTGATCCCCCTACCCCTCTCTATCATTAATTTTATTTTTAATAAGCCTTTTAATAATTTAAATATAGTTTAAATGATTTTAAAAGAATTATTTTAAATATAAGTATGAAAAACTAATGCATAGTTTCAATAAAGGGGTTACTAAATAAATTCAGTCAATTAATAAGTTATATAAACCTAATCATCATTAATAAATAAATAAGAATACACTATTTATTTATTACTCATGTTTCTATTAATATAAATTTATAATTGATTCTAGAAAAAAATTAAACAAAGATACATAAGAACATGACATTTCATATGTTCTTATTGATTCATAGCTATCAACTCCTAAATAAGTGGCATGAGACTTTAGAAGATAGGTCAAGGAAAAAATAAACAAAAAACAACATAGAATTCATATGGTAACTCAAGTATCCAACATAATTATGCTATCCAAACATATTTTTGGATTACTTATTATGTTTGGAAAGTTTTTTCTTTAGGATATAATCAATAAAAATATCCCTAATTTCACTTTGATTTCATTTTGTAACATTTTTACCTTGTATATGCAAATAGTTCCCAATTCTGGTCATCACATCACCTCAGACACACTTCCCAACCACTAAAGTATTATACCAAATCTAAGGGATATATATATATATATATAAAGTTTGAGAAATGAATTAACCTCTTAAATGTTTGACTAAAATCAATTTGACCATTCTTTAAATCCATCATCACCTTGGCAGTAGCGTGTGGTCCAAAATTTATTTTTTTTATCCACACAGGCCCATACACATATGTTGGCTAACTTGAATAGATGAAAAAAAATTCTCTTTCTTCAAAACCATTATCTATAGAGGAAAAATATGAAATAGAAACACTCTTTGTATTTAAGTGGCAAGGAGATGAGATGTAGAGTTCTTCATGGTTAAGAACATTATAAAAAAGAAAAATGTGGAACCCAAAAAATCAAACAACAATAGAGAAAAAGTAAAAAATAACATACATTAGATTCTATCCCTGATTCCTCTGAGGGAACATAGAGGAGTCATTCCAGCAGTAGAGGAGTTCCATGAGAGTTTGAGAATTGTGAGTGACTAAGTGGCAGTTAGGGTTATTTTAAATAGATTAGGAACACTTTTAACAACACTTTCAGAAAAGCAGTGTTAAAGATCCCTTTCATCAGTGCTAAATTGATATGCACTGATAAAAGGGATATTTATGAGCACTTTTTAGGAATAATAAAGCTCAGCCCTTATGAGTGCTAAAAAAGAACTGATAAAAGACAACTTTATCAGCACTGATAAAGATATCTTTTAATAGTGATACTTTAGCCCAGATAAAGATCAATCTTTATCAGTGCTAAAAAATCACTGATAAATATTTCTTTTATGAGTGATATAACTTTAGTATTGATTAAGGATTTATAATTATAAATACTTAAATAAATTTATTATAATTTTATAATTATTTAAATATATATATTTACTTTATTATAATTATATAAATATATATTTAAAAAACAACAATTATTTATTTATAATAATTATAAATATATAAATATAGTACATATAAATTTTAAAATATATTTATTTATAAATATATTTATTAATAAATATTTATTTATCAATATATTTTAAATATTATTAGTGGATATATAATCTTAAATACATGCATTTTAAAAATGAGTGAAATTTAATAATTCAAAATGAGTACACTATAAAAATATTTAAAAAATGGATAAGTTTTATTAATTAAATATAAATTATGAAAAAGAATATAGATATATATATTAAAGTAAATATGAATACATATTGAAAATACTAAATCATAGTAAATAAAAATATATAAATAAATAATAAAAATGATCAAATTAAAAAATAAAATAAAAAATAAAAAATATTTTAAAAATGAATACCTTAAATGTAATGGTATTAAAAATAAAAAAAATATATTTTTTTGATTAAAACCAAAATATATTAAATGCATCATGTTATAATAAATATATGAAATATAATAAAATTTTAATAAATGATATAAATATTAGGTGTATGTGTTTCTATATATTTGTGTGAGTGTTTGTATATAAAAATTCATTAATTATGTGCGTGTGTGTGTGTACATGAAATAAATATAACACACAACATTTGATATATGTTAAATTAAAAAAACAAACAACATTAAAAATGAGTAAGACATCAATATGTTTTTAATTAACATTTTATTCATTTTATATATATTTATATTTAATATATATTATTTTTTTAATTTATAATGAATATATATATTATACTTATTCATTTTTATTAATAATTGTTTCATTAATAAATTTTTAAATAATTTTGTAATTTATTAATTATTATTATTTTTGTTTAATTATTACAATTTATTCAATTTATATATCTATATTTAATATATAATAATTATTAATATTTATAATCTATATATATGTATATAAAATTTATTCATTTTTATCAATAATAATTTAATTCATAAAATGTTTAATATTTTTCTTCATTTACTCATTTTAAATTTTTAATTGTTTAATTATTTCATTTTATTCATTTTACATATCTATAAATTTAATATGCACTATTTATTATTTTTTAAAATTTATATATATATTCAATTTATTCATTTTTAACAATAATTATTTAGTTAATGAAATTGTTAATTTTTTTATTTTTATTTGTTTAAATATTTCATTTTATTCTAGACCTTTATCAGTACTAAAAATAAAGCGCTGTTAAAGGGTAACCTTTATCAGTGCTAAAATAAAGCGCTGATAAATGATCCATTTTATCAGTGATTTTTTTAGTTACGATAAAGGGATGCCTTTATCAGTGCTTATTTTAGCATTGATAAAGATGGACTTTATCAGTACATTTTTCTAGTTCCGATAAATGAAAATTCTATTAAAGGTGTGTTTTGTAGTATTGCATTTATCATATACGGTAAAAAATAAGTGGAATTTGTATTGTTTTCATATAAACATTTATACTTCAAATGTTTAATTTGATAAAACATAAGTGCTTATGAAAATTGGTAACAAAAATAAGTGTTGTTTATATTATTTGTGAAAAATAATTATTCTTTTTAAATAATCAAATATTTATATAGAAAGTATTAAAATATGAAATGGGTGTTATAAAAAGTGTTTAGTAATTATATTCAAATAAATATTAAGTAATTTTCTATAAATTCTATTAAACAGGCCATGAAACCACTTTATTTTTTATTAGATCTCATGTCCATGATTTTAGTAACAAAGTAAACAGTTATAAAAGAATACTTATTATGTCAATACAAACATAAAGATCAACCATATAAAATTCCAATGTAGTAACATCCATTCCAATAAAAAATAATTAAATATTAAAAAGTTACTTCTTTTATTGTATTTCCCATACCAAAAAACCTTAATTTTATCAAATAAAAAAAATAAAATAAGAATTTTAAATAATAATATCAAATTAATAAAACACAATAATAATTTTAGTTAATAGTTTCTCAGTATTCTTAATAAGAACATTAAAGAGAGCCTTTTCAAAAACAACATATGTATTCATTCAACTCATATTTGTCATTGATGCAATGGACATTACTATGCTTCATTATTAGTAATGGAATTTTGGATTTATACCTACCTTTAATCACTATACTATACTTTAAAAAATATTATAAGATATATTACATCATAGTTTTTTATAAATCTATATAAATTTAAAGAAACATAGATTCATCTAGTAATGGTCACTTAAGAAAAATAAAAAAAATTATTTATTATAGATGTATTTGAGCCTACTATTTTTATAAAAATGGGATAAGATACACTTTAATTAAAATCATGTTCTAATAAATTAGTATAATAAAAAAATACCTTAACAAAATAGTTCGAATACACAATTCAACTACAAGTTCACAATGAAATGTAAATTCAATAATAAATTAAATCGGATTCCACATATAATATATAATATTTCCTTGTAAATCCAACCTAATATACAACACTAAGTGATCCTAAATTACTACAATCAATGAAAATTTTCATAAAAATATGTCATAATGTTTATATATGGTAATAATTACTTTTAAAATACATTACTCTATTTAACAAGCATATATGTTTCCAAAAAGACACGTGAAAATTAAAAAAGGAATAATAACAATTAAAGGAGGACAAGATTAAGCTAATTAGAAAAATTGATGTTAATAACTTTAAAAAATTTGAACATAATATTATAATTTTTTTTAATTCATACTCATGAATAGAAACTTATAAACATACCTAAAGCAATTTTTATGGGTTCCAACAGTGGTTGAATCACCACTAGATTCCCTTAATTTCTTTAAAAACCCATAAAAAAATCAAGAGGAAATCCTAAAAAAACCGATTACTCATGATACATCAATACCTATATAAATAATCAACTTGATGTTAAATCTATTAAAATTAAAGCCACTGGAATATGGGAGAGAGTAAATATACCTCCATGAAGTCCGATTGATGCATCAATTTGAATGAGATATAGGGGGAGTTTGTGTAGTTGGGTTTCCAAATCACGGATATGTGTCAATCCAAGATTTATTTTAAAGATCACCATAAGACACATACTAATATGAATCTAGAGGAAAATATGAAAAGTAAGACTTTGACTATTAAAGACATTGATGGTTGAAAATGTTTAATTGAACCATTCGGGTTAGGGCATGGAAGGGGTGTTAGGGATGGAATTAGTGAGAAGGATCTTGATTAGGTATGAAATCGGGTAGTGGGATATAGGAGGGAAGTGGCGAGCATGGGAATTGAATTGGTGATCATAGGCAGGGGGATAACGACTGTGAGATGATAAATTTAGAATAGTACAATTGAGGGGATCCAAATTATTTTATAGAAATCTATACCAATGATTGGTTTTGAGAATCATGGGAAAAGTAAAACTTGTACCCATGGTTTTATAACCCGTAGTTATATCATTACAGTGACATAATTTTTAAAAATTGTGATATAAACATCATACTATATTAAATTTTTAGTAGATCACAATACACACTCATGGGAATAACTAAATGAAATCAAATCAAATAACCTCTCACATCACAACATTTACCACCCACTCACAGAACAACCCCAACAATAATCATGAAGATAAATAAAGATTTAAAACCATGATATTTCATAGTTACTTTAATGATAAGTTTTAATTAATAATATTAATTTATATAATCAAGTTATAATATAATTCTTAACTTATAAAATCATTTCTAAGACTCTAATTGTACTCAAACAAAACTTTAGTTCAAAATATCAATTTATGTGAAGTTATAAAACCAAATAATACATAAAGGGATTATATAATTCATAAATACTTCTTGTTAAACCAAAAAAGGAATAAAATCATAATTTGATCTATATATGCTACTTGGTTAACCAAAAAATGTATAAATCATGGCATTCTCAATAATAAAAAAACAGTATCATTTCAAACATGGAATAAGTAGACCATAACACAAAACATGTAAAATTGAAAATAAAAACATTGAATAGATGTAACATAACTCAAAAAATGCTAAATGGTCAATCCAAATATGGAATAAGTATAACATAAATCAAGGAATTAGAATAGACATTTTAGTAAGAACCAAACAAGGCTTAATGAATATTTTTTTAATTAATCATGGAATGGGTTTAATATATGGAATAACATAATCATAGCATATTACATAACATAAAAATATATATTTTTTGATTTCTATTAATTAGTTAAGATAAACATGGAATAATATTAGTTATTTTAGTTAAAATATACAAATATAAAATATTAGGTGTTACTTTTGATGGGTAATACAAACAAAAAATTTAGCATTGTATAATCTATAACTAACATATTTTAGCACTAAGAAAAAAAATCCACTACCCATTTCATACTAAAAAACCAACACTTTATTTAGTAAAAAAATTATTTTAATAAGAAGTTACCATAAATTTTATATTAACCATTTTACCTAAATTTTATAAAATTTCAATTCATACTTAACACTATCAAAATTAAAGAAAAAAGTAATTATAAAATTAATTTCTGGTTTGTAAACTCATTTCACATTCCACTTTTTTAATTAGTATGAAATTTAGATTTATAAATTTAATGTTTGGTATAAAAACCAACCCAAAACCAGTATTGAATAAAATTAAGGGTAGCTAGTGTTTATATTATTCAAGATTTGTAAAGATATGATCCATAGTAAGTACTTTATTTATGAAAACCCAAGAACCATTTATTAAATTTAATGTTTGTATTCAGAAAAAAATTTAACATTATATTTTATTAAGAAAACTAAATCTCATGTTTGAAAAAAATATCTTGGTATCCCATTATATACCTTTTAAATAACCACATCTATAAATCAATTTAATTCCTCTATTTACCATCTTATTTTGTCCCAAAACAGTGGTCAAAGACTATGTTTGAAAATTTATTTCAAAGAAAGAAATTGAATGACCATTAACACATGACATACAACATCTCATATATATTTTAATTGAGATATTTCAATAATATGTTTCGTAATAAATCATCTAAATGGTATCTTAACATTAATATAAAAAGTTTTTTATGGAAACACTTAACATTTATAGGAAGAAAAAAATGTATATGTAACCATATTTAACACTTAGATTTAATTTAAAATATTAAAAAAATTTAAATGAGTTATATATGGTTAATTCATTCCTTATCGACCCTTAGAAACTTATGTAATGAAACATAAGCTGGTATAATTCCAATTACATTAATACTAATTAGTGAGAAAACATATAAGTTTTAATGTAAAATAATATTTATAATTAATCAAAATAATAAATAAAATAATTATTTATAAATTTTATAAAATTATATATATATATATATATGTATGTATATATGTATATATATACAATCACAATAATAAAATAGTAAAACAATTGTGTGAAAAACACAGCCTAAACACAACCTAGTTATAGAGAATATGTGAGTTTAAACCACCCACTAAAATAGAGAATTTATAATCACCAAGTACTCTAACCACCATTAAACTGTGTTTAAAAAATTAATAAACCCACAATGAACTACATAATTATGAGTTGGTGGAAGTCAAGGTGAATTTCAATTTTGGTCCTAAAGTAGGGGATGTTCTGTGAACTAGGAATTTGGTCAGAAATATGAGTGTTTGTACATTTCTAAGATATGTTTTCTACATGAAAAAAGGTTTAGTTGTAGGTTAATGTGCTTAGGTGACCATCGATGAAGGTTCATGGTAGCCCTGAAACTGCATTTCAATAGAAGATTGACCACCACAGTATAGTGAAGGGAATTGCAATATGGAGTCTCATGGCCAAGCAGACCACAACCCAATGGTGATGGGCTTTTACATGATGGTGTTGTGTTCTAGTGTGCATATGGTTCCTGGAAATTAGTTGATTTGTATCCATAAATTCTAGTCTTATCCTGTCCTTGACCCTAATTGATAAAGACCATGGAGCAGCCCTAGAGGGATTCACCATGGAAGTCCATCAAGAGGTATGACCATCAGGAAGACCCCTAAAGCTGGTTATTCCATGGATCCTTTCTCCACACCATAGATAAAGGTTAAAAGTGTCCTTTATACCACAACCCAAGGGGATTCACTATAATTAATCTTAGTTTATGTTCCTTTCATCATGGCACATATGTCCATGCCACATGGGGGTCTCTTCTCATGCCATAAGGTGCCCTATGCTGAGTTTTTTGTGGTCATTTTCTAATTTTCTCAGGGTTCATATTTGAAAACCCCTTGGTTTCCTTGGAATCCTATCACATGAGAAAGGAAAACTATAATGAAAAATACTTTTTATACATAGATATTACATATTAATAGATTAATATTCATTATATAACATTTTGATCCACCCCATAATCGATTAGTTCAAGTATATTTGGAAAATTAGAAACATAAACAATCGGTTAATAAGTCTTCTACATTGTCTCCCACTTATTTCTTCATAACCATAACCCTTTTTAGACATATCATACTTATACCTTTCTTCATATGCTGGGGAAAGAAACAAAATAAAGGGTGAGCTCTAAAGCTCAATAATCTTAAACATGGGATATATTAATGATCACATAAGAAAAATACGAGCATAAAGGCATAATAACATGATATTAACATTTTATACCCATACCCTTAATAATAAAAATCATAATCTTAAGTAATTTAATAAATAATTGAACTTTATAAGACATGAATCATAAAAGAATCAAAGAATATTAACCATGATATCATTATATAGTCATAACACGTGTAATTATGGAATAAATATAAGTATAGAAAATAATTTTCTTAGTGGTCAAGGATAATTTCAAAGGATATAATAGTTGAGTTTGTTCACTCCCCAAACCATCATAGTTGTCAAGGTTAACTCCAAAGACTATCATAGTGGAAAAAGTCCCTTATTAAACAAGGTTCACTCCTTATTCCAGTCCTATTTACCTCATGAGATATCAATCTTTACCCAATGAGTTGGAGAGAGAGATATGTCCCACCTTTCACGCAATTAAAATCATACATTTATGTGACACATGATAATAAAATATTCATCATATCATAACCCCTGAAAATAAAGGTATTTTATAAATATTTCATCCTTTTATCTTAAATATAAACCATCCATATAAAGAATAAAGATGGTGTCCTTGGATAATATCCCCATTAAAAAATAAGTAACATCAAAGAATTTCATCTAAGATGTAAAATTATTTTGAAATATCACTTAGAATAATTATTTAAGAAAATAACCATTCCATTTTTAAATAGGTTATTTTAAAAAAGATGCACAATTATAATGGAAAACAATTTTTTTAAAAGAAAAATCAAAACTTATAAAGTAATATTCAAATAAAAAACTATTCCTAATGGTAGTAAAATACCTTCATGTTTTATAAGTTAAAAAAAATTCCTTCCATATTTTTTTTGAAAAATAAAAAAAGTACCTCATTTGGAAAATGACAAAAAGATTCCTTTAAAAATGTTTTTTAAAAACTAAAATAAGGGTAAAAATTAATTTAAAAAATCATAAGATAATGTAAAAAAAATTGATAACTTTTTTTGAAAATATGGATATGGATGATAAATATTCCCTAGTAGACACTTAAACATGAACAATCCTGAATATTGATAAGATTGTGAAATAAACCCTTACCTTGAGTTCACCTTTCTTAGAAAGTACTCGAACCTCCCATATAATAAATATATATTTATTATAATTAAATAATAGAATCATTATCATAATTATGAAATCATATATAATCCATTTATAACATTTCAACACCCCCTTTTTCAATATATTTTTTTAAATTATTATTTGTTGGTGTTAATTGTTTTATTTATCACGAGTATATCAGTTTAATAGTTCTGGTCCATATACATTTATCTTTGTTCCATAATCACTATAATATTTATCATGATATTAATATTATATATACTCATTATATACATATTTAAAGTCATCCATAAAAGTTAGATATAGAAAAATTAATTACATTGTTCATAGAGATGGTAGGTCATACGTACGCATTAACATTGTTTTCATTTTTCAATAGATGGAACAAAATAAAGTTAAATATTAATTATCATTTAAATGATCATTATTATATCACATATGTCATATATATTCATAAAATTCATCCTCTATACCATCCAATAAAATATAAATGAAAAAATGAATCACATCATTTCGTGGAGGTGGTAGTCCACGTGTACGAGCGACGTTGTCCTTTCTCAAAGGATTGGACGGTAAGAAGGAAAATATGATATTGTTATTTTATAATTATGATTGTGAAATTAATATCATATATAAATATTAAACCCATCATAATAACCACCCATAAAATATGTTTATGAAAAATTAATTATATCGCTATATGGAGACTGTAATCCATACGTACGCACGAGTTATACTTTCACTTCTAGTTTGATAAGAAATAGGGTGCATAGTGGTTTTTCATAATCATAATATTTTTTATAAATATTTAAGATAATGAAGTTTTTATTTTATGATATTTACCATATATTTATAAGAGTTAAAGAAGAGTAGAAAAAATGTGATCGGGTAAGGCGATTACCTCTTCTTTAAAATGACTCTTTTAGATCTCCTCTAAAGGGTTCTAGGGATAGTCTTTTGGGAAGACCAAAACCTCTATAATGTGGATATGGAAGTTAATAATACAAATTTTAAGATTTTTGTTAATCTATATAGAACAAAGTGGTGTGAAGAAGTAAGGTAGAAGGTGCCCTTTTATAATTGAGGCGAGGGGCATTTTTGGAATTTAAAAAATATTAAATTATAATAAATTTATTCTCAATAAAAATGCTTCCAAATGGACAATTATTAGAATATAATTTAGTATTGGTTTATAATTCCATCAACCAATATAATTTAGAAAAATTTTGGTGTAATTTTAAATCTTATCATTTTGATTGAACCTTAGTTAACCAATTTTAATTTTAATTATGGTAACAACTTTTTCAAAATTAATGGGTTATAATTTTTACTTATAAGGTTTTAGTTGGACTATATATGGTAAATTTTTGACATTTTAGACAATATAATAACCATAATATCTTATTTCATGATTATTATTATTTTTAAATAATTTAACAATGTTTTATTTTGATTAAATATAATTATTATCAATTTTTTCACTATTAAATTCACTTAACTTAAATACATCAAGACAAAGGGGTGGTTAAAATATAATGTTATCTCATATCCCTATTATGTTCTATAAATCTAGAAAATTATTATGTCACATTATCTCATTAAAATTGTATCACAATTTATATTTTTAAAATTATTTATTATATATATATATATATTATTAATTAGATATATACTGTGTAAGATCCCATATTTTTCTAGGTATGTCCCTCTTGAGTTTTTATGGAACCTCTTTTTGTTGGATTTTCTTTTATTCTTTAAACCTTGTTTGTTGAGTTTATTTTGAGTATGGAGAGATTTTTACAGGGAAAATGACCAAAATTTCATGGATGTATATTTTTTTTTGAATTAATGAAGTCTAGGTATAAAGGGATCAAATGCTTACATGGGTTATCTGTCGTTTTGGAAAGATTCAGGGGTGGTTTTGATTTTTTCTATAAAATCTGGATATGATATGTCTACAGGAAAATTTCACATCGTGAATGGGTTAAATGATGTGAACATGTCGCCAAGAACATGCCATGAATTGTTTTGGAGCATGAAACATTCACACACCATGAAACATGTTCATGTTGTGAAATGTTTAATCAAAGTTATTTTAAACCAATGAAATATTTTTTGGAATATCTTATAAATTCATAAATTTAAATCATAAAAGGGGTTCACATAGTAGATATATCAGGATCAGTGGTTTTGACCCACACTACGTGTATGAATTAGTTTCATTTGTGGTGAATCCTACCTCTCAAATCCTAGGGTGACTATAGGAAATTTTGGAGTGATTCATTCCTCTCTGGGTATCTCAATATAACATTCAATATTCGGTGAGTTCCTTGATTTGGTTATCTCCTACCTTATTCTTTTCACCGTTATCGCATTGTGATCTCTTTATTATCATCAAATCAAGTTTGATCTTTATGTGTGTGATATAGGATTTCCTTGTGATATCATTCACCTTCATTATTCATTGGATTTTCCCTTCAGATCATTGGTTTGATTTCCAGATTAAGTTTAGTGGTCTAAATATTATCCTTTTTGTCTGATTTAATTATCCATAGTATGTGCAATATGTGTGATCGCATAGGAACACTGCGTATACAATTAAATAAATTGTATAAAACCTATTAAATATTGATCCTTAATTCTTTTGAGACTATAAAATATATCCCATTGGGTCTATAGGTATGGAGACTGAGATCTGAGGCTACCTGATAGATATTTCATCCTTGGACCTTGTTGAGACTTGGTTAGTTGATATTAGAGCCCTGATATATTTTAGAAAAAAATGATTGATTATTGGAATAATATTATTAAATGTAATAAAATTTATTTTTTGTGATTTATTACTATATAATCACCTTGTCTAAATTTTTTTAACTGATATGTTAATGACCTTAGGTTAAATGATAAATGAAACAATTTGATATACTTATAAGGATAATTGCAAACCTAGATTTATGAAACATAGCTGGATTAAAAAATGATAATTTGATGAATTGATCATTGTTCCTTATGGTGATATATCTTTTATGTTTTATTTTGGCCTTAAAAATTGAATTCTTATCTTTTTAGCTTATGTGACAACAATTTCGATCAATTCCTAAGGGTTGGATGCTTATTGGTAGGTTGAGTTTGTATGGATATGAATCCTGATTTGTATAGATGTATAAGGGTATGGTGCATGATTTCATACCTCCTAAGGGCTATATGAACATGTACTTGATTCCCAAGGGAATATTGTCTGATTATGGGGTGTCTGAGGACCATATGCACTATCTTTGAATGCCTGAAAGTGAGATTCTGGATAACCTGTGGGCAGAAGCCATTTTTCAATGTGAAGTTTATGTGATTCATACTCGATGGGATGATATTTTATATGTTGGGTGATCTGTACTAATTTAGGATGAATCACCTTTATCCAGAGATACCTAATAGGGTTCCGAATCTGGTTTGGTTAACCTCTGGTGTCAACTTAGAGCTTAGGAATCTATGGGTTTACATTATACACAATATTGATTTAATCAATTTATAGTCTATTTATTGCAATATTGTATGCATTATATTTTTTAGATTAAATTATTTATACATGGTGGTTTTGACCTATTGAGTTATACTCACACCCTATATGGTATTCCATTTGGTACCTAGAAAGATCTTATAGATGTAGGATAATACAAGGTAAAGGGACCCAATTTTTGATTTGTGGCATGCTAGATGGGTTAGAACTTAGAGACAGGACTAACATGGGGTTAAGGACCAGGGCCTTGGGAATCCATATTTGAGTTTTATTTTCTTTTCTCTATATTACTATCATCATTTAATTTAGTTAAATTTAACTTTACATTACATCTGACTATTATTATTTTGATTTATTTGGTAGTCCTTTCTCAGCTTTGGTTTCTTGTTAAATTATTTTTATTATTTATACTACTCTTTTATTATTTTTTCACTCTTATTGAAACTATTTACCATTGGGTATAATATCCCCTATATATTTTTTACACCCTCACTACTAGTTAGAAGACTCTAGTGCGCGAGTATGCATGCATGAGGTCATATTTCCAAACAACTCAGACACTTGATAGAGAACTGAGTTTGGGATGTTATAAACTGGTATCTATTAGAACCAAGTAATATTGTATATGGAAGGTGGAGACAAATTCAAGTTTGTGTTTATTGTCCATCTACACTGGGCTGATCAAGGATTTTATAAGAAATGTGTTTTTACAGTGTGTTTGGATTCAGTATTTAAGGTAGAATTAATTCCTAGTGTTTTCCAAATTTTTGGGTCTAAAATTTAGAGGATGGATAAAGTTGTTTTTGATAAATTTCTTTGACCACAAGGTTGAAAGCTTTTTGGAAACTTGTGTGCAATAATGTTTTTGGGATCATCACATAAAACTATAGAAAAGTAAAAAAATGCGTACAAGATTTGTAAATTACATGAAATATGATCTTGCACGACACAGTAAGAGTTGTGTGAACCTACAAAATAAAGATGAAGTTAGCAGTGTGAAGGAGTGTTGTGCACCAAATACGATGTCAAAATGGGGAATTACACACCTATAGGAATGTTTCTTGAAAATTGGTTAATAGGTGAGAAAATTGTGCACATGGTCAAAAATTTCAATAAATAAGAAGC
The DNA here is from genome assembly GCA_963277665.1 of Viscum album. Taxonomy (NCBI): domain Eukaryota; kingdom Viridiplantae; phylum Streptophyta; class Magnoliopsida; order Santalales; family Viscaceae; genus Viscum; species Viscum album. The sequence continues at coordinate 1,058,271,457 of OY728133.1, forward strand.
TGCCCCCAGTAAATAGTTAGAAATTTTTACAATAAATATTTGTTACTTCTATCGCCTAAAAGTCTCGCATGTAGAATAGTTACATACACTAAAACTTGTGTGCAGGGTGTTCCTTATTTCTATCAAGTCCTAGTGAATATCATTGTCCAGTCACAAAAAATATAAGGGTTTTTCAAATGTTATCTTGCATGAAAAATACAAAAGATGTGCTCAAGGGAAGGATATACACACAATATATTGAGTTTCATGGATATTAGGTTTTTAATATTAAATTTGTATGATTACTGCTTTCAATTTCATCAAATAAAGTCTATAGTTCAAGAAGAGTCCCATTCTAATCAGGGAAAAATACTTCAATTACAATATACTTAAGAGACTTTAAAGTCATTAGATTGAGTAAGACTTCACCCAAGGTAGTGGCCAAGGGGGATTTGATGGAAGTGTTCCAATAGAGGCAGTATGTCAACCCTAAAATCTATTAAAGGCATTGTTCCTAACATAGAGTGATTTTTTATGAACTTATTTATTCCAAAACTATTGAATATTAGTGGATTTTAGTATCACCAATACAATGTCTTCGTATGATACTTGGACTAGACCTTATTGGTGAACCAAGTAAAACTTTTTCTATTGTCTCTCTACATGTGAATGTTTAATTATCACATGATTCCAGTAAACAGGTTTAATAAGTTCTTACCAATGTCACAAGAGGATCCAAATTTTTAAAAGAAAACCTTGACACCCTGATTCACCCCTCTTCTCTTGAGGTGCTTCGGGGTCCTATGAGTGGTATCAGAGAGTACAAGTTTTTGGGGTTAAATATTTTCTCTATTATTTTATGAATAATTAAGTAAATTTTAGGGGATTACCCCTTTTTGATGGATGAAAATTCTAGATTCGGAAGCACATGATGATATATCATTTTATATCCCTTGGAATGGAAGTTATTTTTGCCACTACTTAGGGTATTAAGGTCACTGATGTAACTAGACTATCTATGACTAAAACAGACAGGAAAATGATTGATACAGATGTAAAAGCACAAAATAACCTTAATAAATCTCTATATTATCAAATTTATTTTAAGGTGACGTGTTTCACTTCATCCAAGTCTATGTGGGAAAGGCTAGAAAATATATATGAAGATGATAACAAAGTAAAAGTGGAAAAACTCCATGTTTATTCACAATAGGTTTGATGATCTGAAAATTCATCGTGATGAAAATGTAGATACCCTTTTTAATCAAATTACTAAATATGTTGGAGAAATTCAAGTACTTGGAGAAGAAATTAAAGATATTTACATTGTCAAGAAAATATTAAGAAGGATTTCACCTCTGTACAATCTAAAAGTGTCAACCCTTGAGGAATGGGATCTGTCTAAACTATCTCTTGATTATCTATTATATAGTCTGGTGGCTTATGAAATAATATTCAAACCAGACGATAAAACAGCTTGAGTAATAAATAAAATGGAATTCAAATCCATGAAAAAATTTGAGGATTCCAGAGATAGTTTTGATGAAGATAATGAGGAATATGAACTTCTTTTCCTTTTTTACAATAAATTCAAGAGAAGAAATGGGATATTTGAAGGAAACATTTCTATTTCCTATTTTTGATGTGGTAGAGTTGGGAAAATTGCATCTTGGTTCTCAAGAAATTTAAATGATGAAGAAAGTGAAGCATGAATCATGAAGAAGCCTCAAAAAAGGTTTCCCCAAAAGGGATCTGTCAAATCAGGAAAGAAATTATAGAGAAAGAGTATTTTTTATAAAGAAGAAAAAGATGATAATGAATTTTTGGAGGATAAATTACCAGAGTTCAAATCTGAAACCCAAGAATCCATGATGGATTCATTTGAAAATTCAAAACCATTAAAAGTTAAATATAAATAAAATTAGTTTATTTATGTTGAAGATATAAAGGTGGAACTTGAGGATTCTCTTGATAATCTTGATATTCAAATAAATATAAATAGAAATATAAGAGACATTTTGGAAGAATCTTCATAGTACATTGATCGTCTTGAAGTAGAAATTGATCGACTAAAAGTATGAGAAAAAGAACTTTCAATGAATCTTGAAATCTATAAAGAAGTTTTAGAATTTAAGCTTAGGATTGAAGATTATGAAAAAATCATCAATGAGATTACATCTAGATTAGAGGAAAAGGCTAAGACATTTGTGTTACTTTAAGAATAACTTGTTAGTATAAGCAGTAAACTAGAAACTAAATCAAATTCAAGGGAAATAAAGAAGAAATTATATTTAGGAAGATTATCAGATGTAGAGCTGTTAGAAATTGCTAAATGTGGTTCTAAAAAAGTATATAAGGATTTTAATGATCATAGATCCATATGTATGGGAAAATGTGGAGTTGGTTATGATTCTAAAACCTAAAAGGTTGGAAATAAGATTATGCAAAATAAAGGGAAGTATAAAGTTGAACATATCACAAAGGCATATGATGTCCTAGTAAATAAATCTTAAAATTGAACAAAAAAAAGAACTAAAATTTATCTTCAAGTATCAAGAGATGATCACCAATCAAATTCATTTTCAAAATAAGGGTAAATGAGGAGTAATGGATGTGATAAGACATTTCTTCTTATGAAATTCCAATTTTGTGGCTTTATAGGCCTTACCATATTGTATTGTGAAGAGGCTATAAGCTATATGATTGGGGAAGTTCTTGAAAGTAAACAAAGGAGAATGAAACCATACCCTTAATCATATATAAGAAATAGTTTCTATGGATATTTTTTTCACTGTTCTAACTATATCCATAAATATATTCATTGCACGCAAAGGAAAGGTGGGAATATTACCTATAGAACTCAGAGAAAAGTCAAAACCCTCCAACCAAGAGAAGTTAATCTTGTAAATAAGTATTCTCCTCTCCAAGAATAATATGATTATGACGAAACCATGAATATGTAAAATACATTGGAAAGTTCATATTTATCCTCCAATCAATAAAGTATCTAATGAAAGGAAAAATAATAAAATTGAGAAATCCAACCTTGCTGAAATATCTCTCAAAGTTACAAAGAACTACAACACCTGTATTCTTAAAAGAGGGTGCTCATATCATATGATGGGAAATGAATATTTATTTAAGGATGTTAAGAAAAGGTTTAATGTAATAGTGATTTTTGGAAATTATGGTTCTTGGAAGATCAAATCCATTAGAAGTACATAACTGGAAAATAAAGATCTCAGGAAAACTTGTGTTTCCTATATGGACAGTTTGCATCAGGGTATTTTGAGTGTAATTCAACTCTATTAATAAATATTGATAGAGAAATTTAATCAAAATGGGTTCACTATAAAAGGAAATGTAGGTAATTATCTCATGAAAGGCTATAGAATAGATATAAATCTATACTAGGTTGATAGTAAAGAGAACATTTGTTACTTAACAGTTGAAGAAGAAAACAACTTGTGGCACTAGAGGTTAGGTCACATTAATCAATAGAGCATGGAAAATATATCTAATTTAAATATAATCATCGATATTCCCAATCTAAATAATTAAAGAGAAAATACATGTGATGCTTGTATATGAGGAAAGATATTTGAGATTTCATATCGGCCAAAGAACAAAAGGGCATCAAATATGCTTGATCTCATCCACACAGATGTATGTGTTCTGATACATGTGGCTAGAACATATGGAGAGTGGTACTTGATTATTTTTATTGATGATTATAGCAGAATGGAATGTATAGTGATTTTGAAGAGTAAATAGAAATTTCTTTATAACATAAAAAGTTATCATCAAATTATTGAGAATTAAACTAGACACACATTCAAGATTCTACGATCTAACAATGGAGGAAAATACAAATCCATGTAATTTGAAAAGTACCTCTAAAAACATGGAATAAATAATGAGTTGTTTGTAGTGAGAACCCCATATAAAAATAGAGTTGTTGAATATAGAAATCGATAGGTGAAAAATATGGCTATAACTATGTTGATTAAGAGTCGTATTTCTTATCATTACTGGAAAGAGGATATTCAAGTATCAATGTACACTCAAAATAGAATATGGGTTTTATGGGAGAAACCAAGACACCATATGAGTTATAGTATGAAAGGAATCCCTCTCTAAAGTATTCTCGTGTTTTTGGAATTAAATATTTCATCTGAAACAAAGAAGGAAATCAAGTCATGCATGGTGATGTTATAGAAGAGAGAATATTCATTGGATATTTAATGAATAGTAAAGCCTAATGATGTTACAATAATCATCTTGGAATAATTTTAGAAATCTATGATGTAATGATTATATAAGATAAAACCTTAAATATATTGACGAGCTCATATACTGATATGATATAAGATAAAGAAGAAAGTAGACAAGGGACACCTGTAAATGTAGAAATAGTGGAAGTTTGGAAAAACATTTAGGGACTAAAAATTATGATGATTTAGATGAAGAATCAAAAGAGGAAACCATGGCTAAAGAAATGATATCAAAACCTCAACGGATAAATAGGATAGCATAAATTGATCAATCCAACATCATTAGAGATTGGACATCACCCACATAGACAAGGAGAATGAGGAATAAATCTCATTATTCCTTCTTATCAATTGTGGAACCAACCTCATTTGAAGAATCATTGAAGAATGAATCACGGGTTAAGGCCATGAATGTATAATTGGATCAGATTGAAAAGAACCAAACTTGGGATCTTGTTAAGTGACATGAAAATCACAATTTGATTGGAACAATGTGAATCTTTAAAAAAAATCGATGAGCATGGAACTGTGATTAGAAACATGGAACTCTTAGTGTGTAAAGTATATACATAAATTGAAGGCATTTATTTTTAATAAATTTTTTCTATAGTATCTAGACTATATTCAATCAGGCTTTTCCTTGATATATAAATTTAAATAGGATAAAAATTTTATCAAATGGATGTCATAATGCAATTATTAAATGGATTTCTTGAAGAAGAATTAAACATTGAAAAACTAATGGGATTTATAATTGGAAATGATGAATCAAAGGTTTTAAGATTAAAGAAGGCTATCTATGATATGAATCGGGCACTAGGAGCATGGTATTCTTGAATCGATGACTATCTCAAGAATAATTACTTTAAAAGAGGTGGTTTTGACCATAATCTCTATGTTAAGAATTCTCATAAATATCAATTTATGGTTCTTGTGTATGTGGATGATATTATTTTTAGTGGAAGCAGATAGGGATCAATGGAACAATTTTCTAATCACATGAAATCATAATTTTAAATGTCCCTGATTTTTGAAATCAAATACTTCTTGGGGATACATGTGATTCAGAAGAAGTATTTCACTTTCATTTATAATCCAAAATATACAAGATAACTACTGAAGAAATTCAACATGCATGAATCCAACCCAATTTTGACTCTAATTGCAGCTGGGAAAAAACTTGTAAAGCACAAGGATGGGACATATGTGGATCCACACTATATGAGAGAATCATTGGAATCTTATAATACTTGATTTCAACACAACCATGTATCATCTTTGAAACATTCTTAGCAGAATTCTTTCAAATAAATTTTAAGTAAGAGCATTTGGACGTAGTTAAAAGAATAATGAGCTTACATTCAAGGTACCCTTAATTTTGGATTATACATTGCTGTAAAAAGAGATAATGAATTAATAACATTTTTTATGCTAACTGAGTTGGAGACATAGTGGATATAAAGTCCACTAGTGGTGGTTCATTTTTCAAAGGAAACAAATGCATGGGATAATTGAGCAAGAAACAAGAAAGTACATCTCTTAGTATGGATGAATTAGAGTATATCTCTTCTATAAAGGATTTCACTCAGATAATTTTTTTGAAGAAACAAATAATTGATATTAGTGATGAAGTGAGGAAGCCAATGGTGATTCACTGTGATAACAAGAGTAATATTGATCTTATGAAGAATCCTATTTAGTACTCTCATAAAAAACATTTTGAGATTAGATATCACATTAATAAGGAAAAAATTTGAAAAAGTTTTGACTAAAATGGATCATGTTGGAACTGATGAACAAGTGGATAACATTATAACTAATCCATTCATAGCACATTTTTTTGAGAAACGTCGGTTTAACCTTGGTGTTCAGCCACCTTCTAGTGCATTAGGAGGTTATAGATGACCCCCTATCCCAAATTTTGTTAACTGTTTTAATTTTTTTATGGAAGTAATGCAAGTTTATGGGGGAGATACAACATAGGGGGTGTTTTTTAAGCTCTACAAGTATAAATATAGTTTATTTGGGGTTTTTTAAAAAGGGTAAGAATGGAGAAATTCAATGATATAAAGGTTTTTTGGTTGCAGAAGGGAGAAATTCAATGTCATAAAGTTTTTTTTGGTTGCAGGTTTTTGACAAACCATGCAATGCTTCTATGAAAAGGTGATAATTATGTGTTATGAGGAAACCGTTTATTTTTATCAGAGCTTAGATTGGTCATCTTTAAGCATTATAATACACGAGAAACCAATTCATGCTTCCCATCTTATTTTCTAAACCAACCATTGCTCATGTAGAGTTTAAGTGTTGGACGACTTGTATCTCATGTTACTGGTTTTTATTAAAGGCTAGTTCTTTATTGATTTTTTTACAGATTTCCAACAAAACCAAAGGGGTATACTATTATAACCAAGGCTTGTTATAGATGGAAGATGGAAAAAAATCTAGTGTGTGTTTTTTTTCAACCCACACTGGGTAGATCAAGGAGTTTTCAAGACAAGTGTTTTTATAGTGGGGATGGATCCAGTATTAAATGTGGAATTTCTTCCAAGTGTTTTCAAAATTTTTTTCTAAAATTTAGAGGATGGAGAAAGTTTTTTTATAAAGGGAGTTTCATACAAGGATGAAGGTTTTTTGGAAATTTCTATGCAAGTTAAGTTTCAATATCATCACATAAAAATATATAAAAGGAAAGAAACACGTGAAATATTTGTAAATGGAACAAAATCCAATATTTCATGATAGAGGAAGAGTTGTGTACACCTTTAAAATAAAGATGAAGTGGGTGGCATGGAGGAGTTTTGCATGCCAAATACGACGTCAAAATATAGATTGTTTCTCCTAAAGTAATGTTGAGAAAAAATTGGTAGGCATGTGATAAATTTGTGTGAAGGATATACAATATCTATAAATAAGAGGCTACCCCCAGTCAACTATTTTAACTTTTTCCAATGCAAATATCATACTTATGTAAAATGAAAGTCTTGCACGTAGAACAGTTTTCCATAGTAAAACTTGAGCACAGAGTGTTCCTTGTGTCTATCAAGACCAAATAAAACTCATGGTCCATTTTCAAAAAAGATAAGGATTGTAAAAACGTTCTCTTTCATGAAAAGTTCAAAATTTTCATGCAAGGATAGGTGTTTCATGCAACTAGTTGAGTTTTGAAACTATAAGTTTTTGAATATCTAGCTTTTGTGATCAGTGATTTCAAGTGCATAAACTCAGGACTATGATGTAAGAAGAGTCTCTTGATAATCAGGGATAAATACTTTAGTGAAAATATAATGAAGTGTCCTTCAAGTCATTAAACTGAGTAAGATTTCACCCAAGGCAATGGTCTAGGGTGATTCGATGGGAGTGTTCTGAGGGAGGCAGTGTTCTATCTATAAAATATAGTAAAGGCAATGTGACTGGAATAAAGTAACTTTGTATGAAATTTTATATTCCAAAAATAGTGAAGATTAGTGGATTTTTGGTATCAATGACACACTATCAGTGTATTCTCTTTAAAATACACCTTAGTGGTGAACCAAGTAATTTTTTTGTGTTGTTTCTCTGCATGTGAATGTTTAATTGCTACAGGATTACATCAGATAATTCTAACAAGTTCCTACCAATGTGAGAGCAAGATCTATCAATTTAAAATAAAAATTTCACACCCAGATTAACCCCTCCCCTCTCAGGGTGTTCTGTGGGTCCTACAGTATAAGAGGATCAAGCTTTTCTTTTCAATTTCTTTGCTATTTGGGAAAGGTATAAAGGATATTAAGATGCGTTGGGACCTTGTAATGATCTTGTGTCTGGGATATTTAACCCATGTATGGGGAAACTCTGATTTCCTAGGGATGGGATTGTTGATCACAATGTTCACTTTTTACGGTTGATATTATTTCACCTTTGGTGATACACATGTTGTATGATGTTATTGTTTCTTGAGAATTATAGTCGTGGCCTGGTATGGAACAATATGAGTATGCATTCATCATGATAGGCACATAGGGATATATATTGAAATGCATCATTCATGAGAAGGAAATATTTATTGCATGTAATATATTTTATTATATGAACTATGAAATGAGGTATCTGTTATATCTGATGAAAAATAGAATACTTGAATTGTTATTTCATGCCAATTCACTTGTTAATCCATGTTTAGAGAGACCATGATCTGGTGTTTCTATATTTTTTTCACCTTATGAGGTTGACCTTGATTTTATCTAGTGTTCTAAGGAGTGTGTTGGTCTTATATAGAAAATTTCACCACGTCATCTTTGAATTGAGCATCAGGAGAGCAGAAATCAATATGATTCTAACATAGCTAAACTAAAGATTCCTATAGATCTTTAGAATCATATGGATGATAAAATCCATGATAGAACAAATATTTTCAATTATTTTATTCTTAATTTCAATGTTTTTAATCCCACCAATGTGTTATTTAAAGGTAAATTGTCACATTTTATGTTTTAGGAGTATTTTTGAGCTTAATTGGAAAAATGGCTTATTTTGGATTTAAACAGTTTTCATTTATTATAATGTTTCGGACATAACTTTTTCTAAACTGATCCAAATTTCAAATTTATTCTTTTATAGGCTTCTATGTTCTATGAGATTCATTTTATCCTTCTGGACCCAAAGCTCAAGCCATCATTTGGAAGCTCAAATCTAGCTCACAAGTCAGGCCTCGAAAAATGTGTACAGAACTGGAGAATTTTATTGTTGGGACTATATATAATAAATGGACGAACCATTGGAGATGAAATTTTACATGGATCTGGAAGACATCCGGATGAAGAACTTTTATTAATACGGTTTCACATTATTCTTTCATTTTCAAGGTCATTAATGCGTTGGAACTCAGTGTATTGGAATACGAACAGTCAGCCTGGCCAGATTAAATGTCATGAGTGAAGTGACCATATCCCTCTCCAAACTTGGAAAATGAAGCTGAAATTTCGTGGGTCGACATAGGAGAAGTATGGAAACAACTTTAAAGAATACAAAATTCCCAAATTATGTCATTAAGGAGGTATACCATGCGCATACATTCGGTGGACGGATTTTGGAGCCAAATATTTCACCCACTTGCCTATAAAAATGTACTCCCTCTTCATTTCAAGGGGTTGGAAAAGTAGTTGCCATTTTGTGTAGTTTTATATTTTCATTGATTATGTAGTATATTTTTAATGTTTTAATTTATATTAGTATTCTTATTCATACCTCATTCTTCCATTTTTTACTTTTATGTCTTTCTCCCACAGTATTCTCTTCTAACTCCATGAGAATGGGGAACTAACCTCGATGTTTGTTCGAGGGGGAGAATGGTGGTTGATTGAGTTTCATTGTGTTTCAATTTAAATATATTTATTTAATTCTGAGAATTTTTATGGTGGTTAAATTGATTATGGCATGCGGTTGCCCCATTTTCTCTATCACCATGTTCTTCTTCTCATTCAACATTTATCCTTCCCTTCACTATCTAAGTCATGCATACGATGGAGTATGGCTTGGGTAGTGATGGTTGACAAAGATATCTCCTAGACAACTTTAGGAAGAGTATTTCCACACATGCAGAGATCTCGGTGTTGGGGTAATAAAATTTCTAATGAGAGGGTGTAGTGTGATAGATCTTGATCATTACAGTGAATTGATATTGAGAATATTTTAATAAACAATGATATCAATCATTATGATACCCCATGAAAAAATGTATTATTTCTTTCTTTTTAACATCATTTTGTTCGCATTGCAGATATATATATATTCATATTTTATGCATCTTTAAAAATCATCTTTATATTATATATTAGTTATAAAATAAATAGTGACAATAGAATTTCAGTGTTGTGTAAGTTTCCTCCTTGAGACCGACCCTAGGAGTGCACTATATTGCATTCTCAGGTAAATAATATTTTGATCGGGGATCTGCGAAAAATTCCCGCACGTCAAATTGGCGCCGTTTCTGGGGAGCCAAGTGGTCTTCACTCACTATTTTTATTCACTTATTGTAAATTATTTTTCTTCCTTTAATTAAAAAAAACAAAAAAAAATCATAAATTTTAAAAACTAAAAAAATCTTTGTTCATGATGACTTTCAATTCAAATTTTTATGCATGGAAGGCTGAATCTCAGGTTCCAGAAGAAGTTTTAAATGATATTGATGATAAGTATAAAAGGATTAGTCATGTAGTGGAAAAATTGGAGAGCCAAATAGAGTTGATAGCTAAATATGTATATGCATTTCAATAGCAACCCAAACTTGATCCTGAACCGAAACCTAAAGGTGAATGAGTGGTGGAAGAGATTTCACCGATCATTTTTTATGTCAAATAACCTGAGGCGGGTGAGAAGGATCTTTTAATGGAGTTAATAATATCGTCCTGTACTCATCCATTTCTCTATGAGGTTCCTAATGTACACATTCCAACTGATGCACTTATGGGAGATCAACAATTTTTGAAAGAATCTTGGAATTACTTTGTTGAAGATAACCTAAAACTTGATCTTCCCATGCTTGATATTGAACAATCAGTACCTTTTTACCTCACTCTTTATTTTGAAGATGAAGAAGAAGATGCACCTGCTGATATGGAGTTTCCAATGATCTTTCTTGAAGAGATCAATTTTCAAGATGACTTACTTGAAAGGGAAGATTTCTTGATTGATTCGTCATGTTTTAATCTTATTCAAATTGAATTGTTTTCTAACTTCTCTTTTCATAAAATTTCTGATACAGTAAAAATGAAGCAGACCTTGGATGATACAAAAGAGACCACCAAAGTGGTGGTGATCAAGGAAGAATATCCGTAGAAACTGGTGGTGGTGCGACTGCCTCCTCTAAAACAAATTTCATACCATTTGGAGGAGGACACCACAGAAGTTCACAGGGAGCACCCCTATATTCTATTCCCTCCCACTCTAGATCTAAAATTATATCTATATTATTTATTTGGGGTTGGTAACATTCTTATATTCTTTTGGGTTCTCCAATTTCAGTGTCTATTGATGGAAACTGGAAAAAGTCACATGTGGTGGTTTATCTCAAAGAAACCACACCCATCTTCTGATTGGGGATAATATGCTACAACTGCCTGACTAGGGGAAGTAAAAACCTAGCATCTACTTGGGGTTCAAACCAAGAATTATCCCTTTTCTATACCTTTTCTATTTCTTTTTATTTATTTTTCTTATGAGTTTTCATTTCTTTTGTTTGTGCTTTCATTTTATTTTTTATGTTGTTTTTTTGAAATTTTCTTATTTTCCTTTTTCATTTTTTGGTGTGTTTTTAGGAATCTTGAGCTGAATCAAATACTTTGGAAAATTAAAACCTTCTTGGTATTTTTGGAATTTTTTTTGATTTGAGTATTTGAGGATTTAAATGATTTCTGAATGGATTTTGTTTCTGATTTCTGATCTTTTCATTTGATGACGTTTGATTGACTTTGAAACTCATGTGCACTAGTGCTGTCCAAATTGAAAATCTTTTCCAACCCGAGAGGTTTCTAAACCTGTTTGACATCTTCTTATATTTCTATTTTTCTTGAGATTCCTGAGACATGTTGTGTGATCTAGAACTTTCTATTTTTCTCTTTTTCAAAGCTGTTAAGAGTTCATGGAATGTTTCAAGTATGATTGAGGCATCACTTTGAAATCCCCTTTAACATTAAACTCTTATTTTGGCCTACCTTTTCATATGACCTTGTTAGGCATTATCCACTAGTAGCCATGAAATAACTTGTTAGGAAGCCACATTAAAAGCCATTTATCCCTTTCCAACCTTCTCTATAAGTTAAATGCATGATTATTGTTGAACTCAAGTGTGGGGGCGGGAGAAGATGGGTTGTATTTTGCTTTCCTGAAGAATATTTTTGAACTGAATTGAAAGTGTTGACATATTTATTGCTAATTGGGTGGAAGGAATTTCATGATGGGAAGATTTATAGGTGGCCCAAAATATCATTACACATATGGTCCGGCTGTTCACCAATTTTTTAAGATCAAAAGCTGCCTCTCTTTTCCTCCAAAACATGATTCTGAAGAGAAATCTAGATATGAATTCAAGCTGAAAAAATGCTACAAATGGGGAAAAGAGGGATGAAAATAATTGATGCTGAAATTATAAGTTTGAACTTCCTGAAAAAAGAGGTGTTTGGAGGTGATTAATTTTTGAGCTGATTTAAGAGCACACCATTCTTGAGCAAAACTGTTTTCATGCATTTACTTCACTTTAGAGCTTAACCCTCCTCATTCTGCCTCAGATGTTTTTACATTTTAAACCTTCCAAACCTAAGCCTAAGAACAACCCATGAAAAATAACTCATTATTGAAACATTTGTGACTCTATTAAGTGGAGATACTAGGAGGATAGAAATCCTATGGAAATCACACATGTTCTTGGGAATGAGAAAAACTTCACATTAAATATCCTTGAGTAAAGAGAGAAATATTTTTCCGGGGAGGTAGGTACGACATGTGTATGAGGATTAACATGATATTGAATAAATTCATATGATTTTTGAGGAGTTCTGAAATTTTTATCCATGTATGAGGCATGATATTTTCTCTGATATGATAATTGAACTATGTTGTCATTTATGCTTTGAGAAGTTTGTTTTGACCATTGTATAAGATGATTGCCCATGAGTGCAATGTTTAAGTGTGGGGGAATTGATAGAACAAATATTTTCAATTATTTTATTCTTAATTTCAATGTTTTTAATCCTACCAATGTTTTATTTAAAGGTAAATTGTCACATTTTATGTTTTAGGAGTATTTTTGAGCTTAATTGAAAAAATGGCTTATTTTGGATTTAAACAGTTTTCATTTATTATAATGTTTCGGACATAACTTTTTCTAAACTAATCCAAATTGAAAATTTCTTCATTTATAGGTTTCTATGTTCTATGAGATTAATTTTATCCTTTTTAACCCAAAGCTCAAGCCATCATTTGGAAGCTCAAATCTAGATCACAAGTCAGGCCTCAAAAACTGTGTACAGAAATGGAGAATTTTATTGTTGGGACCATATATCATAAATGGCCGAACCATTGGAGATTAAATTTTACATGGAGCTGGAGGAAATCCGGAGGAAGAACTTTTATTAATATGGTCGCACATTATTCTTTCATTTTCAAGGTCATTAATGCATTGGAACTCGGTGTATTGGAATACGAACAGTCAGCCTGGCCAGATTAAATGTCATGAGGGAAGAGACCATATCTCTATCCAAACTTGGAAAATAAAGCTGAAATTCGTTCGTAGACAGAGGAGAAGTATTTAAACAACTTTCAAGAAGAACAAATTCCCAAATTATGTCATTAAGGAGGTATACCATGCTCATACATTCGGTGGACGGATTTTGGAGCCAAATATTTCACCCACTTGCCTATAAAAATGTACTCCCTCTTCATTTAAAGGGGTTGGAAAAGTAGTTGAAATTTTGTTTAGTTTTATATTTTCATTGATTATGTAGTATATTTTTAATGTTTTAATTTATATTAGTCTTCTTATTCATACCTCATTCTTCCATTTTTACTTTTATGCGTTTCTCCCACCGTATTCTCTTCTAACTCCATGAGAATGGGGAACTAACCTCGATGTTTGTTCGAGGGGGAGAATGGTGGTTGATTGAGTTTCATTGTGTTTAAATTTAAATATATTTATTTAGTTTTGATAATTCTGGTGGTGGTTAAATTGATTATGGTGTGCTATTGCCCCATTTTCTCTATCACCATGTTCTTCTTCTCATTCAACATTTATCCTTCCCTTCACTATCTAAGTCATGTATACGATGGAGTATGGATTGGGTAGCGATGGTTGGAAAAGAGATCTCCTAGCCAACTTTAGGAAGAGTATTTCCCCACATGCAGAGATCTCGGTGTTGGGGTAATAAAATTTCGAATGAGAGGGTGTAGTGTGATAGATCTTGATCATTACATTGAATTGATATTGGGAATATTTTAATAAACAAGGATATCAACCATTATGATACCCCATGAACAAATGTCTTCTTTCTTTCTTTTTAACATCATTTTGTTCGCATTGAATATATCTATATATATATTCATATTTTATGCATCTTTCAGACTCATCTTTATATTATATATTAGTTATAAAATAAATAGTGAAAATAGAATTTCGGTGTTGTGTAAGTTGCATCCTCGAGACCGACCCTGGGAGTGCACTATATTGCATTCTTAGGTAAATAATCTTTTGATCGGGGATCTATGACAAATTCTCACGCATCACTCCACAATAAATTCCTTAGGGTAATTCGGTCATTGGAAAAAGGATATTGTTCACACCAAGCCTTCGATGTATGATTTGACAAGAAAGTTCCATATACAGTATCTTCCTACATTCACTAAGGAGGGAGGCCTCTGGGAAGCTAAGTTCTAGATTGAGTTGGTCCAAATGATCTTCAAGAACCTCAAAAAACTCATCAAATAGGATGGTTAATCTTGATTCATACATGCTTTGTGGACCTTCCAGGTATTGGTGGGACATTTTGGATCAAGATAGGTAGTAAAAAGATTATCCTAGAAGGAATTCAAGGTAAAGTTTTTGCAAAACTTCTATCTTGAGATGTCGAGGGATGAGAAGTATAATTAGTTCATTCACCTGATACATGAGATGTTACGACCCGTCCTTGGGGCTCATTCCGTGACTACCCCAAACCCACCTTCCTTAGGCCAAGGGCTGGCGACTAGCACCAAAGGCGTAAATCTCGATAAAAAGGGAATACATTTCCTTTATAAAGTAAACAAACACCACAGAGTACGCAAGCTGAGTAAACACTAAGTAAACTGAGTACAAAAGTAAATGCTGAAAAGTAAATGGGCCAGAATACAAACCCAACTGAAAGTAAAGTACAACTGAAATGAATGTACAACAACTGAAAAGTAAAGCAGCGAGTCCGAGCCGTCCTCTGGAAATCCCACCTTAAGGGTGGGTACAGATAGTCTCCTCTACTCCTCGGCTCTAGCTGTCCGCTCCGTGTACGTCCCGTCCAGTGATCCACCTCCAGGTACCGTCCATCTCCACGAGCTCCCACCTCGATCAGCGCTGTCCGTCATCTGCATCCAACACAATGTAGTGCGAGCATAGCCTGTGCAGGGGTGAGTATACACTACTCAGTAGGGACCCCAAGACCCCCTAAGGTCTCCCAGAATCCACGAAGGATAAACCACAAAGGAAAGATACAATCACGAAGTAACAACCAACTCTACTTAGGTATATGACCATACATATACCTAAGTCATATATTCCAGTTCTGCTCCAACTCACGAGCCCAAGTTCATCACAGTCCACACAGAAAAGCACAATCCAATCCACACAGGAAAACACAACCCAATCCACACAGGATAGCAAAACAATCATATCGAAGATACTGATTGAAAGTCAAGACTCAGCTCACACAGGTATACACTTCGTAAGATGAAAGAGATGATCAGATGTATCCACTGATTCATCTAAGCTGTCGGACCCACATAGGATACAAGACCAGCTAAGCTGTCTGACCCACAAAGGATACAAGACCAACTACTCTGCCAGACCCACATAGGATACAAGTACAAAGTCAAATACTGCTGGACCCACATAGGATACAAGAATAGTAGTCAAGTACTGACGGACCCACATAGGATACAAGAATAGTATTCATCACCATCGAACCCACGAAGGATTCCAGTACGGTCTTCATCGCTGCCGAACCCACGAAGGATCCCAGTACATTCGTCATCGTCGTCGCAGTCGCAACCAGCTCTAGAGTTCCCGCACACAGCATGCTCGATTCCGGGAGGGTCCGCTCCACGAGCCAAGGGGGTAAATAAATCAACTGACACGAAGTCCGGAGTTGATGTATCCCAAAGTTCCGTCTCATCAATAGGAACTCAACGCGACAGACGGCGCGTCAATCGGACGCCCGGTCTGAGAGTTATTGGATTTTTCGTCTGAGGGGCCCGGTTGGTTTTTAAGCTAAAACCAACCCGACCATACTCTAGCTGCATCCAAACCTCAATAGAAGTAATCCAAAAGAACCATCTCACTAATAGGAATCCAAAAAAGTCGACGTCACGTCATTCGGACATCCGGAGTTCAAGTTATAAGCGTTTCCACTCAGAGGGCCCGATTGGTTTCGTGTTTGAACCAACCCGTCCATACCCAAAGTTCTCATAAACCTTGAGTGTAATATACCAAAACGACCGTCTAGATCCAAATATCTCTACGCAACTAACGGTGCATCGATCGGAGGTCCGTAGCCCAAGTTATGGGCGTTTGAACGGATCTGTCTGGAAATAGGGGGTTTGGGCCCGATCCGACCTGGCCCCATACCACTGAGTCAGCCCGAACCGGGTCGACCCGACCCGGGTCCAGGTCCGGCCCGGATGGGCGTGGCCCGGCCCGGCTGGCACGACCCGACCCAGACGGCGCGGCCCCGCCCGATGCGGGGGTCTAGTCCAGCACGGGCGGCCCGGCCCGGCTCGGGCGGTCCGGCCCGGTGCGGGCGGTCCGGCTCGACGCGGCCGGATCGGCCCGGTGCGGGTACCCACGTGATGAGAGGATGCAGAAGGGGGGGGGGGGGGTCACCCTTGACACCTGGCGGGGGTTACGACCCCCGGTCTTCCGAAATCGGCCAGCCGGTGTGCCGTCGCGGGACCCCCACGGGTCCCGCCTTCTGAAGCGCTGGCGGTCGGCGGATCCGGCCAACCTCTTCTGCACCACCGCGACCCTTATCCGACCAGTGCAATGCGAAGGCTCCACGCCCCTCCTCCGCGGCCCGCCCCTGCCATGACCCTCCATGGTGCTCCGACGCCGCGCCCCTCCGCCGCGGCCCGACTCCGGCCGCGGCTTCCTTCGGCTTCACCTGCGCGGCGCAACGGCGCCGTGCTCCTTCGCCACAGTTTTCCTCGTTCCCACGCGGTGTTGTTGCACTGCGCCGCCTCCGTTCCAAAACATGATGGTGATCAACAATAAAGGAGAGGAGGATCAGCTGTGTTTGTGCGGTCCGACCTCCTCCCGTTAAATTGATAACATGCGACCAATTTATAACGACGAACATCAAAATAAAACTAGAACGACGATACAACCAATACCTTGAAGAAGTTCACAGAAGCTTGCGTCGCAGAAGACGGCATCGCGGGGTGAGGCTCCGTATGCGTCGATGGAGAATGTCTGAGGAGGAAGCAGGGTATCCCTTATTTGACGTGGATAGAAGATGGTACGGCGTTCTTCGTTGAAGCCTCGGTGTTCTTCAACGTAGAAGATGAAGATCTTCAAGACTTATAGTATTCTCTCCAAAATCTCCACACAACGAAACAAAAATAAAATAAAATAAGGCTTTTTCCTTATTTTATTACTCATGCCAACAATTTTCAAAATTCAAAAGCCTTAACTCACTTAATTAATTAGTCTTGAATTGAAAAAATTAATGGTTAGATAGGTTGACATGCATTCATGAGGGAGAGGGGTAACCACAACATTTAATACACGGGAGGTTTAGAGGGGTTAGGGAATTTTAAGGGGTGGGGCTCGTGTGGGCCCCACCTCACTAATATCTTAATAAGAGTCGAGTGGGTCCCACCCCAACTCCCACACATGGGAGATAATTACTTAGAAAGGAGAAATAAAATTTAGAACAATTTTATTTCACTTACACTTAAACCACAATTTTAAACAACTCTTCCCAAGAAAACGCAACCCTAGTAAAAGTCATCTTAAGAAACTACTGGTGCTGCGGTTTCATCGGTGCCCTCAGATTTCAATTCCGAGCACCGGTTCAAAAGTTAGAAAAACCCGCTCATTCGTTCACTGAACGTACCCGAGCTAAACTTCGAAAATTGATTCCGGGCACACCGGGCCTCGGAATCAGGTGCCGTCAGAAACTGCGTACTCATAAAATCCCAAAGAAATTAAGAAAAAATTTCCCTTGAAATTTATGGGTCTTTATATTACTCCCACCTCAGGGATTTACGTCCCCGTAAAGATACATCACAAACTAGGGATACAAATGAGGGTACTGAGCAAACATCTGAGCCTCCCGCTCCCATGTGCTCTCCTGGAGGTTCCCGTGCTGCCACCTGATGGGCACTAGAGGTATCGACCGTCCACGTAGGACCCGCTCCTGTCGATCCTCGATCTATACTGGGACCTCTACAAAAGTCACCCCGTCATCAATGTCCAGCTCCCCATGGTCGATGATATGCATCAGGTCATGCACGTATCTCCTCAGCTGAGATACGTGGAAGACGTCATGCACCCGGTGCAACTGTGGTGGAAGATCCAGGCGATAAGCCACCTTGCCTATCCTGCTGAGAACCTGGAATGGTCCTATGAAGCGCGAAGATAACTTGTCTCCCCAACCAAATCTCCGTAATCCACGTAGAGGTGAGACCCGCAAGAAAATGTGGTAACCATACTCGAAATATATTGGTCTCCGCCTCCTATCATCATAAGACTTATGTCATCTCTGAGCTGTCCTCATCCACTCCTGGATGACCTGGACCTTCTCTGTCGTGGCCTGGACCATCTCCGGTCCCACAAGTGCTGACTCCCTAGGGACTGTCCAGCACAGAGGTGATCTGTAAGGTCGGACGTACAATGCCTCGTATGGTGCCATTCCGATGGTGGAGTGGTAGCTGTTGTTGTACGCAAACTCCACCAAGGGTAGGTGATCCTCCTAGCTACGACCAAATTCGAGGACACATGCACGGATCATGTCCTCGAGATTCTGAATGTTCCTCTCCATCTGACTATCCGTCTGAGGGTGAAAAGCGGTGCTCAGGCGTAGCTGTGTCCCAAAAGCCTCCTGTAACCCCTTCCAAAGATGGAAAGTAAAGTGAGCGTCATGATCGGAGACGATAGATGATGGCACACCATGAAGCCGCACGATATTCTGAACATAGAGGCATCCCAATATCTCCACTGAGTCCTACTCTCTGATGGGTAGAAAGTGGTCCGACTTGGTGAGTCGGTCGACGATCACCCAAATGGAGTCGTGTCCTCTAGAAGTACGTGGAAGTCCAGTCACGAAATCCATAGATATCCCGTCCCACTTCCACTCCGGGACCTCTAAGGGTTGTACCAAGCCTGATGGTACCTAGTGCTCTACCTTCACCTGCTGGAAGGTGAGGCATCGAGAAACGAACTCTGCCACAACTTTCTTCATACCTGGCCACCAGTGCTATCGTCTGAGATCCTGGTACATCTTTGCCACTCCTGGATGTACCGCTAATGGGGAAGTGTGAAACTCTCTCAGCACCTCCTCCTGTAAAGCATCTGGTACCATGGTACATCCTCTGAAAAGGAAGACATGCTCTCCTCCTATAGAGAATCCATCAGGTGCCTGTCCCGAGGATATCTGTGCACGTTGTGTCTCATACTCAACATCCCCACGCTGTGGCTCTCTGACCCGCTGAAGAAGTGGAGGTGTGACTGTGAGTGAATGAAGGAAGTCTACCCCATATCTATCCACAAAGGATATCTATAAAGCGGCTAACTGCTCTGTTGCCTCTCCAAGTAGCTGAATGCCCGTCCTACTATTGAGAGCATCGGCTACTACGTTTCCCTTTCTAGGAGTATAGACTATCTAAAAGTCATAGTCCTAGAGGAATTCGAGCCATCGTCGATGCCTCAGGTTCAGGTCCTTCTGCGAGAAGATGTACCTGAGACTATGGTGGTCAGAATAGACTGTAAAGTGCTCGCCCATCAGATAGTTCCGCCACATCTTCAGAGCGAAGACCACTGTTTCTAACTCCAGGTCATGGGTAGCGTAGTTCTTCTCATGCTGCCTCAAATGTCATGATCCATAGGCAATCACTGCCCACTCATGCATCAGGACACACCCGAGTCCGGTCCCTGATGCATCACAGTAGACTACGTACTCTACTCCCTCCTCCAGTATCCTCAAGATGGGTGCACTGGTAAATCTCTTTCTCAGATCCTGGAAGCTCTGCTGACATCTATCTGACCACACGAAGGGTCTCCCCTTCTTCGTCAAAGCTGAAAGTGGTACTGCAAATCTGGAGAAGTCTGGCACAAATCTCCGGTAGTACCCAGCCAAGCCTAGGAAACTCCGCACCTCCGTCACGCTCCTGGGTGGCTCCCAAGCTAGCACTGCCTTGATCTTCTCAGGATCCACCAAAAATCCCACCTCAGAGATGACGTGTCCCAATAAGTGGACCTCACGTATCCAGAACTGACACTTAGAGAGCTTACCATAAAGCTGGTGCTCTTGGAGTGTATCCAATACAACCCGCAAATGGTAGGCGTGCTCCTCCTCCGTAGTCGAGTGTATCAATATGTCGTCGATGAAGACTACGAAAAATAGATCGAGATAAGGCTGGAATATTCTGTTCATGAGACTCATGAATACTGATAGAGCGTTGGTTATTCCAAAAGGTATAAACAAGAACTCATAGTGGCCATACCAACACCTGAAGGCCGTCTTCTGCACAACCTCATCTCGAACTCTGAGCTGATGATAGCCTGACCTGAGGTCTATCTTCGAGAACCACCGTGCTCCCTTGAGCTGATCAAAGAGGTCGTTAATCCTTGGAAGCGGATACTTGTTCTTCACAGTCACCTAGTTTAGGCGACGGTAATCGACACACAGTCGCAAGCTCCCGTCTTCCTTCTTGGCGAACAAAATCGGGGAAGCCCAGGGTGAAACACTGGGTCGAATTAATCCCTTGCTCTGCAAGTCCTCCAGCTGTACCTGTAGCTCTTGAAGCTCAGCGGGAGCCATCCGATATGCTGGAGTAGATATCGGGGCTATCCTGAGGTACAAGTCAATATAGAAGCCTACCTCTCTGTGAGGAGGTAGTCCTGGAACGTCATTAGGAAAAACGTCCGCATACTGATCCACCACAATAAGAAAACTCATACTCCACACATCCACTTCTCCTAGGATGAGGCTAGCCAACTGATGAGTGATCGGCTGTCCTCTCCTCTGCGTGATTCCATCCTGCGCTGCAAATTCTCCCTTCTCGCCGGTGAAGGTGAACCTGCTCCCATCGGTGCGGACACACCACACCTTACGCCTAATGTAGTCGATCTGAGCATGGATCGTAGATAACCAATCCATGCCCAAGATGACGTCGTAAGGCCTTGACGGCGCTACAAGAAGATCCCATCCAAATCTCTCACCTCCTAGAGTAAGCTCACACTACCGGCACCAATGCGTAATCGTTGAGTCTGCTCCTGTAGGAGTCTCTAGTCGTAAGGATCGAGCCAACGGCTCCGTCGGAATCTCCGAGATCCGAACAAGGGCAGTGAAAATGAAATAATGAATCACTCCTGTGTCTATAAGAACTGCAGCAAGGGTGGAGTAGACACAGATAGTACCTCGAATCATCTCTGGTGCTCTGTGGTCATAGGCCTCCATTGCCTGGAGCTGGGCCTGTCTCTGTCCGCCAGCTCCCTGTTGTCGGGGTGGACCTCCTGGTGGTGGTGGTGGTAGAGCCTCACAGCGTCGCCCACCACCTGCTACTCGACCAGCTCCTCTGCCTCATCCGCCTGCTCCCTACGGACTTCCATGGTCGAACCTATGCCTCTGCCTGGGTGGTCCCTCAACCGTCTGCTGCTCTTC
Organism: Viscum album; assembly: GCA_963277665.1. Classification (NCBI taxonomy): domain Eukaryota; kingdom Viridiplantae; phylum Streptophyta; class Magnoliopsida; order Santalales; family Viscaceae; genus Viscum; species Viscum album. The sequence continues at coordinate 1,058,293,304 of OY728133.1, forward strand.
TGCATGGTGGGTCGGGCAGTCACGAGCCATGTGGCCCTACCCGCCGCATGTATAACACTTTCTGCTCCTCGTAAGGCTGGCTCTGCGCCGTGTGCCCTGCACCTCTGAGCCAGTATCTTGAGGTCGTCCGCCTGATGGTCTGATCTGCTTAGACCCTTGTGACATCTGTCGACTACCAGCTGTAGAAGACTCTGCTACATGCCGCCCTGCGGTAGGTCTCGCTGCTGGTGTAGACTCAACAAGAAATCTCTCTACAAGAAGGGCTCACTTCAATACTCCTGACTGCGTCATAATGCTGAGGGAGATCATCGATGCCCTGATCTCATGCCTCATTCCCTGCTCGAAGGTCCAGGCCCAGAAGAATGGGTCTCGTACCATGTCCGTGGAGTAGTGCGAGAGATCGGTAAATCTCGCCGAGTACTGGGCTACTGTCATGCTTCCCCACCGCAACTTTAGTAGCTCCTGAATGCGCACCGCACGGAGGGTGGCTGGTATGAACTCTGAGCGGAAGAGGCTCTCGAAGTCTGACCAAAGAAGAGATGCCTCATCGTGCACCTGGAGCATCCGGATCCACCATCTACCTGATGCTGCGTGCAGGAGACTCACCGCAAGGATCACCATGAGGTCAGCTGGTGTCCCTACTAATCTGAAAACTTGTACAACAGCCTCCAGCCAATACTCAGCTTCCTGAGGGTCCATCTCTCCACAGAACCTGGGCGGTATCTGACACTAAAACTCATGCAGTGCACTAAGGAGACGTTCACTCTCAGCGGCTGGGGCTGGTGACATCGGTGGCTCGATGGGTAGAGGTACTGCCGGTGCCTCCACTGTAATAGGGCCCTGCACCAAGGCCTCGTCACTCAGTGGGCTGTTGTCTCGCACAAAGCTTAAAACCCTAGCTGGCTGCCATCATGGGGCCATCCTGAAAAGAGATAGGTGCGCCACGGTCAATACATCATACCTGGTGAGCTGACACAAAGTAATCACAAAGAAAACTTTTGAAACACACATGCAATCAATGTTTTCGTGTACTGAGTCGGAAATCAGAAGTCAGGGTCCTGGTATATGGATACGTCGGCTGCCGCACCAACACTGGTCTCCCTGGACCGATAACCACACTCAATACCCTTAACACTATTGCTTCACATAGAAGAAAGATCAGAGTCCTGAGTTCTGTGGTAGAACCGAACTCCTCTGATACCAATTTGTCACGACCCATACTCGGGGCCCGTGCCATGACTACCCCAAGCCCGCCTTCCTTAGGCCAGGTGCTGGCGACTAGCACCAAAGGTGTAAATCTCGATAAAAAGGGAAGGCATTGCCTTTATAAAGTAAACAAACACCACAGAGTACGCAAGCTGAGTAAAAACTAAGTAAACTGAGTACAAAAGTAAATGCTGAAAAGTAAATGGGCCAGAATATAAACCCAAATGAAAGTAAAATACAACTGAAATGAATGAACAAAAACTGAAAAGTAAAGCAGCAAGTCCGAGCCATCCTCTGGAAATCCCACCTGAAGGGTGGGTATAGATAGTCTCCTCTGCTCCTCGGCTCCGGCTGTCCGCTCTGTGTACATCCCATCCAGTGATCCACCTCCAGGTACCGTCCAGCTCCACGAGCTCCCACCTCGATCAGCACTGTCCGTCGTCTGCATCCAACACAACGTAGTGTGGGCATAGCCCGTGCAGGGGTGAGTATACGCTACTCAGTAGGGACCCCGAGACCCCTGAAGGTCTCCCAGAATCCACGAAGGATAAACCACAAAGGAAAGATACAATCAAGAAGTAACAACCAACTCTACTGAGGTATATGCCCATACATATACCTAAGTCATCTATTCCAGTTCTGCTCCAACTCACGAGCCCAAGTTCATCACAGTCCACACAGGAAAGCATAATCCAATCCACATAGGAAAACACAACCCAATCCACACAGGATAGGAAAACAATCATATTGAAGATAGTGATTGAAAGTCAAGACTCAGATCACACAGGTATACACTTCATAAGATGATAGAGATGATCAGATGTAGCCACTGATTTATCTAAGCTATCAGACCCACATAGGATACAAGACCAGCTAAGCTGTCAGACCCACAAAGGATACAAGACCAGCTACTCTGTTAGACCCACATAGGATACAAGTACAGAGTCAAATACTACCGGACCCACATAAGATAAAAGAACAGTAGTCAAGTAATGCCGGACCCACATAGGATACAAGAATAGTAGTCATCGTCGTCGAACCCACGGAGGATTCCGGTACGGTCGTCGTCGCTGCCAAACCCACGGAGGATCCCAATACAGTCGTCATCGTCGTCGCAGTCACAGCCAACTCTAGGGTTCCCGCACACATCATGCTTGATTCCGGGAGGGTTCACTCCACGATCCAAGGGGGTCGATACATCAAATGACACGATGTATGGAGTTGATGTATCCCAAAGTTTTGTCAATAGGATGCCCGGTCTGAGAGTTATTGGCCTTTTCGTCCCAGGGGACCGGTTGGTTTTTAAGCTAAAACCAACCCGACCATACTCCAGATGCGTCCAAACCACAATTGGAGTAAGCCAAAAGAACCTTCTCACTAAGAGGAATCCAAAAAAGTTGACAACACGTCATTCGGACGTCTGGAGTTCAAGTTATAAGCATTTCTGCTCTGAGGGCCCGATTGGTTTCGTGTTCGAACCAACCCGGACATACCCAAAGTTCTCCTAAATCTTGAGTGTAATATACCAAAAAGACCGTCTCAATCCAAGGATATCTACGCAATTAACGGTGCATAGATCGGAGATCCGTAACACAAGCTATGGGCGTTTGAACAGATCTATCCAGAAACAGGGGGTTTGGGTCCGGTCCGACCCAGATGGGCGCGGCCCGACCTGGCTGGCATGGCCCTGCCCAGCCGGCGCGGCCTGGCCCCGCCTGCACGACGTGGTCCGACGCGGGGGTCTGGTCCAGCAAGGGCGGCCCGACCCGGTGCGGGCGGTCCGGCCCGGCGCGGGCGGTCCGACCCGGCGCGGGCGGTCCAGCCCGACGCGGGCGGTCCGGTTCGGCGCGGCCGGTCCAACCCGGTGCAGGCACCCGTGCGCTGAGCGGACGCGGAAGGGGGGGGGGGGGGGGGGCGCTGCCCCCTCGTTTTGAAATGGAGGCCCCCACTTGGGGGGGGGGGGTGCCCTTGACACCTGCTGGGGGTTACGACCCCCGGTCTTCTGAAATCGGGCTGGCCGTAATGGCCGGCCATTGTGCCGCCGCGGGACCCCCATGGGTCCCGCCTTCCGAAGTGCCGGCGGATCCTGCCGCACTCCTCTGCATCGCCGCAACCTTTGGCCGCGGCCCTTGTCTGACTAGCGCGGTGCGACGACGCCGCGCCCCTCCGCCACGACCCACCCCTTCCGCGACCCTCCATGGTGCTCCGGCGCGGCGCGACGGCGCTGCGCCCCTCCGCCGTGGCCTGACTCCGGCCGCGGCTTCCTTCGACTTCACCGGCGGGGCGCGACGGCGCCGCGCTCCTTCACCGCAGTTTTCCTCGTTCCCGCTGCCTCCGTTCCAAACCAAGACGGTGATCAATAACAAAGGGGAGGAGGATCAGCCGTGTTTGTGCGGTCCAACCTCCTCCCGTTAAATTGATAACAGACGACCAATTAATAACGACGAACGTCAAAATAAAACTAGAACGAAGATACAACCCCTACCTCGAAGAAGTTCGCAGAAGCTTGCGTCGCGGAAGACGGCGTCGCGGGGTGAGGCTCCGTATGTGTCTATGGATAATGTCTGAGGAGGAAGCGACGTCTCCCTTCTTTGACGCGGAGAGAAGATGGTACGATGTTCTTTGTGGAAGCCTCAGTGTTCTTCAATGTAGAAGATGAAGATCTTCAAGACTTAGAGTATTCTCTCCAAAATATCCATACAAAGAAACAACAAAAATAAAATAAGGCTTTTGCCTTATTTTATTTCTCATGACAACACTTTTCAAAATTCAAAAGCCTTAACTCACTTAATTAATTAGTCTTGAATTGACAAAATTAATGGTGAGATAGGTTGGCATGCATTCATGAGGGAGAGGGGTAACCACAACATTTAATACATGGGAGGTTTAGAGGGGTTAGGGAATTTGAAGGGTTGGGGATCGTGTGGGCCCCACCTCACTAATATCCTAACAAGAGTCGAGTGGGTCCCACCCCAACTCCTACACATGGGAGATAATTACTTAGAAAGGAGAAATAAAATTTAGCACAATTTTATTTCACTTACACTTAAACCACAATTTTAAACAACTCTTCCCGAGCAAACGCAACCCCAGTAAAAGTCATCTTAAGAAACTACTGGAACTGCGGTTTCATCGGTGCCCTCAGATTTCGATTTCGAGCACCAGTTCAAAAGTTAGAAAAACCCGCTCGTTCGTTCACTGAACGTACCCAAACTAAACTTCGAAAATTGATTCTGGGCACACCGGGCCTCGGAATCAGGTGACGTCAGAAACTGCGTACTCATAAAATCCCAAATAAATTAAGAAAAAATTTTCCTTGAAATTTAAGGGTCTTTACATGAGATCTTGTCAGTGTTGGACTATGTCATACACTTCACCAACCTACAGTGCTTCACTGCATCCTTAGAAGTTTATGAGATCTTCGAGGTGAGACATTTTTATGATGGGATTATCTATGAGATCAAGTCATAGGTTAACATATTTATCTTGATAATCCTTTCATACATGATGAATAAAGATCTCATCACATAAGGTAATCTGAGATATTCCTTGAGTAATGGCCAAATAGATTCAAAAAGGTGATATTAAAACTCTCATTCTATTAGAAAAAAGTTCTAATATGATAGTTATCACCATAGAAGTTGCGATAAAGGTAGTTAAGCGAGTGTTGTAAATCCATGAACCCGTGCTTCTGGGTTCGACACATATAAATGTTGTGTATATATTTTTTTTAAAAAACTCTATAAATACACAACATTTATTATGTACTAGGAACTTTTACCAATCTAGGTTCTAGAGAATTAGATAAAAATCATACAACATAAAAAAATTGTATGAAATAAAAATAATAAATAGACTTAGTATATACTTCCACCTCAAAGAAATTATACTCAACCTGTAAAAATAAATTTTAAATGTAGGGAAAGCATTCAATTTCCCAGTAAGGGGTTTTAAAACTAGTGCAAATATTTTATAAAAAAACTATTAAAATGATTTAAAATGATTTAAAATGATTTATATTATAAAAATATGATATATACACACACACACACACATATATATATAACCTTTCAAAAATACTTATTTTGAAAATAATTTTCTTAATAAAAAATTCCAGTGATTTATCAAAAAAATATTAATTAAGATTTTTAAAACAAAACATTGGGGACACTTCAAATATTGAAGGTTGTATTGGGCCTACCCATTTGTCAATAGATGGATTCACTCCCCAATTCTATACCGTATTTACAACATTCAAGTGCCTGATTTTATAAAAACCTTTTTATCTTTCCTTACTTATATATATACGTTTTCCACTGGAGTTTTTGCTTTTAAAAAACATAAATAATAACTAAATACACATGAACTTATATTTATATATAAATTTATATATATAAACCTTCATGGAAAATCCCTTTTCAGACTTGGAACAAAAAAATGTATTGATACTTTTCTTTTCCATATTTACATGGGAGGTTAATTAACATCCATGTACATAAAATTTCATTCATAATCTCATAAAAATCCATTTTTGTAAAAGTTTATTTAAATCACATGCTTAAATATATATTTAAATATATTAATGTATGAAATTTCATGTAATATCAATGATGTATGTCTATAATAATTATTTATGAGTGATATGATTCTATTTCATAAAATTTTGGAATAATTAACATTTATTTTATTAAATAAATAATAACCATCAATAATTTATTTATGAATAGTTATAAACATGAGCCTGAATGTTGAATAAATATATATATAACTTGTACATAAATATAATACTGCTATGAAAATACTTTCATAAATTTTAATGTAAATAAACATATAATAATAAAAATAAAACTTAAACATGTATATCAAACATAAACTTAAAATTACTTATATATATATATATATCATAAATTTAAATTCTAAATATAATAACATGAATTTTACCATAATAATCACATATATATATATGATTAGAAATTTATAATACACATAATAGTAGAATAAATTCTTGTTTAAACAAAATTTCGATAAATAAAAATATATGTATTTAACATGAATTAAAATATAATTTTGATAAACATAAATATAATCATTTAAAAGATAATATCAAAACATAAGAATATATATAAACTCATTACACAACCATGAATTAAAAATTGAATTGATAAATAAAAAATAATTCCTTAGAGTATAATTTCACAACATAGAAAAATAAGTACAACCCCATACTAATTTAAAAAATAGAGAACCATAATTGAAAATAAATAAATATGGTATCACCCTTTAATGTTTTTATAAAATTTATAATAATTAAATACACATATAAAAATATAATTTTATAAATTGTAAAACATAAATATACATTACTGATTTGTAGATAATAGAAGGTTATCTACTGCTTCGAACTCTATCTCTACTTCTACAAACTAAAATTCGGTTCACCATTTATTTTCACGATAATATAAGGCTTTTATAGCCTTAATAATTAATTTTTATATAGTGATGTATATAAATATAAATAGTTGTCTATATTGGAGACTAGTGGAGATCCTCAAGGATATCAAGATAGACACAAAATTAAGCTTATAGAGAAAGATGGGGATATATATGTAGATAGAGAATAAAACCAATGCACAAATAATATTTCAATGAAATATAAGAAAATAGAATATATCTTTGTATATTCATACATTTGTTGTATTTTAGTTTCTAAAGAAAAATTTCACAAAAATAAAACAAACAAAGACCGAAACATTATAAAATTCACAAATAACAACTGCAGATAAAACAGATTACTGTAAATTGATAAAATCGATCCATATAATGGTGATAAGGTATTGTAGATAGTGATTGTCGTAAAAGAAAGTAAAAAAACAGACAACACTTTTTCATGATGAAACTACTTATGGAAAAGAGTCTACAGCAAGATTCGACATCTACATAAAAAACATACCTCAAATAGATCGGAAGACTATGAAAAGATCGCCTACCTTTTCAACAACTGAAACCCTAACCGAGCTTGAGACCCGACGATGTCACTTGAATCCTCTTCGATATCCCCTGATCTACCCTCACCGACAACCGAACACCACTCAGGGTTCCCTTCCATTGCTCAACCCTCATCCGGAGATCAGTCCTCTTTATCTCGATCTCGACTTCTCATCGACGACTGAACCTTCCTCTTAGTAAAGACCACATGGCCCTTGGCTTGAGCCCTCACTATATGAAGCTTCTTAATGTGAAACCCTAAAAAAATTGAGGTAGACCCCTCTTTTTTCCCTTTTCATGGATTAAAAAAATTATCAACATTTTATTTTATTAAATAAAATTATATTTTAAATATAATTTTATAATAAAAGTCGTTTTCCATTTTTATTTACTTATAATTTTATAAAACCATTAATTATTTTTATTTATATTTCAGAAAAAAAATAAATTAATAATTTTCATTACTCAAAAATAATACTACTATTATAATTATAATTTCACACACACACACACACATATATATTTCATTTCAAAAATAAAAATTTATAAAACTAAATTAATTATATTCGTATAATAATTATTCATTATTTCATATTAAATAAATATATTCATAGTTAGCATATATTAAAATATGAATATTTATATTGAATATAATAATAACTTATAATCAATATACTTTAGTATTCTAATATATTTATCAAAATAATTATAATTGTCATTATTTATATGAAAAATACATATTTGTCAATTTATAAATCTATTCATTCAAAATATTTTATCAAATAACCTTTTAATAAAATAAATTTTGTTATTCAAATTCTTTTATCAATATTTTTATTTAAAAATAATCAAATAATATTTTAAATAAAATAACAGTATTTTCTTTTAGAATATTAATTTAAAATAAATTTAAAAGCCGTAAATAATAAATATAATTAATTATAAGTATTCTAATTATCTTATAATAAAAATAATTAAACACTTAATTTCAATTATTATTTTCTAAGATTTTTTTTAAATATTATTAGTTTTTTTAAATTTTAAATTAATCCATTAAACAAAATATTTATATAATAAAACTAAGTACTAAATTTCTGGAAGGTCATGTTCTTCCCTGATTAAAAATAATTGTGTCCTCACAATTTGTTCATTGGACTTTGTAAAATTATAAATTTCCATCTTCAGAATTAAGAAAAAATAGGATTGTTAAACTCTTATACTCTACTGCTTAGAAAAAAACATCTAATCTTTAAAGTTTTCTAGACCATTTCTCTGATACCAAATGTAAATCTATGAACTTTTTCTTCTGAGTTAAAAACATATAAATGTTGTGTACATTTAGAAAAAAAATAAACTGTATAAATTCACAACATTTATTACATGCCAGGAACTTTTACCGGTCTAGGTTCTAGAAAATTAGATACAACCCTTACAACTTAACAAAACTATATGAAATAAAAAAGAAATAAACAAACAAACTTCATGCATGCTACCTCCTCAAAGAAATTCTACTCAACCTATGAAAATAAATTTTAAAAATAGGGTGACAATTCAATTTCATAGTAAGGGGTTTTTAAACCAAAGTAATTATTTTATAAAAACACTTATAATTATTATAAAATGATTTATATTATAAAAATATGATATATATATATATATAACCTTTTGGAAATACTTATTTTTAAAATAATTTTCTTAATGAAACAGTATAGTGAATTATCAGAAAATATTAAGCAAGCTTCTAAAAACAAAACAATGAGGCCACATGAAACATTAAAGGCTATCTTAGGCTTACCCGATTACTGAGGGATGGGTTCACTCCAAAATTCCCTACCATATTTACAACATTCAAGTTCCAGGTTTTATAAAAACTTTTTTAGCTTTCCTCACTTATATATAAAAGTTTTCCACTGGATTTTTCGTTTTTAAAGAACATAAATAAGCATTAAATACACATGCACTTATATTTATATATAAATGTATAAATTTAAACCTTCATAGAAAATCACTTGTTAGACATGGCATAATCAAATCTCTTGATACATTGTCTTTTCATATTTACATGGGAGGTTAATTAACATCTATATACATGAAATTTCATTTAGTATCTCATAAAAATCCATTTTTGAAAAATTTTATTCAATGAAAATGATTACATATATATTTACATATATTAATGTATGAAAGGTCATGGAAAATAAATAATGCATGGCCATAATCATGATTTATTAATGCAATAATTCCATTTCATAAAATTTTGAAATTCTTAACCTTTATTTTCTTAAATAAATAATAATTATCAATAATTTTTTTATGAATAGTCATAAACTTGACCCTGAATGTTGAATAAAACATATATATAACTTGAAAATAAATATAATATTCCTATGAAAATACTTTCATAAATTTTTATGTTAATAAAAATAGAGTAAGAAAAATAAAACTTAAATATGTACATCAAACATAAACTTAAAATTACTTATATATTTATATAAACCATAAATTTAAATTATAAATAAAATAACTTTATATTTCTGATAATAATCACACACACACACACACACACATATATATATATATGAAATGGAATTTATAACATGCATAATAGCACAATAAATTCACGTTTAAGCAAAACTTTGATAAATAAAAATATCCACATTTAACATGAATTAAAACATAATTTTGACAAACATAAATATAATCATTTATTATAGAACATCAAACCATAAGAAAATAAATAAACTCATTACAAAACCATGAATTAAAACATGAATTGATAAATAAAAATTAATTCCTTAGAGAATAATTTCACAACATAGTAAAATAAGTACAACCCCATACTAATTTTAAAAATAGAGAACAACAATTGAAAATAAATAAATATTTTATCACCCTTACTTGTTTTTATAAAATTTAGAATAATTAAATACACATATAAAAATATACTTTTATAAATTCTAAAACATAAATACCCCTTTCTATTTTGCAGACAATAGAAGGCCATATGCTGCTTCTGACCTTATCTCAACTTCTACAGACAGAAATTGGGTTCTCCATTTATTTTTACATTGATATAATAATTTTATAGCCTTAATATTTACTATTTATACATAATGTATATAAATATAAACAATTGGATATACTGTAGACCAGCGAATATCCTCAAAGATCTCAAGACAAAGATAAAATTAAGCTTGCAGAGAAAGATATGGATATAGATGCAAATAATGAATAAAACCAATGCATAAACAATCATGTAATTAAATATGAGAAAATATAATATATCTTTTGTATATTCATACATTTTTTGTAGTCTATTTATCCAAATAAAATTTTCACAAAAATGGAATAAAAAAAGAATGGAATAATATAAAAATCCCAAATAATGACTACAAATAAAAAGGATGACTTTAAATAGATAAAATCAATCCATAGAATGGTTATAAGGGATTGTAGATAGTGATTATGGTAGAAGATGGTCCAAAAAATAGACAACACACTTTCATGAAGAAATAACCCATCGAAAAGACACTACATCAAGATTCCACATATAAATAGAAAAAAAAATACCTCAAATATATTTTAAGACTATAAATAGATCACCTAACTTTCCAACAATCAAAACCCTAACTGATCTTGAGACCCGACGACGTTACTCGGATCATCTTCGATATCCCCTGTTCTACCCTTGTCAGTGGTCAAACACTGCTTAGGGTCCCTTGTTGGTTCTCAACCCTCATCTGGCGATCAGTACTCTTTGGCATGATCTCAAATCCTTGTTAGTGACTAAACCTTCCTCCCACAGAAGACCGCATGACCCTCAGATCGAGCCCTCACTACTTGAAGCTTCTCAAAGCGAAACCCTAAAAAAAAGAGGTCGACCCCTATTTTGTCCCCTTTCACATTCTAAAAAAATGATAACAGTTTTATTTTTTTATATAAAATTAGATTTTAATTATAATTTTATAATAACAATAATTTTCCATTATTATTTATTTAAAATTTTATAAAACCATCAATAGTTATTATTTATATTTCAAAAAAAAAATTTGTTATCAAAAAATAAAAATAATCTTATATTTGTAATTTCACATAAATATATGTCATTTAAAAAATAAAAATTTTAAAACAAAATTAATTATATTTGTGTAAGAATTATTTATTATTTTAGATTAAATAAATATTATCCTAGTTAGCATATATTAAAATATGAATATTTATATTGAACATACTCATAAATATAATCAACATACTATAATATTCTAATATATTTATCAAAATAATTACAATGATCATTATTTATATGAAAAATATATATATTTAAATTTAGAAATATATCCATTAAAAATATTTTATTATATAACCCTTTTATAAAATAAATTTTATTATTCAAATTATTTTATCATTATTTTTTTAAAAAATAATCAAATAATCTTTTAAAAAAATAACAGTATTTGTTTTTAGAATATTAATTTAAAATAAATTTAAAAAGTATAACAATAAGTATAATTAATTTTTTTAATATAATTAACTTATAATCAAATTAATTAAACACTTAATTTCAATTATTTTTTTGAAAGAAAATTGTCTCAAAATTATTATTAATTTGTTTTAATTATAAATTAATTCATTTAATAAAATATTTATATAATAAAACTAACTTTATAATTTTTGGGATATCACAAGTGGACTTCCTCCTCAGGACTATGGTTAGGAGCATTGCTTTTAGTGTGGACGATTGGTCCACAAGTTCCCACAATGTTCTAACCTTGCAGTGGAGTGTCATGTTTTTGGGAGGTTAGTTCATCTTCAAAAGTTGTTTAGAAACTTTCTACAAAAGAATAATTATAGGGGATTATGATACATACATGAGTCTGGAAGGGGCTCAACTACCTATCAACAGACTAGTAGCTAGAGCTCCACTGGCCATCCAGGTCAAGGTATGGGACATGATACCCCAGTACAGAAGCAGCAATACCACTCAAAGGGAACAACAAAGGAGAGTAAGACTATAGCTTGAGGCATAGAGGTGAGCTGGATTTTTTATATATAGTCTACAGTGACTGGTTTTGATACAATACCTTCTACCATCAAAGGTATAATTCTTTTATCATCTACCTTAGATTTCATTTTTTGATATAAGAGTGTCACATTCCTTTATATATATTCTTTTTAAAAATAGTTTGGGTTTGAATGTGGATATCATAGATGGGGTAATGACCATTGAAATGATATTTGAAGTGTGGACAAAGGGAATCAATCACTTCAAGAAGTGTTCTCTTAAAATTGGTGGCTATTGTTTGCTTTGGGAACTTTTTCTATCTGAAATGATAGGATTCAATTTGATTATTGGTATGGATTGTTTAATTCTATACCAAGATCATATTGTCTGTTATTAGAGGATATTTACCTTTTAATATCTATATGGGGGAATCTATACTCACTAAGGTGAGTGGTATATTCAGGTTGGTCATGTAGGACCAATTCAGTTCAGATTTGATTATCTCGTGGCTCAGATAGTAGGTCTTTCTCTAGATAATATTGTAGTGTTGTATGATATATTTTCTCTAGTGGTATACTATTTTCAGGATTTATTTCCCAAAAATTTCTAAGGATTACCACCTGAGCATTATATTGAGTTCATGGTTGAGTTGGTTCTATGAGCTTAGCCAATTTCTATACCACCTTATAGGATAGCACCAACAAATATTCATGAGTTGAAAGATCAGTTGGAAGTTCTATAATCCAAGGGTTTCGTATGGCCAAGTACATATTTTTGGGGTTCTCTAATTATTTTATCCAGAAAAAGGATGATGGGAAATTGTGCTTATATATATATTATTTTATATTGAACCAAATGAAAGTCAAAAACCGATAACCCATTTCATGCATTGAAGATCTCTTTGACCAAATTAGAGGTTACAAGATCTTCTATAAGATCGGGTTGAGATTAGGATACCACCGGTTGAGGATGATACCATCATACATACCCTAAACTTATTTTTAGAGCATTTATGGTTTTTACAAGTTCTTAGTGATGTAGTTCGGTCTAAAGAATGCACCAGAGGTATTCATTGATTTGATGAATCATATATTCATCCTTTCTTAGATTAGTTTATGGTGGTTTTTTTCAAAAACACATTATTTTACTCTCAATAAGTGGATGATCATTCCAAACATCTTTGCATCATCTTGAGTACATTGAGAGACATCATATTTATGCCAAGTTATTGAAATATAGTTTTTGGATTGATAAATTAAAATTCTTGGGCCATTTTATCTCAAAGGATGGGGTGTCAATGGACCCAGAGAAGGTTGCAGGGATGGTATCTTGGGATCGACCTAATAATTTATGTGATATTTGGAGTTTTATTTGTCTATCAAGTAATTATAAGTGCTTTATCTAGGATATCTCCCATCTGGAAGCACCAATGTCCAAGATGGACAAGAAAGGGGTTAAGTTTGTTGGGTTAGATGGTTGTATGATATATTTCCAAGAGATAAAGAGTTGTACAGAATCAACACTAATCCTTACCTTACCTAATCCTAGTAAAGAGTATACAGTGTATTTTAACACATCTAGGGTCAGACTCAGAGAAGTTCTAAAGTAGAAAGACTGTGTGGTTACTTATGGATCCAGACAGTTGAGTCTGCTTAAGAGTAATTATTCTACTCCTGATCTAGAGGTAGTTGCGGTGGTACATTCCTTGAGATATTGGAGACATTATCTTTTGGGAGAGAGTTTTATCATGTACACGGAACATAAGATCCCTAGGTACATCTTTCTCAGTGAGACCTGTACCTTCGACAGAGGATGTGGGTTAGGTATATAAAGTATTTTGAGTTCAAGATATATTATACATTGGTAAAGGGTAACATTGTTTCTGATTCCTTGAGATAGAAGAATCAGACATAGGTAGTGCAGGAGTCTTGTGATGAGCATAAATTTATGAAACTCTTTTTTGAAATTTATATAGAGGTTTAGGAGCCCCAGGTACAAGTAGGTATGACTATGACATCTATTATACCAGTTCTCCTTGACCAAATAAAGATAGATAAGTTATCTAATCTAGAGGGATATCCTCTAAGGGATATCTTATTTGGCGCGGAGCCCCCAACAGCATGGTCACTTTGTGGTAGTGACTTTCTTCATATCCATGTTTGAGTATGGGTTTCTATGAGCTTGTGTGAGGAGATTATGAGAGAGTTTCATGATTCTAGATGGGTGTTACACCAAGTTTTTACAAATAAATAAAATTATCTCCCTAGAAAATACTCATGTCAATGGATGAAGAATGAGATAATGGGATTCATAGAAAGATGTTTCACCCATCAGTAGGTAAAGGTCGGGAATCCGAGGCCTACTTGTCTATTTTAGCCTCTTCTCATTCTAGAGTGGAAGTGGGATGATATTACTATGTATTTTTTGATATGATTTCCTAGGATGACTCACAAGAATAGTGTGGTATGGGTGATTTTTGATCAACTGACGAATTAATCCCACTATATGCCTATTAGGGAGACCTTCACCATTAATGATCTATGTAGTCTTTACATGCATGAGATTTTTTGGTTTCACAGTGTTTCGAGGATCATTGTTTATGATTTATATCCTTGTTTCACATCAGAGTTTTAGAAAAGTCTATAGAAGTCCTTGGGATCATAAGTTATTATGAGTATAGCATACCATCCTAAGACTGATGACCAATCTAAATGGAATATTCAAATTTTGGAGGATATGTTAAAATCATGTGTTTTGGATTTCATTGGTTTATGGGAGCAACATTTGGAACTCATTAATGTCTCCTATAATAACAACTTCCAAAAATTTATTCAAATGGAACCTTTTGATGATTTTTATGGAAGTTCATATCATTTACTTGTTTTTTGGTTTAAGGTAGGTGAGTCAATGATTTTTTGACCTAGTCTCATGAAGAATATGTCTAAGTGGGTTCAGTTTCTCATGAATCATTTGGTGAACTCATATTGAAGAAAAAACTCTTATGATGACCAATGGATATGACCTCTCTAGTTTTTTGTGGGTCATTGTGTTTTCATTTGGGTGTCCCTTAGGATAGAAAAACACCATATCAATAAATAGGGGAAGTCACCTAGTGGTAAGGGTAGGTCCAGTGGCATACCAATTGGCCTCCCGATATCACTTAATTTCCATGAATGATTTGTTTCATGCATCACAACTTTTGAGATATCATCCATAACATTATCATATGGTAGACTTTCATGGTGTCAATATTTTTTTAGATGCATCCTTTGAGGAGCATCTGATACGGATTGTGGACCATAGTGAGAAGTATCTATGGGGAAAGGCTACACTTATAGTATGAGTGTAATGATAGCACAAGTTTATTAAATAAAATACCTATGAGAGGGAATATTATATGTGAGCATAGTGTCCATACTTATTCACCAAGACCCTATAGTGATGCATGGAGCAGCTCATGGATGATCTGTTATTTGTTATGGAGGTTGTAAGGTCCAACATTTTTGATGAGTTTCCATATTGAGTTTTAGTTGAACCTCTTTTAGTTAGGTTTTCTTTTATTCTTTAAACCTTTGTGGTTAAGTTTCTTTTGAGGATGGAGGGATTTTTCCAAGTAAAATGACTTAAATTTTGGGGTTGTATATTTTATTTAATTAATAGAGTCTGGCTATAAGGGGTTGAAAGTATTATGAGGTTTCTATATGGGTTTAGAAAGCCTCATAGGTGGTTCATGGTTTTTCTATATAATCTAGTTGTGATATTTCTATAGGAAAATTTTACTTTGTGAATGGGTTATATGATGTGAAAATGTTGCTAGGAAAATGTCATGAACTATTTCATAGTAGGAATCATTTACACGCTGTAAACCAATCCATGTTTTGAAATAATTGATGAGGGTTATTTTAGACCAAGGCAATGAATTTTTTGGAATATATTATAAATTGGTAAATTCAATTCATGAAAGGGTTTCACATCATGAATATCTCAAGATTATAAGTTTTAACCTACACTACACTTTTGAATTGGTTTTATTTATAATACATCCTTACCTCTCAAAGCCTAGGGATACTACAAGAAATTTTGGAGTGATTACTTTCTCTATGGATGTCTTGTTCTGGGGTTCAATCTCCTATGAGTTACTTTCTTTGGTTTTCTCCTTATTATAATCTTCTCTATTATCATAGTGTGATATATTTACCTCAATTGAATCAGTTTTGATCTTGATGTGTGTGACCTAGTTTTTCCTTATGATCTTCTTCTATTCCATTCTTCATTAATTTGGGTTATCTAAATCTTATCCCTTTTATTGGATTTAATTATCCATAGTATATAAAATATGAGCAATCATGATGGAATGCCACTTGTGAAACCTAATAAATTAGATAAATCCTATTAAATATTGATCCTTTATCCTTTTCGACCATACATTGGATTCCATTGGGTCCATAGGCATGGAGACTAAGATCTATGGCCACCTAGTAGGAGTTCAATCCTTGGAACTTGTTGAGACTTGGTCAGTTGATATTAGTGACCAGATATATTTTGTAAAAAAATTGATTTATTATTGGATTAATATCATGAAATTTCATAACACACATTTTTTTTCATTAAATAATTTATAAGAACCTTAGTAAAAATTGGTTAATTTATATATTAATGAATTTAGGGTTAACTGATAAATGAAATAGTTTTTATATATTCATGAGGATAATTGGAATCCTGGATTTATAAAACATAATTGGATAGGCAAATGAAAATTTGATGAATTGATCATTGTGACTTATGGTGATTATCTTGTATGTTTTATTTTTTCCTTGATAATTGATTTATTAAATTTTTAGCTTATATGACATAAATTGTGATCAATTCCTAAGGGTGAGATTATTATTGGCATGTTCAGTTTTTCTAGATATGAATGCTAATTTATGTTGATGCATGAGGGCATGGTGAATGATTTTGTATCTCCTAAGGTATAGGATAATAAGTAATTGATTCCTAATGGTAGTGTATGATTGTGGGGTGTCTAAATATCACTTTTATAGTCTCTATATTCCTAAGGGTGAGATCCTAGATAGTTTATTGGAGGAGGACATTTGTTAATGTGATTATTGTGCTTTTAATCCTTGGTGGGAGAATCCTTCACTGGTTGGGAGATACGTCCTGATGAAGGAGGATTCAACTTTAGATAGAGATGACCAAAATGGAACTGAAGAAGTTTTGGATAACCCTGGATGTCAACCTAAATCTTGAGTGATCAACGGGTTCACTTTAAGTTTAGTATTATTTTATTAAATAAATAATATATTTATTGTTATATTTCATGCGCTATATTTCTCAAACTAGATTTTTTAGAAATATTAGTATCTATCTAATGAGTTTTACTCACATAATGGATGATTTTTCATTTTTTACCCAGAAAAATCTTATATATGCAAGTTTGGAAAAGGGAAATGAACCCTATTTTTTATTTTTGGCTTACTGGATGGGTTGGATCTTAGATACAAGACCATCATGGGATTCAATACTAGTTTCATTTGAGTCTTTATTTGATTATCATTTTACTTTGTATTTATGACTCTCAACACATCATTTAGTTACATTTATCTTTTCATTACATCCTATTATTTTTATTTTTATTTATTTAGTTTTTTGTTCTTATCTATGGTTTCCAATTAAATTATTGATATTGTTTCTGTTATTTCTGCTACTCTGCTATTATTTTTCCCCTCTCATTGAAACTATTTACTAGAGTGTATAGTATCCCCATTATATTAATTAAACCCTTTATACTATTCATAATCCTTTGGTATATGGGGAGGCCCACCTGAGGTCACATATCTAATCAACTTAGACACACGAGGGAGCACTGAGTTGGGGACGTTACTTACTACATTGGTGTTTCATAAGAAATTAAGGTCATTATATAATTACTAAAAATTAAAAAATAAATTTATATCATGAAAATAATTTATTATGCTCAAAATAAACACTAATATTCAATCATAACTTACTTTTTCCCCATGTGGACACATAAAGGATATTAAAAACAAATAGAGTGACATTTTTTAACTTTTCAAATAATATATAATTAATTTTCATGTTCAAGTGTCCTTTAAACAACTCAATTTCTAGACTAAGGTGTTTAGAGTTGAATTCATTTTATATAATAATAATTTTAATGAATAATTTTAATCAAGATTAGCCTAATTTATCCTTTATCAATGTGATAAATTTTACCACAGTTACTATTTATATTTACCAAAAATAATGGGGTCCTATTTACTAAATTTAAAACTCCTAATTATAAATATTTAATTTATTTTATCAAATTAAATACCAATAAATTTAAGAAATTAATTTTAAATTAAGTGTGGAAAATGTGAGAAAAAAATGCTTTTTAGAAGAAAAAAAATACATTTTTAAGCATAAAACTGGATTATTATTATCTTATGCCTATAAAAATATTTTTTGGTTGTTTAATTTTTTTTCAAGTGAATAATATATATACAAATCATTAAAATCATTCAACAATATGGTTTAATTTAATTTATTATTATAAAAATACATTACATGCCTAAAAATTGTTTTTCAGAAAAATATTTCTCCTTCTTTCAAATAATTTTTATTTTCATTTATAATCAATTAATAAACAATTAATTAGTTTTATACATATAAAAACATATTTTTTTTATAATTTAGTTATTACTATTCATTCTCACTAATCCAATGGAGAGGCGATAACTATCATTTCAAATAATAATATTTTAATAGTATATTGTGGTTTATTTAAACTCAGTGTTGCATATAATGCAAGATATCAAATAAATAAAATT
Source organism: Viscum album (assembly GCA_963277665.1). Lineage (NCBI taxonomy): Eukaryota > Viridiplantae > Streptophyta > Magnoliopsida > Santalales > Viscaceae > Viscum > Viscum album. The sequence goes on from OY728133.1 coordinate 1,058,312,330, forward strand.
ATTTAAAGAGAAATATTTCCTAAAAATATCAAGGTGTTACATTATATCCCCCATAAAATTAATTTCTCCCTTGAAATTATTTACTTTGATATAAATAGAAGAGGAAACTTTTATCTCATCACATCCATAGGTTCCCATGTAGCTTTCTCAATTTGGTGGTTTCACCACAAAACTCTGACCAAGTGAGTGGTCTTGTTTCATAGAACTTTATATCTATTATCCAAAATCTCTATTATTTGTTCTTTATAGGAAATAAATTTCTTTAATATTATGAACTTTGAGTTCAGTACATATGAATGATTAGGTATATACTTCCTTATGAGAGAAACATGGAACACATCATGAACTTGAGAGAGATTTGGTGGAAGCACTAGTAGATAATATACCATCCCAATATTATTAATAATTTAAAAATTAAAATTATACCTAGGGATTAGTTTTAACTTATTTAAAAATCTAATCACCCTCTTCCAGGGAGATATTCATAGGAATCCCTTTTCACCAACTTCAAACTCTAGATCTTTCTAATGATTGTAAATATAACTTTTTTATCGACTTTGAGCTAGTATTATTTTATGTTAAATATATCTAAACTTAACTTCCATATCCTCACCTATATCATTTACCAATATATTTCTTTCTCTAACTTCATTCTATCATGTTGGTGTTTTTACTTCCTATTATAGAGGGCTTCATAAGGATCCATCTGAATGTTAGAGTGAAAGATATTGTTGTAAGAAAATTCCACCAAAATAATGTATGATCCCAACCCCATTTGAAATAAATAAATAAATATCCAAAAATTTCTTCTATATTTTTAAAGGTCCTCTCAGACTGACCATCTATTTGAGGATGATGGGAAGCGATGAAACTCAAATCTATAGAAAGAGCTTGCTAAAGACTTCACCAGAACATCAAAATAAACCTAGGATCCTGATCAACCACAATGGAATATGGTATTATATGAAAACTTAAAACACCCTTAATATATATCCTAGAAATATGATATAGATATAAATCTTATCTGACAATTATAAATTGTGATGAATTTTTAAATTGATCAACTACAACCCATATATCATTATACCCTTTAGACATTTTGGGGAGTTCGATGACAAAATACATGGTGATTTTTACCATTTTCTTTCTATTATGGGTAATTTTTGTAACATAACATTATACTTATATCTCTTAGCCTTAAATTTTTGACATACCAAGCACTGAGAAACATACTCTTTAATATCTCTCTTTATACCATATCACCAAAAACACTCTTTCAAATCTCTATACATCTTTATACTTCCTAGATGAAGAGAGAATGAATAACTGTGATCTTTATCCATTATCTACTTCTTAAAATATGGTACCTAAGGGACACATAAATGGTTCTTAAGCCTTATTATTCCATCACAATCAAGGTTTAACTTAGGAACATTTATCACCTTTTTTACAACTCTACATATTCCTTGTGTGCCTATTTAATATTCACATGGATAAATGGTTGAGAATTCTATTGAAAAATATAACGTTTCTCCCCTTCCTTTAATATTTAAATATCTATAATTTTAAAGTCTATAAATATCAAATCTTTTGTGATTATCATCATAAAAAAACTAGCATGATTATTTTGACTCAGAGCATCTACCACCTTGTTCATTTTCCCCGGGTGGTAATGTATTGAGAATTCATAATCTTTAATCATATATAACCATATTATTTGGTTTATGTTCATCTATTTTTGAGTAAAAATATACTTTAAAGTTTAGTGATCAATATATATGTCACAATTGTCTCTATATAGATAATTTATCTATATATTTAATTAAAAAGTTACTACAACTAACTCCAAATCATGAGATGGGTAATTTTTCTCATGGACCTTCAATTATCATGAGGCATAATCTATAACCATATCATTTTTTATGAGGAAACATCCAAGTCCTTTATTTGATGCATCCCTATATATTTTAAAACACTTCTCCACTATAGGGTAGTGTAATAAGAGGTTCATTTTATATCTATCTCTTGAGTTCCATAAAACATTACTTATATTCATCCATACAAAGGACCTTGGATCCATTATGAGATAACTTGGTGAGTGGATTTTACATTCATGAAAAATTCTCCACAAAAATCTGAAAATATCCATCCAAACTAAGAAAACTACAGATCTCAATCACAGTGGTTGGTTAGGGCCAATGTTTAATAACTTTTGTCTTTGAAGGGTGTACTAATGACCCTTACTTGAAATTATATAACCTAAGAAAGAAACTTTTTTAAGACAAAATTTACACTTGGTAATTTTTTTATAAATATTATCCTTATTTAGGGTCTTTATCACAATCTCAAATTATCTTCCTACTCATTATTTATTTTTGAATAAATATGAATATTGTCTATAAACACTAAAAAAAACTAATTAATATAATTTCTATAGAATTTATTCATTAAATCCATAAAGATAGTGAGTAAATTAGTAATACCAAATGGCATCACTATAAATTCATAGTTTCCATTCCTTTTATGGAATGACATATTGGGTATATCTTCATTCTTTAATCTCAATTAATGATATCTTAAATGAAGATCAATCTTAGAAAAGTATTGATCTTCATGCAGTTGGTAAAATAAGTCATCAATATGGGGTAGAGGTTAATTGTTCTTGATATTGATCTTTTTATATTATTGATAATCAATTAAAAGTTGTATTGATCCATCTTTATTCCTAACAAATAGAACTGGTGCACCCCTAGGTGACACACTTGAAAAAATGAATCCATTTTCAAGACTATCATGGTGTTTCCTCTTTAGTTATTACAACTTAGACAAGTCTATTCTATATAGATTCTTGAAAATAGGTGTATCACCATGCATGATTTCTATTGAAAAATAAACATTATTATTTTGTGGAAGTCCATGAAACTCTTCTAAAAATACATCAATAAACTTTTGATAAATAGGTATATCTTCAATGTTCAGTTTCTCTCCTACCATATGAGATAAAAACCCCTTTTAAATAGTAATAATGACCCATATTATAGATAAGAAATTTCATTAGAAGTTTATTTTTTGTCATCACACTGATAGGTGGTCAAATTTTGGTTTGGAATATCAAATCTAACTTTCTTTATTTGGAAAATGATGTTGGATTTATGTAAAGAAATAAAATACATACCTATAATTACATAAAATTTAACTAGAGAATAATAACAAGATTTTAATGAAACAAATTCCCACAAACTTAAACCAGAGAATAATTATAGATTTTGGATGCGATCATCACACCATTTGGGGTTTTACTTCTAACTTGAAATCTAATTTTCAATATGGCACTGTGATACCCATGTAAAAACATTTAGATATAAAATAGTTGGTGGATCTAGAATAAAATAAGAAATTAATAGTACTAGTGTGGATGGTAAGTGTACCTTTGACCATGTCATTATCATACCACTAATCTGCAATAGTTATCACATGACGATTCCCTTTTTATCTGTTCTTAATAGGTTGTTGATTCCAATCGTCATCATTAACCTTTGGAGTTGTGAATTAGTTATCATAATACCCATACTCCTTGAATTTAAAACCTCAGAGTGTGATTGGTTCATTCTCTGGATATTTATCTCTATTTACATCATTATCTAACTTCTTTCATCACTTCAAAATTCTATTTACTAATGGCCTTCCTTTCTACACTTGGAAATTTTACTGGTTCCCTTGAGAATATTTTGACCCTGTTTCCTTCCACATTTTGAGAATAATGGAAATCTCATCTTCTTTTCTCCATGGTGTTTAGAGTTTCCTTGGAATTCCATTTATCCTTTCTTGTAAATCCATGAGATTGATGGCTAAATCCAATCTCTATCTCCACCTTGATATCACATCAAATGATTTATTCATAGCTACCGAATTACCTTATGAATAACACTCTTTGAAACTAGATTTTAAGCCACTAAATAATTGATCAACCTTACTTTCAAGATGGATGATAATACCAGAAGTGTACCTTCCAAGTCTTGTATAATTTACCTCATAAGTACCAATGATTCATTATCCTTATACTTTAACTCAAGGTATTATTTCTTTGTTTTCATAGAAATAATTTGAGGAAAGTAATTGTTGAAAAATGAAATTTTATATTCATCATACTCAATAGATTCAATATCTTCTTGTTCTCTCATATTCTTGATAAGATTCAGTAACTGATATTTTTCACCTTCAAAATGATAAACATCCAGAATATGTTTTTCATGTTCCAAAAACTAGAGAATAAAAAATATATTTTCAGTGGTACTAATTCATTTCTCAGTAACTAGTGGATCAGTATACCCACTAAAATAAGGTGGTATTTTCCTCATGAAGAATTAAATAGTACATTGTCCCCTGATTTTCTTATTTGGAATCTCAACATGATTCATAGATTTAGAAGGTTATGTGATCATATAAATAAGATTTTTCAATCAAACTCCCATAACATTTGGTTTCTCATAAGGAAAATCATTACACAATATATATTATTCATCATTAACATGATTAATTTGTGTTACAACCATTGAGTGAAATCAAAAAACATTGTTCAAGAAACAATAATCATATTGAGAAACCATATAAACATGAAAAATCATTTATATGATGTCTAAATCATGATACCTTCATCTATTATTCCTTAGCATTAAAAAATATCATTCGTGATCATTACCACAACTTTAGTATTTTATCTTATATGTAGAATTATCCCTAGGGTTTTTACTAAAGTTTTCTCATCGTATTTTCCAATGGTTAACTAAAACTCACTCTGGTACCAACTATAGATACCCATACTTCTCATACAAAGATTTTATATATTAATAGATTAATACTTATTACATAAAATTTTGATCCACACTAGAATCTATTTGGTCTAGTATCTTTGGAAACATAAAAAACTAGTTCATAAATTTTCTACATCATCTCCAACTTTTTTATTCATAAATATAACCCTTATAAAACATATCATACTTACTACCATTCTTTATAACATGGGGAAATAAATATAATAAAGGGTGATCTATGATGCTCAGTAAGGGTAAACAAGGAAGATATCAATGATCACATAAGAATAACATGAGCATAAGTGTATAAGAACATGATCTTAAAAATTTAAAACCATAACCTTCTTATAAAAGATCATAATATTATGTTATGGAATAAATAATGGTAGTTCATAACACATGAATCATAAATTAATCAAAGAACATGAACCATGATATCATAATATAATATTAAGACATAGAATTGTTACATAAACATAAGTATATAAATTCATTTCTTTAATAGTAAAGGCTCATTATCAAGGATTTCATAGTGGAATGGGTTTACTCCCTAAACTATCTCAATATTCAAGTTTCAATCCCATTAGTATTATAGTGGAAAAATTACCTTATGAAACAGGTTTCAATCCCCATTGTAGTCCTATTTATATCATTAGATATCAATATTTACCTAATTCATTGGAGGGAGATATAGGTCCCACCCATCACATTATGAAAATCATACATATGCATTCCATAAGATCATAAAAAATTAATCATATCATAACCCATGAAAATAAATAGATTTCATAAACATTTCATCATAACATAACCCATGGAAAATAAATGGGTTTCATAAAAAAATCATCATAACATAACCCATGTAAAAGAAATGGGTTTCATAAACATTTCATCTTTTCATCATAAATATAAACCATCAAAATAAATAATAAATATGGTATACTTAGATCATATACCTATTAAATCATAATTAACATAAAATAATTCCATCTTAAATGGAAAATTATTTTGAAAGATCACTTAGAATAATTATTGAGTAAAATAACCTTTCCATTTTGAAATCATTTATTTTTAAAATACTGAAAAATTATAACATAAAATGTTTTCTATAAAAATAACCTGGTAAAATTGTAAAGGAATATTTAATGAAAAATTCATTGACGACTATGGTAAAATATATTCATTTTTTTTAAGTTAAGAAAATATTCATTCTATATTTTTATCAAATAATTCACAAAGTACATCATTTTGAGAAGGACAAAAAGATTAATTTCAAACCATTTTGTAAAAAGTAAAACATGGGTAAAAATGAATTTAAAAAATCATACGAGAATGGTAAAAATGTTTTTGATTTTTTTTAGAAATCATTTATATGGTTGATAAATATTCCCTAGCATATACTTAAACATAAACAGTCCCGAATATTGACAAGGTTGTGAAATAAACTCTTTCCTTGAGTTTTCCATGCTTAAAAACCACTCTAACCTCAAGTATAATAAATTTTGATTTATTATAATTCTATAATATATTCATTTTAATACTTATAATATCATATATTATCCATTTATAACATTTAAACACCCTATTTTTCAATAATTCCTTATTAAAATTTATATTTCTTAAGTGTTAACTTTTTCATTTATCATGAGTATATCATTATAGTAGTTATGGTTCTAGAAAATTTATCTTCATCCCATAAAAAAAATATTTATCATGATAAAAATATCATATATATTCCTTATATACATATTTTTATTCATCCATAAAATATATATATATGAAATACATCATTCATGGAGACGATAGGTCATATGTACACTTGGACATTTTTTCATTTTTCAACAGATAAAAAAAAGAAAGGTAAAATTTAATTCACCATTAAAAGATCATTAATATATCATATATATCATATATATTCATAAAATTAATCATCATTACCATCTATGTAAAATATAAATGAAAAAAACGAGTCACATCACTTTGCGGAGGTGGTAGTCAACATATACGCACAAGCAACGTTAACATTTACTAAATGATTGGGTGGTAAGAAGGAATAAATTATATTAATATTAAGGATGTATAATAGTGTCATTAATATCATATATGAACATTAAAAACATCATAATACCCATCCATAAAATATGGTGATGAAAAATGAATTGTATCTCTATGTGGAGACAATAAGCCGTACGTACGCATTAGTGATACGTTCACTTCTAATTTTATGGGAAAGAGGGTGTATAATGGTGTTTTAATAATAATAATAACATTTTATAATATTTATATTACTTTATTATTTATTTTATGAAACATAAAATAGATTTTGAGGAGGTAAAGAAGAGTAGAAAATAAAGTGATCGGGTAAGGCGATTGTCTCTTCTTTGAAATTAATCTTTAGATATCCTCTAAAAGGTTATAGGGTTTTTATTTTGGTAATAAAATAACCAATATAACGTGAATAGGGATGTTTAGAATGAAATTTTTTATATTTTTGTTGATCTAGAAGGCTCAATGTGATGTGAAGAAGTGAGTGAGGAGGTTCCCATTTTTAATTAAGGTGAGAGGAATTTTTTGTAATTTTTCACAAGATTAAATTATAAAAGATTCATTGTCAATAAAAATGAATTTAAATGGAAAAGAATTTAAAGATATGGTAGGATAGTTTTTTTATTCCATCAAATAATATAATTTAGACAAGTTTTGGTTTAGTTTTAAACCTTATCACTTTGATTAACCCTTAGTTAACAAATTTTAATTTTAACTATGGTAATACCTTTTTCAATATTAAAGGGTTTTAATTTTTACTTGTAAGGTGAAAATTGGACCACAAATGGTCAATTTAAAACATTTTAAAAAATATAGTAATCACCTTGTCTTATTTATATATTATTATTACTTTTAAGTAATTTAGTGAAATATTATTTTGATAAAATATCGTTATTGTCAATCTTGACACAATTAATTTAATTTAACATTAAATACATTAAATAAGGGTAAATTTGAATATAATTATTTAAAACCTCTATAATATGTCCTATGGATCTATAAAATTCATTGGTCACATTAACTCATTTCAATTATATCACTTTTAATATTTTTAAAATCAATTATTATATATATATATTATTAAATTGAGACATAATGCATCAGTACTATATAAGAAATTAATGTAATTATATAATTAATAAAAATTAATAATAAATTTGTATGAGTAACATAATTTTATTAACATCATAATAAACACTTACTTTTTCCCCTATGTGGATACATAAAGGATATTAGAAACAAAGTGGAATTTTGTAACTTCTTTGATTAAAATAATATTTAAGTCATTTTTGTGGACAATCATCCATTAAACAGCTCAATTTTGAGACTAAAGTGATAAGGGTTGAATTATTTTTATCCAATAATGATTTGGATGAATAATTATGACCTTATTACTTATTTTTAATCTAGATTAACCCAATTTACTCTTTACTAAGGTGATAAATTTTACCATGGTTGATATTCATATTGACCAACAATAAAAGGAGAATATTTACCAAATTTGAACCTATTGGTTTTAAATATGTAATTAATTTTATCTAATTAAATACCTATAAATGTAAGAAATTAATTTTAAATTAAGTGCGCAAAATATGATACAAATGGATTTTTAGAAAAAAAAAACATTTTTAACCATAAAAATGGATTTATTCTTATCATATACCTATAAAAATAATTTTTGATTGATTAATTTTTTTTATAAATTAAATAATATGTATTTTATTAAAATAATTATTTAATATGGGTAAATTTAATTTATTATGATAAAAACATATTACGAGCATAAAATTTATTTTTCAGAGAAATATTTCATTTTCTTTGAGATGATTTTTATTTTCATTTATAATCATTTGATAACCAATGAATTGATTTTATACATATATAACCATACATTTTTCATAATTTAGTGAGTTTTATCCATACTCACTAATACAATGTCTATGAGATAACTATCATTTAAAATAATAATATTTTAATAGTATATTACAGTCGGTTTAAACTCGATGTTACTTGTAACACTAGAATTGAATAAATAAAATTAATTAAAGGAAAATATTTCATAAAAATATCAAGTTGTTATAGGGATAGATCCCTCTTCATTCAATATTTTATCCCTTATTTATCTCATTGATATGGGTGGTTTAAGATTTTTTTTCAGGAAGATTCATGGAAAGGTACCCTTCTTCTTACTCCTTTTTCTTTCTTGTCATTTTTATTTGATCCTGGTTTATCAAATAAGAGTTTTAGGTAGATTATTTTAGTTTATAAAGGTGAAATAATAATATGTTATGGGTATTTTATGTGTGTATTGTATAGGATGTCCTTGGAGGAGGTAATCAAGTCACCATTCATCTTTTACCTTAATATATGCTTCCCTATAGATTTATTTAGGGTTTCTAGTGGTTTTGGGTGAAATTATTAGTCAATTCAGGGAATTGATTTTTGTGTTTTGTATAGATTATGTCTGAGTGTTTATTGATATTCTACTTCACCTTGTTTCTATTAGTTATGGTGTCATGAGGTGTATCAATTAATTTGGCATCAATTATATTGATTTTAGTTTTTGGTTTAAATTTTTTGGTTTTTAATTTTTTTATTAATGTTATGGTTACTCATGGACTCGTAAGAGGTTTGTAAGAGTTTGGGATGAGTTATAGATTATCATTTAAGTTTGGTATCCTTGACTATATTGAGTCTCTTGATCACTTGGTATTTTATGATTATTTTCCATCATTATTATATCCATATTTATGTTTCTTAACTTTTGTGATCTCTTCAATAGATTAGGATAGGCTCGCATATTCCTAAAAGTCAACATGAACTACATATATTTATAAATGGGTCAATGGTGTCACCCTAGTTGAACCACTACCGGTGTCTCTATTTATATTTTTCTTAGTGGTGTTATTTTTTTTTTCAAAGAGAAAGAGGTTTCCTTTTTAAAATGTGTTTTAAAAAGGGTTTTATTCAAATATAATTTCAATGTAAAAGTGGTGAATTGAGAAACATGATTTGAAATGGGATTTCAAAATAAACATGAGTATTTCTTAGGAATGTTTAGATAATATTTTTTCTAAGTTCCTAGCATGGTTAAAATAGAAAGTTATTCATTTTCTAAGAAATTTAATAAGAATATTTAACTTGGTTTTATAAGGAAATCCTTAGAGGCTTGGTTGAGTTATTTTTGACTATTTGGACTCTTGAGGGCGATGAACTTTTTTCCAAATCTTGTGTGCTTGTCCTGATTCTTGATTGTGTTTTCCTAGTTTTCATGTTGTTTCATAATAATGAATTTTGGGTGTGTTGTTCGGTGAGGTTACTTTCAGCGTCAAAGTGATGGTTTGGTATAGTTGGATAGAACATGCCTCTTGGAGTATTGAGATGGGTGTGGGATGTGTTTGATGTGTGAGGGTTGGACTCAAGGAACTATCACCCCAGAAATGATATGGTGATCTTTGAGACATGATGTATTCTCTATTTGTTATTATATGTGCATGTGATTATGTGAATGTGATTTAAAACTAATTCTAGTGTGGGGGATATTGATTCTTAGGTGGTGTACCTTCCTTGAGTGTGAAGGAACTATAAGTAATGATATAGGAAAGTTGGGTTCCTAGTTGTGTGTGATTTCTAGACCAATCTTGAGTGATAAGGTGTGGATTGAGATAGGATGTTCCTTGAGTGAGAAGGGTTATCCATGGTGATTCATGTGTGTCATCCCTTGAGTGAGAAGGAATGATTAGGATACATGGTGTGTGAACTCCCTAGGGTAACAATATATGGTTTTAGACTTGAGTACACCTTACGTTCCACCTTTGGGTAGTGGTCAAGACTTATCACGAAGCCCAACCCTGTATCTTCAAGTATGGGTTGAGTTATAACATGACACCCAACCCTGCACCTGCATGTATAGAAAAAGTTAAGGTATTAGGTGACTCCCTTCCTTCTTGCTTGGATCCAAAGTGAGTAGAATCAAGTGTCTTGGTGGCTAATTTAAAACATGATTACCTAGATTTTATTCTCATATGTTCATTATGTGTCATGTTTCTCAATGGGTGTGTAACACGAGCATGATTGTACACCTTATATTTATTTCATGCACATTCACTTGATCATATAATCACTCATTATTATTGATACATTAGGGATTACTACTAGTTTATTGGACTCTCCCCTACCCATGTACATAGAATGGGATTGTATGTATGTGGGTTGGCCTTCATGTTGTCTCTTAGGAAACTAGTTCTTCTTGGAGATGGACATACAGTAAAAGTCTAGAAGGTTATAGAGGTTGAAGATTTTATAAGATAGATTATGTGAGTTGGGATAGATGCCAATATATTTTATTTTAATAATTATTTAGAATGTACTAAAAAGTGTTTAATTTACTTATATAGTGACTGTTTTATTTTTTTATACGTTTTTACTACTCTTTTGTAGTTTATGCATCATATATCATGTTTTATTGCTTTCTATTCTAGCATGTGGGGCCCTGTTGGATCCCTATTATATTTATATAAATTTTTGGGTTGTTTTTTATATGGATTAGTCAATAAAAAAATTTAGTGGATTTTGTCATGAAACATAGGTTTTATTTTAGATTACATAGACTCCCCAAGACCGCATTAGGCCCTCTCCACTAGTTAGTAGCCTCCCATGTATGGGGAAACATGCTTGAGGTTACGTAGTGTCCTTGATCGAGTATTGTTCAAGAAATATAGTTTAGGGTGTTACAAATGGTATCAAAGTTTTCAGATAAGTATGTTTGGTATGATGTTGAGAGGTCTACAGTTAATTCTCAATGATGAGAAGAATTGTGGGGAGTTTATAACAACTTGTGTGGTTATAGGTTGGTCAAGGTCTATGTGAATTTTAATTTTAGACATAGATCATGGGAAATTACATTAAATGGGATTATCCAAGGGTTTTTATATCTCTAGGAGATTTTTTTGGACATGAAACAGGGCCTGGATGGAGGTTTGAGTGGTCGGTAAATCATTAGAGAAGAGTCTTGGTGGCCCTGTAGCTGAATTTCAGTTTCAGGAAGACCGCCACAACACACTAAAGGATGCTATGGAATGGTGGCCTATGGCCATGGGGGGCTCAACATATTGGTGAGGGGTAATTCCATATTGGTCCTAGTGAGTGTGCATATGGATCTAGGGAATTGATTATTCCACATCCATAAAGGCCACACTGTACCCTATCCTTAGACTTTATCAAGGAAGGCCTTAATCATGCTGATTTGTGGTAAGGTTCCCCTCCTCTTCCTCCATGTTCTTCCTAGTTGTTTTTAAAAGATGTTGGTTTGTAAAACTAGGGTCTTATAGAGATTATTTCACTAGATCATGGTAAAATCATCCCACTTAATGGGGTTTTCATGTACATATTATAGAATATATCCCAAGAGGAGGTAATCAAGTCATCATTAATTGTTTACCTTAAGGTATGTTTCACTATAGATTTATTTAGGGTTTTTTAGATTTTTTTTTGAAATTGGTCATCAATTCAAGGAATTAATTTGATTATTTTGTATGTTTTGGGTTCAAGTGTGTGTCAGTTGTGGAATACACCCTATTGCTCATGGTTTCAATATTTTAGGGTCACCCTATGAGTTTTGTGTCAGTTATTCCAATTTGAGTTTTTTGTTTTAATTGTTTGGTTTATTAATTTGTTTGTTTTTATTGATGAGATAGGTCCTTGTGGATTCATTAGAGGTAGGTACGATCTTGGGATGAGTTATGAATCTATGGTTGAGTTAGGTGGACTTGACTTTATTGAGTCTCTTGATTATTTGGTATTTTAAGTTTGTGTTTCATTGTTATTATATCTTTTTACACATTTCATGACTTGTGTGATTTCACCCGTAGATTGGGATAAGCTTTCATTGAAGTAATATTAAACATGGACTATATATCTTGCTAAATGATTTTATGGTCATGCCTCTATCAAACAAGAGTTGGTGGACCTCTTTATGGTTTTATTGGTAGTAAGAGATTGTTTTCAAAGATCAAGTGGTTTAATTTTTAAAATTTATCTAAAAATGATTATATTAAAATGAAATTTCAAAGGAAAAGTAGTGATTTGATAAATGGGTTTTGAAATTGGATTTTAAAATAAGCATGGTAATTTATAAAGAATATTTTGATGAGATTTTATATAAGGTTTTAACATGAGTAAAACAGCATGTGATGATTTTTTAATAGTTTATAAGGATTATTTGAATTAGTTTCCAAAGGAAATATTAAGGGATTGGTTGAGTTGTTTTTGTTTGTTTGACTTCATCAGGGTAATGATCTACTTTCACACGATTTTGTGTTTATCGTGCTTCCTAATTATGCTTTCCAAGTTTTCATGTTATTGCATGATGATGCCTGTTATTTGTTTTGGTCGATGTCATTACTTGATGTATAAAAGTTTTAGGATTGATAGAACATTCCTATTACAGGGTCGGTATGGGTATGTGAAGTGTTTGAGATGTGTGGTTATTTCTTGAAGTACTAGATTCTTAATGATTATATGGTGAGATATGAGACAAGTTACAAACTTTTTTTTTGTTCCATGTGTGTGAAATTGGGTACTTATTATTAGAGATGTATTTTGGTGTGGGTGATATGGATACTAAGGACTTAGACCTTCATTGAGTGAGAAGGAAATAGAAGGACAACCATGGGTGAGATGGGGACCTAGTTGTGTGTGATGTCAGGGCCAACCCTGAGTGATAAGGTGTGGCTTGATATGGGATGTGAGGTCTCTCTTGAGAGAGAAGGGTTGGTTGGGATAATTCATGTGAACTATCCCTTGAGTGATAAGGGATTACCTATATACTTGTAATGTGACATCTCTTTAGTGAGAAATGATGGGTCAGGACTTGAGGATACCCTACCCTACACCTTTGGGTAGTGTTCAGGACTTGGTATGACACCCTACCTATAATGTCCTGGACCATCTTGGTCCATTACTTTACCAAATCCTGATGTTTGAGGTATCCTGGGGACCATCAGTGACTCATTGAGGAGTTTTAAAAATTTCAGGTTGAACGAACGGTGGAACTGATCAGCATCAGTGGTACTGATGAAAATCAGTGGCACTGATCAGCATTGGTGCTAGGGCGATGATGAATCACCCATCAGTGATTCATTCCCAGCCTCTCTCGGACTTCCCACTTTCACTCTGGTAATGTATCTTTTAACATAAAAGTGTTTTAATACCCCTTTCAAGGCGATTTAAGTCCCATAAAATATATTTTAAATCCCTAAAGAGTTGGGATACCCTTGAATTACCAAAACATGTGGCCCTTTTATGGGTGTCACACCCTTTTTAGAGTTTTCTAGTCTCGTGTGTTTTATAGTTAGGCCCATGTTGCGTGTTTTCTTAGTTTAAAGGAAATATATCTACTCACAGCTATCCATTAGTCTATCTACACTGTTTCTAAGGGAAATTATTAAATCTCAATTAATCCCAGCATGTCAAACCACCTAGTCAAATGGTCGAGCCATGATCCAACTTTTAAGTACTTTGAAATGGTCTCCCTGATTTTAGGATCTAGTCTTTTCTTAAGTTAATACCCTCTCTTCCTTCTTCCTTTTTGTTTCTCTAAGTGCACCTCGATACTTCCTCCCAATATGAATCATGAACCCGTGCTGGAGCCCTTCCCCCTCATCCTTGGAGTTCATCCTACAAGTCTCTCATCCCTTGTTCTTGACAAAAGAAGGAACTTCGATCCTTGATAATCCAAGTAGGGGTTTTCCCTTTATCTCGCTTTATTGTGAATCATGCAGGGTGGGTATAATGATGTTCCCTTGTGATATAGATGAAACTAACTTTAACGGAGAAAATAAATGAAATTTTAAAGAATAAAGGGGTGGAAAGGATAATGATGTTGTTTCTTTTTACCTTTGTTTTTATGTTTTGAATTTTTATGGGCTCATGTCCACTAAAAATTGTGGTCGTTGGTGGTGCTTTCTTGTGCACTAATGAAGCTCTGTTTTCTAGATAATCTTATGATTGAATGAATGTAACATAAAAAATAATTAATCATGTAAACTTGGTTGATTAAATGGATGATTTATGAATAATAATCCTTTTGTGATCACCCCAGTTAACCAAATTAAAAGGAGGAACTTAATGAATGATGTTGGCTAATATGAAAACTTCCTTCCTTTGTTTTGATGATATTCATGGCTGTTCTGTTTGATGTTTGTGGTGTGACATAGAGGGGAATAGAATCTCTAGTTGATGGGTTGTTGGTTAGTGAATCTAAGGCTATGTGGATATGAGGGTAATTATTCTGGACTCGTAAGTTTGGTCTTGGTTTGGTTCCAGTACTTAGAGGGATCTCATAGATCCCATTTTGATGTTGTTATTTACAATAAAACTAGGATTGAATGATTTAATTCCTACTTGGCTGTTTTCTTTCAATTGTTGTCTTGGCTTGTGGTTATGCCTATCAGTTTCTCAGTAGTGAAGGAATATTTCAAATGGAATCAATTGAATAAAATAAAGAGAATGGGTAAATTGGGGAACTATTTTATAGAAATGGGTTGTGATCTAGTTGTGGTTGTTTTGTACTTGTGCATGTAGGGATAGTAGCAAGAGTGGTTGTGTACATGCTGTTTTTTGGTTTCAGGGCCCTTAGGTTGGGATGAGTGCTTGATTATCTATATGTATAAAATTTAGTTCTTATGTTTCTTATACGCACCCTACCCATGTTGAACAGTTCATACCAAACACCCCCATTTCATGGGGGAGGGTGTTTTTCCCAAAATTTCAATGAGTGGATGGTTATTAGCTTCTTTCTAGTCCCTCTCCCTAGTATCCCAAGACTCATTAGGAAGGCTATTATGGCATGAAGTTCATTATGGCCCAAGACCCTTCAGGCAGGGCATGTTGTGGCGGCTTGGCCCATGTGTGTGTGGGTAAGTTTGTTTCCCAAGTTTCTTTGGGATGAGGCCCAGGTGTCTTCAGGCATGGTAGTGGTTGTTGCGGCCCAGGTGTCTGCAGGAATGGTTATGTGTGGTTGTGGAAGCCTAGGTGTTTACGGTTGGGATAAATGTGTGGTTGGGATGGCCTATGGGGTTGTTGTTGGGAAGGTAGTGAGATTGTAGTGGGATTTGTGGGGGAGGTCTCATGCATAGGATGTTTTAAATAACCAATGGGAAAGTGGTGAGGGGTACCCAAATATCGATGTGCTATTACTATTATTTTACCTAGATTGCATTATTTGGGGAGTGTTCCTTGGTGAGGATGGGTGGATAGTTTTCCATGCTAGGTGTTTTGGGTTAGCTCTATTTCTCATGGGGAATTATAATTTCTCCCCACTAGTTCAAGATTTATTTTAGTTTCCTTACTGGGTGTACCTGTATACTCACCCTACGTATATAAAACTACTTTTAGGTTTCTAGGAGGACTTTGAGGAATGTGCCAGAATTTACTATCTCAGACATCGGGATAGTTTTTGTTGCCGATTTTTCTTTCTTTTGGTACTTTCCTTCAGATTTTTCTTGTACATTGTATCAATTTATCTTGAACATTCATATGGGAATGGATTCTTGGATTTACTTTTAATTTCAGTATTTGGAGTTGTTTGGGATTTACTATATTATCTCCCAATCTTGTTCTATAAAAACGGTAATGAATTCCATACTACATGAGATTTTATACCCTTGGTGATAGTCACTACTCTAGGGCCTATTGAAGGCGGGAATCATGGGTCATTATCTCTCCTTAAACTTAAATAATTAAGGGTCTAGCAGTTTGATGTCTGTTCCCTCATCTTGGAGAAAGCGGGTCATGACAGAATGGTATCAGAGGATGATGGTTGAGAGATAGGATGGAGTTTAGGGTTAGGCATAAAGAGTATTGCATGGGATGGTATGGAAACATTGTTAGGTAATATTTGTGTGTGAAATAGTCTAGGGAAGATCAGCTAGGACCCGAGATTTTAGGCCCCCCCCGTGATCTGATGCGAGGACTTTGGACCTACCGAACGACTAAGTGAGTCTACACTGATTGTAGGGTAGAGACCCTAGGAAATATACATGAATCATAATGATTTTTTTTATTGTGTTTCTTGGGTGTTTTGGGTTTTTTTTAAAATAAATAAAAAGTTTAAACAAAGTTTAAAATGAATTTTCTATACTACTCAGGCTAAAAAATTATTTGTTTATATTTTCAGAAATGGAACTTGGATGAGGTCCACGAGTAGTACGGGCAGTAGAGGCCTAGAAGGTTGATATGGTTGATCAGTGGAGGGATGATCGAGAGGAGGAGAATGAACAGTGGTAGAGGACTCTTCGTGGCTTCTAGCAGTAGACTATAGGAAAGTACAAGGGAAACATCTCAGACATAGATATGGAGAGCTGGATCGAGGATATGGTGATCGCTTTCAGTTTGATACGGGCTCCGACAGAGTAATGGGTTCCTATGGCTATGATCCAGATGATTGGAATGGTACATTAGTGGTGGATTCTTTATCTCATGGAGAAGAAGGAAGCTTAGGTTTCATAGAATGACTTTGAGAAGGAGTTCTGGGCGGAATTCCTTTCATCCATGATGAAGGCCAAAAAAAGGAAAAATCTTCTCTACCTTCAGCAAGGGAGTATGTCGTTAAAGGATTTGGGGATAAAGTTCAAGGATCTAATTCATTTTTCTCCATACCTCTTCCCAGATGAGGAGTCGTTGGTAAGATGCTTAGAGGAGGTGCTTTGACCTTCCCTTAAGTACGTTGTCACTCCCTTCACTCTACCAATGTACTTGGAGGTTCAAAAGAAGGCTAAAGTGGTTTAGAGGATACACATGCTGGGATGTGTTCCACAATAGGGGATCCATCTAGGTTCTTCAAAGGGTAAATCCATTAGCAGCAGACCTCCAGCATCTGGGCCTTCTAGGTTTCGGTTGATGGGGAGCAGGCCTCAGTAGTTCCAGTTCCCATCTCCCGATCCTCACCCTTTCTCCTATTGGAACCAAGGTTGTTCATTGCTGTAAAAGGAGTTTGGTTTGTGTTTGGTTTAAATCCACTTTGGGTTGATCATGGTTTGGGTTTCTTATTGTCAACCCTTTCATGGAAGATCAGGGAGATTACATAGAAAGGGGTCATACAGTTTGATCTGAAAGCAGCATTGAAGGTGGCGTCGTTCTCCAGTGTTTGCCAAATTTTTTGGGCTAAAAATCAGAAAATAGAGAAACATGTTTTTGGAAAAGGAAGGTGAGTGAAAGATTTTATGTGTGGGTGAAATATTGTTTTTTGTGCACAATATTGAAGGTGTTTTTTGAACTTGCGCGCGAGACATGTTTCAGGACCAGAACATCGAAAAATGGTAAAGTCATGGAGTGCGCAGAAGATGATGTTATGCGAAAGGGTTTGAGCGCCCAATGCGACGTCAAAAGGGGGTTTACACACTCATGAAGAATATTTCACGCACCGACAAAAATGAATCCAGATCTTGTGCACACAGTCATCAAGGGCCTATAAATATGCAGCTATCCCCAAGGAAGAAAAAAAGAATTTTCCATCAAAAATCTATTTAGCTTAGTCGTGCAAAAGATTTGCACGTGAAAGATTTGAAGAGAGTAAATCCTGCACGTGAGGTGTTCCTTTAGTTTGAAAAGACCATGTGAACCCTTTGGTGTAGTTGCGCGAAAGGTAAGGGTTGGGTAGAAAGTAGGTGTTGCGCGGAATTCAACTTTCATGAAAATTCCCAAATCTTGTGTGCAAGTTAGGGTATTTCACACAAGTGTGCTGTTACGCTTCTGACATGATTCTGATTATTCAGTTCAGTGGTTCAATGATTTCAAGAGCATAAATTCTAGACTTCTATGCAAGAAATGTATCATAGTGAAAAAATACAAAGACTTCAATGAAAATATATTTAAGAGACCTTCAAGTCGATAAACTGAGTTTGACTTCTCTCAAGGTAGTGAGCTAGGGGGAGTTGACAGAAGTGATCTGAGGGATACAGTGATAATTCCCTAAACCTTTTTAACAAAAGTGTGCCTGGCATAGAGTGTCTGTGACTGAAACTTGTAATCTATAAACTAGTTAAGATTTTTGGATTTTGGTATGACCAACACACTTTCGGCATATGCTCCTTGGACGTAGCCCTTTGCGGTGAACCAAGTAAAAGTGTTGTTCCATATACCTACTTTCATTTGTTTGACAGATTTAACAAGTTCCTACCAACGTGGGAATAAGATCCATAACTTTAAAAGGAAAAAGGCGACACTCTAATTCACCCTTACCCTCTCTGGGTGTTCCAAGGTCCTACATATCCATGGGACAAAGACCGAGGTGATTTACCTATGGAAGCTATGAGCATATTTGGAATTAGTGCCCTATAAAAGTACAATAGGGTGGGGTTGGGAAATCCTATTTCCCACCTCAATAGAAATAGTTTTCATCCATTCCCTTCCAGCAGCAGGAGCAGTGAGCTCCCGTTCCACTAGGGGAAGATGGTGCTGGATGAGGCCAACCTCATGGAGCTCCTTAGGGACCTCGACCAGGGCATGGTCGGGGAGGTAATCAATAGACAAGGGGTATAAAAGATGGGAATGGGTAGTTGCACACCATAGAGGTAGCAGTTCCAGTAGGTCCAGAGGTAGTTTGAGGCATGATCATTCTATTTAGTACTCTTGCATGTGTCTTGTTTGATTTAGGAGATTCACACTTCTTTGTTGCACCCATTCTACCCCAGGCCTTGGGTCAAGACATAGAGAGACTTTCCATGCCCCTGGTGTTGAGTATTCTAGTTGTACATTAGACTAGAATGTTTGATATTTTACGAGGATGCAGACTCATATTGGGGCCACATCAGTCTAGTGGGGATCTCTTTCTGTTGTAAATGTATCCATACGATGTCATCCTAAGCATCGATTGGATATTTTCCTTGCATGATGTTATCAACTACTTCCAGATAAGGGTCATGTTCTCAGATATAGGAGGCCATTATGTAGATTTTTTTGGATAGTGGGGTTTCCAAGAGGCCAACCGGCATGTAGAGCCCCTTCTTTCCTTTTCAGCCAGACTATTGGTGGAATCAGTAGATTCAGAGATGGTGGAATCTCTAGGGATTATCAGTGAGTTCTTGTAAATATTCCCCAAAGAGGTTGTGACTCCACCCCCTTGATGTGATGTTGATTTTGGGATAGAATTACAACCCAGTGCCCATCCAATTTTGATGGCTCCCTATCAGATGGTGCCTCATGAGTTGCAGGTGTTATGGATTCAGGTCGATGACTTGATGAAGAAGGGTTTTATCTGACCAAGCACATTGCCATGGGGTGCTCCATTCTTGTTCACAAAGAAGGAAGATAGTGGTCTCAATTTGTGAATAGACTACCGAAGACTGAATCAGGTGACAGTCAAGAACCGTTACCCCCTTCTGAGGATCAAAATTTTTTTTAACTAGTTGAAGGGAGAAGGTTGGTTCTCTAAGATCAAACAATGGTCTGGATATCACCAGTTGAGGGTAAAGGAGGGTGACATCCAGAAGACTACTTTCAGATGCTGGTATGGGCACTTTGAGTTCTTGGTCATGTCATTTGGCATTACGAATGCACCAACTATGTTCATGGGGCTCATGAACTCTATTTTCAGTGAGTTTCTGGACTGGTTCATAGTCTTTTTCATAGAGACATCCTGATCTACTCAATATCATAGTAGTATCATGTCGAGAATATAAGGACAGTTTTAGAGGTCCTCCGACACCACTATATCTATGAGATGTTGTCCAAGTTCAAGTTATAGACACGAGAGGTACACTTTCTTGGACACATGGTGTCTGAGAAGGGAATATCAGTGGAACTGTCAAAGGTAAAAGTAGTAGTTTCTTGGGTAGTACCAAAGAACGTGGCAGAGGTTTGTAGTTTCCTAGGTCTGGAAGCTTACTACCATAGGTTTATTCCTGACTTATCTCGAGTTGCAACACCTTTGACAACTTTGACCAGAAGAGATCATACTTTCGTATGGAGTGAGTAGTTCTATACAACTTTCATTTATATGAAAGGGAATATGGTCAGTTCCCTAATGCTAAGTTTTCCAGAGGAAGGGGTAACGTTTGAAGTGTTATTTTAATGCTTCTGGTCTAGTCTTGGTGTGTGTGATGATAAAGTAGAAGGGAGTGATATTTTATGGGTCTAGGAAGTTATGCCTTTATGAACGTAACTATTCCATCCATGACCTAGAACTTGAAGTGGTTGTGTTCGCGCTAAAGTAGTGGTGGAATTACCTCATCAGGAAACGCTTCGTGGTCTTCACAGATCATAAGAAATTGATGTATGTATTCTCTTAGCAAGACCTAAACTTGTGATAGAAAAGGTGGATGAAGTTTCTTCAGACTTATGACTTCGAGATATCCTATACCTCAGGAAAGGGGTACGTGGTGACCAATGAATTCAAAAGGAAGTCACAGAAGGATGTGGTTCAGGAGTCAGTAGATTCTTGGAAGGTGGTGGATGAGTTGGCTACTTTACATATGGGCATGAGAGTGGAGGATAGTAGAGGCTGTCTATTTCATATGACAGTGCAATATTTCTTGGTATGGCTGGTAGAAGATTCTCAGTGGGGGGACTCAAAGACCGAAGTGATGCATGATCACGTTGACTAGGGAAATGCTCTAGAAGGATGGTCGGAGGATGGTCAGAATCGGATGTTGTTCCATGGGAAGCTGTTTGTCCCAGTGGAAATCTGTGAGGGAGTTCTCAGTGAGTTCCATAACTCACCCCTGGTGGTACAACTAGGAGTTTCCAAGATGTACCAAGGCTTTGGAGGTCAGTTTTGGTATCCCAGATTGAAGTGTGCAGTGGAAGAGTATGTGGAAAAGTGACTCATGTGTCAACAGGTGAAGGCTGAACATTGTGTTCCCAGTAGTCTGTTGCAGCCATTAGATGTTCCCAAGTGAAAGTGGGATGATGTATCTATGGATTTCATCACAAGACTACCCAGGAATGAGGGAGGTTGTGATTCCATCTGGGTTGTGGTGGACCGATTGAAGAAATCAACTCACTTCTTAGTGGTTAGGGAGTTGATCGGAGTAGATCCCTTAGCATAGAAGTATGTGGGTGAAGTTGTGAAGCTGTACAGAGTCCCCATAACCATCATTTGGGATCAAGATACAGGCTTTAATTCATGAGTCTTTAAGGGATTATATCATGCTTTTGGCACCCAACTATGCCTTAGCGCTGTTTTACACCCTCAGACTAACGGGAAGATAGAGAGGACCATCCATATGTTGGAGGATATGCTGCAAGCATGTGTTTTGGACTTTAGAGGATTATGGGTACGACACTTGACTATGGTAGATTTTTCCTAAAATAATAGTTATCGCTCTACCATTGGAATGGATCCATTCAAATATTTATATGGAAGATCATATTGTTCACCTGTGTGATGAATAGAGGTTGGGAAGGTAGGTGTTCTTGGCCTAGAAGTGGTGTAGATTACGACGAAGAAGGTTCATCTTGTGCATGAAAGGATGAAGGAAACTTAGGACCGACATAAGTCATATGTTGATCATAGGAGGAGACCCTTGTAGTTTTAGGTTGGGGACCACACATTATTGAAGGAATCCCATCAGAATAGAAAATGGAGGTTTGTTAAGGGAAGTAAGCTTTCTCCCAGGTTAGTTGGACCCTTTGAGGTGCTGGGACGAGTCAGCGAGGTGGCATATCAGCTTGCATTACCACCGCCACTGGAGAGGATCCACAACGTCTTCCATGTATCTTAGCTTCGTATGTATCTACATAATGAATCTCACATCCTCGACTGGGGATAATTGGATATCAAAGATGATGCGACATTCATGGATTGATCGATAAGAATCGAGGATCATAAGAAGAAGGTGCTTCATGGACAGACCATTCCCTTGGTTCATGTGTTGTGAGGCATGGTTTCCTTGAGGAGAGTACCTAGAAATGGGAGGCACAAATACATTCCCAATACCTAGATCTATTTTGTGATTTTCCCTTATGTTTTTCTTTTGTTCTTTGCTTGAGATGAAATATAAAACCTACTTACTGTATGATAATTTGTTTTCCCTATTCTTTGTTTTGTGTGAAAATTCCTAACTATGGGGAGGGGAGAACCTAATCCCTAATCAAGACACATTAATGTGGATGTGATTAAACTCATGTGGGCAAGTTAGTTCCTCCCAAAGAAGATAGTATCTTGGTAAGAGGGAGGAGATACCTAACCCCATGTATCAGGACAGCGTGATCTTTTTGTGTTTGTGTGGTTACTTGAGGAATAGGAGTGGTAGTATTTCCCTAGAAGTTGTTCAAGAGATAGATGTGAGAGAGGTGTTCCTGGATGTCAAGGTTTTATTCTAGCTTTAGAATGACTCTAAGGTGGTTTGTCCCTGAGAGGTATCATATGAGGTGGTTGTTTGGACCCCTCTCTTTTCTTTGGGTTTACTCTTAAATTCTCGAGGGTGAGAATAATTTGAGAGGTATCTGATGTAATGGACCAGACCATGCTAGTCTATTACTTTTCTAAATCTTGATGTTTGAGGTATCTTGGGGACCATCTGTGACTCATTGAAAAGTTTTCCAATTTTCATGTTGAACGAATGGTGGAACCGATCGACATCAGTGGAACTGACCCGTATTGGTGGCACTGATCAACATCAGTGGCACTGATGGTCCATTGGTGGCACTGATCGACATCGGTGTCCGGGCGACAGTGCCAGAGGGACGGTGCCAGTGCGATGGTGTCAGGGCGACGATGCCGGGGTGACAGTTCTAGGGCAACGGTTCCAGGGAGACGGTTCCAAGGCGATGGTGCCAGGGTGACAATGACTAACCCATCAACGAGTCATTCTCAGCCTCTCCCAGACTTCCCTCTTTCACTCTAGTAATGTATCTTTTAACGTAAAAGTGTTTTAATACCCCTTTCAATGAGATTTAAGGCCCATAAAAGATATTTTAAATTCCAAAAGAGTCGGGTGACCCTTGAATTACCAAAATGTGGGGACCTTTTATGGGTGTCACACCCTTTTCTGCATTTTTCAGTCTCCTGTGTTTTCCAGTTAGGTCTATGTTACATGTTTTTTCTGTTTAAAGGAAATCTATCAACTCACAACCATCCACTGGTCTATCTCCACAGTTTTTGAGGGGAATTGTTAAATCTCAATTAATCCCAATGTGTGAAACTTCCCACCCGCATGTTCGATCCATTATATGAATTTTATGTACTTTAAAATGGTCTCCCTGATTTTCGGATCTGGCCTTTTCTTAAGCTGAGACCCTCTCTTCCTTCTTCCTTTTTGTTTCTCTAAGTGTTCCTCGATACTTTATCCCAAGATTAATCATGCGCTTGTGCTGGATCCATTTCTGCTCATCCTTGGAGTTCTTCCTACAATTCATGCATCCCCTGTTCATAACAAAATAAGGAATTTTGATCCTTGATTATACAAGTAGGGGTTTTTTCCTTCATCTCTATTTATTGTGCATCGTGCAGGGTGGGTATGATGATGTTCCCTTGGGATGTAGATGAAACCAACTTTAATAAAGATAATAAATGGACATTTAAAGAATTAATGGGAGGGAAGGATGCTAAGGTTATTTATTTTTTACCTTTGTTTTCATGTTATAAATTTTTATGGGCTCATGTCCACTGAAAATTAGGTTCATTGGTGGTCCTTTCTTGCACACTAATGAAGCTATGTTTTCTGGATAATCTTGTGATTGAATGACTCTAACATGGAAACTGATTAATCATGTAAACATGGTTGATTAAATGTATTCCTGATGAATAAGAATACTTGTGTAATAACCCTGGTTAACCAAACGTTAAGGAGGAACATAATGAATGATGTTGTCTAAATCTAAAAACTTCCTTGATCTGTTATGATGATATGCATGGTTGTTCTGTTTGATGTTTGTGGTGTGACATATAGGGGAATGGGATCTCTGGTTGAGGGGTTATTGGTTGGTGAATTTTAGGCTATGTAGATCCAGGGGTAAATGTTCTAGACCCATTAGTTGGGGCTTGGTTTGGTTCCAGTACTTCAAGGGATCTCACGAATCCCATTTTGATGTTTTTATTTATAAGAGAACAGAGAGTGAATGCTCTAACACCTGCTTGGATGTTTTATTTTAGTTTTTGTTTTGGATTGTGGTTATTTCTATTAGTTTCCTAGTAGTGAAGGAATATTTTAAATGGAATCACTTGAACACAATAACAAGAACAAGTAAATTGGGGAACTGTTTTCCAGAAATGGGTTGTGCTCTAGTTGTTGTTGTTGTGTACTTGTGCATGTAGGGATAGAAGCAAGAGTGGTTTTGTATGGGCTGGTTGTTAGTTTTGAAACCCTTAGGTTGGGATGAGTGCTTGATTATCTATATGTATAAAATTTAGTTCTTATGTTTCTTATATGAACCCCACCCATGTTGATCACTTCATGCTGAAGACCACCATTTCATAGGGAGGGTGTTTTTTTTCAACATTCCTATGAGTGGTTGGTTATTAGATCCTTTCTAATCTCTATCCCAGGTATCCCAAGACTCTTCGAGAAGGCTATGAGGGCCTGAGGTTCATTATGGCCCAAGACTCTTCGAGCAGGGTGTGTTGTGGCGGGTTGGACCAGGTGTGTGTGGGTAGGTTTGTTTCCCAAGTGTCTTCAGGATGAGGCCCTGGTGTCTTCTGGCATCGTAGTGGTTTTTGTGGCCTAGGTATCTGTGGGAATGGTTATGTGTGGTTGTGGTGACCTATATGTTTTTGGGTGGGATAAACGTGCAGTTGGGATGGCCCATGGGGTTGTTGTTGGGGCAGAAGTGGGACTGTAGTTGGATTTTTGGGGGAGGTCTGATGTGTAGGATGTTCTAAATAACCAGTGGGAAAGAGGTGAAGGGTGCCCAAATATCGATGTGCTATTACTATTATTTTACCTGGATTCCGTTATTTGGGGAGTGTTCCTTAGTGTATCTGGGTGGATAGTTTTCCTTTCTAGGTGATTTGGGTTATCACTATTTCTCATGGGGTATTATAATGTCTCCCCACTTGTGTGCAATATCTTTTGGTTTCCCTATTGAGTGTACCTGTATACTCACCCTACGTATATAAAACTGCATTCAGGTTTCCAGGAGGACTTTGAGGATCGTGTCAGACCTTACTAGCTTGTACGTGGGGATAGTTGTCATTGCTGTTTTTCTTTATTTTGGTACTTTATTTTAGAGTTTTCTTGTACTTTATATCAGTTTATTTTGAACATGCATATTGGAATGGATTCTTGGATTTAATTTTAATTTCGGTATTTGGAGTTGTTTGGGATTTACCATCTTATCTCCCAATATTTTTCTATAAAAAGGGTAATTCCTTCCATACTATGTGAGATTCTATATCTGTGGTTCTAGTCATCACTCCAGGTCCCATTGAAGGTGTGCCTCAGGGGTCATTATCTCTCCTTCAACTTAAAGAAGGGTCTGGAAATTTTTTATCCCTTCCCTAATCTTGGAGAAGGTGGGTCGTGACACTGCCATTCATTTTGGATATGATTATAGGTACATTATGACACCCTACCCTACACCTCTAGGCATAGTTTGAGTTATGGTATGGGGTGACTCACTTTCTTTTGACAAAGTTGCAAAGTACGTAGGGTCAAGTGTCGTGGTGGCCTAGTTATCTCATGATGACATGAATTGTATGATTGTACATGCATTTTGCGTTATATTTTTGGGTGGGTTTGTTGCATTATCAATATTGTAAACCTTATATTTATTTCACTCACATTCACTTAATCACAATAAAACTCAATATTGTTAAGGAATTAGGGACTCATACTAGTTTGTTGGACTCACCGCCTACTCACGTACATGGAATGGGTTTTGATGTATGTCAGTAAATGTTCATGTTCTCTCTCAGGGAAAATTTACTACTTATATATTAACATGAAGTACATTCCTATAAGGTTTTAGATATCAAGGATTCAATAGGAATAATTATGTGAGTTGGATCAGAGGTTGGTGTATTTTATTTTAGTTAGTGTTCAATAAGTATTTTATAGTATGGAATCTACTTATATGGTGCATATTTTAATTTTTTATCAACTACTACTGATATATTATGGTTACTGCATCATATAACCTATTTTTATGATTTATATTATATATTATGGGGGCCCTATTGGCTCAATGTTTTATGACAATTGGGTTTTTATATGTTTTTTATACATAATGATCATGTAAAATATTTATAAGATTCTTGCATGACCCTCATGACTTATTTTAGATGGAATAGTCTTTACATGGATATATTAAGAGATCGTCACTAGTCAATAGACTTTGGTGTATGGGGGGTGTGTTTGAGACCATATATCATACCCACCGAGGTGTTGGTCAATCAATCCAGATCGATGCATTAAAAACCAAACTATAACTAATTTAATAAAAAAATCATAATCAACACAACTTCAAGTTTTATTCAAAATGATTACAAAAACTTATAAAGTTTTCAAAACCCCTAAACAAATAATGGAAAACACTTTAAACCCTACAAAAAATTCATAACATCATCTGAAAATCGTAAAATTCTTTGAATAATTTAAACCAAATGATATAATTTAATCATAAAATCACAGTCACTAGGTGTACGTAGACCTAAAAATTTATTAAATAAAAATAAAAAATATAGAATTACATGGAGGTTATATAAATTCATGTGCATATTTTAACCTTAGAATCCAAGTCCATATGTGGTATTCAAAAAATAAAATGCTACAAAGGATCTCAAAGAGCCATAATCCATGATATATTTCTTAGATAATACATCCACCACTTGATTTGACTCCATTTAAATGTGATACACATGCACCTACTATCCATCCAATCCTTTTAGCCAGTTTAATGAATCTGAGAGAAGTCTCTATAGAATAATTATTGATCCCGATTTCATAATATCCACCTTAAGAGTCGAATCCATTTCAATCCATAAAATATTCTATCCAAACTGAACTGTATATTTGATTTCATGAATCATGGCCCATAAAATAACTATATATACAAATCCAATACCAATATTTTTATAGAATCATCCTTTAAAAAATACTAAAGGGGTGAATAAAACACCACCATAACCTAAAGGTCCTAATGAACTTGAAACCATGCTATCAACATTCACTTTTATCCAACTTGATAATAGTGGAATCCATCAAATAGCCTTCACAATAAGAGCTTTCTTGATTTTTCATGGAATACCAAGTTGGTAAAAAATATTTAAATTTGATATGTTATTGATCATTATAAATATTTGAACAGTTGAGGTTTCATTAACTTATTTATGGATCAAAATGACACCCACATGAAGAAAATTAGGTCAATTCTCTAAAACAATCCCATTCCTCACATTCCAAATGAACATAATGAAATTTACTCTAACTGAAAAAATAGATTGTTCAGTTGTTTACTAAAATTATATTCAGTGATTGAAACCATAATTTCAAGGAAATTCTATATCTATGAAACATAATGGTAATCCAAATAGTGAACAAATGAAACCCTACAGGGTTAAATAAACTCATATTAAAATGAACTAGTCTCAGGAAGAAAAGGCCCAATCCTACCCATACTTTTCACTATTCCTTGATGACATATTTAATCTCAAATCCCTAATTTAATGAAAATTCATAGGAATAATTTGGAAAGTCCATGTATTGGTGAAATGACACAGAAAAAATTATTAATAGTATATGAAAAACATATTTTAGTCATACATTAATATATAAATAATAAACCCTCTCTTATTCAACTTAAAATGATAATTTTTACTAAAAATAGTAGGTAATACTATGCATCCCAAAAATAAAGTGAATTTCCATGAAAATCATCGTTAAACAGGTCAGATAGACTCTCTTGAATCGAATTTAGAAATAAAATTTCTAATCCCTATTCCTAAACAAGATTTATCTAAGATAATGATGAAGAAAATTCAAATATTTTATAATTGATGATCCTTTAGGATGTTATTCTAAAATATATTGTATATGTTTTCAATAGTTTTTTTAATTAATAAAGAAGTTAAAGTTAAAGGTTACTTAAGTAAATATTCCCAAGGATTTTTTTATGATAGTACTATTAAAAACTATCCTTGATATTTCAAGATAATGAAGTAATTAATAGTGGAAAGGAGGACAAAAGTAGTACGTTGAAGGGAAGTTTGAGTTACTATATAATCTAAGGAAACTTTCCTTATGTTTATTAATAAATTTTCTATATAAAGTGTTTAAAGAGGTTAAGGATTTTTTCTTAATAATTATAGGAAAAACATCCAACATAAGATAGTGCTAAGCCATTTTTCAAAGTTTCCAACATCATGGAAAACCTCATGATCCAAGTTGTTTTCATATAAAGGGAGAGATGTAATTTATAACTATATGGAAAAGGGAAGAAACTACCATAAATATATTTATAAGCACAAAACACCAGACTAAGATCATCTGATTCAGTTTATTTTATGGAAGGTGATCAAACAAATAAGTTTCTAAAGGGAAGAGAAGCTAAACAATGTTTTTGGACATAGATTACTAGATATAGGTCATCAGATAGATAGTTTCTAAATTTATCTAATGAATATTTTTTATAAGTCTAAAGTAAATAGTTTTTTCATGCTCATACAAAATACTGAAAGAAGTACAAAGGGGTATAAGATTTTAAGAGAAGAAAACTGTACTACCTATGTAATGGTAGAACATGTGTTGTGTCAATATCATAGATGTTTTACATGACTTATGTAAAGGTGAGAATTAGATAAAATAAATATTATTAGGTAATCATATAGATAAATTTCATATAACATGAGTCTTTAGAAGTTGTAATAACATAGTAACCCATCTTCAATTTGTCATGCTTACCAGATAGTGGTGGATGAAGTTTTTGGACATACAATTTGTATGAAGTTCAAATAGAAAAGTTTTAGTATAGGCTATATGATGTTAAAATTTATAAAGAATGCTAAATTATGAATAAAATGGTTCAATTCCATCAGACAGAGAAGATCAATATTGATGTAAGGAATTAAAAAAGATGGATAATTCAACAATGAATAGATGAAAATTAGATGAAAATCATCGATGTCATCAAATGGATGATTCAAAAATGTTTTACCAGAATGAGTTTTTTAATCCATGTAATGAATGAAGTATAATATGAAGCTTAAGATCTATAAGATTGATAATTCACAAATTACTACCAATCAGTGTAGTATAAAGTGAATCTGTTGAAGAATTCATTTATTAAAGAATATATTAGAATGCATTTTGAAAATCAGGACGAACAATCAAGGTTTTATCAAATGAACGAGCATCATACAAGGATACATGATGTTATAGGTTGGATTATTATATGAAGTTTTACAGTCATGAGTAAATTGAGTCAATTATAAAGACTTAATATTAGGTTGGGTAATCGAATGGATGAGTACCATACGATTGATTTCAACTGAAAGAAAGACTTGATAGAGGAATATTGACCCATTAGATAGATCATATCAACTGAATATATTCTAGTCCATTGGAAGGAGGATTTCATGGAAGATCATTGATCAAAAACTTATGAATACTTTGGGAAGAAGGGTCATATGAATATAAACTATCATAGAAGAATTGAATCTACCAGAATAAGTTAGTTAGTTGATAAGGAATGGATAAAAGTAAGTTAGACTAACCATAGATGGATGAATAAGTTCTAAATAATTCATTTGAAAAATAAATGTTGGATGGATTTTTTGAGGAGATTTAAAAAAAACTTTTAAAATCCTTAACAATTATGATTTATAAATGATAAATCAATTATTTTTATCTATCTAAGATAAACAAGTTCAAATATGGATGCAGATGAATGAGTCTTCATGAAGCTTTAGGAAGACTCTATAATGATTGAGAAGCATCTAAAGGTATTTAGATGAGTGGGAAAATAAAATTGAGTTCGTTTCCATTCCTCTTCGAGTGAACCTATAAAAATGGGGGAGTAATAATATGGAAAAAAGTGTACTAACACTATTCACAAGTATGAAAAGTTGAAATGTTGAAGTTTTGATGGAATACTAAGTTTCCAAAATAGAGTGGTTAAAGAATAGAAAACCTGAAAGAGTAATAGGTCAGAACATTTAAAATGAGTTATCAAACAAGGGAAATTATAAGAGTTAATTATGTATAGATTTTTTTATCATAGATAACATATAAATATTTTACTATCATAGATATTGGACAAAGTTTTATTATCAATTCTATTATATAGAGACCAAACTAAGGCATAGGGTGTTATTTATTAGACAAATATCAGAGGCATATAATTTCAGGTCACATCATATGAAGGAATAATATATGGTAGTTGAAGCATATAATATTGATTTTTTAAGTTAAAATTCACACTAGATGGATTCATTCTAAATAGAAGGTGAGGTACATCAGAAAGACCATACTAAGCAAAGGTAGAGGTGAACTGAATGGAGTATACCAGATGGAGTTATGGGACATACATTTCTGGATGATGCTTTTCATGGATATTCTTGTATTATTATTTTATATTGGATCAAGAGATATGAAATTTTTTTAACTGATAAGAGTTTGTATAATTATCTATTGAGTTATAGGTAGATATTTTTAGGAGATAATCTCAACTAAAGTTATAGTATAAATATCCCTTACTTGTAATTTATGAAAGTATTTTTGGTGGAAGAATGCATGGTATGATGTGAGTCTCCATGAAAAGGATATTGGTTCCCACACTAAGCTAAAACCTTGTAAAAAACCAATGTGTTGTTTTCCTTATATCATCTTCATAGAATAAGGTTACAATAGTGAGGAATATTTTTCTAAATATCCTTGCGTCTTAACTGAAAAAATAGGTTCAATCAACTTAAAATAATAAATATTTTAAGTTAAATATAATAAGTAAAAGTTATTCACCACTAATTTTCCCACCTATTAGGGTGACTCCCTGATCCACCTAGGGAAAATCAATTTGTATCAGAGTTGGTTTCCTTATATTCAGAACTACATGTTTTTATATTAGTTTTGTTTAATTGTTTCATATGAAATTCATCTTTTTGAAAGTTGAATAGAGTTTTTATCTAGAGGTTAAGAAAGTTCATCCTAAGCTAAAAAATATAGAAGTTATTTATGAATGTACCAAAATGGATCTCTCAGAAAAAACCTTGAAAATCATAAGAAGAAATAAGCTAAGAATTAGTGGAGGTTTGGTTCTCAAAACCAATGGAAGGGGGATCGACTACCGCCATAAATTATTCTCTTTGGTAAGAATTATTGTGAATATAAAAAAAATGATCCTCCAAAAGAATATTTCTCAAGCTGTGACTTAGTAATTAATATATAATATTTATATCTTTAAATCACATATTATATGAAAAATGTTCCTATTTAAGTTACAACATATATAATTTCACATAATGAAGGAAAACATGAGGAAATGTCATAGCTGAAATCAAAACTCTATGACTTAGAATAAGAATTATGAGAGAAGATATGAGAATTTACATATCTCACTAAAATTTTTTAAGGGAAGGAATAATATGAAATACTTTCTCAAGAAAATTTTCACCTTATAGAGGATAATATTTATATAAGTTTTTATGAGGATATCCTTTTTTAAGGAATTTGTTAAAGAAATATGTCTTGTGTTAGAATGTTTTTTTGAAGGTAAGAACTCTCAGTTGAGAGTAAAATCTAGAATAATAGAGGATCTTGAAATATTATTATATAATGAGGGTAAATTTCATAAATAATTTTTTATAAGAACAATACATGTAACATATTCATCAAATTAATTGATATTAAGGATGAATCAAAACCATCCTTTGGAGAAAATTTCTCTTTTAGAGAAGAATCATAACTAAGGAGTTAGTGTGAAGAAGATGTGTTGATTAGCCATTTAAAAAGGATAATATTAATTGATTATATCTTAATATTCATTTGTTTAAAAGTCCATAAACATCAATTTTAGTGAATTTTATAAATTGAACTTCATTTCTCTTCACAAGTGCAATTCATGTTTAAAGTGAAAATTTGGTCTCAATTCATAATCTTCTTGTAGAATTAATTATATTAATTATTTGAATTTTATATTTTGGGATATTATTTATCACCTTGTTTGTAACATTTTATCTTTTAGGATTTATGGGTGAATCCCAAGGGAAGATTAATATTTTTGGGCATGAATGCATAAATTTTCTGGACAAATCATAATGGGCCTAAGGCCCATCAAATAAAAGTGGGACCCACAATCCAAGCCTAATAAAGCTAAAATTTTAACTTTAGAAATATAAAAACATGGGTATAGTTTAATTAAACTATTTACTTAGAAAATTATGAAGTTTTCATGGAGATAAAGGGAACCAATGTTGACATTTAAATGGTGGGCCAGATTTGAATGTCCATAAAGTCATCCCACTAAATCAAGAATAACTTCCAAACGACTGGTCCAAATTTCCTGAAATTTTGACAGTTGTTAGAGAAAACATTTAAGAATATATTTTACTTCTACAAACCCTTTGTATTTGGCCATATTCAGTTACAAATTCACACTTCAAAAAGGGTATGAATCTGGATGATTTTCCTAGTCAACTTTGAAATGTCAAATTTCCCTTGATTTTCTCACCCTCCTTTTGACACTATCAATTAACGGGGAAGGAATTTATTAATGGTGGGTCAAAAAAAGGCTCCAAATATTTCAATATAAGTATCTAGTGGTTAAGTTAATTGGAATAAAATTTTCCCTTTTTATCGATGTTTTTTTAATTTTAATTGTAATTTCTCGCTTTCATTTTGTAATCGCATCGTCAATTTTTCTCATGTATGTTTTTCATTCACCACAATTTATTAATAAAATATATTATTCATATTATATTATTTTATTATTTTAAATATCTCATTTATACCATTGAATCAATCTGTGAACTTATTCACACCAGCACTTGTGAATTTTATCACACAATAGTGGAGTGATCATAATTTAATTTTTCTTATTCTTCTTCAATTCCACCCTCATGAGTATACTACCTGCTTCAATTGATATAATAAAATTAATGTATGTCTAAACATTTAATGGTTTGATACAAGTGAGTATCAAGGGGTTGTATTGGATGTTATTTATCATTTTAATAATTCTTAATCAATTCTCTTTTTGAGATCTTCATTCAATGATGTACCTTATCCTTTGAACTCAAAATTTTTAAAGAAACACATCTTGAGTGACAACATGATCCACTACCTTGGATTTCTCATAAATATGATCCTCTAAGTGTATAGGTGATTATCCTTAGGATATTAAAGACTCAAAGTTCTATGAGTGATTTGTATGTTCATATTTCATTTAAGGAAACACTCAAATTTAAGACATTGAAATAATTTAAAAAGAAATTCATCCAATCCACCCCATGTGATATACAAGGATAAAATCATTCTTTTAAATTGAATTCACTTAAATCATTAAAATATAATTTAATAATCCAAACAATTAAAATCCCAGTTGGCCATTTCATAGCCAAATCACCTCTATAGAATGTGTGTTTCTTTAGGTTTCTTCTTAGGTCTCTCAGGATTCAATAACCCATGTTGTGCTACAAGCGACCACTTTAACCATTTTTCTTGGGTAAATTTGGGTGCAAAAAATTTTTGGCACCGTTTCTAGGGAACCAAATAATTACCTTATAACCTCATTCTATTCTCCACCATTTCACTTTTCTCATCCTAATTCTCTTATCTTTTACCCTTTATTTTTTTCTTTTTCTTTCCACATGTATGCCTACACCAGTGAGTGTAGAAAGTTTTGCTCTAAGATTTTCTTCTTCTCCAATATTGTGAATTCCACAAGATTTGGGCGTCTTAACATAGTAAGGTGATGTTACCCATGTTTGGTTCTGTTCAACAAGATTTTATAGATACTCATAAGCATCATTTGGGGCTTTGTTTTCAAAGGTTTCATTACACATCCTGTTAATGAATTGTTTGTTTCCCATCCCTAACCATTTGTAAAAAAAAACTCACTTGTTATGGGATTAAGAAAACATGCTGTGGTACCATGTTTAAAGTGTCCTTGAACCTTTCCCATGTTTCATAGAATTTTTCTCCATATTTCTTAAAAAAAATTGGATGCATTTTTTAAGTGCAATTGTTTTGTGATTGGGGAAATATTTTTTTGTAAAAATATCTTTATAGTTGGTCCCAAGAGTGAATGGATGATGCTCTCAAATTATTTAACCAATTATTTTCTATATCTTTAAATTAAAAAGGAAATAGTATCATTTTAGCTGATTCAATTTGATTTTGTGGGAACAAGGTTTCAAAAATGTCATTGAATTATTTAACATGCAGGTAAGGCATCTCAGACTCCATCCCATGAAAGGATGAAAGGTGGTTCAGTACATGGGGTTTGAAGAAATATTGGGCATATACCATGTAATCATACCTAATTAATGAGGTTTCATTGGTCTAGGATGGTTTGATTTAGTCGTTCATGGTCTGGTCTCTAATAATTCCCAAGTTAGGGTCTTACTCATTTTAGTTTCTATTTGGGTTCCCTCCCTATTTTATTATTTGGTTTTTTAGAAGATTCTCCATTGTATTGAACTCAACATTTGAATATGGAGTATTAGGAATATTAGGATTTAATTAAAATATACCCTTATGTGTACTTGACTTTCCATCCCCAGGACTATCCACCCTAACTAGATAGTTTGAATGGTCATGGGTGTATGCGGGTATACACCAAGAAAAGAGAAAAAAAGGAAAAGGGAAAAGATAATAAAATTTAGATGAGAAAAGAGAAATTGGGGAGAATATAAAGAGGTTATAAGGAGACTTAATTGGTCCCATGTAATAGTGAAAAAATTTGGTTGCACTAAAATTTACCCAATTTTTATGGTGTAAGCAGTCGCTTATATCATAACATGGGTTATCAAATCCTTAAAGACTTAATAAGTAACCTAAAGAAACACACATTCTATAGAGGTGATTTGGATATGAAGTTTCAAACATGGTTTTTAATTTATTGGATTATAAAATGATATTTTTATATACTTAAGTTAATTCAATTTAAAAATAATGATTTGATCATTGGTTATTGCATGGGGTGGATTGGATGAATTTCTTTTGAAATTATTTCAATTTCTTAAATTCGATATTTTCCTTCAATGAAATATGAACTTCCCAAATCACTCCCAAAATTTTGAGTATTCACTATCATAAGGATAATCACCTATACAATTTTAGGATCATATTTATGATCAATACAAGTTATAGGATTGTTTTAACACTCTGTATGTGTATCCTTAAATTTGGTGAGTTCAAACGAGATGGTACATCAATGAATGAAAATATCAAAAATAGAATTGATTAAGAATTATTAAAATGATAAATAATATTCAATCCATACCATTGATACTACATTTTATCAACCTATTAAAGGGTTATCCCTTAATTTATGTTATTCTATAAATGGAGGTGGGTAGTAGACTCATGAGGGAGGGATTTAAGAAGAAGAAGAAAAACTGAATTACAACCACTCCACCATTGTGTGATAAAATTAACAAGTGCTTGTTTGAATAAGTTCACACATTGATTCAATAGTATCAATGTGATATTTAAAAGAATAAAATAATATAATATTAAGAATAAATTTTATTAATAAACTATGGTTAATGACAAACATACATGAGAAAATTGATAATGCGATTACAAAATGAAAGAGGGAAATTACAATTGAAAGTAAAAAACATTGATAGAAAGGAAAAACATGGATCCTAATTCCCTTCACTGATATATCCTTATATAGGAATATTTGGAGGCTTAGGTCTACCCACCATCAATACATTCCTTCCCCATTAATTGAGAGAGTCAAAAAAAGGGTGAGAAAATCATGGGAAATTTGACGTTTCAAATTTGACTAGGAAAATCGTCCAGGTTCATACCCCTTTTTTACATGTGAATTTTTAATTGAAGATAAAATAATTATAAGGGTTCATAAATAAAATTATATTATTCCATGTTTCCTCTAACATCTTTCAAAATTTCATGAAAATTGGACCAGTTGTTTGGATGTTATACTCGTTCTAGTGGGATGATTTTATGGGTGTTCAAATTTGGACCACCATTTAAATGTCAACTTTGGTTCCCTTTATCTCCATGAAAACTTCAGAATTATCTCTATACATAGTTTAATTAAATTATCCCAATATTTTTATCATTATACAGTTAAAATTTTAGATTTATTTGGTTTGTATTTTGGGCCTTACTTTTGTTTGATGGGCCTTAGGCCCATTATGCTTTGTCCAGAAAATTTGTTCTTTCATGCTGAAAAATATCCATCTTCCCTTGGAATTAATCCATTTATCATAAAAGAAAAAATGTTCCCAAAAAATTGATCAATCATATTAAAAAATATAAAATTCAAAAAATTAAATAAATTAATTCCACAAATAGATGATTGATTGGTCCCAAATTTGCACTTAAAACATGAATTACACTTGTGATGATAAATGAAGTTAAATTTATAAAATGCACTAAAATTGATGTTTATAGAATTTGAAAAACATGTATATTAATATATAATAAATTAATATTATCCCCATTAAAAATTGTTAAATCAGATGCTTGTAGCACAATATGGGTTATCTAATCCTTAGATCCCTAAGAAGAAACCTAAAGAAACACACATTCTATAGAGGTGATTTGGAAATGAAGTGGACAACTTGGGTTTCAATTGTTTGTATTATTAAATAATATTTTAAAAACATAAGTGAATTCAATT
Organism: Viscum album; assembly: GCA_963277665.1. Classification (NCBI taxonomy): domain Eukaryota; kingdom Viridiplantae; phylum Streptophyta; class Magnoliopsida; order Santalales; family Viscaceae; genus Viscum; species Viscum album. Next base: position 1,058,349,937 of record OY728133.1, read on the forward strand.
TAAAAGAATGATTTGATCCTTGGTTATCTCTTGGGGTGGATTAGATGAATTTCTTTTTATATTATTTGAATGTCTTAAATTTGAGTGTTTCCTTCAATGAAATATGAACTTACCAAATCACTCACAAAATTTTGAGTCTTTACTACCATAAGTATAATAACCTATACACTTATAGGATCATATTTATGAGAACTCTAAATTAAAGGATCGTTTTATCACTCTAGATGTGTATCATTAAAATTGGTGAGTTTAAGGAGAAGTTACATCATTAAATGAAAATATCAAAAATATGATTGATTAAGAATTATTAAAATGAGAAATAACAAACAATCCATCCCCTTTACACTCCCTTGGATAAACCCATCATATGTTTATCCCTCCATTAATTATATTCTATCAAAGGAAGTGGGTACTAGACTAAGGAGGGTGGAATTGAAGAAGAATAAAAAAAACTAACTTACAATCACTCCACTATTTTGTGTTAAAATTCACAAGTGCTGGTGTGAATAAGTTCACACCTTGATTTAATGGAATCATTTTGATATTGAAAAGAATAAAATAATATAAGATAAAGAATAAATTTTATTAATAAATGACGGTGAATGAAAAACATACATGAGAAAAATTGACGATGCGATTACAAAATGAAAGTGGGAAATTGAAAAAAAAAGGTGGAGGCAGTGCCTCTTTTATTGGAAATAAGAAAATCAAAAAGAGGTCCAATAAGGGGGATAAGGAAAAAAAGAAAAATCCCCATAGCATAAAGACTAGGGACCTATCTTTTTCCACAATATTTAACCTAGCTTTCTTTCTTCCACTTGAATAGCGTGCTAGTCAACTCTTCCATGTCTACACCCCCGACCTCTAGATATTATTAAACATGAAGGAAAAGATTTAATATTTTCATATAGGGTCTCATCATCTATTATTTTAGAGTCAGATTTGTTTACCTACATCTCTTGGGTTTTTTCAAGAGGGGTGTCCCTTGAACCATGTATCTCAGTCGCACAATCAATTTTTTGTTCAGAGGGAGAAAAAACTGGTTTCTCAACCACCACTTAGAGATCCACTTGATACATTTTCTTATTATATACAACAAGATGAAAAACCTCATTGTCTACAATAGATTTTGAAGAGGTCAGGTAAAGTTTAAAAGAGAATGGATAATCAACTTCTAAGATTTTCTTACCCTTTTGAATACTTGAAGCAACCATCTTCCCCAATGAAAGTTGTTGATCAACCAAATTTTGTATGTATTATTCATTAACATATTCATTAAATTAATTACCATTGCCTATAATTTAGGAAGAATCATGAATTTGAGTTTGTTTCAATTCAACACTTTTTTCATTATTATTAGAATCAACATCGTTGTCATTTGCCTCTTTGGAAAAGATGTCAGCCCAAGATTTCCGCTTCATCGAAGACTCGATCAACAACCCCTTGCTATTTGTATCTTTAGGAAATATCACATCAGCCACATGTGAAACTGTTTCTTTAGGGTAATATCCATTATGAACAATAGGTTTTGACAAGTCCACATTTTTAATCTTCGGTTTCTTTCGATAGATATTGGATGTGTGTCCTCTCATCCCACATCCCTCACAAGAAACTTTCTTCCGAAAAAGATCCAAAGAATTTCCAACAGCCATACATTCATTGAAGAAAAAGATATTTTTTCGTATTCAACATCAATTTGAATGTTATCATAGGGATTCGCAAGGGTTACCTTGTCAATCAGTGTAGATTTGAGATCAACCTCCACCAATATCTTGGAATAGTTTCCATACCGAACATCCTCTGTCTTCTTATCAAGGCGGATATGAGTTCCAATTTACATGCCAATTTCATGAAATATCTTTGGATTCTAAAGGACCTAATTGAGTCCATTCAAATGAACCCAGAACTAAAAAAAGGCATTCCTAACATGTGAGACATTAATGTCCAACGACCATTCATGTAAATGTAGCCAACTAGGTTTCTACAATAGGAAGCCAATGCTCCATGCTCAATGTTTCAAGTCATATGAAAGAAAACAGATTGTGAAAAAATCCTTGACCAAGAGAGACTCATTACTAGTTAGAGAGACCCCACAAAATTGGTATTCTATGAGTCAAATATTCATGTTTCTAGGGCTGTTCACCTTTAGGTAAACTGATGCGAGCAATTAGAGAGTTGCTTCCATTTTTCATTATCTCAGCAAAATTTTAAAAATTGGATTTGGAATGAGTAGAAGATCCCTTATGAATGATTATTCCTAGGAATGAATCTATCAAAAAGTCAATGATCTGGTTCCACCCACCTTCAGCCTTATTGCTATATCAGCATAGGAGCCACATAAAGGCTTCTCTCGAGCATCCCGAAACACCGATTCAAAGGAGGGATTAAAATATATTGAATCCTTACATCTATTTTATTCATTTTAAGAATATATAAATATCTCTACTCACGAATTTTCATCAGGTCGATGAATCCAGCCTAGATCTGGGATCAGTGGAAAACCGACTGAATTTTTCAGCTTCTTCACTACAAAGTGTCAAACCGCATTGAAGTCACCCAGAACATCGGTCAACGAGATCAACACTATATAAAACTTCATCATAGGTCCTCCGATATGAAGAAGAAGCTTGAATCCTAGGTAATTTGGGATCTTCACCATGAGTTCATAGAAACCCTAGGATTCATTGCAACGTCGGGGGAGAGAACTCCCGCTTCCCGTCCTCATCAGCATGAAATTGTAATTGAAAGTAAAAAACATTTATAGAATGGAAAAACATTGATGACAATTACCTTCACCACCAGATCCTTATATATTCATATTTTGGGCCCTAAGTATACCCACCATAAATACATTCCTTCCCCATTAATTGAGAGATTCAAAAGGATGGTGAGAAAATAAAGGGAAATTTTATGTTTCAAAGTTGACCAGGAAAATCATCCAGATTCACCCCCCTTGTTGAAATGTGAATGTGTAACTTAATATGGACAAACATTAAGGGTTTTTAGAAATAAAATATCTTAATCCATGTTTTCTCTAACATCTATCAAAATTTTAGGAAAATTGGACTAGACTTTTGGAAGTTATGCTTGATTTAGTGGGATGGATTTATGGGCCTTCAAATTTGGACGACCATTTAAATGTCAACTTTGGTTCCCTTTATCTCCATAAAAACTTCCGAATTAGATCTGTCCATATTTTAATGAAATTATCCACATATTTTTATATTTCTACAGTTAAAATTTTATCTTTATTGGGCTTGGATTATGGGTCCCATTTTATTTGATGTTTCTTAGTCCCATTATACTTTGTCCATAAATTTTTTTCATTCATGCCCAAAAATTGTCATATTCACTTGGGATTCATCCATAGATCCTAAAAGTTAAAATGTTACAAACAAAGTTATCAATCATATCCCAAAATATACAATTCAAATAATCAATATAATTAATTCTACAAGCAGATGATTTATTGGTCCCAAATTTTCACTTTAAACCTGAATTGCACTTTTGATGAGAAATGAAGTTCAATTTAGGAAATTCACTAAAATTTATGTTTATGGACTTTGAAACACATTAATATTAAGATATAATCAATGAATACTATCCTTTTTTAGTGGATAATCACACCCCAACTTGATTTTTTCAAGTCCCGAGCAAAAAGTATCTAAAAAATATGAAATTGAATTCCATTTTTCAAAAACATTTTAACAAAAATTTCTCATAAAAACATCATTCCAAATAATCATTAAAACTTCAAAATAATTTCACACAAGATAGGTCCACAAGTATATCCCAATCCCAATCCTATTATTTGTTCAAATTCAGTGTACATTTCATCCAATTTAAATTAAGCATGATGTGTTGTGTATCTAAAAAGACATGGGACCTATTTTCTTGTTGAAGGAGAAACAAATAGAAGTTATAGGTGGGAATCACATTAAACCTTAAGATGAGTATCCATTTTTTTTGTTTTTGTTCTTTTTTTTAACTTTATTTTAAACGATAATAGATATGAAAATACTAACTCTGGGAAAGATAAATATAGAGTCGCGATCCACAATAGTCAAACACCACACATATTGTGAGTTCCATGCTATACAATAGAGATATATATCCTAACTCTAGTCAAGAAAACTATAGAGTCATGAGACCCAAGTGTCGGATGCCACACATTTGGAAAAAATATTCCTCTATGTGGAATTTTTTATGTATATATATTTTTGGATACTCAAATTAAACTAAAAGTGACCCCAAATCCTATGATATGATGAAAGGGACCCAAGAACTCAAATTTACACCCACGATCCAATCGATGTACATTCTGGTATTTTGATTAAGAGGATGAAAATTTACAATTAAAAATCATATTGGACAAATTCACTTCCAATAACTTTTCTCATGAACTTAAATATGAATTAAAATCATAATCAAGTCATTAAAAATCATTTTACATTTAGTTTTCAGGACTCCCAATGTAAATTAACACATGTAAGAATATTGAATTGATTTTTTTTGAAATCCCAGATTTTCACTCCCTCTAACTTAGAATGAAACTACCCTTAGTTTTGAATGAGAATAAAAGATAGAGATTATAATTGGGATAATAAGGGTGGAAAGTGATTTGAAATGAAATCATGGAATAAAATCACCTAGTTTGAAGTTGATTTCTCATCGATATGCAATTTATTACTTTGGATTCATGTCACATGTAGACTCCTTAGGGATGTTTGATAGCTGGGTTTGAACTTTAGAAGGCAAGGGTTTTATTTTGAAATACTAAAATGCATTAACAACTAAATATCACAAACAAGATACATTATATCATATTTTAAACCCCAAGGGGTTCTATTGAAAAAAAAACACACAAAATAAAAAAAATAAAAACTGGGTTGCCTCCTAAAAAGTGATTAATTTAAAGTCATTAGCTCGAATTGGACCCCTAGCTTAACCAATACCAAATTTCTACATCTCAAAGATTTTATTTTTCACCATATCCATTATATCATGATTGAGTCTCCATTGGAGTTTTTGGGATGGTTTGGAAATTGATTTGAGAAAAATCATATTGGTCCCATTGAATGGGAAAATCCCATGAATATAAAAAATGGTCCTTTTTTAATATTGATTAGTACATCAAGGATAATTTTCTTATCATTATCTTTTAGAGAGGATATAATGAAAATTTTATGATTTTTATTATCCCCTATGAATGAGTTACTAGGAGAGGGAGTATGAACCTTTAATTCAAGCTCAGGTTGGCTAACAGTTTCATACAAAAGTCAAGATCTTGAATTGTACTAAGTTTTATTTTACAAATTAGTCAGTAGAATAGGTTCCTTTTGAGTAGATGTTTCAACCACCAAATTTTCTAGATTTTTTTTAAAAATTGCTATAGACTTGATGTTTATGGTTTCTCTCAATGGTTCAGTGATCACTGATCATTATAAATCACTATTGGAGCCATCTAAAAGAGAATTGAGCCATGGATACAAGTTTTACTCATGTAAATACAAGAAATTTAAATCCTCTTGACTTAGACATCCATCATAAATTCCATGATCATTTTCAGGTTCATTTTCAATATTACTTTTCAAATTCACTTTATGAACTTCCTCATCATCACTAACATGATAGCTCGGGTTATAGATGTTGAGATCAAGGCTCACATTTCCAAAGTTTATTGTCATGTTCCCATTACTAACATAGATGATTGAGTTTATTTTTTCTAATAAGGGATGACCAAGTATGATGAGGGTTTGCTCCCTAGGACCTAAGCTTGGGTGATTGTATAAGGAAATGAAGTTAGAAAGGTAAATAAAATTTTCAACTTTTACTAAAACATCCTTCTAGATAACATTTGAAATCTGAACAGAATGATCAGTGAGTTGGAGTGTGACAGGAGTGGGTTGGAGATCCTCAAGACCTGAAAAATAGTACAATATATATGGAATGAGTTTCAAACTATCTACTTTATCACATAAGGTCTTGATCATTTTTTTCTCTCCCAATTCAACATTGATGTAAGGACAACATGGGTCCCTTAACTTAGGTGGAATGGTTCCTTGGATGGTGGTACTCACATTATCTACCAAAAGGACTTGGTTTTTGTATGAAAACTTTATTTTGAATGTAAAAAAGTCCTTCATATACTTATAGTATGCAGGTATGGTTTTTATTAAATAAAAACGGGTATGTTCAGTATAACATGTGATAATATTTCACTCAATGTTTCATATAGTTCAAGTTTGGAATTTCCTCTCACTCATTGAGGGAATGAAGGAAGTTTCAGGATTTTTTTTAAGGTGGTGGTTCCTCAAAATTATCATTTGGACTTTTAGATTCAATGTGTTTTCATCATCATTTTCATGATATATTAAAGAATTGGATGTATTATTAACGTTTGGTTCATGTTTTTCAATGGTTTTCTCACTTCTTAAAACATTCACCATATTGAGTTGTTCATGAGAGATTTGTGGGTAACTTGATTCTCCCCTAAAGGTTGGGGGAGGAACAATGTGAGTAATAATGGGTGAATTTTCGATTTTTATTTATTTTAGTTCATGTTTAAGTGATGATACTTTTGTGATCATTTTTTAATTTTTCTTAAACAATTGATCAAGTATTGGTTAATGGACAGATTGGGTAGGGTTTTGTGTTAGTTGGGCTAACCCAAGAGGATAATTTGGATGTTGGATTGAATATTGATTTGGTTACTAGATAGGTTTTTTGTATTGGACTAGTTGTGATTGAAAGTGGTTATGTTTTTGAAAATTTTGTTAAGGGTAGGGGTTGAGAAAATATTGTTGTGTTGGTTATTGATTTTCATTTCAACATAAGCATGGATGGTCATTGTACCTTGGATTGAAAGTGTTTTGGAACTTTGGATTTTGACTGTTAAAAGAATTAGCCTCTTCTGGTGGTCCTCTTAAAATAACTCCTTTATATAAGGAATGGTCAGGAAATTATCAGTATTATGTTCATGTTTGTCACAAATTGTTCAAATAGGATTAGTTTGGGTTTCATAGACTTTCCTAAGATTGATCTCTTTGACCTTACTATTTAGTATATAAAGTTTTTATCTAAAGTTTTATTCTTCTCCAATACTGTATATTCCACCAGATTTGGTTGGATTCACATAGTTAGGTGTTGTTCCCCATATTTGTTTTTGTTCAACAAGATTTTATAGATACTCATAAGCATTGTTTAGGGATTTATTTTTGAATGTTCCATTGAAAATCATTTCAATAAACCATTTGTTTCCTATCCCTCACCCTTTATAGAAAATTATCACTTGTTTAGGGATTAAGAAACCAAGGTGTGGTACCAAGTTTAATGTGTCTTTAAACCTTTCCCATGTTTCATATAATGTTTCTCTATCTTTCTCAAAAATGTTTTGGATGAATTTTTTAAATGTAATTGTTTTGTGATAGGGTAAATATTTTATGTATAAATCTCTTTTTAGTTGGTTCCAAGAGTGAATTAATGATGTTATCAAATTATTTAACCAATTATTTTCCCTATCTTTGAGTGAAAAAGTAAATAGTCTCATTTTATCCAATTTAATTTGATTTGGTGGGCACATGGTTTTGACAATTTCATTGAACTCTTTAACATGAAGGTAAGGAATCTCAAACTCCATACCATGAAAGGTTAGATGTGGTTCAAGACATGAGGTTTGAAAACATATTAAGAATATCCTATGGTGTCATGATGAATGAAATAAGGTTCATTGGTCTAGGTCTATGTGAGGTAGTCATTCATGGCCTAATCAATGACATTCCCCAAGTTTGGGGCCGCCTCATTTGGAGTTCCATGTTGGTTCCCACCAGGGTTGATGAGTTGGTTTATTTTAATACCATCCATTGTATTGGGATTAATATTTGAATTCATGGTATTAGGAGTATTAGGGTATAATAGAAAGAGTCCCCTAGGTGAACTTGACTCCCTAATCCAAGGAATATCAACCCCAACAATACAATTTTAATGGTCACGGGTGTAGGTGAACATGAACCAAGAAAATAGAAAAAAGGAAGGGGAAAAGATAAGATAATTCAGATGAGAAAAGAGAAATGGGGGAGAATATAATGAGGTTACAAGGTACTTACTTGGGTCCCTAGAAATGGTGCCAAATTTTTTCTTCAACCCAATTTACCTAAAAAAATAGTTAAAGCGGTCTCATGTAGCACAACATGGGTAATTGAATCCTCAATTACCTAAGAAGAAACTTAAAAAAACACACATTATATGGAGGTGATATGGCTATGAGGTGGAAAAATTGGTTTTGAATTTTTTGGATTATTAAATGAGATTATAAACACTTAACTGAATTCAGTTTAAAATAATGATTTGATCCTTGGTTATTTCATGGGGTGGATTGGATGAATTTATTTTTAAATTATTTAAATGTCTTAAATTCAAGCATTTCATTCGATGAAATATGATCTTACCAAATAACTCATAGAATTTTGAGTATTCACTATCCTAAGGCTAATCACATATACACTTTTAGGACCATATTCATGAGAAATCCAAGGTATAAGATCATTTTAGCGCTCTGGATGTGTATCTTTAAAATTGGAGAGTTTAAAAGAGAAGGTACATCATTGAATGAAAATCTCAAAAATAGAATTGATTAATAATTATTAAAATGACAAATAATATCCAATTCATCACCTTGATACTCCATTTTATCAAACTGTTATAGTTTTATCCCTATATTAATATTATTTTATTAATGGAATCGGGTAGGAGACTCATGAGGGTGGAATTCAAGAAGAAGAAAAAAACTGAACTACAATCACTCCACTATTGTGTGATAAAATTCACCATTACTGGTGTGAATAAGTCCACACCATGATTCAATGGTATCAATGTGATATTGAAAAGAATAAAATAATATAAGATGAATAATAACTTTTATTAATAAATTATGGTGAATTAAAAACATAAATGTGAAAAATTGATGATGTAATTACAAAATGAAAGTGGGAAATTACAATTGAAAGTAAAAAAAAATCGATAGAAAAGAAAAACATTGATTCTAATTAACTTCACCACAATCAAATCATATAGGAATATTTGGAGCCTTAGGTTGACACATCATCAATACATTCCTTCCCCATTAATTAATATACTCAAAAGGATGGTGAGAAAATCAAGGGAAATTTGACGTTTTAAAGTTGACTAGGAAAATATTCCAGATTCATTCACCTTGTTGACTTGTGAATTTGTAACTGAATATGGAAAAATACGGAGGTTTCATATAAGTAAAATATATTCTTCCATGTTTCCTATAATAGTTTTTAAAATTTCAAGAAAATTGGACAATTTTTTTGGAAGTTATGTTCAATTTGGTTGGATGACTTTATGAGCGTTCAAATCTGGCCCAGCATGTAAATGTTAACTTTTATTCCCTTGATCTCCATGAAAACCTTAGAATTATCTTTGGAAATAGTTGAACAAAATGATACCCATATTTTTATATTTCAACAGTTAAAATTTTAGCTTTATTGGGGCTGTATTGTGGGACCCACTTTTTTGAGATGGGACTTAGGCCCATTATGCTTTGTCCAGAAAATTTATGCATTCATGCCAAAAAATATTCATCTTCCCTTGGGATTCATACATCCATCATAAAATATAAGATTTTCCAAATAAATTGATAAATAATATCCCAAATATCAATTTAAAATAATTAATATAATTAATTCTACAAGCAGATGATTTATTGGGCCCAAATTTTCACTTTAAACATGAATTGCACTTCTGATGAGAAATGAAGTTCAAGGTGTTCTTTTAGGAGGACCACCAATAGACATTAATTCATTTAACAGTCAAAATATAAAGTAAAAAAATACATGAAATCCAAGGAACAGTGACTATATAGGCTTCTGTTTGAGTGAAAATCAACAACCAACACAACAATAATGTCTCAACCCTTACCCTCAACAAAATTTTCAAACACATAACCAGTTTGAAACACAACCAGTCAAATACCAATGTAAACCAGTCTAATTCCAACAACCTATCCCGCAACCAAATCTACATTCAATACAATAACCAAAGTATCATCTTGGGGTAAATCAACTAGCACAAACCCCTACCCAATCTATCCATCAACCAATCCTTGATTAGTTGTGTAATAAAATGGAAAAAATGAACACAGAAGTCTCATCACTAAAAGAAGAACTGAAATCAATAAAAACTAGAAATGCACCCATTCTTACTCACATTGTTCCTATCCCAACCTTTAGGGGAGAATATATTTACACACAAAGAACTCATGAAAAAATCAATGTGGTGATTGTTTTATGGAGTGGGAAAACCATTGAAAAAATGAACCAACCATTAATAGTACATCCAACACTTCAATATCTCATGAAAATGATGATGAAAAACTAATTAAATATAAAAATACAAATGATAATTTTTAGGAACCACCACCTTCAAAATAAATCCTACAACCTGCGCCATTACCTCAACGAATGAGAGGAAATTCCAAACCCGAACTGAATGAAACATTTAGTGAAATATTCTCACATGTTAAGACGAACATGCCCCTTATTAATGCAATAAAAACCATACCTACATAATCCAAGTACCTAAAATACTTTTTTACATTCAAAAGAATGTTTTTATACAAAAAATGAGTCCTTTTGGCAGCTAATGTGAGTACCACCATATAAGGAACCATGCCACCTAATTTAAGCGACCTAGGTTTTCCTTACATCAATGTTGAACTAGGAGAGAGATGTATTAAGGATATATGACCCACTCTTACCACACTCAAACTCACTAGTCATTGTGTTCAAATTCCAAAGGGTATCTTTAAGGATGTTTTTATTAAAGTGGAAAATTTTGTTTACCCTGCTGACTTCATTGTCCTTGAAAATCACCCAAGCTTAGGTCCTAGGTAGAAAACCCCCATAATCCTTGGTCATCCATTCTTAGTAAAAATAAAATCATTCATCTTTGTTAGGAATGAGAACATAAAAATAACCTTTGAAAACATGAGCCTTAATCTCAATATCTATAACCCGAGCTCTCATGTTAGTTATGATAAGGAAGTTCATGAGGTTAATTTGATAAGTACTATTAAAAATGATCATGTAATTTCTGATGGATTTCTAAGTCAAGAGGATTTAAATTTTTTGTATTCAGATGAGGGAAAATTGTATCCATGTATTTATTCTCTTTTAGATGGCTCCAATAGTGATTTCTTGTGACCACTGGTCACTAAACCATTTTGAGAAACCATAAACATTGAGTATATACCCATTTATAAAAATCATCTATCCAATTTGGAGGTTGAAACATCTTCTCAAAAGGAACTTGTTCTACTGACCAATTTGGAAACTGAAATTGAGTAAAACTCAAGATCTTGACTTTTGTATGAAACTGTTAGCTAACCTAATCTTGAATTACTGGTTCATACTCCCTATCCTAGGAATTCATTCATAGGGGATAATAAAAATCATAAAATTTTCTTTCCATCCTCTCTCAAAGATAATTATAAAAAAATTATTCTTGATGTATTAAGCTAGATTAAAAAAGAAATCATATGGACCTTTTTTTATATTAATGGGATTAACCCATTCAAGGGGATCAATATGATTTTTCTTGAATCAATTTCCAAATCATCCCACAAACCCCAATAGAGACTCAATCATGAACTAATGGATGTGGTGAAAAATGTAATCCTTTATATTTTTTAATTTGGTATTGGTTAAACTAGGGGTCCAAGTTGATCTAATGACTTTAAATTAAGCACTTTCCATGAGGCAACCCATCTTATATGTTTTTTTATTTGTTTTTTTATTAAGGTAACCCCTTGAGGTTTCCAATGAGATATAATGTCTCTTGTGTGTGAGATTTAGGTTTTGATGCATTTTAGTATTTCAAAATAAAACCCTTGACTTATAAAGTTCAAACCCAGCCATCAACCATCCCCTAGGAGTCTATATGTGATGTGAATCCAAAGTAATTAATTACATATTGATGGGACATCAACTTAAAACCATGTGATTTTATTCCATGATTTCATTTCAAATCACTTTCCTCCTTCTTATCCCAATTATAATCTATCTCTTATTTTATTTTTCAAAACTGAGGGTAGTTTCATTCTAAGTTAGGGTGATTGAAAATCTGGGATTTAAAAAAAAATCAATTAATTATTCTTACATATGTTAATGTACATTAGGAATTCTGAAAACTGAATGTAAAATGATTTTGAATTCCTTGATTATGATTTTAATTCATGTTTAAGTTCATGAGAATAGTTTTTGGAATGATCAGTTGTCTGATATGATTTTTCAAAGTTTACATTTTCATACTCCTAATCAAAATGCCACAATACACGTCCATTGGATCATGGGTTTAAATTTGAGTTATTGGGTCCCTTTCATCATATAATAGGGTTTAAGGTCACATTTAGTTTAATTTGAGTATCCCAAAAATATACATAAAAAAAATACCACCTAGAGGAATGTTTTTTCCAAATGTGTGGCATCTGACACTTAGGGATCATGACTCCATAGTTGTCTTTCCTATATTTAGGCTTTATATCTCTATTGTAGAGCATGGAACTGACAATATGTGTGGTGTTTGGAACTTAGGGATCGTGACTTTATAGTTTTTTGCTTGGGGTTAGTATTTTAATATCTATTATGGTTTAAAAAAGTGAAAAAAACAACAACAAAAAACAAAAACAAAAAAATGGATATTCATCTTAAGTTTTAATATTATTCCTACCTAGTGCTTCCATTTTTTCCCACTTGGACAAGAAAATAGGCCCCATTTCTTTTGAGATACACCACACATCATGCTTAATTGAAATTGGATGAAATGTGGAAATGAATTTGAACAAAGAAATGTATTGGTATTGGGATATGATTGTGGAACTATCTTGTGTGAAATGATTTTTAAATGTTTCATGATTATTTGGAATGATGTTTTTATGATAAATGTTTGTTAAAATGTTTTTGTAAAATAGAATTAAATTTCATATTTTTTAGATACTTTTTTCTTGGGAATAGAAAAACTCAAGTTGGGGTTGTTATTAGCCACTGAAAGTGGCTAATATTAATTTATTATATGTTAATATTCATGTGTTTCAAAGTTTATAAACATCAATTTTAATTAATTTTTTAAATTGAACTCCATTTCTCATCACAAGTGCAATTCATGTTTAAAGTGAAAATTTGGGCCCAATAAATCATTGACTTGTAGAATTAATTATATTAATTATTTGAATTTTATATTTTGTGATATGAAATATATATATTTTTTTGGAAAATTTTATCTTTTAGTATCGATGGATGAATCTCTAGGTAAGATGATGATATTTGGGCATGAATGAATTTTTTTGGACAAATCATAATGGGCCTAAGAAAAATCAAACAAAAGTGGGGACCAAAATCAAAGACCAATAAAAATAAAATTTAACTTTAGAAAGATAAAAATGTGGGGATAATTTCATTCAACTATTTTTAGAGCTAATTCTGAATTTTTCATGGAGATAAAGGGAATGAAAGTTACATTTCAATGGTGGTCCATATTTGAACGCGCACAAAGTCATCCCGCCAAATCAATCATAACTTCAAAAATTATTGTCCAATTTTCCTAATTTTTTTAAATATGTTATAGGAAACATTTATAAAGATATTTTACTTCTACTACCCCTTAATATTCATTCATATTTAGTTAAAAATTCACACATCTACAAGGGGGATGAATCTAGACGATTTTCATGGTCAACTTTGAAACGTCAAAATTACCATTATTTTCTCACCTTGCTTTTGACTATCTCGATTAATGGGGAAGGAATGTATTTATGGTGGGTCAAACTAAGGCTCCAAATATTCTTATATAAGGATCTGGTAGTGAAGGGAATTTTCATCAATGTTTTTCCTTTCTATCGATGTTTTTTAATTTCAATTGTAATTTCCCTAATTCATTTCATAATCGCATCGTCCATTTTTATCATGTATGTTTTTCATTCACCATAATTTATTAATAAAATTTATTCTTCATATTATTTTATTTTGTTCTTTTAAATATCACATTTATACCATTGAATCAAGGTGTGGACTTATTCGCACTAGGACTTGTGAATTATATCACACAACGGTGGAGTGATCGTAATTAGGTTTTTCTTCTTCTTCAATTCCACCCTCATGAGTCTAATAACCAATTCCATTGATAGAATAAAATTAATGGAGGGATAAATTTGTAATGGTTTTATACAAGGGAGTATAAAGTGGATTTATTGGATGTTATTTCTCATTTTAATAATTCTTAATCAATTCTATTTTTGATATTTTCATTTAATGATGTACCTTCTCCTTTGAACTCACCAATTTTAAGGATACACATCCAGAGTGATAAAATAATACTATACCTTTGAGTGCTCATCATTATGATCCTCCAAGTTTATAGGTTATTATCCTTAGGATATTTAATACTAAAAATTATGTGAGTGATTTGGTAAGTTCATATTTTATTAAAGGAAACACTCGAATCTAAGACATTTAAATAATTTAAAAATAAATCCATCCAATAAAACCCATGAGATGACTAAGGATAAAATCATTATTTTAAATTGAATTTAATTATGTCTCTAAAATCTCATTATTCATCCAAATAATTCAAACCCAAGTTAGCCCCTTCATATCCAAATCACCTCCATAAAATGTATGTTTCTTTAAGTTTCTTATTAGGTCACTGAGGATTCAATAACCCATGTTGTGCTAAAAGATACCACTTTAACCATTTTTCTTGGGTAAATTTGGATGCAAACATGTTTTGACAAATGCTGTTAAAGAAAAACTTTGTACACTAAAATATACTCACAAAGAAATTGTTGGGGTTAAGAATTCCCAACTAGAAATAAAATCAGATTAGGTAAAGGAACTTATTCTTTCCTTGAAAGATATGAGTAAGGTTTAAAAATAAATTATATAAAAGTTATAATTTTTATGTGATTATAATGTGATAAATCTTAAAAATAAAATAACACTTTAAATGTAATGTTTCTTTAGAAAGTAGTGATATTTAGAAGCATGGAAGTTACTCAAGATGAATCTTCACATAATGTTGAGATAAGAATATCTGATGAAGTTTTTAAGGATATTATTACTTCAATGAAGACTTAATACAATGATAGGATAAATGTGAAATCATAAGAAACATCAACTTTAGATAAGATGTTGAAAAAGGTAACCTAGCAATCTAATGAATATGTTAACACTAACACTTTTAATTTTAATACAAGTTATAATTCTAAAAAAAAGTTTGTGGGTAAATAAGGTTGTGAAACAAAAATATTATAAGAAGATTTATATTAGTAAATAAAAGGGAAATATTTCCCCCAAATATGCCCTGGAGAAAAACGTTTTCACCAACCAAAATATAATATAATGAAGGAAGCTGAGGTTTATTCATTACTGTTGTTGTGATGGAAATTTCAGACACATGGATACTGATTATTGTCACAATTTTTCAAGATATAAAGAAAATATAATTACAATATTTATGGGGAAAAAGTAAAAAAAAATCACGTATGTATACCCAACATTCAAAAAATAGTAAATATATTTTGATATAGAACATATTTTGATATCTTGAATATTGTTTTGATAGTTTTGGAAGATATGGTCAAGACAAAGAAAAGTTTTTGTTTCTCTCTACCAAGAAAAACATAGGCATTACTAATAGAAAGAGGCCAAAAAATCTGAATTAAAATTCAAGGAAGATAGACTAAAGGTCTACCTTAGGGTGCAAGAAAAAATAAGTAAAGAATATCTTAACACCCATGAACAAGGTTTATAAATATTTTATGACTAGGAAAATATATTAATTTTATGGAATAAAATTCCACTTCATGGATAGTTTTAAACATTCAATGAATTTACAAAATAGTAGAAGGAATATCAAGAAACAAATTTAATCAATCAGACAAAGACATAAGTGGATTGGAATGATGGAATATATCTCAGATGAAGAAGTTAAAGTTCATTGGAATTCAACTTTGAAGGGTAAAATCCTACAAGATAAGAAGTTGTGTAGAAAAATGTGGTGAATAAATCCTTTCCACCCAAGAAGTATACTGTTTGTAATGAAAATATCCAAGGCATGAAGAAATATGAAAAAAAGATAATTTATAGGTTTTTAATACTTTCTAAGCCTTATTACACTTTCTAAGAAAGCTAATAATGATCCACATTATTCCTTAATTTATTTTAATGGTATTTTAACATGGAAGGGTATTGAAGGTGATGATGTTCAAGGGGATTCTTGAAGTAAAAATATGAAGCTAATTTTCATGGATTTTTTGTAAGGTTTCATGGAATTTCATTCTAGTGAACCAAAGTATTCCAAAACTAAATATTAAAAATCCAGATGGTGAAAAATATTGAAAGCTAATATCAACATTGAGATGAATATAGAAAATTTTTAGGATGAAAAAATATGATGAATTTAACCTTAAAATAAGTTTTTTTTAAATGGAATCACTTGGAAAAACATTATGGACATATTCAATGTCTGAGTTAATCATTCTTGTTTTCTACACTGAGGAAGAATCATATAGACTTAGAGTTGGTTGATTTTATGATTATTTATTTAATAAAAATGGTTCATTCCTTCTCATAATAATTTTATATTTTATTCTTGGTTCAATAGAAGAATATAAGGGAAGTAAAAAGGATGCGATGAATGTTACACCCTCATCCTCAAAATTTGACCAAGAGAGATTAAAAAAATCTTATCATTAAGGTCTATATAAAAATGGTCTATTACTTTAAGCTCTCTAGGAAGAAGGATCCTTTTGAATTTATTTTTAAAAAGGGTGATTAATATATCATTGACTTTAAAAATAAATTGGTATTAAAAACAAATATAAAGGGGTATATTGAAGATCATTTGGGATGTTATTGTAATATGTATTGTATATATTGTATATAGTTTGTTGTAAATTCAATGAGGGGTTTCATGGTAAAGGTTCCTAAGGAAAGTTTTTAAGATAGTACTACATAGAACTGTTCTTGATACTTAGAGATAATAAAGTAAGTACTAGTAGAGAATATGATTGAAGAATTATGTTGAAGGGAAGCTTGATTTACTAGAGAAGATATGTAAACTTTCCTTATGAATGTTAAGAAAATTTCTATATGAAGTTTCTAAGGAGGTTAAAGATATTTTCCTTAAAAATGATATTAAAATTTTCTAAATTAATATGTTGTTAATCCATTATTCAAATTTTATGGCATCATATAAAACCTCAGGATCGAAGATGTTTTCATACAATGGGAGAGATTCACTTTGTAACCAGACAGATAAAGTAAGAAACTATCAGACATGGATTTTTCGACATAGAACGCTAGATAAAGATCATAAAACATAGTTTAATATATGTAAGGTGACCAGATGAAGAAGTTTATAAAGGTAATAAAATCTCAATAATGTTTCTAGACACATATTACCAGATGTAAGTCATCAGATAAATTGTTTCTGAAGTTATTGGATGGAGATTTGTGAGAATTCCTAAGTAATGATTTTTATACATTCTCATAAAAAATATTGAACTAATTACAATGGGGGATAATATTGTAAGAGAAAAAATTATTACTACCTACGTAAATATAGAATAGGAATTATGTAAAGTTTATCAATGTTTTAAAAGACTTATGTAAATGTAAGAATCAGATAGAGGAAATCCAATTAGTACATTGGATAGAAAAACTATGTGTAACTGAAGTCTTTAGAAACTGAAACAATTTAGTAACCCATCTTTAATGGTTCAATATTACCAAAAAATTCCTAATAAAGTTTCTATACAAACATTTTGTACAATGTTAAAAAGGAAAGGTTTTAGTATAGGCTGTATGAAGTTCAAAATTATTAAGAGCTTTAATTATGAAGGAAATAGTTTGAGTCCATCATATGATGAATCATTTGATGTAGAATTTTGAAATAGATACAAGGAAGTGAAATGGATGGATAAAGCTCTATAGGATGGATGAAAATAAAATAACATTTTTGATGTCATCATAGGAATGATTTATTAATGTTGTACTAGACTAAGTTTTACCATCCAAGTAATGTATAAATACTGAGATAAATCATAAGAAATATCAGTTGGAAAATTAAAAAAGTCATACTGATCAATGGATTAGAATGTTAATTGGTAAAAAAAATATTTATTAAAGTATAAATAAGAATGAGTTTTGAAAATTAGGATGAATGTTCAATTTTTTTGGATGAACGAGCATCAGACTTAGATACAAAATGTCATTAGATGAATGATTGTATGAATTTATACCTGCCTAAATAAATTTATTCAAACATGAAGTATTAAGTTGTGGTTGATTAATTAGATGGAAAATTATCATACATAAAATTTAAATAGAAAGAAAGACCAGACAAAGGAATGCTAAACCATCTATTTGATCATAACAACCAAACATATGCAAGTCCATTGAATGAAGGTTTGCATTGAAAATAATCTTTCAAAAAATTATGAATACTTTGGGTAGAAGAGGAATAAGAAGATAAAATGTAATATAAGAATTTATTCCATCAGAACAAGTCATTCAGTTGATGAGGAATTAATATAAGGAAGTTAGACTGAGAAAATCAGGATAAATAAGCTCTAAAGAATTCATCAAAAAAACATATGTCGGATGGATTTTTCAATGAGATTTACATAAAATTTTAAAGTACTTAGCAATGTGGATTATTATATAATCTATCAAAATTTTTTATTTTTATATAATAATAAATTTATAATAAGGTTTTTCATGAAGTTGTTTTCATGAAGCTTCAATAAGACTCTATAATGATTGAGAATCATCCAACAAAATTCAGATGAGCAAGAAAATAAATTTGAGATCCCTCCCATTCCTAATAGAGTGTACCTATAAAAAAGGGTAAAATGGTATGGGAAAATGTGTATAGGAACTATTAACATGTATGAAAATAAAATACACTGAAGTTTTTGTGGAAAACTGAGTTTCCATCACGAATGGTTGAATAAGAGAATAACCTAAAAGAGTAAATGGTGAGAGAGTTATAAAAAAGTTATCAAAAAGAGTAATGAATCATAGTTAATCATGAAAATATTTTATGATCAGATATAATGAATAGATATTTTACTATCATGGATAATAGAAAGAGTTTTTTTATCAGGTTCATATGATAGAGACCAGATAGAGGTGTAGGGTGTTATTCATCAGATGGAGATTAGAGGAATAGAGTGTCAAGGCACACCAGAAATAAGAATACCAGATGAAAGTTGAGGTGTAGAATATTGAGGTGCTAAGTTCATAATAATACTAAAAATAGTCTTCCTAGATGTAAGGTTAGGTGAATCATATTGATTATACCATATAAAGGTAAAGAAACACCTGGCGATGTTATCAAAAGAACATTTTTGGAAAAAAATTCCAAAAATCTTCTTGCATGATTATTTTATATTGGCTCAAGAGATAATCAAAGTTTCTAACTGATGGGGGTCAGTATAATTATTTGTCATGACATAGGTATAGGTTTTTGGAAGATAATCTGAAATTTATGATTAATTATAAATACCACTCACATTTAATTGATGAAAATATTATTAGTATAAGAATCAATGGACCGATTGGAGTTTCCATGGAAAGGATATAGGTTCTCACAATAAGGATGAACCTTATAACAATTACTCTTTATTGTTTTACTTATATAATCATCATAGAACAAGGTTAAAATAGTGAGGATTATTTTTATAAATATTCATACATATTAACTAATATTAGAGGTTCGATCAATACTAAATAAGAAAGAGTTTATGTTGAATATAATCGATAAAATTTGGTCACCACTAATTCACCCGCCCCCCCAGGGTGACTTTATGATCTACCTGGGTAAATTTAATATTGAGAAACAGAAATGAGTAATGGGTGGTATAATTACCACATTCCAATAGTTCACCAATCATCTAGACATAAAAAAGTGAATAAGATAAGGAAAATTAAATAAAAAGGAATAAGATAATTATAAAGAGACTAACATTTATGGGCCAGTTTTCATTATAAATAACGGTATTTTCTAACTACATTGAGGCATTTTTTTATTTTAGGTGAAGTTAGAGGATTTTAGAGGGAGTAATAAAGGGGAATGAGTGACTAGGTATTGGGAAAACACTCAGAACATGGTGGTAGGAAATGTGTACCTGATGGAAACCCAATGGCTGCAAGGCCCCTGATAGCACCACTGGGTAACCAAACAACCTAGAGTGGGTATCAGGTTGAATTGTAGTTTTTTTAATATTGGGAGTAGTTTTATATTTTAACATAAAACTTAAAAACATAAAATAGATTTGGTTATTTATTTCACCATAATTCTCAGTTTTCTAATCCTCTAATGGTGCTCTCATTCTTCATATACTCATCCTAAAAAAACTAATTATCTATCCTTACTCAGATCATCTCTAAGTGGTCGCAATAGTTCATATTTATATTGGTTTAGGTAATTCCATACCTAATATTTATATTTATCTTATTTCTTCATATAATCATGTATAATCCTTATTCCTCTAATATAGGTCTTTTGGATCTTGTCAAACCCTTTAGTTTTCTCACAATCAAATTGTTACCGGAGTTCTATCTTGGAAAATTAAAGGTGTTTCCTTGAATTAATTTACCATAATTAATCTTATATTATTACCATAGATAAATACATAAATACATCATGTTTTTGGTATATTTTTTTCACTTAAATGGTGCAATATTATTACCTATTGATATTTTAAAGAGTTGTTATGTATATATTTGTAACGCCCCGACCCTAGTTACCCAGAGTCGGTGCATTATTACATAACATTGGCATGATCACAAGAAATATCAAATCTCGAAAGACCGATTGGTTTAGTATCCTTGGAAACACTAGATATATTCATAAGTTTTACATTACATCATAAAATGAAAAACTACTACAACAACATAATGTCTCCATAATCCACACTCATATCCCCACATAATATCCCTACAGGTCATTCATAATTTACTTCTTCACTTCCTGGGAAAAATAAAACATAGAAAAGGGGTGAGCTCAAATGCCCAGTAAGGATAACAATATAGCGGGAACCTTCATAAATAAGAATAAACATTTAAGGCAATGTATAACTAAAACAAAAGCCTTTCAAACATGAACTTTCAACATAGTATGTCATAAATAAAATGAAATAATTCCATTTACTTATTCACATGGATATTCTACTAATCGAATAATCACATGAAAAATCAATAACCACTTTCATAATGTTGGAATGCATAATGCCAGACTATCATAACAACATAGCCAAGGCCTCGTGCCAAAACTACAAATAAGATTTTTCCAAGGCCTTGTGCCAAGACACTAGTTTGTCTCATGAGACCTACCGATGCATCTAGGAGCTATAGCAGGCTCCACCCGTCACATATTAAGTCCAATGCATTCCCATATGAAAAGGTTTAAACATAACATAAACATTCGTATTAAAACTAGCATACGAAATGTCAATACTTTCACCATAAACTATGAATGGTATAAAAATAGCACATCCATAGTCAAACATATCACAAAACCTTCAATACAATATAGAAGTTTTGTACCATAATAAATCAACTTCAAATAATCTTAAAATCCATCAAAGGATGTTGGCATAGATGAAATCAAAATTCTTTTTAAATAAATATCTCATTTTATTTTGAAATCATTTAAGATCCTTATAAAATAAAACATTTTCTTTGAAAATATTCTTATAAGCTTGTAAGGGAAGCTTTGAAGATTTTATAACGGCGGAAAATAGCTGCACCCGCCGTATAAGTTAAAAAAACATTCTTACCTTAATTCTGTCGAAAAGGTTAAAAAGGAACTTGTTTTGAAAATGACCGAAAGATTCCTTTATAAACCACTTATAAAAGTCAAAAAGGGTATAAATGACTTTAACTCATATTCTAGTAAATAGTAAAAATGTTTTGAAATACATTTTTAAGAAACATGGATGTGGATGATAAAGAGAACCCAGTAGATTATTACGTATAAACAACCTCGGATAATGAAGAGATTGTGAAATAACCCTTACCTTGTACTTTTCCTTGGTTGGGGTAGGTTAACCTCCTGTATAATGGTGAAATAATTGTTATTAAATTATACAAGAATCATATATATTAATATGATATCATATATGATCTTTTAACATTGATTTGTTAATAATATCTTAGAATTATCGTCGTTTTGGGTGTTAACTTACTCATTTTATTTTATATGTTTTGTTACATAAGCCATGTTTGTTGTATATTATTCATATCCAGAATGATATCAAGTCCTTAAACATCATTTTTAAATCATCAAATGATAATTATACTTGAATGGATACGATGGAGAATGAATCTCATCGCGTTCGTGGAGACGGTAGTTCGTACGTACGCACGAGCGACAATATCATTATTTTGATATTAAAATAATATATAAATGGATGGTATATCATATATACAGAATCATTAACATGTTATATTTATTATTTACATGAGTTACACATCATTATTATACCCATCCAAATAATAATATATTGAATAACAATTACACCATGACGTGGAGACGGTAAGCCGTACGTACACACGTATGGTGACATGTTATTAAAAGGGTGGATAGAATACTGAATATGGTTGTACCATATTTATAATAACATCACAGTATATGTGAGATACTGGAGTTATTATTTTAGAATGGTAAGAACAAAGAAAGAAGAACTGGAAGAAGAAAGTAACTTGAAAAGGGGTGGTGAAAACATTACCTCTTCTTCGGGTTCTTCCTTTTGATTTGATCAAAAGGGATCCTTAGGTTGGCTTTATGATCAAACTAAGGCCTCTAGGTTGTAGTGAGGGATGTTGGGAGAGTATTTGGGTAGAGTTTGGCCGAACCAAAAGGCTTTTAAGGTGTGAAGAAATGAGAAGGAGGAGTGCCCTTTTATAAGAGGGGTGAGGGGCACCTTTGGAAGAGCTAGAAATATTAATTTATAATAAATTTTTATTTGGTTTCTAATGGATCAAAAGTTGATTATCCAAAGGTTAAGGTGGGGATAGGTCTAAAACCACTCAACCAATAGAATTTAGACAGGTTTGGGTACTTATATTAACCTTATCTTTAAGTATTAACTCTAAGTTAATTAGTTTCACTTTTACAATGTCTCTTTGTATTTTTATATAATATGGTTAATAAACTTACTATATACATCCAAGAGACCCCCAAGTGGTCCATTAATGATGAAAATATCATTATATAAGTCTCTTGGACGAACCTTATATTTTTAGGAATTTAATATCAATTAATAATATAATATTTGTTTTAAGAACTATTTTATGTGAATTTTGACACTATTCTATAGTTAATTTTTGTGAAACTCATAAAAGATTGATTACTTATAACAAATTCAATTAAATCAATACTAATATATCATATTATCCTATAAAATTAGTTTAATTCATTAAAAGTTTCATATTATATTTATTTGGGTATTTATAATATCAATTATTTTAATTTTTCACTATTATAGTAATTACTGCATCATTATTGTGTCATAAATAAAATAAATTATTTAATTTCTAAAAATTATAAATAAAATATAATTATGTAGGAAATATTTTTATCTTTCTAATGAATATTTATAATCTAAAATCCAACATATATAACCCTATGTAACAATTGTTTTTCTAAAAGATATATGCTTGTGTCATTTTTGTATTCATTTTAACTTAATTAAAATAAAGTGTCATTATCACTTACAAGTGGATCCATGGGGTCCCAAAATCGACCCAAAGATGCCCATGGTCGACCATGTATCAACCAATAGGGTTAAGACACGTTTTAGGGTAATTTAGTATTATTATAATATTATTTTTTAACCCTTATTTACCGGATTTACCCTTAACCATGGTAAATAAAATATTTACCGTAGTAATTGTTCAAAATGTCTAAAAATAAAAGTTACCTATTTACACAATTTAAACATCCTGATTCCAAATATGGAATCCATTTTCCTAAATTCAAAACACATAAGTGGAAGAAATTAATTTAAAATTAATTCCCGCTGTCAAAACAAAAAGCGTGTTTTTAAAAGATAATAACTATCAAAAGATTGACACTTGTTTATGTTCGGTTTAATTGTAAAATTATGTAAAATGACCAAAATTATATTAAATGGTAAAAATATATTCTAAATATACTTTAAAACCACTCAAATTCATAATTTATCACTATTAATTATTTTGATTAAAAAAGTTGTTTTTAATTAAAATTTAGTAATTTTCACTATTCATCAAAATATGAAAGTTATCCAAAATGTACCAAAATTTCAACTTAGGATAAATTCGATATTCCGAATCCAAAAAATGAAGTCCATTTTGAAATATAAAATATATATAATTTCAAAAAGTAGGTATTACTATTCATAACGGCTAGTTTGATTGGTTAAGGTGTGTTAGAACTCGGTGTTGCGTACAACACACGCTATCACATTATTCAAAGAGAAGCGTACCGTAGAAGATTGGGGTGTTACATTCTCCCCTCCTTAAAATAATTTTGTCCTTGAAATTTCTAGAATACTTATCACATGAAAAGACTCGGGTGGTTCTTCATCATAAGTTCCTCGGGTTCCCACGTTGCCTCTTCCATCTTATGGTTTCTCCACAAAACTTTTACCAGACGCGTCGTCCGGTTTCTCAGTACTTGTTCTCTCATATCAAGAATCCTGACGGGCTCTTCGCAATAATACAGATCAAGTTCTAGTTCTAATTCCTCATAGGTGAGTACATGCGTTGGATCAGGCATGTATTTCCTCAACAGAGATACGTGGAACACATCGTGAACTTTGGAGAGACTTGGCGGCATTGCCAATCGGTAAGCTACAACCCCAATTCGTTCTAGAATTT
Source organism: Viscum album (assembly GCA_963277665.1). NCBI lineage: Eukaryota > Viridiplantae > Streptophyta > Magnoliopsida > Santalales > Viscaceae > Viscum > Viscum album. Next base: position 1,058,374,884 of record OY728133.1, read on the forward strand.
CGAAAGGTCCGATGTACCTGGGACTCAATTTACCTTTCTTACCAAAACGTATGACTCCCTTCCACGGAGATACCTTCAAAAAAACATGATCACCGACTTGAAATTCCAAATCCTTCCTTCGATTATCGGCATAGCTCTTCTGCCTACTTTGAGATGCTTTGATGTGATTTTGGATTACTTTCACCTTTTCCACCGTTTCCTCCACCAGTTCTGGGCCTACAAGTTTTCTTTCACCAACGTCATCCCAACAGGTTGGTGTACGACATCTCTTTCCGTATAACGCTTCATATGGTGCCATCTGAATACTCGAATGGAAGCTATTGTTATAGGAAAATTCTACGAGAGGTAAGTATTGATCCCACATACCCTGAAAGTCAAGTGAGGAAGATCTCAACATGTCTTCTAAGGTCTGAATAGTCCGTTCTGATTGTCCATCTGTCTGAGGGTGGTAAGCAGTGCTCAAATGAAGTTCAGTATCCAGAGATTTCTGAAGACTTTTCCAAAATCTTGAAGTAAAATGGGGATCACGATCAGAAACAATTGATAAGGGTACTCCATGAAGTCTCACAACTTCATTAATATATAGTCTTGCTAGACGTTCCAGGGGTAGATCCTCTCTTATAGCAAGAAAATGTGCTGACTTGGTAAGACGATCAACAATAACCCATATTGCATCGTTCCTTTTAGGAGTCTTTGGTAGACCCATGACAAAGTCCATCGTAATATTGTCCCATTTCCACTCCGGTATGGGAAGAGGTTGCATGACTCCTCCAGGCTGTTGCCTTCCATCTTTCACTTGTTGACAAACCATACATCTTGAAAAAAAATCAGCAATCTCCCTCTTCATGTTGTCCCACCAAAAATGTTCCTTCAAATCTCTATACATTTTGGTGCTCCCAGGGTGTATAGAGAAATTGGAACTATGAGCATCATCCAACAATTCCCTTTTTAGATCAGGTAAATCGGGAACACAAAGTCTCTTCCCGAATTTCAAAATTCCACCTTCATACACAAAGTCTCTCAATCTCCCATCATTCACAGCTTTAATCTTCTTTTTAAATTCTTCATCATCGGTCTGAGTACTCTTAATCATTTCTATTAAAGTTGGTTTGGCAACCATTTGAAAAAGAAATGATGTTTCACCTTCCCTGGTTATTCCCATGTCCATCTTCACTAGATCCATGAAAATTGGATCCCTTTCAATTCTCATATTGTTCAAAACTCCATGGTCTTTTCTACTCAAAGCATCTGCCACCTTGTTTTCTTTCCCCGGGTGGTAGTGTATCGTGCAATCATAATCCTTGAGTAATTCAAGCCATCTCCTTTGCCTCATGTTGAGTTCTTTTTGTGAGAAAATATACTTCAAACTCTTGTGATCAGTATAAATCTCACATTTTTCACCATAGAGGTAGTTCCTCCATATCTTCAAAGAAAAGATCACAGCTACTAACTCGAGATCATGAGTAGGATAGTTTTGTTCATGAATTTTCAACTGTCGTGATGCATAGGCAATAACTCTATCATTCTGCATAAGGACACAACCAAGTCCTTTCTTCGATGCATCACTATAAATAACGAACCCATCATTCCCCGATGGTAGAGTCAATATAGGAGCATTGACTAATCTTTTCTTCAGTTCTTCAAAACATTCTTCACACTCTTTTTTCCAAACAAATTTAACCCCTTTATGTGTGAGCTTCGTTAATGGGTTAGCCAATCGGGAAAAATTCTGGACGAAACGTCGATAATAACCTGCCAAACCAATAAAACTGCGTACCTCAGTTATACTCGTAGGTTCTGGCCATTCTTGGATTTCCTTGGTCTTAGAAGGATCAACAGAGATTCCATCTTTAGAGACAATATGGCCAAGAAAAGAAATCTCCTGAAGCCAGAATTCACACTTGCTAAACTTACCATATAATTCATGCCTCCTCAGAGTCTTCAAGATAATGCGCAAGTGATTTTCATGATCTTCATAGGTTTTGGAGTATACCAAGATATCATAAATATATACCACCACAAATTCATCGATATAATCCTTGAAAACTCTATTCATCAGATCCATGAATACGGAGGGTGCATTAGTCAATCCAAACGGCATTACAGTAAACTCATAATGCCCGTACCTGGTTCGAAATGTTGTCTTCGGAATGTCTTCTTTCTTCACACACAACTGATGGTATCCAGATCGAAGGTCAATCTTTGAAAAGTATTGAGCTCCATGCAGTTGGTCAAATAAATCATCAATGCGAGGTAGGGGATACTTGTTCTTTATCGTTATAGCATTGATCTCCCTATAGTCGATACATAACCTCATAGATCCATCTTTATTTTTAACAAAAAGAACAGGGGCTCCCCATGGAGAAACACTAGGGCGAATAAATCCTTTATTACTCAATTCCTCTAGTTGTTTCTTTAGTTCAACTAACTCTACAGTAGCTATTCTGTAAGGGGTCTTCGATATAGGCCTTGATCCAGGAATTAAATTAATGGAAAACTCAACTTCTCGTTCTGGAGGATGTCCAGGTAAATCTTCCGGAAATACATCTACAAATTCTTTCACAACAGGTACATCCTCTATTTGAACATTCCTTTCCTCACCCGCAGTTATTTCATTCTCTTCCTCCCCAATAATTGAATTTAGTTGAGCTATTGAGGGTGGATCTAAATAAGAATTAGGTGGTGACGATTCTGCTCTAAAGATAAGGTGTTCCTTATCATTATCATCAAGAATCGTAACCTCTTTCTTCTTAAAATAAATCTTCGCATCATAGTCCAAAATCCAGTCCATACCGAGGATTATATGAAACTCAATCATAGGTATGACGATGAGATCAGCAGATAAAGAAAATTTATGTGCTCTAATGGGGACTGATTCACAAAACTTTGTTGCAATGATACTTCCCTTAGGAGTTTTAACTGACAACTCCCTTATTAAATCAAATTGGAAACATCTAATTTTCTTAGCAAACTGGGAAGATATGAAACAATGCGACGATCCAGAGTCAAATAATGCATTTGATAAACTTGAGGAAACCATTAAATTACCTGCCACCACGTCTTTTGGAGCTTCTACCTCTGCAGTAGTGATAGCATAAGCCTGGCCTTGATCCCTTGGCCTTTTCTGAGGTAAGTTCTCCTGACGCTTAGGACATTAATTCGCATAATGTCCCATCTCCCTGCAATTGTAGCACTGAACGTTGGTGGCTTCCTTCTTCCCTTTGCAATCACGAGCTTGGTGGCCTTTTTCACCACACTTGTAACAGACTCCCATTCCCTTCAAGCAAGCACCGGGGTGTTTCTTCCCACATTTACCACAGGATGGATATTCAACCTTTCCTTTCTTCCCCTTATTTCCATTCCCAGATTGATCAGCAGGCCTCTTCTTCTCTTGATTTTCTTTAAAGTCATAATACTTAGAGAATTCCTTTTCGGTCTTGATAGCACATGAGACAATGTCTTCATACGACGAAAAGGATTGTGAGACTAATGCTCGACAGAGAAATGGTTTTAACCCATCAAAGTAATGATCAATCTTACTTCTTTGGTTACGTATATAATCACCAGCATACCTTTCTAACCTTGTAAAGTTAGCCTCATACTTTGTGACATTCTCATCCTCCTTCTGTCTCAGACTTAGAAATTGCCTTTCCATATCTGCTCGATGGTCGCGAGGAAAGTATTTTTCTGAAAACAGATCTTTGAACTCCCTCCATTCCATATTTGATACTTCATCATCTTCCTTCGTATTTTGAATCAATGACCACCATTGATCAGCATCTCCAGTGAGGCGGTAAACTGCCATGATAACTTTTTCCCTTTCACTGCTCCCCAAAGCCTGAAATATTTTCTCTAGGGAAAATATCCATTGCTCAGCTACTAAGGGATTTTTACTCCCATTGAACGTTGGTGGTTGTTGCCTCATGAATCGATCTAACATTGATCCTCCACGCTGCGGATCAGGGTGCTCCATACGGGTAAGGTTATTATTCATAACCTGAGTAAGTTGTCCCAGTATGGTGATTAGCTGATCGGCTCCAGTTGAATCACCATCTCCACTATAATTATCTTGAGCAGGAGGGAAATCCCTACATGGAGTGCGTACATTGATACAGTTTCCATTTCTTCCACTAGGCGCCATTTCTAAACAATGGCATAAACTAGATCAGTTTATGAATCAAAATACATAATCCCATACTTATAAAACACTTAACATAAATTGAACTATTTATGGATATAATCCATAATCATAAGAATGTTTTCTTTGAGGAAGTATATACTCATAATCCCTTCAAAATGATTTGTAAAGAAAATGAGAGTTATCCTAAGCATATCCCCCGGGAGTGTCGTAACCAAGAGTGCAGCAAGGCCCGTTGTCGTGCACCAGTTCCCGTTCGAGTCTAGCTCAAAGAGGTGTTTTCGGGTTTTACCCCTAGGTACATCTGTGCCAGAGCCGCCTCTACCTGCTCGTATCCAGACAGGGATGTATTGCTCGGAAAACTCACAAAATCTCTACAATACCAAAATTCTAGGAAGTTCTTCTATACTAATCCTCAAAGTTCATCTTAGGTCTACGTGCTCTAATCAGAGTTTATCTAAATCTAGTTTCCAAGGTTTGTACTAAACTTCCTCTAATACCAACTGTAAGCCCCGAACCTAGTTACCCATAGTCGGTGCATTATTACATAACATTGGCATGATCACAAGAAAGATCAAATCTCGAAAGACCGATTGGTTTAGTAGCCTTGGAAACACTATATATATTCATAAGTTTTACATTACATCATAAAATGAAAAACTACTACAACAACATAATGTCTCCATAATCCACACTCATATCCCCACATAATATCCCTATAGGTCATTCATAATTTACTTCTTCACTTCCTGGAAAAAATAAAACATAGAAAAGGGGTGAGCTCAAATGCCCAGTAAGGATAACAATATAGCGGAAACTTTCATAAATAAGAATAAACATTTAAGGAAATGTATAACTAAAACAAAATCCTTTAAAACATGAACTTTCAACATAGTATGTAATAAATAAAATGAAATAATTCCATTTACTTATTCACATGGATATTCTACTAATCGAATAATCACATGCAAAATCAATAACCACTTTCATAATGTTGGAATGCATAATGCCAGACTATCATAACCACATAGCCAAAGCCTCGTGCCAAGACTACAAATAAGATTTTGACAAGGCCTTGTTCCAAGACACTAGTTTGTCTCATGAGACCTACCGATGCATCGAGGAGCTATAGCGGGCTCCACCCGTCACATATTAATTCCAATGCATTCCCATATGAAAAGGTTTAAACATAACATAAACATTCGTATTAAAACTAGCATACAAAATGTCAATACTTTCACCATAAACTATGAATGGTATAAAAATAGCACATCCACAGTCAAACATATCACAAAACCTTCAATACAATATAGAAGTTTTGTACCATAATAAATCAACTTCAAATAATCTTAAAATCCATCAAAGGATGTTGACATAGATGAAATCAAAATTCTTTTTAAAGAAATATCTACTTTTATTTTGAAATCATTTAAGATCCATATAAAATAAAACATTTTCTTTGAAAATATTCTTATAATCTTGTAAGGGAAGCTTCAAAGATTTTATAACGGCGGAAAATAGCCGCACCCGCCGTATAAGTTAAAAAAATATTCTTACCTTAATTCTGTCGAAAAGGTAAAAAAGGACCTTGTTTTGAAAACGACCGAAAGATTCCTTTATAAACCACTTATAAAAGTCAAAAAGGGTATAAATGACTTTAACTCATATTCTAGTAAATAGTAAAAATGTTTTGAAATACATTTTTAAGAAACATGGATGTGGATGATAAAGAGAACCCAGTAGATTATTACGTATAAACAACCTCGGATAATGAAGAGATTGTGAAATAACCCTTACCTTGTACTTTTACTTGGTTGGGGTAGGTTAACATCCTGTATAATGGTGAAATAATTGTTATTAAATTATACAAGAATCATATATATTAATATGATATCATATATGATCTTTTAACATTGATTTGTTAATAATATCTTAGAATTATCGTCGTTTCGGGTGTTAACTTACTCATTTTCTTTTATATGTTTTGTTACATAAGCCATGTTTGTTGTATATTATTCATATCCAGAATGATATCAAGTCATTAAACATCATTTTTAAATCATCAAATGATAATTATACTTGAATGGATACGATGGAGAATGAATCTCATCGCGTTCGTGGAGACGATAGTCCGTACGTACGCACGAGCGACAATATCATTCTTTTGATATTAAAATAATATATAAATGGATGGTATATCATATATAAAGAATCATTAACATGTTATATTTATTATTTACATGAGTTACACATCATTATTATACCCATCCAAATAATAATATATTGAATAACAATTACACCACGACGTGGAGACGGTAAGCCGTACGTACGCACGTATGGTGACATGTTATTCAAAGGGTGGATAGAATACTGAATATGGTTGTACCATATTTATAATAACATCACAGTATATGTGAGATACTGGAGTTATTATTTTAGAATGGTAAGAACAAAGAAAGAATAAGTGGAAGAAGAAAGGAACTTGAAAAGGGGTGGTGAAAACATTACCTCTTCTTCGGGTTCTTCCTTTTGATTTGATCAAAAGGGATCCTTACGTTGGATTTATGATCAAACTAAGGCCTCTAGGTTGTAGTGAGGGATGTTGGGAGAGTATTTGGGCAGAGTTTGGCCGAACCAAAAGGCTTTGAAGGTGTGAATAAATGAGAAGGAGGAGTGCCCTTTTATAAGAGGGGTGAGGGGCACCTTTGGAAGAGCTAGAAATATTAATTTATAATAAATTCATATTCGGTTTCTAATGGATAAAAAGTTGATTATTCAAAGTTTAAGGTGGGTATAGGTCGAAAACCACTCAACCAATAGAATTTAGACAGGTTTGGGTACTTATATTAACCTTATCTTTAAGTATTAACTCTAAGTTAATTAGTTTCACTTTTACAATGTCTCTTTGTATTTTTATATAATATGGTTAATAAAATTACTATATACATACAAGAGACCCCCAAGTGGTCCATTAATGATGAACATATCATTATATAAGTCTCTTGGTTGAACCTTATATTTTTAAAAATTTAATATCAATTAATAATATAATATTTGTTTTAAGAACTCTTTTATGTCAATTTTGACACTATTCAATAGTTGATTTTTGTGAAACTCATAAAAGATTGATTACTTCGAAAAAAGTAAATTAAATCAATAATAATATATCATATTATCCTATAAAATTAGTTTAATTCATTAAAAGTTTCATATTATATTTATTTGGGTATTTATAATATCAATTATTTTAATTTTTCACTATTATAGTAATTACTGCATCATCATTGTGTCATAAATAAAATAAATTATTTAATGTCTAAAAATTATAAATAAAATATAATTATGTATTAAATCTTTTTATCTTTCTAATGAATATTTATAATCTAAAATCCAACATATATAACCCTATGTAACAATTGTTTTTCTAAAAGATATATGCTTGTGTCATTTTTGTATTCATTTTAACTTAATTAAAATAAAGTGTCATTATCACTTACAAGTGGATCCATGGGGTCCCAAAATCGACCCAAAGATGCCCATGGTCGACCATGTATCAAAAAATAGGGTTAAGACACGTTTTAGGGTAATTTAGTATTATTATAATATTATTTTTTAACCCTTATTTACTGGATTTACCCTTAACCATGGTAAATAAAATATTTACCGCAGTAATTATTCAAAATGTCTAAAAATAAAAGTTTCCTATTTACACAATTTGAAAATCTTGATTCTAAATATGGAATCCATTTTCCTAAATTCAAAACACATAAGTGGAAGAAATTAATTTAAAATTAATTCCCGCTGTCAAAACAAAAAGCGTGTTTTTAAGAGATAATAACTATCAAAAGATTGACACTTGTTTATGTTCAGTTTAATTGTAAAATTATTTCCAATGACCAAAATTATATTAAATGGTAAAAATACATTCTAAATATACTTTAAAACCACTCAAATTCATAATTTATCACTATTAATTATTTTGATTAAAAAAGTTGTTTTTAATTAAAATTTAGTAATTTTCACTATTCATCAAAATATGAAAGTTATCCGAAATGTACCAAAATTTCACCTTAGGCTAAATTCGATATTCTGAATCCAAAAATGAAGTCCATTTTGAAATATAAAATATATATAATTTCAAAAAGTCGGTATTACTATTCATAACGGCTAGTTTGATTGGTTAAGGTGTGTTAGAACTCGGTGTTGCGTACAACACACGCTATCACATTATTCAAAGAGAAGCGTACCGTAGAAGCTTGGGGTGTTACAATATTTTTGCGGTTCAGTCCCTTATTAATCATATACATATATATGGTTTTCCTAGAAATGATTTCGTTACAAGTGAATCTAAGGGAAATCAAAATGATTTATCTAATAAATGACTTCTATAATGGGTTTGTAAAGAAAATAAATTATTGAATAATTCTATTTTTCCTTAACTAATGAGAATGGCCTGATAATGATTTGATATAATCTATTCCTTTTTGTGCATTATATTAGAATGATAATTGTTCATTATTATTTATTCATGGTTGATGAGTTATGATAGATGAGTAAATTTCATATATGCAATGACAAAAAATTTTAGTATATCATCAACTTATTCTTCGTTCTTTAATTAAGGAATACATTTATAACTTTTTATTTGATATTTTGGCCATGTTTAACATGTGGGAATATGTATAAATTATTGTATATGAGATTGAGAATGTATCCACATGTTTATTAATAGGTTGATGTTAGGATATGGGCCTATTATTCCCTAAATTGTTATGCCCTTTCCTCTATTCCTTAAGGAATGGGATGATAATCCTCACTAACTATGTATACATGATTCCCTTTCCCTAGTATGGGTCATTAGGCTATGAATTAGTATGCACACATCTACATATATATGTGGGAATATATATATATATATGAGTATGGTATTTATATATGGTCAAATAATTTTGAGTATAAAACCAATGGTATATTTCAGACTCTAAGATGATTCACAAAATTGGTATGTAGGGTATGGACCCTCCTAGTATAGAGTGTTTATTACCATAAATAATATCCAACTTAAAAGACTTGTTTAAGAATATTGTCTTTTTTGCATTGATTATTCTCATTTTCCTCATATTGTTTACATTTAAATTATTATTTATGATAGTTTGTTAAGGGTGGGTTGTGTATCACCACATGATTTTATGATATATTTCACTTGAAATAAATTTGATTTCCTTGATAGCTTACTTTACATGAAATGTTTAGTTTAAATAAACCACATTATACTATTAAAATATTATTATTTCCAAGAAATTATATTAGAGGGTATGAATAAGACTAACTAAATTTTAAAAAATTATGGTTTACACTTGTATGAAATTAATTCATTATTTATCAATTGATTAGAAATGAATATAAAAGAGGTGTTTTTTTGAAAATCTATTTTTACACACCTAACGTATTTTTATCTTAATAAATTAAATTAATCACTATTTATGAATTATATTAATGAAATTTATATATTATATATTAAATAAAATCTTTTACTATTCATTTAATGGTTTTTACTAGGAATGAGATAAGAATAAATGTAGTTTTGTGCTTAAAATTCATTTTTTAAAACTAATTTCATTGCGTTTTCACGCTTATTTCTAAAATTGATTTTTGAAACTTTGTTAAATTTAATGTTGAAAAATGGATTCCATATTTTTAATTACTAAATTAAAATTTGGTAAATATTTCCATTTTATTTTTGGTCATTATTAATAGTAACCATTGTAAATATTTTTCACCTAGTTAAGGGTAAATCGGGTAATTATGATTAAAAATAATGTGATATTCTTTTAAAAATATCTCTAACACTTACCTTTATCCTATAGGATGAGTATATTTATACCATAATCTTATAATTTTAGAAAATATTGAAACTTGGTGGAATTTTTCTTTGATTATGACCTTTATATTATTTTAATAAAAGGATAAATACAAATTGTTACTATCTTAACTTTAATATCTATAATGTTTTTTCATGAGGATAAAAAGAGTTAATGTTCAGTTATAAATAAATTTTTGAAATATTAATTAATTTATTTTATCATGTTAATTTAATTTTAATTTCTAGTGATTTAATAATTACCTTAAATGCTTATGTAATGCTGATACAATATTTATTAAAGTCACATAAAAATAAATAAATGATTTTAAATATATTAAAAGTGATACAATTTGGACGAATTATTGTGTTACGTGAATTTTTTAGATACATATATCAGAATAGCGATGTTTTAAAATATTTTATTTTAATTAAATTTTAATCATATTGTCTTTAAATTCAAACTATGTGAATAATCCAAAAAATGACTTTAATGGTATCTTATGTTAAATAATATAGTATTAAATGATTTTAAATTCATAAAAATATTATATTCATCTAATTTAATGTTATATGCTATATAATATCTATAATTTTACACTTATGGGTCACTTTTCCTTTTATAGTAACATTCTTGTCCCTTAAATAGTAAAAATTATTGATATCATGATTGTTGTCAAAAGGGTTAACGATGGGTTAAAACTAAAATATAAGTTTTTAAAAATAATATAACCTTGTATAAATATTATTATATGAGATTATTGAAACTTATAATCATCCTATATTTAGAATATATCATTTTTTATCCACATGAACCTGAAAATTAAATTATATTAATTTAATACTTTAAGTCATTCCAAGGGTTCCCCTCCCCTCACGTGTAAAAGGGAACCTCCTCTCCTCCTTTATTCACAAAGTTTTAGCCTTCTATATTGGAAACTACCTAAACTAATATCATAGTAGATTACCTACCTATCTTCTATATCTTCTTATCTTTCCAATAGACCATCCTTTCAAGGCTTACGAAGTAAGATAAACATGGTTTTTCAATAAACATGTATAACTCTTAATCGAGTAATTTCTATTTTATTTTTTGTTATACCTCCTATAAATCCATGGTATCCATTTTAAAATAATTAAATAAGTATATTAAATATAATTAATTTTTATTATTATGATTTAATAACCATTATCCACCTCATTTCCATCATATGGTGAAACAAAATGTCTCTTGTTTGTACGTGTGGTCTACCACCTCCACGAAGCGATGCATTTTTTTCATTACCTCATCATATTAATTTTTCTAATAATATAGTTAATGAATATATATGATATTTTTGATATTATTATAGTTTTATAAATGTGAATTATTATTTACATTTCTTTATTTCCATCCATCAAAAATTGGAAACATCACTCATGTGTACGTACAGGTTACCATCTCCATGAAGATACATAATTCATTTTTCATCACCACTTTATATGAATATTTATAAAAGGTTATATAATAATTACATATGATACTCATGAAATTATAAAAATTATTTATATTATGAAATTTTGATCAAAGTATAAGGATTGGGAACTAATTAATCAAAACATGTATGAAAAATGAAGTAGTTATCACCTAGAATAGTGATTTTAATAAATAATTATTAATAAATAGGTTATAAGATGTTATAAGTAAATAGTATATGATAATATATATATTATTATTTATATTTAATATATTTATAATAAGTATATATTTATTATAAAGGAGGTTTAAATACATATTAAGAAAGACAAGACTTGATGTAAGGGATTTATGTTTCAATCCCATTTTAATTAGGATTGTTTATGCATGAATTTCCATTCAAGAAATTATATGTTCCTTATCTAAAAAACAAATATAATTTTTCTTATCCAATGTTAATTTGTATGATTTTAAATTTTTATTACCATTTCCATATATTTGGTACTCAAAATGGTTCAGAAAATGTTTTGAAGAAAATTTGGCCTTATTTCTCCTCTTTCGACTAGAAAACCTTTTTCTTCTATATCCTGTTTTCCAAAAAACTTTCAATAAATTTTTTGAATAATGTAAAATAATTTTTTAAATTAAATTTTACCCATTTTTTAATTTTTAAAAAATTTATTAAGAATAATCTTCTTTTCATATTCTGAACAAGGTACTTTTATTGAATGTGTAAATAGAATATTTGTTTTAACAATTACATCATGAGCGAAATATCCCACCACCACGATTGCTCAGTTATTTGAGGATTACATTATAATTTTTCATGTTACCTTTCAAATAAAATGGTTTTTATTATATTTTTTTAAATTTTGATATTTTAAAGTTAATTAAAAATGAAAAGGATATTTTCCTCAAGAAATGTTCCAGTGATCTTTTGAAGACATTTTTTATCTATGATAAAATACTTTGATGTTACATATGCTTTACTAGGGATATGATATAATGATACCATCCTTATTATTTATTTTTATATTTTATGATTATTATGATGATATTTTTACAAAATTCTTCCATTTCCCATGAGTTATGCTATGATGAAATAAGAAAATTTTTATGAAACCCGTATCTTTTCTACAGATCATACTATGATGAAATAATTAATGTTTTATGATATTGTGGAACACATATTTATGTTTTTCATTATGTGATAGGTGTTTGGTTAAATCCCTCCAATGAATTGGGTAAATACTTATATATCATGATATAATTATAAGAAATGATTTGATTTTCTCAATCCACTATGGGAAATGGGTATGGATTCCTAATCTACTATGATATAAGAAATAGGCGGTGATAACTGATCCATTATGATATGGGTAATTTATAGTGATTCTTGGTCTGTTATGATATGGGATATTGGTGTTGATTCTTAATAAACTATGATATGATGGTATCCGTAGTTAAATATGATATATGATATGGTTTCTATGCCTATGATGGTGCCACACTATTTTGACATGTTTTATGCCTATGATTTGAAGTCATATATCTTCCTTGATTTATGATGATTCCTTAATTTTATGATTCATTTATTTTAAAATGATAAATTTGTTTTCATGAATCATGTTTATGACCAATGATAGATTTGGTATAAAATCTATAAGTTACGATCATGATCTCATACCCTTGTTTTTATCTTATTCTTTCATATTCTCTTCAATTGATATCTCTCATGTGTAACCTTACTAAGCATCTAATATCACCCTTTATTATGTTTCCTTTTCCAAATTTAAGAAGAAATGTTTTAATTATGATATGTAAAGAAGGGTATAATGTGAGAAGAATATTGTGAGTCATGATAACAATTATATCTAAATAAGATATATATGTATCTAGTCTGTAAGTATACTAAACCTTTTACAGTTATGGGGTATGTTATTTTTATTAAAAGTATTTAATATTCATCTAAAAGGATATACTATTATGTGTGAAATGTTTGGTTCACCTCAGCTAGTATAAGAGTAGGGTTTAGGTATTTTTGAATATTTGAATTAGATATCTTTTGTGAAAATCCTAGGGATAAGTCTAAGTATAGGATAACATTCTATAGTTTGGTAAGGTAGAGATTGTGTGGTTTTATTAGAAATAAATCCCTTCCTGAATATAATAAGTGGACATGGTTTTGGAATAGATGAAACTAGGGGTAATAACCCTGAAAAGAGTTGGTTGAGTATATTTCGACCATCATTATGGTTCACGGTGAATGGGCCCTTACTGCGCACCTGATTTGACACTCCTAGGGGATATTATTTAATTAATTCACATATTATTTTGGTATAATTATAAAGGATTTTAATAGATAATGACCAAGGATGACCTAGGTTAAACCTAGGGGTTATGGAATTAGAATAAGTTATCATGATTTATAAATTCTATTAATGATTTTTCCTGATTATGTGATTTCACACTTTGATTATTGTAACTTTATTATTACACTATGATTTTGGTTATTTTAAATTATTATAATGATAAAGAACTATGCTAATAAAAAATGTGATGGGAAATGAAATGATTGTACTCTTGAGTAACTAAATGTTATAAGAGATGTAATATAGAATCTTGTTTTTATTCTCACACAACTTTCTCATGTCATGAATCATGATGAGATTATAAATGATCAAAGGAGGGAACCGTGTGCTGTTGATTATTTCATGAGGAAACATCCACCTTATTTTAGTGGAAAATATTATCCACTAGTGTCTGAGAGATGGATCAGTTCCACTGAGAAAATATTTTCTATTCTCCAGTGCTCAGAACATGAAAATTTTATCTTATCCATTTATGATTTAGAAGGTCAAGAAGATAAGTGGTTAAAACTTATTAAGAATATGAGGAAATATGGAGAAATTTAATCCCTATAATGGAATGATTTTAAGAGAATATTTTTCAGTATGAACTTCCCTCTTATTCTATATACAAAAAATAGAGAAGGAATTCCTTGATCTTTAGAAGAAGGATGATGAATCCATTGGTACATATGAGGAAAATTTTACAATATTTTCAAGGTATGATTTAGGTTTAATAATCAGACCTAAAATAAAAATTTATTGATTCTTTTGTGGCTTAAAAACAAGTCTCTTGAAGGCATTGTCTATAATAGACTTCATTAGCTATGAAGAAATCCTTCTATGTGCTATCAAGGAAGAAATTGAACTTAGATATTCCCATCATTCCCATGGTTTTTGATAAGAAAAGTAAGATGGAATCTCATGGAAACTCGAATTAATTCCATAGTGACAATAAATTCTAGTCATACCCATGCTAGAAATGTGGGAGGAAATATAAAGTGAAATTTTTAAAGGAAACCGATAGGTGCTTTAATTGTGGATGTTTATTTCATAAATCCCATGAATGTTGAAAGATGGTAAAGAGGCTAATTGATACAACAAAGTGAAGGAAGATTCCAAATAATAAACCACCCACACTCTGATGATTAAAAGGAAAGGAGTGTTTATATTACAGAAAAAATGCATAAATATGAAGGTTTATGATGATGATTGGTATTGATGACCTTTTAATCCCAAATATAATGGGAAATCTCATACGATTATGACTACTAAAGTGGTTTACAAGAATTATAATGGCCCTTCCTTTTATTAAATTACTATTAAATCATTTTAAAGATAAAAAACATAATAATATTACAGTATAAGGATCCAGAGGTTTAGTGTCTTAGTAAAAGTAGGACCAACATTTACAACATTAGGCATAAACATTTATTTAATTCCTTCTTCTCTAGATTTGTATTGGATCTTGACATCTCAATAGTATATGTAGTCACCTAAGGATATATATCAAAAAGGGGTGAGATAAAATCTCAGTAAGAGGATAGATAAGGACAATATAGTAATGGGTGAGAATAATCACAACATAGGAAAAGGATCATGAACATAATAAGAAGCATTAATAAAAGACTTGAAATGTGGCTATGCATAAAAATAAAACATCATGTCTTAGTGGTCATCTACCAAACATAGTTGTGAAAAAATATAGCATCATGTTCACACATCATTTCAATTTAACTCATTATATTCATCACTTTACCCTCTACATTGGAGTGCTGTATAATTCCAAGTGCATCCGTTACATCATGACATTCATTTTGTGCTATATAATTCCGGGTGCACCCATCACATCATAATATTATCATTATCATGCATGCCACATAGAATATATATTAAAAATGAACATAAATAACCCATGTAAAGGAATTAGTTTCATCACATAATATCACATTCATAAACTTTGGATTCCCAAAACAAAGAGGGAATAACATACTTGATACAAGAACCATCAACCTTAAGTGAGAAGTGAAAGGTGTGCTTTTTAAAGAAGATTTATTTTGGAAAACATTTGTTTGACATAAACCCTAGTAGAAAAAATTTATATCTCAGAAAAGTTAATATAATTATGAATAGATTATTTTTGAGTAGTGATCATACCAGAAATGGAGTTAAAGAGGGAGAACCTGAAGAAATAAAGTTGGGTTTAAGAATTTCCACTTACCTTGTATCTGAACACTTTCTTCACTTTAATGTCCTGTATAAGCACATTATATTCATTAATTAACAATTTCATAACCTTGTGTACATTAATATGGTTCATTATGGTTTCATTAAGTTATATTATGGGCCTTTATATGAGTTATTGAGTTTAAATTCATTGTTTGGGAATTTTCATTTTTATGGTTTTCTTGAATAGATCACTTTTATTCATGAATGGAAGTTCGTATAGAACATGGATAAACATCCAGAATAGATATTTCATGTTATTAATGATATTACAGGAGTTTAAATTATATTATAATGAATTATTTTATATACCATGTGGATGAATCATTAGATAAAAATTTAATGATGATCGTTTGGGTTAATTCGGGTGGTTTTTCGACTACAACGAACTTGTTTTGTTTAATAATTTAGTAATATGTACATAAGTTAGTTCCAGAACACTAAATGGTATATAATAAAAATAATATAATCTCTTTAAACCATAAAAATTGTTTCATGACCAGATCTGAAGGCGGTAAAGGAAAAAAAGAAAACATGTCATTCTTGAAGGTGATAAATTAACACCTCATGAACAACGTTTTCCTTTCTAAAATAAAAGAAAGAAGAAGAGAAGGGTCTTGGATGATATATTATCCCATTAGTATCATAAAATTACATTATAGTTATGATAATGTAGTTAACATACCATTTTTATGAGGATATTTGGAGAGATATTAAGAAAAGAACTTGAAATTGAAAGGAAATTAAAGGAAGAGAGAGAGAGAGAAATTACCTCTTGAATCCTCTTCTTGAGATCCTCTTTAAGCAACCTAGGATTGGTATTTTTATGAGACTATAAGCTCTTGGATATAGGGGAGGGGATAAGTAATATGTTTGGACAGAGTTTAGACAAGTCTTGAAGCTTTAGAGGGGTGGTTTGGCAAAGGGGGGGGGGAGGGGTTATTTATACATGAGGGGAGGGTGTTTTTAGAATAAAATATTAAATAAAATAATATATCAAATGTTAAAGTTTTAATAGTAGTTTTTTGACATCATAAATCATATATTAATATAATATAATTTGTTTTATACTTTCAATAATCTTTATAATTTTAATTCAATAATTTATTAAAAGGAAAGTGAAATAAAGGGAAAAAGATACTTTAAGGAATCACATTTTGACTTTAGGATTTGGAAAGTTCTTGTTAGGTTTGAAAATTGAGTTTATTGAATTTTAAGAAACCATTTATGAAATTAAATATAACATGGCCTAATATAAAGTTCTAGAAATTTAATTTCATCATTACACCATGAATGATGTAATTTAAGATATATCAGTTATGTGAAAAATTGTATTTTTACTATTCACCCAAAAATTGAAGTTTTTCAGAGAATTAAAAAAAATCACCCTAAACATTTTTTAATGTATATAATCCAAAAATGAACTCCATTTTTTCAAAAATAATTTTTTAAATATTATTAATTTAATTTTTAATTAAAATCATAATTTACTTGAAAAATATAGATTTTAAAATTAAAAACGATTTCATTATGCCTTAAAAAATTACATAAGGTCTTATAAAATTATCTTAAAACACAAAAGACTTAGAATTTTTAATTTATGAAAACATTTTTGGAAAATATCCATTTTTTAAATTAATTAATTAATTATAATTAATTATTTATGACTTACAAAAACACCAATACTTTTACTATAGTCAAATTGTCACTTATAAGATGCCTAAATTTTATTTAATCATTCATGGTTAAGGTTACTATTATTTTGGATGATTTACTATTCATAAGGGTAATATTACTATTCATAAGGTTGGGTTACTATTCACTAAAAATTAATTTTGTCCTATCAGACTCCAAAGATCTTACTGATTGCAACTGTGCATGTCAAATTCTCGAAATTCAAAACATAAAAGTGAAAAAATTATGTTTAATGGTCACATAGTATTTAGTATCATTATATGTCATTGTGATTCATAATTTTATTATACTATAAGGCATAATTATAATAATGGAATTCCATTGATAAAATGTTGGGTCATTACATTCTTCCCCCCTTTATGAAATTTCGCCCTCGAAATTTCATTTTACATAAATAGGTGAGGGTACTTCTCCTTCATCACCTCCTATGGTTCCCAAGTGGCTTATTCAAAATTATGGTTCCTCCACAAAATTTTAAAAATATGAGTTGTCTTGTTTTGTAGTACCTTATCTCTCCTATCCTAAATCTTTATTGGCTGCTCCTCATAAGACATGTCGTCTTCCAGCTATACCACCTTTGATTTCAGAACATGTGAGGGATCTAGTAAGTACTTCCTCATGAGTGATATGTGAAACACATCATGAACTCGAGCCATATTTGATGGAAGTGAAATCCTATAGGCTACGGATCCTATGTGGTCAAGGATCTCAAAGGGGCCAATGTACCTTGGGTTTAGCTTCCCTTTCTTCCCAAACTGCATGACTCTCTTCCATGGTTGTCACGAACCAAGCCGGGTCGTCATCTGACCCGGTGCCCGAACCGGTCCACGACATGGCCCGAAGGGCGTTCCCGATCCCCACGGGTTGGAAACTAGTGCCATGAATCAAAATAAACAAGTTGGGAACGATTTTGGTCCATAACAAGGATGAATAAACATAAACTAAACAAGCAAATAAATAAAGGAAAAAAAGACCAAACAACTTGGCAGCGGAAAAAGGAATTAAAGAAGCGACGTGACATACCTCAAGTGACCCCATGGGTCAACGCGGAACGTAAACCACACTCGCTCCCAAAAGCGACCCAAGTCTGAAACCTGCAACTGAAAAGAAAAGTAGGCATGAGCACCAAGATGCTCAGTAGGAATGCCAAAATATAACCACGTCATATTCCCCTGACTTTAGTAAGAAATCCAATCATGCCAGTTTGAAAATAAGGTATAATAAAATAATGTTTTTCCTTCTTTTCAAATTCAAGTAATGAGTTTTCATTTTCAAGTAAAGCATTTCACTCCCACTACATTTTCAAAATAGGTTCCAAGCATGCATTAACATTTAAAAAAAATGAAAAGAAACCAGTTTGGATTAAAATATGGTTTTCACAAACAAACATCAAGTATGAAATGACTGAAAAGAAAGTTACATCACTAGCATCATGTCACAAATGAGCACCATGGCTAATACCTATAGGTATCTAGAACAAGTGGGAACCTAGAGACCTCGTACCTCAGTGAAACATGGCTTAGAAGACCACGACCCTCAGAAAACATGGCTTAGAAGGCCACGAACCTCAGAAAACATGGCTTAGAATACCATGACCCTCAGAAATTCATATGTTTAGTTAGTGTTGTTGTGTCAATCCTACTAGAAAAACCGGGAAGAACCCCTATCGTGTCATCTAGAGTACTAGTCCTGGTCACCCACCTAGATACCCATGTTTCCCATTATGCTCTATTTCAAGTGGTGGTGAGTTTTCTTTATCAAGCAAACATATATGTACATAACACTTTGTTTTTTTAAAACTCATTCAACATCTCACCACCACTCTCCCTCCTTGAGCGCATTCCCCCTCTTTTACATCACACAATGCATATGCATCAAATTAGGCACATGATAACACATTCAACTAAAAAAAATATTTTTTCTAAAACCAAGGGGGGCGTGCCTCAAGAGAGGTTTTTCTTTTTCATAAAACATTCTTAAGATGCCAAATGGGATTAATTACATAAAGGGAACAATTTTTACAATCAACCGACCAAAAGGACAAACATCTTTGGAAATACACCATACCAATTCAAAACCACTTAAGAAATCAATTTTCAAGAAAAGTCACTTAAGACCAACAACGTTTGAAATACATTTCAATTTCCAAAAAAAAGGCATAATAGTTTCTAGCAACTGCAATCAGATTCCATAGCATGTGTATATAGCATAGTGTAAAACATATTTTTAAAACAATCAAGCAATTATGAATTTCAAATTAAAAGTATAGGCATAGGGGACCTACCTCAAACATGCCCTTATTTGTCGACGACCACTCGAACTGACCCTGCACACTTCCATGCACATGCATTTATACATATATATATAAATACCCCTAGCTGCATTGCACATATTCTCCATGCCATGATTAAATATGTACAAAGAGGGCATTTATATGTATATGTCTTACCTTATGAATGCACAAGTAGGAATTTCTGACACCTGGAACTTGAAACCACTGTAGCGAGGGCCAACGCATTACACAAATAATTTAATAAAACAAATTAACACTTTAACAATCTATAAAAATTTCAAAATAACGCATCAAGGGTTGGGGCCAAAATAAAAACATTCAAAACATCCTTTTTAAAACCAAACGTGCCAAAATGCAACACCAAAACACCAACTGCATCCTACACACATTATAATAGACGAACTGCATAGTTAAAAAAAACTGATAAACAATTCAGCATGAGTTTTTTTCACAGAAAAGTTTCATGCGCAACGCATAAAAAACTACTAGAAAAAGAAAATGCACCCAAACCTTAGGCATAACTAGATTCACAGCCTTAAAGTCCTTAAATAAATCAATTCCAAAAGTCATAAAACAATCATGAATAATGCAACATAGGACACTCCTCAAAACACCCAAATTCCTTTTCTTTTTAAAATCAAATGCACACTAAAAACCTTTCCAAACATCATTCGCATCACTCACAAAATTTCAAATAACCAACTTCACTATTTATAAATTAACGTCAAATAACACAAAAATGAGTTTTTCTCAAAAACACACCCCATTATATATGAACATGATATATAATATCAAAGGCATACTAAACTTATTAAATACTAGTTTCGCACCAAATGGATAAATCATAGAACACCAAATTTATTTAAGCAAGTAAAATAATTCACCAAATAAACACAATTCGCACTCAACAAATTAATTAAAGAACATCTTAAATTATTTAAACAAGAAAATTAATTCATCAAACAAAACTTATAGGAGGAAACACTTACCATCTATGTCAAAACTTCGAATTCTGATGCAAAAAATTGATCGCGTGCCAATCGCACTACAATAAACCACAATTTGACCCTAATTCAAGTATTGGAACAAAAAACAACACAATAAAACAAAAATAGAGACCCTGAAAACATAAAACCCCAATATGCAACTCTACTACAGGAAAAAAACAACCTGTCAGAGTGGAACACACCTATGGAAGGAATTGTTGTAGGTTGGTCGAGTGCGATAAGGAGGGTTCTGTGCTGGGGTCACGTGCGCAAGGGGAGTCCGGATGGAGGTGTTGCGTGCTGGTGGAGTCGCGCGAGGGGGAGGGTGTCTCGTGAGAAGGAGGGGGGCCACTGGTCACGGGGTGCATGTGAACAGGAAGGGGAGGCCGCTGGTCATTTGGTGTGCACGAGTAGGAAGGGGAGATCATTGGAGGGGTGCCGACCAGAGGGAGGTGGCGCGACTGAAGGGAGGGAGGCGCGCCGTAGGCCCCTCAGCCAGTGGGAGGTAGCGCGTTGAGGGTTCGGCACAAGGCGGGTAGCAGGGGGTGGTGTGAGGCGAGCCGGAAGAGGGGCGCAGATCCGATGGTGCACATCGCCGGAGGGGAGCATGGAAGGGGGGTCCAACAAGGAGGAGAGGGGTGCGACCTAGGTTTAGGGGGTTGCTGTGCGCGACGGGGGAAGAGGGGAGAGGAAGAGAGAGGGATGGGGAAAAAAGGGAGAGAAAAAAATAAATAAAGGTATAAAAGAAAATAAAAGAGAAAGGAAAATGGAAATAAAAATAAAATAAAACCTAAAAAAACATAAACAAACTTAAAATAATAATAACAATTATCAATTATAATAAAAACGATAACGTTAATAATTTTTATAAAAATGTGAAAGGCTTAATAAAAAAATATCCTAATTAAAACATTAAAAAAACATAATAATAATAATATTCACTTTTATTATAATTATTATTAAAATAGTTATAAATAATTTTATTTTTCTTTTGTGTTAACTTTATTATTCATTCAGTTAATTAATTATCTAACGACACATCAGGTAGGTCACATGGTGGTCTGGCGAAGCCACATGGATTCGTCTGTGCCCTGCCCGTGCGTCAGACATTACGAATCCAAAAATGATCGCCTATCAGAAAAAGCGCACAAATTTCAACTTGGGCTCAGATCGTAATCAAAACGAGGATTGAAATAGTTAAAATAATTAGAATAGTTAAATTCTTGAAATTAGGGTGTGACAATTCTCCCCACCATAAAAACTTTCTGCCCCCAGAAATTCACCCAGCCAAATGAGGAATCAAACTCGAATTTGAAATGGAACAAGGCCCACAAAAACACGAACTCAGTATGACTTTTCACTTCATCAGTCACACCCGACCCACTCTGAGGGAAACTGAATAGAGAAGAACCATCAGGAAATGAGGACAGTTCTCCCCACCACAAGAACCTGACTAGCACAACTGACATTGAAACTCTTAGCATGGGAAAACTCTGGAACTGCTAACTTGATCCAAGAGGGAACTACCACACGGACCAAATCTTGAATAAGGCACAACAAAATTCATAGTGGGTCTCCCCACAATTTAAGAACTGACCAGCTTAAGATAATTAGCACAGAACAATATGAGAAATCTAGCACAAACCGACCCATGAACTCTCCGCATAAACTAGACCCCCACCACATAGGGTCATCGACGAAAGAACCCAAACCGAGTAGCAGACCAAACCCCTATTCATTATTTCCCAAGATGCATGTGTCTCCAAAATGAGCACATCCTAAAACAAGAATGGGTCACTAATGGAGCTAGCCACACGAGAGAGATAATCATATTGAGACTCACAGCCATAAATAGACAACTCCAAATCTCATATTTGAGGAGGCACAACTACTGGAATTACAAGAAAACAAGATCACCATGCCTTTTTACAACCACAGTGGGGTATTCAAAGAACAAAGACCACAACGAGAAAAATAGACCTTTGCACCTCTTACAACAAAATAGAACCTTCAAAGACGAGGAAGCTTGAACTGAGAAATTTAAACCGTCCCTATTTTAGCACTGGAGGAAAAAGTTAGGCCAAGGTTCCCCTCACCCAACGATTCCTGACTGCGTGAAAGGCTTCACTTTGAGACATATGGCTGGAGCTCTGATGTCTTAAAGCATCTGACGCCCCGCAGTCAGGAGCTGACATCCTTCGGTCGAGACTCCCACTGACGATGCTGCTAGAGGAACCTCTCCAATTGTCCCAAATGGACACACTGATGGAAAGCCTTCAGAGGATGATGATAAGGAAACTTAAAGTATCCAAACCAAGCAGACTAGAAGCAAACAGGGGGGTGGACCAACTAATAGAAGATGTAATTTACAAGAAGACTTTTTTGAGATAGGTTCCTTCGATTCACTCTCATCACCGGATGGGGAACCTTCCCAAGCACCAAAAAGAAACGGTACTAGAACCCTGGAAGAAGACCCCACACAAGAGAAACTTTAATTGATTCCACGACGTTATCTCCAGAGAAAATGGAATCAACCCCTTGGAATTCCCCATATAGGCCTTGATTGCTCATTGGCCTCACTCGACACTCACTAGTTCTGCCACTTTCCTCGCCTTCACTTCCTCAGGTATAAACCATCGGGTGAGAGTGGTCTTAAACACCTTCCAAGACATACCATCATGAAACGAAGTTGGGATCATCTTCTTCTATCAATCCAAAGTTGAGCCTTCAAATGAACCTAAACCGACACAGACTCTCTTAGCTTTGGGAGTTTCCAATAACCTAAAAACACCAACAATTTCACCAAGCCAGTCTGTTACCTTTAATAGATCACAATCACTACAAAAGACGGACAACAACTGAAAATAATTCAATACCACCACTCTGCTAAGAGTCTGGGTAGAACCAAAAACTAAAATAGACTCACTAGAAACCTCTGGGGATTTTCTGGGAAACATACTAAAAAAAAAGGGCACAAATCCAAATCAAAATTCATCATAAATCAAAATTCCACACCTCAATCAAAAACTAAAGTTCAAACTCAAATCACTATTCCAACCACAATTCAGTATGTCAAAACCAAAAATCCATGAAAAATGATACCAAACATGAAAAGAGAACACTAAAAAATTTCTCGCTCACTTTTCTAAACATTTGAAAAACCCTTTTTGGAAACTATTTTTTAGAAAACAAAACAACTTAAATATCCACCATTGGTATCCCATGAAGTCTTACACATACATGTCCCTATGCTAGCTCATGCATCCATCCCCTCACATCACCAATTTCTCCCCTTGCCACATGTGCACCTCAATGTATGTGATCACTCATAGGAATACCAAGGTTCAATTCAAGACACTTCTCATTTCCAAAACAAACCATTCAGCACAAATCACAAATTCCCAACCAATTTGTGAAATTCAATTATCATTAAAGAAACACATTTCCAAATTACAAAATGTTTTCTATTTCAAAAACCATTTTCCACTCCAACAACCATATTCCCTTTTAAAAACACCTTCACAAAAATCCATTTTCATTTTTGAGATCTACTCACACCAACCAAAACAAAGGTCAAACATAACTCACATCAAAATTTACAAAAACAAGGGACTGGTGGCTATGCCAACCCGATAACATGGCTTAGAAGACCATGCTCCGAGCGGGAAACCACCATAGGAAGTATCTTGAACCGTGCACTCGGGCTGTACATGGGTCGCTACTCCATGAAATCCCGTCACGTAACAATGGCTTACTTCCTTTGTCATCCCTCATCCACACAGACCAAGCCAAAATAAAAACTCAAATCCCATACTACCCATGGAAACTCGAGTCTCGGGATGGGAAAGGGTTCATGACGTCCTTCCCACACCTGCCTATCAAGTTTCAACACACCTAATCACCAAGATAGATGACACCCCAAATAACAAGGGTCTCCTTTGATACCATTTTTTCATGAACCAAGCCGGGTCGTCATCCGACCCGGCGCCCGAACCAGTCCGCGACATGGCCCGAAGGGCGTTCCTGATCCCCATGGGCTGGAAACTAGTGTCGGGAATCAAAATAAACCAGTTGGGAATGATTTTTTCCCATAACAAGGATGAATAAACATAAACTAAACAAGCATATAAATAAAGGAAAAAAAGACCAAACAACTTGACAGTGGAAAAAGGAATTAAAGAAGCGAGGTGACATACCTCAAGTGACCCTGTGGGTCAACGCGGAACGTAAACCACACTCGCTCCCAAAAGAAACCCAAGGCTGGAACCTGAAACTAAAAAGAAAAGTAGGCATGAGCACCAATATGATCAGTAGGAATGCCAAAATATAACCATGTCCTATGCCCCTGCCTTTAGTAAGAAATCCAATCATGCCAGTTTGAAAATAAGGTATAATAAAATAATGTTTTTCCTTCTTTTCAAATTCAAGTAATGAGTTTGAATTTTCAAGTAAAGCATTTCACTCCCACTACATTTTCAAAATAGGTTCCAAGCATGCATTAACGTTTAAAAAATGAAAAGAAACCAGTTTGGATTAAAATATGGTTTTCACAAACAAACATCAAGTATGAAACAACTGAAAAGAAAGTTACATCACTAGAATCATGTCACAAATGAGCACCATGGCTAATCCCTATAGGTAGATAGAACAAGTGGGAACCTAGAGACCTCGGACCTCGGTGAAACGTGGCTTAGAAGACCATGACCCTCAGAAAACGGGGCTTAGAAGGCCACGACCCTCAGAAAACGTGGCTTAGAAGACCATGAACCTTATAAATTCATATGTTTAGTTAGTGTTGTTGTGTCAATCCTGCTAGAAAAACCAGGATGAACCCCTGCCATGTCATCTAGAGTACTAGTTCTGGTCACCCACCAAGATACCCAGGTTTCCCATTGTGCTCTATTTCAAGTGGTGGTGATTTTTCTTTATCAAGCAAACATATATGTACATAACACTTTATTTTTTTTAAAACTCATTCAACATCTCACCACCGCTCTCCCTCCTTGAGTTCATTCCCCCTCTTCTACATCACACAATGCATAAGCATCAAATTAGGAACATGATAACACATTCAACTAAAAAAAATCATTTTTCTAAAACCAAGGGGGGAATGCCATAAGAGAGGTTTTTATTTTTCATAAAACATTTTTAAGATGCCAAACGAGATTCATTACATAAAGGGAACATTTTTTACAATCAACCAGCCAAAAGGCCAAACACCTTTGGAAATACAACTTACCAATTCAAAACCACTTAAGAAATCAATTTTCAAGAAAAATCACTTAAGACCAACGACGTTTGAAATACATTCCAATTTCCAAAACAAAGGCATAATAGGTTCTAGAAACCGCAATCAGATTCCATAGCATGTGTATATAGCATATTGTAAAACATATTTTTAAAACATTCAAGAAATTATGAATTTCAAATTAAAATCATAGGCATAGGGGACCTACCTCAAACATGCTGTTATTTGTCAACGACCACTCGAATTGGCCCTGCGCACTTCCATGAACATGCATTTATACATATATATATATATATATATATATAAATACCCCTAGCTGCATTGAACATATTCCACGTACCATGAGGGAATATGTACAAAGAGGGAATTTATATGTATATGTCTTACCTTATGCATGCACAAGTAGGCGTTTCTGACACCCGCAACTTGAAACCATCGTAGCGAGGTCCAACGCACTACACAAATAATTTAATAAAACAACTTAACACTTGAACAATCTACAAAACATTTGAAAATAAGGCATCAAGGGTTTGGACCAAAATAAAAACATTCAAAACATCCTTTTTAAAACCAAACGCGCCAAAATTCAACACCAAAACACCAACTGCAGCCTACACACATTATAATAGAGGAACTGCATAGTTAAAAAAACTGATAAAAAATTCAACATGGGTTTTTTTCACAAAACATTTTCATGCGCAACACATAAAAACACTACTAGCAAAAGAAAACGCACCCAACCCTCAGGCAGAACTAGATTAACAGCCTTAAAGTCCTTAAATAAATCAATTCCAGAAGTCATAAAACAACCATGAATAATGAAACATAAGACACTCCTCAAAACACCCAAATTCCTTTTCTTTTTAAAATAAAATGCACACTAAAAACCTTTCCAAACATCATTCGCATCACTCAAAAAATTTCAAATAACCAACTTTAATATTTATAAATTAATGTCAAATAACACAAAAATGAGTTTTTCTCAAAAACACACCCCATTATATACGAACATGCTATAGAATATCAAAGGAATACTAAACTTCTTAAATACTAGTTTCACACCAAACAGATAAATCATAGAACACCAAATTTATTTAAGCAAGTAAAATAATTCACCAAATAAAAACAATTCGCACTCAAAAAATTAATTAAAGAACATATTAAATTATTTAAGCAAGCAAATTAATTCATCAAAAAAAACTTATAGGAGGAAACACTTACCATCAGTGTCGAAACTTCGAATTCCGACGCAAAACTTTGATCGCGTGCCAATTGCACTACAAGCAACCACAATTTGAACCTAATTCAAGCATTGAAACCAAAAACAACACAATCAAATAAAAATAGTGACCCTGAAAACATAAAACCCCAATCTGCAACTCTACTATAGGAAGAAAACAACCCATCAGAGTGGAAAACACCTGCGAAAGGAATTTTTGGAGGTTGGTCGAGTGCGACAAGGAGGGTTCTGTGCTGGGGTCACGCGCGCAAGTGGAGTCCGGACAGAGGTGTTGCGTGCCAGTGGAGTCGCACGAGGGGGAGGGTGTCTCGTAAGAAGGAGGGGGTCCACTGGTCATAGGGTGCACGTGAACAGGAAGGGGAGGTTGCTGGTCATGGGGTGCACACGAGCAAGAAGTGGAGATCGTTGGAGGGGTGCCGACTAGAGGGAGGTGGCACAGCTGAAGGGAGGGAGGTGCACCGTAGGCCCCTCGGGCAGTGGGGGGTAGCGTTCTGGGGGTTCGGCATGAGGCAGGTAGCAGGGGGCGGTGCGAGGCAAGCCGGAAGAGGGGCGCAGATCCGGTGGTGCATGTCATCGGAGGGGAGCAAAGAAGGGGGGTCCGAAGAGGAGGAGAGGGGTGCGACCTAGGTTTAGGGGGTTATTGTGCACGACGGGGGAAGAGGGGCGAGGAGGATAGAGGGAGAGGGAAAAGGGAGAGAAAATAAAATAAATAAAGGTATAAAAGAAAATAAAAGAGAAAGGAAAATGGAAATAAAAATAAAATAAAACCAAAAAAAAACATAAAAAAACTTAAAATAATAATAAAAATTATCAACTATAATAAAAAAGGTAACATTAATAATTTTTATAAAAATGTCAAAGTCTTAATAAAAAAATAGCCTAATTAAAATATTAAAAAAACATAATAATAATAATCTTAACTTTTTTTATTATTATTATTAAAATAGTTCTAAATAATTTTATTTTTCTTTTGCGTTAACTTTATTATTCATTCAATTAATTAATTAACTAACGGTGCATCAGGCAGGCCGCACGGTGTTCTGGAGAAGCCACATGGATTCGTCTATGCCCTGCCCATGCGTCAGACATTGTGAAGCCAAAAATGATCACCTATCAGAAAAAACGCACAAATTTCAACTCGGGCTCAGCTCGCAATCAAAACGAGGATTGAAATAGTTAAAATAATTAGAATCGTTAAATTCTTGAAATTGGGGTGTGACAATGGTGATATTAAAAGTAAGACTTTATCTCCAACATCAAACTCCAAGTCCATTTGACGGTTTTCATCATAGCTCTTTTTCCAACTTTGAGTAGCTTTGATGTGTTTCTGGATGACTTGAACCTTCTTCGTCATCTCTTGCACAAGATTGAGTCTATATATCTTTCTTTCTCTAACTTCATCCCAATAGGTTGGAGTTCTACATTGCTTTCCATACAAAGCTTCATATGGGGCCATCTGAATACTCCAGTGGAAGTTATTGTTGTATGAGAACTCAACCTATGGGAGATGTTGATCCCATACACCTTTGAATTTTAGAGAGTAAGATCTTAGAATGTCTTCAAGTTTATGAATAGTCCGTTCAAATTGGCCATCATTTTGGGGGTGATAGGCCATGATGAAATTCAGTTCATTACTCAAGGTGCGTTGAAGACTTCTCCAGAATTTATATGTGAACCTTGGATCATGATCAGAGATAATCGAGAGTGGAATACCATGTAGCCTCACTACTTCCTTCACATATATCTTTGAAAGTTGTTCAAGTGAGAGATCTTCCCAAATACTGATGAAATGAGTAGTCTTGGTGAGTCGGTCAACCACAACCCATATT
The DNA here is from genome assembly GCA_963277665.1 of Viscum album. NCBI lineage: Eukaryota > Viridiplantae > Streptophyta > Magnoliopsida > Santalales > Viscaceae > Viscum > Viscum album. The sequence goes on from OY728133.1 coordinate 1,058,404,203, forward strand.
TCATTATTTACCTTGGAAGTCTTTGGGAGACCCATGAAAAATTCCATAGTGACATTCTCCTACTTCCACATGGGTATAGGCAATGGATGAATCATCCATTTTGACTTTTTTCACTCTTCTTTAACTTGATAACATACCAAGAACCTTGATATATATTCTGCAATCTTCTTCTTCATGTTATCCCACCAGAAGTGTTCTTGGAGATCTCGGTGCATCTTGGTTCTACGAGGATGGATAGATAATTTTGAGTTGAGTGAATTGTTTAATAGATCCTTCTTTATCCCAAGTGATGAAGGCACACAAATCTGCGTTCCAAACCAAATCACACCATCATCATCGATACAGAACTCATGCAACTTCCCTTCCTTTATTGCATTGACCTTCTTTTGTAACTCAAGATCATCCCTTTGTGATTCCTTAATCTTCTATTTGATAGATGGTTGCACAATCATTTGGGAAAGGTAGGATGTATCCCATTCCCTTATGATTTAAAAATACATCCTTTTCATATCCAAGAAGATAGGGTCTTTCTCAATATGTAACATGGATAGAGTAGCAGGTTCTTTTCTAGTTATAGCATAATATACCTTGTTCACCTTTTCCAGGATGATAGTTAATAAAGAAATCGTAGTCCTTGATTATCTCTAACCATATCTTTTGACGCATGTTGAGCTTCTTTTGTGTTAATATATACTTTAAGATCTGTTGCTCAGTGTATATGTCACACTTCTCACCATAAAGGTAGTGCCACCAGATTTTCAATGAAAAAATCACGGATTCTAACTCTAGATCATGCGTCATTTAGTTCTTCTCATGGATCTTTAACTATTGTGAGGTGTAGGCTATCACATTATCATTTTTCATGAGTACACAAACCAAGAATTTCTTTGAATCATCACTAAATATCACAAAAATTTCTCCACTTTTTGGTATTGTGAGTACAAATGCAGTGATAAACCTTATCTTTATCTCCTTGAAGATTCCCTCACATTCTTCCGTCCAAGAATACTTTACCCATTTCCTTGTTAACTTAGTTAGTAGGATTAATAATCATGAGAAATTTCTCACAAAACATCAGTATTACCCAGCTAATTCATGAAAAATATGGATTTATGTGACACTAGTGGGCCTAGGATATTCCTCAATTGGCTTTGTTTTTGAAGGGTCCACAGAAATTCTCTCACTTGTGAGCATAGTTCCCACGAAAGTGACTTGATTCATCCAAAATTCACACTTTCTGAACTTGACGTACAACTTCTCCTTTCTCAATGTCATCATCACAAGTCTTAGATGTTCTTCATGTTCCTACTTTCTCTTGGAGTATAAGAGAATATCATTGATAAAAACTACCACAAATTTGTCGAGGTAATGTATAAATAATCTATTCATCAAATCCATGAAGATTTTAGGGGCATTAGTATGTCTAAAGGGCATTGTAAGGACCCGACCCCAGTTGCCCGGAGCTGGTGCCTTATTTGATTATATAAGCATATAAACAAGGAATATGCATCCCGAAGGACCAAGTAGTTTAGTATCCTTTAAAAACAATATAAATATATAGGTTCGACATTACATCATGAAAGGAAATACAATATTAATTTATTCTATTAGAAACATCCACCCTCTAAAATTATTCTTACAAATCACTCATAACTTACTTATTCATATCATGGAAAAAAGAAACACAAGAAAGGGGTGATATTGAATGATCAATAAGAGTAGGAAATATAGTGGAATATATCATAAAAATAAACATCATGCATGGTAAATAATTGAAACACATTCCTTTACAAATAATAAACTTGAACACATTATGGTAGGAATATGAGATGAGTAAATAATGTCATAATAAAAAATAATCATGGGTATTCTACTAGTCGAATAACCACATGAAATTTCAATTACTAGAATCATAATGAGGGAAGTGCATATTCCAGACATTCTGAAACATTTTTTCATGGCCTCAGCCAAGATGTCTAAAAATGATTAAGGCCTAAACCAAAACCATATATTGAATTGTGAAGGGCCTCAGCCAATTCCACATCTATTTGTCTCATAATACCTACCGATGAATTGATGGGGTATATTGGGACCCCAAAATCACATAATAAGTCCAATTAATTCGTCATATTAATGGGGATAAACATAAATAGCATATACATTCATATTGAAACTATCATATGAAATGTAAATATCTTTCCCCAAACATTAAGCATAAACACTAACCATTCAGTGTAAATTGGTGAATGGTTTTAGGATAAAACTTACACATTCAAACTAGTCATATAACATCCAATAAATATGGTAGATGAAATCATAAATGATTAATACCAATAATACATAATAATCATAAAGAGTGTTGAAACATATGAAAATACTCTTATAAAATCATTAAGTAATTCTTGAGATAAATACTCTTTTATTTTGAAAAGAAGAGTTATTTTGGAAAATTTTTTGTATAAAACCAAAAGTGAAGTAAGATAGTAATTTTATAATAAAATGAGTGATTTTATAAAGATAATGGTTTCCAAAAATATATTATAGAGTTTCCTTGAAAATAGTTAAGAATTTGATAAATTCCCTTGAATCGAGCTTGTATTTTGGAAACAATTTTGAAAGTTCCTTTTAAAACGTGTAACTATCCATAAAATAAGGAATGATTATGGTAGGTGAACATATATAGAACACAAAAACACATAATTTATGAGGAGTAAATAATAATACATAAGAATTTCATGGAGGTAATTAGAAAATTAAAGTAACCCAAATGAAAATGAAGGTTCGGGTGGAAAAAACCCTTACCTTAAGTCTGAATGTGTTTCACTCTTGAACTTAAGATCCTAGAATATAAAATTAGACTTATTAATAAATTATTTAAGAACCTATTAGAAATTTATTTAGTTTATTATAATTTTTTATTTCATTTATTCCCTTATTGATAAGTTATTATATTAAATTTCGTTATTATGGAGTGTTTGGTTTCTTTATTTTCATAATCGGTTCACTTGTTCTTAAGTAATAGTGTTCATGTGGAATGGATGTAAATCTACAGAATTAAAATTAAATATTATTTATGAACATAAAGAAGTTCTAATGTTCATTTCTATCATTTGGTTACATGGAAAGAGGATGAATCCTTATATGAAATATTTATGACATTCAATTAGATTATTTTAGTCATATTTTGATTATTAGGAACTAGTTTGGTCATACGATTTAATAATATGTATGTATACTGGTTCCTGAATATTAATTAGGTTATAATACATATATTAAATTCTGGTTCAACCATAAAAATGGTTTCATGACTAGTAATGAAGGATAAATTGAAGAACAAATCTTCATCGTCCATGAAGGTTATAAATTGGAACCTCATGGACGTTGATTTCATTTATAAAATAAGAGAAAGAGAGAGAGAGAGTAAGGACATTGATGATGGTTCTTACATTCACATGATATAATTCCATTATATAGATTATTATGGATCTATCATGGTCATTTGGACAGAGGAGGTGAGGATAGGATAACAAAAGAAGATAAATTAAAATGAAACTAAATTAAAAAGAAAGGTGCTCTTTACCTATTGAAATAACCTCCTTGAAAACCTCCTTAAAGGGAGGGATTTTGTTCTTTTGGGAAGAAAAAGAGCCTATTAAACGTGGGGAGTGAATAAGGAAGGGTATTTGGGAAGAAATATTTGGAGCTTCAAGGCTTAGAGAAGTGAAGAGATGAGGGAGTGGGGGGGGGGTTATAGTGGAGGAGATGAGGGTTTTCATAATTTTTTAATCATTAGTTTATTAATTTCCCTCAAGACCAGAAATAGTGATTATTCCATGACCAAGAATAGTAATAAATTCATGTGATTTATAAAAAAGTGGTATTACATCACTTATGATGGCATAAATAGTTCATTTAACTGATAATTTTAATATACGGTATTTTACCGTATTTCACTATTTATAAAAAATTTGAGTATTTCAAAAAAATACCAAAAATTAACCCCAACCATTTTTCAATGTGTTGAATCCAAAAAATGAAGTCCATTTTTCAAAAATAATTTTCTAAATATGATTAATTTAATATTTAATTAAAATCATAATTTATTCTAAAAAACATTTTAAAACATTTATTTACTTATTCCAAAACATAGGTATATCATACTTGCACTTGAATATTATTTATATATTATCACAGGTAAGGTTACTATTAATTAGGTTATATCAGTATTCATAAGGTTATGTTACTATTCATAAGGGTAGGTTACTATTCACCAAAAATTAAGTTTTTCTTATCAGACTCCAAATAACTTACTGATCACAACTGTGTATGTTAGATTTTTGAAATTCACATCACAAAAGTGAAAAACTTACGTTTAAAGGTCACATAGAACTTATTAGTTCATTATGTTGTGATTTTATGTGATTATGACATATTTATAAGAAAATAATTTCCATTGAAAAAATATTAGGTCATTACATTCTCCCCTCCTTACAAAAATTTCGTCCTCGAAATTTGAAAAATATTACCTAAAAAGATTTTGGTATGTCTCCAACATAAGCTCCTCAGGATCCCATGTTTCTTCCTCCATATTATGGTTCCTTCAAAGAACCTTTACCATAGGAGTCATCTGATTTCTCAATACTTGTTCTCTAATATCAATAATCTTGATAGGCTCTTCACAACAAGACAGATCGAACTCAAGTTCTATTTTTTTATAGGCGAGTACATGAGTTGGGTCTGGCATGTATTTTTTTAACATCGATACGTGGAAAAAATTGTGAAATTTGGAGAGAATTGGCGACATTTCCAAATGGTAAGCTATGATTCTAATTTGATCCAGAATTTCAAAAGGTCTGATGTACCTGGGACTTAATTTTCCCTTCTTAACAAATTGTATAATACCCTTCCATGGAGATACCTTTAGGAAAATGTGATCTCCTTATTGAAATTCCAAATCCTTCTTTAGGTTATCAGTATATCTATTTTTCCTAAGTTGATCTATTTTGATATGGGTTTGGATAATCTTCACCTTTTCCATTGTTACCTCAACAAGTTCTGGGCCTACGAGCTTTCTTTCACCAACATCATCCCAGCAAGTTGGTGTATGACATCTCTTTCCATATAATTATTCATGTGGTGTCATATGAATACTTAAATGGAAGCTATTGTTATAGTAAAATTCTACGAGAGTTAAATAATGATCCCACATACCTTGAAATTCATGTTAACAAGAAATCAAAATTTCTTCCAAAGTTTGAATAGTCTGTTCTGATTTTCCAACAGTTTGTGGGTGGTAGGAAGTGCTCAAATGAAGATCAGTATCTAGGGCCTTCTGAATAACTTTCTAGAAATGTGACGTAAAATGGGGATCATGTTCAGAAATAATTGATAAGGGTATACCATGAAGTCTTATGAATTCATTAAACTTTTAAGTGGTAAATCTTCTCTTATGGCAAGAAAATGTGCTGATTTTGTTAGATGATCAACAATGACCCATATCACATCATTATTTATTAGAGTCTTTGGTAGCCCCATGAAAAATTCCATCATAATATCATCCCATTTTCAAATAGGTATAAGAAGGGGTTTCATGAATCCTCTAGGATGTTGTCTTCCAACCTTAACTTTTTGACAGACCAAACATCTCAACACATAATCTGCAATTTCCCTCTTCATGTTGTCCCACAAAAAATGTTCCTTTAGATATCTATACATCTTTGTGCTACTAGGGTGTATAGAGAAATTAGAGCTATGAGCATCATCTAACAGTTTCCTCTTTAGCTCAATAATAGTAGGAACACAAAGCCTCTTTCTGAATTTCAAAATGCCACCTTCATATACGAAGCCAATCAACTTCCCATCATTTACAACTTTAATTTTTTTTGAAACTCCTCATAATCAGCCTGATAACTTTTTAACCTTTCCATTAAAGAAGGTTTGTAAACCATTTAAAAAAGTAGTGATGTGTTACCTTGCTTTATAATTCCCATATCCATCTTTACTATATCCATGAACAAAGGATCCCTTTCAAATCTCATCTAGTTCAGAATTCCATGGTACTTTCTACTCAAAGTGCCTTCCACCTTATTTTCCTTCCTTGGGTGATAGTGTATTGTGAAATCATAATTCTTGAGTAGCTCAATCTATCTCCTTTATCTCATGTTGAGTTATTTTTATGACAAGATATATTTAGAACTCTTATGATCTGTATATATCTCACATTTTTTGCTATAGAGGTAATGTATCCAAATATTCAGAGAAAATATTACCGCTTATAACTCAAGATCATGAGTTGGATAGTTTTTTTCTATAAATTTTTAGCTTCCTAGATGCATAGGCAATCATGCTATCATTTTTCATAAGGACACAACCAATTCCTTTCTTTGATGCATCGCTAAAGATCACAAATCCATCATTCCCTGATAGTATAGTCAATATTGGATCATTCACTATTCTTCTATTCAATTATTTAAAAAAATCTTCACATTTCTTTGTCCATACGAACTTAACCCATTTTCGTGTAAGCTTGGTCATTGGGTTGGATAAACGGGAGAATTTCTAAAAAAACACTGATAATAACCTACTAAAACAATAAAACTACGTACCTAAGTTATGTTTGTTGGAGTTGTCCACTCATGAAAAGACTTTATCTTCATATGATCTACAAATATTCTATCTTTAGAGACAATGTGGCCCAGAAAGAAAACTTATTTGAGCCCAAAATCACACTTTCCAAACTTCTCATATAATTCATTTCTTCTAAGAGTCTTCAGAATAGTGCACAAGTGATTTTCATGATCTTCATAGATTTTAGAGTATACTAGGATATCATCAATAAACACCACTACAAAGTCATAATGATATTCCTTGAAAACTCTATTCATTAGATCCATGAAAACAAATGGTGCATTAGTCAGTCCAAAAGGAATTACTGTAAACTTGTAATGCCCGTACCTCGTTTGAAATGCTATTTTTTAATGTCTTCCTTCCTCACAAGTAACTGATGATATCCAGATCATAGATCAATATTTGATAACTATTGGACTCCATGAAGTTAATCAAATAAATTTTCAATGCGGGGTAGGGGATAATTGTTCTTTATTGTTATAACATTTATCTCTTTCTAGTCAATGCACAACCTCATAGATCCATCTTTATTCTCAATGAAAAGAACAATAGATCCCCGCAGAGAAAAACTAGGGTGAATAAATCATTTATCACTCAATTAATCTAGTTCTTTATTTAGTTCCACTAACTCCACAATGTCCATTCTATAAGGGGTATTTGATATGGGCCTTGAACCAGGAATTAAGTCAATAGAAAACTCAATTTCCTACTTTGTGGGATGTTTAGGTAAATCCTCTGGAAAGAAGTTAATATATTCTTGTACAATAGTTATATCTTATATTTGAACATTTTCTTCCTCACCCATAGTTATTTCATTCTCTTCCTCACCAATAATTGAATTCAGAAGAGCTATTGGGGGTGGATCTAGATGAGAATCAGATGGTGAGGTTTTTGCTATAAAGATAAGGGATTCTACACCATTCTCAAAAATTGTAACTTCCTTCTTCTTGCAATAGATCTTCGCATCATAATTTGATAGAAAATTCATACTGAGAATTATATCAAAGTAAATCATTAGTATGATGATAAGGTTAGAAACTAAAGAACTTTTATGTGTCATGAGGGGGACTGATCGGCACGCCTTTGTTATAATGATACATCCATTAGGAGTTTTGACTGATAAACCCTTTATTAAATAAAATTGGACATGCCTAATTTTCTTGGAAAACTAGGAAGATATAAATGAATGTGATGATCCAGAATCAAATAAAAAATTTGATAAGTTTGATGAAATGATTAATGTACCTACCACCACTTCATTAAGAACTCCAACCTCTTCAGTTGTGACCACATAAGCTTGTCCCTTCTCCCTTGGCCTTTTCTGTAGCATGTTTCCTTGACGATTGAGACAATCATTACCATAGTTTCTTATCTACCAAAAATTATATAATTGAATATTAATAGACTCTTTTTCCCCTTAAATCACCAACAATGTGGCCCTTCTATCTATATTTGTAGCATTCTCCTTTTCCCTTTAAGAAGACACCTAGGTGTTTCCTTCCATAATTATCATAGGGTGTAAATTCAACTCTTCCCTTATTTCCTGTTTCCTTATTTCCTTTTCTATAGTTTTCAGTAGCCGTCTTCTTCTCTTTATTTCCCTTAATGTTATAAGACTTAGATAATTCCTTTTCCATCTTGATAGTACATGAAACTATATCTTAATATGATAAGAATCTTTGGGAGACCAGTTCCCATCAGATGAATGACTTTAAGACATCAAAGAATCAATAAATATTGGTCCTCTAATTTCATATGTATTCCATAGAATGCCTTACTAACCTTGTGAAGTTATCTTTATACTTTGAACATTATCATCTTCCTTTTTCCTCAAATTCAGAAATTTCCTTTCCATATATGATCATTTTTCACGAGGAAAGTATTTTTTTAAGAATATTTCCTTAAAGTCACTCCATCACATCTATTTTATCTCTTAATACTACTTTGTGTTTTGGATTAACAACCACCACTGATCCGCATCTCCTAATAGATGATAAACTGTCATGACAACCTTCTCTCTTTTGTTACATCCCAAAGCTAGAAATATCTTCTCTAGGGAACTTATACAATATTCATCAACAAATGGGTTTGTACTCCCATTGAATGATGGAGGTTGTTGTCACATAAATTAATATAATAAAGCTCCTCCACATGGAGGATCTAGATGGTTCATATGGGTAAGGTTATTGTTTATAAACTGAGTAAGTTGTCCCAGTATAGTTATAAGATGCTCTGCACCAGTCGCATCACCATAGCCAATATCATTATCTTGCATCAGTGGGAAATCCCTAAATGGGATACACGTGTTCATAGGGTTTCTATTTCTTGTACTAAGCACCATTTCTAGATAATGGCATACACTATATTAGGTTATGAATCATAATGTATAATATTAACTTAACCAAATACTTAGCATAAATTGAAATCCTATGCATGACTAATCCCATAATCACAAAAATGGTTTCTTTGAGGAAAATTTTACATTTAAATCCTTCATAATGTATTGTAAATAAAACATGAATTATCCTAAGAATATCCCCTGGGAGTGTCATTAACCAGAGTGTAGCAAGTCCTGTTGTTGTGTACCAGGATACCCCAGGTCAAGCCCAAAACTCCTTTTCGGAGTTTTCACTCCTAGGTACATCTGTGTCAAAACTACCTCAACCTATTTGTATCCAGACATGGATTTATTTTTTATAAAGATCCACATAATCTATTCCTAACCAAAATACCATGATGTTATTGTATGATTATACTCAAAGACTATCTTAGGGATTTGTTCCCTAAACTATGTTTTCTAAATCTAGTTTCTAGGATTTATACTAAACTTCCTCTGATACCAACTGTATGGATCTGACCCCAGTTGCCCAGAGTCGGTGCCTTATTTGATTATATTGGAATATAAACAAGTAATATGCATCTCAAAGGACCAAGTAGTTTAGTAGACTTTGGAAACAACATACATATATAATTTAAAAATTACATCATGAAAGGAAATAAAACATTAATTTATTCCATTAGAAACATCCACACCTCCAAGATTATTCCTACAAATCACTCATAACTTACTTCTTCATATCCTACTAAAAAGAAATACAATAAAGGGGGTGAGCTCAAATGATCAGAAAGAGTAAGAAATATAGTGGAAGGTATAATAAAAATAAACATTAGGCATGATGAATAATTGAAACACATGCCTTTAGAAATAATAAACTTGAACACATTATGGATATAATATGACTTGAGTAAATAATGCCATAATAAGACATAATCATGGGTATTATACTAGTATAATTACCATATTAAATTTCAATTACTAGTATCATAATGAAGGAATTTCATATTCCAGACATTGTAAAATATTTTTTTCAAGGCCTCGTCTAAGACATCTAGAAAATATTAAGGCCTCATCCAAAACTATATATCGATTTGGGAAGGGCCTCAGCCAAGTCCACGTCTATTTGTCTCATGAGACCTACTAATGAATCAGGGGGATATAGGGGAAACCACCCATCACATAATAAGTTTAATTAATTCCTAATATTAATGGATATAAACATAAATATCATATACATTCATATTGAAACTATCATATGAAATGTAAATATCTTTCCCCGAACATTAAGCATAAACACTAACCATTCAGAGTAAATTGTTGAATGGTTTTAGGATGGCACATCCACAGTCAAACTAGTCATTTACCATCCAATAAATATGGTATATGAAATAATAAATGATTAATCCAAATAATAAATAATAATCATCAAAAGTGTTGAAACAGACGAAAATACTCTAATGAAATCATTAAGCAATTCTTGAGATAAATACTCTTTTATTTTGAAAAGAAGAGTTATTTTAAGAAAATATTTGTATAAAAATAGAAGTGAAGTAAGATAGTAATTTTATAATAAAATGAGTGATTTTATAAAGATAATGGTTTCCAAAAATATATTATAGATTTACCTTGAAAATATTTAAGAATTTGAGAAATTCCCTTGAATTAGGCTTCTATTTCGAAAACAATTTTGAAAGTTGCTTTTAAAACGTGTAACTACCCATAAAACATGGCAGGATTCTGGTTAGTGAACATATATATGACACACACACAGAATTTATGAGGATTAAATAATAATACATAATAATTTCATTGATGTAATTAGACAATTAAAGTAACCCGAATGAAAATGAAGGTTCGGATGAAAAAACCCTTACCTTAAGTTTGAATGTGTTCCACTCTTGAAATTAAGGTCCTGAAATATGAAATTATACTTATTAATAACTTATTTCAGAACCTTTTAGACATGTATTTAGTTTATCATAATTCTTTTTAGTTCATTTATTCCCTTATTGATAAGTTATTATATTGAATTTTGTCGTTCCAGAGTGTTCGTTTTCTTTATTTTCATAATCAATTCACTTGTTCTTAAGTAATGGAGTTCATGTGGAATGTATGTAAATATCCATAATTGAAATTAAATATTATTTCTAAACATAATGAAGTTTTAATGGTCATTTCTATCATTTGGTTACATGGAAATAGGATGAATCATTAGATGAAATATTTATTACATTCACTTAGATTATTTTAGCGGTATTTTGATTATTAGGAACTAGTTTGGTCATAAGATTTAATAATTTGTATGTATACTAGTTCTTGAAGATTAATTAGGTTTTAATAAAAATATTAAAGTCATTTTAAACCATAAAAATGGTTTCATGGATAGTAATTAATGAGAAATTTAAGAATGAAACTTCGTCGTCCATGAAGGTTATAAATTGGAACCTCATGGACATTGATTTCGTTTTTAAAATAAAAGAGAGAGAGAGAGAGAGTAAGGATATCGAGGATGGTTCTTCCATTAATATGATATAATTAAATTATATAGATGATACAAGATCAATCATGGTCATTTGGACAGAGGAGGTAAGGAGAGGATAAAAAAATAAGGTAAATTGAAATGAAACTAAATGAAAAATAAAGGTGCTTTACCTCTTGAAATAACCTCCTTGAGAACCTCCTTAAGGGATGAGATTTTGGTTTTTTGGAAATACCAAGAGCTTATTGGACGTGGTTAATGACTAAGGAAGGTTATTTGGGCATAAATTCTAGGAGATTCAAGTCTTAGAGGAGTTAAGAGAAGAGGGAGTGAGGGGGGGGGGGTTATAGTGGAGGAGAGGAGGGTTTTCATAATTTTTTAATCATTAGTTTATTAATTTCCTTCAAGACCATAAATAGTGATAATTCCATGACCAAGATTAGTAATAAATGCATTTTAGTTTGAACCAAGTGGTCTTACATTACTTATGATGTCATAAATAGTGTATTTAACTGATAATTTGTATATACTGTATTTTACTGTATTTCACTATTCATCAAAAATTTGAGTATTTTAGAAAAATAAAAAAAATTCACCCTAACCATTTATTGACATTTAGAATCCAAAAATGATGTCCATTTTTCAAAAATAATTTTATAATTATGATTAATTTAATATTTAATAAAAATCATAATTTATTCTAAAAAAACAGTTTTAAAATATTTATTTACTTATTCCAAAACATATGTATATCATACTTCCACTTGAATATTATTTATATAATATAATAGGAAAGGTTACTGTTAATTAGGGTATATCAATATTCATAAGGTCATGTTACTATTCATAAGGGTATGTTACTATTCACCAAACTTAAGTTTTCTTATCAGACTCCAAATAACTTACTGATTGTAACCGTGTATGTTAGATTTTCGAAATTAACATAAAAAAAGTAAAAAATGCATGTTTAAAGCTCATATAGAAATTATTAGTTCATTATGTTGTGATTTCATGTGATTATGACATATTTATAAGAAAGTAATTTCCCTTGAAAAAAAATATTGGGTCATTACAGGCATCACCAGAAACTCATAGTGCCCATACCTTATACGGAAGGCAGTTTTCTGAGTATCTTTGTTCTTCACCTTTACCTGATGATATCCATCACAAATATCCACCTTTGAGAAGTATTAATATCCTCTCAAATGATCAGAAAATATTTCAATCATTGGAAGAGGATATTATTTCTTTATGTTGATCTTGTTGAGTTCCCGATAATCAATAAATAGTCGCATTGTTTCATCCTTCCTCTTTACAAAGAGCACTGACGCACCCCAAGGTGATGAACTAAGGAGTATAAACCCTTTTGTCCAAATGATCTTGTAGCTTCTTGTTTAACTCCTCCATTTCGATAGGATCCATCCTATAGGGACATTTTCATATATGAGTAGCTCCGGGTAAGAGTTTAACTGAGAACTCTACCTCACATTCTGGTAGAAGTCCAGGTAACTATTTAGGCAATACATCACTGTATTCCCTCACGATGGGAATTTATGCAAGGTTTGAACTTTCCTTTGACTCAACCATTTGGGTGAGGTATGCCTCTTCATAGGGAATCAAGAGCCACACCGTTGAAGGATTTTTCAAAGGAGATTCGTGATCTTCTTTGAATTTGTATAGGAGCATGGGATGGTTTGGAATATGAAAAGATATTTCCTTTTCCCAACAGTTGATATGTTCTCTTTATAATGAGAGCTAATCCATTCCCATTATAGTGTAAAATTACACCAAGGTAAGTATTACAAGATTCACTGGAAGAATCTTCCCATATACGTCAACTGGAGAAGAGTTAAACACTTGGATTTCAATTATTTCACCACTTGGTGTTTTTATAGATATATCTACTTCAAGGTTTCGGGGCTTCGATCCTATAGTTCTATAAAACTTTCAAGATATAAAGGAATGCGTATAACCATAATCAAATAAGAATTTTTCCTTTATTTATTGAATATGAAGTGTACCTTGTATGACTTCATTATCTTTATCCACTTCCACAGTAGTGATGGAATAATCCTTCCCTTGTTCCTTTGTCTTTGGTGGCAGCTGACGCTGATTACCCTCAAGGACTCGAGGTTTAGTGCACTGGGTTTCATAGTGCCCTTACTCGCTAAATTTTTAGTATTTGACCATGTGTGGTTCTCTCCTTTCTTCCACCACATTATCCTTCATTATCATGTCATTTCGACCTTCATTACCTTGGTGTCCTTCTTTCCCACACTTGAAGCATTTCCCTGTCCCTTTGAGGTAGTTCCCAGACACAACTTCCCACATTTTTGGCATGTGGGTCGTTGAGTTTTCTTCCCACCTTTATCCTTAGACCCTCTGGCATGAAACTCCATATTTTATTTCTTATCAACATTGCCATGGGACCATTATCCAAACCCTATCTCCACTTTGAGGGCACACCGAACAACTTCTTCATAACTCCCAAAATCTCAAATTGCAAGAGCCTTTTGAAGGTGTGATTTTAATCTACTAAAGAATATATCAATTTTGGTATCATTGTTGATAAAAAAACCCTAAGAGTACCTTGAAATACTATTAAAATTCACTTCATAGGTTGTGAAATATTATCCTTCCTTTTGCTTGAGCTCAATGAATTCTCTCTCCATCTTTATACGAAGAGTTCATGGGAAATACTTGTTATGTAACATGATCTTAAATTATTCCCATTCCATATCTTAAATTTCATCTCATGGCTTGGTGTTCTTAATAAAAGACCACCATTGATCAGACTCTCCATCTAGACGATAAATGGATAGAGTCACCTTCTCTATCTCAGAATAGTGGAGCACAGAAAATATCTTCTCCATGGAGTTGACACTATTCCGCAACTGGTGGAATGAAAGATCCACTAAACGTTGGTGGTCATTGCCACACAAAACACTCAATATCTAGTTTCTCCCTCTTTGGTTAATGACGATGTTACCCATTATTTTGGTTATTTTTCATAACCTGAGATATTTGGGTAGGAATTTCCATGAATTTTTTATCTTCACCTCCCAAAGCATTGGGGATGTCATTCAGGAATTCATTGAATTGACCCTCGCACGAGTTATTGGCTTGGTTTCTCCTAGTTCCCACCATTTTCTCAAATAAAAAAGATTAGAACAAAACATAAGTAAAAAATTCATGAATAAATTATTTATTTATACAATTTACACTAAAATCATAACTTATGGGATCCCTATGTAAAGATTCTTGTGTGCATATTTGTACTTAGTCTCATGCTAGATGTTTCTCAAGGGTTCACTAATCCTAATCCCCAAATTAACTAAACCTTACCTCTAATTCCATCTATAGTGACCCTTATTTTTATTACATTACTATTACATAATTATAAAGATAAAAAATATAATAGTATTACACCATGAGGATCCATAGGTTTATCATCTTGGGTAGACTATGACCAAACATAACATTTACAACATCAAGCATAAACATTTATTTAATTCCTTCTTCTCTAGCTTCGTATTGGCTCTTGACCTATCAATAGTATATGTAATCACCTAAGGATGTACATAAAAAAGGGGTGATATAAAATACCATTAAGAGGATACATAAGGACAATATATCAATGTGTGAGAACAATCACAACATAGGTAAAGGATCATGAACATTAGAGGAAGAATTAATAAAAGACTTTAAATGTGGTAATTCATAAAAATGAAGCATCATGTCTCAGTAGTCATATACCACAAATAGTTGTAAACAAAGCTAGCATCATGTTCAAATATAACTTCACTTTAACTCATGAGATTAATCACTTTACCCAATGCATTGGAACACTGTATAATTTTAGGTGCACCTGTCACATCATAAAATTAATTTTGTGCTATATAATTCCGTGTGCACCCGTCACATCATAATATTATCATTATCATGCATGCCACATAGAACATATATCAAACATTAACATAAATAAACCATTAAAAGGAGTTGGTTTCATCACATAAGATCACATTAATAAACTATGGATTCCCAAAATAAATAGGGAATAACATACTTGATACAAGAACCATCAACTTAAAATGAGAAGTAAAAGGTGTGCTTTTGAAAGAAGAGTTCTTTTGGAATTTTTTTGACATAAACTCTAGTGTAATACATTTATATCATATAAAAGGTAAGATAATTATGAAAAAATTATTTTGAAGGAGTTACCATACCAAAAATCGAGTGAAAGAGGGAGAACCTGAAGAAAGAAAGTTGGGTTCGAGAATTTCCCCTCACCTTGTATCAGAATGATTTCTTCACATTAATGTCATTTATAACCACATTATATTAATTAATTAAAAACTAAAAAAAAACTTTTTTACATGAATATGGTTAATTATTGTTTCATTAAGTTATTTTATGGTCCTTTGGATGAGTTATAGAGTTTAAATTCATTGTTCGGTAATTTTAGTTTTTATGGTTTTCTTGAACAGTTCACTTTTATTCATGAATGGAAGTTTGTGTAGAACATGGATAAACATAAAGAACATATATTTAATTTTATCAATTATATTAAAAGAGTTTAAATTATCTTATAATTAATTATTCTATATACCATGTGGATGAATCATTAGATAAGAATTTAATGATGATCGTTTGGGTTAATTTGGGCGGTTTTTCGACCACAACGAACTTTTTTTGTTTAATCATTTAGTAATATGTACATAAGTTAGTTAAATAGAACTAAATAGGATATAATACCTATAAAATAATTTTTTTCAACCATAAAATGGTTTCATTACCATATCTGAAGGCGGTAAAGGAAAAAAGAAAACATGTCATTCTTGAAGGTGATAAATTAACACCTCACGAACAATATTTTCCTTTCTAAAATAAAAGAAAGAAGAGGAGGAGATTGGATGATATATTATCCCATTAGTATAATAAAATTACATTATATGTATGATAATAGAGTTACCATACCATTTGTATGAGGATGGGTGGGGATATATTAAAAAAATAACTTGAAATTGAAAGGAAATTAAAGGAAAAGAGAGATAAATTACCTCTTGAATCCTCCTCTTGAGATCCTCCTTAAGGAATCTAGGCTTGGTCTTTTGATGAGACCAAAAGATCTTGGACATGGGGAAGGTGATAAGAAATTGTTTTGGATATATTTTATACATTTTTGAAGCTTGAGAGGGGTGGTTTGGAAAGGGGAGGGAGAGGGGTTATTTTTATAGGAGGAGGGGGTGTTTTTAGAATAAAATATTAAATAAAATAATATATCAAATGTTAGACTTGTAATAGTGGTTTTTTGACATCATAAATAATATTTTAATATAATATAATTTTTTAGACTTTAAATAATCTTTATAATTGGAATTTATTAATTTATTAAAAGGAAAGTGAAAGAAAGAGAAAAAAATACTTTAAGGAATCACTTTTTGACTTTAGGCTTTGGAAAGTTCTTTTTAGGTTTGAAAATTGAGTTTATTGTATTTTAAGGAACCATTTATGAAATTAAATATAACATGGATGAATTTAAATTTATAGAAATTTAATGTCATCATCACATCCTAAATGATGCAATTAAAGATATACCGGTTATGTGAAAAACTGTATTTTTACTATTCACCTGAAAATCGAAGTATTTCAGAAAATTACAAAAAAAACACCCTAACCATTTTTCGATCTAAAGAATCCAAAAATAAACTCCATTTTTTTCAAAAATAATTTTCTAAATATGATTAATTTACTTTTTAAATAAAATCAGAATTTTCTTAAAAAATACAGATTTTAAAATTAAAACTGATTTTATAATGCTTTCAAAAATTACATAATATCATATAAAATTATCTTAAAACCAAAAAGATATAGAATTTTTAATTTATGATTTTTTTTAAGAAAATACATTTTCTTTTAAATTAATTAATTATAATTAATTATTTATAACTTACAAAAACATCAATAGTTTTACTATAGTCAAATTTTCAATTAAAATATGCTTAAATTTTATTTAATAATTCATGGTTAAGGTTACTATTATTTTGGATGATTTACTATTCATAAGGGTCAAATTACTATTCATAAGGGTGGGTTACTATTCACCAAAAATTAAGTTTTCCTTATTGGAATCTAAACATCTTACCGATATCAACCGTGTATGTCAGATTCTCGAAATTAAAAAACATAGAAGAGAAAACATTTTGTTATGGTCACATAGTATTTAGTATCATTATATGTCATTGTGATTCCTATTATTATTATATTATACGGAATAATTATAAGAAGGGAATTCCATTGACAAAACATTGGGTCGTTACAAGAATAACATGGTAAGAGGTACACTTATCATCCACTGAATTGAAACTAATTTCGTATTGATTCTAGACCTGCCCACTCTTTTATATCTAAAGAATTTTACTAGGGTATCCCATTACCATCTCAATTATTATATATTGAGTTAGTGGTGAAAACTTCGAATGGTTCAATGGTTGCATCTCATGTCTATATTTTCTCTTTGATTAAAGTATGCAGGAATGTTCTTCCTTCAAATATTTTGATTCTTCCTCTAGTTAAATTTTATTTAATTTCAGGAATGGATTGAATTTATTTATATAGAAATCATATACATTTCTGAGGAATGGAAGTCACATTTCATATTTTGAATAAAACTTTGATCATTTATCAGTTCAAGGATGAATGAAAACTTTCAATGGAAATTACTTCTATAATTTGGATCTTAATTCCTATCCATAAAGGGTATATTTATCGTATGATAGGGGAGAAAATCAACATTGATGGTATTCTAATTGTATTATAGTTTTCTTATTTCTTTCCATAAGAGTTTTCTAGTCTTCCTCACAATTGTGATTTTGAGTTTTCAATAGAACTCATTCCTAGTGCTATGCCTATTTCAAATATTCTATATCGAATGGCCTCGATTGAGTTGGAGTAATTGAATAAGAAACTTCAAGAGAATCTTGAAAAGGGATTAAAATTCCCAAGTGCATCACTTGGGGTGCACTTATTATTTTTTTAAAAAGATAGATGGTTCAATGAATCTTTGTATTGATTATTGGGAACTTAATTAGATCACTATCAAGAAAAAATATCCTCTACCCCATATCAATTATTTTTTTAATAAATTATGAGGATATAAATAATTTTCAATATTTATCTTCATTTTGAATATCACCAATTGAGAGTTAAGAATGAGGATATATCCAATACAACCTTATAAGAACCCGAATCTTCTTTTCAGGTATGTTTTTCCTTTTTCTGGTATTTTTGGGAAAAAGAAGAGTTTCTGAAATTTTTTGAAGTACACACCATGTGATTTATAAGTACACATTGTGTACTCAGTTACCACAGGTAGTTGAGTGCTGGCCATGTAGCGGCCATGCACACGACCGTGTGTGGTGACCTGGAGACCACCTAATGAGGGGGGTCAGTAAAGTCAAGTACATGTCGTGTACTTCTAAAGTACACGCCATGTACTTTATTTTTTTTCATTAAACGCACCAGGGTCGCGTCTGAAATACATAAATCCCTCCTTCCAGGTTTGGTTCGTTCAAGAGTGAGAGTACAACCATGATCTTTTCCCGAGACCCCGATAGAGCATCCGATCTCCAATTCAACCACTTTCGATTGCATTGGGATCGCCTCGGTAAGATCTTCCTTCTTCTAGAGCTTTGTTTCCTGATTCCTCCTCTTTCTCAAGTTATCTTCGGTTGAGTGTTTTTAGTGTTTTTGTATATCTACGGTGTTCTTGGGCGATTCAAGGCTTGAGGTTCACATATAACGATCCTACAATGCCGAGTTAGGTGGTTTGTGACTTTTCATTGAGATTATTTGAGTTATATGTGCAATTTGACCAATACCCTTTGTTGGGGTATTGTGTGTTTACGATTTTAGCCCTGTTAATTTCCTGCTATGCTTGTATGTATGAGTTGAGGTTAATTGAATGTGAATAGGGTTAATTTCTATGATTTGGAAGTTTTTTTCCCATGAATGTTTTCTTGTTTTGACCGTTTGGTCGAGCTTTTCCTGTTAGACTGCTGTTTACATTCCATGCCTAGTATTGTAGGATGGAGTGATTCTTATCTATCTTTCTGTTATGATGTAGAATGGTTAGCCAAGTAGTTATTGAGGTTTACTTTGGCTGATTTACATTACTATACTTGTTTAACTAACACACGGTCATGAGAACCTGGTGTAGTGGACCATAGGGAGAATAGCCATAAGGGTTTCTCCAGAGTGTCCGTTATTATTGTTACGATGAAAGACCATATAGGGAATTGACGTAAGTGCTTCCTCAGAGTGTCTGTAGTTCCTCAACACGGGCCATAGGGGGGATGTGATGTAAGTTCTTCCTCATAGAGCCTTTTAGTTACTGATATGAGACTATAGGGGGAATTAAAAGTGAGTGCTTTCTTAAAGAGTCTATACTAAAGCTGAACCAGAGGGGTTAGACTTTGTGTAATTACCAGAGGGTTTATTGTGTTTTCTAGGTAGGACCAGAGGAGATTAAGCTGTGAGTACATCCCATAGGGTTACCTATTTGTGATTATCTGTTTACTTGCTACGTGGAACTAAATGCTTTGAAACTGTGGAATTATTACTGTTGAGTACTTCCTTGTTTACTGCTTCTTTTGTTTATTGCCTACCATATATATTCAATGACTGTTAGGCACATATCTCTTGGTGGTTGCCTACTAGGATTTAGTCTCACACCCTATTTGGGCCATGATTTTGGGCCCAAAGAGATTATATTGTTGCAGGTATAGATAAGGTCAAGAGCCCTTCTACCTCAGGTACTTGACTGTATTGGAGCTGGAGAGCACGGGACCAAGCTTTGGCTTGTGATGCTGTGGAGCTATTTAATATTTTTCTTGTACTTTGGTTTAGTACTGTATTTAACATTGTGATTGGTTTGGCTGTTTTTCTAGACATATGTATCATGCATCATTATATATGTGCTCCAGCAGCTTATTTCTTTTAGTCATCTGCTGTTCACTATTGTATGCCATTATTAATCCTTATGATATTGTTATCTATTTCTCTTCCATTGTGTTACTCTGCCAATGAGGGCATAGTTTTCCCACTATCACACCCAAGACCCTCGCTGCTAGTCGTCAGCCTCTGGCATTAGGGGAAATGATCTTGAGGCCATGTGACCAACTAGGTACGGGGCGCCTCAGGGCGGCTTCCAGAACCGGGACATTACAAAGTTGTATAAGATGAATTCTTTCTCTTGAATTACTATTTGGAGCCTATAACCAGGGATAATATGGAATAAGTACTTGGTAATAAGCTGTTCTAGGGAGTAGCTAACCTGTGTACAGGGAAAATCCAATCTACCTCATTATTAAAAAATTTCTGGTTTTTCAAATTTACAGTTGATTTTATTTTTCCATTAGGCGATTCATGTGTTTTGTGCTATTATTGTTGATGTTATTGAGGTTCTATTTCTATTGCAACCCGATGATATGAGGGTATTCTATCTCATGCATCATATAGGCACTTGCTATAAATCACATGTCATGCATTCTTGCCATGCCACTTAGGGTGCATTAGAGATTGTATATTGTTGTGATAGATGTTGTGATAGATATGCATGCTATTGTGATATATGACCTGATAGAATACCTGCTTCTGATAGGGTATTTCTTTGTGTAAGGTTTTGTTTTAATGAACGCAAAAATTTGGTTCTTGAGGTGTTATGGGCCCTCATGAATCAGAATTTGGTGGATCATTGACTTGTTTTCCTTGTACATGACATGTATAAGATTCCAAGTTTTGATTCACGGGGAGTATACACTACTACAAAAATGGGTAAGGGAAGCGCTACCCCTTTATCAGTGCTAAAAAAAGCACTGATAAAGGGGGCCTTTATTAGCGCTTTTTTAGCGCTGATAATGGGGACCCCTTTATCAGCGCAGATAAAATTTATGTTTCAAAAAAAATTCAAGAAAAATAAATTATTGTTATATAAGTATATTTATTCGTATATAAATATAATATATATTTTTTAAATATGTTTTAGATACATATAAATATACTATTACATTTAATATATAATAAATTTAGTGAAAATGACTTTAAAATATTTTTAAAAAATAATATTAATTAATAATTTTATAATTATTATCGATTAAAAATCATTTAATAACAATTTGAAGACACAAAAAATTAAAACAATTAATAAAAGATCTAAAATAAGTTGAAAATGTAACTCAAACTTCAAACGACCATAACTTTTGATCCGGGTGTCCATTTGAGCTCTACAACATATCAAATCGAAGCCTGCGATGAACTCTACGCGCTAGCGACTGAAGAAAAGCTTTTTTCTCATTTTTCGAGGAAAAAAAGGACCATAAGGCCTCCAAAACTGAGTTTTTAGTCGGGATACCCCGATTTGTTAACATTCAAACAAGTATAACTTCTGATCCGAATATCTGTTAAGCCTGTACCACATATCATATCAAATATTATTTCATTTTCTTTAATTTGACTAGTTGTGGATTTGAAACGGGCTTCTAGATTATAAGTTATGTTCGTTTTAACATTCCATGGCTTTTCAAATACACATATATATGTATTTATTCATAAATATATATGTGTCTTTGTGTGTGTGTGTCTGTGTGTGTGTGTATGTGTATTGTATATATATATGTATATATGTATTTATTTATTTATAAACACACATAAAAAACATATTTTTTCATAAATGTATTTAAAACTAATCTTATAAGTATATATTAATATACAAATAAATATACGAATAAAAAATTATAACTATATATATATATATATATATATATATATATAAATAAATATAAATATATATTAATATACGAATGAATATATATATACTAATATATGAATAAATATATTTATATTAATATGAATCTATATCAATATACGAATAAATATAACTATATATATATAAAAATAGATATATAATTAAATAGAGAACAAAATGAAATGGATTAGTGGTAAAAGTGAAGCCACGAAAGAGGAGAGGTCACGGGTTCGAGTTCGGGTGGAAGCAATGGGGTGTACATGTGTGAGGATGCGCGGGAAGGGCAGTGTGCCGCCTAACACTAATAGGGGGGAGGGGGTGTCAAGCGTTGTTGAAAGATCTCCCCCATATTTATAATTCTTTTTATTTTTTTTTAATTTTTTTTTGACTTTTATCATCATTTTTTAAAAGAGCTGATAAAGGTCCCTTTTATCAGCACTAAAAAAAAAGCGCTGATAAAGGGGTCTTTTATCAGCTCTTTTTTTAGCACTGATAAAAGGGACCTTTATCAGGGCTTTTCAGAGCACTGATAAACGGGACCCCCCTATATTAGCACTGATCTTTATAGAAATTTTTTAGCACTGTTAAATCCCGTTTTGAGCACTTATAAAGGTCATTTTTTTTAGTAGTGATAGGCCCTCACGGATCAGAATTTGGGACTTTAATGTTTGTTTCAGTGTTTTTTCTAGGTTCCAGAGTAGTTTCTGAGGCTTACTATCTGGAAAAATCCAGAATACATGTCGTATAATGATGAATACACGCCATGTGTTCTTCTATTTGGAAAGAAACTATTTTTCTTAAGTACACGCCGTGTACTGTATGTACACGCATTGTAGTTTCTAACTGTGTCTCAGACTATGTGGGTGGGGACATGGGGTTTGGAATCTTTGGTAGGACCCTCCGTGTACCATATGTACATGTCGTGTTGTAGAACCGTGTAACCGGCCATTTCACTAACAACACCGGCCAGTTGAGTCATTTCTAATACACACTGTTTCCATCTAGAACATGCCGTGTAGTGTAACCTGAGTACCCGACCATGTAATGAACAACACGGGTCAAAAAAATCTTCCTAGCACACACCGTGTACATATGAAACATTCCATGTAGTGTGATCCGTGTATCCGGCTGTGTCACTAACAACACAGGTTGGTGAAGCTCGTCTAGTACACGTCGTGTCTAGCACGAACACACCGTGTAGTCTTGTTCTAGGAGAACCGTGTGGCTTAGCCGTGTAAGTGAACTCAGGAAAGGGAAGAGGATTCAAGTACACACCATGTGTTTGGACAACACGCCGTGTGTTTGGGGTGTTACACGACCAGTTTTGGCAGGAGTACACACCCATGTGAAAGGCTTAAGGGAACACGCCGTGTAGTTAAGTATACACGTCGTGTATCAATGTTTTGTTAAACTTGAATGCTTTCTTTATCCTATTCCATTCTTACCCTTATAGCTTTCAGTCCTTGATAATATTGATCAAAGGTGTGAATTTGACCTTGCAGTGTCATACCACTAAGACGTCCTCCAATTGTACGCCAGTTATAGGGCAACGATCAGACACTGGACATGACTGATCAGGGACTTCTTGCAGATCCCCCATTTGTGCCAGTCTTGGAACCAACCATCTTTCCGAACATAGGTAATGATGAAAAGTTACGAGATGTATTTATGAAGTTCATGCAGACCTTCCGAGGAGTACCGCATCCTTCCCCTTCTTTGGAAGAGTTGATGCAGGTTTTCCAGCAGCAACATCCTCCCACCTTCACAGGGGAAAGAGGACCTCAGGATGCAAAGTCATGGTTAGAAGGCATGATTTCTATCTTTGAGCATCTAGAGACGCCTCCAGAGAGGAGGTTCAAGATCTCTATATACATGCTTTGATATTCCTCCAAGATATTGTGGGATCTGATCACACAGGAGGGACACCAGTAGGTTATGGCATGGGATGAGTTCCAACATGCCTTCTACGACTACTTCTACCCGGAGACTTTGAGGGCCGATCGAGCTCGAGAGTTCATGAGTCTAGAGAAGGGTGCTCTTTCTCTTATTGAGTATTCTTCTCAATTTATAGAGCTGCAAAACTTCATGCCTATTCTAGGAGGTGATGATTTATTCCTGGCAAGAAATTTTGATGATGGTCTGAGGCACAAAATTCAATCCTAGGTGAAAATCTTCAGGCTGACTTCCATCACTTCTATCATCAACCAGGCGCTAATCACGGAGTGTAATTTGAGGTATTATAGATTTTTGAGCCAGATCAGTTCGACAAATGGAGTTAGTATCCCTCATACTGACAACAGGAAGCACCATAGGGGGTCTTCGTGCGGTGATCCAAGGAGGTGAGACATTCCCTCAGGTAGCTAGGTGGTGTGCTACCAGTGCGGGAAGAGCGGGCATACGAGGACACAATTCCCAAGAGACCTAGTGAAGTGCCGATATTTCAACAATATTGGTCATATTTAGAATTTCTGTTAGATCTTTTCACCAACACCTGGTGACAGGGTTTCTTCTATGACTCCTTATTCAGGAGCAGTGCCACCAGTTTCTCATCAGTCTGGGAACTGGAGTTCTTCCGGCTATTCAGGCCAAGGTGGAGGTCATGGCCATTGTATTCAGTCACCAGGGTTTCAACGAAAATAGGTTGGATCAACTCATAGTGATCAGAAAGGGTCATAGGGTTATGGTGTAGGTCATAATTTTGCAGTGGAGTAGACCTAGTAGGAGCAGGATCCCAGACCCTCCACAGTTCGAGGTACAATCCTAGTTGCCTTAGTTTTAGCTTATACTCTTTTTGAAATCAGGGCTTGCCATAGCTTTATATCTATTGCTGTTGTGGAGATCCTTGGGCTCTGTATCTTTTCTTCTGCTGATATCTTGATTCTAGACACACTGTTGGGGACAAGAAAGACTAGTGTATGTCAGTGTAAGGAGTGCCCTCTTGATGTTGGTGGGTGTCACTTCTTGTGGGACCTTTATGTCCTAGAGATGACAAGATATGAAATAATTCTTGAAATGGACTGTTTAGTTCCCTTCTAGGCAATTTTTTATTTCTATCTCTATAGGGTGAGTTTCACATCACCAGAGGGTGAATATTTTCTTCACAAGGTAGAATGGGATGTCCAGGTGAGCAGAGTGGGACCCAAACATCATGGGTTGGGAGGAGTTACAACCCATATTGCTAATCTTCACCTGGATGATCATGGGACTTCACATATGGACTTTCCTCTAGTGGTGGACCATTTCATGGATGTATTTACAGAGGAATTTTTAGGTTTTACTTCAGAGAATGAGGTACAATTTTCTATTGAGCTTGTTCCAGGAGCAGCATTGGTGTTCATTCCTCCTTATAGGATGGTTAAAACAGAGTTACAGGAGATCAAGAAGTAGTTGGAGGAGTTGCAAGCAAAGGGTTTCATCCGACCCAGTACTTTTCCTTGGGGTTCACCAGTTCTATTTGTGAATAAGGTAGATGATACCCTTAGACTTTGTGTGGATTATCAGAATTTGAACCAGTTGATGATCAAGAACCGATATCCCTTGCCGAGGATTGTTGATCTCTTTGATCAGCTTCAAGGAGCTTGGGTGTTCTTAAAGATTGACTTGAGATATGGATACCATTAGTTGCGTGTTAGACCATCAAATATACCTCTTATAGCCTTTCAGAGAAGGTATGGTCTATACGAGTATATGGTTATGCCTTTCGGTCTTACGAATGCACCTACAATTTTCATGGAACTGATGAACCAAGTGTTCCATCCATACTTGGATTCTTTTGTGGTTGCCTTCATGGATGATATATTGGTGTACTCTCACACTCGACATGACCATGCCACACATCTTGAGATATTTTTGAGTACACTGAGAGAGAATCAGTTATATGCTAATCTCTCAAAATGCCACTTTTGGATAGACCAAATTCACTTATTGGGTCATGTTATCTCGGAGATAAGAGTATTAGTAGACCCAGAGAAAGTGAGAGTAGTAGTTTCCTGGGAGAAAATGAAGAACATCTTTAAGGTACGGAGTTTCCTAGGGCTGGATGGATACTACATACATTTCATATAGTACTTTTCATGCTTAGCAGCACCACTGACGGGTTTGACTAAGAAGGGTGAAAAGTTCTTGTGGTCATATTCTTGCGAGTCAGCCTTTCAGGAGCTAAAAGATAGGTTGACTTTAGCACCAATACTAGTATTTCTAGAGCTTTTTAGGAGCTATACTATTTACTATGATGCTTCAGGTGTCGGGTTGGGATCTTTTCTTATACAGGGGGAAGGAGTTGTTGCGTACGGGTCTTAGTATTTGAGTCCAAATGAGAGGAATTACCCGACGCATGATCTTGAGTTGGTAGTAGTTGTTCATGCTTTACGCTGTTGGAGACATTATCTTCTGGGAGAGAATTTTTTGGTTTTCACTGACCACAAAAGTCTCAAGTATATCTTCACTCAGTGTGATCTGAATTTTAGACATCGAATATGGGTTGAGTACCTTCAGTATTTTGACTTAGAGCTTGCCTACATGCCTGGGAAAGGCAATGATATGGATGATTCCCTGAGTAGGAGGAATCAGATACAGGCAGTTTAAGAGGCTAGAAGTGAGTGGCATCTTATGGCTCTATTCCCTGATATGCATTTGGAGGTGCACGACAGACATGGGTATAATTTTCTTTCTTCTGTAGCTATTACCTGTACACTGCTTGATCGAGTGCGAATGAGGTAGCTATAAAATTCTAAAGGCCTAGTCTTACGGGAAAGTGTGTCAGGAGAGGACCTTATTCCTGGATGGAACATAGGCAAGGATGATATCTTGCGTTTTTATTAGCGTGTATGGGTGTCAGCAGACATACACGAGGATATGATGAAGGAATTTCATTCCTCAGTTTGGGCAGTTCATCCTGGTGTCACCAAGATGTATCATGATCTACACCATCAGTATTGGTGGCCAGGTATGAATAGAGATGTTGTTGGGTTTTTCATGAGGTGTTCCACTTGTCAGTAGGTGAAGGCAGAGCATCAGTGACCCACATGGATTTTTCATCAGTTACCCATTCCTGAGTGGAAGTGGAATGATGTCGCGATGGATTTCATGACAGGTTTACTGAGGCCGCCTCGAGGAAATGATGCTGTATGGTTTGTCATTAACAGACTCACAAAGGTTGCTCACTTCTTGCTGATCAAGAATACCTTCAGTGTTGATGAGCTGGGACGGTTGTACATCTGAGAGATTGTATGTTTACATGGAATTCCACACTCTATTGTTTTAGACAGGGACACCCATTTTACTTCTCGGGTCTGACAGGGGCTTCAGAAGGCTTTGGGTACACAAGTACTTTTGAGTACATCTTACCACCCTCAGACAGATGGCCAGTCCGAGCATACGATTCAGGTGCTTGAGGATATGTTGTGTGCATGCATCCTTTATTTTGGAGGTTCTTGGGAGAAGCACATACCCCTTGTGGATTTTTTCTACAAAAATAGTTTTCAAGAAACTATTCAAATGGAACCTTATGAGGCTTTGTACGGTAGGCCATGCCGATCACCCTTATGTTGACTAGAGGCAGGAGAGATAGATATTCTAAGACCTCATCTGGTCCAGGAGACCATAGAGAAGATAGAGTTGATTCAGAAGAGGATGGATACTATACAGTCTCAATAAAAGTCTTATGCTGATCATCGGAGACGACCTCTGGAGTTCGAGGTCGAATATTAGGTTTTCCTACATGTCACACCGAGGATGGGAAACATGATGATTAGGAGATAGGGTAAGCTTTCGCTGAGGTACGTTAGGCCGTTTGAAGTGTTAGTGAGTGTCGGTCCAGTTGCCTATCGGCTTTAGTTACCTCAGAAGTACTGGGTTATGCACGACGTCTTCCATGTTTCTCAGCTTCAATATTACTTCTCAGACCCGTCTCATGTTATTCAACCTGAAGAGGTGGAGTTGGAGGTGGGCACCTTGTTTGAGGAGCATCCTATCCGGATTGTTGATCTAAGTATGATGGTTCTCCATGGCTATTCTGTTCCTCTGTTACGAGTTCTATGATAGCATGAGCAAGTATAAATTGAGATCTGGGAGAGGGAGGCTGATGTACGATCACAACGGCCAGAGTTATTTGAGGATTCTTCTTCTACACCGCCTTGATAGGGAAATTCAGGGAAATTTTTTTAAGGGGTGATGTTTTTAAGAACCCAGATCTTTTTTTCTTGTATTTTTTCCTTTTTCTGGTGTTTTTGGGAAAAATAGGAGTTTCTGGAAATTTTTGAAGTACACATAGTGTACTTTATAAGTACACATCGTGTACTTGGTTACCGCGGGTAGCCGGGTGCTGGATGTGTAGCGGCCATGTACACGGTCATGTGTGGTGACCTGGAGGCCACCTAATGCTGTCACGAACTGAATCTGGTTGCCATCAAACCAGCACCAAACCCGGCTCATGTCAAGACCTGAAGGGCGTTCCCCATCCCCAAGGGCTGGCACAAGTGCCCGGGTATCATAAAAATTCATTTGGGAACGATTTACCCGAGTTTGGGTTCATAAGATAACCAAAAACAAACTACAAACCAAATCTGAAAAATTATGCCAAACAAGAATTAATAAAAATTCAGAACTTAGTATATGAGTTTAAACAAGACACAAGAGGTCCAAAGGTACATAAAAGTACCAGCAAACAGCCCATGAGACTCCACATGACAAGGGGTCATCACCCACAAGCCGTCTCCACAACACCGCACCATCGAGAGAAACTAGCAACCCGAACCACCATCGCCCAAGTCTTTTCCTTTGCCTGTGTCAAACATGATCAATTATACTTACACAAAAAGGTTTAAGTAGGGTGTGAGACTAAGCCCAATAGGATATCACCCAAGGATTTCAAGTGATAGGCATTGTAAAATAAAAGTCTTGCAAGAGTTATAAATAGATAATAGTGGCATTTATTTCTAAAAGTGCAACTTTGAAAAGAAAATAACTTTCAATGGGGATAAATATAAAGAATCAGTGAAATTGAATAAAACATTCAAGCTGCTGGTTTTCACATCCCAAAATACCATAAAGAAAGTTTAAATGCCAAAAAGTCCACGAGCACCAAGCGTAGGAACCCCCTAGGTACTAGTTTGTTGTGAGCCCCAAGTACCTCGTACCTCGGTGAAAGTAACCATAACGAAATTCGTTCTCGTGCACGAGCGACTAGTAGGGAGCATACCCATAACCTAGTGGTCTCCAATCATCTCCATTATAGTTTTGTTAGTGTTATCCATGTCATACTTGCTAAGTGAACCATGGTCAAAACCCCTCTGTTCACTAGCGTACTAGTACACGTTAGCCCACCTAGATACCCGGGTTTCCCGTATTTTGCTCAAATAGTCACCACATGCTACCAAAATCAATATTCACATATAAATATCAGTTCTGGTCACACACATTCAAAACATTATCTACACCTTCTTTTCACCTTTTGCATAACTCAATAAACCATTTATAATTTCTATAAAACAATTTCAAGAAAATTAATCAAATGTTGCACATTAAATTCATCTAAAATCCCATATTTAAAACCAAATGGAGACCAATATTATACCAAAACATAAATTTCAGCATCAAATTTTTTTTATAAATCCAATCCCTGAATTATAAAACAACACCAAGAGGCACAATAAGGGTTACACATGTAAAACACCCATTTTCACACAAGATTGGCACTTAAAAATATACCACTTTTAAAATGTTACCCAAATCAATTTTTGAAATCAAAATACTGAATGATGAACATAATGGAAACCTAAATACATCAAGCCAACTCATTATACAATACCTACATATGAAATCACCTACCAAAAGAGTCAAAACCCCCAAATCCTTGTGCGTCACTTCAACCGCACCTCCGCCGCACCACAAAGGAGTAAGATTGAAACTAAAACCAGAGGATTGGACCAAGAAACTCAAAACTAAAAACCTAGGTACGAAACCCCATCTTCTGGACATTTGGGGGTTCAATAAAAAAGGAAGAAACCCTAAGAAGAAGGGAGGAATAAGGAAGAGAACCAACTTACTTGAGAAATCTGGACGTTTTTTGGAGCTTCAGAAGTTCGGCCCTAAATCTCGATCAATATGAGCTCCAAAGAGGCGAAAAAGAAAATGGGGGTGTGGCTGGGTTCGATGGGAATGTGTGAGAGGTTGAATCACCGAAAAAGGATAAAAAATAAATATTTTATGAAATAATTACAAAACAATTTTAAAACTGGAAATGGGCTTTCGGGTTGGCCCAATACCTAATTTTATCACCCAAATCCATGATTCTAATGAATTTTTAAGGGGCCAAAAATTATTTTTTGGTTTTAATATTTAAATTAAGGTCATTTTGGAAGTTGAATGGTTGAAAAATGTTGAAAAACGAAGGAGTTATTAAAGAAACAGAATATACTTTAAAAACTGGAAATGTGCTCTTAGGTTGGCCCAAATTTTGGAAACCCACTATTTCCTTTAAAAATGCATGAAAAACCACCAAAACAAATCAAGGGTGTAAATTAAATGAAAAATACCTCTAAATATTTCATGTATGTGACAATTCTCCCCCCCATGAAGGACTTTCCGCCCCGTAAAGTCAACATGAGGCTTGATTGGAAAACAAGAACGAGTACTCTTCCTCGACCCACGACTTTCGCTCCCATGTCTCATGTGTATCATTTCCATGCTGCCATAGAACCCGGACTAATGGAATATACTTCCCTTGAATTATCTTCTCTTGGGAGTCCACTATTTTCACTGGCCTCTCAACAATAGACAAGTCAGGATCTATCTCCAGTTCTTCCCAACTCAACACATGGGACGGATCCGGGTAGTATTTCTTCAACTGAGAAACATGGAAGACATCATGGATGGACGTCAACTGAGAAGGTAAGTCCAACCTGTATTCCACCTTTCCAATACGTTCGATGATCTCAAATGGCCCGACGTACCGCGGAGTCAGCTTACCTTGCTTCCCCAATCGACGATGGCCTAAACGAGGGGCCACCTTCAAGAATACTCTGTCACCCACAGAAAACTCTAGGTCTCGACGCCTCTGGTCAGCATATGATTTATGACGACTCTGAGCTGTCAATAAACGTTTCCTGATTAATTTTACCTTCTCAGATGTCTCCTGCACCATACTCAGCCCTAGTAGTGAGGTCTCACCTACCTCAGCCCAACAGAGGGGGGACCGACAAGGCCGACCATAGAGCGCCTCAAAAGGAGCCATTCGAATCGAGGATTGGTAACTGTTATTATAAGAAAACTCAACCAATCCCAAATGGGTATCCCAAGAACCTCCAAATTCTAGGACACATGCACGAAGCATTTCCTCCAAAATCTGATTCGCCTGCTCTGTTTGACCATCCGTCTGCGGATGGTATGCTGTGCTCATCTTAATCTGGGACCCCAAGGCCTTCTGAAGGCCTTCCCAGAATCGAGATGTGAAACGAGGGTCTCTATCTGAGACAACTGCTGATGGCACACCATGGAGTCTCACCACCTCCTGAAGATACAAACAGCCCAACTCATCCACTTTAGATGTATCTTTGATCGGAATGAAGTGGGATGATTTGGTTAGACGATCAATCACCACCCAAATGGCATTCTTAGCTCGAGGTGTACGAGGTAATCCAACAATGAAGTCCATGGCAACCTCTTCCCACTTCCAGGTAGGAATGGGTAGTGGTTGGAGCAAACCAGAGGGCCTTTGGTGCTCTGCTTTCACCTGCTGGCATGTGTAGCATCTCGACACAAAGTCCGCTATGTCCCGTTTCATACCAGGCCACCAAAACTGCCGACGGACATCATAATACATCTTAGTGGCACCCGGATGGACAGACCACTGAGACTGGTGGCTATCCTGCATCACCACCTTCTGTAGAGATAACGGCACTACCGAACGACCCTTGAAGCACAAGATTCCCTCGGGAGACGACGACCAATCAGAGGATGTCTCCCCACCATGAAGAAACTGCTTCGATCGCTGACAAAGCTCATCACTAGGTTGTTCCTGCTGAATCAACTCCAACAGAGAAGGAGTCAACTGGATGCTCTCCAAGAATGCCCCTCCACTATGTTCCTTGGTCTCCACATGCATCTAAGAAAAGATCCCCATCAATGTCCACTCATCACTGGACTTCCTCAAAGCCTGCACTGGAACCCTTCTACTCAAGGCGTCGGCCACTACATTACCCTTACCTGGGGTATAGACAATGTCAAAATCAAACCCCTGCAAGTACTCGATCCAGCGACACTGCCTCACGTTGAGGTCCTTTTGTGAGAAGATATAAGCCAAGCTTTTGTGATCAGAATAGACCACAAACTTCTCCCCAAAGAGGTAGTGACGCCACGTCTTCAAAGCATGCATCACTGCTGCCAACTCCAAGTCATGGGTTGGGTAGTTCTTTTCATGTGGCCGAAGTTGGCGAGAGCCATACGCCACCACATGATCATCCTGCATAAGCACGCACCCAAGACCCATACCTGAGGCATCACAATAAACCACATATCCCTTTCCTGCCTCTGGTAAAATCAGCACGGGGGCAGTAGTCAATCGCCTCTTCAGCTCCTCGAATGATGCCTGACATTCTGGACCCCATACAAACTTCACCCCTTTCCGGGTGAGGGTAGTCATCGGTGAAGCAAGCCGAGAGAAATCCCGAACGAATCGTCTATAATAACCAGCCAGGCCAAAGAAACTCCTAATCTCGAACACATTCTTCGGCTGCTCCCATGACATAACCGCACTAATCTTATCAGGGTCCACTGAAACTCAATTCTCTGAGATCACATGCCCGAGAAATCTCACCTCCCTGATCCAGAAACTGCACTTTGACAACTTTGCATAGAGGCGGTGATCCTGTAATGTACCTAAAACGACCCTCAAGTGATGTTCGTGTTCCTCCTCAGAGCTAGAGTATACCAGAATGTCATCCACGAACACCACAACAAAGGAATCGAGATATTGATGGAAAACCCTATTCATAAGTTCCATAAATACTGCTGGATCATTTTTCAATCCAAAGGGCATGACCAAATACTCAAAGTGGCCGTACCTGCTTCGGAAGGTTGTCTTTGGGATATCTGACTCCTTCACCCTGAGTTGATGATACCCTGAACGCAGGTCTATCTTTGAGAACCACTTTTCCCCCTTCAACTGATCAAACAAATCATCTATTCTGGGTAAAGGGTATTTGTTTTTAATTGTTACCTTATTCAGCTTCCGGTAGTCAATGCACAACCAGAGGGATCCATCAGCCTTTTTTGCAAACAACACAGGAGCGGCCCAAGGAGAGATGCTCAGGCGAATGAATACTTTGGATTCTAAGTCGTCCAGCTGTATCTTTAATTCCCTCAACTCGGTGGGGGCCATGCGATAAGAGGGAAGAGATATCGGCTGTGTTCCCGGCGCCAGATCAATTGAAAACTCCACATCCCGCTCTGGGGGCAAGCCTGAAAAATCATCTGGAAATACCTCCGGAAACTAATTCACTACATGAGGTAGTGCACCTTCAGGGGAAAGACCATCCTCTAGCATAAGAGAAGATAACTGGAAGATAACACTTCCCAACTCTGGGAGTGGAGGCCCTACGCGACCTGACCGAGGATCCCATTCTCCATGAAAAACCTGACGACTCTCATCAGGTGCCGTGAAACTCACACACCGTCTATAGCAATCAATGTGTGCCTGGAAGTTTACTAGCCAATCCATCCCAAGTATGACATCAAAAACGTTCATATCTAAGACCAAGAGGTCCCACTCCATCTCAACCCCTGACACAGAAAGCGCACATGATAGGCACCTGAGACCCTGCTCCTTCTTCTTTCCCAGCGATGTCACCAACTCCATTGCGAATGACATCAAATCAGTTGGCAGATTCAGAATGTCCACAAAACGGGCAGAAATGAATGAAACAGAGGCACCAGTATCAAAAAGAGTAGTAGCTATAGAAGATGAAATCAAAATGGTACCTCGAACAGTCGACGGTCCCGCCTCTGACCCTGGTGGTGCATGATCCACCGCATGGAGATGTCCAGTCTCTGCCTGAAGACGACCGCTAGTCTGTGGCTGTGCCCTGAACTGGCTCTGCCCAGAAGATGACCCAACCCTACCACCACGGCTGCCAAATCGAGATCCCCCAGTCCTCGACGGCTCAGACTATGCTGGCACTCCTCTGGGAGCCATGGATCCTGCCCCACTTTGAAGTGGACGCGCTATCCTGCAAAAGCGTTGCACGTGTCCCATACCTCCACACTGGAAACAGGTCTTTGGAGGATGAGGGAATGCTGGACGGATGTGCCCGGGCTTCCCACACTGGTGGCACACGACTGATCTCGCATCAGAATCCGCTGATGACAACTGCCTAGAAGAGTTCCCTGAACTGCCTCCTCCTTTCTTCACATGATCCTCCCGCTTCCTTTTCTTCTCTGAGGAGCTTCCACTTCCCACTGCTGATACAGAACCATAGAAAACAGCCCTACCTTTTCTATCAATCTCCACCATGCACGTCCGATCAACGACCTCAGCATAGGTCCTCAGCTTAAACAAGAACACCTGGGAGTATATCTCTGGTCTCAAGCCTTTCTCAAACCTCTGGGCCTTCGCTTGCTCATTAGAGACAATTTCTGGAGCATACAGAACCAAATCAGAGAAACGGTTGGCATACTCAATCATAGATAGATTTCCCTGAACAAGTTCCATGAACTCTCTAGACCTGGCATAAGCCAACACCTCAGGGCAGTACTGTTCATTGAAGACAGCCTTGAAATCTCCCCAGCGCATCTGCTCATTCTTCCCAGCCTGAAGCACTGACTCCCACCATTTACGGCTAGGACCCTCCAACAGAAATGAGGCACACTTCACCCTGAGCTCCTCGGGTGTTTCCAGGAACTCAAACATACGCTCGATCTTCTCGAGCCATTCCTCTGCTTCTTGGGGTTCTGAGCTGCCTCGGAAGGTTGGAGGCTTATTTTTTAGGAACTCCTGGGCCTTGTCCTTTCAAGGACTAGTCTCATCCTCTCTAATAGGAGCTGGAACTGGAGCTGGTCCATATCCTAGATCCTGGACATCCCAGACCATGGCCTCGACTAGCCTCTGATCAATTGGTGTGGGAGAACTCTCTCCGGCTTCCTCCCGTGGGTGCGTGAGAGCTTTCTGGGGAGGCATGTTGCTACAAAATGTAACAGTCACAAAATAATAATCAATACCACAATTATGAAAATTTTAATCAAATACCTCAAATATATATAATCAAAACACATTTCAGTAATAAAATAAACAACTACAACACATCCGCATGATGTCCACATGTGGTCTGCAGCCCACACGTCTCACCTGGAAGTGAAGTCAATCTTTAAATTCCAACATCCCCTGGTGACTCAGGGTATGACATGAGAGGTGTGGGCCAGACACCCTACTCACAACCAAAACCCCGAGCCCCGACAGTCCTAGCTCCTGTCTATCCTGACTCATCCCAAAATAACAATATAACCCAAAAACATTAACCTGCTCTGATACCATTTTGTCACGAACCGAATCTGGTCGCCATCAAACCAGCACCAAACCCGGCTCATGGAAAGACCCGAAGGGCTTTCCCCATCCCCACGGGCTGGCACAAGTGCCCGGGTATCATAAAAATTCATTTGGGAATGATTTACCCGAGTTTGGGTTCATAAGATAACCAAAAACAAACTACAAACCAAATCTGAAAAATTATGCCAAACAAGAATTAATAAAAATTCAGAACTTAGTATATGAGTTTAAACAAGACACAAGAGGTCCAAAGGTACATAAAAGTAGCAGCAAACAGCCCATGAGACTCCACACGACAAGGGGTCATCACCCACAAGCCGTCTCCACAACACCGCACCATCGAGAGAAACTAGCAACCCGAACCACCATTGCCCAAGGCTTTTCCTTTGCCTGTGTCAAACATGATCAAGTCTACTTACACCAAAAGGTGTAAGTAGGGTGTGAGACTAATCCCAATAGGATATCACCCAAGTACTTCAAGTGATAGGCATTGTAAAATAAAAGGCTTGCAAGAGTTATAAATAGATAATAGTGGCATTTATTTCTAAAAGTGAAACTTTGAAAAGAAAATAACTTTCAATGGGGATAAATATAAAGAATCAGTGAAATTGAATAAAACATTCAAGATGCTGGTTTTCACATACCAAAATACCATAAATAAAGTATAAATGCCAAAAAGTCCACGAGCACCAAACGTAGGAACCCCCCTAGGTACTAGTTTGTTGTGAGCCCCAAGTACCTCGTACCTCGGTGAAAGTAACCATAACGAAATTCGTTCTCGTGCACGAGCCACTAGTAGGGAGAATACCCATAACCTAGTGGTATCCAATCATCTCCATTATAGTTTTTTTAGTGTTATCCATGTCATACTTGCTAAGTGAACCATGGTCAAAACCCCTCCGTTCACTAGCGTACTAGTACACGTTAGCCCACCTAGATACCCGGGTTTCCCGTATTGTGCTCAAATAGTCACCACATCATACCAAAATCAATATTCACATATAAATATCAGTTCTGGTCACACACATTCAAAACAGTATCTACACCTTCTTTTCACCTTTTTCATAACTCAATAAACCATTTATAATTTCCATAAAACAATTTCAAGAAAATTAATCAAATGTTGCACATTAAATTCATCTAAAATCCAATATTTAAAACCAAATGGAGACCAATATTATACCAAAACATAAATTTCAGCATCAAAACATTTTTATAAATCCAATCCCTGAATTATAAAACAACACCAAGAGGCACAATAAGGGTTACACATGTAAAACACCCATTTTCACACAAGATTGGCACTTAAAAATCTACCACTTTTAAAATGTTACCCAAATCAATTTTTGAAATCAAAATACTGAATGATGAACATAATGGAAACCTAAATACATAAATCCAACTCATTATACAATACCTACATATGAAATCACCTACCAAAAGAGTCAAAACCCCCAAATCCTTGTGCGTCACTTCAACCGCACCTCCGCCGCACCACAAAGGAGTAAGATTGAACCTAAAACCAGAGGATTGGACCAAGAAACTCAAAACTAAAACCCTAGGTACGAAACCCCATCTTCTGGACATTTTGGGGTTCAATAAAAAAGGAAGAAACCCTAAGAAGAAGGGAAGAATAAGGAAGAGAACCAACTTACTTGAGAAATCTGGACGTTTTTTGGAGCTTCAGAAGTTCCGCCCTAAATAGCGATCAATATGAGCTCCAAATAGGCGAAAACGAAGATGGGGGTGTGGCTGGGTTCTATGGGAATGTGTGAGAGGTGGAATCACCGAAAAAGGATAAAAAATAAATATTTTATGAAATAATTACAAAACAATTTTAAAACTGGAAATGGGCTTTCGGGTTGGCCCAATACCTAATTTTATCACCCAAATCCATGATTCTAATGAATTTTTAAGGGGCCCAAAATTATTTTGTGGTTTTAATATTTAAATGAAGGTCATTTTTGAAGTTGAATGGTTGAAAAATGTTGAAAAACTAAGGAGTTATTAAAGAAACAAATATACTTTCAAAACTGGAAATGTGCTCTTAGGTTGGCCCAAATTTTGGAAACCCACTATTTCCTTTAAAAATGCATGAAAAACCACCAAAACAAATCAAGGGTGTAAATTAAATGAAAAATACCTCTAAATATTTCATGTATGTGACAAATGCAGAGGCTAGTAAAGGCAAGTACATGCCGTGTACTTCTAAAGTACACGTCGTGTAATTTATTTTGTTTATTAAATGCTCCGGGTTCGCGTCTGATGAACATAAATCCCTCCTTCTAGGTTTGGTTCGTCCGAGACCGAGAGTACAACCATGATCTTTTCCTGAGCCCCCGATCGAGCATCCGATATCCGATTCGACCACCGTCGATTGCATTGGGATTGCCTTAGTAAGCTCTTCCTTCTTCAAGAGATTCGTTTCCTAATTCCTCCTCTTTATCAAATTATCTTCGGTTGAGATTTTTAGCTTCTTTGTAGATCTATGGTTTTATTGGGTGATTCAAGCCTTTAGGTTCACATATAACGACCCTACAACGCCGAGGTAGGTGGTTTGTGCCTTTCCATTGAAAGTCTTTGAGTTATATGTGAAATTGGACCAATACCCTTGATCAAGGTATTGCGTGTTTATGGTTTTAGCCCTGTTAATTTCCTACTATTCTTGTATTCCTGAGTAGTGGTTAATTGAATGTGAATAGGGTTAATTGCTATGCTTTGGAAGTGTTTTTCCCATGCATGTTTTCTTGTTTTGACTATTTGGTCTAGCTTTTTCTGTTAGGCTGCTGTTTACTTTCCATGACTAGTATTGTAGGATAGAGTGATTCTTATCTGTCTTGCTGTTATGCTATAGAATGGTTCTCCAA
This sequence comes from Viscum album, assembly GCA_963277665.1. Classification (NCBI taxonomy): domain Eukaryota; kingdom Viridiplantae; phylum Streptophyta; class Magnoliopsida; order Santalales; family Viscaceae; genus Viscum; species Viscum album. Next base: position 1,058,442,855 of record OY728133.1, read on the forward strand.
GTAGTTCTTGAGGTTTAATTTGGTCATTTTTCATTGCTATTCTTGTTTGACTTACACAGGGCCGTGAGAACCTGGTGTAGTGGACCATAGGGAGAATATACGTAAGGGTTTCTCCAAAGTGTTCATTGTTATTGTTACGATGCGAGACCATATAGGGAATTGACATAAGTGGTTCCTCAGAGTGTTTGTAGTTCCTCGATGTGGGCCACCGGGGGGATGTGATGTAAGTGCTTCCCCAGAGTGACTTTTAGTTACCGATACGAGACTATATGGGGAATTGACAGTGAGTGCTTCCTCAGAAAGTCTATACTAAAGCTGAACCAGAGGGGTTAGACTGTGTGTACTTCCTAGAGGGTTGCTTGTGTTTACTAAGTAGGACTAGAGGGGATTAGATTGTGAGTACATCACAAAGGGTTACCTGTTTGTGATTATCTGTTTACTTGTTTTGTGGAACTGAATGCTTTGAAACTGCGGAATTGTTACTGTTGAGTACTTCCATGTTTACTGCTTCTTTTGTTTATTACCTACCATATATATTCACTGATGGTTAGGAACATATCTCTTGGTGGTTGCCTACTGGGATTTAGTCTCACACCTTGTTTAGGCCATGATTTTGGGCCCAAACAGATTATATTGTTGTAGGTATAGATATAGAAAAGCGCCCTTCTACCTCAGGTACTTGACTGCGTTGGAGCTGGAGAGCATGGGACCAAGATTTGGCTTGCGATGCTGTGGAGCTGTTTACTATTTTTCTTGTACTTTGGTTTAGTACTGTATTTCAGCATTGTGACTGGTTTGGCTGTTTTCCTAGAAATATGTATCATGCATCATTATATATGTGCTCCAGCTTCTTATTTCTTTCAGTATTCTACTATTTACTGTTTTATGACCTTATTACTACTTCCTCTATTGTTATCTGTTTCTCTTTTGCTGTGTTACTCTGCCAATGAGGGCATAGTTTCCCCACTATCACACCCAAGGCCCTCACTACTAGGTGGAAACATTTTTCATTAGGGGAAATGCACTTGAGGCCATGTGACCAACCTTGTATGGGGTTCCTCTGGGCAGATTCCAGAAGTTGGACATTACATACCTTATGTATGAGTTATGGGAATTATGATTTTTTTTGTGATGTAATTTAGACTTACTAATTCCCATGTTATCTTCATGGACTTAATGGATAGAGTGTTTGGACATTACCTTAATCAGTTTTTAGTCATATTTATAGATGATATTCATATATATTCAAAGAGAACGGAAGATCATGAAGATCACTTTAGAATTATTCTGATGACTCTAAGGAATGAGAATTTTTATTCAAAATTTACCATGTGTGAATTTTTTTCTTTATAAAATTTCATTCTTGGGTTATTTAATCTCATGTGGCGGTATATCAGTGTATCCTTCAATGATGAATGATATTTTAAAATTTCAGGAACCAACCATGGCAACCAAAATCCATAGTTTTCTTAGGTTATCTATATACAACATATATTTTTTGATAGATTTCTCATTACTATCAATTCCACTTAATAAGTTTACTCAGAATGGGGTTATGTTCTTATGGATAGATGAATGTTAATATAATTTCAAGGTGTTTAAGATAAGGTTGGTTAATGCACATGTGGTCTCACTTCCCTATAGTGGATAATAGTTTATGATATTTAATTATATATCAAAGAGGGGATTGGTATGTTTCCTCATTAAAAATTATATAGTTATAGAATATTCCTCATTCTAATTGAAAATACATGAGTAAAATTACCCAACTCAAGATTTAGAGATATCAGTGGAAATTTTTGCAGTGAATATATAAGGGAATTATCTTTATGGTGAAAGGTGTGGCATATATATGAATCATATATGCTTTAAGTGTATATTCACATAGAAAGAGTTAAATATTCTTTAAATAATATTATTAAGTCTAATTAAATATTATAACTACTCAATAAATTACCAACTTGGGAAGGTGAACAAGGTGGTTGATGCTCTATGTTGGAAGGACCATGCCAGTTTGGCCATGATGAGGATTAAAAGAGATCCCATAATAATGGATTTATAGATGATAGAACTTGAAATACTGAGGAAAGAGGTGTGATCCTATATTTCTCATATTAATGTTTAACCATTCATCCATGCGAGGATTAAATAGGTATAGAAGGAGGATATGGAATTGTAGAATAAGGTGAGAAATGTTCTTAAGTTCAAACATGATTATAATGGAATGATAAGGTTCAAGAACTGATTATGCATCCCATCAATACCATATTTGAAGAAGGAGATATTGTATGAGGATTATAGATCATCATTCTCTATCCATATTGGAAGTACAAAGATGTATATAGATCTATAAGAGTATTTATGATGGGATGACATGAAAAGGGATATTGTAGAGTATGTATCTCAGTTCCCAGAATGAAGGCAAGTTAAGGCTGAGAGACATAATTTTAAAGAAATTTTATAACCATTACCAATAAAACAATGTAAATGGGAAAACATTACCATGGATTTTATCATTAGGCTCACAAAAATAGCTAAAGGGAATAATGATATTTCGGTTATTGTTGATTAACTTGTGAAATCATCACATTTAATTACAATTAGAGAATATTAATATCTTGATCATCTTTATAGCATATACATCAAGGAAGCTATAATATTATATAGTACCAAATTCTATAGTGTTTGATTGAGGTTCACCTTGAAGTTATGGAGAGGTCTTAACCAAGATCTAGATATTGATTTGAGTTTCAATATTTCATAATATCCTTAGACATATGGTCAGTATAAGAGGAATATTAAAATTCTAAATGAAATTTTTAGAGCTTACTCTATAGATTTCAAAGGTCGTTTTGATCACCATCTTCCTTTGGTAAAATTTTATTATGATAGTAGATTTCACTCAAGGATCCAAATGGTTATTTATGAATCCCTTTATGGTAAGAAGTATAGAACTCCAATGTTTTGGGATGGATTTAGAGAAATAAAACTATAGATACCATATTTTGTTGAGGAAATGAAAAAAAATGTTAGAGTCATTCAAAATCATATAAGGGAATCACAGAGTCAAAAGAAAAGTTATACTAACCATCATCGATGAGATTTGGAGTTTAAAGTTGGTGATAATTTATACCTATTAATATCCCTTTTGAATAAGGTTATTATATTTTGAAATAAAGTCAAATTAAGTCCTAGATATATTGGTCTCTTTGATATTATTGATCGCATCAGGATGATATCTTATCATTTTCACTTCCACCAAATCTCTCTCGAGATCATGATGCGTTCCATGTTTCTCTCTTGAGAAAATATATACCTGATACTTCAAATGTAATGAGCTCAGAGGTCATAACACTAGAGAAATATATCTCTTATAAGGAACAACAGGAAGATATTTTATATCATAGAGATAATTTTTTATAAAATATGACCACTCACTTGGACAATGTTTTGTGTTGAAACTATAAATTAGAGGAAGCTACATGGAAACCTGAGGATGTGATGTGGTGGAAGTATCCTTGGCTATTTATATTGAAGTGATGAAATTTTTTATGTATAAATTATTATAAGGGGTGTACAATGTAACACCCTATGATTTTATCATATATTTCTCTTTAAATAAATTTTATTCCTTTTATTTCTTTCATTACACGTGACATCGAGTTTAAAGGAACCATAATATACTATTAAAATATTATTATTTTCTAATCATTGGGTTAGAGGGTAGTAATATAACAAACTAAATTATGAAAATTTATATTTTACACATGTATAAAATGATTTCATTATTTTTCAATTGATTATAAATGAAAATAAAATCATTTTAAATACAAATATATTTTTTATGAAAAAAATATTTTTATGCGTACAATATGTTTTTATATTAATAAATTAAATTAATCACTATTTATGAATGATTTTAATAAAATTAATATATTCTATATTAAATAAAATTATTTAACATTAATCTACTAGTTTTTAATAGGAATGGGATAAGAATAAATACAATTTTTTCCTTAAAAATTCATTTTTTTAAAAATGATTTTTGTTGCGTTTTATGTGTTTATTTTTAAAATTTATTTCAAAAAATTCTAAAAATTTAACCTCAAAAAATGGATTCAATATTTTTAATTATGAAGTTTAAATTTGGTAAATATTTATATTTTATTTTAGGTCATTATGAATAATAACTGTTGTAAATATTTGTCCCCTCGATAAGGGTAAATCGAGTAATTATAGTTAAAAATAATGTGATGAGATTTTAAAAATTTCTCTAACACTTGAATTTATCCTATTGGATGAGTTTAGTTCATCAATTATCATATAAGTTATATAAATATAGAAAAATGGTTCCATTTTTCTTTTATTATGACCATTATATTATTTTAAGAAAATAATAAATAAAAAATGTCACTATCTTGAATTTAAAATATATAATATTTTTTCATAAGGATAAAAAGTGGTTATGTTCAATTATAAGTATTTATTTTAGATAATAATTATTTTTTTGATCATTATAGTTTATTTTTAATTTTTATTAATGTAATAAAGACCTTAAATTCTTACACAACGCTCACATAATAATTTTTCAAGTAATAGAAAAATAAAATAAATGATATTAAAAATATTAAAAGTAATTTAATTTGGATTAATTATTATTTTAAAATAATTGTTTAGATAAATATAGCATAATATTTATTTTTTTAAATATTTTATTTGAATTCTATTTTAATCATGTGGTCATTAAATTCAAACTATGTAAATAGTCTCAAAAATGGATTTAATTGTATCTTATGTTAAATAATATATTATTAAATGAATTAAAATTTATAATAAAACTTATATTCATCCATTTTAATGGTATATTGTTGATAATATTAACCATTTTCCAATTATTGGTCACTTTTTCTTTTATAATAACATTCTTGACCCCTAAAGAGTAAAAAAATTCATATCAAGGTAATTGTCAAAAGGGTTAACGAGGGTAAAACTAAGAGATAAGGGTTAAAGCATCACCTAAAATTGTTTAAATATTAATGTATGATATTATTTATATTTATAATCATCCTATATTCTAAAATTATCAGTTTGGATATACATGAACATGAAAATTAAATTATATTAATTTAATACATTAAGTAATTTCAAGGGTGTCTCTCCCATCACTTATAAAAGGGGACCTCGCATCCTCCATTTTTAATTTTTTTTATCCTTATAGATCAACTAATAACAACCCTAATATAATAATTTCATCCTTAATCACATCCTATAGATTCATTTCTTTCCTAATAACCGTCCTTTCAAGGCCTAAGCTATAAGCCAAAAGTGGTTTCTCAATGAAGAGGTATAACTCTTAATTGAGTACTTTTAATTTTATTTCTTATTATACCTCATATAAATCCATGGTATCCATTATAAAATATTTAATTAATTATCTTAATATACTTAATTTTTATTATTATGATGTAATAACCATTTTCCACCTCATTTCCATTATATGGAAAATGAAAACATCACTCGTTCATATGTGTGGACTACCACCTCCACGAAGTGATGTGTTTCATTTTTCATTAACTTATCACATTTATTTTTATAATTATGGATTTTATAAATATTTATGATATTTATAATATTATTATATTTCTATAAAGGTTAATTATTATTTACCTTTCTTTTGTTCCATCCATCAAAAAGTCGATGCATCACTTATGTCTACATTCGGATTACCGTCTCCACGAACTAATGTAATTTTTTTTTCATTGCCTCTTTATACGAATAGTTATAAAAGTTTATATAATGATTATATATTATAATAATGAAACTATTAACATTTTTATATAATGTAACCATGATCAAATTATAAGGATTGAGACTGCCAAACTGAAACATGCATGAAAAATGAAGCAGTTATCCACTAGAACAATAATTTTAATAAAAAATTGTTAATAAACGGGTGATAAGATATTATAAGTAAATCATATATGATATGATATATATGATTATAGATCTATAATTTCTGTATAATTAATATATTTTTATTATTCTATAGGTTTGAACATGTACAAATCAAGATGAGATATGAGTTTAGAGATTTATTTTTTAATCCCATTTTAATTGAAATTGTTTATGCTTGAATTTCCATTAAGGAAATTATATGATCATTATACAATAAACCACTTTGACTTTTATTCTCCTTAGATTATTTATGGAATTTTAAATTTTTAGTAACATTTTACTCTCTTTGGTACTCAAAAGGGTTCAGAAAATATTCTTAAGAAAATCCATTAGAAAACCTTTCATATCAATGTTTTATAAAATGTTTTCAAGAATATTTTTGATTATTCTACAATGATTATTTAAATTCAATTTTACACATGTTTTAATTTTTATAATTTTTTTTTTAAAATTATCCTCCTCTCTTTTTATGAACATGGTACTTTTTACCAAAGGTGTGAATAGAATAATTATTTTGATGATTATGGAATTAATAGAATATCTCACTCTCATGATCTCTCAATGATTTAAAGCTTACTTTACATGTTTTCATGTTTATTTTCAAATAAAATTTTTTCGTTATATTTTTAAAATTTTGAGATTTTAAATAATTAGTTTCAAAATTAAAATGGTATTTTATTCAAGATACGTTCTAGAGGTCTTTTAAAGACATTTTTCATGTATAATAACATCCCTTGATTTTACTTATTCTTTATTGGGTATATGATCCCTTGATACTTCCTTATTACTTATCCAAATGGTTTATTATTATTATGATGAGAGGTTTATGAAACTACTTCATTTCCCATGATTTAATTTATGATGAAATGATAAAAAATTTATGAAACTCATTTCTTTTAAATGAGTTATACTATAATGAAATGATGAATGTTTTATGATATTAGGGCACACATATGTATGGATTTCATTATATGATGGGGGGTCCATTAAATACATCTAGTGCATTAGGAAGATCTTTATATATCATGGGATAATTATATAAAGTGATTTAACGTTCTCTATCCACAATGAGAAACATGTAGGGATTCATCATCCACTATAATGTGGAAAAGAGGTGGTGATGCTTGATCTGTTATGATATGGGAAATAGGTGGGCATGCATGATCTGTTATGATATAGAAAATAGGTGTTGATGAATAATCTACTATTATATGATGGTATCAGTAGTTAAACTTGACATATAATATGGTTTATATTCTTATGATGGTCCCACACTCTTTTGGCATGTTTTTAAGCTAATGATTTGAACTAATTGACTGTGATTGATTTATGATAATTACTCAATATTATGATTAATTTATTTTTTAATGATAAATTTTTATGTAATGAATCATGTTTATCATCTATGATATATTTTGTGTGAATTTTTTTAGTTATGATCAATTTCACATACCCTTATACTTATTTTATACTTTTATATGATCATAAATTGATATCTACCACGTTTACCCATACTAAGAATCTAGGATCACTATTTATTATGTTTCCTTTCCCCAGGTTATGAAGAAATGTTTTAAGTATGGTATTTCATGGAGGGTATAATTTGAGAATAAATTTTTGAGAGATGATGAAGATTGTACTTAATTAATATGTTTATGTATCTAGTATCGAAGTAAAATAAACCATTTATGGTTATGGGGTGTGTAATATTATTATATGTATTTAATATTCATTTAAAAATATGTAATATTATATATGAAATGTTTGGGTCACCTCTAGGGGTGACCACTAACTGAGCATGATTTAAGAACACCCGATATGGGACCCTATGGGATGTGTGTAATTTTTTATTCCCATTAACTAGGTATGGGAAAGGTTTCCAAGGATGGGGATAGTTTCACATGGATTTAGGATCATAGAAATTGTCTTTTAGGCCTTTTAGTAGATTATTAGGGTGAAAAAATGTAGCTTATAGATAAATACCCATATTGGGGTTTTTCGTATGACTCACCACTTCTGGTTTTATGACCTCTTTTAGTTTGGTTGACATATTCATGTATGGATTTGGTCTAGTATCACTCAAATTGTACATTAATTGGATGTTTTTTGACTTGATAAGTATGGTATCTCATGCTTATATCATATATTGTATTTAGTACTATTTTATGTCTCACCCGCTTCTATGGTGATGTCATTATACCATTAGTGGAAAAATTCTAAACCAAGACTCTCACTTAGTTGTGGTGAATATTTATGGTTTATTATATTATCTAAAGAGGTAAAATCATCTCCTACACATTTATTATTCATCTATTTGTTTTTACTCCAACCTATAGCGATCAGTTGGTGTTCTTGAGGTGTTGTGGAATCATGAATTGTGTGTTTTATGGTAATTAGGGTCATGGACATTACAAAATGGTATTAAATACCACATTAAGGGATCCTAGGTATGGGGTTAGAGAGTAGTCATAATATATGAAAATCAATACTTGGGATATAGCCTGTAAATATGAATGGACAAAATAATTATATTATTGTTGGAAATCACTAATGAACCATATTAATTGACACACAAAAAATAATTAAATAGTCTTTTCCTATATATTTATTACTAATGACTTGGTTATTATGAGGAAACACTAGATTCCATTGGTTAAGAATGAACTTATGTATTGTTGATAGTTGGTTCCTATCATGTTATACTTAAAGTATGGTTTGATTGTTTCTAAATGAAATCATGATCCTGGGAAACTATTTTAAAAGGGTTATATATAATGTTTTAAAATGAAAGGTGTTTAGATAAATGGAAGTAAAATTAAGGGAGAGTGGAATCAGGTTAGACATGAATAGTATTATATAAATAGGATATTTGAATTATCCATATTTAGGAATATGGTTTTGATATTATTATCTATTATGTATTATTAAACCTAGATAAACACCTCCTATCATCAAATAAGGGGTGTATGAGAATGAACTGCTAGATTAACCTATGGTTGACCCTTAGGTCTTGAAATGTATTTCTCAGTTCCTTCATGTAATTGGTTAGGTAGCTCCTTGATAGGATCCCACAACCATTACTATCATTATAGAATTTTAATCTCAACATCCTTTAACTTTTCTAGGTGATTTTTATCCTAATGAAGATGAGAAATGGGTTGATTATCTTCTTTATATCTTTGATACTATAGAAACTCCAAAAAAATCTGGGTCTTATTAGCTACCTTTATGCAAAAGGGGGTAGATTTCATATGGTGGGATGTTATGATTGAGGATAAGAAAGACTAGGTACTTACCTAATAGAGTTTTTAGGAGATTTTATTCATGTGTTTATACCATGAAACTCTTTATTAGGTTAAATATCAAGAATTTATAGACCTAAGGTGGAGATTGTTGTCCACTATGGAATATGCCAACCAATTTACTGATTTATTATATTTCACCCCATAAATGATTAGGGATGAAGGCTTAAAAGTGTGAAATTTTTAGATGGACATAAATAAGAATATACAATATTAAGTGATACTTTTCAACCTATATATTCTCTCTAATATGGTAAAGAAAGTAGTTCTTTTTAAGAAAATATTTAAAGGGTGTTCGAGTATCGGTAGCTCCTTTCCGGGATATACCTAGGGTGACAACTTTTCTAGTAGCTAATAGTAGTGACGAGGGAATATGACTAGAGGTATATCTCAATTGGGATGCTACGTTGGTAGGGTTCTTCCACCTCTTATCACTCAGAGACCTCCTTTTTAGTGTCATAAATATGGAGTCTTTGTCCATATTAAGCCTAATTACACATTTTAAGTGAACCTATTTTATTTTTAATATAAGTATGGACATATTTATAAATTTTATCAAAGGATTATCTATAATAGGTTAGAATAGCTAACTCACCTGACTCAGGTGTCTTGAGCACAATCTAATACTCATTCAACTGAGGGTAGCCAACAATAATTTGGGAGTTCATTTCAAATTGAATGAAAATATAGTTAAAGTCTCTTAGTAGTAGTGTAATTTCCAATGCCAAGGTTCTTACATCAGGGATGATATGTGAGTTAATGTGTAATATATTATATGGATTAACAAATTTATGTTGTTGGAGAAGGGTGGTATATAATTAAAGGTACCATTATTTTATCCTCTACTTTATCATGTTCTTTATTTGATATGGGTGTTTTTCTTTCATTTATTTCTGAGCAACTGGTTTCTATTCTTAGTCTTAAAGTAGGAATATTACCCAGTTTTTTGAGTCTTAATACCAATTTAATGAAAAGAGTAGAGAAAACAACTAAATGTATGTCACATGCATTGGTAGTGTCATGTTTTTGGAATATTTTGGATATAATGGTCCTTGATAATAAATATTTTGATTTTATTATACTAATGGACTAGTTAACCTAGTTTTAAGTCTGCATTGATTGCTATTCCAGAAAAGTATATTTATTATTATATGTCAGTGATCTATATAAAATTCATAGATAAAGGTATTTTCAGTATAGTCAAGTAAGTATTGATCAGGGGAAAGTGGAAGTAATCACTTCAAAAATGGCTAGTCTCATTCTTGGAGAAATTTTGTAATATTCAGTGTCTGTATGGGTCAAAAATTCCATAAGGAATTTTATTTTTTTGGTTAGTGTATGATCTTAATTTTAAATTGTGTTCAAAATACTATTATGGGTTTTGTACCCACATAAAAGGGACTTTTTAGTCATGGAATAGAGCTCCGATGGTGGTTGGGAGTAGTGTGAGGGAACTAAAGAGGGGTAGGCTAGTTAGGGCTGCAGCCTCCAGCCAATGGATAAATAGTGGTGGCCCTATACCTGCTAACTGATTGGATTATAAAGGGAATACCCTCAATTTCTTTCTCCATTTTTCTCATGGACCCTGAGTCAACCCCCTTCCATATAGTTTATTATTATTTTTAAAAAGGTAGAATAATATCCCATGCCTCTATTGTTCATTCCTTAGTATTTACATCAGCCTTAGGTGATTCAATGATGCACTTGAGGTATTATGGTTGTGTGACTTGGGCATAATATAATCATTTGGGCCATTCTCATTACAATAAGTACCTTGATGGTCAGATACCCCTTTTTTGATGTGTCATTACCTATATGTATCCCCATTGCTTCTTCTATTTTTCATTTTAAACCCTTTATTCCACTCTGGTTCTCTTATTATCATATATCAATAATTAGAACTGATTATTCCAAAATTAAAAGAGTACTTAAAGAACCTAAAAATTAAATTCAATGAAGAACTATAGTTTTATAAATGTCTCTAAATGATATATCAAACAAAATTTGAAGAATATAATCTAAACATGTAAAATCATGTGCATTAATTCCGAAGTTTGTGACTACATCTACAAGAACATTCTCCTCCCATAAACATGTGATATAATAAACTCAAAACTATACAAGTATTCCAGACATAAAATAAACTAGGATATAATATTATAAGAAAATTTTGGGGAATTATTTTTAATATCTTTTATAATCAAAGATGATTAAAACTCTAACCATATCCTTCTTTGTGAGCATTTATGTAACAGCCCAAAATCTACACTTTTAGATCTGGATTCTAAATACATAAAAATTACAAATATGACCGAATTTTTTCAATCTAAATTTAAAAAATCAAATGAATCATTAGATCACTTACATACCCCATGATATTTTAGGGTTATATTTTTATATAATTATGATATATTCTTATAGACCATAGAAAAATAAACAAACAAATGGTCCATAAAAATATATATTAGCAACCAAAATTCCTTCACATCTAGAACCCCTATTAGAAATATCCTTATTAAAATCTTTCTTCATAACCTGAGGAAATAGAAACATAATAAAGAGTGATATTAGATGCACAGTAAGGGTAAACATAAGAGTAATCAGACCATGATCATATGAAATCATAAGATGAGCATAAGGATTTTTTATCCTGAACATAACTTTTGAATATTATACCTTGTATATCAAAGATCAAAATCTTGAGTCATGAAATAAAACATGGTTGTTTATAATACATTATTTATAAAATAATTAAAGAACATTATCCATGAGACCATAACATAAAACATGAAATTGTGGAAACAACATATAACATGACATAAACATGAGTCAAGGCTAACTACCAAGACTATATCACATGGTTGAAAAAGTCCCATAAATGAATTAGGTTTACTCCCTATCCCAACATGATGTATCATGAGACTAAACATTAACCAATACATTGTATCACTATTTGAGTGCACACATCATAACATTTTCATGAATATGTGTTCCATAAGAATATAAATCATTCATCATATAAAAACCAATAAAAATAAATGGGTTTCATAGAAATCATTTCATCATAAACATAAACCAACTGTAGAAAGGATAAGGATATTATCCTTGAACCATATCCCCATTAAAGAATAAGTACCATAAAATAATGTTATCTTAGATGAAAAATGGTTTTTAAAGATCACTTGAAATTATTCTTGAGAAAAATATCTGGTCCATTTTTGAAATAATTATTTATTTTAAAAAGTTGTACAATTATAAAGAAAAACATTTTACTTGAAAAGAACCATGTAAAATTGTAATGTATTTCTCAAGACATTAAGGCATCATTAAAGTGGGAAATTATTTTCATGTCGTATAAGTTCCTAAAAAAATTCCTATTATATTTTTGATAAAATAATCACAAATAACACCATTTAGAAAATGAAAAAAAGATTCTTTTCAAACCATTTTGTAAAAAGTAAACATTTGTTAAAAATGATTTTAAATAATTATAGGATAATAGTAAAAAAAAATTTAAAATACATTTTTAGAAAACATGGATATGGAAGATAATTTTTTTCCAATTAATACATAAATATAAACAATCTCAAATAATGATGAGATTGTGAAATAAACCATTACAAATAACATATCTTTGAAGTGAGAATTAATAAAAGGAATTAATTATGTGGATTCACTATAAATACACATAAAAAAATGGAATTGAAACAAAATAAGTTAATATAAATTCATTTCACACATAATCATATCATGACATAATCAATTAAATAGTATTTTAAACCAATGAATAGAAATTGAGTTAAGAATTCCCTTACAAAGTTCATATAATTGAGGTGATAGTTAATCAATGAATTTATTATGTGTAAAAAATTATATCCACACAAATAGAAGTTTAAATACAACTTAAATCAATCAATGGTTATTCCACACATAATCTTGGCATAATAAAATCAATAAGTAGACATATAACCCAACGAATGAAAATTGAGTTAAGAAATCCCTTACCTCAAGTATTTCCTTTTTTTGTTCATGTTGAAACCTAATGTATAATAAATATGGATTTATTATAAATGTATTATATAACCATATATTTATCATAAATTTTTATGAATTATTTATAGCATCTTATCACCTGTTTATTAATAATTTGTTATTAAAATCACTATTCTTGGAGATTATTGTTTTATCTTCCAAGCTTGTTTTGATTCAGAAGTCTTGTTCAATATAATTTTATCTTGATATCCTCATATATATATTTTAGTCATGGTATAAACATAATATATAATAATTATATATGTATTTATATTCATTCATAGAAAATAGAAATAGAAAATTAATTACGCCGTTCATGGAGATGGTAGGCCATATGTACGTATGAATGTTGTTTTTATTTTTCAATTCATGGAATAAAATAAAGAAAATTAATATTTAAATAGTAATTATTATATCATATATATAATATATATTCATTAAATCCATCCATAAAATATGGTGATAAAAAAATTAATTGTATCGCTATGTGGAGAAGGTAAGTTATACGTACGAACGAGCGATACTTTCACTTATTATTTGATGGGAAATGGGGTGTATAATTGTGTTTTATTATACCAATAACTTTTCATAATATAGAGGATAATAAAGTTATTATTTTATGATGAACATCATATATTTAGATGATGTGATGAAGAGTAGAAAAAGAAACTGATCAGTTAGAGCGATTACATCTTCTTTGAAATGACTCTTTTGGATCTCCTCTAAGGGGCTCAAGGGTTGGTATTTTGGGAAGTCCATCACCTCTAAAATGTGTCTATGGAAGTCTATAAGATAAATTAGTAGAGTATAATTGATCTAGAAGGCTCAAATTTATGTAAATAATCAAGGGAGGATGTTCCCTTTTATAATTGAGGTGAGACAAACTTTTAAAATTTCTCAAAATATTAATTTATAATAAATTAATTTTTTATCCAAATACCACCAAATGGACATGGATTAAAAGATAATATAATATAATGTTTTATTATCATAAACCAATATATTTTAGATAGGTTTTGGTATTATTTTAAACCATATCATTTTTGATTAACCCTTAGCTAACCTATTTTAATTTTAACTATGGTAATAAATGTTTTAAAACTAAAAAAATTGAAATTTTTACTTATATGGTGTAAATTTTACTTAAATCGTAAATATATGACATTTTAGACCTTATCATAATCACGTTTAATTTTAAAATATATTTATGATTTCCAAATAAATTAATAAAATATTATTTTGATAAATTATGATTAATGTCAGTTTTGAGACTATTCATTTACTTTGACTTCAAATACATAAAGACAAAATGGAAATTAGAATATAATGATTTAAAACCTCTATAATATTCCATATAGATCTATAAAATTCATTTCACATGTTAACCCATTCAAAATATAATAATATTTTTAAAATCAATTATTTTATTTCTTTGTTAATAAAATAAATATTGTATTAGCATTTCACAAGCATTTAAGGTAATAATATAATTTATAAAAATTTAAAATAATTTTTTATAATGAAAATAATTTCATTAAGATCAAAATGAAAAATTATTTTTGTTAATATCTTCATTTTATCCATATGTGGACTCATAAAATATATTAAATACAAAGAGAGTGACATTTTGTAACTATCACTGATTTAAATAATATATCAGCAATTTTAATGAAAATGTGTCCATTAAAACACTAATATTCAAGCCTAAGGTGATAAATTCTGAATAATATTCATCCAGTAATTTTTTTGCACAAGTTTAGGTCAAAATTATACCCTTACATTTTGTTTTTATCCCTTATTTAATCCTTTTAACTCTTACCTTGACAACATGTATTTTTAATATTTGAGGATTAATATAGTCACTATAAAATTACAAAAGACCCATAAATGGACCATTAATGAAATTTTCAATATTATATCAATAATTTTTTTGAATTATGATTTTTAGGATTTTATATCATTTTATTAAATATTATTTACTATTAGATATTCATAATGTCGATTTTAAGGACTATTCACTACTTTGAATTTAATAATATTAAAATAACACTTATAATTGGAAAAAACTATTTTATTATAGCCCTAACATGTCAATTTAATCTATATTTTTTATGTCATTAATTATCTAAAATTATATTTATTGTATTACTTTTAATATCATTTTTTGGTATTTACATTAATAAAATAATTATTGCATCAATGCTGTGTGAGCATTTAAGATAATTATTTTTCAAATAAAAATTAAAATTAAATTACCATGATTTATATAAATTTTTAGTTTTAAAATTACTATTTATAGTATAATATATCTTATATATAATCCTATATTAAAAATTATATAGTTATTAAAAATATGAGTATGACGTCATTAACTTTTCTTTAAATAAAATATTATAAATGTCATACTCTCACCCATGTGGCTTATAAAGGTTATAATTTAGATATTTTGATGATTATGGTCGAATATAAATCATAAAATAAAATTGGGGAAAGTGATAGTGTCATTTTATAGTTCTTATCATTTTTTTAACCTAAATTACTAAATTTACCCTTTACCGTGGTAATAAAAATTACCATGATTACTATTCATTTTGGCTAAAAATAAAAAGTTACTATTTGATAAATTTTTACCTCATAAATTAAAATATGGAATCCATTTTTCAAAAATCTAAACATATAATTTTCAGATTTTAATTTAAAATAAAACTGAAAAAATGCAATGAAAAACAGTTTTTTAGAAAAAGACACTTTTAAAACATAAAATGTCATTATAACAAATTCAAGTATAAAATCCACTTAAAAATAATTATTGTATTATTTTAAATAAAAATTAACTAATTAATAATTAAAATAAATCAAAAACACAATTTTACCTTTTAAATACTTTTATATATTTTTCAATAAAAAACTATATTTTTCACTATTCATTAAAAAATCATACTTTTCTAGAAATTATATAAATTTCATGATAGGAAAAATTTGATATTATTATTTCAAAAAAGAAGTTAATTTTAGATATAAATTTTCTAAAATTTCCATATATTAATTATTTTATTTTTACATAAAAAGTAATAAAACCATTTTTGAAGAAAATATGTTTTTGATGAATAAAATGATTTTACTAAAAATAAAGTACCTATTTAAAAATAATTAATTAAAACATTAGAAAGTAGTATGATCATTATATATATTTCATAATTCCATTAATATTATTCATTCTTGCTAATTTAATGGCTATCCTATAATGGTCACATAATAATATTTAATTGTTCATTTAAGCTCTATGTGGTGTTTCTTGTACACTATTGAACATAGTGTTTCCTTTTAAAATCTTGAGACATTACATCCCCCCACCATTAATAAATTGAGCCCTCACAATTTGAACTTATTCTTGGTAATCAGGGTTTGACTTTTCAAAATACCTTTATTGAAATCCCACATCAGAAAAAGGGTTAATAAAAATTCCACTTAAAAAGAGTGAAAAAGAAGTAGGAAGGTCATATAAAATAATACATACTTGGTTTCCATGTAGGAAAACTTGTAAATGGAAGATAATTGTAACTATTAATTTCTAATAGAGAGTGATAGAGAACATGTTCATTAGAAAGTTAACTATCACAAAATTATAACTCTGTGATGGGTTAAAAGACCATTGATTTCTCAGTAAGAAAAATAAATGGATAACATTTTTATTTAAAATTTTATTTAAAAATTATTTTCCTATATTTGAGTATTTTTTTACCATATAGAATAAAAACATAGGTATACATACTTACTTGAAAAGAGTAGTTTCATCCTTTAATCCATTTCCACCATAAACTCATATTTTTCTTCAAAATGATGAGTATGATTTTTTTAATGATTGAAGCACTAGAGTTAGCTTTTATGGATCAAAAAACCCACAAAAAGATGTCTATATATTCTTCCTATCTTTAGGCATTAACTGAAACCGAAATGGTTAATACAAGATATGATAATTCCCAAAAATAATTAATCTCCAAAATTCAACAGTAACTCTCAATGTTCGACATAAATTATTCAACAAATAACTATCCTTAAAATTCCCCAAAAATATACTATACTAATATTAAAACCCAAAAAGAAAATTTATTTGATCACATCACCTTCCAAGATAAATTTTAACATTTATCTAGAATAAAACCAACTACTCTTAAAGCCTCATTCATTAATGTATTTCCCAAATTATATTGTCTCTTAAATCAACATAAATTCATAATAAAATCATATTTGTCTTTAGAAAACAATTTAATCTTTATTACTCAAACATAATCCCATAACATTTTATTTACTATAATCAAATAAAGTTCCCAAAATAGTGAATGTCTTTCGAAATAACATTAATCACTTAATTACAAAATCATTTTCCAATCTCAAGGTTATCTTTGTGATAATACATATGTCCAAAAAATCCAATTATTCTTCATCCATTAATTTTATTAGAATAAAAGAAAATTAAATACTAATTGGTAATTCACGTAGGCCAGTGGTAGGCGATGCATCCATGTTTCCCTTCGGTTGTGGGTCTAATTATCATAGCCTTGTCGGATGCGATGGGTTGTCACACAGTTTTTTGATTGTCCTTTTTATAAAAATATATTAATATAATCCTTATAAAAATTCTATAAATGTGAGAAAATTTATCAAAAATAACCACAATATTTTTTAACCTCAAAGTTTATCTCATACCTTTCATTTTTCATCCCAAAAATTTAATAACCCTTAATTAACTCAAAAATAAATTTCTCCAAAATATCATTAGTCATCTTAAAATTTCATAAAAATAATCCTAGAAAGGGATTTATATGACAATAAACATATAATGAATCTTAAAATTATAAACCCATGATGATATTAATAACTCTTAAGAAAATATTCTAATCTCTAAAGTTTTCTAAACTCGTCTCTGATACCAAATGTAATAGGCTAGAATATGCACTTCTTGATCCAAATGATAAGTGTATAAACATTAAAAATGTGCCCTAATTTTTTCCATTTAAACTTACAAAATAAAAAAATATTAGATCACTTACACACCTAATAAACTTTTATTTTTATATTTTTAGAGAATTATGAAAAACTATTACATATCATAGAAAAATAAACAAAAAACTAGTCAATAAAAATATATATTAGCTCCCAAAATTCCTTCATGTATAGAACCCTTCTTAGATATATCCTAGTTAAAACCTTTCTTAATAAACAAAGGAAATAGAAACATAATAAAGGGTGAGATTACATGCTTAGTAAGGGTAAATTTAAAAGTAATCAAACCATGGTCATATGAAAGCATAAGATTAATATAAGGGTATGTGATCATTAATATAACATTTGAAAATTATACCCTCTATATCAATTATCAAAATATTGATTCATGAAATAAAACATGGATGTTCATAAGACATGTGTTATAAAATAATCAAAGAACAATATCCATGAGAGCATAAAATAAAAAATGAAATTTTGGAAATAACACATAACATTACATAAATATGAGTCAAGGATAACTACCAAAACTATATCACATGTTAGAAAAAGTCTCAAAATGGAATTAGGTTTACTCCCTATCCCAAAATGATGTCTCATGAGACTAAACATTACCTAATGAATTAGAGCACTATCTGGGTGCACCCATCATAACATGTTCATGCATATGTGTGCTATAAGAATATAAATCATTTATCATATCAGAACCCATAAAAATAAATGGGTTTCATTGACATCATTTCATCATATACATAAAACGAATGTAGAAATAATAAGGATAATATCCTTGAACCATATCCCCAGTAAATCATAAGTAACATAAAATAATGTTATCTGAGATGAAAAATGGTTTTAAAATATCACTTGAAATAATTATTGAGGAAAATATCCTTTCTATTTTTGAAATCATTATATATTTTAAAAAACCATGCAATTATAATGGAAAAAAATTATTGGAAAACAACCTTGTAAACCTATAAACTTGTAAGGAATTTGTCAACACATTAATCCATCATAAAAGTTGGACATTATGTTTATTCCGTATAAGTTAAAAAACATTCCTATAAATTTTTTGTTTGAAAAATCAAAAAAACCTCATTTAGAAAATGAAAAAAAAACATTCTTTTCCAACTGTTTTTGTAAAAAGTAAATATTTGGTACAGATTATTTTAAATGATTTTTGGATAATAATAAAAACCTTTTTAAAAAATTATAAAACATGGAAAAGGAAGATAAATTTTTCCCAAGAGGGACGTAAACATAAACAATCTCAAATAATTATGAGATTTTGGAATAAACCTTTAAAAATATCATATCATTGAAGTGAGGATTAATCAAAGAAATCGATTATGTGAATTTTTTATAAATACACATAAAAAATTTTAAGTACAACAACATAAGTTAATCAAAATTCATTTCACACATAATCATATCATGAAATAATCAATTAAATAGTAGTTTAACCCAATAAATGGAAATTGGGTTAAGAATTCCCTTACAAAGTTTGTATTATCGAGGTGATAATTAATCAATGGGGTGATTATATGTAATAAAAGTATATCTATAAAAAGATAAGTGGAAATAAAATATAAATATGTCAAAAATTATTCTAGACATAGTCTTGGTATAATAAAATCCACAAAGTAGAGGTATAACCCAATGAATGAAAAATGAGTTAAGAAATCCCTTACGTTAAGTATTTCCTTTATTTGTTCATATTGAAACCTCATTTATAATAAATATGGATTTTTTTAAATGTATTCTATAACCATATTGTGAGGACCCGACCCTAGAATCCTATAGTCAGCGCCTAAAACATGGTTTGTAATATTTTTTATAAAAACATGCTGATAAAATTATATATCACATTTCATTAAAGAGAATATTTTTGGTTTAGGTTCTGGAAAACTAGATACAACCAATAAATTTATTCAAAATCTTGACAAATATAAGATTCATATTGTTTCCATCACATAAGAGTACTTAAAGCTTGAAAAATCTACTAACCCTATAAAATTAAATTGAAAACATAGAGTGAGAATTTAAAATACTTAGTAATGGGTTTTAAAATAAATTAATGAAATTCTTTTTTAAAACATCCTTTTAAATAATTAAAAAAATTTCCAAAAAAGGCAAAAACTACTTCCTAAAGCATGTCGTCTACATTTTTCAAAGGCTACATGAAACCATTTTTAGGAAAATCTCTTACACAAGAATTTATATATTTATTTAAAAGCTACAGATAAAAAACATATCAAATTACGCATACATGTACAAAAATTCATGGAATTCTCCATAATCTCTAAATTGATCAAACTAATTTTAGGGTGACATGCAAGGATGCTGATACAAATAATCACATGAAATAATACCCACACAGAATTGTATAAGTAACCAAATTATGTTTGATTTAACACTTGAAATGCAATTCATAAAATAACAGATGTAATAATAGCTTCTATATCAATGTTCTAAAAAATAGGTGCTATAATTTATTTTTAAGTAACTTGCCAAGTACATACTTAGTTATTCCATGTGAATTTATTACCATTATAATAAATAAAATATTCTTAAACAAGGATATTATACTAGTTGAATAATAACATGGTTGGTTAAATATTAATCGCATATTGAGAAAATGCATAATGTTGGAAAATAATAACATTGTGTCAATGCATCTTTCCAAGACCTTACATAATCACTCTTTCAAGGCCTCGTTCCATTACTTGGTTCGTCTCATGAGACCTGATGATGCATTGAGAGTCTATAGCGGGCCTCACCCATCAGATAATCAGTCCAATGCATTCCTCATATGTCTAAATGTCTTTTAATCAAAGTGGATCATACCACTTTGATTTATTATTTTATGTCTTTTATTTGAAGTTTCCCATACCACTTAAAATAATTAATTTATGCCTTTTATTCAAAGTGTCTCATACCAATTTAAAAAATTAATGTATGTCTTTTATTCTAAGTGTCCAATACCACTTTGAATAATTAAATTCTTAATCCATAAATTATCATAAGTGATAAATTAATAATAGATTATTTGGGTTTGTTACATAAAATAATAATTCTTAGAACCCATATTCCATGAAAGTAAACATTCAATGTATTAAAATACATGTTTTTGAATTCAAGATAGATATCATTCATGTTCAAACCATGCACTGATAAATGGAAGTGTCAAACAGATAAAAACATAAACTTAAGTAACTAAAAACATTCATTGTGGGAGCTTCATCATGATTTTAAATATAATAACTATTAATGTAAAATAAATTATTTAATGTGAGGTAAAATAATTAAACACATATCACAACATGTGTTTATGCATGTATATATAATCATGTGTATTAAACAAAATATTATTCCCAACCCTCTATCCAAATATTTATAAATTGGGAATGCATTCATGTAATATCAAGGTGATAAATTCTTAAAACTTTTAGGCACACAATAACAAAACAAGTTATTGTTATTGTTTTCCAATATAAAATTTTATCCTTTGTATTGTATAAATCATTTTGAACAAATCAAAATATAACTTCCAAACATAAAATCACCACCAGGTTAAAACCATCAAAACTTACTAAAATAAATCAAGACATGCATATGTGTAATTATGGTTCTTATATATATATATATACAAGTGGGTTTGAAAAATATATAAAACCATATATACACAAAGTTTATACATGGGTTTTTCATAATTAAAACAAGGTTAAATAAATCCTTATAAGTTTCATACACTTCAAAAACATAATTTAATCACTAAAATCAGTTTATGAAATCTGAATTCAGATTATAATTAAAATATATATGTATATATATATATATACATATAACTATATATACACAAAGTGTATATAAGGGTTTTACGTATCAAATTTGAAACTAAAATAACCCTTACATGTATTACATGAGTAAAGAACATCATACTAATATTCATCACTTGAAAATAATATGAAATAGAATAGGTTTGTTATATATATATATATATATAAATGTATGTACACATATATATAAGGTTTAATCAAACACCAAACTAAAAATAAAACCCCTACTCAATTTTCATGCATTTAAGAACATCTTTTAAAAAAATAAAAGTTCATCATTTGAAAATCATAAAAACCAGTATAGGTTTGTTTTATGGAGGATTGTATATACATATACAAGTATATATACAGATAGTACAATCAAACACAAAACAAAAAAATCCCTTACAAATTTTATAGGAATCATAAACATAAATTAAATTATGGAAAACAACATTTAGAAAACCAGAAGTTATTTGGTATTGAAAGTTACATAACACCATATATAAACAAAGTGTATATATGGGGTGTGCATAGCTATTTTTTTTATTAAATCCATACAAGAATCATATACCTCAAAAACATTAGTTACTCACTAACTCCATTCCTATTAAAACTTAAAATAGGTTGGGATTTAAAACTACATGTCTATATGTATATATATATACATAACTGTATCCACCCAAGTTGTAAATAAGGGTTTCACATAAAGAAAACAAAGGAAAACAATCCCTTAATTGAACTGAAAGGTTGAGTGGAGTTGAGCATAGGTTGGAGAGGAGTTGGGAGGAGAAGAACATGTAGGGTTAAGGTGAAAATGAGAGTTTATGAACATTCCCTTTTTATCGATTTTTTAAAAAGCCACAATGCCAGCGGGAACCAAAATGAAAGAAGAAAGGTAGACAACTGGGCCATGGAGAGGGAAAGGAGGACTCACGGGTGAGGTAAGAACAGTGGGGAGGATGGCAATGGGTACTGGTGTGGTGGGAGGAAGAATAAGAAGAAAGGGAGAAGATGAGGAAAAAGTACAGACAACCATGATTAGGCATGGATCAATTAGACAGATGAGGAGAGTTCCTCCATTTTAAAAAACAAATGGAAAATTACTATTAACCATGGATTTTTAAAAAGGTTGAATGGCTGAGATTTTTCATGCCATGATTAGATGGATAAAGAAAAATGTGGATAAAGAAATAGTTGGTGGAGTTTGAAGTCGATATAGGATCGCACGGTCTAGATCTCGTGCTATAAGATTAAACAGAACAAATTAGATCTCCATTAAAAAACTACATACCACATCAAAAATGGGAGTGAATCAGGGATACCTTAAATACCTCGATGCCTCAGAGACATGGAATTGAACTCCCTCCCCCCTCCCCAGTACCGCCCCATACCGGTTCTCTTATAGGTGTGCTCTGTGCCCACCCTATGTCGTCATGCCACCCTGAACGGTGGCGCCGCCTTGGTTCCTCCATGTGACCTGTGTGGGCATGCACTGGCACTGGTGTGCGACTCGGCATGAACCATGCATGAACTTCCCAAGGGTTCTCAGACCTCAGGGTTCTACCTGAGATACCCACCAGACCTTGAGGGCTTGGCCTTCAAGTATTCCCTCAATTGGGTAGTTACTCACAAAATTTTTTACCAAAACAAAACTTCATTTTTATTAAACATAAGAACATATATATAATAATTTTTCATAGATAGAATATATATCCTTTATTATGGTTAAAATAAACTCAAAATACAATTGTTTTCATAAATTGTATAATTTTTTAGATTTAAAAGAATCATAAGTTCAAAATCTAAATACAAAATTTAACTTCCATTAAGACATTTTGTAAATTCATTTTAACTCATTCTAAAAGAAAATGTGTTATATTTTTAAAATCCAAATATAAAATACATCCTCAATTTGAAACCATATTTTCTTTTAAATAAATATAACACTTTAATAAATTTAAAACACTTGAAAATATTTAAAACACATATATTTCTCTATAAAAAAGTTGATTATATTTCATTTCTATTAAAATATAAATAAGTATACAATTTTAATACATAGAGGGGTATTCTTTCAAAACATTACATTTACTTAAAAACATAAATTTATATACTAAAATCTTACTTTCAAACATGCAAAACCCTTAAAGTTATTAAAGTACATAAAATAATTAAGATACTTTGAATACTTTGAATATTTAAAATACTTATATACTTAGAATACTCAAAATAATCTAAATACTAATACTTAGTATACTTAAAATAATAAAAATACTTAAAATACCTAACAGTTATAAAATTTTATAACCGCTAAAAAAAATGGTTATCTAAAGACCTAAACAACAAAAAACAGTCACATTTAACTTCAAGGTCTTATAAATACTTGTTTAGGGTGTTCCATACTTCAAAAAAACCAATTCGGTGAAGCTGGTTCTCTAAATCCCTTTGATGCTTAGTACAATTTCCATTGTTATTTTCATAATGTTCTTCATTGTCACATACTCGAAGGACTTTCACTATTTTCTTGGTCTGTTTTTTGTGTTTGATGGTCTACAAGTGATTTTTATAGGTACATAGTAGGTATTCTAGGCTAGTAAGGGTCTTTTGGCCTTATAGAAATGTTAGGTTTCAAGATTTCTATTGAATAAAACATGTATTTATTTTTGTTATGCAAGCATTTTATTTTTTATGGAACAATTAATAAACAAAATAAAATAATAATAATAATAATAATAATAATAATCAAAATATTATTATTAAAAATTAAATATGTTTGGGGTATTACATTATTCCCCCCTCAAAATAATTGTGTCCTCACAATTACATCATACTCCTAGACTCACTGGAAAATACATTCTGACATCCACCTCAAATTCCCTACATAAACACCTTAGGTATTATTATTTAACAAAATAATGGGGGAAAATTAATTTGTACCTTCACTAGTTCCATCGGTGTCACTAATTTTCCCAGTTCCTTCCGGATAAACGAATTGGTAGTATCGTTTCAAATTCCTCGATTTTTATGGTCCAAATGTAGCATGAGCAACTCAGGTAAAAATCATGTACACAACTATAGTACCTGGAGAGAGTGTCATGTGGGGTGTAATGTTCGGAAACATCAGCATGGACTTAATGTATGTAAAACAAATGAAAAGGCTCAACCTCTATAATTTCAAAATATCTAACTTGACTATATAGGCTATAGGCCAATATTTGACATAGATATGTTGTGTGGAGGTCTCCCTCCCTTGAAGCTTCTTGGAAAACTCCTAGGGATGGAAAACTATCAACTAGGGTGAAACATTTAAAGAGGCCCTCAAAGTACTTTCCTCGACATGTATAGAATGGGAGTTGGGCATGCACCATGAGAAAATAAACAAAGTCTGATCCTCGATGGATGTGAATTGTATTAGTAGATTTGGATTTGTGGTAAAGATGTTTTCAAGTCAAACAAAGGTTTCCAAAGGGCTCAAAGTCATCCATGAATGATTAGACAATTATGGTTTTCAATTCCTCTGTATAGAGAGACAAGAGGTTTGTTGGTGAACCATATCCTTCCATCTGAAAATTTATAAGAAAAAGTTCCAATAAACGAAATATAGTAATTTTTTTTTATTATGTTCTAATTTTCCAGAATTTTCTAAACCAATACTCAGATACCAACTATGAGGACCCAACCCCAGAATCTTGGATTCGGTGCCTAAAATATGGTGTGTAATTTTTTTTATAAAACCATGCTGATAAAATTACACATCACATTCCATCACAGAGAGTCTTTTTGGTTTAGGTTCTGTAAAACCAGATACAACTAATACATTTATTCAAAATATTGAAAAATATAAGCTTTGTATTGTTTCCATCACATAGGAGTACTCAAAGATTTAAAAATCAACAAACATTATAAAAAGAAATTGAAATTATAGGGTGAGCATTTAAAACACTCAGTAATGGGTTTTAATTTTTTTTTAATGAAATTCATTTTTAAATCATACTTTTAAATAATTAAAAATATTTCCTAAAAAGGTAAACAAAATTTACTAAATCACGTCATCAAAATTTTTCAAAGGTTACTTGAAACCATTTTCAGTAAAATCTCTTACACAAGAATTTATATATTTATTTAAAACCTATAGATAAAACACATATCAGGGTATGCATACATGTACAAAAATGCATGGAATGATTCATAATCCACAAATTTATCAATCTAATTTTATGGTGAAATGAAAGGATGCCGATACAAATAAGCACATGAAATAATACCCACTCATAATTGCATAAGTAAAAAAAATTAAGTTTTACTTAACACTTGAAATGAAATTCATGAAATGATAGATTTAATAATAGCTTATATATCAATGTTCTGAAAAACAGGTGTTATACATTCTTTGTAAGTAACTTTCCAAGTACATACTTCATTATTCCATGTCCATTTATTACCATTATCATAAATAAAATATTCTTAACCAAGGATATTCTACCTGTCGAATAATCACATGGTTGGTTAAATATTAATCACATATTGAGGAAATTCATAATGTTGGAAAATCATAACATTGTGTTGAGGCCTCGTGCCAAGACCTTACATAATCACTATATCAAGGCCTCATCACATGGCATGGTTTGTCTCATCAGACCTACCAATGCATCAAGAGGCTATAACAGGCCTCACCTGTCACATAATCAGTCTAATGAATTTATCATATGTCTAAATGTCTTTAAATAAAAGTATCCCATACCAATTTAATTTATTATTTTATATTTTTTATTTTAAGTATCCCATACCACTTTAAATAATTAATTTATGTCTTTTATTTGAAGTGCCCCATACCACTTCGAATAATTAATATATGACTTTTATTTGAAGTTCCCCATACCACTTAGAATAATTAAATTCTTAATCCATAAATTATCATAAGTGATAAATTAATAATAGATTTTTTTGGTTTGTCACATTAAATAATAATTATTATAACCCTTTTTCCATTAAAGTAAACATTCAATGTATTAAAAATACATTTTTTTTAATTTAAGATAGATATCATTCATGTTTAAACTTTGCACTGATAAATGGAATTGTCAAACAGATCTAAACATAAAATTACCTAACTAAAAGTATTCATTGTGGTAGATTCATCATGAATTTAAGTATTATAATTATAAATGTAAAACAAATTATTTTATGTGAGGTAAAATAATTAAACACATATCACTACATGTGTTTATGCATGTATATATAATCATGTGTATTGAACAAAAGATTATTCCCAACCCTCTATACTAATATTTATAAATTGGGAATGTATGTATGTAATATCAATGTGATGACTTATTAAAACTTTTAGGCACACAATAACAAAACAAGGATTTTTTATTTTTTGAAAATATAAAATTGTATCTTGTGTATTGTATAAAACATTTTGAACAAATAAAAATATAAATTTCAAACATAAAATCACCACTAGGTTAAAACCATAAAAACTTCTTAAAATAAATCAAGACATGCACATGTGTAATTTTGGTTCTTATATATATATATACTTGTGGGTTTGAAAATTTTATAAAAGCATATATACACAAAGTGTGTACAAGGATTTTTCATAATCAAAACAATGTTTAATTAATCCTTATAAGTTTCATACACTTAAAAAACAAAATTTAATCACAAAAATCAGTTTATGAAAACCTAATTCATATTATAATTAAAATATATATGTATATATATACATATAACCATATATACACAAAGTGTATATAAGGGTTTTACATATCAAATTCAAAACTAAAATAACCCTTACATGTATTACATTAGTAAATAACATCATACTAATATTCATCACTTGAAAATAATATGAAAGAGAATAGTTTTGTTATATATGTATATATATGAACGTATATACACATATTTATGTACGGGTTAATCAAACAACAAACTAAAAACAAAACCCCTAATCAATTTACATGCATTTAAGAACATCTTCTTAAAAAATAGAAGTTCATTATTCAAAAATCATAAAAACCATTATAGGTTTGTTTTATAAAGAATCATATATACATATATAAGTATATATATAGTAAAATCAAACACTAAACAAAATATTCCCTTAAAAATTTCATACGCATCATAAACATAAATTAAATTTTGGAAAACATCATTTAGAAAACCAGAAGTTGTTTAGGATTGAAATTTACATAATAATGCATATACACAAAGTGTACATATGGGGTGTGCTCAGCTAAAATGAAATTTATAAAATCCATAAAATCATCTTATACCTCAAAAAAATTAGTTACTCACTAACTCCATTCCTATGAAAACTTAAAATAGGTTGGGATAGAAAACTATGTGTATATATATATACATACATAACCATATACACATAAGTAGTAAATAAGGGTTTCACATATAGAAAAAAAGAAAAATAATCCCTTACTTGAACTCAAAGGTTGAGTGGAGTCGAGCAGAGGTTGGAGAGGAGTTGGGAGGAGAAGAACTCGTAGGGTTAAGGTGAAAATGAGGGTTTATATAAATGGTTTATATAACTATATATATATATATATAATTTTATATACACAACAGTTTAACATAAAAGTAAACAAATAGGCCCAAAGAACTGGATCCAACTATTTAGAAAAAACAAAAACCGCAGTTAGTGAAAAAATTAAATGGATTGATCATTTGATAATATATATATATATATATATATATTATATAAAACTTGCATGAAAATAGTCCGGGTTATATTAAAATAAACACCCGTGAAGACCTGTGGAAAGAAGAAAGGTGGACGACCGAGCCGTGGAGAGGGAAACGAGGACTCACATGTGAGGGAAGAATAGTAGGGAGGATGGGGATGTAAACTAATGCGGAACGAGGAAGAAGAATAAGAAAAGGATAAGATGAGGAAAATGATGGACGACCACAATTAGGTGTGGATCAATCAGATGGATGAGGAGAGTTCCACCATTTTAAAAAAAAGAATGGACAGTTGCGATTAACCGTTGTTTTTTTAAAATATTGAGAAGTTGAGATTTGTATTTCCCTGATTAGACGGCTAAAGAAAAACACAGAGAAAGAAGTGGTTGGTGGAGTTCGAAGTCAAGACCAGATCGTATGGTCTAGATCTTGCGTGGTATGATTGAACATCCAAGATTTGATCTCTTTCCGTGTCCCACAACGAAACGGGGAGTGAACCAGGGCCGCCTTAAATATCTTGATGCCTTTGAGACATGTAAATGAACTCCCTTCCCCCTCCCCAATACCTCCTCGTACCGGTTCTCTTATGGGTGCGCTCTGTGCCCACTCTATATCGTCGTTCCACCCTACATGGTGGTGCCGCCTTGGTTCCTCCATGACCCCCCCCATTGGCATGCACTAGCATCAGTGCATGGCTCGACATGCACCATGCATGCGCTACCCGATGGTTCTCTGACCTTGAGGTTCTATGTGAGACGCCCATCAGAAAGAGATTATATATCCTTTATTTTAGTTAAACTAAAGTGTTATATTTTCAAAATCAAACTATGAAATATATCCTCAATTTAAAACCATATTTTTTTAACTAAACATAACAGTTTAATAAATTGAAACCACTTAAAAATATTTGAAACATATATATTTCTCTATAAGATAGTTTATTATATTTCATTTATATTAAAATATAAATAAGTATACCATTTTAAATTTGGTGGCCTCCTAGTGATTCTGATAGGTCTCCTAGTAGGTATTATAGGTTATTAAGGGTCTTTTCTCCTTATAGAAATATAATATTTCATCATTTATATCGAATAAAACATGTCTTTATTTTTATTCTGTAAGTATTTTATTTTATATGGCACTATTATTAAGCAAAAAAAATAATTCTAATAATAATAATTATCAAAATATTATTATTACAAATTAAATATGTTAGGGGAGATACATTATTACCCCTCAAAAAAATTGAATCCTCGTAATTCCATCGTACTCCTAGACTCACTAGAAAAGACCTTCTGACATCGACCTAAAATTCCCCACATAAACACCATATGTATTATTATTTAACCAACGAAAGGGGAAAAATTTATTTTTACCTTCACTAGTTCCACTGGTGTCAGCAATTTCCCCAGTTCCTTCTGGTTAAAAGAATTTCCAGTACCGTTTCAAATTCCCCGATTTCTCTGGTCTAGATGTAGCATGAACAACTCAGGTTAAACTCATGTACACAACTATAGTATCTTAAGAGAGTGGCATGAGGGGTGTAAAGTTGGGAAACATCAACATGGATTTGATGTCTGTAAAATGAACTAAAAGGATCAACCTCTAGAATTTCAAAATCTATAACTCGACCATATAGGTCGTAGGACAAGATTTAACATAGATATGTTGCGCAGAGGTCACCCTCCCTTGAAGATTCTTGGAAAACTCCCAACGATGGAAAACTATCGGCTATGGAGAAACATTTAAAGAGGCCCTCAAAGTAATTTCCTAGATGTGCATAGAATGGGAGTTGGTATTGCACTGTGAGAAAATAAACAAAGCCTAATCCTTGAGGGAGGTGGAGTATATTAGGAGAGTTGGATATGTGGTAAAGATGTTTACAGGTCAAATAAATGTTTCCAAAGGGCTCAAAGTTATCCATGTATGAATTGAAAATTATGGTTTCTAGTGCCTCAGTAAGGAGAGAAAACAGATTTTTTGGTGAACCCTTGCCTTCTAACTAAAAATTTTTAAGAAAAATTTCTACTCAGCGAAACATAGTAATTTTTTTTGTTATGTTCTAATTTTCCTGAATTGTCTAAACTGATCCTCTGATACCAATTATGAGGACCCGACCGTAGAATCCCCGAGTCAATTCCTAAAACATGGAGTCCAATTTTTCTTTATAAAACCATGCTAATAAAATTACACATCACATTCCATCACAAGGGAATTTATATGGTTTAGGTTATGGAAAACCAGATACAACTGATACATTTCTTGAAAATCATGACAGAGATAAGATTCATATTGTTTCCCTCAGATAGAAGTACTCAATGTATGAAAAATCTACTGACCCAATAAAAATAAATTGAAATTGTAGGGTGAGCATTTAAAATGCTCAGTAAGGGGTTTTAAACAAATTTAATGAAATTCCTTTTTAAAACATCCTTTTAAATAATTAAAAAAATTTCCTAAAAAGGCAAAAAAATATTCCTGAAGCACATCATCAACATTTTTCAATGGTTACTTAAAACCATTTTAAAGAAAATATCTTATATAAGAATTTATATATTTATTTAAAAGCTACATATAAAAAATTATCAGAGTATGCATACATGTACAAAAATGCATGGAATGCTGCATAATCCAGAAATTGATCAAAATAATTATAGGGTGACATGAAAGGATACTGATACAAATAAGAACATGAAATAATACCCACTCAGAATTGTATGGGTAACCAAATTATGTTTCACTTAACACTTTAAATGAAATTATTGAAATCACATATGTAATAATTGCTTCTATATCAAAGTTCTAAAAAAAAGGTGTTATAATTATTTCCAATTACATACTTCATTTTTCCATGTGCAATTATTAAAATTATCATAAATAAAATATTCTTAACCAAGGATATTCTACTAGTCGAATAATCACATGGCTGGTTAAATATTAATCACATATTGAGAAAATACATAATGTCAGACAATCATAACATTATGTCGAGGCCTCATGCCAAGACCTTACATAATCACTCTATCAAGACCTCATGTCATAACCTAGTTTGTCTCATGAGACCCGCTGATTCATCGAGAGGCTATAGCAAGACTCACTCATCACATAATCAGTCCAATGCATTCCTCATATGTCTAAATTTCTTTAAATTAAAGTGTATCATACCACTTTGATTTATTATTTTATTTCTTTTATTTTAAGTGTCCCATACCACTTCAAATAATTAATTTATGTTCTTTATTAGAATTATCCCAAACCAATTTAAATAATTAATTTATGTCTTTTATTCGAAGTTTCCAATACCACTTGGAATAATTAAATTCTTAATCCATAAATTATCATAAGTGATAAATTAATTATAGATTGTTTGGGTTTGTCACATAAAATAATAATTCTTAGAACCCTTATTCCATGAAAGTAGACATTCAATTTATTAAAATACATGTCTTTGAATTCAAGATAGATATCATTCATGTTCAAACCATGTAATGATAAATGGAAGTGTCTAACAGATCAAAACATAAACTTAAGTAACTAAAAGCATTCATTGTGTCACATTCATCATGAATTAACATATAATAAGTATAAATGTAAAAAAAATTATTTCATGTGAGGTAAAATAATTAAACACATACCACTACATGGGTTTATGCATATATATATAATTATATTTATTGAAAAAAAGATTATTCCCAACCCTCAATCCTAATATCTAAAAATTGGGAAAGCATGCATGTAATATCAAGGTGATGAATTCTTAAAACTTTTAGGCACAAACTAACAAAACAAGGTTTTTTTATTGTTTTCCAATATAAAACTGTATCTTTTGTATTGTATAAAACATTTTGAACAAATCAAAATATAACATTAAAACATAAAATCACCACCAGGTTAAAACCATCAAAACTTATTAAAATAAATCAAGACATAAATATGTGTAATTTCCATTCTTATATATATATACATGTGGGTTTGAAAATTTTATAAATCCATATATACACAAAGCGTATACATGGATTTTTCATAATCAAAACAAGGTTTCATAAATCTTTATAATTTTTATACACTTTAAAAAAATAATTTAATCACTAAAATCAGTTTATGAAAACCTAATTCAGATTATAATTAAAATATATTTGTATATATATATATAACCATATATACATGAAGTGTTTATAAGGGCTTTACATATCAAATTTGAAACTAAAATAACCCTTACATGTATTACATGAGTAAAGAACATCATACTAATATTCATCACTCAAAAATAATATGAAAGAGAATAGGTTTGTAAAATAAGTACACCACACACACACATATATATACACATATTTATGTAAGGTTTAATCAAACACAAAACTGAAAATAAAACCCCTACTCAATTTACATGTATTTAAGAACATATTTTAAAAAAATATAAGTTCATCATTTGAAAATCATAAAAACCAGTATAGGATGGTTTTATAAAGAATCACATATACATATATAAGTATATATATATAGAACAATCAAACAAAAAACAAAATAATCCCTTACAAATGTTATACGCATCATTAACATAAATTATATTCTAGAAAACATCATTTAGAAAACCAGAAGTTGTTTGGGATTGAAAGTTACATAACACCATATATACACAAAGTGTACATATGGGGTGTGCATAGCTAAAACGAAATTTATTAAATCCATACAAGCATCATATACCTCAAAAACAATAGTTACTCACAAATGTCATTCCTATTAAAACTTAGAACAAGTTTTTATTGAAAACTACATGTATGTATATATATATACATAACTATATGAATACAAGTTATAAATAAGGGTTTCACATGTAGAAAACAAAGAAAAATAATCCCTTACTTGAACTCAATGGTTTAGTGGAGTTGAGAAGAGGTTAGAGAGAAGTTGGGAGGAGAAGAATATGTAGGGTTAATCTTTAAATGAGGGTTTATATAAACGGGTTATATAACTATATATATAATTTGATATACACAACATTTGAACATAAAAATAAACAAAGGGACCCAAATAACTAGATCTAACTATTTAAACAAAACAAAAACCTTAGTTAGTTCAAAACTTAAAGGGACAAATAAATTTGATGATATATATATATATATATATATATATATATATATTATAGAAAAATTTCATGAAAATAGTTCAGGTTATATTAAAATAGACACCCTTGAAGACCTGTGGATAGAAGAAATGTGGATGACTGGGCAGTGGAGAGGGAAAGGAGGAATCATGGGTTCGGGAAGAACAATGAGGAGGATGGCGATGGGTACTGGTGGGGTGTGAGTAAGAAGAAGAAGAAAGGGAGAAGATGTGGAAAAAAGATGGACGACCACGATTAGGTGTGGATCGACTGGATGGATGAGGAGAGTTCATCCATTTAAAAAAATGAATAGACAATTGTGATTAACCATGGATTTTTAAAAAGGTTGAACGGATGATATTTTCTATTCCCTAGTCAGACGACTGAAGAAAAACATAGAGAAAGAAGTGGTTGGTGGAGTTAGAAGTCGAGATTATATCATATGGTCCAAATATCACGTGCCGAGATTAAACATCCCATATTAGATCTCCATTAAAAAATGGCATCCACATCGAAATGGGGAGCGAACCATGGCTGCCTTAAATAACTTGATGCCTCAGCGACATGGCAATGAACTCCCTTCCCCATCCCCAGTACCGACCCATACTGGTTCTCTTGCAGGCGTGCTCTGCACCAAACCTATACCATTGTGCCACCCCACATGGTGGCGCTACCTCAGTTCCTCCATGTACCCCCCTTGGTCATGCGCTAGCGCCGATGTTCAACTTGGCATGCACCGTACATGTGCTGCTCGAGTGTTCTCTGGCCTTGGGGTTCTACGTGAGATGCCAACCAGACATTGAGGGCTTGGACATCAAGGCTTCCCTCGGTTGGGTGGGTACTCACACAAATTTTTACCAAAAACAAAACATCATTTTCATTAAACATAAGAACATATATATAATATTGTTTCAGAAACAGAATATATATCCGTTATTGTGGTTAAACTAAACTCCAAAATACCATTTTTTTTCATAAATTGTATATATTTTTAGATTTTAAAGCATCATAAGTTCAAAATATAAATACAAAATTTAACTTCCATTAAGACATGTCATAAATTAATTTTAACTTATTCTATAAGAAAAGGTGTTATATTTTTAAAATATAATATGAAATACAACCTCAATTTGAAACTATATGTTCTTTTAAATAAAGATAACACTTTAATAAATTTAAAACACTTAAAAATATTTGAAACATATATATTTCTCTATAAAATAGTTTATTATATTTCATTTCTATTAAAAGATAAATAATTATACACTTTTAATACATAGAGGGGTATTCTTTCAAAACTTCACATTTACTTAAAATCATGCATTTATTAACTAAAATCTTACTTTCAAACATTCAAAACCCTTAAACTTCTTAAATTAATTAAAATAATTAAGATACTTTAAATACTTTAAATACTTAGAATTTTTAAAATAATTATATACTTATAACACTCAAAATAATCAAAATATTAATACTTAGTATGCTTAAAATAATCAAAATACTTAAAATACCTAACAGTTATAAAAGTTTATGACCGTTACAAAAACCAAAGGTCATCTAAAGACCTCAACGACCAAAAAAGGTCACATTTAACTTCAAGGCCTTATAAATAATTTTTTTTTGGTGTTCTATACTTAAAAAAACAATTTAGTGAATATGGTGATCTACATCCCCTTGATGCTTAGTATGGTTACCATTGTTCTTTCCATAATGTTCTTCATTGTGACAGACCCGAAAGACTTTCACTATTTTCTTGGTCTATTTGTTCTATTTGGGGGTCTCCCAGTGATTCTAATAGGTTTCCTAGTAGGTATTATTGGTTATTAAGGGTATTTTGGCCTTATGTAAATGTAATATTTCATCATTTCTATTTAATAAAACATGTCTTTATTTTTATTCTGTAATTATTTTATTTTAGATGGGACCATTATTAAAAAAACAAAATAATAATAATACTAATAATTATAAAAATATTATTATTAAAAATTAAATATTTTATAGGTGTTACAAATATATTTATAATACCCTTTTATTATTTTTTGTATCATCTTATCATCCATTTATTAATAATTTTTTATTAAAATCATTTTTCTGGGTGATTACTGTTTTGTTTTCCAATATTTTTTTTGGAAGTCTTGGTCCTTATAATTTGATATTTATTTCATCATCTACATATTTTTAATCATGTTATAAAAATAACATATAATAATTATAAATATATTCATATTAATTCATCTAAAGTAGAAATAGAAAATGAATTACACTGTTCATGGAGACGGTAGGTCGTACATATGTATGAACACAATTTTCATTTTTTGATTGATGGAATGAAAGAAATTTAATTCATATTTAAAAAATATTTATTATATCATATATATCATATATATTCATTAAACCCATCATAATACCCATCCATAAAATATGGTGATGAAGAATGAATTGTATCGCTACGTGGAGACGGTAAGTCGCACATACGCACAAGCGATACCTTCACTTATTGTTTAATGAGAAAAGGGGGTGTATAATGGTGCTTTAATAATCATAATAACTTTTAAGAAAATTTATGATACCAAATTTATTATTTTATGATAAACATCATATATTTATAGGAGGTGAGGAAGATTAGAAAAATAAATTTATTAGTTAGAGTGATTACCTCTTCTTTGAAACATCTCCTTTGGATCTCCTCTAAAGGGCTCTAGGGTTGGTATTTTGGGAAGACCAAAACCTCTATAATGTGTATAGGGAACTTTATAAGAGAAATTGGTAGAATATAGTCAAGATAAAAGGCTCAATTTGATCTAAATAATTGAGGGAGCATGTTCCCTTTTATAATTGTGGTGAGGGGCACTTTTAAGATTTCTCAAAAGATTAATTTGTAATAAATTCATTTTTAATTAAAATATAACAAAATGGGAATGGATTCGAATATAAGATAATATAAGGTTTTAATATCATCAAAAAATATATATTTGACAAATTTTGGTATTATTTTAAGCTTTACCATTTTGATTAACCCTTAGTTAACATATTTTAATTTTAACTACGTTAATAAATTTTTTAATACTAAAAAAATTTTAATTTTAACTTATATAGTGTAAATTCTCCATAAATAGTCAATTTATTAAATTTTATACATTTTATTAATCACTTATTATTTTTTAAATATTTTTATTATTTTTAAATAATTTAATAATATATTATTTTGATAAATTGTCATTAATGTTGATTATGACACTATTAATATACTTTGGCTTCAAATACATCAAGAAAAAATAGAAATTAGAATATAATGCTTTAAAAACTCTATAATATGTCCTATAGATCTATAAAATTCATTTCACACATTAACTCATTTGAAATATATTAATATTTTTCAAATTATTTGTTTTATTTTTCTATTAATTAAATAAATATTGTATTGGCATTTCACAAGAATTTAAGGTAATTATATAATTTTTAAAAATTAAAAATAAATTTCGATAATGAAAATAATTTTATTAAGATAAAAATAAACATTTATTTTCATTCATATATTCATTTTTTCCATATGTGGACAGATAAAAGATATTAAATACAAAGAGAGTGATATTTTGTAACTATCTTTGATTTAAATAATATATATGTCATTTTCATTGAAAAGTGTCCATTAAACCAATAAATTTCAAGATATAGTGATAAGGGTAGAAAAATATTCATAAAAAAATTTGGACAATTTCAGGTA
This sequence comes from Viscum album, assembly GCA_963277665.1. Classification (NCBI taxonomy): domain Eukaryota; kingdom Viridiplantae; phylum Streptophyta; class Magnoliopsida; order Santalales; family Viscaceae; genus Viscum; species Viscum album. Next base: position 1,058,480,496 of record OY728133.1, read on the forward strand.
ATTTTTATATCCTTATATTTTTCTTTTAACCCTTATTTAATCCTTTTAACTCTTACTGTGACAACATGCATTTTTACACTTTGATGGTTAATATAGTTACTATAAAATTTTAAACAAACCATAAATGGATAATTGATGAAATTTTTAACCCTATATAGATAATTTTTCATAATTTAATATTTTTCAAAAATTTATATCATTTAATAAAATATTATTTAATATTAAATATTCTTAATTTCAATTTTAAGGACTTTTCACTACTTTGAATTTAATAATATCAATATAATACTTATAATTCAAAAAAAAAATTATTATATCCCTTACATGTCAAGGTAATATCTAAAATTCTTTTATGTCATTAATTATGTCAATTTATATTTATTTTAATAGTTTTAATATCATTTATTTGGTATTTCTTTTAATAAAATAAGTACCCCATCAACATTGTGTGAGAATTTAAGGTAATTATTTATTCAATTAAATTTAAAATTAAATTTACATGATTATATAAATATTTTAAATTTAAAATTACTATTTATAGTTGAATATATCTTCTAGATAACCCTATTTTAAAAATTATATGGTTATTAAAAATATGAGTATGTTATCATTGACTTTTCAATAAATAAAATATTATAAATGTCATACTCTCATCCAAGAGGCTTATAAAAGTTATAATTTCTATAAATGGATGATTATGGTCGAATATAACTCATAAAATAAAATTGGTTCAATTTTTGTATCATTTTATTATCCTTATAATTCTATTTTTAACCTAAATTAACAAATTTACCCTTTACCGTGGTAACAAAAATGACCACGGTTACTATTTATTTTAGAAAAAAATAAAAGGGGAATATTTAAAAAATTTGGACATTATGAATTCAAATATTGAATCCATTTTTCAAAAATAAAAACAAATAAGTTTTATAATTTAATTAAAAATCAAACTGTAAAAATGCAGTAAAAATAGTTTTTTTTGGAAAAATGCCCTTTTGAAACATAAAATGTTTTTATATTAAATTTGAGTATAAAATCCACATAAAAAATAATAATTGGATTATTTAAATCAAAATGAACTAATTAAAATTTAAAATAAATCAAAAATATATTTTGACCTTGTAAATACTTTTATACAATTTTCAATAAAAATTGGTATTTTCACTATTCATTGAAAAATCATACTTTTCTAAAAAAATAAAAAATTTCACGATAGGAAAATTTTGTTAGGATGATTTCAAAAATGAAATTAATTTTATCAAATATATTTATAAAATCTCTATAAATTAATTATATTATTTGTACATAAAAATTAATAATTTTTTTTGAAGAAAATATGTTTTTAGTGGATAAAATCATTTTACAAAAAATATAGTACTTATTTACAAAGAATTAATTAAAAAATTAGCAATGAGTATGATTATTATATGTATTTCATAATTTTATTAATACTATTCATTCCCTCCAATTTAACATATAGGTTATAATGATCACATAATAATATTTAGTTGTTTGTTTAAGCTCGATGTGGTGTTTCTTGTAGGCTATTAAACATAGTGTTTCCTTTTTAAATCGTGGGATATTAAAATTTCTTTACCAGATTGATCACATTGATCATCACATGCACCTAAGTTTCAATTATAGTGGAATCCCTGTCACTTTAAAAAATTATCTCTTAATGACTACTTAGGGATTCCTAACAACCCCATTACACCATACATGATTAGGGGATCCTTTGGATGCACCATTTGTGTTAATCTTAAACCAACATTAAATTGGTGGAATCCATACAATGGAAATACTAAATTATATTTTTTATATTTTTCAGTCATGATAATTTTATTAAGAGTGATAAAATAATCAATAGAGTTCCCCAAGAATCAAATATTAAAGAGATTGGTGTCCTTGATAGTAGTCATAACATGAACCATCATAAATTGGAGACATAATTCTTGAGTATTTCACCATGTTTTAATTATATCAAATGAGATAGAAATCATTCTACAATTCTTTTAGTAAGATATTTTTAAAATATGAAGATATTCCAAGGTAAATACAAGCATAAATATTATCTAAAATGCCTGTATGTATGGGTCTTCTCGGGAAAATATTGTTGAAAACAAAGGAATAAACAATTATCAAAATCAAGCATTGGAAAAAAACATATATGTGTGTGTTTTATTTTTATTTTTTTGATATGATTTGTGTTATATGTTTTCTGTATACATTTCATATGTGTTTTTTATGTGTGTATATAAGTTTATTATATGTTATATATATATAGTTGGTAGGACCCATCAACATCATTACTTCATATAGGCTCTTAGTGTTTATGAATTAAAGTTCTCAAACCAACACCAACTACTAAAGTGTAGTATAGTGAAAGTATGAGGTCGATTCCATGAAAAATAAGGAATCTCATTGAAAACTCCAACCAAATCTCAGACCTCTATAGTTGTTTCAAAACTATATAATGCAATTAAAACTAACTTAAAATCAATACATACTCAAAAAATAGAAAAAAGGATGAAGAGAGGGGAACCAATATCTGAGGGTGGTATCTCTAAATAGAATTCACACTTGAAATGAAAAAACTTGATAGTTTTATGATCCGAAATGTAATCAGTATCCATGTGATAGAATTCATACAAAATTACCCTATTATATTTACTCCTCATGAACAGATAAATCAGAATAGATAATCTGTTTTAAGTTTATTTAGAAATAGAAAACAAATAATCCAATCATTATTCATTAGTTAATTACCTCTGTCATATTTGGATCCTCCATTATTAAACACACTAGCTTAGTGATTCAATAGAAAATATGATAAAATTAGGTTAAATCATGATACTAAAGAATAAGGTTATACTATGAGAAAAGATGAATAAAAACATAGCGTGAACATGCTATTCTATCGATACCACTCTCTTTTATTGGTTTAGCCACTCATCGTTGAGTTTCCATCGAAAAAAAGGAAAATTCATGTCACATAATAGATAATAGATAGATATTATAAAATAATTTAGTAATACTAGAAACCTTACCTAAAAGATCAATCATCCACAAGCACTAGTTCTAACATTACACAAGAAAAAGCTAAGAAAATAGAAAGGAAATAAAAACATAATTATGTGACTCCTAGGTCAAAAACCTAATAGCTTCTCTCCCTTGGTGGTCGATCCCCTCTTAGTCACATGCCTTTTCCTCTAAAATACTTCCTTTATTCCCCGTACAATAACCCCTTAAAATACAGCTTATCTCTTCTAAATAGATAGAAATATCATATTATTATTCCTTCTGAAAAAATGATTCTCAAGGTGTGAAGGCTTGCATACATTCTATAAAAAACCCAACATATGAGCTATGATGCAAACAGTTCCATGTAACTTGAAACCTTTATATGCAGCGGACGTCGTGGTAAGAGCTTCAGGTTGCAAGATTTTTTTATATAATTTTTTCTAAAAAAATAAGTCTAGATTTTACATATTTTAAAAAATTATCCCTAAAGGAGTTAAATCAATTAACACCTTAGGTCTTTTTGGGAGGAGACTAAAGGTTTTAACGGGCTTTAACACCTTTGGCTTCTTTTAAGGGAGAAAGGTGATATGTCATCTACCACCTTTTCAATTTTTTAGTTTAAGTTTTGTTTTGATATCAAATGGATTTGGGAATCCTTTTTAGTTTAATGTTTGTTATATTCATTGTTTTAATGTATTTATTGGTTCCTTGGTTTATTTTTTTTTATTTATAATGTTGGGAAGTGGGTATGTCGATATGCCCCCATCCCATCAATCGCTCTCATCACACCCCACCTTCTTTTTATGTTTCCCAAGTTAATAACTATTAATTAATTGAATGTAATATAACTATTCTAACAATAACATATAAATTAGACATAAAAAATTATATTAAATTTTAATTAATGTTTGATTAAAATAATAATAATTTATATACTAATGGTAAAATTATATTATTAAAAATGAAATACTTAAATATGTAAATAAATAAATTTTTAGGTTATTTTAATATACTAATCCTCTTATTATTTAATTACTAATTATTAATTAATTATTTAGTTACTAAAAATTTAATAAATATTAAAAAATATTATTAAAAAATTACTCATAAATATTTATAATTATTATTTAGTTACTAAATATTAATAATTAATAATTATTTTTATTAAACAACTACTAAGAAAAATTTAATAATTATTATTTAGTTACTAATTATTAATAATAATAATTATTTAATTACAAATAAATATTAAAGATTAATAAATTTTTTTAATACTTATTAGAAATTAATTAATAATAATTATTGAATTTAATTACTTAATTATTAACTAAATAATAATTAACTATTAATAAATAATAATAAATATTAATAATTTACAATTACTATTTAATAATGAATTAATTATATTAATTACCAATAAATCAATAATAAATAATATTAATAATATTAACAATTAATTAATTACTAATAAGCAATATTAAATAATATTAATGATAATATTATTAACTAATTATTTCTAATTATCCATTATTAACTGTTATTAATGAATTAATAATTATTAATGAATTTTTTAATAATTAAAAATTAAATAATTTATAATTATTGATAATTATTATTACTTAATTTGTAATTTTTATTTATTATTATTATTAATTAATTAAAATTCGTTAATAATTATTAATAATAATTTCTAGTTGATTATATTATGTTTATTAATAATTAATAGTAATTAACATTTATTATCGATTAAATAATAATAATAATTATTGATTAGTAACTAAATAATAATTATTAAATTTTTTATTAATAATATTTTAATAATAATAATTATTAAATATTAATAGTTAGTAAATAAATAAAATTTTTAAATATTTATTAGTAATTGTTTGAAATTATTTATTAATATTTATTAATTATTTAGTAATTAAATAATTAATTAATAATTATAAATTAAATAATAAGGGGGTTATTATATTCAAATAAACTTAAAATTTATTTATTTATATATTTAAGTCTATCATTTTTACTAATATAATTTTATCATTAGTATATAAATTATTATTATTTTAATAAAACATTAATTAAAATTTAATATAATTTTTTATGTCTAATTTGTATATTATTATTAGAATAATTTATTTATATTTAATTAATTATTATTTATTAACATGGGAAACATAAAAAGGAGGTGGAGTGTGATGGACACGATTGATGGGATGGTGGTCGATAGGCATACGCACTTTCCAAAATTAGAAATAAAAAAATATAAATTATAAAGGAAGAAGCATAAGCATACATTACAAATAATAAAAATACAAAATAAAGTAAAAAAAGGGTCCCAAATTCATTTCACATCAAAAATAATAAATCCAAAAAAAATAAAAAAAGACCAAGGTGGAAGAGTACATAAAGTCTTTCGCCCTTAAAATGGGTCAAAGGCCTTAAATACCTTAATGCCTTTGGCCTTCACCTAAAAATTCCAAAGGTATTAAGGGTTTTATTCCTTAGTTATTTTTTTAAACTAATATAGAGAGGCATCACCCACCTCAACACTTTTATATTTAAATTGAAAGTTATTGAGGTGCATGTTTCCTTTGCCTCTCATCGACCCGGATCGATGGCATGACAATTTAGGCAAAATGTGTTAATGTGAAAAATAAATTTTTACTTAGTTTTAGCAAAAGGTATTCTGGGTGAAAATGTATTTTTCCTTAAGTGTAGGTAAGGCCTTTTCCCCAGCCCCTATAAGAAGCTACCCACCTCTCTCTAAATTTCAGTCCCTCTTTATCTAAGATTTTATCTGTTTTTGTCCCTTATGTGATGCATTTTTGGTGACCTTAAAGGAGTTCAGAATTTTTGAAGATTCATTTAGATGTATTTTTTCTTATTTATTTTAAAGTTATTTATTTATTTAGTTGTTTAGTATTTAGTTTGTTTTAAATATTCCTTTTACTTATTTGTTTAGTTAGTTAGATATAATTTAAAAATAATAGTTTATTTTTTTAGATAAGTTATTATTATTAAATTATGACTTATTTGTAAATAATTTATAATTTGTTTTTGTAATGGATTTATTATTATAAAAATATTGGTATTTAGTATGAATTAGTAGTTTTTAAATATTAGTGAAAAAAATGAGTAATTAATATTAACCCGACGGTGAATAAATATTATTGAAATAACGATTCACTAATAAATAACTTTTAAATAACTAATGATTAACTAATTATAAAGTAATGATTAAGTATTGATTAACTAATAAATTACTAAGGATTAACTTATTATTAAATAATTATTAGATAATAAATAATGTAGCATTAACTTAGGACTAACTTAGGATAAAATAATTATTAACAAATGATGAAGTAATGATGAAGTAATGATTAACTAATAATTAAATAATGATGAAATATTAATTAATCAATAACTATATATAATATAAGTACTGTATAACTATTAATTAAGTAATGATTAATAAGTGATTAACAATTTAGTAAGGAACAATTAACTTAGGATTAACAATTTTTTTACTAATGATTAGCTAATAATTAAATAATGATTAATGAATGAATAAACAATAATTATTTAATGATTAACTATTAATTAACTAAATATAAAATATTAAGAACCTACTTAATATATTTTAAATAAGAAATGATTAACAAGTGATTAATGAATGATTAAGGGGTAATTAATTTTGTATTGACTAATGCTTAATGAATGATTATGTAATGATTAACTAATGATTAGAAAATGATTAAAAAATGATCAACTAATGATTGATGAGTAATTAAAGAGTGATTAATAAATGATTAACATAGGAATAATTAATGAAGTAATGATTAACCAATAATTAATTAATGATTAACTATTAATTAACTATAAACTAACCACTTAAATAATTATTAAATAGTAATTAACTAATAATTAACTATAAAGTTACTACTTAATAACTATTAATTAGGTAATTATTAACAAGTGATTAAATAATGATTAAGGCATAATTAAAATTTGATTAAATACTATTAATGAATGATTAACTAATGATTAATGAATGATTAAGGAATGATTTTTCAATGATTAGTGAATGATTAACTTATCAATAATTAATGATTAAGTAATTATTAAACAATAATTAGTTAATGATTAAATATAAACTAACTAATTAATAACTATTAATTAAATAATGATTAATAAATTATTAACGAGTGATTAGCGATTGATCAATGAATGATTAAGGAATGATTAACTAATGATAAATTAATACTTAACTTAGGATTAAGAAATGATTAACTTAGGATTAAGTAATAAATAATAATTATTTAACTTTAATCTAACTAATTAATAACTATTCATTAATGAATACTTAACTAATGACTAAGTATGGATTAACTAAGGATTAAATTAAGAATAAATAATGATTATATACTGATTAATTTTATATTAAAATTTAATTCACTTGGGATGAAAGAGAGCATCATGGATCAAACCCTTTGAGTCATGGGTCTACAGGACATTATTGTGGGTTATGTTGTATGGGTTAATCCCCACGGGACCTACGAGTCAGGTAATAGGATCCCCTATTCCGAGTAAAAATTAGGAGGGTTTATGTGGTTAATAGAAATTGGGACTCTCCCCTTACCTGTTAAAAAAACTTATGATCAAAGAGGGATAACTGCACAACAAATAGTCTTAAATTTACACATAATTTGTCACTCATACACTTTAGATGATTCATACCTTACTCCACACCTGGTTTGAAACTCCCTAGGGATATATTTTAGACGATTCAAATTCTATTTATAAATTAATGAACATACCTTTAGCAAGATTAAAAATTTTACTACGAAAAATTAGTGCTATATTTGGGTATATAATAAAACATTCTAAAATTTTAGTAGATTAAATTTTGTTTGGTTATCTACACAAAGAAATCCATATATGGATACCTCATGTGGATGTGGATCTGGCACAGATATACCTAGTGTTAACAACCCTGGAAATGATGTATTAATCTAGACTCGATCATCAACTAATGCATAAATATGGGTCTTATTGTGCACCTAATTTAACACCCCTAGGGAATATGATTTATATGATTCAAATTCTATTTATAAACAATTGAACATATCTTTAGGGAGATTAAAAATTGTGCAAAGAAACATTATTGTAATCTTTGAGGATATAAGAAAACATTCTAAAATTTTAGTAAATTAAATATTGTGTGGCTGTCTAAGAAATGAGATCCTTGTTTGGATACTACAAGTGGATGTGGATCTGAACCTGACGTTCCTTGGGGTAACAACCCTAAAAATAGTGTATTGAGCTAGGCTCAATCCTGAATTGGTGCATGAAAATGGGCCTTGTTGTACACCAAGTTTCACACTCATGGAGGATATGCTTTAGATGATTACCATTCTCTTTATAAATTATTGAACATACCTTTAGGAATATTTAAAATTTTACTATGAAATATTAGTTTCATCTTTGAGGATATAAGAAAACATTCTAAAATTTCAGTATAGTAAATATTGTGCGGTTAACACTATACAACTATACCTCATTATAAATATTATTTACACTCTCATAATCTTGTTCGAAAACAATTTTTCACATATAAAACATGTTTGCATGTGTCTACTACTATGGGTAGGTTATTCAAACTGAGCAAGGAGGTTCTTATAGTACACATCTAACAAAAATGGTAGGGATATCTGATTGTGTAACACTAAGATAAATTTAGGGAAAAATTTATGGTTATTTAAATCTAGTACCTTATAGGGAGATCCATTAGATTATCTATATACATTTTCAATTCTAGGATAGGTTATGGTATTAAGATTTTCCATCGGCTTCTGATAAAGATTGGGTCTAAGAAAAAACTTTATTTTACCAATTTTCATATAATTCCATGATGGGGTTATATGTTGAGGTTTTTAGTGTCTATAATAAATTTCCAATTGTATGATGACATAGGCATACAAGATTTGTTGAAGAAGGTCCATCCTAATAAAATGATCATATTACCTATCATACGGAAGAAGAAAACCAATTTGATCCCTATGGTATGCTACAAGATCATTTTGATGATGAGGAAGTGTCTAATGATGTAATAGATGAAGACAATAGTGCTAATAAGGAGCAATTTGTTGAATTTGGGGAAGAAGTTGCTAGAAATGTAATAGTTTTATAGCAGCCTCGATAGAAAATAAATAATTCACCACTCTTCACATCTTGGTTAGAAGAAATGGAATTTTTTCCTGAATTCTACTGTAATTTTATCACACATATAACTGAGTTTCATGGAGTTTTTTAGGATAGATTTAGTGAACTGGAAAAAATAGTATATGTTGGAAGAGATTTTGCAATAAAAGATTCTATGAAAAACATAATGAAAACATTTCATAATTAAATACACTTTAGATAATTATTTTAAGGTTAAATTCATACAAAATATATCATGTGGTATGAAAAATATAAGGATGATTGTAGATTACTCTTTGTGGAGATTTTGGCATTTTATTTGGAGGTTAGAGAATTTTTAAGATTGAGGCAGCCCATAATTGCCTGCAGTCAAACCTGATAGAAGATCATACATCATTGGATGCTAAATTTGTGTCATATATTATTTTTGTGATGATTAGGACCTACCAAGAAGTGGCTATATCCCTTTTTCAGGATAGGATACAATAAACTTTTTGTTATAAGATTTACCATACAAAGGAATGGATAAAAAAACAGAAGGCAATTGTCAAGGTGTATGGTTATTGGGTTGACTCATATTGGGTGTAGACACAATTTATATCTATACAGAGACACATTGACCAGGTATTATTTTATTTTTATATAGATGAATATTTTTCTGAAGATAACTAACTTGATCTATCTCATGTCAAAAAAATTCGGCTATTATGGGCATTCCGTCCACATACTATCGTGTTTTATTTCTACAAACACAAATTAAAGGTATGTTTCTATACATAAAATACATAGGTGTAATTTTGATTGAGGAAACCCAAGATGCAAACCATTCACCTCTTGCGCTTGTATTTTCTACCGTGTAGAAGGAAAATTGTGAATCATGGGGTTGGTTTTTAGCATGTATCGGAAACCATTTCACCCATATTCAAGGTTTCTTTTGATATCTAATCATCATAGGGAAATCACAGAATCAATCAATGAAGATCCTATTACATGGAAACCCCAAAATTCATATAATATATACTACATTATACACATTTCTAGAAATGTGTGAAAGAAATTTCATGAACCTATGAAGAAGGCTATCACAAGTCCTGGTGTATAATCTCTTTTTATTTTTTAACTATTTCAAAAAAATGATAAAATTAAGTTATGTGAAATAATATAACTTTTTTGTAGCATATGATCTGAATAAACAAATGTTTGAACATAAATTATAAGAAATATGAAAGGATAATCAGGGAGTGTATGATTATATGATGTAGATTCCAAAAGAAAAATGGACATTATCATACAATGGGGGGGGGGGAGATGTATGGACACATGACCAAAAACATTGTGGAGTGCATAAATGAAATATTCAAGGGTCTTTTCAAGATACCTATAACTATCCTAGTTCAAGAGACCCTTTATTATTGTTTTAATTACTCTATTTAAAGAGTAAAATAAACTGTTTATAGGATTCAGTAGGGGATGAGGTACTAATGAAACTTTCAATGAGATATTAAAAATAAAATTGAAGAATCTTCTTCTTATTAAGAGAACATTCTCAATTGATAAGACTATCAATTTGAAGTTAAATAGTGTTAGGAATTCATCACAATTAGCAATGGTTCAGGACTAGTGGTATTAATAGAAATGAGGAATTTTCAATGTGGAAACTTCTAGGAATTGAGGTTTCCATGTGCACATTCCATTACATTATGTTTCTTTATAAACATGTCATGGGAATCATATGTTTATCTATTTTATCGGTTGGACAACACTAATAACTTTTATGTTGCACCATGGATGCCTATTGAGGTGTTTTTACATTTCCTAATGCCTAAAGACCAGCTGATATTGATACCTGACATCAATAGGTTTTGATAGTGAGGGACAGAAAAGTCCAACAAGATGAGGAATGAGATAGATTAGCCTCGTAAATAAGTACATGTTTGAGATGCAATATATGCCAAGGGAAATTTTATAATGGGAAATGAATCCCTAACATTACTACATTGTGTTCACACTCTCAACCATTATGTTGTATTGCCTCTGATGTGAACTTTTCATATTATCAATTACATGATTTTAATATAAACACCTTCATTTTTTATAATTCTTTGACATTTCAAAATAATTTTATTATAAAATAATAAATGGTTCGTGAATAATAAAACCTTTTACATAAATCACACAGAAGATAAACATGCAAAAATTTTACATCATTTCAATAAATAAAACTTTATTCTTCTTATAATCTTACATATAATTTCCTAGGGGATTGGGGAAAGAAAATTAGTGAGATTAAAAGCTTTATAAGGGAAACCGACATGCTAGAAAAATCAATTTCCCTTTACAAAATGTTTTCACATGATAAAACCATTTTTTAAATCATCCTTTGGTTTTTCTAATAATCCTTTTATATTCACATGATAAGGAATATGACACGTACATGTGAGATGACATGAAATCTTAATCAAAATATCCATGGACACACCAAAAATTAAGCACGTGAGAAAAAACCGTGAAACATACCATCATGTGAAAAATAATACATAAACAAAAAATTACACCATTTGGGATCTAACCTATTGGTATACATTCTAGACATGAAATAAATCCCCAATCCATAAGGTGGATCCAAAATATATAACCAATGTTTTAAAATTTTTGTTTTTAAAGTAAAAACCCTTTAAAAACATTACTCTCTTACAACAAGAATGGAAGAAAACTAGTCACCTTCAAAAATGGAGATCAATAAAGTGTAGATCGGGTACTCACAATCCTATATCCATAAGAAATAATATTAATTATCTATTAAACCCCTTATATCTGGAATTCAATACCCAATTGGGTTCCAACGAGACAAGAGGAGAATTGATCTACTGAGGATCTAAGAAAAGAAGAGGAAACCACACAAAAAACTGAACATACCTTGAGAGTTCTTTCAAAAACAAAGTTAGATCCTCAAAAACCACTAGAATGACCTCAAATAAAAACCAAGATCAAATTAAAGTGTAAATATGAGGTAAACCTTTAACCAATGTATTTTATGGTTATATAATACCCCACCCATCACATAATGATAAACCATACTTATATTGACATTTATAAAAAATATAATTTTCTAAAATAATTAGAAATATTATTTAAGAAACATGAAGAAATTATAACACCCCAAACATTTTATGGTATGCACCTCTTAAATAATTTTTATTTATTAGATAAAATATATTAAATTAAGCAATAAGTCTTTTTTGAATCAAAATATTATAGGATAAAGTTATAAGCTATCCATTAAACATAAATATTCCACTTCTATATTTTGAATTTTGAAAAACAGTCATCTAGAGTTGTGACCAGTAAGTAATTTGGAGTCTGATAGAACCAACTTGATTTTTGATGAATAGTAACATACCCTTATGAATAGTAATATGACCCTTATAAATAGTAAATAATGATTATATTTTATTTTCTTAAGGTAATAAGATAATGAGATCTTAATTTATTTTTTAATGTGATATAGAACTAATTATACCTTTAAAAATTACTTTTTTTAATTAAATATGATTTTATTTAAAAATTAAATTAAAAATAACTAGAAAATTATTTTCTAAAAATGGAGTTCATTTTTTAATTCTACACATCAAAAAATGGTTAGGGTGAATTTTTGGGATTTTTCTAAAATACTTGAATTTTCCGTGAATAATAAAAATACAGTTTTGAGTTTTCGGTAGTTTAATGGCATCATAATGATATAATAATTAAATATAAAAGTATGGTATAATTTTTTACGTTAACATATGACATTAGGTGTCCCAAGTGTCTAAAACCATGGGCAAATAACATGGTAAATTCTATGGTTTTTCAAAAACCACTAATGAGGTGTCCCTTTTAATTAATAAAAAAACTCTCACATAATTACTATAAATACCCACTCACCCCCTACATTTTCTTTCATTAAAAACTCACTATCCTAGAATATATGGTGTTATTACCTCCCTAGGAGTCCTCCCAAGGTTTCCTCAAACCACCAAGGTCCCAACCATCAAGTTTTAGGAGTTACTCTACAAGGTAAGAGAATTAACCACCCTTCTCTTTTCTTAAAGCTTTCATTTGTGTTTTCTCTTTTATTTTCAATTGTACTTTTTTTGGATATGTCATTCCATATTCCCTTTACTTCCCATATTATTTATTATTGATGAGATACCCCATTTCTCTCATAAAACTATTTATTCAATTTTATGTGACGCCGTTATGCTGTCGAATTTTCGTAAGAGATTTCTCAATTTTTCTCTTATTTTGAGTTCCTTTGTTTTATACTTCTTTCCTCACATCACTTCATCAAAATGATATGATAATTATATTACCTTAAATGAACTGTAATTATATTATTCTAATTTAATATTTCATCATCATCTCTATTTCCCCCTCATCTTATACTAAAAATGAAAACACCGTCCGAGATGTGTTAATTTATCATACTCAAGGACGACAGGTTCTCAATTTTCATTTCCATGTCCAATTATGGTCATGAAACCATTTTTATGGTTGAAAAATATAATAATATATTTATTTCATCTCATTAATGTTCTCTAATCCCTACACACTCATAGTATGGAACAATAATACAAAACAAGTTCATTGTTCACAAAACTGCCAAGCTTAATCCAAGCGTTTTTCAATAAATTTTAACTAATGATTCATCCTAAAGTATATTACCTAGAATAATTATAAGACAAGTTATATCTATTTAATGTCACAAATAATATATATTAACAAATCTGTATTTTTAACCACATTTCAAATGAACTTCCATTCATGATAGCAAGTAAACGAATCATGAAAACCACGGGAGAAAATGTTTCCAAAACAATAAAATTGATCCTCTTAAACCCATTAAAAGGGCCATGAATGAATCTAATAAGGTTATAATAAATAAATAAATGTATATTAGGTTCTATAAATATTAATTAATTAATATAAATTTGATTATTCAGGTCATTAAAACAAACTAAGAACACACTCGAGAAAAAGGTAAGGGGCTTCTCATCTCACTTTCATTTCCGTGAGATTTCCATTGTTCGCAAATTATTTCTTGTATGTTGTATATGTGTACATAAATTTGATATATAATCACATTATTCTATTTATATTCATGTTATTCAATGTCTCGTTTTATGGTTATTAAGTTCTTGTTACATGATTCGACCGATTACATTGTGGTAAGAGACTTTGTCTCAACTACTATTTTATTGTGACTAAATTTGTATTGTGCACCTAATAATACTTATGTGGTGTACCTAATACCCATTTGAGATAACTTTTAATTTTGAAATTATATTTATCTTAAATATCCATAATCCCATATCATGGATATGTTTGTTTTCTAAATCGTATACCATTTTACATATGGTGTTTATTTGGAAAGTTATTTTAACTATGGAAATATTGATGAATCTGTATACCCTAATGTATATAGATATTGAAAAGAAATAATGATATTGTATTGAATAAATGTATAAAGAATGATTTTTAAATGAAGGGGTGGGTGGGGCCCACTATATCCCCTCGATGCATCGGTAGATCTCATGAGACAAATCAGTTGGCGACAAACCATTCGAGTTTATTTCCAAAAAATCAAACGGGTTTCTACCCACAAAACTAAACCGTTTTAATGGTACTATATTATCATGTTCCATATAGATGACATCCAGTTAATAATAATTCTCTTTATTCAGTATTATTTATTACTATCCATGAGGTTTTCACTATGGAAAAATCTATGGATGCAATTTCATTCTCAGTTTATTAATGGCACGAGTTTTTCATTTATTCACCATGCCATGTTGATTATGTAAAATTATTTACAATTACATTATAATTGATTCATGATTATACCATTTGTAACCCTTAATGAGAATTTGAGCTCACCCCTTTCATTTTTTACCTTCAACAGGTGATGAATATGAGATCATTTATTGAGTTACTGTGGATAACATTTTTAGTTTTTGTTTTGTATTGTATTTTGTAACCTTATCCAATGTAATTTGAGTTACATTTATGTATATAGTTTCTTCAAGACTACTAAACTGATCATTCCTTCGGAATTTTCATTCATCCTAACCATTCTAATATAACAAGTAATGCACCGGCTTTTGTCTAGAGGGATCAGGGTGTTACAGTTGGTATCAAAGGAAGTTTAGTAGAAAACTTGGAAACTAGAGTAGAAAATGTATAGTAGGGAAAAAATCCCTAAGGTAGTATTTGAGAATAAAAGTACAAGAATATCTTGGTATTTTGGTAAGGAATAGATTACGGTAATACTTCTAGAAAATGCATCCCTATCTGGATATGAGCAGGTAGAGGTGGCTCTGGTATAGATGTACCTAGGAGTAAAAGCTCCGACAATGAGTTTTAGGCTTGAATTAGGGTATCCTGGTACATGAAAACGAGCCTTTCTACACTCTTGGTTATGACACTCTTGGGGGATATGCTTAGAATAATTCATATTTTCTTTACAAGCCATTATGAATGACTGAAATGTAAATTATTCCTCAAAGAAACCAATTTTCTTATTATGGGATTAACCATGCATAGGATCTCAATTTATGCTAAGTAATTTGTTAAGTTAAGATTATACATTATGAATCATAACCTAATATAGTGTGTGCCATTATTTATAAATGGAATCTAATGGAAGAAGGAGAATCAATACTAGTAGGAAAGGTAGGGATCTCCCCGCTGAGCAAGTCAACACAGTCATTGTTGGAACAGATCAAATCATGACCATATTGGGATAAATTACTTAGGTTGTAAATAATAACCATTCCACACCTATGTTGGATCGTTTCATGCGGAAGAAGCCCCCATATTTCACTGGGACTACCAACCTAGTGGTTGCTGAGCAATGTATCAAGTCCCTTGAAAAGATATTCATGGAATTAAGATGCAATGAAAATGAAAATGTAGTAATGGAAGTATATTGTCTCAAGGGTAATGATAATCAATGGTGGTACTTTATTTAGAATACCACAGAGGAAGAAGAAATATAAGATATGGAATGGAGGAATTTTGAGGAAATATTCTTTGAAAAATATTTCCCTCATGAGAAATGAACTGAAATGAAGAGGAAATTTCTTGGTTTAAAGAAAAGGGAAGAAAATAGTGTTATAGAGTACGAGGCTACCTTTACAAGTCTATCCAGGTATGCCGTAGATTACGTACGTGACTCGATAGACAAGATTGATCATTTCTTTGAAGGTCTTAAGCCATGTCTTCGAAGGGAACTATATTCTCAAACATTTTCATCATATGATGAAATTGTATCAAGTGCCATCAAAACAGAGAAGGAATTTTCTAGAACAAATTTGTTTAAGGGGAACCAAGATAAGAATAGGTACTTTGATAACCAAGGGAAAGGTGAAGCGCCAAAGAAGAACAATGGAACGAAGAAATTCCCATTATACAAAAACTGTGGAAAGAATCATCCCAGGAAATGCTTAAAAGGCATGAGAGTCTGCGATAAGTGTGGAGAAAAGGGTCATCTATCTCATGAATTCAAGGGGAAGAAAAAATTTGATGATATTTAATGCTAAAATTATAGAGATATGAGACATTTTAAAAATTAGTGTCCTAAGAGACAAGGAAACATGCCTCAGAAAAATCCAAGAGAACAATGGAGAGCTTAAATGATTACAACCACGGAATTTGAAGTTCCTAATGGTGTGGTGGTGGGTACTTTAATTGTTTCCTCAAACTTAGACAACACTTTATTTGATTTTGGATCATCGCATTCATTTATATCTTCCCAGTTTTCCAAGAAAATTAGACATGTCCAATTTGATTTAATAAAGGTGTTATCAGTCAAAACTCCTAGGGGATGTATCATTGCAACAAAGGCATGTCAACTAGTCCCCCTCGTGACACATAAAATTTCTTTAGTTGCTGACCTTATCATCATACCAATGACTGAATTTGATATAATTCTTGGTATGAATTGGCTATCAAACTATGATGCAAAGATTTATTGCAAGAAAAAGGAAGCTACAATTTTTGAAAATAGTGTATAATATCTTATCTTTAGAGAGGAGACCTCGCCATATGATTCTTATCTAGACCCACCCCCAGTAGCTCTATTGAATACAATTCTTGAAGAGGAAGAGAACCCAATATCTATGGGTGAGGAAATAAATATTCAAATTGAATATGTGAATATAGTGAAAGAATACATTGATGTGTTTCAAAAGGATTTACCTGGACAACCTCTAGAGCGGGAAATTGAGTTTTCCATTGACTTCATTCCTGGTTCAAGACCTATATCAAAGACCCCCTATAGAATGGCCACTTTTTAGTTAGTAGATCTAAAGAAACAACTACAAGAGTTGAGTGAAAAAGGATTTATTCGACCTAGTGTTTCTCCATGGGGAGCCCCAGTCTTGTTTTTCAAAACTAAAGATGGATCCATGAGGCTATGCATTTATTATAGGGAAATCAATGCTATTAAAATAAATAATAAGTATCCTCTTCCCCAGATTGATGATTTATTAGACCAACTTCAAAGAGATCAATGCTTTTCAAAGATTGACCTTTGATCTAGATATCATCAACAACGTGTGATGAAGGAAGATATTCTAAAGACAAAATTTTGAACCAGGTATGGGAATTACAAGTTTACAGTGATGCCTTTTGGACTTATGAATGCACCATCTATTTTCATGGATTTAATGAATAGATTTTTCAAGGAATATCTTGATAAATTTTTTGTGGTATTCATCGATGATATCCTAGTATACTCAAAAATATATGAAGACCATGAGGATCACTTGCGAATTATTCTGAAAACTCTTAGAAGAAATGAATTATATGGAAAGTTTAGCATGTGTGAATTCTGGCTCCAATCAGTTTCTTTTCTAGGTCATATTGTCTCAAAGGATTGAATCCTAGTTGATCCTGTGAAGACAAAGGCGATCCAATATTGGCCCATGCCAAAAAACATAACCGAGGTACATATTTTTATTGGCTTAGCAGGTTACTATCGGCGTTTCATTCAGAATTTCACCCGACTGGCTAACCCACTAACCAAGATCACACGTAAAGGAGTTAAGTTTGTGTGAACAAAAGAATGTATAGAATGATTTGAATAATTGAAAAGAAGATTGGTCAATGCTCCAATTTTGACTCTTCCATCTAAAAGTTATGGATTTGTAATATACAGTGATGCATCAAAGAATGGTCTGGGTTGCGACCTTATGAAAAATTGTAATGTTATTGCTTATGCATCATGGAATTTGAAGACTCATGATCAAAATTATCCAACACATGATCTTGAGTTAGAATTTGTAATCTTTTCCCTGAAGATATGGAGACATTATCTTTACGGTGAAAAATCTGAGATATACATAGATCACAAGAGTTTGAAATACATTTTCACACAAAAAGAACTCAACATGAGGCAAAGGAGATGGCTTGAGTTACTCAAATATTATGATTGTTCAATATACTACCACCCAGGAAAGTTAAATAAGGTGGCAGTTGCATTAAGAAAGAAAGATCATGGACTTCTGACTCAAATGAGGATTGAGAGAGATCCTATATTCATGGATCTACTAAATATGGATATGAGAATTGTTAAGGAAGGGGAAACATCTTTCCTCTTTCAAATGATTGCTAAACTAGATTTACTAGAGAAGATAAAAAGCTCTCAATCTGATGATGAAAATATACACAAGAAAATTATTGCTGTTAAGGATGGAAGGTTGTAAGACTTCGTGTATGGGGAAGGAGTTCTGAAGTTTGGGAAAAGGTTATGCGTTCCATCAGTACCTGAGCCAAAAATAAACTATTAGATGATTCTCATAGCTCAAATTTCTCTATACACCTGGGTAGAAAAAATATGTATAGAGATCTGAAGGAATATTTCTGGTGGGATAATATGAAGAGGGAAATTGATGACTATGTATCAAGGTGTCTAGTTTGTCAACAAGTGAAGGTAGAGAGGCAACATCCAATAGAAGTAATGCAACCTCTACCTATTCCTATATGGAAGTGGGATAACATTACGATGAATTTTGTCACCGGGCTACCAAGGAAATCTATAAGAAACTATGAAATATGGGTAATTGTTGATTGTATAACAAAATCAACACATTTCCTTCCTATAAGAGAGGATTTACCACTTGAGCTCCTGAAAAGACTTTATATTAATAAAGTTGTAAGACTCTATGGTGCACCTCTATCTATTGTGTCTGATCGAGATCCCTGGTTTACATCAAAATTATGGAAAAGTCTCCAGAAGGCTTTGAATACTGAGCTTCGTATGAGTACTGCTTATCACCCCCAAACTGATGGACAGTCTGAAAGGACTATTCAAACTCTAGAAGATATGCTGAGGTCATGCTCTCTTGACTTCCAAGGTATGTAGGATCAATACTTCCCTTTGGCGGAATTTTCATACAACAATAGTTTCCATTCTAGTATTCAAATGGCTCCATATGAGGCATTATATGGAAAGATATATTGAACTCCAACTTGTTGGGATGAAGTTGGTGAGAGGAAACTTATAGGCCCAAAACTTATTGAAGAGACCACGACAAAGTTGAAGACAATCCAAGCCCATATTAAAGCAGCCCAAAGTAGGAAGAAGAGTTATGCCGACAACCAGAGAGTGGATTTGAAATTCCAAGTGGGAGATCATGTCTTTCTAAAAGTATCTCCATGGAAGGGTGTCTTAAGGTTTGGTAAGAAAGGAAAACTGAGCCCCATATACCTCAAACCATTTTAAATTATAGAAATAATCAGAGTTGTAGCTTACCATTTAGAAATGTCGCCAATTCTCTCCAAAGTACGTGATGTATTCCATGTGTCATTGTTTAAAAAATACATTCCAGACCTAATGCATGTACTCACCTATGAAGAAATAGAACTGGAACCTAATTTATCATACTCTGAAGAGCCTATCGGGATTCTTGACATAATGGAGTAGCAATTGAGAAATCGGACAACTCATCTAGTAAATGTTCTTTGGAAAAACCAGAATATGGAGGAAACAACATGGGAACCTGGGGATGTTATGAAGAAGAACCACCCACATCTTTTTGGTGGACTTTATACAAAAAATTTCAAGGACGAAATTTCTGAAGGAGGGAATAATATAACACCCCAAACATTTTATGGTATGTTCCTCTTAAATACTTTCTATTCATTAGATAACCTATATTTCATGAAGCACTAAGTCTTTTGTGAATAAAAACATTATAGGATAAAGTTATAAGCTATCCATTAAACATAAATTTCCACTTTTATGTTTTGAATTTCGAAAAACAGTCATCTAGAGTTATGACCAGTAAGTCATTTGGAGTCTGATAGAACCAACTTGATTTTTTGATGAATAGTAACATACCCTTATGAATAGTAATATGACCCTTATAAATATTAAATAATGATTATATTTTATTTTCTTAAGGTAATAAGATAATGATATCTTAATTGATTTTTTAATGTCATATAGAACTAATTATACCTTTAAAATTTGTTTTTTATGAATCAACTATGATTTTATTTAAAAATTAAATTAAAAATACATAGAATTTTTTTTTTCGAAAAATGGAGTTCATTTTTGAATTCTATATGTTGAAAAGTGGTTAGGGTGAATTTTTTGGCATTTTTCTAAAATACTTGAATTTTTCGTGAATAGTAAAAATACAGTTTTGAGTTTTTGGTAGTTTAATGACATCATAATGATGTAATAATTAAATATAAAAGTATGATAGACTTGTGTACAGTATCTTATGACACGAGGTGTCACAAGTGGATAAAACCATGGGAAATTACCCTGGAAAATCCCATGGTTTTGCAAAAACCACTAATGAGGTGTCCCTTTTAATTAATAAAAAACTCTCCCTTAATTGCTATAAATACCCACTCTACCCCTTCATTTTATTTCATTAAAAACTCACTATACTCAAATATCTGGTGGTATTACTCCCCTAGGAGTCCTCCCAAGGTGTCCTCAAACCCCCAAGGTCCCAACCTTCAAGTTTTAGGAGTTACTTTACAAGGTAAGAGAATCAACCACCCTTCTCTTTTCTTAAAGCTTTCATTTATGTTTTCTATTTTATTTTCAATTAGAATATGTTGGGATATTTCATTCCATATTCCTCTTACTTTCCATATTATTTCTGAGTGATTATATACTCCCTTTCTCTCATAAAACTATTTTATGCAATTTTTGGTGACGTCGTTAGACTACCGAATTTTCATAAGAGATTTCTCAATTTTTCTCTTATTTTGAGTTTATATTTTTTATACTTCTTTCCTCACATCACTTCATCCAAATTATATGATAATAACAGTAACTTACATGAAATAGAATTATATTATTCTAATGGAATATTTCATCATCATCTCTCTATCCCCCTCCTCTTATACTAAAAATGAAAACACCATCTGAGATGTGTTAATTTATCACACTCAAGGACGACAGGTTCTCAATTTTCATTACCATGTCAAATTATGGTCATGAAACCATTTTTATGGTTTAACTATATAATAATATATTTATTTCATCTCATTAATGTTTTATAATCCCTACACACTCATAATATGGAATAATAATACAAAACAAGTTCATTATTCACAAAACTGCCAAGCTTAATCCAAGCGTTTATCAATAAATTTTAACTAACGATTCATCCTCAAGTATATAACCCATAATCATTATAAGATAATTTATATATATTTAATGTAACTAATAATATATATTAACAAATCTGGATGTTTAATCACATTTCAAATGAACTTCCATTCATGAAATAAAGTAAATGAATCATGAAAACCAAGGAAGAAAATGTTTCCAAAACGATAAAATTGAACCTTTTAAACACATTAAAAGGGCCATTAATTAACCAAATAAGGTTATACTAAATAAATTACATGTATAGTAGGTTCTGGAATTATTAATTAATGGATTTAAATTTTATTATTCAGGTCATTAAAGAAAACTAAGAACACACTCGAGCAAAAGGTAAGGGGTTTCTCATCTCACTTTCATTTCCGTGATATTTATATTGTTCGCCAATTATTTCTTGTATGTGGTATATGTTTAAATCCATTTGATATATAGTCACATTATTATCCTTATATTCATGGTATTAAATTACTCATTTTAGGGTTATTAAGTTCTTGTCATATGATTCGACCGATTACATTCTGGTAAGAGACTTTGTCTGAACTACTATTTTATTGTGACCAACTTTGTATTGTACACCTAATAATCCTTCTATGGTGTACCTAATTCCCATTTGATATAACTTTTCATTTTGAAATTATATTTATATTAAATATCCATAATCTCATATCATGGATATGTTTGTTGTCTAAACTGTATACCATTTTACATATGGTGTTTATTTGGAAAGTTATTTTAACTATGGAAATATTGATGAATATGTATACCCTACTCTATATGGATATTGAAAAGGCATAATTATATTTTATTGAATTAATTTATAAAGAATTATTTGGACACGCAATGGTGGGTGGGGCCTGCTATAGCCCCTCGATGCATTGGTAGGTCTCATGAGACAAATCAGTTGGCGACAAACCCTTCGAGTTTGTTTCCAAAAATCAGACGGGTTTCTACCCACAGAACTAAACCATTTTAATGGTACTATGGTATCATGTTCCATATACATGACATACAATTAATAATTATTCTCTTTATTCAATATTAGTTATTACTATCTACGAGGTTTTCACTATGGAAAAATCTATGGATGTAGTTTCATTCTCAGTTTATTAATGGTGTGAGTTTTCCATTTATTCACCATGCCATGTTGATTATGTAAAATTGTTTACAATTAAGTTATTATTGATTCATGATTCCACTAGTTTTAAACCTTACTGAGCATTTGAGCTCACCCCTTTCATTGTTTCCCTTTAATAGGTGATGAATAGGAGATCATTTATCGAGTTCCTATTGTTACAGTTTTGAGTTTTTGTTATGTATTGTATTTTGTAACCTTATCCAATGTAATTTGAGTTACATTTTATGTATCTAGTTTCTTCAAGACTACTAAAATAATTTTTGCTTTTGGATTTTAATTCCCTTTAACCATTCCAATATAACAAGTAATTCACCAGCTCCGGTCTAGAGGGGTCGGGGTGTTACAGAAATTTTCTTTTCTTTTGGTAAGAAAAATTTCATAAAATTATGGGAATATGAATGTTATATCCTATATTATACCATGAATAACACTATATTGAACATAAAATTATATTTATATTTTAAAATTAATTAAGAAATATTTCATTTTTATATATAGATATAGAGCATACTACTTTACTCACTAAGCAGTATAGGCTTGTTTTGCGTGAGGTGATAATGGGCCATGAGGTTAAATAGATTAGGGTGGATAGAGCACACCATTATCATCACGTTACACCTCCATAATCTATTATACCATACCTACACTATGATAGATTCTATGGTGTCTATGTATCTGATTATAGATTCATTGATCATCTCCTCTTTTTTTCCCTCAATAAGAGATGGAGACCTCAGAATCACACATTCAACTTTCTTGAGGGAGAGATGGCCATCACCCTTGAGGACGTGGCAGTTATGGTCAGTCATCGTATATAAGGTTTTGTAGTTATAGGACCCAATCATGGAGACTGTATTAAGAATTTATTATGTTTTCATGGTCTCTACATTATGGGGGTGATACTTCAATAGATGAAGGTTCTTTTTCTATGAGCTATATATACATGAAATTTTCACATTTACCCTTTGACACTAACAAACAAACTATCATACATCATGCCCATGCATATATCTTATGACTTAATGGAGTGAAATTTTGCATTAATCACTCTATTATTCATGTTAAAATGATGTATTTGAGGCTACTATAGGACTTGAATCCGGCTAGAATATATAGTTTGTCTTTTGAATGCTTAACATACACGTACATGGAATTATGCACAACATACCAATCAGATATCAGTGATCTAGGGGGATGTTTTTTCCTCATTCATATGTTTTCATGGGAGTTAATCCCTCCACTAGACCCTATTATTTCTATTCTAGAGCTTTATATGTATATGTTTCATGTTTCTCTATGTGGACGTCAATATAATCACTCATATTTATTGTTTTTTATGCTACATATTGCTTATTATTTATAACTTTAAATGTTGTACATTATAGGTGGAGTCTGGTACATCACTTTATTAGGACTCTAAGACATAATTTTGTTGTATACCATCTCATGTTGTATAGTATACTACCCACCAATGTAAGTATATAAATTCTTATATTGACTAATAAATTTTATAATACTGTCATTTTTTGAAATTAGTAACAAAATATTTTAATAAATGTCACATCTAAATTTAGATTTCATGACTGATATATAGGGCTCTATTAGACCATATTCATGTATATTTCACTAATGGGCTTCATGATTCCATAATTATAGTACCTCTAATTCACTTTTATACTTTTTAGTGACACCATCCAGATAGATTCATTAACCTCTTTGGATTTGACCATCATATTCCATTTCCACTAAGACATTCAACAATGCTTCATTCCATGAAGCTGACAAGGAGGTTGGATTTTGACTGGAACCAATAACATGCTAAGTATCTTGAACTCTGGGGCATATGTGCATCATTTCATATTAAGGGAATGATTATAATGTGATTATGTATATATCATTTTCTCGAGTATGATCCATGGTATAGACTAATGTCTATGTTTTATCTTACTCCACAAAAAATAGGGATTCAGGATCTGGTAAGTTAATAACATTACATTAGTTTTTTTTTTGTACTTTTTAAAATTAAATTTTAATCTCTTTACAACATACTTGACTGCAATATATTATCCACAGTTCTGATCATGAGGATGGTGAGATTTTTATTCAGGAAGCTTATCATACTACATCAGATGAGTTGATGCCATCATATCGTTTACTAGATGATAGTATCTATGATCATCCACATCATGGATATGATGTTCCTACACATAGAGAGGAGGTTCATGCTCAAGAGCCTCCTCCAGAAGCTGCTAATATGGAGGATTTATGGCAACGATGATGTAGACCACGCCGTATTGTACGTGAGGGCTCACTTATTCCACAGAAATATGTTGCACCTCTAGTAGTCTAGCCTCAACAAATTGAGGATATTCACTAAGAATAATGGAATCTATTTATATTATCATGATGTCCATATTTTTTTTTGGGTATATCTAATTTGAGAATGTATTAGGGGTTATTTCTCATCCCACCACCTTTCACGTTCGAGCCTTCACAGGCCTTATGGATCCCCCAATAGATGATGGTAGGTCCATATACTTATGCAGTGGTAGAATTATTAGGTGTACATGACGAAATATATATTTCATATCCTTATGATGATTCATAGGTTGAGCATAATATATTTTAGGTTCTAGCACTTCAGCAAGATCCCTCTCTACCTCATCATACTCTACCCTAGCACAGAGGTCAGAAAACTCGATATGGGCATCCCATTTGAACACTATCATGTGGGATGGAAACCCATTATATAAAGTGAGTGTATTCATTCATTTATATGTTTTCTATTTACTTAAAGTATTGAAAAAAAAAATTTATTCTATCCCATACATTATTTTATGTCAATTAAATTGATGAGTTTTTTTTACTATCAACAATTTTTTACATGTTTACCCAGTGTTTTAATTTTCATTTATATTTTACTTATAGTTTAGATTTTATAATCTTTAAAAGTTGACTACTTGAAACATAGGAAAAATATTAAATTTCAAGTAGTTAACTTTAAGTTCTCATAAAATATGAACTATAAAAATATTCGAATTAAAATTTAAAACATACTCTAAACATCTAAAAAATATTGAAAATAAAAATAATTTCATGAATATAATAAATTAAATTAATTTACCTCACACAAACAGTATTGATTATAAACATAATATTTACACATTAAAAAATATGTGAACATAAATTATTGTTTAACTAAAATACAAATGAAATTTAGAACATTGACTAAACAAATATAAAATAATTGAAAATAAAAGGTATGTCAAAAAAATTATAAATACAAATGTAATGTTTTAAAGCCACAATATATTGTGTCATTAAAATTAATTTTCATTATTTTTTTTAAAAAACCTATTGTTTTCAATTATTTTTCATATGTTCACTAAGTGGGGAAAATTTCATTTAGATGGTATTTCTACCTTATTATTTATAGACTTTCAAAATCTTCTACTTGAAATATTATTATGTTTTATATAGGTGGCTTTGAAAGAACATAAATTCTAAAGTTTAAATATAATCTAAATGAAATTTGACAAATTGACTCAACATATAAAAAATAATTGAAAAAGAGTAAATATAATAAACAAAATCTAATTTACATGCCACGAAATGTTTTTCTTAAAAACATAACCTTTACACTTTAAAATATTAATTTTAATAATTCTTATTAAGTGTTATATTATTAATTACATTACTATGAACAATTATTAATTATGTTATAGTAATTAAATTTTATTAATTACATTATTAATAAAAAATAATTATATTATTAAATATTTACAATAAATAAAATAATAAATTTAAATAATGATGTAAATAATAAAATTATTAACGTAAATAATAATGTAGTTAAAAATATAATTTTAAAATAAATATTAATTAAATTATTTTTATAAAAAATTATTATTAATAATACTTGTATTATTAACAAATTATTAATAATACTGGTATTATTAATAAATTATTTATATATATATTTATATAGAAAAAACAAAAAAAAATAAAAATATATATTTTAAGTATAAAAAATATATATTTTAAAGTTAATAATTGATTTTTTTTTGTATTTGGACAAAGTTTTTATGTCTGTTAATGCCTTTTTCCAAATTTAATTGAAAAATCAGCAAGAACCTTCACACATTTGGACCAGATTAAAAAAAAGGGAAAAGGCATGAAATTCCTTTATGCCTTTCTGTATTAGTTTTAAAAAAACTAACCTAGGATTATTTTAATATTTTGTTTCAAAATAAATATATAAAAAACATGTGGTGAGTCATGGCATTGGATTCACAGCACAAAAAACCCTAAATTTTTTAAGTAGTTGAGTGGTGATTTATTTCAATAGCTCTTGTATCACAGTTCCACATCAAAAACCTTCCATATTTGTGATCATTTGATAAGGTAAGACATGGAAACCAACTACCATTTTCTTCCCATGATGTCACCCCACACTATAGCTACAACTCTCTTCAATATCCCCCCACACTTTTCCCTATAAACGTCGAGTTTGTTGCTTCCCCTAGGTGGCCTTTCTCCACACTACTATAAATTGCACAATATTAAATGTTTCCCTTTATCAATGGTAGCTAAAAGCACTGATAAATGGGGTGAATTCATCATCAATGATAAAGAGTAATTTTAATCTATGCTAAAAAAACACTGATAAATGGTACTTTTATCAATGCTAAAAAAATCACTGATAAAGGGGGCCCTTTTCAGCTCTTTTTTTATCACTGATAAAATTACACTTTATCAGAGATTTTATCTAGAACTGATAAAGGGTATATTTCATATATATATATATATATCATTAATATATATATATATATATTAATAAATTTATATATTTATATCTATATAAATATAATATATTTTGTTAAATATGATTTATAAAAGACTAAATATGAATTTACACTTAAATTATAATATATTTAGTGAAAATAGATTATAAATAATAAAAATTAATATTTATTAATAATTTTATATTTATTATTGAGTAATAGTCATTTAATAACAATTGAATGACATAAAAATTCAATAAATTAATGAATGGTTTAAGATAAGGTGAAAACATGATTCAAACTTTAGAAGACCATAACTTTTGATCTTAGTGCATGTCAGGGGTCTATAACATATCAAATAGAATCCAAGGAAGTGATATTTTTCGGGTTTACCAGAGAAACACCGATCATTGTTTTTTAGGTCGAAATGGCATGGAAGGCCTCTAAAAATGAGTTTTCATTTATCATACCCTGATTTTTTAATATTCGATGGGATTTTAGTCTTGTTTAAGAGGGTTTTTTTGAAATTTTTTGGTGGTGACTAAATTTATTCCCAAGTCTTATATTCATATAGATATTAGGATTTTTAAATTTTATCATTTTTTATATTTTAGTTTTATTTATAATTAAATAAATACTTATTTTATGATATTTACATATAATAAATCAATTTTATAAATTAATATTTAAACATATTTACACAAAAATGTATTTTTAACTAGACAAACCATATGAAAATAAATATTTATTATTCATTTTATTTAAAATAAAAAATAATCCATTATATTTACCTTATAAAAATGCATCAATATATTGTTGGAGTTGGTGTCCCATGACCAACTGTTTATACTTTGATTACATGTATATTAGATGATTTGAATATTAATAAAATATCTTATTACATATTGTTAATTTTTTCCACGACTTTAATGTAATGATGTACTAAAGTATTTTTTGCATTGATAAGGTCATAGTAGTTCCCCACTATAATGAGAACCTTGAAATGGCATGATGATATTGTTAAATATAGTTATACAATAAGATAATGTTCTATGATGGGACACATAGAACAAGACTATCAGGTGTGAGTACTCATAAGATGATGAGGCTTCTTATCATGAAGTTCTCAATTAGTAATCTCTAATATGGTAGATTATGAGAACATACCCACCAATAGGAATTATGCATGTTTTGGCGTCATTGGATATTCCGATCTACAAGCATGTGTAATGGTCCTTAGACATTAAGATTATCATTAATGCATGTCATGACTCACACACTTAGATTTACTGACCAAAACCATCATGCCATATGTTGGTGGGAAGTAGGGTACATTGGGTGCATCATGAATGACATGTTATCAATGGATTAGTCATGGAATGATTTTTCCATTCCATCCTTATGGAATCTTATATCTCAACCCTTTTATTGGAATAAAACCATTTAATTTAATTACACGACCATGGTGTAACAATGTGTTTATTTTAGATAGTAAAAGAAAGAATTATCAAGCATATAGGTTGATGATACAGATATGAAACCTAATAGATGAGATATTGAGACAAATACATTACATTACACAGTGATCATTCATATGAGGTTTTCATCATTGCGACATTAATTTATTTCTCTTGGGTGCCTTAATCTAGTGATACATTGTAGTCTTGGACTTTAAGATACCTCACCTAATTCCAATGAGAAATAATCCTAGAGGGTTAGACACTATGATTTTTCATTGATCTCAATTAAATTAAATTTAAATTTATTTAATGTAATAATTAATATTCTCAAAACCAATGAATAATTTTATTCATGTTTTATTGATTGAAAATATTTTTTGATGAAAAAAATATTTTATTAAATATTTTTTTGGGTATTCAATAATTTCTGAGTAGTTTGAATGGACCAGGACTACTTCTAATGATAAATATTAATTTACAATATGGTAAAATAATAATAATTATTGCACAAGTTAGCATGCACACCATAAAATATTATTATTATTATTATTATGGAATGGGGTTTATTAAATATTATAATATTATTTAATAGATAGTATGAAATTAAATAATATTTTAACCTAAACCCTAGATCTATAAATATATGGTTATGTATATTGTGTAGGGTTAATTGAAAATTAAGGATATAGAATCATTTCACACCAAAAATTTCTCTCTCTATCAAATTATTTCACTATTAATATCAATAATGAGAAGAAATACTTTAAGATAAAAGGATCTTAGATTGATTAAGATGAAAAATGTAAGACATTTGATTCACTACACTATCACTTAAAAATCAATTGACATTGCTCAAAGATCAAAGGAGTACTTTTGAATCACTTCTAGGGGGAATCTGTACTTGAATTCTTACAACACAATGAAGGTAATATAAAATGGTTTTTGAAAGATCAAAAACATCATAAATGAAAGGATACCAATATGAGGTAATCATTTCTTTATATCTAAATATATTTATTATAAATTTAAAATGAAATATCCTCTCTCAGATTTTTTGGAAACTCTATATTAAAAGCAATTTAAATATAACTCCTACCAAAGTTTCTTTCACTACCCCCAGAACCTTCAATTAGTATCAAAGTCATCACATTTTAAATTTATAATTATTTATTTGGTTATTGATCAATATGTGGAATTGTGGTTGAATTTTTAATTTCATATTATTCATTCTTTAATCTTATTTGAATTAAAATGCTTTTAAAATTTTGATTTCTTCATTCAAGAATCAAAATTTATTAAGTCCAATAATAGATGAAGAATGATTGGAGATTCTATCAATAATTTTTGATGAATATAGATAGATATCATGGGATTACACAGAATTTAGCGAGATTACACATAGTGTACCCAAGTGGACTGCACATAGACTTTTTGCGGGACACACGACGCACCGTGTAGTAATTACACATTGTGTGTTTATTGCACACCTTGTGTAGACCTATCAAACATATTACATGACATGTCAGATTACATGATGTGTAGCTGGTGCACATGCCATGTAGTCTACATGGGTTAGCAGTGAAATTCAAACAACCCGTGTGGTCATTATATATAGTGAAAGCCATGTGATACTAACGACCTGTTGCATTAATAAAGTACATGAAGTATATATGAAATACATGGTGTGTAACTAATTAATTATTATGTTTGAAGTATATGTTGAACCATCCAGTGAGACAAGTGAACACACGACATGTGATATACATGGTGTGTAGTTGGCTTGTATACGTCGTGTAATACCATGATTGATGTACATGACAATTCCTTTGGCGAGTTGCACATATACATGAAAAGAGGAACACACAACCTATAACTAGTAATACATGCCATGCAGTTTGACTGATTTACATGATAAATCCTTATGCGTACAACCCGGGTACACGATAACCTAAATACACAACGTGTAACTTGTAAGTACAAGTTATGTAGTCTCCCAATTAAGGACATAATTAAATTATATTAAATTTATAATTACAATACTAAAACCTTATTTTATTGATTGGTTCCATTTGTGTTGGACAATTTAATAATGTTTTTAAAGTATTATTAAAATTATCAATTAATTTATTATAATAATATTTAATAATTGGTTCTGTTGTTTATTTTCCATGAATACCATTAATATGGTTATCTACAAGAGAATTTGGATAGTTGTTTTTCAAAATTTTGGGGATGAAGCCTCTTTTTTAATATGAAATAAAATACCTCTTTTTTCTTGGGTAGAGGGATACCCATTGCATAACTCATAGGGCTAATGAAAAGTTACCTACATCATTCCTGCGTCAACACCTGCCCACGCCATGCCTACTTCACTGCCTACCTGCGTTATGCCTGTGTCACCAACCCCAATGTCATCGCCTGCATTGGCTCCTGCATCATAAATACCCCAAGGGGATTTCTAGGATTAGAACCGTTTTCTTTTGGGTTCAATATTATAGGGTTTACCACTTAGGCACCACCCCAATTGTAAAGATAGTCATTAAGATAAAGTGGGATTAATTAATTAATTAATGCAATCCCATTTATCTTAATAATAAATAACTAATATAAATGAATTTTAACCATTGTAATTTTCAATATATGTTTCCAGTATGCCATTTCATGAGTTGACCAAGAGTTTTTCATGTGTTGGATGTTTAATTTAATTTATTTCATGGGGTTTTAAATTATTTAATATTAAATTAAATTAGATGGCCTATGAGTCATCCCACCCATAATTATTATATTGGTCTTGCGTGTTTATATTTATTTATGTAATTACCATTAACCAATATTTTGGTTTCCCTAACCTGTGTGTGAGTTATAAATACATGTAATTAATTGAGTATCACATGGAACGTGGAGGCAGTTCAAGACATAACTATAATGCCAACCTATGTGATACACAGGTGTATAGGTGGGATGATATAAATCTTGACAGGACTAACGTAAGGATTTTCCCCCATGGTCAAATGTTGATTTATTGTATGCTCAATAAAGCCATTATTAGACAATCTCATAATCAGGTCATTTATTATTTATTTATTTTTGTCTTATGCAATATTTATTTTATGGATGAAACACCTCTATCACATAAATAAATGAATTAATATGAAAATATGGAATTTAAATAAAAATATTTTGTATAAATTTTTTATCCAACATGGTTAATTAATTAAATAAAATATAATTAACATTAAAAAGTTATGTAAATAATAAAAAAAATATAAAATTTGTTCATAATAAATTAAAATCCTCAAATATATATTAAGTAGGGAATGGCCTTACATTACTTGATTGGGAATGAAAGCTTTAGAAATAAATGTTTGAACAACCTTTATTGAGACACTTACTTTTACCATTGAGTTATTATGAATGTTATGGATTGAAATAACCATCTTACATCAATATAAGTATCCCTCTCTTGACATTATGTAACTTGGTGTCAAGTGTTGAAAAAATATATGTTAGGATTTTATGATTAGGGAGTGCACTCAATAGATAAAGTAACTTCAAGACCATAGTTGGAAAAAACTTTCCTACCTAAATACCTTCAAGTAGATTGACCAACCCTCATTGGGGTTATGTGAAGGGGAATGTGGATATTTTCCACTAGAATGTCCTCATAAATTTGACATTCCAAGTTCAATGGTGATGGATATTGAGACTTGATAAAATAGTGTAAAATTTAATAGAATTAATTATTATTATTTCTCTCATAATTAGTAATAAAAAATTACTAATAATATTATCTTTTATAATTATAGAAAATGGAGTGTTCTTAATCCACACTATCCCTGTGATCTATATTAAATAAAGACCATATCCTCATGGGAAGTAACTTCAAGTAGTCATTTAAACACCTTCAGGTTGTATTGTTCCATGAATGAAAATATTATATTCTAGAATCCTTTATTCCTGATCCACCTACTAAGGATATGAGTGATGAAGAGTTATCTATCCATGAAAACATATGAATGACAAAATTGATTTTCAATGTTTTATGATCTCATATATGTCTTTTGGAGTTATGAAATCTCATAAAAACATGGATACTTATATCATGCTTGAGGATCTCCATGTTCTATACCATGATATTTTTAGAAAAGAATGGTTTGAGATCTTAAAGTCTCTTTTTTCATAGAAAACATAGAGAGGGTGACCTAGTTGGGCCTTGCATAGTCAAGCTCATTTGATACATTGAGTGTCTAGAGGTTCTAGGGTTTAAACTCCCAAAAAACATTGGGAACCAATATCATTCCTGCATAAATCACTTAGAGTTTCTCTATCTTTGTTGTTAATTTTAATATGAAAAACATTGAGAACTCTCTCCTATATCTTCTTACTCTTCTATGAAAAGTATATAAGGAGGAAAAGAACAAAAATCCTTATGTCTTTATGGTGAACAAATGGAAAGGAAAAGTGAATATCCCCAAGGAAAAGGCTTATTCACAATGCCCTTTCAAGAAGAGAAAGATCAATTAGTAAGCAAGGGGGAATGATTCATACTATTTTTCATGTGGTACGAATGACCATTGGAAGAAAAAATACGGCCAGAAAAACTAGAAAGGGTAGGATTTAGGTGAATTATTATTGAGTGTGGTTTATTTTTTTATAAAAATTGTGTATTATATTAATATTTTGGTTCTCACATATGTATTCAAATATAGAAACTAGGTAGATTCACAAAGACTAACCGAGGGGAGGTATATCTACAAATAGCTAACAAAGAAAAACTTTCTATTGTAGCTATCAGTGACTACCACCTCATGTTTCCATCTGGAATAATATTGGTTTTAAAATATTTTTATTATGTGACATACATTTTGAAAAACATTATTTCTATATCCATAATAGATACCATTGGATTTATTTTCAAATTTGGAAACAAAAGTTTCTTCTTTTATAAGGATAGAATTCTTTATGGTAAGGAACATTTTTTATGGATTAATTAAACTAAGTAATCGAAATTGATAATGAAATTATTTCACATGACTCATACCACACCCAACTTTAGATTCACCAGCTAGTTCATGTAAATGAAAAATTATTGACTAAATTACAAAAAGATTGATATTTATATTCTTTTGAGTTAAAACTAATAGTTGTATGCCATGCATGTTTAAAAGTAAAAATTACCAAAGTCCCATTTAGTGTAAAAGGTGAAAGGTCAAAATATATTCTTTAATTAGTTCATACCGATGGGTATGGACCATTTCCTAGTGAATAAATAAGGGGGTATCATACTTCATAACTTTTACTGATGATTTTTTTAGATATAGATATCTCTATTGATGAGGTATAATTCATATTCCTTTGATAGATTAAAGGAATTCCATAATAAAGTTTAGATCAATCTTGGTAAGAATGGTAGAGAATATCTTAATGAGGACTTCATTGATTATTTATGAGATTTTGGGATTCTATCTCAACATAATACTCCATATACACCTTGGTGGAATGGTGTAAGTGAAAGGAGTAACCACACATTTTTTTACATGGTGAGATTAATGATGAGTAATAAAAGTCTGTAATTATCCTTTCAGGATAAAAATTACAAATAGTGTCACAAATACTAAACCAAGTGCCAGCTAAGGTAAAAGATGGTATACCATGCCAATTTTGTAATTGAAGGAAACTTTTGTTGTAATACTTACATATATAGAGTTTTGGAGAATTTCATAAGGCCTATTTAGGTAACAAACTTACACCCAAAGGCACAAAGTTTACCTTTATAGGATACCCCAAAGAAACAAGGGATTATTACCTACACATTCCCTCATACAAAAATATAATAGTTGGAAGACATTACATATTCCTTGAGAGGGATAACATATCTAAAAGAGATTGTGAGAGTGGGATAGACTTTGATGAAGTCATGGTTCAAGGTATATAAGATTTGGAATAGGAACAAGTTCCTTAAAGCCTTATGGAATAAGAAGCTATTATAAATACACAAGTATTGTGTAATAGTAAAATAGAGGTTAGAGAACCAGAACAGTATGGTTTCCTAGTCACCAAATATGGTGAATTATTATTAGTTAATAATAATGATCCTATAACCTATAAGGACATAATAAGAAGAATGGATGTTTCCAAATGGCAAGAATCCATGAATTTTGAAATGGAATCCATGTACGAAAAACAATTATTTTTTCATTAGATCCACAAGGGGACATAATGCATGTCGGTAGTAAATGTTTATTCAATAAGAAACTAGAAATGGATGAAAAATTAAGTAACCATAAGGAATTAATGGTGTAAAAATGGTTAAAATTTTGTCAAGGAATAGACTATGATGAAACATTTTCACTAGTTTCAATGCGAAAATCTATCAGAATTCTACTTTATATTATATCCTTTAGTGAATTTTAGATTTGGAAAATTAATTTCAAAATGTACTTCCTTAATTAGAACCTTCAAGAAGATGTCTATATGAAACAAACTAAAGGGTTTCTAACTCTAAAGGATTCCAAAAATATATAAAAATCACAAAAATCCATTTATGGATTAAAGCAAGCATCTAGTTCATAGAAAATTTGATTTGATGGGGCCATAATGGAATTTGGTTTTATAAAGAATAAAAGTGATCCTTATGTCTATAAAATGTTTATTGGGAGTGTGTTCATTTTCTTAATAGTATTTTTTTTTGACATTTTTCTCATTGGAAATGAAATACTAGTCTTACAATCAATTAAGGAATTGTTGAATAAATACTTCTCAAAGAAAGACTTAGGCAAGGCAGTGTACAATATTGGGATCAAGATCTATCATGATAGATCTAAGATACTACTTTTCCTAAGTCAAGGTACATATATTAACAATATATTTTTTAGGTTTGGTATGGAAAACAACTAGTAGGCTATTTTTTTTATAGTGTCACATGGCATTCATATTTTAAAAAAATGTTTCCTCAAACAAATTGTAAAGAAGTAGAAAGGAAAGGATTATGTGCGCATCAGTGATTGTATCAGTCATGTATGTTATGAAATGTACTAGGTTATATGATCTTGCACCTTAAGTTTGGTAGGGAGATATCAAACTGACCTCGGTGTCCGTTATTGTATGGAATTCAAGACTATCCATATGTATCTAAAGCATGGTAAGGATATGTTCATGGTCTATGGAGGAGATGATGTACTAGTAATCAAGGGATATGAAGATGTTTGTTTAAAAATAGATCAAGATAATATGAATTTGTAAATGGGATACATCTTCATTTTTAATGGAGGTGTTGTGAGGTGGAAGGGATCAAATTTGGTTATGGTTACAGATTCTATAGCAGATTCTGAGTATATTGTGGCTTTTGAGGTATCTAATGAAGCTATGTGGATATGAAAATTCATCCCAAGTCTGTTATGTGGTAACTATCAAAAAATATCCTATCACAATTTATTATTATAATACTATAGTGGTGGACCTTTCTAGGGATCCAAGATCACATCAGCAGGCAAAGCTTATACTTTGGAAGTATTGTCTCTTGATGGATTTTTCTCAGAGATGTGAGGTTGCATTAAGAATTATTTTCATAGAAGATAGTGTGGTGGACCCCTTGACTAATGTCTTGACATGGAATAAATATGATATCCTATGAGATTTATCATACTAAAATTCATAAGTATTTGGCTCTAGTCCAAGTGGGAGTTTGTTAGAGTTGGTGTCCTGGGAGCAACTATTTTTACTTTGATTACATGTATATTCAATTATTTGAATCTTAATAAAATATATTATTACATATTTTTCATTATTTTCATAAATTTAATGTAATAATTTCCTATATTAATTTTAATATTGATAAGGTCATAGAAATTCCCCGCTATGATGAGAATCTTGACATTACATGATGATATTCTTGAATATAGTTCTTTGGTAGGATGAAATTCTATAAAGGGATACATAGAACGTGCATATCATATGAGTGTACTCATAAGTGGATGAGGATTATTCTCATAAATTTCCCACTTATTATTCTCTAAGATGATATATTATGAGAATAGAAAATCCAATAGGAATTTTGCATGTTTTGGTGTCATCAGATATTCCTACCTTCAAGCATTTGTAATAGCCCTTAGACTTTAATATTATCATTAATGCATGTCGTGAATTTTGACTTATATTTACTGACCGAAACTATCATTACATATGTTGGTGGGAAGTATTGTGTATTAGGTGTCTCGCAAATGACATGTAATTATTGGATAAGTAGAAAGAAGGATTTTCCATTATATCTTTATAGAAGCTTATATCTTGATCTTTAGATTAGAATAAAATCTTCACATTAAATTTCCTGGAAATTTTGTAATGATGTGTTTATTTCATATAGTTAAAGAAAGATTTATCGATCACATAGGTTGATGACATGGATATAAAGCCTTCTTGATGAGATATTAAGATAAAGGGATTATATTACACAGTGATCATTTGTATATGGTTGTCATCGTTATGATATTAATTTATTCCTCTTGGGTGCCTCAACCCATTTCTAGATGGTAATATTGGACTTTAGGTGATCCCACCTATTTATAATGAGAAATAATCCAAGAGGGTCACACACTAAGTTTTTCTATTGATCTTGATTAAATTATATTTTAATTTAACTAATAGAATAAATATTATTCTCAAGATCGAGGAATAATTTTATTCTTGTTTTATCGATCAAAAATATTTATTAATGAATGAAATATTTTATTAAATATTTATTAGGGTATTAAATTAATGTCAAGGATTCAAATGGGCCATGACTACATCTGGTGATAAATATTAATTTAAAAGTTGATAAAATAATATTTATTATTGCATAAGTTAGCGTGCACACCATAAAATAATAATATAATTATTATTTTGGCATGGGGTTTATTAAATATTATTATATTATTTAAGGGAAATTAAAAAATTAAATAATATTTTAACCTAAAATCTTTCTCTATAAATATATTTTTATGTCTACTGTGTAGGGTTAATCAAAAATTGAGGATAAAAAACCATTGCACACAACAGACTTCTCTCTTTCTCTCCAAAATTCATCCACTCTTTATTTCAAGAATGAGAATAACTTCTTAAATCCTGAAGGATCTTGGATTGATAAAGAAAAACAATGAATGATATTTGATTCACCATGCTAGCATCTGTAAATCAATTGGTGTTGTTCGAAGATCAAATGATCTTGCATACATCATCATTAGGGGGATTCTACACTTGAATCCTTATAGTGCAATGAAGATAATCTAAAAGGGTTTTCTAAGATAAACAACATCATCGGAGAAATGATCCCAAGATGAGGTAATAATTTCGTCATATCTAAATAAATTTATTATAAATTTAACATGAAAGATCCTCTATGGGGGTTTTGAACAACTCTATATTAAAATAAATTTAAATATAACCCCCACCAAAGGCGTTTCTGCTACTACCAGAACCTTAATATAGATATATATATAAGTAATGTTTATATATTAGTATGCGTGTCTCAACAAAAAAAATATATTTATGTGTATATTATAATATATTTAAAGAAATACATATATGTAAATATATGTATTTGTATGTGAAAAATATAAATGTGTACATGTGTGTGTAAATTGTGTGTATGTGTGTATGTGTGTGTGTCAATATTGTGTAAATACATCATATATAACTATATTTTTATAAAAAATTCATTATCATTAAATATAGTATATATATGTATTTAAAATAAATATTTATAAATACATTATGAAAAAAATATAGATATAAAATTATATGAAAATCTATATAAATTTATAGAAATATAAATATATATGTAATGTATAAAATTTATTTATAAATATAAAATATATAGATATATTTTAAAATTTTATTTAAAGATAATTATATATATTATATGGAAATAATTATTATCCATTTTATTTAAAATAATATCTAAACATTTTTTATATTATAAAAATATATGAATATATATATACTTATAAATATATATATAATGTTTATATATATAAATATGTGTGTGTATTAATAAAAAACTATATATTTATAATAATATTCTGATATATGTAAATGAATATTAATATATAATATATTAAAATAAATATAAGTATATATATATCATACACACACACAAACATATATTTTATAAATGTATTAAAAATAATTATATAAATATATAGAATTATATGAATAAAAAATATGTACACAAATATATATATAAATAAATGGAAATTCAATAAAATATATAATAAAACAAGCTTGGGGTAGTGGTATAGGGGTTCAAATTACACAAGTGAGGTCAAGAGATTGAGTCCAGGCACACGCGTGGGTGAATAGGTAGCTAGGAAGTAGAAGAGTTGACAAGGGGACATCGAGAGCACTAAAGAAAGGGGGTGTGAGGGAGAGGGAGAATTAAAAAAGGGGTTTTGGGGGTTCAAAGGTCTAGTGGTTGAAAAAATAATATTTTTTTAAAATTTTATTAGTGATAAAACAAAAGCACTGTTAAAGGTGGAATTTATCAGTGCTTTTATTTTATCACTGATAAAGTTTCCCTTTATCACTACTTTTTTAGCATTGATAAATGTGTACTCTATCAGTCATTATCCCCTCCCTCCAAAGGTACCCCTCCTTTTTCAACAATGAAGGAAGAGAGATAATGACCCCTAAGTCCCACCTCTAGTAGGTCTCGAGTTGAAGATAAGCACTGGGGGTATAAAAATCTCACATATGGGAGGCATTGCCCTCTATAATATAAGATATATAGATAAGATTTCAATGATCAATCAACTTCATGACATAGTATAAAGGAAAGTAACCAAAAACCATCCCATAATGTATATGTTAAATAAACAGATACAAGAATCTCTAAATAAAAACCTGAAAGGAAAAAAAAGGTGGCAACATTACAATAATACAATGTTCTAAGATAGTAATGTATGGAATGACCTAAGTATTCCTCCTAGAAACACAAAAAATAGTTTGTATATACATGGTGTGAGAATACAAGTATACTTAGTAGGATACCCAAAGTCTCTCGTACACATGTGAAAGAAGCATATTAATGCACTAGTGAGTAAACATCATAACCAACAACATCTAAATAGGACAAATAACTAAACTCATCCTCCCCAAGGAATTATCTCCAAATAAAAAATCCAAGTATAATAATATAATAAAAATAATATTGATGAAACGGGTACCCTATACGGATTTTCCACTCATTTTATGCTCTCACACCCCAATATCATACATCTTGGTGCTCCCATATCTTCTATATAACATCAAATCCCTTGTCTACCACAAACACCTAATCCATCACATCAAATATCACTCACAAAAACCTAGTCCATCACATCACACCACTTTCATAGAAACCTGGTCCATCACATCACATGCATATCCACATAACCATAGTATTTTAGTATCATGAACATGAAGGATGCCAATCGAGTTCCATCCTCCTACCATGTAGGACCCACATGATAAGTCATATCATCATCTCATCAAACATCACTATAGTAAACTTTTTAATTCTGGCCATCATATCCCATTCCTATCAACATCACCTAGAAAAGGGAGTAGGTAAGATTAGGTATCCATCCATTCATTATCACCCCTAGGATGTTGGTAAAAACACCCCCAAACATTTGGTTGTCAGCACAAGGTTATTGACATAGGTAGAGTGCATATAAAAATAACAAGGAACATACAAGGTTTAAATATATAAATCCACACAAAATCCAAACCTATGGGTTCACAAAAAATCATTATCAAAAATCACAACATCACTTCCAAACCTCACAACATATTCCACTTTCACTACCATCTCTAAATGCAAAACACCACGCAACAAGCCACAAGCCATATTCCACCCTTTCCTTTCAAGTCAAGATAATTTTCAGATTTCCCATTACTAACTAATTTTATTCATTAAAACCATTCATTTTCTATCCCATTAATTTCATTATTTTATCCTTTTAATTCACATTTAACAACAACCACATTTAGAAAAACTTTTCATTATAAATTCAATGTTCATTATCTATTTCTAACTATGGCATTTC
Source organism: Viscum album (assembly GCA_963277665.1). Classification (NCBI taxonomy): domain Eukaryota; kingdom Viridiplantae; phylum Streptophyta; class Magnoliopsida; order Santalales; family Viscaceae; genus Viscum; species Viscum album. Next base: position 1,058,521,838 of record OY728133.1, read on the forward strand.
AATTCATCATTTATATCTAATCCCATCACTACTAGGGAAACTAGAATAACACATCACATCACTAAAACCATCCACCTCATTATAATCAGCCCCATACTGCCAATATTTCTCAAATTCATCCACCTTCTTATCATTTCCACCACAAACCATGTTTTAATCTCAGTGCATCTTATCCACACTTCACCGCCACATAACATAACCACACATCATTGCCACACATCACAGCCAGGAATCATATACACATCATAACCATTTTTAATCATGTCATCCCTCATATCATAACCACACATCGCAATACTTTTTGCATCATTCACATATTTTTTAAATTTATTAAGGGTATTTTTATCACTTTAACTTATTTATTTCAAGGGAATTATTACATAATCTATAATTTCTATGTTCATACAATTTTTTATCTAGATATATGTGGTTATAAATTTTCATTCAAGGTGATAAAAAACAATCACATAATAATTTTTCCATAATCACAACAATCATAGTGCAAAACAATACCCCAAAAGTCATGATTTTAAACAAGGAATCAAGCCCATACAATTCCAATATCAACAATGTCAAAATTATAAAACATGTAATTCCATTACCCTTCCCCTTAAATTTAAATTAACCAATTATTTATATTTATTAGTTTAGTTCAAAATAAATTCCCAATGATAAAAAAAATATTAACCCATCCTACATGATACAACAATATGAGAATCAAAGGATCCCCTCTTCAAATAAATATTTTTGATCCATTGCACGTGGTTGAAGTAAGAGGAAGGCCACCACTGGGCATAAAACTGAAGTATAACACCTTTACTAGCCTAGAACACGTCAAAAACATCATTATCCCATAGAAAAAAATACCTAAAACATTGATTTCTCTAACAAAAATCCATCCCAAGGAGAAGAAAAAGGGATAAAACAAGGAAGGGGTGGGGAATTACATAAAACCCCCACAGATTGATCCCCCAAGGTCAGGGTTGAAATAAATTGGAAGGGGGCTAAAATACCTCCTTAGGACACACTTGGGTCACCAAATAAATGAGAGAAAGATTGGAAAATTGATCAGTTTGAAGGAATTTTTTAAATTTATAGGTGGTATGTAAAACATATGAAAACTCTATAACCCCTATCAACAAGGTGAAAAACTACTGAAAATGAAAAGTTCCATAATTCAATACAATGTACTACACCATAGAAGTTTTGGTCAAAATGTATCTGAGATACGTGGCTATCTTCATGTTGAAGATCTAGAAATTTGGGGAGGAGACCACGACGCAGCCAAAGCTACCATGCAGTAGACCCTTGAAAACTAGAAAAAGGATACACTAAACCCTTTATCTATGGAACAACCACCCCAAAAAAATTAGAACACTAGAAAACTCCACCCAACACACTATTTCATATCCAAACACCTTATTTTGTAGGACTTACCAACACTACGCCACAACCAAGCATTATGAAGCAAGCATTCCAAAAATGGAAGTGACATCAAAACTCCTCCTTCGAGCTCCCTATGCTGCAACTGACACCTCCATGTCATATCCATCACAACTTATAGCTTATCACACCCCTCCACACTACGAGACTCCTCATGTTGTATTTTATCATCTTCAACTCCACCACTCACTCCCCAACTCCTCAAAACTTCCCCCAAACACCACCATCACTAGAATTCTTGAAAAGTAATGGACCAGATGGTCTAGTATATTAAATTAGATACCTATAAAACTATTATCACCATAAATAATAAAAACCAAACATAGAAAGGAAAAAAAGGATATGGGTCCAAACAACCACCCCATGAGATACCTATCAAGAATTTCATTATAAATGAACACCACCACGAACCAAAAACACCAAACCTAGCCAAGAACATTCAACAAAAATCCCACAAAACTATAAGTCTACAACATTATACCATACTTAATCCACCAGCCTTTTCATATAACCATCTACACTACTACCTCAAACTCCACACAACAGATCCCTAATCACACAAATCAAGGAATTCTGTCTCCTATGTCGAGATATTATCCACTTTGGGTGGCATTGACTTATTGGTATAGTTTTGATCATGTTAATTTATAATGTGTATGAATTAGGAATCAGCTTCCCCCCTCTTCATATTCTCGAATCTTTAATCACACATCAATAAAAAATCACATTTCATAACCAAAAATATCCAAACACTAAAACATAAAAGAAAAATATAGTCAAGAAAAATTAAAAATAAATTATGGTACTAGGAATACATCTACTTATCACTATCCTGTGTACTCTCCTCAAGGAAACCATACCTCAATAGCACATAAACCAAAAGAATGGTCCTTCCATGAAGTACCTTCTCTCAACGATTCTGGATCTCCACTAGATACTCCATTAATGTCACATCATCCTCGATATCCAACTCTTCCAAGTTAATGAATCGGGAAAATTTATGAAGTTACTAATAAAGCTAAGGGATGTGTAATATTTTGTGAATTTTATCCAGTTGTGGAAGGAGTGCCAACTGATAATCCACCTTTCCAATGTGCTCCAACACCTCAAAAGGCCCAACAAACTAGGGCGAGAGCTTACTCCCCCTTCTAAACATCCACTACTTATATCAAGGGGAGACTCCAAATAACACATGATATCCAACCTATAACTCTAAGGTCCTCCTAATTAGATCAATATAAGATTTATATCGATCTTGTTATACCTTTATCCTATCAAAAATAACCTCAAACTTATCTCTTGTTCTTTGCACCACATCAAGACTGAGAACTGATGAATCCCCAACCTCAGCTCAACATAATGAATAATGACATGATCACCCACAAAATCCTAAAATGGGAGCATTCCAATAGATAAATGACATAAATATTTATAATAAAACTCACTTAAAGTTAATTGTGAATTTCAAGATCCACCTAATTCCAAGACACAAACCTATAACATATCCTTCTATGTATGGATGGTCTACTATTTCTACCCATCCATATAAGGGTGGAAAGTAGTGATGAGGTGTAACTGAGTACCAAAATCATGATTTAATCCCCTCCAGAATCATGATGTAAAATGAGAATCTCGATTTGAGACAATAGACTTCAAAACCCCATCCATATACACAACCTAATCCACATACATAATTTCCAAAACATCCATTTTTCCAGACTCCTTGATCACCAAGAAGTGAGATAATATGGTCAACTAATCCATGATTAAAATGATAGAATCAAATCTTACTAGAGATAAGGGTAAACCTATAATTAATTCCATCAAGGTCACATCTCATTTCTACTCGACAACATTTAAGGGATAAATAAATCATCTGGAACATGATTCTCTACCTTTACCTTCTGAAAAACCAAGCACCAAGCCACAACATCCACCACTAATCATTTCATCCCATGACACAAAAATTGTTTCATCAAGTTATAGTATATCTTGGATACTTTCTATTGTAGCTCCAAATGTTTGTTGTGGAACTCACTAAGGAATACCTCATACATCGCTATTGGAACAAACAACCTCCCCTGAAACAATATCTGGTTCTGAACATCCATTGTCCATCCTTTCAGAGCATCACCATGGAAAACATGATTGTGAAACACCTCTACCTTTAGGTATCCTCATTAAGAACCCTCCACCTATTTATCATAGAATACTAGACTATAATCTGAAATAAGAAACTTCCACCATCAACCACACATACATCTAATTATACGTCTTCAAAATTCTTCATCACCCTCCAAGAATATCTAGAATTATAAAAAACATCCTTCCATGACTTGGTTCTCAAATCAGCATCCATAACATTTCTCTTTCATGAGTTATAGGAGATCTCATATTAATATTCCTAAATAAACCCTATCAACCTCCATTGTCAAAAATTTAGTTCACACTGAAAAAAAATATACCTAAAGCTCTTGTGATCCATGAATACTATAAATCATTCCCCAATGAGGTATTTTTTCTATAACTTCAGCAAAAACACAACAGTTTCTAGCTACAAATAATTTGTGGAATAGTTATACTCATGGGGATGTTACTTCCTAGACTCATAAGAGATCTTTTATTTCTAATGCTTAAATACGCATCCCAGACCCAGATAGGAAGCATAAAAAACCCCTCAAACATTATCCCTTCCTATGGAAAATGAAGCACCAGAGAACTGATCAATATCCCCTTCAGGTAGTCAAATTCTACCTACCACTGGTCAGTCTAGATAAAATAATGTCCTTTCTTGGTTAAAGTTATCAACAAGGCTTAAATCCATGAGAAATTAAATATGAACATCTGATAATAGCCCACAATACAGAATAAACTATGAACCTTTTCCACATTATTAGGTGTTTCATAAGAAAAAAATAAATCAACCATTTATAGGTCCATAGTCACACCCTTCTAGGACACCAAATAGCTAATTAAATTCACCTCTCTAGTCCAAAAAATACACTTGGAAAACTTTCTATAAAGTTGGTGGCATCAAAGATCTTTCAAGAAAGTTATGAGATGATCAACATGATCCTCTTATGAATTCAAGTAGATCAATATGTCGTTGATTAACAAGACTATGAAGTAGTTCAAGAATTCATGGAACATGTAGTTCATGAGCCCCATTAACACATATTGTGCATTAGTGACATAAAATGGTGTGAACATCAAATTGAAGTTCCCATACTAGTATCTAAAGGTAGTCTTCAGGATATCAACCTACTTCACCCTCAATCGATGATACCTAGACTGTAGATCTATATTATAAAACCAACTATATCCCCTAAACTGGTAGAAAAGGTAATCAATCCACAGAATAGGGTAAAAATTCTTAATCATCGCCTAATTAAAACTTGGTTATTTTATACACAACCTCATCCTAACATCTGTCTTCTTAGAGAAAAAATAGATCACACCACAGAGACATAATAGGATAGATGAAACCATTTTACATCAGAACATACATCTAAATCCTCAACTCTTGAAACTTTGAGGGTTCAATCTAATAAGGATCCATCAAAATTAGAGAATAACTAGGCTAAAATTTTATCCCAAAATTATCATCACGTAGAGGAGGTAGCATCCCAACATACTCAAGAAAAACATCCTAAAAATCCCTAGCAACCCTAGGATCATTTTCTATCCAATCTTCCACTGATTCCATAAACAACTTTACCATAAAAGAAAGAATTGTTTCCACATTTCTACTTCCCAACTGAAAACTCTACTCTCAAATGAATATCTCACACTAGCCATCCACATATAAGAATATGAATCTCATCCAAAAGCATTATGTGACTGAATGTAGGGAATGCAACTAATAAATGTTGATAATGAAATCATACGTCTACATATGTATCATGAAAATATCCCCACATGGTTGATGTGGCCCTATCATTAGTCTACACCCATGAGACACATAAAAAAATATGGTCTGGCCTCCAACTATCATTATCAACACCATGGGAATAGAAATCCTCTCTACATCTAGTCCCAGAGCACATACTAGAGTAGGTGAAAAAAATTAGTGTTAATATCCTGAATAAAACAAAGCACAAACAAGGTAAGATTATGATTTGATCATACCTCTAACTATATATAGACCCTATAGTGTTTCCACCCCCACTGCATGTAACTAGGCACACACATTTTCTCTTCTACTCAATTGATAGACACCTCCATAACCATGCTCATGTCAGGGTATGTGAAGATGTGAAACATCATAAGGTAAACCTCTAATTACTTCATCTCCTCTTAGTGTATCATAAACTTATTTCCCATTTTGCTAAAATGGCCTCACTTGTAGATGCAACTAAAATTGACATGGAACCTGTCCACCTTCAAAATATTGAGCTCTAAGAACCATTGGGCACTGATCCTAAAAATGAACATAACCCCCACAAGTGAAGCACACTACCCAAATTACCATAGGAATAGAATGAAAAATATTATCCCTTGAAGGTGAGAAAGAAAGATATTGAGGTTGAATCCCTACTAGATAAAACCTCTATGGACTTGGAACCTAAGACCTACCACTGATATCTCTACTCCTCGAGGAACCCTATTGGTTCCCCTCTCATGGTAAAACTCCTCACAAGTGAATCCACTAAATTCACTCCACCTTCTTCAGAACCTCTAAATACATTGGAAATATAAAATGAGTAACTTCATACTAGATATAAGGGAAGAGTGCCTCCTCAAGATGCCATTCTCGGGGTTCCACATCTAGAAAAAGATCTGGGGAAAAGAAAAAAGGTCCTTGAACATGGTCCCAAGATTCCACAGAGACAAACTCTCTATATGAGGAGAGAAAAACCCCTTCATCTTTAATCCCTTCATGATCAAAAAATAGAACTCTACCTAGAACTCTTTCTAAAATTTAACCCAAGAAACATTTCATCTTTCCACTAACCAAGGTACATTTTCCACCACCGACACACATCTCCCTACACCTGGCTAACTTCCAAAGAGACCCAGTACTCTACTAAGTCCTTAATCAAACTAAGAACCATCTTGAGCTCCTCCAACTGGATCTCTATTCCCAAATCAAATATATTTCCCTCATACTTCCTCAAATCCTACCACTGAAAATTACGCAATTCCCTTTTCCACTAATTATCCCCCTTAACTGGATCAACCCTTTGGCAATAAACCATATCATCTTGTTGAACCTCCACTGACTAAACCAGACATAGGCGATGACCATAATCTATATATAAAAGTTAAACAAATATTTCATAATCCCAATTATATGTAATTTTATTAGGTTTTATTTAATTCATTTTAACCTTCCCAAAACCAATCATTTCAAGCAAGAAAACTAGTCAATCATTATGTATGTACCTCTCATAGGTCTCTACCCTATAAATGATGCCACCTCACTTAGTCGTTTTATAGGCTCAAATTCCTTATGTCAGATCATGGGGGTTTAAAATCGTATATCCTATCCAGTCTTCCTTAGCCTATGTCACACACCAAGATTAACTTGCATCAATTCCCTACCAACCCATGCAATCTTTATTATACCTAACACCAAACTCTATGTTATCCTTTAATTATAACATCCCTAATATACCACTATATTATGAACCCCTCCCACTAAAGGTACTCCTCCCAGACCATCAATGAAGGAAGAGAGATAATGATTACCAAGTCCTTCCTTCTGTAGGCTCTGGGTTGGAAAAAAACAATGAAGGTATAAAAATATCACATATGGGAGTAATTACTATCTATAATATAGAATTAAGAGGTGGAATATAAATGATCAATAAAATACCTGACATAATATAAATAAAGTAACTAAAACTATCCCAAAATGCATGTGTAAAATAAATAGATATAGGAATATTCAAATAAATACCCAAAAGGAAAAGTTGCAGCAACGACATAGAAATAGTCCAAATTTCTGAGATAGTAATGTCTATCATAGTCCACATAGTCTTCTTGGAAACCTGAAAAACATTTTTTATATATGTTGGGTGAGCATACAATTATAATTAGTAGGATATCCAAAGTATCTAATGCACATGTCAAAGAATCATACTAATACACCAGTGATAAAATAGAATAACCAATAACGCCTAAACATGTCAACTAACCAAACACATCCATACTAAGTATCACTCACCAAATAATGAATCCAAGTATAATAACATAATAAGAATAATAACAATGAAAAGGGAACCTTACACTACTTTCAAACTGATTTTCCCCTCTCAAGCCCCAACATCGTATGTCCTTGAACTTTCATATCTTCCATATAATATTACATCACATCTCACCTAGAGACACCTAGGACATCAAATCACATCCACAACCACATAACCAAAGTATTAGGGTATCATGAACATGAAGGTCATTATCCTTGTTCACTCCTTTTACCATGCACGACCCCCACCATAATCCATCTCATCATCTCATCAAAAATCACCATAGTGCACTTTTGAATTATAGCCATCACAGACTATTCATATCAATGTCACTTGGAATAGAGAGTTGGGAATACTGAGTATCCATCTATACATTCTCACCACCAGGGTGTTAGGAAAAAACACCCCCAAAATATTTGTTTGTAAACATGAGGTGCATATAGAAATCAAAAGGAACATGCAAGGTATATATATAAATCCACACACAAGACCAACCTGTGGGTTAACAAAAAATCACTATCCCAAATAAAAAAATAACCTACAAACCTCACGACATCCACCACTATCAATTCCAACTCTAATGCAGAATGCCACATAATAATCCAAAATCCACAAGCCAAATTCCACCTTTTTTCCTTTAAAGTAAATCCAATTTGAAAATTTATTATTGCCAACCAATTTCATTTATTAAACATGTTAATTTTATATCCCATTCATTTTATTATTTCTGGTATTTAATTCACATTTAACAACAACCACATTTAGATACACTTCCCATTATTAATTCAACATTCATTATATATTTTAAACCATTCCATTTTAATTCATAATTTAAATTTAATTACACCACTAATTAGGAAATTATCACAACACATTGAATTCATAAAACTATCATCCCTATGCCAACTAGACCAACACTTCCACCATTTTGAAACCAAAAAAACCTCCTCATCACATCCACCAAAAAACATGCCCACATCTTAGTGAATCCACCCCACACATAGCCACCACATAACATAACTACACATAACCACCACACATCACATATACCCCTATATCATAACTACACATCACAATAATTTTCACATCATTCACATATTTTATAGATATAACAAGGTTCTTTTCATCAATTTAACTTCTTTATTTCAAGAGAATTCTCACACAATCCATGATTTCCATGTGATAAAAATTTAATATCCAGGTATAAGTGGTTAGCCATTTTCATTATCAATGATAACAAACAATAACACAACAAGGTTTCCATAATCCAAACAATCACAGTACAAAAAAAATCCCCCAATAGACATGATTTTCAGTAAGGCATCAAGCCCATAAAATCCAAATATCAATAATATCAAAGTTGTTAAACATGAATTTTAATTCCCCTTCCCCTTAAATTTAAATTAACCAATTATTTATATTCATTAGTCTAGTGAAAAACATCTTACCAAAATTAAAAAAACATAACCCTTCTTGAATGATACAACAAGATGAGAAGCAATGGATCCCCCACCTTAAACAAAGCTTTCTGATCCACTACAAATGGTTAAAATAGTAATTCCACCAATGGAAAATACAATGAAGAATAAAACATTTACAAACCTATAACACATCAATAAAATTATTCTTTAATCAAAATAGCATGTAAACCACTAATCTCCCTAAAATCATCCCTTACCTAGGTGAAACAACATGGAGAAAATGGGTAAGGGGAGGAGGGGACTTACCTACAACTACAACAGATCAATCTCCCAAGTTTGGGGTTGAAATCAACTAGAATTGATATGAAATAACACCTTGGGATGCACTTAGGTTAACCAATAAATGAGATAAATAATGAAAAATTCATAGGGTTTGAAGGGGTTTTATAATTTATAGGTGGTTTGTAAAATATAATACCACAAGCGACCCCTACCATTAGGACACAGAACTACTAAAAATGGGGAGGACCACAGTGTAGGGTAATATATGATACCATAGTGGTTTTAGTTAAAGAGGATATGAGATCTAAAACTATCTACATCCAACAAATCCAAAAAACCTAGGTGGAGACTATGGCACAACCAAATCCACTATTCTGTAGACCCTCATCAACTAAAGAGGAGGTTATGCCATAGCCTTTCTCTATAGAACAACTGCACCAAAAAAGGTAGAACCCTAGAAAAACTCCACTTGGTCCACTTTTACATTGTCATCCACCCTAAACTACCCTAATTCCTAACAATAAGTTGTAGTTCACACCACAGTTCAATCATGATGAAAATGTTAATGGCATCAAAACTCCTCCCCATGTCTCTCTACACCATAGTTTAAACCTTCATATTGTAGCCACCAAACCTTATGGTGCAGCACACACCTCTATGTAATAGTATTCATATTTCGTTTCTCATATCTACCTCCCCCACTCACTCCCTAACTCCTAGAAACTTCCCCCATGCACCTCCACCACCATAATTCCCACAATGTAAAGGGTCAACAGATCTGAGTCGTTACATTATCAATGCTAAAACAAAATTGCTGATAAAGGAAACCTCTATCATTAATTTTTTTTTCATTGATAAAGTCACTCTTTATTAGTGATTTTTTTAAAAATGAAAAAGGTCATGGATTTTAACAATGCTTAGCATGTTAGAGCATTTTTAGAGCTAAAAAATTTCATTTCTAGTTCTTTTAAAAGTTCAATTTGTAATAGTGCTATGGTTTAAGATAGGGCTGACCATATTTTTTCTACTCAAAAAATAAAACCTTATATATGAGTCCCAATATAGGGAATTTTGAAATTATAGCCTCAAACCAAAAAATTTATATATTAATCCATTTCTAGAGGGAAATTTACAAAAATAATGATCTTGGAAAAAAATATTCTTTTCTTCCAAATTTTTTCTTTTTACTCTAAAATCTACCACATTTGAATGTAATAATTTCTTGTAATTTGAAAGAAATAAGATTATCAAATTAGATAATAATATATCATTTTCCAATAAAAACCTATATATATAATATAATGAAAATATAGATATAAAATAGATATGTCAACCCCCCCACACATAAATGATTTATTTTCCTGTAGAACAATCTCAACATCCAACCACAAAATATTCATACCATGACAAGATAAAATTTCTACCTTTCATGATCATAAATATAAATTTATAACTAAATGTTTCAAAATCACAAAACTTACCCAATAAAGGGTGGAAAATAATTCTTTATTTATAATTATCATTAAATACATTTCCCCTACCACTCACATCATTCAACCTTTTATTAATATTCATGACACTTATAATCTACCATATCAGAAATTCATTTCACTCACCACTCAAAATAGTTTAATCAAAGTTATTCTCTATATCAAGTATATGACATTTATTCATAGGCTTGAAAGTTATCTACATGTCCACTTATAAATCAAACCAAAAAAATAAAGAGGAATTTCTTTAAGGTTCAATTGAATCTAAGGTTAAGGGGTTGGTTGATAATAATGTAAAAAACATAACTCTGATGCTTTAAAAATTAGGGCTAAATTTATTAATTATAAAGAATTATATTCAACATAAATATTAATGAAAAATACTATACTTTTTTTAATTTCCAAAAATGATAACAACTCTACTTACTTCCCCTCATTCTCAAAGGTTTGTAATATAAGTATTCAAATTAGTAGTGAAATTACTCTTTTCTCTAAAATTTATCCCTCCCTATCATTTTTCAATGGAATGTGTATAATAAAAAGTCTCATTACCTTTAAATTAAAACAAACTAGAACCTCAATCCCCACCATCAATATTATACTAACACTATTTTTAATAGATCTCGCAAGAAGGGGGAAGGGGTGTCTAGTGATTAGTTAGTCATCAGTATCCCCCTTTCTCAAATTTTCCTTATTTTTTTTATTTTTATACTATTTTTATTTTCAAAACATAGAGGATTAGATATAATATTAATCAACCAATAGTTTTAAACCTTTTTCCCCAAGTAATCAAGAGATCCTTCCCCACACTAATTCATAGAACTCTCATCTAACAGTTCCATGAAACCCCAAACCCCCCTTTAAATATTAAATGAATAAAAATGAAAAAATACTGAATAATTGTGTTATGAAGGATAATTATACTTGTAATGTGGATTACTATCAAGGTATTTCATGGTCTCTAAGGACTTCACAAATGATCATATGTAGGATGAGTATCAATATCAAATGATCTAAATAACATATCAATCAATAGAATTCATCATCTTAATGAAGTTCAAAATCATCATGTTTTGAAAATAAAAACAAGAAATATCTAGTAGTTATGAAAATATTGAGTTATCTAAATAAATAGGGTGTAAAAAAGAAAATTTCAAAATGGATTAGAACCCTATAAAAAATTATAAAGATCATACAGTCAACCAAGTCATGAACTAAATACAAATAATCAATCTAATAAATGAAAGCTTATAATAATAAACATAAATAATTGAATTTGTATCCATAATCACTTAAAATAACTTAAAATTTAAATAATAATAATGTAACTTATAAAAATTCCCCTTATGTCTCTAATATTTATGATCATGAAGAATCAAAATTTTCTAATAAGAAAAAATATATATACGGAGTGGTAATTTATCCTAGATTAGTGAGTTCAAGAAAAAAATAAAGTATCACATGGGTGAATTCAGTTAATTTATTCCTTATAAAAAATATTCTTTTTTAATCATTTAATAATAATAAGAAATCAATATATATGAAACTTATAATAATATCGCCCTATCTGTGAAATTTTTTCTGATGTTCTCTTATTCCTTAAATATTTTTCTTCTTTTGAACCTAAAAGTTCAAAAAAAATATAAATTCTTGTTCAGTACTATCCAGTTCAAAAATATTAGGGGCTAGGCATTGATCAGAAAGAGAGTTTCTAAAATAATTTAATTTATAAAACTAGTTCATAAAAATCATTAAAAATAAGTGTTTACTATCATAAGTTCTATTTTTAAGTTCTTTTAAATAGACCTTACCTAAGTGTCACATAATAGGTGATTGATATGGAGCTACCCAGTATGGATTTAAAATAAATGTTGATTTATACTCATCTAGTGATATAGTTCTATTTTAATTTCATTACAACATCTTGAAACTTCTTTGTGGTGTAAACTAGGTTTTGTGAAGTCTTAAAGAATAAATAGGTAGATCATGGAGAGAATAAACCTCATAAAGTTCCTCCTTCATCTCTTCTTCCTACTAATGTTTTTTAATTCTTCAATGTAATTCTTCAGTGTAATTCTTCAATTTCAAAGGTTTTTCTTCCTCTTATACCATTCCATATTTTATTTGAGTTTCCTCATCTTCCTCCTCATCTTTCTCTTCCTATTCAGGATGTGTGTGTGTAACATCCTCCCTAGATTCCATCACAAAATCATCTTTGTCATTAAAATAATCCACATATTTAACCTTTATTTAATATCTCCATCAGATCTCCCTCTCAGTTTAACAATTAATCAATATTCATCTTCAGGGGATTCCTTATATTTTTCTAAATATTCTTCCAGTTTATTTATTAATTCATACCCTTATATGAGTTTCTCTTCCATTTAATTGATAGTTTTTTATTCTTAAATTGGTTAATGCTCATAATATCCTTCATGGTATTATTGGTGACTCTATTTATCATATTACATTATCCATTTCAGTGTAGAAATTTTCTAATTAAAGAGATCAAATTTTTTAGATATATGGATGTGGGCCTTTATCTTTCAAATATATAACCATAAATAAAAGTACCCCATCATGTACAAATAAATAAAACAAAAACAAAACCTAAACTAAAATCAGAAAATATATAAGATAAAGGAAGAGTTTTTGATTTAATCAATCAATTTGGAGTCATTTACTGGTTTCTATTTTTTCCTATAAATGGCACAAAAAAATTGGAGGACCCACCAGTTGAATTACTTATAACGGGTTACAAGAGTTTATAAATTAAATTACTCAAACAAACACCAACTATTAAGCATATTATAATGAAATTATGAGGCCAACTCCATTAGTAATAGGGGATCCCAACAATAATTCCAAACCAAATTTTAAACCATTATAGTTACATCAAAAATATGGTAAGGAATCTAAAATTACTAAAAACCAAAACAGGCATGAAAACAAACAAAAGTGATGAAAATAGGGGAACCAATATGCTAGGGTGGTTTCTCTATACTTAATAAATAAGAATCACTCATGAAATGAACAAACTCAATATTTGTGAAATCATAAATGTAATCAAAAGCCTTGTGATAAACTTCTTCTAAAACTACTATAGAATCTTAACTTCTTATTACTAGAATAATCAAAACAGCTAAAGTTCATTAAGTGTATATCCCAAAAGAAAAAGAATAATCCACTACATTTTCATGAGTTATTTAACTCTATCATGTTGGGTTTCCCTCATTATTAAACACACAAAGTCAACAATTAGATAATGAATATGATAAAAATAGGTTATGTAATGATACAAAAAAAATTAGGTTATCTTATGAGAAAATATATGAATCAAAACATGATATAAACAACATGTTTTATTGATCTCACTCTGACCTATGGGTTTAGACACTCATAAAAGAGATAATAATTTAAGCTAAGAAAAGGAAATAATTAATACTAGAAACCTTACTATAAAGAGTAATCATCTATAAGAACCAGTTCCAATTTTACACAATAAAACCCAAAAAAATGTAATGAAAAACCTAGAAATAAGACTCTATGGTCAAAATCCTAGTATCTCCTCTCCCCTGGTGGTCGATCCCCTCCTAGTCGTATGCCTTTTTCTCTAAAATACATCCTTGATTCCACAATCAATATCCCATTAAAATATAGTTTATCTCTTCCCAAAATATATAAATATCATATTTTAATTCCTTCCAAAAAAATACATGTAGTGTTGTAAAGGATTCGGACACATCAAAACATCTCTATTAAAGAGATCTATTTATTTTCATAAGATACGATTTCTCCCTTACATTCCACAACATCATCCAACTACATTGTAAGCTTCTTATCTACTATAAACAAAACATTAATGTGATGCGAGATGGTCCCCCATGATTCTTAGACTCCACATTATTTCAACTCCTCACCAAAATCATAACATGAACATATGATCTTTAGTTTTAACCAGTCAATGTAACTTTAAACCTTTATATTCCATAGATATTTTGGCACAAGATTATGGTTATAACACTCAAACTTCTTTCAAAATTCCATAATGGGAAATATCTCACACATTGTAGAATCTATCATAATACATTTACATTTCATCTGTAATCAATAATTCATGGTTAAAAACCCTTAGACACATTACATAAGTATATTATTCATCCTTTAATCCAATTCATGACCAAAACATATGCATGTAGAAAAATCTAATTCATGCACAGTGCCCCCACCATGAATTGTACAATGTTGAACCCATACCCATTTTTTTAGGTGAAATACCTATATACAAAATATAATAATTATTTCAATGACCAATATATACATAAAGCATGTTAGGGTCACTTCTTGGTC
This sequence comes from Viscum album, assembly GCA_963277665.1. Classification (NCBI taxonomy): domain Eukaryota; kingdom Viridiplantae; phylum Streptophyta; class Magnoliopsida; order Santalales; family Viscaceae; genus Viscum; species Viscum album. The sequence goes on from OY728133.1 coordinate 1,058,537,015, forward strand.
TAAAAAAATAGTAGAGGAATTACTAAAAAATATCTATACTAATACAATATGGTCCTTCTTCCTAGTATGTATAAATATATTAGAGGAAGGTTAGATTGGTCTATATATGACATATAATATCATAATTATCTATAGACTTAATAAATTAATTTTTATAAATAATATTTTAGACTTTGATTAAGTAATTAGAGTTAGTATACACACAAAGTGCATAAGGAAAGAAGGGGATAATAAATAAAATACAAGATCAAATAAATAAAAAAAATCTAATCCCAACAAACTCATGTTGTTTCCTTAAGAAAAATTTTATCCACCTATAATGCTCAATATCATGATAAATTATCTCCTAGTATAGAACAAATCACCATTATTGGATAGAAGAACTTTAAATCTAAGAACTCTCTCAAATTCAATTAGTGTAGACAAATCACAATTAGAATTTTAAAGACCATGAAGAAAATATGACAAAGTTTCAATACTTTGAGAGTGGATGAAAATATATATCAATAGGGTAGAGAACTTCTATTTATAATCATGGAGAAAAGGGTATTTTCTTTAAAATAATGATAATAAAGATAATATATTTTAAAACCCCTAAATTGAAATGAAATAATAGCCAGTGGTTGAGATTATTGACCACTTCCCCCACTCTCTATGTTACTAGTGGTTTCTCAAACTTCTATCCAACCTCACCTGTTTTATTTCCAATTATTTCCAATAATACCCCATATAAATGGAAATTAAAAAACAAAAATCTAAAAGTGAGATTTTTATAAAGATAGATAATTTCCTTTGGATAAGTAGTTTTTCAAATTTGAAATTTCCCTTATGGATCCTATTGTAATTGTTCTGTTAATCAGTATATATGATGTCTTTGAACTGGAAACCTTTAATGAATGTTTAATAATAGAAGCCACAAAATTATCTCTCATTCATAGTTGGTTCTCAGTTTTTTCTTCATTTTGGCCCTAAACACCACCTAGTTTTATGATTATTTTAGATACCATATCCCAAAAATTCTTCTTGAAGTTTCCCCACTTTATACTCAAATAGGTGATTCTCAAAAATAAATTCATTTTTAAAATCATTAAAAATTAATGCTTAACTTTTTCTTGAAGAAATTTATTATCTTAAGAATGGTAATGTAAAATTATTCCATCCTTCATTATAACTTATTTTTCCCTTTGAAACTAGATTTTGGGATCTCCAATCAACTAGATAGGAATACTTATAAGAAGAATTTGTTTAATAAGACTTAACCCCATTCATTGTTATGATATATCTACCAAATATATAGTTATATCTTTTATTAAGGGATATATAATATTGCTTTTTTAGTTGATATAGTTAATCATAATAATCCCACTAGAGATTAGTTGTCCGACTGAGTCCTATTTTCGACATATATGTTGATATTTTCAATTATACATGGAATTATATTCCCCTCCTATCATTTCTTGAATACCACAATGAATACAAACAATGGTCATAGGTATTTTCAAACTTGGAATGTCTTATAATAATTTTCAAATCCATTTAGATTCTTCAACAACCTTATCTAATTCAATAAAATCTCCCTCTATTGTGAATCATGCAATGTACATTTTTTGGATGATTTACAATATACATATCCATCATCAAGTGTAAACACATAACCGCTACTGGATTTATTATCTTTTGATCAATTTATCCAATTTTCAACCTTATAACCTTAAAGTGTTACATGATACTTTTTATAGTTTAATGAAAAGTTTTTGGTATTTCCTAAATGTCACAAAACTCGTTCCATATCCATCTAATTATGATTATTTGGATTACTAGAAAATTTACTTAGATTTATTATAGTAAAATTTGGGTATAATCTAGTTCAATTCATGATATACATGAAAATTTATAGAATAAATACATACTCTAATTGAGATTTTATTTTACCAGTATTATTTTAAAGACATAGATTTACATCTATCAGTGTCTTTCTAGATTTGATATCATGATTTTGATATTTATGAAAAATATTCTGAATATAATTACAATATTATAATTCAAACCCATTATATTTTCTATGTATTTTAATTCCCAAAATGAAATTTTCCACTCCCAAGTATCTCATTTCAAATTTACTGATGAAAACACATTTAGTGGATATGATGATATCTATAATTCTTCCAAATATGATCATATCATAAACATACAAGTTTATAATGAAATATTTATCTTGAGTGTTTCTAATATATAAAAATTTATTACACTCATTAATATTAATCCTATTTGATAACATTACATTATTAAACTTAATATTCTATTTTATGGGAGTTTATTTTAGCCCATAAAGTTATTTCACCAATCTTTGAACTTTTATTTCTTGTCCATGAATAGAAAAACCTTATGGTAGTTCCATGAAAATATATTCTTCTAAATCACCATTTATGAAGGTGGTATTAATATCCATTTGATGTATTTATAGCCCATTCAGAGTCTTTAAAGAAATTAAAATCCTTATAAATGTAATCCTTGTAATAGATGAATAAGTTTTTAATTAATAAATTACCTTCTTTTTTATACCCCTTTACTATGAGTCTAGGCTTTTATTTTTCAAATATTTCATCATACTTCAATTTATTTCTAAAGATACACTTGAATTAAATTGTTTTTTGTCAAAGAGGAAGATCAACCAATTCCAAATTATAGTTGTAAAAGATGGTTCAATTTCATTATTGATATATTCTTCCCAAAATGAAGCTTATGGAGTGGTTATAGCCTCTTTAAATGTTTGAGGGTCATTTTCTAACAAATTGGATAAAAATTATGGTCAAAAGGACTTAAATATTAGTTTTATTTTTCTTATTTGATGTTTTGCCTCCATTAAATATCTTTCCTCCATGTTATTTAGAGGATTTTATTATTCTCATTCACCTCATTTTTCATACGATATTTAAATATATTTTCAAAGAATGAAGTATCCCTCCATTCAATGATAATATTTTTTTCATGATATATGATTTATGAACAAGAAATCGATATGAAATATTGTTAAGTTCATAACCAATAAATATGAAAGAAACTTTTTTTGGCCCAATCTTAACCCTCTTGGGTTTTGGAACTAAAACCTTAGAAAATACCCACTTTTTAAAGAGATTTATAGTTAGTCCTTATCTACTTCAACAAGTAAAAGGTAATACTTTGTGTATTATAGTGGGATAATCTGTTTAATAATCAATTTTCAGTTAAAAGATATTCCACCCCACATACTTCATGGAAAACTGACATTATTTATCATAACATTTATCATTTATTTTAAGTTTTTGTTTTTCATTTCAGAAACTCCTTTTGATTGTGGATACAAATGAGCTATATTTTATTGAATTATTCCAAATTCACTGTATAAATTTTGGAGTTTTGACTCATATTCACCTCCCCCTTTAAACTTTTTCCACTTAATTATTTTATTGAATTAATTATCAACTTGATTTTTTAAATTTTTAAATACATTGATAGCTTCATGAATGATATTAAGTAGATAAACATAACAGAACTTAGTAAACTCATCTAAGAAGTTGATAAAGTATCTTTACCACCTCTTGAAGGTACTTATTTTGTAACACATATTTTAGTGTGAATTAAATCCAAATAATCATAAATCATTTCAATAAAATGAAGGGGTAGTTTAAGAAATTTGTACTCAACACACACATGACATTTCTTTCCTGAAAAATAAAATATTGGAAATAAATAAATGTTAATAAATTTATTTAATGATTTATAATTAACATGTCCCAATATTGCATGCCACAAATCTTCACACTCAACCACATAAACCAAAGGAATATTTATTTCATTCATCAAAAAATATTTGGTTGAATTAGTCATTATATTGAATTTGAACAAACCATTACTTGGATAGCCCCAACCAATATAAACATCACTCTTAGAGAGTATAAAATTTTCAGAAAAAACACTAACTTGAATCCATTCTTGACCAGAAGAGAACCTGACTGAAAATTATTTTTTTATTAAGAGAAACACTTTTACGGGAAAAGTGAGAAACCAAAGGGTTCAAAAAACATCCAAAAAACTCCAAACAAAATAGGATAAAAAACAGGATACCTCATTCAAGCAACAATATCAACCACCATCCCCATGCAGGACACTCGGAAATCCCATGCAAGCATGGTCCCTCCTGATGTTTCCATCCCTCCAAAACAGTCATGTCCCAAATGTCCTACAAAGATGCTGGCAGAGAAACCGAGCCCAATGAAGATATCTTGCGACGAACCAACAAAACCACACAAACCGTAGACATAGAAAAAACCACCAAACACTTGACAGCAACAGGAGAAACAAACCCAATTATCCCAGAGGTGACGCCTTATAGGAATAAGAAAAATTACCAAAGCATAATCTGAGCCTGTTAGTGCTTTCCTCTCTATACATATTCCACTTCATTAACCATACCTTGGCATCAGGGTATTCCCTAATGACATCTTCATATCGATCAGCCATTTTTTCCCATGTTCGAATATATTCAACTTTGCTAATTTTTCGATTGTTGAAGCCTCTCATTAGGATCAAATCCTGTTTATCAATCCACCTGGCCTGCTCGCTGTTGAACTCCACTTTGATAGGTCTTCCCATCATATCGGCCTCTTCCTGAGGGATGTTGATATAGAGAAATTCCTCTACTATATCCTCCTTAGAGCAGATGATAGGTTCTTTAATTCTCTTTCCTGTTTTAGAACTACTGCCCATTCCATTATTGTTCACCTTGGCCCCAACCTGGGGGTCCTCCTGACCGTGTTTCCATCGGCTTCAGTAAAAATGAGTAATCCTTGTGTTCTCTACCTTTATTCTTCTTAGGTAACATCTCCTCCTCCTAGACCTTGTCAACTCCCGAACCCCCCTCACTCTGCCCATCCCCTTCAACTTGGACAGACTCAATGGTGTCCAAATAGTCAAAGGGATTGAATGTATCAACACCATTTTGGGTCCAGCACTTCCCTGTTGGTGACTTGGTGCCTCCCGAAGAAGCAGCACCTTTAACATTTCTGGGTGACTAAACAGCCTCCTCATTAGGACCAGAACCCAGAGCCATGAGAATTCCCTCATGAGTTTCCACATTAACCCTTTCCATCTCAGAATGGGTACCATTTGAACGAGACTCAGTTTCCATACCCACAACATTGCACTAAGAAGACAGTGCCAATGGTTGTTTCATACCATTAAGATCTCTGATCAACCTGATGGATACATCCTTGACCCTGGCTTCAGGTGAGGTAGGAGCTGGCTTTGAAGACTCTTCAATTTGGGTACTGTGATTAGGCATTGAGACATCTTGCTTCGCAGGTGAAGACAAATTTCCCTCAAGCATACTCACACCATTGTCCACAGGGGGTGCAGCCGCATCCTCTTGCAATGAAACACTAGGGCCAATGGGTTCCACGGTGCCCACTGCTTGCAACTCTGGTGGGGAAATTCTGCTATCAGCCAAGGTTGAAGAATTCTGAAACAGCTTACGATAGCCCTGTTGAAGATGACCCAGTCAGCAACAGGAATTGCAGTAGTCAAACCAGTTCTCAAAAGTCACCGGTTGGTGGCACCGAAGCTCGTTTTCCACCTCGATCCATACTTCTTCAACAGGCAGTTTGGATATGTCGACTTCCACACAATTTCGGGGTGCCATCGGATGGCACATCGTTCTCGATCGCTCATAAAAAGCCAAAAACTGTCCAACCATATTACCTAAAAATTGCAGAATAGCGGGGTTCTGGAAGGGAAGGGGTAGACCTGGAAAACTCACCCAGATAGTCGCAGATGGTGAATCCATATTCCAATGAAAGTCGTATCTCCACCGAAGGAGAAAAAAACGTAGACCCCTGCAAGAACGAAGAACTTTAGACCAAAACACAACAAGATCATCATCATTGGAAAACTGCAGAGAGAAGTGACGAGAGTCCAGGAGCCCTACAACGACACGATCTTGAAGGGGTAGAGATTCATTGGCGAAGCGAGCGAAACTGTCCAGGGAAGGGCGTTTATGACCAAATCGATCTATTAGAGATAGCCCATGGAGATTAGAAGCCTCGGAAAACTCCTGTAGGGAGAACGGAAGCGATGGAGCCCCTCGGTGAAGGGATGGGACTTTAGGGAAAAGAGTAATCCGGGGAAAGTCGGGTTGGAGAGAAGGATCAGAGAACGGAGAGGGGGATGCCGGGGCTACCTGGTGTTTCCGGTGAAGGGCGGGAATGGCGGCCATCGCCGCCGCCCGAACGGGCGAGCCGCCTACCTCAGAGTTCCCCCATAAATATGATGAGTTCCCCCATAAATATTTTATCATAGCTTCCCAATGATGAATATAATGAGAATATCAACTTTTTTGGAATACACAAGATGAGTGGATCTAGTAAAAACTCACCACTACTTTAGGTTTTTTATGATATTGAATTCATAAACCATGGAGGAAAAATGAAAATATTCAACTTCGGTAGAGGTATTTTCAAAATACACTACATTTTCTTAAGTCTTAATATTCATCTTCATCTTTCAACAATCCTTGTCTTGATGCCCAATATTATAAAAATTATAGCATTTTTCCTTTGAAATTATTTGGGCCATGGGTAGGCTCTCCTCTAATGAACATTCGTTTATTGATCTTTGATCCCCATTAAATAATGATATCATATGAGATCATGTTGTTTCTAATTCATTTCTTTTCAAAAATTCAGTTGTCTTATTCTATCCTAAATCACACAATCAATTCTTCAAGTGACATGTCCTTTCTATTATGATTAATATAATTTTTAAAATATTTTTCAATAAAATTTGTAAATTGAAATGTTTAACTTAAATACATACCTTTGGTGTGAATATTGTGAATAATGACGTATAATTTTTGGAATTGAATCATTATTTTTTTTGAGTCGAGAATCTTGAAGACCATAAATTTTTCGATAATGAATTTCCTCAATCCAATATATTCTACCCGATACTTGCGATCAAGACTCTTCTATAACTCCTTAGTATTTTTTAAAGAGATATAAAAATTGTAAAGTGTGTTTTGAATGTCATTGAGGATATAGTTGCGAAATAGGAAGTCATAATTTTTCCAAGAATCAAAAATAGTAACCTTCTCTGTGATCATTTCTTCTTTATCATTCTTTGGTTATTCTTTATAAATAAACTTTTCCATATTTAATATAACAAGAAAAAACAAAATATTTTACTTCAAACTTTTTAAATTACTTCTATTAATTTCTTTTGGATTTTCTCCTTGAGTTTTTACTATCTACACTATGGAAAGTGGCATTACCAAATTTGATATTGACATTTCTGTTATGAAAATAGGAACTGAAATCAATATGGTTTTATATAAGTACAAAATTTTTCTTAAGATTTATAGTGATACAATCCCTATATAAAAATATAGTTATAATTTTAACAACCAATATACACACAAAGTGTATCAAGGTATCTTCCTAGTCTATAAAAATGATAGAGGAAGTGTTGAACAATCTGTATACTAATACAGTAGGGTCCTTCTTCTTAGTCTGTATAAATATTGTATATGTAATTACCCTAACTCTAGTAACCCATAGTTGGTGTATACTTTATTTCATTATCATTGATTCAAGGGATCTAATCCAAAATGAATGATCATTTTAGAGGTCTTGGAGATCCAAATACATATATGATACCCATTTTATGATAGGAATAAAATATAAAACATAACAAAAGTAAACATTATGCATCGTTGAACCTCATTTAAATATCTATTCTTCAAAACATAGGGAAATGAAACAAAATAATGGGGATCTCAAATTCTTAGTAATGTTTACTTATAGTGGAAACTTTCATGAGTAAATAAGTCACAATCAATATGGAAAAGTAGATAACTGAAAACATGTTTCATTTGAATAATAATTTGAACATGAAATGAATCAATGGATAATATCAATGTAATAATATCATGAAAAATAATAATTTAATTTTAAATGAAGGGAATGCATAATATTTGATGTCATGATCTCAGACATCATGATATCTATACTATCAAAGCCTTATACCAATAAATTTTAATTTATGGGTAGGTATCCACCAGAAACCAATTTAATTTGGCCAACTAATTTTTCTTGTGAGACTTGATGATGCATCGAGGGGTTATATAATTCCAAGACCCACCCATCATTATATTTCCAATAAATTCCTCATATATTCAATGATCAATTTAATTCATAAACAATATTCATTATCAACTAATATCATTATATAGTAGAGAATATGGAATATCAATATTTTTCAATCAATCAAATAACTTTCAAAGTAAACATTTTATGTAGAAATGGTATAAAAATAAGGAAATAATCATATCCATGATAAAAATAATATGTATTTTTAAGAAAAATTTAAGGTATCATGATCACAAGAAAGTGAATTTTTCAAGATAAAGTTAATGACCAAAAAATTAATGCGGGGTAATATAGGTTTTCTGATAAATTCATGTCTTTTGGAGGATAAAATAAAATATAATTGAAACATTAAAATAAAATTTCATAAAATAGATGAATTTTTAAGACCATTTAAAACTTTTAGAAGAATATAAATATCATAAAATGGTTATGGAAGTGGGAATTCTAGTTAACACTATATACGTTAAAATGAAAAATTCCTTTTGACCTTTTTTGACAAAATTCGGACATGCCTGAATGGCCCAAAGGCCTTCTTTTTATTTTTATTATAGATAATCCCCCTTTTAAGGGTTGAAGGGGAACCCATACATGACCCGTAGGCCCAAGGCACAAGGCCCGACATGACTTTTAAATTGAAACGCATTGAGAGAATAAACATTAATTGATACATTAATCATTATGAATAAATTTTTATTCATGTTAAATATATCAAATGGGTATTATATAAACCACATAAAAGTGAATAGGTGCATAATAACAAATATGTATCAGTGGAGTTTAAATTGAGATGAAATCCCTTACCCCATGCTTCACATTAGATGAGTGTTATTTAACCTAATGTATAATGGTTTTAAACATGTTATTAATTTATAACATAAAAATATTAATATTTATAATATCTTATATGATCCTATTATAACATTTTATAACCCATTCATTAATAATATTTCATTATTACCATTATTTCGGGTGTTAATTGCTTCGTTTTCTCATGCATGTTTTGTCATAGAAGTTCATATTATTGTGTATATGATATAGTTTCATCATATCTATAATTATATTAAATTTATAAATATAATATTTATTCCTCAAATACATGTTTAGAATCATTCATGAAATTTTAACATGGAAAATGAATCACATCGCTTTGTAGAGACGATAGGTCGTACGTATGCATGAGCGATGTTATCATATATTTAATGGATGAAAGGGTAAAGAACAGTATGATATATTAATTTTAAATAATAAATATTATTTCATAATTATCATATATATTCACTAGTTCTATCACTATGACCAACCATGTGATTCAGTGATGGAAAACAAATTACATCAGTTCGCAAGGTGGTAGTCCGCTATACACATAAGTAATGGTTTTGTTTCCCATTTGATAGAGAGGGAGATGGATAACTATTATGACATAAAATTAATATCATATCATTACATGGTAGATATTTTTTTTATTATATTTTAACTATTAAGATATAATTTAAGGTGCAAAATAATAAGTAAAAAAGAAAGAGCTTGGTGAATATGAATACCTTCACTTAGAAAAAGCTCCTTTGGATCTCTTATTAAGAACCCCATGGTTGGTATTTTGGGAAGAATAGAGTCTCTAGAACATGAATAAGGATTATTATGAAATATTTTTATTGCATTTGGTTGATATAAATGGATGATATGTGTGAATAATTTAGGATAATGGGTTCCATTTTATAATTGAGGTGAGTGGAACACTTGTAATGTTTCATAGTTTCAGAATAATGTCAAGTAACTTTCTTGGAAAATGGATCCAAAATAGGTCATATTAAAAGGTGATAATTTTAAGGTCTAAATAAAACCAAAAAATGTGTTTTTATTAAGTTTTGAGGTTATTTTAATCCTTATCTTTATATATTAACCCTTGGTAAACCAATTTTGACCTTAACTGTAGTAATTAATTTTCACTGTTTTTACTATTCATTATAACCAAAAATTAAGTTGAACTTATTACATAATATTAAATATACAAATTAAAAATATTTAATCAATTTTATCAAATTAAATTCACTTAAGTGTAATAATTTAATTTAAAAATAAACCCGCAAAATGTGTTAAAAACGCTTTGTTAATAAATGCATTTTTCAAGCATAAGATAATATTAGATTAATTATAGGACTAGTAATCATAATTATATGGATTTAAATTCATATATTTAGATATATGATCTATAAATTTCAAATAAATAATTCATTATTAAATATTATTTTAATTAATCAAAATGTAAAGTCATTATGCATTTAAAAGAGTTTTCTGAAAAATATCTCCTTTTTACCTCTAAATTATGTTATCTTAATTTATATTATATTGATAATAAATACATGGTTAATTATAAATATTATGGAAAATTATTATAAATAAATGTATTAAAATCTAAATACTACATTTGTAATCCTTAATAAACCTTATTTCTAAGGGAGATTTTTTAAAACCCATTCTAGGCTTATTTTGACCAAGTAAGTTCAAAACCTATATTCATCCTATCAAATTAGAATTTTTATTCCATGAAATATTAAAATGTTCATTTTATTTTAGTTTTATTAAAATTTAATGTTTAATTAATATATTTTAATCTCTGTTGTTACATTATTTCTTCCTATAAAAATTTTCTCATCAGAATTTTTATAGATATTAACTTATAAACAAATAAGGGTGGTTCTTATTAAAAACATCCTCTAGTTCCCATATTTCTTCCTCCATTTTATTATTTCTATAAATTAATTTTTCAATTCAAGTCATACAATTACTCAAAACTTTATCTCTAGTGTTAGGAATATGGATAATCTCTTCACTATAAGATAGAACATGTTCTAATTTTATTTCCTTAAAAGTGTGCACATGTGTTGGGTCTAGCATGTACTTCCTTAATAATGATATATGAAACACATCATATAATTTTGAGAGGATTGGTTCCATTACTAATTTGTAATCCATATCTCCAATTATTTCAAAGTTTTCTAAATTACTAATGTACATGGGGATAGTTTCCCTTACATAATCTTATTACTCCCTTCCATAGAGATATATTTAAATAAAGTTTGATCTCCCACTTTGAATTCCAAATATTTTATTCAATTATTACCATAACTATTTTTCCTTATTTTTTATTCTTTAATATGATTATGAATAGTCTTTATCTTTTTCGTTGTCTCATCAAAAAAAATTGGTCCTACAAGTTTCATTTCACAAACTTCATCTCAACAATTTAGAGTACAACATCTCTTTCAAGATAATTATTCATACGACATCATTTAAATACTTGAATGGAAACTAGTTTTATAGTAAAACTATAGAAAAGTTAAATATTGATCCTATATACCTTTAAAATCAAATGATAATGATTTCAATGTATTCTAATGTTTTAATAATCTTTTTTAACTATAAATTAGTTTGAGGATGGTAAGTGGTGCTCAAATGAAGCTTGGTATCAAGACCCTTCTAAGAATTTTCCATAATTTCAATATAAATCAAGGATCATGATCAAACAAAATTTATAGTGGTGCATCATGAAGTATTAAAAATTCATTAATATAGAGTTTTTAAAGGCACTCAAGAGGTAAATATTCTCTTATAAAAAAAAGAATATTTGGTTTGGAAGTCAACAATAACCCATATTTCATCATTATTACTAGGAGTATTTAGTAATACGATGATAATTTCCATAGTAATGTCATATAATTTCCACATAGCAATAGGTATATGTTTCATGAATCCTCTAGGATGTTGTCTCTCATCCTTCACCTGTTGAAAATATGAGCATCTTGAAACATAATCAATAATTTACCGCTTCATATTATCCCACCAAAATTATTCCTTCAAATTCATATACATCTTGGTGATACTAGGTTGTATAAAGAAATTAAATCTATGAGCATCATCTAATAATTACTTTTTTAGATCAGGTGTATATAGAATACATATACTCTTTCCAAATTTCAAAATGACATATTTATATATGAACTCTGTCAATTTCTCATTATTCACGACTTTAATTTTCTTTTGAAAAACCCCATCATCAGATTGAGTACTTTTTTTTCAATAAATATGTTTTATAAGTAAATTGAAAATGGATTGATGTATCCACTTCCTAAATAATTCCCATGTCCATGTTTACTAGATCCATGAACATAGGATCTCTGTCAATCCTCATTTTGTTCAGAACTCCATGATCTTTCCTACTCAATGAATATTCTACCTTATTTTTATTCCATGGGTGGTAGTGTATTGAGAAATCATAATACAAGAGAATCTTGAGCCATCAATTTTTACTCGTATTGAGCTCATTATGTGAAAATATGTATTTTAAGCTCTTATTGTTAGTATATATCTCACATCTTTCTCCATAGAGATAATGTCTCCATATCATCAAAGAAAATATTGTAGATTATAACTCAAGATCATGAGTTATATGTTCTATTCATGGGTATTTAACTAACTTGATTCATATGTAATAACTTTATCACTATTCATAAGGATATAACCAAGTCCCTTATTTGATGTATCACTATATATCACAAATCTATCATTTTCTGATAGTAGATTTAAAATCGGAGCATTAAAAAATATCATCTTCAATTCTTCAAAATTTTATTTACATTCCTTTGTCCATATAAATTTAACCCCTTCAAATATAGGATTGGTTAACATGTTATCCAACTAAGAAATTTTTTGAACAAATAGTAACCTACCAAAGTAACGAAACTACATACCTAGATTATGTTTGTTGGTATAGGCCATTATATGAGTACCTTTTCATTTATAGAATCAGTTGAGATTCCATAATTAGAGGAAATTAGGACAATAAAAGAAAATTTCTATAACCATAATTCACACTTTATAAATTTCACATATAACTCTTTTTTTCTAAGAGTCTTAAGAATGATCTACAAGTGATTCTCATGGTCCTCGTAGATTCTAGAATAAACCAAGATAACATCAACAAAGACCAAAAACATAATCAAGATATTCCTTGAGTACTTTATTCATTAAATCCATAAAAACAACGGGTTCATTAGTTAATCCAAATGAAATTACTATAAAATCATATTTTTTATGCCTTATTTGAAATTTTGTGTTTATAATATCTTCATTCTTTACTCACAATTGATGATACCCATAACAAAGTTCAATATTTGTAAAATATTGAACTCTATGATGATTATAAAAAAATTCATCAATGAAAGGTAAAGGATAACTATTCTTTATCATAATAAAATTTATTTCCCTATAATAAATACATAGAATCAAGGAAACATATTTCATATTAATGAAAATAATAGGGGAACCCCAAGGTGAAACACTAGGGGATATAAATCCCTTATCACACAACTCCTCTATTTATTTCTTCAAATCCACTAATTCCATAGTTTTTATTCTATAGGGATTATTTGATAGAAGTATTTAATAAGGTATTAAATAAATATAAAACTAAACTTCAATATCTCATGGATGTATAGGTAATTCTTCAAGAAATACATCAATATATTCCTATATAATAGGTATATCCTCAATATGAATGTTAACTTTTCTATCCATAGTATGTGTTTTCTCTTCTTCCCCAAGAATATCATTTAGAAGATATACTGGGGGTGGGTCTAGACATGACATAGATAATGAAGTCTCCCCTATAAAGATAAATAATTCTATATCTTCATTACAGATCATAGTTTACTTATCTTTGCAATAAATTTTTTCATCATATTTAGAAATACAGTCTATAATAAGGATTATATCAAATTAAACTATAAGTATACTAACATAGTTAGAAAATATACCATGTTTATGTGTCATAATGGGGACTTCATAACACATCCTTTTTGCTGTGGGATCTCCACAATGAGTTTTGACTAACAACTCCGTTCTTAAGTTTATAGGTAAATATCTAATTTTTTTATCAAACATTAAAGATATAAAAGATTGAAAGGATGAAGAATCAAATAAATCATTAACTGAATTTGAAGATATGATTAAATTACTTGTCACATCATCTTTAGGAACTTCGACCTCAACTATGGTGATCACATAAGCTTGGACAACTCCTCTTAACCTCTTATAAAGTCAGTTTCCTTGATGCTTGGGACGTTAGTTTGAATAGTGACCCATTTATTTATAGTTAAATCAATAGATAATAATGGTATCTTTATTTCCCTTAAATTAATTATCTAGATGAACCTTATATCCAAGCTCGTAACAAACTCCCATTTACTTTAAGCATTTTCCAGGATGTTTTTTTCAACAATTTCACAATATGTAAATTTCTTCATTTTCTTATTTATCTTCAAAACATTACCTTTTTCTTAGTGTTCAATAGGCCTCTTATTCTATGATTCCCCTTGAATATATAGGATCAAAAAATTCCTACTCATTATTGTGGTGCATAAAACTATTTAATCATATGATAAAAAAAATTATAGAAAGAAGTTCCCTTCAGAGATTTGGATTAATCACTTAAAATAAATTGGCAATATTTATTTCTGTATTACATACATAATTTTTAGAAAACTATGATAGTCTTTTAAATTTATCCTTATACAATATAACACTTTCTTCTTCCTTTTGATTTAATATGAGAAATTTTCTCTTCATTTCATTTTGTTTCCCATGAGCTAAATATTTTTCAATTACTTTAAAATCACTCAATTCTATGTATTTTATTTCTTCTTTCTCACTAGTATTCTGGATCAATAACCATTATTTACCAGCATCACCTTTGAGACAATATTCTATAAGAATAATTTTTTCCCCTTCATTGCATCTTAAGGCTAGAAATATCATTTCAAGGGACTTAATCTATTACTCATCTACCACTAGATTAGTAGTTACACTAAAATATGGGGGCTTCTGTCACATAAAATCATCTAATATAGGATTATCATGTCATTGTACAACATACCAACTTGCGTGGCACACAATTTTTCCATGAGTCGTTCGATAACATGACCCCAGGTGCACCTCCCCTTATTCTAGAGGCTGCCAACTAGCAGTGAGGGTCTAATGTCAATCATAAAGAGACTATAACCTCTTTATTAGAGTAGTACACCAGTGGAAATAAATAAAAAATAACTAAAATATATAAGCATAACCAGAATAATACTAGTACCACATGATAACCAAATATAAAATACAATATCAAAACTATTGACTAGATATGCCATGAAAAGTACATACCAAGTGTCAAATGAAAACCAAAACGTAAAGACATTGAAAACTACTAAGAAGGTATTGAATCCATGTCTGTTTCTCTCATTCATTCTCCATCCAATAGAGGTCATTTTCCCTTAACCTGTCTTACAATCATAAAATCTATTCTGGTACCAATTAGGCAGCCCAAGTAAGGGGTGTGTACAACTCAGTAGGCCACTACCAATGGCGTATAAAACAATATCCATTTAATAAAAATGTATACAATTGTATAAATGAATAAGTAAAATTCATAAGTAAATGGTTATCACATTATCAATTATTCTTTATTTAACCACATAAACTCTCAGGTTCCTGAGGACACCCCAACTCTCAATACCTGCTTCAACCCATGTTAGAGTCTGAACTATCCCCAAGGGATATCATATATCTAAATTCCATTTTTACCATTCATCAACTCAATTTATATATGAATTACAGTTTTAACATTTAGTATCTCAACCCATATCTTATAATTCCATTTTTATTATTCTTCATCTCAATTCATATCTCAGAATTCCATTATTACAATTCTTCATCTCAATTCATATCTCATAATTCCATTTCTATCAATCTTAATCTCATTTATCACTATGATATTTTGATGTAGCAGACCATGTCCCACACATGTATATCACATATATCATAATATCACATATATCACAGTATCATAAGTACCAAAAAAACCCATTAATTAATTCAAACATAAAATTAATTGATCATGTCATTACATTAAT
The DNA here is from genome assembly GCA_963277665.1 of Viscum album. Taxonomy (NCBI): domain Eukaryota; kingdom Viridiplantae; phylum Streptophyta; class Magnoliopsida; order Santalales; family Viscaceae; genus Viscum; species Viscum album. The sequence continues at coordinate 1,058,553,150 of OY728133.1, forward strand.
TAATTCAATAATTAATTAATCACATAAATTCCATTAATTAATTAATTAATTAATTAATCATGTAAATTCCATTAATTAACTCAACAATTAAGTAATCATTTCAACAATTGTATTATCCCAACAATCTCTATTAATTAATTCAAAAATTAATCAATTCAATTCAACATACCCAATATCCCCATAATTAAATCAACAATTGATTATTCCAAATTCATAATCTCAACATCCTCATAATTAATTAAACAACTAATTATTCTAATTCAATAATTACAATATCCCCACAATTAATTTAAAATTTAATTATTCTAACTCAATCAATTCAATATCCCCTATTTCAAAATACCTTAATTAATTAATTTACCCAACTAATTAATTCAATATAAGAAACTCAATTTTTAATCATCCAATAGAAATTATACAAATATATACATGTAATTGAAATCAAAACTTTGGGATTTGAATAATAGACCACCTACCTCAAGATTTACAAAGAACACTCTCCAATAGAAAATCTCCAATTTGAAATGGAATGATCAAGCACATGATGAAGAACATGATCTAGATTTGAAACCTAGATCCAAGATAAAATTAATCAAGACATAACAAACCTAGATCAAGACTAGAACCAAAAATTTATAAACATCACTCCTTTGTCTGGGGAGAGGAGAAAAGAAGATAAAGATCTAAATGGGAAGAAAGCACCTACTCAGGGAGGTGAAGATTTTCAATCCACCCTTTGATTCCCCATAAATAGAGGTCGAGAGGGTTGAAATTTGTTCGAGAACCTCAAAAAATGAGAGAAATTGAATAGGGTCTATTTGAGGTCAATTTAGAGTTAATATGGGGGTTTGGGTATTTTTAAACTAATTTTAGGTTAATTAAAAACGTGTGCACAGTTTGCTGGTAGGGGTGCACGGTTTTCCAAAATGTGTGCCTCTTCTAGGGGGTGTATGGTTTCTCATAATAGGGTACATAGTTTGATAAAATGTGCACCAACCTTATGAATACCCTCTATTTGGGTTCACATGGTTTCCTAGGCCGAGGCACATGGTTTGGGAAAACCATTCTCTACCTCTCTTCCTTCTAAATTTCTCAAATTTCACCCAAAAACTCCCCAAGAAATAACCCAAATATAGAGTAATCAAAATAAAGAAAACGAGTACCTGAAAACAATCCCGATACATCTCTAGAAAAGTTTTGGGTCTTAAAATCTCCACACCTTATAATAGATCATCCTTGAGATGTACCCCCAAGAATCTCTAGGATTCAGAGTAAAAAAATAATAGTCTATAGAGACCTCATATCATCATATCTCTCCCATGTTTTTTCTTGAACACACCCATATTTTCATGATACAAGGACTATCGGCATGGTCATTCCCTACAAAACTTTCTCACTGTGATCCAAAACACGTATTGGATGCTCCACAAAGGATTCATCTAACTCAAGCTCAACATAATCCATATTGATCACATAAGAAAGGTTAAGGTGATACTGCTGAATTTAGAACACGTTGAAAACATCATGCATAGAACTATATCTCTAAGGAAGAGCCCATCGGTATGAAATCGGCTTGATTCTCTCCACAACCTCAAATGGTCCAACGAACCTGGGTGCCAACTTTCCTTGACTATGTATCATGTAGTGACCCAAACGAGGTGACACTCAAAGGAATATATGATCACCCTCTTTAAAATATAAGGTTCATCTATGTATATCGTCATATGACATATGTATTCTCTGAGTTATAGCTATATATTTCTAAATTTTTTGAACCTACCCTAACATCTCTTACATGAGACTCAGCCCCAACAACTATGACTCACCTACTTTCATCCAGCATAAAGGTGATCTATATGGCCTACCATAAAAAGCCTTGTATGGTTCCATTTGTATAGTTTTCTGATAACTTTTTTATAGGAAAACTCCACTAAATCTAGGTGATACTCCCATAAACCACTGAAGTATACAACACGTGATCACATCATATACTCATGAACTTGTATAATACATTCTGACTTCCCATATTTTTGTGGGTGTAATGTCATACACAACAAAACTAGTGTACCAAGCACCTTCTACAATCTCTTATAGAAGCATGAAGTAAAACACGATTCATGTTATGAAACAATAGTATGTGGCACCCCATGAAGATGGACTATTTCTTGAGCATACAAGTCTCCCAACTTCTCCACTGATAAATTCTACCGTATTGGTAAGAAATGAGATACTTTCACCAATCGGTCTACAACCACCCAAATAGAATCATTTTTATGAGGTATCCTCAGTAGAACCACCAAAAAATACATAGTAACGTCATAACACTTCCATTTAGTAATAGGAAATAGATTTAGTAAACCTCCAGGTCATTGATGCTCAATCTTTGCCTTCTGGAAGGTGTAGCATCGTGTCATGAACCCTGTTATCTCATTTTTCATGCTCATTCACCAAAACTACCATCATAGGTTACAGTATATTTTGGTCACCCATGAATGCACCTCCCACTTGGAGGCATGAAATTCACACCTCATCTCCTCCCATATACTCATAGGGATGAAAACTCAATTCTTGATATAGATGATCTCATCCTCATCTATGGTTCATTCTGAAGGTGTCTCCCAACCTTCAAGGATTTTTCTCAAGGAAAAACATCATGGATACTCATACTATTTATCACTTATTCATCTCAAAATTTTAGAATATATTGAAATAGATATGAAATTCATCTACTTATGACTCTCTTAAACCACAAAATGCATCTCAAATAGAAAAGTTGTCATCTTCCACTCAGCACTAGACTCCTGAACTACCTGAGTCTGAGTTTTCCTACTTAAGGCATAAGCAACATTGTTTCCATTTTTGGGAATATATGCTAGCTAAAAATCAAATGACTGCATATTCTAAACCCACCTCCATGGATAAAGACTCAAATCTCACTGTGAAAAGATATACTTCAAGATCTTGTAATCTGTATACATAGTAAACTTTTCACCCAATAGATAATGCCTCCAACACTTAAAAGTATAAAACATTTCATCCAAATTGAGGTCATGAATAGGTTAGTTCTGTTTATGTGGAATCAAGTACCATGACCCATATGCCACAAATAGATCCCCTTATATCAACATGGATCTGATTCCAACCCGAGAAGCATCACAAAACATTGTATACTTCTCACCTGGTTCGATCAGGATCAAGATTAGTGTCAATGTCAAGAACTTATTCAAATCCTCAAAATCATTATCACATGATCCAAACCATTAAAAATTAAATACCTTTTTAATAAATTTTTAAAGTGGTTCTACCAATTAGAAAAAGTCCTTGATGAACCACTGGTAATATCCAGCTAACCACAGAAATCTATAGATGTCAAAAATATTGCTTGGTTGCTCCCACGAGGCATCTACCTGAAACTTCTCTAGGTCCACTAAACACCTTCCTCCGAGATGATGTGACCCAAGAAGTGTACTTGGTCAATCCAAAACTGACACTTAGATACCTTGGTGGATAGTTGATGCTCTCTCATTGTACTCATGATGATGTCAATATGTTGGGAATGATCATCATGAGTCTTGGAGTACACCAAGATGTCATCCACAAACACAACCACAAACCGATATAGGTACAGATGGAAGATTCAGTTCATCAAGGCCATAAACACTACTGGTTCATTTGTCAACCCAAATGGAATTATGATGAACTCATAAAGGACATACCTAATTATGAAAGCAACTCAAGGTATATCAGAAGTTCAAACTCTCAACTGATAATACCATGATCTCAATTAGATCTTTAAGAAGACACACGCCCCTATAAACTAGTCAAAAAGACCATTAATATAAAAAAGAGGATACCTATTATTTACATTCATCCAGTTCAAATTTCAGTAGTCAAGACACAAGCGTAGAGTCTCAGTATCCTTCTTTGCAAACAATATTGGAGAACCCCAAGGCAGCATACTCGGTCAGATAAATCCCTTATCATGAAACTCCTCTAGCTAAGTCTTGAGCTCTTGAATATATGTTGGTGTCATTTTGTATGGTGGAATATAAACTGGTTCATCCCCAATATGATCTCAATAGTAAATTCTATATCTATATCAGGTGGAAGCCCTGATAAGTCTTCAGGAAACACATCCTGAAACCTATCTACTATGGGTGTAAATAAATCACACTTTACACCCCTATCATCCAGTAATTGACTAGAAACCTGGGTAGTGAGCTCCCCCAGTTACCAATGAACTGACCCTACATGATCTACCTTGATATCCCACTCTCCATGGTGAATAAAGTCATCAACCTCATGAGATGTAAAAGTCAATCTCATCCAATAACAATATCTATGGGCTGGATATGCTATTAACCAGTTCATACCCATAATTAAGTCAAATCATCACATGTCAAGAATATAGATATCCAATAAAAAACAATAATCCCCAACCTTGAGAGAATATCCCTTTCAAAAACAAATGTCTCTATACTATAATCCCAATGGTGTATCTATCATCAACACCCTACTCACAAACTTCATCGCTAGTCTCAAACCATTCACAAGTTATGTAGAAATAAAATAATGAGAGGCACGAGTATCAAATAAATAAATTTCAAATATATAGGATACAATAACAATACCTCTAACTAGAAATAGTCCATCTTCACTATCCACAAGTGTGGGTTGAATGGAATTTAACTGTCTTACCCACCTTCCTTTTAAAGTAGCATGAGCCCCATGAGCTTCACCACTATGCCGATATGGGTGATCTTTCCCAAAAGTACCATGTCTACTGCCTCTATCACCATGGCCAGTAGAAATTCAGCTACTAGATTTATATGGGGCAGAAGATCCCCTTCCCGCACTCTAGTTTGGTCTATATCCTCCATCACTACCCATCTTTCATGGGTTCCTATTAAACTTTTGTATATATCCCATCCGGATGCAAGATTGAAACTCTAATAGTGGTTGGAGATAATGTCAATTATAGTGGCACATCCTATCACACTGTTGGAAAATAACTCAGGTAATATCTTGAGTGATTGATCCTTCCCCCTGGATACTCTTCCTACTATCCCCTTGGCTAACATTCCCATTGCCACACTTCCTAAACTCGAAAGTTGTATGACTTGATTGACCGGAAGAAACAATATTTCCTTCACTAGATGCATCCTATAGGTTCCCCTCAGCTATGAGATCCTAATCTACCACCTCAAAAAACTTATTTAACCAAAATTGGTTAAATTGGGACTTAATCTCACATATAAGTCCTTCCTAAAAATTCCTCACCAAATATATCTCATCCCCTAAAAATACTAGAGAAAAGTGATGCAAATATATAAAGTTTCTAGAATATTCCATCACATAGATACACCTATAATTCAACCTCATGAACTGAACTACTCTCTCCTACCTAAACATATCTAGATAAAATTCTATAGAAAATTCTCCAATAATTCCTTCTATAACATACCATCAGGATGTCTAGTTCAAGACTGAATGTCTCAACAATGATTCACTGATCCTCATATCATATAAATAGTAAAATTAACCCTCTTCTCAGTAGGAGTCACAAGATTTTCAAGTATCATATGGATAGACTCAATCCAGAACTTTTCTGCCTCAGGTCTACCCTATTCTATAAAATTTAGAGGGTGTTGTAACTAAAAATACTTGGTAAGGTCATACATACTCTTCACCACCCATTCTAAATCTCTATCTATAAACTGCATGAAAAGATTGAATTTATCAGGGAAATTATATCCTAATTCTTCACTTGAAACTATCAGTGCCTCTGGTTACACTTCTGGTAGATAATATTCAGACATATCCTCCTATATATATCTCAACAATAGTCATAATAGATTCATATTTCTACAATTCTAAACACACGTATTAAGACACATAACACCACTTTATCACATTTATGTAAGAGGGAAACACAATAAGGCGCAACAATTCCTTCCCCAAACCCTACCATGTGGTCAAAACCAAGTTGTTATTATGACAACCCTGCTTTTATTACAAACTTAAATATGATTTATTACATAAACTATTCACTTGATACAACATAGATGATCGAGAGGTCTAGTGTCTTTGGGGCTTAGGATCATTACATAACAACTTAAAACATGAAATACAACATCTTTATTAAAAAATTCCTTTACATGACCACTACATTCCCTCGTACTTAGCATTGCATGGGATAACCTGAGGACATGCATAAGAAAAGGGGTGAGCTATAAAGCCCAGTAAGGGAATAAACATGGAATACATGAGGAGTACACTACATGTTAGACAATAGGAATATCAATATAGCACAAGAGAAACATGAACATAAAGGCATGATAAAGCATGATAATCATAACATGGAAATGTGGCAACAACACTTAACATGGAATTAGTATGACCCAAGGCTCATTGCACATGGAGCATGAGTAAATCCTCATTGCACATGAAGCACGAGTAAAACCTCATTTCACTTGAATTATAATGAGTCAAAACTCATTGCACATGAGATATCATGATACTATACTTTACCCAATGCATTGGAGCGCTATAAGAGCGCACCCTTCTTAAACATTTCATTTCATGCATAAGTGTGCCACATGGATCATAAAACATGGATTCATTAAACATAATCATTTATTCCATGATAAGTAATGTGGAATTAATACATGAAACTTTATAATCAATAATTAAATGTGTATAAAGGTGAATACCCTTGATGAAGAAATGGGCATGGTATTCACTACACAAAGGCATTGACTTAGAAAATTGGTACAATTTCGGCAACGTAACGGTGTGACATAAGAATTCATAAAAATGGTTGATGAGAGAGAAAGGGGAGTCTCATCATATTTAAAAGAAATGGACAGTAAGGGGTTCATATAGATACATGTAAAAATAATTTTAATGGAATTTAGATTCATGATATAAAAGTATTTCTTGAATGTAAATGAAGAGAGAGAAGTTCCTTTCAGAATTTCGGCATAGTAAAAGGTGTACATGGGAGGCATTTAATGAGAGATAAAGGGGTCTCCCATCATTCAAACAATAATAGGGAAGTATGGGGGAGGTTAGAAACCATACCCCATCATTTATAATTGAAATTAAAAGGACATAACAATATTAATAAAATTGGATAAAAAAAGTGAAAGGAAGAAAAACCCTTACTTGGAAGTGTGCTTCTAAGGCTTGAGAGAGGCTTGAGATAGGATTATTGGGTTCTTGGGGAACCTTGGTAGGATTTTAGAGAGAGTAGGGTAGAGGTTGGACAAAATTCAAAGGATTTGAGTGAGGAGGAAGTGGGAGCTTGGGTGGGTTTATATAGGAAAGGTGAGTGAATTCTTTATTATTTAGGTTTGGGACCCCTTACATTAAACTAATCCAAACCACAAATCAGCTCATGGTTTTTGCCCATGGTTTTTGGAAAAGGGAAGAGGAAAACAATATTTTATAAGGCCAAAGTCTGAGTGTAGAGACCCGAAGCTTGACGTACATTGACATTATATTACATTTGCGGAATACTTAGTACATAACAAAAACACACACACAAGGATCGTAATAGTTTAGTGTCTTTGGAAACTCGGAATATAATCTTCTAATCCTGGTGATAGATCTTCAACATCTCCCATAAAGATCTTCCTTTTTTTTATACCTAAAACCTTTCTTTATATCCTGGGGAAAAGTAAACATAAAAGGGTGAGCTCAAATGCTCAGTAAGGGTAAACAAAAGAAATATCAATCACATCATATTCATAAGAACATAACATTTTGGAAATCATAACCTGCAAAAGAGAGCATAATTTCATAACATGGGATAAATCTTAGTAGTGAAATGAAAATCCAATAATCATAACTTAAAACATGAAACTTTGTGGCATACACACATAATCATAGAGAATCATTTCTTGTTATTCAAGACTCATTGCCAAGACTGTCTTAGTGGACAAAGTCCCTTTCTGAACCGAGTCACCCTCATTTCAATCCTGTTTCACTGAACCGGTATAACCTACCATTCCAGCCGTGTCTATCTCATGAGATATAAAATCTTTACCCAATGCATTGGAGGGAGATATAGGTCCCACCCATATCATAATGATACCATTCTTATGTGTGCCACAAAATCATAAACCATACATCATAGCATAACCCATGTAATAAAAATGGGACTCTTAAACATCGTGACATCATAAAACAATTCATATAAGATAAAGGAATTCATAAAAAAAATTCCATCACAACATAGTCAAATCAATGTAAAAATAGGGATAGAAACAGACCCTTTATTTTCTTATATGGAAAATAATTTTGATAAAACACTTGAACTCTATTCTTGAGGAAAATATCCTTTCTACTTCAAAAACACTTTCCTTTCTTTAACATGTTATAAAATTTTAAACTAAAAGAAGTTGATTAGAAATAAAATTGAAAACTTGTAAGGGAAGCTTCTTGGAAATAATGTTTTAAAAATCCATTCATGTTGTATAAGTTAAAAGAAAACATTCTTCTCGTACTTTTGTCGGAAAAGTCAAAAAGTACCTTGTACGAAAAACGACAAAAGATTCCTTTCATATCTTTTACTAAAAACTCACCGAAGGGTAAAATTGGATTTAAAAAATTGTAGGTGGATGGAAATAATATTACATATTGAGGAAACATGGATTTTTATGATAAAATATACCCCAGTAAATACCAAAGTATAAACAATCTCGGATAAAAATGAGATTGTGATATTTCCCTTACCTTAAGTCTGATTTTCTTCGTAAGTGTCCGAACCTCCTGTATAATGATTTAAATAATGTCATTAACTTATTACAGAATCATATTCATTGTTATGATATCATATATGGTTCACTTATGACTTTATATTACCCGTTCTTTTGTAAATTCCATGTTAAAGAAGCGTTTTGGGTAAAATCGTTTCATTTATCGTAGGTGTTTGGACTTGTTGTTCTTGACATTATTATTACTTATATCATAATTTACTTAATTAAAGAATATAAAACATGATTTATATATCATATATATTCAGTATATATATATATATAATAGATAGATAAATGAAATGAAACACACCGTTCATGGAGACGGTAGTCCGTATGTACGCATGAATGCTGTTTTCCTTTCCTTCTTGTCTTGAATGGAAGTAAGTAGATGACATACATATATATATATACATAAATCCAGTATATTTAACATGTCATATATTTCATTATTATTCATTATATATATACTTTATAATCATTCATGAATGTTTAATGTGGAGAATGAATCTCATCGCGTCGTGGAGACGGTAGTCCGTACGTACGCACGAGCGATGATATCGTTCTCATGATTATGAACTTGTGTTGAAGTGTATGTATACTATTACAGTATCAATATCACTTTATAATAATCATATATAGTTACTCATTAAACCATTATACCCATCCAATTAATGTGGTGGCGGAAAATAGATTACACCACGGCGTGGAGACGGTATTCCGTACGTACGCACGCGCGGTGATTTCCTTTTTCCGTAGGATGGATAGAAGGTTAATTAGAGTTGTTTCATATTTATAATAACGTATCAGTATATAAGAAATACTGATGTTATTACTTTATCATGAAACAACTAAATAAGAAGAATTTTAAGAAGAAAGAAATTGAAAAAGATCGGTAATGGATATTACCTCTTTTTGACGCGCCTTTTCTTAACCTCCACTTAAAGAACTAAGGATGGTCTTTGAAGAATACCAGGACCTCTAGGATGATACTAGGGAAGTGTAGAAGAGATTTTTTCAGGGTTTGGAAGAGCTTGAATGCTCAAATTGGTGTGAGGAGGAGAGGGAGGAGGTGCCCTTTTATAAGGGAGGAGAGGGGCATCTTAGGAAAATCTCAAAATATTATTTTATATTAAGGTCAAATTCGGTTTATAATGGTTCCAAATGGTCTTATTTTGAAGATAAAGTGGGGATGGGTAGAAATACTCTCATCCAATAGGATTTAGACAAGTTTAGGTTATTATTTTAACCTTATCAATTAGATTTAACTCTAAGTTAAATAATTTAACTTTTACCGTGTCTTTTTGTTTTCTTACACTATATGGTTAATAAACTTACTATATCAAGCCAAACGAACCCCAAGTTGTTTATTATTAATATATATAATCGTATCTAAGTCATTTGGCTGAATCTTAGATTTTTAGGAATAAAATAACAATTAATAATATAATATTTATTTTAAAAACCAATTTATGTCAATTTTGACACTATTTGGTACATTATTTTTATGAAATTCATAACAGAATGATAAGTTCGAAACAAGTTACTTAAATAAACAATAATATTTCATATTAACCTATAAAATTAGTTTAAGTCATAAAAAGTCTCAAATTACATTTATTTGGGCATTTATAACATCAATTATGTAAATATTTCATTAATAAGACAATTACTGTATCATCTTTGTGTCATAATAAATGAGAATTATTTAATCCCTAAAAATTATAAATAAATTTCTATGATGTAGATAATTTTATTATATTTCTGGAGAATATTCATGTTTGAAGTTTCGTGAAGGTTATCACTAAATTAAAATTATTATACTTATAATATTTAAGAAAGTGACATGTTGTCACATTCTTTGGTTTTAATAATAATTAAATTATTTTCATGGAAAAAAGTCCATAAAATTAATCTAATCCGACCCTTAGGTTATATGGGTATACATTTAGCCATCCAATAGGATTTTTCCAAGTGTTAGGGTAATTTTATAATCTTATATTTACCCTTAATTACCCGATTTACCTTTAACTATAGTAAATAAAATTTACCGTAGTTATTATTCACAATGCACAAAAATAAAAAGTAGCCTATTAATATAATTTGGACCCACTGATTCCAAATATGTAATCCATTTTTCCAAATTCTATACACAAAATATGCATAAATTAAATTAAAATTAATCCCGTTGTCGAAAGAAAACGGGTTTTTCTTTAAAACATTGCAAAAGATTGAATTGATTTAACCTACGAATTCAAGGTAAAATCAATGATAATGACATACATTATATTAAATGGTAAAAATATATTCTATTTATACTTTAAAACCATTCAATATTATAATTTAACCACATAAGATATTACGATGAAAAAAGTTGTTTTTAATTAAAATATAGCGTGTTTTTACTATTCATTAAAATATGAAAGTTATCGGAAAAGTATCAAAACTTTATCTAATGTAAATTTTTATATCCTGATTCAAAATAAGAATTTTATTTTGTAAAATTGAACTTATAAACATTTCAAAACTATATTTAAATTGGGTACGCCATCAAAAGGCGGCAAAACTGCATTTTTTGAAAAATACTTATTTTACCCGAAAAATTTATTTTGTTCTTATACCATGTTCTAGAAATGTGTAAGATGAATAATAATGTTATAAAATTCAAAATTTAGTTAACACTATTCATAACGGCTAGTTCATAACAATATTATAATAATATATCGTTGTTTAGTAAAAACCGGTATTGCGTACAACACACGCTATCGAGGAAGGTCGTGATTGCGTGTAATGCAAGCCAAGTCAGGGTTGCGTGTAGTGCACAAATCCTTTGTTGTTACGTATAACAGAATACAACCATATTTTATTTATACATTGAATATATATATATATACACTCAATGTTGCGTAGAATAACTTCTATCAAACGAACTTGAAATTGTGTCTAACAAGAGCCAAGAAAAGTGTTGTGTATACTGCAAGCTAATACAGTGTTGCGTATAGCGCAAGGTAATCTTGGTGTAGAATACAACACAAGACATTAATGAAATTAAAAGAATACTTTTCATAAAATCTCGGGGTGTTACACTGAGCTTCTTAAAATAATGGGGTTGCTTATGTGGAGGTGAGTCACACTCCCATGGAAAATAATTTAAAAAGACAAGATGTTTAATAAGTCTTGAGGATTCCATTAATGCTTTGTAAAATAAGTCAAACAAACCCAAAATCACATTATTTTAATGGTAAAGCATATATTGGCCGAAAATAAAGATTATAGTATTTTATTAAATCACTATTGGGTCATTATTATGTCATAAAACACATTATATATTTAAACGGTATTTAATTTTCACCCAAAAATTTGACTGTCTCATAAAATTATGAAAAATTCACCATTAGATAATTTCGATGTCCTGATTCCAGAAATAACATTTATTTTATCTAAATAATTTTCTAAATATGTTAATTTTCACTTTTAAAATAAAAACCAACATTTATTGAAAATTCATGGGTTTTGACAAAAATGTCTTTCAAACCTTAATAAAAATTACAATTGCATTCATAAAATTATAAGATCATTTATATTTAATAAAAATTAATTTAATACTAATAATAATATTTTATTAAAATATTATTTAATTCAAAAATCCCTTAATTTAATAAAATAGAATTCTTAATTAAATAATAACTAAAAACACTATTTGTACTTTAAAAACTATTTACAATGTATCAATGATGACAAGAAAGTATATTCATTATTATATACAAAAATAATGTACATGAACATAGTACAAGCGATTTTTTACATAACCCCTTAAAACAGCCACATAAGACCTAAGGGTAAGGTGTGCGATGGTGACAGACTCTTGGGGTGGCTCAGATAACATCTCTCGGGTGGTAATCTCTATCAAATTCCACTTTTCCCGTAGACGGACCCATTCGATCTTGACATGATGAAGCTTAGCTTGGGCTTGGTAAAGAGAGAAGCCCAAAGATGCCACCTCTTTTTCGAGCTCTGACAAATGGGCTTCGTATGGAGAAATTCTATTAGATGAGGTCATCGCTTCCTTTGTCTGAGTAAATTGGATTTGTTAAAGCCCTATATTTATACTAATCATGTGATCACTGTTCAATGGATATAAAATCAACGGTCACAATTCTTAACATAAAACCAAAGAAGATGACATTTTATATAAACATTTTACATAAAGAGACATTTAATTAGATCAAGAGTGATTTCCATTAATGAAACTTTGGGTCATTATAATATTCCCCCCTTAAGAAATTTCACCCTCAAAATTTCCTTTTCCCACACTAAAACAGATGTGGGTAACTCAGCTTCATCATTTCTTCCGATTCCTAAGTCGCTTCTTCAAACTTGTGGTTTCGCCACAACCCCTTGATGAGGGGCATTGTCTTATTTCATAGAACTTTTTCTCTACGATCTAAGATCTTCACTGGTTTCTCCTCATAAGAAAGATCATCCTCCAACTGTACCACCTCAGAAAAGAGTATATGTGAAGGGTCCGGTATGTACTTCCTTAAGAGGGATATATGAAAGACATCATGTACTTTGGCCATGGTAGGTGGAAGTTCTAGTCGATAGGCCATAGCCCCGACACAATCAAGAATCTCGATGGGGACAATGTACCTTAGATTTAACTTCCCTTTCTTTCCAAACCTCATGACCTTCCATGAAGATATGCGTAGAAAAACCATGTCTCCAACTTTAAACTCAAGGTCTCGTCGACGATTATCTGCATAACTCTTTTGTCGACTCTGGGCTACCTTGATTAGCTGCTTAATGGTTTTCACCTTCTCCACCATTTCCTTGACCATTTCTGGTCCAAGAATCTTATGTTCACCGACCTCATCCCAACATGCCGGTGTTCTGCACCTTTTCCCATACAGGGCTTCATATGGTGCCATTTGGATGCTCGAGTGGAAACTGATATTATAAGAGAACTAAACTAGAGGAAAATGTTGATCTCATCCTCCTTTAAAGTCCATTGAGCATGCTCTCAACATGTCCTAAAGTGTTTGGATAGTTCGCTCGGATTGGCCATCAGTTTGAGGACGATAGCCCGTAATGAAGTTCGGTTCAGTATTAAGATCATTTTGAAGACTCTTCCAAAACTTAGAGGTGAATCTTGGATCTCTTTCAGACACAATAGATAGTGGCACTCCATGAATCCTTACCAATTCCCTGATATACATCTTTTCCAGTTGATCCAATGACAAATCCTCCCGAATAGCAATGAAGTGTACAGTCTTTGTAAGACAATCCACAACAACCCAGATTGCATTGTTGCCTTTGGATGTCCTCAGAAGTCCGGTGACAAAGTCCATGGTGATGTTCTCCCATTTCCATTCTGGTATGGGAAATGGTTGCATCATCCCCTTACACTTCTGCCTCTCTTCCTTCACTTGCTGGCACACCAGGCACTTTGATGTATATTCAGCGATCTCCTTTTTCATATTATCCCACCAAAAGTTTTCTTGGAGATCTCGATACATCTTTTTTCTCCCTAGGTGAATAGAGAAATTTGAACTATGTGCATCATCCAGAAGTTCCTTCTTTAGCTCCGGACTTGATGGAACACATAGTCTTTTCCCAAATCACACAATTCCTTCTTCATTAAGATTAAACTCTGAGGATTTCCCTTTTTCGATAGCTTCCACTTTTTCTTGAATTACCACATCATCCTTTTGAGCATCCTTTAACCTTTCCAAAAGAGGCAGTTGAGCAATCATTTGTGAAAGGATTGATGATGTTCCCTTCTTTAGGATTCCCATGTCCATCTTCATCAAGTATAAGAATATTGGATCCTTCTCAATTCTCATCATTGATAGAATCGCTGGGTCCTTTCTACTTAGGGCATCTGCCACCTTGTTCGTGTTCCCAAGGTGGAAATGTATTGAACAGTCATAATCCTTGATGAGATCTATCCATCTTCTCTGGCTCATATTAAGTTATTTCTATGTGAATATATATTTAAGTCTCTTGTGGTCAGTTATATCTCACATTTCTTCCCATATAGATAATGCTGCCAGATTTTCAAGGCAAAGATCATCGCCGCCAAATCCAGATCATGCGTTGGATAGTTTCGCTCATGTATTTTCAACGATCTTGAGGCATAGGATATCACTTTATCATTCTACATTAGCACACAACCTAATCCCTTCTTCGAAGCATCACTGAATACCACAAAAGGTTTCCCACTTGTGGGTAAAGTGAGCACGGGCGCAGTGATAAGCCTCCTTTTCAACTCCTTGAAGCTTTCTTAGAATTCATTACTCCAAGAAAACTTTACTCCCTTTCGAGTTAGCTTGGTAAGAGGGTTGGACAATTGTGAGAAATTTCTCAAAAATCATCGATAATATCCAGCTCACCCCAAGAAGCCATGGATATCTGTTACCAATGTTGGCCTTGGCCATCCCTCAATTGCATCTATTTTGGAGGGATCCATAGATATCCCATTGCTTGTGATGATATGGCCCAATAATGAGACCTCCTTCAACCAGAACTCACACTTGTTGTACTTTTCATATAGCTTATCCTTGCGCAAAGTCTATAGTACAGTTCTTAAATGCTCCTCATGATCCTCCTTGTTTTTGGAGTATATTAGAATATCATCTATAAAGACTACCACAAATTTGTCAAGGTAATCTCTAAAGACTTTATTCATCAAGTACATGAAGATTTCTGGAGAATTAGTGAGTCTGAAATACATTACTATGAATTCATAGTGCCCGTATCTTGTACGAAAAGCAGTCTTGGGGACATCTTCCTTATTCACCGTTACTTGATAATATCCCAACTGCAAATCTACCTTGGAGAAGTATTGTTCTCCACGCAGCTGATTGAACAAGGAATCGATCTGTGGCAGATGATACTTTTTCTTTATCGTGATTTTGTTAAGTTCACGATAATCGATGCAAAGACGCATTGACCCATCCTTCTTCTTGATGAAGAGGACTAGTACACCCCATGGTGAAGCACTTAGGCTTATAAACCCTTTATCCAGATTCTTCTGTAGTTGTTTCTTCAGCTCTTCAAGCTCCACGACATCCATTCTATATGGAGTCTTGGATATTGTTAGAGCCCCTAGTATAAGTTCAATTGAGAATTAAACATTTGTTCTAGGAGGAAGACCAGGCAGTTCCTCGGGAAACACTTCATCAAATTCCCTCATAATAGGAATTTCTTCAAGGATGGTTTCTTCCTTGGACTCAATCTTCTGATCCAGATACGCGTTCTCATAGGGAAATAATATCCATGCTTGAGATGATGGAGCTAAATGAGATTCATCTTCCTCATTACACTTGTAAATAATCGGGGGTCAATTCTCCATATGGAATGTGATTTCCCTCTCCCGGCAATTTATGTTGGATCTATATAATGAAATCCAATCCATGCCAAGAATTGCATCAGATTCCACTAGAGGGAGTATGAAGAGGTTCGCCGGGAAATTCAATCCACAGATTATGGCAGGGGAGGAGTTATATTCATGGGATGAAATGATTTCTCCATTTTTCATACTCACTGACATCTTTACTTCCATGATTTTTGGTGGTTCTGGGATTGTTCTACTAAACTTTAGAGATATAAAAGAATGCGTATAACCTAAATCAAAAAGTACGTTCACTATTCTTGAATGAATAACTAGTGTACCTGTTACCACTTCGTTTTCAGGGTTCACTTAGGTAGAAGTGATGGCAAAAGATCTTCCTTGTTTCCTTGTAGGTTGTTGGTTGCCTCAAAAAACTCTTGGATTAGGGCATTGATTTGAAAAATGCCTCGGTTCTTTACAGTTGTAGAAATGAACAACGCGTTGAGGTTCGAATGGAGCGTTCCTCTCCTCTGTTGTATCCGCGGGTCTTTCTTGCTGAAAGTTAACAGCTAGGTGCCCTTCTCTTCCACACCTAAAGAATTTCCTCGTCCCCTTGAGGAAATTTCCAAGGTGCTTCTTTCTGCACTTTTGGAAAGTGGGGTGCTAGATCTTCTTAGCACTGTTGGATTTATCCATCAGACCGCCAGCATTGAAGTCCACCTTACGCTTCTTGTCACCATGATACCCCTATGATTCCCTGATCTCCATTTCTACCTTGAGTTCACATCGGACAATTTCCTCATAGCTATCGAAGTCACAGATCATTAATGCTTTCCATAGGCTAGGCTTCAGCCCACCAAAGAAGTGGTTTCATTCGGGGGTAATGACAAATCCGGAAGTGTATCGTGCAAGCCTTGTGAAGTTTTCCTTGTACACTCCAACAGATTCTTCTTCTTTTTTCTTGAGGTAAAGGAAGTCCCTTTCCATCTTAAGCCGGAGGGTGCACGGAAAATATTTATCGAAAAAAAACTTCTGGAAATCCTTCCATTCCAATGCCTCGATCTCCTCATCAGGCTTCATATTTTTTATCAATGTCCACCATTGATTAGCTTCACCCTCCATACGATAATCCGCCAGGAGAACCTTCTCTTGTTCAGAACATTGAAGGATGGAGAAGATATTTTCAATGGAGTTGATCCATTGTTCAGCGATCGTGGGATCGGATGATCCACTAAAATTAGGAGGCCTTTGTCTCATGAAGCTCTCGATAGCGACTTGTTTCTTATTAGGGGGGTTTGGATGTTCCTCTTGACCCGTGTTTCTATTCAAATCTTGAGTTAGCTAAGAGAGAAGCATGACAAAGTTCACGATTCCCGCTCCCATTGGATTGGGCATCTCATTAGTACAGTCATCACACTGATCTTCACATCGGCTGTTAGACCGATTCCTCCTATTACCGGCCATTGGATAGAATAAAAGGAAAGTTAGGGGGTAACACATAAAGGGTAATCCAAATACAAAAGTTTTTGACTTATAAATAAACTTTTATTTCCTTAACTCATGAGTCTATAGGATTCAATATAGGCTTTTCATGATCTACTTTCTAACATATATTCTTAGGGGAATTTTTTTATTCCCTTAATAAAGGTTCATACTAAGCTGGTTAATTTATCAAAACATATCCGATAGGAGTGTCGTAACCAAGAGTGCAGCAAGGCCCATTGTCATGCACCAGTTCCCGTTCAAGTTTAGCTCAAAGTGGTGTTTTCGGGTTTTACCCCTAGGATACATCTGTGCCAGAGCTGCCTCTACCTGCTCGTATCCAGACAGGGATGTATTTGTTTGATAAACCACTTACTCAGTACTTACCAAAACTTAGGGATGTTTTTATTACACTTAGTCTTGTATCTAAGGCTTTACTAGGGTTTTCTAATCCTAATCCCAATAATAACTAAACCTATCCTCTAATACCAATGATGACAACCCTGCTTTTATTACAAACATAAACATGATTTATTACATAAACTATTCACTTGATACAACATGGATTATCGAGAGTTCTAGTGTCTTTGGGGCTTAAGATCATTAAATAACAACTTAAAACATGAAATACAACATCTTTATTGAAAACTTCATTTACATGACCACTACATTCCCTCATACTTTGCATTTCATGGGATAACCTGAGGACATGCATAAGAAAAGGGGTGAGCTATAAAGCCCAGTAAGGGAATAAACATGGAATAAATGAAGAGTACAATACATGTTAGACAATAGGAATATCAATAGATCACAAGAGAAACATGAATATAAAGGCATGATAAATCATGATAATCATAAAATGGAAATATGGCAACAACACTTAACATGGAATTATCATGAGCCAAGGCTCATTGCACATGGAGCATGAGTAAATCCTCATTGCACATGAATCATGATTAAAACCTTGTTGCACTTGAATTATAATGATTCAATAGTCTTTTCACATGATTTATCATGATACTATACTTTACCCAATGCATTGGAGTGCTATAAGGGCGCACCCTTCTTAAACATTTCATTTCATGCATAAGTGTGCCACATGGATCATAAAACATGGATTCATTAAACACAATCATTTATTCCACGATAAGGAATGTGGAATTCATACATGAAACTTTATAATAAATAAGTAAATGTGCATAAAGGTGAATACCCTTGATGGAGAAATGGGCATGGTATTCACTACACAAAGGCATTGGCTTAGAAAATCGGTACAATTTCGACAGCGTAACGACGTGACATATGAATTCATAAAAATGGATGATGAGAGAGAAAGGGGTGTCTCATAATATTTACATGAAATGGAAATTAATGGTGTCATATAGATACATGTCCAAACAATTATAATGGAATTTAGATTCATGATACAAAAGTATTGCTTGAATGTAAATGAAGAGAGAGAAGTTCCTTTCAGAATTTCGGCATAGTAACGGGTGTACATGGGAGGTATTTAATGAGAGAGAAATGGGTATCCCATCATTAAAACAATAATATGGAAGTATGGGGGAGGTTATAAACCATACCCCAACATTTATAATTGAAATTAAAAGGGCATAACAATATTAAGAAAATTGGACAAAAAAGTGAAAGGAAGAAAAACCCTTACTTGGAAGTGTGCTTCCAAGGCTTGAGAGAGGCTTAAGATAGGATTATTGGGAGCTTGGGGAACCTTGGGAGGATTCTATAGAGAGTAGGGAAGAGGTTGGATGAACTCCAAAGGCTTTGAGTGAGAAGGAAGTGGGATCTTGGTTGGGTTTATATAGGAAAGGTGAGTGAATTCTTTATTATTTAGGTTTGGGACCCCTTACATTAAACTAATCCAAACCACAAATAAGCTCATGTTTTTTGCCCATGGTTTTTGGAAAATGGAAGAGGAAAAAAATATTTTATAAGTCCAAAGTCCGAACTTCTTAAAATAATGGGGTTGCTTATGTGGAGGTGAGTCACACTCCCATGGAAAATAATTTAAAAAGACAAGATGTTTAATAAATCTTGAGGGGTCCATTAATGCTTTGTAAAATAAGTCAAACAAACCCAAAATCACATTATTTTAATGGTAAATCATATATTGGCCGAACATAAAGCTTATAGTATTTTATTACATCACTATTGGGTCATTATGATGTCATAAAACACATTATATATTTAACTGGTATTTAATTTTTACCCAAAAAATTGACTGTCTTAGAAAATTATGAAAAATTCACCATTGGATAATTTTGACGTCCTGATTCTAGAAATAGCATTTATTTTATATAAATAATTTTTTAAATATGTTAATTTTCACTTTTAAAATAAAAACCGACTTTTATAAAAAATTCATGGGTTTTGACAAAAATGGTTTTCAAACCTTAATAAAAATTGCAATTGCATTCATAAAATTATAAGATAATTTATATTTAATAAAATTTAATTTAATAATAATATTAATATTTTATTAAAATATTATTTAATTCAAAAATACCTTAATTTAATAAAATATATTTCTTAATTAAATAATAACTAAAAACACTATTTGTACTTTAAAAACTATTTACAATGTATCAATGATGAAAAGAAAGTATATTCATTATTATATACAAAAATAATGTACATGAACATAGTACTATAGATTTGTTAAATAACCCCTTAAAATAGCCGCATAAGACTTAAGGGTAAGGTGTGCGATGGTGATAGACTCTTGGGGTGGCTCAGATAACATCACTCGAGTGGTAATCTCTATCAACTTCCACTTTTCCCATAGACGGTCCCATTCGAGCTTGACATGATGAAGCTCATCTTGGGCTTGGTCAAGATTGAAGCCCGAAGATTCCACCTCTTTTTCGAGCTCCGACAAATGGGCTTCGTATGGAGAAATTCTATTGGATGAGGCCATCGCTTCCTTTGTCTGAGTAAATTGGATTTGTTAAAGCCCTATATTTATACTAATAATGTGATCACTGTTCAACAGCTATAAAAGAAATGGTCACAATTCTTAACATAAAACCAAAGAAGTTGACATTTTATATAGACATTTTACATAGAGAGACATTTAATTAGATCAAGAGGGATTTCCATTAATGAAACTTTGGTTCGTTACAATTATCACTACCCTTAACCATCCTACATATAGTTCATGGTTAACAAAGGGTAAACTCATCCTCATTTTTAAGTTTCTCATTTGAAACCCATTTATTCACATTTTTCATAATTTTAAATTTTTTATTTCATACTAGGAACCATTTTCAATTCAAACACACATGCAAGGAAAAACATTTAAAGTTCAACAACTTAACCAAATCCCATTTTACCGTGCATTCCTAAATTGATGCAAGTCAAAAAAATAATCTTGAGTTCCTAGAATTATGAAAGTATACTCAACTCTTGTGACTTACCAAGACATGAGTCAAATATCATAAAATATTTGAAAAAATAATCACATCACACAACAATTGCATCACCTGAGGTAAAATAATATTAAACTATAAAATCAAGTAGAAATAACAAAAAAGAATCCCTAAGTACTTGGGTTCTCCCCCATACATAGTTTAGATACTCCTATGCATGAGCTCATAACCAAGGCCCAAATCTTTCTAGTATCCTGTCTACCTTTCCCAACTAGTAATAAAAAATAAAATAAAATAAAACTAGGCTTTGACACCACTTTGTAACATCTTGAAATGGGATCCACACACCGGTTCCTTGAGTCGTTCGGTCACATAACCTCAAACATGCCTCCCCATATGTCATAGGTTTTTGACAAGTATTGAGGGTCTAATGTCAATCATGGGGAGACTATGACCTCTTTATCAAAGTAATACCCCAACAGAAATATATAAATAATAACCAAAATATATAACCACAACCAAAATAATAGAAATACCACATGGCAACCAAATAGAAAATACAATATCAAAAATAAATATTAGATATACCATCTCAAGTATGTTCCAAGTGTCAAATGAAAACCCAAAATTAAATACAATGAAAAATCCTAATTGGTTCCCAAATCCAAGTCTGGTTCCCTCATCCATGTTACATCCCGACTCATCCATCCAACGCAAGGCTTTTCCCTTAACATGTCATGTATCCATGAAATCTATTCAGGTACTAATTAGGCAGCCCGAGTAGGGTGTGAGTAAAAATCAGTAGGACACCACCAATGGAATATCAAACAATATCTAGTAAATAACAGTGTATGTAGTTTTATAAAGAAATAATTAAAATACATAAGTAAAAAATCATCACATTATCAATTATTCTTTATTTAACCATATAAACTCTCAGGTTCTCGAGGAACCCAAACTCTCAAAACTTTCTTCAACCCCTGTCGAAGTCAGAACTATTCCTAAGGGATATCATATATCTGAATTCCATTGTTACCATTCATAAAATCAATTCATATCTGAATTCCATTATTACCATTCATTATCTCAATCCATATCTCAGAATGTCATTGTTACCATTCTTTATCTCAATTCATATCTCATAATTCCATTATTACCATTCTTCATCTCAACTCATATCTCATAATTCCAATTTTACAATTATTCATATCATTTATCACTATGTTCTATTGATTCAGTAGACCATGTCCCACACACATATATCACATTTATCACAATATCACATATATGAAAATATCATAAGTACCACAAAAACCCATTAATTAATTCAAACACAAAATAATTAATCTCATCATTCCATTGATTAGTTAAAAAATTGATTAATAACATTAATTCCATTAATTAATTCAAAAATTAATTAATCACGTCATGTCTATTAATTAATTTTACAACTAATTAATCTTTTCAACAATTATATTATCACAACAAACTCTATTAATTAATTCAACAATTAATTAATCCAATTCCACATATCCAATATACCTATAATTAATTAAAAAATTGATTATTCCAAATTCATAATCTCAACATCCCCATAATTAATTCAACAACTATTTATTATAATTAAAAAATTCAAATATCCTTATAATTAATTTAATAATTAATTAATCCAACTCAGTCGATTCAATATCCCCAACTTTCCAATATCTTAATTAATTGATTTATCCAATTAATTAATTCAATGTAAGAAACTCAATTACTAATCATCTAATAGAAATTATATAATTACCTACACATAATTGAAATCAAGACTTTGGGATTTGAATAATATACCACCTACCTCAAGATTGACAAAGAATGCTCGCCAACTAAAAATCCCCAATTTGAAATGGAATGGTCAAGAACGCGACGAAGAACATGACTGGATCCTAAACCTAGATCGAATATTAAAAAAACAAGATCTAATAAACCTATATTTGGATCTAAAACAAAAATGGATAAAAATCCCTATTTTATCTGGGTATAGGGTTAGAATAGAGAGATATCTAAATGGGAAGAAATCACATACCTGAGGAGGTGAATATTTTAAATCTTCCCTTAGATTCTCTAAGAACAGAGGTTGGGAGGGCTTGGAATCCATTCAGGAACCTTTGAGAATTATAGAATTTTATTAGGGAAGAGTTGGGGTTTATTTGGGGTTAAAATGGTGGTTCATGTATTTTTAAAACTAATTTTTAGGTTAATTAAAACCATGCGCATAGTTTTCTATAAAGGGGTGCATAGTTTTCCAAATTGTGCACCTTTACTGTGCTCCACTTCTAGGGGAGCACAGTTTCTCATAATAGGGTGTACAACTTTACAAACTGTGTTCCAACCATGTAAATCCTCTCTCTTTGGGTTCACACAGTTTTCTGGGTCGAGGAACACAATTTGGTAAAAATGTGCGCCAATCGTGCACTGCCTCTCTTCCTTCTAAATTTCTACAATTCCCCCCAAAAAAATTCCCATTAAATAACCCAAACATAGAGTACTAAAAAAAGAAAAAAGTGTAGCAAAAAACAATTCTGATACATCACTAGAAAAGGTTAGGATCTTAAACATGGAACATCGTGTTTCTATTTATGTATAAGGTTATTAGTCATAAACTGGGTCATCTTCCCTAATATATCCATGATCTACTCATCTCGAACACTTATTTTATTGTATTTATTTGTTGGTAAATTTCTACATTAGCCATGAGTATTGATACCTTTATTTCTTCTAAGTTCCATTTAAAAATAGTGACATATACTAGATTATTTTATGATGTTATGAATTTTAAATCATAATATATAATTCCAAATTTGGTGTGACACTTAACATAAATTGAAAATTTATACATTGTTAGTATAAAAATAATAAACTTGTTTCATAGTAAGGGCACACTTACCATGCACTAAATAATGGTTAAGATATACTTGACCAACTCTTTTTAGAGTTATTACTCCTAGATATATCTATGCCAAAACCAATTCTGCTTATAGTATCTAGATAGGGATGTATTTCGAGGAAAAACTGCATAATCTCTAAAAAAAATTTGATATTATTATACAATTATACATATCATCAAAAAAATAGTCTTATTTTCCCTAATCTATGTTTTCATAAATCTAGTTCTCAAGGTTTCAACTAAACTTTCTCTTATACAAACTATAACAAACCTAATTCTAGTAACCCAGAGTCAATGGTTACTTTATTACATTAGAATATATATAAGGTATTTGATATCAAATTACTTATCAATTTAGTAGTATTGGATATCCAAGTACATACATGATACCCATTTTATGTTAGGAATAAAATATAAAACATAACAAAAGTAAATTTTTTGCATCCATAAAACTCATTCAAATATTTCTTCTTCATAATATGGAGAAACGAAATTAAATAAGGGTGGTATAAAATTCTCAGTAATGGTTACATACAGTGGAATAAACCATGATTAAATAAGGTGTAATAAATATAGAAAGGTAGATAAATGAAAACACATACCATTTAAACAATAACTTGAGCATGAAATGAATCCATGGATGATATCAATGCAATAATATAATGGATAATAATAATTTAATTCTCAATGAAGGAAATTAATAATATTGGATATCATGATCTTAGACATCATGATATATACTCCATCAAATCCTTTTGTCAAGACATTTTAATTAATGGGTAGGTATACATCAAAAACCAGTTTAATTTAGCCAACTTATTTTCTTCATGTGACCTGTTGATGCATCAAGGGGCTATATAATTCTAGGATCCACCCATCACTGCATTTCCAATTCATTCCTCGTATATTTAATGATCAATTTAATTTATAAACAGTATGACTTATCAACAAATATATGTATATAGTAGAAAATATGGAATATCAATATTTCACAATTAGTCAAATTACTTTCAAAGTAAACATCATATGTAGAAATGGTATAATGTTTATACAATAATAATATACATGATATGAATAATATAGATATTAAATGGAAATGTAATTTATAATGATTATAATAAAGTGAATGTTTAAGAGAATGTTAATAACCACAAAATTAATGAGAGATAATACAAGTTTTTGATAAATTAGTGTATTTTTAAGGATATAAAATAGAAAATAAAAATTAAAATAATTTTTATTAAATGATTTTTCTTTTTAAAATCATTTAAAACTTGTATAATATGCTAAATATTTTAAAATTGTTATGGTTGTAGGAAATTTTGTTAACGCTGTATACATTAAAATGAAACCTTCCTTTTGACTTTTTGTAACAAAAGATGAAAATTAACCTTTCATAAAACATTATAAGTATTCTATTAAAACCATTTAAAAATTAAATAATAACTTAAAATATCCTTAATGGATAATTTTATTGAATAAAAATAACTTTTGTAAAACAATTTATACAAATATGGACATGGGAGAAAAATACAACCGATCAAAAAGATAAATATGATCGGTTTTTATTTTAAACATTTCTTTACTTGATACAAGTTAAAAAGAGAGGATAATTGGAATAAAATATTGAAAATCCTTAAATATCTAAAGGATAATAAAATTATTGTATTTTATTAAGGATAAATTATAATATTTCTTCAATGAAAATATGAGGAATCCCAAAAGAAAGTGAGATTGTAAAATAGATTCCTACCTCTTTGGTGACTTTTAAATTTCAACCATTTGAGATAATAAATATGAATTGAAACATTAATCATTATAAATAAATATATATTCATTCTAAATATATCAATGGTGAATTATATACAACACATAAAATTGAATAGGTGCATAATAATAAATATGTCTCAATGGAGTGTAAATCGAGATGAAATCCCTTACCTCATGTTTCCCTTTAGTTGAAAATGATTTAACCTCATGTATAATGGTTTTATATATTCTATTAAATTATAAAATAACTATATTAATTTTTATATTAGCATATATTATCCTCTTATAACTTCTTATCACTCATTCATTAATAATATTTCATTATTACCATTATTTTGTGTGTTAACTACTTTATTTTTACATGCATGTTTTGTTAATGAAGTTTTGGTTCTTTTGAAAAGTATATAGTTACATTATATATATAATTATATTAAATTTATAAATATCATATTTATTAATTATATAATTGTTTATAATCATTCATGAAATTTGAGCATGGAAAATGAATCACATCGCTTTGTAGAGATGGTAGGTCATATGTATGTACAAGTGATGTTATCATTTCCTTAATGGGTTAAAGGGTAAGTAATTGGATAATATATTAATTTTATCTTATAAATATTATATCATAATTATCATATATATTAATTACTTTCATCATTATGAATATCCATGTGAGTCAGTGATGGAAAAAATATTACCTCAGTTCACGAGGTGGTAGTCCGTTGTACACACGAGTGACTGTTTTGTTTCCCATTTTATGGAGAAGGAGATTGATAAATTTTATTACATCAACATAATAAACTATTATTATATTTTAGATACCAGTTTTATTATAATGAAATTATTAATAGAAAATTGAAGTTGGTAAAAGAATAAGTAAAAAAAGAAAGAGCTCGATGAAGATGATTGTCTTCGCTTAAAAAACCCCAATTGGATCACTTATTAAAAACCCTAGGGTTAGTCTATTGGGAATAAAGGTATATCTAGAACATAGATATGTATTTTGGAGAGATATTTTTGTAGGTTTTTTTCAAGATAAATGGCTTAATATTTTTATATAAGTGAGGGAGTAGATGCCCTTTTATAATTGATGTGAGTGGCACACTTTTAATTTTTTAAAGTTTTAAAATGATGTCAAGTCACTTTCTTGAAAAAATGCCTCTAAATAGATCATTTTTAATGTGCTAAGGGTAAGTTAGAAATATAACTAACCAATTGGGTTTCAAAAAAAATAAGGTTATTTTAACCCTTATCTTTATATATTAACCCTCGATAAACCTGTTTTGACCTTAACCAAAGTAATTAATTTTTACTATTTTTATTATTCATTATGACCAAAAATTAAGTTGAAATTATTGAATAATATTAATTATAATGATTATAAATATTTAATCCATTTTATTAAATTCAATTCACATAAGTTCAAGAATTTAATTTATAAATAAATCCCTAAAATGTGTCGAAAACAGTTTTTCAAGAAATACATTTTCGAAGCATAATATGATGTTACATTAACTCTATGAATGGTAATAATCGTTATATAGTTTTAAATTAATTTATTTATATATATAATCTATAAATTTCATTTAAATAATTCACCATTAAAATTTATTTTAATTAATTAAAATTGAAAGGCATTATGTATTTAAAATAGTTTTCAAAAAAATATCTTTTTTTACATCCAAATGATCTCATATTTATTTCTATCAAATTTATAATCAATATATGGATAATAATACATATTATAAAAAATTATTATAAATAAAATTGGCAATTATTAAATACTACATTTTCAATCATTTATAAATCTTATTTCTCAGGGAAATTTTCAAAAACTCGTTCTAGGCTTATTTTGACCAAGTAATTTCAAAATTGATATCCATCATATCAAATTAGAATTTCTGTTCCATGAAATATTAGAATAATCATTGTATTATAGTTTTATTAAAATGTAATTTTCACTTACTATAAATAAATCTTGGGTGTTATGGTAGAGTAAAGTTAGACCTTTTTGTATATGAAATACAGTAGGGTACTTCTCAATTGAATTGATCAAGTAATTCGCACACTACTACAGATTGAGATTTTATCAGTTCTAGAAATGAATTTCATCAATTATAAAAAAGCATTTATGTTGTAAGCTCCATTAAAATCCATTAACTTTTATCATTTTTAGAAAAGGCGCTAATAAATAGTGTGTGATCAGCACTAAAAAATTAATATTATTTGAGCTTCCAACCTGTCCCTTTTTAGGGATCCCCCCTCCTCAATATATCCACTCCATCCCACGACCTTTTCCTTTATCAATGGTCATCTCTACCATCGCTATATCCCAAGAACATGTACTTTATAAATACCCATCCCCACCTGACACCATTTCTAATCCACCCACACATGCACCTAAACTTGTAGGGATTTAAACTTAGGACCTCCTTCTATTTAGGGAATTCCATTACCACTGTACCATCTGGATTTCTTCAATATTTTATGAGTTATCTATTTATATATATATACATTGTTATTTTTTATTTATATATTTATTCATATAATTAGTTTTAAATACATTTATAAAATATGTTTTTAAAGTTACCAATATATTTATATATTTATATATAATTTTATATTTACATATATATATATATTCATGTATATATTTATATATATTTGTATACTTTTATATTTACACATAAATTTTTCATAATGTTTTTATAAATTTCATATTTATTGTAACTACATTTATGTGCGTGTGTGTGTGTGTGTTTGTATTTGTGTTTGTCTGTGAACTCTCTCTCTCTCTCTCTATCTCTTTCTCTATCTCTATCTCTCTCTCTCTATATATATTTTCTTGTGTTTTCATATATATTAATGTATATATTTTTTGTAATGTATAAAGATACATACATATCAAGTACACTTACCACTAGCCTAGAGGATTTTACTTGTTATATATTAACATATTTATCTATATGTATATATATCATGAAATATATATATCTTATTTATTTATTTATTTACACATATTATTATAATATATAGATAAATATATATATTTTATTAATACACACACATACTTGTATATATTTAGATATAAAAATTATATATACATTTGTATAGGCATATATTTAAATATTCATACATTTCTTTAAGGTAAGTAAAATGATTAGTTTTTTATTTTAAATAAAATGGATAATAAATATTTATTTCCATATGGTTTATATATTTAAAAAAATATTTTATATGTAAATATGCTTAAATATTTATTTATATAATTAAATATTTATATATAAATATATACAAATATGTATATATAAGCATATATTTAATTATAAAAAAACTAAAATATGAAAAAGGGTAAAATTTCAATACCATAATATCCATATGATTGTAATACCTAAGAATAAATTCAGTCTCCACTTAAAAAAGTTTATAAGACCCTATTAAATGATGGTGAAATCTCATCGAATATTAAAAAATTAGTATATCCCAAATAAAAACTCAGTTTTGGTGGCCTTATAATTATTTGTTGACCTTGAAAAAATAGTGACCATGGTCCCACATGATCAACATAATGTATATCTCTTCTCAATATTCAATTTGATATGTGGTAGAGCTCATATGGACACCCAAATCAAAATTTATGGTCGTTTGAAATTCAAGTCATGTTTTCAACTTATCTTAAAATATTAATTATTTTTAAAAAAAATCTTATCAATTTTTTTTATTAAATTCCTATTACTCAATAATAATTATAAAATTATTAATTAATATTTTTTTTAATTTAAAAAAATCACTGAATATATTACATGTTAATTATAAATACTTATTTAGTATTATATACATCATATTTATGAAAATATATTTTATATATATCAATATAAATATATTTAAATATTAAAATATGATTTTTAATATATATATATATATATATATATATATATATATATATTAAGGAAAACATTTATTAGCTCTAATAAAAGTACTTATAAATCCCCAACTAGTAGAAAAAATTCTTTTAGTGGCCACCAAAAGTCACCCCTAAAGTCCTATAGTGGTTGTCCAATGACCACCAGATTGTGGACGCTTTTGGCCCATAGCTATTTCCTATAGGGTCCACCAATTGCAGGGACTATAGCCTTTAGACACCTCTATTTGGTAGTCTCTATAGTCTTCCCCAGTTTGACAGATATCATTCTCTATATGGCAGTCATTATAGGCTCCCTTGGTTTAACCTATAGCGACCACCATATGGTGGCTACTATAGATTTTTAATTTTTTTTAAATCACAACAGAAATTCAAAAACCAAAAAACTACCATAATTTAAAAGTTTTAATAAATGTATCTATAATATGTAAAACAACAGACTTGCACTATTAGAAAATAATTCCATTCTCATGCCTTTAATTCATCATTTTACTAGAACCATTGGTATTGAGTCTCTATCAGCAGTCTATACCATTGTTTTGTAAAAAACATAGGTATATATAAGAATATACCGATATTTTTTACAAACTGTTGGTATAACCACTTCACACAATACCCTCAGCCTATCTTCCCCACTCATGATCCCTAATTTCCCATCACCCAAGTGGTGTCCTCCCCTCTCATATCCTCTAGCGACCTCCCCTAATTCAGGGATTTTTTTGATTTCACTCTTCTTCGTCATCAGATTAGTGAGTTATGAATCCTTCATATCTTCTATTGAGCATTGTTTTCATTTTCATCAATGTATCAAAACCTAACCAAAATCATGTTAATTCATTATTCTTCCTAATTATTTGAAAAAAGGTTTTTTTATACTTTTTTTATATTATTTCATAATAAATGTGATTATTGTACATATATATGTTTTTTAATTTAGTTATTTGATACTTATACATAAATCCAATATAATTTTTTTTTGTAATAAGTATTAATTGATTATGTAATTAATTGAAGTAGTAATTTATTTATTTTTTTAATGTATTATGGGGTTATTATATTTCCTATGATTATATAGAATAATTTATGGGAGAGAACTTAGATAATTTAGTGGGAAGTTAGGATAGATACTTAGTTGGTCATATATGTGAAATTGGGTTTGATATGATTTAAATTATTATGCAAATTTTTATGAGGATATTCCACTACAATGGAGTAAATAATTTGGGGATGTGGTTCTCTCATAAAAATTAAACCATATAGACATGGTTATCCCATGAAAATACACCCTAATGATATGGAACTCCCATATAAAATGAACTATGTGGAAATTTTTCTCCCATGGAAATATATCACAAGGACATGAAGCTCTAAAAGATATCTATTGTTTCCCAACCTTATCTATTTTGGTACTTACCCATGTTCATTATTGTGAAATTTTATTGTGAGACATTCTCTTAAATATGTCCGTATTTCATCTAATTCTTCTCACATAATCTGATTGTTTGTTATTATTTTTGGTTACTTATGTTTATCAAAATGGTATTGTTGATTATTAATTCATCTAGATTTTATATTCACTGTGTATGAATATGAAATGGAATTTAAAAGGTATTTTCATTTTTTATAATCATGTTCATTGGCTATAAGGTTATGTTTTATTCAAAATTATTATTTTCATTTAGCCTAAATCTGTTTCTATGTGAATGAAAATTTGATCATTTTCTCTTGTTATTCCTTAATCCTCATTCAAATTTTATTTAAAAGACACATTGTATCCTCATAAATTAAAGTTAATTCCTTTATATGTCCATATTTCATTAAATATCAGGAAACATATTGTCATATATGTTTTAAAAGTTGATAACTTGTATGTATTAAAAGATATGTAGAAAATTACATTCTTTCATGCTTTTATTTTTTATTGGAAACTAAAATATTACAATAGAATGGCGTGGATGTATTCCCATCAGACATCCCATCTACCACAATTTGTCCTCCTCTACTTCAGGCTGCATGGGATGTTCCCATATATTCCTCTATCATCATCTTATTTAGGCTCAACTTCTCATATACTATTTCCATATCCTATGATATATCCCCATACCTTTTATTTTTATCCTACCATGTCTACTCTGCCTCCATTTCCTACTTCTATCTATCCAGGATCTGATGATTTTTCTCATTTAGCTTCCACTCCACCACATAAATATGACCCAATGCATGCATTTGAACTAGAACATCCTTTATAGGATACTAATTCAAAATATCCTATGGATCCATCTAAGACTAATGATCGTCCTAGATTAGGTTTTTTTATAAGTGTGTCAAATTATATCACATAATTTTTTCAATTGTACTGTGAATTAATTCTAATTTTTTTCTTTTATCTTATTCAAGGAGATATTCTCTAAGGAGATGTGGGTGCACCCATATGAGTGAAGTTAGGAACTATAAAACACTAATAATGGTATATCACAATGAAGATTTTCATGGAAATTTTGACCGAGTACAATGATATCATTCCAGTGAAACCAGTCTCATGGAGGAATATCTATAATCAAATAAAGGATAATGCATGGGAGGAAATATGGGTAAGATAATTTATTAAATTGATATCTATATTATTACTTTATTTATATGAATTAATTTTTTTTTCAATGTTTGTTTTTCTTTCCAAATGGTCAAGCTACTAAGGTCGCATGGTTGATAGAACTTGGAGAATATTGGTGATCATATAAAAAAGAGTTATACTTTGGTTAGAAGAGTAGAGTCAAATATGAGTTAGAGGGTGTACCAAAATAAAATGACTTCCCAACAACACAATGCCAGGAAATGATCATATATTTGAAGAGTAACGATTTTAAGGCATTCCTAAACTTTAATGGTTTGTATTGAAAATATAAACCTTATTAATTTTATTGTTTTTTTTTCAAGATTCATCATAAAAGAAAAAAAATAACAAGGATTATATGACGTATACTCACACTTTGGGGTACAATATAATTCATGTTCATGAGAAGCGCCAAATACTTTTTATGACAAACTGAGTTTTACTAGTCACTAACATAACTGAAAAAAACCAAATATTTATTTAAATTAACTAAATATAAGTTAATAAAATTAAATGAAATTGAATAAAAACTTATATAACCAACAAAAACATCACGTGCCTTATAAAGACCTGGAAATTTCAAGGAAATTTTTTTCTTAAATATTTTGGAATTTTACGAGTCTTTAGTTTCTGATGGCGCCTGATTCTGAGGCCTAGTGTGCCCGGAATCATTTTCTGAAGTTTTGTTCAGGTACGTTTAGTAAACGTACGTGCGGGTTTTTCTATCTGTTGAACTGGTTCTCGGAATTAAAATCTGAGGGCACCGATGAACTCATAGTGCCGGTATTCTCTTAAGGGGACCTTTACCGTAGTTGCATTTTGTACAGGTTGAAATTTAATTTTTGGGGATTCTTGATAAATTAAATAAAATTTATGTGTTATGTAAATTTTATAATGGTGGTGGTTAAATCTACCAAAGGGAGGTTGGAGGTGGGGCCCACACCCCCAATAACCTCCCATGGGAGGATAATTTGTGGTGGGGCCCACACTATCACCTAACCCCCCTTTAACCCCTTAAACCTTTGGACTTCCCATTAAAGTGTCAACTCACCCATGCTTTAATTTTGTGAGACCTTAGAAATTCTTTCCAACCCATGGAAATTAATTAAGGGAATCACTTAATTAATTTTTTGTGTGTTTGAAATATTTTGAAAGGCATGGCAAGATTATAATATTGGGGGAAGCCTATTATTATATTTGCCTTTGCAAATATTTGTGGGGAGACTTTGGAAGAAAACTCTTGGTGGAACTTCATTCTCTCGACGAAGAACATCGTTCTTCAACGAAGAACATCTCCGATGAAGAACTTGAAGAACTTCTCCCACGACACTTCCTCTTCGGACGCACCCCAACGTCAACGGAATCGACATCTATATTCTGCGACGCCGTCTTCCTCGACGCCCGAACTCCGCAATGCTCGTCTTCTGTGGCTCGTCGACGTGAAATGTTCTTGAAATCGAGGTAGGGGGTTATGATCAATTTTAATTGAATAAAATGGTTCCTCGTTATTCGTTGAAAACCATGGATTGTCTTCGGACATTTGATATCGCCTAACACGGAGGGCACGTGCCGAACGAACACGACCCGAAGACCTTCTGTTGATTCTTGTTTTTATTCGCAATGGCGGCGGTGATGGAAGAGGTGGCGGTGAAAAGAGTTGACGACGATCGAGGGGCAGTGACGACCGAAGACGATGGTGGAAATGGCGGTCGTGCACCGGATCGTTAGAGGAACGCGACACCGGGTGCCGTGCGAAGGGGAGAACACGGGCCGCTCAGCTGAAGAAGAACCGGACAATCCTAGGACTGGCCGGGCTGGAGAACTGCGGCCCGCGCTGGGCGGGCCGCTTCCGCGGGCGAACCGGCCGGCCACCTGCCGGTCGGGTGGAAGAAAACTGCGGCGCCAAGCGGCACCTCATGGAGGAGATAGCGGCCCGCTGTGCGGGTCTCTCATTCTGGAAATACCGGACAGCTTCGGCCAACTGGGAAGGGGAGGCGTCATCGCTCGACGCCGCCATTATGAGAAACTGGGGGGCCGCACGCCCCCCACTCCGCTCAGCTAGCTGCGGGCCGGGCCGCCCTTGCGCGGGTCAGGCCACCTGCCGTCGGTTCGTGCCCCACCGGTTTGGGCCGCATCCCACCGAGCCGGTCCGATCCCCACAAGGCTGGGCTGACCCCCCAGTCGGGTCAGACCCGCCGAGTCAGAACGGGCCGACCCGCCTGCCCACTGGGCTTGACGGGTCGGGACCGTTTCGATTAAACGTGGATATCTTCAAGACCGCGCGTCTGAACGATGCGCCTTCAGCGGAACTAGGTTCCTCATGACGAGATGGTCCTTTTGAGATACTCTGAGTGAGTTTTGGACGAATTTGGAAAACGGAAGGGTTTGGAACGAGCGTAATTCCAACCGGACCCCTGGAATGGAAAAGCCAACAACTCTCAGACCGGGCGTCTGATTGACGCACCGTCAGTCGTGTTTGGTTTCTTTTGATGAGACGGAACTTCAGGATACATCAACTCTGGACTTTGTGATAGTTAATATATTGACCCCATTTTCTCGAGAAGCGGACCCTCCCGGAATCGAGCGTGCTGTGTGCAGAAACCCTAGAGCTGGATGCGACTGCGACGTCTACCGTACTGGAATCCTCCGTGGGTTCGACGAAGATGGCTAATGTACTGGGATCCTCCATGGGTTCAATAGCGATGACTACTATACTGGGGTCCTCTGTGGGTTTGATAGTGATGACTAATGTTCTTGTATCCTGTATGGGTCCAGCAGTTTGACCTCTATACTTGTATCCTGTGTGGGTCTGACAGAGTAGCTGGTCTTGTATCTTGTGTGGGTCTGAGAGCTTAGGTGGTATTGTATCCTATGTGGGTCTGACAGCTTAGATGAATTAGTGACTAAATCTGATCATCTCTATTTCTATATAAAATATGTACACATGTGTCAGATGAGTCTTGAATTTCAATCATTATCAATGATGTGATTGACTTTACTTCCCGTGTGTACTGGTTTGTGATTGGGCTCGAGAGTTGGAGTCGAACTAAGATTGATAACTTAGGTATATGTATGGGCATATACCTAAGTAGGGTTGGTTGATACTTCGTGATTGTATCTTTCCTTTTTTGCTTTATCCTTCATGGATTCTGGGAGACCTTCGGGGGTCTCGGGGTCCCTAATGGGTATCGTTATACTCACCCCTTCACGGGCTATGCTCGCACCTCGTTGTGTTGGATGCAGACGACGGACAACGTTGATGAAGGTCGAGACCGAGCCAGGACCGGACGGTACCCAGAGGTGGACCACTTGGCGAGATGTACACAGAGTGGACGGATAGACCTGGGGTGCTGAGGAGGTCATATATACCCACCCTTCAGTTGGGATTCCCAGAGGACAACTCATTAGTTGCTGTTTTACTTTACTTCAGTTGTACTAACTTTTCAGTTGTACTGTACTTTACTGTTGGGCTTGTATTTCTGTCCCCTTTCCGTTTAGAACTTTCTTTTTTATACATTATTACTTAGTTTTTACTTCCAGCTACATACTCTATTGTTTTTTTTACTTATTAAAGGAAATAACTTCCCTTTTATCAAGATTTATGCCTTTGGTGCTAGTTGCCAGCCCCTGGCCTATGGAAGGCGGGCTTGGGGTAGTCATAGCATGGGTCCCGAGGACGGGTCGTGACAAATTGGTATTAGAGGAGTCGGTTCTACCACAGAACATAGAATCTGATTCTTTTCTGTGAAGCAATAGTGTTAAGAGTATTGAGTGTGGTTTTCAGTCCAGAGAGTCCAGTGTTGGTGTGGTGGCCGATGTATCCATACACCAGGACCATGACCTCTGATTTCCAGCTTAGTGCATGAAAACACTGATTGTGTGTGTGTTTCCTTTGGAAAGTTTTCTTTGTGTCAGCTCACCAGGTATACTATTTTAATTGTGGTGCACCTATGTCTTTTTAGGATGGCCCCACAAAGGCAGTCAGCTAGGGTTCTGAGTTACGTATGAGATGGTAGCCCACCGAGCGACGAGGCCTCGGTGTAGGGCCCCATCACAGCGGAGGCACCAGTGGTACCACTACCAGCTGAGCCACCAATACCACCAGCCCCAGCATTAGAGAGTGTACGCCACCTGAGTGCGTTTCACGAGTTCCAATGACAGAGGCCGCCCAGGTTCCATGGAGAGACGGACCCACATACAGCTGAGGATTGGCTAGAGGCTATCATAAGAGTTTTCAGACTGGTAGTGACACCAGCCGACTTCATGGTGATCCTTTCTGTGAGTCTCCTGCATGTAGTGGCAGGTATATTGTGTAGCCTCATTCTACAGGTGCATGATGAGACATCATTACTTTGGAAAAACTTCGAGAGTTTCTTCGGCTCTGAGTTTGTTCCAGGCACCCTTCGTGCGGTGCAGATTCAGGAGTTACTTCATCTGCAATAGGGCAGCATGACAGTAGCTCAGTACTCAGCAAGGTTCACTGACCTCTTCTGCTACTCCATGGATATGGTACGGGACCCATTCTTCAGAGTCTGTACCTTTGACCAGGGACTCAGGTATGAGATCAGGGTTTCGACGATTCCCCTCAGCATCTCGATGTAGGAAGGGGTACTGGAGAGAGCCCTTCTAGTAGAGAGTTTTCTCGCTGAGTAGTCACCAGCGGTGAGACCTTCTGAAGGACGACACATGGCGGAGTCTTCTATAGCCGGTAGTAGACAGTTGACGCAGAGGTCCAAGAAGACCCGGCCATCAGGTGGGCAACCTCAGGATACAGGTTCAGTTTTTCAGGGCACACGAAACAGATCCAGCCTTACGAGGAGCAAGCAGTGCTATGCATGCGGCGGGCAGGGCCACATGGCTCGTGACTGCCCAACCCACCATGAAGACGAGCAGAAGATAGTAGAGGGACCTCCCAGGTAGAGGGAGAGGTTTGATCATGGTGGTCCACTGGGAGCAGGCGGACGTGGCAGAGGAGTTGGCCGAGCGGGTGGTGGAAGACATTTCGAGGCACTACCACCACCACCACCAGGAGGTCCACCCCGACCACAGGGAGCTGGAAGACAGAGGTGGGCTCAACTCCAGGAAGTCGAGGCCTACGACCACGGCGCACCTGAGATGATTTGAGTTAATATATGTGTCTACTCCACCCTTGTTGTAGTACTTATAGACATAGGTGTGAGTCATTATTTTATTGTCGCTACCCTTGTTCGAAGCTCAGATATTCCTATGGAGTTGTTGGCTCGATCCTTATGGCTAGAGACTCCTACGGGAGCAGTCTGGACAATTATGCACTGGTGCTGATAGTGTGAGATTACTCTAGGAGGCGAGAGATTCAGCTGGGATCTTCTTGTTGCAGCGTCAAGGCCATACGACGTCATCTTGGGTATGGACTGGTTATCCATAGTTCATGCTCAGATTTACTGTATTAGGCGCAAGGTGCGGTGTATCCGCATGGATGGGACCAGGTTCACCTTCACCGGTGAGAAGGGATCCTTTGAAGCGCAGGATGGACTTACGTAGAGGAGGGGGAAATCGATCACACATTAGTTGGCTAGTTTCATCCTCGAAACGGTTGATGTGCGGAGTCCGAGTTTTCCTGTTGTGGTGGATCAGTACGCGGATTTTTTCCCTAACGATGTTCCAGGACTACCTCCTCACATAGAGGTAGACTTTTACATTGACCTGTACCCCGAGATAGCACTGATATCTACTCTAGCATATCGGATGGCTCCCACCGAGCTTCGTGAGCTGCGGGTACAGCTAGAGGACTTACAGGGGAATGGATTCATCCGACCCAGTGTTTCACCCTAGGCTTCTCTGATTTTGTTTGCCAAGAAGGTGGATGGGAGCTTACGACTATGTGTCGACTACCATCTCCTAAATCAGGTGACCGTGAAGAACAAGTACCCACTCCTGAGGATTGACTACCCCTTTGATCAGCTCAAGGGAGCATGATGGTTCTCGAAGATAGACCTCTGGTTAGGTTATCACCAGCTCAGAGTTTGAGGCAAGGATGTGTAGAAGACGGCCTTTAGGTGTCGGTATGGTCACTACGAGTTCTTGGTTATTCCCTTTGGTGTAACCAACGCACCATTAGTGTTCATGAGTCTCATGAACAACATCTTACATCCTTACCTTGATCTATTTGTCATAGTCTTCATCGAAGAAATACTGATTACTACTGAGGAGGAGCACACCTACCACTTGCGGGTTGTACTGGATACACTCCGAGAGCACCAACTTTATGGTAAGCTCTCGAAGTTCCATTTATGGATTCGAGAGGTTCACTTTCTGGGACACGTCATCTCAGAGGTAGGAGTTGCAGTGGATCCAGCGAAGATCGTGGCAGTACTTTCTTGGGAGCCACCCAGGAGCGTGACGGAGGTGCAGAGTTTCATGGGTCTGGCTGGGTACTATCGGAGGTTTGTGCCAAACTTCTCCAGAGTTGTAGCACCGCTTTCAGCTTTGACGAAGAAGGGGAAACCCATCGTGTGGTCAAATAGATGTCAGTAGAGCTTTCAGGAGTTAATGCATAGGTTGACTAGTGCACCCATCTTGAGGCTGCCAGAGGAGGGCATAGGGTACGTAGTTTATTACGACGCATCAGATACCAGACTCGGGTGTGTCTTGATGCAGGAGCGAGAAGTGATCACCTATGGTTCATGGCAGTTGAGACAAGACGAGCAGAACTATGCTACCCATGACCTGGAGTTGGTATCAGTGGTCTTTGCCTTAAAGATATGGCGACACTATCTTATAGGAAATCATTTTATAGTCTACTCTGACCACCAGAGTCTCAGGTACATCTTCTTGCAGAAGGAACTGAACCTGAGACAGCGGCGATGGCTCAAGTTCCTCCAGGAATATTACTTTGAGATAGTCTATACTCCTGGGAAGGGGAACGTTGTAGCAGATGCTCTCAGTAGGAGATCGGGCATTCAGCTGCTAGGAGAGGTGACAGAGCAGTTATCCGCGTTGTAGATATCCTTTGTAGATAGAGATGGGGCAGCCTTTCTTCAGTATCTTACAGTCACTCCTCCACTTCTTCAGCGTGTCAGAGAGAAACAACATGGATACTTTGACTGTGAGACGCGACATGCTCAGATATCCTCATGGAAGGCACCTGATGGGTTTATTGAAGGTGGGGAGCATGTCATCCTCTTCAGAGGACATACCATGGTACCAGTTTCATTACAGGAGGAAGTGTTGAGGGAGTTCCACACTTCCTCTCTAGTGTTACATCCAGGAGTGGCGAAGATGTATCAGGACCTCAGATGACAGCACTAGTGGACAGATATGAAGAAAGCAGTAGCAGAGTCTGTCTTGTGATACCTCACCTGACAGCAGGTGAAGGCGGAGAACCAGGTACCAGTAGGCTTGGTACATCCCTTAGAGGTCCCCAAGTGGAAGTGGGACGGGATATCCATGGATTTCGTGATGTGGATTCCACGTACATCCAGAGGACACAACTCTATCTGGGTGATCGTCGACCGACTCACCAAGTCGGCCCACTTCTTACCGATGTAGAGAGCTTGGGATGTCTCTACCTTCAGGAGATCGTACGACTTCATGTTGTGCCATCGATTATCGTCTCCGATCAAGATGCTTGTTTCACTTCCCAGCTATGGAAGGGGTTACATGAGGATTTTGGCACGCATCTTCTCTTGAGCACCACCTTCCATCCTCAGAAGGACGGTCATACTGAGAGGACCATTCAGAATCTTGAGGACATGCTCCGTGCATGTTTCCTAGACTTTGGTCATAGTTGGGAGGATCACTTATCCTTGGTGGAGTTTGCATAAAACAATAGCTACCACTCCACCATCGGGATGGCACCTTACGAGGCACTGTATAGCCGACCTTGCAGATCACCTCTGTGTTGGACTGACACAGGGGAGTCAGCACTTGTAGGACTAGATATGGTGCAGGCTATGGCAGAGAAGGTGCAGATCATCCAGGAGCAGATGAAGACTGCATATAGCATACAAAAGTCCTATTCTAAAAGGAGAAGGAGACCACTGGTGTTTGAGTATGGAGACCACGTCTTCCTACAGGTCTCACCTCAACGAGGTCTACGGAGATTTGGCTGGGGCAGCAAGTTATCTCTGTGTTTCATCGGACCATTCCAGGTCCTCAACAGGGTAGGTGAGGTGGCTTACCACCTGGCCCTTCCACCTCAGTTGCACTAGGTGCACGACATCTTTCACGTATCTCAGCTGAGGAGATACGTGCACAACCCATCACACATCATCGACCTTGGGGAGCTGGACATCGATGATGGGAAGACATTCATGGAGGTCCCAGTGGAGATCGAGGATTGACAGGAGCAGGTCCTACGTGGATGGT
Organism: Viscum album; assembly: GCA_963277665.1. Lineage (NCBI taxonomy): Eukaryota > Viridiplantae > Streptophyta > Magnoliopsida > Santalales > Viscaceae > Viscum > Viscum album. The sequence continues at coordinate 1,058,593,691 of OY728133.1, forward strand.
CAATTCCTCTGGTGCGCATTTGCTGGCAGCACGAGAACCTCCAGGAGAGCACATGAGAGCGGGAGGCTCACATGCGTGCTCAGTACCCTCATTTGTTTCCCTAGTGTGTGTTGTAGCTTTACGAGGACGTAAATACCTGCGGTGGGGGTAATGTAAATACCCGGAAATTTCACGTCAATTTTTTTTTAAATACTTTGGAATTTTATGAGTCTGCAGTTTCTGACGGCGCCTGATTACAAGGCTTGGGGTACCCGGAATCATTTTCTGAAGTTTTTTCTGGGTACCTTCAGTAAACATACGTGCGGGTTTTTCTATCTTTTTAACCAATGCTCATAATTGAAATCTGATGGCACCGATGAACTCGTAGTTCCGGTATTCACTTAATGGGATCTTTACCATAGTTGCGTTTTGTACAGGTTGAAAGTTAATTTTTGGGGATTCATGATAAATTAAATAAAATTTATGTGTTATGTAAATTTTATAAAGGTGGTGGTCAAATCCACCAAAGGGAGGTTGGAGGTGGGGCCCAAACCCCACATAACCTCCCATGGGAGGATAATGTGCGGTGGGGCCCACATGAGAACCTAACCCCCCTTTAACCCCTTAAACCTTTGGACTTCCCATTAAAGTGCCAACTCACCCATGTTTTAATTTTGTGAGACCTTTGAAATTCTTTCCAACCCATGGAAATTAATTAAGTGAATCACTTAATTAATTGTTTGTGTGTTTGAAATATTTTGAAAGGCACGGAAAGATTATAATCTTGGGAGAAGCCTATAATTATATTTTCCTTGGAAAATATTTGTAGGGAGACTTTGGGAGAAAACTCTTGGTGGAACTTCATTCTCTCGACGAAGAACACTGTTCTTCAATGAAGAACATCTCCAACGAAGAATGCGAATAACTTCTCCCGCGACGCTTCCTCTTCGGATCCAACCTGACGTCAACGGAATCGAAGTTCGTATTCCGCGACGCCGTCTTCTACGACGCCCGACCTCTGTGACGCTCTTCTTCCGTGGCCCGTTGACATGAAACATTCTTGAAATCGAGGTAGGGGGTTATGATCAATTTTAATTGAATAAAATTGTGCCTCATTCTTCGTTGAATACCATGGATTATCTTCGGCCATTTGATATCGCCTAACGCAGAGGGTGCAGGCCGAACGAACATAGCCCGACGACCCTCCATTGATTCTTGTTTTTATTCGCAATGGAGCCAGTGATGGAAGAGGTGGAAATGACCGAAGTTGACGATGATTGGGGGGCAGTGATGACCAAAGGCAGCGGTGGCCGTGCGCCGGCCCGTTAGAGGACCGCAGCACCGGGTGCCACATGGAGGGGAGACCGCGGGCCACAACCACGGGCTGTTCGGCTGAAAAATAACCAGCCGGCCCCACGACCAGCCAGGCTGGAGAACCGCGGCGCCTCATGGCGCCACGCTGTTGAGAACCACGACCCACGTTGGGTAGGCCGCTTCTGCAGGAGAACCGGCCAGCCAGCTGTCGGCTGAGCAGAATAAAATCACGCGCCAAGCGACACTGCGTGGAGGAGACAGCGGCCCGCTGTGTGGGCCGCTCATGCTGGAAAGATAGGCCGACTTCAGCCGGCCGGGCAGGAGAGGTGGTGCCGCCAACACTGCTGTTACGAGAAACCCCCCCCCCCTCCCCCTGCTTCGGTCGGCCACCTGGCCGAGCCGCAGCCAGACGCAGGTCGGGCCGCCTACCACCAGGTTGGGCCATGCCGACCCCCCATCCATGTCGAACCCGGCGAGTCCGAATGGGCCAACCCGCCAGCCCACTGGGCTTGACGGGCCTGGCCCGTTTCACTTAAATGTGGATATCTTCAAGACTGTGCGTCCGAACGACGTGCCGTCAGCGGCACTAGGATCCCCGTGATGAGACGATCCTTTTGAGATACTCTAAGTGAGTTTTGGATGACTTTTGAAAATGGATGGGTTTGGAATGAGCGTAATTCAAACCGGGCCCTTGGAACAGAAAAGCCAATAACTCTCTGACCGGGTGTCTGATTGATGCGTCGTCAATCGCGTTGGGTTTCTTTTGATGAGACGAAACTTCGGGATACATCAAATCTAGAATTTGTGATAGTTGATGTGTTGAACCCCTTTTCTTAAGGAACAGACCCTCCCAGAATCGAGCGTGTTGTGTGCAGGAACCCTAGAGCTGGCTGCGATTGTGACGTCTACCGTACTGGAATTCTCCATGGCTTCGACAACGATGACTACTGTACCGGGATCCACCGTGGGTTCAACAGCGATGACTACTGTACTGGGATCCTCTGTGGGTTCGACAGCAATAACTACTGTTCTTGTATCCTATGTGGGTCTGACAATTTGACCTATGTACTTGTATCCTATGTGGGTCCGACAGAGTAACTGGTCTTGTATCCTGTGTGGGTCCGACAACTTAGCTGGTCTTGTATCCTATGTGGGTCTGATAGCTTAGATGAATCAGTGACTACTTCTGATCATCTCTATTTCTATATGAAAGATGTATACCTATGTGCGATGAGTCTTGACTTTCAATCATTATCAATGATGTGATTGACTTTACTTCCTGTGTGGACTAGGTTGTGCTTGGGATCGAGAGTTGGAGCCGAACTGAGATTGATAACTTAGGTATATGTATGGTCATATACCTAAGTAGGGTTGTTTGATACTTCCTGATTGTATCTTTCCTTTTTTGGTTTATCCTTCATGGATTCTGGGAGACCTTCGGGGGTATCGGGGTCCCTACTGAGTATTGTTATACTCACCCCTGCACGGGCTATGCCCGCACATCATTGTATTGGATGCAGACGATGGATAGCATTGAAGAAGGTCGAGAGTGAGCCAGGACCCTATGGTACCCAGAGGTGGACCACTTGGTGAGATGTACACGGAGAGGATGGACGGACCTAGGGTGATGAAGAGGCCATTTGTACCCACTCTTCAGTTGGGATTCCCGGAGGATAACTCAGTAGTTGTTGTTTTACTTTACTACAGTTGTACTAGCTTTTCTGTTGTACTGTACTTTACTATTGGGCTTGTATTTTCATCCCCTTTCCTTTCAGCACTTTCTTTTGTATATAGTAATACTTAGTGTTTACTTACAGCTGCGTACTCTGTTGGTTTTGTTTACTTATTAAAGGCATTGCCTTCCCTTTTATCGGGATTTATGCCTTTGGTGCTAGTCGTCATCCCCTGGCCTATGGAAGGTGGGTTTGGGGTAGTCACGACACGGGTCCCGATGATGGGTCGTGACATGCCTAATAGAATAATACCCACTAAAATAAAAAATAATATATCCTAAATGAATAAAATAAACATTATATAATCAAAATTGAACCAATAATTTCCAATGAAACCCACCCTAAAATGAGTTGGACCAAACAAAAAAAATTGACCAAAATAATATTGAACATAAATAGGTTTAGGTTCATCAATTTAAATGGAATCAAAAACCCACTGGTGATAAACAACTCTTTGGTCCTTTTCCAAATAGAACAATGCCCAGTTAAACTAAAGAGATCAAATTGACATTACCCAAACTAATGTAAACTAGATAGATTATAACTAAACAAATAAAAAATTATTTAAATTGAATCATCATGAAATCAATGAAAAGTAAATGAATTGAATCATACTAACTAGAAGGCATGGAAAACACATTGAATAGATCTGAACAATACCAAACAAGATGAAACTAGATGAAAAGGAACTAAACCAGACCACATAAAACTATACAAACCCAAATCAATGAGAATCAAACTAAATTAATTTGATTTGAATAAAATAAAATGTAATTTAATGGAAATCAAATCAACTAACACATACAATACTGAACCAAATAAAATCAAATCAAATCAAATTACATTGAATTGAATTAGGATGAAACAAAATGACCTAAAATTATATATATTGAACTAAACTGATATGATTTGAACTATACTTAATTTATCTGGATATAAATTTATTGAATAATCCTAATTTTTCTTTAAATAAAACTAACTCAAACCCCATTAAATTAATAAAAAATGAATGAAAATTAATAAAAATAAATTAAATATCCAATACATACCAACTCAATACAAAATATAATAAAACTAATCTGAATATACCTTAACAAAAGTAATCAAAGTTCATTGAAATATAATTGAATTTGTTTTGTTTCTTTATCAATTTTATATTATTCAATAATGTAGTATTATAGTAATTAATTTCATTTCCAATAAGAAATATTTGGAATCCAAGGTTGTGTGCATTAAGAGAAATTGTTTTTCTTGATTGGGATGAAAATACATATAAGTGTTGTAAATTCATAAACATAATAAAATATTGTAAGTATTTTTATTGATATTTCAAATTTGGATATGTGATTCATAATTAGATATATTATTTATATTTTCAACAGTGTTCCATGGAGGCCCTCAATGAGAGAGAATATGAAAAATTTGTGATAAATGATTATTTGAGACTAGTATTAGGTGTCGATCAACATGGGAGAATAGGATGTTGCCCCGGGAAGAGAATCATACCCACTAGGTATTGGACCTCATCTAGTGCCTCTCAAAGCTCTGACAGTACCGAGCTATAAAATGCTCATTTAGAAGCATCTAAAGCCAAATAATATCTATATGGGAGCACGAAAGAGGTAAAAATGGCCACTAAGAAGTTTTTAAAATATATCATATATTTATGTCCATATATTTTATTAGAGTATACTAATGTTTTTGATTCATGTATGGAAACAATATGCTCTTAATATGATGCATCACGTGATGGAATGAGGGTTCTAATGGTAGTTGAGGTGATGAAACATTTAGTGATAATGAAAATGCTAAAGATGTTGTTGTTGATACTCCAAACGATGATGATGATGAGAATGTTGGTGATGTTGGTGATGATTATGATGGTAGTGGTGGTGATAATGGATATATTTATCCCCTCCATTTTGATTTGACAGTAAAGAGAAATATGTGTGGAATGTGTTTAACAATTAAAACTGATCGATTGTGTGCATTTAATATATATGTTATAGTATTGTAAATGGATTGAAAACTATTGATAAGTAAGAAATTGGTTAAATGATAAATATACAATATATATACTACATGGAATTCTTGTCATGGTTGGTATTTTGTTTTTAGATTCAGGTACTGATTGTGCAGAGCTGCTGGATGGGCTTATCGTGCTAGCTGGGGAGAGAAAGCAATACCAACAGTTCACTAAACCATTGGTACATATTTATACCAATATTTTATATTGAAACTATTATTATAATATGGTTAGGGGATGGTAAGATATGCCCATGATTTCATGAACCATTTATATACATCTATATCAATGGTTTATTAAAAATTGTGTGTCTTTAGAGTTTCCCTTGGGCTATACAAATAGTTTCCATTGAAACCATTAGTATAGACCTATATCGATGGATTAAAACCCCATGGTTCATTAAACCATTATTATAGGCTATACTAATAGTTCTATGGCCTATACCAAGGGTTTTAAACCATTAGTGTAGGGTACTTTTCTAGCAATTCATAAATATCATTTTCCACTCATTTTCTAAGATCCGTAACCATAATTAAATAAAAAAGTACATGAAAAAAAATTAATAAAATAATTAATTCAATAAAAATCATAAAAAACTAATAATTGAAATGAACTATAATATTTTAATTAAAACTTAGTACAACTGTCTGAGTTCATTTGATTTTGAATATATATTAACAGTTTCTAAACATTCTTTTAAAATTTGAAACTATTTATTTTGTCATTTTGGGAAGACCACATGTACGATTGACATGTCATCATATTATAGTCATAAAAAATATTACTAATATGGTTTTTCTATGATTTCACCTCATTCTGTGGTTGTTTTATATAGATATAACTATTAAACACATGTTTTTCTATTTTAAAACATTAAAGTGTTTTTTCTATTCATCACAGGAAAATAGAACCTCAGATTGAAGTTACTTCTACTCAAACATTTTATAATTAACTATATGGTTGATATCTTATGATTTCATGGAATTAATAGTTCTTTTGGTTGGTTTTGACCCCCTGATGTATGTTTTTAAAGGGCGTCAAACCTTTAAAAACTACTTATTTGGTCATTCGAGGTATGATTCACATCATATTGATGTGTTTTCTACTTTTACACATAATAAATAATACTAATATGGTTTTCCTTTGATTTCACATCATTTTGTGTCCATTTGTTATTGATCTGACTGTTAAATGCATGTTTTATGTTTTAAAACAATAAATGTGTGTTTTCAATAATCCTGAGAAATAGCACCTCCAATTGATATTTTGTCTACTCAGACATTTCAGAATTCAATGTATAGTTGTTTTACTATGATTTAATGAAATTTTGAGGTTGTTAATTTGGCTTTGACCCCTAGATGCACATTTTTAAAGGGCGTCAAACCTTTAAAAATTGTGTATTCATTCGTTCTGGGTAGACCGTACGTATGATTGATGTTTCACCTGATCATACACTTCAAATATAATACTAATATGGTTTTCCTATTATTTAACATCATTATGAGAATTTTTTATGGATCTATTTGTTAAACACATGTTTTGGTGTTTTAAAACACTAAAAGTGAATTTTCGATCATCCTGAGAAAAAGACACCTATGAATGACATTAAATCTACTTGAAAATTTCAAAAATCACTATATTGTAGTTTTCCAATGATTTCATGGAATTCATAGGTTGTTCAGTTCGTTTTGACCCCTAGACACACATTTTTTAAGGGTGTCAAACCTTTATAAACTAGTTATTTGGTTGTTCTAGATAGAACCCACATCTGATTGACATTTTATCTACTCCTACAGAACATATATAATACTAAGATGGTTTTTATATGGTTTCACATTATTCTGAGATCATTTTTATGTATTTGACCATTAAATGCATGTTTTGGTGTTTTAAAACACTAAAAGTTTGTTTTCGATCATCCCAAGAAAACAGTACATCTGATTGATGTTTTGTCTACTAAAACATTTTAAAAACAATTTTAAAGTTGTTTTCCTATGATTTCATGGAATTTTGAAGTCATTTAGTTGGTTTTGACCCTGGATACACGTTTTTAAAGGGTGTCAAACCTTTAAAAATGATTATTCAGTCATTACAGGAAGACCACACATTTGATTGACATGTTATTTACTAATACACATCACAAATAATACTAATATGTTTTTTTGATGAATTCACATCCTTTTGAGGCCATTTTATATGGATCTAACTATTAAATGCATGTTTTGGTGTTTTAAAATAATAAAAGTTTGTTTTCAGTCATCCCAATAAAATAAAACGTCAAATTGATGTTTTTTCTCCTCAACCAATTTTAAAAACATTTTATATATGTTTTCTTATGATTTCATGGAATCTGGAGTTCATTTGGTTGGTTTTGACACCCAAACGCGTGTTTTTAAAGGGCACCAAACCTTTAAAAATTGTGTATTCAGTAATTTTGGTAAAAATAAACATCTTATTGAGGTTTTATCTACTTATACATGTCAAAAAAATTCTAATATGGTTTTCCTATGATTTCATGCCATTCTGAGGTCATTTTTTATGGATCTAACTATTAAATGCATGTTTTGGTGTTTTAAAACACTAAAAGTGGGTTTTTTGTCATCCCAAGAAAATGAAACATATTATTTATGATCCATCTACTTGAACATTTCAAAAATATTTGTATAGTTATTTTATTATTATTTCACACTATTCTAAGGTCGTTCTAGTAGTTTTGACCCCTAGACGCATGTATTTATAGGAGGTCAAAGCTTTAAAAACCGCTTATTCTGTCATTTTGAGCAAACCACACATCCTATTGATGTTTCATATAATAATATGTTTTAAAAATAATAATAAGATATTTTTCCTTTTATTTCATTTCATTATTATGTCATTTTTTATGGATCTAACCATTAAATGCATGTTTTGTGTTTTCAAACACTAAAAGTGCATTTTTGGTCATCTTGAGAAAATAAAACCTGTAATTGATGATTTCTCTACTAATCCAAATAAAAAATCATGTTATAGTTTTTTTCTAATGATTTTATAGCATTCAGATATCATTATGAGGGTTTTGACCCCCATACACGTGTTTTTAAAGGGGACAAACCTTTAAAACCCACTTATTCGGTCGTTTCAAGCAGAGCACACTTATTATTGATGTTTCATCTACTCTAACAAGTCAAAAATAACACTAAGATTTTTTTCCTATGATTTCACATCATTATGATGATTTTTTATATGGATATGACTGTGAAACACATGTTTTGGTGTTTTAAAACATTAAAAGTGAATTTTCAGACATCCTTGGAAAAGAACACCTTGAATTAACATTCTGTCTATTGGAAATTTTTAAAAATCATTGTATGGTTGTTTTCATATGATCTCATGGAATTTTATGGTCATTAATTTAGTTTTCACCCATAGATTCATCTTTTTAAAGGGTCCCAAACCTTTAAAAACTAGGTATTCGGCCTTTCTAATAAGATCGCTCATCTGATTGACATATTTTCTACTTGTACACACTAAAAATAATAATAATATAGTTTTTATATAATTTTACATCATTATAAGGATATTTTATATATATATATATATAACCATTTAAATAATTTTTTAGTATTTTAAAATGGTAAAAGTGTATTTTTGATCATCCTAGGAAAACAACACCTTGTATTGTCATTCCATCTACTTGAATGTTTCAAAAATCATTTTTTTTGTTATTGTTGTCTAATTTCATGGCATTCAGAGTCTATTATATTGGTTTTCACCCCCTAATGCATGTTTTCAAAGGGAGGTAAACCTTTTAAAACTAGTTATTTGGTCATTCCAGAAAAACCATACATCTAATTGACATGTTGTCTTCTTATATAATTCAAAAAGAATAATATATTTTTCCTATAATTTCATATCATTATAAGACTGTTTTCATATAATATGACCATTAAATGCATGTTTTGGTGTTTTAAAGCATTAAAAGTGCATTTTTTGTCATCCTAGGATAACAAAACCTCTTATTGACTTTCCATATACTCAACTATTTCAAAAATAACTGTACAATTTCTATCGTATGATTTCATACCATTCAGAGGGTTTTCGATTGGTTTTGACCCCCTGACACACATTTTTAAAGGGAATAAAGCCTTTAAAACCGCTTATTCAGTATTTTTGGACATTTTACATAGATTATTGACATCACATCTACTCAAACATTTCAAAAATAGTACTAAGATAGTTATACTTTGATTTTATTTCATTTTGAGACTATTTTCTATGGATCAAATTTTTAAACGCATATTTTAGTTTTTTAAAACAAGAAAAATTTGTTTGGGGTCATATTGGAAAAATAAAACCTTTGATTGATGTTCTTTATTCTTTTCTATTTTAAATATCATGATATAGTTTCTATATTATGATTTTATGGAATTTTGAGGTCGTTCGATTAGTTTTAACCCCTAGATGCATGTTTTTAAAGAGTGTTAAACCTTTTAAAACTAATTATTGAGTAATTCCAGGAATAACACACATCAAATTAACCTATATTCTACTCATAGAAATCAAAAATAATACTAATATGGTTATATTATGAATTCACATCCTTATGAGGCCATTTGTTAAGGATATAACTATTAAATGCATGTTTTTTTATTTTATAATAGTGAAAGTGTGTTTCTAGTCATCCGAGAAAAATGAAAGTTCTAATTGAAATTTTGTCTCCTTATTCATTTTACAAATCTCTATATGGTTGTTGTTAAATTATTTAACATCATTCAGAGGGAGTTCGATTGGTTTTGACCCTTGAATGTATTTTTTAAAGGGCATCAAACCTTTAAAATGGATTATTCGATCGTTCTGAGAAGACTACACATCTAATTGGTGTCTTTTATATTCATACACATAAAAAATAACACTAATACGATATTCTTATGAATTCATGTCATTATAAGGCCATATTTTATGGATTCAACTATTAAACACATGTTTTCTTGTTTTAAAACAATAAAAGTATGTTTTTGGTCATCGTAGGAAAAAAAACCTCTAATTAGAATTCCATATCCTCAAACATTTTAAAAATAATTGTATGGTTGTTTTTCTTATGATTTCATGGATTTCGAAGGTCGTCTGGTTGGTTTTTACCCCCAAAAGCACATTTTTAAAGAGCATCAAACCTTTAAAAACTGCTTATTGGTCATTCTGGGTAGACTGCATGTATGATTGATGTTTCTTCTACTCATACAAGTTATAAATAATACTAATCCTATTTTCCTATGATTTCACATAATTTTGGAACCATTTTTTATAGATATGATTGTTAAACATGCATTTTAGTGTTTTAAAATGCTAAAGTGATTTTTTGGTCATCTTAGAAAAATAAAACCTCTGATTGATGTTCCATCTACTTGACCATTTCAAAAATCATTATATGGTGGTTGTTTTATGATTTCATAGTATTTTGAGGTTGTTCGATTGGTTTTGACCCCCATACACATGTTTTTAAATATCACCAATCCTTTAAAAACTAATTATTTGGTCATTCCGGGTAGAACAGACCTCTAATTGATGTTTTATATACTCATACATTTCATAAATAATATTAAGACTATTTTACTATGAATTTACATCATTATGAGGTAGTTTGTTATAGATCTGACCATTAAACACATGTTTCAATGTTTTAAAATAGTAAAAGAATGTTTTCAGTCATCTCTGGAAAAAAGAATCCCATAATTAACATTCAGTCTCCTAAACTACTTCAAAATCATTGTATGTTTTTTTTCCTATGATTTCATGGAATTTGTAGGTTGTTTGTTTAGTTCAAACCCTCGAAAAAATGTTTTTAAAGGGAATAAAACGTTTAAAAACATCTTATTCAGTCGATCTAGGTAGACCCCACATCTGATTGATGTGTCATCTACTCGTACACATCATAAATATTACTAATACATTTTTCCTATAAATTCTCATTGGTCTAAGGTTTTTTTATGGATCTGACTGTTAAATTCATGTTATGGAGTTTTAAAATAGTGAAAGTGTTTTTTGGAATCCAGGGAAAATGTAACAACAAATTGATGTTATGTTTCTATGGTAAATCTAAAAATCACTATAAAGTTGTTTTCCTATGATTTTATGGTATTCGGAGGTCATTCAGTTGGTTTTGATCACCAAAAACACATGTTTAAAGATCATCAAACCTTTCAAATTTTCTTATTCGATTGTTCCAAGTAAACCACATGTCTGATTAATGTTTTTTATACTCATACACATCAAAAATAATAATAATACCTTTTTATATGATTTTACATCATTCCAAGACCATTTGTTATGGAAATGACCATTAAACGCATGTTTTGGTGTTTTAGAACACTAAAAGTACATTTTTTATCATCCTGGGAAAACAGAACCTCTAATTGACATTTCATCTACTCATCCATTTCAAAAATCACAATAGTTTTTTAATATTTCATATTATTTTGAGTTTGTTCTGATGGTTTTGACCCTCAGATGCATGTTTTTAAAGGGCATCAAACCTTTAAAAACAACTTATTTAGTCATTTTGGGTAGACTACACATCGAATTTATGTTTATTCTATTATTACAAATAAAAAATAATACTAATATGGTTTTCTTATGATTTCACATCATTTTTAGGCAGTTTTATTTAGATTTGATAGTTAAATTCATGTTTTGGTGTTTTAAAACACTAAAAGTTCACTTTCGGCCATCCCGAGAAAACAAAGTCTTAGATTGATGTTCTATCTACTCAATCATTTCATAAACCACTATAAATATTTTTTTCTAATATTTAATGGAATTAAATGGTTTTTTGGTTATTTTTAACCCCCAGATAAACTTTTTTATAGGGCATAAAATCTTTAAAAAATGATTATTCAGTCGTTCTGGGCATACCACATGTCTGATTGATGTTATGTCTGCTCATACATGTCAAAAATAATACTAAGATAGTTTTTATATTATTTCACATCATTTTAAGGCCATTTTTATTGATTTAATTTTTAATGGCACATTTTGGTGTTTTAAAATAGTAAAAGTGTGTTTTTATCATAGTAAGGTCTCGTTCGTTTATATCCTCAAGCACAAGTAGCACCCCTCCAAGAAATATAATTTTTCTCTAAACCCTAGTCTTCTCAACTAAATGCACGGTGAACCCAATAATTAAAACATCTATATTTTTTGGAATGACTCCATTTTAGTTGTCAAGCTTGTGGTCTCCAATCAAAAAATTTCCATGAAGGTCATATTTGCTAATTTTAATTACACCATCTCTTTTGTTTATGCTAAGTGAAATGAAAGGGAGAGGGAGATTCTCTATAATTATATTGGGAGTGTCAAACTAGTTGATGAGGTGTGGATGGTCGGGGGTGATTTTAACACAATTATTGATGTGAAGGAGAATAAATGTGGTAGTACATTCTTAAGAAGGGATAGACAAGAGTTCACTTCTTTCTCTTCTCAGAATAGAATCTTTGACATGTGATACTCAGGTGATAGATTTACCTAGTGTAACAATAGAAAAGGTAACCACCGCATGTGATGTCTTCTAGATAATTGTATATACAACCTTCACTCCATCACATCTTTCCCCAATTCCTAGGTTAATCACTTAGCTCAAGAAATTTCGGATCATTCCCCCCTCCTCATCAGGTTGGGAGGCTCTGGTACGGGAAATGATCATTTCTTATGCTCCATATGATGGGCGTATGACACCATCTTTCCTTCTCAGGTAAGATCATTCTAGTCTAAGGTCATGAAGGAAGTATCATGGGTGGTATTTCATAATAAATTAAGGCTTTTGAAAGAAGATCTATAAGATTGGGATTCCAGAAGGCCTTCTCCCTTCATTGACCTAGATGGTATAAAATGGACATTGAGAAAGCTGATATGTAACTATAAACTAGATGGGATGATGATCTTTTCTGCAATATAGTTAGCATGAAGTCCCTCTTTTAGGAACATATTCTTGAACATGATATATTTTTCAATGATCATTCTAGGTCCACCTGGATGAAGGAGGTTGAAAAAACACTACTTATTTCCAATCCTGTATTAAAGAATGGAAAAGGTCTAGTTCCCCTAACATCCTTCTTGACAATAGATCATTCACCAATGACCATAGTGTAGTTGGAGGTATGGCTGATTTATTCTTTTCCACCCTTCTTATAGGTATTAATCCTCACTAACAGAATATACCTCCAAGGGACTAGGATAACTTCTTTGACAGCATCCCATAGGTGATCTCCCAAGATATCAACATCTTCTTTGAGAATATCCCTAGAGAAGTTGAAATTTGGGAGGAAGTTAAAGCTCTTAACCCTAGAATTTCCCCCGATCTCAATGGTTTCATGGGTTCTTTCTATGTTAATTCATGTAGAATCATCAAATATTCTCTTGTGTAACTCATCTGAGGTTTTTTCCGGGGGGGGAGACTCCCCATAGTGGCCTTTTCCACCACTCTAATCCTCATCCCTAAGGTCAAAAACCCCTCCTCTATCAAGAAATTTAGACCCATTAGCATATGAAACTTCTCTTACAAATTACTTAATAATTTTATTAACAAGAGTATTTATGTACACATTCACAAGTGGATTTTTGAGGAACAACATGGCTTTATCTAGGGTAGGTCAACCCAAATAGACATTGGATTCACCTAGAAAATGGTTAGAGATATTAACAAGAAGGTGTTGGGGTCTAACATTTCCATTAAAATTGATATGTACAAGGCATATGATATGATGGAGTGTAATTTTATTATCAAATTTATGTGGTGCATGGGTTTCTCTGAGCCAGTGATTGACCACTTTTTTAGGTTCACATACTCTCCTTGGTTTTTAGTCACATTCATGGGTAAAAGTTACGGGTTTTTTGAATCAGTGTGAGGACTTCTCCAAGGGGAACCCTTATCTCCTAGTATCTTTATCATGATTTAGGATTCTTTCATCAAGTTTTTGAATAAATAAATGCATCAGGGCCATATATATCCTTATCGGTGCTGGTCGAACATATTTGGGATTTCATGCCTATTCTTTGTAGAATATTTTCTCCTCTTCACCAATGGAAACATCTGATCCATATATGATCTTAATTGTATCCTTTACACCTGCATCAAATGGATCATTCAAGTTATTAGTAGGGAAATTTTTTTTGTTTTTTACTTCCAAACACTTCTCAGAAAATAGGGGGAAAGGATTGAAGAACATTTGGGAATCCACAGAAGGCACTTTCCCATAGACTATATGGGGGATCCAGTCTCTCTAGGTAAGACCCATATTCATTATTTTTATATCTTGGTGGATAAAATTTCATCTTGTATTCTCAAATGTAAAAATTTATTTCTATATTTTGTGGGACGTATCACCCTTATTAACTAAGTTCTTACTTCAATACCCAAGCATGTTATAACGGTAATCAATGCTCCTAAGACCATTCTTCATAATATTGAGAGCATTATTTTAGGATTTATTTGGGATGATCAAGGCAAATGAAGGTACCATTGGGATTCATGGTATGGAATGGATATGTATGTAGAGTATGGGGTTATTAATCTTGGGAGTGTTTGGGAGACCATGCACTTCTAGAAGGGTAAGCTGGCATGGGACTTCTTGGAAGAAAAATACTTGTGGAAAAGCTTTATCTGCTTGAAATATGGGGTGGGTTTTGATGGATCTAGAGGGAGATGATGGAGAACATGGGATCTGATCAGCTGACACCTTCTTACTCTATGTGAACACTCCATATGGATTATGGGGAAGGGCTCAATTAATTTTTGGAGTGATAATTGGGTAAAGAGCATGCTTGGTTTCCCCAAATGTCCAACGCATGGTATCTCCCTCTCTCCAGGAATAAAGTTCCTGATCCTCATTAACATTATTCTTAATCACATCAGATGGATACCTTTTAGGGGATTTTATTTAAATTTGATCTATAAATTCTTGTTTTTGCAGGTTCTTCCTCAGGTCTATTCACAACGAAGGTGTATCAACAGACAATCCATAGTTCTTTCAACCATGATGCATGGGGTTCGTATCTCTGGTGCAATAAAATCCCCTCTAAGATCAACTTTCTTATCTGGTGCTTGCATAACCATTCACTTCTAACTGACTATGGGGTGCAGTGAAAGGGGATTTATACTGTCTCTAAGTGCACATGTTGTCATAATCCATAAGAATAATTTTCTTCTCACTTGTTTTTTGCATGAGAATAGGCCTCCACGGTCTGGCGATGTTTCTTAATTTTTAATGGTGTTGATTTGTAGGATCTTATTGGTTATGACTTCCTTCATGCATGTTTTGATAGAAAAATAGACAATAACCACAAACATAAAGCTAGGGACCTGTTTTTTGTGGTTGGTTACTTGAACATATAGAAAGAACAAAATAAGGCATGATGTGAGGGTTCAACGAGATCATGTATGGTTATGGTGGTCCAAGAAAGTTCCATGGAGGCTGAGCTTGACATTCTCTTTAAACAATGGGAATTCTCTCCATCCAACTGATCCCTCGTACCAAACAGAAGGCCCTACCAAATGGACCGAAGTTCGACACTACATAATAACTAGGTTAGATGGAATCCCCCAGTAAGGGATATGAAAATTATTTTTTATGGATCATATAGGAATGTTGTTATGCATGGTGGGGGTGGTTTGCGATCAAATAGGTCTTTTTATGCTATCCTTTAGTGTTTTATACAGTCGGGGAGACTCTCTCATGGATAAAGTTATAGCCATGTTCACAGGTCTTGAGATTTATGACTCTCACGATATCTATATAGATTGGGTGGAGACCAACTCCATTACTATTTATAAGTCCATATGTAATGTAATCATCATCCCATGGCTGATCACCTATATTTTCTATAAATGAAAATTCTTTCCCCATAGTCACATGGATATGTCATACACATGGTGGTAGGGCGATAAGTTGGTGGACTTCTTGGCCTCTTGGACAAACCCTGAAAGTTCTTCTACCATCTTTACTTCCCTTAGGTCCCTTCCCCCTGAGTGTGTTAGACTTTTCAAGGGTGATTCACTTGGTCTCCATTATTTCTAGCCACCATGAAATTTTTAGGCTCCAACTATTCTATTAATAAAAAGGTCTTAACATTGGATGAACATCATTCTGAGGCTATTTGTCATAGATCTAACCATTAAATGTATGTTTTGGTGTTTTAAAGAATTAAAAATGAGTTTTTGGTCATACTAAGAAAAATAAACCCCTGATTGATTTTTTTTATACTTGACCATTTAGAAAATAATTGTACAGTTTATTTCCTATGATTTATGAAATTTGAAGGTCATTTGGTTGGTTTTAACCTTCAGACGCACATTTCTAACGGGGAATCAAACCCTTAAAAATTGATTATTCAGTCATTCTGGATGGATGAAACATATTATTGATGTTTTCTCTACTCATACATGTCCCAAATAATACAATGATGGTTTTTTATGATTTCACATCATTCTGAGGTCATTTTCTATATATTTCATTGCTAAATTCATGTTTTAGTGTTTTAAAGATGTAAAAGTGATTTTTCAACCATCCTAGAAAAATGGAACCTATGATTGATGTTTCATCTACTTGAACATTTCAAAAATAAATATATGGGTATTTAATTATGATTTTACAACATTATGAGATCATTCAGTTGGTTTTTACCCTTGGACACATGTTTCTAAAAGGTGTCAAACCTTTAAAATTTATTATTCAACCATTACGGGCATACCACACATACGATTGATTTTTAGACTACTCATACATGTCAAAAATAATACTAAGAAGGTTTTTCTATGATTTTACATCATTATGAGTCTGTTTTCTATGAATTTAACCATTAAATTCATGTTTTAGTTTTTTAAAATAGTAAAAGTGTGTCTCTGGTAATCTCGAGAAAATGGCACCTCAAATTGACATTCTGTCTATTCGTTCATTTCAAAAATAACTCTATATACGTTTTCATATGACTTAATGTCATTTAGTGGTCATTCAGTTGGTTTTTACCACTTGATTCATGTTTTTTGAGGGATTTAAACCTTTAGAAACTCATTTTTTAGTCTTTTGGGAAAAATGTGTGTCTGATTAATGTGTCGTCTACTCATACATGTAAAAAATAATAATACGTTTTTATATTATTTCACCTCATTACAAGGTTTTTTAATTTTTTTGAATATTACATGCATGTTTTAGTGTTTTATGAAAATAAAAGTGTGTTTTGGGTCATCTTGAGCAAACGACACCTCTGATTGACATTTTGTCTTGTCGACAATTTCACAAATCACTATACAATTGTTTTTGTATAACTTCAAGATAATTTAAGATTATATATTGAGGTTTTACTGTGACAATATGATATAGGACACATTTTCTTCTTTCTTATAACAATTTTAGAAATAGAAAACACATTTAAATTATTCATCTAAAATGAAATGTTTAATATGAAAGTGGTAACATAAATTACCTCATGCATGAGGTGCATCCTCATCAGAATCACTAATAAATTCATGAATATGTCCACTAACTATATCTGGAGCATAAAACATATATAAATAATATGTATCTTAAACATATAAATAAATTTAAATATGAGTAAAATTTATTTTCTTTTTTACCTGTGGTGCCACTTGTGTACCATCAACAATACATTTCTAATAAAAATCATAAAAAATATCATTTTTATATATATAGGAATAGAGTTTCAATAAAATAAATACTATAAAGAAGGTAGATGAATAAAATATTTGTTTTTTCTTCCATAAAACAACTCATTTTTTCACTACACATAATGTGATTGAAGTTCACATGTACCAAATTATCATGTTTTACAAGATCCCAACAAAACCATAATGAATTTGATAAATACATATCACTTTTCAATTGTAAATGGAAACAAAAATACCAATAAATAAATGACTAGTAAACATATGAAAATAGGTTACCTACTTTCAATATCATTATTGGTTTCCATCTATTCAAAACCACATAGCCCATGAGAACAATTGTCAAAGGAAAAAATACATATACAATAAAAAAGTAAATGTGTAAATCCTATGAAAGAAACTAAAAAAACATATTTAACCCCATTGGTTAAAAAAATAAATTTTATTTGATTCTAAACCTAGAATATAGAAATGAACAAAAAAATTAATTATAGTAATTAATTTAAACTTGATGCACTAAGCGTCCACAATGCACTCAAAATAGGTAATTTATGATTTATATGACTAATAATATCAATTATTTATACCTAAAAACTATAATAAAGAGGATTAAAATAATTTTTACCAATATACATAATGTGATTTAAGTTTCAAGGTATACCATTGTATATACCCATTAATCAGTGGGTTTGTATGGATTATCTTCACCCACAACACTTTATTTGTTTTATACATACTCATATTTACAAAACTTTATTTTTATTATAAAAGTGATTAGATAGTATTTAGTGAGTGATGATACATGAATTGTATTATTTAATGAAATTTTTGGAACATTGTGGTTCTATAATGAGTAAAGGTGAGTGTGTGTATACAATAAAGAAGATAGTTTATATAGTGATTAAAGTAAGTGGTGTTACCTATGTTTCACAAATCATGAGAGGAAATTATAGAATGATTTTCTAAAATAAATGGGGTATTTCCTAAACAATTAAATCACATTCCAAAGTATGTGACATGAAACAAAGCTACAAGCTAAAAAAAGAAACTAGGATATCATGAGTGGTGACATTAATCAACTTAACCCAGAGAATAACCATCAAAGATAATATGGAATTTCATAACCCATGAGTAACTTGTCGAAAGTGACATATGTAACCATATTAGAAAAGTTGAAAATGAAATTACCCTTATAGTTCTAAAAAATAGTGGAAATACCTAAATTAAATGATTTAAAAGAAGCATCAATCTTTGTTATAGTGATACAAGAAAAACCTTTCATGTAAAATGAAAAATGCACCAAACTAACTATTGATAAAAAATAGAAAATATATAATTTCAAATAAAAATAAATAAAAAATAATTAATCAAAAATTTCAGATAAAAAAATGCAAAAAAAAATGAAAAAAATATGATTGTGGTATAACTATTGCGGGAAGTCGATTAAAAATTATAGACCAATTACAAAAAAATGCAGACCAATTATAAGAAAATTATTCTATCAAAAAAATAATTCAATACATAGATTTATTTCATTAAAATTTAAACAAAAAATTATATATTAAGTTTTTTAAAATCTAATATATTTAATAATAATTCTATAAGAACATGGAACACTAATTTACTCTTTCAATTTTTTCAATTTAAAAAAAACAATATACATAAGAGAGATTTTACTATAAAAATTCATATATGGAGTTTATAAAATCAGAAACCTAAAACAAAATTACAAAATAAAAAATCAACATTTCAAATTGATTAAGGAACAAAAAATTATCATTATGGAACTAGGTGGAATCCTTCTGAAAAAGAGGGATAGGAGCATATGAAGAGCAGTTTATGGGGAATAAGTAGGGGGAATCACATCTACCTCAAAGGGGAGGATCTTCATCCATGGAGAGTGTAAGAAACTAGTAGGGTTGACAGTGGGAGTCCTATGTATGGGAGCTCGAGGGGATGGGGGCACTATAGTAGGGAGATACGGCATGGTAACGTGGGGAGGTGGGGGGACTAACGGTAGAGTCAAGAGGGGCGGTATGGGGGCTCAGCAGAGGGGGAAGGTAACATGACTCAATAAAGAGGTGGAGGATGGGGGATCAATGTCTAAGAGAGGAGGGGTGGGATGGGGGATCGATAGTGACTGGAGGTGGTACGGTACAGTGAGGAGAAGGGTGAGGGGGCTTGATGAGGGGGGAGGGGTGGGATGGGGGATCAACAGTGGATGACAGTATAGAGGTGGGGGTACCCTTAGCAAGGGTGGTGGTGATGAGGGAGGGGGAAATATGGGTGGGGAGGTAGAAAGTATTGTGACCTCCATTTGGAGGTCACTAATAGGATTAATATTGACCTCCAAATGGTGGTTGTATGAACCCCCCCTCCATAAAATCCTAGAATTAAATTAATGCCCCTTTTATCAGTGCCAAAAAATCACTAATAAAAGAATCCTATATTAGTTCTAAGAAAAGGTGATGATAAATACATTTCATTTATCAGAATTTTTTTAGAATAGATAAATGGGTCTTTATCAGCACTTTTAACTAGCACTCATAAAAAACACCCTTTTATTAGTGCCTTTTTTAGCACTGCCAAGGTTTAGCGCTAAATAAGTATGATTTTGTAGTATTGGTATAAAAAATATAGTATAATTTGATTAATTATTCAGATCTAGACTTCATACAAAGTTAATAATGTAAGAAGGGGGGTATGAATAAAATCTATGAACAAATAAATAAAATAAAATCTGAGCCCAATAAACTCATATTGATTCCTTAATAAAAATATTCTCCCTCTAAGATTCCCAAGGTCATGAGCAATTATCTCCAATTATATAACATATCTCCTTTCTTGGATAGTGTAAGTTAAAATCCAAGAACTTTCTCAAACCCAACATATGAAAAAAAATCACAATTAGAATTTGTAAGATCATGGAAAAAATCTAAGAGAGTTTTGGAACTTTGAGAGAGGGGAAACATCTATATAAAATGAGGGAGTTACCTTCTATTTATAACTAGGGGATTGGTATTTTATTTAAAACAATAATAATAAAGATAATATATATTTTAAAACCCCTAAATAAAAATTAAAAACTTGAGTTTTTTTATATAGGTTTTCTAAAGAAAAAAATATTAAAACAATCTTAGGTTAATTTTTTAAAACTAATATATAAAGACATGAAATCCCTTTACACCTTTACCCTTTTTGCACCTAGTCCAAAGTCATAAAGGTCTTTACTGCCTTTTCCATAGAATTTAGAAAAAGTCATTAAAATCCAAAATGCATCTATCTAAATACAAAAAAATAATTTAAAAAATTAAAAATATATATGTTTTTATATTTAAAATCTATATTTTTATTTTTATTTTTTTATATACATTTATATAAAAAAATATTAATAATACTATTATTATTAATAATTAAATTTTCTATATTACTAATTTAATTAATAATTATTTTAAAATTATATGTTAAACTATTTTATTAGTCACATTAATAATTATATTATTCACATCATTATTAATATGTATTACTTTAATTATCTTAAATATTTAATAATATAATTAATAACATTTAATTATAATAACATAATTAATAATACTTTATAATAATTATGCCCCTTTATATTTTAAAGTGTAAATTTTATGTTTTTAAGAAATAAGGTTTGTGACATGTAAATTAGCTTTTGATTATTAAATTTATGAATTTTATTATTATCAATTATTTTTTATATATTGAGTGAATTTTTTTAAATTTCATTTAGATTATATTTAAACTTTATAATTTATACACTTTCAAAGTTACCTACATGAAACATAATAATGTTTTAAGTAGGTGAATTTGAAAGTCTATAAATAAAAAAGTAGAAATAAAATCTAAATGAAATTTATAACACTTATTGAACATATAAAAATAATTGAAAATAAAAATAATTTTATACAATAAATTAATTAAAAGTTGTTTTAATGGCCTAATATATTTTTTTAAACATTATATTAGTATTTATAAAAAAATTGACATTCCTTTTATTTTTCAATTATTTTTATATGTTTAGTCAATGTTTTAAATTTCATTTAGATTTTATTTATACTATAATTTATATTCACATATTATTTAATATGAAAATATTATGCTTCTAATCAATATTTTTTGTGCCATGTAAATAATTTTGGTTTATTATATTGATGAAATTATTTTTTTCAAAAAAAAATTAGATGTTTAAGATGTGTTTTAAGTTTTAATTAGATTTTTTTATAGTTTATATTTTAAAATATTTTAAAGTTGCCTACTTGAAATTTAATAAGTTTTTCTATATTTCAATTAGTCAACTTTGAAATCTTATATAATTTAAACTATAAGTAAAATATAAATGAGAATTATTAAACTGGCTAAACATGTGAAAAATAGTTGAAATTAAAAAAAATTAAACAACTTAATATATATAAAATAATATAGTGGATATAATAATTTGTTGTTTTGAATCATTTAAGTCAATAAAAACTTATAAATGAATTATTACAATCACTATCTATGATGATGCCTCCTCCCATATTCTAGTGTATGAATGGGGCACCCACATCGAGATTGTCAACCTCTATATGGGGGTGAAGTATGATGAGCTATAGAGGGGTGTTCCTTAGGCAATAGAACCTAGAATGTCTGATGCTCTGCTTGTGACTCATTATAAGGAGGTGATATTCATATATTCTAATGTGAACCTTATCCTTCTCCCATTTTTTAAGTGAAAGTACCTTCCATCATCGGTTGGGGGAACCATAAGGCCTGTGAAGACTCAGTCAAAAAAGGTAGAGGCATGGGAAATAACCCTTGATACGAGATCAGATCAGACATACCTAGAAAAAACAATGAATATGCTAACAACAAAAATGGATCCCATGCTTCCTAATGCACATTTATAATCATCTAAGGGTGTATTTATAGAGGTATGAACTCTTCCTGTGTAATAGGTGAGGCCTCATGTGCAGTATGATGTGGTCTACATCATCACTGTCATAGATCCTCAACATCATGAGAAACTAGAGTTGGTTCTTATATAGTAACCTTCTATCCCTGGGCAGAAACATCATCTCTCTGAGGTGGATGATTGATGATACTATCATATAGAACATGATACACTGGAATCATATCCTCTGATGCATCATGGTATGCTATCTGGCTAAAAACCTCACCCTCCTCCGAATCATACATGTGGATAATATGTTGTAGTCAAGTATTTTGTAAATAGATTCAAAATGAATTTAAAAAAATTACAATAATCAAACTAATGTAAAGTTATTGACATACCATATCCTAAATCCCTTTTTCATGTGGAGTAAGATACATTATATACTTCAGTCTATACCATGAATCATACTTGATCTTCTACGAAATATGCAATCACATCGTATTCATGTCCTTGATATGAAATGAAACATGTGTTTCCTAGCGGTCAAGATAATCGACATGTCTTCGGTACCTTTTGAAATCGTACCTTTCTATCAGGTTCACAGAATGAATCATTGTTGACTGTCTGGGTGGAACTAGAATATGATGAACAAATCTAAACTGGTGAATGACTCTATTAGGCCGGTTCCACTCAAAAATATGAAAATTAATTAGAGTCAAAATAAATGTGGTATCATAAATCCCATCAATGTAGTAAGCATGTAGTAAGATGGTCTAATAGATCCCAGTATGGTAGCCATGAAATATAAAATGACATGTGACATTTGTTAAAATATTTTGTTACTAATTTCTAAAAAATATAATATTATGAAACTTATTAGTAAACAAAATAATTTATATACTTATATAGGTGGGTAGTAGACTATCCAAAATGAGATGGTATATACCCCAAAAAAATTCTTGGATTCCTGATAAGTTGGTGTTCCTGACTCCACCAATAACTTACAACATTGATAGTAATAAATAACAATAAATAGAGTATAATAACTTACATTAGAATCAAAAAACAATATAGGTGAGTGATCATACCATCGTCCACACAAAACGTCACACATCACATTTATATAAAGCTCTAGACTAGAAACAATAGAGGATAGGGGAGGGATCTGATCCCATGACCACATATGAAGGAGGATGACACATCCCCCTAGGTCATTGTGATCTGATCAGAATGATGTGAATAATTCCCTATACATGTATTCTAAGAATACAGAAGCCCTGTTATATATCCTAGCCTAATCAAAGTCCTGTAGTATCACCAAATACATAATGTGGACATTCATACTAGATTGATTAGAACAAAATTCCCATCTAATGATCTGTAAGATATATATATGGGCATGATGCATGATAGTCTATTCTTCAGGGTTAATGGGTAAATGTACAAAGTGTATGTCCATCCGGATCATAGATAGGGAACCTCTACCTATAGTAATATCATCCCCAACAATTTTGAGAGTAATAAATCATTGTACAAGCTCAGGATAATATCCAAGGGTGGGTCTTATAACTGCATCACCCAAGATAGGAATACTGAGCATAATTACCATATCCTCAAGGTTGATGCCCATCTCTCCCTTAGGAAAGTGGAATATATGAGTCTCAGATCTCCATATCTAAGTGAGGGAAGAAAGGAGGCAATGATCAAAAAATTTATAATCAAATATAGTGACTCCATAGAATCTAGCATGATATAGGTATGGTATAATAGCATCTGGGGTTGGAATGTGAAGATAATGGTGTTCTCTATATACCCTAATCCATCGAACCGAATGACCTACTAGCACCTCACGTTAAACATTCCTACACTGCTCAGTGATTAGAGTAGTATCCTACATCTCTAAGTATAAAACTAAAATATATCTTAATTAAGTGTAAAATATAAATATAATGTTGTGGTTAGTTTAATTTTATGATTGGTAGAATATAGTATATAACATGACTATTTCTATTATTTTAATAATTTTTTTACAAAAATAAAAGTCCAATTCTTCTGGTTTCTCAAATTATATTTCTAATTATTTTGGAAAAGTATTTTTCAACTATGTCAATATCCTTTGATGATTTTCATCTTTCACTGGGGATATTCTTGAATGATATGATCCACCATATTTCTCTAAATATATTATAATGATGTTTTAATGAAATTTTCCCAAAACCCATTTATTTTCCATGGGTTAATTAATATATGAAGGAATGATGGATGGTCTTATGTTCTTGTGCCATACATAAGTACGGTTTATCATTATATGTTGGGTGGGGTCTTATATAGCCATTAAAAACATTGGTCAAAGTTTTTTATCTCAAATGTATACTTTAATTTGAGATTAGTTTTTTTAGGTCATTCTGGTAGTTTTTGAGGATCTACCTTTATTTTTTATGGATCTCTCAAGGTATGTTTAGTTTTGGGTGTGATTTCCTCTTCTTTTCTTAGATCCTTTCTAGATATATTTTCATCTTGTCTCGCTAAAATCCAATTGGGAAGTGGATACCATATCTAAGTGGTTTTATGGTGGATTAATTTTGTTTCTTATAGATCTAGGATCTTGAGGATCCACTCTACTCTTTCTTGATCTCTGTTTTTAAAGGTGACTGGTTTTTCCTCCATTCTTGTTGGAAAAGAGTTATTTTTTTAAAGGGTTTTTACTTTAAAAACATATTTTTTCACACATAGGTTATATAATTTATATCCAACTTATGTATTAGGGCTTTGTTTCATTCCTAGAACATATACCAACAGGTTATATCCCAAATCGTGTAATTTTTCATTTATGTGTGATTTCTCACATGATTTTATATTTCAGGGTTATTTGAGCACATGATTGATTTATGGTTTATCCATGGTTAGTTTTATTATGTTTTCATGTCATATCACATGTAATTTCCATATTCCTTGTTATTTTAATATGAAATTATTATTATAAAAACCATAGGATTATTTACATAATGGTTTTATCATGTGAAAATGCTTTGTAAAGGGAAGGGAATTTTGTAGCATGTCGATTTCTTTTATTGTTTTTTCCCTCATATAAAGATGGTTTGGTGGTGGTGGATGGTTAGATGGAGAATTTTTTGGTCTTTTTTTATTTATTAATAATTTTAATCAAAATTTTCTCCCATGATTATGTTATCTCTCATTCTTATGATCTAACCCTTTATGAATAATTTTTATGTTTTCCCTTATTGAGATTTTGATCTCACTCTTTTTTGTTCTTGATTAACTAGGAAATTATATTTAGGATTATGAGTATAAAAAGTTTTATGTATTGAAATGATGTAATATTTAGTCATGTTTATCTTGTGTGTGATTTATTTAAATGGTTCTATAATTTATGAACTATTTATTATTTGATACTAAAATTATTCATAAATGAAAATGTTTACCATGAAAATGCGGTTTGCTATTTTTGAATGGTTTCCAATGGGTTTTTTTGTGGGACCAAAAACAACCAATGGTTCTATATATTGATGAATCAGGTACCTACTTTTTAAAGGCATACACTCGTCAGGATTTTTGTCCAACAATACTTAAGAACTCTAATTGGTAAAGTGGATGAGAGGTCGAGCTCATCACACCCTTTTGGGGGGAATTATTGCCTACTCAAGGACTATCTTATATATTTAAGATATGTTCATGAATCCTTTATTAATTCCTAAGTTTGATGTGGGTCAACCTATAATTAATAATCAATTATTAGCATGTATGAAATTTAGAATCATCTATATGAATCCTGGGTTCTTCATCAACATATATATATATATATATATATATATATATATATATATATATATCTGAGTTTTTCCATCAATGTTATCCCCTTATCTACTAATTAGAGTTTATTTTTTCACTATTATGATGATGTTGGTTTTCTAGCCACATAGTGGGGCACTTTGGTGTGTATCTTCATCCAGGGAGATGGGAGTTTTTTTAGTGTTGGGATCGAACCCATGTGATGGGATTCCTATGTATCCTCGTGAAAGAAATCAGAACTCATGTAGTTTGGTGTCTATTAATGGGAAATATAATACCTTTCAAGGTCATGTGATAAGGACATAACCATACAGTTTAATTTTATGTGGAAAGGAAATCTAGGAAGAAGGTGCCTAGTCAAAGCTTGGTGAGGACTTATGCTAGAGCAGCTCAGGGAACTAGGAAGGGATATGGATTTACAATTTGAATTAGACCCTACTGGGAATGTGTCCCATAGAGAATAGGGATGATAAAGGGTGTTTGGGTTTGGACCTCAGGGAGGCTTCCTACATATCCCATTTGGATGGGAATCAAATACCACATAGTTCGATTGGTCTCACAGGGGATTGTGGACCTTTTATAGGATTATGTTGGGGATTACTTTTGAACAGGATTCCCATATGAATTAGTTTGGGGCCATGAGAAATGGATTGACTCATAGATATTTGGGGGTTTTGGTTCGGGGCTTTCTCTTTAAAAGGATGCACATAGGTTTTAATTAGTGATTACTCCTAACAAGGATTCCCTTGATAAGATTTTGGTGATTATACCAAGTAGAAATCCCATTGATCTCAGGCCTTAGGTAGGTGTCCTATATATCCAGATTATAGCATGAATCAGAGTTCTCATAGTTTAATAAAAGTTCGAGGCTTACACACTAAGGTTAACTTCGGGTGGGGGATCATGTGGATATCATGATTATCGTCAACCTATAATACCATGTGAGTCATGATCAGTGTGAGAAACAAAAGGAAGCATAAGATCTGAGAAACCACACAATTTTCTTTTCCCTAAGGTTGGATACAATTCCTTGAGGACTTGTGTTGGGGGAGCACTATGAATGAAGGTGACAGGAAGATTCAAAGGACGATTCTTCACTGAAACATGCATCCGACTGTGTGGACATCATGATCATGGCTAGCCTATGTGTCCACATGATTTAGTATGAGTCGTTATTGAATGTAATGTACAAGAGGAAGAATAAGATCTAGAAAACCACACTTCTCCTCCACTGGTGTAAGAGTCAGAAGCTATGGGAGAGGGAGCAGAGGGATTTGGTTCCCATCCCGTATTTGACTCAGTATCCAAGGGGGTGAGGAGGAACAGGAGTGAAACCTCCTACAAGAAAT
This sequence comes from Viscum album, assembly GCA_963277665.1. Classification (NCBI taxonomy): domain Eukaryota; kingdom Viridiplantae; phylum Streptophyta; class Magnoliopsida; order Santalales; family Viscaceae; genus Viscum; species Viscum album. The sequence goes on from OY728133.1 coordinate 1,058,621,451, forward strand.
TATATGAGCTTACTTCATGTGGGATTCCCTGAAATTGGTCCTATAGCGAGGGAGGAGGATGTCATCCCATATTGAATTTAAAATCAAGCTTAATCCTCACCCTCCCTGACTAGAACTAGAGGCTTCAGGTCATAGAGATGATAAGGGTAGGACATGGTCCTAGATATTTTATCCAAGACTGGGAACTCTATGAAACTTTCCCTAGGGTTGGGTTCCTCATGAACGAATGGATACAAATCCACATGCACCCTGAGGACCCTAACCATCTGGTAGGAAAAGTTTTGGAAACCTCTGACCAAAGGAATAAAAATCTATATGGGTGACATGTTGGAGTGACTTTATCCATGGTATTGAAAGTCTAGAGGTCCTAGTAGATGCTTCTATTTGGTCCCTTTCATATAGTGGAGCCAATAGAAGAAGATTCCTTCTATTGGTGGCTTGTAAGAGGACTCAAAGAGGGGCTCGCATAGGTTCTAGCTTAGAGGGCAGAGGTACCTCGCACAAGTCTTGGAAGAAACTATAAGTGCTTCATGTAGTGTGGTAATAGGCCTATGTGTGATGGGTATCCCTTGGGTAATGGACCACCAGAGCAAAAAAAATTGGGTGAGGCTTTATCCTAGGAACCCTGGTTCTTCTATGGTGTCCCTGGAGGGGTCTTACGTAGGTTTCTTATTAAGGAAATGGGTCGTGCATAAGTGGTTTCTCACTAAGGGATAATGGTTCCTCATGTGGTTTTTTTGTGTTTAGGACCCTAAAGGGACTTTTAACTCACTTATCCCCTTTAATTCCATCTTCTCTTGGGTTTTGGAGGGTTTCCTGGAGAATTTTTGGAGACCTAGGTAAAGGGGTTGCGCAGCTAGAGCTTGGGGATTCTTCCAAGTTTTCTAGTTGTGAAAATGAGGATCCCAAGGGTCCTATTTATGGGAAACCATGGGACCCTATTCAAAAGAGTTATGTCAAAAAGTTATATGGAATAGGTTCCCAGCATAGGTACTCGGTGTAGGTGTGGACTTCCCTTCATTTCCACACAGGGGGGGCTGTGCTAGCCTTCTAATGCATAGGTGTTTGTGCACAGCCTGGGTTGGGCTAGTCCTTTGATTCTCCTTAATAATTTTTATTGTTTTAATCGTGATTAAGGTGATCTTAATAATATTTTCATACCTCTTGAAAAAATTTAGTTTCAAAAAAATACCCTTATTCTGATTGGATTCGACCGAAAGATGAGGGTCTAATCCTAAGGTAGAATAGGGAAAAGATTATGAAGGGTATTTTGGTGAACCGCACAAGTATTTGGAATGGGGTTGTGGTGTAGGTCTGGTGCACAGGTCCCTATAGTAGACCAAGTACTTAATTCCCCAGCACAGACCAAGTGTGAAGGTCCCCAGCATAGGCCAGTGGCGTTTATAAATACCGCTGGCCCCTTTTTTGTTTTCCTCAGATTTCAAGTTTTTGATTTTCACTCTTGGAATGTAGGTCATCTGCTTAGATTTATATGTTTCTATTTTTTGTGAAGGTATGCTAACAATATTTCCAAGTTATAACCACTTTGGGTTATGGTGTTTCATGGTGAGGACCTTTTTGAGGATCCTTTGTGAAGGATCTGATCGAGGGGCTTACATCTGGCACCTTGTAGAATGGACTGCGCACAGGACCTGGTTGAAGGGTCTGCACAAGTTCCTTCCATGGCCAAAATTTGGGATTCTTCCAAGTAAAAAATTCAAAATTTTATAAGTCAATATTTTAACTTAATTGGAGAAATTGGTGTCTTTTGTAATTTTTCAATGGGCACTTTGATGACTGCAACTGAACAAGCTACAACATGTTCTTTTGAGATGATCAAAGCTATTGGGACGAGTTACTAAAATGTGGCTGAGCCTACACTTCTAGATATAGAGAATTTTTTTTCATAAAAAAATGTGATTACCCACAGATCGATTATATTTTTTTATATGATCATGAAATTTTGAGGTACACTACTATCCCTAGGGTCCGGAGTTACTTCCCAAAGTCCTAGTTTTTGCGACACACCAACTTCCCTTTTTCCAACACCTCCTCCGAGGGTGTTTATATTAAGGAAGTTGTAGTTCCTATAGGTTGTTTTATGCATTATAGCAGTTTTAATCTGGATATTTAATTTCATATCCAGGAATAGAGGCCTCATTATTATGACTCAACCTTCCATTCTTCAAAGAAATATTAGTCTCAAGGATGGAAGGAGGACTGAGACTTCCTCTCTAAATGGGAGTCAGGCCCAAGTGGATGTGGGCATACTGAGTTTGCTAAACTTGTGGAGATTTTAAAAAAATATTCAATACATCTATATCTATTAGGATATTTGGTTAGGACAAACCTACATCTATTTGAACCCAGATATTATCCCCAAACTACTAAGTCTATGGAGTCCGTAGAAAAATTATTTCCACCTGAAACATGGTGATGTTGGAATTATCTTGTGAGATTTATACCAATTTTTATGGGTCTACATTCTAGGGGATATTTACAATGAGTTCATCCCATTAAATAAATCATGGTATGATGATTAAAGGACACTACCGTTGGCTTACGAGCTTCTCATGATGGTGAAAAAATTAAAGGACAAAGACCCTCACCCCAAGGATGACATCCATCAAGGAAAATGGATGAAGGAATTTTTAGAACTGGTAGGAGAAGGTCCCACATGTGGGTTCCCTACTGTATGTCCCAATTTAGATAATTGGGGTGATCCTAGCACATTCGGGTGCACACTCAAGAAGGGTGAGTTTACCCATTGGGGTTATAAGGTCAACCCCAAGGTAGATTCAAAGACTCACTTGGTTGGCTTCCTTGCTATATGGATAAGTATTTATCTAGTTCCAATCCATGATTTCAATGGAAGTGTGAGGCTAGGGACTTTTTTATATCATACAAACTAGCAGAAAGGAGGTACATAGGGTTAGATGCACCTGTCTTGGAAATAATTTACCATTTTTTACTGCATACATACAATGGGAAGGCCTTGTTTAGGGTTTTGAGGTCATTTTAAGTTATTTGGGGATGGATCATAGCACATTTCAGTTCATAGGTGTAATTGAGCCTATTTAATATCCATCACAACCAATTTTACCCATTGGTTCAAATTGTCTATGGAATCTAGCCTCTGAACATGAAGTATGATGATGTGATGAAGATATTGAATGTGTTTAGGGAATTTAACTTTTTTCTACATATTAATCCACTGACAGGTAAATTTACTAATAATGGAAATGAAAATAATTATGATCTAATGTTTTACATGATATACTTTAGATACTGTGTACAGGTGGATCGTATTGACAGTGAGATCATCTGTGAGGCTTACACTCCGTATCGATTTGTGTTCTAGTTTAAATGACTTTTTCAGACAATAATTTGTCCCTCCATGCATGTTAGGCTATAGAAGGATCTAATGATATCTTGGTATCTTTGGATCTTGATGTCCCTAGAGGTGCCCAAAATTTCAATCACCTTGCCTCTATCAGGTGCATCAATTGAGTTGGAGGTTGGGTATGATAAGGTGTGGATCGCTTCATACCCTCAAGGGGTATTGGAGATGATCATTTATCGAGTCAACTCCATGAAAAATTCCAGTCATGGTATGCATGTTAAAAATTTCCAAGATGAAGATGATGGTACTGAAACTCCAGAGTCTTTAAAGTGTTCGCGGATAAAGAGTATCGGGTAGTCTAGGGTTGAGAAGACCACACCTCTTGCACCAAGGAGGTATAATCAACATCATCAAGAGGAGGATCATGTTATTTCCACTTATTATCATATGAGAGAAAAGAGGTCTGAAAAGTCTTCCAAGTCAAAGGGTTTTAGGTCTTCCTCATATCCATCCACTCCATATACAAATTATGTGCAACCTTTATTAATATAAGTTTGGGTGATCTTAACTCATGATATTATATATTTATGGGTGTTTCCCCAAGTTGGCCTATGAATCCAAGAGCTAGGAAATATCATAGAACCCTCCAATATCCACCCTAAAAAATTAGCTAAGGTAAAAAAGTATTTTAAAGAGTTGGAGGCTTCAATATATGCACTCAAAGATCATACCCTAGTCACAAAGCAAGTGTCCAACATGTTGGATCAGGGAGTGTTTGAGGGGGTAGTTATTCATCCCAAGGATTAATGGTACATATAACTCAACCCTATTGATGTATTTCTCTTTTCCCTTTTCAATTTTATTCTCTTTCATACACCTTTATTAATCTTGATGGGATTTTATTTTTCAATTGATAAGAGAAGAAGAAGAAGAACTGGTTAGAGGGGCATCAACAGAGGCACTTGGGTCACTAAAATATGGATCCATGGGTACTCCCATTGATGCGGCGAATGAAACCCTTGAATCCTAAAAGTTATCCCCTGTTTAAAGGACCATGATGGAGGATATAGTGGCAAGAACTCCTTGACCATCACCTCAAGTCTTTAATACCAAGAGGGAAGATGTGGGATCTTCACCATCTCATGAGAGGAAGTATAAGAGGATGTTAAAGTTGTCCTGATGAATGTGTCGTAGTAAGAATTTGTGCTTTCATTTGATATCATGTCCTTCTTGACATACACTTTTTACCATACTTTTCTTTTGTTTAATCTATGTCAATTTCCTCCCTTAAGGGTTTTATCACTAATCCTATAAGGATTGAGGAGGATTCCCTAGGGGAGGAATAGATCTAGAATGATGAATCCATTATTCTAATGGAAAAAGTATCCAAAGATGCGGCCATATCTTCGCTCAGTCCTGTGGAGAGGGTAGAGGTCCATGTTAATGTCAAACGTACTTTAGTATGTGGCATGAACTGTTTATGGATTTACTCTCCTTGTGATATTTCAAATCTATTTCCCACACTATAGGATTGTGCGGTAGTCAATGTGGATACTATTTTCACCCAGGAGAGACCAATGGGGATCTCAAATGGTCTGATGAAGGTGTTGAAATTGACCTTGGTGCCATAGGTCCTGATGATGTTGTACCTTCTGAGAAGTTGGAAAATGGGATTGATGGCAGATCCAATTTGGGTATTTATAAATATATCTCAGATACCCTTAATGGTTAGGATACTGTGATACTTGAGGCTATATAAAATGAAATGAGGGACAAAATTTTTCCAGACATTGATATTTTAGGTTCCCTCAAAGAGTTTATGGATTTTTGAAAGGAATTGGATGGACATTATTTCTATTGTTCTTTAATTTTCTAAACATAGTTTATTTTTATTTCACCTAATGATTCAAATATAATTTTAACTTGTATAGATTTTTCTACACAGAACTTTTCCAAAGCACTTATCGAACAAGGAATTCAAGTCCACCATACTCCCATTGTCAAGGGAGTAATGGTTGAGAATCCTGAAGTGGGAAATTCTCAAGAGCCTCTAGTCCCAACTACTGATCAAACTCAGGAGGATGTTTCTTTTCAAGAGGTTCCTACTCTGGTAGATGAGCCTAGGGTTGTTAGAGATGTATCAATTCTGATATTTGATCCAATAACGGGTGATTTTCATCAACTATTTTGGTTTCTTCACTAACTTTGATACTTGTTAAACTCATGAGGTTAATGAGAAGTGTTACATGCTATTCAGCGTCATAGACTATGAAAATGGGGGCTTCAATGCTAGTTACACCAACATTGGTGGGTGAATCTGAGGTTGTTTTAAAGGGATAAGAACAAGGCAGATCATTGAGTGCACTGATCCCAGATTATGAATCTCCCTTAGAGAGTGTCTTTGAGTCTGATATAGAGACATGAGAGGATTTTTCACCTTAAATATCTCCTTTTTCTAGTGATATATTTGGAAGATGATCGGGGATACACCTATGGATGACATTTCATAACAACTTCACAAACTTCCATTCAATATTTCCATGCTAGGATATAGAGGATTTAATTCTCATGAGACCCGTGATATGGTGAAGTTAATTATCTAGAAAATGTAAGAGGATCAATGGTTGCAGTAGGTTTAGAAACAGCAAGTGGTCCAGTTTGAGGAACTTAGAGATTCCACAATCCAAACTGAGGTTAGACACTCCATGGATGTGGAAGAGTATCAAGATCACCTCGATGAAAATTCTCTCCAAATAATTCACCTTTAATAAGAGAAAATTATACAAGGGAAGAGGTAGTTAAACTTTACCTATCCCTAGAAGGGTATTTGGCATGAAGGATATATGCTTTTGATGTCGAGCAAGTGAATCTTCGTAAATCTAATGAGGTTTTTGCTACACAAATGGATAAGCTTCAATAATCTACGCTAGTTTATTGGGATTCATTTCAACTTATGAAATCCTATATTGAGGAAAAATTATAAAACATTTCATAGAAGATCCAGAATGTGGATGTTCCCCTACATTTTATAACATAAATGAAAAGGATTTGTTTTTTTGTTCCCAATAACTTGTGTCTTCATCCATGTTTTCATTGTATGATCGTAACATAACATTGAAGCTAATTTATGTAACAAGACATATTTACATTCATTTTTTGTAACCATAGAGATAGGGATGGGGAAAACACTCTAATTTTTTTCTAATCCATGCAGCTTAGAGAGTGAGATTTGGATTTTTCTTATACCTCCCTTTTCAGGTTTTTAGCCTAAAAAGTTTTGTGCCTATTTCTTTTTATTACTCTTTTTTTTGCCTAAACCATATGGAGTGTAGGTCTAGTGATATGAGACCTGAATTTTTTCAAGAGTTCCTTTTTTTCTAGTTTTCAATATGGAAAGTACTATGTCTTTTTTTGTAGGAAGTTTAAAGTTATGGAAGTCAGACTAATGAAACTGGTGTTTTAGGTCGAACAACTATGACCATAAGTTTTGAAGTGATGACCCAAACAAGGATTATTGGTTAATAATGTTCTGAAATTATTCATATCTCCGTCGGTGAATCTTGATCCATGATTTTTTGGTTCTTGAATCTAAAACATGATAATAGGGAATATAGTAGGTCTCTCCTAAGGATAAAATTACCACTGGTTGAAAAACCCATTTTGTAGGATTCTGTATGTAGATACAATTGGGGTATGTCACTACATAGTCAAATAATGGAATCCTTTGGTTGAAATGCTCTATAATTTGTGAGAAACTTATTCAAATCCAACTGAGGAATATTACAGCATAGTTAGGCAAATAAGTTGTTAGGAATTCTAACATTCTATTGATGATGGTCTAAGGGAGTTTATGGAGATTAGGATTTCTCAAGACCATTGTCGGTGGTTTTTTTAAAAGGAATGTGTCTAATAATGAAGTGAATATATGTATTGTTTTTTACCATGAATGGGAAATTTATCCTACAAAATTTTAGCTCGAGTGAAGGAGGGTACATTTTTTGAGATGTTCGATGTTAGGGGGCTGTTTCTAACACGGGCTAATGTATCATGCAGTTTAATGTCATGTGACCAAGACATTGACCATGCAGTTTTAATGTCTTATGAAGAGGAAATTTTGTTATTTATTTTAAATTCATACAGCAGGGACATTATTCTATGCAGTTTAAAGTCAAATAGAAAGAACATTATACTATGTAGTTTAAATTCAAAAAGTAAGGACATTATGATCTATAGTTTAAATTCATATAGAAAGTACATTATGATATATAGTTTAAATGCATACAATAAAGAAATTAGAGTATTATAATTTATGTTCTTTAGCTTTGACCAAAATATTGATGATTCTCCCATTCTTGGTAATATGTCTAGAAATATGTTATCATATTTAGGTGTGAGAGGAGAAAGTTATAATTTGTGATTTTGGGAACCCCATATCTGAAGAGTGTTATGGGAAAAGATATTATGGATTTCTAGGATGTATCTACCCAGAATGAAGTTACCACTGGTTTACAAACCCATTTTGTGGGTTGTTATGCAAATCCAACTGAGGGGTATTAAAACATACTCAATAGTGGCATCCTTTGCCTGATAGGCTCTGAAATTTGTGAGAAACTTATGAAAATACAACTGGGGAATGTTATAGTATAGTTAGTCAAATAAGTCCTCAAGAATTATGATATTCTACACTAAAATTTGATGGAAGTTTTTGGAGATTCGTATTTCTCAAGAAATGGAGTTTGGTTGTGGGAGGAAAGGATCTGGATATGGAAGGTTCATTTCAAGTCAGAATTTCCAAAGAATCGAGGGAATATATTCTCTCCATAGGTTTGACCCAGGTGTAGGGAATACAGTGCCTTTAGTTTTAGTTCATCTATCTAGGATCGTAATATTATGGAAGTGATAGGTTATATATGGATTATCGAGCCAATGTTGTTCCTGCATAATTCAAAAATGAAGAATGAAGTTGTAAACCATAGTCTTGGATCTTTTCAGAATGGGATAAAGGATATGGGAAAAATATGTGAGGAATTACCATAGACTTATTTGAATAATGGGTCCCAACATAATTTCTTCAAAGCTTACAAGTATGGAAGAGGCTTCTCTTGAGGGAGAAGCTACTGATGGATGAAAAACCCATTTTTTAGGTGGTTTTATGAAAATATAACTAGGAAGTATTATAGCATAGTCAAATAGTGGAATATTTTGGCTAAAAAATATTTTTTTGGTCTACTTTGTGAAAATCCAACTAGTGAATATTATAGCATAGTTAGGAAAAATCACTCTCAAGTATCAGACATTCTACCACTGAAAGTTGAAGAAATATTATGAAGATCTGAAAGTGTTCAAGATTAGGAGTATGAAATGTGAAAGGGATATGTACAAGGAAAAAGGAAGAATTTGGATCAATATTGGCCATGAGTTTTGAGTCCCTTTCATAGATCTAACTCATCTTTAGAAGGGGGTGAATCTCTATTTCCTTGGTGGAACCCCTAATGAGGGGACCCAAATTAAGAGATCCTGTATATATCTTTGTTTGTACATAGGATAGGGGGTAATTTATTTTACCCTCTGGTTGGTACTAGGATATGAGACTCAGGCATCACTACATATCTCATTAGAATGATAATCAATCCATATGTAGTTCTTGAGGTACCATACAGTTCAAAGTCATGTAGTCAGGACATTAGTCGCGCAGTTTAATGTCGTTCGGTAAGGATGAAGTTGACTTGACATGATTATGGTTGGACCAGGGCATATGACCCAGGTGTCCCTATGGATATTTTTGGAATAAGAATCAAGACACAGATAGTTCTAAAATTAAGATCCACCACACCAATTTAATTCGTATGTGGATGAAATGGGGGTGAATACGATTTCATTCATAGGGTGAGAACTCGTATTGGATACCCTCATATAGATCTAACTCATAAATTGTATAGTGGTAAAATTTCTCATATTTTTCTACAGACAATCATAGAATTGATTATCTGAATGTCAGTACATATCTCATTGGAATGAGAATCAATCCAAACATAGTTATTGAGAAAATCGTGCAGTTTATTTTCATGCAACGAGGACATATGGTGTGCCTTTTAAGGTATTGCAGACAAGACCATGGTAACCCTAATGTGAATTGATATTCCTTACTTATTTAGTGAATGTTTTTATCAAATATTCTAATCCCATGGTACCTATTCTTAGTGTGAGAAATAAGGAGTGAAAAAAAATTCTTTTATGTAACAAAGGAAACACAAGTAAAGGATATGAGAATTTAGATTCTGTGGTGGCTAGGCTAAGAGATGTTATCCAAGAATTACAAAATATATCATTAATATGATAATAAATCCATATGTAGTTCTTGAAATCCCAATTAGTTTAACATCATGTGGTAAGGACGGAGATTAACTGCCATGAAAGAATGGAAATGATGCATCTAGGCCTGAGGATGGAAATATGGGCATCACTATGTATCTCATGGGAATAAGAATCAAGACACATATAGTTCTTAGGAGGTTACTTGTGTAGGTCTGATCCATACATAGATGTTGGGGGGGATTTCTTGGGGCTAGACCTAACATTGGAGATCTGGGTGTCACTATGTATATTATTGAAACAAGAATTAAGCCACACATAGTTATTGAAAAAAAATCCCAAATCAATAATTATTTGATTTAGAGGAAGAGGATTTAATATTTTTCATAATAATGGTTGGTCTCAAGACACGAAGTTCTGGTGTCACTATGAATATAATTTTAATGATAATCAAGCCATACGTTCAAGAAAAGTTCCCTATGAAAATTTAGTTTGTACACAGGGAAAAGGGTAATTTTTCTTTGTGGTCATGGCTAGACCTGAGATTGTAGATCCTAGAATCATTGAATGTCTTATTGGAATGGGAATAAAACCACACATAGTTCTTGAAGAACTGGGTAGTTTAATGTCATGCATAAATGATGTTGATGATGCAATTAGCATCTTTCAGTAAAGATGTGAGTCACCTAATGTGAAAAAAAAAATTGCAGCTGGACCAGGGTATAGGACCTGGGTGTCACTATGTATCTTACTAGAGTAATAATCAAGCCACATGTAGTTCTTGAAAAGAGCCCATGTGCTGGTCTAATTTTTACATAGGGAAAAGGGGATATATATTTTTATTTCAGCTAGACTTGGGATTAGATATCCAGGTGTCACTACATATCCCATTGGAATTAGAATCAATCCACACATAGTTCTTGGATTGATTATGAATTTTACCATCATGGGATGAAGATGTTGTTCGTGAAATTTATCTTTTTGCAATAAGAACGTGAAAATATAGGGGTTTATACCTCTAAAGGGGCCCAAATTCCATTATGGAGTGGAAATGATGTGAGTGGGTCTTATGCATGGGATCTTCCCATATTTTATTCCTCATGTCTGGCCAAGAGGGTATCTCAACCAATTTAGGGGTCAGAGGAGTGTGATTGGGACTTACACCTAAGATCGAGGCCCGTTTTTAAGGGACCAAGAGGATTATCTCAACTCATGGTGCTTTAGGGGTTTCTTAATGTTGAATTATAGGGAAGTTAACCATGTAGTTTAATGTAATGTGGTGAGGAAATATGGTGTCCTATAGTTTTAGGTCATATGACTAGGACCTTATGTCGTGTAGTTTATCATTGTATAACAATGACGATGATTCCACATAGTTTAATTTCATGTGGTGTGGAAATGATTTCATGCCTTTTATGATCATACGACAAAGATAAAATACGAAGTTTAATGTCTTGTAGCTTGGATGTATATGAATCTATGTAGTTTAACATGCTACAGCTAGGGAAAGTGTCATGTGATTACATGAAATACTTCTTTAGGAACCTTGCATTGGTTGGGGTCATAATTATCTCTCCATCCATTGAGATTAAAAAATTAGATCTGTTAGAGTGGACCTTGTGTATAAAGTAATGTCCCTCCCACTTTGTCTCAAGTGTTGGAGTATTCTTCCCCAGTATCATTAGAGTTTTGAGGACCAATACCAGTTCTCCTTGGAGGAATTAATGGTGAAGAACTTTTTTTTAAAGGCCCATGCTATCTGATTTTGATAGACCTTTATGTGATGCAAGGTGTGAAATCTTTTTTCATCCAATCACTCCAATTCATACAGTTGTTTCTGGGACTTCTCGTCGGTAGATAGTTGGTCACAAATGGAAATACAAATCGATGGTAATTGAACCTCAATGGGAAGGACTTCTTCTGTTTTGTATACCAGTGAGTATGGGGTTTCTTGTGTTGCAATACAGGCTGTAGTATGATAAACCCATAAATCATGCAAGATATTGTTAGGAAAACACTTTTTATCTTTTTCCACCATTATCTAGAGTATGTTTGATAGGGTTTTTTGAAGGCATCTATCATTCTATTAGTATCTCCATGATAGCGAGATGAATGGTTAGATTTGATATTGTATTCCTGATATAGATTTTCTACCTCAGTGAAATAGAAGTTGGTGTCATTTTCCATCAGTATTGTATGAGGGACACCAAATCAAGTAATGATGTTTTATTTCACAAATCCAATGATGCTTTTGTCCCTGACTTCTTTGAGGGGTATTGCCTCAGACCATTTGGATAAGAAATCAATAGTAGTCAGGATATACTTGAACTGCTTGTTCATAGCTGGGGGGTATGGCCCCCACAATATCCATTCCTCATATGGAGAATATCTAGGAGTATTTGGTTGTATATAATAACTTTGAGAGTTGATGGATGAAGTTGTAATTCACTTGTAAGGAATGACATTTCTTGGTGAATTTTATAAAATCCTATTTCATTGAAGTCCAGAAGTATCCAAGCCTTCGGATTTGATCAGAAAGCCTTTACCCTTACTGGTGGGCACCACAGGCTCCCTGTTAGGTCCACTAGGTCAAATACCCTAAGAGGGGGGTGAATCAGGGTATGAAATATTAAAACAACTACCCCTTTTGATATTGTTTCATTGTTAAAAAAACTCTCATCTCTATTTTTTCCATAGTAAATTATGAATAGAAATTAAATCATACAAGAGACATAATAATTTTTAATTAGTTCACCCTCAATGGGCTACATCCAAGGATCATAAAATGGTAATGTGCTGATGTTCCAAATCCACTAAAAGTGTCCTTCTATTTACAAAGTTTAGAGTGGACTCATTGTTCCTCCTAGTTTAGAACCAATCAGATTTTGAAATCTCATTATTCTCTCAACTGAAGTGTGTTCACTACTTATTCCGAAGATCTAATCACAGTTTATAAACTTTTAGGTCCCGTCATTATCTCTAATGAATGCATCCTCCACTATATGTAGATGCTCTATTGATGTCCCACTTTCATCCACTAATTAATACCTCTTTACCACAGATGTGTTGGGAAACTTAAAATCTTTCGTTCAACCCTTATTGAATCTTGCACACAACTTTAATGTCTTGTGCACAATATTCCACTTTTCTAAAGAAACACCCCTTGCACACAACTTCAATCTTACGCACAACTCAAATCTTACGCGCAACTCAAATTATTTCGCACAACACCCATTGCTTAAAACTATTACGTGATTCAGATCTCAGATTCTCTATATGTTTTGAGTACACTAGAATGAGGGGGGTCACCTCTTTTTTATAGGCATTACCAACCCCTATGAGGAAGATTCTACACCTCACTCAAGATTCCCTCTGTGCGCATAAAACCAAATTTGATGTCGCATTGAGCGTACAAGTTTCTTTCACACAACCTCATATTTCATGAAAATTTATAAATCTTTCACACACATCATGACTTTTCCATTTTTTTGATATTCTGATCCCAAAACATGCCTTGAATTCAAGTTTCCATACCATATTCAATCTTGTGCGGAACTTCCTTTTCCAAAAACATCTTTCTCCATTTTCCGATTTTGAGGCCCAAAATTTTGGCAAACACTAAAAAATAGTGTCACCTTGTATCTGTTCTTTTTATACCACCTCCATATCATTCATTCCTTTTTCATGGTTCTTTTTCAGTATTTATTGTCAATAATACCACTTGAACATGACAACTCACCACAAAAACCCTCTTTTTCAACAAAAAAAATCAACCCAAAAAATGCTTCAATGTTACCTTGAGGGATTTTTACCTAACACTCCCACATGTACTTCTTCCATAATAGACACAATATATTCTCTATCAACACATCTAAGAAGGAATCCATCAAAGACTAATTTATAGAGGACTCTCTAGTGATGTGGGATATCATAAAGAGTGAAGTTAACTTCTCTTCATCAGATTTTCTCTTTCCCAGCACTATCCAGTGGGGGCACTCCATCCTAAAGGTAGTCCATGATTTGCATCATTAAATTAGTGATAGGTTTATATGAATTAGGGATGGGAATTATTTCATTAATTTATTCTATTATTATATGAAAAAAGGTGATACCATTCGGCAATGAGTAATGCTAATGAATGTTTCATCCTCGTTTGGATCTACCAAAGTTGTAGCTTCATTTTTCGATTCATCAGCATTTTTATTCTATGATCGATGTACATGAGTCAATATTAGTTCTAAGGGGAACCCCACCATCAACCCTTAGACACAGTCAACTAGATGAATTAGCTCCTCTTTTCTGATGGCATAATTCCCATTGATATACTTGATTAACAACTATAAATTACTGATTATCCACTAAATGAGGATAATATTCAATGTTAATATATATAATATTCATGTGATTTATTATTAATATACACCATTTTAGTGCATTTTACACTTTGAACATTAATTCACAATATGATTGTAATTCCCTCTAAAAATACACTATTACTTGGTACATATATGAACACATCCTAAAATAAAAAATGGTCTTAATTTTATTTTCATATTTTATTTTCAAGTATCTCATTCTATAAGGAACAATTCATGTTTTTGGAGGGCTAGAATATTCATATTATAAGACCACCAATGTTGGCCTTGAACTAACAACATTCTGGGAAAAGTAAACTAGACAACAACTCAATAAAGAGATTGTAGCGGCCAATATACAAGCCCAATGATTCTCAAAATTTAACTGAAGATATAGGACATAATTTATAACATTTCATCCCATAGTTAAAAGAGCTAATTCGTATGTTTTAATGGAGTTATATTCAGTCCAATTTGGAGATAAAATTTTGGGTCAGATTCTGCGGCCCAGAAAAACATCCCCCCATTTAGATAATATCTCGAAAAAGAAAATTCCATTTTGGATGAAATGTTACAGTAGGTTCAGATACATCTTTATATCCATTTTATTCTTCTATGAACCACTCTAATTCATCCATCTAGAGGTTCATTATGATGTGTCTATTCGGTGGAAGAAATTTTCCTTCCACTTTGGGTCAAGGGTGGAAAAGTCTATGTTCCACAATATTTCCACCACCCTAAGCCTACCATACTCAAGTGGGATGAATTTAACTATTTTAGTCTCTACCTAAGGCTACCAAAATTTATATTTAAGTTAGTGGTGTTGGGGGATTTATTTCTCTTGGATGCTTTCTTTCATTCTAATGTTATGCTGCCACTTTTCCTTTATAATGTTCTTCCTCAATTGTAAGTTGTTTTAATTCATCCTAGTTTCTTAATAAAATTTCTTCTTATCCCGTTATTCTATTATTCTTCATCTCACTTTGATACTGTTGCCTCAATGTGTGAATTTATTCACACCAAACCTTGTGAAATTATTCACACAACGGTGGAGTGATCATTTTCTTTTTATTGTTTTATTTACTTCTTCAATTGCTCCCTCATGAGTCTACTTCCCGCTTCCATTGAAACCGTAGAATCAATGGAGGGATAACCCTATTATGGGTTAATCTAATGGAGTATAAACTTACTATATTGGATTTTATTTATCACTCCATTAATGTTTAATCACTTATTTTAATTGAGATTTTTATTTGATGATTTTAAAGCTTCTTCGTCCTTGTTGAATTTTAAGGCCACATACTTCAAGTGCTAATACGAACCTTTACCTTGTAGTGTTCATATATTTGATCCTCCAAGTGTATAGGTGATTATTATTATGGTTTTTTTGTATTAAACTAGTAAGTGATGAAGTTTTTTGATCTTCTTGAATAAACCCATCTCGAATATAAGAAATTAAAATTGTTAAAAAATAATTTCATCAAATCCACCCCTTGTAATAACCTAGGATCATACCTTCTCATAATTTGAATTCACTTAAGTATCATAGAGTTCACTTAAACCCATATAAAATCAACCCAATTTGGCCACTTCATAGCCGAAAATAACCCATAGAATGTACGTGTATGTAGGTTACTTCTTAGGTCTTTGAGGATTAGACAACCCAAGATAAACTACAAGCGACTGCTTAACCCTAAAAAACTTGTGTAAATTTGGGTGAGACCAAATTTTGGAACCGTTTCTGGGGACCAAACTAAGTTATCTTAGAAACTAGCTTCCTTTTCTCACCATACTTATCTAATCTCATCCCCAATTTCATTCCTATGGAAAACCCTTTTGAACAAATACAAACATGGGGAACCTCTTCTTACTTTGATCACTCCACACCAAGTGTGATGTATAATGACCATCCCAGTTTCTACTGGTGGGATAATCAAAAACCTATTTAGCCACAATTTTTTAACTCCTATTATCCACAAAACATTCCAACCTATTATGAGTTCCAATCCCAACATGGCCAATCAGAACATCCTCCTATATAATTCCAACAACTTAATTATCCTCTTGGAATAGATCGTATGTCTCAACCCCTTACCCATCTTGATCCACATCCATTAATTGAGAAATTGTGTCAAAAAATGGATAGAATTACTTATGAAGTTTCATCCTTGAGATTATAACTACAAAGCATTAAAACAGTTATAAAACCCATTCCCAGTTAGGTTTTCCATTCCTCATCATTCCTAGAGGAATCTTGTTACACACAAAAATCTCATGAAAATGCTAAAAAAATTTCTTTTGAACCTGGGATACCTAAAGAACATAAAATAATAGTTGATGGGTGTTAAAATGAAGATGAAACTGATTTTTTGTATTCACAAGAGGGAAATTTAACATCATGGATTGAGTGTCCTGAATATTTCTCCATTAATGATTTTTCATAACTAAAAATCATTGCACCATTGGGAGAAATAATGAACTTAGAGTCCATACCCATTACTGAAACTAATATTTCCAATTTTTTGGTTTAATATTCCATTCAAAAGGAACCATTTTTTTTAGAAATTTAGAAAATGAAATTGATTTGGATTCAAAATCTCGACCTGTGTCTGAATGTCCTATCCAACCCAGGCTCAAAATTATTGTCCCTCCTTACCCACTCAAGTATCACTTAATAGGGTATAATCATGAACTTTCAATTGGAATTCATTCTTCTCTTGAAACCAAAAAATTTGTAATGACCATTGATGTCTTAGGCAAGATTATAGAGGAAACTGAATCAACCATTTATGATATTCCTTGGATGTTCCCACTCATGGTAGAACATAGGTTTGTACATGATACAAATTATAAACAAATAATGAATATAAATAAAGTATAAGTGGAGAAATATGGGGTCTTTAAAATTTTTAAAGTTTTTATTGGGTAATTTATAGGGGTTCAAGTCGAGCTAACAACATTAAACAAAAGCGTTGCACGGGAGGCAACCCGTGGTTTTCATGTTTCCAATCTTTGTGAATCACCCTTATTTTTTAAATAGGATTCATGAATTATTTTGATATTTAAAAAATAATAATAAATTAGGCTGTTGAACTATTCTTCTATTATTAGTATGGATGGGTATGAAAGGGGAGCACCATATTCATCTGTGTCACGTGGTGTGGTCCTTGAGTAATACCTTACCCAGAAATTTAAAAAGAAAACAATGTATCATCAGTTAATTTTATTTTTATGTTTTTTAGGTTAAAATAAAAATAAAAAAAATAATAATAAAAATTAAAAGTACACGTCATAGGTTGTGGGGCAAACCCCGTCACAATTAGCGAAGCCACAGGGAATCGAACCCAGGACCGAAGGGGCACACACTTACCACTGACCTAAGGCTTATAGTGCTTCATTATTTTGTAATTTTTGTATATATACTTATATTTTAATTTTTTATTATATGAATAAATATATATATCTATATATATTATTATTATTATTTTCCTTTTTCCACTAGGGAACTCTGAAAGTGACATGGATATAAAAGGACTAAATTAAAGCAACAAGAACTTTAACTTCAACCACCAGGTGACTTTGTTCCATGTTTATTATTTCAAATTACTTTTAGAAATCTTCTCCTATACCACTAACCCCTTCTAAATTTTATTTTCTTTAAACACTGGGGATATTGTTATTCTAAGTTGGGGGTGAAAAGAATGAAAAAAGAATAATTAATTCTGTGTGCATAAAAAAATGTGTGGAAGAGAAATTTTATTTAACCTTGAACATGATAATACAAGTTGAACACTTTAAAACTGAATATAAAATAATTTAGCATGAACTGATTCTGATTTTAGTCCATGTATAATTTCATGAACATATATTTTGGAAAGTTTGGATGTCTAATGTGATCTTTCATCGTTTATATTTTCATCCAAATAAAAAATTCACAACGCACGTTCTTTGGATAGTGGGGTATTAGTTTCAGTTCATGGGGTCCCCCAAATAAATAGAATAAGTTTGGTGATCATTTTAGTTTTAATATGATTATTCAATAAAATAATAATAATAAAAAAATAATAAATTTACACGTAGAGAAATGAAATTACCTAATGTGTGGATTTAGACACTTGGGGATAGTGATTCCCTAGTTGTATGGCCCGGAGTTAGTAATTTTATCTCTAATTGTAGTAATTTGACTTTTTTTGACTCAATTAAATCGATATGATGCTCGAGTATGTGGGCTTTACTTGGTTCCTTAATGTCTTTGATCTTGGGAGTCTTCGGCAAAGTCTCCCTACATGGGTTGACTCTATTGAGTGAAATTTAAATTACCATGGAAAAATTGAAAAAAAAAATAAAAAAAAAATTAATTGAATACTCATCTTAATATTTATATTTGATTCCACCTAAGGCTTCCATCATTTCCCCCTGGAATAAAAATGAACCCCATGTCTATTGTGATACACAACATATCTTCATGCTTGATTGATATTGGATGAAATATGGTAATGAATTTGAACAAAGGAATGGTATTGGGCTTGGGATATACTTATGAAACTATCTTGTATTAAAATATTTTTATGGGTTTCGTGATTTTTTGGTATAAGGGTTCTTGGTGATCATTGTGTATTAAAATGTTTTTGGAAAAGGGAATTCGAATTTAATATTTTTGAGATATATTTTTCTCAAGACTAGTAAAACTCAAGTTGGGGGTGTGATTATCCCCTAAATAAGAATAATATTAATTGTTAATATATATAATATTCATGTTCTTTATTATTCATATACACCATTTTAGTGCATTTTACACTTTGAACATTAATTCACATTATGATTGTAATTCCCTCTTAAAATTCACTATTACTTGGTACATGTTTGAACACATCCTAAAACAAAAAATGGTCTTGATTTTATTTTAATATTTTATTTTCATGTCTCCCATGCTATAAGGAAAAATTAATGTCTTTGGAGAACTAGAAGATTCATATTATAAGACCACCAAAGCTGGCCTTGAACTAACAATATTCTGGGAAAATTAAACTGGACAACTACCTAATAAAGAGACTATAGTGGCCAAGATATAAGTCCAATGATTCTAAAATTTTAACTGAAGATATAGGAACTAATTTAGAACATTTCATCCAATAGTGATAAGAGATAATTATTATGTTTTAATGGATTTATAGGTAGCCCAATTTGGAGATAAAATTATTGGCCAGATTCTTCGTCCCAGAAAAATATCCCACCATTTCGATAATATCTTTCAAAAAAAATTCTATTTGGTATAAAATTTTACAGGAGGTTATGAGACATCTGAATATACATTTTATTCTTATATGGTACACTCTAATTCAGCCATATAGAAGGTCATTTCGACATTTTTGTTCGGTGGATGCAAGTTGCCTTCTACTTCGGGTTAATGGTGGAAAAGTATAAGTTCCACAAGCTTTCCACCACCCTAATCCTACCATACTCAAGTGTAATGACTTTCACTATTGGAGGCTCGACCCAAGGCTCCCAAAATGACTATTTAAGGTAGTGTTTTTTGAGGATTTATTGATCTTGGATGCTTTCTTTCATTGTAATGTTATGCTTTCACTTTTCCTTTGTAATGTTCTTCCTCAACTATAAGTTGTTTTAATTCATCTTAGTTTCTTAATAAAAGATCTTTTTCTCCTATTATTATATTATTATCCATATCAATTTGATACCATTTCTTCAAGGTGTGAATTTATTCACACCAAACCTTGTGAAATTATTCACACAACGGTGGAGTGATCATTTTCTTTTTATTATTTTCTTTACTTCTTAAATTCCTCCCTCATGAGTCTAATTCCCACTTCCATTGATACTATAGAATCAATGGTGGGATAAACCTATTATTGTTTGATCCAAGGGATTATCAAGGGACTTTATTGGATGTTATTTATCACCCCATTAATGTCTAATCACTTCTTTTAATTGAGATTTTTATTTGATGATTTAAAATCTTCTTCATCCTTGTTGAATTTTAAGTCCACATACTTCAAGTGATAATACGAACCTTTACCTTGGTGTTCTCATAAATTTGATCCTCTAAGTGTATAGGTTATTAGTATTATGGTGTGTTGGTATTAAACTAGTAAGTGATGAAGTTATTTGATCTTCTTGAATAAACCCATCTCCAATATAATAAATTGAAATCGTTAAAAAAGAATTTCATCAAATCCATCCCTTGTAATAGCCTAGGATCAACCCTTATCATAATTTGAATTCACTTAAGTCTATTAGAGTTCACTTAAACCCATATAAAATCAACCCAAGTTGGCCGCTTCATATCCAAAAATAGCTCATAGAATTTATGTGTCTGTAGGTTACTTCTTAGGTCTCTGAGGATTCGACAACCCAAGCTAAACTACAAACGACCACTTAACCCTAAAAACTTGGGTAAATTTGGGTGAGACCAATTACCTTTCACATCTAAATGATCAACTGGTATTTGGAGTTCCAATTCCAGTCCCACAATGAGGGCTAGATATTCTACCTCATTATTGGTACAACCTTATGATGGCATAAAGGAGTACGGTAAGACTTCTTTCACTGAGGAAATGAGCATAATACCAGAACCAACTTTGTTGAGATTAGGGTCTTCCATTCTCTTACCTATTGGGATCTTGGATGCAACATGAAAATACATTTACCATGTTTGGGCCACCTTTAATGGAGAATATCTCTTCATCCAGTAGTTCAGTATTTAATGACATCACTTCTAAAAATGGGCATTCTGTGAGGAAATCTATTAAGGTCTATCCTTTCACTACTTTCTAATGCACTAATTGTATATCAAATTGCTTAAAAATAACTTCCCATTGTTCCATACATCCTATCAACATATGAATTTTTTGGATAAATTTGAACATTTTATTTCAAGAGACCAATTGGATCTCATGGTGCTACAAGTAGTGCCTTGACTTTTAAACCATGAATATTAATGCCAAAAAGCTCTTCTCAATATCTGAATAATGAGTCTCTACATTGAGAATAGTTCAACTAATATAATAAAGGTTACTTTCATTTCCAGTTTTTTTCTTTTTCATGAGGAATACACCTAGTGATCGCTCTTGGGACATCACATATAGTATGAGTGCCCTTCCCTCAACATGTGGAATTAATACCAGTAGACTCAGGAGGTATTTCTTGAGGTTATCAGACACCTCATGTAACTCACCGGTCCATTAATATGTGATCCCCTTCTTCATTAGTTTGGTAAAGTAAAAAACACTTATCTATATGGTTGGATATGATGCACCAAACTTTTTCCAAGTGTCCTTGAAGTCCACTCAACTCTTTAAGGTTTCAAGGAGGTTAAATTTTTGGGATATATTTTGTTTTCTAAAGGAAAAATTGAATTCTATGATGGAGTACCATAGAGCCTATAAACTTCCCCTAGGTTACCTAGAAAGCACATTTCAAGGGGTTCATATTCAGGTTATGTTGTCATAGCTTGTTAAAGATGGTCTCTAGTTTAGTTAGGTGATTAGAACATTGTCAGGATTTAACTACTAAATCATCAACATATCATTCAAAAAAATTCCCCAGGAAGGGTTTGAAGATGCATTCCATGGAATATTGGTATGTGGAACTAGAATTCTTCAAGCCAAATGTAATTACGCGATAGAAAAATACTCCTTGGGGGATTTGAAGGCTGGGGATTCTTCATCTTCCAAGTCCATCTAAATTTGTTTGTACCCTGAATATCCATCCATGGATGTGAGGGATTATTAACTAGCCATCACATTAATTAGGAGTTCTGTGATTAGAACCAGGAATTCATCTTTAGGGAATGTTGGTTGAGATCTATAAAGTCGATTAAAACCCTAATTTTCCCATTTTTCTTCTTTAACAGGACTGTGTTGGATATCCATTTCAGATATTTCACTTCCTGGATGAATTCACCCTTAATGAGCTTATCCAATTCATCCTCAACTTTTGAGTTGTGAGTTGGGTGTTTCCTTTTGGATACATGTTTGTATCCTTGATGATCTTTTAGAAAACCCCAAGTGATATGTGGATATGTCGGGGTCAAGACCTAGCATCTTTGTGTAATTCTAGGCAAACACATCTTGGTGCTGCTTTAGGAAGTATATATACCTCCTTTTCTTTAGGATTCATGTATTTACTAATCAAATTATGTTGTGGATCTTCATTCATACCCAGGTTTATTTATTTGAGTTCATCCATAGTGTTGGAGACATCTTCCTCAAATACTGGAGGGGAATCCTTGAGGTCTTCCTCTTATTTCTCTTCCTCACGCTTTACTTATTTTTCCTCTTCCAGGGAGGTAGATGATGAAGTGAGAATCTTGGATTTAGGGGAGGATTCTTCATTTGGACATCCAGAAGATAAAGAAATTATTTCTGGCTCAATCAATGAAATGAGGCCTTTTGGAACTCCAAAGGGGATATGATGGATTGAGAATGAGAATCTCTATATTCTCCCATTTATATGATAAATTCTTCCATCCTAGCTAATGAAACATTGATTTTTTGAATATTGGGGGATGGAATGAAGACATTTTCATCTAGTATTTTATTACTACTTTAAGATTTGACAACTTCTCCTATGTTGTCGGATTCAATTATAATGATTGACATTATGGAAGTCACCGAATGAGTTCTTGAATTTGGCCCCACCCCTTCAATTTGATTTATGGGTAGTACATATTCTATATGGATCTTCTTGAAAGGATTAGCTAAGATTGTCTCCAGACCATTTAGGGAATTGATTCAAGCAACATAATCATCAATGGACTATTTTCCTCTCTTTTTATAGAACCCTACATCAATGTACTATGACTCGCAGTATTTGAATGGGCCTTTTCTCTATGAAATGTCCCTATTTTACCATTGATATGATATTTTAGGCATTGTTGGTATAAATAAGTAATGGTCACATGTTGATGTAGCCAAGGTTTTCCTATCAGGACATTGATGTTTGTATCATACTGAATAACTATGAATTATGAGTCATACATGAGATCCCTAAACTGAATTCTTAGTGTCATCTCACCAAGAGGTTGTTTCTCATTCTTTTCATAACCCTGCAACATTAGGTTGGGGGGGAAAGTGAGATTCATTGAAACCTAGTTAGAAAAGTGTCTAGACCGGAATTAATTTAACTCCTTATTCATTTTCAATAAAGTCTCATCATATATCAATGTCATTTATCTTTCCATATATATACAAGGGATTTATGTGTCCCTATATGACAGGATCCCCATCCCAGTCTGTGAAAGAGATGACTGTGTGGAATTGTACAATATCATTCTTTGTAGGACATACTTAAATAGTTTCAACCTCAACTTAAAACTCTTGGGGGGGGGAGATAAGGCCTCTATGAGTACTTCTTGGAGGTCTTTTGATAGACTCAAAGCATCCAAAATTAAAAATTTAGCCGGAACTTGGGAAAGTTACTTCAAAATAGCATACTTCTGATCCAGAGGTCTATTATTCCTAGCATAAGGATGCTCTTTTTCATGTACTTTGGGATCTAATATTTCTGATTTAGATAAACCTTCCCTTAAAATAGGAGCTAAAAGTGCTTCTTCACTTAGTGTATTAGTTCTATTGGGTCTACCAACACACCAAGGTTGATTAGGTGGTGGTGTATCCTCTAGTAAATATTCTAGGATAATCATGTCAGGTCAGGCCCTTTAATGTGTGGGTGAATTCCTTTGTTCCTACTGATATTTCTAGATATCTCTCCCATGAGTTTCAGTCACATAGATGGTTCAAGAAAGGGTGTAAAGTAGTAACTCCTAGAATTAACTCATCTTCCCCTGTAACCTCAACTTTAAAGGCCTCTTCCCTCAATTCCCCAATCAAGTGTAGTGAATTCAAGTTTTTAATCATGATAATCATTTGTAAAGGTATCCATTAAGTGAATAACATTAATGTAACCAAAGATAAACTCCTCATCTAATGAATATTACGTATGGTGGGTGGATCCCTATTCTACCATTTGGTGGGGTGGTACCCATGCTTTTGGGACTGTAGGAATGAATTCTTCTAAAGATAAAGAAAAATATAGATTCATCTCAAGCTCATATTCTTATGTTTTCTTCTTTCTCTTCCATCCATATTTCTTTTTGGAGTAATGGATTTCAGAGGACTGAGCTGCCAGTGAAGTGGTCTATGTTGTAGTAGAAGTGGTTGAAGGCATATCTAGTTGTCTCAATTATGCTCAGAGAATAGCATGAGTTCAGTTGATCATTTTTCTAACCATCTAGTCACTAAAATTCAGAATAATCTTTCTTTAAACCTCTTTACATTCATTTTACTCCTCTGGATTAGTGGAAAAAACATACGCAACCAGAGTATGAAAATTTTTCAACTTCACTTTCCCAGAGTCCACCATATTTTGTATGAGGTATTTAAAAACAAAACAATCCTAGATATGGTAACCTAGTACCTGATGTATGGGGTAGTAATTTGGGAGATCGTATTCACCTTCTTTTCTAGGTTTCTTGGGATTTGGAAACTTGACCAAGTTTTTTTCCTATTTCGATATAAAGTAGTCAGGGACTTGGTTATTTCAAAAATAATAGACCTTATTTTTCATCTCCTAAAACTATTTCTACCTATGATCTCTATGATCATCCAGAAAAGGTGGGCATTATTTCTGACACTCGGTAGGTGGAGACACGTGATATTGTCTAGGATTTGAAGTAGGAACAAGTACAAGAACCTCTTTAAGTGTAACAGTGGTAGCCTCTTATTTCCCTACTCTCTTTCCTTAAGTTGATGGAATTAGTTGGTTATTAACTTTAGTCTCTATGATGGAGTATTCCACCTTTTTAGAAATTATATCAAGGTCTCAAAATCCTCCTATTATTTTATAGGAATTAACTAGTCATGAAGATTTTCTATATAGATGGGAAATAACTCTTCTTGATGGAGTGGTAGGTTCAATGAGTATGTAAATCCTTTCCATCAAGAAATGAAATATGAGACTTTCATTCTCCCACTATTTAAAATTTGAGTGGTCGAAGACTATTTTCTTATGTAGCATCAAACTAAACTAGAAAAGAAACTTCTGTTGGAGGTCTTCCCACCCCCATGATTTATTGAGCCTACAAACTTGTATACTACACAGAAATTGGTCCCTGTAGTGATTTCATGAAGCACCTAAATTTCACCACCTCATTTTGTTCATGGGTACCGATCATGGGGTCATAGAAAGAGAAAAAATGCCTCAAGTGATACTCCAAGTCTCTCAATCCATTAAAAATAGAAAATTTAGGATTCCCAAAGTTCAGTGGGGAAAGAGTCGGATCTACCCATTCAGGGTAAGTCTTTTTTTATTATATTGGTGTACGTCATTCCTACATGGCTTCCAATTGAGTCATTAGTGACTCAATAGTGTTCATAAGCATTAGAGGAATGTCTGGATGAGCTGGATCCTGAATAGGTGTGGTGAATAGTAGGGCCATTGGTGGAAACACTGCTGGTACTTTTTGTGGGAAGCCTATAAGGGAAAGCCTGTAAGGATGTTTCTGACCCTATTCTAGTTTCACACCCAATGGGGGAACTCTTGATATGTTTTTGTGGAATCCAAGTATATTGGTTTTTGTTATACCACATTAACCAGATGTTCCAGATCTACATTAGTTTTTATGGAAAACACTCTTTATTGTGGTGCACTAGCTAGAAGCACAAGTTGAGGATCTACTTATGAGACATATCAAGAAGGAAGGATCCCTCAGAGTACTTATACATTTATTATCCTTAATTATTTCATCTCCTCATCCTACTAAGAAAATATTTCTTATAAAGATAGGGGATTAACCTCTCTAAGAGGGAGGTGAGGTACAATTTTCCTCTTACCCTTTTCCCTGTTAGATGTATTTTGAGGAGGTAATTATGGATTTTTCAAGGGAATTTCTAGATTTGGGAAAATCCACTGGTTTTAGGTAAGCACACCTCCTTCAATTATTTTAGTGTGGACCTCATTATGAACCATAAATTCTTCCTCTAACTCCTACTACAAATTAGCCCCATGTTATGTAGAATTATAGAGGGTGGTTTTGATACCATTAATTAATTAAAAATGCATTACAAACATTCCACCAGTGTCTTTATAATATTGTCTTCTTTTATTCCCTCCACAAGGCCTTGTCCTCCCCTTTGCAGGTTCTCTAGGAGCTTCTTGGAGGATAGTGATCTAAAGGGGATCCTCAGATAGTTCTGTCATGTATATCCCTAATGAAGGCACTAGATCACAAAATGGGATGAACTGGGGGGATTCATTCGATGAAATTTTTTCCACTCAGGCGAAGACTAATTCTTATTGAGGAGGGGGCTGTTGAGGTGAATAATTCCTCATCCCTAAGGGATAGGGCTATTCTCATTCTGATTTCACAACCCTTCAAGCATGGTTTTTTGACCTCAAGGGTTAAGTTAAAAAATTTACCAGCCCTGTGGGATAGGGTTTCTCATAAACCATTGTGGCTGCTACTACCACAGATTCCCTTATGATTCTATATATATTTGTCTAAATATGTGATGGGTTCATTATTTGGCATGCCTCAAATCACCCACTTCTAAAGACCATTGCACTATTTTGGACATTTTCGTTATCCGATAACATATTTCCCTTAAATGGGAGTCTTGATCAATATTATCAAATTCCTGAAACAAAAGTATCTCAATAGCCTTCTCTCTTCTGGCTTGATGTCGGTGAGAGTCTATCAGGACCTATTTTTGTTGAGCATATCTTTGGTTATGAACAGATTTCGTTTGTTGGAGTTTCATAAATCTATAATATCGCATGCTACAACCTTCAGCAGTCTTTTCTGTTTAGGTAGTATGGTGAAATTTAATTCTCAATGTGCACCCCATCCTCTGATATGAACATCAGATGGGGAATCAACGATTAACTGTCATAATCTCATTAATGCACTGAGGCATGCATGTTTAAGGGATCCTTACTGTTTATCAATCTTTGGATGTCGTAAATCCAGGATATCTTCTAAGTCAATTTGGAATTTCAACCCTTCTATTACCTTTATGTGACTTTGATAATCATTGTATGTTAATACCTTTTATTTCAAGTGATAAATAGTTTTCCGTATATTGATGCATATTTCGTGCACATAATCTTATGAAAATGCCTCTAGAATGCTGTATCAAGGGGTGGATAAAGGCCAGAACATTACTAGTATGTCATCTTTAGCCAATAGTTTTCTCATGTTTAACATTTCTTCTTCATATTTTACCAGATTCTACTCTACCTAGTCTTAGATAGTGGACACTTTCCTATCGTTTTATGATAGGTAGTGAGATCGGTAAGAGTTTCCTTTATTACACTGGAAGGTAGGTGACCCAAGGTCGGTTCATAGAATGACCTTCATCATGGTTTTTCCTTTAAATTAGAAATTATTTCACCTACTAATAACAAGGAATCACACACTAATATCCTTGTTTTTTAAAGTTTCTTGTAATAGGAGGGCTTTCTCTTCACTATATTGCCCATTGGATAATTCTCTTAAAAATATAAAACACTATTGTAGAGAGAAATTTCGTAGTGAATTCCATCATGGGGAGGACCACCATGTTGGTTTATATCAAGGGGAAGGACCTCTTACTTCTTGATATTCTGGGCAAGAAGATGGTTTTCTTAGCGCTCATCAAGAGATGGATCTCGAGATCAATCGGATTATGGTCATGAAGCAAACCTTCATGGTGAAGTGTCCAGAGAGGACCTTCAGAATTACTACCACTACTCCCGTAATTTTGTAACAGGAGAGTAGGATCTAGAGATACCACATATAATTGTCTGAGGGATTCAATAACTCTAGTATTGAGTAGAGTTGGTTCGTAGATCAGATCTCTTTTTTTTAGTCATCTTTGATGAGGCTTCTTCTCGGATGCCTTCGTGCGAGTGACTGGGGTTACTTATTGAGGGGAAGTGATTTTTATGAGTAGTTTTTGTGCCTAACTTGGAGTGTACATTAAGATAAGCCAATTACCTCTTGTTGGAGTGTGTGTATGTTCCTGATCTATTTTTCTATATAATATGGGGGAGTTTTCCCTATGACCCTCCTAGATAAGAGCATATGTATGTTTCTTTTCTAGAGTAACATACTAATTATTCACCCCATTTGTGGGTACTTAGTTGTGTATCCACCCCTCGATCACTACTTTCATCATCGTTATTATGTCCTAGAAAGCATGTAGGATGTTGACAGGGATTTTTTCCTACCCTTTTAGAATTTCTATGATATGCTTGGTGACTTTAGTGATTAAAACAGGGATATGTTCCCATTATTTATCTGGAGCAGGTGTATGTTATTACTCCTATCCTCCCTTTACTATCTGTGGATACTGACTATACTCATGTGTGAGGGTAGATAGTTGGTCATTCCCACTGCACGTCATTAGGACATTCTTACTAACTTCTCTGGATGTTTCCGGATGAAACTGCTAGCAGGCTTGATAAATGTAGGCAGGTGTGTGCGCCTACTCACGACTTAACATCAAACTTGTTTAGAGGTATTATTTGAGTTTTTTTATATGAGTCTTTTAGAATTATTGGTGGGTGAAGGTAGGTGTGTGTTTCTACTTGCAGCTTTCCAACAAACCTGGTTGGCGGGCTTCTTTGGATGCCAGCAGGCGATTCTATTGGATGGATGAATTAAGGTGGGTGGGTGTATGTTCCTACTCATAATTTTCCACCAAATTGGGTTTTTGGGATTCTATAGAGGGAGAAAAGGTGTGTCCTTTCTCCTTTTTGACTAGATGATTCCCCTAGTAGACCATCTTATGTGCCCAGGTCTAGATGACCTAGGCCAGTCGGCTGAGGATGGTGCCCTCATCTTGTTGAGGGCTCACTACTGTGAAAAGTTGGTGGTGGTGATTAATGGAAGGATTGTCTAAGAAGGAACCCTATGTATTATGAATGAGGTTGTATATAGCCTCTTGATCCACCTCTATAAGGTAAATGGATGGATTGGTTATTGCGTTTTGGGGGCGAGCTCCCAAAACAGTTGAAGATGGAAGTCTGTGTTGTCCACTTCAATACCATTGGTCATCACTGACCATATGATTGGTGGGGCTTGGTGGGATGGAGGTCCTATCAGGTGGTCTCTAGGGTCAGTATTGTACCATTCATATTGTACTCCCAGACAAACAAGTTTGAGACCCATCATTGAATATGTTGGGTAGGTGACGGCGTCCTTCATGTGGGCGAAGACCTATCCTGAGTAGTATCTAGAGCATGCATTGGTGAAATCTAGAAGGACATCATTATATTGAAGGGAGTTCTTGGAAATAAGTTCCTAGATAAATGAAAAAAACAAGAAAACTCTATCAAAGTAACATCTCATTTGAATGAACATATGCATGATTGATTGTATTGTTTAGCCCTCATTATTTTTTGAGAGAGAGAGGGGCCTGACAGGTGGGTGATACTATCATCTTGATTAAGGATTCACGTTGGGTTTACCATTTATTTTTTCCCATGAAAACATAGTTTTTTATTTTTGAATAGTTTCCAATGGGTTTTGTTCATGGAACAAAAAACACCTAATGTTTCTATATCTATGATGACTTAAGGAACTTCTTTCCAAAGGTAGGTGCTCATTGGGAGTTTCGGCCAATGATACTTAAGAACTCACATTGGTCAAGAGGAAGGGGGTCAGGATCATCACACCATTTTGGGGGTATTATTGCCTACTCTGGGACTCTCTTATATATTTAAGATATTTTCATGAATCCTTTATTAATTCCCAAGTGTGAGGTGGGTCACCCTAGAATTAACAATCAATTATTATCATGTATGAAATTTAGAATCATCTGTATGCATCTTAGGTTCTTAATAAATGGATATATATGTATGTATCTAAGGTCCTCCATTAATGGTATCCCCTTATGTACTAATTAGATATTCTTTGTTCGTTATTACGATGATGCTAGTTTTCTAGCCACACAATGGGGTGCTCTGTAGTGTATCATCATCCAAGGATATGGGAGTTTTTTTGGTCTTGGGATCGAACCCATGTGATGGGATTCTTATATATCCTCGTGAAATAAATTATAACCCATGTAGCTCAGTTCCACTTAATAGGTCACATCATGCCTTTCAAGGTTGTGTTATAAGGATATAACTGTACAGTTTAATGTTATATGGAAAGGACATCTAGGTGGAAGGTTCCTAATCAAAGTTTGGTGAGGGAATTATGCCAGAGTAACCCAGGGAACCTAGAAGGGATATGGATTTCCAGGTTTAATTATACCCCACTAGGAATGTGGCCCAAAGATAATAGGGTTTATATAGTGTTTTTTGGTTCATACATCAGGGAGGCTTCCTACGTATCATATTTGGATGGAAATCAAATCCCACGTAGTTTGGTTGGTATCATAGGGGAGTGTAGCCCTTTGAGAGGATTAAGTTAGGGATTACTCCTAAAGAGGATGTCTAGATGAATGTGTTTGGGGCTATGAGAAATGGCTTGAATCATGGATATTTGAAGGTTTTGGTTTAGGGATTTCTTTTGAGGAGGATACACATAGGTTTGATTTGGGTCTTACTCTTGAGAAGGATTCCCTTGATAAGATGTTGGTGATTATACCAAGTAGAATGCCCATTGAGACTATGCCTTAGGTAGGCATCCTACATATCCTGATTATAACAGGAATCAGAGTTATCATAGTTCATGAAAAGGTCAGGTCTTACACACTAAGGTTTCATTCAGGTGGGGGATCATGTGGATATCATGATTACCATAAACCTCTAAGCCCACATGATTCATGATTGGTGTGATAAAAAAGAGTAAGAATAAGATCCAAGAAACCCCACAATATGCTTTTCACTAAGGTTGGATACATGGCCTTGAGGACTCACACTAGGGGAACACTCTGAAGGAAGGTT
Source organism: Viscum album (assembly GCA_963277665.1). Lineage (NCBI taxonomy): Eukaryota > Viridiplantae > Streptophyta > Magnoliopsida > Santalales > Viscaceae > Viscum > Viscum album. The sequence goes on from OY728133.1 coordinate 1,058,652,357, forward strand.
ATAGGAAGATTCAAAGGATGATTCTTTTCCAAAACATGCATCTGACTGTGTGGACACCATGATCATGGATATCCTCTATGTCCACATGATTCAGGGTGATATATTATTGAATGTTATGTACAATAGAAAGTGGAAGATATGGAAAACCACACTTCCCCTCTACTAGTGGAATAGGATGGGGCTACGGGAGAGGGAGGAGAAGGATCTGGTGCTCATCCCATGTCTGAATCAGTATCCAAGGGGGTGAGGAGGATCATGAGTGAAACCTCATGAAAGAAAGGCTAGGGGAATACTCTAAGAGGTATGACATGAAATTATCCCCATATTAAGGGAGTAGGATGTCATTTCATGTTGAATAGAAAAGAAATCATAACCCTTACCTCCCCATTGGGAACTGGATGCTCCAGGTCTTAGAGATGATAAGGTTAGGACATGGCCTTATCCATTTTATCTGAGACTAAGAACACCCTGACATTGTCCCTAGGGTAGGGGTCCTCATTACTAAAGGGATACAAATCCACATGCACCTTGATTACCCTAACTATCTAGTAGGAAAAGTGTGGGAAACCTATGACTGAAGAAATAAAAATCCAAATGGTAGACACATTGGTGTGCCTTTATCCATGGTATTGAAAGTCTTGAGGCCTTGGTGGAGGCTTAGAAATGGTCCCTTTCAGACAATGGATCTAAGGGAAGAGGATTCCTTTCATTAGTGTCTTGGAAGAGAACTCGAAGATGGCCTCATGTAGGTCCTAGATTAGAGAGAAAAGGTGCCTTACGCAGGTCCTAGTAGGAACTCTAAGTGCTTCGCACATGGGGGGATAGGCCTACATGAGATGGGTATGCCTTGGGAAATGGACCACTAGGGAAACAAAAATTTGGTGATGCTTTATCTTAGGAACCTTGGGTCTCCTCTGGTGTCCTTGGAGAGGTCTTGTGCAAGTCCCTTGTTATGGAATTTGGGATCATGTATGTGGTTTATCACTAGGGGATAACAGGTCCTCGTGCAAGTGTATTGTGTTTGGGACCTTGAAGGGACTTTTACCTCACTTATCCACTTTAATTCCATCTTCCCTTAGGTTTTGGAGGGATAACTAGAGAATTTTTTGGAAACCTGGGAAAAGGGGATGTGCAGACAGAGCTTGAGGCTTCTTTTGAGTTTTCCAATTGTGCAAATAAAGAGACAAAGGGTCCTATTTATAGTCAACAAGGGGACTCTCTTCGAAGGAGTTACCCTGCATGGGTCTATGGTGTAGTTCCTAGTGTAGGTACTCAATGTAGGTGTAGACTTTCCTTTAGTGTCACTCAAAGGGGATACAACGATCTTCTGATGTGCAGGTGTTTGTGCACAGCCTTGGTTGGGTCATTCCTCTGATTATCCTTATGAAATTTTAGCACTTTAATCATGCTTAAGGTTATATTAATAATATTTTCATCCTTCATGAAAAAATGGAGTGTCAACAGTCCTGGAATTATAAAAATGAATTATTTTATATTAGATCTATATAATTGATAATATGAAAAGTTCACATTAGAGGCAATACATCATCATGGCTGAGAGTGTAAACTTGATCCAAAAATGTTAGTACATAATTTTCTATTATGAACTTTTTTATGAAATATGTTGTATATCAAACTTTTTATTATTCTTGAGGCTATTACGTCTCATTTTTCATTCTACTGGACTTTTTTCTCCCTTGTTTTTGAAACTTATTGATGTCAGGTATCAATGTAGGCTAGTCTTAAAGCATTGTAAAATGTTAAAAATCCCTAATAGGTATCCATGGTGCACCATATAAGTTATCAATGATGTCAATACATTACACTATATCAATATATGGTTCTCATGATATGTTCACAGAGGAACATGTCATAATGGTGTGTGCACATGGAAACTTTAAGACTATAAAGTTTCCACACTAAAACTGACTCATATCTAGTAATACCACTAGGACTCAACCATTTCTTCCATTGATGGGGTCTTAAAACTCTTGCACTTTAAATAAACTATCTTATCAATTGAAAATATAAACTCAAAAGATTATTTAATTTTCTTTTCAATCACTCGTTGAAAGTTTCATCCATAGCATAGCCCCTACTGAATCTCGTCATCAATTTTCTTTCCTCTTTTGATGAAGTAATTTACAAAATGATAAAATGTCTCCTAAACTAGGATAATTATAGGTAACTTGTGAATCCCCTTGAAGAATCCATTGATGCACTCTACTATGTTTGTGGTCATGTGTATGTACCTCTCCACCCCTCATATGCCAATGCCCATTTCTCTTTTGATATCCACGTCATGTGATCATACACTCCCTGATTAGACCTATGAATTAATTAAAATATATTATCAATACTTCATTTATCTAGATCATATGATATATAAAATTTTTCATATTTCATATAGATTAATTTTATCATTATGTTAACATAGTAAAAAATAATAAATAGATTGCATACTGAGCTTCATGATAGCCTTATTCACAAGTTCATTATGAAAAGTCTTTCACATGTTTCTTGAAATGTGTCTGGTATAGTATTGATGATGCGAATTTAGGGATTTCCAAGTAACTAGATTTGCATTGATTACATCATTGATTACCCAATAATGATCATATATAAAATATACACCCTGAATGCAGATGAAATGGTTGATAATGCATGCCAAAACCCAACTCCACAATTCATAATTTTAGTTCACTATAATGGAAAATAGAAGAGGAAGAGGTAAAAAGTTTCCATATAAGGTTTCCATAATTATAATTACACCCATGTATTTTCCATATAGAAACGTACTATTAATTTTTATGAACTATTTCCAGAAAATAAATGTGAAAATACATGGAATGAATTCCTATAACATCCGATGAAAATTGACATTAGATAGATCAAGTATCTTATCATGAGACACATGTTCGTTCATATCAAGATGGAAGAAAACTTGGTCATTTTTTATTATTATGGATATAAATTGTGGAAACACCTAATATAAGTCATTCCAATCACTATACACCTTAACAATTTCTTTCTGTTTCTCCATCCATGAATTTATATAGGATTTATTATAACTAAAATAAATTTTTATTCTCTCCTGTATAAGGGATATAAGAATATCTTGGTAGTTCATGATCATCTCAATAATAATAGATGGAACAAATTCAGAATCCAATAATGTGTGATCTTATGTCAGGTTTGGCTGCACGCAAGTATGAGCTACCTCAATATTAGAAATTCTCTAACCTTAAAATAAAATTTTAAGAATCTCCCTCATAAAGAATCTAAAATCATACCTTTATTTCTCACACAATATGATGTATTTTGTATGGATTGAATACTAAACTAAATTTATACAACATATCTCAATATGAAATCTTTTTATTATATTTTTCATGGAATACTTTCTTGGAAAATATCTTCCAACATATAATGTTTTGTCTAGTTCACCAGATCTATATTCTATAAAATATAGGAAACTTGGATGATGGTGTGCTAAAATTCAAGTTGAATTAAGGAAAATGATTCATTGTTTCCAAACAATATGTTTGGATGATTTATTTTGCATCGTGACTAATGTATAACTATTATATTTATACCAACTTCCTCCCTAACTTCTACAGCTTCATCCTCCTCATAATTATTATCTCTGTCTATTCCATCCTTAGACACTTATTCATCATTAAAATAATTTATCTGCATATCGGAGTCATGTATTTGGTTTTATTCTTTTTCATGATAGGGGATAGCCTTATAATCTTGGGATGGGCCTTCTTAGATAACTCTTGTATGCCTATGTCTTCATACAATTTTACGTTGTTGTTGTTCTCTAAAAACCTCATTATATAACTCTGCCATGGAATTATCTGACTATTGGGAAAATAAATTTGTTTCTTATACCCAATCCTCATTAGATACCAATGAAAAATCCAGATTTCATAGCCTAGCCTAGAATTGAAAATTCCTATAACTAAAAGACAAGATCTCCTGATCAGGTCCTGGATTTAAAATACCATGAATTCTTTCCTAAAGTCCTATTAGGGTTACACAATCATATTTCCTAACCATTTTTTATGTATGTGTACTATAAGAATCTTTTTTCTCAATTTTAATGACCTCCTTGTAACAGTAGACATAGAAAAAAATGATTGTCTACATGAAAAATTATTTTTGATCAAGATTCTGATAGTGTAAATAATATTAACAATGAGAGATAATAATGTATAATTAACCACACAATATTTACTATATTGAAAGTTTATAATGTTTTCTTATATCCTCAAAGATGATAATAATGTTTCATAGTACAATTTTTAATCTTCCTAAAGGTATGTTTAGTAGTTTATAAATATAATGTGAATCATCTAAAGAATATCCCCTGAGAGTATCAAACTAGGTGTGTAGCAAGTCTCATTTCACTACACCAGGTTATGCTCGAGTCAAATCCCAATATTCTATTTTTAGGTTTATTAATTAAGGAATTGTAAAATAATTATTAATGAGTGATTAATGATTCATTAATGAATGGTTAAAGAATGGTTAACTTGGTAATAATTAATGATTAACTTAATATTAAGTAAAATATTAACTTAAGATTAACTAATGACTAATTATTATTTAACTTTAAAGTGACTACATAATAAATATTAACTGATGAATGTTTAACTAATGACTAATTAATTATTAAATAAGGATTAAATTAGGATTAAATAATTATTAGATACTTATTAACTTTATATTAACATAGAATTAACTTGGGATCAAAGAGGGTTAACTCCATGAAAAAGAGGCTTAACTACACACCTAATTTTTTACTACAGTGATTTTGATAATTCATGCCTTTCTATACAAATGGTTTGAAACTCCCAAGGGATATGCTTTAGATGATTCATGTTATATTTATAAACTATTTAGCATACCTTTAGGAAGATTAAAAATAGTTCTACTAAACATTAGTGTCATATATAGGGATATAAGAAAATATTATAAAATTTTAGTAAAGTAAAGATTGTCTGGTTATCTGAGAAATTAAATATATTTCTAGATACTAAAAGTGGATGTGGCTCTATCATAGTTGTACCTAGGGTTAATAACACAAAAATAAGAATATTTATTTTGACTCGAGTATAACCTAGTGAATGATAATGTGTCTTGTTGCACACATAGTCTCAAACTCTTAGTGGATATGCTTTAGATGAATCACATTCTCTTTATAAATGATAGAACATATCTTTAGGAAGATTAAATTTTTTACTACCAAAAATTAGTGCCATATTTTAGGATATAAGAAGACATTATAAAAAAATAAAGTAAATATTGAGTTATTATCTAAGAAATGAAATCCTTGTCTATATAAAACCAGTGAATGTGGATCTAGCACAGATGTACCTATGGGTAATAACCTCAAAACGGTGTATTGAGATTTGACTTGAGCACAATTTGTTGTATAAAAACAGGACATGCTACACACCTATTTTGATACTCCTGGGGGATATACTTTAGATGATTTGTATTCACTTTATAAACTAATGAAAATACCTTTAGGAAGATTAAAAATTGCACTAAAAACATTAGTGTCATCTTTGAGGATAAAATAAAACATTCTAAAATTCCAGTAAAGTAAAGATTATGTGGTCAACACTATACAATTATTCCTCATTACTGATATTATTTACACTATCAAAATCTTGATTAAAATGAATTTTTCAGATAGATAATCATGTTTGTGTATGTATACTTCTATGAGGAGGTTATTCAAACCAAGCAAGGAGAATCTTATAGTGAACAACCAAAAAAGGGTTAGGACATTTAATTTTGTAACCCTAAGAGAATTTCTGGAAATAATTCATAGTCATTTAAATATGGGACCTGATAAGGAGATCCAGTCTATTAGCTATAGAAATTTTCAATTCCAAGATAGGCTATAAAATCTATCTTGTCCATTGGAAACTGATGAGGATTGGGTCCAAGCAACAACTTTATTTTCCCAACAATCATATAATTCCATGATGGAGTTATATGTTTAGGTTTCTAGTATCTAGTGACAATTTCCAATCATATGACTATATATTCATACAAGAGTTATCAAATAAGGTCCATCCCAAAATTATGAGGCTATTCCCTATCGTGCATAATAAGAAAACCAAAGTGATGAACAAAATATGCATCAAGATCATTTTGATGATGAGGTAACATCTAATTATGGAACATATAGAGACAATAATGATAAGGATGAGGAATATATAGAAGTTATGGAGGAATTTGGTAGAAATGTAGTAGTTGTACATCAGCCTCACTACATAATAAATCATCCATTCCTCTTCTCATATTGATCAGAATCAATGGAATGTTTTCATGAATTTGATTGTAATGTTATCATAAAATCAATTAAGTTTCTTGGAGTTAAATAAGATGGATTTAGTGAAATGGATAGAACAGTATATGTTAAAATAGATTTTCAGAGCAAGGATGCCAGGAAAAATATATTGAAAATATTTCATATTGAGAGACATAGTAAATATTTAGTTCAATATTCAATCCATACAAAATAATACATATGATGGGACAAATAAGAGAATTATTTTATATTTTTCTTCAAGGAGATTCTTGACATTTCATTTGGAGGTTATAGAATTTATAAGATTGAGGTAGCTCATAACTGCATGTACCCAAACCTGATAAAAGATCATACATTATTTGATGATAAATTTGTGTCATCTATTGTTTTCTATATGATAAAGACCTACCAATATGTGCATATATCCCTTGTTCAGGAGAGGATACAAAAAAATTGGTGATAAGATTTTCTATACAAAGGCATGGACGGTGAAACAAAATGAAATCTTCAAGGTGTATAGTGATTGGGATGAATCATATCAGGTGTTTCCATAATTTTTATTCATACTGAGACACAATGACCAAGTTTTATTCCATATCAATATGAATGAATATGTCACTTAAGATAACTAAATTGATCTATCTCGTGAAAAATTTCATTGGTTGTTCTAGGAATTCCTTCCATGTATTTCCACATTGTTTTTCTACAAATAGTTTATAAAAATTGACGAAATGTTTTTGTATAAAAAATAAAAGGGTGTATTTATGATTTTGGAAACCCAAGATATCAATCATTAACCTCTTCCAATTTCATTTTTTGTTATAGAGAAGGAAAATTATGAATCGTGGGGTTAGTTTTTAGCATGTGTTAGCAACCATTTCACTTGTATTCAGGGTGTATGTTTGATATATGATTATCATTAGGAAATCAATGAGGAAATAAATGAAGATATTGTTGCTTTTAAGTCCCTAAATTCACATAATAGATACTACATCAAACATAGTCCAAGCAACATGTGAAATAATTTTCATGATAAACCAATGAAGAAGGTTATTATGAAACTTGGTATGAAATACCTTTCTAAATTTTTACTATGTCAATGTAACGATAAAATTAATTTATATAAAATATGATAGATTTCATGTATCATATGATCTGAATCAATGAATTTTTTATTAGATATTCTATGTAATTCAAAGGGATAATCAGGGAGTGTATGATTATATGATGCAGCTTCCAAAAGAGAAATGGTCATTGGAAAATGACGGGGGGAGAGGTATGGACACATGATGACAAACATTGTGGAGTGTATTAATAAAATCTTAAATGGGATTCACAAGTTACCCATAACTATCCTAGTTTAGGAGACATTTTATTATTGTGTGAAGTACTTAGTCAAAATAGGAAAACAAACTAATGACTGGATTTAGTGGAGGTTTCGGTATAGATGGCACTTTCAATAAGAAATTTACAATAACATTTAATAAGATTATACTTATAAAGTGATTATTTTAAAAATATAATACAATTGATTTCAAGTAAAAAATAGTTTTAGGACCCCATCATAGGTAGAAATGGTCAAGTCCTGGTGGTATTACTGGATGCGAGTCAGTATCAGTATGGAAACTTCCAATCCTTACTATTTCCATGTGCACACACCATTACGTCATATGCCTCTATAAACATATCATGGGAACTATATGTTGATCCATTTTACCAAATAAACACCATTTTTAACTTCTATGGTGCACCATAGATGCCTATTGTGGAGTTTCAGCATTTCCCAATGCCCAAAGACCAGTTGAAATTGATACCTTATATCAAAAAATTGCGATAGTGAGGGATACTAAAGTACAATAGGATGTGTAATGAGATAGACAAGACATAAGAATAAGGGAAATGTTTGGGATTCATAATATTTCATTAGTAAGTTCGTAATAGTAAATTATTCCCTAACATTGTTGGATCAAGTTCATACTCTCAACCATGATGATGTACTTCCTCAAATGTGAGCTTTTTATATTATCAATTACATGGTTTTAATATAAACTTCTTCATTTTTTAGAATTCTGTGACATTTCTGAAAACTTTTACTATAAAATAATAAATAGTTCATAAATTATACAATCATATACATAAATCACACACAATATAAACATGCCCAAATGTAACATCATTTTTATAAAAAAAAACTTTCTTCTACTCATAATCCTATATATAATTTCCTAGGGAAGTGGGAAAACAAATGGAGTGAGATTAAAATCTAAAAAGAGGAAAACTTAACAATGATTCATAAAGGGATATATTATAAGCATGAGAGATCAAATTATCATGGGATAAAATTCTAGTTAAAAGGAATAAAAATCATAAGATAAGACCAAAAAAGTTTGTGTGTGGCTATCTGTTACCACCAAACCATCATGATATAATGGAAATGACAACAAGAGAAACCAACATGATACAAAATTCCCTTCCCTTTACAAATAATTTTCACATGATAAAACAATTTTGTAAATCTTCATTTGGTTTTCATAATAATCCTTTCATATTCACATAATAATTAATATAACAAGTACATGTGAGATGACATAAAAGTATAATCAAACTAACCATGGATACACTATAAACAAAGCATGTGAGAAAATAACCATGAAATATACCATCATGTGAGAATTCATACATAAATAAAAAATGTAACATTATGAGTTTTTAAAAAATAAATACAATGTTCAATAGCATACATGATACACTACATTGAGCTTAAATGAACAACTAAATATTATTATTTAAATTTTATCATTATAACATAGCTAGTAGAATGGTAGGGATAAATTGTACTAAATAAATTATAAAAATACTGGTTACAAATGTATATATAATTATTTGACTAATTAATTATATATGAATGTAAAACCTTTTTTAATATGAAAGTAAATGTTTTTCTAAAAAAATAATTAAATGTGCATAAGTTTGTTTTATACCAATAAAAAATAAAATCACTCTTGTTGAATTATATTAATGAAATATAAATTTAATATATTTAAGATAATTTTTAACATTCATCTTACGTGTTTTCTATATATCATATATGAACAAATCCAATTTTATGGATAAAAGAAGCATTTTTCAAAAAAGGCATATTTGCCACCTTTTAATGGAGTACTTGTTTTAAATCTAGTTTTTAAAACTTTTATAAATTATATTTGAAAAAATAAACTTATTCTTTGAAATCGTAGTATCAAATTTTACTTTGGTTTAATTTTTTATATTTTTTTGATAAGATTTATTTTTTTATGAATAGTGGAAAAAATTACTATATTTAAATTGAAAATTGTTTTTTTGTAAGATTTATTTATATTATTATATTATAATTTAGAATAGTTTTAAAGTATAATTAGATCAATATTTTATAATTTAATATAATTAAATTAATTGGAATAAATTTCACATTTAATTTGGATATAAAAACATTTCAATCTTTTGGACTTTTTTTCTTTAAAAACTCATTTTCTCGATCTTTCAATGGGATTGATTTTTAATTAATATCTGCAATTTCTGTGTTTTTAATTTTTAAAAATAGATTAAATGTTTGTAATAAGAGGTTCTAAATTTATTAAATATGTACCTTTTATTTTTGGACAATATGAATAGTAACTTTAGTAAAAAAAATATTACTATGGTTAAGGGTAAATCGGGTAATTAAGGGTAAAAATAATATTATAAATATTATAAAATTACCCTAAAACTTATCCTAATTATATTGGATGAGTATTTTTCATACCTATTAATGAAATTATTTGTTATGAGACTATTTATGTCCTTTTGTATGTGACTATAACCTTTATAATATTATAAAAAAAGGAAAGTCAATTTTGTCATACTTTTTTTTAATAAAAGAAATATTTTTAATGTGGGGTTATATAAGGGATATGTTCAAATATAAATAGTATTTTGAAATCCCAAATGTTTATCTACATCATGGTAATTTATTTATAATTTTTAATGATAAAATAATTACCTTAAATGGTGATGTAATGATGATGTAGTAATTGTTTAATTAACAGAATAATCAAATAAATGATATTAAAAATATTATAATAAATATAATTTGACATAATTAATTTTTTCCATGAATTTTATGGAATACTTTGACATATTAGTGATGAGTTAAAATATTTTTTTATAATATATCATGTTGTTATGATATTTTAAAAAGTCATGTAATAAATAGTGTCAAAATTGACATTAATGATATTTTAAAAAATATATTTTATTAAATAATATAAAATTCATAAAAATATAAATTTTTTCCAAATTATTGGTATAAGTGTTAAAATTTCATCAATAACTCATTTATTGGTCGTTTGTAATTTTATAGTATAATATTAACCCTAGTGTAAATTATATGATATCACGGTAAGAATTAAAAAGGATAAATAAGGGTTAAAGCAAAAAGATAAGGATTAAAAAATAGTAATTATTTAATTTTTATTGGATGAAGTTATTTAGACCCAAAATCATTCTACATTTGATTTAATAATTTTTGATCCATTTAGATTAAAAAATTAATTTAGATTAATTTAATATTTTGAATATTTTCAAGAGTGTCCCTCCCCTCTCTTGTAAAAGAAAACCACTTATCGTATATTACTTACACTTAAAAACCTATTTGGTTCATTCAAGATCTGTCCAAATACATTAATATAATCCCTCCCCATATTCTAGAGCTCTTAGTTCATAAATTACACCATCCTTAGAGGTCTTAAGTGGTTAATAAAAGGAGGTTGTCCAAGGAAGAGGGAGAAAAAGGACATACGTGGCGAATCAAACTCGAGTTAAGGGACTCTTTAACTAAAACATTGTTTCAAATATTTTAAATATTTATTTTTATAAATACTTCTCTTTAATCTATATGTTTTTAAAATAGTTTTGATGAATGTGTTTATATGGACAAGAATGTTTTAAAATGGTAATTTTTTAGTTTCTTTCAAATGTTTCAAAGTGGTATGGGACACTTTGATTTAAAAATATATTTTAAAATGTTTAAAATAGTTTTTGAAAATGGATTGATTATTTTTATAACATTAAATTATTTATTATGTGTGAAAATGAAATTTTATGAGTGACATGTTGAAAAATCCAATGTTTTATATGTTATGATTATATAATGGTACATAGATATTTGACGGGTGGTTACGTGATAAACTAATGATGGGTTGTTCCATGATAAACTAAGGTTGTGTGGTTATGTTAAAACCTTTAATGAATTGGGTATGGAATTCGTTCGTATGGATATTCTATTTATAAGAGTGGCATGTATGGAAGTCGGTTGTATGATTATTCCATTTGTAATAGTGACATGTATGGAAGTCGACCACATGGTTATTCCATTTGAGTATTGTCCCAAGTTACATACTTATCTTTTATATTATTTATTATCAGTTTTCATGAAAATAATTTTATTTTAAAAAGTTAATATAATGATTTTTTTTAAATTATGATCCCTTTTCAGGTAAAAAGGTATATTTTTAAGAAAATGTTTTATGGGATTTCACTTGACTAATGGTTTCCTTTTCTTTAAGTCCCTTTCTGAGATTTTGTGATCATAAAATGTTTTTAAATGTTTTTCACGGGATTTATGGAAGAGTTAGTTTGAGTATGATATTAAGGGATAATTTTGAATATGTATCAATATAAGAAATCATGTTTTATTTTAAAGATTTTTGTTTTATGTAAAAAATAGATACTGAGTATAAGTTTCCACTTGTAATGTATGGGTTTACTATGTAAGATTTTTTCCTAATTCTCTAAAACTCTAAACCTAAGAGTTAGGGATATCATCATGAGTTTATAATTTTAGGTTGATCATAATTTTAATGTCTTAGAAACCCTTTTTATACTTTAAGTTATGAAATTTTAAGGTGACTAATGGTATTTTTGGATACATGTACTTTTTGAGGTAATTATGGGTTATTACTTTTTAAGATGCAATATAAAAGTATGAGATAAAATTTGAGGTTATAATATGTTATGGTTATCTTTTAGTTATTTATCATATTTTTTAATTTTATAATAATTGTATAGTTTTAGAAAAAGTACAACTCACGGGATGGGTGACAACATGTTACATCCGGAAAGGTTGTGGGAATCAAAACCACTGTTGAAGGGTGACAAGGGTTCATCACCTACCACTGGCCTATATAAAGTCTCAGATAGTATGAATTTTTATTTTTAGTTAAATGAGTTGATGGATTAAAAATAAGTTGATTTTGGGAACATATTTTTTATCAAATAGATAACATTAAGATTGGGAAATTATTTGGTGATTAAGTGATTAATTTTGTTTTAGAATACGTTCTCTATTTTGGGAATCCTATAAGGTTAAGGTAAATATAATACTATGGGATTTTATTTAAGAAGTAAAATTTGAATTATATTTTTTAAGAATATATGATTTTATTGTGGACTTATAGTGATTTAGGTTATTTATGGAATGGTCAGAGTATCTTGGAGATTATTAGGTAAATTACTTTTTTGTATAAGACTTCATGAGTAATTGATGTTATTTAGAGATAATTCTTAAATTTTATCTTGTAAAATGATGTGATCAAATCATTCTAGATTTTGGGTTTCACTCTTATATTGGATTATTTTAAGGGATTTCAAGGATAGTAATTTATCAAATGGTCTATGTTGAGCTTTGGGCATTACTGTTGAATTTTAGAGATTGGAGTAATTTTTTATCCTATAAAGGTTTATTATTTTTAGGGAATTATTTTATCTCATCCTAAAAAAATTTTGATTAATGTTTCATGATAGGGGAAATAGATAATTAATCTTTTATAAATTATGTGATTCTCTGGAAGTTGATTCTAAAGATTTATTCTTGAAAAATTAATCTTGAATACTCGTCATTTGGAGAAAAAAATGAGTTTATGGTGGAAATTGATTAAAGGATGAAACTATACTTTTAAAGTAAGTATTTTTTCTTATGTTATTAATACATGAAGTAAAATAATTCATCAAATCTATGAAAGGGTTCTTGAAATAAAAATATTATCCATTTATTTGTATCAATGTATTTTTGACCCGTAACATATTTATGGTTTTGTAATGGTTAACTTTACTATGATCATGTTCTCTATCACTCTCTATTAGTCTTTGAGAGTTAGATTTCTCTTCCATGTCCTTATTTTCCTACATGGAAACCTAGTATGTGATATCTCATGGGACCTACATATTTCCCTTTATTTCTTTTAAAGTGTGAGTTTCATTTATCCTTTTTCCAATGTGGGATTTCAATAAAGGTATTTTAAAAAGTCATATCTTAGTTACCAAGCCCAAATTCAAAATTGTGAGGACATAATTTGCAAAATGGGGGAGAATATAACATCCCGATTTTTTAAAAAATAAATAGTATGTTCGATACCATATATGATACACCACATCGATCTTAAACAAACAACTAAATATTATTATTTAAATGTTATCATTATAACCTAGATGTTAGAATGGTGGGGATGAATAGTAATGACTGAATTATAAAAATATGGGTTACACATGTATATATAATTATTTTAGAAATTAATTATAAATGAATGTGAAATATTTTTCTGAAAAACTATTTCAATGTGAACAAGTGTGTTTTATACCAATAAAAAATAAAATCACACTTATTGAATTATATTAATGAAATATATATGTAATATATTTAATATAATGTTTAATATCCATCTTATGTGTTTTCTATACAACATATAAGAAGAAATCAAATTTTATAGATAAAATCAGTATCAATTATCTATACTAAATCTGGTTGACTTCTTCATACGTGTCATCCAGCACAGCTTCCACATCACTCAAAATCACGAAACCCTCCCTCCATACTCATGACCCCTCTTTCACAACCTATATAAAACCTTATTCCCTCTGATTTTTGCTTTATCTCTCTACCTTTCATCCTGTGAACCTCCCTACCATTATCCTCCACTACAGATCTCAATCTCTCTTTCTCCTCCATCATTTCGTCGATGGATCTTCCTTATGTACGATTCCTGCTACTACTACCCAAATGGCCCACTCAATATTCTTTGGGTAGGGTTTATGATATCTACTTCATCTCCTACAAACCGCTGTCGGATATTCTAAGGCCTCTGATTCCTCCAGTAATCTGGGATATCCATTCCATCCACCTCATAGATTCTTTATCATCTTTTATTTCAATTCCTGCTTCATTCTACAACTATCCACTCCAAACCTTTCACTTCAACATTTTACGGAACGCAAAAGAACATCAGCGGGACATCCTTTGGTCGGAGATAGGTGCGGCTCACGAATTGGATCACTAATATAGGAGGTAACCATGCATTTCAGGATCCTACTCCCAATTTATTTTGACCTTAACTAGAAAAATAGTTCTTTTTTATCTGGTAGTTCCACTTCTTTCCTCCTGTACTTTCTTTCTTTCCCTCCTTAGCTACTACAACTTCTAAATTGGCTATCTATTTTAGGTAAAACTTATTAACACCTAAGTACTAAAGGCCTAGTTACAAATCTGAGGAGGTCTTCTGCACCTGAAATAGCTTTAGTTTACTTAAAAATTACATATAATATTAATTTAAGAAAAGTGAACATGTAAATCAACATGTAACTACTATTGATTACACAGACAGTTGTTCTTGTAGTTTTAGAAACTTACTAACACATTTCCATAATTTTATACAACATTTCTTGTGTCCAGATTTAGCAGAGTCATCTAGACTACTATTGTCCATTGAAACTATATATCTACCAGAATTGGAATATTTATATTATACTGCATCTTATATTTAAACACTGTATAAGTAATTTGTTTTTAAGAATGCCTAGATTTCTCTTTTATTATCTCACCTGTTTTATCTATTGTTCACTTAAAATACATAATAAATGGTTACTTGAAAGGATACTGAGTAACCAATTTGGGGTTCCAATATATATTTTACTCAACGTACCCACACATAAACATAGTATATTTTACTTCAAAACCTTGACAATTCAAAAAAAATACCAATACGAAGATGCAATCACCGTCAACATCGAGAGATGCAAGGTTGTAAATGATACTACTAATGAGAGAACGACAAAGAGTTTGTGCCTTATATATTTTATTTTCTTTAAATTAGTCTACCATTTTTCATTCTTCTAATAAATTAGATCATTATATTTATACAATGACATTTTCTATTTCTACAATAAATTATCCTATTAGTTATAGTCACCAATCTTCTACTACAACATGTGAACAACTAAAAACAAATTACATCAGTGAAAGAGGAGAACAGATACCATTTTCACCTTTATCTTCAAATGGTCAGTTCAAATTCAATTATCCACAACATTAAATTATATTTCTTAAATTACTAAGATATACCACTATTTAGTTAACTTACTCTTCTGTTTATTTGACAGTGCATCATGAATATGCAAGTTCGTCAACAAGATCTGATAAATCAAGAAAGAGAAAGAAAAGACCACAAACCAATGCACAATATTACATGCCCTTTTGTAAGTATGGTTTCAATTTAATATTCTAAACAACATATTGGTTATATATCCCTTATTTTTCACAACAACATATTTCTTGATTACCTTTGATAGATTTTCTGAATGAAGATAATATTTTGACTGACTCATCGCTTGCCTCTTCCTTAGAGTAAGCATGAGTTGTACTTTTATACATTTTATACCCCAGTTAACTCACGATAAATTTATATGTTTTATCCTTAAATCAGATACTATTTTTCTAAAACAACTAATAGAAAACAAAATTCTTTTCCATGCCCAGGTTTGTTATAAGCAGTAATTTCAACTAATCTTCTATTTAACAATTAGGTTATCTATGATCATTAATGTGAATCTTCCTTCTGTGGGTATTAAGTAGTAATTTCAATGTAGGTTCTACCCAATATCCATAGGTGTCAAGAACAACCACTCATATATAATCAACAATAGATGTAAGAAGACATGTTGTAACATATCCTTCTATAAATGTTTCAGGTCTGAATATGTACACATCTATTTTTGAATGTTTTAAATTTTTTTCATGTTTTCTCATTATAAATTTAAAAAAAATCTTCAAAAATAACACAGCTACTTCAAACAACTGAAAATACAGGTTAGTTTAGTAGTTTTACCTATCATTATATTACAATAACTTTCACAATAAGTTTCCAATTTTTTTATTACTTTTTTAATAAAACCTTTTATTTAATTTTGATTATCCAACAACATATTTGAATATTGGAGACCCTTATAATGTCTGTCAATATTGTAGTTCACTTTTCTAGTTGGATGAGAGAAATAAAAAATTCATCAACAAAGAAAATCCATGGTTTTCACTATATTGCTTGCATTGGAGCTACTCCCAACATGTCCTCAATACCTTCGAACTTTGGTCTTCAATAATACTTAATCTAAAGAAACATAATTCCAAGAACACATGAATATAAAAAATTATATGTTCACTTTCACATCAATGGGTGGGAAGTTTGATAGTTCAATCAACAATGGTCGTGCTCCAAACATATTCAGATTAAATGAACAAAACTACCATCTCATATGAAGTTGGTGTCCTCCCAAGGGAGAACCACCAAGTTTTGCACAAATTTACATTTACAACACTGCTAATGATTCTCACAATAGGTTTCGGGCCATCAGGTAATAATTAGATTGATAAGTAACCAAATAAGTGGAAAAAAAATTGATTACATGTTAACATTAATTTATCGTATAGCTATTATGATAAAAATCAGAAATCATCTATTGATTTTAATATTGTTGAAAACCTACAACATATGCTTCATGAAACAAATAATTTATCTCGTCAATTAATAAGTGCAAGGGAAGTTCTTGATGATCATGAAATTCCAAATTTAAATCTATGACTACTTAAAAGAAGACAAATAGATTTGACAACATAAAACTTACCTACAACTTCAAAGATTGCTATTCTTATTGTTGGTGACATTGAAGATCTAAACAATGAAAGAGAAATTATCATTTAGGGTAAATTGGTAACTTACATTGCATTAATGAGTTACACCCGTTTTATCTACCATTACAATATCCACTAATTTACATAGGTATCCAAGATGGATATGTTGACAACATATTTCATCGTCTTACATCTTTCAGTATGAGTACAAAGCTCAAAAAGGTTACAATGAGAGAGTACTTCTCCTATCACCTGCGATTATGTTCCAATGATGCATTAACATTACTACATTCAATAAGGTTGTTGAAAAAATTTATTGTTGATGCTTATACAATGATAGAATCTAAAATACTTTCTTTAATTCGTTTCAATAAAAAATGCTTGAGGGTTGAACTGTACAATGGGTTGCAAGATGCATTCAATTAAGGTGACCATGATGGTTCTTCAGGTGGGAATCATATAATTTTACCTTATATGTTTACTAGTGGTCCTAGGTATATGATTCATAATTACCAATATTCTATGTCTACATGTAATTGGGCAGGCTATCCAGATTTGTTTATAACCTTTATATGTAATCCAGCATGTCCTGAAATTACAAGATTTGTTACACTTTACAATATTCATGCATCAGACTTCCTGCATATAGTGTTGAGAGTTTTAATATTAAAGTTGATCAGTTAATGAAAGATTTATGAGATGTATGTTTCTTTGGGAAGTCGTGAGAAGGTAACTAACTTTAAACTACTATTATTCCAATTAAACATGTTCTAATTTAATTGTTATTTCAGTTTTCTGTTATATTAATCTCAATATTATCCATGTAGTTTTTCAAACCATCATGTTTTAGAAACATGGATTGACTCATGTACACATTTTGTTATTTATTTATCAATAAAACAAAATCAATACTCAGACATGCATTGACCAAATAGTTTCTACTGAAATATCAAATAAAGGTAGATTCCTAAAACTTCATGAAGCAGTCAAAAACTATATGATCCATGGACCTTGTGGTGACTCAAATCGTAGTAAACCTTGTATGAAGAATGGAAAATGTACAAAGTTTTTTCCAAATAACTTTGTATCAAACTCAACAGTCAATGATGATGGGTATGTTGTATACCAAAGATGTAATGATGGAAGCACGATCCTTAAAAATGGGGTTCCTTTGGATAATCATTTTGTTGTACCATATAATCCTATTTTTCTATTAAAGTATCAATACCATCTCAACATTGAAGTTTTCAATCAATCAACTTCTATCAAATACATGTTCAAGTATATTAGCAAAGGTCATTATCATGTTACAGCAGCATTGTATCAAACCTATAGTAGAGAGTTGTCAGGGAACAATTTGGATGAGATTAAGCTATATTATGATTACAAATACATATCTTATTGTGAGGATTCTTGGAGGATATATTCTTATGATATCCATTATAGATATCCTCCAATAGAAAGGTTGAATTTCCATTTTCCAAGACAAAATAGTGTTACCTACAGTGACAGCTATAATATTATAGATATCTTGAGTAAGGGAAATATTTCTGAAACAATGCTTACTTCATGGTTTGAAGATAATTTCACCTACCCGGAAGGTATAAGTATAACATATGCAGAATTTATAACCAGATTGGTTTTCCACTATCGATATAAAAATGGTATCCTAGAAAGTAGGGGTTATATATTAGTAGACCTTATTATTTACCACCAACTACTAGATAACTATATTACTTGTGGATATTTCATATAAAGATCAAAGGTGCAAATTCATTTGAGAACATTAAAACTGTGAACAACATTACTCATGGTACTTTTCAGGAGGTGTGTTCTACTATGGGAATACTTTTTGATGATAGAGAATTTATTGAATCAATAAAAGAGGTCTCATCTTGGGCTATGGGATAGTCTCTACACAAACTATTTTCCAGCATTTTATTCTCGAACAACATATCTGGACTGGACATTGTCTGGCATGAAACATGGAACATCCTCAGTAAAGACATTATGTATTCACAACAATGGAGGTTACAAATACAAGCTAAATAAGTTTACCTTATTAATGATTTTATAGATATAATTATTTTTTAATATAAATATCATTATCTAATTTATTTATTATCTTTTTTACATCATCTGTTATGTATATAGAATTGATAATTTTATGTAATATCATGGAAAATATCATATCCATATAAGAAAATTACAGGAAATTGGAACACATCTTTGACATTAATATTTATGATAATTATAGTTATGGACAATCTCATTCCATATTAACTTATGGAAAATATCATTCCAGATTAATATGGATAATTATAGTACATGTATAACTATACAATAGCACATAGATGATGAAACTTTTCATCAGTAGGATAATATGTTGAATTCTTTATCATGTTATAGTATATGTATAACTATTCTGTCAAATTATAATACAGGTATAACTATTCCATAAAAATTAGAACAATGGGATTAATGCAGGCCATATTCCTAAAGGAAGGTGTGAAACATTTATGCTAAAAATCTACTATTTGTTCAACTGTTATGTATAGATTATGTGGAATCTGATGACTATTAGATTTCATGGAAATCCTAGAAAATTAGTCATAAGCACTAATTTTGATTTTAAATTATTCTTTTTTCTATATAGGTATAACTATAGTACAGGTATAATTATAGTAGATGTATAATTATCCAACATCAAAGAGATCATTTCAGTCCAGTTTTGTTTAAAATCAAAACTACTGGACAATCTCAGTCCAGTTTTTTTTCAAAAACTTTTTTGGACTACAACATAAATAGCTTAACTTTATTCATCCATTAAAAAATATAAATTTTTTACTATCAAAAAATTCACATAAAAGAAGGTTTTTTCATTCAAATAGTTTTCATGGGGAAATGGGAAGAAATCTCTTACATTATTTTTTCCTACATTAAAACTTTATGCATGATATATTATCTTATTTCATCTATCATGTACATGAATTATTCATTTCACTAACTTTCACTATGCTTATTTATCCTATAGATTATGGATGTATACTAATACAGGTTGTAACATCTATTTTCCCCAAAATAGAATAGTATATAAACTTGTATAAAGTACATTTTATTTTGTAATTACATCGCTATAAGAATTTCAGGAACATGTGATATGCATCACTACTATAATTAATTTACCAGTTATGTTAATATTACCTCCATATTAGAACAATGGGATGCATGCAGTCCATATTCCTAAAGGAAGGTCTGAAACATTTATGCTGAAAATCTAAGATTTTTTTAACTGTTATGCACATATTGTGAAGAATCTTATGAGTGTTAGATTTCATGACAATCCTAGAAATTTAGTCATAAGCAATACTTGTTATTTTAACTTCTTTTTCCTACACACATCAATAAATCAACTTAATGAAAATATAGTTAATTTTATTCTTATATAATTATAGGTTTTCACTGCCTTTGTACTATGCATATTTATTATAAATTAATTAATTACCACTTTAACAAATTATGTTTAGTTGTTTTTATTTATTTGTTACATTTATAAGAGTGCTATGTTAAAATAAATGACATACTTTGTCCCCAAAATATTAAAGGTTTATGATTCACGCTCAAATTTACCCAATAGATGAAGGTAGAACGGTCCTTGTAGTTTAGCTTGGGTTATCGAATCCTCAGATACCTAATAAGTAACCTATATACACGTACATTCTACGGATTGTTTTTGGCTATGAAGTGGCCAAATTGGGTTGATTTAAGATAGTTTTAAATGAACTCTAAGAGACTTAAGTGAATTCAATTTAAAAGAGTGAGTTGATCCTAGGTTATCACTTGGGGTGGATTAGACGTATTTCCATTTCAATGATTTCAATTTCTTATATTTGAGATGGGTTCATTTAAGAAGATAAAACAACATCACCACTTACTGTTTTAATGCATACACCCTTTAATACTAATCACCTATACACTTTAAGGATCAAAGTTTTGAGCACTTCAAGGTAAAAGTTCGTATAATAACTTGAAGTGTGCGTCCATAAATTCAACAAGGACGATAGAGTTTAAAAAACATCAAATAAAAATCTCAATTAAAGAAGTTATTAGACATTAATGGGGTTATAAATAACATTCAATCCAGCCCCTTGATACTCCCTTAGATCAACCCATAAGTGGTTTAAACCTCCATTGATTCTATGGTTTCAATGGAAGCGGTAAGTAGACTCATGAGGGAGGAATTGAAGAAGTAAAGAAAACAATAAAAAGAAAATGATCACTCCACCGTTGTGTGAATAATTTCACAAGGTTTTGGGTGAATAAATTCACACCTTGAACCAAAGGTATCAAAGTGATATAAAGAAAAATATAATAAGAGGAAAATAAGATCTTTTATTAAGAAAATAAAGTGAATTGAACAACTTACATGTGAAAGACAAAGTTGAGACAACAAAATCGTAGCATAACATTACAATTGAACAAAGAACCAAATATGAAAAAATCATCCATAAACACTACCTTAAATAGGTATTTTTGGAGCCTTGGGTCGATCCTACAGCAGTAAAAAGTATCCCACTTGATTATGGTAGGCCTAGGGTGGTGGAAAGCTTGTGGAACTTGGACTTTTCCACTCTTGACCCGAGGTGGCACCCAGCTTGCAACCACTGAATAGATGCGCTTGTAAGACCTTCTAGATGGCAGAATTAGAGTGGACCATAGAAGAATAAAATGGATCCCCAGATGTCTCTTAACCTAATATAAAATTTTGTTCCATTTGGAGTTGTGTATTCTGAGATATTATTATATTAGTAGGATGTTTTCTGGGCCACAGAATCTGGACCATAATTTTATCTCCACATTGGGCCACCTTAATAACCACCATGAAGGACGAATTAGAACTGGATACTGAAGAATGATTTATTCCTATACATGTCTTATATCATCCCATGATATTTGGTTTTCATTGGGCCTGTATTTTGGGCCCCACATTCTCATCAATGGGATGGTGTCTAATCTGACTTCTCCAGAATTGTTTGCATGAAATCCCATTTTGATGGTCTTTTAATGTGGATCTTCCAACACTCCACAAATATGAATTGTTCCAAATATAATTAGAAACCTTAAAATTAAATATTAAAATAAAATCAATATCATTGGGTACTTTAAATGATGTTAAAAAATGTACCACATAATTGTGAATTTTAAGAAGGAATTACAATCATAATGTGAAATGATGTTCAAAGTGTAAAATGCACTAAAATGGTGTTTATGAATAATAAAGAACATGAATATTATATATATTAAAAATGAATATTATTCTTATTTAGTGGATAATCACACACCCCAACTTGAGTTTTTCTAGACCCGAGCAAAATATATCTCAACAATATGAAATTCGAATTCCATTTTCCAAAAACATTTTAATACACAATGATCACCAAAAACTCTTATACCAAACAATCATGAAACCCATAAAAATATTTTAATACAATATAGTTTCATAAGAAGATCCTAATTCCAATCTCATTCCTTTGTTCAAATTCGTCATCATATTTCATCCAATATCAATTAAGAGTGATGATGTGTTGTGCATCACATTAGACATGGGGGGTTCATCTTTATTCAAGAGGGAAATGATGGAAGCGCTAGGTAGAATCACATTTCAATATTAAGATGAGTATTCAATTTTTTTTTATTATTGTATTTTTTTGTGTTTTTTTTTTCAATTTTTCCATGGTAATTGAAATTGCACTCAAAAGAGTCAACCCCTATAGCGAGACTTTGTCAATAACTCCCAGGCTCAAAGACCTTAGGGTACCAAGTGAATCCCACATACTCGGGAATCATCTCGAGTTAACTCAGTCAAAAACAAATTCAAATTACCAAAAATAGAGAAAAAATTACTAACTCTGGGTCAGAAAACTATGGAGTCACGACCCCCAAGTGTCGAAAGCCATGCATTAGGTCATTTCATTGCTCTACACGCAAATTTATTGTTTTTTTTTCAAAAAAAATTATTTAATACTCATATTAAAACTAAAATGATCATCAAACCTATGATATTTATTTTGGGGACACCATGAACTCAAACTAATACCCCACTATCCAAAGGACGTGCATTGTGATCTTTTATTTATTTGGATGAAAATATAAATGATGAAATATCACATTGGACAGCCACACTTTCCAAAATCTATGATCATGAAATTATACAAGGATTAAAATTAGAATCAGGGCATGCTAAATTATTTGATATTCAGTTTAAAAGTGTGCAATGTGTATTACCATGTTCAAAGTTAAAGAAATTTTTCCTTCCATTTACACACTTTTTTTTCAAATCATTCATTTTTTTTACACAAAAACATTTTTTATTTTATCCCCCCCCCAACTTAAAATAACATTGTCCACAGTGTTTAAAGAAAAGAAAATTTAGAAGGGGGTAAAGGTAGAGAATTATAGTTCAAAAAGGAAATTGGAAATGAGGATCATGGAATTAAGTCACCTGGTGGTTGATGTTTAAATTCTTGTTGCTCCCTCTTAATCCCTTGATCTTGATGTCACTCTGATAATTCCCTAGTGGAGAAAAAAAACAAACAAACGAACAAAACAAAAAAAACTATATATATATATATATAGTAAACAAAGTAAAATATTAGTATATATAATAAAATTGTAGAATAAGGAAGCACAAAAAGTCGTAGGTCAGTGGTAAGCGCGCGCCCCTGTCTCCCTTCGGTCCCGGGTTTGATTCCTCACGGCTTCGCTGGTTGTGACGGGGTTTGACCAACGACCTATGACGTTCCCTTTTTTTTATTTATTAAGATTTTTTGTATATTTTTTTACCTAAAAAACATAAAAAAAAATAAACTGATGATACATTGTCTTCTCTTAAATTTCTGGGTAAGGTATTACTCAGGGATCACACCACATGACACGGGTGAATATAACGCTCCCCTTTCATACCCATCCTTACTCATAAAAGAGGAACATGTCAATAGTCTAAGGAATTTTTTTTCTGTATTTTTTCTTTAACATACAAACACATAGAAATAAAAAAACTGATGATACATTGATTCTCTTAAATTTATGGGTAAGGTATTACTTAGGGATCACACCACGTGACACGGGTGAATATGGCGCTCCCCTTTCATACCCATCCTTACTCATAATAGAAGAACAGGTAAAAAGTCTATTTTTTATTTTTAAATATCAAAATGATTCATTAATCCTATTTAAAATATAAAGTTGATTAAAATAACAAAATGATTGGAAACTTGAAAAGCATGGGTTGCCTCCCATGCAGTGCTTTGTTTAACGTCATTAGCTCAACTTGAACCCCCAAAAATTACCCAATACTAACTTTAAACATTTTAAATACCCCATATTTATTCTATTATACTTTATTGAGATTTATTCTTAGTTTATAATTTGTGTTATGTACAAACCTATGTTCTACAATGAGTGGGAAAATCCAAGGAATATCAAAAATGGGTGATCCATTTTCCTATATAGTCTTTCCTAATACAACAATGATCATTCCAACTTTTTTGGTTTCAAAAGAAGAATGAATTAAAATTGAAAGTTCATGATTATACCCTATAAAGAGATACTTGAGTGGGGAAGGAAGGATAATAATTTTGAGTTCAGGTTGGATAGGACATTCAAACACAGGTGGATATTTTGAATCCAAATCAGTTTCATTTTCCAAATTTCTCAACAAAATTGGTTCCTTTTGAATATAAGATTCAACCAAAAAATTGGAAATATCAGTGTTTGTAATGGATATGGACTCAAAGTTTGTGATTTCTCCCAATGGTTCTGTAATTTTTTGTTCTGAAGAATCAATAGAGTGATATTCAGGACACACAATCCATGATGTCAAATTCTCCTCTTTTGAATACAAAAAATAAATTTCTTCTTGATTTAAATACCCTTAAATAATTAATTTATCTTCTCCATCTATCCCAAATCTAAAGGTTGGTTCTTCAATAAATTTATGAGAGGTTTGTGGGAGAAAAGATTCTTCTATCAATGATGAGGAAGGGATAGCATGAGTGGGAATGGGTTCCATAACCATCTCAAAGTTTTGTAATTCTAATATCAATGATGAAACCTAAAAATTAATTATCTCCATTTGTTGACATATTTTTTCAAGTAATTGATGTGAATCAGGAAGGATAAGGGGTTGTTCCAAATGGTCTATTCCAGGTGGATAATTAAGTTGTTGGAATTGCACAGAAGGATGTTCTGATTGGCCTTGTTGGGATTGGAACTCATAATAGGTTGGAATGTTTTGTGGATAATAAGAGTTAAAAAATTGTGGCTCAATAGTTTGTTGATTATCCCACCAGTAGAAACTAGGATGGTCATTGTACATCACACTTGGTGTGGAGTGATCAATGTAAGGAGAGGTTCCCCGTGTTTGGATTTATTAAAAAGGGTTTTACATAGGAATGAAATTGGGGATGAGATTAGAGGAGTGGGGTGAAAAAAGAAAGCTAGTGTCTAAGATAACATACTTAGGTCCCTAGAAATGGCGCCAAAATTTTATTCACGCTCAAATTTACCCAAGAGATGAAGGTAGAACGGTCCTTGTAGTTTAGATTGGGTTATCGAATCCTCAGAGACCTAAGAAGTAACCTACAGACACGTACATTATATTGATTTTTTTTTTGGCTATGAAGTGGACAACTTGGGTTGATTTAAGATGGTTTTAAATTAACTCTAAGAGACTTAAGTGAATTCAATTTAAAATAGTGAGTTGATCCTAGGTTATCAGTTGGGGTGGATTGGACGTATTTCCATTTCAATGATTTCAATTTCTTATATTTGAGATGGGTTCATTTAAGAAGATAAAACAACATCATCACTTACTGGTTTAATGCCTAAAACCTTTAATACTAATCAATTATACACTTGAAGGATCAAAGTTTTGAGCACTTCAAGTTAAAAGTTCGTATTAGCACTTGAAGTGTGTGGCCTTAAATTCAACAAGGATGATGGAGTTTAAAAATCATCAAATAAAAATCTCAATTAAAGAAGTTATTAGACACTAATGGGGTGATAAATAACATACAATCCAGCCCCTTTATACTCCATTGGATCAACCCATAAGTGATTTATCCCTCCATTGATGCTATGGTTTCAATGGAAGCGGGGAGTAGACTCATGAGGGAGGAATTGAAGAAGTAAAGAAAACAATAAAAATAAAATGATCACTCCACTGTTGTGTGAATAATTTCACAAGGTTTTGTGTGAATAAATTAACACCTTGAACCAACGGTATCAAATTGATATGAATAAAAATAGAATAAGAGGAAAAGAAGATCTTTTATTAAGAAACTAAAGTGAATTGAACAACTTACATGTGAAAGACAAACTTGAGACAACAAAATCGCAGCATAACATTACAATTGAACAAAGAAACAAAGATTAAAAACTCATCCATCATGACTGAATTAAATTGGAATTTTGGGAGCCTTGGGTCAAGCCTCCAATATTACAAAGCATCCCACTTGATTATGGTGGGCCTAGGGTGGTGGAAAGCTTGTGGAACTTAGACTTTTCCACTCTTGACGCGAGGTGGAAGCCAGCTTGCAACCACTGAACAGAAGAAATTATAAAACCTTCTATATGGATGAATTATAGTAGTCCATAGAAGAAGAAAATGGATCACAGTATGTCTCCTAACCTCCTATAAAATTTGGGCCCATTTGGAGTTGTGGATTCCGAGATATTATTATATTGGTAGGATGTTTTCTAGGCCAAAGAATCTGGCCCATAATTTTATCTCCACATTGGTCCGCCTTAATAAACACCATGGAGGCCGAATTAGCACTATATCCTGCAGAATTATTTGTTCCTCTACATGTCTTCTATCATCCCACGGCATTTGGGCTTCATTGGGCCTGTATTTTGGGCCCCACATTCTCATCAGTGGGATGGTGTCTAATATGAATTCTCCAAAATTGTTTGCATGAAATCCCATTTTGGTGGTCTTTCAATGTGGATCTTCCAACACTCCACAAATATGAATTATTCCCAATATAATTAGAAACCTGAAAATTAAATATGAAAATAAAATCAATATTATTGGGTACTTTAAATGATGTTCAAAAATGTGCCACATAATAGTTCATTTTAAGAAGGAATTACAATCATAATGTAAAATGATGTTCAAAGTGTAAAATGCACTAAAATGGTGTTTATTAATAATAAAGCACCTAAATATATTATATATTAACAATGAATATTATCTTTATTTAGTGACTAATCAGTTTCTAAACAAAAATTGTCACTACTATACTATATATAAAATTATACATGTATTCATATTACTTTAAGCTTACATGAATTTCTGGTATAAAAGAAATCATTTTTAATTTTATAGTCACTCATAAAATCTTTTCTTATTACAATCATAACTCTCAATTTATTATCATGAGTTTATCCTTTTGTATTACTGTAAAATTAGTAACCTCTATCTAATTTGTCCATTTTTCTAACTTCAGACCTATGGATTTGTTATTTTTCATAATGGTACTTAACATACTAAACTTTTAAAATAGTACTCTAACAGTAATGATCAATTTATTAGATTTGAAACTCACTGATCATCAGAGATAAATGTATGCTTTGTTAGAAATAGGCAACATTCTATAGATCAGTGGAATATCTCTTCATTATTATCCTCCAATTCCAGTTGTAGATTATATAATTCATTGTCAATGAAATTAGTTAGTTGTATATGAACTAAATTATAATAAATAAAGTCT
This sequence comes from Viscum album, assembly GCA_963277665.1. Classification (NCBI taxonomy): domain Eukaryota; kingdom Viridiplantae; phylum Streptophyta; class Magnoliopsida; order Santalales; family Viscaceae; genus Viscum; species Viscum album. Next base: position 1,058,680,438 of record OY728133.1, read on the forward strand.
TTGAAATGAGTACTTAACTTTACATAACAGGCTTACTGCTAAACAGAAAGAGGTGATGACTATCATTATGTCTTCATTATCATCTGATCCTGGTGGTTTTTTTTCTTGAATGGACATAGAGGCATAGGTAATACTTTCATTTGGAGGGTATTTACTTATTTGTTGTGTTCAAAAGTTATTATCATTCTTGAATTTGCTTCAAGTGGAATAGCATCATTACTTCTTCTTGGTGGGAGGAGAGAACATTCGAAATTTCATATTCCAGTGTCTGTTTTCGAGCACTCAGTTTGCAATATTCAATAAGAGAATGATGTTGCAGAACTATTACAATTAACAAAGATGATCATATGGGATGAGGTGCCTATGATTCATAAATACTATTTTGAGGCACTTTATCATACTTTAAAAGATATAATGTCAGTAAAAGGTTAAAATTCTTCAAATTTACCCTTTGGTGGTGTAACAGTTGTCTTGGGTGGGGATTTTAGGAAGATACTACCTATAGTACCAGGTGGTAATAAAAATGGTATAGTTTTTTCAAGTATAGCATCATCATAATTGTGGAAAAAAATTCTAGTTTTAACATTGACAAAGAATATGAGATTTAATTCAACTTCTTCAACAGATTCAGATGAAGTACATGCATTTGATAAATGGACGTTAGATATTGATGAAGGTCTCATTGGGGAGCCTAATGACAGTAAATCAGTTTTTCAAATTACTTCTGTATATATTCTTGCCTTCACTACATATCCTATGTCTGCAATTATTGAATACACATACCCTGATTTCAACGTAAACTATGCTGATGTCAATTATCTAAGAGCGTGAAATCTTAGCTCTAACTCTTGATATTGTTCAAGAAGTAAATGAGTACATGTTTTCTATCAAAAGTTCTAAAATCAAAGATTATATCAACTCATATTCAATTTTCAATGCAAGTTTCGATACAGACAGTCCAGAGAACATCTACACATATGATATTTTAAATGGTATTAATGTTTTTGGGTTGGTTGCCCACAAAATTACACTAAAGATTGGTGTACCCATTATGTTTCTTTGAAATGTAGATCAATCTATTGGATTATGTAATGGAACTCACTTGATTGTTACACACTTGGGTGACCATGTCATTGGAGCACAATTTTTAAGTGGTTGTAATTGTGGGTATCTTACATTGATTCCAAGATTAAATATGATGCACTTAGATAGTCGATGGCCTTTAAAATTAAAAATAAGACAATATCCTTTTATTTTTTAATATGTTATGACTATTAACAAAATTAAATGCCAATCATAGACTTTTATTGGGTTATATCTTTGAAAGCCAGTGTTCTGTCATGGTCAACTCTATGTTGCTGTCTCTAGGGTCACATCACCAAAAGGTTTGAAAATAGTACTTGATGAAAACAAAACCACAGTTTGTGATTCCATGATAAATATTCTCTACATGGAAATATTTGATAAATTGTCTTAGGTATCTTTTAAAGTATAATATTTACATTTCTATGTTGATTACTATTTTCAATATGTGTACTTTCATGGTTTTCATTTATTTTTAATATGTTTTATTTCCTCACAAATTCAAACATTATAGATTTCCAAAATGTCCCAATAAATTACCCCATTGAATGAGATTACACTTGATGCTAATGAAACACTGAAGATACAAGTTCATATTTTCAATATATTGTGTAATTCATTATTTAGGTCCTCCAATGACATCATTTTTATTGATCTAATTCTTAGAGATGAACATATGAGTGAAAATAATATTTTAATTATATTTCCTTTTCCAATTTCTCTCTAACCATGTCTACGTATTACAATGAATTATACAGTAACATTTTCTAGAGTCATGTCTATTTTTTCTATTTTACTCATTATTAAAAAAATTAATATTCAGGGCACAAAGAATCAATGCACTATTACTACCCATCAAATTATCTCTAAATACAAAGATAGGTTGCATGAAGGATTGTGCTAATTTATACAAAATTTACAAATAGCAGCAAATCAAGGAAGTTACATGGAAACAACACATGTTTGTCGAATATTGTTTATGTCAACAATGCATTTTCAGCCTTGTGATGCACAACTTACTCATTTCTGTTTCAATTTTACTTCTTTTGAAGATATCATCCAAAGAAAGGTTCCAGAGGAATATTTAATAGGTATAATATTTTTCTAGTTTAGGTTAATGTTTGTTAATTTATTTGAAAGTGTCATTTAAAACATCTAAACACCTAATCACTCTAATAAAAAATCTTCATTCAACACATAAAGTGCAGTTTTACAATATTATCTACCAAATTTTTTTAAATTATGAATGAAATTGTTTTTTAAATTATTGTAACTTTCATTATATAACATTTTGTTCATAATTCTATATTTTATAAATAATTGGACATTTACATTACTCACATCCCCTTAAATCTATGTGTAATTCAAAATTCAATATAATGATTGTCTTAGAGGATAAAAGGCGAGTCACTATGTATTTTTACTTTATATTAACATAAATTAACATCAAACATTAATGTGAATTTTATTTTCCTATAGAGGGTTACAACTGAACTGCAGTTTATGGGGTGACTATGAAAATCAGATGGAATTATACTTGGAGGGAAATAATGGGTCATCTACTGTAATAATATTACAGCTTGTCAGGGTGAAGAAATTGAACAGTATGTTTTCTAATAAGGCTATAGCTTTTTTCCATTTTTATTTCTCATTACTTTTGTAACTTCGTTTAAGAATTAATCTCTCTAATTTTATTTTCATATTACTCTCAGCCTCTGTTATTGTCACAACAAGCATTAATGCAATAAAATTTCTTTTCAACTTGGATATTCCACGAGTATATGATTTTAGAAGTAGGTGCTCTATTTAACAAAATGTGTGTGACTTTTTTATATTGATTCACTCTATTGTACAGATTTTTTTCTTTATATAAACTTGTATCCTACAATAATTAGGTCTGGGAAAAATAATGGAATCATAGTTTTATAGTATATAAGAAACAATTCTCATTTGTTTTTCTACATCAATGTTCTATTATAATAACAAAAAAACTATTTATGAAGTCAAAAAATATAATGAGTTATGTAATATATAGTTAAATTAATAATTTCATTATGGAATCTTATAGAATGGTCAAACCTGTAATAATCTATTCTAAATATTATTATATTCTTAATCTTCCAAATCCTACAAGGTGCTTAATTTCAGCCACAATACAAAAAATTCAAAGCACCCACAATTGGTTTTATGAATCATGAAACGCTTTCATAAAGAAAGTGCACAGTATTGATGGAAACATTTGGTGCCACATTTGTAAAATTTCTCCTACTACCACTAATCTAAGGTTCTAATATATTATTTATATTAATATATTATTATTTATCTTTTCATATAATTGAAGTATATTATTTTATATATATCAGTTAGTATTTAGATTTTAAAATGAAATTAGTATAGAGTGAAGCTACTTATAACTAATAGTAGTGACTCCTTTTCAGTAGTTCTATTTGAAAAACAAGTCATGCAATTTTTTAGTAAAACAGCAGTAGAATTGAGAGACTGTTTGATAAAGGTATAACTCTACATCTTCTTATATAATGAAATTATACCTTTGGTATATTTAAACTTACATTTATTTTCATTTTGAAATTAGGATGATGATGAGTACAGTTTTCCTACATATTTACATATTTTCAAAAAAAAACAATTGAGGTATCAACTTTAAATATTCAAAATTGTCACCATTCATCTGAACAAAACATATACAAGATACTTTTCATTAGAGAAAATTAAAATTACATCAACAATTTTAATTATGTATTTTCAAACAATCAAGTACTACATTTTATATATTCACTATTTCCTTTAATTGGATAAACTTCAAAACATTACTCTTATTATAATTTTTTATAAAGGATCATCATATTAGTGGTTGTTCATGAGTTAGTAGTGGAATTGAAGAAAATAAGGTACAAGTGTTTTCAATTACTTAAAATTTTTTTCTCAGCAAGTAAATATCACTTTATTTAAATTATGCTTTTATCCTTCCATTTTAGGATCATCAAAGTGCTGGATCTTTTCGACTCAGTTCAAACATTGAAAAAGGATTAGTAACATCATCTATATAATTTTCAATAACTCAAGTACATAACTGTTATCTTCCATATATGTTGTTTATATTATAATACTATTGCTACAAGAATCTGAATTTTTTCACATGTTTTATTTCTTAAATATCTAAAATATATTGTTTTTTAAATCTTTCCAAATAGGTATTTTTAATATTTTGGTTTGTTAATCAGTTATCTCAATTATATCTAAAGTTCATACTCAATATTTTAACTGGATGATCTACAGAAAAAACTACTGAATGATTTTGTCAGTGAGGATTTTGTGCTCTATAATCATCAATTATCTTCGGATAGTGTGAGTAGAACAAGCTATGAAACACATCTGGACACTCGAACAAAGAAAAATTTAAAAAACAAAATTGAAAAAATGACTAAAATTTTCTACTGGAAATGGGAGGTAATAATACTATTTGATACCATCATTTTTTTCATTTATGTTTTACTCATTAGATATTCAGATCAAAAGGGTATTAGTCTCTGTATTTTACATATACATTCACTGAACCAGTAGATAATACCACTGTTTCTCAGTAAAATATAAAATTTTAATGCACTGATAATGACTTCTTGCATTCTAAACCATGCCTTTAATGGAAACTTTTATTGTAATAAATGTATCATTACCATATGATGATGTCAACTCTAAAAATACATATTTTAAAGAATTAAAATATAATTGATACAATGTAAAAGACATAAATATTTGACCCTAATTACACCAAGCAATTAGACACTCATATTTCAACTATGACTACTCTTTATTCATAAATGAACATTAATGTGAGGGAACTTCGTTGATTTTCTAGAATGTGTACATAACAATATTTTTGTATATATATTTTTAAATATATGTGTATAGATATTGAATTTTTTTCCACAATGAGTACATAATATCATTGTACATAGTAATATCTCTACACATTCTACACATTCATTATTAATATCTGTGTATAGATATTATTATCTGTGTACAGAATAATAACTGTGCCCATATTAATATTTACGTCCAGATTAAGGATGATGTCAAATATTATTTTATTTGTACATATTGTTCATTTTCAATATTAACTATATGTATTTTTTTAGTCCACTTGAAGTACTATAGTTTGTATCAGTAATTTTTATTTTCAAGTTATTCCATATTGTCTATATTAATGAAAAGTTTCTTTCCTATATACAATGTTATAGGGTTTGATATAATTGGATTTTGGAGAAATGAAGCATCATGAAAAAGAGAATTAGTGGGGTAATACATGAGTAGTGGATCATTTTCTTTCATCACACTTAATACTAACATGTAGTTTTACTATATATCACTTTTGATAAATATTTCTGAAAACTAGATCATGTACTATGTTTTAGCAGTCGATGAAGTTTTTAATTTGACCAGTGGATTTTTTTTAAGATCATTGGAACATGTTTTATATAAGGTAATTGGATTACTATGGCACACAAGTCACTTAATTTATCAGTACATATTGTTCATGTTCAATATTAACTATCTACATTTTTTTAGTCCACTTGAAGTACTATAGTCTGTATCAGTAATTTTTATTGTCAAGATATTCTATATTTTCTATATTAATGCAAAGTTTCTTTCCTCTATACAATTTTATAGGGTATGATATAACTGGATTTTGGAGAAATGCAACATCATGCAAAAGAGAATTAGTGGGGGAATACATGAGCAGTGGATCATTTTCTTTTGTCACACTTAATACTAACTTGTAGTTTTACTATATATAGATTTTGATAAATGTTTCTAAAAACTGGATCATGTACTATGTTTTAGCAGCCGATGAGGTTTTTAATTTGACTAGTGGATGTTTTTTAAGATCATTGGAACATGTTTCATATAAGGGCATTGGATTACTGTGGCACACAAGTCACTTCATTCTTATAGTATTATTTTCCTTCTCTTTCAGGTCTTCCCTACTTCAGAACAATTTAATTTATGCTATTGCATTTAGTCATACCTGTAATAACTAGGTCTCGGTGACAGCACAGCCATCCTGCCTTTAACATGGTCATCGGGTCCCAACCTGCCAGGTACCACCAGTTGCTATGCAGACACATGGTCCCCACCTTGGGGCCCACCCACGTGCCTGAATGGGTCATCTGAAAAATGATTGTCCCCACATGCCAACACATTACCTTTACATTGTGATTTTTAATCACTCATACACACCCTAGAAAAATTCTCAGAAGGTCACCCATCCTGATAAATACTTCAGTCCAAACATGCTTAACTGTGGAGTTCTAATCAGATAGGCTCCCAAAAAGGAAGGTGCACCTTATTGACATGAGTCATATCATTTAGTCATTTAACCATTTATCATTTTGGGGTGTTACATTCACCCTCTCATCCCCCACCCTTAGAGCATAACATCCTCATTATGGGCTCTACATCTCAACCAAGGTAGTCCACCGCACTTAAGGTTGGGTACCACCTCTGATACCAAATGTAACAACTAGGCCCTAATGACTACACAAACACCCTGCCTTTAACATGGTCATTGGGTCTCAGCCTGCCAAGTACCACCAGTTTCCCTATAGACACATGGTCCCCACCTTGGGGCCCACCCATAGGCCCGAACGGGTCATCTAACTAATGAATGTTCCCATAGACCAACAAATATCCTTTCCAGTGTGCTTTTTCCTCACTCACACACACCCTAGGAAACTTCTCAGAAAGTCACCCATCCTAATCACTACTTTAGGATGGGTCTCGGCCCACCAGGTACCACCAGTTGCACTGTAGACACGTGGTACCCACCCTGGGGCCCACCCACGGGCCCGAACAGGTCATCTGACTAATGAATGTCCCCATATACCAACACATATCCTTTCTAGTGTGCTTTTTCCTCATTCACACACACCCTAGGAAACTTTCCAGAAGGTCACACTTAATACTAACTTGTAGTTTTACAATATATAAAAACTGGATCATGTACTATGTTTTAGCAGTCGATGAGGTTTTTAATTTGACTGGTGGATGTTTTTTAAGATCATTGGAACATGTTTTATATAAGGGCATTGGATTACTGTGGCACACAAGTCACTTCATTATTATAGTATTATTTTCCTCCTCTGTCATGTCTTCTCTACTTCAGAAAAATTTAATTTATGCTATTTTATTTAGTCATACCTGTAACAACTGGGTCTTAGTGATAGCACAGCCACCCCGCCTTTAACATGGTCATCGGGTCCCAACCCTCCAGGTAACACCAGTTTCCCTACAGACACATGGTCCCCACCTTGGGGCCCACCCACGTGCCTGAACGGGTCATTTGACTAATGACTAACCCCACAGGCCAACACATGACCTTTACATTGTGTTTTTTCTTCACTCATACACACCTTAGGAAACTTCTCAGAAGGTCACCCATCCTGATAACTACTTCAGGCCAAGCACACTTAAATGTGGAGTTCTAATTAGATAGACTCTTGAAAATGAATGTGCACCTTGTTGACATGAGTCATATCATTTATTCATTTAACCATTTATCATTTTGGGGTGTTACATTCACCCCCCCCCCCCCCCTTAGAGCACAACATCCTCGTTGTGGGCTCTACATCTCATACACACCCTAGGAAACTTCTCAAAAGGTCACCCATCCTGATCACTACTTCAGGCCAAACACGTATAACTATGGATTTCTAATCAGATAGGCTTCCAAAAAGGAAAGTTCACCTTATTGACATGAGTCATATCATTTAGTAATTTAACCCATTATCATTTTGGGGTGTTACATTAACCCCCCCCCCCCCCCCCCGTTGTGGGATCTACATATCAACCCAGGCAGTGCATGGCACTTAAGTTTGGGTGCCACCTCTGATACCAAATGTAACAACTGGGCCCTAATGACCACACAGAAACCCCACCTTTAACATGTTCGTTGGGTCCCAGCATGCCAGGTACCACCAGTTGCCCTGTAGACACGTGGTCCACACCCTGGGGCCCACCCACATGCTGGAACAGGTCATCTGACTAATGACTGTCCCCACAGACCAACACATATCCTTTCCAGTATGCTTTATCCTCACTCACACACACCCTAGGAAACTTCACAGAAGGTCACTCATTCTGATTACTACTTCAGTCCAAGCACGCTTAACTGTGGAGTTCTAATCAGATGATCTCCCGAAAAAGATGGTGTACCTTGTTGACATGAGTCATATCATTTAATCATTTAACACTTTATCATTTGGGGGGTGTTACATTCACCCCCCCCCCCTCCCCCTTTAGAGCACAACGTCCTTGTTGTGGGCTCTACATCTCATACACACCCTAGGAAACTTCTCAAAAGCTCACCCATCCTGATCACTACTTCAGGCCAAGCATGCTTAATTGTGGATTTCTAATCAGATAGGCTCCCAAAAAGGAAAGTGTGCCTTTTTGACATGATTCATATAATTTAGTAATTTAACCCTTCATCATTTTGGGGTGTTATATTCACCCCCCCCCCCCCCCCCCCTTATAGCACAACATCCTCGTTGTGGGCTCTACATCTCAACCCAGGCAGTGCACCACACTTAAGGTTGGGTGTCACCTCTAATACCAAATGTAACAACTAGGCCCTGATGACCACACAGACACCCCGCCAAGGTCACCCATCTTGATCACTACTTCAGGCCAAGCACGCTTAACTGTGGAGTTCTAATCAGATAGGCTCCCAAAAAGGAAGGTGCACCTTATTGACATGAGTCATATCATTTAGTCATTTAACCTTTTATCATTTTGGGGTGTTATATTCACCCCCCTATTGTGGGATCTATATTTCAACCCAGGCAGCACACCACACTTAAGGTTGGGTTCCACCTCTGATACCAAATATAACAACTGGGCCCTTATGATTGCACAGACACCCCACCTTTAACATGGTCGTCAGGTCCTGGCCCGCCAGGTATCACCAGTTGCCCTGTATATATGTGGTCCCCACCTTGGGGCCCACCCACGGACCCGAAAGGGTCATCTGACTAATGAATGTTCCCAGATACCAACACATATCCTTTCCAGTGTGATTTTTCCTCACTCACACACCCTAGGAAACTTTCCAGAAAGTCACCCATCCTGATCACTACTTCAAGAGGGGTCTCGGCCCGCCAGGTACCACCAGTTGCCCTGTAGACACGTGGTCCCCACCCTGGGGCCCACCCATGGGCCCGAACGGGTCATCTGACTAATGACTATCCCCATATACCAACACATATCCTTTCCAGTGTGATTTTTCCTCATTCACACACCCTAGGAAACTTCCCAGAAGGTCACACATCCTGATCACTATTTTAGGCCAAACATGCTTAACTGTGGAGTTCTAATCAGATAGTCTCCTGAAAAGGAAGGTGCACCTTGTTGACATGAGTCATATCATTTATCCATTTAACCCTTTATAATTTGGGGGTATTACATTCACCCCCCCCCCCCTTAGATCACAACGTCCTCGTTGTGGGCTTTACATCTCATACACACCCTAGGAAACTTCTCAAAAGGTTACCCATCCTGATCACTACTTTAGGCCAAGCACGCTTAACTGTGGAGTTCTAATCAGATAGGCTCTCAAAAAAGAAGGTGAACCTTATTGACATGAGTCATATCTTTTATTCATTTAACCCTTTATCATTTTGGGGTGTTACATTCACCCCCCCCCCCCCTTAGAGCACAACATTCTCATTGTGGGCTCTACATCTCAACCCAGGCAGTGCACCACACTTAAGGCTGGGTTCCACCTCTGATACCAAATGTATCAACTGGGCCCTGATGACCACACAGACACCCCTCCAAGTTCACCAATCTTGATCACTACTTCAGGACAAGCATGCTTAACTATGGAGTTCTAATCAGATAGGATCCCAAAAAGGAAGGTACACCTTATTGACATGAGTCATATCATTTAATCATTTAACCCTTTATCATTTTGGGGTATTACATTCACCCCCCCTATTGTGGGATCTACATCTCAAATCAGGCAGTGCACCACACTTAAGGTTATGTGCCACCTCTGATACCAAATGTAACAACTAGGCCCTGATGACCACATAGACACTCCGCCTTTAACATGGTAGTCAGGTCTTGGCCCGCCAGGTACCGCCGGTTTCCTTGTAGACACGTGGTCCCCACCCTGGGGCCCACCCACATTCCCAAATAGGTCATCTGACTAATGACTATCCCCACAGACCAACACATATCCTTTTCAGTCTGCTTTTTCCTCACTCACACACACCCTAGGAAACTTCCCAGAAGGTCACCCATCCTGATTACTACTTCAGGCCAAGCACGCTTAATTGTGCAGTTCTAATCATAGAGTCTCCTGAAAAGGATAGTGCACCTTGTTGACATGAGTCATATCATTTAGTCATTTAACCCTTTATCATTTGGGGGGTGTTACATTCACCCCCCCCCCCCTTTAGAGCACAACATCCTCGTTGTGGGATCTACATCTCATACACATCCTAGGAAACTTCTCAAAAGATCACCCATCCTGATCACTACTTCAGGACAAGCACGCTTAACTCTTGAGTTTTAATCAGATAGGCTCCCAAAAAGGAAGTTTCACCTTATTGACATGAGTCATGTCATTTAGTTATTTAACCCTTTATAATTTTGGGGTGTTACATTCACCTCCCCCCCCCCCTTAGAGCACAACATCCTCATTGTGGGCTCTACATATCAACTCAGGAAGTGCACCACAGTTAAGGCTGGGTGCCACCTCTGATACCAAATGTAACAACTGGGCCCTGATGACCACACAAACACCCCACCAAGGTCACCCATCCTAATAACTACTTCAGTCCAACCATGCTTAACTGTGGAGTTCTATTCAGATAGGCTCCCGAAAAGGAAGGTGCACCTTATTAACATGAGTCATATCATTTAGTCATTTAACCATTAATCATTTTGGGTTGTTACATTCACCCCCCCTAGAGCACAACATCCTCATTGTGGGATCTATATCTCAACTAAGGCAGTGCACCGCACTTAAGGCTGGGTACCACCTCTGATACCAAATGTAACAACTAGGCCCTAATGACCGCATAGACACCCCGCCTTTAACATCGTCGTCGGGTCCCAGCCATCTAGGTACCACTAGTTGCCCTGTAGATACATGGTCCCCAACCTAGGTCCCACCCACGGACCCGAATGGGTCATCTGAATAATGATTGTTCCCATAGACCAACACATATCCTTTCCAGTGTGATTTTTCCTCACTCACACACACCCTAGGAAACATTCCTGAAAGTCACACATTCTGATCCCTACTTCAGGATGGTCATGGCCCGCCAGGTACCACCAGTTGCCATGTAGACATGTGGTCCCCACCTCGGGGCCCACCCACGGGCCTGAACGGGTCATCTGACTAATGATTGTCCCCACATACGAACACATATCCTTTATAGTGTGCTTTTTCCACATTCACACACACCCTAGGAAACTTCCCAGAAGGTCACCCATCCTGATCACTATTTCAGGCCAATCACGCTTAACTATGGAGTTCTAATCAGATAGTCTCCTGAAAAGGAAGGTTCACCTTGTTGACATGAGTCATATTATTTAATCATTTAACCCTTTATCATTTGAGGGTGTTACATTTATCCCCTCTTTAGAGCACAACATCCTCGTTGTGGGCTCTACATCTCATACACACCCTAAGAAACTTCTCAAAAGGTCACCCATCCTGATCAATACTTCAGGCCAAGCACGCTTAACTATGGAGTTCTAATCAGATAGGCTTTCAAAAATTAAGGTTCAACTTATTGACATGAGTCATATCATTTATTCATTTAACCCTTTATCATTTTCGGGTGTTACATTCACCCCCCCCCCCCCCCCTTAGAGCACAACATCCTCGTTGTGGGCTCTACATCTCAACCCAGGCAGTGCGCCACACTTGAGGCTGGGTGCCACCTCTGATACCAAATGTAACAATTGGGCCCTGATGTCCACAAAAACACCCCGCTAAGGTCACCCATCTTGATCTCTACTTCAGGCCAATCACGTTTAACTACGGAGTTCTAGTCTGATAGACTCCCAAAAAGGAAGGTGCACCTTATTGACATGATTCATATCATTTAGTCATTTAACCCTTTATCATTTTTGGGTGTTACATTCACCCCCCCCCCCCTCCTTCGTTGTGGGCTCTACATCTCAACCCAGGCAGTGCACCACACTTAAGGTTGGGTGCCACCTCTGATACCAAATGTAACAACTGGTCCCTAATGACCACACAGACACCCCACCTTTAACATGGTCATCGGGTCCCTCCCCGCTAGGTACCACCAGTTTCCATGTAGACACGTGGTCCCCACCCTGGGGCCTACCCACGTGCCCAAATAGGTCATCTAACTAATTATTGTCCCCACAGACCAACACATATCCTTTCTAGTGTTCTTTTTCCTCACTCACAACGTCCTCATTGTGGGCTCTACATCTCAACCGAGGTAGTGCACCGCACTTAAGCCTAGGTACCACCTCTGATACCAAATGTAACAACTGGGCCCCGATGACCACACAGACACCCCGCCTTTAACATGGTCATCGAGTCTCATCCCTCCAAGCCCCACCAGTTGCCCTGCAGACACGTGGTCCCCACCCTAGGGCCCACCCATATGCTCGAACGGGTCATCTGACTAATGATTTCCCCCACAGACTAACACATGTCCTTTCCAGTGTGCTTTTTCCTCACTTACACACACCCTAGGAAACTTCCTAGAAGGTCACCCATCCTGATCAATACTCCAGGACAAGCACGCTTAACTGTGAAGTTTTAATCAGATAGGCTTCCAAAAAGGAAGTTTCACCTTGTTAACATGAGTCATATCATTTATTCATTTAACCATTTATCATTTTGGGGTGTTACAATACCTACTTTAAAATTTTAGGTTTGATTATTTAGATTATCCCCTGTATATTTTCAAACTTATAATGAATGCAGTAGTCTCGATTATATCTCTCCTGGTGGATAGAATCTTACAAATGATCTGAACTGTAACAAGGTAAATTATTCATCAAAAACTGATTTATTCATGTTTATTCTATATTCTTGGGTTATTTATTATCAATTTTTCCATTGGAATTTTTTCCCTCCCCCAAATCACCAGAAAAAATGAGAACTCTGAAGTACATAAGGCTACAACAATCAGCACTAGCTAGGATGCATGTATTGGCTTCCAGGAATCTGTATCCTAAGGTGTAGTGCTCAACTGTGGACTGTCCCAATTTAATATGGCCTCTAATTCACATCCATCTCTGATCAATGGCATTTTCTATTACTTATTCCCAACAAACAGTTATGTTTTCCATCCTTAAGTCTCAAATTCTAAGTATCCATCCCTGGGACAAAGCAGTGAGTACCTAGAATCAATGAGGTCCAAACATATTCCCTCCAATAACTAAATTATGTAATTTAAAGAAGAATCTAATTACATTATGTACTATGAAATTTCAATTTTCTTGATAACTGTAATGACTTCTAATCATACTATGAGATAAATTATGAGTTTTTATGCTATGTTGTGGAATTATAACCGACTCAATGTATGAATTTTGTGATATTTAGTGATTTTCTATCCATAATAAATTATGATTTCTAATCCTTCCTTGGATATATTTCCCCTGTATCGATCCATTATAGTTTTAAAACCTTGTAAAGTTTTCACATCCTGACCTCTATGCTATTATAATTCTGGGATGATTATATAATTACTACAATTTATTAATTTTTATGTGTCTCTTCATATATTATTAACCTATCAGTAGCGGTTCCATTAATAACATATTAGTTTTAACACCAAACGACAAGCTTGAATGGTAGTTACTGTATACTATTGTGATATATTTTCATGAAAACTAAATGATGTACTAAGTTTAAGCAGTGAATACTTGATCCTTTGTTTCCATTGGGAGAGGTTTGTAGGCAAAAATATTCCCTCCATAACAAGATGCATCTCCTTCCACATGAGGACCTTATATCCAAATAAGGAATGCTCATTCATATGACTTTAGAATAGGAATATATGAACCTATTTGTATATTATGTCCCTTCATTCCATTAAGGTTGTCTTTGTGAACCTGATGTGAATTACAGACCTTACTCGGTTGATTTATTTTTCTTAAAATAAATCTGTAGTCTTTAATTGGTTTATTTATATTTAGTTAGTCTATTTTCTTAGAATCATTGTATGATGTTGTTTTATGTTTACTATCTTTGGTTTAATTTCTTTCTTCATGAATTAACAATATCATATGTTTATCAATATATATATTGTTTTGGTATTCTAGTTGTTCTGTTTAATTCTCATTGCAATGCCTAGTGTTTTACTATGTTACTTCATGGGGTGTTTACATTGAAATATATTTTTTATATTGAAATTGAAGTCTATAGTAATGTCATCCCACACCAGGAGCCTGATGTATCGTCAATTCATGGAGGGGAGATCACACTGGAAAAACCTGATGTGGTGGTGAAGTCCATGTTCATTGTTGGATCCTTTCATGGTATCATGTTGAAGCAAGAAATCCATTTCTCTCTCCATTTTCATATATCATTTGAACATTCCATTCAGATATTTTATTAATTATTAGTATGTATTGTTAATTTTAAGCATTTTTTTATATATAGATAGACATGTTGGATAATTTTATAGGTCATGATCTCTTGGATTATTACCTCTTATTCCACCACCAAAACTCCTCACAATTATAATTCGAAGTTAAAAAATAGTTGTATTTTCTTGAACTATTTTTAATTTGGTCTTGAATATTTTTACATCCATATGTCACACATGGTTATACTGTACTTAAACTCATAAACAGGAAATTAGTGAACAATTCCAATGAGGGTGAAATGTTTTGATCTTACATACAGGGTGACAGGGTGGAGTAATAGGGTGGATGAAAGGTTTTGATCCTAATTAAGATGAGCCAGTAAGTTTGTGCACTTATTCAACATGCTCATCACCAGTTCAGTGTTGATGTTGTTCGGATCTTCTAAATACGTGAACATGATCAAGAGCACCTCTAGGTTATTTCATGTCAAAAGAAGGTATTATTTATTTTTCGTAGTTGTTAAGGTACCGTTACTTATAGGGTACCCTCCAAAACGATACAGTGGTTATTGGAGTGTTGACTCCAATGAATATTCTATGTGCGTGGAATTACACACCAACTCCAACTGATTCAGAAGCATCCACTAGTTCAGATTCCATCATCATTTTTGGTACTAGAAGGACCCTCTGTTAGTCTTTCTAACAGAAGCATCCATTGTTTCATATTCCACATCCTTTCCAATAGCATCAATATCCCTTAATGACACACCAACTCTAACTGATATTATTACTGTACTACTACCATCCTTAAGAGAAGAATCATCTTTATCTTGTCCCTTATCTGATACTTCAAGAGTTGGTGCAGCAACATTAATACCTTCATTGGCCTTATTGATACTCTGACCAGCGTCCATATCATGGTGAGGGTGTACTCTCTCATGTAATTGGACAGAGAGATCACATTACAATCCTTTCTCAAGGATTGATACTTTATCCTACAGGAACTCATTATGCACCTTTGTCTCTGATTCTAATTTATATCAAGTATTCTAATATACATACTCACCTTAACCTTTCCGGATTTTGATTTCTTGAGTTGGGAAGAGGAAAACCATATCACTAAAAGTGGTGGAGGTGTGCCCCTCACCTTCAAACCCATAAAAGTTTTACAGAATGGGTAAATAAGTGAGGTCTTGTGACTCCCCCCATACCCTGATCATCTCCCAAAATATCCTCTTAATTTGTCCATCAACTATCAGATTGTTGATCATCGTCACCATCTTCTCTAATACCTTCTCCAACGCGACCTCTTAGATAACCTCCTCGCAATTCATGATGAATGTCTCCTCCAATATCAGTATTGAATTTTCAATTGTTATCACCAGTGGATCATTTTATCCTCTCAAATATTAGTTTCATCTACTTGTACTACATATTACTTGTGATATATGTTTTTTAAAACTGGATGATGTACTTTATTTGAGCAGAGAATGAACTTTTTAATTTGGCAGTTGATTCTTTTCTTACATTATTGGAACATTCTATTTTTTACAGTGGATCATGTTTTTTAATTGATTAGTGGATTATTATTTATATTATTATTTGATATCATCATGTTAACGCATGAGCGAGTACAAGTTTTTATAAAAAGTCAAATCTGTCACCTTTTGATGGCGCACTTGTTTTAAATCTTGTTTTTGACACTTTTATAAATTATATTTGAAATAATGAAATTCTTATTTTAAATATGAGTATAAAAAATTTACTTTGGTTGAATTATAGGTATTTTTTCGATAAGAATCATTTTTTGATGAATAGTTAAAAAAATATTGTATTATTATTGAAAAATGATTTTTCATCTGATTTATTTATATTATTAAATAATATTTTATCTAGTTTTAAAGTATAATTGGATCAATATTTTATCATTTAATACAATTAAGGTCATTGGAAAAAATATCATATTGAATTTGGATATAAAGAACATTTAAATCTTTTGGACATTTTTACTTTAAAAACATGTTTCCTCGATCCTTCAACGTGATTAATTTTTAATTAATTTCTACACTTTTTTGTATTTGTAATTTTGTAAAATAGATTCCATATTTTTAATGATAAGATCCAAATTTATTAAATAGTTTACTTTTATTTTTTGACAATATAAATATTAACTTTAGTAATTTTTTTATTACCATGGTTAAGGGTAAATCAGGTAATTAAGGGTAAAAATAATATTATAAATATTATACAATTACCCTAACACTTGTCCTAATTTTATTAGACGATTATATTTCGTCCCTAATAATTAAAGGATCAGTTATGAGACTATTTATGGCATTTTGGATGATAATATAACCTTTATAACATTATATTCAAAGGAAAGTCAATTTTGTCATACTTTTGTTTTTAACAAGAGAAATATTTTCAATACGGGGTGATATAAGGGAGTTTTTCAACAATAAATAGTATTTTTAAATCTAAAATTTTTATCTGAATCATGGTAATTTATTTATAATTTTTAGAGATAAAATAATTACCTTAAATGGTGACACAATGATGATGCAGTAATTGTTTAATTAATAGAAGAATCAAATACATGAAATTAAAAATATTAAAATAAATATAATTTGACATAATTAATGTCATCCATGACTTTTATGGAATAATTTTACATGTTATTGATTAGTTAAAAGATTTTATTCAAAGATATCATGTTGTTGTGATATTTTTAAAAATTCAAGTGATGAATAGTGTCAAAATTGAGATTAATGATATTTTAAAATAAATGATATTTTATTAAATGATATAAAATTCATAAAAATATAAAATTAATCCAAATTATTTTTATAAGTCTTTAAATGTTATCAATTACTTGTTTATTAGTCTTTTTCCTTTTATAGTAATAATATTAACCCTTTAAGTGTAAAATACATGATATCATGGTAAGAATTAAAAAGGTTAAATAAGGGTTAAAGATGAAAGATAAGAATTGAAAATAGTAAAAACTAATATAGTTTTTATTGTATGAAAATATTTTGACCCAAAATCATCCTATATTCTAAATTAATAAGTTTTGATCCATTTGGATTATAAAATTAATTTATATTAATTTAATATTTTGAATATTTTCAAGAGTGTCCCTCCCCACACTTATGAAAGGGGTCCTCTTATCCTATATTACTCTCACTTAAAAACCTATTTGTTTCATCCAATATCTACCCATATCTATTTTTATAATCCCTCCCCATATTTTAGATCTCTTATTCTAGGAATAACACTGTCCTTAGAGTTCTTAAGGTGTTAAGCAAAGGAGGTGGTCAAAGGAAGAGGAATAAAAAGGACATACTTGACGAACCAAACTCAAGGTAAGGAACTCTTTAACTAAAACATAATTTTAAATGTTTTAACGGTTTATTCTTTTAAATATTTCTATTTCATTTCCATGTTTTTAAAATGGTTTTTATAAATGCATTTATATGGACATTAATGTTTTAAAATGGTAATTTTTGAGTTTCTTTAAAATGTTTCAAAGTGATATGGGACACTTTGATTTAAAAATATTTTTTAAAATGTTTAAAATGGTTTTTGAAAATGGATTTATTATTTATATAATATGAAATTTTTTATTATTTTCGAAAATTAAATTTTATGAGTAACATGTTAAAAATTGAAAGCTTTTATATGTTGTGATTATATAATGTTACTTAGACATTTGACAAGTGGTCACATGATAAACCAATAATGGATAGTTCTACGATAAACCAAGGATAGGTGGATACATTATAACCTCCAATGCATTGGGTATCGAATTAAATCATATGGCTATTCCATTTGTAAGAGTGGCATGTATGGAAGTCATTATTATGGTTATTTCATTTGTAAGAGTGACATGTATGGAAGTCGATCATATGGTTATTTCATTTGAGTATTGTCCTAGGTTACTTAATTATCTTTTATATACTTACATAGATTTTTCATGAAAATTATTTTATTTTAAAAGGGTAAGATAGTTATCTTTTTGAAATGATGATCCCTTTTTCAGGGTAAAAATGTATGCTTTTAAGAAAATGTTTTATGGGTTTTCACTTGACTAATGGTTTCTTTTCCTTTAAGTTCCTTACTAAGATTTTGTGATCATCCCATGTTTTAAAATGTTTTTCACAAGGTTTAAGTAATATTTGTTTCAATAATTATATCAAGGGATAATTTTGAATATGTATCATCATAATAAATCATGTTTCATTTTAATGATTTTTGTTTTATGGAAAAAACATATACTAAGTATAAGTCTCCACTTGTAATGCATGGGTTTACTATCTAAGATTTTTCCCTGATTCTCTAAAACTCTTAACCTAAAATATCTTCGGT
This sequence comes from Viscum album, assembly GCA_963277665.1. NCBI lineage: Eukaryota > Viridiplantae > Streptophyta > Magnoliopsida > Santalales > Viscaceae > Viscum > Viscum album. Next base: position 1,058,699,505 of record OY728133.1, read on the forward strand.
AAAGTAATGTTAATTATAGTTTTAAAATAACTAGAATATGTAATGTTCAAGGGTGGTTTCTTACAAAAAATCACACCATTTGGGAACTAAACTATTGGTATACATGCTAGACATGAATGAAAACCCCAATCCATAAGTTATATCCAAATGATTTAACCTATGTGTGCACAAATCTATTTTTAAAGTAAATACTCTTTAAAAACAAGACACACTTCCAATAATAATGGAGTAAAACTAGTCACCTTAGAAAATGGAGATCGAAAAATAGTAGATCAGGTCATCACGATCCTAGATCTATAAGAAACAACATAAATCCTCCATAAAACCCATTAGATCAATAATCCACTTCCCAATTGGGTTTCTATGATATAATAGGATAATATATCTAGTGATTATATAAGAAAATAATAGGAAACCTCACTTAAAACTGAACATACCTTGATAAATCTGTTAAGAATGAAGGTAGATCCTTGGAAACCTCTAGAACGACCTCAAAGACAAACTAAGATAAAATTAAAGCATAACTTTGGGATATAAAACTTTAACCAACATATTGTATGGTTATATAAAACCCCACCCATCACATAATTAAAAACCATACTTATGTATTCCATAATTATAAAAGAGCATCAATCATTCCTTTATTGCTTAATTACCCCATGAAAAAAATGGGTATCATGAAAATTTCATTAAACATCATTATAATCCATCCATAGAAATAAGGTGGATAATATAATTTGAGAATATATCAATTGAAATATAAAAATCATCAAAGGATGTTTATATAGATGAAAAATACTTTTCAAAAATCATAAAAAAAATTCTTGAGAGACATGTATAAATAACCTTTTCTTTTGGTAAGAAAAATTTCTTAAAATAATGGGAATAGTCAAATTATATTCTACATTATACCAGTCATAACATTATATTAACCATAAAATTGTATTTATATTTTACACTTAATTAAGATATATTTCAAATTTATATGTTTAGATGGAGGATATTTCCCTACTCACTTAGCAGTATAGGCATGTTTCATGTGAGGTGCTAATGGGTTGTGAGGTTTGATGGATTGGGGTGTATAGAGCACACCATTATCATCACATTCTCCAACTGATATTATACCATACCTACATCATGTTCTATTCTATGGTTCCATTATATCTGATTATATATTCATTGATCATAACCTCCTTACTTCCCTCACCTGGAGATGTAGACCTGAGACTCATACATTGTACTTTCCTGATAGAGAGATGACCATCACCCTTTAGGATGTTCCATTTCTTCTTGATATTCCTATCTAGTGTGCTATATTTATAGGTTTATATAGTTATATTACCCACTCTTTCACCATGGATGCATATTAGGGAGTTTTGACATTTCCTAATGCCTGAAGACTAGTCGAAATTGATACTTAACATCAACAGGTCACGACAGTGAGGGAGACCAAAGTCCAACAGGATGCAGAATGAGATAGACTTACCTCAAGAATAAAGGCAATGTTTGAGATGTAGCATATGTCATAGAGAAGTTCATAATAGGAAATTGTTCCCAAACATTTATGGATCAAGTTCACACTCTCATACACGATGATGTACTACCACCAATGTAAACTTTTCATATTATCAATTTCATGGTTTTAATATAAACTCCTTCATTTTTTAGAATTTTATGACATCTATAAATATTGTTACTATCAAATAATAAATAGTTAATAAATTATAAAACCATTTAAATAAATCACACACAAGATAAACATGCCTAAATGTTACATCATTTCAATAAATAAAACATTCTTCAACTCATATTTATACATATAATTTCCTAGGGAAGTGGGAAAAAAAGGAGTGAGATCAAACGCTCAATAAGGAAAAAATTAACAATGAATCATAAATTTTTAGATCATAAGCATGAGATATCACATGATAATGGGATAAAAATATGATTAAATTGTACCTATGAGTTATAAAACCAAACATACCTTGATAGATCCGTCAAGAACAAAGTTAGAACTTAAGAAACCTCTATAATGACCTTAAATAAAAACCAAGTACAGATTAAAGTGTACCTATGATATATAAATCTTTAACCAATGTATTGGATGGTTAAATAAGACCCTACCCATCTCATAATGATAAAACATACTTATTTGTTACATAATAATATAATAGCATCCATCATTCCTTCATAGTTTAATTACCTTATGGAAAATAAATGGGTTTCATTAAAATTTCATTAAAATGTCATTATAATCCATACAGGTAAAGAAGGTGGATCATATTATTCAATAATATCCCCAATGAAAGATGAAAATCATCAAATAATTTTTAAATAGATGAAAAATAAATTTCTAAAATAATTAGAAATATGCTTTGAGAAACATAAAGAAATACTCTTTTCTTTTGGTAAGAAAATTTTCATAAAAAATGTGAAAAATAATGTTATATCATACATTTTAATAGTCATAACATTATACTAACCATAACATTATATTTATATTTTACACTTACTTGAGATGTATTTTATTTTTACACATATAGATTAAGGATACTACTCTACTCACTGAGTAGTATAGGCATGTTTCATGTGAGGAGTTAGCAGTCTATGAGGTTTGACAGATTAGGGTGCATAGAGCACACCATTATCATCACATTCTACCTCTTGCTTCTATTATACCATACATATTTTGTTGGTACCACTTTGTGTATAATGTTGTATTTGTTGTCAATAGTTGTCAATGAAGATCAAAATGAAGGAGATCAATAAGTACTCTAATGAAATGGAGGAATGGAAATTCAGATGATGGTTGTACTAATCATAAATACAAAGAACTTGTTTCAATCAAAGGTGACACATTGTTTACAACAGTGAATAATTTTGAGGTATAATCCATCTAAGGATGATTGAAGAATAATGGGGATTTGATGAATACCATGGAATTCTTCATGATTACATGAGAACCATGCAAGAGCCTACTTGAAGAATTGAATCATATGATTTTCATGAAGTAGAGAATGACGGTTGAAGAAGAAGAGTTGTTAAAGAAGGAAATCACAAAAAAATAAGCATGAAGGTTACGGACGAAGCATATATTTAAGGTGGCGCCGTTTCCCAATGTTTTCCAAATTTTTGGGCCTGAAAAATGGAAAATAAAGACATGGGTTGTTGGTAAAATAAGGTCCGCGCAAAGAGGAAGCGGTGCGCGAAAAAGGTGAGTTGTGCACGAAATATTTGAGTTGTGTGTGAAAAACAGTGTGGTGCGTGAAATAGAGGAGCAAGGTTTTTCGTGCAAGAGGTGTTTTGGAATCAGAACGTCGAAAAATTGAAAAGGCATGGGCTGCATAAAAAATCCAGAGCAGTGCACAGAAAAATGGGAATGCGCGCAGAAAAATGTTGTGCGCAAAATAGCTGGGTGAGTTTTTTTGTGCAAGTAGTTTCTCGGATTAGAAATACTTAAAATCGGAAAAGGCAAGAGGTGTGCAAAAAATCAGAGATGTTTACGCCATGTGCGCGGAAAATCAAACTTGTGCGTGAAAATTTGGTTGTGCACAAAATGTGGGTTTGATGTTTTACGCGCAAAGGAGGCTTTAGGTTCAGAATGGTTAAAAATATAAAATTCATGAGGTGCACGAAAAACCTAGGTGGTACGCAAGAATAAAAGGAAGGTGCGCGTAATATAAAGACCTGAGAGACAGTTTTACGCGTAGGAAGCGGTTTTATGCGTAGGGTTAAAAACACCTATAAATACAAGGTAAACCCCTCTCATTAGGTGTGGCTCGACACTTAGACAAATCCTGAGCTCTGATGCACTAAAAAAATTGAGGTGTAGAGTGGTGCGTGAAAATAATAAGTGTTGCGTGAAAAAGAAGGTGTTGCGCGAAAAAGGGAAGTTCTCTGTGAAAAAGAAGAGTTGCGTGAAATGCCTTTTTTCCCCCAAAAAGGTATTTTTACGCACAAGGTTTGAATTTTACATGCAAGACACTAGGAAAGGTGCGCGAAAAATTTGGGGGTCCTGCAGGCCTTTTACAGATGCTTAGCACTCTCAAATCTACTTTGCGAAGATGAAATAACAATGAACCATTTGGTTTTACGAAGAGAAGTAGTACCGCACACACATGACTCATATTTAACACCCTCATTGTGCTTTTCAAAGAGAAGAATAATGATTCATGCAACTAAACTAAGATCTACATAGAAAGAGGGAAATATAACGATACACTCAGGTTTCGGTATTGGGAATTAAAGGAAGAGAAGAAGGAGATTTAGTGCATTCAGTTATTGCACTAAAAGTAGAAGATTGAATACAAAAGAGCATCAACTCAGGACTCTGATGCAAGAATTGTCTCATGCTGAACAGGAGACAAATACTTCTATGTTTATATATTGAAGATACCTTCATGTCTATAAACTGATTGGAACTTTACCAAAGGCAGTGAGTGAGGGGGAGTTAACGGGAGTGACTTGAGGGACGTAGTGAGCTATCCCTGAACTTTTGTAAAGGCAGTGAGCCTGGGATAGAGTGATTGTACCTGAACTTTGTAATGTATATCTAGTTAAGTTTAGTGGATTTTGGTATGACTGGAAACCTTTTGGCGTATGCTCCTTGGGCGTATACCTTAGTGGTGAACCAAGTAAAAGTATTGTGTCAACTCATTGCATGTGAATGTTCGATTACTGATCATATCCATCATACAGGTTTTACAAGTTCCTACCAACGTGGGGACAAGATCCATCACATTAAGAGAAAAATTTGACACCATGATTCACCCCTCCTCTCTTAGGGTGTCCCGGGGTCCTACATATTTCATGTTAGATTCTATTTAATTTCTATATCTAATTATACATTCATTGATCATCACCTCCTTTCTACCCTCCCTGAGAGATGGAGACCTAAGACTCACATGTTCCACTTTCCCAAGGGAGAGATGACCATCACCCTAGAGGATATGGTAGTTCTTCACAATCTTCCTATCCAGGATGATGTAGTTATAGGACCCACCCATGGAGATTGGTATGAGCTTGTGCATCGATTTATTTGTCTCAACATTGTTGGGGATGATACTGTTATGGATTGAAGTTCTTGGTCTATGAGCTCATTGTACATGAACTTCACACATTTACCCACTAACACTAATGAGAAGATTGTCATGTGTCATGCTCATGCATATATCTTGTGGATCACTATATGGGAATTGTACACTGATCACTCTAGTGTGTATGTATACATAATGCATTTGGGGATACTAGAGTACTTTTATCGGGATGGTAGATATAGTAGGGATTCTGTATTATTATCATATAGTTATAGGGAATTATATACAACATGTCGATCAGATCACAATGATCTAGGGGGTGTGTTATCCTTATTCAGATGTGTGTTATCTCCCTATCCCTTATTGTTACAGGTATGAAGATTCATATGGATATGTGTGTGACATTCCATGTATATGATGGTATGATCACTCATCTTTGTTTTTTTTATGCTAACATAAGTTATTATACTCTATTTCTTATTATTTAGCACTATAAATGTTGTACATTGCATGTGGAGTTAGGAAAACCACTTCATCGGGACTCCAAGACATAATTTGGGTTCATACCATCTCATGTTATATAGTCTTCTACCCACTAATGTAAAAATATACATTATTCTTCCCATTAATCAATTTCATAATATTGTCATTTTTTGTAAATTAGTAATAAAATATTTTAACTAATGTTACAATTCATTTTAGATATCATGGATACCATATTGGTCTCTATTAGACCAGTTTCCTACATATTGCACTAATGGAATTCAAGATTACATAATTATAGTGCCTCCCATTAATTTTCATATTTTTGAGTGGCACCAGCATGATAGAGTCACACACTAGTTTGGATTTTTTTTTTTATTCCAGTTCCACCCAGATACTTAGCAGTGATTCATTCCATAAAGCTTATGGGGGGTAGAATTTTGACTGGAAGTGACGACATACAGAGTATCTAGACCTTTGGGAAATATGTTTGTTGTTTTGTATCAATTTCATGAGTACAATGTGATTCCATATTTCATGGGATCTTGAGTATGAACCATGGTATAGGCTGAAGTCTATATTGTATCCTACTCCACGTGGTAGATGGAAGATCCGGTAAGTTAATAAATTTACATTAGTTTTTTTATTGTTATTTTTTTAAAATTCAATTTAAATCTCTTTACAGCATACTTGACTATAGAATACTATATACATGTGTGATCCGGAGGAGGGTTAGGTTTTTAGCTAGGTAGAGTACCATTTTGTATCAGAGTAGATGATGCCAATGTATAATGTTATACATGATAGTATCTTTGATCATCCACCTCAGGGAGATGATTTACCTACCTAGGGAGAGGATGTTCCTATTTAGGAACCTCCTCCAAAAGCTGCTGATGTTGAGGATCCAAGATAGTGATGAGGTAGACTGTGTTGTGCTGCATGTGAGGCCACAACTATTCCACAAGAAGAGGTAGCCCCTCTAGCAGTCCATCCTCAGCTGATTACAGATGTTCAATAGGAGGAATGGGGACAATTTTTTCTATCAGGATATCCATAGTTTTCATCAGGTATATCTAACATGAGCTCATATCAGGGGTGATTTCCTATGCCTCCACCTTTTGTGACCAAGCCTTCATAGGCCTTATGGTTTCTCCAGTAGATGATGGCAGGTCCATCCACTTATGTGGTGGGATAAGGTTCGGATTCACATCAGGATATCCAAATGAAACCTCCTCCTAATGAGTCATAGTCAGATCATTAGACATTAAAGGTTCTAGTGCCTAAGAAACACCCCTCTCCAACTCATCATACTCCACCCCAACATAGAGATCAGTAATCTCGATATGGGTATCCCATTTTCACACCAGAATGTGGGATGGGAACAATCTAATTAAAACATTAAACAAAGCCTAAACATATAAAAATTTGTTGAAAAAAACTATTGATATAATAAACTAAAATTATTTACATGATACAAACATAATTGATTAAAAAAATAATATTTACAAATTAAAATATATATATTCAAATAAATTATAGTGTAACTAAAAAATAAATGAAATTTAGAACATTGAGTAAACATATAAAAAATAATTTAAAATAAAAGGAATTTAAAAAAATTATAAATATGATGTATTGTTTTAAAACAAAAATATATTGTACCATTAAAATTACTTTTCATTAATTGTTTTCGTGGAATTATTTTTATTTTTAATTATTTTTTATATTTTTAGTAAGTGTGTCAAATTTCATTTAGATTATATTTCTACTTTATTATTTATAGACTTTCAAATTCACCTACTTAAAACATTATTATGTTTCAATTAAGTGACTTTGAAAGCATATAAATTATAACATTTAAATAAAATCTAAATGAAATTTGACAAATTGTCTCAACATATAAAAAATAATTGAAAATAAAAAAACCATAAATATAATAAACAAAATCTAAATTATATGTCACTGAATTTATCACTTAAAAACATAACATTTACACTTTAAAATATTAATGGGCATAATTCCTATAAAGTATTATATTATTAATTATATTACTATGAAGTATTATTAATTATGTTATTATAATTAAATGTTAATAATTATAATATTAAAAAAAATATTAATTATATTATTAAATATTTACAATAATTAAATTAATAAATATTAATAGTGATGTAAGTAATATAATTATTAATGTAACTAATAAAGCAGTTAACAATTTAATTTTAAAATAAATCTTAATTAAATAAATAATATAAAAAAATATTAATAATAATGGTGTTATTAAAAAATTATTTGTATATATATGTATGTAAACAAAATAAAAAAAATAAAAAAATTATTTTAAATATACAAACATATATATTTTTAATTTATCAAATGAATATTTTTTTCATATTTGGACAAAGGTGTTATAGTCATTAACACCTTTTTCCAAATTTAGCGTCAAATTCGCCAAAGTACATCATGACTTTAGACTGAGTGAAAAAATTCCAATGGTTAAAAGGTCTTTCATGCCTTTCTGTAATATTTTTTAAAAATATTAATCGAGGATTGTTTTCATATTTTTTTTCATAAAACATATATTGGAAAACTCAAAAAAGAGAAACTGCTTACCACTGCCATTGGCCAACCTCAATTGTTTTATTCCATTTATTTCCAACATGTTTCAAGTTAGGAACATCCTTGTGAGCCATGGATTCTCCCTTCATGGGCATTTCACATTCATCATTTCACTATCCCTTGGGTGAGTTTTTTTAATATACATTTTCTGAAGAAGAAAAATGTATTTAAATAAAACTTGGTTATTGTAACACCCCGAGCTTCCATGATACGCTTCTCATTCAATAATGCAATAGCTTGCATTGTACGCAACTTCGAGTTCTAACACACCGCAACTAATCAAAGTAGCTGTTATGAATAGTAATACACACCTTTTAAAATTATAGAAATGTTATATTTCAAAATGGAATTCATTTTTGTATTCGTAATATCGAAATTATCCTAAGTTAAATTTTTTGTAATTTTCTGAGAACTTCCATTTTTTTATGAATAGTGATAAATACTTAAAACAACTTTTTTAATAAAAATAATTTATAGTGATAAATTATACTATTTAGTGGTTTTAAATTATAATTATAATATATTTTTACCATTTTATAAAATGGTGTTCATTATAATTAATTTCACTTTGAAATTGGACATAAACAATTGTCAATCTTTTGATATATATTGTTTCTTAAAAACACGCTATTTGTTGTGACAGCGGGAATTAATTATAAAATTAATTAATGCAACTTATATGTTTGGAATTTTGTAAAATAGACATCATTTTTGAATTCGGAATATCAATTATATCTTAGGGTGAAATTTTGGCATTGTTCTGAAAAACTTCAATTTTTTATGAATAGTGAAACCACTAAGTGGTAGTTAAAAAACTGATTTTTCGTTTAAATGAAACATTACCACTTCTGTGATTTTATTTTCAAAAATCCGACATAAATGGTTGTCATTATAAAGTAAAATTTGGTTCAATGGGATTAAAATAATTTTTTGGTGAATAGTAACTTTTAAGTTTAATTAATCGCGATTAAGGGTAATTAGTGAAATTTAAGGTAAAAATAGTATTATAAAAATATGGAATGACCTTTACACTTGTCCAACCACTATTGGATGTGTCATGGACGACCAAGACAATCCATGGGTCAACTTGGGGACCCCATGGAGCCACTTTGGTAGGAAAATGACATAAATAACTTTTTATTTAATGTTAAAATAAAAAGGTCACAAACAAGAGTTGTTTTACTAAAACAATTTTTAAATGGGGTTATACAAGTCATATTTTTGACTATAAATATTCATTAGAAATATAAAAAGATTTAATACATCATGATAATTTTTTTATAATTTTTAGACATTAAATAAATTAAATTATTTATGACACCATGATGATGCAGTGATTACCTCATTAATTAATGATTTAAATAAAATGAAAAGATAATGTAAAATCCAAGGCTTACACTTGTCCAAAGCATATTGGATGGGTATATTTCTAACCCTTATCACATTAGCCTCTAATTATATGAGTTTGGGACCTTTAGAATCCGAAAATCATTGTATAATAAAGTAACATTTCATTACTTTCCAAGAGTGCCCCTCCTCTCCACTTATAAAAGGCCCCCACCACTACCACCTTACTCACACCTTCAAGACATTTGTCTTGGCCAAACCCTGCCCAAATACTCTCCCAACTTCCCTCCCTTACTCCTAGAAGCCTCACTTTGATCAGAATTCTTCCCAAGGAAGCCTTTGGAAAATCAAAAGAGTTACCCGATTTTAAGGTAATATCTTCTCTAATGTTGTTTTGTTTTATTTTTCTTCTCCAACCCCTTAAAGTCTTTTTATTCCTTTCTTTTGTAACAACACCAGTATCCTAAATATACTATGATATTTTTATAAGAAGGATTCGAGCTACACTTACACACACCTACATCTAATGGTTAAAGAACATACTGTTTCTGTGGATGGTGAATTTTTGCCTCACGAAACGATGATTGTTCAACACTCATATAACACCTCTAATAGTGGACATTATGATGACACTATTTTTATATATGATATATATTATGTTTTTTTCCTTATTATTTTGTATTTTTCATTTATGGCATACCTTTATGGTTTCCATTATGGGTAAACGTGATATTTTCATTTTAGGAAGTGCAGACTACCGGCCCCTCAAAGTGATTTGAATCGTTAATACCATATGTGGGATGTATAAAGGATGGAGTAAATGGTATTATACACTATATTATACTGGAATTATATTATAAATTTATATCATTATGATTTCATTCCATTAAATACAAAATAGAAATGAAAGTAGCGTTCATGCGTACGTACGTCTTACCGTCTCCATGAACGGTGCATTTCATTTCTTACCTCTAAATGTTACGTAATATTATAAATGAATGTATATACTAGAAATATATGATATATATGATATCTACATCATGAATATAATTCTGGATATAATGGATATTTCACCACATGAACAACTTGTAATTATAAGAAGTTTATTTTTGACTCAAGTACCAAAGATCGACAAAACGACCGTTATTAACTTAAATAATTACATAATATTCATAACATGGTAATAAGTGATATAAAAGGAATAAAAAAACTTGAAAAAGTTTCTTAAGCAATTATAAATTAACTCTAGTTTATTATTCAGGAGGTTAAAGAACGGTCGAGTCAAGACAGGATGCAAGGTAAGGGAATTTCTTAACCCAACTTCCATTCTTTGGGTTAATCTCCTACTTTCAAATTATGTCATGATATTATTATGTCCTATCTTGTATTTGTACTTTCTTTATGTGTACTTATAGTGAATACACATAATAGATCTATTTTATTTTATAAATGATCTTTTTAAGGACTTCGTCTCAATCTCCTTTCATTGAGGCATATTTGGTTTTATACACAACTTTCTTTTATACGGTGTATAAAACCCTTTGACTTTTACTTTTATTCAAAAGGAATATTTTTATACGAAGCGTTTTACTAAACGAAAAAAAGGGAATGTTTTTCTTTCTGTACATATGCGGCGACAACGACTTCTCCTCCGCTGTGACCATTATTTGAGGTTCGGCTTCCTCTACATGCCATCACTTTTTTTAATGAAAAATAAATACAAAGTTTTAACTTTCTTTTATTTTGGTATTGAAAATGGTTTTGAAAGCGTTTTTATTATATCAATGTGTTGTATTGATATCTTGTGATTTAAATGTGGAAATGTTATGTTTCCTTTATGCATGTTTTATGTGATACAATTATGTTATGGTTTATGATATGTTTAAACATATTCATATGAGGAATGCATTGGACTTAATAAGTGATGGGTGGAGCCCGCTACAGCTCCTCGATGCATCGGTAGGTCTCATGAGACAAACTAGTGTCTTGGCACGAGGCCTTGACAAAATCTTATTTGTGGTCTTGTCATGAGGCCCTGGCTACGTGGTTATGATAGTCTGGCATTATGCATTCCATCATTATGAAAGTGGTTATTGATATTGCATGTGATTATTCGACCAGTAGAATATCCATGTGAAGAAGTAAATGGAATTATCTCATTTTACTTATTCCATATTATGTTGAAGTTCAAGTTTAAAAGGCTTTTGTTTTAGTTATACATTGCCTTAAATGTTTATGTTTATTGATGAAAGATTCCGCTATATTGTTATCATTACTGAGCATCTGAGCTCACCCCTTTCAATGTTTTAATATTTTCCAGGATGTGAAGAAGTATTTTATGAATGACCTGCAGGGATAGTCAGAAGAGGATATGAGTGTGGACTATGGAGACTTTGTTATTTTAGTTTTTCACTTTATGATGTAATGTAACATTTATAAATGTATCTAGTGTTTCCAAGGCTACTAAACTAATCGGTCTTTCGAGACTTGATCTTTTGTGATCATGCCAATGTTACACAATAATGCACCGACCTTGGGTAATTGGGGTCGGGGCGTTACAGTTAATTTTTTTAAAAAAATAATACAGAAATTCATGATGCACATTAATTCATTTCGGCTTTAACTAAAAGGAAATAAGGTGCATACCTTTTTTGCTTCTCATTGACCCACATCGATGACATGGCAAGGGATGAAAAAGTCATTAACGTGCAAAACTTATTTTGCCATATTTTTAATGAAAGGTGTTTCCATAGGTAACGTCATTTCCCCATCCCACTATAAAAACCAACCCACCCATCCCCCTATAAAAAACAACCCACCCATCCCCCTTATCCTCACTCAATTCATCCCACCCCTATCTAAATTCCACTCCCTCTCTCTCAATGATTTTCCCAATTTTTGATCCCTTATATGTGGCATTTTTTGTGGCCTTAAAGGAGTATGGAATTTGTAAAGCATCATTTAGAGGTGTTCTTTATTATTTATTTTAGAGTTAATTATTTATTTAGTCATTAAGTTTTTATTTAGTTTTAAATATATTATTTACTTTATTTTTTAGTTATTTAAATACAGTTTATAAATAATAGTTAATATTAGTAAGTAAATTATTAATATTTAATTATGACTTTTTAGTAAATAATTTATAATTTATCTTGGTAATATATTTATTATTACAATATGATTATTGTTTAGTATGACGTGGTAGTTTATAAATATTAGTGACATAAATATTAATTAATATTAACTAGATGATGAATATATATTAGTGAAACAATGATTCATTAATAATTAACTATTAAATAACTATTGATTAACTAATTCTAAAGTAATTATTAAGTATTGATTAACTAATGAATAATTAAGGATTAACTTAGGATTAAATAATGATTATATATTTAATAACTTAGGATTAACTTAGGACTAACTTAGGATCAAATAATTATTAACTAATAATTAAATAATGATGAACTATTAATTAACCAATAACTAACTATAAAGTAATTACTTAATAACTATTAATTAAGTGATTATTAAAAAGTGATTAATGAATGATTAAGGTATAATTAACTTAGGATTAACTAATAATTAACTAATAATTAAATAATGATTAATGACTAAATAATGATTAAAAAATAATTACTTAATGGTGAACTATTAATCAACTAATAATTAAATATAAAGTAACTACTTAATATATATTAATTAAGTAATTATTAATGATTGAATAATGAATGATTAAGGTGTAATTTGTAACATCCTGTGTTTTGAACCGGATGGAAAAGCGAAGGAAATTAATTTTTCTGTTAACTAGGCAGGCCGGTTTTAAAAACCGAACGTTGTAACTATTTATTCCGATAGTCGACATTGTCGCGTTGATAGAATAAAAATATTAAGTTTATTTTATTGATATGCGTTCATGTCGGCCCTGGTGCCTTGGGCCTATGGGTCATGTACGGGTTCCCCTTCAAACCTTAAAAGGGGGACTATCTATAATAAAATAAAAAGAAGGCCTTCGGGCCATTCGGGGTATGAGAAATCTGAGACCACTGTTAGGTCCGGAACACCGGGTTTACCCTAGGTAGGGTATAACCTTGATTGGCATCGGGTGTTTGGCACCCTCGCACATGATAATTCTATCTTTATTTTTAATTAAATAATTATTCCTATTTTTAAATAATAAATAATTATTTTATCTCAAACGATGTGTCGAATGAGAAATCTGAGACTATTGTTAGATCTGGAACACCAGGTTTACCCTAGATAGGGTATAGCCTCGATTCGCATCGGGTTTTTAGAACCCTCGCACTTGATAATACCATCTTTATTTTAATTAATTAATTATTCCGATTTTTAAATAATAAATAATTATTCTATCTCAAACAATGCGTTGAATGAAAAATCTGACACCACCAATAGTTTTGGGATGTGGATTTTACCCTAGGCAGGGTATAACCTTTGCGATCGTTGGACACTTAGTCATATTGCACCTAAAGATAATTTATTTTTGTTTTAAATATTTTATTGGCAACTATATATATTAATAATTTTATTATTAATATTATTATTTACTTTGAAAATAATAAATGAAAATGCACATTCACAATTAATAAATCATGTTGCAGTGTAAATAATAATTGTGCAATGTAATAAATGTGGTATTATTAATTATTCGAATTAAATACAAATGCGTAATCAATATTTATTTAATAACCATTATCTTTTTTTATGGTTATTGTTTTTAAGTTATTAATGGTGTAATTGATGAGTTGAATTAAATAATTATTATTATTTTAATTATTGTTATTATTATTATATTGGGACAAAAACATTGAGGTATATATATATATGAGGTATATCTATATATATGAGATTAAATATATATATATATAGTTATATATACATGTGCAGGTGTATATATATATGAATATACATGTGTGTGTGTGTGTGTGTATAACACGTATATACAGGGGTTGATATTTATTGTTGGGTTAGATAAAATATTATTAATTACCCACATAAATGCACATAATGTCTCAACTTAAATCAAGGTGCAAACCATTTAAGATTTTAGTCCAAATCTTTAAAGCGACCCATGGTGTGCACATGCGCACCCTGTTGCGGGTCTCGGGCAGCTGTTAAAATTAATTAAATGTTTGATCAGGATTTATGTAAAATATTACGCCGCGCCATAGTGCATCGTTCATGTTAAAAATAATTATAAATCATTAATGGAAATTAATGGAATTTAAAGAGGGATAAAAATAAATAATAAAATAGACATGGATGGAAAAAAACTAAAAATAATTAAAATGAGGTAAACCCATTTTAATTATTTATTTCATTTCTTCCACCATTTTATTTTTATTTATTTATCTCCTTTTTCTTTTTCCTTTTTCTTTTCTTTCCTTTCCTTTTTATGTTTTCTCTCCTCTCTTCCTCTCCTCCCTCTCCTGTGTGTGGCGACCCCCTCTCCCTATGTGGTGTGCACCACCTCTTTCCAACTTCAGAAGATCACTGCACCGCCGTTCGTTGCCCGTTTTCTCCGTCGTCAGGTGTGTTGTGAGCCGCTCGGTAAGGCTTATACCACGCACCAAAAATTGTGTGATCAAATTCCAAATCCTTTACACAGTTCGTCGTGGAAGGATTTTACCCTATTTTGAGGTTTTTCTAAAATCATTTGTTTTTCCCATTTTAGGTAAAATCAAAGTCTACCGCAGATCATAGGATAATCTATGACCATAAGGTAGGGTGTCTACTCTCTTTCCCTCCGTTTTGTTGCGATTTATAAAAACGCACCATTGTGCTATTAGCCGGTGCCTATCGGCTTTGTGCAAATTCACACAAATTAATTAATTAATTTTTTTCTCCTAGTTTTTGCAGCCGTATTGATCATGAATTAATTTGTTTAATTTGTTGCAACAAGGTTGGACACCCCTTGGGGCGTGCCGACGTGTTCAGTATAATTTTCGTTGGCCCAAACTTTTAATCTATTTAATTGCATGTGTTGTGCAGCCTATTTTTTGTTGTGTTCAATTTAAATAATTAATTTAGATTAATTATCAATCTTGAATTGTTTAATATTTGGTAGTTGGTTGTTCTGGTTTATTTATTATTAAAAAGTGTCTTTATCTACATGTTTTGCACAACCTATTTTATTGTGTTTAATTTAAATAATTAATTTAGATTAATTATGAACTTTGGAATTGTTGGATCTTGGTAGTTGGTTGGTCTAATTTATTTATTTATTTAAAAGTGTATTTATTTGCTTATGTTGATGTGGTACTTTGCCTTGTTAAGATTGCTATGCTGAAATATTTAATTTACATTGTGTGATGCATGGGTGTACCTATTTGGTTTCAAGCTGCAATTACATATGTTGATATCATATCTGTTGCTGTGAAAACATTTATTAAATTCAGGGTGGGGAAAGGAGGTGGGTCCCATATTAAGGGTCACGCTTACACCCTTCGTTCCTGACGATTACCTTTATGTGTTAGGGGCGGTGTTCTTGGCTTTTCCAGACCGATACTTCCCCGGGATTTCTAATACTTATGAGTGATACCAGTTCCAAAAGGGCCAATCGGAACGGATCCATTGGCAAAGTAGCTAAGCCATCCTTGGATGACACTCGACCCCATTTTGAGAGATCGGGACGGACTCACGGTAAATCCATGCCATGAACGATACTTGGTATTTCAAAAGACTGCCTTGGACAGGCTCGGTGGTATTGGATAATTTAAGGATGTTCCATAGTGATACCTTCAGGACTGACTCGGACTCTAACTCTCAACTTGAACCTTAATAATGATGCACTGAAGGTTTATATTAATGTCGTTGTTATTCTCTTGATATTTGAGATATTTTCTGGTATGTTGAAGCACACCTGGTTGACACATGACTTAAACCTCAAGTTAAAGCACAGGCTTGGGTGTATGCCTCTTCCTTGTTTTACCTTACTCTTCCAGGCTTCATATATATGCATATGTGTATTCTACTTATAGGTACTCCTTTCAGACTTCCGGCTTAGGCTGAAGCAGGTGATTAGGCACGGGTGCCGCTTGGAACCCAGGCCGAGTTATTTATTTCATTGCAGTTAATAAATTATCTAAAATTGTTATATAATGGCACACTATATTTTATTATTTCACGAAATGGAAAGGTTTAGACACTACGGGTGTTGTCCTACTGGGATTTTATCTCACACCCTAATCGGGCATCGTTGACACCCGAGTAGATTATATGTTTGCATATATTGACAAAGGGAAGTGTGCTGCTTCCAATTCTTGATTGATTATTGCTACTTAGGATGGAGACTGCGGCAGAGGACCAAGCCTTGCTCATGATGCATTCGTCGCACTTTTTTTCTTTTCTTTTTAGTTGATAGCATGCTTGGGTTCTGTTTTTTGTAATTTCAGTTTAGACATATATCATGCCATGACATCATTTTGTGTGCTTCCTCGCTTGAGTATTATTCAGTTGGATTATTTATATTGCTTTTTCTGCAGTTTATTAATTTATATACTTCTACTATTTATTATTAATTGTTGTTTACTTTTTCTGTGTATTAACTATTACCTATGAGGGTATAGTCTCCCCCAAGGACACGTTAAAAAGTCCCTCACTGCTAGTCGGTAGCCTCTAGCATTCGAGGAGATGCGCTTGAGGTCATGTGACGCACCGGTCCGGCCACCGTCTTAGAGGTGAGTCAGGTCGGGACATTATAAAGCGGTATCAGAGGGGTATTTTTCCTTTGTCTTACTATTTTGGGTTGGTATACAGGAGAGTATAAATGTGTCGGCGCTTGGTTAATAGTCGTGCCTGGGACTGATCACCCCATTTACAGGAAATGACCAAGTGGCCAGGATTGGAATTGTTGTTCATGATTTTCGATGTTACAATTAATATGATTTCACCTTGAGTGATTTGGTGTAATTTATGTTTCTTATGAATTTTTGAAATTTATGATATTTTACCCTTGGCTTGTTAAGGTAAGGATGAAGCATTACATGCATCATAATAGGCACATAGGAATTCACATGACATGCATAGTTTCATGCCATGTAGTTGCATTTTAGGCTTCCTGTTGATTCAAATTGTGTTCCTTGACTGTATGCCTTGTCTTGTAATTATTTAGCATGCCTTTTCAGATACCATGTTCCAGTGATATAATTAGTATGTTAGCTTGTTTCCATGTTGCCTGTTTAATACCATGTTTTCCTTATATCCTGCTTATGTGCCTATTAGCTTGTCTCTGTGATTAAAATTTTATGCTTATGTGATTACAACATGTCTCTCTCTGTTAGCTTTTTGTAGTGACCTACTTGCTTGTTTGTTATGTAATTGGTTTCTTTGATAAAATGTATTGGTTACCTTTGAATGGGATCCAAATGCCAAAAACTATAAAGTGTATATTCGCTTCATAGGTTGATAGCCACCCATATATCTAGGCCGATATGTGTCTGAGCATGTTATAATAAATTGGTTAACTAACTAAAGGCACAATTAGGCCCAAGTAGGCTAGTTGGTGCATGTTCCTTAAGAGATAACCCATTATGAGTGTTATGAATCTTAATAATTAAACAATTACTTTTGGGTTGCATTCTAATGAACCCAGGTCAGCTTAGTGGGACCCTTTTAGGTTGCCTTATCTTCTTAAAAGTATTTTATGTGATAGATTTCCTAATTAAGGGTAGGATTTCAATTAATGTAAAATTTTTTAAAATGGAGTTTTATAAAACTTACATGTTTTCCCTTGAGGCATTGTTTAAGATCATGTACCTTGTGTTTTGTTTTGAAAAAAATGGCACTATATTTTTTTTATTAAATCTTTTGATGATTAAATATTAAATGTGATTAAATATAAAGGGCTTGGATAGGGAACTTGTAGTGATGTACTCTGTTTAAGACCCTGGTATAAGAGTAGTTTGAGTTTCTCTTGAGTTGCTTTGAAATATAACCTTTCACATGTCTTTGTCCCTAGTCGGACCCCCTTGCTTAAAATGACACCCTTATTCAGATGGGTGGTCATGTTTTCCTTGACTTTTGTTTCAAGATTGAGCATTGGTAATGCTCATTTCCATCAAGTTAGGCATGACTTAGGAATGGTCAGTTGCTTCTTATTTTTTTCGACCCTCTCTTCTCTACAGTGATGGATGATTCAATACGTCGTCCTTCAAGTTAAAATTCATCTTGCTTCGGTATCACCTCAGGATAGTATGGGCTCATGTAAACGGTGTCATTGAGTTCATAATGTTGTGATGAACCATTTGGGTTTAGTGTAATCATCATGTCTTGTGCTGTTAAATGCGTTTCGGGTCATCTCTGTAGTACAATGACTTCTGTGTCAAAGGAATCAAGTTCGTCCCAATGCTCGGGATGACTTCCAGAGACTCAGGTGTTTTGACACACTGGCCAGTTTTGTTGGGAGTTCATGTCAATTGAGTAAATGTTTTCCTTCTAGTAATATCCAAATCTTCTTAGTGTACTCTTCCTTAAGTTGCGAGCATGTCCCCTATATTGCCTTCGTCCTTGATGCACTAAGAGATCATCGGTCTTACACCATGCTATAGCTTGAAAAGTTTATGGGATTGTTTAGGGAGTTTTTCTCAGTGTTTCACACTGATGCATCATTCTTATCGAGGATTTTTTTTATTCTTGAGTGACCCATGGATTTCTGTGTAGGAATTCCTGACGAACTCTTGTACACTAGTCATTTCATCTAACTTTACTGCCAAGCCAATTTCACTCTGGGCTCGGTCATTGTTTTGATATGGGCATCTTGACCTTGTACCAACATCTCACTCATAAACATGGAGTATGGACTATCTTGCATTAGTTCCTTTCACTCTTGTTGTTCCAATCCAAGGTTACCCTAGAATCGTTGTCAGACTAGATGATTCCTAAATCAAGGAATGTCACTAAAGGTCAGGTATGAAATTAAGTGGATGTGTTCATGTTAAATGTGAGATACATTTGAAGAAGACATCATAGTTTAGTCTATAAAACACATGCCATCTAAGATGAGTATCTTCTTAAATGGTCATCCGAAGTGGCTTGACTAGTTCTTTCCCTTGTTCAATAAAGAGGTCAGTGAAAGACCTTTTTCTGTCATGTTGTCAGGTGAGATGAGTGTGGTTTGTGTCGATAAGGTAATTTCATAAAAATATGGCTTGACTTGGGTTTTATGGGTGATGTAGAATCGAACGTTTTATCCATTTTGAAAATCACGCGAGAAGCATCGCTAAAACGCTTAAGGGGGTGTCTGGTAAGAAATTTTGATATTGTAAGGTGTCGTGACCCGGAAGTTTCTTTTTTCTAACTTTAAAACCTAAGGTGGGAAGTAACTTTGACCATTATTTAATGAGATGACGACATGGTTGTGTCTCTAGCTGAACGTGTTTGGATAGGTACCATCTCGGTGTTTCAGTTGAAAAATAAGTGTTGGCCAAGATCTTAATGTCTTATGTTCCACTTTCATAACGAATTTTTGAACGTGCATTGAGCGTTTGGAGGTACAACACGGCCTTTTGTATGAGAATTCATGACCCTATAGATCAGGTGAGGGTTACTTATTCCCGAAGGCTTCTCGAGAACAAGAAGTTATAAGGTGGGAATCTTGTAACGTCCCGTGTTTTGAACCGGATGAAAAAGAGAAGGAAATTAAATTTTTTTGTTAACTAGGCAGGCCATTTTTAAAAACCAAACGTTGGAACTTTTTATTCCGATAGTCGACACTGCGACGTTGATAGAATAAAAATATTAAGTTTACTTTATTGATACGCGTATTTGTTTATTTTTTTTAAAAAAAAGAAATAACTTTCAAACAGCGTGTCGTATAAGAAATCCGAGACCACTGTTAGGTCTGGAACGCTGATTTTACCCTAGGTATGGTATAAACTTGATTCGCATCGGGTGTTTGGCACCCTCACACATGATAATTCCATATTTATTTTTAATTAATTAATTATTCCGATTTTAAAATAATAAATAATTATTTTCTCTCAAATGGTGCGTTATATGAGAAATCTGAGACTGCTATTAGATTCGGAACGTCAGGTTTACCCTAGGTAGGGTACAACCTTGATTTGCAATGGTTGTTTGGAACCCCCACACTTGATAATACCATCTTTATTTTTAATTAATTAATTATTCTGATTTTTAAATAATAAATAATTATTTTCTCTCAAACGATGCGTCGAATGAGAAATATGACACCACAAATAGTTATGGGATGTGGGGTTTACCCTAGGCAGGGTATAACCTTTGCGAGCATTGGACGTTTAGTCATATCTCACTCGAAGATAATTTATTTATGTTTTAAATATTTTATTGGAAATTAGATATATTAATAATTTTATTATTAATGTTATTATTTATTTTTAAAAAAATAAATGAAAATGAAAATTCACAATTAATAAAACATGTTGCGGTGTAAATAATAACTGCGCAATGTAATAAATGTGATATTATTAATTATTCGAATTAAATACAAATGCACAATCAATATTTATTTAATAATCGTTATCCTTTTTTTATGGTTATTGTTTTTAAGCTATTAATGGTGTAATTGATGAGTTGAATTAAATAATTATTATTATTTTAATTATTGTTATTATTATCATATTGGAACAAAAACATTGAGGTATATATATATATGAGGTATATCTATATATATGAGATTAAATATATATATATATATATAGTTATATATATATGTGCAGGTGTATATATATGAATATACATGTGTGTGTGTGTGTGTGTGTGTGTGTGTGTGTGTGTGTGTGTATATAACGTATATACAAGGGTGGATATTTATTTTTTGGGTTAGATAAAATATTATTAATTACCCACATAAATGCACGTAATGTCTCAACTTAAATCAAGGTGCAAACCGTTTAAGTTTTTAGTCCAAATCTTTAAAGCAACCCATGGTGTGCACCTGCACACCCTGTTGCAGGTCTCGGGCAGCTGTTAAAATTAATTAAATGTTTGCTCACCCTTTATGTAAAATATTACGTCGCGCCATAGTGCAGTTTTCGGGTAAAAAATAATTAAAAATCATTAATGGAAATTAATTGAATCTAAAGAGGGATAAAAATAAATAATAAAATAGACATTGTTGGAGAAAATTTAAAAATAATTAAAATGAGGTAAACCCATTTTAATTATTTATTTCATTTCTTCCACTATTTTATTTTTATTTATTTATCTCCTCTTTCTTTTTCCTTTTTCTTTTCTTTCCTTTCCTTTTTATGTTTTCTCTCCTCTCTTCCTCTCCTCCCTCTCCTGTGTGTGGCGCACCCCATATCCCTATGTGGTGCGCACCACCACCTTCCATCTTCGAAAGATCATCGTGCCTCCATTCATTGTCTGTTTTCTCCGCTGTCAGGTATACTGTGAACCTCTCAGTAAGGCTTATCCCACACACCAAAAATTGTGCGATTTCAAATCATTTGCGCAGTTCGTCGCGGAAGGATTTTACCCTATTTTGGGGTTTTTCTAAAATAATCGGTTTTATTCCGTTTTAGGTCAAATCAAAGTCTATCGTGGATCATAGGATCATCTACGACCATAAGGCATAGCTTCTACTCTCTTTCTCTTCATTTCGTTGTGATTTATAAAAACGCACCGTTGTGCCGTTAGTCGGTGCCTACCAGCTTTGTGCAAATTCACCCAAATTCATTAATTAATTCGTTTCGCCTAGTTTTTGCAGCCGTATTGATCATGAATTAATTTGTTTAATTTGTTGCAACAAGTTCAGACACCCCTTGGGGCATGCCGACATGGTCAGTATAATTTCTGTTAGCCCAAACTTTTAATTTATTTAATTGCATGTGTTGCGCAGCCTATTTTTTGTTGTGTTCAATTTAAATAATTAATTTAGATTAATTATGAATCTTGAATTGTTGAATCTTTAGTAGTTGGTTGTGCTGGTTTATTTATTATTAAAAGGTGTCTTTATCTGCATGTTTTGCACAACCTATTTTTTGTGTTTAATTTAAATAATTTATTTACATTAATTATGAACTTTGGAATTATTGGATCTTGGTAGTTGGTTCGTCTAATTTATTTATTTATTTAAAAGTTAATTTATCTACTTATGTTGATGCGGTACTTTTCCTTCTTATGATTTCTATGCTAAAATATTTCATTTTCACTGTGTGATGTATGGGTGTACCTGTTTGGTTTCAAGCTGCAATTACATATGTTGATATCATATCTGTTACTGTGAAAATATTAATTAAATTCAGGGCGGGGAAAGGAGGTGGGTCTCGTATTAAGGGTCATTCTTAGACCCTTCATTCCTAATGGTTACCTTTATCTGTCGGGGGGCGGTGTTCTTGGCTATGTCGGACCGAGACTTCTCTGGACTTTATAATACTTATGAGTGATACCGGTTCCAAAAGGGCCCATCGGGATGGATCTATTGGCAATGTGGCTAAGACAGCCTCGGATGACACTCGACCCCTTTTTGTGAGATCGGGACGGACTCAGGGTAAAGTTATGCCATGGACGATACTTGGTATTTTGAAAGATTGTCTTGGACGGGATCGGTGGTATTGGATAATTGAAGGATGTTCCATAGAGATACCTTCAGGACGGGCTTGGAATCCAACTCTCAACTTGAACCTTAATAATGATGCACTGAAGTTTTATATTAATGTCGTTGTTAGTCTCTTGAGATTTGAGATATTTTCTGGTATGTTGAAGCACACCTGGTTGACACATGACTTAGACCCCAAGTTAAAGCACAATCTTGGGGGGTATGCATATTCCTTGTTTTACCTTACTCTTCTAGGCTTCATATATATGCATTTGTGTATTCTACTTACAGGTACTCCTTTTAGAATTCCAGCTTAAGCCGAAGCAGGTGATTAGGCATGGGTGCCTCTTGGAACTCGGACTGAGTTACTTATTTCATTGCACTTAATAAATTATCTGCAATTGTTATATAATGGCACACTGCATTTTATTATTGCATGAAATAGAAAGGTTTTGACACCGTAGGTGTCAGACTACTGGGATTTTATCTCACACCCTGCTCGGGCGTCGTTGACACCCAAGTAGATTATATGTTTATAGGTATTGACAAAGGGAAGTGTGTTGCTTCCAATTCTTGATTGATTGTTGCTGCTTAGGATGGAGACTGGGGAAGAGGACTGAGCATTTCTCATGATGTAGTTGTCGCACTTTGTTTCTTTTCTTTTTAGTTGATAACATGCTTGGGTTCTGTTTTCTGTACTTTCAGTTTAGACATACATCATGGAATGACATCGTTTTATGAGCTTCTTTACTTGATTATTATTCAGTTGGATTATTTATATTTCTTCTACTTCAACTTATTCATTTATATGCTTCCGATATTTATTATTAATTGTTGTTTACTTCCGATGTGTATTACCTATTACCTATGAGGGCATAGTCTCCCCCAAGGACACGTTAAAAAGCCCCTCGCTGCTATTCGGCAGCCTCTAGTGTTTGGGGAGATACGCTTGAGGTCATGTGACGCACCGGTCCAGCCACTGTCTTAAAGGTGAGTCGGTTCGGGACGTTACATAATTAATTTTGGATTAACTAATGCTTAACAAATAATTATGTAATGATTAACTGATGATTAATGAATGATTTATTAATGATAAAATAATGATTAATGAGTGGTTAAATAATGATTAATTAATGATTAAGTAATGATTAACATAGGATTAATTAATGATGAAGTAATGATTAACCATTAATTAATTAATTATTAGCTATTAATTAACTATAAACGAACTAATTAAATAATTATTAAATAGTAATTAACTAATAATTAACTTTAAAGTAACTACTTAATAACTATTAATTAATTAATGATTAATGAGTGATTAACGAATGGTTAAGGAGTAATAAACTTGGTATTAACAAATGCTTAATGGATGATTAAGTAATGATTAACTAATAATTAAAAAATAATTAATATAAGATTAAAGAATGATTAGATAATAATTAATCAGTTATTAAGGAATGGTTATTCAATGATTAAGGAATGATTAACTTAGCAATAATTAATGATGAAGTAATTATTAAACAATAATTAGTTAATAATTAACTATTAATTAACTATAAACTAACTACTTAATAACTATTAATTAAAAAATACTTAATAAATTATTAATGAGTGATTAATTATTCGTTAATGAATGATTGAGGAATGATTAACTTAGGAATAAGTAATGCTTAACTTAGGATTGAGTAATGCCTAACTTAGGATTAATTAATGATTAATTATTATTTAACTTTAAACTAACTACTTAATAACTATTAATTAATTAATGATTAAATAATTACTAAGTAATTATTAACAAAGTATTAAATTAGGATTAAATAATGATTAGATATAGATTAAATTTGGATTAACATAGAATTAATATAGGATCAAAGAGGGTCAACTGCGTGACAAAGAGGTTTAACTATACACTTGATTTGTCACTCCCATGATTAATATGATTCACACCTGGTTTGACACTCTCAGGGGGATATGCTTTATATGATTCACATTCTCTTTATAAACTACTGAACATACCTTTAGGAAGATTAAAAATTTTAATATGAAACATTAGTTTCATCTTTGAGGATATAATAAAACATTCTAAAATTTTGGTAAAGATTGTTTGGTTATCTGAGCAATGAAATCCCTATATGGATACTACAAGTGGATATGAATCTAGCACAAATGTACCTAGGGGTAATAACCCTAAAAAGGGCATATTGGGATATAACTCAAGCATAAATTAGTGCACAACAATGGGATTTGTTGCACACCTGGTTTGACACTCTCAAGGGATATAATTTATATGATTCATGTTCTATTTATAAAATAATGAAAATACCTTTAGGAAGATTAAAATTTATACTAAGA
The DNA here is from genome assembly GCA_963277665.1 of Viscum album. NCBI lineage: Eukaryota > Viridiplantae > Streptophyta > Magnoliopsida > Santalales > Viscaceae > Viscum > Viscum album. The sequence goes on from OY728133.1 coordinate 1,058,724,888, forward strand.
AACATTATTATCATCTTTTAAGATATTAAAAGACATTCTAAAATTTTATTAAAGTAAATATTGTGTGGTTATTTGAAGAATAAAATCTCTATCTAGATATTACAAGTGGATTTGGCTCTGTAACAGATGTACCTAGGGGTAATAAACCTAAAAAGGGTGTATTTAGATTTGAATCAAGTATAACTTGGTGCACCACAGTGTTCCTTACTACACACTTGGTTTGAAACTCCTAGGGGATATTATTTATATGATTCATATTCTCTTTATAAACTACTGATCATACCTTTAGGAATATTAAAAATTGTACTATGAAACATTAGTGTCATATTTGATGATATAAAAAACATTCTGAAATTTTGGTAAAGTTAAGATTTTATGGTCAATGATTCACCATTATTCCTCATTTTCAATATTATTTACACTATCAGAATCCTGATCAAAAATTATTTTTCACAGACAATCATGCTTTCCTATGTCTACTACTATGAAGAGGTTATTCAAACCGAGCAAGGAGCTTCTTATAGTATACAACTAGAAACAATGGTTAGGACATATTATTGTGTAACCCTAAGAGAAAATTAATAAATAATTAATGGATGTTTAAATATAGGACCTGATCAAGATATCCAGTCAATTAGCTATATACATTTTCAATTATAGGATAGGCTATGGAATATTTCTTTTCCATTAGCTACTAATGAATAATGGGTCTAAGAAAAAAATATTTTCCCAATTATTAGATAATTCCATGATGGAGTCATATTTTTAGGTTTCTAGGCATACAAGAGTTGCTGAAGAAGTTTCATCCCAAGATTATGAGGCTATTCCCTATCATGCAAAATAATACAACCAAAGTGATGACCCAGATATGAAACAAGATCATTTTGATGATGATGGGATGTCTAATGATGGAAAAATAAAGAAAAATGATTAGGAGTGTGAATTTATAGATGTTGGGGAGGAAGTTCATAGAAATGCAGTAGTTGTACATCAACCTCGACACACAATAAATCATTCACCCCTCTTCCTGTATTATTTGTAAGTAATGAAATTTTTACCTAAATTCAACTAGAATGTTATCAAACCATCAATTGAGTTTCTTAGAGTTATAGAAGATATATTTGGTGAACTGAAAAAAAAATTATACATTGGAAGATATTTTCCAAGCAATGATTCGATTAAAAATATACTGAAAGTATTTCAAATTGAGAGACACTGTAGATATTTAGTTTAGGAATAAATCTATAAAAAATACATCATATAGTGTGAAAAATACAGGGAAGATTATAGATTATTATTGAGGGTGACTCCTGACATTATATTTGGTGGTTGGAGAATTTCTAAGATTGAGGCAGCTCATACTTGCATGCATCCAATCCTAACATAAGATGATACATCATTGAATGTTGAATTTGTGTCATCAATTATTACTGAGATGATTAGTTTTAGGATGGTATGACTCTGAGTATTATATACTATGTGATACCAAACGTAGGATCGAAATAAGAATTAGATTCTCAGATACAAGAGGGGGGTGAATTGTACCTTTTAAAAAATTTCTTTAAACAAGGAAAGATCTAAGTTTAACAAAGTTAAACTAATCAAATTCACAAGACCTCTATGATTACTAAAGACTTATTAGATTTCGGAATAGTGATTCCGAAAATGGAACTAAACAAAAATACAAGGATTAAGATTCTACCTTAAAGCGTATAGAATCTAACTATATCAGAGTACAAGTAAGGAAGTATAAGAAAGTTATACTTTCCTTAGCAATAAAAAATCCAGTGGAAAAACAAGTAGTAAAACTACAAGTAACAAACAATAACTCTTTTATCCCAAAGAGAAGGGTATCCAACAACCTTGGATAAAGGTCCCTTGATTTATACTTTCAATCAAGTATGTCTTACCCACACCAGGGTAAGCCCTCGATACGAAGATCAGAGTCTGTCTTGTTATCCCCACAAGCCCTCAACTATCAGGTAGTTAGCACCTCTATCTTCCTCAGCAAGGAAGCCCTCAACTTCAAGGTGTTGGAACATCTGTCTTCATATCCCCAGAATCCCTCGATTGTAGTCAGCAACAATCAGAGTCGCACGAAGCAAGTCTGCACAAGGAAAAGTTTGAACAAGTTGTTCAAACTTTCTACACGAAGCTTTGAGAGTTAATAAGAGCCTATCTCTATATAAATCACATTAGGAAGTTTTGATCACCAAAATTCCAAAAGTCCTGAACACGTTCAAATGAGATCCTATTTATAGGTGAAGATCCAACGATCGGCTCCCTCCTCCAATGGTCATATTTCTCCTTGAGTTTTGTAGGGACCTGTACATGTGTCACTAAACCAATGGTTAGTCAATAACTGAAAGCATGACATTGTTTTGTAATGAAACAAGTATAAGTATAAGCAAAAACTGAATTTTGGAATGTAAGAAAATAATAGTTTGGAGTCTAACCAAAATGGAATTTAGAGTCTATAATAAAGAGATATTCGGATTCTGTTTTATAGGAATTCAGAACCTGAATTCTGTAGAAATACAGAGTCTGAATTTCTAAGGAAATTAGGATTCTGATTTCACTAGAATTCAGAATCTTAACTTACAGAGTTCGGAGTTGAACTTATAGAAGTTTGGTGTTGAACTAGTAGAAGTTTGGAGTCTAACACATAGAAGTTCGGAGTCAAACTAGTAGAAGTTTGGAGTCCAGAATTCGGAGTTGAACTTTGTGAGAGTTCGTATCCAGAATTCAGAGTGGAACTTTATTAGAGTTCGTATCCAGAATTTGGAGTGGAACTTCATTAGAGTTCATATCCAGAATTCGGATCCTAAAACAGAATGCATCATATCTAAGTATTATATTATTCTGAGGTTTTAGGTATGAATACGATTTTTATACTTAAGAAAAATATTGATATGAGTAATGAAAATATGGTAGGGGTAAATTCCTTTGAGAAGGAAATTTTCCTTATAGAAGTAAAATATAGATTTACTTAAGTATAAGGTGTTTTTGATTTTCAAAACAAGAAGGAATGGAAAATTCATAAGGAAAACCTCATTGACTCAAAAATATCCCCCTTTTTGGAAAGCACAAACAACCTTTCGAAAAAGAACATAAGGACTTAGAAAATTTTCTTTAGACTTGGAAATTAAAACTTATCTCCCTTTGTTCATAGATGATGATGAATACAACTAACTCCCCCTTAGGCTTAGGAACTCTAAGGATTGTATTCTGAATTTCCGGAGTGGAGTTTTCATTATCATTTGAAATGAAAAACTTCATAATGAGGAACTCCCCCTTACTTAAGGATAGTTCTTGACATAGAAATTTTTCCTTCTCCCACTTTTGAGTGGATCTTTTTCCTTCTCCCCCTTTTTGATTTTCAAAAAGAATTTAAGGGAATGGAAAAGAAAATTTGGTACCTGAAATATTAGTACATAACAACACAAGATACAACCAACCAAAAATTTCATTAGGGTTGAAATAATTTTTACAATAAAAAGCATTTCAACAAAAAAATCAGATTTTTCTATTTGTCCTCATTTTCCTTGGGAATTAACTTTTTCAATAAAGTCTTCAGCTTCTTAAAGTCTTTCTGATCCTCCTCAGCTTGCTTCTCCAAAGCTTTTATCCTTTCATCTTGAGCTTTCAAGACTTCTGCCTGAGCCTTCATGACCTCTTCATGCATCTTCAGTAACTCATCTTGCTTTTTCAGCTTCTCTTGAAAGTCAATCCGGAAATCTATTTCCCCTTTCTAGTTCTGAGCAACTGAGTTAATCTTTCCATTCAAATCTCTGACCTGTTGATTCTGAGAATTTTGCTCAGTGGTTAGATTATCCTGAAGATTCTTAATCTTGGAGTCCTCGGTGTCAAAATCATCTTTTACAACATTCTTAAAATGATCAAACTCAGTCAAGTCATCATCAACTTTCTTAGACCACAAAGTGATTTTGCTGCATGATTTCCTGTGAACATAATAATTGATAAGGAAATTTCTATGATCAGCCTCAATCTTCAAAAACTTGTCCATCACTATGGATAAGGATTCTGACTTCTGATTCAGACTGTGTTGCAACATCTGGCATCTGGATTCTATAGTGGGAAAGATCGGAATTGTGTCCACCAACTTTTTCAAAGACTCAACATCAAAATCATTTCCCATTACTGATGACTCCGAATCCGATAACTTTCTAGAGGATTGTTCTTCTTCAACTTCCAGAAGCTTTCTTTTAGAAGAACCACAAACCTCCTTCTTTCTTATAACATCTTTTTTGGGGGTGTCCATAAGCACTTGCTTCCCCTTATCAATTTTTAGAGCTGCCTCATCAGGAGATTCTTCCTCAGATTCAGATACTTGAACAATCTTGTCTTCATCTGGTTTCTCCTTATCTACTCCTTCTTCAAGAAAGTGCTTCTCATAGCTTACTTCCTCAGATGATCCATTCTCTTTTTCTTCTTCCTCTACATCATCTTTCTTACCATCTTTTTCATATCCCTTTCCCGGAGTGACTAGCTTTGAGGACTCGGCCTCAGAAGTTCGGAGTGGTAGTTTTTCTGATAGGCTTGCCTTCTCTTGATAATCTTCCACTTGTTTAATCAAGTCATCAAGATCACAACTTCCTTCTTCTACTTATTATTCTTCTTCTACTTCCTCTTCTTATTCTATTTCTTCAACAACTTCTTCCACTTCTTCTTCACCAGTGGATTTCTCTACTTCTTCAACAACCTCTTTCCCTTTGGACTTTTCTGGAGTGAAGTACTTCTTCTCGGGGGTCTCCGGTAATGGTTGAACATAAAAAGATTCTGGAACGGGAATCTTATCATAAGCTACTTCTGTATCCCTTAACAGATATTGTACAACTTCAGCTTCAGACAACTTCTTCTTCATATTTTTCTCTTTGGCTTGTTTCTTTAACTCATCCGCAGCTTTTTCTCTTCAGGCCTTAGCCTCAGTAGGGTCCAATCTGAACTGTGGATCCCCTTATTTTATTTTCTCCTTATCTTATCTCCATTTAGTAGCCACCTCATCTAGATATGATTTATGTTTTTTCGGCTTGGGAGGTGCGGATTGGGTTTCCTTATATTTGGGGGTTTTGTATTCAGTAACTACTTATTTCAATTTTCTCTTCTTACCAACCTTTTTCACTGGCTTAGCCTTCTCTACATTTTTCGGATTGGTTTCAGCCTCTTCCTCTGGAAAATTATAAAACTCTCTTGTTTCCTTGGAATAGGCCATATTCATCCTTTTCAAGGTATTGTCACTAACAAGCATAACCTTGAAATTCCTAATTTTAGACTTACATGCAATCTTGAAAGAATCCAGACACCGAACTATCAGCTTTGATATTAAGGCTGGGTACATGATGATTTGAGCTCTCAAATTTCCTTCCTTGATGTTCTTGATTATCACAAGAACATGCCTCATCAGATTGATTTTTCTAAGATTAACCAAGAAGTCTAAGAAATATATATCACTTTTCTTCAGGGTATATTTATCACCCTTTCTCGAAACCAAGAAACCGTGTACCCACAACTGAAGAATCTGATTATTAGAAGATAGATGAGAAATCTTGGCTGTTTTTACATCATGAAGCCCAAGACACTCCAAGGACTTCACCTTAACAAAACTAACTTACACATCCGGAAGTTTATGTGAGCAAAATTCATCTTCTCCATCATATTCCAGCCCCACCAAGCTTGCTTCCTTGGTGTAAGTAAGTTTGTAAGTCTTCCCATAAGACTTGAAAGAAAACTTTTCTCTTCCCTTTTCCTCATAGAAGCTTGCTGATTCATAGAATTCCACAAGTAAGTCTGGATAGACTGCATCTTGATCACCTGTCTTGGATACACATACATCTTCACAACCATTTATCTTGATATTCTTAGAGATGATGGAATTGTACTTTTAAAAGTTCGGATGGAATAGCCTTTCTCTGTACACTTTCCATTTTGAAATTGGATTTGTTTTAGAAATATATTGGGAAGTATCTTCTATAGACATTCAGAATGGAGGAGCTCTGAGAGATTCAGAACAAGCTTTAAGAGAATAGGCAGGGCTTCATCACGTGAGAGCTTGAAAAATGATGTGGGACACAAATGGGGATGCCCTTTATATAGGCGATGGAGGTGGCCTTTCACCTTCCAAAATAAATCTAACGGTTGAGAAATTATCTGATCTGATCTGACAGTTGAAATCATACCCGCAAAGAAATCTTGAATCTGATCTTTTGAGGTTTTAACAAAAACATTCGGATTTGAGAAGAAACGAATCCAAGAAATTTTATAAGAAAAAGAAAATACCAGCAACTAAAAATGACTACAAAAACTTGAGTAAGGAAGTCATACCTTTCAGATTGGCTAGGAAGTTTATTCGTAATAGGTGATATTCTTCTTGAAAAAAAATCTTACTACGAAAAACTCATTACGAAAAACTTACTACGAAAAACTCACTATGGAAAAAAATAAGTACGAAAATTCCCATTACAAAAATTCTCAGTACGAAAATTTCATTATGAAAATTTCCAGTATAAAAACTTCATTACGAAAATTTCCAGTACGAAAACTTAATTACTAAAATTTCCAGTACGAAAACTTCATTACGAAAATTTCAAGCACGAAAACTTCATTACGAAAATTTCAAGCACGAAAACTTCATTACGAAAATTCCCAGTATGAAAACTTCATTACGAAAATTTACAGTACGAAAACTTCATTATGAAAATTTCTAGTACGAAAACTTCATTACGAAAATTTCCAGTACAAAAACTTCATTACAAAAAATTCCAATATGAAAACTTCATTACTAAAATTTCCAGTACGAAAACTTTATTACAAAAATTTCTAGTACGAAAAATTTATTACGAAAATTTCCTGTATGAAAACTTCATTATGAAAATTTCCAGTATGAAAACTTCATTACGAAAATTCCAATATGAAAATTTCATTACGAAAGATTTGAAAAGCTCATTACAAAAAAAAATTCAAAATCTCATTACGAAAAATTTTCAAAAGCTCATTACGGAATTTTTTTTTGAAAAGATCACTACGAAAAAGTTTGAAAAGCTAACAAAAAATGTACTCCCCCTATAAAAAGGAGTTTATTACTGCAAGGAGATTGTTTCAACAGGAAGTTTAATGAAGAAAGATTACCTTATGGTTATCATTCCTAACTTCTGTTTAATGTATTCAAATATATTGGAAGGTAAAGATTTTGTGAAAATATCAGCAAGTTGGTCTTGTGCTCTGATAAACTGAAGAATGATATCTCATTTTTGTGTGTGATCCCTAAGAAATTTATGCCTAATATCTATGTGCTTTGCACGGGAGTGATGTGAAGGTTTTTTACTAAGGGCAATGGAACTTGTGTTATCACACAAAATTTGAGTCTTAGTAAAACTCAATCCATAATATGTGAGTGTGTGTTGCATCCACAACACTTAAGCACAAAAACTTCTAGCTGCTACATATTCAGCTTCAGCAGTGGAAAGTGATACATAATGTTTCTTCTTGCATGACCAGGAAACTAATGAATCTTCTAAGAAATGACAAGTTCCGGATGTACTCTTTCTATCCATTCTACATCCACCAAAGTCAGCATCTAAAAATCTTTTTAAAACAAAATCATTTCCAGAAGTATAAAATAGTCCTAGATCCATGGTTCCATTTAAGTAGCGAAAAATTATTTTTACTGCCTTTAAATGAGATTCCTTATGATTGGATTGAAATATTTCACATAAGCATACTGAAAACATCAAGTTTGTTCGACTAGCTATTAAGTGAAGTAGACTTCCTATCATACCTCTAAAAGATGTTTGATCTACTGGTTTCCCAGCTTCATCAAGATCAAGTGTGTTTGAGGTACCAATAGGAGTACTTATAATCTTAGTGTATCATACCCATACTTTTAAGAAGATATTTAATATACTTATGTTGGGATATGTAGATACCTTCTGGTTTTTGAGAAATTTGAAAACCAAGGAAAAATGTTAACTCACACATCATACTCATTTCAAACTCATATTTCATTAGATCAACAAAATAATCAGTTAAAGATTGCTGAGTTGAACCAAATATAATGTCATCAACATAAATTTGAACAATCAAAACATTTTTCTTATTTTTCTTTATAAAAAGGGTTGGATCCGCATTTCCCTTAACATAGTTATTTTGAAGCAAAAATCATGTAAGTCTATCATACCAAGCTCGTGGGGCTTGTTTAAGGCCATACAAAGCTTTGGTAAGTCTAAAAACATGATCAGGATGTTTTGTATCTTCAAATCCAAGAGGTTGTTCAATAAAAACTTCATCTTGAACATAAATATTAAGGAAAACACATTTTACATCCATTTGAAAAAGTCTAAAATTGAATAATGCTACAAAGGCAAGTAAAATACGAATAGATTCAAGTCTAGCTACTGGAGCATAGGTTTCTTCATAGTCTATTCCTTCTTGTTTATTATAGCCTTTAGCAACCAATCTAGCTTTATTTCTAACGATGACTCCATTTTCATCACATTTATTCCTGAATACCCATTTTACTCCAATAACAGAAGTTTCCTTAGGTATTTCAACCAAGGTCCAGACTTTATTCCTTTCGAATTCATTTAGTTCATCTTGCATGGCTTTAATCCAATCTTCGTCACCTAAAGCTTCATCAATGATTTTTGGTTCTAATTGGGAAAGGAATGCTAGATGTTCTACTTCATTTCTTAAGGAACTTCTAGTCCTTACAGGTTGATTTACATCACCAGTGATACTATCACTGGGATGATTCTTAAGAAATGACTGGTTTGGGTTTTGTAAAACCTGTTCATCAACATAGGGTAGGAAATCTTCAGGGGTAAATGTTTTAGAAGTATCTTCTTGAACATTTTCCTTATCAGAAGAATTTTCTATCAAATTTTGATAATCAGTTTTTGAAAACACATCCGAAGATGTAGGTTGGGGTTGTTTGAAAACAAAAGGATCAATTTCATCAAATTTGACATGTTCTTTTTCCTCAACAGTACAAGTGTTTTTATTGAAAACCCTATAAGCCTTAGAAGTTTTTAAGTAGCCTAGGAAAATTACTTCATCAGATTTTGGTGCGAATTTGTGTAGATTGTCTTTAGTATTTAGGATGAATACCTTGCAACCAAAAACCTTGAAGTAGGAAAGTCTATGTTTTCTACCATTCCATAACTCATAAGGAGTTTTATTAAGAAAAGTTCTAATCAAAACTTGATTTATAGTATAACAAGCAGTACTTACAGATTCAGCCCAAAAATGTTTGGCAATAGAATATTCACTCAACATGGTTCTAGTTATCTCTTGAAGAATTCTATTTCTTCTTTCAACTACACCATTTTGTTGAGGTGTTCTGGGTTCTGAAAAGTTGTGAGTAATACCTTTTTTACTACAAAAAGTTCCAAAATCAGAATTTTGAAATTCTCCTCCATGATCATTATGAATAGTTTTCAGTGGAAGGTTTTTCTCATTTTTAACTTGGGCTCTAAAACTTTTGAAATAATAAAAAGCTTCAGACTTCTTTTCTAGAAAATAGACCCACATAAATCTAGTGTAATCATCAACCAAAACAAATACATAGTACTTTCCCCCAATGCTTCCAGTTTGTGTAGGACCAAAAAGATCCATGTGCACCAACTGTAGTGCATCAGTTGTTGATACTTCACCGATTGATTTAAAACTTGATTTATGTTTCTTTCCATATTGATAAGGATCACAAACTTTTGAATAATAAAATCTAAGCTCAGGTATATCCTTAACTAAACCTTTATTATAGAGTTTTCATAAGTTCCTAAGGTTATAGTGTCCTAGCCTTCTATTCCATAACCAAGAATGATCTTCCATTTCACTAAGGCAAGGTAAGTCTTGGCTCCTAAGGTCTTCTAAGTTCAAAGTGTAAACATTCTCTTGCATATGGTTAGAAAGAATAAACTCTTCCTTGGAATTTTGTACTAAGAACTTATCATTCCTAAAATTCACAAGGTATCCTTCATCTCATAATTGACTTATACTGATGAGATTGTTCTTAAGTCCTTTAACAAACAAAACATTTGAAATCAGGGTTTTTCTGAGAAGAACGATGTTACATATACCAATAATTTCTCCCTGAGCATTATCTCTGAATGTTACTTTTCCTCCTTTCATCTTGATAATCTTTTCAAAATAGCTTTTGTTACCAGTCATGTGTTGGGAACATCCACTATCCATGTACCAGGTATTTTTGTTGGTACTTTCCCTATTTTTTTAAAAATAAGAAACAAGTTAGGTTTTTGGAATTCAGACTTGCTTGGATCTGGAATTTTTAGACAACAAAATTTTGGATATCCAAATTTTTTTAGAAAAATATGATTTATTAAACCCAAGAGATTGAACTTTATTCAAAGAATAGTTTTTCTTTCAATGCCCACCACTTTGACACTTAGTGTAAAAAGGGGCTATAGAAGGAATAAAATAGTTATTTTTGAAAACTAGTTTTTGGTGAGTATAACCTACTCCAGTAGTTTTTCCATGAGGTTTAATTTGAGAATACATCTTGTCAAAATTTTCCTTCCAAGAGGTAAATTTTTCAAGAAGCTTTTTAAGAGAAAATATTTCGGATTTTAGTTTAATGACTAAATTCCTATCCTCAGGAATCATTTCCTTAGAGTTAGATTTTTCCTCAAAAACTTTCTTCTTTAAAATACCATTCTTAAGATCTTTAAAAAGTTCTTCCTTATCAGAATTTTCTTTCTCAAGTTCTTTAGAAAGTTTTTATAAAAACTCTTCTTTATCTCTAAGATTTGTAGTAAGATCTGAAATATCTTTTGTAAGAATTTCTTCCCTAGTATTTTCCTTGTCTAATTTCTTATAAATTTTACAATTTTTTGCTTTAAGTAACTTGGAAAATCTAGATACTTCCTCATATGAAGGTTCTTCATTTTTTGAGGATGAAATATCTTCATTAGAAGTACTATTTTCGGAATAGTAATTCTTATCAAGAGATAAATTTGTTAAATCCTCGGCAGAGCATACCTTGGCCATAAGACATGTATGTGGAAAAGAAGTATTAGAAATGAATCTCATATTCTTCTGAGCTAATGAATCATATTCTGAAGAATCTCTTTCTGAAGAGTATCCACATCTAGCACTCCAAGTAGTATTAGCTTTTAGACTTTTCTTAGCTTTAGCTTTGTAAAACTTATTCCTGTTCCTTTCAGAATTCCTCTCTTTTATTTCTTTCTTTTTAATCATAGGACAATCAGGTCATATGTGTCCACTTATCTTTCATTCATATCATGTGACCTCTGAATATTTTTTATCTTTCCTTTCCTTTTTCTTATACTTGGATTGGAAATTTCTTTGACCAGCTATCTTGTTCATTCTTTGAGAAAGATTAGCTAACTCATTTTCTGAGACTTCACTCTCACTAGATTCGGAGTCTAATTTCACTAGAATTCAGAATATGAACTTACAGAGTTCGGATTTGAACTTATATAAGTTCGGAGTCGAACTAGTAAAATTTCGGAGTCGAACTCATAGAAGTTCGGAGTCGAACTAGTATAATTTTGGAGTCAAACTAGTAGAAGTTCAGAGTCGAACTCATAGAAGTTTGGAGTCAAACTAGTAGAAGTTCAGAGTCCAGAATTTAGAGTTGAACTTTGTGAGATTTCATATCTAGAATTCGGAGTGGAACTTTATTAGAGTTCGTATCCAGAATTCGGAGTGGAACTTCATTAGAGTTCGTATCCAGAATTCAGATCCTAAAACAGAATGCAACATATCTAAGTATTATATGATTCAGAGGTTTTAGGTATGAATCTGATTTTTATACTTAAGAAAAATATTGATATGAGTAATGAAAATATGGTAGGGGTAAATTCCTTTGAGAAGGAAATTTTACTTATAGAAGTAAAATATATATTTACTTAAGTATAAGGTGTTTGTGATTTTCAAAACAAGAAGGAATGGAAAAGTCATAAGGAAAACCTTATTGACTCAACAATTAGGACCTTATAAGATGTGCATGTATCCCTTTTTCTATATAGGATACAACAAAATTTTGGTTATAATATTTCTTATACATAGGAATAGATTTAAAAAAAATATAAGTAAATTTTCAAGGTGTATGGTGATCGGGGTGAATCGAATTGGTTGTTGTTGAAATTTCCATCTATACAGAGACACAATAACCAATTTTTCTTCTATATTTATATTAAAGAACATGTGTCTCGATATAACCAACTTGATCTATCTCATGTCAAATTTTTTCGGTATTTATAGGAATTCTTTACATGTATTTCCATATTTTGTTTCTAAAAAAAATCTCATAAAAATTGACAGGATGTTTCTATATGGAAAATGCATAAGAATATTGATAATTTTATAAACCCAATATGGAAACTGTAAACCTCTTTTTATTTAATTTTCTATTGTGTAGAAGAAAAATTATGAATCTTGGAGTTGGTTTTTAGCATGTATTAGAAACCATTTCACCCAAATTTGGGGTGCATGTTTGATATTTGATCATCATCAAGAAATAAATGAGGCAATCAATGTAGATATTTTTACCTGTAAATCCACAAATTCACATCATTGATACTACAATATACACATTTCAATAAATGTGTGAAATACTTTTCATGATGAACCTATGAATAAGGCTATCACAAATCTTGGTATGTGATATCTTTTTTATTTTTATTATGCCGATATATTGATAAAATTAATTTATATGAAATATGATCATTTTTTGTACCATATGATCCATATTAATGATGGTTTGAGTAGATATTGGAAAGAATATATAGTTATAATCATGTATTATATGATTACATGATGCAGATACCAAAAGATAAATGGGCATTGTAATATAAAGTGGGTAAGAGGTACGGAAACATGACTACAAACATAGTGGAGTGCATCAATGGAGTCTTTAAGTGGATTTGAAAGTTTCATATAACCAACCTAGTTCAAGATACATTTTATCATTATGTAAAGTATTTTATAAAAAGAGGAAAATAAATTGTTGATGGGATTTTGCAGGGTCTATGGTATGGATGAAACTTTTAATGAGAGATTGAAAAAAAAATTGAAGAAGCTTCTACTTATCGAGTGTTTCTTTTGAACCAAGAATATAGTTGGTTATAAGTGAAAGAGTGTTAGTACCCCATCATAGGTAGAAAAAGTCGATTCCTGGTGTGATTACTAGGTGAGAGATAGTGTCAGTGTGGAAACTTATAGGCCTTGTGGTTTCCATGTGCACATGCCATTACAGCATGTGTATCTTTGATCATATCATGGAAACTATATGTTAATATTTTGTACTAAATAAAAACTATTTTTAACTTCTATGGTGCACCATGGAATCATATTGGGGAGTTTTAACTTTTCCTGATGCCTAAATACCAGCTGACATTGATGCCTAACATCAACAGGTTATAACAGTGAGAGAGATCAAAGTCCATCAGGATTTAAAATGAGATATACTAGCTTCAAGAATAAGGGTAATGTTAGAGATGAATTATATGTCATCAGGAAGGTCATAATAGGAAATTATTCCCTAAAATTTCTAGATAGAGTTCACACTCTCAGCCACGATGATGTATTTCCTCCAATATAAAATTTTAAAATTATAAATTACATGGTTTTAATATAACCTCCTATTTTTTTATTATTCTATGACATTTTTGAAAACTTTTACTATCAAATAATAAATAGTTCATAAATTATAAAACCATTTACATAAATCACACACAAGATAAACATGCCTAAATGTTGCATCATTTCAATAAAAAAATCTTTCTTCTACTCATAATCCTACATATAATTTCCTAGTGAAGTGGGAAAACAAAAGGAGTGAGATCAAAATCTCAATAATGGGAAACATAACAATGGGTCATAACGGGTTAGATAATAAGCATGATAGATCACATAACAATGGGAGAAAAATATGATTAAATTGTAACTCTCATATATAAAACTGAACATACCTTGATGGATCCATTAAGAATGATGGTAGATACTCAGAAACCTCTAGAATGACCTCAAAGACAAAGCAAGATGAAATTAAAGTGTACCTTGGAGATATAAAACTTTAACCTATGTATCAGATGGTTATATAATACCCTACCCATCACATAATGATAAACCACACTTTTATATTCTATAAGAATATAATAACATCCATCATTCCTTTATAGATTAATTACCTCATGGAAAAGAAACAGTTTTCATGAAAATTTCTTTAAAACATCATTATAATTCATGAAGAGAAAGAATTTGGATCATGTCATTTGATAATATACCCATTGAAATATAAAAATCATTAAAGTATGTTGACATAGATGAAAAATAATTTTCTAAAAACATTAGAAATATTCTTTTAGAGACATGAATAAATTCCCTTTTCTTTTGGTAAGAAAAATTTCATAAAAAAATGGGAATAAGCATGTTATATCTTAAAATCTACTAGTCATAACATTATGTTAACCATAACATTATATTTATATTTTACAATTAATTAAGATGTATTTCATTTTTATACATAGATATGGAAGATACTACTCTACTCACTGAGCAGTATAGGCATGTTTCACATGAGGTGTTAGCGGACCATGAGGTCCAATGGATTTGGGTGTATAAATCACACAATTATCATCACATTCCACCTTAATATTCTATTATATCATACATATGTCATGTTGGGTTCTATAGAATCACTATATCTGATTATACATTCGTTGATGATCACCTCCTTGCTTCCCTCACCAAGAGATGGAGACTTGAGGATCACACGTTCCACTTTCCTGAGGGATGGATGACCATCACCCTTAAGGATGTGGTAGTTCTGCTCAGTCTTCTTATCCAATGTGATGTAGTTATAGAACCCACCTATGGATACTAGCCTAATCTTGTATAGAGATTTTCTGGTCTCGAAACTCTGGGGGTGATACTGATATGGATGGAGGTTCTCTATCTATGAGTTGGCTGGACATGCACTTCACACATTTACCCATTGACGCTGATGATCCGACTATCATGAATCATGCCCATGAATATATCTTGAGGCTTCCTTGAGGGACATTGTACACTAATCACTCTAGTATTCATTTCCACTTGATTTATTTGGGGATACTAAAGGAATTTTATTAGGCTAGGATATATAGTTGTGCTTTTGCATGCTCAGCATACACATACAAGGCATTATGTATGACTTTCCAATCATATCATAGTGATCTAATGGTATGTGTCATCCTCATTCGGATATGGGCATAAGAACACATCCCTCTCCTATCCCCTATTGTTGGTGGTCTATATCTTTATATGGATGTGTTTTTTGACGCTCCGTGTGGATGCTGTTATGATCACTCATCTTTATTTTTTTTTATGAAAATATGAGTTATTATACTCTATTACTTATTATTTATCACTATCAATGTTTTAAATTACAAGTGGACTCAGGTACACAACTTTATCTGGACTCCAAGATACAATTTGGGTGCATACAATCTCATGTTATATGGTCTACTACCCACCAATTTAAGTATATACATTCTTATGTTGACTAATAAATTTCATAATATTTTCATTTTTGGAAATTAGTAACAAAATATTTTAAAAAAATTCACATGTCATTTCAGATATCATGGTTTCCATATTGGGCTCTATTAGATCAGCTTCTTGTATAATGCACTAATGGGCTTCAAGATGCTATAGTTTTAGTTCCTCCCATTCACGTTCATATTATTGAATGGAACCAGACTGATAGAGTCACACACCAGATTGGATATGTATAGCGTAATCTAGTTCTACCCATACAATTAGCAGCACTTCATTCCATGAAGCTGATGGGGAGGTAGGATATCGACTGGTTCTGACGACATGTAGAGTATCTCTACCTCTATGACATATGCGAGTCATTTCATATCGAGGTAAGTTATATGATGTGATTCTGTATATCATAACAACTTGAGTATGAACAATGGTATAGATTAATGTTTATATTGTATCTTACTCCACACTATAGAGGGCTTCGGGGTCTGGTAAGTTAATAACTTTACATTAGTGTGTTTTTTTTACTTTTTAAAAAAACCATTTCAAATCTCTTTATATCATACTTGAATATAGCATATTATCTGCATGCCTCATCTGGAGGAGGGTGATGTTTTTAGACAAGAAGTATACTATGCTATATTTAAGTTTATTATTCCGGTGTATCATTTTAAACATGATAGTATCTTTGATTACCCACCTCAATGAGATGATATTCTTACCTAGGGAGAGAAGTTTTCTAATCAGGAACCTCCCTCAATTGCTGCTGATGTTGAGGAGCCATGATGGTGATGGTGTAGACTGCATCATGTTTCATGTGAGGCCACACCTATTCTACAAGAAGAGGTCACCCCTCTATAATTCTACCCTCATCTGATTTTGGATGTGTATCAAGATGCATGGGATCTATTTGTGTTGTCAGGATATCCACGGTTTTTTTGGGTATATCTGATCTCAGCTCGTATTAGGGGTGTTATGAACTAGCCCAGGTACCCCGGTAACCCAATAACTGAGCCAATCATAACATATCCCAAAGGGTATTTCTGATCCCCATAGGTTGGTGACTAGAACCCAACATCATACAAAAAGGAAAGTGGGAATAATTTTTTCACTACCAATGTGGAAATGAACTAAAAAATCAGTATGCATACAAAAGAAACTCCACTGGGAGTAAGTTACCAAAATTAAAATAGGTATAACAACCTAAATTACTATAACCAAGTACCAAAAACTAGAAAAACTACCCAATTCCCAAAGGACGCAACTCACCAAGTCTACGAATCAACAACTAGAACCACCTCCAAGTGGTATTTTACCCCTACTCAAACCTAGAAGGAGATAATCTACAAACACCAGAAGGAATAGGTATTTTGTGGTATAAAATACCATTAGGGTATCCCTAAGTATTCCATAACAAGATTACAATATTAAATTAAACAAACAAAATGCTTTTAATTTTCAAATAAACAAGTTTTGAATTTTAAAGATCATATTTCAACAAATCATGCTTCACATTTCAAATAATGGAAATACTTTTCAAATGATGGAAATAATTTAAATAAAATATTCACATTTCAATTTATGTAATGTTTCTAAAATAATGGTTCTTTTCATAAATGGCTTAAATAAACACTTTTATATAAAAAAATTATATAAATCATAAGGCCTGTAAAATATTTTACAACAATGGCATATATTTATTTGAAAAAAAAACAAGCAAGAAACATTGACATATTCCTAATAAGGTACAATAGTTTCAGGATATATGGAATCCACACTCAAGGTGACATGGAAATATTTACATATGTATCTTTGAACTCATGCTAAATAGGACTCATCATCGTTTCCTAAGGGATATGATGTGCTGCATTTATGTTTTGGAACATTGTAAATCACAATGTGCCATCCAAATAACTCACTAACCACCCAAGGCTTTCATGTTCCCTTTTACAAATAAAGGATGGAATTTTTTTTCAATAAACCTTAAAATACAATTAATCCCACTCTCTATTTCAAATATTCCAATTTTCCATTTAAAACCCAAAATGAGTTTTTAATCAAAACATACCTTTTCACCAAGATAAAACCATAAGGTTTCTATCAAACCCATTTTAAGTCATTTTCAAAAATAGGGATTTGAAATCAATTCAAAATTCAATTTCACAATCCAATTTCACAAATTAAATTCAACAGTTTAATTTTTCACAAGATTCCATCAATTTCAAAATAAACCCTCAATTCAATAGAATTGGGGTTTTTAGAATTTTATATTAAATCCATTTCCATGATTAAATTAAATAATTTAATTGAAACAATTTATATCAAATCTAAAATTTAAATTAAACAATTTAAATTTTACAAATTTCCATAAACACACCCTAATTCAATGGAATTTGGAGTTTTCTAATTTCATGCCAAAAATCCATTTTTAAAACCTAAATTCAATGGAATTGGGTTTTTACATCAAACTAATTGAAATTAATTTAATAAAAATCAATATATTACATTTAATTCAAAAAATTGAAATTAAATAAAGAAATTTAGGGTTAACTGGGCATCATAATGGAACCATTTACCTCGATATCAATAGATCTTGCAACACTAAACCCTAATCGGGATTTTCAGCGAAGAAAAACAATCAAGGAATCTTGGAAACAAAAATAAAACTCAGGTTTATAATCTAAAATAGTGGGTATTAGATCCAAAAATAAAAATGGGGATCCACAGAACCCTAGGGAGGAGAAGGGAGATTGTGTGATATAGAGATCGGGGTGAGTAAACTAACTAGTAGAAGATTAAAGGGAATTCCTTACTTAGAATCGCTTTTGGGAGGGATCTGAGGGGCCAAAAACTCTTCTTGGGATCTTAAAGGATGGTATAAATCAATTAAGGGTCGTTTTGGTTTGTTGGGGACCTAAAAGGGGGGTTCGGGAATTTTTAATTAGAATTAAAATTAATTACAAACCCATCTGTACGGTTTCTTGGAAAGGGGCGCATAGTTTAGACAAACCATGTACAAGTTGTGTGTCTATTTTAAATGTGCCACATGATTCCTCCTAATATGGTACACAATTTTTAAACCATGTGCTAACTGTGTAAAATCCCACTGCCTTGGGTTGCATAGTTTTCTCTGAGAGGGCGCATGGTTTGGGAAAATTGTGCACCAACCGTGCACTAGCCTATAATTTTCAAAACTCTTAAAAATTTCACTTGAATTACCCTTAAACGAAACCCAAGCAATTCATGGTAAAATATGGGTTTAGGAATACCTTAAAATAGTAACATGATGTTACAACCTCCCCACCATAGAAACTTTATATCCCTAGAAATCCTACTCAAAATATTCCTTATCAAAAAGATGAGTCCATTGCTCTCTCATCAGTACCTACCTCTCCCATGTCTCATGAGAGTCATGATTGTGATTCCATAGAACTGAAACCAAAGGAATATTCCTCCCACGAAGTACCTTGGTTTTAGAATCAACTATCGTGATTTTTCATTTAGACATGGATAAATCACATTCAACCTCAAGATCACTCCAACTCAAAACATGAGATGGATTAGAAAGATAATTTTGTAGCTAAGATACATGGAAAAATTTATGTATCGACATCAGCTATAGTGGTAGTGCCAAATGGTAAGAAACTCTCCCCACCTGCTCAACAACCTCGAAAGGTCCCACAAAATGAGGAGCATGTTTACCTTTCCTCCCAAGCTATTGATGACCCAACCAAGGTAAAACTTTCGAGAACACTTGGTCACCAACTGAGAATTACAAAGGTATATGATGATGATTAGTATAATACTTTTATCAGATCTTTTTCATCAACATCCTCTAATGAATCATTTGAATCTTACTGTCGTCTCTTAGACTAAGCTAGGTCTATCCAAGGAACTTTCACCAATCTCTGACCAACACAACAGAGATCTGTAAGGGTGTCCATACAAGGCCTCAAAATTATCCATTCTAATCATAGACTAGTAACTATTTTTATAATAAAATTTAACCAACCACAAATGATCATCCCAATCTCCACCAAAGTCAAGAACACAATTGTAGATCATATCCTCAAGAATCTATATAGATATTTCTGTTTGGACATATGACTATGGATGGTATATTGTACTCAAACGAACATGACATCTCAGTGCCCACTGAAGGCCTCTCCAAAAGAGAGAAGTGAGCCAAGTATCTCTATCAGAAACTATATCAGATTGAACTCCATAAAATGGACAATCTCTTTCACATAGAGACTTCACAGTTCCTCAACTTTGTTTGTATCATGAATGGGTAAAAAGTGAGCTTATTTTGTCAACCTATATATTACAACCCATATTGAATTCTTCTTTCTCTAGGTACATGGAAACCCAACAAAAAAGTACACTGAGATTTCATTCCACTTCCAATTAGGTATTGGAAGTGGTTGAATCAAAATTGAAAGCTTTAGGTGCTCGTCTTTAACCTATTGGTATGTATAACAATGAGAAACAAAATTAGTGACCCCCCATCTCATACATGGACACTATAACTGTCGTTTCATTTCATAAAACATATTTGTGGTTATTTGGTGCATAGCCCACTGGGAACTATGTAAATCCCCCATCAAATATTTAGAGAACGACTAATCTAGCATTGTATCCCCACAACTAAGAGAGTCTCTAATGTTACAGAACTCATCATCAAGATATTTTTCCTAAATTATCAATTCAAGAAGAGTGGATTTCAATTGGTCATTGTAAAAGGAAATCTCATACCTTGTTTACTAAACTCCAATATGCAACTGTGAAAAAAGATCCATCAAGTTCCACTATTTAGATTATTCTTTCACTACATAGGTTATAAGTTTCCTTCTCAAAGAATCTACAATGATATTCCCTTTCCTCGGGGTATAGGTGATTTTGAAATAGAAATACTATAGGTATTCCACCCAAAGCCTCTGGAGGAGATTCAAATCTTTTTGAGAGAAGATATAACTCATGATTTTTTGGTATGAAAACACTGTAAACCTTTCTTCATAAAGGTAATTCCACCATGTACTAAGTAAATGCATAAAATCTACAAGTTCAAGTTCATGGGTAGGGTAATTATTCTCATGTGGCCTAAGATAACAATATCCATAAGAAACAACATGATTACCTTGTATAAGAACATATCCCAAACCTGAACCTGATGCATAATAGAAGACCGCATAGCCATGTCCAACCTCTGGAAGAGTCAACACTGACACAGTAGTCAAAATATCTTTTAACTCAACAAAATAATTCTGAAATTTTTCATTCAAAACAAAATTTACTCCCTTCTGAGTAAGGGTAGTCATCAGAAAATCCAACTTTGAGAAGTCTTTGATGAACCGGTGATAATACCCAACTAGACCCAAGAATCTCTAAATCTCAAAAATATTCCAAGGTTGTTTCCATATCATAATAGCTTTCCCCTTTTTAGGATCAACTAATATTCCATGTTCTGACACCACATATCCCAAGAATTTCACTTCCTAGATCCATAAATCACATTTCAAAAGCTTGGCATAAAGTTAGTGATTTCTCAATAGGCTCAGAACTGTACTCAGATGATGTACATGATCCTCCTCATACTTAGAGTAAACAAGGATGTCATATACAAAGAATACCATGAAGGTATTAAGATACTTGTGGAAAATCATGTTCATTAAATCCATGAAACTACAGGAGCATTGGTTAGACCAAATGGCATGACAAGGTACTCATAATGGTTGTACCTACTCCAAAAATATGTTTTCTAAATGTCATATACTTTTATCCTAAACTGATGGTATCCATACTGAAGGTCGATCTTTGAGAACCACTTTTCCCCTTTTAACTAATCAAACAAATCATCAATCTATAGAAATGGATATGTGTTCTTTATTATCACTCAATTGAGCTTCCGTTAATAAACACAAAGGCGAATTGAACCATCATATTTCTTATCAAAGATAATTGACGCCGCCTAAGGTGACACACTTCAGCATATAAAGACTCTTTCTATAAGATCATCCAACTAGGAATTAAGATCCTTAATTTTAGCTAGAACCATGCATTAAGAAATAATATAAATTGGTTGAGTACCAGGCATTAAGTTGATAGAAAACTCAACTTCCCTTACCGGTGGAAAACCAGAAAAGTTATAAGGGAACATGTTTGGAAACTCGATGAAAACTGTTGGAATATCATCACTCAAATATTCTTGCTCCACATCAAAATAAAACACTGATATCACTTTCCCAACTCTAGATAGGATAGTTCGGCTCTACTCGACCTTGGATCCCATTCTCCTTGGAAGACTCAGCACACACCAACAGGCATAGTGAAGGAGACATGTCGAACATAACAATCAATCCATACTTTATTAGAAATTATCCAATACATCCCAAATATGACGTCAATATATTTCATGTAGAGAACTAGAAAAATCCAAGAAATCTCAACATATTATAGAGATAAAACATAAGCGGGACAATAGAGACCCTACTCTCTCTTCATACCAAGGGGTGTCGTAATATCCATTGTACAAGATAAAAGATTCATAGAAAGATTTAGAAGGTTAACAATACAGGTTGAAATAAATGAATGAGATGCACCAATATCAAATAAAGCAGTCACTACTGATGAAGCTATAGTAATGGTACCTCTCACGGTCACTGGACCCGTATCTACTTCCTCTGAAGACTCTTCTACTATGTAAAGAAGCTTCATTTTGGATGTCTGTGGATGGAAGCCTTTTTCACGTGAAGCATCTAATTTATTCATAGTTTTAGAAGGTTCTAATGATCCCATACCACTATGATAAGTGTAATAAACATGGAATAATATTTTCAAGTGACCCAAGCATCCATAGGATCTATAGTTCTTGAGTTCCTCAGTTTAAACCATCTTTGAATGCCCTCACTTGCCACATCGGTAGAAAATCAAAGGGCCTCTCCCAGGCACTACAAGAGGTATATAATGACCCTAATATCAAGAAAAAACATGATAATCGTCATGATTCCTCTTTCCCTTAGAGTAATTCACACTTCCACTAGGAGAGAAAGAAACTCCTGATAACCCTAACTTTCTAGGCATGTCTATTTCAATCATCAGTGCTCTATCTAGTAAATCAGCAGAAGAAGGAAGTTTCAGCAAGAAAAACTGAGAATTAATATCCTAATTAATTATCAAATTGAACCTTTGATCCTTCATCTTCTCATTTGATACTATCTTAGGTACTGAATTCATGATCTCAAAAAAAATAGTTTGCATACTTTTTCATGGTCCTGTCAGCCTAATCAAGTTTGAAAAACTCTATAGCCTTGGACAATAACATCAAATCTAGATAAAACTAGTCCATTAAAAGAAATTTGAATTATTTATACTCTAATAACTCATGCTTATTTGTCCTTACCATCATGGCCCACCATCTCTTGCTCATTCCTTCCATCACAAAGGTGGAACACTTTACCTTGATTTTGCCGGGTGTCCAAGAACCCAAAAAAAATGATTCATTCTACTCAACCACTTCTCATCCTCTTGATTATCATTTAAGTATTTAAATGATGTTAGATTATATCGAAGGAACTCTTGAAAAAAAATCTTAAGAATATTCCTCTGAGGTTATACAGTTGGAGCTTGAATGGGAACCGGAGGTGGTGCCTATCTGAGAACTTGGATAGTGCGCACAATCACCTCAAATTGATTTGGGTAAATGAGAGGATTTTATAACTAAGGTTCAGTATAATATTCCTCTTAGATATGATTCTCACATCTTCTCAGGGGCATGATGCTACACAATATTAGCATACAACAAGGAAGACATCAGATAAACACTCAAATAGAGCAATAGGGGAAATTAATCCCAACAGATAGACTACATGATTTGGATTTCAATCTATCCAAATTAAAAGTAGGTAAAAGACTAGAACTAATCCTCAAGACATCCTTCATAAACCACCCCTAGTTACTTAAGGTTCATTACTATGAGGACTGTTCAGGAACTCAATCGCAACTACCTCCTAAGTCCTGACAAGATTACACAAATGTATACAGACTTCAAGACAAATGCTCAACCTGGATCTCTGATACCACATTGTCACAAACTAGGCTAGGTACTCTGGTAACCTGATAATTGATATGGTCTTGATATAGATTAAAGGGAATTCCTAATCCTCATGGGTCAGTGACTAGCATCTAGAATTATACAAAAAAGGAAAGTGGGAATGATTTTGCCACTACCAATGCAGAAACAAACTAAAAAAATAAGTATGCATACAAAAGAAACTCCACTGGGAGTATGGTAATAGAAGTAAAACAGGTATAACAACCCAAAGTACTACAACCAGGTACGAGAAAACCATAAAAACTAACCATGTCCCAAAGGACGTAATTCACCAAGTCGATGGATCAATAGCTAGAATTACCTCTAAGTGATGATTTACCCATGTTCAAACCTGGAAGGAAATAATCTACAAACACCTGAAGGAACAATTAGGGTATGAGCTAAAATCCTAGTGGAGTCTCGCCAAGGATTCCATAACAAGATATAAATATTAAATTAACCAAATAAAGTTCTTTTGATTTTCAAATAAACAGTTTGGCATTTTAAAGAGCATATTTCGACAAATCATTCTTCACATTTCAAATGATGGAAATACTTTTCAAATGATAGAAATACTTAAAACAAAATCTTTAAATTTAAATTGATGGAATGTTTATAAAAATGGTGCTTTCTACAAATGTCTTAAATAAAAACTTTTATATAAAACAATTTATATAAATCATAAGGCATGTAAAATTGTTTACAACAATGGAATATATTCATTTAAAATACAAACAAGCGAGAAACATGGTCATTTGTCTAATAATGTATGCCAATTCTATGCTATAGGGACTCCTCACTCAAGGTGACATGGAAATATTTACATACACCCCTTTGAACTTTGGACAAAGAGGACTCATCACCATCACCTAAGGGATATGATGTGTTGTATTTATGTTTTAGAACATTGTAAATTGTAAAGTGTCCTCCAAATAACTCACTAACCACCTAAGTATTGAATGTGAAATGATGGGAAATTTATTTCAATAAACCTTAAAATAAATTTAATTCCATTCTCCATTTCAAATATAGTTATCTTCCATTTAAAAACCAAAAGGGGTTTTTAATCAAAACATGTCTTTTCACCAAGATAAAACCCTAAGGTTTCTATCAAAACCATTTTAATTAATTTTATAAAATATGGATTTGAAATCAATTCATAATTCAATTTCATAATCCACTTTCACAAATTAAATTCAACAATTTAATTTTTCACAAGATTTCATCAATTTTACAATAAACCCCCAATTCAATGGAATTAGGGGTTTTCATAATTTTCCCTCAAATCAATTTCCAAAATTAAATTCAATAATTTAATTGAAATAATTTCCATCAAATCCACAATTTAAATTAAAAACTTTAAATTTAAAAATTTTCCATAAACACACCTCAATTCAATGGAATTGGGGGTTTTTTAATTTCATGCCAAAAAAACATTTTTAAAACCCCAATTCAATGGAATTGGTTTTTTCCATCAAACTAATTTAAACCCATTTAATAAAAATTAATAAATTGAATTTAATTAAAACAATTTAAATTAAATAAATAAATCTAGGGTTAACATAGATTGGGCATTTTAACGGAACCACCTACCTCAGGATCAACGGATCTCGCAGTGCCAAACCCTAATCAGGATTTTTCAATGAAGAACGACGGTCAAGGAATCTGAGAAACACATATAAAACCTAGGTTTATAATCCAAAACAATGGGTATTATATCCAAAAATCTATATGGGGATTCATGGAACTTTAGGGAGGAGAAGATAGATCGCAGGATATAGAGATTGGGGTGATGAAACTAACTGGGAGAAGATCAAAGAGTGTTCCTTGAGTTTTAAATAGTTTATGGGAGGGATTTGAGGGACCAAAAACTATTCTTGGGAGCTCCAATGATGGGAGAAATCAATTATTGGTGTTCCAGTCCATTGGGGACCTAAAAGGGGGGTTTGGGAATTTTTAATCAAAATTTGGATTGATTAAAAACTCGTATTCATGGTTTCCTGGGCATGGACACACAGTTTAGAAAAATTATGTGAAAGTTGTGTGAATATTTTAAATAGGTTTCATGGTTCTTCATAAGATGGTTCATGGTTTGTAAACCATGCAAAATATCACTTCCTTGGGTTTCATGGTTTTCTCTGAGAGGGTGAACGATTTGGGAAAATTGTGTGCTAATCTCGTACTACCCCCTAATTTCCAAAACTCTTAAAAATTTCACATGAATTACCCTTAAACAAAACCCAACCAAAGCATGGTAAAAAGAGGGGTTTAGGAATACCTGAAAATAATAACATGATGTTATAAGGGGTCATTTCTCATACATCCATCTTTTGTGATTAAGCCTTCGCAGGCCTTATGGTTCCCCCAACAGATGATGGAAAGTCCTTCCACTTACATAGTTGGAGAAGGATCGGGTGAACATTAGGACATCTAGATAACACCTCCTCCTGATGAGTTGCACCCATAGCATCAGTCATTCAAGGTTCCAATTCCTTAGGAACACCCCTCTTCAGCTTATCATACTCCACCCCACCAAAAAGGTCGGTGATCTCGATATGGGCGTCTCATTCGCACACTAGAATGTGGGACGAGACCTTGTTATTGACAGTGATTGTACGCATTCATTTATATGTTTTTTATTGACTTGAATTATTTGAAACAACAATGTATTTTATCTTCTATATTATTGTTTTTATATTAAATTGATGAAATTATTTTTACTTTCAACTTTTTATTACATGTTTAGCCAGTGTTTTAATTTTCATTTACATTTTACTTAGAGTTTAAATTTTATAAGCTTTCAAAGTCAAATGATTGAAACATAGGAAAACTTATTAAATTTAAAGTATGTAACTTTAAAATATTATAAAATATTAACTATAAAAACAATCTAATAAAAACGTAAAACATAGCCTAAGAATCTAAAAATTTGTTGAATATAAAAATAATTTCATCAATATAATAAAAGAAAATTATTTACATGATACAAACATTATTGATTAAAAACATAATATTACACATTTAAACATATGTGCACATAAATTATAGTATAATTAAAATCTAAATGAAATTTAGAACATTGATTAAATGTGTAAAAAATAAATTAAAATACAAGGAATGTAAAAATAATTATAAATACAAATGTAATGTTTAAAAACAACAATATATTGTGTCATTAAAATTATTTTTCAATAATTGTTTTCACGAAATGTTTTTTATTTTCAATTATTTTTTTTATGTTCAATAATTGTGTTAAATTTTATTTAAATTGTATTTATACTTTATTATTTATAGACTTTCAAAGTCTCCAACATGAAACAATATTGTGTTTCATGTAGGTGACTTTGAAAACGAACAAATTATAAAATTTAAATGAAATTTGACAAACTAATTCAACTTATAAAAAAATGATTGAAAATTAAAAAAAAATCATAAATATAATAAACAAAGCTAATTTACTTGTCATAAAAATTATTTCTTAAAATCATAACATTTACACTTTAAAATATTAATGGGCATAATTCTTATTAAGTATTATATTATTAATTACATTACTATGAAGTATTATTAATTATGTTATTATAATTAAATGTCAGTAATTTTATTATTAATAAATATTAAATATATTATTAAATATTTAAAATTATGTAAATAATATAATTATTAATGTAACTAATAAAACAGTTAACAATGTAATTTAAAAAATATTAATTAAATTAGTAATATAAAAATATTAATTATTAATAATAATGGTATTTTTAAAAAATATATTTTTATATATATGAATATAAAAATTCAAAATAAAAATACAAATAAAAAATTTAAATATACAAACATTTAAATTTTTAATTTATTAAATTATTTTATGATTATTATTAATAAAAATATATATTTTAAATATAAAAACATTTATATATTTTTTAATTATAATATAATTATTGTTGTTGTTGTTGTATTTCTACAATGGTGTTATAGCTATTAACATTTGTATCCAAATTTTGTGGCAAAGTCAGCATTGGACTTCATGTCTTTAGACCGGGTGAAAAAAGGATAATGGCGTGAATAACATCCACGCCAATAGTTTTAAAAATATTTTTAAACTAGAATTATTTTAATAATTTTTTTATGGAAACGTAAATTAAAAAAAACCCTTTGGCGCTCGTCGAGATCGAGGTCGGTGCTTGGTGTCGAGCTACTGTTGCATGTGTTTTTACTTTCATGCGAGTGGGAGATCAAGTCCCCATTATGCCAAGGTGTTTCTCTAATCATTTAACCCAGCATCTATGGTGGTTGGATTTTGGGAATATTGCTTAAAATGACTAAAATTTTGAATTTAGTTGATTTTATTAATTAATAGATTAATAAAATGAATGTTTAGCTATTTATAATCATTTTAATTCTTATTTTGAGGGTGAAGGATAAGGGTGGATTAAGTATAGGAATATTCACACTATGATACATAACTTTTACTTGGTGATAGGTAATATCTTCCATAATATACATAAGATTTTCTGAATCATACATAATTTACCTTTGTACGTAAGGAATATGCCTTAATACCCAAAAAATTTAATTAAATGTTAATAAAAAGTAATAAAATTTAATTAAATATTAATAAATAATAATTTAATATAAATAAATATTAATTAAAAATCATAAATATTTATAAAATATCAATAAATATAAATAAATATTAATACATATTAATTAAATAATAAAAAATATAAATAAAATACTAATAAATATTAATAAATATCAACAGATTATTTTTGAAAATTTATAAATATTTATAAATATAAACTAAAAATTAATATTTTTTTGAAGGTGGCACTTTGGTCAAAAGACCAAAGCAAAGTTTATTAAAAAAGAAGATCTTACAAGATTCTAAAAGACGGGATCATATTACAATCTTTCACATGAAGAGGAAGCAAGTTGCCCGAGAGGTCCTCCAATCAGGTTATGTCTTGCGCAACCCCTTTATTGGCGAGTCCATCAGCCACCATATTCACTTCATGGTAAGTATGAGTTGCAATGAAATTTATGTCTTGAAATGAGCGGAGAAAATTCATCCAGCGCGTAGTAAGCGGCCAAGCTAAATGAGTCATTCCCTTCTAAATGGCCTACACCATAGTAGTAGAATCACTTTCAATCCACAAATTATTCCAACCGCGTTGCATGGAAAAGAAAATGGCATGAATCACACTCAACATTTCAGATTCCAGAGAGGTTATAGAACCGTAGCCTCCAAAAAACCACCCTATGATCTGACCAAGATGATTCCCGAAGATGGCGCCACATCCTGCGGGGCCTGGATTTCCTTTGGAGGCTCTGTCCACATTGATTTTAATCCACCCTGGGAATAGAGGCCTCCAGAAAACCTCAAGCGTGTGTCTCATCTGGCTAAAAGTGGAAACAACCCTAAGGTGAAATAGAATCATAAAATTTTCCACAGAGTTGTCATAATACCCTTTCTGAATTAACTCACCTTTACAAATAGCGATGATAATCCTTATTCTACCTACATTAATGTTAGGTGAGAAATTGTTATGAAGAATTTCATTTCTGTCATACTAGATTACATGAATAAGCTCATGTACCCCAGAAAAAAACAAGTTTGTTATTTTTTGGGAGTTCTCCATATTCACATAGCATTTTAGTTGTGCATTGATAGAGTCAAGAATCGTCCATCTGCAATCAAAAATGTCAAAAATATAGTTATAAATAGCAGTAGTTGTAGCACAAGACAGAAATAAATAGTTAGTATCTTCTCTATGTTAGTTAAAAAGACAACATTTTGAGAAAATATGGATCCCAAAAATTTTCAAAAAAGAATCAGTGGGGATCCTATTATAGGAAAGACGCCAAATAAGAGTGAGTCTTGAAGGTTTAATCCAAGAATTATCAAAAAAATTAATCCACTTAAAGTAATTATTAGAGTTATGAAAAGAATGATTTTAGAAGTTTTTGGAATTTAGAAAACCATTGTGAGCAGGTTCCCAAATTAAAAAATCCTCCAAGGTAGCAAAGTGATAATTATCAATAATGTGAATGACATTATCAGGGAGATTATCAATATGGGAATTGAGAACATTGTTGATAGTGTTGTTGATAGATTTAGGGGAATGATCAAGAAGAAATAAAAAATAAGAGGAGCACCAGTCCAGTTATCTAACCATAATTTCATGGAGGAGTTTCTAGTGACCATCCATCAAGAATTGTTTATAACATTGACAAACATATTTCTGATTAAGGGACAAATATAATAGTTTAGGAAGTTCTTGTTACTTTTCTTCAATCTATACAGAAACCTATTTTTGATGAAATTAATTTATGGGGTGTCGTTGTGAATTAGGTTCCAAGTGATTCTAGCTTGAAGGGCCTCGTTAAAGAGTTTTAAATTTTTAATACCAAGGCCACCCTTATCTAAAGGCTTACATCAAGTATCCTAGGGGATAGTCACCAGTTTTCTATCCAAAGTGTTTCCATTCTAAACAAAGTTTTTGTTATGCACGTTCATTTTTTTATAAGACTAGTCAGCCAATTGTAGACCATCATAGAGTATACCAATTTGGATATAATGACTGATTTGACAAGACAAAATCTCCCTGCCATATAGAGAGATTTACCTTTCGAAGTGGAATGCTAATTAATAATTTGATCAATAATGTTTGAAAAATATCCTGCTTTGGGTCTTCTCCAAAATATGGGGACCCCAAGGGATTTGAAGTAAATTGTTCCTTCTTTAATGCCAAGTTCATTGGTGATGGAATTTTTTCTACTAATCAGAAAGTTTTTTCCAAAATAGATGAAAGATTTATTACAGCCAATGACCAGACTTGAGACCTCCTCATAATGAGTGAGAGTAGATTTGAGAGTTCTGATGTTTTTTATATCACCCTTTAGGTACAAAATGATGTCATCTGCATAAAGAAGATGTGTGGGAGAATTCACATTTCTGTAATCGTGAATAGGTTTAAGTTTATTTTGACCAACTAGCTGAGTGAGAAGATGACTTAAATAATCCTCTGCAATAGAAAAAAGGGTTGTAGATAGGGGGTCTCCTTGTCTGACACCCTTGGTTCAATTGAAGTATCCTATGAGAGAGCCATTGATTGGGATGGAAATGTGGGCTGAGCAGAAAAGGGTTTTGATTCTAGAGATGAATATATTATTGAATCCAAATCCATGAATAACTTTGAATATGAATTCCCAATCAATTATGTCATAGGATTTTCTAATGTCAAGTTGTATGGAAATGTTTCCACCTATATTTTTATTATTTAACATATTAGTGCATTCAGAGGTGAGACAAATGTAGTCCTAGATGGATCTACCTTTGACAAAACCAAATTGATTCTAGGAGATAATTTTGTCTTTAATAGAGGTGAGTCTATTCGCAATCAGTTTGGTGATGATTTTATAGAGGGTGCTAATAAGGGTTATGGGTCTAAAGAGGTAAATTTTAGAGGCATTGTCTACCTTGGGAATCAAAGTAAGAAATTGTGCATTCAACCCATGTGGTAGGCAGCCACTAGAAAATAAATGCTTAACAAGATTTAAAACATAAAATTGGATTATATCCCAATAATTCTGATAGAATCCATTATTAAAGCCATCAGGACCTGAGGTACTGTTAGGATTCAGGCTAAAGACAGTGTCTCTGATTTTATGATCAAAGGAAACACCAACGAGGAAAGTTTTATCCACATCAGTGATAATGTGAGGAATGATATCATGAATGAGGTCTTTGATAATGCCTGGGATATTAAATAAAGACTCAAAGTAGGAGACAACATGATTGGATATGTCCTCTTCTTTATCCAAGAGTTTTGTATCCATATTTGAGGGAGGCAAGAGGTCTACAGGCTTTTCGGACTCTCTGTAAGGAATTGTAGAATTTGGTATTTATATCACCATCAGTTAACCATTTGATTTTAAGAGTTTTCTTACAAATGTTGTCCTTGAAATTGAGAAGTGAAATAAGTTTCATAGTAATGTAAATTTTGTGATTATGATCCGAATCAAAATCCAAGTGAGTGTTATTGTTTTGAATTTGGTGAAGTTTGTTCTAAAGAAGTAGGATTTCGCAGTCAATTTTTTTGGCTTTCACACAACACCATTTTTTAATTTTTTGTTTAATAAATTTTAATTTTAGGGTACAAGCAAAGGAATCGTTGGTTAAAGTCATGGAAGACCAAACTTGATTAATGAGATTACAACATTCAAGGTTTGAGAACCAAGCATTGTTGAATCAGAAGGGAAGAGGAGGTTTCATAGTTTTGTAAGATATAGTGACCAAGATAGGATGATGGTAAGAGTGTATTTTTGAGAGGGTGGTGCTAGAAATGGTGTCCCATTTATCTAAGTCATGATCATTAGTGAAGGCTCTATCGAGTTTGTTCGCAACAACTCTATTATAATGATTCTTGTACCATGTATATTTGGCACCGAGTAAAGCAATTTCAATTAAACCAGTGTTTTAAATACCAGATTTAAATTCCCTCATAGATAGAGTTGAGTGGAATGGACCAAGTTTTTCACTTGAGGAGAGAATAGCATTAAAATCTCCAACAACAAACCAAGGAAAGTGAACAATAGAACTCAAGAGAAAGAGGTCATTCCAAAGATTCCTTTTATCCTGATAGTTGTTCTTAGCATAAATAAAGAAAAAAATGATGTGTGCAATAAATCATAAAATCACAAGTGAAACTTTGATCAGTGATATGAAAAATATTAACATTAGACAAAGATGATTGAGCAAAAATCCAAAGAGTATCCAGATTTGTGATGCTTTGACATGCACTTATAAAGGTGTATCCAAAATGACAGAAGTGAACTAAATTAGTGGAAAAAGTGATATTAGGTTTAGTAATGGAAAAAACTCAAGGTTTTTGAATGTTGACAATTCATTTTAAAATAATGAAGGTGTCATGATTTGTAATACCTTGACAGTTCTAATATAATATCTTCATTTAAACCTGCGTTTGGATTTAGAACTCCCTTTTTTCTTACTATTTGAGACTTTATTCCTAGTTGATCTTATCATATTTTTAGACATATTAGGGATTATATTAAACTCCTACTACCCTTTAGTGTCGTCTAAGGTTTTATCATTATCAGTTGCAGGCATAACATGTAAGGCGGTATCATGCATGATGTTAGTATCAGTTGATGCCTTAGTAAGACTAATAACCATATTGTTAACAGCATTCTAAATTATTGATATTAGAAGAAGTATTCTTGACCTCATTAAAATAGGTACCTGAAATGTTGCATGGCTCAGGGGTACCTGACTGTTTTTCTATGTGAACAGTTGAGTGCAGTTTTGTGATTGAATCACAAGATGAGGTGATTAGCCCAATGTGATTTTTCACATTCTACTCAGAGAAGCCAGATGTTGTATAGTTATTCTGCTTAGTAGAAATCATAACCATCTTTCTAGAGAGATTTTTTTGAAATCTAGTCAAGTAACCAGCTTGTATAGTTTGTCCTCCTGTACTGAAATCTAGATCAGTGAATTCTGAAGCCGATAATCATTATTCTTTATAGTCCAGAGCTAGGGTCTCCCTAATAGGAATAACAGTATCTTCAGAGTCCATGTGGTATTTCATCGGCTGAGTAGGAACTGGGGAAGTGGTCTATGCTGTAATGTTCACAGGGTTTCCTACCTTACATTTAGTCAAATCAATGTTGGCTGAATTGGAGGCCATACCTATGCAATCTGAGGAAAACTGTCCATAAGTGCACGCCAATATCACTACATTCTTTCCAGTATGTGACTTCTATGATAAATGGCCAGATATGTCCATTTCTGAAGAAGCGGGGTTGTGTGTGATGTCCTTTATCAGAGTACAATGAATATCCACCTGGTGTGGACTAGTAACTAGAGATGGGACAGAATAGTTGCCCCTCGAATTACCTTTACTGGTTACCCTAATATGGGGGGAATAAACTGTAATATCGTCAACAACAGCTTGTTCCTCAGTTTTTTCAATTAGTTATTTATCTTGAATGACATTCACAACCAATTTTTCAATATCTTTTAAAATTTTATGTTTTATATTGTTATTTTCTTCCATTTCAACCAAATTCGCCCATGTATTACCTAAGGTATATCCTAAATGGTTTGAGTGAGATTATTTATTAACCCAAATTTCAGTTTTTTCTTTTGGAGGTTCAGTTTTATCGGTGATTCTCTTCTTACCTCTTCTTTTTCTAACCTCAATGATATTTAGTCATATTTAATGATATTATTACTATTTAATAATTAATTTAAGATGATTATTTATTATATTAATATGTAGTATTATAATCCATATTATATATAATTTATAAATAATGGTTAGCATGTTTTTAAATAATGTGGAAATAATGATTTAAAAACATACAACATGTATCACCAATCTAATTTCAATTTAATCTACATCTATGGCCTGGATGCTCCTCTGTACCGCAGTCAAGAATATATTTGATGCATCCAAGTTGTGTATGTCTATGTCTCTATTATGGTGTATGTTGCCACTATAAAATAAAGGGGGAGTAGTGGCGGTTATTTTTTGGACTAGCGTCGGTTTAAACTACAACCTATTAGTATCGTGGCGGTTTCAAAAACCGTCGTGTATTACACGGTCGTGGGTTATATATTAGCGGTTTCAATAATTTCATGATGGTTTTATTATGTGATATTTTTGGAGTATTTAGTAGTAGTTCCTATCTCATTTAGTGATGGTTTTTTTATAAGAAAAATATTATGGAGAAATATTTAAAAAACGTAAAGAACTGTCACTAATATGTTTAGTGGCGGGTTTTTTTTAGTGGCAGTTAATCCTAACCACCACTAAACATATTTTATTTATTTTTTTTTAGTGACAGTTTCTACAAACCGCTGCTAAATAAGAGATTTTTTTAAAAAATATTTAATAAAAATTGTAAATATAAAAAAATTGACATGCAATAAACTAAAACATGAATATATGATAAACCATCACACATATGACATACGTCCATAACAAATATACAAACATGCACAGTCATCATAACCTCAATCTCAATTAACCCATACATCTATCGGCCTCCACTGTATCCACGTCATAACCAATATAGATCCATGTCACGACCTCCACTGTGTCTATCTTCCTCCACTGCATCTCATCAACTGAAACTGATCATGTCATCTCATCAACTGTAATAAAAAAGAAAACAAAAATTAAAACTAAACATAATAAATCATAACTACAGTATAATAATTGATAGAATATTAACATACCATAGAAACTAAAAACCATCACAACTATATTTTGAAGAATTTTGTGGATCGGAATGATCAACCACCTGCCTACTGCTGGCATCTGCCACCTACAATGAAAACCAAAATATTTAAGATGAGAAATGCAAAAAAGAAAAACAAAAAATATATTCAGAATGTTGCATATAAAATTTTCTATTTTTATAATCAAAAAATACATTTTAATATAAAACAAAGAATATATATAATGAAAAACACTTTAAAAACATAAACTTACCTATTTAAGATAAGATTAAACACTTAAAACTAAAAAGGGATAAGTAAATATTCTAATTTATTTTTAAAATGACATGTGGTATACTTGAAATTTACTTAAAAAACAAATTTTAATGACTTTAATATCACAACATGTACTATATTTTAAAAATAACTTAGCAGTGGTTTTCCAATGATTTGACATCAATCTATAGTCATTTTTTATGGTTTTAACTGTTCCATGCATGTTTTAGGGTTTTAAAACACTAAAAACACATTTATGGCCATAACGGGTAAATAGTCATTCTAAATGGAGTTCCATCAGTTCCTACATTTCATAATTAAATATACCATCATTGTCTCTTGATTTCAGGGCAATCTGACATTGTTTTCCTAGTTTTGACCCTCTTACACTTGTTTTTAAAGGTTTTTGTACCTTTAAGAAGTGATTATTGATTCATTCTGACCAAACCACACATCAAATTGACATGATGTCTATGCATACATATAAAAAATAAATTATTAGTGGTTTTCCAATGATTTGACTTTAATTTGTGGTTATTTTATATGATTTTGACCATTCCACACATGCTTTAGTGTTTTAAAACACTAAAAACATGTTTACAACCATAACTGTAAAACTATCATTCAGAATGATGTATTTTCAGTTCATAAATTTCATAATTAAATATATAGTCATTGTCCCTTGATTTCAGAAAAATTGGACATTTTTTTATGGTTTTGATCCCCCAACACTTGTTTTTAAAGGTTTTTGTACCTTTAAGAAGTGGTTACTAAGTCATTCTAACCACACCGCACATAAGATTGATGTGTTATACATACATACACGTCTAAAATAACTTATAGGTGGGTTTTAAATGATTTGACGTCAATTTTTGGCCATTTTATATAGTTTTGACCATTACATGCACGTTTTAGTGTTTTAAAACACTAAAAATGCGCTTATGGACATAATGGGAAAACCATCATTCGAGATGATGTTTCGTCGGTTCCTACATTTAAAATTTAAATATATGGTTTTTTTCTCATGATTTCAAGTCAATCCAATGTCATTTTCCTAGTTTTTTTCCCCAAAACTTGTTTTTAAAGGTTTTTATACCTTTAAGAAGTGGTTAATGAGTCATTCTGACCACACCGCACGTCGGATTGATGTATTGTTTGCATGTAAACATTAAAAATAAATCAATGGTGGTTGTCCAATGATTTTATTTCAATATGAGGCCTTTTTATGATTTTGATCACTTCATACATGTTTTAGTGTTTTAAAACACTAAAAACGCGTTTATGGACATAATGGGAAAACCATCATTTAGAATGGCATTTCGTCAGTTCCTTCATTTCAAAATTAAATATATGGTCATTTTCCCTTGTTTTTAGAGAAATATGACATCATTTTCTTGGTTTTTACCCCCTAACACTTATTTTTAAAGATTTTTGTACCTTTAAGAAGTAGTTATTGAGTCATTCTGACCAAACCACATGTAAAATTGATGTGTTTTCTGCACTTACATGTCAAAAATAACTCATTTGTGGTTTTATAATGATTTCACATCAATATGAGGTTGTTTTCTATGATTTTTACTATTCCACACATGTTTTAGTGTTCTAAACACAAAAAATCACATTTATGGCCATAATGGTCAAACCGTCATTAGGAATGAAGTGTCTTTAGTTCATATATTTCACAATTAAATATACATTAGTTTTCCCTTGATTTCTAGGAAATCTGACATCATTTACCTAGTTTTTACCCCCCCCCCTGATGCATGTTTTTAAAACTTTGATATCTTTTAAAATTTCTTATTAAGTCATTCTGAGTACACCATACATTGAATAAACATGATGTTTTCTTGTACATGTCAAAAATAATTAAATGGTTGTTTTCCCATGATTTCACATCAATATGAGATCCTTTGTTATTTTTTTGGTCGTTAAACGTGCATTTTAGTGTTTTAAAACACTAAAAACTTATTTATGGGCATCACAAACAAACTGTAACTCTGATTGATGTGGTGTCGATTCTTACATTTAAAAAATAAATATGTGGTTATTTTTTTATGATAAATTTTGTAATAATTAAATATTTTTTTAAAAATATAATTGTATAATTAATATATTATTAATAAAATTAATGATTTAGCACACCCTGCCCAGTGGTGTACTGTTTCACACCCTATCTTGTCACACCGCCCGTCATGCCCAGTTCAGTCACACCACACCTCATACCTGGTCTACCTTGCACCTACACCACGTTCTTTACTCAAAGAAATTGAGTGCTTGAATTTGTTACAATAGGTTCACTACAAACAAATCTGTTCTATGCGGTGGTTTTTTTACTACTAGCAGTGGTTTAAACTACCAATACATTATTTAGTGGATGTTGAGTAAACTGCCATGTTTTTCATGGTCAACAGTCATTTATCGGAAATTTTGATAGTTGAGTGATAGTTTTTATATGTGTTTTTTTGGGTACTCGGTGGTGAGTTTTTATTCAGTTGGTGATAGTTTTTTTAACAAAAAAATAACATGGGGGAAGTTAATGGGAAATCTCACCATCTCACAAGCAAGCTGCCCAATAATCTGCCCATAGATTCTGAAAGCGTCATTATCTCACTAGAAGTATCAGATACAACAAAATTACTATGATCCACAGAAGATGATGGTAGTGGTGGAGTGTTATGAGATGTTGATCGGCTAGGATCCTGAATTTTTTTGTTCTTGGCATTCCTGCATTTCAAATGGTTAAGGTATATTAAATGTATAAAAAATTAAAATTTAAAATTTTTTTACAAAAAAAGAAAAGAAAAACTAGAACAATGTATATATATATGAAACACTTTTCAATGAGAAATTGTAATATATTTTCATTACCAATTTATACGTTAAATTATCTCAATCTTTATTATCTTCATTATTATCAATATCCATTGTGACAAGTCCTTCATTTTCACCCTCTCTTTCAAGTTATACTATTTCAATATTTTTAGGAAAAAACTGTTCAATGTTTTTTGGTTGATGAGGTTCACTATCACAAAGCACCAATTTATCTTCCTCTCCCATATCATATAATTCTCTCTACTTTAAGTGTATAAAAACACTCAAACATTCATGTATTTCATCATCCATATAATAAACCATCTTCACTTGTGGAGCCAAGATAAATGGATCATGTTCTACATGATCACCAGTATCCATCAAATGAGAGAAGTTAATAGAAGTAAAATGTAATGAATCTATCATTATACCCCTATTAATGTTGACCCACTTGCATTTGAATAAGACTACTAAAAAATGGACATGATAGTTTAATTCAATTATATCATTCAGCTTCCCATAGTATCCCACCTTTAAAAATGTAAATACACCACTATTCTGAGCTTTAAATTCTTCTTTATGATAAATTGTATGAAACCTGAAGCCATGAATATTGTTGGCATCAAATATCTTAACCTTCCTTAGAGGACCTTGAGCCAAAAACTTCAAATCATTCAATATTTCATCTTGATTTTCAAAATTCATTATCTAGATAGAAAGATATAATTTGTTACTTTTAACATAGACAAAATAACCACACATCAATAATATGAATATGAGTATATACTTACATGACGGGTGAACCATTCGACAAGCTTCTTATTAACAGCTTTTGTTAATTCCATCTCATTTTGAGATCGACCGCTTAGTCGCCTCTTTGTTTGCAGTCACAATTCTTCAATAAATGAATCTGTAATAACACTATTAAGTATCACATATCTATGTTCTTATAACAACTCCAATTTAGTTAATGTAAAATTTGACCCCATTTCAATTGGTCATCCAATAGTTGTATTTTTTGTTTTTTTAAAGAAAAATGAAAATCTATCTACAACGTGAAAATTGAAAAAAGATAAACTATTTATTGGATATTTAGAAATGGTTTTAGTTTTAACACATACCTATCATAGGGTGTGGTAAAAGATTATTTTTATGTTTTCTTAGTGTATCATAGAGGCTGACCAGGGTCGTCTAGCTTGAGAATATTTTTCAGTTTGTTCACTTTCTTAATCTAATTCACCTAAGAAGTAATTATTTTTGTTGTTTTTTTGTTTTATGAAATAAATTAGATTTAATAAAATAAATGAAATTAAAAATAATAAAAAACTAACATTCAATTCTAAATTACCATGCAATTCTAAACAGAATGGAATTATGGAAGAATAAAATTTCTCCCAAGAGAATTTTTAGAGAGTATCTTCATTGACCATCTTCAAATAATCTTAGCGAACACACTCCATCGTATGTGTAAATAGCTTAGTATACCCTAATTATGAATGAAAATTCCACTTAGCGATCACCAAGAACACCCTCTATCCACCACCTCAATCGAGGGAAAATGGTTGTAGATTAAGAAGTTAAACCTTAGACAACCACAGTGAGGATTACACCCACTATAAATTATCCTTATAATTAACTCAAAGAATATTAAAAACATGGTCTTGGGTTCAAGAACCAGATTACACCCTTGGGATATTCCTTGGGTCAGTTACTCATGATCATGAGTATTATAGTTCACAATGGTAAGATGATAATAAGAATAGGAAAGAATAATAAAAATGGAAGAAGAAGAAAGAGGGTGGATGGGTAGACACAAAAATGAAAACAATGCATGAATTTATTAGAAATATAAATTGAAATTGAAAACTAAAACAAAAATAAAGAAAAAAAATAAATCAAGAATAAAATGAGAATATTTTTGGCTGGCCTCCCTCGGTGGAGATATCCTCCTTGGTGCCTTGAAGGAATGGGATATAGAATGGGATGGTTTGAGAGGGAGGAGCTCCCCTCCTTTTATAGAAAGAATTTTTTTCCCGAAGGTTTACACATTTTATCCCTAATAAATGACCTTTTCACGCGTTTCACCCTTCATAAATGTTGTTCCAAAATATCTTGTCCGTCTCTACTCAAAGTTTTAGCATATTTGGACATGTATTCCGATAGTTATTCCTATTTTACTCTGAAAATTTATTCTGTCCAGTCAGACTCTCTAATTTGAAAACCTATGGATTAGAATGCCTTAATGACCATTAAAACGGACAATTCATGCATTTGATCCTTCATAAAATATGTTTAAAAACATATTTTGCGTCCACCCACCTAATTTAATAGCAATTGGATGAATGAGTTAGGGACCTCACACCAAAAATCGACAGATCTGTAAACAGTTTTCATGGTCTAACTTGTGATCTTATTTTGAGCTTCCATATGGTCGATTCAGATTTTTGTCAAGAAGAATGAAATTAATCCTTGGATGTATAGAATCCTACAAAAAAAGAATTTATCAATTTTTATTAATATATAAAATTATATGTGAAAATACAGAAATAAATTAAAACTGTTAAAAATCTAAAATAAATCATTTTTACAATTAAGCTCAAAATACCACCAATATCATAAAATGTGGAAATTTATCTTAAAGTAACACTTTTGTGGGATTTAAAACAATTAAATTCAATTTAAATTTATTGAAAATATTTTATCTATTAATTCCCCCATACTTAAATTGTTCTTGTCCTCAAGTATAAAATCTCAACATGGAATTCAGAGGACACCAATGTTACCAATATTCAAATTTCAAAGTAATAAAATTTAAAAAAATTCAATGTCAAATCAAACTTTCAAAAATCCACATAAAATTTCAATTTAATTTCTTATTTTTCAAAGAAATAATCAAATCATTCATTTTACTTTTTTCCTTTGAAGAATAATGAAACTTATCCTTTCATTCATTCAACCTCCTTAATTCATTATTATTAAACAAGACAAATCATGATTTACCTTACCTTTGAATGTTTCCTCTCATATATCATGATAAAAATCATGTATAGTTATGATCATATCATGATAACATACTCCTTATCCATAATATTTTAAAAGAACTACTTTCTCCACTTTGTAAATACAAAAGGAACATAAAATCATGAGGACTTGCAATAAAGATTCAAATGACTCTAGAGCATAAGGTTGGAAGAATTTGATGCATTAAGAATTAAGGCTAAAGGAGGAGGATGATCTATTAAGTAAAATGCATGATATAAAAAGTAAAAGTGTAATAAAGTTATCCTCTTCAATGTAACAACACCTACTTCCCCCAAAACTCAAAGTAAGGTAATAATAAAGTAAGCATAATGAATGATTTGTGCACCCTATTAATTTTTTTTATTTTTTTTCAAAATTTATGATTAGATCAAACCTCGTATTCATCACCTAAACACATACGATCAAAATATCATCAGTCTGGAAAATGGTGATTTTTGGTTTTCCCAAATCACAACCCATTTTTCTCATTTTTTTAGTTTTTTTTTTTGTCATTTTTTTCATTTTTTTAATTCAAGTGGGGGAAACATTGAAGTACAATGAATGATTCCACAAACTTTTACAATTCCCACAATAGCACCCCCACACTTTTTCCTTGCAATGTAAATCATCCCTTCCACCATGACTGTCTTCACCCCTACACTTCAACTTTAAAATACCATGAAAATACCAAGAGTAAGGTAAGAATGGATAAAAATGGCTTAAAACATGGATCATCCCTATAAAGGTCATTCATTGTCTCTATAGGCTAAAATAAGGATTCATGTAAAGGTGGTGTTTAAGGATAAGGGTTTTTAAAAAGATGCCTCAGTCATTTTAAATGTGTTTTTGTACAGTCATAGCTTTGATAAGTTCAAATGCAAGTTCTAGTAGGTGACATGTCCTAAGATCACTCAAGAAATATGATAAAGAATAAATAGAAAGAACTTGGTCTATAAATAATATCAGGAATGAGACATATGATATTTGGGAAAATCACTCAAGGCATGATCAATAATAATAAATCATTTCACATGAACTTCAGAAGTTCAAAGCATGAAAAAGGTGTAGGAAATTTTATTTACATAAATCAACTAATTCCCTTAAATCACGAGTCCTCATTTCAATATTTATGATTCATTTCAATCGTTTTATTCTCCATTTTACTCATTCAATGTCATTAACATTGAAATCTAAAACATAGCATCACTGGATTCCTAAGAAACTCATGTCTCCTAGATAAGTCAAGTTAAGCATTAATTCAAGTGTGGGCATGCAATTCTTATCATTAAAGCTCAAAACATGTTTTGGACCAAAAAAATTAAGTATTTTAAAAGATAATCATAAAAAGTGAACTCCCTTTAGAGGAGGAATCCATGTATAGAGTACACTAGATCTACCCCCTTTACAATTTGGTACATATTTCATGGTGGAGGTAGGATGATGTATGGAACCTCATCCTCCTTGATTTCTACATGTGAAACATATTCTTTAAAATCCAGTGGTCTCTCCAGATGTGATGCATGAAAATAATAATCAAAAGAATACTCAAAATTTAAATTTGAAGCATTAATTTCAAAATAATCCCTTTTAATGTGGGAAGATTTTATATTTGGTTCTTCAAGAAGATCCACTGGGATCCTATTTTGATGCAAGCCTGTTGTAGGGCGTGGAAAAAGCATATTTTTATGTTTTCCTAGTGCAGTATAGAGGCTGACCAGGGTCATCTCAGTTGAGGAGCATTCTTAGTTCATTCACCTACTTAATCTAATTCACCTAAGAAGTAATTATTTTTGTTGGTTTTTTTTGTTTTATGAAATAAATAGAATTTAATAAAATAAATTAAATTCAAAATAAGATGAAACTAATATTCAATTCTAGATTACCATGAAATTCTAAATAGAATGGAATTATGGAATAAAGGAATTTCTCCCGAGATAATTTTCAGGGAGCACCTTTATTGACCAGTTTCAAATATTATTAGTGAACACACTCCATCGTATGTGTGAACACCTTAGTCTACCCCAGTTATGAATGAAAAGTCCACTTATCGGTCGCCAAGAACACCCTCCATACACCTCCTCAATCGAGGGAAATTATTGTAGATTAAGAAGTTAAACCTTATACAACCACAATGAGGAGTACACCCACTATAAATTATCCTAGGAATTAACACAAATAATATTAAAAACATGGTCTTAGGTTTAAGAACCTGATTACTCCCTTGGGATATTCCTCAGGTCAGTTGCTCATGATCATTATTATTATAGTTCATGATGGTAAGATAAGAAGAAGAACATAAAATAAGAAGAAAAATGGAAGAAGAAGAAAAGGGGGTGGATGGGTAGACACAAAAATGAAAACAATGCATGAATTTATTAAAAATATAAATTATAATTGAAAACTAAAACAAATAAAAAAAGAAATAAATTAAATTAATAAGAAAATGAGAAGATTTTTGTTTGGCCTCCCTCGGTGGACATGTCCTCCTTTTGTGCCTTGAAGGAATGGGATGGAGAATGGGATGATTTGAGAGGGAGGAGCTCCACTCCTCTTATAGGAAGAATTTTTCTTATGAAAATTGATGCATTGTAGCCCCAATAAATGACCTCTTCACGCATTTCACACTTCATAAATGTTTTTCCAAAATATCTTTTCTGTCTCTCCTCAAAGTTTTATCATATTTGTACATGTATTAAAATAGTTATGTCTGTTTTACTCTGACAATTTATTCTGTCCAATCAGATTCTCTAATTTAGAAACCTCCTTATTAGAATGCCTTAAGGACCATTAAAATGGCCAATTAATGTGTCTTAGCCTTCATGAAAGATCTTACAAAACTTATTTTTCTTCCATACACTTAATTTCATAGAAATTGGGACCACCATGAATGATTTAGAGACCTCGCACCAAAAATAGATAGATCTGTAGACAGTTTTCATGGTCCAACTTGTGATCTTCTTTTGAGCTTCCATATGGTCGATTAATATTTTTTTCAAGAAGGATGAAATTAATATCTATATGTTTAGAACCCTATAAATAAAGAATTTTTCAATTTTTATTAATAAATAAAATGTTATGGCCAAAATACAGAAATAAATTAAAACTGTTAAAAATCCAAAATGGGTCATTTTTACTATTAAGCTCAAAATAAAACCAATATCATAAAATGTGGAAATTTATCTTAAAGTAACACTTTGGTGGGATTTAAAACAATAAAATTAAATTTAAATTTATTGAAAATATTTTCTCTATCAATTCTACCACACTTAAACAGTGCAT
This sequence comes from Viscum album, assembly GCA_963277665.1. Classification (NCBI taxonomy): domain Eukaryota; kingdom Viridiplantae; phylum Streptophyta; class Magnoliopsida; order Santalales; family Viscaceae; genus Viscum; species Viscum album. Next base: position 1,058,769,143 of record OY728133.1, read on the forward strand.
GTCCTCAAGCATAAACTCTCAACATGGAATTCAGAGGACACCAATGTTACCAATATTCAAATTCCAAAGTAATAAAATTTAATAATTTTTAATGTCAAATAATAAATTCAAAAATCCACATAAAATATCAATTTAATTTCCCATTTTTCAAAGAAACAATAAAATCATGCATTTTACTTTTTCCCTTTGAATAATGATGAAACCTCTCTTATCATTCATTCAAGCTCCTTAATTCATTATTATTAAACATGCCAAATCATGATTTACCTTACCTTTGAATATTTTATCTCATATATAATGATAAAAATCAAGTATAGTTATGCTCATATCATGAGAATATACTCCTTATCCATAATCTTGTAAAAGAACTATTTTCTCCACTTTGTAATGACAAAAGGCACATAAAATCATGAGGACTTGCAATAAAGGTTCAAATGAATCTAAGGAATAAGTTTGGTAAGATTTGATGCATTAAAAATTAATGCTCAAGGAGGAGTCTAATATCTTAATTACAATGCATGATATCGAAAGTAAAATTTTAATGAAGTTCTCCTCTTCAATGTAGCAACACCTACTTCCCCCAAAACTCAAAGTAAGGTCATGATCAAGTAAGCATAATGAATGATTTGTTCACCCTCTTTATTTTTTTTCTTTTGTGTATTTTTTTTTCTTTTTCGAAAGTTATGATTAGATAAAACCTCACATCCATCACCTAACCACATAAAATCAAAAGATCATCAATCTGAAAAATGATGATTTTTAGTTTTCCCAAACCACAACCCATTTTTCTCATTTTTTTAGTTTTTTTTTTGTCATTTTTTTCATTTTTTTTTATTCAATAAGGGAAAACAATAAAGTAGAATGAATGATTCCACATCCTTTTACAATTATTACAATATCACCCCCATACTTTTTCCTTACAATATAAATTATCCCTTCCACCATGACTCTCTTCACCCCCACACTTCAACTTTAAAATACCATGAAAATACCAAGAGTAAGGTAGGAATGGATAAAAATGGCAGGAAACATGGCTCATCCCTATAAAGTTTATTCATGGTCTCTATGGTCTAAAATAAGGATTGATGTAAAGGTGTTATTTAAGGATAATGGATTTTCAAAATATGCTTCAATCATTTTAAATGTGTTTTTGTATAGTCGTAGCTTTGACAAGTTCCAATGAAAGTTCTGGTAGGTGACATGTCCCAAGATCACTCAAGAAATATGATCAAGAATAAATAGTAAATACTTGGTCTAGAAATCCTATTAATAATTAGACATATGATATTTGGGACAATCACTCAAGGCATGATCAATAATAACAAATCATTTCACATGAACTTCAGAAATTCAAAGCATGAAAAATGGGTGGGAAATTTCATTTACATAAATCAACTAATTACCTTAAATCATGAGCCCTCATTTCAAAATCTATGCTTCATTTAAATCATTTAATTCTCAATTTTACTCATTCAATCTCATTAACATTGAAATCTAAAACATGTCATCACTGGATTGCTAAGAAACTCATGTCTCCTATATAATTCAAGTTAAGCATTAATTCAAGTATGGGCATGCAATTCTTATTATTAAAGCTCAAAATATGTTTTGGACCAAAAAAATTAAGTAGTTTAAAATATAATCATTAAAAAGTGAACTCCCTTTTAAAATAAATCTTTGGTCCACTTCCTCCAATGGTTAGGGCTTCCTTCTACCATCATGATCCTACAAAATAAAAATTACTCAATTAATCACAAGGATCATTTCATTTAAGCTCAAAATGAAAAGAGGAAGTGTGATGAATGCTGGACTAATTCATAATACTGAATTTGAAATCTAAATTCCTAATATTGAAAATGAAAGTACTAAAAATAAATTAAAGGATAAATCTTGGTATGATCCCCCAAGTGGGCCCTGAATTTTTACTACCTCCAAAGGGCAGTACCAGTTGTTATCCAAAGTCTAATGTGGTTAGGGATTCTTTGACCTAAACCACCACATGTGGATTTTCCCAACATCCTCTTCTTCTTCTCTATTGAGGAATACTCCATGTATAGAGTAAACTAGATCTACCCCCCTTCACAATTTGGTATAGCTTGCATAGTGGGGGTAGGATGAAGTATGGAACCTCATCCTCCTTCATTGCTACTTGTGATATGTCTTCTTTAAAATCTATTGGTTGCTCCAGATATGATGTATGAAAATAATAATCAAAGGGAGATTCAAAATTTAAATTTGAAGTATTAATTTTAAAATCATCCCTTTTATTGTGGGCAGCTTTTAGATTTGGTTCTTTGGGAAGATCCATTGGGATCTCCTCTAGTAATCCCTATGGTAAATGTTCAAATTCTCCAGGGAGCTCTAAGTGTTCCTCAATAGTTGCATCTTCTTTTTCATCATCTTTCTCCAGGGCGTAGTATGAGTTGTCTAAATATGAAAATTCAAAATAATTGGGAGAGATACTCAAATTATATTCAACAAAATTTAAAGAATTTTAGTTCAAGAATGCATCATCTCCCTTAGTTAGTTCACATTTAATATCCTCTTCAATTGAAAGTGCCTCTTAGAGTTGATCTTTAATGGATAGAGGTAGATAGTCGGGCTCCTCCATATGTTTTTAAAATTCCACATCTTGGGTGGTTTCTTCATCTTCCAAGGCTATATTGATATGCAATGGTGTTGGATGTTCTTATTTTCAAGGTTTGGAGAGATCAATTAGTTCCTCAAATTCATTCCATAAGTTATTCAGTTCATATTGATCTCCCACATGTAGCTCATCAGGTAAGTCATTTTCATCTATTTATATTTGAAATGATTGAGTGAGTATGAATGAATCTTCAGGTACCTCCACATTTACCTCATTTGGTTCTTTAATTTCAATGATGAGTGGTGAAATTTCTTCCACTGCTACCTCAGTTTCTTGCTCTGGATTAGGGTCGGTTTGCTCTTGGGTAGTGTGGACATATTCTGTTAGCCTTTCTATTTGACTCTTTAGTCATTCTATATCCTCTTTAAGTTCATTCACTTGAGCTATGTTGTACTCTAAAATAGCTTCCTCTTGTTTTTGTTGCACCTATGAGTAGTTATTCCATGCATAGTAATTGTAATTTGGATACATCATGGAAAATTTTATTTTTTTGGATTTTTGGATTTTTTAAATAAAAATGAAAATATATCTACAATATGAAAATAGAAAAGGATAAGTAAACTAGTGATTGTATCCCTGACAATGGCACCATTTTTTATGCATGCCTATCATAGGGCGTGGAAAAAGCATATTTTTATGTTTTCCTAGTGCAGCATAGAGGTTAAATAGGGTTGTCTCACTTGAAGAGCATTTTTAGTTTGTTCACCTACTTAATCTAATTCACCTAAGAAGTAATTATTTTTTGGCACTATTGCCAGGGATCTTGTATGGTGGAGGTAGAATGATGTATGTAACCTCCTCCTCCTTCATTGCTACTTGTGAAACGCCTTCTTTAAAATCCAGTGGTTGCTCCAGATGTGTTGTATGAAAATAATAATCAAAGGGAGACTCAAAATTTAAATTCAAATTATTAATTTAAAAATCATTCCTTTTAATGTGGGCAGATTTTAGATTTGGTTCTTCAGGAAGATCCACTGGGATCCTATCTTTTATTCCCTTTAGTAAATGTTCAACTTTTCTAGGGAGCTCTAAATATTCCTCAATAGGTACATCTTCTTTTTCATCATCTTCCTCCAGGGTGTAGATGTCATTAGCATGTCTAGAATTATTGAATCTAGTATCAGTCCTATCCAAATACTTAAAATAGAAGTTCAAGTGATCTTCAGTTATGTAACCTTCAATAATAGAGCCTTATGGTTGAGCTTCATTCCTCAAATATGATTTCAAATTACCTAAGTACCTGATGGAAAAAATAAGAAAAATATTAAAAAAATATGTAATGATTTGATAAAATCGAATTCACTAATGAAAATAAAAAATATATCAACATACCTATCCATTGGATGCATCTATTGATAGTTTACTGGTCCACAAATTTTAGATTCCTCAACCAAATGAACAGTCAAATGAATCATGGTTGTGAAGAATGAAGGTGGAAATAACATCACCAAATGATGTGGTGTTAAAACAATTATTTATTGAATTTTATCAAGCTCAGTGGGATTTATATTTTTTCAAAAAAGATCTATGAAAAATGTATAAAACTCATAGAACCATGGTTACTTTTTTAGGTAAAGTATTATGCAAATCCAAAAAAAACAATTACTCTATCAAAATATGTGATTCATGACTTTTCAATCCATATAACTTTCAATGTTTTAAGTCAACACACCTTGATATATTACTTGAATATCCATCTGGAACTTTTACATTCTTTAAAGTTCTAAGGAATACATCTTTCTCATGATTTTTCATTATAAAAATAGCTGAAGGAAACTTTTCATTCTCATTTTACCACAACCCATGATTTATATTCATTGACTCCAAATCATTATGAGCATAAAGGTGATCTTTCGATTTACCCTGCTCATTAAGCACTGTAAAAATTACATTTCCAAATATTTTCTTCTCAATATGAATTACATAAATATTATAATGTATCAAATTAAACTCTCAATAAGGAAGTTTGAAAAATATACTCTTTGTCTTCCATTATTGTGTTCTAGCTTCTTCAGATATTGTACCTCATACCCTTTCCCCCCTTCTTTAAAATGATGAAATTTTCCAAATTCTTTAGTGACATTCATTAATTTCCCCAAGATTTCTGAACTAGATAACAAATTTAGTGACTTTCTCATTTCTATATCTCCATTTAATCATGTCTTGTTAAACCTAAATTTATGAGAAGCATCAAGAAATCAACGATGACACATAAAACACCATTTTCTGCTATAAGGTAATCATTAAGGTTCAAAATCAAAATTACAAACTGGACAAGCCAAACCAGTATGATTGTTCCAACCAAATAAATTTCCTAGTCCAAGAAAGTCACTAATTATACACATTAAAGCAGTATACATTTTAAATAGTTGTCTCGTTGAAGCATCATATGTTTCCACATCATCATCCCATAATTCTTGTAATTCTTTGATTATAGGTTGAAGGTATACATCAATGTCATTTTTAGGAATTTCTTTCTAGTAATAATCATAAAAATGATAAAATAATTCTTCTTCATACACATCCATGGAGGTAGATTATAGAGAATAAAAACAACTATCCAAATGTTATAATTAGTACTTAAAGTGACAAAAGGGTTAAAACCATCAGAAGCCAATCCCAAATGTACATTCCTAGGATCCGAATAAAAATCTAGATATAGTGAATCAAATAAATTTCCCGATTTTAAATCTTTTGGATGTATCATCAAGACATCATTACTATCCTAAGAATGCCACTTCATGTCATATGTTGTCTTAGACGACATGAATAATCTTTGAAATTATGGCTTCATAGGAAAATAACGCAATACCTTTGCAGGAGTTTTCTTCTTCTATTTCTTCCTAGAGATGAATTGACATATACTCTCATTGTTGTTCATTGAATTTCATCTACTTGTATGAAATCTTTTTCATTCTTCTTTATTAGAATCATCTCCCCAGTAAATCATGCAATCATTAGGTCATTCATGTATCTTTGTATAATCAAGTCCAAGTTTGTTGATGACTTTCTTCATCTCATATAATGATGTAGGGATCTTAGCTTCATTAAATGCATCATGAATCAACTCTAAAATCACAGAAATTGCTTTTTCAGTAATTCCACAGACACTTGATATGATACAAGTTCAGTAAAAAAGATAACTTTGAATACTTGGCACACCCTTCGTACAATTCTTGTTGTTCGTCTTCAACTAATTCATAAAAATAATTTTTTTATCACTGATGTTCTGAGAAATATTTACCTCCTCAGGATCAACTAAAGGTTCTGTTGATCTATTAAAATCTTGGAAATTGTATTTTGGAAAACCAAATTCTTCATTTAACAAATTTCGAAATGAATTATCCTATGTCGGGTCACTTTGTATTTTTTTGACAGTATTTTCATTATTTTAAATTTCCATAACATTTTATTCAGCATTCCAAATCTAACTTACATATCGAGTAGAAAACTATTTCAATATCAAATGATCATATACTTTGTTTTTATTCAACCATCTCTTGAATTTACAATCAGGACATAGACATTTTATTCTACCATCCACTGATCAGTTTGCAATTGCATAATCTAACAATTCTTCCAATCCCTTGGAATACCAAGGTGTGTTTCGAGGTAAATTAATCCAACTTTTATCCTTAGATATTGGATTGTATTCTCCCCATACATTCAAATATAAATATATAAATGTTTAATCAAATAGGTACAATCAAAATTAAAGAAGAATCTATATGGGTTAGAATAAGACTCAAGAGCATGGTATTTGAAGTTAGATACATGCTTGAAACAATTAATATTTAATGATGGAAGTGTGTAAAACAACCTCTACATTAAAGATGATAAATATGTATCAATTTTTGATATTTTATATGTAGATGGTTTTATTTTTATGGTAGAAAAATATAGTGTTGTATTCTACCTTAGTGTTGTAACTAAGGAGGGTTCATTCCATTGAAAAATTAGCTACATTGATCAATGTCTAAACCATTTCCCATGGTCTAACTAAGACCAAGAGCACCCCTTTAAAAATATTAATGCAAAGTATAATTTATTTGGATATCACACACTATTGGATGGATAAAACTGATAAATATAGAAGTATTAGGTTGTTATATGTGCTTATTCTTCATTCTACCATTTAAGGTCATTTTATATGTGCACCTAAATTTCCTAAAAAACTAGTCATTCCTTCCCATGTTATAAAATAGAGGTCACGCATCAATTATCACACAAGAATATAGTTAACCATTCAACATATAAGCTCACCCACACCTCTATAAACCCTTTCAGAAACATCCCCTTCTCTTTCATTGTGAACAATAATCAATATAAAAACCCCCTATAGGTAATCAACATCCCATAACATTTCAATTTCTAAAATATATCAAGGGGCATGGTCTATGGATAAATTTTAAGACTATTTATGAAATTTTCCAACCATAAATTTGAATACACATTGAGAAACATATTTATAAAATTTCCTTTGAAAACTCAAATACTCGGGCTTCGGGCTTCGGGCTTCGGGCTTCGGGCTTCGGGCGACGGTTGCAACCGCAATTCTCCAATCTTATGTAGAGGCATGCTAGGGATTTGGTCTTCGAAAAGCATCCATATTCAACCACAATGGCTTGGAAGAAGTTGATTCATCTTCGTACGGCTCTCTTAGTACTGCAGAGGCATTCTAGGTCTACGGGCTTTGGATGTCGGTCATCTTCAACCGTGACGGATTGGGAGCAAACGATTCAGCTTTGTGCGGCGTACTCTTTTCATCAGCTACATTTTGGGTGGCTTGTGCGACGGCATGGGGTCAGTAATTTCCTTCTTTGGGTCAGATCTAGACTTACGGCTAAGGTTTTTCTTCAAGTGCGACTCTTCAAGCGGCGTGCTCCTATCGTCGTCTTATGTTCTAGTTCTAGGCGGCTTGTGCGATGGCGTGGGGTTATATATGGTCTTTTTTGGGTTAGATTTGGACTTGCGGCTTGGATTCTTCTTCAATTCTGTCTCTTATGGCTTCATCCAATGGCGTGGGGTCTGATATGGTCTCACAGATTGTTCTCTTTAGGTGCGTGAAAAATATTTTGTGTTTTGGTGATTTCGTGTCTTGTTTTGTAAGATCTACTGTTGGTTTTGGAGGAATCTTCTCTTGGTTTTCGTTGATTCTGCGTTCTTTCTTCGAACGTGCCTCTACTTTTCGTGATCTATTTTTGGATGAATCTTCTGTACGATCTCTCGGTGAAGTTTTGATGTATTTTCAACCAACACACTACTTGGATCAACTTCAGATGAGGTTCAGAGCATGAAGTTTTCACCTGATTATTCCATTTGGATTTGAAAGTTCGAGAGGGTATGGTTCTTCCATCGGTATCAAGCCCGTTGTCACGACCCGCCTTCACCAAAAGGAGGGAAGGGTCAGCAGATTTCCAGGCCCTTCCTTCTTTAAGTTGAAGGAGAGATAATGACCCCCGAAACCCGCCTTCAATAGGTCCCGGAGTGGCGACTAGCACCAAGGGTATATAAATTTCTCACAAATGGAAGGCATTACCCTTTTTATTTTATAGGATCGAGAGATAAGGAGAAGAAAACCCAACAACACCAAGGTAGAAAGAAAAGTAAAGCCAAAAGTAAATCATTCCCACATGCATGTTTCAAAAGTAAAAGCCACAAAGTGAAAAAGTTGACTACAAGGTAAGTACCAAAGAGGAAAAGAAAAACAACAACTGCAACTACTCCAAAGGTCCGAGCTAGTAAGGTCCTGCGTGATCCCCGAAGTCCTCCTGGAAACCTGAAAGCAGTTTTATATACGTAGGTTGAGCATACAAGTACACTCAGTAGGGAAAACCAAAGACTCTCGTGCACAAGTGGGGGAACGTACTAAAGTCCCGTGAGAAAAGGAGTAAACCAAACACCTATCAAGGTAAACTATCCACCCCAGGCCTCACCAAGGCACACTCCCCAAATAACGAAAGTCAAGTAATGTATATAATAAGATCACATCGATGTTTGGGTACCCCGCGCCACTTTCCCACTGGTTATTGAGACATCCTACGCATCGGACCAATCATGCCATTCTCACCACAGTCCCACTGCCACACCCGCCCGCACACACCTGGGCCACAACCACACGCAGTCCCACTGCCGAAATCCCGCCCGCACACACCTGGGCCTCAACCGCACGCAGTCCCACTACTGAATCCCGCCCGCACACACCTGGGCCAAAACTGTCACATGTAACCATGCCTGCAAACACCTAGTCCAGAACAACCACCACCACGCCCGAAGACACCTGGGCTAAAGGATCCACTGCCACGCCCGAAGACACCTGGGCCTCATCCCGAAGACACTTGGGAAACCACATGCCGCACACACCTGGACAACCACCACACTACCCCGCCCGAAGGTTCTTGGGCTAATAATGGACCTCAAGCCATCACAGCCTGCCCGAAGATACTTGGGATATCTGGGAAAGGGAGCAGAAAAGGAGCTAATAACCAGCCACTAAGAATAGTGTTGGGAAAAACACCCTCCCCCATGAAATGGGGGTGTTCGGCACTAAGTGCTCAACTTGGGTGGGGTTCGAATAAGAAACAGAAAGCTACAAGTATGTATATATATATATATATATATGTTACAAGCACTCACCCAAGCTAGGTTTCTCTTCAGACAGCCTACAGATCACAACAGCACTCAAGTCCGAGTCACGACTCATGCTAACAACCCATTTGTCCCCTTTCTTATTTCACGTTCAGTAATAATGTTTATGTTTAAGCACTACTGGGAAACTAGTAGGCATAGGCATAATTCTAGGAAAGTAAACAGTTAAACATCAGCCAAGACGCCCACACCCGGTTCTCAACAACAGAGGATTCCACCCCAATTCATGGTATAAACAAGTATCCACCCGGTCTTAAAACTCACAACCACTGAATCCATACCAACAGGGGATCCCATCCCCAATTTCACACAACCACCGAGGGTATAAAAGAACAGGGGATCCCATCCCCTCCCACATCTCCATCAATCGGCTCGAAAGGGAAACAACCAACTACCACCACCAACACAAGCAGGGCCTTACCGGTATTTTCAGATTTAAACGACTTAACACACTCCATGATTTCAAAATTCCGTGTGTTCTAACCAGGAGTTATCACAGAAGGGTTGATCCTGGTGTTTTCAATTTATTCATCCGGATATACGTGATTAACCAATTCACTTTTCACAGCAGGAGTTTACAACCACAAACAAGCCATTTAAAACATCAGCAGGGTTCGTTAGTGCACAAGAAACGACCACCAATGGCCTCGATTTTCAGGAGGCATAAGCCAGCACAACTCAACGAGATGGTCATAGAAGAAACAGCATCAAAAAAATATAAGACAACACCAACAATCACAGCCCCCCTCTCTTTCTTTATAGAATTTTTTCATTATCTTCATTAAGTTCGGTCCAACCAGTTCTACAGAAACAAAAGCACGCCCACACCGCATGATACACCAAAGAGAGAGGCGAAGGAGAAATTCCCTACTTGTTGATAGATGATCGACATTTAGGACGGGGGCGCGGAATTTTACGGATAACGATGTGGCGCGCCCGATGCACCAGAATCTGTTTGTGAAAAGCCACGATCGAGAAAAGAGAAACCACGGCTAACCCTTAGTTTATAAGAGCTGAGGACGGTTGAGGTGAAAACGCGAAACCGCATAAGGCGAGGGGGTCATGGGTTGACCACGCGGCTCCACTCGTCACAAAAAGGGGGTTCGGGTGGTTTAAGCCGACTCATGAATTGATTAAGTATTTAATTAAAACTCTTATGCGCGTTACTGGTCTTAAAAATATGCTTAGACGAGTCAGAATAGGGTTTAAAACCCTATTTGCGCAAAAGGAGCGCTACTGGAAACAAATTGACAAGGTCGGGTGACGCCGATCGGTCTCACCGATCGGTCGCGCCAATCGGTCTCATCAATCGGTCGCGCCGATCGGTCCCACCGATCGGTCCCACCGATCCGTCTCGCCGATCGGTCTCACCGAGACGCCACTCCTTTAAAACCCAGATTTTGGCAAAGGGAAGGACCAAGAGAGTCTGGGTCATCACATCAGATACCTCACAAACTATTCTCATCCTTGAGAATTTAAACAACCCAGATGGGAAGGGCGGGTCCGAACAACCACCCCGAAAGATACCTCTCAAGATTGAACCTCATTGTTAACTAAGAACACCTTCCTGTCACGAACCGAGCAACATACCATGTCAAACTGCCCGGGCATGTGGGTTGGGGAGTCTCCTCCCCCATGTCAAGATATTATCCGCTTTGGGAGGCACTGACTCGTCCGCACGGGTTTAATCGCATCCACCTTAATAAGTCTTGATTAGGGGTTGGGTTCTCTCCTTCCCCATAGCCGGGGCTTTTCACACACAAGCAGAGGAAGAAAACCAGTACATTTCATAGCCAAAAGACAAAACGTTCTATCACAACAGGTACAACAAGGAACAAAACTTAAAACAACTCTGGGTACTGGGTACGCATCTGTGCTTCCCTCTCCCATATACTCTCCTCAAGCCCACCATGTCTCCACAACACGCAAACCAAGGGAATGGTTCGCCCGCGAAGCACCTTTTCTTTGCGATCCTCGATCTCCACTGGTCTCTCCACAAAGGTCACGTCGTCCTCGATGTCCAGCTTACCCCAATCAAGGACGTGTGAATCGTCATGCAGATACCGAAGGAGCTGGGACACATGAAAGACATCATGTATCCTTAGTAGCGGCGGTGACAACGCTAGCTGGTAAGCCACTTCGCCGACCCGCCGCAACACTTGGAAGGGTCCGGTGAATCTGGGAGAAAGCTTACTCCCTTTGCCGAACCTCCGCTGCCCACGCCGAGGGGAGACCTTTAAGAACACGTGGTCCCCAACCTCAAACTCCAAAGGCCTCCTCCTGGTATCAGCATACGACTTCTATCGGTCCTAGGCCGCCTTCATCCTTTCCCGTATGAGCTGAACCTTCTCTGTCGTGTTCTGCACCACCTCCGGACCAAGGATGCATGCCTCTCCTACTTTGGTCCAACACACAGGCGAACGGAACGGCCTCCCGTACAAGGCTTCAAACGGGGTCATGCCAATGGTAGAGTGGTAGCTATTGTTGTAGGAAAACTCTACCATAGGCAAGTATTGCACCCACGATCCTCCTAAGTCCAGAACACATGCTCACAACATATCCTCCAAGGTCAGGATGGTGCGCTCTGTTTGTCCATCTGTCTGGGGATGGAAAGCAGTGCTAAGGCGTAACTGGGTGCCAAACGCATGCTGCAATCCTCTCTAGACTCACGAGGTAAACTGTGCATCCCTATCCAAGACTATAGACCTCGAAACTCCATGAAACCGCACCACCTCATCCACATACTTTCGTACCAAGGCATCCACAGCACTCGACTCCCTGATCGCCAGAAAGTGAGCCGATTTCGTCAACCTGTCCACTACCACCCAGATGGCGTCGTACCCTCCTTGGGCCTTGGGTAGTCCCATGACGAAATCCATTGAGATGTCATCCCACTTCCACTCGGGGACATCTAGGGGCTGTAGTAGGCCGCCTGGAACTCGGTGTTCAGCCTTCACTTGCTGACACACTAGGCACTTGGCCACAACCTCTTCCACCGCTCGCTTAACTCCGGGCCACCAAAACTGCCTCTTCAAACCCTGGTACATCTTGGAAACTCCTGGGTGTACCGCCAGGGGTGAGTTGTGGAACTCACTGAGAACCTTGCCGCGCATCGCCTCCGGGACAAACAACCTTTCTTGGAAAAGCATCTGGTTCTGACCATCCTCGGCCCATCCTTCCGGAGCATTGCCCTGGTCAACTTGGTCACGCATCACCTCACACTCTAGGTCTCCCCACTGAGACTCCTCCACTTGCTAAAACAGGTATGACTGCACTGTCATCTGATATAGGCAGCCTCTGCCGCTATCCATCTTCGCATCCAGGTGTAAGGCGGCCAACTCCTCCATTGCCTTCCAGGCGTCCGCCGACTCTCGGACCGCATCCTTCTGCGTCCTCCTGCTCAAGGCATCGTCCACCACATTGCCCTTGCCCTCAGTATAAGAGATCTCGAATTCGTAATCCTGGAGGAACTCCACCCATCTCCACTGTCGCATATTTAAGTCCTGCTGGGAGAAGATATACCTCAAGCTTTTGTGATCTGTGAAGACCACAAAGCGTTCCCCGATGAGGTAGTGCCGCCATAACTTTAGCGCAAAAACGACCACTGCAAGCTCCAGGTCGTGGGTGGCGTAATTAGGCTCATGGGAACGCAGCTTCCTGGACCCATAAGAGATCACCCCTTGTCACTGCATCAACACGCATCCCAGACCCTGTCCCGAAGCATCACAGAATACCTCATAGGCCACCCCTTCTTCTGGTAATCTCATCTCTGGGGCACTGACCAACTTCTCCTTCAGATAGCTGAAGGCTGACTGGCACTGCTCACTCCAAACGAAAGCCTAGTCCTTCTTGGTTAGAGTCGTCAAAGGGGCTGCTACTCAGAAGAAGTTGGGTACGAATCTCCGGTAGTAACCCGCCAGCCCGAGGAAACTTCAGACTTCTGCCACATTCTTGGGTGCTGCCTAAGAAACAACTGCCTCAACCTTTGATGGGTCGACCGCTACCCCCTTCTCAGACACTACGTTCCCGAGGAAGTGCACTTCTCGTGTCCAAAACTTGCATTTTGACAACTTCCCATAGAGCTGGTGCTGTCGGAGGACCTCCAAAACTGTCCTCAGGTGCTCTGCATGGTCCTCCTCTGATCTAGAGTAGACCAGGATGTCGTCGATGAACACAACCACGAACCGATCTAGGTACTCCCGGAAGATGGAGTTCATAAGCCCCATGAACACAGCCGGGGCATTCGTAACACCGAAGGGCATGACTACGAACTCGAAGTGTCCATACCTGCACATGAACGCTGTCTTCGGGATGACTCTCTCTTTCAACTTCAGCTGGTGGTACCCAGACCGCAGGTCGATCTTCGAGAACCATCCTTCCCCTTTCAGCTGGTCAAAAAGATCATCTATCCTTGGAAGAGGGTAGCGATTCTTGATCGTCACCTGATTCAGCCTCCTGTAGTCTATGCACAACCTAAGACCACCATCTTCCTTCCTTGCGAACAAGACCGGATCACCCCACGGTGACGCACTCGGACGAATATAACCCCTCTTCATCAGATCGTCAATCTGTATCCACAACTCCCGTAGCTCCGAAGGTGCCATCCGGTAAGGAGCCATCGATATTAGACGAGCACCGGGATGCAGGTCTATCCCGAACTCGATATCACGTCGAGGGGGTAGAGTCGTCACCTCCCCAGGAAAGATGTACATAAACTCACGAACGATCTCTGGCACTTCCACCATTTCAGCATCTACTGATTCCACTGTCATCTCAGTGAACAAGGAGAGGAGAGGTTCCTCTCTCCTGTTTCCCTTCGGATTGCTCCGCTTGCCAGTGAAGGTAACACGCCAGCTGTCCAAGTCTGAGAACACCACCCTTCTTCGAAAACAGTCGATGACGGAGCACACAGAAAATAGCCAGTCGATGCCTAGGATGACATCGTATGGCTGAATCTGTAGCAGAAGAAGATCCCTAACCGACTGATGTGGCCCTAACATCAGTCTACATCCCCGACAAACGAACAAAAAGTCGGTCTGACCTCCAACTAGTGTGCTCAACACCAGGGGAACTGGAAGTCTCTCGGCATCTAGACCCAAGGCACGGGCTAGACTGGGTGCAACGAAGGAGTGCGAAGATCTGGTATCGAACAAAGCATAAGCAAGAGTGATAAACAGACTGATCGTACCTCGAACAACCTTTGGCCCTGCTGGAACTGCTGCCTCTGCAGCGTGCAACTGTTCACGCCCAGCTCCCCTGCCCCTCGGTTGTCGGCCACCTCCCCGACCACGCCCTGGTAGAGGTCCCTATGGAGTGCCCTGAGGTCGGCCTCCTCCTCCTACGTCTGCCCTCGGAGGAGCGGGAGCTCGCTGTCCCTGCTGCTGCTGCTGCTGGAAAGGTCTGGCTGGAAGCTGCTGCTGGGGTGGGTGCTGAGGATGACTGCCACTGCTGTACTGTACCCAGTCGGGGCACTGACTCCGGATATTCCCAGGGCTCCCACAGATGAAGCACCGCGGTCCCGGACCCGTAGGAAAAGGGCGAGGGTTGGGGGATCGAAACTGAAACTGCTGCGGCCTGATCCCTGTGGGTCGGAACCTAGAGGGTCCTGACGCTGGAGGCCTAGTGCTGACGGCCTTCCCCTTTGATGGTCCCAGCTGTATCCCCTCTCGCGACACTCCCCCTAGAGCATGCATCCGCTCCACCACTTCGGCCTTCTTCTGGACCTCCAAGTACGTCGGCAGGGTAAAGGGGGTAACAGCATACTGGAGGGAGGGTCGGAGTGCCTCCTCTAAACGTCTTGCCCGAGACTCCTTGTCGGGAAAGAGGTCCGGAGAAAAACGTAGGAGGTCCTTGAACTTGATCCCTAGCTCCCTTACGGACATACTCCCTTGCTGGAGGGAGATTAGTTCCTGCCTCTTTTCTGCCTTCATCGTCGAGGAGAGGAATTCCGCCCGGAACTCCTTCTCGAAATCCACCCAAGCCACCTCAGACTCTCTCCTCTCTCCCAGGTAAAGCATCCACCACTGACGTGCCGCTCCCCGCATCTGGCTAACAGCCAGAGGAACCCAGTACTCGGTCGGGGCCCGAATCAGGCCGAAGTCTATAACTAGCTCCTCTAGCCAGCCTTCCGTCTTCATATCGGAGGTGATGCCCTCATACTTCTCAAGGGCCTGTCGCTGGAAGGCTCGAAGCGTCTTCTGCCACTGGTCGTCCTCTTCCTCTCGATCAGCTCTCTGCCGATTGGCCAAATTAGTCTCTGGGGCCTCGATCGCCTGTACCACACGTGGTCGCCTTCCAGGTTCCATAGCTGCAAGGTAAACAAGGAATGCCTAAGCCCAAGTAGTGCAGAATATCGTTCTTAAAACTTCTTAAAATTTTATTTATTCTTAATTCCCAAGACATCCCAGAAACACAAGAACACAAGTCATTATGATGCATGTACCTTTCCTAGGGTCTCTACCCTGTAATCAGTGTGGCCTCACTTGGTCGTTCGGTAGGTCCAAAGTCCTTGCATCGGATCACGAGGGGCCCTAAAATCCCGTGTCCTAGCCGGTCTTCCCTGGCCTAATTCACGCTCCAAGGTCACCCAACACTGTCGCCTTACCACCCCATGCAATCTTCATTGTGCCTAACTCTAGACTCCATCCTACCTCTCAACCATCTGCTCTGATACCATTCTGTCACGACCTTCCTTCACCAAAAGGAGGGAAGGGTCAGCAGATTTCCAGGCCCTTCCTTCTTTAAGTTGAAGGAGAGATAATGACCCCCGAAACCCGCCTTCAATAGGTCCCGGAGTGGCGACTAGCACCAAGGGTATAGAAATTTCTCACAAATGGAAGGCATTACCCTTTTTATTTTATAGGATCGAGAGATAAGGAGAAGAAAACCCAACAACACCAAGGTAGAAAGAAAAGTAAAGCCAAAAGTAAACCATTCCCACATGCATGTTTCAAAAGTAAAAGCCACAAAGTGAAAAAGGTGACTACAAGGTAAGTACCAAAGAGGAAAAGAAAAACAACAACTGCAACTGCTCCAAAGGTCTGAGCTAGTAAGGTCCTGCGTGATCCCCGAAGTCCTCCTGGAAACCTAAAAGTAGTTTTATATACGTAGGGTGAGCATACAAGTACACTCAGTAGGGAAAACCAAAGACTCTCGTGCACAAGTGGGGGAACGTGCTAAAGTCCCGTGAGAAAAGGAGTAAACCAAATACCTATCAAGGTAAACTATCCACCCCAGGCCTCACCAAGGCACACTCCCCAAACAACGCAAGTCAAGTAATGTATATAATAAGAGCACATCGATGTTTGGGTACCCCGCGCCACTTTCCCACTAGTTATTGAGACATCCTACGCATCGGACCAATCCTGCCATTCTCACCGCAGTCCCACTGCCACACCCGCCCGCACACACCTGGGCCACAACCACACGCAGTCCCACTACCGAAATCCCGCCCTCACACACCTGGGCCTCAACTGCACGCAGTCCCACTACTGAATCCCACCCGCACACACCTGGGCCACAACTGTCACATGTAACCATGCCTGCAAATACCTAGGCCAGAACAACCACCACCACGCCTGAAGACACCTGGGCTAAAGGATCCACTGCCACGCCCAAAGACACCTGGGCCTCATCCCGAAGACACTTGGGAAACCACCTTCCGCACACACCTGGCCAACCACCACACTACCCCGCCCGAAGGTTCTTGGGCTAATAATGGACCTCAGGCCATCACAGCCTGCCCGAAGATACTTGGGCTATCCGGGAAAGGGAGCAGAAAAGGAGCTAATAACCAGCCACTAAGAATAGTGTTGGGAAAAACACCCTCCCCCATGAAATGGGGGTGTTCGGCACTAAGTGCTCAACTTGGGTGGGGCGCGAATAAGAAACAAAAAGCTACAAGTATATATATATATGTAACAAGCACTCATCCAAGCTAGGTTTCTCTTCAGACAGCCTACAAATCAAAACAGCACTCAAGTCTGAGTCACAACTCACACTAACAACCCATTTGTCCCCTTTCTTATTTCACGTTCAGTAATAATGTTTATGTTTAAGCACTACTGGGCAACTAGTAGGCATAGGCATAAGTCCAGGAAAGTAAACAGTCAAACATCAGCCAAGAATCCCACACCCGGTTCTCAACAACAGATGATTCCACCCCAATTCATGGTATAAACAAGTATCCACCCGGTCTTAAAACTCACAACCACCGAATCCATACCAACAGGGGATCCCATCCCCAATTTCACACAACCACCGAGGGTATAAAATAACAGGGGATCCCATCCCCTCCCACATCTCCAGCAATCGGCTCGAAAGGGAAACAACCAACTACCACCACCAACACAAGCAGGGCCTTACCGGTATTTTCAGATTTAAACGACTTAACACACTCCATGATTTCAAAATTCTGTGTGTTCTAACCGGGAGTTATCACAGAAGGGTTGATCCTGGTGTTTTCAATTTATTCAGCCGGATATACGTGATTAACCAATTCACTTTTCACAGCAGGAGTTTACAACCACAAACAAGCCATTTAAAACATCAGTAGGGTTCGTTAGTGCACAAGAAACGACCACCAACGGCCTCGATTTTCAGGAGGCATAAGCCAGCACAACTCAACAAGATGGTCATAGAAGAAACAACATCAAAAAAATATAAGACAACACCAATAATCACAGCCCCCCTCTCTTTCTTTATAGAATTTGTTCATTATCTTCATTAAGTTCGGTCCAACCAGTTCTACAGAAACAAAAGCACGCCCACCCCGCATGATACACCAAAGAGAGAGGCGAAGGAGAAATTCCCTACTTGTTGATAGATGATCGACGTTTAGGCCGGGGACGCGGAACTTTACGGATAACGATGTGGCGCGCCCGATGCACCAGAAGCTGTTTGTGAAAAGCCACGATCGAGAAAAGAGAAACCATGGCTAACCCTTAGTTTATAAGAGCCGAGGACAGTTGAGGTGAAAACGCGAAACCGCGTAAGGCGCGGGGGTCGTGGGTTGACCACGCGGCTCCACTTGTCACAAAAGGGGGGTCGGGTGGTTTAAGCCGACTCATGAATTGATTAAGTATTTAATTAAAACTCTTATGTGCATTAATGGTCTTAAAAACACACTTAGATGAGTCAGAATAGGGTTTAGAACCTGGATTTTGGAAAAGGGAAAGACCAAGAGAGTCTGGGTCATCACACCCGTGCAACCCTGCACGGAACAGCTAGCTGAGTGGTCATGCGATGGTGAAGACTTGTCATCATGGTGTAGTCATTTTGGAGAGGCAGATCTTGTAGTCTTAATCTGGGTTATCCTCTTTAATGGTTTTTATTTGGTTGTAATGTTGGATCTTTCGGTTTCTCACTTTTTCCTTAAGTGTTTTGATAATAAAAAAGTTGATTTTCAATCATTCATAAAGTCACTATATTCAAGGTAACCCAACATTGGTTCTTAAAAATCCATGAACACCCTTGGAAGTCACGAGTTTCCATTAAAATTTATTTTAAGAACCAAAAAAACTTTTAAATTCATAAAATCGCATAATAAAATACATTCTACTATTTTATCAAATGTTAGGTGTGCATGGTAGTTGAAAAATAAATTCAAAATGCATGTTTTCATATAAAAAACCTTCGCATTCAATGGGAAAAAAAGCGAAACATGGTTTACCTTTCTAATAGATTTATATACACTTATAATAATTTCACTAGGATTCTAAAACAGCTTAAAGATGAAAGAAATCGGTGTTTATCAATTTAATAAACTATGCAATAGAGAAAACCAACCTCTGGTTCGCCACTTACACAACGTGCCACACTAAATCACCACAACAAGGCTAAAGAATCCTTAAGAGGCTATGAGAAGGGGAACTAATCTTGGGAGAGGGAGATCGAAGGGGGGGTTTGTGTCACTGCTAGGGAGGGGAACTGTCAGAAAGAGGGAGGTCGGAGGGTGGGGATTTTGCATCACCTCCAGGAAGAGGGAGGTCAGAGGGGGGGTCATGGGGGTTGAGGTCACTGCGGAGGATGGAGGGGGGTTCTCATCACCATCGGGGAGAGGGGGTTCGTGGGGTTGGGGTTGCACGGGGAGCAGTGGAGGGGGAAGAAATAGGGTTTTTCTTAAACATTTAGCAGAAATTTAATGGAAATCACCACTAATTATTAAAAAAATAACAGTGGTTTGACGAAATCACCCCTATATTATTATTATTTTTAAACTAAATTTATTTTGCGGTGGTTAATAAAACTGTTGTTAACTAGTGCTTTTTTATAGTGTGCTCCTGTATATCATCATCGACACCTGCCTCCATATCATCTTGTGTGACATGTGGTGGATGTACAGTCCCGTCGCCTGTACTCTATCCTACCTCTAAGGATAGTGAATGTTGGCTAGAACTCTTGTCAACATATGAACAATATAGTTGTTGTGCTATGGAATTCTGCAAAGAAGTATCTAATAAATTACCTAGCTCACACCAGTCAACATCTATATGTGCCTTTGGGTGTGACTGAGAAGATGGAGGAGCATCTGGTTGATCATGATAAACACCCTCCTCCTGTGCAACATTAGTATCCATAATAGGGTCGTCGCCCCTAACACATTTATATCAGGCTTAGTATCCTCAACATCATGTGGAAGAACAAATAAAATATCATGATAAATCTTTTCCATGGGAGGAACCAACTCTGTCACAGCTCTGTGAAAATATACCTGGTCAAATGCACCTCTCTACTAAATCGGAGATGTTAAGGAGATGAGTGATATGAGAATCCTGTAAAAACTAATCCTGTTGTTAAGTAATGTTAATAAAAAATGTATTCAATAGTGGAAGGAAGAATGGTTATCAATTCATGAAAGCCCCATCTGTGTCATGTAAAACATTTGACTGGGGACCTACAATATCAGGACGCATAATCTAACTGATCGAATAAATGCATATATATTGTACCCACCCCTCGTAATCTAGACTCATGTAATCTATGTCATAGATCAATATATCCTATGTGATACCTCTTTCAATCAAAGTCTCTCTTCCCTGACATCTTTAGGGAATAAAGTGAAGGTAACTGACTGGGCAGTGCAGGAATGGGCTGAAGGAATATGAACTGCCTCATAACTCTGTCAGTCTGATATCACTCGACAATATGAAAATTATTCAAAGGAACAATGCAGGAGTTAGTAGCAAGCAACGTCGTACAATACTGTGGAAGACTCTGGATGATATCATCAGTATATAACATCCATGTAATCTGAAAAAAATGAATAATAAATTAATAAATGAAGACATGTACAGTAGAGAATAAAGGTTTAACTATATAAATAATAACCACTTAAATCATCTATCCAAAGACTATCCAGCATAAGTCTATAGGCGTGGACATCATGTCTGGTTGCATCAGAATATCGATGTGCCTAAATCTACCTGTAAATAAAAATTTTATAGTTATATTTCATAATAGAAAGTAATACAATTGATTTAAACATTAGAAGGAAGGAATAATATACCATCGTCCACACAGAGACTTTGCTACAATATCTGCAGGAAATGGCGCACAATCATGTGGAGTTAAGCGAGGGATGTGCTCCCATATCCACATCTGTATAAGAATAACACATCTTGTGATCTACATATTATCAATGAAGCATATTCTATATAGTGCCATGTATGTATATGTGAGACAGACATACCCCCAGCTATATCATCCCACCAGATCCAAGTCCTCCAATAAAGGTAAATACATTAGTTGTACAAATGTAGTGAAATGATCAATGAAAACCATGCCATCGATCAGCCTCGAAATGTATGCTAATGAAAATTGAAGAACAGTGATCTTGTTAGTATCCTCTACTAGAAGTGTGAAGTGTTGGTTTATCCAAGGCATGTGTGATCTACTACCAATGAAGGACCTGCCATCATTGTGGACCTCAATGCCCAGTAATCTATGAACAATCTCAAACCAATCTACTCCGAATTGGCCTGTTATAGCTGCACCGTCAATGTGGAGGCCCAACATAATAGACACATCCAGTAGTATAATAATCATATCTCCCCCTCTGTAAAATGGAATGTATGTGACTCTAGACTCTATCTCACTAAGATTGTAGCAATGAGCTGATGGTCGACAAATGTGAAGTTGCACATCACTATTCCATAGAACCCATTACGACGAAGATGGGGGGATGATAGAGGGCGGTGGTGCAGCATGATGGAAATGATGAGATATCTATACACTCAAAGGAGGCATTGGACGTCTCTCTAAAACCAGTCGTGAAACATGAGTATCTCAGGATGTGAGTAATGGAGGACCTAACATCTACACAAATGATATCATCATTACTTTTTTATAGTGAATTTAATAAAAAAATGTAGACTTTTTTAAATAATTACAACAAGAAAAATAAGATAGATAATTAGCATGTATAATTCATCATTATTATGAAAAAGAGGTAAACAAATATATGTGGTCAGTGTTGTTGGTTTAGTGTATGAATTTCTTGTTTTATTGATCTCCAATGAAGTTTAATTTATTCTAATTTTTTTATATAAATCAGTAGTGATGAAAAACCCGCATAGAACATGTGGCTGCATGATATACTCATTTTCATTGTATGTTTATTTTTTTAATAGTTATAGTATCATGAAATTCTTTCTGATATAATCCAAAAATGAAACAAACCAAATTTGAAACAGATCATAAATGGAGCAAGTAATAAATAAAAAGATTCATTAACGAAACATCCACATACAAAACAAAATATATACATTCATGATAAAATACATAGACTCGATCATGGATGATGGGGAAGTGGAGCTCTGTCTTGCCACTTGGGGACATCTCTTATGAGTATGACCTTCTATGTGACAAATGTTGCATCGTAGTCCCCCTCCCCATTGCCAAGGCCATTCTATCTCATTTCTAATTCGAGTAGACTTTGGTCTTCCCCAGAGCTCAACCTAGTAATATCAATCCAGTAATTTAAAAAACGAAAGAAATTAAAAAAAACATAAATGAAAATAGAACCAAATTATGAAACCTAGAAATATCATGGACGATAGTTGGCTGATCAGCAGACAATGAGATAGAATGAAAGTCACCAATAGGCATCCAAGATACACTATAACAGTTAACCAGAGTACTCATGTGATACATTGGGTCAACATAGTGCTCCCATGATATGTTTACTGATACACAAGCTGCAACAACATGTGCATAGGGATATCTCAATGCCTGAAACTTTCCACAACCACAGTACCTATTATTCAACATGACCACCAACACTCAATCACTGTTGTATATAACCCGGTCGTAGTAATCTTTTACTTGTAAGTGGATCTGTGCCCGATCAAAGGTTAGAACACGCAATCCTGATGCATCATGTAGTATCAGATCGATGTCACTTTGAAAATACTGAGTAAAACGCATTCCATTTTCCATCCTTTGATATGTTTATTGGGACCGTTCAAAAAAGTAGTGCACACAGCTATAAAATGTATCCTACACTAACCCTATGATTAGAAGTTTTCACACACCCTTGAGGACCCCATTTATACACTCTGCTATATTTTTGGTCATATGGCCATATATCCTGCCACCATCATATGCCAATGACCATTTTTCCTTTGAAATATGCATCATATATTCATGCACATCTTCATTAGCCCTTCAAATCTCTTCAAGATGTCAATAAAACCTTTCTTGTTGGGGATCATATACTGAAACCATAAGAGAATAATGTAAAAAATAGGTTTAGAAAAACATACCCAACTTGAGGATCACCTTCTTTATTGCCTCATCTCTAAAATGATTATACACATTACTTGAAATATGTCTAATGAAATATCGATTATAAGCATTCATATCTCTCTATGAAACCCCATCACTATTTATGGTCTCTATAATTGCTCGATGGTGATCAGATATCAGACACACTCCCTAGTTTTGTGTGACATGAATGTGTATACATGCCAAAAACCAACTCTAGGATTCAAAATTATCTTTTTCAACAATATGCAAGTGTTAGAGGAGAAATATTACCATCTTGTGTGGTAGTAATAAGTAGCAAACCTATATACTTTCCATAAAGGAAAGTGTCATCAACCTAAATGAATTGTTTACAATAGGGAAAAATAATGATGCATGGCCTAAATTCCCAAAACATCCTATTGAACTTCACCTTTCATCGATCAACTCAGTGATTGGGGGAGACATACTCAACAGTGTCCAAATGATAAATAATCTGATTATTGAGAGATAATAATTCCATAAGTTGTGAAAACATTGCATAAGATTCATCATAATCACCATACACTTTTATAATTGCCTTCTATTTTTCATTCCAAGCTTTTATATAGGATATATTATAGTTAAACAATTGTTGTATCCGTTCCTGAATAAGGGCCAAAGAAATTTTCTAACACGTTCGTATCATCTCTATAATAACAGTTGATATAAACTCTGCATCAAGTGAAGAGTGATCACATAACAAGCTTGGATGTACACAAGTGTGTAGGCCTTCTAATTTGGTTATCTTCCAGCATGTAAAAAGTTTATCATATATTGCCCTCAATTGGAATTTACTTTATGGCCCATATTTTTCACATCGAATGAGATATTTTTCCTTTTTCGACTCATCAACCACAAATGTGAAATGTCGCTCTGTGGTATTTTTTTATCACATTTTTCATGGAAACTTTAATTTTAAACTCCTTCCCAACATAGATGGTGTTATCAGTTGATGTAGATCTATTCCCTATAATTCTAGGGAATTCATAAGTCGGTGTAATAACATACTAAGCAAAATGTTGTTCATGTGGCATTCCTTCAACTAAGAAATTCAATACTAAATGATGATTACCACTAACTGGTGGATGCATGAATATCATAGGAACCTCAGAAGGTTCATTCCCCATATCACCCCCACCGACATCATCTCCTAATGCCTCATCAGATACTTTATCCTTAGATAAACTGTCATTCAGTATATCAGGAGTACACAAAGGGATGTCCCCTATATTTCCTTCAAAATGTTGATCATTTTATTCACAATTTGCTTCTATCATAGGAGTCATATGAGTAGGCAATGAATGAGTGTTGTGAAGGGTCAACTTCTACATAGATCACAAAACATGGTTCTATAGTAGTAGTCTACACCACATCAATATCAAAAATCACCACATATATTTCTATCAAACCATTACTACATTGTTTCCTGAATAAAAAAGATACATTCATCCAATCCTCATCATCAACCAGAGGGTACTCGGTGTGCCATAAACGTTCAAGACATTGAAGATTTCAATATGTTATTGAAGTAATTGATTGATCAGCCCTCAATTTTAACTGATTGTTAATCTTATTGCTAACTTCATCCAATGTCACACAATCATGAATATTTTCCACTCTTGCAGGTGGAAAACTATAGCTAAAACCCTGCTCGGTATAAATTACCTCCCCATTACAATATATTTGCGTAGACATGATTACCTAGAAAAAAATAAGTAATAAAATATTATATACTACATGAAAATTTTAAATTATTTAAATTGGTTATGATTAAATAATTGACTTGATCTTGATACTTTTTCTATGGATTAGTTTATCATTATTTGATAAACCAACCAAAGCCTAAGGGGGATCCTTGCGTGTCTATTAGCTTAAATTTAAGCTACCATCAGTCTCTTCTCAGGCATGTTGTAAAAATCCAGCTTCAAACAACAACAATTCTTGACAAACACCCTTTTATTACAATGATACTCACATGAAAGTGAGGGGGTCTAGGGGTTTCAGATACATAACATTTTTTAAGCTGACATGCTGGTCCTTACATACTTAGAGAGAGGGATGACATGCGGGTCATCAATGAGGAAAGAATGAAATTATTACAAATTATATTACTAGAAAAAAACATGAAATAAATTTTCAATCATAAATTGGTCGGTCGTCTCAAGATCATCCAATTAGTATAAATTAAATAATAGAATATAAAAAAATAAACATGTAATTTCAATCATACATTAAATGATCATCTGAAGATCAGTAAACATTCTATATTTATAACATGTTTTTTTGAGATATTTATTATGTTCTAAATATTTTCACTTTACATACTATATTTAATAAATAATATATATATATATACATCTATTTATAATCAGACTATCATGGAGATTTGTCACTGTTACATGTGAAAAACTATAACTAAAACCTTGATCGATATAAATAAACTCACTGTTGAAGTATATTGACAATGATATTATTACCAAACCAAAATTAATAAAACGTTATATATTTTTATACCACATCATCAAATGTTTCATAAATTTTAATTACTTATGAATAAATAACCATGACTTGATCTTGAAACTTTTTATATGGATTAGTTTATCATTATCTAATAAACTAACCAAAACCTATGGGTGAACTCCTAGAGTCTCTGTTATCGCATATTTCAGCAACCATTGGTCTCCTTTCAAATAGAAATGTCTCTTGTTGAATGCCTATTGTTGAACGCCTCTTGATGAACACCTCTTGTCGAACACCTTTTTATTACAAAGTTACTCATGTGTAAGTGAGGGGGTCTGGGGGTATGAAATACATAACATTTTTTAGGTGGACACATAGGTCCTTACATACTTAGAGAGGGATGACTCACAGGTCATCAATGCGGAAAAGAAAATGCAATTATTACAAATTATATAACCACATAAACAAAAAATACATGCAATTTGAATTATGCATTGGTCAGTCATCTCAAGATCAGTCATCACACAATACTCTTAATATGTTTTTTGGTATACTTATTATGTTCTACATATTATATAAATTTACCTATAACTAGATGTAATATATAATAAATATCTACAACTGATTTCCAAAATTTTAACTTTTCAATGTGTGTATGTATATATGTATTTAATAAAAACATTTATTAAATTTAATTAAAAAGTAATATAATTTATACTTACATAATAACCATTAAAATATTGTACACTTATGTTATTTTCAATTTTATAAAATTACATATGTATGTATAATATTTTTTCATTTTTCTAGTTTTCAAAATATAAGTAATTATATTTTATACTTTATTACTTGTAAGAATAATTATTTATAATTAATACAATTTAAAATTATTTCTTATAATAAACTTTTTTATACTATTAACAAAAATAATATTACATATATATTTTAATAAATTTAAATATGATACTTAATATAACTAATATATTTTTAATAATATATCTAGCTAATTACCTACATCTATAGAATATATACATTTTAAAAAAACATATATTATTTCCCTAAATATAAATTACATTTTATGCATAACATTTCAATTATATAAACACCTTATTTAAATTTTATAAGCATTTAATATAAATTATATCATACAGCAAACAATAACTCGTTCATAAATTAAATCATACAATAAACAATAATTTATAAATCCATACATTCATGCATCCATACATATTAAATAAATAAATCATACAAATAAAATAAATAACATTTAGACAATTAAAATTTTAAATAGAATTTTACCTTTTTTTAAAAACTGCAAATATATGTTGAGAAAGAACTACTATAGAGCTTCGTAACAAAAACAAGGGGAGAAGAATGGGATTTAGAGGGGGCACCCCTTTTATAAAAATTGGCCAGTTGGATGTGTGAACCCCGTTCATGCATCCTTTATGCATTCCGTGAAGGAAGCGTGAACGGGGTTCACGCTTCTCCGGTCCCATTTTTAAAAATATGGGATCCCCTATCCCATTATATAAAAAAAATTAAAAACCCAAAAAAATCCCGATTTGTACTTGGAGAAATATGGCTCAGCTGCATGCAGAAGAATCTAAAGATGTGTGAGATCCTGTCCTTTGAAAATCTAGAGAAAGGAATTCCATGTGAGAATAAAATCTTATGGTTGTGATGATTATCTCTGGTGTACATGGAGCTCGTGAAAACTGAGGGGATCATACAAGGATTCTCGGTATGATTTGCCTCACCAAATTGTGAAACTTATTAGAAAACTTTCCATGTCAAAGTTGATCTTGGAAAGAGGGGAGGAGAAGATTGTGGCACTGAAACTCATGCTCAGCCAAATGCTTTGTGATGAAGGAATTCAAAGATTATTGTCCACGTGGAGGATTCACTGTAAAGATATCACCACATTGAATGGTCATGGGACCCTAGGATGATTATTGGAGCTCATATACGGATAAGGAACCCTTGAGGAATGGTATTCTGGATCGTTGGACTGCTTTTCTACTTCTATTTATTTTTTTCATAGTGTGGAGTATGTTCTTATATCCCTTTGTGATCTCGACTCCATTCATGGAGTAGTGACTACTAGTGTTAATCCAAGGGGCTGGGAACTAGATTTTGTATTTTAGAGTTTTGAAAATATTTATGTTCTTGACTGCTTCCATGAAGAGGAATTGTAGTGAGTTGGGGGGGGGGGGTCAATGGTTGTTATTCTTTCCTCATTCTTCACACAAATTTTTCTTTTTCCACTGTAGTTTGATCAATGCTTCCCCTTTTATAGTTATATAGTATAAGATGGAGCAAGGTGGCTATAGAGGGAATGGTTTGGTGATCGTTGACCATGTTCAATGGGGATCTCTTCATTCATTCATCCAGATGGGTGGGAGAGTCTGGAGTTCATCTACTCAACTAAGGGGATGCCTCATGTCATGGTATAGGGAGATACAAGGTCTAGTGTACATGCAATACTAATACAATGGTACCTTACATTAAATAAACATGGAAAGGTAGTAAGGTGAATGATATTGATCCTTCACTAGTGCGAAAAGTAACATTGATGTTTTATCATCGATTATTTAATAACAGACATTAAAAACTATAAAATTAGGTTTTCATGTCGCTTTTTAAAATAACTGACGTAAAAAATATTTCAGAAAATATTTTTTACATCGGTTATTTTAAAAACCATCCTAAAAAATATTTTGGGATATTTTTTATATTGGTTATTTAAATAATTGATGTCAAAAATATATATGAAAGTATTTTTCATGAAGTTTATTTAAGTAACCTGTGTCAAAAACCCTAAAATTATGGTATTTTTAACATCAGATATTGAAATAATTGATGTTAAAAATGCACGGGAATTTTATTTTCCCAAATCGCGCCAATGCAATTTTTCATTCCCACCTATAACTGGAATCCACTACACATAAAAATTTCATTTTTCTCATATCCCGCTTACAAGACTATTTTATCGCAAACTCTTTTCTTCATTTTCCTCCCAAACATTCATTTCTCCCTCTATCTTCAAATCTATTGCATGCATGTAATTTTTACTCAAAGTTTTCATTTTTCCTTTAATTCATCATTCGTATATTCAAAATCATGACTAAATGTACATTATAGAGATGGAGAGGACACCTTCAACGATATCATAAATTTTGGAAAATATTTCTACGATGATACCCATATTTTTCCGAACATTACAATTTATCCAAGATCGTTTCATATAGGTAAAATCCTTTGAATAAAATCTTTTATTCTAATTTTATGTTTTCTATCATTGTTAATATTTATTGATTATTATTAGATTTTCTTTGAACTATCATTATTTTTTTACCTTTTTAATTCTAAACTAATTATTTCGTCATTCTAATCATTGATTGTTATTTTTTATTCTATAAACAATCAAAGCAGGGTTCTGTATTCTATCATAATTTTTTTTTCAAAACCTGATTTTTCTCATCTCTTATTTAATAACCGGCATGAAAAATTATCATATTAAATATTTTTAACATCAGTATTAAATAACTGATGTAATAAATATATTTTTTACATTTCTTGCAATTACATAACCTCAAAAACAAACGTTAAAAACCTAAAAAACCAATGTAAAAAATTATTTTTGTAGGAAGTTAAAATTGGGAAAATCATTAAGATAATAAATTAAGAAGTGAGTGTCTGGGAAATTACCATTCATCCTAAGACTACATTCATAATTTCATATTTCATATCACATCACACCAAACCCCAACCATTTTTACACTTCCCATTCTTTTAATGTAAAAAATAAAAGACAAAATAAGAAAGGATTCACTAAGTACACAACTAGCCTCATTGGGATATGACCTCTTTTTTCACTATACTGCATTCTAGGGGGGATATTAAAACTAATTTTGAGCACCTTGTTACATGTGCATCAAAAATCAGGCGATGTTTCTAGGAAGGATTAGGTTTTTTCATATTGTTTTCTTCACTTCATAAATAATTTTTTTCTTTCATAAAAAAAACTAAAAAATATGGATTTTTTTACTCATCTATTGTCTTAAGAGAAACTATGTTGTTGCTTTCTAGGATAGGGAGTGAATTCTGGAATTCACAGTGTGGTAAGAAATTTTTTAAGCTCATCATGGAACTCAAAGAAGATCCTAAGAACCAATGTTCAGATGCTTTAGTAAAAGAACTCAATAAATTCTCACATTTTTTTTGAGAATTTTACATAGGAAAAGAAAAGGAGGAAGGTGATATGAAAAAAGAAGTACAAACTCCTCTGGCCTTTGATGAAGATATTCAAGAGATTGAGAAACAACTGGGATACCATACACTAGTAGATACAATTGAATTTCCAAAAGAAGATGATGATTATGAAGAAGCTGAGATAATCTTCAGAGAAACAGATGAGTTGAATGAGTATTTATATGAATATTGGTTAAAATATTCAAAAGTATTGTTTCAACATAATCCTCCCATGATAAAAAAAATGACTCAATGCGATTAATCACTCTTCTGGATAATGAAGATGGAACCACAATGGATGGGTTATGCTTTGAATAAAGAATCAAAGACCCACTATCTCCAATAAACATGAGTGATTTTCCAGGGATAATGCATGAGCAGAAAAGGTTTCAAGCTTATATAAATGAGGGAGTTGATGATGGAACTGTTCATAACTTGATTAAAGAACCTTATGCGGAAATGAAACCGAAAGAGAAGCTACATCCAAAATTACAAATTAAATAACTAGTGGACTACCCAGCCCCTAAAAAGAAAGATTCTCCCTATATCATCCCACCACCCCCACTTTGCAACCACATTTTCACTAAGGGGTAAATGCACCTTACAAGGCACCAGGGGACCTCATCTATAAGGAGAATTCAATGAAGGGTTGTCGATGGAACAAGATGTGGTGGTTTCTACCAAAAAAGATTAAACCCTATTTAGATTGGGGATGACTAGTTGCGACTTCCGGGTTGTAGGCAGTCAAAACATAGCATCACTTAGGGGATAACCCAAGCCTCTTTTCACTTCCTTTTTCTTTTCATTTTTACAGTTTTAATAAATTAATTTAAGATTCATGATTTTTTATTGGATTTCATAGAGGGCGGTAACATTGGGAATATTGAAGATCAATTAAAAGAATTTATTATCTAAATAAGTCAAGTTGTATCTCTTTATGCTTCCTCTTTCATGCTTCCTCCTATGAACTTCCCATCATAAACTACTTGAAATGCACATCATGATTGGACTCAAATGAAGATATTGTATAAGGAAAGTGTGGGGGAGGGTACCATGTATCTTTTTAGGAATTTTTATCATTTTATTTTTTATTTTTGTGTGTTTTCATATTCTTTTTGTGTGTATTGAAACTAGTTGAGATCAAATTGAAGGCCTTTGTAAGTTTGAAACCAATTCCATTTGTGAGAAACTTATTTAACTCTAAATAATTCAACTTAAATGAATAGTAAAATGAACTTACTTCTTGGTTTGAAGTTTGGGAAATTCATGAAAAGACCACCATTCCATGACATGCTGTTTACTTTTAAAACTATCCATCTGAGAAGCTTCTAAACCATTTTTGACATCTCCTTCATAATGCCCTCATTTATTAAGAGAAAAAATCCATGTTTGAATAACTATAATTTTCTATTAATTTTAGTCAAAACCTTGGATAATTGAGGAATTTTTGTTGAAAATTATTGAGGCGTTCCTTTAGTTTGAAAATTCCCTTTTTACAGCAAACATCTTTTGAAACCTTCATTGACATCTTTCCCTTGGATTAACCCCTAGAATCCATGAAAAACCTTGTTAGGAAGCCACATTACAAGCCTAAAATGCCTAATTATCCATCTCTATAAGTAAACTCGTGATCATAATTGAACTCAAGTTTAGGGGGGAATTTGTTTTATAAGAAGATCTTAGGAGAAACGTAAATTCTGAGAAAGATAGAAGATAAAATATCTTCTAAAGTTCGGTAAGGAAGTTTAACAAACTGTTTGAAGTTTAAAGATCCCTCTCTATCTTCAAGATATAAAATCTGTGTAGAATTAAAAAAATGAAAAAATTGATGGATGAAAAAGAGAGAAGAAATATTTACTACTGTTGAAATACTTTATGTGTGATCATTCCAAGAGAATCCAAAGGAGTTGGAAGGTAAATCATGGAAAATGAGAGTGATTGAGGACACCATTCTTGAGTATAAACTAGACATCATGCATTTTACTTCATCTAGAGAAAAACCTCCTCATTCGACCTCTGATGTTTTTAACATCAAAACCTTCCAACCCTTATCCATATAAAAAAATGAGTCAATCCCTCATGATAAATACAAGTACTTGACACATTGGGCATAGATTTAGAAATATAAAAGGCCTATGGTGACCCCTGTATGTGTTTGGAATGAGAAAAACAGATCTTGAAATTTATGCTTTGTGAGGTGAGAGAAGTATTTCTAGGAAAGTTAGTATAAATGAGAATGGGAGGATGGAAAAAGTGTAAATGAGTTTAATGTACCTCATGGATAAAATGAAATAAAAGAACATGAAGGAGGCGTGATAAGCTTGAGTGACATGGATGATGAAAAGGGAACTCACATTGGCTTGTGTTTTGAATTTTACTTGGGTAAATTATTTTATGTTCACTTATCCAGGAGTCTAACATTCAAGTGTGAGGGGAATTAAGAGAGGAAAATAATTCATTATATTTTATTGATAATCAATTCATTTTATCCCCTCGCATTTATTAATTAATTGAGTATTGGAATTAATTGATCATTTCATTGGATTTTGTAAATATAACTTAAATGGCTAAAATTGTGAATTTAATTGATTTTATTAATTTCTAGAATAAAATGAATGGCCGGATATTTATAATCCTTAAAATTATTGTTTTGAAAGTGAAAGACAATTACAGTGGAAGTAGTGAAGAAATCTGGGAAATTGGAAAAGTACTAGAAAACTCACACTGTGATATGTAACATCTACTTGGTGATATGTAAGATATTTAGAGAGATACGTAAGATTTCCTAGATCAAACATAAGGAATTCACCTTGGTACGCAAGGAATGTGCCTTGGAACGTGAGGAATGCCTTTTCCACTAGGATGAAAGGAGTTGAGATTCCCTTAGATACATGACATATATTCAGTGAAATGTAAGAATTGTATGCTCATATGTAATATTAAATTAGTGATAAGTAAGAAGAACTCAAAGCTATAATTGGGTGCATGATATTTTTTTGAATGTCATGTAAGGTTTTTTACTTGGAGAAATTTAGTTCAACTGCATATAGAAGAATCATAGGATGTGTAAGATCATGTCCTTTACAAATCACGAGAAAGGCATATCACATGAGAATAAAAGATTATAGTCGTGAAGATCATCTTCAGTATACACTGAGCTCATACAAGCGGAGGGGACTATATAGAGATTCCCAGTATGATTTTCCTCACCAAATAGGGAAACTTAATAACAAACATTCCGCATAAAAGATGATCCTAGGAAGAGAGGAGGAGAAGTTCATGGCGATGAAACTCACACTCAAGTGAAGACTTTTTTATGAAGGAATTCAATGCTCATTGTCAACGTAAAGGATTCGTTGTAAAGATCTCACCATCTGGAATGATCATGTCACTTGAGAAAGATTATTAGAGCTCACAAATAGAGGAGGAGCCCTCCAAGAATGGTATTCCAAGATTATGGTATTCCAAATCTCCAGACTGTTTTTCTATTTTTGTTTATTTTTTTTCATTGTGTGGAGTATGTTCTTCTCTCCCCTTGTCATATTGAACTTCATTCATAGAGTAGTGACTATTGGTGTTAATCCAAGGAGCTAAGAACTGGATTTTTTATTTCATATTTTTAAATATATTTTATGTTCTTGATTTTTATCATGATGAGGAATTACAATGAGTTGAGCGGAGGGTTTGGATTAATGATTTTCATTCTTTCCCCATTCTTCACATGATTTTTTTCCTCCCATTATAGTTTGATCAATGCTTCCCCTTTTGTAGTTATATAGCATAAAATGGATCTAGGTGTCTATAGAGGGAATGGTTTGGTGATCGTTGGCCATGTTCAGTGGGGATCTCTTTATTCTTTTGGCTAGATGGGTAGGAGATCCTAGGGTTCATATACTTGGTTGAGGGATGTCTCATGCCATTGGACTATGGAGATATAATGTCCAGGGTACATGTGATAGTAATGCATTGGTACCTTACATTAGATAAACAGTGAGAGGTTGTGAGATGAATGATATTGATCCTTGATATTGAGTGATAATTAAACTTAAGAAAATCATTAATAAAAAACAATGAAGAAGCACATGTCTGAGAAATCACTCGAGGATTGATTACCATTCTTCCTAACAGTACAGTCATTATTTCATGGTACATATCACATCATTCCAAACCCCACTATTTTTATGCTTCTTGTTATTTTAATATTAAAAAAAGGAAATTAGTTTGGATTAACTGAGTAGAAAACTAGCCTCGTTGGGAGATGACTCTGGTTTGCACTATATAGCATTCTAGGAGGATATTAAAACTATTTTTGAGCACCTTATGATAGGTGTGTTAGAAAACACATGATGAAAATGAGAAAGGTGTTGATGAATTCTTGAAATTTTCTAAATAGATTATTACTAACAAAGAAATGTTTTATTATGCATTCATGAATTATTTGTATATAAGAAAATTAGGATATAGAGAAATCAATGGTCATAAAATTTTCAATAGTTTTAATCCAAGCTACAGTCATTAGATCTGGCATAATGAGATACAATAAAATTCAAGATCACATGATGATGAAGGTTTTCAATCTGAGAAATCAAATTGAACAGAAGAATTTATTCAAGATGTTGGAGTGGAAACCATTGAAAAGCATCAATGATTGAGAGATTTTATGCAAATTTTGAAAAACACTTGTATCTTAGATAGATTAAATTTGTAGTTTTATCAACAGTGTTGAAATTAGCTAACTTGAAAGAAAGAAATGGATGGAACATCAAGTGTTTCACAAAATTTCTTAAGCTATTAAAAGAGATACTTTCAACAGGTGATGATCTACAATATTCAAATCATGATGCCAAAATAATCTTATGTCTGGTAGGATTGAGGTATAAAAAGATACATGCATGCCCCAATGATTGTGTGTTGTATACACACGAATATAAAAGTTTTTCAGAGTATCCTAAATGTGAGACATCATTGTATAAAATGAAAGAAATATTCTATATTAATTCATCTGTTATGTCAAGAAACACACCAACTACTCTGGAAATTTGGTTTCTTCCGATAATTCCTTATTTGAAGCGTTTATTTTTGAATTCGA
Organism: Viscum album; assembly: GCA_963277665.1. NCBI lineage: Eukaryota > Viridiplantae > Streptophyta > Magnoliopsida > Santalales > Viscaceae > Viscum > Viscum album. Next base: position 1,058,804,026 of record OY728133.1, read on the forward strand.
ATGATGCAAAAAAGAGAAGGTTGGTATGATATGCAGATGAGAAAATATCCAATGGAAAACTATGTCATCCGGAACATTCCCTACAGTAAAAGACAATTGATCAAAAAACTCCTGGTTTTGGAAATTAAGTTAGAAATGTTAGATTGTGACTGTTCATGGATGGAATGAATCTATTTTTGAAACTTATGAGCCAAATATAGTTCATGGATATTTATGTTGTTAATTTAAAACTTATCCCCGAATATTTATATAACGAAAAAATAAATTATGTTGAGCTTGATTATTTCTGAACTGAAATTTTCTTGAAATGATATTGATGTTAATTTGTCACCATTCATTGATGATTTTGAAAAAAAAATAATAGAAGGATTCAAATTATTTGATGTATATATAAGAAATATTTTATTTCAATTTCATGTTATGATATTTTTTTTACTATCAATAATTACCCAACATGTGAAATTTTTTCTAGTTATAGTGTTAAGGGATATAAAGCATGTTCAATTTGTAAAGAAACGACTTCATATCATCAACTAAAACATAGGATAAAGACATTATACATAGTGTTATAAATATGCACCAAATCCAAAACCACGACGTGGTGGTGTAAAACACATCAAGGTTTAAGCTGGTGTAAACCATTATGTAGTGAGAGTTACTACGTCATGGTTTGGTGCATAACAATTTACGCATTATGTGATAATGCATAGTGATTTCTTCTTTCCCCTACTATATTCTACCATGTTCAATTTAATCATCATTTGATGATGATTTGAGGAGTTTGAACATCCAAAAAAATGATTAAATGTTAAACATTTATGAGCCAATGGTTATAAGGAGTTGTAACTTATGAAATGGCCTTTTGAAACATCTCATTCAATAGCCAAAAGGTTGAGAAATGTTTGGATTCCAAGAAGGGTCCTTGGATGGCTATATAAAGAGGGTCATGGCTTGTGATGTGGGGCATCTGAATGTTGTAAGATAATATGGTGAAAATCCAAGGCCAAACCTCTCTTTAGCACTAGTTTCCCTTCATCAATTAATTTAATAGTTCTAAAAAGCCAAGGATAAAAGAGAGTTCTTCCTAAGCATTGGAAGATTCACATTTCTCATAGATACTATAAGAGATGAACTTACTTGAATAGATACTATAAGAGGAAGCACCGTGTTGGCTACTTTTCAAGGATCTTTATGAAACTTGTACGGAATAACTTGGGAAGACTATATCAATAATGAAAAGTTAAGCATTCTTCATTTATTCTATTCAATCCAAATGAATGGAAATATCTTGTGGCATTAAATGGTTTTAGTTGATTATTTCCACTATGTTTAGACAAGCGTTATCCCCTTTAAAACCATTTAGTAGTATCAGAGTCACTCCTAATACATTTTAATTGAGGTTTTCAATAAATGAAGAAACTGTCAGAACGGGTTTCCAGAGAACCAAAATGTGTTTTTTTAATGGATATGGCTTATGAATTTTTTCAAACAATGACATGTTTTAAGAATAAAACAATCATGGTTTTATAAAAGTTATAGAACCACATTGTAGTGTATGAAAACGAATCATGGAATAATTTCATGGAAAATAGGTCATCGTAAATATGATATTCTACATTGTGGATTACCAGAGAAATTATCATGGTTAGCATAGAAATTTGATTTTCATAAGACAACCATGGTGTAGTTGGGTGGAGCCACATCATGATTTAAGAATTGTGACTTCTGAAGACTGATGGATTGGTATAACTCAATCTGTTCTGGGTGATGTTTGGGTCAAATGCTTCTGACTCATACTACGCATCAAGCCGCAACTTTGCGGGTTGAGCTCCACGGTGAACTCATTGGGGGTTGCAGGGGCAATGCGCCCCTGCTCTGAGGATCTAGGGGTCGAAGGCCCCCTAGCCCAAATTTTTCAGGTATTGTAGCAACTATGACACTGTAGCAAAGCTGACCGACCGACACCGACAGGGCACTGTACCAGTGTGGACTTTTGGCATAACTACTCTAGCAGGTCAGACTTTGGAGCCAACAATACTGTAGCGATGCGAAATTCTAGTCGTTGGACACTATTGCATCTTGGACTTGGGCGGTCGCGGCACTGTAGCGATGTGGACTTTTTGGCATCTTTCACTGTAGCACAACAGACTTCTTGTACGGTTGGTGGAATAGTATTTCATCCTTATTAACTCATTTCGGGCTAGGGTTTAGTTATTGAGAACCCTGAAACTCCCTGTAAATTGTGCTCCTGAATCATAGTGAAATTTTGTCTCTCCATGGACATAGGGATTATTCCCAAACCACGTAAATCTCTGTGTTCTCGTTCTTTTATTTTTTCCCTTTTACTCTTCTATGATCCGTTTTTCTCTTCGTTGCTCCCAATGTTTTTCGCAACAAAGACTTGGGAAAAACAAATTCCTTAAAGAAAATAGTCATTGTTTTATCCTTGGCAAGAGTTGTCATCTAGGATAAACCACATCGTGGTCTTAATAAAAATTGGTCATGGTTTTTTCTGTACCGAAGAAAAAAAATCTTAAAACACTCAAAACCTTCATTGGCATGGGCCCTTCGAGTCCACCTCGAATTCGAAATAGTTCTGCCCCTACTGTACATGCGACGGTGTTTGGGATGTCTCGATTTCGAGCCTCCCCGATTGCATATCTTTGTTTCTTTGTACCCCCTCCTCGGACCTACTACATATAAGATATGATCTTCGTTTAAAGTTAAATTTACATGAAAAAATTATAAATTATTTATCAATTATAATAATAAGGCTAATATAAAATAATTTATATTGATTTATGAAAAAAACATAAATATGAATGTGATGATGAGTTCTTTATTGATGACGCCGCACTCCCTAGGAGAGCAGCGACCTTAGGGTTCCACGCTTTGTGGTTCCCCCAACCGGGTGTCGGCTCCTTGATTCGGCCTCGGCATCTCTCTCTAGCGTTCATCTCTTCGTCGGCTTCTCACTCCAACCCCTTTTGCCTTCTGGTCTCCCCTCTTGGCTTCGATCTTCAATAAGTGCCTCGCCTCCTGCTCGATTCTGAAGCTTCTGCAACAGTTTCCTCTCATCCCTTCACCCTTTGTTTGATGCGTGTTTTTTCGTTCCTCGCCACGATGTATCTGGGATCTCCGGCGGGGTTCGAAGCGCTCTTACTTGACCTCTTTCTGGGGACTTGCGGGCGGCGAAGTCATCCATCTTGCAGCGGACTAGCATTTCTTCTCTACCTTCGGATCTGGTTTCAGATCTGGGCACCACCGATGTGGATCGGTCTGCATTTTTGCGTCGACGTTTCATGCTCCCGGTGGTGGTTGTTCTTCGAGCAGCATCTTCAATGCTCATATGCGCGGCGGTGAAGGTTTCTGAGCTGTCTCAGGCTCCTTCAAGCGGTGGATTCTGAAAGATTGGAGGTAGTGTGTGGATTTTGATTGTGTGGGGTGTCGATTTCTTCATGCTTTCCGAGATTCCTTGGTTGCTACCTGCTCGGGAAGTGCTGATGGTTCATCTTGTTTAGCGACTTTGATGCTACTTTGAAGGTTTTGGGATGGGTGATACTTCACGTTACAAACTCTTGATGGATCGTGTTTATGGTGCTTAGTTTCTGTTGATTTTTTGATGTGTTTTCTGCTGCAATGGTGGTGGTTTCAGGAGTGATTCATATGAATTTCATCATGTTTTGCATTGGTCTCAATGGCTCTGTTTTCTCTTGAGCTGCTGATTTCTTCGCGAGTTCTTGTTTTCCTTATTGCATTTGGTGTGGTGCAGCTTTCTGCAGGTGTCGCTGGGTGGGCGGCCTCGAATGAGGGATGAGTGTGTTGACATTTATCATCCAGCCATTGGTCATCATCTTGATGTACTAATGGATGCCTTGCCATGACTTTTGCTCGGTGTTTTTTGTCTGATCTTGCGTCACATCAGGTGACTTTGCTTGAATCATTTTCATGCTTTGTCTGGGAGGGCGGCTCTTTTGAGAGAAGGGTGTGTTGGCGTCTTTCATCCGTCTCTCCTCCACACTCTTATGTCGGTTGGAGAGGTGCTCTGACACATTGTACTGCCATCACGGTGCAACTTCTTGGAAGAGGCGGTGATGCAACCTTTAGACTGATCTCACTGTTGCACTGTCTGGCGAGGGGGGCAACGAGGCTTTTACTTGTTCTTACTTGGATGTTTGATTCCTTTGAACTTACAGCCCCATTTTGACCTTTGTCTTTTTTGGTTCTTTAGGCATTTTTCCCTTCTCTATAATAGGTTCCCTCTTACCTAGTCATAAAAGAGGTTCTTTTGTTTTTTGTTCAATAAAGAGGGCTTGACCCTCAACCGTTTTAAAAAAAATAAATATGAAGGTAAAATGTTCATATTAAAGGCCATATTTTGGGAATTATTTAAATCATGCCAGAAGGAGTTTTGGTGATTTGATCAAAGATTTAAATTAAATCAAAATGTGTGATATTTAAGTCATGTAAAATATTTACATAATTTAATAAATTTTTATATGATTATAAAAGTTTCCATAAATATCATATATTTTGAATATGAATGTAACGACCCGGACCTGGCCAGCCACCCGAACAGTGCCAAACGGGTCGGGTGTTACTACCTTAGGCGCACCTCCCCGAACATCAAAGGCTGACGACTAGCAGCAAGGGTCTGTTGGGTATAGTGGGGAGGCTATACCCTCTCGGAGGATCATAATAAGGGTACTGGTCCGAGTATAAAAATAAAGATGCAGCAGAATGAAAGACTCAGCAGACTCAAACCAGACCCTTAGAGCGGAAGCATAACCGATATAGATAAACAGCGGAAGCAATAAATATAAACAACAGTAGCGGAAAGTGAACAGAACAACATGCTGAATATCACAAGCAACTACTATTGTAAATAACCAACATGCATCCATAGCAAGTCATACATATCAATTTATAATGGCGCCAATGGCTAACCAACAGTTGCTTTATAATAAAGTAAGCATGTCGATTAAGAAAGGAAAACAAAACCAAGTAACCCCATCTAGGTATGACCTCAAGGTCCATACCATCTCCATGCAACAACTAACGCAGCCCAGCTCCTGAAGCTTACCTCTTTCCTGCACGTAAATCCATAAAATCTGCATGCGTCCCGAAGGGCTCGTGCAGGGCGTGAGACAAATCTCAGTACGATACCACCCAACGGTGCGTACCAAATATATGTGTTTAAGCAGTCATGTAAGTGTAAGGAAAACTGTAAGCAGTATAATGCACAAATAAAAACTAACTCCTCTGGTGCTCAGCAGCCACCATGGAGTGTCACCTGCTTCAGCCAACGCTGGAATCTCTGCCAAGTAACCCGGCAACATGCGCCCCCTGACACCGTGTGTCTCAAATACTGACGTCCCGAATGCACGCCCAAGAATAGTTTTCCGGCACCATGTGCCTCCTGACACCTCGTGTATCAAGTACCGACGTCCCGAAGGCACGTCCAAGAATAGTAACCCGGCACCATGTGTCTCCTAACACCTCGTGTCTCAAGTACCAACGTCCTGAAGGCACGCCCAAGGATAACCCGGAGGAACAGCGATATCTGCCCTCAAATCACGGCGAGCCTCAGCCCCCAACCCGATAGTCTCAATGTTATCCCCTGAAGACTCATCACCTCCCACATGGCTTCCTATGGAAAGCACCCCCAACCAAAATACCTAACCGCAACTACGGGGGCTTCTACCCACATGAGTGGTCAAAACCACATCATCACAGAGTATCTCTGTGTGCACGCTACTCAAAGTCCCGGGTGAGCGGTAATCACCAAAATAACACCTAAGCCACCAACACATCTGACACCTCGTGTCCCTACGACAATGTCGCTCAAGTCTAATGGCATCGCCATCCTAGTAACCCGGGACATGCCCAACCTGACAGTTGTACTGCCTCAAGCTGACATCCATGACGCCCAATCCCATGGTCAAAACCACCCAAAGTAACTCGGGCCAAGACCAACCTGTGATCAGCATCACTCAAGCGAAACCGGGCCAATCCCAACACAACCCAAAGGGTCTAGCATGTGCAATTCAGCAATTGCAAGTATATCAAATACAACAAAACTCATAACAGGCAAAACAATTTAAACAGTTGAATTGCCCCAGCCCAATGGCTATCGAACAACAGCATCGAGGTCTTGAATGTCTCTAACAACTTAAAGCAGACTTAATAAATTAAACTCAACAGTTTAACACATTAATAATTCAATTAAAACCATATTGGCATTCCCCGGCCAAAATGCCCCGATGAGCAACGACCCCTCACCCGGCCCCGCTCACGCAAACTGGTAACAGGGCATACCCAAGGGCATCTCATAGGTCCAACAAGAATTCAATATGAAACAGCAGATAAAACGGGTCCCGCTCAAAATACCTGAAAACGCGCTGAAGGCCGCGTCACCCAAACAACCACGAAAGCACAAAATGAGGTATGCACCACCTACCTGAGACTCGTATGATGCTACTCCTCCGGTAACAGCCGCCAATTCGGTCTAAAACGGGATAAATCTATAAAAGATTCAAAACCGCTCAAACCCCTATAACTCGTTCTAGAACGAAAATCAAACAAAACGGCCCAAGAGGAATCGAGGCCTTACCGAGGGGGTTCCAACGCATCAATCGGAGTTCGAATCGGGTCTTGGACGGACGATCGGGAGAAGAAAAGAGCTCCGGCCGGCTTGGTTCGCGAAATCGGGCAACAAAATTGAGGTTCTGCCTCAATACGAGGCTACTACCCATTTTAACAGGAAAAAAAAAGAAAGTACATGGCATGTACTTCAAGACTACACGTTGTGTAGGTCATTTAACTGTTCATAAGATGGCTAAATTCCGCCGCCTTACTTTCCAGACCTGCCGACATGAGTACACGGCGTGTAGCTATGGGTACACGACGTGTACTTGGTTTCTCTTATCTTCCTCATCGACTTACCCACACGCCATGTATATCCCTCATACACGACTAGACTACACGGCGTGTTCAAGGGGAACACGGCGTGTACCCGGTTCTACCCGGCCAACAGGCCTGCACGCCATGTATGGCCACCACACGGTAAAGGGTACACGGTGTGTCAAAAACTACGCGCCGTGTAGTAAGAAATTTCTACACAGTCATCACACGGCATGTACTCGGCGAGCACACGGCCGGTCACTCGCTTAACATATACACGGCGTGTACTTAAAGTACACGGCGTGTAGTCTGGAAAATTCCAGAAACTGCCCATTTTCTCTAGGTTCCTCAGAAACAAGTCAAAAATTCAAACAGGGTCGGGATTTTGACCCGTTCTAAAAACCATGGTTCTTATAATCTCCCCACCTTAACATAGCTCGTCTCTGAGCTATCAGACAAAACCCGGAGATGGCACCGTACATACCACTCTGATCAAAGTAACCCGGACTTCCCCGGTCTCAAAGGTTCCAGCTAAATTACTCAAGGGGCTCCCCACCTTAGGAATCGCCTACCTCGGTCTCAACCCAACTAAACTCAAAGCAACCAAGGTTTACTAACCTGTTTTCCGGACGCATAGTCCTTCCATGACGCATCGTCACCCCTGCGCCACATTGGCACTCCTGTGTCATTCCCGACACCCAAAGTATTCTGCACTGCATCGGTGTCCGCCTCTACGAGGTCCTGGTGCCTGGCACCTCAAGTAACTCGCATCCTTGATGCCCTGGTGCCCACGGCACCTCATGTAACTCGCATCCTCGATGCCCCGATGCCACGCATCTCATACATACATACATATACATATATATATATATATATATATACTATATCACGCACCTGATATGGTGTCAATCTCACTGACTAGTATCTAGTCAGTCCACATAGATCTTGTGCACCACGTGCACTAAAAATAGACATGCCTCTACAGGTCATGCCAAAAAGGAAACATGGAGATCACGGCCACACCGCGGTGTACCTCTAACCGTCGTCGGCTCACCAGCCTGCTCAGCCTCTGGCAGCTCCACGACGTGCACCTGGCCTGAAATACGGTTGCCTAATGCCTGACCTCCCTGCGGTGCTGCTCCAGTCACCGATCACTAACCCCTCAGCTGGGTCCCACCGTCTCTGTCACGACCTCTGCGCACAGCTGAACCTCGACTACCCTCTCTGGGTACCGAACCTGAACCAAATCCAGACGCTACAGTCTGTCCTGGTCCCTGCCTGCCGACTATCTGAGAAGGCTGCCTGCAAAACCTCTCCAGATGCTCGTCCTATCCACATGCCCGACACTCTTTTGGAGGCCTATCGCACTGAGCCCGAACATGTCCCGACTGTCCACACTGAAAGCAAATCACCGAAGAACTACCACGAGGTGGTCTAGCTGAATCCCTAGCCTGACTGCCCTGCTGGAACTCATCTCGTCCTCGCTTCCTGTTGTCCGAACCATCACCTGAAGTCGTCGCCCTGCCAAAGCGAGACCTCTCTCTCTCGTTGCCCTCGACTGTGAGCGCCTGATTTACCGCCTCGGAGAAGGAACCCAGCCTGAAGATGTTCACCTAGACCCGAATGGCGTGTTCGTAAGCCATCCTCGAAGCGCCTCACCCTAGCTGCATCATCGCTCACCATACCAGGTGCAAAGCGAGACAACTCTGTGAAAGTAGCTGCGTAGTCCATAACGGACATGTCTCCCTGCTGAAGACTCAAGAACTCCCGAGCTCTCTCTACCCTCAGTGTCTCCGGGTAGAAGTGCTCAAAGAACCTGTCCTCGAAGTCCTGCCATGTCAGTCCCTCGTGCCTACAAGCCTGAACCTGTACGTCCCACCAATGCTTCGACGGTCCTCTCAGCATGTACGTCGCCAGCTTGACCCTCCGCCCTGGAGGCGTCTCTAGCTGCTCGAAAATCATCTGCATACTCTCTATCCAGTTCTCAGCTGCCTGTGGACCACCCTCACCCTGAAAAAGCGGCGAGTGTTGTGATTGGAACTCCCGCGTCAGATACGCCATAGAAGGCTTTGTACCCTGCGCGGCTCTGCCAATCCCCTGCAAGACACGTACTAGGATAACTCGAAGCTGCTCGTCAAGCCATGGTCTGAACGTGGCCAAACCCGGCTGTTGTCCTGCCTGCACTGGATCTTGAACCTGATCCTGTCCCTGAGCCTGTACCTGCGGCTCGTGCTTTGCCTGTACCGAATGCTGAACCTGATCCTGCGGCACTGTATCATCTCTTGTCTGACGCTCCATCGAGTCGTGAAGGAGTAACCCGCTGAATACCATAAATGGTCAGACAGCCCATATATACATATAACAATATATTCTACGCAGATAAGGAAAGCAATAAAATGCAATGCATAACAACTACCCTTACTCCCCCTCACTGCAACCCATGCCCCACGGCATCCCGACCTCATGACCTCCTTACCCGCCCTCAACAGAGTCAGGTATCAAAAAATACCTCGGGCCATGCCCGTCCTGACAACTCACGTTGCCTCAAACCGACGACCGAGTCGCCCAATCCTGACAGTTACACTGCCTCAGCCATAGTATATGTCTGCTCTCCTAAGAGCCAGACCCAAATATCCTGCAATATGCAATTCTACGGATATATAAAGCATGACACATCACATTGAAACTAACAAAGCAATCCTATCAGGAATTTCACCTATTCAAGTCTTATAAGCACACAAAGCATGAAAATTGATTATATTCACATATTATTATCACTTCACAAAGCATACGTGCAGCTATGAAATTGAAATACCCTAAAATGTGTCTATCAAAAGCCAAGCAAAATAGTCTTGTCGTAGCGGGCCAAGGTCCAATTCTCCCTTACCGCACCGGGTCAAGGGTCACATATCACAATCACGAACGTCGCACATCAAGTGAGCCACCGATGTGGGAATCATATAAACCGTAATCTGAGCAAAAGCAAAACAGCAATTCCCACCCATGGTAACTTGGTCCATCCCTCGTACTTGGGGCTGCAGGCACCCAAGCACAAGCTAGAAACTCAATCTCAGTAACAACTTATCTTCAGTCTACCATATCCCAAATAGTAAAACCAGCAGAAATAAAAAAGAAGCCTCAAACTCATTAGTAGCCAGTAAAATGTTGTTACTAAATCCCTATCAAGAACTCCTCTGATACCACTTTGTAACGACCCGGACCCGGCCAGCCACCCAAACAGTGCCAAACGGGTTGGGTGTTACTACCTTAGGTGCACCTCCCCGAACGCCAAAGGCTGCCGACTAGCAACGAGGGTCTGTTAGGAATAGTGGGGAGGCTATACCCTCTCGGAGGATCATAATAAGGGTACTGGTCCGAGTATAAAAATAAAGATGCAGTGGAATGAAAGACTCAACAAACTCAAACCAGACCCTTAGAGCGGAAGCATAACCGATATAGATAAACAGCGGAAGTAATAAATATAAACAACAACAGCGGAAAGTGAACAGGATAACATGTTGAATATCACAAGCAACTACTATTGTAAACAACCAACATGCATCCATAGCAAGTCATACATATCAATTTATAACGGCGCCAATGGCTAACCAACAGTTGCTTCATAATAAAGTAAGCATGCCGATTAAGAAAGGAAAACAAAACCAAGTAACCCCAGCTAGGTATGACCTCAAGGTCCATACCATCTTCATGCAACAACTAACGCAGCCCAACTCCTGAAGCTGGCCTCTTTCCTGCACGTAAATCCATAAAATCTACACGCGTCCCGAAGGGCCCGTGCAGGGTGTGAGACAAATCTCAGTAGGATACCACCCAACGGTGCGTACCAAATATATGTGTTTAAGCAGTCATGCAAGTGTAAGGAAAACTGTAAGCACACTACTACAAATATGGCTTTTATCAGCGCTAAAAATGGCAATTAACAGCGCTAAAAAAAGCGCTATTAATGACGGCGAAGATAAAGGGGGGTCCCCTTTATCAGCGCTCCAAAAAGCGCTGATAAAAGGGTCTTTTATCAGCACTTTCTTTTTAGCGCTGGTAAAAGACCACTTTTATCAGCGCTTTTTTTAGCGCTGATAAAAATAAAAAAAAATAAAAAAAATAGTGCCAATCTCGGGGGGGGCTTTTTACAATGCTTGAGCCCCCCTTTATCAGCGTTTTCCCGCACCTCCAGTGCCTGCCCGCACCACCTACACCCTTTATCAGTGCTAGCCCTTTAAATCACCCTTGCGCGCGCACCCGTGCCTCCATCCGGATTTGATCTCGAAACCTCCCCCCTGCGCACCTAAAGCCTTTGTCACTACCCTATATTGATTTGTTCTCTTATTCATGATATATCTATTTATTTATATATATATTTAGTTATATTTATTCGTATAGTAATATATATTTATATTAATATATATAGTTATATTAATATATATATATATAGTTATATTAATATATATATATATAGTTATATTAATATATACATATAGTTATATTAATATATATATATAGTTATATTAATATATGTATAGTTATATTAATATATAGTAGTTATATAAATATTCATATATTGGTATTTTAAATAAAATGGATATTAGTTATTATTTAGATAAAGCTAATATATTTTATATGTAAATATGTTTAATTATTTATTTAAAAAATTTAATTTTTAGGTGTGAATATATAAAAAATATGTACATACAGTTATATATTTGATTATAAATAGCAATGCATTATAAAAAAGGATGAAATTCCAAAAACATAATATCAATATGAATGTAATACCTTGGAATAAATTCAGTCCCCACCAAAAAAAGCCAATAATACCCTCTTAAACGAGGCTGAAAATCCACAAAATGTTAAAAAATCTGGGTACCCCGACTAAAAACTCAGTTTTGGAGGCCTTCTGGGCCTCTTTTGGCCTCGAAAAACAATTGATCGAGGTCCCCCCAGGTCACAGCGACGTAGAGCTCGTCACAGGCTTCGATTTGATATGTGGTAGAGCTCAAACGGACATCCGGATCAAAAGTTATGGCCGTTTGAAGTTCGAGTTGCGTTTTCAACATATTTTGGATCTTTTTTTAATTTTTTTAATTTTTTTAGTCTTCAAATTGTTATTAAATGACTATTAATCCATAATAATTAGCAAATTATTAATTAAAAATATTTTTTAAATTTTTTAAGAAGTCATTTTCACTAAATATCTTATATATTAAGTATAATAAGTGTAAATGTACATTTATACTTATCTAAAATATATTTAAAAATTATATATTATATTTATATCAATATAACTATATAACTATATTTATATATTAAAAAAAATTAAATTTTTTTTTTGAAGTCGACCATTTATCAGCGCTTTTAAAAAAAGCGTTGATAAAGGCCCCCCCTTTATCAGCGCTACTAAACAAGCGCTAATAAAGGGGTGGTGCTGGTCTTGCCTAGTTTTGTGGTAGTAAAAAAAACACTAACTCCTCTAGTGCTTAGCACCCACCATGGAGTCACCTGCTTCGGCCAACTCCGGAATCTCTGCCAAATAACCCGGCAACATGCGCCCCCTGACACCGCGTGTCTCAAGTACCGACGTCCCGAAGGCACGTCCAAGAATAGTAACATGACACCATGTGCCTCCTGACACCTCGTGTCTCAAGTACCGACGTCCCGAAGGCACGTCCAAGAATAGTAACCCGGCACCATGTGCCTCCTAACACCTCGTGTCACAAGTACCGACGTTCCGAAGGCACGCCCAAGGATAACCCGAAGGAACAGCGATATCTGCCCTCAAATCACGGCGAGTCTCAGCCCCCAACCCGATAGTCTCAATGTTATCCCCTGAAGGCTCTTCACCTCCCATGTGGCTTCCTACGGCAAGCACCCCTAACCAAAATACATAACCGCAACTACGGGGGCATCTACCCACACGAGTGGTCAAAACCACCTCATCACGGAGTATCTCTGTGTGCACACTACTCAAAGTCTCAGGTGAGCGGTAATCACCAAAATAACACCTAAGCCACCAACACATCTGACACCTCGTGTCCCTACGACCATGCCGCTCAAGTCTGATGGCATCGTCATCCTAGTAACCCGGGCCATGCCCAACCTGACAGTTGTACTGCCTCAAGCCGACGTCCATGACGCCCAATCCTGTAGTCAAAACCACCCAAAGTAACCCGGGTCAAGCCCAAACCTGTGATCAGCATCACTCAAGCAAAACTGGGTCAATCCCAACACAACCCAAAGGGTCTAGCATGTGCAATTCAGCAATTGCAAGTATATCAAATACAACAGAACTCATAACAGGCAAAACAATTTAAACAGTTGAATTGCCCCAGCCCAACGGCTATCGAACAACAGCACCGAGGTCTTGAATGCCTCTAACAACTTAGAGCAGGCTTAATAAATTAAACTCAACAGTGTAACACATTAATAATTCAATTAAAACCATTCTGACATTCTCCGGCCAAAATGCCCCGATGAGCAACGGCCCCTCACCCGGCCCCGCTCATGCAAACTGGTAACAGGGCATACCCAAGGGCATCTCATAGGTCCAACAAGCATTTCAATATGAAACAGCAGATAAAACGGGTCCCGCTCAAAATACCCGAAAATGCGCCGAAGGCCGCGTCACCCAAACAACCACGAAAACACAAAATGAGGTATGCACCACCTACCTGAGACTCGTACGATGCTACTCCTCCGGTAACAGCCGCCAATTCGGTCTAAAACGCGGTAAATCTACAAAAGATTCAAAACCGCTCAAACCCCTATAACTCGTTCTAGAACGAAAATCAAACAAAACGGCCCAATAAGAATCGAGGCCTTACTGAGTGGGTTCCAACGCATCAATCGGAGTTCGAATCGGGTCTCGGACGGACGATCGGGAGAAGAAAAGAGCTCTGGCCGGCTTGGTTCACGAAACTGGGCGACAAAATTGAGGTTTTGCCTCAATACGAGGCTACTACCCGTTTTAACGGGAAAAAAAAGAAAGTACATGACGTGTACTTCAAGACTACACATCATGTAGGTCATTTAACTGTTCATAAGACGGCTGAATTCCGCCGCCTTACTTTCCAGACCTGCCGACATGAGTACATGGCGTGTAGCTATGGGTACACGGCGTGTACTTGGTTTCTCTTCTCTTACTCGCCGACTTACTCACACGCCATGTATATCCCTCATACACGGCTAGACTATACGGCGTGTCTAAGGGGAACACGGCGTGTACCCGGTTCTACCCGACCAACAGGCCTACACGCCATGTATGGCCACCACACGGTCAAGGGTACACGGCGTGTCAAAAACTACACGCCGTGTAGTAAGAAATTTCTACACGGTCATCACACGGCATGTACTCGGCGAGCACACGGTCGGTCATTCGCTTAACATATACACGGCGTGTACTTAAAGTACACGGCGTGTAGTCTGGAAAATTCCAGAAACTGCTCATTTTCTCTAGGTTCCTCAAAAACAAGTCAAAAATTCAAACAGGGTCGGGATTTTGACCCGTTCTAAAAACCTGGGTTCTTACAATGAAGGAGTTCATATTAATTTCTATGTAAATTGTGAATATAAAAGGGTTCATATTAAAATAAATTTGAAATGATTACTTTTATTTATATTATGAAATATCCATAAAAGCATGCCTAAATTATAGTGTTTATAATTCCTTTATTTAAGAATTGTTCAAATATGTTTATCCCATGCCCAAATGTTTGAATTGTTCATTTATATTATAATAACCCACATATATCAAGGTATAAATTTGATTTATTTTTAATCAATACATATGTATTTTAATCTATCTTGGGTGCAAAATTTGGCAGAGGAGGCGCGATATCGGAAATCCATAGATGGGGGCCTGGTGGTGAAAATCTCCAAAAGCTCGATTAGAGGCTACCAAACTTTTTTTGTCCTAGATAAGGGATACTTCCCCTGGAATTATGTACTACGCATAATACCTTCCACATCTCTCAATTGAAGAAGTATATACCTACCTAGCCCTATGTATGTGATTTTGTATGATAATATCGAGCTAGAAGTGATGTGTCCTATGTGGAGTATCTTATTCGCATCATCAATCAGAGTGAGAAAGTGATGTGGGGCATGATGACACCTCTAGTTCATGTCATATAGTAGCATAGGAAGTTCCAAGATAATACTTGGGAGTGGGAAGTTGAAATCAAGAGTCAATAGTCAAATTTGTTCCCTTAAGAAGCTCATTAAAGTTTCTCGATGACGAGAAGCTCAATGGTGGGGAGGTTATAAAGGGCCTAGCCTTTTTGGGTTAGTTTTTTTCTTAAATTTTGTTATTTTTTAAGTCCTTCGAGGTATTTTTGACTTTGAGGAGGTGTTAAAGGACTTTGGAGGGAGGAGTTAGGGGGAAGGGGGAAGGGGAGGTACCCGGGTGTTGGGACAACACCCAGTACCTGATGGTAGGCACTGGTTGCCCTTTAGCCAACTAGTGGCTACAGGGCCACTAGCAGCACTACTGGGTACCCAGCGGGCCTGGACTGAGTATCTCATGGCACTACAGTTTATTTTTTCAAATGTGGAGGGTATTTTTGTCTTTTCCCCTGAAACATAAACCCCCGAAATACCTTTGGCTCGGGATTTCACCCTCATTCTCAATCTTCGGAGCCTCCAATGGTGATCTCCTTCTCCCCCTCATCCCAAATGAATTCCTTCTCCATCCTTGCTCGAAGGATCTTTAAGTGGTCAGTTGAGTCAGTCTTCGACTTGGTCTAGGTTAGTGCTCCAATAATCTCTTTCTTTTTTCTTCATGAAAGTGAGTATAATTCATATTCCTCCAACCAAGGTATTACAAATCTTGGCAAATCCTTTGGCTTTCTCCCAGTTTAGCTGTTGTGGGAGTTCCCTCTTGAAAACCTTGGATTTGTTTAACAAAATTCATCTTCTCTTACGGAAGTAGATAAATCCCAAAATCCCTCCTGCTTTAGGTTGTTCTTGGCAATTATGTTGTGGCATATTCTTCTCCCACAGGGCTCCAAAGAGGTACTTTGCATGTATTTTGGCAGGCGAACACCTTCCTCTCATACTTATAAAGTGTTAGTGTGGGAATAGTTTGAGGCAGAGTGAATCCAATGATAATAAAAATGTTTTAGCTAATAAATGTTTTACAAAATGGTTTTGGAAAGAAATGAAATATTGGACAGATTCTATTTTTCCATATGCCTATTATTTTATATAATATATATGCCTTGTTGTGCCTTTTCTTAGAATGCTTATTGTCCATTCATGTTTATTCAAGGTTCATGAGTTGTGGTAGGGGAGTACACATCCCATACACTATTATCCATTATGTTTTCAATAATCATCAGCTTGTGATTTATGCTTTAACTACTGAACATGTTGTACAACCTATTGTTTAATATGTTGTCCATGTTAAGCATGTTGGAATATGTATACATTATTGTATGTAAGCTTGAGAAGGTATCCATGTGTTGGAAAATAGGTGGATGTCATGGGACAGACTCACAATACCCTGACTTGGTATACTCATTCCCTGATTCCCAAAGGGATAGGTTGAGAAATCACCCTGGCTATGTATACATGATTCTTTTTCCCTCATATGAGTCATTGGTCCCTAACTTAGTATACACAGGTCTACATATATGTGTGGGAACATATATGTAGAAGAGTCTATTTACAAATAGGCGTGCTACCTCCTTAAAATGGCATTGATGCTACGTTTCAGACTCTTGAGGCACAAAGCAAGTGATGTTGTTTTCTATGTTTATTCTCTTTAGCCATGTGTTGTTACCATATACACTTATTTGTACCAGTATCACTCAAATAGTCATTGGTTGGATGTTTTTGGACTCGGTATGTATGGTATCACATGTTCGTATCATGCTTTGCACCGAACAAGCATTCAGGTCAAGGTCATTACAAGAAGCACCCCAACGACCAGCTCCCCCTCGGTGTGCTGTGCCACTACCAATCCTCCCTCCCCATTGTTTGTCTTTGTGTGTGTGTTCCATTTCAAACTCTTTCTACCAAGAGCATATCATCCTGAAATTCCAAGAGGACTTTAGGACCAAAATAAATAAATAAAACGAACTGGAGTTGTACAAATTCCTAAATGGGATATCAAAGAAACTTTGAAGAATGCAATCTGACCATGGAAAATCATGTGCAACAACTCCTAAGCTTGTCAGTGCATCCTTAGGTGCATTCACCTCCCTGTAAACTTGTGAGACAACAAACTCAACATTATACTAGTCAAGACATGCAATCCACTGTCATCTTCCAAGAAAATGTAGAAGACTTCTTTTTGCACATTTAAAGATGAGCCCAGCTCTAATCAGATCCTTCTCCATGAGTGTTTCTTTACCACATTGATCATAGTGATCATCTCATCCATCTAAGCTTCAATTGCAGTGGCATCCACACAACTTTTAAAAAAGTAGCCCACCAGGATGATTCCTAACAACCCCACCCCATCCTGCAGGACTGGGGAATCCTTTGGGTGCATCATCAAGGTTAATCTTCAAACAACCTGCAATTGGAGGCTGCCAAACAATGGAAATAGGCCTATCATAATTTTTATATTTTCCAGCCATGCCAATTCTGTTGAGAGTGAGAAACTCATCAATAGAGTTCCCCGAGAAGACAACATTAAAGAGATTAGTGTCCTTGATACTTGTGATAACATGAGCCATCATAAATTGGGGAGACAATTCTTGAGAGCTTATTTCACCAAGTTCTGATTCCACCAAATGAGATAGAAAGCATCTGCCAATACTGCCTGTATGAAATTCTTCAACTGTGAAGAGAGGCCGCAACAAAGACAATATGAAATAATACCCCGAATGCCCATGACTGCAGGTCTTCTCTAGCCAAACAAGTTAAAAACAAAGGACCAAATAGCCAAGGGAAAAGGGCATTGAAAAAAAATGTTCCGCAGAGTTTTTACCAGGTTTACAAAAGAAACTGATAGCACAGAGAGCATACCAATGCTGCTTCAAGCAGATATCAGTAGGGAGTTTTTGAAGAAAAAGCTTCCAAATATTAACAAAACTAGCAGGAGTCCAGGTCTTATAAAAGGGAGCAATCAGCCTGGAAACTTGTGATGGCCTACCATTGATTAAAGTACAATACTTGCAATCCAAAATGCCATTAGCAGTTGGCACCCAGATGAGGATATCCATGTGGGATGAATTGATAGTCAATGACAATCTGCCCAATGTGAGAGGGTAGATTATCAGGTCACTATATCAGTTTCTCCCTAATAGTGATGTCAATATATGAAATGCTTTCAGTGTCATTTATAAGGTTCAAAAGAGGTACTGCTATCCGGTTATCCCACCAAAATTTCAAATCAGAAGAGGCACAGGCAAACCACCTCGAGTTAAACATAATATTTGAATATGCAAGTTTCTGAGCAGGCCAAACCGAAGAGTCGAATTAATGCATATTCCCAGCCTTGAGCCTTCTAACAAATCTAGCTTTCTGGAAGGAATTCATACCAAAATCATTGTGAAGAAGCCTTCACATGAAATTAGCCTGGAAAGCTTAATTAAAGTTCCAAATATTCTTAACACCAAGACCTCCATCCTTCATCGGTTGACAGCAAGTATTCCATGAAACAGTGATGAGCTTTCTTTAAATGATGCTTCTAGTCCACACAAATTTTTTAATGAATGTACTAACCTCCTTCACCAGGCCTGAGGGACGTTATAGACCATGAAATAGGGCACAAATTGTGAAACAATCTGAGCATTAACAAGAGAAATTCTACCTACCATAGATAATGCTTTAGCTTTTCCAGGAAAACACTTGACATTTAATCTTGCTAACCAGATCAATAAGGTGACTCGTCTTTGGTTTCCCCCAAAACATAGGAGTCCCCAAACAGAGGAATGGCAATCTTCCTTCACCCGCAGATAGTTCAACATTGAAGCTTTCCTGTGAGGGGTAACACCATTTCCAAAAAAACAAGTGGGATTTATCAGCTCTGATAGGTAATATAATTCCATCACTCGTCATTTTCAAAATCAGAAGACTGAGATGATCCTCTATCACGCAACAGAGGATGGCTAACAAATGGTCACCTCGCCTCACCCCTCTTGAACAAGTGTAGTATCCCTCAGGGGGGGCCATTAATTTGAATGGAGATATGCACAGATTTAAAAAAGAACCTGGCCAATTAATGAAGATCTCACTGGAATCCAAACCTCCTCGAAGCTTCAAATATAAAATCTCATCTCATAATATCAAAGGTCTTCCTGATGTCAAGCTTCAAAGCAACATTGCCTCCCCTCACCTTCTTCTAAAGAAAATTAACACATTCTGAGGCTATGATAAGACAATACTGTATTCTTCTACCTTGGACAAAACCAAATTGATTGTGAGTAACCACCTTCTCAGTAATATTGGCAAGCCTATTGGCCAAAATTTTACTTGTTAGATCCCATTTAAGTTTAATGGGTATTTCTGAGTCCCACGTCGGACTTACCCTCCTTGTAATTATTTTTTACTCATCTATAAAAGAATGTCTCCGCCTCACTTTGAGGTAAGGGAGACAGGGGGTTTCTCAACCTACATGGTATCAGAGGAAACATAATCCCGAGCCCTCCCTCTATATCTTTTTTTTTCTTTCTCTTGGGTCTGCCCTACGTGGCCACCCCCTCCCTCCAGGCTCTGCCCTACATGCCCCCCCCCCTTCTCAGGCGGATCCTTCCCTGACAGCTCTGCCCTTCCCCCCCTGGCGGTCCTCCTCCCAGCGCGACGGCCTTCCTAGCGCCTTCGCCCAGAACCTCCTGCGCGCGCCGTCTCCAACTGCGGCTCCCTGCTCCCGGCTTCCGCAGCGCCTCCCGCGGCCCTCCCTCGACAATCCTCCTGTGCGCGAGCGGCGCCTCCCGCGGCTTCCCCGGCGACCCTCCATCGGTCCTGCGCGCACCGCACTCATCCTCAACAACACCCGCCTTCCCCGGCGACCGTTCCGACTCCCGCAACAGCCACCAACAAACTCCCACTTCTCCAGGCGAGAGATATGCAACTGCTCTGCCTCTCCCGCTGGCCCGGCGTCTCCTCCCGGCGAACTCATCTCCCTCAGGCGGTTCCCCGGCACCCCGTCGCACCTCCACCCGTGCGCGCCTCCGTCGCGGCTCCCGCAGCACTCCCGGCGACCTCCTATGCGCGCAACCCTCCCGGCGGCCTCCTATGCGCGCAACCCTCCCGGCGGCCTCCTATGCGCGCAACCCCCCCGACGGCCTCCTCTGCGCGCGACTTCCGACCAGTCGCGACCTGGTCCACGCAAACCAGCCCCGGCTGCTCCATCCAGACGAACCGGCTCCGTCTAGCCAACCCGGACTCCTCCCGGCTTTGCTCTGTCCCGGTCGACCGGCGAACTGGTCCAGGCGGCTCCCTCCAACCAGCGCCGGAGCTCCCTGACGTCTCAGCTTGAAGTCGCTCCGCCGAGTGCCCCTTAGGCCGGCTCTCTCCTTCTGCTGTACCAGCATCAGGCTTACCCGCGGCCACCGGCAGCAGATCCAGGCCGGCCGCTCACCTCGCGGCGCCTCCGATCGTCCTCCCACCAGGCGACAGCGGCCCTCCAGTCCAGTGCTTCCTCCCGCAATCCAGGAATTTCCTATTTTCTGGATCCAATGCGGTCATCCGGCCTCGCCCTCCCGCGGCACTCCCGGCGACGTGTCGCTGGACAGTCTCCCGACGCTTCTCGGCTCCTGCATCTGATGCGGTCTCTCGGTCCGCCTCCAACGGTTTCCCGACCCCGTCCTGAGCATTGGCCCTCTTATCCAGCCACCATTGCTCAAACTGATGGCTCAACCGCCTGCCTATCTCATCGACCGTCAGTCTGGATGCTCGACTCCGGTGCGTCTCAACATCTCACAGGAGATTTTGGTATGTTCACTACCTACCATCCATCGACCAGTGCTTCTCCAATCACTGTTGCTGATGGATCAACAATCCTCATTGCGGGCTTTAGCACATGCCTTTTGACCTCATCTATGAGTCTGCCTTCCGTTGCTCACGTTCCTCACAGCCAGTTTAATCTTCTCTCCATCAGCCAACTCACCAAAGATTTAAACTGTGCTGCTATTTTTACATCTTCTGGTGTTGTGTTTCAGGAGCGATCGACGAATCGGGAACTTGGTCGAGGTCATCTTCAGGCCGGGGTGTACATACTCGATATCCCACACCCTATTGCCTGCCCATCCACCTCAGCTCGTGCCCTTGACCTTCATTCTCGCCTTGGTCATCCGTCGGCTTCCGTCCTACATAAACTTTGCCCCCAATTTAGTCCTAATCTTTCATTCCATTGTGAACCCTGCAAATTTGAAAAACATCATCGGGTGACATATGTACCTCGCTTGGACCCGCGTGCCGCGAATCCTTTCGACCTTGTTCACTCCGATGTATGGGGTCCTTGCAGGGTTCCTAGCCAGCCCGAGTACCAATATTATATTACCTTTATTGATGATTACTCCCGCATGACCTGGCTATACCTTCTTCGTGATTGGTCTGAAGTGTGTTCTACCTTTCAGACCTTCTACAATGAAATTCACACTCAATTCTCAACCTCGCTGAAATGTCTCCGCTCTGACAATGGCCGAGAATATCTATCCTCCACCCTTCAGCAGTTTCTCAAGGATAAAGGCATCATTCACTAGACATCTTGCCCCGATACCCCGCAGCAGAATGGAGTGGTCAGGCGGAAACACCGCCATATTTTGGAGACTGCCCGTGCCCTCCTATTTCACATGAAGGTGCCTCTCCAATTTTGGCGCGATGCTATCCTGACTGCTACCTACCTCATTAACCGCCTCCCTTCTTCTATCCTTCAGGGGGAGACTCCTTTTCAGACTCTGTTCTTCTCTCTCCCTCCTCACTCCCTTCCCTTGCATGTCTTTGGATGTCTCTGTTATGTCCGTGACACTCGACCCGGTCTCTCCAAACTCTCTCCTAAATCCCTCCGCTGCATATTCCTCGGCTATTCCCGTACTCAGCGCGGATATCGATGCTTCTCTCCGGACCTACGGCGGTATATAATCTCTGCTGACGTCTCGTTCGTTGAGAGCTCTCCTTTTTCACATCTCTCTCCCCATCCAGACACCGATATTGATGATTGTCTTCCCCTCATCATCCACCCTCCACTAGTGTCTCCCCCTGCTACTGCTGATCACCATTTTGGTGCGGTCTACTCTCACCGCCCATTGCCTGTACCCCTTGTCCCGGCCGAGGACACCATCGTCCCCGCTTCGTCCGATGCTCCTGCCCCGGCACCAGACGACTTGCCCATTGCACTCCGGAAAGGTACACGTTCGTGTCAGCGTACACCTTTATTTGTATCTTCGTAAGGGGGTCTGTCAGCTCTGGAGACAGTATCGATTCCTCAAACCGTTGGTGATGCAAAATCTCACCCGGGGTGGCTAGCAGCAATGTGGGATGAATTGCAGGCTCTAGAAGAAAATCATACTTGGGATCTTGTCCCCCTTCCAGCAGGCAAACAGACGGTTGGCAGCAAATGGATTTACACTGTCCGGTTAAATCCCGATGGCACTCTCCATCGACTCAAAGCCTGCCTTGTAGCTAAGGGCTTTGCACAAACTTACGGGGTGGACTGCTTTGATACATTCTCTCCAGTGGCCAAGATGACCTCCGTCCGATTATTCATCTCTCTGGCGGCACATCATCGTTGGCCTCTTCATCAGCTGGATGTCAAGAATGTCTTCCTCCATGGCTTTCTTGAGAAAGAGGTTTATCTGCAACAGTCACCCGGCTTTTGTGCCTCCGGCGCCGAGTCTCAAGTCTGTCGACTCCGCCGCTCTCTGTACGGCCTCAAGCAATCTCCCCGTGCTTGGTTTGGCCGCTTCAGCACTGTTGTCACTGATTTTGGCCTCTCTCGAAGTATGAAGGATCACACAGTTTTTTACAGAACGACTCCTGCTGGTTGTATCCTCTTGGTGGTCTATGTGGATGATATCATCACCACAGGGAGCGACTCCACAGGAATCGCCAACCTCAAGGCGCATCTTCATCACCACTTTCACACCAAAGATCTTGGTCCCCTCACCTACTTCCTTGGCATCGAGGTCTCCCGTTCTGAGGACACTATCTCTCTTTGTCAACGCAAGTATGTTCTTGATATCTTGCAGGATGCAGGTTTGAGCACAGCAACTGCAGTGGACACTCCTCTTGAGCCTGGGGAACGCTCTCTCCATACCGACTCGGAACCATTTCCTCATCCCGAGAGCTATCGACGTCTGGTGGGAAAACTTAACTACCTCACCATAACGCAACCAAACATTGCCTGCGTCGTTGGCAAAGTCAGCCAGTTCATGGAGCATCCAACCAGATCTCAGTGGGATGTTGTCCTCCGCATTGCCAAATACATCAAGAAAGACCCTGCACGTGGCCTTCAGTACTCACATCATGCTCAGTTGGATGTTGAGGCCTTCTGTGATGCGGACTATGCAGGTTGCCTCGCTACCCGCAAGTCTACTTCGGGATTCGCCGTGTTCTTCGCTGGTAACCTCATCCCCTGGCGCAGCAAAAAGCAGATTGTCGTCTCCAGATCGAGTGCAGAGGCCGAATACCACGCCATGGCCACGGCACCACTGAGATCCTCTGGCTTCGTCATCTCCTCCATGAGCTCGGATTCCCGGCACACACCTCTGCTCATATCTGGTGTGACAATCAGGCAGCCACAAAAATTGCCTCGAATCTCGTCTTCCATGAACGGACGAAGCATATCAAGGTGGACTACCACTTTCTTCGCCACCATCTAGAGCAGCAACATATCAGCTTTGGCCATATTCCGACGGCAGATCAGCTTGCCGACATCTTCACCAAAGGCCTCCCAGGAGCTCGCCTTGCCTCTCTCACTACCAGGCTGGGTATTCACAGCATCCATGGCCCAGCTTGAGGGGGAGTATGAGATGGTCTTTATGTCTTGTCATCTTTTTATTTGTAGGACTCAATCCAATCTGGACATGTCCAGCTTGAGGGGGAGTGTTGGATCCCATTTAAGTTTAATGGGTATTTCTGAGTCTCACATCGGACTTACCCTCGTAATTATTTTTTACTCATCTATAAAAGAATGTCTCCGCCTCACTTTGAGGTAAGGGAGGCAGGGGGTTTCTCAACCTACATTACTCAAGACTTTATATAAGGTATTTGCAAGAGCAATAAGCCTGTTCAAAGAAACCACATCTGCATTTTCAACTTTCAGTATCAAAACCATAAATTGAGAGTTAACTCTCATTAGAAAATTACCTTCCATAAAAAAAGCCTGAATGAAAGAGGTATGTTAACATCATAAAGAGGAGTTGAACTTTCAGAACTACCCTTACCAAAAAGGTCTTCGTAGTAGTTCACAATACGACTACAGAGCACGCTTCTATCAAAAGCAATATCATCATTAATCCTCAAATATGAAAGAGGTCTGTTAACCTTCCTATACTTTTAAAGATTATTGAAAAGTGCCAGGTTTCTATCATCATCCTTCAGCTATTTAATTTTTATTTTTTCCTTTAGGATTCCCTCTTTTAACCTCATAAGATTGTTGAGATTAGAAGCAAGTTACACTTGTTAATACAGAAGCAAGTTCCACTTGTTAATACAGAGCTCGTCAAAACTGGAATTATGAGAGTTCTGTAACTGCAACAGTTCATTCCTAAGATACACAATATCTGATAAATTCCACATCAAGCCAAGTGGCCGATTCACACAACTGAATTCCCTCCTCTCCCTTACTCCCTCTCCGCTCCCACTTACAACAACACCCCCCCCCCTCCCAAAACAGACTTTCCCTATACATTTTTACCTTTATTATTCCTCAGGCCCTAACTTGGTTTCTAACACTCACCGCCCCTTGAAAGCAGTCTTGTACTCAAGAAAAAATGAAGGGAGTTGGTGCCTCGTTGTGTCAATCTGCTTATGTGGCCGCTATGCGTCCCCATCCGCAGAGCCATTGATAGGATCCCCCACCCAAAATAGCAGCAAAAGTATATGTATTCAATAAAACAGTAAAAGCGTACCAGGATACAGACTCCAATCCACAGAACAGAGAGAAAAAATAAGAGAAACTGAGGTACTTCGGGAGGCCCCAGCCGCTCTCCCGCCCAAGCTCCCAGGAGCTGCTAAAAAAAGACTACCTTCCTCCCTGTGGTCCCCCCCCCCCTTCGGCTCCTTTATTCTTCTCCAATCAGTTGGAGATTCCCCCACATGATCCCCCAACTTCCTTCCCTTTTCGGGTGGTCCCCCTCCTAGAATATACCTGCCAGGTGGCAGGATCCCCACCAGCTCAAACACTTGCACCCCCTTGAGAACCAGTCTTGACTGAAAGAAGGAAATTGATTGCGGAGAGTGAATTCATCTTCCCAAGTGGCATCGTCCAGTGAGCAACCAGACCATTGGATTAAAAATTGTGGTTGGGCCATGCCATCTTTGTAGTGCAAACGGGAGGAGAGAACAGCCATTGGTTCAGGGCATTGAGCAGAATCTAGTTCCATTCCTGGTGGTAAGGACAGCCATTGGTTCAGGGCATTGAGCAGAATCTAGTTCCATTCCTGGTGGTAAGGACGGCTGAACCTGCTGTGTGCCAATAGCTCTTTTTAATTGGGAAACATTAAAAACAGGGTGAATCCGAGAAGCAGCCGGTAGATCCAGACGATATGCAACCGGACCAATTTGTTCAGCAATGGTAAAAGGCTCGTAGAACCTGGCTGCTAATTTCTGATGAATGCGGTGGGCAATAAAATGTTGTTTATGGGGTCGGAGTTTGAGGAATACCCGCCCACCTGAAAAACCACATGCCGACGGTGCTTATTTGCAGCACATCTCATATAATCCTGGGAGCGAGATAGGTGGTGGTGAAGTTGCCGAAGAGCTTCATCACGGTCCCCCAAAGCCGTGGCTACTGCTGGAACCTGAATTTCTGATGGCAAAAAACTCAGAATGGATGGGGGCTTGCGGTTGTAAACAACTTCAAAAGGTATTGTCTTAATGGAGTGATGTCAGGTGGTATTGTAGCTCTACTCAGCCCAAGGGATCCAAAAGGACCAAGAGCGAGGCTGATCTCCTGCAAAACAGCGCAAATAAGTCTCTAGACATCGGTTAACCACCTCTGTTTGGTCGTCCGTTTGTGGGTGGTAGGCAAAGCTTAGGCGAAGAGTGGTACCATAGAAACAGAATAATTTTGTCCAAAAATTACTGAGGAAAAGAGGGTCACAGTCACTCACTATAGAAGTGGGGACACCATGTAGACGGACTATTTCCCGAAGAAAAAGTTCAGCCACTGAACATGCGGAGTATGGATGCTGAAGAAGCAGAAAGTGAGCATACTTTGACAGCCGATCAACAACCACTAAAATGACATCGTACCCTTTTGATTTTGGCAGCCCCGAGATAAAATCCCTTGAGATATCGGACCATATTGCTGTAGGAATATCCAACGGTTGACATCGTACACTTCACACTGCTGCACAAATTTCTAAACTGCTCCCTTCATACCTACCCAATACAAATTGCTGGCTAATTTTCGATAAGTTCAATAAAAACCCATATGGCCCCCTTGAGGAGAAGAATGAAATTCTGCTAATGACCATGGAATCCAAGTGGAAGTAGCTGGAATAGCTAACCGGCCATGATAATGAAGTATACCTTGTTGTAAATAGAAGCCCGAAACAGTTTGTTGTCTAGACTGTAGCGCTTGAATAATCGGTCCCAGGAAAGGGTTCATAGCAACTCCTTCAGTCAGGTCGTGCCCCTCCTCCCAAACTGGCCGAGTTTGTAGTTGATAGCAGTGGGTTGTGTCGTCACCTTTGCAGGACAATGCATCTGCGGCAGAATTTTCTTTTCCTGGCTTATAACAGATTTCAAATTGATATCCCAACAGCTTGGCAATCCAAAATTGCTGATCAACGGAAGTAATACGTTGTTGCACCAAGTATTTGAGGCTACGGTGGTCGGAGTAAACTATAAACGGACGGCCTAAGAGGTAAGGCCGCCAATGTTGAATGGAAGGGACCAATGCCATAATCTCGTTTTCATAAACTGATTTAGCAAGATGACGGTCCAAGAGAGCAGTACTGAAAAAAGAAAGCGGTCGTCGTTCTTGCATAAGGGCAGCCCCTATTCCTCTTCCAGAAGCATCACACTCAGCTCAAATTGCTTAGAAAAATCGGGTAAGGCAAGGACGGGTGCCTCTGTTATTAATTGTTTCAACTGTTGAAAAGCGTGGAGGGCCTCATTTGTGCACAGGAAGCCATCTTGTAGAATGATAAAATGAGGTAGACCTGAACCCCCAAGTTGTACTCTCTAAAGGAGCCCTTGAGGTTCTTTTATAACAAATAATTAAGACCACACCGGACCTCAAGTCCGATATGGGATGCAGACTCCAACACTCCCCATCAAGCTAGACACATAAAGAAAAGAGACCAAACCAAACCAATGAAAACAAAGCAATCAACAGACTACAAACACTCCCCCTCAAGCTGGACATATCCAACTTGATGACAAAACAAGGCAAAAAAGAATAAAAGATAAAGCTGCAAGGTTGTTGCTCCCCCTCACGATCGCAACTCCCCCTCGGGATGATGGATGGTTGATGTCACGGGCGCAGCAGAAGAAACCACATAGATCGGGCCGGTTGACGGAGCGCCAGGAATGCCGCACTAGTGGGGCCGGTCGATGAGACGCCGAGAAATCCACACTAGCACCGGGAAAACCGCACTTGCGGGGTCGGCGACAGGAGGCGGGGATTCCGCAGAATCGTTGCGGGATCTGGCGGCGACGGGAGGCGGGGATTCCGCAAAATCGTTGCGGGATCTGACGGCGCCAAAGAGCTTGGATTTCAGACGGTCAAAATGCTGCGCCACGGTGGAGGAGGTGCGAGTGCATGCCGACTGACAAGGAGGCGGCTGCCTGCCAGGAGTCGTCGGGAGATGCCGGCGACGAGAGGCGGGGCTGCTTGGTAGGAGGAGGCCGACGACAAGAGGCGGGGCTACCTGGCAGGAGGAGGTCGGCGAGGGAGCAGGACAGCGGGAGGGGACGCTGGGAGGTCGCGCAAAGCGGAGGAGGCGGGGCAAGCTGCATGGGAGGGGCGTCGTGAGTCGTGCGGGGAGGGGCAGGCTGCATTGGAGAACCACCGGCTGGGAGAGCGTCGCGGGGAGGGGCGCCGCTGGAGGGCCGCAAGCGGGAGAGGATCCGCTGGCCGGAATCAGCACAGGAGGGCTGTCGCGTGGGAGCAGTGCAGGAAGGTCGTTGCACGGGAGGCCGACTCGCAGCGGAGGATGCCAGGGAGCTTGACGTCGGTGACAGAGGAGCAGAGGGAAAGTCGCTCGAACGTCGGGGAAGGAAGCAGTCGCCGGGAGGGTCGTGCCTGGGTCGGGAGCGGAGGAACACCGCGGGAGAACTGTCGCGCGTTAGAAGGAAATCCGTCGGGGACGATGCCGGAGGGAGCAGCGCCGGAGGAAGGAGGCGGGCTGGGAGCCGCCGAGGGAGAAGTCGGAGCGTCGACCGAGCGCGCCTGGACGAGGGCGTCGGGAGTCACGCGCGGGGAGGGCAGGGTCGTCGCGCGGGGAAGTGGCGCAGCGGAAGAGGCGTTGGAGATTCGACGTGCAGCAGGAGGAGACCACCGGGAGGGAGAAGCCACCGGGATCGCGACGGGAAAAAGGGGCCGACGCGCGCTGCGGGGAGGGGCGCCGGGAAGCAGGTGCTGGCAGGGAGTGAGATCCGTCGGAGATGGAGGGAGGCGGGGCTGGGGTGAACCGGGAATCCGCAGAGGCCGGCCAGGGGCGGCGGCTGTTTTAGGGCTCGATGGCCTTTGGCAGAGCCGCCGCCCCCCACCGGGGAAATTATCAGAAACCCTAAACGGGATAAAAAAAATAGATGGGAGGGAGGGGGGTCGGTATTAGGTTCCCTCTGATACCATGTAGAATGATAAAATGAGGTAGACCCGAACCCCCAAGGTGTACTCTCTAAAGGATCCCTTGAGGTTCTTTTATAACAAATAATTAAGACCACACCGGACCTCAAGTCCGATGTGGGATGCAGACTCCAACACATCTTTTCGAGTAAGAGCATTAAGAGGCCGCACTACCTTGCCATATCCCCGAATGAACTTGCGGTAGTAGCCGGTGAAGCCTAGAAAGCCGCAGACTCCCTTAACGGAAGTTGGGATTGGTCAATCTAACATTACCTGCACCTTTCCAAGATCTACAAAAACTACTTCAGCTGAGATAATATGACCCAAATATTCAATCTCCCGCTGCCCAAAATGGCACTTCTTTTTGTTAGCAAAGAAATGATTCTCTTGTAGAATACCAAGGACCCTTGCAATATGTTGTAAATGGGTCGGCCAATCCATGTTATACACAAGAATGTCATCAAAAAAAATATTAGCACATATTGTCGGAGTAAGAAACGAAATAAATCATTCATTGTGGCTTGAAAAGTGGAGGGGTATTCATTAAATCAAATGGCATCACTAAATACTCAGTGTCCACTATGAGTTTGGAAAGCAGTTTTTTCCACAACGCCCTTGCGCATCCAAATCTGATGATATCCTGCTCTAAGATCAAGTTTGGAGAAATAAGTAGCCCCATGCAATTCATCTAGTAATTCTTCGACCACCGGAATTGGAAACTTATCAGGTACGGTTACCTTGTTCAAAGCTCGGTAGTCAACACATAGCCGCCACAACCCATCTTTCTTCTTGTTGGAGTATGTGTAACTTCCTGCCCCACTTCCTTTGTAACTTTCTGCCCCACTTCTTTTGTAACTTCCCTTGTAACTTCCTCTTTCCTTTTTTATAAATATGGGCTCTCTCCTCACCTTGAGGGTAAGAGGGATCTCTGAATTAACATGGTATCAGAGGGGTTACGACCCTCCCTCCAATTTTGCCCCCCCGAGCAGCAGATCTCTTCCCGACGTCCTGTGCGACGTCCAGCTTAGCTCCTGCCGGTCATCCCTCCCGAGCAGCAGCGTCGTCCCGGCGACCCTCCCAGCGCGCGCTCGTCCTGCGCGCGATCCTCCCGGCTGCTCCGTCCAGTTAGTCCCGGCGGCTCCGTCCTGTGCGCGACAAACTGTCGCCCCGCTGCGTTCCCTCCCGGCGCGCGATCTCCCCGACACGGCCCTCCTCTTCGGCGGCGGCCTCCCGAACCCGACGGCCCGTAGCTCCTCCTCCAGACGCGCCTCCCTCCCCGACGAGGCTCCTCTGGCGCGCGGCTCCTGACGGCGGCCCTCCTCTCCGGACAGGCCCTCCCCGTCACGCCTCCTCCCTAGTGCGCGATCTCCTCGGCGCACCTCCACCCAGTCGCCGCTCCTCCCGTCGCAACTCTCTCCTCCCGGCAGCCCTCCTCTCCCGCCCTCTCTCCCGGCGGCCCACTCCTGCCTAGCGCGGCTCCTGACGGCGGCCCTTCTGCCTGGCGCGGCTCCCCGGCGGCAGTTCCCTCCTTCGCCCAGCGGAGCCCTCGCCCCGGCAATCTCCCTCCAACCGACCCAGGCTCCTTCAGTTTTTTTTTTCCAACGCCCGGCGTGCTCCGCTTCCCGGCCCGCCTCCCTGATTCCGGCTCTTCCCTCCGCTGCATCTTCGCTATCCACGCGCTGCTTCCATGGCAGACTCCTCCCCTATGCCGCCGCTGATCACCGCTTCTACCCGCCTTGTGGATGACCGATTGGACTCCACAAATTTCTCCATCTGGCGGAAGACTGTGGTGATGTCCCTCACCGGGATGGACCTCGATCATCATCTTGAGGATCCTCCCCCATCCACGACTGATCCCAAATATCGTTCCTGGAAACTTGCTGACAGCAAGATCTTCGCTCTGCTGGTCAATTCCATGGAACGATCGGTCAAAGATGTCACCCGCACCGCAAATACCGTCAAGGAGCTCTGGGACTCCTTGAATATCATGTACTCCGAGACCAATAACCTCGCTCGGGTGTCCGATATCCTTCAGCAACTGTCCCATGTTCGACAGCAAGCCCAATCCTTTACAACCTACTTCCTGGAATGGAAAGGGCTGCGTAATGAATTACAGGAGTTGTGGCCCATTCCACAAACACCGGCCGAAGCTCAAACCCAGCGGGACCAGCTCTGCCTCTTCACTCTTCTCAACGGCCTCGCTCCAGAATTTGCCACCACGGCAACCGAATTGCTCGCTAGCTCGTCGACGCTGGAGATCCCGCAGGTGTATCACCGGCTCAGCAAGGCCCAGCGGGCTCTTCCTCCTCACGCCCCTGTTATCGACCACTCAGCTCTCGTCGGTCACGACGGTGGCCGCTCATCTGGTCCTCGTGGACGTGGTCGTGTGGAAAGTCGTCCACGTCTCCTCTGTCAACACTGTGGAAAGGTTGGCCACACGATCGACCGATGTTGGGTCCTGCATGGACGTCCATCTCAGCACCCGCGGCAGGGACAGACAGCGGTCCAGGAAGCGCCCTCGGCAGTCGCCACTCTTCCCCACTCTCTGGACCTTTCGATGGCCGACATCCGGCTGACTCATGATCCTCGGGAATCTGCCGAACCCGGCCCATCAGCGACTTCTATAGCCCATTCTGCTCACTCCACTGCCTTTGTCGGTCGTCGCTCCCCTGCTTGGATGTTGGACTCAGGTGCCTCCGACCACCTCACCAGTGATGCTGGTATGTTGACCTCTTACTGCCCTTATACCGGTCCCTCAGCCATCACGGTCGCTGATGGCTCCACTATCCCGATTGCGGGCTTCGGCACCTGCACTCTGACTCCAACGATTCACCTACCCTTTGTGGCACATGTGCCCCGCAGTCCGTTTAATCTTCTTTCCATCAGTAAGCTGACAAAAGATTATAACTGCGCTGCCATATTTACCTCCTCTGGTGTTGTTTTTCAGGAGCAGACAACGAACCGGGAACTTGGTAGAGGCCGACTTCGGGACGGGGTCTACCTATTCGATGCACCGGCACCCATCGCTTGCTCATCTACCTCTTCTCGAGCATTGGATCTTCATTCCCGGTTGGGACATCCGCCGGCATCCACCATTCATCAGCTTTTTCCAGAGTTTAGTCGGAATCTTTCTTTTCATTGTGAGTCCTGTACTTTTGCAAAACATCATCGAACTACATACCTTCCTCGGGTGGATACACGGGCCTCAAACCCTTTTGATCTCGTTCATTCAGATGTTTGGGGTCCTTGTACCATTTCAAGTCATTTGGGATATAAATACTATATCTCTTTCATCGATGATTATTCGCGAATGACTTGGCTTTACCTCGTTCGAGAACGCTCCGACGTGTTTTCCACCTTCCAAACCTTTTATACTGAGATTCAGAATCAATTTTCAATCTCGGTCAAATGTCTCCGCTCCGACAATGGGCGTGAGTATCTTTTCAATTCCTTTCGGCAGTTTCTCCAGACAAAAGGCATCTTTCATCAGACCTCCTGTCCTGATACACCCCAGCAGAATGGCGTGGCCGAGCGGAAACACAGACATATTCTGGAGACTGCTCGTGCCCTCCTCTTTCACCGACAGGTGCCTCTGCAGTTTTGGGGCGATGTCATTCTCACCGCCACCTACCTGATAAACCGTCTTCCTTCCACTATCCTTCGAGGGGAGACTCCTTTTCGGACTTTGTTCTCCTCTCCCCCTCTTCACTCTCTTCCCATTCGCGTGTTTGGGTGCCTCTGTTACGTTCGCGACACACGTCCGGGTCTCTCCAAACTCGCTCCCAAATCCCTCCGCTGCATCTTTTTAGGCTATTCCCGCACTCAGCGCGGATATCGTTGCTTCTCCCCCGACCTACGGCGGTATGTCATCTCGGCCGATGTTGCATTTGTTGAGAGTTCTCCATTTATCCTTCCTTCTCCTCATCCTGACCCTGTCATCGATGATTGTTTTCCTCTCATCATCCATCCTCCACCATCGTCAACCCCTGTTGACACCCATTTTGGTCAGGTCTACTCCCGGCGTCCTTCGACTGTATCCCCCGTCCTGGCCAATGACACTGACGCTCCCGCTTCGTCCGCTGCTCCTGCTCCGCCACCCGAGGACTTGCCCATTGCCCTTCGGAAAGGTACTCGCTCCTGCCAGAGTGCTCCTCTATTTGTATCTTCATACAGGGGTTTGTCCGCTCTGGAGACAGTATTTGTACCTCACACGGTTGGTGAAGCCAAATCTCACCCCGGGTGGCTAGCTGCAATGCGGGATGAATTGCAGGCTCTCGAGGATAACCATACTTGGGATCTTGTACCTCTTCCAGCAGGCAAACAGGCAGTGGGCAACAAGTGGATTTACACCATTAGGCTGAATCCCGATGGCACTCTCCGCCGCCACAAAGCCCGCCTTGTTGCCAAAGGCTTTGCACACACGTACGGTGTTGACTACTTTGATACCTTCTCACCGGTTGCCAAGATGGCCTCTGTCCGGTTATTCATCTCTCTTGTCGCCCATCATCAGTGGCCTCTTCATCAGTTGGATGTCAAGAATGTCTTCCTCCATGGCTTCCTTGAGGAAGAAATTTATCTGCAGCAGCCCCCCGGATTTTGTGTCTTCGGCGCTGAATCTCGAGTCTGTCGTCTCCGCCGCTCTCTTTACGGCCTAAAGCAGTCTCCCCGTGCTTGGTTCGGCCGCTTTAGCACGGTCATTAGCGACTTTGGGCTTTCTCGCAGTATGAAGGATCACACTGTCTTCTACCGGACAAGTGCACGTGGCTGCATCTTCTTGGTCGTATATGTGGATGACATCGTCATCACCGGCAGCGACTCTGTGGGTATCACCCACCTCAAGGCCCATCTTCACCACCACTTCAACACGAAGGATCTTGGTCCTCTCACCTACTTTCTCGGCATCGAGGTTTCCTATTCCTCGGACACCATCTCCCTCTGCCAACGGAAGTATGCATTGGATATATTACAGGATGCTGGGCTGACTCAGGCCACTGCGGTCGATACTCCTCTGGAGCCTGGGGAGCGGTCTCTTTATGCCTCCTCAGCACTGTACCCACATCCCGAGCGGTACCGTCGGTTGGTGGGCCAACTCAATTATCTCACCATGACTCGACCCGACATCTCCTGTGCGGTTGTCAAAGTCAGTCAATTTATGGAGCATCCAACCACCTCTCAGTGGGATGCTGTCATCCGCATCGCCAAATACATCAAGCGTGATCCTGCCTGTGGTCTTCACTACTCCCAGCATCCTCATCAGCATATTGAGGCCTTCTGCGATGCTGATTATGCTGGCTGCCTTGCCACTCGGAAATCTACATCTGGGTTTGCCATATTCTTAGCAGGCAATCTCATATCTTGGCGAAGCAAGAAACAGACGGTCGTCTCTCGCTCCAGTGCCGAGTCTGAGTACCGTGTCATGGCCACCGTCACTACCGAGATCCTATGGCTTCAACACCTCCTCCAGGAGCTTGGCTTTCCTCAGCAGACTTCTGCTCACATATGGTGTGACAATCAGGCAGCCACTAAAATTGCTTCGAATCCCGTTTACCATGAACGCACGAAGCATATAGAGGTGGACTGTCACTTTCTTCGCCACCACCTGGAGCACAAACATGTCAGCTTTAGCCACATTTCCACGGCAGACCAGCTTGCTGACATCTTCACCAAAGGCCTCCCCGGTGCTCGCCTCGCCTCTCTTAGTTCCAAGCTGGGGATCCACAGCATCTGACGCCCAACTTGAGGGGGAGTGTTGCGGTCTTTTTTATTGATTTGTCTGTTTTTTGTTTTTCATTATGTGTCCAAGCTAGGTACACCTAGCTTGAGGGGGAGTGTTGGAGTATGTGTAACTTCCTGCCCCACTTCCTTTGTAACTTCCTGCCCCACTTCTTTTGTAACTTCCCTTGTAACTTCCTCTTTCCTTTTTTATAAATATGGGTCCTCTCCTCACCTTGAGGGTAAGAGGGATCTCTGAATTAACACTTCTTAACTAACAATAACGGACTTGAGAAAGCACTTGTGCTAGGTTTGACTATTCCTTTGGACAGCATCTCTGGCACCTGTGTCTCGATTTCATTTTTTTCCATGAGCTCGGCTTCCCGGCACAAACCTCTGCTCATATCTGGTGTGACAATCAGACAGCCACAAAGATTGTCTCGAATCCCGTCTTACATGAACGGACGAAGCATATCAAGGTGGATTGTCACTTTCTTCGCCACCATCTGGAGCAAACACATATCAGCTTTGGCCATATTCCGACGGCAGATCAGCTTGCCGACATCTTCACCAAAGGTCTCCCAGGAGCTCGCCTTGACTCTCTCACTACCAGGCTGGGTATTCACAGCATCCATGGCCCAGCTTGAGGGGGAGATTGAGATGGTCTTTGTGTCTTGTCATCTTTTTTCTTTGTGGGACTCAATCCAATCTGGGCATGTCCAGCTTGAGGGGGAGTGTTGGACCCCATTTAAGTTTAATGGGTATTTATGAGTCCCACATCGGACTTACCCTCCTTGTAATTAGTTTTCCTTATCTATAAAAGAATGTCACCGCCTCACATTGAGGTAAGGGGGAATTCACCAATAACAATAGGGATATCGATATGGTCTTACAGAAATTGGTCTCTGGTCTGGGATAAGATTTATGGCATGTTCGTGTTGCCTTGGAGCTGGCAGATCTTGGGGCTCATCAAAAAACTGTCGGGTATTGGAGAAAAATCCGATGTAAGTCGTGACTTTGGTTAGAGGTCAGAAGCTGCTCCCCACTACTTCGTTTGCCCCCAATTAATTGACGATAGGCACCGCTGAGCTTCTGCTTTCGAGACCATTGTTCCAGCGAAATTGCAGTCTGGTTTGATCAGTGGACTCCTGAGAGAGTGTACAGCTGATTTTCCGCAACAAATTTCATCACCATGGTTTTCCAATTGATACAAACATCCCCTCAAGTCCTTAGTCATGCCACGCCCAAGATTAAATCTTGGTCTGCCGATATCTAAGATGTGTGCCTCAATGGAACATCCATAAGCTCCCATTGACAACCATATATGTCGGCATGTCCCTGTAGTAGCAATTCTATGCCCATCTCCAAGCTTTACTCTCATTCTCTTTGAGTCCAGAATGGTTAACCACAGAATTTTAACCAATCTCGGACTAATAAAATTGTGGGAAGCTCCACTATCTAATAAAATTAAAATTGGTATTCCTTTGATGGTACCTTCAAGTTTCAAGGACGTAGTGGACTCCTCTGTACAGTTCCTGGTGTTGCACAGAATTCCCCAGCCCTGTATCTCTACCAACTTACATTCAGCCTCGTGAATTTCTTCCTCCTCTTCCGTAGCTATGGTGTCCTCTTGTTGGGGAGTTTGTACCGCTTCTTCATCCCCATCCCCCAAAATTAAAACCTGCATTTTTGGGTTTGAACATTTGTGCATAGGATTATACAGTTTTCCACAGCGAAAACACAACCCTCTCTTCCGTCAATCTTCCCACTCTTGCGTAGTTAATTGGTGAACTGCTTTATTCCCAGTTGCAGCTGTTCATAGTGCTTCTTTATTATTTCTTCTAGGCAGCTCTCCACCTCGTCTTATAATTGATGGAGTTGGGACTTGGTTGTTGAAGTGAGGTTCCCCTGGGAGTACTCACCCAGTCCCTGCCTCCATTCCAGCGCATGCTTCCCCACTGATTTTGCGGTCCCGAACCCTTGCCAAGACCTAATTCCACATGCCTTGCTAACCGCATTAACTGTAGACTGGTCTCTGGATTATGGATTCGCACTCCGCTTCGTATTTCCTCACGCAATCCATGGAGGAAATACCCCGCATATTGCGATTTTGGTTGGCGCGGAATGAGTGACGCCAAAAACTCAAACCGTTCTATATACTCCTGCGTTGTGCCTTGCTGCTGATTAGCAGCTAATTCCTCATAAGGATTTTGCACTTCTATTCCACTGAACCATTCCATTAATTCTTCCTTAAATTGATTCCAAGACAACTGAGGATGTACTTCTTCCAAAACCCTGAACCAGTGTATAGCAACTCCTTCCATACTCACCTGAGCAAGCGATATTTTAGATAGTTCAGGTGTTTGATTGATTCGGAAGTACAATTTTTCCCTATTAATCCAACCGTGAGGGTCATGTCCATCAAAAACTGGTAGTTCTACCCGTCATACTGCCAACTGTGGTCCAGGACTGTCTCCAGTATTTTCTTCTAGCCTTGGTAGCATCTCTTCCGGAGCAGATCTCCCGTGCGAACGTAACACCATTCCCCCTGGCCCTCCAGTTGGCGCCGAAGTTGTAGCCTCCTCATGCATCGGAAGCTTCTCAAAACGGTGCACAATGCTAGCCATAGTTTTCTGTAACTCCTTCAATCCAGAGATTTCTTGCTGGAATGCTCCCACTGTTGTTGCTAATCCCGACATAGTTGATTCCACCCGATCTATGCGCTGGTCTCGTCTTGCTTCAGCACGCTCCAACCGTTGTTCCAACGCTTCCCAGCGTGATTGAAGTCGAGTCTCCATGCCAAACACGAGGTAGCGTTTCTTGCTAAAAAAAAACGCAATGGTGATGAGAGGGAGATGGAGATGAATATATCCGGCAGGCCGGACCAAAATGATAGGATCCCCCACCCGAACTAGCAGCAAAAGTATATGTATTCAATAAAACAATGAAAGTGTACCAGGATACAGACTCCAATCCACAAAACAGAGAGAAAATAAGAGAAACAGAGGTACTTCGGGAGGCCCCAACCGCTCTCCCACCCAAGCTCCCAGGAGCTGCTAAAAACAGACTACCTTCCTCCCTGTGGTCCCCCCCCCCTTCAACTCTTTTATTCTTCTCCAATCAGTTGGAGATTCCCCCATGCGGTTAGACCCCCACGTGACTCCCTCATGCGGTTAGACCCCACGTGATCCCCCAACTTCCTTCCCTTTTCCGGTGGTCCCCCTCCTCCTAGAATATACCTGCCAAGTGGCAGGGTCCCCACCAGCTCAAATAGCCATCATCCCCCTCTCCCGGCAACAACACACTTAGGTTTCAAGCGATACACTTGTGCATGGGGCTATAGGGCAGCCCTCACCGAAAACAAAGGCTCTTGCGTCGTCTATACTCCTACTCCTGAGTCTTCAAGTGTCGAAAATCTCTCCTGCCTAAGGCTGTGTGACTGGAAACCTCTCATCGAACTCCATTGTCAGCAAACTCCACCCGTCGGACGGGTTGCGGAATGGTCTCGGTCGATAAGTGTGTCCCTGGATGGTCAAGTGGCTGTCATGGTTCAGCTCCACAGACCTTGTTAAAGTTTTGCGAGCCACCACTACGGAATGGAGTATCTGCGCCTCCCGTGAAAACGAGCTCAACATGACGAGCAAGTTGTATTGCCTACAGGCGAGTGTCCGGATTGTGAACTCACACCCAACTTTGTATGTCTTCGCATAATCCATGTAAAAAATGTCTCACATACTGTGGTCCGGGCTGCCGAGGAATCAAGGAGGCTAAATACTCTAATTGTTCGATATAGTCTAAAACAGAACCATTCTGATGTAAGACAGCCAGTTCTTCGTAAGGATTTTGATTGTCGAGACCACTAAATCGAGTCATCAACCCATTGAAAACTGACCAAATTGGGTCATCAACCCCTCGAAAATTGACTAAGTGACGTTCGGAAGGACTTCGCCCAACATTGTAAACCAATGGATGGTGATGTCTTCCATGCTAACTTGAGCGAGGGAGAGTTTCAAAGGTCCGGGTGTCGGATGAATGCGAAAGTACAGCTCAGCTCGGATGAGCCATCCCTGGGGATCGGTGCCATCAAAAACAGGGAACGCGGTCCGTTGGATAAAAAACATGGAATCCGATGTGAAAACTGATGTCCACAACTACTTGCATTGGTCGCCAAAAGACGGCCAACGTGCCAAACTGCAGTTCGAAGGTTGTCTCCACTGTCGGCGGAGGTTCATCACGCAGCGACTACTTCTCGAAAGGGTGCATCTTGTTGGAACTCAGCTTGATAGTTGACCTCTTTCTCCCAATGACGTTGATCATGTTACGTTCGTTGTTGGCTGACAACCAACTCATTGAGTGTTGTTTTGAACCGTCTGAGGCGTTGCTCCAGAGCATCCAATTAAGCTTGGTGTCGAGTTTCCATTGAAGGAAATCACATCTCGGAGCGGCAGGAGTGGATAGAAAAACAACAGCGCATGGCAGTGCTGGACGCGAGCTGGTAGAGGAAGAACATCAGTGCGCGTTGGCGGACTGGGCACGCAGGCGCAAAACTAACACCGGTGGTGCGCTCTCTGCGATGAATCCGTGTGTACCTCCGCAAAACAGAAAGCGAAGAAGATCTAGCGGTGCATGAGGCTTCAGAACATATGTGTTAGGCTTATGTTGATCCAACAATGTTCATTAAATTCTAATTGATTTTGATGCTCGCAAAACACCATCATATGTTTTACTAATGAAGTTACTTTTAAGTGAATTTTAGGATTATATTTACTGAACTATTTATTTATCTGGAATTCAAGCTCTTTGATTATATTTTGGTTAAAGCATTTGTTTTCCTAAGTATTCAGATTGTTTCAAAGTAGTCTGGAATCACTGTTCTGTACTCTACGTTTGAAATGAACGTTAGGATTAGGAACCCTACTTTCGATAAGGATCGCTACTTTTAACCCTACGTTTGAAGTAAAAGGATCAAGAACCCTATTTTTGAGAATATAGTTGGGTGAATTCCCCTTACCTCAATGTGAGGTGAGGATGTTCTTTTATAGATGAGTAAAACTAAATACAGAGAGGGTAAGTCCGATGTGGGACTCAGAAATACCCAATTAAATGAAACGGGGTCCAACACTCCCCCTCAAGCTGGACATGCCCAGATTGGATTGAGTCCCACAAAGAAAAAACGACAAGACAAACTCATACTCCCCCTCAAGTTGGGCTATGGAGCCTGTGAATCCCCAGCCTAGAAGTGAGAGAGTCAAGGCGAGCCCCTGGGAGACCTTTGGTGAAGAGATCGGCAAGCTGATCTGCCGTCGGTACATGGCCAAAGCTGATATGGTGCTGCTCCAGATGGTGGCGGAGGAAGTGGCAGTCCACCTCGATATGCTTAGTCCGTTCATGAAATACGGGATTCGAGGCAATCTTCGTGGCGGCCTGATTGTCACACCAGATATGAGCAGGGGTGTGTGCCGGGAAGCCGAGCTCATGGAGGAGATGACGAAGCCAGAGGATCTCAGTGGTGACGGTGGCCATGGCGCGGTATTCAGCCTCGGCACTCGATCTGGAGACGACAGTCTGCTTCTTACTGCGCCAAGAGATGAGGTTACCGGCGAAGAACACGGCGAACACCGAAGTAGACTTGCGGGTCGCAAGGCAACCTGCATAGTCGGCATCACAGAAGGCCTCAACATCCAAGTGAGCATGACGGGAAAACTGAAGGTCACGTGCAGGGTCTCGCTTGATGTATTTGGCAATGCGAAGGACAGCATCCCACTGAGATTGGGTTGGATGCTCCATGAACTGGCTGACTTTGCCAACGGCGCAGGCAATGTCGGGTCGCGTCATGGTGAGGTAGTTCAGCTTACCCATCAGACGTCGATAGCGCTCGGGATGAGGAAATGGTTCCGAGTCGGAATGGAGAGTACGTTCGCCAGGCTCAAGTGGGGTGTCCACGGCAGTGGCGGTGCTCAGACCGGCATCCTGCAAGATATCAAGAGCATACCTACGCTGGCAGAGAGAGATCGAGTCCTCAGAACGGGAGACCTCGATGCCAAGAAAGTAAGTCAGGGGACCAAGATCTTTGGTATGAAAGTTTTGGTGAAGGTGCGCCTTGAGGCTGACGATCCCTCTGGAGTCGCTTCCTGTGATGATGATATCATCAACATATACCACGAGCAAGATACAGCTATGCGGTGTCGTACGGAAGAAGACGGTGTGGTCCTTCAGACTCCGGGAGAGGCCAAAGGCCGTGACGACAGTGCTGAAGCGGCCAAACCAAGCTCGAGGAGACTGCTTGAGGCCATAGAGGGACCGACGGAGGCGGCAGACATGGGAGTCGGCACCGGAGGCAGAAAAACCAGGGGGCTGCTTCAGGTAGACTTCTTCCTCAAGAACGCCATGAAGAAAGGCATTCTTGACATCTAGCTGATGAAGTGGTCAGTGATGATGAGTAGCCAGAGAGATGAACAGACGGACAGAGGCCATCTTGGCGACCGGAGAGTAGGTCTCAAAGTAGTCGATGTCATATGTCTGAGCAAACCCCTTTGCCACCAGCCTGGCTTTGAGGCGGCAAAGAGAGCCATCGGGATTGAGACGGATCGTATAAATCTATTTGCTGCCCACTGCCTGTTTGCCGGCTGGAAGGGGGACAAGATCCCAAGTATGGTTTTCCTCCAGAGCATGCAATTCATCCCGCATTGCAGCTAACCACCCGGGGTGAGATTTGGCTTCACCAACCGTGCGAGGTATAGAAACTGTCTCCAGAGCGGACAGACCCCTGTATGAAGAGACAAATAGAGGAGTACTCTGGCAGGAGCGAGTACCTTTCCGGAGGGCAATGGGCACGTCCTCGGGTGGCGGAGCAGGAGCAGCGGACGAAGCGGGAGCATCAGTGTCACGGGCCGGAACGGGGGATACAGTCGAAGGACGGCGGGAGTAGACCTGACCAAAATGGGTGTCAACAGGGGTTGACGCCGGTGGAGGAAGGATGATGAGGGGAAGACAGTTATCAATAGCAGAATCAGGAGGAGGAGAGGGAAAGGAGAATGGAGAACCCTCAACAAAGGAGACATCCGCGGAGATGACATACCGGCGAAGGTCCGGGGAGAAGCAGCGGTATCCGCGCTGAGTGCAGGAATAACCAAGGAATATGCAGCGGAGGGATTTGGGAGAGAGTTTCGTGCGGCCAGGGCGAGTGTCACGAACATAACATAAGCAGCCAAACACTCGAAGAGGGAGGGAATGAAGAGGGAGAGTGGGGAAAAGAGCCTGAAAGGGAGTCTCCCCCTTAAGGATAGAAGAAGGAAGGCGATTGATGAGGTATGTAGCAGTGAGAATGGCATCTCCCCAAAAAAGCAGAGGCACCTGTCGGTGGAAGATGAGGGCACGAGCAGTCTCCAGAATATGTCTGTGTTTCCGCTCGGCCACGCCGTTCTGCTGGGGTGTATCAGGACAGGAGGTCTGATGAAGGATACCATTTGCCTAGAGAAACTGCCGAAAGGAAGTGGAGAGATATTCGCGCCCATTATCTGAGCGGAGACATTTGACAGAGATAAAAACGGTTCTTAATTTCATTGAAAAAGGTTTGGAAGGTGGAAAACACTTCGGAGCGTTCTCGAAGAAGGTAAAGCCACGTCATGCGCGAATAGTCATCAATGAAAGAGATATAGTATTTATATCCCAAGTGACTCGGAATGGTACACGGGCCCCAAACATCTGAATGAACCAGATCAAAGGGGTGGGAGGCCCGTGTATCCGTGCGAGTAATGTAGGAAGAGCGATGATGTTTCGCAAAAGAACAGGACTCACAATGAAAAGTAGGAGTCCGATGGAAGTCTGGAAACATCTGATGAATGGTGGATGCAGGCGGGTGGCCCAATCGGGAATGAAGATCTAGTGCCCGAGAAGAGGTAGACGTGCAAGCAATGGGTGCTGGTCCCTCGAACATGTAGACCCCGTCTCGAAGCCGGCCTCGACCAAGTTCTCGGTTCGTAGTCTGCTCCTGAAACACAACACCAGAAGATGTAAATATGGCCGCACAGTTATAATCCTTAGTCAGTTTACTGATGGAAAGCAGATTAAAGGGACTGCGGGGCACATGTGCCACAGAGGGTAGGTGAATCAATGGAGTCAGGGAGCATGCGCCAAAACCCGCTATGGGGATAGTGGAGCCATCAGCGACGGTGATGGCTGAAGAACCGACATAAGTGCAGTAAGACGTCAGCATACCAGCATCACCGGTGAGGTGGTCGGAGGCACCTGAGTCCAGCAGCCATGCAGGGGAGCAATGGCTGACCAAGGCAGTGGGGCAAACAGTACGGGCCAGAGAAGCCGAGGAGGGAGCGGGGCGGACAGAGGCCGGGGGATCATGAGGCCGCCTGAGGTCGGCCATAGACAGGGCCAGAGACGGGAAAAGAGAGGCGACAGTCGAGGACACGTCCCGGACCGCGGGCTGTCCCTGCCGCGGGTGCTGAGATGGTCGGCCATGCAGGACCCAACATCGGGCGATCAGGTGGCCAAACTTGCCACAATGGTGACAGAAGGGACGTGGACGACGTGAAGCACGGCCACGTCCCGAGGAGTCCGCCATGGAAGTGTCGGGTAGCTGATGCAGCGGGCCAGCGAGATGATCGTGCGCAGGACGTGTGCGTGCTGGAAGGGCCGCCGGAACGAGGGCGCTCTGCCGGGATGGGTCCGCCGGGACAGAGGCCGAGGGCGCCTGCTAGGGTGAAGGCGGCGGAAAGGGAGGGGGGGGCCACAGGGCGAGAGCAGCGGGGGGCGCTCGGGAGGCGAGGGGCAGCGGGAGGCGCGGGAGGCGCTGGAGCTGCGGGAGGCGCTGGAGCTGCGGGAGGCGTCGGGCGAGGGTTGCCGGAAGCGCGCCATGCGAGGGTGGCCGGAAGGCGTAGGAGGCGCGGGACGACGGGGAACCGGAACGCCGGGGAGCCGGGAGCCTGAGGGCTAGGGCGCGGGCGCCAGGGCGAGGCCGAGGGCGGGGCGCCGGGGTGAGGCCGAGGGCGGGGCGCAGGGGCGAGGGCGAGAGCGCCTGGGCGAGGCGCTGGCGAGGGCACCGCGAAGCGAGGGGAGCAGCGCCGGGAGGGAGAGCCGTCGGGAGGGAGGGCCGCCGGGAGAGAGTTCCGCCGGGAGGGAGGGCCGCCGGGAGAGGGCGAGGGCGCGGCGCCGGGGTGAGGCCGAGGTCGAGACACCTGGGCGGGGCGCCAAGGGCTGGGCGCCGGGGCGAGTCGCCGGGGCGAGTCGCCGAGGGCGGGGCGCGAGGGCGCGGCGCCTGGGCGGGGCGCTGAGGGCGGGACGCCGGGGCGAGTCGTTGAGGGCGGGGCGCCGGGGCGAGTCGCCGAGGGCGGGGCGTCGGGGCGAGTCGCCGAGGGCGGGGCGCTGGGGCGTGTCGCCAAGGGCGAGGCGTCTAGGCGGGGTGCCGAGTGCGGGGTGCCGAGGACGGGATGCGCCGGGGCGAGGCGGCGGGGCGAGGAGCCGAGGCGAAGCCGGCGAGGGCGATGCGTCGGGGCGAGGACGCAAGGGAGCCGGGAGCCGCGGCAGGCAGGAGGGCCGCCGGGAGGATGGAGGGCAGCCGGGAGGGAGGGCCGCCTGGAGGGAGCGCCGCTGGAGAGAGGGCCGCCGGGAATGGGCAGGCCGGAGAGGAGCCGGGCGAGAGAGTTGCGCCGGGATAGGAGGGGGGGCCTGCCGGGAATGGCTAGGGCAGCAGGGAGAGAGGCGGGGCCGGGAGGACGCCGGGAATCCACAGAGGAGGGAGGGTTCGGGATAAAAATCCCTCTGATACCATGTAGTTGGGTGAATTCCCCTTACCTCAATGTGAGGTGAGGATGTTCTTTTATAGATGAGTAAAACTAAATACAGTGAGGGTAAGTCCGATGTGGGACTCAGAAATACCCAATTAAATGAAATGGGGTCCAACATAGAAGAACCCTACGTTTGTGTGCTTAACATATGGAGTATTAACCCTACGTTTGAAATCAACCTTACGTTGTCAACTGTACTTTTGAAGTTTATCCCTACGTGCTAGAATCCTACATTTGACCCAACCCAATCGTTTACAAGATTTGAAATATGGTTTATTTCCGCGATTTTTGCAACGGTTTTGTTGAAGTATTTTTCTCATTTAAAGCTGTTTAAAGACCGATTCAAAGGCCCTTATTCAACGGATTAAATCGTTCATATTTCTAAGGG
The DNA here is from genome assembly GCA_963277665.1 of Viscum album. NCBI lineage: Eukaryota > Viridiplantae > Streptophyta > Magnoliopsida > Santalales > Viscaceae > Viscum > Viscum album. The sequence goes on from OY728133.1 coordinate 1,058,848,754, forward strand.
AAGTTATGATTTTCCCTGTGTGTTTTTAAATTCAAATGATCGCGTTTTATTAGGCGGATTTTCTGGATCGGATTGACCTGAAGAAAATGAAGTTTCTTGATAAATACCGAGAGTTTCTTCTTCTCAGATATAGATGTGGCGACGTCTCTAATTCTCTGAAGAGCTACACTTTGGATACATACATGTTTTAATCTTTTGTTGTTTGATCGCAGTGCTACTGCTGCTATATCTATTGTCAATATTTTGTTGCTACTATCAGAGTTACACTTTGGGGACATACATGTTTATCATCTGCTGAGTATCCATATTATTTAAAGAAAAAATTTGTGCAACATTGATAATTATTTTGTTGCTGATGTACTTTATTTAAGATCATCGACATCTGCAAGTTACTACTGCGACTGTGAGCTGAACCTGTTATTCAACCTCTTTATCTCTTCTATTTTCTTGAAGTGTCGACTGTTCGTACACAGTCGTGGTTCCCTGTAAAAGAACAAGAGGGTCTTGTAAAAGCCTTGTTGTAAGATGTCAACTGTCTGCACTCAGTTGTGGAGGTCTCGAGTAAAAGGACTTGCTGGTGGAAATCAACAAGCACGTGGAGGGAGCGTTAGTGGGGCGGAGTGGGGGATGTCTCTGCCTCGAACCACTATACATCGCCGTGTTCAGTTCTTTCCTTTATTTATTTTCCGCTGCTTACTCATTTTTAAAAAAAAGGAAATAATAGCTTTATTTCAAGAGGAACGTTTCGAATTTTTCAAGTTTTTTTTTAAGGACACAATTTTCCTCCTCTTGTATTTTCGTCATAGTCATTCTGACCTAACAATTGGTATCAAATGTAGGACTATTAAAAAATTATTTTGGCTCTAACAAGCCTGAGTTAAAGATCCAGACGAAGACAAATTTCTATGTTTGGTCTTTAGAGAAGGTATGTCGATAATTCGTGCTCCTTATTTTTAATGGTGATAATTATGGATGCTAGAAAGCACGCATGATTATTTCTTGGAAAAACCTTGGAATAAGAGTTTACTTAAAAGTAGTCTAACCCTTATGAAATTCCTAAAGAAGAGCCGGAGAATTTGAATACTACTCAAGAGACTTATTATGATCCATAGTTATTTACGGCGCATGGCTCACAATGGCAACAAGGGCGCTCGACACAAAAGCGCATTGCGCGGCGCACCGCGCGGCGCACGGCGCGTGACAATATTAACTTACAGGGTACAAAAGAGATGTATATATATATCAACAATAACAAATAATAATACAACATATACATAGATATAAAAAAATTATGTCAATAATTCATATTTCATACATCAAAAAACAAATTAAGTCAACAATGACACAAACAATTAAATATTAAAAACTATATATCGCAAAAAAAAACCATATATCTCAATTCCTAAAATATATTAAAAACCATATATCTCAAAAAACCAAGTTGGGTTTTGTCATACCTTGCCTTAGACATTTTTGAAATAAATCACAATTCCTAAAATATATAAAACAGACAGTTAGATATTAAAAACCGCATATCTCAAAAAAACAATGAACTAAAAAATAAAAAAAAACATAAAAAAAACATGAAGAAAACATACCAATGAAAATAATAGGGGTAACTCGAAAAAAATAAGGGGTGGACAACATAAATAAAATTGAATTAAAAACAAAAAAAAATGTTACTGGTTCGCAAAAAAGGTGTGCCAACCCTGGACGACACCGCGTATCTGAGTCGCGGCGGTCGAGGGAGCTTGGCTGGGTCATGGTCGGTTGGGTCGCGGTGGTCGAGGTGGTCCGACATTGGTTGGGTCACTAAGCTTGTGGGAAGAGTATAGTTTTGCACAACATCGTAAGGGGTGGTCGTCGTTTGACCTCAAAAACAGTATTTTCAATCAGGGCATATGAGTTGGCAAGTTAAAAAATGCAAAAAAACAAAAAAAAAAAAAAAAAAAAGCACAGTGGCGTATATCGCACCACTACGAGCCATAGCGCAGCACGGCGCGCGCCAAAGCAGGCCATCTTAGATGCACCATGGCGAAGCCATGGTGTGGCGCACCACTGATTGGCGCTAACCATGGCGCGCGCCATTAATAACTATGTTATGATCTTAACTCAAAAGCCATAAATGTTATTGTTTGTGGATTAGGAACTGACAAATTCAATCGATTTTCTCAATGAAATGTTGCATACGAGATGTGGCAGACAATCGTTATTGCCTACAAAGGAACCATAACATCAGACAGTTAAGTTACAACACTACAAAATTAAAATTTGATACATTCAGAATGTATGATAGTGAAAGCATCACTCAAATTAATATAAGATTAGACTAAAATAGTCAATGGTGTTGCTACTTTGGGAGAACCAATTCCAGAACCAGATCAATCTTTAAAAGTTTTAAGAGTTATAACTTCAAAATGGAATGGAATATCGGTTACAATCAGACAATTCACTCCTGTCAAAAATCTGTCAATAAAGGAATTAATTGGCACTTTAATGATGTACAAAGCTGAGATGCAAGCAGAAGCTGAAAATCATATTTCTATCAAAAAAGAAAATGTTGCACTTAAAATTGCGATGGATGAATATTCAGATACCGATCATTCAAGTTTAAGTGATGAGCTATCAGATCTTGCAAAAAAAAGTCAGCAAGCTATATGAAAAGAGAAATGAGAAATTAAATATGAATAAAGAGAAAGAAGTCAGATGCTACGAATATAAGAAGAAAGGTCATTTGAGACCTGACTGTCTTATGCTCAAAGCTCAAAGAAAAGCTGATTATAAAAGAAAATGGAAGAAAGTTGTGAAGGCTACTTAGAGTGCTTCTAAAGATTCAGGCAAAGAATCTACTACAAACTCTGAAGATGAGCATGAAAATCAAAGAGTAAATATGTCTTATGGCTCACGCTGATAAGGTATAATCATTTAGCTCTCAAAAATCTAATTCTGAAAATCTTTTTTATAGTGAACTTAATAAATATTATTTTATGTTACAAGATAAATTTGAATCCTTAAAGAATGAACATAAAAAACTTAGAAGATCTTGTGATACTATTAAAAAAGAAAGTTTGTCAAATAAGATTCAAATTTAAGATCTAATTATTCAAAAAATTCTTGTGCTTTACATGAAAATAAAATTAAAGAATTATTGGATGGAGTTAATACTTTAAAACAAGTTTCTAGTATTCTTATAAAGGAAGAAAATTATTTAAATCAAATTCTTGGTAAAAATAATATTAATAAAGGCAAGCTTGATATTGGTGGTAATGGAGAAAACCCAAATTATATAGGAATTATTCTATTTCTGATTCTAAAAGTAAAAGCATGTCTACCGTTAAATGTTCTTGTTTAAGTATAAGAGAGGTGATCCAATACCCAAGGTTTTTCACTAAAGGAAACCTTGAGGTTATTTTATAAGAAATAATAAAGACCACATCGGATCACAAGTCCCATGTGGGATACAGACTCCAACACTCCCCCTCAAGCTAGCTTGGACACATGAAGAAAAAAGACCAAAGCAAAGACAATACAAAGCAAACAAGAAACGCTGCAAACACTCCCCCTCAAGTTGGACATACCTGACTTGATTACAAAACAAGATGAAACAAAAGAAAAAGATAAACCGCCATGGGTGTTACCCCTCTCAGGAAGGTGATGGATGATGGAAGAAGCCGCTGAAAAGGATGTGCCAACGAGTGGCCGAGAAAGCCACATAGACAGGGCCGGACGACGGAGCGCCGGGAAATCCGCACTGGCGGGCCGGTCGTCGGAGAGCCGAGAAATCCACACTAGCGGTGCCGATCGATAAAGCGCCAGGAATGTCGCACTAGCGGGCCAATCGACGGAGCGGAAGGTGGATTCTGCAGGAGGAGGCCAACATGGAGGCGGGAGCTGCCGCAAGAGGTCGGCATGGAGGGAGCAGGGGAGATCCAATCGCGACCGACTGGATTTGGCCAAACGGGAGGGAGCATCGAACGGCATGGTGAGCAAAGGTCGCTGGACTGGAGGGACGGAGGGTGACACACAACAGGTGCTGGCTATGGGGGTTATCCGACAGGGAGGAGAGGCAGAGGAGCCGTCGTAAGGAGGAGAACCCAGCGATGGGATCGGGCCAGATCTGAGAGAGGGGAGGCCGCCAAGTCCGTCGTACGCACAGGAGTCGCGGACCAGGACGTGCCGCTGCGGGAGGTGCCTAAGGAAGGGCGACGGGATGGGAAGTTGTCGCGCGCAAGGGGTGTCGTAGGGAGGGTGTCGCTCAAGCGGGATGGAGGGTCGCGCGAAGGAAGCAACGCCGCACGGTGGACGGGATTCGTCGAGGCGGCATCGTGGAGGAGCCGCGGAGCCGGGAAACCGCGCTGCACAGGGAGGGAGGTGTCGGTCGTCCACGTCGGAGGTGGGGAAACGTCGAAGGCAAGGCCTGGAGTCGCCGGGAGGGCGCGACAGAGGCAGGGGTCGGGGACCGCGACGGAGGCGGGGAGCCGGGAACCGCGACGGGAGGAGAAGTGCGTAGCGGGGGGACGGGATGCGCCGCAGAAGGGAGGGCCGGGATGCGCCGCGCTGATCAGGAGGCGGAAGGAAGGGCGAGGCCGGACAACACTGGGAGTCCGCAAGGAGGGCGGGGCCGGACAGAACCGGGAATCCGCAGGGGCCGGCCAGGGGGCGACACTGATGGTGGCCAAAGAGCCTTGGGCCGCCGCCCCCCACGCCCTCCACCCCCCACCGGGGAGAGAACCCTAGAAGGGCTTGAAAAAAAAATGGGAGGGAGGCTCGGGTTGGATTAAACCTCCTCTAATACCATGTTGAAGTATAAGAGAGGTGATCCAATACCCAAGGTTTTTCTCTAAAGGAGGCCTTGATGTTATTTTATAAGGAATAATAAAGACCACATCAAATCACAAGTCTGATATGGGATGCAGATTCCAACAGTTATCATTGTTGTATTAATAGATATTATGCTAATGACAGTTATTTTAGAAATTTTCAATTATGTGGTGTCAAACATGTTCATTATTCAAAAGTCTTATCTGAATCTAAAATATCTTCTCAAAATAAACAGATTTGGTTACGTAAGTCTATTCGCTAACACAACCGGACCCAAAAGTATATGGGTACCAAAATACACTTGTATTTGATATTCTACAAATATGCGCTACTGAAGTTCATTGTTATATTAAAAAGTGGTTGGTTGAAAAATATATGGTCATGATTATTTTACAAAGATTGACTAACTCTGAAGTAGTTCGTTATTTGAAAGGAAAGATCTCTAGAGCTGAAATTGTTAAAATTTAGGAAGCATTTTATTTCTATTTTAATATACTGATTTTTTTTATATAGGGGGAGAAAAACTTATAAATGTTTTATCTTTAATTCCACTACATTTGATTTTCCCTGTGCTTGAATTGTTGAATCATTTTATCCACTATTATTTTATGTCATAAATTGATCTCTTAAATTATTTTGATAACATCATGCAAACTCTTTAAAAATTTTATGATTGATATTTGTTAAATTGTTAAAATGTTTTAATCATTTATGACATGCACAAAGGTTTTAAAATTCTTTGAAAATCTTTTTAATATCTATTCTTAGTCTTAGAGGGAGCTATTTCAAAATTTATCATGTGTTTAAATATTTTATTATTGTGGCATGAATAAATTTGTTTGATGCATATTTTCGTTCATTACAAATCTCATATTATTCACTGAATAATATTTTACATGTGTTAATAACTCGTTAAGTCTAATTTTTGAAGAAAACATTAATTAAGGGGGGGTTTATAATACTCCTTTGAAAATACATATAGAGGAAGTTCGGTATATTAAATGTAAAACCTTTAATTTTTCTTGATTGATCTTTATATTCTTTAAACTTGATCTATTTGAAAATTTGGTTTTAAAATTTTACTTACGTAATCTTTCTTACGTAAAACTGTCTTTTTAGTTGTAAAATCCAAAATGATTACACTACAATTTTGACTCGAGAAACCGAAATGTCGCATGAGAACCGTCAGAATAAAACTCTTCTTCTCTCCAACCTGCATCCTTTCACTCTCTCAATCTCTCTCAAACCTTCAATCTTCCTTCCTTGCAATGTCAAATTCAAAAACCTCAGATGAAGCCAGCCCGAGTGGCACGAAGAGACTAAAGCACTCTAGTTCAGAAAAATGTCTACCTCAAATGCTAAGCTTTTAAGGTTTGAAACATTTTTTTAATAATGGTTGTTCAGAATTTGTTGCTGAGGAGATTAAAGAAATCTGTAAGCAAGGTATTTCTTTTTCTGTTGTTTTAACTAATCTGTTTGGGGAACAGTCAGTTTCTTTAGATGAAGAACCTTTAGAGAAATCTTCTAGCAAAGGTATTGAAATTCTTGGTTGTGAAGAACCAGAAGTTCAATCTCTTCAAATAGTTAAAAGTGGAATACCTTCTGCAAAATCTCAGAAAACTCCATCTGATGATGATGAGCTATTTTGTAGAGCGTTGTCATTTCATTGCTATAAAAATGGAATCTAAGCTTATCTTTTAAAAGGAGAAGCAGTGAGGCTGCATGAAGAACTTGAACACTTTAGGAAATCTTTGGAGGAGCTGAAAAACTCTTGTTCCAAGAACAGAATTCGAATCCCTTCAAGCGTCTCAAAGTCTGCAGAAGAATTCAATCTCAAGAAAAGATTTTGATGATTTTAAAATGAAAGTAGTTGATCAAGTGAAGCAGATCAGATGAGAAGTTGTTTCTAAATCAGATTTTGATGAGCTAAACAGTTCTTAATTAAACAGTCTTCATAATCTTTAAGAGGACAAAGATCTGCAGATATTCAAAAAAAATGAATCTGTTGTCAAGTGTTTTAGCTGCAATGAGAAAAAAAAAGTTGAGAGTTCAAAGTGTGAGATGCACCTCTTTGCCTATCAAAAAGACACGACCCTTTTTCTCATCCTGAACCTTAGTCTATCCAAAACCAGAGCCAAAATATCTTTGCAATCTCGGATGCTTAATACAACTTCCTATGTTCTGTCACATTTATTCTCCATTTACTGATTTTCAATATTTTATATCTAAACTTATTCATTATTTTGGAATACACTTTCTTAGATAAACATAAAGTTCGCTAAGAAATTTTATACTTTATTAAATGTGAATTAATCTGTTTCATACTTTCTTTTTAATATCACAAGGAAATTTGGATAAACAAGGCCTTTGTTTTTAGCTTTGGGGAAACTTTGCTTTTTGGGGGGGGAGAACTCTGGATGAATACGATATTGTAAATGCGATATTTTTAGAAGCCTGTTTATTTTTTATTAAATCCTGTATTTTTTTATTTATATAATGTTTCTATGGTTTTTGTTTTATGGGTTTTATGATCATCAAAAAGAGAGAGATTGTTGGACAGATGTTGATCCAACAATGTTCTTTAAATTCCCATTGATTTTGATGCTCGCAAAACACCATCATATGTTTTACTAATGATGTTACGTTTAAATGAATTTCAGGATTATATTTAATGAACTTTATTTATCTGGAATTCTGGAAGTTCTTTGATTGTATTTTGGTTAAAGCATTTTCTTTTCTAAGTATTCTGGTTGTTTCAAAATAGTCTGAAATCATTGTTCTGTATCCTACGTTTGAAGTGAACGTTAGGATCAGGAACCCTACTTTCGATAAGGATCGCTAGTTTTGAACCTTAAGTTTGAAGTAAAAGTAAGAATCAAGAACCCTACTTTTGAGAAGAACCTTACGTTTGCGTACTTAACGTATAGAACATCAACCCTGCATTTGAAATCAACCGTACGTTATCAACCATACTTTTAAAATTTATCCCTACGCAGTGCAACCCTACGTTTGCCCAGTCGTCTACGAGATTTGAATTATGGTTTATTTCCGCGATTTCTACAACAGTTTTGTTGAAGTATTTTTCCCATTTAAAGTTGTTTAAAGACCGATTCAAATACCCTTATTCAATGGATTAAATTGTTCCTGTTTCTAAGGGAAGTTATGATTTTCCCTGGGCGTTTTTAAATTCAAATGATCGCGTTTTATCAGGAGGATTTTCTGGATCAGTTTTCCCTGAAGAAAATGAAGCTTCTTGATGAATACCGAGAGTTTCTTCTTCTCAAATATAGATGTGACGATGTCTCTAGTTCTCTGAAGAGCTACACTGGAGACATAAATGTTATGATCTTTTGTTGTTTGATCGTCGTGTTGTCGCCGCTATATCCATTGTCAATTTTTTGTTGCAGTTCGTCGAAGCGACTATCAGAGCTAAACTTTGAAGACATATATGTTTATCATCTGCTGAGTATTCGCTCTACTGTTGTTTAAAGAAAAATGAAGTCTTGAAACATTGAAGATTATTTTGCCGTTGTTGTGCTTTATTAAAGATCATCTACATTTTTCAATTGCTACTGCAACTGCGAGCTGAATGTGTTACTCAACCACTTTATCTCTTTTATTTTTTTAAAGTGCCGATTGTTCGTACTCAGTCGTGGTGAAGTGTCAACTTGTCATACCAAGCTGTGGATATCTCGGTTCTCTGTAAAAGAATCAGAAGGTCTTGTAAAAGCCTTGTTGTAAGGTGTCAACTGCCTAAACTCAGTTGTAGAGGTCTCCGGAAAAGGAATCTGCTAGTGAAAATCATCAAACACGTGAAGAAAGCGTGATTGGAACATAGTTTTCAATCTCGGATCGCGGCGCGACGCGGCGGGGTCCCATAGCGGGATAGCGGCGACGCGGATCGCGTCGCGCCCGCTTTTTTATCCAATCACGGGACAGTTAAACTGTAGAATTTTACAAACATATATGTTGAAAAATTAAACACAAAACATAAAAAGTAAAAACACATTCAAATTCATAATTAAAAACATTCATAAATTCATCATAATACATCAAACACATGTCTCATCCAATTATTCATAAACAACAACCATGAGAACATCCAAGTTCAATTCAATCATCTTCTTCATTTTCAAGATCTTCCATTTCTTCTTCACCTTCACTTTCACTATCATCACTTTTATAAATCTCCTTCATTTGCTTCATCATCATCATTATCATATGATTCATGTTCATCATCATCTTCTTCTTCTTCAATAACCTTTTTTTGTTTATCCTTTAAAGCTTGAACTTGAAGCATGGGTAGCTCCTCCTCCTTTTGTTTTCCTCCTTGTATAATGAAAAGGTTCACCGGCCCCTGTAGCTTCCTCAACTAATCTCCAAGTCATGGTGTTGTCATCCTTAAACACCAATTCATCTTCACCACCATCTTCATCACCATTCATTTGCCCTAAAAACCACTCACAGCTATCATCATCAACATTCTTTAGTACAATGGGATCAGTGACATCTCTGGAATCAAACCGGTCCTTCAAAGTTTGGTTGTATTTGATGAACACCAAGTCTTGCAACCTTTGATGCTCTAGCCGACTTCTTTTTTTTAGAATGAACCTGTTTTATGAAAATTAAAAAAATATTGGTATCACTAATGAAGTTTAAACTTAAATGAAACTTAAAAGCGAGTTTAAAATTGATACTAAGTTAATTACATGCTCAAAGGCACTCTAATTCCTCTAGCATCCCGATGAGCTACATGTCAAGCTCAAAAGTTTGATGGCAATTGTCATCAAAGATGGTGTTCCTCCTCCATAATTCTTCCACCATTCAGCTGCAATTATTATTTATTAGCATTGTTTTGTAATGATCTAAAATTAAAGACCATGTAATGTAATTAAATAATCAAGACAAAAATAAACTCTTACCAGGAGCTATTGTACTCCGTTGTCGCATTCAACCTTTCCCACCAAAGAGACCTTGTGCACTTCTATATGTTGTCAATTCTAAACAAGCCTTGTCTTCCTCATCAGGGCTAGGAGACAATCTCTCCATACAATCATATAAGTCTTCCATCACCTCTGCATCTCTTTCAATACTTCAATTTCCATAAAAAAATTGAGGATTCAAATAATAACCCGCCGCATGCAATAGATGATGCAATTGAGAATTCCATCTTTCATCAATTACCTCAAATATATCTGTACACTTGGTTTCATCATTCTTGAAAAGCTTCTGAATTGTCTCTTTTGCCCTGTCCATAGCCTCATAAATGAAACCCATTGCGAGTTTCTTTTTATCATCAACCAATCTAAGAACTTCTACAAGAGGTCCCATAGCCTTGAGGCTATAAACAACATCATTCCAAAATGACGGCATCAATACAGTGTCGGCAGCACGCTTTCCTTTTGTTTCTTTTAAATTTTTGGATCTCAACCACTCTTCAGAAGTGAATCTTTCTGAGATTTTATTTTTTTGCAAATACAACCTTTGTAAAGTTAAAAAGGTTGTAGCAAACCGATTAACTTCATATCTCACCAACTCAGTTTTGTTGGTGAACCTCATAATATTCAATGTCAATGAGTGGTTGTAGATAAAAGTCACAAGCTTAATGTCTTGCCTCTTTCTATAACCCTCTTCACCCTAATAAGTTTGTCAATGTTTTCCAAAATTAAATCAAGACAATGTGCGGCGCATGGAGTCCAAAATAAGTGTTGCCCCTTAGCCATCAACAACTTGCCTAAAATCATACAAAATCAATAACAATTAAAAGTTTAAGCTGTTAACTGAATTAATAATATTAAAGTGAAATGGAAGCACTTTTAAAAATTAAAAAAACAAAAGTTTTTTATTACCGGCTAACTTGAAATTGCTTCCATTGTCCGTAACTACTTGCACAACCTTTGATTCTCCGATCTCTTCCACAGAATCATCTAATAATTTAAAAACCGCTTCACCCGTTTTTATATAACTTGATGCATCGACACTTTTTACAAACATTGAACCGGTTGGACAATTTACCAAGAAATTGATCAAGGTTCTTCCTTTCTTGTTCGTCCAACCATCGGACATGATTGAGAAAACATAGTTTTCTCGTTCAATTTCATGGCCCTTCAACAATTCCTTTGTATACTCTAACTCCTTTTTAAGAAGAGGAACTCGGCACTCGTGATAGCTTGGAACTTTCAAGTGTGGTCCATATTATTTAATTGCTTCCACCATCATCTTAAAGCTTCTTGATCAAACAACATTAAAAGCAATTCCCTTTGTTCAAAGGAATCGCTCTATGTATTGCACCGTTCGATCTCTTAGTTGCTTGTTATAGGCATCTTTAATGCTTGTTTGTTTTGCATCCTTGACTACTCTTGCCGGATCTTTTCCATGAACATTGCATCAAGTGGCCCTTTCACATTTTTCACTTTGTTGGGACATGATGAGGCACTTGATGCATAGCTTCTTTTTGTTCCTCTCTCAACATCATGAATTTCTTCAAGCTCTTCCTCCATATCCTCATCAATATCATGAATATCATTCATATATGTTGATTTGTCAGTTTTTTTCTTTGTTTGCGCTGCAAGAAACTTGTATTTCACTTCTTGAGGAGTCTTCCTACACTTCTGAACATTTCCCGACAATCTCATTTGATGTTCTTTGGCTCGAGTAATGTCACCATTAGTCACCATCATGCAAAAGTCACATGTGACTTTCTTTTTATTGTTGATGTCTCTTAAAGAATTCCACTGCCAAGCAATATCTAAATTTTTTCCTTGAGGCTTAGTCAATGATGGAAAAGATTGTACCGTTGTAGCATCAGTTGGTGCAATAGATGAAGCCATAGTAGCTGTAGAGAAGGCAAGGCATAAATAGTAGAAAGAAGGGTTTAAGATACTTGTTTGACACAAATAACAAACAAAAAACAGATGTTTGGATCACCGAAAAAAAAGGTGGATGAGCGTGCAGTAGTGACAGGAGGAAGGAAGAGGAGCAACACCTGGAAGAGGAGTCGCGCTTGGAAAAAAAAGGTGGATGGTGCGCACAGCAATGATAGGAGGAAGAGGAGTCGTGCCTGGAAGAGGAGCCCCACCTGGAAGAGGAGCCCCGCCTGGAAGAGGAGCAGTGAAGGAGCCACACAGCAGTGACAGGGCCCGGGAAAAAAAACGGGTGTGTACAGCAAAGGGGGCAGCATCGCTGCATTGGGAGGAAAAAAAACCGACGTACAGCAAAGGGGGGCGGCGTCGCTGCACTGGGAGGAGGAAACAAGAAGGGTTTACATTAGGCGAGCTGGGTTGGACCGGTTACGGAGTACAAAAAAAAACCCGACGCCAGAAGAAGTCGCGGCCGCGCCGGCCGGAATCAAGGCGGAAGCGCGACGGCCGCGATAGCGGGTGGCGCGGCACGATCGCGTTCCGCCTGCGATCAGCAGGCCTGAAGCTGTTGGGCGCCGCTCCGCACCGCGACGGCGCGATGGCGGCCGCGACAACGCGATTTGAAAACTCTAAAGTGGAGTTAACTAGGGGATTTTTATGCCCCGAACCTCTATAAATCGTCGTGTCCAGTTTTTCCTTTATTTATTTTCCGTTTACTTGTTTTTAAGAGAGAATGAATGAATTACTTTATTACAAGAGAGGCGCTTCGAATTTGCAAGTTTTTTTTAAAAGACACAATTCACCCTCTCTTGTACCTTCATCATAACCATTGTGACCTAACAACATGGTGAAGAACAATAGTGAGTTGGACGAAGTGATAAATTATGTACCAAACAAATAGAAAACCAGCAGTATGAATTGTATAGAATCAGGTATGACCAAAGTTACAAGTGGACGTCGCAAGGGAATAAGAAGAAGAGTAAGACACTCAAGAAATTCCATAGGAATCTCCTGCCCAAGCCAAGTGGTCGATTCCCACAACTAAATTCACTCCTCTCCCTTACTCTCTTTCTACTCCCTCACACTTAAAACAACTCCAACCCCCTCCCTTTTTTAACACGTGGACCCAACCCCCAAAACAGACTTCCCCAAAAAAAGACATTTTTACCCTTATTATTTTCGAGGCCCTAACTTGGTTTCTGACAATATCCTTGTCAATGTTTGCAAAGAAACACTTGCTCCATTCCTTTAGTCTCAGTTTAAGAGCCTTTAACTTCATCAAACAGGCGTGCAAATCACTATTATAATGAATACTTTCCCGAGTATCCTTGAAAATTTTCCTATAACTCTCATGTTTGATCCATGCATTCTTAAATATAAGAGGCAATTTAGCCTCTCTTTTAATGAGAGAGAAATGGAGTGATAATCATAATTTATTTTTAGAAAAGTCGTGCAACTGATATCAATCCATAAATCAAGAGTCAAATGTTAACAAAAGACCTATCCAGTTTACCGGCCACAAGTCTATTGCCATGCTTCATATACCAAGTATATTTGTCCTCGTTCAAAATGACGTCAAGTAAATCATTATTTTCAATGCAAGCTTTGAATTCATTGCTTGAAATAGAAACAGGTGTTGCACCAACCTTTTCATGGGAGCCCATCACCACAATGAACCCTTAGGAGAATCCAGGGACTACTGATAACCGAATTAGGATCTTTATTTTCCTTTCAGAGGAATAACCTATCTTGTTATCTGTTAAAAGCATAGATATATGAGCAAAAAAAATAATACCTTCTAAATCAAAAATGCAAGTAATCATCTGATAGCTGACATGCAGTATAGAGATGTTAGTCATTTTGTTGGAGGCAAGCAACCACAAAGTTTCAACTGCAACAGAGTGAAGATTCATACTCACCAGATTATATCCTAGGGCATTGAAATTGATTCACTTGAAGGAATCAGATTTAACCATGGGTTCAATAATTCCCATGAGAATGTGTTTGTTCTTCAAGATGAAATCTTTAAAAGATCTGCCAGTAGCATTATTTTCCAGACCCGGATAGTTCCAAGAGAAGAGAATCATTTTTTCCTTCCTTCAAATTTTGATTTCTTTCCACTGGGATGTGAATTCTTTTTATTTTTCGACCTTTTGGGTCTACCCTTGCTATCTTCAGGGATAGGGGTTGCATCCTGTTTAATATCTAAGTCCTCCTCCTCAGCCTCTTTTGGGGGAGTGGACACATGAGTATCCTTTAACTCCATATCTTCCTCAGATTTTGAAAAATAATTATCCACTTTCTCTTTAGCGGTGACAATTTCCTCTTGTCTTTCTTCATCCTCTACCATTTCAGACCATGATTTCTTCCTTGTAGTGGGAGGCCCCACAACATTTTCTAATGTGTCATCCGAAGGGACAACTTTCCCCACATTGTGTTTTGAAGTTGCGAGATCAACAACTTCTTTGATCTCTCCCCCATAGTGAAGAGGCATCTCTGGTGCACCACCTGTCTGACAAAGGGGGTCAGAGATTGGTAAAGCAGGCTCCTATGTTGATTCAGTAACTTTGGGACCACTCTTTAAATAATGATGACCTAATTTGCTCCCAGATGGTGGAGGATTTTCAACTTCTTTGAAGGATTTGAGTTGTCCCTTTTGCTTGTCTCCTTTCTCTACTCTTATCTATTTTTGTTTTTGAAGGATCTTTCTTCTAGAACTTTTGAACCACCCTGCAGTTTGAATCAGAATGACCACGACATTACAATAGTTACCAAACGGGGGAATAAATTCAAATTCAACCTGAACATTAGTCTTTGAACCATTTACTTCTAGATAAATCACATCAGGGAGTTGATTCTCTAAATTAGGTTTAATTAATATCCTAGAATAATACCCGAGCTTGCCCTCCAGTGTGTTTTCACCCAACTTATGTGGGGTTCCAACACATGGGGCGATATCGCTGAGAATATGGGGACACCAGAAAGCCCAACTCAAACCCTATAGATGTGTCCAAATTTGAGCAATGGTATGTTTCTGAGTAAATAAGTTGAAATTAATATCCCATTCAGATGATCTAAAAAACCCGGTACTGAGATTTAGATTTCCCAGCCTCTAGAACTTTGAAACATCTTCAGCCGAATTGAAAACAACATGATAGTATCCTCAACCGATAGGGATTAATTTCCAATCCCCCGAGCCCCACCAAGCCATGAGTTTGAATTTCGAATCATCAAGCGACCATGCCTTATCACCTTTAGCTAAAATAAATCTACCAATTAGGGAGAACATACAGATTTCTAGATAATTTTTGAGAGCTTCCTGATTAACAATCACCAGATATTTTCCATCCTCCGATTTTATGGTGAACTGCGCCTTCGATCCGGGAAGAGGCAGTCCACCGGAGCTTTCGCACTTTTTTGAAGTACCTCCGCGAAAGTGACCCTTTGCCAGGGATTCTTCGAGTAACATTGACCTCGTTTGGCACCAACTGAAAATAAATGATTTGAACGGGGAGAGAAACTGTTTTTCACTGTTTGGTGAGACATAAGCCACCGGATGAGATAATTAGGAGTCGGAAGGAAGAGAAATATTTCTCTTCGGGTGATTTAGAAGGAAACAGACCTGTGTGCTATTTTTTAAAAAATTGATTATATTATCCTCATGTGAATATTATATCTTATTCAATATTTTCATGAATTAATATTTACATAAATGATAAGTTTTGTGATTATTAATAATAAAAATTAGTATTTTCATGTGAATATATATATTTTGTTAAATGTAATTTGTAAATAATTATTTTTATAACTTCAACAATATTTATAATTAATAATAAAAAACAATTATAAATAATTTTGATTATCCTGAATTAGTAGTTTATATATATAATTTATAAACATACTTTATAAATAATTTTGAATTAATAATTATTTTGACTTAATATTTTTGATTATCTTGAATTAATAAATTATATAAATAATTTTGATTTCCTTGAATTGATAATTTTGATTATGTGTATATTAATAATTTTGATTATGTGTGTATAAATAATTTTGTTTTTAAATAATTATGTGTATATAAATAATTTTGATTATGTGAATATAAATATTTTATTCAATGTAATTTATAAATAATTATACAACTAAATAAATATATGGATTGTGCAAATGATTTTGGTGAATATATGAAATCAATTTTGTTTAAACATTTTGTTTTCAAAAATAAAAATTTTATTAATATATTTTTCGTAGTTTAATGTTTACTTAATTTTGGTAATATGAAAGATAGTGATTGATTAAAATCAAAATTATTGTTTATATAATTTACATGATATAAAAATAAAAAAATATCATTGCTAATATATTTTTCAAAATTAAATGTCTATATAATTGACATGATATAAAAATCAAAGATACAATTTTAAATTATAATTTTTTTAGTTGGAATAATTGAGTACTGGAAAACAATATTTTTTAAAAATATTATTTGAACTCGCTTGGATTAATAATCTGGTAATAATTTCAAATTTAATTTATATATATATATATATATATATTTATAGATATATTTTTATAGATATATTTTTATATGTGATTATCTAAATATATTTATAAATATATATTTATAATTATATGAATATTTTTTAAAAATATACATGTATTTATAATTAAATATTTATATATAAATATATTTTTAAATATATATTTAATATATTAAAATATATATATTTATATAATAATAAATTTATTTTATAAATATATATATTTATGAACGCGCATTTATATAATTATATATAAATAAATATATTTATAAATATACATATATTTATAATTATATAAATATTTTATAAAAATATATATTTATTTGTAATAAATATATATATATATATTTAAAAATTGAAGATACAATTTAGAATTATAATATTTTTTATTTGGAATAATCGAGTATCGGAAAACTATATTTTTTAATAATGGTTATTTTTATCATATTTCCAAAATATTTATTTTATTTTCTTTTAAAAAGATTTACCAAACAAGATGGAGAGAAATTCAAATCATTTCTTTTCTTTTACTAAGTTATTGATCCAAACACAAGGAGAGAAATCACAATCATTTCTTTTCCTTTCTTTTCTTTTATACACTATCAAATCATTTCTTTTCTTTTACTAAAATCATACCAAACACAGGAAAAGATCGCATGCAGCCTCGATACTTGATTTTTCCATTGAGATTGACCAGCAAGATTTAGCAAGCCCTAATTGCTCGTCGATCGCCATGCCGATCACCACCCGATAACACCACCATCTTCATTTCGTCGTAAATCATTATTTTGGATAAATAAATATTACTTTGTAAAAAATAAGTGTTAGTTGGGGCAATGAGTTTATATATATATAGTAAACCTGGTTGTTTTAATATATCAATAATAATAATAATAATAATAATAATAATAATAATAATAATAATAATAATAATAATATAACAGTAATAATATTGTAATGAGTCCCAAGGGCTCAATCTGGTGATTACGTCTCTATGGGGTCTTGGGAAGATCTTAAGATCAAATTTCCACGAATATGTTAAAGACGTCGGTAGATTTTATTAGTAGTTTATAAGCCTGACCATTTGTAATAATAACATTGTAATGATTTTATCATCATTTGATAATAATAATAATAACATTTCATTTACCCATATCACTTACACATTTTAACATGGTATTAATAAAACCGTTACACATATATTTTAAAAAATTTGTTCGATACAACGCACGCAATGAAAAAAAACACGCCCAAGGACTCTATCCCGCAACGCACGCCCCAAACCCCCTCCACCCCAACCACCTCGCACGCTCGCGGGGGGAAAGTGTTAGTTAGGGAAATGAGTTTACATTATAGTAAACTTAGTTTTTTTAATACATTACATGTATATTTTCACTCCAAACATAATAACAATAATATGTATGTATGTATGTATGTATGATGCTCGCGGAGGGAAAGTGTTAGTTAGGGAAATGAGTTTACATTATAGTAAACTTAGTTTTTTTAATATGTTACACATATATTTTCACTCCAAACATAATAACAATAATATATATATATATATATGTATGTATGTATGTATGTATGTATGTATGTATGTATGTATGTATGTATATATGTATATATGTATGTATGTATGTATTTCATAACATAATTTCAACCTTATAATTGAAATAACAATACACATCTATTTTATTACAATATCAACAACACACATGTGTGTTTATCACTTTAATAACATCACATTCCATTCACATACCGTAATTATTTGTTTACTACACCAACACCCACCATGTAATTATTTTCACACATTATTGAATGTTATGGATTTAATATATTCATTATCATAATGTTTATTTTATGTCGCGAACTTTTAATCCATTAAATTTCCAAAAATAATATCATTTTATAAGAAATGTGTCTCTTTAAACATTTTTACTTAACTAAAAAAACTCACTTATAATTTATTCAAATATATCAAATTCTCATTTATTAATAAAACTAATAATAAAATAAGTGTCTGAAACATAACGCGAAACAACCCCTGGTTTTCACCATCAAATATTATAGTTTAAATTAATTTTTAGACTGTAATTAATACAACTAGGGCGCATGTCATTACTATGGCATCCCGCCTTTTTATAACATAAACTTTCATTACATTACACAAAACTGAGGATCTTTAAGGTTTAGTGTCTTGGAAACCAGGAACATAATACATGAAAACAACATAAAACATTCTTCTTAAACACTTGAAAGGCTTCTCCTTAAGTTCATCCTAGGTTCATTACTGCATCTCATAACCTGGGGACATACATCAAAAGAAAGGGTGAGCAGAAGGCCTAGTAAGAGAAACAAGAGAAACATTTAACATGTGAACTTGAGATACATCAACTATGTCATGAAAAAGAACTTTAAGGCATGAGAAAGAAATCATGTGGCATATCATAATAAAAATAACATTTTTCATAACTTTAAGATGTGGCTACATCATTTAACATAGACAATCATGAACATATCACCAAGGTCCATCCCCAAGGTGTCATTTGAAAATTACCAAGGTTATTCACCAAGATATCATGAAAATTGTAATCTCTAGTGGTTACATCATTACCCAATGCATTGGAGCACTATCAGGGTGCACCCTTAAATTTTCCTTTGTTATCATGTGAGCCACATATATCATCATCAATCATTTCATAAACAACCCATATAACATAAAATAAATGGGTTTCATTTCATAATCATAACGTTTTAAAACTGCTTTAAATACATGATCTTTATGTCACTTTAAAACCCACAGAAAAGGAAGGTGGGTCTCATGTATGTAAATCCCAGAATTTAAAATAGAAAATTTTGGTATATATGTGAATACCCCTTTAGAAGAAAGAGCTTTGAGTATTCACTTAATAAAATAAAAGAACTTTAGAAGAAAAAAAAGAGAGACATTTTGAGACAGAAATTCTGCAGCATAACGGCTATGTTACGAGGTTTTAGAAAACATTGAAAAGAGAGGAGACATGGGTCAAGCAATCATAAATGACCCATAAAACAGTAGAGGGACCGAATATGAAGAATATACGAACATGGTAATGAAATTTTAAGGACATACCATTTGAAATGAAAAACATGGAAGAAAGACAAAAATTAGATTTCTCTTATGAAAATTCGGCAGCCTAACGATGTCACTTAAACTTCAACAAAAATGAATTGAAAAGATCAAACAGGGTCCCTCATCATATGAACATAAGAGTTCAGTATGATAGATATAGATATCATACCCAAACATAATTAAAAAGGAACTTGATAGACTTGACATGAAAGTAGAACTTTGAAAAATGAGAAGGGTGAAAGAATCCCTTAAAAATTCGGCAGCCTAACGACGCCACTTAAACATTCTTAAAATGAATTGATGAGAGCAAGAGGGGGTATCTCATGATATGAACATGAAAAGGGCAGTAAGATGAATATAGAAGAAGATCCTCCAACATAAGAACATGAAGCATAAAAGAAATGACATAAAAGAGATTGCTTGAAAAGAAAGAGAGAGGTCGGATCCTTTACCTTAAAACGTAACTCTTAAAACTCAAAGGTTTGGACCTTGAGGGCTTGGGGGAACCTTGGGAGGACTCCTTGGGAGGTAAGGAGACCAGAACTTCGTTGAGGATGGTTTTGGAGTCGAAAGGATGAGAGGAGGGCTTGGTATTTATAGGGAAAGTGAGGGGACAAGACATTAATGGCCAAGGGACACCTCATTGGTGGTTTTGGAAAAACCATGGGCTTGCCCATGGTATTTGCCCATGGTATTGGCCACTTGGGACACCTCACACAAAAATTCATCCCCTTTAGTCGACCATCCCTTAAAATATCTCATGACATCATCATGACACAGTTATGATGTCATTTAACATACCGAAACCCTAAAACTGCATTTTTACTATTCACTGAAAATTCAACTTTCTCAGAAAAATCCCAAAAAATTACCATAACATAATATCGATGATCTGAGTTCAAAAATAAAGTTCATTTTATAAAAATAATTTTATAAATATTTTTAATTAAATTTTTAAATAAAAAACATTATTCACCCAAAAAACTAATACTTGATTAATAATTTATGAAACTGTTATTTAACCATTTTATTGAATCACATTACTTAATCAAGGTGTCTAAATTATATTAAAACTTTCTTTAAGTGAGATTACTAATCCATTTGGTCACATTATTAATCCTAAGCGTAAAATCACTATTCATAATTTACTATTCATCAAAAATTAAGTTGATCTTATTAGACTCAAAATTCCTTACCGAACACTTTTGCAGAAGACCATTTTTTGAAAATCATTACACATCATTAATTATTTAAGGTTTACATAAATATTTTAAAATATCTTTTTTTTTCAAAATTCATCAATAAAATACATCCTAAAATTATCCGGACATTTGGAATTTCACAAACATCACTAAAGGAAGAAATCTCAATTTATTCATCCCAAAGGATTACACAAAGAAGCTACGGTCTCGTCACATAGCCCCTTATAACACCAGCATATGACCTAAGTGTAAGGTGTGCTATGGTGAGAGAATCTGAGGGAGGCTCATATAACATTGCCCCAGTAGTAATCTCTATTAACTTGAACTTCTCCCGCAGGCATTTCCGTTCAAGCTTGACACGCTGGAGTTCGGTTTGGGCTTGGTCCAAAGCGAAGCCCAAAGATGCCACCTCCTTCCCAAGCTCTGATAAGTGGGCTTCATAAGGTTCGAGTCTACTGGATGAAGCCATCGACTCCACTTTCTGCATTAACCATTAACATCTCTATTAAATCGTTAAGAGTAAGTTAATATACTATTTAAAAAGTTTGGGTCATTACATTCTTCCCCCCTTAAGAAATTTCGTCCCCATAATTTTATACTTGAGGCCTAGTCGAAAAGGTGAGGGTACTTTTGCTTCATTGTTTCCTCAGGCTCCCAAGTTGCTTCTTCATATTTATGATTCCTTCACAACACTTTCACAAGGTGGGTGGTCTTGTTTCGTAGAACCTTGTCTCTACGGTCTAAGATCTCCACTGGCTGCTCCTCACAAGAGAGGTCATGTTCCAGTTGTACCACCTCTGGGTTCAGTACATGCGAAGGGTCGGGTATGTACTTCCTCAAGAGAGATACATGGAAGACATCGTGAACTTGAGCTAGGTTCGGTGGAAGTGCTAGACAATAGGCCACTGCTCCTATGCGATCAAGGATTTTATAGGGGCCAATGTACCTAGGGCTGAGCTTCCCTTTCTTCCCAAACCGCATGACTCTCTTCCATGGAGAAATTCGAAGGAAGACTTTGTCACCAACACCAAACTCCAAGTCCCTTCGACGGTTGTCAGCATAGATCTTCTGCCGACTCTGAGCAGCCTTTATGTGTTGTTGGATGGCATGAACCTGTTCTGTCATCTCTTTCACAAGATCAGGCCCAAGAAGCTTTCTCTCACCAGTTTCATCCCAACAAGTAGGAGTTCTACATCGCTTTCCATATAAAGCTTCATAGGGTGCCATCTGAATACTCGAATGGAAGCTGTTGTTATAGGAGAACTCAACTAATGGGAGGTGTTGATCCCATCCACCTTTAAATTCCATTGAGCATAATCTCATCATGTCTTCGAGTGTCTGAATAGTCCTTTCAGATTGGCCATCAGTTTGAGGATGATAGGCCGTACTAAAATTCAATTCAGTATTCAGAGCATGTTGAAGACTTCTCCAGAATTTTGATGTGAATCTTGGATCACGATCATACACGATGGATAGTGGTACCCCATGTAGCCTTACCACTTCCTTTACGTATATCTTAGCAAGTTGATCTAGAGAGAAATATTCCCGAATAGAGATAAAATGGACGGTATTGATGAGACGGTCCACTACAACCCATATCGCATTGTTCCCTTTCAATGTTTTTGGGAGACCAGTGACAAAGTCCATTGTGATATTATCCCACTTCCATGCTGGTATGGGTAGCGGTTGTAATACCCCCTTAGGAAGTTGTCGTTCTGCCTTTACTTGCTGACACACCAGGCACCTTGTAATGAAATCAACAATCTCCCTCTTCATGTTATCCCACCAATAATGATCACGAAGGTCTTTATACATTTTAGTGCTTCCTGTAAGTATAGAGAAATTAGAGCTATGAGCTTCATCCATGAATTCTTTCTTTATCTGTGGAATAGATGGAACAAATAGTCTTGTATGAAATTTCAATACACCTTCTTGATCAATATTGAAATCAGGGAACTTCCCATCCTTTACAGCCTCAAACTTCTCCTATAGCAAATGATCTTCTTTTTGAGCCTTCTTGATCTTCTCTAGTAATGAAGGTTAAGAAATAATTTGGGATAAGGTTGATGATGTCCCTTCCATTAAAATTCCTATGTCCAGTTTTACTAGATCTTTAATCAAAGGATCTCCTAGGATCCTCATTGTTGCTAGAACAACAGGATCTTTCCTGCTTAACGCATCCGCGACTTTGTTTGCTCTTCCAGGGTGATAATGAATTGAATAATCATAGTCTTTAATAAGCTCCAACCATATCCTTTGTCTCATGTTCAATTCTTTCTGTGTGAAAATATACTTTAAACTTTGGTGGTCGGTGTATATATCACATTTCTCCCCATAAAGATAGTGCCTCCATATCTTTAGAGCAAAAACAACTGCCGCTAGCTCTAGATCATGCGTAGGATAATTCTGCTCATGAATCTTCAACTGTCGAGATGCATAAGCAATTACCTTTTCATTTTGCATGAGGACGCACCCAAGCCCTTTCAGAGATGCATCACTAAAAATAAAGAATCCTTCTCTGATAGAGGGTAGTGTTAACACAGGTTCAGTAACCAATCTCTTCTTCAGCTCTTGGAAACTTTCCTCACATTCCTTTGTCCATATGAACTTAACCCCTTTTGAGTCAACTTGGTTAGAGGATTAGAAGGTCATGAAAAGTTTTTCACAAACCTCCTATAATATCCTGTTAAACCAAGGAAACTACGAATCTCAGTTACTGTTGTGGGTTGAGACCACTCCTCCACAACCATTGTCTTTGTAGGGTCAACCGAGATTTCTTCATTGGTTACGATGTGCCCCAAAAAATCCACTTGTTGTAACCAAAACTCACACTTGATGAACTTTCCAAAGAGCCTCTCCTTCCGCAGAGTTTTCAAAATAACCCTCAGATGATCTTCATGCTCCTCACGACTTTTTGAATATATCAAAATATCATCAATAAAAACTACCACAAAGTTATCAAGGTAGTCCTTAAGGACTCTATTCATCAAATCCATGAAAATAGCAGGAGCATTATTCAAGCCGAAGAGCATAACAATAAACTCATAATGCCCATATCTTGATTGGAAGGCAGTCTTTGGAATGTCTTCCTTCTTCACCCTCAGTTGATGATAACCAGATCGAAGGTCAATCTTGGAGAAGAATTGAGCCCCATGAAGTTGGTCAAATAAATCATCAATTCTTGGAAGAGGGTATCTGTTCTTCACTGTGATCCCGTTTAGTTCTCTATAATCAATGCATAGCCGCATTTATCCATCCTTGTTCTTTACAAAGAGAACTGGTTCTCCCCAAGGAGACACACTCGGTCAGATAAACCCCTTCTCCAACAAGTCTTGGAGTTGTTTCTTTAACTCTCCTAGCTCCACATTTTCCATTCTATACGGGGTCTTTGATATCGGTTGAGATCCAGGTACGAGTTCAATAGAGAAATCTACCTATCTTTCTGGGGGAGGTCCAGGTAACTCCTCAGGAAATACGTCCATGTATTTCTGAACAATCAGAACATCTTCTATTTGTATACTCCCTTTTACTTCTTCATCCTCACCGATTAACTCCATAAAGAAGGATATAAGATGTGCTTCTAGATAAGGATCAGGTCGGGACATCTCTCCTTGGAAGATAATTGTAGGTCGTTCATTCAAGACTACTGAGATTTCCTTACTTCTGCATTTGATCTTAGCATTATACTTTGAGAGTCAGTCCATCCCTAGTATAATGTCGAATTCCATCATGGTAATGACTACTATATTTGTGATAAGATTGTGCTCACCAAAGTAAACACTAGAGTCTCTAAATACTGTTGATGCAAGGATAATCCCACTTGGAGTCTTGACTGAAAACTCTACCTCTAGCAGTTCGGGGATTGATTCTATATTCCTTTCAAACTTGGAGGAAATAAAGGAATGCGTAGAACCAGAATCAAATAAATTACTTGCTAGTTTTGAGAGGACAACAAGAGTACCTGCTACCACATCGTTTGGAACTTCAACTTCAGTTATTGTGATAGCAAAAGAATGACCTTGCTCCCTTGGCCTTTGCTGAGGTTGATGGTGATTCCCCTCCACCGCCATCGGATTTGGACAATGATTAGAAAAGTGACCAAGCTATCCAAACTTGAAGCATTTGACTTCGGGTAGGGCCAGAACCATCTTTCCTCTGTCGTTAGTGTTGGGAATTTGAGTCTTCACATCACTACAACAATTCCAAGAAATATGGCCTTCTTTTCCACACCTGTAGCACTTACCACTTCCGATCAAGCAGTTCCCCGAATGATTCTTCCCACATTTATTGCATGTGGCATGTTGCATATGCTTTCCACCTCTTTCCTGATCAAAACTTCTTCCCAGGATTGGTTCTAGAGTTCCATTCTTATCATTAGATTTGTGAGACCATTGTGTCTCCCCAAACTCTAGTTCAACTTTCATAGCACTTCGAACTATTTCTTCATAGCTATCATAGTCCCTGTTGGCTAGATTCTTCCGCAGATGAGGTCGTAGTCCACCAAAGAATCTATCAACCTTCCCATTAGGGTCCATGAAAAAGCTTGAGGTATAATGGGAAAGCCTTCTGAAGTCCATCTCGTAGGTTCCAACTGATTCATTCTCCTTCTACTTCAGCTCGAGAAATTCTTTCTCCATTCTCGTTCTCATCGAACGAGGGAAATACTTATTAAAAAATATTCCCCAGAACTCTTCCCACTCCATAGCTTCCATCTCTCCTTGTGGCTTCGTGTTTTTGATCAGTGACCACCACTGATCAGCTTCTCCCTCTAGGCAGTAAACAACAAGGGTGACTTTTGCTTGTTCCGAACAATGAAGTACAGAAAAGATCTTTTCAATGGAGATTATCCATTGTTCCACAACCAATGGGTCAGTATATCCACTGAATGTTGGTGGTCGTTGACGCATAAAGGACTCAACAGAATGTTGTTCCCTTCGTGGTGAGATCGGCCTCTCAGCTTGATTCAAGTTATTACTCATAACTTGAGTCAGTTGGTTCATCATTTGCATGAATGTTTCCATTCCGACTTCCATCGGATGGCCGTCAGCACATGGTGCATTGTGTTAACCATATGCACGGTTCCTCCTATTTCCCACCATTTTCTAAAAGAATAAAACCTTAGTGAGAAACTTATTTCATTTATGAATCTTTTAACTAAGACTTCATGCTTAGACAATTACACTTCTCTATAATTCCTTCATAATGATTCATAAAAAGCTTGTGATTAACCAAACATATCCCCCAGGAGTTTCGTAACCAAGAGTGCAGCAAGGCCCGTTATCGTGCACCAGTTCCCATTCGAGTCTATCTCAAAGCGGTGTTTTCGGGTTTTACCCCTATGTACATTTGTGCTAGAGCCACCTCTACCTGCTCGTATCCAGACAGGGATGTATTTGTTTGATAAACCACTTACTCAATACTTAGCAAAATACCAAGAAGTTTTCCTATATTTAAACTTTTATATAGGGTTATTCCTAAAGTTTTTATATCCTAATTTCCACAAATAACTAAACCATCCTCTGATACCAACTATTGCATCCCGCCTTTTTATAACATAAACTTTCATTACATTACACAAAACTGAGGATCTTTAAGGTTTAGTGTCTTGGAAACCAGGAACATAATACATGAAAACAACATAAAACATTCTTCTTAAACACTTGAAAGGCTTCTCCTTAAGTTCATCCTAGGTTCATTACTACATCTCATAACCTGGGAACATACATCAAAAGAAAGGGTGAGTAGAAGGACCAGTAAGGGAAACAAGAGAAACATGTAACATGTGAACTTGAGATACATCAACTATATCATGAAAAAGAACTTTAAGGCATGAGAAAGAAATCATGTGGCATATCATAATAAAAATAACATTTTTCATAACTTTAAGATGTGGCTACATCGTTTAACATAGACAATCATGAACATATCACCAAGGTCCATCCCCAAGGTGTCATTTGAAAATTACCAAGGTTATTCACCAAGATATCATGAAAATTGTAATCTCTAGTGGTTACATCATTACCCAATGCATTGGAGCGCTATCAAGGAGCACCCTTAAATTTTAATTTGTTATCATGTGAACCACATATATCATCATCAATCATTTCATAAACAACCCATATAGCATAAAAGAAATGGGTTTCATTTCATAATCATAACGTTTTAAAACTGCTTTAAATACATGATCTTTATGTCACTTTAAAACCCACATAAAAAAGGTGGGTCTCATGTATGTAAATCCCAGAATTTAAAATAGAAAATTTTGGTATATATGTGAATACCCCTTTAGAAGAAAGAGCTTTGAGTATTCACTTAATAAAATAAAATAACTTTAGAAAAAAAAGAGAGACATTTTGAGACAGAAATTCTGCAGCATAACGGCTATGTTACAAGGTTTTAAAAAACATTAAAAAGAGAGGGGACATGGGTCAAACAATCATAAATGACCCATAAAACAGTATAGGGACAGAATATGAAGAATATATGAACATGGTAATGAAATTTTAAGGACATACCATTTGAAATGAAAAACATGGAAGGAAGACAAAAATTAGATTTCTCTTATGAAAATTCGGCAGCCTAACGGCGTCACTTAAACTTCAACAAAAATGAATTGAAAAGATCAAATAGGGTCCCTCATAATATGAAAATAAGAGTTCAGTATGATAGATATAGAGATAATGCCCCAACATAATTAAAAAAAACTTGATAGACTTGACATGAAAGTAGAACTTTGAAAAATGATAAGGGTGAAAGAATCCCTTAAAAATTCGGCAGCTTAACGGCGCCACTTAAACATTCTTAAAACGAATTGATGAGAGAAAGAGGGGTTCTCTCATCATATGAACATGAAAAGGGAAGTAAGATGAATATAGAAGAACATCCTCTAACATAAGAACATAGAGCATAAAATAAATGACATAAAAGAGATTGCTTGAAAAGAAAGAGAGAGGTCAGATCTCTTACCTTAAAACGTAACTCTTAAAACTCAAAGGTTTGGACCTTGAGGGATTGGGGGAACCTTGGGAGGACTCCTTGGGAGGTAAGGAGGCCAGAACTTCATTGAGGATGGTTTTTGAGTTGAAAGGATGAGATGAGGACTTGGTATTTATAGGGAAAGTGAGGGGACAAGACATTAATGGCCAAAGGACACCTCATTGGTGGTTTTGGCAAAACCATGGGCTTGACCATGGTATTTGCCCATGGTATTGGCCACTTGGGACACCTCACACAAAAATTCATTCCCTTTAGTCGAACATACCTTAAAATATCTCATGACATCATCATGACACAGTTATGATGTCATTTAACATACCGAAACCCTAAAACTGCATTTTTACTATTCACTGAAAATTCACCTTTCTCAGAAAAATCTCAAAAAATTACCATAACATAATATCGATGCTCTGAGTTCAAAAATAAAGTCCATTTTATAAAAATAATTTTCTAAATATTTTTAATTAAATTTTTAAATAAAAAACACTATTCACCCGAAAAACTAATACTTGATTAATAATTTATGAAACTGTTATTTAACCATTTTATTGAATCACATTACTTAATCAAGGTGTCTAAATTATATTAAAACTTTCTTTAAGTGAGATTACTAATCCATTTGGTCACATTACTAATCCTAAGCATAAAATCACTATTCATAATTTACTATTCATTAAAAATTAAGTTGATCTTATTAGACTCCAAATTCCTTACCGAACACTTTTGCAGAAGACCTTTTTTTGAAAATCATTACACATCATTAATTATTTAAGGTTTAAATAAATATTTTAAAATATCTTTTTTTTCCAAAATTCATCAATAAAATACATCCTAAAATTATCCGGACATTTGGAATTTCACAAACATCACTAAAGGAATAAATATCAATTTATTCATCCCAAAGGATTACACAAAGAAGCTACAGTCTTTTCACATAGCCCCTTATAACACCAGCATATGACCTAAGTGTAAGGTGTGCTATGGTGAGAGAATCTGGGGGAGGCTCAGATAACATTGCCCTAGTAGTAATCTCTACTAACTTGAACTTCTCTCGGAGGTGTTTCCGTTCAAGCTTGACACGCTGGAGTTCAGCTTGGGCTTGGTCCAAAGCGAAGCCCAAAGATGTCACCTCCTTCCCAAGCTCTGATAAGTGGGATTCATAAGGTTCGAGTCTACGGGATGAAGCCATCGACTCCACTTTCTACATTAACCATTAACATCTATATTAAATCGTTAAGAGTAAGTTAATATACTATTTAAAAATTTTGGGTTGTTACATTCTTCCCCACTTAAGAAATTTCGTCCCCGAAATTTTATACTTGAGGCCTAGTCGAAAAGGTGAGGGTACTTTTGCTTCATTGTTTCCTCAGACTCCCAAGTCGCTTCTTCGTATTTATTATTCCTCCACAACACTTTCACAAGGTGGGTGGTCTTGTTTCGTAGAACCTTGTATCTACGGTCTAAGATCTCCACTGGATGCTCCTCATAAGAGAGGTCATGTTCCAGTTGTACCACCTCTGGGTTCAGTATATGCGAAGGGTCGAGTATGTACTTCCTCAAGAGAGATACATGGAAGACATCGTGAACTTGAGCTAGGTTCGGTGGAAGTTCTAGACGATAGGCCACTTCTCCTATGCGATCAAGGATTTCATAGGGGCCAATGCACCTAGGGTTGAGCTTCCCTTTCTTCCCAAACCGCATGACTCTCTTCCATGGAGAAATTCGAAGGAAGACTTTGTCGCCAACACCAAACTCCAAGTCCCTTCGACGGTTTTTAGCATAGATCTTCTGCCGACTCTGAGTAGCCTTTATGTGTTGTTGGATGGCATGAACATGTTCTGTCATCTCTTGCACAAGATCAGGCCCAAGAAGCTTTCTCTCACCAGTTTCATCCCAACAAGTAGGAGTTCTACATCGCTTTCCATATAGAGCTTCATAGGGTGCCATCTGAATACTTGAATGGAAGCTGTTGTTATAGGAGAACTCAAATAATGGGAGGTGTTGATCCCATCCACCTTTAAATTCCATTGAGGATAATCTCAGCATGTATTCGAGTGTCTGAATAGTCCTTTCAGATTGGCCATCAGTTTGAGGGTGATAGGCCGTACTAAAATTCAATTCAGTATTCAGAGCATGTTGAAGACTTCTCCAGAATTTTGATGTGAATCTTGGATCACGATCAGACACGATGGATAGTGGTACCCCATGCAGCCTTACCACTTCCTTTACGTATATCTTAGCAAGTTGATCCAGAGAGAAATCTTCCCGAATAGAGATAAAATGGGCGGTCTTGGTGTGACGGTCCACTACAATCCATATCGCATTGTTACCTTTGGATGTTTTTGGGAGACCAGTGACAAAGTCCATTGTGATATTATCCCACCTCCATGCTGGTATGGGTAGCGGTTGTAATACCCCCTTAGGAAGTTGTCGTTCTGCCTTTACTTGCTGACACACCAGGCACCTTTTAATGAAATCAGAAATCCCCCTCTTCATGTTATCCCACTAATAATAATCACGAAGGTCTCTATACATTTTAGTGATTCCCGGATGTATAGAGAAAGTAGAGCTATGAGCTTCATCCATAAATTCTTTCTTTATCTCTGGAATAGATGGAACACATAGTCTTGTATGAAATTTTAATACACCTTCTTGATCAATATTGAAATCAGGGAACTTCCCATCCTTTACAGCCTCAAACTTCTCCTGTAGCAAAGGATCTTCTTTTTGATCCTTCTTGATCTTCTCTAGTAATGAAGGTTGAGAAATAATTTGGGATAAGGTTGATGATGTCCCTTCCCTTAAAATTACCATGTCCAGTTTTACTAGATCTTTAATCAAAGGATCTCCTAGGATCCTCATTATTTCCAGAACAACAGGATCTTTCCTGCTTAACGCATCCGCGACTTTGTTTTCCCTTCCAGGGTGATAATGAATTGAACAATCATAGTCTTTAATAAGCTCCAACCATCTCCTTTGTCTCATGTTCAATTCTTTCTGCATGAAAATATACTTTAAACTTTGGTGGCCGGTGTATATATCACATTTCTCCCCATAAAGATAGTGCCTCCATATCTTTAGAGAAAAAACAACCGCCGTTAGCTCTAGATCATGCGTAGGATAATTCTTCTCATGAATCTTCAACTGTCGAGATGCATAAGCAATTACCTTTTCATTTTGCATGAGGATGCACCCAATCCCTTTCAGAGATGCATCACTAAAAATTACGAATCCTTCTCCGATAGAGGGTAGTGTTAACACAGGTGCAGTAACCAATCTCTTCTTCAGCTCTTGGAAACTTTCCTCGCATTCCTTTGTCCAGATGAACTTAACCCCTTTTCGAGTCAACTTGGTTAGCGGATTAGAAGGTCGTGAAAAGTTTTTCACAAACCTCCTATAATATCCTGCTAAACCAAGGAAACTACGAATCTCAGTTACTGTTGTGGGTTGAGGCCACTCCTCCACAACCATTGTCTTTGTAGGGTCAACCGAGATTTCTTCATTGGTTACGATGTGCCCCAAAAAAGACACTTGTTGTAACCAAAACTCACACTTGATGAACTTTCCAAAGAGCCTCTCCTTCCGCAGAGTTTTCAAAATAACCCTCGGATGATCTTCATGCTCCTCACGAATTTTTGAATATATCAAAATTTCATCAATAAAAACTACCACAAAGTTATCAAGGTAGTCCTTAAAGACTCTATTCATCAAATCCATGAAAATAGTAGAAGCATTAGTCAAGCCAAAGGGCATGACAGTAAACTCATAATGCCCATATCTTGATCGGAAGGCAGTCTTTGGAATATCTTCCTTTTTCACCCTCAGTTGATGATAACCAGATCAAAGATCAATCTTGGAGAAGAATTGAGCCCCACGAAGTTGGTCAAATAAATCATCAATTCTTGGAAGAGGGTATCTGTTCTTCACTATGATCCCGTTCAGTTCTCTATAATCAATGCATAGCCGCATTGATCCATCCTTCTTCTTCACAAAGAGAACTGGTGCTCCCCAAGGAGACACACTCAGTCGGATAAACCCCTTCTCCAACAAGTCTTGGAGTTGTTTCTTTAACTCTTCTAGATCCACATTTTCCATTCTATACGGGGTCTTTGATATCAGTTGAGATCTAGGTATGAGTTCAATGGAGAAATCTACCTCTCTTTCTGGGGGAGGTCCAGGTAACTCCTCAGGAAATACGTCCATGTATTCCTGAACAATCAGAACATCTTCTATTTATATACTCCCTTTTACTTCTTCATCCTCACTGATTAACTCCATAAAGAAGGCTATAGGAGGTGATTCTAAATAAGGATCAGGTCAGGACATCTCTCCTTGGAAGATAATTGTAGGTCGTTCATTCAAGACTACTGAGATTTCCTTACTTCTGCATTTGATCTTAGCATTATACTTTGAGAGCCAGTCCATCCCTAGTATAATGTTGAATTACATCATGGGAATGACTACTAGATTTGCGATAAGATTGTGCTCATTTAAGTAAACACTAGAGTCTCTAAATACTGTTGATGCAAGGATAATCCCACTTGGAGTCTTGACTGACAACTCTACCTCTAGAAGTTCGGGGATTGATTCTATATTCCTTGCAAACTTGGAGGAAATAAAGGAATGCGTAGAACCAGAATCAAATAAAGTACTTGCTAGTTTTGAGAGGACAAAAAGAGTACCTGCTACCACATCGTTCGGAACTTCAACTTCAGTTGTTGTGATAGCAAAAGCACGACCTTGCTCCCTTGGCCTTTGCTAAGGTTGATGGTGATTCCCCTCCACCGCCCTCGGATTTGGGAAATGATTAGAAAAGTGCCCAAGCTATCCACACTTGAGGTATTTGACTTAGGGTAGGGCCAGAACCATCTTTCCTCTATCGTTAGTGTTGGGAAGTTGAGGCTTCACATCACTACGAAAATTCTAAGAAATATGGCCTTATTTTCCACACCTGTAGCACTTATCACTTCCGATCAAGCAGTTCCCCGAATGCTTCTTCCCACATTTATTACATGTGGCATGTTGCATATGATTTCCACCTCTTTCCTGATCAAAACTTCTTCTCATTCTTGGTTCTAGAGTTCTCTTCTTCTCATTAGATTTGTGAGACCACCGTGTCTCCCCAAACTCTAGTTCAACTTTCATAGAACTTCAAACTATTTCTTCATAGCTATCATAGTCCCTGTTGGCTAGATTCTTCTGTAGATGAGGTCGTAGTCCACCAAAGAATATATCAACCTTCCCATTAGGGTCCATGACAAAGCTTGAGGTATAACAGGAAAACCTTGTGAAGTTCATCTCGTAGGTTCCAACTGATTCATTCTCCTTCTGCTTCAGCTCGAGAAATTCTTTCTCCATTCTCATTCTCATCGAACGAGGGAAATACTTATTAAAGAATATTCCCCAGAACTCTTCCCACTCCATATCTTCCATCTCTCCTTGTGGCTTCGTGTTTTTGATCAGTTACCACCACTGATCAGCTTCTCCCTCCAGGCGGTAAACAACAAGGGTGACTTTTTCTTGTTCCGAACAATGAAGTACAAAAAAGATCTTTTCAATGGAGCTTATCCATTGTTCCACAACCAATGGGTCAGTAGATCCACTGAATGTTGGTGGTCTTTGACGCATAAAGGACTCAAAAGAATGTTATTCCCTTCGTGGTGAGATCGGCCTCTCCGCTTGATTCAAGTTATTACTCATAACTTGAGTCAGTTGGTTCATCATTCGCATGAATGTTTCCATTCCGACTTCCATCGGAGGGCCGTCAGCACATGGTGCATTGCAGTCACCATCTTCATAGTTCCTCCTATTGCCCGTCATTTTCTAAAAGAATAAAACCTTAGTGATAAACTTATTTCATTTATGAATGTTTTAACTAAGACTTCATGCTTATACAATTACACTTCTCTATAATTCCTTCATAATGATTCATAAAAAGCTTGTGATTAACCAAACATATCCCCCAGGAGTGTCATAACCAAGAGTGCAGCAAGGCCCGTTATCGTGCACCAGTTACCGTTCGAGTCTAGCTCAAAGAGGTGTTTTCGGGTTTTACACCTATGTACATCTGTGCCAGAGCCACCTCTACCTGCTCGTATCCAGACAGGGATGTATTTGTTTGATAAACCACTTACTCAATACTTACCAAAATACCAGGAAGTTTTCCTATATTTAAACTTTTATATAGGGTTCTTCCTAAAGTTTTTATATCCTAATTTCCACAAATAACTAAAACATCCTCTAATACCAACTATGGCATCCCGCCTTTTTATAACATAAACTTTCATTACATTACACAAAACTGAGGATCTTAAGGTTTAGTGTCTTGGAAACTAGGAACATAATACATGAAAACAACATAAAAAATTCTTCTTAAACACTTGAAAGGCTTCTACTTAAGTTCATCCTAGGTTCATTACTGCATCTCATAACCTGGGGACATACATCAAAAGAAAGGGTGAGCAGAAGGCCCAGTAAGGGAAACAAGAGAAACATTTAACATGTGAACTTGAGATACATCAACTATGTCATGAAAAAGAACTTTAAGGAACGAGAAAGAAATCATGTGGCATATCATAATAAAAATAACATTTTTAATAACTTTAAGATGTGGATACATCATTTAACATAGACAATCATGAACATATCACCAAGGTCCATCCCCAAGGTTTCATTTGAAAATTACCAAGGTTATTCACCAAGATATCGTGAAAATTGTAATCTCTAGTGGTTACATCATTACCTAATGCATTGGAGCGCTATCAGGGTGCACCCTTAAATTTTCATTTGTTATCATGTGATCCACATATATCATCATCAATCATTTCATAAACAACCCATATAGCATAAAAGAAATGGGTTTCATTTCATAATCATAACGTTTTAAAACTGCTTTAAATACATGATCTTTATGTCACTTTAAAACCCACAGAAAAGGAAGGTGGGTCTCATGTATGTAAATCCCAGAATTTAAAATAGAAAATTTTGGTATATATGTGAATACCCCTTTAGAAGAAAGAGCTTTGAGTATTCACTTAATAAAATAAAAGAACTTTAGAAGAAAAAAAATAGAGACATTTTGAGACAGAAATTCTGCAACATAACGGCTATGTTACGAGGTTTTAGAAAACATTGAAAAGAGAGGGGAAATGGGTCAAACAATCATAAATGACCCATAAAACAGTAAAGGGACCGAATATAAAGAATATACGAACATGGTAATGAAATTTTAAGGAAATACCATTTGAAATGAAAAACATGGAAGGAAGACAAAAATTAGATTTCTCTTATGAAAATTCGGCAGCCTAACGGCGTCACTTAAACTTCAACAAAAATGAATTAAAAAGATCAAATAGGGTCCCTAATCATATGAAAATAAGAGTTAAGTATGATATATATAGAGATAATACCCCAACATAATTAAAAAGGAACTTGATAGACTTGACATGAAAGTAGAACTTTGAAAAATGAGAAGGGTGAAAGAATCCCTTAAAAATTCGGCAGCCTAACGACGCCACTTAAACATTCTTAAAACGAATTGATGAGAGAAAGAGGGGTTCTCTAATCATATGAACATGAAAAGGGAAGTAAGATTAATATATAATAACATCCTCCAACATAATAACATGGATCATAAAAGAAATGGCATAAAAGAGATTGCTTGAAAAGAAAGAGAGAGGTCGGATCCCTTACCTTAAAATGTAACTCTTAAAACTCAAAGGTTTGGACCTTGAGGGCTTGGGGGAACCTTGGGAGGACTCATTGGGAGGTAAGGAGACCAGAACTTCGTTGAGGATGTTTTTTTAGTCGAAATGATGAGAGTAGGACTTGGTATTTATAGGGAAAGTGAGGGGACAAGGCATTAATGGCCAAGGGACACCTCATTGGTGGTTTTGAAAAAACCATGGGCTTGCCCATGGTATTTGCCCATAGTATTGGCCACTTGGGAAACCTCACACAAAAATTCATCCCCTTTAGTCTACCATCCCTTAAAATATCTCATGACATCATCATGACACAGTTATGATGTCATTTAACATACCGAAACCCTAAAACTGCATTTTTACTATTTACTGAAAATTCACCTTTCTCAGAAAAATCCCAAAAAATTACCATAACATAATATCGATGCTCTGAGTTCAAAAATAAAGTCCATTTTATAAAAATAATTTTCTAAATATTTTTAATTAAATTTTTAAATAAAAAACACTATTCACCCGAAAAACTAATACTTGATTAATAATTTATGAAACTGTTATTTAACCATTTTATTGAATCACATTACTTAATCAAGGCGTCTAAATTATATTAAAACTTTATTTAAGTGAGATTACTAATCCATTTGGTCACATTACTAATCCTAAGTGTAAAATCACTATTCATAATTTACTATTCATCAAAAATTAAGTTGATCTTATTAGACTCCAAATTCCTTACTGAACACTTTTGGAGAAGAACATTTTTTGAAAATCATTACACATCATTAATTATTTAAGGTTTACATAAATATTTTAAAATATCTTTTTTTCCAAAATTCATCAATAAAATACATCCTAAAATTATCTGGACATTTGGAATTTCACAAACATCACTAAAGGAAGAAATCTGAATTTATTCATCCCAAAGGATTACACAAAGAAGCTACGGTCTCGTCACATAGCCCCTTATAACACCATTATATGACCTAAGTGTAAGGTTTGCTATGGTGAGATAATCTGAGGGAGGCTCAGATAACATTGCCCTAGTAGTAATCTCTACTAACTTGAACTTCTCCCACAAGCGTTTCCGTTCAAGCTTGACGCGCTGGAGTTTGGCTTGGGCTTGGTCCAAAGCGAAGCCCAAAGATGCCACCTCCTTCCCAAGCTCTGATAAGTGGGCTTTATAAGGTTCGAGTCTACTGGATGAAGCCATCGACTCCTCTTTCTTCATTAACCATTAATATCTCTATTAAATCGTTAAGAGTAAGTTAATATACTATTTAAAAAGTTTGGGTCGTTACAATTATAGACTCCCCATCATACGACTTATTATCTCTGAGAAGTCAAACACGTCTCTTACTGAAGAATCTCCACCCATCCTAATCACCAAAACCCAACTGACTTGCTAAAATATAACCAAAAATATTATCCAAACTTCTGACGCATGATTCCCAAAACAAACATCCTTTTATCTACCCAAGACCCTAACACCAAGAAATCAAGCCAAAACCCTTGAGGTTCTCAAACTATAGGCAATCAACAAAATTTCAATCTTATAGTGCTCCCCACCCTAAGAATCCATTAGAGTTTGTATTTATCAGTTCTACCATTGAATTTATAGCCTGCCATAATACACTCATTATTCAAAATAGTTTTACACCGGGTTATCTCTCACTATGAAAAGAAAAACTTGATTTCGCTTTTAAAAGCTCATGTTTTTACTAAACTAATTAATTTTAAAAATCCAGTTTTGAAAAGAATATGCTTCCCAATTTACTTTACCAAAAACCCATCATTTCCAATTTCAAACCACATTTTAAAATTGTAATATCCCAGACTTCATAGAGGTTTGTACTTGTTTAAATTTTGGTTTAAATCTCTTAATTTTGGTTAATGGGGTGTTTACTGGGTGTATGAGGAGTCTTGGGGGTGTTCTTGGGGTTCGGGACACGAAAGAAAAGGGAATTTGGTCATCCAGTGCATGTTGCACAGTTGACGCGTGATTAAAGATAATTGTGCGCCCAAACCGTGCTAGCCAAGAGAAGGGGTGCACGGTTGAGAAAAACCATGCAAGGGGGAAAGCCAAACCATGCGAAATTGGATAGAGTCATTATGCACAGTTGGTGCGTGGTTTGTCAAACCGTGTGGACATCTTAGGTAACCACGCGACTTAACCCCTCTTGAACAGAGGCTGGCACATGATTTGGCAAATGGTGCAGCCAAACCGTGTGCCCCCTTAAAAAGTGAAAAATTACCAAATTCCCCCTCGAGATTCTAAGTTTCTCACCTAATTTTCTCCTTATTTCTCCTCCTCCAACCCTAGTGAAGAACCATTTAGACCCAAGATTCCCAAGGGTAGATCTCCTTCGATTCTAGGCTGTTTGGAGTATCGTTGGGTGCAGATCAAAGTTCCGTGTAAGTCTAACACTCCTCTTGCTTCTCTTTTCCGAATTAGGGCTTGTGGTTTCAGTCTTCTTCTTCTGAATCCCTAAAACCCTCTTTTTTGGCAGATCTTAGGTTGGGGATTCAAAGGGTGTTTGAATTCAGATATAAGTCTAAGTTCAAGCATGTGTTTATCTTCGAATTCGTGGTAGGCGATCTACAAGATATATCCCATAGTTTTGTTGTTGATTTGTGCATGTGTGGTTGTGATATCATTTCCCTCTTGATGTGCATTGGATTCCCTTAGTAGAATTTGATAAAATGGGTGGCTAAATGGTGATTTTAACCCCTCATGATCCCCTTGGGATGCATTGAGGTAGATTAAACCAATTTAGGGCAACCCATGGGGTGCACCATTATTCCCATACATGGAAAATTGAAATGGTAAGTATGGAGTTGCCTTGTGGAAAAATAGAGCCCATAAAGAACATGTTGACATGTTAGTTTAAATTATGAAGAGATAATAATGGTAGTTGTGTCTAATCATTGTCAATGTCTTAAGGGATTGTTTGGCATGATATAAAAAGGGGTTAAGTGGGTTAATGTGAACGTGTCAAATGACTTGTGGTTTTATAATGGAAATGCTTGAATGGATTAAGGAATATGAATTGATGAATATGTTAAATGGACTAATGTATAGAAATTTTTGAATATGCTTAATGGGTTAAGGCATGAGAAAGGGAAATGGGTTAAATGAGATATGCAATGTAATTGGTAAATGTGCTAATGGGTTAAGGCTTGATGTTAATTATCATGTTGAATAATTATGAGATGCAAATGGTATGCGTGTTGTTTTGTGTATGGTTTGTGATATGGTATATGTGGTAAATAGATGAAGAAGCATTATCACATGGCTTGGTGGTGTGGGATAAAGGACTGAGGCTCCTCCCATGGGTCAAGTTGTATTGAGGCTCTAAACCCCACCCCAGAATGCACGGTTTAGGGAGTCAGACTGATGTTATAGGGACCTAACAGTTGCATTGGATGAGACTACCTGGACTAAGGCTACAAGGTAAGTGTGTTATGATTTTTGATGAAATTTTTATCCCTAGTGAGATAGGGAACTCAATTTATACCCCTATGCTTGAGAATTGGTCAGCTTAGACTGTTGTGTAAATGATTTAAATGCCTAACCCATGAAACAAACGATAAAGAGACTAAAGTGAATATTGTTAACCAATTCCACTCGAGTTATGTTTTTCTTATTTTGTCATTTACTTTTTACTTTCATGCACTATCTATTTAGAATTGATATTTTGTAGACACTGTTGGTGGTGATTTTCTCAGCTGTACTCACACCCTGCTCGGGCTGCCATTGGGTACCCGAGCAGATTTCATGGTTATAGGTCAGGACAAGGGAAAAGGCCCTATGTTAGGGAGTTGAGTTGGGCTTGGGATGTGCATGGATGAGGATCCAAACTTAAATTCAGGACCCATTTTGGGGATGCTTCCATTAGTTTTTATTTTGGGTTTCTTTCACATTTGGCATTGTTAGCATTACTGGGC
Source organism: Viscum album (assembly GCA_963277665.1). Classification (NCBI taxonomy): domain Eukaryota; kingdom Viridiplantae; phylum Streptophyta; class Magnoliopsida; order Santalales; family Viscaceae; genus Viscum; species Viscum album. The sequence continues at coordinate 1,058,887,931 of OY728133.1, forward strand.
ATATTTATTGTTTGGTTATGGTTTGTACCCAGATTTGGGAAATGGTGGGTAATGCATGTTTATTGGTTATTTTTTATTATTTCCTTTATTTTTTACTATTATCTGTTGTGGTATACTCTGATAAAGAAGGTATAGTCTCCTCACATGTTCATTTAGACCCTCGCTACTAGTCGGCGACCTTTGGCGTACGAGGAGGCACGCTTGAGGTTATGTGATGACCCAACTTGGGGAACCAATTTAGTGTCCTCTGAACTGGAGATGTTACAAAGTGGTATCTGAGTAGGTCTTTTCTGTGCCTTACTATTTGGGATGGTAGAAATAATATTAGGATGTATCAGGCATTGGCAATGAGCTCATTCATAAGAGTAGCTTACCCATGTATGAGGGAAAACCCAAGTACCCAGGGTGGGAATTATTGTTCTTGATATGTGTTGTTACTGTTGAATGATATTTCACCATCGGTTGATGCATTTTTTGTGTGATGTGGCAGTTTTATGATATTTTTCTCATGGTCGTAATGACATGTGGTTGTGCATTCATGCATCATTTTAGGTACCTATGGATATAGGTGGAATGCATCATGATAGGCACACATGGGATGGGTGTGTGGGACATAAAGAGTAGAATGTATTTCACTTCCTTGAAAATTTGAAGAAAATGGTGTATAATAAAGATGGTGAAAATGGCTAAATGAAAATAAAGTTAATGAATGGTTAAAAAATTGTGCTTAATATAAGGTTTAAATGAGTTAAAATGTTAGTTGTAACAAGTTGTGAAGTGGGAAAGGTGTCTAAAAGAGAAAGATTTGTGTTGTGAAAGTGGGAATGGTTTAAAAAGGGGTGTCTAATGAAAGACTCGTCACTATGTATGTTGGTTTACCCCATGTCATCCATGACCCACGTTAGGGTTTGGTGAGGGTAGTGTTCTAGATGTAGTGATATCCATTGGGATAATGTATGTAGAATGGGTTGTTTGAGGCTAGTGGAGAGCCTTATCTTGTGCTAATTATAGATTTTTCATGCTATGTGTTTTGATATGCGTGCTTGGAATTATAGTAAGATTCCACCATGACGTCGTGTGCTGATTGGGTGATAGGAATATGTCACTGAGAATGATCCTCTAGAAATGGAGCAAAGAAACTTGGTGATTTGGGGTAATAAGGGAGAAGGGAAGTTACATCAGAATTTTGCTCGTTTTATGCAGATTATGGGACTGGACTTGGGGTGGGTTGTGCCAAGTATGTTTGAGATGAATAAGGAGTTCCATTTACACCACACTCCAATTTTTTCTAAAGAGGGTGGATATGATGCATCCGAATTTTGGATAGAGCTCGTTCAAATGATTCTTGATCACTTAAAGACTCATCCTGATAAGAGAGTCAAGATGGTGACTTACATGTTGTGGGGCCAGGCAAAGCGTTGGTGGGATGTTTTGGTCCAAACTCGATAGGTTGATGGTATGACATGGAAGGATTCCCAAGAAAAGTTTCTAGAACATTTCTATCAGGAGAATTTGAGGCGGGTAAGGGATGTGAAATTTATGAGGTTGACCTAGGGATCTATGTCAGTGATGGAGTATACTGACCACTTTACTATTTTTCAATGTTTCGTTCCAGCATTGGTGGGTGATGAGGCAGCTACGACAAGATGTTTCTAGGATGGAATCTGACATGAGATCAAGTCATGAGTGAATATCTTATATTTGAAGAGGGTTGCTGAGGTAGTGGATCAAGCCCTTATTTTCAGAAATGAACCTCAAGGAGGATTCATGTGGTGGGAATGTAGTTATAGTTGAGTGATTCATTAGTGAAACTTATGGTGGTAGGAAGTGTTGTTTTGAGGGTTTACACTAGGGTGGTCATGGACAAGGTATTCAAAAAAGGGAACCAACCTCACAGGTTAGTGATCGAGTTTTCTGCTATTGGTGCATCAGGATGGGACATGCGCATAGTCAGTGCCCCCGACCACCAATTGAGTTCTGAGTGTGTGGTAGAATAGTGAATGTGTAGAGGTTCCATAGGAATCATCAATAGGTGGTTAATGAGGGAGGCATGAGGCTAGTGTAGAGTATATCCAGGGGGTCGGTTACCCCATATCAAGCAGGCAGTTGGAGCTCTACTATCCATATCGGTAGAGGTGGTGGACGTGGTACTCTAGGGCAAGAGCGTTCATATCAATAGGGTAGTGCATATCCAAGAATTTAGACTGAGGTATGTGGTAGAGGGGTAGGCCAGCTTCACACAGTTCAGCTTGCACCTAGAGGTGGTGAGGTTGGGCCATCGACAGTTCGAGGTACAATTCTTATAGCTTTTACTCTTGTTAGTGCTTTGTTTGATATATGTGCTTCACATTTTTTGATATCTTCTTAGTTTGTGAGTGTATTAGGCCTAGTGGTGGAACATATGTGTGGGGTTATGTCAATTGATACACTATTAGGAGTGCGATCATAAAATATCATGCAATGTAAGGGGTGTGCTCTTGAAGTTGGTGGGTACCATTTTCTATGGGATTTGTTTGTGATTGAGATGTCGAGTTTTGATCTAATTTTGGGTATGGACTAGATGGTGTTGTACCAAGACCATATTGATTGTTACCACCGTAGGGTAACCTTCACATCTCTTGAAGGGGGTACGTATGTCCATCGTGGTGAATGGGATGTCCAGGCAGGCCGTGCATGGCCAATTTATTAGCAGTTGGGTGAACTCATAACCTAAGTGTCTTGTCTTATGCTTGATGATGGATATGAGAGTAACTTGTATTTACTTATATGGTGGATCAATTTTAGGATGTGTTTCTTGAGGACTTATTGGGGCTATTGGCTAAGAGAGATGTTGAGTTCACGATAAAGTTGCTATTGAGAGAAGAACTAGTTTCCATTCCGCCATATAAAATAACATTGAAAGAACTCCAGGAGCTTAATACTCAGTTGGAGGAATTGTAAAATAAAGGGTTTATTCATCATAATACGCTAACTTTAGGATCTACAATGTTGTTTTCCAAGAAGGTCGATTGATTGTTACAATTGTGTGTCAATCACAAGAAGCTAAACCAAACGATGGTTAAGAACTGATACCCTCTTCTAAGAATTGATGATATTTTTGACCAATTTAGAGGTGATTCAGTGTTCTCTAAGATTGATTTGATATCAGGGTATCATCAGTTAAGGGTGATACCTTTTTATGTATCGTAGACTACCTTCAAGAGCAGGTATGGGTTGTATGAGTTTTTTGTGATGTCGTTCAGATTTACCAATGCACCAACAATGTTTATGGACCTAATGAATTGAATATTTCACCCATACCTAGATTAGTTTATAGTTTTCTTTTTTGATGACATCTTGGTGTACTTTAAAACTCATAACGATCATGCCAAACATCTTGACATCATCCTGAGTATACTATGAGAGCATAGGCTATACACTAAGCTATTTAAATGTAATTTCTAGATCGATAGGGTGCATTTATTGGGGAACATCATCTCTAAGGAAGGTGTGTCAGTGGACCTATAGAAAGTAAAGATAATTGTGTCTTGGGAGTAGACTAAGAGTTTTTCTGATGTTTGAAGTTTTCTAGGATTGAAAATTTATTACTAAAGGTTCATTAAGGAATTTTCTCATTTGGAATCACCACTCTTAGGTTTGACCAAGAAAGGGAATCAAGTTTAAGTGTTATGGGTCATGTGAGAATGTCTTTCATGAATTAAATAAGTGGTTGACTACCACACCGATTCTGATCTTACCCAATCCTGGTAAAGGGTATACTTTGTGTTTTGTGATTCATCTGGTTTTGGGATTGGGACAATGTTGATGCAGGATGATCAGGTTGTCGTGTATGGTCCACAACAATTGAGGCATCATGAGGGAAACTACCCTATGCATGATCTTGAATTATCTATGGTGGTTTATTCTTTAAAGTGTTAGTGAAACTACTTTTTGGGAGAATGGTTTATAGTGTATAGTGATCATAAGATCTTTAAGTACATTTTCTCCCAGCATGATTTGAATCTCCGACAGTGAAGATGGGTTGAGTACATGAAGTCCTTCTATTTTGAGTTGGTTTACATTCCAGGAAAGGGAAGTAGTGTTGTGGATTCCTTGAGTTAGAAGACTCAAAACTAGGCAGTTCAGGAATCTATTTCAGAGTAGAGAATGATGGTGTTGTTCACTGAGATGCATCTAGAGGTACGGGATGGGAAAGGGAAGATGACCCTCACATCCTTGGCAGTTTAGTCCATGATTATGAGTAGGATCAAAGAGAATCAACATGAGGATTTAGAATGTTTGTCTTTGAGGTAAAGTCATAAAGGTGGGGAGTCAACTTCTAGTTGGGTCATTGGATATGATGGAATGATTTATGTTCGTGGTAGTATTGTTGGTCCGATGTGTATGCGAGAAGAGTTGATACATGAGTTTCATAGATCAAGGTGGGCGGTACATTCTGGATTGAACAAAATGTATCGTAATATTTGTAGGTAGTATTGGTGTTCAGATATAAAGAAAGAGGTGGAAAACTTCATAGCATGATTCCTTACCTTCCAGCAGGTGAAGGTTGAGAATCAGTGACTGAGTGGTTTGTTACAGCCACTACCCATTCCAGAATAGAAAATGGGATGACATGATGGTGGATTTCATGGTGGGTCTTCTAAGGACGCCTCAAAATAATGATGCGATTTGGGTAGTTATGGACCAGTTGATTAAAGTGGAACATTTCTTACCAATTTGAGAGACTTTCATTGTGGATAAGTTGGGTGAGTTGTATGTTCAAGAAGTAGTACAGTTGCATCACTACACAAAACTGAGCATTTAGCAGTAGTTTAAAAAACCACCGCTATTTTTTTAAAATATTTTCACAGTGGTTTTATATAAACTTCCTCTAAATAGTTAAAAAAATTAACAAACATGACACTTCCCCCCAACACCCCCGACCCCCCACCCTGTCGACTCCCCGAAGCCCTCACCTCTTCACCACCTATCGTCTCCCATCGTCACACCTCACCTCACCACACCTCGACTTTCTGTTCCTCTCTAGCCCTCACCACACCTCACCTCGCTATCCCTCGTCATGCCTCGTCTCCCCTCGCCACCGATCCTGACCCCCACCTCACCACCCCTAAAATGTTGAGTGGTGATTTCAAGTGATATTCCCCCTCATCTCAAACTATAATTTCATTAGATCTCTATAAACTGATTTACTAAATTTTGGATAAGGTTTAGCGATGTTTTAATCTAATCATGGTTATTCTTCCCCATTGTGATGGGGTTTTTGTATATAATGGGTATAGGAGGACATAATTTGATGAATTCAAAAACATGAAAGTAGTTTCAGTGAAGTTAAGACACTGAATATTTTTTTTTGTTTTTTTCCAAAATAAGATGATATTCATGGTTAAATGGGTGTTACATCATAGGTTTTTTTTTCTAGTATAGTGTTGAGAGTGCTCCATAGATCATATAAGGGGTGTTGGACATGTATTTATTGTGATAGTATTGCCTGGTGTGTTTTATATCATTTATGTCTATTTTTTAAAAGTAAATATATAAATATAATTTTTTATAGGTAGTTATTAATGTTATGTGATGTGATGAAAATATTGAGAGTTGATACAAACTCGGATGCAACATGGATGAGATTGGATGAGGTCTGTTGGAGTATGGTTTAGGTTCTAATGTAAATATGGTGGTTGGTGGTCTCTATAATTCAAATAAATATTATTGTTTTTTCATGAATTACCACTACAAGAATATTGTATAGACTTTGGTAGAATTTATAGGGGAATATTATTGTTGAGTAAAGGAGATATGATGGTGTTGGGTCTTTTGTACTTGAGAGGATTGTGCCATGGTACATTGTAAGATGAGATCGATGAACCCTACCTTTATAGATAATTTAGTGGGATGAGATGTGAATATATAACCATACATAGTTTCATCAGGAAATTGTATGAGGTTTTTATGCCACCCTACCTAGAGTTCTAATGTTTTTCATGGTGTTGTTCCTTTCTTGGATTTCAAGGTGTAGGACCCATTAGAGGACACTTAGAAATATCTTCCTAACCCCCTCTATTATCAATATAGAGGACCTAGTTTAGTGATCAATTTCAATACATTACATAATTTCATTATTATATAGAATAATGAACACTTTTAGGTTTATAAAGTTGATGCCAAAAAAATGCAGCAGCATAGATTTATCATCACTCGATGAAAAAAATTCATTGGAACCTAACCCATTTGATGGTGGTGTTGGTGCGACTTATGACAACGTCATGATCATATAAAACATTATGCATGGGATAATTTTCTAATTTCCTGATTTTAATTCTTATTTAATTTCCATTTAAATTCTTTAATTACCAAATAATGTTATCATAATAAATGTGGATGCATGTGTCTCTGTAGATCACTTAGGAAATAGGAAAATGTTCATATTTTGATTTTCTCAATGTAATTATTTCTATTGGGCTATTATCATATCCATATTTTAATTCAATATACTAAGAAACATGGATAGCAGAGGGTGTGTGTGCATTTATTATTGATATCATGTGTCACCAAACCATCATGGTTGGTACTAAGGCTAAGAACACACTATTTATAGATTTTTTATCATGTATATCCACTCTACACTTCAATTAGAGATTTACTTCCTATTTTTTTTATGATTTTCATTATATGTTGCTCAATGATATGGTTTTGTATGATTTTGAGATTATCATTTGGAATTAACTGATCTATGATACCTATTATATTTTATTTTTTAGTATCATTAATTTGATGGTATCATTTATGATTTCAAATTCATTTGTACTAGGGCTTATTAAATATGATATTTTAATTATATTCAACACAAATCATAGAAACCATGTATTACAGGTCTTTTTACATACTACATGTCAAGGGATGAAGTCGTGTATCCTCTCAACCAAATATTTTTCTCTATAATTGATTCCCTAAACTAAAGTATACATGAATAATTAAAATCATTGAATCCCAATATTCACAATAAATTATTATTTTATATAATTTTTACCTAAATTCAACTTCTCATGTTAAATTGAAAACATTGAAAATAAAATTTCCCATGAGCTTCCCTTATCAATAGAAAGTGTTTCAATTTAATAGTACTCCCACAGACTCTCAACACATAACAACACCCAATGTATGTTTGATTCATTTTAATGGTCCATTTATCTATACATGAAGATCTAATCCTTAAATGAGATAAAAAATTTAATAATTTTTAATTTGATGACTTGTTAACTTGGGACCATGTGTGGTTTGAAAAATTAATATGCTAGTTGCACAACATGAGTGTGTAATAAATGTAAACCTTCTATGTTATACAAATATATATTGGTAGGTTTCATAGAAACCAAAATAAAATTTTGATGTAGAATTTAGAAAACCAAGCGTGTATAAATTCATTGCATCCTTGTAATATGAATTTGGATTTCATTTAGTAGGAATGAATGTTTGGACAAATTTCATTTAGAATTCCATAATTATTTTAAAATCTTCACGATTAAAAGGAAAATTTTTGGGGTTCCCAAAAAGTGAAGATTTTGATATAAAATTATTTAGGTAAGTTACAAAGTAAACTTTCCCTATTTCCCACACACATACATGTCTTTTAATTACCAGATTAAATTTTAATATAAAGAATTCTTGTTTTTTTTGTCTGTTTTTACTATAACAAGTACTTATACCTTTCATTTTCACAGTATATAGTAGCTTTTGATGTAAATAAAAATATTTTTTGTTTATAAAAAATATTGATAAAAACACTACATAAACAAAAAATATTTTTACAGTTAGTATAAAATACTGAAAATTTAATAAGATTTTCGTTAAAACTATTAGTGTTTCCAGTTAGTTGGAATCCATACACTACACCAAAATGAGCGTTTAGCGGTGGTTTAAAAAACCACCACTAATTTTTTTGAAATAATTTCATATAAATTTTATATAAACTACCACTAAACAGTTAAAAAATTTAACAAACGTGACACTTCCCCCCTCCCCTGACACCCCCGACCCCCCAACACCCTTGACCCCCCACCCCTCCGATCCCCCCGACACCCCTATGTGCATGCATATATTATATTTAGACTTTAGCTAAGCACATCACATGTAGTGGATAGGTCTTGTAAAGTTTGATGCATATTTTTAGATAGGTTGTGTTGAGGCCTGAGGATGGATGTAGGTCTAGATTTCTGGTGTTTTATTTTTTAGTTTATTTTATATTTTTCATCATCTCTTGGGTGATCAGTATTTATATGAAAATATGAATTATTCATGGCATTTATTATATAATTTTTTTTATTTTATTTTTTACATTGGTATGTGGTATATGTCTTGGTTATTTTTCCATTGTATCATACTCTAATTTGATGTATTTTTCCACCATAGAATATGGATTAGTACCTTGCAACAAGTTTTCAGCCACTTGTATATGTGTTGGAATGATTGAGGTATATCAAACCTCATCTCATATGATGATTCTAGAATGGGGAATTACAATGTGACATCATAGAATTTAGTTCATTTTATAAATTGGGTAGATGGAAGAGGGGAATCTAAGGAATTACCAAATCCTGTGATAGACCATATATAGATTAGTCATGAAAACCTTTTCGGTGGTAAGTCCTGGTTATAATGGGTGTGGGATTATTTTTATTTAATTTTTCTGGTATGAGTGAATTTTTTATGGAATATAATGTTCTTACAGAAGTTGTTATTTTAAATTTTCATATCCTCTATCACTAGAATGAATCCCATGTGCATGCACTATATTTGGTATATATTATTTTCATGACATATACATGAATGAATTTAATTGGAATTTTAAAATGGGATTCAGTTGTTTAAAGTGTCAAAAAACATATATAGAGTTCAAAAGTATTTAACCTAAAGGAATTTATGTTACATGATTGGTCCCTTCATAAATATAATTATTTATAATTTTGGTGATTGAACTCGTGGAGTCATGAAAATTGATTCTTGATCCCTTCTTGTGTATTTATATAGGAAAACCCTATTTAATATATTCATTTTTTTCAATTAGTATATATGAATCTATTTTCCTATTTAATGATAGTTATGTGTTTTAATTTTATTTTAATAATGTATAGACACATTGTGATATATATGGATAAAAGCTGGATCACATTACTGAGGAACATACCTCAGTATGTTAAGGGTTTTTCAAAGTTTTTAGATTTTGAAATTTCCAATCGATCCTTTGATGGGAGAGTAAGATGTCCATGTCCTAAATGTAAATGTAGAAGATGGTTCAAGAGAGATTAATTTTATAAAAACTTGATATTGAAGCAATTCCTTACTCAATATTTGTGTTGGATTTGGCACAGAGAACTGAATGTTAAAGAAAGGTTGAGCACTGATGTCAATCCATATAATGAGCTCCCAACTTCATCGACAACAGACAATGAAATGAAAAACCTTATAAATGATGCATTCTTCATTGCAAGACACCAACATCAACGTCAAAACATATCAGAACAACCACTCGAGGGTGCTACAAATAACAACGTGACAAGTGATGTTTTCAAGACTGTAGGACAACCAGATCAAGATTGTAACATATCATTAGATCCTCCTATTGATTCTATGGTGAATAATGTAATATAAGACCTCACTGAGTAGATAAATGTGTTTCATGGTTTAGTTGATGATGTAAATCAAGATTTGTATAGTGGATGTTTGAAATATTCAAAACCTTCTTTTCTGTTGAAGTTGTACCATATCAAATGCCTATGTGGAATTACAAATAAGGTGATGTTCATGATATTGGAATTGTTGCGTGATGAATTTCCTGAAGCAACGATCTATGGGTATTTTTATGATGTGAAAAAATTTGTTAACAAGATTGGTCTGAATTATACAAAAATTCACGTGTGTCCCAATGATTGTATGCTTTATTGGGGAAAGGATTCAAGCAGACAAGATTACAATAAATGATCTTCTTATAGATGGAAGTCTATGGGTGATGTTAGAAGTCTAAATCAACATACTACCATGAAAAAGAATAAAATGAAAACACCTACAAAGGTTTTGTGTTACTTTCCTTTAAATCCCCGATTGCAAAGATTATTCATGTCATCGGAAACCATAGAACATATGAAGTGACATTCTGTAGATAATAACAATGATGGGTTAATACAACATCTAAGAGATTCACAATTGTGGAATAAATTTGATTCATTATATCCATATTTATCATCCAATTCTAGGAATATTCGATTGGTATTGGATGCCAATGAATTCAAACCATTTGGGACTTTGAGTACCAGTAATAGCATTTGGATGGTTGTTTTGATCCCTTACAATCTGCCTCTATGGATGTGTATGAAACAAATGTATTTTATCATTTCAATGATTATTACTGAAAAAAATGACAATAAATGATATTGATGTATACTTGCAGCCTTTAATTGAAGAATTACAGGAGTTATGGAGCAACAATGTTGAGACATATGATGCATCTTCTAGAACAATGTTCAAAATGATTGCTGCTTTAATGTGGACCATTAGTGACTTCCCTAGACTTGGGAATTTATCTAGTTGAAACACTTACATGGGTTTGGATTGTCCTGTTTATAACTTTTATTTTGAGCCCAAATGGCTACCTCATAGTAGAAAATGGTTCTTCTTGTCTCATCTAATATTTCTCGATGCATCTCATAGATTTCAGCTAAACAAGTCAAAATTCAATGGTTTCATTGATTGTAGACCACCTCCAAAGTTGTTAACAGGTACTAAAATATTGTCACAACTTGGAAATGTTGAAACAAAATTAGGGAAGGTGCTTCATTTGAATGATAGTGGGAAATGAGTTCGAAGTACATCGTCAAGTGAAATCATAATGCAACAATGGAAGAAAAAAAGTATATTCTTCAAACTTATGTATTGGTAATTTAATTTATTGCGACATAATCTTGATGTGATGCATATTGAGAATAATTTTTGTGACAATTTGATCTTCACGTTGCTTAATGAGAATGGAAAGTCAAAGTATCATCTAAATTCTCAAAAATACTTACAAGTAATGAACATGAAGCGTGATCTCTGGCCAGATGAGAATGGAAAGTATGCTCTGACATTTTTTGCAATGAAAAATAGGGATAAAGATACATTCCTTTGAATTTTAAAACATGTGAAGGTATCTGATGGGTATTCAAGTAACGTATCAAGGTGTGTTGACTTAAAATAATCATAGGTCACATGGATTGAAAAACCACAATTCACATATTTTGTTACAACAGTTACTTCCATTAGCATTGCATGCATTATTACCTAAAAAGGTTAATGTTGTTGTACTCCAATTATGCACATTTTTTAGACCACTATGTGAGAAAACTCTACATCCATTTCATCTTGAAAACCTTAATGAGAGATTTTTATTAACAATTTATGCAATGGATATGATCTTTCCTCCATCGTTTTTTACTATCATGATGTATTTAACTGTGCATTTGGTTGAAGAAGCTAAATTAGGAGGACTCATACATTATCTATGGATGTATCCAATTGAGAGGTAATTTTTTTTAATTTTAGTAAATAATTCTTGTCACTTCATTAAATACATAATTATGTTTTTTTTATTTCACAGATATCTTGGGCATTTGAAATCATACGTGAAAAATAAAGCTCAACCAGAAGGCTCTATTTCTGAAGGCTATTTGGTAGAGAAGTGTCTTAAATTTTATTCTATATACTTAGATGATATTGAGAAAAGATTCAATCGAGTTGTACATGTTGATGACACATTGACTCAATCTGAAATACATAGGAAATAAAAAATCTTTCCTATTATTGGCTGATCAGTTGGGAGGAGCTCAAGTGTTACACTAACAGAAATGGAATTATTACAGGCACATAGATATGTGCTATTGAATAGTGAAATTATGGATCTATTTATTAAATATTTGAAGATACAAAAAAAGATATGAATGGGAGGATGAACAAAAAATGAGAAAGATATAATAAAATCTATTAATAAAGAGCTTGTAGAATGGTTTACATGACATGTAAGTTCATAAATATTGAAATCAATATGAATATTAGGTTGATATATATATTTTTGTAAATATAATAATGTATATTTTTTTTTAGATCAAGAATACTGATACTCGAGCAGAGCTATTGTAATATTTGAAGTTTCTTGTTCGAGGTCCTCTAAAACCAATTAGAAAGTTCGACACTTACAATGTGAATGACTTTATATTCCGTATAGTTGATCAGGAAGAGGGTTTTAAAACAAAGAATAGTGGCATATTTATGTTTTATAAAGTGGAATACTATGTAAATTTTACTGATATTATTGAATTAAACCACTAAAGACATTTTTCAGTTATTTTATTCAAATTCAATTGGGTGGATATTATTAGGGGTGTTAAAAGAGATTCCTTGCAATTTACTTATGTGAACTTCTCTAGCTTGATAAATGTTAGTGACTGTGAACTACATGATCTTTATATCTTATCATCGCAAGAAAAAAATTTATATTATGTGAAATATGTTTTGGATGAAGGGTGGAGTGTAGTTACTCATGTAAAACAAAGAGACTTGTATGATATGAGCGATGAAGTGGAAGATTTGACCTATGGAATTGAATCCCATCAACAACAAGAAGTAGACTTATTTTTCCAACATGATATTGAAAATATTATTCTTGTAAGAGTGGATGAATTAGATGAAGTAATGATGGAGTATAAAACTGACATGATTGAAGGAGAAAATGATTGTATGTGCAGTTATCTATTCATTTATCAACCACTTATGTCATTTTTGCAGTCATTCATTATCATTGTTATATATATATTTTTTGTTAATATTGTGCATCTATTATCATTTTTATTTTTTTTCTACACGAATTTTTCAAAATATTTGTTTTGAACTTGATTTTATTTGATTAAATGACAATTATTCCAAGGAGGAAGCGTTATACTCACACTATGGGGTCAAAGAGTTTTTCTAGAAGCCGATTGACTTTGTTAATCTTTTCATTAGTTTAAATATTTATTATATAATGTTATATGTTTAATATATTAAAATTTTGATTTATCTTTGTTTAATGCAGTTACCAAGTTTAAGACACCAAACATCTCGAACAAAAGTATGATTGAATATTCATAAAAAATTTTATGGAAGTTTTGTTAATGAGCCTGCGAAAGAAGTTGGGATATAAATTCATTTTTCATTATAATAACTTATTATCAGTTGTCACTATGTTAATATATATTGATTCTAATATGTCTGATATTTGATTTATAGGTAAAAATTAAAGAACTATGAGATGTCAATCCCACACAGTCCCACCCAGTCTCCCAGGATGACCCAGTTGGTAAAGTCCTTGGGAAGGATCATCCTGGTTGAGTACGTGGATGGGTTTGGGACTATTACCATATGAGGTCCTTGGTAGGCAAATGAGTATTTCAAGTGATTACTGGTGGAGAGAAGGTAAATCACACAACTTCAAAATCATTTAGTTCACAAAACTTTTATTGATTTTAAGTTTAAATATAAATATACAACATTGTTTAATTTTCAATATAATTGTCTTACAAGTGCCGATAGTAGGAAGTAGAGATGGAGAGGGTGAGGGTGATAAATAGAGTTCATCATTGGGTAATTATTAGTGGAGAGGGTTTGTTCATGTATAAGTACATCCAATATGGGTATTTTTTTTTATCTTTTTCTCATATTTTAGATGGGATCGAGACAACGGGTGCCCTATGTATGTGTTCTATAACCATGGGTCTATATGATGTGTTTCAACTAGCTATAAAGATTGAAAATTTTATATGATCATATATGATGTTTATTTTCTTGTCTCTCTTTTACATATAGGTTTATCTAACTATTATATTCTACTATTTCCCACTTTTTTTCATGGTGCCTTACTAAGTATGTTTATACTCACACCTACATGAGATTTGCATGCGTGATTTTTTTCTTATATAGAAAACTAATAGATGGTGTCCTTAGTGGACCTAGTATCTATGGAACATTAAAGTAAGTAGAGGCACTGACCATGTTTGGTGGTCAGACTTAGAAATATTGAGTTGGGAACTCTTCTTTTCACTTTTAGTTATTTCTAGATTGAGACCTACTTTACTTATTCTTGGTTAGGCATGTATTTTTACACTTTTACTTTCTTATATATTTATCTATCTCATTCTGATGTATTTATTAGAGGTTACTACATGATTTTTTACACTGAGAGGTTATATTTTATTATACCTATGCAGGATTTCATGGAGTTGAGTGTGTGTGTGATTACGTATAATAGGATAAAGCCTCCCACTTCAGTGATATTATTACTCTATTCTTGTTTATATCCCTTCAACTATTGGGGGTGAACATGTGGTGTCACTCTCAGCTTACTAGTGTACCAAGTAGGGTCCCTATAGTTCAATTCATGACACAAAACCCCATGTTTTTCTCTAAGACCGTAATCTCTATCTAACCCCAGCCATTATAAGAAAGTCTATACCCTTTTCCAAATCTCACATCATGACCCAATCCTACTGACCAAGGATCATTTTATGTTATATCTCACTAAAATAAGGTCCTATATCACTTATCCATACAATGGGATAACCCACATCTATCAAAACCTCTATTCTATTAGTATCCTCTTGTTTTCACCTTCTTGGTTAGAGCTCAATCTTGATGTGACGAGTGATCTCCCTTTTGGGAGATTTTTGTGCTCTATTTGTGCATGGACCCTGTTTTTTGACCTCTATCGTTTTGGTTTTGCATAAGCCATGGGGATGTAATCTGGTAACTCTAACTATGTGTATTCTTGTTGGTCTAAGCACATAGAGGCATCTATGTTGTTTTTTGTGATCTCATAAAGGGGTGGGATCAATGTTGGAAGTCCTAGGATTTCATAAAGTATTTACCCGTTGTATAAATCCAAGTCAGTTTCCTCTCTTATGGAAGTTTAGATCATTTATGGATATTTAGGTATATTTCTATTTTGGCTAAGCATTGCTTATTGGTTTTGAATCAATAATGCCCCTTTTGATGAAAATGGTATTCATGATGGATGGTTTCATATTGAGAATTATTTATTTATTATTAAATTAATTTATATTGTTTATAATTTTGGTGGATTTAGTTTTAACATTTGAAGCCTCATTTTAATAGAAGTATGTTGATTATTTATAGCTAGTTTTAAATGTATTAAATTTATGTTTTCCTTGGAAATGTGTTGTGTAATAGTTTAAAGAATCAACGTACTTTCAATGAGAAATGTATTGATTCTATCAATGTATTGAGAAATTTATTATTGATTCTTTCAATGTGTTGATTCATTCAATGTTTTTTATGTATTATTGATTCTTTTAATGTGTTGTGTCTTTTTTGATTCTTTCAATGTATTGAGAAATGTATTATTTTTATCAATGTGTTGTTTTCCTTAGTCAATGTGTTGATTCTGTATGTTTTAGTGAGAATCAATGTACGTTGATTCTTTATTTTTAACATGTGTTTTTTTTCATTGTATGTTGATGATATATTTGATGATCTGGTAAAAATTTCAGTGTTACTATTGTGTTGTTCTGGCTGCAGGTTTTGGTGCTACAAAACCTGCAGCTTGTTTTTTTGTTAATTCATGATATAGTGGCGGTTTAAAACGCCTCTAGATATAGGTTTTTTTCCACATCGGTTTAAACTGTCACTATATTATGGTATTTTTTTAGGGTGGCCGTTAAAACTGCTGCTAAATATGACAAAATTTTAATTAGCGGTGATTTTAGCTATATTAGTAGTGGTTTTTTTGGTAAAAAATCCAGACTTTAGCAGCATCTAAAAGCTGTCGCTAGATCTAAATTATTTTTTTAAGTGAAAACCATGCTAAAACTAAGAAAAACACCACAAAATATGACTTCTAT
Source organism: Viscum album (assembly GCA_963277665.1). NCBI lineage: Eukaryota > Viridiplantae > Streptophyta > Magnoliopsida > Santalales > Viscaceae > Viscum > Viscum album. The sequence goes on from OY728133.1 coordinate 1,058,903,848, forward strand.
GAAACTTTATAGAAACCACCACTAAATGGAAGGAATTTTCACGTGTTGAATTCCAACACCAATTTTAGCAGTGGGTTTTTAAAACCGTCGTAGATTCATCTAATGGCAGTTTAAACCTCCGCAAAATGGTATTCTTTTGGTAGTGCATGGGGTACCACAAATGATAGTTTTAGATCATGATCCACATTTCACATCGTGCTTCTGATAGGGATTATATAAGTCACTTGGTACCCATGTATTTTTGAGTATGATTTTCCACCCTCAGACAGATGGGAAATTAGAGTGTACTATTCAGGTATTAGAGGACATGTTGAGGGAATGCATTTTAGACATTGTTGTATCGTGGGAAAATCATCTATCACTTTTTGAGTTTTCTTATAATAATAGTTACCCAACTACAATTCGTATGGAACCATATGAGGCACTCTATGGTATACTGTGTTGATCTCCATTATGTTGGATGGAAGCTGGAGAATCAAAGTTGTTAGGGTCGAGTCTCATGTAGGAGATGTTAGAATAGATTTAGTTGATTCAAAAATGCATGGAAACAACTCAGAGTAGGTAGAAGTCATATATATATTGGTGTTAAAGACCTCTTGACTTTTTGGTGGGTGATCGTGTGTTTCTTCAGGTGACACCAAGGTTGGGTCACCATCAGATTTAGAAATAGGGGAAGTTGGCACCCAAGTACATGGGTCTATTTGAGATTTTGGTAAGGATCAGGCTAATGGTGTACCAATTAGATCTTCCACAATAGTATAGTGGCATGCACAATGTATTTCATGTGTCAAAACTTTTACAGTATCACCCTGACCCATCTCATGTGATTAATGTTGAAGATGTTCAGCTTGATGTTGATGCGTCCTTTGAAAAGCATCTAGTTCATATTTTTTATTGTAGTGAGAAATTCCTATGGGTCCAGACTGTCCCTTTGGTTTGAGTGTTATAGAAGCACGATAATGTTTAGAAAGAAACTTGGGAGAGAGAGTCAGATGTGTGGGACCAATGGCCTAATCTCTTTACTTTGGAATCTTGGTAATGTTTGGGAGTGTAGATCAAGGGTGATCCATTATAAGGTGGAGAGGATGTAAGATCTCAGACTTCGTGGAGGTATGTCATTGTTTAAATTTTGGTTTAAATATCTTAATTTTGGTTAATGGGATGTTTATCGGGTGTATGAGGAGGCTTGGGGGTTTTCCAGGGGTTTGAGATATAAAAGAAAAGGGAATTTGGCCATCCAGTGCATGTTGCATGGTTAGTGCATGGTTAGAGATAACCATGTGCCCAAAACGTTCTAGCCAACAGGAGGGGTGCACAGTTAAGAAAAAATGTGCAAGGGGGAAAGAAAAACCATGCACACTTGGACAAAGGCATTCTACACGATTGGCGCATGGTTTGTCAAACCGTGTGAGACTCACCAGGTAACTATGTGACCTAACCCCTCTTGGATAGAGGTAGGCACATGGTTTGAAAAACCATACGGCCAAACTGTGGGCCCCATAAAAAAGTGAAAAATTACTAAATTTCCCCCTTGAGATTTTAAGTTTCTTACCTTATTTTCTCCCCATTTTTTCCTCCTCCAATCCTAGTGATGAACCATTTCAACCAAAGCTTCCCAAGGGTGGATGTACAACGATTCTAGTCTATTTGGAGTGTCATTTGGTGTGAATCAAAGCTCCGAGTAAGTCTAATACTCCTCTTGCTTCTCTTTTCTAGATTAGGGATTGCGGTTTCTTCTTATTCTTTATAATCCCTAAACCCTCTTTTTCCGGTGAATTTTAGGTTGGGGATTCAAAGGTTTCTTGAATCCGGATCTAAGGTTAAGGTTAATCACATGTTCATCTTTAGATTTAAGGTAGGTGGTGCAAAGACCTGGAAATTCCAGGTATTTTTTTTAAATTATTTGGGATTATTACGAGTTTGCAAAAATTGACGGCATGTGATTTCGAGGCTCGGTGTGTCCAGAATGAAATTTTGAACTTTTTTTAAGGTACGTTCAGTAAACATATAGGTGAAATTTTCTAACTTTTGTACGGATGCTCAAAATTGAAATATGAGGACACTGTTGAGTCCACAGTGCCAAGATTCTCTTAAGGAAGGCTTCACTTCGACTATAGTAGGTCAGGAGAAAAATTTAGTTTTCAGACTTTTTAAAGAATAATAAAATAACATGAAGTTATTGTTTTATTTTTCTCCAAAAGTTGTGTGGCGGTGGTGGGACTGCTGGGTTGTTAAGACATTTAATGGATTGACTCATCTGTTTTGTAACCACACTATGTTCAATTAATGTGTCTCATTAATTTCACTAATTAATGGGACTTTAATTGAATGATGGATTAATTCATTAACTCTTCCTTTGTTTTATTAAAATGTGGTAACAAGGATATTTGGTAGGAAATTGGTGGTGAGCTCCGACGAAGCGCCAGTGAACCTTTTTCCAATGAATAACTGAGGATTTGACAATACTCATTGAGGAATCGATCTGGAGTTCGACGGTCGATGAACGACAATGCATGAAAATCTTTTCCTTTGTTTGCAATACCCTCGAACGTGGAAGCACCGCCGTCCACAGTGGTTACCAACAATTCTCAAGGTAGGGGGTTTATTATTTAAGTTTATGTTTGATGAATTAAATTTATACCTCTTGTTAAGATGCTAACATGGAGGACGAGGTCCAAACGAACAAGGCTTGGACCCTCCTCCGCTTTGTTCTTGTTGTGTTATTTGGGGGATGAATTTAAAAATTCGAAAGAACCTTGAATCTGGGAGACGAGTAGCAATGGAGGCATCTCGGGAGGCCTTTAGGCACAAGCATAAGGTAAAACAGACCATCGGAGCTCACCCGGTGGCCCGCGGAAGATTCGTCGGCACGACACCAATGACCGGCACCAGCGGAAAAGGTGGTGGCCGGCGCTTATCGACTCTATGGCAGATGGATAGGAATCCATATTTCGGCTGACCATGGAGGCGGGAGGAGGCACACCACAGTGAGGTAGGCTGTGACTTCAAAGCCACAACGAAGGGTGGGTATCTGCTCCCTGCAGGTCCCGCGGATAGCTAGGCGGCACCACCTGGCGCTTCCAATTAAGAGTCGAACGACTCTTTGATCCATTCGGTAGGCAGATCGTGTGACCCTCACATGGGTCACGCCATCCATCGGGCCAATATGATGCAAACCATTGTGCCGAACTCGTCATGGCACAACCCAACCAGGTCGGACCAGACCCGAACCCATTTCAGCCCAGTTACGTTTAAAAGGTCATATCTTTCAAACCAGACATCTGTTTGACGAACCATCTGCAGATCTAGAATCCTTGGAACAAGAAAGTACTTTTGAGATAATCCAATTGAGTTTTAGAGAAATTTGGAGTATGTTTGGGTTAGATCGAACCCAAATCCAACTGGGCCCTCGGTACTAAAATGCCTATAACTCATAGACCGGGCGTCCGATTGATGCGTCGTCTGTTGCGTTGGAACAATTATGAAATGAAAGGTCTTTAGGTTACTTCTTTGTGGTACTTAATAGTATTTGAGTCATGACCTATATCATGAGTATCAGATACTACGGAACTCAAGTGCACCGGGTGCAAATAATCCTATGACTGGTTGTCAATTGAATAACGATCATGTGTGGATCAACACCTAGAGATCTTGTGTGGATCATCACCTAGATATCCTGTGTGGATTAGTACCTAGATATCCTATGTGGATCAACACCTAGTGATTCTATGTGGATCAACACGTAGTGATCCTGTGTGGATCAACACCGATCTTGTGTGGGTCAGATCCTGTGTGGGTCTGCACTTAGAAATCCTATGTGAGTCAGCGCATACCGATCCTATGTGGGTTAGATCCCATGTAGGTCATTGGGGGTTAGTACCTATCGATCCTGGGTGGTTCAGATGTTGTGTGGGTCAGTGGGGGTTTGTACTTATCGATCCTGGGTGGGTTTGATCCTGTGTGGGTCAGTAGGGGTTAGTATCTATCGATCCTGTGTGGGTCATCAACAACACCTCTTAACAGAATAAGATGATCTAGCTTATGACTAATCATCTGTACTTCTGTACTTAAGTTATACCTAGTTTGAGATGAGTCTATTTCTTTATGTTTTGTGGTTTTCCTTTATGGAATTCTGAGAGACCTTCGGGGGTCTCGGGGTCCCTACCTGAGTATTGTTATACTCACCCCTGTATGGGCTTCGCCTGCACCTTGTTGTGTCTTGTGCAGATGATGAGCAGCATGACTAAGACTGTAGGAGCCAGGACCGGGTGGTATACAGAGGTGACTGGTTGATGTGGAGAGATATGGAGACGAGATGTACCTACCCTTAAGGTAGGATCATTGGTGGGCGATTCCAAGAGCTATTTTCTATTTTCAGTTGTAGTTGTATCTTTCAGTTGGGCTTGTATTCCAGCCCCTTTAATCTTTGTACACACTTTTACTATTATAGTTTTAATTTGTGGTTGCATCTTGTTGTGATCTTGGACTATGTGTTTGTACAGGTTTAAAGGAAATGCCTTCCCATTTTAGGGATACATCTTTCTGGTGCTAGTCGCCAACCCCTGGCCTATGGAAGGCGGGCTTGGGTTAGTCACGACACGAGCCCTAAGGGATGGGTCGTGAAAAAGTGGTATTAGAGGATTTAGTTCTACTGAAGAACTAGGACTCTGATCTTCCCAATGGAGAAATAGTGTTAAGTTTTTTGAGTGTGGTTTTCAGTTCAGGGAGTCCGGTGTTTGTACGACGGATGAAATATCCATACACCAGGACCCTAAATTCGGATTTCCGACTCGGTGTGTGAAAACATTGATTGCTTGTATTTTTAAAATGTTTTAATTTTAATTTCTTTTGAGCCAGCTCACTAATTATAACTTATTGACTGTGGATCACTTGTTTCTTTTCAGGATGCCACCATATAGACAGCTATCTAGTATTCCCGAGAGAGTTCATGATGATGGCCCACTGAGCGATGAGGCTTCGGTGCAGGGCCCTCTTACTATGTTGGCACCTTCGAGTGGTGTATCAGCAGCACCACCACCTGTTGGGTAGCAGTTTCCACCAACCCCACTAGTGAACGGTGCATGCTGACTGAGTTAGTTTCATGAGTTCCAGTGGCAGAGGCCTCTGAATTTTCGAGGTGAGATAGATCCCCAGGCAGTTGAGGACTGACTAGAGGCTGTGGCATGGGTGTTTCACTTAGTTGAGATGCCAACCGATTAGATGGTGATCCTAGCTGCTAGTCTTTTTCTAGGCACAATATAAAGATGGTGGATCCCGACGCTTCAGTTACATGATGGGTCAACCCTCACCTGGATGTACTTTGAGTGCCTCTTTAGGGTGGAGTTCGTTCCAACGACACTACACTCTGTGCGTATTCAGGAGCTCCTGCACTTAAAGTAAAGAATCCTTTCAGTAGACCAGTACTCGACGATATTCAATGACCTCTCGCGCAACTCCAATGACATGGTACGAGACCCATTCTTCAGGGCCCGAACCTTTGATCAAGTTCTCCGGCAAGATATCAGAGCGTCAATGATATTGATGAATATCCTGATGTAGGATGGAGTGATCGAGTGAGCATTATTGGTGGAGAGCTTCTTAGCTGAGCAGGCACTGATGGTGAGAGCCACCACCAGATGACAGGTAGCCGAGTCATCTGTAGGGGTCAGTAGGTAGATGACGCAAGGGTCCAAGCAGGCTAGACCCTTTGGTGGATGACCTTGGGATGCAAGGTCAGAGGTCCAGAGCTCATGAGGCATAAGAGGTCAGCTGGTAGGTAGACCGTGCTTCACGTGCTGCGGGCAGGTCCACATGGCTCGTGACTACCCGACCCGCCATACCAATGATCAACAGACGGTCGAGGGACTGCTGAGGCATAGGCATAGATTCAAGTGAGGAGGTCCATAGGGCGGCGAACGTGGTAGAGGAGCATGCCGTGCAACATGAAGTGGGTGGTGATTTTAGGTTCTACCGGCACCACCCCCAGGTGGTCCACCCTGACCATAGGGAGTAGGCAGACAGGGTCAAGCTCAACTAAAGATGGCAGAGGTCTACGACCACGACACTATAGAGATGTTTTGAGGTATGATCTATATCTATTCCACCCTAGCTTCAGTACTTATAGACACATGTTCCAACCACTCTTTCATTGCCACAACACTTGTTCAGATCTTGGAGATTCCGATGGAGTCGTTGGCTTAATACTTGCGATTAGATACTCCCACGGGAGAGGATTCGATTATTACACATTGGTGATGGTAGTGTGAGCTTACTCTAGGAGGTGAGAGCTTTGGCTGGGATCTCCTGGTAGCAGCATCGAGAAATTACGATGTCATCCTAGGTATGGATTGGTTATCCACAATCCATGATCATATTGACTATTTTAGGCGCAATGTGTGGTGTGACATGAGGATGGGATTAGGTTTTCCTTCACCAATGATAATGGAACCTTTTTCACATAGGATGGACTTTCTCAGAGGAGGGTAAAACCAATCACTCATCAGTTGGAAAACCTTACCCCCAGAGCAATTGATGTGAGGAGTCTAAGTTATCCTGTAGTGGTAAAACAGTATGTTGATGTCTTTCATGATGATGTTTTGGGATTACCTCCTCGTAGAGAGGTAGACTTATACATCGACCTATACCCTGGGACAACACCGATATCTACACCAGCATATCGGATGGCTACTGTTGAGCTTAGTGAGTTGCAGGTATAGTTGGAGGGCTTATAGAGGAAGGGGTTCATAAGGCCCGGTGTTTCTCTATGGGCATCCTTGATTTTGTTCACCAAGAAGTCAGATGGGAGTCTAAGGATTTGCGTGGACTATCGGTGCCTTAACCAGGTGACCGTTAAGAACTAGTATCCACTCCCGAGGATTGATGATATCTTAGACCAGCTGAAGGGAGCTCATTGGTTTTTGAAGATAGACCTCAGATCAGGCTATCACCAGCTCAGGGTACAGGACGAGGACGTACCAAAGATATCCTTCAGATGTCGGTATGGTCATTACAAGTTCTTGGTTATGCCCTTCGGTATAACAAATGCTCCAAAAATGTTCATGGGGCTCATGAATAGGATCTTCCATCCATACCTTGATTGCTTTGTAGTGGTCTTCATTAACAACATATTGATATACTCAGTGTCAGAGGAGGAGAACACCACACACCTATAGATAGTTCTGGATACACTCAGAGAGCACTAGATTTATTGAAAGCTCTCGAAGTGAGAGTTATGGATACAGGAAGTCCACTTATGGGAAACATTATCTCAGAGGCTGGAGTTGTTGTGGATTTGGCGAAGATAGAGGAAGTGTTTTCTTGGGAGCCACCCAGGAGTGTGACCAAGGTGCAGAGTTTTCTAGGATTGGTTGGCTACTACCAGAGATTTGTAACTGACTTATCTAGGGTAGCGGCACCCTTTTCAGCTTTGACGAAGAAGGGGAAACCTTTCTTATGGATGGAGAAGTACCGGTAGAGTTTCCAGGAGCTGAGGCGGATATTGACGAGTGCTCCCATCTTGAGTCTACTAGAAGAGGGAGTTGAGTATGTAGTCTACTATGATGCATCAAGTACTATAATGGGTTGTGTACTAATACAGAAGTGAGCGGTGATTGCTTACAGCTCATGACAGTTGAGACAACACAAGTAGAACTATGCTACCCATGACTTGGAGTTAGCAGTAGTGGTCTTTGCACTGAAGATGTGGCGACACTACTTGATGGGTGAACAATTTACTATTTATCTGATCATAAGAGTCTCAGGTATATCTTCTCACAGAAGGAACTGAACATGAGACGGTGATGATGGTTGGAGTTTTTCTAGGACTATGACTTTGAGATAGTCTACACTCCTAGGAAGGGGAACGTAGTATCAGACACACTCAGTAGGAGGTCTGGTCTACAATTTCTGAGTGATGCGACAGAACAAATATACATTTTGAAAATATCCTTTGTGGATAGATATAGAGTATATTACCTCTAGTCTATGACCTCCACTCCCCCACTCCTTCAGCGAGTTCGGGAGGCACAACTTGGGGACAAGGACTGTGAGGCCCGACATGCTCAGATATCCTCAGGACAAGATCCTGAAGGATTTTTTGAAGGTGGGGAGCACGTCATTCTCTTAAGAGGATGCACCATGGTACCAGTGACACTATAAGAAGATGTGTTGAGGGAGTTTCATACATCCCCTTTATCAGTACATCTTGGAGTGACGAAGATGTACCAGGACCTCCGACGTCAGTACTGGTGGCCAGAGATGAAGAAAGTAGTGGTAGATTTTGTATCCCAATGCCTTAATTTTCAGCAAGTGAAGGCCGAGAATTAGGTACTAGTAGTCTTATTTCATCCACTTGAGGTACCAGAGTGGAAGTGATATGTTATCTCCATGGACTTTGTTACAGGGCTACCACATATGTCCAGGGGCCATGATTCCATCTGGGTGATTGTTGACTGACTCACCAAGTCGGTCCTCTTCCTACCCATCATAGAGTAGGGATCAGTAGAGGGCTTGGGACGCCTCTACGTGTAGAAGATTGTGCGACTTCATGGAGTTCCATCGACGATCATCTCAGATCACAACACACATTTTACATCCTGCTTGTGGAAGGGATTGCAGGAGGTGTTTGGGACTCAGCTACACTTGAGCACTGCCTTCCATCCTCAGATAAATGGTTAGATGGAGTGGACCATACAAAAACTCAAGGACATGATTTGTTCTTATGTACTCAATTTTGGATACAGTTGGGAGGACCACCTACCCCTGGTGGAGTTTACATACAAAAATAGTTATCACTCCACCATCAGCATGACTCCGTTTGAGGCCTTGTACGGGCAACCATGCAGATCACCCCTTTGCTGGACAGACCTAGTGGAGTCAGCACTTATGGGTCTAGAGTTGGTAAAGGCTACCACAAAGAAGGTGTAGATCATCCAAGAGTAGATTAATACTGTAAAGAGCTGGTAGAAGTCTTATGACGACAGGAGACGGAGACCCTTGGAGTTTAAAGAGGGAGACCATTTCTTCCTAGGGGTCTCACCCTGACGAGGATTATGGAGATTTGGCTGGGGCGACAAGCTATCTCCAAGGTTCATTAGACCCTTCCAAATCCTTAGTAGAGTTGGCGAGGTGTCTTACCGTCTATCTCTTCCCCCATAGATGCATTGGGTGCATAATGTATTCTACGTGTCGCAGTTGAGGAGATACGTTCATTATACATCACACGTTATCAACTAGGGAGAGATGGACATCGATGATGGGGAGATTTTTGCGGAGTTCCTGGTGGAGATAGAGGATCGACAGGAGTAGGTCCTTTATGGGCGGTCGATTCCTATAGTGCGAGTTTGTTGGAAACACAGGAATCTTCAGGAGAGAACATTGGAGCAGGAGGCTCAGATATGTGCTCAGTACCCCCATTTGTTTCCCTAGTTTTTGTTGTAGTTTTCAGAGATGAAAAGACCTAAGGTGGGGAGAATGTAAAGACCCAGAAATTTCATACATATATTTTTTAAAATTATTTGGGATTATTAAAAATCTGAAAAAATTGACGGCACGTGATTCCGAGGCCTGGTGTGCCCGGAATAAAATTTTGAACTTTTTTTATGGTACGTTCAGTAAACGTACAGGCAACATTTTCTAACTTTTGAACTGATGATCAGAATTGAAATCCGAGGACACCGTTGAATCCATAGCACTAAGATTCTCTTAAGGGAGGCTTCACTTTGACCACACTAGGTTGGGAGAAAAAGTTAGTTTTCATACTTTTTAAAGAATAATAAAATGACATGAAATTATTATTTTATTTTTCTCCAACAGTTGAGAGGCGGCGGTGGGATCGTTGGGTTGTCAAGCCATTTAATGGATTGAATCATATGTTGTGTAACCACACCATGTTCAATTAATGCGACTCATTAATTTCACCGATTAATGGGCCCTTAATTGAATGATGAATTAATTCCTTAACTCTTCTTTTGTTTTATTAAAACGTGGGAAAATGGAGATTTGGGAGGAATTTGGTGGTGAGCTCCGAAGAAGCACCGATGAACCTTATTCCAACGAAGAATAGAGGATTTGATGAATCTTTTTGAGGAATCAATTCGAAGGTTGACGGTCGATGAATGACAACACACGTGAACCTTCTCCTTCATTCGTAATACCCTTGAACGCGGAAGCACCGGTGTCCACAATGGTCACCAACGATTCTCAAGGTAGGGGGTTTATTATTTAAGTTTATCTTTGATGAATTAAATTGATACCGCTTATTAAGATACTAACACAGAGGGTGAGGGCTAAACAAACAAGGTCTAGACCCTCCGTTACTTCATTCTTGTCACTTTTTTTAGGGGACGAATTTACAAATTTGATAGAACCTTGAATCCGGGAGCCGCACAGTGACAACGACATCCTGGGAGGCCCGTAGGCACAAGTAGAAGGGAAAAAAGACTATCAGAGCTCACTCAGTGGCCCACGGAAGATCCTCTGGTGTGACACCGGCGTGACGGCGGCTGACGCTTGCCGTCCGCAGAAGCGGGGCGGCGCCGCGACAGACGAAAAGGCGGCTGACTCTCGGCCAGCCACAGTGGCGGGAGGCGGCACACCGTCACGCGCCGCGGTGAGGCAGGCCGCAGCTTTGATGCCGCGACGAAGGGAGGGGAACCGCTCCCTGTGGTTCCCACGGATAGCCAGTCGGCGCCACCTGGTGCTGCCAGTTAAGAGCCGAATGACTCTTTGATCTATTCGGGAGGCGGACCGCACGACCCTCGCATGAGTCACACTAGCCGACGGTCCAAGATCGCCACGACCTAGCCCAGCCAGGGCGGGCCAGGATGGTCTGTGTCTCAGTGTACTGAGCCCACCGTGGCCCATCCCAACCAGGCCGGGCTGGGTTGAACTCGTAATGGGTCAGTCCGACCGGGTCGGACCGGACCCGAACCCATTTCGGCCCAGTTACACTTAAAAGGTCATATCTTGCAAACCAGAAGTCCATTTGATGAACCGTCTATGGCACTGGAATCCTTGAAAAAATACGGTCCTTTTGAAATAATCTACCTAAGTTTTGGAGAAATTTGAAGTATGGCTGGGTTGTATTGAACCTGAATCCAATCGGGACATCGACACTGAAATGCCTATAACTCACAGACCAGGCGTCCGATTGACGCATCATCTATTTTTTTGGAACCATTATGACATGATGAATCTTTGGGTTACTTATTCATGGGACTTATTGGTTATTGAGGCATGGCTGATATAATGAGGATAAGATACTATGGAACTCAAGCACACCAGGTGTAGAGAATCCCGTGGCTGGCTGTCAATTGAATAACGATCATGTGTGGATCAACACCTAGCGATCTTGTGTGGATCAGCACCTAGAGATCCTGTGTGGATCAACACCTAGCGATCCTATGTGGATCAATACCTAGCGATCATGTGTGGATCAGCACATAGCGATCCTGTGTGGATCAACACCTTGCGATCCTGTGTGGATCAGCACCGATCCTATGTGGGTCAGATCTTGTGTGGGTCAGAGCTCAATGATCCTATGTGGGTTAGCGCATACCGATCCTGTTTGGGTTAGTGAGGGTTAATACCTATCGATCCTAGGCAGGTCGGATCCTGTGTGGGTCAGCGGGGGTTAGTACCTATCGATCTTGGGCAGGTCAGATCCTATGTGGGTTAGCAACAATGCCTCTTAATAGAATAAGATGATCTAGATTATGTCTAATCATATGTACTTATGTACTTAAGTTATACCTGGTTTGAGCTGAGTCTATTGCTTTGTTCTTTTTAGTTTTCCTTTGTGGAATTTTGAGAGACCTTCGGGGGTCTCAGGGCCCCTATCGATTATTGTTGTACTCACCCCTGCACGGGCTTCGCCCGCACCTTATTGTGTCTTGTGAAGATGACGAGCAATATGGATGAGACTATAGGATCCAAGACGAGGCAGTACACGAAGGTGACTAGTTGACGTGGAGACCTGTGGATATGAACTGTACCTACCCTTCAGGTAGGATCCTTAGTGGACAATTCTAGGTGCTATTTTCTCTTTTCAGTTGTAATTGTATCTTTCAGTTGGGATTGTATTCTGACCCCTTTACTTTCTGTACACACTTTTACTATTGCAGTTTTACTTTGTGGTTGCATCTTGTTGTGATCTTGGACTATGTGTTTACATAGGTTTAAAGGCAATGACTTCCCGTTTTAGGGATATGCCTTTTCGGTGCTAGTTTCCAACCCCTAGCCTATAGAAGGCGGGCTTGGGGTAGTCACGGTATGGGCCCCGGGGGACGAGTCATGACAGGTGGTCTACAATCTATATCCCATAGTTTTGTTATCAATTTGTGTATGTGTGGTTGTGAGATATTGTTTCCCTATTGATGTGCATTGGACTCACTTAGTAGGATTTGATAAAATGTTTGGATAAATGGTGATTTGGACCCCTCATGATCCCCATGGGATTCATTGAGGTATATTAGGCCAATTTAGGTCCACCCATGGGGTGTTCCATTATTCCCAAACATGGAAAATTGAAATGTTAAGTATGGAGTTTCCTTGTGACAAAAGAGAGCCCATGAAGAACATGTTGACATGCTAGTTTAAATTATGAAGAGGCACTAATGGTAGTTATGTCTAGTCATTTTCAATGGATTAAGGTATTTTTTGGCATGATATGAAAAGGGGTTAAGTGGGTTAATGTGAATGTGTCAATTAGATTGTGGTTTTGTATTGGAAATGCGTGAATGGATTAAGAAATATGAATTGATGAATTTGTTAAATGGGATAATGTGTAGAAATTATTGAATATACTTAATGAATTAAGGAATTATAAAGGGAAATGGGTTAAATGATCTATGCAATGTAATCGATAAATGTGCTAATGGTTTAAGGCTTGATGTTAATTCTTATGTTGAATAATTATGAGATGAAAATGGTATGTGAATTGTTTTGTGTATGGTTTGTGATATGGTATATATGGTAAATGGATAAATAAGCATGTGAACATGGATTGGTGGTGTGTTATAAAGGACTGAGTCTCCTCCTACGGGTCGGGTTGGACTGAGGCTCTAAACCCCACCCTAGAATTCATGGGTCAGGGAGTCGGACTGATGCTCTAGGCCCCTAATGGTTGCATTGGATGAGACTACTTGGACTGAGGCTCCAAGGTAAGTGTGTTATGATTATTTATGACATGTTTATATCTAGTGAGATAGGGAAATTGACTTATACCCCTATGATTGATAATTTTCCAGCTTAGGCTGTTGTGTAAATGATGTAAATTCTTAACCCATGAAACAAATGATGAAGTGACTAAAGTGAATATTGTTAACTAATGGAACCCGAGTTATGTTTCGTTTATTTAATAATTTACTTTGTACTTGCATGAACTATATTTTTAGACTGGATATTTTTTATACACCTGGTGGTGGACTACTAAGTTGTACTTACACCCTTCTCGGGCCGCCATTGGGTACCCGAGCAGATTTCATGGTTGCAGGTCAGGACAAGGGTAAAGTCCCTATGCCGGGGAGTTGAGTTGGGCTTAGGATGTTCATAGATAATGATAAATAATTAGAGTTAGGACCCATTTTTGGGATTCTTCCATTAGTTTTTATTTTGGGTTTTTTTTTCTCATTTGGCACTATTAGCATTACTTGGCATATTTATTATTTGGTCGTGGTTTGTACCCAGATTTGGGAAATAGTGGGTAATGTATGTTTATTGGTTATTGTTTAATTTATTTCTTACTATTATATATTGTTTAATACTATGATAAATAGGATATAGTCTCCCCATGTGTTCATTTAGACCCTTGATTCTAGTCGATGGCCTGGCATATGGGGAGGCACGCTTGAGGTTATGTGGCAACCCAACTCGGGGCATCAGTTTAGTGGCCTCTGAGTTGGGTATGTTACAAAAATCATTATTTTGTTTTAAACTTCACATTATAATTCAATTTAACTTATATTAAAATGACATACATTTATTAGCAGTTTAACATTAAAGGCTCTAAATTCCTATAGTAGTAGATCACCAAGCAGATAAAAAATCATCAATTGAAATTAAACACATGAATATAAAACTATTCTTGTTACTTTTAAACTATAATAATGTTCTATTAACTATTAATGTATAACATGATAAAACATTTTAATCCATATAACACCAAATAGGAGACAAATCATGGAAAATAGTTCATACATACATTTGAGTAACTTTAATCATTTATATCACCATTATTAAGACAATCTGAAAGACGCTAATTACTTTATTAATTACTTATAATTAATTAGAGTTATACATGGATAATAGTCTTAAAATATAATAAAATTCACACTAACCTAGTGAAAAAGGGGTTTTTATTTCATTATTTTGGTTTTTAATGTCGGTTACCCCGAGATGTTATTGCAGGCGAAGTTGTAAATAAGTTTTTTCACATCAGTTAATAATAAATGGTCTTATAAATACATATATGGTTTTGTTTTTTCATGTTAGTTATGAAAAACCAATGTGAAAATATATTTATAACATCATTTAAAAAAAGCATTATAAATACTTTATCATGTTAGTATTTTCATAACCAGCGCGATAAAGTCTATTATAGAGAGTTTTTAACATTGGTTTTTGAAAAATATGATGTTAAAAACCGAGCTAAAAATTCATATTTTGGAGGTGGTTTTCCATATAGGTTTTAATATAACTGGTGTGGAAAACAACTTATCACATCGGTTATTTAAAAAAACATGATAAACATATCATCATGTTGTTTTTTTATAACTATAATTGAAAACATCCTAAAAATTCATATTTTTAGGTGCATTTCCATGTTAGTTATATAAAAAATGATGTGAAAAACCATTTATCATGTCAGTTATGAAATAAACGATGTGAAATATATTTAAAAATCAATAAATTCATCCCTCTCAATAGTAAAAAAACATACCAAAAATAGAAAAACACTAGTTGTACAAAGATTTATAGTTTGAACTTTAAACTTTACAATGTATATTACAAATAAATTAAAAAACAACCAGACCTATGAAATAATTCATCCATTCACTTTGTAAGTGTCTTAGAACACATCCAGTATAAGGATGAGGGTCATGAAGAAGATAAAAATTAAAAATAAATCATTTAACATGTATTCTAAATAAAGCAAATGACAAATTACAGGAAAGGTTTATAACAAATTCTAACCTTCTGGAATTTTGTAAGTGTCCCAATTGAAATTATTTCATACATAAATCTTAGAACATAGTATTCATATTCCATTACTCATTGTTGATTAAACTTATATTTAAATAGAATTTTTGAATTCAAAATAAAATTTTAAGTACTAATAACCAAAATATAGCAATTGTAAATGAAAAGTTACCTTTACTTTTACATATTTGATCTTTATACTCTACATTATTATTGTATCTATAAAGTAATATCATGAATTATTTTAAAATAATATGTATTAAATAAATTTAAATTTAATTATAATATATAAAATTATTCAAATATTCAAACTTCTATGTTTAATTCATTCTTAAAATTATCTCACACTTTACCATGGATAGAGCATAGCCAGTAAAGAGTCTTATCTCTTGTACAAAAAACACACAATATCCAATGAAGACTAATATACAAAAAAAATACAATGTGAGTGGTTATTATATTAATATATATAACACTTTATGAGATATATATTTCATACTCTTGAAGATAAGGAAGCACCCAATACTAAATAATTTCATTATTTTGAAGTCTTTAAACAATATAAATTTTTCTTTCTATATCAGTCATTATCATCACTATAGGTGAAATAGATTGTGGGTCCATAAATCCATATATTGATGTCATATCATACTACATAAAAATTTTATAAAGATACCTAATACAAAACAAACATAAGAATAAGGTTTCAATAAATTAAAATAACTAAAAGATATATGATAATAGACTTACATGTAAAAGACTTGCATCATATTAATTCCCAACTCATCTCCAATTTCAAGCTCCATGATATCTTTTTTTAAATCATCATAGTCATTGAATGCCCAAAAATTTCATCTTCCATTGAAATGTCATAAACTTCCAACAAAAAATTTGAATATGTTGATAATCTATCAAGACCAAAAGAAGTTGTATCTAAAATCATAACAATCTATATTTGTTGTTGTCTATATAGTATGTATTTACCTTTAAAACATTTCTATAAGAAAAATAGATAAATATATAAACATAAAAATGTTATTTTTTTAACACCAATAATAAATAAAGGATATAATCTACACATACCTTAATGATAATTTTTCAAACAAGTCTAGATGGCTAAAATAAAAAATGGTGGATACTTTGTCTAACTGAACCAACCTCATCTATAGGAGTTGGTATTCTTGGAAATCTATCTATAATATCTTATATAGTGACTCTAACATTCTATAACTCTATATGTTGATGATGAATGGTATCACTAATATAATTCATAATCCCATTTGCAAAAATATAATGTTGGGGATCCTCAACATACTCATAATAAATGGAAAGCTATATAGGAGGAGCTGTAGGAGTTAGATAAGTAATAGGAGGTGGAATATTGGGACCTGAAACTATATTTGTATGTATGAAAACATTGATTATACTAAATATTTGATCTAATACTCCATCATCTCACCCATATCTCAGACTTTAGGTTCCAAATATTTTATTTTTATTTTATAAACATCTTCTATTGAAGAAGTTTTAGAATGATCGAGCATTTTTTTATTGATACACCTACTGGGTATCCACATACAGGACCTAGGTGTTCGGGTTTTACCAATTCCGTAGCTAAAACATCCTTATGATCATCATCTATGAATGTATTATATGTGATCTTATCCTTAAGTGAATTTTGTATAGAATATTTGAAAAATTCATCAATGAATCCCAATATATAAATATTTTATTTAATTTTAATAACATAAATAAATTAAATAAATTATTACAATACTCTCAGCTATAACCCTTGAATATTCTATACTATATTTCCCCTTTTTGATCATCTGGGCCCTCTTCCATTTTGCATGTCCAATTGGGGGTGGAGGAGGGTCAACCTCTATAGAGCCTGGAGAATCAAATCTTAGTTTTTGAAAATTTTAAGCTGTCATTTGTTCTTCCAATAATGTATACCATCCATGAGATAAAGTATGAGGGTATACGTTATTGGATTGGATCACCTAATGATACCTCATTGTTTTCTAAAAATTAATAATAAAGAAATCATTAATATAAAAAACATCTAAAAACTAACATTACACTTACCAAAAATTATTCCTTTCATTTACTTTCAACAAACTACTTCCATGTATCTTCAAAAAGAAATGGATATATATCACATGGATTTTGATGTTTCCTATCCCAAAAAATGAATTCTATTGTGAGGTTTGATTTAAAATCCCTCCACCTCCTAGTAGCCAAAGCTAAACATTTATTCCTTACTCCTCCGGTATCAGGTATATAATACGTCATATGATAATAAAGTGAAAAACCTATATTAGTAAAAACATTTCATGATAAGTAAAATAATAACAAATGAGATTACTAAAATTGTCTCCTATAATTGAGATATAGTTACTTTGTCAACACTTCTCCAATCAGAAATCAAAATACTAACTTTTCCTTGAGCTTCATTGAAATAAAAGTACAAAATTGTTTTGAATTTGGACCCCTGGGAATATCATTATCATCAAAATCAACCACTATCCTTTGGTCCCAGCTATGATAAACTACTAATTTTGTTAAACGTGTGTAGCCACATTTACCAACCCTCAAAATCTTTTTCAACCCTATAAAAGTAGATGGATTATGTGCAAAAGGATGAGGAGGAACTTAAATAGTAGTATGTGTATGGTTCTTCCCATAAGTATGTGTACGGTCCCCCCTAAAAATAAGTGGTGTATCATATGTTTGATCTTCCATTATCCCGAAAATCAAAGTAACAAATAATTAGTACATAAATATAAAAATCCAACTATTACATATAAAAGTAAATAAAAATGAAAAATAATCAAATGAAAAGTAAACTAAACTTAACACATTTGTATTCATATTTGTTAAAATAGTTAACTAAAATTCCAACAACATTAATTAGAGATTAAATGGAATAAATGAATGAAAGTAAATCAAAAAATGGTGTGTGAATAACAAATAATTATCACACAAATATAAAAATCCAACTATTACATATAAAAGTAAATGAAAAATGAAAAATAATCCAACAAAAAGTAAACTAAACTAAACACATTTTTATTCATATTTGTTAAAGTAGTTAACTAAAATGATAAAAACATTAATGAGATATGAAATGACATAAATAAATGAAAACAAATCAAAAAATGGTGTGTGAATAGTAAAAATGCTCCAACATATTACACTATTTTTTACACCAAAAAAATATTCTTTGAATATACTCTTTTATACATTTTTTATTTAACATATTAGATTAAAATTAATTTTTTTCAATAAAATCAATAAATAAATAATTTAAGTTAGGGTAAACATGGTAAACTAAAAAAACTATACTAATATAAACAAATAATTTAAATTATTAGTTATAATATGTGTTTTAATAAAGAAAATAAAACTAATATATATAACATTTTATGAAATTTTAAAAAGTAAATAAGAAATAAATACATGTTACCTGTAATATTAGGAAACTACTAAAGAATTATTTTCCCAAATTCCATAATCATGATCATTTCGTATGACACAAACCATGTCTATGATTTTCTCATTAATATTATCTATTAATATTTCCATAGAAGTAGGGATATCATATAAATCAGCATCTTCATCAAGTTTTTCATCACCAACATACTATTTTTTCCTTGTAAAATGATATACCACTGTATATTGGATGGATTAGGAACATAAAAAATTTGTTTTTCATGTGTTTACATGATAAAAGGATTAACTGTGTATTCCAATATATTTAGATTAACTTGTATTATACCAAATTCATCATGTCTAAAACTGTTGTAACTGATAACCCATTTGAATTTAAACACTAAAACTCCAAATTTAATGTAATCAACCTCCCATATTTATTAAATGACTCTATAATATCCACTAGATGTATAGATTAGGTTTTTATCTTTAGCACTCAAAAGATTCATTGCTTCTGTGAACACCAATACACTATTATTCTGAGCTGTACTTTTGTTATCTTGATCTTTCATATGAAATGTTTAGCCATTAATGTCATACCTGAACCATGTTATCAAATTTAAACTTGGACCACCCACTAACCATATCAATGTTTCTTATACATCTGCTCTACCATGAATAGTCTCTTTAAATCATAACAAAAAAGGTTTTTTATGATCATTCAAAATTGACACATCCTCCTTCTTTGGATAACATTGTTTTAATACATTAATATGAAATTTTATATATGAATGAGCATCTTATATGTTATTCAAGATGTATAAATGTTCCTTATTTATCTGTTTATCCATAAATGATTTTACTTTCAATCCACAGATCCCCTTTCCCCCATAATTCACTTGTTCATGGTGAGATGTAGGCAAACCAATGTTCTCCACTATAGAAAAATAGCTTTTAAAAAACTCTTCAACCTCCCAAAAAATATATTTCTCAATAATGGAGGCTCCAGGTCAATATGGATTCTTAACACATCCTAATATCTTTATATATATTTTAAAAGGATACATCCAACATAGATATACAGATCCACAAAGATTTATTTCTTGCATAAAATGACCCATTAGATGCATCATGATATCGAAAAAATGGAGGAAAATGCATTTATATTTGAAAACATATAGAAACAAAATCATTCTAAAAATTGTTCAATGAATTCAAACCAATTACTTTGTGAAAAAGTGAATTGAAAAAATAACACACCTTCATGATAATCATTTTTACATGGATTTGAAATATACCACACAATGCAACTGGTAGGAGCTATCGTACCATGACGTGACAATCATGATATTTCATGCCTATTAACTTCAAATATTTTAGTAAAATAAAAAAATTTACATTTAAAGAATAACCATATGACACTTTGATACCATAAAGACACTGAAAAAAAAATAATTTTCTCTATCTTGGATAATGTATGACAAGGAGGTGGCAAGTATGTTTACCTTTCATCAGAAGTGGGAGCTAACTCCAAACGTATTCCCATTGAGAGTTAATTCAAATCTTGAATTCAACCCATCTTTAGTATTTCCTTTAATATCTATCAATGTTAAAATCAAACTATCACATATATTCTTCTCCACATACATGAAATCAATGTTATGTTTGACCTCATGATATCTCCAATATGTTATCTTAAAAAATATCAATCATTTCTTCCAAATATTTCTACCATTACTATATTTTTGTGTCTTTATGAATGTAACATCAATGTTTTTCACCCTCTCAAAATACTAATTAGTGGAAATTTTTTTTAGAGTTATATCAAATTATTATGAGCCATTTAATTCCCTTTTTAATCTTTTATAAGAGTGATCCATTGACAAAAACATCCAATAAACCATGTATACTATTTTTATCTCATGTTGAATTTGATAATATAAAGTCCCCTGTTTACAAATTGGACAAGCTTTATGCCCCTTAACACTATATCCAGACAAATTTTCATATGCTGCGAAGCCATTCATAGTGAACACAATCATTTCATACAGTTGAAAATGTTTCATTTTATAATAACTATACACCCTAATACCTCTGTCCCATACAAGTTTCAAACCATCAATTAATGGTGATAAGAAAACATCAATACCATTTCGAAGTTATTTTGGTCCTGATATCATTAAACTCAACATGTCATATTTTTGATTCATACAAAATTTAGGAGATAAGTTGTAAATTACCAATAAAATAGGACATAAAATATGTGTTCTACTAAGGATTCAATATTAATTCATTCCATATATTCACAATCCAAGTTTGAGATTTCTAACTTCATTTTTGAATATAGGAAACTATGATCAATTTTATTCCACTATGGACAATCAGATGGATGGAATGATTTCCCATCACATATATACCCATTTCCATTCCATCTTAATTTTTTTTCATCATTTGAATTTTCAAATAAATGTTTCAAATGAGGAATTATATGAATATAACAAATTGTATTATAAGGAGTATCTATAACTACTAAATCGGCCTGTGATTTTTCTTTTAACTTATACCACAATATCCCACATTTAGGAAACTTTGATAAACACTCGTATTCCTTTCTATATAGTATATAGTCATTCAGGAAGACATGTATTTTCTTTTACCCCAAACCCATTGGGCATAATATTTTCTTCGCTTAATAATGTGAATCTAGAAGATCATTGTCTTTAGGAACTATGTCTTTCAATAACTATATAAACTCTGTAAAACTCTTTTCAATCTATCCATTTTTCACCTTTAAGTTAATAAATCTTAACACTATTGATAAAGCCATAAATTCTATACAACCTAGATACAATGATTTTTCAGAATCACCATATAGATGCTCAATTTTTGGTTCTTTCTCAATTACCTCTACTTTAATATCATGAATAATTTATTCAATTTGATTAGACTTATCATCTTGAAAACCATCATCATCAATAGATCTGGAATTCAACCCAGTTTCACCCTACCAAATCAAAGTGTTGTAACTTAGATTAAAACCATTAAAAATTAAATTACCTTTGATCTTTCTAATTTTCAACTTCATAATATTTAAACATTTCATGCATGGATAGAAAAACATCTCATTGTTTGTAACATTTCATTTAGAAAATTCCAAAAAAGCAATAACACCTTCCACATATTCATCACTTGTTTGCAGTGCAGTAATCTAACTTCATCTCATTATTATTGATAAAAAATATCAAAAATTTAAAATAATTTATCATATTTTCAAATTTAATTTCAAATTTAATTTTATAAACAACAATAAAAAAATACTGTAAAATATTTCACAAAAAAAGAAATACAACATATTTGATAAAAAAAGTATAACTTTGAACATATTTAATTATTATTCTTTAATAAAAAAATTACAAACCTTAATCTAAAAATAACCATCCATCAATTAAAAAATACCTAATATGTATAAATAATTGGAATTGCAAATACAAATTGATAAGATAAAGTGACATCAATGGAAAATTGGAATCATAAATACAAATGAAAATACCTTATATGCATAGAAAATAAAAATAATTGACACAAATCGTAAATTGATATCAAAATCGAGATGATTGAGAAGGCGACACCAATGAGAAGAAGGTGCAAGCGGCGATCGATGACGGGTGACAGTGGACAACAGCGGTGGATGCCAACTGAAAGATTAAGAAAGATCAATAGAAAATTGGAATGGAAAATAAAAATTAAAATACCATATATTCATGGAAAATTGAAATAATAAACACAAACCATAAATTGATATCGAACTGGGATGATTGAGATAGTGACACCAATGAGAAGAAGGTGCAATCGGTGGTTGACAACGGGTGGTGGTGGACAATGGTGGTGGAATCCAACTTAAAGATAATGTGACATCAGTGGAAAATTGGAATCACAAATACAAATGAAAATACCTTGGATTCAAAAAAAATTAAAAAATAAACACAAACCATAAATTGAAATCATAACTGGAACGATTGAGAAGACGACACCAATAGGAAGAAGGGTCAAGAAGCATCTGACGACTGGTGATGGTGGATGGCGGTGGTGGATAATAAATGAAAGATATTCAAGGACACAAAATTAGGAATGAAGAGATTTGAGGTCATGTATTGAAGAATGAAAATATTCAATTCCATGGATTGAAGATGGAAGGGTTAGGGTTTTCCATGTGAGAGAAAATTGATGGTTGTCTCATAAACAAATGAAACCAAAATAATTGCTCTCGACACCCTATTAAAGTTATAAAGCTTTTCCATGTCAGTTATTTAATAACCAATGTGAAAAATATGTTTTTTCACATTACTTATTTAATAACTGATGTGAAAAAAGGTTTTTCATGTTAGTTATTAAAGAACCGATGTGAACAATATTAGCATTTTATTTTCCACATCGGTTATTTAATAACTGATGTCTAAAATCACTATTTTCATGTCCATTATTCAATAACCATCATGGAAAATATTCTTGTTTTATTTACCATATTAGTTATTGAATAATCAATGTGGTAAATCGTTTTTTTCACATCAGTTATGGATAACTGATGTGAAAAACGTGTTAGGATAAATAAATTTTGTATTATTGTTCCCTAATGTTCCACTAGATAGTTGATGCATGAACTAATAAATATTTTGGATCTTTATTTACCCTTATATTTCTTCTCAAGTTTCATCATATCATACTTGAGATATTTAACCAAAACACTCACGTGTACCTATAGTGTCTACTCAATAGTTGGACATCCCCTGGTAACATGAGCTTCTTCCATAAAAAGGTTGGACACACCTTTTTATGGCTTACTTATCAAGTCCTAAAAATTCATATCTTCAGTCTAGATAGTCCAACACACTTATATGATAACATTTTACCCAAATAGGGTCATCACTGACCCTAATAGCATTCTGAAATCCCCAAAGGATGGAAACTAACATTGTGGGTCTTGGTTTATAGTTTCTAAATGATTTTACCACTTAGATTTTTAAAATAGAACAATATTGAATTCTACCAAAAATTAAACATGATCTATCCAGAAAATAGGTATACTAAAAACCTATAAAAATAAAACAACGATCCAAGAGGGTGTAATACATAACAGAATATAAAATTAAATAATGTACATTATGCAACATGATTAAGATATTATAACTGGAATAAAAATACAATAATATTCATAAACTAAAAAAATATCCTAACAAACCCTAAGTAAATATAGTGAGGTGATAAGTAAATCCTCTAGACAAACATGGCCTCCAATGCTTCAATACTCCTCATATAGTCCTAGGCTATAATAAATGACACAAAACTAGGATAAAACATCCAACTAGATAAATCAAAACCTCCCCATACCTAAAATGAAATTAAGATAACCTACATGTTCACCAAAATGCACATGAAGGGAATGAGAACATAGATTCAATGGGCCATAAGAAACAATACCTCAACTCATATAGTGAATAATTAGGTGTATAAAATATAATATTTCCACTAATTTATAGATACATTAATAAACTAGTTTCACGAAGGACAATCAAATCATGGTAGTTACTCACAATAAAGTGAAATCTTAGATAAATAATATTCATAGAAAGTAACTCCATATACTATGAGGATCCAAACCTATTTATACCAGCTTCAATAAATGTTAGTTGGGGTTCAAAACCCCTATCCAAATTTCACCCATACACTACATGAAAATATTATCCCACAATATTATTGTGTAACATATATCAGGTTATGATCCTGGATTGACCAATCCTTACATCTCCACCCAGTGGCATGTCATGAAATACCATGATATATCATTGTGTATCACAGCTAACTAGTACCTCCATATCATAAAAAACTCTACATACATGGGAATAACTCAATGTAATAAAATTAAATAACCACTCATGTCAAAAATTCATCCACTCACTCATAGAACGACCCTAATAATTATTATAATGAAAAATAAAGCATCAAAACCATATATATCATAATTAATTTAATGCTAAATTTCAACAACCAATATTGACGTAAACATTCAAGAAAAATTTCAAGTCCTTAATTACAAAATTATTTCCAAGACTTAAATAATAATCAAGTGTAACTTTAATTCATAATATCAAATTATGTCAAGTTACTAAACCAAACAAGGAAAAATGAAATTATAAAATAAATACATGCTACTTGGTAAACCAAAATGTTGGAAAAAATCCCTCATAGTGGTTATTTTTAGTTGATTATGTTTGTTGACAAGGTTTGAGGTTGTTTATGAAGGCTGGTTTTTAAAGTATGTGTGAAGAGTGAGTGCAATTGTCTGAACTAATCTCAAGGAGCATGAATATCTGAACTGATCTCACATAGTACAAATGTATGAACCGATCTCATGAAGCTTGAATGTTTGAACTGATCTCATATAATGTGAACTTTAGAACTAATGTTTTGAAATACCACATTATTTTCAAAAGATCTTGTAGTGATTTCATGTAAAGAACACATTATTGTTAGTTGATCTTGTGAAGAGATCATGTGAAGTGGATGAAGAAGAAAATCTGGAAATGAAGAAGGTATATCATGGTCTTTCAAAATCATGTGACTGCATGATTGTATTTGGATATCATGAAGGGGTCACATGATTCACTATAAAACAATGGAATTTCCCACATGATTGTATTTAGATCTCATGATGGGATCATGCGAAGTTCCTAAAGACAATGATTATGACCATGCGAAGCACTTGTGACATGCAGCTGGTGATCATGTGAAGGGCTTGTGACATGTGGTAGTTGATCACACAAAGCAATCACGTGAAGGGAATATGGAAGATTTCTAAGGTAATGAAATAGATGGATAACCACAATTTATAGAATTAAGGTGTTGGATTTATGCCTATAAATACCCCTAACCCATCCTTATGAAGGAATAAAGTTTTCTTAAGTGGTTTGATCTGAAGAAAAAGTATTTCACATGATATGAATAAAGTCGTGTACTGGAGTCTTGGGATCCGTATAATTAGTATAAAGTCTTATGAAAGGATCTCTCAAAATATTCTCATTAATTTACGTATGTGATTGGTGTTTTCATGCATAGGAACACCTATTGATAACATGTGATCTGCATGAATAGAATAAGGTCTCATGATTCTCATGATCTGAACAAGGTATCATGATCTATGTGATCTAAATAAGGTATCATGATCCACATGATCTGAACAAGGTCTCACGATATGAGAAATTAGTATAAGGTCTCACAAAAGGGTCTTGATAAGGGTCTTATGCACTAGACACGGGAAGACATATTAGATTCATGTGATCTGCATAAACAAAATAGAGTCTTGTGTAGGAGTTACGTGATCCACATGATCTAAAGGGTGACTCATGAAGGGGTCTTGTAGAAGGGTCTTGCGGAGGAGTCTCATACAAAGTTGGGTGTCATATCATTGATAAAACAAGAGCATAAGGACACAAACAAGTGTGAATTAACTTAGAATTGATTTTTAGAAGAGTCTACTAGAGGAGTAGTGCATTCATTTCAGAGAGAAAGTAGTGATATTTTAAATTGTGAATGGTTGTAGGACAGGTTGGATAGTGAAACTAATCCAAAATTTGTAACAGTAATGAGATTTAGTGGATTTGGTACATTGGAACATTTCCATTGTATACTCCTTGGGTGTAGCCCAGTGTGGGTGAAACAAGTAAAATTTCCATGTCTTGTACATGTTTTAATTTCCATTTATATTGTGCAATGAGAGGTGGATAGAAAAGATTTTTATCTAATGATGAAACAAGATCCAAATAGATAGTTATTTTAATCTTTCATACCCTGATTCACCCACTATCAGGTTATTTAACCTAGTTAGGATAATAATTTTTATCAAAGGGAAATTTTAAAATCAATGTTTCTCTCTGAGTGATTTTAATGGAGGTTGTTAATCACAAAGTTATTTTGATCTTTTATGGAAAAAATTTCCTGTTGTAGAAGAGTTAGATGTAACATTACTTATGATCATTAGGTATTTATTCCTTTATAGCTGCGATGTATGGTATTTCTACTAGTGTGAATAATAGAGTTGTTATGATAATTATAATTAAGATAATTGGATACTGATGCCAAAGGAATCAAT
Source organism: Viscum album (assembly GCA_963277665.1). Taxonomy (NCBI): domain Eukaryota; kingdom Viridiplantae; phylum Streptophyta; class Magnoliopsida; order Santalales; family Viscaceae; genus Viscum; species Viscum album. The sequence continues at coordinate 1,058,930,624 of OY728133.1, forward strand.
TACTTATTGGGAGTTTTATCAAACACAATATACATGGAGGTTATGTCATGTAATTAAACACATTCCATGTGGTAAAACACTACTGGAAATATGATCTATACTAACGGTTTTGGGAAAAACCATTGGTATAGTTCACTAATTTGGACCTCTACTAACAGTTTGGCCAAAACCGTTGGTATAGGTCCCCCTTATACCAACGGTTTGTCCAAAACCGTTGGTACAGGTCCCAAAATCAAAGAACCTATACCAACGGTTCTCAAAACAGTTGGTATAGGTCTATACCAATGGTTTTGAGAACCGTTGGTATAGGTACATGTATTTTTAATGGAATCTTCTTACACAGAACATTAAATAAATCAAAATTTAAAATACTTATGATAATACATATATATATTTATGAAATTATGTTCAAAAAAGTATGTTAGGTTAGTGGTTAGGTCGTTCAATCACAAACGGGAGGTGTTGGGATCAAAACCAACCAAATTATTATTTTTTGAATTACATATACCAACGATTTATAGAACCGTTGGTATAGATTTTCATATTACTTATACCAAAAGTTTTCCCAAAACCGTTGGTATAGACCTATCCCTACAAATTATTTGACAAAGGTTCTCCAAACCATTGGTATAGCCTATACCAACAGTTTGGAGGCCTATACCCATAGTTTGGAACCATTGGTATAGGTTATTTTTCTAGTAGTGAAAGATATTAAATATCTATGAAGGTGATTCAAAAGTCAAAGAAGAAAAATTATAGGTTCTTTGGAATAAATATGAGTATATGATAATGTACCCCAATGAGTTTGTAGATACATTCTTTGATCAAGTAAATGTTGTCATAGAAGACATGTGTGGTCTTGAAGAAATTCTTAAAGATGTAAAGATCATTAAGAGCATATTAAGAATAATTACAACTTAGTTCATTCCAAAAATATCTTTACTAGAATATAAATATCCATACAATCTAACATTGGATATCTTACACAATACTCTTATCACATATGGGATGAGAAATAATTATAATGAGACTATGGAAAAAGGGAAATCTAAAGCGGTGGATTTCAAGGCCATGAAGAAGCTCACTAAAGAGGATGGTTAGAAAGAATAAGAGGCAGATGAGGTCATGCCATTACATTCCTCAAATCTATGAAGAAGAAAAATAATGTTCAAAGGGAAACTTCCTCTATCATGCTTTCTATGTGGAAAGGTTGGACATATTTCAATAAAGTTCCCTAATAAGTTCCAATATGATGAAGAGGATTAAGTAAAAATTACCATGAAAAATTATTTATCCTATGTTAAAGGTAAGAAAAATTTGAAGTGAAATTTATTCAAGAAAAATAGTCTTCTTTTATAAGAGAATGCCAATTATAAAGAAACTGAGTTAGAAGAAATGGAAGACTGTAAGAATCATCAAGAAGCTGCTATGGTGGAAATTTTGAGTAATCCCCTATCAAGGGAAGAAAGTGATGATAATGAAGGATAATTTGAAGGAAGAGCTGACCTTCAAGTTGAATTAGAAGCTATTCTCGAGGAGATAGATGTTTAGATATTCAAAATAAATAATTCCAATAGGGTGGTCCATGATGTCAAACTATATATGAAACAATAGGAAGAATATAACTCTTAGCTGAAGGCTGAAATTAAAAATCTCAGTTCTAAAAATACAGATAAATTAGAGAAACTCATTGAGTTTAAGATCGATGTTGGAGAATAGACCAGTATTATCAATGGTCTGATCAACACAATAAAATATAAAGTCAAATATATTGAAGAACTTGAGGAGTAAGTTGTTGTACTATAAATAAATGTGAAGTATCAAGAGAAAATTTCAACACCTAATATGATTTTTGTAAATTAGGTTCCAATGGTGATATAAAAAGTGAAATTACAATTCAGAGGTCCAGAAAAATAATCAAAAGAATTTCTGGAGAAGAAGATGTCATATCAGAATGACACTATTGGCATGAGAGTTGATCACAAATAGAAAGAATTAATGGTTTATGTTAGACCATAATCTCTCACTCCAAGGTTTAAGATTGATTTGATTATGAATCAAAATTAGAAGATTTAGATAACTCAAGGGATAATCAGTGGTGTAGAAATAATGCACATGAAAACACTTTGTATCTAGTGTTATTATTTTGGAAATATGGGGAATTCTCAAAAGTCATGTTCCATATCCAATAGATATCAGTGAGAGAAAATTAAATAGGGGAATCCAAATAGAGTTTAGTATTCCATGAATTACTTTAATGGTCATTATTTTTTGTGTGGAGGATCTTTACACATGGGCATATATTGTTTGTCAACAATGCATAGGAAGGCACTAAAGAAAATTTAAATAAATTACATACAACACCCCAAGGGAACATTGAATGATTTAATAATGAAAAATAAATTTTTATATTTATAATATGAGGTTGGACCATCATACTCAGAATAAGATCAAGAATATCAGTCAAAATCAATTATGAATCCAAAGACATGGATAAAAAAGAAGAGAGCTGAGTAGGTAGTGGTTGTAGATATTGCCTTCAAAGAATCAGATCACATTGGAATATAGGTTATTAATAGTGGATTAACCTTCTACATGATAGGAAATTAGAATCTGGTGATACGAATTAGGTATGACAAATTATGAAGGTTTGATGATCATTATCTTGGGGAAATCCATGTTTGGGGGCAAAGACATGAGACATATAGATGTCTTGGTTATTGAAGGTCTCAATCACAACTTTCTAAGTGTTAGTAAATTATGTGACTCAGTAAATGATATAATATCTAACAAAAAGTTGTGTATCATTAAGGGAAATGATTGAGTAGTTGTTTTTAAAGTAAAGTTCATGAAGGAGAATATATACCTTGTGAGTGGAGAAGAATACATATGTTTTCTATCTAAGGAATAAGAAAACCAGTTTTGGCACAAGAATTTTGGTTATATGATCCAATCATCCTTGTAAAATCTAGTAAAATGTGATGTTGATTGAGATCTCCCTAATTTATCACATGATTGTACTCATTCATGCGATGCTTGTTAATAAGGTAAGATTAATCAAAAGACGTATAAGGAAAAAGATCAAAGGTCAAAAAAAGTTCTTGACCTGGTGTATATTGATGTATGTGGACCTATTTCACAAAGATATATTAATGGGAAGAGATATTAGGTCTTTTTAATTAATGATTTTAGTAGAAAATAAAGGGTTTAAATTATCACCCACAAGTCCAAGGTGTTTAGTTTCATAACAAATTATCGAAGGAAAGTTGAAAATATACTAAATCAAAAGATCCAAAAGTTCTAAACTGCTAATGGAAGAGAGTTCACAAATATCCAAGTGGAGTATTATATCAAGAAATATGGTATAAGGAACCAAGTTTCATTAGTAATAACTCTATAACAAAATGGATTGGTTGAGAGAAGAAATCATATTATCAACATTATGGACAAATGATGCTTATCAAGAAAGACCTTCCAGAGAAGTTTTGGAAAGAATCAGTGTTAACATCAAACTAAAATTCTAATAGAGCCTTATTGTGTCCAAAGGAATAAAATACTCCATAAGATCTATGGTATGTAAAGAATACAACAATGAAATACTTTTGAGTTTTTGGGAGTAAGTGTTTCATTCTCAATAAGGAGAAATATAGGAAGTTTGAATCCCATAAAGATGAAGGGATATTTCATGATTATTCAATAAAAAGAAAATCATAAAAATGATTCAATAAGAAGCTAGGAAAATTTATAGAGATAAATGATATTCTTGTGGTAGAAAATGAGTCTTCAACAAAATCCATGAACAGTCTTAGGAGGATATAAAGAAGTGAGAAGTCGGGGGGGTGAAAATACCCGAGATAGATTAATAATAAGATTCAAATTATGCAAAAAATAAATCTATAAATAAACCAAATATAGAAGATAAAATTGATAGGGAGAATATAATTGGAGATCATACAAATCCAGTGCAGATACAAAGGATAAAGAAAATACAACAAGAATCTTTCTTATCATAAGAAGAGACAAAGTGTTTAGAATAAGCTTCAAGAGATGATATATGGGTTCAAACAATTAATGGAGAACTTGAACAAATAGAAAAGAACCAGACATGAGATATTATTTTGAGGCCAACATATAAAAATGTCATCAGGACTAAATGAGTTTTCCATAACAATCTGAATGAAGATGGAATGATAATTAGAAACAAAGCATGAATGGTGTGCAAGGGATACTCCCTGATAGAGGGTATTGAAGTTGATGAAAAAAATTCACCTGTTACAAGGATGGAGACAATTCAATTATTCTTAGCCATAATAGTGAAAAGTAAATTAATTTTTTTCCATATGGATGTCAAGTCATCATTTATGAATGGGGTTCTGGAAGAATAAGTTTATATTGAACAACTATATGGTTTTCTCATTCATGAATATGTGAAAAAAGTTTTTTTATTAAATAAGACTCTATATGGGTTTAATCAAGCACCAAGAGCATGGTATTCATGACTTGATCAGTATTTTAAGAAGCTCATCTTCCAGCATGCTGGAGTTGATTATAATCTATTTGTAAATAATAAGAGTAATCAAAGGATGAAGGTGATAGTATATGTCGATGACATAATCTTTGGTGGATCAAATAAATCACATTGCAAATAGTTTACAGAATTCATGAAATGCATGTTTGAAATTACAATGATTGGTGAACTATATTTTTCCTTATAGGTAATGAAAGGAATACATGAGACATTTATTTTTCAATCAAAATATTCCAAGGAGGTTTTGAGAATATTTGGGATGGAAAATTACAAATAAATGAAAACTCTTGTTTCTATATGGATGAAATTATTAATGGGATGATGAAAGAAAAACAATCAATATCACATAATACAGATTAATCATTGGTACTCTTTTATACTTAACAAAGACATGACCTGATATTGTTTTTTCTGCATGCTAGGCGTTATAGTATTAGAGTAATCCCAAATAAATCCACTTACTTATAGTAAAATTAATACTTCATTATATTAAAGGCATGATGGATTTCAGTTTATTATACAATGAAAAATCTCTACAATAGTTATTGGGATTTAGAGATGCAGATAGGGCCAGTTCAAAAGATGATCAAAAGTCAACATCAGATGGTGAATTCAATCTTGGTGAAATATGTATTTCTTGGATAATAAATAAAAAATATTTCATTTCTTTAAGCACCGTAGAAGCTAAAAATATAGTATCTACTCAAGATTTCATGCAGTTACTATGGTTGAAGCAGCAACTTGAAGATATGGGAGTTGAAGTGACATCTTCGATCAAAATCCATTGTGACAACTCAAGTGCTATAAATCTTAGAAAAAATCTAGTTCCTCACTCAAAGACAAAGTACATTAAAATCAAATATAACTTTATCAAGGAGAAAGTAGAGCATGGTCTTGTGAATATGGAGTATGTACTAACCAAACAACAGGTTGTACACATCTCGATGAAGGCATTACTAGAAAAGAATTTGAATGAAATCAAATGGATCCTGGAGTTTAGTTAAATCCTCACACTTAAATAGTGTGGATGTAATACCCCATTCTCCTTGATGTATGGTGTATTTTTCCCTATATACTGATATATGTTATTTACTATGTTTCAGACCACAAAGAAGTGACATTTGGGTTCATTGACAAAGAGGGAGAAAATTTATTGATTAAAATAGGGGGATAAGCTGATAGAGGAAATATTAAAACATGGGGAGTTTTAAATCTAACTATGTTAAATATGCACTACGGGAAAAATGAGCAATTGCGACGGGTTATTTGCGACGGGAATAAATCCCGTCGCAAATAAGTAGGCTTTTGCGACGGGATTGCTTTCCCCGTCGCAAAAGAACTGGCGCGCGTTGCGCGCCAAATCGCGGGAAAACTATTTGCGACGGAGGAATATTCCCGTCGCAAATAACCGGCGGCGGTAAAAGGTATTTGCGACGGGAATATTCCCGTCGCAAATAGTATGTCGGCAGGTAGTTATTTGCGACGGGTCCCGTCGCAAATAACTATTTACCCGTTGACCGTAATAAATGTCGGCTAAGGTATTTGCGACGGGTCCCGTCGCAAATGGACCCGTCGCAAATAATCTAACCTATAAATACCCCCATCCCTTTTTTTCAAAACATTCTCAAATTCCATCTTCTTTTTCTCTCAAAGTTATATTTCTAAATTTCAGTTTTTCTTCAGTTTAATTTTTTTCTCCGGAGCTGATATTAAAGTTTTGAAGAACGATCAGAGCAGATCAATTTTCAAGGTATTTATGTTCAATTTAATTTAATATTTATTTTTAATTTTTTATTAGTTTCAATTATTCTTAATTAGTTGTAATTTAATTATGTTTATATTGTTTTATTACTTAATAAATTTAAATTATTAGTATTGTTCATAGTTAATGGTAATTAGGAATAATTAGTAATAATTTTTAATAATTAAGAATAAATATTAATAATTAGTAATAAATACCAATAATTAGGGATAATAACATTATTACATTATTAGTCTATTTTATTATTAATATTAAAATAATATAATTTTTTATATACATACAGTTCTCTTTTCATCTGTGTGTTTGCTGTCTTCACATGTATTATTTGTATGTGGAGATAGAAAACGCACAGATGAAAGGAGAATTGTATATAAATTAGAAAATTATATTATTTTAATATTAATAATAAAATATACTAATAATGTTATTATTTGTAATTATTGGTAATTATTCCTAATTATTAGTAATTATTCATTTAATTACTAATAATTAGGAATAATTACCAATAATTATCAATAATTAGGAATAATTAGTAATAATTACCAATAATTAGTAATAATTACCAATAATTCGTAATAATTACCAATAATTAGTAATAATCACCAATAATTAGTAATAATTACCAATAATTAGTAATAATTACCAATAATTAGTAATAATTACCAATAATTGGTAATAATTACCAATAATTACCAATAATTGGTAATAATTACCAATAATTACCAATAATTAGTAATAATTAGTATTAATTACCAATAATTAGTATTAATTACCAATAATTAGTATTAATTACCAATAATTAGTATTAATTACCAATAATTAGTAATAATTACCAATAATTAGTAATAATTACCAATAATTAGTAATAATTACCAATAATTAGTAATAATTACCAATAATTAGTAATAATTACCAATAATTAGGAATAATTACCGGTAAATAGTAATAAATAGTAATAATTAGTAATAATTAGGAATAATTACCAATAATTAGTAATAATTACCAGTAATTAGTAATAATTAGTAATAATTACCAGTAATTAGTAATAATTACCAGTAATTAGTAATAATTACCAGTAATTAGTAATAATTACCAGTAATTAGTAATAATTACCAGTAATTAGTAATAATTACCAGTAATTAGTAATAATTACCAGTAATTAGTAATAATTACCAGTAATTAGTAATAATTACCAGTAATTAGTAATAATTACCAGTAATTACCAATAATTAGTAATAATTAGTATTAATGACCAATAATTAGTATTAATTACCAATAATTAGTATTAATTACCAATAATTAGTATTAATTACCAATAATTAGTATTAATTACCAATAATTAGTATTAATTACCAATAATTAGTATTAATTACCAATAATTAGTAATAATTACCAGTAATTAGTAATAATTACCAGTAATTACCAATAATTAGTAATAATTAGTATTAATTACCAATAATTAGTATTAATTACCAATAATTAGTATTAATTACCAATAATTAGTATTAATTACCAATAATTAGTAATAATTACCAATAATTAGTAATAATTACCAATAATTAGGAATAATTACCGGTAAATAGTAATAAATAGTAATAATTAGTAATAATTAGGAATAATTACCAATAATTAGTAATAATTACCAGTAATTAGTAATAATTAGTAATAATTACCAATAATTAGTAATAATTACCAATAATTAGTAATAATTATCAGTAATTAGTAATAATTACCAGTAATTAGTAATAATTACCACTAATTACCAATAATTAGTAATAATTAGTATTAATTACCAATAATTAGTATTAATTACCAATAATTAGTATTAATTACCAATAATTAGTATTAATTACCAATAATTAGTAATAATTACCAGTAATTACCAATAATTAGTAATAATTAGTATTAATTACCAATAATTAGTATTAATTACCAATAATTAGTATTAATTACCAATAATTAGTAATAATTAGTATTAATTACCAATAATTAGTATTAATTACCAATAATTAGTATTAATTACCAATAATTAGTATTAATTACCAATAATTAGTAATAATTACCAATAATTAGTAATAATTACCAATAATTAGGAATAATTACCGGTAAATAGTAATAAATAGTAATAATTAGTAATAATTAGGAATAATTACCAATAATTAGTAATAATTACCAGTAATTAATAATAATTAGTAATAATTACCAATAATTAGTAATAATTACCAATAATTAGTAATAATTACCAGTAATTAGTAATAATTACCAGTAATTAGTAATAATTACCAGTAATTACCAATAATTAGTAATAATTAGTATTAATTACCAATAATTAGTATTAATTACCAATAATTCGTATTAATTACCAATAATTAGTATTAATTACCAATAACTAGTATTAATTACCAATAATTCGTATTAATTACCAATAATTAGTATTAATTACCAATAATTAGTATTAATTACCAATAATTAGTATTAATTACCAATAATTAGTATTAATTACCAATAATTATTAATAATTACCAATAATTAGTAATAATTACCAATAATTAGTAATAATTACCAATAATTAGGAATAATTACCTGTAAATAGTAATAAATAGTAATAATTAGTAATAATTAGGAATAATTACCAATAATTAGTAATAATTACCAGTAATTAGTAATAATTAGTAATAATTACCAATAATTAGTAATAATTACCAATAATTAGTAATAATTACCAGTAATTAGTAATAATTACCAGTAATTACCAATAATTAGTAATAATTAGTATTAATTACCAATAATTAGTATTAATTACCAATAATTAGTATTATTTACCAATAATTAGTATTAATTACCAATAATAACAATAATTAGCAATAATTAGTAATAATTAGCAATAATTAGCAATAATTAGCAATAATTAGCAATAATTAGCAATAATTAGCAATAATTACCAATAATTAGTAATAATTACCAATAATTAACAATAATTAGTAATAACTACCAATAATTAGTAATAACTACCAATAATTAGTGTTAATTACCAATAATTAGTATTAATTACCAATAATTAGTATTAATTACCAATAATTAGTATTAATTACCAATAATTAGTATTAATTACCAATAATTAGTAATAATTACCAGTAATTACCAATAATTAGTAATAATTAGTATTAATTACCAATAATTAGTATTAATTACCAATAATTAGTATTAATTACCAATAATTAGTATTAATTACCAATAAATAGTATTAATTACCAATAATTAGTATTAATTACCAATAATTATTAATAATTACCAATAATTAGTAATAATTACCAATAATTAGTAATAATTACCAATAATTAGGAATAATTACCGGTAAATAGTAATAAATAGTAATAATTAGTAATAATTAGGAATAATTACCAATAATTAGTAATAATTACCAGTAATTTGTAATAATTAGTAATAATTACCAATAATTAGTAATAATTACCAATAATTAGTAATAATTACCAGTAATTAGTAATAATTACCAGTAATTACCAATAATTAGTAATAATTAGTATTAATTACCAATAATTAGTATTAATTACCAATAATTAGTATTAATTACCAATAATTAGTATTAATTACCAATAATTAGCAATAATTAGCAATAATTAGTAATAATTAGCAATAATTAGCAATAATTAGCAATAATTAGCAATAATTAGCAATAATCAGCAATAATTAGCAATAATTACCAATAATTAGTAATAATTACCAATAATTAACAATAATTAGTAATAACTACCAATAATTAGTAATAACTACCAATAATTAGTTATAATTACCAATAATTAGTAATAATTACCAATAATTAGTTATAATTACCAGTAATTAGTAATAATTACCAGTAATTAATAATAATTACCAGTAATTAGTAATAATTACCAGTAATTACCAATAATTAGTAATAATTAGTATTAATTACCAATAATTAGTATTAATTACCAATAATTAGTATTAATTACCAATAATTTGTATTAATTACCAATAATTAGTATCAATTACCAATAATTAGTATGAATTACCAATAATTATTATTAATTACCAATAATTAGTATTAATTACCAATAATTAGTATTAATTACCAATAATTAGTAATAATTATCAATAATTAGTAATAATTAGTAATAATTACCAATAATTATTAATAATTACCAATAATTATTAATAATTACCAATAATTAGGAATAATTAGTAACAATTACCAATAATTAGTAATAATTACCAATAATTAGGAATAATTACCAATAATTAGTAATAATTACCAATAATTCGTAATAATTAGTAATAATTACCAATAATTATTAATAATTACCAATAATTAGTAATAATTACCAATAATTAGTAATAATTACCAATAATTAGGAATAATTACCAATAATTAGTAATAATTACCAATAATTAGTACATTATTTGTATATTTTATTATTAATATTAAAATAATATAATTTTCTATATTATATACAATTCTCTTTTCATCTGTGTGTTTTCTGTCTCCACATGTAATATTCGCATTCTTTTTCAAAATTATCAACTTACTCGCCAATGGAGAGGTGAAAGTGAATGCAAATATTACATGTGGAGACAGAATGTTAAACACACAGATGAAAGGAGAATTGTATATAATATAAAAAATTATGTTATTTTAATATTAATAATAAAATATACTAATAATGTAATAATGTTATTATTATATAATTAATTTTTATGAAAAAATTATATTAGTATTATTAAAATAATAAAAAATCAATATAATATTAAAATTATCAATATTTGTAACATGTTTTGCTTTATTCTCAATATATTCAATCTTTACTTGAGTGTTTTTTCTAACAAATTATTCAAAACCAGTAATGCTTTTATATTTTATAGAGAAATATGGAACAACGAGGTCGTCAACAATCATTATTAGGTGACCGCATATGGATAAATCAACGTAGAAATCCAAACGGTTCTGGTTTAAATCCAGTATATGTTGAGGGTGTGGAGACTTTTTTATCATTTGCGGAATCAAATTCAGAATTTGTTTCAGAAGGAAAAATAAAATGCCCTTGCAGAAAATGTGCATTGAGAACGTTTGACACGTTTGGCAAAGTGGGAGAACATCTCTTGCGTTTTGGTTTTCAACCAGATTATGTTTTTTGGTATCAACACGGTGAACGCAGTTCCAGAGCAGGTGATACCAACTTGATTCCGGATCCATCCCGGTTTCAAGATTTAGTACATGATGTTGCAGGTTCATCTGTTCAACATACAGAAACTCCGGCTGATATAGCTTCAAATCCTGAGTTGGCACCGTCTGAATTTTATGAGTTGTTGAAATCTGCTGAGGATGCATTATATCCTGGCTGCAAGATGATAAAATTAGAAGCAGTTGAAAAATTTATGGCTATCAAATCAGATAACGGAATGTCAAACACCTGTTTTGACCAGATATTTTCTTTGCTGAAAACACTGTTACCCGAAGGAAATGTTTTACCTGCAAATTACTATGAGAGTAAGAGGCTGGTTCGAAATTTGGGACTTACTTGTCAGAAGATTCATGCATGTTAAAATGACTGCATTTTATATTCTGGGGAAAATGAGTCGTTGGATAATTGTCCTACATGTGGGCAACTGAGATATAAAGAAGGACAACACGGGAAGTCTGGTTTGATTCCTGTAAAACAGTTGAGATATTTTCCGCTTACATCCAGACTTCAGCGTTTATTCATGTCTAAGAATACATCGACAATGATGTCATGGCATAAAGAGAATATTTCAACCGATAAAAGCTTGAATCATCCAGCCGATGATGATTCATGGAAACATTTTGATAGAGTGCATCCATCCTTTGATTTAGAAGCTAGAAATGTTCGACTGGGCCTTTTCACTGATGGTTTCTGTCCGTTTGGATCTTATGGTAGTCAATATTCATGTTGGCCTGTTTTTTTAACTTCGTACAATTTACCTCCATGGATGTTGATGAAGGAGCCATATATCTTTTTGACTTTACTAATTCCAGGACATCCGAAGAAAAATATTGATGTTTATTTGAAGCCATTGATTGATGAATTAAATTTGTTGTGTAGTACTGGTGTCAGTACATATGATGTTGCAACGAAACAGAATTTCATACTGAGAGCAGCATTGATGTGGACAATAAGTGACTTCCCGGCTTATGGGATGTTATCTGGCTGGAGTACACATGGTCAGAAATCATTTTCTTACTGTATGGGAGAGAACAAAGCATTTATGCTCATTCATGGAAAGAAACCTTTTTATTTTGACTGTCATCGCAGATTTCTTCCAGCTGATCATCCTTTTCGCAGAAACAGATCTCATTTCAGAAAAGGAACAGTTGAAAGGGATGGACCTCCAAAAATGCTATCAGGTTCGGAGTTAAAATCAGTTGTATTTTCATTACCTCCCATCACTTTTGGTCCCACAATAAATCAACAGAAAATTTCTGGTTTTGGGAAAGAACACAATTGGATTAAACGTAGCATATTTTGGGATTTGCCATATTGGTCTGATCTGTTGGTCCGACACATGTTAGATGTCATGCATATTGAGAAGAACTGTTTTGATAATTTGTTTCATACAGTTTTGGATACGCCAGGAAAGAGCAAAGACAATGTAAATGCATGTTTAGATCTTGCCCAAATTTGCAGGCGTCCAGAATTGGAACTATTTGAGAATGTCAGAACAGAAAGGTTACTGAAACCAAAAGCAGGTTATACACTGTCTAAAGAAAACCGTTTATTATTTTGTCAGTGGATTGAAGATTTGAGACTTCCAGATGGTTGTGCTTCTAATTTGGGTAGATGTGTAAAGAATGGTCATATTACTGGATTAAAAAGTCATGATTGTCATGTTATAATGGAGAGACTTCTACCCATTGGATTAAGAGGTCTGTTGAATTCTGTGATTTGGGATTCCATAACAGACATGTCTCATTTTTTTCGGGAAATTTGTGCGGTTACGGCAGATTATGATGCTCTAGGAAAACTTGAAAAAGATGTTGTTGTAATTATATGTAAACTGGAAAAAATATTTCCGCCGTCTTTCTTTGACTAAATGGAACATTTGATGTTACATTTTCCATATGAAGCCAAATGTGGAGGTCCAGTACAGTTTCGATGGATGTACCCATTTGAAAGATGCATGCAAAAATTGAAAAGAAAAGTACGTAACAAAGCATCTGTTGAAGGATCTATTGCAGAAGCTTATTTTCAAGAGGAAATATCTTTTTTCTGCTCCCATTATTTTGAATCTGAGTATCCTTCAAAACACAACCGAATGGGACGGAATGAGAGGAATATTGATGAAATCGACAATCAATTATCTATTTTCAACCAGTCAGAGCTTGGTTTTGGTGGAGTTTATGAACGCTGGCTTTCAGATGATGAACATCAGAGAGCTCATACGTATGTTCTGCTCAACTGTGAAGAGATGACATCAGTTGTACTGTAAGTGTTTATATCACTTATTCTATCATTTATGTTACAGTAAATAACTTTGGTTTTTATAGGTTGTATGATAATCATATCAAGAAACAAATTCCACAAATTACAGCAGCTGCTCTCGAAGAACGTCGACTGAAAAATTTCTCTCAGTGGTTTCAAAAACTGGTAACATAAATTCTTTATCTTTTAGAAACTCATTCAATGTATAGTTTACTATATTGATAATTATTTCACAAATTTTCAGGTGTCTCGACATGCTGATAAAATTGAAAAATGGCTGTGTGTATTGAGTAACCCACCTTCCAAACTTGTTAAAACTTATAATGCATATGTGGTGAATGGATTTCGATTCCACACACATGCATATGGGGAATCGAAAAAAACAATGAACAGTGGAGTTAGCTTGAGAGGATCTCATCATCGAGAAAATGAAGTTGACTTTTATGGCATACTTGATGAAATCATTGAACTCTGTTATCTTGGACAACATTACATAACCATGTTCAAATGTCGGTGGTTAGATACAGAGAGAGGCGTGCGTGTTCATCCAACTCATGGAATCATCGATATTAAATGTAAAAGTGTTCTCGCAGTAAATGAACCATTCTTATTGTCTCAACATGCATATCAAGTTTATTATGCAAAGTACTGTGCAACATCAAGAGACTTGACTGATTGGTGGAGTATAATAAAAATAAAAATTCGAGACAATCAGTTTAGTCAAAGTGAATGTGCTTTCACTGATGTGCAAAGAATTGAAGTTTTTCAAGAGAGTACTCAAAATCAATATTTTTTACAAAGAGACATGAGTATCGATGACGACACCCCACATTTAAGAGTCGGTGATGACGATGATGTTAATGACGTCACATATGAATTTGAAATGGTAAGAGATGAAGCAACTGTAACTCGAATGGATATCGATGATGTTGAGGAGGAATATGAAGATGACATTGACATATATGAATATGATGATGAAGATGAACACTGATAGCATTCCATGGTATTTATATACAATCATAATATGTATATATGTATATATGTATATATAATAGTAATTATCAATTATTTGCTAACATTAACATTTTCTGTTTCAGATGGACGAGGCCACATTTCGTGAGTTGGCGGATGCTGACCTGACTTTCGATGCGGATGCATTGCTGACAGATGACCCTCAGCCTGCAGGCGCTCCAGGGAGTATGTGGAGGGGGCGCGGTCTTGCACGATTGATGATTCCTGACCCCGTCCCCGAGCGACGTCCACGTCTTGGGTTTGATCCACGCACACGGAGGTGTGATAACCTGTGTGATAACCTGTGGATTTGACTAAGATTTCATTAATCTATTCACATAATAAATGTTTATTATTTTTTCAGTTTTCTGCATATAGCAGTCGGACAGGGCAGCGCTATTTTGCGCAACTATTTCTCTTAGCCGTGGACCACATGGGAGCAGATTCCCATTGATGTGCAGCAGGCCATGTTCGGCCATTGGTTGGTACGTACGTAAATAAATAATTTTTATTTTGAAAATTATTTCATTTATAACTTGATATTTTGATTTATTTGTAGGGTTTATGGTATCCGATCGAGGATACCATGCGTGACGCCATCCACGAGGCATGGGAGGTGGCCATGCGTGATCGCCTTCGTCAGTTTTTGCACAATTTAAGAAAAGCTGCGATGAAGAAAGCAGGAGTGTCAGATTTTGAGGAGTTATGTAGAGCACACCGACCAAAGTATATTTCATCCCATGTATGGGATGGATTATGTGCGCACTGGTTGAGTGGTGCCTTTCAGAGGAGATCATCGGTGGGGAGGCAGAATCGGGGGAGACAGGAGGTGACTCATCGAGCTGGGAGTCGTTCTTTCAGTACTCATAGACAGCATCTGGTACGTACATTATTTATAAATATTTTATATAACTATAAATATTAACAGTTTATTTTTTATTCTTATAGGCTGTCGAGCACCCCGATATTACAGAGTACGACGTATATCGAAGGATGTATAGTGATCCTGCTACTGGGGAGCTCAGAGGTGATCGTCAGCATCACATCGTGGTCAGTATTATTTGTTTTCAAGTTTAAAAATTAACTGCATATAATATATTCACAATTTTAATTTTAAATTGCAACTATAGGAGTCATATGAGGCCGCAGCGTCACAGGCCCGGCCTGAGAGTCAGGCCGAGTCATCATATCAGACCACTGCCCGTCAGTTTGATGAGGCGGCATGGATGCAGGCCACCCAGTATGCCTTCGAGAAGGGCCGGGTAGTTGGTATCGGCTCTCGACTGACTCCCGGAGATTAATATGGCAGTGCTGCGATGTCGGCATCCAGCTCGAGAGGAGCTCGTGCTTCTTCTTCTACTGAACAGTATAAGGATCAGTTGCGATCTCAGACTGCACAGATAGAGAGTCTTCGACAGGAGCAGGAGCAGATGCGTCAGCAGCATGAGGAGGAGCGTCGACGCCAGCAGCAGTTGTACGAGGAGAAGACGAGTCGGTGGCAGCAGCAACATCTGGAGCAGATGGAGTACATGCGCCGACTCACTCATGCTTTAGGGATGGAGTTTCCTCCACCACCATCTGCAGATCCCCCACCTCCCCCCCTCCCCCCCTCCTTCAGATTAGAGTTTGTATTTATGTTATAAAATTTGGGAAATCAAAATATTTTTTTTTCTATTCTTAGTTTTTGTCTCATTATAAAATATTAATAATATTATATTTTTAAATAACAATATTAATATGAATAATAATATTATTTATATTTTATAATATTAAAATATATATATATATTAAAATTTTATAATATTATAATTTAATTATATTTTTTGTAATACTTGAATTATTTTAATATTTGAATGTAAAATAATTTATTATTTTTATATTAATTAAAATAACTTATTAATATTTTTTTTATTTATGAATTATAATTCTAATATTATTATATTAATTAAATCATTTATTAATATTCTATTATTTTTTATTTTTGAATTATAATTCTATTATTATTATATTAATTAAAATAATTAATTATTTTTATTTGTGAATTATAATTCTATTATTATATTAATTAAAATAATTTATTAATAATTTATTTTTTTTATTTTTTTATAGTATTTGCGACGGGATACTATGCCCGTCGCAAATACTAGTATTATTAATAGTTTTTATTTTTTTAAAAAAAAATAGTATTTGCGACGGGGCCCGTCGCAAATACTATAAATCGTATTTGCGACGGGATACTATGCCCGTCGCAAATACTAGTATTATTAATAGTTTTTTATTTTTTTTAAAAAATGGTTTTTGCGACGGTACCGTCGCAAAAGGTATTTGCGATGGTACCGTCGCAAAAACCATTTTAAAAGTTTTTTACAAAAAAACGGAATACTATTTGCGACGGGGAGAATGACCATCGCAAAAAAAGGCTTTAGCGATGAGCCCGTCGCAAATAAGTGTTGTTGCGACAGCGTTTTCAGCAACGGGCTATTTGCGACGGGCCCCCGTCACAAAAATCCATTTGCGACGGGATCCCGTCGCAAATGCCCCGTCGCAAATACCTGTTTTTCTAGTAGTGATGGTTTATCAATGAAGAAGAATTATGAAAAGAAAACAAGGGAGTTTTAAATCTGATGATGATAAAATTGGAATATAAATGAAGAATAATCTTATAAAAGAGTGTCATTTGGGTTCATGATGCAAGTAGTAGACATGTTCAGGTTAATAATTGATATCTAAGGTTAATCTTGTTCTATCTTTTGGTATTGAGAAGGTTTATAGTGGAATGATTGAAAATGAAGTGATTTTTCAATGAAATTTGCATGATAATTTTGTTTCTCACACTAATATTGACTCATGTGGTCTTAGAGTATGTGTTAAGTAAGTCATTGATCACTATATAGGGTTGTATAAGGAAAATGGTTTCACATGTGCATGATTTTTCAACAAGTTGGTTCTTAAAGATTATCAGTGTTGTCAACAAACCCAAAGGAAGAGATTGTTGGAAAAAATACCTCCTCGTGATGATTTTCAATTGATTGTGTTTTTGATAATGTTTTAGGTTGTTGATGATGGATGATTGTTAAAGGAGGTGTGAAGATTGATCATGAATTTATGAACTAATATCATGGATCATGAATGTCTAAATTGACCTCGTACAGTGTGAATGACTAAGTTGATCACGCAAAATGTGAATTTTTGAAACGATCTCACTGAGCATGAATGTCAGAACTGATCTCATGAAGCACCTCATTATTGTTAGAAGATCTCATGGTGAGTTTATGTGAAGAACACATGATTTTTAGTTGATCTCATGAAGAGATCACATGTAGCGCGTAAAGAAAAAAAGCTGGAAATGATTGAGGTATCTCATGGTTGTTCGAAATCATGTGACTGCATGATTGTCTTTGGATCTTGTGATGAGATATCATGATGCACTGAAAGACAATGGAATTACCCACATGATTTTATTTGGATCTTTGTGATGGGATCATGCGAAGCACCCGAAGATAATGATGATGATCACATAAAGAATTTGTGGCATGTGGTAAGTTATCATGCGAAGTGATTGCGACATGCGATAGGTGATCACACAACACGATCATGCAAAGCACATATGGCGGATTGTAGAGGTGGTGTAATGAATGGATAAATGTTATTTATGGATCTAAGGGGGTGTATTTATGACTATTAATACCCCTAAACCATCCTTAAGAAGCAAGGAATTTTGCTTAAGTGGTCTGATCTAACGCAAACACATTTTACATGACCTAAAGAAAGTCTTGCACTGGAGTCTTGCGATTCACATAATTAGTAAAAAGACTTGAGAACAGATTTTCCAAAGGATTATCTTTAAGTTAAGTATGTTCTTGGTGTTTGTGCACATAGGAATACTTGTTGATATCATGAAATCCATGTGAAGTGAACAAGGTTTTGCGATCTGCATGATCTAAACAATGTCTCACAATCTGTGTGATCTAAACAAGGTCTCATGATGCATGTGATCTGAAAAAGGTATCGTGATATAAATAATTAGTATAAGGTATTACTAAAGGTTCTTGTGAAAGGTTCTCTGCACTGGGTATAGATAGACCGATCAGAGTCTCGTGATTCTCATGAACAGAACAAATTCTCATGGTGGAGTTACACAATCCACATAATTTTAAGGGTGACTAGTGAAGGGGTCTCACAGAGGGGTCTCATGGAGGAGTCTCACGAAGAGGTGGTTTTCATATTATTGACGAAATAAGAGAATAAAGACACACATGAGTGTGAATTAACTTAGAACAGATTGTCATAAGAGTCTATCGGGGGAGCAGTACGTTCACTTTAAAGAGAGAGTATTGATCTTCCAAATTGTGAATGGTTGTAAACCGAGAGGGATAGTGAGTCTACTCTAAATTTTTTAGTAGCAGTGAGATTAATGGATTTGGTACATTGAAAAAATTCCTTTGTATGATCCTTGGATGTATCCCAGTAAGAGTGACCTAAGTAAAATTATTTTTTTTCCAATGTATGTTTTAATTTCCATTTATATTGTGCAATGAAAAGGAGAGAGAAGAGAGTTTTGTCTAATAATGAAAAAAGATCTATAGAGGCAGTTGTTTTAATCTTTCATACCCCAATTCACCCCCTCTTAAGGTATTTAACCTATTTGGTGTAACACCCCAAGCTTCCATGGTACGCTTCCCTTTGAATAATACAGTAGCGTGTGTTGTACGCAACTTCGAGTTCTAAAACACACCACAATCAATCAAACTAGCCGTTATGAATAGTAATACCCACTTTTTAAAATTTTATAAATTTTATCTTTCAAAATGAACTTCATTTTTGAACTTTTCACCGTTTTTTACCCACCTCCTAGGAGAATTTGGAAATTCACATAAAACTTAATTTTACCGCTTCTGTGAGTGGAATTTCGAAAATCCAAGAGACACGGTTAATATCAAGGAGTAAAATATGGTTCAATAAGATAAAAGTAATTTTTGGTGAATAGTAACTTTTTACTTTTATTTATCACGGTTAAAAGTAAATAGGGTAATTAAGGGTAAAAATGATATTGATATTACCCTAACACATGTACTAATTCTATTGGACAAGTGTATCTCGGCCAAAAACAACCTTAGGAATAAAATATTATCATTTAGGTCCACTTGGATTAGATTAGGATATTTATTATTATTTAATTCAAAGAAGAGTTAAAAGAGTAAAAATCAAAGTTTAATAACTAAAACATTTTTAATATAGGGTTATACATACGATAAATTCGATTATAAATATTAATTAGAAAGATAAAAAGATTTACTACATAATTATATTTTATTTATAATTTTTAGACATTGAATAATTAAATTTATTTATGACATAATGGTGATGCAGTAATTACCTAATTAATAAAATATTAAAATAATTGATATTATAAATATCCAAATAAATGTAATTTAAGACTTTTTATGAATTTAACTAATTTTCTAGGTTAATATAACATATTAGGGTTGGTTAGATTAATTTTTTTAGAATTAATAATACTTTTATGAATTTATCAAAAACAAAATACCAAATAGTGTCAAAATTGACATAAAAGAGTTTTTAAAACAAATATTATATTATTAATTCATATTCTATTCCTAAAAATATAATGTTCGTCCAAAAGACTTATATAATGATAGGTGTATCATTAATGGACCACTTGGGGATCTATTGGAAGTTTATAGTAAGTTTATTAACCATATAATATAAAAATACAAAGAGACATGGTAAATGTCAAACTAATTAACTAAGAGTTAAAACTAAAAGATAAGGTTAATAAAGTGTCCCAAACATATCTAAAACCTATTGGTTGAGTTCTTTTCAACCCATACCCACCTTAGCCTCGAAATAAATCAGTTTTGAGCCATTAGAAACCGAATATGAATTTATTATAAAATAATATTCCTAGCTTTTCCAAAGGTTCCCCTCACCCCTCTTATAAAAGGGCACCCCCCTTCTCTCAAATTAATACCTTCAAAGTCTTTTGGATCGGCCAAAACCTGACCAAATATTCTCTCAAATTCCATAACTTCAACCTATAGGCCTTAGTTTGATCATAAATCCAACCTAAGGATCCCTTTTGATCAAATCAAAAGGAAGAACCCGAAGAAGAGGTAATGTTTTCACCACCCTCTTTCAAGTTCCTTTCTTCTTCAACTTCTTCTTTCTTTGTTATTTACATTTTAAAATAATAAATCCAGTATATTATATATACTATGATGTTATTATAAATATGGTACAACCATATTCAGTATTCTATCCATCCTTTGAATGACATTTCACCATACGTGTGTACGTACGACTTACCGTCTCCACGTCGTGGTGTAATTGTTATTCAATACATTATTATTTGGATGGGTATAATAATGATGTGTAATTGATGTAAATAATAAATATAACATTATAATGATTATGTATATATTATATAATATCCAATTATATATTATTTTAATATCAAAAGAATGATATTGTCGCTCGTGCGTACGTACGGACTACCATCTCCATGAATGCGATAAGATTCATCCCCCATCATATCCATTTAAGTATAATTATCATTTGATGATTAAAAATAATGTTTAAGGACTTGATATCATTCTGGATATAAATAAGATACAACCTATCTATAACAAACATGACTTATGTAACAAAACATATAAAAGAAGATGAGTAAGTTAACACCCGAAACGACGATAATACTAAAATATTATTAACAAAGCAATATTAAAAGATAATATATGATATCATATTTATGTATATGATTTTTTTATAATTTAATAACAATTATTTAACTATTATGTAGGATTTTAACTTACTCTCAACCAAGGAAAAGTACAATTTAAGGGTTTATTTCACAATCTCTTCATTATCCGAGATTGTTTATACGTAATTGTCTTCTGGGACCTCTTTATCATCCACATCCATGTTTCTTAAAAATGTATTTCAAAACATTCTTACTATTTTAAAAAATATAGGTTAAAGTTATTTATACCCTTGTTTGAATTTTTATAAGAAGTTTATAAAGGAATCTTTCCGTCGTTTTCCAAATAAGGTCCTTTTTTACCTTTTCGATAGAATTACAGTAAGAATGTATTTTTTTAAATTATACGGAGGGTGTGGCTATTTTACACCGTTATAAAATTTTCGAAGCTTCCCTTATAATATTATAAGAATATTTTCAAAGTAAATATTTTCTTTTACAATTATGTTACTTTTAAATGATTTCAAAAAATAGATATTTCTCTCAAATAGTTTTGATTTCATCTATGTCAACATCCTTTGATGGATTTTAAGCTTATTTGAAGTTGATTTATTATGATACAAAACTTCCATATTGTATTGAAGGTTTTGTGATATGTTTGAATGTGGATGTGTTATTTTTATACCATTCATGGTTTATAGAGAAAGTATTGACATTTCGTATTCTAGTTTTAATATGAATGTTTATGTTATGTTTAAACCTGTTCATTTGAGGAATGCATTGGACTTAATAAGTGACGGGTGGAGCCCGCTATAGCTCCTTGATGCATCGGTAGGTCTCATGAGACAAACTAGTGTCTTGGCACAAGGCCTTTACAAAATCTTATTTGTAGTCTTGGCACAAGTCCTTGACTATGTGGTTATGATAGTCTGGAATTATGCATTCCATCATTATTAAAGTGGTTATTGATTTTGCATGTGATTATTTGACTAGTAGAATATCCATGTGAATAAGTACATGGAATTATTTCATTTTATCCTTGCCATATTATGCCAAAGTTCAAGTTTAAAAGGCTTTTGTTTTAGTTATACATTGCCTTAAATGTTTATGTTTATTTATGAAAGTTTCCGCTATATTGTTATCCTTACCGAGCATCTGAGATCACCCCTTTCTATGTTTTATTTTTCCCAGGATGTGAAGAAGTATTTTATGACTGACCTGTAGGGATAGTATGTGGGGATATGAGTGTGGAATTTGGAGACTATGTTGTTGTAGTTTTTCACTTTATGATGTAATGTAATACTTATGAATATATCTAGTGTTTCCAAGGCTACTAAACTAATCGGTATTTTGAGACTTGATCTTTTGTGATCATGCCAATGTTATGTAATAATGCACCAACTCTGGGTAACTGGGGTCGGGGCGTTACAGTTGGTATCGGAGGAAGTTTAGTACAAACCTTGGGAGATATATTTAGATAAACTCTGATTAGAGCACATAGACCTAAGATGGACTTTGAGGATTAGTATATAAGAACTTTCTAAAATTTTGGTATTGTAGAGATTTTGTGAGTTTTCCGAGAAATACATACCTATCTGGATATGAGCAGGTAGAGGCGGCTCTGGCACAAATGTACCTAGGGGTAAAACCTGAAAACATCACTTTGAGATAGACTTGAACGGGAACTGGTGCACGACAACAGGTCTTGCTGCACTCTTGGTTACGACACTCTCAGGGGATATTCTTAGGATAATTCTCATTTTATTTACAAACCATTATGAAGGGTTTATGAGTATATAATTCCTCAAAGAAAACATTTTTATGATTATGGATTATATCCATAAATAGTTCAATTTATGTTAAGTGTTTTACAAGTTTGGATTTATGTATTTCAATTCATAAACTAATCTAGTGTATGCCATTGTTTAGAAATGGAGCATAGTGGAAGAAATGAAAACCGTATCAATGCACGCACTTCATGTAGGGATTTCCCTCCTGCTCAAAATAATTATAGTGGAGCTGGTGATGCAACTGGTGCTGATCAGCTAATCACCATACTGAGACAACTCACCCAGGTTATGAATAATAACCTTACCCATATGGATCACCCTGATCCGCAGCGTGGAGGATCAATGTTAGATTGATTTATGAGGAAACAACCACAAAAATTCAATGGGAGTACAAATCCATTGGTAGCTGAGCAATGGATAAGTTCTCTAGAGAAAATATTTTAGGTTTCAGGGAGTAGTGAAAGGGAAAAATTTATCATGGAAGTTTATCACCTCACTGAAGATGCTGATCAATGGTGGTCATTGATACAAAACACAAAGGAAGATGATGAAGTATCAAATATGGAATGGAGAGAGTTCAAAGAGATTTTCTTAGAAAAATAATTTCCTCATGACCATCGAGCAGATATGGAAAGGCAATTTCTGAGTCTGAGACAAAAGGATGATGAGAATGTCGCAAAGTATGAGGCTAACTTTACAAGGTTAGCAAGATATGCTGGAGATTATATAAATAACCCAAGAAGTAAGATTGATCGATTCTTTGATGGGTTAAAACCATTTCTTCGTTGAAAATTAGTGTCACAATCCTTCTCTTCGTACGAAGATATTGTCTCATGTGCCATCAAGACAGAAAAATAATTCTCTAAGTCTTACGACTTTAAAGCAAAGAAAGAGAAGAAGAGATATGGTGATCACTCTAGGAATGGAAATAAGTAGAATAATGGAAAAGTTGAATTTCTATCCTACAGTAAATGTGGGAAGAAACACCCTGGTACTTTCTTGAAGGGAATGAGATTCTGTTACAAGTGTGGTGAAAAAGGCCACCAAGCTCGTGATTGCAAGGGGAAGAAAGAAGTTACCGATGTTCAATGCTACAATTGTAGGGAGATGGGACATTATGAAAATGAATGTCCTAAGCGTCAGGGGAACTTACCTCAGAAAAGGCCGAGGGATCAAGGCCAAGCTTATGCTATCACTACTGCTGAGGTAAAAGCTCCAAAAGATGTGATGGAAGGCAATTTAATGGTTTCATCAAGTTTAGAAAATGCTTTATTTGATTCTGGATCATTGCATTGTTTCATATCTTCCAAGTTTTCTAAGAAAATTAGATATTTCCAATTTGATTTAACAAGGGAGTTGTCAGTAAAAACTCCCAAGGGAAGTATCATTGCAACAAAGTTTTCTGAATCAGTCCCCATTAGAGCATATAAATGTTCTTTATCTGCTGATCTCATCATCATACCTATGATTGAGTTTGATATAATCCTCAGTATGGATTGGATTTTGGACCATGATGCAAATATTTATTGTAAGAAGAAGGAGGTTACGATTTTTGATGATGATGATAAGGAACACCTTATATTTAGAGCAGAATCGTTACCACCTAATTCTTATCTAGATCTACTCCCAGTATCTCAACTAAATTCAATTATTGGGGAGGAAGAGAATGAAATAACTGTGGGTAAGGAAAGGAATGTTCAAATAGAGGATGTGCCTATTGTGAAAGAATATGTAGATGTGTTTCTGGAAGATTTACCTGGACATACTCCAGAACAAGAAATTGAGTTTTCCATTGATTTAATTCCTGGTTCAAGGCCTATATCGAAGACCCCTTATAGAATGACCACTGTGGAATTAGTGGAACTAAAGAAACAACTAGAGGAATTGAGTAATAAGGGATTTATTCACCCTAGTGTTTCTCCATGGGGAGCCCCTGTCCTTTTTGTTAAGAAGAAAGATGGATCTATGAGGTTATGTATCGACTACAGAGAAATCAATGCTATAACAATAAAGAACAAGTATCCCCTACCCCGCATTGATGATTTATTTGACCAACTGCATGGAGCTCAATACTTTTCAAAGATTGAACTTAGATATGGATACCATCATTTTTGTGTGAAGAAGGAAGACATTATGAAGACAACATTTCGAACCAGGTACGGGCATTATGAGTTTACAGTAATGCCTTTTGGATTGACTAATGCACCCTCTGTATTCATGGATCTAATGAACAAAGTTTTCAAGGAATACCTCGATGATTTTGTGTAACACCTGAGATTTTAGGAGAAATATTTTGTTTTTATGTATAATATAAAGGAATATTTCACTAAACACAACACTGTCTTGTCTTGTGTTATACGCAAGAGCAACCTTCCTCGATATCTTGCGTTGTACGCAATACTGAGTTTCACTAAACAACAATATGCTATTAAAATATTATTAAAACTAGCCGTTATGAAAAGTAATACCCACTTTTTGAAATTTTATAAATTTTATCTTTAAAAATGGACTTCATTCTTGGATTCAGAATTTCAAAATTAGCCTAGGGTGAAATTTTGGTATTTTTCTGAAAACTTTCAATTTTTGATGAATAGTGAAAACACTGGGTTACTATTTAAAAACCGAATTTTTATTTAAATAATTATTATTTTTATTTAAATTTATTTTAGATCAAAATTGACACATAATACCTATATAAGTTCAAATTAATTCATTGGAGTCATTTTATAATAATTTTAGATATATAAAAATTTTATTGAACTTTTCACCGTCTTTTACCCACCTCCTAGGAGAGTTTGAAAATTTATATAAAACTTAATTTTACCGCTTATATGATTGGAATTTCAAAAATCAGAGAGAAAAGGTTAATATCAAGGAGTAAAATGTGGTTCAATAAGATAAAAATAATTTTTGGTGAATAATAACTTTTTACTTTTTTTTACCACGGTTAAAAGTAAATAGGGTAATTAAGGGTAAAAATGATATTATTATTACCCTAACACATGTCCTAATTCTATTGGATAAGTTTAATTCGACCAAAAAAAACCTTAGGAATAAAATATGACCATTTAGGTCCACTTGGATTAGATTAGGACATTTATTATTATTTTATTTAAAGAATAGTTAAAATAGTTAAAATCAAAGTTTAATAACTAAAACATTTTTAATATAGGGTTATACATAAGATAAATTCGACTATAAATATTAATTATAAATATAAAAAGATTTCCTACATAATGGTATTTTATTTATAATTTTTATACTTTAAATAATTTAATTTATTTATGACACAATGATGATGCAGTAATTACCTTATTAAAGAAATATTAACATAATTGATATTATAAATACCCAAATAAATGTAATTTGAGACATTTTATGAATTAAATTAATTTTATAGATTAATATGACATATTAGTATTGATTTAATTAACTTTTTTGAACTAATCATGCTGTTATGATTTTCACAAAAATCAAGTACCAAATAGTGTCAAAATTGACATAAAATAGTTTTTAAAACAAATATTACATTATTAATTGTTATTTTATTCATAAAAATATAAGGTTCAGTAAAATGACTTATATAAGGTTATATATATTAATAATAAACAACTTGGGGTTCTTTTGGCTTATTATAGTAAGTTTATTAACCATATAGTGTAAGAAAACAAGAAGACACGGTAAAAGTAAAATTATTTAACTTAAAGTTAAATCTAAATTATAAGGTTAAAATAGTAACCTAAACTTCTCTAAAATCTATTTTTTGAGATTATTTCAACGCATACGCACCTTAGATTTTAAATAAATCAATTTGAAGCTATGAAAAACCGAATATGACTTTATAATAAAATAATATTTTAAGTTTTTCCTAAAGTGCCCCTCTCCTCCCTTATAAAAGGGAACCTCCTCCCTCTCCTCCTCACACCACTTTGATCCTTAAAGCTCATCCAAACCCTGAAAAATTCTCTTCTCCACTTCCCTAGAAAAATCCTAGAGGTCCTGGTCTTTTTCAAAGACCATTTTTAGTGCACTAAGAGGAGGTTAAGAAGAGGTGCTTCAAAGAAGAGGTAATGTCCGTTATCGATTCTTTCAACTTTATTTCTTCTTATAATTATTCTTCTTTAGTTGTTTAATTATGAATTAATAACATAAGTATCAATAATATCCTGATATGTTATTATAAATATTAAACAACCCTATTTCACCTTCTATCCATCCTACGGAAAATGAAATCACCGCGCGTGCGTACGTACGAAATACCGTCTCCACACCGTGGTGTAATCTGTTTTCCACCGCCACCTTACTTGGATGGGTATAATGGTGTAAATAATAACTATATATGATTATTTTAAAGTGATATTGATTCTTAAATAGTATACATACACTTCAATACAATTCCACGATCCTGGGAACGATATCATCGCTCGTGCGTACGTTCGGAATACTGTCTCCATGATGTGATACGACTCGTTCTACATGATCTTTGTTGAATAATGATTATATAAATGGATAGAATGAATAAATATGATATATGTTACACTAATACCATTCTGTAAATGAGGTATCTATATCCTAAAAAGAAGAATAAGAATTTATTCGACAAAACACACATAAGAACAAAAAGCAATAAACACCCGAATAACAAGTAGCAATGAAATATTACTAATAAGAAGATAAGAATATGAGCATATATGATGATATAATAACAATTATTAATATTCTGGAATAAGTCAATAACATTATTTAAATCATTATACAGGAGGTTCGGACACGTACGAAGTAAATCGGACCTAAGGTAAGGGAAAATCTCGCAATCTCAATTTTTATCTGAGATTGTTTATACTTCGGTAATTACTAGGGAATATTTATCATCCACATCCATGTTTTGTCAATATGTAATATTATTTCTATCCTCATACTATTGTTTAAATCCAATTTTACCCATTTGTGAGTTTTTAGTAAAATATATGAAAGGAATCTTTTATCGTTTTTGGTACGAGGTACTTTTTGACTTTTCCGGCCAAAGTACGAGAAGAATGTTTTTTTAAATTATACGACATGAATGGATTTTTATGATTTCATAGAACATTATTTCCATGAAGCTTCCTTTACAATTTTTCAATTTTATTTTTAATCAACTTCTTTTAGTTTAAAATTGTATGACATGTGAAGAAAGTAAAATTTTTTTTTGAAGTAGAAAGGATATTTTCCTCAAGAATGGAGTTCAAGTGTTTTATCAAAATTATTTTCCATATAAGATAATATAGGGTTCTGTTTCTATCAATATTTTTACATTGATTTTATTATGTTGTGATGGAATTATTTTTATAAAGTCCTTTATCTTATATGAATTTTTTTATGATGTTAGGATGTTTAAGAATCCCATTTTTATTACATGGGTTATGCTATGATATATGAATTATGATTTTGTGGAACACATAAGAATGGTTTCATTATGAGATGGGTGGGACCTATATCTTCCTCAAATAAATTGGGTAAATATTTATATCTCATGAGATAGACATGGATGGAACGACAGGTTAATCCAGTTCAGTGATACAGGACTGAAACGAGGAGTGAACTCGATTCAGAAATGGACTTTGTCCGCTAGGATAGTATTGAAAATGAGTCTTGACTAATAAGAAATGATTCTCTATGATTATGTGTGTATGCCACAAAGTTTCATGTTATGATTATTGGTATTACATTTCACTACCATGATTTATCCCACGTTATGATATTATGATCTTTTTTGCAGGGTAAGATTTCCAAAATGTTATGTTCTTATGAATATGATGTGATTGATATTTCTTTTTTTTACCCTTACTGAGCATTTGAGCTCACCCTTTTGTATGTTTTTCTTTTCCCCAGGTCAGAAAGAAGGGTATTAAGTAGGATATTCCAAAAAGGGATTCAAGATATGATGAAATAAATGGGAGACAATGTAGATGCTTTATGAACCAGTTGTTTATGTTTCCCATTTTCTAAAGACACTATACCTATACGGTCCTTTCATGGTTTTGCTATATGTTGTAATAAGTATGCTTTAATTCTAATGTAATAACAATGTATGTAAAGTATGGGTCGTTATAGTTGGTATCAGAGGAAAGGTATAGTCAACCTTTGGAAACTAGGATGTGAAAACCTTAGTAAGAACCCCAAGGATATATCTAAGCATAGAACAAAATATTAGTGTTTTAGAAATGGCCATGAACAACCTATGATAAGACCTTAAGTGTGAAATTTTATTCTTGATTATGTGGTTTTCCTATTATAATTAGTGTTCCTCACACTATTCTTCTTGGTTTTAGTCAATGGCTGGAACTCGAAGGAACTGTGTTAATGCGAAATGCGACCGGAAATGCAATGATTGTCCCCTTGAGCAACCAAACGTTATGGGAGCTGGAATGAAAAATCTTGTAGTCATTATCAAACGACTTTCTCAAGCTATGAATCATGCAGGACTTCCAAATGAGAAAAGGAAGGAGCAACATTATGTTGAATCCTTCATGAGGCAGCGTCCACCCTCATTCAGTGGGTCTACTGATCTATTAGTTGGTGAACAATAGATCAGTACTACTAAAAATATATTTTCAGTTCTTCAATGTTCTGAACATGATAAAGTCATCTTAGAAGTATATCATTTGGAAGGTGAAACTGATCAATGGTGGAATCTTATCAAGAATACGAGGCAAAGGGATGAAATTGAATCCATGGAATGGGACGAGTTCAATAACTTATTTTTCAATAAGTACTTCCCTCGTATTCTTCAAACAAAGATAGAGAAGGAGTTTCTTGAACTAAAGCAAAAGGATTATGAATCTGTTGGTACCTACGAAGCAAATTTTACAAGACTTGCAAGGTACACTTCTGGGATTATTATCCAACCTAAGAGTAAGATCGATCGATTCTTTAGTGGCTTAAAACCAAGTCTTCGAAGGGAGTTATCCATAAGGGACTTCAATAGCTATGAGGAAATCATTCTATGTGCTCTCAAGGTTGAGATGTAGATTGGAGTAACCCATCAGTCATATGCATTTGATAAGAAGAGGAAAATAGAATTCAAAGGAAAATATAAAGAGCACACTGAAAAGAAGATGAGTTTTCCCTTATGATCAAAGTGTGGAAAGAAACATGGAGGGAGTTGTCTTAAAGGGACAAGTAAATGTTTCAAATGTGGAAAAGAAGGTCATCAGGTATTTGAATGCCGCAATGATGGGAAGAAGATGTCTAGTGATGCGAACAAAGAAAAGGATACACAGAGTGCACCTCCTACACTTCAATGTTACAAGTGAAAGGAAATGGGGAATTATGGCAATCAATACCCTAATCCAAGGGTTGTTGATGATGATCGAGGTCAAAAAACTCTTAAGGATAAAGACAAAGGAAAGTCACATGCAATTTCTATTGACGATGTGGAGTATGATAACGAAGTGGTGAAAGGTACACTTACCATCCAATCTAAAGTAGAAAATGTTTTATTTGATTCTAGATCCACCCACTATTTTATTTTTGAAGAATTTTCTAAGGGTATCGCCGTATTACCTCAGCAGTTAGATATTGAGTTAGCTGTGACAATCCCTAATGGAACAACGTTTTCATCAAAAGTTTAAAATTATTCTCCAATTGAAGTTTGTGGGAAAGTGCTTCCTGCAAATCTTGTGATCCTTCCTATAGTGGAATTTGATGTGATTCTTGTCATGGATTGGTTTTTTTTTATATGGAGATCATATCAATTTCCAAAGAAGGGAAGTCACATTTCATATTCCAGATCAATCTATGATCATCTATCGATGCAAGGATGAAAATAACCTTCCAGTGGAAATTTCTTCCATCTTATGGGTCTTGATTCCACTAAATGAAGGTTATTTATCTCAAATGGTTGGTGAGAAACTCACGATTAAGAATATGCCCATTGTATGGGAGTTTGATGATGTCTTTCTAGAGGAATTGCTGGGTCTTCCACCAAATCGTGAAGTTGAGTTTTCAATAGAACTCATACCGGGTGCTTTGCCTATTTCAAAGACACCTTATATAATGGCCCCAATTGTGTTGCAGGAATTGAAGAAGAAACTCCAAGATAATATTTATAAGGGATTCATACGCCCTAGTGCGTCACCTTGGGGAACACCTGTTCTGTTTGTTAAGAAGAAAGATGGATTAATGAGACTCTGCATTGATTATCGAGAACTTAACAAGATCACTATCAAGAACAAATATCCTCTCCCATGCATTGATGAATTATTTGACCAACTACGCGGAGCTCAATACTTTTCCAAGATTGATCTTCGTTTAGGGTATTATCAATTAAGGGTCAAAAGGTAGGATATACGAAAGACGAATTTCCGTACAAGGTATGGACACTATGAATTTATAGTGATGCCATTTGGTCTTACTGATTCCCCTGCTATATTCATGGATCTAATGAGTAGAGTCTTTAGAGACTATCTTGATCAGTTTGTGGTAGTCTTTATAGACAATATTCTTGTATATTCAAAGAGAAAGGAAGAACATGAAGATCATTTGAGAATTGTATTTAAGACCCTGAGAAAGGAGAAGCTTTATGCCAAATTTACCAAGTGTGAATTTTGGCTTCAAAAAGTTGCATTTTTGGGTCACATAATCTCAAAAGAGGGGATATCTGTGGATCTAGCAAAAACAGAGGTTATTGAAAGATGGTCGAGACCAACGACAGTAACTGAGATCCAAAGTTTTCTTAGTTTGGCTGGATATTATCAACGTTTTGTGAAATATTTTTCATGATTATCTAATCCACTCACCAGGTTGACTCGAAAAGGAGTTAAGTTCGTGTGGATGGAGGAGTGTGAAGAGAATTTCAAGGAGTTGAAAAGAAGGTTATCCAGTGCACCTGTGCTCACACTGCCTTGTAGTGGAGAAAGGTTTGTGATCTACAGTGATGCATCCAAGAAGGGATTGGGGTGTGTTCTCATGCAAAATGATATTGTGATATCTTATGCCTCACGACAGTTGAAAATCCATGAGAAAAATTACCCAACTCATGATTTGGAGTTAGCTGCGGTAATCTTTGCATTAAAGATTTGGAGGCATTATCTTTATGGTGAAAGGTGTGATATTTATACTGATCATAAAAGTTTAAAGTATATTTTCACACAAAAGGAGCTTAATATGCGCCAAATAAGATGGTTGGAGTTGATTAAGGACTATGACTGCTCAATTCATTATCACCCTGGGAAAGAAAACAAGGTGGTAGATGCATTAAGTCGACAAGACCATGCTAGCTTATCCATGATGAGGATCACAAAAGATCCAATATTTATGGATTTACAAAGGATGGATCTTGGAATTATAATGGAAGGGGAGAAATATTATCTTTCTCAAATGAATGTTCAACCATCTATACATGTAAAGATTAAAGAGGCACAAAAAGAAGATATAGAGTTACAAAAGAAGGTGAGAAATGTTCCTGAATTCAACCTTGATTATGATGGGATAATATGGTTCAAGAATCGGGTTTGTGTTCCTCCAATCCCAGAATTAAAGAAGGAGCTGTTGGATGAGGATCATAGTTCTTCATTCTCTATTCATCCTGGAAGCATGAAGATGTATAAAGACCTAAAAGAGTACTTCTGGTGGGATAAAATGAAAAGAGATGTTGCTGAATATGTCTCTCGATGCTTGGTTTGTCAGCAAGTTAAAGCTGAGAGATAGAAGTATAAGGGGATGTTACAACCATTACCCATACCCGAATGGAAATGGGAAAACATCACTATGGACTTTGTCACCGGACTTCCTAAAACATCTAAAGGCAGTAATGCTATCTGGGTCATAGTTGATCGTCTTACAAAGTCAGCACACTTCATTGCTATTAGAGAGGATTTCTCTCTTGATCAGCTTTCCAGGATATATGTAAAGGAAGTGGTAAGATTGCATGGAGTACCACTTTCCATTATATCTGATCAGGATCCGAGGTTTACCTCGAAGTTCTGGTGAATTCTTCAGCATATTCTGGATACAGAGTTGAGTTTTAGCACTACTTATCATCCTGAGACAGATGGTCAGTCTGAGAGAACAATTCAAACTCTATAAGATATGTTAAGAGCTTGATCTATGGATTTCAAAGGTGGTTGGGATCAACACCTACCTTTGGTGAAATTTTCTTATAATAATAGCTTTCACTCCAGTATTCATATGGCTCCTTATGAATCTCTCTATGGAAAGAAATGCAGGACTCCAACTTGCTGGGATGAAGTTAGGGAAAGAAAGCTATTAGGACCTGATCTTGTTGATGAGATGGCAGAAACAGTCAGATCTATTCAACAACACATAAGAGAAGCTCAGAGTCGACAAAAAAGTTATGCCGATAACCGAAGAAAAGACCTAGAGTTTGAAGTGGGTGATAAAGTGTTCTTACGAATATCTCCTTAGAAGAGAGTAATGAGATTTGGAAATAAGGGCAAGCTGAATCCTAGGTATATTGGTCCTTTTGAAATACTGGATCATGTTGGGAAGGTAGCTTACCGATTGGCGCTTCTACCGAATCTCTCTCAAGTACATGATGTGTTCCATGTATCTCTCTTGAGAAAGTATATACCTGATCCTTCACATGTACTCAGCTCAGAAGTTGTACCGCTAGAGCAAGATCTTTCTTATGAAGAACAACCGATAAAGATTATGGATCACAGCGAAAAAGTCCTACGGAACAAGACCACTCTCTTAGTGAAAGTTTTATGAAGGAACCACCAATTAGAAGAAGCTACATGGGAGCTTGAAGATATGATGAGGGAGAGGTATCCTCATCTGTTTGTTACAAAGTGATGAATTTCAAGGGCGAAATTCATTTTAAGGGGGGTAGAATGTAACACCCGAGATTTTATGAGAAATATTTTGTTTTTATGTATAATATAAATGAATATTTCACTACACACAACATTGTCTTGGCTTGCGTTATACGTAATAGCAACCTTCCTCGATATCTTGTGTTGTATGCAATACCGAGTTTCACTAAACAACAATATGCTATTAAAATATTATTAAAACTAGCCGTTATGAATAGTAATGCCCACTTTTTGAAATTTTATAAATTTTATCTTTCAAAATGGACTTCATTTTTGGATTCGGAATGTCGAAATTAGCATAGGGTAAAATTTTGGCATTTTTCTGAAAACTTTCAATTTTTGATGAATAGTGAAAACACTGGGTTACTATTTAAAAACCGACTTTTTATTTAAATAATTATTTATTTTATTTAAATTTATTTTAGGTAAAAATTGATACATAATACCTATATAAGTTCAAAGTAATTCATTGGAGTAATTTTATAATAATTTTAGATATATAAAAATTTTATTGAACTTTTCACCGTCTTTTACCCACCTCCTAGGAGAGTTTGAAAATTTACATAAAACTTAATTTTACCGCTTCTATGAGTGGAATTTAGAAAATCTGAGAGACACAGTTAATATCAAGGAGTAAAATGTGGTTCAATAAGATAAAAATAATTTTTGTTGAATAGTAACTTTTTACTTTTTTTTACCACGGTTAAAAGTAAATAGGGTAATTAAGGGTAAAAATGATATTATTATTACCCTAACACATGTCCTAATTCTATTGGATGAGTTTAATTAGACCAAAAACAACATTAGGAATAAAATATGACCATTTAGGTCCACTTGGATTAGATTAGGACATTTATTATTATTTTATTTAAAGAATAGTTAAAATAGTTAAAATCAAAGTTTAATAACTAAAACATTTTTAATATAGGGTTATACATAAGATAAATTCTACTATAAATATTAATTAGAAATATAAAAATATTTCCTACATAATGGTATTTTATTTATAATTTTTATACTTTAAATAATTTAATTTATTTATGACACAATGATGATGAAGTAATTACCTTATTAAGGAAATATTAACATAATTGATATTATAAATACCCAAATAAATGTAATTTGAGACATTTTATGAATTAAATTAATTTTATAGGTTAATATGATATATTATTATTTATTTAATTAACTTTTTTCGAACTAATCATGCTGTTATGTTTTTCACAAAAATCAAGTACCAAATAGTGTCAAAATTGACATAAAATAGTTTTTAAAAAAATATTATATTATTAATTGTTATTTTATTCCTAAAAATCTAAGGTTCGGCCAAATGACTTAGATAAGGATATATATATTAATAATAAACAACTTGGGGTTCGTTTGGATTATTATAGTAAGTTTATTAACCATATAGTGTAAGAAAACAAGAAGACACGGTAAAAGTAAAATTATTTAAATTAAAGTTAAATCTAAATGATAAGGTTAAAATAGTAACCTAAACTTGTCTAAAATCTATTGGTTGAGAGGATTTAGATCCATCCCAACCTTAGATTTTAAATAAATCAATTTGGAGCTATTAAAAAATGAATATGACTTTATAATAAAATAATATTTTAAGTTTTTCCTAAAGTGCCCCTCTCCTCCCTTATAAAAGGGAACCTTCTCCCTCTCCTCCTCACACCACTTTGAGCCTTCAATCTCGGCCAACCCCTACCAAATTATCTTCCAAACTTACCTAGAAACATCCTAGAGGTCATGGTATTTTTCAAATACCATTTTTAGTGCCCTAAGAGGAGGTTAAGAAGAGGTGCTTCAAAGAAGAGGTAATGTCCGCTATCGATTCTTTCAACTTTATTTCTTCTTCTACTTCTTCTTCTTTAGTTGTTTCATTATGAAGTAATAACATCAGTATCACTAATATACTGATATGTTATTATAAATATGAAATAACCATATTTCACATTCTATCCATCCTACGGAAAATGAAATCACCGCACGTGCGTACGTACGGAATACCGTCTCCACGCCGTGGTGTAATCTGTTTTCCACCACCACCTTACCTGGATGGGTATAATGGTGTAAAGAATAACTATATATTATTATTGTAAAGTTATATTGATTCTTAAATAGTATACATACACTTCAATACAATTCCACGATCATGGGAACGATATCATCGCTCGTGCGTACGTACGGAATACCGTCTCCACGATGTGATGAGACTCATTCTACATGATCTTCGTTGAATAATGATTATATAAATGGATATAATGAATAAATATGATATATGTTACACTAATACCATTCTGGAAATGAGGTATCTATAACCTAAAAAGAAGAATAAGAATTTATTCGACAAAACACACATAAGTACAAAAAGCAATAAACACCCGAATAACAAGTAGCAATGAAATTTTACTAATAATAAGATAATAATATGACCATATATGATATCATAACAATGATTAAGATTCTGTAATAAGTCAATAACATTATTTAAATCATTATATAGGATTTTCAGACACGTACAAAGCAAATCAGACCTAAGGTAAGGGAAAATCTCGCAATCTCAATTTTTATCCGAGATTATTTATACATCAGTAATTACTAGGGAATATTTATCATCCACATCCATGTTTCGTCAATATGTAATATTATTTCTATCCTCCTACTATTTTTTAAATACAATTTTACCCATTGGTGAGTTTTTAGTAAAATATATTAAAGGAATCTTTTTTCGTTTTTGGTACGAGGTACTTTTTGACTTTTCCGGCCAAAGTACGAGAAGAATGTTTTTTTTAACTTATACAACATGAATGGATTTTTATGATTTCATAGAGAATTATTTCCATGAAGCTTCATTTACAAGTTTTCGAGTTTATTTTTAATCAACTTCTTTTAGTTTAAAATTGTATGACATGTTAAGAAAGTAAAATGTTTTTTTTTGAAGTAGAAAGGATATTTTCCTCAAGAATGGAGTTCAAGTGTTTTATCAAAATTATTTTCCATATAAGATAATATAGGGTTATGTTTCTATCCATATTTTTACATTTATTTAATTATTTTTTGATGGAATTATTTTTATAAATTCCTTTATCTTATATGAATTGTTTTATGATGTCACGATGTTTAAGAATCCCATTTTTATTACATTGGTTATGCTATGATGTATGAATTATGATTTTGTGGCACACCTAAGAATGGTTTCATTTTGAGATGGGTTGGAGATATATCTGCCTCCGATGCATTGGGTAAAGATTTATATCTCATGAGATAGACATGGCTGGAATGACAGGTTAATCCGGTTCAGTGATACAGGACTGAAACGAGGAGTGAACTCGGTTGAGAAATGGACTTTGTCCACTAGGATAGTCTTGGCAATGAGTCTTGACTAATAAGAAATGATTCTATATGATTATGTGTGTATGCCACAAAGTTTCATGTTATGATTATTGGGATTACATTTCACTACCATGATTTATCCCATATTATGATATTATGATCTCTTTTGAAGGGTAAGATTTCCAAGATATTATGTTCTTATGAATATGATGTGATTGATATTTATTTTGTTTTCCCTTACTGAGCATTTGAGCTCACCCTTTTGTATGTTTTTATTTTCCCCAGGTCAGGAAGAAGGGTATTTAGTAGGATATTCCAAAAAGGGATTCTATATATGATGAAATAAATGGGAGACAATGTAGATTATTTATGAACCAGTTGTTTATGTTTCCCAATTTCTAAAGACACTATACCTATATGGTCCTTTCATGGTTTTGTTATATGTTGTAATAAGTATGCTTCGATTCTGAAGTAATAACAATGTATGTAAAGTATGGGTCATTATATTTTGTAGTGGTATTTATTGATGATATCTTGGTATACTCCAAAAGCTATGAAGATCATGAAAATCACTTGCGCATTATCCTGAAGACTCTTAGAAGACATGAATTATATGGGAAGTTTAGCAAGTGTGAATTCTGGATTTAGGAGATTTATTTTATTGACCATATTGTCTCCAAAGATGGAATCTCCATTGATCCTTCTATGACAAGAGAAATCCAATAATGGCCAGCACCGACGAGTATAACTGAGGTACGCAGTTTTATTGGTTTAGCAGGTTATTATCAACGTTTAGTCCAGAATTTTGCCCGATTGGATAACCCATTAATGAATCTCACATGTAAAGGGGTTAAATTTATTTGGAAAAAAGTGTGTGAAGAATGTTTTGAAGAATTTAAGAGAAGATTAGTCAATGATCCTATATTGAATCTACCATCGGGGAATGATGGGTATGTTATTTATAGTGATGCTTCATAGAAAGGAATTGATTGTGTCCTTATGTAGAATGATAGGGATATTGCCTATGCATCACGACAACTGAAAATTCATGAGAAAAACTATCCTAC
This sequence comes from Viscum album, assembly GCA_963277665.1. Lineage (NCBI taxonomy): Eukaryota > Viridiplantae > Streptophyta > Magnoliopsida > Santalales > Viscaceae > Viscum > Viscum album. The sequence continues at coordinate 1,058,969,134 of OY728133.1, forward strand.
TCCTGATCTTGATTTGGAAACTATAATCTTTGCTTTGATGATATGGAGACATTATCTCTATGGTGAAAAATTTGAGATATATAGCAATCAAAATAGTTTGAAGTATATTTTATCACAGAAAGAACTCAATATGAGGCAAAGGAGATGGCTTGAACTACTCTAGGATTATTATTGCAAGATACACTACCACCCGGGGAAGGCAAATAAGGTGGCAGATGCTTTGAGCAGAAAGGATCATAGAGTTTTGAACAAAATGAGAGTTGAAAAGGATCCTATATACATGGATCTAGTGAAGATGGATATGGGAATCACCATGGAAGGTGAAACATCAATACTTTTTCAAATGTTTGCCAAGAAATATTTACTAGAAAGGATAAAGAGTTCTCAGACCGATGATGAAGAATTTAGAAAGAATATTAAAGCTGTGAATGATGGGAGATTGAGTAACTTTGTATATGAAGATGAAATTTTAAAATTTGGGAAGAGACTTTGTGTTCCCGATATACCTGATCTAAAAAGGGAATTGTTGGACGATTCTCATAGTTCCACTTTCTCTATACACCCTGGGAGCACCAAGATGTATAGATATTTGAAGGAACATTTTTGGTGGGACAACATGAAGAAGGAGATTGCTGATTTTGTGTCAATATGTATGGTTTTTCAATAAGTGAAAGCTGGAAGGCAACAACCTAGAGGATTCATGCAAACTCTTCCCATACCTGAGTGGAAATGGGATAATATTACGATGGACTTTGTAGTGGGACTACCAAAGACTCCAATAAGGAACGATGCAATATGGTTCATTGTTGATCGTATTACCAATTCAGCACATTTTATTACTATAAGAGAAGATCTACCACTTGAACGTCTAGCAAGACTATATATTAATGACGTTGTTAGACTTCATGTAGTACCCATATCTATTGTTTCTGATCGTGATCCGCATTTTACTTCAAGATTCTGGAAGTCTTTAGAAATCCCTGGATACTGAACTTCATTTGAGCACTTCCTACCACCCTCAAACAAATGGACAATCAGAACGGACTATTCAAACCTTAGAAGTCATGTTGAGATCATGCTCACTTGACTTTTAGGGTATGTGGGATCAATATTTACCTCTGTTAGAATTTTCCTATAATAATAGCTTCCATTCAAGTATTCAGATGCCACCATATGAAGCGTTATAAGGAAAGAGATGTCGCACACCAACCTGTTGGGATGACGTTGGTGAAATAAAACTTGTAGGCCTAGAACTGGTGGAGGAAACGATGGAAAAGGTAAAGGTAATCCAAAACCACATCAAAGCAGCTCAAAGTAGGAAGAAGAGCTATGCCGATAACCGAAGGAAGGATTTGGAATTTTAGGTAGGAGATCATGTTTTCTTGAAGGTATCTCCATGGAAGGGAGTTATACGTTTCAGTAAGAAGGGTAAATTGAGTCCCATGTACATCAGTCCTTTCGAAATTCTAGAATGAATTGGGGTTGTAGCTTATCGTTTGACAATGCCGCCAAGTCTCTCCAAAGTTCACGATGTGTTCCACACATCAATGTTGAGAAAATACATGCCTGACCCAATGCATGTACTCACCTATGAGGAATTAGAACTAGAACCCGATCAATCTTATTGCGAAGAGCCCATCAGGATTATTGATACAACAGAACAAGTGTTGAGAAACCAGATGACTCGTCTGGTAAAAGTTCTATAGAGAAACCATAAGATGGAAGAGGCAACGTGGGAACCCAAAGAACTTATGATGAAGAACCACCCAAGTCTTTTCATGTGGTAGTATTCTCGAAATTTCGAGGATGAAATTATTTGAAGGAGGGGAGAATGTAACACCCCAAGCTTCCACGATACGCTTCCTTTTGAATAAAAAGTAGCATGTGTTGTACGCAACTTTGAGTTCTAACACACACCGCAATCAATCAAACTAGCCATTATGAATAGTAATACCCACTTTTTGAAATTTTATAAATTTTATCTTTCAAAATGAACTTCATTTTTGGATTTGGAATATCGAAATTAGCCTAGGGTGAATATTTGGTATTTTTTGAAAACTTTCAATTTTTGATGAATAGTGAAAAAACACTGAGTTATAGTTTAAAACCGATTTTTATTTAAATAATTAATTATTTTATTTAAATTTATTTTAGGTTAAAATAGATACATAATAAATATATAAGTTCAATTTAATTCATTTGAATTAGTTTAGAATAATTTTAGATATATAAAATATTTATTGAACTTTTCACCGTCTTTTACCCACCTCCTAGGAGAATTTAGAAATTCACATAAAACATAATTTTACCGCTTCCATGAGTGGAATTTCGAAAATATGAGAGACATGGTTAATATCAAGGAGTAAAATATGGTTAAATATGATAAAAATAATTTTTGGTGAATAGTAACTTTTTACTTTTATTTACCACGGTTAAAAGTAAATAGGGTAATTAAGGGTAAAAATGATATTAATATTACCCTAACACATGTATTAATTTTATTTGACAAGTTTATCTTGACCAAAAACAACCTTAGGAATAAAATATTATCATTTAGGTCCACTTGGATTAGATTAGTACATTTATTATTATTTAATTTAAAGAAGAGTTAAAAGAGTTAAAATCAAAGTTTAATAACTAAAACATTTTTAATATAGGGTTATGAATAATATAAATTAGATTATAAATATTAATTAAAAAGATAAAAATATTTCCTACATAATTATATTTTATTAATAATTTTTTATACATTTAATAATTAAATTTATTTATGACATAATGGTGATGCAGTAATTACCTAATTAATGAAATATTAAAATATTTGATATTATAAATGTCCAAATAAATGTAATTTAAGACTTTTTATGAATTTAACTAATTTTATAGATTAATATAACATATTAGGGTTGGTTAGATTAATTTTTTTCGAATTAATAATACTGTTATGAATTTAGAAAAAACAAAATACCAAATAGTGTCAAAATTGACATAAAAGAGTTTTTAAAACAAATATTATATTATTAATTCATATTATATTCCTAAAAATCTAATATTTGGTCAAAGGAATTATATAATGATAGGTTTATAATTAATTACCACTTGGAGGTCTCTTGGAAGTTTATAGTAAGTTTATTAACCGTATAATATAAAAATACAAAGAGACATTGTATATGTCAAACTAATTAACTAAGAGTTAAAACTAAAAGATAAGGTTAATAAAGTGACCCAAACCTTTCTAAAACCTATTGGTTGAGTTGTTTTAGACCCATACTCACCTTATACTTTAAATAAATCAGTTTGTAGCCATTAGAAACCTAATATGAATTTATTATAAAATAATATTTCTAGCTTTTCCAAAGATGCCCCTCACCCCTCTTATAAAAGGGAACCCCCCCTTCTCTCAAATTAATACCTTAAAATCCTTTTGGATCGGACAAACCCTGACAAAATATTCTCTCAACTTCCATCAATTCAACCTAGAGGCCTTAGTTTGATCAGAAATCCAACCTAAGGAGCCCTTTTGATCAAATCAAAAGGAAGAACCCGAAGAAGAGGTAATGTTTTCACCACCCTCTTTCAAGTTCCTTTCTTCTTCAACTTATTATTTATTTGTTATTTCCATTCTAAAATAATAACTCCAGTATCTTATATATACTATTATGTTATTATAAATATGGTAAAACCATATTCAGTATTCTATCCATCCTTTGAATGACATGTCACCATACGTGCGTACGTACGACTTACCGTCTCCACGTCGTGGTGTAATTGTTATTCAATACATTATTATTTGGATGGGTATAATAATGATGTGTAATTGATGTAAATAATAAATATAAAATTATAATTATTCTTTATATATGATATAATATCCAATTATATATTATTTTAATATCAAAAGAATGATATTGTCGCTCGTGCGTACGTACGGACTACCGTCTCCACGAACGCGATAAGATTCATCCCCCATCATATCCATTCAAGTCTAATTATCATTTTATGATTAAAAATAATTTTTAAGGACTTGATATCATTATGGATATGAATAAGATACAACCTATCCATAAAAAACATGGCTTATGTAACAAACATATAAAAGAAAATGAGTAAGTTAACACCCAAAACGATGATAATACTAAAATATTACTAACAAATAAATATTAAAAGATCATATATGATATCATATTTATGTATATGATTCTTTTATAATTTAATAAAAATGATTTAACTATTATAAAGGAGGTTAAACTACTCTCGACCAAGGAAAAGTACAAGGTAAGGGTTTATTTCACAATCTCTTTATTATCCGAGATTGTTTATACATAATTATCTACTAGGACCTCTTTATCATACACATACATGTTTCTTAAAAATGTATTTCAAAACATTCTTAATATTTTACAAAATATAGGTTAAAGTCATTTATACTCTTGTTTTACTTTTTATAAGAAGTTTATAAAGGAATCATTCCATCATTTTCCAAACAAGGTCCTTTTTAACCTTTTCGACAGAATTCAGGTAAGAATGTATTTTTTTAACTTATACGAAGGGTGCAACTATTTTATGCCATTATAAAATCGTCGAAGCTTCCCTTAAAAGATTATAAAAATATTTTCAAAGTAAATGTTTTCTTTTACAATTATGTGACTTTTAAATGATTTCAAAAAAGAGATATTTCTCTCAAATAGTTTTGATTTCATCTATGTCAACATCTTTTGATGGATTTTAAGCTTATTTGAAGTTGATTTATTATGATACAAAACTTCCATATTGTATTGAAGGTTTTGTGATATGTTTGAATGTGGATGTGTTATTTTTATACCATTCATTGTTTATGGAGAAAGTGTTGACATTTCGTATGCTAGTTTTAATATGAATGTTTATGTTATGTTTAAACCTGTCCATATGAGGAATGAATTGGACTTAATAAGTTATGGGTGGAGCCCACCATAGCTCCTCAATGCATTGGTATGTCTCATGAGAAAAACTAGTGTCTTGACACAAGGCCTTTACAAAATCTTCTTTGTAGTCTTGGCACAAGGCCTTGACTATGTGGTTATGATAGTCCGACATTATGTATTCCATCATTATGAAAGTGGTTATTGATTTTGCATGTGATTATTCAACTAGTAGAATATCCATGCGAATAAGTAAATGGAATTATTTCATTTTAGCCTTGCCATATTATGCCGAAGTTCAAGTTTAAAAGGCTTTTGTTTTAGTTATACATTGCCTTAAATGTTTATGTTTATTTATGAAAGTTTCCGCTATATTGTTATCCTTACTGAGAATCTGAGCTCACCCCTTTCTATGTTTTATTTTTCCCAAGATGTGAAGTAGTATTTTATGACTAACCTTCCGGGATAGTTTGAGGGGTTATGAGTGTGGACTATGGAGACTATGTTTCTGTAGTTTTTCACTTTTTGATGTAATGTAAGACTTATGAATATATCTAGTGTTTCCAAGGATACTAAACTAATCGGTCTTTTGAGACTTGATTTTTTGTGATCATGACAATGTTATGTAATAATGCACCAACTCTGGTTAACTGGGGTCGGGGCATTACATTTGGTCTAACAAAAATAAAGAATAAAATCATAATTTAATCAATAAATGCTACTTGGAAAAACAAAAAAATTATAAATCATAACATAAGAAACAATAATCAATTTATTAGTAGTAATCCAAACTTAGAATAATCATAAAATAACTCAATTTATGTTAACTAGAATATTCAATCATGACATAAACATAACATAGCTCAAATAATTCTAAATAGTTAATCCAAATATTGCATAAGCATAACATAACACAAAGGCTGATAATGAAAATTTTAGTAACAACCAAACAAGGCATACAATAATATTTATTTAAGTAATCATGTGCAAAGTTTTAGAAGTGACATAACATAATTGAGGTATATTACTTAATAATTGAAATTAGGAATATTAGAATGCACATTAATTATGTAATCCAAACAAGGCATAATAAGTTTCATTGTAGTTAAAATATCCAAACATGGAATATTAGGTATCACTTTAGATGGGTAAGACAAAAAAATCACTTAGAATGTCATAATATATGACTAATATATTTTATTTCAAATCTAATAAATTCACCACACATTTCATAAAAATAATTCAACACTCTATTTAATAAAATATTTATTCAATCAAGAAGTTCCCATATAGATCATATTAACCATTTTATGAAAATCCAATCAAATTTCAAGTCATACTTAAATCTATTAAAATTAAATAAAATATTAATTATGAAATTATAGTATAATTTTTAAACTCATTTCACATTAAAATTTGTCCAATTATGTCCAAATAATGTGTATAAATTTAGATTTTGGTATTAAAACCAACCTAAAACCTACATTAAATCCAAGGAGGGGTAACTAATTTTTATAATACTCAAGTTTGGTTAAAGAACCAATCTATAGTCAATAAATTATATATACCAACCTAACAACAATTTATGAAATTTAATTTCTGGCTTAAGAAAATATTTTAGCATAACACTTTGTTGAAAAAATTAAATCTCATGTTTAAAAAAAATCAATGTTTAGATTAATGTTAGGTATTGGGGTCAAAAGGATGGGAAGTATGTATGTACGCAAGTTGGCATGGGGAATTAATTACCAGGAGTAGTTTTGTCTTTATCTTTACATTATTTTTTTGGGATGGTAGTGGAAGTAAAGGGTTATTAAATGTGGGTCGTTGGGGACTGGTGACAGGTGTGGAATTAATTTATTCATGGAGTGTATACTCTAGCTTGGGTGGGGGGATCCTAGGGGTCCCTCAAGTCTCTCTATCTCTCTCTCTCACTTACTCATTCTTATTATTCTTCATTTTCACACTTTAGGACAAACTACATACAATTTATATACAAATAATAGCTGGATAATTGTTTGCGAGGCACGGTTCCTAACATTTTTTTTCTAACTTGTTAGAGTTCCCTCATTGGAAAATCAGGAAACCTGTTCATGGAAATGTGAAACCATGCTCTAACTGAAGCCTTGGAGGAGTGTATGTGATGCATGGAGACTTTTCTAATTGAGATATCTATGACACCATCCAACCTCTCTCAGAGTTAGATGTTATGGGAGTAAGATTTAAAATAATAGATGGAATTACATAAGTATATTGTTGAAGTTGTGTGTTTCTTGAATAAATTTCCATAGTAGGTGGAAGCATATCCTACGATGGAGATGAATACATTTGGTTTCTGTTTGGATGTGATCACCATGATGAAGGAGGTCACTATAGATGTCATATAGACTATTTCAGAATCTAGACCAACTACTAACTTGTTTCCAATCACCAGGCACATGGAATTTTTAGTGTTTAATGGAGAATCTACTTGTGGATGGATCATGCGGGCTGATATGTATTTTAAAATCCATCAGACTCTGAAAGTGGTTAAGGTACAACTTACTCAAGTGAGTATGGAATGTGTGGATATCTATTGGTTTATGATTTTTATTGAAGTGAATCCAAATTTAACATGGTCATTATTCAAATAGGAATTACTGGAGAATTTTGGTGGTGTGGACTAAGAACATATCAAGCATTTTGAGCATCAGGTGTCTTAGAATCCACACTAAATAAAGCCTTATAATAAAGGAGATTTTTTGTTAAAACTATATGGATAAATACTCCACTGGTATATGAGGTTGTAGTAAGAAGAGGTGTTAGCTGTGACACCTGGCATAATGAATATATAAGGGTGCAATGTAGTTTTGGTGGTGAATACTACTGGTAGTGAACAATGTGATAGAAATACATTTTTTTAATTATAGGATTTTGTGCACTAGTTAGTAATTAGGGATGAAAAAATCATTACTTATCCTTGAAATAAAATAAAAGAGGAGTAGAATCAGAAAATGGAATGGGAAGAAATTTTTGTTCACAAGCTTTCTTCTATGTTGTTGGTGAAAACGAAGAAGGCAGCGATTGAGGTTCACTTAGTGGCGATGAAATGAAACATGAATAATGCTGGGATAATAGTGTTTAGATAAGTACATATGATCCATTATGAGGTGTGTTAGGTCCCTTGGTATGGCAGTAGTCACTAGGGGGGGGGGTGAATAGTATTTTTTGATTTATTATTATAAATACTAATTTATCATAGTTATAACAGTGTTAAAAGTTTCATAGTAAATAAAATAGATAACACAAGAAGTTTTTATAGAGGTTCAGATAACCAAGATCCTAGTCCTCTCATCAATCTCCTCTACTCCTCGAGGAGACTATTATGTACCAAAGAACCTCACTTTTGAATGAGAGTGATAACCCGATCACATACAAAAACAAGTATAACTTTCTCACACATGGTGGTACAACCCTTGAATTTTGAAGGAGTCACAAACTACCTTCCTTTTATCTGGGAGGAATAAATCAAAATTCCTTTTATATGGGAGTAATAACCCAATGATAACTTTTGGATGGGAAAATCTTAGACCAAAACCCTAGAGGAAAAACATGTGAGAGAAAGTATTACAATGGAGAAATAAAAAAATAATTAAAATACCAGTTGAGAATTTGATGTAGAAATTCATTTCAGTTCTTGTTATTTGATCACATCAGGGGTGGAAGATGAAAGTGATGAATATCTTCAGTGATCATAATATAAGAACAAAAGTCGAAGAAGTTTCTTGATCAATTTGAGAGCAACAAAAAATGTATCATCATATTCTCATCGAATAGATCATCTGCACTGGTACATTATTTTTATCCTCAGAGTAATGTATTGAAATATTAAAACAGATATCTATAGTAGAATGACCATGTCCAATGTCTGCACAAAACTTGTTAGTGTATAATAGTATTATAATATGACCATTACCTGTTATTTATTAAAGCCATGCTGAAAACAAAAAATAATCAAGCTTATATTTATTCATGAAATATAAAATAAAACATTTAATATATTAATATTAATAATTATTAGACAAATCACAATTGAAAAAAAATTGAAATAATAATATTACTTTTCAGATTATATATATAGAAGAATTTTGTGAAAAAACATAGCATCACATGAAAAACAATCTTCATGAACAAGTGTAACAAAAAAGCTATAATTAATTTTAAATATTATTTCAATTATATTTCAATATAAAATAATGAAACATTTGACAAATTAATTTATTTTAAAACATTAATTAAAATTAAGAAATAAAAAATTTGGAAATATTTTTTAACTAATAGTGGGTGATTACCTACCATTGAAAATAGATAATGGTGAGTCATTACCTACCATTGGAAATGTTAACAGTGAAAAAACACAGTATTACCTACCATTTCAATTTTAAGAAAAAATAAAAATAATTAAAAAAACTAATAGTAATTCTATGCATATTAATAAGAAATGGCTTCATGTGAAGAAGAAAAAAATTACCTACCATTGGATGTCCAATGATGGGTAAATTACCTACCGTTGGGTTCAAATGGTGGCTCAGAGTAAATGTAGATAAACAATAAAAATGAACTTAAAAATGAAGAAATTAATTACTTTTCTCAAAGAATCTTGAAATAAAAAAAATCGAATAGAAAGAATCAAAATGAAAGCTACTGCCACTAGTGCAAAAACACAAATTAAAGTCGTTTTTTTTTGATTTTTGACGTCGGTTTTGAACCGATGTCTATAAAGGTGACATTAAAAATATGGTTTTCGGCATTGGTTTTTCAAAAACTGATGTTGAAAATAATTTTGTTAAGAGTTTTAGTGTCAGTTTCAGATAAAACCGACACCAAAATTCAATTTTTTTTATAAAATAATTAAAATTACACTTCCAAAAAAATCAAAACCCCTATAAAAATAACACAATATACAAAAACAATCAAACAATATTTATCATCCAATGCCTCCTATAACTTAAATTCTTATATCTAGTTAATCAAAAAAATTATCTATACATTGTTATTATAAAGTAAAATTAAAATACACGTACCTGCAATCAATGACTTCAAGAAATTTTATGAAATTTGAAAGTCTCACGACTCCAGCATTTATAGTTCTCGCACCACCCAACTATTCTTTGATACCAAAGACAATACATTTGAGTTACTGAAAAATTTACAAGGATTCCCGTTAAAGATCAATGCATCAATAAATCTAATAAAAAAATTAGATAAATACATTGCAGAGGAACTTGAGAGAACTCAATGATTATGATGTACTTATTATAGTCATGTGGCTAGACCTAAAATTCAATTCATTATGGATAACAAGTACCATGCAAGAAATTGATGCCATGTAGATATAAAGTACATGTTCACTCGTCATCATTGTGGTCTGACTCAATACTCAATGCCTTAAGGATACCATGTAATATGATTAATGCACTTTTGGATTGTTCTTGGTCACTTCTAATGTATTTTTTATCCTTTTTTCATGGAGTTGATGCAGGTACGACATGGGTTCATGTCATATTGAATAGTACATAGACTCTCATGACATGGTTTATTGATTATTTATTATTTCATATACCAATCATAAAAAAAAACCGACGCTGAAAGTTAATTTTTTTTAGAAAGTTCAAAATATTACACTTTCAAAATAAAGTAGAATTAAAATACATGTACCTGAAATTTACGGCATGCTCATTGTTGGTTATTGTTGAAGCATTCATTTTATTATTAGTAGGTTCATCACCTAATATATCAAAAGAGTTAGTTTTTTGAACCCATATGTATTATTATTTATAAACATTAGAATATACATACCTCAAATCTTAATCAGACTTAATAAATAGCTCGCAAAAGTAGATTGAATATGGGTCATATCAGATTGGGAATAAGATTGTGAATCATTAAATTCCTACAATAATATTGAATTATATGAAATTAAAAAATAGAATAATATGGCAGAAAATATATAAAAAAATTAATACAATTAACCTTATGAAAACCAGTAGTTTCCCCAGTTGTGATTATCTCGTACATGAATCGTAGAATATAATAACCACATTCAACATGTCCATTTTGATGATGACAATGTAGTTATAAAACATTTAACTAATAATAAAAACCAATATATAACAAAAATATAAAAACTAATTACCTGTACTTCCACATATTTGATTTTCATTGGTTTCTTTACTAACATGTATTCCTTGTTAAAATGTTTCCATGAACTGCATTTTTTTATATATAAACTAATAAAACTTGTCTAAACAATGAAAATTAAACATAATGAGCTTATAAAAAATAAAAAAACTTACGTGTTTAATAAGGTGGAAAATGGTTTACACACTGTTCCTAATAAAGAGAAAAACCAATATAAGGTGCATTCACTTGGAAAAAATACACCTAACATTCAATTCCCCTACAATACAAAAAGTTCACAATTAATGACATTATAATGATAATCAGTTCATAATTATGTTGATGTTATTACTTATCAAGAAATGGAAAAAACCAGCACTGAATCTCTATCTATGATAATATCTCAGATATATATTGAACTCTTTCATCATTCTTCACATGTTTGACTTCCAAGGAAATGTACTCTAGATCTAAAAACTTGTAAATTCCTATAGTTTCATTTTGTAAAAGAAGCTTGTGTGGATACCTAATTTAAAAAGAAAATATAGTTAGTTAATGACATAACAATCTTTTATTAAAGAAATAGCAATTCAAACATCAATTTACTTACATGGAAAAAAACTGCACTACACTCAGCCCGATCTCTTCAAAATTAACTAAATGCATGATATCTTCTTTCATTAATGTCAATTGATAATTTATTCCACATATATCAGGAATCATACGAAACTAATAGATAAAATTCAAGGAAGAATAGGGATCAGATAATCTTTTCAACCCATAAGAAATATTAGAAGTATCTACAGTCGACTGTTCCTGAACATTTTGTTGCATTTGTGCAATTTCTTTTACTTTCAGATATTCTTATATAAGTTAAATGTTAGAAAACATTATAAGTAATTTTGAATCATTTGTAATTAATATTTAAAAAAACTCATACCTCATGTGAAATATGACGAAGAAGGGCAGTTTGCCAAAGTAAAAAATGGCCCATACATTCCCCAACACTGGTGATCTCCATAGTAGGAAATGGTAATAGAGCAGTAGGATCTATAATAACAAGTACTGATACTCTAACCTAACCCATTTTCATAGGCTGATGATGTACCGAGTCCCCTAAAAAATGCACCTGTCCTAACGCAACAATATGTACATGAGTATCTCCCACAAAAAACTTACAATATAAGGCTTGATCCGAGGGAGGAGGTGGAGGCTCAAAGTAAGCAGGTGGGGCAAGGTAGTCCGGGTGAGCAGACTAAGAAGGCAGAAAAATGAAAAAGGTATATTAGTGTTTTAAATTTATAAAATAGAAAAATTGATTAAAATAAAATAATATACCTCGAAAGGTTGCACAGACGGGGCAGGGTAAGCAGATGGGGTAGGGTAGTCCGGGTGAGTAGGCTGAGAATGCTGAAAAATGAAAATGTTATATTAGTGTTTATAATTTATAAAATAGAAAAATTTATGACAAATAAATAATATACCTCGGAAGGCTGCGCATATGGGGTAGATTAAGTAGGTGGGGCTAGGTAGTCCGGGTGAGCAGGCTGAGAAGGCAAAAAAATGGAAAAGTTATATTAGTGTTTAAAATTTATAAAATAGAAAAATTGATTAAAATAAAATAATATACCTTGAAAGGTTGCACAGACGGGGTAGGGTAAGCAGATGAGGTAGGGTAGTCCGGGTGAGTAGGTTGAGAATGTTGAAAAATGAAAAAGTTATATTAGTGTTTATAATTTATAAAATAGAAAAATTGATGACAAATAAATAATATACCTCAGAAGGCTGTGCAGACGGGGCGGGGTAAGTAGATGGGGAAGGGTAGTCCGGGTGAGCAAACTGGGAAGGTTGAAAAATGAAAAAATTATATTATTAATTATAATTTATAAAATAAAAAAATTGATGACAAATAAATAATATACCTGGGAAGGCTGTGCAGACTGTGACTATCTTGACAAGTGTTCTAATAAATCCTTCTACACCACTGCTTGAATTTAATCACCCATAGACTATTTCATATCTTTTATCTCTTCTTTTAAGGATTCTATTTCTGGGTCTCTTGATTGCTTACTCTTACCAAAAACCTTCCGAATACTAACACCCACCTGATATCCTCTAACACGACTGGGGTGTTCTGCCTTTCCCAAAGCAGTGTCTAGGATCTCCATCCTACCCTCGGGGATAAAAGAGCCCTGTGTCTCTTACTCCTAAAGTTTATCCTAAAATAAAAAATAAAAAAGTTATATTAGTGTTTATAAATTATAAAATAGAAAAATTGTTAACAAATAAATAATATTTACTTAAAATTCTATCAGCCACTTGATGATATTCCTCTGTAATATACTGTTCATTTTTTCTTCTTCTTGATCATTTCCATTTCTCGTGGCGAGTGAGAGGATATGGAGGACCAAACTGGACCTCTTCTGAACCACTACTTGATCAAGCTCATAATGCTTCAATTTTTTCTTCAATCATTTTCTGCTCCAAATACGAATACCCTCCACATAATAAAGTATGAGGGTATACGTTTCTCAACTGGATCTTTTGATGAGATCTCCTGGAGGCTTGTTATATAAAAATAAACTACTAAGTAATAAGAAAAATATAGCATAAATTTTAAAATATAAAACAATTACCATACTTGAAATTTATCTTCCTGAAAACTTTCAACAAATCACTTCCATGTTTCTTCATCTATATACGGATACTTAAGACATGGGATTTCAAACCTTCTCTTTCCAAAAACATAATTTCTTTTCAGTTTGGTTTTAAAATCTCTCCATCGAACCGTCGCTAAAGAGAGATGTCTTTTATTAATTTCTTTGGTTTCCTCAAAATTGAATGTCATCTATAATTGAATAAATTAAATATGTAATTTAAAATATATAATATTCAAAAAATGAGATAAAATAAATAAATAAATATATTTTACCATCACGGCCTCCCAAAGCTGCTGCTTCACCGTCCTGTCCATTGACTTCCAATCAGGATATAAAATACTAATCCTGCAACGGCTCTGCATCACTATATAACTGCAAACTGAACTGCATTTGGCTCAACTGCATTATTATTATCATCAAAACGGATGTGTACTTTTTCATCATCACGATCAAGTGATAGTTTTGGTAAACATGTAATACCACGTTTACCAACTTGAGAACTTGATTTTTGAGTAGTAACATGAGAAGTCTCCTCCGCCAAGGACGCATCAGCAGTCCTGCAATTTTTTTTTGTAAATTAACAGTTTTATTTCATTAAATAAGTATATTACTGAATATTTAATAATATGTCAAAATAGATATACCTTGGTAACTGCTCCTCTCTACATGTATCTGACATTGCTACTAGAAAGTGTAATGAAATTTTGTGTACCTGCATATCATTATAAAAATGAATAATTAGAAACAAGGAAGACAAAAATAAGTAAGTAAAAAAAGAGGCATGCATTTTTAAGTTTCAAAAATGGAAACAAAATATAAATATTTACCATAAAAATTAGGAGACTAATTTATTATTTCCCCACATGCCTTCATCATGATCAGTACGTACTGCATTCACTATGTCTGTCTTATACACATTGTAATCATCTGGAAATTGTGTAATAGATGAATAAGGCTCATGTAAATCACTAACATCATCAGAATCATCCTCATCACCCAAATGTTATCTTTTTTCCTTTCAAAACAACTAACCACTGATCATTCGACAAATCAATGACATAAAATACTTGTTTTACATGTGTCTCCATGATAAATGGTTCCTCATTATAATTAAATCTTTTCAAATCAACCAGTTTAAACCCATATTCATCATGTTTCATACCACTATTACTATCAACCAAATTACACTTAAAAACAGTGACTTTAAATTTAATATAATCAATTTACCATATGTCTTCAATAACTCCAAAATATGATGTTGATGCAGAAATTGGGTTTTTATCTTTGGCACTCAAAAAATGCACTACTTCAGCAAAAACCATCACACCACTATTCTGAATGGCACTCTTGTCATCCAGGTTTTTTGTGTAAAATGTGTATCCATTGATATCAAAACCAGACCATGTGATCAAATTAAGAGATGACTCCCCTGCTAACCACTTCAATGTTTCTGATGCAGATATATCTGGGGTGACTTTATCTTTAAACCATGAAACAAATGTCTTCTTATGCTCAATCATCAATCACTTTTCGTTTCTTTTTTGATATCATAACTTTAATTCAGCAATATGTGAGGATATATATGATTGAACCTCATCTGTGTTGTTCAAAATGTATAAATGTGCCTGCATCACTTCATCACATGGAATGAACTTTACCTTTAAGCCTCAAACCCCTCTACCTTCACTATCAACTGTCATATGTCGAGATACAGGGAGACCAATATGATCCACCTCATTCAAATAATCAGTACATAACTCAATCACCTCTTTTGATACATATTTTTAAACAATAGAGGCCTCTTGTCAATAAGTATTTTTAACATATCCTTTCAAAATTTTCATATTTTTTTTAAAAGGATACATCCATCTTAAATAAATAGGCCCACATATTCTTATCTCACGCACCAAATGAATCATCAGATGAACCATTATATCAAAAAATGTGGGTGGGAAATACATTTCTAGTTAACAAATAATAAGAGTTACTTTATTCTCGAACACATATAACAAATTTGGATCAACGAAATTTCTAAAAATGGATTTGAAGAAATTACATAACCTGATGACAGTCTTTCTGACAGCTATTGACAATATACCACGTACTACTACTGGTAGAAGTTTTTGCATCAACACATGGCAATCATGATATTTCATACCTATTAATTTACAATCTTTCAATGAAACCAAATTATTCACATTTTAAGAAAAACCACTGGGTACTTTAATACCATGAATACACTGACAAAAATTCATCTTTTCAATCTTGCTTAATGTGTGACAAGTTGGAGGTAAATATGTTCTGTTTCTTTTCACAGTGGGAGCTAACTCCAAACGTATTCTCATTAATATCAAGTCCAATCTAGCATGCAATCCATCATTTTTCTTTCCTTTATGTCTAACAAAGTTCCAATCAAACTGTCACATATGTTTTTCTCAACATGAATAACAACGATGTTATGTTTTATCTCTAAAAATCTCCAATAAGGTAGTTCGAAAAAAAATATATTGCTTCTTCCAGATATGTTTTTGAAAACCAGAACTTCTTCTCTTTCCAAATGTCGAATCAATATCTTTCACTCTATCATAATATTCTTTAGCTAAAAATGGTCGAGGGGGAAGGTTGTATTCTTGTAAACCGTTAAATGGTTTTTTCAATCTACGATAAAGATGATCAATTCACAAAAATCTTCGATGTCCCATGTACACTGACTTTATTCTATTCTGCAATTGATAATGTGAAGTATGTTCTTCACAAATTGTACATGCTTTATGTCCCTTAACACTATATCCAGATAAGTTTCCATATGCAGGAAATTCGTTTATAGTGAACATTATCATAGCACGCAAAAGAAAATACTCTTTCTTGTATGCATAGAAAACTTTAGCACCTTCCTCCCATAGCAGTTTCAAATCATCAATCAATGGTGTAAGATACACATCAATATCATTTCCTGGCTGTTTTGGTCCAGAAATCATCAAGCTCATCATAACATATTTTTTCTTCATACATAGATGTAGGGACAAGTTGTAAACTACCAGAAAAACAGGCCATGAACTATGTTGGCTACTGAGGCTCCGATATGGATTCATTCCATCAGTACACAATCCCATTCTGAGATTTCTAGCTTCACTTCCAAAATCATGATTTTTTTTTATCAAAACTCTTCCACTATGGTGAATGGAAGGTTGAAGTAAGTTACCATCATAGATGAGCTCATCTAAATTCCATATTAACCTTTTTTCATCAATTGAATTTGCAAATAGACGCTTCAAATGAGGAATTATTAGATGGTACCAAATTTCTTTAGCAAGAGTTTTGATTATGGTACCTAAAAATGAATCAGAATTGTATGAAAAAAATATTGGATTATATCATTGGAAAGTACAAAATTTATTTTTCATGACGTTATATGACATCACCTGAGAATTAATATGAGTTAACTTTCCCATCTATCTTATAGCGTGATGTTCCACATGTAGGACAACTTGATAAATATTCATTTTTTTCCTATACAGTACATAATCATTGGGGGAAGAATGTATCTTTTTATACCCCAATCCCATTGGGAATAATATTTTATTCCCCTAATAATTGGAATTTGGAAGCCCGTTATCTTATGGAAGTAGCTCTTTTAAAAGATCAAGTAAACTGGAGAAACTTTTATCACTCCACCCATTTTTTCTTTTAAGTTAACTAATCTCAAAACTGCTGATAACACTGTATATTTACTGCAACTTGGGAATAATGGTTTCTCAGAATCTCCATAAAATTGTTCAATAGTTGGTGTTTTTTCGATGGTTTCACCACCTAAATCACGAATTAATTCTTCAATATGATCCTCTTCCTCATTATGAATATCTTCGTCAATATTGGATGTTGAATTTTCAGTTCTTTCACCATGCAAGATCCAACGTGTATAATTAAGGCTAAAACCATAACAAATGAGATGATCCTTGATTTAACTGGAGTTTAACTTTCTCATATTTACACACTTCACACATGGACATAAAATCAAATCAATATTTTGAAGATGTATTTTAGAAAATTCCAAAAAATTATCAACTCCTTTTTCATATTCACTAGTGGTTCCTCGTAAATGAATCCAATTACGATCCATTAAATACTTGATATCACAATATAATTGGTGAATATATTAAAACATATAAACATTTAAATATCTATCAGATAAATTGTAAACAAAAAAATATTTAATAAAAACTATTGATAATCAGATAGAAAACATCAGATATGAAACACATTTACAAATAGAGTAAACATTTTATTTTCATATTATATACATGTGTGTTATATTGATATTATAATTTAATTATAATATCATTATCTTAAAATTTATTAGTTCATTTTACATAGTTGTTGCATTATTTAGATGTTTCATGTGTCAAAAGTATTGAAGAGTGCATTAATTTAAAGGATGCAGTAAGTGTATTAGGTGAAATTTGATTGGAGTCAATGTAAAAATATACAATTTGTTGATAGGATATTTAAGAATTGTTGTTGAAAGAATATTTAACCATGTCCTAACACATTTAAAATAAAATATAAACTATCAATTAAAGCAAATCAATAACAAAATTGAATGATAAATTATTTATCTAAAAATTAAAAAAAACTTACAAAATTTGAAGTTCAACCCGAATGGAGATCCTCAATCCAAACTGTATTCGGTATAATGACTTCGAAAAACAAACACTACAAAATATATACCAACAATGATAATAAAAAACCAAAAATAATGATAAACAACAACTAAAATCGAACCAACATTGAAAGTCGCGTAAAATAGGGCTATGGAAGAAGAAATAAACAATGAAAGATAAAATAAGAGATAAAAATGAAGAACGCAAACAGAAAATCATGAAAATAGAACAAAACCATCAACAATGGCCTTCCAAGATCACAAATAGAGCTTCGAAGGTTGTCGGGAGTCCAAGGTGCCACAGAGGGCTTCGATTTCGACGATCCAACAAAATGAGGGTTTCGTGACCCCGATTAATTTTAAGACTTTCGGCGTCGGTTTTGTTCAAAACCGACGCCCAAAATTAAAAAAAACATTCTGCGTCGGTTTTGAGAATAACCGACACCCATAATCCCTTTTTTTATTTTTGACGTCGGTTTTTACCAAAACCGACGCAAAAAATAAATGGATTTCTATGTTTCGGCGTCGGTTTTGGAGAAAACCGATGCTGGAACTTCAACTTATGGCATCCGTTTTCTTTAAAACCAATGCCAATTTATTATTATTATTATTGGCATTGATTTTCTTAAAAACTGAAGCCAAAACATTTTTTTTGATTTTCCGCGTCGGTTTTCACAAAACCGATGCGAAATATCATCGAATAATTTTTTTGGAGTCGGTTTTACTAAAAACTGAAGCCATAAATTTCCCTCACATACTATTAGCATCAATTTATAAAAAACTGATGTTATTACATCGACGTTAAATCCCGTATTTCCACTAGTGTTCTATTCTTTTATGCTCCTAAAGGAATAGAACATTATGAAGAAGTTGATGAAAAATAGAATTAAAAACTAATGATAAATAGAAGAATAATTTTCTGATAAAAATAATAAAATATATTAAAACACTCCAAACACTTAATAAGAAAACATTACATTAGATAGAAGAAACAAGATCTCCTGTGGGATCTTGAAGATGCTTCTTCCAAGGAATTGTGCAGTAAGGGAGAAACAACTATAAATATAAGAATAAATTTACTACACATGATAAAAGAGAAAAGAGCACCTATAATAGCTTACTACCAAGGCTTTGGACATAAAATAAGAAAAAAACAAATGGTGGATAAAAAAATAACCCACCATTGATGTTCAACGATGGGTAAATTTACCTACCATTGAAGTCCAAATATGATTAAATGTACTCACCATTGATGCCTCGACAGTGGGTCATTGACCCACTATTGGGTTCCAATGGTGAGTAAAATCACCCACCGTTGGAAATTTTCCAACAGTGACTTGAATCACCCACCGCTGGGTTATTCCAATAGTGAATTTATTTATCCACCATTGGAAAATACCAATAGTGACACGAAAAAGAATATTAACTAATAGGAATGGATTTAAAACAAAGAGAAACTGAAACATAGAGGAGAAGAAGGAACGCCTTAGAAGAAAAAAACGATCTTCTATTTTTTAATAGAGGATTCAATAAGGATAAGTCGAGATAAAATGATATAAAATAGAAATTTTTATGACATTAAATTAGAAGATTTGGAGACATAGAAGATCACCTGAAAGGTGGAGAGAGACTAGAAAACCAAGGAAAAAGAGGAGGTTGAGCCACTATTAGCTCGAGTGAAGATGCAAGACAAACCAACAGAAAAATGAGATTAAAACTGAAGGTTAAAAGATAATTAGTTAAAAACTCTAGAGACACTATATCAATCACAAGTGTATAGGATATCTAGTGTAAAAATGAAGGAGATGAATCATATTCAAAAACTGAGCATGGGGTTTCAAAATATGAGTGCACAATGAGAAGGAAATCGAACAGATGAGATTTAAATGATTAAACAATCGAGATTAAATGTCATTTTTAAACATTTTCCCACATCAAAACCAACTATAAGAGGCCGAGTAGTATATTAAGAAAGGTGTTCTTAACATCGACCAGAACAAAAACACAACACACACAATATGCGGGTCTTGTGGGCTACCCATGCCCAAACCTTGTGGGCATGCCCCTATGGCCTTATACACTGGTCTTTATGCTTATATCATGCACTATGATTGAACTATATTCTGTGAAGGCCATGAGGTTTGGACCTCCCATGAGGGTAGACCTATGGGTCCCCTTAAGAGTGGTTGATGGTTTGGCCTAAGTAGCATGTGTAACAGGCCTTATTTTTCACAACACTTAACACAAAAAGAGAGTATAAAGATAAGAAACCAAATTAACATAAATAAATATTATAAAATATAAATAAAAAAATTATATTTAAACTATATTGAATTTAATTAAATATGGTGTAAGAGTAATTTATCGAAATAAAGAGAGATAAAAATGTTAATACCCAATTAAAAACAATCTCCCCCTTTTTGTAAATTACAAAACATAACATTTACTAAATTTTCAAACAAATTTGATTTTTTTATTAAATATTAAAAATATTTCTCCCCATTTTTGAAATTTATAAAAAATAATAGTAGTAATCAAAATTTAAACCAATTTACCTTTTTAATTTTAATAAAATATTTAAAATTAAACATAGAAAATAATTATCATAATATTTATAGAAAAATTGCAGTGTTCAAGTAGAAATTGATATCTAATTAAAAAAACTAATCAAAGTAATATAAATAACTTTTAATTATAGAAAACATGAAAAAATTGAATATATTTATCAAATATCACATTAAAATAAAAAAATTCCTTTCAATAAAAAACAATTACTATAATAGTATAAAAATGAAATATTCAAAGAGGGAAGAATTAAGATAGTGATATTTTATGAATTATTTTTTAACCAGAATGTTCTAATTATCATTTTAACAAAGTAGAAAATATCAATGAAATACAAAGCTCAAGTAAATAAAATTGAATATATTTATTAAAACAAAAAAAGTAGTAAGCAAAAGTTAAGCTTCCTGTATATCCAATTCAAACTTCAATTTCTCAAATTTAACAAAATCCAAGGGTTTTATAAAAATATGAGCTAATTTTTTCTTAGTTAGAACAAATTATAAACATATATCACCTTTATTTACATAAACCCTTTGAAAATGAAATCCAACATCAATGTTTTTAGTTTTTGAGTGATGAAGAGGGTTTTTAGAAATTGAAATGAAACTAGTGTTATCACAGTATATGGAAATTTTATTAAAATTAATATTAAAATCATAAAAAGTTTGATTTATCCAAATACTCTGTGAATAATAACTAGCAACAACAATATACTCAACATTAGCTGTTAATAGTTCTACTAATATTTGTTTCTTAGAGTTCTAATAAATTAATCTTTTTCCTAAAAAATGACACACACCTGAAGTGTTTTTCCAGTCAAGTCTACAACCTCAAAAGTCATAATTAGAGTAAGATAGTAAATCAAATTATTTTTCATTAGACTAGAATATTCCAGTACTAAGATTACCTTTGATATACCTTATTACTCTTTTAACAACTTTAATGTGACTTTCTTTAGGGTTTGATTGATATCTAGCAAAAAAATAAACAAAAAACATAATATTTGGCATAGAAGTAGTAAGATAAAAAAGTCTTCTTATCATGACTCTATACAAATTATCAAAAATAGACTTTTCATATTTATCTGCATCCAGTTTAGAGTTTGTGCTCATAGGGGTTCTCATAGTTTTACAAGAATCAAGTCTAATCTTTTTAAAAAGTTATTTGGCATACTTAGCTTGATTTAAGAAAATACCATCTTACCTTTGACTAATTTGTAAACCAAGAAATTTTTTTAATTCTCCTATTAAACTCATATCAAATTAATTTTTCATTAATTTTGAAAACTCATCACTTAGTTTATTATTTTTAGAACCAAAAATGATTTCATCAATATAAATATGTATAATCAATATATCATTTGAAACTTTTTTTATAAATTATTTTGGATCAACCTTACCCTTAACAAAATTATTTTGTATGAAAAATAGAGTTAGTCTTTCATATAAATATTGAGGAGATTTATTAAGACCATATAAAGTTTTAGATATTTTGAAAATGTAGTTTGGAAATTTATTATTTTTGAAACCGATTAGTTGTTTAACATAAACCTCTTCTGAAATTACACCATTTTAAAATGAATTTTTTTACATCCATTTGAAAAATTTTATTTTTTTTTAAATTACAAAATCTAATAAAATCCAAATGGATTTTAATCTATTAAATGGTTAAAAGGAATCTTAAAAATCAATTCCTTCTTCTTGAAGATAACCCTGGGTAACTAATCTTACCTTATTTATAACTATATTACCAGATTCATCCAATTTATTTCAAAAAATCCATTTGGTTCCTATAGTCATCACGTCTTTAGGTAATTAAAATATATTCCATACTTTATTTCTATTAAAATGGTCAAGTTCATCATGCATGGAATTAACCTAATTAGAATCTTTCAAATCATCTTTCATATTAATATAAAAAAAATCAACTACAAAGGCATAATTAGCATTGAAATTTAAAATAGAATGTCTAGTTCTAATTTTAGATTCAAAATTTTCTATAAATTTTTCAAAAGAGAGATCTTTGTTAGTTTTCCAAATTAAAGGATTAGATTAAGAATAGATATAATCCCCCTCAACTAATGCATCATTACTTCCAGGTTTATCTTCATCAAAGTTTAATTCTTTAAAATCTTCAGCATTATTAAAAAAATTATTACTCTATTTATCATTATTTTAAATAAACTTAACATTCACAAATTCTTCCATTTTATAGTTCTTTTATTGTATACACTATAATTATTACTATTACTATAATATCCTAAAAAGATACCTTCATCAATTTTTGAATAAAACTTGTCTATATTATCTTTAGTATTTAAAATATAGATAGTACACCCAAAAACTTTAAAATAGCCAGTTTTGGGTTTTTTATTCTTAAAAATTTCATATAGATTTTTCTTCAATAAAGGTCTGATGTAAACTCTATTTAAGATATAACAAGTTGTGTTAACAGATTCATCCCAAAAATATTTTGGAAGGTTGAATTCATTAAGCATTGTTCTTTCCATTTCTTGAATAGTTTGATTTCTCTCTCTACAACACCATTCTATTGTGGTGTTCTAGGAGTGGAAAAATTATGAAAATATAAATTATTTTTACATAATTTTTTAAATTCAAAATTAAAATATTCTCCTCTATCACTCTTAATAGAATAAATTAATCGACCTTTCTGATTTTGAATTTTCTTATATAAAGTAACAAACTTATTTAAGGTTTTTCTTTAATGAGATAATAAAATATTCCAAGTAAATCTACTAAAATCATCAATAATAAAAAATACATATCTTTTAGAACCTAAAATAGAAGTTCTCATGGGTCTAAAAAGATCAAGATGTTGCAGTTTTAAGCATCTAGTGGTATTAACCATATTAACACATCTAAAAGACTCTTCGTGCTTATTACCTTTTAGAAAAAAATCACATACATAATACTTACAAGTACTGAATATTGGAAGTTCCATAACCTCTTCATGTTTAGATAACTTGTACAACTGTCAAAGATAAACATAACCTAGCCTTATGTGCCACATAATTTGATCTGTATCTATAATATTTAAGTATTTTACGTTATGCTAGTCAAGTTCTGAAAAATCAATAGAATATATATTTTATTTTTTATTATCATAAAATAAAACAAAATTATATTTATAAAAAATACATTTATTATCTTCAAAATTTACATTCATTCAATCCTCACATAGTTGTGATATGATAATTAAGTTATGTTTTAATCCTTATATAAAAAGTACTTTAAAAATTATAAAAAAATTTAATATATATATACTTCTAAAAAACCTTTAACCATACCTTTAGAGTTATCACAAAAAATAATAGTACCTTAATAATAATAGTTAAAAGATGAGAAATTATAAATTTCACTAGTCATGTGCCTTGAGCACCCACTGTCTATATACCATGTGACTTTGGAACTATTTAGGCAAGATTCCTACAAAACAAATTAAGAAAATAATTGTTTTGGTATCCAAACTGATTTGGGTCCACTTGTACTAGTATAAAAAGATTTAGGTATAGGTTTGAGACATTTATTTTAGGGTAATATAGATGATATTTTTTTTATAAATGAATGTCTTAGTATATACTAAAGACCGAGTAGACTTTAAAGAACAATTTTTTTCATAATTCCCTTTCAAATTTCAATTAAATCAAGTAAAATTTGAAATATTCCCATTTGCGCCTTTAAAAAATACAGTTCTGTATATATTAGGAACCTAATTATTATATCCATAACCCCTTTTATCATATTTGGGTTTGTTCATATCATTATTTTATCAAATTTCTCTTGGCCTTTAGTAAAAACAAACAAGGTTTCCTTTAAACCAGTAATTTCCTTTTTAAGGTTTTATTCTCTTTCTGAATAACCTCCAACTAATCACATAATTTCTCATTTGAACATGATCTAGAATTTTTAAGCTTCTTATTTTCATGTTTAAGATGCTTTCATTCCTTTTAAATTTTATCTAAATCATCACATACTAATTTAAATCTTCTGTGTTGATCTTTATCATTTTTTAATAAGAAATATTTTATCATTATATTCTCATCTTTAAATTTAAGTAGTTCAGAATATAAAACCTTTTTTATGTTCTATATTACTTATAATAGAATCATTCAGTTTTTAATCTTATTCTTTAATCTTTCTATTTTATATTTGGATTTATCTATATAGTTCATCCATTCTCAAGACAACCCTTTGTTTTTTATTTTTATTTTGAGCAGTTAATTATTTAACTTTATTTTCAATATAGAATTCATACCATAACTATAACTATAGTCAGAGTGTACCTCATTTACATCAGTAGTCCTAAAATAGATATTTGAAGATTCTTTTTCACTTTTAGAACCAACATCACTTGAGTGTGACTCTACTGTACAACTCCATCCAGTAATATAAGTATTTTTTTGTCCCTTATTGTATTTCTTATCTTTTACATCTTGTTTTAATTTTGGATAGTTTGATTTTATATCCCCCTTTTTCCTACACTCATCGCATATTAATTCAGAAACATCATATTTACTACTTTTACCTATTTTAATACCCTTTCTGTTATCCTTTTGATAATATCTTGTAGGACGCTTCTTAAAGCATCTCTTTCCCTTCATGTACCTATAAACACCTTTGGAGAAATTTTTAATTTCATCCTTTTCACTTTGCTGTAACTCAGAATCAGAAGAATTAACAATAACATTTTATATTTTATTTAAATGAAATACCTTTTCTTTTATCATGGTCATCATCATTGTCATTCTTAATTTCCATATTGTATTAAAGAAGTGTTCCTATCAACTTATTCATCGAATATTCAATAAAATACTTACTTTATTCAATAACAACTTTCTTTGAATGCCATTTATTAGGTAGAGCTTGAAGTAATATTTCGATGAGAGATTCATTCTTCATGGTCTATATAATAGAAACCATGATGTTGAAAATTTTTGTGAATCTATTATACATCTCATTTTTGATTTCTTGATCAGTCATTATAAAATTTTGAAGCTTAGCTATCTGTATACCTAGCTTGGTTCTCTAAAACTTATCAGTTCCTTGATGAGTGAATTTTAAATTTCTCTATATGTTAGAATCATTTTTATTGGATGAAATGTGACTATACATATTTATACTTAAATATTATTATAAGTAATTCATAAATTTTTAATTTAAAACACATTCTGTAGCATCATTACTAGTGATAGTTTCTATTTCTACTTTAGGCAGTTTATATGGTTTTGAAATTATAGCCCAATAATCAAGAACTATATTTTTAAGGAATACCCCCATTCCATTCTTCCAATAGACATAGTCACTTCTATTGGAGTGTGGTGTCCTGATGGGATTCAACATCTCGAAATCCTGAATATCCATAAAAAATCAGTGGGTATTTTCCTTGGATTTTTAATTCTAGGATAACGGTTAGTTCAGAAAAAAATAATGAAACAACTAAAACCAAAACCTTAAAAAGAAACCATGCTCTGATACCAATTGTTTTTTCCCTTGGTATGGTAATAGTGACCAGAGGGGGGGGTATTCCTTTTTGATTTATTATTACAAATACTAATTTATCAGAGTTATAACAGTGTTAAAAGTTTCATTGTCAATAAAACATATAACACATGAAGTTTTTATAGAGGTTTAGACCACCAATATCCTAGTACTATCATCAATCTCATCTACTCCTTGCGGATACCGTTATGCACTAAAGAACCTCACTTTTTAATGGGAGAGATAACCTGATTACATACAAAAAAATGTACCTTTTTTAGATCTGGCGGTACAACCCCCGACTTTTGAAGGAGTCATAACTTACCTACCTTTTATCTGGGAGGAACAACCCTACCTTCCTTTTAAATGGGAGGAATAAACTAATGATAGCTTTTGGATGGAAACATATTAAACTAAAAATCTATAGGACTAATAGGTGATAAAAAGTATTACAACAGAGAAATACAAAAAAATTAAAACATCAGTTGAGAAGTTGATGTAGAAATTTGTAGCAACTCTTGTTCTTTGATCACATTAGGGGTGGAAGATGAAAGCGATAAAGATCTTCAGTGATCAGAGTAGAATAATAGATGTTGAAGAAGTTTTTTGATCAATTTAAGAGAAACAAAAAATGTATCATCGTATTCTTATCGAATAGATCATTTACACTAGTACGTGTGTTTTTATCCTTAAAGAAATCTCCCAAAATGTTAAAATAGAGGTCTATAGGAGCGTGTCCATGTCCAATATCTACATGACACTTATTAGTGTATAAAAATATTATAATATGACCATTACCATTAATTTGGTAAATCTGTGATGAAAAAACATAATCGGGATTGTATTTATTCATGAAATATAAAATAAAACATTTAATATATGAAGAGTAATAATTCTTAAACAAATAAAAATTGAAAAAAAATTGAAATAATAATATAATTTTTCAGATTATATATATAATAGAATGTTGTGAAATACAAAGAATCATATGAAAAACAATCTGCATGAACAAGTGTAACAAAAAAATGTTACAATTATTTTTAAACACTGTTGTAGTTATATTTCAACATAAAATAATGAAACATTTGAGAAAGTAATTTATTTTAATAATATTAATTAAAATTAAGAAATAAAAATTTTGGAAACATTTTTTAACTAATGGTGGGTCATGACCTACCATTGAAAATAGAGAATAGTGGGTTATTGCCTATCGTTGGAAATGCCCAACAGTGTAGAAAAATAGTATTACTTACCATTGAAATTTTAATAAAAAATAAAAATAATTAAACAAAATTAATAGTAATTCCATGCATCTTAATATGAAATGGCTTCATGTGAAGTATAAAAAAATAACTTACTGTTATATTTCTAACGGTGGATAAATTACCTATCATTGGGTTCCAATAGTGGATCATAGTAAGCATAAAAAAAAATCAAAATGAACTTAAAAATAAATAACTTAACTAGTATTTCTCAAAGAATCATGAAATAATGAAAATCAAATAGAGTGAATCAAAATGAAAGCTACTGCCATGATTTTATAGACCTTGAGGAATAAAACATCATGAAGAAGATGGTGAAAAACAAAATTAAAAAATAATGATAAACATAAGAATAATTTTCTAATAAAAATAATAAAATATATTAAAACACTATAAACACTTAAGAAGAAAACATTGCATTTGAAAGAATAAACAAGATTTCATGTGGGAGCTTGAAGATGCTACTAATAAGGAATTATGCAACAAGGAAGAAACAACTACAAATATAAGAATAAATTTATGGCACATGATAAAATAGGAAAGAGAATATATAGGATCTTATTTCCAAGGATTTGAAAAATAATCAAGAAAAAATAGTGGGTAAAAACATAACCATTGTTGATGTTCAATGATGGATAAATTTACCCACCGTTGAAGTCCAATGGTGAGTAAATTTAACCACTAACTATTTCTTGATGATGGTGCATTGAACCACCATTGGGTTCCAATGATGGGTAAAATCTTCCAACATTAAATTTTTTCCAAAGGTGAAATCAAAACATAGAGGAGAAGAAGGATCACCTTAGAAGAAAAAATGAGCTTTTGTTTGCTCAAGAGATGATACATGAAGGATAAAACAAGACAAAAAAATATAAAACAAAAATCTTGATGACATTTAATTAGAATATTTGGAGACACATAAGATCTTTAGAAAGGTGGAGAGCAACCAGAAAACTAAGGAAGAAGAGGAGGTTGAGCCACTGTTAGCTCAAGTGAAGATACAAGAAAAACTAGAAGCTAAATGAGATTAAAACTAAAGGTTATAAGATACTTGATTAAAAATTATAGAGACACTATGTCACTCAAAAGTGTATGGGAGATCTAACAAACAAACAAAGGAGATGAAGTGAGTTGAAAAACTGAGCAAAAGAGTTCAAAATACGAGCTTGTGATGAGAAGCAAATCAGACGGATGATATTTAAATGATTTAACAACTGAGATTAAATCCTAGTTTTTAAAAATAATCCCACATTGAAAACAACTATTTGATGATAAGTGTTATATTAATCAAGGTGTACTTAACATCGGCTAGAACAAAAACACAACACACATGACCTACAGGCCTTGCTAGCTACCCATGCCCAAACCTTGAGAGCACGCTCCTTTGTCCTTATACATGGCCCCATACGATTATAGAATTCACTGTTATTCAATCAGATTCTGTGTGGTCCATGAGGGTTGGACCTCCCATAAGGGTATACCTCTTGGTACCCTAAAGAGTGGTTGATGTTTTGACCTAAGTGGCATGTGCAGTAGGCATTATTTTGTTACAACACTTAACAAAAAAAGATTATAAAGATAAAAAACCAAATAAATATAAATAAATATTATAAAATATAAATAATAAAGATTATATTTAAACTATATTGAATTTAATTAAATGTGATGTAAGAGTATATTATCAAAAAAAAGAGTGATAAAAATGTTAATACCCAATTACAAACAATGTGTTCATAGAGCTAAAATTCTAGTTTTCAATTGGAGGGATCTAAAGGAATAGAATATAAGAGTGGGATTGTATGAACAAATGCATCAAATGATAATATATTTTATGGGGAATGTATAATTAGGCTTTCTACTTCAAGGTTATGTCTCACAATGGGAGGAAAAAGAACAATTGGGCTTTGATTAGGAACACCACATTTAAGGAGACAATGGTGTTAGGGGTGGTGGATCAAGATACAAAATAGTGTAAGGATAGATATGAATCCATTGTTTTCAAGAGATGATTATATTCATATAATTCATAATAACTTGATATTTCTAAGTGCCCCACTTTGTAGTGAACTTTTTTCACTCCATAGGATGCAGTCATGGTTCTAGAACTGGCCTAATAATCCATGGTACAAACCATCTAGGAATTATATGAAGGAAAAGAAAGGTTCTATCATGAGAACTGGGGTGATTGGGAAACCGAGTTTAAGTATATTATCCATATGTTCAATGTATAATACATGCACTAGATTATTTGGTTTTCCATTTTGGAAAAAATCTCTTCTTGAAACCATCCCAACACCATGTAAAGAATCTCAACTTGAGAATGTGTCATAGTAGAGAAAACATAGGCATGAGGCACTGGTCTTTCATGAGGCAGGCACTAGAGTTGCTATAGGTAACCAAGAGACAGGGGAAACCTTTTGGGAGGACACACCATGGATAAAAAATATTCTTATTGGATTCCTCCACAATCATGGAAATTATTCCCTATTCAACCTAGTAGTTTAGAAATGAGTATTTATTAGGGAACTGTAGGACAAATTGTGGACTAAGATAGATTTTCTCAAAGCCACAGGTTATGGATCGTGCAACCATGAAATTTTTAAAGGGGGTGTTAATTCTTCACCAACCAATCTTGGAAAGAATATGGGTCCTCAACTAGTTTTTTTTCATTATTAAATGATGGTTCTAAGGCTTTATATCAAGATTCAACCTTGGAAGCTGATGTTTCCAAGTTATTGAAAGAATCTAAGGAGATAATTTTGTACGTGAAACCTAGTCTTACAGAATAGTAGAGATTGCATAGATGGGTTTGGATGGTTAACCCTCCACTTCTTGGTTTACCTTAGTGAGGATCCTAATATAGAGTTATACTCAAGGATGATGAAAATTTTGGGTGTCATGGAGGATGGTGGTACATTCATTTCTAGTTCGTTTCTTTACATTCCATTCTTGACTACTTTGGGAACATTAGTTATGGGTTGTTTCCTATCATTTTTTGGGGATTTTGGATATCTTAGTTGGACTTTTATATATAAATCTAGTTTATAAAGACACATCAAGGATTCATAGGAACGTACTCCTAATGTAATAGCTAAACTGATGAATACATGCATGTTATAGGAAGTGGATGTGACTCTAGGACTTCCAATTGGGCCTTTGGAAAGGATTTTAATGATTATAGTTTCATTATAGGGTACATTCCACCCATGGAATGACTATGGAGTTCCAAAAGTATAGATTTCCTATAGTGGAAATGACGGTGAAAAGCTAAGATATAGAATAAGAGTTGGGAAGTTGAGTGATCAACATAGCACACAACTAGGAAAATAAATCATGGACTGACAACTATAGCTACCACACAAAAAATTCACCATTTTTCCCACCTTTAGGACAAGGTGATTTTCAATGGGGTAGAAGTGATAGGTATTCAGGTTGAAGGGCTGCGTAGTAGGGATGATAGGGTAGGGATGTACATAAGTTGGCACATGGAATTAATTTATAGTGATGGGATTATCTTACTCTTTCCATTAGTTTTTTAGGATGAAAGTGGAAGTAAATGGTTATTAAATGTTGGTGGTTGGGGGTAGGTGAGAGGTGTGGAATTACTTTTCATCATGGAGTGCATCTGCTGGATTGGGGGGGGATATTGGGGGGTCCCTTGAGTCTCTCTATCTCTCTCACCCATTATTGTTTGTCTTCTTCATTATCCTATTGTAATCCTGGTTTCATATGATTTATATAAAAATCATATTTGGATAATTATTTGTGAGGTATAGTTCCTAACACTTAATAACTCATTCCATACTTATTAAATAACCATATCAAGTCGATGCTTTAATCCCAATATTTAACATCTTATTTTGGCCCAAAACCAAGGTTAATGAACCATGTTCAACACTTTATTTCAAATAAATAAGCCGTATAACCATCACCAAAAGTCAAACACAATCCTTTACACACCAAACAATAATTGATATGTTTCAGTAATATGTTTAGGCATGGATCATATAAATGGTATCTTAACTTCAATCCAAAAAGTGTTCATATAAACACTTCATATTTATGGGAAGCAACAAATGTACAAGTAATCATAATCAACACTTATATTTAATTTAAAATTTGAAACACCTTTTAAAGGAGTTATTTATATTCAATTAAATCTTTATTAACCCTTACATACCCATGGAGTGAAATATCAACCTATATAACATCAAATATATCATTAAATGTTTTTGAAAATTTATATAATATTTCATGGAAAATAATATTTTTTGCTAATAAAAGTATTAAATTAAGAATTAATTCATATATTTTTTATATATACATATATATTTACTTTATTAAAATGGTTGAAAAATAGTATAGATACAAACTGATTAAATATAAGAGGTAATTTGAGATTACATACTAAAAAAAACATTGGATAATTTTGATCATTACAATGACCATTAAACAATGTCCTAAAAATTAATAAACTAAACTATTACTAAAGAACCTTTGTGATAAATTTTTTAAAAAAGTTTTTTTTGATAACTAACCTTATTGTATAAGAATATTATTATTTTCCATGAGTTAGATCCAATCCATTATAATGATATTTTTTAAGAAAGTTATTTTTTTTGAAATAATCGTATCCATCTACATAATATTCAAATCATTGGATCCAAAATAATCGGATGAATTTTTTTTTATTTTATGGAAGTTTACCTTTACTGTAATCTAAGAAAGAAATAATTTACTGAGTTAGAAAGAAAAAAGTTCCTGAGTGAATAATCCATATTATTTTTGAAGAGTTTTTAAAGAATATTGTGAAGTTATAAGTTAAAAAATTTTCATACTTTCTAAAACAAGTATGACAATGCTTTTCTGATCATAAAGTTCTCACAAATCATCAAAACTTTCACAATAAAAGATTTTGAACAAATGGTGGATAGGTTTGAATAATTTCAAGATTGCAGTATAGAGATTCCATCGTAATAGGATATCCATCATAATGGGAATTCCATCATAATGGGAATTCCATCGTAATGAGAATTCACTTCCGATTCCCTGTGAAGGATACAAAATTCAGATTCATCGAGAATGATACAAAATTCAGATTCATTGAGAATGATACAAAATTCAGATTTATGGAGAAGGATTCAAAATTTGAATTTACTAAGAAGGATACAAAATTTGAATTCATTGATAAATAAAAAGAAATAAAATTCACTGGTAAATAAACGAAATTAGGATTCACTGGGAAAGAAACAGAAATAGGTTTCACTGAGAAAGAAACAAAATTTGTATTGAACTTATTATGAAGAAGACTCAAAAGGAAAAATTCCATAAGTTTTATGAAAAGTTTAGGAGGTCAAACTTGAAATTCAATTTTTCATAAATCTCAGAGAAATCTATGGAGGTTTGAAGAAGTCAATTTGAATTTTTTAAATGTGATATATTTTTAGAGTTTTTGAAATTTGAGGAAGCGAGGAAAGTTTTCAAGTTTCCACTTTTGTTTTATAATTCACCTATAAATACTTGCTCAGATCATTCATTCATTTGTGAGCTTTTACACAAGTGGAGAAGCTGGAGTACAAAATAAATAAAGTGAAAGTCATTTCCGACTAGAGGCCTCGTGAGGAGGATCAAATAGCTGAATTTTTGTTTACTAGATTGAGAAAGATCATATTGAGAAGACTATATTAAGTCGATCAGATTGAGAAGATCATATTCACTCAACCAGATTAATTTAATCGACTAAAGAAGATTGTATTGAGAATTTGAGAAGAGTTTGAGTTTTTCAAATTGAGAATGGGTTCATTGTATTGAGCCCATAATATTGAGAGATTGAAATCTAGACTCATCATATTGAGATAATCAGATCCAAACTCATCATATTGAGAGAATCAGATCCAGACTCATCAGATTGAGAAAATCAGATCCAACCAAATCAGATTGAGGATTCAGACTGAGAAATTGTACAGTAGTTTCAATAAAGTCTTTATTCTTTTGTTTGGATCAATTTTTTTATTAGAAAAAATTGTAAAATTATGGTAGTCACTATTGTCTTTCCTATTGGGATATAGGAGGTTTCTAATGAGAGTTGTAATAAGTTGTATTTACTTATTCATAATAGTGTATTTTCATAGACCCATGGGAGTGGTTATGGAAAGGATGTAGGTTCTCACACTGATGTTGAACCCTGTAAATCTTGTGTGATTTACTTGCTTTCCTAATTTTACATGCATGAGTATTTACTAAAATTTGATAAAGAAATAAATATTAATAGGTTTTAGGGGTTATGTTTCTATAAGTTTTGAAACTTATAAAAAGTGAACAACTGATTCAACCACCCCTTATCAATTGTTATTAGATCCTTTTGAACTTACATTGGTATTAGAGGGAAGGTTCCATTGTTGAATCCTTATCATGGGTAATATCAATTATATCAATAGTATAGGAATTCATAAATTTTATTGAAAAAATTATTATGGATGAAAAAATAGGGCTATTACTTATCTTTTATCTCTTATCTTGGAAGTTGTTGATGCTACTACTATTGGGTTTCCACCTATCGAGAAAGTTTTCCCAATGACCTTTACTGATAAGAGAAATATAAAATTTATGGAAAGGATAGAAATGCTATTCTCATATCCTTATCAGAAAATGTTCATCAGAAGGTGATGGGTCTCAAAACTTCAAAAAGTATGTGGGACAAGCTAGAAAGTGTTTTCGAAGGTAATAAAAAAATAAGGAAGCAAAGATACAAATATAGCGTAGTAAGTATGAAGACATGATAACAATATATGAAGAAATAATTAATTAATACTGCACAATAGTAAATGATTTTTTAGCAATATCAGAGGATTTAAAGATGTCCTGTAAGATTTTACAATTGTGAAGAAACTTATGAGAAAAATTATGGACATTTTTTATTCTAAAATTTATTTCTTAGAAGATAAGTATGATTTATCTCTTAATGAATTTCAAAACTTTCATGTTTCATATGAAATGAGGAAATCTCTAATGTTTAAAAAGAAGATAAAATATGAAATGGATTTTGAGGCTATGATAAAGTTAAAAATTTAATATATTGAAGATTTTTATCCTTGTGACTCATAAGATAAAGAGTATGATGAGTTAAATTAATAAAATCATATCTATTATATCCAAGAACTATCGAAGAGGAAGAGGAAAGTATGGAGGTAAAATTCCTCTCAAATTTTTTGAGTGTGGTGGAATCAGACACTTTTCTATGAATTTACACAATAACAAATTTAGATAATATAAAAATTATTTCAATGGAAAACCTCAATGGAAGAAGTGGAATAAAAATGATAAAGAAGAAAAATCTTCAAATGGATACAAAAAGAAGTTTACTAGAATCAAAATAAGTATGTTTAGTAAGAAATTTGAATCAAACTCAACTGAAAAAAATTATTCTGAAGATTAAAGTTCATAAAAATTCATAACTTTTATTACAAAAGTTATGAAAACAAAATATTCCTCAGAGAGTGAAGAAGGTGGTGAAGAATATTATAGAGAGTATAAACTTAGAATAGAACTTTTTTCAGGTCTTGAGAAAATAAAAACTCTCAAGAAAGAAATTAGAGTAAAGAAAAAATATTTTGAAGAAGTTGATGATGGAATAAAATATTTCATCAAGAAGGATGATAAATACATTCAGGAGATTTTAAGTTAGAAACTTAGAATTGTTAAACAGGGAAAGATGATTGAAGATCTTAGTAAGAAGCTGGAATCTAATTAATTTGAGGTTAACAAGTTTCAATAAAAAATTCTTGAGTCTGAAAGTACCTTGAGGAAGATGAATGAAAACTTAAACAAATATTTGGAAATAAAATATGAGACTTCTAAAGATGTTGAGAAGGATCAATATGAGAATCAGGTGAAATATTATCTTATAAAAAATAATGTTTCATCTAATTATTTTAACATTTCATGTTCCATAAAAAGTATTCGGAAAGATTAGGTGGAGAAAGGATGTGATAAAACTATCAAATATACAAAATTAGAAAACCCAATCAAAAGAAAAGATGGTCCATATCTTGAGTATGTTAGAGATAAATGAAGTTACCAACCTCATCAATGTTTATACAAATAAAGATATTTTATAAATAGAAAATCAAGATTTGATGGATATTGTTGGTGTTATGGAATCTATGGGCATAAGGAATATAATTGTGGGAACAACTTATCTCTACCTAGAAGAATATTTGAGAAAAGTGGAAGAAATAGTGGAATTAGAATGAGTAACTTTCTTAGCTTACAGAAAGTTGAAAAAGTGAATTCACAAGATGTTAGAAACATTACAAAAAAAAAATAAATTTGAATGTTTGGAATAAGTTTTTGGAAGATGTGATAAAGATGGTCACCATGAAAAAATATGTATTAAACTCCTTCAAGAACAAATTTCTTATGATAGAAAATAAAAGAAAGTTTAAAAGAAGATAGTTTAGGAAGGATATTTTGTTTTCAAGACAAGTTTGAAAGTAAGTAAGAGTAATGGAGCATGGATACCTCATAGTGGTTGTTCTTCATATATGATAGGTGATATAAAGATCTCAAAACATGTTGAAAGTTATTATGGAGGGTAATTTAACTTTGGTAATGATAATTCCTTAAAGATCATAGGAATCAGAATGATTGAGATTGAATCTGAAAGATTAAAGTCTAAGGAAGTTTTATTTGTTGATGGGATAAAACATAAATTACTTAGTGTAAGTAAACTTTTTTATGATAGAAAAGAAGTTGTTTTTAGAAAATATTTTTTTGTATCATCAAAAGTGTGAAAGATGTAAAAGTTATTACAAAAGGAGAAAGAACTAGTGTGAATCTCTTTCAAATAGAAGAATTCAACAACTCATGTTACTTGAGTGCTGAAGATGAAAATAAATTGTGGCACTAAAGACTTGGCCACCTTAGGTAGAAAAACATGAATAAATATTCTAAAGT
Source organism: Viscum album (assembly GCA_963277665.1). Taxonomy (NCBI): domain Eukaryota; kingdom Viridiplantae; phylum Streptophyta; class Magnoliopsida; order Santalales; family Viscaceae; genus Viscum; species Viscum album. The sequence continues at coordinate 1,059,005,791 of OY728133.1, forward strand.
TGATGTTGTTCGAAATTTTATATAATTGAAAAGAATAGATGAATATGTTTGTATTAATTTCCATAAAGTAAAGATGACTAATAAAAATCATAAGAGAATTGAGATTTGATCTACAAGACCACTTGAGATTATTAATTATAATTTATGTGAGATGATGATAAATCAATCAACAAAATGAGATTTATACTTTATCAATTTTATTGATGATTTCAATCAGATGAAAAAAATCATCTTTACAAAGCATAAGTAAAAGGCTATTGAAATGTTCAAATTATTCAGAAAAGATGTTGATAAAGAATTGGGGGTTTCCATAAAAATGTTGAGAACAAACAATGGTACCGAATTAACAAGAAATACTTTTGAAACTTATCTAATAAATCATGGTATCAAATATCAGTATAGTGCTCTATATAATACACAAAAAAATGGAGTATCATAAATAAATAATAAAAGTTTTGTGGAAATGGGAAGAAGTGTGTTAGAAGAATACAAACTATTAAAATTATATTGGAGAAAATATGTTAATACTGCTGTACATATTCAAAATAGACGCTTGTTTAGACTGAAAACCAACATGAATCCTTATGAAATTTACTATAATAAAAAAACCTTCATTGAAATACTTCAAAGTTTTTTTAATCTCATGTTTTATCAAAATCAAAAATTCAGATTTGGGAAAGTTTTATGAGAAAGAAAAGGAAGAAACTTTTATGGGTTATTCAATAAATAAAAGAAGTTACAAATTTTGAAACAAATGTTTACAAAAGTTAGTTAAATAATATGATGTGAAGGTAATTGAAAATAAAATTTCCTTAATAAAAGTTGTTGAGAATGCTAAGGAGGATAAAATAGAGAGTTCCAACAATAGTGAAAGTAATTCAAAACATCCTTATCAAGATTCAGAAGAATCGTGTGATGAGGAAATTTAAGATGGGAAAGAATCTTTAAAATTTCATACCTTAAAAATATATGTTGAATCCAAAAACATTATTGTCAATAAAAAGGCTCCAGTTTAGACAAGAAGGAAGTTGATATTAGAAAATCAGACTTCACTTATCTCAAAAGTTGAACTTGAACCAGTTTCAGAGGATATTCAACATAAATAATGGGTAAATGCTATGAATGAAGAGTTGGATCAGATTGAGAATAATGAAACTTGAGAACTTTTTTCATAGCCAGTAAATAAAAATGTTATCAAAACAAAGTGGTTTTATAGAAAAAAGTTAAATGAACATGGAGAAGTTTCAAGAAATAAATCCATACTTATTTATAAGGGATATGCATATGTGGAAGGTGTGGATTTTGAAGAAACTTTCCATAGTTTAAAGATTATAAACTATTAGAATGTTTCTTTTAGTGGCCGCACATTATAATTAAAAAGTTTATGAGATGAATGTAAATCTAGCTTTCTTAAATGGTGAAATTGAGGAATAATTTTATATTAAAAAACATTGTGGGTTTTTACTTGATGAGGATGAAAAAAAGTTTTTAAATTGAATAAAGATTTGTATGGGCTGAAACAAGATCCATGTTCTTAATATTCTAAACTTGAAAATTGTTTTAGAATTTTTAACTTTTCTAAAGGAAAAGTTGATAGAAACTTGTATGTGGAAGATGTTGACTTTAGATTTCTAATTGTAATTGTTTATGTGGATGATATAATTTTTATTGGGTATAGAGATGATGTTTATAAAACATTTTATAAGGAAATAAAGAATAATTTTGAAATGTCTATATTATGAGAATTTACTTTCTTCCTTTGATTACATGTTCAGCAAAAGAAAAAATACATTTTATTATCTCAAGAAAATTATGCTAGGGAATTGTTAAATAATCTTGGGATGAAATAATCCAAATAAGTTTCAAATAATATTTTAGTGAGCACAAAGTTTAGTAATGATGAATCTAGAATAAGTGTGAATAAAAAAGACTTTCATAAGCTGATAGGAAGTATTCTTTATCTTACATCCTCAAGGCCTGATATTATTTATGTTTTAACTTTGTGTGCTAGGTATCAAAGTAATCCAAAAGAATCACATATGTTGTCAGCAAATAGAATTTTGATATATTTCAAAGGAACAAATTCACATGGGTTGTTATATAAAAGAAATTATGAGATGAATTTTATTAGTTATACTGATATCGATTGGGCTAGAAATTATAATGATAGAAAATCAACCTTAGGAGGAAAATTTTTCTTGGGTGAATGTTGTGTGAGTTGGAATAGTAAGAAACAAAGTTTAGTAACTTTGAGACTAGTTGAATATGAATATGTTATAGCTACTTAGGATTGTACTCAAATATTATGGATGAAATTTTAGCTAAAAGATTTGAAAGTAAAAGTTTCTAAACCATTGAAGATAATTTGTGATAATCAGAGTGCAATTGATCTCTTTAAGAATCTTGTCCAACAGTCAAGATAAAAACACATTATATAAAGTTTCACTTTATAAAAGATAAAGTTTATATTGGAGATGTTTTTATAGAGTAAATTTCAACAAAGTATCAGATTGTTGATATCTTTACAAAAGAAATTCTGAAAGAAAGGTTTATGGAATTAAGGCCACAACTTCATGTTCAGCCTCCTACCATGACTTCATAAACCTCATAAGGAAGAAAACCCCACAGTTCTTTTGATTATGTTGACAAAAGAGGATAGAAAGTAACAAATTTTTTACTTTGTAATAAATTTTTACTTATCTTTTTTAAATGAATCTAAAGTTGTGGTTATCCTAAAATAGGGGAGAGAAAAAGAAAAGCGAGAGAAAAAGAAAAGTGTGAGAAGAAAAGATAAAAGTAAGGTAGATTTCATCTTTACATGTACATAAAATTTTCTTTCCATCAAGGGATGAAGTTCCTTCAAAAACATTACTTCATCTATTAGTGTGATGTCAAGAAACTCTCTTTTGGGAAATGCTATGTTTTGATAAACGTAAAAAAACTTGAGTTGTTTATAAAAGTTAAGTTGTGAATTTTTTTGAGAGTTGTAAAATTTGTTAACAAGGGTTGTCAACAAATCCAAATGGGGAGATTGAAGAACCTTTGTGATAAATTTTTCTAACAAAGTTTTTGTATTTATTGAAAAATACCCTTTTTGTATAAGAATGTTTTTGTTTTCCAAGAATCAGATCTAGTCCATCTTAATGAGATTTTGTAATAAATTTTAAAGTTTCTAAAAGAATTGGGTCCATCTTCATTGTATTCAGATCATCGGATCCAAAATAATTGGATACTGAAATTTTTGTTTGCTGGAAGTTTACCTTTGTTGTAATCTGAGAAAGAAAGAAGTTATTGAGTTAGAAAGAAAAAATTTACCGAGTGAAGAAGTTGTATTGTTGTTGAAGAGTTTTGAAAGAAGATTGTGAATTCAGGAGTTAAAAAGTTTTCATACTTTCTAAAACAAGTTAGACGATGCTTTTTTGATCATAAATTTCTCACAAATCATGAAAAATTTCATGATAAAATCTTTTAAAAAAATGGTGGAGTGGTTTGAAGAACTTTAAGGTTGTAGTATGACGATTCCATCTTAATGGGATATCCATCGTAATGGGAATTCTATCATAATTGGAATTCCATCATAATGAGAATTCAATTCAGATTCACTGAGAAGGATACAAAATTAAGATTCACTAAGAGGGATATATAATTCAGATTCACTAAGAAGGATGCATAATTAAAATTCACTAAGAAGGGTACATAATTTATATTCACTAAGAAGGATATAGAATTCAGATTCACTAAAAAGGATACAAAATTCAGATTCAATGAGAAAGAAAAAGAAATTATATTCACTGAGAAAGAAATAGAATTTAGATTCACTAATAAAGAAATATAAATCAGTTTCACTGAGAAAGAAACAGAATTCTTATTTAGTTGATTATAAAGAAGACTCAAAAAGAAAAATTCTAGAATTTTTATGAAGAGTTGAGGAGGTTAAACTTGAAATTCAATTTTTCATAAATCTCTAAGAAATATAAAGAGGTTTTAAGAAGTCAAAGGTAAAGTTTTAAATTCAAGATATTTTTGGAGTTTTTGAAATTTGAGGAACCTGAGAAAGTTTTCAAGTTCCTCTCTTTTGTTTTATGAGTGAGCTATAAATACTTGCTCATATCATTCATTCTTTTGTGAAATTTTACGCAAGTGGAAAAGGTGGAGTGCTGAAGAAATCAAGTGAAAGTCATTTTCGGCCAGAGACCTTGTGAGGTGGATAGACAACTGAATGTTTGTTTATCAGATTGAGGTAGATTGTATTGAGAAGATCCTATTGAGTCAATTGGATTAAGAAAATCATATTAAGTCAATTGGATTGAGTCAATTGGACTGAATAAGATTGTATTGAGCATTTGAGCAGAGTTTTAGTTTTATAGATTGATAATGGTTTCATCATATTAAGTCCATCATTTTGAGAGAATCAGATCCAGATTAATCGTATTGAGAGAATCATATCCAAACTCATCGTATTAAGATAATCAGATCCAAACTCATCAGATTGAGAAAATCAGATCCATCCAAATCAGAATGAGGATTCATACTAAGAAATTATGGATAAATTTCAATAAAGTATTTATTATTTTGTTTGTATCAATTAATTTATAAGAGAACATTGTAAATTTATGGGAGTTAGTATAATTTTTCCTATCGGGAGATAAAAGGTGTCTAATGGGAGTTTACATAAGTTGTATTCACTTCTTCATAATAGTGGATTCTCATAAACCCACAGGTGTGGCTATGGAAAGGATGTAGGTTCTCACACTAAGGCCGAACCTTGTAAATCTTGTGTGCTTTACTTAATTTCCTACTTTTTCATACATGGGTATTTACTAAAAGTTAATAAAGAAATAAATATTAATAGGTTTCAAGGGTTAAGTTTTTAAAAGTTTTGAAACTTATAAGAAGTGAAAAACTGATTCAACCACCCTTTCTTAGTTGTTATTCAATCCTTTGGAACTTAAATTACTAATATAATAAAAAAATTCATAATCAAAAGAAATCCAAATTTAATTTAAAACTCCCACTGATAACATTTAGAGCCTACACAACTCCTAAAAAAATAAAATACCACACTATACAATCTATAAAAGATTCATAACATCGACTTATCATCATAAAATCCCTAGAATAAAATTTAAATACCAATAATATAATTTAACACCATGATTTTTCATGGAATTAAACATGGTCCTTGAGATTGTGAATTGACAATTAATGCACAAAAATATTTATAAAGTTCCAAATTTAATTTATAAACTCTCTAAACACTTCCCACAAACCCATCACACTTCTCAATAATACAACACACCTATAAAAAATTTAAAAATACATTCATCAATGGTCTATCCTGATTGAATAAAATCATTTTACATTTATAAAAAACCTAGACTTTAATAAAAACATTTCATTTACCTCATAAAACATTTCATGCATTTTCAAAATCATTCATGATTTAAGAAAACATGAAAACTACTTTTTGTTCAATTTTAACTTGTGAAATAAACTAAAGATAAATCAACACTCCTTTCAAAATCGAAACCATTATTGAAATATGAAACTAATTTATGAAAAAAAAATCAACAAATTCCATGTGAAAACTCTTTAAATTAAAATTATTTGGGTCATTTAAAAAAATTCTTTTTTTCAAAAAGAATATGGTCACTTACTTACATATAACATACATTGATCCTAAAGACCAAATCTAATATACCATAATTGAACTCCCACTGGGTTCTTATCATGAACCAACTCGGGTTGACCCTGAATCGGTCACCCAAGTCGATCTGCAGTAAGGCCCAAGAGGCATTTCCGATCCTCCCAGGCTAGCGACTAGTGACAGGGCATCGATAGAGTACAAACGGAAACAATTTCTCCTAATGAAAATAATCTAAGTAGTTGAAATAAACAGAACAATGAAAAAAGGATAAATGAAAGAGAAAAAATAAAGGAAGAACAACATCATGACTAACATATCCATGATTTAGACTCCACATAACCCTATTGGTTACTCTCCAATACCAAAACTGAACATCACCCAAGGCGACCCAAACCAAGCTAAAACCTACAGCAAGAACTAAAAACAAGAAAACACTATAGACATGAGTATTAAAACTCAGTAAGTGTACCCAACAAACTATTACCAAATCATTACCTTTAAATAAAGAATTTACTAATTTCAAGTTTGAACTACATTATATAAAATATGGGTTTCACACACACTTTTAATTTCTAAAACAAGTAATAGTCCACTATCCTCTTAAATTTAAAATTAAGTTTAATGTTTGAAGGAAGCAGTGCATATACTTTTAAAACATTTTCATAGCCAATTTAAAATACAAATTTAGTTGTAAGCCAAGAGAAAAACCACACATAATACACAGCACACAACAAGGGCAATGGAAAATTAGTACACGCAGACCAAAAATAGATCTAGGCATATAAATCATCCACCACAGACAAATGAGCGCTGAATGAAACATGGGTCGAACCTAGGAGCTCATGAACAATCCAGAACGTACTATACATGTGATTCGTCCTGAAGGAATGCCCTATCCAATGATGTCATAACTCCCTAATACTCGACCGTTTCCCTACCTGGCCTGGTCGAGGGGCCCAATCACATAACAACAACCCAAGTATCCAACTGCTATGGGCCACTAGCCAGTGTGTAATCTAAACTAGTGGAACAATCCTTCATAGAAAATTCACTTACTATTCTAGGTTCCCATAGCGAGTACTAAGTGGGGTGACCACTGACATCAAACAAGAAACCAATCTAAAGCACAAGCATCCCAAAAAATAACTCACACAATGAATGTCACAACCCGACCCTACTCGTCTCGATCCGCAACTACCCAAGGCCTGCCTCCATAGGCCAGGGGCTGGCGACAAGCACCAAAGGCATAACGATCTCGGGGAGGCCTTCACCTAAGCACCTATACACATACACACAACCCACTCGATGAATAAGTTTAGAGTAAAAATAAAACAAAAGGACAAACAACTATAACCCAACCATAATCATGCATCAACTTCTAAATAGTACAAGTAAAGTGCTGAAAAGTACTGACAAGATAACTGAACAGAAAAAGGGGAAAAACACGTGCCCAACTAGAAAGGTGCCACAACCTGGCAACAGGTAAACAAAAGTAAACAGTTGGTTAGTCTCACACCTGAAAACCCTACTACGTCCATTGAACGCAGCCCAAGCTCCTGTGTCCTCTATGATCCTCCATAGTCTCGATCGACCTATCCATCGTCTTCAAGGGCACACTAAGAACAGAAAAATCCCCAAACAGGGGTGAGTATAAAGATACTCAGTAGGATGCCCCGAAAGCTTGAGGGATCAACAAAGGAGATACTAAAACTGTGATTAGTAGACTGAACAATAACAGTGTAAGAGTACAATAGAGAGAGTGGAACTCAACCCAACAGAAGGAAGTGGACTCGTCCAACCAAGAGGAACTAGACAAGTAAAGCACGTAGCATACCCCGCGCGTCTTCACCCATCCTAGGAGTAGAGTAACCGAACCCAAGGAGTGGGAACAAAAGTAGGGTGTATATATATATGCTCAACAAGAAACCCAAATGAGTGTGTAAGGGGATCTCTATCTCCAAGATCAGCCCAGGAAAAGCCTCCAATAGTTCTAAGAGTAGCTATCACTGATGCCCAAAAATTCCGCATGTCAAGCGACCACATCGCTAAACCATACAACCAAGGGTCCCTCTCTGGTAATCACAGAGAAAAATCACATACTAGCCTCATAAAAAGGGCTGAGTCTGAAAGAAGTCATCGGGTAACCCACTGCCCAGTCCAGCCGGAGGGTAAACCCCAAGAGGTCATCGGGTAACCCACTGCCCAGCCCCACTGGAGGGTAAACCCTAAAGTCAACGGGTAACCCATTGCCCAGCCCCGCTAGAGGGTAAATCCTAAGGTCAATGGGTAACCCACTGCCCATCCCTGCTGGAGGGTAAACCCTAAGGTCAACGAGTAACCCACTACCTAGCCCCACTGGAGGGTAAACCCTAAGGTCAATGGGTAACCCACTACCCAGCCCCGCTGGAGGGTAAACCCTAAGGTCAACGGGTAACCCATTACCTAGTCCCGCTGGAGGATAAACCCGAAATTGGTCCGATAACTCTACACTGCCCGTGCCATCACTAGGTGTCACTAATACCACTACCATGCGTAGGTTCGGAGTGCATCAAAGGAACCTCCGACCAACACCCTTTCATGTTTCCACATTTAATGAGATCTAGAAAGAGGCTCCTCATTCCCAAATAGATTACACCGTTGTAATCCTTGCGGAAAAACACGCGAGATAAACTATTTACTTACTGGAAATGGGCTCCCGATGGAAAAGTAATCCAACACCGCTTTATGCCCATACAACGTCTCGTGGGGCCTGCACCTCGGTCCAAAAAAAGGTCAGGAGAACTGTTCCATCGCGATGCTCTCAGAAAAACACGCCAAATCGACTATTCATACGCCCCAAATAGACGCCTGATGAAAAAGTCGCAGTACGCTGCACTCAGCTTAAAAGACAGCCCATGGGGTCCACACCTCAACTCCGGCTTTAACGCATGAAACCACCTAGTTCAACTTCGTCTTGATGATAGGGTCACAACGCCACTGACAATTCCTAAAACAAACTCCAGATGCAGAAGCTGCAACTCTCTGCGTTATGCAAACGGGGCCCTGTGGGGCCCACACCTCGACCCCGAAACATGTCATGCAAATCGTGCCATTGCGTTCCTTGAAGATAACCACAAGGCATAGGCTATTCATTTTCCATGAATGAAATTATGAAGCATCAGTCGTAAAAACGCAACATACGCCTGAAATCCGCCTCGTGGGGCCCACACCTCGGGCCCAAATTTAGGCGGGCGAATTGCGCCGTCGCAATCCCCTCGGAAGAACACTCAGAAACGAGTACTCAAACATCCCAAATGGATGTCTGGTGAAAAAAGTGGCATTTCACCGAAAAAAGTGTGAACCCGGACCTGTGGGACTCGCACCTTGTCTCCAACCCGAATGCTTCAGAAAGCATCTCAAAAATTCCGCATGAGGACTGGGGTCACGCTGCCACTGACGGCGCGTCAATCAGACATCCCAAATAGGAGTTAAGTCCGACACAGGATTAATTAATTAATTATTTTCATCAACCATTTCGTGCCACCGAGCAACAGAACCAAAACTGCAAAGGTTCTGATCCAACTTTGGAAGGACCGTCTCAACTCCAGGGCCACAATGCCCCTGACGGCGCATCACACGGACATCTGGCTCGCGAATCACGTATGTCGCAACTTTAATAACAATTTAATATTATTAAATTAAGGCATTCCGGGTCACCCACTTTCAGGCGCAGAAATCAAAAACCACAAAAGCCACTTCAAAAAGCCCATCTCACCGACACAAACTCGCATCCGCTGACGGCGCGTCAAACGGACGCGCCGTTTAGGAGATATGCCCCCTTGAACAAAAGGGGGCCTAAAATGGGCCGGTCTAGACCAGCGGCCCGCAACCCAACTGCGTGTCCGGCCTGACTCGCCACGGCCCAGCCGTGTGTCCGGCCTGACTCGCTGCGGCCCGCTCCAGCAACACCGGACCCACCTCGGGTCCAGTTCTTCAAATCAGACCGGCCAGTTGGCCGATCTTCTCCGCGTCGCCCGAGGAGGACCTGTGGTTTGCGGGTCCTTGTCCACGCCGCACCCCACCCGAGGTCAGCGCCTCGGGTGCTCCGCCCCGACCTCGACCGGCCGAGGCCACCACCTCTACCCGCCGACCGAGCACACCACCACATGCCGGCTGCCCGCGCCGCGGCCGCCTGATCTCTTCTCTCCGCCACCGGCTCCGCCGGTCCCCGCTACGTCGCGCCGGCAGTCGCCTGCAGCGCACCGCCACACCACCTATGGCCTGCACCACACCGAAGGCCCCCTAGCGCTCCTCCCATCCCTACTGTCGCCCGGCCGCGCCCGATGCCGCTGCTCTGGCCACACCCGACGCCGCCGTGCTCTGGCCTCCGCTCGTTCGCCGGTGCTCCGGCCACACCCCTCGCCGGAGTCGGACCTTTCGTTGACCGCCAAAACCGCTCTGGTGACCCAATTTCAAATCTGAAGGTGGATTTGGGATCCTTGGGAAGAGGCCTTTACAACGCCTACCCCCAATCGACGATCCGACAAGATTTTGGCACGTTCAAAAATTGGGACAAAGAACGCCGAAGAACGAGAATTAAAAACGAGGCTCCGATGATGGCCGTGTTCATTTGTCCATCATCCTAATTCTATAATTATAGAATTAAAATGAATAAATTGAAAAAAACTCCAAAAATTTACGAAGGTGTGAAAATTAACCAAGAATCCTACCTCGAATCGATCGTGCGTCGCTGGCGGCATGTCGATGACGCTCCTACTTCGATCCGCCAAGGTTCTGGCGGAGGTCGCTCCTCGATTCGATGAAGAACAGAAAAGAATGCTCAAGAACAAGAGAGAGAGAGAGATAGAGAGAGAGAGAAGAATGAGTAGAAGAATGGGTTCTCCCCTTATTTCAAGCGAATTTATAAAAACTCATTAAAACGCCACCCACGGTCGCAGATTCCAAAACCTCCACGCCTGCTTATTTTATATCATGCTTAGGAAAAAAAACCCATTTCAAACTCAAAAGAAGTCTTAGATTTCCATTCCAAGGCTTCATTAAAAAGTTATTCAAAAAGAACTTCAGTGATAAAAATCCCTGAGTCATTATTTTAAAATGACGATTTTTCCCTTGGGTGACATCTCTCACAGTAGGCCCGCGCCCGCAACTTTTACACCCCGCCTAGTGTAAACGACATGCTCCAGACGCAACTGTGCCCTTAGATTTCCGATTCAAGTTACTGTTTAAGATAAAACACAACCCTTCCATGTGTATAGTATAAAAACACTTAATATTTTTATAAAATTTATTCCGGGCACACCGGGCCTCAGAATCGCACGCCGTTTCAGCTCTAGCTCTGGAAATATATTTAGAAATATTCCAAAGTCTTTCAGGGAAAAAAATAGGTCTCTACATCATTCCCTCCTTCAAGAATTTCATCCTCGAAAAGAAAAACCAGGAAAAATAACTCGGGATACAGAGCTCGCACCTAGCTCTCCCACTCCCAAGAAAACTAGCACAACACCATGTTGGCACAACACACGAACCAAGGGATGGTTCGTACCCATAAGGTCTGCTACTTCTGATGAAATGTGTAGGAATAAGCATGAACCTCATCAGCTACGACACGTGGAAGACACCGTGCTCCCACTCCTACTATTGAGAGGGTAGGGAAAGATGGTAGGCAACCTATAAATCGCTTGCACGATTCCCGAACGGCCTAAAAAAACTTGGGGGTCTTCCCTGGTTGAACCTCTACTTTCCATGTCTTGACCGAAATCAAGATTTGTTCTTGGAACATGGTCTCGTGATTCCCTCCTTTAGAATACCCATCTGGCGAAACAACCAAGGATATCTGGTCACACAAGTTTTCACAGTTGGTGCATCACAACCGAGACTCTCTTACACGCTCAAGAAGTGGATGAGTCAACACCATAATTTGAAGAAAATTTGCACCCTCCTAGTCCAACAGGGTCAACTGTAGGGACGCTAACTGCTATGAAACTTCCCGCACTAGTCGAGCCTGGGACTTTCTTTTAAGAGAACCTACTAAAACACTGCCATTTTCCGGAACATAGACTACCTCTAAGTCATAGTCCTATAGGAATTTCAATCAGCACCATCACCTCAGGTTCAAGTCTCTCTGGGTGAGGACGCACCTGAGAAACTGGTGGTCTGAGCAAACCACAAAGCGCTCTCCCAGAAGATAGAATCTCCACATTCTCAGGGAAAAGACTACCACTACCAGAACCACATAGTGAAGAACGTAGTTCTGTTTATGGGGTTTCCATCACCTCGACCTGTAATTGATAACGGTATCAAGATTGACGTTGATCACACAAGGTACCAACGAATAGGGCAGGTGAGAAAATTCATACAACCGCCAGAGGCTAGACATGGAAATCATGTGGCATACCCCACGTGTCTTTTCCCCTCTTGGAAGGAGAGTAATCCCCAAAATAGACACTCTTACAAACCCACTAGTGGAACCTCAAGCAAAGAGAGGTAAAGTAGAAAATCTCCACTGGAAAACCTAGAACCTGCTCTGACACTCTATCACACAACCCTGCCATGAAAGCATATGTCAGAGGGTCTCATCCATCACACCTCAATAATATACACTTTGGGTGGTACCGAATCTCCCTCACAGTTTTGATCACATCACAAAAACGCATCTCAGTGGGGGAAGAACCCCTCTTTCCCATGCATTCAAAGCTACGTCAGACAACACCAACACAGGGTTACACCGACACCCTGCGTCACCCTCAGTAACCCCCCGAACAAGGAGTTAGACGAAAAGAGTACCTCACATAGTGTCTAACAAGTTCTAGTGGGAAAAGTAGAAAAATACAAAGAGTGTACCTCTTATAATTTCATGTGTTGCAGGATTGTAGACATCCATAGCACATAGCCGCCCGCAGCCCCGTCCGTCAGCTCCCTGAGCCTAACATGGGCCGCCTAGTGGTGGTGGAAGGACCTAGAAATGTCGTCCTCCAACCATAGTTCTTCCCGCTATTCTGCCAACACCGCCCCCCTGGGGACTACCCTATCCTTACCTGGGAGTTCTCTGATCACGACACTACCTCTGTCATGGCTGTGCATCTACCAACTACCTGGAAAACTCAGCACATTTGGTTGGGTATTCACATGCCACGTGACCTCGCACATCAAAATCATAGCACTAGTCCTCCCTGGGCTGTCTCGATAATCTATGATGTCCCCGACCATGTGCCTGAGTCTCATCAAGGGGAGACCTCCGACGCTGAGGCCCTGCCAATTGATGTCCCTCTGACAGAATTTTCTTTGTCACCAGTGCCTACTCCAGCACCCTGAGATAGATGAGGATGCACAAGGGCACTATGCTGGAACAAATATCCTCTACATAGACCTCGCTCAAACTTCTATGCTCGGAAGTTGCTATCAAGGACCACATACAAAGAGTACCGAGTAAGGTCTGTGAACCTAGTCACGTACTCAGCCACTTCCATCACTCCCCGCTGAAGCTTCAGCAGCTCCTGAAACTGTAGAAAGCGTAAGTATGTGGGGTAATACTCATCACAAAATAGCTTCTAGAAGTCATCCCACGAGAGTACCAACTCATCGTGCATCTGAGTAAACCTGTCTCTACTAATGCCAAACTGCTTGGTGGAAAAAGACTGGTTATCAAATCCACCATTTAACATGTTAGTGTCCGAACAAGACTGAAGAGGAAAACCAACGACTCTAGCCAACCCTTCACTGTTTGAGGGTATGGCTCACCATGGAACCTCAATGGTCTCTAACGCTGGAACTCACGTAGCGCATCCAGCCTGTGCTCATCATCGACCTTCGCTGCCGGTACTATCTGCTACTCCACAGGTGGAGGTTCTACTGCCTGTCCTCCTGGAGAAAGGGGTAATCGTTTGATGGATCTTGAACTAAGGCCTCGTTGCTCACGAAGTCGTTGTCATGAACCAGAGCTAGTATTCTGGCTGGATATCATCGCAGAGACATCCTGAATCTGATCAAGGAGTACCACGGTCAAATGAGCATATATATACCAACAACGATGGGGAGTTGACTCAAGAAGGATAGTTAAATACTCAATCTTATATGATGTACGAATCAAATTCCCCGCAACAAGTGTCTCAGTGTGCCGAGTCGACAAGTGGGTTATCAGGTTCATGGTGAATGGATACGTCGGCCGCCGCACCATCACTGAACTCCCTAGACTGAGAGCCGCTCTCGAGACACATTGACACTATTTACCCAAAACTCAACCAATTCCTTTTAGGAATGTCTGAAAAATTCCCTAAGGAACAAACCACCTCTGATACCACTTTCTCATGACCCGACCCTACCGGTCTTGAGCCGAAACTACCCCAGGCCCACCTCCATAGGCCAGGGGCTGGTGACATGCACTAAAGGCATAACGATCTCAGGGAGGCCTTCACCTAAGAACCTGTACACACACACACAACCCAATCGATGCAGAAGTGTAGAGTAAAAAGAAAACCAAAGGACAAACAACTATAACCCAACCCCAATCATGCATAAACTTATAAATAGTACAAGTAAAGTGATGAAAAGTACTAAAAAGATAACTGAATAGAAAAAGGGGAAAACACGCACCCAAATAGAAAGGTTCCACAACCCGGCAACAGGTAAACAAAAGTAAATAGCTGGCGAGTCTCACACATGAAAACCCTACTAGGTCCACTGAATGCAGACCAAGCTTCTGTGTTCTCTATGCTCCTCCATAGTCTCGATCGACCTGCCCATCATCTATAAGGGCACACCAAGTGCGGGAAAAGCCCAAGCAGGGGTGAGTATAAAGTTACTCAATAGGATTCCCTGAAAACTCAAGGGAGCAACAAAGGACATATTAAAATGGTGAGAAGTAGACAGAACAAGAACAGTGTAAGAGTACAATAGAGAGAGTACAGCTCAACCCAACAAAAGGAAGGAAGTGGACTCATCCAACCAAGAGGAACTAGACACGGAAAGCACGTGGCATACCCCGCGCGTCTTCGCCCCTCCTAGGTGGAGAGTAACTGAACCCAAGTAGTGGGAACAAAATTAGGGTGTATATATATATATATGATCAACAAGAAACCCAAATAAGTGTGTAATGGGATCTCTATCTCCAAGCTCAGCCCAGGAAAAGTCGCCAACAGTTCTAAGAGTAGAAATCACTGAGGCCCAACAATTCCGCACATCAAGAGGCCTCATCGCTAAATTGTACAACCAGGGGTCCCGCTCTAGTAATCATGGAGAAAAGTCACTGACTAGCCTCAAAAAAAGGGCTGATTCTGAAAGAAGTCTTCAGGTAACCCACTGCCCATCCCAACTGGAGGGTAAACCCCAAGAGGTTGTTGGGTAACCCATTGCCCAGCCCCGCTGGAGGGTAAACCCTAAATTCAATGGGTAACCCATTGCCCAGCCCCGCTGGAGGGTAAATCCTAAGGTTAATGGGTAACCCACTGCCCAGCCCCGCTGGAGGGTAAACCCTAAGGTCAACGAGTAACCCACTGCCTAGCCCCGCTGGAGGGTAAACCCTAAGGTCAACGGGTAACCCACTACCCATCCCTGCTGGAGGGTAAACCCTAAGGTCAACGGGTAACCTACTACCCAACCCCACTGGAGGGTAAACCTGAAACTGGTCCGATAACTCCGCACTACCCGTGCCATTACTGGGTGTCACTAACACCGCTACCATGTGTAGGTTCAGAGTGCGTCAAAGGAACCTCCAACCAACGCCCTTTCATGTTTACACATTTAATGAGATCTTGAAAGAGGTTCCACACTCCCAAAAAAATTACACCATTGTAATCCTCACAAAAAAACACACGAGATAGACTATTTACTTGCTGGAAACAGGCTCCTGATGTAAAAGTTATCCAACACCGCTTTATGCCCATACGACGTCTCGTGGGGCCCACACCTCGGTCCCGAAAAAGGTCGGACGAACTGCAACATCGTGATGATCTTGGAAAAACATGCCAAATCGACTATTCACATGCCCCAAACAGACGCTTGATGAAAAAGTCGCAGTACGCTGCACACAGCTTAAAAGACGACCCGTGGGGCCCACGCCTCAACTCCAGATTCAACACCTGAAACCACCCAGGTCAAATTCTTCTCGATTCTAGGGGAACAACGCCACTGACGACACCTAAAATGATATCCAGATGTAGAAGCTGCAACTCTCCGCATTATGCAAACGGGGCCCTGTGGGGCCCACACCTCGACCCCGAAACACGTCACGTAGATCACGCCATTGCGTTCCATGTAGATAACCATGAGGCATAGGTTATTCATTTGCCCTGAATGAACTTATGAAGCATCAGTCGTAAAAATGCAACATACGTCTGAAATCTGCCTCATGGGGCCCACGCCTCAGGCTTGAATTTAGGTGGGCGGATTGCGCCATCGCAATCCCCTTGGAAGAATACTCATAAACGAGTACTCAAACACCCCAAACGGATGTCGGGTGAAAAAGGTGGCGTTTCACCATAAAATGTGTGAACCTGGACCTGTGGCCCCGCACCTTGTCTCTAACCTGAATGCTTCGGAAAGCATCTCAAAAAGTCCGTATGAGGACTGGGGTCACGCTGCCGCTGACGGCGCATCAATCAGACATCCCAAACAGGAGTTAGGTCCGACGCAAGATTAATTAATTAATTAATTAATTATTCGAATCAGGCGTTTCGTGCCACCGAGCAACGGAACCAAAACCGCAAAGGTTCCGAACCAACTTTGGAAGGACCATCTCAACTCCAGGGCCACAACGCCTCTAACAGCACGTCACACGGACATCCGGCTCACAAATAACGTCCGTCGAAACTTTAATAATAATTTAATATTATTAAATTAAGGCGTTCTGGGTCACCTACATTCTGGAATAGAACTAAAAAACCACGAAAGCCACTTCAGAAAGCCCGTCTCACTGACACGAACCCGCAGCCACTGACGGTGCGTCAAACGGACGCGTCGTTTAGGAGATATGCCCCCTTGAACAAAAGGGGGCCCAAAATGGGCCGGTCCAGACCGCCGGCCCGTGGTCCAGCGGCGGGTCCGGCCTGACTCGCCGCAGCCTGCTGGCAACGACCTTCTCCAGCAACATCAGACCCACCTTGGGTTCGGTTCTTCAAATCAGACCTGCCAGTTGGCCGGTCAGGACCCGCGGTTTGCGGGTCCTTGTGCACGCCGCACCCCACCCGAGGTCAGCGCCTCGGGTGCTCCGCCCCAACCGCGACCGTCCGAGGCCACCGCCTCCACCCGCCGGCCGAGCGTACCGCCGCACGCCAGCCGCCCGCACCGTGGCCACTTGAGCTCTCCGCTCCGCCACCGGATCCACCCGTCCCTGCTACGCCGCACCGGCAGCCGCCTTCAGCGCACCGCCATGCCACCTCCGGCCTGCATCGCACCGATGGCCCCCCGGTGCTCCTCCGGTCCTTACTGCGCCCGGCCGCAACTACCGCTGCCCGGCCGTGCCCGACGCCGCTGCTCCAACCACACCTGACGCCGCCGTGCTCTGGCCTCTGCTCGTCCGCTGGTGCTTCGGCCACACCCCTCGCCGGAGCCGGATTTTCCGTCGGCCACCACAACCGCTTCGGTGACCCAATTGAAAATCCGAAGGTGGATTTGGGATCCTCGAGAAGAGGCCTTCACAACGCCTACCCCCAATTGACGATCCGACAAGATTTTGGTGCATCCAAAAATTGAGACAAAGAACGCCCAAGAACGAGAATTAAAAACGGGGTTCAGACGATGGGCATGTTCATTTGGCAATCTTCCAAATTCTAGAATTATAGAATGAAAACGAAAAAATTGACAAAAACTCCAGAAATTGACGAAGGGGTGAAAATAAACCAAGAATTCTACCTCGAATCAGTCGTGCGTCGTTGGCGGCATGTCCATGACGCTCCTGCTTCGATCTGCTGAGGTTCTGGGGGAGGTCTCTCCTCCATTCGGTGAAGAACAGAGAATAACACCAAAGAACACAAGAGGGGGGGGGGGGGAGAAGAATGGGTTCTCCCCTTATCTCAAGTGAATTTATAAAAACTCACTGAAACGCCACCCACAGTCGCGGATTCCAAAACCTCCATTCCCTCTTATTTTATATCACGCCTAGGCAAAACACCCCATTTCGAAATCAATGGAAGTCTCGGATTTCCATTCTGAGTCTTAGTTTGAAATTTATTCGAAAAGAATTTCAGTGATAAAAATCACTAAGTCATTATTTTAAAATGACGATTTTTCCCCTGGGTGACATCTCTCACAGCACTAGGCCCACGCCCGTAACTTTTACACCCCGCCTAGGGTAAACGACACACTATGGACACAACCGTGCCCTCAGATTTCCAATCCAAGCTACCGTTTAGGAGAAAACACAACCCCTCCACGTGCATAGTATAAAAACACTTAATATTTTTATAAAGTTTATTCCGGGCACACCAGGCCTCGGAATCACACGCCGTCTCAGCTCTTAGCTCTGGAAATATATATAGAAATATTCCAAAGTCTTTCAAGGAAAAAATCGGGTCTCTACAATGAATCACCCCCAATACACCCCAAGGATCAGTCCCTTGAGGGTTTTCAAGACAACTCACTTTCGTCAAGAGCCAAACAGGCCTTATGTAACTTTTAAAAAGACATCATTTCTCAAGAGAAACCAATACATTTGTTCACATGTCTGAATATTTTTTTTTCATAAAATCAGAACCACACTTAAAAATTCACAAATTAAGTTCAAAGGCCAAACGATAATTTTCACCATCGTGTGACATTTCATCAAGAAAAAATAATAATAATAATTTCAGTGCAATGAATAAAGATAAAGAGCTTTATTTATAGAAAATAATTATTCCAAAAATAATTATCTAATATTATTTCCCATTTATTGAAAATCAATGAAATATCAAGTAATTAATAAATTCTAAATTTAAAGGTGAGTGCAGTGGGGAACCTACCTTGAATCGTAGCTCGATCATGACCACATGACATGCCTCACACTTGCGCACAAATACATGCAACCTGCTGACCGCGGTATCATGGGTTTTCCTTGTCGACACAATACAACAATCACACAACAACTAAAAACACATAAAAACTAACTAATAATCCAAATGAATAAACAGCACAAAACCCACCTCGACACTGGTGCAAGTGAATCCGAACGAACCCAAACCACTCACCTTCGGCTGTGGGTGTTCATCGCACACCCAATTGAGAATAAGGTGCATCTCTGGTCATGCAAAAAAAGGAGTTAGGGGTCGATGCGGGGGTGCACTCATCGCACCAGCGATGTGGATGGCCGGAGCAGTAGGGAGTATAGTGCGTCGCAGCCGAAAGAGGGGCCAATAGGGGGTTGCTGGCCGGTAGAGGGGCCGAATGAAGGGACCATGCAAAGGCAGGGCGTCGCTAGAGAAATGCCGCGTAGTTTTAGGAGGGAGGCCAAACCTGGAAAGAGAGATGGTGCAATGGAAAGGGTCAGCGATGCCTATGGGTTGCACTGGAGACTGCGGCGCTGGAGGCCGTGCTGACTGAAGGTGGCGGTGCCAGAAGCAGCACCGACTGGAGGCGGAGGTGGTGGTAGCCGCATCGGCTAGAGGAGGTGGAGGTGGAAAGTGCGCAGGGAGAGGGGAGCGTGATGGGGATAGATCTATGTAGGCTTTGGGGGAAGGGAAGAGAAAACATAGGGGATAAAAGAAAAAAATAAAAAAAGGAATAAATAAAATAAGCAAAATAAAACTAATAAAAATAAAAATAAAAGTAATAACAAATTTAATCTATATAAAGAAAATAATAATAATAATAATAATACACATAATAATAATAAAAAAACTTTAATAATAATATAATAATGATAAAAATAATAATTTTAATAACAAATTCTTTAACAACAACAACAACAACAACAACAACAACAATAATAATAATACCAATAAAATTAATAATACTATTAATTATTATTATTATTAAAGAAAAATTTTTAACATTAATTTTAAATTAATTTCTTTATTCTTTTAAATTTTTAATTTAATTTGAAAATTGGGTAGGCTGCATGGTCTCCGAACCATGCCCTGCCCGTGCGCTCAGTGCTGTTATGACCAAAACACTAATAAAAATTCAAAAATTTGAACAAGGTCTCCCCCAACCCCGACCCAAGATGGAACCAAGGTAGAAATAAAAATCAGGTGTGACAGTTCTCATTACACCACTAAGAAAAATAAATACTCTCATATGGACAAGGAACACTATGAATCATGGGGAACTCATATTGGCGATGTCCCACTGATAGAGATAGAGGAAAAATACTTATATTTATATATGAAAAAAAAGAAAATTACACCAGTGGAGGTAGAATAAGACTAAGAGAATAAGAGAAAGAGGGGAACTCGAGATACACCCAGAACTCCCACCCAATCCATATAGTCGATCTGCCTAAGAAACCTTCAACATTTCTCTGACAAGGACTGAAACCTCTTCTAAGAGTGCACACCAAAGATGAATGGAAACTGGTAATGCATGCTAGTGGGTTAGACCAATGATAGATATAGAAGACAAACACTTGTATTTATATATGGAACAAACTAGAAAATTACAACAGAGGAGGTAAAAGAAGACCGAGAGATTAAGATAATTAGAGGAAATCGACAGGCACCTAGAACTCCAACCCAAGAAACATGCCCAATCTTCTTAAATAGCCTTCAATATTCATTTTATTTTCCTATCTCACCCCAAAACCTTCTTGTAACAAGACCCCCTATCTCCACATGGGCCCATATCTAACAAACTAAAATATTATCACATTCTCCACTTTTAACTAACCACCCCCATATGGACACTAATAACATTTTCTAGGGAACACCTTTAGGACCCATGCTCCATTAATTTCTCTTTATTTTAATCTGACATACCCTACAATAATAAAAATATCAATCATGAAAACAACTTATCAATATCTTCCATAGAAACAAAATTCCACTTCACAAAAATTTTAGTATGCAATAATAAAGCTTTCATATGCTAATTTATTCAAAATAAAACTTTCCATATAAGAAATCTAAAATTAAAAAAATCAATTATAAATGCTATAATATTCCTTGAAAACTACACACTCAAAACATTATAATGTAAATTCACTATAATGTTTTCTTTCAAAATATATTCTCCCCAAAATCTAATTAAACGAAAAATATTAAATCAATTATTTAAAATTTGAAAACATTAAAACCCTATATAAAACATCCCAAAAACCCTTTTTATAATACCTCTTTTAAAGTAAGAAAAAAAACTTTTATCAAAAGAAAACATGTTAACCTCATTTTTTATTTAAGGGAACACTTACCAACAAAACATGTCATTATCAAACAAGTAATAAAAAATTTATAGAAAAACACTCAAAAATTCACAAATTATCACATAGTAAGGATAGAGTTTTAAAACCATCATGATCTAAACTAAAATAAATTTTAAAACATTTTATTACACATTCTTAATAAGTAACATAATTTCTTTTAAGTATATTACAAACCTAAACATGTTTTCCCATAGAATTTATTATTACCCACTATGTTACTTATCATGTTAAACATACTTTATTAATAACTCACATATCATGGAATATAAAATAAAATGTTGTAAAAACTATATAATTTTGATTTATGATAGATAAAAATGATTCATAATTATCATATTCTTTTTTCTCTAATCATGTTCAATAATTATTAGACTCACAAAAGAATAAATTCAATGTAAAAAATGGCACGTTACTATCATGAAAAACTAAAAACATAAGACTGAAAAAATTTATATTATCATATTTAATGGTTATCATCAATCATTAATAAATAATTAATCTAAGCACAAAAATCACACATTTTAAAAAAGATAATTTAGTTACTAAGTTGGTTGAAAAAATTTCAAGGTTTTAGTGGTTATAAATCACTAACCTTTGATGAATGTTATCACTTATTAAAGTTTCAATTAACACTAGTTTCATGTTAATTTAAACAATATAAGAATGTGAGAAACATAAGCACATTAAAATAAACATTATAAACAAAAACACAAATCAATGAAGGCTGTAATCAAGAAATAACATTAGGAAAATCAACATCTTACCTATTTCCAGTAACCAATAAAATTCATAAGAAAAAATAATGATGATGCATCTTACAAGAATATATTTCTACCCTAAAATTGGTATGACCTAACTTTAGTATATTTAGTAAGCTTATAGTCCTTGAATCAGATCACAAGGGCTTTGTATATAATTTAGTTGGGCTCCCTAACTTATACAACACACTAAGTTTGGAAAATAATTTTTACCTATAAAACCCATGATATATTCACATGTTCCTAAATCCAAACTCCATAACAAATATATAATAACAATATTTAAAAAATCAACCCTCCTAGAACCCCTCTTGGTCTTGTAGTGAAAATTGGACTAACCCCTGATGCTCGCATCTAATAGGCCATAGTTAAGATACTAGCACAAAGGGTGAAAAAAATGCATATGGGAGGTATTACCCTTATAAATCCTAGGATAAATAAGAAAAAAAACCTTTTATCAACTCCATATAAATAAAAAATTCAAAAACTTAATAACATAAGAATGAATTTGTTATTATAAATGAATATAATGACAATGACTTAAAAATAAACACCACAAACAAGTCCTATTATAGTAACTCCAACTCCATAAAAATCCATGTCAAGCACTATTAATGTTTATACATATCACCAATTTCTCCTTGAAAACATTTAAAAATAGTTTATAGAATATATGGGTGAGAATACATGTATAATCAGTAATATCACCCCCAAAACCTCTCATGAAAATGTGAAAGAATGATACTAAATCCTCAGAGAATAATCAGTGAAAAAAAACTAATTAAAAAACTAGGTTTATTACCACCCATACTAATTAAAGTTCACTCACCAATTCCACACACAAGTATAGTAATATTATATTTATAAAAAATATATTTACCAGATACCCCACATAAACTTCCTCACTACACTAGTCACCTTCATGCCCCAACCACTAATTCCCTAGAACTATTATCCCTTTCATATCAACATAACAAATAAAACATAACCACATCGCTAAAACAACCACATACCACATACTATATCCACATACCATACATTTAATCTACATACCACATGCCGCAATTATAATTAAAATACACCATATAACCATTTCATTTCCTCATTATCACATCATTACCACATCACCACAACCATAACCTCATGAAATCACAGTCTATCCATAACCTTACAACATTATTAAAAATACACACTATGTTTTTGAGAGAGAGTAGTTAAGGGGGAGTATACAACCATTTATATCACCCACATACTAGATATTAGGGAAAACACCTAGAACCCAAAACTCCATATGGGTACCATTCATGTTACCCGACTCAGGTGGTGGTGTATATGAAATAACATAAACTATAATGAATATAATATAACACATAATCCCCACCTCAGGTAGTTTATAAAGCTTATGGTCTTGATATCAGATCACAGGGGCCCTATCTGCAGCATATCTGGTCTCCCTTGCCTACATAACACAATAAGTTTGTAAAATACTATTTCCCTACAAAACCCATAAAATATTCACTAGTTCCTAAATCCAAAAAACAATGACACCTCTAAAAACTACAAACTAACAAAAAACCATACAAAAACCAAAAATAAGCTATACAACTTAATCTCCTTTATTATTCATTACAGATTCTACAACATTAATTTACCAACTTTTGTACATTAATTAACCATTTTAACCTCCAACAATTACAATTAACCATATCCATACACATAATTCAATATTAAAATAACATTTATTTACCAATTTCATTGAATTTATTGATAACTTAAATAGTTTTTAGATAAAACATTTTCACTCCAAATTACTCAAATCATAAAAAAATTCTAGAAACTACTCTTGTCATGACCTCCTCCCTCTAAAGGTACCCATACTAGGCTGACAATGAAGGAAGGTAGATAATGAACCTCTAAGTCCCACCTTTAGTAATCCTTGGGTTAGAGAATAACACTTGGGGTATAATAAAATATCACACCTGGAATAAATTTCCCTCAATAGATAAAACATGGTTAGGAGATCAGATGAAAACCACTAATAAAATCCATTAAAAAGGGAAAATTAAAAACCAAACCATCCCTCAATGCATGTATAATGTAAAAATAAATACATAGAGTCTTTAAATAAATAAACAAAATAAATAATAAGAAAAAAACTCAACATAAATTCCAATGTATAAGATAAAAATATCTAGATTAACCCTTGAAGTCCCCCCAGAAACCTGAAAAATAGTTTGTATATACATAGGGTGAAAATAGAATATATACTAAGTAGGACCACATCCAAGGAATCTCATGCACATGTGAAAAGAGCATAATAATGCACCAGTGAAAAAATAGTAGAACCAATATACACCTAAATGGGTCAACTAACCAATATCATCCTCATTATGGTATGATCACCAACTAATTCACCCAAGTGTAATAATATAATAATAATAATATCGATAAAAGGGTACTCTGTAATGACCTAAAATTTTATCAATGAAATTTTCTTCCTAATAACTGTGTCATATTTAGTAATATAGTATAAAGAACATGCGGCATAAAATAGATCCAGAAATTTTTTTATTATAATCATTTGAACGTTACATTTAGAGAATAAACATGGCCCTAAGAATTGAAAATGTTATAATGAGATAAAAATAAAAAATAAGATAACTAAACTATGAAAATTTGGATATGCTCAATCTACTAGAATAACCGTAGTCATGAACAACACTATAGTAATAAAACAAATTATTAAAAATACAATATTCATCTTGGAAATGAATATATATAACCTTAAGAGAAAATATAAGTGAACTAATAATGAATTAAATATGACATATTAATAGGAATTAGGGAACCCATATGACCATTACAAGTCTGACCATTGTAATAGTAATATTACTGTTAGAATAGTAATATAACTATTATAAATAGTAAACTAACCATTAGAATAGTATCCTCACTTATGTAAGTATAAAATAATATTTATGTATCTTATAAAATGAGAATATGACATATTTATATCACAATACTATTAGATAAATGTTTTAAAATTGATAGAATAAGTGTTTATATTTTTGAAAACCATATATGTTTTATTTTCATTTTTATAAAAAATATAATAATTTAAAATAAATTTTATTATAATAAATAGGTTTATAAAATAATATTAAGATATATTATAATGATAATATAATTTTATGTGATAAGAAGTAATTTTTCAAAGGATCTAAAAATTGATCATAATATTAAAATTGGTATTTTTTCAAATAAATAAGGATTTAATTTAAAAATTAAATTACTTATATTTAGAACATTATTTTCATAAAATGTATTTAATTTATAGAATTTACACATCAAAAAATTGTTAGAGTGAACTTTTGGTTTGTTTTTAAAATAGATGATTTTTTGGTGAATAGTGAAATATGGTAAAATACGATATTTAACATTGTAAGTTAAATACATGATTAATTGTATAAGTGATGATGTAAGAACCCATTGGTTCAAAATCACATGCACCATTTACTATATAAAGTCAAAATAAACAACACTATTGGTAGTCTTATGTAACGACCCATAATTCTATCAATGAAATTTCTATTCTTATGATTATTTCATATAGTATACATCATATAAAATCACCTGAATAACATAATACAAACTTTATAAATGAAAAATGAATGAAATAATAGGTATTTCTAGAAGTTAAGAAACCTATACCGATGAAATAGTAACTTGACCATTGGAATAGTAATATGACCCTCGTGAATAGTAAATCGTCCAAATGAATAATAACCTCACCTATAAAAGTATAAATAAAATTTAAGAATATTATAAATTAAAGTATTATATAATTATATCATAGTATAAGTAAATGAATATTTTAAAAATTATTAATTAAGTTTTGGTATTTTTGTAAGTCATAAATATTTAATTACAATTTTATAATTAATCAAATGATTTAAATGAAAATTTATTTTCAAAAAATTTATTCACAAATCAAAATTTTGTGGTCTTATGATTTTAGGATAATTTTATGAGACCTTAGTTAATTTTTCAGAGTGTTATAAATCAGTTATAAATTTAAAATCTGTATTTTTTGAGTAAATGATGGGTTTAATTAAAAATTTAAATTTTCATATTTAGAAAATTATTTTCATAAAATGGATTCCATTTTTGAATTCTAAACATTTAAAAATAGTTAAGGTAATTTTTTGGATTTTTTCTAAAATACTTGAATTTTTGGTGAATATTAAAATACGATAATTTATGATAAATGTTAAACACATGAATTATTGAGTCATAAGTGATGCATTGATGATGTAAGACCATAATATCAAACTCTCCTTCATTATTTTATTATATTTTGTGATAATTATCAAACTATATGTAACGTCCCCGACCTGGAAGCCACTAAACCAGTGCTTTGAGCCGAGTCGTCACATGACCTGAAGCACGCCTCCCCATATGCCAGAGGTTTTAGACTAGTGGTGAGGGTCTAAGGAGTCACATGGGGAGACAATACCCTCCTTACTAGAGTAAGCCATAGTAGAACAAAATATAAATAACAGAAACAATATAAACAACCAACAAACATGCATAACCAAACAATTCACAAATGGGGGTACAAACACAAATCAAATACAACAATGTCATGCCCCACTAGTAGTGAAAGTGAAATAAAACCAAAATAAAAAAATGGCCAAAAATCTAAATGGGTATCGAATCCAAATATGGATCCTTCTCCATGTACATCCAGATCCCAACTCGACATCTTAGTGTATGGCCTCTGCCCTTATCTTGACCTGCAACCAAGAGATCAACTCAGGTACCCAACGTCAGCCCGAGTAGGGTGTGAGTACAAAACTTAGTAGGCCACCACCAATGATCTATAAAAAATATCCAGTCTAATAGATAGTGCATGAAAGTATAAAAAATGGTAAATAAACAAGGGACAACCCGACTGCCATTAGATATCCCAAGTTCACTTAATTAACTCCAAGCATTTATTCCAATTTCATTTCTTATACCATCTTTACTTCTTAATCGATTTTGATCACACGTTCCATAGGTTGGGAATATACATCATCTATACATGGGTCTAAGGTAATCAATCACTATGCATAGGGGAAATAAATCAAGTCCCTATCTCACCAGGGATACACATATCACATCAACGCATTATCCTCACCTCAAAGCCTCAGTCCGGGTGGAATGAAACCATTAGGGGAATATAGCCTCCATCCCCTTCTCTAACCTGTGCATTTTGGGGTGGATTTTGGAGCCTCAGTATAACTTGACCCATGGGCATAGAACCTCAAGTCAATACCCCACTCTTCCAAGCCATGTGCACATGATTATTTATCAAGTCACCGCATCCATACCATAACACAACCAAGCATATTAAATGCCATTAGAATTCACAATACATAACAATAAACATGGGAATTAATGTTATTCCATAACCCATTAATACATTTACCATTTAAAATTCATGTCCATTTATCCAAATTCTCATTCTCATGCCTTAACCCTTTAAGTGTACCCAATAACCCCTATGCCTTATCCAAGTTCATCAATGACCATAAATTTACCCATTTATCCCATTTATCATTTCATAAGTGAAAGAGCGCTGTCGTGGGTGCCCTCAAATGATTAGTGTGATTTTGGGATACTTAGGTGCAGCAGAGTGGCTGACCAAGGTCATCTCTCAAAGGAGGAAGTGAATTAAAACAATTTTTTAGAGTTATTCTAGAAATAAAATAAAAGAGAATAAAAACACTACTTGAAAGGATGTGGGTGGTTTTTTATATTTTATAAAACTTGAAGAAGTTTTCTGGAAGAAGATTGCATTTTTTTTGTTTTTAATTTTGAAAAGAAGTATGATTAAAAAGACACAATAAGAAGATGTTTTTTTGAAAATATTTTAAAAGGCGTAATCGATCTAACTCTACCTCTTCAATCAATTATTTATCATTATCATTAAAATTAAAATTTACTTAATTATTATCCCTTAATTTTTTAAATCCCGAACCCTACGAGAAATAACCTTACCACAAAAATGAAGTGAATTTAACCCTAGGCTAACTTGGGAACATGAAATCACAAAACCCTGCTTTGATTGATGTTCTAATATTAGCTTATGGTCAGTGGTAAAATAAGGCACATATACATTCTGGAAATGAGGACTAATTGAGTTTAGGGATTATGTTTGAACTCTAAAAATTAATCCCATGTAGTTTTGAATTACCGGTTAAGGTTGCACTCTCACAGTTCACACAATTCCCGACCTCGCGTGTTTTGTGTTAACTATTCAATTGCTTGCTTAGTTTCATTTAAATTAAAAACTCAATTAATATAACATAATATGTGAATTACAGAAGCTAATTTATTCAAAATAAATGAATGAAGAAGGATAGAGGTCGATCGATTACTAAAAGACTACTCTCCCATGGGTGGCGTAATCATCGTAGAAGTGTTTTGCATGTGAAAAGGTTTATAATGGGTATAACCCAATAACGCTTCTACTCAAGAATTCCAGCACAAAGAGGAAGATTAAGAGAAGAATAAATTTAAACAAAACAGAATAAAAGAGAAGAAATAAAAGAATAACAAAGAAGTTTGAAACACAAATGAGAATATTACAACATGAAGAAGAGAAGGAGGCTTCAATGAGGGGATCCTTGCTTCAAGAGCTTCCCCTCTTACAATGGTTGGGGAATTTGGGTGAAACCAATTATCCTCTGCCTCCAATCTCATAATTCACGTCCCAACCCCTCCAAATGAGAAAAAATCCAATTTATATAGGGGATGGGGGGAGAGGTTACAAGTGGTTTCAAGTGTGAATGTAAAAATTCGGCCAAATATTTTATTCCAACTTGCACCGCCCATTTGACCACCAGAAAGCATGAATTGGCCGGAATTCCAGAAGGATAATATGTGCGGATATGGGTCCTATATCTCCTCTAAAAATTTGGTCTTAATACAAGACTATATGAAGGAGTTATGGCCAAAATACAGAAGCTTCTACATTCTAATGTGTCCAGCCCACCTTTGACTTTATGGCCCAATTACTCCATCCAAATGCATTTTTTTGATAATGTGTCCTAAATAAAAGTTGTATACAATTAAGTTAGGAATACTGTTACAAAAAAATATAAAAATATTTATCTTTGAAATACTACAGTGCACTATAAAGGGTAAAACTGGAATTTTCACCAAATTTTCAAATGAATGATCAAATCCCAAATATTTCATAAATGAATATATTTAGCACAATGTGAAGAAATTATATAATTTATTATCAATAAAATATTAAAAAAAATAGTGTTTTATCAATAAGCATCCACCCACTTATGCATTTCAAATACATTTCTCATATCTCATAACCCAACCACTTATTACATTCAACCATTAGGTTATCCACAATTCACATGTATTAACACATTAAACATATTCATCCATCCCCTTAACACATACCATTAACATATTCCCCATTTACCATTCCATTATCCAATTACAATTTCACCATTTAATATGTACTAATCCCCTTAGGCATTTCTAACCAAAATTCATTAAACAATCGACATAATCCCTTTCAACCCAATTACCCATTTTCACGTCATTACAACAACACATTAGGCCTTTATCACCCTAGGCATAGATATCATCATTCCATTTACAACTTGATTAGTCATTAAAACATGTTCTACATGGGTTCCACATTATTATTTGACAACCATTCACTTAACCCTTACCACTCCCTAGGTTTGGAAATGTCGGCACACCCCATGGGTGGCCCTAAAATGGTCAAGTCATCCCCTACGCATCTCACAGGGATCATGAGGATTTCAATAAGATCATTTAGACACCTAAATTACCCAATCATTCTCAAGGTGACCAATACACAACAAGAGATAAAAAAATACCAACACACATGCACAAATCTATAAAAAAACTATGGCATATAACTTATAGACCACCTAACTTGAATCCATTGGCGAACACACTCCTAGCCATGGCCTTGGATATGGATTCAAACACCCCTTCAAGCCTCAACCAAAATCTCACATGAAAAAGAGGATTTTAGAGCTTCAGAAGAATATGGGAGAAATATGAGAACCCTAATCGAAAAGAGGAAGCAAGGAGGATATTAGAATTACCTGGGGATTAGATCCACAATCAATGACACTCCAAATGGACAAGAATTGATGGAGTACCACCCTTGGGAATCTTGGTTCTTCCAAGATCATCACTAGGGTTATAGGGGGTGAAATGGAGGAGAAACCTGAGTTGGGGTTTAAAATCCCAAGATGACTTTTTTTTTGTAATTTTCTCAAAAATACTAGGCCTCACAGTTTACCTACACAGTTTTCCAAACCGTGCACAAACCATGCAGAAGCTACTTCCCAAAAATCACCCCCTTCGCATAGATTCCTATGAATTCTGCACAGTTTTCCAAACCATGTGCAAACTATGCATAAGCCTTCATCCATGGATGCACGATTACCTATGATGCTCCACATAGTTTGCACTAACCATGCGCAAACCATGAAACATGCCCAGGAACCCCCTTTTCTTCATCTTTTCATGTATCAAACCCCTATAACACCCTTTAGTCTTCACATGAATGTGGGAAACACTTGTTTAGCCCAAAAATAAGAGGACAAACCAAAATTTAAACAAAAACATACCTTAAGAAAATCTGGGATCTTACAACCTCCCCACCTTGTAATGACTCATCCTCGAGCCACTCTTCTGAGCATCACTAACTTCTGTAACAAGGGATAATGCCATAGGGCTTGCCTATCCATTCCCACTTTCCAAGTTTCTAGTTTCACCTCATAAGGCTACCAAACATGGGTTAAGGTCATAAACTTCTCCCTCAAGGCTTCCTTACCACAACCCACAACATGAACTAGAAAAACTCCTCAAGGATGTATCAACTGCAACCATACCCAACCAATAGAACTTTAGAGAGAAAACTTAGGCAACACTGCCCAACTCATGAGATATGGAAATTTAACACACAACATCACAACATCATAGAGTAACCAATCAGCACCTCATCGGCCTGATCCTATGCACAAATCACGACCCAAATAACTTGGCTTCATTTTGCTGTTCATCCAACTCTAACTGTGACCATAACCAGTATCACCTGAAGAAAAACACACAATCCTTCTAACCAAATTTTCTAAAGATTTCACTCCATAATCATATAACCAAGCGCCACCCAAAACTCTTGGGTACTCAACCAACTAAAATCATTCCAAGGTTCTCTATCAGGGCTAACTCAATTGAACGGTGACTACTCAAGTCCTTCCAACTTGAAAGTATGATCGTGTCGTCAACCACCCATTTATCTGGTATGGTTCTATCCACCATTTTTGGTTACTTGGCACCTCCACTTTTGTCAAAATAATACCTGAACCTCAACCCAACTTTCCCATCACCTAACACATTCCAACTCACCGCACCCAAGCATCCATAGGGGCATTACCCTACATTGGCATCCAACCACACCATCAAAACCATTCGGGAGGAAATTTCTATACTATCCGTTCAAGTAATAAGATAAAAAAACCTCCCCTAGGTACCACTTTATTTCAAAATGGTACTCTCCACCATAACATGAACTTGGAGGTGGGTTAGTCTCACCACACCCATTCAAGTTTACCATAACAAGTCAAACCTCCCTGACTGGCCTGTCCCAGAACACCCACCTTCCACTGATGGTATGCTACCCCTTTCTCACCTTCCCAAGGTTCTTACTGACTTAAAACCTATCATTATCATCTCATGCACCCACTAGGTTCGTGCCCTAAGTTCTAGTAGTATTCCATCATCACAACATTACCACCCTTTAGACCTTCATCGAGCTTCACCCTTGGCATGACACCACCTCACATGGCCAAGGCTCCCTCAACTTCAAGATGTTCTAAAACCACCTAAGGGAAACTTACATGAGTTTAACCATGATCTTAATTGGATTTATAGAAACCAACCTCTATTTCCACAAAATGATTTCATATCCAACCAAACCCTTCTATAATTTAATCACAAACATCACAAGCTTCTCATGGAACCACCCTGAGCCTGAATCCAACACTTGGCTCATCAGTCATCACATCCAAGTCCCACCTTTCCTCTCTGTGGAACCTAACAAGTACCTTATAGGTTCCTACTTGGAATTTCGGTTCCACTACACCGACTTGATGTTATATTCTCTATATCCAGGACTGAATTATCACTCCCCACCTTAGGAGTGTTGTTACCATTGATCACAATGAGGTATTTCAACCACCATATCTTATACCTGATCAAAAATTGAACCCCAAACTTAGACTTGTCCATCTATTTTTTTTCAAAAAATAAGAAAATAAACATCACCCAGTGCCTGTTCCAGGATTCCGTGAATGACACCCATGATGTGTGTCGACATTCAGTCCATCCTGAGGACCTCAACCCATGCCATAAAGGGTGTACATCCCATCATCAAGATCCACACATACCATTTCCATGAGCCTAACTCAATGATGTCCCTCATCCAACTAAACACCTTCATTTTTCTTAGCGTAAATCTAGAGCTTCTAAACGTACCTGGAATGATATAAAGATTTTGGGTAGGATCATCACTAGTTGAGGTGCGCTAAGAAGTTTTTGAAGAACACCATCACCAACTTACCCATTTCTGATGTCGAACCATGAGACACTATGACCTGTCAAGGACTTTAGGCTCCCCTGACGAACACATATTATCAACACCTGACCACCACCACTCAGGTGTGATTGAAAACCAAGTCTAACCATCTATTCATGACCAAATATCCAAGTATCCATGAACCAACATTTCATGTGGCACTACTTCCACCACTCTGATCGAGTTCTTCCAATGCACCCCTGATGGCTAAAAACCGAAGTACAATGATATAACACACCAATCAAACCAACGATATCTCACAAAACAACCTTAACTTTTATATAACCCATCGTATTATTACTTACCTAACCATGCCTCTTGGTTAGCTAGCCTCATTATCCTTGAGGTGGCCTCTGCATCTCACCCAAAAACCAAACAATTCATACAAACAAGTTCAGCCATGTGACCACCCTCACCTCAGGTGCCACAATCGAGCAAAAGCATATAACCACACTTTAGCCACCCTTTTCTTTTATGCTTGAAAATAACTTAGAGGCCCCCTATTAATCATCATCAAAATATGAGAGTAAGGAATCTATACGATACAAACCTTTGAAGTAAACCTTACCTCCTTTCACAAACACTGGGTTTCCCTTATGAAAGAACCAGGCACAACTATACCATTTACTAAAACTTGGTGGCACTTAGTATGCATTGACACCACCCCTGAAGCATCTTCCACACTTTATATCCCAATGTAATTGAACCACTAGGCTAACCTCCCATGAGGTCAACCTTGATTTTCTGAAACTATCATCATGTAACCAAAAATAAATTAGCATCACCAACCATCAACCTTCCCACTTCACCCTTTAGGCCAAAATTGTGCCATACAACACTCTGAGTTCCACTATTAAAGTCCTAAACATCTACATGTGTGATACACAACCAAAAGAACCAAGAACCCTATCCAGCCTCTCTCATAGGTCACCTTGAAGGTTGAAAGATACCAAATACCTAGACTAGATTCACAACCAAGAAAATATATTGGACATCTCTCCAAACCATACATATCATGAAATGAACAAACCAATGCTCGTGCATGGAACTCTCACCCTCATTCCAGTGCATAATGTGCTCAGCGCACCAAACAACCATTTTATCTAGGTTACACAACATAGGTGTGAACATTTGTCAGAACTAAGAGCCAAACATACTCTCCAGGATTCAAAATAAAACTCACAAGGTCTCTACTCACAAGGTCACCAAGACCTAGTCACCATTATTAGGGTCTAGCACGCACTCTGTACGGCCGTAAACCATAAGAATTTATGTACTCGCATTACCGAACCACGCCTTGCAACCCAATGGCCACACCCTAGCAGGGGTTTCTAAAAACACTACCCAGGACACGTCATGACTAGAAAGGCCTCAGAAATCAAATCCAAAGTCTCAAACTTAGTCACTCTCATAGCCCAACTTATGCATACAAGGGTCAAACTAACCACACAAGAGATACCCACCATCGAACTCAATCGTTCTCATTTTAAAATTACCATTCAACCAACACTTCGAAGAATGACCAATCAGATTTAACCATAGATGGAAAATATCTCACGATATCAACCTTAAAAATCCCATTCTTTATACTCTATCCCAATGGTTATCATCAAACTTAGAACACTACCCTATATCATCCATACCGTAGGTCATGGTCAACATGAGGTAACAAATTTACTTAATCACAGGTCATTCATCAAAACCTCTTCAAAAAAATTCCTATTTTACAACATGAACCTTTATACTTAGGAACATTTCCCATTTCACAACTTGTTACAATCATCATTTTAACCCATTTACACCTTTTATTAGGAAAAATTCATTAACAATTTTACTTTAAGTATGAAACCTTTTTTCTTTAGTCACCAAATCAACCTTTACAATTTATCACAACCCAAAATGTTAAACCATTCATAACATTTCTTTATACACGATATTTCTTAACTATTCATTGTCATTCTTTTCATTCACCCATTTACATTACCATTATTAGGAATAGTTTTCTTCATATTTATCAAGGAACTAAAATGAATTATACTCTCTATGCCCACACACCCATCCCATGTGTGTGATATAATGATGCATGTCACATATATGCTTAGGTTCCTAAAATGATGCATGAATGCACAACCTCATGCCATTCAGACAATGAGAAAAATATCATAAACCAGTCAAATCACATATCATGTGCATTACCCAACAATGAAATATTATTCAACTGTAACAACACACATCAAGAATAACAATTCCCACTAAAGGTGACTTGGGTTTTCCATCATACATGGGTTAGATACTCCTAAGTATGAGCTCATTACCATGGACCGACATGTCCTAATCTTCTGTCTACTATCCCCAAATAGTAATAAAGAGAAAAGAACACCTCTGATACCACTTTGTAATATCCATGACCCGAAAGCCACTAAACCGGTGCTCCGAGCCAGGTCTTTACATGACATCAAGCGCACTTCCCCATACGCCAGAGGTTTCCGACTAGTGGTAAGGGTCTAAGGAGTCATGTGGGGAGAATATACCCTCATTAACTGAGTAATCCACAATAAAACACAATATAAATAGTGGAAACAATATAAACAACCAAAAAACACACATAACCAAATATTTCCCAAATGGGGGTACAAACACAAATCAAATACAACAATTTCATGTCATACTAGTAGTGAAAGTAAAAGAAACCCAAAATAAAACAATGGCCAAAAACTCCAAATGGGTCCCGACTCCAAGTCCAGATCCTTCTCCATGTACATCCCAATCTCAACTTGACATCCTAGTGTAGGGCCTCTTCCCTTATCCTAACCTGCAACCAAGAGATCTGCTCAGGTACCCAATGATGGCCCAAACAGGGTGTGAGTACAAAACTCAGTAGGCCACCACCAACAGTGTTTAGAAAATATCCAGTCTAATAGATAGTGCATGAAAGTGAAAAATAAATGGTAAATAAACAAGGGACAACCCGACTACCATTAGATATACCAAGTTCACTTAATTGACTCATATCATTTATTCCAATTTCATTTCTTATACCATATTCACTTCTTAATCCATTTTGATCACATGTTCCATGGGCTGGGCATATACATCATCTATACATGGGTCTAAGGAAATCAATCACTATGAATAGGGGAAATAAATCAAGTCCCTATCTCACTAGGGATACACATATCACATTAATGCATTATCCTCACCTTGAAGCCTCTCTTCGGGTGGAATGAAACTGTTAGGGGAATAGAGCCTCTGTCCCCTTCCCTAACCCATGCATTTTGGGGTGGAGTTTAGATCCTTAGTCTAACTCGACCTGTGGGTGTAGAACCTCAAGTAAATACCCCACTATTACAAGCTATGTGAAAATTCTTATTTATCAAGTCACCACATCCATACCATAACACAACCAAGCATATTCAATTCCATTAGAATTCACAATACATAACAATCAATATGGGAATTAATTCTATTCCATAACCCATTAATACATTTACCATTTACAATTCATGTCCATTTAACCAAATTCTAATTCTCATGCCTTAACCCTTTAAGTGTACTCAATGACCCCTATGCCTTATCCAAGTTAGTCAATGACCATACATTTACCTATTTAGACCATTTATCATTTCATAAGCATTCAACCACTTATGAATTTCAAATACATTTCTCATATCTCATAATCCAACCACTTATTACATTCAACCATTAGGTGGGACACAATTCCTATGTATTAACCCATTCAACATATTCATCCATCCCCTTAACACATCCCATTAACATATTACCCATTTACCATTCCATCATCCAATTATAAGTTCACCATTTAATATTCACTAATCCCCTTAGGCATTTCTAACCAAAATTCATTAAACAATCGACATAATATCTTTCAACCCAATTACCCATTTTTATGTCATTCTAACAACACCTTATGCCCTTATCACCCTAGGAATAGTTACCATCATTCCATTTACAACTTGAATAATCATTAAAACATGTTCTAAATGGGTTCCACATTATTATTCGGTAATCATTCACTTAACCCTTACCACTCTCTAGGTCTGGAAATGCTGGAACACCCCATGGGTGGCCCTAAAATGGTCAAGTCATCCCCTACACATCCCATGGGGATTGTGAGGGTTTCAAGAAGATCATTTAGACACCAAATTTACCCAATCATACTCAAGGTAAAAAATACATAATAAGAGATAGGAAAAATCCCAACACACATACACAAATCTATAACAAAACTATGGGATATAACTTTTAGACCGACTAACTTGAATCTGTTGGAAAACACACTCCTAGTCATGGACTTGTATCTAGATTCAAACTCCCCTAAAAGCCTTAACCTAAATGTCACCCGAAAAAGAGGGTTTTAGAGCTTTAAAAGGAGATTAGAGAAAGATGATAACCCTAATCAAAAAGAGGAATAAAGGAGGAGATTATACTTACCCGAGGCTTCAATCCGCAACCAACGGTGCTCCAAACAGCCAAGAATCGATGGAGAACCACCCTTGGGAAGATTGGTTCGTACAAGATCATCACTAGGGTTGTAGGAGGTGAAATGGAGGAGAAACCTAGTTGGGGTTTAAAATCCCGAGATGGAATTTTTATAAATTTCTCAAAAATACTAGGCTACATGGTTTACCCACATGGTTTTCCAAACCGTGCGCAAATCGTGCGGAATATACTGCCCAAAAATTACCCCCTTCGCATAGTTTCCTAGGAATTCTGAACAAGTTTCCAAACCATGCAAAAACTGTGTGTAAGCCTCTATCCATGGCTGTACGATTACCTAAGATGCTCCGCACGGTTTTCACTAACCGTGCGCAAACCATGCAACATGCCCAAGAACCCCATTTTCTTCATTTTTTCATATCTTGAACCCTCAAAACACCCTCGAGTCTTCACATGAATGTGGGAAACACTTATTTATCCCAAAAATAAGAGGCCAATCCAAAAAATAAACAAAAAAACACCTTAAGAAAATTCGGGATCTTATACTATTCATATTCTTGAGTCAAAATATTAAACAAATGAATAAAATATTCAAAAAACACCCCTTATCCTCACACCTTCCAAGATTTGAGAATTGTCAAATTTATATCCAATACCCTTACCAAGAACCTCCCCCATTAACATGAACTCTCGGTATCATCAAAATACTAAAACCAATCCCCTTAAGGAGGCTCTCAAGAAGGATAATTCAAAAGGTAAAAATCCTCTTTCTTTTCTTTTATTTTCTTTTCAATTTCTTTTATTTTCTTAATATTCCATCAAATACCCTATCCAAAGAGACATGATAACTCTACTATAATTTATATACTATAATTATATCTTATTAATGGAATTATTCACTATCAATTCCCTTATCCTCTCCCTTTTATTATAAAAATGGAAGCGTCGTCTGTGAGGTGTTGTTTCATCACCTTCAAGGATGACAAGTTTTCATTTTTCTTAACCATATTCAAGGATATTCATAAAACCATTTTAATGGTTTAAATAGATTTTAAAATTTACATTACAACCCTTTTTATGTTTTTAAGTGACATATTTACATAATACTATGTGATAAAATAAAACCAGTTTGTTGTGATCTAAAACCGCTAAAATTAATATAAATAATTATCATTAACATGTTATCTAATGATTAATCCTAATATATAGGAAAAACAATATATAAAAATATTACACTTCTAGATTTTTATTGATAACATATAATTCTAATTCTTGAGAATTATACCCATTTTACATGAACTTCATTACTTATAAACAAGAGAACCGATCATGGAAACCAAGAAAACGAATGATCCTGAATAATGAAATTAGACTCTATAACTCATAAATAAGGCCATAAATGAACTTAATAAAACTATAATAAATAAAATATATGTAGAAAAGGTTCTAAATTAATTAATTAATAGATTTAATTTTATTATTCAGGACATTAAGGTCAAGTTCAAAACACATTCACGCATAAGGTAAAGGTTTCTACCCAAACCTCCATTTTTCATTTGGGTTACTATTTCTCTCTCTTTACCCCAATTTAATTCTTCTTTATTTTTGTGTATTTATTATAAATTCTTTTTATATGTTCCAAACACTTATATCCATACCAATTCATCTTTTTTTATAATAAATACATATTTTTCAAGGTTCCCTTCTCAATTCTTCCTGATATGCATGCCTCATTAAAGAGAACATCTCAATTTATTACCCATTTTCAAGTACCATACATAATATATTTTAAGACACTATTATTTTTCTAAAATCACTAATTTTTTCATGAAAAAATATATTTCTTTATTTTGGTTTTATACAAACAATTATTAAAAATATAAATGATTTTTCTAAAAGAACTCTTCTTTGTAAAGTAAAAAGGGAACTTATCTCAATAATTCCTTGATGATTTTATTAGAGTATTTCCATATATTTCAAAACCAATATTAAATTTTATACTTTTTTGGCATTTATATATTATGATTATCATCTACCATATTTTATTAAATGGTTTATGATCAGTTTGACTGTGGATGTGCTATCTTTATACCATTCACCATACTACTCAGAATGGTTAGTGATTATGTTTACAGATTGCAGAAATTTATTTACATTTTATATGTATATATTGTTTATGTTTAACCAAATTCACATTAGGAATACATTGGACTTAGAAAGTGATAGGTGGGGCCTACTATAGCCCCTCGATGCATTGATATGTCTCATGAGACAAAACAGATATGGACTTGGATAAGGCCTTTCCCATTTTCAAATATGGATTTATCTAAGGACTTAACCATTTATTTTCAAATGTTTTGGATGAGGCCTCAATGGAATGTTTTAGATGTCTGTAATTATGAATTACCTTATTATTATATTATTAATTGATAATCCATGTGAATATTCAAATAGTAGAATATCCATGGTTAAGATTTATTCTCATGTGATTATTTTTATGGAATTATTTACTTAGCCTTTATTATTTCCATATTATGTTCAAGTTTATGTTCTAAGGGTATGTGTTTTTAGTAATACACCATAAATTATTGTTTATATTATCTTATTATGTATTAATTACCCTTACTAAGCATTAGAGCTCACCCATTTATTATGTTTTATTTTTTACCAGGGTGCGAAGATGAATATTATGAATGACTTACAAGGATAACATAGGAGTTATCGATTTTTACAATGGAATTTCTATATATTTTTTTCCTTTTAATTTTTAATGTAAAACTTATTTTTGTATTTGGTTTTCCAAAAACTACTAAACTATTCGGTCCTTTGGGATGTTAATTCCTTATTTATTATACCAATTTAATGAAGTAAGGCACTGACTCTGGGCAACTAGGGTCAGGGTATCTACAGCTGGTATCAAAGTAAGTTTAGTAGAAACATTGAAAAATAGATTTAGAAAACATTGATTAGGTAACATAACCCTAAGATAGACTTAGAGGATAATCATAGAAGAATATCCTAGAATTTTGGTAAGGTATATATTATGTGGCTCTTCCTAGAAATACATCCCTATCTGGATACTACAAGTGGGTGTGGTTTTGGAAAAGATATACCTAGGGGTAAAAACTCTAACAAGGTTTCTCAGGCCTAACTCGGGGTAACCTGGTACACGACAATGGGCCTTACTACGCACCTGGTTTAACAATCCCAGGGGATATGCTTAGGATAATTCATATTTTCTTTACAAACCATTACGAAGGATATAAAATTAAATATTTCCTCAAAGAAAACTTTGTTTATGATTATGAGATTAGCTATGCATAAAATTTCAATTTATGATAAGTGTTTTGCTTTTTTTGAGATTATACATTATGATTTATAACCTAATTTAGTGTATTCCATTATTTATAAATAGATCCCAGTGGAAAAAATGGAAACCATATCAACACATGTATCCCATGTAGGGATTTCCATCATATGCAAGATAATGATATTGGTATTGGAGCTAAGATTAGTGCTGAGTAACTTATAACTATATTGGGACAACTTCCTTAGGTAATGAATAATAACCTTACCTGTATAGAGAATCCTAATCCCCAATGTGGAGGAGCAATGTTAGAACACTTTATGTGACAACAACCTATATGATTCAATGGGACTACAAACATATTTTCAATGGAATAGTGTATAAGTTCCTTATAGAAGGCATGTTTTAGACAACATACATAATTCAAGGAGAAAGATTGATAGATTCTTTGATGGTTTAAAACCATTCCTCTGAAGGGGACTGGTCTCCCAAAATTTATCATTGTATGAAGATACAACCTCATGTGCTATCAAGACAAAAAAATAATTCTCTAAGTCTTATGACATAGGGAAAACAAGAGAATAAGAGGGTGGGGGAGGACAGAATGGATAAAGGGAATAATAAAAAGGCTAATTTTCCAATATGTGATACTTGCGGTAGGAAACACCATGGTTCCTACTTAAAAGGAAAATGAGTCTACTACAAGTGTGGAGAGAAAGTACATCATGCTAATTATTGTAAGGGAAATAAAGAAGATATCAATGTTAAATTCTATAATTATAGGGATATGGAATACTATGACAATGATTTTATAAAGAGTCAAGGAAACATGCCTAAAAAAAGGTCAAAGGAGAAAGGCCAAGCTTATGCAATCACAACTGCGGAGGTTAGAGTTCCAAATGATATAGTGAAAGGTACTTTAATCATTTACTCAAACTTATTCAATTATTTATTTGATTTCGGATCATCATATTATTTTATATCTTCCTAATTTTCCAAGAAAATTAAACATTTCTGTTTTGATTTAATAAAGAGTTTGTCAGTAAAAACTCCCAAGGAAAGTATCATTGCAACAAATATGTGTAGGTCAGTCCCTTTTATAACACATAAAAATGCTTTAGTTGATGAACTTGTCATCATACCTATGATTTATTTTTATATAATCCTTGGTACAGACTCGATTTTAAAATATTATGTGAAAATATATTTCAAAAAGAAGGAAATTATTATTGGTGAGAAAGATGTAGAATCCCATATCTTTAGTGAAGAAACCTCATAATCTGATTCTTATCTGGACCTACCCCTAGTAGATCCACTAAATGATATTCTTATGAAGGAAGAGAAAACATTATCTATGTATGAGGAAATTAATCTTCAAATTGAAGATATACTAATTGTGGAAGAATATATTGATTTATTTTCATAGGATTTACCTGGACAGCATCCAGAGCGGGAGGTTGAGTTCTCTATTGATTTAATTTCTAGTGAAAGACCTATATCAAATACTCCTTATAGAATAACCACTGTGGAATTAGTAGAGATAAAGAAACAACTATAGTAATTGAGTGATAAATGATTTATTCTCCCCAATGTTTCTCCATAGGGAGCCCCTGTTATCTTTTTCAAAAAGAAATATGGATCCATGATGCTGTGCATTGATTATAGAGAAATCAAAACTATTACACTAAAGAACAAGTATCCTCCACCTCGTATTGATGATTTATTTGATCAACTTCACAGAGCTCAATATTTTTCAAAGATTGACCTTCTACCTGGATATCATCAATTTCATGTGAGGAAAGAAGATATTCCAAACACAACATTTTGAACCAGGTATAAACATTATGAGTTTACAGTAATGCCATTTGGACTAACTAATGAACCCTTTGTTTTTATGGATATAATGAACAGAGTGTTCAAGGAATATCTTGATGATTTTTTTATTGTATTTATTGATGATATATTTATATATTCAAAAAGTTATGAGTACCATGATAACCACTTTAGGGTTTTTCTGGATAATCTTAGAAGAAAATAGTTATATGATAAGTTTAATTAGTGTGAATTATGGCTTCAAATAGTTTCCTTTCTTGGAAATATTGTGTCTAAGGATGGGATATCAATTGATCTTATGAAGGAAAAGGCATCTCAGGAGTGGCATATACCAATGAACATAACTAAGGTACATAGTTTTATTGTTTTGGTAGGTTATTATCAGTATTTCGTTCAAATTTTTTCCCTAATTAGCTAATTTGTTAACCAAGTATACTCATAAAGGGGTTAATTTTGTATGGAAAAAATAATGTGAAGAATGTTTTGAAGAATTTAATAAGAGATTAGTGAATGATTCTATCTTGACTCTACCTTTGGGAAATGGTGGATTTGTGATTTATAGTGATGCATCAAAGAAAGGACTCAGTTGTGTCCTTATGCATAATGATAGAGTTATTACCTTTGCATCAAGGTAGTTAAAAACACATGAATAGAACTATACAACTCATGATATTGAGTTATCATATTTAATATTTTCAATGAAAATATGGAGAAACTATCTCTATAGTGAAAGATGTGAGATATATACAATTAGAAGATGCCTCTCTTCTCTCCTGGAGCTTCCCCTCTCCCTTACCTCTCTGCCTAGGGTTTCCTCCTAAAACCCTATGTTGTGGGTTAGGCAGCGCATCTGAGCACTTATCCTCCATTTTCCCCTTCCTATATTCCCCTCTTTTCACCTATTTCTCCTTATTCCTTCACAGTCTATGTAGTTCCTTTGTGGATATGATTTCTTACTTCTTCTGTGGGTAGTTTTGAGGCCGGACGAAAGTTTATGCTAGAGCCCTTGGCTACTTATCCTATGCTCTGAACTCTATTTCCCATATGGATCTCCATGTTAGATCTGAAGTAGGGTAACATATATTTTTTTGGGATTTTGTGGTTCATTAGTTGATGGTTCCCAAGGCTCTCTAGAGTTGGCCTGTTTACATTTCAATGGATCTGGTTTTTTCCCCATTGACTTGTCATCATTCAGATCCCTCATCCTATTTTTTACATGCCCTAGAATCTTGTTTCTCTACACATCTCTAAGGTGGATTGAGAGTAGGGTGGCTTTGAGGTTTTGAGATGTGGGTTCAGTGGTTGTTGGGGTTCCGGGAAAGTGCTCTTCATCGGTGGTGTGGTTTTAAGTTTTCTCTCCTACAAGGCATTCAATATTGGTTTGTAGGTATTTCTTTCTACTTTTGTCAATGAGAAGGG
This sequence comes from Viscum album, assembly GCA_963277665.1. Lineage (NCBI taxonomy): Eukaryota > Viridiplantae > Streptophyta > Magnoliopsida > Santalales > Viscaceae > Viscum > Viscum album. The sequence continues at coordinate 1,059,049,231 of OY728133.1, forward strand.
GCTTCTATGTTGGTCTCTCTAGCTTGGATGTGGCAATTTCAGTGACATTAGTGATCTCCAATGGCTCCCTTGTTGACAAGAAAGTGCAATGATAGATTGATGGTGATGCTGGTACATTCTAAATCTGAGAAGCTGTTTCGACTTCGATGAAGGTGATGATGTCCTTGGTGATGGTGGGTGGAAGTTGTGTTGGTTTTTATTCTCATGAAACCTTCTACAGTAAGCTATGATGGTGTTAGGGTGATGAATATGATAGGTGGTAATCATGAAGGATGGAGACATGACTTTATATGACGTTATATTAAAGATCTCCTCAGGTTTCGGTTTGGGATTTATTCTTTTTTGAATTCTAACTTTCGAATCCTGCATGAAGTTGTTTTTTGGTTTCTGTATGGAAGTTCGAATTTTGGTTTGGGACAAGTTTTCTTTGTTTGAATTCTGTTTGTGTGGTTCCCACTAATCCAAAAATTGGTTTATTTTGAAAATGAAAAAAATGATTTGAAGGAGATATATACAGATCATAAGAGCTTGAAATATATCTTCTCAAAAAAAGAACTCAACATGAGCCAAAGGCTATGGCTCGAGCTACTCAAGGATTATGATTTTTCAATAAACTACCACCCATGAAAGGAGAATAAGGTAGAAGGTGCATTAAGTAGGAAGGATCCTAGAGTTCTGAACAAGATAAGGATTGAAAAGGACCCCATTTACATGGATCTATCAAAGATGGATATGGAAATTATCAAGGACGGTGAAACATCATTACTTTCTCAATTGGTTGTCCAACCATCTTTATTAGAAAGGATTAAAATTTCTCTATCCGATGATGATAATATTCAAAAGAAAATTAAATTTGTGAATTATGGTAAGTTGCAAACTTCATGTATAGGGATGGAATTATGAAATTTGGGAAGAGGCTTTGTGTTCCCTCTATAATTGAGATAAAAAAGGAGTTATTGTATGATTCTTATATTTTGAATTTCTCTATAAACCCTAGTAGCACTAAGATGTATGGATATTTGAAGGAACATTTCTAGTGGGATAAAATGAAGTGGGAGATTACTAATTATGTATCAAGATGTTTAGTCTGTCAAAAAGTGAAGGTTGAAAGTCAATATCCTAGAGGAGTCATGAAACCTATGCCTATTTATACATGTAGATGGGATGATATCACCATGGATTTTGTCACTATATTACCAAAATATCTAAGAAAGAATGATACAATATGGGTAATTGTTGTTTGACTTACCAAATCTGCAAATTTCCTCACTATAAGGGAGGATTTTCCACTAGAGTGCCTTGTATGAATCTATATAAATGATGTTGTAATAATTCAAGGAGTACCTATTTTAATTATGTCTGATCATGATCCATGATTTACATCAAAATTTTGGAAACATTTTCAGAAATCTTTGGATACTGAGCTTCATTTGAGTACTACTTATCATAATCAAACTGACCGGCAGTTAGAAAGGATGGTCCAAACTTTAGAATTCATGTTGAGATCATGCTCACTTAATTTTAAAGGTATGTGGGATCAATATTTACATTTGGAAGAGTTTTAATACAATAATAGTTTTCATTCAAGTATTCAAATGACACTATATGAAGCATTGTATGGAAAGAGATGTCATACACCAACTTGTTGGGATGAAGTTGGTGAAAGGAAGATTCTAGGCCCAAAGCTTGTGGAGGAAACGACAAAAAAGGTAAAAACTATTCAAACACATATCAAAGTAGCTCAAATTAGGAAAAATAGATATGCCAATAATTGAAGTAAGGATTTGAAATTTCAAGTTGGAGATCATGTTTTCCTGAAAGTATCTCCGTGGAAGGGTGTTATAAGATTTGGAAAGAAAGGAGAACTGAGCCCCAGATATATTGTCCCTTTTGAAATTCTAGAGGGAATTTCCCGAATTGCCCGAAGGCCTTCTTTTTTTATTTTATTATGGATAATACCCCTTTTAAGGGTTGAAGGGGAACCTGTACATGAACCATAGGCCCAAGGCCCAAGGCCTGACTTACCCGAAATACATGACCCAAAGGCCTAGAGGTATACCATGCCCATTACATGACCCATAGGCCCAACCCACTAGAACTTCCCCTACCCAGCTTCTGCTTCATTGATCACTTAGCTCCCCACCTTGCATTTCTGATCACCTAGCATTTCCCCGTACAAAGCTGTACGGTGCCTGGTCCTAATAGCAGCTGCCATACCCTCTCATTCTTCTAATCTGGTTAGCTCTACTTCTGGTGGCTGCTACTCTTGTTGCTCCGAACCTCTTATGGGGCCATTTCTATGTGAACTGGGCTACTCCATGGTCTCTGTGGCCCAAAGGCCCTATGGCCTGAAAGACTTTGATGACCCAAAGGCCCTTGGACCCATAGGCCCAATCCCGTGGCCCGAAGGCCCAAATCGGGTGAATAGTTCTGGCTGCTACAGTACCGAACAATAACTGCTACAATAACTGTTAGGTCGGAAAAGGTAATGGAAGATGGTCTAGAGGTGGGGGGGGGGGGTGAATAGACTAGATTAAATTTTTTAATCAAATGAATTGATTAATAAAGTTAATTATTAAGGTTAATTAGCATCGTAACAAGTAAATAACTCAAGGATATTTTTTATAGTAGTTTGGTCTAAAGTGGGCCTAATCTACTCTTATACATCTATACTCGGCGAGAGATACGTGTGAACAAAAAATTATTTTTAAAGGGGAATCATAACCCAATTACAAAATCCTTTTCTAGTGGAGGGATAACCACGAAACTGACTTTTTTGTAGGGAGTCACAACCCTTACAACCTGAATGTAGATACTGGGAGTCACAACTCAAACAGTATTGACTTTAGATACAGGGAGTCACAACCCTAAGATCCTGAATTTAGAATCCGAAAGTCACAATTCGAGGAAAAAGAATAACAAATAATGATTTTGTGTGAAAAATCATAAACAGAAAAATAAAGTGCGTGTGAGAGATGAGAAGTAGTGTTACAGACTCAAAATCAGATGAAAGAGAAGATAAAAATTAAAGCACAAGTACTGATTCTTGAGGTTTAGATCAACACGTCTCATCAATGCAATTGTAGTTGAAGCATAAATAATTCGAAACTTGAGAGAATGAGCAGGTGGTGAAGTAGAGTGTCACAGGACGTTGCAAATGCACAACAGGTTCAAAGTTCACAACACTATATCTTTGTATTGCAATTATATATATTTAACCTACAAGAGAGAATACTATATATAGAGAATATATAACAGGTGCAGTAGCTCCGCTTCCTTTGGATATTCAAAATTAATTAAGTCAAAATATCCCATAAATATCTCCAGGAAAATAGAAGCACCATTACTTTTTTTATTCCTGTAGAATAAATATCTAATAATGGAATTCAAAATATTTTGAATAAGTCTTCCAATAAAATCTCTAGAATAATAAATGCATTGAATGATTTAAAACATAATTTTAAATTCATTTAATATGTTTTAAACTTTGTCAAAACAGTTCCTAAAAACTAGCAGCAGATTCTGAAATTAAATTCAAACATTTGAATTTAAACAATTTTGAAACGTCCAGATTTATTTGTAAAAGACGTTAAATAACTTTATTAATTTTTCTCTCTAAATATAACACCAAAAATATTAAAAACTCTTTGATTATAATCCTTATATTTAATGAGATTTTTTCACAAAAAAATAATTAAAAAGTAATCCATATATTTGCAGAAAATAAATTTTTAAAAAATTGAATGGAATGAACAGTAACTTTGGAATGAACAGTAACTTCGAAGTGAACAGTAACTTCGAAGTGAACAATAACTTCAGAGTGAATAGTAACTTCTGAGTGAACAGTCACTTCAGAGTGAACAATTATGTAATGTATGGTATGAACAGTAACGTAACATAAGGTATGAACAGTAAACTAATGTAGGGTATGGACAATAAAGTAACGTAGAGTATGAACAATAAATTAACGTTGGGTATGAACAGTAAACCATACTTTCGTGAGATAAACAATAAACCATACTTTTGTGCGATAAAAATTAAACAATAATTTTTTGAGATAAACAATAAACCATACTTTTGTGAGATAAATAGTAAACCATACTTTTTTGAGATAAATAATAAACCATACTTCTGTGAGATAAATAATAAACCATACTTTTGTGAGATAAATAGTAAACCATACTTTTCTGAGATAAACAGTAAACCATACTTTCATGAGATAAAAAGTAAACCATAATTTTGTGAGATAAATAGTAAACCATACTTTTGTGAGATAAATAGTAAACCATACTTTCATGAGATAAACAGTAAACCATACTTTCGTGAGATAAACAGTAAACCATACTTTTGTGAAAAATCTGGACAATTTTTTTTGACAAAATTAAACTAATGTTTAAGGGATCTTAACAACATATTCAGACTTTGGTCAAAAATAATGATTTGTAGAAAAACTTATTATCTTTCCAAAAAAAATAATCAATTAAAACAGAGATCTATAGATCCTAAAATCATCAAAAAACATAATCAAAACAATTATGAAAAAACTGCTACTACAAAACAACATAACATAACTTCAAGTAATTAAAAGTCCATTAAAAAGATATTTTTAGACTTTAATATAAACTAATGAAATCAAGATAAATATTTTATCTTTCTATAGAATCAGGTTTAATGTAAATCAAATAACTGTAGAAGTTTCAATAAAATAAATACAAAAATGTTTTAAAATAGTGAAATGTAGAGTTTCTAAAACCATAGTAGCAACTTCATTGAATTTTTAGAGAAATAGATAAGCATTTTCAAAATTCCTCATTAACTAGTAAAGTATAGATAAATATCTTATCTTTCCAATGTGATAATAAAAAAAATCCAAATAACATAAATTAATATATCATAAAAATACATAGGAAAAGTAATCAAACAAAATCATATGAAATCAAATTAAAGGAAATATGCACATGGAAAAAAAATCTCCCCCTTTTTTTTTGATTAAAAAACCAAAAAATTTAAACCATAAATGAATTTTTAAAATGATTAAAACCAAATTATTTCTCCCCAAAACTTCTCTCCAAAACTTATCCCCCTTTTTGTAAATAAATAAAAAGTGAAAACATGCTCCCCCTAAACAAATGCAGCAAATAAAATTTAAAATTACAACATACCAAGAAAAAATTTAATTTTCTCAAACTGAACAGAGTCTAAAGGCTTTATAAAAATATCTACAAGATGATTTTTAGAAGGGATAAATTCTAAAAAAATATCACACTTATTCACATGATCTCGAATAAAATGAAATCTAAGATCAATATGTTTTATTCTAGAATGTTGTAAGGGGTTTTTAGAAATAGAAATTGTAGATGTATTATCACAATAAATAGGTAGTTTATCAATATAAACACCAAAATCACATAAAGTTTGCTTAATCCATAAACTTTGAGCAAAAATACTAGTAGCAGAGATATACTTAGCTTCTTTAGTAGATAAATCAACAGATACTTGTTTCTTAGATGACCATAAAATTAAACATTTTCCCAAAAAATGAAACATACCTGATGTGATTTTTTGGTCAATTATACAACCTCCAAAATCAAAATCAGAATAAGATGTTAAATAAAAATAGATATATTTTAGATAAAATAAACTAGAATCAATAGTTTCTTTAACATATCTATTTATTCTTTTTACAGCTTTAATATGACTTTATTTAGGATCAACTTGAAATCTAGAACATAAACAAACACTAAAAATGATATTAGGTCTAGATGAAGTTAAATATAGCAAGCTACCTATCATAACTCTATAAAATATAAAATCAACTGATTTACCAGATTCATCACTATCTTATTTACAATTAGTACCCATAGGAGTTTTCATGGATTTAGAAGAATCAAGACGAAATCGTTTAACTAAATCTTTAGCATACTTAGATTGATTAAGAAAAATTCCATATTTCCTTTGAGAAATTTGAAGTCCAAGAAAGAACTTTAATTCTCCTATTAAACTCATGTCAAATTCAGAAGATATCAATAAAGAAAAATCATTACAAAGTATTTCACTAGATGATCCAAAAACTATATCATCATCATAGATCTGAATAATTAAAATATCATCATAATATCTTTTAATAAAAAGAGTGGGATCAACATTTCCTTTCTTGAAACCATTTTTTAATAAAAATAAAGTCTTTCATACCAAGAATGAGGTGATTGTTTGAGACCGTATAAAGATTTGGATAATTTAAAAACAAGGTTGGGAAATTTTTCATTTTCAAAACCTGGGGGGTTGAGAAACATAAACTTTTTCAGTAATAAAACCATTTAAGAAAGTGCTTTTTACATCCATTTTATATAATTTAAAACCTTGAAAACATGAAAAAGCTAAAAAAATTCTAATTGCCTATAACCTGGAAACAGGTGAAAATGAATCTTCAAAGTCTATACCTTCTTCTTGATAGTATCCTTGAGCAATAAGTCTGGATTTGTTTTTGAAAATCTGTCCAGATTCATCCAGCTTGTTTCTAAAGATCCACTTAGTTCCAATTACCTGCTTATCTTTAGGAAATTATACTAAAGTCCAAACATTATTTATAACAAACTAATTTAATTAATATTACATAGAAACAATCTAGTTTTCATATTTTAAAGCATCATTAATATTAAAAAGAACAAAATAAAAAATAAAAGCAGAATTGACACAATAATTTAAAATAGAATTTCTGGTTTTGACTCCAGAATCAACATTGCCAATTACATTTTCAACAGGATTATCTTTGTGAATATTCCATGATATTGGATCAGGTTGAGAAGAAGTACACTCCCCCTTAATTAATTCATTATTATCTTGAGGAATATCTTCACCAAAATTAAAATATCTAAACTCATCGTCAATAACATTAGAATCAGAATTTATTTTAACATTATTTTCATCAAACATAACATGAACAGATTCTTCAATAACCATAGTTATTTTATTATAAACTCTATAAGATTTACTATTATTATAATAACCAATAAAAATACCTTCATCACTTTTAGCATCAAATTTATCTAATTTATCCTTTGAATTCAAAATATAAACTTTGCAGCCAAAAACTCTAAAATAACCAACTTTAGGCTTTTTATTTTTGAATAATTCATAAGGAGTTTTCTTTAGCAAAGGTCTAATAAGAATTCTATTTGAAATATAACATGAAAAAAAAATCCTCAACCCAAAAATATCTAGGCATATTATATTCACTTAACATAGTTCAAGCCATTTCAATAAGAGTTCTATTTTTCCGTTCTACAACACCATTTTTTGTGGTGTTCTAGGAGTAGAGAAATTATGAAAATATCCATTCTTTTCACAAAATTTTTTAAAATCTAAATTATGAAATTCACCTCCTTTATCACTAAGAATAAAAATAATCATACAACATTTTTAATTTTGAACTAATTTACAAAAATCAGTGAATTTAGATAAAGTATCATTTTTATGAGTTATAAAATGTACCCAAGTAAATCTACTATAATCATAAACAATAACTAAAGTATATTTCTTTCCACCAAGGCTAGAAATTTGAGTTGGGCCAAATAAATCAAGATTTACTAAATTTAAAGGCTTAATAGTACTTATATGATTGATAGGTCTAAAAGACATTTTGTGTTGCTTCCCTTTCATGCAGGCGTCAAAAACATGAAGTTGTTCTTTCTTCAAAGAAGGAAGCTGTAAAACATTCTCATGCTTTGAGAGCTTATGAAAAATTCTGAAATTAACATGACCTAAACATTGGTTCCAAAGGATGCAGTCATTCTGTATAGCATTAAAACACTTTACATGTTGAACAGTTAGTTCAGTCAAAATCAGTAGTATAAATATCATCTTTTCGATTAGTATAAAACAATAAAGGATCATCTTAAAAAACTAAACATTTATCATTTTTAAATTTAACTTCCATTCCATCATCACATAATTGTGATATAATAATTAAATTATGTTTTAAACCTTCAACATATAAAACTTTTTAAATAAATGTAGAATTTGAAATACCAACTTTACCAAAACCTTTTACTTTACCTTTGGAATTGTCTCCAAAAGTAACAGTGCCTCCATCACATGTGTTGTATAATATAAAAATTTATGGGTCTTCGGTCATATGCCTAGAGCATACAATTTCCATATACCATATGTCATTATTGAGACATCCAAGGCATTTTTCCTACAAAAATCAATCAATTGACAATTTTGGTACCCAAGCTAATTTGGGTCAAATAGGATTAGTAATTCAATTTTTAGGTGCCCATACAGAGTTTAAACATGTATTTTAAGGTACTCTCGATAACAAGGATTTATAAATATTAGTTTTTGTAAATCCAAATGATTTTTTAAATCTAATTGAGCAGTCATTGGTATAGTGACCATTCATGCCACATTTAAAACAAGTAACAGTTGAAGTACAACCATTTTTAATTTTAACAAAATAGGTTTTATACATTTGAGGTAATCTTATATCATAACCAAAACCATATTTATTTTTATTAGTTTTAGTCAAAGACATCATCTCATGATATTTTTCACAACCTTGAATAAAAATAGATAAATTTTGTTTAAGACATTCAACTTCTTTTTTCAATTTCTCATTCAATTCTTTAGCAGTTTTTAAATCATCATAAAATGTTGAATGAGAAGTAGAAGAAGTGTTTGTTTACTTTTTATTTTCTTGCAAAATTAATTTATTTTTAGAAATAAGTTTTTAATTATCTTCTTTAAGTTCATTATATAAATCAGTATCTTTAAAAATATCTTTTCTTAATCTTTCAATTTCTTTATTTAATTAAAAAAAATTGGGGTTTTCAGATTCATATTCAGAATTAGAACATTCAGAATAATAACTAGAATTACAAACCTTATCCAGTGATGCCACGAAACACAAGTTAGTAGATTCATTTTCATTTCCATATTGTTCAATAGGATCATATTCTTCAGTACAACTCCAAATGGTTGTCAATGACTTTTTATCCTTCTTTTTTGTATTTTTCTTTATTATTTAGTTTAGGGAAATCGAGTTTGATATGAACTTTCTTCCTGCACTCATAAAAAGTTACATATAAAGCATTTTAATTTGTATCACCTTTCTTATCTCCGTTATATTTTTCTTTTTGAGGGTTTTTACTAAACTGGTTTTTGAATCATTTCTTTTTCATTATTTTGTAGACTCCAGTTACAATCTAAGCCATGTCATCATTTTCAATATCCTATAGATCAGAATCAGAAGAATTATTAGAAATAACATTTATAGACTTAAAAGCTAAACCTTTTATTTTTTTTTCTCCTCATCAGCTATATTTTTCAGTTCCAGTTCATATTGGAGTAGTGATCCAATCAATTCATCAAGTGTGTAATCTTTGAAGTTTTTTCTTTCATCAATGGCAACCTTCTTTGAATGCCATTTATTTGGTAATTCTCGTATAACTCTTTCAACAAGTATAGGATTTTCCAGAGATTATCCAAGTGAATTCATTCCATTCACAATGCTTGTGAATCTATGAAACATTTGGTTTACAGTTTCATCTTCACCCATCTTGAAGTCTTGATACTCAGCACGAAGCATTTGAAGCTTGGTTTAGATCAATTTATTAGAGCCAAGGTGAGTAACTTGTAGAATCTTCCAAATCTCATGAGCTGTCTTGCATGCAGACACATGACTAAAAACACTTCTTTTAATAGCACAATATAAAATATTAACGACTTTGTAATTTAAGACATATCTAGTAGCATAAATTCTTGTAAGAGTATCTGGATCATCTTCAGGTAATGTGTATTGTTTTGACATGATAGACCAGTGCTCAATGCTCAACTGTTTGAGGTATGCCTCCGTTTGGGATCTCCAGTATCCATAATCATTGCCATCAAAATGTGGTGGGTTATGGGTAATCCGAGCATCATCTGGGTTTAATCCTTCCATCTTATAAGATCTTTATCCTTAGACTGTGATGTCTAGGAATATGTTAGCACAATAAAATATAAAAGCAGACAAAAAAATGATTGGATAAATTCCTGAAGGAACAACCAATGGTACCAATCTTTGGTATAATGAAATATAAAGATGGAGAAAAACTATTCTTAAGAAGGTTACCCTCTGATACCAATTTTTAGGTCAGACAGGGTAATGACAGATGGTCGATAGGGGGGGGGGTGAATAGACCAGATTAAAAATTTTAATCAAATGAATTGATTAATAAAGTTAATTATTAAGGTTAATTAGTAGTGGAAAAAGTAAATAACGTAAGGATTTTTTTTATAGTAGTTAGGTCCAAAGTTTTCCTACTCTACTCTTATACCTCTCTACTCGGTGAGAGATACGTGTGCACTAAAAATGATTTTTGAAGGGAAATAATAACCCAATTACAAAATCCTTTTCTAATGGAGGTATAACAACGAAACTGAATTTTGTGTGGGGAGTCACAAACCTTACAACCTGAATTTAGATACTGGGAGTCACAAACCAAATAGTCTTGACTTTAGATACATGGAGTCATAACCCTAAGATCTGGAATTTAGAATCCGGGAGTCAAAACCCAAGGAAAAAGAATAAAAAATAATGCTTTTGTGTGCAAAATCATAAACAGAAAAATAGATTGTGTGTGAGAGATGGGAAATAGTGTTACAGACTCAGAACCAGATGAAATATAAGATAAAAAATTAAAGAATAAGTACTGGTTCTTGAGGTTTAGATCAGCACATCTCGTCAATGCAATTGTAGTTGAAGCAGAAATAATTCGGCACTTGAGAGAATGAGTAGGTGGTGAAGCAGAGTGTCACAGGACATTGCAAATGCACAACAGGTTCAAAATTCACAACACTTTCTCTTTGTATTGTAATTGTATATATTTTACCTAATAGAGAGAATGGTATATATAGAGAATATATAACAGGTGCAATAACTCTGATTCCTTTGGATATTCAAAATTAATTGAGCCAAAAGATCCCATAAATATCTCCATGAAAATAGCAGCACCGTTGTTTTTTTATTCCTATAGAATAAATATCTAATAAAGGAATTCAAAATATTTTGAATAAGCCTTCCAATTAAATCTCCAGAATAATAAATGAATTTAATGATTTAAAACAGAATTTTAAATCCATTTAAATTGTTTTAAACATAGTCAAAATAGTTCCTGAAAACTAGCAGCATATTCGGAAATTAAATTCAAACATTTGAATTTAAACAATTTTGAAACGTCCAAATTTATTTGTAAAAGACGTTGAAAAACTTTATTAAATTTTCTCTCTAAATATAGCACCAAAAATATTAAAAAATCTTTGATTATAATCCTTATATTTAATGAGATTTTTCAAAAAAAAAATCGTTAAAAAATAATCCATATATTTGTAGAAAATCAATTTTTAAAAAATTGCACAGAATGAACAGTAACTTCGGAATGAACAGTGACTTCAGACTGAATAGTAACTTCAAAGTGAATAGTAACTTTGAAGTGAATAGTAAGTTCAGAGTGAACAGGAACTTCAGAGTGAACAATAAATTCAGAGTGAACAATACGTAACATAAGTTATGAACATTAATGTAATGTAAGGTATGAACAGTAAAGTAACGTAGGGTATGAACAGTAAAGTAACATAGGGTATGAATAGTAAAGTAATATAGGGTATGAAAATTTATCCATACTTTCGTGAGATAAACAACTAAAACATACTTTTGTGAGATAAACAGTAAAACATACTTTTGTGAGATAAACAATAAATCATACTTTTGTGAGATAAATAATAAACCATACTTTTGTGAGATAAATAATAAACCATAATTTTGTGAGATAAAAAGTAAACCATACTTTTGTGAGATAAAAAGTAAACCATACTTTTGTGAGATAAACAGTAAACCATACTTTTGTGAGATAAACAGTAAACCATACTTTCATGAGATAAATATTAAACCATAATTTTGTGAGATAAACATTAAACCATACTTTCCTGAGATAAATAGTAAACCAAACTTTTGTGATAAAAATAGTAAACCATACTTTTGTGAAAAATATGGACAGAATATTTTAACAAACTTAAACAAAATTTTAAGGGATCTTAACAGTAGATTCATACTTTGGTCAAAACTAATGATTTTTAGAAAAACTTATTATCTTTCCAAAAAAAATCAATTAAAACCAACATCTACATCTCCTAAAATCATAAAAAAATATAAGTAAAACAATTCTGGAAAAACTGCTACTACAAAATAGCATAACATAACTTCAAGTAATTAAAAGTACCTTAAAAATATATTTTTAGACTTTGTTGTAAAATAATGAAATAAATATAAACATTTTATATTTCCATATAATCAGGTTACATATAAATCGGATAACTATATAAGTTGCAGTAAAATAAATACAGAAATGTTTTAAAACAGTGAAATGTAGAGTTTCTAATTCCATAATAGCAGCTTCATTGAATTTTTAGAGAAATAGATAAGCATTTTCAAACTTCCCCATTAACTAGTAAAGTATAGATAAATATCTTATCTTTCCAATGTAATAAGAATAAAAAAAATCCAAATAACATAAATTAAGATATCTTAAAAATACAGAGGAAAAGTAATCAAAAAAAATCATATGAAATCAAATTAAAGGAAATATGCACATGCATAAACAATAACTGCTATAGTGACTACTGCAGTACTGCTACAGTACCCAAAAATTTGCCTCCACCCAGTATATTGTCCCTTTTGAAATTATAAAGAGAATTGGATATGTGTCTTATCATTTTCAAATACTTTCTACCCTTTATAAATTACACATTGTGTTCCACATATCTATGTTAATGAAGCATATTCCTGACCCAACGCATGTCCTCACTTCTGAAGGAATAGATTTAGAACTTGATTTATCTTACTGTAAAGAGCCTATTAGGATTCTAGAAACTAAAGAACAGGTGTTGAGGAATCATATGACTTAGATATAAAAGGTACTTTGGAAAAATTATAAAATTAAAGAGGTGACGCGGGAGCCTAAGGAACTTATGATGAAGAACTACACAAATTTTTTATGAGGTGACATTTTGGAAATTTCGAGGATGAAATTTTTATTGGAGGGGAGAATGTAACGACCCAGAATTCTATCAATTAAATTTCCCTTCTTATGATTATTTAATATAGTATAAATCATATAAAATCACTTAGAGAACACAATAAAAACTTTATAAATGAATAATGAATGAAATAAGAGGTATTTCTAGAAGTTAAGGAACCTATACCAATGAAATAGTAACTTGACCTTAGCAATAGTAATATGACCCTTATGAATAGTAAATAGACTAAATGAATAGTAACCTCACCCATGAAATTATAAATAAAATTTAGGCATCTTATAAATTAAAATATGATATAATTATATCATAGTATAAGTAAATGAATATTTTAAATTTTTTAATTAAGTGTATGTATTTTTGTAAGTAATAAATATTAATTTATAATTTTATACTTAATAAAATGATATAAAATAAAATTTATTTTTATAAAATGTATTAATAAATTAATGTTTTGTTTTCTTATGATTATAGGATAATTTTATGAGACCTTAGTTAATTTTTCAGAGTTTTATAAAATCAGTTATAAATATAAAATTTGTATTTTTTTGTAAATAATGGTTTTAATTAAAAATTAATTTTCTCAGATTCATAAAATTATTTTCATAAAATTGATTCAATTTTTTAATTCTAAACATCAAAAAAAATTTAGGGTGAATTTTTGGTATTTTTCTAAAAAACTTTAATTTTTGGTGAATAGTAAAATATGATAATTTACGATAAATGTTAAATACATGAATCATTGATTAATAAGTAATTTATGTTTGATTTAAGCCCATAATCTATAACTATGCTTAATTATTTTAATATATTTGGTGATAATGATAAAACTATTCATAGTCTTGATCCAAAATTTTAAATAAATGAATAAAATATTAAAAAACACCCCTCTCCTCCACTATAAATACCACCCCTCACCACCCCTTCTATTCACACAATCCAAGCTTTTAGACTTGTAAAATTTATACCCAATAATATTTCCAAGACCCTACCCCACATAAAATATCTCTCAGTATCATCAAAAGACCAAAACCAATCCCCTTAAGGAGGTTCTCAAGAAGAATAATTCAAGAGGTAAAAATATTATTTCTTTTCTTTTATTTTCTTTTCAATTTCTTTTATTTTATTATTCTTACCTCACACCCCCTATACAAAGAGAAATTATAAATCTATTATTTTTTATATATTGTAATTATATCATGTTAATGGAATAATCCATCATCAAGCCCCTTCTCCTCTCCCTTTTATTCTAAAAACAGAAACGTTATCCGTGAGGTGTTGTTTCATTACCTTCAAGGATGAAAAGTTTTCATTTTGCTTCACCACATTCAAGGATTTTCATAAAAACATTTTAATGGTTTAAATATATTTTAAAATTTATATTAAAACCATTTTTATATTATTTAATTAACATATTTAGATAGTACTAAATGATAAAACAAAACGAGTTTGTTGTGATCTAAAACTGTTAAAATTAATCTAAACGATTATCATTAACATGTTATCTAATGATTCATACTCATATATGAAAAAAAAACAATGTATAAAACAAATTAAAATTTTATATTTTAATTAATAACCTATAATTCTAATTATGGATAATTATACCCATTTTACATGAACTTCATTACTTATAAACAAGAAAACTGGTCCTGAAAACCAAGAAAACGAATGCTCCCGAATGATGGAATTAAACTCTATAACTCATAAATAAGGCTATAAATGAACTTAATAAAACTATAATGAATAAAATACATTTAGAAAATTTTATTAATGAATTAATTAATGGATTTAATTTGATTATCTATGAAATTAAGGTCAATTTTAGAACACATTAAAACATAAGGTAAGGGTTTCTACCCGAACCTCCATTTTTCATTCGGGTTATTATTTTTCCCTCTTTAATCCAATTAAATTATTCTTTATTTTTATTTATTTCTTATAAATTATTTTTATAATTTTTAAACACATATATCCAAATAATTTCATCTTTTTTTATAAGAAATACATGTTTTTCAAGGTTTCATTCTCAATTATTCCTGACACACAAGCCTGAATAAAGGGAATGTATTGATTTATTACCCCTTTTAAAGTACCATAAATAATATGTTTTAAGACACTATTATTTTTCTAAAATAAATAATTTTTTCATAAAAAACTATATCTTTTCATTTATGGTTTTATACAAATAATTATGAAAAATTCAATTGATTATTCCCAAAGAACCCTTCTTTGTAAAGTAAAAAGTGAATTTCTCTCAATAATTCCTCGATGATTTTATTTGAGTATTTTAATATATTTCAACACCTATACTGAATTTTATACTTTATTTGTATTGATCTCTTATGATTATTATATACCATATTTTATTAAATGATTTTTATTAGTTTGACTGTGGATGTGCTATCTTGATACCATTTACCATACTACTCAGAATGGTTAGTGATTATGTTTACAGATTGGGGAAAGTTATTTACATTTCATATGTATATGTTGTTTATGTTTAACCCCTTTTATATTAGGAATGAATTGTAATTATAAAGTGATGTTTTGGGATTACTATAGCCCCTAGATGCATCAACCGATCTCATGAGACAAAAAAAATATGGACTTGGCTGAGGCCTTAACAATTTATTTTCAGATGTCTTGGCCGAGGCCTCAATGGTATATTTCAGATGTTTGGAACTATGAATTCCCTCATTATGATATTAGTAATTTATAATCCATGTAAATATTCGACTAGTATAATATCCATGGTTAAGCTTCATTTTCATGTGATTATTTTAATGACATTATTTATTCATATTTTATTCTTTCCACATTATGCTCAAGTTTATCTTCCAACGACACGTGTTTTTAGTCATCCAACATGATTTATTATTTATATTAGATTCTTATATATTAATTAACCTTAATGAGCATTATATATCACCCATTTCTTATGTTTTATTTTTCATCAAGATGTGAAGATGAATATTATGAATGAATTGCAGGGATAATCTAAGAGTTATGAATGTTTCCAATGGAATTTATATATTATTTTTCCTTTAAAGTTATAATGTAAAAATTATGTTTATATATAGTTTACCAAAACTACTAAACTATTATATCCTTATAGTTGAGACTTCCTTGTTTATCATTCCAATGTAATGAAGTAAGGAACTGACTCTGGGAAACTGGGGTCATGGTATCTACATCTTGAGCTAAAATAATAAATTAATGAATATAATATTAAAAAAATATCTTCTCCTTCCCTTAAAAATACTACTCGTACCTCCCCTTATCCTAAAATACTCTAAGAATTGGAGCTTTCCATATTTATACTAAATTATCTTCCCAATACTCTCCCCCACATCCTCATAATGATGGTCTCACCAAAAGACCAATTCCAAGTTCCTTAAGGACTTTTTCAAGGAGATAACATTCAAGAGGTAATATTCACAAACTACATATTTTAAATTATTTTCTTATCCCACCTTATCCTCACCACCCTCATCCAACATGGAATAATAAATCTAGTATCACATATATACTATAATTTTATAGTGCTAATGTAATATCTACCATCAATCCTCTTCTCTTATCCTCTTATTCTAAAAAAAACCATTTTTAAAATTATATCGGTTCATTGCCTCCATGTATAATGAGTTTTTTTCCATTACCTCATTCATGGAAGATTTAAATTAACTTATAATGCTTTAAAATGACCTAAATATGTATATTATATATTTTTCACATTCTAGAATGAATATATAGGAATAATATAAAAAAACTAGTTTGTAATGGTCGGTAAAAAAAATAACATTAAAGTTTTTAATAAATGAATCATCCATATGTCGGAACACATATGGGTATTTTGAATTATTAAAATTTCTAAGAGAACATGAATAAACTTTAATTTAAATTTTGGAGTTTTAGTACCATTTGAAAACAACATCAATAATATAGAAACCATTACTTTTCATATAAAGATATTATATCTTAATATATGAATATTCATTACATAACATTTCAATCCATGTCAGAATCATTTAGGTTTATAATCTTTGGAAACATTGAAACATAAACAACTGGTTCATAAAATATATACTTTATATCCCACTTATTTCTTTATAACTAGAACCCTTATTAGAAATATCATACTCAATACCTTTATTTATAACCCAAGTAAAGAAAACATAAGAAAAGGGCGATCTCAGATGCTCAATAAGTGTAAACAAGAGAGATATCAATAATCACATAAGCATAATATGAGCATAAGGGTATAAGAACATGATATTAAAGTTTGAAAACTATACACTACATATCAATGATCATAATATTAATTAATGGTATAAATATTAGTAGTTTATAAGACATTAATCACAAAAAAAAACAAAGAACACAAACCATGAGGTCATAATATAGGCATACGACATAGAATTTTGGCATACACATAAGCATAGAAAATAA
This sequence comes from Viscum album, assembly GCA_963277665.1. NCBI lineage: Eukaryota > Viridiplantae > Streptophyta > Magnoliopsida > Santalales > Viscaceae > Viscum > Viscum album. Next base: position 1,059,066,757 of record OY728133.1, read on the forward strand.
TTTTCTTAGTAGTCAGATATCATTTCCAAGTCTATCATAGTGGAATGGTTTCACTCCCCAAACCATCATAGTAGTCAAGGTTCAATCTTAAGATTATCATAGTGGACATAGTCCCTTACTGAACTAGGTTCACTTTCCATTATAGTCCTATTTATATCATGAGATATCAATTTTTACCCAATGCATTGGGGGGAGATATAGGTCCCAAACATCACATAATTAAAATAATACATATGTGTGCCACAAGATCATAAAGTACCTATAATATCAAAACCCATGAAAATAAATGGGTTTCATAACCATTTCATCTTAACATAACCTATGTAAAAGAAATGGGTTTCATAAACATTTAATCATAACATAACCCATGGAAAATAAATGAGTTTTATAAACATTTCATCTTTTCATCATAAAAATAAACCATCCATGGAAATAATAAATATATTATCCTTAGATAATATCCCCATTAAATCCTAATTAACATCAATTAATTTCATCTTATATGGAAAATTATTTTGAAAGATCACTTGGAATAATTCTTAAGAAAAATAACCTTTCCATTTCAAAATCACTTCTTTTTAGAAAGATGTAAAATTATAATGGAAACCATTTTATTTTAAAATAAACCTGTGATATTATAAGGTAAGATTCAAAGAAATATTTATTCATGATAATTTGAATATCAATTTATTCTGTATAAGTTAAAAAAATATTCCTTCCATATTTTTTGTCAAAAAATAACAAAGTATCTCATTCGAAAAATGATAAAAAGATTCCTTTCAAAACATTTTTTAAAAATTAAAACATGGGTAAAAATGAAAATTTTAGGATAATGGTAACAATATTTTTTTAAAAATATTTTGAAAATATTGATATGGAAGATAAATATTCCTTAGAAGAGACTTATATATAAACAATCATGAATATTGATGAGATTGTGAAATAGACCCTTACCTGAAGTTCAACTTACTTAGAAAGAATTATAACCTCCTGAATAATAAATCTATATTTATTATAATTCTATAAAATATTCATTTTAAAAACTATAATATCACATATGAACCATTTATAACATTTAAACACCCCCTTTTGTCAATAAGTCCTTATTAAAATTGTTATTTATGAGTGTTAACTATTTCATTTATCACAAGTCTATTAGTTCAGTAATTCATATCCTAGTACATATATCTTGGTTATATAATATATAAATATTTTTAATTATAAAAATATCATATATATTCACTATATACATATTTAAATTCATCTATAAAGGTTATAGATAGAAAAATTAATTACACCATTCAGGGAGACTGCAGGCCGTACATATGCATGAACACTATTTTCATTTATCAACAGATGGAATGAAATAAAATAAAATTTTAATTCATATTTAAAATATGATTATTATACCATATATATTCATTAAATTCATCCTCATTACCATTCTCATAAATCATAAATGAATAATGAATCACATCACTTCACAAAGGTGGTAGTCTACACGTACGCACGAATGACATTATCATTTCCCAAATGATTGGATGGTAAGTAGATAAATGTGATATTATAATTACATAATTATAAATTTTCATTAATATAATTTATAAAATTTAAACCCATCATAATACCCATCCATAAGATATGGTTATGAAAAATAAATTATATCACTATGTGGCGACACTAAGCTGTACGCATGCACGAGTGATACTTTCACCTATCATTTAATAGTAAATAGGGTGTATAATGGGTTTTTCATAATAATAATAATAAAATTTAATAATATTTAGGATAATGAATTTATTATTTATAATAAATACCATATATTTATAAGAGGTAAATAAGAGTAGAAAATAAAGCGATCGGTTATGGTGATTACCACTTTTTTGAAATGACCCCTTTATATCTCTTCTAAAGGGCTCTAGGGTTGGTATTTTGGGAAAAAAGCACATATATAATGAGTCTATGGGATTTTATAATATAAATTGATATATTTTGGTCGATCTATAAGGATAAAAGTGTCTTGAATAAGTGATATAAGAGGTTCCCTTTTATAATTGAGGTGAGTGCCACTTTTGGACTTTCTCAAAATATTAAATTATAATAAATTAATTCTCAATAAAAATTCATAAAAATTTCCAATTATTGGAATATAAGTTAGGATAGGGTTTTAATACCATAAAAAATATAATTTATAAAAGTTTTTGTGTCATTTTAAACCTTACCATTTTGATTAACACTTAGTTAATAAATTTTAATTTCAATTATGATAACAACTTTTTAAATATTAAAGGTTGTAATTTTTACTTTTAAGGTTACAATTTTCCAATAAATGGAAAATTTATGAATGTTTTGACCATATAATATTCAAATTTTCTTATTTAATTATTTTTATAATTTTTAAATAATTTAATAAAATATTATTTTTATAAAATATTAGTATTGTCAATTTTGACACTATTCATTTATTTTAAATTAAAAGACATAAATACAAAGTTTAAATTTGAATATAATATTTTAAAACAATACTAATATGTCATAAACACCTATAAAATTCTTGTAATACTATAAATTACTCAAATTATATCACTTTTAATATTTTTAAAATCATTTATTTTATGTTTTCATTAATTAAATAAATATTGTTTTGGTGTTGTGTAATAATTTAAGGTAATTATATAATATCTAAAAATTATAAACAAATTATAATCAGGAATATAATTTCATTATGAAAAAAATAATAATAATATTCCTCAATAAAAGGTTTTTGTCTCTATTTGAACACATAAAGAATATTTAAAACTAAGAGCGTGACATTTTGTAACTTTCCTTGATTGAAATAATATGTCACTTTCATGGAAAGGAATCCATTAAAAAAAATATTTTGAGAATAAAGTGTTAATAGAAGAATAAATTTCATCCAATAATAATTTTGATGAATAATTATGGTATTATCACTTATTTTTAATCTAGATTTACCAGATTTACCCTTTACCGAGGTGATAAATTTTACCACGACAAATATTCATATTGAAAAAAAATAAAGGGGACTATTTACCAAATTTGAACCTCCTAATTATAAATATTTAATTAATTTTATCTAATTTAATACCTATAAATGTAATAAATTATTTTTAAATTAAGTTCGAAAAATGTGATAACTACTGTTTTTTAGAAAAAATAAAAATTTAAGCATAAAATTGGATTTATTATTATATCATGGCTAGAAAAATATTTTTGATTGTTTAAAAAATTTTATCAAGTAAATAATATATAAATTTAATTAAAATCATTCAAAAATAGGGGTTAATTTAATTTATTAAGATAAAAATATATTATATGCATAAAAACTATTTTTCAGAAAAATATTTCTTTTTCTTTGAAATTATTTTTATTTTAATTTATAATAAATTAATAACTAATGAATTAATTTTATACATATATAACAATACATTTTTCATAATTTAGTGAGTCCTATTTATACCCACCATCCTAATGGTCAGGCGATAACATTCATTTTAAATATTTTAATAGTATATCGCAGTTTGTTTAAACTCGGTGTTGTGTGTAATGCAAGCCATCAAATAAATCAAACTATATAAAGAGATATATTTCATAAAAAACTTATGATATTACATTCTAACCCCATTAAAATTATTTTTACCTTGAAATTATTCTTTTTGATATAAATAAATGGGGATAATTATGCCTCATCACATCCTTAGGTTACCATATAGCTTACTAAAATTGGTGGTTTCGCCACAAAACTTTAACCAAGTGAGTGGTATTATTTCATGTAATTTCTCTTTAATATTTAAAATCTCTTCAAAATTTTCTTCATAAGAAGTATATTTATCTATTAGTATGAACTATGAGTTTAGTACATGTGAAATATCTGATATGTACTTCCTCAAGAGAGATATATGAAACACATCATGAACTTGAGAGAGAGTTGGTGGAAGAACTAATTGATAATCTACCATCCTTATATGATCAAGAATTTTAAAAGTGAAAATAAAACTAGGGATTATTTTTCCCTTATTTACAAATCTCACAACCCTCTTCCTAAAAGATATTCATAGGAATACCTTGTCACCAAATTCAAACTCAAGATCTTTATGATGGTTTTCAACATAAATTTTTTGTCTACAATGAGTTGAAATTACATTCTATTGAATGAATCTAACATTATATACCATTTCCTCAGCTATATCAGGTCCCAATATCTTTTTTCTCTAACTTAATTATAACATGTTATAATTTTGTGCTTCCTACTATAGAGGTCTTTATAAGAATCCATCTGAATGATGGAGAGAATTATATTATTTTAAGAGAATTCCACCAAAGTAAGGTCTAGATCAAAAAAACCTTTTAAATCTATAGATGAGGCTCTAAAAATTTATTTTAGAGTTTTAATGGTCCTCTTAGAATAAAAATATATCTATGGATGATAGGCAGTGCTGGAACTTTACTCTGTATCTAGATCCTACTGAATACTTCTCCAAAACTTTATATTAAACCTCAGATCCCGATCAGATACAATTGATAGTGGTATGCCATGAAATCTTAACACTTCCTTAATGTATAATACTGTAATTTTATCAAGTTATAATTATTATCTAATGTAAATGAATTATTTTAACTACATAAGGTGATTGACTAAAACCCAAATAGCAATACGTCCTTTATATGTTTTGGGGTGGATGACAACCAAATCCATGGTGATGTTTTCCCATTTCCATTCTAGTATGGGTAATGGTTTTAACATCCCCTTAGACGTTTTTGTCTTAACCTTAACATTATGACATACTAAGAAAATAGAAACATAGTATGAAATATATCTCTTCATTCCATACCACCAGAAATACTCTTTCAAATCTCTATACATTTTCGTACTTTCAGGACGAATAGAGATTAAAGAACTATAAGCTTCATCTATCTACTCCTTCCTAAAATATGGTATCTAAGATACATATACATGGTTCTTGAAAGTTATTATTCAATCATAATCATGGTTGAACTTAGGAACATTTATTTCATTCTTTTCTAGATCCACATATTCCTTTTGTGCCTCTTTAATATTCACTTTAATAGATGGTTGAAAAATCATTTTAGAAAGATAATATTTATCCCCTTACTTAAGAATTTAAATATAAATACATTTAAAGTCCATAAATTTCAAATATTTTGTTATCCTCATCATAGAAAACCTAGCATGATCCTTTCAACTCAGAGAATCTGCCACCTTGTCCACTTTCCCAGGGTGGTAATGTATTGAGTAGTCATAATCTTTAATCATATCCAAAAATCTTCTTTGGTTCATGTTTATATCTTTTTGATTAAAAATATAATTTAAACTTTTGTGATTAGTATATATGTCACACTTTTATCCATAGAGATAATGATTCCATATCTTTAATGAAAAAATTACAATAACTAATTCAAAATCATGAGTTGGGGAATTTTTCTCATGGTCCTTCAATTTTCTCAAGGAATAATCTATAACCATATCATCCTACATGAGTAAACATCCCAATGCCTTCATTAATGCATAATTATATATTACAAACCTTTCTACACTATAAGATACTGTAGGCATGGATGCATTGAATAACCTTCTCTTAAATTTCATAAAACATTCCTCATGTTCATTTATCCAAAGAAATTTTTATCCCTTTAGATTTAGAATGGTGAGTGGATTCGACAACCATGAAAAATTCTCCACAAAGCACCAATAATATCCATCCAAACCAAGAAAACTATGGGTTTCAGTTACAATGGTTGCTCTATTCCAATGTTCAATAACTTATGTCTTTGAAGGGTATACTTACATACCATAACTTGAGATTATATTAACTAATAATGAAACTTTCTAAATCCAAAATTTACACTTGTTAAATTTTTCATAAATCTTATCCTTCCTTAGGTTCTTAAGAAAAATAATCAAACAATATTCATGATCTTACTTTCACTTTTAGTAAATAAGAATATTATCTATAAATATAACCATAGAATAATCAAGGTAATAATTAAATACTTTATTCATTAAATCCATGAAGATAACATGGTCATTAGTAAGAAAAAATTGAATCACTCTAAATTCATAGTGTCTATACCTTATATGAAATGTTGTCTTGGGTATATACTCTTTATTGACTCTAAATTAATTATATATACAATGAATATCAATCATGGAAAAATATTTATCTCCACATAGTCAATCAAATAAGACATCAATATTGGGTAGAGGATACTTGTTCTTGATAGTGATTTTATTAAGTTCTCATTAATCAATATAGAGTCACATTGATTCATCTTTCTTCTTAAAAAATATAATAGGTGTACCCCAAGGTGATTAACTTGAAAAAATGAATCCCTTTCCAAGATTCTCCCAGGGTTTCTTCTTCGATTCTTGTAACTCAATTGGGATCATTCTATATAGAGTCTTGGAAATAGGCCTAGCACTAGGTATAAGTTCTATTGAAAAATTAACTTCATGATTCAATGGAATACTAGGAAACTACTCTGTAAAGGCATCAATAAACTCCCTCACAATAGTCATATCTTCTATTTTGAGTTTATCCCTAACCATCTAAGATAAAATTCCCATTTTAATAGGAATCATGGCCCATATGATGGATGCAATTTCAATTTGAATTTCATTTTTATCATCACATTGATAGGTGATCAAAGTTTGATTCTGAATATCAAACATAACTTACCTTACTTAGTAATTGATTTGTGATTTATATAAAAAAATCCAATCCATTCCCAGAATAACATTAAATTCAACTAGAGGAAGAATGAAAATATTTTTAGGAAAAAAGTTCCCACAAAATTCAACCAGAGAAGAATCATAGACTTGGGATGTGATCATCGTACCATTAGGGGTTTTTACTACTAAATCAACATTTAATTTTTGAGGTGGTGATGTGATACCCTTGGAAAAGTATTTAGATATAAAAATTTGGTATATCCAAAATCAAATAATATATTATCAGTTCTAGGGTGGATTGTATGTGTATCTTTCACCACATCATTATCACACCCCTCATAAGAAAAAGTGATCACATGAGATTTACCTTTGTCTTTGGGATTAAGAGGTTTTTGACATCGATAATCATCATTACCCTTTATATTTGGGAACTATTTAGCATAATTCCCATACTCCTTATATTTAAAACACTAGAGCATGGGTGGTGAATTCTATGGACCTTTATTTATATTCCCATAATTAGTTAACTTATTCCCTTTACTTTGGCATTCAATTTACCTATGAAATTAATTTACACACTTAACAATTAACAATTCCCTTATGAAAATTTCCCCCATGTATCCTTCCATATTTTGATTATAAAGGAAATATCATATTCTTCTCTCCATGGTTTTTATAATTTCCTTTGAATTCCATTTTTATTTTCTTATAAAAACCATGAGATTTATGGGTAACTCCAATATTTATATCTACCTTGATAACACATAAAAAAATTTATACATATATACCAAATTCTCTTATAGATAACTCCCTTTAGAGACCTGGTTTTAACCTACTAAAGAATTGATCAACCTTACTTTTAGGTCAGATGATAATACCAGAAGCATACCTCGAAAGTCTTGTGAAATTTTCCTCATAAGTACCAATAGATTCATCATCATACTACTTTAAATCATAGAGTTATTTATATATTTTATTATAATGAATATAATAAAATTACTTGTTGAAAAATAAGTTTTAATTTCATCCCAATTTATAGATTAAATTTCTTACTATTCTCTCATATTCTTGATAAGAGTTCACCACTGATTTGCTTCACCTTCCAAATGATAAATAACCAGAATAAATTTATCATGTTTTGAACATCGGATAATAGAAAATATATTTTTAGTTATACTGATTTATTTCTTAGTAACTAGTGGATCATTATACCCACTAAAAGAAGGTGGTCATTTCCTCATGAAGGACTCAACAAAACATTGTTCCCTCCTTTGATCATTTAGAATATCATCATGATTCATATCATGAGAAATTTTTGAGATCATATCAATAATATTTTTCATTATAGATCCCATAACATTTATTTTCTCAAAATTAAAATCATTTCACTATCCATCAAATTCATCATTAACACGATTCCTTTAGGTTCTATCCATTGACTAAAACCAAAAAACATAGTGTGATAATTAATAATCATGGTGTGAAACGATAACACCCCAAGATTTTATGGTTTGTTTATTCGTAAATAATTTTAATTCATTAGATAAATTATTATACATGCAACACCGAGTCTATGTGAAACAAAACTTTGTTATAGGAGATAGTTATAACCTAGCTGTTAAACTTAATTTTTCCACTTCTATGATTTGAATTTCGAAAATGGACATACATAGTTGTGTTTAGTAATATATATAGAATCTGATAGGATCAACTTAATTTTTGGTGAATAATAAATTACCCTTATGAATATCAATGTTACCCTTATAAATAGTAATGTACCCTTATGAATAGTAATATCACCCTTATGAATAGTAACCTCACCCATGAAAGTTTAAATAAAATTTAGGCACCTTATAAATGAAAGTGAATACTTTAAAAATTAATAATTAAGTGTTTGTATTTTTGTGATTAATAAATATTTAATTACAATTTTATAATTAATAAACTAATTTAAAAGATAATTAATTTTCATAAAATTTATTCCTAAATTAATGTTTTTCTGACCTATGATTTTAGGATAATCTAACGAGACCTTAGATAATTTTTCAGGGTATTATAAAATCAGTTATAATTTTAAAAACTTATTTTTTGAGAAAATGGTGGTTTTAATTAAAAATGAAATTCATCATATCTATAAAATTATTTTCATAAAATTGAGTTCATTTTTTTGATTCTACACAATGAAAAATGTTTAGGATGAATTTTTGAGATTTTTCTGAAATACTTGAATTCTTGGCGAATTGTGAAATTCAATAATTTACAAAATATGATAAATAAATGAATTTTTTAATCATTCTTGAGTAATGGATGATTTAAATAGCCATTTTTTCAATCTCACATGAACATATTACTATTTATGATAACAATAATAAATACTATTTCTTGTCTTGAGAAAAATAATAAAATAATGAATAAAATATTGAGAAATCACTCCTCTCCTCCACTATAAAAACCACCCCTCACTCCCTCTTCTATTCACTCCTCTAAGCCTTGAAGATTCTAAAATTTCTGCCAAAATACTCTTTCCTAGTCCCTCCCCATTTCTATGGTCCCTTGGTCTTTCCAAAATACCAAAACCCTTTCCCTTAAGGAGGTTCCCAATGAGGTTATTTCAAGAGGTAAATCCTCTTCCTTTTTCATTTAATTCCATTTCAATTTATCTTCTTTTATTATTATCTCATAACCCCTATATAAAATTGATCATGATAAATCCAGTATCATCTATATAATTAAATCATATCATGTTAATCTAATAACCATTATTAATCTCCTTACTCTCCCTCTTTTATTTTATAAACGAAATCATCATCTGGGAGGTTCCAATTCACAACCATCATGGAAGACAAAGTTTCATTCTTAAAATTATTATTCAAAGCTATTCATGAAACCATTTTAATGGTTGAGACAGATTTTAAAAAGTATAATATAACTATTTTTATGTTCTGGAAGTAACATATGTACATAATACCAAAAGATAAAAGAAAATGAGTTTTTTATGATCAATAACCACCGTAATAATCTAAACGATTATCACTAAATGACTTATCTAATGATTCATCATAATACAATGTAAAAAAATGATATAAATAAAAATTTACACTTCTATATTTTAATCAATAATTTATAAATTCAATTCTGGATAATTATATCCATTCCACATGAACTTCTATACTCATACACAAGTATGATGATTGTGAAAACCAAGGAAACAAATGCTATCCAACGACAAATTTGTATCTTATAACTCATCTAAAAGGCCATAAATGAACTTAAGAAAATTTTAATAAATAAAATAAATGTATATAAGGTTATTAAATTATTAATTAATGTATTTAATATGATCATTCAGGACATTAAGATCAAGTGAAGAACACATTCGGGCATAAGGTAAGAGGTTTCTCATCTCACTTTTATTTCCGTGAGATTTCCATTATTCCCTACTTATTTCTTGTATGTGGTGTATGTATTATACGACTTGATATATAATACCATTATTATATTTATATTCATGGTATTAAATGATCCATTTTATGATTATTAATTTTTGGTCATGTGGTTTGATTGATTACGATGTGGTAAGGGACTTCATCTCAATTTCCATTTCTTTGAGACTTACTTGGTATTGTGCACCTAATGATTTTTATGTGGTGTATCTAATGCCCTTGGAGATCATTTTTCATTTGAAATTACATTAATATTAAATATCCATATTCTTTTATAATGGATATTATTATTGTTTTAGCTATATACCCTTTTACATACAGTGTTTATTTTGAATGTTGTTTTAACTATGGGAATATTGATGAATCTGTATCCTATATGGAAATTGATAAGGAATATTGTTCTAGAATTAAATATTTTTATAATAATTATTTGGACTTGCAGTGATGGGTGGGACGCACTATAGCCCCTCGATGCATCGACATGCCTCATGAGACAAAATAGTTGGCGACAGACCCTTCGAGTTTGTTTCCAAAACATAATCAGATGGGTTTCTACCCATAGAATTAAATCGTCTTGATGGTATGATGGTTCATGTGATAGATACATGAAATCAAAATAATACAAATTATCTTTATTTAGAATTCAATTATTACTTTCCATGAAGTTTTCCCTATAAAAAAATCTATGGATGCATTTTCATTCCCAGTTTATTGATGGTGTGTGTTTTTCAATTATTCACCATGCCATATTTATTATGTCTAATTGATTATGATTCAATTATTATTGTTTCATGACTCCACTATATGTAACCCTTACTGAGCATTTGAGTTCACCCCTTTCATTTGTTTTCCTTCCCTAGGTTATGTAGAAGATATTATTTATTCCATTTTCAAGGATGCAGTTTATTATATTTTGTTAAGTATTATATGTTATTTTATTCTCACAATATAAAATGGGTTCCATGTATGTATCTATTTATTCAATAAAACTAAACTAATTGTTCCTTCAGGATTTTATTCCTTGTAATCAGGCCAATGTAATAAAATAATGCACCATCTATGAGTTTCTAGGGTTGAGGCGTTATAGTTGGTATTAGAGGAAGTTTAGTAGAAACCTTGGGAACTGGATTTAGAAAACATAGATCAGTGAGAACAAACCTAAGATATAAATTGAGGATAAGTATATAAGAACATCCTAGAATTTTGGTAAGGTAGATATTATGTGGGTATTCCTAGCAATACATCCCTATATAGATACTAAAAGTGGGCGTGGTTCGGGAACATATGTACCTTAGAGTAACAACTCTAAAAATGTGTTCTGGACTTGACTCATGGTAACCTGATATACAACAATGGGACTTACTACACACCTGGTTTAACACTTATGAGGGATATTCTTAGGATAATTTTCATTTTCTTTACAAACTATTATAAAGGATTTAAAAGTAAATAGAAATCATGTTTATGATTATGGGATTATATGTCCATAAATTTTCATATTATTTTAAGAGTTTTTTAGTTATAAATTATGAATTATGATTTATTACCTAATTTAGTGTATTCCATTGTTTAGTTATTATTCCTAATAGAATAAAGGGAATCAATACCTGTGGAAAATGTAGGGATTGAACCACTTAACAAGTCAACACAGTTAGTGTTGGAGCTGAGTAAATCATGACCATATTAGGACAACCTACTCAGGATGTGATGAATAACCATAATACACCTATGTTGGATAATTTCATGTGATAAAATCCCCCATATTTTAGTGGTACTACTAATAAAGTGGTATATTATTAGTGGATCAAGTCCCTTGAAAAGATATTTCTGGCATGTCACGACCCGACCCAACGGGGCTCGATCCGCGACTCCCCATGCCCGCCTCCAATAGGCCAGGGGCTGGCGACCAGTGCCGAGTAGGCTATCACACACATGGGAGGCATTAGCCTAAGGTACCTGTACACACGCACCCACAAACACCTCCATGCAACCGTGCAGAGATAAAGAAACTGGAAAGTAAATGCATGCATACAATCTATCCCAAACCAGAGTGCAACAGCAAAAGTACAAGGGAAAAACAGGGCCTACCAAAAGAAAACTACAAAGCGCGTCCAACCTGCTCTGAAGAAGGGGAACGCTGCCACAAACATCCGCCAAAAAGCTCCCTCGGCACAGCTCCGGTATACACCCCGGTCAACCCACTCACTAAGCTCCGCCTACTCCGGGTCCTCCTGGGACTCCGTCAAAAGGCCTGTGGTCTGCACAAGACACAAACATGTGCGGGCAAAGCCCGTGCATGGGTGAGTATAAACATACTTAGTAGGCACCCCAAAAAACCAAAACCCAAGGGAGAAACTAAAAGGAAACAGTCCGCTCAACCCAGCCAGAGGGAACCCAGACGAGAGAGAAACTCCATCTCGTGACCATCCTCGGCTAAACACGACTAGTCAGCTCAGCTCAGCTCAGGTGTATGCCAATACATACACCTTGAACAATCCAGATATACACAGCTCAAGCCACAAATCCACAAGAGGTACCGACCTCATCACCAGCAACTGTCCACAACCAGGAGAGTACACCACGAACACTGTCATACCAGATGACACTCATCCGAGAGATACACTCCATCGGGATACTCGCAAACATCACAGACGCTCACCCGAGAGACCACGCTCGTCGGATAGCATCTCTGAGGAAACCCCACTGTAGAAACATAACCACCAAACTCCTCGGAGAGGGGATCGCCGCTAGGGTCCGCTAGGGGGATACCAATACCCACTCCGGTATACGTAGCTCACAGATAGGGGATCACTCCCAGGGTCCACTGGGGGATACCACAACCCGATCTGGCATACGTAGTTCTCACAGATAGGATCACACCCAGGATCCGCTGGGGGATACCACAAACCGATCTGGCACTCGACAGAAGATCCACACTCAGATAGAGGATCATCGCCCATATAAAGATGGTCACGACGATACCGGAACCCTATCTGGTAAAACTCGCGATGTAGGGGATCGAACCGACGATGCCACAACCCTACCGAGACCACGCGCTGAGTAGGGGATCGCATAACCAACGATACCGCAACCCTACCGACACCAAGCGCTGAGTAGGGGATCGTGTAACCAACGATACCGCAACCCTACTATAAACATCATGCTGAGTAGGGGATCGTAAACCCGACGATGCCACAACCCTACTGTGCACGACCCACCGCGTAGGGGATCATATTCCTGATGATTCCACAAACCCTACGGGGTTAACCTGCTAGATAGGGTATCGCCGCCCGTAAATAAGCGGTCACAGCGATACCAAGAACCCGATCTAGGGTAAAGATGCTAGAGGATCCACTCCGGGCCCACCGGAGGGATACCACAACTCTAACAGTTTAAACATCCCATCAAGAGGATCACAAACCCATATGAAGGTTGTGATACCACACGAACCCTCGTAGGAACGAACCAAGGGAGAACCCTCAACCACTGCTGGTCCAAACGTCACTAACCCGAGCGACCCGCCATAACGCCACATTGCTCACCTCCTAGGCCAAAACCGAGGCCACCATCGCGTTCCACGCGGAAAAACACGCAGGATAGGCTGATTACTCGCCCGAAACGGAGCACCGGTGAAAAAGGCACTATTCACCGTAGCTAGCCCGTGTGGGGCCCACAAAACGATCCCGAAACCCATCGAGCGGATCACACCACGGCGATCCCCTCGGAAAAACAAGCGGAATCGACTACTCGCTCGTCCAAAACGGACACCCGGTGAAAAAGGTACTATTCACCAAAGGCTAGCTCGGGTGGGGCCCACGCCTGGATTCCGAAACTCATCGAACGGAACACACCATTGCGATCCTCTCGGAAAAACACACAGGATCGACTATTCATCCGCCAAAATCGGACTCCTGGTGCAAAAGCTGCGTTTCTCCGCAAACGCCAAAACCCGGCCTCATGGGGCCCGCACCCCGTTCGCAGTCCCAACACCCGGAAACCATCTCAAAAGGTCCGTCGTACCATCAGGGTCTCAACGCCACTGACGGCACGTCAATCGGACGCTCCGGTTAGAAGTTACAACGACCCGAAGTCGTAAAATAATAAAATAATATTATTTTACACGACGTTTCTAGATCCCGGGCCACGATCCCGAACCTTTAAACCCTCAAACCCACACCGGAGGGTTTGCCTCGTCGTCAGGGACACGTCGCCGCAAACGGCGCGCGAATCCGACTCCCGAAGTGCAAGATACGGTGATTTAAAGACCCCCCGTATGCGAAAAGTGGTCGGACCGGCCCCGACCGGCTGGTCCGGCCGGCCTGGACCGGCCGCCGCCACCGGCCCGCCCTGGCCGGCGGCCCTCCGCCGCGCGCCGCCGCGCTGGGCGGCCGGCAGCCACGGCTCCGCCGCGGGCCGCCGGGCTCCGCCGGTGCTGCGCCGGCGGACCTTCCGCGGATCGCCGGGGGCACCCCGATGGTCCGTTTTGCGATCCGGAGGCGTCTACGCGACCCTCGGGACCCGATCTATACTGCAACGACTTCAATTTACAGAAAAATGCAGTAAAAACGGGATCGGGGTTTAAAACTCAAATCTGCCTACCTCGCGGGCGAAACGCCGACGTTCTGCCTCAGATCCGCGCTCCTGAAACGTCCGCCGTCGAATTCTGAGCTCGTGGGCGCTCCGTTGGCTCGATTCGGCAGAGTGGCGGCGAAGAACAGCGAAGAACGATTAAAAGGGGGGGGGGGGGGGGCTGATATTTATATCAGCGGCCCGCCGGCGCCAAACCCGCCTCAGACCCGACGCCCGATTCGAACAAAAGTAAGGTCACCCCTAGGGTAAACGCGCCGTTCTGAACGCAATGGCGGTCTCAGATTTTCCATCCGAGACTCCGTTCATAAGTTATTCGAGCCGACGCTCGCATACTAACTTTCCACTTATTTACAGAAACGCCCCTGGTGGCGTTTCTCACCGTAGGCCCGCGCCCGCAAAGTTTACACCCCGCCTAGGGTAAACGGCACGTTCCGGACGCAACCGTGCCCTCAGATTCCCGTTCTGAGCTACCGTTTAGGAGATATCACACCCCCGCCATGTGCATAGTATAAAAATACTTAATATTTTTATAAAATTAATTCCGGGCACACCGGGCCTCGGAATCGCACGCCGTCTTCGCGCCTAGCTCTGGAATTATTCGTAGAAATATTCCAAAGTCTGACAGGGCCAAAAAACCCGAGTCGCTACATCCTCCCCCCCTTAGAACTTTTTGTCCCCGAAAAGCCCTAAGCACAAGGAAAGCGACTGGACTCTCAACTGGGTCTCACACACCAACGAGCTCACAAACAAACAACCACTCAGGGTCTTACCAACGCCCTGAACAAAACTCGAGCAAGCAACAAAAGGAAAGAGTACCGTTAAACAGTGTCTGACAAACTACTGCAGTAAGTAGAAAGGACACAAGGCGTACCTCTATCCATCCGCGGTGCCTCTGGGTTGACTGCCTCCAGGGCATGGAGCTGTCCTCGCCCTCGACCACCAGCTCCCTGAGCTTGGCGTGGACCACCTGGGGGTGGGGGTGGTGGCAACTGGTACTGTCTACCACCACCTCCCGCTGCACCAGCTCCGACGCCACGTCCGCCGCCCTGCGGACCTCCTTGCTCGAGATGCTGCCTCTGCCGAGGCAGTCCATCGACCGACTCCCTCTCAGCAGCACATCGGGTGGGAAAATCTCTAGCAAGATGTCTCCGACCATCGCAAGCGTAACACCGCCTCTCCTGTGGCTGACCAAAACTGGCCTGTGAGCCCTGTGAGCCCTGAGGCTCAGATCCTCCATCCTGGGGTCACCTCCTGATACGTCGGCCACGTCCAGACCCCTGAGTCTGACGTCGGCTACCAGATGCCGATCCGACCGACGAAGTCTCAGCTCTCGAGTGCCCAACACTAACAGGGGGAAACTGCTCAGCCAGAAAACTCTCCACCACCAGCGCTCGCTCCAGCACTCCAGCATAGGTGGCCAGGCACAAGGAAACCACACCTGCTCGGATATCCCTGCATAAGCCCTGATCGAAGGTCCGAGCCCTAAAGAACGGGTCTCGAACCATATCCAGGGAGTAGCGCGACAGGTCTGTAAATCTCGCTGAGTACTCCGACACAGTCAGGCTCTCCTATCGAAGCTGCAGAAGCTCTTGGATCCGCACTGACCTCAACGTCACCGGATAGAACTCCTCCCTAAAGAGCCGCTCAAACTCTGTCCACATGAGCGTCTCCTCGTCATGGGACTGCGTCACCAAACTCCACCATCGCCCGACAGAACCATGCAGAAGGCTCGCCGCTAGGACCACCATCTGATCTGGAGGTGTCCTCACTAGGCGGAAAACTCGGGTGACTGCCTCAAGCCAGTCATCAGCTGCCTGGGGGTCTGGATCACCCCGAAACCTCAGAGGTCACTGCCTCTGGAACTCGTGCAGCGCACTCAGCCTGCGTGCATCCCCGTCCTGCACCGCCGGCACAACCAGCTGCTCGACAGGTGGTGGCTCAACTGGCAGACCACCTGGAGGTGAAACCTCAGAACCTGCGCCCTGCTCCACAGCCACTACACGAGGCGGGTCGTCAGCACAATCCTGCTGCGGAACCCTCGCTGGCTGTCGTCGTGGAGGCATCTTGAATTACATTCAAGACACACCACAGTCAAAGAGTATATCTGGAGAGCTGACTCAAGAAGGACAAGGAAAAAACCAAAAACCCATTTCTATATGATGCATGTACCATTATGTCCCCGCGACCAGTGTACGAATGTCCCGAGTCGAAAGGCAGGTTATCAGAGTCCTGGTGTATGGATACGTCGGCCGCCGCACCAACACTGGAGTCCCTGGCCTGAAAGCCGAGCTCGAAACACCCTAACACTGCCGCTATGCAACCCAAACCAAGCTCGCAGCTAGACCAGCTACGCTCTGAGATCCCAAAGGTGGAACCTCCTCTGATACCACTCTGTCACGACCCGACCCAACGGGGCTCGAACCGCGACTCCCCAAGCCCGCCTCCAATAGGCCAGGGGCTGGCGACCAGCGCCGAGTAGGCTATCACACACATGGGAGGCATTAGCCTAAGGTACCTGTACACACGCACCCACAAACACCTCCATGGAACAGTGCAGAGATAAAGAAACTGAAAAGTAAATGCATGCATACAATCTATCCCAAACCAGAGTGCAACAACAAAAGTACAAGGGCAAAACAGGGCCCACCAAAAGAAAACTACAAAGCGCGTCCAACCTTCTCTGAAGAAGGGGAACGCTGCCACAAACATCCGCCGGAAAGCTCCCTCGGCACAGCTCCGGTATACACCCCGGTCAACCCGCTCACTAAGCTCCGCCTGCTCCGGGTCCTCCTGGGACTCCGTCAAAAGGCCTATGGTCTGCACAAGACACAAACATGTGCAGGCAAAGCCCGTGCAGGGGTGAGTATAAACATACTCAGTAGGCACCCCAAAAACCCAAAACCCAAGGGAGCAACTGAAAGGAAACAGTCCGCTCAACCCAGCCAGAGGGAACCCAGACGAGAGAGAAACTCCATCTCGTGACCATTCTCGGCTAAACACGACTAGTCAGCTCAGCTCAGCTCAGGTGTATGCCCATACATACACCTTGAACAATCTAGATATACACAGCTCACGCCACAAAGCCACAAGAGGTACCGACCTCATCACCAGCAACTGTCCACAACCAGGAGAGTACACCACGAACACTGTCATACCAGATGACACTCATCCGAGAGATACACTCCATCGGGATACTCGCAAACATCACAGACGCTCACCCGAGAGACCACGCTCGTCGGATAGCATCTCTGAGGAAACTCCACTGTAGCAACATAACCACCAAACTCCTCGGAGAGGGGATCGCCGCTAGGGTCCGCTAGGGGGATACCAAGACCCACTCCGGTATACGTAGCTCACAGATAGGGGATCACTCCCAGGGTCCGCTGGGGGATACCACAACCCGATCTGGCATACGTAGTTCTCACAGATAGGGGATCACACCCAGGATCCGCTGGGGGATACCACAACCCGATCTGGCACTCGACAGAAGCTCCACACTCAGATAGAGGATCATCGCCCATATAAAGATGGTCACGACGATACCGGAACCCTATCTGGTAAAACTCGCGATGTAGGGGATCAAACCGACGATACCACAACCCTACCGAGACCACGCGCTGAGTAGGGGATCGCATAACCAACGATACCGCAACCCTACCGACACCAAGCGCTGAGTAGGGGATCATGTAACCAACGATACCGCAACCCTACTATAAACATCATGCTGAGTAGGGGATCGTAAACCCGACGATGCCACAACCCTACTGTGCACGACCCACCACGTATGGGATCATATTCCTGATGATGCCACAAACCCTACGGGGTTAACCTGCTAGATAGAGAATCGCCGCCCGTAAATAAGCTGTCACAGCGATACCAAGAACCTGATCTAGGGTAAAGATGCTAGAGGATCCACTTCGGGCCCACCGGAGGGATACCACAACTCTAACAGTTTAAACATCCTATCGAGAGGATCACAAACCCATATGAAGGTTGTGATACCACACGAACCCTCGTAGGAACGAACCAAGGGAGAACCCTCAACCACTGCTGGTCCAAACGTCGCTAACCCGAGCGACCCGCCATAACGCCACACTGCGCACCTCCTAGGCCAAAACCGAGGCCACCATCGCGTTCCACGCGGAAAAACACGCAGGATAGGATGATTACTCGCCCGAAACGGAGCACCGGTGAAAAAGGCACTATTCACCGTAGCTAGCCCGTGCGGGGCCCACAAAACGATCCCGAAACCCATCGAGCGGATCACACCACGGCGATCCCCTCGGAAAACAAGCGGAATCGACTACTCGCTCGTCCAAAACGGACACCCGGTGAAAAAGGTACTATTCACCGAAGGCCAGCTCAGGTGGGGCCCACGCCTGGATTCCGAAACTCATCGAACGTAATGCACCATTGCGATCCTCTCGGAAAAACACACAGGATCGACTATTCATCCGCCAAAATCGGACTCCTGGTGCAAAAGCTGTGTTTCTCCGCAAATGCCAAAACCCGGCCTCGTGGGGCCCGCACCCCGTTCGCAGTCCCAACACCCGGAAACCATCTCAAAAAGTCCGTCGTACCGTCAGGGTCTCAACGCCACTGACGACACGTCAATCGGACGCTCCGGGTAGAAGTTACAACGGCCCGAAGTCGTAAAATAATAAAATAATATTATTTTACACAACGTTTCTAGCTCCCGGGCCACGATCCCGAACCTTTAAACCCTCGAACCCACACCGGAGGGTTCGCCTCGTCGTCAGGGACACGTCGCCGCAAACGGCGCGCGAATCCGACTCCCGAAGTGCAAGATACGGGGGTTTAAAGACCCCCGTATGCAAAAAGTGGCCGGACCGGCCCCGACCGGCCGGTCCGGCCGGCCTGGACCGGCCGCCGCCGCCGGCCCGCCCTGGCCGGCGGCCCTCCGCCGGCGCCGGCGGACCTTCCGCGGACTGCCGGGGGCACCCCGGTGGTCCGTTTTGCGATCCGGAGGCGTCTACGCGACCCTCGGGACCCGATCTATACTGCAACGACTTCAGTTTACAGAAAAATGCAGTAAAAACGGGATCAGGGGTTAAAACTCAAATCCGCCTACCTCGCGGGCGAAACGCCGACGTTCTGCCTCAGATCCGCGCTCCAAAGCTTCCGCTGCGCGCTCCTGGAATGTCCGCCGTCGAATTCTGAGCTCGTGGGCGCTCCGTTGGCTCGATTCGGCAGAGTGGCGGCGAAGAACGATGAAGAACGGCGAAGAACGATTAAAAGGGGGGGGGGGGGGCTGATATTTATATCAGCGGCCCGCCGGCGCCAATTCCGCCTCGGACCCGACGCCCGATGCGAACAAAAGTAAGGTCACCCCTAGGGTAAAAGCGCCGTTCTGAACGCAACAGAGGTCTCCGATTTTCCATCCGAGACTCCGTTCAGAAGTTATTCGAGCCGACGCTCGCACACTAACTTGCCACTTATTTACGGAAACGCCCCTGGTGGCGTTTCTCACCGCAGGCCCGCGCCCGCAAATTTTACACCCCGCCTAGGGTAAACGGAACGTTCCGGACGCAACCGTGCCCTCAGATTCCCGTTCTGAGCTACCGTTTAGGAGATATCACACCCCCGCCACGTGCATAGTATGAAAATACTTAATATTTTTATAAAATTAATTCCGGGCACACCGGGACTCGGAATCGCACGCCGTCTTCGCGCCTAGCTCTGGAATTATTCGTAGAAATATTCCAAAGTCTGACAGGGCCAAAAAACCCGAGTCGCTACTTGGCATTAATATGCAATGAAAATGAAAAGGTAGTACTGGAAGTATATTGTCTCAAGGTTGATACTGATCAATGGTGGTCCTTGATCTAGAATACCACATAGGAAGATGAGATAGAAGATATGTAATGGATAACTTTTAAGGAAGTATTCTTCGAAAAATATTTCCTTCGTGAGAAATGGACCAAAATGAAGATAAAATTTCTTAGCTTGAAGCAAAGGGAAGAAGAGAGTGTTGCGGAGTATGAAGCTACTTTCACAAGACTATATAGGTATTCTATAGATTACATACATGATTGAAAAAGACAAGATCGATCATTTATTTTAAGGTCTTAAGCCAAGTCTTCTAAGGTAACTGGATTCTCAAATATTTTCATCATATGATGAAATAGTATTAAGTGCCATCAAAATGGAGAAATAATTTTCTAGATTGAATTTGTTCAAGGGAAATCAAGATAAGATGAGGTCTTTTGATAATCATGGAAAAGATGAATCTCCAAATAAGAATAAGGGAACAAAAAAATTCCCATTATGCGATAACTATATAAAGAACCATCTAGGAAAATGCTTAAAAGGCATGGGAGTTTGTTATAATCGTGAATAAAGGGGTCATTGATCTAATGAATGAAAGGGGAAGAGGAAAATCAATGATGTTCAATTATATAATTATAGGGATATGGGACACTAAGCAAATGATTTTCCTAAACATCAAGGAAAATTACCTCAGAAAAGGCTATGGGAGCAAGGCCAGGCTTATGCAATTATAACTGCAGAGGTTGAAGTTCCTAATGATGTGGTAGCATGTACTTTAATCATTTCCTTGAATTTATAAAATGTTTTATTTGATTCTAGATCATCAAATTCTTTTATATATTCCCATTTTTCTAAGCAAATTAGACATTTCCAATTTGATTTAATAAAGGAGTTGTCCATCAAAAATCCTAAGGGAAGTATCTTTGCAACAAAGATGTGTCAATAAGTACCCTTTGTGACACATAAATGTACTTTAGTTTCTGAAATTACCATCATACCTATGATTTACTTTGATATAATTCTTGGTATGAATTGGATTTCAAATTATGATGCAAAAATCTATTACAAGAAGAAGGAAGTTACAATTTTTGAGAATGATGTAGAATCCATTTTCTTTAGAGAAGAAACATCATCATTTAAATCTTATCTAGATCCAACTTAAGTATATCTTCTATATAAAATTCTTAGGGATGAATAGAAAAAATCATCTATGTATATTCAAATTGAAGGTGTACCTATTGTGAAAGAATACATTGATGTATTTCTAGAGGATTTACCTAGACATTATCTAGAGTGGAAATTTGAGTTCTATATTGATTTAATTCTTGGTGCAAGACCTATATCAAAGACTCCCTATAGAATAGACACTATGAAATTTGTAGATCTAAAGAAAAAACTAGAGTAATTTAGTGACAAGGGATTTATTCTCCCAATTGTTTCTCTATGGGTATCCCTTGTTCTCTTTGTCAAGAAGAAATATTGATCCATGAGGTTGTTCATTGATTATAGAGAAATCAATGCTATTGAAATAAAGAACAAGTACCCTCCGACTCACATTGATGATCTATTTGATCAATTTACATGGAGATCAATATTTTTCGAAGATTGACCTTTAGTCTAGATATCATCAGTTGCATGTGATAAAGGAAGATATTTCAAAGACAACATTTCGAACTAGGTATAGGCATTATAAGTTTATAGTAATTCCATTTGGACTAACTAACAAACCATTTATTTTCATGGACCTAATGAATAGAGTTCTCAAGGAATATCTTGATGATTTTTTGTGGTATTTATCAATGAAATATTGATATATTCCAAAATATATGAGGACTATGAGAACCACTTGTGGGTTGTTCTAGAGACTCTTATAAGAAAAGAGTTATATGGGAAGTTTAGTAAATGTGAATTATGGCTTCAAGCAGTCTCTTTTCTTGTCCATATTATCCATAAGGATGGAATCTCGGTTGATCTTATAAAGACAAAAGAAATCCAAGAATGGCCTGCTCTAACAAACATAACTAAGGTACATAGTTTTATTGGCTTAGCTGGTTACTATCGGTGTTTCGTACAGAATTTTACCTGATTGGCTAACCCTCTAACCAAGTTCACATTTAAAAGGGTTTGGTTTGTATGGAAAAAACAATGTAATTTTTTTTGAAGAACTGAAAGGAATATTGGTCAATGATCTAATTTTGACTCTTACATCTGGAAATGATGGGTTGGTGATATACAATGATGCGTTAAATAATGGAATGAGTTTTGTCCTTATGCAAAAAGATAAATTTATTGCTTATGCATCAAGGCAATTGAAGACTAATGAAAAAAATTATCTAACTCATGATCTTGGGTTAGAAACCATAATATTTTCTATGAAAATATGAAAACACTATCTCTATGGTGAAAGATGTGAGATATAAATAGTTCAAAAGAGTTTGAAATATATTTTTACATAGAAATAACTCAACATGAGGCAAATGAGATGGCTCGGGTTACTTAAAGATTATGATTATTTAATATACTACCACCCAGGAAAGGCAAATAAGGTGGAATATGCATTAAGTAAGAAAGATCACAGACTTATGACCCAAATGAGGATTGAGAGAGATCCTATATTCATTGATATAATAAATATGGATATGTTAATTTTTAAGGAAGAGGAAACATCATTAATTTTTCAAATTATTGCTAAACCATATTTACTATAGAAGATAAAATTCTCTCAATTTGATGATGATAATCTATAAAATAAAATTAAAGTTTTCAAGGATTGAAGATTGGTAGAATTTGTGTTTGAGGATGGAGTTCTGAAATTTGGAAAGAGGTTATGCATTCCATCAGTACCTAAACTAAAAGGGAATTATTAGACAATGCTCAAAACTCAAATTTTCCTATACAACCTAGTAGCACCAATATGTATAGAGATCTAAAGGAACATTTTTGGTGGGATAACATGAAGTTATAAATTTCTGACTGTGTGTCAAGGTGTCTAGTTTTCCAACAAGTGAAAGATAAGAGACAAAATCCTAGAGGATTTATGAAATCTATACCTATTCCTAGGTTTGATACTCCTTGTCTATTCAGCTTACGGCGTCTCCCCCTCCTCCCGTGCTCCCCGCTTCGGTTCTTCACCTCACCGCCCCTCTTCAGTTCTGGTACCGGTGGTTCACCTTCCATTTCTGTGCCACTTCCCGAACCTTCGAGGTGGAGAATTTTTTGTTCTTTGGCCCTGGTTTTCTCTGCCTGGTCCCGAACCCCGAGTTCCGTGCTTCGAAGGGAGTCGGGCTTCATCTTCCTCTACTTGAAATATCCTTAAGTCGCAGATCCTGCCTCCCCCGGGGTCTCGATATCCCTTCCGTCGTAGCCAATCTACATTGGTGCCAGATCCAGCTTTCAGTACCAGGCGCTTAGAGTTCCGAGGCATTATCCAGAGTTTGAGGAATCTTTCACCTTTTCGTTTTTCTTACACGCTTCAGTGATGACAGGCAGTGACTTGTGGGTGGTAAGCCGGTTCCTCGTCTTTGAGAAGTTTCCTCTACGATGTGGTTGATTGAAAAGAAACTTTCACATTGATTTACCATGATGGAAAAGTGTGAAGTGGCTGCTTCGAACTTTCTGGCATGGGGCGTTTATCCGCGAAGGGACTTGATTTGCAAAGCACCTACTGCGATGCTCCACCGTGTTGAGTGATCGCTTGGGGATGCCGCAAAGTTCCTGCCACGGGGAGTTTCTCCACAATATCTTGGTGTGTACTTCGAAGAAGGCGGTGTCCTGTGGGTGTGGTATTCATGAAGAGTCTGTCCAGCAATGTGCCTTTGTGAAGCATTAGTTGCGTTGTGAAGCCACAAATATTCTGCTGTGTGGCACTGCTTGACGACGACTGGCCTACGCTGCGGTGTGGGTTTCTTGGGAACGACCTCTCACGGGGAAGGATTGTTCGTGAAGGCCGCGGGTCTTTCTGAGTGGACCGTGTTGGGAGGCCACGAAGGAGTGTCTGGTCCAGTGACTTCATTGTTGGACCGGACCTGATTTCTGTGTGGCTGGACTGGGTCGGCTTTGCACACTGAGTGTTTTCCAGAGCATTAACCAAGTTCCTTTTCAAGGGTTATAGGGTCGTGGGGTCCACCAAGGTTCCAGTCTTTAAGAGAATTGAGAAACCAACTTTAGGTTCTGATCTATAGATGCGGAACTTGTGAATCAATGGAAGAGGTTTTCCCTGACGGACAAAGAAAAGGCAACAATCAAGGCACGGAGAAACAAAGACACACTTTTTGAAAAGTGAATGTCTCTGCTCGTGGTTGGAAAGTTTGTGGAAAACATATTGGTAAATTAGGGGTCTCTCAAAAACACTCTACAGAACATATGGAAACTTGAAGCAGGAGTGGATATTCGGGAAGCGGGGGTTAATCGCTTCATCTTTGAGTTCTTCAACGAGATAGATAGAGACAAAATCTTGTGGGGCAGACCATAGTCCTTCGATAACCAACTCCTCCTCATGGAAGAATCAAATGGGGGGATGATATATAGCATATGAATTTAACCCTATCCCCCTTTTGGATACGAATTAAAGTAATTCCCTTCCATGCCAGAATGGAATAAATCATTAGAGAAATCGGGGACAATTTAGGTCACTTTCTTGACTGGGATAGCTCAGACCCAATACAATGGGGCCCCGAGGTTCTGATCAAGGCAGGAATTGAAGTTTCATAGCCTCTGATGAGGGGAATGTTCCTGAAAATCGAAGACACCAACACTTGGATATCATTTGAGTTTGAGAGACTCCCAATATTCTGCTTTTCTTGTGGTCGCCTTGTCCATCTGGAAAGAAAGTGCACCGCAAAACATAAGAGTGGATCAGGTAACATTTTCCTCCAATATGGCCCTTGGCTCTGTGCCAATATGAATAAATATGTTGTCATCCCTGAGACAGAAAAATAAAAGGACCGTGACCATCTCATGTTGGCACATACCAGTCAGGCGGAACCCATACCTGAAAAATCCCATATGCTAGGACCATTGGATTTACCTAATGATGGACCTCCCACTCAGAGAGATGCTGGAGTTCATCCTAACCCCTAAAGGATAAGACTCAAACATCTACTCAGTTGGATACGAAGCAGAAAGATCCACCAATACACTACTCAAAGCCAATGCTGATGCACATGGAACCACTAGATCTGGACCCTGACCCACAATCGACCACAGTAGGTGATCTAACAATAGAGGCCCATGGAATGACGGGGACTCCATTACTAGGCCCAATTACCCATCAAACGTGGAAAAGGGTGAAACGAGGAGAAAGTGATGGTCCTATGGAAGACCTTAAACCCGGGGTCAGGAAAAGACATAATAAAACAGGCCACCCAGGGAGGAATCCCATTAAAAGGTGGAAAATGACATGTAGAGAAACCAGTATGGGAGAACCAAAGGCGGTGGCGGGCGAGACCTATCCCCACCTAGAGCAATTATTTCTTTATGATGAAACTATCGTGGGCTTGGAAACCCACAAACGGTTCACATGCTTTAGTGAAATTGCGCTCAAAGTCACCCCAATATGATTTTCCTGTCTGAAACCATACTGGAAAACAAGGACACCAATGGTATTGCTATGAAGTGCGGCTTCCAAGGATTCTTTCCAGTGCCAAGACAAGGCCATTCCGGGGGCCTGAATCTCCTTTGGAAGGACCATATCGACGTCAAAATATTATCTTTCTCCCCGCACCATGTGGCAGCGACTATTCAAACAGACTCTCACCCACCCTGGACCTTTGTGGGATTCTATGGCTAGCCATCCCATAATGATAAGGTGAAGTCATGGGATCTTCTATGTAATATGCGACATGACTTACCAATCCCTATCCTCTTCGAAGGAGATTTAAATGAGATTATGTTCCATAAGAAAAATAAGGGTGGAATCATTCGACCCTCAGATTCAATGTCAAACTTCAGGGATGCGGTCTCTAGGGAAGATCTGGTCGATCTGGGGTACATAGGTAATCCTTTTACATGGTTCCACGACAATAATGAAGGCACCCAGGTCACTGAGCATCTTGATAGATTTATGGGCTCTACTAATTGGATTAATCTTTTCAGCGTGTTTCATATCGGCCACATGGCCCTTAACTGCTCGGACCACTGTCCAATTCTCATTGATTTCACGCAAGGAAAACAAAATAAACAACTTTGCAGAACCTTATGATTTGAGATCTTCTGGTCAAAATATCAGGAATGCGAAGAGGCGATCAAATCAAGATGGAAAAGCACTCAAGTGGATGTTTGCCTCAATCTCCAATAGGTCGCATCTGATCTGAGGTCTTGGAGAAATAAGAAATTCCACCACCCCGACCGGCACTATGGTGTCCTTGAAAAGAGACTGAACAACCTCCTCAAAGAACCCACATCTAATTGCATTCTCTCTAAGATTGGAGCCACGCAAAGAGAGTTGGACATGAACCTGTGTGTCAAGGAAAGTTTCTGGGCCATGTAGGCGCGGGATAACCACATTAAAGAGGGGGATGCTAATACCCAGTTTTTTCACCAAAAAGATTCAGCCAGGCATAGGAAAAATGATATTACTTGCATCTTAAAACCCGATGGAAGCACGGTTTCTGACACCAATGGTATCCATGAGACCTTGACACACTATTTCCAGAACATCTTCACTGCAGGAAACCCTTTCATGTCTACCGAGGTGGAAGATTGTATCAGACCTGTGATCACCGATGAGATCAATAGATAGCTCACAAAAGATGTGATAGATTACAAGATACACATGGCTCTTAAACATCTTCATCCCACTAAGGCCCTGGGACCGGATGGGTTCCACACCATTTTCTTTAAAAATTACTAGCACATTATCGGTCCCGACATCTGCAACATGATGAAAAATATCTGGGATGGGACTACTAGCATTGCTGCCATCAATGAAACTGTCCTTGTCCTTATCCCCAAAATCAAGAAACCTCTGGCGATCCCTGATTTTAGACCTATCAACCTTTGAAATGTTTCTTACAAGATCTTCTCAAAGATCCTTGTCAATCGACTGTGACCTTGGCTACTTGATATTATCTCTGAGAATCAGAGCGCCTTCGTGGCCAAGAGACAGATCACTGATAATGCGATTATGGCCCATGAAGTGTTCCATTCCATGAATTCTCGCTCCACCATGAAAAGAGGAACCATGTTCTGGAAACTGGATATTGACAAGGCCTATGATAGAGTGGAATGGCACTTCATTCGTGTTGTAATGCTGAGAATGGGGTTTTGTGCTAAATGGAAAGATATGGTCATGGAATGAATCTCAACTATCTCCTTCAAAATCAAGGTCAATGGGAAGCTCAACAGAGGATTTTCCCCATCTCGAGGCCTTTGCCAGGGAGACCCCATCTCCCATTTTCTCTTTATACTGGTGGCTGATGTGTTTTCTAATCTAATTTCTAGGGTTGCATCCTATAAATCTATTCATGGGGAAAAGGTCTTCCATGTTATCCCACCAGTGTCGCATATTTTCTTCACTGACGAAAGTCTCCTATTTTCCAGAGCGACAATTAATGAATGCTGGGTGATTAGCCAAGCGATCCAATAGTATGAGAGGGCGTCTGGCCAATCGATCAATCATGGAAAATATGAAATTTATTTCAGCGATGGGGTGAATCTGTCTAAGAGGAATGAGATATGTGCATCATCTGGTATCCATATGGTTGTGAAACATAATAAGTACCTTGGGATTCCCATGGTGATTGGCCGATCCAAAAAATAAATCTTCGCATCTCTTGTGGACAGGATCGAGAAAAAATTATAGGCTGGTATCCTAAAGGAATCTCTAAAGCTGGAAAAGAGACCCTCATCAAAGCCGTCATCCAGGCCATCCCCAGCTACTTTATGTCCCTTTTTAAGATCTCGAATTTCATTATTGACCAGATCCACACACGTACTGCCAATTTCTGGTGGGGGAATAATGATGGAAGGAATCGACCCCACTAGATGTCCTGGGAGAAACTCTGCAAGTCCAAATTAGAGGGAGGGATGGGATTTTTGAATCTACATCTCTTCAATGATGCACTATTGGACAAGAAAGGATGGCGCCTTCTTAACCGTCCATTATCTCTTTGTTCACGGGTTCTACAGGCTAAGTACTTTCCCCACACGGACTTTCATGCTTCCTCTCTTGGTCCCCATCCCGGCTTTCTCTGGAGAAGCATCTGGGGGGATAAAAAGCTCCTGGAAACAGGACTAGGCTGGAGGATTGGGTCTGGATCATCGGTCAATATCTGGACTGATCCTTGTATTATCGATAAGGATGGTATGAAGGCTACATCCCCCATCCAACCAAGTCTTTAAAATGCCACTGTCAGCTGCCTCCTTTCCGACCAGGGACAGGGGTGGTGTCTGGAAAAAATCATGGATTGGTTTAATGAAAGGGATCAAAGAATTATCCTTAGAATTCCCTGGGTTCCTGATGCAGGCCCTGACCATCTTTACTAGATCAATGATATCTCAGGCGAATACATGGTGAGGTCTGGTTACAGACTGGCTCTTGACAGCCACTCAGTCGGCCGAGATGAGGGACCGTGGAATTTGATTTGGAAGGTCAACGTTCCCCCTAAAGTTCACCAATTTTGGTGGCAGATATGCATAGGTAATCTCCCAACCATGATACTCCTCGCTTACCGACATATGGCTGGTACTACTTTTTTCCCATTCTTCCTGAACATTCCAGAAACTCCTTTGCACGTCATCATTCACTGCCCGGGAGCTAGGCAAATTTGGACTAAATGTGACCTGGCTTCGGCCGCTTCAATGACATCGACCTCTAAAATTCCCAAGCTTCTGACACATTGGTGATCCTCTCTTTCCTCAGCTTCTTCAGTCTCACTTTGCACTCTGGCATAGATTTTCTGGGTCTGGCGCAACGATGCTATTTTTCATCAAGCTCACAAACCCCCCGAATTATGGATTGAACGGTCCACCTCTTGGATTGAGGGATGGAAAGACCACAATGGAAATTTTATGCCAGGTGTTACCCTCTCCTTCCCCCCTCATTGGAATCCCACAACGGAAGGGACTCTTAAGATTAACGTGGATGCGTCGATCCCAAAGGTTGGGCTTGTTGCCCTCGGCCTCCTGGCCTGAAATCATCTGGGGAAAATCCTTGCTGCAAAGTATGAACCACATCGGGATTTATGGGAACCTGTAGTTGCTGAGGCCATGGCCATCCTTGCCGGTATGTTGCTTTCCTTGGAATGTGGATGGAGTGATATCATTTTTGATTCTGACTGCCTTATCGTAATCGATGCTATTAACCACAATGATGGTGGGCTCTAGTATTTTGGCATCATCATCAGGAGAATTCTATTAATTTTCCAACACTTCTCTTTATGCACCTTCTCTTTTACCAAAAGGGAAGGGAACAATGCAGCCCATCAGCTAGCGGCCTCTAGCCCATTCAACTCCAACAAGCTTTGGCTGGACAATTTCCCTTCATGGATTTGCACATGTACTTCTGCTGATTTTAGTCATTAATGTTTCCTATTTTAATAAAAAAAGAGAGGATTTACCACTTGAGAGCCTGTAAAGATTGTATATTAATGAAGTTATAAGACTTCATGGTGCACCTCTATCAATTGTGTCTGATCAAGATCCCTGATTTAAATCAAAATTCTTTAAAAGTCTTCAGAAGGATTTGGATACCAAGATTCATATGAGTATTTCTTATCACCCCCAAACCGATAGATAGTCTGAAAGTACTATTCAAACACTAGAAGATATATTGAGATCATGCTCAATTTACTTTCAAGGTATGTGGGATTAGTACTTACATTTGGTGAAATTCTCCAATAATAATAGTTTATATTCTAGTATTAAAATGGCGCCATATAAAGCATTATATGGAAAGATATGTCAAAATCCAACTTGTTGGGATGAATTTGGTGAGAGGAAGCTTATAGGACTATAAATTATTGAAGAGACAATAATAAATGTAAAGAAAATTCAGGACCACATTAAAGCATCCCAAAGTAGGAAAAAGAGTTATTCTAACAACTGTAGAGAGGATTTGGAATTTCAAGTGGGAGATGGTGTCTTTATAAAATTATCTCCATGGAAGGGTGTCTTAAGGTTTAGTAAGAAATGGAAATTGAGCCCCAGGTACATTGGACCATTTGAAATTATGGAAATAATTAGAGCAGTAGATTACCATTTAGTAATGCCTCAAAGTCTATCCAAAGTTCATGATGTGTTCTATGTGTCATTATTAAAGAAGTACCTTCCAGACACAATGAATGTACTCACCTATGAAGAAATAGAACTTGAAGTTGATTTGTCATACTGTTAAGAGTCTATCAAGGTTCTTGACATAAGAGAGAAAGTATTGAGAAATTGGAAAACTCGACTGGTAAGGCTTCTTTAGAGAAACCATAAAATAGAGGAAGCAATGTGGGAACCTGTGGATGTTATGAAGAGGAGCCACTCACATATTTTTAGAGGGATATATGCATGAAAAATTTCAAGTATGGAATTTCTAAAGTAGGGAAGAACATAATACCCCAATATTTTATGGTTTTTTTCTTCTTAAATAATTTCAATTCATTAGATTTCTTATTATGCATGAAACACTAGGTCTCTAAGAAACAATTTTTTTTATAGGAGATAATTATAACCTAGATGTTAAACTTAATTTTTCCACTTTTTTGATTTGAATTACAAAAAAGGGACATACATAGTTGTGTTCAGTAAGATATTTAGAGTCAAATAGGAGCAACTTAATTTTTGGTGAATAGTAACTTACCCTTATGAATAGTTATTTTACCCTTATGAATATTAATGTACACTTATGAATAGTAATATTACTCTTATGAATAGTAACCTCACCCATGAAAGTATAAATAAAATTTAGTAACCTTATAAATGAAAGTGAATATTTAAAAAATTAATAATTAAGTGTTGGTATTTTTGTGAGTAATAAATATTTAATTAAAATTTTATAATTAATAAATTAATTTAAAAGATAATTAATTTTCATAAAATTTATTACTAAATAAATATTTTTTTGACCTATGATTTTAGGATAATCTAATGAGACCTTAGATAAATTTTCAGGGTATTATAAAATCAGTTATAAATTTAAAAACTTATTTTTTGAGAAAATGGTGGTTTTATTTCAAAATTATATTCCTCACATATAGAAAATTATTTTCATAAAATGGTGTTCATTTTTTTATTATACACACTAATAAATGTTTAGGGTGAATTTTTGGGATCTTTCTAAAATACTTGAATTTTTGGTGAATAGTGAATTTTGATAATTTACAAAATATGCTAAATAAATGAATTTCTGCATCATGATTGAGTTATGGATGATATAAATGGTCATTGTTTTGAAATAACATGCACATATTACTCTTTTTGGTCACAATAATGAATAATGTTGCTTGTCTTGAGAAAAATAATAAAATAATGAATAAAATAGTGAGAAACCCCTCCTCTCCTCCACTATAAAAACCACCCCTCACTCCCTCTTATCTTCACTCCTATAAGACTTTAAAATTCTCAAAGTTTTTCCTAAATACTCTTCCCTAGTACCTACCCATATCTGTGAGCCCTTCTTCTTTCCAAAAGACCAAAACCCTTTCCCTTAAGGAGGTTCCCAATGAGGTTATTTCAAGAGGAAAATCCTCATTTTCATTTAATTTAATTTCAATCCATCTTTTTTATTATTCTCTACTAACCTCCTATATACAATTAATAATGATAACTATATTATCATCCATATATAGTAATTATATCATTTTAATGTAATAACCATTATCAATCTCCTTACTCTCCCACTTTTATTTTTATAAGAGGTGCCAATTTACAACCTTCATGTACGATGAAGTTTTGTTTTTTAAATTATTCTTAAAATTTATTCATGAAACCATTTTAATGGTTGATATATATTGTAAAATTTATAATATAACCCTTTTTATGTTCTTTAAGTAACATATTTACATAATAATAAATGATAAAACAAAATGAGTTCATTATGATCAATAACCGCTATAATAATCTAAACAATTATCACCAAATGACTTATCTAATGATTCATCCTCATACCATGTAACCAAATGATATAAATAACTATTTATAATTATTTATATTCATTAATAATTTATAAATTCAATTCTTGAGAATTATATTCATTTCACATGAACTTTTATACTCATACACAAGTATGCCAATCGTGAAAACCAAGGAAACAAACTCTCTCAAACGATAAATCTGTATCTTATAACTCATCCAAAATGCCATAAATGAACTAAATAAAATTATAATAAATCCAATACATGTATATAATTTTATTAATTAATTAATTAATGGATTTAATCTGATTGATCAGGACATTAAGATCAAGTGAAGAACACATTCAGTCATAAGGTAGGGGGTTTCTCATCTCACTTTTATTTCTGTGAGATTTCCATTGTTTTCCACTTATTTATTATATATGGTGTATGTATAATAACACTTGTTATATAATACCATGATTATATTTATATTAATGGTATTCAATGATCCATTTTATGATTATTAATTTTTGGTCATGCAGTTCGATTGATTACGATGCGGTTATGGACTTCATCTAAATTTCCATTTCTTTGAGACTTGGTATTGTGAATCTAATAATTTTTATGTGGTTTATCTACTACACTTGGAGATCATATTTCATTTTAAATTAAATTCCTTTTAAATATTTATATTATTGTATATTGGATATGATTATTTTTCTTAGTCGTATACCCTTTTACATATAGTGTTTATTTTGAATGTTGTTTTAACTATGGAAATATTGATGAATACATATCCTATAATCAATATGGAAATTGCTAAGTAATATTGTTTTAGGATTAAATATTTTTATAATAATGACTTTTAATTTCAGTGAAGATTGGGTCTATTGAGTTAATAAGGTTTTCCTTTTGACTTTTCCATTCCTTCATTCAAGGGGGAGATTGTTAAGTCATTAAGGCTTTCCTTATGAATTTACCATTTCTCTTATTTTGAAAATCACAAACACCTTATTTTAAGGAAATTCTTATTTTACCCTATGTTTTACTTCCATAAGGAAAATTTCCTTCCCAAAAGAAATTTACCCCTACCTTGTTTTCATTGTTCATATCAATATTTTTTATTAAGTATAAAAATCAGATTCATATCTAAAACCTCGGAATCGTATAATACTTAGATATGAAGCATTCTGTTTTAGGATCTGAATTCCTGTTACGAACTTTTATAAAGTTATACTCTAGATTCCCTGTTATGAAGTTCAACTCTGAATTCTGATTACAAACTTATATAAAGTTCTAACTATGAATTCTGATGATGAATTCTGATTACGAATTATCATTAGTAATTCTGATGATGAATTCTGATTACGAATTCTCATTACGAATTCTGATGATGAATTCTGATTATGAATTCTCATTACGAATTCTGATGATTAATTCTGATTAATAATTCTCATTACAAATTATGATGACAAATTCTGATTAAAAATTCTCATTACGAATACTGATGATGAATTCTGATTACAAATTCTCATTATAAATTCTGATGACGAATTTTGATTACGAATTCTCATTACGAATTCTGATTGTGAATTATGATTACGAATTATGGATACGAACTAGTATGAAGTTCGACTCCAAATTCTTTTGATAAACAAAATCCGAATATCCTTGTATTATAGACTCCGAATTCATTTTCTGGTTAGACTCCTAACTTTAAATTTCATCACTCTGAACTTTTATTTACCTTCATTCCGAATATCAGTTTTTGGTTATACTTACACTCATTATATTATAAAACGATGTCATGGATTCAGTTATCAACTAACCGTTGTTTGAGTAACACATGTACATGTCCCTCCAAAATTCAAGGAAAAATATGACCGTTGGAGGAGGGAGCCGACCATTGGAGCTGTGCCTATAAATAGGATCTCATTTGAAAAGAGATTACAATGGAAAAACATATTTGAAATCTATGCTTACATGTTGTTTAAGTGATTTCTAGAGAGATAGGCTCTTATAAACTCTCAAGATTCGTGTAGAAAGTTTGAACGACTTTTTCAAACTTTTCTTCGTGCAGACCTACTTCGTGCGACTCCGATTGTTACTATGTACAATAGAAAGCTTCCAGGGATAGGAAGATAGAGGTGTCGACTACATGATAGTTGAGGGCTTACGGGGATAACAAGACAGACTCCGATATTCGTATCGAGGGCTTACCCTAGTGTGGGTAAGATAGACTTTCTTGAAATTATAAATCAAGGGACCTTTATCCAAGGTTGTTGGATACCCTTATCTTTGGGTTAAAAGATTTTCTACTTATTACTAGTTTTGTTTCAAGTTTTCCGTTGCATTTTGTATTGTTAAGGAAAGTATAACTTTCTCATACTTCTGCATACTTGTACTCTATTTTGGTTAGATTTTATATGATTTAAGGTAGAATCTCATTTGTTGTAAACTTTTGTTAAGTTTAATTTCCAGAATCACTTTTCTGGAATCAAGCAAGATATTAGATCTTAGAGGTGTTGTGAATTTTGGTTATACAAAATTTCCTTAAGGATTTTTAAAGTATAGAATTCACCCCCTCTTGTATTTGAGCATCTCATTAAATATTTGATCCTACTTTTGGTATTAGATTATATCATACTCAGACATACCATCCTAACAATTGGTATCAGAGGGTTGGTTCAATCTGAATTAATCTCACGATTAGATTCAGAAGAGAATTCTCGGAATTGATTTCTCAGAATCATATATTCGGATTCATATATTCGGATTCATATATTCAGATTCATATTCATTTTTTCTTAGAGATACTATTGCTCTATATTTTTCTTTCTTAGGATATTTTCCTTGTTTACAGACTTATACTAATAACAAGTTTGTGTGCCAAAGATATTCTTAATAATGTAAGGTTTAAATGTTGGTTCTATAGATAACCTAAATCCTACCAGACCTCATGTTTTTGATGGAAATGATTATGAATACTGGAGAGATAGGATGAATACTTTCGTTATCAATACTAGAGTTGATAACTATCTAATGCTAACTGAAGATGATAAGATTCCAGATAAGGAATTGAGAACCTTTACGAATCTGGAGAAATCAAAATATCAATCAAATTACAGAGTCAGAAATACTTTGTTATGTTCCATGACTAGGAATATCTATAGTCAAATATCTTTGTGTGAAGCTGCAAATAGTATCTGGAAGAAACTTGAAGTTACACATTTTGGTACATCCAAAGTCATAAAGACCAGAAGATCAATGTCGAGAGTTGAATATCATAGTTTTAACTTTCCTTATGGAGAACCTATAAGAAAAGTACATCAAAGGTTTATGACCACTATGAATATCTTACAATCAATATGAGAAAAAGGTTTGGATGATGAGGATATTTTTGATAAGATCATAGATATCATGCCAAATGAATGGGAGTCCAATAGGATAACTATTGATGAGAACAAGAAAGTCACTCAGATTTACTTAGATGAGTTGTTCGGAACTCTTATTCAGCATGAAACCAAAATGAAGAGAGATGCTGAAAATGTCAAGAAGAAGAATGGAAATGGAGGAGTTTCTTTTACTACCACTTCTAAACATATGAAATCCAATACCCCAGAAAGAGTAACTAGATCAAAGACAAATAAAGTCATTATTTAGTCAGAATCTAGTGACACAGAAAAGTCTAAGAATGAATTAGCTAATCTTGCTCGAAGAATGAACAAGATTGTAGCCCAAAGGAACCTTAAGAATAAGTACAAGAAGAAATTCTACATAGATAAGAAATATGGAGAAGTTACTTGTTACGAATGCATAAGAACAAGTCATATCATACCCGATTGTACATTGTTGAAAAAGAAGGAAAAGAAGGAAAGTAATACAGAAAGGAACAAGAAGAAATTATATCGATCAAAGCATAAGAAGAGTCTTAAAGATAATGATACTTGGAGTGATAAATGTGGAGATTCTTCAGAAAGTGAATCTTCTGAATATGATTCATCAGCACAGAAGAATATGGGTTTCATTTCTACTACTTCTTTCCCTAATACATGTCTTATGGCCAAGGTATGCTCTGCCGAGGCTTTAACAAATTTATCTCTTGATAAGAATTACTATTCTGAAAATAGTACTTCTAATGAAGATACTTCATCCTCAGAAAATGAAGAACCTTCATATAAAGAAGTTTCGATATTTTCCAAGTTACTTGAAGCAAAAAATTGATTTTTTTAATAAATTAGACAAGTAAAATACTTGGGAAGAAATTCTTATAAAATAGATTTTAGATCTTTCTAGAGATCTTAGAGATAAAGAAGAGATTTTAGAAAAACATTCTAAATACCTTGAGAAAGCAAATTTTAATAAAGAATAAATTTCTAAAGATCTTAAGAATACTATTTTAAAGATAAAAGTTTTTGAGGAAAAATCTAACTCTAAAGAAATAATTCCTAAGAATAGGAATTTAGTCATCAGACTGAAATCCGAAATTTTTTCTCTTAAGAAGCTTGTAGAAAAATTTACCTCTGGAAAGGAAAATTTTGACAAAATGTATTCTCAAATAAAACCTCAAGGAAATACTATTGGATTAGGTTAT
Organism: Viscum album; assembly: GCA_963277665.1. Lineage (NCBI taxonomy): Eukaryota > Viridiplantae > Streptophyta > Magnoliopsida > Santalales > Viscaceae > Viscum > Viscum album. The sequence continues at coordinate 1,059,103,927 of OY728133.1, forward strand.
ACTCACCAAAAACTGGTTTTCAAAAACAATTATTTTGTTCCTTCTAAAGCCCATTTTTGCACTAAGTGTCAAAGTGGTGGGCATTGGAAGAAAAACTGCTCATTGAATAAAGTTCAATCTCTTGGGTTTCATAAAGCTTATTTTTCTAAATAGATGTGGATACCCAAAATTTTGTTGTCTAACAATTCTGGATCCAAGAAAGTCTGGATTCTGAAAATCTAACTTTTTCTTATTTTTAGGAAAATAGAGAAGGTACCAATAGAAATACATGGTACATGGATAGTGTATGTTCCAGGCATATGACTGGTAATAAAAACTATTTTGAAAAGAATATCAAGACGAAAGGAGGAAAATTAACTTTCAGAGATAATGCTCAGGGAGAAATTATTAGTATAGATAACATTGTTCTTCTTAGAAAAACTTTGATTTCAAATGTTTTATTTGTTTAAGGTCTTAAGCACAACCTCATTAGCATAATCCAATTATGTGATGAAGGATACCTTGTAAATTTTTGGAATGATAAGTGCTTAGTACAAAATTCCAAGGAATAATTTATTCTTTCTTCCAATAGGCAAGAGAATGTCTACATACTAAACTTAGAATACCTTAGGAGCTAAGACTTACCTTGCCTTAGTGTAATGGAAGATCATTCTTGGTTATGGCATAGAAGGTTAGGTCACTGTAAACATAGGAACTTATGCAAACTCTCTAAGAAATGACTAGTTAAGGATCTACCAGAGCTTATATTTGATTCTTCCAAAGTTTGTAACCCTTGTCAATATAGTAAGAAACATAAATCAAGTTTTAAATCAGTCAGTGAAGTCTCAACTACTGATGCATTACAGTTAGTGCATATGGATCTTTTTGGCCCAACACAAACTGGAAGAATTGGGGGAAAGTATTACGTATTTGTCTTGGTTGATGATTACACTAGATATACGTGGGTCTATTTTCTAGCAAAGAATTCTGAATATTTTTCTTATTTCAAAAGTTTTAGAGCCCAAGTTAAAAACAAGAAAAATATTCCATTGATAACCATTCGTAGTGATCATGGAGGAGAATTTCAAAATTCTGATTTTGAAACTTTTTGTAGTAGAAAAGGCATTACTTATAACTTTTCAGCACCTAGAACACCTCAACAGAATGATGTTGTTGAAAGAAGAAATAGAATTCTTTAAGAGATAACTAGAACCATGTCGAGTGAGTATTCTGTTGCCAAACATTTTTGGGATGAAGCTATAAATACTTCTTGTTATACTATAAATAGAGTTTTGATTAGACCTTTTCTTAATAAAACCCCTTATGAGTTATGGAATGGTAGAAAACCTAGACTTTATTACTTTAAGGTTTTTGGTTGCAAGGTATTCATTCTGAATACTAAAGATAATCTTCATAAATTCGCACCAAAATATGATGAAGGAATCTTCTTAGGCTACTATACAACTTCCAAGGCATATAGAGTTTTCAATAAAATCACTTGTACCGTTGAAGAGACAGTACATTTTAAATATGATGAAACTGATCCTTTTGTTTTTAAACAACCCCAACCTACATCCACAGATGTGTTTTCAAAAACTGATTATCAACCTTTGATAGAAAATCCTTCTGATAAGGAAAATGTTCAAGAATATACTCCTAAAACATTTACCCCAAAAGATTTCCAACCCTATGTTGATGAACAGGTTTTACAAAACCCAAATCAGTCATTTTTGAAGAATCATCCCAGTGATAGTATCATTGGTGATGTCAATAAACCTGTAAGGACTAGAAGTTCCTTAAGAAATGAAGTAGAGCATCTAGCATTCCTTTCCCAATTAGAACAAAAAATCACTGATGAAGATTTAGGTGATGATGATTGGATTAAAGCCATGAAAAATGAACTAAATAAATTTGAAAGGAATAAAGTCTGGACCTTGGTTGAAATACCTAAGGAAACTTCTATTATTGGTGTAAAATGGGTCTTCAGAAATAAGTGTGATGAAAATGGAATCATTGTTAGAAATAAAGCTAGATTAGTTGCTAAAGGCTATAATCAACAAGAAGGAATAGACTATGAAGAAACCTATGCTCCAGTATCTAGAATTGAATCTATTTGTATTTTACTTGCCTTTGCAGCATTATTCAATTTCAAACTTTTTCTAATGGATGTGAAATGTTCTTTTCTTAACGGTTATGTTCAAGAGGAAGTTTTTTTTGAACAAACTCTTGGATTTGAAGATACAAAACATCCTGATCATGTTTTTAGACTTAGCAAAGCTTTGTATGGCCTTAAGCAAGCCCCTTGAGCTTGGTATTATTGACTTACAAGATTTTTTCTTAAAAATAACTATGTTAAGGGAAATGCAGATCCAACCCTTTTCATAAAGAAAGATAAGAAAAATGTATTTATTGTTCAAATTTATGTTGATGACATTATATTTGGTTCAACTCAACAATCCTTGACTGATTCCTTTGCGGATCTAATGAAATCTGAGTTTGAAATGAGTATGATGGGTGAGTTAACATTTTTCCTAGGTTTTCAAATTTCTCAAAAACTAGAAGGAATCTATATATACCAACATAAATATATTAAATATCTTCTTAAAAATTATGGATATAACAACACTAAGAGTATAAGTACTCCCATTGGTACCTCAAACACACTTGATCTTGATGAAGCAGGGAAACTAGTAGATCAAACATCTTTTAGAGGTATGATAGGAAGTCTACTTTACTTGATAGCTAGTTGTCCAGAGTTAATGTTTTCAGTATGATTTTGTGCAAGAAATCAATTCAATCCTAAGGAATCTCATTTAAAGGCAGTGAAAAGAATTTTTCGCTATTTAAAGGGAACCATGGATTTGAGACTATTTTATACTTCTGGAAATGATTTTGTCTTAAAAAGTTTTTCAGATGCTGACTTTGGTGGGTGTAGAATGGATAGAAAGATTACATCTGGAACTTTTCATTTTTTAGGAGATTTATTAGTTTCTTGGTCTTGCAAGAAGCAACATTCTATAGCACTCTCCACTGCAGAATTTGAATATGGTGCAGCTGGAAGTTATTGTGCTCAAGTGTTGTGGATGCCACACACACTCACATACTATGGCTTGAGTTTTACTAAGACTCAAATTTTGTGTGATAACAAAAGTACCATTGCCCTTAGTAAAAAATCTACACATCACTCTCGTGAAAAACACATAGACATTAGGCATCACTTTCTTAGGGATCACACACAAAAAGGAGATATCATTCACATCAAAACGCAAGATCAACTTGCTGATATTTTCACAAAATCTTTACCCTCCGATATATTTGAATACATTAAACAGAAGTTAAGAATGATAACCGTGAGGTAATCTTCCTCCATTAAATTTCTATTGAACCAATCTCCTTACAGTAATAAACTCCTTTTAATAGGGGTAGTATATCTGTCATTAAATTTTTTCAAAATTTTTATAGTTAGTTTTTCAAATTTTCATAATGAAAGTTTTCATAGTGAGTTTTTAAAATTTTCGTAATAAAAGTTTTTGTAGTTAGTTTTTCAAATTTTCATACTGGAAATTTTCGTAATGGAAATTTTTGTAATTGAAATTTTCGTAATGGAAATTTTTGTAATGGAAATTTTCATAATGGAAATTTTTGTAATGGAAATTTTTGTAATGGGAATTTTTATAGTCATATTTTTCGTAATCGAGTTTTGGTACTCAAAGCTTTTGTAATAAAACTTTTCGTAGTAAGTTTTTTGTAGTGAGTTTTTTGTAGTATGTTTTTCGAAGTAACTTTTTCGTAGTCAAATTTTCTTCAAGAAGAATATCACCTATTATGAATAATCTTCCTAGCCAATCCGAAAGGTATGAATTCCTTACTTAATTTTTTCGTAATCATTTTTACTTGCTGAAGGTTTCTTTTCCTTTTAAAAATTTTAAAATTCGTTTCTCCTTAAATCCGAATGTTTTTATTAAAACCTCGAAAGATCAGATTCAATATTTCCTTGTGGGAATGTTTTCAACCGTCATATCAGATCAGAGATTTTTTCAACCGTTAGATTGAAATTGGAAGTTGAAAGGTCACTTCCATCTCCTATATAAAGGGGACCCTTGATGGTGTCCCACATCGGTTTCCAAGCTCTCACATCTCGAAGCTCGGACCCTCTACAAAATCCCATTCTGAATTCTTCAGGAGTTCCTAGTCTGAATGTCTACAGAAGCCCCTTCTCAAGATATGTCTACAGTTAAGCCAATTACGGAATGACAAATTTACAGGGAGAGGTTAGTACACCCAAACTTTTTCAACAAGTATGACTCTATAATTTCCAAGAACATCAGGCTCAATGGATGGGAAAGTGTAGCTATTTCTAAGACAACATCTCAAGATGTGGTCTATCCAAATTTTCTTATAGAATTCTATGAATTAGTTTGCTTCTTCAAGGAAGGCGGTAGGAAAAAAATTTCCTTTAAGAGTTATGGAAATACTTACAAACTTTCTTATACCAAGGCTGCAAGCTTGGTGGGGCTGGCATATGAAGGCGAATTTGAGTTTTGCTCATACAAACTCCCAGAGGTTCAAGGTATTTTTGTCAAGGAAAAATCTATGGAGTGTCTAGGTCTTTCTAATATAAGCACTCCAAAGAATATCGCCCATCTTTGAACCAACAACCAGATCCTTCAACTATGGGTACAAGGTTTTTTAGTACTGAGAAAAGGTGACAAAGATACCCCAAAGAAGAGTGACATATATTTCATAGATTTATTGGAAAATCTAAGGAAAATCAATTTGATGAGGCATGTGCTTATTACAATTCATAACATCAAGAATGGAAATTTAAGAGCCCAAATTATCATGTATCCTGCCTTAATTTCAAAGCTGATAGTTCGGTGTCTTGAATCATTCAAGATTGCATGATGTTCTGAGCTTCAGAATTGCAAAGTTATGCTTGTTAGTGATGAAACTATGAAAATAATGAATATGATCTATTCTAAGGAGACAAGAGAGTTCTATGATCTGCCTAAGGATGAGGCAGAAGCCAATCTAGAAATTGTTGAAAAATCCGAACCATCAAAGAAAGCAAGAAAGAAAAGAAAGATGAAGGAAGTGGAGGAAACAAAAAAAACCACCAAATCTAAGGAAGTCCAATCCACACCTCCTAAAACCAATAAAAAAAAGATTATCTAGATGAGGTGGTTGAAAAATGGAGGGAAGATAAGGAAAAGAGGAAAGAAGGGGAGCCACAATTCATCTTAGACCCTGCTGAAGCTAAGTCTTTAAGGGAGAAGACTGCTGAATACCTTGAGAAGAAAGAAAAAGAGAAGAAGATGAAGAAGAAAATGTCTGAGGCTGATGTTGTACAATCTCTTTTGAAAGCCACAAAAGTAGCTTCCGAGAATATTTCAGTACCAGAAACTTTCCTAGTCGAGCCATTACCTGAGACTCCGGGGAATAATTTCTTCACTCTGGAAAAATCTAAAGAGAAAGAATTTGTTGAAGAAGTGGAAGAGGTGGAAGTAGAAGAAAAAGAATAAGAATAAGTAGAAGAAGAAAGTGGTGATATAGATGATCTGATTAAATAAATTGAGGAATATCAAGACAAGGAAAACCCATCAGAGAAATTATCACTCCGAACATCTGAGGCCGTGTTCTCGAAGCTTGTCACTCCTGTAAAGGAAGAAGATAAAGATGGAAAGAAATATAAAGACAAGGAAGAAGAAGAAGTAAATGAATTATCTGAGGAAGAAAGTTATGAAAAGAACTTTATTGAGGAAGGAGCTGAAAAAGAAAAAATTAATGAAGATAGAGTTGTTCAATTATCTGATAGCGAGCATAAATCTCCTGATGAGCAAGTCTTACCGAAGATTGATAAAGTTAAGCAAGTGATGGTTGATAATCAAAGAAAATCTATAGTGAAGAGGAAGAAAGTTGAAGGAACTTCAAGAAGGAAGCTTGTTGAGCTTGAAAAACCACTCTCACCAAGTAATGTCTCAGATTCCGAGTCATCTTCACTTGGTCATGATTTTGTGGAGCAGTCTTTGAAGAAGCTAGTCAGTTCCATTATGAATTTTACAAGCATAGATTCTAAATTCCAGATGCTCCAACACACTCTTAATCAGAAATCAGATTCAGTGTCCATGGTGATGGATAACTGTGTCAAGATAGAATCAGATTTCAAAACTTTTATTATAGGCTACAAAGATCACAGTAAGTCATCTAAGAAGATAACTAGCTGGTCAAAGAAACCGATTCAAGAAATGAGTGAGCTTGATGAATTTTAAGATGGAATAAAGGAATATTTTGATTTGGAAGATGTAAGGATAAAATATCTTACAACCATTTTTGAAGAAAAGCTGACCCTATAGAAAAATATTTGGATTCAACAAGTGAAGGATCTGAATGGGAAGCTTAAATCTATTGCTCAAAGCTGGAAGGGGGAAAGAGATCTCCAGATTGAGATCGAAGAGAAGCTTGTAAAGCAGGATGAAGTTCTTAAGTCTTAGTTTGAGGCTCTGAAGGCTCAAGATGACAGGATTAAAGCCTTAGAAAAGAAAGATGAGGAGGATAAAAAAGAGTTAAAGAAGCTAAAAACCTTGCTAAAGAAGTTAATACCCAAGGAAAAAGAAGACAAACAGACCCAATCTGATCTTTTTTTGTAATGCCTTTCCTTGTACTAATTCTTTCAATCGTAATAGAATTTTGGTTGTCTGTTTGGTTGTCTACACTAATATTTCAGGTACTTTATTATTTTCTATTCCCTTAAACTCTTTTTGAAAATCACAAAGGGGGAGAAGGAAATAGAATTATAAAAGAGAGAAGGAAAAACTTATAAGCACAACAAGATACATCCCTAAGTAAGGGAGAGTTTATTCAAGGGGGAGTTCTCATTATAAAGATTTCCACATCCAAATGAAATTTCTCATTCCAGAAATCTAGAATACGATGCTTAGAGTTTCAAATCCTAAGGGGGAGTTAGTAGTATTCATCTTTGTCCATAAAAAAAGGGAGATAAGCTTTAATTTCAAAGCCTAGAAATTTGTTCTAAGTTCCTACATTATTTTTCGTAAGGATGTTTGTGCTTTCCAAAAAGGGGGAGATTTTTGAGTCAATAAGGTTTTCCTTATGAATTTTCCATTCCTCTATTCAAGGGGGATATTGTTAAGTCATTAAGGATTTCCTTATGACTTTAATATTTCTCTTGTTTTGAAAATCACAAACACATTATTTTAAGGAAAATCTAATTTTACCCTATGTTTTACTTCCATAAGGAAAATTTCATTCCCAAAGGAAATTTACCCCTAACTTGTTTTCATTGTTCATATAAATATTTTTTCTTAAGTATAAAAATCAGATTCATATTTAAACCTCAGAATCGTATAATACTTAGATATGAAACATTCTGTTTTAGGATCAGAATTCCTATTACGAACTTTTATGAAGTTATACTCCGAATTCCCTGTTACGAACTTTTATGAAGTTCAACTCTGAATTCTGATTACAAACTTATATAAAGTTCCAACTATGAATTCTGATGATGAATTCTGATTATGAATTCTCATTACGAATTCTGATGATGAATTCTGATTACGAATTATCATTATGAATTCTAATGATGAATTCTAATTACGAATTCTCATTACGAATTCTGATTATGAATTCTAATTACGAATTCTCATTATGAATTATGATGATGAATTATGATTACGAATTCTCATTACAAATTCTGATGATGAATTCTGATTTCAAATTCTCATTACAAACACTGATGATGAATTCAAATTACGAATTCTCATTACGAATTCTGATGAAGAATTCTGATTACGAATTCTTATTACGAATTCTGATTGTGAATTCTGATTACGAATTATGGATACGAACTAGTATGAAGTTTGAATTTGAATTCTTATGATAAACAAAATCTGGATATACTTGTATTATAGACTCTGAATTCATTTTCTGGTTAGACTTTGAACTTTAACTATCATCACTCCAAACATTTATTTACCTTCATTTTGAATATAAGTTTTTGGTTATAATTACACTCATTCTATTATAAAATGATGTCATGACTTCAGTTATCAACTAACCATTGTTTGAGTGACATGTGTACAGGTCCCTACGAAATTCAAGGAAAAATATTACCGTTGGAGGAGGGAGCTGACCGTTGGAGCTGTGCATATAAATAGGAGCTCATTTGAAAAGAGCTTATAACCGAAACACATCTTTGACATCTGTGATTACATGCTGTTGAAGTGATTTATAGAGAGAGAGGCTCTTATAACCTCTCAAGCTTCATGCAGAAATTTTGAACGACTTGTTCAAAATTTTCTTCGTGCAGACCTGCTTCGTGTGACTCTGATTGTTGCTGTGTACAATCGAGGGCTTCCAGGGATAGGAAGACAGATGTGACGACTACCTGATAGTTGAGGGCTTGCGGGGATAGCAATACAGACTCCGATCTTCGTATCGAGGGCTTATCCTGGTGTGAGTAAGACAGACTTTCTTGAAAGTATATATCAAGGGACCTTTATCCAAGGTTGTTGTATACCCTTCTCTTTAGGTTAAAAGATTTACTACTTGTTACTAGTTTTGTTTCAATTTTTCCGCTGCATTTTGTATTGTTAAGGAAAGTATAACTTTCTTATACTTTTTCATCCTTGTACTCTATTTTAGTTATATTCTATATGATTTAAGGTAGAATCTCATTTGTTGTAAACTTTTTTTAAGTTTCATTTCCGGAATCACTTTTCCAGAATCAAGAAAGATATTAGATCTTAGAGGTGTTGTGAATTTTGGTTATACAAAATTTCCTTAAGGATTTTTAAAGTATACAATTCACCCCACTCTTGTATTTGAGAATATCATTACATATTCGATCCTAATTTTGGTATTAGAGTATATCATACTCAGACATACCATCCTAACAGGGTCCTACTATATCCCCTCAATGCATCGACATGTCTCATGAGAGAAAACAGTTGGCGAAAGACCCTTCAAGTTTTTTTCAAAAACATAATTAGATGAGTTTCTACCCATAGACTTAAAACATCTCGATGGTATGATGGTTCATGTGATAGATACATGACATCCACATAATAATCATTATCTTTATTTAGAATTCAATTATTAATTTCTTTGAGGTTTTCACTATGACAAAATCTATTGATGCATTTTCATTCTCAATTTATTGATGATGTGTGTTTTTCAATTATTCACCATACCATATTGATTATGTCTAATTGATTATGATTCAATTATTATTTTTTCATGATTCCACTATATTTAATATTTATTGAGCATTTGATATAACCCCTTTCATTTGTTTTTCTTCCCTAGGTTATGAAGAAGAGATCATTTATTGAGTTTTCAAGGATGTAGTTTATTATCTTTTGTTATGTATTATATGTTTTTTTCTTCTTCCAATGAAAAATGGGTTCCATATATGTATCTAGTTTTTTCAAGACTAGTAAACTGATCGGTCATTTGGGATTTGATTCCTTATAATCATGACAATGTAATAAAATAATTCACCGACTCCCAGTTTCTAGAGTCGGATCATTATAGAAACCATATAATCACGAAAAATAATTTATAGGATGTCTAAATCATGGCACATTATCCTATTACACCTTATATTTTACCTAGGTCATTCATGATCATTACCAAAACTTTAGGATTTTGTCCTATACTTAGAATTATCCATAGGGTTCTTACCAAATTTTTATCATAATAGTTTCTAAAGGTAAAATAAACCATGATCTGATGCCAGCTATAGTGACCCATTATTTTCTTACATAAATATTACATCATAATAGATGAATATTTATTACATAACATTTTTATCCACACCAGATTCATTTAGGTCTATTATATTTGGAAACTTGGATACATAAACAAATGGTTCATAAAATATCTACATCATCTCCCACTTATTTATTAATAACTAGCACCCTTCTTATAAATATCATACTTAATACCTTTATTTATAACATGGGGAAAATAAATATAAGAAAAAGGTGAGCTTATATCCCGAGTAAGGGTAAACAAGGGAGATATCAATGACCGCATAAGAATAACATGAGCATAATGGGTATACTAACATGATCTTAACATTTTAAAACCATACCCTACTTAAAAAACATCATAATATCAATTCATGTCATAAATGTTGACAGTTCATATGAAATTAATCATAAAATAATTAAATAACATGAATCATGTGATCATAATATAGGCACGAGACATTGAATTATGGAATACACATAAGCATAGAAAATCATTTCCTTAGTAGTCAAGGATCATTTCCAAGACTACTATAGTGTAATGAGTTCACTCCCTAAACCATATTAGTAGTCAAGGTTCACTCCTAAGAACATCATAGTGGACAAATTCCCTTACTAAACGGGTTCACTCCTCATTTCAGTCCTGTTTATCTCATGAGATATGAATTTTTACCCAATATATTAGAGGGACATATAGGTCCCACACATAACATAATTAAAATCATACATATGCATTCCATAAGATCATTAATAATTCATCACATTGAAACTCATGAAAATAAATGTGTTTCATAAACATTTCATCATAATATAACCCTTGTAAAATAAATAGGTTTCATAAACATTTCATCATAACATAACCCATGGAGACATAAACCATCCAGATAAAGAATAAATATGGTATACTTGTATAATATACCTGTTAAATCATAATTAATATCAAATAATTTCATCTTATATGGAAAATTATTTTGAAATATCACTGGAAATAATTTTTGAGGAAAATAAACTTTTCATTTTGAAATAATTTCTTTTTAAAAAGATGCGTAATTATAACTGAATATATTTTCTTTGAAACTAAACTTGTAAAATTGTAAATAAAGATTTATATAAAAGTTTAGAAATTATGGTGTGAAAATATATTCTTTCTATATAATTTAAAATAAACATTCCTTCCATATTTTTTTTTAAAAATTCAAAAAATACCTCATTCAAAAAATGAAAAAAAGATTCCTTTCAAGAAATTTTTTAAAATTTTAAACAAGGGTAAAAATGAATTTAAAAAATTATTGGAGAATGGTAACAAAATTTTTGAAAATATTTTTAGAAAACATGTATATAGAAGCTAAATATTCCCCAATAGAGACTTAAATATAAAAAATTATGAATAATGATGGGATTGTGAAATAAACCCTTACTTTGAGTTCACCTTGCTTCAAAAGCACTATATACATCTATATAATAAATTTATATTTATTATAATTATATACTAGATTAATTTTTATACATATAATTTCATATATTATCCCTTTATAACATTTCAAAACCCCCTTTTTTAGTAGTTCTTTATTAAAACTGTTATTTCTGGGTGTTAACTATTTCATTTATCATGAGTATATTAGTTTAGTATATCTGGTCCTTGAAAATTTATATTTATTACATCATATAAAAAATATTTATCATCATATAGATATAATATATATTCATTAAATACATATTTATAGTTATCCACAAAATTTAGAGAATGAAAAATTAATTACACTGTTTATGGAGACGGTAGGCCGTACATAGGCATGAACACTATTTTTCTTTTTCAAAAGATGGAATGAAAGAATGTTAAATGTTAAATCAGATTTAAAATATCATTATTGTATAATATATATAATATATATTACTTAAATTCATCCTAATTACCATTCAAGTAAAATCTAAATGAAAAAACAAATCACATCACTTTCGTGGAGGTGATAGTCCACATGCACGCATGAACATCGTTATCATTTCCCAGAGGATTGGATAATAAGTTGGTTTATGTGATATTATAATTAAAGAATTATAATTATGCCTTTAATATCATATATAAACTTTAAATCCATCATAATACCCATGCATAAAATATGGAGATGAAAAATGAAGTGTATTGCTGTGTGGAGACTTTAAGTCGTACGTACGAACGAGTGATAATTTTACATCTCATTTGATGGGAAAGAGGGGGTGTATAATGGTGTTTTAATAATAATAATAAAATTTAAAAATATTAAGTATACTGAATTTATTATTTTATGATAAATGCCATATATTTAGAGTAGGTAAATAGAAGTAAAAAATAAAGTGATCGGTTAAAGTGATTACATATTCTTTGAAATGACTCCTTTAGATATCCTCTAAAGGGATCAAGGGATAGACTTTTGGGAAGACCAAAACCCCTATAATATGTATAGGGAAGTTTATAAAATAAAATTTTAGTGTTTGGTCTATCTATAAGGCTCAAAGTGTTGTGAAAAGTGAGGGAGGAGGTCCCCTTTTATAATTCAGGTGAGGAGTAATTTTGGAATTTCTAAAAATTATCTTTTTTTATTATAGAAATGCTTTTAAGGAAAATTGATAAACCAATGGTTGCACACATGGAAATAAAAATCCATGGGAAAAAAAGTCAAACCCAAAAATCATCCCCATACATACCTTCGAAACCATCATGTTCTCTCTAAAATCTAAGCACTGAATCCTCAGATATGATACCAGATTGATGGATGATGGAGTGAGTACACATCGTACCCAGCCTACCTGCCACCTCCTATTGACAATGACCGTAGGGGAAGGACCCTGGTTGAATATCTCACTTTCCTTCCCCTATATTTTTGCCTTCCTTTTTGGCTGATTTTCACCTCCAATCATATCAAACTCGTTGTGGGTGACCACAAGGGAATCCAGTTCAGGTTGAAACCCATGGAACCAATCATCCGTACCTCAAATGTGGAGTGGGTCATAGTAACAACTACCAGTTGTTCCCTATAAGAACAAACAATAATATTGTTGGCACATCGATCATGGGGGAACACTGCAGAACTGGGTCACACCCGATAGGGTGAACCACCATACCACAAACAACATTGTCATAGGAAGGGCCGACACCCCCTAGAGCCACAACAATGATTCCCTTACCCTTCCTGTCACACCCCGACTCAAGTTTCTTCAGAACAAAGGGATGTGCATGAGCGGAAGAACCTGGTAGACCATAAGGGGGGGATTTTTTAGGGATCATGGTGGCCAGACCCCTTTGGATGCCCGAAGGGGATTCATGACCACCTGTTGAAGATCTTGGACTTATCCAAACATTAGCAGAAGGAATTCCACTAGAAACCATAGGTTCGATGGCAGCATGGGTCTGCGCTACCACTCCCTTGAAACCTCTCCTCCCATGTTGAGAGCAGAAAGAAGTCCAATTCCCTTAATGAAAAAAATGAACAAAAACCAAAGGTTTCCTCATAATGTATACATTTCCAAAAAACCAAACTCACCTTCAACCTAGAGACAAAGGCAATTTGGTAGTGGTACCGAGAAGTCCATCTCAACATAGAGGCGAGCATAACCGATATTCTTCATGAAAAGAGTATCATATTATAGGGTTATAATAAAATTAACCAATATAATTTAGAAAATTTTTTGGTTTCATTTTATACCATGTAATTTTAATTAACTCTTAGTTAACCAATTTTAATTTTAATTATGATAATAACTTTTTTAACATTAAAGGTTTAATTTTTAATTATATGGTAAAAATTGGCCCATAAATGGAAAATTTATGACATTTTAGACCATATAATAACCAAATTGACTAATTTAAATATTTTTAAATAATTTAATAATATATTATTTTGATAAAATATCATTATTTTCATTTTGATGGTATTCATTTATTTTGAATTAAAAGAGATAAATATAATGTTTGAATTTGAATATTATATTTTAAAACAAAAATAATATGCCATTAGCTCCTATAAAATTCATGTAACATCATAAATTACTCAAATTATATCTCTTTTAATATTTTAGAAATCATTTATATTATTTTTTCATTAATTTAATAAATGATATTTTGGAATTGTGTAAGAATTTAAGGTAATTATATAATAACTAAAAAATAGAAGTAAATTACCAAAATGAATATGATTGTATTATGTAAAAAATTAATTGTAATATTTTTTCATAACTAGTATTTTTACCTATGTGAACAATTAAAGAATATTTAAAACTAAGAGAGTGAAATTTCATAACTTTCTTTGATTTAAATAATATATGTCATTTTCATGGACCTGTATACATTAAACAACTATATTTTAGGACTGAGGTGTTAAGGGTAGAATTAATTTCTTCTAATAATAATTTTTATAAATAATTATGGTCTTATCACTTATTTTTAATCTATATTAACATAATTTTCCCATTACCTAGGTGATAAATTTTACCACGGTTATTATTCATATTGATAAAAAGGGGTCTATTTACCAAATTTTAACCAATTGATTCTAAATTTATAATTAATTTTATATGACAACGACCTTGTACCCAAGTGGTCAGGGCTTATTATTTCCATCCAAGAGACCTAGGTTCAAAACCGGGTGGAGGTGAATTTCCAGGGGAACTGTAGCAATACTGTAGTGGGTACTGTTCGGTATTGTAGCAGCCAAAACTATTTACCTGATTTCGGCCTTCGGGACACTAGGTTGGTCCTACGAGTCTCAAGGGCCTTAGGGTCATCAAAAAGGCCTTCAGAACATAGGGAATTCGGGACACAAAGACCATGGAGTAGCCCAGTTCACACAGAAGATGCCCTAGAAGAGTATCAAAGCAACAAGAGTAGCAGCCACCAAAAGCAGAGCTAACTGTATTGGAAGACTGAGAGGGTATGGCAGCCACCATCAGGACAAAGCACCGTGCAGATTTGTATGAGGCAATGATATCTGATTATATATGCAAGGTGGGAAGCTAGGTGATCAATGAAACAAAAGCTGGGGAGGGGCGGTTCATGTGGGCTGGGCCTACGAGTCATGTATTGGGCATGGTATGCCTCTAGGTCTTCGGGTCATGTATTGCGGGTCAGTCGGGCCTTATGCCTTGGGCCTACGGGTCATGTATGGGTTCCCCTTCAACCCTTAAAAGGGGTATTATCCATAATAAAATAAAAAATAATGCCTTTGGGCCATTCGGGCTAATACTTATAAATTTAATAAATTAATTTTAAAGTAAGTGTGAAAAATGTGACAAAAACTATTTTTTAGAAAATAAATTAAGCATAAAACTAGATTTATTCTTATCCTATACCTAGAAAAATATTTTTGTATTGTTTAAAAATTTTATAAAGTAAATAATATATACATTTCATTAAATTCATTCACCAATAGGGGTTAATTTAATTTTTAAGATAAAAATACATTACGCGCATAAATACTGTTTTTCAGAAAAATATTTTTTTCCTTCAAATGATTTTTATTTTCATTTATAATCAATTGATAATAATGAATTAATTTTATACCTATATAAACATAATTTTTTCATAATAGGGGTTAATTTAATTTTTAGGTTATGACCTTTCTCTCTCTAACTCACATTCAATCTATATTTGATGTTATGGAATGACTCTAAATTTTATATATATGTCTCTTACATATATACCTAGCTTATTATACCTTACTTTTATACTGTAATACTTAATTTAAGATCATTTCTAAAATATTTTCTTTAAAATCAAACCAAATTAAGGGGAAAATTTTTATCCGTTATCCTTTTTTTGTAACACTCTTTTAAAGTCAATTTTTTAAAAGGTTGGGGCCAAAGCCTCAATTTATTATTTAAAGCAAAGACCTCTTTAGACTAGGTAGAGGGAGACCCATTAAATATCCCGAAGGTCCAAGTCCAAGTGGCCTAAGGACTAGGCTTGAAAGCCCATTTTTTTGGCTCAAAGATCCCCTCGGTGAATAGTACTGCTACAGTACTCGGGCTGCTACAGTACCTGCTATAGTACCGCCACCGCTACAGTTCCTACTATAGTGCCTCCGCCGCTACAGTGTCGCTGCCACTACAGTCGCCGCTGCTACATTACTGTTACAGTTCCCTGCTACAGTGCTGCTACAGCACCCTAGTGGTATAGACTTCTGCTTGGCATCCAAAAGACCTAGGATCAAATCCGGGCAGGGACTAATTTCTAGGTTTTAGGAACAACCATTTTGGTTTTCCTTTGTCTTTCAAATAAAATACCATATTTATTATTTCTTCAGTAATTCCTCAACTGATTCCTTAAACCACCATTTTGAAAGTTCATTTCTATACCCAATTCTCCAACCTTTCTCATGATTTTTTTTTCAAATAAACACCATATTTTGAGACCTATGGCTATGAATTTAGATATTAATGTCTAAAATATTTAATTACTTATTATATTTGAAATATTTATGAAATATCCTTTGATTTTGATATGATACCAGATAATGAAACTCGTTTCTTTCCATGGGTAATTCTTATGTTTATTCCTTATGCTTTATTTCCATTTATGGAACACATAAGTATGTACATGTTATGATGGGTGAAACAAAATATAACTCCAATAAATTGGGTAATGTTTATGTCTTATATAATGATATTCATGGTATCAAGGAGTAAACATAATCTGTGATGGGACTCTATCCACTATGTGATGTTGTCTTGGCAGATATCCTTGACTTATGCTTGTGTCATCATTTATGTTTCTACCAATTTACTATGATTCCATGATCTCATGATTACATGTTATTTATATTATGCTACCATATGATCATTTATTATCCTTATATTATGTGATATCATGTTATGCCTTCTGAATTATATGAAATGCTTTATTTTCATATTTATTCACTTATTGGACTTCGTAGCTCACCCCTTTTATTTATGTATTCCCTAGGTTATCCTATATAGTTTTAGGATATCAAAGGTATTTTTAAGTTAATTATAAAGATTAAAATAAAGATTTTTTTAGTTCCATATTGTTTTTTTATGTACCTATTCTATCAAATATTATGGGCCTTACAATCATTGGTTTGTATTTATTGGATATTTATGTTAAAAATTATATAATAATATTTTTAAAAGGTTTGGGTAAATATATACCCCACACTAATTTCCCACTAATTTTATAATCTCATTTCCCAACACAGTACATCCCAAAACTCCCATACCTTCCAAAGAAACCTTTTTGAATACACCTAATAAACTGTATGACACCAAGCACCCCAAGTGAAATTGGGCATCACGTCTCACCTGAAGACACCTCAGAAATCACATCATGCCCAGAACCGAACATAAAACTTTCCATTACCTAAAAATTATTCTATAACCACTACCAAATATATTTTATAGTAAGTTATTATTAACATAAAGTATATAAAACTCATTCCCTCTTTCTACCATGCACAAACTCCACTATAAAACACCCCATCAATCAACCATAAGCTCACTATGTTCGTAAGTTATCACTCCCCATGCATACTGAAACAACCCAACTAATATCAAGATAAATAATTTTCATGTCTTATTAATACTCATCAATTAAATTTTATATAGTTATAATTATTATAATAATATTTGGTAAATTTTCATTCAAAAGGAAAAAAGATTTATTTCTTATCAAATTGGGTTTTCATGCATTATATAGTGTTATTTAAAAGTTTAATTTCCAAATTAAAGAATTTTAATTTGAAATAATTAACTTCATTTTTGAAATCATCATATAAAATTTATCTTATGTTGAATTTTTGGTATTTATCTAAAAGGATTGATTTTTTATTAAATAGTGAAAATGTCGATTTTTTTGTAAAACTGTCATTTATTTTCATTAAATAATGTTATTTAAAAGAAAACTTTTATATTAAAGTAAAATAATTATAATTTAATTATAAATAATCTAATTAATTACATTGTAATAATCTTTATATCTAAATTTTTATGGGAATAATTTTGGGCTTAAAAACGCTTTTTTCTAAAAAAAATATTTTTCATTAAATTTTACATTTTAATCTTAAATTAATTTATACCACTTATGTAAATTGAATATTTATAAATGGATTAAATATTTAGAATAAATAGGCCCAAAATTTGTAAATAATTTTCTTTTGTTTTTAGACATTATGAATAGTAATCATAGTAAAATTTATCAGCTCAGTAAAGGATAAAATGAGGAAAACAAGGTTAAAAATGTCGGGTAAAAATTTAAAATAACCCTAAAAAATTCATTCATCCTATTGGATAAGTGATTTTGAAAAAATTTATCATAAATTAGTTATATATTTTATTTTAAAACATTATTTTTAAATTGGGAACCCAAGATTTACTTTTATGAAGATAATTTATATTTATTTAAATTAAAAACTATTTTTTAGTCTTTGCAATAAATGAAATGGTTGTAAGATTAATTTTTTTAATAATTTTTAAAATGTATATAAAACTTCTTGTTTTTTATTATTTAACCAATAAAATTCATTAAAACCAATTTATTACATTATTTTAAGGTAAAATTATTTTTACTCTTAAATTGTAAATTTATAGAGAACTATTTTCATGTGTTTTTTATTCTTATATTAAAAGTAATTTATACCACCTTTAGAAATTAAATACAATAAAATGGATTTAAAATTTTGAATCATAATGTAATTTTTTAATGAAACTTTTATTTTTTTCATATATTTAAGTTATCATGGTAAAAATCTAAATCATTACAGATAAGGTTAAAATTAGTTTAAAGTAGTTTAACTAGGAGATAAGGATTAAAATATAACAAAATTTTTTCTAATGTGATTTTTTGAGTTTATTTCATCTATAGCACATATTATATTCTAATTTGGGGTTCCTTCATTCCAATTTACTTGATTATGATATATATATATTATTTAATCTGTTAAGTAATTCCAAGAGTTCCCCTCCCATCACTTATAAAATGATACTTTCTCTCCTCTCTTATTCACAACTTTTGAGAACTCTATATCTACCAATACTAGACAAAATACCTTCCTTACATCCCTACCCATATATTATATAAAATTTTTTTACCATAAAACCAACCTAGAAAATATTTTTGTGTAAACCTCAAGAGACTATTTGAAGAAGAGGTATAGTTCTTAACCAATAATTTCCTTTAATTTATTCTTCTACATACTTAAAATATTATTCAAACATGATGAAATAATAAAAAAGTATCTTACATATATTTATGAGTTTTTATTATAATTATATAATCTATATTCATCTCTTCTTTCATTAAATGGGAAATAAAACCATCATTCATGTGTACGATGGACTACTGCCTCGTGAACCGATGCAATTAATTTTCCATCATCACCTCTCATAGACAATTATAATTATGGGTTAAATGTATATATATTATATTAATGAAATATTTTAACCATATAAATATAATATATCATCTATTTTATTATGTTTAAATTCATTAAAAAATGATAATGTCGTTCGTGCGTACGTGTGGATTACCACCTCCATGAAGTGATGTTATTCGTTTTTCATCACCACATCACATAGCTAGTATACATAAGTATATTTAAAGAAATAATATAGTATTTATTATATATTTATCATTAAATAAAGATAAAATAATACTTACCTTTTTTCCATAATGGTTGTTGAAAAATAGAAACATTACTCATTCGTACATATGACCTACCATCTCTATGATTGTAACGTAATTCATTTTTCATAAAAATATTTCATGCTTGGTTTTAAAATTATAATTGATGTATAAATATTATAATTATGTCATGATTTTTATTCTAGATATGATGAAATATTTACCTCATTAACCATAGTGAACCTGCCAAAGTTCTTTTGGATATATGAGCTGAATGTCATCAAAACGATCGACATGAACATAATTGAATAAGTAATTGAATATAAAATGGTATTAAATAAAATAAAAAGAATAATGAAATTGAAAAATGTTCTTAATAATGTAAATAATTAACATAATTTTATTATTTATAAATATAAATAATTTTCGTGATGATTCAGACCCGAGGTAAGAGGAGATTTACTTAAAAAACCTCGTTTTAAATGTTTTAAAGATTTATTTTATAAATATTTGTATTCCATGACCATATTCTTAAAATTAGTTTATGAATGTATTAATATGAAAATAAATTAATTATAAAGTACATTTTTTGTTTCTTTTGACTTACTTTAAAAGGTTTCTAAAAGGAATGTTTTTACATATTTTATATGGAATGTTTTGAATTTCTTTATAAATGATGAAAGGAATGTTTTATTTTAATGTATATGATGTAAATGGATTTTCTCACTACTATATCCATTATTGGATGTTTGGATTCCTTTAAAATATTTTAAATTTTCTTCAAAGAAAAACCCTCCTTCCCTTTTGTTCTAGGTATTTTAGTTTTGAAAATGGATTTTTAAAAGGAAATTGTATTTTAATATCAAAAAGTGTTTTATATACGAGTTTAAAAGATTTTTTCATGGGTTCTGTGATAAAAAATCAGAAGAATAATATTTTTATTAACAATATGGTACTTGATAATTATAGATTATGACAGGTAATCATGATACATCTTATATGAAGGGTGAGCCTAATATAGCTTATACAATAGGTGAGCCCCATTATAGCTCTATAATGAATTGGGTAATGTTACTTGTCTTCAAGGAAATAAGGATGAAGTTAAATACGATGTTTTCTCCTATAGATTTAACTAGGATATAGTTATTTCTGACATGAGTTTAATACAGGTTATGGATATGATTCTCTAAGTTTTCTAAAAGGGTTTCTATTTGCTTGATATGGGATTTAAAGGTTTTATATGAGAAAAAAGTGTTTATTATTCATGTGGATATAATTTATTTCATAAGATGAAAGAATATGGTTATAAAGGTAAACACTTTATGGGTTTTCATGTTTTTCCATATAATAAAAAATTTCTTCTTTTTTATGTCCCTTAATGAGTTTTTTGTGTTCATACATTATTTTAAAATGTTTTTATAGGGTTTAAGGATGGGTAAGTAAAAATAAGAAGTTAAGTTGAAAATTATGAAAAGAAAATTTGTTTTATTTTAAAATTTTTATATTGTGGAAAAAATGCTCATTGAGTGGAAGTTTCCACTTTTTAATGTATGAGTTTGTTGTGTAAGATTAATGACATAATTCACTAAAATTACAAACTTTAAAGATCCTAAAAATGTAATAAAGTGAATTATTGAATTAAAAATTATGATTATGTAATGTTTATGTCCAATTACTTTTAATTGATATTATTTGAAAGGTTTAAAGAATTTCATAGTTTTGGATAATGTTAATAGAATAACCTTAAAAATTCTAATTTATTATTAAGTCAAAATGACATTGAATTTGTAGGTTACTATGTTTCTTTTTCTGATCTATGTATATTTATAATGGGTTTCCATAGTGGAAATAGGGAATATAAATGATTCACGCTCAAATTTACCCAAAAGAAGAAGGTAGGACAGTCCTTGTAGTCTAGCTTGGGTTGTCGAATCCTCAGAGACCTAAGAAGTAACCTACAGACACGTACATTCTATGGATTTTTTTGGCTATGAAGTGACCAAATTGGGTTGATTTAATATGGTTTTAAAGTATCTCTAACAGATTTAAGTTAATTCAAATTAAGGTAATGAGTTTATCCTAGGTTATCGCTCAGGGTAGATTGATGAATTCCTTTTTTAATGATTTCAATTTCTTATATTTGAGATGGGTTCATTTAAGAAGATTAAAAAAAATCATCACTTACTAGTTTAATTCCTACACACCCTAATACTAATCACCTATACACTTGAAGGATAAAAGTTTTGAGCACTCCAAGGTAAAGGTTCGTATTAGAACTTGAAATGTGTGACCTTAAATTCAATAAGGATGAAGAGGTTTTAAAATCATCAAATAAAAATATCATTTAAAGGAAGTGATTAGCCATTATTGGAGTGAGAAATAACATGAAATCAAGCCCCTTTATACTACCTTGTATCAAATCATAAAATATTTATCCCTCCATTGATTACATGTCTTCAATGGAAGTGGAAAGTAGACTTACGAGGGTGGAATTGAAGAAGTAAACACAACAACAAAAATCGATCACTCCACCGTTGTATGATAAATATAAAAAATTATGGTGTGAATAAATTTACACCTTGAACCAATGGTTTCAATGTAATATTTATAAGAATATAATAAGAGTAAAGGAAGAAATTTTATTAAGAAACTAAGGTGAATTAAACAACTTACATGAGAAAGAAATGCGATCAAAAACACAAAGCGGCAGCATACCACTACAATGAAACCAAGCACCAAATATCCTCAAATAATCCACCAAAATTGCCTTAAATAGTCATTTTTGGATCCTTGGGTCGAGCTCCCAATATTAAAAAAATATTCCACTTGAGTATGCTAGGCCTAGAGGGGTGGAAAGTAAGGGAGAGGAGACTTTTCCACCCTTGACCTAAGGTGGCAGCCATCTTGCTTCCACCGAACAGACACGTCTGAATGGAATTCTAGATGGCCGAATTGGAGTAGGACATAGGATAATAAAATAAATATCCAGATGTCCCGTAGCATTTTATAAAGTTTTAGTCCAAAATAGTTTATGGTTTAGGAGATACATGTAGAATGGTGGTCTGTTTTTCTGGGCCTCAGATTCTGGCCCAGAATTTTATCTCTAAATTGGTTTGCCTTAATAACCAAAATGGAGGCCGAATTTGTGCTCACTTCTGAAGAATTAATTGTTACTATATATTTCTTATATAAGACCATGAAATTTGGGCTTCATTGGGCCCGTATATTGGGCCCCATATTCTCATCAGTGGGATGATGTCCAATCTGCCTTCTCCAGAATTCTTTGCATGAAATCCCATTTTGGTGGTCTTTCAATTTGAATCTTCCAACACTCCAAAAGTATGAATTGTTCCCAATATAATTAGAAACCTGAAAATTAAATATTAAAATAAAATCAAGATCATTGGGTACTTTAAATGATGTTAAAAAATGTACCACATAATAGTACATTTTAAGAAGGAATTACAAACACAATGTGAAATGATGTTCAAAGTGTAAAATGCACTAAAATGGTGTTTATGAATAATAAAGCACATGAATATTATATATATTAAAAATTAATATTATCCTCATTTAGTGTCTAATCACACCCCCTCAACTTTAGTTTTTCTAGTCCCGAGAAAAATATATCTCAACAATATGAAATTTGAATTCCCTTTTCCAAAAATATTTTAATACACAATGGTCACCAAAAACCCTTATACAAAAAAATCATGAAACCCATCAAAATATTTTAATACATGATAGTTTCATAAGTATATCCCAATCCCAAGCCCATTCCTTTGTTCAAATCCATTGCCATATTTCATACAATATCAATTAAGAGTGATGATGTGTTGTGAATCACATTAGACATGAGGGTTCATCTTTATTCAAGAGGGAAATGATGGAAGCGCTAGGTGGAATAAAATTTCAATATTAAGATGAGTATTCAATTTTTTTTGTATTTTTTTTGTATTTGCAATTTTTCCATGGTAATTGAAATTGCACTCAAAAGAGTCAACCCCTGTAGCGAGACTTTGCCGATGACTCCCAGGATAAAATACCTTAGAGAACCAAGTGAAGCCCACATACTCGAGCATCATATCGAGTTAACTCAATCAAAAACAAAATAAAATTACCAAAAATAGAGATATAATTACAAACTATGGGATATAAAATTATGGAGTCACGATCCCCAAGTGCTGAAAGCCACACATTAGGTCATTTAATTACTCTACGAACAAATTTATTGTTTTTTTAATTTTTTATTGAATACTAATATTAAAAATAAAATGATTACCAAACCTATGATATTTATTTGGGGGACCCCATGAACTCAAACTAATACCCCACTATCCAAAGGACGTGCATTGTGATCTTTTTTTTATTTGGATGAAAATATAAACGATGAAATATCACATTGGAAAACCACACTTTCCAAAATCTATGCTCATGAAATTATACAAGGATTAAATCAGAATCAGGGCATGCTAAATTATTTGATATTAAATTTCAAAGTGTGAAATGTTTATTACCATGTTCAAGGTTAAAGAAAATTTTCCTTCCATTAAGGCACAATTTTTTTTTTCAAATCATTCATTTTTTTGACACTAAAGAATTTTTTATTTTATCTCCCCCAACTTAAAATAACACTATCCCCAGTGTTTAAAGAAAAGAATATCTATAAGGGGGTAGAGGTAGATAATGATAGTTCAAAAAGTAAATTGAAAATGAGGATCATGGAATGAAGTCACCTAGTGGTTGAAGTTGAAATTCTTGCTGCTCCCTTTTAATACCTTGATCTCGATGTCACTCTGAGAATTCCCTAGTGGTGAAAAAAAAGAAAAAAAAACTATATATATATATATTTATATAATAAAGAAAGTAAAATATAAGTATATATAATAAAATTATAGAATACGGAAGCACAAAAAGTCGTAGGTTAGTGGTAAGCGTGCGCCCCTGTCTCCCTTTGGTCCCAGGTTCGAGTTCCTACGGCTTCGCCGGTTGTGACGGGATGTTCCCCATGACCTATGATGTGGCCTTTTATTATTATTATTATATTTTTTTTGTATTTTTATTTTAACCTACAAACACATAAAAATAAAATAAAATAAAATGATGATACATTGTCTTCTTTTTAAATTTATAGGTAAGGTATTACTCTAGGATCACACCACGTGACACAGATGAATATGGTGCTCCCCTTTCGTACCCATCCATACTCATAATAGAAAAACATGTCAAGAGTCTATATATATATTTTTATTTTCAATTATCTAAATGATTTATTAATCCTATTTAAAATATAAATTTGATTAAACAACAAAATGATTGGAAACATGAAAACCATGGGTTGCCTCCCATGTAGTGCTTTGTTTAACATCGTTAGCTCAACTTGAACCCCTAATTGATTAATTATTTTCGTCATATAAGATAGGTTTACACAATTCTTCATCAACTTCATGTTTTTTAGAATGGTTCTATGAATGGTTTTACTCTATGACCATTAACTTTAAAGGGTTGACCATTGGTGGGATCTTTAATTTCTACAACCCCATGGGGGTACACCTTATGCACTATGTATGGACCTGACCATCTAGACCTCAACTTTACCGGGTGTAAATGAAGTTTAGAACTATACAAAATAATAGGTTTACCCGGTACAATGTGTTTGGTTTTAAGATTTCGAGATTGGTAGAATTATACTTTAACTTTATTGATCCTTGAATTTTCATAAGCCTCCATCCTAAGTTCCTCAAGTTCATTGAGATCTAATTTAATTTTTGTTTCGGACAATGAGAGGTCATAATTCATTTTCTTAATTTCCCAAAAAGCCTTATGTTCAATCTTCACTGGAAAATGGCATGCTTTACCATAAACAAACCCATATAGGGACATTCCTAAAATGGTTTTATATGCAGTTCGATAGGCCCAAAGAGCATCTAAGAGTTTTCTCGACCAATCTTTCCTAGATGGATTAACAGTTTTCTCACGATTTTTTTTTTGATTTCTCGATTGGCTAACTCAGCCTGACCATTGGTCTGTGGGTGGTAAGAAGTGGACACTTTGTGAGAAATTCTATATTTTTCCATGAGTGATGAGAATGGAAAATTGCAAAAATGAGTTCCACGATCACTAATGATAGCCCTAGGAATTCCAAATCTAGAGAAAATGTTTTCCTTGAGAAATATAATCATAGTTTTATGATCATTGTATTTTTTAGGAATGACCTCAACCCATTTGGAGACATAATCGACAGCTAAAATAATGTAAAGATATCCCCTAGAGTTTGGGAAGGGACCCATGAAATCAATTCCCCAACAGTCAAATATTTCAACCACTAAGATGGGAGAGAGTGGCATTTTATTCCTTTTTGTGATGGACCCTACTTGTTGACACCTAGGATAACTTTGAAAAAAAGTGTAGGAGTCCCTTGAGAGGGTGGTCTATAAGAGACCACACTGAAGAACCTTAGTAGAAGTTTTCATAGAGGAAAAGTGACCTCCAGATGCCTCACTATGACAGAATTTAAGGATGGAATCTTGTTTAGATTCTGGGACACAACTCCTAATGTCTTAGTCAGGGCAGAACTTATAGAAGTATGGATCATCAAACACATAGTGCCTAACATTATAAAGGAATTTACTTCGAGCTTGATTCCCTAAGAATTTTGGAATGACTCCTGTAACTAAGAAATTGGCTATGTCGGCATACCAAGGGCAGTCACTCACAGAGTATAGGTGTTCATCAGAAAATGAATCAGACACATAAAGTTGATTTGAGTTTTCTTTTAATTACATCCTAGAGATGTGATCAGCAATAACATTTTCAACACCCTTTTTATCCTTGATTGTGAGGTGAAATTCTTATAAGAGAAGGACCCAACTAATTAGTCTAGCCTTAACATCTTGTTTTTGGAAGAGGTATTTTAGTGCAAAATAATCAGTGAACATAGTGATGGGGGATCCTAAGAGGTAGGACCTAAACTTGTCTAATGAAAAAACAATAGCAAGTAAATAATTTTCAGTAGTGGTGTAGTTGATTTGGGAATCATTTATGTATTTTCTTGCATAAGCAATGACATAAGGAGTTTTATCACAACGTTTTCCTAACACATCTCCTACAACAAAGTCACTGACGTCACACATAAGTTCAAAAGGAAGGTTCCAATTTAGAGATTTCATAGTGGGAGGAGAGGTGAGAGAGGATTTGAGGGTTGAGAATGAACCCTCACAGCTTTCTGTCCAAACAAATGGAGCATCCTTTACTAGGAGAGCACAAAGGGGATGGGAGATTGAACTAAAGTCCTTGATGAATCTTCTATAGAAACCAGCATGTCCTAATAAAGACCTCACTTCCTTGACAGTTTTGGGTGATGGAAGGTGACGAATGATGTCAACCTTGTCTTTATCAACTTCAATCTCCCTACCTGAGACTATATGGCCTAGAACTAGTCCCTCTTTAACCATGAAATGGAATTTTTCCTAGTTTAGGACCAGATTTTTTCTTCACATCTTTACATGACTCTCTCCACATTCCTCAAACATCCATCAAATGTATCCCCAAACACAGAAAAGTCATCCATAAAGACCTCAAGAAAATCCCCTACCATGTTTGAGAATATTCCCATCATGCACCGCTGGAAGGTTCCAGGGGCATTGTATAACCCAAAGGGCATGAATTTGAAAGAAAAGGTGCCGAATGGACATGTAAATGTAGTTTTCCCTTGATCTTCTAGGGAGACCTCAATTTTATTATACCCCAAGTACCCATATAATAAATAGTAGAAGGAATGACCTGTCACTTTATCAAGGACTTGGTCAATGAATGGTAAGGGGAAATGATCCTTCTTGGTGAATGAGTTTAGCTTCCTATAGTCAATGCAGACCCTCCATCCACTACTCACCCTGGTTGGAAGAATCTCTCCATCCTTATTGGTTATCACTGTGATTCCTGCCTTCTTGGGAACCACTTGTATTGGGCTGACCCACTCACTCTCAGCTATGGGATATATGATACTAGATTTTAACAATTTCAGAAGTTATTTTCTCACTACTTCCATGAGATTAGGATTGAGTCGCTGTTGAGGTTGAAGACATGGCTTTGAATCAGATTCCAGAACAATCCTATGAGTCCCAATAAGTGGGATAATCCTAGGAATATCAGACAGGGTCCAACCAATGGATTTCTTATGTTTCCTAAGGACATGTAGAAGAATCCTCTTATGATTGGATTCAAGAGAAGAAGAAATGAAAATAGGATTTGTTTGATTGTCCCCTATTAAGGCATAATTGAGTGCATCAGGAAGTTACTTCAATTCAAGATTAGGTTGGTTCATAATTTCAACAGAATATTGGGACATTAGATCAAGATCAATTTTTTTTCCTAGAGTTTTAGATAGGATTGATTACCCACATGTACAAGGTTCATCCACTAGATTGGCTTGATCAGATTTACAGAAGGAAATTTGAGTGGTCTCCATGAAAGTGGTTTCCTAAAAGGTTTCACTAATTTTTGGACCTAAGACTTCATCATAAGATAAATTTTAAAATGATTCAAGCCAAGGAGATAAACTTCCTTTATGTGAACAAAGGAAATCAATCTCATACTGATTTAAACATCCATCAAATATTCCTTGATGTTCTATGGATTCATTATCAATGCTTTCTATCATGTTTACTTCATGAATGTCCTCTTCATCCCCTATTTGTGAGATTTAATTATAGATGTTCAAGTCTAGACTCATGTTCCCAAAGGTGATGGTCATGTTCCCATTTTGGACTCGGATAACAGAGTTGATTGTTGCAAGGAAGGGACGACCAAGGATAATTGGGGTTTGTTCCTTATTTACTATGTTTGTATGGTTGTTAAGGACAATGAATTCAGCAGGGTAGATGAAGTTTTCAACATTTACCAGAATTTCCTTTAAAATCCCCTTTGGAACCCTAATTCTATGATCAGAAAGTTGAGGTGTGATAGATGTGGGTTAGAGATCTTCTAGGCCTAACTGTAAGTACACAACATAGGGGAATGAGATTGAAACTAGCACCTAGGTCACACAAGGCCTGGAATACTTTGCTCTCTCCTAGTTCAACATTGATGTAAGGGAAACCCGGGTCTTTCAACTTAGGAGGAATGGTCCCTTGAATGGTGGTACTCACATTAACAGCCAAAAGGACTTGGCTTTTATGTGAAAATTTTCGTTTAAAAGTTGACAAGTCCTTAAGGTACTTTGAGTAGGCAGGTATGGTTTGGATTTCATCGAGAAGGGTAATGTTCAACTTGAATTGTGAGAAGATTTCCCTTAATGTTTTGCTCAATTTAGGCTTGGTTTTCCCCCTCATACATTGAGGAAATGGTGTAGGTTGTGGGGTTGTTTGTTGAAGAGTTGTTTCTTTGACAATGTTATCGGGTTTTTTAGTTTGATCATTTGATTCATTTGAATTTTCATACAAGTTTGAATCTTTAGATGGGTTTTGAATTAGTTGTTCATGTTTCTCAATTGATTTACCACTTCTTAAAATAGCCACAGCCTTTAGTTGTTCATGAGTTTTTTGAGTGAAACTTGACTCTCCCCTTGAAGTTGAGGATGGTACTACCTGAGTAGGCATGGGTGCCTTTCCAGTTTTGATGGTTTGAAGTTATTTTTTTAGGGAAGAGACTTCTAATTTCATCCTTTCCACTTGTTTGCAAAGTTGTTCTAGTAGGTTTTGTGTAACAGTTTGTGTTAGTGCTTGAGAATATTGGTTTATCCCAGGGGCATATTTTGGAGGTGGGATGGTTTTTTGAAAATGGACCAGTGGCTATTGGTATTGGATAGGCTGGGTTTAGAACTGGTTATGGGTTTGGTAGTTATTATGGGGGTAAGGATTTTTTC
Source organism: Viscum album (assembly GCA_963277665.1). NCBI lineage: Eukaryota > Viridiplantae > Streptophyta > Magnoliopsida > Santalales > Viscaceae > Viscum > Viscum album. The sequence continues at coordinate 1,059,133,145 of OY728133.1, forward strand.
CCTGTGGTTGGCTAGGTTGTTGGTTATCTTTCCAGTGGAAGCCTGGGTGGTCATTATACCTTGGGTTGAAGTTGTTTTGGTATTAAGGCTTTTGAAAGTTCAAAGCATTTACTTCCACTGGGGGTCCTCTTAAAAGAACATCCTTGATGGATGGAATGGTTGGGTAGTTGTCTGTCTTATGGCCATGTTTGTCACAAATTGTGCAAACAGGGTCTACAGTTTGGATTTCATGGACTTTCCTAAGGTCCATCTCTTCAACCTTCCTAGAGAGTGCTGCGAGTTTATCCCTAAGGCTTTCATCTTCTCTAATTATATGAATTATAGTAGTTCTTTATGGCTTTTCAGAATAAGGTGAAGTTCCACATGTTTGGTTTTATTCATCAAGTATTTCTAGATACTCATAAGCATCATTTTGGGGCTTTGTTTTTAAAGGTTCCATTACACATCATGTTAATGAATTGTTTGTTACCAGGACCCAAAGCTTTATAGAAAATTCTCACTTGTTTAGTAATAGAAAAACCATGGTGTGGAACCATGTTTAGAGTGTCCTTGAACATCTCCCATGTTTCATAGAATGACTCTCCCTCTTTTTCAAAAAAGTTTTGGATGATCTTTTTAAGTGAAATTGTTTGGTGGTGGGGAAAGAATTTTTTGTAGAATTCTCTTTGTAATTGGTCCCAAGAGTTTATGGATGATGGTCTCGAATTGTTTATCCAATTTTTAGCTCGATACTTTAAAGAAAAAGAAAATATCCTCATCTTAGCTGATTCTAGTTCATGTGGGGGACACATGGTTTCAACAATGTCATTAAACTCCTTAATGTGATGGTAGGGCATCTCGAACTCCATTCCATGGAATGTGGGAAGGTGGTTTAGGACATGAAGTTTAAAGATGTAATTGGAATATCTTAGGGAATTGTGTCTAATGCATGAGGGGACATTGGTCCAGGAAGGTGTGAGGTAGTCATTCATGGTTTGATCAACTGTATTCCCCAAGTTTGGGGCTTCCTCATTTGGGATTCCATTTTGGTTCCCACCCGGGTTTATGAGTTGGTTTATTTGAAGACCTTCCATTGAAATAATCTCAATTTTTGACTCTGGAGTATTAGGAAGATTAGGATCTAATGGAAAGAGTTCCCTTGGTGTACTTGACTCCACAAACCTAGGACTATCCACCCTAACTAGACGGTTTGATTGATCGCGGGTGTAGGCAGACATGTGCCAAAAGAAAAAAAACAAGAAAGGGACAAGATAAGAGAATTTGGATGAGAAAATAAGAAATGGAAGAGAATAGAATGGGTGTTTAGATGAATTACTTGGGTCCCCAGAAACGGAGCCAAAATTTGATTCATGCTCAAATTTACCCAAAAGAAGAAGGCAGGACAGTCCTTATAGTCTAGCTTGGCTTGTCAAATCCTCAGAGACCTAAGAAGTAACCTACAGACACGTACATTCTATGTATTTTTTTTGGCTACGAAGTGGACAAATTGGGTTTATTTAAGATGGTTTTAAAGTATCACTAATTGATTTCAGTTAATTCAAATTAAGGTAATGATTTTATCCTAGGTTATCGCTCGGGGTGGATTGGATGGATTCATTTTTTAATGATTTCAATTTCTTATATTTGAGATGGGTTCCTTTAAGAAGATAAAACAAAATCATCACTTACTGGTCTAATTACTACACAAACTAATAAAAATCACCTATACACTTGAAGTATTAAAGTTTTGAACACTCCAAGGTAAATGTTTTTATTAGCACTTGAAATGTGTGACCTTAAATTCAATAAGGATGAAGAGGTTTTAAAATCATCAAATAAAAATCTCATTTAAAAGAAGTGATTAGCCATTAATGGAGTGATAAATAACATCCAATAAATCCCCTTTCTACTCCCTTGGATCAACCGATAAAATATTTATCCCTCCATTGAGCACATGTCTTCAACGGAAGCGGTAAGTAGACTTATGAGGGTGGAATTGAAGAAATAAAAACAACAACAAAAATCGATCACTCCACCGTTGTGTGATAAATATCACAAAGTATGGTGTGAATAAATTCACACCTTGAACCAAAAGTATCAACGTGATATGTATAATAACAGAATAAGAGTAAAGGAAGAACTTTTATTAAGAAACTAAGGTGAATTAAACAACTTACATGAGAAAGAAATGCGATTACAAACACAAAGCAAAAACATAACTCTACAATGAAACCAAGAACCAAAGATCCCCAAATACTCCACCACCATTGAATTAAATAGGAATTTTTGTATCCTTTGTTAGATCTCCCAACATTAAAAAATATTACACTTGATTATGGTAGGCCTAGGGTGGTGGAAAGTAAGAGAGAAGATACTTTTCCACCCTTGACCCGAGGTGGCAGCCATCTTGCTTCCACCGAACATATGCATATGAATGGACTTCTAGATGGCCGAATTTGAGTGTTCCATAGAATAATAAAATGAATATAACGATGTCCCCTAGTCTTATGTAACGTTTAAGCCCAAAATAGTTTATGGTTTACGAGATATGTGTAAAATGGCGGGCTGTTTTTCTGGGCCTCAGATTCTGGCCGAAAATTTTATCTCTAAATTGGGCCGCCTTAATAACCACAATGGAGGCCGAATTAGCACTAGATTCTGAATAATTATTTGTTCCCATATATGTATTATAGAATACCACGAAATTTGGGCTTCATTGTGCCTGTATGTTGGGCCCCACATTCTCATTAGTGGGCTAGTGTCCAATCTGCCTTCTCCAGAATTGTTTGCATGAAATCCCATTTTGGTGGTCTTCCAATGTGAATATTCCAACACTCCACAATTATGAATTGTTCCCAATATAATTATAAATATTAAAATTAAATATTAAAATAAAATCAAGATCATTGGGTACTTTAAATTATGTTAAAAAATGTACCACATAATAGTGCATTTTAAGAAGGAATTACAAACATAATGTGAAATGATGTTCAAAGTGTAAAATGCACTAAAATGGTGTATCTGAATAATAAATCACATGAATATTATATATATTAACAATGAATATTAGCCTTATTTAGTAGCTGATCAATAAAGTAGAAAGGTATCAAGAGGAAAATATCCTTCCAAATCAGCATCCCAAAATGGTTGGAATTGGAATTGGGAAATTTTTTGTAGTGATGGATCAGTTGACATGGGGTATATATGGCAGTGGGATCCATGTTAGAGAGAAACCATATTTACCATATAGGAACATGTTGATAGTTGGGAATTTCATGAAATAACACCATCTGGATTTTGGTGGAACCTCAAATCTAATGGTATCCAAAGTATGGATCAATTCACTCAAAAAGATATTTAAATTCCTAGGATGTTTATAATGTTAAATGTTAACTCCTTCCATTTATCATTTTGAAGGTGAAACCGATTAATGGTTCTCATTAGTTAAGAATAGTCAATAGATATGAGATTAATTCCATGGAAATGGATACCTTTAAGAATATTTTTCTAGAGAAATATTTTCCTAAGGTTATTTGACTCAGGATGGAGAAAAAATTGTTAGAATTGATGAAAAAAGATAAAGATTCAATAGTTGTGTATGGATTTTATTACAAGATTAGATAGGTACTTACTAGATTTTATTTAGTACCTTGATAATAAACTTAATTAATTTTACTTAGGATTGAAAACAATATTATTTATAGAATTTTTCATATGATAATTTAATATTTATATGAAAGTTTTTCACTATGATGAGAAATTTGAGATGGAGTTTTCCAACACTTATGTTCCTTAAGATGTAAAAGTAAGAAATAGTCAAGGTAGAAAGAAATGAAGAAGAAACCAATTAAGAAGTCTAGAGGTAAGCCCCCAACATTTTCCAAATTTGGTAAAATGGATTTAAAAGAATGTTTGATAGGGTTTGAAAAGTATTAATGGTGTGGTAAGTTTGTTTAAAGGGTTCACGAATACAAAGAAAAGAGTCCTAGACAATCTAATAATGGGGTAACTTATATCTAGTAAATGGTGAGATGTATTAATTGTGATGAATCAGAACATTATACTAATATTTTTCTCTAGTTAGTTACTCAAGGTGGAAATCATCAATATTTAAAACAAAAAGGTTCATAAAAATTATTTACTACTACTACGGTTGATATTGAGCCATCTAATAAAGTGGTTACTGTTCTTTTACTTGTTTATTTGAATTATGCCAATTCCCTATTTGACTTTGGATCTTCACATTCCTTCAAATATGATAAATTTTTAATTAAAATGGGAATATATCCTATTGAAAATAAGATAAAACTTTTGGTGAAAAATCTAGGTAGAAATATTAAAGCAACCATGTTTTATAGAAATTTTCCTATTATTTTTAAGTGGGATGGTATTTCTTACAAATATTGTTGAACTTCCCATAATATATTTTGATATTATTTTGGGTATAGATTAGATTTTAGTTTATTATTATAATATATATTGTAGAGCTAAGAAAGTTTTATTCCATGATTTCATACTAATGATAACCTACCAAGAAACTAAGAAATTGATTAGAGATGGAAGTGAAAGTTACCTAGCTCATGTTATTGAAAATAAATAATTTTTCTTAGATTATTATTATACCATTAGTGAATGAATTTATGGATATATTTACTAATGATTTTCCTAGTGTTATTCTAGATAAAGAGTTTTAGTTTATTTTTGAATTAGTGCCTGATAATAAGCCTATTTCAAAACCTAATTATCTAATGACTCAATTAGAACTTTTGGAATTGAAAAATTAGTTGCATGAGTTTGTAGATAAAGGTTTAATTTTACATAGAACTTCACCTTGGGGTGCTTATATTTTATTTGTTAAAAATAAATATGGTTCAATGATACTTTTCATTTATTATAAATCCTTGAATAACATCACCATTAATAATAAGTATCTTTTGCCTCATATCAATGATTAGTTTTATCAATTCCATGGAGCATAGTATTTTTTGAAGATTGATCTTAGGTTAGGGTACCATCAATTGAAGGTAAAGGAGGAAGATATTCTAAAGATAACATTTTGGACTAGATAAAAGGATAAATAGTTTGTATGTACACCCTTTGGGTTGTCTAATCCACCAATCATATTCATGGATCGTATGAATAGAGTTTTCCATGACTATTTAGATAAGTTTGTGGTTGTATTTATTGATGATATAAAATTAATTAGGATCATGAAAGACAACTAAATATTGTTTTAAAAACTTTAAAAGAATATATATATAAAATATTTAGTAAGTGTGAATTTTAGTTGAAAACCATTTCTTTTCTCAGGAATATTATTTCTAAAGATGTTATAATTGTTGACCATGTTAAAAAAAAAGTTCTTAAAGAATATTCAATAAAAAAAATGTTATAGATATTTGTAGTTTTATTGGATTAGTAGGTTACTACTATAGGTTTTTGAAATATTCACTTGGTTATCTGTACCACTGACTAAGTTAACTCAATTAGGAGTTAAATTCATCTGTACAAAAGAGCGTGATGATTATTTTCAGGAACTAAAAAGAATATTTGTGAATGATCTAGTTTTGGACCTTCCCTCTAGAAATGGTAAATTTTTCATCTACAACGATTCTTCATTAAAGGGACTTGGTTGTGTCCTAATATAGAATGATCAGATAATTTCTTATGCTTTACGACAGATGAAACCTCATGAGTTAAATTATCCTACACATAATTTGGAATTAACTAATATGGTTTTTTTACTTTAAAAAATTTGAGGCATCATTTACATATATTAAATTGTGAAATATATACTGATCATAAATGTTTGAAGTATATATTCACTCAGAAAGAGTTGCACATGAGGTAGAGAATATGACTGGAATTGATTAAGGATTATGAATTTTTAGGTCCAAAGGGGCCATGATACCCTAAGAGGGGGGGGGGGGGGTGAATTAGGATACACATATTCTTTACAATAATAATTACTTCCCCATTAGATCTTGACCTCTTTATTACAAGGTTCACTTTGTTTTCACTTGAGTGTTAATGTTGATCTTATTATTTATTTCTTTATCTAATGATGATGCTTTGAATGCAATACAGGAAAGCAAACACATAGGCACACATATTTTTACTTGGTTCACCCTCACTAGGCTACGTCCAAGGAGCATAAAATGGTGATGTTTTGTTGTACCAAATCCACTAAAGCACACTACCAATTATAATGTTCAGGCTAGATCAATTCCATACCCAGGCTCAATGCCTTTATGAATTTTAGGGTTTGTTCACTGCATTCCTAAGGGTCACTCCCTATGTCTCTTCCTCTGGCTTAATACCGGTGGGAAGGATCACTGTATTCCTCTTCCTTTTCTCACTGATCTTGGAAGGGATTAAAACACAGTTCATGGACTTGTAGGTCCTTTCATTATCACTAATGAATGTATCCTCCACTGTATGTAGATGCTCTATTGATGTCCCACTTTCATCTACCGATTAATATAACTTTATCACAGAACACCAAGCAATCCTTTTTGAACAACCTTCACAAATATCACTACTTAGTGAAGCTCCTTCTTTTACAAAGATCAAACTAGAATTCATGAAGTACACCTCCTTTCTCAAATCTCTCTATTTTACAGAGATCAAACTATCCTTCAAAATTCTCTTTCCTTTTCACGAATCTCACTTAGGCTTCGCAAAGCACACCTCTTCTGTAAATCTCAACTACCCTTTGTGGTGTTCCTCTCTTTCGAAAATCTCAATTAGACTTTGATAATTCTATTAATTTTGTGAATTTTACTACCTTCAAGAACCTCCTTCACGATTCGAGAGCCTTAAAACTTTTCTTTAGTCTCTCTAATCTTCTCTTGGGGGTGGAGTCCAATTTTAGGCGTTTCCCACCAACTATAAAACGTTCTGCACCATGTCAATTCCATATCAACCCATTTAATATAGATCTAAAAATTATGATAAAATTACATCTTTTTATATTTTTCATGAATATCCATGATAATTTTCTAAATCACAATGATCGTCGTAATCATGGAGTGTTTCGTTAAATCCTTTTCACTAACACAATGCTCCACTCATAATTATCTTCACCTCTTCCATTCACAAAGCTCATCATAATCGCAGAGATCACTGTCATCTTTCTTTGATCCTTCACGAAATACTCTTCATGATGTTCATATTATCAAAAATCATTCCTTTTCCATATTTTGATGATATATTCAAGTAAATCCATATTTTACAATTCTAGAAAAACTCCAAATTTTGGACCCAAAAAATTTGGAAAACACTGGAAAATGATATCACCTTATATATGTTATTTTTGTACTGCCTCCATATAATCCATTCCTTTATCACGGTTATTGATCAACATTTATTGAAAAAAATATCTATAGAACTTTAAAATTCACCATGAAAACCCACCTTGTCAACAAACACAATCAATCAAAAAATACTTCAATGTCACCTTGATGGATTTTTTCCCAAAAATATCCCCCTTTGGGTTTTTTGAAAACTCTTTCATAATTTGATACCTTATTGATGCTACTTCCATCCTCTACCACCATTCACCTCTTAAGATTCAGATAGTGATTAAATCTTTACTTAACACGTACTCTAATCCCACATGAGAAATGATTTCCATGAGAAACAAGAGTAGTATGAAAAGTTCATCAATGAGTCACTTAATTCCCGACATCAATCCACAAAACCAAAAAAAAGCTTTCATCATGACCCTTAACTGGCATGATGTGTACTATTTGATCAAACACTTCCAACATCGTCAGATTTAATACTCTCTGTTTCTCACTTCTACCCCTATCTTGCTACTCCACCTATCATCTTCTCCTTGTGTCTTGACTTAAGACATTTTCTCCCTTAATTTCTCCCCCACAAAGATCCCCACTTTATACCCCTTTTTCAACAAACCAAAAGGTCACTCCTTTGCGGTCTACAACAGAGTAAGGAACACAAAGTAGTACATTTTGAAAAAACACATCATACCTCGAGAAGGGGGGGGGGGGTCCCACATCCACACTTTTTCAAGTGTGGGGAGTCAAATGAACTTCTAGAGACAATAAATGCATCTCAAATGCTTCTTTGGGTAAGAATTTTGTCATAATTTATGAAACTTGTAGTTCAGTAGGCACATAATACAACTTCAGAATCCCTTGCTCTACTTTCTCCTTGATAAAATGATATTTTTTTTCAATGTGATTTGTCCTTGAGTGATGGACTGGATTTTTGATTATATTTATAGCACTTGAATTATCTCAATAGATTGTGATCGAAAACTTCACTTATACACCCATATCATCAAGCTGCTACCTAATCTACAATAATTGCACGCATGATTGTGTAGCCTCTATATACTTAGATTCTGTGGTGCTCAACAAAATTCAATCTTATTTCTTTCTTAGAAAATAGATACACAATACACCATGATTAAAAGAACCTCCTAACATTGATTTCTTATCATCTTCTGATCTGACCCAATCTGCATCTGTATATATCAATAACTTTGGACGAGATTTGTCATTATACATCAAACAAAAATCCACCATGCCTTTGATACAATGAAGTATTATATTCACTATAAGCATGTGGATTTCTTTAGGATTTATTTGATACTGTGCTGCTTGAGAAAATGAGCCTCATACCGGTTGGTGAGGACTTGGCATGTGCATATAAGAGACCTGAGATCAAATCCGGGTGGAGGCGAATTTCCAGGTTACTGTAGTAGAACTGTAGTAGTCACTATTCGGTACTGTAGTAGCTAGAAGTATTCATCCATCTGGGCCTTTAGGCCACTAGTTTGGTCCTCGGGTCCTATAAGGCTTTTAGACCACCCAAGGCCTTCGGGCCAGTTGTTTCTCAAGGCCTTTGGGCCACCTTAAGGCCTTAGGGCCACCCCAAGGCCTTCGAGCCACATGAATGAAGAAGTACCTATCAGACTAAAATGTACAAGGCTTCAGATGAGTATTTAGGGTAGATACATTCATTGGAGAAAAGATAATTGGAATTGGAAGAATGATAGGGTATGACTTTTCCATCGGTACTAGGCATATGCAGCTTTGCATAGAACAACTACCCGACCAACGCTGTGAAGTTGGAGTGCTGATTTCATGAAATATGCTGGGGAGGAGCAGTTCTAAGTTGTCTTGTCTGTGTGATTCCTTCTAATACCTACGGGACATGTAATTGTCTCTAAGACTTCAGGCCTTGTAAGGGTTCCACCTCACCCCTTGAAAGTTGGATTATCAAAATAATAAAAAAATGAAGGCCTTCGGGCCATTCCGACTGTGCTGCTTGATATGTGGAAAAAAATATTTGGTCATGTCACTATTAAGTACAACATAATTCCAATGATATGCTTTTATTCTATGAAATTGAACAATTTTCCTTTATCATCATGAGACAGTTTCATATGGGTAGACATTGGAGTCTTCATCTCCTTGGAATTATCTATTTTAAACCTTATCAATACTTATTTGGCATATATATATTGAGAAATGAATGTTCCATTACTTCCTTGAGTTACCAGCACCATGACATATGCTGGGGTGGAGCAGTTCCAAGTGGTCTTGTCTGGGTGATTCCCTCTAAAACCTATGGGTCATGTAATTGTCTCTAAGATTTCGGGCCTTGTAAGGGTTTCACCTTACCCCTTGAAAGGTGGATTATCAAAAAACAATGAAGGCCTTAGGGCCATTACGATCGTTCTTCTTGACATGTGAAAAAAAATATTTGGTCATGTCACTGTTAAGTACAACATGCTTCCAATGATATTCTTGTATTCTATGACATTGAACACTTTTCCTTCATCATCACAAGACAGTTTCATATGGGTAGCCACTGGAGTCTTCATCTCCTTGGAATTATCTATTCCAAACATTATCAATACTTATTTAGCATATTTATATTGAGAAATGAATTTTCCATTATTTCCTTGAGTTACCAGAACCATAATCCTTTAATTACTTTCATTGTTGACATAGATATTATAATTAACTCCACCACACTAAAAACCGAGCTTCTTCAAAAACTGATCGAGCCTTGAATACCACTCTCTTGGTGATTTCTTCAACCCATACTATACCTTATTCATCAAAAACTATTTGTTCTCATCTTTATGAATGAGAAAGCCATTTGGTTGATTAGTGTACACTTATTCTTCCATAACCCCATTCAAAAATGATTATTTGACATCCATATGGAAAACTTTGAACCTTATATGCACTACTAAGACCATGAATAATTTGATTGTCTATATCCTTGAAATAGGTGAAAATGTGTCATCAACATAGATACCCTCTATCCGAGAGTACCCTTTTCACAATAGTCATGATTTGTTTTGAATTACTATGACATATTCATTCATCTCATTACAAAACACCCATTTAGTCCTAATGACATTACAATCTGTTGGCCTCAAAACAATATCCCATGTCTGATTCTTCTAAATTTGGTCAAGCTCATCATTTTCCAATTTTACTCTCTATGATTCTCTTCACTCTTCATCACTTTCATCATACAACTTGTCCCTATGTCATTGAAGATTTTGTTCAATATCTACCACTATGACATCATTTCTTTCAACTAATTTTCCCATCTTGTTGTTGAAACATTGTTGATATTCTCTTGAAGCTTCTTGGTATCCTAAAAATAGTCAGTTGATACCATATTTTTAAATCAGAATAGATAATCATGAAATACATGAGTTTTTATGCTTCTTCCCCAATCGATCTTCTTGATGTCAGATAACATAAACATTCATCATTTATATCCCATTGATATCTTGCACCTGATTAAGATATTGAATTCTCCACCTATGATGTGAAACTCCTACTATTGTTGGGCCCACTAATTAAACCCACAATCATTCTTCTTATCTTGCATCATTTATTCTCATGTGGCACTTTGCAATGAGCCATCAACAAAAACTCTAAGCCTATTGAGTCAGAACTCAGTGTAAAAAAAAGAGATAAAGTTAATAACATAATCATTATCTATTACACTAAATTACTTCCACCTATCTCATGAAGCCATATAGTATTAACTCCTTTCATGGAATTATTCCAGAATCCTTCTTTATATTTGGTAACTGATATGAAATATTTGACATTATGGATCACATGAAATCACTACTTTGCAGAATTTGATGCCACTTCCCCTTGGATCATATCTCCCCTTGAACCTGAAACACTTTAACATCAGTTAATATAATTTATACACATATGGAGATGGAACTCTTTAGAATCCTCAATAAGAGGATTGCGGTCGATCATGTTGGATAAAACTTTTGATGCTTTCTTGCAAAGCATTGTAATCTTTATGTGCTTGTTCCAATTTCCCAACCAACCTCAACTGTTCTGGCCATATGACTAAACATTATTTACCCACATTATGAGTTTTCTTCTAATATTTAGGTTCTATGGGATTGAGATTCTTCACAATTTTTTATTTCTACCCACTAGTAAAAATTTCCTTCTTTGAGGTTCCATTCAAATTCCATTTCTCACAATTCTTTATTTGAGTGGTAATCTCTCCACAAGACATATTCTTTTTCTTATTACTCTATTGGAGGGATCTTTACCCTTCTTTCAATTCTTGCCTTATGAATAATGTGAGATTGTGGAGACAATCTTCATTCATTTTTCTTGTATTAGTTATTCAAGTATCCACACTATTTCTTACTTCTGGTGGGTTCTTCACTAGACATACATTCTTCTTACTAACAACTAGAGTAGCTCCTCCATTTTTATTCTAGGTTTTTTTCCTGCTACAATATATTTCCAAATGACCATAATCAGAACATATAAAACATATCCCATTAAAAAAATACCTCATGTAATTATTTCTCAGTTGATATGTTGATGAAGATTGAGTTTTTCCTTTGACACTGAGATCCTAGGCTTCTTGACACATACTCATATTATGTCCTTATCTTCCATAATAATAATATCTGATGGATACTTTCTTTTAAGAGGAGTTCCTTTCATACTTTTATTGAAGATTCTTATTATTCTCAAATTTAGAAATATTTCTACCTTCAAAGAATGAAATATATTCCAAAGCCTCTAAAAAAAACTTAATGTATGACCATGCATCCCACGGAAATAGCACATGATGTCATTAATTCCTATAAAAGCCTTTTTAGGTCTGTATTTATCTTCTACTAGAAGTTTTATATTTCTAGAACTGTTCATGGCTCTTTTACTCTCATGCATGGGAGAGGGTTCATCATATACAATACCAGTTTTTCCTAAACTATATGGCCTTTGGTATGATCCAATCCTTTCATGCTTCTCCTCTGAAGTACCATATTTTCTTTTCATTTCATAGTCACATACTGTAGGATAATCAAATAGTAAGTGTAGAACATCCTTCAACTTGGGATTACCTTTAGAATTATATTTCTTAAATTCTTTATTCAATGATTATAGATCTTATCTCAATTTTTGAATCTTCATATCCCTTTATTCAAGTTTATCATTAAGTTCTCTCTTGAGATTCTTCCCTATACTCATCTCACCATACAATTTACATGTGAGCTTATCCACCATGTCACTTTTATCCTTCATTTTATATTTTTATTGAGCAACATAATTAGAAAAACTTGAATTCTCTTGGTTTAGATTTTTATTCTTCTAAAATAGTTTAGACAGCTGTGTAGCAATATCATCATTTCTAGCATTCAAATTATGAATTTCATTTATATTTTGATTCTATTCATTTTCAATAGCTTTTGGTTTTTCTGTATTTATAGAAATATTTTTTAGTTCTTCATCTTGAGAATCATTATTCTCCCTTAGATCAGTAGCCACATCAATAAGCCTTTGATTAAAACCTCTTATATTGTTGACCTCAATTTCTAGTGCTTGTATTTGGATATAATTTGATTTATTTTCTTTAACTAGTTTCTGATCCAATTACTTTGTTTGGTGTACAACTTCAATATGTATTCTTTCAATTTATTCATCTTCATTAGTTCTAGCATCAGTTGGACTATCAGGATCTTCACTCATTCCTTTAGAATAATTTAACAAGTATTTTCACTTTATGATTTATCCAAATCATTATTCTATTCACTAATTTATTCCTTTAACTAAATCACACTCTTTCCATAGATACTTCCACTCCGAGGAATATCATCTGACTTCTACTTCTACTTTTATGTTCTTACCTTTCCCACGACACATAAATATAATAGAAGACTAAATATTTAACATTAGTAATCGACTGAACCAAGTCAGAGAAAAACAATATGATAAAATAAACCAATCACTCTAATACCAATTTTTAGGTCCAAAAGGGCCAAGATACCCTAAAAGGGGGTGGATCAGGGTATGGATATTATTTATAATAATAATTCCTTCCCCATTGGATCTTGAACTCTTTATTACAAGGGTTACTTTGTTTTCACTTGAGTATTAATTTTGATCTTATTTTTTCCTTCTTTATCTGATGAAGATGATTTGAATGTAATGTAGGAAAGCAAACACAAAGGCACACAAATTTTTACGTGGTTCACACTCACTAGGCTAAGTTCAATAAAATATACAACAGTGACGTTCTGTTGTACCAAATCCACTAAATCACACTGCTAATTAAAATGTTCAGGCTAGATTACTTTCATGTCCAAGATCAATGCTTTTATAATGCTTAGGGTCTTCTCACTTCATTCCCAAGGGTCACTCCCTATGTCTCTTCCTTTGGATCACTACCAGTGGGAAGGATCACTGTCTTCCTATTTCTTTTCTCACTACTCTTGGAAGGGATTAAAACATAATTCATGGACTTATAGGTCCTTTCATTATCACTAATGAATGCATCGTACTATATATGTAGATTTTCTATTGATGTACCAATTTAATATACTAACAAATATCACTTTCCCACATAACACTGGGCAATCCTTTTTGAAAAAACTTCACAAATATCACTACTTCGTGAAGCTCATTCTTTCATGAAGTTCAAACCAGCCTTCATGAAGTAAAAATCCTTTTGTGAATCTCACTATTTCACAAAGCTCAAACTAGCCTTTATGAAGCTCTTGCATTTTCATGAAGATCACTTAGCCTTAGAGAAGAACACCCCTTTTACAAAGATCAACTAGCCTTCACGATGTTCCTTCCTTTTGCAAAGCTCAATTAGCCTTTGAAAATTACCTTACTTTCACGAAGCTCACTGCCTTCATGAACCTCCTTCATGATTCAAGAGACTTAAGATTTTTGTTGAGTCTATCTACTCTTATATCATGGGTGGAGGACAATTTATATGCCTTTACCACCAACTCTAGAACCTTCAGTTCCATGTCAGTGCCATGTCTTCCCATTTCACAGATCTCTAAAAATTCCACTGAAATTCCCTCTTTTTTTCTTTTTTTTTGCAAATATCCATGGAAATTTTCTGGATTGCAATGCTTATTGTAATCGTAGAGCATTCCGTCAAATCCTTTATTCCACCGCAATTCTCTACTCGCAATACTCTTCACCTATACCATTCGCGAAGCTCATTGTAATCACAGAGATCACCATTATCTTTCTTTGATCCTTCAGAAAATACTCTTCATGATGCCCATCTTTGAGAAAATCATTACTTTGATATATTTTGATTAGATCTTCAAGGAAATCCATATTTTTCAATGATATCCTAACTCCAAATTTTGGATCCCAAAAATTTGGCAAACACTAGAAAACAATGACACCTTGTATCTGTTCTTTTTGTACCACCTATACACCATACATTCCTTTTTCATGGTTCTTTGTCAACATGGATTGTCAATAATATCTCTAGAACTCAAAAATTCACTATGGAAACCCAACTTGTCAACAAACATAATTAATCCAAAAATGATTCAATGTTACCTTGAGGGATTTTTCCCAACATGATTGCATGATTCATTACCATTCTAGAAAAGAAATCAAAGTAAATGATGTTTTGAGTTAGAAAAATAATGCTATATTAACCATGTTAAGTTTAGAGTATAACCATTTGGTTAATGTTTTGATGATTTTTGGCCTAGAAATTATGCATGTAGAAACTTCTTCTGTTTCATTTTAGGTTTTAGTACAATCATCTCTTTTAGAAATAACTAAGAAATATTAAAATAAGGATCATGTTTTAAAAGAAATGATAAAATATATTAAAAAGAGTATGTTTATAGAGTTTAATGTAGATGAAGAATGTGCTATCATATTTGGAAGAAGATTATGTGTGCCTTGTGATTCCCAATTGAAGATAATTTTTTTGAGTGAAGCTCGTAGTTCCCTATTTTCTATTCATCCTAGACGTACTAAGATATACAAATACCTTTGGGATTATTGTTGGTGGGGTGGAATGAAAATACCTATTAATGAATTTACCATGAAATGTTTGACTTGTAAACAAGTCAAATAATAATGATAATTATCAAAGGAGATGCTTTAGACTTTTTTTGTGCCAGAGTGGAAATGATAAAATATATCCATGTATTTTATGGTGTGACTACCAAATACATATCAAGGTAATAATGAAATTTGGGTTACTATTGATTGACTAACTAAATATTCAAATTTACTTCCCATTCAATATATTATGTATTTAGATCATATTTTTTTTGAATATATATCAAGGTGTAAACCCCCAAGATTTCATAGTAAGTTATTTTCTTTAAAGTAATTCAATAGCTTGTGCTACATGCAACACCGAGTTCGAACGCACCACGACTTACCAAACTAGCCGTTCGAAAAGCGGTTATGAATATCATTAATTTAATTTTGAATTTTATATACTCCATATAATTTTAGAATCCATATTATGTGTTTCTTAGACATAATATAAGAACAAATTCATTTTTTTCAGCCAAAATAATTATTTTTCAAAAAATGCAATTTTACCACATTTTAATGGAAAACCCTTTTTAAAACCAATATTTGACACTTTTATGTATTAAATTTAATGAAATTAAATTCCTTTTTATAATCGGGACATAAAAATTTATTTTGGATAAATTTTTGGTGCTTTTCTGATAAATTTTATATTTTGATGAATACTGAAAAATACTAAATTTTAATTGAAAACAAATTTTTTAATAGAAATAATTTATAATGTTAAATTATGAATTTTAATGGTTTAAAAGTATAATTATATTATATTTTTATCATTTAATACAATTTAGGTCATTATAAGAAATTTCACATTTAAATTTGACATAAACACATGTCAATCTTTTGATAGTTTTTACTTTTCAAAAACCCACTTTTTTGTTTTGATGACAGGAATTAATTTTAATTAATTAATGAAACTTCTATTTTTTTAATTTGGTAAAATAGAATTAATTTTTGAATTCATAATATCAAAATTAGCTTAGGGTAATTTTTTGGTATTTTTCTGAAACATTCAATTTTTGATTAATAGTGAAAAACACTGTGTTATTGTTTAAAACCAACTTTTTATTTAAATAATTATTTATTTTATTTAAATTTATTTTAAGTAAAATAGATACATAATACCTATATATATTCAATGTAATTTATTGGAGTCATTTTATAATAAGTTTAGATATATAAAATTTTATTGAACTTTTTACTGACTTTTACCCACCTTTTAGGAGCATTTGAAAATTTTCTTAAAACTTAATTTTACCAATTCTGTGAGTTAAATTTCAAAAATCTGAGAGACACGGTTAATATTAGTAAGTAAAATGTGGTTCAATAAGATGAAAATATTTTTTGGTGATTAGTAACTTTTGATTTTTATTTACTACGGTTAAAAGCAAATAGGGTAATTAAGGATAAAAATGATATTATAATTACCCTAACACATGTTCTAATTCTATTGGATAAGTGTAATTCGACCAAAAACAACCTTAGTAATAAAATATGATCCCATTTGGTCAACTTGGATAATATTAGAACATTTATTATTATTTTATTTAAAGAAGAGTTAAAAGTGTTAAATTTAAAGTTTAATAACTAAAACATTTTTAATATAGGGTTAAACATAAGATAAATTGAACTATAAATATTCATTAGAAATCTAAAAATATTTCCTACATAATGGTATTTTATTTATAAATTTTATACCTTAAATAATTTAATGTATTTATGACACAATGATGATGCAATAATTATCTTATTAATGAAATATTAAAATAATTGATATTATAAATATCCAAATAAATGTAAATTGAGACTTATAATGAATTAAAATAATTTTATATGTTAATATGACATGTTAGGGTTGATTAAATAAATTTTATTCTAAGTGATAAAGTTTTTATGGCTTTCAAAAAAAAAATCAAATACTAAATAGTGTCGAAATTGACATAATTGAGTTTTTAAAACAAAATACTATATTATTAATTGATATAATATTCCTAAAAATCTAAGTTTCAGCCAAATGACTTATATATGGTTTTATATATTAATAATTAACCACTTGGAGTTCGTTTGTCTTGTTATAGTATGTTTATTAACAATATAATATAAAAATAAAAAGAGACATGATAAATGTCAAACTATTTAACTAAGGGTTAAATATATAAGATAAGGTTAATATAGTTACCTAAACCTGTATAAAACCTATTAGTTGAGAGGTTTTCTACTAATTCCCATTTTATCCTCTAAATAAATCATTTTGGAGACATTATAAACAGAAAATTATTTCATTATAAAATAATATTTCATGCTTTTCCTAAAGTGCCCCCACCCCTCTTATAAAAGGGAACTTCCCATTCTCTCAAAATCACACCTCCAAAGCAATTTGTCTTGGCCAAAAATTACCTAAATATCCTACCAACTTCCCTCAAATCAAACTATAGTCCTTACTTTGATCAGAAAGCCAACCTAAGGAGCCATTTTGATCAACTCAAAAGGAAACACCCAAAGAGGATGTAATAATTTTATCACCCTCTTTCAAGTTCTTTTCTTCTTCCACTTCCTATTTATTTTTTTGTTTCCATAAAAAAAAATCCAATACCTTATACATAATGTGATGTTATTATAAATATAGTACAACCATATTCATTATTCTAGGCATCCTATAAATGACAGAGTCACCATACGTGCATACGTACGGCTTACCGTATTCACGTCGTGGTGTAGTTTGTTATTCAAAGACTTCATTATTTGGATGGGTATAATAATGAGTATAAATGATTTAAATAATAAATATAACATGTCAATTATTATTTATATATGATAGACCATCCAATTACATATTATTTCACCATCAATATAATGATATTGTCGCTCGTGCGTATGTACGACTTACCATCTCCATGAACGTGATGAGATTCATTCCCCATCGTAATAATTCAAGAATAATTTTCATTTTATGATTAAAAATAATGTTTATGAACTTAATATAATTCTTTATATGAATCAAATATAACCTATACAAAACAAACATGACTTACGTAACAAAATATAAAAAGGAAAATAAATCAGTTAACAACCAAAACAATGATACTACTAAAATATCATTAACAAAGCAATATTAAAAGATCATATGTGATATCATATTTATGTATTTTGTTATTTTATAATTTAATAACAATTATTTCACCATTATACAGGAGATTAACCTACCCTATACTAAGGAAAAGTACAAGTTAAGGGGTTTCTTATCTCACTTTTAATTCCATGAGATTTCCATTATTCGCCACTTATTTCTTTCATGTGGTGTATTTTGTACTGAAATTTTATGTATATTATCATGATTATATTTATATTCATGGTATTATGTGATTAATTTGGTGGTTATTAACTTTTGTTCTTATGACTCGATTGATTACAATGAGGTAAGGGGTTTTCGTCTCACTTTTATTCCTGTGTGATTCATGCTATATTTTCCACTATTACCTTCTGTGTGGTGTATGTACTGCCCATGATTGTATTGTTTGCATAATATACTTTAATTTATGGGTATTTACATCATCATTTAATGATACTTATTTAATGGGGTGTATGTTTCGTAAGTTACTAAATCAGTAAGGGAATCTCAAATTTTAATTTCCACTAATTTGGTTTTACGCAAACTTCATTGATTACTTTACTCCAAGATTATGTGTGAAATAACTATTTATTTACTTATGTAGTAATTTACACTAAACTTTGTGTGGATATACTTTTGATACACATAAGCACTCCATTGATAAATTTTCAAGTTGTCGATATGAACTTGATAAGAGTTATCTTAACTCAATTTTCATTCATTGAGTTAAACATCCAATTCATTGGTGTTGTTGTTACAAGAATATGTTTGAATGTACTTTGATTGTTTTACACTGAATATTAAATCATGTTTAGTGTATTTATATTTTTCACACATAATTATGTCATTGATTTATCCTTAACCAAATGATACAGTCTTTATAAGGGATTTCATCTCAACTTACATTCTATTGAGACTTCTTTGTTGTTATACTCCAATTTACTTTTATTTGGTGTATATACTGTACTTTGAAATAATATATCCTGAATACCTTTATTCTCATGACATTATTAAGTTTTTATTACCTAAATTATTTGTATTCAAGCGTCTCTCATTTGGTTAAGAACTCTAACTAAAATATCATTTTAAATGTTTTAAAAATTTATTCTTCTAAATCTTTCTCATTAATATCCATGTTTTAAAAATGGTTTGAAGAATTTATTTATGGGAAAACTAATGTTTAAAATTAAAATTACTTTTAAAAGTTTCAAATTGGTATGGGACACTTTGATTCAAAAATCTATTTTAAACAAATTCTTGATAAATAGTGATACTTTTAAATGTTTTCAAGAAAAGGGTGATATTTATCTCAAATAGTTTTGATGATTATTTTCATCTATTTCAATATACTTTATTATTCTTGATTGTGGTTAATTTATTATAATACAATCTTCCATATTGTATTAAATGAGTTATGTTTGACTGTGGATGTGCTATTTTTATACCATTCATGGGTTATGGTTAATGTATTGACATTTCGTATGCTATTTTTAATGCGAATGTTTAGATTATGTTTCACCTTTTCATATGGGGAATGCATTGGACTTAGTATGTGATGGTTGGAGCCCGCTATAGCTCCTCGATGCATCGGCAGGTCTCATGAGACAAACTAGTGTCTTAAAACAAGGTCTTGACAAAATCTTATTTGTAGTCTTGGCACAAGGCCTTGACTATGTGGTTATGAAGTCTGGAATTATGCATTCTATAATTATGAAATTGGCTATTGATATTACATGTGATTATTAGACTTATAGAATATCCATGTGAATAAGTAAATGGCATTATTTTATTTATCATTTCCATATTATGTTGAAGTTTAAGTTTTAAAGGCTTGTGTTCTAGTCTCATAAATTGTCTTAAATGTTTGTTCTTTTTATGACGGTTTCTGCTATATTTTTATTCTTACTGAGCATCTGAGATCACCCCTTTCTTATATATTATTTTTCCCAGGATGCAAAGAAGTATATTGGGATTAACTTACAGGAACATGCTATGGGATATAAGAGTGTTCAAAGGGGACACAATGTTGTTTTTTCATTTCATGATGTAATGTAAAACTTATGTATGTTTCTAGTACTTCCAAGTCTACTAAACTGATCGATATTTCAATACCTAATTCCTTGTATCATGCCAATGTTATGTAATAATGCACCAATTCTGGGTAACTGGGGTCAGGGCATTACAGTTGGTATCAGAGGAAGTTTCGTACAAACCTTGGAAGCTATATTTAGAAAAAATCTGATTAGGAAACACTAACCTAAGACAGACATTGAGGATCAGTATAGAAGAACATCCAAAAATTTTGGTAATATAAATATTATGTGGGTTTTCTAAGAAATAAATCCCTTTTTGGATACGAGCAGGTAGAGGTGGCTCTGGCACAGATGTTCCTAGGAGTGAAAAATCCAACAAGGAGTTTCGGGCTTGACCCAGGGTATCATGGTACAAGACAAGGGGCCTTACTGCACTCTTAGTTATGACACTCCCGGGGGATATGTTTAGGATAATTCACATTTTATTTACAAACAAATTTAAAGGATTTTAAAATAATATGAGAATTAAAAACCTTGGTTAATCCTAAGGTGTTTTAGATTGAAAATAAGGTGTTATGATATTCTCTAAATGATTTTATGACTCACACTATGATTTCTTGTGTTAGTCAATGACTGAATTCCAAGAAATTCATAGTAACATTGAACATGACGTACAAGGTGGGCATATTGGTGGAAATGAGCAACGAAATGGAATGTTGATAGGTGTAAAATATATCGTGTTCACACCGAATCAGTTTTCGAAAAATATGATCAACAACATATATATTAACCAACTCGCAGACTCAACAAAGAAGAGAAAGGCAGTGAATGATAAGATCTCCAGTAGTGGATACCATGGAAAAAAGAAAGATCAATTTCCATCATGTAGGAAATGTGGAAGGAAACACCTAGGTAAGTGTCTCAATAGAACAAATAAATGCTTTATGTGTGGTAAAGAAGGACATAAAGTGAATAATTGCTGAGAAAAAAATGAAGAGTACTATGGAAGAAAATAAAAATGATCCTAAGAATCCATTTAGAGTCATTTTCCATAAATTAGGTGACCTGGGCATTAACCAAGTGAATGAACTATTCTATAGGATAACCTCTTGGTCAAATAAGAACCTATGTGGAAATAAATTTATGGTGAAATGTTTAAAAGTACTAGTTCTCTTTGTTAATGAGATTACTTTGGAAGAATTTTCTCTTGTATATGTAACCCTACAGTATGTTATGTGAAAATGCTATTTTAGGAAGAATTATCTTTTCTATTGTTGATATAGTTATAAATAACCATTTGGGTTTATATGATCCTTGAATTTGAGGCAATTACAAGTTATTAAATTTTGGGATGAAAATGTGAGGTATGAGATAATTTTTTTTTTGAAATTATGTTATGGTTATTTTGAGAAATTTGTATCATTTTTGGAAAGTTATAAAATATAGTTTTTGAAAAAAGACAACACACAGACCGTGTGATGACCTGTCACCTCAGACAAAGCTGCAGGAATCGAACCCACAACTAGAGTACGACTGAGATTTATCTCCTACCACTGGACTACGTGAAGTCCCTAGTTAGTGTGGATAATTATTTTTAGTTAAATAATTTTATTGATCAATAATAAGTTGATTTGGGATCTTATGTATTATCAAATGTATATCCTTAGTATAGGAAAATGATTTGGTGATTAAGTGATAAATATTATTTTTGAAGACATTCACTTTGTTGGGAACAATATATGCCTAAGGAAAATAGAATACTATAGGATTTAATTTGAGGAGTAATGGTGGAATTTTATCTATGTTTTTATTGTGGATTTATAGAGATTTGGGTTATTTATAGAAATGATTAACCAATCATAGAGAATATGTGATTAAGTTAATTACTTTTAAGTATGTGACTTTAAGAGTAGTCAATGTTATTTGGAGATACAATTTAACATGGAATACTACGTAATAAAATTATTCTAAGTTTTGGATTTCAATATTATTTTGGATCATATTGAAATATTTTAAGGACAATTGTTTATTGAATTGTATTTATTGAACTTTGGGTATTGTTGGTTTAATTTTAGAAATTATGATTAGTATTTCTTTATCTAAAGGATTATCCTTTTTTGGGATCATTTGATCTTGTACTAACAATTTTGGTTTTGGTTAATCTCTAAAGACAATGGAAATATATAGTTTATCCTTTTCGGATCATGTGATTCTCTAGAAGTTGATTCTAGCGCTTTAGGTGTGACCAAGTCATCTTGAATACTCATCGTTTGAAAAAAAGATGAGTTAGTGGTAGAAATTTATTAAAGGATGAAGCTCTACTTAAAAATTAAGTATATCTCTTTATGTTCTTAGTCAATCTCATAAATAAATTCCTCAACTTTATGAAATGGAACTTAAAACAAAAAACGTTGTCCATTTACTTTTACTACTGGGAAACTAATGAACGTTTATCCCATCACAAGTATTTGGTTTTATTGTTGTTAACTTTCTCCTAACCATGTTTTCTATCACTCTCCATCAGAACTTGACACTTACTTTATCTTCCATATCCATGTTTTCCTACATGGAATCCTTTTATGGGTTATCTTGGGTGACCTTTGTACTTCTCTTTATTTCTTTTAAAGTGATAGTTTTATTGACTCTTTTTCCGATGTGGGACATTCAATGAAGTTCCCATTCCCAATTTTAAAATTGCGAGGACACAATTTCTAAAAGGGGGGAAGAATATAACACCCCAAGATTTCATAGTAAGTTATTTTCTTTAAAGTAATTCAATAGCTTGCGCTATACGCAACACCGAGTTCGAGCACACCATGACTTACCAAACTAGTCATTCAAGAAGTAGTTATGAATAGTATTAACTGAATTTTGAATTTTATATACTCCATATAATTTTAGAATCTATATTATCTATCTCTTAGACATAATATAAGAACAAATTCATTTTTTCAGATAAAAGAAGTATTTTTCAAAAAATGCAATTTTACCACCTTTTAATGGAAAACCCTTTTTAAAACCAATATTTGACACTTTTATATATTCAATTTAATGAAATTAAATTCTTCTTGATAATCTTAACATAAAAATTTATTTTGGATAAATTTTTGGTACTTTTCTGATAACTCTCATATTTTGATGAATACTGAAAAATACTAAATTTTAATTGAAAATAACTTTTTTAATCGAAATAATTTATAGTGTTAAATTATGAATTTTAATGGATTGTAAGTATAATTTTATTATATTTTTATCATTTAATACTATTTAGGTAATTATAATCAATTTCACATTTAAATTTAACATAAACACATGTCAATCTTTTGATAGTTTTTACTTTTTAAAAACCCGCTTTTTGGTTTTGACAATGAGAATTAATTTTAAATTAATTAATTCAACTTAGATGTTTTTAATTTGGTAAAATAGAATTAATTTTTGAATTCGTAATATCAAAATTATCTTAGAGTGATTTTTTGGTATTTTTCTAAAAACATTCAATTTTTGATGAATAGTGAAAAACACTGCGTTATTATTTAAAACCGACTTTTTGTTTAAATAATTATTTATTTTATTTAAATTTATTTTAAGTAAAAATAGATACATAATACCTATATATTTTCAATGTAATTCATTGGAGTAATTTTATAATAAGTTTAGATATATAAAATTTTATTGAACTTTTTACCGTCTTTTACCCACATTCTAGGAGCATTTGAAAATTTTCCTAAAACTTAATTTTACAACTTCTATGAGTTGAATTTAAAAAATAATAGATTCATGATTAACATAATTAAGTAAAATGTGGTTCAATAAGATGAAAATAATTTTTTGTGAATAGTAACTTTTGACTTTTATTTACTATGGTTAAAAGTAAATATGATAATTAAGGGTAAAAATGATATTATAATTACCCTAACACATGTCCTAATTCTATTGGATAAGTTTAATTCGACCAAAAAAACCTTAGGAATAAAATATGATCCTCTTTGGTCCACTTGGATTAGATTAGGACATTTATTATTATTTAATTTAAAGAAGAGTTAAAAGTGCTAAATTCAAAGTTTAATAACTAAACCATTTTTAATATAGGGTTACACATAAGATAAATTTGACTATAAATATTCATTATAAATATAAAAATATTTCCCACATATTGGTATCTTATTTATAATTTTTAGAAATTAAATAATTTAATTTATTTATGACACAATGATGATGCACTAATTACCTTATTAATGAAATATTAAAATAATTGATATTATAAATATCAAAATAAATGTAAATTGAGATGAATTACACTAATTTTATAGGTTAATATGAAATTTTAGGGTTTATTAAATAAATTTTATTCTAAGTGATAAATTATTTATGGCTTTAAAAAAATCATATACTAAATAGTGTTGAAATTGACATAATTGAGTTTTTAAAACAAAATACTATATTATTAATTGATATAATATTTCTAAAAATATAAGTTTGTAAAAAGGACTTAGATAAGGTTATATATATTAATAATGAACCACTTGGGGTTTTCTTGGCTTGTTATAGTATGTTTATTAACCATATAATATAAAAATACAAAGAGACATGGTAAATGTCAAACTATTTAACTAAGAGTTAAGTCTAAAAGGTAAGGTTAATATGGTGACCTAAACCTGTATAAAACATATTGGTTGAGAGTTTTTAGACCCATACTCACATTATCCTTGAACTAAATCATTTTTGTTCCATTAGAAAGTGAAAATTATTTTATTATAAAATAATATTTCAAACTTTTCCTAAAGTACCCCTCACCCCTCTTATAAAAGGGCACTTTCCATTCTCTCAAAATCACACCTCCAAATCCATTTTTCTTGGCCAAACCCTGCCTAAATATCCTCGCAACATCCTTCACATCAAACTAGAGTCCTTACTTTGATCATAAATCCAACCTAAGGATACCTTTTGATCAACTCAAAAGGAAACACCCAAAGAAGAGGTAATAATTTTACCACCATCTTTCAAGTTCTTTTCTTCTTCCACTTCCTCTTTATTTTGTTTGTTTCCATAAAAAAATAATAAATCTAGTACCTTCTACATACTGTTATGTTATTATAAATATGGTACTACCATATTCTTTATTCTATCCATCCTATAAATGACAAAGTCACCATACGTGCGTACGTACGACTTACCGTCTCCACGTCGTGGTGTAGTTTGTTATTCAAACACTTCATTACTTGGATGAGTATAATAATGAGTATAACTAATGTAAATAATAAATATAACATGTTAATGATTCTTTATTTATGATATACCATCCAATTACATACAATTTCACCACCAATATAATGATATTGTTGCTCGTGCGTACGTACGGCTTACCGTCTCCACGAACGCGATGAGATTAATTCCCCATCATAATCATTCAAGAATAATTTTAATTTTATGATTAAAAATAATTTTTATGAACTTAATATCATTCTATATATGAATAAAATACATCCTATACATAAAAAACATGACTTACGTAACAAAACATATAAATAAAAACAAATTAGTTAACAACCAAAACAATTATACTACTGAAATATCATTAAAAAAGCAATATTAAAAGATCATATATGATATCATATTTATGTATTTTGTTCTTGTATAATTTTATAACAATTATTTCAACATTATAAAGGAGGTTAAACTACCCTATACTAAGTAAAAGTACAAGGTAAAAGGTTTCTTATCTCACTTTTAATTCCGTGAGATTTGCATTGTTCGCCACTTATTTCTTTCATGTGGTGTATTGTGTACTGCCATTTGATGTATATTATCATGATTATATTTATATTCATGATATTATATGATTAATTTTGTGGTTATTAACTTTTGGTCTTACGAATTGAATGATTACAACGAGTTAAGGGGTTTTCATCTCACTTTTATTCCCATGAGATTCATGCTATATTTTCCATTCTTACCTTTTGTGTGGTGTACGTACTGCCCATGATTGTATTGTTTGCATAATATAATTTAATTTATGAGTATTTACATCATCATTGGATTATCTTTATTTCATGGGGTGTATGTTTCGTAAGTTACCAAATCTGTAAGGGAATCTCAAATTTCAATTTCCACTCATTCGGTTTTACGCAAACTTCATCGATTACTTTATTCCAAGATTATGTGTGAAATCACTATTTATTTACTTATTTATTAATTTACACTCCCTTTTGTGTGGATATAATTTTGATACACATAATCACTCTATTGATAAATTTTCAAGTCATCGATATGAACTTGATAAGAGTAATCTTAACTCAATTTTAATTCATTGAGTTAAACATCCAAGTCATTGGTGTTGTTGTTACAAGAATATGTGTGAATGTACTCTGATTGGTTTACACTTAATATCCAATCATATTTAGTGTATTTATATTTTTCACACATAATTATATCATTGATTTATACTTAACCTAAGGATACAATATTTATAAGGGATTTCATCTCAACTTACATTCCATTGAGACTTATTTGTGGTTATACACCAATACACTTTCATTTGGTGTATATACTATAATTTGACATAATATATTATGAATAAATTTATTCTTATGATATTATTATGTTTTTATTACCTCAATTATTTGTATTCAAGCATCTATCATTTGGTTAATAACTCTAACAAAAATATAATTTTAAATGTTTTAAAAATTTATTCTTCTAAATCTTTCTCATTAATGTCCATGTTTTAAAAATGGTTTTAAGGATTTATTTATATGGACATTAATTTTTTAAAATTAAAATTACTTTTAAAAGTTTCAAAGTGGTATGGTACACTTTTATTCAAAAATCTATTTTAAATAGCTTTAAGATAAATAGTGATACTTTTAAATGTTTTCAAGAAAAAGGGGGATATTTCTCTCAAATAGTTTTGATGATTATTTTCATCTATGTCAATACCCTTAATTATTCTCAATTGAGGTTAATTTATTATAATAAAATCTTCCATATTGTATTAAATGAGTTATGTTTGACTGTGGATATGCTATTTTTATACCATTCATGGGTTATGGTTAAAGTATTGACATTTCTTATGCTAGTTTTAATACGAATGTTTAGATTATGTTTCACCCTTTCATATGAGGAATGCATTGGACTTAGTAAGTGATGAGTGGAGCCCTATATAGATCCTCGATGCATCGGTAGGTATCATGAGACAAACTAGTGTCTTGGAACAAGGATTTGACGAAATCTTATTTATAGTCATGGCACAAGGCCTTAACTATGTGGTTATGAAGTCTGGCATTATGCATTCCATCATTATGAAATTGGCTATTGATATTACATGTGATTATTAGTATAAGGCCCAGGCCTTAAACCTTACTTAATCTTGAGTTATTACAAGATTACACATTGAGGATCTTTTCGGGTTTAGAGTTTTAGAGAATTAGATCATAAAACTTGCATTACATTCCACATATAAACAAAGTGGTTACATAAAGATATTATTCTTCATTCCCATCAATGGAAACATATTTAAAATAAAACATGGATTCTTTCTTGACACTTCCTTGACACTATCATCATATCATGTACCTTTCCATTGACCTGTGAAAATCATTTCAAAAAAAACTTGGGATGAGCATAAAAAGCTCAGTATGGGTTATAAAAACATGGAAATGAAACATGGGTACATATATACATAAGAGTGAAATCATACTTTACCCATAAAACATAAGCACATTAACATACCTAATCAAATAATGAGTAAATCATTGAAATCATAAGACATAAAGGTAACTTGAGGCATTCATAACATTCTTACGTAGGGAGTAACCCTCTTGGTTACGTTTGGAATACCCATCATAGTATATTCCCTAAATCTCTTCGGAGAAACCTTAACGTTTCACTCCTTTGCGTTACCCAATGCATTGGAGAGCTATATCAGGCTCACCCACCCTTAGTTTATCACGGAACCACCCGTCTTCATAATAATGCCCAAGAACCTCAACATAATCGTATCACATAAAACATGCATAAAGGAAACATAACATTTCCACCTTTGAATCACAAGATATCAATACAACACATTGATATAAAATCATTATGAAAACCATTTTCAATAAAAAAATAAAAGAAAAGTAAAACATGGTATTTATTTTTCTTTTAAAAAGAAGGTATGGCTTGTAGAGGAAGCTGAAACTCAAATAACGGTCACGACAGCGGAGAAGTCGTTGTCTCCGCATACGTACGACAAAAAAATTCCATTTTTTCATTTAGTAAATGCTTCGTATAAAAAAGATTCATTTTGAATAAACGTAAAAATGAAAGGGGTTTATACACCGTATAAAAGAAAGTTGTGTATAAAATAAAATATGCCTCAATGAAAGGAGATTGAGACGAAGTCCCTTACCTCGGGTCTGACTTGACTCGGTCGTTCTTTAATGTCCTGAATAATAAACTTGAGTTAATTTCTACTTGTTTAAGAACCTTTTTCAAGTTCATTATTCATTTTATATCACTTATTTCCATGTCATGAACACTATGTAATTATTTAAGTTAATAACGGTCGTTTTAACGATCATTGGTACTTGAGTAAAAAATAAGCCCTTTATAATTACAAGTTGTTCATGTATCCATTATATCCATAATGGTATTAATGATGTAGATATTATATAAGTCATATATATCCAGTACATGCATGCATTTATAATATTACATAATCATTTAGAGGTAAGAAATGAAATGCACCGTTCATGGAGACAGTAAGTCGTACGTACGCATGAATGCTACTTCCATTTCTATTTCGTATTTTCTGGAATGGAATCATAATGATATAAGAGTATATTATAATTCAAGTATAATATCATATATAATATCATAGTTCCATCCTTTATACGTCCCGCATATGGTATTTAACGAATCAAATCACTTTGAGGGGGCGGTAGTACGCACTTCCTAAAATGAAGATATCGTGTTTACCCATAATGGAAACAATAATGGTATGCCATAAATGAAAAACACAGAATATTAAGGAAATAATAAACATATTATATATCATATATAAAAATAGTGACATTATAATGGCCACCTTTGAAGGTGTTAAATGAGTATTGAACAATCATCGTTTCGGGAGGCAGAATTTCGCCATCCACGGAAACCGTATGTTCTTTAACCATTTGATGTAGTTGTGTGAGAGTGTAGCTAGAATAAATCTTATAACAAAATCCTAGTATATTGAATATACTGGTTTTGTTACAAAAGAAGTAAATAAAAAGAGTTTAGGGGGTTGGAGAAGCAAAATAAAACAAATGAACATGAGAGAATGAATTACCTTTAAAAGTGTAACTCCTTTTGATTTGAGCCTAAAGGCTTCCATTGAAAGGATTATGCCCAAAGGGAATCCTCTATGATGAGGAGAGGGATGTGGAGAGAGTAAATGGGTAGGGTTTGGCTGATCCAAAGGCTTGAGGAGTGTGTGAAATGAGGTAGAGGTGGGGGCCTTTTATAAGAGGAGAGGAGGGGCACTTTTGGAAATCATGAAACTATTATTTTATTTTCAAAAGTGTTTCGAATTTCTAAGGTCCCACATTGATATATTTCGAAGATAAGATGATAAGGCTTTGAAATATACCCAACCAATAGGTTTTGGACATGTTTAGGTTTTAGATATTACATTATCTTTCCATTTTATTTAAATCGTTAAATAATGAGGTCATCGCTGCATCATCATGATGTCATAAATATTTAATTTATTTAATGTCTAAAAATTATAAAAAAATAATATGATGTATTAAATCTTCTTATCTTTCTAATTAATATTTATAGACAAAATATGATTAGTATAACCCCTTATAAAAAATGTTTTAGTAAAACAATTTATGTTAGTGTCATTTTCACTTTTATTTAAAAAAAAGCATTAAAGTCATTATCTCACCCAAGTGGCTCCATGGGGTCCCCTAAATCGACCCATGGGTTGTCTTGGTCGGCCATGACACAACCAATAGGGTTAGGACATGTTTCAACCTCATCTCATTTTATTAAAGCATTATTTTTACCTTAAACTACACTAATTACCTCTAATCGCGATTAATGAAAAAAAAGTTAGTATTCACCAAAAAATTATTTTCATCCCATTGAACCAAATTTTACATACTAATGACAACCATATACGTCGGATTTTAAAAATTCAATACACATTAGTGGAAAACTTTCATTTAACTGAAAAATCAGTTTGCTTGATTACCACTTAGTGGTTTCACTATTCATCAAAAATTGGAGTTTTTCAGAAAAATACCAAAACTTCACCCTAAGATATATTTGATATTCTGAATTCAAAAATGAAGTCTATTTTAAAAAATTCAAAACATATAAGTCAAATTAATTAATTTAATAATTAATTCCCGCTGTTAGAGAAAATAGC
This sequence comes from Viscum album, assembly GCA_963277665.1. Taxonomy (NCBI): domain Eukaryota; kingdom Viridiplantae; phylum Streptophyta; class Magnoliopsida; order Santalales; family Viscaceae; genus Viscum; species Viscum album. Next base: position 1,059,164,027 of record OY728133.1, read on the forward strand.
GTGTTTTTATGAAACAATAAGTATCAAAAGATTGACACTAGTTTAAGTCCAATTTCAAAGTGAAATTGATTCCAATGGCCACCATTGGATTAAATGGTAAAAATATATTATAATTCCACTTCAAAACCAATTCAAAAGATAATCTAATCATATAAATAAATTAGATTAAAAAGCAGTTTTGATGTAAAATGCAGTATTTTTCACTATTCATTAAAAAATGAACATTGTCATAAAAATACCAAAAATTCACACAAAGTAAATTTTGATGTCCCAATCATAAAGAATATGTTTATTTTGACAAAAATAGTTTATAAAATTGTCAAAATATAGCTTTAAAAATGGTTTTCCATTAAAAGGCAGTAAAACAATCTTTTAAAAATATTACTGTATTCCTTGCTTAAGATTGGATTTATTTTCATTTTAAGCCTCTAAAACACTATCTAATTCATTAATAGACATATATAAAAATATCTATTATTCATTACTTACTTGGGATGTTACATCCTTCCCCCCTTTAGAAAATTGCGTCCCCGCAATTTATTTACTTATCAAATAAATGAGGGTACTTATCCCTCATTGCATTTTCAGATTCCCATGTTGCCTCTTCCATCATGTGGTTTTTTCACAAAACCTTTACCTGATTAATCACCTTATTCCGTAACACTTGCTCCCTGTGGTCAAGAATCTGGACCAGTTGTTCCTCATAAGATAGGTTCTCTTCCAGCTGAACTACCTCTGGACTCAAAACATGAGATTGATCTGGCATATACTTTCTCAACATCGAAACGTGAAAAACATTGTGTAACTGAGATAAACTCGGAGGTAAAGCCACTCGGTATGAAACTGATCCAAATTTCTCCAGAATTTCATATGGTCCAATAAACCTTGGACTCAGCTTTCCTTTCTTACCAAATCTCATCACACTTTTCCAAGGAGAAACCTTGAGAAAAACATGATCACCTACCTCGAAAGATAGATCCTTCCTCCTGTTGTCCGCATAACTCTTCTGCCTGCTCTGAGCTGTTCTCATGTGTTTTTGAATTAGCTGAACTTTTTCTGCCATCTCTTCTACCAATTCTGGTCCCATCAACTTCCTTTCACCCACTTAATCCCAGAAAGGTGGAGTTCGACACCGCTTCCCATATAATGCCTGAAATGGTGCCATCTGTATACTGGAATGAAAACTGTTATTATATGAAAATTCAACCAAAGAAAGATGTTGGTCCCAACTTCCCTGATAATCCATAGAACAAGCTCGTAGCATATCTTCCAAGGTCTGAATTTTTCGTTCTGACTGCCCATCTGATTGAGGGTGATAAGCTGTACTAAGATTTAATTCAGTACCCAACGACTTCTGAAGGCCTTTCCAAAAGTTAGAAGTGAACCTAAGATCACGATCAGATACAATGGAGAGAGGAACTCCATGTAACCTGACTATCTCTTTAAGATACAAACGGGAAAGTTGATCAAGAGAGAAAGTATCTCGTATAGCAAGGAAATGAGCAGACTTGGTCAAGCGATCAACAATAACCCAGATTGCATTATTACCTTGAGATGTCTTCGGTAATCCCACAACAAAGTCCATGGATATATTATCCCATTTCCACTCTGGAACTGGTAAAGGCTGAAGCATCCCTTTCGGTAACTACCGCTCTGCCTTAACCTGTTGACATGTCAAACACTTCACAGTAAAATCAGAAATATCTCTTTTCATTCCATCCCACCAGTAATACTCTCGCAGATCTCTATACATCTTAGTACTGCCAGGATGAACTGAAAACGGAGAACTATGAGCTTCACATAACAACTCTCTCTTCAACTGTGAATCACAAGGCACACACAATCTCTTCCCAAATCTCAAAACACAATCATTATCAATGTTGAATTCAGGAAACTTACCTTTCTGAACCAGCTCTACCTTTTTCTGCAACTCACTGTCTTGCTTCTGTGATTGCTTGATTCTATATGATAGAGATGATCTCACTGATACCTGAAACAAAATAGAAGAACATCCTGCACCAACAACTTCTATGCCAAATTTCATCAAATCCTTAACCAAAGGATCACGTTCCAAACGCAACATTGCTAATGAAGCATTACTTTTTCGACTCAAAGCATCATCCACTTTATTTGCTTTTCCCGGATGGTAATGAATTGTACAATCATAATCCTTGATTAATTCTAGCCATCTTCTTTGTCTCATGTTCAATTCTTTCTGAGTGAATATATACTTTAAACTTTTGTGATTGGTATATATTTCACACTTTACTCCATACAAATGATGCCTCCAAATTTTTAAAGCAAAAACAACAGCAGCTAATTCCAAATCATTTGTTGGTTAATTTACCTCATGAGTTTTCAACTGTCGTGAAGCATAAGAAATTACCTGATCATTCTGCATTAGGACGCAACCAAGTCCTTTCAATGAAGCATCACTGTATATAACAAACTCACCATTCCTGGAAGGTAGTGCCAAAACTGGAGCATTCACCAATCTTCTTTTCAATTCCTGAAAACAATCATCACATTCTTTTGTCCAGAAAAACTTAACACCCTTCCGAGTTAGCTTAGTCATTGGACTAGATAACCGTGAAAAATTTCTAACAAACCTTCAGTAATATCCTGCCAAACCAAGGAAGCTACGAATATCAGTTACATTTGTGGGTCTTGGCCAGTCTTCCACAACTTTTGTTTTTGCAGGATCAATAGTTATCCCATCTTTAGAAACAATGTGACCAAGGAAAGAAATTTGTTGTAACCAAAACTCACACTTGCTGAATTTCCCATAAAATTTCTTTTCTTTTAAGGTTTGCAAGATAACCCTTAAATGTATTTCATTCTCCTCTTTAATTTTAGAAAACACCAAAATATCATCAATGAAAACCACCACAAACTTATCCAAGAACTCGTGGAAAATTCTATTCATTAAGTCCATGAATACAACAGGTGCATTGGTTCACCCAAAAGGCATTACTACAAATTCATAATGGCCATATCTCATACGGAACGCAGTCTTCGGAACGTTTGATTCTTTTAATTTCAACTGATGGTACCCCGATATCAGGTCAATCTTTGAAAAATACTGAGCTCCCTGGAGCTGATACAACTTCATTTGATGGCCCAACATCTACTGAATTAGTTGCAAAGGATCTCACCACCCCTTTCTGCTTGTAGTCTAACTGATTCCCATCACTCAAGCTCTTTGTCGGACACTCGTTTGCATAGTGACCCATCTCATTGCACTTATAACATTTCACTAACTGTAAATCAAATTTGGTCTTACCTTCACCTTGATCCTTTTCAGTGCAATCACGAGCCTTATGTCCCATCTTACCACATCGGTAGCACTTTCCAGAATTCAGAAGACATTCCCCAACATGCCTTTTGCCACATTTATCACAAACTGGAAGCTTAGTTTTCTTACCATCAGACTTTTTTGAAGAATTCTTACCTTTCTCCTACCACCTCAGTCTCCTCTTCTATTGGTTGTTATAGAACACTTGATCTTCGGAAAACTCTATTTCCACCTTCTCAGCACATCGAACAAGCTTTTCATAACTTTTAAACTCACGAGAAGCTAATGGCCTTCGATATTTTGTCTTTAATCCTGAGTAAAAACGATTGATTTTACTATCAAGGTCTTGGATAAAATTTGGTGCATACCTTGCCAATTGAGTGAACCTTTCTTCATAGGTAGCCACTGAGTCTTCCTCTTGCCTCAATTCCAAGAATTGCTTTTCCATCCTAAGTTGAATAGACTTAGGAAAATACTTCTCAAGAAACATACCTTTGAATTCATCCCAGTCAAGAGCATCAATCTCATCAGCGTCCCTGATATTTTTAACCATCGACCACCACTGATCTGCCTCACCCTCCAAACAGTAAATAGCAAGACTAACCTTTTGATTGTCTGAACACCCCATGACATCGAAAATCTTCTCCAGTGATTTAATCCACCCTTCAGCTAGCACAGGGTCAGATGATCCTCTGAATGATGGGGGATGTTGCCTCATGAAATGTTCCACCACTGACATGTTCCTCTGCGGTTGATCTGGCTGATCTCGTGTATGGATACCACCACCATTTATCACTTGAGTCAACTGTGCCATTACTGCAACAAACTATTCAGTTCCAATTCCGACCATATCAGGATGCTGATTCGGAAGGTTATTTCCTTCTGTATGCCTTCCTAGCACTGCTTCCCTGTTTCCTCTGCAGAAAACCATTCTGAACAGACATGTCTTAGATGAAGCAACATGGTAATCTTCAAATGCTATATCATTTCAAAAAAAAATATTTTTGGATAATCATTTAATATAATTCTAACTCCTAAAGTTATCTAAACCGACCTCTGATACCAACTATAATGCCCCTACCTTAAACCTTACTTAATCTTGAGTTATTACAAGATTACACATTGTGGATCTTTTCGGGTTTAAAGTTTTAGAGAATTAGATCATAAAACTTGCATTACATTCCACATATAAACAAAGTGGTTACATAAAGATAGTATTCTTCATTCCCATCAATGGAAACATATTTAAAATAAAACATGGATTCTTTCTTGACACTTCCTTGACACTATCATCATATCATGTACCTTTCCCTTGACCTGTGAAAATCATTTCAAAAAAAACTTTGGATGAGCATAAAAAGCTCAGTATGGGTTATAAAAACATGGAAATGAAACATGGGTACATATATACATAAGAGTGAAATCATACTTTACCCATAAAACATAAGCACATTAACATACCTCATCAAATCATGAGTAAATCATTGAAATCATAAGACATAAAGGTAACTTGAGGCATTCATAACATTCTTACGTAGGGAGTAACCCTCTTGGTTACGTTTGGAATACCCATCACAGTATATTCCCTAAATCTCTTCGTAGAAACATTAACGTTTCACTCCTTCGCGTTGCCCAATGCATTGGAGAGCTATATCGGACTCACCCGCCCTTAGTTTATCACGGAACCACCCGTCTTCATAATAATGCCCAAGAACCTCAACATAATCGTATCACATAAAACATGCATAAAGGAAACATAACATTTCCACCTTTCAATCACAAGATATCAATACAACACATTGATATAAAATCATTATGAAAACCATTTTCAATACAAAAATAAAAGAAAAGTAAAACATGGTATTTATTTTTCTTTTAAAAAGAAGTTATGGCTTGTAGAGGAAGCCGAAACTCAAATAACGGTCACGACGGCGGAGAAGTCGTTGTCGCCGCATACGTACGACAAAAACATTCCCTTTTTTCGTTTAGTAAATGATTCGTATAAAAAAGATTCCTTTTGAATAAACGTAAAAGTCAAAGGGGTTTATACACCGTATAAAAGAAAGTTGTGTATAAAATAAAATATGCCTCAATGAAAGGAGATTGAGACGAAGTCCCATACCTCGGGTCCGACTTGACTCGGTCGTTCTTTAATGTCCTGAATAATAAACTTGAGTTAATTTCTACTTGTTTACGAACCTTTTTCAAGTTCATTATTCCTTTTATATCACTTATTGCCATGTCATGAACACTATGTAATTATTTAAGTTAATAACGACCGTTTTAACGATCATTGGTACTTGAGTCAAAAATAAGACCTTTATAATTACAAGTTGTTCATGTATCCATTATATCCAGAATGGTATTCATGATGTAGATATTATATAAGTCATATATATCCAGTACATGCATGCATTTATAATATTACATAATCATTTAGAGGTAAGAAATGAAATGCACCGTTCATGGAGACGGTAAACCGTACGTACGCATGAACGCTACTTCCATTTCTATTTCATATTTTCTGGAATGGAATCATAATGATATAAGAGTATATTATAATTCAATTATAATATCATATATAATATCATAGTTCCATCCTTTATACATCCCACATATGGTATTTAACGAATCAAATCACTTTGAGGGGGCGGTAGTCCGCACTTCCTAAAATGAAGATATCGTGTTTACCCATATTGGAAACAATAATGGTATGCCATAAATGAAAAACACAGAAGCTTAAGGAAATAATAAACATATTATATATCATATATAAAAATAGTGACATCATAATGGCCACCTTTGAGGGTGTTAAATGAGTATTGAACAATCATCGTTTCGGGAGGCAGAATTTCGCCATCCACGGAAACCGTATGTTCTTTAACCATTTGATGTAGTTGTGTGAGAGTGTAGCTCAAATAAATCTTATAACAACATACTAGTATATTGAAGATACTGGTGTTGTTACAAAAGAAGTAAATAAAAAGAGTTTATGGGGTTGGAGAAGCAAAATAAAACAAATGAACATGAGAGAATGAATTACCTTTAAAAGTGTAACTCCTTTTGATTTGAGCCTAAAGGCTTCCTTTGAAAGGATTATGCCCAAAGGGAATCCTCTAGGATGAGGAGAGAGATGTGGAGAGAGTAAATGGGCAGGTTTTGGCCGATCCAAAGGCTTGAGGAGTGTGTGAAATAAGGTAGAGGTGGGGGCCTTTTATAAGAGGAGAGGAGGGGCACTTTTGGAAATCATGAAACTATTATTTTATTTTCAAAAGTGTTTCGAGTTTATAAGGTCCCACATTGATATATTTCGAAGATAAGATGACAAGGCTTTGAAATATACCCAACCAATAGGTTTTGGACATGTTTAGGTTCTAGATATTACATTATCTTTCCATTTTATTTAAATCGTTAAATAATGAGGTCATCGCTGCATCATCATGATGTCATAAATAATTTAATTTATTTAATGTCTAAAAATTATAAAAAAAATAATATGATGTAGGAAATATTTTTATATTTCTAATTAATATTTATAGACAAAAATATGATTATTATAACCCCCTATAAAAATTGTTTTAGTAAAACAATTTATGTTAGTGTCATTTTCACCTTTATTTAAAAAAAAGCATTAAAGTCATTATCTCACCCAAGTGGCTCCATGGGGTCCCCTAAATAGACCCATGGGTTGTATTGGTCGGCCATGACACAACCAATAGGGTTAGTACATGTGTCAAGATCATCTCATTTTATTAAAGCATTATTTTTACCTTAAACTACACTAATTACCTCTAATCACGATTAATGAAAAAAAAGTTAGTATTCACCAAAAAATTATTTTCATCCCATTGAACCACATTTTAAATACTAATGACAACCATGTATGTCGGATTTTCAAAATTCAATACACATTAGTGGTAAACTTTCATTTAACTGAAAAATCAGTTTTCTTGATTACCACTTAGTGGTTTCACTATTCATAAAAAATTGGAGTTTTTCAGAAAAATACCAAAACTTCACCCTAAGCTATATTTGATATTCTGAATTCAAAAATGAAGTCTATTTTACAAAATTCAAAACATATAAGTCACATTAATTAATTTAATAATTAATTCCCGCTATCAGAGCAAATAGCGTGTTTTTATGAAACAATAAGTATCAAAAGATTGACACTAGTTTAAGTCCAATTTCAAAGTGAAATTGATTCCAATGGCCACCATTGGATTAAATGGTAAAAATATATTATAATTACACTTCAAAACCAATTCAAAAGATAATCTAATCATATAAATAAATTAGATTAAAAAGCATTTTTGATGTAAAATGCAGTATTTTTCACTATTCATTAAAAAAATGAACATTGTCAGAAAAATACCAAAAATTCACACAAAGTAAATTTTGATGTCCCAATAATAAAGAATAAGTTTATTTTGAAAAACATAGTTTATAAAATTGTCAAAAGATAGCTTTAAAAATGGTTTTCCATTAAAAGGCAGTAAAACAATCTTTTAAAAATATTAGTGTATTCCATGCTTAAGATTGGATTTATTTTCATTTTAAGCCTCTAAAACACTATCTAATTCATTAATAGACATATATAAAAATATCTATTATTCATTACTTACTTGGGATGTTACAATTCGACTAGTATAATATACATGTGAATAAGTAAATGACATTATTTGATTTATCATTTCTATATTATATTGAAGTTTAAGTTTAAAAGGCTTGTGTTATAGTCTTATACGTTTCCTTAAATGTTTGTTCTTATTTATAACAATTTCTGCTATATTTTTATCCTTACTGAGCATATGATATCACCCCTTTCTTATGTTTTATTTTTCCCAGGATGCAAAGAAGTATATTACGATTAAACTGTAGGAATAGGCTAAGGGATATAAGAGTGTTCAAAGGGGATACAATGTTTTTTTTATTTCATGATGTAATGTAAAACTTATGTATGTATCTAGTACTTCCAAGGCTACTAAACTAATCAGTATTTCGGGACACGATTCCTTGTATCATGCCAATGTTATGTAATAATGCACAAATTCCAGGTAATTAGGGTCAGGGCGTTACACACGGAGATATTTAGGTTACATGGATTTACTCTCTCCATTGTATTTGAATATAATCCATATTTACTTATAATTTTTGGAAAGACCTTCATAAGTCATTGGCTACCAAATTAAATTTCAACACAGGTTTTCATCCTCAATCTGATGAACAGTTCGAGTGAATGATTCAGACCTTGAAAGACTTGATTTATAATTATTCAATGGATTAATATGGAAGTTTTGATCAATATATTTTGGTTCTCTTATTTTTTATAATAATATTTTTCATTCCATTACATAGATAGAACCCTTTTAAGGACCATATGAAAAGCGGTTTCAGACTCCTACTTTTAGGGATGAAGTAGGTTAAAGAAAGTTTTTGGGACATTAATTAGTAGAAGAAATAGTTGAGAAGGTAAATATGATAGATAAATATATGAGGATGTCTCAGAATATTAAGAAAAGTTATTTATATAACTAGATAAAAGATCTTTATTTTGAGACAGGTTATCATGTTTGGATTAAAGTATCTCCATGAAAAAGTATTATGATTTTTTGTAAAAGGGGAAGTTAAGTTTGTGGTTCATTGGAACATATGAAATCTTGGAGAAAGTTGGATTAGTCTCCGAAAAAGTGACTTTTACACTATGTTTATCTCAGACACATGATGTATTTCATGGCTTAATATTAGGAAAATGTCTCAAATTATTCTCATATTTTGATCCCTGAAGTAGTCTAGTTGAAAGATAACCATTCTTATGAGGAATATACAGTACATATTATTGACCATAAAGATCAAGTGTTTTTGAATATGGTAATTCATCAAGTTAGGTTTTTTAAAAAAAACTATATGATTGAATAAGTAACATGTGAATCTAAAAATACCATGAGGGAAAGATATCCCCACTTGTTTAAGTAATGAATAAAATTACAGGTATGCAATTTCTAAAAGGGGATAAGAATGAAAAAACCCATGAAATTTAAAAATAAATGAATTTATTGTCTTATTAATATCAATTATTTATATTTTATAGAGTTATAATTATTGTAATAATTTTAGGAAATTTTTAAGTTAAAAGAAAAAAGATTTATTTCTTACCAAATTGGGGTTTCATGCATTATATGGTTTTATTTAAAATATTAATTTCTAAATTATTGAATTTTAATTTGATAAAATTAAATTCATTTTTAAAATTATAATTTTAAATTTATCTTAAGGTTAAATTTTAGCATTTTTCTAAAAATATTGTGTTTTCAGTGAATAGTGAAAAATAATAATTTTTTGTAAAACCGCCATTTCTTTTCATTAAATAAATAAATTTAAAAGTACAATTTGATATTAATGTAAAATAATTATAATTTAATTATAAAAAAATATAATTAATTAGTTAGGAATAATATTTAAACCTAGTTTTGGTATGAGTTCATTTTTGAGCATAAAAACAATTTTTACTAAAAGAATTGTTTTTATTTATGTTTTGCGTTTTAATCTTAAATTAATTTCTTCCATTTATATAATTTGAATATTGAAATAATGATTCCATATTTATTATTAAGAGTTATAAAATTTTTAAGTAATTCTTTTTTAGTTTTAGGCATTATGAATAGTAACCATGGTAAAATTTATAAACCTAGTAAAGGGTAAAATTGGGTAAACAAGGTTAAAACTTGAGGGTAAAACTTTAAAATAGCACTAAAACTTTAATTTATCCTATTTTATGAGTGTTTTTTGACCAAATATATTATTAATAAGTTAAATAATTTATTTGAAAAAATTATTTTGAAATTAGTAACCTGATCTTGGATTTTGTGAAGATAAGTTATATTTTATTTAAATGAAAATTATTTTTGAGTCTCTGAAATTAATGGAATGGTTGGAAGATTGAATTCAGTTTGGTTTTCTTTAAAAGAATAAAAAATTTTATTTTTTTTTATTATTTAATTAATAAAATTTATGAAACCAATTTATTACTTTATTATAATATAAAATGATTTTTACTCCTAAATCATGTATTTTCCTAAAAACTATTTTTATGCATTTTTTGCTCTTAAATTAAAAGTAATTTATACCACCTCTATAAAATAAATCTGATAAAATGTATTAAAATTTTTTAATCATGATTTATAAATTTGGTAATAAATACCCTTTTAGTTATGTTCATATAATTAATTTATCAGGGAAAAAATTTAAATTATCATAGTTAAGGTAAAAATGAGTTTAAAGTAATTTAACTAGGAGATAAGGCTTAAGATGTAACAAAAACTTGTATAAATGTTATTTTTTGTGTTAATTTAAAAAATATAACATATTATATTATAATCTTATGTTCCTAGTTTCCACTTTACCTGATTATGATATATATATTATTTAATCTTTTAACTAATTCCAAGAGTGCCCCTCCACTCACTCATAAAAGGGAACTTCCTCTCCTCTAATACTCACACATTTTAGGCACTATATATTGGAAAATATCTACAAAAAAATTACTTACATCACTAAACATGTCATAGTGTTATTTTTTACCATAAAACCATCCTATGGAATATTTTGGTGTAAACCTTAAGAGGTTTTCCGAAGAAGAGGTATAATTCTTGACCAATCATTTTCATTTTATTTCTTCTTACACCTCCTTAAAATATTCTTAAATTTTTTAAAATAATAACACTTGTGTGTTAAATATAATAATATTTTCTTATTTTATTGGAATAAACTATATGCATCTCCTGTTCCATCAAATGGGAAAATAAACCATCATTCGTGTGTATGGAGGACTACTGCCTCACAAACTGATGTAATTCGTTTTCCCTCATCGCCTCTCAGAGTTGGTTATAATGACATATTAAATGTATATATATTATATTAATGAAATATTTATCATTAATAAAAGGTAATATAACATATATTTTCTTAATTTTTCATTCATTTAAATATGATAACATTTTTTGTATGTACGTGTGGATTACCACCTCCACAAAGCAATGTGATTTTTTTATCACCACATCACATGGATGGTATATATAGGTATATTTAAAGAAATAATATGATATTTAGGTTATAATTATAATTATTTAAATATAAAATAATTTAAATTAAAAATACTACCAACCTCATTTTTATCATGATCATTGAAAAATAGAAAGGTTACTCATGCATATATATGGCATATCGTCTCCATGATTGCAACATAGTTCATTTTTCATAACCATATTTCATGGTTGGTTTTAAAAGTATAATTTATGTATAAATATGATAATTATATCATGATTAATAATCTGGAGATGATGAAATAATGACCTTATGTACCATATTCAACCTATAGAAGTCATTTTGGACATATGAGTCGAATATCATCAAAATATCAGATGTGAACTTAATTGATTAAGTAATTGAATATAACAAGGAATAAAATAAAATAAAAGGATTAATAAACTTTAAAAATGATATTAATAAAGTAAGTAATTAACATAAGTTTATTATTTTGGAATATAAAGAGAATACATGATTATTTAAACTCGAGGTAAGGGATAATTTACTTTAAAAACCCCATTTTAAATATTCTAGTAATTTATTTTATTAATATTTTTATTCCATTTACATATTCTTAAAATTATTTTATTAATGTATTAATATATATATATATTAATTATTAATGAGATTTTATGTTTTTTTATTAATTTAATTTTTTTTAAAAGTAATATGTTTTGCATATTTTATACAGAACATTTTGACTTTCTTTACAAAAGGGAAAAGGGATGATTTATCTTAACGTATATGGAATCAAAAAAAATTCCCACCACCATAACCATTATTTTATGTTTGGATTCATTTACAATATTTCATATTTTCTTCAATTAAAAAAACTCTTTCCCTTTTGTTTTGGGTATTTTAGTTTTAGAAATGGGTTTTTAAAAGGAAATGATATTTCAATATCCTAAAGTGTTTTTTATATAGGATTAAAAGAGTTTTAAATGGTTTTATGATGAAAAAGTTAAAGAATAAAATATTTTATTTTTTATATAGAACTTAATAATTATAGATTATGGGTGATCCTAATAAATTTTATATAACAAGTGGACCTGATATTTCTTATACGATTGGTGAGCCCCATTATACCTCTCCAATGAATTTAGTAATGTTATTATCTTCAAAGGAAAGAAGGATGGAGTTAACTAGAGTGGTTTCTATAATGGATTTAGCTATAATCCTATTATTTCTGTAATGATTTTAACATTGGTTATGAATATGATGCTATAAGTTTATTATAAGGTTTTCTATTTTCTTACTATGAGTTTTAAAGGTTTTCTTTGAGAGAAAAGCACATGTTATTCATATGGACATGATTTATTTCCTATGTATATGATTTATTTCATATGATAAAATAATATGGTGATAAAGGTAAACATTTTATTGGTTTTCATGTTTTTTACTAGAATAATATATCTTGTTCTTTTTATGTCTCTTGCTGAGCTTTTTGTGCTCATCCCATAATTTAAAATGTTTTTACAGGGTTTAAGGATGGTTAAGGACAAAGAATAAGTCAGGTTGTAAGTCATGGAAATTTTTCATGAAAACAAAACATGTTTTATTTTAAAGTTTTTATATTTTGGTAAAAATAGATACTGAGTGGTAGTTTCCAATTTGTATTGTATGGGTTTGTTATGTAAAATTTATGAACTAATTCTCTAAAACTCTAAACTATAACGATCCTAAAAATATATGAAAGTGATTTTATGAATTAAAAATAATGAATATATAATTTTTAAGGTTAGGTCTTTATATGCAAGAACCTCACATGGAAGAGAGCAGGGAAGAGGGGGTATCCAACCATCTATCCACACCATCTTGGATATTGGAAAAAACACCCCCAAAACATTTGGGTATTGACACATAATGTTTGATGCTAGTGGGTTGTGTATAGAAATCTTAATGAAAATAAAATATATAATAATCACACACACAATCCAAAACTATGGGTTTACAATAATAGAACTATCACAACTCACAACAACACCAAAAGTCCTAACAACCTTTTCCACTTTCACTACCACCTCTAAATGCACTACACCACATAAGAAAACGAAAACCACAAGCCACATTCATTATTTTCTTTTCAAGTTATTACATTGCCTTATTTTATAAATGATCAACCTTCTTTATTATTAATCACATTTATTTCATGTTTAAAAATATCCACATTAACCACACTCCCTATTTTAGTCCAATAATTCCTTTTCTATTCCAACCCACTCTATTTTAGTTTTGTTATTAGCATTTCATTCCATAACTACTAGGTAACTAATACAACACAAAACATACCAACCAACACACAATCCATCTTCCTTATATCAATAACCCTAACATAAAATCCACCAAAAACACAACTTCATATCATTATAACTTATACACACATCACAACCACCACACACATCTCAACCACAACACATATCATTATAACAACCACACACCATAACCACATCTCATCGCAACCACCAAAAACCATAACCACATTAAAAAAATGCTATTTAAAATTAATCAAGGGGATTAAGTCATATTGAATTCAATACTTTCAAGGGAATTATCACACAAACTAATATTCCATGGGAAACTATTTTATTACCTAGATATATAATCTTATCCATTTTCATATATGGTGAATAAATTAAATAAGTAAAACAAGGTCAAAAAATTCAAAAATCCATAAAAAATAATAATATCAATATAAACTATAGTTGAAAGGAAATAGAAAGCATACTCAATATATTGTAAAAAGAAAAGAACATGTAAACCTCATACAATTTCTCCCATTCCCCACCAGTTTCAATTAAACCAATTAATTATCTTTATTAAGTTGGTGCATACCATCTCACCAAAGGAAAAAACGTGTGATATTCCCATATGCATATTTAAAGGGAGAAATATGAAGGATCCCCTAACTCAAACATATATTTCTAAACCACTATGAAAGTTTAGAACAAGAGGAAGATGATCGCCAGGCACCATAATGAATGGGAAGACCCTGATCAACCAAAAACACAACAACCCACATAAATTCCCTTTCATAAACACTACCCAAAATATACATTTATAAAAGAAAAACCTTATCTAAAATAAGAAAAAATTGAGAAAACAATGAATGAAGATAAGGGAATTACCTTATAATTTTCAAGGATTTATCTCCAGATTACAAGAGACAAAGCCTAAAAGGAGAGGGTAAATAGACTCTTAAAATCATCTAGGAGAATCCCAGGAATTGAGAGAAAATACTAAAGAAACATAGGGTCTAATGGTGATTTTTAATTTATATGAAAACTGAGAAATAGAACAACACAGTGCAACACCACTCACTATGGTGAAAAAGTGAAGACAAAAGAAAAATCTATGACTCACATGAAGGGACCATGCTATAACAGTTCTAGTCAAAGTCACGTCTGAGAAATAAGAAAAATTCCATATAACAGATCCAATAAATAAGGAAAATAACTATGAAACAATGTAGGTCACCATTCTATATAATTAAATCTCTAAGAATAAGGAAAAATAATAGCCCAACCCTATGACATAACTACCCCAAAATTGATAGAACTACAAGAATCCCTCCCCTAGACTCTATTATATCTATCCTCTTCACTTCGTAGCTATACCAAAAATGGCAGAACAACTAAACACCACCTTTGAGGTCTTACATCATATCCAAACTCTCCATTACATAGACACCCATTTTATGCCACATAAAAATCCTTCATTCCACAGAACTCTTCTTAAATGAAATTTTAACCACAAATCCACCATCCACTCCTCAACCCACTTGAAACTTACCCCAGAAACCTCTATCACCAAAATTACTATAAAGTAACTGGTTAGAAGGCCCATACCATTACATTGGATACCTATAAAACAATTATCATTCTCAATAATCAAAACTAAACTTAGGATAGGAAAAAGTAAAAGGTGTAAATAACCATCCCTCAAGATACCTCTCAGAAATCTCACAAGAACTGAAACACTACCACCATCTCATCCCAACCCTAAACCACCTCCATTCTACACAACTATCCGCAAAACCATTTCAACCTCCACACAACCCAATCTAACGACTAGTATAATTATTACACAACACATACCCTAGAACACAAATTAAGAAAACCCACCCTATATTATTAAGATAATGTCCACTTTGGGTGACACTGACTCACCGAAATGGTTTTAAAGCATGTTAGAGTATAAAAAATATTGATTAGGAAAAGGGTTTTCCCCTATTTATATTCTATAAGATTTAATATACATCATCACCAAGATAAAATAACATTTTATAAATCAATAATATTTAAACATCACATCATTAAAGAAAAAATATTGACAAGTAAAAACTCAAAAAAACATTGATTACTAGGCACACATTCATGTCTCAAACTTTCAAGTAATCTCCTCTAAGATGCCACACCTTTTCAGTACATGAACCAAATGAATGGTTTGTCCATGAAACACTTTCTCCCAAAAATCTTGGATCTATACCAGTTACTCCATGAATGTTGCATCATCCTCAATATCTATCTCTCCCCAATCATTGAAATTAGATTCATCATTAATATATCAATGGATAGAAGACATGTGGAAGACATCATGGATTTTTTTCCATCTATAGTGTAATCACTGACCGATACACCATTTCACTAACATGATCTAATACCTTGAAGGGCCCAATGAACCAAGGAGAAATCTCATTCTCCTTCCAATTCTATAATTACCTCGATGATGGGAAAAATTTATGAACACATAGTCTTGCACTATAAACTCCATGGGTCACCTCCTCAGTTCATCATATGACTTATTTCAGTCTTGAACCACCTTTATCCTCTAAAAAACTACATAAATATTCTCTATCATTCTTTGCACCACATTGAGACTCAGAACTGATGACTCTCCAACATCATCCCAATGTAATAAAGAATAACATGGAATCCCATAAAATACCTCAAATGGGACTATGATGATAGATGAATGGTATATTTTTTTTAATAAAACTCAACTAAAGGTAGGTGATTTTACCAATATCTACCAAAGTCCAATATACACACCCACAATATATCCTCTAGTTTATTGATGTCCCACCTCATTAGTCCATCTGTTTGAGGGTGGAAATAAGTGATGAGGAATAAATAAGTGTCAAAAGTGTTATGAAATCCTATCCAAACTCTTGAGGTTAAAAAATCATCATAATTTGAGATAATGGATCTTGAAACTCCATGTAGCCTCAAAACCACATCTACATACCTCCTTACCAAAATATCAATAGTACTGACTCATTGATTGATATAAATTGGGATAACTTCATCAATTTATCTATAATTACCCTGATAAAATCATATCCTCCTTGATCTTAGGATAATAATAGGATAAAATCCATCAATATTTCAACCCATTTACACTATGGAAAATATAAGGGATTTAAGAAACCACCAGGAACACAATGTGTTTCCTCAACCTACTGGAAGACCATACATCAGGTCTTGAACTCTTTCACCATTTTTTTGATCCTGGGCAACCAAAAATGCACCCACAAACCATGGTACATCTTATATACTCATGGGTGTACCACTAAAGGTGAGATATAAAACTCATGTAGGAATCCCTCATGAATCACCAATGAAAAAAAAACCTCCTATGAAACAACATCTAATTATGACCATCCTACAACCATATCTCTAGAGAATCACCGCGACCAACAAGGTTTCACATCACCTCTACCTATGAATATCTCCAATGAGACTCCTATACCTACTAAATAAAGTAAGGATAAACTATCATATGAAACAAGTATCCTTTTCTCTCAACAACTTCTGTATCTAGATGCATGGCTGCTAACTCCTCTATTACCCTTCAAGCATCTCAATACTCTTGAAGAAAATCCTTTTGGGACTTATTACTCAGTGCATTATCCCTAACATTACCCTTTCTTAAGCTGTAGGATATCTCAATGTAATAATATTAAAGAAACTATATCCACCTATATTTTCATAGATTTAAGTCACACTGGTAAAAGATATACCTCAATCTCTTATGATCGGTACATACTATAAAGAATTATCTAATGAGGTAATGTCATCACAGTTTCATTGTAAACACAACAACTTCTAGATACATACCATGGGTGTAATAATTATGATCATGAGAACATAAATACCAAGACCCATAATATATCACCACATTATTATATATCAAGTTAAATCTCAAGCCTAAATGGTAAGTATAACACAAAACTTCAAACAACACCCCTTCTTCTGGAAACTGAAGCACTAGAGCACTGATCAATCTCCCCTGAAAGTAGTCAAATACTTACTAAAACTGATCAGTCCAGATAAAAGTACGATATTTCTTGGTCATAGAAATAAATGGTGTCACAATTCATGAGAAATTGGACACAAACCAATGGTAATATTCTATAAGACCAAGGACACTACAAATCTATGATACATTCTTGTATGCTTCCCAAGAATCAACTATCTAGATATTTGATGGGTCTATTGAATAATACTAATGGGAAACTAAATTACTAAGAGAATGCACCTCCCATGTCCAAAACTTTCACTTTATAAAATTTCCATATAGTGGGTGGCATCAAAGAACCAGTAAGACAACTTAGAGATGATCGACATGTTCCTCCTTTGACTTTGAGTATATCAAGATGTCATTAATGAAAAAGACTAAAAACGAGTCTAGGAACTCATGGAAAAAAAATTACATGATACCCATGAACATAATTGGTGTATTCACAACACCAAACAATATTACAACAAACTAAAAGTACCCATACCTACACTAGAAGGTGGTCTTTGGGATATCTTCCTCCTTTAACCACAACTAATGATATCCGGACCAAAAAATGATCCTAGAAAACCAACTAGAACCTCTAAACTAGACAAAAATATATTAAATCATCAAAATCGGTTAAATATTCTTCATAATCACCTAATTAATCCTTTGATAGCCTATAAACAGCCTCAGACTACCATTTTACTTCTTAGATAATTCCACTACAGCACCCCATGATGATACACTGGTCCAGATGAAACCATCTACATCATGTCATCTATCTGAATCCTCAACTCCCACAACTCATAGGGTTTCATTGGGTAAGTATCCATTTAAATGGGAGAATAATATGACTATAAATCCATAGAAAACTTGATATAAAATAGATGATTAAATGTCATAAACTCCTTAGGGAAAACATCCATAAATTCCTCAACAATTATAGGAGCCTCCACCACCCCAGTGCCCAATAATTTCACTGAAAATCCCACCATAAAGAAGAGATGGGGATCCACACATCTACTACCCATTTTACAACCTCATTCACTAATGAACACTACACATTAACCATCCAAAGTTGAGAACACGACCTTCCCCTAGAAGCAGTTGATAAACACACATAAATAATACAACCAATCTATGATGAGGATGGAATCACACAACTATATAAATAGAAAGAAAATATCCCCATATAATTGATGCTACCCCATCATTAGTATACACCCCAACACATATAAAATAAGATGGTCTTGCCTCTAACTAGCATAGTGAACACTAGGTTCATGGGAATCCTCTCCACATCCAATCCCAAAGCTTGAACTAATGTAGGTGTAATAAAGGAGTGTAAGGATCCTAAATCAAATAAGGTATAAACAAGGGTATATGAAAAGTTGATTGTACCTCTAATAATCTCTATATACTCTAGTTATATCAACTCTATGACACGAAACTATCCATGAAGGACTCCCCCGACTTACTACGGATGACCACCACTATGGACACACTCAGTACAGGGTCCCTGAAGTAGGAGACATATTAAGGATATCCCCTACCCACCCCATAACCTCTTACTGAAACATAGGCCTCCTACCCATGTGACTGGAATTACATCGTCCTCAGCTTTTATTGAGGTTGATGCTAAAATTGACCACCTCTACTATACTGATATCTAAGAACCACTAGACATTGATGATGATGATGACCACAACCCCCACAAACATAGTAAACTAGTCCGAATCTCCCCATGAAAAGTATAGAATCTACTTTCCCCATAAGGTCAAAAAGAAAACAGTTGGGGTTGAATTTTAACTAGTCAGAACCTAGAAGACCCTAGATCTTGATATCTGCTACTAACAACTCTGCTCCTTGAGGAATCCTATTATTTTTCCTCTCATTGTAACCATCCTATTGAGTGAATACACTCAATCACCTATACTTTATTATGTACAACTAAATACATCTATAATGTGAAAGGAATAATTGAATACATGATAAAAGGGCTGAGTGCCTCCTCAAGGAACCATATACAACTCCTCATTAGGAAAAGGTCACGAAAAAATTCAAAAAGATCCTTAAACTTGATTTCAAGTTCCTACATATAAATACTTCTTTTATAAAGAGAAATTAGCTCCTACCTCTTCACTACTTTTATGGTCAATGATAAGAACTTCACCTAGAACTTCTTTTGAAATACCTCCCATGAATCATCTACCACCTTTCAATCCTCAAGACACAACATCCACCACTGACATTCTATACCCCTCATCCAACTAAATGATAGTGGGAACCAATATTTTTTCCATGCTCGGATTAGATGAAGGTGATCTCGAGATCCTCTAACTAGAACTAAATCTATATATCTGAGACTCCACCCTCATACATCTCTAAAGCTTTCAGTTGAAAGTCATGCAATGTCCTCTACCACCAATCAACCTCCTCAATTAGGTTGACCCTTCGACAGTCAATTGGGCTAGCCTGCTGAACCTCACCAACCTGAATCACACAAAAATGACTTCCATGAGACATAAATGAAAGAGAATACATGGATTTTCTTAATATCATTGTATGAAATTATATTTAAGTTTCATTTAATTCATTTTAATTTCCTAAGACCACCCAATTCAGATAATAACACAAACAATCATGATGAATGTACCTATCTTAAGTATTTACCCTAAAAGTGACATCACCTCACTTGGTCATTAAGTAGACTTAGATTACTTACATTAGATAATGATGGGGTCTAAAATCCCATTTCCTAGCCAATATCTCTATCCTAAGTCATGAACCAAGGCTGGTTGGAACTGTTTCCCCACCAACCTATGAAATTATCACAATGTCTAACTAAAAAATCTATTCTATCTCTCAACCTCACTTTGATAAAACTATTTCATGAACCCCTCACTCCAAAGGTACCTTTATTAGGCTGATAATGAAGGAATGGAAAAAATTACCCTCAATTTTCACCTTCATTTGGCCCTGAGTTAGTGACTAGCACCGAGGGTATAAAAAAATCTCACATATGGAAGGAGTTTACCCCAATAGATAAAATAGCATCGAGAGATAGTATAAAAAACTCCAAGAAACTATATAATATAAGATATAATGGAAAACCAAACCATACCATGATGCATGTATAATGTAAAAAAATACATAGAGTCTCTAAATAAATATCCAAAAGAAATCATAAGGCAATGACTTTGTAACATGTCCAATGTCCAGGCTAGAAATGTCCATCTCGACCCTCAAAGACCCCCTAGAAACTTGAAAAATAGTTTTTATATATACGGGGTGAGAATAACATGAATACTCAGTAGGATCATACCAATGGTCTCTCATTTAGATGTGAAAAGATCACACTTATGCACCAGTGGAAAAACAACAAAACCAATATGTACCTTAACATGTCAACTAATTAATCTCATCCTCACTACGAAATTCTCACCAAATAACACATCCAAGTGTAATAATATAATAAGAATAATATTGATAAAAGGGAACCTTTTACCACCTTCGCATAGATTTTTTAATTTCACACCCTAACATCGTACGTCCTGGATCTCCCATCCCTTCCGTAGAAATCCACCTAAAGACACATGGGAAACTGTATCATACCACGAACCCTACATGTAACTAGTAATCATTTCTCACTTGAAGACACCTAGGAATTGACATCATTCCAAGAACCTCATGTGAAACTAGAAATTAAACCCACATCCTCCCATAACCACTTCCATTTATCTTGGATAGTAAGGTATCATGAAAATGAAGGACATCAACCTTGTACCCTCTTACTACCATGAACTACCCCCACTATGAACCACCTAATCAATCAATCATAAGTGCACTATATACGCAATCCATCACAACCCATGCATAAGAACCTCACCTGGAAGAGAGAGTAGGGAAGAGGGGGTATCCAACCATCCATATACACCATCTTGGAGGTTGGAGAAAACACCCCCAAAAAAATTTGGGGAACGACACACAATGTGAAACATGGGTGTAGTGTGTATAGAAATCAAAATGAAAATACAATATATAATAGTCATACACACACAAGACCAACCTATTGAGGTTAAAATAAGAGAATCATTAAAACTCATAATAACACCACACGGCCTCATAACCTCCACCACTTTCACTTACACCCATATATGCATCACACAACATAAGAAAACCACAACTACAAGCCACATTCCTTCTTTTCTTTTCAATTTAATCCATTTCCAGATTTTCTAAATTTCCAACAATATTTTTTATTAAGTCCATTAATTTTATGTTTAACAATAGAAAAATTTTCTACACTTCCCATTTTAGTTCAAGAGTTCATTAGAAATTCTAACCCATTCCATTTAATCTTCATCAATTTCATTTTATTCTACCACTACTTGGAAACTAACACAACACAACACATACTAACCAAAACACAACCCATCCTCCTAATATAAAAAAATACCACATAATAGACACCATAAAAAAAACTTCATCTCATCACATACACTCCAAACATCACAACAACCACACACATATCAACCACCACACACCACAACAACATCTCATCTCAACTACCACTCATCGCAACCAATACACACCACAACCACAACAAATAAAATATTATTTTAGATTAATCAAGGGTATTATATATATTCATTAGAGTTATCTATTGTAAGATGTATCTTATGGGGGGATGAATAGTCCTTTTAAACTTTTAAACTTAATTACAAAATTATCAAATTATCATTTATTCAAATATAATATAAATGTATGTGAATGCAGTGTTCAAAAAAATAAAAAGTGGAATAAAAAATAAAGGATAAGAACACCAAAATTTTTATAGTATTTCATATCATAAATAACCTACTATACTCTTCAATATTATCCAACTTAATGAGAGAAATGGTACCCACTAAAACAAAGAAGAAGAATAAGTATTTTATAGGTGTAGAATCAACCTAGTCTATTACATGAGAGAGCAAACCTTTTCTATAATTTCTAAGAATAGAAAGAACTAAATATTATTTTAAGGATAGTATAAAACCCTTACAAAATTTTTCCCACATGTAGGTATAACAAAAAAAACCAACCTTTATAAGGAAATAGGTATAACAAAACAAAACTTGTGTGTTTATGTTTTTTGATCAGTTGATCATAACCATACACTATATATTGAATGGAGGTATAACCGTGAATGAAATATGAATTATAGACACTTACATAGAAAAATAAAACTAACTAAACTTTTGGAAGATTTTGATGAAGATGGATAGTATAAAGAAGTGAATTTTGGTCCTTCTAGAATTAATGAAGAACAAGTAAACTTCTGGAAACTAGAAATGACATAGAAAACTAGCATAATGGAATTGTATAACCATCTCTCTCTCTCTCTATTTTTCTTTTTATTAGCCTTTATTTATATACCAAACTCTAATGAATACTATTATTCAAAATAAGCTCCATGAATCTTATTCACATGAATTTTTCTTGTTTCTGCATATATATTAAAAATACATGTTTAGAAAATATAAATAGAAAACATATTACTATTTTTCAACATTTAATCCCCATGATTCATTCCTAATGTTGGTGCCATGTAGAAGTCACATTTTCAAAGAAACCATTATATGTCATGGAATCTATAACCAAAGATAATAGAGGTTAAATTCCATGGATGTCCCACACTACATACATGTAAGATAAAAATTACACATTATACATAAGGGTAAGTGAACACACTATATAAGGGTATATAAACACACCACATAAGGGTAAGAGAATGAACTACATAAAGGTATAAAATATTTTTTAAATGCTATGTAGGGGTAAAATTAAAATTCTAAACATTGTATAAAGGTAACTTTCATTTTCAATATATTACGTGAAGGTAAACTTTCATTTTTAATATATTACATAATGGTAAACTAGTAAGTTCAAGTGCTGTGTAAAGTTAGTTATAAGCATTTCATAAAGGTGTCCTATACACTGCACAAGGGTATTAAAATTTTCATAAGGAAACACTATAAGATGTGTAATGGTAATGTGTATCACACATAAGTGTACCAACTTATGTAAGGTTCATATATTAACCTATTTAAGGGTAAAGTTTAATTTCCTTTACCTACTTAATGGTTAACCAAGATTACATAATGGTAAAACCTGATTTCTAAATCATGGATAAGTGTACTTAAAATGTTATGTAAGGGTAGTATGAAAACTAAACTACTTATGTAAGGGTAGAATAGATTTCACATAAAGTTAAAGATGAAAATCCATACATTTATTAAAGGTAAAACCAAATTACATAGTCTTTGTAAGGGTACTTCCAAGCTTACCTAAGGGTAATGAATAACTTACATAAAGGTAAAAGAAATAGCAAATCATGCATGATGGTAAAGAAAATATAAAAAATATTACAAAGGGTAAAAATATATTTTCAATACCACATAAAAAATTATAGAACCACTTCAAAAAATTTAAAATTAAATTCCAAATAAACTTTTTTAATCTAAATCAAGTAAAATAAATATACAAAAAAAATTAATAAAAAATGAAAAAAATAATATTCCAACAATTAAATAATAAAATGAGAGGAGGTTTTCAATTTATCAAAATAATAAAATTCAATTAGAGGATGTTTTAATTTTTTTAAAATAATAAAATCCCATTTACCCAAAACTCCTCAACATTAACAATCTCCCAATTTTTTTTAAATTTCAAAAACCAAAAAATTTAATTAAAAAATAATAAAACTTTCTCCCACTTTTTGAAATTTATCAAAAGGAACCAATTTTTTTAAATTATTCCCCCTTTTAATAAAGAAAATTGAAATTCCAAAAACCAATTACCATATATGAACATGATTACATAAATTAGGTTAAAAATCCTACTTAAAAAAGAATAAAATATCAACCCTCTATATTCAAAAATCCCTCAAAACATAATAAATTATAGAGATAATTCTAAAACTCATAAACCCAAATTAAAATTATATATGTATTGTAAACAAAAATTTTAAAATAATTCAGCATGTTGCACTATTTAACACTTAAGGAAAAACTATCCCTAAATTGATGAAATTACACATAAAAAATGAATATAATAATCAAATCACTTTGATAATATATTCTCCACCTTAATTGATATATATCATAAAAATATATTCAAGGAATTTTAAATATATTTTTAATAAATTTAAAAATATATATTTTAGAACATAAAAGTAAACCATAAAAAATAATAACAAAAAAAGAACATGATCACTAACTAGAAAGAAAAATATTAATTGATGCTTTCCATAATAAAATATTTTATAAAAAAATATTGAAAACTCATGCCAAGAAAAATAAAGTCTTATCTAGGAATTTTTACCAGATTATGACCAATTCGATTTGAATATGATATTTTGGGATCCCATTCTATACAAGTGTTAGTCCTTTTAACATTGATGACAAATTTTGAAAGAAATAACTTTTTGTTTCTTAATGATTGAAAATTATTTAAAGATGAATCTGAAGTATAATTTCCGAATGTTTCACACTTAAAACAAGTAACATTAGATCCCTTTCCATTAGTACTCTTAAAAAACACAGTATTATACATCTCAAGAATCTTCTTTTTATAACCAAAACCATATTTGTCTTTACAAAAAATGTAAAAAAAGGTACTTTCAAACCAACTACCTTATTTATATGTTTTTTCATTATCTTTTTGATAGTTTTATAAATCTATACAATATTTATCATTTGATCATGAAAAAGAATTCCTTATTTTATTATTTTCTTAATTTAACTTCTTTCATTCTTTATCAACTTTATACATGTTATATAAAACCAATTTTAATATCCTTTCTTGATATTTATTATTTTTAGACATAAAATAATTATTTATTTCATTTACATTTATTAATTTATCATTTTATTTTTGAATAATTTCCACCTCTTTACAATTAGAAGTTGATTTTTTATAAATTTTGTTCTCTTAAAAAAACAATCATTTCCCCTTTTCAAATTAAAATATTTCTCATAATGTTTTTCAAACAATTATATAGATTTCAAAGAACCCTTTTATAATATTTTATTCTATTATTTTAATTCCTTATAACCAATAATTTCTGAATCAGTTTCATCATAATAACATGAATCTAATTCAAAATTTATTTCATATTAATAATTTATAATAACACAAGAAGAATTTAATAATAGTAAAAAGAAAGATTTAGGTAACTCATTATGTGTAACCATAAATGTTAGATTTTATGTTTTATTTTTTACTCCCCGATTCCCCACTGCTTGAATTTGAATCCTTGGTATAACTCCAACCAAAATGATAAGTTTTCTTTAGATAATTCTTGTATTTATTGTATTTTCATTCATTATTTAATTTTATACAATCAGATTTTATGTGTCCTATATTCCCATATTTATAGAATGTTAATTATGAATCACTTTTATATTTAATTGACTTACCTATCCTTTTCAATATCTCATTATACTTATTTTATCTTTCTTACTTTGAAAATTTTTCATTCTTCATAAGGTATTTCAAATATTTAGTTAGTTTATTCAACTCAATACCTTTTTCACTACTAGTGTATCCCACAATTTCATTAGAAGAGTCAAAAGAAATATTCTTATAAGATTTAAATACTATGAATTTATTTTTATAAAAACTCCACTATAATTATCCTTCAACTCTAGATCATATTGTAGAAGATATCCAATCAATTTATCCATAGTATATTGAGTGAAATCATTGATTTATTCAATTTTAACTTTCTTATAGTTCCATTTATTAGGTAATGATCAAATAATTCTCTTAATTATTACTTCACTCTTTATAGTCTATCTGAGAGAGGCCATTATATTTACAATCTTAGTGAATTGGTTGTGCATCTCACCGATGTTCTCATGATCATACATTTTGAATTCCTGAAATTATGTATGATTTATTTATTATTTGGTTCAATGAAACTTCTCAGTTCCATTACGAGTGACATTTAATGTCTTACAAATGCTATAAGTAGTTTTACATGATGAAATATGTCTATACATGTTTCTACTTAAATAAAAATAAAGTAAATTAATGAATTTATAATTTAATATATATTTGGAAGAATAAATTCTAATTTGTGCATCCTAATATACCTTAGGAAATATATAAAGTTTAATCATGATAATATAGTATTCAATACCAATATTCTTTAAAAATAACTGTATAAAATCCTTCCAATATGCATAATCACTTCCATTTAAGTGTGGTGGTCTAAGAGGATGTATGAATTTAGTTTACTAACTTTCCATTGAAAAAAAAATCTTTCCTTAGAATGTTAAGTCTAGGATAGTGTTTACACAAAAAAAATAATAAAATCATAACATCACCTATCCAATGAAGACCTAGGGTATCAAAATAAATAATAGAGCATAAAATATCCTTTAAGGAACCTCCTCTGATACCAATTTTTGACTATATTTATCTATGGAAAGATGGGTTGGGGGTGAATAGTCCTTTTTAAACCTTTCAACTTAATTAAAAAATTATTAGAGTATTATTTATTCAAACACAATAAAAACGAATGTGGGTGAAATATTCAAATATATAAACAACAGAATAAAAATATAGAAAAAACTCTTATATTTTTATAGTAGTTCTATTCATTGATAACCGACTCTAATCTTCAATTAACTCTAACTCAGTGAGATAACCGGTACCCACTAAAACAAAGAAGAAGAGGAAATATTTTACAGGTGTAGCCTCAACCTAGTCAATTACAAAACATACCAAACCTTTCCTACCTTTTCCAAGAATAATAAGAACCCAATCTTAATTTAAGGATAGACCAAAAAATTTATTACCTTTTTCCCACCTGGAGGTATAACAAAAAAAACTACCTTTCTAAAGACCAAGGTATAACTAAAAATAGCTTGTGTGTTCCATTTTTTGATCAGATGAGTATAAATAGATGATAGCTTTTTAATGGTGGTATAATCACGAGTGAACTATTCATTACAGACACAACATAGAAAAATAAAACTAATAAAACTATTCTAAGATTTCGATTAAGAATGTTGGTGTGGAGTAGTGAAATTCATCCCTTCAAGAATCAATATAGAATAAGTAAACTTTATGAAACCACTAACACCATAGAAAATTAGCAAAATGAAATTGTATGAATTTTTCTCTATCTTTTTAATTTTTTATCTACTTTTCCTTGAAATTTGTTTATATAAAAAACACTAATGACTACTATTTTTAAAAATAAACCCCACAAATCTTCTTCGCATAGGTGTTTCCTATTTCTTAAACATATATCTAAAATCAATGGTTAGAAAATATAAAAAGCAACCAAATTAAAGTTATTAAAAAATAAATCCTTGTGATTCATTTCTGATGTTGATACCATGTAAAAGTCACCATTTTAAAGAAACCACTGTCGTTCATGGAATTTATAACCCATGATAGCAGAGGTCAACTTCCATGGAAGTCCCACACTACGTAAAGGAAAGATCAAAATTCTACAGTATATATAAGGTTAAGTGAAAACAATATATAAGGGTAAGTAATAACTTATGTAAAGTTAAAATAAAATAAAAAATCACGCATAAGGGTAAGGAAAACCTAAAACATGTTACATAAGGGTAAAAAGTGATTTTTTAAAACCACTTAAAAAATGATATAATCACTTCAAAAACATTAAAATTAAATTCTAAATAGACTAATTCAATCTAAATCAAGTATAAAAAATACAAATAATAAAATGAAAAATTTATATTCCAATAATTAAATAATAAAATTATATGAGGTTTTCAATTTATCAAAATAATAAAACTCAATTTGAGGAGGTTTGAAATTTATCAAAAAAATAAAACCTCATTTACCCAAAACCCCTAAAAAATAACAATATAATACTTTATTCAACAATTTTATGGGCATTCTCATAGAGACTGAGATTCCATAGGCCATCATTTCATTAGCTGTATGTATGTTCTTATCTATTTTTATATGCGGTTATTAAATTCAACACACACAACAAGGTTAACCAAGTCAAAATCCACAACAACATAAAAATATCAATATAAGGTAAAGATAAATGGAAATATCAAGCATGCTCAACATATAAGAAAAACAAAGGAACAAGTAAACCTTATACGATTTATTCTTTTCTCTATAAATTTCAATTAAACTAATTTATTATATTTATTAATATGGTGTATAAAATATCCCCAAAGGAAAGAAAAATCATTATATTCCCACATGTACATCTAAATAATGAAAGATAAAGGATCACATACCTCAAACAAATCTTTCCAAACTATTTCACATGGTTGGAACAAGAGGAAGGTGATCATAGAGCACCACAATGTGAGCGAACACCATAATAAACCTAGAAGAAATAATCCCAAATCAATCCCTCTTTATAACACTACAAAAAAAATCCATCTACTAATGGAAAACCTTCTCTAGAATAAGGAATAGGTGAGAAAATAGATAAGAGAGGGAAATTACCTTATAATTTCTAAGGATTGATCTCAGTATTCCCAAAGTTAATAAACAAAAGGAGTGGGTGAAAGAACACTCAAAAACACATAAGAGATACAAAATAATCAAGAGAATAGGCTGAAGGATGGTGGGGTTTGAGGGGGAACAATAATTTATGGTAAAAATATAAAACAAAAGACCATGGCGCAACACCCCTCACTATAGAGAAAAAGTGACGACAAAGGATATGACCATGACATATGAAAAGGGACCGCCCTATAGTATGGCTAGTCAATGATTCATATGAGAATCACGGAGAGGTCTACACCATATATTTTATTAAACAAGAAAAATACTATGGTTCAAGTTAACTTACCACACCATAGAATGAAATCGCCAATAAGAATTCCATTCCACAACCCTACCCTATGATGTAGCTACCCATAAATCAAAAAAACCACAAGAATCCCTCCCTTGGACTCCACTCTAGAGCTATGATGAAAATGATAGAAATATTAAACTCAAAATCTAAGGCCCTACACTACATCCAACCTCTCCATGATGTTGGAACCTATTTTATGATGCAACATAAGCCTCCATGCCATGAAATCCCTCTCAACTAAAATTTCTACCACAACTCAAATATTAACTCCTAAAATCCTTCAGAACTTTCCTCAAATACCTCTATCCCCAAAATTCAAACAAAGTAATAGGATAGAAGGATTATAATATTACAACTCTTATCACACAAGTCAATATATTTTTCATCATCCATATTCATTTACTAGATCAATATTACATCACTCATTTCAGATTATTTATCTCTGAGTTAAATTAAGTACATCCCATAACTATATCAGATTTATTAAATTTCATAATTAATTCATTATTTATATATCTTGAGGAAACCATATTTCACCAACCATAACAACCTATGGCACCACTACATAAAAAATCTATAAAAACGTTTTTAACAATAATTTTAGTACCTCTTGATTAAGAACCATGATAGACCACATTAACTACATAAATCCACCATAAAAATGTTCAAACAACACCTATTACACCATAAGTATAAAAACCATACCCAATCCCCATATACCATAATTATATAAATTTAACATTATGTAGTTATGGAAGCAAGTAATAGCGCAATCATATATCAACAGTAAACAATTTTTTTTTAATTATTCTACATTTTAAAATTATCAAGAAATTATCATAACAACATTATAAATTAAACAATTCAAGATTTTATTATCCTTAATCACATTAAAATATTATTTTCATTCAACCAATTAAACATGTTTCACCATATCAACAACAATACGAGAATCCCAAAAATCTTTCTCAACATAATACAAAAAATAAAAACAATACAATATCTTGGAAATTATATCAACACATGTGATTCACTTATCCCATTTATGACATTTAATCCTATTAATTATATTAATGAGGACATTTAAAATTCCTTAACCCAAGAAAACTCATGTACGATTAATCCACATTTAACATAGAAAAAATTAGATTCAGAATCCCCTATCTCAAATTACGATTTAGCAACATCATACTAAGAGAAGAGAATAAAACCAATATTAAATACCAAAAGTTTCTGTATGATTCACCATTGAACATAAATCACATCATATCAACATATATCTTAGTAAAAAACCTTAAAAAATAAAAAAAACATGCTATCATGAATTGGCCTAAACCGTCCATCCATCAGATGCCTGAACTGGCTTGCGATGTACCTGAGGGGTTCCATTGATCCCCCAAGACTGACAATAAGATTCACAAGCATCAAAAGAAAAAAATATATTTGGGAATGATTTAACCCTTAAATAAGAGTATTGTAATAGTATAAATTCTAAAAGAATTTCAATATAACCCATCTATAAGTCAGACATCTATTCCAAATAAAATAAAAAAATAAAAAATACAAACAATTTAAATAATTAAAAAAACAATAAATTTAAATAAAATGAAATCCTTTAACTCACCCTATAAATTATCTATCATAAATATATCTATGAGTACCAATGTGACTATAAATATGAATCTAATAATAACTATAACTGAAATTAGTAAAGGCCTACTTGGATGATGGGATAAAAGAAACTAAAATAAAAAAAACTAACATACATGGTCAACTATTCCTTATGAACCATGGTCTCACTCCATCCAAAACTAGAACAAAAACACTCCAATATAAATGAAAACTGATCCATAACCTGATATTAAAATATAAAATAGGCGGGAGCATAAAAATTCCTAGTATTCCCCACCCGCCTTACCACATTATTTCTCTTTAATAAAAGATAAATTCTCATGCCAGTTTGAAAATACGAATAGAAAATAAGTTTTCCATTTTCAAATAAATTCAATATCAAACCTTTTAAATTTCATTTTATTTATCTTTTAAATGAAAATAATCACTTAGAAAAAATCTCATAGACCTGCACCATTGTTATTGAAAACTCCAATTTGAAAACTAATAGATACTAGTTATATCACTTATAAAGCAAGGAGAGGAAAACAAGTATTTGTGATAGTAGGAATTTTTATATAGGCCATGGGGAGTTAATATGTGGTTTTAAGAGAGAAAAAAGGTAATATTTTGGGTAATATATTGTGGGTCCCATGAGAAGGTGGATGTAGTGGAAATTATTTATAAAAAAGGTATAAATGGGGAACTAGTGGGGGGATGTGAGAAATTATTTTGAGATCAACCTATTGGATATGGTGGGAGATTTGGGAATCCCTCTTGAGTATTCTTCCTCTCATAGGTGTATCTCTTCTTTCATTATTCCTCTATAAATTCTTCTACTTCCACCCCTTCCTCCTATAATTTTGGTTCTGTTATATTCAATATATACAAAGAAGCCCACCCTAAGGGGACTATTGGTGTGAGGGTTTTTGTTATATACTATATTTTTATCTTGTTCCACAATTTTGGTTCTATTATTTGGTCTAACATACCATTTTTTTCCAATGTATGAAATTTTTGGTCATATAATCAATAGATTATAGTGATAGGAATATAGATCTCAAGTAATTTTGGTGTGTGAAAGTGGGATTCTACCGACAATTTTAGTTAAGGGATTCTGAGTATAGATAGACAGACCTTTTTATAGGTATAAAACTAGGGATACCATATGAATGGTTTAAAGTCATGGATACCTTATATTCATTTTATGGATCCACCTTACACATTGGTTTAAAAGTTTGGTTTTAATAATATCCTTTTAAATAAGTATTTGTTTTTTTAAGAAATACTATGTGTTTTGTTTTTAAATTCCCACTATGTTTACAATTTCACTGATAATATAAAATATCAAAATTTTCTAATCCAATAGGCTAAACCAAATGATAAAACTTGCACCAAACAACCACAATATAGTTGTATAATTCATAAAATATCTGGTATAAATTGAATTAAAAATAAGTGACATAAAAAAATGAGAAGAATTTATGATATAGGATGAATGAGTAAGAGTAATAATCAATATACCACCAATTCTCCCACTCAATCTCACATCCGAATGAAGCACTCTAAAAAATCCCTTTCCACCCTTTACTCTAACCCCAACCTCCCTTTATTATAAATTTTCTTATTCCTCATGTATCCAGTTGGTCCTCTATAGAATAATCTCTTGTTACCAACCATATTATATTTTATAATGAACCATATAAACCTCTAAAAATGATTCTCAGGTTGTCTCCCTCTTTCCAATGCTACCTAACAGCCTCCCCGAATTCCCATCCTCTGTATGCTCCCCAATGTGTCTTCTAGCCATGTCACAATATATCTCACTTTCCCCACCTTTAAAATCAATATATTATTAAAGACTTAAGTATTATAATGATGTTCAATGGGTGAATACTTCTTCAAAAATTCTATATTTATTTTTATACCACTCAATAAAAAATGTTGCATCCCAGGACATGGAATTATTTCCCATCTCATCAGCTACCTTCTTGGGTCAATGTAACCAATTGAATTTAGTAATATAATTCAATAAACAACTTTATAAGTATCTTTAGATAGCCAAAATACTTCATATTTTTCAATATTAATGAATAATTTTTTCCATGTATATTCCTGAAATCCACCTCTTATCATTGCATTTGTATTTATCCATCATTCTCCCACTTGATGGTCGAGATAGTAGGTGCACCATGGGCGTACTATGAGTGTATTGTTGTAGCTAATTTTTGATAATGTTGTCACTTTTTTAACACACATTTTACATTAATTTTAGGTTCATAAACTCTATAGACTAAATCATGATGGGTAGAAAATTTTTAGCGGGGTTTAAACTTATTTGGAATTATAGGAGGATCAAATATTTCCAACTGGGATTCTAAGTTTTATGTGAGTTTAAAACCAAGTTGAACGACCTTATCCTTACAATATTTTATCTTCTTATGATCAATGCTTTATTTTTAAGGATCCTTAATTTATTAAACAAATGTATCTATAAGGTTATAGTCAGAGGCATACACACTATCATCTTCAACATTATGTTCTTCAAGTGCTCTAATACCAAAACCAAGAGAACTCATTCCTGAATTAAAAGAAAAAAGATTATCTTTCTTTGAAAAAGTTTCCTAACAACCCACTTTCTTTCCCACTGAAAACCATGATCATTTCTTTTCCAAAAACTCAAGATAATTTTTGAAGGAATCAAATACCAGACCATGAAATTAATGATTTTGAATGAGCACATAAATTAGTATTCTTTGAGAAGAGTTAATATCATTATAATGAGTAGGATTACCTATATAATTTCTAATATAAGTCTTCAAATTCTTAGTATCATAAAATTTTACTTCCAAATAATTTGAATAAAGATTTATAAAATCTCTTCTAGATTCCTCAAGAGCATCTTTGCTTGATCCTTTAGCAAGAAATACACCAAGAATCCTATCAATTCTAGTGTGTAATTGAACACAAAGATGCTGCTAAGTATATGAACATAGCGGTGAATTTTATGTAAGATTTAGGAATAGTGAAACAATATCCATACAGGAAGATAGGGAATCACTTAATGAATAAAATAATCTCCTTCTCTATTCATCATTCTCGTTTCTCTTAGCCTCATCATTTAAGGATAAGTAGTACTCTTCCTCTTTATCTTCTATTGAATTCTAAAGACTGATTGTATCTTATCTTTTATGAGAAACTACTTGTGAAAACATAAATATTTCATTGACGAAAGAATAATTTAGTATAATGACCCTTAGTGTTCATATAGAAAATTTGTTTCTTTTATTGTGCTTGAAATGTTCAAGAAATTATTAAACTGAAAAAATGATGTTTGAAAATAGAGCTCTACTGAAGTTATCCATCCAGTTGAATTAGTGTCATTGAATGTTGGTGGATCATCTATTTGAATAGTAGGTATGGGATAAAATGATACCATCGACACATATAACATAAGTTTATAAATAGTTTCACTCAAGATGGAAGTGTAGACAAACTATTCAGTTGAATCCTTCCATTCCCATTAAATTGAGGAGAATATATGGATACTGCATCCAACAATATCCTACTTATCTATGAAACTAACTCCCAGAAGATCAAGCATTGGCAACGCAAGGGGGAAAAAGTTCCCCACCAATGCCATCATCATCCCATACTATTGGAGACTTCATGCCCCGAAAAGTGGTAATTCCCCCTAGAATCCATTCACTAGTGGATGATTATTCAAGTGATAGTCAATGGTATGCCTCAGTTAACACCATAGATCTCAACATGCACAACCTTCTCATCTGGTGTCATCAAGATCGCCTTCGCTACCGTTTGTGCTTCTTGATTAGGTAGAGCCACCTAGACCATGCCGTGATCAGCTGCACTCTACTATGGACCAGTCTCAGGCATCTGGTCCTCATCCGGTGGTCACTCCATAAGCTTCGACTAGTGAGCAGCGGGATATTTCTAGTACTAGTCAGCTACCGGTCCAGCCGACAGGCCCCTCCACACCTCCTATCATAGAGAGACCTCCTTTAAGTAGAAGCTCATGACTTAAATAGAAGTATTATGTCCTCAAACATCATTACAACATTCTAGCAAGGCTCTCCATTCTTGATGCCCTTCTCCTGTTAGCAGATATGCGTGAAGCCCTTATCGAGGCTTTAAGAAGCCCCCTCCAGTTTGAGATGGAGGTAAAAACTACAAAAGCCTTCCATGCTGAGGCAGTTGAGCATGCTAAATGCTAGTACATCATTTAGTTCTCTAGAGAAGATGAAAAATATTCCATAAAGGGTCACATTATCCCACTGCACATCACCGACTAGTTTAATGGTGTGGATGTTCGTCGCTATCTTATCGATACAGGATCCGAGATCAACCTAATCCCAACTTGGAAACTTTGAAAACTGGGGTTGTCTGAGGATGATATGAGTCCCTCTGACCTAAAAATCCAAGGCTATGATAGAACGAAATAGTCACTGGTCAGTAATATCCTCTTAAAAACCCAGTTCGGCAGTTTGGTATCCAATACCGAGTTCATGGTTGTTTTGTAGGACACTACTTACAATACATTGATGGGTAGGACATGGCTCCACCTTCATATGGTGGTCCCTTAATCATACAAATAGTGCCTCAAGTACTCCCTTAATGGTCAAGTGGGTGTACTTCAAGGTGAAGCATCTTTATTTGCCTCTTGTGAAGCCTGCTATCTGGATGAAGAATATTACAAGAGCAAGGAAAAATAGATTCAGGCTAATGAGGTTGAGCATACTCCGACAGTCACTGACCCGTCTACAGATCTAGATGATGACTACATATTTCCAATCCACCGATTGGAGGATACAACCCTGGACGTGGGACAATTATTCTTCATTTTAGGAATGATGGGGGAGCACATTAACAAGTCTAAGCAACACCAAAATACCATTTCATACTCCTACACAAATCAACCTCAGGTGATCCCAGAGTCCCCTACACCCATAAGGTATCGGGATGCCCACCCCATGGGAACGACAATACATAATAATTTCTTGTTTTTCTGGTCTGAGATAAACTGGATCAAGTCGATGTGCCACTATTGCTTTGATATCATCAAGCATGTCCCCTTAGGTCGAAGACCAGATGGAATCATATATACAACCTTCATCGCTATGGTTTCGACAGCATAGGAGTCCCCCAATGTAGTGTCCACCGCCACTCAGACTAGAACCCATCTCCAATTTGGATCATTTTACTCAAAGAAAACTCCTCCCACTAAGGATCCCTCCTCCATAAGTGAATAAGAGGATTTGGAGAATTCTCCCATCACCTTTGAAGGGAGTGTCTCTACCACGATTGATGAAATGGTGCAGGTGAATCTCGGTGGCAAGACAGATCTGAAACCCACACTGATCAGTGCCGCTATGCCTCTCAAGGAACAACAAAAGTATGTGGAATTCTAGAAGCATCACAATGATGTATTTTCCTGGAGTTACAATGATATTATATGGATATATCCTTAGGTATCCATCTACCACATCAGTCTCTCAGAAAATCATCGCGGGTTCAAGAATACTCCCATAAAGATGCACCCTTCTCACGGTGCCATGGTCGAGGCTGAAGTTGATAAGCTCATCAGAGCCAATTTTGTTAAGAAGGTCTAGTACCCCAAATATCCATCCAACATTGTGCCAGTCAGGAATAATAATGGACAAAGCAGAGTCTGCATCGACTTCTAAGATCTCAACCTTCATTTTCCAAAGGATGATTTCCCCTCCTTGTGACAGAATTGTTAATTGACACTACAACTAGGTTCCAGGACCTCTCCTTAATGGATGGGTACTCTAGGTATAACCAGATCCGAATGTTTCCAGAGGATGAGGAGTCTACGACATTCAGGACACCACAAGGTACTTTCTATTACCAAGTAATGCCCTTCGGTTTAAAAAATGCAGCTACCACCTATTATCGGGATATGCATCGCATATTTAAGCTGATCCTAAGGAAAATGGTGGAGTGCCACATGGATAATCTGGTGGTCAAATCTCTCCAGTGCCAGGACCATCTCAAAGACCTTGAGAAATTGTTCGGCATCCTTCATTTCCGCCACCTGCAGATGAACCCATTTAAGTATGCCTTTGGGGTCACCTCTGGAATGTTTCTCGACTTTGTTTTTAGATAAAAGGGCATAAAAATCGACCCGGAGAAGATCAAGACCATTAGCCATCTATCTCCCCCAAGAAACCTCCTAGAGTTTCGAGGTTTCCAAGTTCAATTGGCCTACATATGCTGATTCATTGCGAATTTTCCTGGAAAGTGTAAGCCCTTTTCTCTATCATGAATAAAGGCATTGTTTACCAGTGGGATGAATAATGTCAGACAAATTTTGAGGAAATCAAGCAGTATCTACTCCAACCTCCGGTCTTGATGACACCAGTTTCGGAAAATCCACCGGTCCTTTATGTGACTGCCCAGGAATGATCTCTCAGTGCCCTTCTTTCTCAGAAGAACAATGAGGGAATGGAGAATAGTCTCTACTATCTCAGCTACATGCTCCTCTATACAGAGACCAGATACTCTTCTATTGAGAAGAGTTTCCTAGAGATAGTATCCGCATTTCAAAAATTACGAAATTACTTTCAGATCCATGAGGTATAGCTGGTGTCCTGGGTGGATCCACTGAAATACATCATGAACCTCCCTATATTGACAGGCCGTCTAGCTCAATGGGTAGTAATCCTCTAGTAGTTTAACATCAGGTTTATCCCCCAGAAGGATATTAAGGGGAAAGCATTGCAATACTTCCTTGTATCCCATCCAGTTCCCACTGACCATTCCCTAGACCTTGATTTTCCCGATGAGGCCATCCTCTCAGTAGATCAATCCATTCCATGTTGGAAGATGCATTTTGATGGTGCTTATCAAAGCCCTACCGGCATAAGGCTCAATGACCCTAGGCTCAATAGAGTAGGTCTGGGTATCATCTTCATTACCCTAGCACAATCCATTCTTCCATATTCATTCCTACTATCATAGGGAAATACCAACAATGAGGCAGAATACCAGACTCCCATCACTGGCCTCTAGTTGGCCCATGAGATTGAAATTCCACACTTACATGTGAAAGGGGACTCTAAAATAGTCATCAAGAAAATAAATGGTGAAAATGTCATCAGAAAGTCATAACTCTTAACACTGTTGGAATGCACCATCTAGCCGATGGTCTAGTTCCCATCTCGGCTAGAAGTTACTCATGTCCCTCAATCCTAGAATGGTTGAGGTGATGCCTTGTCCATCCTAGCTGCATCACTTGTAGAGCTTGAACTGGATGATTTGGTTATCCATGTGGCACACCATAGATTCATCACTCCCATCACTCCAGATGAAAATGAAAGCCTATAGGTATGACACCTTACTACCAACGCCTCCACATCAGGACCTCCAGGTCCCCCAAATGTAGTTATTGAGGTGACTCATGACTGGAGAACCTCCTTTGTTGAGTATCTTCAGAATGGTCATCTCATGGTGGATCGGGCCGAGTGTGAGCAAATCTGATGCTTCACATTATAGTTTACCCTCTAGAGTGGTCCTGGTCTTGAGTAGATTCTCTAAAAGTGCGGATTTAATGGGGTTCTCCTCCATTGCATTCAAGGAGCTAAGATTCCTCAAGTCATGTAGGAGGTTCTTGCTGGTTCCTATGGGGCTCATCAGACCAGGCTGAAGTTATCTCACCAGATGTGGTGGCTGGGATATTTTTGGCCCTCTATGATCTGTGACTGCATCAATTTTTCTAAAAGGTTCCATGCATGCCAAATTCAGGCCAACTTTGTGCATTAGCCACCAGAGCCTCTCCACACCACCAAGTACTCTTGGCCCTTTGTAGTCCGGGGACTCGATGTCATGGGGCCATATCCACCAGCGATAGCTCGACAATGAAGGTTCATCATAACCTCTATGGATTTCTTCTCCAAGTGGGCAGAGGAAGTTCTGCTCAAGGAGGTCAAGTCCCATTATATCATTGACTTTGTGAGCTCCAACATCATCTACCAATTTGGAGTCCCTCATGCCATCCTCACTGATAATGGCACCAAGTTACAAGCATCATATTTGAAGAAATTGTATGACAAGTACAACATCTATTCTAACTATACCTTTTGCTACCACGTGCAAGAAAATGGGAAGATCAAGGCATTTAACAAAACCCTCTCTAACATTCCTTAGAAAATAGTTGGTCAGAACAAGAAGAGTTGGCCAGAAAAGATCCCTAATTCCATTAGGGCTTATTAGATGATGACTCATAATTCCACACAGGTGACCCCATACCCCCTGGTGTACGGAACAAAGTATGTCCTACCCATCGAGATTTAGATGCCTTCATTGCGCATAACTATCTATGATCAGAAAGCACCAAATAAAGTAGCTTAAATCCATCTGGATGAATTAGAAGCACTCGATGAGAATAGGATTTGTGCCCTGAAAAATCTAGAGAGGCATCAGAACAAGATATCTAGAGCTTTCAATAAGAAGTTTCACCTCCGATCTTTCTTGCAAGGTGACTTAGTGTTGGCCTTGAGAACACCAATGATACATGGACAAAGACTACCCAAATTGGAGACCAAATGGGAAAGACCTTAAATCATTCACAAGGTTTATCCCAATGGCACATACTCCCTGGTTACCATGGATGGTGAGTATATAAATCCTCCCACCAATGCCATGTTTTTCAAGAAATACTTTTTCTGAGAAAATGGATGCTACGTGAACTTAAACTATTATGTCCTGCATGACATTAAATTGTATGTTATCCCACAAGAAGTTAAAAGGTATCTGGTCCCACACGACCTTAAACTATTCCGTCCATACCACAAGACGTTAAAATGTGTGGTTTCTTTGAACTGAAGGATGTAAAACTATACAGCATTTGTCCTGTAGGATGTGAAACTGCAAGCAGCAGAAGTGCCATTACAGTCCTACATGACCTTAAACTATACGATCCTACATGAACTTAAACTATATGTCATCTCGCACGATGTTAAGATGTAGATGGTACCACATGACCTTAAACTATATAACGTATTTGCTGCATGACTTTAAACTGCATAACACCTCCAAGAACTATGTATGGATTGATTCCCATATTTATGGGATACGTAGGAATGATCATACGTGATCCCACCCCTAATTTTTCTATTTGACTACCCCCTAGGTGTAGTTCTCTCAGAGGATCCTGTATGGTGTAGTGTAAACTTCTTTAGCCCCGTCGGAACTAGATTTATGTTGACCTCCCCATGTGCCCCTCTCGTTCTTAAATTTTCCCTCGTCCTCACCGCATGACGTTAAACTGGATGGCCTTTTCAGAACTATGTATGGATTGATTACCATCGTCACGGGGTATGTAGGAACTCCCAGATATTTTTGTCCATAGGCCCAACCCCAAGCTCCAAAATCACCCCCTTTGGTTAGGCCTTTTGGCCCAGATACCTCCCCTCTTCCTCACCGTAAGACGTTAAACTACACGACCTTTATATAACTACATACGACATGATTCCCATTCTCATGGGATATATAGGACCACCCAAACATCCAGTCTTTGGGTCCAAACCCATCTCTTAGAAACCTCCTTATCATTCTGGCCTCTCGGCCTGAGTCCTTCTAGGTGAGGGGTATACAGAGTGGTATGGGCTTATATCCCCATTCACGTTGGGTTTGTAACAACCATGCCACATACCTATTTCTCCAAAGATCCCTTCGATCCCCTATTCTAAACTCATCTTTTTGAGTAGGATTCACTTAAGTTGGGCCCCTCTACCCTCTCCGACGATTCACCAATGTGCCTGAAAGTACTCTGGTTCAGAACCTAGAGTGTCAGATTCTACCTAGACATGATTTCGCCCATTTTTCAGGCATCATGTACCCTTAATTTGTGTTTTTATCATATTTCACATCCTAAAGGACCCCCAAATGGCATGGATACTCAGACTAAGGGATCTCCTACCATTTTGGTACAATGTCCTCGAGGGTTTCAAATGAAAAATTGATACAAATCCCACATTTTGAATATGGTCAGCGGTTGATGTTCATTTGTTTTTCCCATTCCAGGTCACACGATATGGATAATGTGTTTTGAAAATGATCAACAGTTATCATCTATCTTCATGCCAACCCCATCAATCCTTAAATATCAGTTGCATGATTCACATCATTTTCTACCCCATCATGTCCAAGTGGAATTTTGACAATCTTAGTACTATCCCTCAGGGAACATTTGCACGTTAGGAGGACAAAGCCATGGTAAGTCATTATTCAAGGCTCCACACGGATTTCCCCTTTATGAGTATCCCATGAGTTTCAAATACCTCTTCTGCCCTTGTTTCCCACACTGATTTTGACTCATGTGGGATTAGGGATCAGATTGAGGTCTGCTTTCTCTTAGAAGAGTTTCGCTTCTCCATGGTATGATATATAAGACCTTAAAATAATATCTCCTTACACTTCCTCTCTTTAGAACTACATATGGATTGATTACCATCCACATGGGATATGTAGGAATTCCCATAAATCTCGTCTTTGGGTCCAGCTCAGGTTCTACCAATCATCTCTTATGTTTATCCTTTTAGGCCCTGACTTTGATAGGATCCCATGGTGTGGAATGTGTGGGCTTATGTCCTCATTCACGTCGAGTGTGAAATAGTTGCACCACAGACTCCCCTTCTAAGAGATAGTCCCTTCTACCTTTTGTCCCCCATGACATTAAACCGTATGTCTTCCCACATGACGTTAAACTGTATATGGTCCTACATGACCTTAAACTGTTACATCCTGCATGATGTTAAATTACACTCTCAGAACTATGTATGTCTTGATTCCCATCCTCATGGGATACATAGGAACACCTAGACATTTCATCCATAGGTCCAGCCCCATATTTTCTGACCTTTATTGGCCCCTCGGCCCGAGGTTTCTTCCTCTGAATCGTATGTGGTGTGATGTGGACCTCATCCTCATTCATGTTGGGTATGATTTATCACATCATGTGAATTCCCCCTATGGTCCCACATGACTTTAAACTACTGTGTCTTTATTGTATGATGTTAAAATGCACTGGTTGGTCCTATCACACAACCCTAAACGATGACATTATCATCCTAGCCGCATGATGAAAAATGGAACTGCATCATGATGTCCTCACTTGAGAGGACATCATGTTGGGTATTGGTCATACACCATATCGTTTTTCAATGCCTAAATGAAGCTTGAATCCTATAGAGATACTGGGATTCTCTCTCCTAGGTTTATCACTTCACAAAAAAAGCACACACACATCTACCCTAAAGGAAAAACAAGATCTATCAAATGCCTCTTCTTTTAGTGAGAAGGCCAGACCCACATGACCTTATTATCCTTGAAACTGGGTACCTTACCATGCTATATTAAGAACTAAATATAGCTTGATTTTCATTCTCATGGGGTATATAGGAATGCTTGGGAACTTTTCCTCGGGCCCATCGTAACTCTCACTTTCGGTCCCT
This sequence comes from Viscum album, assembly GCA_963277665.1. Classification (NCBI taxonomy): domain Eukaryota; kingdom Viridiplantae; phylum Streptophyta; class Magnoliopsida; order Santalales; family Viscaceae; genus Viscum; species Viscum album. Next base: position 1,059,206,652 of record OY728133.1, read on the forward strand.
CGACCTAAAAGCTTTCCAGGGAGCATATTGTGGTATGGAATTATGTCCTCATTCGAATTGGGTTTAATACTTACTGTACCATGTTTCTCCCTCCCTCATTTCAATCTAAGGTCCGAGCTCTAATACCATAAACTAAGACCACTCATTTTCCTCACCACACAACGTTAGACTACATGGAAACTACAGAACTACGTATGGATTGATTCCCATCCTTATAGGATACGTAGGGATGCTTGGACATTCCGTCTTTAAGTCCAGCCCTAGGAATATTAAATCCTACCCCCTTTTTTGGCACCTTGGCCTGAAATATTTTGGGAACATGTGGTGTGGTGAGTACCTATTGGGTTCTCATTCATGTTGGGTTTTCTAACAACCACACCATGCTCCTTCCTTATGGGAACTATGCATTGGGTTTGGCTACTTCGACACCCTACACACAATACATCTAACCCAGTCCCCCTTAATGGTTTACTATACAACCTTATGCTAGGAGCATGAGACCCCAGGACCCTTTTCCTCAGAAAGGGATTCAACTTTATCTATTTGACATGTCTCATTGGTGTACTCGAACACGACGTTGGTGTATAATTTTCACATAAAAATTTCCTTGTTTCATGTACACGCTTCATGAGACATTTATTTGGATTCCCATCCTCTTCCACGTTAGAAAGGGACCCCCTTTATAGCCTGGTATAATGCCACATTGGCTCACCTACCATCTTGGGCCAACTCCCCCGAAGAGCATTGAAAACATTTGCGACAGGTCCCACGTTTCAAACATGGTCAGCGACCGACCCTCTTTTTTCTGTCCCCATTCCCGGCTAACATGAAGTGGATGATGTGTTTTAAACATGGTCAGCATTTATCCTCTATTTCCATGCCACCTTCATTGTGGTCCAGATCGCATACATCATGATTCACATCTTTCCACTCCCTTATGTTCAAGTGGAATTCCAATGTACTTGGCTTTCCCCCTTCGCAAATCTAGGTGCGTTAAGTAGGAAGGTAAATATTATTGGGAAGTCATTCACCTAGCATCCCATTGCCCCTAATATGTGCCTACCTATACTAGGAAAGTTCCATAACTACTCCTTGTTTCCCATATCGAGCATGACTCACTTGGGATTAGTGGTTTTGGTAGGATGTGTACTGGTGTAGCCAATCTGCACATGCCCTTTATCCTGCATAATGCTAAAATGCACTCTCATAACTACGTTTGGATTGATTCTCATCCTTATGGGATATGTAGAGACGCCTAGGAATTTCACCTCGGTCCCAGCCTTAGGGTCATTAACCCTTTTGGCCCCTCAGGCCCGATCATAGTCAAGTCTCTATGACCTTAAACTGAGAGCCTATAGTCCATGAAACATGACGTTAAACTATTATCCTCAGTCCATGCAGTATGACCTTAAAACTATGTGCAACGCCATGTTCATATGACATCAAACTATTCCATTCATTGTCTGCATCCTTATGATATAAAACTAAAAAGAATTCCTGGTACTCACTAGAGAGTTTCTGTCTAGATGTAGGTTTGATCCTTGATCATATCGATGCGCTCAACTAATGTGCTTCCACCACGGTGGCACAATTTTAAGAGTGTTGGACTCTATTTGAACAACCAATCACTCCACCCTCCATGATTTTCATGCCCTTTAATTGGATCCTCATTTCCTTTCACGTCTGATGGAACCCCCTAATAGTATGGATGCTCAGCCTACAGCTTGCCTACTATCCCGGGCTAACATTCCAGAACACCAATGGGTAAATTTTTAACTCATGATCCATGTTTCAAACATGGTCACCAGTCAGCCATCGTCTGTTATACCCATTTTAGGCTAATGAAATAGGGGTACTATGTTTTTAACATGGTCAAAAATTATCCTTTATTGTCATGCCACCCCTATAACGTTCCAAATTTTGGGTATCTTGATTCACAAATTCCACTCCCGTATGTTTGGATTTATTCTAACGCCCCTAATGTTACCTCGCTCGTGCACTAGAGTACATTGGGAAGGTGATAATTTGATTGTTCTGATAGATTCATTCACTGTTCAAGCCTCCCCCTTTCTTATTGGAAGCCCAGATGGGTCGTTTATACCCCAGATGCCCGAAATTTGGTTGGCATTCCCACAATCAAACAAAGTGACGATGCAACCATCCCTTGTTTCTCACATCAATCACGACCCATGTGAGCTTAGGGATGAATTGCTAATTATTTCACAATTGTGGTCAGAATTCATTAAACTGAACAAACAAGTGAATAATATATTCATGCACATAGTTCAGAATAAGAACCAGCAAAGAAGAATAAGTTTATGAGTTTGGAAAAAATAGGTCCCTTATAGATTAAAATTTTGGATGGATTTCTCCAGTGTTTCCACCTTCTGACTAGTGGACTCCAGCATTGCTTCCCGCCCCCCCCTGAGATCTGTCTCTTCATCAGTAGTTGCAGATAGTAACTCATTAGACTTGGCCTATTCTTGTGATTGTTCAGTTTGGATCTCAATCATTTGGCTATTCACCTGCACTATCTACTCTTAATCATCTACTAGCTGCACCCTTAATTTCTTGATGAGATCAAAGTGGTTTTCAATGAATGTCTCCCTTTCTTTCGCTTGGTCTTCAGGGCTTCGAACCTCCTGCTCTGCCTTCAAGAATGCATGAGTATTATCTGACTATTTTCGGCACTGAGAAATGTCGGAACGTTGGCTATTCTCCCGTATCTTCTCCACCATGTAATAATGGATCATTACATGAAGATGGTGAGAATTTACCCCTCTAGTGTAGAGAAAGCGTAGCCAGGTGCGGAGTGACCCAATCAGTCTTATCCATTCTACCTACGGCTAGCTGAGAAATAATTTGATGAACTTACACACCTTGAGCCGTTTCATATGGCTCTCCTACACAATGTTCAAGTCAGAATCGTCTATCTCCTAAGGGTCCATAGGCCTATACTCAAGGAAAGAATCCAGGAGTTCAGTTGAAGGGTCCTCTTCTATAATTCCTTCTTATTCAGTGACTTCACCCTCATCGGGTTAGAGATCCACCCTGGTAGAATTTATTCCCATTATTTCAACCTCCGTCTCATCAAGTACCGGGGTGGGGTCACCTCGAATGGTTGCTTCTGCATGAGTTGATGTGGTCACTGATGAGGATCCTGCAGATGTTTTAGACCCGATGGTCTGTTGGGCCTCCAACCTTGAAATCACTACATTGTGGATCAGGGTCTTGGTTAACTGAATTTTATATAAAAGAATAGAGCTAGCGAAGATAAAGGCTTATGGGAGCTAAGCACGATAGTTTCCAGTGCCTATATCATAGCGGGAACCACCACCACAGGAGATCCTTTGAGATTTGTTAACTCGATCACTGGTACTGACTCCTCTCAGATCATGGGGATGGTGGGAAGCTCAGAGGCTGCCATTTCATCTCTTCCTTTGGGCTCATCACTACCTGTTCCATCCATAATTGTGTCCCCACCTTGTTCAGTTCTGAGGAAATGTTCCTGAGAATGTTCCCTTACGTCTATAGGTGAGTCTTCATCCCATGCGGGGAAGGATTCCTGGGAACCCTCACCCATATGTTCCTAAACGGGACAGAGTTCAGTAGACAGATTGGGATTGTGATAATATAAAGGCTAGTGGAGATAAGAGTTAAACTTACCTCAAGCTGCTCAGCCAGTTCTTCTTCAGAGGCTACAATTTCACCACTCTCCCAAGGGCTTCACTAGTGAGTAGGAACTTTTGAGGGTCCCCAACCACCAAGACCTTAAACTTGATCCTAATATTCTTCTTCTTCATAACCACATTCATCCCCTTATTCATCTTCTTCATCTACTTCCTATCCTTCTTTTTCCTCCCCTATAACTTCATCCTCCGAGGGTAGCTTCTCTAGGTCATGTTCCTAGCCAAGCATCAGTTTCACCAAGAGATGTGGTTCTTCATACCGCCCCCGCTGGCATGCGTACATATCCATAACTGTCAGGTATGCATGATAGTGAGGAAAGTATACCCTATCCATCATTTGGATGAGCCATATGTCTAGAAGATTGATCTTGGTGCGTACCAACCTCCACCACAACTCTTCAGTGGACATAGACTGTCACGACGTTATGACAACCCTGCTTTTATTACAAACTTAAACATGATTTATTACATAAAACTTCACTTGATACAACAAAGAAGATCAAGAGTTTTAGTGTCTTTGGGGCTTAAGATCATTACATAAAAACTTAAAACATGAAATAAAACATCTTTATCGAAAACTTCCTCTACATGAGCACTATATTCCCTCGTACTTAGCATTGCATGGGATAACCTGAGGACATGAATAAGAAAAGGGTGAGCTATAAAGCCCAGTAAGGTAATACACATGGAATAACATGAGTAGTAAAATAAATATTAGACATTAGGCATATCAATAGATCACAATAGAAACATGAACATAAAGGCATGATAAAGCATGATAATCATAACATGGAAATGTGGAAACAACACTTAACATGGAATTAGCATGAGCCAAGGCCCATTGCACATGGAGCATGAGTAAATAATCATTGCACATGAAGCATGAGTAAACCCTTGTTGAACTTGAATTATCATGAGTCAACACTCATTTCACATGATGTATCATGATACTATACTTTACCCAAAGCATTGGAGCGCTATAAGGGCGCACCCTTCTTAAACATTTCATTTCATGCATAAGTGTGCCACATGGATCATAAAACATGGATTCACAAAACATAATAATTTATTACACGATAAAGGAATGTGGAATTAATACATGAAACTTTATAATCAATAAGTAAATGTGCATAAAGTTGAATACCCTTGAAGGAGAAATGGGCATGGTATTCACTACACAATGGCATTGGCTTAGAAAATCGGTGCGATTTCGGCAGCGTAACGACGTGACATAAGAATTCATAAAAATGGTTGATGAGATAGAAAGGGGTTCCTCATCATATTTACATGTAATGGACAGTAATTAGGTCATATAGATACATGTCCCAACAATTTTAATGGAATTTAGATTCATGATACAAAAGTATTGCTTGAATGTAAATGAGGAGAGAGAAGTTCCTTTTGGAATTTTGGCATAGTAACAGGTGTACATGGGAGGCATATAATGAGAGATAAAGGGGTATCCCATAATTAAAACATAAAGAGGGAAGTATGAGGGAGGTGAGAAACCATACCCCAACATTCATAATTGAAATTAAAAGGGAAAAACAACTTAAAGAAAATTGAACAAAAATGAGAAAGGAAGAAAAAACCCTTACTTGGAAGTGTGCTTCCAAAGGCTAGAGAGAGGCTTATGAGAGGCTTCTTGGGAGCTTGGGGAACCTTGGGAGGATTATATAGAGAGTAGGGTAGAGGTTGGACGAACTCCAAATTCTTTTAGTGAGGAGGAAGTGGGAGCTTGGGTGGGTTTATATAGGAAAGGTGAGGGAATTCTTTATTATTTATGTTTGGGACCCCTTACATTAAATTAATCTAAACCACAAACCATCCCATGGTTTTTGCCCATGGTTTTTAGAAAAGGGAAGAGGAAAACAATATTTTATAAGGCCAAATTCCTAACTTCTTAAAATAATAGGGTTGATTATGTGGAGGTGAGTCACACTCCCATGGAAAATAATTTAAAAAGACATGATGTTTAATAAGTCTTGAGGGGTCCATTAATGCTTTAAAAAGTAGGTCAAACAAACCCCAAATCACATTATTTTAATGGTAAAAAATATATTGACCGAACATAAAGCTTATAGTATTTTATTACATCACTATTGGGTCATTATGATGTCATAAAGCACATTATATATTTAAATGGTATTTAATTTTTACCCAAAAATTTGACTATCTCAGAAAATTATGAAAAATTCACCGTTGGATAATTTCGACATCATGATTCCAAAAATAAAATTTATTTTATCTAAATAATTTTCTAAATATGTTAATTTTCACTTTTAAAATAAAAACCGACATTTATCGAAAATTTACGGGTTTTTGATAAAAATGGCTTTCAAACCATAATAAAAATTACAATTGCATTCATAAAATTATAAGATAATTTATATTTAATAAAAATTAATTTAATAATAATAATAATATTTTACTAAAATATTATTTAATTCAAAAATCCCTTAATTTAATAAAATATAATTCTTAATTAAATAATAACTAAAAATATTATTTGTACTTTAAAAACTATTTACAATGTATCAATAATGACAAGAAAGTATATTCATTATTATATAGAAAAAATAATGCACATGAACATAGTACTATTTATTTGTTACATAACCCCTTAAAACAGCCGCATAAGACCTAAGGGTAAGGTGTGCGATGGTGACAGACTCTTGGGGTGGCTCGGATAACATCGCTCGAGTGGTAATTTATATCAACTTCCACTTCTCCCGTAGACGGTCCCGTTAGAGCTTGAAATGATGAAGCTCAGCTTGGGATTGGTAAAGAGCGAAGCCCAAGGATGCCACCTCTTTTCCGAGCTCCAAAAAATGGGCTTCGTATGGGGCAATTCTACTGGATGAGGCCATTGCTTCCTTTGTCTGAGTAAATTTGGATTTGTTAAAGCCCTATATTTATACTAATCATGTGATCACTGTTCAACAACTATATTAGCAACGGTCAAAATTCTTAACATAAAACCGAAGAAGTTGACATTTTATATAAACATAAAGATACATTTAATTAGATCAAGAGGGATTTCCATTAATGAAACTTTGGGTCCTTACAGACGTTCTCTAAGAAGACCATAGAGATGGGAAGATAACATAATTAGTTGGATTTAGGAGGTACCTAAGTTTCTTTCCTGGAAGTTCCCTAGCTGGCCCACAAGGCCACATGTGGGACCACCCCTCCTTTGAAGGTGGAGGCACATTCTCAACTTGTGATGCTCCTGCCGATGAAGTGCCAGCCTGTGCCATGCTAGCCACCTGGACCATTATTTGTCTAACCTCTCTCGTGGAACTTCATCTACCTCCTAGCTCTTTGGGATCTGCACTAGCTACCTTGATTTTCTGGATGTGTTTCCGAAGAATCACCTTGGGATATGTTTTTGTCCAGTGTTCGGCTAACTCCCTAAATAGGCCTTCACCGACGTTGGTAGGGGGAAGAGTGAAATTTCGACCAAGCCTTCAGTCATAAACATAATCCATAGTTGACAGAGAATACAAGTATTCCACTCTTCCTGAAACTATGTATATACTTTCTTCGGCATCTATTTCATGCACCTGAACTTCCTGACAAACCTGGTCGGCATGTACAGTTCGCAAATGATTTTATCGTCAATCCGGGATACTAGTACACCACCCCAGATGCTTTTTAGGTACTCCCTCTGCTCCAATGGGCCCCACCCATCATCTACCATTTGACCAACTGGGGTCTGGAATGGGTGGAAGTCGAAATGGGTATGGATGGCGATCTTGAGGTTGATCCATTCTTCTCTGAGTGTTAGTGGGTGGATTCCGATGATGTTCAAGAGGGATGGACGCATACCATTACCAGGGGTAGAATGGAATTTGGGAAGTCATACCCACCATAGTGGGCTGCAACCCAACCATGAAGAATATGGAATGGTTCACATATCCTTTAGGGATTACTTCCCCTCGAGATACACCCCAGAATACTGTACAACCTAGCCAACACCAGCACCCCCAGGTTAACCTTGTTCTTCACCGCCATAATCCCGTCCATCACTAGAATCCCTAGGAAGACCCCTGTCCTTGTGCCCCTCACTAGTGACAACCATCTACTTAATAACTCATAAAAGAATCTGAAATATATTACGTTCGGGTCCCAACTTTCACTTATCCCGAATCCCCATGATTGATGCGCTCCTACCTCCAGGACCATCCAATATGATCCAGCCTTGCCCCTCTCAGATGTGTTCGTGCACTGCTTCCCTTGGTCGGGCATCTTAACAGCTTTTCCTTGTGTCAAAAAAAGACTGAACCACCCTGGATAAGATATGTTCTTCAAAACATATTTTATTTTCAACTCCTCTTTGGCCAGCTCCAGTAGATGCCACGTCAGGATGGGGGTGCGTGTCTTATCCCCCCATACGTTCTTTGTTGGAAGAAAATATTTGTATTGGTACCCCTCCAAGGGCACTCACCCAATACAATGGATGTCCCAAAAAATAATACCTACCTCTCTGTGGTGGAGGTGGATGGTGTTGGTGTCAGGGGACCAACGACTGAATAGCTCCGCTACCAGTTCCTAATATCAGTAGAAGTAGAACTAGGATGTCCAAACGGCTTAAAAAGGTCCGATAGACCGCAACTCCAGCCCAAATTACTTGCATGTCTGGAATACCCAATATGACCATGCCCATTCACTGGTGAAGTTTCCTCTAGATCTGAAATCCAATTCTTTCCAACCCTTTATCTCGTTAGTAATAATGCTTCTGAAAGTACTTGCATAAAGAGAGGGAGATTCCTTGGGAACCAGATCACTCCCTACAACAGTCCTAATCTTTGGATTTAGGACATAGATGGATATGTTTTGTGCTTCCCTAGTAGGATGACCATTGTTCGTGATATTGAATTGCAGAAGACTATCCTCGTGGGTCACCCATGACTGCGGTGTATCCGTCTCGAAGCCGGGCATCAACACCTCCTCTAAAAGGCTGAAGTTCCATAACAGGAGGTTATCACTCAGGAAATAATCCTTTTGAGCTTGCATAAGCATTCAAAAAATCATCTGATTATCAGAAACAACCCTCCTCGCATGAAGAATTTGGGGGTTCGTGATCATCTGAGTCCTCCTTGCAGCCGCAGTGGCTTCCCTCTTGGCTTCAATCTGTTGGGAAACCATTTTTAAAATCCTAAGGGATGTGTGCGAAAGAATGGAGATTCGGTGCACAAAATAGATGGAAATGAGAAAGAGTGTCGATCTACATGAAGAAGGATGAGCTGTTCTCAAAACTCAGAGTCGACCACATAATATTCCACACGGATCGAGACTTTTTTTTTGCGCATGAGATCAAAGCACCTGTCTTTTGAAAAAAATTCAAAGTAGGAACCTAGGGGGACCTCAATGTATTTATAGGCATGTAATGTGTCTTCTGCATGCGTGAAAGAGTTTTGTGTGACCAAACACTATTTTTTTGCACACCTCATGGGATCTTCCCTATTTTTTGGCATGAACATTAGAATCCGACCTTCAGGTCCCCCTTCACCTATGATTCTGAGGGGGTGCATTTGTTGACGCTGAATTTTGGATAGGCCCAGGAATGGGATGATAAAGAACAAAAAAGGTATTTGGAGGGGAAGGAGAAGATTCCATGAACCGAGAGGTAGGTGGACACAAGATTTGGGGGATGTGCACAAGAGTCCCTCTGGCGTGCAAACTCTTGCGCGCCCAATGCGACGTCAAAGGAAGGCTTCTTCGGAAACCCACCAAAAACTGCCAAAGGCACTGGCATGCACGAGATTAGGGTTGTTTGCGACACTCCTTCCAGCATGAAAACTCTTACGTTCCCAATGCAACGTCAAAGGGACCGTTTCGTGATGACATTCTTGAAAATAAGTTAAGGCCCAAGCGCGAAGGGATAGTGTGCGTGCAAGGTACCCAGCAGTGCATAAACCCTTCTACGCCCAATGAAACATCAAAGGGACCCTTTCACAATGGCGTGATCAAAAATCTATTAAGGCCTGAGCGCGAAGGGACAATGTGCATGCAAGGTACCTGACGACACGTACACCCTTTCGTGCCCGATGCGACATGAAACCCCCCTTGCACACCGATCCCCTTGCGCGATGCCTCCAAGGGTTTCAAATATAAATTTAAATGAACCCAATACCCTTTGGTATGGTTACAGAAGATGAAGAGACACTTTTTGTGTGTGTGAAAAACATATCTTCTGCGACCGTGTGAAAAACACTATGGCCTCAACGTATTAGATCTTTCACGGCAGGTCCCCCAAGGTTCCTCCTTCAGGTGGTCCATCTTGGGCATGGCCCTCATCCATTAAATTTTACCCGAAGTACTTTTCACGCAAAATATACATATTTTTCATGAAATCCCATCACATCAGGATGATTTTGAACGCATCCTTATGTCTTGTGTGCAATTACCCCATTTTGTCCACATCCTTCTATCTTGCGTGTAGTTATCCAATATTGTGTGCAGTTACTCCCTCTTGCGCGCACTCACCCCATCTTGCATGCAGCTTCCCATCTTGCACGCAACCTTCCTTGTGCGCTCCATGTGATGCCTTTACCTTAGGGTACCATGCCCAAACCCCTCTTATGTGTGACATATTTATGTCACACACCTTTCTCCTCTACGACCCTCCAGGTTTGTATGAAGTGAATTCAAAGTCCCTTGGGTGGTTCTTTATGTGGTGTTGCTTAGCCTTATTATTTTTCTCATAGGCACACTAACAACCATTTTTTTCTTTTCATAGCTACACTAACATGATCCCCTCAATGGATCACTCCACAACACCCCCTCGCGACGACATTGCTGATTCCTTTCCTTCCCCATGGGCAGGTGGGTATCAATTATGTAAGTCCTAGGGGTGCAGAGTAAACCCCCATCATCCAAGATGCATGATGTTCAACTACGAAGCACCATCTTCTTCCGAAAATGATGTTAAACTGTGACCTCACCCCGTGCATCAAATGTGGGGCACCCCATCCCGGACATTCTCTACGCCTGGTCATCTCCACAGGAGTGAGATCTTCCTCACATGGAATGACATCCTCTTTACTAGAGTGACGTCTGTCTACGAGGATGGGAAACCACTTTGGTGTAATCTTCTAGCCTTTATTTCCAAAGGTAGAAGCCCTACTCTTCCTCATGTCTTCCATTCCAAAGACCAGAGGAGAGATGGGCATCGAGACCTTTGTCATCCCATCCCTCTCCCATTGGGATTTGTCGCCACTCAGGCCTCCATCATGGAGTAAGCCCCAATCTCCATCTCCCTGGGCTTCTAACCATGCGTAAGCCCCTGTTTCCTCTTTCAGCCACTAACCACATGTAAGCCCCACTTCACTTCCCACAGACACACCTCTTGAGATGTGATCATCTGGTCTTTTCTATCTCTTGTTTCTCACACCGATCATGACTCACGTGGGTTAGAGTAAGCATCGAACATGACATCCTCTCTAGTCCGCCTTAGTGTGTAATCCCCAAACACAACTTATGAACTACATGGACTTTGATCCTTGCCAAGGAAATGTACATAGGAATACTTTTTGAGGTTCAATACCAACACCCATCAATCCCAACCATTCCACATCCATCCACCCTCATCTTGCATGACATTAAACTGTACGTCCACTTTTCATCCCGCAAGACATTAAACTGTACCCATTAGAACTTTGTAGGATTTGATCCTTGTCTCCTAGGAAATATATGTAGTAAGATTCCCTGAGGTCCAACCTGAATCCAGATTAAGCCGTTGCATTCCCCAACTGATGGTAAGTCGTTGTGTCCCCTAATCAGTGGTAAGCCATTGTCAACCCCATTCAACGGTAAGTCATTGTACCTCAATCAACTGTAAGCCATAATATCCCATCCAGCGGTAAGATATGGTCATCCCCACACAATGGTAATCCATCATAGGATGAACTAAGTGGGTTTGATCCATGTCTCATTGACATGGTACATAGGATTCCTCCTTGAGGTTTAACCCCAAACCCTAGTAAACTTTGGTGTTTCCTCCTTTCTGTAGTATTTTTCGTTCGAGCTACAAGATGTTAAACTACCAAGCACCATCATACTAATCACATGACTTTAAAATGTTACCTCTCCCTACGCATCATACACGAGGTGCCCCATCTCGATCATTGTCTATGCCTACTCATCTCCATAGGAGTGAGATCTTTTTCACATGGAATGAGATCCTCTTTTTTGGAGCAGCGCCTGTCCGTGGGAAAGGGAAACCACTTTGGTGTAATCCCATAGCCTTTCTTGTGGGAGGAAGTATCCTTGCTCCCCCTACTCTCTTCCGTGCCAAAGACCATAGGAGAGATGGGCATCAGGACCTTCTTCACCCCGTCCCTCTCCCATTGGGATTTTTTCCACTTGGGCATCCATACTGAAGTAAGCCCCAATCTTCATCTCCCTGGGCTGCTAACCACGCGTAAGACACTATTTACTCTTTGGGACACTAACCACGTGTAATCCCCACATCACTTCCCATAGATGCAATTTTCGCAACGTGATCGTTTGGTCTTTGCTTCCTCTTTTTACTCACATTGAGCATGACTCACATGGGCTTATAGTAAGCATCGACCATGACATCCTCTCTGGGATTCCTTAGTGTGTAATCCTCAAACAACTCTTCTAAACTATGTAGACTTTGATCAATGCCAAGGAAAGGTATATTGGAAGCCTCCCTGAGGTTCAATCCCAACACCCATCAATCCTGACCTTTTTACATCAGTTCACCCTCGTCCTGCATGATGTTAATCTGTATGCCCCCTTTTCATCCTGCAAGACGTTAAACTGTACCAATTCAAACTATGTGGGATTTGATCCTTGTCTCCTAGTCAAGGTACATAGGAATACTCCCTAGGGTCCAACCCCAATCGACAGTAATCCGTTTCATTTCCCAACCGAAGGTAAGCCGTTGTGTCCCCCAATGAGTGGTAATCTGTTGTAAACCCCATTCAACGTTAAGTCATTGTACCTCAATCAGTGGTATGACATTGTATCCCATCCAGCTGTAAGCCATTGTAATCCCCACATGATGGTAATCCGTCATAGGATGAACTATGTGGGTTTGATTCATGTCTCCTAGACATGGTACGTAGGACACCTCCTTGAGGTTAGACCCCAAACACTGGTAAACTTTGGTGTCCCGTCCTATTGGGACCCACATCTCTTGTCCGCCCCTCGAGCGTTAGACCAACCTGGGATGCTAACCATGCATACGACCCAGTATATCATCAGGTCTCTATCCTCGACACACACCCTAATTCTATACCCCATCCCGAACTATGTGGACTTTGATTCCCTGCCACGAGGATACATATGAAATCTCTTTGAGGTTCAATCCCAACACTACCATCACCTTCACGATGAATCCATCTTATTTCCCCACCACATCATTCAACTCTCCATCATCTAACTTTATTTTTACCCCGGACTCCACATCCCAGTGAAATTATGTCACCCACTTTCTTACTGCTCCCAACATCAGTGTTCCCTCTAGGGGTTTCACCCATCTGATCCACTCCAATCAGTGTTCCAATCAGTCCAATCCATCTCTTTTAGATGTTAAAATCACGGAATAACCTATGATAAACATGGAAATATGAAGAAAAACTCACAGAAATTCCTATAAAATATAGTTCCCTGCATTTGACGTGGGAATCTTTGAGCTTCCGCACCCTCGAGAATCCCTATCATAAGGGGAAGAAAACCATACGCGCTAGTGTTATGCCATCCAAACATGACAGTGATGTCAAACATGACTAATCCCCCGACTGAAGGTTTCTACCTTGACCGAACCCCTTGGAATGCCCTAACAGAAGCAGTGTAATTAACCGATGTCCATGCAGACACGACACCGGGAAAAATTTCACGAACAACGTCTTAATCTACGAGGGAGACCCAGACAAGGTAACGATTTCTGAGGAGAAATCCACAGAAGGAGGAACCAACATCCCAACATCTTGTTTCGATCAATGAGCAAATGTACCTGAATAAGTGATGAATTCCACCCACCTTTGGAAAGAGGGAATGCTGGACAACAACTGCGGGTCCACCTCGAGATACGGATGCGCGCCCCGGAGAAAGCGTTGGAAATATGATACATTTCATGGTTTCATGAAATTTTGAAGATTAAAATTTATCTCTTTAAACCATGGAATAAAATATTGAATTTTTTAAAAGGTGTGGTTTTGGGAAATGATGAAAAAAATTCTATAATTATCAACATGAAAAAGTATTTTTTTAAGAAGAATACGTTTTCAGATAAAATAAGTTATAAATAAAAACCAGTGGTAATACACAAGTTTTTAATATAACATTCCATGTTTTTTGAAATATAAATATAAATATATATATATATATATATATCATGTTATTTATAGATTTGGTGTTATAAAAGTTGAGGGAAGTGTCTTAAAGTTTATATGTGCAATTTTCACTATAAAAAACTCAAACAACACCCAAAATAGGTCACTAGTAACCCAATTATCATTATTCAATATTGAGAGGCTGGAAAATAGCACCATGGGTATAATTTTAAAATTGGTGAATGTTTTTTACTATTAGAATATTAAAATGGTTTACTGCTAAATTTCATTGAAAAATACTGCATAACATATCTATACATCATATGTTTATATAATTTAAAATATAACTTATCCATTATTTGGAGTGCCTGTTTATTAGAGGTACTAATAATATCTAAATAATAACTTTATTACTATCTAAATGTATATTACCAGTATTAAAAGAAACATAAAATAAAAAAATATAGAATACATGCTATTTACAATAAACAAAATCAAACCATACCTAAGATAATAAAATTTGAATAAAATTGTTATATTCTAAACACCCCTCTAGTCAATGATAGCCTCTATTTATCCAACACCTCATGGAGTCTCAAACCATTTTAAATAAACACTAATGTCCATAAAACTTCATAAATAATATTGAAATCCATATAAGCGCATAATTAACAAATTAATAAAAAATTAGAGTTATAATTTAAAAAAATTTAATTTGTAAAACCAATCCCATATCTAAGTAATAATAAAATAATTATAATATCAAGGGAACAATGTGGAATAACTATAAACATTAAAAAATAATCCCTTTTTTTATTAAACAAATTTTATATTTATTAACAAGTAAAAACATATAGCCATATCGATGGAAGATTTTCAAAGAATATAAATCCTATATAGGGTTATTCCAAGCTTTAGGGAAATCAGTAATGAATATGATTTTACATACTTAGTGATATTTATTACATGAAATATTGTGTAGATAACTTATTATTATAGCTATGGATAACTAATACTTTAGTAACCATTAAAATTCTTGAAAAAAACACATCAATTGATATAATACCAACCACCAAACCAAACAACTCATAAAAAAACATAATATCCAATTAATAATTTTAATTAATTAAAATAATAAATGAAAACATTCAAAAATAATTTCTATAAATATATATATGTAAAAAATATTAAAATATTGGAAAAAAGTAGAAATAATGTGATCATAACTTTTTTAAAAGAGAATCAAGGGTGAACACCACCTACCCAAAACCAATCACCAATGAGATCCTCACAATGTCGAGATCCCCAAAAAAAATTCAGAAAAATTAATAAATATAAATAATAACTAATTAAA
Source organism: Viscum album (assembly GCA_963277665.1). Lineage (NCBI taxonomy): Eukaryota > Viridiplantae > Streptophyta > Magnoliopsida > Santalales > Viscaceae > Viscum > Viscum album. The sequence goes on from OY728133.1 coordinate 1,059,222,005, forward strand.
TCTATAAAAATAAAATTTTATCATCAAAGATACTTAAATTTAAGTAAAACACTCATAGACCCTTCATAGAATATATAGGATACTGAAATATAAAAACCCCTATTTACTGAATCTGACCAACTCCCAATTTAATACAAAAACATTAAAAATCTACAAAATTTGTTAAATTCATAGGATCATAAAGGAAATCCAATATATTAGATTAATTAACATCATTTTTCTAAATATAATTCAAAAAACTCACTCTATATTTATTTAGCATCAAAATAAGAAAGACCTAAACCCCAAAATGTTTTTCTATATTTTTTTGAATTGAAAATCAAAATACCTAGTTTTATTAAGATAAATTTCTTGGAATTATATTCTCCCCAAATACATGGTGGCACAAGTTTTAGGTTAACTAAATTTTAAGGATTGAGTTTCGGTATTTATAAATTTTTCTTACCTCTCTAGGATCCTTTTTTTTATAGATGGTTTTCCATCAAATGAAATTGGTTCCCACCATATTATCTTGATTTTGGTAGGTGGTTCTGTATGATTTATTTTTTTATTTTGACTAATTATGATCTATTATTATAAATTGGGTTTTATAATGATTTATTATGACATTATATGATTCATTGTAAATTAATTAATGGATCTCTCATTTTGTGAGTGTCTCCTTGGTATTTTCTTAAAAAATGGTTGTTTTTCTTTAAAATGGAACTATTTGTGAATAATTGATGTAAGAGAATGATGACTGGATAATTTGGATTTGAAAAAAACTAATGGGAACCTTAGAAAATTAGGTAGGGTAACCTAGGAGTTATAATATACCTTATATTATCTTGGATAGTGAAGTATGTTTTCCTATATTGGTAAATGATATGGTACTATTTATTTTTTATAGATACTGGTGAAGTATTACCTAAGAAAATTTTTCCCTAATCATTCTAGGATACTATCCACTGATAATATTTATAAATTATTTTTAAATATTATTCTTAATTTATTTATCTTATGTGTTTTCAATTGTTTTAAATCAAAATGACTAGTGGTTACTTTCACTTGATATATTCAAACTTTTATGTTTATTCATTCTAACCTAGGTTGAATATAGAATGAATAGTGGGATCCTACTAGGATCTTTTATCACACCCTATATACACCCCTTGGGTGTATGAAGATCTTTTTTTATCTGATATAGGAAAGGGAAAGGATCTGCCCGAAGGCAGTGGGTTCTCTCGCTAGACTTGTCCAAGTTTATAGAATTGACATGGTGCTATGATGATTCCCCATATAACATGGATATGGGTTGTCGTTTTTTTATTTTTGGTATATTTTATAGTGGTAAAAATGTATATTGTATCACCATTATGACTTTCCATCATTTAGATTTTTTTCTTTTTGACTGATGACTACACTATTATCCCATTTATTTTATTACACTATAATGTGGTGTTTCTGTATCCTTCAAGAAAACCATTCCCAAGTGGAGATTCATTGATTACTAGAAACATTTTCTAGATCTTAGGGATTGGAAAAACCCTTCTGGTTTATCATTGGTTATCCTAGGTGCCCCTATCCATGGTTGGTCTGGAGCTGGTTCATGAAAAATGGCATCAAAGACTTGTTTTTCTTGATATATGATATCTAGGGTGTCTTGAAAGACTAGAGCTAAGATCTTTAAAACTCAAGGATGGTGGGTATGATAAGGTGTATTTCTGAAACTATTAGTTCTCCACCTTGAGTTTCTAGGGGATGTTGGGAATGCAATTTTGGGTTTTGAATTTGATACAATATTTCTACTGGGCTAATCATAGGGGATGCAGACTATGTGCATGGGATACATCTATACAAGGATATAAATTATTATGTTTTGTTTTTATTTATTTTATATGTAACTGTTTAAATAATTTTTTTAATTTTTTTAATATTTGATTACTTTCTTAGATGGTTTTCTATTTATTTTACTTTTTTAGTGTTATGCCTCCATGAAGACCCCCAACTAACCCCTAGGAGGGACTGATGGATATATTTCCACCGGAAAACAACCTATTTATCATAAATTGATAGGGGATATTATGAGAATGGTTTAGGCCATGGACTATAGATCAATTTCAATTCCTTATTATATTGAATAGGTGGCCACATTTCTGAATTCAGATAATGTGCAAGAGCTCCTTCGATACAATACCACTTTCTTTTGAGGTGAAAATAATCCCCAAGAAGTCAAGTAATGGTTGAAAAATAACATTAGGATCTTTGAGTTCATAGGGAATCTTAGAACATTGAAGGCGAAATGTTCCACCTTCATTAATTAAAGTTCTAGTAGGCTATATTGGGATTCTATTATTCAAGCTAAGTATCATGATATTCTCAAATGGAAAAACTTAAAAGTGACATTATACCTGTAGTATTACCATAAAACTATAGAATTGGAAAAATACAAGAAGTTTCTAAGACTTCATTAGGGAGACTAGATAGTCATGGATTATTCCAATCACTTCATAGAGATTGTCCAATTTTCATCTAAGATAGTGTAAAATTATGGGATGAAAGCTCAAAGGATTGAAATGGGACTTAACTATAATATTCAGTCATATATTTTCCTTTATAATAATGTAACATATATAGAGGTGGTGGACCAAGAAATTATGGATGATATTAACTAAGATGTTATGTTGGGGTTGATGGGGAATTATTCTTTTCCATGTGGGAGTAAAGATAGATATTCTAAGAAAAAGAGGAAGCATGATGAGCTGAGCAGAGGCGGTGGAAATATTCTTTACTCTCTCCCTAGATGACCTCTTCTACTTTCCCCAGGAGCAAGGTCCCTTTATATCATCAGTGTGGTGGGATAATATATCTTAACCATGTATATACAAAGGTACTTAAGGCTTTCCACTAATTTTGGATTATGGGATATCTCTAGAGGTTTTGAAAAGTGGATGTTTTGGCAAGGAGTGAAGCATAGTCCTCAGCTTCTAGATGATCTTAGGAATACTCCAAAACACTTATGGAAGGTAGATATTCTCAAAAGTAGATTAATTTATGGGTGGAACCTTAGGATAATGGTTGGAGCTAGAAAAATATAGTTATCCAATAGCTTCATGTTGTGTACCATAAATTTAATAATTTTTTAGGACCGTCTATAGTGAGAGGTATGATTCTTATAACATTATCTATAATAATTTCTTTGTTCGATACAATTTCTTCTCATTCATTTTTTCTACTTGAATTTTGTATATGATAAATCTCTCATCAGAGCCCATGTCTTATATTATGTAAATTTTAACTCTTCTAAGGAATAATAAAGAGTATGGTATCTAGTTTCCCTTCTATGTTGTAACTCTATCTGAGGTTGAGTTGTCCTGGGATTTCCTTGCCTTAGAAAATTTTCTCTTTGATATTATATTCGATATGGACTACTTAAAAACCTTCAAGGATCATATAGACTACTATAATAGAATATTTTATTTCACAAAACATGATGGTAAGGCTCTCCTATTATAAGGAGAATGGGATCCTTGATCCAGTCGAGCCAAAACTCCACTTCCCAAAATGGGCAGACTTTCATTCTGGGTCTCTTCCTTATTATGGGATTCCAATAAGGGGAATCTAGGGAGTATGTAACCTACTATGGTTTGTTTTTATTCCATTAGGTTTGAGGTGTTTTCATGATAAGAATAATCTTACTAATAAAGGAAAAAATATTTCTTGTGTATTTTATTTTGTTTCAAATGTAAATCATGTAAAATTGTTGAGATAATAAATCACTTACAAATGTTTCATTCCTTAGAAAGGTGATTGTAAAAAGTCTAACAAAAAAATTTTAATGGATAGAGTAAAGTGGATCAATATAATTATAAAGAGTATAGAACTGAATGTTTTTCTAAATATGATCTAAGTTCTATTGGATAGAGATGTTTGATCCAAAAAATTAGGTGATGCTTTGATGATCTTAAAAGTAAAAAAAATCCTTATTACTAAAAGTTATCATGATCCACGTTTTAGTAAAAAGGGGGAGATTAAGGTTTGAAAATAAAAATTTCATGATATGAAGTATTATTAATCACACTAATTTGATGTTATAATATAGAGGAGTGACTGTAAAAAGTTCAAGGTTTAAGATGATATGGAGTTGTGGTGGTAAAAAGTACTATTAGATAGACATTTAATAAGTATGAAGATCAAAGTATGTTTATAGAAGTATTAAATAGAGGATTCTAGGTAATTTCACTTGATAGAGTCCATCAAATGGACTTTTATAAAGTCATGTTATATAGTCTACCAAACAGACGGAAGTTTATTAGTTCATCAATTAGAGAAAATGTTGTGAGTCCACCAAATGAACTTTTATATGTTCATAAGATAGAATATTTTTTTCTTGTTTATGAATTCTACTAGATGTAATTATATAAATATATGAATTTAAGAATTTATATAATGGTCGGTTTGATTCATTATACATAAGTATCTATGTGAATTCATTTGGAAAATGTTTCCAAATTAAGTTTATTAGAAAAATGTTTTCTATCAAAGGAAAAAATAATGATTTTAGAAGAAATTCATCAGATGAAGGAATATTCTTGTGAATTTTTCTGATATGATCCTATAAAGTAGTGAGGTAACACTATATGGAGTTTTCATCAGACAAAATATGTGTTAGGAAGTTATAACAGATAGAAAGATTGAAGATAATTATGATGTTTTTATAAGGTCATTAAATGTGACAATGATGCAATGGATGCTCAATGTTTCATTAATCATGAAGAGAATATTCATGATTCTAGATAATATTTTAAGAAGTTAAAAAATATAGTTGATGTCAAGTGTTAAGGAAAATTACTAACATTTAATATATTTGAAGGTGGTAAAATGTCAAATGTTTTGAGCGGTCTTCCCAAAATATATGCAAAAAAATTTGAATATGAATTTTTATAACTCTATGATTTCTCATGGAGGTTCATAGGATAGGTTCCTATATAAAGAGATTAAGGGACCATATAATTAACACTATTATTACATGTAAGATAATATATGTGATGGATGTTTTTTGGCATAAGTTTCTAGCCAAGGAATCTCTTAATTGAAGAAGAGGTACCAATTAGAGTTTTACAATCTTTTGGTATCAGATGAAAAGTTTGAAAAGATGAAATTAGATGAACATGGTAAAGAGACATCATACAAATGGTTTATATAAGAGATTTATTAAACAAGTATTCATTTGATATCATTTTAAGTCTTACCTGAAGAGTTTTCTATCAGTTGGTATTAATCAGACAAGGTACAAAATAAAGGGTATTAGACTGACATATAATACCAATTGTACCAGATAAATTTTACCACACAAACTAATACTAGATGTAATAATTTTCCTACTTGTTGACATGATATAATGTTAAGATGAATAAAAAGTACTTACAAGAAAGGAAAGTAGGAATAATTTTCAAGAAACATAATTAAAACGTATTGAATACTATTAGTGAAGGTTCTTAATGTTGTTACAAAACATTTTGGTATCATTTTATCTTTGCAAAGAGAACATGGATTGTTATAAGTACTATAGTGTTTTATAAGTGATAGATATTCTTTGATTATAGTAAACCAAAAGGATTATTTTCTTATGGTTTGTGAAGTATTGGATTTCATCCAAACATTGCTAAGGATTAGAAACTCTTATTGAGTAGTTATCCTTATAAATACTAATGTTTATATGGTTATGATTGTTTTTTATTTTCTAATAGATCCATTTCTCACTAACAGGAGGTGAGTGATGTTTCATAAGTAATAAAACATTAAAAGATAGAATATTACTAATTCACCCCCTCTCCCTCTCTGTAATAAAAAATATCTGGATTGGTCCTTTTAATTAGTATCATAGTGATTGTTTCCTTTATTTAATCTTTAATAAAGTTTGAAGAAAAGGAAGGTTACCATGGATTTTCAAAAATCTATTAATATAAAGGTAATTCCTATCTTAAATGGAAACAACTAATCTATCTAGAAGAAAATAATGTTACCTTATCTTAAATACATTGTATATAAAGTCCTTAAAGATGAAATAAATGGTTTACCTCCTTCTATTGAGAGTGTTACCTTAACAACTACTGATAAGAAAAATCTAGAGAATAATGGATGGGCTAGAAATGAAGTACTTTATTCTATATATGAAAGTGAATTTTTCATGGTGAAATGTATTGTAATTTCTAAATTCATTTGTGATAAGTTTAAAAAAATTTATGAAGGAAATTCTAAATTGAATAATGAAAAGTTAAAAATGTGGAGATTGAAGTATGAGGATATTCAAATATATGATGATGAATCCGTTGTGGACTTAATTAAAAATTTTAATTACATTTTAAGAACTTTAATATGTTTTGGAGAGAATTTATAAGATTTATATATTGTTTAAAATATTATAATAATTATTCCAAATAAATTCGATGCCAATGTTTCATATTTAGAATATAGAGATCTCAAAACTCTATCTCTGTATGATTTTTATAGTATTATCATTACTTATGAAATGATAATAGAAAAGGATATCAAGAATTAAGATAATCTTAATCATGGAATCTCATTCAAAGATACAAGGCAAGGAAAAGCTAATAAAGTACCCAAATAATAAGTTAGTGATTCCAAAATCAAAGACAAGGTTAGTAATTTTTTTTATTATTTCATGTATTTATTTTATATAAATGCAAAAACAGGCATATGGAATTACAAAAAAAAGTTACCATTGAAGTGATTTGATTGTGGATCCATTGTAAAATTTGATGAAAATTATCCAGGAGAAAAGGATGAGAAATATTGTGAGGAATAAGAAATAAATTAAAGAATATATCTAAATAAAAAGGTATAAAATTCAAATTTTTATACAAAGGGAAATGATAATAAGTTATCTTAATATAAAAGGAGAAGCTTTTTTATGTGTGAGGTAGATGATGACATTGAAGAGGAAAATGGAAAAATCCATTGATAATTTAGCTAAAAAATTACTTATTGAAATATTAAATGGTGAAAAGTTCACCAGTGATGAAAGAAGTAGATCTAAAAAAGGATAAGAGGAGACAAAAATAGATTTTAGGATTAGAAGATAGTTGAGATAATGTCACTCAAAGATTGTTAAACATAAAATATAGAAAAATAAGTTGACATACAAAGATATTTTAGAAACCAAAAAATCTTTTCCTAAATAAAAATCAATGTTTATAAAATATATTAATGAAGAGAAAAATATCAACATCAAGATTTAAGAAAAGATAAGGGTGAAGGATACAAAATTTTATATTGTTAAAAAAAACTTATTAAAGCTGAGTGAAGAATAACTAGTTTCCAAAACTTAGCCTCATAAGTGTATGAAAGTTCCAAAAAATGAAAACCTCATTAGGATGTACTGAAAAAAACCTTAGAGGTTAAAAATAATGCTGAATATGTTCAGTAGAAAAATAATGTCCAGAAGACCAAGTCCATGTCCAAAACAATCAGAAATGAAAATAATGAAATTTCTAAGGTTTCAAAGTTTGAGCCAAAATTTTCGATTAATGGAGATGTTATTAAGAACAAGAATAAATATAAGATCAAGAAGAAGATTTTGGGAGTATACAAAAACATTGGTATGCAACAAAGTTCCAAGGTGGATATTAAGAAAGATAATTGAAAATAAGTTTACAGTTCTAGAAAACATGTAAGTAATAGAGGAAAATATGATTTCTATGATTATTGCTGGTATTTTTGAGGCTTTAGGAATATAAAAAAATGTGATAGTTTAATCATGAACATCATAATAAATCCAGGAGGAACTATAGGTAGAGTATGAGGGGGATTACACCCACTAAAATAAGGAAACCTGAAAAATCTAGTTTGAAAATTAAAAATGGATTTTGACCTTTGAATTCTTTTATGAAAGTTGAGATTAAACTATACATCATTATAAAGGATGTCTTATTATGTTACTGACATAATTTTTTATATAATAAACCTTAAAATCTATATAATAAGAATGAAAAATTCAAGGAGAATTCCATAATTATTGAAATAGATCCCAATTCTATAAAAGGAGAATGAATTTGGATATTGTATAATGGGTGTTATTCATATATGAAAAAATATTTGAAGTTTTTTTAAGAATTAAAAAGATTAAAAGTAAGGGACATTGATGTTTAAAAATAGTGATTCCCTCAGAATAAAAGTCATTGGATCAGGTATCATTGTAGAACAAATGTTAAATTCCAATAGTTCCTTATTTGCTGATGGATGGAAAAACAACTTGTTAAGTATTTAATAACTCTAGGATAAGGGAATTTTTTTTAGAATATATAACTTTTTTTTCAAAATCCTTGAATGTGAGAAAGTTTTTACATGATGGAAATTTACCAAGGGATAATTTTTCAAGTTAGTAATGTGCATAGTTCATGCTATATGAGTGAAATGAAAGAGAATAAACTATAGAATATGTGGTTGGGACATATGTGACAATGGATTATGAGAAAGATGAAAAATATAGAAAGTATTTGTGATATTTGTGACATGAAAATAGAATATTCATGCTATTCGATATTTCATAAAGGAAAGATTACCAACTTAGCACATAGGAAAGTTAAGATATATTAATCTTTTCCTTTAGAGCTTATATATTGCTAAATATATAGGCCTATGAGAAAGAAGTCAAAAAATGGAGATAATTACTTTATTTCCTTTATTTATGATTTTACTCACATTACATGTATTATGTTTTTGACACATAAGTTAGAGGTTCTCAAAATGTTTAAGAGTTTCAGAAGAAGTACTGAAAAGAAATGTGGTTATTACATTAAGAAGATTCAAACTAATAATTATTCTTAATAAAAAAGTGAAATTTTATATACTTAATTGAAAAATATGAAATCAATTATGAATTTTGTAATCATACACACTATAATAGAATGAAGTTACTAAATGATTAAATAGAAGTTTGGTTGAGATAACACAAAATATTTTGATTGACCATGATACTTCTGGATATGTTTGGTGGAAAAATATTTAAGAAACTATTCACATTCAAAATCACTATTTATATAGGCTAAAAATTGATAAGAATTCTTAAGAGATATATTACAAATAAATTACAAGTATAAAATACCTAAAGGTGTTTAGTAGTCCTTGCATTATCAAAATAAAAGGTGAAAATCTTATAAAATTTTACCAAAGAGGTTTTTATAGAATCTTTCTTTGATACCCTATTAATGGTAAAGGATAAAGGTGGAATAAAAAATAAACAAGAGATATTATTGAATTTTAAGATGTGAAATTACTGGAACATTTTGATAGAAATTTTGCATAGTTAGATATGGATATAAGAGAAAGTGAAGATGAATTTTCTATTGTTGAATAAAATAAAAATGTTTCTGACAGAGGTAAAAATATAAAATCTATTCAAGATGATGATTATCACTCTTATATTTAATGCGATCAGGGAAAATCTCATTCATCTCATCATAGGATAAGTAAATACGTGGAAGAACAAAACATCATTGAAGATCAAGGAAATTAGGTTCAACCTAGAAGAACATTGTGGTCATTTTCACATACATCTTTATATTCACTGGTTGATCCAAGAGATGTTGAATAATATTTGGAGAATAAAGAGTGGATTAATTTCATGAATGAATATATGGAACATATTGTTAAGAATGATACATGGGAACTTGTAACCAAACCATAAAATAATAATACTATTGGAAAAAATGGGATTTTCAAAACAAGATGAATGAAATAATTGAAGTGATAATAAACAAGGTATGAATGGTTTGTAATGGATACTCACAGATTGAAGGAATTGATTTGGATGAGACCTTTTCCCCTATAATATGATTCAAAAACATCGTAAATGTAACACCCTGATATTTTATGAGAAGTATATATATTTTTTATGTCTTATGTTATACGCAACATCAAAGGAATCTTTCATTACACACAATACTAGCTTGACTTGCTATACACGCAATTGCGACCTTCCACTATAGCGTGTGTTGTACGCAAAACCGAGTTTCACTAAACAACGATATGCAATTAAAATATTATTAAAACTAGCTGTTATTAATAGTAATACACACTTTTTGAAATTTTATAAATTTTATCTTTCATAATGGACTTTATTTTTGGATTCATAATTTCGAAATTAGCCTAGGGTGAAATTTTGGTATTTTTCTGAAAACTTTCAATTTTTGATGAATAGTGAAAACACTGGGTTACTATTTAAAAAACGACTTTTTATATAAATAATTATTTATTTTATTGAAATTTATTTTAGGTCAAAATTGATATGTAATACCTATATAAGTTCAATGTAATTCATTGGAGTCATTTTATAATAATTTTAGATATATAAATATTTTATTGAACTTTTGACCGTCTTTTACCCACCTCCTAAAAGAATTTGAAAATTTACATAAAACTTAATTTTACTGCTTCTGTGAGTGGAATTTAGAAAATCCAAGAGACACGGTTAATATCAAGGAGTAAAATGTGGTTCAATAAGATAAAAATAATTTTTGGTGAATAGTAACTTTTTACTTTTTTTACCACGGTTAAAAGTAAATAGGGTAATTAAGGGTAAAAATGATATTATTATTACCCTAACACATGTCATAATTCTATTGGATAAGTTTAATTTGACCAAAAACTACCTTAGAAATAAAATATGACCATTTAGGTCCACTTGGATTAGATTAGGACATTTAATATTATTTTATTTAAAGAAGAATTAAAATAGTTAAAATCAAAGTTTAATAAATAAAACATTTTTAATATTGGGTTATAAATAAGATAAATTAGACTATAAATATTCATTATAAATCTAAATATATTTCCTACATAATTATATTTTATTTATAATTTTTAGACTTTAAATAATTTAATTTATTTATGACACAATGATGATGCAGAAATTACCTTATTAAGGAAATATTAACATAATTGATATTATAAATACCCAAATAAATGAAATTTGAGACTTTTTATGAATTAAACTAATTTTATAGGTTAATATGACATGTTATAATTGATTTAATTAACTTTTTTCGAACTAATCATGCTGTTATGATTTTAACAAAAATCATGTACCAAATAGTGTCAAAATTGACATAAAATAGTTTTTAAAACAAAGATTATATTATTAATTGTTATTTTATTTACAAAAATATAAGGTTCGGCCAAATAACTTATATAAGGTTATACATATTAATAATAAACAACTTTGGGTTCGTTTGGATTATTATAGTAAGTTTATTAACCATATAGTGTAAGAAAACAAGAAGACACGGTAAAACTAAAATTATTTAACTTAAAGTTAAATCTAAATGATAAGGTTAAAATAGTAACCTAAACTTGTCTAAAATATATTGGTTGAGATTATTTCGACCCATCCCCACCTTTTCTTAGAAATAAATCAATTTGGAGCTATGAAAAACCGAATATGACTTTATAATAAAATAATATTTTATGTTTTTCCTAAGGTGTCCCTCTCCTCCCTTATAAAAGGGCAACTCCTCCCTCTCCTCCTCACACCACTTTGAGCCTTAAATATCATTCAAAGCCTTCAAATTTCTCTTCTACACTTCCCTAGTAATATTATAGAGGTCCTGGTCTTCTTTAAAGACCAATTTTAGTGCCCTAAGAGGAGGTTTCAAAGAGGCGCGTCAAAGAAGAGGTAATATCCGTTACCGATTCTTTCAAATTTATTTCTTCTTATACTTATTCTTCTTTAGTTTTTTCATTATGAAGTAACAAAATCAATATCACTCATATACTGATATGTTATTATAAATATGAAACAACACTATTTCACCTTCTATCCATCCTACGGAAAATGAAATCACCGTGCGTGCGTACGTACGGAATACCGTCTCCACGCCATGGTGTAATCTATTTTCCACCACCACCTTACTTGGATGGGTATAATGGTATAAAGAATAACTATATATGATTATTGTAAATTGATATTGATTCTAACATAGTATACATAAACTTCAATACAATTCCACGATCATGGGAACGATATCATCGCTCGTGCGTACGTACGACCTACCGTCTCCACGATGTGATGTGACTCGTTCTACATGATCTTCAATGAATAATGATTATATAAATGAATTGAATGAATAAATATGATATATATTACACTAATGTCATTCTTTAAATGCGGTATCTATAACCTAAAAATAAGAATAAGAATTTATTCTACAAAACACGCATAAGAACAAAAATCAATAAACACCCAAATAACAAGTAACAATGAAATATTCAAAATAATAAGCTAAGAATATGACCATATATGATATCATAAAAATGAGTATGATTCTAGAATAATTCAATGAAATTATTTAAATCATTATACAGGAGGTTCGGACACGTACAAAGTAAATCAGACCTAAGGTAAGGAAAAATCTCACAATCTCATTTTTATCCGAGATTGTTTATACTTTGGTATTTACCGGGGAGTATTTATCATCCACATACATGTTTCCTCAATATGTATTATTATTTATATCCTCCTACAATTGTTTAAATCCAATTTTACCCATTGGTGAGTTTTTAGTAAGATATATGAAAGGAATATTTTGTCGTTTTTAGTACGAGGTACTTTTTTTGACTTTTCCGGTAAAGTACGAGAAGAATGTTTTTCTTTAACTTATATGGAATGAATGGATTTTTAGAACATTATTTCCATGAAGATTACTTTAAAAGTTTTCAAGTTTATTTTTAATCAACTTCTTTTAGTTTAAAATTGTATGACATGTTAATAAAGGAAAAATGTTTTTGAAGTAGAAAGGATATTTCCCTCAAGAATGAAGTTCAAGTATTTTATCAAAATTATTTTCCATCTAAGATAATATAGGGTTCTGTTTCTATCCCTATTTTTACATTGATTTGATTTTGTTATGATATAATTATTTTTATGATGTTCTTTTATCTTATATGGATTATGATATGATGGCATGATGTTTAAGAATCCCATTTTTATTACATGGGTTATGTTATGATGTATGATTTATGATTTTGTGGCACACATTAGAATGGTTTCATTAGGAGATGGGTGGGACCTATATCTCCCTCCAATGCATTAGGTAAAGATTTATATCTCATGATATAGACATGGCTGGAACGACAGGTTAATCCGGTTCAGTGATACAGGACTGAAACGAGGAGTGAACTCGGTTCAGAAATGGACTTTGTCCACTAAGATAGTCTTGGAAATGAGTCTTCACTACTAAAAAATTATTCTCTATGATTATGTGTGTATTCCAAAAAGTTTCATGTTTTAAGTTATGATTATTTGGGATTACATTTCACCACTATTATTTATCTCATGTTATGATATTATGATCTCTTTTGTAGGTTAAGATTTTCAAAATGTTATGTTCTTATGAATATGATGTGATTGATATTTCTTTTGTTTACCCTTACTGAGCATTTGAGCTCACCCTTTTGTATGTTTTCTTTCCCCAGGTCAGGAAGAAGGTTATTAAGTAAGATATACCAAAAGGGACTCTAGATATTATGAAATAAACAGGAGACAATGTATATGATTTATGAACTAGTTGTTTATGATTCCTAGTTTCTAAAGACACTATACCTATACGGTCCTTTCATGGTTTTGTTATATGTTTTATTAAGTATGCTTCAATTCTGAAGTAATAACAATGTATGTAAATTATGGCTCGTTATAGTTGGTATAAGAGGAAGGGTATAGTCAACCTTTGGAAACTAGGATGTGAAAGCCTTAGTAAGAACCCTAAAGATAAGTCTAAGCATAGAACACAATATTACTGTTTTAGAAATGGCCATGAATAACCTATGATAAGACCTTAAGTGTGAAATTTTATTCTTGATTATGTGGTTTTCCTATTATAATTAGTGTTTCTCACACTATTCTTATTGGTTTTAGTCAATGTATGGAACCCAAAGGAACCGTGTTAATGCGGAATGCGATGGGAAATGAAATGATTATCCCCTTGAGCTACCAAACATTATAGGAGTTGGAATGAAAAATCTGGTAGCCATGATCACACAACTTTCTCAAGATATGAATCATGTAGGACTTCCAAATGAGAAAAGGAAGGAGCAACATTCTGTTGAATCCTTCACGAGGCAGCGTTCACCCTCATTCAGTGGGTCTACTGATCCATTAGTTGCTAAACAATGGATCAGTACTAATGAAAAGATATTTTCATTTCTTCAATGTTATGAACATGGTAAATTCATCTTTGCAGTTTATCGTTTGGAAGGTAAAGCTGATCAATTGTGGAATCTTATCAAGAATACGAGGCCAAGAGATGAAATTGAGTCCATCGAATGGGACGAGTTCAAGAACTTATTTTTCAATAAGTACTTCCCTCGTATTCTTCAAACAAAGATGGAGAAGGAGTTTCTTGAACTAAAGAAAAGGATGATGAATCTGTTGGTACCTATGAAGCAAATTTTACAAGACTTGCAAGGTATGATTCTGGGATTATTATCTAACCTGGGAGTAAGATCGATTGATTCTTTAGTGGCGTAAAACCAAGTCATCGAAGGGCGTTAGCCATAAGGGACTTCAATAGATATGAGGAAATCGTTCGATGTGCTCTCAAGGTTGAGATGAATATTGGAGTAACCCATCAGTGATATGCGTTTGATAAGAAGAGGAAAATGTAATTCAAAGGAAAATATAAAGATCACACTAAAAAGAAGATGAGTATTGCCTTATGCTCAAAGTGTGGAAAGAAACATGGATGGAGTTTCCTTAAAGGGACATGTAAATGTTTCAAATGTGGAAAAGAAGGTCATCGGGCATTTGAATGCCGTAATGATGGGAAGAAGATTTCTAGTGATGCAAACAAAGAAAAAGCTACACATAGTGCACCTCCTACACTTCAATGTTACAAGTGAAAGAAAATGGGGCATTATTCTAATCAATTCCCTAATCCAAGGGTTGTTGATGATGATCGACATCAAAAAACTCTTAAGGATAAAGACAAAGGAAAGTCACATGAAATTTATATCAGCGATGTGGAGTATGATAACGAAGTGGTGAAAGGTACACTTAAAATCCACTCTAAAGTAGAAAATGTTTTATTTGATTCTGGATCCACCCACTCTTTTATTTCTGAATAATTTTCTAAGGGTATCTCCGTATTACCTAAAAAATTAGATGTTGAGTTAGCTGTGACAACCCCTAATGGAACAACAGTCGCATCAAAAGTTTATAATTATTCTCCGATTGAAGTTTGCGGGAAAGTGCTTCCTGCAAATCTTTTGATCCTTCCTATAGTGGAATTTGATGTGATTCTTGGCATGGATTTGATTTATTTATATGGAGCTCATATCAATTTCCAAAGAAGGGAAGTCACATTTCATATTCCAGATCAATCTATGATCGTCTATCAATGAAAGGATGAACATAACCTTCCATTGGAAATTTCTTCCATCTTATGGGTCTTGATTCCACTAAATGAAGGTTATTTATCTCAAATGGTTGGTGAGAAACTCACGATTAAGAATATGCCCATTGTACGGGAGTTTGATGATGTCTTTCCAGAGGAATTGCTGGGTCTTCCACCAAATCGTGATGTTGAGTTTTCAATAGATTTCGTACCGGGTGCTTTTCCTATTTCAAAGACACCTTATAGAATGGCCCCAATTGAGTTACATGAATTGAAGAAGAAACCCAAGATAATCTTGATAAGGGATTCATATGCCCTAGTGAATCACCTTGGGGAGAACTTGTTCTGTTTGTTAAGAAGAAAGAAGGATCAATGAGACTCTGCATTGATTATCGAGAACTTAACAAGATCACTATCAAGAAAAAATATCCTCTCCCACGCATTGATGAATTATTTGTCCAACTACGTGGAGCTCAATACTTTTCCAAGATTGATCTTCGTTCAGGGTATCATCAATTAAGGGTAAAAAGGGAGGATATACCAAAGACGGATTTCCATACAAGGTATGGACACTATGAATTTATAGTGACGCCATTTGGTCTTACTAATTCCCCTTCTATCTTCATGGATCTAATGAATAGAGTCTTTAGAGACTATCTTGATTAGTTTTTGGTATTCTTATAGATGATATTCTTGTATATTCCAAGAGTAACGAAGAACATGAAGATCACTTGAGAATTGTATTGAAGACCCTGAGAAATGAGAAGCTTTATTCCAATTTTACCAAGTGTGAATTTTGGCTTAAAAAAGTTTCATTTTTGGGTCACATAATCTCAAAAGAGGGGATATCTGTGGATCTAGCAAAAACAGAGGTTATCGAAAGATGGTCGAGACCAACGACAGTAACTGAGATCCGAATTTTTATTGGTTTGGCTGGATATTATCGACGTTTTGTGAAAGAGTTTTCATGATTATCTAATCCACTCACCAGGTTGACTCGAAAAGGAGTTAAGTTCCTGTGGATGGAGGAGTGTGAAGAGAATTTCAAGGAGTTGAAAAGAAGGTTATCCAGTGCACCTGTGCTCACACTGCCTTGTAGTGGAGAAAGGTTTTTGATCTACAGTGATGCATCCAAGAAGGGATTGGGGTGTGTTCTCATGAAAAATGATACGGTGATAGCTTATGCCTCATGACAGTTGAAAATCCATGAGCAAAATTACCCAACTCATGATTTGGAGTTAGCTGTGGTAATATTTGCATTAAAGATTTGGAGGCATTATCTTTATGGTGAAAGGTGTGATATTTATACTGATCATAAAAGTTTAAAGTATATTTTCACAAAAAAGGAGCTGAATATGCGTCAAAGAAGATGGTTGGAGCTGATTAAGGATTACAACTACTCAATTCATTACCACCCTGGGAAAGAAAACAGGGTGGTAGATGCATTAAGTCGACAAGACCATGCTAGCTTATCCATGATGAGGATAAAAAAAGATCCAATATTTATGGATTTACAAAGGATGGATCTTGGAATTATAATGGAAGAGGAAAAATGTTATCTTTATCAAATGAATGTTCAACCATCTATACATGTGTATATTAAAGAGGCATAGAAAGAAGATGTAGAGTTTCAAAATAAGGTGAAAAATGTTCCGGAATTCAACCTTGACTGTGATGGGATAATAAGGTTCAGGAATCGGGTTTGTGTTCCTCCCATCCTAGAATTAAAGAAGGAGCTGCTGGATGAGGCTCATAGTTATTCATTCTCTATTCATACTAGAAGCACAAAGATGTCTAGGGACTTGAAAGAGTACTTCTGGTGGGATGGTATGAAAAGAGATGTTGCTGAATATGTCTCTCGATGCTTGGTTTGTCAGAAAGTTAAAGATGAGAGACAGAAGTCTAAGGGGATGTTACAACCATTACCCATACCCGATTGGAAATGGGAAAACATCACTATAGACTTTTTCACTGGACTTCCTAAAACATACAAAGGCAATAATGCTATCTGGGTCATAGTTGATCGTCTTACAAAGTCGACACCCTTCATTGCTATTAGAGAGGATTTCTCTATTGATCAGCTTGCCAGAAAATATGTAAAGGAAGTTGTAATATTTCATGGAGTGCCACTTTCCATTATATCTAATCGGGATACGAGGTTTACCTCGATGTTCTGGAGAAGTCTTTAGCATACTCTGGATACAGAGTTGAGTTTCAGCACTACTTATCATCCTCAGACAGACGGTCAGTCTGAGAGAACAATTCAAACTCTAGAAGATATGTTAAGAGATTTCTCTATGGATTTCAAAGGTTGTTGGGATCAACAACTACCTTTGGTGGAATTTTCATATAATAATACCTTTCACTCCAGTATTCAGATGGCTCCTTATGAAGCTCTCTATGGAAAAAAATGCAGGACTCCAACTTGTTGGGATAAAGTTGGGGAAAGAAAGCTATTAGGACCTGATCTTATTGATGAGATGGCAGAAAAGGTTAGATCTATTCAACAACACATAAGAGTATATCAGAGTTAATAAAAAAGTTATGCCGACAACCGAAGAAAATACCTAGAGTTTGAAGTGGGTGATTAAGTGTTCTTACGAATATCTCCTTGGAAGAGAGTAATGAGATTTGGAAAGAAGGGAAAGCTGAGCCCTAGGTATATTGGTCCTTTTGAATTACTGGATCGTGTTGGAAAGGTAGCTTACCGATTGGTGCTTCCACCGAATCTCTCTCAAGTTCATGATGTGTTCCATGTATCTCTCCTGAGAAAGTACATACCCAATCCTTCACATGTACTTAGCTCAGAAGTTGTACAACTGGAGCAAGATCTTTCTTATAAAGAACAACCGATAGAGATTCTGGATCGTAGTGAAAAAGTCTTAAGGAACAAGACCACTCGCTTAGTGAAAGTTTTATGGAGGAACCACCAATTATAAGAAGCTACATGAGATCTTGAGGATATGATGAGGGAAAGGTATCTCATCTATTTGTTACGAAGTGACGAATTTTGAGGGCGAAATTCATTTTAAGGGGGGTAGAATGTAACACCCTGATATTTTATGAGAAGTATATTTTTTTTATGTCTTATGTTATACGCAACACTAAAGTAATCTTTCATTACACATAATACTAGCTTTCCTTGCTTTACACGCAATCGCGGCCTTCCACGATAGCGTGTGTTGTACACAATACCGAGTTTCACTAAACAACGATATGCTATTAAAATATTATTAAAACTATCCGTTATGAATAGTAATAACCACTTTTTCAAATTTTATAAATTTTATCTTTCAAAATGGACTTCATTTTTGGATTTGGAAGATCAAAATTATCCTAGGGTAAATGTTTGGTATTTTTCTAAAAACTTTCAATTTTTGATGAATAGTGAAAACACTGGGTTACTAATTAAAAATTGACTTTTTATATAAATAATTATTTATTTTATTTATATTTATTTGAGGTCAAAATTGATATGTAATACCTATATAAGTTCAATGTAATTCATTGGAGTCATTTTATAAAAATTTTAGATATATAAAAATTTTAATGAACTTTTGACCGTCTTTTACCCACCTCCTAGGAGAATTTGAAAATTTACATAAAACTTAATTTTACCGCTTCTATGAGTGGAATTTAAAAAATCCGAGAGACACAGTTAATATCAAGGAGTAAAATGTGGTTCAATAAGATAAAAATAATTTTTGGTGAATAGTAACTTTTTACTTTTTTTTACCACGGTTAAAAGTAAATAGGTTAATTAAGGTTAAAAATGATATTATTATAACCCTAACACATGTCCTAATTCTATTGGATAAGTTTAATTCGACCAAAAACAACCTTAGGAATAAAATATGACAATTTAGGTCCACTTGGATTAGATTAGGACATTTAATATTATTTTATTTAAAAAAGAATTAAAATAGTTAAAATCAAAGTTTAATAACTAAAACATTTTTAATATAGGGATATAAATAAGATAAATTAGACTATAAATATTCATTATAAAGAGAAAAATATTTCCTACATAATGATATTTTATTTATAATTTTTAGACTTTAAATAATTTAATTTATTTATGACACAATGATGATGCAGTAATTACCTTATTAAGGAAATATTAACATAATTGATATTATAAATTCCCAAATAAATGCAATTTGAGACATTGTATGAATTAAACTAATTTTATAGGTTAATATTACATGTTATAATTGATTTAATTAACTTTTTTCGAACTAATCATGCTGTTATGATTTTCACAAAAATCATGTACCAAATAGTGTCAAAATTGACATAAAATAGTTTTTAAAACAAATATTATATTATTAATTGTTATTTTATTTCTAAAAATCTAAGTTTCGGCCAAATAACTTATATAAGGTTATATATATTAATAATAAACAACTTGGGGTTCGTTTGGATTATTATATAAAGTTTATTAACCATATAGTGTAAGAAAACAAGAAGACATGGTAAAAGTAAAATTATTTAACTTAAAGTTAAATCTAAATGATAAGGTTAAAATAGTAACCTAAACTTGTCTAAAATCTATTGGTTGAGATTATTTCGACCCATCCCCACCATAGATTATAAATAAATTAATTTGGAGATATTAAAAACCGAATATGACTTTATAATAAAATAATATTTTATGTTTTTCCTAAGGTGTCCCTCTCCTCCCTTATAAGAGGGCACCTCCTCCCTCTCCTCATCACACCACTTTGAGCCTTAACTCTCAGCCAAACCCTGCCAATTTATATTCTACACTTCCATAGTAATATTCTAGAGGTCCTGGTCTTCTTTAAAGACCAATTTTAGTGCCCTAAGAGGAGGTTTCAAAGAGGCGTGTCGAAGAAGAGGTAATATCCGTTACCGATTCTTTCAAATTTATTTCTTCTTCTACTTATTCTTCTTTAGTTGTTTCATTATAGAGTAATAACATCAATATCCCTCATATACTGATATGTTATTATAAATATGAAACAACACTATTTCACCTTCAATCCATCCTACGGAAAATGAAATCACCGCGCGTGCGTACGTACGGAATACCGTCTCCACGCCGTGGTGTAATCTGTTTTCCACCACCACCTTACTTGGATGGGTATAATGGTATAAAGAATAACTATATATGATTATTGTAAAGTGATATTGATTCTGAAATAGTATACATACACTTCAATACAATTCCATGATCATGGGAACGATATCATCGCTCGTGCGTACGTACGGCCTACCGTCTTCACGATGTGATTGACTCGTTCTACATGATCTTAAATGCATAATGATTATATAAATGAATTTAATGAATAAATATGATATATATTACAGTAATGTCATTCTGAAAATGAGGTATCTATAACCTAAAAAGAAGAATAATAATTTATTCTACAAAACACGCATAGGAACAAAAAGCAATAAACACCCAAATAACAAGTAGCAATGAAATATTACAAATAAGAAGCTAAGAATATGACCATATATGATATCATAAAAATGAGTATGATTCTGGAATAAGTCAATGACATTATTTAAATCATTATACAGGAGGTTCAGACACGTACAAAGCAAATCAGACCTAAGGTAAGGGAAAATCTCACAATCTCATTTTTTCCGAGATTGTTTATACTTTGGTATTTACTGGGGTGTATTTATCATCCAAATACATGTTTACTCAATATGTAATATTATTTATATCCTAATATAATTTTTTAAATCCAATTTTACTCATTGGTAAGTTTTTAGTAAAAGATATGAAAGGAATCTTTTGTCATTTTTAGTATGAGGTACTTTTTTTTGACTTTTCCAGCTAAAGTACGACAAGAATGTTTTTCTTTAACTTATACGACATGAATGGATTTTTAGAACATTATTTACATGAAGCTTCATTTACAAGTTTTCAAGTTTATTTTTAATCAACTTATTTTTGTTTAAAATTATATGACATGTTAAGAAAGGAGATTTTTTTTTGAAGTAGAAAGGATATTTTACTCAAGAATAAAGTTCAAGTATTTTATCAAAATTATTTTCCATATAAGATAATATAGGGTTATGTTTCTATCCCTATTTTTACATTGATTTGATTATGTTACGATGGAATTATTTTTATGATGTCCTTTTATCTTATATGGATTATGATATGATGGCATGATGTTTATGAATCTCATTTTTATTACATGGGTTATGTTATGATGTATGATTTATGATTTTGTGGCACACATAAGAATGGTTTCATTATGAGATGGGTGGGACCTATATCTCCCTCCAATGCATTGGGTAAAGATTTATATCTCATGAGATAGACATGGCTGGAACAGCAGGTTAATATGGTTCAGTGATACAGGACTGAAACGAGGAGTGAACTCTGTTCAAAAATGGACTTTGTCCACTAAGATAGTCTTGGAAATGATTCTTGACTACTAAGAAATGATTCTCTATAATTATGTGTGTATACCACAAAGTTTCATGTTTTAAGTTATGATTATTTGGGATTACATTTCACCACTATGATTTATCCCATGTCATGATATTATGATCTCTTTTTCATGTTAAGATTTCCAAAATGTTATGTTCTTATAAATATGATGTGATTGATATTTCTTTTGTTTACCCTTATTGAGCATTTGAGCTCACTATTTTGTATGTTTTCTTTCCCCAGGTCAGAAAGAAGGTTATTAAGTAGGATATTCCAAAAGGGACTCTAGATATGATGAAATAAACATGAGACAATGTAGATGCTTTATGAACTAGTTGTTTATGTTTCCCAGTTTCTAAAGACACTATACCTATACCGTCCTTTCATGGTTTTGTTATATGTTGTAATAAGTATGCTTCAATTCTGAAGTAATAACAATGTATGTAAAGTATGGGTCATTATAATAATATTTATTTCTATTACTACATAATGAATATACAAGATATTTCAGATGGATGTCAAGTTAGATTTTCTTAATGGATATATCTATGAAGAAGTTTATATTGAACAACCATGTGGATTCTTGCTTGGTAGAGATGAAATATATATGTGAAAGTTTAATAAGGACTTTTAAGGGTCATGAAAATCTCTGATAGATTAGTATTATAAATTGGATACTTTGTTAAGAAAGTTTAAATTAAAGAAATGAAGAGTTGATTATAACCTCTATATAAAAGAAAATCAAGAGGTTTTACTAATTTTTATTGTATAGGTTAATGATGTCATATTTTCAAGGAATGATAAAGAAATGTGTGAAATGTTTGAAAAGTATATGAAGAATTTATTTTAAATTCATTTTATATATGAAAAAAAATACTTTATTAGATTAAAAATCTTTCAAAAGAAGAATCAAATTTCCCTATTTCAAGAGAAGTATGCTAAGGAACTTCTAAATAAGTTTGATAAAGATGATTCAAAGATAGTTTCCACACAAATTTTAGTGGGAAAAAGTTAAAAAAAGAGGGTTAAAGAAAATATATTGATCCTAAAGAGTTTAGAAAGCTAATTTAAAACCTATTATATCTAATGCATCCAAGGACAAATATAGTGTATGTTATTACTCTTTGTGAAAGGTATTAAAGTGATCTGAATAAATATTATCTTATGGTGGGAATTGAATTGTAGATATATTAAAGGCACAATTGATTTTTGGAATAAAATATGATATCTCAATAAATATTGATCTGTTCGGTTACATAGATGTAGATTGGGAAGGTTGTATTGATAATAGAAGAGCCACATATACTAGAGTTTTCTTCTTGAGAGAATGATGTGTGAGTTGCCATAAAAATAAGGAAAAATACGTAACTTTCTGCAAAAATAAATATAATTATATAGTTACCAGTCAATATTCTACTTAATTAATATTGGTGAAGAAACATGTAGAATATTTATTAGTTGATGTGAAATTTCTCCTTATCTTGGGTTGTGATAATCAAAGTGCTATAAATATCACTAGGAATATAGTGAAACATTATCATTAAAAGAACATTAATATTAAATATCACTTCATCAAAGATAACGTGGAAAGAAATGAAAAAAATATAGAGTTTGTTCCACCAATAGAACAAGT
This sequence comes from Viscum album, assembly GCA_963277665.1. Taxonomy (NCBI): domain Eukaryota; kingdom Viridiplantae; phylum Streptophyta; class Magnoliopsida; order Santalales; family Viscaceae; genus Viscum; species Viscum album. The sequence goes on from OY728133.1 coordinate 1,059,245,445, forward strand.
AGTTGATATCTTTATTAAACCATTGATGAAATAAAAAATTGATCAGCTGAGGTTGATCATGGGTGTAAAACCTCAATATATTCAAGGATAAGGTATGTGATACTTGTAACCTCTCACATATTGTATTTTAATAGTTTTTTAAAATTGGGGGAATATATGTAACATTTTTTTTGAATAAAAGCATATAGCATTAATGAAAAAGATCATTAGAAGTACATGTACACAGCCATGAAGGGAAATTGTCTAACCAGAGGTGGGAAGTATTGAATGGGCCTGAGGCCGCTAGCTGATAGGCCATGTTGTTACCTTCCCTTTTGGTGAAATAGAAGGTGCATAAGGAGAAGCATTGGCGAAGTGATAGAATTCTCCTGATGGTAATGCCAAAAGACTGGAGTCCACCTTCATTGTGATTAATAACATCGATTACGGTAAGACAGTCAGAATCAATGATGATATCACCCCATCCACATTCTCTAGCGAGCATCAAACCATCAAGGATGGCTATAGCTTCATCAACTGCCGGTTTCCAGAATTCCAGATGTGGTTCATATTTAGTAGCAAGGATTTTCCCCAGATGATTTCGGGCAAGGAGGCCAAGGGCGACAAACCCCTCCTTTGGAAGAGACGCGTCCATGTTAATCTTGAGAATCCATTCCGTTGGGGGAATCCGATGAGCAGGATGGGAGGGGGAGAGACTTGTCATAGAAAACCCATTGTGGCCTTTCCATCCCTCAATCCAAGAAGTTTCCCGATCAATTCAAAATTTGGTGGGTCTGTGAGCTTGATTAAAAACAACATCGTTACACCGGACCCAAATAAACCAAGCCAGAGTGCAAAGTGAGCCATCATCTGCCAGGGAGAGAGAGGAGCACCAACACGTTAGAAGATCAGGAAGGTCATAGTCCAATGCCAGTGAAGCAACTGGAGCCAGTCCCCATTAATTCCAAATTTCCTTAGCTCCCGGGTAGTAAATGATAACTTGCAAAGGGGTTTTAGGAGTGTTTGGGCAGAAAGGGTAGAAAACTGTGCTGGCCATATGTCGGTGAATGAGAAGGCTCATTGTTGGGAGAGTTCCCATACAAAACTACCACCAAAATTGAAAAATTTTAGGGGGGACATTGAGTGTCTAGATTGATTTCCAAGGTCCCTCATCCCGGCCGACTGAGTGGGTTCCAAGAGCAAGTCTATAGCCTGATCTCACTATGTAGTCGCCTGAGATGTCATTGATCCAAAAGAGATGGCCAGGGCCTGCATCTGGAACCCAAGGAATGCTAAGGATAATTCTTTGATCTCTTTCATTAAAACATAAGAAGATCTTTTCCAAACACCACCCTAGTCCCTGGTCGGAAACGAGGCAGCTGACAGTGGTGTCTTCAAAACCTGGCTGGGCGGGGGATGTAGCCCGTAAACCATCCTTATCAACAAGCTAGGGGTTAGACTAGATTTTGACAGATGAACCAGACCCAATCCTCCAACCCAATCCTTTATCCAGGAGCTTTTTAGTCCCCCAAATTCTTCTCCAGAGGAAGCTAGGATGGGGACCAAGAGAGGAAGCCTGAAAGGGCGAGTGGGGAAAGTACTTAGCTCATAGAACTCACGCGCAAAGATAAGATGGATAGTTAATAAGGCGCCATCCTTGCTTGGCCAGTAGCGCGTCGTTGAAGAGAGAAAGATTCCATAACCCCATCCCACCCTCTGATTTGGGTTTTCAAAGTTCCTCCCAGGCCATCCAATGGGGTCAATTTCTTCCATCATTCTTCCCTCACCAGAAATTGGAAGTACGTGTGTGGATCTAGTTGACGATGGCTGCCGAGAGCTTAAAAAGGACATAAAGTAGATGGGGATAGATTTGAAAACAGCTTTGATGAGGGTATCTTTACTAGATTTAGAAATTCTTTTTGGGGTCCAGCCTTGAATTGTTTCCTCAATCCTGTCCACCAGGGATGTGAAGATTTCTTTTTTGGATCGGCCAATCAACGTGGGAAGCCCGAGATACTTCTGATATTTATCAAACATATGGATGTAAGCTAATGTGAAAAGTATATCCCTCTTAGGGAGTGGCACAACTATACTGAAGGATATTCCAGATTTTCCATGATTGATTGTTTGTCCAGATGCCCTCTCATACTGATGGATCGCTTGGAAGATCACCCGACATTCATTAATTGTTGATCTGGAAAACAGGAGGCAATCATCTGAAAAGAAGAGATGAGACATTGGAGGACTAGCTTGGAAGACTTTTTCCCCATGAATAGACTTAGAAGAAATAGCCCAGGAAATAAGATTAGAAAAAATTTCAGCCACCAGTATGAAGAGAAAATGGGAGAGGGGGTCTCCCTGGCGAAGACATCGGGATGAGAAAAAATTTCTTGTAAGATCTCCATTGACCTTGATTTTGAAAGAGACTGTTGAGTCATAGTTCATGACGATATCTGTCCATTTAGTATTAAAACCCATTTTCTGCATAATGACTCTTAAGAAGTGCCATTCTACTCTATCGTAAGCCTTGGTCATATCCATTTTCCAGGCCATGGTTCCTCTTTTCACAGAGGAGCGTGATTTCATAGAATAGAAAACTTCATGTGATACAATCGCATTATCCCTGATTAATCTCTTGGCCACGAAGGCACTCTAGTTTTTAGAGATAATATCAGGTAGCCAAGGTCACAGCCTATTGACAAGGATCTTTGAGAAGATCTTGTAAGAGACATTGCAGAGGCTGATAGGTCAAAAGTCAGGGATCACCAAAGGTTTCTTGATTTTGGTGACGACGATGAGGATGGTTTCATTGATGGCCGCCATGCTGGTATTACCAGCCCATATATTTTTAATCATATTGTAGATGTCAGGGCTGATAATGTGCCAGTATTTCTTGAAGAAAAGGGCGTGGAATCCATCGGGCCCAGGAGCCTTAGTGGGATGAAGATGTTTCAGAGCCAGGTATATCTCGTCATCTGACACATCTTTGGTGAGTTCCCTATTGATCTCTTCAGTGATCATAGGTATGATACTTTATTCCACATTATCAGACATGAACGGTGTTCCTGTAGAGAAGATTTTCTGGAAAAAGCTTGTCAAGGCCTCGTGAATACCCTTGGTGTCAGAAACTTTGCTTCCATCAGGCTGTAATAAACAAGAAATATAGTTTTTCCGAAACCTGGATGATGCTTTCTGATGAAAATACCGGGTGTTAGAGTCCCCTTTTTTTGTAAAGGTTGAATTTTTTATCATTTATCAAGTTTAGAGTGAATGAAAGATGTTGATTTTTAAGAAAATTCTCTTAAATCACTTCTTATAGATAGAGTGGTATTGTTGTTCAATGATTCTTATTTCCTACACTAAATTCACTTATATAGGATTAGAATTATTGTATAAGAGATCCATTTATTGAGTTCAAAATATTAAATGATTAATGTTCCTTTGTGTCCAACAAAATACAAAGGGGGAGACTATTGAGGCCAAGTGGTTTTGAGGTGCTTCCATGATAAGAATAATCTTATTAATGAAGGAATAAGGATTGCTTGTGTATTGTTTTTAAAAAAATAAATAACATAACACTATTATTATCATAAATCACTTAAAATTGTTTATTTACATAAAAATTTGATCTTATGGAGTTTAACCTACTGTTTCTAACAGATGGGGTCTAGTTAATCGATGCAATCAGATAGAGCATGGAATTTAATTTTTATCCAAATATGGTTACAAGTTCCATCAGATAGAGATGATTGATAAATAAGATCATGTAATTCTTTACTGATCTTCAATGTACTAAAAATAATGATTTTTGGAATTTTTCATGATGCAAGATTTAGTAAAAAGGGGGAGATTGAGGCTTGACTATACAAATTTTGTGCGAAAACGTATTGTGAAGTATGTAAAGCTGATGATATCAGAGAAAGGTATGATTGTGAAAACTTTTAGGTTTATTTATATATAGAGTTGTAATTATAGAGAGTGTTATTAGGAATAAAATTATTAAGTCTTCTGATCAGAGGAAGTTTTAAGAAGTATCAAATTGCAAAATCTGGGAAATTTCATCAAACAGAGTCCATTGGATGGAATTTTACAAAGTCATCTTACATAGTCCACTAGATAAATCAAATTTTATTAGTTAATTTGTCAGAGAAAAGGTTGCAAGTATACTAAATGAACTTTTATATGTTCACATGACATAATTATGTATGATTATGTATGAATTATATCAAATAGACTTATACAAATATGTGAATTGAATAAGTTATATAATGATCGTTATGAGTCATCAGACTAAATTCTCTATATGAATTCATCAGATTTTTTTTCTTAATAAAGTTCATCAGACAGAGGTTTCCTAGAGAAGGAAACAAATGAAAATTTCCAAATCAACCATCAGATGAAGGAAGGGTCTTTATTTTTTTTGAGATGTTCCTATAAAGTTGTGAGGGAACACCAAATATAGTTTTCACTGAATATAAGAGGTGTTATGAAGTTATATCAGATGAACAGATCAAATATATTTACAAATTTTTCATAAATCATTAAATATGATGATGGTGAGTTGGATGTTCAAAATTTGATTAATTATCATTGGAATATTCATGATTCTATATAAGATTATAGGAAGTTTTAATAAGATAGTTTATGTTGAGTGTTAAGGATGTTTTATAATTATCAATAAGTTTAAAGGTAGTTAACCATTCATAATTTTTAATCAACTTCCCAATATATGATCAGGAAAATCCAAATCCAAATTTTCAAAATTCCACACTTTATTCAAGAGTTTAAAAAGATATGTGCCTATATAAAGTGGTAAAGGAATTATATAAATTAACACTATTGTTACACAGAATATCATGAAAGTGATGGAGGTTTTGTAGAGAAAGATTCCAAACAAATAATCTCTTGGTTGAGGAAGAGGTATCAATTATAGTTTTCTAGTATTTTGGAATTAGACGAACAATGTGAAACAAATAGATCTGATGAATAGGGTACAAGGGCATCCAAAAAATAGTGTGTATAAGTGATCAAAGGAACATGGATTCAATTTATATAGTAAAAATGGTATAAGGCATTGTTTCCTATCAGTTCTTATTATCCAAGAAAGGTCCCAAATGGAGGGTATTACAATAAAATATTGGAATGAGTGTACCAGACATATCTTAGTAGATACATTACTACAAGATGGAAGAAATATCTTTCTCAATGATATTTTAAAAATGTGAATAGGAATAATAAGTACTTGAAAGAAAGGAAATTGTGAAGAAATTTTAATCATCACAGTGAAAATTTAATGAGTCCTATTGGTGAAGGTTATTAATATTGTTTCAAAAAAAATTTATATCATTTTATCTATGTGAGGTGGACATGTACTGTTGGAAGGAATATAGTGCTGCATATGTGATGGATATTCCCTACTTGTTGTACCTGCCAAAATGATTATTTTCTAGTGGTTTGTGTGGTCTTACATTTATTCCTAACCATGATAAGAATTATATTTTCTTATTTAGTAGTAAGACTTGTAAAAACTAGTGTTGTTGTGGTTGTGCTTGTTTATTTTTTTTCCACCAGATTCATTTTTCACTAACAAGAGACAAAGATTGTTTCTTAAGTGAGGAAACATAAAAAGAGAGAAGGTAACTGATTCACCCCTCCCCCTCTCTATGATCACATAGATATTGATCGGTCCTTTTAGTTGGATACTTTCTTGAAGTGTTTCCAAAGGATTTAGTAGGGTTACCCCTTGAGTGGGAGTTTGATTTCCCTATCAACCTAGTTCTGGGAATGAATCCCATATCTATTCCATATTACTATATAGACCTATCTGAATTAAGAGAGTTGAAAATTAAAATTAAAGATCTTTAATCCGTGGGTTTTATACATTCAAGTGTTTATCCTTGCGTAGCCCCTGGGGTTTTTACTAAAAAGTATGATGGTTCCCTTCAATTATGTATCAATTATAGAGAGATAAATTTGGAAATGATAAAAAATAAATATCCCATACCTCACATAGATTATCTTTTTGATCAATTTAAGGGAAAATTATGGTTTTTTAAGATCGATATTCGGTCAGGGTACCACCATCTCTAGGCAAGAGTGGATGATATTACTAAAATGGAATTCTAAAGTTGGTATGGTCTCTATGACTACCTTGTAATGCTGTTCATATTGAAAAACACCCCATAAGTATTCATGGATCCAATGAACCAGGTGTTCCATCAGTACCTTGATTAGTTTGTAGTAGTTTTCATAGACGATATCCTAGTTTATTCTGATTATCAAGAGGACTATGTGGATCATTTTATAATTTTTCTAAGAAATCTCTGAGACTATCAAATTTATGCCAATTTATCTAAATAAAAATTTTGGATCTAGGAAGTGAATATTTTTTGGGAATGTAATAAAAAAAAAATTAATTGTGATGGATCAAGAAAAGTTGAAAACTATTATGTATTAGGAGAATCCCAAGAACACTTTTGAAATTTCAAGATTCATGGAACTGGAAGGTTAATATTTTCAGTTTATTATAGATTTATAGTTTTCTTATCCTTTGAGAGTACTCACTAAGAATGGAAAAAAATTATCATGGAATATTAAATGTCAGGATTTTTTCAATTAATTAAAGCACCATCTGATTTCAAACCCTATTTTGACACTTCTTGAATCCCTTCAAGGCTATCAGGTCCATTGTGATGCTTTAGGAATGGGTTTAGGATGTGTTTTAACATAGAGAATTCATGTAGGGAATTATAACTCATTCCATATATTACCACATTAGAGAAACTACCCCACCAATGAAATTGAATTTAATGTGGTCAGGAATGAAATAAAATTATAGTGACATTATAACACCCTAATATTTTAAATTAACACTATGTTCGATATCAAATACAACACACAATACCGAGCTTAAATGAATCATGGAATATTTTTTATTTAAATAAGACCATAATAATATAGCATTAAATTACAAGGTATGAATAGGTTCAAATACATTATTACAATATTTTTAAAGGTTTTATATATTTTATTTATAATTAATTACTCAATTTTTAGTAAAATCATTTTATACTTCAAAAATACACTTTCTTTGAAAATGGTATTATTTCATTTTGTGTGTGGGAATTAGAATAAATTTATACCAATTTTAGAAATATTATTTTATATAATGAACACAATTTTTGAAATAATCATATATAAATTAACTTAGGGTAAAATTTTGGTATTTTTCTAAACAGATTGATTTTCTGGTGAATAGTGAAAATACTAATTTTCATTTCAAACTGTATTTTTTTTTAAAATTTAAAAATTTACATTTTATTTTAAAATTTTTTTAAATTAAAACAGGATCTATTATTTCATTAATAATCCTATTAAGTTCATTGGAATCAAATTTATGGTCTAATTTAGTATAAAAACATTTTTACTAAAAAATGATTTTCATTGGTTTTTGTATTCTAATCATAAATTATTTTTTTACACTTATAGATATTTAATATTAAAAAATGGAATCCATATATTTAATCATTAGGCTAAAATTTTTTAAATAGTTCCCTTTTATTTTTAGTCATTATTAATAGTAACTATAGAAAATAATTGTCACTAATATAAGGGTAAATCTGGTAATTATAGTTAAAAATATATTATAACAACTAAAAATTGACCCTAAAACATTATTTTAATATATTTTTTGGGTATAGTTTGGAAATTTACAATAAATTATCAAATATATGGTCACTTGGTTCCATATTTCTTTGATTAGGACTTTTATATTAATTTAAGAAAAGAATAAATACAAAATGTCACTCTCTTAACTTTAATAACTCATAATTTCTAGTACAAGGGTAAAATTAGGAAAAGATTGGTTCTAAATATTTATTTTAAATAGGAAATATTTTTTTATCATGATAATTTATTTATAATTTTTACTGATTAAATAATTACCATAAATTCTTACACAATGCTGATTTAGTATTTATTCAATTAATAGAAAAATTAAAATAATTTTTTTTCGAATTCTAAAAGTAAAATTTTTTGAGTGATTTACACTGACCAAAGAATTATATATATATATATGATATATTATGTATATTTTATATGTATATATTCTAATAATATATTTTTCTTGATGTCCTCAAATTCAAATTAAATGAATAATGTCAAAAATGACATTATTGATATTTTATTATAAATAATATTTTATAAAATTATTTAAAATCATAAAAATATTGAAATATTAAAAATAGAATAATATATGGACAAAACATTCATATATTGTCCATTTATAGGATAATTTTTACCTTATAAGTAAAATTATAATGATTTAAGAGTGAAAAGGCGTTACCACATTTAAGGTTAAAACATGTCAACTAAGGGGTTAAACCAAAAGATAAGGTTTATAATACCAATTAAAACTATAAAAATGATTATATTTAAACCATATAATTTCTTATATTCTAAATTATGGATACATTAAGCCACTTTCACATGAAAATAATTTTGTTATATTTTTTTTTTAATAATTCCATGTGTGTCATATCGTTCACAATAAAAAGACACCACATCTCCTCTCTTATATACACCAACTACAACATATAATATTGACCAATAACTACCAAAAAATCTTATAAATATCCTCATACAAGTTATATAGGTTCTTATCTTCCAATAAGAATAAACCTATGTCCCTTAATAGAAGATCTAAAGGGGATATTTTGAATAAGTGGTAAGTGTCTTTAGCAAATCTTCCAAATTTATTTACTCTTAAAATTACTTTAATTATTTCGTAAACATAATAAAATAATAAATAAAGTGTCATAAATATATTTATATATTTTTATTATTATGGTATAACCATTTTAAACCTCTGTTTATTCCTATAAAAAGAGAAAACATTGCTCTTGTTTACGTACAACTTACTATCTCCACGTTACAGTGTAATTTGCTTTCATTACCACTTTTCTTGGATGGTTATAAAGATATAAACAATAAATATATATTATATTAATGGAATAAATATTATTCTACACTTATACTATCATATCTTCATTCTTACCTTCCAATCCATTGTAAAATGGAAACGTCGTTCGTGTGTATGTGTGGACTAACACCTCCACGAAACGGCGTGATCTATTTTTCATTTACAATTTACATGTATGATAATAAAGATAGATCTAAAGAATATATATTATAATATATATATATATATGATCCTAAAAATTTAAATTATTATTTAACTTTCTTTCTTTCCATCCATCAAAAAATGAAAATAGTGATAATATGTACGAATGACTTACAATCTCCATGAACGATGTAATTCATTTTTCTACATTTCAAATTTTTAAATGATTTAAAAAATATAAATAATGAATATATATGTAATTTATAATATGACCAATATTATGGAATATATGTATCCATGATCAATTTATAAGAACTAAAACTACCAAACATAAACATACCTGAAAAACAAAGTAGTTATCACTCGGAACAAAGATTTTAAAAAAGAATTATTAATAAATGGGTCATAAAAGGTTATAATTAAATAATATATGGTATGATATAAATTATTATTTTTCTAAAATAGATGTATAATAAATATATATTTATTATACAAGAGGATTAAACACATATGAAGGATTTTGGACCCGAGGTAAGGGTTTCTCATCTCACTTTTGTTTTTGAGAGATATATGCCATATTCATCACTTATTTATTTCATGTGGTGTATATACATACCATTTTATATGATATATAATTATTAAATTTATATTCATGGTATTTAATTTTCCATTTTAAGTTATTTTTTTATGGGAGTTATGATTCAAAGTTACAAAATAAGTAAGGATATATTTCATAATCTCAATATTATTCGAGATTGTTTATGAATATGTATCCACGAGGGAAATATTTGAAATCTTCATATTAAGAAAAATATATTTTTTATTCTCTAGTTATTTATTTAAATTAAAATATTTCCTTTCAACTTCCTCTCACTAAGTACTAAATATATCAAGATAATGTTTTTAAGGAAAATTGACTTTGTTTTTTTACTTAGCCAAAAATCGTTTTATTCCATGTCCATATTTTACAACAAATTTTTTAAATAATATTTTTACTATTATTCAATGATTTATTAAATACATTTTTACCAATATTTTAATTTTTAATAAATGGTTTAAATGGAATCTTCTTGTCATTTTATGAATAATTTACTTTTTAATTTTTATAGAAAATGTGAAAAGAATATTTGTTTTAATATGTTCAGCATGGAGAGAAGTTCCCACCATTATGACCACCCAATTATTTAAATATTTATTTAAAAGTTTTCATGATTTATTTCAATGATTTTTTACTAATATTATGGAAGTTTTTTAGTTTTTAAAATTAATTTTCAGAGGGTAAAGTTTATTTTTCTCAAGAATATTTTTAATGATCTTTTTATGGTATTTGTATTCATCATCAACAACAACAACCATTTATTTAACTTATGCTACACTAAATATATGTTGTAATGATACCACATTTATTCTTTATTTGTATGATTTATTATTAGTTTGAGTGAGGAAATTTTTTACATTCCATATGATAATTCTCTCAATACGGATATTTATTAATTTTAAGGCATGTTGATTAAGTTTTATTATTTATTCATATGTTGAATGAATTGGATTTATTAAGTGAAGGTTGGGGACTGAAATTAAATAAAACCTCAATTAATTGATAGGTATGAAGAGATAAATTAGATTGGGTATTTTTCCAAGTCCTTATCCATTAATAAAAGATGTCTTGGCATGAGTCCTCGATTGTAAGTTTCATATGTCCAACATTATGCATTCCATTATTATGAAATCAGTTATTAATGTCCATGTGATTATTTTTTCTAATATCCATGGATAATTTTAAAGATCATGTGGTTATTTATATGACATCATTTTATATTCATTTTAATTCTACCATATTATTCTTTATTCTCAAGTTATCGATTAAATGACATCTGCTTTCAATTATTTTCCTTTTCCATATTGATTATTCCTTATTTACTCATGATAGATTCAATTGTATGTAACCTGTACTGAGAATCTGAGATCACCCTTATTTTTTTCCTTTCCCAAGGATATAAATAAGAATCATTTTAATGATTTAAAGGATTCAAAATATTTAATTTCACAATTATTTTAATTCAATGTTTTCAAAAGTAATGTGATAGTATGTGTCTATTTTACTTGGACTACTAAACTATTTTGTCCTTCAGGATGAGATTCCTTGTATGTGGTACCAATGTAACAAAGTAACCACTAGCTCTGGGCTACTACAGTTGGGTTCTTTATAGTTGGTATCAAACTAAGTTTAGTGGAAACCTTTTGAACTAGATTTAGGGATAAATAGATTAAGGAATATAACTCTATGAAACACTTTGAGGACATGTCCAATTATAGAATAATATCATAATTTTTTTTGTAATGTTGAGATTATTTGTTTTCTTAGAAATAAATAAATTTATGGATACTAAAAGTAGATATGGTTTGGAACATATAAATCTATGGGTAATAACCCCAAAAGAGTTGGTCAAATATATATTGTCCAACATTTAGGTGCATGGTGAGATTTCCCTTACTGTGCACTTAGTTTGATACTCTTGGGGGGGGTATGCTTAGGTGAACTCAAATTTTCTGTATAGACCATTATGAATGATGTGAATATATTATAACTAATTATTTCCTAGTTTAAACCCAAGTTTTCATAATTTAGACATATAATTAATGATATTTCATGATTTACCACTATGATTATTATTTCTCATTCTATGATTTTTTGTTTTAGTTAATGGTTAGAACCATAAAGAACCATGTTAACATTGAATGTGATGGAAGATATGGTGACTATGAGAAACAAAAATGGGATTATTATTGGAGTGAAATATATTTTTATTATTTACAATAAGTTATCATGATATATGATTAAAAACTATCACCTTAACTAACTCTCAGACTCATAGAATAAGATAAGGATAAAGTTTTCTAATATCTTGGGTAGTAGAGGATATGAAGGAAAGAAAGTTCAATTTCATTCATGCCAAAAAAATTGGAAATAGACACCATGGTGAATGTCTCAAAGGAATGTGAATATGTTTTCTATGTGGAAATAAAGTTCATAGAACAATTGATTTCCAAGGAGTTAAATGAATTATTTTTGGAGAACATAGGTATTATCTGATTCAATGCCCAAATCCAAAGGGTTAACTCCAAGACCAAGGAAGAACCTATTCCATGTCGATCATTGAAGTGGAAGGATTAAATTTTTTATGTTTTGGGATATGATAATTATTTTGTATATGTGTTATATAACTGATATTTTGGTTAGAATAATCACAAAACATATAAGAATTTTTCTTAAATAGTTTTTATTTAAAGATTTTAAAGAATATATTGAATGGTACTGATAACTTTGAAAATTGATTTAATTATATGATGAAATTTTATTGAAAACACATGATTAGGGGAAATATAACCCTGAATATGTTTCTGTTAATGAATTAATGATGTTTAGTTAGTATAAAAAAGATGATTTACATTGATGAATTAAATATGATAATATCGGTAACCTTTAAAATGATTAGTAATATATGATGGAGTTTACTACATTTTCAGATTCCTAGAATATATTTGATAATTTGGGATTATATTTATGGAATAAGGATATAGTTATTTTTTAGAAGAAAATATCTTTTCAATGAGGTATTATGGTGATCAATGTATTCAAATATTTTGTATGTGACATTAAGAGTTACTTTATATTGTCCAGGGATTAATGATTTTGTAAATTTAGCGCCCTTATTTAGAATTTTTAGATTTTTAATTTGGTCATATGTATTTTGGAAGTGTTTTATGTATAAATAATTATAAAAAGGATTAAGTTGAACTTTGGTTCTTACTATTGAGATTTTAGAGATTAATTTATTATGATAACCATTTTGATTATAGTAAATATTTCGAGATAGAAAAAAAAATTCCATTCTTTTATGGATCTTATGATCTATTAAAAGTTAATTTTATCCCTTCAGAAAGAAAAAATTCATCTTGGATATTCATTTATTGGAGTAATAGATGAAGATGAAAATTGATCGAAGCACACCTAAAGAATGAAATTGTGAAAATGAACTAGAAATATATCAACTAAGTATATTTTATGGGGTTCTCTATCTTATGGGGAAATGAATTCCTAAAATATAGGAAAATAATCTTGAAAATAAATGTTATCCTATTATGATCATTTTTGATGAATTGATGGACTTTTCACCCATCAATGATTTATGGTTTTTTGGTCGTTAAATTTCTTCTGACCATGTTATCTATCACTATCTATTAGTCTTTAGGCTCTTGTTTTTTACTCCATTTCCATATTTTAACTTTCCACAAATTTTCTCCAACTTGAAAACCTAGTTATGTTTTATTCCATATGACCTTCATATTTTCCTTTCCAATTTTTCATGAGGAAGTTTTATTAACCCTTTTTATAATGTGGTTTTTGACCAAAGGTATTTTCAAATGTCAAACCCTTGATTACCGAGCATAAATTAAAATTATCTGGATTCAATTTATTAATGGGGGGGGGGATGTAACACCAAGATATTTTAAAATAACACTTTGTTTGATAGTGTATACAACACACAACACCGAGCTTAAATAAACTATGAAATATTATAATTTAAATATGACCGTTATAACCTATATATTTAATTATAATGTATGAATAGGGTTAACCTAATTATAAAATGATGTATATAATTTCTATATAATTTACTTATAAATATGTACTCAATTTTTAGTAAAATAATTTTATATTTAAAAAATAAAATTTCTTCAAAAATGGTTTTATCTTTCATTTTGTGTGTGAGAATTATAATTAATTTATACCAATTTTAGAAATTATATTTTATAAAATTAATATCATTTTTTAAATCAGTATATAAAAGTTAACTTATGGTGAAATTTTGGGATTTTTTTGAAAAGACATATTTTCTAAAAAATAGTGAAAAATACTGATTTTTATTGAAAAATATATTTTTTTAAAGAATTTATGATGTTATATTTTGTTTTAAAATATTTTAAAAGTAAAATATGTTATATTATTTAAATAATAATACATTTAAATTAATTAGAATCAATTTTTATTATTTAATTTAGTATAAAAACATTTTTATGAAAAAAACATTTTTATTGCATTTTGTGTTTTAATATTAAATTAATTTCTACCAATTATAAAAATTTAATCTTGAAAAATTGATTAAATACTTGTAATCACGAGGTATAAATTTTTTAAACAGTTACATTTTATTTTTTTCCATTATTAATAGTAACCATAATAAATAATTGTCACCATGGTAAGGGTTAATCAGTTAATTAAGGTTAAAAATAATACGAAAAGGGCTAAGAATTGACCATAAAACTTTACATTATCATATTGGATGGTTTTATCCTTTAAATTTCCATCCAAGTGTCTAATATATGGCCACTTTGTGCCAAATGTATTTGTTTAGTACCTTTATATTTATTTAAGAAAAGAATAAATATAAAATGTCACTCATAACTTTAATAACTCTAAATTTTTATTAAAATGATAAAAATAGAAAAAGTTATGCTATAAATGATTAATTTAAATGTAATATAATTTTTTATCATTTTAATTTATTTATAAAATTTAGTGATTAAATAATTACATTAAATGCATTCACAACACTGATTTAGTATTTATTCAATTAATTGAAAAAAATAAATTATTTTAAAGAATTAAGAGTAATTTTTTGAAAGAGTTACAAAAACCCATGAATTTTATAGATATATATGACTTATTATATATGTGTTAAAATTATAGATTTGTATTAAATATTTTTATTGATGTCCTTAAAGTCATAATAAATGAATAGTGTAAAAAATGACAATATTGATATTTCACGAGAAATAATATTTTATTAAATTATTTGAAATCATAAAAATATTAAATAAGGAAAAGTAGGATATTATATGGTAAAAAATTTCATCTTTCAGCCATTTATGGGTGATGTTTTACCTTATAAGTAAAATTACAAACCATTAAGAGTGAGAAGCCGTTACCGTGATTAAGGTTAAAATAGGTTGACAAAGGGGTTAAAACAAAAGATATTAAAACACCACTTAAACCTGTCCAAATTTTACTAGTTATTTATATTTCAATCACGTACTCCATTATATTTGTAATTATTGTCACATTTTTTCACACTCACATGAAAATTAATTTATTATATTTAGATCTTTTTAAAAATTCCATGAGTGTCATTTTATTCACTATAAAAAGGTGACACCTCTCCACTCTTATAAAAAACCTATAGACTTTTATCTCAACATAACCCAATGAAAAAAGTTTCTCAAACATATGCATCTAAGTTTTATAGGTTTTGTTCCTCCTAAAATACCAACCCTAGGTCCCTTAAGAGATGATCTAAAGAAAATATTTTGATTAAGAGGTAATCATCTTTATCGAATATTCCAAATTTATTTATTCTTAAAATTCAAAGAAATTTGATATAACCATAATAAAATAATAAATTCATAATCATAAATATATTTTTATTTTATTATTATTATTATGATACAATCATTTTCTATCTCTTTTCTATCCTATAGAAAGAAAAAACATCGCTCGTGTGTATGTACGAATTACCATCTCCACGTAGCATGCATAATTCATTTTCATGACCACTGTAATTGGATGGTTGTAATGATGAAACTAATAATTATATATTATATTTATGACTTAAATATTATTCTGTAATTATTATATCATATATACCTTCTTATATTTCAATCTATTGGAAAATGATAATGTCACTCGTGCGTATGTTTGGACTACCACCTCTACGAAGCAGTGCGATCTATTTTTCATTTATGAATTACATGGATAGTAATAAGGATGAATTTGATGAATATATATGATATAAAATGATCATATAAAGGCTAATTATTATTTTCATTTCTTTCATTCCAACCATGGAAAGGTGAAAACAATGTTCATTCATACGTACAACCTACTATCTCCATGAATGATGTAATTAATTTTTTTATGTATATATTTTTAAATGATTCTCTCTCTCTATATATATATAATAAAAAGGTATGATATTTATATCATTGTTAATTTTATGGAAATTATGGAACCATGATCAATGTATAAGGACAAATACTACTGAACCTAAAAATTCATGAAAAAACAAAGTAGTTATCACCTAGAACAATGATTTTAATAAATAATTGTTAATAAATGAGTGATAAAAGGTTATAATTCAATAATATATGGTATGATATATATATATATATATATTATTTAATACATTTATAATAGATATATATTTATTATATAGGAGGTCTGAACACATACGAATTATGTGAGACCTGAGGTAATGGTTTCTCATCTCACTTTTTTTGTGATATATATGTCATATTCACCAATTATGTATTTCATGCGGTTTAAATGACACCCCTTTGACTTGAAATGTAATTATGAAATTTATATTAATTGTATTAATATTTTAATTTTATTTTATTTCTTTCATGGGGGTTCTTATTCAAAAGTTACAAAAGTGGTAAGGGTTTATTTCATAATCTTATAATTGTTTTGGAATTTTTATGCTTAAGTACCCATTAGGAAAATATTTGAAATTTATATCATAAAAAATACATTTTATCCTCCTCTGGTTATCTATGTAAAATTAAAATTTTTCCTTTCATTTTCTTATCTTTAATAATTTAATATACTGAGATACTATTTTCAAGGAAAACTAACTTTATTTTTATACTCGGTTAGGAATATTTTTCTTCAATGTCCATATTTTCTATAAAATATTTTTAAGAATGTTTTTTATATTATATAATGATTTATTAAATCCCTTTTACCCATTTTTGACTTGTTAAAAATTATTTTAAATGGAATGTTCTTTTTTTGTTTTCTGAACATGGTACTTTTTACTTTTTATCGAAAATATGAAAAGAATATTTATTTTAATACATAAAACATGAATAGAATTTACTAATAACTTGACCACCATATGATTTAAAGATTCATTTAAAACGTTTCGTGATTCATTTCAAAAAAATTTCCCTAATATTTTGAAAATTTCTAGTTTTTAAATTTAATTTTCAAAGTGGAAAGGTTATTTTCCTCAAGAATGTTTTTAATTATTTTTTATTATATATCCATTAATCAATGGAAAAACTAGTTATTTTACTTATTTATCATATGAGATATCTTTAAATGATAAAATCATTATTCTTTCTCTAGAAAGTTTATGATCAATTTGATTGGGGAGAGTATTGACATTATGTATGCTAGTTCTTCTAATACAAGATGTTATAGATTTTAATAAATGCTGATTAATTTGTATTGTTTATTCAGATGATGAATGAACTAGAATTATTAAGTAATGGGTGGTTATATAAGTTATATATCCCATTACTGCATCGATAGGTTTTATGAGACAAACTAGATTTGGTATTTGGTCATGGATTTACCAATTTATGTAAGATTTATTAGCACGAGGCCTCAATGGTAAGTTTTAGATGTTCAACATGATGCATTCCATTATGATGGAATAAATTTTTAATATTTATGTGATTACTTTGAATAATACCCATGGATAAGTTTCAATTTCATGTGATAATTTATATAGAATCATTTTATATTCAATTACTTATACCATACTATTATTCATGATCAAGTTATTGATTAAATGTAATGTGTTCTCAAATATTTACATTGAAATATTGATTATTCCTTATTTACATATAATTTATTCCTCTATACACCACCCTTATAGAGCTTCTAATCTCACCATTATTTTTTCCTTTCTACAGGATTTGAAGAAGGAATATTTTTATGAATTTAAGGATGTCGAATATTTAATTTCTCTATGATTTGTGTTTTATGTTTTCAAATGTAATGTGATATTCAAGTATGTATTTATTTTATCAAGACTACTAAACTATTTGGTCCTTTGAGATGTGATTCCTGGTTTCTAGTTATAATATAATAAGGTAACCACTGAATCTAGGTTACTAGGACTATGGTCTTTATAGGAATTAAATATTTGGTGGGATGTTTACCTTGTTTACTAATCAAAAAAAGTTTAGGCTATATTTTGTCTTAGAATAACCTAAATTTCAGACAAAATGATGGATATAATAACTTTAGACTTTTGATTTTTCTTGCTTACATGCTTCCCAAGGGTAATAAAATTTCTAATTATTTGAGTATAAATATTACATCCTAGATATTCAGGAATCCATCAAGGAGTGGAATCTACCGATCCTTATGAATGAGCTAAATTTAGTGGTAATAGAGGAGAAGGATGCTCTATTTTAGGTAGTATTCAGTTAGTCCCCACTCTTCTTGATATTGTTTCTCATTGGAATTTGGAGGATATGGATTTTTGGTACATTAGGGAAACCTTCTATAGTGGGGATTTACTCTGGAAATGGAATATTTCTATTAGAGGATCTATTTGATTTAGGGATAGGCTTGTGGTTACCTCTTCAATTTGAAAGGCAGTTATAAAATATTATTATCAGTCCTAATGGGATTTCCACCCTAACATAATCAAAATTTATAATAATATGAAGAATTAATTTTAGTGGCTAGGAATGAGTAGAGAGATATCTGATTGGGTGTCTCAGTGCTACACATATTAGATTATAAAGGCCTGACACCAATGTATTTCAACCCTACTTTAGTCCTTACCCATATAGACTTGGAAGTAGGATAGGGTGTCCATGGAATTCATTAATAGACTACCTCATTCTCCTAAATGATGGAATGCTGTCTAGGTCATGATAAATGGATTGAATAATTACGCCCATTTTGTACTGACTAAGAAGTATATGAGGTTATAAGACCATGGACGATTTTATGTATAGGAGGTAATGATATTTGATGGTGTTACCTGCTCTATCATATAGGATTGGGACTCTCAATTTACTTTTATATTTTTTAATGGACTTAAATATTCAATGAGGCACCAAGGTAAAGCTAAGTATAGATTTCCAACCTCAAATAGATGGGTAGAAAGTGTGGGGTAATCAGATCCTAAAATATAAACTCCAAGCATGTATACATGACTTTAGTGGTGTCCAAGACACTCATTTAAGGTTGTTCAAATATAATTATAACAAAATCTACCAATATTTAATTAGTATGGACCCATTAAAGGATATTTATTAGAAACCTTATGATTCTCTATTATACCAGATAAATTTAAGTGAGACCTCCCTGGTGAGACCTAGATTTTTCAAGGACATTACCATAAATATCTAGTGTATTCAATAGTTATTAGTGGTAAATCATAGTATCCCTAAGTCTTATTCCAACCTACACTATCTCTATTTGGAATTTGTGGCTGGATACTGAGTGTTTTTAGGGTGTCACCTTGTTTAGGACATCAATGGTTTTGGAAGCAGGGGATCTTTCATCGTGGTACATCGGTCAAGTCAAGATCATAGAGTGGATTGGGTAGGTTGACTATAGGTTGGATTTTATGCCTTAACTTATAAAATACACAAGTATTTCCACCTTTATCAATTGAAAAAGTATCAAACTAACCCATCCCATGTAATTAACTAGGAATATATTGATTTGGTGTTAAAAAATATTGATCACTAAGAAACTTGATTGAATCAATGAATCCCAAGACAAAGTTCTCTCAGGGAAATCCATCTAATTGGTTCATGTGTTATGGAAACATGGTTCATACTCTCATGAGAAATGGGAGAATAAATCTCATATGAGGGAGAAATAGTCTTATTTGTTCCATGATAAAGAATCTATTTGGATTTATAGCGGTAAAAGTTGATATGGTGGGGGGAATTGTAATACCCATGACCTCATTTTCATGTTTTTATATATAATTTTATTTTTATTGATGACAGAATTTGTTTATAAGACTTCATCTTTAATTTGGTGAAATTTAGGGAAAAAGGATCTATTGCATAGTTGGCACATAGTTAACACAAACTGTGTTGTAACCATGAAAAACCTATATAGTTTTTAATAGAGTATTTTTGTATAGTTGGAAGACATCTTCCAAACCATGTTGGTCAAATGTGGAAGTTCATAGGTAAGACAGCGTGTCTGATTTGGTTGGAACATAATTTGAAAAATCATGCGACAACGCCATGCATCTTGCCCAATTTTTTTAAATGAAAATTTTCTTTTTCCCATCACCCATTTTGACCTTATTTTTATCGAATCTCAATGAATTCAACTTATATCCTCCCTATGGCACAAAATTACCCCCTTCTCTTGTAGTATTGATTCCAAGTGGTGATCTCCAAGTTTTTCATGTAAAACCCCAAGAAATCATCTCCTCTCTTACTCTTTGGGCCTCTCATTAAATATTTCATGGTTTTCTCTTCTCCCCAAAGCCATGTTGGACTAAAGAATATGTTAACCAAATTTTAAGGCCTGGGGTCTGGTATTTTTAAGTTTTTATTTCCTCTCTACGACCCTTTTGGAATTATAAGTGGTTTTCCGATGAAGGAGATTGGTTACCACTAGTTTATCTTAATTTTTATAGGTGTTTATGCAATCCTTACTTTTTTAGTTTTTATAATGATTATTTATTCTAATAAATTGGGTTTTCTAATAATTTATTATGATATTATATGATTCATTACCAAGGAATTAATGAATCCATCATGTTGGAAGTGACTTATTTCTACTTCCTTAAGAAAAAATGGTTATTTTTTTAAAGTTGTATTGTTTGTGAATGGATGATATAAGGGAATGGTGATAAGATACTATGGTTTTGAAAAAAACTCATAGGAACCTATGAAACTTGGGTTGGAGAAACCATGTGCGAAAAAACCCATTCCACTATCTTGGTTAGTAACATATGTTTTCCTCCATTAGCCAATGGCACACTACTATTTCTTTCCACTAGATACAAGATAAGTATGCCCTTAGTGACCCTATCCCTAGTAACTATAGGATAACATCCCATGAGAAAATTTATAAACTCCTTTTAAAGATTATTATTTCTTTATTTATTTCATTTAATAGTTTATATATTATTAATTATTTTAAATAAAAATGACTCATGGTTGCTTTAACTTGATATATCCAAAAATACATGTTTAGTCATTTTAAATAGAGGTTGCATATGGAACACTTGATGCAATCCTAATGGCCACTTTACTCACACCCTATATACACCTCATAGGTGTATGAAGATCTTGTTTTATCTGATGCAGGAAAAGGAAATTCTCCACCCAGAGGTAGTCAGTTCTCTCTATAGACTTGTTTGAGTTTATAATAGTGATAGGATTGTGGGATGATGCTCTGTGTTCCATATATTTGGGTTTCATTATCTTTTGTTCTTTTATTATATTTTATAGTGGCTGGAATGTATATTATATATCTATCATTAATTTCCATCCTATAGTTTTATTTATTTAAATGATGAATATAATTATATCCTATTATTTATTTTGTTACATTTTGATACTGTGTTTCTCTATCCTCAGGGAAATACATTCCTAAGTGGGTATTCCTTGATTCTCAGGCACTTGTTCTTATCTATGAGGATTGGGAATTCAATTTTGGTTTATCATAGGATAGATTGGGTGCTCGGGGCCAAGGGTGGCCCAGAGATAGTTCTTGTAAGGTTACTTACTCCATTAAGTATACTGAGGACCCACACCTTTGAATTGATATTCCATTAGGGGGTTCTCTACCTCATGTATTCTCTAATAATCATTCCCACTCTCTATCATTTTATATATGAAGCTATGGAACCTAATATACTCAAAATTTTAGAAATAACACCCATAGGATGAAAACACACATACTATTTCATTCTACAATGAATAATGATTATTAAATACTATTATTTTGGAAAAAACTGACACTTGGGAGAGAAAATATTAAGTATTCTAAGAACTATTCATCCTTGACTTCTACTCTATAGTACATGACATATATTCCTTGACAGTAGTAGGGAGCATGCCTCTATGATACAATTTTTATGGGATTGGAATGAATGATGCGTCATAGTGGGGTACACCATATAAAGGGAAATCAGGAAAGATTTACATGTATTTATATAGGATTATATGACATGTATAAAATTACATAGAATATATTTATATACCATGACACGTGGAAGCATGTGTAATGGTTTGTGTGTATATTATGAACACAATGATAAATCTTACTTGATCTATATAGAATGTTTAGAGAATCACACAACATGAGAGTCCAATGTTTTGACCTAACATATACTTAGATACATTATGAGGCACTTGGTCTAACACCCCGTGTAAAATTTATAGTAGTTTATAAACCCTAATGACACAAGACACGAAATACCTGGAATGTGACACAAAAAACTAGACACTATGTAGTTTCATTTTCCAAATATGAAACAAACAACCCATCACATTCAGTGTCATGATTGGCACTACATCCTCTATCTTCGGCCTCACCTTTGACATTAGCTAAGCCTGACACCCTTAAAGCCTTTATCATTTCTTGTTAAAGATTATACATCAATTCATTATCTTCACCATATTCCGCTATTTAATTAATGCCTTGAACACCATCAAAATCCCATTTTTTCACATTTTCTACCTAATTTTAACTCAAGTAACCCTTTATTCTCCACCAGTGTTCAACTCATCCATGTTTGAAACCCTGAAATAAGAATGGGGATGGGGAATTAAATAATGGTTTTTAATTGGAATCCTAACCACCCAAAATGGGGTTGTGTTAGAGATTGATGAAGAATGTGAATCATGATAATTAGATATATCAAATCCTTATTTAATGAATTTTTGGGTAATTAACATATCATGTGTTTCAATTATCATGAATTATTTTATCAATAATTAATAATCATTCTATAATATGAAAAAATATCATTAGTATAAAAATATAGGAAACTTATTTGAAATTGAGGGTTTAGATTATCAGGGAGGATTTATCACCTCAATAATTGGTTGAAAAAAATAATAAAAAAATAATAATGAATATATGATCAAAATAATTATAGAACAAAGATTAATTAATTTTTACAACATAAAAATAATCAATGTTAAAAGATAAATCAATTTTTTTTTTCAAATATACTATTCATCATTATATAAGAATATTTAACATGATTTATTTTTTGATATAATATTAATCAAAGGAATAATAGGTTAACATTTATGAATAATAGTGTTAGTGAAATCATTAAAGTTTCTTACCCTAATGGTATATAATTATTTCTTCAACAATTAAATCTATATATGTGTCCATAGTTTTCACCACCATAAAGAAAAATCCTACAAGGCATGAAGAACATGAAACATTATATCTAATATTTTCCATAAAATTTTTTGTCTACTACTATATAAAATTTCTAAAAATTATATTTTTAATGACGTCAATAAACAGGTAATTAAAAAAAAGACCCAAAAACCTTGGTTTGGACACTAATGCTTGGATGTAAAATTATACCTCTCCTCGGGAAAAAAATTCTTAAAAGACCACTGTGTTATAACTTTCATTCAAAACTCTATTTATATAACCAACCACGTCATTAAAACTTTAAAAAATAGGTAAAATTTGTATTTTTGGTCCTAGAGGAGGGGGAATTTTGAGAACTAGGATTCAAATCAGGGTTCAGATTGTTACAATGTCACAACGATATTTTTTAGTAGTTATATGTCCAAAATATATTTTAGGTTCTTGGTTGAATGTCAGGGTAGGGTTGAGGTGTCCTTGATATAGAATTATGTTATAAAAAACAGACCACACTGTATCCCAAGGGAAATATGGTGTAGAGTGTATTAGGCGTCAAATTTTTAAAATGAAAAAAGACTTACATGTGGGAACCACAATACAATGAGGGTGGATGTGATGAGATGAATTATTAAATGAGTATATTCTTCAATGGAAAATATATTACATATGGGGTTTTCTCTGTGGATGAGGGTGTCACAACATAAAGGAGGAAAACCATTTGTATTTCCATAGGAAGATTTTGAGCAAGGAAGGATACCACATCATGGCCTAAGGGGCTATTTCATTAGGGTTGATCAAGGGTGAAGGATTGCACCAAATGGGAGATTCTATGTAAAGGAGTATGTTCGATAGGTAGTGGTATTAGGCATCTCAAGGGAAGATTCTTGTGTCATTGATCCCTATACTACACTACAAAAGGTGTTTGAGATAATTTATTTACACCACAATCAAGTGCGTTTCACTATAAGGTAACCCTGGGTGAGGGGGTTTTCCCCATGGCCCCTATAGACATGAAATATGGGGTCTTATTTCCTATTTTTTTAATAAGAAAAAACCCATAATTTCCAAGTTGTTCTACATTTTTTTAGGGAGAACAGACGCATGAGTAACTCCATTATCAATCAGATATACCCTTATCTTCCTCATATTCAATCCCTCACGATGAAGGATGGTTTTGAGGTGGTTCTTTAGTGATCCCAGGTGATTTAATCCATATATTTACTCTCAATTTTATCCCCCTTCATTATCCATTTATTTTAGTATCCTTGGCTTGGGTTTTGACAATGATTTCACCAGATCATGTTTAAAATTGACTAATGTGATGATATTTTTTCATGAAATGGATTGAGGATGTATTAGTAGGATGATCACATTTTATATATCACCACATCATTAGTGTTTAGTCATTGGTGAATTAATTTTGGATTTTCTAGCACTTTGGAAAAGAATTGGTTCCCAAGTGGACATCACGTGATGGGGATTTTCTTTAAAGGGATGTCGGGTGCATTCCACCGAATGTTGGCATGATATTTCTTAAGGTTTCAGTGAGTGAGAACTTCATTTTTAGGGTTTTTGAAATTATATCACTTTGAATTAAATTTAAAAATTAATTATAAATTATGATAATTAATTACATGGATGTTATAGCTTGTGGTAAAAGATCGAGTGTTGATATGAGCTTGAATAAGGCTCAAGAAAACATAACAAAGGTACCCAAGTTTCCTTAAGGGAACAAATCATAATAAAAAAGGTGGTATCTAAATATAAACTAAGGTTTATGATTTTTTATGTTAATGGGAAGTGTGTTTTTTCCACCTATGTGTGATTGACCTTGAATTGAAAATGAATTGTTTCCTTTTAACTCTCATGATTAGAATGAAAGTGTATTTTTTCCATGATGGAACCTTGTACACTAAATTTATTACTTGTCCATTGATATATAAGGACTTGATTATAAATGTTTTTGATGAGATATGTGGACCCTAGGGGGTACCTATGAGATAGATTGAATATATTGGACCTTGGGAGAGACTCCCTTTATCCTCTCTAGTAGGGGAGAGTGATAGATTAGAATAGTTGTCCTAGGGATAAACCATAAGTAACATTGAGATAATTTAGGTAATTTAGGATAGTTGATTAGAGATTCAAGTGAATTTTTCTACCCCATAGTAATTTTAGTACCCATGTGAGTATTCCCTAGGTATGATAATGGGAATACTGGGAATGAGAGGGCCGACCTAGATTTACTTGGGAAATGAGATGGGCTTTCTTCCAACTCTCTAGTGTGATGCCTATGTTGTATTTTCAATGAGGCCAATGATTTCATGATGTTATCCTGATAATTCTTATGGATTTTATTCCCTATGTGTGATAGTATTGGGCCTTATATTAGAGGATGTGTGGGAGGAAATCTTTGGGATGTGAAGCATGCTAATGTTCCGAGTAAGTAAACAAGATAGAGTGAAATAAAAAACAAATTGAAAAGGGGTTACACTAAATAATAATTGGATCGATCTAGAGAATGTATGGTTGAACGAAAATGAAAATTTCATGATGTATTTATATTGGGAAGTGGTCGCTTCATTGTACAATACAAGTGAAATTAACATTTTTTACTATAACCTAGTTCACCGATTTTAAGAGGTTTTGTGTTAATTTATATAGAATGTTGTAAGTAACAATGAATAAATGATGATTTATCCATTAATATAAAATGTTTTTTCTTCTCATTTGACCTGAAAATACTTTCTATGAGAAAGGGGAACCATAATTACTTGCTGATGTTATATGAGAAAAAAATTGTGATTGAAATATTACTTATAATTAGTGATTAAATTACAAAATTAGAAAAGTGATTTTAATTATTATATTGTATGATTACAATGGAAAGAAAATATTGATCTCATTTAGACATAGGATTTAATTTCTAAATCATGTAAAATTTAAGTGTTCCACTTTCCTTTATTTGTTTTTAATTCTATACATATATTGAATGTGATGTGAGTTAATATTTCTCTTGAGTGTGTGCAAGGTCAACTTAGTTTGGCGAATAATGTGGATATATTTTTCATTTATATATTATTGTACACCTTATTGAGGAAGTCTTCTAGAGGTTTTTATTTTTATATTGCATTTATTTTCTATAGGATCAACATATAATACTTGTACATTTAATAATATTACCAAAAAATAGTGTCAAATATTTTGGTGCAATGATTGATCATTAACACAATTTTATTCAGATCATATAATTCTCACTCTTAACTATATTTTATTTTAATTTAAGTGTGAGTTTAACATCATTGTAAGGTATGGAATTATATGAAGATAAGTTCAAGATAGATAAGTTTGAAGAAACATATTTTGGATTCTCGAGAATACAGATAGAGGATCATCTTATTCCAAAGGACATGGATGTTTGGTTAACTGAAGTTTATCTAGTGAATATAGAAAATTATGAATGCAAGTATATATATATAAGAAATCACTTATATTGGTGAGTATTTCATTAGCATGAAATATAACGTTTATCACTTGAGATTTAGAGACTATGGTTGAGCTTATTAAGGGCCTATAAGACTTGTATATGAATCCATCAACACTTGACAAAGCATTTATGATGCAAGGCTTATTCAATATGAGGATAAATGATGGTAGAACAATGGTAAATCACTTTAATTATTTTAATATAATCATAGGAAAGCTCAAATTAAGACGGTTAAGTTCGTAGATGATGTGTGGGATCTTCTACTATTTTCATCACTATCAGATTCATGGGACACAATGGTAACGACAATGAGTAATTACTACAAAAAACCTGATCCATTTTATAAGGATGTAAAAAATATAATCTTTAATAAAGAGCTAAAATAAAGGGAAGTCAAATTATTATCTATTAGTGAACTCAAATAAAATGTGAAAGTATGTTCACTCTAAAAAATAAACCAGGAGAGACAATCAAATGATTGGTCATGAGAGTGAAGTTGAGGGAGAATTGATAGTCTCAGTCCTATATATCAAAAATGTGGGAAAAGAGAACATATCAAGAAGTATCATAGAAATCATATAGAGACGTCCCAAAGATCAACTTTCAAAAATTTAAATTCTGTAAGTAAATATAATGAAGTTTTTAACTTTTTTCTTAATGTAAATACTCTAGTGGAGTGATTGATGATTGACTGAGGAGAATCATTCCATTCAATGGTAGAGTGAGGATTCATGGTGAATTATGCTTTTGAACATTTTGGAAAATTACTTATAATGGGATATGAATCTCTATAAGTTATTTGGAAATGATATATTAATGTATAGATAATGAATTATATATTCTTATAGTAAAAAGAAGTTAGATACATCCTAGGGCTATAAAAGTTATAGTTATGGGAACAATGGAAGTGTGTGTTGGTGGGAAATATATTAAAATTTCTTTTAACAATTTTAGTCCAAAACCATGAGCAAGGATATTTAATGTCAAATTTATAATTAATTTATTTAATATCTGAAGAAATAAATACCTAGTCTTAGGAACTTTCTTCATTGATGAATGTTGATCATCCAAAAAGACCCTTTCAGATTGAATTCATTGCGATGTGAGGATATAAGGATAGAATCCCTCTAGTAGTGATCAATACGTGATCCAATGATCTTCAGAAAAAATCACTCGATCTCTAAGGGCTAGTGCAATGAATTTAATGTCATGCATTTTTCATTCTTGATCACTCATTCTTTGGTCTTGAAGAAATATCTCTTGTGTTTCTCTTTTTTGAGAAGGAAAGAGGAGGAGTTTGTAGAAAATTTGTTATTCGCAACAATTCTATGCTCTCAATTTTAGATGCAATATACAATAGACATAACCGTCTATTTATAGAGTTAGGTTTTAGGTTAAAATATTATTAAATTTCATGAAAACCATTAAATAAAATTTAAAACCATTAATAAACCCCATACTACATAATAATAATATCATTATTGTTATTTTGTGGTGTTCACCAACATGAGAAATAACAAATATTATGTAAGACTCTTTTTAATTAATATTTTCCACCAGTGTCGGTCTTGGAATTTTCAAACTCCTCTAGCATTTATTGAAAAACTAAATAAAAATGTTATTCACAATCTAGATAATATATTTTTATTAAAAATATTTAATAAATAAAATAAACATTTCATTCATAATATAGTGAATAAATATTTTATATATATTCATATAATCAAATAAATTATTTATTAATAAAAAATAATTATTTACTACCTTATGTATATTAGAAATCAATAAAACTTGAATAAAATTATTCATCGTTCTTGCATATAATATTTATTCTAATAATTAACTTCAAATAGAATTTACTCATGATCAACATAAACACTTAGTGTGTGACCCTCTAGGATTATTTCTCATTAGGATTGGATGGACTTACCTAAAGTAGAATATTAATATCTAGCAATGGGTTAAGGCACCCAAAAGAAAGAACATAATGTCAAAATGATGAAAACCAAATATGTACACTCACTATGTAATATAGTCCCTTTGAATCAATATCTCATCAAGAAGGTTGCACATCTATGTCACAAACCTCTATGCTCGATACATATTTTTTTGACTATAGGAAATAAACACATCATTACACCATGTACATGGAATTTAGAGAGATGGTTCAATTTCAATCAAAGGGCTGATATATTAGCTTCCATAAATATTGAAGGGAAAAATCCTTCCTCATCTTATCTATTAATGACATGCCACTCGTGATGCACCCAATGTATCTAAATTCTCCATGAATAGTTCTCATCATGGTTTATGAAGTAAATATAAGTGCATGAGTTGCAACATGTATTAATAATAATATTAAATTCTAAGGACCATCACACATGCTCATAGATAAGAATATCCAATGAAACCAAAACATACAGAATTCCTACTAGATGGTTTGTTCTCATAATCTCTCATCCTGGAGATTACCAAGTGATAACTTCATGAGAATAATCCTCATAGACTTATGATTACCAAAAAATTATAGTTTATTTACCATGTTTCCCATCATATCATATTATCCAATAGCATAACATTATTTAATAACATCATCATAGAATGTTAAGATTCTCATCATAGTGGGGAACTGTTATGACCTTATCGATGCGACATATACCCTATGAAATTATTACATTATTTTCATGTATAATTATAATCAATATGAAATAAGTAGTTTTATTAATATTTAATAAATATAATATACATGTAATAAGAGTATAAACAGTTGGTCCCGAGATACCAACTCTAACAGACTCCCACTTGGACAAGAGCTAAATGCATACAAACTCCAGTCCACTAGACCTCACTTGATAGTCATGTTTCTACTAAGTCAAGGCTTTATACAAGGGTTACACCATGTTTTATTCCATGGAAATAATTATCACTACAACTTCACATCTCTGAGAAAAATCCCTCAAGTTATGATACTTCTGAATTATGTAATTTATCTACTGATGTGACCTTATCTCTTTTTCAAGAGCCACTTCTACAGTGTTATCATAATAGAGTGTGATATGATCTTTACTTATACGTACCAAATAAATATCTTTGATGAAGTTGTATATCTATAGTGATTATTTAACTGACTCATAAGCCGTAATATACTAGAACTCTTCTTTAGAATCTGCATCCACAACTTGCTTTATGCTCTTCCAGCTCACAAAACCTCTATTAAAAGTGAATATGTATCCTTTTTTATGACTTAATTTTATATTGATCACTTTGGAAACTAGAATATGTATATCCTATGATTAATAGTTCCACATATCCTCCATAAACCAAGAACACTTACTTATCATGCCTCAAATACTTAAGAATAGTATTGAATGCCATCCAATGGTAGTCACTTGGATCAACTTGATATCTTCCTACCAAAATTAATGTTCCAGTGGTATCTATCCTAGTACATTTAATTACATACATGAATAACATAATTGATGATGTATATGAAATCCTTTAAATTTTTTTTCTTACATCACATGTTAGAGGACACATTTTCTTGGAAATATGAATTCTATGTGATAATGGAAATAATCCCCTCTTGGATTGTTCCATACTGAATGTTTTCGGTATATTGTTAATGTATGTACTTTGAATTAGGTCGAGAAACCACTTGGATCTATCATGATGAATATTGGTCCCAAGAATATATACTTTCTCACCCAAGTCCTTTATAGAGAATTATTTTTCAACCACCCCTTAACAAACTGTAAGACTGTTATTTCATTTATAATGAGTAATATGTCATAATCATATACTATTAAAAAATTACTACACTCCCACTAAATTGTTTATAGAAACACAAATCATATTCATTAATTATGAAACCAAATTTTAGTATGGACACATTAAAATGAATGTTTCATGACCTTGATGATTTATTTAATCCATAAATAAATCTTTGAAACTTTCTTACTTTGTTGGAATACTTTGGAGTCACAAAATCTTTGGGTTGTGTCATATAGACGTCATCCTGAAGGTTCCCTATAATGAAGGATAAAATATCATAATCATGGAAATCTATAATGGTTAGTATAATTCTAACGGATTTTAGCATTGAAACTGGTGAAAAGGTTTTGTCATAGTTAACTCCTTGACACCATTTAAACCCTATTGCAACTAGCCACACCTTATCGGCTTTGAATTATCCTTCCATGACCAATTTCTTGTTAAATACCCATTTTCAACTAATGAGATTCACATATTAGAATTACTAGAATATTGGTCTTTGAAGCCCCCTAACACTAGCGACCGCCTTTGGCGGTCACTATAGGTACCCATTAGCGACCGCCAAAGGCGTTCGCTGCCCTTTGTAAAAAAAAATTAAGGGCTTTGGCGCCCCCCATTGCCCTCGACCTAGCCCCCCCTGTCGCCCTCGATCACGCCCCCCCCCCCATCGCCGCCCTCCCCGCGCGTCGTCCCCCGCCGCCCTGCCTCGCCCTCCGGGCGCCGTCCCTCGCCACCCTGCCTCGTCCTCCAGGCGCCGTCCCCCTCCATCCCCGTTGCTGCCCTCCACCCTCCGCCTGCGTCAGCCTCTGCCCTCTGCGCGCCCTCCACCCTCAGCCCTCCCGCTCCGGCCACCCTCCACCCTCCGCCTGCGTCAGCCTCTGCCCTCTGCGCGCCCTCCACCCTCAGCCCTCCCGCTCCGGCCACCCTCCACCCTCCAGCCATCCTCCGCTCCCCTTCGGCATCCCTCCACCCTCTGGCCTCCGCCCTCCAGCCTCCGCCCTCTGCCCACCGGCCTCTGCCCCCTCCGTCTCCTACCCCTCGGCCCTCCGGCCTCCGCCCTCGGCCCCCCCCACCCCGGACAGCCCCTGCACCCCGGACAGCCCCCGCACCTCGGACAACCTCCCCGCACCCCGGACACCCCTCCCCGCACCCCGGACAACCCCCCCGGATAGCCCCCCCTCACTGTCCTCCCCCCGTCCCCTCACCGCCTCCTCTCCTCCGGCTCCCCCCACCCCCACCGCCCGTCCCCTCCCTCACCGCATTACCTTTGGCTCCGGCTCCCCTTCACTGCCTCTCCTCTCCCTCACCGCACTGCCTTTGGCTCCCCTCCCTTCTAGGTTTGTAGTGCAATCAAGTATGACATGGGATTTCACTTACATTATTATTTTATCAATGGTTCATAAACAAATGATTAGTATTTATTTTAAATATAGTTGATTTAAAAAATGCAAATGTAATAAGTATTGTGTAAATGTTTGTTATACAGATATTATTATGGATAAGAGTTGGATTGATCTTCCAAATCGAACGTCTAGAGAATATTTCAATGGCATTAGGAAATTTATTGACTTCACCAGAGGATTTGAAAGTGACTATATTAGCTTTCCATGTAGAAAATGTGCTAACAGATATTAATTCACAAAAGATACTGTGAGGGATCACCTATTCTTTAATGGATTTCTAAAAAATTATAAGAGTTGGACTCATCATGGAGAAGAATATGTTCATTGTCAAAATACGGATGCAGCTCAGATGGATGTTGATGCAAGGATGAATGATCTAATGTATGAAATGCTTACTAAAATGGTACGTGGGTTTGATCCTGAAGGCATTGACATCCAGAATCTTGAGACCGGTGAGATAAATCTTCGCTCTGGTGCAGATCGTGATTCAAGGAGGTTTTATGAAGCACTTGATGATGCGAAAATAGAATTATATCATGGATGTACTTCTTACAATAAACTGTCGTTTATCGTGGAGTTGTTGCATTTGAAGACTTTGAATAATTGGTCAGACACATTATTCAACATTCTTTTGGTGTTATTGAAAAAGGTTCTTCCTGTCAACGCTAAGATTCCCGAGTCGTATTACCATGCTCGTAAGCTGACAGAGAACTTAGGTTTTACATATGAGACCATAGGTTCATGTGCAAACAACTGTATGTTGTTTAGAAGGGAAACTGCCCATTTCGATATTTGTACGGTTTGTGGTGCTTCCAGGTGGAAAGAGAACAGGGGAAATCAGACTCATCAAAGTCAGATTGCGATATAGGGGAAACCGATTGCCATAAATCAAATGCGTTACTTTCCCCTTAAACCGAGGTTGAAAAGATTTTTTATGTCATCTAAAGTTTCTAATTTAATGAGATGGCATGTATAAAGAGTTTATGAAAGTGATATGTTAACCCACCCAACAGACTCTCATGCATGGAAGGATTTTGATAAGAGACATCCCAAATTTTCTAAAGATGTTCCTAATGTATGACTGGGATTGGCAGCAGATGGTTTCAATCCATTCAAGTATATGGTTGGTGTAACTCATAGCACATGGCCCGTGGTGTTTGTTCCATATAATCTTCCTCCGTGGCTTTGTATGAAGAAACAATTTATATTACTTTCCACTCTAATCGATGGACCTAAAAGTCCAGGGGATAAGATTGATGTTTACCTTTAGCCATTGATTGATGAGTTGAATGAATTTTGGGGCGATGGTGTGATGACTTATGACTGTGAAATGAATGAAATGTTCAAATTGCAGGCTGCTTTATTGTGGACAATCAATGACTTCCCAGCTTATACAAATTTATCAGGCTGGAGTACGAAAGGGGAATTTTCTTTCCCTTGTTGCAACAAAAGTAAAAATCTGTATGGATTAAGCATTCCAAAAAATGGGCATACATGGGTCACATACGTTTTCTCCCCCCTCAGCACAGGTTCAGAAAGGATAGAGTGGAATTTGATGGTTCTAGAGAGTTCAGCCCAGCACCAAAGATCATGACAAGAGTCGAAATGCTATCGCATATTGAGGAAGAAAACATCTGCATGGTATATGAAATTCAGGATTTGGTGGCTCCTCCGGTACGTAATATTCGAGCTACGGGTAGGCAGCGTAGTCACAATTGGAAAAAGAAAAGTATTTTTTATAGTCTTCCATATTGGAAAACTAACATGCTGAGGCATAATTTGGATGTCATGCACATTGAAAAAAATGTTTGTGATAACATATTGTGGACCATTTTAGGTGTCAGTGGAAAATAAAAGGACCATGTTAATGCACGCCATGATTTGGAAGAAATGGGTTTAAGGAAACAGTTGCATTTATAGTTAGCTGAGGGAAACAAGGCATATATGCCTGCTGCACAGTATACAATGACTACAAAGGAGAAAGAGACATTTATTTCCATTTTGAAGATGCTCAAGGTGCCTGATGGTTACTCTTATAATATTTCAATGTGTGTGAATCTGACGATCAAGACTTTTCAAGGGTTTAAAAGTCATGACAATCACATACTACTTCAACAGTTGATTCCAATCGCAATTTGTGATTGTTTATCCCCCAATGTTGTTCAACCGTTGATTGAGATGAGTAATTTTTTTAGACAACTTTGTTTAAGAAATCAAAGAATGAGTGATTTAAAAATTTTACAGGACCGAATTCTACTTACGCTTTGTAACTTTGAGAAACCATTCCCCCCTCATTTTTCGATGTTATGATCCACTTGACAGTGCACCTAACTGATGAAGTAATGGCTGCTGGTCCAGTGCAATTTAGGTGGATGTATCCTATTGAGAGGTATTTCGAGTACATTGAAATGATTTGTACGCAACAGAGCTCGTCTGGAGGCATCAATAGCCAATGGTTATTTGATGGATGAGTGTACTACTTTTTGTGCAGAATATCTTACGGATGTTGAAACAAAATTAGATAATTCCTCTCGGATTCAGGATGGTCCGGTTGGAGAAGGAACCACATATGATATGGACAACATCGAGTGGATACAAGCGCATCGATATATCTTGTTCAATACTCCATCAGTTTCACCATTAATGCAGTAAGTATTTTATCACTTTTATTGTTTAACTTTTACATGTTTTGTTTGAATAAGTTGATCATTTAAACATCGCGTTATCATTTGCAGGAAACACATTAATGAGATAAAATAAGAGATGTATTGTGCGACTGAGTTGCAAATTCAACAGTCTCATTATGCGTCATTTCATGATTGGTTCAAGGATTATGTACGTATAAATTGATTTTCATTATGAGTGAAGTATTATACTAATTTCTTTCTTTATATATCATTATTGAATTCTATGAATTATGTAGGTTCATAAGCTGAGGGAGTTAGGGGACCCCACGCTAACTGAAGAATTTATCCAACTGGCTCAGGGTCCATCTATAACGGCTCATCGTTATAAATCTATAGATGCTAATGGTTTTCGATTTCACATTAAAGATGTTGATGACAAACGAGCAACACAAAACACTGGCATCGGTTGTCCATTTGTCGATTCTGGTTATTACTATGGTCAATTGATAGACATCATTGAATTTTTATACACACATGGGTTGAAGTACATATTGTTAAAGTGTGATTGAGTTGATCTAGTGCGTGGATGTAAAGTCGATAAATATTAGTTTTCATTGGTGAATTTTAACTATAAGTTATACAGAAGTGAATGAGTTGATAATGAACCTTTCATTTTGACATCACAAGAGGAACAAGTATTCTTCGTTACTTTGCCTTCGAATCCAAGTTGGAAAGTTGTTGTCAAAATGTCTCGGTGAGGAGTGTTTGTATTTGAAAAAGATGAACTTGAGACTATTCCTTTTGTTTCCCAACAGCTTGATCAACATACCCTAGTTCAACGTGAAGAAGATATTTATTGGGTCAGAGCAACTTTTGAAGGAGAAACGGTCGATTTTCATGCTTAATGAAAGGTATAATTGTTTTCCCGCTATTCAGCCTAAGATATCATAAATTATCTAAACATTTTATAAATCCTAGTAAGTTTTAATCCTCACTTTTGGAAGTTTATTCAGTTATAAATATTTAGGGTGATTTAACTTATGTTATATTGATGTTATTGTCGATGTATCTTCCAGTTGAGGTATTCTTCATTTGGTTCATGTGCTGCTTGAATTTTTATTAATTCAATTTGAAATTTGGCTATGCATTGATTGGTTTTGTACATAATTTTTATATCTGTTTTGTGAACTTTCTGATTTTTTAAAATTCATTCACAACTAATTATTCAATCCCTTTTTGTTTGATTAACAACTGTACAAGTTTGATTTTTTTTAAAAACAATCCAATTTATCATTTGGACACTTTGGATAGTCCCCTTACTAATGTTTTCCATGACTGCAGGCATGTCAGGGGAAGAGGCAGAAGATCCACATCATCCATCTGAGGAATCTACGTCTCAGGGTCGAGGTATGTTGGAATGTCATTGTCTCTATTTTTTATGTAATTAATAAACATATATATATATATATAACATCTATCAATTTGTATATAAATTTTTTTTCAACAGGATCAGACTCGACTGCTTCTTCCTCTCACAAGAGAGGCCCTGGTCGTGACATATTATCATGGAATTCCGACACGACTTTTGATGTTTCATTTGATGAGGAATTTCATCCTTTGGGACAGAATGCCCCTTCATTTATTTGTCAGCTGGGTCATATCATACATGATCCACATCAATTTCCATTGACTATGCATGACTGGGCTTCTATCCCTCATGGCACATTAGATCATCATTGGAGGGAGGTTTAGGTAAGAAGACCATTTTACATTATTCCCTATGTATAACCAACAATAACATATGTGATTTTTTTCTTTAATAGAAAAATTTGAAAGTATGCCCCGATGAGTTTTGACCAGTGTGTATGAGAAAATGCCGTAAGATGTGGAACCAAACGTGCTCTGAATGACCTGAAACCACACGAAAACATTAGGAATATTATTCGTGACGTGTAGGAGGAGACGGCACGCCCATCGGACGTGCGGTGCGCGCGGTACATGGCGGTCGCTAATGACTAATTTTTTAGTAGTGTAGGGAGGGTCTACCAAAATACACACTTGGTTTTGGTACATGGAATCCATTATAGAATTTATAGACTCTTTACACTTAGAAATATCTGTGCCACTTATTTCTTTCTTACATGTTAGAGGATCATTATTATCAAAAAATAATGTGTCACTATCCCCAATAACTAGAAAACTATACCATTCTAGTTCTCTAACATCACTAGTACTCTTATGTAGTCATTTTGTCTCTATAAAAATTTATTCTTCCAAGGGTCTTTGTGGAATTTTTTCCTTTTCCAAATCTTGTGTATCTTGATATTATAATTCATCAAAGTCTATCTCACTAAAAAGATCTCATTTATATATAAGATCCTCCTCAATAAATGTTGGATGTATATCAACCACACACTTTTAGTATGAAGGATTTTATAGGTAGTATCCCTTTTTTTATTTGGGATATCCTATAAATATACACTTTTTGCCTTAGGGTGTAATCTTGTTACTTGAAGAGGACTTAACAAATGCTTCAAAACCCCACACATGTAAGCATCACAACACAAGTTTCTTTCCATTCCATAATTAATATGATATACCCTCTGTTTCTTTAGTTGGAACATGGTTTATTATGTTTGTTTCTATTTGTAACACGTATCCCTAAAAGGATAATAGAAGACTCACATGACTCATCATTTATCCCACCATGTCTGACAAGGTGTTGTTCCTCCTTTTTCATACACCATTCCACTGAGTCATATAAGGAGAAGGGAGTTGAGATAATACCCCAAACTCTTATAAATAATCAATTAAGTATTGACTAAGATATTTTCCACCATTTTCTGAGTGGTGTTTCTTAATCTTCTTACCAAGATGGTCCTCAACTTCATTCTGGTATTCCTTAACTTTATCAAAATAATCTGACATAAAACTCATTAAGTAGAGATATCCATATATAATAAAATAATAATTAAATGTTTTGAATTATGATTACCATCCCCTTTACTAAATAAGAAATGGTCCACACACATTCGTATAAAATAATTCAATAAGATATTTATCCCT
The DNA here is from genome assembly GCA_963277665.1 of Viscum album. Taxonomy (NCBI): domain Eukaryota; kingdom Viridiplantae; phylum Streptophyta; class Magnoliopsida; order Santalales; family Viscaceae; genus Viscum; species Viscum album. The sequence continues at coordinate 1,059,283,087 of OY728133.1, forward strand.
TTAACCTTTCCCACTAAATGGGGCTTCAGTCATTTTTCCTTATAAACTTGTGTGACATACACTAAGTTATTTTAGTTCAAACGAATCTAAATATCCATATTAATATAATTTATTCCATGAATTTTAATTTATATAACCTAGATAAAGATACCAAGGTTTGGTGTGGTATAATTCATGTGAAGTAACTTCATTATTAATTTCCATTACTTGATTTTTGTAATCCAACACATAAAAACTGTTATTTAAATGTGTCTTACCATAAAAAATTATATATTTATAAAAGAGAAAACATTTATTTCTAAATTTGAAAATAAATCCATATGTATCTAGTATGGATACATAAATAATGTTTTAGGTAACTAAAGTCACAAAATAACAACCCTTTAAAACCAGGATCATTTCAGTCGGAAATATGAGGTGGTAGTCCACGATAGCTATATCATCAAGTTTATCTCCATTGGTTTGTTGTAGATCTACCTCCCCTTAGTCAATCATTATGAATTTACTTAATTCCTATATTTTAATACATATGTGATAACCGCAATAATTATCTAATATAAAATATGCAGAAATAGTTAATTTCACTCAATAACAAATTCACCTGAAGCTTCCCCTTGCTTCTTTGTTTTGGTGCCATTTTTCTTTTAGCGACCCTTATTACCACATGAGAAGCAGAAAAAATCCTTGTCCCTTTCTTTCCCGTTGATATTCCTCTTGTTGGAAGGGCATGAAGAATCTTTAGTATTACACCTTTTCACTTTCCCTTTCTATTTTTTCACCATAAGGATGGAATGGTTTTCACACTTCATATCATTATCTACTTATTGAAGGAGAGTTAGAAGATATGGAAGATACTTCTCAATGTTGTTCATATTAAAATTTACAAAAAATATGGAGAATATATAAGGGAGTGATTCTAGAATGAGGTTGGTGCCTAGTTCTTCTAGGAGTTCAAAACCTAGAACCTCTAGCTGCTCAGTGTTTCTAATGAGATTGAATACGTGAGACCTAACTAGGTTACCTTCTCCAAGATTACTCAAAAAAATAACCTTGGAAATCTCAAACCTTTCTTATCTATCTCTATCCTAGTATAGACCATGAAGGTGATCAAGAATGATATATGCATCCATGTTTTTGTGATACTACATGAGTTCACTAGACATAGACAAAAGCATCAACCATTTATCATTGACTGCATTAATCAAATGTTTTTCATATTCTAGGAATTCATCATAACTTTCCACTTTAGCAGGCAGATCAGGAATTGAGGATTCTAGAACATAAGATTTCCATTCATAGCATAGTACAACACGAAGGCGTCTAAACCACTCTTGGAAGTTACTACCCGTTAAGAGGTTGTCTTTCTCTAATATTGATTTTAGGGGTAGTGTGGATGACAAACTTTTCATTTTATTCTAAAAATAAAAGAGAATATTATTATTACTTTGATTCATTACAAATTAGATGATATATAATAAATTAAATGTTTTTATTAAATATCCCATTATTTTACAAGACCCAATAACCCTTACTATTGAATTCAAAATATATGGTTTATTTTAAATTCTAGTAGAAAGGATCCCTATTACTTTTCTCAATGATCTGAACTTCATCTATGAAAACCATAAGAATGTAATGAGGTATCCATTCTTTCCAACTGCATGCTTGTAACTCCTAGATCTGTTGAGTGGATTACCCTATCCAGAAATCCTAACTTGGATTTTTTCAATACTTTCCTTCAAATGTGTATTGAACAAAATTTGGGTTTTAAACTCAATACAAGTTCAGTTAATTCAACCAAAAACTCTCATGAGAACTCCCTGATAAAAGTAAGTATCCAGACTTTGACCATGTACTACACTTAGTTCTATGGTTTCATTTCCAATCAATTAATGGAAGGTTTAGTCTAAATTAATATTAGGATGATGGATTTTAATTAATTTATGCATAAAATTTATATTCTTGGTATCTTTTACATGTCTTGTTAATATTAAGTAGCTATTACTTAATTAATTAACCATATTAGATAAAATATTTATGCTTAATTTATTCATTTAATTTTCTTCTTTTCATATTAATTCATTCATTTATGTGACTATGGTATTACATACATAAAATAAATAATTCATATACAGAAATAAATTAATAAAGTAAATGGCCATATAATGATCTTATCTAACATATGATATAATGAGAAGACATTAAATCAACCTATGACCTAGGGGAATAACTCCATTTTCCATCTATGGCATGGGTTACAATACACCACCTATATATTTGTGTATTATTGAGTTGGCATCATCATGGTTCTATCCTAAACCGCCTTCATGGCCTTCAGATGATCTATTAATTAAAAGTATTTATTACTCACATTCATGCGAGGGGAACAAATGGATTGGTTAAATGGGAATAAATAAATATCCTTGAGCACACATGTCCTACATAATAATTTGGGGTGGGATAAATCACATGCCATAATTTAATTTAATATTAAATATTTTCAAACCCATTAAATAAATTAAATTAAATAAATTCCAACACATACATAGGTCTTGGTTAAGATCATGATCAGTCATACATGAAATGAATATATAAAAGTAATTGGCTGATATTCATTTATTTATTCATTCTTTATTATTAAGATAAACTCTATTAAATTAATTAATTAATTAATTAATTCCCTTTCATCTTAATGATAATCTGATCTTAATTGGAGATACCAATCATTTATGGAATTCATGGAAAATAAAAGTTTGAACCAATTATGACATATTAATTATAATAAATTAAATGATCATTTATATTAATTAAAACCATCATTAAATTTTCAAACTATCATTGGTGTTTTAGCCAATAAAATAACGTTTTAATGCAATAATTTTCAATTTAATGTAATTTTTAACTATTTCTTTTAATAGGAGACTAAATGGTGTATACAGTTCAACTACATGCCATGTACCTAAGTTACCAGGTATCTAAGCCGCATTCCTTGGGATTTGGTGTGTTAACTCGGTCGGACTACACGGCATGTACATGCTAGATACACACCATGTATCCACTTTCCATGTGCTTGGTTGGACTAGTCAAAAAATGGTGTTTAATAAATACATCACATTTATTTAACTACTCGGTGAATCTAGGTATAACTCACATTTGTACATGATGTGTACTCTGACTACACACCATGTAATCTAGTTTTACTGGCCAAATATTTGGAACTTCTCGATGGCACCTTTGGTCATTCTTCATCTATTCTTATACCTATATGAAAATAAAACACTGAATAAATATGATTAATATGTCAAATAATGTTAATTAAAATCAGATTAAATAATGAATAATAAGAAATGAAAACTCAACCATGATTGAATATGGACCAACAATCAAATAAATAATTATAAATTTAAATGTAACCATTTTGATACCACTTAATGGTTGTAGGTGTAGCAGAAGCATGCAGTGGTAGAAGATATATTAAAATTTCTTTTAATAATCATTGATCAAAACCATGAGTGAGGATCTTTCACGTCAAATTTTTAACTAATATATTTCACATTTGAATAAATAAATACCTGGGATTAGAAACATTCTTCATTGATAAATTATGATCATCCAAAAAGACCCTTTCAGATTACCTTCTTTGAAATGGGAGGATTCAGGGATAAAATCCCTCTAGTATTGATCGACATATACTCCAATGATCTTTGCAAAACACCACTCAATCTTCGAGTACTAGCATGGAAAATAGAATGTCATGCATTTTTCATTTTCAATAGATCATTCTTCGGTCTTGAAGAAATCTATGTTGTGTTTCTTGTTCTTGAGAAGGAGGGAGAAGGAGGAATCAAGAGAGAATTCATTGTGTGAAAAAATTCTGTATTCTCAATTTTGGATGCAATATACAATAGAAATAACCACCCATTTATAGAGTTAAGGTTTTGGTAAAAACATTATTTAATCACATTCCAAAAATTAAATAATATTTAAAACCTTTAATAAAATGAATTCCACATAATAATAATATCATTTTTATTATTTTGGTGTGCGCACCAACTTTCGCAATAAAAAATATTATGTAACAGTATTTTTAATTAATATTTTTCACCGAACTCAGTCTTGGTCCATTCAAACTCCTCTATAATTTATTTAACAACCAAATACATATTTAATCATAAATAAATATTTTATTCACAATCTAGTGAATATATATTTATTAAAAATATTCAGTAATTAAAATAAATATTTTATTCACAATATAGAGAATAAATATGTTATATATATTCACATAATAAAATTAATTATCTATTAATCAACAAATAATTATTTATTACCATGTGAATATTAGAAATCAATAAAACTTGAATAATATTATTCATTGGTCTTAAGAATAATAGTTATTCCAATAATTAAATTCAAAAATAATTCAATTGAGATCAATAGAAACACTTAGTGTGTGACCCTATAAGATTCTTTCTAGTTTGAATTAGGTAGGATTGAATAAGGTTTAAGATTACTCTCAATGAATGGGTCAAGTCACCCAAGAGAATTAACTTAATGTCGCAATGATGACATCCACATACAAATGATCACTACACAATATAATCCTTTTATCTCAATATCTCATTAATCAGGTTGCACATCTATGTCACCAACCTATATAATCGATATATTTTTGTTCAATTATTTTAAATAAATGCGTCATTACACCATGACCATTGAATTTTGGGTGATAGTTCCATTCCATTCAAAGGATTTAGATATCAGCTTCCCTAAATATAGAAGGGACAAATCCTTCCATGACTTATCAATTAATGACATGTCACTCATGAAACAACCAATGTATATAACTTCACTATGAACTATTATCATCATGGTTTATGAAATATATTTAATGAATTTATTTGTAACATGTATTAATAATAATCTTAAAGTCAAAGTACCATTACACATGCTCACAAATAGGAATATCAAATGACACAAAAACAAAAGGAATTCCTACTGGCGAGTCTGTTCTCATAATCTCCCTTTATAGATATTACTAAGTGAAACCTTCATGAGAAGAATACTCATCTACTTATGAGTACTCATACCTAAAATTATGTATACTATATATCCCATCATATTACTCTATCCAATTATAGAACATTATCTAATAATATCATCATAGAACATCAAGGTTCTCACCATAGCGAGGAACTTCTATGACCTTATCAATGAGACGTATACTATAGGACATTATTACATTATAGTTATAAAGAAAAATGATCAATATGTAATAATAAGTTTTATTAATATTCAATATATTGAATATACATGTAATAAAAGTAGAAACTGTTGGTTATTGGACATCAACTCCAATAGAAAGAACCTTATTTCCATAGGTATTCTTGATGAAGTTGGAAATAGAATGAGCTTCACTAATGAAGTTTGTAAGGTGACCTAAGGGACCCCAATATTTTTTCCAATAGTAAATAATGGGAACCTATATCTAATAAAAAGATTATAAGGAGTGGTAATTATCACTGTTTCAATTTTTGATAGTGTATAGTTATGGTATGGTCGTCATATACATCTCAGTGAGAATAATATAGAATTTATATTGGTAAAAATAATACTGAATCTCAATCACATTGATATCACAGTTTTTGAGAGTTGTTAAATAGATAAATAGATAAGTTTTTATTCAAATTGAATGGATGAAATCCCAAATAAAAAAATTTAAAACTACTTCAGTCAAAAAATTTGGGACCTTTCCCATTCTGATCTCATAGTGGGTCACTTTACTTTGTAATCTTTATTCATATTAGAAGGATAAAAGTATCATCTTACTTCCTAAAACATGAATAATTTTTTTTCTAGAATTTATTCAATGTAATTTCATGGTAGAGAGATCAATAGGTCAGAATCTAAAATGTATAAGTTCTAACTAAAATATTGAGTACAACATAAAAAACAAAAAAAACTTCTACATGAAGAAGGGGATCAGGATGGATAAAACCTTTTCCAGTACACCAAAGCAGAATGATGCAGGAGAAAGGACATACTAAATAGTGATAGAGAAATAATAAATCTGGTGAGTACACTTAGGGGTGCCCAAAGAAATTTGGGATGAAGGAGAGAACGTAAAAGCTTAATTAGACAACAAAAGTTCATCACGTAATTTGAGATAAGATCTATCTGGAAAACTATAGTCTGATAAACAACCAGAAGTTAACCAATTAAAAATTTCAAAAAAACTCAAATATTACAATATTGATATTAGGGATTAAGATAATCTCAATTAAAAAACAAAGTCCTGCTTAATTTTTAGATATGGAGATAATATTTTTGGATTCGAACTGTGGGATAATGATAAGAAACAAGTTAGAGAGTGTTGGGATGTTCACTTTAATGATAAGGTTCCATGGGGGGACTAAAACTTGGAAGAAATAGATGTTGAGAGAAACTAATCACCTGACCAATCCTAATTTGACTTTAACGAGGATACTATAATGTTATACGCTTGGAAGAGTTTAAATAGAAATAATGTAATTCCAAGGGAGACGCCTTTGGAAGATGTGATGAATTTTATAAGAATTATAAATCCAAAGGAAATAATCTAGAATATAGATAAATAGAATGTGGTTCTATGTAATTTATATCAATAGACATTTAAAATCCATTAAAAGACTAACAATCAATTTTTTTGTGAAGATATTCTAGAGCCAGGAATCTAGTCCAGAGGTTTGGGTACGACATGAATTTTATAATTTTAACGGATGGTGGAGAAAAAAAAAATCCCAAAATAGGTTCCCACTATAAATGAATATAAAATTTTTAGTTGACTATTAAGTATGAAATATATTTATTTAAATACAATTAAATATTTTAGATGACTAATTTACTATAATGATCCGAGATTTTGGATCCCTTAAATTGATACTTTCTTTAATGGATAATGTCACATGGAACATTGAAAAAATGCAACACTCAATTGAAAAAATTGTAATATATTAAAATTACATGAATAATATACTCATTTTTAGATAAAAATATAATAATCATTTAAAATAATTATATATATTTATTTTTCTTTGATTAATATTTTTTAAAAAGGATGCCTTTTGAAGAACCATAAAAAGATATTGTACTTTACCTTAAAAAAATAAAATTTTATTATAGTAGCTATAAATTATATTTAGAAGATAATTTTCAACATTAAATTATTTAAAATTTTGTATGAAATAAGATGAAATACCCTTGAAATTTAAGAAGTCATTTTTTGATAAAATATTTCTTCCTCATATATATTTTTTCATTTAAATAACTAAATTTAAATATATTATGATATGAATTCTTTAAAACTAACTTAATTTTTCAATATATAATGTCAAAATTATCTTAGGATTAATTTTTTATATTTTTTAAAAAATAATCCATTTTTAGGTGAAAAGTGAAAAATACTATTTTTACAAATAACATGACTTTTATGAAATTATTAGTATATAAATATGAATTTAAAATTAACTGAAATTATTTCTAATAATAGATATGTATATTATAAGTGACTATATAATTTTTATTTTTTCTTAATTTTTCAAACCCATATTTGTCATTCTAGAACTTAGGTTGTATTTTTTCCAAGAAATTATTTTTAATACATTATATATTAATTATTATAAAATTAATTTTTTATCACTTTTATAAATTTAATATTAAAAAATGGATTTAATATTTTGAATCATTAGTTTCATACTATTTAAAAAGGAAAATTTTATTTTTGGGCTTAAAGGATAAGTTTCCTTAGGTAAGAACTAGTTTTCAGAGTAAAAATTAAAATGGTAAAAGTAAAAATATAAGATTAAAAGACCTAAAACATTTTTAAAAAATGTGTGAGAATGTGTGGTTGAGCTATTTATATACCTTATAACTTATAATATCCATTAGTTATAAATTTGCATATAATTTTATTTATATTAACTTCGCGTTATTGAAATGTTTTTGGTATTTAAAAAAATGTCATCAATTTTTAATTATAAAATGGGGTGCTCCTCTCCACACTTACCCTCACACCACAACCAATTTATTTCATTCAAAATTATACCCAAAAATCACCTAAAAACTACTATACACCATGAATAGTTTCTTTAATTCTATGAAAACCAACCCTCAATGGATTAACCCCTTTCACAATGGAGATAATTCAAGTAGTGAGGTATAAATTTCTAATCACTTCTTTCTAATTTGTATTTATTTTTGTGCGCACCTTCTTCCTAAAACTCCATTAAAATAGATTAAAATAATAAAATAAGTATCATTAGTACAAATTTATGTTATTATAATTATGGTACAATCATTTACCACCTTTAGCACATTTCTATTAAGAAAAATGAGACTGTTAATATGCGTTGTGCGGACTATTTCCTCCATGAAGTAACATGTTTAATTTTATTAACCTAATTTGAATGAATATCATAATATATAATTTAATATATAACTATAATTTTTATAAACAATCTTATAATATGAAATGACAAACCATATTACTCATTTCCCCCTTTCCATGGAAAATGAAATCATTATCTATGCATATGTGTGGACTACTACCTCCATAGAATGATTGATTTATATTTTTCTTTTCATCACCACCATTCATAGATGGTTATGAGAATGATTTGAATGTATAAATATGAATTTTATTTAATTATTATGGTTTTTTAAATATAAATTATAAAACATATTAACAATATTAGCAATTAACAAATGTGGTATAATCAATCGTCCAAAAGATCGTTATAAGAGAAAAAATGATTTCCTTACACTATGAAGTAACTTAATATTGTTTATAATATTATTATACTAATTTAAAATTATGTTATATAACACTATTAAACACTTAATAAAATCATTATAATTCTTTAATAATGATATTATTACTAAATCACTTCATAATCATCCATTAATTATGGTATGTTCTTGTTTGGGTTGGTTTAACCACCTACTTGAAAAATGATATAAATTTATTTCATGGATGAATATGGGAATTTTATTTCTAGTAATATATGATATAAATAAGTAAATAATAATTTTATCTTGGGTTTTGAAAGGTAATATAAAAACTTAACCCATTGTTTAATAAAACACCCTTCATTTGAAAAGAATCTTTGAAACATACTCATTTCTGAATTCATCATTAATGATCATTACCAAAAGTCCCATGGAATGAAATTATAACTTTATAAAATATCATAATACATAAATTATAATACCTTATATTATTTATTAATGATTAAATATAGGGGAATACTAAATAATAACATCATAATTGTGAAACTAGTTCAAAATGATCAAGATTAGTCATATTTGATATTGAAAATAAATAATAAATATCTTATATAAATATAGGGAATAATTGTAAATAAATTTTATAAAAGGATATATACATGAATAAGGTTCTAAAATAAGTGATTAATATTGTTATGTTTATTATAAAGTATGTTTAATTATGATCAAGTAAACGAGAATTAATGTTAAGGATTTATTAGTCTCATTTTTAAATCCATGATACATGTTTGATATTGAACACAATAATTAATTATATACAGTGTATTCACTACCCTAATCACTTCAATTATAATGAAAATATTTCATTTCATGATACTTGAATTTCAATTTCCTTATTACCCTTTTATCCTTAAATTATAATTATTGTAAGTATTTTTGGGAACTCAATTATCATTTATTGAGTTATAATGGTTATTCATGAACTTAATTAATATAATTTTGGTAAAATGGTGAAACAAGCATAAAATATATAAATATTTCATCCGTTGAGATTAATATATGAAAAATAACACAATTTTACAAGTCTTAGAACTATAAAGGTTTATTTATTTTGGAGACTAGTTACACACTCATCTTATTTCCTAAAGGATCTTAAACATCTACCAAAAGGTACTTCATATTAAAACGCTTCTAGAAAAATCATACTTATATCCTTCTTTTAAAACATAGGGAAGGAAAAAATAAGAAAGGGTGAGATCAGATTATCATTTTAGGTAAACATAAGAGATACAAATCAATGATGGTACATGAGAATAAGGGTATGAGAAAAAAAAACAAAACATAAAGAAGTCATACCCAATTAATTTAATATATTTAATCAAGAGTCATGGAATATTTATTTTTTATAACAAAATAAAATATTCATAAGAGTAAAAAATTATAAATCATAAATCATGATCCATTAGACCATAATATAAACATAAGAATATGAAAAAAAATATAATCTTATAACATTATAAACATGTATAAATAGAAACAGGTACACTCATTAAGTTAATGACATGAAATAATGTCCTCACATAAACTTATATACATGAAAACTGGTCCAAACATAAACATATAGACATGAAAATAGGTCTATGCATAAACTTATGAACATAAAACTTTGTCCATGTATCTTATTTTGAACATGAATTCTGATTCACACATAACCTGATTATCTCATGAGTTATTATGTTTTACCCAATTAATTATAGGGCTTTGACATAACCATACATCATATAATAATAATAATAATAATACAATTATATTCATTCCATAAGATCATGAAAACATTTAATATTTTATCATAACTTAATCTATGGAAAAGAAAACGAGCTTCATCAATTTTTAATAATAATAACTATAAACCATCCAAAGAAAGAATAAGTATGGTATCATAGAATAATATCTCCATTGAAACATAAGTAACATTAAAGGATGTCATCATAGTTTAAAAATGCCTCTAAAATATTACTTAAAACATTTTTTAAGGAAAATACCATTTTTCATTTTGAAAAAAAATTATCTGAAATATAAATATTTCCAAACATTTTAGGAAAAATTTTCTTTTAAAATAATGATAAAAACTTATAAATTAAGATTCAAAGTAAATTATGCTCCTGAAAATGTGAATATATTTTCATACCATATACATTAAGATTGAATTTTTTTTCACCCTTTTGCAAAAAGTCAAAAAATGTATCCTTTGGAAAATGTTTATTTAAATTGATTCCTTTTCAATTTTTTCAAATGAAGTAAAATTTAATTAAAATTACCTTTTAAAATATTTTAGGTGTAGTTGAAAACTTTCATTAAACAAATTTTAGTATAATGGACATGAAATAAAAATTTCATCGATCAAAGAGAAAATAAGGTCATCTTTTATTTAAAAATATTTTTTGATCATTTTAGGTACCAAAGAGAGGAAAATGAAACTAATAAATAGAAACTATATAAATAAATATATTAGAATAGTATATATGGGGTTTAAAAAATAATATCTATATAATTTCCCCAATATAAATTTAGCATAGACAATCCCAAAAAGAAATGAGATTGTAACATAACCCTTACTTCAAGTCTTGTCGTACTTCATATTCATTAAAAACTACTTTATAATAAATATTTATTTATTATAAATATTTTATAAAACCATATTTATATATATCACACCATATATTATTTACTTATAACATCTTATCACCCTTTTATTAATAAGAATTTATTAAAATCACTCTTTTGTGTGATAACAGTTTCATTTTTCAAGTATGTTTTTACTTATATTTTCTAATCATTATACTTTAATCTTGGTTTAATCATCTTAAAAATGTTAATAATTTCATAATTATCATATATAATCATTATATACACTTTTATAACTATTCATACAAAGTGGTGTTGAGAAATTAATTACATCACTATGTGGAGATGGTAATCCATTCATACACACGAGTGATGTTTCCTTTTTTTGAGGGATGAAATGAAATAAATTTAAATAATGATTAACCATTAAAGAATCATTATTATATCATAAATATCATATATATTTATTTAAAATATCCATATTACCATCCATGTAAAACATAAATGAAAAACGAATCACATCTCTTAGTAGCAGTGGTAGTCTACATGTACACACAAGTAACATTATAATTTTCGAAAAAAATAGAAATTTATAAATGTAGATAAGATAATATAATTACAAAATCATAATTCTATCATACGTAAATATTAAATTCATCATTAAAATCAACTAGTAATTTCGGTGATAGAAATTCAATTATATATCTACATGGTGGTTGTAGTCCACACGTATGCATGAGCGATAATTTCATTTACCATTTGTTATAAAAGAGGGTGGATAATGGTGGTTACATAATAATAATAACATTTTTTATATTGATGATACTAGATTAATTATTTTATGATGAATACCATAGATTAAAGTAGGAAGAATAAGAAATAAATTAAAATAGGTTGGTTTAGATGATTACCACTTCTTTGGTATACCTCCATTATATCCTTTATTAAGGACCCTTAGAATGGATTTTAAGAAGAAAAGAACCTATAATTCATGGATATAAAATTTTATAAGTGAATTGGGTTTGGTTTGTGTAAGGAACTAATGCTTTATCAATAGAAATCCCCTTCTTATAATTATGTCACATAAAATCAAATTAGGAAACATAATGCCACATCATTAAAAAAATTATTTACTAAATTCTATTCACCCTTTAGAAATAAATTTTCCACTTTTTGTGATTTGAATTTCAAAAATATTACATACACAGTTGTGATTAGTAAGATGTTTGGAGTCTGATAGGACAAACTTAATTTCTAGTGAATAATAACATACCCTTATGAATAGTAATTCCACCATTATGAATAGTAATATGAAACTTATGAATAGTAAATTGTACAAGTGAATAGGAACCTTACCAATGATAGTATAAATAATATTTATCCATCCTATAAGTGACAATACAATATAATTATATTATAGTGCTGGTATTTTTTTAATTCATGAATATTTAATGATTAATTTAATAATTTAAAAGAAAAATTATTTTCATGAAATGTATTCATAAACAATTATTTTTACATCTTATGAGTATATGATAATTTATGAGACCTTAATTAATTTTTCAAAGTGTTAGAAAAATAGTTTTAATTTTAAAATTTGTACTTTTCAAAATATGCTAAATAAATTAATTTATGCATCATGCATGAGTCATGGATGATGTTAATGGATATTGGTTCAGAATCACATTAACTATTTATTTTATTTAGTCATATATTCATAACTAATTATTTTATTTTGGAGAAATAATAAATTAATGATTATAATATGGAGAAATCCCCCCTCCCCTCCACTATAAATTCCACCCCTCACAACCTCATTTCCTCACACCTCTCATGCATCAAGTATTATCAAAATTATACCAAAATATATTCCCTATCTCCTCCCACACATCAAGGAGCCTTGGTATCATCTAAATACCAAACCTAGGTTCCTTGAGGAGGATCTCAAGAGGAGAATTCAAGAGGTAATTCCTCTCTCTATTTTCCTTCAATTTCCTTTCAAATTTCATTTATTTTCTTCTCTTATCCTCAAATCATCAAATCAAAATGTCATGATAAATAAATTATTATTGATATAATGGTATTATATCATGTTAATATATGATTATTTACTATAATCCCCCCCTCTCTTTGTTTATAAAAATGAAATCGTTGCCCGTGATGTGTTAATTTACCTACATCATGGGCGATGCACTTCCATTTTCCTTCAACACCTATAATTAATTCAATAAAACCATTAAATTGTTGAAAAATATTTTAATATTTATGTTTTAACCCCTTTTATGTTCTGGAAACAAGTTTTATACATAACAATAAATGATAAAACAAAACATCTTCGTTGTAATCCAAAAACCACCCAAATTTACCCAAAACGACCATCATTAAATTTTATCTAATGATTCATCCTCATGGTATATAAAAAATTAATTATAAGATCACTTAAAATCATTTAATATCATTAATGACATTTAATATCAATTATGGATGTTTATCCATATTCTACATGAACTTCCCATCATGTGTACAAGTGAACCATTCATGAAAACTAATACAACAAACACTCCCGAATGATGGAATTAAAATCTATAAATCATACAAAGGACAATAAAATAACTTAATTAAACCATAATTAAATATATTCATGTATAAAAGGTTCTATAAGGGTTAATTAATAAATCTAATATCATTATATAGTAAATTAAATTGAAGGAATCATTCCGATAAAAGGTAAGGGGAATTCTCGAACTCAACTTTATTTCTTCAGGTTTTCCCTCTTTAAATCCATTTTCAATATGGTTATTTATTTTAAAAAATAATTTATTCATAAATATATTATCTTTTATGGGATATACATGTTTTATACTTTAGTTTCTTTCAAATATAATGTTTTCCGAAAGAACTCTTCTTTCAAAAACATACCTTTTACTTCTCACTCAAGGTTGATGGTTCTTGTATAAAGTATGTTATTCAATCTTTAATTTGGGAACCCAAAGATTATTAATGTATTATTTATGAAATAAAACCCATTACTTTCCATGGGTTGTTTTATATTCAATATTTATATATGTTTTATGCGACATGCATGGTAATGTAAATGTTATGATGTGACCAGTGTGCCTGAAATTATATAGCACAATGAAAATGTTGTGATGTGACCAGTGCACATAAAATTGTATAGTGATCCAATGAATTGGGTAATATGAATAAACTCATGAGAAAATTGAGATATTCGTGAACATGATACTATATTTTTTTACAACTATGCGCGGTAGTTGACAACTAAGACACGATTTTTCATTTTTATGCATTGTCACATTCCATGCTATTATCAAATGCTTCTTTTCATTACGATGATGATGTTATGATTATGATCACCCCATGTTACATTATATCATGTTCTTAACCTCTCACTATAATTTTATCTCCCCCCTTTTTGATGTATATTCTCAGGTTATTACGTGTACTAAGGATAACTTAAGGGCCATTAAAAATCTAGAGAAGAAGGAATTAAATAAACGTTTATGTTTATGTGGTAAAAGATATGTATGGTCATAGTTTAACCAGGACACTAAAACTTTGGATCCTCTTTGTGTAATGATTTTATTTTTCTTATCTATAAAATTGTGTAAAATTAATATGAGAAAATCAGGGTTGTGATAGTTGGTATTAGATGATGATTTAGTTAATACAGGAATTAGGATTAGAGAAACTTAATGAAAAAACTAGTATGAGACTAAGTATATGTAATCACACAAGAAGCTATGATAAAAATAGGGATCCAATAAGATATTATTTTAGTTTAAATTACACAAAAATAATAAATTATTTATTAATGACTTGTTGACTTATGTTATCTTATAAACTTTTATATTTTAGAAAATGGTGGGAACTAGGAGAAACTAGGCTAATAACCCGTGTGGGGGACAATGTAGTGATTACCCAAATGACATCACCAATGCTTTGAGAGGTGGAGTTCAAAACTTCATGGTTATTTTTACCCAACTATCTTAGGTTATAAATAGTAACCTGAATAATGTGGAATGTCCACCTTCACCAAAGAGGGAGAAATTGGTTATCAAGTTTTTTATGAAGGAACAACCAAAAATGATTAGTGGATCTTCTGATCCACTAGTTGCAGAATAATGTGTCAACTTGATGGAGAAGATCTTTTTTTCTTCTTAACTATTCTGGGATGGATAAGGTGAATCTAGCCGTTTATCGTCTTAATGGAGAGGCCTACCAATGGTGGTCTTTGATTAAGAACACCATGCCAAGGGACAAAATTGAAGAGATTGAGTGGTAAGACTTTAAGATAATGTTTCTTAACAAGTATTTCTCATGAAATCTTCATATGAATATGGAGATATAATTCATATATGTAAAGAAAAAGGATGGATATTATTTCATGTCTTACGAAGAAAATTTCAAAAGGCTTGCAAGGTACACTTTAGGATTTGTTATCAACAATGATAGAAAAAATGAGAGATTATTTAGTGGATTAAAACCACATATTTGGAAGGATCTTAAAATTTGAGACTTTGAAACTTATGAAGAAGTCGTTTGATGTGCTCTCAAAGTAGAAAAGGAGTTTGGAGAATGCTCCCATGACTATGGTGATAAGAAAAGAAAGATAGAGTCTCATGCTGGAAGATCTAATGAGAAAGGGGTAAGAAAACTCAACCACCGACATGTCAAAAATGTGGGAAGAAGCATCATGAGAATTGACTCAAAGGGATGGGGAAATGCTTCAGGTTTTGGAAAGAAGGTCACCAATATATTGAATTTTGAAAAGACATGAGAAGGCAGGAGAATGTGGTGGAGGAAAGGAGATGACCACCCATGGTGTGATGCTATAACTCTAGGGAGAAAAGGCATTATGCAAGCCAGTGAACTAAACCTCGAGCCCTCGAGGGTAATAAGTGTCATCATCAACCAAATCCAAAGGAGAAAGGGAAGGATTATGTTATCAATACTATAAAATTGGAGCAAGAAAATGAATCCGTATAAGGTACACTTCCTATTCACTCAATAATGACAAAATTCTTATTTGATTCCGGTTCTGCACATTCCTTTATATCTCCCAAGTTTTCTAGAACTATTGAACCAAATACCTGAAACTTTGAAGTATAGATATCCATAAAAACACCCAGTAGTGAAATCATTTCATCCCAAGTGTTGGAATCTTCTCTTGTTGGCGTATGTGGGAATATTCTTCTAGGGAATCTCATAATACTTCCCTTGGTGGAATTCAATGATATAATAGGAATGCATTGACTCTCATTATATAGAGCACATATTAGAAGTTGGGAAAGGGAAATATATTTTCATATTCTAAACCACCACATGCTCATTTACAAATGCAATGAATATCATGAATCTCCTTTGAAAAATCATTCAATGGCGTGGATGTTGATTCCCTGTGAAGAGGAATACCTCACTCAAATGGTTGAGTCAAAGGAAGTTATCTACCTAGGGGAAATTCCCATCGTGAGGAAATACATTGAAGTATTTCCCAAAGAGCTACCCAGACTTCCACTAGATCATGAGGTAGAGTTCTAAATATAATTCATAACAAGATTTATTCATATATCAAAGTGCCCCTATAGGTTGGATCCTATTGAACTGGAGGAGTTAAAGAAGTAACTGTAAAAGTATTTGGACAAAGGGTTTATACACCCTAGTGAGTCACCTTGGGGTGCACCGACGCTCTTTGTAAAGAATAAGGATAGATCAATTCAGTTGTGTATCAATTATCAGGAACACAATAAGATAACCATAAAGAAAAATTATCATGTACCAAGGATTGATTACTTGTTCACTCATATATGAAGATATTAGTACTTCTCGTAGGTGGATCTTTGTTCTGGATATCATTAGTTAAAGGTGAAGAATGAAGATATTCAGAAGACTGGCATTCGTAAAAGGTATGGGCACTATGAGTTTTTGGTGATGCCCTTTGAACATACTAATTCCCCTGTAGTATTTCATGGATTTGATTAACAGATTCTTTAGAAATTACCTTGACAAATTTTTGGTAGTGTTTATCGATGATATTATTATCTACTCCAAGATCAAGGAGGAACATGAAGAACATCTAAGGCTCATGTTGGAAAAATTGAGAAAGAATAATTTGTACACCATGTTTAGAAAGTGTAATTTTTTGATTAAGAAAGTCATGTAATTGGGACATGTGATTACAAATTAGGGAATTTATATAGACCCTTCAAAAACAAAGGTGATCAGGGAATGTCCTAGAACCTATAGTGTAATAAAAATCTGTAGTTTTCTTGGATTAGCAGGGTACTACCTAAATTTTTTGAGAACTTTATCACGATTTTAATGCCTAATAACTATGTTAACAAGGAAAGGGGTGAAGTATGTCTGGATGGAAGAATGTGAGGAAATATTCAAGGAACTAAATATAAGGCCGATCAGTGCACCTATACTCACATTACTGAAAAGTGAAGAATGTTTTGTGATATACAGTGATTATTACAAGAAAGTATTGGGTTGTGTACTAATGAAAAATGGTAATATAATAGCCTAAACTTCCTGGCAGTTAAAGATATATGAGAATAACTACCCGACACATGATATGGAGCTATCACCTGTGATTTTTTCCTTGAATATATGGCAGAAATCTATGGTATGAAATGTGAAATATATACCGATCACAAGAGTATAAAGTATATATTCACACAAATGGAGATCAACATGCACCCAAATAGATGGTTATATCTAATCAAAGTCTACAACTACTCTATTCACTGTCATCATGGAAAGGAAAACAAGGTAGGCAATGCTCTAAGACAAAAAGAACCTAATGCTCTATCCATGATGCGGATTGAGAAATACCCTCTCTTCATGAATAGGAAAAGGATGGATTTAAAAATCATAAGGGTAAGAAAGGCATAATATCTTTCCCAAATAATCTCACAACCATATATCTAAGATAATATTAAGGAGTTACAAAGGGATGATTCAAAGTTAAAAAGGAATGTCAATGCAGTAAAGGAAAGGAAGCTACAAGAGTTTCATATCAAGGATGATGATGTGATTCAGTTTTGAATGGGGATTTGTGTTCCTTCATCCCCCGTGATAAAGAATGGAAAATGCACATAGCACAAATTTCTCTATCCATCCTAGGAGTACCAAGATGTACCATGATATCTGGGAACACTTTTTTTGGGACAATATGAAGAAGGATATTGCTGAGTATATATAAAGGTGATTGATATTTCATCAAGTTAATGTATAGATATAGAAGTAAAAAAGGGATGATCCAACCCTTGCCTATACCCATATGGAAATGGGATAACTTCACTATGGACTTTTCCATGGGTCTCCTGAAGACATCCAAAGGAAATAATAAAATATGAGTTGTGGTGGACCAACTCACTAAGACTACCCAATTTATTGCTATTCAAGAAGATATATTTATTAGAAAACTTAAAAAGATATATGTGAAGGAAGTGGTGATACTGCATGGGGTTACACTCTTGATTGTATCTGACCGTGATCCCAATTTTACATATAAATTCCTTAAAAGTGTCCAACATGATTTGAGTATTGAATTAAATTTCATCATGGCCTATCACCCCCAAACCTATGTACAATATGAAAGGAATATTGAGACGTTCAAAGATATTCTTAGAACCTTATATTTAGAATACAAAGGTGGATGGGATCAACATCTACCATTGGTTGAGTTCTCATAAAACAATAACTTCCAATCAAGTATTCATATGGATCCATATGAATCTCTGTATGGAAATCAATGCATAACTCCAACCTATTGGGATGAAGTTGGAGAAAGAAAACCACTTGGACCTGATCTTCTGCGAGAGATGACAGAGAAGGTTCAAGTTATAAAAAAACATATCAAAGCTATCCAGAGTAAGAAAAGGAGCCATGCTGACAACTATCAAAGGTACTTTTATTTCGATGTTTGAGATACACTATTCCTTCTAATAACACCATGGAAGAGAGGTATGTGGTTTGGAATGAAAGGGAAGCTAAGCCTAAGGTACATTAGACCCTTTGAGATTCTTTACTGCATAGGAGCTGTGGCCTATTGGATTTCACTTATACCAAATATAGATAAAGTTCATGATGTGTTTCACATATCAATCCCGAGAAAGTACATACAAGATCCCTCACATGTACCAAACTCTGAGGTGGTATAGCTAGAAGATGATCTCTCTTATACGAAGAATCCAGTAAAGATTATGGACCATAGAGATAAGGTTATACATAATAAGACAACCCACCTTTTCAAAGTGTTGTGGAGGAACCATAAGTATGATTATGAAACTTGGGAACTAGAGGATGTGATGAAGGAGAAGTACCCTCACCTATTTATGTAAAACAAAATTTCGAGGGTGAAATTTCAAAAGGGGGGAAGAATTTAATTGCCCAATGCTTTATCAATAGAAATTATCTTCTTATAATTTTGTCGCATAAAATAACATTAGGAAACATAATACCACATCATTCTTAAATTAACTACTAAATTCTATGTGACTTTTAAACATAATTTTTCCACTTATTTGATTTGAATTTCAAAAATTTGACATCCACCGTTGCGATCAGTAAAATGTTTGGAGTATGATTGGACAAACATAACTTTTTGATGAATAGTAACACAACATTATGAATTGTAATATGAACCTTATTAATAGTAAATCATCCAAGTGAATAGGAACCTTACCAATGATAGTATACATAAAATTTATCCATCCTATAAGTGACAACATAATATAATTATATTATAGTGTTGGTATTTTTTGTAAGCCATGAATATTTAATGATTGATTTAATAATTTAAAAGAAAATGTATTTTCATTAAAAGTATTCATAAATAATTATTTTTATGTCTTATGAGTTTATGATAATTTTATGAGACATTAATTAATTTTTTAATGTGTTATGAAAGTAGTTTTAATTTTAAAAATTATATTTTTCAAGTAAATTATGATTTTAATTAAAATTAAATTACTCATATTTATAAAAATATTTTTATAAAATAGAGTTCATTTTTGTATTATACACATTGAAAAATGGTTAGTTAAATTTTTTGGATTTTTCTAAAATTCTTGAATTTTTGGTGAATAGTGTAATTCAATAATTTAAAAAATGTGCTAAATAAATGAATTTATGCATCATGCATGAGTCATGGATGATTTAAATTTTTATATTTAGGATACTAGATTTATTATTTTAAGATGAATACCATTGATTAAAGTAGTAAGAAGAAGAAATAAATTAAAAGAGGTTGGTTTAGATGATTACCACTTCTTTGGTATACCACCATTATATCCCTTATTAAGGACCCTTAGAATGGGTTTTAAGAAGAAAAGAACCTATAATTCATGGATATAAAAGTTTATAAGAGAATTGGGTTGGGTTTGTGTAATGAACTAATGCTTTATCAATAGAAATCCTCTTCTTATAATTATGTCACATAAAATCAAATTAGGAAACATAATGCCACATCATTAAAAAAATGATTTACTAAATTATATACGCCCTTTAGACATAAATTTTCCACTTTTAGTGATTTGAATTTCAAAAATCTTACATACATGGTTGTGATCAGTAAGATGTTTGGAGTCTGATAGGACAAACTTAATTTCTGGTGAATAATAACATACCCTTATGAATAGTAATTCCCCCATTATGAATAGTAATATGATCCTTATGAATAGTAAATTGTCCAAGTGAATAGGAACCTTACCAATGATAGTATAAATAATATTTATCCATCCTATAAGTGACAATACAATATAATTATATTATAGTTCTGGTATTTTTTAAGTCATGAATATTTAATGATTAATTTAATAATTTAAAAGAAAAATTATTTTCATGAAATGTATTCATAAACAATTATTTTTACATCTTATGAGTATATGATAATTTATGAGACCTTAATTAATTTTTCAAAGTGTTAGAAAAATAGTTTTAATTTTAAAATTTGTACTTTTCAAAATATTCTAAATAAATTAATTTATGCATCATGCATGAGTCATGGATGATGTTAATGGACATTGGTTCAGAATCACATTAACTATTTATTTTATTTAGTCATAGAATCATAACTATTTATTGTATTTTGGAGAAATAATAAATTAATGATTATAATATGGAGAAAACCCCCCTCCCCTCCACTATAAATTCCACCCCTCACTACGTCATTTCCTCACACCTCTCATGCTTCAAGACTTATCAAAATTATACCAAAATATATTCCCTATATCCTGCCCCACATCTAGGAGCCTTGGCATCATCCAAATACCAAACCTAGGTGCCATGAGGAGGATATCAAGAGCAGAATTCAAGAGGTAATTCCTCTCTCTATTTTCCTTCAATTTCCTTCCAAATTTCATTTATTTTATTCTCTTATCCTCAAATTCTCAAATCCAAATATCATGATAACTAAATTATGATTGATATAATGGTATTATATCATGTTAATATATGATTATTTTCTATAATCCTCCCCCTCTCTGTTTGTTTATAAAAATGAAATCGTTGCCCGTGATGTGTTAATTTACCTACATCGTGGGCGATGCACTTCGATTTTACTTCAACACCTTCAAGGAATTCAATAAAACCATTAAATGGTTGAAAAATATTTTAATATGTATTTTTAACCCCTTTTATGTTCTGGAAACAAGTTTTATACATAACAATAAATGATAAAACAAAACATCTTCGTTGTAATCCAAAAACCACCCAAATTTACCCAAAACGACCATCATTAAATTTTATCTAATGATTCATCCTCATGGTATATAAAAAATTAATTATAAGATCATTTAAACTCCTTTAAGATCATCAATTAAATTTAATATCAATTCTGGATGTTTATCCATATTCTACACGAACTTCCAATCATGTGTACAGGTGAACCATTCATGAAAACTAATAAAACAAAAACTCCTGAATGATGGAATTAAAATCTATAACTCATCCAAAGGACAATAAAATAACTTAATTAAACTATAATTAACTATATTAATGTATGAAAGGTTATATAAGGGTTAATTAATAAATCTAATATCATTATATAGTAAATTAAATTGAAGGAATCATTCCGATAAAATGTAAGGGGAATTCTCGAACTCAACTTTATTTCTTCAAGTTTTCCCTCTTTAAATACATTTTCAGTATGTTTATTTATTTTTAAAAAAAAATTTATTCATAACTATATTATCTTTTATGGGATATACATGTTTTATACTTTAGTTTCTTTCAAACATAATGTTTTCCAAAAGAACTCTTATTTCAAAAACATACCTTTTACTTCTCACTCAAGGTTTATGGTTCTTGTATAATGTATGTTATTCACTCTTTAATTTGGGAACCCAAAGTTTATGATTGTCTGATTTATGAAATAAAACCCATTACTTTCCATGGGTTGTTTTATATTCAATATTTATATATGTTTTATGCGACATTCATGGTAATGTAAATGTTATGATGTGACCGTTGTGCCTGAAATTATATAGCACAATGAAAATGTTATGATATGACCAGTGCACCTAAAATTGTATAGTGATCCAATGAATTGGGTAATGTGAATAACCTCATGAGTAAATTGAGATATTCGTGAACATGATACTACATTTTTTCACAACTATGTGTAGTATTTGACTACTAAGACCTGATGTTTCATTTTTATGCATTGTCACATTCCATGCTATTATCAAATGCTTCTTCTCATGACGATGATGATGTTATGATTATGATCAACCCATGTTACATTATATCATTTTCTTAACATCTCACTATGATTTTATCTCCCCCCCTTTGGATGTATATCCTCAGGTTATTACGTGTACGAAGGAGAACTTAAGGGCCATTAAAAATCTATAGAAGAAGGAATTAAATAAACGTTTATGTTTATGTTGTAAAAGATATGTATGGTCATAGTTTACCCATGACACCAAAACTTTGGATCCTCTTTGTGTAATGATTTTATTTTTCTTATCTATAAAATTGTGTAAAAGTAATGTGAGAAAATTAGGGTTGTGATAGTTGGTATTAGAGGATGATTTAGTTAATACAAGAATTAGGATTAGAGAACCTTAATGAAAAAAATAGTATGAGACTAAGTATATGTAATCACACAGGAAGCTATGATAAAAATAGGGATCCCATAAGATATTATTTTAGTTTAAATTAAAAAAAATAATAAATTATTTATTCATGACTTGTTTACTTATGTTTTCTTATAACCTTTTATATTTTAGAAAACGGTGGGAACTAGGAGAAACTAGGCCAATAACCCATTTGAGGGACAATGTAGTGATTACCCAGAAGACATCACCATTGCTTCAAGAGGTGGAGTTCAAAAATTCATGGTTATTTTTACCCAACTATCGTAGGTTATGAATAGTAACCTGAATAATGTGGAATGTCCTCCTTCACCAAAGATGGCGCAATTTGTTATCATGTTTCTTATGCAGCAACAACCAAACACGATTAGTGTATCTTCTGATCCACTAGTTGTAGAACAATGGTTCAACTTGATGGAGAAGATCTTTTTTTTTTTGCTTCACTATTCTGAGATGGATAATGTGAATCTAGTCGTTTATCGTCTTAATGGAGATTCCTACCAATAGTGGTCTTTGATTAAGAACACCATGCCGAGGTACGAAATTGAAGAGATTGAGTGGTAAGAATTTAAGATAATGTTTCTTAACAAGTCTTTCTCATGAACTCTTCATATGAATATGGAGATATAATTAATATATGTAAAGAAAAAGGATAGATATTATTTCATGGCTTATGAAGAAGATTTCACAAGGCTTTCAAGGTACTCTTCGGGATTTGTTATCAACAATGATAAAAAAATGATAGATTATTTAGTGGATTAAAACCACATATTTGGAAGGATCTTAAAATTTGAGACATTAGGACTTATGAAGAACTCGTTTGATGTGATCTCAAAGTATATATGGAGTTTGGAGAATGCTCTCATGGCTATGGTTATAAGAAAAGAAAGATGGAGTTTCAGGATGGAAGATCTAATGAGAAAGGTGGTAAGAAAACTCAACCACCCACATGTCAAAAATCTGGGAAGACGCATCATGGGAATTGCCTCAAAGAGATGGGGAAATGATTCAAGTTTGGGAAAGAAGGTCACCAATATTTTGAATGTCTAAAAGACATGAGAAGGCAGGAGAATGTGGTGGAGGAAAAGAGATCACCACCCATGGTCTGATGTTATAACTGTAGGGAGCAAGGGCATCATGCAAGACAGTGAACTAAAACTCGAGCCCTCGAGGGTAATCAGTGTCATCATCCACCAAATCCAAAGGAGAAAGGGAAGGATTATGTTATAAATACTATAGAAGTGGAGCAAGAAAATGAATCCGTATAAGGTACACTTCCTATTCACTCAAGAATGAAAAAATTCTTATTTGATTCTGGTTCTGCGCATTCCTTTATATCTCTCAAGTTTTCTAGAACTATTAAATCAAATACCTGAAACTTTGAAGTATAGATATCCGTAAAAACACCTAGTAGTGAAATAATTACAACCGTGTTGGACTCTACTCTTGTTGGCGTATATGGGAAGATTCTTCTAGGGATTCTCATAATACTTCCCTTGGTGGAATTCAATGCTATAATGGGAATGTATTGACACTCATTATATAGATCACATATTAAAAGTTGGGAAATGGAAATATCTTTTCATATTCTAAACCACCACATGCTCATTTACAAATTCACGGAATATCATGGATCTCCTTTGAAAAATCCTTCAATGGTGTGGATGTTGATTCCCTGTGAAGAGGAATACGTCACTCAAATGGTTGAGTCAAAGGAAGTTATCCACCTAGGGGAAATTCCCATCGTGAGGGAATACATTGATGTATTTCCCAAAGAGTTACCCATACTTCCACTAGATCATGAGGTAGAGTTGTAAATATAATTCATAACAAGAGCTACTCCTATATCAAAGTGCCCCTATAGGTTGGATCCTATCGAACAGGAGGAGTTAAAGAAGCAACTGTAAAAGTATTTGGACAAAGGGTTTATACACCCTAGTGAATCACCTTGGGGTGCGCCGATACTCTTTGTGAAGAAGAAGGATAGATCAATTCAGTTGTGTATCGATTATCAGGAACACAATAAGATAACCATAAATAAAAATTATCATGTACCAAGGATTGATGACTTGTTAACTCATATATGAAGATATCATTACTTCTTATAGGTGGATCTTTGTTCTAGATATCATTAGTTAAAGGTGAAGAAGGAAGATATTTAGAAGACTTACTTTCTTAAAAGGTATATGCACTATGAGTTTCTGGTGATGCCCTTTGAACATACTAATTCCCCTGCAATATTTCATGGATTTTATTAATAGAGTCTTTAGAAATTACCTTGACAAATTTTTGGTAGTATTTATCGATGATATTATTATCTACTCCAAGAGCACGGAGGAACATGAAGAACATCTAAGGCTCATGTTGGCAACATTGAGAAAGAATAAGTTGTATACCAAGTTTAGAAAGTGTGATTTTTTGATTAAGAAAGTCATGTTATTGGGACATGTGATTACAAATGAGGGAATTTATGTAGACCCTTCAAAAACCTAGGTGATTAGGGAATGTCCTAGAACCTATAGTGTAATAGAAATCCGTAGTTTTCTTAGATTAGCGGGGTACTACCGAAATTTTGTGAGAAATTTATCATGATTGTAAAGCCTAATAACTATGTTAACAAGAAAAGGGGTGAAGTATGTCTGGATGGAAGAATGTGAGGAAATATTCAAGGAACTAAATATAAGGCCGATCAGTGCACCTGTACTCACATTACTGAAAAGTGAATAATGTTTTGTGATATACAGTGATTCTTACAAGAAATTATTCGGTTGTGTACTAATGAAAAATGGTAATGTGATAGCCTAAACCTCATGGCAGTTGATGATACATGAGAATAACTACCCGACACACGATATGGAGCTATCACCTATGATTTTTTCCTTGAATATATGGCAGAACTCTATGGTAAGAAATTTGAAATATATACCGATCACAAGAGTCTAAAGTATATATTCACACAAATGGAGATCAACATGCACCAAAATAGATGGTTAGATATAATCAAAGTCTATAACTACTCTATTCACTATCATCATGGCAAGGAAAACAAGGTAGCCAATCCTCTAAGACAAAAAGAACCTAATTCTCTATCCATGACGCGGATTTAGAAATACCCTCTCTTTATGGATAGGAAAAGGATGGATTTAAAAATAATAAGGGTAAGGAAGACATAATATCTTTCCCAAATGATCTCACAACCATATATCTAAAATAAGATTAAGGATTCACAAAGGGATGATTCAGAGTTACAAAAGAATGTCAATACAGTAAAGGAAAGGAAGCTACAAGAGTTTAATATCGAGGATGATGATGTGATTCAGTTTTGAATGTGGATTTGTGTTCCTTCATCACCCTGGATAAAGAAGGAGCTATTGGACAATGCACATAGCTCAACTTTCTCTATCCATCATAAGAGTACCAAGATGTACCATGATATCTGGGAACACTTTTTTGTGGGACAATATAAAGAAGGATATTGCTGAGTATATCAAAAGGTGATTGATATTTCATCATATTAATGTATAGAGATAGAAGTAAAAAGGGATGATGCAACCCTTGCCTATACGCATATGGAAATGGGATAATGTCACTATGGACTTTTCCATGGGTCTCCTGAAGACATCCAAAGGAAATAATTCAATATGGTTTATGGTGGACCAACTCACTAAGACTGCCCAATTTATTGCTATTCAAGAAGATATCTTTATTAGAAAACTTACAAAGATATATGTGAAGGAAGTGGTGATACTGCATGGGGTTCCACTCTTGATTGTCTCTAACCATGATCCCAATTTCACATATAAATTCTTGAGGAGTGTCCAACATGATTTAAGTATTGAATTAAATTTCATCATGGACTATCACCCCCAAACCGATGTACAATATGAAAGAAATATTGAGATGTTCAAAGATATTCTTAGAACCTTATATTTGGAATACAAAGGTGTATGGGATCAACATCTACCATTGGTTGAGTTCTCATAAAATAATAACTTCCAATCAAGTATTCATATGGCTCCATATGAATCTCTGTATGGAAAGCGATGTATAACTCCAAACTATTGGGATGAAGTTTGAGAAATAAAACCACTTGGACCTGATATTGTGCGAGAGATGACAGAGAAGGTTGAAGTTATACAAAAACATATCAAATCTAACCAGAGTCCGAAAATGAGCTATGCAGACAATCATCAAAGGTACTTGGATTTCGATGTTGGAGATACATTATTCTTTCTAATAACACCATGGAAGAGAGTCATGTGGTTTGGAATGAAAGGGAAGCTAAGCCTAAGGTACATTAGACCCTTTGAGATACTTTACTGCATAGGAGATGTGGCCTATTAGCTTTCACTTATACCAAATATGGCTAATGTTCATGATGTGTTTCACATATCACTCCTGAGGAAGTACATACAAGATCCCTCACATGTACTAAACTCTGAGGTGGTATAGCTAGAAGATGATATCTCTTATAAGAAGAATCCAGTAAAGATTCTGGACCAGAGAGATAAGGTTATACATAATAATAAAACCCACCTTTTCAAAGTGTTGTGGAGGAACCATGAGTATGATTATGCAACTTGGGAACTAGAGGATGTGATGAAGGAGAAGTACCCTCACCTATTTATGTAAAACGAAATTTCGAGGGTGAAATTTCAAAAGGGGGAAAGAATTTAATTTCCCAATGCTTTATCAATAGAAATTATCTTCTTATAATTATGTCGTATAAAATCACATTAGGAAACATAATACCACATCATTCTTAAATGAACTACTAAATTCTATGTGACTTTTAAACATAATTTTTCTACTTATGTGATTTGAATTTCAAAAATTTGACATACACCGTTGCGATCAATAAAATGTTTGGAGTATGATTGGACAAACATAATTTTATGATGAATAGTAACACAACCTTATGAATAGTAATATGAACCTTATTAATAGTAAATCATCCAAGTGAATACGAACCTTACCAATGATAGTATAAATAAAATTTATCCATCCTATAAGTGACAATATAATATAATTATATTATAGTGTTGGTATTTTTTGTAAGTCATGAATATTTAATGATTGATTTAATAATTTAAAAGAAAATGTATTTTCATTAAAAGTATTCGTAAATAATTATTTTTATGTCTTATGAGTTTATGATAATTTTATGATACATTAATTAATTTTTCAAAGTGTTATAAAAGTAGTTTTAATTTTAAAAATTGTATTTTTCAAGTAAATTATGATTTTAATTAAAATTAAATTACTCATATTTATAAAATTATTTTTATAAAATAGAGTTCATTATTTTCTTATACACATTGAAAAACGGTTAGGGTGAATTTTTTGGATTTTTCTGAAATTCATGAATTTTTGGTGAATAGTGTAATTCGATAATTTACAAAATGTGCTAAATAAATAAATTTTTCCCGTGATGTGTTAATTTACCTACATCATGGACGATGAACTTAAAGTTTCCTTAAATTCCTTCAAGGATGTTAATAAAACAATTAAATGGATGAAAATAGATTTTAATATGTATGTTTTAACCCCTTTTATGTTCTGAAAACAAGTTTTATACATAACACTAAATGATAAAACAAAACATGTTTGTTGTAATCCAAAAACCACCCAAATTAACCCAAAATGATCATCATTCTATTTTATCTAATGATTCATCCAAATTTTATATAACCAAATTAATTATAAGATAATTTAAACTATTTTATTATCATTAAAAACATTTAATAGTAATTCTGGATGTTTATCCATGTTCTACATGAACTTCCATTCTTGTGTACAGGTGAATCGTTCATGAAAACTAAGAAAACCAACACTCTCGAATGATAAAATTAAAATCTATAACTCATAAAAAGGACCATAAAATAAATTAATGAAACCATAATGAATATTAATATAAAAAAGGGTTTATAAGTGTTAATTAATAAATCAAATGTCATTATATATGACATTAATGTGAAGAAAGCATACAGATACTTGATAAGGGAAATTCTCGAACTCAACTTTCTTTCTTGGGGGTTTCCATCTTTCACTCCCTTTTAAGTATGGTTATTTCTTTTAAAAAAACAATTTATTCATTATTATATTATATTTTATAGTATATACATTTTTTATATTGGAGTTTATTTCAAAAATAATTTTTTTCAAAAGAACTCTTCTTTCAAAGACACACCTTTTACTTCTCACTCAAGGATGATGGTTCTTATATCAAGTATTCTATTTTCTCTTTCATTAGGGAACCCAAAGTGTATAAATGTATGATTTATGAAGTCAAAAACATTCCTTTACATGTGTTGTTTTATTTTCAATATTTATATATGTTCTATGTGTTATTCAAGATAATGTAAATGTTATGATGTGACGGGTACGCCAAAAATTATATAGTATAATGAAAATGTTATGATGTGACGGGTGTGCCTAGAATTATATAGAGATAAAATGAATTGTGTAATGTGAAGAACCTCCTGATTAAAGTGAGATATGAGTTAAAATGATTATATCTTTGTTCACAACTATGTGTGGTAGTTGACCACTAAGATATGATGTATCATTTTTATGCATTGCCACATTCCATGATCTTATCTAATGATTCTTCTAATTATGATGATGATATTATAATTATGCTCACCCCATGTTATATTGTATCATGTTTTTAACCTTTTACTATGATTTTAGCTCACCCCATTTTTAGGTATATCCGCAGGTGATTACATATACTAAGGAGAACTCAAGGGATATTAAGAAGCTAGAGAATAAGAAATTAAATAGATGTTTATATTTATGTTGTAAAATTTATTTATGGTCCTAGTTTTCCCAAGACACTAAACCTTTGGATCCTATTCTTATAATGATTTTATGTTTCTTATCTTTAAAATTTTGTAAAAGTAATGTGAGAAAATCAGGGTCATTATTGTTTGTTTGAGATATATGTGTCAAGAATTTTTAAATAAAAGATAGGATGGACAACTTTTTATAAGTTGGGGGAGGGACACACCTTGAATATTTTAAATGATTAAAATATTATTAAGTAATTTTCATGGAAAAGTGTCCAATAAAAAATTCAATATATAGAATAAGGTGATAAGGTTCAAAATAACTCTATACAATAAGAATTAATAAGGAAAAATTTTGGCCTTATCACTTAGTTTTAACCCATGTTGACCCAATTAATCCTTTTACCATAATGATAAATTGTTACTATTTTTACTATTCAGTATAACAAAAAATATAGCTGAAATTTTTATATAATATTAATTATAATGAATAAAATCAATGAATCCATTTTAAAGGACTAAATTTCTATAAGTGAAAAATATTTATTTTAAAATAACATTAGAAAATGCGATGAATAAATAGTTTTCGATAAAAATTATTTTTTAAGAATAAAAATATTTTTATACTAAAATTAAGAATAATGTAAATTTAAATGAAATTAATGAAATTAATTTTAATAAAAATTAACTAATTAATTCTTAAAACTAATTTAAAACAAAATATATCTCTTTAAATTCATGAATAGAAAATATAGTTTTCAATAAAATCAGTATTTTTTCTCTATTTATTAAAAAACTATATTTTCCAAAAAAGCCCCAAAGTTTTACCTTAAGATATTTTTCATATGATTATTTAAAAAATAATATCTTTTTTTGAAATAAAATTTCTATTTTTTATAAATTATTTATAATATATTCACTAAAAATGCAGCAAAAATATTTAAATTTTTTTTTGAGGCATAAAATGTCTTTTATTAAAATTAAGTACTTATTTATTATAAATTAATCAATAATTTTTCATTATATAAATAATTTATACATATTTTTCATAATGCGGTTAATCTTATTTATACTTCCAAATTAAAATCTACTTTATAAAATTAGTATTTAAATAATCATAGTTCAATAACATATCATAGTTATTTTAAAATCAGTATTGCATGTAAAGTAAGTTATTTAATAGTTCCATTTTATTTTAAAGGAAATACATATAAAATATTTGGGTGTTACATTAAAACCCCATTAAAATTATTTTTTTCCTCAAAATTTTATTACTTTGATACAAAAAAATGAGGATATATCCACTTCATCACATCCTCGAGTTCCCACATAGCTTCTTCGATTTTCTAATTCCTCTATAGATTTTTGAAGGGGTGATTATTATTATTCCATAGAAATTTATCTCTATCATCCAAGTTTTATATTGGTTTTTATTTATAGGAAAGATCATTTTCTATCGGTATAACCTCCAAGTTCATTACATGTGAAGGATCATGTATGTACATTCTCAGGAGAGATACATGGAAAACATAATGAATTTGAGAGAGGTTTAGTGAAAGTGCAAAATGATAAGTTATTTTCCCCACTCGACCAGGAATATTGAAGGGAAAAATATACCCAAGGCTTAAATTTCCCTTATCTTTAAATCTCATAACCTTATTCCATGTAGAAATTCAATGAAATACATTCTTAACAACTTCAAATTATAGATTTCGCTGATGATTGTCAGCATAAATATTGAATCGAATCTGAGTTACCTCAAAGTGATACTAAATGGATTTGAATTTATCTACCATTCAATAAATTATTTAGGGTCCCAATATCTTTCATTCTTTAAATTCATTCCTACACATTAGAGTTTTATACTTATTTCCATAAAGGGATTCATAATGATATATCTGAATTATCAAGTAAAAAATATTTTTATAATATATTTCAACAATAGGAAGGTGTTAGTCCAAAACCAAATTTGAAATATATAAACTTGTTCTCAGTATATACTCTATGTTTTGAATTTCCACTCATACTAAACATTTGTGTGAGGATGAAAAGCTATGTTGAAGAAAAACTCTTTATCCATTTCATGATAAAGACTTCATTATAACATTGAGGTAAACCTCAGATATCGATTATATAGAATAGAATGTGGTACTCTATAAATACTTACCACATCCTTAATATATATCTTATCATTTTTATAAAGATAAAAATATTCTATAATAGCAATAAAGTGTTTTGACTTTTAAATGTGATCAAATACAACCCAAATATCATTAGGTTCTTTAGATGTTTTGGGTAGTATAATGATGAAATCCATAGTGATATTTTTATATTTCCATTATAGTATAGGTAATGGTTGTAACATCCCCTTAGAGTTTTTTCTCCCAGCTTTAACTTTTTGAAATACTAAGCATCAAGATACACACTCTGTAATATCTCTTTTCATGTTGTCCCTCTAGAAATAATCATTCATATTTCAATACATATTCATACTTACAATATTAATATAGAATGATGTCATATGGTAGTCTTCTAGTAGCTCCTTCTTCAAGTTTAGTATTTACAGAACACATATAATGTTCCTGAAACCTATCATTTGATTAGAATTATGGTTGAACTCAAGAACATTTCTTAGCTTCTTCTTCAGTTCTATATCTTCCTTCGACACCACGTTAATCCTCAAAAGGGTGGATGGATGAAACATAAATTGAGAAATATATGATCTATACCATTTCCTCATGATTTCAAGATATATCATATTAAAATCTAGAAATATTGGTTCTCTTTTAATCCTCATCATAGAAAAACTATCATGATATTTCTAACTCAGAGCATCAGCTACCTTGTTCTCCTTCCCATGGTGGTTGTGTATTAATAAGTCATAAAATTTAATAAACTCTAACCATATTATTTAGAATATATTCATCTCATTATTCATGAATATTTACATCAATATATTATGATCAATATATATATCATACCAGTCAAAATAAAGATAATTGCTCAAAATTTATAGTGAAAAAATTACTATTTTCCACTCCAAATCACGAGTTGGGTAATTTTTCTCATGATTTTTCAATTAGTATGAGGAATAATATATCATCGTATAATTATACATATGGAAAAATCCTAACACCTTCTTTGATGCATCACTAAATATCACACACCCTTTTCCACTATAGGTTAATGTAAGTATAGGTTCACTTACCGACCTTATTTTAAACTCCATGAAATTTTCATCAAATTTATCTATTTAAAGAAACATGGATACCTTTGTAGTCCACTTGGTTGTTGGATTATTTATCCACGAGAAATCACTCAAAATGAACTGAAAGTACCCTACCAACCCAATAAAACTACAAATATCAGTTATCATGGTTTTTTTGACTATTGTTTAATGAATTTAATTTTTGAAGGATTCATCAATATACCATCACTTAAGATTATATGTCCCAAGAATGAAACTTTTTATAACCAAGATTCACACTTCGTAAATTTAGTATAAAAATTCTCCTTACTTAGGGTCTTCAAAGAAATCCTCAAATTTTATTCATTCTCTTCCTTACTCTTTGAATACATAATAATATCATCTATAAAGACTATAATAAAATGATCAAGGAAATATCTAAAAACTTTTTTCATTAAATTCATGAAGAAAACAAGATAATTTGTTAGTCCAAATGACATTACTATAAATTCATAATGACCATACCTTGAATGAAAGGCTATCTTGGGTATATGCTTTCTTTTGAACCTTAGCTAATGATATCCACATTGAAGATCAATATTGGAAAAATATTGACCACCCCATAATTGATCAAGTGTATCATCATTGTGAGGTAGAAGATACTTGTTCTTAATAGTAATATTGTTAAGTTCCTGATAATCAATGTAAAGAAGCATTAAAAAACCTTTATTATTAACAAAAAGAATATGTTCACCCCATGGTGACATACTAGGTCATATGAATCCATTATCAATATTATCTTGTAGTTTCTTCTTCAATTACAATAACTCAATCGAAAATATTATATATAGATTCTTTAAAATATGTGTAGTACCATGTATGGGTTCTATTGAAAACTCATCTTCATGATTTGGGGGAATAATTGGAAAGTATTTAGGAAATACATCAACATAATATTGTATAATAGTTATGTATTCAAGGTTGATTTTTCCCCAACCATTTTATATAAATATCCCTCTTGAATAGGAAATAAGACCCATATAATAGATTTAACTTCCATTGGAAGTTCAAATTCATCCTCACATCGAAATAAGATTAAATATTGATTCTAAATATAAAACATGATTTCCCTTCTCTATAAATTGATATTAGATCTATATAGAGAGATCCAATACATGACCAAAATCAAAACAAACTCAACTATATATATAATCATTGTATTTATTACCATATAATTTTATTGGAGAGGGACTATAGACGTGAGATGAAATCATTATTCCATTAGTATTGTTCACTAATAAATCAACATAAAATCATTAAGGTGGTAATGTGATACCCTATGAAAATTCCTTTGATATAAAAGAGTGGGTAGATCCAGAATTGAATAAAATATTAGCTTTTCTATAGTGGATGATAATTTTACCTTTCACCATATCATTCTTGCATCACACTTCAACAGTTATGATCAAATGATATTTACCTTTTCCCTTTAACTTCAGAGGTTTTTGAATATTATTATCCTCATTAAACCTTTTATTAGGGAATTGAATCACATAATTACCAAACATCTTGTATCCATAGTGCTAAAGTCTGGGTTGTGTATTTAGTGGATATTTCTCTATCTATTTCATTGGTTTCCATATTCATATCACTTCAACATTATTTTTCTCAATGTCCATGATTACTACACTTGAAACATATTTTTGTTCTTTATAATAAATTACACGAGTTCTTATTCCCATTTATTTGGAATATAGGAGGTTGAAAATTATTCTTCAATCTATGTGACATACTACTGGATCTTCCATGAATCTCCATATTCCATTTTTTATCATCGTAACCATGAGGGTTTCCATATTATATTTCCACTTTGAGTGCACACTGAACAATTTATTTGTAGATTTTAAAGTCCCTTTGGATAATTATTTTGAAATAATTGGTTTCAAACCACTAAAGAATTAAAAAAATATTACTTTCTAGGTCAATGATAAAACCATAAGCATACCTCGCAAGTGTTGTAATTTTTTTATAGGTATCAATGGATTCATTATTCATATGCTTTAACTTTAGATAGTCCCTCTATATTTTAGCATGAAGAGTTCAAGAAAATTACATATTTAGGAATACCATCTTAAATTACTCGTAGTCCATGTAATTTATTTCTTCTTCTTTCCATTTATTCTTGATAAGATTACACTATTTATTATCTTCAGATTCCATTATATAGACTACTAGGACAACTTTTCCATGGCATGAACATTGAAGATTATAAAATATATTTCCCATCACATCGATCCATTTCTCAAAAACTAGTGAATCACAATACATATAATATGAGGATAGATATTCCTGGATAAAAGAATCAATGGAATGTGGCTCTATCCTTAGTGAATTTAGAAGCTCAACACGATCCTTTTTATCACTCATATATTAAGAGAGTTGAGTGAGTATAGTCACAATATATTGAATTCCAAATAGAAATTAATTTTTTTTCTCATGAGTATGGTCATCACATCAGATATAAAATTTATTTTTCACATGATTACTTCATGTACCATCCATTGAATAAAACTAAAAAAATAATATAACTATCAAAATATAAAAATCACAGTGAACAATCTTATATTCCTGAAAATCATTCCTGAGATGAACTAAATTATTATTACTTATTATCAATCTATAAAAATTTTGGTTTATAAAACTTTTTTATGGTCTTCATCTATTCAAATACTTTATAATTTTTTATAAATAAAATCTGAATTAACCTAAGAATATTCCTTGGAAATGTCTAGCTAGGTGTGAAGTATTTGGTGAACTCTTCATGCATAAATTAATATCAATTTAATACATAATATGATCCTTTAAGAGTTTCTACCCTTAGGTGAATCTATTCCACCACCACATCCACTTTCCAGTATCATCATAGAGAATTATTTTCTAGGAAAACCATATAATCCCTACATTAAAAAATATTTAGGATGTTATAATATACTTAGACTTATCACCTTGGTTTTCTACAAAGTTTTATAACCATAATCTCTAAATATTAACTAAACCCTACTATGATACCCACTATAGCGACCCAGGGATAAGATAAAAAATATTTCATCATTTGATCTGTACATACAGAACATAACATAGTTATACACACCCCAGAACCATAAAGGATTAGTGTATTTGGATAATAGATAAATAAATATCATATTTCATAATGGATATTAAATATATCCCAAAAATTTCTTCATATTAGTTTCATTATGGAAATATCATACGTAGAACCTTCTATCAAAACATGAGGAAGAAAAAAAATAAGAAAGGGTGAGATCAAATGCACAGTAAGGGTAAACATAGAAGATATCAGTCCATGATAATACATGAGAATATGGTTATGGTAATAGAATAATAACATAAGAAAGTTATACCCAATCAATTTAATATCTTTATTGTTGAGTCATGGAATAAATATTTTTCATAATAAAAAAAATATTCATAAAAGAATAGAATCATAAATAATAAATCCCGAGCCATTAGAGCATAATGTAAACATAATTATACTGAAAAAACATATATATTATAACATTATGAACATGTATAAATAGAAAAAGGTTTACTAATTCTGTTAAGTACATGAAATGATATCCTCACATAAACTTATGAATAGGAAAACAGGTCCACACATAAATTTATGGATATAAAAATGGTCCACACATAAACTTATAGACATGAAACTGGGTCAAAAAATATTGTTTTCAACACGAAACCAAATTCATACATAAAAAATTATCTCTTGAGTTATCCTTATTTACCCAATTAATTAGGGGATATAATGGAAACACCCATCACATAATCGTAATCCAATAATATCTATTCCATAATATCATTAAAACATTAAACATTTTATTATAACTTAACCCATGGAAAATAAAATGGGTTTCATCAATATTTAATTATCATAACCATAAACCATTCAGATATATAATAAATATGGTATAAAATAATTATATCTCTAATAAAACATAAGTAAAATTATAGAAATCCATCATAGATGAAAAATTCCTTTAAAAGATAACTTGAAATATTTATTGAGGAAAATACCCATTTTTTTAAATCACTTATTTAAAATTTAAATATTACCAAAATATTAAGGAAAAAATTTTATTTAAAAATAATCATGATAAATTATAAAGGAATCTAAAAATTAAATAATGTTCATCATGGTTGGAATATCCTTCCATGCTGTATATGTCAGGAGATAAAATTATTTTCACCTTTTTATAAAAAGTAAAAAATAAATTATTTAGAAAATTTTTCTTTAAAATGATTATTTTTAAAAAAATTAAAATTTAGTAAAATTTACTAAAAATTAACTTCTTAAAACATTTCAAGTATTATTAAAATATTCTATAAATATTGTTTTAGTAGAATAAACATGGGAGAAAAATTTTATCAACTAAAGAGGAAATAAGGTTAGATTTTCTTTAAAAACATTAAATCAACCATTTTTAGTAATAAGAGAATAAAATTATAATAATATATTAAAAACACAAAAATAAATTGAGTATAAAAAAATATTGGGTTTAAAAGATAATATCTATATAATTTCCCTCAAAAACAATTTAGCATAGACAATCCTAAAAATCAATGAGACTGTAACATTAACCTTACATCAAGTCTTTTCTGAATTTGTATGAATTAAAAACTCCTATATAATAAATATAAATTTATTATAAATATTTTATTGAACCATATTAAAATATTCAATACCATATATGATTTACTTATAACATATTATTTTTCATATATTAATTAATATTTTTTAAAATCATGGTTCTGGGTGATAACTGTTTTGTTTTTCATGCATGTTTTGACTCAGCAATTTTGATACTTACAATTTGATCATGGTTACATTAAATACATAATTTTAATCATTTATTAATTAAAATATATAATAATTATCTACACTTTTTTTTAAAATTCATATGAAGTGGTGATGAAAAATGTATTACATCACTTTATGGAGATAATAATTCGAACATGCACATAATCGATGTTTAAATTTTTGGATGGATGGAATCAAATAAAGTTAAATAATAATTCAAATATATATAATCATTATTATATAACAAATATAATTTATATTCCTTAAATATATCCTTATTACTATCTATGTAAAACTAAAATGAAAAACAAATCACATCACTATGTGGAGGTGGAAGTCCATAGGTATGCACGAGCGACATTATCATTTTCCAATAGATGGGAAGGTAAGAAGGTTGATAAGATATTATAATTATAAAATAATAATGATTTCATATATAAATACTAATTATATCATAACAACCAAACATAAATTATGATGATGGAAAATGAATCATATCACTATGTGGAGGTGGTAATCCACGAGTACGCACGAGTGATACTTTTATTTACTATTTATTAGAAAATAGGATGGATAATGTTCGTTACATAATCTTACATAAATTTAAGTGTATTTAGTATGATTAAGTTATTATTTTATTGTTAATAATGCAAATTTAAATGAGTTATAAGAATAAATAAATTGAAATAATTCAGGTAAGATGACCACGTCTTCTTCTATAGAACTCATTTTGATCCCTTCATAAGAACCATTGGAATTATATTTTAAGAAGATCAGAACCTCTAATTCATGGATATGAATCTCAATAAGAAACATTTTTAGGGTTTGGTTGATATATATGGCTCAATAAGGTTTATATAAGGGAGAGGATGGGTGTCCTTTTATAAGTGGGGGAGGGACACACTTTGAATATTTTAAATGATTAAAATATAATTAATTAATTTTCATAGAAAAGTGTCAATAAATCATTAATTTTAGAGTCTAAGGTGATAATTATTTAAATTTATACATCCAATAAGAATTAGGATGAAATTTTTTTACCTTATCACTTAGTTTTAACCTAGGTTTACCCAATTTACCTTGGTTAATTTTTTTACTGTTTTACTATTCATTATCACTAAAATTAAGTTAAACTTACTACATAATATTATTTATTATAATTAAAAATATATAATATATTTTAATATATTTAAATTATATAATTTTCATAAATTCATTTTAAAATAAACCCACAAAATGTGTTGAAAAATATTTTTCAAAAAATATCATTTTTAATATAAAAATGTTTTTATACAAAAAATAAAGCATAATGTCAATTAAAATGAAATTAATTCGATTATATTTCATAGAAATGAAATAACTAAATTTTAAACAAAATGGGACTTTTTAAATACATTAATAGAAAATATAGTTCTAAATAAATCTTTATTTTTTCACTATTTAGTGAAAAATTAATCTTTTTCTGAAGATTTTTAATATTTTATCTCAATATAATTTTGATATAATGATTTAAAAAATGATATCCTTTTTATAAAATAAAATTTCAAAAAGTGGAAAATATTAATTATATTTTATTGTTTAAAATATAATATTTTTTAAGAAAACATATTATTTAAGAAAAAATGACTTTATTTAAAATTTAGTACTTATTTATTATATATTAATCAACAAATTTTCTTCATATAAAACCATTATAATTTTTTTTCATAATGTTATTAATACGATTTATACTTCAAAATTGACAACTATTTTATAAAAATTACATTTTAATAATCATAATTTAATAATATATCATGGTTCTTTTGAACTCAATGTTAAATGTATAAAAAGTTATCAAATACTTCAAGTTTATTTCAAAGGAAATACATATAAAATAATGGGGTTTTACAGGTATATTATCCCATTTTATTCTATTATGTTTCATTTTTTTCTAAGGATTTACATTTTAACCCTGTAACCACTTTCTAAATTCCCCTAGCTTCATGAATTATGACATCCATAAAGAATTTGATTAAATAAAATTTCATTTCTTTGAGTTAAAATGTTATTCCTTGATAATCATTCTTTTATTTTTGATAAAGAATTCTGTTTCCTAATTCATATGATATTTATTCTTTTTCTCTTGGGAAAATGATGTTTTTAACTCAATGGTGTTTTATCGATGAATTTATTTCTCATAAAAGTGAAACATTTTTAAAAGAAAATATTATCCCCTTTAAAGATGGGTTTTAATCAATTTACATGTTCATTATTCCCAATATTTTTTTTATTATTTTAAAACCCAAATACATGTTTACTCATTTAGCCTCTATATTTCCATTATTATCTTTTAAAAAATAAGTTTTATTACCTATTTTATACTATTGGTTTTCAAAAAAATCATTTCAAAATATTCTATTGGGTTTCCTTCTTTTCAAAATTATATGTTTTATTATCCACTCTACATTTCATTTTGATAAAATTTATGTATTTTAAAGTATATCTTATTGATTTTTTTAATGGATTTTTTTTTAAATTTTCACATCATCTATTAGAAACCGTTATTTATTTTTCAATGTTTAATTTCAAATATTTTTAAAAGGTAAATGTTTTTTTAAATTACATCGACTTTTTAAAATCCTGATATCATTTTTATGGATCAATTATCTAGGATACTTTTTAAAAGTAATGGGGTTTAAAATTATTCTAATTCACCTTCTCATAAATGAATTTTGAATATTATTTGTATCTTCATATTTTATTATTATGATAAAAACATTTTATAAAACCTCTTTAATGGTAGCACTTCCATTTTAATCTTTATCTTCAAGAATTAGTTTGTTTAATGTTATTTTTCATGAACCACCAATTAATTTTTCTTATAAAATACTCATTTTGGGTCATTGAATTTTGGTTATCTATTTTTTACATTCATGGCATCTATTTTGGTAATAATTTCTATAAATGTTTTGAAAACAATTTTTCTTCACTTGGGTTTTTTATAGTATGATAAATGAATGATTTTGATGTGGAACCATATGTATAGACAATTGAAAGGCGGCGTCCTATGTCACCCTTTATTGAATTGGTTAAGGATTTATATCTCATGATACAAGGATGTTAAGAAGGTATTTTTTTTCACAACATGAAGTATAAGAATTTTGAGTCGCAACATAACATGTGGATTTTTTATTTAGAAAAAAATAATAGAAATTTTAATATTTCACAACATGATGTGACTGAATTTTGTTTGTTCACAACATGAAGTGTGGGAATTTTTTCTCACAACATAAATAATGGGAATTTTATTTATTCACAATTTTATAATTTTTCTGTGCTTATGTTTGTTCTAATGTTTTTTTTATGATGTGTTTCATGGGTGTGCTACATATAAAATCCCTATGCCTATGATTATTCCATTATGGATCATTTTTATTGACTCATGTTTGAACTCTCTTTTGATTAAATTATTATGAAATTAAAAGTATTATTCTATGATTTATAATCCATGATTTACTGGGCATATGTTTCTTATGTATCCTGATTATACCCATATTCTCATCTTATTCTCACTTATGATATTTAATTGATAATTCTTATGTTTAACCATACCTAGAATATAAGATCACTAATTTATCATGTTTATATTCCCTAGGTTACGAAGATAATGAAATTATGAAATATCTATAAGATTTTCTTATGGGGATAATTTTTAGGATATATTAAATAATTTCTATGGATTAAAAAGTTTCTCTCAGAGTAGAAATAATAAAATTTATATTATTTAAAAGCCAGTGAGGTTTTTTTAGTTAATGGTTGGTCTTAATTATATAAAACTCTAAACCTAAAAGGTCTCAAGGATGTATTATAATGGAATATTTTCTTTATGTCTCATAATTTATATGGTCATGTATATGAGTTTCTATTTTTAACATGGGGGAAAATAGAACATGA
Source organism: Viscum album (assembly GCA_963277665.1). Taxonomy (NCBI): domain Eukaryota; kingdom Viridiplantae; phylum Streptophyta; class Magnoliopsida; order Santalales; family Viscaceae; genus Viscum; species Viscum album. The sequence continues at coordinate 1,059,325,387 of OY728133.1, forward strand.
GAATAAGTGGGTGTTTCATTTAAAGTAAGAATCTAATTGACATAAGAGGTTCTAGGAATGGCTAATGGTGAAGGGATTTCAATAGGAGGGAATTTAATTCTCCTAGATCTTCTCATTGGTAGTTAAGCATGACTAAATTTGGAAAGTGTTGAGTTTGGTTTCACATGATAATTATTACTCAGATAATATGATTGTAAATAAGGCCTTACTTTATGGTGATTTGGAGGAAGAAATTTACATGATGAAACTTATGGTTTTTTAAGAAAATAAGAGTTGGAACTTGGTGTCTATGATGAAAAAAGTCTTTATGGATTAAAGAAGATGAAAATTTATTATAATTTGAAGTTTAATTCTTTCATGGTGGATGAAGGATTCACTCGGTGAAACACTTACCATTGTGTCTACCAGAAGACATGGAATAATCATAGCTTCACCATTATTCTCATGTATCTGGATGAAATATTCCTAACAAGTCACAAATAATTTTTTGAAGATTGAGTAATATTTTATTGTAATTTCTGAGTTGAAATATATTTAGTAGGTGATAAATATATTGGGGATGGATATTGGGAGAGATAGGGGAGCAATGAATTTGGGGCTATTTCAAATAGATTATATTCATAAGGTTATCAAAAGATTTGGGATGATATGATTAAGAATATATAGACTCCATTGCATGGAAACATTAAATTGTTTAGAAACATTAAATTTTATGGAAAATTTAAATTATCTAAGGAAAATGGGTCTAAAATCGACCTATATCATGTGTTGAATTCAGAAGAGTTGGAGTTAGATCCCAATCTATCTGTGACTTGGAAACCAGTGCAGATTTTAGACTCCTAGGTAAAAGTGCTTTGATTAAAATCTATTTTGTTAGTTTTTCTCTATTAGAATCACTAAAACAATGAGAATGATACATGGAAATAGAATTCTTGGGGTGAAAAATCAGTATCCTCATTTATTTTCTGATCATAATATAGTTTTTCCTTCCTAGGGTGTAAAGTTTTCATGGTAGGCAGAATTTTCACACTCCTGGTGTTCTTTGAGGTACTTCTTTCTTTTATTTTTGTTCATACATGTGTTATATATTTTTCTAAGGTGTTTTCCAATAAAAATGGTCATTTTTGGGAGAATATAGGGTGTTTCATGGTTGATTCACAATTAGTGGAGAACATACGCTAACCCAGTGAAAACTATACAACCCAGACAATAAAACTATCTAGGATACATGGATAGGAACACAATTTTTTGGTAGCCTATTACAAAAAATACACCCTAGATAGTGGAACATTCAAGGTAGCATGACTTGTAATATGACTATTTGTTCCTCATAGAAAAGTAGTATGACTCCACCTCCTCTTGGAAATAGGTGTTTCATAGTTACCACATGGTCTAGAAGGCCATGTGGCCAATCCATACGACCAACCAGATTCTTAATATAATTGAAATTTCAACTTTTCTCCTCTCTAATTTTAACCCTATAAAACCTCCATTTCACCCTATTTGACCCTCTCCATCTCTAGGAACATGACCCCTCCTCCTTCACTCCTCTTGGGATATTTTTTTGGAGATTTGGCTTGGTTTATTCGATATTTTTATAAGTTTGTCTTCCTTTACCCTCTTCTATATTCTTAGTCTCTCTCTTTATTCATGTCTTCTCTCTTCTCAAGTATTTATATTATCCTAAAATGGGTTAAATAGAATTTATTGGGATTGAAAATTGATGGGTTTGGTGTTTTCTTTCTTCCATGGGGTCTTCTATTGGTGTGGCTTGTGGTTTGCAACCAGATTTAGGTGGCTTCAAGTGAAAGGTAGGTAGTTCCATTCTTATCCATTATTTGAGGATTTAAATATTCTCTCATTTTTTCCTAAATTATTTTAAATTGTGTTGTGTGTGTGAAAATGGGTAATTTCCAAAGTAAGTGTTTGTGAAAGATTTTAAAATAATTAAACCCCCTTGGAATTGGTATGTTTTGGTTTATAATGGATTTTTTTTGAAATATGGAGGTTTTTTGGGTCAATAAATGAATAAAAACATGGGAATCCAAGGTATCTAGGTGGGAATACTAGAAAAAGTATACTAGGCATGACCCGCCATAACTATCTAGATTATGGTTACAATACTAAAAATAAATTTATGATGAGGATTGGTTGGCTTGAGTAGGATATGAACCTTTGTATCCAAGATTGATCATTGAGATTATGAGGGTCTTAGGTCCCAAATAACCCTATCTACTTAGGGATTTATTATGGTTCTTATATCTAAAATTTATTATATTTCTTTATTTATACACCTTTACTTCCCAATAATTAATAAAAAGTTTTATAAAATAAGTTACTTCATTATTCAATTTTAAACAAATAATGTTTTCAACTTGAATTAATTTCATCCTTTGAAAACAAGAAGGTTTAATTATCTTATAATCTATGTACATGGAACCTTTGTGTGGTATCCCTCTGGTAAAGTGATCACACACACTACATCCATCATAGAGTGTATATAGACCTTATTCTATCTGACTTAGGTAATGTAAAGGCCTTATATGGAGGTGATGGTGGTTTCTATTTCTTGAAGTTTCTCCTTAGGTAGGTGTTGGTGGTGGAATCAGGGTGTTGAACCACATGTCACATGTATGGTTTTTCATCTAGTTGATCTCTTTATCATTTTTTATTTATTTTGTCTCTCGTTATAAATGATAAATTCCTAACTCATACTTATATATTTTTCTATTTCTTTTCTATCTTTATTGGCCTTGATGTATGTGTATATTGTAAGGCTTTTGAATATTCTTCTCTTAGAATAAATTATTCCCAAAATAGTTCTAGGATTTTCATGCACTAGTTTTTTCCTGTGGGGATAATTTTTTTCCATAGGCGATGACATGGGATGGGTCAGGTGTTTCATTGGATAGAAGACCAAATTGGTTTGTGAAAATTTTATTTTCCAATTATATTGTAAATTCACTAGTGTTCTCCCATTTATGTTGTATGTAATTTCCAAACCATGCAAAATCAAAGTGTTCAACTTTCCATGATTTGTTTTCTTTTATGCTCATCTTGAATGTTGTGTGAGTTAAGAGTTTATTTGAGAGTGTTTGAGGTGAACTTGGTGTGGTGAATAGGGTAGATTTAATTTTATTACCTAACTTCAGTTAAAACTTGTTATGGGAGTATTCTAAAGGTTTTGGTTTATTATTTGGTTGAATTTTTCGAAGGATCAATGTTTATAACTTGAAGATGAGGTATATTCCCAACATAAGAAATGTGGGGTGTAGAAACCATGATGTGAACTAGGTGACTATAGTGAGTACCCCAATTTTTTATTTAATATAAGTTGGAGTAGAAGAATAAGGATAGCTCTTTAGTAGCTTAGTATGCTTTAAATGTTGAGAAAATATTGTGTGATTTATAGCATAATCTAGGAATTTTATGATAGGTTTGAAAGTTTGGATAACTCGTTTGAGGATGATGTATGAGAGGATATAGTACTAGGTGGTATGCTTCTCCCCTAGGTGTTATATAGGAGGTTATATTGGTTGAGAATACTTCCCCCCTCAAGTATATATAAGATTATAGGTGGGTTTTTTTACACTGAGTGTGTATGAGATTTTAGGTGGGGCTGCTCCCCCCTAAGAGTTATATGAGATATTAGTGGGGAAAGTTTTCCACAAAGTGTTATATGAGTTCTTAGTAGGTCCACTCCCAGCCTCGAGTTTTATATGAGATCTGTGTGGCATATCTCCCAAGAGTGTTATATGAGATCTTTGTGGAGCTTCTTTTCCCCCCTTAATTTTATATGATATCTGGGTGGGTTTTCTTTCCCCATGTGTTATATAATATGTGGGTGGGGCCATCCTCCCAAGTATGTATAAGATTTAGGTGGGTTTATTCTTTCCCAAGATTTCTATATGATATTTTAGGTGGGGATACTCCTTCCCTTTGATTATGTATGAGTTTAGGGGATTTCCACTTTCCCCTTAATGCTATGAAAAATGTTTATAGGGTGGTCCACCTTCCCCTTGAGGTTATAAGAGATATTTATAGTGTAGGTCATTTAACCGTCAATGATATGTAAGATATTTTGGTGTAGGAATTTATCCAACGCCTGATATGTAGCATAATCGGAGTCATTAGTTACTAGTCGAAGAAAGTATGGTTAATCCAATGTGTCACCTATGAACCTGATGATTGATATTGGTTTTTTATTTCTCTTCCATATTTTATTTTTATATCTTATGAGCATATAAAATCAATCATTAATTGTATATACTGGTTATGTTAGAGAAAATGTTTTTGGTTACCTACTAATTTTTACTCATACCCTTCTTGAGAGGCCCCAACACTTTGGCATCCGAGAATCCCTCATGTCCATAGGTTCAGGTAGGGAAGAGGCCCAATATTAGTTTATTGAGCTACATAGATTTGTTGGATTCTAGAGTTCGGAAAAAGGTAAAGCATGATGATGAATATTTATGTTCTTTTGAATTTTATTTTCCTTTTATATATGTAATCGATACGGTGTTCTTTTAGTTGAGATGTATACTTATAAGATAGTATTTCATTTATTATTGAATGGATATGTTTATTTATTCTATGTACTCTGATTATTATTATAGATATTTTTTGGTTATTTTTATGCTTACTTTACCTCATTTCTAATCAATAGATCCTATCATATGGGGAGGCATGTTTGAGACCATGGGACACTCTAGTCCAGTTACTATAGAGTGAACACATCCTAGGACATCACAAAGTGGAATCAGATCATATTTTTTCTTATCTTACTATTTAGTAAATTATATATAGGGTATAGGAATGTGTTATATCTTATGATTTACCAAAAACTGGTGAGTCATAGACACCATTTCATTGAGAAGTATAACTTACTAGGGTTATGGGATTCTTGTTCTTGGTTTTCACTATTACAGTTAAGATATTTATTAAAATATAAAGTGTGTATTTAATATTGAAATTATGATTTATGATCATGGTCTAAGATTCCATGGTCATTTATAAATTCATAATTCTTGGAATATAGGATTCAATTCGAATTCATGTGATTCTATGCAATTAATTTAATTAGTGACAAAGGGTTCAATTATTGAAAATTTAAAAAAACCTATATAGTATTTTACTATATAACATGTTGGAGGAATTATACTCAGTTTAACCATGTTATTTTCATTTGATGAAAGTTCATGTGGGTCCCATCATGGGATGTTCTCTGATGATGACTGTACATTCCCTCTATGCTAGTGATGTATAGTGACCCTAGTGGGTTATTACATTTATTAGATTCCTTGGGGATGGAAACCTTATAGGTGATTATAATATTGGTTTAAATACTTAAAGTGTCAAAAACAACCTATATAGTATATTAATATATTTATTATTGGTAGAATTATACATAACTAAACCATATTTTAATGGTTTTAATCAATAAGAATAATCATAAAAGACTATGTTATTATATGTGCATGGATGTGACATCTTCCTTGAGGGGGTAGTCAAGTAGGCCGATGCTCGATGAGGATGGGAACTTGAGAGTGGGTAGTTGAAATGTATTGTGATGATTGATGTGTATATTTAATCACCCTATAGTGGGGGTGTTATAATGATAATTTTCTTGATGATATGAATACCCCTAACAGGTATGAAGAAGTTCATGGGGAATGCCTTGGATTTTGAAATGAAAAGAACTATGAGAATGTGATTTTGGTATAAATGATGAGAGTTTAGGATATGATTATTTGTATTATTGGTCTTGTTGATTTAGAATGTAGTTATTGATGGGATATTAGACCATTATTCTATATGGTTGGATATAGGATAGGTAGAGTGTGGGTAGATGCTCCTAGTTTTGGAATGATTCCCAGGTGGGTGATCTTGTGACTGGAGTTGGAATGAGTGAGATGCTTTAGGAATGTTGGGTAGAAATAAATGATGTGATTACAACTATATGAGATTGATAGTCAGTTAATTGCGTTTAATAGTTTAGTTATGTGATCCTGGGTTTGATTACATGTGATTCATGGAATCATGAGTTGGGTTGTGTGAATGAGTGGTATGGGCGAGTACAATAGTTGGGTTCAGATGAGTTCAATATGGATAGTGGTTAAGAAAATAAGAGAGGGTTATTATAAGATCTCTATTCATAATAAGATAAGGGTGATTATTATCTTATATTTTTGGGAGAATCATTGTTATGTGAGGTCTAGTTTATGCGGGGTTACACATGGTGCATGTTTGGTTCGTATATCGTTGAGAGGACTATGTATGAGTCCATTGAGAATTTTACAAGTTCTATAAACCTAATAAGTTTATTGATGATAGTGTGGTGATATATGCTTATAATATTATTATATTTTAAAATAATTACCATATTTTTGATAATGTGTAATACATGAAACACTAAGCTTAAACAAACTGCAAAATATTATTATTTCTATATAACCGTTATAACCTAGCCGTTAAATTGGGGAGTCTTAATTGGATTAACTAAATTATATATATATATATATATATATATATATTTCCTAAATAAATTCAAATTGATTGATTAATTATTAGGATATAATCACTCAATTATTAGAAAAGTAGTTTTATTCATGAAAAATACATTTTCTTCAAAAATGGGTTTTATTGATTTTCATGATAAAATATTATAATTATTTTTTATAAATTTTAGAAATTTTTTATTATAAAAGGGATATAATTTTTTAAATAATCTTCTCAAATTTATATTAATGTGAATTTTTTATAATTTGATGAAAAGTTTGATTTTTCAGTGAATAGTGAAAGATATCTATTTTTATTTAAAAAGCTATTATACCAGAAAACCAGGAACCGGTGGAAGATAGTCCTAATAAAATTAAATAAAAAGATAACAAGTCAGACATACAAGGGGTTATTACATAAACAAGTGTGAATCACAACACATATATCTGTTTCCACTAGTGGGGCACAGTATTCGGGGGCTGTGAAAGACCACATCTCTCTAGGATCAGTGAGTGCCCACTTTTCCAGTGCATCTGCCACCTAATTAGCCTCCTGGTAGACATGTGAAACGTCCAATCTCATATGAGCAATATCACTAAGAAAACCAACCCACTAAGGCAGCAAGCACCAGGGGACCTGGCGCGTCTTGGTCCTCAAGGCATGAACCGCGGTCTGAGAGTCAGATTCAATCCATATAGATTTCCAATTAAACTGGACAATGTACTTGATGGAATAAATCATTTCCCATAGTTCAGCTTCAAAGGTAGTGCCAATTCCAATGGCGCGGTAGAAGCATCCCTTTATGAACCCACGATAAGTGCGGAACACTCCCCCACAACCCGACAGACCTGGTGCACCCAACGTGACCCCATCAACATTTACCTTGAGGCAAGGAACAATGGGTGGGATCCATCAAATATACCTCAGCATTCGAGGATTTCTTGACTGACTCGAAGCACTAAGCACTCTTAGAATTTGATGGTCAGAAACGTTTTTTAGACATGGCGCCATCCTAAATAAGGGAAGCAGCATAAATATCTCTATGTACCACCACCATTCCTTGCTGAATCGTGGCGTGCACACCAGTGAACATTGTAGCATTTCAGGCCTCCGAAATGGTTGTAATAGTAGAAAAAATAGCAGATAATAGCAGGTTATATATCTTTTCACTAAAGTGGTTGTGAAATAGTTCAGACACAACTGCAGAATCGACCCACCAGTGTCAAATACAACTCCGAACAAAGACCCAGTATATGCCCACAATTTATTAGCATGACAACATCCCATGAAAATGTGCTGAACATAATCCTCATCAGTTTTGTAGATGGAGCACATGGAATCCATAAAAATACTAGCTCTCTTAATAATGTCATTTGTGGGAAGTCGATTTTTCAAGATTCTCTAGATTAGAGAGAATCTGGAGGGTCTAACAAACCGAGCTCTAAACCTCATAAGCCAAACATGTGGAGAAGCTTGACCCCCACATAGGTTCATATAGAAATACCTGAACTTGAATTTCCCTGTTCTACTATGGGTCCAGATCAAAATTTCATGCTCCATAAAGACATAATTATTGATTGCAGTCTCCACCTGCATAGGAACACTAAAATCAGGAGAATGCATCTGTGAGAGTAAACCAAAAATAGACCAAGGGGCTGCTTCAGGTGTCACATTTTGATCACAAAGGGGTTGTGTGAGCCACTTTGTGTTCTAAAAATTCAGTGTGGAGTCCCTGAAAATCATCCATTTGGTATCCTGCATAATTTTCACATATGCCCGATTGAGAGAGGACCAAACTGATGAGGCAAGATAATACTTGTACCCATTTAAAATCCTCCTTATAATTCTATTTGAAAGAAATTCATCATCAGCCTCATGAGAAAGTAGGATCCAAGTGAATTTCCCAATCAAGCCATCATTAAAGGTATGAAGATCGTTGAGTCCTAGGCCCCCCATATCTACAGGATTTATGCACTCCTTCCATGAAAATGTAATCAACTTTCTCTCATGTGGTGACCCCATCCATATGAAATTCCATATCATGCTATGAAAAGGGTTAACCGAGGTTTAAACAAAAATATAAGGGTAACAATATAGTCCAAACTTGTCCAAATTATATTTATGTGATTATTTATAATCATAACCATCATATATTCTAATAATATCAGTTTTGATCTATTTTTAATCGAAAATTAATTTATATTAATTTAATACTTTAGGACATTTCAGAAGTGCCTCTCCCCACTCTTATAAATTGTCACCTATTATTCTCATTTTTTTAGACATAAAAATCAATAATTTTTTTCAAAAATACCTGAAACAATATCTTCCAAACATACCTCAACATTTTCTAGGGGAATTATTGTAGATATAATACCAACCTTTTAGGTCTTAATGCATAATGTAAAGGAGGCTGTCTGAAGAAGAGGTATAGTTCTTAACCAAGAATTTTTTTTTTATTTCTTTTTTCACCTCCATAAAATATTCTAAAACACTGATTATATAATAAAATAAATATATTAATTATAATATTATTTTATCATTTTATTTTCATAACCTATATCCATCTCAAACCTCTATCAAATGAGAAATGAATTCATCATTCGTGTGTACGGATGACTACCACCTCACAGACCGACATAACTCATTTTCAGTCACCACCTCTCATGGATGGTCATAATGATGGAATTAATTTTGATATATTATATGATTAAAATATTTATAATTCCAAAAATAAAAAATATCATTTAATTTCTTACCTTTCCATTCACTAAAAATTGATAACGTCATTCTACCACCTTCACGAAGTGATGTGATTTGTATTTCATCACCACATCACATGGATGATATATATAAGTATATTTAATGAATTAATATAATATTTATCATATTATTATAATTATATAATTATAAAATAATACTTACCTTCTTTTTATAATGATCATTGAAAAATGGAAACATTACTCTTACGTACGTACAAACTACAATCTCTATGATTGTAACATAGTTCATTTTTCATAACCATCATTTATGATTGGTTTTAAAAGTATAATTTATGTATAAAAATTATAATTATTTCATTATTATTATTCTATATATTATTTAATAATTTTTTTTGATGAGGGTCAACATACCAATTTCATTTTTTATATATGAGGCGAATATCACCAAAACGTCCAGCATAAACTTAAATGATTACATAATTATATATAGCATGGTAATAAGTGAAATAAAAGAAATAATAATCTTAAAAAGGTTCTTAATAAAGTAAAAAAATTTCATATGTTTATTATTTAGGAAGATAAATAATGTATGTGACGAGTCAGACTCAAGGTAAGAGACTTTATTTTAAAAGCACTCTTTTAATGTTTCCCTTATGACTAATTTCTTCCATGTCAATATTTTTTAAAAAATATTATTAATCAATTTATATGGAAATAAAATAATTTTAAAGGAAATTAAATGTTTCATTTAAATCCCTTAATTTTTTTTCAAAGGAATCCTTTTTACATAATTTTCTTACATTCTTTACAAAAATACAATAAGGAATGATCTATTTTAATGTATATGATGAGAATTTTTTTTCTAGATTACATAAATGTTATTTGATGTTTCAATTAATTTACAAGATTCCATATTTTATTTAAATAAAAACCATATTTCCTATCCTTTTAGGTATTTTCATTTTAAAATGGATTTTAAAAATAAATGGTATTTTAATATCTGATAGTGTTTTCCTATGGGCTCAAAATATTTTTTAAAGGTTTTGAAAAGGTTCAATCTAAAATGTTTTATTCCTGATATAAATATTTACATTGTTTATAATGGATGAGAGAAATATAAATTATATGATTGTTACACCCAGATATTTCTCTAATGCATTGGGTAATGATTATGTTCTTTGAGGAATTATATTGAAAATTGGGCATATGGTTATTCCAATTGTAAGGGTTATTTCAAGGGTTGTATGAATATGATGTACCAAGGTAACCTGCATGATTTTTTTATTCTTTATTATGTGTTTTCATGTAATTTATTTATTTCAAATGGTAATCTAATTATTTTAAGGATATATTATCCCTTTTATGGTAAAAATGAATGTTTTTAAAGAAAATGATTTTCATGGGTTTCAATATGTTTTAATAGACTAATGGATTTATTCTTTTTTATGTCCCTTACTAATATTTGTGTTCCCATACCATATTTTTAAAATGTTTTTCAAAATTATTTAAGGATGATTAGGGACAAGTATGAGGTCATGATGAAAATTATGAAGATTTTTATGAAAAGAAAATGTTTTTATTTGTAAAGGTTTTGTTTTTTGAAAAAATGGTTACTGAATAGGAGTGCCCACTTTGTTGTATATTTGGTTTTTATGTAACAGTTAATAAAAAACTATAAAAAATTATAAACCAAAAATATCATTATATATGAAATAAAATTAATTTTATTTTTAAAGTCCCTTGAATATATAATGCTTAAGGTTAGGTTCTTACAGCTGGTATTAGAGTAGGGTTTTAAAAACTTTTGAGATTATGAATTTTTCATGATAGTTTGTATTAAGGGTTATGGATACCATAATTGGTTTAAATTTTTAATTTTGATCATATGTTCAAAGAAATAGACACCCCTTTTGAGGTATTAAGAGATATATTTTGAGGTGACTAATTATATTTTAGATATTTTATTTAGAAAGGTAATCAAATTAGGTATAAAATAATATAAGGTTAAAGTATTATGGAGTTTCTAAGGGTATTTTATTTATAAGGACTATTTTTATTTTAACATGAAATAATTCATTTCATGTTTTAAGGATGTTATTTTATATAGATTAAAGATAATTTAACAAGATGAAAGGGAAAGGATCTCAGACAACCTTGTTATCGCTTCCAAATGATTTAATCATCATTATAATGGAAAAATATTGTTCAAATGATTTTGAAATATTTTTGAACAACCATATCTCTTGTAAGAAATTATTTTATCTATACAACACCTTAAAATTTCTCTAAAATTTATATGGATCATGGTTTCACTTTTATCTGATTTCAATAATCTCAATTTACCCATATCTTTTGACAAGAAAAATACCACCAGGGACATAACTATTTATTTTTTATAGATATGGATTTCATGATTGTGATAAAGGGGGTATCAATAGCATAAAATAATAACCTTATGTATGTATTTAAGGTATGAAGTATTTTTTTATATTCCAATCATGAAACATGATTGATTTTATATTGAAAAATCATAAGTACATATTTCAAATCTCTAATATATAGGATTAAAGTATTAAGGAATAATAAAAATAAGCATAGTTAATGGTTTAATGATTTGTTTATGTATTTAGTTTTCATAATTATGATATAGTGGTATTTTATCAATCATGAAACACCTAAGGATTATTCTATATTAGGATTTTTTCAAAATTTGGGAATATCAGTGAGATGGAATCAATACCTTTGAAAAATGGCAAAGAGAAAAGGTTATAATTTTGGGAGACATTTTTTTGACTTTATGGTATATGTAACCCTTAAGTTTAACTTATGAAAAATATTATTTGATGAATATTTTATTTACTTTTATTGAACATAAGTTTAAAGGTTTTGGTAATATTTAGGGTTTACATGATCTCTGATTTTTAGGTAATTAAGGGTAATTAAAATTTAGGGACATATGTTTTATAATATACATAACCATGGGATTAGAAATTTTTTTGTTACTTAATTGATTAATTATCACTATAATTGTTTTGGTAACATTATAGGATTTAGATAAATGGAATATTATGGGATTTTATTTTAGGAATAAAGGTTGAATTATCTTTTGGAAGAATATATGATCTTTTGTGTCTTTATTGTGATTCAAGTTATTTAAGGAAATGATTAACATATTTTGGGGATTATATGATTAGGGAATATGTATATTGGTATGATAATTTAATAAAAATTGATGTTATTTATAGATAAATTTTAAATTTTTCTTTGAGGAACATGTAGTCATTTTTCTGTGTTTAAAAATTAGTCTATAATATTTTTAGTAATTTAATGGATATTTATTTATCTAATGATATAAGTTAAACTTTGTATATTATTGTTTAATTTTTTTAAGTTGAAGTAGTTTTTCTTCATTTTAAGGATAATTATTTTGGAAATTATCTTACATTGTGATAACCATTTTGGTTTTGGTTAATATCAAAAGATAAATGAATAACTTGTTATTATATTATGGTTTATGTGATTTGTTATGAGTTATTTTTTGTGCTTCAGGCATGAAAATTTCATCTGAAATAATCATTATTTAGAGAAAATGATTATAACATAATGGAAATTGATTAATGGATGAACTTTCACATGTCAAGTAAGTATATTTCCATACCTTCTTAGTCTAAGTAGTAATATAATTTCTCAACTATAGTAAAAAGGATATTGAAACAAAAAATTTATCCTATAACCCTTTTTTATGATGAATCGATGGTCTCTTCACCCATCAAGGATTTAGGATTTTGTTGTTGTAAAATTTCTTTTGATCATGTTCTGTTTCACTATCCATCAATCCTTGGGTGTTAATTTCTATACCGTGTCATTATTTTTACTTCATAACAATTTTATACTGTCTGGAAAATCATTTTGTGTTATTTCAGATGACCCTCGCATTTCCCTTTCCATATTTTCAGGATGAATTATTATTAATCCTTTTTACAATGTGAGATTTCAACAAAGGTATTTTGAAAAGTAAAACTCATGTTTTCCAATCATATGTTCAAATTTTGATGGAATAATTTATGAAATGGGGGGAGGGGATAATGTAACACCCCGAGATTTTTTTTAATTTAATTGATGTCATGTACGCTACACCAAGATTAACTTGCACTATACGTAACACCGTATTATCTTGCAGTATACGCAAACACTATTCTAGTCTTGTGTTGCACGCTAGAGCAACCTTCCTCGATAGCGTGTGTTATACGCAATACCGAGTTTCACTAAGCAAGATATTACTATAATATTATTAGGAACTAGCCTTTATGAATAGTAATACCCACTTTTTGAAATTTTATAAATTTTATCTTTCAAAATGGACTTCTTTTTTGGATTAGGAATATTGAAATTATCCTAGGGTGAATTTTTGGTTTTTTCTGAAAACTTTCAATTTTTGATGAATAGTGAAAACACTGGGTTACTATTTAAAAACCGACTTTTTATTTTAATAATTATTTATTTTATTTAAATTTATTTTAGGTCAAAATTGATACATAATACCTATATAAGTTCAATGTAATTCATTAGAGTCATTTTATAACAATTTTAGATATATAAAAATTTGATTGAACTTTTCACTGTCTTTTACCCACCTCCTTAGAGCATTTGAAATTGTACATAAACCTTAATTTTACTGCTTTTGTGAGTTGAATTTCAAAAATCAGAGAGACAGAGTGAATATCAAGGAGTAAAATGTGGTTTAATAAGATAAAAATATTTTTTGGTGAATAGTAACTTTTTACTTTTATTTACCACGGTTAAAAGTAAATAGGGTAATTAAGGGTAAAAATGATATTATTATTACCCTAACACATGTCCTAATTCTATTTGATAAGTGTGATTAAACAAAAAAAACCTTAGGAATAAAATATTACCCTTTAGGTCCACTTGGAATAGATTAGGATTCTTATTATTATTTTATTTAAAGAAGAGTTAAAAGAGTTAAAATCAAAGTTTAATAAATAATTATTTTTAATATAGGGTTATACATAAGATAAATTTTACTATAAATATTAATTGGAAAGATAAAACAATTTCCTTCATAATGATATCTTATTTCTATTTTTTAGACCTTAAATAATTTAATTTATTTATGACACAATGATGATGTAGTAATTACCTTATTAATGTAATATTAACATAATTGATATTATAAATAGCTAAATAAATGTAATTTGAGACTTTTTATGAATTAAACTAATTTTATAGGTTAATATAACATATTAGGGTTAGTTAGATGAATTTTTTTTCTATGTAATAATTCTGTTATGAATTTAGAAAAAAACAAAATACCAAATAGTGTCAAAATTGACATAAAGCGTTTTTAAAACAAATATTATATTATTAATTGATATAATAGCCCTAAAAATATATGGTTCTGAAAAAAGACTTATATAATAATATATATGACATTAATTAACCAATTGGGGTTCTATTGGTAGTTTATAGTAAGTTTATTAACCATATAGTGTAAGAATACAAGAAGACACAGTAAAATTTAAATTATTTAACTTAGAGTTAAATCTAAATGATAAGGTTAAAATGGTAACATAAATTGTCTAAAACCTATTGGTTGAGAGTATTTCTACCCATCCCCACCATATCCTCAAAGAAGTCACTTTAGAGCCATTATAAAATGAATATGAATTTATTATAAAATAATATTTTAAGTTTTTCTTAAGGTGCCCATCTCCTCCCTTATAAAAGGACACCTCATTCCTCTTCTCTTTACAAAATTTTGAGCCTTCAAGCTCGGAAAAACCCTGACCATTTCCCTTATCAACTTTCCTAGAAACATTATATAGGTTCTGGTCTCCTCAAAAGACCAAATCTAGTTCCTTAAGAGGAAGCTAAAAAGAGATGCGTCGAAGAAGAGGTAATCTCTTCTACCTATTCTTTCAAGTTTCTTTCTTCTTCAACTTATTTTTCTTTAGTTGTTTCATTATAAATTAATAACATCATTATCACTGATATACTGATATGTTATTAGAAATATTAAATAACCCCATTTCACCTTCTTTCCATCCTACGGAAAACGAAATCACCACGCGTGCGTACGTACGGAATACCATCTCCACGTCGTGGTGTAATCTGTTTTTCCACCACCACCTTTCTTGGATGAATATAATGGTGAAAAGAATAACTATATATAGTAATTATAACATCATACTTATTATGAGATATTATATAATCCACTCAAATTCAATTCAATAATTATGGAAATGATATCATCGCTCGTGCGTACGTATGAATTACCGTCTCCACGACGCGATGAGATTCATTCCCCATGTTAACCATTCATGAATGATTATATAGTATATATAATGAATAATAATGAAATATAGGATAGGATAAAGCTACTTTATATATATATATATCATCTACTTACTTCCATTCAAGTCAATAAGGAAAGGAAAACAACGGTCATGCGTACGTACGACCTACTGTCTCCATGAACGGTGTATTTCATTTCATTTATCTATCTATTATATATATATATATAATGAATATATATGATATATAAATCATGATTTAAATTCTTGAAGTAAGTAAATCATGATATAAGTAATAATAATATCAAGAACAACATGTCCAAACACGTACGATAAATAAAACGATTTTACCCAAAACGCTGCTTTAACATGGAATTTACAAAAGAACGGGTAATATAAAGTCATAAGTGAACCATATATGATATAATAACAATGAATATGATTCTTTGATAAGACAATGACATTATTTAAATCATTATACAGGAGGTTCATATACGTACGAAGCATATCGGACCTTAGGTAAGGGATAATTATTCCAATCTCATTCTTATCTGAGATTGTTTATTCGTAAGTATTTACTGGGGTTATTTTTATCATCCATGTCCATGTTTTATAAAATTGTTTTCATGTATTTTTAAAGTACATTTTTTACATTTTTTACTTTTACCACATGTTATGAAAGGAATATTTCTTTTGTTTACCATACGAGGAACTTTTTTAATTTTCCGTTAAAAGTACGAGGAGAATGTTTTTTTAACTTATACGGCATGAACAGATTTTTATGGGTTTATAAAACCTTATTTTCATGAAGATTACTCTATAATATTTCATGATTATTTTCAACAAAATCCTTTTATTTTAAAATTGTATGACATTTTGTGAAAAGAAAATGATTTTTAAGAAAAAAGGATATTTTCCTCAAGAATTCATTTCAAGTGTTTTGTCAAAACTATTTTCCATCTAAGATGACATTATTTAGTACAATTATGTTTCAAGAATAATGTCTATATGATTTACATGGTTTCACTTTTCTTATGATGAAATTATATCCATTTTTTATATGGATTATGTTATGATGGGATGACTTTTATGAAACCCATTTTATTTTTTGGGTTATGATTAATGATTTATGTTTTTTTGTGGAACAAGTAAGAATGATTTCATTATGAGATGGGTGGGACCTATATATCCCTCAAATGAATTGGGTAAATATTTATATCTCATGAGATAGCCATGGCTGGAATGGTAATTTAATATGGTTCAGTGATACAGGACTGGAATGAGGAGTGAACTCGATTCAGTAAGGGACTTTGTCCACTAAGATGGTCTTGGAAGCAATGCCTTGGCTACTATGGAAATAATATCATGTTCTTAATGGTTTTACACAATTAAATGTTTTATTCCTAAGATATTTTATTATTATTGATGTTCCTTTATGATCTATGCCTTACGTACTTCCAAGATTTATTTCAAAACTCAAGATTTTGATGTTTAAACATTATGTTCATGTTTTGAAGTTCAAATGTATATGGTTTGATTTATTATATCCATGCTTACCCTTACTGAGAATTTGAGCTAACCCTTTATATGTTTTATTTTCCCCGAGATATAAAGAAAGTTTGTAGGTAAGAAAAATAGGGGAAGATATTTATAGGAGATGTTGAAGATCTTTCACCAAGATTAGAAGATTATGTTCCAAGTTTCCAAAGACACTAAACTATTACGGTCCTTTGGTGTCTGTTTTGTTATGTATTAAGTATTCTAAAAAAATAATTTAATGTCTATGTACGTCAAGATTTGGGTCTCTACAGTTGGTATCAGAGGAAAGGATTAGTGAACCTTTGAAAACTAGGATGTGAAAACATTAGTGAGATCCCTAGAGATATTTCTAAGGTATGTCTAGGGATGTCCCTAAGGTTAAGTACAAGTATAGGTTATATTCCTAGAATTACGGTAACAATCATAGAATTAAACCTAAGATATTAGAGATTGAATGTACTCCCCCTTGATTATGTTGTTTTTCTAGTACGAGTTTTGCCTCTCATACTATTCTTTTTGGGTTTTAAGAAATGACAGGAAACAAGAGGATTCATGTTAATTGAGAATATGATGGACAATGGAATGATATTCTTCATGAGTAACCAGATGAAATTGGATTTGGATGTCCAAACATTATTATTATTCCTAATCAAAAATATCATAATATGATCAATAATATCAACTTTGGTAAGTTTCTTGAATCGGCTAATAAGAGAAAGATGGAGTTTCATGATGATCATAGAGGAAAGAAAGTTCAATTTCTCTCATGTAAATCATGTGGGAAGAGGCATCAGGGAGAATGTTTCAAAGGAACTGGAAAATGATTTGGGTGTGGAAAAAAAGGAAACAAAGACAGTAATTGCAAAGGAAAAGGTTCAGTTAACACCATGGATAGGGATAATGGTATTGGTAAGACATCAACAACAGTTAAATGTTTTAAATGTGGAATGTACATGCATTATGAAAACCAATTCCCTAAGGGAATGTTTCATGAAGAGAATAAGCATGGTCTTATGGGTAGTATTTATGTTGATGATTATGAGGAGACTACAAATGATATATGATATGAAAGAAGTTTTGAGGAATAAAATGATGAAGCTCGGTCGATGGTTTAAGAAGGTAGTGGAATGATTTTACGTTTATCAAGAGTAATTTTGTATAGGTGATTTAACGATACTATGGAATAAAGAAACATCTAAGGATTGTTACACTATTGTTTTTCCTTGAGTAGTTGAAAGTATACGTTGAATGGTACCGGTAATCGTGAAAGGTTATTTAGATATTTTTGGAAAGCATATGATATGCACATAATGAAGGGATAAAGAGATAATGAAATGTTTGATAGTATTAATGAGCTCATGACTGATATAAGGAAAAAGTGATATCATGAAATTTTGGGATTTTGGTATGTGGAAAGAGTTAAATTTTGACAGCATTCATGTTTTCACTAATGTACAATGTGTATTAATTTTTCAAGAGAATACATGATTAAGGTATTCAAATATTTGGAATGTGACCAACAAGATATATCTTATGATATATGGGAGGTAAATGATGGTATTCACATTATTGCTAGATGACCTTTCTAGTAATCATTTTTATTATACTATGATATTGGACAAAAGTATTTTTGATAAGGCTAAAGGATGGAATAGATAAATTTGGATATTAGATAGTATTGTTTAAGGCTAATTTCTTTTAGAATGTTATAATAGTATAGTTTTAGAAAAAGGACAACCTGCAGGATGGGAGACAATCCGCCGCATCAGACAACGTTGCGGGAATCGAACCCACAACCGAAGTGCGACAGGTCTTTATCGCTTCCCTTTGGCCTACAGGAAGTCCCTGGTTGGTATAAACTAGTTTTATTTTATTAAGCGGTATGATAGATGAATTATAAGTCCATTTTTGGAATCATATACGATTAACCTCACCACAGATGGACTTATGTATATTTGAAAACTTTTGTTAACCTATTTTTTGAGACAGATGGATTGGCCAATCATTATATCACATGATATAATAACACTTCATGAATGACCTATTCAACTTTATTTAATTAAGATATTAAGTGGAAATTGTTCATGGAATGACCAACGATGATATTGTACCAAAATCAAGTAAGTATTTCTTCTAATTCAAAATTTTCAACTATAGGGAAATGATATTGAAAACCAAAAACATTGTCCTAGTACCCTCATATCTGATGAATTAGATGGTACCTTAGATCATCACAAATTTATGGCTCTGTGATTGTTGGATTTTTTATAGCCATGTTCTCTACCACTCTCCATCAGAACTTGATGGTTAGATTTCTCTTCCATATCCATATTTTCACCTATGTTCTTCTATGTGGAAACCCCGTGATGAGTTAATTCGGGTAACCATTATGTTTCATAAATTAGTTTTTAAAATTAAGTATTAGTATTCCTTTTTATGATGTGGGTTTCTATGAAAGAAACTTTTAAGTAGAAAACCATTTATAACCCCAATTAATTTTGAGGGCGAAATTCATTTTAAGGCGGGTAGAATGTAACACCACGAGATTTTATGAGATTTTTTTAAATTTCATTGATGTCTTGTACACTACACCAAGATTAACTTGTGCTATACGCAACACCATATTAGCTTACATTATGCACAAACACTATTTTAGGCTTGTGTTTCATGCCAGAGTAACCTTCCTCGATAGCGTGTGTTATACGCAATAACGAGTTTCATTAAACAAGATATTACTATAATATTATTATGATCTAGCCATTATGAATAGTAATACCCACTTTTTTAAATTTTATAAATTTTATCTTTTAAAATGGACTTCATTTTTGGATTCTGAATATCGAAATTAGCCTTGGGTGAATTTTTGGTATTTTTCTGAAAACTTTCAATTTTTGAAGAATAGTGAAAACACTGGGTTACTATTTAAAAACCGACTTTTTATTTAAATAATTATTTATTTTATTTAAAATTATTTTAGGTCAAAATTGATACATAATACCTATATAAGTTCAATGTAATTCATTGGAGTCATTTTATTATAATTTTAGATATATAAAACTTTTATTGAATTTTTCACCGTCTTTTACCCACCTCCTAGGAGCATTTGCAATTGTACATAAAACATAATTTTACCACTTCTGTGAGTTGAATTTAGAAAATCCGAGAGACACGGTTAATATCAAGGAGTAAAATGTGGTTCAATAAGATAAAAGTAATTTTTGGTGAACAATAACTTTTTACTTTTATTTACCACGGTTAAAAGTAAATAGGGTAATTAAGCATAAAAATGATATTATTATTACCCTAAAACATGTCCTAATTCTATTGGATAAGTTTAATTCGACCAGAAACAACCTTAGGAATAAAATATTACCCTTTAGTTCCACTTGGATTAGATTACAACACTTATTATTATTTTATTTAAAGAAGAGTTAAAAGAGTTAAAATCAAAGTTTAATAAATAAATTTTTTTTAATATAGGGTTATACATAAGATAAATTTTACTATAAATATTAATTAGAAATATAAAAATATTTACTACATAATGGTATTTTATTTATATTTTTTAGACATTAAATAATTTAATTTATTTATGACACAATGATGATGTAGTAATTACCTTATTAATGAAATATTAACATAATTGATATTATAAATACCCAAATAAATATAATTTGAGACTTTTTATGAATTACACTAATTTTGTAGGTTAATATAACATATTAGGGTTGGTTAGATGAATTTGTTTCAATGTAAAAATGCTGTTATGAATTTAGAAAAAACAAAATACCAAATAGTGTCAAAATTGACATAAAAGCGTTTTTAAAAAAAAAAATTATATTATTAATTGATATAACGGTCTTAAAAGTATAAGGTTAAGCCAAAAGACATATATAATAAAATATATGACATTAATGAACCAATTTGGGTTTCATTGGCAGTTTATAGTAAGTTTATTAACCATATATTGTAAGAATACAAGAAGACACGGTAAAAGTTAAATTATTTAACTTAGAGTTAAATCTAACTGATAAGGTTAAAATGGAAAACTAAACTTGTCTAAAACCTATTAGTTGAGAGGATTTAGACCCATCCCCACCCTATACTCTAAATAAGTCAGTTTGGAGCCATTATAAACTGAATATGAATTTATTATAAAATAATATTTTAAGTTTTTCCTAAGGTGCCCCTCTCTTCCCTTATAAAAGGGAACCTCCTCCCTCTTCTATTTACACAATTTTGAGTCTTCAAGCTCGGAAAACACCTGAAAATTTCATTTATAAACTTCCTTAGAAACATTATAGAGGTTCTGGTCTCCTCAAAAGACCAACTCTAGTGCCGTAAGAGGAATCTTAAAAGAGGTGCGTCGGAGAAGAGGTAATCTCTTCTACCGATTCTTTCAAGTTTCTTTGTTCTTCACCTTCTTCTTATTTAATTTTTTCATTATAAAGTAATAACATCAGTATCACTAATATAATGATATGTTATTATAAATATGAAACAACCTCATTTCACCTTCTCTTCATCCTATGGAAAACGAAATCACCTCGCGTGCGTACGTACAGATTACCTACAGTCTCCATGAACGGTGTATTTCATTTAATTTATCTATCTATTATATATATATATATAATGAATATATATGATATATAAATAAGGTTTTACATTATGTAAGTATGTAAATCATGATATAAGTAATAATAATATCAATAACAACATGTCCAAATAGGTACGATATATAAAACGATTTTACCCAAAACGATGCTTTAACATGGAATTTACAAAAGAACGGGTAATTTAAAGTCATAAGTGAACCATATATGATATCATAACAATGAATATGATTCTTTAATAAGCCAATGACATTATTTAAAAAATTATACAAGAGGTTTGGATATGTACGAAGCATATCAGACCTAAGGTAATTGATAATTATTCTAATCTCGTTCTTATCCGAGATTGTTTATTTGTAAGTATTTACTGGGGTTATTGTTATCATCCATGTCCATGTTTTATAAAAGTGTTTTAATGTATGTTTAAAGTCCTTTTTACACATTTTTTACTTTTACCACATGTTATTAAAGGAATATTTATTTTGTTTATCATACGAGTAACTTTTTGACTTTTCTGTTAAAAGTATGAGGAGAATGTTTTTTTAACTTATACGACATGAATTGATTTTTACAGTTTTATAACACCTTATTTTAATGAAGCTTAATATACAATATTTCATGATTATTTTCAAAAAAATACTTTTCTTTTAAAATTGCATGGCATTTTTTGAAAGTAAAATGATTTTGAAAAGAATGGATATTTTCCTCAAGAACTCATTTCCAGTGTTTTGTCAAAACTATTTTCCATCTAAGATGACATTATTTAGTATGACTATGTTTCAAGTATAATGTCTCTATGATTTGAATGGTTTAAATTTTCTTATGATGAAATGATATCCATTTGTTTTATATGGATTATGTTGTGATGGGATGATGTTTATGAAACCCATTTTATTCTTTGGGTTATGATGAATGATTTATGTTTATTTTGTGGCACAAGTAAGAATGATTTCATTATGATATGGGTGGGAACTATATCTCCATTAAATTAATTGGGTAAGGATTTATATCTCATGATATATCCATGGTTGGAATGGTAATTTAATCCGGTTCAGTGATACAAGACTGGAACGAGGAGTGAACTCGATTCAGTAAGGGACTTTGTCCACTAAGATGGTCTTGGCAGCAATGCCTTGGCTACTATGGAAATCATATCATGTGATTAATGGTTTTACAAAATTAAATTTTTTATTCCCATGCAATTTTATCATGATTGATGTTCCTTTATGATCTATTCCTTACGTAATGCCAAGATTTATTTCACAACTCAAGATTTTGATGTTTAAACATTATGTTCATGTTTTGAAGTTCAAATGTATATGGTTTGTTTTATTTTCTCCACGATTACCCTTAATTAGTATTTGATATCACCCTTTATATGTTTTATTTTCCCCAGGATATAAATAAAGGTTTTAGGTCAGAAAAAAAGGGATTATCTTTATGGGAGATGTTTAAGATCTTTCACTAAGATTAGAAGATTATGTTCCAAGTTTCCAAAGACACTAAACTATTACGGTCCTTCGGTGTCTGTTTTTGTTATGTATTAAGTATTCTGTAAAAGTAATGTAATGTCTATGTACGTCAAGCTTTGGGTCTCTACTGATAATGTAATATCCCAATATTTTAAAAGAATGAAATAATGTTCAATAACATGTATGACACACAACACTGATCTTAAACGAACCATGTAATATAACTATTTAAATATGACCATTATAACCAATATATTGAATTAGTGGTATGAATAAGATTAAATAAATTATCAAATATATAAATATATATAAAGATACTAAATCAATTCAAATGTATTGATATATTCTTAGGAAATAATCACTTTTTTTTATTAAAGTTATTTTATTCATCCAAAATTTGTTTTCCTAAAAAATGTTTTTTTTCTTTTCAATAGAAAATATTATAATTATTTTCTAGAAATTTTAGAAATTTTGTTTTATAAAATGGTATCATTTTTGAAATAAAAATATCAAAATTATCTTAAGGTTAAATGTTTTAATTTTATTTTAAATTTTTGATTTCGTTGTGAATAGTGAAAATACCGATTTTTTCTTAAATTTTTATTTTATTTTAAAGTATTTATAAACTAAAATTATATTTATTTATTATTTTTAAAATTTAATTATTTAATTTTTATTTAAAATAATATAATTATGGTTTTTAAATAAATTTTTTACTTTAATTTAGTATAAAAACATTTTATACTTGAAAAGACATTTTTTATGAAAAGCAGTTTTTCATCCCATTTTATTAGTTTAATTTTAAATTAAATTCTCACCATTCTATGATTTGAATTTTTTTTAAAAAATTTCCATATTTATAATTAAGAGACCCAAATTTGTTAAATATTTCTCCTTTATTTTGGATCAATATTAATAATAACCTTAGTAATTTTTGTTAACACAATATAGGGTAAATGGGGAAATTAAAGTTAAAAATAAAATGATAAAGACTAGAAAAATACCATAAAACGTGAATTAATTTAATCTTATGAGTATATATCATCCAAAATCATCCAAAATTTGAATATATGGATTTTTCCCATTGGACATGATTTTGACCTATATATTATTTAAGTGTATATAAAGACAAAAATGTCACACTCTTGATTTTAATAAATATAATATTTTTATCATAGAGATAAACAGAGGATATATTCAGTTATACATGTTAATTTTAACTATAAATTATTTTTTTATCATGGTAATTTATTTATATTTTATAGTGATTAAATAATTACCTTAAAATCTTATGCAATATGGACACAATAATTATTCAATTAATAGAAATATAAAATAAAAGATTTTAAAAATATTAGAACTAATATAATTTGAATGATTTATTTCTTCCATTATTTTTTAGATAAAAATGATATATTATAGATATTATAATTTATTGTATTGAAATTACATTGTTGTATTGATATTACTAAATTCAAGGTAAAATAATAGTTCTAAAATTGACATTATTGATATTTTGGGAAAATAATATTTCATAAAATGATACAAAATTTTTATAAATCCTATATTAAAATTATTTATTAGGATATTTTTTTAAATACCAACCCTTATATATTTAATGGATTTTTATTATATTTATAGTAACTATCTTGAACCTAAAAGAGTAAAAAATCATGTTGTCAGAGTAAGTGTAAAAAGGGCTAACAGGGGTTAAAAACAAATGATAAATGTAAAAACATAGTTGAAACTTATCAAAAATTAATTAAATAATAGGATTTAGACTCATAATCATATTATATTTTAATAATATTTCTTTGGAACCATTTTTAATTTAAAATTAATTTATATTAATGGAATACCTTAAGAAATTCCAAGATTGCCCCTCCCCTCTCTTATAAATGAAAACATATTATTCTAATTAATTAACACATCAAAAGCCTTTTGGTTCAGCCAATACATGTGAAAATTAATTCCTAAAATAACTACCCATGTTCTATAATTCTGATTTTTGGTAATAATACCAACCATATTGGGCTTATGGTATAAAGTAAAGGAGGTTGTCAAAAGAAGATATACTGTTCTCAACCAAGAGTATTTGTTTTATTTATTCTTAAACAACCATAAAATACTCTAAAATCATGATTATATAATAAAATAAGTATATTAAATATACTAGTATGTTATTATGTTATTTGGATAACCTAGATCCATCTCCAACCTCCATTAAATGGAGAAGGAATTCATCATTCAAGTGTATGTTGAACTACCACCTCGAGACTAATGTAATTCATTCTCCATAACCACCTATCACCAGTGGTTATAATGAAGCAATTAATGTTTATATATGATATTAATGACATATTTATCATCATTAAAAGTTAATATATCATATAATTTCTTACATTTCCATTCACTGAAAAATTATAATGTCGTTCTTGCAAATGTGTGGACTACCACCTCTACGAAGCAATGTGATTTTTTTTTCATCACCACATCACATTAATGATATATATAAGTATATTTAAAGAATTAATATGATATTTATGACATAATTATAATTATTTAAATATAAATTAATAAGTACCTTTTTCCAAAATTATATTTGGAAAATGGAAACGTTACTCAAGCGTACGTACGACATACTGTCTCCATGATTGTTATGTAGTTCATTTTTCAAAAACATCTTTCATGATTTGTTTTAAAAGTAAAATTGACATATAAAAATGATAATTATTTCATTATAATTATCCTAGAGATGATTTAATAATTTAATTATTGACTATAGTCAACTTATTGAAGTCATTTTGGAAATATGATCTATATATTTTCAAAAAATATGACGTAAACTTAAATGATTAAGTAATTATATATAACATGGTAAAAATTGAAATAAAAGGATTAATAAATTTAATTTTTTATATAGGAAAATAATTTACATAATTTTTTTATTTAGGAAGATAAATAATGCATGTGATGAGTCAAAAAAATATTATGTGGATATAAAAGAATTATAAATGGGATTTTATGTTTATTTTTGAATTTATTTCAATGGTTTAAAAAAGGAACATTTTTATTGTATTTTTTGAAATTATTTAAAAAAATACAAAAAGGTAAATTCTATTTTAGAATATATACCGACATAATCTTTTCCTTCCACAATAAATATTATTTTAAGTTTATATTCTTTTATAATATTTCAGGTTTTATTCAAAGAAAAACCCTCTTTCCCTTCCTTATGGGTATTAATTTTTTGAAAATGGGTTTTGAAAACAAAGGGTATTTTAATATCTAATTTTTTTCCTACAAATTTAATTTTTTTCTGGAGTTTTATGATGAAATGGTGTATCCTAAAATATTTTTTTTAATATGGTCTTTCAAGATTGTTTATAATGAGTGAAACCGATATATCTTATTCGATGGGTGTGCCTAGATAGTTCTCCAATAAATTGGCTAGTGAATACATTCTCTGGATAATTATATTGGAAGTCATATGTAGGGTTATTCCAATTATACGGGTTATTATAAGGTTTTTGTAAGGGTTTTATGAATATAATGCCCCAAGAAAACCTTCTTGACTTCTCTATGCTTTATTATGAGTTTTCATGAAAATTATTTAATTTTAAATGGTAAACTAATGATTTTTTAAGGATATACCATGACCTTTTAGGGTAAAAATATATGTTTTTATGAATTTTTTTCTTGGGTTTTCATTTTTTTCACTTGAATAAGGTATTTATTATTTTTGTGACCCTTAATATGTTTTTATTTCTTATCCCAAGTTTTTAAAATGTTTTTAATAGGTATTTAAGAATGTGTAGAGAAAAGTATGAGGTAAAGATAAAAATTATGAAGATGTTTCATGAAAACAAAACATGTTTCTTTTTAAAAGTTTTGTTTTGTGAAAAAAATTGATATTGAATAAGAGTATCCACTTTGTAATATATGGGTTTGTTAGGTAAGATTTAAGACCTAACTCTCAAAAATATAAACCTAAAAGATATTTGTGAATAAAAGAAAGTGAATTCTATTTTAAAGTCACCAGAATATGTAGTGTTTAAGTCCAGGTCCTTACTATTCCCCTTAGTTCCATAATTCTTGGAGGAGACTTGTTTTATTTTAGTGGGGTTTAGTACATGATTACACTTTTAGTGAGACTAGGTATGTGGTTTTACCTTTATATTATTTGAGAATGAAGAACGAATTTAATTAGTGGGACACTTGTGGGTATGGTGTCGAATTTTTTTTATGATGATTAAATATATTTGCATTTAATGGATAGTGATATCATGGATGGATTAGAGTATTTTTTTATAGTTGATAAGTGGTTTTTTCTTAATATGGGTGATTAGGATGGGAAAGTGTGGCTCAAGAGGAGCGACATAGGTGTAATGTGGGAAACTTTCAGGCATTGTTCTCAAGGAGTGATGTAAGAAGATTTATATGTTGGGGAATGAAATATTAAATGTTATATGGTGTGACCCTTATTATAGGTATATTTTGGAAGATATTAAGAACTATATTACAAGTTATCTAGGAATGAGTATAAATCAATGGGTTGCATTGGTGCTTTGGTATGAACAAGAAAATCAATTCCATTCATTATGAAAAATAAAAGACTTAAATTGTTCCATTGAGATCTATGTTTTGGTTTAATAGAGTGACAATAAGGATACTCTTATATTGGGTAGAATATTTGTTTTCCATATGTATATCCCTCATTTTGGTAGGTTTGTGGGTGTAGTGAGAGTGGTTTGTGGACGGTTGATATTACCCTGGGATTATAGTGCACAAAATGAAATGATTTTATCTAGTTCTATGAGAGGTAAAAAAATTAAGATTTGGTTATGGTGTCATATGAAGTCCATGTGTTTTGAAAATGATTAACATGTAATTGGGTGTGATCCGAGAGCAATTCAGATAGAAGGTGCATCCATGCTCATGGTGAGAGTTGTATGATCAATGTGGGTGGTTGAGGAACCAACAATGGAATTGAAATGAGGTTCATTTTCAAACTATGGTGTGGGTGTTTATTTTATATAGTGATTCCTATAGGGATTACAGAATAATTATTTGGATATGAGATAACATGTAGGTGGATGAAGTTAAGCGTTTTCATGATAAGTCTACAAGAGGAGGAAAACTTTCATATTTTGAATTGTATTTGATGTGGGGAGGGGAAAGCAACCTCTGGTGAATTGTATTAGAAATGAGACAATCAAATAGTTATTTAGAGAAATGTTTTTGTAACTGTGATTAGTGAATGGATGATTGAAACTACCTTTTTCATGTTTACGGGACACTAAAAGTGTCTTTTTTGTTAGTGATTCCTATGGTGGGGAGCACCATGATCCAAAATCATCCTTTGTGAGCAGAGTCATATGTTGGGAAGAACCATAAACCTACAGATGAATTAATTTATGATGCTTCAGTATCTTAAGATAGAAAACTATAGTAGTGTCTTATCTCAATGTTGGTGATGATGGTGAGTGGGTAGCTCAAAATTTTCATGAATAGTTTTCCTTAGTGTTTAGAGTTGTGAAATAAAATCTCTATTAATGATTGGTGATAAAACACAACAAGTTAGTAGTGAATTGATAATTGAGTAAGGTTAGAATTATCCATCATGGATTCTCGATGATGTGAAGGGTTGTAGTTTGTAATTTTTAATGACCCATTCTATTTCAGGTTGTGAAAATTGGACGAAATTTTTTTGTACCATAGTAGGGGATATTTATGAAATGATATTTCTTTCAGGATTAGAAGGGTTCGAATATATCACGGAGATGTTTTCAGGAATAGTTAGAGGCTTAGGAGGTGATTTCGGTGATTTGGTGAACGTCACAACAGTGATGGAATGAATATGATATAGATTTATCCTATGGGAGATAGAGCACACCATAGCCTAGGGGAATTCTGGCATTGGTATTTTTGTGTGAATAAATATAAAAAAGAAAAAAACCATATATGTTTGAACCATATTTCAACAAGGGTGGGTGCAACCTGGATGGAACCTTAATGAGAATATTTTATAAAGTTCAGTATCTTATGTTTAGTGTTCATCCCACATATGAGGGTGCCTCACTGCAAAGGTGAAAAACCATACATGTTGTTTTTTGAGATTTTGTGTAAGGAAAGATACCATGATGTACCCTGATGGGCTATGCCACAAGTGGTTGGTTTGGGTGATTTTCTCATAATATCTTGAGAGTATGTGTATTTAAAGTCAATTGTAACACCCCAAGATTTCATAGCATGTTACCCCTTTAAAGTAATTTAATATCTTATATTGCATGCAACACCGACTTGGCTTGCATTATACGCAAGATTGAATTTTTGCGAAACAACACATTAGTATTATAATTATTTAAATGATATAATTTATTTATCAATTAAATATTGTAATATGAATAGTAAAAAATAAAATTTAAATGTTATTTTTAATGTTTTCACATAAATAAAACATATTTATAATGAAATTGATATGTTTTGTTAAAATAGTTATATATTTAGAAAAACTATTTTCTTAAAAGAACTACTTATTATGCCCTTTTGTGAACAATAATAAAATTAATTTTAGACACTACTAAAAATTGACTTTGGTAAAATAGACTTCATTTTTGAATTCATAATATCAAAATTAGATTTGGGTGAATTTTTGGTATTTTTCTTAAAACTTTCAATTTTTGATGAATAGGGAAAAATACTGCATAGTACATAAAAACAGAATTTTTATTTAAATAATTATTTTTAATTTAAATTTATTTTTAAGTAAAAATAGATACATAATACCTATATTAGTCCAATTTAATTCATTGAAGTCATTTTATAATAATATTAGACATATAAAATTTTATTAAACTTTTTAACGTCTTTTACCCACCTTCTAACACATTTGCCAATTTGCATAAAAGGTAATTTTACCACTTTTTTGAATTGAATTTCAAAAATTTTATAGAAAATGTTGTCATCATTAAGTAAAATATGGTTCAATAGGATGGAAATATTTTTTGGTGAATATTAACTTTTAAAATTTATTTACCACGGTTAAAAGTAAATAGTGTAATTAAAGGTAAAAATGATATTATAATTACCCCAAAACATGTCCTGTTTATATTGGATAAGTTTATTTAGATAAAAATAAACCTTAGGAATAAAATATTATCCTTTTTATTCACATGGTTTAGATTATTACATTTATTATATTTTATTTATAGAAGAGTTAAAAGTGTTAAAATCAAAGTTTAATAACTAAAACATTTTTAGTATATGGTTACAGATAAGATAAATTAGACTATAAATATTAATTATAAATACAAAAATATTTCATACATCATGATATTTTATATATAATTTTTAGACATTAAATTATTAAATTTATTTATAACACAATGCTGATGGAGTAATTACCTTATTAATGAAAGATTAAAATAATTGATGTTATAAATATTAAAATAAATGTAAACAGAAAATTTTGATGCCATCCATGAATTTTAAAGTTTAATATGAAATGTTATGGTTTATTAAATGTATTTTTTTCGAAGTAATAAATTTTTTATCACTTTCAAAAAAAACTAAATACTAAATTGTTCCAAAATTGACATAAATGAGCTTTTAAAACAAATACAATTTTAATAAATGATATAATACTTCGAAAGATATATGATTCAGAAAAAAGAATTATATATGGTTATATATTTTATTAAATAAAAACTATAGGTTATCTTGTATTTTTATATTAATTTTATTAACCAATTAATATAAAAATACAAGAAGACATGGTAAATGATAAACTATTTAACTAAGAGTTAAATCTAAAATATAAGGTTAACATGATGACCTAAACTTGTCTAAAACCTATTGGTTGAGAGGATTTTGACCCATTATCACCTTATCATTTAAATAAATATATTTTTAGATATTAGAAACTGAAAAAGTATTTTATAATAAATTAATATTTCTATATTTTCCTAAAGTGCCCTCACCTCTCTTATAAAAGGGCACCTCCCCTTTTCTCAAATTCACAACTCCAAAGCCATTTTTCTCAGCCAAAACCTATTAAATCTTCTACCAACTACCCTCAATTAATCTTAGAGTCCTTAATTTGGTCATAAATCCAATCTAGGGATCCCTTTTGTTCAAATCAAAAGGAATCACCTGAAGAAGAGGTAATTATTTCATCACCTCTTTCAAAGTTCATTTATTCTTCCACATCCAATTTCTTTGTTTTTTCCATAGAAAAATAGTAAATATAGTACATTATACATAATTTTATGTTATTATAAATATTTTACAACTATATTCATTATTCTATCAATCCTATGAATGACAAATTCACTATACATGCGTACGTACGGCTTACCACCACTACGTCGTGGTGTAGTTTATTACTCAACACTTCATTACTTTTATGGGTTTAATAATGAGTATAATCGATGTAAATATTAAATATAACATGTTACTTATTATATATATATAACATACCATCCAATTATATATTATTTCACCATCAATAGAATGATATTATCGCTCGTGCGTACGTACGAATTACCGTCTTCATGACACGATGAGATTTCATTCCCCATCATAACCATTCAAGATTAATTTCCATTTGATGATTAAAAATAATGTTTAATAACATAATATTATTCTGTATATGAATAAAATACATACTATCTATATGAAACATGACTTACATAACAAAACATATAAAGGAAAATAAATTAGTTGACAACTGAAATAATGACACTACTGAAATATTGTTAACAAAGAAATATTAGAGGATAAAATATAATTCAAATTTATGTTTTTGGTTCTTGTATAATTTAATAAAAATGATTTAACCATTATATATGAGGTTAAAATTATCCTCTACTAAAGGAAAGTATAAGGTAAGGGGGGGTTATCTCACTTTTTATTCCCATGAGATTCATGATATATTTTTCACTATTTCCTTTTGTGTGGTGTATGTAATAACCATGATTGTATTATTTATTTAATATACTTTAATTTATGTGTATTTAAATCTTCATTGTATGATCCTTCTTTCATGGATTGTATGTTTCGTAAGATACCAGATTGGTAAGGGAATTTTTAATTTCAATTTATACTCATTGGGTTTTACACATACTTTATAGATTATTTTAATCCAATATTATGTGTGGAATCACTATTTATTTATTTATATAGAAATTTACACTCCCATTTGTGTGGATATACTGTTTATACACATAATCACTCCATTGATAAATTCTCAAGTCATTGATATGAACTTGACAAGGGTAATGTTAACTCAATTTCCATTCATTGAGTTAAATATCCAAGTCATTGGTTTTGTTTTTACAATAATATGTGTGAATGTACTCTGATTTATTTACACTAAATATCCAATCATATTGAGTGTATTTATATTTTTCACACAAAATTATTTCAATGATTTATCCTTAATTTAAGGATATGATATTTATAAGAGATTTCATCTTAATTTACATTCCATTGAGACTTCATTGTTGTTATGAACCAATTGACTTTTATATGGTGTATATACTATAATTTGACATATTATATCATGAATCCCTTTATTCTCACGATATTATAAAGTTTTGATTAATTGTATTCCATAATTATTTGTATTCAAGAATCTCTCATTTGGTTAGGAACTCCTTAACTAAAATATCATTTTAAATGTTATAAAGATTTATTCTTCTAAATATTTCTCATTAATGTCCATGTTTTAAATATATTTTTAAGGATTTATTTATATGGACATGAATGTTTTGAAGTTAAAATTTATTTCAAAAGTTTCAAAGTGGTATGGGACACTTTGATTCACAAATCTCTTTTAAACGGATTCTTTTATAAATAAGACTTTTAAATGTTTTCAAGAAAATGGAGATATTTCTATCAAATAGTTTTATTGATTATTTTCATCTATGTCAATATCTTTCACTGTATTTTATTCTTGATTAAGGTTGATTTATTATAATACAATCTTCTATATTGTATTTAATGAGTTATTTTTGACTGTGGATGTGCTATTTTTATACCATTCATGGTTTGTGGTTAAAGTATTTTCATTTCGTATACTAGTTTTAATACAAATGTTTAGATTATGTTTCCCCATTTTTCATATGAGGAATGCATTGGACTTATTAAGTGACCGGAGGGGCCCGCTATAGCCCCTCGATGAATCGGTAGGTCTCATGAGACAAACTAGTGTCTTGACACAAGGCCTTCAAAAAGTTTATATTTAGGGTCTTAGCTCGATGCCTTGATTTTTTGGGTAAGATGTCTAGCATTATGTGTTCCATCATTATTAGATTAGTTATTGATGTTACAGGTGATTAAATGACTAGTAGAATATCCATGTGAATAAGTAAATGGAATTATTTGGTTTATCTTTTCCATATTACACTGAAGTTTATGTTTAAAGGGATTGTGTTTTAATTTTATACCCTTCTATAAAATTTTACCATTATTTATGATAGATTCTGCTACATTGTTTATCCTTACTGAGCATTTGACCTCACCCCTTTCTTATATTTTATTTTCCTAGGATTCCAAGAAGTGTATGAAGATTTATATGTAGCGTTAATATAGTATTATAATATAATTCTAAAAGGATTATCAATGTTTTATTTTATGTTTGAAATTATAATGTGAAGTTCATGTATGTAATATATTTTCCAAGACTGCTAAACTGATCGGTCCTTCAGGACTTGATTCCTTGTAATCATGCTAATGTTATGTAATAATGCACTGACTATAGGATTCTGGGGTTGGGGAGTTATAGTTGGTATCAGAGGAAGTTTAGTACAAACCTTGGAAACTATATTTAGAGAAACTCTGATTAGAGAAAATTACCCTAAGATATACTTTGAGGATTAGTATAGAAGAAATTCCTAAAATTTTGGTTATGTATAGATTTTGTGAGTTTTACAAGAAATAAATACCTATCTAGATACTACAAGTGGACATGGTTCTGACATAGATGTTCCTAGGAGTGAAAAATATGACAAGGAGTTTCAGGCTTCACACGAGTTATTCTGTTACATGACAACAGGCCTTACTGCGCATCTGGTTTGACACTCCCGGGGGATATGCTTAGGATTATTCACATTTTATTTACAAACTGATTTGAATGATTTTACTATAAGATGAGAATAAATAACCTTGGTTAAATCTTGGGCTGTTTTAGATTGACAATAAGGTGTCATGATACTCTCTAAATGATTTTATGACTATTGTTACTCATAATAGGCTTTCTGGTTTTAGTCAATGGCTGGATTCCAAGGAAGTCATAGTAACATTTAACATGATGTAAAAGGTGGGCATAGTGGTGTAAATGAGCAACAAAATGGAATATTGATAGGTGTAAAAGATATCGTTTTCAGGACAAATCAATTTTCAAAAAATATGATCAACAATATATACATTAACCAACTACCAAACTCAACAAATAAGAGAAAGGCAGAGAATGATAAAAACTCCAGTAGTGGATACTATGGAGAAAAGAAATCTCAATTTACATCATGCAAGAAATTTTGAAGGATACACCCAATAAAGTGTCTTAATGGAACAAATAAATGATTTATGTGTGGGAAATAAGGAAATAATGTAAATAATTGCTGAGAAAAAATTACTAGTACTATGGAAGAAAATAAAAATGATCCTAAGAATCCATTTACAGTAATTTTCTATAAATTTATGGGACCTGGGAATTACCCAAGTCAATGCCCAATTTTATAAAATAACCTCTAGGTCGAGAAATAACCTATGTGAAAATAAATAGATGGAGAAATGATAAAAATTATTAATGCACTTTTTTGATGGGATTAATTTGGAAGACTTTTCTCTTGTATGTGTAACCCTGTAGTTTGTTATGTAAAAATTCTATTTGATGAAGAATTATCTTTTCTTTTGGGGATAAAATTATAAAGAACCATTTGGGTTTATATGATCCTTGAATTTGATGAAATTATAGGTTATGAATTTTTGGGATGAAAATGTGAGGTAAGAGATAACCTTTATAGTTAAAATATGTTATGGTTATTTTTGAAGAATTTATCTCATTTCTGGGAATGTTATAAAATCATATAGTTTTTGAAAAAGGAAAAAATGCATACCGTGTGATAACTAGTCACATCGGACAAAGCTACAAGAATCAAACCCACAACCAAAGTGTGACTGGGATTTATCGCATACCATTGGAATACATGAAGTCCCTAGTTTGTATGACTAATTATTTTTAGTTAAAATGATTTTATGGATTAGGAATATGTTCATTTTAGGAAATTTTGATTTTTCAAATAGATATCTTTATGATAGGAAAATGATTCGGTGATTAAGTGATAAATGTTATTTTGGGAGACGTTCGCTCTTTTGAGAACACTATATGCCCAAGGAAAATAGAATACCGTGGGATTTCATTTGAGGATTAATGTTGGTTTTTTATTTTGGAAGACTATATCTTTTTATTTTTGACTTATAGAGATTTGAGTTATTTATAGAACTGATTAACCTATCATAGAGAATATGTGATTAGGTTAATTACTTTTAAGTATGTGACTTTAAGAGTAGTAGATGCTATTTGGAGATAAATGTTAAGATTTATCAGGGAAGACTATGTAATGAAATCCTCCTAAATTTTGGGTTTCAAACTTAGTTTGGATTATTTTGAAGATTTTTAAGGAAATTGTTTGTTGAATGGCCTTTGTTGAACTTTGGATATTGTCTGTTTAATTTAAGAGATTAAGAGTAGTATTTATTTCCCAGAAGGATTATCCTTTTTGGGGATCATTTGATCTTGTACTAACCATTTTGGTTTTGGTTAATGTATAAAGGAAAGGGAAATATATAGTTCATCTTTTGTGTATTATGTGATTCTCTATAAGTTGATTCTAGTTCTTCAGGTGTGACCACGTCATCTTGAATACTCATCTTTTGGAGAAAAGATGAGTTTGTGGTAGAAATTTATTAAATGATGAAACACTACTTGTAAAGTAAGTATATATCCTTATGTTCATAGTCAACATCATGAAAAAAAATTCTAAACATTTTGAAACGGAACTTAAAAAAATACGTTGTCTATTCACTCTTCCTACTGGGTAATCAAAGTCCATTTAAGCCATCACAAGTTTATAGCTTTCAGATTGTTAACTTTCTCCTAATAATATTCTCTATCACTCTCCATCAGAACTTGATGGTTAGTTTTCTCTTACAAATCCATTTTTCCTACATGAAACCCAAGTATGTATTATTTTCGGTAACCTTCATACTTACCTTTATTTATTTTGAAATAGAGGCATCATTAATCCATTTTTCAATGTGGGATTTCAATTAATATATTTTTAAATGTCAAACCAATAGTTTTCAATACTAAGTTTAAATTGCAAGGATTCAATTTATTGAAGGAGGGGAGAATGTAACACCACAATATTTCATAGTATGTTATAACTTTAAAGTAATTCAATAGCTTATATTGCACCCAACACTGACTTGTCTTGTGTTATACACAAAAATGAGTTTTTGCAAAACAACACATTAGTATTATAATTAATTAAACAATATATTTATTTATCAATTAAATATTGTAATACGAATAGTAAAATATAGAATTTCCATGTTATTTATAAATCTGCACATAAATAAAACATATTTATAATAGAATGTATAAGTTTTTCCAAAATAGTTATATATTTAGAAAAAAATTTCTTAAAAGAATTACTTTTTATGCCCTTTTGTGAAAAATAATAAAATTAATTTTAGACAATAATAAAAATTTAATTTTCTAAAATAGACCTTATTTTTGAATTCGAAATATCAAAATTAGATTAGGGTGAAGTTTTGGTATTTTTCTGAAAACTTTCAATTTTTGATGAATAGTAAAAATACCACAAAGTACATAAAAACAAACTTTTTATTTAAATAAATTTTTTAATTTAAATTTATTTGAAAGTAAAAATAGATACATAATACTTATATTAGTCTAATTTAATTAATTAGATTCATTTTATAATAATATTAGACATATAAAATTTTTTTGAACTATTTAACGTCTTTTACCTACCTTCTATGCACATTTCCAAATTTGCATTAAACATAATTTTACAACTTCTGTGAATTGAATTTCAAAAATCCTAAAGAAATGGCTATCATCAATAAGTAAAATTTGGTTCAATAGGATGGAAATATTTTTTGGTGAATAGTAACTTTTGAATTTTATTTACCACAGTTAAAAGTAAATAGGGAAACTAAAGGTAAAAATGATACTATAATTTCCCTCAAAACATATCCAAATTATATTGGATAAGTTTATTTCAACCAAAATAATACTTTGTAATAAAATATGATCCTTTTACCCACTTGGATTAGATTAGGAAATTTATTATATTTTTTTTAAAGAAGAGTTAAAAGTGTTAAATTAAAAGTTTCATAACTAATTTTTTTTAATATCGGATTATACATAATATAAATTAGATTATAAATATTTATTAGAAATATAAAACTATTTCGTACAACATGGTATTTTATTTATAATTTTTAGACATTAAATAATTAAATTTATTTATGACACAATACTCATACAGTAATTACCTTATTAATGAAAGATTAAAATAATTCATGTTATAAATATTAAAATAAATTTAAATTGAAACTTTTGATTCCATAAAATAATTTTATAGTAGAACATGACATGTTAGGTTTGATTAAATTTATTTTTTTAAGTAATAAAGTTGTTACGATGTTCACAAAAACCAAATACTAAATAGTGTCAAAATTGACATAGAGGAGTTTTTAAAATAAATACTATTTTATTAAATGATATAATACTCAAAACGATCTAATATTCAACCAAAGTACTTTATAAGGTTATATATGTCATTAATGATCCACTTTTGGTTTTATTGGAATTTTTTAGTATGTTTATTAACCATGTAATATAAAAATTCAAGAAGACATGGTAAATGTTAAACTATTTAAATAAGAGTTAAATATAAAAGATATGGTGAATATGGTGACATAAACTTGTCTAAAACCTATTGGTTGAGATTATTTATACCCCTACCCACCATATAATTTAAATAAATCCATTTTTAGCTATTATAAACTGAAAATGTTTTTAAAATAAATTAATATTTCAATATTTTCTTAAAGTGTCCCTCACATCTCTTATAAAAGGGAACCTCCCCTTCTCTCAAATTAACACCTCCAAAGCCATTTTCCTCAACCAAAACTGATCAAATATCCACCCAAATACCCTCAATTAATCTTATAGGCCTTACTTCGATCATAAAGTCAACCTAGGGAGCCCTTTTGTTCAAATCAAAATGAAGTACTTGAAGAAGAGGTAATTATTTGATAATCTCTTTCAAAGTTCTTTTATTCTTCCACTTCCTATTTCTTTGTTGTTTCCATAAAAAAATTATCACTCCATTAAATTTTACATACTGTGATGTTATTATAAATATGGTACAACTATATTCGTTATTCTATCCATCGTATGAATGATAAAGGAATCATACGTGCGTACGTATGGCTTACAGTGTCCGTACGTATGGTTTACAATGTCCACATCATGGTGTAGTTTGTTACTATAGAATTAATTATTTTTATGGGTAAAATAATGAGTATAATTGATGTAAATAATAAATATAAAATTTCAATGATTATTTATATGTAATACAACATCTAGTTATATACGATTTCACCATCAATAAAAAGATATTATCGCTCATGTGTACGTACAACTTACTGTCTCCATGACACAATGAGATTTCCTTCCCTATCATAACCATTCAAGAATAATTTTCATTTTATTATTAAAAATAATGTTTAATAACTTAATATAATTATGGATATGAATAAAATAAATCTTATCTCTAGAAAACATGACTTACGTAACAAAATATATAAAGGAAAACAAATCAGTTAACACCCAAAACAATGATACTGCAGAAATATTATTAACAATGAAATATTAGAGGATCATATATGATATAAAATTTATATATGTGGTTCTTGTGTAATTTAATAAAAACTATTTAACCATTATACAAGAGGTTAAACTTACCCTACACTAAGTAATTTATAAGGTAAGGGGGTTTTTTATCCCACTTTTTATTCCCGTGAGATTCATGATATATTTAACACTATTTCCATTTGTTTGGTGTATGTAATACCTATGATTGTACTATTTGTGTAATATAATTTAACTTATGGGTATTTAAATCTTCATTGAAAGATCCTTATCTCATGGGGTGTATGTTTCATAAGTTACGAAATTGGTAAGGGAATTTTAAATTTAAATTTCCACTCATTGGGTTTTACACATACTTCATTGATTATTTTACTCCAAGATTATTTTTAGAATCACTATTTATTTATTTATGTAGTAATTTACAATACCCCTTGTTTGGATATACCTTTGATACACATAATCACTCTATTTATAAATTATCAAGTCGTTGATATGAACTTGATAAGGGTAATCTTAACTCAATTTCCATTCATTTAGTTAAACATCCAAGTCATTGGTTTTGTTTTTACAATAATATGTGTGAATGTTCTATGATTGATTTATAATTAATATCCAATCATATTGAGTGTATATATATTTTTCAAACATAATTATTTCAATGATTTATCCTTAATCTAAGGATACAGTCTTTATAAGGTATTTCATCTCAATTTATATTCCATTGAGACTTCTTTGCTTTTATGAACCAATTCACTTTTATATAGTTTATATACTATAATTTGACATATTATATCACTAATCCCTTTATTCCCATGATATTATAAAGTTTTTATTAATTTTATTCCTCAATTATTTGTATTCAAGTGTCTCTCATTTTGTTAGGAACTGTTTAACTAAAATATCGTTTTAAATGTTTTAAAGATTTATTCTTCTAAATATTTCTCATTAATGTCCATGTTTTAAAAATGGTTTTAAGGATTTATTTATATAGACATGAATGTTTTCAAATTAAAATCCCTTTAAAATTTTTTGAAGTGGTATTGGACACTTTGATTCACAAATATATTTTAAATGACTTCTTTGATAAATAGTATTAATTTTAAATGTTTTCAAGAAAAAAGGGCATATTTATCTCAAATAATTTTAGTAATTATTTTCATCTATTTAAATATCCTTAATTATATTTTTTCCTGATTGATGTTGATTTATTATAATAAAATCTTCCATATTTTACTGAATGAGTTATGTTTGACTGTGGATGTTCAATTTTTATACCATTCATGGTTTGTGGTTAAAGATTTGACATTTAATATTCTAGTTTTAATGAGAATGTTTAGATTATATTTCACCATTTTCATATGAGGAATGCATTGGACTTAGTAAGTGAAAGGAAATTCCTGCTATAGCCCCCCAATGCATCGGTTGGTCTCATGAGACAAACTAGTGTCTTGGCATAAGGCCTTGACAAAATTTATGTTTAGGGTCCTAGCACGAGGAATTGACTTTGTGGTTAAGATGTCCGTTATTATGCATTCCATCATTATGAGATTAGTTATTGATGTTACATGTGATTATTCTACTAGTATAATATCCATGTGAATAATAAAATGAAATTATTTGGTTTATCTTTTCCATATTGTGCTAAAGTTTATGTTTAAAGGGATTGTGTTTCAATTTTATACTGTTACATAAAAGTTTATGATTATTTATAAAAGATTTATCTATATTGTTTATCTTTACTAAGCATTTGAGCTCACCCCTTTCTTATGTTTTATTTTCCCAGTATTTCAAGAAGTTTATTATGATTTATGTACAGGTTTAATCTTGTATTATAATGGAACTCTCAAAGTATTATCAATGTTTTATTTTTTGTTTGAAATTTTAATGTGAAGTTCATGTATGTAATCTATTTTCCAAGACTTATAAAATGATTTCTCCTTCAAGACTTGATTCCTTGTAATCATGCCAATGTTATGTAATAATGAACTAACTCTGGGCTTTTGGGGTCGGGGAATTACATCAATATTGAGGGAATTATTACACTTTGAAGGATTCATTGCATTGTACATCACATTTAGTAGGTAGTAGTATCAGAAACCGTAATGGAGGAGTATTGTGACATGTATCCCTATAACATGCCACAAAATAAAAAAGAATGTGGGGTTTTTCACAAAAAACTACTGGGTTGTGCCTCAGGGTAACCTCAAGTGAGGTTCTTTCTATGTAGACCTTATGGGACACACCGTAAGGGGCCTTCTAACCTTTTTAATAGGGTAAGACCCATAATTTCCAAGTCACCACATTTGATTTTATGGAATGTGTCCATAAATGGAGAAAATAGTTTTGGTTGTATCTCCCATATCTCTATATTGTTTTATCCCCCTTGAGTAGGTGTTATTTTTTGGTGGTTCTATTGCAATCCAAGGCGAGTTACTCCCTATGTTTCCTCTTACTTTTCTCCTCCTTTCATTAATTGGTGAATTTATTTTCCTTAACTAGGGTTTTAAAGATGATTCTAATGAAGCATGGTGGAAATCATCTTGGGTGATGGGGATTTTATGTGTGTTGGATAAAGGTCATCCCAAGATAATGAAAACTTGATGTTACTCACTTTTTCATTAGTCTTAAGTTTCCTAATGAAATTTTAAATGGTTTTCCTCCACTTTGGTGTATAATTGGGGCACATGTGGATGTAATGTGATGGATATTTTTTTCATAGGGATACCAAGTGTTTTCCATTAGATGTTTCATGTCGTTTTTGAGGTTCTAGTGAGTGGTCACCACCTACTAAGGTTTTTGGAAATTATTAATCTTTGAATTAAATTCAATAATTAATTATAATTTGAGATAATTAATTACTTGGATATTATGGATTAAGATAAAATCATGGGTGTTTATATGATACTGGATGAGATTATTATTGGTGTTTTAAATTTTTGAAGGGAATAAATCCAAATGAAGTAGGTGTTCCTTTAACATCTCTCTATGGTTTATTCATTTTGTTATGTTCACGTGACGTGCAGTCTCGCCACCTATGTGCGTTTAACCCTGAACTGAAAATGAATCATTTTATTTTAATTAACATTAGTATAATGAAATTATTAAGTTCTATGATAGAACCTTGAATAATAGCTTGATTCCTTGGAAACTAATGAATGATGACTTGAAAATATATTCTTATGATGAGATACGTAGAGCTTAGGAGGTTACCCATGAGATAGATGGAACATATTTGACATTGAGAATGGTTATGTTTTTACTATCCATTATGGGATTGTTATAGTCTATAATGGTTATCCTATGGATAGTATATGTGGTACCCTAAGATAGTTTATAGATTTTGATCTAGTTGATTTGAGAGTGGGGTGAGTGTTCCTCTCCAACTTTTATGTGAGTACCTGGGTGGGTATTCCCTAGGTAGGATTATGGGAAGGTTGGTCTTGAGAGAAAAAAACTAGATTTACCTTGGATATGAGATGAGATTTATGCTATTTATCAAGAGTGATGAATGTATTTTATTTCATATAACACTTATGATAAAATGATGTGATCATGGAGGTGTTTAGGGATTTTATTCCCTATTAGTGAAAATCTTGAGCCCTAGAGTTGGGTATATGT
The DNA here is from genome assembly GCA_963277665.1 of Viscum album. NCBI lineage: Eukaryota > Viridiplantae > Streptophyta > Magnoliopsida > Santalales > Viscaceae > Viscum > Viscum album. The sequence goes on from OY728133.1 coordinate 1,059,368,140, forward strand.
GAGAGGAACACATGTGGGGTTTTCTGACCATGATTTGAATTAGGGGACCACAATGAGTGCCCTAAGTTTTTTGTTGAATATGAGGAGGAGTGGAATAAGAAGTCTAACATGATTGTAGCCTAGTATGAATGGAGTATTGAAAATATGATTTTTACTTGATAGGATAATCAAGGAATTGTGTGATGAGTTTGGGATAGTGGAAAACACATGTGATGGTTATGCAAGAGAGGATATGGTACTAGGAATTCCTCTTATCCCCCATGTGTTATTTATAAGGTGATTTTGGGTGGGGTAATTTCCCCCTGAGTGTGTATGAGATTCTTGGTGGGGCTACTCCACCCAAGTGTGTTTAAGATATTGGTTGGGGCCGCTTCCCCTAAGTGTTATATGACATCAATGTGGCATTTCTTCCCCACTAAGTTTTAATGATATTTCAGGTGATGATCCTCCCCCAAAGTGTTATATGAGATTAGGGTAGAGATGATTCTTCCTATACTATTATTTTATATCTTTGTGGGGTTACTTATCCCCTCAAGTGTTATATGAGATCCAGGTTCCCCCTATAATTGTGTATGCAATTTGGTTGGGGTCCCTCTTCCCCCGAGTGTTATATGAGATTTCATATAGATTCTCTCTTCCCCCCTAATGTTTTAGGAGATTTTGAGGCGAGATACTTTTCCCTATCGATGCTACGCATGTTATTTTCATAAGGGAAACTCCCCCCGATGTTATATGAGATGTTTATTAGGTGAACCATTTACCCTAATGATATTCTATATATTCGAATGAATACATTTATATGACACTATGTATAGTTATTTGACATGCTTAGAGACATACAATATTATCTAAAGAAGGTGTGGTCAATCCCAAGATTCACCATAGAACATGAGGATCAGTGATGATTAGTTTAATTATATTTTAAATTTTATTTGTATATATCATGATAATATCACATCATGCATGAAATGTATATACTCCTATGTTAGTGACACCATTGGTGGTGGCTTATTGAATTTTACTCACACCCTACTCGGGTATCCCTAACACTTTGTTACTTAAGGAGAACACATATTAACCAGTTTAGGTAGGGAAAATTCCCTATATTGGATGGGTGAGCTAGAGAGATTGGTCAAAGTTTATAAATTGGGACGAGGTGAGGCTTAGGGATAATTGTTTTTCATCTTATATATTTTATCTCTTTTTTATTTTATTTTATATATGTGATCTATCTGGTGGGTGATCCATTATGGATATATTTATTTGTTCTATGTACTATTATTATTACATATATAGTTTGGTTATATCTATTAGTTTTTTCACTCTAATATGATGGTATAGTCTCCCCACAGAAACACTATGGTTCCTTGCTTTAAGTTTTAAGCCTCTATAAATTTGGATGAACACCTAAGATCATGTGAAACTTCAGTCTAATTATTATAGAGAAAACCAATTTGGGGACATCATAATTTAGGAGTAATTAATTATTAATAGGTTCCTGAAAAAAAAATAATTTGTTTATTATATTATTTATTTTCTAAATTCCCTCATAAAAAATGAAAACAAACCTACTTCACTATAATAATTATAAATATTATTAAAAATATTCATAGTCATTTATTATAAAAATATAGGTCAGTACATTATCCCTACCATCAATGATATTCAACTCTAAAATAAAAACTCATGAAAAAGGTGATATTTCTAAACCTGAATATGATTATCACATTCGAATTGGTGCTCTTATAGATTTTTATGCTTCCCCAAGGCACACAAAAAAATGAATAAATTGCCCATAAATTATCCTTTTATGTTGATCCTTGGTAGCTTCTATGTACTCTATGAAGGGAGTGTCATCCTTAACATCCAGCTCACCCAAGTTGATAATTTGTGGTAGATCTTGAACCTACCCCATATACTATAATATGTATAAAATGTTTTAAATTTGAAAAGTCTTCCACAATAATTTCAATTAGTAAGAAACCTCTCCTACATAGCTCAAAATCTAAAGTAGTCTAATGAGCCTTAGGGTAACTTGCTAGCCAGATCAAACCTCTTCAAACCATGTTGGGTGATGCCTTAAAGAGCACATAATATCTTTCCTTGAACTCAAATAGTATCAATATTATATAATATAGAAATTTTGATAACTCTAGTATGTCCTTATATAATCCTATATCACATGAATTTTCTCTATCATCGTCCACACCAACTCAGGATCTATAAGATATGACTCTCCAGTCTCTACCCAACAAAGGGGTGACCTATATGGAATCTTTTACATGCCCAAAAAAATGTCTCATGATAATATTATATTGGTAGATCATATTTTATAAAAACTCTATTAGTTTTAAATTATCATCACAACTCCTATAAATATCTTACACTCAATCCTACAACATATCCCCAAGAACCTAATAATATTATGATTTTGACCAACCATCTAGGGATGGAATGTTATATTCTAACACAGTTGGGTAACAATAACCACATACAAACACTAATATAATAGGTACATGAGAAAAGTGTCACGGTCATAAAAACATTATTGATGGTACTCCATGAAAGAATATTATCTCATATGTGTTCAAGTGTTAGAAGTGATTTATTGACATATAAACCTAAATGGGCATGAAATGAGCCAACTTGGTCATTAATTCAATGATCACATAGATAATGGCATGAACATTTTTTGATCATTGATGTATATTCATGAAATCCATCCAAATACTATCCCACTTCCACTTTATAGCCACAAGGGATTGGCTAAAACCAATGAGAAACTAGTGATTAGTCTTCACCCGATGATATGTAAGGCATCATGAAATGAATTTGGAAACACTCGACTTTATACATGGACACAAAAAATAACTATTGGGTTCCTATTATAACTTCATCATTCTAGGATATACTGACCAATAGGATATTTTAAACTCTCTAAATACCTCCTCCCACATCATCGTGGGAACCAATATCCACCCTTGAAATAGGATAACATGCTCCCCACCTTTAGTGAATCCATTTGACGAGTCTCTAGAGAAAATATGATCTTATGGAATCTCAGAATCAATATATCTATGCTAGGAATCCTTCACAAATTGAATTACTATATTTTCCAACACCATTGATTAATGGTAATAAACATCTCTTTTCTCCATAAAATCCAAATATAAAATGGATAACATATTTATCTATTCCTCTAGAATTTGAGTATGAGATTTCAATCTAAGGACATATGATACTTAATCTTCCTTATTTAGAGTATTGAAAATAACAAATTCATTATCCTATAGGTTCTCTATCCATCATCTCTACCACAAATTGAGGTCCCTATATGAAGTGATATACCCGAGGATATTTTGATCTATAAAGATATTGAATCTCCAACCCTAGAGACAAAATCGTTACTTATTAAAGAAAATAAAAAAATCATCAAATTAAATTAATGGTTTGTATATATTTTTTCTTCTGGTATTATATTATTTTACCCATAAACAATCATATATTGTCTCTATACTAACATGAAATAAATACCAACTATGAAGGCATCATAGCATTCCTCATTTGAATGAAAATAAATTTTGATTTCATATATTAAGACCACCATGAACCAATATATGCAAGTTTGACAGATCCGGTCCATGAGTCCCATGAAAATTATAAAGGAATTGATTATGTTGAACATCAACACTAAGAACGCATAGTGACCGTAGAAGAACCAGAATAATATATTAAAGATATGATCCTCATGAACTAAAAGACAATTATAACCACACTTGACATCAATATTTGAGAACCATTTTTATCCTTTCAAATTTTCAAAGAGATAATAAATCCTTATAAGGTGATATGTGTTGTTAACTATCCTCTGATTCTGGAAGTGATAGTCAATATAAATCCTCAAACTCCTATATTCCTTCTTGGTGAAGAGAAAAAGATATGTACATGGGGCTACTTTTGGTCTAATGATGATTTTATCCAAATAATCCTCTAACTATAACTTCATCTCCCTAATATCAATTAGGTCCATCCAAAAATCTATTAGAGTTATCAGTTCAATCACACGGTGAAAATGGATACCAAAATTATTCTCTTAGTGAGAGGGAAAATGTAACACCATGACCCTAGTTACCCAGAGTTGGTGCATTATTACATAAAATTGGCACGATCACAACAGATCAAGTCTCAAAAGACCGATTAGTTTAGTAGCCTTGGATGTACTAGATATATTCATAAGGTTTACATTATATAATAAAATGGAAAACAAAAAAAATGTTTCCATGGAAAACACTGAGATCCCATATACTATCCCTATAGGTCATTCATAATATACTTCTTCACACCCTGGGAAAAATAAAACATATAAAGGGGTGACCTCCAATGCTCAGTAAGGATAACAATATAGTGGAAACTTTCATAAATAAGAACAAACATTTAAGGAAATGTATAAAACTAAAACAAAATACTTTTCAATATAAACATCATCATAATATGGAAAATAAAAATAAAAATAATGGCATTTACTTTCTCACATGGATATTCTACAAGTCGAATAATCACATGCAATATCAATAGCCACTTTCATAATGATAGAATTCATAATTCCAGACTTTCATAACCACATAGTCAAGGCATTTTGGCAAGACTACAAATAAGATTTTGTCAAGTCCTTATGCCAAGACACTAGTTTGTATGATGTGACCTACCGATGCATCGAGGAGCTACAAAGGGATCAACTCGTCACTTACTAAGTCCAATGCATTCCTAATATGAAAAGGTTTAAACATAACATAAAAATTCATATTAAAACTGGCATATGAAATGTCAATAATTTATCAATAAACAATGAATGGTATGAAATAACACATAAATAGTCAAACATATCACAAAACCTTCAATACAATATGAAAGTTTTTTATCATAATAAATCAACTTCAAACAAACTTAAAATTAATCAAAGGATGTTGACATAGATGAAATCAAAACCTTTTTAGAGAAATATCTCTTTCTATTTTCAAATCATTTAGAAGTCACGTAATTATAGAAGAACACATTTATATTTGAAAATATTCTTATAATCTTTTAAGGGAAGCTTTGATGATTTTATAATGGCGGAAAATAGCCGCACCCTCCGTATAAGTTAAAAAAACATTCTTACCTTAACTTTGTCGAAAAGGTCATAAAGTGACTTGTTTGGAAAACAGCCGAAAGATTCCTTTATAAAAATATTATAAAAGTCAAAAAATGGTATAAATGAATTTAAACCATAGTATATAAAATATTAATAATGTTTTGAAATACATTTTTAATAAATATGGATGTGGATGATAAAGAGGTCCCAGTAGATAATTACATATAAACAACCTCGGATAATGAAGAGATTGTGAAATTAACCCTCACCTTGTACTTTTCCTTGATCGAGGGTAGGTCAACCTCCAGTATAATGGTGAAATAATTTTTATTAAATTATATAAGAATAATACACATTAATATGATATCATATATAAACTTTTAACATTGCTTTGTTAATAATATCTTAGTATTATCGTCGTTTCAGGTGTTAACTGATTCGTTTTCCTTTATATGATTTGTTACTTAAGTAATGTTTGTTATGGATAGGATTTATCTTATTAATATTCATAATTATATTAGGTCTTTAAAAATTATTTTTAATCATCTAATGAAAATTATTCTTGAATGGATACGATGGTGAATTAATCTCATCACGTTCGTGGAGACGGTAATCCGTACATACGCATGAGCGACAATATCATTTTTTTATATTAAAATAATATATAATTGGATGGTATATCATATATAAAGAATAATTATAATGTTATATTTATTATTTACATCAATTAGACATCATTATTATACCCATCCAAATAATAATGTATTGAATAAAAATTAAACCACGACGTGGAGACCGTAAGCTGTACGTACGCACGTATGGTGACATGTCATTCAAAGGATGGATTGAATAAAGAATATGGTTTTACCATATTTATAATAACATCACAGTATATAAAAGATATAGGAGTTATTATTTTATAATGGAAACAAAAAAGAAAGAGGTAGTGGAAGAAGAAAGGAATTTGAAAGAGGTGATGAAATATTTACCTCTAATTCGGGTTCTTCATTTTGATTTGATCAAAAGGGATCCTTAGAATGAATTTATGACTAAATAAAGACCTATAAGATGAATGGAGGACAGATGAGAGGGTATTTGGGAAGGGTTTGGATGATCCAAATGGCTTTGAAGGTGTGAATTAGAGATAAGGGAGAGTACCCTTTTATAAGAGGGGTGAGGGGCACCTTAGAAAAAACTAGAAATATTATTTTATAATAAAATCATTTTCAGTTTCTAGTGACTCAAAAATGAATTATTTAAATTCTAAGGTTGGTATGGGTCAAAAAACACTCAACCAATTTGTTTTATATAGGTCTGGGTCACTATATTAACTTTATCTTTTAGATTTAACTTTTAGTTAAATAGTTTGAAATTTACCATGTCTTTTTGTATTTTTATATTATATAGTTAATAAAGTTACTATAAACTTTCAAGTGTACCCAAAGTGGTTCATTAATGATACACCTATCATTATATAAGTCTTTTGGTCGAAACTTAGATTTTTATGAATAGAATATCAATTAATAATATACTATTTTTTGAAAAAACTCTTTTATGTCAATTTCGACACTATTTGGTATTTTGTTTTTGCTAAATTCATAACAGAAATATTACTTCGAACAAAAATCATCTAACCAACCCTAAAATGTCATATTAACCTATAAAATTAGTGGAATTTATAAAAGGTCTCAAATTACATTTATTTGGATATTAATAATATCAATTATTTTAATATTTCATTAATAAGGTAATTACTCCATCATCATTGTGTCATAAATAAATTTAATTATTTAATGTATAAAAATTATAAATAAAATACCATTATGTAGGAATTTTTTTATCTTTTTAATTAATATTTATAGTAGAATTTATCTTATGTTTAACCCTATATTAAAAATGTTTTATTTATTAAACATTGAATTTAACACTTTTAACTCTTCTTCGACTTAAATAATAATAAATGTCCTAATCTAATCCAAGTGGACCTAAATGATCATATTTTATTCCTAAGGTTATTTGTGGTCGAATTAAACTTATCCAATAGAATTATATTGAACTTATATAGGAATTATGTATCTATTTTGACCTAAAATAAATTTAAATAAAATAAATAATTATTTAAAAAATTCGGTTTTAAACTATAACTCAGTGTTTTTCACTATTAATTAAAACTGAAAGTTTTCAAAAAAAATACCAAACCTTTACCCTAGCTAATTTAGATATTCAAAATCCAAAAATTAAGTCCATTTTGAATGTTAAAATTTATAAAATTTCAAAAAGTGGGTATTATTATTCATAATGGTTAGTTTGATTGGTTGTGGTGTGTTAGAACTTGAAGTTTCAAACAACAAACGATACTATATTATTCAAAGAGAAGCGTACCGTGGAAGCTTGGGGTGTTATATTCTCCCCTACTTAAAATAATTTCTTCCTCAAAATTTCGAGAATATTACTGCATAAAAAGACTCAGGTGGTTCTTCATCATAACTTCCTCAGGTTCCCACGTTGCCTCTTCCATCTTATGGTTTCTCCATAGAACTTTTACCAAATGAGTCTTCCAGTTTCTCAACACTAGTTCTCTTGTATCAAGAACCTTGATAGGCTGTTTGCAACAAGATAGATCAGGTTCCAGTTCTAATTCCTCATAGGTGAGTACATGCGTTGGGTCAGGCATGTATTTTCTCAACATTGATACGTGGAATACATCATGAACTTTGGAAAGACTTAGTGGCATTGCTAAATGATAAGATACAACCCCAATTCGTTCTAGAATTTCGAAAGGTCCGATGTACCTGGGACTCAATTTTACTTTCTTACCAAAATGTAAAACAACCTTCCATGGAGATACCTTCAAGAAAACATGACCTCCTACATGAAATTCCAAATCCTTCCTTCAGTAATCAGTATAGCTCATCTGCCTACTTTGAGTTGATTTGATGTGGTTTTGGATTACCTTCACCTTTTCCATCATTTCCTCCACAAGTTCTGGGCCTATGAGTTTTCTTTCTCCAACATCATCCCAATAGGTTGGTGTGAGACATCTCTTTCTATATAATGCTTCATATGGTGCCATCTGAATACTTGAATGGAAGCTATTGTTATAGAAAAATTCTACCAGAGGTAAATATTGATCCCACATACCTTGAAAGTAAAGTGAGCATGATCTCAACATGTCTTATGAGGTTTGAATAGTCCATTATGATTTTCCATCAGTTTGGGGGTGGTAGGTAGTGCTCAAATGAAGTTCAGTATCCAGGGCTTTCTGAAGACTTTTCCAGAATCTTGATGTAAAATAGGGATCACGATCGGAAACAATCGATAGTGGTACTCCATGAAGTCTTACAAATTCATTAATTTATAGTATTGCTAAATGTTCAAGTATTAAATCTTCCCTTATAGTAATAAAATGTATTGACTTGGTAAGATGATCAACAATGACCCATATTGCATCGTTCCTTTTAGGAGTCTTTCGTTGTCCCATGAAAAAGTCTATCATTATATTATCCCATTTCTACTCAGGTATGGGAAGAGGTTTCATGACTCCTATAGGCTGTTGCCTTCCAAATTTCACTTGTTGAAAAACCATACATATTGACACAAAATTAGAAATCTCCCTCTTCATGTTGTCCCACAAAAAATGTTCCTTAAAATCTCTATACATCTTGGTGCTACCAAGGTGTATATAGAAATTGTAACTATGAGCATCATCCAACAATTCCCTTTTTAGATCAGCTATATCGGGAACACAAAGTCCCTTCCCAAATTTCAAAATTCCATCTTCATACACAACGTCACTCAATCTACCATCATTCACAACTTTAATATTATTTTGAAACTCTTCATCATCGGTCTGAGAACTCTTTATCCTTTCATGTAAAGATGGTTTGGCAACCATTTGAAAAAGTATTGATGTTTCACCTTCCATGGTGATCTCCATACCTATCTTTACTAGATCTATGTATATAGGATCCTTTTAAACTTTCATCTTGTTCAAAACTACATGATCCTTTCTTCTCAAAGCATCTTTCACTTTATTTGTATTCACCGGGTGGTAGTGTATAGTGCAATCATAATCCTTGAGTAGTTCAAGCCATCTCTTTTGCCTCATGTTGAGTTATTTCTGTGATAAAATATAATTGAAACTCTTTTTATCAGTATATATCTCACATTTTTCACCATAGATGTAGTGTCTCCAAATATTCAAAGCAAAGATTACAGTTTCAAACTCAAGATCATGAGTAGGATAGTTTTGCTCATGAATTTTTTGCTGTCGTGATGCATAGGCAATAACTCTATCATTATGCATAAGGACACAACCAAGTCTTTTCTTTGAAGAATCACTACAAATAACAAACCCATAATTCCCTGATGGTAGATTCAAGATAGGATCATTGACTAATATTCTCTTCAATTTTTCAAAACATTCTTCACACTCTTCTGTCCAAACAAATTTAACCCCTTTTCGTGTGAGCTTTGTTAATGGGTTATCCAACCGACCAAAATTCTGGACGAAATGTCGATAATAACCTACTGAACCAATAAAACTATGTACCTCATTTATACTCATCAGTGATGGAAATTCTTGGATTTCTCTTGTATAAGAAGGATCAATGAAGATTTCATCCTTAGATACAATATGTACAAGAAAAGAAATCTCTTAAAGCCAGAATTCACACTTGCTAAACTTCCCATATAATTCATGTATTCTCAGAGTCTTTAGAATAATGCACAAGTGATTTTACTAATCTTCTTAGATTTTAGAGTATTAAAAGATATCATCAATAAATACCACTACAAAGTCATCAAGATATTCCTTTAAAACTCCATTCATTAGATCCATGAAGACATAGGGTGAATTTGTCAATCCAAAAGTCATTACTGTAAAATCATAATTCACGTACTTGGTTCGTAATGCTGTTTTTAGAATGTCTTCCTTCTTCACACACAACTGATGATATCCAGATTGAAGGTCAATCTTTGAAAATTATTGAGCTCTATGAATTTGGTCAAATAAATCATCAATGTGAGGTAGGGGATACTTGTTCTTTATTTTTATAGCATTGATCTCCCTATAGTCAATACACAACCTCATATATCCATCATTCATCTTAACAAAAACGATAGGGGCTCCCCATGTAGAAACACTACGGAGATTAAATACCTTATTACTCAATTCCTCTAGATGTTTCTTTAGTTCCACTAATTCCAAAGTGGCCATTCTATAAGGGGTCTTCGATATGTGCCTTGATCTTAGAATTAAATGAATGGAAAACTCAATTTCTCGTTCTGGAGGATGTCCAGGTAAATCTTCTGGAAACACATCAATATATTCTTTCATAATAGTTACATCCTATTTTTGAACATTACTTTCCTCACCCATAGTTATTTCATTCTCTTCCTCCCCAATAATTGAATTTAGTTGAGCTACGAGGGGTGGATCTAGATAATAATTAGGTGGTGAAAATTCTTCTCTAAAGATAAGGTGTTCTTTATCATCATCATCAAATATAGTAACTTGCTTTTTCTTACAATAAATTTTTGCATCATGGTCCGAAATCCAATCCATGCCGAGGATTATATCAAATTCAATCATTGGTATAACAATGAGATCATTAGATAAAGAACATTTATATTACCTAATGGGGACTGATTCACAAAACTTTGTTGCAATGATACTTACCTTGGGAGTTTTGACTGGAAAATACCTTGTTAAATCAAATTGGAAATATCAAATTTTCTTATCAAACTGGGAAGATTTGAAATAATGCAATGATCCAGAATCAAAGAAAGCATTAGCTAAACATGAGGAAACCATTAAATTACCTACCAATATGTCTTTCGGAGCTTCAACCTCACAGTAGTGATAACATAAGCTTGGCATCGATCTCTTGGCCTCTTCTGAGGTAAGTTCCCATGACGCTTAGGACATTCATTTTCATAATGACCCTTTTTCTAAAATTTTCGTATTCAACATTGACAGCCTCTTTCTTCCCCTTGAAATCACGAGCTTGGTGGCCTTTTCACCACACTTGTAACAGACTGCCATTCCCTTCAGGCAAGTACCTGGGTGTTTCTTCCCACATTTACAGCAGGATGGATATTCAACTTTTCCCTTCTTACCCTTTTTTCAATTTCTAGAGTGTTCAACAGACCTCTTCTTCTCTTTCTTTACTTTAAATTCGTAAGACATAGAGAATTATTTTTCCTTCTTGATAGCACATGAGACAATATATTCATACGACGAGAAGGATTGTGAGACTAATGCTCGAAAGAGAAATGGTTTTAACCTATAAATGAAATGATAAATCTTACTTATTCAGTTACATATATAATCTATAGCATGTCTCACTAACCATGTAAATTTAGCTTCATACTTTGAGATATTCTCATCCTACTTTTTCCTCAGACTCTGAAATTACCTTTCTATATCTACTCGATGGTCATGAGGAAATTATTTTTTTAAGAAAATTTCTTTAAACTCTCTCCATTCCATATTTGATACTTCATCATCTTACTTTGTGTTTTGAATCAATGACCACCATTGATCAGCATATCCAGTGAGGTGGTAAACTGCCATGAAAACTTTTTCCCTTTCGCTACTCCCCAAGGCATGGAATATTTTCTCTAAGGAATTCATCCATTACTCAGATACTACTGGATTTGTAACCCCATTGAATGTTTGTGGTTTTTTCCTCATGAAACGATCTAACATTGATCCTCCATGCTGCGGATCAGGGTGCTCCATACGGGTAAGGATATTATTCATAACCTGAGTGAGTTGTCCCAGTATGGTGATTAGCTGATCAGCACCGGTTTCATCACAAACTCCACTATAATTATCTTGAGTAGGAGGTAAATCCCTACATGGATTGTGTGCATTGATATGGTTTCCATTCCTTCCACTAGGTGACATTTCTAAACAATGGAATAATCAAGATTAGTTTATAAATCGAAATACATAATTCCAAACTTGTAAAGCACTTAACATAAATTGAATAGTTTATGGATACAATTAATAATCTTTAAAAATGTTTTCTTTGAGGAAGTATAAACTCATAAAACCTTCATAATATTTTTTAAAGAAAATGAGAATTATCCTAAGCATATCACCTGGGAGTGTCGTAACCAAGAGTGAAACAAGGACCGTTGTCGTCCACCAGTTCCCATTCGAGTCTAGATCAAAGAGGTGTTTTTGGGTTTTACCCCTACGTACATCTATTTCAGAGCCGCCTCTACCTGCTCGTATCTAGACAGAGATATATTTCTTGGAAAACTCACAAAATCTATACAATACAAAATTCTAGGAAGTTATTCTATACTAATCTTCAAAGTCTATCTTAGGGATATGTTCTCTAATCAAAGTTTATCTAGATCTATTTTCCAAGTTTTGTAATAAACTTACTTTGATAAAAACCGTAATGCCTTGAACCTAGTTACCCAGAGTCAGTGCATTATTATATAACATTTGCATGATCACAAAAGTTCAAGTCTCAAAAGACCTATTAGTTTAGTAGCCTTTGATGTACTAGATACATTCATAAGGTTTACATTACATCATAAAATAGAAAACTACAAAAACATTATTTCAATGGACAACACTGAGATCCCATATAATATCTCTGCAGGTTAGTCATAATATACTTCTTCGCATCCTAGGAAAAATAAAACATTGAAAGGGGTGAGCTCAGATACCCAGTAAGGATAAAAATATAGCCGAAACTTTCATAAATAATAATAAACATTTAAGGAAATGTATAAAACTAAAAGAAAAGCCTTTTCAATATAAAAGTCATCATAATATGGAAAATATAAATCAAAATAATTCCATTTACTTAATCCCATTGATATTCTACTAGTCGAATAATCACATGAAATATCAATAGCCACTTTTATAATGATGGAATGGATAATTCCAGACTTTCATAACCACATAGTCAAGGCCTTGTGCCAAGGATACAAATAAGATTTTGTCAAGGCCTTGTTCTTAGACACTAGTTTGTCTCATGATACCTACTAATGCATCGAGGAGCTATAGCAAGCTCCACCCGTCACTTACTAAGTCCAATGCATTCCATAAATGAAAAGGTTTAAACATAACATAAACATTCGTATTAAAACTGGCATACGAAATGTCAATACCTTATCCATAAAACATGAATGGTATGAAATAACACATCTACAGTCAAATATATCACAAAACATTCAATACAATATGAATGTTTTGTATCATAATAAATCAACTTCAAACAAACTTAAAATAAATCAAAGGATGTTGACATAGATGAAATCAAAACCTTTTTAGAGAAATAACTCTTTCTATTTTGAAATCATTTAAAAGTCCCGTAATTATAGAAGAAAAAAATTATATTTGAAAATATTTTTATAAGCTTTTAAGGGAAGCTTTTATGATGTTATAACGACATAAAATAGACTCACCCACCGAATATGTTAAAAAAACATTCTTACCTTAATTTTGTCAAAAAGGTTATAAAGTACCTTGTTTGGAAAATGATGGAAATATTCCTTTATAAAAATCTTATAAAATTAAAAAAATGGTATAAATGAATTTAACCAATAGTCTATAAAATATTAATAATGTTTTTAAATACATTTTTAAGAAACATGGATGTGGAGGATAAAGAGGTACCAATAGATAATTACATATAAACAACCTCAGATAATGAAGAGATTGTGAAATTAAACATTACCTTGTACTTTTCCATGGTCAAGGGTAGATTAACCTCCTGTATAATGGTGAAATAATTGTTATTAAATTATACAAGAATCATATACATTAATATGATATCATATATGATCTTTTAACATTGTTTTGTTAATAATATCTTAGTATTATCGTCGTTTCTGGTGTTAACTGATTCGTTTTCCTTTATATTATTTGTTACATAAGTAATGTTTGTTATGGATAGAATGTATATTATTCATATTAAGAATGATATTAAGCCTTTAAAAATTATTTTTAATCATCTAATGAAAATTATTCTAGAATGGATATGATGGGGAATGAATCTCATCGTGTTCGTGGAGACGGCAATCCGTACGTACGCACGAGTGACAATATCATCCTTTCGATATTAAAACAATATATAATTGGATAGTATATCATATATAAATAATCATTATCATGTTATATTTATTATTTAAATCAATTAAACATCATTATTAGACCCATCCAAATAATAATGTATTGAATAACAATTACACCACGACGTGGAGACGGTAAGCCGTACGTATGCACGTATGATAGCATTTTAATTCAAAGGATGGATAGAATAATGAATATGGTTGTAAAATATTTATAATAACATCACAATATATAGAATATAATGGTGTTATTATTTTATAATGGAAACAACAAATAAAGAGGATGTGGAAGAAGAAAGGAACTTGAAAGAGGTGATGAAATATTTAACTCTTCTTCAGGTTGTTCCTTTTGATTTGATAAAAAGGGATCCTTAGGCTGGATTTATGACTAAAGGAAGGCCTCTAGGATGAAGGGAGGAAAGTTTATAGGGTATTTGTGCATGGGTTGGCCAATCCAAATGCCTTTTAAGGTGTGAATTAGAGATAATGGGGAGTGCCCTTTTATAAGAGGGGTGAGGGGCACCTTAGAAAAAACTAGAAATATTATTTTATAATAAATTCATTTTCGGTTTCTAATGGATCCAAAATGATTTATTTAAAGGATAAGGTGGATATGGGTCGAAAAACACTGAAAAAATAATTTTTAGATAGGTTTGTGTCACTATATTAACTTTATCATTTAGATTTAACTCTTAGTTAAATAGTTTGACATTTACCATGTCTCTTTATATGTTTACATTATATGGTTAATGAACTTACTATAAACTTCAAGAGAACTCCAAGTGGTTAATTAATGATAAAAATATAATTATATAAGTCTTTTGGACAAACATTATATTTTTAGGAATATAATATAAATTAATAATATAATATTTGTTTTAAAAACGCTTTTATATCAATTTTGACACTATTTGGTATTTTGTTTTTGTTAAATTCATAACAGCATTAGTACTTCGAAAAAAATTCATCTAACTGACCCTAACTTGTCATAGTAACCTATAAAATTAGTTTAATTCATAAAAAGTCTCAAACTACATTTATTTGGATATTTATAATATCAAATATTTTAATATTTCATTAATTAGGTAATTACTACATCATCATTGTGTCATAAATAAATTTAATTATATAATGTATAAAAATTATAAATAAAATACCATTATGTAGGAAATATTTTTATGTTTCTAATGAATATTTATAGTCTAATTTATCTTATGTGTAACCCTATATTAAAAATGTTTTAGTTATTAAACTTTGAATTTAACACTTTTAACTCTTCTTTGAATTAAATAATAATAAATGTACTTATCTAATCCAAGTGGAAATAAAGGATCATATTTTATTTCTAAGGTTATTTTTGGTTGAATTACACTTATACAATAGAATTAGGACATATGTTAGGGTAATAATAATATCATTTTTACCCTTAATTACCCTATTTACTTTTAACCATGGTATATAAAAGTAAAAAGTAACTATTCATCAAAAATCATTTTTATCTTATAGAACCACATTTTACTCACTGATATTAACCATGTCTCTCAGATTTTTAAAATTCAACTCACAGAATCATTAAAATTAAGTTTTATGTAAATTTGCAAATGCTCCTAGGAGGTGCGTAAAAGACTGTAAAAAGTTTAAATTTTTTTATATATCTAAAATTATTATAAACTGACTCCAATGAATTAAATTTAACTTGTATAGGTATTATGTATCTATTTTTACCTATAATAAATTTAAATTAAATAAATAATTATTTAAATAAAAATTCGGTTTTAAACTATAACTCCGTGTTTTTCACTATTCATTAACAATTGAATGTTTTCAGAAAAATACCAAAAATTTACCCTAAGATAATTTTGATATTCCAAATCCAAAAATTAATTCCATTTTGAAAGATAAAATTTATAAAATTTCAAAAAGTGGGTATTACTATTCATAACAGCTAGTTTGATTGGTTGTGGTGTGTCAGAACTTGAAGTTGCGTACAACACACGCTACTGTATTATTCAAAGAGAAGCGTACCATGGAATCTTGGGATGTTATAGAAACCCTATGAATTCATATGGGAAAACATACATATACTCTTATACCACTACAGTTATCTGATCCTCCAAATAAATAGTGTAACACAAAGAAAATATTTATAATTTATGGTCAATAGGATGTAATCTTTTAAGGGTTGGCTCCATTTTTCCTATCTGAGGGTCTCATTCACTAGTTAAGGATAAAATTGAGACATCTACTTGATGAAATGTAACCCCATGTTGATAGAAAACTACTCATTTGTGGACTATTGATAAATAGTTCATGCCAAGAATAATATCATAATTTTTCATTTCTACGATGATGAGATCCCTAGAAAATGACTCTCTATTGAGAGTAATCTCATACCGAAAAAAGATATGGGAAAGTTAAAAATAACCACTGGTCAGAGTCTTAGGAAATAGAGGTTATTCTAGGGTCTTTATTAAAATATATAGACAAAAAAAGTATAAAAGAATAAATGAATTATTCCCATTGATATCGATGTGTATGAGTGCCAATATAGAGAAGATGTAAATGCTATGATGAACCTTATTGATCGCCATTTTCTCACTACCATCGTAACATGGATTTGATATTTTCCATTACCTCATACACCATATAACAACCATTTTACTCCTAGAGGTGGGGGTGGTGAAATTGGATAAAATCACTATCCATCCTTAGCTTAACCTACACTACTGACTACTTTACTATAGTCTTATATGAGAGCGCTATACTGTGAACATCATGGTGTCTATGCACCGTCTCTTTCAGGGAGGTCCATACATAGTGTCACCCTGGATATCCTATACTTCCTTCATGGTGGATAAAACATGATCCAAGTGTCCTCTACTACCATAATAAAAATTGGTTGGACCTATTATCTTAGTGAAACCAATCAAAAATCCCTTAGTGACCTTCCTATAAGACTTGGATCAATAATGAACCTGCCTTTGATGATGTGATTTTTCTTGCTATCTTTGTCTTGATACTAATGTTTACTATAATTCCAAATATCCTGATCCAGCTTTAGGGTTTGTCTATTAATTTTACAGAAAACTCTCAATCACTGAATCATTATCTAAAACACCAATATTTTTAGAAACACAAAAGGATATGGTCCAAACTCAAATCTAACTTTTAAGGCCTCAATCATAATTATAATCTTGAAGATAAATATCATGGATCATATACAGAGAGTACCTTATGAGGTACCTGAATCTTTTAGTGTTCTAAGATACTATCATGCTAGATTTCAAGATTCCATCATCTCTTTGACTCTAAAAATCCTTAGTATTTCTTGATAGTTTTCTACTATGAATAAGCACTCCAACTCCAAACAAGTTAGGGTAGATTCATCATGAGTCTTCATAATTAGTGACCACCAGAGGCCTAATAATCCATGAAGAAGACTCATAAAAATATCTAACACTTATTAAGTGTGTTCCTGGGCTATATGAAGAATATAGGAAACAAAATTTATCTAATCATCAGGTTCCTGAGGATCCATATTTTCTTAAAACCTTAGTGGCCTATTTCTCTAGAACTTAGAAAACATGATAATCCAACTAATGGACTCTTAATACTCTATGAGGATGAAAATATATATCATGTATGATTCATTTCTAAACAAAATTGGTGTGGGGTCAAATCTCTTATCTATAAATAGGGTAAATGCATCCCTATCAAGTCTGTATATTGATGTCTCACTCTGCTAGTAGGAGATCAACATGACCCTAATTTTGAAGCTAATATATAAATCTATTGGGTGGTATCATGAATTTTATATGATGAACCCATGATTATGAAAATATATCTATTAGTTCTGAATTAAGGAGATCATGAATGAAAATTAAACTGACACACAACATGATGCATGTACCATCCCAAGCAAACCATTCAACCAATGTTTTAGAGTTTTGAGTCAACTAAAAGACAAACAAAGTCCTATTGAAATGATATATCAATCATTTATTCCAAATACTGGGTTCTCTGGTCTATTAAATAAACTCAAAACCCTATTAAACTGTTTCCATAATCCAATCCAATCCTATCAATACCTCTAACTGCAAAATCCATCCCTAATATTTGAATCACTCTGATACTATTTAGATATGACATAACCTACTAAGACCCCAAATTGACTATAATTAGGGTGTGTGTGCCACCCCAAATCTATATCTAATAGTTTACAGGATAACAAAAAGAACCAAGAAGGTTTATAACTATTATAGGAGGAGTTGAACTATAAAACTTTTTAGAACCAACAATCTATAAAATAATGTATATAATGATGAAAAACCTTACAAATAATCATCTATTGTATAACATGAATGGTATAATAAAAAATATCACAAAAAATTGTAACATAAACTGTCATGAACCGAATTTGGCCTCCATCAAAACTAGTACCAAACATGGCCCGTGACAAGGCCCAATGGGAGTTCCCAATCCCCATGGGATGGAATAAGTGTCTGAGTATCATAAACTGAAAATTGGGAATGATTTACCAGAGTTTATATTCTTAAAAAAAACAAACCCAATAAAACGAATCTGAATTTTTGTTACAAAACCATCATTTACAAAATTTCATAACTGAATTACATGGTTTAAAACAGCACTCAATGACTAGAAAAAATGAATAAAACAAAAAAATGAAATCACAAGAACCATACTTATGGAAAGAGGCATCTCCCTCAAGCCATCTTCACAAGACAACACCATGATGAATTGCTAGAAACCCGAAC
Organism: Viscum album; assembly: GCA_963277665.1. NCBI lineage: Eukaryota > Viridiplantae > Streptophyta > Magnoliopsida > Santalales > Viscaceae > Viscum > Viscum album. Next base: position 1,059,387,148 of record OY728133.1, read on the forward strand.
TACTAGCACTAAAAACTGTACCCAAACCAGTGAAAAAATAACCAAGTATACTTACACCCAAAGGTGTATGTAGGGTGTGATAAAAATCCTAGTAGGATACCACCACTAAGAGATTCCATGTGATAAAAATTTTAGGATGAAAATCATTGAATGTTTTGTAAATAAGAAATGCTAGTGATAGTTTCTAAAAGATGAAACATTAAAACTAAACAGGTTTGAGGTTGGCTATTTTAAAGAAAGTAAGCTTTTAAATAAAACCAACATGCTACTGAATTTTTCCATCCAATCATGTCATATACCAATGGTAAGCAAAAAATATTAGTTGATCACAAGAAACAATAAATAAACCCTAGGCACTAGCTCTTTGTGGGTCCCAAGTACCTTGTATCTTAGTGAATGTAACCATCAAAATATCCGTTCTCGAACACGAGACACTATTAGGGAACACACCAATAACCTAGTGGTCCCCAATCGTCATCATAATCATAGTATTGTTACTATTTTAAGCATCAATCATGCTAGGCGAAACTAAGGCCAAACCCCACGGGATCACTAGCATACTAGTACATGTCCACCCACCTAGATACCTGGGTTTCCCTCTTGTGCTGAAATAAGTTAAAATTAGACAAGAGATATAATTTTCACATGAAAATATCACTTACACATAACAAATTCACCAAACATACCACATGTACATTACAAAAGTCACAAAATCAACATTTTCATTCAAATGCATTTTGAAATCATACTCACACGAAAATATCCCACAACACTTTTCACATTTCTTTAACACTTCAAAAAATCCTTTAATTTTTTTTATAAAACCATTCCGAGATATTACAACTCACATAACATACCACTAACCTATCATATAATACTTCTTTCATCAACAAAATTCATTTTTCACAACTCACTCACACAAAACAGCCCACAACCATGTTTCACACCTCTCTTTCCATTTGATAAAACATTTTAGCACTTTATAAAACATTCTAAAAATGTTTTACCTATTAAATTACCACATTACCTTTCAAAAACCCATATTTGGTTAACACACTCACCAAAAAGTACATATACACACTTTTACCACTTTGTTTAACCAAATAAAACATTTACAATTTTCATAAAACCATCCCAAGGGGTGTAACTATGGTTTTCACACAAAACCCATTTCAAATCACTAATTCAAGGAAAAAACCATACCAATACAAAAAAATAGAATTGAAATCCATATCAATGTTTATTAAACCACACCCAAGTGTTATAAAATTACCTCTAATAGTACCACAAAAGATACACATGAAAACATACATTTTCATAAAACACCTTCAAAGAGAAAGACAAGGTTTTGTACCTAAAACACATTCAAAAACCCTCTTTTAAACCCATAAGCACACCAATACCATACTAAAGCAGAATTGTTAGCCCAAAAAAGATTTAGTAAACCAATTTCATATGTTATAAAATACACCTAAATAATATTCCAAGAGTTACACATGAAAAACACCCAATTTAAAGCTAAAATGAAACTATAAAATTAAACGCTTAACCAAATCCATCATAAATAGTTTTTGCACCACAAAAAAATATTAGTAACATGATAAATTAATAAAACAAGAAATCTAACTCATCATAAAATGGTTACACATGGAATCACCTACCTTTTGTGTTTAAACCCTCAAAAAATGGTGTGAAACATCAAGCGCACCACATCCACACCACAATGAAGTGAAGAGAAACCTAAAATAAAAATATTACACAAAAAAGAAACCAAATAAAACCATAGGTTCTAATCCTAAATTCTATACATTTTGGAATATCATGGAAGATGGATGAACCCCTAAGGAAATGGAAGAAAATTAAGAGAGGAACACTTACTTGAAGGAATCTTTGAGTTTCCCCACCCAAAACCCCATCAAAATGGGTTCAATGGGAGCTTGAGGGAGCTTAGAGGCCTCCCATGGATTATGGTGTTGACTGGGAAAAAATAGAGAGGATTAGACTTATTTTCGAGAGGTAAAATGGAATTTTAAAAGTATTTTTAATGACCTGGACACACCTGCACGATTTGTCTCCACGGTTTGGAACCGTGCGACCAAACCGTGCGACCTGTTATAGCCACCCAAAACCAAACCATTCTCCTAAAATTTCAAGGGTATCTAAGGGGGAAACCAAGGGAGAAAGATAGGCCAAGGATAGAGGAGAAAAATTCCGGAAACAAAGCACTCTTTGAAACCCAAAACTCATCCAACTCGTTGGTACAAACCACCTTAACAAATTTCCCTGCAAGTGGTGACACTAGGAGTGTCACTAATCCAACTCCAAAACACCACAACATCACACCATCCCTTTGAAACAAATAAGGAAAATTACCATATAATACCCCCAAGAACAAGGTCATAGGATAATAACACAAGAGACACTAAAATTAAAAACCCGGAACACCCGGAAACCGAGAGAAATCTAAGAACCAAAATATGATTTAAAACAAAGAATGGAATTGAAATTCTGGGTGTGAAAATTATCCCCACTATAAAGCTTTCCAACCCTAGAAATCGAAAACAAGGCCAAGGAAAAACCATACTGAACTGAGAAACAAAGATTTACTCCTTTTCCAAGCCTTGGTCTACCCCCAAAAGGACACAACACCTCCAATGATCAATTAAGAAAGGGATACTCTAAAAAAACAAGACTTACATCACTTTCCTAAAATGAAAAAGTACATTCATATTTTATCCCAAAAGAAAACTCCTCAAAAAATATCGAAACAAGATTCCAAAAATTTACCCAAACAAACAACAACAACAGACAAGGTCACACTTACATTGCTTTAAGAAAACCATTGGGTGTTCTCCAATACGAACGTTTACCCAATGATGATGTAGGTAGTTAGATAGATTAGAACAAGACTACCTACCACCAAGATAAGACCAAGGACCAATCTCAATTACTAGTATGGGGATACACAAATGGGATCCCCACCATAAGAGACAACTCTAATTTTTTAGAGACATGATTAAGACACTAATAGGGGAGGCATGAACGGAATTCCCAACACAAGGGGTAGACTTCCATTAGACCTTTCCAAAGGAAATTACATAAGACTCATAGTTGGTATCCCCGCCATAAGAACCAACCATCTTGACCGACCAGTATAGGCCAACATAGGAAGAACCCAAATTTAAATTGTTAGGAAAACCACATGGTTAATCCACACAGTTCGAGAAACTATGCACTGACTGTGTGGATCCTTATAATTGCATTGTTTTCTCGAGAATGGTTACTACTAACCAGGTGCAAACTATGCGCTCAACCTATCTAGACAAAATTCAAACCATACTCTAAAACTCAATGGAAACCAAGGGTAAACGAGTGAAATTGGGTGATAATATGGGAACAAGGCCCTCCTCCTCTTTCCAATGAATAAGAACAAATGAAGTAAGATGATGACACCAGAGGTTTAAACTATCCCCCATTTTTCATACTGAGGATAATAATTTTCACAAGGGTTTGAATGACCTTGGTATTTACCCTGACTACGCACCAGCTTCTCTCTGGGACCTATAGCTTGAGCTAAAAGGATTGAAGCATCTTCAGCCTCGTAGTTAGGCTTTAGAAACCCTTAAACAAAACTTCTTATTCCAGTGCTACAAAAACCACACCTAAATCCCTGATAAGTTTACCAAGACACAACTTATTCCAAATTCACATTACCCTAACCCAACATTTCACTGAAACAAGGGCTTAGAGGATGCACACACATCACATCTTTTTTTCTTTGGGTGAGAAACAATAGAAGGAAAAGACACATATAAACTCCTTCCTCTAAAACAGAGTATTTTGAAGTTTTTATAAGGGAGACATACTCCCAACATAACATAGAATCTCAAAGGATTGCACGAATTTCACCTTTACAGTCAAGTGATCACACGACATAACAAGGCATCACCGAACATGACCATTGCGACTATCAGAAACAATAAATTGAGAGGGGGATTATGCAACATCCCCAAACATCACATAATTCCAGAAAGTGGCCATAACAACATCTAGTGACCATATTTTCCAAACTTGTGGTTTAACATGAAGTTCAACTTTGAAGAGACTACGAAGGACCCAGAGGCCCTCTTAGACACCATCCAGATACTCATCCATGCTAACAACCCCAAGCCACTTTTTCACGACCCGTCTTCACCAAAAGGAGGGAAGGGTCAGCAGGTTGCCAGGCCCTTCCTTCTTTAAGTTGAAGGAGAGATAATGACCCCCGAAACCCGCCTTCAATAGGCCCCGGAGTGGCGACTAGCACCAAGGGTATAGGAAATTCTCGCAAATGGAAGGCATTACCCTTTTTATTATTTTGGATCGGGAAATAGGACAAGTCAACCACCAAAAAGGGAAGAGAACAAGTGTATATAAATAAACCCAAACCAAGCCCACATGCATGTTTAAACAATTTTTTTATAACAAGGTACAAGTACAAGGAAGCTCAAAAGTACAATGCCAAAGAAAACAAGAGAACAACAACTGCACAACTCCAACTGCCTAACTAGTAGGGTCCCGCACGGCCCTGGTAGTCCTCCTAGAAACCTGAAAGCAGTTTTATATACGTAGGGTGAGCATACAAGTACACTCAGTAGGGAAGACACTAAGACTCTCGTGCACAAGTGGGGGAACGTACTAAAGTCCCGTGAGAAAGAGTAAACCAAACACCTAACAAGGAAAACTATCCATCCCAGACCTCACCAAGGCTCGCTCCCCAAATAACTCAAGTCAAGTAATATATATATAAGAGCACATCGATGTTTGGGTACCCCGCGCCACTTTCCCACTAGTTATTGAGACATCCTACGCATCGGACCAATCCCGCCATTCTCACCGCAGTCCCACTGCCACACCCGCCCGCACACACCTGGGCCACAACCACACGCAGTCCCACTGCCAAATCCCACCCGCACACACCTGGGCCACAACTGTCACATGTAACCATGCCTGCAAACACCTAGGCCAGAACAACCACTGCCACGCCCGAAGACACCTGGCTAAAGGATCCACTGCCACGCCCGAAGACACCTGGGCCTCATCCCGAAGACACTTGGGAAACCACCTGCCGCACACACCTGGCCAACCACCACAACACCCCGCCTGATGGTTCTTAGGCTAATAATGGACTTCAGGCCATCACAGCCTGCCCGAAGATACTTGGGCTATCCGGGAAAGGGAGCAGAAAAGGAGCTAATAACCAGCCACTAAGAATAGTGTTGGAAAAAACAACCTTCCCCCATAAATGGGGGTGTTCGGCACTAAGTGCTCAACTTGGGTGGGGCGCAAATAAGAAACACAAAGCTACAAGTATAGATATAGGTAACAAACACTCACCCAAAACTTAGGTTTTCCTAGCCAACCTACAGAACACGACACCACTGCGTCCGAATCATAGTTCACGACCCTTGCCCACAAAACCATTTGTCCCAATTCTTGTTTCACGTTCAGTTAAAATGTTCAAATGATTTTAAGAACTACTGGGAAAATACCATAAGCATAACCAAGGAAAGTGTCAAAAGCATAGATCAACCAAAACACTCACACCCGGTTTTGTTAACAGAGGATCTCTCCCCAATTTGTGATATCTTAAGTGACCACTCGGATTTAAAACTCACAACCACCGAATCCATACCAACAGGAGATCCCATCCCCAAATTCATACAACCACGGAGAGTATAAAAGAACAGGGGATCCCATCCCCTCCCACATTTCCAGCAGTCGGCCCGAAAGGAAAACAACCAACCACCACTACCAACACAGTCAGGGATTTTCAGATTTAAATGACTTCACACACCCCATGATTTCCAAATCCTTGTGTTCTAACCGGGAATTATCACAGAAGGGTTGATCCTGGTGCTTTCAATTATTCAGCCGGATGTACGTGATTAACCAATTTTCACAGCAGGAGTTCACAAATTCAGTAACCCATTTAAAACATCACGAGGGGATTCATCAGTACACATACAACGACCACCAACAACCTCAATTTTCAGAAACATAAACCAGTACAACAAAAGGAAAGATCACAGGATAAAACATAACAACGATCATAACCCCTTCCCCTTCTTTCTTTAGAACTCCGTTTATTATCTTCATTTAGGTTTGGTTAAACCCATTCCATAAGGACAAGAATAACGCCCGCCCCGCATGATACACATAAGTGAGAGACGAAAGAAATTCCCTACTTGTTGATAGATGATCGACGTTTAGGCCGGGGGCGCGGAACTTTACGGATAACAACGCGGCAGTCCCGATGCACCCGAAGAGCCACGATCGAAGAAGGGGGAAGCCACGGCCTAACCCTTAATTTATAAGAGCTGGGGACGGTTGAGATGAAAACACAAAACCACGTAAAACGAGGGAGTCGTGGGTTGACCACGTGGCTTGACTCATCATTAAAGGCGCTGGGTGGTTTAAACCGGCCCATGAATTAATGAAGCATTTAATTAAAACCTTTGTGTGCGTTTCGGATTTCCAAGATATTTTTTAACAAGGCAGAATAGGGTTTAGAACCCTATTTGCGAAAAAGGAGCGTTACTGGAACAACTTGGCAAGGCCGGGCGACGTCGGCCGGTCTCACCGACCGGTCTCACCGGTCGGTCTCACCGATCGGTCTCACCGGTCGGTCTCACCGATCGGTCTCACCGATCGGTCTCACCGATCGGTCTCACCGATCGGCACCCTTTAAGGATCCGGATTTTGGCAAAGGAAGGGACCAAGGGGGGGGGGGTCTGGGTCATCACATCAGATACCTCTTAAACGATTCTCGTCCCCGAGAATCAAAAAAAAACCAGAAGGAAAGAGAGGATTCAAACAACCATCTTCCAAGATACCTCTTAGGAGTGGACCCCCGCTAATTGAAAACACTCCCCTGTCAAGAACCAAGCAACATACCACGCCAAACCGCCCGGTCATGTGGGTTTGGGGGGTTCCCCTCCCCCATGTCAAGATATTATCCGCTTTGGGCGGCACTGACTCGCCCGCACGGGTTTAATCGCATCCACCTTAATGCGTCTTGATTAGGGGTCGGGTTCCCCCTTCCTTTTAGCCGGGGCTTTCCACACATAACAGAGGAAAGGAACTAGTACACTTCATAGCCAAAAAGTTCAAACGTTCTGTCACAACAGGCACCAAAGTTTCAAAGCTCAGAACAACTCGGGGTATTGGGCACACATCTGTGCTTCCCTCTACCACGTACTCTCTTCGAGGCCGCCATGTCTCCACAACACACGAACCAAGCCGATGGTTCGTCCGCGGGGCACTTTCTCCTTGCGATCCTCGATTCTGACTGGATGTTCCTCGAAGGTCGCGTCTCCTCCCACATCTAGCTCTCCCCAGTTGATGACATGAGAGTCATCATGTAAGTACTGACGAATCTGGGAGACATGGAAGACGTCATGGACCCTCTCCAACTGAGGTGGTAGGGCCAGCTGATATGCTACCTCGCCAACTCGCCTCAGCACCTCGAAAGGTCCGATGAACCTAGGGGAGAGCTTACTCCCCTTTCCGAACCTCCGCTGCCCCCGTCGAGGGGAAACCTTCAAAAACACATGATCTCCAACCTCGAACCTCAGGGGCCTCCTCCGACGATCAGCATAAGATTTTTGCCGATCCTGAGCTGCTTTCATCCTCTCCCGCACTAGCTGGACTTTCTCCGTGGTGCTCTGCACTACTTCTGGTCCAAGAGTACCAGTCTCACCAACCTCTGCCCAGCATAAGGGTGAACGACATGGTCTTCCATACAAAGCCTCAAAAGGGGCCATGCCGATAGTAGAGTGGAAGCTGTTGTTGTAGTCAAACTCTACTAAGGGAAAGTGTCGTACCCATGATCCTCCGAAATCCAGAACACATGCTCGCAGCATATCCTCCAATGTCTGGATAGTCCACTCTGTCTGTCCATCAGTCTGAGGGTGAAAAGCAGTGCTAAGGCGTAGCTGGGTGCCAAAAGCATGCTGTAACCCCTTCCAGACTCGTGAGGTGAACCGAGTGTCCCGATCTGAGACGATAGTCTTCGGAACTCCATGCAAATGCACTACCTCATCCACATACCTCTGTGCTAAGGTACTCATGGGTCCTGACTCCTTGATAGCCAAGAAGTGAGCAGATTTTGTCAATCGATCCACCACTACCCAGATAGCATCATGCCCGCCCTGAGCTCTGGGTAGTCCTGTGACGATGTCCATCGAGACGTCGTCCCACTTCCACTCGGGAACATCTTGAGGATGAAGCAGACCACCAGGAACACGGTGTTCAGCCTTCACCTGCTGACACACCAGGAATTTAGCCACGAACTCTGCCACTGCCCGTTTCACCCCGGGCCACCAAAACTGTCCCCTCAGGCCTTGGTACATTTTCGAAACACCCGGATGTACTGCCAAGGCTGAGCTATGGAACTCACGAAGGAATTCATCATGCACCACCTATGAAACAAACAACCTCCCATGAAAGAGAATCCGATGTCGGCTGTCCTCCGACCATCCTTCCGGAGCGTTCCCCTGATCGACACGATCCCGCAACACTTCCACCTCAGGATCTCCCCACTGAGACTCTTCCACTTGTCGAAATAGAGATGACTGCACTATCATTTGATATAGGCAGCCTCTGCCACTATCCATCTTTGCATCCAGGTGTAAGGAAGCCAACTCCTCCATCGCCTTCCAGGCATTTGCCGACTCTCGGACCACATCCTTCTGCGTCCTCCTGCTCAAGGCATCAGCCACCACATTGCCCTTGCCTTCAGTATAAGAGATTTCAAAGTCGTAGTCCTGGAGGAACTCCACCCATCTCCGTTGCCGCAAGTTCAAGTCCCGCTGGGAGAATATGTACTTTAAGCTTTTGTGATCTGTGAAGACCACAAAGAGTTCCCCGATGAGGTAGTGTCGCCATAACTTTAGCGCAAAAACGACCGCTGCAAGCTCCAGGTCATGGGTGGCGTAGTTACGCTCATGGGGGCGTAGCTGCCTGGACCCGTAAGAGATCACCCCTTGTCGCTGCATCAACACGCATCCCAGGACCTGTCCCGAAGCATCACAAAATACCTCATAGGCCATCCCTTCTTCTAGTAATCTCAACACTGGGGCACTAACCATCTTTTCTTTTAGGTAGCTGAAGGACGACTCACATCGCTCGCTCCACACGAAAACCTGGTCCTTCTTGGTCAAAGCCGTCAAAGGGGCTGCTACCCGGGAGAAGTTGGGTACGAATCTCCGGTAGTAGCCTAACAGTCCGAGGAAACTCCGAACTTCTGCCACATTCTTGGGTGCTGCCCAAGAAACAACTGCCTCAACCTTTGATGGGTCGACTGCTACCCCCTGCTCAGACACTACATGCCCGAGGAAGTGCACTTCTCGGGTCCAGAACTTGCACTTGGACAACTTCCCGTAGAGCTGGTGCTGTCGGAGGACTTCCAAAACTGTCCTTAGGTGCTCTGCATGGTCCTCTTCTGACCTTGAAAAGATCAGGATATCGTCGATGAATACCACCACAAACCGATCCAGATACTCCCGAAAGATGGAGTTCATAAGTCCCATGAACACGACCGGGGCGTTCGTAACACCAAAGGGCATGACCACGAACTCGAAGTGCCCATACCTGCACCTGAAAGCCGTCTTCGGGACGTCTCTATCCTTTACCCTCAGCTGGTGGTATCCAGATCGCAGGTCGATCTTCAAGAACCATCCTGCTCCCTTCAGCTGGTCAAAAAGACCATCTATCCTCCGAAGAGGGTAGCGATTCTTGATCGTTACCTGATTCAGCCTCCTGTAATCGATGCACAACCTGAGGCCACTATCTTCCTTCCTTGCAAACAAGACTGGAGCGCCCCATGGCGACGCACTTGGACGGATATAACCCCTCTTCATCAGATCGTCAATCTGTATCCGCAACTCTCGTAGCTCCGAAGGTGCCATCCGATAAGGAGCCATCGAGATCGGATGAGCGTCTGGTTGTAGGTCTATCCCGAACTCGATATCGCGTCGAGGGGGTAGAGTCGTCACCTCCTCAGGAAAGACGTCCATAAACTCGCGGACGATCTCTGGCACCTCCACCATCTCAGCATCTACTGACTCTACTGTCAGCTCGGTCAACAAGGAGAGGAGAGGTTCCTCCCTGCTGTTTCCCTTCGGACTGCTCCGCTCGCCGGTGAAGGTAACACGCTGGCCGTCCAAACCTGAGAACTCCACCCTCCTTCGGAAACAGTCGATGACGGCGCACACAGAAAATAGCCAGTCGATGCCTAGGATGACATCGTACGGCTGAATCTGTAGCAGAAGGAGATCCCTAACTGACTGATGTGGCCCTAACATCAGTCTACATCCCCGACAAACGAACAGCAAGTCGGTCTGACCTCCAACTAGTGTGCTCAACACCAGGGGCACTGGAAGTCTCTCGGCATCTAGACCCAAGGCGCGGGCTAGACTGGGTGCAACAAAGGAGTGCGAAGCTCCGGTATCGAACAAAGCATAAGCAAGAGTGCTAAACACACTGATCGTAACTCGAACAACCTCTGGCCCTGCTGGAACTGTTGCTTCTGCGGCGTGTAACTGTCCACGCCTAGCTCCCCTGCCCCTCGGCTGTCGGCCACCTCCCCGACCACGCCCTGGTCGAGGTCCCTGGGGAGCGCCCTGAGGTCGGCCTCCTCCTCCAACGCCTGCCTGCGGAGGAGCGGGAGCTTGCTGTCCCTGCTGCTGCTGCTGGAAGGGTCTGGTTGGAAACTACTGCTGCGGCGGATGCTGGGGATGACTGCCACTACTGTACTGTACTCGATCGGGGAACTGACTCCGGAGATGTCCAGGGCTCCCGCAGATGAAGCACCGTGGTCCCGAGCCTGAAGGGAAAGAACGTGGGCCAGGGGATTGAAACCGAAACTGCTGCGGTCTGCTCCCTGCGGGTCGGAACCTGGAGGGTCCCGATGCTGGAGGCCTGATGCTGATGGCCTTCCCCTTCGATGGTCCCAGCTGGATCCCTTCTCGTGACAGTCTGCCTAGAGCGTGCATCCTTTCCACCACTTCGGCCTTCTTCTGGACCTCTAAGTATGTCGGAAGGGTAAAGGGGGTAACAACATACTGGAGGGAGGGTCGGAGCGCCTCCTCCAAACGTCTTGCCCGAGATTCCTCATCGGGAAAGAGGTCCGGAGCAAAACGTAGGAGGTCCTTGAACTTGATTCCAAGTTCCCTCACAGATATGCTCCCCTGCTGGAGGGAGAGTAGCTCCTGCCTCTTCTCCGCCTTCATCGTCGAGGAGAGGAACTCCGCCCGGAACTCCTTCTCGAAATCCGCCCAAGCAACCTCAGACTCTTTCCTATTCCCCAGGTGAAGCATCCACCACTGACGTGCCGCTCCTCGCATCTGGCTAACAGCCAAAGGAACCCAGTATTCGGTCGGGGCCCGAATCAAGCCGAAGGCTATAACTAACTCCTCTAGCCAGCCTTCCGTCTTCATATCGGAGGTGCTTCCCTCATACTTCTCGAGGGCCTGTCGTTGGAAGACTCGAAGAGTCTTCTGCCACTGGTCGTCCTCTTCCTCTCGATCAGCTCTCTGCCGATTGGCCCAAGTAGTCTTAGGGGTCTCGATCGTCTGTACCACACGTGGTCGCCTTCCAGGTTCCATAGCTGCAAGGTAAACAAGGAATGCCTAAGCCCAAGTAGTGGAGAATATCGTTCTTAGAACTTATTAAGATTTAATTTATTCTTAATTCCCAAGACATCCCAGAAACACAAGAACACAAGTCATTATGATGCATTTACCTTTCCTAGGGTCTCTACCCTGCAATCAGTGTGGCCTCAATTGGTCGTTCGGTAGGTCCATAGTCCTTGCATCGGATCACGGGGGGCCCTAAAATCCCGTGTCCTAGCCGGTCTTCCCTAGCCTAATTCACGCTCCAAGGTCACCCAACACCGTTTCCTTACCACCCCATGCAATCCTCACTGTGCCTAACTCCAGACTCCGTCCTATCTCTCAACCCAACACACCTGCCTCTGATACCATTTTGTCACGACCCGCCTTCACCAAAAGAAGGGAAGGGTCAGCAGGTTGCCAGGCCCTTCCTTCTTTAAGTTGAAGGAGAGATAATGACCCCCCGAAACCCGCCTTCAATAGGCCCCGGAGTGGCGACTAGCACCAAGGGTATAGGAAATTCTCGCAAATGGAAGGCATTACCCTTTTTATTATTTTGGATCGGGAAATAGGACAAGTCAACCACCAAAAAGGGAAGAGAACAAGTGTATATAAATAAACCCAAACCAAGCCCACATGCATGTTTAAACAATTTTTTTATAACAAGGTACAAGTACAAGGAAGCTCAAAAGTACAATGCCAAAGAAAACAAGAGAACAACAACTGCACAACTCCAACTGCCCGACTAGTAGGGTCCCACACGGCCCTGGTAGTCCTCCTGGAAACCTGAAAGCAGTTTTATATACGTAGGGTGAGCATACAAGTACACTCAGTAGGGAAGATACTAAGACTCTCGTGCACAAGTGGGGGAACGTACTAAAGTCCCGTGAGAAAGAGTAAACCAAACACCTAACAAGGCAAACTATCCATCCCAGACCTCACTAAGGCTCGCTCCCCAAATAACGCAAGTCAAGTAATATATATATAAGAGCACATCGATGTTTGGGTACCCCGCGCCACTTTCCCACTGGTTATTGAGACATCCTACGCATCGGACCAATCCCGCCATTCTCACCGCAGTCCCACTGCCACACCCGCCCGCACACACCTGGGCCACAACCACACGCAGTCCCACTGCCGAATCCCGCCCGCACACACCTGGGCCACAACTGTCACATGTAACCATGCCTGCAAACACCTAGTCCAGAACAACCACTGCCACGCCCGAAGACACCTGGCTAAAGGATCCACTGCCACGCCCGAAGACACCTGGGCCTCATCCCGAAGACACTTGGGAAACCACCTGCCGCACACACCTGGGCAACCACCACAACACCCCGCCCGATGGTTCTTGGGCTAATAATGGACTTCAGGCCATCACAGCCTGCCCGAAGATACTTGGGCTATCCGGGAAAGGGAGCAGAAAAGGAGCTAATAACTAGCCACTAAGAATAGTGTTGGGAAAAACACGCTTCCCCCATAAATGGGGGTGTTCGGCACTAAGTGCTCAACTTGGGTGGGGCGCGAATAAGAAACACAAAGATACAAGTATAGATATAGGTAACAAACACTCACCCAAAACTTAGGTTTTCCTAGCCAACCAACAGAAAACGACACCACTGCGTCCGAATCATAGTTCACGACCCTTGCCCACAAAACCATTTGTCCCAATTCTTGTTTCACGTTCAGTTAAAATGTTCAAATGATTTTAAGCACTACTGGGCAACTACCATAAGCATAACCAAGGAAAGCGTCAAAAGCATAGATCAACCAAAACACTCACACCCGGTTTTGTTAACAGAGGATCTCTCCCCAATTTGTGATATCTTAAGTGACCACTCGGATTTAAAACTCACAACCACCGAATCCATACCAACAGGAGATCCCATCCCCAAATTCATACAACCACGGAGAGTATAAAAGAACAGGGGATCCCATCCCCTCCCACATTTCCAGCAGTCGGCCCGAAAGGAAAACAACCAACCACCACTACCAACACAGTCAGGGATTTTCAGATTTAAACGACTTCACACACCCCATGATTTCCAAATCCGTGTGTTCTAACCGGGAATTATCACAGAAGGGTTGATCCTGGTGCTTTCAATTATTCAGCCGGATGTACGTGATTAACCAATTTTCACAGCAGGAGTTCACAAATTCAGTAACCCATTTAAAACATCACGAGGGGATTCATCAGTACACATACAACGACCACCAACAGCCTCAATTTTCAGAAACATAAACCAGTACAACAAAAGGAAAGATCACAGGATAAAACATAACAATGATCATAACCCCTTCCCCTTCTTTCTTTAGAACTCCGTTTATTATCTTCATTTAGGTTTGGTTCAACCCATTCCATAAGGACAAGAATAACGCCCGCCCCGCATGATACACAGAAGTGAGAGACGAAAGAAATTCCCTACTTGTTGATAGATGATCGACGTTTAGGCCGGGGGCGCGGAACTTTACGGATAACGACGCGGCGGTCCCGATGCACCCGAAGAGCAACGATCGAAGAAGGGGGAAGCCACGACCTAACCCTTAATTTATAAGAGCTGGGGACGGTTGAGATGAAAACACAAAACCACGTAAGACGAGGGAGTCGTGGGTTGACCACGTGGCTTGACTCATCATTAAAGGCGCTGGGTGGTTTAAACCGGCCCATGAATTAATGAAGCATTTAATTAAAACCTTTGTGCGCGTTTCGGATTTCCAAGATATTTTTTAACAAGGCAGAATAGGGTTTAGAACCCTATTTGCGAAAAAGGAGCGTTACTGGAACAACTTGGCAAGGCCGGGCGACGTCGGCCGGTCTCACCGGTCGGTCTCACCGATCGGTCGCACCGATCGGTCTCACCGATCGGTCTCACCGATCGGTCTCACCGATCGGTCTCACCGGTCGGTCTCACCGGTCGGTCTCACCGGTCGGTCTCACTGATCGGTCTCACCGATCGGTCTCACCGATCTGTCGCACCGATCGGTCTCACCGATCGACACCCTTTAAGTATCCGGATTTTGGCAAAGGAAGGGACCAGGGGGGGGGGGGTCTGGGTCATCACACACTTCCACCTTCGACGAATCTGGTAACTTAAGAAACTATGTTTTCTTTAAACCTTACACAAACTGTCTCCCACCACCAGAGGATCCTCAAAACCAAGAAAGGAAGTGGTGTAGACTCAATATAAAAATGTTGAGAAAAATATTCCTTATATTTATCAACTATAGGTCCTTCTAACGATAAAGGAATCTAGGATTCACTTCAGTTGTGCACTAACCCTTAATGGGGGTGTACCTTATACAAAGAGAGAAGCCAAAGACCCAACCAACCTGGTCCATTGGTCAAAAGATACCACAAACCAGAATCGAATAGATGAGGGGAACCACCATAAATCCTTCCCGAATTTTTCCAAAAGAGACCACTAACCATAACTTCAACCCAGATTACCGACCAAACACAAACTCAAAACACAGTTCAAACAAGAGGGGTTCTTGGACTCAAAACAACCCACGACTTCAACATTTTCAAAAATCCATAAGACACACCATCCCAAACTAGTCATCGAGACACCGTGTTTTCCTTTAAAAAAATTTCTTTGAGAACAAATAGTTCAGTGGTTAGTGTATCCACCAATGGTACCCCATGGGCCTCACACATGAATGTTTCCTTACCACACCGGCACCCTCCTCATATCCTTCCCAGCACTCACCCAGTCATGCCATTGACCATCCGTCACCCCATATAACCCCATGAATGTTGTTTTTCATGGAAATACCAAAGGTTAAAATAAGAATTATTTTGAATTTTCAAAACCAAACCAATCAACCAATTCCTCCTTATTTTTCTCAAAACTGATAACCACAAAATCAAACCCAAACTACATATTACAAAAAATTTTAGAAAGGAACAATCATTAAAATGAAAAAACACTTTCAACTTATTCACATCAATTTATAAACATATCATCCTATTAAAACAAATTTAAATAGTTTATTAAACTCGATTGGAAACACTTTTTCAAAACCAACTTTAACATAGTTCATGCTTTCAATAGAGGTGTAGACACACCATGTTCCCTTTCAAAAAAATTCTGAAATTTTAGTTCCACTATTTAAAAAATAAAACCTTACATAATTATTGGAAAATAATTTCAAAAAAGTAATATGCTTCTTAAAACCATGTCAGTTTTTCTTTAAAACCATACTTCCAAGTTTTCAAAACTGAAGGGCACACAACAGTGCAAGGGGAAACTAGTTTCAGTGGGTGACTTGGACACATGGTTGGAGGACATATGCAAAAAACGTCATCATAAAATAGAGTGTTTGAGGGAAATATCCACAGCTCCACATGGCTTTCCAAGCCCTGAGAGCTCACTGAGACCATTACCCAACTATCTTTTCATTTCCCCTAATCATCATCAAACCAAGAAAACCAAAGGACCCCGATAAATCCCGACATACCCTAGTGACACAAATCCCATCATGAGGTGTGGTGATTAGGAATACAAACCATAACCAGAATACCATGTCCCAAAAATCCTAACTCTAGAATATCCTGATTGTTCCCCAAGAAACATGACCCAAAGAGTTAACTTGAACCTCATTTTGATACCATTTTGTCACGAACCGAATCTGGATGTCGTTAAAACCAATGCCAAAACCAGCCCACGATAAGGACTAAAGGGTTTTACCGATCCCTATGGGTTGGAACAAGTTCCCGAAATCATAAACTGAAAATTGGGAACTATTTACCCGATTTTATTATCTTAAAACAACAAACGAACCCAATAAAATGAATCTCCATTTTTGTTACAAAACAATGATTTACAAAATTTCATAACTAAATTACATGGTTTAAAACATCACTAAAAGACTTGAAAAAATGAATAAAACCAAAAATGACATCCCATGAACCATCCTTATGTCAATAGGCACCACCATCAATCCATATTCACAATACAACACCATGATGAACTGCTAGAAACCTAAACCATTGGCATTAAAAACTATACCCAAACTTGTGAAAAAATAACCAAGTCTACTTACACCCAAAGGTTTAATTAGGGTGTGATACAAATCCCAGTAGGATACCACCACTAAGAGATTACGTGTGATAAACATTTTAGGGCAAAAATCATTTCATGTTTTGTAAATAAAAAAATATAGTGATAGTTTCTAAAAGAAGTAACATTAAAACAAAATAGTTTTGAGGTGGGATATTTTAAAGAAATGAAGCTTTTAAATAAAACCAACATGCTACTAAATTTTTCAAGACAATCATACCATATGCCTATGGTAAGCACAAAATATCAAGTGAGAACAAGAAACATGAAATAACCCCTAGGCACTAGCTCACTGTGGGTCCCAGGTACCTCGTATCTCAGTGAGAGTAACCATCACAATATCCATTCTCATGCACGAGACACTAGTAGGGAACATACCCAAAACCTAGTGGCACCCAATAATCATCATCATCACAATTTATTTAGTGTTTTAAGTGTCCATCTTTAAATGTGAAACTGAGGCCAAACCCCACGAGATCACTAGCATACTAGTACACGTCCACCGTCCTAGATACTCGAGTTTCCCTCTTGTTCTCAAACAAGCTCAACAAGACAAGAAATATAATTTTCACATGAAAATATAACTTACACATCAAAAATTCACGAAAAACTCAACATGTACATCACATAAGTCCCAAAATCCATGTTTTCATTCAAATGCATTATGAAATCATACTCACATCAAAATAGACCACAACACTTTTCACATTTCTTTAACACTTCCAAAAATCCTTCAATTTTTTTTATAAAACCATTACAAGATATTAAAAATCACATAACATCCCACTAACCTATCACATAGTACTTCTTTCATTAACAAAATTAATTTTTCACAACACACTCACACAAAACATCCCACAACCATGTTTCACACCTCTCTTTCCATTTAATAAAACATTTCAGCACTATATAAAACATTTTAAAAATGATTGACATATTAAATCACCACCTTAACTTTCCAAAACCAATATCAGGTGAACACAATCACCAAATAGTACATATAAACCCTTTTTACCACTTTGTTTAACCAAATAAAACATTCACAATTTTCATAAAACCAACACAAGGGTGTAACTATACTTCACACACAAAACCCATTTCAAATCCCCCATTAAAGGCCTAAAACATACCAATACCAAACCAAATCAAAATTGTCAGACATATAAATTTTTATTACACCAATCCCAAGTGTTATAAAATTACCTCAAATAATACCACAAAAGATACACATGAAAAGACACATTTTCATAAAACACCTTCAATGAGAAAGACAAGGTTTTTCACCTAAAACCCATTCAAAAACCCGATTTTAAACCCAATGGAACACCCATAAAAAACCAAAGAAGAATTGGGAGCCCAAAAAAGATTTATTAAACCAATTTAATATGTTATAAAATACACCCAAATAATATCCCAAGAGTTACACATGAAAAACACCCAATTTCAAGATAAAATAAAACTATAAAATTAAATGCTTACCAAATCCTTTATAAATTTTTTTTTCACAACACAAAAAAGATTAGTAACATGATAAATTAATAAACAAAGTAATATAACTCATCATAAAATGGTTACACATGGAATCAACTACCTTTTGTGTTGAAACCCTCAAAACATGGTGCGAAACATCAAGCACACCACCGCCGCACCACAAGGAAGTGAAGAGAAACCTAAAATCTCAAGATTACACAAAAATATACTGAGTCAAACCTTAGGTTTTAACCCTAACTTCTGGACATTTTGGAACATAATTAAAGAGCTATGAAACCCTAAGGAAATGGAAGAAAATTAAGTGAGGAACACTTACTTGAAGGAATCTTGGAGTTTCCCCACAAAAAACCCAATAAAAAAAGGGTTCCATGGGAGTTTGAGGGAGCTTGGAGGCCTCCCATGGATACTGGTGTTTAATAGGGGAAGAATAGAGCATATTAGACTTATTTCTGAAAGGGGAAAAATGGATTTTCAAAATTATTTTTAATGACTCGGACACACCTGCACAGTTTGTAACCGTGCGACCAAACTGTACGACCTGTTATGGACACCCAAAACCACGCCATTCTCCTCCAATTTCAGGGGGTCCAAGGGGAAACTAAGGGGGAACGATAGGGCAATGATATAGTAGAAAAATTCTCAAAAAAAATCACTCTTTTCCACTAAAAACTCATCAAACTCTTGGGTACAAGCCACCTCAACAACTTACCCCATAAGTTGTGCCACTAGGATTGTCACTAATCCATCTCTAAAACACAAAAAAATCACACCATTACTTTGAAAAAATAAAACACCAATTACCATATAATACCTCCAAGACCAAGGTCATAGGTTAAGAACACAAGAGACACCAAAATTCCAAACCCGGAACACCAAGAAACCTAGAGAAATATAAGAATCAAAAGAGGATTTAAAAAAGTAATGGAATTGAAATTCCAGCTGTGACATAAAGAGATTTCAGTAAATAAGAACAACGTACAAGGCCCAATATCCCATGGTAAATACTGACATAAAAAAACTGAGATAAATGAACTAAATAATACATAAAAACTAACATAATACCCACCAGAAAGAAACACCACCAAAATCATCTTGGAATGATATCCACATTTACTAAAATATTTAATAAACTATACATCATCTACATAGAAAACACATGTTGAAACATGTCCTATGTTATGGTGATTATAAGAATATCCAATATGATATCATGAAAACAAAAGTGAAAAAATAATAAATCTAATCAATAGGATAGAAACAAATACAATTTATGTAAATTGACAACTAATGTCAAATTGGTCTTCGATTGTCACAGATTAGTTCCATAGATGATATACATAGAAATAAAGCTAAATTACCAAGAGCATAACATATCCAAAGTACCCAAACTACCCAACTTTCTCCACCTACATATCATTCATCTATAGTAGTATTGGGGGACCTATACCTCGCTAAAGAGTGAACCACAGTTGAGGGGATACCGACCCCTACGGAGGACCTATGTCTTATCAAGTGTAATGTGCATTAATTGTGGGATTTAACTACTACATTAGTGTATGACCAATACCCCCATCTTAAATGGAGGTTATGTACTCTACTAATTATATGGATTCCCCATTATTTATAATGGATATACCACCAGGGGTTACCAATCACTTTTCTTCTCTAAGAATATATCCCAATATTTGTCATCACCTCTCTAAATTTATAGAAAATAAAATAATTTAATTCATTAGATAAAATCATTATATTATGAAGAGACACATAACATCACATTATACAGGAAAAAACTACTTAAAAATGACTATTCATGTGTCCAAAATCGACACTCAGGTGAAAAAACATGAAGAATTCTATGAGCTATCTAGTAATCTACATATACTCAGGATTACACATTTTTTAATCCTTGAAGGTACTTGATCACATTCCACCATGGTCTAATTCATGTTTCATTGAACTACATGATGTGTCCCAATATGGTACATAGTGTTTGGGACCCTTGGTTAAGCTAGACATGTACTATAACATGAGTTCAGGTCATGTATAAAATTACACAACTTATAATTTGTATTATATGATGTATAAAACCACATGGAATGGTTGGACTATATATTGGGTAAAATATGAGTTATATCTCTAGTTGTACATATCATTCTTAGTGAAAAACATAGAGTGTGGGTCTGATGAGTTTACCAGGCATGTGCTCGGGTACATACCGAGGCACTCAATCAAAAAATACATGGTGTGTTACTTGAGTTGATACCCAATATAAAATTTATAGTAGTGAAAAAACCATAGTGTCATAGGACATTAAATAGATGGAGTGTTTCCTATAATAATTCAATTCATGTAGTCATGTTTTCCAGATCCATACCAAGAAACCCTCTATGTTCCTCCTCTTGAACAACACCGCCACCTGTTCATTTGGTTATGCCTCTGATGATGATTGAACCCAACACCCTAAGAGCCTCTATAAAACGTCACTAACAATTCACCTTCCATTAATCACCACCACCATCATTCAATATTAAAGTAACTCTTGGGACCACATTAGAATACCATTTATTCATATCTGATTCCTAATGAAAATATGATTTTATGACTACTCTCAAATTATGCACCTCTAATTAATATTTAAAGCCTTATGTGAAGAACATGGAGTAAGAAATTGAATAAAAAGAGATTTTGGGAAGACTAATCACCCAAAAGGGTCACATTTGAGACTTATTAATAACATGAAAAATGAGAATGGGATATATCAAATACATGTTTAACGAGGAATGTATTTGGAATTAACATAGAGAAAATTTCAATTTATTGAGAATTATTTTACTAATGAAGATTAATCCTTAAATAAAAATAAAAACTATAGTATAAAAATTTAAGAAACATAATTTAATGTGAGGGTTTAGATTTGAATTAAGGACTCATACTCATGTTAATCCTGTAAAAAATTAGTCACTAAATAATCAAAAACATTGGATTAAAATAAATTGAGAACAAAAGTTTAATTTATTTTCACAACATAAAAATGATCTATGTTAAAAGATTAACTCAATATATATTTTTATTAAATATTCAAGTAATAATTATCCATAAATAATTAACATGATCCATCATTATAAATCATGATAATCCAAGGAAGAATAGATTTTTATTTATGTAGAACATGGTGATTGAAAACATTAAAGTGTCCTACCTTGATGTTGAATAGACACTATTTCAATGATTCCTTCTTAATCCACATTCATTATTGAAACCACCATGAAGAACAATAATCCATCACATGAGAGACAATATATATTATCTATAAAGTTATCAATATTGATAATATCCATTAAAATATAACATTTATAACAGTTTTTTGATAATAAAACACTACTAATGCATTAATAACAAAGTAATTAAAATAAAAAAATACTCCTTCCATACAAAAATTCCTGGATATAAAAATTTATATCCCAAATTAACCATTTAAAACACCACATAAGTGTCAAAATTTCTATTCAAAAACTTATATAGGAGTTATTAATTATTTTTATCCATGAATATAAAAATAATATATTTTTTTATACAATTTATTTTTCAAATGCACACTTCAAAAATAAAAAAACTTTAATAATCTAGATAACTAAAAATATTATTTAACCATACATAAGAAAAGTTAAAATAGACTTATTTTATGAGGATTTATCTACCCTATTATCTTTTTGAGGGACCTGAGAAACAACATAATTTTTTGAATCAATATATGAAATAAAATTAATACATTAGGGTGATAACCTTCATAAATAACATTTCCATTCTATGAAATATTAAAATTAATTAGTGAATACATATATAAACAGAGGTAGTTCCAACATCTTTGCATCACTAGATGAATTGAATACACAAAATCCTCTAACTCCATATGAATAGAAATATAATGTCTTTAATAATAATTGATGTAGCCAATGATTTTTTCTAAAAAAACTAATACAACCTATAAACTCTAAGACATTATACCCACTAGAAACGTGAATCCTCCAAAATATAGATATGTTATAAAATGAATCCTAATATTAAACTATCTTGTATCACTTCAATCTTGTAATCTTATACCACGAAAAAAACTAAAATAGTTAATAGATAAAATATTTTTCAAAATCCTCACCAATCTTCTTGCCAAGATCATGATGAATATTTTAAGTCCTAAATTCTATTATTGATATATTTATTATGAATTATATAATTTAGGAAGAAGAACCAATAATTGGTAATTCAATAATTAAGGAAAAAATATTAAAGAAACCCTTTATCATTCTAAATAAATAAAATCCATCAATATTCTAATTTTTTTGAAATAAACAGTTAGTGAAGAAATTGGGACCATTAAAACTATTATAGTTGATTTAAAAAATATATTTCTTAATTTATTCTTGATTATATAATTTCATGGGAATTGATTATATTTATTAGTGAACAATTAAGGATTGATATAAAATAAATGATTTCTCTTAATATGTAGGGATTCATTGAAAGTATTTTGATAGAAGTGTATGATGTAGTATTTTTGTTTACCCTTATCAGAAAAAACCCAACTAGTTATTAAATTATTAAATGTTTTATTGATATATAAAACTTTTGATAAGATATTAAATAAATCATTTTTTCTATCTCATTATTAGATTCATTTGACCTAAAAATTTTCATTGATAAAGTTCTCTTTCATATTCAAAAGGGAATATAATCTTGCTAAATCATTGATTTCCTTATTGAATTCTTCTTCAATGAAGTTAGTCCATGATATATGCATAAATACCATTATCATTAAATTCTTAATTTTATATATGACTGACCATATATTTATATTCAATATATTATAAGAAATCGTTATTGAATATAAATTTTTTAGGTAATGTCTCCCTTTTTGTACATAGATTATTTAAAATAGGATGATGATCTGAGTTGATCTTAAACATAGTTATAGAAGTGAAACTCTAATATTGGTCATGGTCTTGAATACTATCAATGGTCCTATCATGTTTACTGGTAGAAACTATATACACTCACTTTCTATACCGTGTATACTTAACCACATATGAATTAACATCAATTAATGAATTATTTTATCTGAAACATTTAGATTCCATTGAATAAATAGAATCATAAGAAGAAATGAAATTTTTACTATGGTTTGTCAAAGTTTTAAAACCCACATTTATAATCCATGGTAATTTAATCTCTTCAACAAGATAATAAAATTCAATCCATAAATCCCACCTTTCATGGTATCTTTTAAAAGTATAGATTAAAAAGAAAAAAATCCACACATTGAATTTAGATGTACATTTGACCATTTTCTTAATAAAATTTAACATAGAGATATTTGAAATCAAATGAAAATTAATCACCTATAATGGTTTAAATAGAAGATTCATACTCATTAATTTATATAGTCTTGTAACCCAACCTGTCTAGTTTTATACCATTGAAAATTCTAATGTTAACCATAGGTTTATCTAGGACAAAATCAAGTGGTTTATATTTAAATATAATATTAATAAGGGATCTAATATTTAGAGTTTATTGTCCACTAAAAATTCCAAAATAGGATGTTTTTCTTATTCTCCCTTTAAATTTTTTTCTTTGCACTAGATTTTAGAATATTTTAAAAAACTATTTTGGTTCTATTTATTATTGTTATGGTGTTATCCTGCTTATTTCAAATTCCATTACCTAAATAATTAGGTTCTTATTGAAAAAAAAACTCTTCATATTCCATTTCCTATCTATATTCCATTGATCCTTGGTAATCTATGTGATCAAAAAATTCTTATCCATCTTATGCACATGAGATTCCACATACTAATGTTCCTCTAAAACTATTTTACTCTAAGAGCTTTTCATAGATAATTAATGTTATGAAACATTAAAATTTTCATTTTTTTCTCACATATTATCACCATATTAAAAAAATATAGAAAAGAACCATTTTTCCTTTAACTTTATTATCTATAGGGGAGTAGGTTAATTCCTCGAATGATTAATTTTATGATAATTATATTTTAAAATATTATTGGAATCATTTTTCTTAGATATATCCCCAATTAAAAATATAATATTCATTTATCTTGTACTCTATACTGAGAAATTTACATTTCCTCCTTTCATATAGTGTATCTTTAGAACAACCATGTAATTGGATACCAAGTGTCTAACCACTTTGAGAAAATTACAAAAAGGTGGGATACATTCATATTCAATTTGGACTTCAATTTTCATACCATTTTCTTCCAAATTAATAAAAGTTGGTTGTTCATTTCATGATTATATTCAACTATAATTCCTTTATAGTTACCAAGCCTCCCCTTTACCCTATTTTCATCAGGTTTGAGAGGTGTACCAATAGACAAAGCAATGTCACTAAGGATTTGAGGATTCTAGAAAAACTATATTAATCCATAAAGTGTAATCAAAATCTATTTATACATATGTTTTGATGAAAATTTATTATAGTTTATATACCATTTTGATAATCGAAAAATCCATTTTTTAAAATTTAGATTACTAAGATTTCATACTTTTGATAGAGTATAAAAAGTGTTAATGATAACATGGTAATAACTCATACCAATAGAAATTAATATAAATTATCATTATCCCCAAACCATAGATAGTTGGATATTAAATTAAACAAGTGGAAATGTAATAGATACCTTAGATAAAATTATTAGACTTGTAAGGAAAAACTTATGTAAGTCTATTTTTTCTTGAGAGATTATGGATTAGAAATCACAAGAATTGTTTGATCAGTCTCCTTAATAATTTTTTTTCCTCCTAGAAGATAAATGAATAAAGATTCATCCTTCAACCCATTAAACACTTCTATAAAGGCTACTCCATTTCCGAAGGTTCTTTAACTACATAAATATTCCACACCATCCATATAGAATTGAAGCCATCCCAACCAAATACCCACAATAATAATAATAATAACAAAAAAATAATAACAAAAAGAATAATAAAAATAATTTAGACTAATAGTAGTAGAGACAAGTTAAATGTAATATACACATACTAACAAACTAACTCTTGGTGTACCATGAAGAAAAAACCAAAATTACATCCCCAATTGTTGTAAACCCCCAAACACAGAACTATAGTACTACATAGTGGCCCACTACAATGTCCTGCTATAGTACTGCTATATTTCACCACTATAATACCACTATAGTGTGCTTCAAAAATTTTAGTTACATTCAATTACTATAGTATAACTAATATGGCTAGCTAAAATTATTACATAGTGAGCCAATAAATTATCCACCACCAAGAATCGGTCACAAGTCTCTGGGATACATGAAAAAATCCATAGCCAGTAGGCTACATGCTTTCCTGCTGCAACTATAATAATAATAACAATAATAATAGTTATTATTATTATTATTATTAGTATTATAGAATTATTATTAACATCGATGGTAGTTTTTTATTATAATGAATCCTATATATCTATCATGACATGATGAAAGCACAGACCCACATACACATATAAATATGAAATCATCATTAAATAATACCATATTTTATATTGATATCAAATTAATGAAATCATATTCCATAATACATTTTTAAATTTAAATTTAAATTATATATATATATATATATAACAATTTAAAATACAGTTCCTAACCCAATACATTTTCCATAATTGTCCTACACAACTCCCAAAAATTAAACTATATTGTTATAGAGTAGAGAATTATAGCACCCAAAAGGACACACTAACACACCTATGGATCCCCACCATTTGAAACATATTAAGTTTGAAATATTATGGTTTTCCATAATATTTAAATATTTATAATTTATATTCATTTTTTAAAATAATTTTATACAAAGTTCCAAATTATATTAGAAATTAAAATTAATTTAATTCTAAAAAATCACTGTTTTAAAGAATCAGGACATAAAATTCTATAATAAAATTTTGAATACTTATTTCATAGTTTATTTTTAAAGACACAATCATATTGAAAATACCCATTAATTTCATAAAAAATTAACAAAATCTACATTTTTCTGGGAAAATACTAAAATAGGTCACCATAGTAAAAAACATACATATTAATGGATTTTAACAACTATGGAGACATATCATCTAGAGTGGACAAAATCATCATAAAAAATAAAATACATCAGTATAAAAATATTCTTTTTTTAATAAAATAAAATAATATTCTATTAATAGCTTAAATATCAAAAAATAAAAATAAATCATTCTCTAAAGAAAAATTACTAAATAGGATGAAAATCACAGATAACAATTCAAATGTATATGTGAGTAACATTTATTAATTAAATCACCCCTAATAAGGTAATAATAGAAATATTGATTACGATACAATTTTCTTATAAATTTCTAGAGTTATTCACATGAAACAATCATAACAAGTAAAAAAATTTACATTTATTAATATACAAATATTCTGATGATATGTGAACCAAAATTTTTTTGACTCTCGGTTGAGCCCTACGAACCTTTTTTAGTCTAAAAATATAGTACTCGATACATTTAAACAAAATCCTCAATCATAACTATGGATATAACTAAATAACTATAAATCCAATAGAAAAATGAAAATTTATAAAATAGGCTGATCATTATTTTTTATGGGTTACATCTGAAGTTTTGGAAATTCTAAATATAAAATACCAAAAAAATATAAAACACCATAGTAATACCACTTTGTAATGTCCCTGATTTGGATACTTTAATACCACTCAAACCAAATGTAATGCCCCAACACCAGAAGTCTAGAGTCAGTGCATTATTTTAATACATTGGCATGATTACAAATAATCAAATCCTGATGGACCGACCAATTTAGTATCCTTGGAAAATAGATTACAAACATGAACATTACATTACAAATTAGAAAAATAAAACACAACATAAATGATCCTTTGAGAATGCCATTAATCACCACAATTATCCCTGCTTATAAATCATAATACGCTTCTTGGAATCCTAGGAAAATAAAACATAAGAAAGGGGTGAGCTCAAACGGCCAATAAGGTTAAGCAATACAACGGATGATAACATACACATTAGGCATGGTGAATAATTTAAAACACATGCCTTTACATAATAAACATGAACACTTTATGGTAGAAATATGATATGAGTAAATAATTTCATAATAAATCAAAGTCATGGGTATTATACTAGTCGAATAACCATATGAACCATCAATAATATTTTCATAATGAGGGAATGTATATTGCCGAACTTTCTGAAACATTTTGTCAAGGTGTCGGCCAAGATGTCTAAAAATGATTAAGGCCTCAGCCAAAACCATATATCAAATTGGAAAAGGCCTCATCCAATTCCATGTATAATTGTCCCATTAGACCTACCAATGCATCGAGGAGCTATAGCAGGCTCGACCCATCACTTAATAAGTCCAATACATTCCTCATAAGAAAGGTTTGAAACATAACATAAATATTCGTATTGAAACTAGTATACATATTGTCAATAATTTATCCATAAACCATGAATGGTATAACAATAACACATTCACCATGAAAAATATCACAAAACCTTCAATAAAATATGGAATATTTGTATCATAATAAATCAACTTCAAACAAGTGTAAATTCCATCAAAGGCTGTTTACATAGATGAAAATTATTTGTAAAACTCTTTGAGAGAAATATCCATTTTTCATGAAAACATTTAGCAGTCACACAATTTAGAAAGGAATACATAGAATGAAATTTTTGAATCAAAGTGTCCCACACCACTTTGAAACTTTTTAAAGGAATTAACATTTTAAAAACATTCATGTCCATAAAAATAAATCCTTAGAAACAATTTTTAAAACATGGACATTAATGAGAATGATTTAGAAGAATAAATATTTAAACCATTTAAAACGACGATCTAGTCAAAAAGTCCCATCCATAAAACCTTAAAATATTCCTTTTAAAAATATTTTTATGAAACATAGATGTGGGTGATAAAGAGATCCCAGTATATACTCACTTAAAATCATCCTCAGATAATGAAGAGATTGTAGAATTAACCATTAACTTGCACTTTCCTTTGATCGAGGGTAAATTTAACCTCCTGTATAACGAGAATAGTATGTTATTAAATTATAAAATAACCATATTCATATTTATTATGTTTTACATGATTTATTTATGACTTTATACTATCCATTTAATAATGATTTCCATGTTAAATTAACATTTTGTGTAATAATCTCTTTCTTTATCATACGTGTTTTAACTTGTTATTCATGATCGTATCACTTAGATTGTGATTGAAATACTTATATAATATAATACATGATTTATATATATATATATATAATAAACATATGTATAATAGGTATATATATGAAATAAAAAACACTATTTATGGAGATGGTAGGCCGTACGTATGCATAAATGTTGTTTCTGTTTTCATATCGTATTGAACAGAAGTAAGTGAATAAGATATATGTAAGTACATATATATATATATATAAATTATAATTATTATTTCATATATTACATACTTTCTAATAATATATATTTTTATAATCATCGTTGAATGGTGAATGTGGAAATGAATCTCACCGCGTCGTGGTGACGGTAATCTGTACATATGCACGAGCGACAATATCATTATTTTGATGGTGGAATCATATCTAATTGGATGGTATATCATATATAAAGAATAATTAACATGTTATATTTATTATTTACATCATTTATACTCATTATTTTACCCATCCAAATAATTAAGTGTTTGAATAACAAACAACACCACGACGTGGAGACGGTAATCCGTATGTACGCACGCATGGTGAATTTATCATTTATAAGATGGATAGAATAACGAATATGGTTGTACCATATTTATAATAACATAAAATTATATAGGAGGTACTTGAGTTTTTATTTTTTTATGGAAACAACAAAGAAATAGGAAGTGGAAGAAGAAAAGAACATAAAAGAGGGTGGTGAAATTATTACCTCTTCTTCGGGTGTTTCCTTTTGAGTTGATAAAAAGGGGTCCTTAGGTTGGATTTATGATCATTTTAAGGACTTTAGGATGAATTTAGTATAGTTTATATTATATTTGGATGGGGGTTGTCTGAGCCAAATGGCTTTGGTGGAGTGAAATAAAGAGAAGGGGAAGTGCCCTTTTATAAGAGGGGTGAGGGTCACTTTAGTAAAAGCTTAAAATATTATTTGATAATAAAAATATCTATTTAATAATGGCTAAAAAATGATTTATTTAATAAATAATGTGGGTATGGGTCTAAATATTCTCAAATAATAGGTTTTAGACAATTTTAGGTCACCATATTAATCATATCTTTTAGATTTAACTCTTAGTTAAATAATGTAACTTTTACCATGTCTTCTTGTATTATTATAATAAATGGTTAATAAAATTACTATAAAATTCACAGAGAACCACAATTTGTTCATTATTTATATATATAACCTTATATAAGTCATTTTTACAAATCTTATATTTTTATAAATATTATATCAATTAATATTATTGTATTTGTTTTAAAAACTCATTTATGTCAATTTTGACACTATTTGGTATTTAGTATTTTGTGAAAGTCAAAAAAAACTTTATTACTTATGTAAAAATACATTAAATAAATAATAACATGTCATATTTACATATAAAATTAGTTTATGGAATCAAAACATTAAAATTATATTTATTTTAATATTTACAATATCCTTTATCTGATTCTTTAATTAATAAGGAAAATATTTCATCATTATTATGTCATAAATAAATATAGTTATGTTATGTATAAAAATTATAAAAAAATTATAATAATTTAGGAAATATTTTTATATTTAAAATGAATATTTATAGTATAAAATATCAATTAAATAACCCCATATAAAATGTTTTTACTAAAAGATACATGCTTTTGTTATTTTTGTCTTTACTTTAGATTAATTAATATAAAATGTCATTATCACTCCCATGTGGCTCCATGGGGTACAAAATATACCCAAGGATTCCCATGGTCTGAAATGTATCAAAAAATATGAATAGAACACATGTTAGGGTAGTTTAATATTATTATAATAATATTTGTTTACCTTTATTTACCAGATTTACCCTTTAACCATGGTAAATAAAATATTTACTAAAGTAAATATTCATAATGTATAAAAATAGAAGTTAACTATTTAAAAAATTTGAAACTCTTGATTCCAAATATGAAATCAATTTTTCCAAATTTAAAACACATAAGTGGAAGAAATTAATTTTAAATTAATTCTCGTTGTCAAAACAAAAAGCGTGTTTTTAAGAAATAATTACTATCAAAAGATTGACACTTGTTTATATCCAGTTTAAATGTGAAATTAAATAAAATGACCTAAATTATATTAAATTATAAAAATATAATATAATTATATTTTATAACCACTCAAATTTATAATTTAATAATATAAATTATTTTGATTAAAAAAGTTTTTTTCAATCAAAATTTAGTATTTTTCACTAGTCATCAAAATATGAAAGTTATCAGAAAAGTACCAAAAATTTATCTAAACTAAATTTTTATGTCCCAATTATAAATAATAATTTAATTTCATTAAATTTAATATATGAAAGTTTCAAATATTCTTTTAAAAAGGTTCGCCATTAAAAGGCGGTAAAATTTCATTTTTTGGAAAATACTTCTTTTACCTGAGAAAAATGAATTTGTTATTATATTATGTCTAAGAAACACATAATATGGATTATAAAATTATATGGAGTATATAAAATTCAATATTCAGTTAATAATATTCATAACCTCTTTTGAATGGTTATTTTGGTAAGTCGTGGTGCGCTCGAACTCGGTGTTTCATGTGACTCGAGTTATTAAATTTTTTTGAAGAGATAATGTACTATGAAATCTTGGGGGTGTTACACCAGATCATCACTAGCCTAGGTGTGTTCGATATTATATAGAGGATGAATACTATCACCACAGGTCTCGGGTTATAATTTCATAATGATTTAGATTCTTTGAACATTAAAATGTGTAAATTAAAAAGACTATTTTTTGTATAAACCATTCATACATCATAAGATTATAAAATTTAAAATATAACTTTTAATTATTTATAGTAATTATTAATCAATGATAACTAGTGTATCTGGACATTCATATCATAACTCTATAAATATATTTATAAAACAAACAGAAAATATAGTCTAAACATTTATAATACAAGATATATACAATAAGAAAAACAAAATAGGCCCTAAGATTGTAAATTTTTTAAAAAATAGATATATGATGGATGATAATATAGTAAAACCTAATCCCAATTTCCTCAACACATTATAGAGTCCTAAAAAACTCTAAATTAAGAAATCCCATCATGCGTCCATACATAAATATAGGCATATATCAATACGTGGAATGAAAAAAGATCAGATGCAAGTCCACCTAATTAAACATGTATGGTGTGAGCACATTAACTTGGTAGGTCTCCATTAATGGTGTCTCAACTCTTACATATGAATATAAATTTTTTTTCCTTCACATATGCATATAAAACAATAAAGTATCTTTCACAAAAAATAGTTAAAGCAATGTGATGACTAGAAATAAAATAATATATAGATCAATACTAACTATAAAGTTTTACTCCAAGTACTAAGAGGATCCCAACATATGTATAAATGATTCTATCTTAGCTTACAATCCTAGGAAAGAGAATATGATATAGTAAGGATGAAATGAAACTCTCCTTGGGGAAAGGGAATGGGGTGTACTAAATTCAAGGAATTATTATAGCCCATCCCATTAGGAAATGCAAATTCATAGTGATATTATAATCCATCCTATTATGTATAATAATATTTGAGGCATAGTGAACCCATTATACTTCTAAAGTTGTGTTCTCTATTGGCCAAGATACATGATTAAGGATTTCATAAATACATATCCCCATTAATATTATTAATATATCAATTTAGTGATATAAATATGTATTAAATCACTAAATATTATCAAGGAAAACTAAATGTGAAATCTAAAAAAGGTGTAATAGGTTTTATATAGTCTAGTAATACTAAATGTGACATAAAAAAATTAATAAGAGGTAGTGTAACTTAAGAAAGGTATACTAAATAAGTAGGATAAACATGGAATAAGAGGTGGCCTTTCAAAACATTACATACTGATTTGGAAAAAAAATATAGGAAGTACACATGGCCTTAATAATATTTAGGACTCACTAATTGTATTCAAAATACACTACACATGACATAAATATCAACCAACACATATTAGTGTTATAAAAAATAGGAAAAAACATGGTATAAATGAAAATGAAGACTTATTAATTTCATTCCAAATAAGAAATTATAAAAGGTATGAATGAGAATCAAGACATATTAGTGGAATGTAAAATATGAAACTATACATGTATTAAATACAAATATATAGTTAATAATTATATTCTAATCATGAAATTACACATGGAATGAAAAAAAAATCAAGAGTCAATTAATGTTTAGTTTTAAACCAAACCCATACTTGATACCTTATAAAAAAATTAATTTAGTTTTTAAGAATTTAATGGGTAGTTGAAACAAGATTTATCTTGGGACTTTAAAAAATAAACATATCTATCATTTATAAAAATAAGGTTATGTTTACAAACTAATATTTATATTTATCACTTTAACATAACATTACAACTAGTGTCGATGGAATCTAATATTTTGGTTTAAAAACCCACATCACAATAAAAAATTCATCATAACTAGTGATGCCTATGTTTATGGAACAAAAATAGGGTTTCAAAAGAAATCCATAATTGGCATATTAATAAACAATTATAACTAGTATTTCAAAAAAATTATGTTGTGTTAAAACTAATTCCATATATAACACTCAATATAAATTAAAAATTTAAGGGAACAATGAAGTATAATCATAAACATAAGAAACAAACTCCATTTTATATTATTAAACCACTTGGACATTTATAAAAAAGTTAAAATATGTATCCATATCAATGGAATATTATCAAAAAATGTAAAATATATATTTAATTATTTAAATATTAGGTAAAGTGATGATTAAAACTCTTTTACATACTTAGTTATATCTATTGAATTCAAGAATTTGCTAATAATTAATAATTCTGGCTAAGGATAACGAAAAATTTAATAACCATAAAAATATTGAAATAAAACATTAATTGATATATTATAAAAATATCATACCCAAAAACCCATAAAACCCATTCAGTTTATAAATAAATATTATTTAATTAATTAATATAAAAAATGAAACATTTGTTCATAATTTATAGAAATATATTTATATAGATTTTATTAAAACAAAGAAAATTATTATTAGACACAATACTAGCATAACCTAACTATAAGATAATTCAGGTTCGGGACCAACTACCCAAAACCAATCATTGGAAATCTCCACACAAAATAGAAACCTAAAATGGTGTTTCTGAAAAGTAATAAATTCAAAAAAATAATGAATTAAATTCACCATAATAAAATTCCATTATCACTGATACCTAAAATTTAATTAAAACCCTCTCATAAAATTTATTGAATATATATAGACCTAAATAAATAAAATAACTGATTTACTTAATCAAAATAACCCTAATTTTAATCATAATAATTTACTAAACACCTAATATTCATTAATTTTATTGGAGCATCAAGATAATAAATAAAATTGGAGTAGTCGACCACTAAGAAATTTTAAATAGAAAGAAAATCTTAGTGGATTACTTTTATAAATAAACAAGAAATCCATAATCCTGACATGATTTTTCTATATCATGTAGAAATAAAAACCTAATTTTACTTAGATAAAATATATGGAGAGGGAATGGAGATTACATTGCTTTAGTTATTCACATTATACCCGAGCAACATCAATTTAATGAGTAAGGAATAAGAATCAGATAGGAAAAGGGAGATGGTACTGACCCCATGTCAACCTCCTCTATCATGCGATGAACCCAAAATGACCCATGTGTGTTTTTTTATTTGGGTAATCACATCCAAGAACCAACATAAATATTTAATTCCACTCAAGGACCCAGAATGAATAAAATAATGAAGGAACATGTATATTTATAGTATAAGAAGAAATGACACCTATACCCCTCTAAATTTATAACTAAAGACCATAGAAAATCCAATATCCCCTCTACCACACCTGTCCCAACATTTTACACCATCTCCCTCCTCTCCAGTATATGTATTCACACCATCCACCTCTTCCTTGTGGATAAATTCCCACTATCACCCCTCTCCCATGATTTCCCTCTATCACACTCCTCCTCACATCTCATTTTATAGTCATACCCTTACTCATGTGCTCTTCCCACTAGAACTCTCCACTATTACACTCTTCCCACTACTATTTTCTTCTTCCATATAAGAAATCCCACTTTCTCAATTACCACTCATACCATAATCTATTTTATTATGGGATCTACCTCCCGCACTTCCTAGTCTCCCTGAAAATAGAATTTCACTCTCGATTTTCTCTCAGTGCCTCCTATCTTTGTACAGATAATAAGACATTTTCAGAAATCATTCCTTTCACTACTCTAGTTTCGTCCTAGATATATTTTCCTATAAATTTTATTTCCTATATATTTTTTCATTTAAATTGTTAATTTATGTTAATATAAATTTAAAATGAGTTTTAATGTCTTATATTTATTAATTTTGCAGGTTGACTGATATGAGTTGATGGATTTATAAAAATAAATGTTCTATTATTTTCATTTTGATAGAGTTACTATCAATGATTCACATATAAATATTCATTATGAATGTGGAAGATTAATGGGTTGAGTTTTAAAAGAAATAATTTAATTTGATTAAATATTAACATTATTATCATTTATTATGAAGTGTGATGTGTCAATTTTAGAGATAAAATACTCTTTATAGTTTGACATAAGTATATTTTCAATACTTATAGATGATTAGGAAATTACACAATTGTTCACTTTTAGTTAATTTATTTATCATGCATAATTAATTTCAAGTTAGAGTAATGCTTACACTAAATAGTCGACATTGATCAAAGGTAATGATATGAAAAAATTGTTTATATTAATACTTTTCACATTTTATTGATGAATTAATATTTGATATTTAAATTCTTGTGTTGAATTAGTTGGTTAGAATTCACAAAAAAATTATCATCTGAAGATGATGTTAAAATGTTACACTATTAAATTAAAATAGTTCCATATTTTATGCTAGATTGAAAAACCATGAAGTGGAATGAATTGTTGGTTGATGTTGGCCAAATTTTCTCTTCAACCAAATAACTGATGTCCATGATCTTCAAGTATGACATTGAATGCAGGTTTGACTATTAATTATTAATGAATAATATTGAAATATTATTATGAAATTCAATTATGAGAGTTGTTAATGGAAGTTGAAAACTTTTGGTATGAGGAATTAAACACCATTTATTTTTTTTTGAAATATATTCAAAATGATCACACACACTCAACTCAAGATAGATTGAAATTTTATCACAAAACAGGGGAATAATTAATGTCATCTATCATTTGTGATGGGGAGAAGTTAGATGTTGAAAAATATACCAATGCGATTAGAGTTTATGTGTACATAAACTATAGTATATCCCTTAAATACCATCATGTGATAAGATGAAAGGAAAAAGTTATTGGGAAAATATATAGTTTTTTGGAGAAATCATATATGTCAATCACTTGGATATGTAAATAATTAATGGAAATTTATTAAAAATAGTAACTATATGGGTAGCATCAGGAAATGAAAAATTTGAAATATTTTTCAATGCATATAGTTTCTGCATCAATGGTTTATTATTAGGTGCATGACCTAGGTTTTATGTAGATGTATGTCACCTTAGTAGTCATTATAAAGCTATGTTGTTGGTAGAATCGATATATTACAAGGATGTAAAACTATTCCCATTGGCATATTAAATTTTTAAGGGTGAAACATATGATTATTGGACATGGTTTTTAAAAAACATAAATCAAATTGGAAGTCTTATTCAACTGGTTATCACATATGATAAAAAAAAATACTATTTTGAGTTTTATTAGAATAATATTTTGGGGAGATAGACATGAATAATGTTATCTTAATGTGAAAGAAAATTTTATCTCTAAAATTACAAAAATAAATAGGGGAATGATAATAGGAACTAAGTTAGATTCATTGAAATTATTTAATTCCATTTCTTATTCTCAGTTAAACTTTGATTTTGACATTAATATGATAAATTTGAGAAAGTTTTGTCTAGAATTTCCAAGACGGGTTGAAAATGATGGTGATGTTGATAGGTGGACAATTTCATAATTTCCGCACCATAAATGGGGGAATATGAATACCAATTTAGCCAAATCATTCAATACTTGGCTTGTTAAAGAGTGAAGATACAATATTTGTGTGTCGATTAATGAACAACCTAAATAATTGTGTAATAATTATTTTCCAACTAAGGAAGAACTAGAAAGTTAGAGAAATGGATTTTGTCCTAATGTTGAAGAAAACTTTATGGTGAATGTATTGAGGGACGAAACTATACTATAAAATCAATATTAATGTAAAATGATTTTAGTTTAGATCAGAAATATAGATATTAGTGTAAAACTATGTACATGGGAATAGACTTCTCAATATGGAAATGAGCAGGATTCCTTGTTCTCATACATGTACAAAAATGAGAAAAGTACATGATAACTTGTAAAAATCTGTGAATAATTGTTATTTACTCAGATCCTAAGAAAATATTTACCATAGAATTAAGAGTCTTGTTAAAAACAATGATATTACATAATTTAATGAGTTAATATATAATTATTATTTGAATTAAGGTTTATTGTAGCCACTAAAGACTTCTCATCCTCTTGGTGGACCAACTCATAATCATAGTGAGTCTCAATTTCAAAACTAGAAGATATATCACTATTTTATTTTTAAATAAGTTGGGAAATTTTAAAAAGGTATAGAAATATAAATCCAAGTTAATATAGATGCTATAAAGGGGTGTGATTTTTTCTTTTAGGTGGTTTAAATGTGGTATTCTGTAATTTAAATCATGTTAATTTGTTAGTTATTTTGTGTTATAATGATGATTAGATGTGTGTATTTACTACTTTTCATAAATATATTGGTGAATTAGAGAATATTAATGACATTTGACACTTAAACCAAGTCAATAATTTTGGATGATGAAATGTCTAGTTTTTATTCTAATATTCCATATTTTAACACAGATCATATATATTTAAATACAAATGTTCTATATTTTATCATTGAGAAATTATATGTAAATATTTAATGATTTGGGAATATAAACATGAATATTTTGAAACAATGGTGTTATTTTTATTCCTTTATTTCATTAGAGTTTTTTAACTTATCAATATAATTAGAAGTAGTTGATTTTTATTTTCATGGGTTTTCCAATTTAAAATACTGGTGTTAAATTTTTTATTACTTTCCTTATTTGGTTTAAATGTGGATAAAATCATTCAAATAAATGTGATTTGAGTTATTATATACAACCAATAACACAAAAAACAAATACTACTGTTTAATATTGATGTTAAAATTTTTCTAGTTTGAATTTGGTTATATTGTGGAAAACTATAATTAATTACAATGATGAATGGAAAATGTGTTAGATTCTAACATTTAAAACCAAGTCCTTAATTTTAGATGACATAATTTCCTGAATTTAACACATATATTCAATATTTAAAAACATAAAATCATCATTTAAACACTATTGTTCCATTTTTTTTGAAATGTTTATTGAGTATGTTCAGTTGTTTTAGATTCTTATATACATAGAGTTTGGAAATTTATTTTAAACTCTATCTTGGGAAATCTCATTCTTCAATATTAAATAAGATGTATGAAATATTTTTTAATTTTGAATACCTATTCACCATACCATGAATTTTTTATTGTAGATGTATGAGATTCAAAAAAATAAAAAATTTCAAGAATTTTTGATAACATAATTTGTATATTTTAACATTTATTATATAGATTTTAATAAATGATCATAAAACATTTAACATTGATCTTTCAAATTTTAATAGTGATCTTCCATATTTTAACACTGCCTTTCCATTTTTTTGTTCATTTTGTTTTGTGAAAAGTAAATTGATCATGTAATTTTTTTTAGAATTTTATTTACCATGAATACAAAATGTGGACTTGTGTTATTTAATTTTTATTTGATTTTATTTATAAATGTAACCCTATCAATAGAACATCTTTAAATCCTAAATATTCCCAATTTCAAAATAAAATGATGCAACATGGTTCAAATTTTAAACAATTTCGGTACACATGAAATAGGTACATAAATACCAATATAAGTTGATATGGAATATTTTAGAGAATGATATTTTCTTTTTATTTCTTGTGTCTAAAATGTGGGGTACTGCTACTTACATCCTATTAATTATAGTATCTAGTCGTTTTTTTCAACTATAATATTATATGAAATATGTATGCGATTAAAAAATTTAAACCAAATAATAAATTTCTGATAACATAATTTATATATTTTGACACCCATATTCCGTATTTTAATAATGATCTTATGGATTTTAATACTGTTATTACATGTTTTAACAATGATCAACCAGATATTTACATAACTATTCCAATTTTTTGAGAAAATTCCATTGAGAGTGTCATGTTTTTTTAGAATTTCATTTTATGAATGTACACTATAGAATTGCGTTATTTAGTTTCAGAAATAATTTTATTTATAAAAGTTACACCGTAGGTAGACCATTAAAGAATTGTATTGATTATCAATTTCAAAATAAGAATATTTATCACTATTCAAACTATAAAAAAGTTGCACATATATAAAATACGTGTATAAATCCCAATATTAGTTTATGTGGAAGTAATGAGAGGATGATTATTTTATTTCTTAGGGCTAAAATGTGGGATAATACCACTTAAATCCAATTAATTTTCGTATATAATCATTTTTTATAAAATAAAATTTTATAAAGAGGATGTATGGGATTTAAAAATTTAAACCTAGTCATGTGTTTTAGATAACCTAATTTTTTATTTCAACACCAATATTATATGTTTTAACAATGATCTTTCGGATTTTAACACCAATCTTCTAAATTTTAACTGTAATATTATAGAATATAGCACAATTGTTTGATTTTTTTAGTTTTTCTTAAAATCCAAGTGATCATTGCATTTTTTATTTGGAATTATAATTTCCATGAACCTATGTATTTTTGATCTTTAAATATTTGAATCGGTTTTACCAAAAAAACCATGTTCTCAACTTTCACAATTTTCAGCTCCAATACACAGTTTTTCTACACAGACCAAATCAATCTCAATTTTCATATCAGTACATGGTTTTCTCAAATCATATATTCAACTGGATCGTAACCTAACGGTTCTTGACCACCACAAATTAAATATATGGTTCACCAACCACCATAGTAATTTAACCATTTTTGTTTAAAGTT
The DNA here is from genome assembly GCA_963277665.1 of Viscum album. Lineage (NCBI taxonomy): Eukaryota > Viridiplantae > Streptophyta > Magnoliopsida > Santalales > Viscaceae > Viscum > Viscum album. The sequence continues at coordinate 1,059,426,921 of OY728133.1, forward strand.
TAATATATAAATAGGCCATGAAAATAGTTATAAATAATAGATATATGAACAAATATAAATATTCTAAAATATATAAATCATTTTTTATTGTTAATTTACCTTATTTTCTACCATTAATAATGGTATATGATCAATTTAATTACACAATAATGACCAATAAATAAGAAACAAAACCCCATTAGTAAAAAATAATGGATTTTAAAAACACTGTAGTTAATAATATATTTTACCAATTAGATTGAAACTAAATAGATTCATAAATAACTTTTAATTTTTATTTAAAATATCATCACCATAGTGGAATATTTTATAACATAGTCACAAGGAAGTCAAACAATATAAAATTAAATAGATATAATAAATCGAAACTATAGAAAACATTAACTATATTTTTCATAACCAAAAATGGAAATAAAAAGTATGGTTAGATATATTACCATCATGGAAAATAAATGTTTACTATCAATATCAAAATATTTTGAATCAATATAGTCAAGAAAATATAGTTTCTATATTATTAAGTACACACTGTTGAAAAAAAAATTACCATTTAAGAACACAGGTAAAAAAGGATTCAAAAATTGGCGATGTTGTACCCAACAATGTTGGGGATGAAATATAGAAAAAAAATCACTTTACATTACCCTTTATATAATATTATTTTATTCTATAATAATATATGATAAAAATTTATGATAAAAAATAAAAAATATTTTTTCATGTTAAAATTTGTCTAAAATTTGTACCATCAATGATGGATCAAATATGTGTCTACCAAACAATCTAGAATGTATTTGATCATTTATAAGTGTTATTATGATAATTGTCACCATCTATGTTTCTAATATTTTTTTTATAAGTGAACAATGAGTTTTATGAAAAAACCATTGATTAAAAAGGACACATATACAAACTTTGTTGCCGATCCATTCCCTAGGGACTAAGAAATGAAACTTTTAGCTCAGTCAGATAGTAATTTAACACTTCAATAAATTTTTTTCATGAAAACCAAATACCATATGTAGATACCCAAATCTTGACGTACATAGAAATTACATTAATTTTGTGGAATACTTAATACATAAAAAAAACATACACCAAAGGACCGTAATAGTTTAGTGTCTTTGGAAACTCGAAACGTAATCTTCTAATCATAGTGAAAGATCTTCAACATCTCCCATAAAGATATTAACCTTTTAGTTTTCTTACCTAAAAACTTTCTTGAAATCCTGTGGAAAAGAAAACATATAAAGGGTGAGCTCAAATGATCAGTAAGGGTAAGCATGGATAAAATAAAATAGACGATATACATTTGAACTTAAAAACATGAACATAATGATTAAACATCAAAATATTGAGCAAAGACATAAATATTGGAAGTATGAAAGACATGTATCATAATGGAACATCAATCTTGATAAAATAACATTGGAATAAATAATTTAATTGTGGAAACCATTCATCACTTGTTATGATTTCTATAATAGCCAAGGCATTACTGCCAAGAAAATCTTAGTGGACAAAGTCCCTTTCTGAATCGAGTTCACTCCTTGTTCCAGTCCTGTATCACCGAACCAGATTAACTTACCATTCCATCCATGTATATCTCATGAGATATAAATCTTTACCCAATTCATTGGAGGGATATATAGGTACTACCCATCTCATAATGAAATCATTCTTACTTGTGCAAAAAAATAAACTTAAAACATTCATCATAACCCAAAGAATAAAATGGGTTTCATAAACGTCATCCCATCATAACATAATCCATATAAAACAAATGGATATCATTTCATCATAAAAAATTGAAACCATGTAAATCATGGAGACATTATACTTTAAATATACACATATGAAATAATGTCATCTTATATGGAAAATGGTTTTGATAAAACACTTTAAATGAATCCTTGAGAAAAATATCTTTTCTTCTTCAAAATTATTTTCTTTCACTAAATGCCATGAAATTCTTAAAGAAAAGGAATTTGTATAAAAGAATCATGAAACAATGAATAGGAATCTTTATTTAAACAAGGAGTTATGAATTCGTAAAAATCCATTAATGCCGTATAAGTTAAAAAAAATTTCTCGTAATTTTGCCAGAAAAGTCAAAAAGTACCTCGTATGGTAAACAAAAGAAAGATTCCATCCATAATACATAGTAAAAGTAAAATATGGGTAAAAATGACATTAAAAATACATGGAAGAATATTATACTCTTTATGAAAAACATTTTATGGGCATGGATGAAAAATATAACCCTAGTAAATACTTACGTATAAACAATCTCAGATAAGAATGAGATTGGAATAATTATCCCTTACCTTATGTACGATATGCTTCATATATATCTAAACCTCCCGTATAATGATTTAAATAATGTCATTGACTTATTAAAGAATCATATTAATTGTTATGATGTCATATATAGTTTACTTATGATTTTATATTACCCATTCTTTTGTAAATTCGATGTAAAAGAAGCGATTTGGGTAAAATTGTTTCATTTATTGTACGTGTTTCAACTTGTTATTCTTGATATTATTACTTATATACGTATTTAATTAATTACATAATGTAAAAAATGATTTATATATAATATATATTCATCATATACATATATATATGATAGATCGATAAATGGAATGAAATACACCGTTCATGGAGACGGTAGGCCGTACGTACGCATGAACGCTGTTTTCGTTTCCTTATTTAATTGAATGGAATTAATTAGATGACAACCATATATATACATTAATCCAGTATCATTATTATTTAATATATCTCATTATTATTCATTATATATACTTTATAATCATTCATGAATGGTTAACATGGAGAATGAATCTCATCGTGTCGTGGAGACGGTAGTCCGTACGTACGCACGAGCGATGATATCATTTCCATAATTGTCGAATTTTATTGAAGCATGTGTATAATATTTAATAACTAATATCACTTTACTATAATCATATATAGTTATTTATTTACACCATTATACACATCCAAGTAAGGTGGTGGTCGAAAACAGACTACACCATGGCGTGGAGATGGTATTCCGTACATATGCACGCGCGATGATTTCATTTTCCGTAGGATGGATAGAAGGTGATATAGGGTTGTTTCATATTTATAATAACATATAATTATATAATTAATAATTATTTTATTACTTTATAATGAGACAACTAAAGAAGAATAAGTAGAAGAAGAAAGAAACTTGAGAAAATCGGAAGAAGAGATTACCTCTTCTTCGACGCACCTCCTTTAAGCCTTCTATTAAGGAAGTAGAGATGGTCTTTTGAGAAGATGAGAACCTTAGAAAGGTTTCTAAGTAAGTGGAGAAGAGAAAAGGGAAGGGGTTGGATGAGCTTGAAGGCTCAAAGTGGTGTGAGGAGAAGAGGAAGGAGGTGCCCTTTTATAAGGGAGGAGAGGGGCACCTTTGGGAAAACTTAAAATTGTTTTTTATAATAAAGTCATATTCGGTTTTTAATAGCTCCAAATTGATTTATTTATAAGATAAGGTGTGGATGGGTCTAAATCCTCTCAAAAAATAGATTTTAGGCAAGTTTATGTTACTATTTGATCCTTATCATTTAGATTTAACTCTAAGTTAAATAATTTAACTTTTACCGTGTCTTTTTGTTTTCTTACACTATATGGTTAATAAACTTACTATAACAAGACAAACAAACCCCAAGTGGTTCATTATTAATATATATATCCTTATCTAAGTCATTTTTCCGAACCTTAGATTTTTAGGAATAAAATAACAGTTAATAATGTAATATTTGTTTTAAAAAATATTTTATGTAAATTTTGACACTATTTGGTATTTAATTTCTGTGAAAATCATAACAACATTGGTAGTTCGAAAAAAGTTAATTAAATCAATAATAACATGTCATATAAACCTATAAAAGTAGTGAAATTCATTAAAAGTATCAGATTACATTTATTTTGGTATTTATAATATCAATTATTTTAATATTTCATTATTTAGGTAATTATTGCATCCCCATTGTGTCATAAATAAATTAACATATTTAATGTCTAAAAACTGTAAATAAAATACAATTAGGTAGGAAATATTTTTATATTTATAATGAATATTTATAGTCGAATTTATCTTATGTATAACACTATATTAAAAATGATTTTGTTATTAAACTTTGAATTTAACAATTTTAACCCTTCTTTAAATAAATTTTTAATAAATGTCTTAATCTAATCCAAGTGGAACTAAATGATCATATTTTATTCCTAAGGTTGCTTTTGGTCAAATTACACTTATCCACTAAAATAAGGACATGTGTTAGGGTAATAATAATATCATTTTTACCCTTAATTACCCTATTTACTTTTAACCGTGGTAAATAAAAGTAAAAAAGTTACTATTCACCAAAAATTATTTTCATCTCATTGAACCACATTTTGGTCCTTGATATTAACCGTCTCTCTCAGATTTTAGAAATTCCACTCACAGAAGCAGTAAAATTAAGTTTTATGTGAATTTCCGAATTCTCCTAGGATGTGGGTAAAAGACGGTGAAAAGTTCAATAAAATTTTTATATATCTAAAATTATTATAAAGTGACTCCAATGAATTACATTGAACTTATATTGGTATTATGTATCAATTTTGACCTAAAATAAATTTAAATAAAATAAATAATTATTTAAATAAAAAGTCGGTTTTTATATAGTAACACAGTATTTTCACTATTCATTAAAAATTGAAAGGTTTCAGAAAAATACCAAAAATTCACCCTAGGCTAATTTCAGTATTTGGAATCCAAAAATGAAGTCCATTTTGAAAGATAAAATTTATAAAATTCCAAAAAGTGGGTATTACTATTCATAACGGCTAGTTTATATAATATTTTAATAGAATATCTTTGTTTAGTGAAACTCGGTATTGCATACAACACACGCTATTGTAAAAGGTCGCGATTGCGTGTAATGTAATACATGTCAGGGTTGCGTGTAGTGAAAGACTCATTTGTTGTTTCATATAACAGAATCCAACTGTATTTCATTTATACATTGAAAATATATACACTCAATGTTGCGTAGAATGACTACTATCAAATGAACATGAAATTGTGTGTAACACAATCCATGAATAGTGTTGCATATACTGCAATCTAATACAGTGTTGTGTATAGCCCAATATAATCTTGGTGTAGCATACAACACAAGACATCAATGAAATTAAAAAGAATAATCCTCATAAAATATCGAGTTGTTACATTCTACCCCCCTTAAAATGAATTTCCCCCTCAAAATTCGTCGGGGTTATAAATGGTTTACTACTTAAAAGTTTCTTTCATAGAAACCCACATCGTAAAAAGGAATACTAAATCTTCATTTTAAAAAGGAAAGTTTGAAATGTAAAAGTTACCTAGATTAACTCATCACTGGGTTTCCACAGAGGAGAACATAGGTGGAAATATGGATATGGAAGAGAAATCTAACCATCATGTTCTGATGGAGAGTGGTAGAGAACATGGCTATGATAAAGCCAACAATAAAAAATCCATAAATTTGTGATGGTCTAAGGTACCATCTGATTCATTAGATATAAGGGCACTTAGGACAACATTTTTGGTTTTAAAGATCATTTCCCTAAAGTTAAAGAATTTGAATTAGAAGAAATACTTACTTTATTTCGGTATAATCTCACTGTTGTTCGTGCCTTGAAAAAATTATACTTCATCTATTAAAGAAATGAAGTTTAATTTTTCATTCATGAGGTGTTATAAGATCATGTGATAGAATGATGGGTCATTCCATATGTCTCAAAAAAAGGTTAGCAAAAGTTATCAAATATATATAAGTCCATCTATGGTGAGGTTAATCGTATATGATTCCAAAAATGGACTCATACTTCATCTATCATACCACTTAATATAATAAAACTAGTTTCTACTAACCAGGGACTTCCTGTAAGCCAGTGGTAGGTGATAAAGGCCTATCATACTTCGGTTGTGGGTTCGATTACCACAGCCTTGTCTAACGCAACGAGTTGTCGCCCGTCCTATGGGTTGTCCTTTTTCGAAAACTACATTATTATAACATTCCATAAATAATATCAAAAAATGTTCTAAACTAAAAAAATACTATCTGATGTCTGACATAATCTGTTCTAGTCTTTAGACTTATCCAAAATACATCTGTCCAATCTCAGAGTATAAAGAAAACGATTACTAGAAATTTCATTAACCAAGCATGTGAATTCCACCATTTATCCCCCATATATCATAAGATATATCTTGTTGATCGCATTCCAAACATGTATTCTTTTGAAACATGAATTACCATAAAACCTTAGTGAGAACATGAGTGCTATCAAAAGTTAACTCTTTACACATACCAAAATCCCAAAAATTATATATACTCAAACCATGATATCACTTAGTCCTTATATCAGTCATGAGCTCATTAATACTATAAAAAATTTCATTATCTCCTTATCCCTTATTTATTCGCATATTAGGTGCTTTCCAAAAATATCTGAATAACCTTTCTTGGTTACCGGTACCATTCAACATATACTTTCAAAACTCAAGAAAAGGCAACAGTGTAATAATCCTTAGATTTTTCTTTATTCCATAGTACCATACATTATTCTTGATAAACATACAATCATTAAACTACCTTCTTAAACCACTGACTGAGCTTTATCATTTCTTCCATATCATATATCATTTGTAGTCTCTTCATCATCATCCACATAAATACTACCCATATGACCATGCTGATTCTCTTTGTGAGATTTTCCCTTAGGGAACTGGTTTGCATAATGCCCGTACATTCCACCTTTAAAACACTTAACCGTTGTTGATGTCTTAGCAATACCATTGTCCTTGTACATGGTGTTAACTAAACGTTTTTCTTTACAATTACTTGCTTTGTGTCCTTATTTTATACACCCAAAGTATATTCCAGTTCCTTTGAAACATTCTCCCTGATGCCTATTCCCACATGATTTACATGAGGGGAATTGAACTTTCTTTCCTCTATGATCATCGTGAAACTTCATCTTTCTCTTATTAGCTAAGTCAAGAAACTTACCAAAGTTGATATTATTGATCATATTATGAGATTTATGATTAGTAATAATAACAATATGTGAACTTCTAGATCCAATTTCATTTGTTTTCTCATAAATAATATCATTCCATTGTCCATCATATCCTCCATCATCGTGAATCTTCCTGTTTCCAGCCATTTTCTAAAACCCAAAATGAATAGTGTGAGAGGCCAAAATCATAACAAAGGGGGAGAAACTTCAATATCTAACATCTTAGCTTTTATTATAATATAGTTACTATAATTATAGGACTATAACCTATATTTATACATAACCTTAGGGACATCCCTAGACATACCTTAGAAATATCACTAGGGTCACACTAAAGTTCTCGCATCCTAGTTTCCAAAAGTTGACTAAACCGAACCTCTGATACCAACTGTAGACACCCAAGGCTTGACATACATAGACATTACATTACTTTTGAGGAAAACTTAATACATAACAAAAACACACACCAAATGACCGTAATAGTTTAGTGTCTTTGGAAACTCAGAACGTAATCTTCTAATCATGGTGAAAGATCTTCAACATCTCCAATAAAGATCTTCCCCTTTTGTTTTTCTTACCTAAAAACTTTCTTTAAATCCTGGGGAAAAGAAAACATATAAAGGGTGATCTCAAATGATCATTAAAGGTAAGCATGGAGAAAATAAAACAAACCATAGACATTTGAACTTAAAAACATGAACATAATGTTTAAACATCAAAATCTTGAGCAAAGACATAAATCTTGGAAGTATGAAAGGCGTGTATCATAATGGAACATAAATCTTGATAAAATAGCATGGGAATAAATCATGTAATTGTGGAAACCATTCAGAACTTGTTATGATTTCCATAGTATCCAAGTCATTGCTTCCAATACCATCTTAGTGGACAAAGTCCCTTTCTGAATCGAGTTCACTCCTCGTTCCAGTCGTGTATCACTGAACCGGATTAACTTACCATTCCATCCATGTCTATCTCATGAGATATAAATATTTACCCAATGAATTGGAGGAAGATATAGGTCCCACCCATCTCATAATGAAATCATTCTTAATTGTGTCACAAAATAAACTTAAAACATTCATCATAACCCAAATAATAAAATGGGTTTCATAAACGTCATCCCATCATAACATAATCCATATAAAACAAATGGATATCATTTCATCATAAGAAAAGTGAAACCATGTAAATCATAGAGACATTATACTTGAAACATACACATATGAAATAATTTCATCTTAGATGGAAAATTGTTTTGATAAAACACTTTAAATGAATCCTTGAGAAAAATATCCTTTCTTCTTCAAAATCATTTTCTTTTTACTAAATACCATGAAATTTTAAAAGAAAAGGATTTTGTTGAAAAGAATAATGAAATAATGTATAGGAAGATTTATTTAAACAAGGATTTATGAAATTGTAAAAATCCGTTCATGCCGTATAAGTTAAAAAAACATTCTTCTAGTACTTTTTTCGGAAAAGTCAAAAAGTACCTCGTATGGTTAACAAAAGAAAGATTCCTTCCATAATACAAAGTAAAAGTCAAATATGGGTAAAAATGGAATTAAAAATACATGGAAGAATATTAAACTCTTTATGAGAAACATTTTATGGGAATGGATGAAAAATATAACCCCAGTAAATACTTACGTATAAACAATCTCGGATAAGAATGAGATTGGAATAATTATCCCCTACCTTATGTCTGATATGCTTTGTATGTATACGAACTTCCTGTTTAATGATTTAAATAATGTAATTTACTTATTATAGAATCATATTCATTGTTATTATATCATATATAGTTTACTTATGACTTTATATTACTCGTTCTTTTGTAAATTCGATGTAAAAGCAACGATTTGGGTAAAATCGTTTCATTTATTGTACGTGTTTCGACTTGTTGTTCTTGATATTATTACTTATATCCTGATTTAATTAACTCCAGAATGTAAAAAATGATTTATATATAATATATATTCAGAATATACATATATATATGATAGATCGATAAATGGAATTAAATACACCGTTCATGGAGACGGTAGGCCGTACGTACGCATGAACCCTATTTTCGTTTCCTTATTGAATTGAATGGAATTAAGTAGATGAAATACATATATATATACACACATAAATCCAGTATCATTATTATGTCATATATCTCATCATTATTCATTATATATACTTTATAATCATTCATGAATGGTTAACATGGAGAATGAATCTCATCGCGTCGTGGAGACGGTAGTCCGTACGTACGCACAAGCGATGATATCATTCCCATGATCGTGGAATTGTATTTAAGCGTATGTATAATATTTCAGAATGAATAAAAATTTACAATAATCATATATAGTTATTTATTTACACCATTATACCCATCCAAGTAAGGTGGTGGTCGAAAACAGATTACACCACGACATGGAGACAATATTCCGTACGTACGCACGTGTGGTGATTTCATTTTCCGTAGGATGGATAGAAGGTGATATAAGGTTGTTTAACATTTATAATAACAAATCAGTATATAATTAATAATTATGTTATTACTTTATAATGATACAACTAAAGAATAATAAGTATAAGAAGAAAGAAACTTGAGAAAATCGGAAGAAGAGATTACCTCTTCTTCGACGCACCTCCTTTAGGCCTTATCTTAAGGAAATCGAGTTGGTATTTGAGAAGACCAAAACCTAAAAAATGTTGCTAGGAAAGTGGATAAGATAAATAGGAAGGGGTTGGACGATCTTTAAGGCTCAAAGTGGTGTGAGGAGAAGAGGGAGGAGGTGCCCTTTTATAAGGGAGTAGAGGGGCACCTATGCAAAAACATAAAATATTATTTTATAATAAAGTCATATTCGGTTTTTAATAGCTCTAAATTTATTTATTTAGAATATAAGGTGGGGATGGGTAAAAATAATCTCATCCAATAGATTTTAGACAAGTTTATGTTACTATTTTATCCTTATCATTTGATTTAACTCTAAGTTAAATAATTTAAGTTTTACCGTGTCTTTTTGTTTTCTTACACTATATGGTTAATAAACTTACTATAACAAGACAAACGAACCCCAAGTGGTTCATTATTAATATATATATCCTTATATAACTCATTTTGCGGATCCTTAGATTTTTAGGAATAAAATAACAATTAATAATATAAAATTTGTTTTAAAACTATTTTATGTCAATTTTAACACTATTTGGTATTTGATTTTTTTGAAAATCATAACAACATGGATAGTTCATAAAAAGTTAATTAAATCAATAATAAAATGTCATATTAACCTATAAAATTAGTGTAATGCATTAAAAGTCTCAAATTACATTTATTTGGGTATTTATAATATCAATTATTTTAATATTTCATTATTTAGGTAATTACGGCATCACCATTGTGTCATAAATAAATTAATTTATTTAATGTCTATAAATTATATATAAAATAAAATTAGGTAGTAAATTTTTTTTATCTTTCTAATTAATATTTATAGTCGAATTTATCTTATGTATAACCCTATATTAAAAATAATTTAGTTATTAAACTATGATTTTAACTATTTTAACCCTTCTTTAAATAAATTAATAATAAATGTCCTAATCTAATCCTAGTGGACCTAAATGGTCATATTTTATTCTTAAGGTTGTTTTTGGTCGAATTAAATTTATCCAATAAAATTAGGACATGTGTTAGGGTAATAATAATATCATTTTTACCCTTAATTACCCTATTTACTTTTAACCGTGGTAAATAAAAGTAAAAATTTACTATTCACCAAAAATTATTTTCATCTCATTGAACCAAATTTTAGTCCTTGAAATTAACCGTGTCTCTTGTATTTTCTAAATTTCACTCACTGAAGCAGTAAAATTATGTTTTATGTGAATTTACAAATTCTCCTAGGAGGTGGGTAAAAGACGGAGAAAAGTTCAATAAAATTTTTATATATCTAAAATTATTATAAAATGACTCCAATGAATTACATTGAAATTATATAGGTATTATGTATCAATTTTTACCTAAAATAGATTTAAATAAAATAAATAATTATTTAAATAAAAAGCCGGTTTTTAAATAGCAACCCAGTGTTTTCACTATTCATCAAAAATTGAATGTTTTAAGAAAAATACCAAAAATTCACCCAAGGCTAATTTCGATATTTGGAATCCAAAAATGAAGTCCATTTTGAAAGATAAAATTTATGAAATTCGAAAAAGTGGGTTTTACTATTCATAACGGCTAGTTTGTATAATATTTTAATAGCATATTTTTGTTTAGTGAAACTCGGTATTGCGTACAACGCACACTATCGTGGAAGGTTGCGATTGCATGTAATGTAAGCCATGTCAGGGTTGCGTGTAGTTAATGACACCTTTGTTGTTGCGTATAATATAATCCAACCATATTTCATTTATACATTGAATATATATACACTCAATGTTGCGTAGAATGACTACTATCAAACGAACTTGAAATAACACATTCCATGAATAGTGTTGCGTATACTGCAAGCTAATACGGTGTTGTGTATAGAGAAAGATAATATTTTTGTAGAGTACAACACAATACATCAATGAAATTAAAAAGAATAATCCTCATAAAATCTAGGGTAGTTACACCATAACTATTTCAAACATATTAAAGTAAATTGGATTTTTGTAAAATATGAATTAGATAAGAGAATGTTGTTCATTGTTTCCATAACACCTTCCTAAGTGGAACTATTCAAAAACCATCTTTTTTAGGTTAATTTGGACTCTAAGTGGATGTTGAATAAAGGGTGACCAATTATAGTCTTTATTCACTATGATCACCTTAGATTTTTACCCTCGGATATCTATCCCTTTCCCATTCCAACCTACTATTCTATAGGTTCCATAGCCATAGCTACCATGTCCACATCTTCCTTATCATACTCCTCATTCATCTCCACCTCTTCCTCAAACCACTCTTCTTCAACAATGTTATCCACCTCCTTAACTTATAATTAATCTTAATCCTCTTCTTACATGGATTATTCCACCTCATGAGTTTCCTCTTTAGTCTCATCATCTTCCTCTTTTGAGTGCCATTCCTCTAGTTCTTCCCCTTCAACAGTATATACTATGCCTACTTCAACATTATATGGTCCCTATAATAAATTACATTTAACTATAAGGGCTTCATATTGGTGATCATTGTCACCATTCACATATACACTATAAATTTCTTTTAATGTTATAAGAACAATGTTAAGAATGATTCCATATGTTAACATGAAGCTTCTAAAATGAACTATCAATAATTTAGTAGTAAGACTGCACATTTTAATAATGATCATGAAAAATTAAACACTAAAAATCCATATTGCACCACAAAAATTCAATATTTATAACATGAAATTTTTTACAATAATCCTTTATAAATTTTAACAAGTTGATTTAAACAGATGAACGAACAAACATAGATCTGATAGACTGCTCCCTACTATAGTAATAGGGGCATATAAAATTACTTTTATAATAGTTCTCTCTATATTCACACAACTTTGGATGTTTGTTTCCTCCAAAAAGTTAAAAACAAAATTGTCCACCATAATTAAAAAGTTCTCCAAGTGCGTAGTGGATGAAGAAATACATATATAAAGAAGTGTTGACATATTTATAATAGTAACAATAAATTACTACCTAATAAAAAACACCTAACATATTTTAATATTTGTAAATAATAATTAAAAAAACCAATCACATTATTCTTCCATTTTTAATTGTGTATTGACTTATTATACATAGCCACCTCACAAACAAGCTAAAAAATGATTTTTGACCAACCCCATTCTCTAATATATTTTTGGTATCCACAAAACGTCCTTATATTTCATTCCCTAGAAAAAAATCAAACTGGGATTCAATAAGTTCCCCAATGTAAATAACATGAATTTAATCAAAAATTAATTTTCCTCCAACTCTCTAAAAATAATTTTCCTCATATAATTTAACTTCTTTACCATGTAAATACTTTTTATTTCTAGAAATTCATAACCATACCTTTAAAAATTGATAGATATTAATCTAAAAGGAATGCCTAAATTTAATTAACACCTTCTACTATAATATTAATTTTTTTCCTATAATAGTTATATTATTGGTTGGGTGGGGGGGAGGGGGGTCAAAAGCATCTAAAACCTTCTCATATATCTATATTGGAAATCATTGGAATTAAAAATACAAAAATATATAAACTTCAATTTTATCAAAAATTATTTTAAATTATCATCCCTAATAATGTAATTTCAAACCTCTTTTAATAAATTTGGAGACAATACATACTTTAAAATATTTTGGGGTCTAACTCTTTGATATATTAAAGAATCAATCTCTTCATTTTCCATCATATTTTTATTTTCTATTTTTAGTTTTTTATAGTTTAGACCATGCATATAATATGGAAACATTTTTATCTCTATAATTTTTATATTCCCCATTATTTTTATTAAAAAGGTTTTTCCTACACATCATAGAGGAAAATAAATTTTTGTGAGAAACTAAATACATCATGATTTAATAAAATAAATAAGTATGCAATAAAAAATTATACAAGACTTTTTTAAAATATAGGATACGTTTCTCTCTATTTTATAAGCCTATACCCAAAAATTTAAAATGATTTTTTTCAGATCCTTAAAACTAGTGAAATAATAGAAATTATTTCATAGATTGGAACTCTTTAATATTGGGTTTATAGATTTTGACACCTCCTTTCCCACATTTAATAGTTATTAAAAAACTAAAAAAAAGGAAAAAATTCATAATCTAACTCAATTATACAATATTTTTAACACCAATCATCCAATTTTTAACTCTAAAATTCAATAATTCAATAATTATGACTGATTTTTAAAATTTAAACCATGGAAAAATAACATATATCTTAATTGAATTCAAAATAATTTTTTTAAATTTAATATAAGTAATAAAAAAACCGTATTTGAGATATTAAGAGTAATATTTAACACTTATACCTCATAGTTTCTATATTTTAACACTAAGATTCCAGAAATTCAACACTAACTTTCCAAATTTTAATAAACATTATCTAGAATTTAACAATATTTCATTCGAAAAAAAATGTTCAAATTCATCTATGTATTCAAACAACCCACTTTAAAATGTTATTTGTAAGATTTAATATTTTCAATTATTAGTTTACATATTTTAACACCAAGATATAAGAAATTTAACACTAAGTCTGCAAATTTTAACACCAATATTCCATATTTTAACATATGAAAAAATGAATCCTATAATTGTGAAACATAAAAAAAATGATATGACAACAATAGTTAAATATATTAAATGATGTGTTCATAGAAAATAAATATATTCTTACTTGTAATCTAATTATTATTATTTTTTAATATACTAGTTTAATTTCACAACCAAATATTTTTCAATTTACCAATCCACATTCCTTCATCTTCTATAACATCAATTCAATTAAAAAGCCAAGAAACGTCATTAATAATCAATAGTTTTTTACTTAAATCCTGTTAGAATAGACTATTGAAGTCTAATAACCTTAACCAAATTATGATGTGCATAACCTTATTATACATAAAAAATGTCCTTTAATATAAATAAAAATTTCAAAATAACATTACTAGAATTAATATTTTGGGTTGAAAATTACATTTTAAACCACTTATCTAAAAAAAAATTTTAAAAAAACATTTCAATACATAAAACTCTATAAATGTTCTTTTGGATCATATAATTATAGAATATTATAAAAAAATATACAATTTTTTTTATTAAAACAATATCAAACACATAATTTTTATACATAAATATTTTGTATGACTATTATAAAAATTAGAATGTAAATTTATATTAAATAATTTCCAATTAGATTAAAATTTCATTACCCTATTTATAATAAACATCCACTCATTATTTAACTTAATTTTACCTTAACTTTTATATCACCACTATGCCATAATTCCCGAATTCAATAAATAGATACAAAAGAACATAAAAGGTAACTAAGAATGAGCATAAAAAAATTTATAATCCATTTAACTCCATAGAAATTATCATGAATTAATTCATTGAGGCACACATTAAGAATTAATTAATTTATTATTCCGCTATGAGTATTTTCAATGCATTTATCTATGTTAATAAAATGGTAACTAAAGAATCAAATATAAATTTACCAATTTCAATAATTCCAAACTACCTAAACTACCCACCCTAATAAATCTCTTTATTTAAATATTATATTCTTAATAAAGTTACAAAATAATTTAAAATAGTAAATAAAATGATCTTATTTTAATATCTAATTTGAAAAACATCAATCAAATTTATTTTATTACTATTAAATAAATAAAAATTATCATTTCTTAATGAAATTGACCATGTTATAACCATTATGGACATATTTTACAATCATTTAATTAATAAATACAAGAATATAATTCACCTATTTTTCAAACTCATGGAATTTTAAAAAATCAACTAAACACATTAAAGTTAATAAAGTCAACCATGTCAATTAAATCATCTTATCTATATAATAAAACTACTTATTTATAAAAAATTTAATTTAAAAATATGGATAAATAAAAATCATTCTTATAAAATTTCTTAATTAACTATCATTATCATACAAAAATAAATAAGAATATATTTTACTATTCATTTTATAAAAAATATCATTAAATACATAAAAAAACATGCAACCCATGAAATCATTTTAACACATCTAAATGAATTCACTCACAACCTAACCAAATCTTGAAATAAATTATCACAAATCATCTAATAAAAAAATCCCCTAAAAAATAAACATGTTGTCAACATAAGTGCATGGATTAGTGTGAATCACTGGGAGGGGGAAGGGGTTAATCAGTAACCCCTTTAAATATTTTTACTAATTTATTCTTTTCAATTAAACCCCTATGGCTGGTTAAATCCTTGAATCCACTCTTCTTGTGTCTCTCAGCCTTACCTCGAATGGTGCAGTATAAGTAAAGGCACTAAACATAAGGATTTACAAGGATTAGTTCAAATACCTAATCCTTACTATGTTGGTTATTCTACCCAACATAGATTCTCCACTATAATATTATTATCAATTACAATGGTTGATACAGAGTCCCACTGTATCACTCCTGAGTCCCACAATAGGTTCTTTATACTGCTTCCCATAGTGTTAGCAGAGTCCCACTAGCCTGCTTCAGAGTCTCACTGAAGTATTCTTCTCTTCCTGGAATCACACATGGTTCTTCTAGCTCTTGAGTCACACGATCAACTTCCTTATTTGTTCTTTATTGATTCACTATATATGATATTTTTCTCTTACCACAAAGGCTTTCTGAATCACAATTGACTGGTTATCTCTTCAAGAATCTTCAACAGCCATTGGTAAGGCCTGTTGGTCTTGCTCAACAATTCTGATCACTTCTTTGATCAGACCTTAGCTCAACAATGCTCATGAAATTATTCCTTCTTCTGATGAAGACCCAACCTCACGTTTATGTGTGCAAGTGATGAACACTACTTCTTTAATAATCTTGATCAGAAATAATTATCTTGCATTTTGTTAGCTATATCTGTCTTCTTGGATCTTCAAACATTGTAAACTCAGATAAAGGATCTTATTTAACTCTATCTGGCTTTAGTATCAATTCTCATCTACTTCATTCATGGATTTCATGAGATCCAAAACCTCTTTTATTTGGATATCTTAGCTTCTTCTTCTCTAGTTAAATAACTGAATGCACTGAATCTTATCCTTGTTTTCATAGAAAGAATCACATACACTTATTTGATTGTTCAAACACTAAGGATCAGATTACTTGTCTTCATGTGAATTGACACACATGAATGTTATTAGGAAAGATTACATGTTCATATTATCTTTACTATAAACCCATACACACAATATCCTAAATATTTTAGATTCAATGAGTGTGTTTCATTCACATATAGTGTCTCTCCCTTTTTCTTTACTCAATTTTCACACACAAAAATTCTTACTTTAAGTGTCTTTACGTGTTCATGGGCATCCACGAATGCATGTAATCTCCCCCCTTTTATCATTATCTTTCATCTCACTTCTTTCTTTATTATTAATTATCACACACACAATATCTTATTTATTTCATTCTATTTTATATGTCATGTGTGTGTTAAAGCCTAAGTCATGTTCAAACCCAAATGGGTGTGATCCACCCTTTGGCTTGTTCGAGTATGTCAAATCATGCATATGCATGCATGTGCATCATGTATGCACTTTCTTTCTTCCTCATGTGAACACAAAGTGCCTCAGGTCCCTTCTTATTCTCCAAGGGCAGTGTATTTTTACACTATCCCTTTACAAACTCCTATTCTTCTCTTCTAGAAACAAAGGAGGCTCATGTATTGTGTACCTTCACAAAGTATCAAAAGGGTGCATAGCACTGGTTGTTTACTTGCAAGAGATTCTTCACATATTAAGCATGATGAGGATTTGATAGAACCTATCATGTGTTTGGCTTCTTTCGCAAACCTGGGCGGTTCACTCTTATCCTTCATGAAAGGGATGTATGGGACTACATCATGCAAGAGATTCACGACAACACTTCTTCTCATAGCTAGGCTACACATAACACTACCTTTCATAAACCAGAGAGGTTCTCTTTATCTCTATTTCTTATGAGAAATAGGAGATCCTTCTTATAATGGAAATAAATTTTCTCATCTAGGGATCCTCCTTTTATAGGTTAGGGTGACTCCTCCTTCCACATTCAAAATCCTCAAGATATGCCTTGGAGACCATGATTTGAATGGCTGAGATATACAATGTTTTGAAATATTCAAACATGGATCAATATATGGATACAAGTCTCGGTTTCTTTTTATTAAATGTAAACTCTTTATTTCTTGGTGCAATCATCACGTGCATGCATTTTTGAACACATTAATATCTTCTTATTGTACATCAAATGGCCTGTGCAGTCTTGAAAAATTACTTTGTCTCAGGATCCTTCGAGTTTTGTTGTTTCATTGCATGCATGAAACTTTCAATGCATTCATGATATCATGATTTCTAGAGGATCATCAATCAAGAGATTTCATCCTTGATAGTGACCAGGAGCTCTATCATGGTGGATCAGCTTCTTCTATAGTGAGAAGCAGTGTTGGGATAAACAGAGGTTGAAGACAACCTAGGTGGAGGTATCATATGGCCCTGCTTTAATCCCGAACTGTGGAGATCAAATGGATTTCCTGAATGTGCATGATCGATCTCGCGATTGATCGGATGGTGGACTGTGCGTCTGCAATGCCTCAGACGGTTGAGACTGCTTCTCGAGGATTTTTGGCCATACCACATCGAAACGAACACATGGGATGCATTCAGTTTATCAATAAACTTTTGCCACCATGATTCCATATTACTCCTCCTCCCCTCATGTTACCACCCTGTACCATGTTCACCTTGTGGGCATGCTTCTATGCCCACTCGTTGCTCGTCGGGTGCACTCTTAGCACCCACTCTGCATTCGCTGCATGGGTTCACCACCGTGCGTGCTCCAGCAGGCTTATGCAAAGCCTGCGCTCCTGCGCCTCTTGCTGATAGGATTTGAGGCCGTCCCCTTGGGCATGGTAGACCCTCGGGTCCCACATATTCCTTGGGTGATGTCTCCATCTGGCCTTCATGGTTGGCCCCCTTTTTTGGTAAAGGCATATAATTAGTACTTATTATAAAAACTATGTATGAATTCCTCCTTAATATTCCAAACCACCCTTCTTAATTCCTCATGCATGAAAGCATAATTCATGGTCTTATTGTTGGGAAAGATGTGTTCTCCATTAACACATATCTTGGACTTTGAGGATCAACACAAACAATCGTCTGATTTTTAAAGTTCATCCCTTTAGATTCAATGGATAGATATTCAACACTTCATCCATGTAGTGACTACGGATGGGTCTTTAACTCATTCCTCATTCAATTGAGTATTTCATGGACTTCTTAAAATGTTGTAACAATGTATCACCATGATGTAAGTCATGGAACTTAGGACTAGTTCAAAAATCGTCTGAATTAATATGGTGAATATATAAGCATGAAATCCAATGTCAAATAGTGATTCTCAAAATATCAGTGGAATTTGTTTTGGAACAACTTCCCCTCTAAAATCATCATCACCACAACTTTTCCATACACATATTGAAAGTTGACACCTTATTGATATCTTATCAATAACAAGTGAAACACCATGCTCAATAATCCCCCCTTTGTATTTTTTTTTGTCAATATCACTTAATCACACATTGAATTAGTTAATATGTGTGCTAATCCTTTTCCCCCCTTATTGGAAACCAAATGAAAAGGTGTAGTGGGGTCTATTCGAAAACATGTCCCCTTCCCTTTAAGTAATACCTTCTTGAATATTTCTGAGAGAGGGTTGATGTCACATGGTCCACATAGCAAATAGCCTTTAGTTAATCAACTCTATGTCTATTTGGGATATCCTAGTGTATAAAACAAGTGAGATATGACCAGGGTATTCAATGTTGTCCATAAACAACCATACATGTGAAATCATTCTCAAAATGTTTCAATTCTTAACCAAGGGGTTGAAAATAATCATATTTATCCATGAAATGATAAATCCTACACATAATTCACCAAAAATATTTAAAAGTTCAATTTAAAAGATAAATCTTCCCTTTTCATCCCATATTATCATTAATCAAGCACTACCCCTTAATTGACATGATAAATACAATTAAGAATAAGGGATGAAAGTGTGATTGGAACACCTTAGGTTTCAACTTCTTGAGATGATATGAATTTTAGGATTTTTCATAAAGTAATCCATCATATCATCTCCTTCATATTTTCTCCCCCTCAAGGGGTGAAATTCCTTTGATTTACTCTAGTGGAAAATATCATCAGATAATATTCAAGATATTAATATTGATAATATTCCAATTTGGAACACTTCAAGTAATTATCAAATCATGAATTATGAGTCAAACTTATTGTTATCCACTTTGTCCAACCATGTTTTATCTAGTGAATGACCTTCACCTTTAATTCCATGAAATTTAAGAATATGTTTATAACAAAAATATAAGGTAATAAGATAGAACACTTGTGATATTTTTAATAGAAGCACTGAGGCTGAGAATTTCCTCTCAACCTAAGAACTCCTTTCCTCACAACTCGAAAGTGTATGGTACTCTTCATGATGGTTTTTCCTTACCATTTGACATTTTGATCTTTCATTGTCAGTGTGGACCCTTTACTTACACTCACATTCATCTTTTGTGTATTTCTTCTCTTTTCTTACGCCAGTAGTGAAGTAGCTTCCATTGATGCATGTTTTTCAATTTTCAACATGTCCATTTTACCTGGTAAAATAGTTATACATTTTTTTTCAGGATTTCTAGCCTTCTTGAACATTCTACATAGTAGTTGTGAGACACTTGGGTTGTCATTTGTTGAAAACCTCTCATGAAATTTACATTTTCCTTCTTGTGGAATGATATGTTTCCCATTTTCCTTTGCTTTAGAAAGTACTTCATCTTTATATATTTGTAATTATATAGAAATTTTCAATTGATTAGGATAGATAAATAAACACTCCTTAACATTTTCTGATTTGGAGCCTTCATGTGGCTTATTCATTTTCTTCAATTTACCGTTCTTAAGAAACTTATTAAGATTATATTTAGGAATGTCTTCAGTCAATCCCATCCTGTTATAGATTGATTATTCTTTTAGTTTCAGATTGATTCCATTAATTTACATGGATTATTTGTAGTGATCCATGGTATTTCATTTCATTTGACAATAGAAGCATCTTTTCTTTGTTGACATGACATTATCAGAATCCGGATTGAACTTATTCTTGTGAATAATTTCAATTACTATTTTCTTGACTTCATTGTTTTTCATATTCCCAGTGGAAGACTTTTCAACTCCTTTTTTATTTCATCTACGTTTGTTGTGGTCTATTCTTCTTATCAACATATACCTGAGGAATGGTAGGACTAAACCAAAACTCATCTAAACTATGACCACTTCTATTTAAATTATCACATAAGTCTTTAAGATTCTCAAATATATTCTTGATATACAGATTCTTCTTCATCTGTTTTTTCTACCTTTTATTTACAGGATGCTTAATTTATTCACATATACTTTCCCTAAATTTATGCCTTTCATAATTTTCATATGCTGATGTATTATTCTAGAAATCATTAGACTAATTCCCAAACTTCCAGAAACACCAACAATAGCCAATAATTTTTTTTATTTTTTATATAGTATTTTTTTGGCTAGATTCAGTTCTTTGTTTTTTCAAGAATTATCTTTCTTTATTTGGAGCATCCATTTGGGAGTATTTCTTATTAATTATCCTAGTATTCATCCTTGAAATTTTGATGGATGTATTAAAATTTTTATCAATGCACATCTTCCCATATTTTAGATTTGAAACTATACTTGAAGATACTACTACATTAGTAGAAATAGAACTAACTGAGTTATGGGATACCTTCTTCTTAGAGGATTTTTCCATTGGATTATAGGATGATACTATGTTTCTTTTTGAATCATATTCTTCAATGAAAACTCTAGTGGAAGCATCTCTTCTTTCATCTATTTGGGATT
Source organism: Viscum album (assembly GCA_963277665.1). Lineage (NCBI taxonomy): Eukaryota > Viridiplantae > Streptophyta > Magnoliopsida > Santalales > Viscaceae > Viscum > Viscum album. Next base: position 1,059,448,669 of record OY728133.1, read on the forward strand.
TTCTATATTTGGGTGATTGGCGATTATTCAATTTTACCACCAACTCTAAACACTTCATGTGGAAGGAGTTATTCTAATCCTCAAATGATCTCAGATTGCTTTCCAAATATACCATAGCTTTATCATTTGTTCTTTATGCATATTTTGTAATTGTTGCGAAGAGATTTCAAGCTCTTTTACCTTGTTAGCTCTGTCTTCTAGTTGAGCATCGTTGACAACCGTAGAGACTTTGTGAAAAATTTTAAATGCATGGGAAGCTTCTATAAATACCATTTCAAAGAATTATTTCTCACAAATACTTGCCTAAAGATTTTTAGTGACTTCATCATATCTGTCATTGGAAAGAGAAATTGTTTCTTAATTTTCCTTTAAAAGTATTGTGAGAGTGTTGGATAGACCAACCCTTTTATTCAATGCCTCTTCCATGGCATCAGCTTCTCCTTCCAGCTATAATTTTTCTTTTTGAAGAGTACTAATGCTTTCACTAATGTGTCTCGCCACTTCTCTAGGGAAATTATTCAGATGATCATTGAGTGCAGTCTGAAGATCACTAATTGATATATCATCATCACAACTTGAGCAGCCTTCATCAGAAGAGTCATAATAATAAAAGGAATTATCACATGTTGTACCTTTTAGATTACCTTCATTAAAAGGTGTCTCCCCACTAACAATAAGATTCTTCTTCATCTTCCTTACCTATTTCTTATTTATGTTATTCTGAGTGTTGGAAGATATCTCCATTTGAGTTTTTTCACTCATGTCCTAAAATATTTACTTCATAAAGACTCCCTTGGACCTTTTAGAGGTAACCTCGCTCTGATACCAATTGAACTGCCCAGATCAATGTGAATCACTAAGAGAAGGAGGGGTTGAATCAGTGATTCATTTAAATATTTTTACTAACTAATTATTTTTAATTAAACCTTTATGGTTGGTTAAAGCCTTGATCCACTATTCTTGTGTCTCATAGCCTTACCTTGAATGGTGTAGTAAATGTAAAGGCACTGAACACAATGATTTACAAGTATTGGTTCAAATACCTACTCTTTGTTGTGTTGGTTATTCTCCTCAACACAGATTCTCCACTATAATGTTATTATCAATTACAATGGTTGATATATAGTCCCACTATATCTCTCCTGAGTCCCATAAGAGGTTCTTTATACTTCTTCCCATAGTGTTACTAGAGTCCCACTGGCTTTCTTTAGAGTCTCACTAAATTATTATTCTCCTCCCGGAATCACACAGGGTTCTTCTAGAACTTGAGTCACACGATAATCTTCCTTATTTGTTTTTTCTTGATTCAATGAAGATGATCTTCTTCTCTTCCCACACAGGCTTACTAAATCAAACTTGCCTACACATCTCTTAAAGAATCTTTAATAGCCTTTGGTAAGGTATGTTGGTCTCCCTCAATAATTCTGATCACTTCTCTAATCATTCCTTATCACAATAATGCTCGGGAAATTATTTCTTCTTATCATGAATACCCAACCTCAATTTTATGTGTGAAAGAGATGGACACTACTTCTTCATGAATCTTGATTGGTACGAATAATCTTTCAATATGTTAGCTCTATCTGTATTCTTGAATCCTCAAACACTGTAAACTTAGATAAAATATATTCTTTAACTCTATCTAGATTAAACATCAATTCTCATCTACTTCATGCATTAATTTCATGGGATCCAATACCTCTTGTATTTGTATATCTCGGTTTCTTCTTCATTAGTGAAATAACTGAATATATGAAAACTTATCCTTGTTTTCATGGTAAGAATAACATGCAATTATGTGATTATTCAAACACTAAGGTTAATCTCACTTGGAATCATCTGAATTGACACACATGTATGTGATTATGCATGATTTGATGAATCTATATTATCTTTCTTGTAAACCCATAGATACAATATCCTGAATATTTTAGATTCAATGAGTGTGTTTCATTCACATTCACTCACTCTCTCTCTTTTCTTTACTCAATTTTCACACACCCAAATTCTTCCTTTAAGTGTCTTTATGTGTGAATGGGAATGCATGAATGCATGAAATGTAACCCCTTTTCTCCTTATCCTTCTTCTCACTTACTTATTTATTCTTCACAATCACACACACAAAATCTTATTTATTTCATTCTATTTTATATGTCATGTGTGTGTTAAAGATTATGTCTTTTTCAAACCATAATGGGTGTGATTAACCCTTTGGCTCGTTCGGGTAGCTCAAATAATGCATATGCATGAATGTGCATCATGCATGCACTTTCACTCTTCCTCATGTGAACAAAAAGAGCCTCAGGTCCCTTCTTCATCTCCAAGTGACGTGTATTTGTACTTTGTACCTTTACTAAATCATTTTATTCTCTTCATGAAACAAAGGAGGCTCACAGGTTATGTACCTTCTCAAAGTATCACAAGGTTTCATAGAACTAGTTGTTTACTTGTGGGAGATGCTTCACGCATGAAGCACGACAAGGGTTCTATGGAAACTATCACATGTTTGGATTCTTTCATGAACCAGGGTGGTTTGCACTTCTCCTTCGCACAAGGAATGCATGAGAATCCTTCATGAAAGAGATGCACGACACCTATTATTCGCGTAGCTAGGCTGTGCGGAACTCTACCTTTCGTAAACCATAGAGGTTCTCTTTAGCTCTATTTATTCAAAGAAACATGAGATCCTTCTTATAAAGGAAGAAACTTTTCTCATCTCAGGCTCCTCCTTTTATAAGCGCGGGTGACTCCTCCTTCCACGTTCAAAATCTTCGAGATATTCCATGGAGATCAAGATATGAATGGATGAGATATATGATGTTTTGAAATCTTCAAACGCAGATCAAGATATGGCCGTAAGTCTCAGTTTCTTTCTATTCAATGTAAAATCCTTATTTGTTGGTGTAGTCCTCATGTGCATACATTTTCTAATGCATGAAAATATTTTCTTTTTACATCGAATGTCTAGTATAGCCTCAGAAACTTTGTTTTCCTCAGGCTCCTTCAATATTTTTTATTTCATTGAATGCATCTAACTTTAAATCCTTGCATGATATTGTGTTGCTCAGACGATCATCAGAAAGGATATTTCATGCTAGACAGGGGCTGGGAGCTCTATCATAGTGGATCAACTTCATCTACAGTGAGAAATAGTGTCGGGATGGAGGAAGGTTGAATACAACCTAGGTAGAGGGATCAGATGACCCTAATTAAATCCTGAATTGTGAAGATCAGATGGATGGCCTGGATGTGCACGATAGATCCCACGATTGATTGGACGGTGGACCGTGTTTCTGCGATGCATCAGACGGTTGAGATCTCTTCTCAAGGATTTTTGGTCGTCTCACATCAAAACGGACACACATGATGCATTAGTTTTATCAATAAACTCTCTCCGCCCTAATACGAGGTTAATCATCCCCTCACGGTATCGCCCCATACCGTGTTAACCCTGCCGGCGCGCTTCTGCACCCACTCTCTGCTCCTCGGGCACGCTCCTAGAACCCACTATGCATCCATTACATGTGTTCACCATCATGCACACTCTTCCAGGATTATAAATGACCTACACTATTATGCCTCTTGTGGACAGGCTTCGGGGCCTTCCCCTTGGGTGCGGTAGACCCTCGTGTCCCGCATATACCTTTGGGTGAGGGCTTCAGCTGGCCTACATGGTTGGCCCACTTTTTTTGGTAAAGGCATATACTAAGTACTTAGTATAAGAACATAGTTTGAATTCATCCTTAATATTCCAAACCACCCTTCTTCATTACTCATGCATTAAATCATAATGCATAGCCTTCTTGTTGTGAGGGATGTGTTCTCCATTAACACATATCTTGGGCTTTGAGGATCAGCACAAACAATCATCTGATTATTAAACATCATCCATTTAGATTCAATAGATGGATCTTCAACAATTCATCCACTTAGTGACTACGAATGGACCTTTAATTCTTTCCTCGTCGAATTGATTATTGCATGGACTTCTTCAAATGTTGTAACAATTTATCACCTTCATAAAATTCTTGGAACATAGGTCCAGTTCAACAATTGTCTAAATTAATATGAAGAATGCCCAATCATGACATCCAATGTCAAATAGTGATTCTCCAAATATCAGTGGCATTTTATTTGGAACAAATTCCCATATTCAATCATGATCACCACCACTTTTCCATACACATATTTACAATTGACACCTTATTGACATTTTATTGACATCAAATGCAACACCATTATTAACATAAACAAAAAAATATTTATAAAATAAATAATTAATAAAAAAAATTTAACATAAAAACAATTTTGAATGATCTATTAAAAAATGTGGCACAATTAAAGTGAAATTAAAATTTTATAATCAAGTAATAAAATACAATAAACATGTTAAAAAAACCTAGAAATATATAATAATTCATTTAATTTAAAGGTTGATACTTTTTCAAATATTTTTGGAAAACAAAACCAAAATTTTGAATTTAAATATAGCCACTTGATATTTTTCAAACCTTATTTTTAGATATAATTTTAAATCATAATAATAATCACATTTTCAATTTCCACACTTTATAAAATCTATAACAAATCTCTAATAAATATCTCCTTTCATTTATTATAAAAATAGGAAATCTAAATCCAAATCAATAAATTATTATGAATAAATTGTCTATTATATAAAATGAATAATAAATTAGAATGTTAATATAATTAGAATTAAAAACTAATATGTTTTAGTTAGTTATATCACCCTTAAATAATAATTCATTAAAACAAAAAATAATTATTTACTAGTTAATAATTAATTAATATATTTCAGAAAAAAATTTACAACCTTTTATATTATTTTATAAGAAACCTATATTGAAAATAAAAAGAAAATATAGATACCGACTCTACAATGGACTGATTATCCCCTCATAAACATGGAATTCCATGGAAACTCAATCTTCAACCATAATTACGTAGGTATGAGAATTTTAACAATTACATCATTAGTCAAAAAACTCTCATATCCCCCAATTATCGTCCAGGTCTAAAAAATAATAAATATCATATAACTATTCAAAAAAACCACATTCAAATATTAATAATTAGTTGTCATAATTTTAAATCCCTATTTATAATTTTTAACACTAAACTACCATAAATTTTCCACTAAGATTCAATATTTTAATACCGATTCTCAACATTCTAGTAGATTAAAATATGAAAACAAAAACTATAAAACCTAAACCAAAAAATACCAATATAACAATAGAGAACTAAATTGAATATATTTAAATTTTAAACTATTTAGAAATAGAAATACAAAAAAAAAATTTATCAAATAAAGATCAATACAACCCCTAATTTCTTACCCTTACCAATAATAATTATAAATATCATCTAACTAATCAAATAAAAAAATTTCAATTTTTAATAAATTTTTTTCACAATTTTCAAATCTAATCTATGTGTTAGAAAACCAAAAATTCATACATTTAAAACTTCTAGATTTTAACTCTAATGCTCCACATTTTAATAGATGAAAAAATAAAAATTTCAACTAGAAAATGTGAAACAATAGATTAGTAGGAAAACAAAAAATAACTACATTAATGTTTTTTTAATTTGAACCATTGAACAATAACACTAAATTATTAGAATAGTTCATTTTCTAGAATTTAATATTCAACTTGTAAAAATTAAAACTGATCATCTTAAATATAACCGCTACTAAGAATCCACCAAATTTATGATAACCAACTTCCAATATTTTACACTGACCAAGATAAATTAAAAAATTACAAAACAATGATACAAAAAACATTAAAAACCACATTCTAATAATATAGCTTCAAAATTTTAACAAAAACCTTCTAGGATTTAACAGTTTATATAATAATATATAAAATAGAATTGGATAAAATCAAAAAAACCATTAGATGACTACTAAAATAAATTCAAAATTATAATCAATATACTTTGAACATGAAAACATTATTAGATGAGTCTATAATGTCCCAGATTATCCAAATGGTATGGACTATTTTTTTTGGTTTAAATCCTTTGGTTTGGCCCTAGTAACATTCTTTATTAGATTCATAGAGGTCACGAGGGTGTATAAGGCTCATTCGGATCTCGATGCCTTGAAATTTAAAGAAGTAGACTGGTCTGCATAGTTTGGAGAAATTGTGTAGTATAGACCACATGGATTCTCTGACCATGCAGTTTGAATAATTGAGGATTAGGGCTCTACATGATTTCTATGAAAAAATGTGGAGAGGACCACATGTCCTGAAACTTTTCATAGACACATTGTAGAGGCGTTTTTCATGATATGCACATGGTTAACCAAACTGTGTTACTTGCTTGTGCGAGGGTACTCCTTGGGCAATGGCATAGTGAATGGTTTGACCAACAGTGTGGCCAAACCTTTCAATTCTATCTATGTGGGTAAATTTCTTATTTTACCTTAATGAATTAAATATCTCATCCTCTCTTCTCCCTCATTTTCATATCCAGTACCCAGACCTAAAGAACCCCCCTCCCTCTTTGGAAGGGTTTTTGTTATCTCCCTCATTTTTTAATTCATTTATTTTACCATAAGATGCATTATAAATATTGAGGAAAGATCTATGATACTCTTACTTATATTTCAAGTTTCTATTTTCATATTTTTTTTCTATTTATGGGCGACATCATTTTCCCCATTTTCAAGTTATTTGATGATTTCTTTGATAACACTCATTCTATCTCGATTAAAGGGTCAAAAATGAATGAGTGGTCTTCTATGAGGCCAAGGAAGGTGGTAAAGTTCTTTTCTACTAGTTTTTTCAAATTTATATTGTACATCATTGTACCATGCACCAGGCACTTCAAGCACTACCTTTAAGATGTTAAATAAATGAATCTAAATGGTTTATCATGTCATTTGTAACCTTATCGCATGGAGAAATCCATTCATGGGTTTTTTCATTATTTAGAGCCACCCCTTGGGTGTTCCCACCTTAAATATAGATTTTCCATTAACTAAAGATATTAAATCTCCATCTGGAGGGGGTTTCACTTGTAATAAACTCCATAATTAAGAATTGAATTAAGATTAATGGTTGTCCATGAGTTGTCCCTTTAGCTTTATTCATATACTCAAACTTCATTTCTCATGATTAAATTATTATGTATTATGATACGTGCTTTATACTATATGCATTTTTTTAATGCCAAAGCTTTTCCTTACAGGGATGCCTTGAACACTTATGCTTATGGTGAAGTTTAATGTCTTTGCTCTTATGATGTATTCCATGGTTTCTTGGCTTGGATAAAATACATTGTTCATCTTTCTTATAATATGGATATTGATAATTTTTTTTTGATGTTCTATGATAATGATTTCTATGCCTCAATTGCTTATGGGATGAGAGAGAACACAGGTCCGGACTTAAGTACATTGTGGATGGACTCACTGTGCTCTGTATCTGGATCTGATTGACATGATGGGAGAGACCCTTGGATTACCTTGTATGGGCTCTCCAGGTGGTTTATTTATACTCTTGAGTGACACTAGTTACCTATGGGAGAAACTGTGGATGATCTCATTCGCAAGATGGTTATTCGTTGCATCGGGTGATACTCGGTCCCCTATAGGAGATACTTGGGATGTGGTCAGAGGTTATTATGATAAGAGTGATATGAGGAATTCTAATATGGGTCACCTAAGATAAACTCTATGGTGTTTGTTATATCATAGGCTGCTATTATAATCCTCATGATTTCTTTTGGATCACATTGCATGGGATCAGGATGCCATTACTAGATTTGATGGATTGATTTCATGGATTTTGTGTGATGTATTTTTGTTTAATTATGATAATTATTAATTGATATAGCATAAAAGCATCCACCAAGAAAAATCACAACCTTGGGGTTAGTCTACACTTTGCGCCTTTATCATGATGATCCAGTTATATGCCTTATTAATAACACATGTTTTCTTGGTTTATACATTCAGTTTAGGTTGAAGTAGGTAGAATCGGCTGGGAATCCCTTGAGGGACCCGGATTGAGTGTTATATTTTGTTATTTATTTACTACCTTGCATTCACCTATGTTTGTAAACTATTTATTTTATATTGCATGGGCTAGATTGATCTAGACACCATTAGTGATGTCCTACTTGGATTATATCTCAAAACCTTCTTGGGAAACCTTTGGTACCCAAATAGACTTCATGATTTTAGGTATAGATAAAGAGAAGCGGCTATATTCTTATTTTTGATCACCATTTCTAGGATAGAGTTCATGAGTAGAGGATAGAGACTCTGCTCGTGATGCTAGTTGTTGTCTTTTTTGTCCTTTTTTATCTTGATATCATGGGGTACATTTTTGTATCCCATGACCCCCTTGTACTCATTTTTTATAGATACGTGAAATCATGATCATCATATTTGGTATATATTTGTTATTCATCTTCCACTTGTTGTTTATTTACCATGGATGGTTACGATTAATATTATTTTTCTTTCTATTAATTATTACTGATTCTACTATGGAATGTTAGCGGTCAAGTTTTTATAGTGTCTGCTTCTACTATTTCTTAGTTTATTATATATACCACTATGGTCCACTATGATATATGAGGGAATAGTCTCCCTACAAACACACTCTAGGCCCTCACTGCTTGTCGCAACCTTCAATATATGAGGAGGTGTGATTGAGGTCTTATGGCCCACTTTCTCAGGGAACTTCTAAGTGGCATCTAGAGTGGGATATTAAAAAGTGGTATCAGAGGTTTCTATTTTCTTGCCTTACTATTTTGAGAAAATAAATTTTATATTTAGAATGATATGGGATTTGGTAATGAGCTATTCCTAGGAGTATGTAACCCATTTATAGAGAAAAACTAAATTTCCTTGAATAGAAATTTATATTTTATGAATTTTCCTTATTAAAGTCGATTTGATTCAACTATTAGGCGATGTACTTGAATTTTGATATTACTATTGATATAATTGAGAATTATCATAAATCCTTCACCCGATGATATGAGGGAAAATATTCATTGAACATGCTTCATTTTAGTAACCTTATAGGAAATTCATGTGACATGAATATGGAATTCCATATAGGATCAATGTATTTATCACATTTCCTATAACTTCCATGAGTTCTCTGACTGATACAAATAGATTTGTTAATGGATAAGGATTAATAGTTAATTTAGAAAACATAGTTGGTACTTAGAGTTCCTTCAATAAACTAACATTTTGTTTTCTACATAGGCTACTGAAGAAACCCTAATCATTCAATTATGGAACATTGAGTCATGGAAAATTGGTTTCATAGACTAGAAAGTGTTATGGTATAGGATAATTGGACTCTACATTTTAGTTAAAAATGTGCATTGGACCTTATGGATCATAATTAGTGAACCATTTAGTTCAACCAATTAAATATAATGATAATATAAACATAAATTTAAATAGAAATGAAATTGTAAAACATAGATATTGACTGAGTCCTGACCTTAATAATGGGAAGTAGGTATCATCTCTTTTGGTCTATATAAATGTTTCTATCACCTAGACTTGACTATTTGATCTGGAAGAGGGTTTTTTATATTTCATAGGAAGTCTTGTAACTATTATACTCATGTAGATTTTGTGTTTTTAACCATTAAATCCTATATGAGGTGTGTGTTTGGCATTTTTATAGAAATTACACCACAAAATCATCTAGTCATATGCCAAGTGGGTAGTGATGACCAAGATCCAGAGGTGGTGGGCCCTGAATTTCCATTTATACCTCAAGTATTCCCACCTTTTGAAACTATTACTATTTCTGATACGAGTGATGACTCTCGGTTTGGAGGAAATTTTATGTTTCTTAGGCAGATGATACAGGGAGCTCTGTGCTCTACCCCTTCTATGGAAGAGTTGACTAGGGAGTTCCAAAATCAGCATCTAACCATGTATTTGGGGGATAAAGGACCATAGTTTTTAGATTGATGGATCAAAATGGTTTTGTCGATATTTTAGAATCTAAAGAAACCTCCTAAGAGGAAACCAAAGCTCACCACTTACATTATTTGAGTATCCACCAAACCCTGGTGGGATATTCTTAATCAGGATGGTCAGTATCAGGAAGTGACTTTGAGGAATTTCAAGTTGATATTCATTTATTATTTACTCTATGATACAGTGAGGTATGAACATGATAGGTATTTCATTAACCTAAAATAGGGTTATATGAATGTTATGGAATATTTAAATTGTTTTACAAAGATTAAGTGCTTTGCACCCATCTATACTGCTAATGAGCCAGTGAAGGTGAGATGATTTGAGGATGGTATGAGGCACCCAATTCATTATCAGGTGAATTTTTTCCAGTTGACTATTGTATTTGATATATTAAACTAGTTCCTTATCATTGAGCATAAATTGAGGGTAGCATATGGTGTGAGCCTACAGATTCAGAACCCAAACAGAATAGAGGTTCTATTAGTGGTTGGAAGTGACACTTTGAGACGACGTGTATGAGTAACGATAGCTAGGTGACACCCAAGAACAGTTACATGGTATGTCACAAGTGTGGGAATCCTTGGAATAAGATGACCTAGTGTTCGAGAGACGTCATCAAATGTTTAGTCTACAACAGATTGGGGAATCTTCAACACTTTTATAGGACCTTCCAATCTATGTTGAGTGGGATAGGATCTGTTCTTGCTCAACCTTAAGTAGAAGGTTCAGTATCACATTTAAAAGAAGGTATCTAGGGTAATACTAGTCGTATAGGCAGAGGAGGAGGCCATGGTTGAGGTATCTTCACTTCAAATTTACTACTCTAGTAGATCAGACCTGCTTTGGGTAATCTGGTTGCAGCGTAGGGCTTGGGATTGGGGTATATTTATTTAATGGAGACTATACTAGAGGAGTAGGACTCTATACCATCTACAAGCTAAGGTATTATTCTAGTAGCTTATACTACCATTTCTACCTTATTTAATACAGGTGCATCATGTTATTTCATATATATGCCTGCTGTGGAGAGACCTAGGCTTCATGTTGAGTACTCCGTCAGAACGATGATTTTTGATACACCATTGGGTAAATGATCATAGATTGTACACAAGTGTAAGGACACCCCTTGAGGTAGGAAACTGTCCTTTCATATGGGACCAATTTTTTCTTTAGATGACAGACTTTGATGTCTTTCGTGGAATAGTCTGGTTGGTTCCTTGTCATTTCTATGTGTATTTTTATCACCATAGGGTTTCTTTTTTGCATCACCAAAGGGTAGTAAATATATTCACAAGGGTGATTGGGATGTCCAGATGGGTGGAGATAGACTATATCATCTTGGGATTGGTAAATTGACCACACATATTGTTATTTGTTTTATGAATTATCATGGGGTACATCAGATTGAGTTCCCTCTTGTAGATGACCAGTTCAAGGATTTTCCCAAATGAATTTTTAAGACTAACTCCTAAGAGAGTTGAATTTACAATCAAGATAGTGCCTAGAGATACACCATTATCCATTAATCCTTAGAGAATTAATACTTTTTAGGATATGAAGAGGTAACCAGAAGAATTAGAAGCCAAGGGTTTTATATGGACCAGTATGTCTCCCTGGGGTTCGCAGGTCCTTTTCACAAAGAAGGAGGATGAAACCCTCACACTTTTCCTTGATTACTATAATTCTAATCAGATTATAATGGATAAATGGAATCAATTACCTCACATAAAATATCTTATTGACCATCTCATAGGAGCAAGGGTATTATGGAAGATTGACCTGTGATTGAGATATCAATAGGTTCGAGTCAGACCATTGGATGTTTCACGTATGGTTTTTAGGGGTTAATATAACTTATATAAGTATCTTGTGATGCCATTTAGTATTTAAAACATGCCTTCCATTTTGATGCATCCTATGAATCATGTTTTCCATACATACATTGATTTATTTGTGGTAGTCTTCATAGATTACATAATAGTGTATTCTCACACTAGATACGACCATGCTACCCATCTTGAGATCATTCTGAGTAAATTGAGAGAGAATAATCAATATGATAATCTTAGTAAATTCCACTTTTGGATTACTGAGGTTCACTTATTGGGTCATATCATTTTAAATGTAGGAATATATCTTAACCTAGAGAAGGTGACTATCGTGGTTTCCTAGGAACAACCCAAGTATGTGTTTGACATATGCAGTTTCTTGGGGACAACTAGATACTACATACAATTCATTCATGACTTATCCAACTTATAAGTGCTTTTTATGGTCCTGAATAAGAAGGGAATAAAGTTTTTATGGATATATTCTTATGAGATATCATTTTATGATTTGAAAGGAAGACTGAATTCATCACCGATTCTGATTTTTCTTGAGCTAGGAAGAGGATGCACTATTTTTTGTAACGATTTAAGGACCGGGTTGGGAGAAGTTTTGATGTAGGGAGATTGGGTTGTAGTGTATGTGTCATGCTAGTTAAGGTATCAGGAGAAGAATTACCCTACATACGGCCTCTATCTATTGACCATGGTTCAGACATTTTACTATTGGATGCACTACCTATTAAGAGAGTGATTCATTACTGACATGGATCACAAGAGTCTCAATTACATCTCCATACATAAGAACATGAATATGAGGTAACACAAGTTAGTTGAATACCTAAAATAATTTAACATTGATATTTCTTATACACTTGGGAAGTGTAATGAGGTGGCTAACACCTTGATCTAAAAGACTAATACACAAGCCATAAAGGAGGCTAGTATTGAGTAGAAGTTAATGGCTCAATTTTATGAGATGCATCTAGAGGTTTTGGAATTTCATGTGAAATATAATTTAGAAGATATAATAGTGAAACCCTCTATTCATGTTCAGTATTAATTGAGGAAGCTATTTTATTCAGACAATCTCATCCTATGTGAAAGTTTTTTTGGTGAGAACCAACCTCCTTTTTGGGTTGTTGGTGATAATGAGGCCCTACTCTTACATGGGCATGTTAGGGTGCCTATTGATATATGATAAGAGATAATGAGGTAATCAAATGCCTCTATTTGGATAGTTAATCCTAGGATTACCAAGACGTATCGAGATGTACATTAATAGTATTAGTGGCTAGCTATAAAGATCCATATTTTAGGCTTTATCACTTGATGCTCCACCTATCAGCTGGTGAAGGCTCCTATCAGCTGGTGAAGGCTAATCACCAACAACCTGCTAGACCTATACAACCACTATAAATTTTTGAGTGGAAATGGGATGCCATCACCATGGTCTTTGTGATAGTATTTACAAGATTCCCTCAAGGAATAAATGCATTATGGGTGGTCATTGAAAGTTTATCCAAGGATTTACACATTCTACTTATCCAAGAGACCATCAAAGATGATGATCTTAAGAGGTTTTATATCTAGGAGATAGTGTGCCTTCATGGAATTCCCCGTTATATCATTTTAAACCAGGACACCTAGTTTAATTAACTGTTTTGGAAATGGTTTCAAAAGGCAATGGGTTCACAGGTTATCTTGAGTATGGAATATCACACTCAAACCGATGGGAAACTCAAGAAGATGATATAGGTGTTAGAGGATATGCTTCCAACATCTATCCTTGATTTTAGAGTTTCATTAGAAAATAATATACCTATTGTTGAGTTTTTCTACCACAAAAGTATTCCAAAAATGTTTCAAATGGCTCTGTATAATGCCCTTTATGGTAGGTTGTTCTATTCACCTATATGATGGTTAGAGATAGGTGAGGTACCACTACTATGTCCTCATCTCATTCAAGAGACTTTAGATAATGTATAATAGATTCTGAAGCATATTTCTACAACCCAGTATAGGTAGAAGTCTTATATTCATCATCACCGTAGACCTCTAGATTTTGAGGTGGGACATCAGGTCTTCATGCAGGAATCACTTATATTGATTCATAAATGAACTCAATGATAGGGAAAGTTGTTTATTAGTATTTCAAACCTTTGTAGATAGTGGAGAGAGTCAATCTGGTAGCATATCAGTTGTAGTTACCTTAGAGGTACCATTCAATTCATGAAATATTCAACATATCCCAGTTTTGATGTTATTAACCTGACCTGTCTCATTCATTTGAACCCAATGATATTGAGCTAGAGGTGGATGCATATTTTGAGAAGCATCTGATATGTATCATTGATCAGAGGATGAAGGCTCTCCAAGGTATGTCTATTCCTATAGTCTGGATGATATGGAATCATTTATGTGTTCAGTATGAGACATAGGAGTGGGAATATTATGTACACACATAGTGGATAGAACTCTTCTTAGATTACTTTTTACCATAATTGGAAGAGAATATCAAGGACGAGTTGTCTTAAATATGGGAGATTATAATGTACTGAATTTTCTTAAAGGGACGAACAAGTTTTTTGGTTTAAATCCATTTTTTCCCTAATAATGTTTCTTAGTGGGGTCATTGATGTTGAATGTGTGTCTGGGGTTCATTCAGAGCCTAAAACCTTGAAATATGAAGAAGTGTATTGGGTTTCATGGTTAGGAGAAACCATACAACCCATCCCCCACACTTTCCCTAACAATGTGGTTTCATGCAGTGGGGATCAAGGCCCCACATGGTTTCTATGAAACCATGCATAGAGGCCGACATGCCCATGAAATTTCCACCTAGACAATATGCATATTCATTTTGAATGGGATTCTCGTGGTTAACCAAACATTTGATTATCCCACGTGATGATACTCCTTGGGTAGTGGTATGGAACATGTTTGGAACATAGTTTAGAAAAATGTGCATCCAGAATGTGTTCCCCTGTCTATGTAGGTAAAATTCTTATTTTACCATAATTAATTAAATACCTCACCCTTCTCTTATCTCTATCATTCTTCTCTAGTTTCCATGCTTGAAGAACTTCCTTCCATATGTGTAAGGTTTCTTGATATTTTTCTCATTTATCATCTATTTACATCACCATTAGATACATTGGAAAGATTGAGTAAACCTCTATGAACCCATCCTTCAATTTCAAGTTTCTCTTCACATCTGTTGCGATATTTATGTGTGACCTCATTTTCTCTATTTTGAAGAAAATTTGACTATTTTTTCAATAAATATCATTATAGCTCGATTTAGGGGTCGACAATGGATGATTTCTCTCAAACAAGGCCAATGTATGTGGTATAGTTATTTTATTCTAGTTTTTTCACTTTTATATTTTTCACCGTTGTGCCGCACACTAGACCATTCTAGTGATGCCTTTAAGATATTAAATAAATTAATCTAAATGGTTTCTCATGTAATTTGTGACCTTATCCTATGGATGAAAATATTATTGGATTTTTCTCCTTGTTGGGAGATACCCCTTGGGTGTTCCCACCTTAACAACTAATTTACCCCTACCTAAAGATATTTAATAACCATGTAGTGGGGGTTTCACATGTAATAAATGACATAATTAATGAACTAAATTTAAATGAATGGAAGGCCATAAGTTATCCCTTTATATAGATTCATATTCTCATACTTCATTTATCATGATTATTTTCTTATGAATTATACTACGTTCTTTCTTCCATCTAAAAGTTTTTAATGCCTTTTATTTATACCTTGTGTGAATGCCATGAAGCCTTGTGATTACGCTTGAGCTTAATTTCATTGGTCTTCTATAATATTCCATAGTTTCTTGGATTGAAAAATTATTTTATTATCTTTATTATCATATGGATACTTAGATTCCTTGTTTATGTTATGTGATCATGTTTTCTTTACCTCACTTGGTTGTGGGCCAGAAGAGAATACATGTCCCAACATAAGGACACCATGGATGGATCACCATGGTCTGTATCTGGATCTACTACATGTTCATGGAGAGACCCTTGTATTTCCATAGACGATATATCAGGGAAGTTTATTTATACTCTTGAGTGACATAGGTTCATTAGGGGAGAAAACATGGATAATATCACTGTCAAGATGGATATTCCATGCCTCAGGTGATACTCAATCCCTTATATGAGATACCTGGGATGAGATCAGAGGTTACCATGATAAGAGTGAAATGGGGGATTCCATTAAAGGTACCTAAGACATACTCCATGGTATTGTTTATATCAAAGGCTCTTATTTTGACCCTTGTTAATAATTTTGGATCGCCTTGGATGGGTTCGAGATTCCATTACTAGATTTGATGGACTGCTTCCCTAGATTAAGTGCGATGTATTTTTATTTAACTAAGATAATGCCTAATTGATGTACAAGGGATGTGTCCACAAAAAACACTATTCTGTGGTCAGTCCAAACTTGATACCTTATTTATGATTACCCATGTATACACCTTATTACTTGTACATGTTCCCTTGGTTCAGAGATCTGGTTTATCCTAAAGGAAGTAAAATCAGTCAGGCACCCATTAAGGGACTTGAATAGAGTGTTATTCTATTTAATTATTTATTTATTTCCATTCATTAACCTATATTGACACACTATTTATTTTATATTTCATGTATTTTATTGATCTAGATACTGTTGGTGGTGGTCTACTATGATTATATCTCACACCCTTCTTGCACTAAATTTGGTATCTAAGAAGACTACATGATTGTAGGTATAGATAAAGGGAATTGGATAACTTCTAATGATTTATCACCATTTCTAGGATGGTGTACATGATCAAAGGAATGAGCTTATACTCATGATGCTAGTAGTAGTTTTCTTTTTGGCCTTTTTTTATCTTCATAGAATGTGGTATATGCATGTATCCCATGATATTCTTGTACTCATTTTTTATAGACACATGAAATCACAATCATCGTCTTTAATATCTATTTATTATTTAAATTATTACTGTAATTTATTTACCTTGAATGGTTTACTATTATTATTCTTCTACTGTCTGTTTCTTATTACTGCTTCCAATACAGTGTGTTACTGGTCAGGTTATTATAGTGTATGATTCTATAGTTTGTTACTTTATTATATATAATGTTTTTATATGGTCTAACATATGAGGGAATAGTCTCTCCATAGACACACCCTAGGCCCTTGCTGCTAGTCGACAACCTTTGGTATATGGGGATTCAAGCTTGAGGTCTTGTGTCCTATCATCTCAGGGAACCACTAAGTGGAATCTGAGCTGGGAATCTATAGAGACAATGAGAAATATTTATAGTTGAGAAGAGATAATGAATGGAGGATATCGACCATGGATGGTTTATGTAATGAAGATAAACAAACTAGAATGACGGATATAGTGATATCTTATAGAGGAAGTGATGGAAAAAAGCATGAAGATGTTGGGGAGTGGTCAACTGTTGGATGATAATGAAGACTACAGGAGACAATGGTAGATAGTAGTAAATAAAAGATGAGGGTGATTACTAGACAAGAATGAGATAATATGGTGGTGATGAGTTATGGTTTAATCAATTTTAGGATAGGGGACACTGGGTTTACTATGAGATGGAAATTTAGAGGGGTAAATGAGTTATTTACTCCCAAACAATAAATACTGATAATACTTCATCACTATTTTTTTATGTAGGGTCCTTAAGTGTAATTGTTGACATCTTTTGGTCCTTTGATGTGACCCCTTTCATATTTCACTTTATTTTTTATTCTCCACCACCATATATTATAATATTTTTATCATATAAGAATATTACATATTTTTTATATAATTTATAATATAATGCCAAATTTTTAAAAAATAATATCACATATTTATTATATATTTGTTTACATAATAGTAATATCATCCTACTATATTAAATCAATTACACTAATTTTATATATACTTAGAAAAATGATATTAATATTATCATAAAGAGTAACACACACACATATTTATATCATAACAATAATTATAATATTAACTATAATAATAATATATTTAAATAATTTCAACTGTATATTATAACTTAATAAGTATAATTTGATTACAAACCCATACATATACATATATCATGATAATAATAATTATAACATATGAATAATACATATATCCATATTTAATATCATAAATAATGATAAAAATATTGTTATTACACATATATATTCATTCTAATAATATTACAACCGATCAGGGAACAAGGAAAATAAAATGAAAAAAACTCAAACATACAACAAAATAAAAATATATACATTGAATATATATAATAAATTATTAATAAAATTTTTAGTAGAAATAAAATAAAATATGTATTTTTATTAGTAATAATTATAATACATCTAGACATATGTATTTCATAACATGTTAATAATAAAAATATTCATATGAATTTCCCATTTATAAATATACACAGTAGGAATGATGATGTTAATAATAATAATAACAAAAACAAAAACAATAATAATAATATAACACCTATATATTACTTGTGACTTTTTGTTAATATATATATATATATATATATATATATGGAATCACCATTTAATAACTCTCTATTTTATATTGATATCATACTATTTCCATCATATTCCATCAATAATTTTATTTTTCAATTTAATAATTCACTTTAATCATATCCATATGATAATTTACAAATGAAGATTTGTTTTTTCAAATATATAAAATCAAATATTAATAATTATAATAACTTAGAAAATGGAATAAAAGGAAACCAAAATTCAGCAAAGAAACTATAACTTTGACACCTTGGACAAGACTTATGTTGGGAGATCTGCACCCACTAGTTTATCACTAGACCTCAACTTACTTCCACCAATGTTTTGGTGGGACTCTACTATCACTCGTGCAAACATAACTTTTTTTAAAAATTCTAGTTTATTAAATTTACTAGTTTAGAAACTACAAAATCAATATTAATTAACTATATTTAGACACTAGTAACTAAATTATAAAGGTAAGATAGAAGTGACTCGACCTAAGGAGAGTAGTAGAGAAGAAAAGATAAATTTCATTGAGTTAGAATATCATTATTTAAATATCATAAAGTAAGATAACTTCAAATTAATGGATGATTTTATAAATTGAATAAGAAAAAAGTATACATTTGTTGTGTCGATGAATCATGATTTTTTTTACATAACCCAACACCTCAAGGCCCCTCCTCGCATGGCGGTATACCAAGTGTTCCGCCCCAATCCTACATCTAATAGGCTAGAGGTTGGTGACAAGTACTGAGTAGGCATATCACACGCATAGAGGGCCTCATCCTAAAAAACATGTACACAAAAAAATGAGTCCATACATCCTAGAAAAGTGGATAAAATTAATAAATTGTGTAATAAATGAATGCATAACCTATAATAACCCAAAAAAGAGTAATAACGTATATAACCAAGGAAAATAGGAAAAAATTCAAGCTCACCAACAAAATAGTAGTTCCAATCAAGAAATCATAAGAAGAACTAATCCAAAAACACAACCAATAGAGTATGACCACATTCTAGAAAAAATCACCACAAAACATGTAATACCTCATGTCTGGATGAGTGATTGGTTATTTCGGAAAGTTTTAGTTTTCGGTTATTGGATGGATTAAATTTCCAATGACATTTAGATTTAAATTTATTGGGTTAGAACCCCTCAAAAGATACTTTTTGGACCTATAATGAAGTTCTCTATGGGGTTTGGGGAGTATCAGGAGGCTTGAGAGCACGAGTTGGGACTGCAAAAATCTATTGTAGTTCCACCGACTAGCTGATAAAGGGATTATAACAATTTTGTGGCAGTCCTGTAAGGGTTTCGGTCTACCTTGACTCACTGGACAACTAGTGGGTTCTTGATTCCCTTTTTAAAAGGGTAAAAGTTCATTTCATGGATTTTCCCCATTCATTCTTGGGCCTAAATTCTAAACTATTTGATTAAATTTATATAAGCATAGGTTCCATCATAATCATATAATTTTCCATGATGGATCTCTACATTTATTGATAATTTGGATTTAGAACATATGTGTTAGAATTCTTGAGGCAAGTACAAGAGTCTATGTACTTCCAATCTTCATGTTATTTTCTTTCATTGTGTCTCTCATTGTAGCAACAAAATGTTTTTTATGAAAACTTTTATTTAAATAATTTTTATTCTTTAGTAGCTTTTATTGCACGTAATAGTGTGTTAAAAAAAACAATGGGATAACCTTAGTATAAAATTACCATATATCCTAGCCATTAGGTTAATAGGAATAATTATAACTAAATTATGAAAATGTATTGTGAATTATTTGGCTATCAATTATTTATAAAAAATATAAATTAGATATTTGTATTTTTGAGTGAATTACTATTGGTAATGAAATAAATTAGATATATATGTTATATACTTAATAAAATATTTTTTATTCATCCAATGGATATTTTAATCAAACAGTGTCAATAAACCCTTTTTGTTGTATAAAAACCTATTTTTTTAAATGGCAATCTTATGACTTTGAATGACGAAACCATTTTAAATTAAAACTTTGACATATTAATAATATTTATATGAAAAATTAAACATTTTTTTTAAATCAGGATATAAAATTTACTTTGGTTGAATTTATGATATTTTTTAATAACATTCTTGTTTTGATGACTAGTAAAAACACACCAAATTTTAAGAGAAAACAACTTTTTTCATCGAGATAATTTATATGGTTAAATTATAATATTGAATGGTTTTAAAATATAAATACAATATATTTTTATAAATCAATATAATGTATATGATTAGAAATAATTTTACATTGAATTTATATATAAAAATATTTCAATAATTTGAGATGATTTAACTTAAAAAACCCATTCTCTTATTCCGACATTTGTATTAATTTTAAAT
Organism: Viscum album; assembly: GCA_963277665.1. Taxonomy (NCBI): domain Eukaryota; kingdom Viridiplantae; phylum Streptophyta; class Magnoliopsida; order Santalales; family Viscaceae; genus Viscum; species Viscum album. The sequence continues at coordinate 1,059,469,446 of OY728133.1, forward strand.
TAATCACTGTAAATTTTGTGTTTTGAATTCTGAAAAATGGAATCCATATTTGGAATCATTAGGTCCAAATTATGTTAATAGGATACTTTTATTTTTGGGCATTATGAATAGTCACTTTGGTAATTATTTTTATTTCCATGGTTAAAGGTAAATCGGGAAATAAAAGTTAAAAATAATATTATCAAATTACCTTAACACCTGTAAAAATACTATTTGATGACTAAATTAAACCCTTATCATCATTTTTTAAATGAAATAACTTGATAGCCACTTACCTATGAATATGACATGAATGTAATAAAAACTAATTAATGTTACAAAATGTCACAATCTCGTTGTATAAAAGTATATTAATTTTAATATATGGATAAATTGAAGATAATATAATCTATATATAGTATATGTAATTAAACAATAATTACCTACATCATAGAAACTTATTTATAATTTTTATATATTAAATAATTACGATTAATGATGACACATCAGAGATGTAAAAATTATTTTATTAATAGAAATATCAAATAAATGGTTTTAAAAATATTAAAAGAAATATCATATGAACTAATTAATGTGCTACAAAAATTTCCTAGGTGAACATGACATATTAGTAGTTTATTGAATATTATTTCTCAAATTTATCATCTGTTTTTATTTTTATAAAAGTCAAATAAATTAATAGTATTAAAATTGACACTATTAATATTCTATAAAAATAAAATTTTATTAAATTATTTAAAAATCATAAAAAAATTAAAAATTAAAAAGTGAAAATTATAAAAACTAAAATTCCATAAAATATCCATTTATGGTAAGTTAATACCATATAAGTAAATATTTATAACCATTAAATATTTAGAATGTTTTTACCACAATAAAAATTAAATGGAATAACTAAGTGTTAATTAAAAATATATTGTTTAAATTGTCAAAATAACATGTCAAAAATTTATTAGTTGATTATATTACTTCCCTATATCATCTATTATTATAAATTGGGACATTTTGGAGGTTTTTTGGGTAGGGTTTGATTTTATTATGAATTATTATTTATGGATTTTCCAAAAGTTCCCCTCACCTTAATCATAAAATTATACCACCTCCCTCACCTCTTGACTTCATTTTGAGCCTTAAAGATTGAACATCCCCGACCATTTTTTCTTATAAACTTCCTTATTTTCATTCTAGATGTTTAGGTCATATTCGAAAAGCAACTCTAGTGCTCTATAAAGAGATTTAGAGGAAGCACGTCAAGGGAGAGGTAATCTCTTCTACCGATTCCTTTAAACTTTTCTCTTCTTCTACTTCATCTTAAATAGTTGCTTCATTATAAAGTAATAAAATTAGTATCAATAATATAATGATATTTTATTATAAATATTAAACAACCATATTCCACCTTCTATCCATCTGATGAAAAAAAAATCACCGTGCCTAAGTACGTATGACTTACTACCTCTAATGGCCCGAAGGCCTTCATTTTTTATTGATATTTAATAATCCACCTTTCAAGGGGTGAGGTGGAACCCTTACAAGTATCGTAGGTGTAAGTATTACATGTATTATAGGCCTTAGAGGAATTCAATGCCCGTAGGATTCAAACATTACATACAACCCAGACTAACTACTTGGAACTGCTCCTCCCCAACATCTTCAATGTGAAATCAGCTATCCAATTTCACATGGTTGTTTGGCTAGGATTTCCCATGCATGCATAGGCTTATCCCGATGGCAGGTTTCATACCCTCTCATTCTTGTAATTTGTTTATCCTCTGCTATGGTGAAATCTACTTGCTCACCCCCCTTCTGAATCTTGTTCTTTGTAGGTTGGCCGGTTTTCATCTACACTTAAGGTGGCCCGAATCCCTTAAAGGATTCGGGGACCAAATTGGTGGTCCAAAGGCCCAAATGGGAGAATATTTCCAACTTCTACAGTTCCAAACAATGCCTACTAGAGTTCCCACTACAGTACCACTTAGTTCCTGCTACAATACCGCACAGTTCCTACTACAGTACCACACATTCACTACTACAATAGCTTCTACAGTCACTGCTACAGTACCTAGAAATTATCCTCCACTTAGATTTGATCCTGGGTCTCCTTGATGCACTTAAGGAGTCCTCACCAACTGGGCTAAGGCTCATGTGACATAAGGCTTACTGTATCCACATTGTGGTGTAATCTATTTTTCAGAACCACCTTACTTAGATGGGTATAATAATGGAAATAATAACTATATTATTATTATAAAATGATACTAATTAGAAAATATCATACACCATCCACTTTAATACCATTCAATAATTTTTAGAATGATATCATCGCTCTTGCGTACGTATGACCTACCATCTGCATGATGCGATGCGATTCATTCTATATGATCTTCATTAAACCATAATTATATATATTAATTTAATGAATAAATATGATATATATTATACTAATATTATTATTTAAATGATTTTACTATAATTTAAGAGGTGTAACATGAACTTATTCGACAAATATTTTATAAGAACATAAAGTAATCAATATTCAAATAATGAGTGACAATAAAATGTTACTAATAAACAAATGAAAATATAATCATATATGATATCATAAAAATGATTATGATTTTTTAGGAAGTAAATAGCATTATTTAAATCATTATATAGGAGGTTTGGATACATACTAAGGATATCAGACCTAAGGTAAGTGAAAATTTTGCAATCTCATTTTTTATTCGAGATTGTTTATACTTACGTTTTTGCTGGGGTATATTTCTCATCCACATCCATGTTTCCTAAGTATGTAAAATTTCTATTATTTTAAAATTATTTAATGTTAATTTTACAAATTTTTTAATTTTTATTAAATGGTATGAATGAAATATTTTTTTGTTATTCAATTTGAGGTACTTTTTGAATTTTTTGGATAAAGTATGATAAGAATTTTTTTTAACTTATCCGGTTTGAATAGATTTTTACACTTTCATAACACCTTGTTTACTTGACTATTTACCTAAAATCATACATGGTTATTTTCACATAAAATGATTTCTTCTAAAATTTTCTGGCAGTTTTATGAAGGGAAATGTTTTTAAATAAGAAATGATATTTTCCTCAGGAATTAATTTCAAGTGTCTTATCAAAATTATTTTCAATCTAAGATTTCACACTTTAAAAAGGATCATACTTATAACCCAATTATTTATATGATTTTATTGTGTGTTATTTATGAAAATCATTTGTTTTATATCAATTATTATGGAATAATGTTTAGAAAACACATTTTATTTCATAGGTTATGCTACGATGATTGTTTTTATGTTTTTTAGAACATGTAAGAATGGTTTCATTATGAGATGGGTTGGACCTATATCTCCCTACAATTCATTGGGTAAATATTTATATCTCATGAGATTGACCTGACTAGAACATCAAGTAAATTGGGTTTTGTAATACATGGCTGGAACGAGGAGTGAACATGATTCAGTAATGGACTTTGTCCACTCTGATGGTCTTGGAAATTAGCCTTGAATAATATGAAATGATTTTATATGATTATGTGTGTATGTCACAAAATTTCATGTTTTATGTTATGACTATTAGGATTACATTTCTGTTCTATTATTTACCATATGACATGATATTATGATATTTTATATGCAGGATAAGATTTTCAAATGTTATGTTCTTTTGATTATGTTATGATTGATATTTTTCTTGTTTACCATTATTGATAATTTTATCTTACCCTTTCATATGTTTATTTTCCCCATGTTAAGTAGAAGGGTATTAAGTACGATATGTCAAAAAGGATTCTGGTTATGATGAACTAAGTGGGAGACAATGTGGATGTTTTATGAACTAGTTGAATTTGTTTCCTAGTTTCGAGAGACACTAAACCTATACGTTCCTAGCGTAGTTTTTTTTATGTTATGTAATAAATATTATTCATTGTTTAACTAATATATATATGTAAAGTATGAGCTATTATAGTTGGTGTCATAGAAAAGGTATAGTTAACCTTTGGAAACTAGGATGAGAGAACCTTAGTAAGAACCCTAAGGATATGTCTATGAATAGGTTATAATCCCATCCTAGTGTTTCAAAGATGTTTGTGAGTAACCTAGGATAAAACCTAAAGTGTCATAAATTGAAAATTTATTCTTGAATTATGTGGTTTTCCCAGTATGATTAGTATTTCTCACACTACGCTTCTTGGTTTTAGTCAATGGATGGAACTAGAAGGAACCACGTTAATGCTGAATGCGATGAGAAATAAAATTATTGTCCCCCTGAGCAACAAAATTTTATTAGAGTTATATGAAAATTCTTATAGCCATGATCAAACAACTTTCTCAAGATATGAATCATGACATAATATAAAATGATCAAAAGAGGGAGAAATATTCTATTAAATCTTTCACGAGGCAACGCCTACCTTCATTCAGTGGATCTTCTGATCCATTAGTGGCTAAACAATGGATCATAACCATTGAAAAGATATTTTCAATTCTACAATGTTATGAACATGATAAAGACATCTTAGTAGTATATAATTTGGAAGGTTAGGCATATCAATGGTTTAATCTTATTAATAATATGATGAAAAGAGATGAAATTGAGTCCATGAATGGGACGATTTCAAGAACTTATTTTTCAATAAGTACTTTCTTCATATTCTTCAATTAAATATGGAGAAGTAGTTACTTGAACTTAAGTAAAAGGATGATTAATATATTGGTATAAACGAATAAAATTTATAAGACTTTCAATGTACACTTCTGGAATTATTATATAACCTGAGAGTAAAATTGATCAATTCTTTAGTGGATTAAAACCATGTCTTCAAAGGGAATTATCCATAACGGACTTCAATAGATATAAGGAAATTGTTCAAAGTTCTCTCAAGGATTAGATGGAGATTGGAGTAACCCATCAGTCATATGGGTTTGAGAAGAAGAGAAAAATAGAATTCAAAGGAAAATATAAAGAGCACACTGAAAAAAAAAATGAGTTTTCCCTTATTCTCAAAGTGTAGAATGAAACATGGAGAAAATTTTCTTAAAGGGACTAGTAAAATTTTTAAGTGTGGAAAATAAGGTCATAAGGTAGTTGAATGCTGATGTGATGGGAAAAATATGTCTAATGATGTGAAAGAAGAAAAATCTACATAGAATGAACCTCCTATAATTCAATGTTACAACTGCAAGGAAATGGTTCATTATTCCAATCAATTCCCTAATCCAAGGGTTATTGATTATGATTGATGTCAACAAACTCTTAAGGAAAAATACAAAGGAAAGTCACATTCAATCACTATCGACGATGTGGATTATGATAATAAAGTGGTGAAAGGTACACTTACCAACCAATCTAAAGTAGAAAATATTTTATTTGACTATGGATCCACCCACTATTGTATTTATGAATAATTTTTTAAGGACATCACCATATTAGCTCAAAAATTAGATTTTGAGTTACCTGTTACAACTCTTAATAGCACAATAGTCCCATCAAAAGTTTATAATTCTTTCCCAGTTTATGTTTGTTGGAAAGTTCTTCCTACAAATCTTTTGATCCTCCATATATTGGAATTTGATGTGATTCTTTGCATGGATTGGATTTCTCTATATGGATATCATATCAATTTCCATGTAATGAAAGTGAAATTTAATATTCCTTATCAATATATGTTCATTTATCGATGAAAGGATGAATATAACCCAATAGTAGAAGTTTATTCCATCTTATGGGTCTTGATTACTATAAATGAAGTTTATTTATCTCAAACAGTTTGGGAGAAACTCATGATTAAGAATAAACCCATTGTATGGGAGTTTGATGATGTCTTTTAGAAGGAATTTCTAGCTCTTCCACCAAATCGTGAAGTTCGGTTTTAAATTGAACTCATAATGGTTTCTATGCCTATTTCAAGTACACCTTATATAATGAACACATTTGAGTTTCTGGAAATTAATAAGAAACTCTAAGATAATCTTGTTAAGCAATTCATACTCCCTAGTGTGTCACCTTGGGGAGCACCTATTATATTTGTTAAGAAGAAACATGAATCAATGAGACTTTGCATTTATTATCAAGAACTTAACAAGATTATTATCAAGAATAAATATCCTCTTCCCCACATTGAAAAATTATTTGACCAATAAAATGGAGCTCAATACTTTTCCAAGATAGATATTCTTTTAGGATATCATCAATTAAGGGTTAAAAAGGAGGATATACCAAAGATGGAATTCAATACAGGGTATAGAAACTATGAATTTATAGTTATGCCTTTTGGTATTACTAATTCCCTTTCTATCTTCATGGATCCAATGAATAGAGTCTTTAGAGACAATATTTTTCAGTTTTTGGTAGTCTTTATAGATGATATTATTGTCTATTCAAAGAGTAAGGAAGAACAAAAATATCACTTGAAAATGTTACTGAAGATCCTAAGAAAGGGCAAACATTATGCCAAATTAACCAAGTGTGAATTTTAGATTAAAAATGTTTCATTTTTGAGTCACATAATCTTAAGATAGGGGATATATGTAGATCCAGCAAAAATAGAGGTTATTAAAAGATGGTTGAGACCAACAATGGTAACCGAGATATGATGTTTTCTTGGTTTGGTTGGATATTATTGATGTTTTGTGAAAGTTGTTTCATGATTATCTAATACACTCACCATGTTTACATGGAAAAGAGTTAAGTTCGTTTGGAGGATGAATGTAAAGATAATTTCAAAGAGTTAAAAAGAAGGTTAGCCGATGCACCTCTTCTCACACTGACTTGTAGTGGATAAATGTTTGTGATCTACAGTGATACATCCAAGAAGGGGATGGGTTGTGTTCTCATGAAAACTGACATGGGGATATCTTATGCCACAAGACCATTTAAAATGCATGAGAAAAATTACCCAACCCAGGATTTGGAGTTACCTATGGTAATATTTTCATTAAAGATAGGGTTGCATTATCTTTATGTTGAAAGGTGTGATATTTAAAATGAGTATAAAAGTTTAAAGTATATTTTCACACAAAAGGATCTTGACATGTTCCAAATATGATTTTTGGAGTTGATTAAAGATTACGAATGCTCAAAACATTACCAACCTTGGAAAGAAAACAAGGTGGAATATTATTTGAGTCGAAAAGACTATTCTAGATTATCCATGATGGGGTTCATGGAAGATCCTATATTTATAGATTTGAAAATGATGGATCCCAAAATTTTAATGGAAGGGGAAAAATCTTATCTTTATCAAATGAATTTTCAACCATCTATAAAAGTGAATACTAAGGATGTGTAGAAGGACGATGTTGAGTTACAAAAGAAGGTGATAAATGTTCTTGAATTCGACCTTGTTTGTAATTAAATAATAAGGTTTAGGAACTAGGTTTGTATTCCCCCTATACTAGAATTAAACAAGGAGCTATTGGATTATCCTTATGGTTATTCATTACCTTTGATGCACAAAGATGTAAAAGGACTTGAAAGAGTACTTCTGGTGGGATGGCATGAAATGTGATGTCACTGAATGTGTCTCTTGATGCTTGGTTTGTCAGCACAATAAGGTTGAGAGATAGAAATCTAAGGGGATGTTATAACCATTACCCATACAAAAATGGAAATGGGAAAACATCACTATGGAATTTTTCATCAGACTTCCCAAAACATCTGAAGACAATAATGATATCTAGGTTATTTTTGACCTCCTTATGAAGTCAGTACACTTCATTGATATTAGAAAGGATTTTTCTCTTGATCAATTTTCCAGTATATATGTAAAGAAAGTGTTAATATTTCATGATGTACTGCTTTCCATTATATCCGTTTGACATCTGAGGTTTACCTCAATGTTTTGAAAAAGTATTCAGCATGATCTGGTTACAGAGTTATGCTTCATCACTTATTATCATCCTCTGATAGACCATCAGTATGAGAGGACAATTCAAACTCTAGAAGACACGTTGAGAGATTCCTCTATGGATTTCAAAGGTGGTTAGTATAAAAACCTACCATTGGTGGAATTTTCTTACAATAATAGCTTTCACTCCAGTATACAGATGGATCCATATGAATCCCTCTATGGAAAAAAGTACAGAACTCCAACTTACTTAGATGAAGTGGGGGAAAGAAAACTATAAGGAGCTGATCTTGTAGATGAATGGTAGAAAAGGTCAGATCTATTCAACAACACATAATATTAGCTCAAAGTTGATAAAAAAGTTATGTCGACAACCAAATAAAAGACCTAGAGGTTGAAGTGGGTGATATGGTGTTTCTATGAATATCTCGCTAGAAGAGAGTAATGAGATTTGGAAAGAAGGGTAAACTGGGACCTAGGTATATTGGTCCTTCTCAAATTCTGGATCTTGTTGGGAAGGAAGCTTACCGAATGGAGCTTCCACCAAATATCACTTAAGTTAAGGACATGTTCCATGCATCTCTCCTAAGAAAGTACATACCTGATACTTCACATGTACTAAGCTCATATATCATACCACTGGAGTAAGATCTTTCTTCTGAATAATAACCAACAGAAATTCTAGATCGTAATGAAAAAGTTCTATGAAACAAGACCACTCACTTAGTAAAAGTTTTATAGAGGAACAACCAATTTTAAGAAGCTACATCGGGACTTGAGGACATGATAAGGCAGAGGTATCCCTATCTGTTAATTTCCAAGTGACAAATTTCTAGGGTGAAATTCAGTTTAAGGGGGGTATAATGTAACACCCTGATATTTGTATAATTTTTTTTATATAAATATTATTCTTTGGTAGCTTGAATTCCATGAAATCATGAGTTTAAATGAACTGTAGAATTCCATTAGTTAAAAATTACCATTATATCTTAGCTGTTAGGTTATCAGGAATAATTATAACTAACTTATGAAATTGCATTGTGAATTCTTTGGTTATCAATTATTTATGAAAAATATAAATTAAATATTTTTGTTTTTGAGTAAATTAAAATTGGTAATTAAATTAATGATATATATATGTTATATAAATAATAAAATATTTTTTATCCATTGAAGGGATATTTTAATCATAGAGTGTGAATAAACCCAATTTGTTGTATAAAAACACATTTTTTTAAAAAGGGTATTCATATGCCTTTGAATGGAGAACCCCTTTTAAATTAGGATTTTGACACATTAATAATTTTTATTTGAAAAAAGGAACATGTTATTTTAAAGTGGGATATAAAAATTTACTTTGGTTTAATTTATGAAATTTTCTAATAACATTCAAGTTTTGATGAATAGTAAAAACACACTAAATTTTAAGTGCAATTTTTTTCTTCAAGATAATTTATATGGTTAAATTATAATATTGAATGGTTTTAATATATAAATATAATATATTTTTATAATTCAATATAATTTATGTAATTATCATTAATTTTACATTTAATTCCTATGTTAAAACATTTTAATATTTTGCAATGTTTAAACTTTTAAAAAAACCCATTCTCTTATTCCAACAACAGGATTTGTTTTAAATTAATTACTAAAAATTATATATTTTGAATGTTTATAAATTTACTCTATATTTTTAATCAGTTGGTCCAAATTATTTTAATAGGCTACGTTTATTTTTGGGCATTATAAATAGTAACTTTGGTAATTATTTTTATTACCATGGTTAAAGGTAAATCAGGTAATTAAAGGTAAAAATAATATTATCAAATTACTTTAACACCTATATAAATCCTATATTATGACTAAATTAGACCCTTATCATATATTTTTAGATATTTAATCACTTTATGGCCACTTATCTAGGAATATTACATGAATTTAATAAAAATTAATAAATGTGATAAAATGTCACATTCTCATTTTATTAAAGTATATTAATTTTAATATATGGATAAATTGAATATAATATATAATATAGATATTATATAGATATATAAAATAATTACCTACATCATAGAAATTTAATTATAATTTTTATAGATTAAATAATTACCATTAAGGATGCCATAATAGTGATGTGAAACTTATTTTATTAATAGAAATGTCCAATAAATGGTTTTAAAAATTGTAAAATAAATATGATATAAACTAATTAATGTTCTAAAAAACTTTTCTTGGTGACTATGACATGTTAGGATTTCATTGAATATTTTCTTTTGAATTTATCTTTTGTGTGGATTTTTTTAAAGTGAAATAAATTAATAGTGTCCAAATTGACACTACTGATATTTTATAAAAATAAACAATGATTAAATTATTTAAAAATCATATGAGTATTTAAAAATTAAAAAGTGATAATTATAAGATCTTAAATTTCCTAAAATATTCATTTATGGTTAATTAACACCATATAAGTAAATATGCATAACCATTAAATATTTAGAATGTTATTACCACAATTAAAATTAAATTGAATAACTAAGTGTCAATTAAAAAGATATGGTTTAAATTGAAACAATAACTAGTCAAAAATTTATTGGTTGATGATATTAAAACCTTATATCATATAAAATTTAAAATTGATACATGTTTCAGGTTTTTTGGGTAGGGGTTGTTTTTATTATAAATTATTATTTATGGAGTTACCAAAAGTGCCCCTCACCTCAATTATAAAAGGGAACCTCCTCCCTCACCTATTCAATTTATTTTGAGCCTTAAATATACAATATAACCTGAATTTTTCTTTTTAAACTACCCTATTTTTATTATAGAGGTTCTGGTCATCTTTAAAGACCAACTCTATTGCTCTAAAAGATTTAGAGAAAGCAAGCCAAGGAAGACGTAATCTATTCTACTGATTCCTTGAAACTTTTTTCTTATAATACTTCTTATTCAGTAGTTGTTTCATTATAAAGTAATAAAATAAGTATCATTATATAATTATATTTTATTATAAATATGAAACAACCATATTTCATCTTCTATCCACCCTATGAAAAACGAAATCACCGTGTGAGCATACGTACAATTTACCATCTCCACGTTGTGGTGTAATCTATTTTTCACCACCACCTTACTTGGATGGGTATATTTATGGAAATAATACCTATATATAATTATTATAACATGTTACAAATTATGAAAAATCATAAACCATCCACTTTAATAGCATTCAATAATTTTGAGAATGATATCACCACTCGTGCGTACGTACGACCTACTGTCTCCACGACATGATGTGATTCATTCTATATAATCTTCACTAAACTATGAATGTATACATGAATTAAATTAATAAATAAGATATATATTTTACTAATATCATTATGTAAATTATTTAACTATAATCGCAGAAGTTTAACATGAATTTATCCCACAAATCTTTCAGAAGAACATAAAGCAGTCAATATCCGAATAACGAGTGACAATGAAATGTTATGAAAAACCAGTTGATAATATAATTATATATGATATCATAAAAAAATTATGATTATGAATTAAGTCAATAACATTATTTAAATCATTATATAGGTGGTTCAGTTATATACAAAGTATATCGGACATAAGGTAAGGGATAATTTTGAGATCTCATTTTTAATCCGAGATTGTTTGTATCTACGTATTTTCTGGGGTATATTTATCATCCACATTCATGTTTCCAAAGTATGTAATATTTATATTCTTATAAAATTATTTAAAGTTAATTTTACCCATTGGTGAATTTTTATTAAATGTTATGAAAGTAATCTTTTTTCCTTTATTCGATTTGAGGTATGTTTTCACTTTTCTAGAAAAAGTACAAGAAGAATTTTTTTTTAACTTGTAAGACATGAATTTTTTTTTATGATTTCATAGTGCTTTGTTTACTTGAAGATTTAACTAAAATATTACAAGGTTATTTTCATATTAAATTATTTATTCAAAAATTTGGTGGCATTATGAAGAAGAAAAACATTATTAAAGAAGAAAGGATATTTTCATGAGGAATTAATTTCAAGTGTTTTCTCAAAATTATTTTCCATATAAGATGAAACTATTTAAATAGGGTCATATTTATAACCCTATTTTTACTATGATTTTATTGTGTGTTATTTAGGAAATCCATTTGTTTTTATCAATTATGATCGAATGATGTTTAAGAAACCCATTTTATTTCCTTGGTTATACTATGGTGAATGTTTTTATGTTTTTGTGAAACATGTAAGAATGGTTTCATTATGAGATGGGTGGGACCTATATATCCCTACAATTAATTGGGTAAATATTTATATCTCATTATATATAAATGACTAGAATGGTAAGTAAATCTGGTTTAGTAAAATAAGACTGGAATGAGGAGTGAACTCAGTTCAGTAATGGAATTTTTCCACTTTGATGTTCTCGGTAATAATCCTTGACTAATATGAAAATATTTTCTATGATTATGAATATGGGGATTAAATTTCACTTTTATGATTTATCCCATGACATGATATTATGATATTTTATATGAAGGATAAAATTTTCAAATGTTGTGTTCTTATGATTATGATATGATTGATATTTCCTTTGTTTACCCTTACTAAGCATTTGAGCTTACCCTTTAAAATGTTTCTTTTTCCTAGGACATGAAGAAGGGTATTAAGTAAGATATATCAAAAATGAGTCAAGTTATGAAGAAATAACCAGGAGATAATATGGGTGTTTTATGAACCAGTTGTTTCTGTTTCCCTGTTTCTAGAGATGTTAAACCTATACAGTCCTGTCGTGGTTTTGGTTTTGTTATGTAGTAAATATTATTCAATTTTGAATTAATATCTATATGTAAATTATGGGCCATTATACTCATGTTTTGAGTCTAATATGTCCTATTTTTTTGGGTGTTTGTATAGTTCATTTATTTCTATCATATTATATTTTACTAAAGGTCGATATTAGAGGATTAGGTCTCTTTGAGGTTAAGGTATGTAGTCTAATATATTTTACCATTAATTATTATCCTCGTATTATGTTTTATTTTGTATAGTCACACTACCATATCAGTCACTTGAATTAATAATTAATTTAAATGTATAGATTCTATTTTATGCCTTTGAATAACCCTTTGTGTTTAGTAAAGCAAGTTGTCTTGGGATGGTCCTTAGTTAAAGATAATAATGTAAAATTTTAGTCTTATACTATGGTAATGAGTGAATGGATTGGGGTGGTTTAGGGTTACACATTCAAATAAATGGTTTAATTGAATGTATCATTTTCATAGGAAAACCATTAGGAATCAATAGTTGATATTGACTTAGAAATCATAAATAAAATTTTGAATTTTTTATAAACACTATTTTGGCATAAAAGTGTTAAATTTTTTTACATGTGAAATAAAGTAAAGTGGTTTCCATCAATTTATTTTTTAAATTGTTTTCTGTTTTAATATTGTAATAATGAATTGTTTCATATCATTGGAATTTTTAAATAGGATTGGAATGCCCTATAGAGACTCCTTGGATTCCTTATGACTTTAATTGGTGTGGAATACCATATATGAGCCATGGATTTCACTTGGGGAATCATGTGAATTCAAGGAGAATAAACTTCAGCATATTAAATGAGGTTCAATGCTATAGAATTAATTGGTTATGATAATGGATTCCAATTATATTTATTACCATGAGTTTCATGGGGAATATTCCCCTTGGATTTAGGTAATTTATGCATTTTCTAAATTCAATGGATTAATATCATGGATTATTGAGGGGAACCCATTTTGAATTACATGAGATGATCTCACCAAATAATTCTATATTATTATTGGTATGGAATACCTTGGGTGAAATACTTCGATTTAAATTGAGCCATAATTCAGAGATTCAAGAGATATGCCTTGAGTTTAGACCCAAATAGTATATTTTATTGATAATTTCTAGGAGGGAATTACTATATGATCCACATAGATTCCTTTCAATCCACATGAATATGGTTTCCTTGGTTATGTTACATGTTACTGAGTTGAGACATGATACATCCATAGTGATTAGAGATCCAGAATTAGTTGAAGTAATTAGAGTCTATATGGGCTTTATTTGTTTCAACATCTTATAGTTATTACTAGTTTAATTATTTGTTTCACACCTTTATGATTTACACCTATAGACAAGATTTTAATTAGATATCATTGGTAGTGGACTACTGAGTTGTACTCACACCCTTCTCGAGCTTCCATGAAACTTTGGTACTCAAGCAGACATGCCTTAGTCACGGGTTACCAATTTTGGGAATAAAACATTTTTTATTTTTGATTATATAGTTAGGATGGAGTTGAGAGATGGCAGTCATAAAAGAATCCAAGAATTTAAATGGTTACACTATCTTATGGTATTTAACTTTAGTTTACTTTTCGAATAATGTTCTTGATTTGATTATTATGTATTCCCTTCATGTATGTATGTAACACCATTCTGATATTTCATGGGATGTGAATTGGTATTCTAGAACCATCCATTTATTTAACTGAATGTGATGATTATTTTTTATTTTTTATTATTTTTAAATTATTTTTTTTTCTGTTTTTTACTCTAATAACATGGTAAACAGGCCCTCACCACTAGGAAATAGCCTCTAGTTCATGGGGAGGAATGATTAAGGATATGTGGAGCACTATACCAAGGATATAATTTAAGAGAATCTAGGTCAGAGTTTGACAAATCACCACTATTCACCACCCAAACCTAGTCCACTTATCCCATTGTTGAACTGCATGATGTTTTTTAAGACACAACATATGCGGGGTGTTTCAATTAATGGGTGAGTATATACATTCCCATTTGAAAGACCCTAAAACCACTTATAGAAATTAAATCATAAAAGTTCCCCAATATTTCAATATGGAAATTTACTTTAGATAAATGCTATGTTTAATATCTTGTTTCACATGAAACACTGAACTAAAACAAAACCGCGAAACACTTTATAAATATATCATTATAAGTGTTAAATGATAATTTTATAATGTAACAACTGAATTGTAGGGAATAAATAGAGGTAATATCATTTTGAATCCTATATAAAAAATAAAAATAAAAATTTATTTTAATACCAATTAAATTATAAATTTAATTAGTATAACTAAATAACTAATAAGATCATTTTATGAATAAAGACTTATTTACTAAAAATTTTCTTTTTTATGTGATATGTAATTTTATTTAAAAAAAATAAATATATTGAGGTTGATTTTTTATTAAATATATTATTAATATGTATATTATATTAACAGAAATTGAATGATAAATTAATAGTAAATATAAATTGAAATAATTAATATTTTAAAATTTTATTTCTCTTGGAAAACATTATAATTGTATTTTAATGTTTTTAATTAAAAGTAAAATTATCTAATTTTAGAATTGTAATTTGAAAAAAAAATATCTTTTTTTATTCATCTTATCAATATTTGAATAATATAAAATTTTGATACTATTTTGAAATAGTTTATTTTTAGGTGAATAACTTAAAATACAGTTTTTTCCAAAAATATAAATTTTATGAATTTATCATTATATAAGAAAGTTATAGAAGTTTATAAAACCTTTAAATTGTTCAAATATTTATTTAGGAAGTAAAATTATAAATTTTAAAATACTATATTGAATTTATAAAACCTATGATTAAACATTTTAGGACCTAAGCAATATTTTACAATAAATTTTTTTCTACCTTTTCATATAATTAAATATTAATTTTTTAAAATTTGGGTTTTTCCTGATTTGGAATCCAATTTTTTTTCAATTTTATAATAAAAAATTATTTTAGAAAAATATGAATTATTGATACTTTTATCATATAAATTAATTTTAAGCTTAAAATTTTATTTTTTTTAAAAATAGTGTTTTATGTGTTACATTAATTAATAAAAAAATTACATTATATATAAAAATATTATTTGATGAAATGGATTTAATATTTGGAATCAGAAGGTCCAAATTATGTAATAAATCCAATTTTATTTTTATGCACGATAATAAAATTACTTAGGTAAAAATTAGTTAATGTGATTAAGGTAAATTAAGTTTAAAAGGGTTTAACGAAGGGTGAGAAAATTAAAAAATGTTAAAACATGTTTTTAAAATGAGTGTATGAGTGGTGGATAAAACTCACCTCATCCCCTAACCATTATTTTCTGTTATTTTATCCTTTGGACCTTGGAATAGTGACTTGTCCTTTATATTATTTAAAAAATTCCCTTCATCCACTTATAAAAGGAGATTCCACCACCCCCTTCCCATCACACCTGAATCCTCTTATCATAAACAAAAATATACCCAAATAAACATTTCAATTATTAACCACAATTAAAATACACATATTAGTAGTTCTAATATTTTAAAAATATTACCCTTACAAGTCTTAATCCTTTTTTGAAAGAAGTTTTCCAAAATTAAAATAAAAATTCCTAATTACTCCTTTTCCATTTCAATTATATTATCTATTATTTGAACTCCTTGAGATATGTTTTATAAATTATATTATATTTAAATCATTATTGTTTATATAATGAAATTATATTATAATGATGGAAATATCATTAACTACACTTTCTATTTTACTCAGAAAAATAGAGATGTCGTCATGCATACATGTGGACTATCACCTCCATGAACGAAATGTTTGATTTTCCATGACCACCTTATAAGGATGGTTCTAAAAGTTTATTTAATCAGTTAGAATTATATTTAAAATTTTATTAAAACTATGAAATTATAAAACATTACTTATCTTCCTCCCAGTCTATGGAAACTGAACACGTTGCTCATGCGTACATGTAGACTACTACCTCCACAAAAGCAAAATATTTCATTTTTCATTGAATATTTTATTATTTATAAATATATTTGAAAATATAATCCTCTAACTAAAAAACTTATAAATAATATCATTATGATTCTTTAATAATGATATTATGAAAATTTAATTACTATCTTAACCATACTCACCCATAGATTATAGCTTGATCTTGTTTGGGTCAATTTAACCACCTACAGGAACAATGGTATAAATATATATCATTGATAACTATAGAAACATAAATAATAGTGTTATTAGACATTAATTAGGGGAAAAAATTTGTTTATTGTTCTGTAAAGGTTATATTAATATTTAAATTATTAATAATGTACCACCTTTTGACCATTAAGAATTATCGAAATAAGCTCATCACTAACTTCATATTCAAAAATCATAACAAAAATACTTATAAAATGAAATTAAAATATTATAAATAATTATAATTTTTTTTTAAAGTTCATATAATTATCCTATAATGGTAAAATATGAATCCATGAACAATAATCAACAACACCATTACAAAACTAGTACTAAACAAAAAATAAAATATATTAACATTTGATTGTAAAAATGAAATATTACTAACTAATATATTTGTAACTAAATGATTATAAATGAAGTTTATAAATGGTTATATGTATGAAAAAGGTAATTAAATATGTGATTAAGTTATATTTTTATATATGATGTTAGAAAATATTTGACTAAGCAATATTAAATGTATGGTCTTCTTGGTCTCAATTATGTATCTTTGAGACATGTTATATTTTATGAACCTTTCCCCATGTATATGGTGTTATTATGATTTAATTATCATGAAGGCATTATACTAAATGTTTCATTTAGTTCATGTGATATACAAAGCCAAACCAAGATCTTTTCTTTATTTTTATTTTGATTCAAGTGTTACCCAATCCATATATTTTTTAAATCATTTCACTAATAAAAAATAATATTTTCATATAACTAGCTAAAAAAGATGATAAATCCCCCTTTATCAGTGCTAAAAAATCACAGATATACTGGAGTATTTATCAACATTAAAAAAGAACTAATAAAGGAGTCCCTTTACCAGTACTCATAAAAATGATCATATTATAGTTTCATTTATAATTAAATATATGAATATTTTCTAATATTTACTTATAATAAATCAATTTTAAAAATACATATTAACAAAAAATGTATTTTTAAATATATAAAACATATAAAAATAAATAATTATTATTAATTTTATTTAAAATAAATAATTATCCATTTTATTTACCTTATGAAAATTCATTAATATTTATATATATACCTATATAATAATAATAATATTTATATAAACATGTGTGTGTCAATAAAAAATATATTTATATTTATATTCTAATATATGTAAATAAATACACACACACACACAAATATATATAAACATTTGTGTGTGTGAGAGAAATATAAATGTGTACTTGTTTGTGTAAATTTTTTTTATTTGTGTGTGTATCAGTGTTGTGTTTACATCATATATAAAATGTATTTATATATAAACATATCATTATCATTAAATATAATATATAAATTAATTTAAAGTAAACCAATATGAATACACACACACACACATATATAATGTTTATATATGTATATGTGTGTGTATTGATAAACACACACAAACACATATTTATATTCTAATACACAGAAAGAAATATTAATATATAATATATTAAAATAAATTCAAGTATATATATATACAAAACACATTCACTATCATGCAAACATATATTTGATAAATGTATTTAAAAACAATTATATATATATGAATTGTGATTATGTGTGTAAATATATATATATAAATAAATAAATACAAATATGATAATATATAAATGAATAGGGAGGTGTAGTGGTAAAGAGGTCCAGTTTAAAAATGGTAGTCATGGGTTCAAATCTAGGCATGCACGAGTGGGTGGGAAATAGTCTAGCGCTAGTGGGGTCAGGAGCACAGAGGAAGGGGATGGGTGTTGGGCGGTCGGTTGGACCACTAAGAAAGGTTATCTCAAGCACTGAGAAAGGGAATGAAAATATTCTTCTCAATTTTTATCATCACTAAAAAAAGAGCTGATAAAGGAACACTTTATTAGTTCTAGGAAAAAGTGATGATTAAGGGTGACTTTATCATCACTTTTTTGCACTGATAAAACACCCATTTATCATCACTAAGAAAGTACAGATAAATAAGGGCTTTATCAACACTCAATAAAACTAATAATAAAGGATTCCTTTATTAGCTCTAAAGAATGGAACTGATAAAGGCCCCCTATATTAGCACTTTTTTATTGTGCTAATAAAGGTTTGATTTTAACCTCGATTTGGTAGTCAAATCTTTTTTTTACACTATTAAAAGAAAATTAATGGCACTGTTAAAACCCAAATTTGTAGTAGTGTTTTTTTCATTGAGTTATGCTTATTATTTTTGAACTTTCTTCTTATTAGTTGGGAATGTTCTTCCCTATGATTTTATTATAGTGTATTTCTTATTTGATTTATAGTTACTTATTTTTTATCTAAAAAATACCTTTATAATGGTTTTTTCTTAAAAATATTTTGTTTATAAGAGTATTTGATAACTTAATTTACTTTATTTGAGTTATAATGATAATCCTTTAATCCAATTCTTCTAAGTTGAATTATTTTACCCTCATATTGTATAATAAAAAATTTACACTTCCATTTATATGGATTTACGTTTTACCCTGATGAACTCTTTTTTACATATCATTTTCTATTGACATCCTTATTTCATGAATGCACTCCTCACTAATAAATTATTATTATTCCATTGATAATGGTATTTTTCTTTGTATTATGAATATAAATTTCATGTACCCAAATCTGATGCTCCCTCACAAGGCTAGAAATGGTTGGTTACGAGACCTCAAGCATGTGTCCCCGTATGCAATAGGCTGCCGACTAGTAGTGGGGGTGTAAAGTGTATAGTGGGGAGACTATACCCCTATTATGAAGTTTCATAATAGTATAGAAAATAATAATAAATGTAAAATAATCAATGTAAATACAAATAAAAAGAAAAAAATAAAATCCAATTGAATAGTACCTTAAAAATAAAAGAATGGTGTAATGATGTGTTCAAATGTAACTAAATTTCGTGCTAGAAAAATGCAATAAAAACAAACTCAAATAAAAGACTCATTTCATGGGTCCTAAACCCCACAATAGTACCACCTCAATCCCCAACCTAATATAAAATAAGAAATCCATAGCAAGGTCATTTTACCTTTTTTACACAAGCATCCACGAAATATACTCAGGTACCAAACAGTGGAATGAATAGGGTGTGAGTATAACTCAGTAGGTCTACTCCACCGTGTCTAAACAAAACTAGTATAAAAATATGTTTATGTAATAAATTTATATACAGGTGTATTATTAATTAAATAATTAATAAAATAAAACAATGACATTATTTGGTTATATTCTAGAATATCTCTGAGAATGTCTTATGACTATGCCAACCGCCATGTAATCAAGGTAAATAACCTTTTTTTGGCTCCATACTAGAATATATTTGAGCATGTATTATGACCAAGACAACCACCACCATATAATCATAGTAAAATCACAAAATAATCTGGGTTAAATCCCTATAATCATTATAACATTTTTAGGTCAAATCCCTATACGAATTACAGTGTGGGGCTGGGTATATCCCACCCTCTGTAAGTATTATAGCATGGGACTGGGCCGATCTCACTCACTATCAACATTATAGAATATACATGTGCATGTTTCTGGGCCTATACTATTATATAAGAATCATGACATGGAACACAATCCCTTTCATACAGTAGGGATATCACAATATCACATCATATATCTCAGTGGTTAATTATGAGAATTACCATAATTATTTTATATTCCACTTTTCAATTTTATTCAAAATTCATTAACAATTATATAAATAAGTAGTAATCCACAATTTAAGGATTCTATAACAAGAAATCATCCTAGGTCACATGTCATGATAAAAATAATTTAAGCCATTAGCTAATTACAAATCCATTTAGAACCAAAGGAAATAAAGAAATAACCCCTTTAATTATTTAATTAATTTTGTCATAGATAATGATGGTGAAATCATGATATTTCATAAACTTGGAAATTATCAAACCATTAGGTTTTGATTTAGAACCACTACCTTTAATTAAAGAACCATCAATGCTTCCAATATCCAATGCCCATGAGAAAGAAGGTTTGGATGATTTCGAAGAGGTTCCTAGACAAAAAATGATCAAGATTGAAACCAACAATGCAATTAGTCAATGTATTTTACAACAATGGTTGGAGAAGAAGGTAGAGAAGTAAGAAAGAGAACTAAAACCACATATTAGGGATTTATCAAAAAAATGGGACAAACAGGTGGGAAGTTGGAACTCCAAAATTTCATGGATAATTCCCTAGGGTTGAGAAGAGAGAAGTTATAGTGTATTAGAGAGAAAAACATTAGCACAACATGTTTAAAACGTCAGGTTGAGGATTTACATGCCATGTAACATGATTACAATTCATGTAAATGTTCTTAATAGTATTATTTGAAAAACCTATTATCATATATTTATTTAATTAAACCCATGAACAATTATATGACATGCTATCCATTTACATGATGTGTAATTTTTCTACAATTGTGTTTTCGGAACATTTTCTATTTAACTCTCTGAACCCCTTTAAATATTCTCAACTCAAAATGAATCCATGAAACACTTACCCATTTATACCTAGAATCCATTAACTCAACAATAATAAATCCCTAAAATTTAGGTTATTTTCTCCAAAAAAGGATCTCCATCCCTAAGAAAGACTCATCCAGCAAGGTTCAAATGAAAATCTTAGAAAAAGATATACATGGAAAAAAGATGAGATCACACAACCTCCCCACTTTATAATAGCTCATCCTCGTGCTTATCCAAGCATCACTATGATGTCTTAGAAAACAATTCCATCCATTATGTTTGCATATCAGAGTCACTCTCCCATGTCTCCTCCTAAACATGCCTATATTTCCAATACACCAAAACCAATGGAATAGTCTGTCCTCGATGGTATTTCTCACTACGATCCAGAACCCATATCAAATACTCCTCAAAGAACGCATCGACACAAAGTTTGATCTCTATAAAGTCTATCACATGGGAAGGTTATGGATGATATATCCATAGATGAAACATGTGTAAAATTTTGTGCTTGGAACTATAGCACTATATAAGGGATAAATGGTATAGAACTGGATCGACCCTTACCTCTATTTCAAACGGCCTGAAAAACCTGGGTTCTATCTTTCCCTATTTCCTAATACAGTGATACCCCCACCTAGGTGACACCTAAAGGAAAACATGATGACCAAACTTGAAGTGTAGAGGTCATATCCAATGGTCAAAATATGATTTCTTCTTTCTCGGTGCGTTCACCAACCACTGTCTTATCAACCAAACCAATTAAAATGTCTCCTACACGATTCTAGGAACAACAAGTGTCGAGTCAGCTGACTCTATAAAAAAAGAGTTTAACAAAAAAAACTACCATATAAGATTCAAAAGGATATATTTGGATCGATTCCTGGATGCTATTATTATATTAAAACTCTATTGTTTCCATATGTTTCTCCCATTAACCACCGAAATCCAAAAAATAGTCTCATAACATATCCTCCAGAACCTAAATTGTCTAGTCAGATTGACCATTAATATGTGGATGATAGGTTATGGTTAAAAGAACTCATGATCCTAGAGATTTTTTAAGACCCTAACAGAAATGCAATTTGAAATGGGGATCTATGTCAAAAACAATACTCATTGGAACACTATGCAATTAAAAAACCTCATACATGTAAATATTTCCTAGATCTTAAATTGTAAAGCTTTCCCTAATAGGTAAGATGTTGGATAACATAGTCCATTGATCTGTAAAAACTCATGAAAAATCATTCTTATGGTACATCTTGGGTAATACTATCATGAACTACATCATGAGATCATATAATTTCCACTCTGGGAAGGGTAAAGGCTAAAAAAGATGAGCTGGCCTTTGATACTTGGATTTAAACTACTGACAAGTGAAGTATCTAGCCACAACTCTTTCCACCTACTTATTCATTATTTTCCACTAGTACTCTTAACAGAGATCACGATGCATATTTTTTAAACCAGGATGCATTTCCCATCTTGAATAAAGAAACTCCATAATTAGATCCTCTCACAATCTTGCAGGAATCTATACTTGTCCATGGAAAAGAATAGAATTTCCACTATCGAGAGACCATCCTCATGGAATATCCCCACTATATAATATTTCTATCAAAACTAAGTCCTCTAGATTAGAAAACTACTCAGCCTTAATTTGGTTTAAAATAATTGGTTGAATAGATGTTGAAGTCAGAGATACTCACCCCTGAGATTCTTGAACATCTAGATTCATATTTGAAAAAAGGTCCATTATCTACCACTCATCACAATACTCCCATAGTGCCTCTTCATATGCCTTCCAGATCAAATATTTGGCAATAAAGTTTCAATTTTTGGGTGTATAATCTTATTTAAAGTCAAAATACTATAGATACTCAACCCACCTCATCTATCGAAGGTTAATGTCCTGCTGAGAAGAGATGTACCCGAGGCTCTTGGGATACGTGTATACCATAAACCTCTCACCCATGAGATAATTTCTCTAAAATCTTATAAAATTTACCATTATAGATAACTCTAGATCATTATTAGGGTAATTCCTCTCATGCGGGATTAGCTACCTAGATCCATAAGCAACCACATGATCCTACTGCATTAGAACTACATCGAGTCCAACTCAAAATGTATCATAGTACATGGTATATTATTTACCTGGAATATGTAAAGTGAAGATAGGTGCTAACATTATCTTGCATTTTATATCCAAGAAATTTCTTTGACAAGTATTAGACTAAACAAAATTCATCCCATTCTAGATATTGGTGCTACTAAATGGGAGAAATATTGGGTGAAACACTAGTAATAACCTGCTAATACTTGAAAGATATGAATTTTGAAGTGTTTCTTGGGTTGTCCCTAAGATATTACGGCTAAGACTTTAACTTGAACCACTAAAACTCCTTCTTAATGACAACATGGCCTAAAAAGTACACATTATATATCTAGAAACTTCATTTAGTTAGCTTGGTGTAATGAAGATGCTATCTCAATGTACTTAGGAAGACGTCAAGATGTTTGGCATGATCATATACTGACTAGTAGTATAGTAAGGTATCATTGATGAAAACCACCAGAAACTGGTCCATGAAAAGATGAAAGATAATTTTAATTAAGGCCATGAATACCACATACACATTAGGAAACCCAGCATGCATCACTAAGAACTGAAAAAATCCATACTTGCTCCTAAAATAAGTCCTAGGTATGTCTGATAGGCTCAATCTTAACTAATGATATCATGATCTCAAGTAAATATTTGTGAAGATATTAGTAGATCTCAAATTATCTAAACCATACTTAATGCATGGAAGAGAATACTGGTTTGTGACCACCATCTGGTTCAACATATGATAATACACACCTAAACAAAAAGATCCATAACCCCTTTTCACAAAGAAAACTATATAACTGCAAGTAGTTGTACTCATCCCTATGGAGAAACTAAATTACTGATATTCCAACTGAAGCTTCTAATCTTAAATCTCTATTGGGGATATTTGATATGTTGGGATAGAAACTAGATTTAATCCCAACACCTACTTGATCATGAAATTGACATCTTTCTTGGGAGTTAATACATAGAACCCATTAAAGAAAACTTCCTAAAAATGTTCTACCACTAGAGGAAAATAATAATGTATCATTCCTCAACTATATAGAGAAATACTAGTGATCTAAGCTATGAGAAAATATAATTTTCCCTCAATTGGTCCTGTATGGATAGCCTGAATATCCCACTCACCCTGGTTAGAACAGCTAATTCCGTCTGGATATCGTAAATTAACTATCCTCTTATAATAGTTGATATGTGCTACGTATAAAACTAACCAATCCGTACCAAGAATCAAGTCGAAGACTACCACTTCTAGCCTGAATAGTTCCCAAAAGAAGTGGTAACCACCAATCTCAAGAGAACATGCCTTGCAATGTTTAATATTCACTAACTGCACTCAAAATAGTATGTTAATTATTAAAACACCATATAAGATTTCCACATACAAGCCCAAACCATTTTCAAAAAGTGAATATAGAAGAGAATACATTGATCCAATATAAAAAACATAATCTTAGGTAGATGATACAAGAATCAGACCTCTGATGGTAGATAATCTTGTATCCATATTCGCCAGAGTAGTTTTCATTACATGAAATTGACTTGTCCCTCTGCCCTGGCGTCCAGTATGACTACCCAGAGCTACATCCCGTTCTTGGTACTATTTCCCATTCACTGGTGTACCACATACCATGCTTCAACCTGAACATCCTATATAACTCATAATACCTGCATGCTGAAGAGTAACTGAGCCCCTTCTGAACTCTAGTTCATATCATGATCCTTTTGCACTAGTCCTATTTTTTAATTTTTCATAGAACCCCTGAACATGACCTAATCGGCCATATATGCAACACTCGACTGTGGTGTAAGAACGTTGTGGGATCTTGGGTTAAAACATTACACATTGATAGCAATGGAATGGAGCATCATCTTGAGATAGTAGTCCACTACCCGGACTACTATGAACACTACTATATTGGATAAAACTGTCATAATGATGTTTCCTACCACTTGAAGAAGAACTACAAGATTATACTACTGAAATGGAATGGCCACTGATCGGGGCCTCTCTCAGATTACCTTTCAGGATGAGTGAAAGTTTAATAATATCTTTAAAGTTATTTAAATAGAAAACATTTACTTGTGAACCGATCTCATAATGAAGACCATCTAGTAAATGTTTCTCTTGGGAGATATCATTGACTTCAAAATATGGTGTAAATCACTATAGGTTGATAAAATGACCAACAAAGTATAATTCTAACAAACCCTCCAACATTAGATGTATGAACTCGTGAGATTTTTTATCCCTTAAGTTTTTGAGAAATAAATTACTTTGGAACTTTGTCTCAAAGTCCTTCCAAGATTGCTCATCCTACTGTCTATCTTCCTATAGAATATCTTACCAATGCTTCGAGGGTACACAAAACATATACATAGCAAGATTCACCCTTCTAACAATGGGTATCTCAATATGCTTAAAGATTGTCTGGACTAACTCGATCCAGAACATAGCTTCTTGTGCCCCCCCTTAAACAGTAATCATAGGTGGATGATGAAGCTAAAATTATTCTATCATCCCAGACATTGATGGAACAATATGAATAGTCTCCCTTTCTATAGATTTCTTGAACCTCAGGAAGCTACCATGAAGCTAAACATCTATGTTCTCCTTAGGAAATATAGGCAGCTCTGATTCATCTCACCAGGAGTGTGCTGATTTCTAATCTTCTAATGCTAAAGTCAACGATTTTGCGGAGGAATTTTCTTTACAAGACAAATGCACACCTAAGAGAAAAGTCTAGCATCAAGGTCAACCCAATATGTGAATATAATAGAGAACCACTAAATCTTGGTATCTCTGGACACAACTTACATGTATTTCAGCATGACATGACAACTCATTTCATTTATCCAGTGAACAAATATCTCATATTATAGTTTATCAGGAAAGTATATATTATATATAAAAAAATATGTCCCTATCACGAGTAATGCGTGTAAATATATCACTCTGTGCATATTATGATTCATGTATACTCATATTGTTCCAGGCCGAGCCACAAGTACAAAACACAAAAATTGTTAACATCATAAAATAATAACCTCACACAACATGGGTATCACAAAAGGTGAAATAACATTAACTATAAAAATTAAACCACACAAAAATCAATCCCATCCCTAGGTACTTAGGTTCTCCCCCATACATTGGTTAACTAATTCTATGCACATGCAAATTATCCTATCCCAAAAAATCCTAATCTATTTTTCTAACATTCCCCAAAATACAAGACAAAAGAAAAGAAAACTAACCTACTACTCTGATACCACTTTGTAATTTCCCCCAATCCGAGACTATCTCACATGGCCAGAAAGGGTTGGTTATGAGAAATCAAGCACACCTCCCCATATAATTGACGCTTCTGACTAGAAATAGGGGTTTAAAGTGTATAGTGGAGAGACTATTCCCCATAGAATGAAGTGTAAAATTAGTATACAAATCATAATAAAAATAAATAATCAAAGTAAATATATAATACATGAGAAAAATAAAATCCAACTGAATAATTCCATAAATAATAAAGGAATAATGTAATGATGTGGAACGATATAACTAAATGTATTTTGAGAATAATATAAGAAAAATAATAGCAGAATCAAATAAAATAATCAAGTCATAGGTCCTGAAACCCTCATCGGTCCCATCTCCAAAACCATCCCAATAACAAACAACCAATCAACAACAAAGGTCCTTTTCCGTTGTCCAAACCTACATCCAAGAAATATTCTAGAGTACCAAATAGTGGCTTGAATAGGGTGTGAGTAAAATTTAGTAGGTCGACACCACTATGTCTAAAAAAACAGTAGAAAATAAGTATATGCAATAAATCCATAAACATGTGGATTAATTAATTCAACAATAAATAAAATACAACAACAACCAACTTTAGTTCCATGCCAGAATATATTTGATCACGTCTTATGACCATTCCAACCACCATTTAACCAAGTTAAAAAACATACTTCAGATCCATGCCATAATATATTTGATCATTTATTATGAACATGCAAACCACTACTGTATAACCATGGTATAGTCAAAACATATAGCCAAGTCAATTCCCTATAAGCATTACAACATGGGACTAGGCAAATCCTTCTCTCTATATTAATTACAACATGGGACTAGGCTGAGCCTGATCACTATCAACATTACAGCATAAACATGTGCAAGTGTCTGGGCCTAGACTATAATATAAGAATCTCAACATGGAATAGAATCTCTATCATACAACATGGATATAACTATATCACATCAAATATATATATATATATATATCAATGGTTAATTCTGTGAATTACCATTATTCTTTCATATTCCAGTTTGTAATTTAATTCAGAGTTGATTAAAAATTATATAAATAATAAATAAGTCAAAATTAAGGGACTCTATACCAATAAATCACCCTAGGTCACATGTCATGATAAGCATATAGTAAGACATTATCCAATTACAAATCCAATTATAAGCAAAGGAAATAAAGGAATAATTTCATTCAATTATTTATTTAAATTGGGCCCACACAATTATGGAACAATCATGATATAGAAAAAACATGACAATTATCAAACCATAGGGTTAATATTTAGACCCCCTACCATTAGTTGATGATCCAACAATGCTTCTAACAACCAATTACCATTAGGAAAAAAGTGAAGATGATTGTAAAGTGGTTCTAAGAGTATAACTAATCAAGATCAAAACCAACAACACAATCAACCAAAGGATTTCACCACAATGGTTGGAGAAGAAGGAAGAGAAGAAAGAAACATGATCAAAACCAGTTAACAAGGATTGATCACACAAACAGTACATCCATAAATGATGTTGTGACTCCAAAATCATACATAGAATGCTGAGGTTTTTAGAGGAGAGAAAATAAACTGAATTGGTGGGAAAATCATCCACACGACTTGTTTAAAATAGTATGATATACATTTTCACACCATGTAATGTGATTAAATGTGATTTAAATAATTTTAATGGTATACTATGAAAAGCCAATAGAAAAAAATTTATTTAATTAAACCAAAAAACAATTACACAATGTGTAATCCCTTTACATGAAGTGTAAATTCTCTATAGTTGTTTTTTCATCCCATTTTTGATTTAACTCTCTATAACCCCTTTAATGATTATTAACTCACTATGAACCCATGAAACAATTACCCATTTATATGTAGAGTCAATTAAATCAACAAGTATACATCCCCAAACATTAGGTTATTTTAACCAACAAAGGATCTCTTTATCCAAACAAAACTCAGCCACCAAGGCTGAAATGAAAATCATAGAGAAATACATACCTAAAAAATATGGGATATTACAATAAATATTATTGGATATTAACCTAGTTAGCCAAATTATTCCATTTAAAGGTGGTATATTGAATATATATATATCTATTATTACTATATATATAAGTATTTACTACTCAGCGATGATTATGTATGAGGTTCCTTTGGGAACATTACAATATGTGTTATTTAACCATCCACATACTTTATTTAAATGAAATCTGATCATATAATTATTTTTATTGATTTGGGGAAGTTTTTATTTAACAATATACACATTACTCTATATGGAGTTAGTTTGAAATATGTTTTCATTAAGAACTATTCAACTTATTTATTAGGGGAAATATTGAAAATTAATATACTTACCATTTCTATATGGGTGTTTACTGATTACCAAGGAATGTTGGTTATGTATGGTATTTTTCATTAATTCCACCATATATAGAATTAATTGAACTTAATTAATGATTTGTGGGGCCTAAAATAGCCCCTCAATGCATCAGTAGACCTCATAAGATAAATTTTCTTGGGTATTTGGTGTATTCCTACCAATTTATTTAGATGTATTAGCTACAGTCTTGAAATAAAGTAGATGTATTGAAATAAGGCATTCATAATATGTAATGTATTAGCACAAGGACATAAAAATTTTAATATTATTCATTAAAACAACTTGAAACGAGTTAGTGTTATCCATGTGATCTATTTGATTCCATTATATTCAGGGATATGTTATGTTTTTAGTTTTGTTTGATTGTGGAATTAATATGATTTTTTATTTCCTACCATATTATTCATTCCTTTTTTATTCTATGTTATTTTCTCTTATATGCTTTAAATTTCCAAAAATTTGATCTCATCCTTATTATGTTTCTATTTACCTAGGATATGAAGAGAATTATTACATGTGATATGTCTAGAGGAACATGGAATGCGTGAAGATTTGTGGTAGATATTGATGTCTTATTATGGGTTAAGTAGTTTTTGATATAGTGGGAAATTTTTTAATTTGTTTAGAATTCCATGTGCTATATTAGTTAATGATTTATCCAAATTATCTAAATCATAACACCTAAGAGGTATTTATAATATATGTAATAAAATAACTGTGTTAATTCATGTAATTATGGAACGGTTATGTTTAAACTATCACACTTGGTATATGAGTTGGATTTAAATATCATTAGAAGTTAAGATTATATTTTTAAAGAAAATTAAGTGTTATAAATGTCATTTCAGGTTAATAATTTTATTTTAACAATACTTTCAATGATATAAATAACCCTTTAGGTTATTTGTGATAATATTGAATATTTTATGTTGTTTGAGGATTGGCATGAGAAATATTTAGTGAAAACCCGATGGATGAGTCTATGTATAGGCTAACAACCTAGAATTTTGGTAATTTTTGGAGTATATGGTTTTATAATAAATTATTTCTCTATTTAGATAATATAAAGTGATATAGTTGTGTAATTAATGAACCTAGGGGTAATAACCTTGAAAAAGGATAGTTGAGTATCAACTCAATCTTCACTTGATGCATGATGAGAAAGCCTAAGGCTCCAAACCTTCCTAGACAATCCAGAGAGATATTATTTGGAAATTCACATACTCCTTATGAACTGTTATGAGGTTTTTGAGTATATTTAGAATAAATAACCTAATAAAAAATTGACCTAGATAACCTATATTAAAACAAAAAGATTCATATGTTGGGTTATGAATGACATTAATGAATAACTTATTCTATGTTTAGAGTTTCTATTTATGCAGTTATTTATTTTATGACACCCTAACTTTCCAATATTTATGTAATGGTTTAATGAAGGATAAACCAAGATAACAATGGATGTGATGGTCAATGTAGTGATTTTAGTAATAAGAAACCAAGATAATTAAATTTTTTTGTTAGATATCTTGTGATTATATTAAATTTTTTTATTAATAATGTAATCATAGTTGAGTTACCAAATAGACCACAGAATAGAAGGATGTAATCTCATAGAAGTTTGGGTGAAAAAGTTCATGAAGGAAAGGACATTCAATTTACTATATGTTAAGAATATAAAAGACAGAACCTATAAAAATGTATTTATGGAACTAGAATATATGTGTGGGAGAGTAGGAGATAGAGAAAATGATTTTCATGTAATAAATAAGAGTTTAGTTAAAATTATGAAGGAAACTTGGGTATTATCCAAGTCAATTCCATAACCCATGGGATAAAAAGGATAATGGATCTCTTCAACCTACTCTACCATGGTAATAAGATGAATCCCATGAAATGACTAATTGTAATAACCCATCATATTATCAATGGAATTTTCCTTCTAATTATATAATTAGGTCATATTTAGTAATATATTATTATATAAATTACATGCAACAACAATGAAAGTTAGAAACATGTTATTATATTGAGTAGGATATTAAATTTAGAGATTAAATATATTCATAATAATTGAAAATATTATAAAGGTATAAAAATTAGGAAATAAAATAATTATTATATGAAATTTAGATATTCCTGATCCCCTATAATGATCAAAATCATGAAAAGAAATATAGAAATGAAGTAGAATATTAATAATCTGATATTTATTTTGAAAATGAAAATATATATAACCTTGGTAGAAAATAGAAGTGAATGAAGTATGAATGGAAAATGAGGTATTTATAGAAATTATGGAATATATATGAACATTACAAATCTAACCATTGAAATAGTAATATGACCATTGTGAATAGTAATATGGTTGTTAGAATAATAATATCACCTATGGATGTGTTAAATAATATATAAGTATCTTATAAAATAAAAGGACGATATATGTATATCAGGATATGAATAAATAAATGTTTTAAAAATAATAAAACAAGTTTTTTATTTTTTAAATAATTTATGTTTTATTTACATTTTAAAAAATATATATTTTTTCAAATAAAATATATTTTCCTGAAATGTTTCTATAAAATAATGTTAAGTTTAATTATAATAATAATGCAATTTTATGATTCCATAAATAAATATTCGTACAGTCAGAAAATTGATCATAATATTAAAACAATTTTTTTAAATAAATAAGGGTTTTATTTAAAAATAAGATTTCTCATAATTATAAATTTTTGTATGAAATATATTTCATTTTCATAATTCATGAATAAATAAAGGGTTATGGTGATTTTTTTATTTATCTAAAAGTGTTGATTTATTGGGTAATAATGAAATTTAGTAAAATACTAGATTAAACATCATATATTAAATAGATTATTACTTCCATAAGGGGTAATATAAGTTAGAATTAGTTTAAAATCACATGAACCAATTAATTTATTTAGGAAATAAAAAATATTATTGGTTGTATTGTGGAAAAATAATAAACTAATGAAGAAAATATTCAAAAAACACCATTCTCCTCAACTTATAAATACCTCCCATCAACACCTCTTTTCCTACCACATTATAATCAATGGATATTACCCAAGATATACCCAAATATCCCATCATATATATACCCATTTCCCCAAAAGATTTATTATCCTAAAAATTCTAATTCCAGCGTGCCTTAAGTGGAATCCTAAAAGGATACATCTAAATAAGAACGTAACACTCTGAACCAAGAATTCTTCATTTATTTCCTTCTAATCCCTCCTCAATACCTCCTTATATGTGATTATATGATAACATAAATAATATTAATATACTTAACTATTGTTATATATATGGGATATACTGTTACTATTTTATAATATTCTAAAAATGAAAACATCATCCATATTATATCGATTCACCGCCTCCGTGGACCATAGGTATTTGTTTTCCATTACAACTTTTATGGAATGTTCAAACACAATTATAATGTTATTAAATTACCTAATTATTTATATTATATTTTTTACATTATGGAATGAATATATATCCATAATATTGAATAAAAAAAATCTAGTACATGATAGTTGGTAAAACTATATAAATGGACTAACCGTATAACGTTAACATTTTACTAAATGAATCATCCCTATATCAAAAAAAATATATATTTGAGAATATTTAAATAAATATAAGGAAAATAATATATTTTCATTTCTATATTTTTTAGGATCATTTTAAAAGAACTTCAATAATTATATACAAGTTAACCGACTTGAGAACCATGAAAACGAACACCCTCTGGACAATATAATTAAACATTATATCTCATTAAAATGGTTGTAAATGAACATAATATAAATTCAATAAATAATATAAAGATGTAAAAGTTTCATAATTATAAAATTATTAGATCTAATTTTATTATTTAGGACTTTAGGTGAAATTATAAAATTATTTTATACCTATGGTAAGGGATCTCTCTAAACCACCCAGTTTTTTTAGGTTATGGTTTTTCTATCTCTTTCTCACTTTTTTCTATTATTATTAAATAATAATTATGTATTATATATATTTCTTACACATATATACCTATTTTTATTGAAATTTTCTTTATGGGGCTATACATGGTTTAAAGGTTCTATTATTAACTTCTTTCATTAAGCAGATCCAATTAAAGGGAATTTCTTTGTTTTCTGGACTCATTTCAATTACCACTAAATGAAACTTTTTCAAGCATAAATGGATTATAAAAACACTAATTTTATTATATAAACAATTTTAGTTCATTTATGGGTTTATATAAACTATTATTACCTTACCCCCTTTAAGGATTCTTTATTCTTTTCCCTAAAAATCCATATATAACAAGTATTTACAAAAAAAATCTACGTTCCTTTTTATGACATTAATCCACTTGGAAATCAATCCCATGTATATGATTAATTAATTCTTTAAAAAATAAAATAATTTTTTAATCCCATATCTAATGGAATTTATTATGATATGCTATTTGGATATGTTATAAAACATGATTATGTAACCCATTTGTTTTCAATGGGTTTTTTTCTGCAACTTATGCCTTATGTATGATTTCATTACATAGAGAACATATTCATGTACATGATATGATGGTTTTACCAAATATAACTCTAATGAATTGGGTAATGTTTATGTATCATGTGGTGATATTTATGGGATTAAAGAGTTTTCCAAATCCTTGACGGGACTCTCTCCACCATGTTATGTTGTCTTGCTGGATAACCTTAACTTATAATTAGGTCATATTTTATTTTGTTTGAAAATTCTTATATTTCTATGATATTATGATTAAATAATCATTATTTCATGATCCCATATTATTATCATGATATTTTTATTTTATGATATCATGTTACCCCTTTTGAGTCATATACCATGCTTCTTCATCATGTTTATTCCCTTATCATGATTTATAAATCAATCTTTGGTTTATGTATTAGTTAGGATCTCAATATTATTTAGGACCTCGTTATAGAGATTAAAATAAAAAAATATTTTAGTTTCTATTTCATGTGTTATAAACCAAGCCTTTCAAATAAACTAGGCCTCTCACTCATTGGGTCATGTTTATTTTATATTTACATTAAAAATCATTTAATGATATGTTGAGAATAATTGGGAAAATATAGTTAGTATCATAGAATGTTTAAGTTATTTTTTAGCATTAATACATGAATTTATTAGTAAAAAACCGTAGGGATAAGTCTATGTAAAGTAAAATATCCTAAAATTCTAGTGAAGTATAGAGTGAGTAGTTTCCAAGAATTTACATCCCTTTCTAGAAAATACAAGTTGATGCATATCTTGCACAAATATAATTATGGTTAATAGCCCAAAAATATAAAGTCAGGTATTAATTTGACATATACATGATGCATGATAAATAGGCCTTCATAATACCTAGTTTGATGCTCCTGAGGGATAGGCTCAGAAACATTTACAAACTCTTTATAAACCATTATGGTGGAATTGAATAGATTGTTAGGTTATAAAACCTAATAGAAAAGTTACCTTGGATAACTAATATTTAAACATAGAGATTAATAATTTAGGATAGAAATTTCATTATAAATTTATTCTTTCTAAGTTCATAGTTTCCCTTTTATATGTTTTTTGTTTGATTATTCTCGTCCATAATTTTATTTATTTATTTTAGGTAATGGTGGAAAATAGGAGGAATCATGAAAAAAATGTGATAGACAATGAAATGATCTACCAAATTATATTCCAAACCTAATATAAGGGTGAGCGAAGAAATTCATGTTATTACTGGCTCAAATAAACCAAGTTATGAATAATAACTTGAATCATGTGGAAAAAATTCTGTCTCCTATGAAAGAGTGAGTTGTAGTCAAGTCCTTTATGTAAAAAAGGCCTACAAAGTTTAAAAGATCATCTAATTACATAATCTCAGAAAAGTTCATTAACTTTATTGAGAAGATATTATTTGTACTACAATGCTCAGAATAAGAGAAATTCATATTTATTATTTATCACATAGAGGGGGGATGCTAATCAGTGATGTACAATGATCAAAAACATAAAAACCAAAGAGGAAATTGATTCTATGAAATGAGAAGTATTCAATAAAATAATTTTCAATAAATTTTTTCCTTAAACTCTCTATATTAAAAGGGATAGAGATTTCCTCAGTCTAAAGTAAAAGAAAGATGAGTCTATCTTGGCATATGTGGAAAATTTCATAAAAATTTTATAGTACACCTTCATATTTTTCAACGAGAATAAAATTAAAGTGGAACAATTCTTTATCAGATTAATGAAAAATATATGAAAATATTTGGGGATTCAATACTTTTAAATCTATTAAGTAATTGTCTATTGCTCCCTTAAATTCCAGATAGATATTGGTGACTCTCAATGGTCAAATGGGGATGTGGATAAAAAGAATATTTTTTTTATTCAGGAGGATCAATGGATAAATCCCATAGATATAAGAAAAAACATCTACCCATGTGTCATAATTTTGGGAAGAAGCATTTTGGAAACTATCTTAAGGGAACAAGTAGATTTTTGAACTATGGAAAAGAATGGCATCAGGATAATCAATTCCAATGCATCATGAATAATCCACTAATACAATGGAAATTTTTTTTCTAATCAACCCTCATTTTTTAGTCCATTGTTTTCACTAAAAGTAACACAAAAAATTTTGTAAGACAACTCCCTATGTCAATGTTTGTCGAAAATAATCAACAGAAACAACCACGAAGTCCTAAAATATAAGTAATGCAACATGCTATAAATACCACTGAGGTGGATCCCAACGACGATGTGTTGATATGTACATTGGTTATTCATTAAATAATAGAGAATATACTATTTGGTTTTAGTTATAAACATTTTTTAATATCATAAAATCTTAGTAGAACTGTTATAACCCCACCTCAAAACATGGGGGTTACGCTATCTATGAGAACTACAAATGGGGAAATTATTACATTTTAAGTATATAACTCATCCTCAATTATTTTTTTTGGATTGAATATACCATAAAATCTAATAATATTCCATTTAGTGTAATTTGATATAATATTGGTAATGGATTGTATATAATTAAATAAATACAAAATAAACTATTGGGTGATGGATATCAGTCTTCATATCCCAAGTCGTCCTCTAATTTTGTTCAACTGTAAGGAAGATAATGAATATAATTTCGAATCAACTTATAAATCATGGATATTATTACCTTGTGAGACAACTTATTTAGATCAAATAATATATTTGATGGAGAGAATCATGCTTGAATACATTCCCATTGTGAGGTACTATACTGATGTATTCCTTAAAGAGTTTTCTAGACTTCAACCCAACTGAGAGATTGAGTTATCAATTGAACTTATATCGAGATATTTTTCCATATCCGAGACTCCCCACAGAATGACCACCAATGTGTTAGAATAACAAAATAAGATATTACAAGAGAATATGTACAAGAGTTTTATATGCTCAATTGATTCACCATGGGGTGTGACGATCCTATTCATTGAATATAAGCATGTGTCAATGGGACCCTACATTTATTATTATGAACTAAAAAAATAATGATAAAGAAAAATTATCCCATGAAATGAATCAATGAATTCTTTACTCAACTATGTGTGTCTAAATATTTATATAATGTTAAAATATGGTTGGGATATCACTAGTTAAAGGTGAAGAAGGAATATATTCCCAATACCATATTTCATACAAGGTAGGTAAACTATGAGTTCATTGTGGTCTACTTTAGACTCACTAATGCTCCATAGATATTCATGAAATTAATGAATAGAGTTTTTATATATTAGATTGAAAAATAAAAGGAAGTATATATAGATGATATTCTAATATACTCTAAAATAAAGGAGAATCATGATGAACATTTGAATATTGTGCTAAATAATTTTTAAAGTGTAAACTATATGAAAAGTATAGTAAATATGGGTTTTGTATGGAGGAAGTATCATTATTGGGGAATGTTATTTCCTGTACAGAGATATATGTGGAAATTTTTAAGATAGAGGCAGTTGAAGAATGTCTTAGTACAATATCTATAATATATATCCATAGTTTCTTTAGACTAGTTGGGTATTATCAATAATTTTTTAGAAACTTCTCCCGATTGTAAAACCTACTAACCACGGTCACTTGTAAGGGAGTAATGTTTCTCAAGACTAAGGAATGTGAAGGAAGATTCAAGGAGTAATGTCTTATCACTTCTCTAGTCCTGAAAATACCATCATGCGGGGAACTCTTCGTGGTATATAACGATGCTTTAAATAAGGTATTGATCTGTGTACTAATGTGAAATAATAATGTGATAGCCTATCCATCAAAATAATATAAAGATCCTGAGAAGAACTGTCTAAAACATGATATGGTATTGGATGTAATTATATTGACATTGAAAATTTGTAAGTATTATCTCTATGGTTGGAAGTCTGAAATATATATAGATCATAAGAGCCTCAAAAGTATATTCACATAGAAGGATATTAAAATGTGCCAATAAATTTGGTTAGAGATGAACAAAAACTATGAATTCTCAATCCTTAATATCATGGGAATGAAAACAATGTCGTATATGATATAAGTAAAGTATCCTAAAACCTTATAAATGATTAGAATTGAAAATACCCAATCTTCTACAAACTACAAAGGGCAGACAAGAAAGTCATAAATAAAGTAACAATTTTATACCAATCTCAAATGATTTCTCAACCATCCCTTCTGGTGAAGATAAAGGATTCTAAAAGGTATGATGTTGAAATATATAAGAAGGTGGGATCACTAATAAAAAATAAATCCTTAGATTTTAAAATTTATGGGGAAGGAGTTGTAAGATTTGGGCCATGACTATGTTTACCATCAAATCCTGAGATAAAGAAGGATCCATTGAATAATGGACATAACTCAACGTTTTTCATCCACATAGTGTTAAGGAATTTGTATCGATAACTACAAGTTAGGTATAGGTGGTACAATATGAATAAATAAATCATATAATATACATTAAATTATCTTGTATATCAGTAAGTGAAAGTGAAATAGGAAAATTCCAAGGGTATAATGAAACTATTACCCATATATATATGGAAATGGGAAAACATCACCATGGACTTTTTCACTAGTATTCTGAAGATATCCATAAGAAATAATTTTATATGGGTTGTGGTGGATCATCTTAAAAAAATAATCATTACATTTCTATCCAAAAATACTTCTTACTTGATTAACATAAAATGATATACATAATAGAAGTAGTGAGGATTCATGGAACACCACTATTGATTATTTACGAACAAGATAATTGATTTACCTTCAAGTTATAGAAATTACTCCAACATGATATAAACACCTATTTGAACTTTATTGTGGCCTATCACCACCCCCAAAAAATGTTTAGTATGAGATAACTATCTTTACACAAGAGAAAACATTGTGATCATGCTCGATGGACATCAAAAAAGAGGACGAGATCAACATATTCAACTTGTTTTGTTCTTGTACAATAATTTTTTTCACTCATGCATCCAAATGTCTCCATATAAATCCCTCTATGGGAATATATTTAGAACACCTGCATGTCATGATACTATTGGCTAACACATGCTATTGGGATCTGAAATGGATGAATAAATGTTAGAAAACATCAAGACATTCAATAATAGATTATGGATGCTCAAATAAGAATGAAGAGATATGATTAAAATAGTTGATGAGACCTACACTTTGAGGATAAGAAAAAATTGTTCCTATGCATATCTATATGGAATAGAGTCTTGTTATTTGGGAATAAGAGAAAGAGAGTACCCATACATGTTAACCCCATTTAGTTTCATTATTGTATCAGAGTTGTGGCCTGTCTAATAGCATGAACACCAACCCCATCTTAAGTAAATGATGTGTTCTATGTATCCCTAATGAGATAGAAATTACAATATTAACCACATGGAATTAATATAGAGGTGTTATATTTCATGCCTTATCTCTCTTATGAGGAGAAGACGATGAAAATCTTGGACTATAAAGATAAACTTCTACATAACAAGATTACTCACCTAGGAAAAGTATTATGGAGGAACCATATGTATGTGGTGGAAACTTGGGAACTAGAGGAAGAAATGAAATATAAATACCTTAAAAAAATTTCACCTTATAATGTAAAACAAAAATTCAAGGATGAAGTTTCTTAATGGGTGAGAATGTGATGACCGATAATATTATCAATGGAATTTTCCTCGTGATTATTTAATTATGTTATATTTAATAATGTAATAGTATATAAAGGACATGGAACATACAATGAAAACTAAATAAATTTCCTTATATTTAATTGAACATTACATTTATAGAATAAATATATCCCCAATAATATAAAATATTATTCTCGGATGAAAAATAGAAAATAATATAACTATAATATAAATATTTGGAAATGCCCAATCACCTAGAATGATTTCAATCATGAAAAATGATGTATAAATGAAGAAAAATATTTATAATGATATATTTAATTTATAAATGAAAAAATATATATCCTATAGAGAAAATAGAATTTAATGAATAATGAATGAAATCTGAGGTATTGATATAAAGTAGGGAACCCATATGATCGTTAAAATTTTGATTGTTAAAATAGTAATCCAAAAATTGGAATAGTAATATGACTATTAGGAATAATAACTTAACCATCGGAATAGTATACACACCTATGTAATTGTAAAATAAAATATAGGTATCTTATAAAATTAATATATGACTTATTTATATCATGATACAAGTGAATACATGTTTTAAAAAAGATAAAACAAGTGTCTATATTTTTTAAAACATATATGTTTTATATATATTTTTATAAAAATTATATTGTATTTTAGTAAAAATTACATTCATCAAATGAATCTATAAAATAATATTAAGTTTTATTAGAATAATAATGTTAATTTATGTGACCATGAGTAAGTTTTCAAAGGGTCTGGAAATTGACCACAATATTAAAAATACTATTTATTAAATAAATAAGGATTTCTATTAACAATTAAATATCTCAAATTTATAAAATTATTTTCCTAAAATTTATTCCATTTTTCGATTCTACATTTCAAAAAATGGCTAGAGTATTTTTCTGGTATTTTACTAAAATAGTTAATTTTTTAGTAAATAGTGAAATACAATATAATATTGTATTTCAAATTAAATGATTTATTGCATAAGAGAAGATATAATAAATCATTATTTTACCTCAAATGAACCATTTAAAAAATATATTCACAAGAATCAACTCTATAGATATTTATGAAGAAAAATAATAAACTAATGAATAAAATATTTTAAAAAACCCCTCTAATCCCCTTATAAATACCTACCCTCAATACCCCTTATCCTAAAACCTTATAAACCATGGAAATTATCAAAACTCTAACTAAATATCACCTAATATCTCTCTATATGTCTCTATAAGATTTGTTCTCCTAAAAATACCAATCCCAAGGTTCCTTAAGTGGAAGCGTGTGTGGAGACATCCAAAAGAGAAGGTAAACCTCTCAACAAGTCATTATTTATTTATTTTCTTATTCTATATCCACAATACCTCCTTATCCATGATGGTATGATAACATAAATATTTTGAATATATCGAATTATTATTAGATATATTGACTATCCTCTTCCTATATTATAATATTCTTAAGATGAAAAAATCATCCATATTATGTTAGTCCATCTCCTCCATGGATGATGAGTTTTTATTTTTCTATTATAACATTCATGGAATGTTTAAATTCACTTATAATGGTTTAAAATTACATAAATATTTAAATAATATATTTTTAAAAATCTATAATGAATATATTATTGTGAATATGGGAGACATATATCCAACTTGAAAATTACATTTCGATTACCACATCATTCGTACAGAGAGTTATGCATGTTGTTATCTTAATATAATAGTGTTTATACTTATAAATCCACGATATAAATGGAAATGTAGTTATATTATTTTTCATATCAATAGGTTATAATAGTTTCCAACTATAATGAGAATAATGATATACTATGACTATAATCTTAAATATTTTTCCTATGATCTTGATATGTCATACTGATGGGACATGGATGATTCCTAACTACTAGGTGTTGGGGACTCATGAGAATTAATAATTTTCTCATAAAATTCTCACTTCTTTATCTGGAGTAAAGGATATCATGAGGAATGAAATTCAAGTTGAAACACTACATGTTTTGGGTGTCATTGTATGTTCATATCTCTGAGAAATATTATTAGTATCTATAGTTGATAACATTATCAATGTGTATCATTCGATCATACACATTGATGAAATATGTAAAATATGAAATGTATGTTTGTGGTGAGGTATCTTTTTTTGGGTGCATCATTGGTGGTATATCAATGATTTAATGGTCAAGAAAAGTTTTTTTCAATTCCAAAAGGAAGATATATCTTGGGACCAGTTGACAAATATGGAAGTACATTTTTTAAATCTATACCTATAGTGATTGAAGGTAAGGTCACTAATAAATAAAATAATAAAGAATGATTACATAATGTGTATTCAAAAGATTATCCAATTATAATGAATTGGATTTTAGGACATGGAGGGCCCCAAAGCGGGGGTCGTGAAATGATCGAATTTAGTTGATCATAAGAAATAAATAAATTCAATATTATTCGAGTAAAGAATATTAAAGGTTGAATTTATATAGTCAAGATATTTATAAGTTTTGAGTGAATATGAGGAAAATATCTTTTATGAATGTATAATATTTTATAAATTAATAATATTTTATTCATGGTTTCTTAATATATTCCTGAAAGAAATAAGTCGAGTTAATGACTTTTATTTTATCACAAAATA
This sequence comes from Viscum album, assembly GCA_963277665.1. Lineage (NCBI taxonomy): Eukaryota > Viridiplantae > Streptophyta > Magnoliopsida > Santalales > Viscaceae > Viscum > Viscum album. The sequence continues at coordinate 1,059,511,639 of OY728133.1, forward strand.
TATTTTATTGTTACATGTGATTGATAAAATAATAATCACACATTAAAATAAGTATTAAGGGTCTATGTTGATGTTTTAGTTCTTATTTAGTAGGTTAAAATTTTCAAAGGGCCAAAACATAATTTCTACGAGTAATTAACCTACCTATTTAAGAACATGGGAACTCAAATTCATGATACTATTCATACCATGAATTTTAGATCCCCTCGCTCCTACCTCCCACTTAATATAGAGAGAAGTAAGTGATCCAGGTAACATGATCCCAAATATACCTCTTATATTATAGAGATAGTCCTCTCATGATCGAGTAGTCATCTAAAGGTTTATTGATTCTTTATGATAGTATAAAAAACAATGATTGATGGATTAAAATGTTTTTGGAGCATGTGTGGAATATCTCAATGGTTTTTTATTTCTGTTTCTCAAGATAAAATCTACAACAGTGACTGGACAATAATTCGATCAAAATAAAACAAGGCATGGTTTCAATTTTTTGTTTTCCAAACATATATTGTTTTTCAGGTGATCCTTTGGTGAATCTAGATAAGCGGTTTCTATAATTAGTAATGAAATGTGAATCTAAACCCTTCATGATTTTAAAATAAAAATTTTCATTCTTCTATAAGTGTCATGTTCCTTAAATCTTTATTAGAATAGTCAAGAAATATTTAAGTTTTCATTTTTATTAAATTTTCAAGAATTTGGGTAGAGGAATTCAATATGGTCCCCAAACTACAGACAACAGATCGATCAATGTTTGAACAAAAAATATTTGTTTTTAATTTTTATAATTAAAAAAATAATAATTAAAAATAATATTGATTTTAAAATTACCACATGACACTATTCACATGATAAGTAGCTCGATAGATAGACATTAGGGGCATCTTCAATGTCATGTCTTTTTGCAGAATCATTTAAAAAATTAGAATTAATTAATTAAATTACTAATATTTTTTATTTGTGAATAGTAACATGATTATTATTCAAATCAATAGTACTCACGAGTTACTATTTGCATGAACAACACTCACATGTGACTATTCACCTTTCCTAGGCTCGATATTAACTTTAGTGATCCATTTCAGGTTAAATCTGACATGAAAATCTATATTTTTTTTCAAAAACTAAATAAAAAATTATGGAATTCAATATATATTTTTTGGGTGGAATGGGATGTATCAATAATTAATTAAATCAACCTCTAGTTAAGATTGACTTTCTCATGTTTAGTTTATTTATTTATTTAATTCTAATTATTTCAATGTCATTATTTTGTAATAATTAGTTATTAAATATTATTTTTATACTGTATTTACACCAGCAATCCATTTTTAAATATACAAGGTATTGTGTGTCCCCATTTTGAGTGATAATAATGTAATTCCAGATCTGAAGTTCACCCTCACGTATACATGATTATTCTCTGTTAAAGTGGAGGACTTCATGATGACATAATTCATGTTGATATCTAGTATCGAACCAAACAAGAAGAATGCAAAAGAGTTTTATGGGTTCTACAACATGAGTCGATGCTTGGTTCAAGGAGTTATCATAGGGTTTTAGTAGGCTTATCATCTACTTGATGGATCAAATAGTAGAAACTTTTCATGACCACATCATTGTTTTTTTATTATATTAAACATGGTTAGTATTTTTTTAATGTTGGGATGATACATGATCGCATAGAATAGTTAACGAGAATGTATAGATAATATAAATGAATATGGGACATGAATTTATTCTATTTATTCTTGGTTAGAGTGGTGATTTTGATCACATATAAAATTTTAGGAAAATAGAAGCATAATTTTGTCAAAATAAAATAAAAAAATTTAAAATCCCTCTAAGAAAATATTATATCATTTAATGGATTCAATCACTTGAGTTTGAACAAAACCGTATATTTGAGATTCTCATAATCCCTAGTGGATGGTAAATATTACTATTGGGCATTCTTATGATAGTGGTCAATGAACATAACTAAATTTGGTGTCAGAGAAATAGACATACCTAGCTTATTTCAACTTTATAAGAAAAGCATTGATTAATGAAAGGTTACACTTTGTAGGAGATGATACTTCACTCAATAGATTAAGGATCCATGACTTAGTGTGTTTGGCTAATAAAAATCCTACCTTCGAACTCTCTGAGTAATGGAATATCCATAACATCGTATTTTAGGAGAGTATTTAAGGTTCCTTTCCAATATAATACTCATTTATATGAGTATTCAAAATCTAGTAGTTTAAGGATACTAGGATTTGAAAAAATAGTAGGATACATTTAATATTAAAAAATCTATAGTTTTTAATAACTGATAATAAATACAAAAGTACTAATCTACATAAATTTTCTTTTTTAGAAAATGGAAATTGATATAAAAAATAAAGTGATAAATTCTAGATAAATAATATTTCTTAACTGACATTGACTTCCAAGATTTGTACAAACACTTACAAATAACACTACGAGATAAAAGGAAGTTATATGCAATGATGTCCCAATAATAGTTTAACAACACCAATAAGAAAGTGAGGGTGAAAATATATATTATAGGATACTCATTGGTGATTAATTTAATGGTAACATTATAAATACGTCATTATTTTCCTTTGAGTTGAAAAATAAACATCTAGACTTAGATATTATATTGTGTGGTCTTATATATGAGAATGTTATTATGAGAAAGTGAAGCAAGAAATAATTGATATTATGTTTAAACTAAACATGTGTAAATTGAAAGATGGATTCATATTGTATCACTATCATTCAATAAATATCATTTTCAACTTTTTTTACCATGTTAATCAAAATTCATTGAGTGATAAAATAAAAAATATGGAGAAAAAACATCAATATCCTTTGGGTATGGTTCACCAATAATATTATAACTTAAAAAGAGTTAAATATTCAATTATTATGGATAATAATTTGAAAGACAAGGTAAAATATAAAATGGAAAGTAAATTTCCAAATGAACCATTTGAATTTCTTTATTTAAAACTAAAGATAAATAGGGATATCATTAAACAGTATTCTATTTTCATTTCATGTGAAAATAAAGGTCAATTGGAGATAATATATAATGAAGACTAAGTCATATTTCACTTTTACAACAAGAATATCCATACTTATATGTAATATTTATATATTATTTCATGGGTATTAGATACTATATTTGTTTTGCACTTTTGTATCCAAGTAAAAGAACCAAGAAAGATAATTTTTTACCAGAATTCAAGATTCATTCTCTAAGTGGATGAGAATGGGAGATTCCTATATCAATGATGAGAACTAAATTATTTATTATTATCATGTAAATAATTATTTTGTAGCTATAAAATTGTACTAAAATCCACCAAAACATTTATCTATGTGTTCTTTGTACATAATGATCCATTATTACTTTTGAAATATTTATTTTTTATGGTGTCTCGTATTAAATTAGTAGTTCTACAATACATGAATCATCAGTAATAAATGATGAAAATGAAATGTAAGACACCACAATACTAAGTTTTGGTAAGATAATTCCTTATCACATAAAACAAAATGTTATTTTCTCTAGGATATATAGCTTTTTTTATTTAATTGTTTTTCAAGGAATAACCCATTTGTATTATCAAAACACATACTTATAATGTTTTAGAGAAATAAACCTTTAAGAATAAATTTGAACTGAAATATTCTATGACCAATTCAACTGGATATGTGTAAAATATTTCAAGTATAAGATAAAGGTAAATTCATATAAGTATTGGGGTTACATTAATAAATTTAAGGAATGTAGGAATATAGTAAGGAACATTAATGATTTTAAGATATTACTTTCATTGGGTCTATTAGTCAAAGAGTATCATAACCTTTCATTCACTAATCATAAAAAAGAGAGTATATTTATTCTTAAACATACAATTCCTTATGCACATCATATCCAAGATTTTATTAGAAGGATTATTAATGACGAGTCTTATAAGCATTCATTGATAAAAAAAATACAGAGTGGAGAAATTCCTAAAGTCACATTTATTTATACACATAAGATACATGATGTTACTAAATGGAGGATTAATGACATGTATTTTTTTTCTTGAAAAGTATTCCATAATATTTTCAAGACATGCTTCATAAATATTGGTGTTGACCACTAATCATATACATAATAGAATGATAAATAGATATCATATGAGTTTTATTATGTAAGAAATCAATTATGTCATACACAATGTGTTTATATGAAAATAAGTTTTTAAGGTTAAGTTAATAAACAATCATTCATTAGAATAAATACAAAGTGAATATAAGGTAATTATCCTAACATTTTTAAATATATTACATAAATCCCTAAGATAGAAAATATATAGTCAATTGATTGACTATAATTCTATAAAAGGGTGCATATATTTGTTTGAGATAGTGTGATCAGGATTGACTTGGTTAAATTCAGACCTCAAGGTGAAAGAATAGTTTGCATGGGAACAAATTCCATAAGAGTTAATGAAATATGAATTTACCAAAGACACATATTTCATATGATTATTTAAACTAAGAGATGATTTTATATTCAATGAGGTGGGTGATATATTATTCATATATCAAACAAGGAGGTAGTAAATGATAATAAGATAAAATGAAAATTTATTTTGAATTCATAAAAATGGATTTCATTTACCAATGTCAAGTTTTTTTGGTAGTTTCCCTAATTGGTGTAAATAAATTGGTGGGCATTCAAGAGTAACTATACATGGGCGGTACTAATAATGATCAATTGATTTTTTGAAATATTTATTCTTAAAGCCATTATAATTATACTTTTCATATAATCATTCTATGAAAATTATATTGGGGATTAGATATAAAGGTAAAATTACATGGAGTGTGTTTATTAGAAAAAAATATAAAGGGTTGGTGATGTCACTGGATACTAATAATGAATGAAAGTTGTAGAGATCCATTTATTGATTAATACAAGTTTCATTATCATATAATATTCATTATAAACAAAATATTTCTATGTGTATATAAGTGGTTAATGGGAGTACCACTATTTCCCAAGGAAAATATATTCATAACATGAGGAAAATAACTATTAGTATTTTAGTTAGTTAAGTATAGGATGAAGGAAACTCTGAAATAATTGAAATGAATTAGTTACCATGTTTTAGGTGGTAAGATATAATGAGGTATATCCATGTGTTACTTATATCAATTCAATGTAAAAATGTAGGAAATTTATTAGAAAAATTTGAGTGAGATTTACTACCAATGTCACATGGCATAAATCCATCCAAGAAAACATTTATAACAAACTTGAGAAGATTGAAAAGGTGAGTAGAACTCTATATAGTTCTATGATAGATATATAACATGTGTATTTCTATGTACTATATGTGGTATTTAACAACACATATATTATAGTAGTAAAATATCTTAAAAATCAAGGAAATATACAAGGGAAATAATAAAAGATATCAAATATTATTGAAAAAAGCACAAGGGATGTGTACCTGGTAATTTGAGGGGAAGAAACATTAGTTATCAAGGGGATATGAAAATTAGTCTTCTAGTATATCTATATGATCAAATATTATAGTATGTCTATGTAAATGAGAATGATAATCTCATTAAATCATGTTGTATTCATATGTATACATACCAAGTATGTTGTATCTTCTGATGCAGTAATGAAGTAGTATAAATTGTACAATATTTTTTCTAGCTTTTGAATCAGACCAAAGGTATTAGATAATATTTCATGTTTATACAGTAGAAAAAATAAATATACATAGGGATATCAGTAGATGAGAGATTTCACACAAGGAGGTGACTTTATAGATAGTATAATAGCCATGTAGAAGGACAAGACACACCTAATGACTAAAAACATAACTCAGGAGAAGAATGATCTTATCATGTGAGAGAAGAGTGTAATAGCTAAAAAGTTGGATCTAGTGAAAGTGGGAGTGTTGTGAATGTGGGTGCCTTAGACCCAAATTAAATAATACTTATCTATTACCATAAAATATATATAGATATATATACATAATGTTATCAGACCATAATAGAGTTGATACTTATCCATCTATTATTTACATGGAAATTTCCTTAGCTTATTTCTCATATTAAAATGTTATAAAAATTCCCATCTATAATGTGAACCTTGAGATACTATTAAAAAAATGTTAATTATTTTTCATATTTACTAGATACATCATAGTGATGGGGAATGTATGATATCTAACTACTAGATTCTAGGGGATCATAAGCATTATGACTTTTTCTCAGGAAGTTCTCATTTGGTGATATCGAGAAACGAAGATCATGGGGAATAATATTCCAATTGGAACACCACATGTTTTGGGTTCCATGGGCTGTTCCAATCTATGAGCATGTAAATTGTTATCTAGAATTGAGATGATTATCATTTTTTATCATTTTATGATGTTCTTTTATGAAATATTAAGACCATGTAATTTATATTTGTGGTGTGCTAGTTTGTATTGCGTGCATCATTGGTGGTAGGAAAATGATTGAATGATCAAGGCAAGATTTTTCACTTCCAAAAGGAAGTGATATCTCAAGCTTAGTTGACAAATATTTTTGTAAATTTATTTAATCCATGTCCTTGGTGATTGAAGGTAATTCAATCCAATAAGGTCACAAATAAATAATGAAATAATGGATAATTACATGAAGTGTGCATGTGTGTTTATGATATATCTTAAGACAAAGATATTATATTATACAATGTATGTTTGTAGGAGTTTTTCATTTCTATAAATAAAACTTATCTCATTAGGGTCCCTATTGTGTTTCAAAATACCGCTCTTGAACTATAGGTATGTCCCACCTTTTTTGAGATATGGTTATAGAGTGTCACACACAAATCATATTTATAATATTGGAAAATTCTAAAAAAATTGATTTTAAGACATGTTGGGCCCCAAAGTGGGGGCTGGTGTCACAACACCCTCCCCACAAAGTGTACCCCTCCTAGGGCGGTAATGTGAGAAGGGAGATAATGATCCCAGAGTCCCGCCTTCAGTAGTCCCTGGGTTGGAGACTTACACTGAGGTTGTAGTAAACACATAGATGGGAGGAATTACCCTCTATGAAAACACATGAGAAAGAGAGAGATAAGATAGACACCAACCAACTCCAAATCAGATTGAAATATAAAAGAAATACCAAGTACAAATATGTAATTTCATGCAAACTACTACAACTGAAAGGGGAAGACTACAAATACCCAAAAGAAAGTAAAAACAACATCAACCACAATCACAAACAGCTCCTGCAACCCCAAGCTAGTAGAAACCATCTTTATCTCCAACCTTCTCTAAGTGACCTGAAAAATAGTTTATATATACATAGATTGAGTATAACAGTATACTCCGTAGGATCCTCCCTGAAGCGTATCATTAAAAAGTAAAGAAATCATGCTAAAGCACAGTGAACAACAAGTGAAACTAACTTTTCACCTAAACAGGTATACTAAGTTCCCAGCCTCACCATGGATACTCTCACCAAGTAACGCATACATGATTATATAATATAATAAATATTATCAAGGGTACCATGCTACTACTTCTCCAATGGTTTATCGCTTTGCCCCAATGTTGTACGTCTTAAGTATCTCTCTCCAAAAAGTCTTGCCTGCAGACACCTTGTCAAAGCACCACAACATGCACCTCGTGCAACAAAACCACCACATCCACACAAGGAAAGTAACTATGTAGTTTCTGGGAGCCACCATAGATCACATAACATGAATCATATGTCGGGTATTAAACCTCAAGCCATTATAGCCATACACCGAGTAAGTATCCTCAAGCCATCATAGCTTATACACGTTACACCTATAGTAGTTCATAGGAAAATATATCCAGAATATATGTGTGTGAATAACCACAAGCCATTACAGCCCTCTACACACATATATGGGGAAAACTAACCGTAGTAACTACCAACACAAGTAACTACCAACAGAAGAGAGCAGGGCCAAAGGGGGTAGTCAGCCATCCATACTCCCACCGGAATGTTGGGGAAAACACCCCTTAGGACTCAAAATCCCCGAGGTGTCAGTTTCCCTAAATAATAGGGTGTAGTAGCATATATAAACAAAAAAGTTCTGATTATAATATATCTCACAACCACACTATGGGAATAACTTAGTCTTGGAATCAATTGTAGCTAATGTCTCTCAGACTCCCGACTTCCACTTCTAGGACTAGGTATCCTATAAGCACACAACCATTTAAAGATAATTATTAAATTACTCCATTTCATTTTTATCATTTGTACTTTAAGTTAATTAATTATTTAAACACTGATTAAACATTATCAATTTCCACATTATATTTTATTAGCATCACACCCAAAGTCCACCATCCCTTTAAATTGTAACTTTACCATTGCTTCCCAGCAAGATCCAACCCCATGGGTTGAAATTATTTATTCAATTATTTATTTACAAAATTACTTTCCCATAATCCCAAGCATTCTTGAAAAACATTCTATGCTACTAACCACAAGGGGCTCAACCTAGTGAGTATATGAACTACCCATTGAGTCTTTGTTGCCTATAACAAGACCATAGACCCATCCTCCCTTGATATGTTAAACACAAAAACCACGTGGCATACCCCACATATCTTCGCCCCTTTCGGAAGAAGTGTAAGTAAAACCAATTGTATTGAGTATCAGGGAAAGTAAAGTAGATAAACAACCAATAAAAAAGGAAAGAATCTAAAAATTCACATCCAACTCATTTTATTATCCTCGATGACCTCCCCGACACCCACATGTATAAACCGATTCATCTCGCCAATCTAGGTTTCAACTACTACCAAAACGAGTAGGCCTCCATGCCCCCACATATCACACCAACCATCCAAGATCACATCACAACACAAGAAGAGTGAATACAAACACCATATCAATTGGGATCTTGGCCCTTAAATAAGAAAGATGGTAACTTAGAACCCTATAAGGAATTATTATTTATCAAACAACCAGTTCTTCAATCCACCTTGTATTAACCGATTTAATATTCGTAGGTTCCATATTTGAGAAACCTAACCAGTATGCTATCAAAAATAATTAAACATTCTTACTGCACCAATATGATTAAAATTTAATTACAACAAGAAGAACTATATTAATTTACATGCCTCTTAATCTTTATCCAAACAATTATAAATTAATTTTGGCTTTATGTTGTTTTCCAATTTCTATCAAGAACAAAAGTCTAAACAATGTAACGTTGAAATCACACAATCTAGAAAAACAACCTGAAATAACATACGATCGATATCAATTTATTTATCAAGTTCAAATATTTATTATGTCAATTTCATTATGATAAAGTGGGATAAAACATGATATCTATACATTTTCACATAAAATAAAAGAGAAGCAATGAATCCCCTACCTCAAACAGTTATTTATGAGCCACACAACGGGTTACAATCTTCTCCCCCTGTCACAACTGTATCCTCCTGAGGATGTAGAGACACCACCACACTGGTCAACACCCAAGAATATTCCATTAGGAATAAAGAGATCGTATTCCATAAAAGGGAGAGGTAAACCAGAATGGGATGATCCCAAAAGAATGACAATAGAATATACCTTATATTAGAGATCGATCAATACTACTTGGTTGCACCAAAAATGGAGGGGAACTGATCCATGGATTATTGTTCGATCAGAATGATCCTAAGGGAAGAAGAAAAGGATCAATTATGTCACACCAGGGAATAATATGGAATAACAAGTGAGGAAGATATCTCATCCCTTTAGAAGATTTAACAGAGCAGTGGTTTAAGATACACTGGGTTTTCCATTAAAAGTGGATCACATTAAGCCACTCAGTTTGACTAAGTAAAAACATCCTGAGCCTTATGAGATATTAATATAGGAGTTATGACCTTGGAATCATCCTTAGAGTCCTTAAAACAAGTCTTTAAATACATTTTACGTCAAATGAAACGTCAAAGGGGTGAAACTGTAGGAAGCTAGAAACACTGTTCCGGAACTCAAAATTTGGAAAAGGAAATAGAGGTTACTGATGGAACCTCACCATTCAAGAAACACTATTGATGAACTCAATATTTGGCAAAGGAAATAGAGGATATCGATGGAAATTCACCATTCTGGAATCACTGTTCACGAACTCAAAATTTCGAAAAGGAAATAGAGGTTACCGATGGAACCTCACCATTCCAGAAACACTATTCATGAACTCAAAATTTGGAAAAGGAAATTGAGGTTACTGATGGAACCTCACTATTCTGGAAACACTGTTCATTGACTCAAAATTTTGCAAAGAAAATTTTTTTTTCATGACCTAACCATTAGAACCTCACCATTGGAACCTCATTGTTCTGGAAACACTGTTCATGAACTCAAAATTAGCAAAGTAAAAAGGTCACCGTTGGAACCTCATCATTCAAGAAACATTGTTCTTGAACTAAAAATTTTGTAAAGGAAAAAGGGCACCATTGGAACCTCACCGTTCTAGAAACACTATTCATGAACTCAAAATTTCACAAAGGAAAAAGGTCACTGTTGGAACCTCACCGTTCCGTAAACACTGTTCATAAACTCAAAATTTCGTAAAGGAAAAAAGTCACCTTTGGAACCTCACTATTCTAGAAACAGTGTTCATGAGCTCAAAATTTGGAAAAGGAAAAAGGTCACATTTGGAACCTCACCGTTGAACAGTTCACAGAAGGTTACTGATGACACTGTTCACCTAGGGCTACCGATGCATTGTTCACATAAGGTCACCATTGCACTGTTCACATAAGGTTACTGATGACACTATTCACAGAAGTTCACAGATGAAACTGTTCACATAAGGTTACTGATGCCACTGTTCACATAAGGTCACCATTAAACTATTCATATAAGGTTACTGATGACATTGTTCACAGAAGGTCACCGATGTAACTGTTCAGATAAGGTCCCCATTTCACTGTTCACATGAGGTTACTAAGGACACTGTTCATAGAAGGTCACCAATGACACTGTTCACATAAGGTCACCAATGTCACTGTTCACATAAGGTCACCATTTTACAATTCACATAAGGTTACCAATGACACTGTTCATAGAAGGTTACCGATGACACTGTTCACATAAGGTCACCGATGTCACTGTTCACATATGGTCACCATTGCACTATTCACATAAGGTTATCGATGACATTATTCATAGAAGGTTACTGATTCACTGTTCACAACGGTCTACTATTGGAACTGTTCACCAATATAAGTGTTCACATAATAAGAAATTTGGAAAAGTGTTGGGGTTAAGTCACCTTGACCTCTCGAAACACCTCACACACCTTATTTCTGCAAAGGAATGGACCAGAGAGGTCTGGTCCATTACATCAGATTCCACTCAAAACATTCTCATCCTTGAGAATTCAAAACCCACCTAAATGGAAAATGAAATGGGGTTCGAACCACCACCCCTCGAGATACCTCTCAAAAGAGAGCAAGCGAAAAGAAGCAACAAAATAATTCTATATTATAAACAAGAAAGGTCTATAACCACAAAGGCTACATTGATATATGAAAAGAGTTAGACATAAAAAAACTCTAGGTACTGAGCACATATCTGTGATTCACGTTCCAAGGTACTCTCCTCCATGCCAACATGTCCCCACAAAACATGAACCAATGGAATAAAATTCCAGCACAACACCTTCTCTTTGCGGTCTTGGATCTCCACTGGTCTCTCCTAAAAGGCCGCATAATCATCAACATCGATATCTACCCAATTGATGAAATGAGATTCATTATGAAGATAATGTCGGAGCTGTGATACATGGAAAACATCATGCATCTGATTCATCTATGGAGGAAGTGTTACTCGATACGGCACATCTCCAACACGAGCTAACACCTCTAAAGGACCAACAAATTAGAGAAAAATATTACTCCCACGACCAAACCTTCGCTTCCCACGATGGGGAGTCACCTTCAAGAACACATGATCCCCAAAATCAAACTCTAAGGGTCTCCTCATTTGATCAGTATAAGATTTCTGATGATCTTGTGTTGTCTTCAACCTCTCACGAATCACCTGAACCATCTCTATCGTATTCTGCACTAGTTCCAGTCTGAGAATTGCAGACTCTCCGACCCTAGCCCAACACAACGGAGAAAGAAAACGTCATCCATACAAGGATTCAAATGTATCCATATCGATGGTGGTGTGAAAACTATTTTTTTAAGAAAAATACACTAAGGGTAAGTGTCTCATCCACAAACCTCCAAAATCTGGGACACAAGAGCATAACATATCTTCAAGATTCTAGATGGTTTTCTCTGTCTGATCATACTTTTAAGGATGAACAACAGTGCTAAGGGATAACTGAGAACCAAAATCATGCTAGAGACTGCCCCACATCCTAGAGGTAAAATGAGGATCTCAATCAGAAATGATCGTCCTTGGGACTCCATGAAGTCTCTCCACCTCCTCCAGATACTGACTCGATAGAACTTCCACTGAGCATGACTCCTAGATTGCTATGAAGTGGGGAAATTTTGTTAAATGATCCACTACAACCCAAATAACATCATGTCCTCCCTGAGTTATAGGTAAACTAGAAACAAATTCCGTTGAGATGTCCTCCCACTTCCACTAAGGAACATATAATGACTGGAGCAGACCAACAAGAACACGGGGTTTGGCCTTCACCTTCTGGAAGACTAAACATCGAGACACAAACTCCGCAACTGCACACTTCAACCTAGGCCACCGAAATAGGCTCCTCAAGGCTTGGTACATATTTTTCATGCCAGGATGCGTCGAAAAAGGATAACTATGGAACTCTCTGAGAACCGTAACGCGCATCGTCAAAGGAACAAATATCCTTCCATGATATAACACTCGGTGTTGTTCATCCTTAATCCAACCATTAGGGGCCTCACCACAAACAACTCGGTCTCTCCCGACCTCCACCTCTAGATCCCATAACATGGACTTTTTTACCTTCTTCACCAGAGATGACTGCACCATCATCTGAAAAAGACAACCTCTTCCCCAAACTTCTCCCATATCAACATGAAATGAGGACAGTTATTCCATTACTCTACAGGATTCACCAGATTCACACACTACATCACTATGTGCCTTTTGAATCGGTGCATCAGCTATAACATTCACCTTTCCAGGTGTATATGATATTTCGAAGTCGTATTCCTGTAAGAACTCTATACACCGATGCTGTCATAAGTTCAAGTCATGCTGGGAGAATACATACCTGTGGATCTTATAATTGGAGAAAACCACAAAGCACTCACCAATGAGGTAATGTCTCCAAAAATTTGGAGAAAACACCACAGCTACCAAATCAAGATCATGGGTGTCATAGTTATGTTTCTGAGGATGCAACTGCCATGGCCCATAAGAAACAACTGATCTTTACTGCATCAGGACACAACCTAACCTCATATGTGAAGCATCGTAGAAAACATAAAACTAAACTCCCCCTGCTGGAAGACAAAGAACTGGAGAACTTACTAACTTCTCATTTAGATATTGGAAAGATACCTAACATTGATCATTCCATATGAATGCCTAATCCTTCTTGGTTAAAGTTGTCAGAGGCATGTCAACTCGAGAGAAATCGGTTATGAACCTCCTGTAGTATCCTGCGAGACCAAAGTAACTTCGCACCTCTGAAATAGTCTTGGGGGATGGACAAGACATAACCACTTCTATCTTCGATGAATCCATAGCAAATCCCTGCTAGGAGACCACATTCCCCAAGAAAAAGACTTCTCATGCCCAAAACTCACACTTCCACAACTTCCCAAACAACTGATGTTGACGAAGAACTCCCAAAATGGCATGTAGATGCTCTACATGATCTTCTTAAGACATGAAGTAAACAAGGATGTTATCGATGAAATCTACAATTAACTTGTCCAGGAACTCACGGAACACAGCTGGAGCATTTTTCATGCCAAACAGCATTACAACGAACTCATAATGCCCATGAAGACAACAGAAAGCAGTCTTATAGATATCCTCATCCTTCACACACGTATGATGATATCCTGACAGCTAGTCGATCTTTGAGAACCAACTTGCACCCTTCAGTTGATCTAATAAATCATCAATATTTGGAAGAGAATATCAATATTTATTGTCACTTTTCTCAAGTGATGATAACTGATACTCAACTGAAAACTGTCGTCAGCCTTATTCATGAACAAAACAGGTGCACCCCATGGTGACACACTCGTCCGAACAAAAACACACTGTAACAGACCATAAAGGTGTATACGTAGCTCTCATAACTCAGAAGGGTCCATCCTATATGGATACATAGAGATAGGAGACACTCCTGGTTGTATCTCAATCCCAAACTCGATCTCTCGTCGAGGGGGTAATGCTACAACCTCTTCTAGAAAGACATTAGGGTACTCTTATATGACCCTGGAAACAAAAACTGTTGAACCTCTGATGAACTCAACATCATCTCATCCATCATGGATGATAAGTATGGAAAAAACCTATGAACTATCCGAGGATCTCACTCACCAACAAACACCACTGGCTCTCTATCTGCATCGAAGAACACAAACTGCCTCTTGAATAAATCCACAATAGCCTGCACTGAATACAACCAATCCATGACAAGTATAACATCATATGGTTGTATTTTTAAACATAGTAAATCTCTCCAAGAGCAATGCTGCCCCAATAGTAGCTCACAATCTCTACATACTTCAAACAAGTTAGCTCAGACTCCAATTGGCGTAATCAATGCCAAGGGAACTGGAAGCCTCTCAACCTCAAGTCCCAAAGCATGGACATGGGTAGGTGATATGAAGGAGTGTGTCTCTATTGAATCTAAAATGGCATACACCAAGGTAGAAAACAAGAAAAGGGTACCGAAAATGATGTCTGGCTCGCCTGGAGCTGGAAAAGCTAAAACAAGAAGCTATCCACAACCTCCTCCATGACCTCTCTTACCCTGATAATGACCACCACCATGACTATGATCTGCTATCTGAGGATGAGGAGCATTATGGGGATGTCCTCTGCCTACCCCATCTACCCTATTCTAATCTAAAGCTGGTGCAACTTGCTGCTGCTGCCTCTACTGGAACTGCCTTAATGGAGGAACCTCGAGCGGAACACCTGGTGCACGATGACTACTCTGAAAGGTCAGACACACTCACTGCTGATGACCCAGACCACCATAAGAAAAATAGGCACATGATCCCTTGTCATAGGCCTGAGAATTGCTGCCTCTAGAGAAATGAGATACAGAGGGCTGAGACCTACCCCCAATTGAACGCAAACTCTTCTGCCCTAAAAATCGGAAACCCCAGACCACAAATCTTCTTTGTGAGGAATCATGATGACTCCCCTCTTGTGATGATCCGGTTTTGGCCAATGTCCTCTTGATGACCTCTTCCCTTGCCAACACCTCAAGATATGTCTTTAGCATAAATGGGGTGACATGGAACTAGAAATCTGGATGCAATGCCTCCTCGCAATGACTCTCCTTGGCCTCCTCATATGGAAACATATGCAAAGAATATCGTAAAAGGTTACAGAAATGGATTACAAACTCTCACACACTAGAGCTCCCCTGTCGAAGGTTAAGAAGCTCCTAGCAACTGGACGCCTTCATAGTCGAAGAAAGAAACTAGAATCTAAACTTGTCTCATAGCTCCTCCCATGAGATCATTGACTCCTCATGATCCACGAGGAAAAAGAACCACCACTTCCTTGCTACTCCATGCCGCATCGTCACAACCCAGGACACCTAGCGCTCCTTTAGAGCATAGATCAAAATAAATCCTATCTCGAACTCCTACAACTTGTCTTCCTTGAATACTTCTGAAACAGATCCCTCATACTTCTATAGACTCTGGAACTAAAACTCTCGGAGTTTCCTCCTCCAAGTGTGGTCATCGTCAACCTCTACTATGGGACGATCTGATGGCACAACCTACTAGATATCATCTATGTGATCTTGACGAGGAAGTCAACCTAAATCCATACATGTAAAATAAAAAATAGTTAGAGCTCCTAAACCTGGAATATAGAAGAATCAACAGTAATTAATTAGTTTTTTTCTTTTATTCATTTTAGGTTAACCTATCTCAAGGTCTTCCCATTCAAACACATGTACAAAAAAAAAATGATGCATGATCCTTTCCTAGGTCTCTACCCTAAAACTATTATCACCTTGTTTAGTATACAGTATAAACATAAAGTTCAATACATCAGATCATAGGGGGTCTGAAACAATTATGTCTCAGCCAGTCTCCATTGTTTACATCACTAGCTAAACTTGGATGATACTGTTTCCCTACCAACCCATGCAACCTCACCTATGCCTAACTCCAAACTCCATCCTATCCCTAAACCTTCCTCTGATACCACTCTTTCACAACCACCTCCCCATAAAGTGTACCCCTCCTTGTCCGACAATCTGAGAAGGGTGATAATGACCCCCCGAGTCCCACCTCCAGTAGGCCCCGGGTTGGTGACTAGCACCGAGGATATAGTAAACACACAGATGGGAGAAATTACCCTCTAAGAAAGAACATGCAGAAGAGAGAGATGAGATAGACACCAACAAACTCCAACTCAGACTGAAATATAAAAGAAATCCCAAGTACAAATATGTAATGTCCTGATACCTACAACAACTAAAAGGGTAAAAACTATAAATACCCAAAAGAAAGTAAAAATGGAAGCAACCACAAGCCCGAACTGCTCCAGCAACCCCAATCTCATAGAAACCAGCTTGGTCTCCAACCTTCTCCAAGTGACATGAAGAAAAGTTTATATGTGCATAGGGTGAGTATAACAGTATACTTGGTAGGATCCTCCCCGAATCCTCTCATGAAAAATTAATGAAAGCATGATAAAACACAGTGAACAACAAGTGAAACTAACTCGTCACCTAAACAGGTATACTAAGTTCCCAGCCTCACCATGGCTACTCTCACCAAGTAACACATACAAGAGTATATAAAATAATAAAGATTATCAAGGGTACCCCGCTACTACTTCTCCACTGGTTTGCTGCTTTTCCCCAATGTCGTACGTCCTATGTGTCGCTCTCCAAAAAGGATTTCCCACAGACACCTGGGAGAAGCACCACAACATGCACCTCATGCAACAAAACCTCCATGACCACACAAGAAAAGTAACCTTGTAATTTTTGGAAGCCACCACAGCTCGCATAACGAGTATCATATGTTGGGTATTAAACCTGAATCTACTATATCCCATACACCGAGTATGGATCCTCAAGCCATCATAGCCTATACACATTATACATATACTAGTCCATTGAAAACTATATCTAAAATATATGTGTGTGAATTACCACAATCCATTACATCCCTCTACACGCATATATGGGGAAAACAAACCGTTATACCTACCAGCACAAGTAACTACAAAGAGAAGAGAGTGGGGCCAAAGGGGGTAGTCATCCATCCACCATCCCATTGGAATGTTGGGGAAAACACACCCATGTCTCAGAATCCCTGGGTGTCAATTTACATAACTGATAGGGTGGATTAGCCTATATAAACACAAAAAGTATAGAATATACTATATCTCACAACCACACTATGGGCATAACCTAGTCTTGGACTCAACTGCAACTAACGTCTCTCAGACTCTCCGATGCCACATCTAAGACTAGGTATCGTATAAGTAGACAAACATTTAAAGAGATTTATTACATTACTCTATTCCCTTTTTATCAGTTGCAATTTAACTTAATTAATTCTTTAAACACTAATTAACCATTATAAATTTCCATATTATATTTCATTAGCATCACACACAAAGTACGCTATCCCTTTAAATTGAAAATTCACCATTGCATCCGAGAAAGCTCAAACCCCATGGGTTAACATCATTTATTAAATTATTTATTTACATCATTACGTTCCCATAATCCCCGAAATTCTATAAAAACATTCTATTATACTAAACACAAGGGCCTTAACCCGGTGAGTATATGAACTACCCGTTGAGACTTTGTTGCCTATATCAAGAGCAAAGACCCATCCTCCCTTGAGAAGCTAAACACAGAAAGCATGTGGCATACCCTGGTGTCTTTTCCCCTTTCGAAAGAAGGGTAAGAAAAAGAAGTTGCCTTGAGGAGTGGGGAAAGTAAACCAGATAAATAACCAATAAGAAAATCAAGAATCCAAACATTCACATCCAACTCAATTCATTATCCCCAGTGTCCTCCCTGACACCCACATGCATAAACTGATGCATCTCGCCACTCTAGGTGTCAACTGCTACCACAACCAGTAGGCCTCCAGGCCACCACATATCAAAACAACCATCCAGGATCACATCACAACACAAGCATCATGAAAAAAAATCATATCAATGGGGTTTATGGCCCTTAAACAAGCAAGAGTGTAAATTAGAACCCTAAAAAGAATTATCTTTTATCAAACAACCAGTTCTTTAATCCAAATTAGACTAACTGATTTAATATTCGTAGGTTCCAAATTCAAGAAACCTAACCTGTAAGCTATCAAAAATAATTAAACATGCTTACTGAACCAATTTTATTAACATAAAATTACAATGAGAAGAACCAGATTAATTTACATGCATCTTTAGCTTTAGCCAAACAATAATCAATTAATTCTAGGTTTATGTTCTTTACAAATTTCCATCAAGAAAAAAAGGATAAAAAAATCAAGCATATAAATCAAAATATCTAACAAAACAAGAGGAAATAAAATAAAATAAATATAAATTTATTTATCCGGTTGAAATATTTATTATTTCAATTCCATTGTGATTCAGTGGGATAAAAAATTCTAGCTATATATTTACACATAAAAGAAAAGAGAAGCAACGAATCCCCTACCTCAAACAGTTCTTGATGAGACACACAATGGGTTATGATATGCTCCCCCTGTGACAACTGTATCCACCCGAGGATGCAGAGACACCACCACACCAGTCAACACCCAAGAAGAGTCCATTAGGAACAAGGTGATAGAATTCCATAAATGAGAGAGGGAAAATAGAAATGGATGAACCCAAAGAATAACTGTAGAACATACCTTATATCATAGATCAATCGATATTGCTTAGTTACACTAAAAACAAAGGGGAATTAATCCATGGATTAAGGTTCGATCACACCACTCCTAAGGGAAGAAGGAAAGGATCGGGCATCTCGAACTAGGGAACAAGAAGGAAGAACTAGGGAGGAAGATATATCTTCCCTTTAGAAGATTTAACTGATTAGTGGTTTAAGATACAATGGGTTTTCCATTAAAAGAATATCGTATTAAACCACACGGTTTGACCAAGTAAAAACATCCCCTACCTTAGGAGAAAATAATATAGGATTTATAGCCTTTGAATTAGCCTTAGAGTCCTTAAAGCAGGTCTTTAAATGCATTTTATTTAAATGGAAATGTCAAAGGGGTAAACTGTTGGATGTTAGAAACACTACTCATGAACTTAAAATTTGGAAAAGGGAATAGGGGTTACTGATGGAACTTTACCATTTTGGAAACACTAAAAATTGGAAAAGGAAATAGTGGTTACCGATGGAACCCCCCCGTTCTAAAAACATTGTTCACAAACTAAAAATATGGCAAAAGAAATAGAGGTTAACGATGGCACCTCACTGTTCTGGAAACACTATTCACAAACTCAAAATTTGGCAAAGGAAATAGAGGTTACCGATGGAACCTCACCGTTCTAGAAACACTATTCACGAACTTAAAATTTGGCATAAGAAAAACACTATTCATGAACATCCCCATTCTGGAAACACTATTTATGAACCTCACTGTCGAAACCTCATCGTTATGGAAACACTGTTCATGAACTCAAAACATGGAAAAGGAAAAAGGTCACCGTTGGAACCTCACCAATCTGGAACACTATTCAGGAACTCAAAATTTGGAAAAGGAAAAAGGTCACCATTGGAAGCTCACCGTTCTGGAAATACTATTCATGAACTAAAAATTTAGAAAAGGAAAAATGTCACTATTGGAACCTCACTATTGCACTGTTCATAGAAGTTTTCTGATGACACTGTTCACCTAGGGCTACCGATGCACTATTCACATAAGGTCACCATTACACTGTTCACATAAGGTCACCGTTGCACTTTTCATATAAGGTTACCGATCACACTGTTCACAAAAGGTCACCGATGATACTGTTCACATAAGGTCACTGATGTCACTGTTCATATAAGGTCACGATTGCACTGTACACATAAGGTTACCGATGACACTGTTCATAGAAGGTCACCGATGACACTGTTCACATAAGGTCACCGATGTCTCTATTCACATAAGGTCACCGTTTCACTGTTCACATAAGGTTACTGATGACACTATTCATAGAAGGTTACTAATGACACTGTTCACATATTGTCACCGATGTCACTGTTAACATAAGGTCACTATTGCACTGTTCACATAAGGTTACCGATGACACTGTTTACAGAAGGTTACCGATGCAATGTTCACAACGGTCTGCCATTGGAGCTGTTCACTGATGGAACTGCTCACAAAACTAGAAATTTGGCAGAGTGTTGGGGATAAGTCACTTTAACCTCTAGAAACACCTCATACACTTGATTTTCACAAAGTAATGGACCAAAGAGGTCTGGGCTATTACAGTTGGGATATGTCAGAGTATGATCAATCACAAGAAATAAATAAATTATATGTTATATGAGTTAAAAATAATAAATGTTAAATTTATATACCTAAGTTATTCACAATTTTTAAGCGAATATGAGACAAATATATTTTATAAATAAATAATATTTTATTCAAGGTTCGTTAATATATTTATGAGAGATATAAGTCTAGTTAATGGATCATATTTTATCACATGATATATTTTAATCTTTAAGGTGAATGATAAAATAATAATCACATTTACAATATGTTTTAAGTGTCAATGTTGAAATTTTTGTGCTTATTTAGATGGTTACACTTTATATAGGGCCAAATCATAGTTTTCGTGAGTAATTGACCAACCTATTTAAGACCAATTGAGATTCAATTAATGATACTCTTTATTCCACATTGTTTAGATCACCTATCTCCTCCCTCCCATTTCCTAGAGAGATAATGAAGTAGATTGGGTACCATGATCCGAGATATACCTCCCGGATCATAGCGATGGTGTTACCACAATCGAGTGAACATCGAAAGGTTCATTGATTATTCATGATATAACCAAATAATCAATGATAAAAACACCAGAAAGATTTTGTAGCATACCTGGAAAATTTAGAGGGTTTTGACTTTGGATACATTGAGAAAACATATCATACAATTAGTATACATGTGTTCGATAAAAATCAAATGAGTTATGATTTCAATTATTTTCTGTACCTAAATTATTTTTCATGTAATCCATGCGTGAATAAAAGAAAGGGGTTTCAATAATTAATGATTCCGTATGAATTTGAATCTAAGAAATTTTTAAAATACAATTTTCATGATTTTTTAAGAACCATGTTCTTTTATATATTTCTATAAAATTAAATAAAATATATCATGTTGGTGATGGTTTTTAAAACCACATAAATTAATAAACCATATAACGTTAATGTTTTATTAAATTAATCATACCTATGATTGAACATATATTAAAATTTGGGACTATTTAAATTTCAAAAAGGAAAATATTATCATTTATTTTACTTTTGTGTTTGTAGTTATATTTGACAGGGACTTCAATAATTATCGATATGTTATCTGACATTGAAACCTTGAAAATGAACGCCCTCAAAATAGTGAAATTAAAATTTATATCTCATTTAAATAATTGTAAATGAACATAATATAATTATTGTATATAACATATAGATGGAATATTTTATTAATTAAGTAATTAATGAATCTAATTTGATTATTCGAGATATTAAGTGCAAGTGAAAAATGATTTTTGACCTAAGATAAGGGATCTCTTGGAACGACCCTATTTTTGGGGTTAAGATTCCTTTATCTTCACTTAAATTTATATCCCTAATTTTTATATATAATACTTAAATATTATGTATATATTTCATAACCATAAATAAATAGTTTAATTTACCTTTTCTTTATGGGGATATAAATGTTTTAAATATTCCCTTAATAATTTGTTTTATTAACCATAGCCGATTAAAGGAAATTACTCTATTATATTACCACATTTAAAGTACAATTAAATGAAATTTGAAAACCTTAAATTGAATTTAAAAACAAAATTTTATTATGTAAAACCATTTTAGTTCATCACTGGTTTTATATAAACTATTATACCCTTACCCTATTAAGTATTTTTTACCCTTTTCCATAAAACCCTATTTAAATGGAATAATTCCAAAACTATTTCTCCACTCTTTTTTATGACTTCATTTCACTTGGAATAATTTTTTATGTCTATGATTAATAATTTATCTAAGAAAATATAAGAATGAATTAATCCCTTATTTTATGGAATTAATTATGATATTCCATTTGGATTTGTTATAAGACATGATTATATAACCCATTTCCTTCCCATGGGTTTTTCTGATGCTTATACCCTATGTATAATTTTCTTTCGTGGAAAACATATTCATGCACATGTTATAATAGTTGTTCCCAAATATCACTCCACTAAATTTGGTAATGTTTAAGTTTCATGAGATGATATGTATTGAATTACGGAGTAAACCAAATATATATTGGGATACTATCCACCATGTGATTTTGTATTTATAATTAGCCTTGAATTATTCTTTTAGCATGTTTAATTTTGTTTCCAAATTCATATTTTTTCATGATATTATGATTCCATGTTACTTATTTCATGATCCCATATGATTATTCATGGGAATTTTCTTTTATTATATCATATTTTTCTTTTTACTCACATGATATGCTTCTTCATCATGTTTTCTCACTTACTAGGATTTGTAGATCACTCTATTTATTTATTTATTATCCTGGGTATCTTATGTAGTTTTAGGAGATTAAATGAATTTAATATATCACTATATATATTAAAATAAATACATTTTATTTTAGTCTCACTTTGATGTTTTATAATCCAGGTCTTCCAAAGACACTGG
The DNA here is from genome assembly GCA_963277665.1 of Viscum album. Classification (NCBI taxonomy): domain Eukaryota; kingdom Viridiplantae; phylum Streptophyta; class Magnoliopsida; order Santalales; family Viscaceae; genus Viscum; species Viscum album. Next base: position 1,059,534,761 of record OY728133.1, read on the forward strand.
GCCTATCGATCTTTGGGTTTTTCTTATTTGATATCTATGTTAAAAATCACGAAATGATACATGAAAAAGACTTTGGTCACTATAATAACACTGAATTGGATCATGATAATTATGGTACCCTTATCCCTTACTCTAGATTTTCAGATATCCTGTTAGTGTTTTATTCTAGGCACTCTAGTATACTTAAGAAGTTTTTAATGTCTGTTAAATCACCATCTCAATGATATGGTATTTAATTATCAGGGAAAACTAATAGTTATATGATTATCATAATCCAATTTAATGTTCATGGGAATGCGCCTTATCAAAATCTTACCATTCTTCCGTTAGATAAATTTATTGTGATTTTGGAAATGGATTGGTTCTATTTTATAGAAGAAAATTAATTCTCAAAATAAGAAAAAACTTTTTCATATCAACCAATGATAGTCTATCAATTCATGGATGACTATGAACTAATATTGGAAGAAAATTATATAATATGGTTCTTCATACTAAAAACGATGGACTCTTAGCTAAAATGGTTGGAAAGAAACACAATATTGGGGATATAACAATTAATAAGGAATAGTTGAGTCTTTTAGTCTTACAGAAGTTATTGATACAGATATATTAATTGAAATTGTATCTTTAGTCTTGTATATATTATGGATACACATTATTATCATCATCAGTAAGTAATAAATTTATTGAGATTTTTGAAACAGAATGGTTCTATCTTCATAGAGGAAAAATTAATTCTCATAATATGAACATAACTTTTCATATCAACCAATGATAGTCTATCAATTCATAGATGACTATGAACTCCCTTTGGAAGAAAATTTTATATTATGGTTCTTTATACAGAATAATGAGGGACTCTTAGCTCAAATCATTGGACAAAAACACAATATTGGGGATATATTAATTATAAAGGAAGATTTGAGTTTCCTAGTCTTACCTATGTTAGTGATACTGATATATTAATTGAAATTGTATCTTGAGTCTTGTATATCTTATGTATACCCATCATTATTATCATTAGTAAGTAATAATTGAAATTATGGGGATATAATTTATTTAATGTGGGAGAATGTAACACCCTAATATTACAATATGTAATTCCTCCTTAAATAAATACCATATTGAATGATTTGTTTCACATGTAATATTTAACTAAAATATAATTAAAAAAAACTTTATGAAGAAAATATTATAATAATTAAATGACACCCTTATAATATTTGCATTGAATTGAAAGGTGTAAATATAAGTAACTTATAGAGACCCATACTTTTAATATATAGGTATTATATTTTAATATATAAATATTCATTATATACAATTCAATCCATGCTATAATCATTTTAGTTTAGTATTGTTAGAATCTTCGAAACATAAAAAATTGTTTCATAAAATATCTTTATCATATACCACATATTAATTCATAACTAAAACCCTTCTTATACATATCATACTTAATACCTTTCTTCATAACCTAGGGAATGTAAACATAATAAAAGGGTAAGATTAGATTCTTAGTAAGGGTAAACAAGATAGATATCAATGAACACATAACCATAACATGAGAATAAGGGTATAAGAGCGTGATATTAACATTTAAAAACCATACCATATATATAAAATATAATAATTTAAAATCACAACATAAATCTCGGATGTTTATAAGACATGAGTCAAAAAATAATCAAAGAACACAATCCATGAGAGAATAACATTTGAATAATACATGGAATTGTGGCATACATATAATCATATAGAATAATTATTTGTGTAGTAAAGGATCAATAAAAATGATATAAAAGTGGAATTATATCACTCTCTAAAACATCAAAGTGTTTAAGGTTCACTCTTATGAATATCATAGTGGAAAAAGACCCTTCCTAAACTGAATACACTTCCCATTCCATTCCTGTTCATCACATGATATATCAATATTGAACCAATTAATTGGGGGTAGATATAGGGAGAAATCATCACATAATTAAAATCATACATATATGTGACACATGATCATAAATCATTCATCATATCAAAAACCATGAAAAGAAATGGGTTTTATAAGCATTTCATCATAGCATATCCCATGGAAATGAAATGGGATTCCAAAAAATCTTTTCATAACAAAAATAAACTATATAGTGAAAGAATAAGAATGATATAATTTAATATTATCCCCAGTAAAGATTAATTAATATAAATTTATGTAATATTATAGGGATAATGATTTTGAAATATCACTTGGAATAATTCTTGAGGAAAATAACCTTTCGATTTAAAAATAATTTATTTTTAAAAAGATGTACAACTATAAGAGAAAGCATTTTATTTTGAAATAAAGTTATAATATTATAAATAAAGTCTCAAAAAAATTATTCATGATGGATGGAAAATATATTCATTCCTTATATGATAAGAAAAATTCCTTTCATATTTTTGTCGAAAAAGTCACAAAGTTCTTCATCTATAAAATGAAAAAAAATATTCCTTTCCAACTGTTTTGTACAAAGAAAAACATTATTAAAAATAAATTTAAATAATAATAGGATAATGGTAAAATCACTTTTTATAAATTTCTTAGGAAACATGGATATCGAATAGAAATATTCCATAAAAGACACTTAAATATTAATAATCTATAATATTGACGAGATTGTGAATAAATCCCTTACTTTGACTTTGTATTGCTTCAAAATCACTATAAGATCCTGTATAATAAATTTTAATCAATTATAATTCTATACCCAAGTAATTATTATACATATAATATCATATAATATCCCTTTTTAACATTTCAAAACCCCATTTTATTAATAATTCTTTATTAAAATTATCATTTTAGGTGTTAACTGTTTGGTTTATAATGAGTATATCAGTTTAGTAGTTTTGGTCCAATTAAATTTATCATGGTTAAATAACCTAAAAATTATAAATAATGAAATAAATATCATATATATTAAATATATATATATATATATTTATATTAATACATAATGTTTACTGATAGAAAAATGAATTACACTATTCATATAGATGATAGTCCATACACACACATGAACGTTGTTTTCATATTTCAATAGATGAAAAAAAGAAAGGTAAATATTAATTAACCTTTAAAATATAATTATTATATATTATATATTATATATATTTATAAAATGTATCCTCATTTCCATCTGAGTAAAATATAAATTAAAAACAAATCGCATCTCTTTGTAGAGGTTCTAGTCGACACATACGCACGAGAAAAATTACCGTTTCTCAAAAAATTAGATGGTAAGTAAGAAGATGTGATTTTATAATTAAATAATTATAATTATATCATAAATATCATATATAAACATTAAAATAATCATAATTTCCATTCATAAAATATGGTGATTAAAAATTAATTGTATTTATATGTAGAGATGGTAAGTCGTACATATACACGAGTGATAATTTAAATTCTCATTTGATGAGAAAGAGGGTGTATAATAATGTTTTAATAATTTTAATGAAACATAAGAATATTTGGGACACTTAATTTATTATGTTATGAGAATTACCAAACTTCAGAGGAGTAAAATAAGAGTAGAAAATAAAGTTATTGGTAAGGGAGATTACCTCTTAGTTGGAATGACTCCTTTTGATATCATTTAAAGGATTATAGGGTTGGTATTTTGGGAAGAAAAAAACTGATATAATTTTTATAGAAAGGTATATAAGTTAAATTTTAATATATTTATTGATAAATAAGGCACAAAGTGGTGTAAATAAGTGAGGGATGAAATTAACTTTTATAATTGAGGTTAGGGGCACTTTTTGAATTTCTCAAAATATTGAATTATAATAGATTAATTCATAAAAAATGACTCTAAATTGACATGTAATTAAATATAATGTAGTATAGGGTTTTAATAAAATTAACCATTATAAATTAGACATGAGTTTTGGTAATTTTAAATCCTATAATTTTGATTAACCCTTAGTTAAACTATTATAAATTTAACTATGATGACCATGTTTTTAATAATAATGGGTGTATTGTTTACTTATAAAGTTAAAATTGGCCCATAAATATAACATTTATGAAATTATAGAACATATACCATTAAAATTTTATTATTTGAAAATATTTTTATTTTTAAATAATTTTAAAAATTATCATTATTGATAATTTTGACACAATTTATTAATTTTAATTTTAAATTTGTCAAGACAACACATAAATTATTTAACTCCTGTAAAATAATCTTATATTTAATTTATACAAGTTTAATAAAATTTCAAGGTCTATTACCATATCATTATCACTTATATTTAATTATTTACTATGCCTTACATAGTTATTAGATCATTTAAATTCATGTCTGATGTTTTGAGGATGTGCAATTCATTATCCCAAAAAAACTTTGGTAGGTTGACCATTGTCAAATGGGTCATTGTTTCATAATATAAAAAATATTAATCATGACATAATAATAAAATTTATATATTATATGAAATTTTATATTCATCTATGAAAGGAAGGATTGAAAGATGAATCACATCAGTTTATGAAGGTGGTTGTCCACACATACACATGAGTGATATTATAATTTTACAAACGATGGAAGGGTAAGAAGGTATGTAATATACTATCATTCCAGAATTATAATTATGTAATTAATATTTCATATATTCATTAAATACTTAATAATAAACATCCTTGTGAGGTGGTCATTAAAAATGAATCATATCACTTTGTGTAGGTGGTAGTCCATATGTACACATAAGAAATGTTTTCCTTTTACATAGGGTGAAATGGGAGATCAAAAAGGGATGTTACATAAAAATAATAAAATTTCTTTATAGGGAAGATATTAATGTCACTATATCATAACGTTTAGGGAAAAATTTAATGAGGTAGAGGAATAAATAAAATGAAATAACACATTAAGAGTTATAACTCTTCTTTGGAAAACTTCATCTGCCTTTCAACTTAAGATTTATTAGTATAATATTAGGCAATAATAAAAACTCTAGGAAGTGGATAATGATTTTTAAGGTATTTTGGTAGATATTTTCGGAAATAAATGGATCATCATTTTTGAGGAAGTTAAGATAGGTGGTTCTCTTTTATAAGTGAGGGGGTGGCACACTTGTAATTATTATAAATCTTAAAATAATATAAGGTTACTTTGTTGAGAAATTGGATCAAATTGGATCCATTTTTAATGTGGTATTATATAGTATAGAAATAAATTCATAAAATAGTATTTATACTAGTTTGTGGTTTATTTTATCCCTTATATCTTTATTTTATCCCCTTATTAACCCTGTTTAACCTTAACCGTTGTAAACGATTTTTCAATATTTAAGGGTCATGAAAGTTATTTTAAAAATTTCATGTGGAAAATAAAATACCATGTATGGTTTTATTGATAATTTTTCATTAAATTGAGCCAATAATGTATTTTTTTTAAAAATTTATGACTTTAGATTAATTTTTAATTATTGAATACTATTTAATGTCATTTTTAGGACTAATTTTTTTTATCTTAACATAAAATGAATCAATATAAGAAAGTAATTATAGTTAAAACACTTATATAATCACTTATCTTTCATAAGTATGTATAAAATTCATGTAATACCATAAATAACCTAAATATTATCACTTTTGATATTTTTAAACACTTTAATTGATTTCTACCACCTGCAAAAGCTCTACACCGGTGTTGCGTAAACATTCTGAGAACTTTTAATATCTCTACAAATTAAAAATAAATTAATATTATAAAGATATTTTTTTAATATTTGAAATAACTATTTAGAATCATTGATAATTTTTATCTGTATGTGAACATATTATAGATATTAAAAGACAGAGAGTGACATTTTTAATTTTGGTTAACTTAAAATAATATGAAGTTCATAATCAAAGTCAACTAAAAAAAATAAAATTTATAAGATAAGGTGATAAGGGTGAGAATAACTCAGACAATAATATTTAATATTAATTTGTTTAGTCTTATCATAAGGTATTTACCTTAATTAACCTGATCTACACTATACTGTGGCAACACATTTTTACCATGATTACTATTCATAATGACCAAAAATAAAATTGACCACATTACTGAATTTAAATCACCCAATTTAAAATATGAAATAAAATTTTCAATATAAAATTTTTATAATTGGTAGAAATTTATTTTAATATAAGTGCATAGAATAAAATGAATAATATTTTTTAGAAAATTTCATTTTTAGTATAAAAATAATTTTATGAAAAAATAAATATAATATCGATTCCTAGAGAATTATTTTGATTATTTTTTTAAAAAATAATCTTATTATAAAAACTAAAAAATAAAATAGAACTTCTAAGTCAATTTATTTAATGAAAATAAATGACAATTTTTATAAAAATTGTTAATTTTCACTATTTACTCAAAAATTGTTCTTTTTTAGAAAAATCTAAAAAAAGTATTCAATAAATATCATGAAATGATAATTTTAAAAGTTATTACCTTTTTTCAAGTATAATTTCTAAAATTGGAAGAAATTAATTATAATATCCACACACAAAATGCAATAATTTTTTTTGAGGGATAAAATAAATTTATTCCTATTCCATACACAATAAGTATAATCACATGAATATTAATTAATAAAATTTGATACAAAATATACTTATTTCATTATAATAATTTTATCAATAGTGATTAATTTAATCAATTGAGATAAAAATACATTTCAAACATAAGAATAGTTTTATAGAAAATATATCTTTTACCCTCAAAAGACTAATCAATTTAAGATTGATTATTCATTTTATGAAGGAAAAAATGTATACATATATTTCATAATATGGTTATTCCTATACAAACCCACAAAACCAATGACTAGATCATAATGGTCCAATTTAAATAATATTATATTCTAGATTGTTTAATATTGATGTTGTGTACTCCACACCCTATTAAATATATTATTTAAAGAAAATAAATTCTAAATCTTCGGATGTTACATTTAACCACCTTAAAGAATTTTTATCTTCTCAATTTTATCTTGTCTCCCGTAAAAAGGGTTTAAACCATTTTTAAACATCAATTTTAAGGACAAAAATATAAATGATATGATAATGAATGGAAAAACATTTTTAATGTTTCTAAAAAATATATTTGTTGAAAAACCACATCATAAAAAGGGATAATAAAACATAATTTTGGGATTTAGATAAAGGAAATATGTATTTAACCTATAATAACACATAATAAAGTTACCTAATAAAAATATTAATGGATAAAAGTGAAAATATGGACGTGGAGGATAAAAATAACATCTAAGGAATAATAGAGAGTGATAGAGAACATGATCATGAGAAAGTTAATGATTCAAACCCATAAATAATTAGGGAACAAAGAAAATAATTAACTCATAATAAATAAAGTTAAAATGATAAATTTTTTATTTGGAGTTCATTCCCCAAGAGTTGAGGGATCCTTTTACTATTATGATAGGGAACATGTGAAAATATAACTAATTAATTTTCATTTCATAAGAAAATTTTCATCCTTTGGTTATGATTCAATCAATTTCTATTTCTATATAAACTCTTACTCCATGAAATTGATATTCAAGATGATTTTTTCATTCCAAAAGCTCTAAATTTACATTAATAGATCACAATATCCACAAAAGGCTAATAAGTAATTCCACACATCTTTATACCTTAATCAAAATGAAAATGGTTTTCACAATTTTTAATAATATCCAATATGAAGAAATACTACATAAATACCCATATCTATAAAAAATATCAACCAAAGTTCAACATTAAATATTACCTTTATAAATAACCTTAAAAAATTAAAAACATGTAAAACTAAATTTAAAATCCAAAATGAATAAAAAATACTTTATCTCATATTCTACCAAGATAAAAATAACATTTATCTCTAAATAAAAAACTGAAGTTCCAAAGGATCAAATAATAACTGATAAGGGGGGGGGGTTAAATCAGTTTTTCAATTTTTTTATGTTTCAATAATTTTAAAACATGAAACCTAAAACCTATAAAAAATTATATCCTTATCATATTTGAGTAAATACTCATGCCTTTAAAATTAGTAAAGTAAGTAAATCACATGAGATTTATAAGGTTCTTCCTCAATGTGAGAACCTACATCTTTGCCATAGCCACTCCCATGGGTCTGTAGAAATTCACTATTTTGAAGAAATTAATAAAAATTGTTCCAAATACTCTTATACACATATTATGTATAATTATTAAGGATTATAAAAAATCCCATTAGTTTACGAAGTTTCTTAGAAAACAATTGATCCAAACCCAAAGACTAAAGAATTTAGCCAATTTGAATCAAAAAAGTTATTAGGTCTGATGACCCAGAGTCGGATGTCCTTCAGTCTAGTGAACCATGTCTGATAGACTCAATTTTTTCAACATAATATGATTCTCTATTTCTCAATCTAAAAAACTAAAATTCTTCTTAAATGATCAATACAGTCTTCCTTAATTAGGTAATCAAAATCTTCAGTAGTCTGAACTTTTTTTAATATATCATAATAAAAAGAAAAATATAGAAATAAATATGTAGTTCTCTACCTTTCCTGCACTAATGAAAATTTAAAAAATACAAATGAAGTGTGACTCTATTTATAGGAAAATCAGAAAATCAAAACAGGTAAATTGGAAATATTTTCCCGCTTCCCAAATTTCAAAACTAAAAAGAAACAATCACATTTAAACATCAAAATTTCCTCCTTCAAAACTTCTCAATATTTTTCTGAAATTATTCTTCTAAAACAAAATAGTTTTTTTTCAGTTTGATTAGATTTGTCAGAATTATTACTATTATATTTATTTTCTTCAGTTTTATTATCTTTCTCAGCTTCAATAAGATTATCTTTCTCTACTCCAATCTAATTATCTTTCTATGATTCAGTCTCATTTTCTTACTCAAATTTAGTCTGATTATCTTGCTCAGCTTCATTACTATTATCAGACTCATATTTAGTATGTTTATCTTTCTTATCTTCAATCTGATTATCTTACTCATCTTCAGTCCAATTATATTTCTCATCTTTAGTTTTATTATCTTTCTTAGCTTCAGTCTGATTATCTTGCTCAACTTCAGTATAATTATCTTTCTCATATTTATCTTGATTGAATTTTCACATTAGTTCTAGTTTGATGGAATCCACATAATGATGGAATTATCATTACGATGAAATTATCATTACAATAGATATTTCACTTTGTTACGTTGAAATGATTCAATAATCATCAGCTATAACTCATTTAGAATTTTGAAAACTCTGGTATCTGATACTTCGGGATCTAATGCAAGCATTGTCTTGATATTTGAAACGGATACAATCTTTACGATCTTTTATTGAATTAAATATATTTTATTATGGTAATGTTTCATGATTTATGAGAACACTATGACCAACAAAGCATTAGCTGACTTAGGATATAAAGTTTAAAAACTTTCAAACTCACGAATTCACTATCTTCATTCAAAACTCTTCAAAAAAATTATAAATTTCTCACTCATAAAATTTCATCTTTTTTACTCTTCTCATTATCATAAAACTTATTCATAAAATAATTATGATCCAACTTTCTTAATTTTCTCATTATGATATGAATTTATACCTTTCCTTGTTACGGTAGAACTTCATCAGAGTTAGTCTGATCTTCCTTCTAATATTCATTTTGATCTTCAGTCTCAGAGCCAATTTTCTCTTCCCTATCTGATTCATCCAATTGAATATCATTTTGATATAATTTACCATTATGATGGAAAGTATTTAATGGTGACCCCCTTAGTATCATTCACCTATTTTTTAAAACATTATATTACAAAATATATGTTTTCAACACATAGATTTTTTTTTGTTAAGATAGAATATCACAAAGGTTCTTTAATCACACAATTTTGATTTGTTGACACACACTTATTAACAACTTCTTAAACTTTCAAAAAAAATTCATAACTCATCTTTTTAATTTTTACCAAATCATATCCTTTCTCAAAAGAGAGTGTCTTAACACTACACTACTAGATAAAGAAATGTTTTTGAAAAAATTCCATCCCTCGGTGAAAATAATAATTTGAGACCATGTGAAGAAAAATTCCACCTAAATTTTATCTTTTCCAACCACTTTTCTTTTTATCTACTACATTTTATAATAAACAAAACATTACATTAAAAAAATAAAAACAAGTAAAAATTTGTTACTCTCCCTCTCCCCATTGTCAACATTGTCTAAAGAATAGTGGGGAACTTCCTTGTGAAACATAGAAAGTTATTGAAGGAGGGTTAACATGAAGTTATAACCTTAGCACAACAAACTTTTTTGCTGGAACTTCCATTATGATGATATTATAAATTTGATACATCAATGAGATATATTATAGTAAAAAATATCCATCAAAAACACTATCCATTATAATGTTAAACTTTATATCAATGTGTTTTGATATTGAATGTTGTAATTTTTTTAGAAAGGTCAATTTCAATCTGATTATCATAAATTATCTTCAATTACTGAGAAAATTTTTCTTTCAAATCATAAAACTAAACTTTCGGCCTCAACATTTGGGCACAAGCCTGAGTATCCACAACATATTCTCTTTCCACTATACTCAAAGTTACTAAAATTTTGTTTCTTACTATTTCAACTCACACAACATTCATCGAAGAAAAATGTTCCTCATAAGGTTTATTTTCTATCATTAAAATGTGTATCCCAATTGGTGTTAGTATAACAATGAAACTTCTTCTCATAATTTCTATTGTATAATAAACCTTGTGAAGTTTTTACTTTGAAATATATCGTAATTATCTTTTATAACATAATATGTGATTCTTTTGGATTTCCTTGATACATGAAACAAAAGGTCCCAAAATAAAAAACATCAGGACTTGATGATCTCTGGTAATGTAATGCTCCTATCATCTTCTAAAATTATTTTTGATTCACAATTATTCTAGACTAATATTTAATCATATTTATGCTCAAAAATATAAAATTAGAGATTTCTTTGGATTCTACCATCCAAAAAATCTTTAACAATTCCTTTTTTTACTTTTATTGAGTTTAGAAAAAATATATATATTTTTTATAAGCTAAGGAAGAAAGTAAATTATCCCAATATTGATATTTCAATATTCTTCTTCTTTTACTCATAAAATTCTTTACAAACTTTCAATTTTTCCACATTAAAAATTATATATTCTATTTAAACAATTAAAATTAGAGTTTCTTGTCAACATATTTATCATATAAGTTTATATGAACATTTCATTTGTAAAAATTCAAAATTCTCAAACAAATTTTCATTTTCTGAATACCAAGGACATGGATCTTGTTGCAACCCATACAAATATTTCTTTATTTTACAAATTTTTTTTCATCCTCATAAATTATAAACCCATATGTTTGTTCAGTGTAAATATTTTATTCAATTTACCCATTGATAAATGATAACTTTACATTCATCTAATATACTTTGTATCTCTGATGATCAACCATGGCTAAAAACATTCAAATAGTTTCTAACCTTGACAAATGAGAAATTTATTCTTCAAAATCCATACCTTCCACCTATTAATAGACCTTACAAATAGACCTGTCATTGTTTCTTGAAACATCCAAAAGTTTATTGAACTTGTTTTTATAAACCTTCTTTCTTCCAATAACATTTTTATTTTCTATTCATGGAACAATTCCCATGTTTCATTCTTCTCAATATAATACAACAATTAATTCATATAAACCACCCATTATTTGTGTTGAATAGCATCTAAAACTGATTCTTGTTCAACTTTTGAGATACATGATGTAACACCCCAAGCTTCCACGGTATGCTTCTCTTTCAATAATGCAATAGTTTGCATTGTACAAAACTTCGAGATTCTAACACACCGCGACCAATCAAAGTAGCCATTATGAATAGTAATACAAACTTTTTGAAATTTTATAAATCTTATTATTCAAATTGGACCTCATTTTTTGATTCGGAATATCAAAATTATCCCAAGTGGAATTTTTCTTTTTTTTGAGAACTTCCAATTTTTTATGAATACTGTAAAATACTAAACATTAATTAAAAATAAATTTTTTAATAAAAAATAATTTATAGTAATAAATTATATTATTAAGTGGTTTTAAATTATAATTAGAATATATTTTTACCATTTTATCCAATGGTGGTCACTATAATTAATTGCACTTTGAAATTGGATGTAAACAATTGTCAATCTTTTGATTGATATTCTTTCTTAAAAACACGCTATTTGTTTTGAAAATGGGAATTAATTATAAAATTAATTAATGAAACTTATATGTTTTTAATTTGGTAAAATAGAAATCATCTTTGAATTTGTAATATCAAATATATCTTATGGTGAATTTTTGGTATTTTTCTGAAAAAATTCAATTTTTGATGAATAGTGAAACCACTGAGTGGTAGTTAAAAAACTGGTTTTTAGTTTAAATGAAATTTTACCATTTCTGTGAATTTAATTTCAAAAATCCGAAATAAATGGTCGTAATTCAGAAGTAAAATGTGATTCAATGGGATGAAAATAATTTTTGGTGAATTGTAACTTTTGAGTTTTATTAACCGCGGTTATAGGTAAATAGAGTAATTTAAGGTAAAAATAATGTTATAATAATATGAAATTACCTTGACACATGTCCTACTATTATAGGATGACTCATGGAAGACCAAGACAATCCATGGGTAAATTTGTGGGACCCCATGGATCCACTTGGGTAAGATAATGACATTAATACCTTTTATTTAAAGTAAAAATAAAAATGTCACAAACATGTATTGTTTTACTAAAAAAAATTTTACAAGGGGTTATACAAGTTATATTTTCAACTATATATATCCATTGAAAAGCTGAAAATATTTCCTACATCATGGAAATTTTTTAATAATTTTTATGAAATAAATAAATAAATTTATTTATCACACCATAATGACGTAGCGATTACCTCATTAATGAATGATTTAAATAAAATCAAAAGATAATGTAGAATATAAGACTTAAAATTTTCTAAATCCTATTTTATTGGTGTATTTACAACCCTTATCACCTTATCCTAGAAATATATCATTTTTGGACCTTTAAAATATGAATATCATTTCATAATAATGTAACATTTCAGGACTTTCCAAGAGTGCCCCTCCTCTCCTCTTATAAAAGGTCCCCACCTATACCACCTTATTCACACATTCAAAGACATTTGGCTCAGAAAAACTCTACCAAAATACTCTATCAACTTCCCTATCTTACTCCTAGAAGCCTCACATTGGGAAGAAGTCTTCCCAAGGAATCCTTTGGCTCAAATCAAAAAGAGTTACCTGATTTTAAGGCAATGTCTTATCTTATGTTCTTTTGTTTTATTTTGCTTCTCCAACCCATTAAACAATTTTTATTCATTTATTTTGTAACAAAAACAGTATATTAAATATACTATGATGTTTTTATGAGAATTATTTTATTTACACTTACACACACCTTTGTCTAATGGTTAAAGAACATTTTTTTGTGGGAGGTGAATTACTGACTCACGAAACGATGATTGATCAATCTTCTTTTAACACATATCATGGTGTCCATTAAGATGTCATCATATTTATAAATGATATATATTATTATTATGTTTTCCTTATGCTTATGTATTTTTCATTTATGGCATAACTTTATGATTTCCATTATGGGTAAACGTGATAATTTCATTTTAGGAAGTGCGGACTACCGCCCCCTCAAAGTGATTTGAATTGTTAATGCCATATGTGGGATGTATAAAGGATGGAATAATTGATATTATATATGATATTATACTGGAATTATAATATCAATTTATATCATTATTATTTCATTCCATTAAATACTAAATAGAAATGAAAGTAGCATTCATGCGTATGTACGGCTTAACGTCTCCATGAACGGTGCATTTCATTTCTTACCTCTCAATGTAATGTAATATTATAAATACATTTATATACTGGATATATATGATATATATGATATATACCTCATTAATATAATTCTAGATATAATGGATATTTTACCACATGAAGAACTTGTAATTATAAGATGTTTATTTTTGACACAAGTACCAAAGATCGACAAAATGACCGTTATTAACATAAATAATTACATAATGTTTATAACATGGTAATAAGAGATATAAAAAAAATAATGAACTTTAAAAAGGTTCTTAAGTAAGTATAAATTAACTCTAGTTTATTATTCAGGATATTAAAGAATGACCGAGTCAAGTTAGACATGAGGTAAGGGACTTCATCTCAATCTCCTTTCATTGAGGCATATTTTATTTTATACACAACTTTTTTTATGTGGTGTATAAACCCGTTTGACAGTTACTTTTATTCAAAAGGAATATTTTTATAGGAAGCGTTTTTACTAAATGAAAAAAGTAATATTTTGTCTTACATACGTGGCGACAATAACTTCTCTGCCGCTGTGACCATTATTTGAGTTTCGGCTTCCTCTATAAGCCATATCTTTTTTTAAATGAAAAATAAATACCATGTTTGACTTTTCATTTATTTTGGTATTGAAAATGGTTTTGATAATGTTTTTATCATATCAATGAGTTGTATTAATATCTTATGATTAAAATATGAAATGTTATGTTTCCATTATGCATGTTTTATGTGATACGATTATATTATGGTTTATGATATGTTTAAACCTTTTCATATAAGGAATGCATTGGACTTATTATGTGATGGGTGGAGCCCGCTATAGATCCTCAATGCATTGGTAGGTCTCATGAGAAAAACTAGTGTCTTGATACAAAGCCTTGAAAAAATCTTATTTTTAGTCTTGGAACAAGGCCTTGACAATGTGGTTATGATAGTATGACATTATGCATTCCATTATTATGAAAGTGGTTATTGATATTACATGTGATTATTCGAATAGTAGAATATCCATTTGAATAAGTAAATGGAATTATTTCATTTTATTTTTGCCATATTATGTTGAAGTTCAAGTTTAAAAGGATTTTGTTTTAGTTATACATTGCCTTAAATGTTTATGTTTATTTATGAAAGTTTCTGCTATATTGTTATCCTTACTGAGCATCTGAGCTCACCCCTTTCTATGTTTTATTTTCCCCAGGATGTGAAGAAATATTTTATGACTGACCTGTAGGGATAGTCTGAAGGGGATATGAGTGTGGACTATGAAGACCATGTTATTGCAGTTTTTTCACTTTATGATGTAATGTAACATTTATGAATGTGTCTAGTGTTTCCAAGGCTACTAAACTAATCGATTTTTCGAGAATTGATCTTTTGTGATCATTCCAATGTTACGTAATAATGAACCAACTCTGGGTAATTGGGGTCGGGGCTTTACAGTTGGTATCAGAGGCAGTTTACTACTAACCTTGGAAGCTAGATTTAGATAAACTCTGATTAGACCACATAGCCCTAAGATAGACTTTGAGGATTAATATAGAAGAACTTCCTAGAATTTTGGTATTGTAGATATTTTTTTAGTTTTCCGAGCAATAAATCCCAATCTGGATACGAGTTAGTAGAGGAGTCTCTGGCATAGATGTATATACGGGTAAAACCCAAAAACACCAATTTGAGCTAGACTCAAACGGGAACTGGTGCACGACAACGGGTCTTGCTTCACTCTTGGTTACGACACTCCCAAGGGATATGCTTAGGATATTTAATGATTTATTTACAAACCATTATGAAGTATTTATGAGTATATACTTCTAAAAGAAAACATTTTTATGATTATAGATTATATCCATAAACTGTTCAATTTATGTTAGGTGTTTTGCAAGTTTGTTATTTTGTATTTCGATTCATAAACTAATCTAGTTTATGATATTGTTTAGAAATGGCGCCTATTGGAAGGAATGTAAACCATATCAATGAATGCGATCCATGTAGGGATTTCCCTCTTGCTCAAGATATTTATAGTGGAGTTAGTGATACAACTGGTGCTGATCATCTTATCACCATACTGGGACAACTCACTGAAGTTAATAATAATAACCTTACTCGTATGGAGCACCCTGATCCACAATGTGGAGTATCAATGTTAGACCGCTTCATTAGGAAATAGCCACCAGCATTCAATGGGAGTACAAATCCCTTAGTATCTGAGCAATGGATAAATTCCTTAGAGAAAATATTCCATGCCTTGGGGAGTAGTGAAAGGGAAAATGTTATCAGGGATGTTTACCACCTCACTAGAGATGCTGATAAATGGTGGTCATTGATTCAAAATAGAAAGGAAGATGAAGAAGTATCATGTATGGAGCAGAGAGAGTTCAAAGCACTTTTCGTAGAAAAATACTTTCCTTGTGACAATCGAGAAGATATGGAATGGCAATTTCTGAGTCTGAGGCAAATGGAGGATGAGAATGTTGTAATGTATGAGTCTAACATTACAAGGTTAGCGAGGCATGCTACAGATTATATACGTAACATAAGAAGTAAGATTGATCATTTCATTGATGGGTTAAAACCACTCCTCTATTCAGCTTTAGTATCACAATATTTCTCAATGTATGATGATATAGTCTCGTGTTCTATCAAGACAGAAAAAGAATTCTCTAAATCTTATAACAATAATGTAAAGCAAGAGAAGAAGTGAACGGTGGAACAAGAGATAGATAAAGGGGAAAAGGGAAGGAAGTATTTTCTATTATACGATAATTTTGGGAAGAATCACCCCGGTACTTGCCTAAAAGGAATGGGAGTTTGTTATAAATGTGGAGAAAAAGATCACCAGGCTCGTGATTGTAAGGTAAAGAAAGAGGGTATCAATGTCGAATGCTACAATTTTAGAGAAATGGGGCATTATGCAAATAAATTTACTAAGTGTCAGGGAAACATACCTCAGAAAAGGCCAAGGGATCAAGGCCAAGCTTATGTTGTTACTAAAGATGAAGTTGAATAATTATTGTATTTGTGTTTTTGGACTCAAGAACTATATTATGGTTATAAGAATAATGTGATATATATAAGGATTTTACTGAAGTACTTGTTTTTTTAATTAAGTTTTTAATATGATGAAGGTAATCATATTTTTAGTATGTGACAATAAGAGAAACTTTACTTTGTTTGGGGAATCTAATGTTACAATGGATTTTAGAATTTAAAGACCTTTTAGAGAATGTCTGGATAGAGGTATTTTGGTTAACTATACAGGTTAGAATGGATTAATTTGAACTTTGGATAGTATTTTTTAAGGTTAAAACATTTTTAAAGATTATTTTTGGAATATTATAATACTATAGTTTTAGGAAAAGGACAACCTACAGGTCGGGGGATAACCCATCACGTCGGACAAAGCTGTAGGAATCGAACCCACAACCATAGTGCGACGAGCTTTTATTACCTACCACTATCCTACAGGAAGTCCCTGGTTATTAAAAAATATTTTTCTTCATGGTGTGTGTTAATATTTGGAACCTTATACTATTAGGATAAATATAATATTTTTGAGTTCTATTATCTTTTTGAGTGAAAGATGATTTTGTGGTATAAATTAGTTAAAGGATGAAATTCTACTTGTCAATTATATATATATATATATCATATTCTATGAAGAAATTAATTCTTAAACTTTAGGGAAGGGATATTAAAACAAAAATGTGTTATCCTAATACCTTATGTCTTGTTTAACTGATGATATTTTAAATCATCACAGATTGATGGATTTAAGGCCCTCAATTTTACAATTGTTTGTGATTGATGACCTCAATCACTCCCTATAAATATTTATGTTTTTCATATAATTACGTGTCTATAATTTCTACCAATGTTCTCCTATTTGAAACCTTAATTTGGTGGTGACTTTCTCATTTCTCTATCCCTCTTGTTAAAACTAAATTTTATTAACCCTATTTCCGATATGAGTTTTCCACAAAGGTATTTTCTATTTTCAACCATTTATTTTTGATGAAAAATTTCAAATTGTGAAGACGCAATTTATTGAAGGAGGGAAGAATGTAACACCTCAAGCTTCCATGATATGCTTCTCTTTCAATAATGCAATAGCTTGCATTGTACACAAGTTCGAGATTCTAACACACCGAGACCAATAAAAGTAGCTGTTATGAATAGTAATTCCCACATTTTGAAATTTTATAAATTTTATTATTCAAATTGGACTTAATTTTTTGATTGGGAATATCGAAATTATCCTATGTTGAATTTTTCGTTTTTCTGAGAACTTCCAATTTTTTATGAATAGTGTAAAATACTAAACATTAATTTCAAACAAATTTTTTAATCAAAATATTTTATAGTGATAAATTATATTATTAAGTGGTTTTAAAGTATATTTAGAATATATTTTTACCATTTTATCCAACGGTGGACATTAGAATTAATTTCACTTTGAAATTGGACATAAACAATTGCCAATCTTTTGATTGATATTCTTTCTTAAAAACACGCTATTTGTTTGGACAATGGGAATTAATTATAAAATTAATTAATGAAACTTATATGTTTTGAATTTGGTAAAATATACATCATCTTTGTATTTGGAATATAAAATATAGCTTAGGGTGAATTTTTGGTATTTTTCTGAAAAACATCAATTTTTGATGAATAGTGAAACCACTAAGTGGTAGTTAACAAACTGATTTTTCATTTAAATGAAATTTTACCTCTTCTATGAATTTAATTTCACAAATATGACATACATGGTTGTAATTATGAAGTAAAATGTGGTTCAATGGAATGAAAATATTTTTTGGTGAATAGTAACTTTTGAGTTTTATTAACCGCGATTAGAGATAATTATAGTAATTTAAGGTAAAAATAATGTTATAATAATATGAAATTACCTTGACAGATGTACTACTCTTATTTGATGACCCATGGCCGACCAATAAAATCCATGGGTAAATTTGTGGGACCCCATGGAGCCACTTGGGTAAGATAATGACATTTATACCTTTTATTTAAAGTAAAAAAAATTGTCACAAACATGTATTATTTTACTAAAACAATTTTTACAAGGGGTTATACAAGTTATATTTTCGTCTATAAATATCCACTAAAAAGCTAAAAAGATTTCCTACATCATGCTAATTGTTTTATAATTTTTAGGAATTAAATAAATAAATTTATTTATCACACCATGATGATCCAGCGATTACCTCATTAATGAACGATTTATATAAAATGAAAAGATAAGGTAGAATCTAAGACATACACTTATATAAAGCCTATTGGATGGGTGGATTTTTAACCCTTATCACATTATCCTCGAAATATATCATTTTGGGACCTTTATACTCTGAAACTAATTTCATAATAATGTAACATTTCATTACTTTCCTAGAGTTCCCCTCCTCTCCTCTTATAAAAGGCCCCCACCTATACCACTTTATTCACACCATAAAAGTCATTTGGATCGGCCAAAATCTTCCCAAATACTCTCTCAACTTCCATCTATTACTCCTAGAAGCCTCACATTGGGCATAATTCTTCCCAAGTAAGCCTTTGGATCAATTCAAAAAGAGTTACCTGATTTTAAGGTAATGTCTTCTTTTATGTTATTTTGTTTTATTTTGATTATCCAACCCCTTAAACTATTTTTATTCATTTATTTTGTAACAACACCAGTATATTCAATATACTATGATGTTTTTATGATAATTATTTGATTTACACTTACACACACCTTCGTCTAATGGTTAAAGAACATACTGTTTCTGTGAGTGGAAAATTACTGCTTCACGAAACGATGATTGTTCAATCTTCTTTTAACACCTCTCATGGAGTCCATTAAGATGTAACTATATTTATATATGATATATATTATGTTTATGTTTTCCTTATGCTTCTGTATTTCTCATTTATGGCACACATTTATGATTTCCATTATGGGTAAACGTGATAATTTCATTTTAGGAAGTGCGGACTACCGCCCCCTCAAAGTGATTTGAATCATTAATGTCATATGTGGGGTGTATAAAGGATGGATTAGATTATATTATATATGTTATTATATTTGAATTATAATATACATTTATATCATTATGATTTAATTCCATTAAATACGAAATAGAAATTAAAGTAGCGTTCATGAGTACGTACGACTTACCGTCTCCATGAACGGTGAATTTCATTTCTTACCTCTAAATGTTATGTAATATTATAAATGCATTTATATACTGGATATATATGATATATATCATATCTAAATCATGAATATAATTCTGGATATAATGGATATTTTACCACATGAACAAATTGTAATTATAAGAAGTTTATTTTTGACTCAAGTACCAAAGATCAAGAAAACGACCGTTATTAACTTAAAAAATTACATAATGTTCATAACATGGTAATACGCAATATAAAAGGAATAATGACCTTGAAAATGGTTCTTAATCAAGTATAAATTAACTCTAGTTTATTATTTAAGAGATTAAAGAACGATCGAGTCAAGTCGAACATGAGGTAAGGGACTTCGTCTCAATATCCTTTCATTGAGGCATATTTTATTTTATACACAACTTTCTTTTATGTGGTGTATAAACCCGTTTGACTTTATATTTTATTCAAAAGGAATGTTTTTATAAGAAGCATTTATACTAAACTATAAAAGGAATGTTGTGTCTTACGTATGCGGTGATAATGACTTCTCCGCCGCTGTGACCATTATTTGAGTTTCGGCTTCCTCTACAAGCCATATCATTTTTTTAAATGAAAAATAAATACCATGTTTGACTTTTCTTTTATTTTGGTATTGAAAATGGTTTTGATAATGTTTTTATCAAATCAATGTGTTGTATTGATATCTTGTGATTGAAATGTGGAAATGTTATGTTTCCATTATGCATGTTTTATGTGATACGATTATGTTATGGTTTATAATAATTTTAATCTTTTTCATACAAGGAATGCATTGGAATTACTATGTGACGGGTGGAGACCGTTTTAGCTCCTCGATGCATTGGTAGGCCTCATGAGACAAACTAGTGCCTTGGAAAAAGGCCCTGACAAAATCATATTTTTATTCTTGGCACAAGGCCTTGACTATGTGGTTATGATAGTCTGGCATTAGGCATTCCATCATTATGAAAGTGGTTATTGATATTGCATGTGATTATTCGACTAGTAGAATATCCATGTGAATAAGTAAATGGAATTATTTTATTTTATTTTTTCCATATTATGCTGAAGTTCAATTTTAAAAGGCTTTTGTTTTAGTTATACATTGCCTTAAATGTTTATGTTTATTTATGAAATTTTCTGCTATATTGTTATCCTTACTGAGCATCTGAGCTCACCCCTTTCTATGTTTTATTTTTCCCAGGATGTGAAGAAATATTTTATGATTGACCTGCAGGGATAGTCTGAAGGGTATATGAGTGTGGACTATAGAGACCATTTTATTGTAGTTTTTCACTTTATGATGTAATGTAACATTTATGGATGTATCTAGTGTTTCCAAGGATACTAAACTAATCGGCCTTTCATGACATGATCTTTTGTGATCATGACAACGTTAGGTAATAATGAACTGACTCTGGGTAACTGGGGTCGGGGTGTTACACATGAAATCTTATTTTTTAATCTCATATTTTTTCACGTTTGAACTGAATCCTTTTGATTTCCAATAATATTTTCAGGCTCAACATGCTTTTGTATGGTAGTAAATTTCAATGTTTCTTTCGGAGCTAAAATTTTCTCATGACACAAGTCTTTTTAATCTTGATAAGCATGTTCTGACTTACTTTCACTATTCTTGGAAATATCCTATTTATCCTCCTTGGTATACTCAATAATTTTTTAAGGAATTTTTATATTAAATTACTTTTACATCATCTGATTCCACCAAATTGTTTAAACATTTGTTCCAACATTGGAACTTCTCCCTATTGGGTGAATACCCCATAGAAGTTCCTTATATTTCTCATTAAACTTTCCCAGTTTTAGATTTTTTATTTGAAGTAAAAATGGAATTCTAAATTATTTAAAGTGCCCTAATGAAGTTTTTTTCATAACCCATTTCAAAAGAAGTCATGTTGGTTTCTGGTCTCAACAAGAAACTATTTTGAACATGTACAATGGTACTAAAAAATTCTCTCCAATAAATCATTAAATTTTTATATTCTGCTAACATACTTCTTCCAACTTCCACCAAACATCTATTATTTCTTTCTACTACTCCATTTTATTTTGGAGTACAGGTTGGAATATACTATTTTTTGATACCATTATTTCTTAGATAAGTTTCAAAAGTATTTCTTGTGAATTTTGTACTATTATTTGGTCTCAAATTCTTTATATAAACCCACATTTCTTTCTCAACTTATTTTTTGAAAAACCTGAACATTTCCATACCCTATGACTTATATTTCATAAACATGATGTATTTCATCCGAGTGAAATGATCAATAAAAGTGATAAACTATAAATACAATTTTTATGCCTCATTGGCCCACATAAATTGGAATGAATAATTTTAAGATGTCTGGTAGACTGAATCTCAACTCTCTTATGAATTATTTTATTCATCTTTCCTTTATGATAAGTAAAACAAATATTCATCTCTTATTGTAAATTTAGTAAAATAACAAGCATCAATAACATTATAAAGTTTGTTCATATTATTCTAACCTAGGTGTCCAATTATTTGGTGCCACAACTTATTCTCTTTATCAACACTTAGATAACATGATTTGTAAGGTTCTCCAATATGTAAGAGAATCCCACTGGTTATTTCTCTTTTTGTAATAAGTTTTCAATATTTCAAAAATCTTTATAACACAAGAATATCTTATGAAGATAACTTTATTTAAATAATCAAAAATTTGGATTAAACTAAGTTATCTTTTATCCCATCAACAAATAACATCTCTCTATATTTGAACTTTTTTGCTTCAATATCATCCATTCTGATTCCTTTGATTTTAAGGAACTATCATCACCAAAGGTAACTGGTCCTCTCTCATGACTTTCAAAATGTTTCAAGATTTTTATATCACCTATCACATGTGAAGAACAGGTACTATAAAGTATCCATGTTTGGTTCTTTTTTACTTTCTTTCAAGGCAGTTTCAATAATAAAATCTATTTTCTATATACTCTTCATTCCAAATCCATTTTCTTTTATCCAATAAGAAACATGTTCTAGAAGGAGTGTCATACATATTTAGGTAAGATCATCATCCTGATAAATTCTTGCACAAACTTATTCTAGAAATTAAAATTAATTTTTTATTGGGCAGTTTCTAATATATTGACAATTTTCTTTTCTAACTTCTTATGGGTTAGGAAATTTACCCATCCTACTTCCATATTTTATTTCCCTTTTTTCTAACATTCTTCTACGAAGTGATAAGTTATTCCAACAATTATAATCCCTATTACCATTAATTACACAACAATAGTAAAATCCATCAAATATTGATTTTCTATTGAAGTAAGATATTTATTTGTAAAATATTTGTTGAGGTTGATAACTTCTTAGTATTTCATTATACTTCGGGCATGGGATAAGTTTCCAACATAGGGATCTTTCTACTTTTATAGACATGATAGGTTTATCACATCCTTTTTACACCCAATAATTCCCAATAATTTTTACATAACCTGAAATGATAGAAAAACCAGATGAAACATTATTTTTAGTGGGTGAGGATTTCACCTAATTATTGATTTGATCTTTGTCAACAACTTTAGAAGTCTCAGATTTTACTTTTGAGACTTTTTTTAAAACATCAATCATATTTATCAAGGTACTTTCAGACTCAAAAATATTTTATTTAAACATGTTAACTTATTATTCATTAGCTTCCATATTCTTATTGAGATCTAAAACCATCTTTCCCTGTTCATAAATTATATGTTTCTGACATCAAATTTCCTGAATGTATTCATCCTCCTAGTTGATGACGTCATTTATTTATCCAATAATTATTTCACATTATTTCTTCATAACTATGATTTATTTCTTTAGAGTTTTTTTATCAAGACATGAAACATGTTCTATTTTGAGTTGATACTCCATATATGATTTTATATAACCTTCTTCACTATCCAAGGAATGTTTTTTTCTAAACTTTTATAATGAAGTTTCAAAAATTTTCTGAACATTCATCTTCCAAATAATTATTGATAGTTGAGTTTGATTCAACCTTATTACTCAGAATACTCATTTTTTATCTAGTAAAAGTTTTCTTATATTAGTTGGATGAATTTTATCCTCTGGATTTTTTTTAACTTCTTCCATTGAGGGTTTTTATTAGAATCATCTTGATATTATCCAACATTATTCTTGAGATAATTCATAGCAAT
Source organism: Viscum album (assembly GCA_963277665.1). Classification (NCBI taxonomy): domain Eukaryota; kingdom Viridiplantae; phylum Streptophyta; class Magnoliopsida; order Santalales; family Viscaceae; genus Viscum; species Viscum album. Next base: position 1,059,559,114 of record OY728133.1, read on the forward strand.
GTTTTTGATTACACCACACTCAATACATTTTAGAGGATATTTATATCCAAAATTTCATCTTCTTATTCAATATTTATTTCATATAAGAGAAATTATTTTTTCATTCAAATCATCATATTATTTTTCATCAGAGTCATAGTAATCAACATCTTAAAAATCTTGAATTTTCATTTTTATCATAGATTAAAAATCCATTTCATCTTCTTTTTTTATCATTAGAGATTTTATCATTTCATATAAAACCTAAAACTTATGAAATTCATCAAGATATAAATCATACTTATCTTCTAAAGATGAAATTTTATAATAAAAACTTTCTGGAAAGTTTCTCATAAGTTCCTTCACAATTGTAGAATCTTCGAGGACATCTCTGAATCCTCTAAAGTTACAAATAATTTCATTTACTATGGTAAAGTATTCATAAGTAGTTTATTAGTCTCTATTCCTTAGGTATTCATACTTACTACTCCATATTTGTAACTTTTTTTCCTTAACTTTTGTATTACCTTCAAAAATATATTCCATATTGTCCCACATACTATTTGAAATTCCGGTATCCATAACCTTCATATAAAAATTTCATAATATGGACATAAATATTGTATTTATAGAATTTACATCAAATTATGAAATTCTATTATCAGTAAACATCATGGGAGAATCTTTCTAAATAGTTTGAAAACCAATAGTAATAGCATCAACAACTTCAAGGATAAGATATAGAAGACTAAGAATCTTCCTATTTTTTCATCTACAATAATATTTTTCATAAAATGTAGGAATTATTCTATTATGGATAAAATTCAGAATATCTATGATAATAATTCAACAATTGAATCTTCAGTTCAGATACTAATTGATGTTCCAGAGGATTAAATATCAAATGAGAGGGGGGTGAATTACTGTTAACTTTTTGTAAGTTTTAATAATTTTAAAACTTAACACTTGAAACCTATTAAAATTTATATCCTTATCATCTATTAGTAAATAATATTGAATTAAAAATGAGGAAATTAAATAAAGAACATAATATTTACAAGGTTAGGACTTAGTGTGAGAGGAAACATCCTTTATATATTCACTTCTATGTGTCTATAAATAATTACTATTACGTGGAAGTTAATACAAGTTGTTCCAAAATCCCATTAGAAACCTTTTATCTCTCGATAATAATTATTATATTGAATAACATCATTTTACAAAGTTACATACAAAATAACAGATAAAAAGAATACATAATTTTTTTTAGTTTTATCCACAAAAGATCCTACGTCTGACGAACCTGAGTCTAATGGCCTCCGGTTCAACAAACCTAGTCAGAGTTACTCAATCTGACCAAATCAACATGATTCTACCTTTATCAATCTAAAAAACAAAAATTATTCTCAAATTATCAATATGATCTTCCTCAGTCTGGTAAACCAAAATTTTATTAGTATTACCTTCTTCTACGATCTTAGTCCAGAAAAAAATATTTCCAAGAAATGTATAGTTCTCTTTCTTTTTTGTACTTGTGAAAAGTTAAAAAAAAAAGAAAATGAAGTGTGCTTTTATTTATAGTTGACTCAGAAATGAAAAAAGTGTAAAAATGAAAAACTTCTCTAGTTTACCCAAATTTGAAAACTCCGAGAAACACTCACATTTAAACTTCAATGTTTAATCCTTTAAACCTCCTTAAGATTTATTCTAAATCATTATTCTGGAACATATTAGCTTTTCTTCCATCTGATTATCTTACTCATCTTCTGTATGATTATCTTGGTCAACATTAGTTTGATTATCTTACTCATATTCAGTACTATTATCTTGCTCAACATCATCCTAATTATCTTTCTCAACTTCAGTAAAATTATCTTTCTCATATTTAGACTGATTATATTTCTCATATTTAGTAAAATTATCATTCTCAGCTTCAGTACGATTATCTTGGTCAGGTTCAATATGATTATCTTGCTTAGGTTCAGTCTGATTATCTTTGTCAGCTTTAGTTTGATTATACTACTCATCTTTAGTCTGATTATATTTCTCAGATTCTATATGATTATCTTGATTATCTTAAGTACGATTTTATTTCCTCATCAGAGTTATTTTGATGGAGTCCTTATAAATATGGAATTATTATTATGATGGAATTCTCATTATGATAGAAACTCCACTAGGGAACTTTGAAAAGCTTTAAACCACATTATCTATAACTCATTTATACTTTTTTTAAAACATCTATGTCTATTACTTCTAGATCTGATGAAAAAAATTTCTTGATCTCTGAAACCAAAAAAATCTTTACGATTCCACATTCTCATCAAAATCTTTTATCATGAGAATGGTTCATGATTTATGAGAACTCCATGACCAATAAAGTATTGTTTGAATTGGGATAGAAAGTATGAAAAATTTATAACCCATGAATTTACTATATTATTTCAAAACACTTCAAAAACATTTAAACATATTCACTTAGTGTATTATTACTTTCTACCTATTCTCATTATGATATAACTTCTTTATCATCTTATTATGATCCTACTATATTCCTCTACTAATTTTGATCATAATTTCTTCCTCTACTCATTATGATAGAACTTCTTCATCAGATTCAGTATAATCTTCCTTCTTACAGTTAGCCTAATATTCTTTCTTAGAGTCTATCTGATCTTCCTTCTTTGATTCAGTCTTGATTGAATATCATTATTATGTTATTTCCCATTACAATGGAAATTATTCAACAATGACTCCCCTTAGAATCTTTCACCTATTTTGAAAAAAAAAATATTTTACAAAATATTAGCTATAAAAAATATAAAAACCATGTTAACACAGAACATCAAAATATTTATTCAAAAACAATAACTCTTAAAGACATAGAAAAAATATTCCATAATTATATAATCTAAAAAAATGATAATATTTTTCATAAATAACCATCTTCACTATAAATCCAAAAAATCATATATTCTTCTAATAGGCCCTTCAAAATTTATTTCTCAATTAAAATATCCTATTAGATAATAATATTTATCTACATTAATCATATAATGTTCTAGATATGGTGAATTTATTCAAAAATAACTTTAATTACTTAGTCACTAAATCAATTTTCAATCACATGGTTTTTTATATGATAGATTATATATTCCAAGAATGAAATAACCCTCTTATCCTATTAACTGAGATATCCTAGACCCAGTTCACTCAAGAGTAACCAATATTGGTTGCTCACATGGTCTCAACAAATCATCCACATACACTAGAGGATTCCGACTCGCAGCAAGGGTCTGTGGTGGAATGGGGGGGGGGGGTAATACCCTCATGGACAAAGTGTGGAATACTAGTATAGTCATATCAATTAATAGTGGTAGTATATAAATAACTGAATAGATGATGAATAAATGACCATTATATAAATAATCAAGTATAAAAATCCAATAGAGTCCTATATAATGATGTTCGTGGAATGATATAAAAAAGTAAAGTAATACAAGGAAACAAGAATCCAACACAATACATATATCCAATGTACAAAAATTTAAAAAATAACTATCCCTAGATAGAATCATGAGCCTAAATTCCGGTCTTATTATCCCATAATTCTTTGTAGAAACCAGTCATGTATTTGAAAGTGGGAACTTGCCTCTATACCTGGCTACATCTATGATGTTTGTCTAGGAACCCAACAGAGGAAAAAACAGGATCTGAGATAACACTAAGTAGGCCACCACCAACAATTTTTATAGAAATTCCTATCTGCGAATATATGTTGAATTAGTGTACAAATATAACAGGTGTACAACTAAAACAATAGAAGTATTGAAATATAGACTATCAGATCTGATTGTGATCAAGAAACTAAATAACAAGGGATATCTATAAAGCATAGGAAGTATCAATATTGTCCTACACCATGTAATCATGTGTCATTCCTACATGGTCTAGGGTCTAAGGAGTAGTAATGTCCATGGTAACCAAATAAGATATGTAAAAAAAGTGAACATTATTCAATGAATGGTAATGTCCAAGGTATCTTAGCATGTTAAGTAAATTTGCTAAACTAGATCCTTAGAGTAGAGATGTCCAGGTAATCCAATCAATCCAGATCCTTAGAGTTAAAATTTATATGGAATCCATGTAATATAAATAAATAGTATCCAATGAGTAGAAACGTCTAAGGCATCCTCCAGGTTCGTTTTATCCATGAAGTATAAATGTACAAGGCATTTGACAGGTTTGTCAGATCTAGAGAGTAGAAGTGTCCATAGAATCATAACATATCAAGTAAAACAAGTAATATGATCCAAGGAGTAGAAATGTCAAACACATATTAGTTATCTCATTCATTAGGATACAAGGATTATAAATTTACAAGGAATCCTAACCAATTCATTCACTATTTAATAATTTTCTTCGCAATCCTACACATTCCAATGGATTAAACAATATACACCCTTTATAAATAATGAAAAGGATCAATGAGGTGCTTCAAACCTTTAACAATCAACATTAATACCCCATTCAATTATCATTTATACATGATGATCTCATCACAACAAAAGGGTAGAATAAATAAGATAAAAAGGTAGAACTCACCCCATGTGTGGTTTGGGTTGAGGTCTACAACCTCTAAACAAAACAAAATTTTTCATGGAATATTTCCCTCATGATGTTATCAATTATACAACTTTTAAACTAAATTTAGAAAGAATCACCTAAAATGTCCATCATGTGACACATCGAAAACATGCAATAAACAAAGATATATTTAGGGAAAAGGTATATACCACCTACCTTATCTTGGTAGAGGAACACTCATTTAGTATCGGCTTCTAACTCAATCTAGATTTGAATAAAATGGAAGAATAGATGAACATTATAAAAATTGGGGGTATGATCTTATACCAAAAACGTGTGTTCAATAACAAGGAAAATAATTAAAGGTGAAAGAGGAATAAAGAAATAACCAACACACATCCAATGAGAATAACAATAGAAGAATCAGCACCTGAATTGGAGAGTTATGGAAAATAAATGGATTAGAATCAATGGAACTCAATGAGAGAATAAGAGAGTGGAAAAATATGAGGAAAAAGAATTGAGAAAAAGGATTTAAAATTTTAATAATTTTAGGTCAAAATGGTCAGTTCCCCTTAAATTTCTAGGTCATATGGATTGGCCACTTGGTTTTACAAACAATATGCTAACTTTGTGCCCTATCTACATAAATACCTCCTTCGGAGGGTCATGGAACTTGTTTAGAAAAACCATGCCCCAATCATGTGTTTATCCTTTATCAAGAAGTCTACAACATGTTCACGAGCATGTAACCTTGGTCGTATAGTTAGGAAAAATCGTGAGCCCTCTACTATGTACTGAAAATCCCTACACAGTTTCCTTAAACCATGCACCTTGGGTCACAAAATTTCTACTAACTATATAAACTATCTATTTTATCTAAAAAGTGAGGATCTGGGTTCCAAACATGACTAAAAAATACTCATTTCTTCCATATCCTCATTATGCATTACCATTAGGTTTAAAACAATGAATTAAACCAGAAATAAAAAGGTTCCATACCTCATAGAAAAAATAGGTTATTTTAAACCCCTCATAAAGAAATTCATCCTCAAATTTCTCTTCTAAGGGTGGTCAATAATAATCCAAGAAAAACTCTAACCAATGGTCATGTGCATTGGCCTCCAACTTCCACATCTCTTCTTGCACATGGTCATGCTTCCATAACACCAATGTGAGAGGAACGAAACATCGTCAAAGAAAATATGTGCCTTAATTAACAATAAAGATAGGGTGATTGTCAAAGAACACATAAACCTATAACTCAACCTCATCATAATTATGAATATGTGATAAATCAAAATGATATTGGTGAAGCAGAGATATGTGTAATATTTCATGCATGACACGGTACCTCTGAGGTAACTATAGTTGATAGGCTACCAGCCCGACTCACTCCAAAATCTCAAAGGGTCCAACATAATGAGGTGATAACATTCATTGTTTTGGAATCTCTCTATGCCCCATCCAAGTTGAAACTGGCAAGAAAACCCAACCCCCACCTCAATATCTAGTGTTTCATATCCATAATTGACATATGAATTCTTTCTAGATGGAGATGTAGATATACACTTCCTGATAAGAAGAACCTTCTATGAAGTCTCCTGAATGATTCAAGAACCCAATAGTGCTATGTCTTCTACCTTTGACTAATATAGGGGTAAAAAACACATCCTACTATATAGGTCCTCATAAGGATCCATCTTTATGGTTTCTTGGAAGCTGTTATTATAAGTAAAATTGTTGAGAGGTATTTTTTTCTCCCAAGAACCTCTGAAATCAAGGTTGAATTCTTAGAGAATGTCCTCCAAAACCTGTATTGTTTGTCCAGACTGGCCATCAATATATGGGTGATTAGATGTACTCAGTAGTACATATAAACCCTATTCCTGTGGAAACCCCTTCTATAACCATGAATTGAAACATTCATCTCTGTTCAATACGATAGAAAATGGAACCCCATGGAGTAATATGATCTCATGAATGTAGATCCTCCTAAGCTCATCCAATGATAGAGCCTCCCAAATAGGCAAAAAAATGGGAGACCTTGGCCAAATTTTCTATGATCACCTGTATATTGTCACTTCACTGAGGTGATATAGGAAGTCCTATCATGATATCCATGGTGACTTCATCCCATTTCCACTCAGAAATATGTAACGACTATAATAGATCATCTGTCCACTGATGTTCTACCTTCAAATGCCGATAGGTGAAACACTAGGTAACAATCCCAGATATCTCATTATTTATCCCCAGACAACAATATTGATGGAATAAGTCATGATACATCTTGGTACGACTGGGATGCACTTCCCATATTGAAGCATGAGACTCTCGCATCAACTCCCCTTGGATGTTGGTAGGAACCCGAACATGTATGTGAAAATTTAAGATCTTATCCTCATCAAATATGCTACTAGGAGGGGGGTCATAACTTGCAACACCCTCCCATAGGATCAATCCCTCAGAATATTTATGTTTCCATATATTCACTCAATCCAAAAGTGAATAGGTCACTAATAATGGTTCAAGTCCAGACTGTTGATGATGGTCATGAACCTCCATGTGCATCTTAGAAAATAGGGCCATAAGCTGGAACTTTCTGCTGGCCTTCTGAACTACCTACATCTTAGTTATCCTACACAGTGCATAGGTAACTACATTGCCTTTCTCCAGCATATAGTAAAGTTCAATGCTTATGGAATTAAGGTATTCAACCCACCCGTGTTTCCTCAAATTCATCTCACATTACTGAAATATGTACCTGAGGATTTTTTGGTCCATGTACACCACCAAACACTCTCCTAGTAAATAATGCCTCCAACAACACAAGGAATTAACAACAATGTTTGACTCAAGATCATGCATTAGGAATTTCCTCTCTTATGGTCACAAATAAAGATAACCATTTTCCATGACTGTCTCCTCCTACATCAAAACTTCTGTAATCCTAATACCTAATGTGTTATAATACACAATATATCTTCTTCATAGATATGGAAGAATTAGGATTGGTGTGGAAGTTAGTCTCCCATTTGAAGTGTACAGAGATAAATTAGATTCCAATGAGGGGGGGTGAATTTTTGGTATACTATTGTTACAAAATCTTTTAATTTTGATTCAAACTCAATGTATGATTAAAGTATCATTCCCTCATCTTTAATACTTATTCTCACCCTCAAAGTAATAAAAAAAAGAAAGAAACACATGTATTTACAATGTTTGGTACAAAGTACTACTTCTGGATATGTTGGTTAAACCCCCAATATAGATTCTCCACTATATCAGAAGGTGATTACAATAATAATTGGTTAATCCCCAAAATTACAAATTTTTTACAATCCCCAGTTCAAATCATCCTCCAATAGTTGGTTAGAATCCCCAACTTATCATTATTTACAGTGATTGGTTAGAACCCCCAATCACAATATTCAAGCAACTGGTTAGACCCCCAACTATAGCTTTCAACATTATATAATTGATCCCTTGTAGAAAGATCAATTGAAGATCCTCCTCCACAAGCTCATTTGATATCACTGCCTTGTGTACAATTTCAAGTAAATTTTCACAGATACTGGACTCACTCAAATAATATTTGATATCTGTATATGATCTTCTACCTTAGTACAACACTTCTCAAGAATTAATTATTTATTCTGATGAATAACCGACCACACTAAACACTGGAAAAATGGATACATAAATTAATCTGGATCACTAGTAGAAAACTGTCCCAGGATTAGTCTTAGATCACTTCATAATGATCACATAACTTATATTGAATCCATGTTTCTTCAAACTTCATGAAAGTGTAAAGGATACTGAATAGTCTTGTCAACTTATGCCCACATCAATCATGTGCATGAATATTCCCTTATGTTAACACTATTTCATGTGAATTTTCATATAAGTTTTGTTTAATTCATGCACACATACACTGCTATTTATTTTTTCTTTCACACTTAATTTATATATACAAATTCAGTTTCTACACTTCTTACATGAAAACCTGATCACACACATTGAATTTTTCTTTCTCCTCAATCAAACATAGTTTACAAATTATTTTTTATTCTTTATACACTCATTTTCCTCTCAACTCTTCATACTCCAAGGTGTATTTATAGGATCTCATGAGTGCATGTATTCTATTATACATAAAACACCATTTATGAACTTACCCTTCATGCACAATGGTGAAACACAAACTATTTTTCTTTATTATTACATGAAATAGATTATCACACTACTTCTGTTATTCATTGTGTTCATACATAAGTTAAAAACCCTCTCCATAATCATATACTCACAATACTTCGTACAAGAGTATACTGATATATACTATATCCTTCCTGAAAACCTCTAGAAAGGTATAAATCATGGGATATTGGTTCATTTTGAAAACTATATATGTCTCATAAGGATATCAATTTCCCTAGTGGCTTCAAAAAACTCAGTTCATCATGAAAAAAAACTAGTGTGCAATGCAGATATAATTTTCCCGTAGAATCAATTCATCTTCACATAAGAAGAATCAGTGTGGAACTCCTCTTCTGTGATCTAGACAATTATAGAGGTGATATTTATTCACGAAATGAAGTTATATAACACTAATCTAACACTCATGTGTGTACACCTTGGTATTTATAGACAAAACTAAATAGAATCGAACGAGCAAATTTCTTTTATTCTGCGACTCCAAAATCACCATCTCAAAATATCAATTCTTTTCAACTCACTATATTTATTTGATTTGAACATCATTAAATGATAAAAATGGAGTTTCATCACATTTCAATAATATTTTTATTTTTATAAATAAGAAATGATAATGATAAGCCTCAGTTCAAGATTCAGTTGGCATAGCTTGAAGATCCCAGTGTATAAGAACCTGGTTCTTAGTTTTGAGGTACGAGCTTCTTATTTTCTCTTTTACTTAAGTGTTTTTAAGAAAATAAGGAAAATGGAGAGAAATCCTAAATTTTTTAAATACACGACGTGTACTTTTCTACACGCTGTGTACTTTTGGCCTTGTGGGAAGAGTACACAGGCTGTGTAGCCATGCCGGTAACGAAGGGTGTAAAGACCAACTACATGTCGTGTAGTGGTACCTTAAACGCCGTGTAGTCAGTCGACAAAAGAATAGTAAGGCGGTGGCCAGCTGTGCGACAGAACATGCCGTTTACTCAAGGAGACATGTTTTGTAGTCATGTCGGTAGGTGAAAAGTGCCACACTGGCGGGAAACCGCCAGAGGAACAGTTAAAAAAATGGGAAGTACACACAGTGTACTCAGAATTACACACCGTGTACTTTGTTTTTTTCACTTAAAATGGGAAGTATCCAACCCTGTTCATAGGGAAGGCTTAGAATCGGATGGGATATCGGGTGGGGATGACCGAACCTTCAAGGATCTTCAGATTGAGCGTCGGGAATCCGTTTCTGCCTCAGACGATCTCGCTGGAACCGCGTGGGTAAGCCCTCTCATCTCCTGGATTAGTTTTTAACAATTCTTCCTCTAAAAAAAGTTATTTAAGTTTGAACGGGGTTTTACTTCACCTCATATCTACATCGTTATAGGATGAATTGAGGATCACCGTTTGCGTATATCGTTCGTGGGTGTTGAAGGTAGGTGGCTTGGTGTTTAATTTTTCAACTTTCGTGCATTTTGTGTGTTTTTGAGCTACGAACCCATATTTGGGGTTTCGGGTGGCTGAGGCCGGGGATATTTTAAATACCTAGAATTGTATAGGTAATTAATTGTTATATTAAAATGCTGTTTGGGATCGCTGCTTGGATCCAGGACCACCCCGGGGGTGAGTTCCTCTGTTTATCCGTTTGGCCAGGATACCCGAGGGTATGCCTTGTTTATATTCTGCATTACTTTTTCCTTGAGAGGAATCGTATTTTATATTTCTTGTGATATGTGGGGCATGGCCCGGTTACTTCATCCTGAGGGCGTTGTTTTACTTAGCCCAAGGGAAGTTGTTATCTTAGCTTGAGGGAAACTTCTTCCATGCCTGTGGGCAATAGACTCTATGTTTAAGGGTGACACTACATACACCTGAGGGAAAAATTTGTTCTGCCTATGGGTAAGTACCTACGGGTTACATTCCTGATTACCTGAGGGTAAGGGTTGAGTGTCTGTGGACACTGAATGGATACATAGAAATTCACTGTGGTGTTTTCTTATATAAAATGGATTAAAAGAAAAATAAAATGGAAATATAACTGGTAAGTTAGTTACTTTTGAGTACTACTTAGTTTATTGCATTTTACTACTGCACACTGTTGTTGCATGCTTCTACAGTTGGGCACGGGCCTTTGGTGGGTGCATACTAGTAATTACTTATCACACCCTGTTTGGGTCATGCTTTTCGGCCCAAACAGATTACGTTTCTGTAGGTGTAGATACGGGAAAGGGTCCCTATACAGGTAATTGATTACTGCTGGGGTGTAGGAGAGCATTGGACCGAGCATTGGCTCACGATGCCGCTGGCTGTTCTGTTTTGATTTTATGTACTTGTACTTCAGTTGTAATGTATTGTATTTCAGTGTAACATGTTCTGGCTATTTTATAGAATAGTGACATGCTGCATCTTCATATATACATGACTGCTAGTTTCCAGTTTTGATATCAGTCATCCATTTCAGTTATATACTTATATTGTTGTTTCATTCGTTGGTGTTGTATGTTTATATGATATTCCGCTGTGCTACAATTTTACAAATGAGGACATAGTTTCTCCACTATCAGTCATGGGCCCTTGCTTCTAGTCAGCAGCCTCTGGCTTTTGGGGAAATGCACTTGAGGTCATGTGGCGAACCGGTTTCAGGGAACCCGTTGAGTGGCACCTGGAACCGAGACGTTCCAAAGTGGTATCAGAGGGGTTCTTTTCTTTTACTTACTATTTGGAGCCTTAGTCAGGGATAGGACAGGAATGGTAGTTGGTAATAAGCTGTGCCCGGGCATAGCTAACCCATGTACAGGGAAAATCCAATTTATCTCGTGTTGTAATTTTTCTGATTTTGTAATTTTACAGTTAAATTGATTTTCACCGAAGGGAGACACACTTGTGATTGTGTTGTTGATATTTTATCTATGGGTTATATTTAGTTGCAACCCGATGAGATGAGTGTATTCCATCTCATGCATCATTTAGGCACATTCTTGAAATCACATGACATGCATAGTTCCATGACATGTAGGTGCATTAGGAATTGCTTGTTGTTGTGATAGTTGTTGTGATAGAAAATCATGTTGTTGTGATAAATGCTTGATAAATACCTACTATGTGATAGGGTATTTTTGTATGAGCCTATTTATGGAATGGACGCCAAACTTAGGTTTTTGGGGAGTATGGGCCCTCATTGGCCGGAATTTGGTGGATCATTTGATGTTTATCCAGGTATAACACATATAAGATGACAAAATATGATTCGCGGGGAGTATGGGCCCTCACAGATCAGAATTTGGCACTTAGGTGTTTCTTTTTGGTATTTTCTGGGTTCCAAAGAAGTTTCTGAGGCATACTGTCTGGAAAACCCAATATACATGCCATGTAGTACTTTAGGCATGCCTTGTATGTTCTTCTCTTCAGGAAGAAAAATAAACTTTTTGAGTACACGCTGTGTAGTCTCTTCCCATGTCACAGACCATGTGGGTGGGGACATGGGGAAGGGAAATGCTTGGGGTGAACACGCCATGTAGTGTTGGCCCAGAGTCTGCCCGTGTAACTAACAACACGGATGGAAGAGACCTTAAGACATACATGCCGTGCCCACTATGAAACACACCGTGTAGTCTTGTCTGAGGATAGACAGTGTGAAGCTATCCGTGTGACAGGGAAATGGGGTGGTGTACACGCCGTGTGCAGGTGTCACATGTCGTGTAGTGTCAATCCGAGTAGTCGGCTGTGTCACAAACGACCTGGGAAGTTTGAAAAATTACCCCATACAAGCCGTGTAGATTATACACATGCCATGTAGTTTTGTTCAACGGGAACCGTGTGGCTTAGCCGTGTAGAAGGACCCGGGTAGGGGAAGGTAAGTCAAGTACACATCGTGCAGTCAGTTTACATGTCGTGTAGTCTTGTTTTGAAAATTTTTAATTCCTTCTTCCTCCTATTCCCTTTTGGGTTTCTTCCTTTTCGGTCTTTAATAATCTTGTTCTAAGGCATGTATTTGACCTTGTTGTATCATGCCACCGAGACGACCGCGCGTTGTTCATCAGGAGAGCGGCAATGAGTATACTCTAGAGATGGTGGGCCATGGGCTACCAGTTGATCCTCCAACAGAGCCAGATGCAGTGCCAGCTGTTATACTGGACACAGGTGCAGAGGCGTAGTTCCGTGAAGGCTTTATTCGGTGCATGAAAACCTTTCAGGGAGCACCACAGGCTGCCAAATCTATGGCTGAGCTAACTATTATCTTCCAATAGTAGCATCCGCCTACGTTTTCAGGGGATGGCAGACCATAGGATATGGTGTCTTGTATTGGATCGATGCAGACCATTTTCAAGCATCTAGAGACGCCTCCAGGGTGGAGGGTCAATCTCGCTACGTACATGCCGCGTGATTCCACCAAGAGGTGGTGGGATGTTACCACCCAGACAGAGAATCACAGAGACATGGAGTGGGAATATTTTCAAGCAGTCTTCTATGACTTATTCTTTTTACATATGTTGAGGGAAGATAGAGCTCGAGATTTCATGAATCTGCAGCAGGGCGCTATGTTAGTGATGGATTATTCAGCTCGGTTTACCGAGATTCAGAGTTTTTCACCCATTCTAGTGGGAGATGAGACTTTGAGGGCCAGGAGCTTTGAGGATGGTCTTCGGTATGACATCCGAGCACTGGTGAATGTTTTCAGGTTTCCTTCAGTACATACTATTGTGAACCAGACGCTGATTACAGAGAGGAACCTACGGGAAGCTAGTGGTGTGGGCCAGGGCGGTTCAGGACCAGTTTCTGGTACTATTTCTATAGGTAAGAGGAAGAGACAGATGGAATTCTCTTAGGGTGGTAGTACCAGCTAGAACGATGTTTTAGGTGGTCAGGTCAGGTGCTACTAGTGTGGTAAAGAGGGGAACAAGAGGCTGTAGTGTCCACGAGACCCAGTGGAGTGTCGAGCTTGCAGCAAGATGGGTTATCTGCAATGCTTTTGCAGGGATTTTCCACCAGTGGCTAGTGAGAGGGGTTCTGTGCAGACTCCGCATGCGGGAGTAGGACCAGTGGCTTCTTACCAGTCATGGAACTGGAATACGTCTAGGCATGTAGGTATATATGGTGGTCATGGCCGTGAAAGCCGGACACTGGGATCTCAAAGGTAGTAGGGAGGGATAATTAAGGGTTTCCAGGATGTGTCTCAGGGTCATGGCACTGGGCAGACATATGCAGTGCAAGAGACCCAGCAAGAGCAGGATCCCGAACCTTCTACAGTAAGAGGAACTATTCTAGTAGCTTTTGTCTTATCTTCAGTACTTTTTGATATGGGTGCTACACATAGTTTCATATCTGTACCCGTTGTGGAGAGCCTTGGGCTCTGTGTTTCTACTTCATCTAATATCATGATGCTTGAAACATTATTGGGGACTAGAACGACTGGTGTGCGTCAGTACAAAGAGTTCCCCCCTTGAGGTTGGCGGGTGTCACCTTCTTTGGAACCTCTATGTCTTAAAGATGACAGCTTATGAAGTCATTATCGGGATGGACTGGTTGGTTCCCTTTCGAGCCTTTGTAGACTGCTATCATCGCAGGGTGAGTTTCACGTCACTAGAGGGTGGAGAGTTTCTATACAAGGGTGAATGGGATGTTTAGGTGAGTCGAGCTGGACCAGAGCATCATGAGGGAGGTGGAGTCACAGCCCAGATTGCGAGTTTATATCTGGAAGACCATGGGACTTGTCAGAAGTATTTCTCACAAGTGGGTTATTGTTTCAGGGATGTCTTCCCGGACGACTTTTAAGGTCTTCCTCTGGAGCGTGAGGTGGATTTCTCTATTGATATTTTTCTAGGGGCAACACCAGTGTCCATTCCTCCTTATAGGATGGCCACACCTGAGTTGCAGAAGCTCAAGAGGTAGTTATAGGAGTTACATTCAAAGGGTTTCATCCGACCTAGTACATCTCCATGGGGTTCGCTAGTTCTCTTTGTGAAGAAGGTGTAAAATACCCTCAGACTCCATGTGGATTATCGGAAGTTGAACCAGTTAACGGTCAAGAACCGATATACTTTACCGAGGATTGATGATATTTTTGATCAACTTCTCGGGGAATGAGTGTTCTTGAAGATTGACTTGAGATCAGGATATCATCAACTGCGTATTAGACCATCTGATATACCTCTCATAGCTTTCACGAGCAGGTATGGTCTATACGAGTATACGGTTATGCCGTTCAGACTCACGAACGTGCCAGCGGTTTTCATGGCTCTGATGAATCGTGTGTCCATCCTTATCTGGACTCTTTTGTGGTAGTATTCGTGGATGATATCTTGGTGTACTCTCATAATCGACATGACCATACCACCCATCTTGAGATCATATTGAGTACACTGAGAGAGCATCAACTATACGCTAAGCTCTCAAAGTGCCACTTTTGGATGAACCAGATTCACTTCCTGGGTTATATCATCTCGGAGGCAGGAGTTGCAGTAGACCCAGAGAAGGTTAGAGCATTAGTTTCCTGGGAGTATCCCAAGAACGTGTTTTAGATACGGAGTTTCTTGGGGATGGTTTTATACAAAAGACACTTCATACAGGACTTCTCCTGCTTAGAAGCACTGTTGATGAGTTTGACTAAGAAGGGTGTGAAGTTCGTTTGGTCGGAAGCTTGTGAGACAGCCTTTTAGGACCTGAAGGGAAGGTTGACATCAGCACTGATCCCGATACTTCTAGAGCAGGGGAAGATCTATATAGTTTACAGTGATGCATCAGGTATTGGGCTAGGAGCAGTGTTGATGCAGGGCGATTGAGTTTTTGCATACGGGTCTCGGTAGTTGAGGTCACATGAGAGGAATTACCTAACGCATGATCTCGATTTGGCTGCAGTTGTGCATTCATTGCGCTATTAGAGACAGTATCTATTGGGATAACTTTTTGTGGACTTTACCGATCACAAAAGTCTCAAGTATATCTTTACTCAGTGTGACTTGAATCTGAGACAGCGAAGGTTGGTTGAATACCTTCAGTCCTTTGACTTCATGCTTTCCTATACACCTGGTAAAGGTAATGCGGTAGCTGATGCACTGAGCAGGAAGACTTAGATGGAGGCTGTGCAGGAGGCCAGTGGTGAGTGGCAGCTCATGGATTTGTTCTGTGAGATGCATTTGGAGGTACATGACAGTTAGGGGCCGACCTATCTTTCATCTTTGGTTGTAAATTCTACCCTCCTGGATTGATTGAGTATGAGACAACTATCTAATTCTGAAGGCCTAGTTCTACGGGAGTCGGTGGAAGGTGAGGACCCTCCTCCTGGTTGGACAATAGGTGATGATAAAATTCTATGTTTCCTGGGACGAGTGTTGGTTATAGTGGACATACACGAGGAGATGATGCGGGAGTTTCATGCTTCATCTTGGGCAGTTCATCCCTGTGTTACCAAAATGTACCGAGACTTGAGACATTAGTACTGGTGGACGGATATGAAGAGTGATGTAGCTGGTTTTGTTACAATGTGTTCTACCTATCATCAGGTGAAGGCTGAGCCTCAGAGACCATCTGGACTGTTACAAAAGTTACCCATCTCGAAGTGGAAATGGGATGATGTCGCGATGGATTTTATGACGGGGTTGCCGAGGTCACCGAGAGGCAATGATGTCGTGTGGGTTGTTGTGGACAGACTCACGAAGGTAGCTCACTTTTTGCCAATCAAGGAGACCTTCGGCGTTGACGAGCTCAAGAAGTTGTATATCCGAGAGGTCGTACGTCTTCATGGGGTCCCTCGTTCTATCGTTCCAGATAGGGACACCCATTTTACGTCTCATTTCTGGCAGAGTTTTCAGAGGGTACTAGGTACACAGGTTCTTCAGAGCACAGCTTACCACCCTCAGACCAATGGACAATCAGAGCGTACGATACAGGTGCTTGAGGGCATGATGTGTGCATGCATCCTAGACTTTGGGGGCTCTTGGAGAAGCATATACCCCTAGTCGAGTTTACCTATAATAACAGTTTCTAGGAAACTATTGAGATGGAACCATATGAGGATTTATATGGTAGGCCATGCCGATCACCTTTGTGCTGGTTAGAGGCAGGTGAGGCAGCTTTACCGGGACCACATCTCGTGCAGGAGACATATGAAGAGGTCCAGTTGATTCAGAAGTGGATGGCTACTGCACAGTCTCGTCAGAAATCATATGCTAATCGCCGCAGACGACCTTTAGAGTTCGTGGTTGGGGATCAGGTTTTCTTGCGTGTTTCGTTGAGGTTGGGACACAGGTGGATCAAGAGACAAGGTAAACATTTTAATTGAGTTATGTGGGGCCATTTGAGATTCTGGAGAGAGTCAGGCCACTTCCCTATTGGTTGCAGTTACCACAGAGATACCAGGCCATGCAGGATGTAAGAACCCGAATCTTTATTCAGGTATGTTTTCCTTTTTTCTGGTGTTTTTAAAGAAAATAAATTTTCTGGAAATTTCTGAAGTACACGCCGTGTACTCTATTCCGGCACGAAGCCGTGTGCTGGCCGTGTCCGGGCCACACACACGGTGTGTAAGGCTGAGGTGGAGGCCGGTTAATTTGGAGTACAGAAAAATTGATGTACACACCGTGTAATCAAGAAGTACACGCCGTGTACTTTGTTTTTATTCATTAAAATGACCGGGGTCACGCCTAACCCCTATTTCCATCTTCTTCTCTAGTTTTTGACAGTCCGTGAGAGACCGTACGGATAGATCTTCAACGGAGTCCTGCCTCGTCATCCGTTCTCTGATTCGAGCACGGTCAGTTACGTTGGAATCACAGCGGTGAGTTCTTCCTTCTTCTTTAGCCTTGTTTCTTGATTCCTCATTGTTTACAAGTTATTGTAGGATAAAAGTTTTGTGCGTTTTCTCAGATCTACGTTTTTCTAGGAGGAATCTTTCATCGAGGTTCACATATATCGATCTCCTCAGATCGAGGTAGGTGGTTTCTGCCTTTACATAGAAAGTTGATGAATTTTATGTGCAAATTCCACCAATACCCGTGAACGGGGTATTTCATGTTTTTTGTTTTTCCCTTGTTGCTTTCCTGATTTGCGTGATTGATTTAGTAGAGGTTATTGCTTGTGATTAGATTAGTTTGTTTGTGCTCAGATTGCCTTGCCATGCTTGTTCTGCCGGTTTTGCGTTTTTCCAGTTCCCATGCCTAGTCGTAATATAGTGGAACTGTTGTTTTATTATTGTTGTTGAGCCTTAGTTGATAGCCAAGTAGTTCTTGAGGTTTACATGGACGATATACATGCGCTGAGCATGTTTAGTTATACTCAAGACTGTGAGAAGCTAGAGTAGTAGACCAAAGGGAGAATTGACAGAAGGGATTCTCCAGAGTGTCTTTTTAATCACGATGCGAGACCAAAGGGAGAATTGACGGAAGGGCTTCTCCAGAGTGTCTTTTAATTACAACACGGGCTATAGGGGGAATTGACGTTGAGTGTTTCCCTAGAGAGCCTTTAGCATGATACGAGACTATAGGGGGAATTGACGGTGAGTGCTTACCCAGAGAGTCTGCTTACTTACGTAGCTGAACCAGAGGGGTGAGACTGTGTGTGTCTCCCAGAGGGTTTCCAGTACTTAGAGGTTGAACCATAGGGGTTAGACTATGAGAGCTACCCAGAGGGTTACCTATTTTCTTCCTGTTTCTGACTGTTTACTTGTGTACTTTGTTTGCTAGAACAGTGGATTGTAGCTGCTTGTGCTTTTCTGTTTATTTCTTCTTGTTTTATTACTTCCATGTATTAATTGAATGTTAGGCACAAATATTTGGGAGATTTCCTACTGGGATTGTATCTCACACCCTGTTTGGTCCATGCTTTTGGGCCCAAGCAGACTATGTTGCTACATGTATAGATAGGGGAAAGCGCCCTTCTACTTCAGGATCTTGACTGCATCAGGAGATGGGGAGCATGGGACCGAGCCGTGGCTCGCGATACTGAGGAGATTATTTTTTTTCTTTTTCACTTGGTTTCAGTTGTATTTCAGCATGTTGTTGTGTTTGTTATTTTTCTTAGATACTTGTACCTGCTGCATCATTTTCATCATAGTTATATATCTCCATTGCTTCTGTTGTTTGGAATCTATTGTTATGCATGTCGTTTACTGCTTCTGCTGTTTATTGTTGTTTTCTTACCTTGTATACCTTACCGAATGAGGGCATAGTTTCCCCACTGACTCACCAAGGCCCTCACTACTAGTCGTTAGCCTCTGGCATTCGGGGAAACGCGCTTGAGGTCATGTGGCGAACCGGGTATGGGGCACCAGTGGAGGGGCTCCTGACTTGGGAAGTTGCAAAGTGGTATCAGAGACGTTCTTTTCTCTTGCCTTACTGTTTGGAGACTTTATCCAGGGATAGGATGGATTCGGTACGTGGTATTAATCTATTACCGGGAGTATCTAACACGTGCACAGGGAAAATCCGTACTACCTCGTTAATTGCAGTTTCTTGTTTTGAGATTTTATAATTGGTCTGATTTCACCTATAGTGATTCACAGGAATTGTGCGGTTATTGTTTTGATATTTTGGTTCTATTTCTGTCGCAACCCAATGAGATGAGGTTATTCCATCTCATGCATCATATAAGCACTTTTATAAATCACATGTCATGCATTCTTGCCATGCCATCTAGGGTGGATTAGCGATTGCATGATGTTGTGATAGACCTTGTGTAGATTATGCATGCTGTTGTGATAGTTGTTTGATAGATTCTCTGATGTTGTGTTATAAAACTGTTTCTTTGTTCCTTTCTTAAAATGAAAGCCAAATTTTGGTTCTTGAGGTGTTATGGGCCCTCCCAGATCGGAATTTGGCATCTTTTCCCTTGTTTTTAGTGTTTCTGGAATTCTGCGCAGTTTCTGAGCTACTACCCATAAAAACCCAGAATACACGGTGTGTACTTTTCGATAACACACTGTGTAGTTTTCAGGCTGTGTCACTGAACATGTGAGAAAAACACGGTGTCGTAGGAGTAACTTCGGGAACACACCGTGTACCATTGGTACACGTCGTGTGAGTTCAGAGCCGTGTACCCGGTCGTGTCACTGACAACACAGGCCGGGGAAGCTTGGGTAGAACACGCCGTGTCCATAGAGAACACGCCATGTAGTCTTGTCCAGGTACCCGGCCGTGTCATGAACAACACGGGCCGACGTTACCTTCCTTTCCACACACCGTGTTTTCTCGGAACACGCCGTGTAGTCTTTCCAGGTACCCGGCCTTGTCACAAACAACATGGGATGGTGTCACATTCGCCTATGCACACCATTATTGTTCGGAGCACTCCGTGTAAGGTTCATCCATGTAGATGGCCATTTACTCAACAACACGGACCACCGAAGCCTTGTCTAGTGCACACCGTGTTTGTTTTGAACACGTCGTGTAGTCTCGGGTTAAGTCAGACCGTGTGGGCTAGCCGTGTAAGGAGACTCGGGCAGGGGAACGGTTTTCAAGTACACGCCGTGTGTGGGTGCAACACGCCATGTTGTTGAGGTGTTACATGACATGTAGGGTGAGAGTACACGCCCATGTCAGTGGTTTAAGAAGACACGCCATGTAGTTTTATACATGCTGTGTATTCGTGTTTTGAAATCTTGTGTGTTTTCTTCCCCTATTTTCATTTAGTACTCTTGTGTTCTCTGTCCTTGTTTTCCTGATCTAAGTTGTGCTTTTGATTTTTCAGAGCTATGCCTCTGAGATGTCCCCCGGTCGTACGTCTGTCGTTAGGCAGTGTTCAGATGCTAGACAGGGCTGATCAGGGACTTCCTATCGATCCCCCAGCCGAGCCAGCCTTGGCACCGGTTGTTGTACCAGTTGAGGGCGCTAATGCACAGTTCAAGGAGGGTTTCATGAGGATGGTGCAGGCCTTCCAGGGAGCACCGCCTCCTGCCTCGTCTATGGCAGACTAGACACGGGTTTTCCACCAGTAGCATCTTCCCACGTTCTCGAGGGAGGGAGGACCTCAGGCTGCAGAGTCATGGCTGGAAGCCATGCTGACTATCTTCGAGCATATAGAGACGCCTCCAGAGTGGCGGGTCAAGATCGCCACCTACAAGCTCCGAGACTCCACCAAGAGGTGGTGGGATGTGGTCTCATAGGCGAGTCAACAGCAGGCTATGACTTGGGAGGAGTTCCAGCGAGTGTTCTATGACTTCTTCAACCTAAAGACCCTGAGGGCCGATCGATCTCAGGAGTTCATGAGCTTAGAGCAGGGTACTCTATCTGTCATGGAGTATTCCTCTCATTTCACTGTGCTGCAGCGTTTTACACCCCTTCATGATGGGAGTGGGGTGTTCTTGGAAAGGAAGTTTGAGGATGGGCTCAGGCGGGAGATCCACTCGTAGGTGAACATCTTCCAGCTGACTTCCATTACTTCCATCGTCAATCAGGAACTTATTGCGGAGCACAATCTGAGAGACTCTAGAGCTACAAGTTAGGGCGGTTTTGCTTGCAGAGTTAGCTTTCCTCCATATTACAGCACGAAGCATCGTAGGGATCCAACATGCAGTGATTCGAGGAAGCGAGACGCCTCATCAGGCAGCCAGGTGACATGCTACCAGTGTGGACGGACATGGCACACGAGGCCGCAGTGCCAGATAGACCCCGTGGAATGCCGACCTTGAGGAAAGATGGGCCACCTTCAGCGTTTCTTCCATGTTTCCTCACCAGTAGCAGGTGACCGGGGTTCTTCCATGACTCGTCATTCAGGAGGAGCCCCACCAGTTTCTCACCAGTCGGGAAATTGGAGTTCTTCCGGCCGTTCGGGATGAGGTGTAGGTCGAGGTCGTGGCAGTTATCCACCAGTTCTTCTGCACCAGCAGGGAGGTTCAACTCAGAGTGGTCAGTCAGGGGCACAAGGCCGTGGTGCAGGCCAATCTTTTTCCATGGAGAAGACTTATCATGAGAAGGATCTCGACCCTTCTACTGTTCGAGGCACGATTTTAGTAGCCTCAGTTTTATCTTCAGCCCTTTTCGATACTGGTGCTACACATAGCTTTATCTCTGTTTCTGTTGTGGAGGGCCTTGGACTCTGCATCTTTTCTTCTGCCGACTCGTTGACATAAGACACACCTTTGGGAATGAGGACATCTAGTGTAGGTCAGTTTAGGGAGTTCCCTCTCGAGATTGCAGGGTATCACTTCTTATGGGATCTCTATGTCCTAGAGATGATAGGCTATGATTTCATCCTTGGCATGGACTGGTTGATTCCCTTCCGGGCAGTCGTCGACTGCTATCGCCGAAGAGTCAGTTTCATTTCAATAGAAGGTGAATCTTTCCTTCATAGAGGCGAATGAGACATTCGGGCGAGTCGGGCGGTACTCGAGCATCTTGGTCTAGGAGGGGTGATAACCCAGATTGCTAGTCTTTATCTGGATGATCAGGGGACTCCACAGTTGGACTTTCCTCTAGTGGTGGATCATTTCAGGGATGTCTTTCCAGAGGACTTTTCAGGTTTGCCTCTGAAGCGTGAGGTAGACTTTTCTATTGAGCTCGTGCCAGGAGCGGCACCGATGTCCATTCCTCCCTATAGGATGGACACACCTGAGTTGCAGGAGCTCAATAAGCTGTTGGAGGAGATAAAGGATAAGGGTTTCATCCGACCCAGTACTTCTCCTTGGGGTTTGCCTGTCCTGTTTGCGAAGAAGGCAGATAGTACCCTTTGGCTTTGTGTGGATTATCAGAAGTGGAACCAGTTGATGGTCAAGAACCGATATCCTTTGCCAAGGATCGATGAACTTTTCGAGCAGCTTCGAGGAGCCCGGGTGTTCTCGAAGATCGATTTGAGGTCCGGTTATCATCAGTTGCATGTTAGACCATCATATATACCTCTGACAGCCTTTAGGAGAAGATATAGTCTATACGAGTATACAGTCATGCCTTTCGGACTCACGAACGCACCTGTAGTTTTCATGGCACTGATGAACTGAGTATTCCATCCTTACTTGGATTCCTTAGTCGTGGTCTTTTTGGAAGATATCTTGGTGTACTCTCACACTCGACACGACCATGACACACATCATGATATCATTCTGAGTACACTAAGATAGCATCAACTTTATGCTAAACTCTCGAAGTTCCATTTCTGGATGGATTAGATTCACTTCTTGGGTCACATCATCTTAGAGGCAGGAGTATCTATAGACCCAGAGAAAGTGAGAGTTGTAGTTTCTTGGGAGCAACCGAAGAACATTTTTGAGGTACGGAGCTTCCTAGGTCTGGATAGATACTACAGACGCTTCATTCAGGACTTTTCTCGTCTAGAAGCACCTTTGACAGGTCTGGCCAAGAAGGGGGCGAAGTTCTTATGGTCAGATTCTTGTGAGTCAGCCTTTTAGGAGCTGAAAGGGAGGTTTCCGTCAGCACTGATACTAGTCTTTCCAGAGCCAGGCAAGAGCTACACTGTTTACTGTGATGCTTCGGGTATCGGGCAGGGAGTTGTGCTTATGTAGGGAGATGGAGTCGTTGCGTACGGGTCTCGGCAGTTGAGGCCACATGAGAGGAACTACCCTACGCACGATTTGGAGTTGGCAGCTGTTGTTCATGCCTTACGATGTTGGAGACACTATCTTCTGGAAGATCACTTTGTGGTCTTCATTGACCACAAGAGTCTCAAGTATATCTTCACTCAGCGTGATCTGAATCTGAGGTAGTACAGGTGGGTCAAGTATCATCAGTCTTTTGATTTCAAGCTTGCCTACACGCCGGGAAAGGGAAACACCATGGTAGAGGCATTGAGAAGGAGAACTCAGATTCAGGAAGTTCAGGAGGCAAGTAGTGAGTGGAAGCTGATGGCTCTGTTCTCTGAGATGCATCTGAAGGTGCACGACAGACGGGGACAAACCTTTCTATCTTCTGTAGTTGTTACCTCTATGCTACTTGATCGGGTATGGATGAGGTAGCTATCAGACTCAGAAGGCTTAGTCCTGTGGGAGAGTGTGTCAAGAGGGGACCTTCTTCCGGGATGGACAGTGGGAGATGATGATATCTTGCGTTTCCAAGGATGTGTATGGGTTCCATCAGACATACGCGAGGAGATGATGCTGGATTTCTATTCCTCAGTTTGGGTAGTTCATCCTGGCGTCACTAAGATGTATCGGGATATTCATCACCAGTATTGGTGGCCAGGTATGAAGAAGGATGTTTCTGGTTTTGTCATGAGATGTTCTACTTGTCAGCAGGTGAAAGCAGAGCATCAGCGACCAGCGGGGCTCTTCCAGCAGTTACCCATTCAGGAGTGGAAGTGGAACGATGTTGTGATGGACTTTGTGACTGAGTTTCCGAGATCACCGGGAGGGAACAATTTTGTATGGGTTGTCGTCGACAGGCTTACGAATGTTTCCCACTTCTTACCGATCAAGGAGTCCTTTAGCGTCGATGATCTGGGACGACTTTACATCAGAGAGATCGTTCGTCTGCATGGAGTTCCACGCTCTATTGTTTCAGACAGAGATGTGCGCTTTACCTCTCGGTTCTCTTAGGGACTTCAGAAGGCCATGGGTACACAGGTACTTTTGAGTACAGCATACCATCCCCAGAATGATGGCTAGTCCGAGCCCATGATCAATGTGCTTGAGGATATGCTCCGAGCTTTCATCCTTGACTTTAGCGGTTCTTGGGAGAAGCATATACCTCTGGCAGAGTTTTCCTACAACAACAGTTTCCAGGAGACCATTCAGATGGAACTATATGAGGCTTTGTACGGTAGGACATGACGATCACCCTTATGCTGGCTGGAGGCAGGAGAGGCAGCTTTTCTGGGACCTCGTCTTGTTCTGGAGACTTCAGAGCAGATAGAGCTGATTCGGAAGAGGATGACTACAGCGCAGTCTCGACAGAAGTCTTATGCTAGTCAGCGGAGACGACCTTTGGAGTTCGAAGTCGGTGATCAGGATTTCCTATTTTTCGCACCGAGGTTGGGACCAAAAGGGTTCGGAGACAGGGTAAGCTTTCACCGTGGTACGTCGGGCTGTTTGAGGTCTTGGAGAGAGTGGTGTCGGTCGCCTATCGGTTGCACCTACCTCAGAGGTATCGGGCCATGCATGACATCTTCCACATCTCTCAGCTCTGACATTACTTTTCAGACCCACCTCACGTCTTTCATCCTGAGGAAGTCGAGCTTGAAGCGGATGCGTCGTTCGAGGAGCACCCTATCTGGATTGTCGATCAAAGTACAAAGGTTCTCCGCGGGCGGTCTGTTCCTCTGGTACGAGTGCTATGGCAGCATGGGCGAGTACAGGACGAGACCTGGGAGAGGGAGGCTGATGTACGATCATAGTGGCTGGAGCTGTTCAGGGATTCTTCTTCTCCACCTCGTTAGGGAAATTCAGGGATGAATTTCTTTAAGGGGGGAAGTTTGTAAGAACCTGGATCTTCATTCAGGTATGTTTTCCTTTTTTCTAGAGTTTTTAAGGAAAATAAATTTTCTGGAAATTTCAGAAGTACACGTCATGTACTTTTTGAGTACAAGCCATGTACACTGTTCCGGCTCGAATCCGTGTGCTGGCTGTGTCCGGGCTACACACACGGTGTGTAAGGTTGAGGTGGAGGCCTATTAATTCGGAGTACGGAAAAATTGAAGTACACGCCGTGTACTAAAGAAGTATACGCCGTGTACTTTCTTTTTTTTCATTAAACGGACCAGGGTCGTGCCTAACCCCTATTTCCATCTTCTTCTCCAGTTTTTGACCATCCGTGAGCGACCGTACAGCCGGATCTTCGATGGAGTCCTGCCTCGCCGTCCGTTCTCCGATTCGAGCACGGTCAATTGCGTTGGAATCGAAGCGGTGATTTCTTCCTTCTGCTTTAGCCCTGTTTCTTGATTCCTCCTCATTTCCAAGTTATCATGGGATGAACGTTTTGTGCGTTTTCTCAGATCTACATTTTTCTAGGAGGAATCTATCGTCGAGCTTCATGTATATCGATCTCCTCGGATCAAGGTAGGTGGTTTGTGCCTTTCTGTAGAAAGTTGATGAATTTTATGCGCAAATTCCACCAATACCTGTGAACGGGGTATTGTCTGTTTCCTATTTTTCCCTTGTTTCTTTCCTTCTTTGATTGATTACTTTAGTAGAGGTTATTGCTTGTGATTAGAGTAGTTTTTTTGTGCTCTTATTGCCTTGCCATGCTTGTTCTTCCGGTTTGGAATTTTTCCAGTTTCCATGCCCAGTCGTAAGATTGTGGAACTGTTGTTTTATTATTGCTGTTGAGCCTTAGTTGATATCCAAGTAGTTCTTGAGGTTTACTTGGACGATATACATGCACTGAGCATGTTTAGTTACACTCAGGACCATGAGAACCTAGAGTAGTAGAACAAAGGTAGAATTGATAGAAGGGCTACTCCAGAGTGTCTTTTTAATCACAATGCGAGATCAAAGGGAGAATTTTCGGAAGGGATTCTCTAGAGTGTCTTTTAATTACAAAGAAGTCTATAGGGGGAATTGACATTGAGTTCTTCCCTGGAGAGCCTTTACCACGTTACGAGACTATAGGGGAAATTGACAGTGAGTGCTTCCCTAGAGAGTCTGCTTACTTACGTAGATGAACCAGAGGGGTGAGACTGAGTGTGACTCCCAGAGGGTTTCAAGTACATAGAGGTTGAACCATAGGGTTTAGACTATGAGAGCTACCCAGAGGGTTACCTGTTTTCTTCCTGTTGCTGACTATTTACTTGTGTACTTTGTTTGCCAGAACCGTAGATTGTAGCTGCTTGTGCTTTTCTGTTTACTGCTTCTTGTTTTATTACTGCCATGTATTCATTGACTGTTAGGCACAAATATTTGGGTCATTTCCTATAGGGATTGTATCTCACACCTTTTTTGGGCCATGATTTTGGGCCCAAGCAGACTATGTTGCTGCAGGTATAGATAAGGGCAAGCGCCCTTCTACTTCAGAAACTTGACTCCATCAGGAGCTGGGGAGCATGGGACCGAGCTGTGGCTTGCGATGCTGAGGAGATTATTTTGTTTTTCTTTTGCACTTGATTTTAGTTGTATTTAATCACATTGTTGTGTTTACTATTTTTCTTAGATACTTGTACCTGCTGCATCATTTTCATCATAGTTATATATCTCTATTGCTTCCGTTGTTTGGTTTCTGTTGTTATGCATGTCGTTTACTGCTTCTTCTGTTTATTGTTGTTTTCTTAACTTGTATACCTTACCAAATGATAGAATAGTTTCCCCACCGACTCACCAAGGCCCTCGCTTCTAGTCGGCAGCCTCTGGCGTTCGGGGAAACGTGCTTGAGGTCATGTGGCGAACCGGGTACGGGGCACCAGTGGAGGGGCTCCGGACTCGGGATGTTACACACGACGTCTTCCATGTATCTCAGTTGTGCCTCTATTATTCATACCCATATCACATTCTTCAGCCCAAATATGTTGATCTAGAGGTTGATGCATCCTTTTAGGAGAATTTGATTTGTATCATTGATAGGAGCATGAAGGTTCTCCGAGGCCGATCAGTTCCTCTCGTATGGGTGCTGTCGTAGCATGGATGAGTGTAAAACGAAACATGGGAGCGGGAGACCGACGTACATGCTCAGTGGATAGATTTTTTCACGGCTATATCTTCACCACCCTTGGAAGGGAAATTCGGGGACGAATTGCTTTAATGGGGGAAGTTTGTAAGAACCAGGTTCTTAGTTTTGAGGTACGAGATTCTTCTTTTCTCTTTTCCTTAAGTGTTTTTATGAAAATAAGGAAAATGGGGAGAAATCTTAAATTTTGGAAATACACGTCGTGTACTCTTCAACATGCCATGTACTTTTGGCCGTGTGGGAAGAGTACACAGGGTGTATCCATGTCGGCAACGAAGGGTGTAAATACTGACTACACTCCGGGTAGTGGTCCCTTACATTCCATGTAGTCAGTCGGCATGAAAATAGTAAGGCAGTGGCCAGATGTGCGACAGAACACGCCGTGTACTCAAGGAGACATGCCGTATAGTCATGTCAGAAGGTGAACAGTGCCACACTGGTGGGAAACCGCCAGAGGAATGGTTAAAAAAAGGGAAGTACACACCATGTACTCAGAAGTACACACCTTGTACTTTGTTTTTTTCGCTTAAAATGGCCAGTATCCAACACTGTTCATAGTGAAGGCTTAGAATTGGATGGGAGCTCGTGAGGGGATGACCAAGCCTTCAAGGATCTCCAAATCGAGCATCGGGAATCCGTTTCCACCTCAGACAATCTCGTTGGAACCGCGCGGGTAAGCCCTCTCATCTCCTGGAGTAGTTCTTACCAATTCTTCCTCTAAGGGAAGTTATTTAAGTTTGAATAGGGTTTTATTTCACCTCATATCTACATCGTTCTAGGACGAATCAAGGATCATCATTCGCATATATCGTTCGTGGGTGTTGAAGGTAGGTGGCTTGGTGTTTAATTTTCCAACTATCGTGCGTTTTCTATGTTTTTGAGCTATGAACCCATATTTGGGGTGTCGTGTGTCTGAGACCGGGGATATTTTAAATACCTATAATTATTTAGGTAATTAAATGTGATGTTAAAATGCTGTTTGGGACCACTGTTTGGATCTAGGAGCACCCCGGGGGTGCGTTCCTCTATTTAGCTGTTTGGCCATGATACCCGAGGGTATGCCTTGTTGATATTCTGTGTTACTTTTTCCTTGTGAAGAATTGTATTTTAAATTGCTTGTGATATGTAGAGCATGGCCTGGTTACTTTAGCCTGAGGGCGTTGTTTTACTTTTCCCAAGGGTAGTTGTTATCTTTTCCTGAGGGCAACTTCTTCTGTTCCTGTGGGAAATAGACTTTGTTCCTGAGGGTGACACTATGTATGCCTGAGGGCAAAATCAGTTCTGCTTGTGGGAAAGTACCTGCAGGTTACGTTCCTGATTACCTAATGGTAAGGGTTGAGTGTCTGTGGACACTGACTGGTTACTTAGAAATTCACTGTGGTGTTTTCTTATATAAAATGGATTAAAATAATAATAAAATGGAGATATAACTGGTAAGTTAGTTACTTTTGAGAACTACTTAGTTTATTGCATTTTACTACTGCACACTGTTGTTGCATTCTTCCACAGTTGGGCACGGGCCTTTGGTGGGTACCTACTGGGAATTATTTCTCACACCCTATTTGGGTTATGCTTTTCAGCCCAAACAGATTACATTTCTGCAGGTGTAGATAATAGCAAGGGTCCCTATACAGGTACTTGATTGCTGCTGGGGTGTAGGAGAGCATGGGACCAAGCATTGGTTCGCGACGCCGCTGGCTGTTCTGTTTTACTTTTCTGTACTTTTACTTCAGTTGTAATGTATTGTTTTGCAGTGTAAAATGTTATGGTTGTTTTATAGAATAGTTACATGATGCATCTTCATATATACATGACTGCTGGTTTCCTGTTTTGATATCAGTCATCCATTTCAGTTATATAATTATACTATTTCTGCATCCGCTGTTGTTGTATGTTTATATGATATTCCACTACGCTACACTTTGAAAAATGAGGGCATAGTTTCTACACTATCAGACCTGGGCCCTCACTGCTAGTCGGAAACTTCTAGCGTTTGGGGAAATGCGCTCGAGGTTATGTGGCGAACCAAGTTCGGGGCACCCGTTGAGTGGCACCCGGAACCGGGATGTTACACAGTGAACTGAGCTTCTTCGAGGGTTCTCTGGAGAAGATGATGTGAAGAGATGATCATATGGACATGAAATCTGATTGAGTAGATCATATAGTTGAGGAACTCGATTATAGAATAAATATATTAGATATCATATGGTTCTGGATCATTTAGATCTACAGTAAAGATATCCCACATTGAAACATGCTTAGTATTTCTGTTCCTTTATAATATAAAGTGTGGTTTCAACCCACCATAATTGGTTACAAAGAACTCATATGTTATAAACATTGTGTAAACATCCAATTGCACATTTTTTCTAAACTACTGACCAGTTCAACAATATTCACATTTAAAACCTTAAAATGTGTTGAAATCTTTCACCAAACACTCATTGAAAAGAAATGCAATTCACCAGAAGAATAAATCTCAAAATTTTTATTTGTTTTCAATACTCAAATGATGTTAATATGTTTACTTTTATTTCTCCCTCTTATTGAGAATGAATATAAAGGTAAAATTTGGAGTTTAAACTTCATGCAAGGGTCTTTTAGTTAATAAACTCTATGTATATTTTGGCATGCCTAATGTAAAAAATAAGATAGATTTAACCTAAGAATCAGAGCTATTGAAATCATATAATCTGATTCCATTATCAAACCTATTTCAAAAACTTCACCATATGAAAAAATTTCAAAAATATTACAATGAAATTTCCTGCACACATCTCAATAAATGAATCAGAATGTTCAAGAGAAAAAACAAATTGCTTACCCTTTTAAATTCAAATTAAAAATTTGAGAGTGATCATTATTTTCAGAGTATTGCGAATATTTGGTAGCTTCAAATCATCTATGATCCCTCTTAATGTATTCATCCATAACGTTAAATTACCTGCATGTTAGAATAAAATCATTTATTTAAGGGAATAAGGGGGAACCTATTTGTTCATTAGAAAATGACCTTAGGTTGAGGGTTTCCTCTCAATCTTGATTTTCCATTATTCCTTTTAAACATTGATTTTGAAGAGTTATACTTCATCTCTTGGGCTATTAGATTTATTATTCAATGTTCTTTTCATGACCAATTTGTCCAAAACTTTCACACTTTATAATATTCAAGTCATAATTTGTAGATAACTCCTCATCAACAATAAATTATTCACATGTTACCACATGCTCTTCTTTTTCTATGACAAGATTCAGATCGTTCTCAAATTGTTTCAGATTCCCAAAAAACTAATTGGTGAATATATATTTCTTCACCATCTAAAATATATTTTCAAATTAAATATGGGGAATATCACTTGATAAAAAAACTATTCATTTCTCTACATTATGACATTCTTGACCACATCTACCGTAGAATTCATTCAAACATTCATATAAGTTATGCATTGAAAGTTAGGTGATGTCTTGATCAGAATATTCTATTTTTGATAATCTGACATCATCTTATAAAAAATTTCCCCCTTGATTCATACCTCATCTTTGGTAGTTCCATGTTATACCAGCATGAATAAGATTTATGAACAAACACTCCATAGCACCAAAAGTAGAATCTAGAGCTTTATATTCCAGACTGATAGAAATTTAGCTATGAAGATCGTATTTGTTGCTTTTTTCACAAACTATGAATGTATCTTATTAGGTGGAAATCATCTAGATGAATTAGTACATTATTCCTTTGGGGAAAATGTTTTCTCATTTGTTATTTTAGACCAGTTTGATTCATTCTTGTCTTTAAGACCTGCATTATTAAAACTACCAAATGTATATTGAGATTCATTTGGTTTAGAATCAAAACTTCTCTCTAAACCATTATTCTATGTCTTTAATAGATTCAACCTTAATCTTAAAAGATTTTATAATGTCTTTATTGCGTGTCACAATAGACATGGGGGCTCATCTTTAATCAAGAGAGAAAAGATATACGTGTTAGGTGGAATCACATTTTAATATTAAGATCAGTATTCATTTTTTATATTTTTTTATATTTGTTAATTTTTCCATGGTAATTGAAATTGGACTCCATCGAGTCAACCCACATAGTGAGAATTTGCTGATGACTCCCAGGCTCAAAGACCTCAGGTCCCCAAGTGAATCCCACATACTCGGGCATCATCACGATTTTACTCAATCAAAATAAAATTAAAATAACCAAAAATAGAGATAAAATTCCCAACTTAGAGCCTAATTAATATGGAGTTACGATCCCGAAGTGATTAAATCCACACATTAGGTCAGTCCATTTTTGTACGTTTAATTTTTTTTGTTTTTTTTTATTTTTTTTATTTTTTTTTGAATCTCATGTTAAAATTAAAATGATCACAAAACCTATGCCATTTATTATGGGATACTAAGAACTCCAACTAATACCCCATAATTTAAAGGATGTGCATTGTGTTTTTTTAAAGTATGAAAATATAAATTGTGAAAAATCACATCTAACAACTGCACTTTCCAAAATCTATGCTGACGAACGTAAACTTGCATTAAAATAAAAATCATGGGATAGAAAATTATTTGATATTTAATTTGAAAGCATAAAATTTGTATTATCTTGTTCAAGGTTAATGTATTTTCTCATTCCATGCATTTTTTTAATTTTAAATCCTTTTTTTATTTTTTTTATTTTTTTATGAACAAAAAAGCAATGTTTTTTTCAGCTCCCCCCAAAATTGAGGAACATTGTTTCTAGTGTTTAATGAAAATAAAATTTATATGGAGATAGAGGTATATGATAATAGTTCTAAAATTAAATTGAAATAATAATCCTGGAACAATGTAACTTGGTGGTCGAAGTTGGAGTTCACGATGCTCCCGATTATACCTTTGATCTCTATGCCACTCAAGTAAGACTCATTAATAATAAAAGTTTTGTTTTTATACCTAGAGGAAATATGAATTACCTAAAAATACATCAATCTTAGCTACCCATGAATCATATACACCAACATAATTATAACATAATGGTAACCCCTTAAGGTTACCTTTATTAAAAATAATCAAAAACAAATTGAAAGTAAAAAAACAAATACCTGTTTATTTTGAAAGACCAACCATGAGTAAATGTAATGGTAAAGTCCGGGTTTCCTCCTGAAAAGTGCTTTGTTTAATGTTTTCCCCACATAGACCCTAAATCTATCAAATTTTTTTGATTCATAGGTTGTATTAGTTAACTCCTCCTCTGTTTCTTGTTTATTGAATGATTCAATGAATAGTTTTAACCTATAACCATTGACATTGAATACATGACCACTAGAGGGATCCTGAATCCCTACTACCATAGGAGGGAACACATGATGCACTATTTATGCCCGAATGGCCTGAAGGTCTTCTTTTTTATTTTAATATGGATAATCCCTCTTTTAAGGGTTGAAGGGGAACATGTACATGACCCATAGGCCCAAGGACCAAGGCCCGACTGACTCGCAATACATGACCTGAAGGCCCAGAGGCATTCCATGCCCAATGCATGACCCATAGGCCCAGGACACTTGAACTTCCCCTCACCAGCTTCTGCGTCATTGATCAACTAGCTCCCCACCATGCATTGCCAATCAGCTAGCATTACCCTGTACAAAGCTGAATGGTTCCTGGTCCCAATGGCGGCTCTCATACCCTCTTATTGCTTATCATCTAGCATTCACCAACTTAGTTTACACAGTGGTTTGAGGATGTTATATAGTGTAAAATTTATAAGAAATCCCATACTTAGACATGAGTGAAGATAATGGGCAATTTTAAAAATTGGTTCCCCGATCACTGACTATAGCCCTAGGAATTCCAAAATCCTGAAAATATTTACTCTTTCAAAAATTGAATCACTACATGATGGTCATTGGACTTGGTGGGAATAAAATAAACCAATTTAGAGACATAATCAATATCTAAGAGGATTTAGAGATATCCCCTAGATTTTGGGAAGGGTCCCATGAAATCAATTCCCAAATAATAAAATATTTCAATAACTAGAATGGGAGTGAGGGGAATTTGATTTTTTTGGTAATGGATCCTAATTGCTGACATTGAGGATAACTTTAGACAGAATTTTTAGGAATCCTTAGTGAGGATAGGCCAGTAGAAACCACTTTGTAGGATCTTTGATGTGGTTTTCATTGTGGAAAAGTAGCATCTACATGCCTCTACGTGACATAATTTTTTAATGGACTATTTCTTAGACTCAGGAACACATCTCCCAATGATTTGATCAGGAAAAAACTTGAAGAGGTAAGGATCATCAAACATGTAGTGTTTTAAATCATAAATAAATTTCTTCATATCATGGGTCCTAAGGAATTTTGGAATATCAACTGTGACCAGGTGGTTTTCTATGTCAGCATACCATGAGAAATCATTTACAAAATAGATATACTCATCATGAAAAGAATCATACACATAAATGTGATGTGAGTTTTATTTTAATTACATCCTAGAGAGGTGATCAACTAAAAAATTTTAAACACCCTTTTATCCTTAATTTTGAAATACAAATTTTTAAGAAGAAGGAACCACCTAATCAATCTCTCCTTAGAATATTCTTTTTGTGATAGTTATTCCAGGGATACATGATAGGTGAAGATGATGAAGGGTGATACTAAGTGAAAGGATTTAAATTTATCTAAGGAAAAGAAAAAAAATAATGTAACTCCTTCTCTGTGGTGGTGTAGTTTATTTGTACATCATTTAAATATTTTCATTCATAAGAAATAAAACATTGATTTTTCTCACACCATTGTCCTATAACTACTCCAACAATGAATTCTCTCACATCACACATGAGTTCAAATGGATGCTTCCAATTTGGGGATTTCATGATAGGTGGAGAGATAAGAGATGACTTGAGTGTAGAGAATTATTCCTCACAGCTTTCTGTCGATAAAAATAGAAAATAATTTACCAACAGAGAACAAAGTGGTCAAGAAATAGAGTTGAAATTCTTAATGAACATTCTACAGAAACCAGAATTTTCCTAAGAAGGACCTCAATTCCTTCATATTTTTTGGAGAGGGATTGTGATGAATTATATTAAACATAGATTTATCAACCTCAATCCTTATAGTAGAGACTATATGGCCTACAACTAGTCCTTCATTTTCCATGAAATTGAATTTTTCCTAGTTTAGGATGATATTATTATCCCGTCATCATGATAAAACCCTTTCCAAATTTATAAGGAATCCTTCAAAATTATTTTCAAAGATTGATAATCTCTCCATAAATACCTCTAAAAAATCCCCACTATGTCTGACAAGATTTCTATCATGCACCACTGGAAGGTTCCAGGGGAATTACATAACCCAAAGGGAATACGCTTGAGGGGAAAAGTGCCTGATGGAAAAGTGAAGGTTCTTTTTCCTTAATCTTATAAGGAGACATAAATTTGATTATAACCTGAAAATCTATCATGGAAGTAGTAGTATTGATGATCTTCCACTCACTTGAGGACTTGATCAATAAAGGGAAAAGGAAATGGTCTTTCTTGGTACATGATTGAGCTTCCTATAGTCAGTGTAGACTCTCCATACACTAATAACCCTTGTGGGAAGAAGATCAAAACCCTCATTGGTGATCAAAGTGATTCTATATTTCATTGGAACAACTTGAATTCGGCTTACCCACTCACTCACCACAATGGAGTAGATGATAGCCTCTTTCAACAATAAAAGAATTCCTTTCCTTACCATATACATAAGATTGGGATCGAGTCTTTGGTGAGGTTGACAACATGGTTTGGAGTCATATTCAAGAACAATCCTACAAGTTACAATGAGTGGGAGAATCCACTGAATATCAGAAAAGGGTCTATGCAATTTCACTCTTATTCTTTCTTAGAATATCCAGAATCATTTTATCTTGATTGGATTCAAGATAGAGATAAATGAAAATAAGAAAGGCTCAATTGTCACATAATAATAAATACATGAGTGATGAAGGTAGGACCTTAAATTCATGATTATATTGGTTAAAACTTTTGAAAGAAGGATTTGACTTTGGATCCAACTCTGTTTCTTTTTCCCAATTTCTTGACAGAATTGGTTCCTTTTGAATAGTTGTTTCTGCCAAACAAATTTACAATCAGTTTCATGAATGGGTATGAACTAAATTTTATTTATTTCAATAATGTTACAATTGATTGGTGATTAAATAGAATCCTAAAATGAGCTATCTGAAAGAGATTCAAGACAAGAGAAAAATTTCCCTCATGTGATCAAAGGAAATCAATTTCTTCTTGACTTAAACATGCTTGAATAATTACTTGATGTTCTTATAGTTCACTATCGACACTACAAATCCAATTGAACTCATGGATCTATTCATCATTCCCAATTTGAGAGTTTTCATATTACATGTTCATATAGAGACTCATGTTTCCTAAGGTTATTGTCATGTTCAATTTCTAACTTGAATGATTGAGTTGATTGTTTCTAAGAAGGTTCAAAAAGGATAAAGGTGGTTTTCTCCCTAGATCCTAATATTGAGTAATTTTCAAGGACAATGAAGTCAGGAGGGTAAAATAAATTTTTAACATTCACATAAATATCCTTTAAAATCCCCTTTAGAACTTGAATACTACAATCATCAAGTTGAAGAGTGACTGATGGGGGTTGGAGTTACTCAATCCCTAAATGGAAATTCATGGCACATGGGATTTGGTTAACACTAGCTCCAAGATCAAAAAGGGATTTTACAACTTTGTTCTCTCGTATCTCAACATTGATGTATAGATATCCTGGATCTTTCAAAATTGGTGGAATGGTCCCTCGAATGGTGGTACGCACATTAGTATCCAAATTGGATTTGATTTTTATGTGAAAATTTATTTTTAAAAGTGGACAAGTTCTTAAGGTACATTGAGTAGTCAATAATGGTTTGGATTGCATCAATAATTGGGGTGTTCAACTAAACCTTATTGAATATTTACCTCAAAATCTCATTCAGTTTTGGTTTAGATTTTTCTCTCATGCATTAAGGGAAGGGAGAATGTTGTTTGAGTATTTATTATTATTGTGGTTCATTCACATTCCCATTGGGGTTTTTAGAATTTGTGGGTGGTTCTTAATCATTTTCACATGTTGTTAAAACTTTTAAGGGTTCTAGAATGGTTGGATTAGGTTTCTCAATGTATTTCCCACTTCTTAAAATAATTACCACTTTTATTTTATCATGAGTGGTTTGTGTGTGACTTGATTCTCCCTTTAAGGTTGAGGATTGTACTTCCTAAGTAGGCATGGGTGTCTTCCCAGTTTTAATGGGTTTCACTTCATGTTTAATGAATGAGACATATAATTTCATTTTCTCTATTTTTTTATACAACTATTCAAGAATTAGTAGAGGAACAGATTGGGTAGGGGCTTGTGATGGTTGGTTTATCCCAGGAGGATACATTGGTTATTGGATAGGTTGTTGAATGGGTTGCTGGATGGGTTACTGGTATTGGATAGGAGGATGTTGGTATTGAGTTGGTTGTGGTTGGAACTGGTTATGGTTTTGAAAATTTTGTGGAGGGTAGGGGTTTAGTCCTTATGGATGACTAGGTTTTTGGATAAGTTGTTGGTTATCTTTCCAACGGAATCCTAGATGGTCGTTTTATATTGGATTGAAAGTTGTTTTGGTACTAAAACTTCTAAAATTTAAAAGCATTGATCTCTTCTAGTTGTCCTCCTAAAATAACATCTTTAATGGAAGTGATGGTTGGGCAGTTTCTGTCTTATGGTCATGTTTGTCAAAAATTGTGCAAACATGGTCAACAGTTTGAATTTTATGGAACTTCCTAAGATCAATCTCCTCAACCTTCCTAGTGAGCGCAATAAGTTTTTTCCTAAGGATTTCCACTTTCCTAAGTGTGTTAATTCCACCATATTTGGGTGGCTTCTCAAAGTAGGGTGATGTTCCCCATGTTTGGTATTGTTCCTCCAGTCCTTCTTGATACTTGTATGCATCATTTGGGGCTTTATTATTGAAGATTAAATTACACCTAATATTAATGAATTGTTTGTTTTCTAGACCCAACCCTTCATAGAAAATATGAACTTGTTATAGGATTGAGAATCCATGGTGAAGTACCTTGTTGAGTGTGTCTTTTATCCTTTCCTATGTTTCATAAAATGAATCCACTTATTTTAAAAAAAATTGGATTCTCTTTTTAAGTGAGTTTATTTTGTGTTGGGGGAAGTATTTTTTGTTTAAATCTACTTGAAATTAGTCCCATGAGTGAATTGATGTAGAGATAAAATAATTTGACCACTTTTTTTCATCCTTAAGTGAGAATATAAAGATCATCATCTTATCTGAATCAAGTTTATGTGGTGGGCACATGGTTTCAACAATGTCGTTGAACTCTTTGACATAAAGTAATGGAATTTCCAACTCCATCCCACGGTATATGGGAAGGTGGTTTAGGACATGAAGTTTGAAGACATAGTGTGCTTCTCCTAGGGAAACATTCATAATGTAAGAGGGTTTATTGGTCCAGGAAGGTGTGAGGTAGTCATTCATGGTTTGATCGACCACATTCCCCAATTTTGGGTTTGCCTCATTTGGATATCTATTTTGGTTTCCACCAGGGTTTATGAGTTGGTTTGTTTGAATACCCTCCATTGAAATAGGATCAATTTTGGAATTGGGTATAGTAGAAATATTAATATCTAATGGAATGAGTTCCCTTAGTTTACTTGACTACCCAACCCTAGGACTATCAACCCTAATAGGTAGGATCGATTGGTCACTTGTATAGGCTTACATGCGCTAAGAAAAGTGAAAACAAAAGAAATGAGAAAAGATAAGAGAACTTGAGGAGAGGAAAGAGAAATTGGGGATAATAGAATGAGTGTTGAGATAAATTACTTGGGTCCCCATAAATGGTTTCAAAATTTCATCTCATCCAAATTTACCAAAGTTTTTAGGGTTAAGCGGTCACTTGTAGTGTAGGTTGGGTTGTCGAATCCCTAGAGACCTAAGAAGAAACCAACAGAAACGTACATTATATAGATTGTTTCTGTCCATTAAGTGGAAAAATTTGGGTTGATTTTAGAGAGGTTTAAGTGATATCTGAGATTCTTATGTGAATTCAATTTAAAATAATGAGCTAATTATAGGTTATCACTTGGGGTGGATTTAATGAATTCCTTTTTAAAAATTTGAATTTCATTAACTTGATAAAGCTTCATTCAATGAAATCAATGTAACCTCATCAGTTTCTACATTAACACCTTCAAAAAAACATACTAATAACCTATATAATTGTATTAAAATATTAATTATAAATCCTAGGTAAAGGATATTATTATCACATGAAATGTGCAGCGATAAAATTCAAAAAGGAAGGGGAAGAGAAAAGATCATTGAATGAAAAAATAAAATAAAATAAAATGTTAAATGATTATTGAGTAAGAAATAAAATCCAATAAAACCCCTTACTACTACCTTGGATCAAACCATACGAGGTTTATACCTCCATTAATTCCATTCTATAAATGGAATCAAGAATTAGACTCATGATGGATGAGTTGAAGGAGTGAAAACAATAAAAAGAAAAGGATCACTCCACTATTGTGTGAATAATTTCAAAACTTTTGGTGTGAATAAAATTAAAAAAATGAGATAATGGAATAAATATGATATGAATAATAATATAATAAGAGTATAATAAGAACTTTTATTTAGAATATAAGGTGAATTGATCAACTTACATGAGAAAGGAATGCTATTACAAACACAAAGAGGCACCATAACATTAAAATGAAATAAATCACAAAATATGATTAACTCATAAACAACCATTTCCTTAAATAAGTGTTTCAAGAGTCTTTGGTGTAGCCTTAAATATTCTATGTCTCCTTAATTAATGTCCATCATCTAAGGTGGGTGGAAAGTTAATGGAGAGTATACTTTCCCACCCTTGACAAATAATCTAAGCCAACTTACATTTCTCCAATAAGTGTATCCAAAAGAGCATATAGTTGGAAGAATTTGAGTAATACATAGAAGGAAAATATGAATATAAGGATTTAACTTGACATTTTGTAAAATTTAATCTGAAAAATAGTTTATTTTTTTGAGTTATGATTTAAATGGTGGGATGTAATTCTGTACTGTAGAATCTGGCCGAGAATTTGATCATCAAATTGGAAACCTACAACTCCATTCAAAAATACAAATTATCTTAGGAAACTATTGAATGAAATTTACCCCAAGATGTATTATATCTATAGTTAAATTTTGTGAATAATTGGGCTTATATATTTTCTGATATAGTAATTTTATTGGGATTATGTTGAGTTTACTTTGCCCTAAATATTCTTAGTTCAAGGCCCACTTTGGTGGTCTTCCAATGGGAATCTTCACGTGCTCCAAAAGGATGAATTGTTCCTTATAATATGAGAGAACTGAAAATAAAATATGAAAACAAAATCAATACCATTAGATATTTTATATGGTGTTAAAAAATGTATCATGTAATAGTGAATTTTAAGAAATAATTACAATATAGATGTGAAAAGATGTTCAAAGTGTAAAATTCACAAAAATAGTGTTTATGAATAATTAAGAACATGAATATTATAATATAAAAAATGAATATTATCCACTTTCATTGGATAATAATTCTTTTTTGATCTTCTTCAACTCAATTTGAGATACAAGGCATATAGATTTTTCCCCAGATAATTCTTCCTCTTTCTCAACAATCCTTTATTCAAGATCTTTCACCATTTTCTAAAATTCAGATAATTTTAGATGATTTTGGATATTCTCTTCATCAAATAATAATTATTCATTATAACAATATTTCTTTCCAATATTTTTTAGTTTTTCTTCGTTCTTATATATCTTCATCGTTTATTCTCTAATCTAATTAAGATTAATATCCACTTTCTTGATACATTCTTTATTCTCAAAGGATATCTTGTCAATTTATTTCTTCAGTTTTTTCTTTCACTTCATGATTTGAATATTATATACAAGAGTAGCTTAAAAAATATTTTTTAACATCCATTCTAAATTAGTTTTCTCATCACCTTCAAACGAGTCTCTAGATTTATTAGATTTACACATAAAGCACATTTGATTCTTAGAATATCTTCCATCTTCTAACTCACAACTTGATGATGTAAATTCATCTATTAATATACTAATTTTATTTCTATTATTTTAGGTAAATAAATTTCTTTGATTCTTCTCCTTCCTTTTCAAATATTTGTTATCCTCTTCATCTACTGCAATATCATCATCCTTCATCTTAGGAAGGTTATAAGCAAAATGATCACTGTTGTGAAAATTCTAGCACATTGGTGGTTGTTTTCTATTTCCATTACTTCATCACCTATTGAAGATTATTATAAACAATGTCATAATTTGTATGAATTTTTGTTAAACTTATTCATCCTAATAATCAATTGATTATGGTTCATCTTTGATTTTAGTTTTACCATTTATCATTGATTCAAAGGTTATCTCATACCATTCATTTTTCTTAAATGTTGACACTTGTCTCATTTCATAAGATATGAGAGCACTATGATGTTCACCCAAAGATAGTCATTCTCTATCTTCTAGTATAGAAATATTTGCGTCAAATCTATCTAGGAAATTTCTCACAATCCTTTTCACAATAATAGAATCATCAAGACTCTCTACAAAACCTCTGATATTGCTGACAATTTCATTCACTCTTGTGAATCAATCATCAATAATTTCATCATCATTAATTTTGATACCTTTTAATTTTCTTCTCCAGATTATAAACTTAGATTCTCTAACTTTAAAATTTCCTTCATAACTACTTCTTAGTTTATCCCAAATTTCCTTGGTAGTTTGGAGGCTCATCACTTTAGTGTAAATTTTTCTGATAAAGCCATCAAGATTTCATTCTGAGCCTTTCCGTCAACTTAAATATTTCTCTTATTAGCTTGAGTCAATGAAATATACAAATTGACAGGTGGGAAACCCACTTTTGCTTCACCTCTCACTTCCAATACAAGAGATAGAAGGTAAAGAAGTATCCTATTATTCTAGCTATGGTAGTTAATTCCATAAAAAGTAGGGATTACTTATCTATTCACTTAATTCAAGTTATCCATTTCTCAGAGAGTTTTTAGATCTATAGAGGGTACCTTCTACTTTGACACCAATTTATGTTTCCAAGGATCAGTTAGACACAACTGCAGGGGGGGAGAGGTGGGGGTAAATCAGTGGTATGAGGTTTTTAAAAAATATTTTACTTTTGATTCAAAATATGTGATTAATTAATGTCTCTATCCCTCATATTTAATACCCAACCCCACCCTAAAAGAAATAAAAAAAATAAAACATTGCATATATGTATTTACAAGGTTCGATAAAAATACCTACTCCTTTGCATGTTGGTTAGACCCCCCCAACATGGATTCTCCACTATATTACAAAGGTAATTGGTTAGACCCCCCAATTACAAACTTGTTATACCACCAATTCAAATCATCCTACAATAGTTGGTTAGACCCCCCAACTTCACATTCTTCATAGTGATTAGTTAACCTCCCAATCACAATGTTCAAAAAACTAGTTAGACCCCCTCCCCCCAATCGCAGATTTCAACTTCAGATGATTGATCCTCTATAGACAGATAAATTGAAGATATTCCTCCACAAACTCATTGAATCTCACTAGATTGTGTGAAATCTCAAGTACCTTTTCATATATGCTGAAATTTCTCAAATAATATATGATCATTGTATATGGTCCGCTACCTTAGTACAACACTTCTTGGGTATGAATTCTTTCTTCTAATGAAGACCCATCCTCACTAAATACTAAAATCATGGACACGCAAATTGTTCTAAATCCCTAATAGTAAAACTTTCCAGACTCTAGTTTTAGATCACTGCACACTAATCATGCAATTTATATTATATATGTGTTTCATCCAACTTC
The DNA here is from genome assembly GCA_963277665.1 of Viscum album. NCBI lineage: Eukaryota > Viridiplantae > Streptophyta > Magnoliopsida > Santalales > Viscaceae > Viscum > Viscum album. The sequence continues at coordinate 1,059,601,371 of OY728133.1, forward strand.
ATGCACATATAAAGTATACTGCATTGTCTTGTTAAATTATTCATTACTAAATCATGTGTATTCATATTCCCTTATGTCAATGATATTTCATGTGCATGTGCATATAAGTGTTGTTTCGTGAATGCACACACAAATTTATTTTTTTCATTCATGATTAATTTGTATATAAACATTCATTTTCCACAATTATTTCCTGAAAAAACAATCACAAACACTTGTTTTCCATACTTCTCAATCAAACAAAGTGTGTATAATATTTTTTTCATTCAATGTACACTCACTTTCCTATCAACTCTTCATACACATAGGTGTATGCATGAGATCTCATGACTTCTTGTTTTTGGTTATGCACAACAATTCCTTTGTGAATTGCTCCTTCATGACAAAATAGTGAAACACCAACTATGTTTCTTTTTTATTATGTGTAAGAGATTATCACACTACTTCTTGGATTCATAGTGTGAACACATAACTCAAAAAAACCCTCTCTATAAGCACATACTCACCATTCATCACACAAGAGTATACTTATATTTAATGTTTCCTTCATAAAAACCTCCACATAGGTATAATGTATGGGATCTTGAATTATCATGGAAACTAGGGAGATATAATAAGGATATCAAGTTCAAAAGTGTCTTTTCAGAACACAGTTCATTGCTAAGAAAAACTAGTGTTCAATGCATATGTAGTTTTATCATGGAATCAATTCCTCTTCACAGAAGAAGAATATTTTGTGAACTAATATTCTATGATCCAAATGATATTAAAGGGGATATTTCTTCATGAAACAAAGTTATATAAAACTCAACTGACTCTCATGGGTGTACACCATAACATATATAGGCAATAATCACCTGACTTTAATGTGTAAACTTCTTCTGTTTTGCAAATCCAGAATCATTATCTCTAAATATCAATCTTTTTTAACTCACTATATTTATTTCATTTTAACCTCATTAAATGATGAAAATAGAGTTTCATCACATATTGATCATCTTTATATATTATAATGATGATGAGATGATGATAAGCCTTCAATCGAGCTTCAATCGATATAGACCAAAGATCCCGATGAACTGAGATTATTTGATGAATTTTTAGAGAAGATGACATGAAGTGACGATCAGACAACCAGGAAATTTGATTGATTAGATTATATTGTTTAGGAAATCAGAAATATATTCAGATTTCCAGAATAAATCAATCATATATTAGATGGTTCTATTTCATTTGGAGCTGTAGGAAAGACATCCCACATGAAAACACGTTTAGTATTTCTACTCTTTTATAATACAAGGTGTGACTTCAACAAACTGGAAATGGTTTCTAAGTTCACCTATCACTATCTGGCACTTCCCTGTGCGAGGGGATCCTCCTCCGTCATGCTTCCCTACATGGTGGTTTCTCCCCTATGCATTCAACCCTATGTGCACACACCTCAGACCACAATGTAGCCACCTCGTTGGCTTCATATGGCTCCCTCATCTTTGGTTGACCCCTCTAAGGTCGCACATAAGGCTCTAGTCAAGCCAACGAGGTCTTTCAAGTTGGCGGGATATCTTTTTAGAGTAAAACCATAGAAAAACATAACCAAAAAGATAAACTTTATCAAGGTAAAATTCAATTATTCCAACCTTCTCAAAATAAAAATTAATTTTTTTTCATGGTCATAATGAATCCTCTAGGCCAAAAAACTCAATTTCTCTCTATTTTAAATTCAATAACAAATTCCAATTCATCCAATGTTATAAACACTATTTCAATAACCAATGACACATGTTTTCATAACTACTTACTAATTTAAAAAATCATCACATTTAAACCCTTAAATCATATTGAAATATTTCACTAAACACTCATTTATATAAAATTCAATTCATTAGACACTTCACCATTCAGCTTTTAAAATGTGGTATCACATGCATCTGACCATGATAACTTTACACCCTTCTTATTCATGATCATAAGAGGTGTTTCTATGCATGATAAGTTCTATATAAAGAACCTATTATATCCAAATAGCCCCAATAAATTTTATATATAAAATAATTTCTTGGAATGATCCTAGAAAATCAAATCTCTCACCTTCTCTAGGTCAAATGAAACTAGTAATTAAGATAATATGACCAACGAAGTGAATCTTATACATATATGAGTTTCACTTTGGATCTTATCATATAATTGATGATTCTTTAGTGTGTCCAACATGATCTCAAGATTTTTAACATCATAATTGTTTGTGTTATAATACACCATGATATCATCCACGAATACCACTATAAATGAATCGAGATTTGGATGGAAAACTCAATTTAACAGTTCTAGGAAAAAATGATTGAGTGTTTGTGAGAATGAAAAACATAACCAGACACTCATGTAGACCACACCTTCTATGAAAATATATATGAGGTATTTCTGAAGGTTTAACATGAACTTAATTATAAACTAATCTCATATCAATCTTTGAGAAACCTGAGTTCCTTAGGGATGGTAAACAATATCATATATCCATAGAAAAAGGATACTAGTTTTTAACCATAAATTGGTTCAATTTATAGAAATCCACACAGGAATGAAGGGTTCCATCCTACTTCTTGGAAAAAAGGACTTGAGAAACTCATAAATAATTATTGGTCCACATAAACCCATTTTATTCCAAGTCCTCTAGCAACCTATTAAGCTATTACAACATAGTTGTAGACATCCAATAAGGAGTAATAGATACTGGTGCACCTCCAGGAACTATCTTGATGGAATCCTCTATCTCTCTCTTAAGAGGTAGTATAGAATAGTTATCTAGGAAAATGTACAAAAAATGATAAACCAATGGATAGAATACATCCTAAATCATTATATTATAATCCTAATATAAGCTAGAAATTTTGGATATCATCTCACACATACCACGATATTTGGGTCCAGCTCGACCCACATCGACATCCCAGTCACCATAGTGAATTAAAACCTTTCACTCTGGTGATATAAAAGTATCAATATGATTATATAAATCAATGAAATCATGATAGAGAACCAAAAAGTACATCTAAATAATGATGTATAACCTTTTCATATTGAGCACAAAGGGTTCACATATGAAATTTAAAGACCTCGAAATTCTGTGGATTTTTTTTAAAAAAAATACATGGGAATTTTACGAGCCCGCAAAGACTGACGGTGTGTGATTCCGAGGCACGATGTGGCCAGAATCAATTTCTGATGTTTTGTTCGGGTACGTTTAGTAAACGTACGAGCGAGATTTTATAAATTTTGAACCGATTCTAAGAATTGAAATATGAGGGCACTGTTGAACTCGCAACACCGATATATGCTTAAGAAGACTACCACCTCGATGGCAGATGGTTGAGAATTAAAGTTAGTTGTTGGGTTTTACGTGGGAATAATAAAATAAATTAAGTGCTTGTCATAATTTATTTGTATTAGTTATTTCCACCATGTGGAAGTTGGGGTGGGGACCGCCACACCTTGACCTCCCATGAGAGGTTATGGTGGCAGGGCCCACATGAACTCAACCTCCCATGTGAGGATTAAATTTGGTGGGGACCACCCGAGTTGGAAGCCCCTAGAACTCCCCTCATTAATGAGGGGGAGCCTCTTGATCTCCTCTACACTTAATGGTGCCAGACCACCCCATTTAATTAATTAAGACAAATCAATTAATTAAATTCCTCTTTTTGAATTTATGAAAATGAACAAAATAGGCCACATAATCCATTATTTCATGGGGGCTATTCTTTTATTGAAATGGAGGATTTAGGAGAGGAGGATCTCTGGGAGATAGAACGCCTACGAGGAAAGGCTCGCCGATGAAGAATGCCGACCTTCTTCGCCCTTTTTCATTACGATTTCCTTACAAAGTGGTACATACTCACCTACTACGAAAGACATCCATACATACTCCTCCTCACCTCCAACGAACGATATGAGGTAGGGGTTCGATCTTGTTTTGTTTATAGTTCTTTGTTTTCCTTCGTGGATTATAATTTGGAGCTGCTTGATATCACCTTAATACGGAGGGCGCGGGCCGAACAAATAAGGCTCAACCCCTCCGCATTCCTTGAGGATTTCTGATGCTAATAAAGAAATGAGACTGAAATGTGAGACTCTCATCAACGATTACTGTGGATTGAAGGAAATTACCCAAGGAGAGAACGACTTCTTACAGAACGAGAATCGGGCCACCTGAGCTCATCCAGTGACCCGCAGAAAGATAATCGGCTGATGGAACTAATGTACATCAACGTGTGGCGGTGGCGGCACAACCGCACCTCTGGAGGATAAGTCGCGGCTCCTAGATGCGGTGGTGTAGTGGTGGCTGGCGCAAGGCCGACCATGAATGAAACTGGCAGCTCAAGCCGCTGGGTCGACCGGGAAGGCGCGATGCAATAGGCGTCGTGCGGTGGATCGAAGGAGGGCCGCAGCCCCTAGCTTCGGCTGTCCACTAGAGGCCAGCTCATGACTGGTCACAAAAAGGTCCGGCGACACAAGCTTCCGGGTCGCCGGAGGAGGCGCGGCGCATTTGGTGTCGCGCGGGAGTCAGCTGGCCGCTCGGCCAGTCGGGAGCAGCGGGACCCAACACTGGTCCCGCGTGACGCGGACCGGTGCCACCTGGTGCCGGTTTTCCTTACACTCGAACGTCATATCCATTTGGGTTACCAGGGGGCACGCGACCTCCCCCTAGGTTCGGCTAGGGTAGACCCCACCAACCACATGGGCCGCTAGTTACGTGGGCCGCCAGCACGGACCGTCGGGCCGGACCCAGTGCGATTCGGGCCGCCCCCGCGGGTAAGGCTGCCCCCGTGGACCGGGTTGGACCCGCGGACCAGGTCGGACCTGCAGACCGGGTCGAACCCCAGTCCGTACCCGAGTCGGGTCGGGTCGGTCCGACTGGGCTGGACCAGACCCGGATCCGTTTTGGCCTATTTTTATCTTTTCGCCCATAACATGGGCTACAGGTGTCCGATTGACGAACCTTCTACGGAGACAGAAATATTGTAGTGAGACGGTTCTTTTGGTATACCCCAATTGAGGTTTGGACATAGTTGGGGTACAACCAGGTTGGATTAAACATAAATCCAACCGGGCCCTCGGAACGGAAATGCTAATAACTAACAGACCGAGCATCTGATTGACGCGTCGTCTGTTGTGTTGAGACCCCTATGACGATACGGACCTTTGAGAAACTTATTCATGGTAATTTGTGGCAGTTTACGTGTTGAAACTTGGATTGAGGTGCGGACCCTCCCAGAATCAAACGTGCTTTGTGGATACCCTGTGGCTAAATGTGCACTGAGGACTGTTCCTGGATCATGTGTTGGTCTGAAAGTTCTGACTTCTGTTCCTGGATCATGTGTTGGTCTGACAGAATATATGGTCCTAGATCATGTTTTGGTCCAACATCTTTGACGACTATTCTTGGATCATGTGTTGGTCCGACAGTTCTGACTTCTATTCTAGGGTCATGTGTTGGTCCAACAGAAAAGCTACTCCTAGATCCTATGTTGGTCCGAATGCTTAGATGATTCAGTGGATATATCTAATCATCTCTATATCTCTACATAAGTTATGTACCTATGTGAGCTGAGTCAGTAAATCTTGTGTTTCCTCATGATTGAGATGGATTACTTGATAACTTAGGTATATGTATGGGCATAAACCTAAGTGGGGTTATCTGTTGATTTCATACTTTTTGGTTTATCCTAGTTGGATTTTGTGAGACCTTGAGGGTATCGGGGTCCTTACTGAGTATTGTTATACTCACCCCAGCATGGGGTATGCCCTCACCTCATTGTGTTGGATGCAGACGAAGAAGAGAGCTGACTGAGGCTGAGTAGCAGGACTGGACGATACCTGGAGGTGGACCCTATGACGAGTCGGTGCACGAAGAAGACTGGCGGATGTGGAGTGCTGAGGAGGCCATCTGTTCCTGGCCTTCAGGTAGGAGCCCCGAAGGAAAACCCTATGGGTATTTTACATTTCTTCATATATACATGCTTTTCAGTTGTACTTTCTTTTCAATTGTACTTGTACCTTCATGTTGGGATTGTATTTATGGCCCCTTTACTTTTTCAACACTCTTTTGTATATAGATTTACTTAGTGTTTTTCTTTTAGCTCATACTCTGTTTTTTGAGGTTACTCTATATAAATGCAATTCCTTCCCAGTTTAAGGAAATTACGCCTTTGGTGCTAGTCACCATCCCCTAGCCAATGGAAGGTGGGCTAGGGGTAGTCACGACATTGGCCCTGAGGGATGGTTCGTGACAAATTGGTATCATAGGAGTTGGTTCTACCACAAAACTTAGGACTCTGATCTTTCTTATCTGTGAAGCAATAGTGTTAAGGATACTGAGTGTGGTTTTCAATTCACGGAGTCCAATTTTGGTGCATCTATAAGGCCTCAGCCTTAAACCTTACTTAATCTTGAGTTATTACAAGATTACACATTGAGGATCTTTTCAGGTTTTGTGTTTTAGAGAATTAGATCATGAAACTTGCATTACATTCCACATTTAAACAAAGTGGTTACATAAAAGACAGTATTCATTCTTCCCATCAACGGAAACATATTTAAAATATAACACGGATTCTTTCTTGACACATCCTTGACACTATCATCACATCATGTACCTTTCCCTTGACCTGTGAAAAACATTTCAAAAACATGGGATGAGCATAAAAAGCTCAGTAAGAGTTATAAAAATATGGAAAGGAAACATGAGTTCATATATACATTAGAATGAAATCACACTTTACCCATAAAACATAGGTATATCAAATCATGAATAAATCATAGAAAACATAAGACATAAAGGTAACTTGAGGCATTCATAACATTCTTACATAGGGAGTAACCCTCTTGGTTACGTTTGGAATACCCATCACAGTACATTCCCTAAATCTCTTCAGAGAAACCTTAACGTTTCACTCCTTCGCATTACCCAATGCATTATAGAGCTATATCGGGCTCACCCGCCCTTAGTTTATCACGGAACCACCCATTTTCATAACAATACCCAAGAACCATAACATAAATGTATCACATAAAACATGCATAAAGGAAACATAACATTTCCACATTTCAATCACAATATAACATTTTAGTATATTGAAATAATGAATCCACTCAAAAAGAAACCATTTCCAAAACCATTTAAAACATTTAATAAAGAGATTTTTGAATCAAAGTGTCCCATACCACCTGGAAGCTTAAAATTTTAAACCATTAATATCCATATAAATAAATACTTAAAACCATTTTGAAAACATGTATATTAATAAGAACAAATAATTAAAACATTTAAAACGATATTTTGGTTAAAGGGGTTTTACCAAAATTAGCGACACTTGAATACAATAATTGACGAATAACATTTAGTAAGAAATTTATAATATCATGAGAATAAGTGGATTCATGATATAATACTCCAAAGGACAGTATATACACCTTATAATAGTGAATTGGTGCATAACAACAATGAACCCTCAATAGAAATGTCAAATGTGATGAAATCCCTTATAAAGAAGGTATCCTTAAATTAAGAACAAATCAACTCAAAAATATGTGTGACAAATATAAATACACCCAATATAAGTGGATATTAAGTGTAAAACAATAAAAGGTCATTCACACATATTCAATGGATGACATATTCAATGACTACATGTTGAACCCAAAGAAATCGAAATTGGGTTAAAAAGTTCCCTTGACAGCCTAACGGCATCACATCAAAATGAGTTGATGAGAGATAAAAAGTGTATCTCATCACTTGGACATAAAATTTACGTCAATAAGGATATATGAGAACATATCCTAACATAACAATATGTAAATTAAAAGACCCAACAAAAGAAGTCTTTTAAAAAAAAGGAGGGTGAAAGGTTCCCTTACCGACTTGGGTATCTTTCAAAACATACACCCCATGAAAGAAGGAAAATAGATCATTGATGTTAATACACATAAAAGAAGTTATATTACATAAATAGTAGAATAATTGGAAGTACATACACCACTCAATGGAATTTGTGGCAAATGTAGCATAAATCTCACGGAAATAAAAGTGAGATGAAAAATCCCTTACGAAAACTCGGCAGCCTAACGACGCCACTTAAAACATCCAAAATGGATTGATGAAAGGAAATAGGGTCTCTAATAACATGAAAATAAAGTTTACAGAAAGATGAATATAAAATAACATCCCCCCAACATTACAATGAGGAGCTTAAAAGAAGTGACATAAAGGAGAGTACTTAAAAGAAAGAGAGGGGATAGATCTATTACGAAAATTCGGCAGCCTAACGGTGCCACTCAAAACTCCCAAAATGGATTGATGAGAGAGAATAGGGTCTCTCATCACATGAACATAAAAATTACAGTATGTTTAATATAAAATATCATCCCAATAACAAGAAATATGAGCTTTAAAAGGAATGACATAAAAGTGTGTACTTAAAAAGAAAGAGAGGAGTAGGATCCCTTACCTCGGGTCCGACTTGACTCGATCGTTCTTTAATCTCCTGAATAATAAACTTGAGTAAATTTATAATTCCTTAAGAACCTTTTTGAAGTTAATTATTCCTTTTATATCACTTATTACCATTTCATAAACATTATGTAATCATTTAAGTTAATAATATTTGTTTTGCCGATATTTTGTTCTTAAGTCGAAAGTGGACTTCTTACAATTACATGTTGTTCGTGTGGCCAAATGTTTATTATATCCAGAATTGTATTCATGATTTAGATATCATATATGTCATATATATCCAGTAAATTCATGTATTTATAACATTACATAATCATTTAGAGGTAAGAAATGAAATGCACCGTTCATGGAGACGGTAAGCCGTACGTACGCATGAACGCTACTTTCATTTCTATTTCGTATTTTATAGAATGGAATCATAATGATATAAATGTATATTATAATTACAGTATAATATCACATATAATATCATAGTTCCATCCTTTATACATCCCACATATGGTATTTAACGAATCAAATCACTTTGAGGGGGCGGCAGTCTGCACTTCCTTAAATGAAGATATCGCGTTTACCCATAATGGAAACCATAAAGGTATGCCCAAAATGAAAAAAAAACAGAATCTTAAGGAAAGCATAAACATATTATATATCATATATAAAAATATTTACATCATAATGTCCACCTTTTAAGGTGTTAAATGAGTATTGAACAATCATTGTTTCGGGAGGCAGAATTTCGCCATCCACGGAAACCGTATGTTCTTTAACCATTTGATGTAGTTGTGTGTGAGTGTAGCTCAAATAAATCTTATAACAACATCATAGTATATTGCAGATACTGGTTTTGTTACAAAAGAAGTAAATAAAAAGATTTTAGGGGGTTGGAGAAGAAAAATAAAACAAATGAACATGAGAGAATGAATTACCTTTAAAAGTGTAACTCCTTTAGATTTGAGCCTAAAGGCTTCCTTTGAAAGGATTCTACCCAAAGGGAATCCTCTAGGATGAGGAGAGGGATGTGGAGAGAGTACATGGGCAGGGGTTGGCCGATCCAAAGGCTTGAGGAGTGTGTGAAATGAGGTAGAGGTGGGGGCCTTTTATAAGAGGAGAGGAGGGGCACTTTTGGAAAGTAAGAAATATTACTTTATTTGAAAATGTGTTTCGGTTTTAAAAGGTCCCACATTGATATAATTCGTGGATAAGGTGATAAGGGTTCGAAAGCCACCCATCAAATAAGTTTTTGACATGTTTAGGTCATAGAGTTTACATTATCTTCTCATTTTATTTAAATCGTCAGATAATGATGTCATCGCTGCATCATTATGATGTCATAAATAATTTAATTTATTTAATGTCTAAAAATTATAAAAAAATTACTATGATGTAGGAAATCTTTTTAGATTTCCAATTAATATTTATAATAAAAAATCTGACTTGTATATCCCCACTTAAAAATTGTTTTAGTAAAACATATCATGTTTGTGTCATTTTTACTTTTACATTAAATAAAAAGTTATTTATGTCATTTCCCAACCAAAGTGGCTCCATGGGGTCCCCAAGTTGACCCATGGCTTGTCTTGGTCGGCCATTACATATCCAATGAGGTTAGGACATGTGTCAAGTTCATTTCATATTATTAAAACATTATTTTTACCTTAAACAACACTAATTACCTCTAATCGCGATTAAAAACTTAATAAGTTACTATTCACCAAAAAATTATTTTTATCCCATTGAACCACATTTTACTTCTTAATGACAACCATGTATGTCGGATTTTCGAAATTCAAAACACAAAGATGGAAAATTTTCATTTAAATGGAAAAATCAGTTTTTATAAGTACCACTTAGTGGTTTCACTATTCATCAAAAATTGATGTTTTTCAGAAAAATCCCAAAAATTCACCCTAAGCTATATTTGATATTACGAATTCAAAAATGAAGACTATTTTAAAAAAAATTTAAAACATATAAGTCACATTAATTAATTTAATAATTAATTCCCGCTGTCAGATCAAATAGCGTGTTTTTATGAAACAATAAGTATCAAAAGATTGACACTGGTTTATGTATGATTTCAAAGTGAAATTTATTCCAACGACCACTATTGGATTTAATGGTAAAAATATATTATAATTTCACTTTAAAACCAATTCAAAAGATAATATAATCATATAAATAAATTATATTAAAAAGAGGTTTTGAATTAAAATACCACATTTTACACTATTCATAAAAAAATGAACTTTATCGGAAAGATACCAAAAATTTACACAAAGCAAATTTTGATGTCCCGATTCTAAAGAAGAGTTTTATTTGGTCCAATAGAATGTATAAGAGTGAACAAAAATATATTTAATGACGGTTCACCATCAAAAGGTGATAAGTGAACCTTTAGTGAAAACTAGGGTATATACGCCTAAAATTGAATTCTTTCCGTATTTTAAGCCTTTGTCTTTTATTGGATAAATGTAAAAATATTTAAAAACATATATAATCCTATTTTAGTTATTTCTATCCATTCCCACCAACACAACGGCTACATGTTAACTACCATTTAAAATAATATTATTTTATTATTAGAGTGCAACGTAAGATTCCCAAAAAACTCGTTGTTGCGTGTTGGGTATGCCATCGAGAATAGCGTCCCCTTTAAAGTCATATTAATATTTTATTCACAAATATGGATAAATATGAAAATGTCATATTCTTTATTTACCTGGGGTGTTACATCCTTCCCCCCTTTTGGGAATTGCGTCCTCGCAATTTTAAAATTGCGCTTGGAAACAACCTTGAAAGTCCCACATCGGAACAAGAGTCGGTAAAAAAATCACTTTAAAATAAAGAAAGATAAGTAAAGAGGTCACCCGAGTTAACCCATACTAGGACTCTATGTAGGAAAACATGGACATGGAAGAAAAAGCAAAGGGTCATGTTCTTGAGGGAGAGTGATAGTAAACATGTCTATGAGAAAGTTAACAATGAGAAAATCACAAACTTGTGATGGGTTAAACGGTATTCGATTCCCCAGTAGGAAAAGCTAATAGACAACATTTTCGTGTTATGTTACTTTTTATTGAGGAATTTATTCATAAGGAAACATAATCACTTATCATGTTGACCTTCAACCTTTACTGGATTCCTTAATCAAACTCATATATTTTTCCAAAAGACGAGTATTTAGGGAGACTTGTTCGCATTAAGAGTACTATAATCAACTTCTAGAGAGTCACCTAATCCAAAAAAAGATAACTATATACTTCCCATGTCTTTAGACTTTAGCCAAAACCAAAACCAAAAAGGTTATTACAAGATCAGATAATCCAGAAAAGGATAACCCTTTATAAAAAGAAAATCTATTCTTAATCTCCAAAATTTGTCCAACAAAACCCAAAGTTCAACGAGGACCATTCTATAATCAATTTGTCCATAAAATTCTTCAAATTAAACCAAAATAATATTGAAACCCAAATATTTTAAGGATTTAGTCACATAGTCTTCCAAGTTAAATCGTAACATTTATCTCCAAACAACATCAGTTTCTCCTAAAGTCTCGTATTGAAAAGTAATTAACCTAAGCACATATCCTCCATGATAGGTTAATAATTTTCATAAATAACCCAAAATCAACTTTCTCTTAATTGATAAAATCATATAACTAGAAAGAATCAGTCAAACTAACCAGGGAATTCATGTAGTCCAGTGGTAGACGATAAATACCAGTCACACTTTGGTTGTGGGTTCGATTCCCACAGCTTTGTCCAACGCGACGGGTAGTCACACGGTCTGCGTGTTTTCCTTTTTCCAAAACTATATAATTCTTAAAACATTCCCCAAAATGAGATAAAATCTTCAAATATGATCATAACATATTTTAACATCAATTTTATCTCATGCCTTTCATTTTCTATCATATCATAGAGTAACCCATAATTACCTAAAAAGTAAGGATCATATAAACCCTAATGGTTACCTTAATAATTATTACCTGAATTTCCACATCGAGTTGGCCATCTCATACTTGATGCATTAGAGAACTCACCAAGGTTGAAGTGGTTGATCATGAATCCTTGATAGTTGTTTTAGAACAACCATGAGATTCCTCATTGAGTCCTCCATTTTATCTAGTATCTTAATCAGAGAACCACCACAGTTTCCTTCAAACCTGTTGTCTCTTTGGTGCCTGCTAGATCCATCCATTCACTAAAACAGAAATGTCGGTGTGAGTATATCAACAAAACCATCATGTACTAATGAGGAAGATAAACACTAAGATATAATTACTCATTCACTTTATCTAAAACTAGGACTGTTTCTGAAATCCTAACCATTATGGTAATGTCCCTTATGCTTAAAGAATACCCTAACCTATAAAGTTATCTAAACCGACCTTTGATACCAACTATAAGGCCCCAGCCTTAAACCTTACTTAATCTTGAGTTATTACAAGATTACACATTGAGGATCTTTTCAGGTTTAGAGTTTTAGAGTATTAGATCATGAAACTTGCATTACATTCCACATTTAAACAAAGTGGTTACATAAAAGACAGTATTCATTCTTCCCATCAACGGAAACATATTTAAAATATAACATGGATTCTTTCTTGACACATCCTTGACACTATCATCACATCATGTACCTTTCCCTTGACCTGTGAAAAACATTTCAAAAACATGGGATGAGCATAAAAAGCTCAGTAAGAGTTATAAAAATATGGAAAGGAAACATGAGTTCATATATACATTAGAATGAAATCACTCTTTACCCATAAAACATAGGCATATCAAATCATGAATAAATCATAGAAAACATAATACATAAAGGTAACTTGAGGCATTCATAACATTCTTACATAGGGAGTAACCCTCTTGGTTACGTTTGGAATACCCATCACAGTATATTCCCTAAATCTCTTCGGAGAAACCTTAACGTTTCACTCCTTCGCGTTACCCAATGCATTGGAGAGCTATATCTGGCTCACCCGCCCTTAGTTTATCACGGAACCACCCATTTTAATAACAATTCCCAATAACCATAACATAAATGTATCACATAAAACAAGCATAAAGGAAACATAACATTTCCACATTTCAATCACAATATAACATTTTAGTATATTGAAATAATGAATCCATTCAAAAAGAAACCATTTCCAAAACCATTTAAAACATTTAATAAAGATATTTTTGAACCAAAGTGTCCCATACCACCTTGAAGCTTAAAATTTTAAACCATTAATATCCATATAAATAAATCCTTAAAAACATTTTGAAAACATGTATATTAATAAGAACAAATAATTAAAACATTTAAAACGATATTTTGGTTAAAGGGGTTTTACCAAAATTAGAGACACTTGAATACAATAATTGAGGAATAACATTTAGTCAGAACTTTATAATATCATGAGAATAAATGGATTCATGATATAATACTCCAAAGGATATTATATACACCATATAAGAGTGAATTAGTGCATAACAACAATGAACCCTCAATAGAAATGTCAAATGTGATGAAATCCCTTATAAAGAAGGTATCCTTAAATTAAGGACAAATCAACTCAAAAATATGTGTGACAAATATAAATACACCCAATATAAGTGGATATTAAGTGTAAAACAATAAAAGTTCATTCACACATATTCAATGGATGACATATTCAATGACTACATATTGAACCCAACGAAATCGAAATTGGGTTAAAAAGGTCCCTTGACAGCCTAACGACATCACATCAAAATGAGTTGATGAGAGATAAAAAGTGTATCTCATCACTTGGACATAAAATTTACATCAATAAGGTTATATGAGAACATATCCCAACATAAAAATATGTAAATTAAAAGACCCAACAAAAGAAGTCTTTTAAAAAAAGGAGGGTGAAAGGTTCCCTTACCGACTTGGGTATCTTTCAAAACATACACCCCATGAAAGAAGGACAATAGATCATTGATGTAAATACTCATAAATGAATGTATATTACACAAAAAGTAGAATAATTGGCAGTACATACACCACTCAATGGAATTTGTGGAAAATGTAGCATAAATCTCACGGGAATAAAAGTGAGATGAAAAATCCCTTATGAAAACTCGGCAGCCTAACGACACCACTTAAAACATCCAAAATGGATTGATGAGAGGAAATAGGGTCTCTAATAACATCAACATAAAGTTTACAGAAATATTAATATAAAATAACATCCCCCAACATTACAAAGATGAGATTAAAAGAAGTGACATTAAGGAGAGTACTTAAAAGAAAGAGAGAGGTTAGATCTCTTATGAAAATTCGGGAGCCTAACGGCGCCACTCAAAACTCCCAAAATGGATTGATGAGAGAGAATAGGGTCTCTCATCACATGAACATAAAAATTACAGTAAGTGTAATATAAAATATCATCCCAATAACAAGAAATATGAGCTTTAAAAGGAATGACATAAAAGTGTGTACTTAAAAAGAAAGAGAGGAGTAGGATCCCTTACCTCGGGTCCGACTTGACTCGATCATTATTTAATCTCCTGAATAATAAACTTGAGTTAATTTCTACTTCCTTAAGAACCTTTTCAAGTTCATTATTCCTTTTATATCACTTATTACCATGTCATAAACATTATGTAATCATTTAAGTTAATAATATTTGTTTTGCCGATATTTTGTTCTTAAGTCGAAAGTGGACTTCTTACAATTACATGTTGTTCATGTGGACAAATGTTTATTATATCCAGAATTGTATTCATGATGTAAATATCATATATTTCATATATATCCAGTACATTCATGTATTTATAACATTACATAATCATTTAGAGGTAAGAAATGAAATGCACTGTTCATGGAGACGGTAAGCCGTACGTACGCATGAATGCTACGTTCATTTCTATTTCATATTTTATAGAATGGAATCATAATGATATAAAGGTATATTATAATTCCAGTATAATATCATATATAATATCATAGTTCCATCCTTTATACGTCCCACATATGGTATTTAACGAATCAAATCACTTTGAGGGGGCGGTAGTCCGCACTTCCTTAAATGAAGATATCGCGTTTACCCATAATGGAAACCATAAAGGTATTACCAAAATGAAAAAAAAGAATCTTAAGAGAAACATAAACATATTATATATCATATATAAAAATAGTGACATCATAATGGCCACCTTTTAAGGTGTTAAATGATTATTGAACAATCATCGTTTCGGGAGGCAGAATTTCTCCATCCACGGAAACCGTATGTTCTTTAACCATTTGATGTAGTTGTGTGAGAGTGTAGCTCTAATAAATCTTATAACAACATCCTAGTATATTTAAGATAATGTTGTTGTTACAAAATAAGTAAATAAAAAGAGTTTCGGGGGTTGGAGAAGCAAAATAAAACAAATGAACATGAGAGAATGAATTACCTTTAAAAGTGTAACTCCTTTTGATTTGAGCCTAAAGGCTTCCTTTGAAAGGATTCTGACCAAAGGGAATCCTCTAGGATGAGTAGAGGGATGTGGAGAGAGTAAAGGGGATGGGGTTGGCCGAGCCAAAGTCTTGAGGAGTGTGTGAAATGAGGTAGAGGTGGGGGCCTTTTATAAGAGGAGAGGAGGGGAACTTTTGGAAAGTAAGAAATATTACTTTATTTGAAAATGTGTTTCGGTTTTAAAAGGTCCCACATTGATATAATTCGTGGATAAGGTAATAAGGGTTCGAAATACACCCATCCAATAAGTTTTGGACATGTTTAGGTCATAGAGTTTACATTATCTTCTCATTTTATTTAAATCGTCAGATAATGATGTCATCGCTGCGCCATTATGATTTCATAAATAATTTAATTTATTTAATGTCTAAAAATTTTAAAAAAATTACTATGATGTATGAAATCTTTTTATATTTCCAATGAATATTTTAAATAAAAAATCTGACTTGTATAACCCCACTTAAAAATTGTTTTAGTAAAACATATCATGTTTGTGTCATTTTTACTTTTACATTAAATAAAAAGTTATTTATGTCATTTCCCAACCAAAGTGGCTCCATGGGGTCCCCAAGTTGACCCATGGATTTTCTTTGTCGGACATTACACATCCAATGCGGTTAGGACATGTGTCAAGTTCATTTCATATTATTAAAACATTATTTTTACCTTAAACTACACTAATTACGTCTAATCGCGATTAAAAACTTAATAAGTTACTATTCACCAAAAAATTATTTTTATCCCATTGAACCACATTTTACTTCTTAATGACAACCATGTATGTCGGATTTTCGAAATTCAAAACACAAAGATGGAAAAATTTCATTTAAACGGAAAAATCAGTTTTTATAAGTACCACTTAGTGGTTTCACTATTCATCAAAAATTGATGTTTTTCAGAAAAATCCCAAAAATTCACCCTAAGATATATTTGATATTCCGAATTCAAAAATGAAGTCTATTTTTAAAAAATTCAAAACATATAAGTCATATTAATTAATTTAATAATTAATTCCCGCTGTCAGATCAAATAGCGTGTTTTTATGAAACAATAAGTATCAAAAGATTGACACTGGTTTAAGTCTGATTTCAAAGTGAAATTTATTCCAACGACCACTATTGGATTTAATGGTAAAAATATATTATAATTTATCTTTAAAACCAATTCAAAAGATAAACTAATCATATAAATAAATTAGATTAAAAAGAGGTTTTGAATTAAAATACCACATTTTACACTATTTATAAAAAAATGAACTTTATCGGAAAGATACCAAAAATTTACACAAAGGAAATTTTGATGTCCCGATTCTAAAGAATAGTTTTATTTGGTCCAATAGAATTTATAAGAGTGAAAAAAAACTATATTTAATGACGGTTCTCCATCAAAAGGCGATAAGTGAACCTTTAGTGAAAACTAGGGCATATACGCCTAAAATTGAATTCTTTCCGTATTTTAAGACTTTGTATTTTATTGGATAAATGTAAAAACATTTAAAAACATATATAATCATATTTTATTTATTTCTATCCATTCCCGCCAACACAACGACTACATGTTAACTACCATTTAAAATAATATTATTTTATTATTAGAGTGCAACATAAGATTCCCAAGAAACTCGTTGTTGCGTGTTGGGTATGCCATCGAGCATAGCGTCCCCTTTAAAGTCATATTAATATTTTATTCACAAATATGGATAAATATGAAAATGTCATATTCTTTATTTACCTGGGGTGTTACAGCAGCGGCCGACATATCCATACACCAGGACCCTAACTTCTTATTTCCGACTCAGTGCATGAAAACACTGATTGAGTTTGTGTTTCAAAGAGTTTTCTTTGTTATATCTTTTGTCAGATCATCGAGAATAACTTATTGACTATGGTGCACATGTATATTTTCATGATAGCCCCACACAGATAGCCAGCCAGGGTTCCAAGAGTTGTACGAGATGATGGCCCACTGAGCGACTAGGCCTCGGTGCAGGGCCCTATCACAGCGGAGGCAACATCGGTACCACTACCTGTTGGTACACCAATACCACCAGAACCAGCAGCAGAGAGTGTACTCTGCTTGAGCGCATTGCACGAGTTCTAGAACAAGAGGCTGCCCAGGTTCTGGGGTGAGATGGACCCGCAGGCAGCTGAGGATTGGCTGGAGGTTGTGGTGAGAGTCTTCAGACTATTAAGGACACCATCTGACCTTATATTGATCCTTGTCATGAGTCTCCTTCAAACAACAATAGGCAGATGGTAAATTCTGATTCTCCATGTGAATGACGAGGCAACACTACTATGGGAGGACCTCGCAATCCTATTTCGGGTGGAGTTTGTCCCAGCCACCCTACGTGCGGTGCAAATACAGGAGCTACTGCATCTACAACAGGGTAGCATGACGGTGGGAAAATACTCAGTGAGGTTCCCCGACTTCTCGCTCTACTTTGCAGATATGGAAAGAGACCCATTATACAGGGCCCGAAACTTCGAGCATGGGATCAGGCGAGAGATCATAGCTTCGATGATCTCCCTCAGCATCCCGACGCAGGCCGAGGTTTTAGAGAGTGCCCTCCTAGTAGAGAGTTTCCTTGCTGAGCAGTCACCTGCAGCATGACCCATCACTAGTTGACATGTAGTGAAGTCTTCTGCATATGGTAGTAGACAGATGTCGCAGAGGTCCAAGCGGACCAGACCATCCAGTGGATGACCTTAGGACACAGGTTCAGTAGTGCGGGGCACACGAGACAAAGCCAGTCATGCCAGGAGCGGGCAATGCTACTCTTGCGTCGGGCATGGTCACATGGCTTGTGACTGTCCCACCCACCATACTGATGATCATCATATAGTTAAGGGACCTCCCAGGAAGAGGCAAAGGTTCGATCGAGGCGGACCGCAGGGAGCATGAAGCCGTGGCAGAGGAGCTGGTCATGCAGCTGGTGGTTGACAACGATTCTAGGTGTTACTTCCACCACCACCAGGAGGTCCACCCCGACCACAGGGAGTAGGTAGACAGGGGAGAGCTCAGCTCTAGGAAGCCGAGTCGTACGATCATGGCACTATGTAGATGAGTCGAGGTATGATATATGTTTACTCTACCATAGCTGCAGTTCTTATAGACACAGGTGCCAGTCACTCTTTCATTTCCACTAGCCTCGTTCGGATCTCGGAGATTCCGATGGAGCCGTTGGCTCGATCCTTACGATTAGAGACTATTACGAGAAAAGACTCGTTGATTACGCACTGGTGCCGGAAGTGTGAGATGACTCTAGGAGGTGAGAGCTTCAGCTGGGATCTCCTCGTAGCAGCGTCGAGGCCTTATGATGTCATTTTGGGTATGGACTAGTTATCTACAGTCCATGATCAGATTAACTGTATTAGGTGAAAAGTTCGGTGTGTCTGCATGGATGGGACCAGGTTTACCTTCACCGGAGAGAAGTGATCCTTTACAACACATGAAAAACTTAATTGGAGGAGGGTGCAACCGATCACTCATTAGTTGTCCGGCCTTACCCTCAGAGAACCTGATGTTGAGAGTCTGAGCTATCCTATAGTGGTGGACCAGTACACGGATGTTTTCCCTGGCGATGTTCCAGGACTACCTCCTCTCAGAGAGGTGGACTTCTGTATTGACCTGTACCCCGGGACGACACTGATATCTACACCAGAATATCAGATGGCTCCTACTGAGCTTCGTGAGCTGTGGGTACAACCGGAAGACTTTCAGGGGAAGGGATTCATTCGGCCCAGTGTTTCTCCCTGGGTAGCCCTGATTCTGTTCACAAAGAAGGTGGATGGGAGCTTGAGGCTTTGTGTCCAGTACCATTGCCTGAACTAGGTGACTGCGAAGAACAAGTACCCACTCTCGAGGATTGAAGACCTCTTTGACCAGCAGAAGGGAGCGCAGTGGTTCTCAAAGATAAACCTCAGATCAGGCTATAACCAGCCCAGGGTTCGAGATGAGGATGTGCAGAAGACAGACATCAGATGTAGGTGTGTCCACTATGAGTTCTTCTTTATGACTTTCAGTGTAACCAATGCATCCAGTAGTGTTCATGAGACTCATGAATAGGATCTTCCAGTTGTACCTCGATCGCTTTGTCGTAGTCTTCATCGACGAAATTCTGATCTACTCGACTACTGAGGAGGAGCATGCCTACCATTTTTGGGTAGTACTGGATGCATTCTGAGATCACAATATTTATGGTAAGTTCTCGAAGTGCCGGTTTTGGATTCGAGAGGTTCACATCTAGGGACACGTCATCTCGGAGGCTGGAGTTGCAGTGGATCCAGCAACGATTGAGGTGGTACTTGCTTGGGACCCACCCAAGAGTGTGACGAAGGTACGAAGTTTCTTAGGTTTGGCTGGTTACTACCGAAGGTTCATACTAGAATTCTCCAAAGTTACAACACCACTATCATCCTTGATGAAGAAGGGGAAACCCTTCGTTTGGTCGGAGAGATTCCAACAGAGCTTTCTAGAGCTGAGACAGGGGATGACTAGTTCCGCCATCTTGAGACTTCCAAAGGAAGGCTTAGGGTATGTAGTTTACTACGACACATTAGGGACCATACTTGGGTGTGTCCTGATGTAGGAGAAAGCAATGATCGTGTATGGTCATCAGTAGCTGAGACAGCATGAGCAGAACTACGCTACCCATGACCTAGAGTTAGTGGTAGTGGTCTTCGCCTTGAATATGTGGAGACACTATCTTATGGGAGAACACTTTACCGTGTACTCTGATCACAAGAGTCTTAGGTATATATTCTCTCATAAGTCCATGAACTTGAGACAACAATGATGTCTTGAGTTCCTCCAAGACCAAGACTTCGAGATAGTCTATAATCCTTGAAAGGGGAACGTTGTAGCAGATGCACTCAGCAAGAGATCTGGTATACAGCTGCTAGGAGAGGCGATAGAGTAGCTAGATACCTTACAGATATCATTTGTGGATAGAGATGGAGCACCATTTCTACAGTCTCTTATAGTCACTTCCCCACTCCTTTAGTGAGTCGTGGAAGCACAACATTGGGGCGCTGACTGCGAGACACGATGTGCTCAGATATCCATAGGGCAGGCACCTGATGGATTTTATGATGGTGGGGAGCACATCATCCTCTTCATAGGATGTCCTATGGTACCAGTGTCACTTCAGGAGGAAGTGTTGAGGGAGTTACAAACATCCCCTTTAATGGTACATCCAGGAGTGATGAATATGTATCAGGACCTTATACGACAACACTAGTGCCCAGGTATGAAGAAGGTGGTAGCAATTTTTATCTCTTGATGCCTCACTTGTCAAAAAGTGAAGGCGGAGCACCAAGTACCAGCAGTCTTGGTTTAGCCTTTAGAGGTCCCAGAGTATATGTTGGAAGGGATATCCATGGACTTAATGACAGGTCTTCCATGTACATCCAGGGGTCACGATTCGATTTGGCTGATCGTCGACCGACTCACCAAGTTGGCCAACTTCCTACCGATCAGAGAGCAGGGTTCAGTAGAGATCTTGGGATGCCTCTATGTGAAAGAGATTGATAATTTAAATGGTATAAATTCGAAGAATGTCTCTGATCGTGAGACAAAATTTACTTACCAGCTATGGAAGGGGTTGTAGGATTCTTTTGGGATACAACTTCACTTGAGCACCGCCTTCCATCCTCAGACAGATGGTCAGACTGAGCGGACCATTCATACTTTCAAGGACATGCTCTGTACATGCATCCTCATATTTGGTCACATATAGGAGGACCACTTACCCATGGTGGAGTTTTACTACAACAACATCTATCACTCCACCATAGGGATTTCACCCTTCGAGGCATTATATGGGTGACCTTTCAGATCACCTTTGTGCTAGACAGACCTTGGGGAGTCAGCACTAGTAGGACCTGAGATGGTATGGGCTACCACGAAGAAGGTTCATATCATCCAGAAGCGGATGGAGACTGCACAGAGCAGACATAAGTTGTATAATGACAGGAGACGGAGATCTCTGGAGTTCGAGGAAGGCGACCATGTCTTTCTACGGGTCTCACCCTGACGAGGTCTACGAAGATTTGGCTGAGGTGGCAAGTTATCTCCAAGATTAATCGAACCTTTTCAGGTCCCCATCAGAGTTGGAAAAGTGCCTTACCACTTAGCTCTTGGACCTCAGATGCACCGGTTGCACGACGTCCTCCACGTATCTCATCTGAGGAGATACGTGCATGACCCTTCACAAGTTATCGACCATGGAGAGTTGGATGTTGATGATGGGGTGACTTTTACGGAGGTTCTAGTGGAGATTGAGGATAGATAGAAGTGGGTCCTATGTGGACGGTTGATACCTCTGGTGCACATTCGCTGGAAGCACGAGAACCTCCATGAGAGCACATGGGAGAGGGATGCTCATATGTGTGATCAGTACCTCTATTTATTCCCATAGATCGAGTTGTAGCTTACGGGGATGTAAATCTCTGAGGTAAGGTGAATGTAAAGATCCATAAATTCCATGGAACTTATTTTTTTAAAATACATGGTAATTTTAAAAGTCCGTGAAGACTAACATCACGCGATTCTGAGGCCCGGTAAGCCCAGAATCAATTTATGAAGTTTTGTTCGGGTATGTTCAGTAAACTTATGAGCAGGATTTTATAACTTTTGAACCGGTGCTCGGAATTGAAATCTGAGGGCACGGTTGAACTCACAACGCTGGTATTCACTTAAGAAGACTACCACATTGACATAATATTGTCGGGAATGAAAGTTAGTTTTTGGGTTTCACTTTGGAATAATAAAATATATTAAGTGCTTGTCTTAATTTATTTTTATTGGTTATATCAACCATGTGGAAGATGGGGTGGGGACCGCCACACCTTAACCTCCCATGAGAGGTTATAGTGGTGGGTCCCACTCGAACTCAACCTCCCATGTGAGGATTAATTTTGGTGGGGACCACCCAAGTTGGAAGCCTCTAGAACTCCCCTCATTAATGAGGGGGAGACTCTTGATCTCCTCTACACTTAATGGTGCCAACATACCCCATTTAATTAATTAAGACACATCAATTAATTAAATGCCTCTTTTTGAATTTATCCAACGAACATAATAGTACACATAATCTATTATTTCGGGGGGGGGGGATATTCTTTTGTTGAAAAGGAGGATTGAAGAGAGGAGGAGCTCTTGGAGATAGAATTCCAATGACGAAAGGCTCTCCGATGAAGAACGCCAATGAAGAATGCCGACCTTCTTCGCCCTTTTTCCTCAGGATTTCCTTCCAATGTGGGACATCCTCACTTATGACAAACGACATCCATACTTACTCCTCATCACCACCAATGAACGATATGAGGTAGGGGTTCGAACTTGATTTTTTTTCTAGTTATTCATTTTCATTCGTGGATTATAATTCAAAGCTGCTTGATATCACCTTAATGCGGAGGGCGCGGGCCGAAGAAACACGGCCCGACCCCTCCGCATTCCTTGTATATTTTTGATGCTAATCGTGGCAGGAGACCAGAATGTTCAACTCTCATCAACGATGACTACGAATCGAAGGCAACGATCCGAGGAGAGCGCGTATTCTTCCAGAACAAGAATTGGGGCACCGGAGCTCGTCCGGTGATCCGCGGAAGGATCACCGGCGAATGAAACTGACGTGCATCAATGTGTGGCAGTGACGGCACAACCACGCCATTGGAGGAGAATCCACGGCTCCTGGCCGCGATGGTGTAGCAGCGGCCGGCGCAAGGCTAGCCATGAAAGAAACCGGAAACTCAAGCCGCCAAGTCGACTAGGAAGGTGCGGCGCAACTGGCGTCGCGCGGTGGATCGAAGGGGGGTTGTGGCCCCCAGCCACGGTTGTACAGCAGCGGCCGGGTTGAGCCTGGCCGCAAAGAGGTCCGGCGGCCCGAGCCACCGAGTCACTGGAGGAGGTGCGGTGCATCTGGTGCCGCACGAGAGGCGATTGGATGCTTTGCCAGCCGGGAGTAGCGGGACCCACTGCGGGTCCTGCATGAAGCGAACCGGCGCCACCTCGTGCTGGTTTTCCTTCCACCCGAATGGCTATGGTGTTCGGGTTACTAGGGTGAACACAGCCTCCCCCATGAATGCTACAAGGGTGGACCCCACCAGCCACGTGGGATGCCAGCCACGTGGGCCGCCAGTGCGGACAGTCGCGCCGGACCCAACGCGGGCCGGGCCAGGCCGCCCTAATGGGCCGGGATTCCCCCATGGCCCGGGTCAGACCTGCGGACCGGGTCAGACCCGTGGACTGGGTCAGACCCCAGTCTAGACACGGGTCGGGCCAGGTCGGTCCAACGGTGCCGGACTGGACCCGGACCCGTTTTGGCCTCTTTTCATATTTTTTCCAATAACTTGGGCTACTGGTGTCCCATTGACAAACTGTCTGCGACGATGGAAATCATGGAGAGATGTGATTCTTTTGGTCTACCACACTCGAGTTTTGTACATAGTTGGTGTATGTCTAGGTTGGATCAAACATAAATCCAACTGGGCCCTCGGAATGGAAATTCTAATAACTAACAGGCCGGGTATCCGATTGACACACCGTCTATTGTGTTGACACCCCTATGACGAGACAGACCTTTGAGAAACATATTAATGGTACTTTTTGGATGTTTACGTGTCGAAACTTGGCTTGAGGAGAAGACCCTCCTGGAATCAAGCGTGATTTGTGGAAACCATGTGGTTGGTTGTGCACTGACGACTATTCCTGGATCATGCGTTGGTCCGACAGTTCTGACTTCTATTCTTGGATCATGTGTTAGTCCGACAGAATATCTGGTCCTCGATCATGGGATGGTTTGATAGATCTAACGACTATTCCTGGATCATGTGTTCATCTGATAGTTCTGACTTCTGTTCCTGGATCATGTGTTGGTCTGACAAAATAGCTGGTCCTGCATCCTCTATGGGTCCAACAGCTTAGATGATTCAGTGGCTATATCTGATCACCTCTATCCCTCTACATAAGTTGTGTACCTTTGTGAGATGAGTCAGTAACTCTTGCATTTCCTCATGATTGATATAGATCACTTGATAAATTAAGTATATGTATGGGCATATACCTAAGTGGGGTTATCTGTTTATTTCATACTTTGTGGTTTATCCTTGTTGGATTTTGTGAGACCTTGAGGGTATCAGGGTCCCTACTGAGTATTGTTATACTCACCCCTTCACAAGATATTCCCACACCTCATTGTGTTGGATGCAAACGATGGACATCACTGACTAAGGCTGAGTAACAAGATTGGACGGTACCCAGAGGTGGACCTTATGATGAGTCTGTGCATGAAAAAGACTGACAGACATGGAGTGATGAGGAGCTCATCTGTACCAACCCTTCAGGTAGGAACCCTGAAGGATGACCCTATGGATGCTTTATTTTTCTTCAGTTGTACTTGCTTTTTAGTTTTACTTTCTTTTCAGTTGTACTTGTACATTCCTGTTGGGATTTTATTTCTGGACCCCATTACTTTTTCAACACTCTTTTGTATACATATTTACTTAGTGTTTTGCTTTCAACTCATACTCTGTTGTGTGATATTACTCTATATAAAGGCAATTACTTCCCAGTTTTAGGAAATTACGCCTTTGGTGCTAGTGGCCAGCCCCTGGCCTATGGAAGGCGGGCTTCGGGTAGTCACGACACGGGCCTCGAGGGATGGGTCATGACATGAAGTAACACCCACCTTTCTCAAGGGGCAACTCCCTGCACATGCATACAATATCCGACCAAATCCCTAACAGAGTATCAAATGTAATCATGCCACTGGAAAAATAAAATCTAACACAAGGATCTTCATAATAGGTACATATTTGAAATAATGGGATATATATATTTAAAAAGAGCATATACTAGCATAGAAGCTACTAGAGTAGTACATATTACAGTTGATGGTCTGAAACTCTACTTCTCGGGTGTTAGTTTTACAATATAATCAATCCTAAATTGTGTCCCTGATATATATCTTAACTTGACTGAGTGGGCCTAATATTTTGTCATAGTAAGTATGGTGTTTGTCTTCCACATCCATGAAAAAATCCTCATTATGTATGGCTAGTCTCACTTGAGCTCCCTACCTGATGAGAAGATACTAACCATACTATTGAATGTGATGTTATTGAATACCCTCTATCATTTGATACTAGAGGAATGGTCCTATAAAACCACTATAGAAGGCCCATCCTTTCACAATCTCAATACTTAATTGAGTCTCTATCGTTATGTATCCTCATATGTCCTTGACTCCCACATTGTTTACAGAGAATAGAACTACCAGAACCCATGTTCTAGAAAGTATTCCCATTACGAGAGACCTCAAAGAGTATCTTCATACCACCTGACATGGAACCATTAGGTCAAGAAGATGATCTACCATACTCTGCACCCCCATCTTCCCTCATGTTATGATCAATAATTAGCATCTGATTTATTATTTATGTAATATTACTAATCCAAAATAATGTTTACCTATGATCAGATATCATAAATGATACCATAATCAAATCATATATATTTTTATACCCCATTACCTTACATAACAGGTTCAAAACACTAAAGATCAATAAAATGGTCAGAATTGTCCCTAACTGATACAGCACCCTGCTCTAGATACATAAACGCTCCCAGTCTACCGGCCATCAACATATTGGGATACAAATTATCCTAGAAGGATATCTAGAAATCCCTTTAAGAAATATTATAAAGAAATACCATATAAGTAATCACGTACCACCACATATTGGTGGAATCATGAAACATATATATAGAGAGCTTCACTATCCTCTTAGAAGGTGTATCGAGATTCTAAAAAATAGATAACATGGCCTCTAGCCATGGTTTTTCAACTTGTGATCTTTCATCCCCTAAAATCATGGGTAGATTCTACTACAGAAACACATGTGTCAGCTCTACCATGTATAAGTAAAGTGTAACTTCTCCCTGAAAGGTAAAGGTATGCATAAAACATATGAAGCTCTCTCAAAAATGGGCATGAACACCTATATTTGGCATAATAGGCAATGCCATAAGTGGATCTACTGAAGGTTCATATGGTGGATTGTGGAAAAATATCTCCATAGAATGGTCTTCACCACCCTCCTGGTGCATGAAAATAAGCCTTAACATTAATATCTCACTACAATGCCAAGCACATTTCTCAGAAAGGATTTGATAACATCATAATTACAAATATAAACAAGACATGAAAAATGAATTCCTAAAAAAAAGTCACAACCATCTGCCTTCTCCTAATGCTAGGTTTGGTTGACATAAAAGTTATAATATTTCATGAGATACTTCCTATTTCTCACTACTAAGGCTAAGTCTGGGCCAAGTTCTCTACTATAAGTTAGGGGTTTTATAATACAGAACATGAATGGTAATTTATAGAGTAAAAACCTTTTAAATTGAGATTGAATACCCATTTAATGGTAACATTTTAATTCTAGAAATCAATTTCATTTAAATTACTACTCATTTATTTAGAAATTTTATTTAAAAGGTTTAAGTTTATGTATCACCACTTAAAATTTATAAGGGCCTATACACATTATAAATCCAAATATGGCATCCATTTAATCTCAACCAATCATTTATCATCCCCTGAATGAACATTCAACATATTTTCATGGATAAAATAATAATGTCATTGAGACATGCTGCAAGAAATGTATGTAGTAATATAAAATTTTCAAGTAATTAAGAATTAAATAGAAATTATGATGTATCTATAATGATTCATTATAAAATATATCCTTGAAATATAAAACCAAGGAAACAATCCAAAATAAAAAGATACACAAAACATCAAGTTCCCACCAAACAGTAAAGTTAAATCAACTATAATAGGAATAAACCAGAACATCATATCCCATCCCATGTAATTTAGTTTTTTCTTGTACATGGGTTAGCTACTTCAAGACATAGCTCATTTACAAATTCAATCACATTCCTATTCTACTTTCTAATATTTAAAAATAATAAGAAAAAATAAAAAACCCCTATAATATAACTTTGTGACATCCTATACCAATTTCACTCAAAAGTAACTAGATCCGATTGGCCACATAGCCTCAATCATGCCTTCCCGCATGACATAGTCTACCGACTAGCAGTGGGGGTATATGGTGGAATAGTGGGAATACTATACCATCATGGTTAGATTATAGAACAATGACATAATCATATCAATCAATTGTGGAATAATATAAATTACAGAACAATTAATGAATAAACACCATAATATAAATAATCAAGTAAATTCATCCAATAGAGTCATATACAATGATGATCATGAAATGATATAAAACATTCAAGTAATACAAGTAAACCTACATCTAGTACAATACATGTATCAAAATTACTAAAATAAAACAAATAATTATCCCCAGATAGCCTCATGATCCTAAAGCCCGGTCATATTCTCCCCTGCACCTATGAAAAAATCAATCAAGCATCTACAAGAGACTTATTTACCTTGTCCCTGCCTTTATCCATGAAGCCTATCTTGGTACCCAATGGCATCCCAAATAGGGTGTAAGATAATAATCATTAGTCCACTAATAATAGTGTCTATAAAAATTCATGTTTGTGCATATAAGCTAAAGTAGTGTACATATATAACATGTGTACAAGTAAAATATTATAAGTGATGTTATCCAGTATATTGACCAAGAAACTAAATCAGAAGGGATATCTTTAATGAATGTCAAGCATAAACATCATCCTATGATGTGTAATAATGTTTCACACATATATGGTCCGGGTTATAAAGATTAATAATGTATAAGGTAACCAAATATGATATGTAAAACAAGTAAGCAATATTAAATGAGTATTAATGTTTAAGTAATATTGGCATCCCATATAAACTAGCTAAACTAGATCTTTAGAGTAGAAATCTTCAAGACATCGAAGAAATATGGATATTTGAAGTAGAAATGTCGAGTGAATCCAATTAATCTAAAAAAAATTTGATCTAAGGAGTAAAAATGTCCAAGGAATCCAAACAAATCATGTTATTGGGATCTAAGAAATAGAAATGTACAATACATCATTTAGGTTAGTCAGATGCAAGGAGTATAAATGTTTTAGTAATCCTATAGGGTTTTCTAATTCAAGGAGTATAAAAGTTTAAGGGATCCTAACATATCATGTAAAATAATCAATAGGATCAAATAAGTATAAATTTATATGGAATCCTAGTCAACTAGTTCATTGGGATCCAAGGATTAGAAATTTCCTAGTCATCCTAACCAATTCATTCACTATTTCACAATTCCCTTCATAATCAAATACACTCCAAGGGATTAAACAATCTATACATATCATACACAATGATAAGGTTCTATAAGGTTCTTAAAACCTTAAAAAAATTCACATTAATACCTCATTAAATTCTCATTTATACAAGGAGAACTCATCACACCCCGAAGGTATAATAAATGAAAAAAAAGTAGAACTCACCCAATGGGTGGTTCAGGTTGAGGTTGAAAACCTCTAAACTTAATGAAAGGCATCATTGAATGCCTCAAACACGATTTCATCATTTAACCAAATGTTATATTAATTTATATATAATCATCTTGAAGGTAAAGTTTTTGGAATATCAACAACATGATATAAACAATGATACATTTAGGGAAAAGGTATATACCACCTACCTTAGCTTGGTAGAGGAACACTCATCTAGTCTCATATTTTGATTTTATCCAGATTAGAAGCAAATGGAAGAAAGGATGAAATACTTAAAAATAGAGTATAAGATCATGCACTAAAATATCATTTCCAACAACAATGAAAACAATGAAATGTGTAATAATAATAGAGAACACACCAACATTCATCCAATGAGACTTACGATGGAAAACTAAAAGTATATATTGGAGAGATTGAGAAAATATTTGGTTGGATTTCCATGGAACTTAATGGGATAAGAAGAGTGGCCAAAAATAGAGAAAAATAAAATAGGAGGAGGATTTAACAATTTAAAAATTTATGGGAAAATTCACATTTCTACAAAAAATACTGGGTCACACAGTTTGACCACACGATTGGCCAAACCATGTGCCCCTATTTTCTTCAATAACTCCCTTTCAAAGTCATAGAAGATGGAAAGAAAAACTGTGTGACGATTATGTGTTTAGCCTCTGCCAAAAAAATTCTATAGTATTTTCACATGTGTGTATCTTGGGTTTCATGGATAGAGAAAACCATACACCCTCTACCGTACACTGAAAATCATCACACAATTTACTCAAATCATGCAACATGGGTCTCATGGTTTCTTCTCACTATATTTTCTCAAAAAAGAGGGGCTCTGTGCTCTAAACAATCCTTATTCACCCTCATTTTATCTATATCCTCACTCGGAATTTCCATTAGGATAAACCAAGGAATTAAAAAATAAATAAAGGTTTCATACCTCATAAAACATTTAGATCTTACATTAACCATAATTACCTCATCATAAAAGATATTCTCATCCCTAAATATTATCAATACATTTTATGTTATGTCTACAAAAAATAAAAGCATTCGTAATCAAATAGTCATTTCATTGAAATAGAAGTTAAACATAAAGGTTACATACACCTCAAAATTTTATTTAAAATTAATAAATGTCTCCCACTGTACTCCCATAAAAAACCTCCAAAGGGGTATCTACATCTTTAAACTTAGGATCAAACTTATACTTATTAACCCATGATGGTTCCTAAAACTCTTTAAATACCCTAATATAAATCATCCCAACATTTAAATCTATCTAAACAATTAATTTGATTCAAACTACAATACCCCATAACATAAACAACTTATAATAATGTTTCTTATAACATGGGTTATAATTTTGTATAATTTGAGGATTTTTTGGTTTAGAGTCTTAGAGAATTAGAAAAAACTCTTACATAACATAGTTTAAACATCCACTCAATGTCCATTTTTTCCATAAAAATAAGATTCTTATGTTCAAAATCCTTTTTCATTCACAACACACTTGAATTTTTCAAGGAATATTTCCATTATTTAGAACATGAATTCATAATAGTTCTTACACATTTTTAGGTATTTTGAACATTTTAAAACCAGGGATGAGAGAAAAAAGATCAGTAAGGGATAAAAAAAAGGGAAAACCATTAATACATTTTGAATTCATAAAAATACATAATTAATTATTCTTTTTTACATTATAAAATTTAAGATCAAAATAACCATTTAACGACTCATGAAATGAACTTCAAAGCCCAAAGTTTTAGCAGATCATAAAAAAAATTTAATCATAAACTCATTATTTATCATTTTAAATCAAATTATTTCTATGAAAACCCATTTTCAATAATTGGGAAAAAATATTGAACAATTAGGGCATGATACATTCTTCATAGAATCTCTTGATAATATAATTGTAATATTGTCTTAGGAGTTACTTATATCAATTAATTCTACCACTTCATAGGATTAATTTTATACATCTACATTCTCTTAGGACTAACTTATATTAGTTAACTCTATTACTTTATCCAATTCATTCAAGGTATTTAATGGATCCACTCCTCACATAATTGATATAGTCCCATAAGGTTTTGGGCTAATTATCCATTAAAAAACTCATAAATAATTCCCATGATTAATTTTTTAAAATAAAAACATTTAATAACTTGTAATTTCATTATTTATCAAAACAAATCTTTGATAACATGAAATTTTCATCATATATGGAAGAATTTTTTTTATAAATTTGAATTTTCAATTTAAAAACAAAAAAATTGGTCTTTTAACTCATATGAAAAAAAATCTTTTATCTCATAAATATGATAATAAATGTCATTTTATTTTAAAAACTTGAAATTCTATAAACAAAAAAGAAATGTATTTGATCACACCAGTACTCACTATTTTATTCCAAACTTACATGACTGCATTAAATAGTTTTCTTGTATCCAAAATTATGGATTAAATAAAAAAATTAACTTCAAATTTGATTCTATTAGTTATTATTTTATCACTTTTAAAAAGGTAAAATTTAAATTTTGTGATTATTATGATGCAGGAGGTGTGGATTTAGATGGCCTAGGATAAAGTAAAAGAAAAATGGTATGAAATAAAATGTAAGAACAATAACATATGTCCACCATTTCACACATTTTGAGGAATCCACCAATAAATTTTTAATGAAATTTGTGGGATAATAAAAAATTTGTGGGATAAAAATATTTTGAATACAACCAAGACCAATTCATCTATTTAGAAGCTAGACGAAACAAATATATCTAGAAAATAATGTTTCTTGAGGTTAAGAGTTTGGTTTGGTATTTTGATAATATCTCCAAATATAGGATTCTAATGGGAACTAAATTTTATAAGTAGATATTAAATAGGAATTATAAAAACTATTATCCTTTGTATAAGTAATAATTGGGATGTTTACCTATCCTAATATGAAACTCAAGTATTATCTTAGAATTTTGGTTATCAAAACTACATTCCACTTTTCCTATAAAAGATAACCTTGGTCGTGTCATTTTCTAGCTCAAACAAGAAGTGATGTGTTTTAATTTTTGAGTTCCAATGGAGTCCTCTCATAAACTTTAATGTTATAAAGTTACCTGTCCTCAGAGTGAAATCATGGAAAAAATTTAAGTTCATAATGAGCTTTCTCCACTTTTATATAGAGAGATAAATAGTGGGTGCTCATTACAAGGGATCTATATACATAGGAAGGAAGATTCTTAAAATATATTAGATAACAAGTTGGTATAATTTCTGTTTAAAAACATTTCATTCTAGGTATTTTACAATGTTTATGTTTTGAATACTTGTTTTGACTCATGTGATTAATATTATCTTTATTTCTAACAAATCCATGTGAGGTTTTGAGTACATGAATAGTATTATTCCAATAAGAAAATAGAAGACTCCTTCTTCATTCCCACATTATTGAGATTTAAATAATATTTGGAATATATTATACCATGAATAATGTTTAGACCTTCGCTATTAAATTTTTATGTCAAGGATTGGTCTTACTGGATTAATATAAATTCTTAGAGATTAATTGAAATTTAGATTAATTGCAACCAAAGAGTTTCTCTATAAAATTAAATTTTCAGAACTATGAACATGAAATGTTGTGTAATAAAGTTTAAATGATATCATTAATATATTTCATTTTAAAATTGACTTCCATTTTTTTAACACCCCCAAGAATCCACGGTACGTTTCTCTTTGAATAATGCAATAACTTTCACTATACATAATACAGAGTTCTAGCACACCACAACCAATCAAAATAGCCATTATGAATAGTAATACCCAATTATTGAAATTTTAAAAATTTTATTTTTCAAAATGTACTTCATTTTTGGATTCATATTATCAAAATTAGATATGGGTGATTTTTTGGTATTTTTCTTCAGACAATCAATTTTCGATGAATAGTGAAAAACACTACGTTATTCTTTAAAACCACCTTTTTTAAATAATTATTTATTTTATTTCAAATTTTTTTAAGTGAAAATAGATACATAATATCTATATTAGTTTAATTTAATTCATTTTAGTCATTTTATAACAAGATTAGATGTATAAAATTTTATTGAACTTTTTATCGTCTTTTACCTACCTTCTAAGCACACTAACAAATTTTCATAAAACACAATTTTACCACTTCTAAGAATTGAATTTTAAAAATCCGAGAGACACGGTGGACATTAGTAAGTAAAATTTCGTTCAATTGTATGAAAATAATATTTGGTGAATAATAACTTTTGAATTTGATTTACCACGGTTAAAAGTAAATAGGATAATTAAAGGTAAAAATGATATTATAATTACCCCCAACACATGTACAAATTATATTGGATAAGTGAATTTCGACCAAAATAAACCTTGGGAATAAAATATGATCCTCTTTGATATCCTTGGATTAGAATAGGACATTTATTATTATTTTATTTGAAGAAGAGTTAAAAGTGTTAAATTAAAATTTTCACAACTAATTTTTTTTAATATAGGGTTATACATAAGATAAATTATACTATAAATATTCATTATAAATATAAAAATATTTCCTACATAATGGTATTTTATTTTTATTTTTTAGAAATTAAATAATTAAATTTAATTATGACACAATGATGATGCAGTAATTACCTTATTAATGAAAGATTAAAATAATTGATATTACAAATATCCAAATAAATGTAAATTGAAACCTTTGATGCATTAAACTAATTATATAGGTTAATATTACATGTTAGTTTTGATTAAATAAGTTTTTTTTTGATGTGATAAAAAAATTATAACTTTCACAAAAACAAAATACCAAATAGTGTCAAAATTGACATAAATGAGATTTTAAAACAAATACTGTATTATTAATTGATATAATATTCCTAAAAATATATGTTTCAGCCAAAGGACTTATATAAGGTTATATATGTCAATAATGAACCATTTTTAGTTCTCTCGTCTTTTTATATTATGTTTATTGACCATTTATTATAATAATACAACAATATATGGTAAAAGTTAAACTATTTAACTAAGAGTTAAATGTAAATGAATAAGGTTAATATGGTGATCAAAAACTGAATAAAACCTATTGGTTTAGATTTTTTCGACCCATATTCACCTTATCATTGAAATAAATACTTTTTGATACATTATAAACTGAATATGATTGTTTAATAAATTAATATTTCAAGATTTTCCTAAAGTGACCCTCACATCTCTTATAAAAGAGTACTTCCCCTTCTCTCAAAATCACACATTCAAAGCCATTTTTATTGGACAAAACCACTCAAATATATTTACAACTACCCTAAATTAAACCTAGAGGCATTACTTTAATTATATAACTGACTTAAGGATCCTTTATGATAAAATCAAAAAGAAGCACCCGAAAAAGAGGTAATAATTTCACCACCATTTTCAAAGTTATTTTCTTCTTCCACTTTCTCTATCTTTTTTGTTTGCATAAGAAAATAATAAATCCAGTACCTTACACATACTATGATGTTATTATAAAAATATTAGATCCATATTAATTATTCTATCTATCCTGTTAATGACAATGTCGCAATACGTGTGTACGTACGACTTACGGTCTCCACACCATGGTGTAGTTTGTTATTCAACACTTATTTATTTTGATGGTTATAATAATGAGTATAATTGATGTAAATAATAAATATAAGATGTTAATTATTATGTATATATGATATACCATCCAATTACATATGATTTTACCATCAATATAATGATATTGTTGCTCGTGCGTATGTACAGATTACCTTCTCCACGAACACGATGAGATTCATTCTCCATAGAAACCATTAAAGAATAATTTTCATTTTATGATTAAAAATAATTTTTAAGAACTTAATATCATTCTAGATATGAATAAAATACATTCTGTCCATAACAATAATGACTTACATAACAAAACATATAAAGGAAAATAAATCAGTTAACACCTGAAGCAATGATACTAATGAAATATTATTAACAAAGAAATATTAAAAGATCATATATGATATCATATTTATGTATGTGGTTCTTGTATAATTTAATAACCTTTATTTAACTATTATACAGATGGTTAATTTACCCTTGACCAAGTAAAATTACAAGGTAAGGTCTAATTTTACAATCTCTTTATTATTCTAGGTTGTTTATACGTGAGTATATACTGTGACCTCTTTATCATCCACATCCGCATTTCTTAAAAATTAATTTCAAAACATTTTTAAAATTTTCTAGAATATGGGTTAAAGAAATTTATACCCTTTTTGACTTTTTATAAAATGTTTTTAAATAAATCTTTCCGTCTTTTTCCATACAAGGTACTTTATGAACTTCTCGACAAATTAAGGTAAGAATTTTTTTAACGTATATAGAAGGTGAAGCTGTTTTCCACCGTTATAACATTTTCGAAGCTACCCTTACAAGATTATAAGAATACTTTAAAAATATTTTTTTCTTTTATAATTATGTGACTTTTAAATTATTTTAAAATATAAAGAGATATTTCTCTGAAATAGTTTTTATTTCATCTATTTCAACATCCTTTAACGGATTTTACACTTGTCTGAAGTTGATTTATTATAAAATATTATATATAGTGTTGAAGGTTTTTTGATATGTTTCACTATGGATGTGTTATTTTTATACCATTCATGGTTTATGGTTAAAGTATAAACATTTCTTATTCTAGTTTTAATATAAATGTTTATTTTATGTTTCAACCTTTTCCTATAAGGAATGCATTGGAATTATTAAGTGATGGGTGGAGGAAGCTATAACCCCTTGATGCATCGGAAAGTCTCATGAGACAAACTGGTGTCTTGGAAAAAGGCCATGAAAAAATATTTATTTATAGTCTTGTCATGAGTCCTTGACTATGTGTTTATGATGTTCAACATTATGCATTCCATCATTATGAAATTAGCTATTGGTATTACATGTGATTATTCGACTAGTAGAATATCCTTGTGAATAAGTAAATGGAATTATTTGATTTTCATTTTCTATATTATGCTGATGTTTAATTTTAAAAGTTTTGGTTTTTAGTCTTATACATTACCTTAAATGTTTATGCTTATTTATAAAAGTTTCTTCTATATTGTTATCCTTAGTGAGAATTTGATCTCACCCCTTTCTTATGTTTTATTTTTCACAGGACGTGAAGAAGTATATTATGACTGAACTGCAGGGATAGGCTAAGGGATATGAGTGTATTCTACCGATACACAATTTTTCTTTTTCAATTCATCATGTAATGTAAAACTTATTTATGTATCTAGTACTTTCAAAGCTACTAAACTGTTCAGTCTTTTTGGAAATGATTTCTTGCATCATGCCAATGTTATGTAATAATGCACCGACTCTAGGTGACTAGGTTTAGGGCGTTATAGTTGGTATATGAGAATTTTAGTACAGACATTGGAAGATAGATTCAGAAAAACTCTGATTAGATAACATTACCATAAGATAGTCTTTGAGGATTAGTATAAAAGAAATTCCTAAAATTTGGGTAATGTAGAGATTTTGTGTATTTTCTAAGAAATACATCCCTGTCTGGATACAAGTAGGTAGAGGCGGATCTGGAACAGATATACGTAGGAGTGAAAACTCTAACAAGGAGTTTCGAGCTTGAACCAAGGTTTCATGGTACATGACAACGGGCCTTGATGCGCTTTTGGTTACAAAACTCCTGGGGGATATGCTTAGGATAATTCAAATTTTCTTTAAAAACTATTATGAAGGATTTTTGAGTAAATAATTCCTCAAAGAAAACATTTTTTATGATTATGGATTATATGTATAAATTGTTCAATTTATGTTAGGTATTTTACTAATTTCGAATTATGTATTTTGATTCATAAACTAATCTATTGTATTCCATTGTTTAGAAACGGCACCTAGTGGAAGGAATAGAAACTGTATCAGCACACATAATACATTTAGGGATTTCCCCCGTAAATAAGATAATTATAGTGGAGCTAGTGATGCAATTGTAGCTGAACAAATTATAACCATACTGGGAAAACTCACTCATGTTATGAATAATAACCTTTCCCATATGAAGCACCTTGATCCACAACGCAGATGATCATTGTTAGAGGGCTAAATGAGGAAAAAACCACCACCATTCAGTGGGACTACAAATTCATTTGTAGATAAACAATGGATATGTTCCATATAGAAAATATTACATGCTTTGGGAAGTAACAAAAGGGAAAGAGTTGTTAGGGAAGTTTATTTCCTCACAGGAGATGAAGATCAATGGTGGTCATTGATTCAAAACACAAAGGAAGATGATGAAGTATCAAATATGTAATAGAGGGAGTTTAAAGATATTTTCTTAGAAAAATACTTTTCTTGTGAACTTTGACCAGATATGGGAAGGCGATTTCCATGTTTGAGGCAAAAGGAGGAAGAGAATATCACCATGTATGAGGCTAGCTTTACAAGCTTAGAAAGGGATGCAGTAAATTTTATACATAACCCAAGGAGTAATATTGATCACTTCTTTAATGGGTTAAAACCATTTCTCTATCGAGAATTAGTATCACAATCCTTCTTATCATACAAATATATTGTCTCACGTGCTATCAAGACAAAAAATGAATTCTCTATGTATTACGACTTTAAAGTAAAGAAAGAGAAGAAGAGATCTATTGAACACTTTTGGAAATGGAAATAAGGGAAAGAAGGGAAATTTTGAATTTCCATCCTATAGAAAATGCAGGAAGAAACACCCATATACTTGCCTGAAGGGAATGTGAGTCTTTTACACGTGTGGGGAAAAAGGTCACCAAGATTGTGATTGCAAGTGAAAGAAAGAGGCTGTCAATGTTCAATACTACAATTGTAGAGGAAAGGGGAATTATGAAAATGAATATCCTAAGAACCAAGGAAACATACCTCAGAAAAAGCCAATGTATTAAGGACAATCTTATGCGATCACTACTACTGAGGTTGAAGCTATGAATAATGTGGTGGCAGGTAATTTAATGGTTTCCTCAAATGTATACAATGCTTTATTTGATTTTGGATCATCAAATTGTTTCATATCTTCCCAATTTGCTATGAAAATTAGATATTTCCAATTTTATTTATCAAAGGAGTTGAAAGTCAAAAATCCTAAGGGATGTATCCTTACAATAGATTTTTCTGAATTATTTCCAATTAGGGAATATAAAAAAAACTTTATCAGTTGATCTCAGTATCATACCCATGACTGAATTTGATATAATACTCAGTATGGAATAGCTTTTGAACCATGATACAGAAATTTATTGTAAGAAGAAGGAGGTTAAAATTTTAGATGATGATAAAGAGTACCTAATCTTTAGAGAAGAAACTTCACCATTTGATTCTCATATAGATCCACCCATATTATCTCTACTAAATTCAATTATTGGGGAGGAAGAGAGTGAAATAACTATGGGTGAGGAATGTAATGTTTAAATAGAGGACATACCTATTGTAAAGGAATATGTTGATGTGTTTCTAGAGGATTTACCTGGACATCCTCCAGAATGAGAAATTGAGTTTTCCATTGATTTAATTCCTGGTTCAAGGTCCATATCAAATAACCCTTATATAATATCCACTATCGAATTAGTGGAACTAAAGAAACAACTAGAGTAATAGAGTAATAAAGGATTTATTCTCACTAGTGTTTCTCTACGGGGATCCCCTGTTCTTTTTTTTAAGAAGAGAAATGGATCTACGAGGTTGTGCATTGACTACAGGGATATCAATGATATAATAATAAAGAATAAGTATTCCCTAACCCGCATTAATGATTTATTCAATCAAATTCATGGATCTCAATAATTTTAAAATATTGAACTTCGATCTGGATATCATCAGTTGTGTGTGAAGAAGGAAGACATTATGAAGACAATATTTCATTCCAGGTATGGTCATTACGAGTTTACAATAATGCCTTTTGGACTCACTAATGCACCCTATGTCTTCATGGATCCAATGAATAGAGTTTTTAAAGAATATATTGATGACTATGTAGTGGTATTTATTGATGATATCTTGGTTTACCCCAAAAGATATGAAGATTGTGGAAATAAATTTCGCACTATTCTAAATACTCTTAGAAGAAATGAATTACATGGAAAGTTTAGTAAGTGTGAATTCTTGCTTCAGGAGATTTATTTTCTTGGATATATTGTCTCTATGGATGAAATCTATTTTTATCCTTCTTTGAAATACCAATATAAGAATATCCAACACCGACGAGTATAACTGAGGTACAAATTTTTATTGGTTTAGTAGGTTATTATCAGTGTTTCGCTCATAATATTTCCCGATTGGCTAGACCATTAAACAAGCTCACACGTAAAGGGGTTAAATTTTTTTAGACAAAAGAGTGTGAAGAATGTTTTGAAGAACTAATGATAAGATTAGTCAATTCATCTATCTTGACTCTACCGTTAAGAAATTATGGGTTTTGTTTTTTCTATTGATACTTCAAAGACATGACTTGGTTGTGTCCTTATGAATAATGATACATTTATTTCCTATGCATAATGATATCTAAAAATTCATGAACAAAACTATCCTACTCATGATCGTGAGTTTGAAACTATAATATTTACTTTGAAGATATGGAGACACTTTCTCTATGGTGAAAAAATGATATATATACCGATCACAAGAGTTTTAAGAATATTTTCTCATAGAAAGAACTCAACATGAGGAAAAGACGATGGCTTGAACTACTCAATGATTATTATTACACTATACACTACCACTTGAGGAAGGAAAATAAGGTGGTAGATGCTTTGAGCAGAAAGGAATATGGAGTTTTGAACAATATGAGAGTTGAAAGGGATCCTATGATCATGGATATTGTAAAGATGGATATGAGAATAATCATTCAAGGTGAAACATTGATACTTTTTTTAAATGGTTTCCAAACCATCATTACTAGAAAGGATAAAATGTTCTCAAACTGATGACGAGGAGTTTCAAAAGAAAATTATTGTTGTGAATGATGGGAGATTTATTTTATTCGTATATGAAGATAGAATTTTGAAAATTGGGAATATAAATTGTGTTCCTAGCATACCTGATCTAAAAAAAGAGTTGTTGGATGATGTTCATAGCTCCAATTTCTCTATACACCCTGGTAGAACTAATATGTATAGAGATTTGAAGGAAAATTTTTGGTGGGACCACATGAAGAGGGATATTTCTGATTATGTGTCAATATGTATTGTTTGTCAATAGTTTAATGTTGGAAGACAACATCCTTGAGGAGTCATGCAACCTCTTCCCATACCTAAGTGGAAATGGGATGATATTACGATGGAATTTGTCATTGGGATACCAAATACTCCAAGATGGAATGATGCAATATGGGTCATTATTGATCATCTTACCATGTCATCACATTTTCATGCTATAAGAGAATATTTACCACTTGAACCTTTATCAAGACTATATATTAATGAAGTTGTAAGACTTCATGGAGTACCCCTATCGATTGTTTATGATCGTGATCCTCGTTTTACATCAATATTCTGGAAAATTCTTCAAAAGGCCTTGGATACTGAACTTCATTTGAGCACTACCTACCACCCTCAAACAGATAGACAATAAGAACATAATATTCAAACCTTAGAAGAAATGTTGAGATCTTTCTCACTTGACTTTCAAGGTTTGTGGGATCAATATTTACCTATGGTAGAATTTCCTTATAATAGTAGCTTCTATTCAAGTATTCAAATGGAACCATATGAAGTGTTATATGAAAAGGGATGACACACACCAACTTGTTGGGATGATGTTGGTGAAAGAAAACATGTCGGCCCCGAACTTGTTGAGGAATCAATGAAAAAGGTGAAGATTATCCAAACCCACATCAAAGCAGCTCAAAGTAGGTAAAAGAGATATGCCGATAACTGAAAGAAAGATTTGGAATTTCAAGTAGGAGATCATGTTTTCTTGAAGGTATCACCAGGGAATGGTGTTATATAATTCAATAAGAAATGTAAATTAAGTCCTAGGTACATCGAGCCTTTTGAAATTCTAGAAGGAATTTGAGTTGTAGCTTACCATTTGGAAATGCTGCCAAGTCTCTACAAAGTTCATGATGTGTTCCACGTATAACTATTGAGAAAATAAATTCCTGAAAAAACGCATGTACTCACCTTTGAAGAAATTGAACTGGAACCTAATTTGTCTTATTGTGAAGAGCTTTTCAAGATTCTTGATACCAGAGAACAAGGGTTGAGAAAACAGAAGACTTGTATAGTAAAAGTTCTATGGAGAATCCATAAGATGGAAGAGGCAACACGGGATCCCGAGGAACTTATGATGAAGAAACACTAGAATATTTTTACCCAGCAGTATTCTAGAAATTTAGAGGATGAAATTATTTTAATGAGGGAAGAATATAACACCCCCAATCTTCCACGGTACGTTTCACTTTGAATAATGCACTAGCTTGTACTGTACACAACTTCGAGTTCTAGCACACCACGACAAATCAAACTAGCCATTATAAATAGTAATACCCAATTTTTAAAATTTTATATATGTTATTTTTCATAATTGACTTTATTTTTGGATTTGTAATATCAAAATTATCTTAGGGTGATTTTTTTGGTATTTTTCTGAAAACATTCAATTTTCGATGAACAGTGAAGAACATTGCGTTATTGTTTAAAACCAAATTTTTATTTAAATAATTATTTATTTAATTTAATTTTATTTTATGTAAAAATATATACATAATACATATATTAGTTCAGTTTAATTCATTGGTGTCATATTATAATAAGATTAGATGTATAAATTTTTTTTGAACTTTTTAACATCTTTTACCCACCTTTTAGGCACGTTAGAAAATTTTCATAAAACATAATTTTACCTCTTTGTGAATTGAATTTCAAAAATCTGAGAGACACAGTTTAAATGATTAAGTAAAATGTGGTTCAATAGGAAGAAAATAATTTTTGGGGAATATAAATTTTTTTATTGTATTTACCATGGTTAAAAGTAAATAAGGTAATTAAATGTAAAAAAAGAGATTATAATTACCCTAACACATGTACTAATTCTATTGGATAAGTGTATGTAGAACAAAATAAAAATTATGAATAAAATATTATCCTCTTTGATCCACTTGGTTTAGATTAGGACATTTATTATTATTTTATTTAAAGAAGTGTTAAAAGTGTTAGATTCAATTTTTCCTAACTAAATTTTTTTTAATGTTGGGATATACATAAGATAAATTCGACTATAAATATTCACTATAAATATGAAAATATTTCCTACATAATTTTATTTTATTTATAATTTTTATACATTAAATAATTAAATTTATTTATGACAGAATGATGATGTAGTAATTACCTTATTAATTAAGATTAAAAAAATTGGTATTATAAATATCCAAATAAATGTAAATTAAGACTTTTGAGGAATTCCACTAATTTTAGAGGTTAATATGACATGTTAGGGTTGATTAAATAATTTTTTTGGAAGTGATAATGTTTTTATGACTTTCACAAAAACAAAATATCAAATAGTGTCAAAATTGACATAAATGAGTTTTTAAATTAAATAATATATTATTAATTGATATAATATTCCTAAAAATCTAAGGTTTGGAAAAAGGACATATATAAGGTTATATATGTCAATAATTAACCACTTGTGTTTCTATTGTCTTTTTATAGTAATTTTATTAACCATTTATTATAATAATACAAGAATACATGGTTAAAGTTAAACAATTCAACTAAGTGTTAAATATAAAAGATAAGGTTAATATGGTGACCTAAACTGGTCTAAAACCTATTGGTTGAGAGTATTTCTACCAATAACCACCTTATCCTAGAAATAAAGTCTTTTGGAGCCATTATAAACTGTATATGATTGTATAATAAATTAATATTTCAAGCTTTACCTAAAGTGACCCTCACCTCTCTTATAAAAGGTTACTTCCCCTTCTCTCCAAATAACACATCCAAATCCATTTGTTTCATCCAAACCCTACTCAAATATCTCTAAAAATACCCTCACTTAAACCGAGAGGCCTTACTTTGATCATAAAGATGACCTAAAGATCCCTTTTGATCAAATCAAAAGAAAGAACCTGAAGAAGAGGTAATAATTTCACCATCTTTTTCAAAGTTATTTTCTTCATCCACTTCCTCTTTATTTTTTGTTTCCATACCAAAATAATAAAATTAGTACCTTATACATAATATTATTTATTATAAATATGGTGAAACTATATTCATTATTCTATCCATCATATGAATGACAAAGTCACCATACGTGCGTATGTACGACTTCTTGTCTCCACGTCATGGTGTAGTCTATTATTAAACACTTCATTATTTTTATGGGTATAATAATGAGTATAATTGATGTAAATAATAAATATAATATGCTAATGATACTTTATATATGATATAACATCCAGTTATATATGATTTTACCCTCAATATAATGATATTGCCGCTCGTGCGTACGTACGGATTACCGTCTCCACGAATGTGATGAGATTCATTCCTCATCATAACCAATCAAGAATAATTTTCATTTTATGATTAAAAATAATGTTCAATAACTTAATATAATTCTGTATATGAATAAAATACATTATATCAATAAAAAAATCACTTATGTAATATAACATATATAGGAAAACGAATCATTTTACACTCGAAACAATGATACTACTGAAATATTATTAACCTAGAAATATTATAAGATCATATATGATATCATATTTATGTATGTGGTTCTTTTATAATTTAATAAGAATTATTTAACTATTATACATGAGGTTAATGTACCCTCGACTAAGGAAAAGTACAAGGTAAGGGTAAATTTTACAATCGCTTTATTATCCGAGGTTCTTT
The DNA here is from genome assembly GCA_963277665.1 of Viscum album. Classification (NCBI taxonomy): domain Eukaryota; kingdom Viridiplantae; phylum Streptophyta; class Magnoliopsida; order Santalales; family Viscaceae; genus Viscum; species Viscum album. The sequence goes on from OY728133.1 coordinate 1,059,645,775, forward strand.
ATACGTGAGTATCTACTGGGACCTCTTTATCATCCGCTCCCATGTTTCTTAAAAATGTATTTCAAAACATTTTTACTATTTCCTAAAATATGGGTAAAATAAATTTATACCCTTGTTTGACTTTTTATAAAATATTTTGAAAGGAATATTTCTATCATTTTCTGTACAAGGTACTTTGTGACCTTTTTGAAAAATTAAGGTAAGAATGTTTTTTAGCGTATACGGTGGGTGAAGATATTTTCCACTATTATAACATCTTCAAATCTTCCCTTACAATATTATAAGAATAATTTAAAAATAACTGTTTTCTTTTATGGTTATGTGACTTTTAAATTATTTCAAATTAGAAAGATATATTTCTCTCAAATAGTTTTGATTTCATATATGTAAACATCCTTTGATAAATTTTACACTTGTTTGAAGTTGATTTATTATACAATAATCCATATCATATTGAAGGTTTTCTGATATGTTTGATTGTGGATGTATTATTTTTATACCATTCAAGGTTTATTGTTAAAGTATTATCATTTCATATGAGAGTTTTAATACAAATGTTTATGTTATGTTTCAACTTTTTCATATAAATAATGCATTGGACTTAGTAAGTGACAGGTGGAGCCTGCTATAGATCCTTGATGCATCAGTCGGTATCGTGAGACAAAATAGTGTCTTGGCACAAGGCCTAGATAAAATTTTTATTTTTAGTCTTGGCACGAGGGATTGACTATATGGTTATGATGTCCAAAATTATGAATTCCATCATTATGAAATTAGATATTGATATTACATGTGATTATTCAACTAGTAGAATATCTATGTAATTAAGTAAATGGAATTATTTGATTTATCTTTGCCATATTATGCTGAAGTTTTATTTTAAAAGGCTTGTGTTTTAGACTTATACATTGTCATCAATGTTTATACTTCTTTATGAAAGTTTCCACTAAATTTTTATCCTCACTAAGCATCTATGGTCACCACTTTCTTATGTTTTATTTTTTCCAGGATGTGAAGAAGTATATTATGACTAAACTACAGGGATATGAAAAGGGATATGAGTGTATTCTATGGAGATATAATGTTGCTTTTTTATTTCATCATGTAATGTAAAACATATGTATGTATCAAGTGTAATAGCCCAAGAAAATACAGAATATGTCATTTTCATATTTAGTAATATTTTTTTAATTAAATATTAATTTTATTTTAAAGGTGATTCTATATTAAATGGTTTACTTGACACATAACAATGGGTTTCTTTGAAATTTTACATTGCACACTAATAATATATTATTATTATTTTAAATGGTAGTTAACACCTAGCCATTGAATTGGTGAGACTTAAGAGAACTAAATAAAATATCATAATATATGTTTGTCAAATGTTTTTACATTCATCCAATAAAATTCAAAGGCTTAAAATGTAAATGAATATAATTTTTAGCATAATTTACATTAAAATGGTGATTTACCACCTTTTGATGGTGAATCCTATTTAAATCTAGTTTTTGTCACTTTTACATATTATATTTGAAAAAATAATTTTCATCTTCATAATTGGGACATCGAAATTTAATTTGGATGGAATTTTGATATTTTTCTGATAATGTTCATTTTTAATGAATAGTGAAAAATGTTGTATTTTAATTCAAAACCGCCTTTTAATTTAATTTATTTACATGGTTATATTATCTTTTTAATTTGTTTTAAAGTTTAAATGGATTATATTTTTACCATTTAACCTAATTTTGGCCATTGGAAGTAATTTCACTTTGAAATTGGTCATTAACAAGTATCAATCTTTTGATGGTTATTATTTATTAAAAACACGCTTTTTTGTTTTGACGACGAGAATTAATTAATTCAACTTCTATGTTTTCAATTTGGTAAAATAGACATCATTTTTTTATTCGGAATATAAAATTTATCTTAGAGTGAATTTTTGGAATTTTTCTGAAAACATTTAATTTTTGATGAATAGTGAAACCACTAAGTAGTAGTTAAAAAAATAAGTTTTTAATTTAAATGAAATTTTACTGCTTATGTGAATAGAATTTCAAAAATCCAACAAACATGGTTGTCATTAGTATCTAAAATGTGGTTCAATGGGATGAAAATAATTTGTGTTGAATAGTAACTTTTGACTTTTATTAGCCACGATTTAAGGTAATTAGGGTTATCTAAGGTAAAAAAATGTTATAATAACAAAATATTACCTTGAAACCTGTTATAAACTTATTTAATGTGTAATGGGAAACCAATAATACACATGGGTCAATTTTTGGACCCCATGGAGCCACTTGGGTAAGATAATGACATTAATAACTTTTTATTTAAAGTAAAAATAAAAATGTCATAAACATGTATTATTTTACTAAAACAATTTTTACATGGGGTTATATAAGTTATACATTAAATTATAAATATTAATTATAAAGATAAAAATATTTTCTACATCATGGTATTTTTTTTTATAATTTTTATACATCAAATAAATAAAATTATTTATAACCCAATGATGATGCAGTGTTTACATCATTAATGGATGATTTCAATAAAATATAAGATAAAAATTAAAACAATATCCAAAAAATGTCTAATTATTATTTGATGATTTTATTTCAAACAAGGGACACCTTATATTTTACTTTAATTATTTTTGGACCTTTAAAACCGAAAATAATTATATAATAAAATAATATTTTAAAACATTCCAAAAGAGCCCCTCCTCTCCCTTATAAAAAGCCCGCACTTCCTACCCCTTTCTCACACTTCTCATCCCCTTGGATTGTCCAACCTCTACTCCAATAAGCTCCCAATATCCTTATATTTATCTTATAAGCCTTAATTTTTGCAGAAATCACTTCAATGAAACCCTTTTGGTTCAAACAAAAGGGAGTTACTCGATTTAAAGATATCGTTTTCTCTTAAGTTATTTTGTTTTATTTTACTTCTCCATCCCCCTAAAATATTTTTATTATTTTATTTTATAACACCACCAGTATCCTTAACATAAAAGGATTTTGTTATGAGAAATATTAGAGCTAAACATACACACACCTCCATCTAATGGGTAAAGAACATACTGTTTCAGTGGATGATGAACTACTGCCTCACGAAATGATGATTGTTCAATTATCTCTTACAGCCTCTCATGGTGGCCATTATGGTGGAACTGTATATATATATGATATATACTATATTTATGTTTTCTTTTATTATTCTATATTTTCTTTTTTCATAGCATAACTTTATGGTTCCCATAATGGGTAAACACGATGATTTCATTAGAGGAAGTGCGGACTACCGCCCCCTCAAAGTGATATGACTCGTTCATTCCATATGTGGAATGTATAAAGGATATAATTTTTAGAACTTATGTAACATATATGACATAAATATTTTACTGAAATTATAATATACCAATGAATCACCATGTTTTCATTTCATTAGAATATGAAATAGAAAAGAAAGTAGCGTTCATGCGTACGTACGACTTACCGTCTTAATGAACGGTGCATTTCATTTCTTATCTCCAAATGTTATGTACTATTATAAATAAATATATATAATGGATATATATGATATATATGACATCTAAATGATTAATAACATTATAGATATTATGTAATTTTGACTACATGGACAATTTATAATTACAACAAGTTCATTTTTGACTCAAGTTCCAAACATTGACAGAATGTCCGATATGAGCTCAAATAATTAACTAATTGTTATAGCTAGGTAATAAGTAATATAAAAGGAATAATAAAATTTAAAAATATTCTCAAGAAATTATAAAGTAATCTATGATTATTATTCAAGAAGAACAAGGAACATATGAGCGAGTCAAGTCGGACAACCAGTTTAGGGGTTTCTTATCTCACTTTTAATTCTATGGGATTTCCATTATTTACCACTAATTTATTGCATGTGGTGTATTGTTTACTGAAATTTGATATTTATTATTATTATTCACTTTATATTCTTATTATTATGTTAATAATTTGGTGGTTATTAACTTTTGGTCATACGACTCGATTGATTACAATGTGGTAATGGATTCTTATCTCACTTTTAATTTCGTGAGATTTCCATTGTTCACCACTTATTTATTACATGTGGTGTATTTTATACTGCAATTATATATATATATATATATATTATCAGTATTCTCTTTAAATTCATGGTATTCTATGATTGTTTTGGTGGTTAGTAATTTTTGGTCATACGATTCGATTGAATACAATGTGCTAATGGATTTTCATCTCACTTCTTATTCCTGTGAGATTCATGGTATATTTGCCACTATTTCCTTTTGTGTGGTGTATGTACTTCCCATTATTTTACTCTTTGTGTAATATAATTTAATTTATAGGTATTTACATATTCTTTATATGATACTTCTTTCACGGGGTCTACGTTTCGAAAGTTACCAAATCAGTAAGGGAAACTTTAACCCTCCTCTTTTAAGTCACGACTTCCTTTATGTTATGTCTTATAGTTCCAATTTATTAGGTGGGGGATTGTTGTTAAATATCTTTAATACTGTACATTTCATTTACAAATTATGAGAGACCCTTTCTGCACTTGTCAATTGATTTTCTGAAATTTTAAGTGACGTCGTTAGGTTGCCGAATTTTCGAAAAAGATATCACGCTTTCTCTTTATTTTCATGTTTCCTTTTCCTATGGCGTGTCATTCAAATATTCACACCATGACCTTATTTATTTTTATTATGTACATATACTTCAAAATGATACATTTATGGATGGGATACCCTTTTCCTTGCTCTTTTATTATTTTCTAAAACATAGTTATATAGCCGTTATGCTGCAGAAATTTCATCTCGAAATTTATCTCTCTTTATCTCAAGAAAATCTGTTATTTTATATCTGTGAATACGCATACCTATTTCATTTCTATGGGTGATCATTGTTATAAAAAATGATATATTTTATTTTTTAATTTAAATACATGTAACCATAACTCCCTTTCCATGGGTTAGAAATGACTTAACGATCTTATTTTTAAGAACTTTAAAAACATCATGATTTTGAAATGAACCCATTTATTTTATTATCTATGGGTTATTTATAAAATGTTTTATTATGATCTATGTGGATCACATTAAAGTTAAGACATATTAAGGGTGTTCCCTGATATCTCTCCAATGCATTGGTTAAATAATTAATCTCTAGATATGACAAGTTTCCCAATACCTTGGTGAATAACCTTGGAAATTATTTTGACACCTTGGGGATGGACCTTGGTGGTATGTTCATGAATGTCTAAATGAAATGTTGTAGCCACATATTCAAGTTATGATTCATGTTCATTTTATTATGATATTCCTCATTTACCATTTCTCATGTCTTTATGTTTTTCATCAAATTCTTATTGATATCACAAGTAAACTAATTCCCTTTCTTTCCTTACTAGGCCTTCTACTCACCCTTTCTTTTGATTGTATGTATCTAGGTTATGAGATGCAGTATTTGTACATAGGATGAACTTTTAAAGAAGATTTTCAAGAATATTTAAATTATTGTTTAATTTTTCATGTTTTTATTCCTAATTTCTAAGACACTAGACTTTAAAGATCCTCTATTTGTAAAATGTAATGTAAAGTAATGTATTAAAAATTAGGGATGCTATATCTAGTACTTCCAAGGCTACTAAACTGTTCGATATTTTAGGACATGATTCCTTGAATCATGATAATGTTATGTAATAATGCACCAAATCTGAGTAAATGGGGTCATGGTGTTACATATTTCTACTATTAAAATCATTATTTAAGTAGTTTTCTTAAAACTATTTCAAAAACACCACCTCTTTTATTTTGTTCTATAATTGTATTTAAAATCCACACTCTAAACTCATCAGAACTCCTTGATATATGAACTATGTTCATGAGTAGAATACATTTAATCATATAAAACCTATTCAATTTTATGTTTCACAATAATTCATTCAAATTTTGGTGTTATTTCCATTGATCACTTCAGTTATTATTATCCAATTTTTATAATTATATTGTGCATTTTTTAAATAATTGTTTACTTATCTATTTAGATTTTTTATATAAGTGGTGTTATAAACTATTTATTTATAGGTTTTATGTATGAAGCATTATTATTCATGTGAACTACCACCATTCTTTATTTAACGAAAAAAGATTATTTTTCATCGACACCAAGATGCACACACAATCCATTGAAGGAGGACAGACAACCCATCCAAGATCATATGAACCCTTGTTCTTATTATTCTCCTTTTGAAAAAAGTTTAAACAAAAATAACACTACATAAAATGGATAAAATTAATCAAACAATAAAATAACCCCTTTCTCCTAATGTTGATATCCATCCCGCTTATATTGAAATACAAGGTGATGAACAAACATTTGAACAGAAATATAGTTTAATTAATTTGTATCCAATGTTTTTTTGAAATTATAGAGAATAACCATATAAGAATTTAAAATTATTTTACCTTATATCTTAAACAATAAAAAATAAAAACGTGGATGAAGAAATTGAAAAAAAATAGATTTATTCCATTTACATTAGATGAAACAACAAAATATTATTTACAACATGTAAACTATCCAACAAAAGGATGTGTGGATATGAAGTCCTTTTTATTGAAACATACTTCCCAACTACTTTAACTAGATCTATAAGGAAATAAATTTGGTGAATAATACATTCATAATGTGAAACACTTCATGAATATTAGAAACAATTTAAGATATTATGATGAAGTGATCCTTGCCTCTAAATAAGTGATAAAATTTTAATATAATATTTTTATGATAGTTTAATTCATTTTAATAATAACATGATTGATGCTTCTAGAGCTGGTGCCTTTATACACAATGTATAGATCTCTATAAGGAACCTCATTGAAAACATGGGACGTAACATGAAAAAATTAGGTTTGTGGTCCATCAAACCCATACGAGGCATCCTTGAGTGTATAGTTATGAATTTCAAAATAATATAGACATTATGTTTAAAGAGGAAAGAACCCTAAATCAATAATTTTCTCTTTCCCAAGGGAAATATAAACCTCTTCCTCTTATTCATTATGGTATCTATTTCACTGAAACCGATTACTATGAAAAATACCCTAAATTAGGAGACCCTTATAAGAGTTTTGAGGCAATCTTCCCAGACCACCCCTATAACTAACACATTAAGAAAAATCCATACTATCCATCTAGATCTGAATGGAAAGATAACCAATCCTATATAAAATTGGGGTTTTAACCATCCTCAACAATCCTATAACCACATGTAGTTTGGTAGTCAGTCCCAACCACCACAAAAAATACACAATCACCACAAAGGCCTTCCAAATAACCCTAACTAAAAAATGATCCTATACTTAATGTATTGATGAAAAAATGGCCCAAAATAATCTCAAATTACATAAACAAATCAATTATTCCCTACAAGACATTAAAACTCAATTAGTCATAGTTTTTAACTTGGTGGGTGAAATCCCAAGTCAAGGGTTGGGTAAATTAATATCTAAATAAATAGTCAACCTAAGGGACAAGATATATTTTAATTCCATATCCCATAAGAGTGGTAAAAAACATAAAATCTAAATGAAACTTCTATTAGAGTTATCTCCTCATGAGGAAACCACCATTCAATCCACCTCTAAAAATACAAATGAGGAAAAGACTTATCCTGAGATAATTCACTCCCATAAAAGGAGAGTTCCGATTGGTGAAACCCTTATCTCATAAATTCATCTTCTATTTCAACAAAGGTCCACCCAACCAAGGAAACAAAAAAACTGAACATGAATAGGATATCATAGAAACATTAAAAAATCTGTAGGTCAACATTTCCTTAATTGATGTTGTGAATCAAATTCCATGATATGGAATGTTTCTAAATGATTTTTGTACACATAAGGTGACATCAAACTGATGAAAACATGAATTTTGGGAGGAACCTCACCGTATTAATTAAACCATCACTTCTAAGAAAATTAAAGGATCACGAATCATTCTAAATTACATATTTGATAGGGTATAATTTTTTATTACATACTTGACTTGGGTACATATTCAATGTGATGCCTCACTCCATTTTATCTTCATTTCATGTTGGGGAGTTGAATCCCACTAAAATAATTGTTTTAAAGGAAAATCATAGTATATAACACCCTAATGGTGTGCTATAAGATACTTTAATGAGTTAAAAAACTATTTTTTCTTCTAATTTTTATATGATGAAAATGGAAGATTATAGGATGAATGAAAATTACATTATTTTATTGAGAAGATATTTCATGTAAACTAAGGAAACCATAATTAATTTCAAAAATGGAACATTATTTATGGATTTTAGTGGTTTCATGTAATGGCCCGGACCTCTCCGGTCCATTACTTTGTGAAATTTTGGTGTTGGAGGTGTTCTGGGAGGTCAAGGGGACTTATCCCCAACACTTTGCCAATTTTTTTTCAGTTCTGTGAACAGTGTTTCCAGTTTTATGAACAGTAACAGATCGGTCTCACTGATCATTCTGACAGATCGGTCTCACCGATCAGTTTCACAGATCGGTCTGACAGATCGGTTTCACAGATCGGTCTGACAGATCAGTTTCACAGATCGGTGTGACAGATCAGTTTCACAGATAGATCTGATAGATCGGTTTCACAGATCGGTGTGACAGATCGGTTTCACAGATCGGTCTGACAGATCGGTTTCACATATCGGTCTGACAGACCGGTTTCACAGATCGGTGTGGCAGATCAGTTTCACAGATCGGTCTGACAGATCAGTTTCACAGATCGGTGTGCCAGATCAGTTTCACAGATCGGTCTGACAGATCGGTTTCACAGATCGGTGTGACAGATCGGTTTCACAGATCGGTCTGACAGATCGGTTTCACATATCAGTCTGATAGATCGGTTTCACAGATCGGTGTGGCAGATCAGTTTCACAGATCGGTGTGACAGATCGGTTTCACAGATCGGTCTGACAGATCGGTTTCACATATCGGTCTGACAGATCGGTTTCACAGATCAGTGTGACAGATCAGTTTCACAGATCGGTTTCATAGATCAGTGTGACAGATCAGTTTCACAGATCGGTTTCACAGATCAGTTTCATGTACAGTAACGGTGGGTGAACAGTGTTTCCAGACTCCTACAGTTTTGCCCCTTTTGACGTTTCCTTTGACGTAAAATACATTTAAAGCCTAATTTTAAGGGCTCTTAAGGCCATTTAAAATTCCATAAATCCTATATTAATTATTCCTAAGGCTTGGAATTTTTTACTTGGTCAAACCGTGTGGGTTAATGCGATCCGTTTTTAATGGAGAATTAACCGGATCTGAAACCGTCGCCCCATTAAATCTTAAAAAGGGACGAGATATAATTCTCCCTTGTTCTTTCCATTTTTTCTCAGCTAAGAGACACTAGAACCTTTCAATCCTTTCCGTAGGAGTTTCACAATCAATCTTTACCCTGAGGATTGGTTCTATTCTGTTTTGGATGCAACTGAGCCGTGTCGATCAATCTTCGATATAAGGTATGTTGTATCGTCGTTCTTTTGGGGTTCATCTTCTCCTATACTCTTTTCCATATTTATACCATGTTTTCTCCAAGATTCTAATGGGTTTTCTTGGGGTTGGTTGGTACTGTCGTACCGCATCATCCTCCGGTGGATGCAGTTGTCGCGAGGGGAGGATAGTGACCTGTTTTGTGGATAAAGAACGTGAGGAACTGTTTGAGGTAGGGGATTCATGGCTTCTCAAATTGTATATGTGCAATCGTAGAATTAGCATGATTTATCCCTTTGGATCACAATGAAATTGACCTAATTAAATACTTGAACAAGATTAAGAGAATTGGTTGATCGCATGTTGTTTCTTTATACCGTGATAACGGTTGCCTCATGTTGTGCTAGATATAATGTTATCTATGTTTTCTTTGACTTGTTGTTCGTTCATGATAGAAATTGATAATGAACTTAAAGCCGGAATTAATTGTTAATTAGTTGGCTAAAGATAAAGAGGCATGTAAATTAATCTGGTTCTTGCCGTTGTTGTAGTTGTTCTAATTTGAGGATAATCAAATTAGGGAAGTAAGCATGGTTATTTAATTGTGATAGCTTGCTGATTAGGTATCCATGATTGGAACCTACGAATAACAAATCTGTTAATTCAATATGGATTAGAGAACAGATTATGTGGGAATTTCAAAAGGGTTCTGAGTTACCCGCTTGCTTGTAAGGCTGAATGCCTTGTGGTTTGGAGCTCTGAGTGCTCATTTTTTTTATGAAGGCTAAATGCCTTGTTAAAGGGCCGAGAGCCCATTTTGTGATCTTTGATTTCCTGCTGCTTGTGATTTGATGTGAGCCTGGATGGCTGTTGTGATATGTGGAGGTATGGGGACTTGTGGTTGTGGCAGCGGATGACGCCTAGTGTGGCGAGATGCATCAGTTTATGCATGTGGGTGTCGGGGAGGACACCAGGGGTGATGGAATGGGATGAATGTGGTTGTTGGTTGCTTGCAGTTTTCTTGAATGTTAATCTACTTTGCTTTTCCCCACTGCTCAAGGCAGCTGGTCTTGCTACCCTTCTTCCGAAGGAGGCGAAGACGCGCGGGGTATGCCACGTGCTTTCTGTGTTTAGACTCTCGAGGGAGAAGGGGTATATGCTCTTTATATAGGCGGCAAAGACTCGACGGGTGGTATATCTACTCACCGTGTTGAGCCGCCTTTGTGTTTAGAAGCATAGGATGGTTTTCTAGAATGCCTGGGAATGTGGAAAAGTAATTCTGTAATGAATGTTTGATTAAATGGTGAAAATCTACGGGGATGGAGATGCGGGAATTTAAAGGTGATGTGAATCTTAAAAAGGAGCAGTTGTTTTTGAATGTGATGCCAATTCAGTTTAATGTGGAATTGTTCATTCTTAATTAATTTTTAAAGAATTCATTAATGTACAGTGGAACTGATAAAATGAGAATGAAGTAATCTAATAAATCTCTTCAAATGTTTGTGTGCTTATAGGATACCTAGTCTTAGAAGTAGCAGCCTGGAGTCTGAGAGACGTTAGCTGCAGTTGTATCTAAGACTAGGTAATGCCCATAGTGTGGATGTGAGTTACTTATATATTCTGTACTTTTTGGGTTTCTATACGCTACTCCACCCTGTCGGTAAGGGCAACTGACACCCCGGGGATTCTGAGCCCTGGGGGGGTGTTTTCCCCAACATTCTGATGGGAGGTTGAATGGATGACTACCCCCTTTGGCCCCGCTCTCTTCTCTTGGTAGATACTTGTGCCATGAGGCACAGCGGTTAGTTACCCCATATATGTGTGTAGAGGGATGTAATGGCTTATGGTTATTCACTTGCATATATTCTGGATATAGTATCCTATGGACTACTATAGGTGTAACGTGTATAGGCTATGATGGCTTGAGGTTCCTTACTCGGCGTATGGGATGTAATGGCTTGATGTATTATACCTGACGTATGATACACATTATGCGAGCTGTGGTGGCTCCCGGAAATTACCTGGTTACTTTTGGTTGTGAGGACAGTGTGGTGCTTCGCCCAGGTGTCTGCGGGCAAGCCTATGTGGTGCACGAGGTGCAGATTGTGGAGCTTAGCCCAGGTATCTGCGGGCAAGCCTTTGGAGAGAGATGCACAGGACGTATGTCATTGGGGCAAAGCGGCAAACCAGTGGGGAAGTAGTAGCAGGGTACCCTGATATTCTTTACTATATTCTATATTCTTTTATGCGTTACTTGGTGAGAGTAGCCATGATGAGGTTGGGAACATAGTATACCTGTTTAGGTGACGAGTTAGTTTCACTTGTTGTTCACTGGGCTTTAGCATGCTTTCTTTACTTTTTCACGAGAGTATTGGGGAGGATCCTACTGAGTATACTGTTATACTCACCCTATGTACATATAAACTTTTTTTCAGGTCACTTGGAGCAGGTTGGAGATCAAGCTGGTTAGTGCTTGCGGTTGGAGGAGGAGCTGTTCGGGCTTGTGGTCGCTGTCGTTTTACCTTCTTTTGGGTAATTTTAGTTTCCCCTTTTAGTTGTAGTACTTTTGCATGACATTTCATATATGTAATTGGTTTCCTTTTATATTTCAGTTCTGAGTTGGAGTTGATTGGAGTCTATTCTATCTCTCTTTTCTGCATGTGTTCTCTTAGAGGGTAATGCCTCCCATTTGTATGTTCTTATACCCTCGGTGCTAGTCGCCAACCCGGGGCCTACTGGAGGCGGGACTCGGGGGTCATTATCTCCCTTTTCACATTGCCGGCCCAGGAGGGGTACACTTTGTGGGGAGGGGGTCGTGACAGAGTGGTATCAGAGGTCTGGTTGAGGGATAAGATGGAGTTTGGAGTTAGGCACAAGTGAGGATGCATGGGACGGTAGGGAAACTGTGTCATTCATGTTTAGCAAGTGGGGTAAACACTGGAGACCGGAAGAGACATAGGCGTTCAGGGCCCCCTATGATCTGTTGCACGGACCTTTAAGTTTACGATGGCTACTAAACAAAGTGATACTGGTTGCAGGGTAGAGACCTAGGACAGGATCATGCATCATTATTCTTTGCGCCTGTGTTTGAATGGGTAGAAAATGGGATAGGTAACCTGAAATTAATAAAACAAAACTATTAATTAATTAATGTTGAGTCTTCCATATTCCAGGCTTCGGAGCTTTAACGGTTGTTATTTTACAGGTATGGCTCCAGGTCGACGTCCTCGTCAGGTTTGCGCAGAAGGTGCCCAGCAGGCTGTTCCAGCAGATCGCCGCCGGGTAGAGGTTGACGACGATGACACTTGGAGGAAGACACTCCGAGAGTTTCAGCGCCAGAGTCTACAGAAGTACGAGGGCTCCATTTCAGATGCATTCACAGAAGACTGGTTGGAGGAGGTCGAGATAGGCTTCAGTTCGATTCGTGCTCGGAAGGAACACTGGGTGTCCTTGGTTGTGACGATGTTGCGTGGAGCAGCGAGACAGTGGTGGTTCTTGTTCCTCGGGGATCGTGAGGAGTCATCGATCTCATGGGAGGAGTTTCGAGACAGGTTTAGAGTCGAGTTTCTTTCATCGACTGCGAAGGCGTCCAGTCGCCAGGAGCTACTCACCCTTCGACAGGGGAGCTCCAGTGTTCGAGAGTTTGGAATCCGTTTCAGGAACCTTATACGATATGCTTCAGACCTGTTACATGATGATGAGGCCAGAGCGAGGCATTTCGAGGAGGCTTTGCGTCCAGACATCCAGCGCCAGGTAACCCCATTTATGCTGAAGACATATCTTGAGGTGCTAGTGAGGGCAGAGGTTGTTGAGAGGACTTTGACCAGGACCAGATCGTCACGAGATGGGAATCGTCATGATTCCTCACGAAGCAGAGTTGTGGTCCGGGGTTCCCGGTTTTCAGGACAGAAGAGTTTCCGTTCACCTGGGGGTAGGTCCCAGCCCTTCCCATCTCGTTTCTCCGGAGGCAGCAACTCTCAGGCCTATGCCAAGGGATCAGGTTCTTGTTTTTCTTGTGGTGGTCATGGTCATCAGCAGCGGGAGTGCCCAACTTTTCAAAGCAGTCATCGTGCACCAGGCGCTCCACTCCAGGTTCCTCCGTTGAGGCAGTTCCAGCCGAGGCAGCAGTAGCAGGTTGCACCAGCTTTAGATCACCAGAGGGTAGATGGAGCAGGCAGAGGACAGCCCCATGATGCTCCCCGTCCTCAGAGAGCAGAGCGCGGCCGTGGTGGTGGTCGTCATCAGGGTCAGAGAGGCCATGGAGGTGGTCGTGGTCAGCTTCATGCTCTAGCGTTGCCAGCTCTAGGCGAGCCAGACATCGTCCGAGGTACCCTTTGCTTGTTTTATACCTTGGTGTATGCCTTGTTTGATTCAGGAGCAACACACTCCTTTATATCCCCTACCCTTTTCCACGCTTTGGGACTTGAGGTAGAGAGGCTTCTAGTGTCCTTCGCGTTGACTACGCCAGTTGGAGGTCGAGCTAGCTTGTTTGAAGTATGTAGAGACTGTGAGCTAGTGTTGGGGCAGCACCGCTCTTGGGGAGATTTCCTATGTTTACAAATACAACCATATGATGTCATCCTCGGCATGGATTGGTTGTATTCGGTGCAGGCTATTGTGGATTGCTACAGGAAGAAGGTCATTTTCTTTGATGAAGATGGAGAGGAAGTGGTGTTTGTTGGTGAGAGAGATCCTCGAATGAATCATAGACGAGTTTCATCCTTATCATCCATGATGGCTGGGATGATGCTGAGTTCTTCAGAGGTTCAACAGTTGGCGTTTCCTAGGGTCGTAGAGGATTACCCTGATGTCTTTCCAAGAGAGGTTGTATACTTACCCCCTCGACGAGAGATCGAGTTTGGGATCGAGCTACAGTCGGGAGCGTATCCTATCTCTATGTCTCCGTATAGAATGGCCCATTCTGAATTATGAGAGCTACGTATTCAGCTTGATGGTCTATTGCAGTGTGGTTTTGTTCGGCCAAGCGTGTCACCGTGGGGTGCACCAGTTTTTTTTGTGAAAAAGGCTGACGACAGTTTGTGGTTGTGTGTCGATTATCGTCGATTAAACAAAGTGAAAATAAAGAATCGCTATCCTCTTCCACGGATTGATGAACTATTCGATCAACTGAAGGGTGCAAGTTGGTTCTCAAATATTGACTTGCGGTCAGGATATCATCAGATGCGTGTAAAGGATGAGGATATCCTGAAGACTGATTTCCGTTGTCATCATGGGCATTATGAGTTTGTTTTAATTCCATTAGGCGTGACGAATGCTCCAGCTGTTTTCATGGGGTTGATGAATGCTGTGTTCCGTGAATTCCTGGACAAGTTTGTTGTGGTTTTCATCGATGAAAACCTTGTGTACTCCACATCTGAAGAAGAGCATGCAGAACATCTACGAGCCGTTTTGGGAGTTCTTCGCCAACATCAGTTGTTTGGGAAGTTGTCCAAGTGTGAGTTTTGGGCTCGAGAAGTTCGTTTCTTGGGGCATGTTGTGTCCCAACAGGGAGTAGCTGTGGATCCTTTGAAGATAGAAGCAGTGGTGTCATGGGTAGCCCCCAAGACCGTGTCAGAGGTGCGAAGTTTCCTTGGTCTCGCAGGCTATTATAGGAGGTTTGTAGCCAATTTCTCCCGAGTTGCGACTCCTCTGATAGCTTTTACCAAGAAGGATCAAGCATTCATATGAACTGATCAGTGTCAGGCAGCTTTCGAATATCTAAAGGAGAAGTTGGTAAGTGCTCTATTCCTTTGTCTTCCAGCAGAGGGAGTCCAGTTTGATGTTTTCTGTGATGATTCACATATGGGGCTAGGCTGTGTTCTCATTCAGCAGAGGTCAGTTGTTTCTTATGGGTCTCGGCAGTTGCGCCCCATGAACGCAACTATGCCACCCATGATCTTGAGTTGGCAGTCATGGTGTTTGCGCTGAAGTTGTGGAGACATTACCTCATTGGCGAGCGCTTTGTGGTTTTCACTGATCATAAGAGTTTGAGGTATGTTTTCTCCCAACGTGACTTGAACTTGAGGCAGCATCGGTGGATGGAGTTCTTGCAGGAATACGACTTTGAAATATCGTATACAGCTGGGAATGGAAATGTTTTTGCTGATGCGCTAAGCCGAAAGTCACGTAGTGATGTTGTGCGTGAATCTGGTGATTCCTGGAGAGTGATGGAAGAGCTAACAACTTTACATCTTGTTATGGAAGAGGTTGGAGGTAGAGGTTGTCTTTTCCAGATGATGGTGCAGTCATCTCTGATGCAGAAGGTGGAAGAGTCTCAGTTGGGTGATCTAGAGGTGGAAGTTTGGAGAGACAGAGTTGTTTATGGGGAGGCCCCTGATGGTTGGTCGGAGGATGAACAACACCGAGTTTTGTATCATGGAAGGCTGTTTGTTCCCTTGGCGATGCGCGAGACGGTTCTTTGAGAGTTCCATAGTTCACCCTTGGCAGTACATCCTGGTGTGAAGAAGATGTACCGATCCTTAAGGAGTCAGTTCTGGTGGCCTGGGCTGAAACGTATGGTTGCAGAGTGTGTGTCTCGATGTTTAGTCTGCCAGAAGGTGAAGGTTGAACACCGTGTTCCTGGTGGTCTTCTCCAACACATAGAGATTCCTCAGTGGAAGTGGGAGGACATCTCAATGGACTTTGTTACAGGTTTACCTCGAGCTCCGGGAGGACATGATGCTATATGGGTGGTAGTGGATCGTTTAACTAAATCGGCCCACTTCATAGCAATCAAGGAGTCGAGCTCAGTGGAGGTTTTGTCGAGGCAGTATCTAGAGGAGGTGGTGAGGCTTCACGGAGTTCCTAAGACGATCATTTCTGATCAAGATCCTCGTTTTACCTCTAGGGTGTGGAGAGGTCTCCAACATGATTTTGGCTCTCAATTATGCCTTAGCACAGCTTTTCATCCTCAAACGGATGGTCAGACAGAGCGAACCATCCAGACTCTTGAAGACATGTTGCGCTCTTGTGTTCTGGATTTTGGAGGTTCATGGATGAATCACTTACCATTGGTAGAGTTCGCTTACAATAATAGTTTTCACTCTACAATCGGTATGGCGCCGTTTGAAGCCTTGTATGGCCGAACATTCCGTTCTCCATTATGCTGGACTGGGGTCGGAGAGTCAGCAATTCTCGGACCAGAACTAGTGCAAAATACAATAGAGATGGTTCAGGTGATTCGTGAGAGGATGAAGACAGCACAGGATCGTCAGAAATCATATGCTGATCAAAGAAGGAGACCATTAGAGTTTAATGTTGGGGGTCATGTGTTTCTAAAGGTGACTCCCCATCGTGGGCAGCGAAGGTTTGTACGTGGAAGTAAGCTTTCTCCCCGGTTTGTTGGGCCTTTCGAGGTGTTAGCTCGTGTTGGAGCTGTGGCATATCAAGTTTCACTTCCCCCTCAGATGAGTCGGATACATGATGTTTTCCATGTATCGCAGCTCCGTCGTTATCTTCATGATGAATCTCATGTTATCGATTGGGGAGAGATCGATATTGATGATGATGCAACCTTCGAGGAGCGACCTGTGGAGATCCAAGACCACAAGGAGAAGGTGTTGCGTGGGCGTTCTATCCCCTTAGTTCGTGTCTTGTGGTGACACGGTGGCATGGAGGAGAGTACCTGGGATCGTGAGTCACAGATACGTTCTCAATACCCAGAGTTGTTTAATGTTTAACTCCTTTCATGTAATGATGTTTCCTCTCGGGTTAGACCTTTCATGTTTTATTTATGTACCTTTGATGTGATGTTGTGAATGAATTATTTGGGTATGTATTGTTTTTTTTTCTTCCCGGATGTCAAAGTTTTGTTCCAGCTTTCGAACAACTCATGGTGGTTTTTCCCTGAGAGGTATCTTATGGGGTGGTTTTTTGGACCCCTCTTCTCTTCTGGGTTGGTTTTTAATTCTCGTGGACGAGAATGGTTTGAGAGGTATCTAATGTAATGGCCCGGACCTCTCCGGTCCATTAATATTGTGAAATTTTGGTGTTGGAGGTGTTTTGGGAGGTCAAGGGGACTTATCCCCAACACTTTGCCAATTTTGTTTCAGTTCTGTGAACAATGTTTCCAGTTTTATGAACAGTAACAGATCGGTCTCACCGATCGGTCTGACAGATCGGTCTCACCGATCGGTTTCACAGATCGGTCTGACAAATCAGTTTCACAGATTGGTCTGACAGATCGGTTTCACAGATCGGTGTGACAGATCAGTTTCACAAATCGGTCTGACAGATCGGTTTCACAGATCGGTGTGACAGATCGGTTTCACAGATCGGTCTGACAGATCGGTTTCACATATCGGTCTGACAGATCGGTTTCACAGATCGGTGTGGCAGATCAGTTTCACAGATCGGTCTGACAGATCGGTTTCACAGATCGGTGTGACAGATCAGTTTCATAGATCGGTCTGACAGATCAGTTTCACAGATCGGTGTGATAGATCGGTTTCACAGATCGGTCTGACAGATCGGTTTCACATATCGGTCTGACAGATCGGTTTCACAGATCGGTGTGGCAGATCCGTTTCACAGATCGGTGTGACAGATCGGTTTCACAGATCGGTCTGACAGATCGGTTTCACATATCGGTCTGACAGATCGGTTTCACAGATCGGTGTGACAGATCAATTTCACAGATCAGTCTCACAGATTGGTTTCACAGATCGGTGTGATAGATCAGTTTCACAGATTGGTTTCACAGATCGGTTTCACAGATCAGTTTCATGTATAGTAACGGTGGGTGAACAGTGTTTCCAGACTCCTACAGTTTTGCCCCTTTTGACGTTTCCTTTGACGTAAAATACATTTAAAGCCTAATTTTAAGGGCTCTTAAGGCCGTTTAAAATTCCACAAATCCTATATTAATTATTCCTAAGGCTTGGAATGTTTTACTTGGTCAAACCGCGTGGGTTAATGCGATCCGTTTTTAATGGAGAATTAACCGGATCTTAAACCGTCGCCCCATTAAATCTTAAAAAGGGATGAGATATCATTCTCCCTTTTTCTTTCCATTTTTTCTCAGCTAAGAGACACTAGAACCTTTCAATCCTTTCTATAGGAGTTGCACAATCAATCTTTACCTCTAGGATTGGTTCTGTTCCGTTTTGGATGCAACTGAGCCGTGTCGATCAATCTTCGATATAAGGTATGTTGTATCGTCGTTCTTTTGGGGTTCATCTTCTCCTATCCTCTTTTCCATATTTATACCATGTTTTCTCCAAGATTCTAATGGGTTTTCTTGGGGTTGGTTGGTACTGTCGTACCGCAGCATCCTCCGGTGGATGCAGTTGTCGCGAGGGGAGGATCGTGACCTGTTGTGTGGATAAAGAACGTGAGGAACTGTTTGAGGTAGGGGATTCATGGATTCTCAAATTGTATATGTGCAATCGTAGAATTATCATGATTTATCCCTTTGGATCACAATGAAATTGAACTAATTAAATACTTGAACCAGATTAAGAGAATTGGTTGATCGCATGTTGTTTCTTTATACCGTGATAACGGTTGCCTCATGTTGTACTAGATAGAATGTTATCTATGTTTTCTTTGACTTGTTGTTCGTTCATGATAGAAATTGATAATGAACGTAAATCCGGAATTAATTGTTAATTAGTTGGCTAAAGATAAAGAGGCATGTAAATTAATCTGGTTCTTGCCGTTGTTGTAGTTGTTCTAATTTGAGGATAATCAAATTAGGGAAGTAAGCATGGTTATTTAATTGTGATAGCTTGCTGATTAGGTATCCATGATTGGAACCTACGAATAACAAATCTGTTAATTCAATATGGATTAGAGAACAGATTATGTGGGAATTTCAAAAGGGTTCTGAGTTACCCTCTTGCTTGTAAGGCTGAATTCATTGTGGTTTGGAGCTCTGAGTGCTCATTTTTTTTATGAAGGCTAAATGCCTTGTTAAAGGGCCGAGAGCCCATTTTGTGATCTTTGATTTCCTGCTACTTGTGATTTGATGTGAGCCTGGATGGCTGTTGTGATATGTGGAGGTATGGGGACTTGTGGTTGTGGCAACAGATGACGCCTAGTGTGGCGAGATGCATCAGTTTATGCATGTGGGTGTCGGGGAGGACACCAGAGGTGATGGAATGGGATGGATGTGGTTGCTGGTTGCTTGCAGTTTTCTTGAATGTTAATCTACTTTGCTTTTCCCCACTGCTCAAGGCAGCTGGTCTTGCTACCCTTCTTCCGAAGGATGCGAAGACGCACGGGGTATGCCATGTGCTTTCCGTGTTTAGCCTCTCGAGGGAGAAGGGGTATATGCTCTTTCTATAGGCGGCAAAGACTCGACGGGTAGTATATCTACTCACCGTGTTGAGCCTCCTTTGTGTTTATAAGCATAGGATGGTTTTCTAGAATGCCTCGGAATGTGGAAAAGTAATTCTGTAATGAATGTTTGATTAAATGGTGAAAATCTACGGGGATGGAGATGCGGGAATTTAAAGGTGATGTGAATCTTAAAAAGGATCACTTGATTTTGAATGTGATGCCAATTCAGTTTAATGTGGAATTTTTCATTCTTAATTAATGTTTAAAGAATTAATTAATGTACAGTGGAACTGATAAAATGAGAACGGAGTAATCTAATAAATCTCTTCAAATGTTTGTGTGCTTATAGGATACCTAGTCTTAGAAGTAGCAGCCTGGAGTCTGAGAGACGTTAGCTGCAGTTGTATCTAAGACTAGGTAATGCCCATAGTGTGGATGTGAGTTACTTATATATTCTGTAATTTTTGTGTTTCTATACGCTACTCCACCCTGTCGGTTAGGGAAAATGACACCCCAGGGATTCTGAGCCCTGGGGGGGTGTTTTCCCCAACATTCAGATGGGAGGTTGAATGGATGACTACCCCCTTTGGCCCCGCTCTCTTCTCTTGGTAGATACTTGTGCCATGAGGCACAACGGTTAGTTACCCCATATATGTGTGTATAGGGATGTAATGGCTTGTGGTTATTCACACGCATATATTCTGGATATAGTATCCTATGGACTACTATAGGTGTAACGTGTATAGGCTATGATGGCTTGAGGATCCTTACTCGGCGTATGAGATGTAATGGCTTGAGGTATTATACCCGACGTATGATACACGTTATGCGAGCTGTGGTGGCTCCCGGAAATTACCTTGTTACTTTTGGTTGTGAGGACGGTGTGGTGCTTTGCCCAGGTGTCTGCGGGCAAGCCTATGTGGTGCACGAGGTGCAGATTGTGGAGCTTAGCCCAGGTGTCTGCGGGCAAGCCTTTGGAGAGAGATGCACAGGACGTATGTCGCTGGGGAAAAGCGGCAAACCAGTGGGGATGTAGTAGCGGGGTACCCTGATATTCTTTACTATATGCTATATTATTGTATGCGTTACTTGGTGAGAGTAGCCATGGTGAGGTTGGGAACATAGTATACCTGTTTAGGTGACGAGTTAGTTTCACTTGTTGTTCACTGGGCATTAGCATGCTTTCTTTACTTTTGCAGGAGAGTCTTGGGGAGGATCCTACTGAGTATACTGTTATACTCACCCTATGTACATATAAACTATTTTTCAGGTCACTTGGAGCAGGTTGGAGATCAAGCTGGTTACTACTAGCTTGCGGTTGGAGGAGGAGCTGTTCGGGCTTGTGGTCGCTGTCGTTTTACCTTCTTTTGGGTACTTTTAGTTTCCCCTTTCAGTTGTAGTACTTTTTCATGACATTTCATATATGTACTTGGTTTCCTTTTATATTTTAGTTCTGAGTTGGAGTTGATTGGAGTCTATTCTATCTCTCTCTTCTGCATGTGTTCTCTTAGAGGGTAATGCCTCCCATTTGTATATTCTTATACCCTCGGTGCTAGTCGCCAACCCGGGGCCTACTGGAGGCGGGACTCGGGGGTCATTATCTCCCTTTTCACATTGCCGACCCAGGAGGGGTACATTTTGTGGGGAGGGGGTCGTGACATTTCATTTTCCACTTCCACATTCTCAACTCCACGAAGAACCCCTATGAATAGCATTCATCTTCTCTAGTTAAATTTATTGATGTACTCACTTCATGAAAAGAATATTCTCTTATTTCCCCTGATCCCATTTATGTGTTTTAATTGTTGATAGAAATGTTAAAAAATGATTCATGTGTTGGATTCAATAATGGTCATGTAAAATTTCACGCTTATTCATTAATGGATTATTTTCAGTTCATTGAGGACACAATGACTGTTAATAATTCTGCACGGCTTGTAAAAGATAAATCTTGGTTGGAGGATAATTACCTTGAGAAAATAGATTATTTTAGTGACATACCATTTTCTTTTTGTCTCCCTTAATTACAAAACATCAGTCCAGAAGATTGGAATAATGTTTTTCCCATTCCCTCAACTTTTTCCCCATTTATGAAAAACTTTGGATTTCTTTACATTATGTGGGAGTGTAAAAAATAACTGATATGTAAAGTCATTTCCATTATCCATATTTGAAAAAATTAATGTAAGTATTTTAACTTATTATCTTGGATAAACTATAGAGATGATCAACCCCAAGAGAAAATTCCATTGAATATATTAGTTTTTAATTAATAAAATAATTAAATAACTACATATCATGTACCATAATTGCATGAAAACATGATATAATAACACACAAACATATAGTTTATATAATAATAAAGAAATTTTAAAAAATCTATTTTTAATATAACCATTTTTTTAAAATAAATAAAAAAACAAGGACATTACATTAATAAACTATCACACACAAACACACACACACACAATTAATAAATATAACCAAGAATAAAGCCTATAGTAATGGATGTGACATTCTATGGGAAGTGACCTATTAGTGATACCCACTAGGTTATATCCTCTATTCCATATTCTATTTTATTACCATGAGGACACTACACACTCTATGTGTGTGTAGTGGGGGGCTATATTCCTTGGCTAGTTAAGATTTTCACCACATTTCTTCTTTTTCACTTTTTCACTTACTGTATGATATTTGTACTTTTTACCATGTTATGTTCTTCTTCCCATTCTCTTCCACATATTTTGTGCTGGAATAGTAATATTAAAAATGTAAATAAATTTAGAATTTATCAAATATTCAAGCATAATTTCCCATTTTCAAATTGTTCTAACATTTTAAAAAAATTCATTTCACTAATGACATTTGAGTTTGAGCATATAATTAGAATAAGTAGATATTTTAAGTTATTATGGTTATTATCCAATGAAATAAATTATTGTATCTTTACAAAACATTCAAATATTTTTACCTTATGTGTCAGTTTTTATGGGTTAATTATGTGAATTAACATCCCCACACATAATTGTAATCAACTATGAAATGTGTACCCTTTTTTCTTAATTAAAGGTAAAAATAAGTTAGAATTAATGTTATTAAACATTAAAAAAATTATTTTTCTACATGTTAATACCGTATATGATTATTTTCATTAATGTAATAAATTGAATTATAGTTTATTTCTAATTTTTTTGTTGAATAAAATTAAAAAATAAAATAAAAAATCCATAAAAAAATAAAAAACATAATTCAAAAAATCATATAAGAATAAACCACAAAGGTTTGAATGCCATGAATTCTAAAGTGAGTGGGTATTGAATTTTTGATTTCAAAGGGTCTCATGGATGTTTAATACAATGAATTAAGTGGTCTAAAAATATTTAAACTGAATTATTTTTACAGAATAAAAAGTTGAAAGAATAAAAAAAATAGTTTCCACACACACACATAGAGATTTAGTTCATTTTTTGACTTGTGAACTCATTTTTAATAATAGAATAATATATCTCATTGACATTTATTCTCAAACAATTTATGATACTCTAATTTCCATGATTACTAAGATTAAATCCTTCGTGTTATTTTTCTTTTTCTCACTATGCTACCATGAGTTGAATTCTCATATAATGGTAAACCATCATCAATTAGGGAAAACAATTAGTCATCATTTTTCTAATGTAATTTTTTTCAGAAGTGTATGTTTTCTAGTGAGGTGGTGTGATCAGACCCAGATTCACTATTTTATTTCACTATTTCACTATTTTTTAATTTTTTGAAATAAAAATTACAAATTAACAACAAATTTCACTTAACATTTGACTCAATTAGATAATATTAATCACTACTAAAAATGATAAATTTCACTTTTATTTGTTATTAAAATTTATGAGGAGGGGATTAGAAGGGCCCATAATAAATTAGATGAAAAAGAGGCCAAAATTTATTGAACCCAAAGACCCTATTTAAACTATTTTTTAAATTTAAAGGAATTAATTAATCCAATTTATATAAATTTTTATTGTTTTATCCAAAACTATATGTGATAGAACTCATTTCAAAACACTTAAGACTAATTTTTCCATTTGGGGGCCCAAAAAAACTAATCTATCAAGATTTTGGTTTAATATTTTTTTAATATCTCCCAATATTGATGTCCAATAGCTGATAAATTTTACAATAAGACAGTAAAGATTCTGGAAAATAACTCTTATACTTTTTAAAAGTATATATTTGTCCATTTACCTATCCAGATATGAGAAAGAAGTAGTTTATCAAAATTTGAGTACCCAAAGCCACGTTACACATTTCTTATAAAAGGGAACATTGGGTACCTTATTTGAAAGCTCCACCAAGAGGTGAAGTGCTACCATTTTGGAGTTACAAGGGATTCCTCTCATCACATAGGAGGTTATAGTGCTCTATATCCTTATAGGGAGAGAAAAAATTAATGTGGAGGTCTTCATGAGAATCATACTCCTATCGATGATGAGCTAAATCATGGGCACTCATTGCAAGAGAGATACACACACCTGTCAATGGAGTTTCAACACATATATTTGTGACTTGTTTGGTGAAATTTTGGTTTAAAAATACTTCATTGCACATATATTACAATATTTTCTATTTTAATGCATATTTTTTTATGTTATTGGTATGCTCATTATTTATAACTATTTGGTTTGAGGTTTTGAGTGCATAACTTGTGTTGTTCTGATTGGACAATATAATAATTTTTTTCCAACATTATTTAGAATTCAATTTGATTAGAGAGATATTATACTACTAATAAGGTATATAACTTGGATATATGATTTCTATGTCAAGTATTTATTCTATTTGAATTGATATAAAGGCATAGAGAGTAATCAATATTCTAATTAATCTCAACCAATGAGTTACTCTAGACTAAATGATTTTTTTGAACTATGAACAAAACATGTTGTGTAAAAAACCTGAAATGATCACCTCCCTCTACTTCATTTAAAAAAAACTTCTATTTATATACTATTAAAACATTTATTTAAGTTTATTTTCATAAACATATATTTAAAATACCCCTTGTTTATTTTTTTATAAATATTATTGAAAATTCACACTCTGATCTCATCAAAATTCCTTAAGAGATGACATGGAGAATTCCCAAGATTACATTTAATAATATAAAACCTATTCAATTAGATGTTTCATGAAAATTAATTATTTATATTTGAAAAATCTTTTAAAATTGTATTGGAATATTCATAATGAATGAAAAATATGATGAAGGTAAAATAATTTCATTTCATAGATGTTAAAAAACATTCATTTTCACTTTTGTAAAAAGAGTCAAAAGTGACCCATTACAATAACATTTAAATGATTCATTTTAAATACTTTTTAAATACTTAATAATAGTTAAATTTTTTCTTATAATTTCATTAAATAAAATTTTTGTAACATTTTAATGAATAATTACATGTAATATAAATATTTTGATACGGGAATATTAAGATGAGGTTTTAAAAAAAATATTACCACATCCGTAACTTTTGAATCAAAATGGAATTACAGAATATATTGTTAAAATATTTATAAAAAAATTTAATGTAATTAAATTAATTTTAAAATATATAAATTTGGTATTATATACTCCATGCAAAATAAAACACGTTGTAAAAATGAAATTAGTCTCAAATAAAGTAAATTGAGACTATAAATCAATTAACTTGAGTCCGACTCACCACATACCTCCTTTAACTCCTATATAATGAACTCATATTAATTTTATACTTTATTAAGAAACTTTTTATGTTTATTACCTTATAATTACAAATTTTATTCATTTATTACAATTCCTTTCATATTTATTAAATCATTTGGTTTCTTGTATGATGTTTTGAGGACATTTGGTAAATAATTCCAAAAAACATTGTTAGGTTCCCATGGTCAAAGGGGTGTTTATTCCATAATTTAAAAAATATACATAATTAAATAATTATTATATTTATATATTACTTTAAACTTAATAATAATCCCTGAAATGTAGTATTAAAAAATAAATCACATTGTTTTGTGGAGGTGGTAGTTCACACGTACACATGAACGATGTTATCATTTCCCCATGGATAGAAGGGTAAAAAGATAAGAAATATATAATTTTTATAGAATTATAATTTTTTATTTAATAGAACATAAAACAATTAAATATATGATAATAACCAGCCTTGTGAGGAGGTGATGAAAAATGAAACACATTGCTTCGTGTAGGAAGTAGTCTGCAGGTATAAACTATCATAATTTTCACATCCCAATGAATGAAAAGGGAGTTGTAAAAGGTTTTTTTGCATCAACATAATAGAATTTATGTATATAGAATATATAAATGTAATTATATAAAAACTTTTTGGGTAAAAATGAAGGATGTATTGGAATAAATAAAATGAAATAACTCATTAATAGTTATACATCTTCAATGAAAATCCCCCTTTGGCATACACCTTAAGCCTTATTAGGTTGGTATTATGGGAAAGATATAATATATTCAAGATGGATAAGGAATATAGGAAGTTATTTTGTAATATCATGGATTAACTAAGTGTCTCATGATGTGTGAGGAAGAGAAGAGATGTGGTTCCCTTTTATATGTGAGGTTGGTGGAACACTTGTAATCATAATAATCATTAAAATAATATATGATAAATTTCATATAAAAGTTGCTCCAAATTGGATAAATTTTAAATGTGGGATAATAAATGGACAAAATTAATTCATCTAATAGGTTTTAGACAAGTTTTTAGGTAATTTAAATCCTTATCACTTTAGTTTAACCCCTCATTAACCAAGTTTAACCATAACATATTTTTCAATTTTATGGGTCATGGATGTAATTTTAAATTTTAAAAGTGGGAAATAAATAAAAAATGAATTATGGGATATAAAATTTACCATAAAATGTAGTCAATATAGGCGTTTTATAACTTTAAAATTATTTAAATATAATTTTTAGACCTTAAATACCATTTACGTTAATTTCTAGGACTATTTATATATCTAGACTTAAAATGCATCAAGATAACCATGTAATTAGAATTATAATAATTAAATAATAAATTATTTATCATAATTATTTACCAAATTCACGTAATACCATGAATCATCTAAATATTATTACTTTAAATATTTTAAAACAACTTATTGGATTTTTCTGCTCTTTGAACAAGAATTGTGTCGAAATTGTGTAAAAATTGAAAAACATTATACAATATATAAAAACTGAAAATAAATTAATATCATATAAATAATTTATACATATTTAAAATAACCATTTATAAAAATTTTTATATTATTTTTATCCCTCTAACCACATATTAGAGATATTAGAACAAAGAAAGTGGAATTTTACAATTTTTCTTTCCATAAAAATAATAATCAAATTCAAGTGGAATAAAAAATAGAAAATTTATAAGATAAAATGGTAATTATATAAATAAATCATATAATAATATTTAATATGACATTTTTTGGCCTTATCATAATGTATTTACTTAAATTATCCCAATTTACCCTTTACCGTGGTGGCACATTTTTACAATAGTTACTAATTATAATGAAAAAATGTAATTTACAAAATTTATAAATTTTCAGCATCAGATCGAAAATATAAAATCCATTTTTAATGATTAAATTTTTATAAATGGGATAAATTATTTTAACATAAGTGTGAAAAATGAAAAATAAAAACAAAATTTAAAAAATTTCATTTTTAAGAATAGAAATAAACATAGAAATCAGATATAATGTTGATTCTTTTAAAATTATTTATATTAGGTTTAATAAATTGGATATTATATTTATTTAAAACCATTTCCTAATAAAATGGGATATTTATATTAAATATATAAATAATATAAATTACAGTTTTTACAAAAATCTCCATTGTCACTATTCAGTCAAAAATCAATCTTTTTAGAGAAATATGAAAAAAATAATACTAGGCCTATTATGACATGTTGATTTAAAAAATTATATACATTATTGAAATAAAATTTCTAAATGTGTTATAAATTAATTATAATATCCATTCACAATAATTAATAAAAACTTTTTTCGATGAAAATATACTTTTAAAGAAAAAATAGATTTATTCTCATTCCTTGCCTAATAACCATACTTAAATGAATTATAATTTTTTAAATTAGATATATTAATAATAATTTTATTAGATAAAATTTTCAATATTTATTAATTTTATATATTAAGATGAAAATAAAATTCACACATAAGATCAATTTTATGAAAAAAATATCTTTTACCTTCAAAATATTTTTTCTTTATTTCCAGCCAATCAATTTAATATTAATCTTCCATTTTATTAAAGAAAAAATTTCAAAATTAATTTCATAATATGGTTTTTACTATTCATACCCACCAAACTAATAAAAAGGTCATAATGGTAATATTTAAATAATAATATATTTTAGTTTTTAAGCTTTATATTGTGTATACCACATGTTATCAAATATAATATTTTAATAAAATAAAATTTAAAATATTGGGGCATTTCAATTTTCATTTATTGAGTTTGATTATTATTTTTGAACATTATTCTTATAAGTTGGGTATGATCTATCCTATAATTGTACTATGATGTATTTCATCTTTATTTTCAATTTATTTACATTTATTTATTTTAAAATACCTTTATAACAATTATTCCTTTAAAATAAAATGTTTGTAAGGTTTTTTCATAACTCTATTTCCTTTATTTTAGTCAAAATTATTATTCTTGAACTCCATTATTCTATGTCAAATTATTTTATCCTATTATTTTAAAATTATTATTTACACCTCTTTTCATATAGATTTACATTTCATCCTCATGAACACCATTTTTTTAGATCATTTCTAATTGATATCCTTACGCTAGGAAAGAACTCCCCACTACTACCTTATTATCATTAATTTGATAAGGGAAAATTTCATTACATTTTAATTAATACTATTTTTGGATATTCACCTGGTTAGAAAAATTATTCAATCAAATGTGGAAATATTGATAATTCTAATATCTACTATTTCTATACAGATAACTATTGACTACTTAGACTTGATTACGTATAATGTTCCATAGGGAACATTTATATATATGTTTTTTAACCATACACTTTATTTATATGGATGAATTGTGATTATATAATTTCATTTATTGACTTGGGAAAGTGTTGGATTAACCATATAGTCATTAATCTATATGTTGTTAGTTTGAGGGATTATTCCATAGAGAGAAATTTCATTTATCAATTAGGAAAATATTGAAAATCCATATACTTACAATTTATATACAGATGATTATTTAATAAAAAGTTTTGTCAGTTATATGTTGTACAATTTATTATTTTATTCATACGATGAATGCATGCGACATGATTAATGATCAGTGGGTCCCCCAGTTTCCCCTTGATGCATTAGTAGGTCTTGTGAGACAAAATATCTTTAGTATTTAACATATGAATACCTATTTATATATATATATATGTATTTTTTAGGCTTGATAGAAAGTAGATGTATTGGAACAATTCCTTGATAGTATGTCCTCCAATCAATTTTTTTTCATATTCAAAAAGTCGTTGTAAGGGTTAGCGGTAACTGAACATTGGAATTCAAAAATCAAAAGCAACTTGTATGTCCTCCAATCCATTTTCAAAAAGCCGCTTGATAGTATGTAATATCATTTCACATGGTCTTTATAAGTATGATATTATGAATTCCATCCCCATGAAATTAGTTAGTGTAACTTGTGTGATTTATTTATTTCCTTTATATCCACGGATATGTTATTATCTTAGTTTCATTTGATTATAGAATTATTCTAATTATTTATTTCGGATCATATTATTCATAAATTTTTATTCTATGATGTCTTCTATTATATACTTTCCCTTAATAATTGTTTGAGCTCACCATTCTTATGTTTCCATTTTCCCGGGTTATGAAACAAATTAAAATAAATGATGTCTAAAATAAAATATAACATGTGGATAATTTATTAGAGATTTTAAAAACTGATTATGGATCAAGTAGTTTATTATATAGTGGAAAATATTTCTATTAGTTGAGAAAGCATTGAGCTATATTAGTCAATGATATGTATTAATTATTTAAAGATATAAACCTAAAAGGTCATGGGTATGTAGGTAATGGGGTATTTTTTATATAAAATATGATTATGGGATAGTTACATGAGTGCTGTCACAAAAATAAGAGTCATATATAAACTAAAATCAAGTGGGTAGAGTCATAAAAACCAAAATATTCTCATATATGGGACCCATTTCATTGATTAAAGTCTCTATATTCACATCTTGATCTAATCTAGAATACACACTTTTATTAGATGATTTAGACATCCATAGAAACCTATTTTTTCTCATATTAATTAAGAATGATCTATTCCTTTAAAAAATAGTTGAAATATCAACTAAAGTGGAAGATCCTTGCCCTACATGATCTCTTTATATGGGATAAATATCCACTCCAAAAATAGAGGATCTATACCCCATGAAAAACGGGCGAATTATTGAACTCATTTAATCGATAGGTAGAATATGCAACATCACAAGAATACCTAGGTAAACAACCAACTATATATAAAGATGGTGAGAGGAAACTGAGTCATGACATAAATCTAAAGTCAGGGAGAGCTATCATTGACCAAAAAAATCAGTAATCAAATATTAATATATATAACACTTATGTGTTTGATCATGATCACTTCACCATATTCCACATATCAATATTTTGAAGAAATGATACCATCAAATTATTTGTGGGAACACACCCAAGATGGAATACTTACATGCCCAGAAAGAATCTAGAAAAGAAGAAATAGTCAAATGGTGGTCATTGGAAAACTATATAACATGTAGGATTAGGCACAAGAAATTTAATATAAGTAGGTTATTGTGACATATCCCACTCTTCTTGAGTCATATTCCTCCAAAGACACATGATATGTGGACTAAATACACATGACATGTTTAAACACTCAAGTTCATAAGCATGTTATCCCTATATAAGAAGATATTTCTATGTAAGTACACATGACATGTAGAAATAAACACATGTTTTGTGATATTTTTTTACACTTTAAACTCTAGACACTACAACACCCAAGTTACATGATATTTTTTTATTTTGAACATCATGCTGTGAATTCAATATTTTTTTAGAAAGTTATCATCTTCCCGAGGCATTGTCATGTTCATTGTTTCCATAATTAATCTACCTGATAAGAATACTCAACATGCTTATCAGGGCTGAATACATTCTAGTTATAATATTCTGACCACCCTTCATAAAAAAATATCATTATCATAATTCCACAGGAGCCTCTAACATCTAAGAATGCCTCCACATAGAAATCCACTCGTGTCATTACCCCATCATGTTCTCCATTTCCCGATAATTACCCTTATATCAAAATCCATGGTGTTGATCACCTAACAATGACCAATGAGACCAATTTTAAATCACATGATGATTCGTTACATAGATATGGTTGAAACACTTGAAAAAATGGAAAGCTAATGATAGACATGTAAAGAAAAGTGGGGGAAAACAAAGAATCCAAAAAATTAAGATTCTACAATGGTAATGTCTAGTTCTACCATCATTTATGGAATGATAATGAGATAATAAATAGAAAATAATGATAATTACAAGAATAATTAATCTAATATCACGATTACAAGAGAAATTTAAGTTAATAGGGCCATGAAATTGATGAAAATTGATTCAATTTTGGGAATATTGATCCATGTTTCTATCAACATAAAAAATGGGGAAATTAAAAAAAATTAATAATCTATACCTCAGTTTAGGAATGATAACTTGTGAATAGAAGATCCATGATTACAACATTATTGATCCTCACAGTGTTCGATATCGATCCCGGAAATCCTCCATGATCATCGTTCAAAATTCATCTCTTGAAGTATGTCTCTAAATCCTACACTAGTCTTTCATGGTTATGAAAATAACATTATAGGTTTCCATAAGTGATGATTAAATAGAGTTTACAAGGTTAGAAAATTAATTAAAAAAATTAATTAATTAATTAATTAATTAATCATTTTTTAATCTACCAGTGACAAAAATTATCATGGAATCTGATGAGAATGAAACTTATATTATGCCTAGGGTAAAACACACATTATGGACTCAACGGTTGTCTTTAATTTCTTATCTAAGACTTCAATCAAGGGTTACCTTACAATTCAAAAATACACATGCAAACAAAAAACGAATAATATATTAATTTTAATATTCTAATATTAGAAATATATAATTCCTCCAACTCTATGTCATCTCCATTAATAAATATAGTAATATAATTGTTAATTTTAATATTGTTTAATCACAAAATATGAGGTAGAAGTTTGTTCTTTTTTTTAAACCACCATATCAAAAGATTTTTATGATTGAGTATTAAATGAAAATGTTTTATTATAAAACTTTTCATCCCCTTAATGTTATTTAAATTATTATGATGAATTTTATTTGAATACTTAATCAAACTCTTATTATAACTATCTCTCAAATTTTGAATAATTTATTAAAATAGTTTTTTCAAGATTCATTATAGAATTTTTAACATTAATATGATCTTTTCCTACCTCAACAAATTTTTCTTTCCTTTTTCAACAACATTAGATGTTTTAAAAAGTCATGGTTCTAGAATAAATTAAATAACAATAACCAAAGGTGGAATTTTTTGAACTATTAGTAAATGGGAAATATAAATAATGCTTTTTCATTCCTGATCAGTAGTAGGTACATCTCAATGTCCCGCTTCGACACCCTTCATCAATCTTTCAACTATTATAACGTTTTCAAATATATTATTTTATTATATTCTTCCCATATAATTTTTAAGTTCTTTGGTTTTTTGAATAATACATAAGTCCTCAACATTTTTTAAACCAAATTATCATTATTTAACTTTCATATCTTCTTTTCTTTTCATAATCTGGTGAAAATATTTATTAGAAATAACTTTTACTTTCTTCTTTTTCCAAGTGATGAAGGTAGATATTTTTTATTTTCTTATACCTTTTCCGTCAATTATTTAACGTAATAATTAGACAAAACCATGTTTTATTTATCAATAAATTTCATTATTGTTGATACAAAAACTATTTTCATCCTCAAAATAGTTTCATCACTGATCTATGATACCTTTTCCATCATTAAAATATCACAAATCATAATCTTCATTACAATAATTAAATTTATAAAAATATTCATGATAAAAAATGAAACTACAAAATCCTTAACATCATTTCAATTTTATTAATTTCATTAACTAATAAGAATACATATTTTACTATATTTATTTTCCTCATATTCATAAGATAATACATAACAAATATGTCTAGTACTTTTTATAGATCTCAATCACCCTTGCTCAATATAAGGTAACATTGTATCCATAACTTAATTAATATTTTATCTAGTTTAAGACGATAAATATTTTTTTACCATTTTATATGAATAAAACAAATATTTCATGGCCTAGCTGTTCTTAAAATTCCCTAACTTTTCGAAAAGTTTGTGTAATGACCCACCTATTGTCATTGTCTTGAGAATACCATGAATCATTACTAGGACTTAAGAGGCATCGCCAAGATGCCAAAGGATAGAAATAATTTCTAAAGGGGTTTAAATAAAATTATAGGATGATTTATCCTTTAATTATAAAGGAAAAATCAAACAAACCACAACCCATAACAACTATATGATGCTTGATTGAAAGAGAGACAACCCAACAATTTTATTTATACCAAAGTGAAACCCAAATGTTATACAATGGAAGAAAACTAAAACTAAAATAAAATAGTAGAAGATAATTGAAAAGGCACCAAAACAACCAAAATACATCATGCTTCACTAGCTCCAAGCTCCACAATCAACAAACAACCCAACAACTCGTGAAGTAGTGCTAAAAACTTGCGGTGCTCCACTATTTCCCACATCCTGGAATATGACATCTAAATAAGAACCCAAGTGATAATGTGTGAGTTAGTATAAAAATGAATAGTTATTACCCAATTAATTATTTACTGACTCCACTAGTATGGAAAATTTAATAACATTTAAATAAAAGAAATGGTATAACACAATTTACAAATATAGTTTATAAAAAAATATAAACACTTTTCAAAAATAGATTAGGACCAAATATAAACATAAACCATGTTAAAAATTTTTAAATAAAGTTATTTTCTATTTAAAAAATAAAATAAATCTTTTAAACCCCTTTCAAATATCTATCTATTCATAAGAATTTAATTCTACATATCTACAATTCGAACAATGCATGTTTCATTATGACATATCCATACTCATGAGTGGTTTCTTATTGATCTGCCAAGTTGTCACATAGTTATTATATCCCATGTTCCATTAAACCTTTGAAACTAAGAAAAATTTACTATTTCATCCATGCCTCATAATGAAATATGAATACACACACCAACGTTTCCAAAAACCCATTCCAATTTCAACAATTTCATCCATTTCAATAAAAATCATCAGTTTATTGAAACTTTAAAATGATCTAATTTAACTTCCAAATAATGTCAATAACCTCATAATTTTATTTAAAACATTTCATTTAAATAAAATTACCAGCATTCCAGAAAATCCCCAACTTAAAATATCCATTTTAAAATCTAGAACAAAAGCCAATTTAAAGAACACCCAATTTTCCAAAATTTCATAATTCCCCAAAACCTCACTAAAGAGGATTACTATTAAATGTTTAACATAAAATTAAAAATTAATATAACACAAAAAAATAAAATTTAAAGAATTATTAACAGTTTCATCAAGGGGAGTTGTGAGTGAAGCCACCTACCTCGATCGTTTTGATAAAAACTGAAAACAGACAAAGAGCGCTCAAGAATTCGGATCAAGATTCCAAGAAACCGCCTTAGATATCCTCCCATATCATGAAAAAAACCACATACAACCTTATTTGGCATAAAAAATATTATATCTACCCATAATGGGTGTAGATATAATAAAAAAAAGAATATAGGAGAATTAGATCTGTTAATCCATGGAAAACATGACGAACCATGGGCGCTTACCACAAGAATCCACCCTCGAATCGCCAAGGAAAGCCTTCAGATCACTTCTGAATAAATGTAAGAACCTTATTTGGTCTTTGGTATGAAAAATATCATGTTAAGGCCATTATATTCTTAAAATTATCAGATATAAGTTCAAAAAAAACCAGATCCACTTTTTAGGGAAGTGGTTTTGGGCTGCGCACGATTTTGGAAAACCGTGTGCAGCCCATGCCCCCCTTTTTTCACCAACACACTCAAAAATCACTCCAAAATCTCCAAATATTCACCCATAAATTTTATACAAATGAAAATAACAAATAAAGGGTAACATACTAGAAACTAGGGGTGAAAAAGTCTCCCCACCATTGGTCTTTCCGTCTTCGGAAAGTAGAAAGTGATCGTTTCCTTGAAAGAGTTCCGACCATAGTTCTTTTATTTTCTTCTCACATTACCAAGAATATTATTGAATTTTAACATGATTCAATAAAACCCACAATATATTGATTCTTTTTTCACACAATAAATTCTCTTTCCAATCCAAAATCCCTACTGGGATATGCACCAAGGAAGCATCAGATTCTAGGTCAACGTGATTCCATCTGATCACATAGTCAGGATCAAGTTGATACTTTTTCAACTGAGATACTTGGAACACATTATGAACTGAACTAAAACATGGTTGAAATTCCAACCATTATTACACCTCTCAAATGCATTCAATTATTTTTGAAGACCCAATGTATCTAGGAGATAACTTTCCCTGCTTCCCAAAATGCTGATGTCCAAGCCTTGGATGGACCCCTAAGAACACATGATCAGTCACCGCAAATGAAAAAGGTATTCTATAATGATCCTCATATGATATCTGATGGCATTGAGCTATCTCAATCCTCTTCATGATCAAATAGATCTTTTCTATCATTTCTTGGATAAGTATCAGCCCAACTAATGAGGTCTCACCAGTTTCCACCAAACAAAGTGGATAACGACAAGGACTCCCATACAATGCTTCGAAAGGAGCCACATATATGGAGGCCTGATAACTTTTATTATATGAGAACTATACTAGTGGCAGGTTATCTTCCCATTAGACACTAAAATACATTACACAAGCACACAACATATCTTCCAATTTCTGTATCATCATTTAAGATTTCCCACCAGTCTAAGGATGATATGTTGTTTTCATAGTCAACTGAGTCCCAAGGGAATTCTATAAGGATTTATAGAAATAGTATGTGAACCTCAGATATCTATTTTGATACTATCGAGACTGGTATACCATGTATCTTTACCACTTCTCAAATATAGATTTTTGGAATATCCTCCACCATATGAGTTTCAAGAATAGGGATGAAATGAGCTGATCCACCATCACTCATATGGATCCTTGTTTCTAAACCATTCTAGGTAGACCTGTAACAAAATCCAATGCTATATTCTTATATTTTCACACTAGAAGTGGTAAATAATACAACATACCTATTGGTCTATGATACTCTTACTTAACGTGCTAACATGTTAAGCACTTTAAAATGAACTTATACACTTTCCATTTCATACCAATCCACTGAAACTGCACCTTCGATGCCTTATACATCTTTGGTATTTCTGGATTTATATCCTATATCGAATGGTGGTAGGCATGAAGAAGTTGTTCCTATCAAACCATAGGTACGACCATCCAATTTCATAAGATTAAAACCGAACTCCCATCAAGTTTCTATCCCTCAATGTTCTCCCCACCATTTAGTTTTGAACTCATATCAATGCATTCTGCATTGAATGTTTGTACCTCCATTACCCTCTATACCAAATCAGGAACCGGGAAAACTAAAACTACAACCGCAAAATCACCTTGGTCATCATAGTCCACAACTATATCAGCTAAGACCGACATCATCTACCACCCTTATAAAGATTCTTTTTTCAAATGAGTATATGAATTCTTACTTAGTGAACCAGCCACTGTATTTTCTTTTCCCGATGTATGCATCAAGTAAAATTAAAACATATTGAGATACTCCATTCATATCATTTTCCGCATATTCAAATCATTCTATGAGAAAATATGCTTCAAGATCTTATGAACTGTGAATATAGTGAATTTATCATCAAAGAGATAGTGTCTCCAAGTCATTAAATATTAGATGACCACCACTAAATCCAAGTCATGTGTTGGGTAATATTTCTCATGCACTTTCACATAACTTGAATCATAAGCAACAACATGGTCACCTTGCTTAAGAACACATCCCAAATCAGATCCCGTAGCATCAAAATAGACCACATACCCCTATCCTGATTTTGAAAAAACCAAGATAGTTGTTGTTGTAAGACAAACTTCCAACTCTTGAAAAGAGTTTTGGCATTCCACACTCCACTAGAAAATAATATTTTTCTTTTTAAACTCTACCATAGGTGATTCTATTCATAAGAAGTCATGAACAAGAAGTTGATAATAACCAGTGATATGAAGGATGCTTCATATCTCAAATTCATTTATCAGTGGTTTTCAAGAGATAACATCTTATATCTTATCAGGATCTGCTGAAACACCTTTTTTAGAAATCACATGGCCAAAAAATAATATCGCATGTATACAAAAATTTACACTTTGACAATTTAGCATACAGATAATGATCTCTGAAGTATCCTAACACTGTCACCAAGTGTTGCTCATACTCAGACCATGTCCTTGAATAAAAAAATATTTCATACCCAAAAACCATAACAAAAGAATATACATATCTCTAAAATATCCGATTCATCAACACCATAAAGACTGATAGATAATTCATTATACCAAAGGCATAACTACATATTCATAGTGTCCAAATCTTCTTATGAAAGTTGTCTATAGACTATCTCCCTTCCAAACTCAAAATTGGTGATATCCTGATCACAACTTAATTTTAGAGAACCAATGAAATCTCCTCAATTGATCAAACAAGTAATAAATGAATGAAAGTTAATATCTATTATATATCATAACGTGGTTAAGATTATGATAATAAATGCAAAATTCTCAGAGTTCTATCTACTTTCTTCACAAACCAGACTGGAGATGCCCACAAATATGTATTTGGTAGAATAAAACATTTTATTTCTAGATCCTCCTACTACACTTTCAACTCCCTTAATTCCATTGGTTCAATCATATAAGATGGAAGGGAAATAGGGAATGTCCCCAAAAAGAGATTAATCATCAACTCCACTTCCATTATGGGTGGTAACCCTGAGAATCTATTGGGAAAGAAATCATAAAATTGATCGACAACCACTAGAAAAATGCTATCCTCGATCTCTTACAACGATTCCCAAGTTAATGCTACCAACTTATATGAGATCGTTTTGACCGTTGGTGCTAACTAGCCCATTCCACCTATCTTTACAACCCTTTGTCCTCTGAAGAGATGCTCGAATCCGTCTTCAGTTGAAAAAATAACCTTTCTGATATAACAATAGATGTGATCCTTGAATGTTATCAACCAATCCATACCTTGGATTACATAAAATACATCCATCACTAACACCAAAAAATACGATGTCTACTCAGCTCCATTAGTATTTATAGAACATGCTCTACACACAAAGGCTCGACATTCCCTTTCAATGAGAGGGGTTTGAATTTTTATCATATAGGGAATCAAACAATGTTTCAAACATAGAAAACAAACATTATGAGAATAAATTAAATAATGAGATGAAATAATATTAAAAAACACTTTCATAAGGGTAGAATTCAATAAAATTGTACCTCTCACCGTAGATGGTCAAACCTGATCATCCACAATTACATGATCAACTCCATAAAATTGATTCATTGTTTCACTTTTATCCTTATTTCCTAATGGATATTTCCAATGATCAGGAGTAATGGTATTCCTAGAATGACCATGGATAGATTTTCTCTACTAACGTGTCTAATTCTACTGGCCTTGTCCTGTCGAATCATACGATGCTTGTGACACCTGAGAAGTGTCTCGAGCACCGAACCTCAAAGCAGTACAATAATAGTGATAATTATTTCCCATATTATTATAGTTATTTAATGATCTAGTTTGTTCCATACATTCTTGCTTCATGTGGTCGAATGAACTACATTGTAAAGATCATAGCCAGTTCTTTAGTCTTGGAGGAAGATTCAATGATCCAGCTGTTTGACAATAATTCCTATTCCCACCATGGAAATATGTGTCCCTCTTCCTATTGCTTTTAGCGATAGAGTTCCCATAATTTCCTAGAGGTATCATCATGTTTACTCATTCCATAGCTCTTGATATGTCCCATTCACCCACTATCACTCTGTTCACCATCTCTTTATAATTCATAATACAAAGCACCATAATGTTTGAGCGAATTTCCTGCCTTAGCCATGATTTTAATATGCATTCCTTGAAGGCCATACAAGCTACAACTTTGGGTGAAAATAACACTAAATTCATGATTTTATCCACATATTTAGTGAAAGAGAGATTTTCATGCTTCATGATGAATAAGCATATTGTTCTCTTAATTATAAATATGTGATATTAGACTTGTTTATTGAACAATTTCTCAAAATCCTCCCAACTAGGGCCTTTATTCGGTTTATCTTTCATAACTAAATCCCACCACTAATAGGAAATATCAAAGATCATATAATTTTATAGTTTGACTGTCATCTCTTTTGGTGTGTCGATGAAATTTAATATATGATTCATCCGATTTAGCCATACCTCTTCCCTTTTGGGTTTTGAATGACCCTAGAAGATGGGCAGATTATGCTTTTAGAACTAGATAGAATGACCCACCTATCAAGGCTCATCCCTACAGTTCCAAATGTCCATATAATGGAATGCTTGGACAATACTCTATATCTTCTCTTGGTTCACCTGTGACTTAGGTGCAACAACATTATTTGGAACTTCCTCTCGTTGGTTTATACGATTCCGGCTACATTCCATTTTATAAATAAAAAAATTATGTAATACACACTCTCCAAGAAATAAATTATTATCATTTAAAATTATATCACATCAACTATAACAACATTATTGTCCAAATTTAACCATTTAAAAAAACAAACAACTCTTTTTTTAGAATATCAAAACATTTTCAAAATACATCAATCATTCCATTTTCAAAGTCTTTTATTATAATATATTTTTCTACATAATTTTAAAAAAAATCAAAATCATGCTTCAAATCATATGTCGTTAATAAAAATGAGATATAGAATCTTAGTGGTATGTCAGTCCTCTATATTTCATGTCATGTTCATCTCATTGGCTAAACCCAAGACAATGAGATTATAATATCCTATAGGTGTCTCCAAAATGATTAGCAACCAAACTCCCTGGTAACTTGAAGTTCAATATAAAAAGGTTAGATATGTTATTTTATTATCTACATTTTAAGTCTCAATAATACATATCCTTTCTAAGAACGCATCTCAAGGAATAAATAAGAAGGAAGTTAAAATCCAAGACCAATAAAACTGAAGACTACATTTTCCACATAGAAGGGACCAAGTTGATACCATTTTTAAAGACCAACTTATTCTCATTGTCTTGAGAATACCATGAATCGTTTCTAAGCCATAAGTGACATCCCCTAGATGAAAAAAGGCTAGAAATAAATGATGAAGGGTTTCAAATAGAAGTGTTGGAAGATTTAACTTTTAATAACAAATGAAAAAACAAACAAACCATAACCCATAATAACTATATGAAGCATGATCAAAAGAAAGACAACTCAACAATTTATTTTATACCAAAGTGAAACCAAAATGTGTT
The DNA here is from genome assembly GCA_963277665.1 of Viscum album. Lineage (NCBI taxonomy): Eukaryota > Viridiplantae > Streptophyta > Magnoliopsida > Santalales > Viscaceae > Viscum > Viscum album. The sequence goes on from OY728133.1 coordinate 1,059,686,487, forward strand.
ATAGTGAATTAAAGATAAAACTAAAAGAAAACATCATAATATAACTAAATAATACACAAAAATAATCATAAGACTCCATTATCCACTAGCTTCATGTTCCACCATCAGCAAACAACCCAACTACTCATGTAGTAGTGCTAAAACCTTATTGTAATCTACCTCTTCCCATATCCCAAAATATGAAATATAAAAGTATCAAAGTAAAAAATCATTGGTGAGTATAAATCTAATTATTTATTCCCCAATGACTTTCCTACACACTTCACTAGGATTGAAAATTTAGGAACATTTAAATTAACCAAATGATACAAAACAATTTCCAAAAACTGTTTATAAGAAAATTTAAACACTTCTCAAAATAGTTTATAACTAAATATAAAAAAACAATGATAAAAAATTTCCCAAAAAGTTATTTTCCTTGTTAAAATTAAAATAAATCTTTAAAACCATTTTTAAATATCTATTTAGGAATAATCATTTAATTCCACATATCTACAATTCTCACAATGTATGCTTCATTATGACAGATCCATACTCATAAGTGGTTTCTCATCAATCTACCAAGTCATCAATAGGTAATTAAATCTCATGTTCTATTACATATTTTCAACTAATTAGATGGTTATATTTCAATCATGATTCATAATTCAATATGAGTACACATAATGAATTTTCCAAAAACCCATTCCAATTTCACAACTTTCATCCATTTTAATAAAAATTGTCAGTTTATTGAAAGTTTCCAATGATCCAATTCAACAAAAAAATAATTTCAATAAACTCATCCTTTTATTGAGAAATTTTTTAATTAAATCAACTTAACAAATATCTAGAAAATCCCCAATATAAAATCTCCTTTTTAAAATCTAGAACAAAAGTCAATTTCATGAATGCCCAATTTTCAAGAATTTAATAATTCTCCAAGCCTTCACTAACGAGGATTCCCAGTCAAATTTTAACAGCCAATTCATAATTATTATCACAAAAAAATTGAAATAATTACTAACATTTCCAGAAAAAGTTGTTTATTGTGAAGAAACCTACCTCAATCTTTTCGACAAAAACTGAACATGGACAAAGAATGCTCAATAATCTGAGTCAAGATTCCAAGAAACCACCATATATCTACTCTCCTATCATGAAAAACACAACATATAACCTTATTTGGAATTAAAAATCTAAGATCTACCCACAATTGGTTTATATCTATGAAAAAATAAGAAAGGATAAGTATATCTAAGAAATAATGGTAAAAACGATGAAGAATGAGCACATATGAGAAAAATCTGTCTTCGAATCGCCAAGGAAATCCTTTGGATCACTTTCAGATTGATGGGAGAACCATATTTGGCATTTATAGAAGATAAATTTCATGTTAGGTCCATTCTAGGATTAAAAAAATAATATAAAAGGGAAAACCAAACTAGATCCACTTCTTAAGGAAGAGTTTTCTGGGTGCGCACGGTTTTGTCACACGGTTTGGGAAAATTGTGTGAAACCCATATGACCCCATTTTTCCCCAACACACTCCAAAAGCACTCCAGACTCTCCAAATATTTAAAAATAACTTTTATTCACATGAAAATCACAAATAAAGGGTTACATACCAAAAAAAGGATGCTACAGTTTATGTGTTATAAGATAAGCCTCCCCTTCTAATGGTACTTCAACAAGATTTGGAACTTGATAGATATTTAACTTGTAAAAATGGTAAAAAATATCAAATTTTATGACCTCTATATCATTTTTAATACTATATTCAATATAATAGTAAAATTTTATTATAATAGTCAGGTAGTGAAGATCAAAATAATCCTTCTCAACAAAACCTTTTCCCAAACCTAAAATTTTATAATCTCTTTCAAAAAGTAATCAGTCTCATCGTACCATTTATTCTATATCAACCATTCTTTGAAAAATTGTCTATTTTTTATATCTTCACTTGTATTCATGTTTTAAAAACTAATATGACTACTAAAATTTTATTAAATAAATCATGATTGGATTAGAAAAGTGGAAAACTATCAGAATGACCAAGAATTTGAGATCTGAGATTCTTCAACAGCCTAAGAACCCTACGTGGGATCAGGTGATCCACTCATGTATTTATAGGCTAATTGTGACGATTCAACTTCTTCATATATGATATATCAGGTTCAAACCAATAAATGATCCAAAGGATAAAATTTATCTATAATGTTTTAGTTATATTTATGAACTCTCAATATTTTTTTTAAACCATGTATCAGATGAAAGGATTTTTTTCTAAAACAACACTTTAAAAACATGTAAAAATTTGGATAGTTTAAAAAATGTAAATAATAAAAAATCAACTAAAGAAAAATATAGTAATCATGAATGACTATAAACTACCATTTGAAGTAAATATGCAACTTTTCTTAAGAATTTCATTATATTAATTTTTATTATTAGTTTTTAAGAAAACTAAAAATTATAGAAAACACAACTTTTATGAAATAATAAAATTTTAGAATAAATAAACTCTTTAATATTATTTATTTTTTTTTGTAAATTTCATTCTAAAATCAATTTTTTTAGAAAAACATAATGTTTTAAATATAACTAAATATTTATTGAATCTAATAATTTTATAAAAATTTAAAACTAGAAAATAATTTTTTTGAAGTCTACTTTTTTAGTAAATGTGAATTTTTTAGAAAAACTTATGCTCTATGAAGAACTATAATTTTATCGAATCCAAAAAAATGTACTCCCTCATTAAAAAAGTGCTAATTAATGTAAATGGATTTGTAAACAAGAAGTAGATATGAATGATAACTTGATATTAACTATTCCTAGATTCTATTTAACATATTCAAATATATTAGAGGTAAGGGATTTAGTAAAAATATTACCAATTTTTTCTTGACATATGATGAATTGTAAAATAACATATACTTTTTTTGTTTGATCTGATAGAAAATAATATCACATATATATATATGTGTATATATATCTATTTTTCTTGTCAGTGATGTTCTAGGTTTTTTCCACACTAAAATTTCACTTATGTTATCACAAAAAATTTGAGTTTTACTAAAACTCAATCCATATTTAGTGAGTGTGTGTTTCATCCAAAAAACATGAGCACAATAACTACCAGACGCCATATATTTGGATTTAGTAGTGTTAGGTTCTACTGAATGTTGTTTCTTACTATAACAAGAAACTAAATCTTCTCTTAATAAATAAAAATTCATAAAATTACTTCTCCTATCCATTTTTCAACAAAAAAATTCATCATCTGAAGAACTATTCAGTTCAAAATAATATCTAGAAGTATAGAATAAGACTAAACCCATAACTCCCTTAATATAATAAAACATTAAATTTATATATTTTAAATGGGATACTTTTAGATTATCTTTATATATTGAACACAAGCATATATAAAACATTAAATCTGGATGAATATCTATTAACTATAGCAAACTACCAATCATTCATCTAAATATATTTTGATCAATTAGTTTCCTATATTCAAAAATATCTAATGTATTTGAGGTTTTGGTTTGAGTATTGATCCATTTAATATTATTATATCCAAATTTATTAAGAAGTTATTTTATATACTTACGTTGATATGTACAAGTAACTTTCAGTTTGTGTGAAAGATGAGAACCTAGAATGTAAGTAAGTTCTCCCATCAGGCATGTTTCGGAATCATATTTCATAAGATCCAAAAATGAATCTATTAATGATTTTTGAGTTGAACCAAATATAATTTCATCGACATAAATTTTATCAATGGTGATGTTTTTTAAAACTGATTTTATAAAAAGTATTGGATATGCTTCTCCCTTAACAAAGATTTTTTGTAATAAAAATACTTTTAATCTATAATACAATGATCTATGGGAATTTTTTTGTATGTAAAGTTACTTAGTAAGCTTAAAAATATGTTTTGGAGATTGTTTATTTTCAAAAAATGTGGTTTTTCTCCATAAATTTCATCAGGGACACTTCAATTAAGAAAATAAAACATCAAGTCCATTTGAAATTGTTTGAAATCAAGAAATGATAAATATACTAGAAGAATAGGAATAAAATTATATCTTTCTATTAGAGTATAAATTTATTCATAGTCTATTAATTATTATTGTTTATAACCCTTTGCAACAAGTCTATATTTATTTAGTACTATAATTCCATTTTCATCAAATTGGTTATAAAAGAGAAAATATTACACCAACTATATAAGTATCTTTAGGTCATTCCACTAAAGTCCAAAATTTATTACGTTCAAATTAATTGAGCTATATTGAATATATTTTGTCTATTATTAATAACTTAAAGCTTCATTAGAAGTTTTAGGTTCAAATTTTGACAAAAATTGACAATTTTCATCTTCATTTATTAAGGAACTTCTAGTTCTAATAGGCTGATCTACACCACCAATGATATTATCACTAGGATGATTCCTAAGGATCAACTAGTTCCTTCAGTTTAAAAACACTATTCCTAAAAAATATTTTTAAATTATTTTTGTGGTAGAACTTTAGAAACATATTCGTGAGTTTTTCTTGCATGAGAAAAACACTCCAACATAGGGTACAAATTAAATTTTAAAATAGAATTCAATGATGTGGGTTGAGGTTGTTTGGAATCTAAATGATCAGTTTTATCAAATTAAACATGGACGGTTTCCTCAACAATAGTTTTGTTTTTATTAAAAACTATATAAGACTTAATAGTTGTATAATAACCTAAAAATATTCCTTCATAATATTTTGGAGAAAATTTATGTAAATTATCTTCATTATTCATAAATAATACTTTGCATCCAAAAACGTAAAAGTAAAAAAGTTTAGGGTTTCTTCTGGATGAAAACTAATTAAGAGTTTTATAAATAAAATGTATTATTAAGACCCAATTTTTAGTATAATTGGATGTACCAACAGATTTAGCCCAATTTTTTAAGCATATGAGCATTCACTCAATTTGGTTCTTGCAATCTCCTAAATAATTTTATTTCTTCATTTAACCACATCATTTTGTTGTGGAATTCCAGGTTCTGAAAAGATATATATTCTACTCTTTTTAATACAAAAGGTTTCAAAGTTATAATTTAAAAATTATCCAACATGATAACTATGAATTATTATCAAGGATATATTTTTATCCTTTTAACTTGTCATATATAATTTTTAATATTGAAAACATAATCAGACTTATTTTATAGAAAATATACCAATATATATCTACTTTAATAATCAACCAAAAAATATACATAATATTTACCACCAATAATTTTAGAATTTAGGACCAAATAAGTCCATGTGAACTACCTATATAGCTTCAAAAGTTTATAATTTACCAATATAATTAAAACTCAAATAATTTTTCTTTAAAAATTGACTCGGATAAAAACCTTTGAAGTATCAAACTTATATTCTGGTGAATCTTTAAATAGTAATTTCTAAGATATTTTTGATAAATTTTTAACATTATAGTGTATTAATATTATATTCCAAAACCAATATCTGTATTCCATTTCACTAAGGTGAGGTAGATATTGTCTCCTAAGGTCTTCTATGTTAATTGTGTAAAAATTTTCACGCCAATTAGTAGAAATAATAAATTAATTTTTTGTACTATGAACAATACAATTTTCATTCATAAAGTTCATAAGATATAACTCATAACATAAATGAATTATGTTAAAAATTTTGTTCTTAATTCCTAAAAAAAGGAAAAAAATTAAAATTAAATATTTCCCAAGAAGAACAATATTACATAATTGAATGATTTCCCCTTGAGCATTGTCACCAAGGATCGATTTTCCACATTTCATTTTCATAATATTCTTAAAGAAATATTTATTTCTAATCATATTTTTGTAATAACCAATATCTATGTACCATATGTTGTTTTTTATACATTTACCATTCTTCTGAAAAGACAATGATTAATATTTCTGAATCCAAACCATCTGGTGTTTGGTATTATTAGAATGTAAAATATTTGGAATCCAAATTTGTCTAATTTTAACTTTTTGAGAAAATATTAATTATATTAAGAAGTAATATTTAAGAAAACTAATATATTTAACTCTATTTAAAGAAAATTATTTTTTCCAGTGAACATTACTTTAATATTTTTTGCAAAATGGATCACTTCTACGAATAAAGTAGTTATTCTGAAAAATTGGTTTCTTATTCATATAAACCATTATGGATACATAATTAGGAGGTCTAATTTGTCTATAAATCCATTCAATTTTTTACTAACCATTGGTAAACCTTGATAATATATTTTTTAGACAAGATATCCTAGAATTTTATCTTACAAATAAATTCTTATTCTCAATAGAAGTAGTATATGAATTATGATTTTCTAAATATTTTGAAAAATAAGTTTTCTCTAAATTAGAATCATCTAGTTATTTTAAAATATAATTTCTCTAAAAATTATATTTTTATAAATATTTTGAATGGTATAATATCTCAATAGTAAGAGTATAAATCCTTGAATTATCTTTAGCTTGTTTTTCTAGAGAAATATCATGTTTTTTAGTATTCTTAAAATTTCTAACTTCTAATAGTTTTAAAAATATAGATAATCATTTCAAACATGGTAGAGTGTTACTTTCTTCTGATGAAGAGGATTCCTCCTCAGAATATATAGAATTACTTTATTGTCTTTGTCAGGATAGTTTGTTTTTAATGTGTGATTGGTTATGGAATCAACAATTACCTTATCAATAAATCAATCATTGATATTTAAAATCTTAGCATTGAAACCAATGTTATTTTTTTATTTACGTTCTCCATCTAATGATATTTCTAAAAAACTATATCCACAACTTAAACTACAAGTGTATGAATCTTTTAGGCTCTTTATATTCATATTCTTGTAGTACTTCTTAGAATTAATTTCGAAATTAATAACCTTATTTTCTTTTCATCTTTAGAAAATCAGGTCTTATATGTCCAAATTTTTTCATTCATATCAAATTACTTATGAATAATCCTTCTTATAATTATCTAATAGTGATTATTTTTATACTTATACCAATTATATTTCAAAATATATCGTTCATCCTCTTTGTAAGATTAAAAATTCATTTTTTGATTATTCTGAAGAACTAATATATGATTAAACTATAAATTTCTTTTTTTTTTCAAGACTTCCAAATATTCTATGCTGAAAGAACCTTTCTATAAACATAATAAGTTTTAGAAAAAGAAACTTATCCATTCATTTTCTTTAACTTTTCAACATCTCTTTTTTTAATCTATCCTCATATTTCATAAGAGTACCAATAAAATCATCTAGAATTATATGGGTAAATATTTTCATATCATATGAATTAGTACATTTATAATGTAATTCTCTAGAAAATATTTCTATAATCCTTTTAACTAAGATATAATATATAATTTATTTATTTATAATGGATTTAAATATATTTACAATTTTAATGAATCTATAATGAATCTTTGAAATAGTTTCACTAAGTAGAAAATCAAATTCTTGATATTCATCACAAAGAAATTCTCTTGAAGATTCAATTACCTTAGTAGTTTTAAAATATGTCATGTACAACTTCTTTCAAATAATTTTAGTTTCTTCATATGATTATATTTGAATATATATTTTACTCATCATTTAACAAAATAATTATTTTCTACACAATAATTCAACAAATATTTTTTTCTTCTCTTAAGTTATAAAAGAAGAAACTTCCTTCTTAGAAATATTGTAATTACCAGTAAACATTAAAAATTTATCAATGACAGTATTAATAAAAAATGTATTCATTATATCTCTCCAATACTCATTGTTAGCACCATAAAATATTGGTGGTCTTTTAGGACTCATATTTTCAATTTTAACAATGTTTAAACCAACCATCATATAGAAACAAAAAAACTTTCTATAATTTACATGTTAGTGTAATAAAGTTTTTTAAATAAAGAGTTTATTACAAAAGATTACTCAAAATTTTAAAAGTATAGTATATAAAAATAGTAAAAACTATAAAGTAGAAAAATTTAACATCATTTGATACCAATTATTGGATCCTAAAAGTTATAATGGTTTTGATATGCGGGTAAAATTTAGTTTACAAACATTTAAATAATTCAAACCCAAACCTTTTTTATATTTTTTGAACTGAATTTGTGTCTAATGATCAAAGTAACTTTTAATGGACTAATAGTGTGTTTGGTAAAATAGAGTTTATAAACTTTTACTAATATAAAAATCTTTAAAAAATTGATTGGTAGGAAAATATAATTTGTTAAAAACAAAAAAAATAAAACATTACAAAGTTCTTTATTAAACATACATAATGTTTATAAAATAAATGAATACACATTAAAATTCAGTGTAGTGGAAGTCAAAAACCATGACTTATGGTATCCAAAATTTTAAAAAAAACAACCAAGTATGTATTTCATAAGTATAAATACCTCAATCAAAAAGATCTGAATCAGATCTATCCTCATATCCTCGAAATCCCTTAATCAGCATGATCAGATTCAACCATCTTCCTATCCTTAGAGTCCCTTGGACTTAAACTTGGATCCAACAAATAATACAACTGAAAAAACGTTTAAAGGAATTTAAAATCCTCACATATATTCCTTAAAACAAAAAATCTTTGAAATATTACAAAAAAAATTGTTATGATAGGTTATAATAGAGAAATATTCATATTTATTCAGTTTATAGAAGCATCAACACGAAGATCCTCAAATTTAAATATATTTATAGTAATTCCCAAAATAATAATATATTTTTATTCTAATTGATTATTTTAATGACCTTAGATTATATTTATCTTGAAAACCTATAAAATACATCTCTATACAATTTCATTTTAGTATCACCTTTACAATGTTGTTAAAATGTATTCTGACCCGTAGAAATAATTCTTAATCCAATTATAAACATTATTATTTCTATGGAATATAAAATTTCACTCCTATAAAAAAAATAAGTCATAATGATAAACTAAACACAATCATACTAATATACTATATTAGTTCACACTATATACTAGATTCATTCATACTGATAGACTATATTTTTTCATAACGATAGACTAGTTATAGTCATTGTAATAGACTAGATTTTTTTCATACCGATAGGATAGTTCAAATTATAGTGATTGAATATTTTTTTCATACTTATGGACTAGTTTTATTCTTATATATAGACTAAATTTTTTCATACCAATCAATTGAACTAAGGACAATCTTATGGACTTACCTTAGGTCAATCTAATAGATATGACATTAGTCAGTATGATGGATCAGACTTTGGGTTGTATGATGGATTAAACATTAGTGAGTCTGATGGATCATATTGATATTTAAATTTTATATTATTAGTTGAAAAATATTTCTTTATATGATAGAATAAACTTAAAAAAAACCATTTTAAAATCTTGAGAAATATAAATTTAGTAAAATATAACTTTGAATAGAATTTTGTTATTTTCAAAAATTTGGATCAAAAGTATTGAAAATAAAACTATCGACTCAATAACAAGTGTCGTAGATATAAAAAATAATTGAGGGTACTCCATGAAGCTGAGAAATTTCCTACACATATAATCATCTAAATATATCCATCGAACTCCACTCTCTGATAGTGAGGAAGTGGGCAGACTTGATGAGTCAATTGATGGTAATATTTATAGAATCATTGCCACTCAAAATCCTAAGAATACCTATTAAAATATCAATGGATATGTTATCTAACATCCATTATAGAACCTCCAGGGTTTGATCCATAGCTTATCGAACCTAATGTTTTTCATTCACTTTTTGATAGGTGTGGTATTAAGGGGTGAACTATACAAAATTTCTCTTAATTAATGCCCCCTAAAATAGTCATTGAAGATCCTGGTACATCTTTTCTAGTCTATGATATACTAGTTAGGGGGATATATAAAACTCCCTTAGTAAATCTTCATGTAGGGTTATGAGATCCATCATATATCCTTGAAAAAATATGATAGTCTATCCTCCTTAAGATAATCCATTTGAAGTATGTCCTATGAATATCTAGTTACACAAGATCTTGTAGTTAATGTCTCCAAGTTGTTCCTCCTTGACATGTTGTAGAAATAGAGGGGTCATAAAAATTGATAAGATATATTTAGATCTTACCTCATTAAGTAAGGACAACCCCAAAAATTTCAACTACTTTGACACCTCACTAAGAAACTTATAAATGAATTTTGTACTGAGACAATATTCTATGATGTTCCCTTTCCCTGAAGTATATAAAATATTAAAGTAAAAATCCTGTAGGAATATATCCATGTCATTTTTATAAGGTTGAGAAATATTCAAGGTAATATATACATAAAACTATTGTGTTTTATATAGATAAAAAACTCCTCCACAAGGATATAGTGTTTCTATATCTCTATAGAAAACAATATAGTTCCAAATTCAATATCATGAGTTGCATAATTTTTCTCATGGGGTATCTGCTACCAAGATCTATAAGAAATCTCTATATACCCTTGTATCAAAACACATTCACAACTAGACCATGGGAAATAAAATAACAACAAAAACTAAAATCCCTCCTCTAGTAATATCTTAATAGGAGAACCCATCATTATCTCCCATAACACTTTAAAGGAATTTGAAAATTTCATCATCAAAACAAATGACCACCCTTTCCAGTTCATGGACATCAAGGGGTTAAAATTATTTATATGTATAATATAAACCATTAGTAATATCTAGAAAAACCAAGGAAACTATTTACCTATATCAAATTCTTGGGTAACATCCAACCTCTAACTTTCTCAATATTTGTTAGGTCCATAGTCACTCCTTCCTCGAAGATAAAATGTCCAAGGAAGTAAACTTATATAATCTATTACTAACAGTATGATAGATAACCATATAGATGATTTACCCACATTTCATCTAGAAATATCCTTAAATTCTTTGAATTCAATGCACCTGATACCAAGTAAATGAGGATGTAATTTATATGGACTACCTCATAATTGTATAATAAGGGCTGAATGATTCAGTTCATGAGTCCCATAAAAACCATTGGGGTGTTTGTCATGCTAAAGGGAATTAAAAGAAACCCATAGTGAAAATATTGAAATAAAAACATCATATTTAGTAGGTAGACTTCTCATATACACAACTGTTGATAGTATAACCTAAGTTAAATCTTATAGAACCACCTTTACACCTTCAGTTTATCAAATCGATTAATGATTCTTGGTGGGAGATATTTATTATATACTGTCACCTTATTTACGTGATGATATTCAATATAAAACCTTACTATCGCATCATTATTTTTTGTTAAAACACTAGAACATCCCAAGGGAATCCCCTATTCTATATAAATTCCTTCTCCCGAGGATTCTCAATTTCTCCATCAACCCTTGAAGTTATGTAGGGGATATCAGATATGTTGTAATAGATAAATATATGGTATTAGAGTGTGGTTCTATATATAAATAAATCTTCCATTAAGGATTTAAATTGGGTATATCATTTATAAAAACATCTATATACTCCTCCACCACCACTAGAATCTAGATATCTACTAAAAATATAACACCATGGTTCATACTAGACAAATAATGAAAAATACATTATAACCTCCTATGCATGATCTCTACTCACCCTGACTAGAAATAATTCTCACCTATGAAGTAAAATATAAATCCATATAAACTAAATCATCTTAATCTCTAATAGAAACAACCAATTTGGTAATGGGATAATTATATCCAAACCATACCAAGAATTAAATCATGAAATTTCATCACAACTACTAATATATCGTATAAAAACCAATCTCTTTCAAGATCTGTATCAAATAATATGAAGAATAATGTGATCATTGAGTCTACCTCAATAAGAGTCTCTAACCATAAGGGTTTGGATATAAGATTTTTCAGAATCATTTTCTCTCAAATATATGATGAATAAATGAAAGAATGGATCATGCCTATTTCTAATAATATTTATGACAGGGTGGAAAAGACCTAGATCATGACTCAAATAGTGCATGTAGCTTCTAGGTTTTATAACTACATCAGTTAAAGCTACCTACATACCTAACCACCAACTCCATAAGACTATAGGGGATGACCATGATGTGGTTTTGGTGGTATTGGGTCATAATGTTCCACCCGTGGAACCTTCTATAAGATCTTTATTAAGTCCACCTCCTATAGGATCCCTTCACCACCCTGGATAGTTTCCTAGTTACGTCTTTTTCTATATTTTAGTGGCCCATATACTATCTTCCTATCTATCTATAACATTTAGGATAAAGGATTTTTTAGAATCTACATCTCTCAAACATAGGATATCTAAATGAAATAATGGATCATTCTTATGTCTAATAATTTTTATAATTGGGTTTATAAGACATAGATCATTCCTCAAATCGTGTATGAAGCTTCTAAGTCATATAACTCCAGTCGTTGAACCTATCTAAGTACCAAATTTGCAACTCTCTAAGACTAGAATGGACCACCATGAGGTGGTGGTGGTGGTATTGGATTGTAACGTTCCACTTATGGTACATAATGTAACATCTTTATTAATACTACCTCCTATAGGATCTCCTTGACCACCCTGGTTATGATATTTGTTATGTAGTTTTCTCTGTTTTAGTGGCCCATCTACTATCATTCTATCTTCTACTACTTAGTGGGTTTCCCAGTCCTTTTCAAGATGGACCTAACCTTATCATGTGTATAAATTTCTCTATATAGGTTGATTGGATTCCTTGCAAGACTATCATGCAATTGATCTAATCATATGAGTCTAAACATCTCAAAATATCACATATCACTACCCTAAGGCATTTTTATAACCACCTTCTATTGATGTATCTACTCTAGGGTGGATTTTACACATGAAAATAAATTTTTATTCCTCTACCAAGAATTTCTCTACTACCATGTCTCACTGAATAAATATATCATAGGTGGGGATTTAGAGAGAAACTAGACCATCATCAATCTCCTAGTGAATACATCGCTCAAACTTCATAGACTAGAATAACTCATCAAAAAAATGTCAAGGGAAAAATGTGTGTGTTATATGAATTTGAAACATAATCAACAATGATTATGGATCCCTTATAAAACTACAATATTTATGAATACACATAAATTAGAGAGTCTTTGGATAATACTCATCTTGTAGAAGGTGCTCACACTTGGTCTAAGGAAGAATTTCCCCATTATGAGTTTGAGTCTCTAATATCTAACTGTATATTTCTAAACCATGAATTATTCTATCCATAAGTACCACCACATGGTATGTAGGTTTCTATAGAAGACAGAACACTCAAAAAAATTCCTTTCACTAATCATCTACCACCTGTGGATCCATATCGCCCCAAAGCTGAGGAAACCATATCCACAAAAACTCATAAAACATTATCAATCAATGAATATACAAATCTTAAAATACTAGGTTGATTAGTTTCTCAACTATGAATGAATCATCCACTTAAACTACTATAGATATATTATATCATTAGTTTATGGGTGAAATACCCACTTATTATCTTCCAAGAGGAAACACCTCATGAACATGATCCGAAACTGAGGCCTTATCACTCAGTTGGCCTTCATTATAACACTTCCTTAGAATCCTTTATAGTTATCTACATGGTGAAATCTGTAATTTTTTGAATGATATATCCTATTTAATAGGGAATATCTGGAGTGCCGACTCAAGAAGAAAATGGAAATCATAAGCCCATTCATATATGATTCATGTACCATTTTCTCATTGAAACTATTGTCTCCATACACTATGTTGAAAAGTAGTTTATCAGTGTAATAGTTTATTGATATATCGTCCACCACACCGTCACTAATATCCTTTCCCTGAGAGCCCAAATTGAGACACTTCGAGCCCAATTCCATGATTTCTCAAACTAATCCTTAGAATTCACCTACCTATAATATCTATCATCTAGATAACCGAATTTGATAATAATTTCACAGAAATCAAACCACTAAGGCCTTTCCTAGGATGATAGTAAGATAGGTGTGCACCCCAAGCGTACCTGGAATAGGGTAGGGGCTAGGGAATAACACTAAATTGGAATATCACACTCATGGGATTCTTAATCCTAATTCACACACACATCTCCACACATCCAAAAATAGTATTAATAAGTAATAACTAGAGTAATAAAGTCATGAAGAACCTATAACAGCCCAAAAAAGAGTATGATAGTATATAACATAGGAAAAATAGGGAAAAAGACAAGACCACCATCCCAAGAATAGGTCTAACCTAGAAATCAGAAGAAGAACTAATCCCAACATGTAGCTTATAGATTCTAAAAATAGCCCATCTAACACCACCATCATGCTCCACTATACTTCACCCAAACCTAGTCTACCTAGATCACCATCAAATTATATGTCATCTTCATAAGATACGAAACATGTGAGAAATTCCCATGAAAGGACGAGTATATAGATACCTGACACAATTCCCAAAAAACCACTAAAATATAACATACCATAAAAATAAGTGTCTTCAATAAACCACAATCAAGGGGGTATATAAATGAGAACCTAGATATTCTCATAGATGAGGACCATGTTACATAGTATGGTCTCAATATTCACAATCATCTACAGTTAATAAGTTTCACTTCTAGTGGATGGTTTAGATAAACATAATAAGCATAACATAATTTTTATTACTCTAAAAAGAATCCTACTAGTGAAACAAAGGGTAGGTAAATCCCAAACCATATTGTTATAGGGGCATAACTAATGGAAGGTGAAGGTAATCTGATATAACAATGTTCACACCCTCTCAAGGAAAGGACTCGAGACCGTAGTAACAGGTTATCCTTTCACCTTGAGTTTCATGGGAAGAAAGGAAGTCAGTAAGAAAGTTCCCTTAAAGACATGAGTGATGGATGTATATACCATTTATCAAAAATCCCTTACATCGATGAATGAAATGAGCAATGGAGTAAGAAGTTTTTCCAAGACCGAGAAGGGATTGGTAAATGATGATTGAGTCTGTGTCGACCACTACACAATGAATATCCCACTTTGTGGAATAAAGGAGGCCAGTGAGCATCACATGAGCCTCCACTTGAATGGAGTCACCCTACCAAAGAAATATAAGAAGGCTAGGATGAATGACCCCTGGGTGTCCTGAACCAATCCACCCCTTCTAGATCCCCATGATGAAAGATCCATCGTTATTCAATTTAAGACTAATGAGGTGAGGATACCATCTAACCCATCATCATCATGGTTCCTTGAAATATTAGTTATCTATGGAGAGGTGACCTAAAGGGATTTAATAGTAGGATTATCATCACTTACCTTGAAAAAAAGATCCATCCCAATGAGAATACTCCCAAATTTTTAAATAAATCCATCCATTAACCCGGAGCATCTATTATGTTGTGCATTATTCCTCTTATTCTAGATGCACCAAAATCCATCTAAATGGGTGATTACTCTTTCCTTTATATCAGGTCCCTAATTCAACACACCTTGGAACAAAAAACTAAGAAAATTAGAACTCGTGGTCTCTGAATGAGAACATAAAATGAAATCAATAAGGGATCTCCGCACAAATTCCTCCCAATCACTAACAAAGAAAAGATATTCTGAACTCTCCACTTGTAGTTCTCTACAACAATGGCAACTCAAAACTATATTGATACCCATATTCTTAAGGTTATCCTCAGTAAGAAGCACATGGTTTCTAATAAGCCAAATGATAAAATAGAATTTAGTTGGAATTTTCTTATCTATAGAAACCTACATAGTTTCTACCTCTATTAATGATTCAGGATCCATAAAATTTAAAAATCATAGTAAAGTTCCAACTCCGTTGCAGGATTTGTGTCCTATACAAGCTCTTTAGACAGATTAAATACTGAATCCACATATAGAAGATCCTTGACCCATGAAAAGTGGGTAAATACTAACCCTATATGAGCTATAGGAAGATGATACCATTCCAAAAACTAGTGGGGGTAAATAACTGACCCTACATAGGGATGGTGATAGAATCCTATTTCATGACATAACTCCTCTGTGCGGGTGAATTTTTATTTAATAGGAAAACCCAAAATTTATGCATGGTTTCTGTAACACTAATAAAATAGATCATTCTCACTTAACTATGTTCAACATCCCAATATTCTAAAGTAAGTATACCCTAACATTATTCCGGAAAATAAACCAAATTTAGACTTCACATATTCAAAGACTAATTCAGAATATTAAGACATAATCCCAAGGTGGTAATGGTAAAAGTACAGGATGTATGGGATGAGGCACATGAAGTGTGAGACCATTAGGGGAACATGGAATATCTCATGCTACCAAATTTGTGTTCTAATAAAGAAACAATATCCATAGAATTGATATACATGATTTTGATAGAAACTTAGGTTCTTAGGAATGTGTTCCATGCACACACCCAGATGTCCAAATAGAGACACACAATATGTTGGCCCAACCACATATCATGTGATATTTTTATCATCCTGAAACTACAGTTACTAAGACACCAATGGTACATGATTTGTATTCGTTTGAACTAGACACTTTATAGTTAGTATTTTTCTATAAATTAATATTCCTCATGAAACATCACTATATCGACTAATTTCACTATGAATCTTGTCAATAACCTCTCCCAACATGTTGAACAAATCCAAATCCATGATAGTGACCAGAATCTGGAATCAAATCATTGGAAAATAACATTTTAATCATTTTTCATGATCAATTTTCAGTGGACTAAGTCTACATGGATAAATAAACTCATTCCATCATCTTTTCAAACTTCTCTATCACCCGATCTTAACCCCGACATCATAATCCATGGTATCAATCCACAAACAATGATCCACAATACCAATTGAAAATGAAAAAAGGATTTTATCCATGAAAATGTAAAAATGATAGCCCAAAAAATAAGGTTGATGATGAACATGTGAAACTGTGTAAAAAACAAGTTACCACAAAAGTAAGAATATATGATGACCATGTATGGTTCATACAAATTCACTAAATGATAATTCAGGAAGTAAAAGAAAATAATAAAATTTCTAGGGAAAATAATCCAAAATGAAAATTTAATGGAAAACCATAAGTTGATAGGGTCATGAAATATCCAAACATGAATTAAATTTAGGAATATTGAACCATGGTTGTCTCAACATAAATAAATGGTAAAAATTTACTAAAAACGTGACCTATATCTCAATTTGGAATTGATATCTAGTGAAGAGGGGATCTGAGTGGATGATATTGATGATCCTTGAAGCATTCGTCCCCAATCACACAAATCCTCCCTGGTTTTTACAATTAATTATTCTACTAGATTCTATCTCTCAATCCTAGACAAATACCTCAAGGTTTTGTGACTAAACCTAGAGGTTTTATTAATTGGATATTAAATATGGGTTCTATAGGTGAGAAAATTTATTAAATAATTTATTAATTGTTTAATTAATCCCTTTTTAATCCACCAGTGATGACACAAAATCATGGATCCTTATGTAAATGAAACTTATATATCTCACATAGTGTAAAACACAAATTCTATACTCAACCATTGTCTCAATTTTTTATCCAAGACCCAATTCATGAATTATAGATTAATTCACAAATACACACATTTGTTGGAAATAAACAATAAAATATTTTTAATATACTAATATCGAGGATCTATAATGCCCACAACTCTGCACTGACTCCATGACTAAACTTGAAAATATAATTATTAATTTTCAAGGAGTCTAATAAGAAAATTTAGAGTCATCACAATGTTCCTTCCTTTTAAGGTGAATTATTGTTTCTCTCTAAGTTATCGTTTAGAAGATTTATTGAAAATCATTAGTTTTAATAGGAAGAAAAAGTGTTTGGGGAATATATTACATAGTGATTCACATCATATTATCTTTATATATGTGTTTGATAACACTATAATTCATGAGACTATAATTGAGAAAAGTAAATTATCGTATTATAGTCATTTGAATTTATGGTATTTTTATGGGTTTTTTCTAGGTATTTATCAAGTTCTTGTCAAGGATCATGCCTTTTTTAATTTTAGTGAACCTTGAAAATTATTATGTCCAATAAGTAATTTTGACTAATAAAATTACTAAAAAATTAACTATAATTTGAAGTTAATTTAAAATATTGATGGAGGATTAATATTTTTTAAAAAAAATAAGGAAGAGAAAATTCATTCAACAATTCCCTCTCCTATAGAATATATACATATTATATTAAACTAGTTTATCCATGATTGTTTTACTTAATTTAAGATCTTATTTGGTTCATTATTATTTTATATCTTCTAAAAGAACAATAAGTGGTTAATTTATACATAATTTATTTCAAATTAATTTATTTCATTGATTTAAGTTTTAAATTCATTGAATTTTAATATATATATTTTTGTGTTAGATATGTTTTTTTATATTTTTATATTTTCTTCAATGATGTGGAGCCTTTTTTGAATGGGACCTAATGATAATCCATGGTTTACCATATTTTTTTATGGTGATATTATGATTTATAAAAATTGATGATATTGAGTGAGAGATTATATTTTTGTCTTGAATATATTATAGATGGATGATTTAAATAAAATTAGATAAATTTTATTTTTCATTAAATGGAAACTTTTATATTATTATTAATTGATAAGTTTTTGTGTTTAGGTATAAGAGTTTTAATAAATTGGGTAGATAAATTGGTTCATTTCTCATTTTCAAGGAATAATGATAATAATTTCTGTGATCATGATTTATTTTCCAATATAAGAGGATTGAATTTTGGTTTTGTGAAAAATTGTTGAAAATTATAAAAATGTGTTTTATTTTTGTTTGTTTTGGTTTGAATGTAATGAAAAATAGTTTTATAGGATCATAGATTTTATAGTTTATTTTTATTGTGTTTTTATGACTAAAACTAAATATATTTAGTAAAATATTGATATTAAATATATGATATTTTATTTTGTGGGTAAATTAGGAAAATTATTGACAATCCAGCTAATTTATATAGTTATTAAGTTAGTTGTAATGACCTACATCATTAAAGGTTGTGAAATTTAAGGGAATTTTTTTTCCTGATTGTTTATATGAGATAAAATGATAATTTCCCTTGAAAATGATATTGGGATACATTTTATTGTTCTTCTTATCAGAGGATGTGACATTTACCTAGGGCTATAATTTGGGGAAATTTTGGGTTAGTTGGATTTTTCATAATATTTTATTATTTATTAAATAAATATTAGTTATTTAACTAATATAAACATTCATATCTCCTAAACGGATTTCCATATAAGAATTATGAATTCTAAGCTATGTCTATAATGTATGGTTTTTTAGGTGAGGTAAAAACTTCATTTGGGATTTGGGTCCTAATTAAAACCTTTAAACAAGGATTTATTTTTTTTATTTGTTTTTATTTTATTACCCCCATCCTTCCCCTAATTGTTTATAGGGATGGGTGAAACCCTTTATGTGTGACATTGAGCTAAGTTAAGGGAAGATGGAGAGGTGTGCACTGATCTTCACATGAGGAGTACAATCATATCCTGACTGTGATGTAGTGGCCGTAGTGAATGGATCTAAGATCACACTTTAGGGATTTCATTGTGAGGTTGGAATATTTTTTTTATCCATTTACCTATTATATTGTTATTTTTTAGTTTTGATTATGATATATGCACTACTGGGGTAGGTTTGTTTCCCCTTAATGGGTCATTTAGAAAAAAAATGGGGATTTCAGGTTATTCTCAAGGGGTTTTCATTCAAAAAACCTTATCACATGAAATGATTTTAAAGAAAATATTCTATATAGTTCATATATGAAAAAAAGTTTTAATATGATGACCACATGGAATTTTTTTAATAAGGAAATTCTGTATAAGACCATTTATACATGACACATGGTGTAGCTTAGTACAAGATCAAACACCCTTTGTGAGGTGCATGGAATGTGGTAGTTCATGAATGATACATAAGTGAGATACACGAAATGTATGAGTATATTACATATAAGGTTTAATAATACAATATGATCCATGATATATGGTTTGGTACACTATGTGCCTCACACTCCATGTTCTATAGAGAAATACTGTGTATTTGGGTAATATATGAAAGTTACAGAAGAGCTACACACTCAAAGTGATGCATTTGTGGTACACACCTTGTATAATATAGTACATGTCATTCACTTGGGATTTAAAATCTAGGATGGGTTTTGGTTCACATTGTATACTATTTTCTGTGAGGTATTTCGTATATTTTCAAAACTAAAATATGGATTTGGATAAGTAATTATTCTATTCCATGTATTTTTTCACATAAAGTGAAATATTTAGGGTTTTACAACTATCATAGGCCATTGGTAAAATGATTATAGGATGATGTGATATGAATAAGAAGTTTTTACTCTAGGGGAAGGATTAAGATATCTCCTATGGGATATGTGTGAGAGGCCTTGGTGAGGGTTGGTAGAATGATTTAACAACTTGGTATGATATTTTCATGGTCTTTGGTATGATATTTCTTAGTATGGTCCCTATATAGAGGAAAAAAGTTACGATGTGGGATATTGATGATGATTTGAACCAAATTCCTAAGGATTGAGTTGTATAATGTCTAGAAGGTGAGAAAACTCCTTGGGTGATAGATACAAATTGATTTTAGTGATTAGACACTGGTATTGGTCTAGGGGACCCTAGTGGATTTCCATATGGGAAAGATGAGAACACTAATGGGTTTGATGTGATGTGCTTGCATGACTGGGATAATCTATTTGATATTAGTCTCAATTGGATAAAACTCTAATGATGAGTTATTATGGTCAAGGGATAAACCAAGGTACCCACGTTTTCATTATGTGTGTATTCCCAGTTTTGGGTACTAGATTGTGAGATAGATGTAGGGATGACTCATATTGAAATGTTTGGGCCTTAGGATGTTAATACAAATTTATTTTCAGGTAAGGGGTGGGATAAACCTTGAGTGTCTTGATTATATGAGATATTACTGGGTGGAATGAGCTACCCCTAGTTATATTATGTGATAGACGAGAAGGATTCAATGAATAATGAAAATAGTTGAATATAATGAATTAATTTTAAAAAATTAGATATCTAGTTTGGATTCAATGACCCTAATTATATTATGAGATGGATGGGTGGGACACACTACCCCCCAATAAAAATTTCAAAAAAAAATGATATGGTCGGGTGGGATTCATTGCCTATAATAAGATAATGTGATGAATAAGAGGAATTTTCTACTCTTAGTTATATTATTAGAAGGAAAAGAGGGATGCAATAGCCTAAATGAGATGTATATACGATATTATTCAGGTGGGATTCACAACCCCAATGTGATTTCTAATACATAAAATGTATATATGAGATGATCTGGGTCAAAATAATTATCCCCATGAGATCATATATACCTGATATATATATATATATATATATATATATATGATCTGGGTGGGATGCACTACCTCTAGGTGATCTTATTTACCTAAGATAAATATATATTTGATGATATTGGTGAGATGGTCTCCCCCGGAGTTATTTTTTTAATTAAAATTAATATATGAGATGATCTGGTTGGGATGATTTACCACTCGAGTGATCATGTATAATTATGATAATATTATAGGAAAATTTCAATCTAATAATTGACCTGGTCATTCCATATTTATGAATACATATTGAATAAGATGAGGTAACTGTGGTTGATCCTAGGTGGTACCTTATAACTATAAGTTCTATAATGATTGATTGATTGACATTAGTTATTATTTTATTAGATCAAGAAAATCATGTGTTCATGAAGTTTCTTATGATAAAACCTATTAAAGACACTCTTGGGGATGGCCTACTAAGAATTTATTTATCACCCCCTATACAAGAACCCTAGTTTATTTTTAAACATTATATATTCCTTTAGGTATATTGTAGGATGTGCCATGGATATGGAAGAGGCTGAATGGTGCATGATCTAAATTGAGTTGTTTTGATAGGATTTTGGTGATTGGGTTGTGGTATGTCCCTACAATGGTTTTAGAGACTCTTTAATATTTTTTTCTATTTTTTATATGTGATCGTTTTGGTGAGTGAATTGTTGGGATGCTTGATTGTATGATTCTATATTTCATTTTTTATAACATGGATATGTTTAATTACTTCCTTATACTATGATTATTTGTGATAGATGATGTTTGGTCATTTTTTAGATATTTTTTACTCTGATATGAGGGTATAATATCCCCATGGTAACACACTAGACCATCATTGATAGTTGGTAGGATATAGTGTATGGGGAGGCATTCAAGAGGTTATTTGAAAACCTCGGTTTGGATATTGGTGAGTGGTCTAGGACCAAAAGTGCATTATAAAGTGGTCTAAGATATTTATTTCTTTATCTTACATTTTTGGGTATGGGGTGTAGGTAATATGTATGTGTCTAATATTTCAATGTACCTCATACTAATGTGTTAGAGTCACCTTTTTTAAATGGAAAATCTAGCTTACTAGGTATATGGGATTACTTATCTTGGCTTTTAAATTTATATGTCAGATATTTATATAGGAATGACATGTTTATTTGATATTATTATAATTTTTTTATATCTAGGAAGATTTTCAAGAGGTTTATTTCCATGAATTGTTTTTAGTATATAGGACTCATAAGACAGTCATGTAATTGTGTGGGATTTGTATCACTTATGAATAAGTTTCAATTGTTTAAAGTGTAAAAACAACTTATATATTGTTTTAATATAAAATTTTTTGGTGGAATTTTTATCTACTAAACCATTTAATACTTATTATAATTGAATTCCATGTATATTTTACATTTAGATGTTCACTAATGGAGACTCTATAGTCCATATATGTAATGAATATGTGGTGTATCCTAGTCAGCTAGTCCAAGCATTAGACGCATTGGTGATGGACCCCTTATGGGTCATTATGTGATTTGGTTAACATAAAGTGTCAATGACAACCTATATAAAATATTTCCATATATCATATTAGAGGAATTATACACATCCAAACCATATAAGTATAGTATACCAAACAAAAATCATCATAAGGTGATTCTAATATATTGGTATGGATGAGTGTGGTCCTTGAGGGGTTACTCTAATATATGGAATCCTGAACAATATTTGATTCCTAGAGTGGGTTGAGGACTTTTAATGTAATTCTTAATATATATATATATATATATATGAGAAACCAAATGAGTTTACTTTAGTTATTTGAGGTGGGAGAAGAGAAGATTCCCCATTAGTAGTGGACTATATGAGACATGTTTTATGTGATAGGTAGGAGAGAATAATAACTTTGAGATATTACTCAGGATATTGGTCTGATGGTTTTTATAATGGGTAACAACATGATTTTTTTTACTTATGTTAGAGATTATTTTTGTATATATTTTGAGGGAAGGATGAGGTGGATGCCTAGAAGTATTGATTTTGAGTTTGTATCTTGATGAGATTTTGGATGGTGATCCTATATTGTAGTGTATTGAATGGTAATTTAATGGTTTAATGCTTATGGTTTGGTGATGGTACCTAGGTTAATAGGTGATAATATGATTGTACTTGGCTTGTCTGAGATTATTTGGGTCTATTTAAAATAAATAACAAATGTGATTTTGGTTATATGAGATTGACATAAAATGGTACATGGTGAGTGGTTTAGGTGTGTGATCCTAGGTTTGATGATCTGTGACTCATGGGATAATGAGTTAGTTTATGTCATTTTTTATGCAGAATGAACCCATTATATTTGAATAAGGACAAATTTGTGCACACTGGTTATGCATAGTTCCAATTTGAGTCATATATAGATAGGTGATCCCGTGTAGGCCTCAGATTTATCGATTTTATAAATTGTTTAAAAGAATAGTTTTTTAATGTTTTGTTCGGTATGTGAGGTGTTTCCATGGTTATAGATGGTGAAATAATGGAAATATACTATTAGGGGTTGATAATATGGGTGATCATGCCTCAAGTGGAGTGACACAAGTGTTATGATGAAACATATTGTGGTTACACTAAGGGAGTGATATAAGTGAATCTATATGGTGGGGATCTCAGTATTGGATGTTGGAGGTTGTGGCCATTATTATGAATGAAACATCATTATATAATAAATATTAAATTCATGGAGATTCTATAATGAGAAACAATTGATGATTCGTTTTGGTGCTTAAGTATGAGCAGGAATGACACATCCAGTTATTTTTTATGGTAATGGAAAGAGTGTGGCCCCTAGAAAATTGGTGTTTTGGATTAAAAATTTTATGATAAGGATACTTCAATGGTATGGAGAATCAAATTTTCCATGGACGTATGAACCTCATGTTTCTAGGGTCATAGATGAATGAGATACGTTGTTGAATATTCAAGATGGAACTGGTATGCTGATGAGTAGGTACATATTATTTTTTATAGTTCGGTAGAAAATGTCATATTTTGATTCAAATGTGGTATTTGATAGGGTCTTATATTTTTCATTAATTTTTAGTTGATATTTATGTGATCCTAGGGTTAGTTAGATTGGATTTTCATCGATGATTGTGATTAGAGTACAACAATGGATTTATTTAGTTGGAGATCAAACTATGGAATTAAACCAAGTGTCAGGTTTGAAAATTATTGTTGGTGTTTCGATATTATTATAATTCCTCAATTGATTGGGGAATCATGATCAGGATATGAGACAACACATTGATAGGTGTGGCTAGGCATTTCGGGAAAATACTTCCCAAGGGGGATTGACTAGTGGATTTACATAGAAGGTGGTGTATTGAGGTGGAAATCACACCAATCATGTTATTTCACTATTGAAAATGTGGGTCAATAGTCAATTAATATGGTGGGGAGGACTATGGACTCAAATTGGCATTTGTGAGTTGATTCTTATGGTGGGGAGAACCATAATTTCATGGATAAACTAGTTAACAAAAATTTAGTGCCCTGGGATGGATGAGTGTTATGGAGCTCTATATTATTATTTTTATGATGATGAGCATGTGTCTTGAGTTTTGATGAAAAAAGATCCTCACATTAGAGTTATATGGTGCAATATCATTTGGGATTTAGGTATGGAACAATATGAGTTAAAAGTTAATTGAAATCTGAGGTAGGTTAGTCTTAATAGATGGAGGACCATTGAGACTTCTTAGGGTTGAGAAGTGATATGGTGGGGAGTTTGTAATTACTCACACTATTATTGGTATTAAAATTTAAGGTAAATATTAGTTATTATTCCTAAGTGATTAGGAGGTGTAAAATAGTATTTTCACATGAAAAAACTCATTATATTTTTTTGATGGCCCTATTGATATCAAGATGGGATGTCTTCTATGGGGATATAATTTAGTGAAATTATGAGACAATTTTATATATCAAATATTTTTATATTTATTAAATATGTTTTTTAATCTACATAAATAAATTTTTACTTTTCTTAAAAATAGTTTTATATGAGAATTATGACTTTACAGTTGAGAATGAAAGGGGAGATTTTACCCAGGTGAGGTATAAATTGGGATCAGATTCCTGGTCCTGGGTCGATCCTTTAAAAGTGATTTTTTTGTTCTTATTGCATAACCAAGATTCCATGTGATAGGGGTCTCATGACTCTCACAAAACCTTGATTTGAGAGCCCGTAAGGGGGAGATGAATACACTGGTCATCTTTGGAGGAGTTCGACCAAAGCTGGATTGGGATGTAATAGACATATAGTGTGAATATGAGATTACAAATTGATAATTTTATCATGAGGTAAGATTTGTTTTCCACCATTTTTTAATTAAATTTAGAATTTTTGGTTTTTCTTATGAATTTGGACTATTGGATTTGGTTTATGGTCCCTAGTAGAGTGATTTGGGGTGAAATATGGTTTTTACGCGATTCACTAGGGGTTATTAATTCTGAAAACCTAATCACATGGTGTGTAGTTCAATAAGGCATTCCATATAGTTCATATATGTGATAATTATTTAATATGATGACCAACCAAAATTTTTTCATAAGGAAATTCCATGTAGGACCTTCAATACATGACTCAATACCTATCCAAGTACATGTCCAAAAACTCCATTTGAGGTGAATGAAATATAACAGTACATGAACAGACCTTGTTTGAGATAAATTGTATATTGGAGTATATTTTATTTCATTTTGTGTGACATGCTTATATTTTATGATATATTTATTTTTATATAAACTTTATTTCTTTGATAGCTTGTGTTTCGTGCAACAATGAGTTTAAACAAACCACAATATGAAATAGAAATATTATTTTAATGTGACCATTATAACACATATATTAAAATTACCGGGGATGAATAGGACTAACCAAATTTTAAATAATTCTGGGTTTATAATGTTTTTATTTGTGATCAATTTATTAAAAATAAAAATAAAAATCATTTTAAATTAAAAGAAACACATTTTCTCAAGAAAAAAAATTTATGCTCATAATGTGCTTTTATCATAATAAACTAAATTAATCACTATTGATTAATTAACTTAATATATATATATATAGTAAATAAAACGTTTTATCATTCATCCATTTTTTTATGAAATTGATAAGAATAAATCCATCTTTATTTTTAAAAACAACATTTTTCTAAAAATCAGTTCCCATCATGTTTTGTGCACATATTTTATAATTAATTTCTTCCAATTATAGAAATTGAATCCTAAAAGGCTTATTTAATATTTAAAATATGGATGTTCAATTTTGGTAAACAAAAAACATATATTTTTAGTTATTATGAATAGAAAAAATGGTAAAATGTATCACCTTAGTAAATGTTAAATCATGCAATTATTGTTAAACAATAATGTGATAATAATTTAATATTTCACAAACCCTTTAATTTATCTTATTTTATGAATTATTTTTAACCTTATCACCTCAGTATTGAAATTTAATTATTTAAAATACACTTTTCCATTAATATGACCCATATAATATTTAATGTATAGAAAAATACAAAATGTCACTCTATTACTTTGAAATATATCTTACGGGTTAAAATAGGGATAAAAAAGTCGTGAATGGATATTAATTTTTATTTTTAGATTATGGAAATTATTTTTATAATTTTAATTTATTTATAATTTTTAGTTATTATATAATTAATTTTAATACTTACGTAATGTCGACACGGTATTTCATCAATTAATAGAAAAATAAAATAAATGATTTTATAAATATTAAAAGTAGTCTAATATGAATAATTTTTAGTTTTTCATAAATTTTACATATTAATATAACATATTAGTGATGTTTTCAAGTTCAATATTAATATTCCATCATTGAATTGGTATCTTTAAATTTAAATTAAATTAATAGTATCAAAAATGAAATTAAGGATATTTTATGAAAATAGTATTTTTTTAAATTATTTAACAACCATAAAAATATTAAAATATCAAAAGGTGGATGTTATATAGTATAAAATTTAACCACTTTTTAATTTATGAACCAAAATATACCTTATAAGTAAAATTATAACAATTTATTATTGAAAAATTCTTTACTGTAGTTAAGGTTAAAATAGGTCAATTTAGTAGTTAAACTTTAAGATAAGGTATAAAATACCACTTAAACCTATCCAAATTTTATTTTTTTGATTATATATAAAATAAATCTGAAATTTTCTTTTAATATTTTTCTATTAGGAATAATATTTCAACAGAAGGAGTAAGTTATGTTTTATTTTATTTTTGGTAATTCCATGTGTTTTCTCCCCCCTTCTAAAAGGACACCCATTCCCTCTCTTCTTTACACCACTTTAAGCAACCTATATTTATTAAGACTTAAAATTTTATATTATAAAAATACTTATCCATATTTTATAAGTTATTGTCTTCCCAAAATATTAAACCAAATTTCCCTAATAAGATATCTAAATGAGTTTTTCAATGAAGATTTAATCGCCTCAATAGACCATTTTATTTTTTTACATCCTATTTCACTCCATTATCCACCTTTTTTCCAACAAATGTAAAATGATGTCGCTCGTGTGTACATGTGGACTACCACCTCCACGAAGTGATGTGATTTGTTTATCATTTATGCTTTACATGGATGGTAATATGTGTATATTTAACAAATAAATATTAAATATATGATATAATAATTATTCTTTAATCATGAATTATCATTAACCTTTTTTTGTTACATCTGTTGAAAAGTTTAAACATCGTTCATACGTACGTATGACCTACCATCTTCATCGATGGTGTAATTTTTTTGTGTATATTTATTTTATGGATGACTCAAAATAAATTCATAATTAATTGATATGATATTTATATAATGGTTATTTTCATAATATTATGGAATAATGATCAAATTATAAGGAACTAAACTACCAAACTAAAACATACTTAGTTATTACCCAGAAGAGTGATTTTAACAAAGAATTGTTATTGGATAGGTGATAAAATATCATTAGTGAATAATATAAGGAATAATATATATTATTATGGTTATATAATATATTTATAATAAATGTATATTTATTACATATGAGTTTTGGACACATATGAAGGAAGAAGAACCTATGGTAAGTGTTTATTTCAGAATCCCGTCATTTTTCAGGATGGTTTATGTTTAAGACTCCATTAGAGGTATTATTTTAAATTTCTATCTTAAAACCAATAATTTTTATTATAATGTAATTTTTTTTATAAATGATAGGTTTTCCTTTCAATTTCTATTCTTTAAGAACTTACGATATCGGAATAATTGTTTTATAGAAAATAAACCATTTTTTTCTACTCTATCAAGAATCTTTCTCTTACATCTTTTTATTTCCTTAAAATTAATATAAGGATGTTTTTAAAATTTTACAATTATTTATTAAATAAATTTTTACCCATTTTTATCTTTTTAAAAATTGTTTGAAAGGAATATTCTGGTTATTTTATGAATGTGGTCTTTTTTGACAGTTTTACGAATGTCTGAAAAGAATTATTTTTTTAACTTATACGACATGAAATTAATTTCAAAACATAATGAAATATCATTTCATTGAATATTAATGTACATTTATTCATTTTAGTTTTCATAAAAAACGTTTTCATTGATATTTGGGAATTTTTTTATTTTTTAAATAAGTGATTTCAAAGTTAAAATTGTATTTTCTTCAAGATATTTTCTAGGGACCTTTGAAATTATTTTCATATATGAAAACATACTTTGTTTAATTTTATGATTTAATATAATTATATAATTACAATACCATCCAATATATTTATATGGATGTTTTATGATCATCTTGACTAGGGAAACTATTGATATTCTCTATAGTAGTTATTCTAATACTGATATTGATTATTTTTAGTAATGTTGTTAAAGTTGTGTTGTTTATTAATATGATGAATGTATTGGACATATTAAGTGATGGGTTGGGAGATAAATTACATATCCCATAGATGAATTGGTAGGTATAATGAGACAAGATATATTGTGTATTTGGTGGAGGTCTTACCCATTTATATAAGATTCCATGGAAAAAGTCTTCAATAGTAAGGTTCAAATGTTAAACATTATAAATCCCATCATTATGAAATCAATTATTCATGTTCATGTTATTATTTTATTAGTTATAATATCCATTTATATTTTTATATTTGATTTTATTATTCATATAGATTTGTTTGAACATCATTTATTCTTTCTATATTATTCATACCTTATTAGCATCCATTGTACTCATACTCTTACTAATTATCTAAGCTCAATCATTTATTTTGTTTCCTTTCCCTAGGATTCCAGAAAGTGGACTATGATTGATATACAAGGATATAATAAAGGGAATAATGGTGATATAAAAGAAATTATCATGTTGTATTGTATGTCTTTAAATGTAATGTGAGATTCAAGTATGTATCTTTTTTTCCCAGACTACAAAAATATTTGGTCTTTTTGGGATATGATTTATTGTATCTAGTACCAATGTAATAAAATAACCACTAACTTTGGGATATTAGGTTTGGGTTCATTACCGTTTTTATTTGAGTAATATTTTTATAAACCTTGTGAACTAGATTTTGGAAAACATAGATTAAGGAATATAACCCGATGAATAACTTTGAGTATAATTATATGTATAATATAACATCATATTGTTTCTACAACATAGATATTACATGGTTTTCCTAGAAATATATTCTTGTATGTATACAAAAAGTATAGATGGTTTTAACACATTTGTATATAGGGTTAATAACCTTTAAAAGAGTTGGTTCGAGTAAATATGGACCATTGTTATGGTGAATGGTGAGTGTTCCATTAATACAGATATGGATTAAAACCCTCTAGGGATATGATTGGGTTGATTTAATTTTTATTTAAAAACCATTACAAATAATTTAAATTTTTTTTATGCTTTCAAAACATTCCCAAAGAAACAATGTTTATGATTCTTAGATTATCTATGCATAAATTGTTCAATTTATATTAAGAGTTTTATTAGTTTTGAAATTATACATTATGATTCAAATTTTTTTGATCCAATATAGAATATTAAATTATTTATAAATGAAACCTATAAAAATAAATGGAAATTATATCAATTCCCATAATTAATGTATATATTTCCCTCATGTGTAATATAACGAAGCCTTAGTTGGAGCGAAAGCTATAGTAGAGAAAATTATAACTCTACTGGGGAAGTTGACATAGGTTATAACCAATAAACTTACCTGTATAGAGTAAGACACTAATCCACAAAGCGATGTAACAGTGCTAGAATGCTCCTTGTTTCAAAAACCATTATCATCAAATGGGTCTATAAATCCATTTGTATTTGAGATATTTATAAGTTCCTTAGAGAAGATATTTTTTTATTTGGTAGGTAATGAAAAGAAAAATGTTTTCATGATAGTTTTCTTTTAGGGTGTATAGATAAATAGAGGTAATTAATTGAAAACACTAATGATGAAGAGTAAATAACTATCATGGAATAGAAGGATTTTATTGATCATTTCATGGAAATATATTTCACTCAAAAACTATGAGTGGATATGGAGATATAATTCTTGAGTATAAGATAAAAGTAGGGGAAAAATGTGGCATTGTATAAAGATAAATTTACAAGGTTAGAAAGGAATTCTATGGACTACAAATGTAATCCAAAGATTAATATTGAAAATTTATTTAATGGGCTTAAGTCAATCCTTTTAGGGGAACTAGTCTATAAAACATTCTCATCATATGAAGATACAATATCACGCTATATCAAGATAGAGAAAAAATTCTCCATGTCTTATATATTTGAAGGAAAGAAATATACAAAGAGGAAAACTGAGAAAAAATGTATAAGTGGAAGAATATAAAAGGGAATTTTCTAACATGTGATACATTTGGAACAAAACACCTTGGTATATTCTTAAAAGGAAAACAAGTTGTCTTGAAATGTTTAGAAAAGTGATATCATTCTCATGAATTCAAGGGTAAGGGAGAATCTATAAAATTAGAGTGATTTAATTATAAGGATATGGAGATATATTCGAAAAAATTCCTGTAATTTCAAGGGAACATTCCAAAAAAGAAGCCAACAGGAGAAGAAAAAACTTATACAAGTACTAAAGAAAATATAAAAGTTCCTAGAAATATAGTGAAAGGTAAACTTATCATCCAATCCAATATTTAAAATATTTTATTTAATTATGTATCTTCTCACTCTTTTATATCTGAAGAATTTTCTATGGGTATCACATTAAAACCTTAATTATCGGATGTTTAGATGGCAGTGAAAATTACTAAAGATATTATGACCTCATCTCAAGTCTATAACACCTCTATAATAGTTGTTTTTGTGAATGTTCTTCCTCAAGGTAAATTTTACATAATTATTGGTATGGATTGGATCTCTTACTATATATCCAATATCAAAAATTTAGTAAGTAATGTTATTTTTGATATTCTAAATCAACATTTAATTTTCTATCGGTGAGAGTATAAACCAGAACAACCAATGAAAATTACTTGTATCATATAGGTCTTGTTACCCATTCATGAGGGATATTTATCTCAAATGGTAGGGAGAAACTCAAAATTGACAATGATCCCTTTTTTCAAAGCATGCGGATTTATTTCCTAAATACTTTTCTATTATCCCCCTAAATCATGAAGTTAAGTTTTTAATAGAGCTCATACCCAATGTCACTCCTTTGTTAAAGAATTTTTAGATAATGAATCAGATTAAGTTGTTTTAATTGAAGAAGAAGCTACATAAGAATATAGATAAGAGATCCATTCATCCTAGTGCTTCACCGTGGGGTGAACCTATTATTTTTATTATAAAGAAATATGGGTATATGAGGCCTTTCATAGATAATCAAGAAATTGATAATACCCATACTAAATGGTGGTGCAGTGAGATGGAGAATCTTGAAGAAATATATGGGAACCGATTCTATAGTATAATCCAAGTATATAGTGGGTTCCTATGCCGAAAAGGAAGAATTCTAGATATGTATAATTGTCTCAGACATTGGTGTTTTTCCAGCATTGAAATCCCTATTCCAGTTTATTGTGATAATACTACTGTAGTGTTTCTTTCCAAGAAGTCTATGTCTCACCAGAAGAAAAATCATATAATTTTGAAGTTTCATCTCTTGAGGTATTTTTCTCATAGAGGAGAATTTGTAGTTGGCATACTATCCATAGAGGAAAACATGGTAGACCCCCTAACTAAATCTATATTTTAGTAGAATAATGATTATCATCTAAGGGCTAGCGGATTTATAATTTTTAGCAGTTGGATCTAGTGCAAGTGAGAGCATAGAAAGTGGATTCCCTAGACCCAACATGAGTTTTAATTTGATTATCACTACATGTATACAGTTTTTTATATATAAATGTGTTAATATTGCAATAATAGTGTATATTCTTCTGCGTCCACTATGTTTTTGGAAATGTCCATAGATTACATGTCGCATCAAAGGGTTATAGCAGATCCTAGGCTATAATGAGAACTTATAGATACTATGAAAATAATATAAAACTAATGTCCTATCATCCAGTTACATCATTCTTATAGGTCACAAATGATGTGAGACTGTCAGGTGATGTGGGCTCATATGATTTTAGACTTCTTCTCATTATGTTCGCACCTGGTGATCTCTTATGGTTGAGATCATGAGGACAGATCCACCAATAGGAACACCACATGTTTTAGGTGTCATCAGATTTTCTTATCTATAGACAGGTGTAATAGTTTCTTGAATTGATATCATTATTAATTTATTTAAATTTAATTGTGTACAATGATGTAAGGAGAAAACCATTTCAAAGAACTCATGGTGAGGTAGTTTATTATTGGTAAGTCATTAGTGACATGACATTTATTGAATGATCTAGATAGAATATGTCTATTCTGAGTAGAGGAAGAGATATCTCAGGCCTAGTTTATTTGGATAATAAAACCTTCATAAAATCCATGTCCATGATTGTTTAAGGTAACACTGTCTCGACATGTCAACAAATAATAAATCAAGAAAAAGGATGATGACGATAGTGTGTATTATGATTTATTGAGATATTGATGATGAAGAGATTATATTACTCATACTATGTTCATAGGAAGGAAGTAATTTCTTTTAATTTTCCATATCTCTATAGGTCATAGATGGATTTCTAGATCTTGCTTCTGTTCTACGAATATTATTCACTGGTATTGAGTTAAGGGCCTAGAGGGTCTCACACAATTGTACTTTGAGAATCATCTCTATTATGTTGAATCGGAATATAGAACTTGGTGGTCCCCAACATAGGGTCTAGGTATTATCCATTTTCTATGGATCA
Organism: Viscum album; assembly: GCA_963277665.1. NCBI lineage: Eukaryota > Viridiplantae > Streptophyta > Magnoliopsida > Santalales > Viscaceae > Viscum > Viscum album. The sequence continues at coordinate 1,059,720,392 of OY728133.1, forward strand.
AAAAGATTAAAATTTATTCATTATTAATCAAGTAAGGAATAATTGAGTTGAATTTATTTATGAAATGCATTTATAAGGGATTAAGTAAATAGAAGGATAAATATTATTTGAACATATATTAATTAAATATATCGGGTTTGTTTAATATTATCAAGATATGTGAGTCATCTTAATGAATAAAAATTATCACGTAATATATTTAATATATGTTACTATTTAGTGATAAAATATAAATATTACTTAAGGAATAATTTAGTTCATCACAAATATTTATTTTTAACATTTATATAGTGGATTTTTTTACATGGGGATGGGGAACCTAAACAGGTATTATAATTTTACACTATATAAGTGGAAGGAGGGTGTCCTCCTCATGACTATTCATCCACTGGAAATGAGGGCCTCTCTCTCCTTCTGAATCCTAGAGAGATAATCTCTCAAAAAGAAAGTTTTTCAAGTCCCATCTTCTCGGATCAAAGACATTGGCTAGTAGTGATTGTTCCTACGTCGAAGTGGTCATCCAATTACCACATTAGTACCCATATTTTGATGAACGGTGCATGATCATATTCAGGAAGCGTGCCTGGATGTTCTAGAGGGGCTCGATATCAGAGTATTTGAGAAACAGTCACTGGTACCTTATGTCAGGATTACACGCATCACATCTGAATGGGTAAACATCTGTTATTATTTTTCTCTCTATTTAAACCACACATGGACCTAGGACTGTAACGAGATGAGATAATTATATTTAACGGTGTTACGTTACTATGAGGATGTAATAATTTTAAATTCCTAACCCATCGGCTTCCGATGCCCGTCCTGATACCTAACAACATGTATATGATATCAGTAAAGATAACAGACAATATTTTTTACATGGTTCACTAATAAATAAGAGTATCTAGTCCTTGGAATGGTCTGGAAATAATCCTAACCACACAACCACTATAAAAAAACACTTTTAATGTTGTCAAAATGAGTTGGATATTTTCTAACACTTGTGTAGCATTAGGAAAACAATCCAATAGTGTGTTCATGTACCATTATGTAAAAAATCTGATAGTGAAATTTTTATAGTACTTGGTTGGATCTTTATACTACCCCTCAATATAGTATTCTCATTGTTGATAAGGGTTTTCAACACCAATAATGTCCTCTTCCAGTTTAGTCCTATTGAATATCACGGTTCTACTTTATTCTTCTACAACAATCTTTTTCACTTTGTTACCCGCACAGTATCATACATGAATCTCCTCTTATATCTTCCCCATAACAAAATTTATAGCTTCAGAATATCCTTATTTTGTAAATAAAAATAATATGAATTTTCTAGATAGATGAAATGAATTTTCCCTGACCCAAATAGTGAGAAAGTTATATCAATTTGGGTAGTCACATCATGTTCTCCCTTTGATATGTGAAACAAAAATATATGAAATAATTTATAATAGTTTCTTGATCTCACTCACTTCTTTAGTGAAAAACCAACTTCACTGAATCACCTTCTTCCAATAATTATATATTGAAAATCACTTTTGTGATTATTAAAAAAATAATGATCATCTCAACACAACATCATCTAAACTAGTCTACACTAAATAATAATCAGTCTTTATGTGGGCATACTATATTCTTATTGGAAACACAATAATGTCAAATTTTTTAGAATGTTTCTAATACTCTTTCTTTGAATATTAATAATAACACATGAGTGTATCAATTTAATTATCTTATTCCTTGTAAAAATATGAACATAGGTCCGCATCTGGTTCTTCTTTACCAAAAAAAACTATGTGTGTTTTCTCTTATTTTTCCATTGTGTATCAACCAAGTACCCACATAGTTTTACTTTTCAAAACATAGTGGGGGTATTATACCCATGAACTGGTTCATAGATTTATCCTTTTAGAATCACAACAAGCATGTGAGTTTAACATCGGTCGAGTATCTATGGATAATCTTCTTCACGAAGCACAATGAGGGTGTAAAAACCTATCATGTGTATGTGGTATTTCTTCATCATAGACTATATTATATCCTTTACAAACTACATTGAAATATGTGGAGTGAGTCTTCATGGACCACCTTTTCTTACACAGACTGCCTCTACTTTGCAGATGGCTGATGCCTCACAGAGTTCCTCTTCTACGCAGAAAATTTATAATTTGAAAAATATAATTTCCTACAAACAACTTCTTAAAATTAAGGTTTCATTATGGACTGAATTCATATTGAGTATGGATGATCTTTCACATTCTCGTTTTTACTTTGTGAAAAACAGTGACCCACATAACCCTTCCGCAGTCTACCTTCACGTGACTCTTCTCCTTCGCAGAATGCTCCCTTACGAACCACTTCAGGCTTACCTAAATTTGTCCCATAGTAATGATATTATCTAATGAAATATGTGCTCTCCCTAATGATCTTATTAGGGTTATTTATATATGAAAATAGACCCAAAAACCCACTAATTTGAAATACCCAAAACATTGATGTGGTACAAACTTAATCGCGAACTATGTCATGAGGTCTGCATAATACCTTTCTTCACTCGCGGAAACCAGTGTTTTCTACAAATAAAACCCTTTTCGATGTGATAAATCACTATCTCATTCTATAGATGACACACCTCCCACAAACTGTGAACATATTGTGAACTAGTTTTCTTTACGTGTTCCACATACTTCAATTCACAGTCTACATACTGATGTTGTGTGAAAATTTTCCTTTGTCTATTTTCCTTTTACATTCTACATAACTTCTTTTTGGTCAGTGAACTATATTCTTACAACTTATTTGAAGAAAACCCTCCTTTTCCATAAAACAATGTCGTGTTATTGAGGGATAAAAATTTGGAAAACAATGGGAAACTATGCCAACTTAAATATATGCTTTGACAATACCAACCATACTGATTTTCGTTCATCTAGATTTATCTGAAAACAAAAATTGATTCATCCTTAAATATTCAACAATATCTTAGAAAAATTCACTTCATTAAAAAACCACTCAATTTATTTCTTCATGAACCCTATCTATCATGATATTTAACCTTTGATTGGTCATCTATAGCATCATCATATTTTCTATGGAAATAATTGTAAATTCCATGTCCTCCAGTAACAACTTAATTTCTAATCAAAACTAAATACAATTGGAAATCTCTTTTCTACCAATTTCATTTATAAGTCTTAAATAAAAAGTTCTCCAAAAAAACATATTATATTTCTGAAATTAAAATAAGAAAAACATTATCATATTTTACTAGGATAATTATTCAACCATGACATCTAATGTTATCAACTGAATCCATAACAATTCTCTTGGAATCACCTTAAAACGTGATGTCTTCAAACCATTCACATGTTTCTTGTAATATCATGACTTGAGGAAATAATCCATGCTCCTTTAACTTTGTAACTATTTCATCATATATTCAAAAATAATATCTTCTTATCTCATTGAACAACATTGAAAACCATTAAAAATAAGTTGACAACAAATACAATTCATACACAAAGTGGTCTCTTCAAACACATTACTACCATAGGAAGGAAAACAGGGTTGTTGATTCTCTAAGTCAGAAAGATGATTTTAGTTTTTCTATGATAAGGATGAAATATATTGAATATGTATAGATTTTTAGAATATATATTTTTAAATAATGTGGAAAGGTGAAGGATCTTATCCTTTTTAGATGAATGTTCATCCTTCCACCCATGAGAAGATTAATAAGGAACATAACAAAGAATTGGAATTACATAAGAAAGTAAGAAATGTTCCTATGTTAAACCATGACAATGTTGGAATAATATGGTTCCAGAATATTTATTTGACCTGAAGAAAGAGTTGTTGTATGAATCTCATTATTCATTATTCATTATTAGTCCTTGAAGAACAATGATGTATAGAGTCTAGAAGTAGTATTACTGGTGGTACAACATGAAGTGAGTTATTGCAAAGTATATGTCTCTGTGTTAGGTATGTAATAAATTTATGGCTAAGAGACTGATATCTATGAGTTTTTTAAAACCATTACCTATAATAGAATGTAAATGTGAAAACAATGCCAGGTATTTTCTCATCAAACTCTCCAAAAGTATGAAATACCATAATTCAATTCAAGTTGTAGTTAATCACCATAAAAGGTCAGAACACTTCATTTTTATTATATAATATTCCTCTATTGAGAATCTTTATATAATCAACATTATGTTAGGGGTAAGTTTTCATGTACTTTGATATTATAGTGTATCTAATTGGGTTATTTGGTTTATCTCGGTGTTTTGGAAAAGTCTTTAGTGTGCTTTGGATATAGAGTTGAGTTTAAATATGGCCTATTAACCTCAAAAATATGGTGAGTATTATGGGGCCAAAATAGATCAATAAACATATATATATATCATGATCTATGGATTTCAAATGTGTTTGGAATGAACAGATTTCTTTCTTGATTTTTTATATAACAATAAATTTCATTCGAGCATTTAGATGGATCCTTATAAAAATAACTATGGAAGAAAGTGAAGAAATCCAATTTGTTGGGATGTTATTGAATGAACAAAGATATTGGGACCCCAACTAAGTAAATAGAATACATATTTATATCGATCCAAAATCACATAAGGGAAGCTCAGAGTTGACAAAAAATTCATGCTGAAAATCACCACCTAGATATTGAGTTTGGAGTTGGTGATAATGTATTCCAATGGACATCTCCCTTGAAGACGAAAATGAGATTCATAAATAAGTTAATGTTAAGACCTAGGAATTTTTTTCTCTTTGATATTCTTGATCATATCAAGGAATTATCTTATCATTTGGCACTTCCACCAAATCTCACTCAAGTTCATGATTTTTTTCATGTATCCCTTGTGAGGAAGTACATACATGATCATTCACACGTAATGAACTCACAAGTCATGCCACTATAGAAAGATATATCCTATTACTAAAAACTAATGTAGATTCAAGATCTTATAGTTAAAGTGCTACAAAACAGGACCAATCACATAGTCAATATTTTGTGGTGAAACTATAAATGTGAGGAAGCTATGTGGAAACCCAAGGATGTGATGAGGAATAAGTATACTAAGTTTTTTGTATCTGAGTGATGAAATTTTATGGAAAAAATATATTAAGGGGGTATAATGTAACCCCCCAATATTTTATGATATATTTATTTTTAAATAAATTTAATTTATTTTATAACTTGTGTTTTATACAACACTATGTTTAAAATAATTATAATATACTCTTAAACTAATAGTTAAATTTTACCATTATAACCTAGCCACTAAAATTGTTGGGTATGAATAGAAATAACTAATTTTGGAAAAATAAATGATTAACTATTAATTTATTTGTTATCGATTTATTAGAAATGAAAATAAAAATCATTTGAAAGTGAAAGAAATGTTTTTATAGAAAACAAATTTCATGTGAGTAGTGTGTTTTTATCTTAATAAATTAAATTATTCACTATTTATGAATTTTTTTAATGAAATATATACATATATATTATATTCAATTAATTTTTACCATTTATAAAATATTATTTCTAGGAATGGGATAAGAATAAATCTTGTTTAATTCATTAGCATAATATTTTTCTAAAAATAGATTTTCATCTTGGTTTGACCACAAATTTTAAAATTAATTTATAACAATTATAGAAATTTTATCTTAAAAAATTTATTCTTTATTTGGAATAAAGAGGTTACAATTTGGAAAGTTGGACCTATTTATTCTTAGTTATTATGAATAACACCAATAATAAAATTTAACTCTCCAATAAAGGGTAAATATGGTAATTAAAGTTAAAAAATAATGTGATAAGGCTTTAAAATTTATCTAACACTATCATTTATCTTATTGGATTAATTTAAGTTCAATCATATTACCTTAGTCTCTAATTTAGTTATTTAAGGGGAATTTTCCGTGAAAATGACCTAAATAATATTTAAAGAAAAGAAAACTTCAAAATTGTACTCTCTTACATTTACATATATATTATTTATTCATATATGGATAAAATAAAATTTTTAATGAATATTAATGGATATATTTATAATAATAAAAATATTCTTATTATATTAATTTATTTATAATTTTTAGTGATTATATAATTAACATAAATTTTTACACAACACCACCACAATATTTCTTCAATTAATAAAAAAAATATTTTAGAATTATCAAAAGTAATATAATTTAAGTTATTTATAGTGTTCCATGAATTGTACAGATTAACATAGCATATTAGTGATGTGTTATAAGATTATATTCTAATTCTATCCTTATTTTGGTGTCTTTAAATTCAAAATAAATGAATAGTCTAAAAAATTACATTAATGATATTTTATGAAAATAATATTTTATTAAATTATTTGAAAATATTAAAAATATTTAAAAATAAAAAGTGTATAATATACTATATTTTTAAACATTTTTATATTATAATTAAAAGTATAACTCTTTATGATTTAAAAAATCTATTACTATGTTTAAGGTTAAAATAGGTCAATTAAGGGGTTAAACCAAAATATATGTTTTAAAATACGAATAAAACCTATCAAAACTTTATTAAGTGATTATATTTTAGTAATATAATAACTTATATTCTAATATGTGTCTATTTAGAATCATTTTTCTGGAATATTACTTAGTTATATTTTAATCTTTTTAGAACTTATAAGTGTGTCCTTTCCTTCCCACATTAAAGGACATCCATTCCCTCTCTTCTTTACACAAATTTGAGAAACCTAGATTTAAAAAACCCAAAAAATTTACTCTCTAAACATACATATCCGTGTAATAGTTTTTGTATTATTCCCAAAATATGAACCCTAGGGTCCTTAATAGGAGATATAAAAAAGTTTTCAAAGGATTGGTAATCACCTTAACCGATCACTTTGTTTTTAATTCATAATTTTCCTCCTCTATTTATTTGAAATTTATAAAAAAATATTAAATTATGTATCCATAATATACTGAAATTTAGTTATTATTTTAAAAAACCATTATACACCTAATTTCCCGTCAAAATATAAATGATAACATTGCTTGTGTATAAGTGTGGACTACCACCTCCACGAAGCGATGTGATTTGTTATTTATTTCCGATTCTCATGGATAGTGATAAGGGTATATTTATTAAATATATATGATATATATGATATATATATTAATATTTAATTTGGAATTATTGTTTATATATTTTTTCATTCCATCCTTTAAAAAGTGATAACAACGTTCATGCATACATTGTGCATACCACCTCCATGAACATTGTAATTCATTTTTCTATATCTATCTTTTATGGATTTATATAAATACCTATATAATGAATATATATGATATTTATATAATTTATAACATTATTTTATTTGTGTAAATGTGATTAAAGTAAAAGGACTGAATCTACCGAACCAAAACATACATGAAAAATGAAACAATTATTACCCGAGAAAGCTATTTTAACAACGAATTGTTAATCAATTTGGGATCAAATATTATAAGTAAATAATAAATGGTATGTTATATATTGGTGTGGTTATAATATATATTTTTAATAAATATGTATTTACTGTACACGTGGTTCCACCACAAATGAAGGAAGTTGGACTTTAGGTAAGTGTTTATTTAATAATCTCATCATTATTCAAGATTGTTTATATTAAGTCTATGTTGCGACAATTATTAGATATTTGTATCATTAACATAATAAAATTAATTACAATATGGTTGTTATTATAAATTAATAGTCTTTTAATTTTATCTATTTATGTACTTAAGATGCTAAAATACAATTTTTAAGGAAAACCGACAATGTTTTTCTACTCAAACTAGAATCATTCTCTTCCTTGTTCATATTCTCCATAAAATTTATAAAGGGATGATTTTTAACATTATAAATGATATATTAATTTATATTTTACTCATTTTTTAATTTTAAGAAATTTATTAAAAGGAATATTCTTGTTTTTTTCTAAATGAGGTACTTTTTAGACTTTTACCAAAAGTGTGAAAATGAATGATTTTTTAACTTGTACAGTGTGAATGGAATTTACTACAATCGAGACCACTCAAAACTATAAAAATTACTTTAAAATTTAACATGTTTATTTTCAAATAAATTTTTTTCCTTAATATTTGGAAAAAAATTAGATTTTAAATAAGTGATTTGAAAGTTAAATGTTTATTTTCCATAAGAAATTTTCCTATGATTTTTAAATGTATTTTTATATATGTTAACATAATTTTTTGAATATTATTATATAATGTTGTTATAATTTTATGATACCATCCACTATATTTATCTGGATGTTTTAGGATCATCTTAAATGTATAGAATATTGTTATTCCATATAATAGTTCATCCAATCTGTAAAGATATTAATTTTTAAGGAATTTTTATTAAGTTGTCTTATTTATTCATATAATGAACGCATTGAAATTATTATGTTATGGGTTGGGCCAAAAATTACATATCCCATAAATGAATTATTATTTATTATGAGACAAACTTAATGGGAAATTTGGCTGAGGCCTTACCCATTTATGTATATTTTCTTGGCATGAGGCCTTGACAGTATGTTTCAGATGTTTAGCATTATTAATTTCATCATTGTGAAATAATTTATTAATGTACATGTAATTATTTGAATAGTTTTGATATTCAGGGATAACGTTTCTCAACCCATGTGATTATTTATATACAATTATTTGATCATCATTTATTATTTCTATATTATTCATGATTTATTAGATTGTGTTGTATGCATACCCTTAATGAGAAACTAATCTTACCCATTTCTTTTGTTTCCTTTATTCAAGATTTAAAGAAGTTTTTTATGACTGATATTTATGTATATACTAAATGTAATAATTTTGTTTTCAAAGAAAATACAATGTTGTATTTTAATTTTTCAAACGTAATGTAATATTCAATTACATAAATAGTTTTGCAAGAGTACTAAAATATACAGTACTTTGGGATGTGATCACTTGTATCTATCGGAAATATAATAATGTAAAAACCAAATTTGGCCTACTAGGGTTAGGTTATTTATAGGTTTTATGACACATGTTGATTTAGGGTACATGGTTTGGTAACCTATGTGTCTTATATGTCGTTTTTTCTTAAGATACTCCATGTGTTTTGGTAATACATTCCACGTACAACATAGCTATATATCCACAGTAATGGGTTGGAGGTACAATCCATATATACCAATTTACATTCCATGCAGTTGTTTTTTACATTCTAGGAAGGAATGACGTACATTCCCAAAGTAGGTCATTGGAGGTACACTCCAGGAACACAAAAGAACATGACTTATATTATTACCTGTAATGGGGTTTTTATGTTCTCATTCCCAAAATCCAGAATTGGATAAATAAGTAGTCTATTAAAAATATTTTTTGGTATAGAAAATTTTTTATATGGAATCATAGATATTATATTCCATTGGTAAGATGATTCATGACTAATGGGATAAGATGAAGATGATTTTTCTTCAAGTCTTATAACTAGAGATATCTTATGGGATATGTGTTATGAGACTCTAGTGAGGGTTATGAGAATGGTTTGATAACATGGAATGATATTTTTAAGGTATTTGGTATAATATAAATCAGGATTATTCCTCGTTAGTGGGTTCAATTTATTAGAAAATGTGTTGACTAAGATTCAGACCAACCTCACGAAGCTTGAGTCAAATAAGGCCCATGAGATTAGAGACACTATGGGTGTTTGATAAAGATTGATCCTAGTGGGAATACATTGAGACTGGTCTAGAGGACCTTAGAGGATTCCCATGATATTGAGATGATAATGTATATGCGCTTGGAATTTTAATCTTACATGACCAGGTTGGTCTAGAGGAGATTATCCTTGAGTGGGTAATATCCTTGTGATGATATATTGAGCTAATGGGATTGAATATAGTCCCTAATTTTTTATTGCATGTGAATTCTTGACTGTATATATTGGATGATTAAATGGATGTTGGGATGACATAGAGTGAAATGGTTGGTATTTGGGATGATGATATAAATATATTTTCAGGTAGGTAGTGGGATTCCCTTGAGTGTCATGACTGTATTATAGATTATAGGGTAGGATTCACTACCCCTAGTTTTATTTTGAGATGGAAAAGAGGGACACAATATTTCCTAAATAATAAATGAATTTAATAAATGAAATCTAATAAATGAGATGAGTAAGTGGGATAAATTCCTCACAATCATATTATTATATAGACATGAGGGATTCTTTTCCCCTAATAATAAATTAATATAATAAATGAGATGGTTGAGTGGGAAGCACTGACCCCGATTATATTATGAGACTAACATGAGGGTTGCATTTCCCCATATAATAAATGAATGTGATATATAAAATGTAATAAATCATATAGAGGTGTGGGATAAATTGACCCAAATTATACTATGAGATGGATCAAAGGGATGTACAACCTTTGAATATATTATTATATGGATGTGAGGGACGCACTAACCCTAGTGAGATGTATATATGAGATAATATGGGTGAGACACGCTACCCCTTGAGTGATTTTATATACCTACGATGCATATATTAAATGCTTTGAGTGGGAAATATATCCCCCAATTGATCATATATACATTATATATATATATATATATATATATAATCTGACTAGTATACACTCCACCCTGAGTGACCATGTGTACCTGATATATATATATATATATATATATATATGGGATAATTTAGGTGGAAAAATATTCCCCCAAGTGGTTATATATACATGAGATATATAAATGAGAAAATATAGGTGGGTTTATCTACCCATCAAGTGAACAAATATACCAATGATGATATTATGGGAAGATATTGATTTGTCCCACGAAATTATTATGACAGATGTTTAGAGACCTCTAACATTAGTTGAAATAGGTATGGTCAATCCCATGTTGTACCTTAAAAGGCAAGGATATATGTTAATTCATATATTTATACCAATTATTATTTGAATAGGCTGGGAATATCATGTATGTTTACATTTTATTTGGAAAACACCTATTAGGGACACCTTTGGGGGTGGTCTATTGAGAGTTTTTTTTTCTGATTCCTTTCAAAACCACCTCAGTGAATGTGAATATTTTATGTCTACATTTAGGTGGATCATAGGATGTGTCATGGATAGGTTAGAGGAACAAAATGATATTATTGGGATGGATGAACTCAATAGGTTTTTGGAGACTGGAGTTTAAGGTATGGCCCATAGATGTTAATAGAGCCTCCTAAAGATTTTTTTACTTTGTATATATGACAGGTTCAATTGGTGATCAATTGGGGTATATGAATGTATGCTTCCATGTTTCATTCCATATTTCATGGACATGTTTTATTTCATACATGTACTCTGATTATTTTTCATAGATGATGGTAAGTTATTATTTCACTAATTTTTACTTTGATATGAGGGTATAGTCTCCTCATAGTAACACTACACGACCTCACTACTATTTTTAAGGCCTTTAACATATGATATGGTGCACCGAAGGATATTGAGAACCCGTAGTCCGAACATTGGTTATTGGTCTATGTCTGTAGGGGAATTACATTAGTATTATATGTCAAATGATTTTGAACATTGTATTCTAGACTACATAAAATTAGATAATGGGTAGAATATAACTAAGAAATCAGTTTCTCTGACCATGAACCAAAACCAATAACAGTTTTTTTTGTGTTATTGACATTTACATTAGTTAAAAGATAGTTTATGAACTATGATTCCACCATGCCTATTGAAAACTCCATTTTTAATTAGAAACAGACAGAAAAAATATTAATAGCCCCTATAAAGTTTAAATATCTAAAGTGATGCCGAAATGGTTTTTGAATAAAATAAAATCAATAAATATCATCCTAGTTTCTATTTTGGACCCTCGAGATAAAAAAATCAAAGATAACATAATGATGTATGAAGCTAAATAATATGTTTATTGAAATTATATATTTTCTAAGGTCAAATGTCAACCTAATGAACATTAAAAATGAATGTTAAATTAACAATTTATAATATTATAACAACCACTGAGTTTTTATTGTATATAAAGGGTAATTTTTTTTAATATTTATGTCTAACATAGGGTTATTGATATTATATTTTTTTATTATTTTCAAAATAAAGTTACATATTAGATGAGTTATCATATGATATACTTAGGAATGAATTAACCATTTAGATATTACTTTTTTTGTTATGAGAGTTGAAATCATAAGATATAAGATAGATGGGATTCTTATTATTTGTATTGATAAATTGAAAATATTCATTCCAAATATATATATAGATTAAAATTTTTCCAAATTTATGTTGTCTATCACTATATTAAACTCCCCCATAATTCACATAAAATGTGTAATTGTCTTTTTTTTTATTTTTAAGTTATATTGAGTTTTATTATTAATTTAGTTAATTATAATATTTTGATGATATTAATTATAATATTATAGTATTATTGAAATTACTAATCATAATTTCATTTCATTTTTATATTTATATTGGTTTTTTTACAATGATAAAAATTTCAATGAAATTTAACTGCACAATTGAATGTTTAGTACAGTTTGAAACAATCACAAAGATTATAATTTCCAAATATATTTTCAACCATGAATAATATATAGGTTGACCAAACAAAATATTCAAGGATACTTGACATTGGATCTAGGTAAACATCTAGGCCTTAATAATTTACCATGATGATAATGCATAAAACATGAAGTTAATATTCAACCTGAATGTTATCATGACTATTTTTATGGGAATATTGTAATAAATTTTATAAAAAATTTAAATATATCACATGATAGAAACAAGAAAAAGGTAAACATAAAACCATTTTGAAAGTTTATTAATGTTATTTATAAGATAACCCAACCATAACATATATACACATTGCATCATTTTATAGAATATTCATTACATTTCATAACAAAACACACCCTAGAACCTAGGGATTCAGTGTATTCAGAGACTACATACATAGTAATCAAATTTTAATAAATTTATTCAATATAAAACATATATATCCTTCACACATTATATCCTCATATCTATATCATATATAATAACCTTCTTCATAATCTATTTAATAATAACAAAAGAAAGGGTGAGCTTAAATGTTAACTAAGGGTAAACAATAGAGATATCAATCAATGTTCATAATTGAGAATAAGATGATCATATGGTTATTTCAAGATAAAATTATATGTAAATAACATAAGATAACAATACCCAAAAAACATTGATCTTAAACCATGAGTCATGAAATAAAGATTTTGGAATAACATAATACATGAATCATAGGAGTTTTGGATCAAGAGTAAATAATCATGATCCATGACAAAATATCAAATGTTATTTTAATAACATGGATATATACTACAATAATATGGAATATAAATAATCATATAAAATAATTCCTTATATCGAGGATCACTATCATGTAAATTTTCACATAGTGGAAAAATTTATCTAATGGATTGGGTATTCTCCTCAATCTATGAAAAATCAGCTAATGAGATATAATTCCATACCCAATTCATTATAAGGATATGTAATTTTGATCCCACCAATAACATAGTATTAAAATCCCCTTAGGGTTTGGGTTTACTCCAAATTTTCTAGAATTTAATGAGATATAAATATTTACCCAATCTAGTGGCGGGATATAGAATAAATTCCCATCAAATAAAGATAAATCAAGAATATATGTTCTATATGAACATGAAATAAATCATAATTTCATATGAGTTTAATTGAACCAAGGGAAAGAAATGAGATTCATAAAAAACATGAATAAAATATTTTCATAATACCTCTTTAAAAAGAAGGTGGATAGTATCATTGGATTATAACCATAATAAATCACATGAAACATTAAAGTATGTTAACATAGATAAAAAAATTTATAAGTCATTTAAAATTTAATTTAAAAAATAATAAGTGATTCCATTTACATTTTAAATAACTTTAATTTCTAAGGAAATAAATTATAAAAAAAATGAGAAAATAATTTACTTTTGAAAACCAAGAAAACATATAATGTTATGTTTATAAATAAAAAGAATGAATATGGTGAGAAAATTTATTCATATAGAAGATGTAAAATTAAAGATTCTATTCTCCCAACTGTAAAAAATTTCAATGTAAATAGAAAATAAACTCTTTAGAAAACATTAAAATGAAATAAATTTTATTAATTTTTAAATAAATTAAAGGAATATATTAAATGACCCTAAAATGATATATGCGTATAAAAGGGAATTAAAAATAAAAAATAAAAAATATAAAAATATTTGAGAAATATTTATTACTGAAAAGGATAGATATGACTAGCTCCACATTCAAAAAACGTTTTTGTTGAATTTTTTACCAAAGGGAATTTAAATTGTATGAAAAATTGTAAACCTTATAAATAAAAATATTATAAAAAATATACATGGAATATTAGGTATAAATAATAAGAAACTTTTCAAAATATAAATCCTTACATAAAAAATCTTGAATTCAAAGTGAAGTTGGAAAAGAAACCCTTACTATGGACTTCTACATGGTCACCCATGTTATAACTCCTAGTATAATAATTTTTGGTTTATTAGTAATATTTATTATAACTTTATTCATATATATTTTACTTAGTACAATTCATTTATAATTTCTTATTACCTATATATTAATTCCTAATAGATAAAATTAATATTTGGGTGTTAGTTGATTCATTTTCCTTAAATGACTTTGTTTGGTGGTCCAAGTCCTTAGTCCCAAATCATGTGCTAATCATATACATGATTTTCATGAAGATTTAATATATGTGTTTAATATAGTTCTGGAGTCCCAAGTTCATTTCATGGAACAATTGTGTCAGTTCTCATGGATCACATAAAAATATCTCTTTTTAAGAATTTTGATTCAATAAAAATAATTGATTTTATTAATTCCCATGGGGTGTTAGTCAAGTGGTACCCATTGGTTGTGACCAACAGTCTATATGGGAACTGGTGTAAGATCTATTCCCACTAGACTCAGAAACTATGTGTATTATACATAGGGTGATTCAAATCCATTTCTTAGCTTGGGAATGTGCAACATGCTCTGGAATTGGTCTAGGCCCCTGTTGGGAGTTTAGCATAAGCCTTACACATATTTTAATGTTGGGGTGATTCCCTAGTGGTAAACCATGTAAGCCTACATCCAAAAGTCCCATATTCGAAATTGAGAATGGGAGAATTTTGAAGTCAATATAGCATCCTTGTAGCAGTATTCTAAACACTATGAAACTAAAGAAGCGATTACACTATAGTCGCAGTGGGTATTATAGTAGAGGTGATACTATAGCGAGTATTGTAGCAGCCTAGGTATTATAGAAATAATATTCACTAATGGGTCCTTTAGGAGAAATAATGGGATTTTTTGTATAGTTTTAAGGATTTATACAACAGGGCCTTCAGACCACTGAAATTAAGCCTATTGGTCATGGTATTTCATGCTATGTAATGGGTTCCCCTATAACCAGAACTAAATAGGTTCCTTTTTTTAATATTAAGAAGTAGATTCAGAACCAAATTTAAAAAATATTTTTTGTTAATCAATATACTTGTATATATTACCATCTTAGAATAATAAAAAAATATTAAATTATCAATTATTACATCTTATTACTACAGTTTATATTTTATTAGTCAGTTTTCATGTAAATATTATAATATCATTCATGTTGGTGGTAAAACTAACACAAACAAGATTTTTTTATAATGATTGAATGTGTAAGATCAAGTTATTTTATAGTAATAATGTTACTTTTGGAAAATATTAATGATTTTAAAACATGTTATTAAACTAATAAATAATATTCAAGAATAAGTGAAATAAGAAGACATAAACTAATGAGTAAGGAGAATATAACAGTTAAGTTGAAGATTTGAATATTTTCTTATATATCCTCTTGGAAATGAGGTATTTAAGACAAATTCTCATGAATTGAGATCCTAAAAATGGGAGGGGCTTATTAGAAATATATATTTGGTTGGTATTCTAGATAAATTATATTTAAAGGTGTTTGTTGTGGTTGGTATGGGATATATCCTTTTATAAATGAGAAATGGTGGAAATTTTTATTCACTCATTTCTTAATATAAAAGGAATATCATATTCAAGGAAATTGGATCCAAAATTAAAAATTAGTGAATATAAAATAAGGTTAGGTCAAGAGTGACCCCATCTACCAATTTAAAATAATTCTTTTGTGATATACTACGACCTAATCCTATATTTTTACCCTTTTACCATATTATCATTTACCATGGTGACTAACATTTAACTTGGTAACCTATTTATATAAATAAAAATGAAATTGACCTTCTTACAAAATTTTTCTATAATGATTCCAAATTAGAAATCCATTTATTTGATTCAATTTCTAAAATTGATAAAAATGTGTTTGAAATTTATAAATTCATAACAAATAAAATTAATTTTTTTAGAGGAAAACATTTTTAATTACCAAAATATATTTATTATTATTCCATGTAAAATAAGAATCATTAGACTATTTGTGATTTATTTTAATATATATATATATATATTCATTTCATTAAAAATAACTCTTTAAATATGAAAAATTTAACTTTTAAGTTAAATTAATATATATAATATACAATAAAAATAATATTTTTAAACAAAACATTTTTTATCCATGAATAATAAAATTAGTATTCCTTAAAGTTACTAAATTATTATTATTTTTGATGTTATTAATTAATTTTACTAATCATTCCATAAATTTTATTAAAACATTATATATATATCATTCTTCAAAAGTAATAAATTTAAAAACCCTATGAAATTCATAAAAATATTTATTATAAATCATTTTTCTTTTCTTATGTGAATTATAACATTTTTATTATTTTAAAAAACCATTAAATTTGATAATTATTCTTCATTTAAATATCATGAAATTTATTTCATTTTTTATTATAATAAATCATTATTCAATTTAGTTTGGTGTTATGTGTATCACAATATATTTAGAAACTTTATTTATTTAAATAAAAATACATACTAAAATCATAGGGTGTTTCATTTTACACATTGAAAATAATTTATTTCTCAATATTTCATTACTCTATTGAATAAATGTGGGTACTTCTACCAAATAATATCTTCAAGTTCCCAGGTATCTTCCTCAAAATTAATATTCCTCTAGAATACTTTATCCAAGTGTGTAGTCTTGTTTTATAGTAGTTTATCTCAATAATGAAAGATTCCAAACTATTGTTCATCCAATGTGAGAGAATGATCCATCTAAACAACCTATGAGTTCAAAACCTAAAATTAATATGGTATATATCACCTCAAAAGCGATACATGGAACACACCATAAACTTGGGAGTGGTTCAATGGGAGTGAAGGATGATATGTTATCATCCCTGCATGATTGATAATTTTAAAAGGGATAATATATATTTGGATCAACATTCCATTATTTTCAAATCTCATAACCCTCTTCTATAGTGATATCCAAAGGAATACCTTGTCTCTATCTTTAAATTCCAAATATTTTCAATGATTATTTCTGTAGCTCTTCTATCTACATTGGTTAGTTTTAATGTATCATAGAATTATGTAAATTTTCTATAACATCTCTTGATAAGGTTTTGGTTCTATAAGCTTATGATGTGAAACTCCATCCCAACATATTGGATTTCTATATTGTTTCCTATATGTGTCCTAATATGGTTCCATTGGAATTATAGAATTGAAACTACTATTATTGGAGAACTCTACCAGGGGAGGGTTTTGATCTCAACCACATTTCAAATTAATTTAACTTGATCTGGACATATCATATAGAGCTTAAATAGTACTTTAATAATTTCCATTAGTCTATAGATAATACATATTATTTTATCTTAGCTCTATATCCAATGCATGTTGATGAATTCTCTAGAACATTAAGGTAAACCTAACATCATCATTCAACACAATTGAATGTGTTACTACATGTAGAATTAACTCCTATTTTATGTATATAATTTCAAGTTTATTGGGTGAATAATAGTCTTTAATATAAATGAACTTTATTCAATTCAGTAAGTGATAAACTAAAACCCAAATGGATTTATGAACTGTTGATGTCTTGGAAATACCTGATGTGAAATTCATGGTGATAATCTCCCATTTCTAAATATGTATGAGTAATGGTTGAATCATCCCCATAGACCTCTGATATTCAATATTAACTTGATAGAACACCATGCATCAAGACATACATTTTTCAATCTCCCTCTTTAATTTTTCCTACTACAAATGATTCATGAGTTCTGTACAAATATTTTTTTCTTCCTGGATGGATAGAGAATGAAGAGTTATGTAAATCATAAAAAGATATCATCCTTAAATTATGGAACATATATTCATTTCCCAAATCATTTAATTTAATCATTATTAAGGTTAAGATTTTTAGTTTTCCTTTTATTCTTTTGTGTATCCATATACACCTTATGTGCATCCATAATATTCACATGGATGGATGGTTGATAAATAAATTAGTAAATATAGGATCCCTACACTTACCTAATGATTTCATAGTCCATTATTTTTTCAAATCTAGGATTATTGGGTATCCATCAATACACATATTGCATAAGGTATAATGATCCTTTCTATTCATACAATCAACCTCCTTGTTTTACTTCTTATGGTGGTAATGTGTTGAGTAGTTGTAGCACATGATAAAATCCAACCATCTCCGTTGATATATATATTCAAATCTTTCCATGAGATTACATATGTCAATATCTTATGATTAGTATATAAATCACCCTATTTATCATATAGATAATTCATCCACATTTTTAATGAAAATATTACAATTATTATCCCCAAAGCATGCATATGATTATTATTATCATGAAATTTTAATTTAAGTGAGGTATATTCTATGTTAGGAACCAAAAACCCTAGAATCCTAGAGAGGGGTTTAATTAAGGTATGAATATTATTTTTTTGATGTTCTTCATACCCTACTAGATCTTGAATTATTTACTATAAATGTCCCATCATTTGATCTTTAGTATTTATGTTTATCTTATCCTTTATAGAATTATCTAATGATGATGAATAAAAAGTAATATAAGAATGAAATAAAAAATACATACATATTTTTACTTGGTTCACCTTCATTGGGATACATCCAAGGAGAATACCGTGACAATGTACTAATATACCAAACACACTAAAGCTCACAACCAATATGAGGTTCAAGTTAGATCACTTATATTCCATGGTTCACTATATTACAAGTCTTATAGACAAATAAATACATCCAAATGGTCAGTCCCTTAATATTTCCTTTGATGGATCTCTACTAGTGGGAAAAACAATTGGCACATTAGCTAAATGAAAATATATTCTATTATTTAGAGTTGCACTAAATGTATGATAAGTTCCTTTGAACTTCATGTGAACCTTAATGTACTTGAGGAAAACATCTACTTGAGAATCACCTTTCCATGAAAGGTCATGGAAATTTATCCTCACTTTGGAAATATCTTCAAGAGTTGACAAGTCATCCTTTCACATACTAGTATGTAGTAGTGAATAAAATCCTTTTAAAAATATAGACAGATGGCGCATCTCCTTTGTCTTCTTCCTCTTATAAATTTAGATATGAAAATGTCACTAATCAGAGTGTAATTTTGGAATGTATCTACTTAAACAAACCATCAGAATAGTTTCACATACAAATGTTCCATGAATCTCTATTTTTTCCTTATATATGAATCTACTATATCTACTAAACCTGGGTGTATCCCTGCTTATGGGTCACCTCCATAATCCACCATATCATCAAAACCCTATATCAAATTACCATTAACCCCTCCCCTGTCCGCTCGCACCCACACATTACCACTACCTTTTTGTCTCCCACAAATGCATAACCCCTGACCCAGCTTCAATCTAGGTTTTCCACCTTCTCCTCCTCTGTATGCTCAGCGTCCGGCTCCTTTGACTCCATCTGCTCCATGCCATACTCATTCCCCTCTAGTTAATTCGTCTCCAACTACTCCACCTCTAGATACTCCGCATTCGGTGCTCCACCTCAAGATCCTTCACCTCAAGCTGCTCCGCCTTCAGCTCATTCACCTCCGCCTATTCCGACTCATGTTTGTTTGAATCTTCCTTCTCTGCATCGCTAACCCTCATCATGCTCGGTACCCTGCTCTGCCTACCACTATTCTAGATCGGTCTCCCTAAGATTTCAGTATTCTAGGGTATGATTTTTAAGATTTCCATTCACTGACTTCCATTATCTTATTTCCATCATCTACAGTATGCGTTTCCCAATTCCAAATCTGTGTGAAAACACGGTGAATGCTATTTTTTTCATCCATAGTGGTACAATAACTGATTGACAAGAAGTAGGAGACTCTTTGTTGGGATATTTAAGCTATCAACCATTTTAGCGAAAAGGCATGAAGTTGTGGAAAAAAATCTACTAATAATGGCTCTAAAATTGGTAACTACAGAAGTGATGAAGATGACGAATAGAAGCATGGCATATCTCAGACCCTGGTATTGTAGGTTAACTTTGTCTTTATGGATTTTCAATTTTCTTATTTACATTTCAATCCAAATAATAACATTATTGTGTCAATGTTTCCTTGTCTCAACTGTGATCTATCTCTTTACTGCTTCTATGTGCATGACCAGTTTCTCAAGGTTTCACATGAAGGATGTGTCAATCGTATATGTTCAGAACTCAAAGTCCCCATATGTGTGCATCATAGGATGAAAATGGAATTGTGCAGGCTATTCATGGTAAATTCTATACATTGAGAAACATTTCATATCCTACAGCTTATTTTCGGTATATGTTATAGAACATCCCGAATGGAAAAATCAAGAAAATGAAAATAAATCTATTTTTATTGGGTTTACTAACCCATAGAACATCTATTTTATGAGGAACTATCTGTTCGATTATATGATACTTTTATGTTTTCATATTCATTTCAATAATGAAAATATAAATTTTTATTGGCATTATGTATTAGAAAAATGAAGACGAATTTCATTGCACCCACTTCCATAGATATCTCTAAATAAATAGAAAAACATATGCGCTGATGTTTCTTATAGTTTTTGGGATAGGAAACTAGAAAAATCGATTTCCCTTTTTAAAAATTGGTATATGAGTATCTATATGAATGGTAGGATCACCGATTTATCTTCTCAAACATACCAGGTTTCATTCACATTTTTGACAAGAGCATCGAGCCGTGCTTTAGGAGTTGAGTTGTGAAAAATCCAAATTTTTTAACATGAGACCTTTCATAAGTTATTTAAATTTTTTGGATTTTAATACGTGTAAATTCATATACTGGAATACCATTAAATATGCTTTCATGGATGTTGTTTTCTGTTAAGAGATTAGTCAACCTAGATTTACACAATATTTCATGTTTTTGTTCTATATAGTTGTATTTCCATTGATTCAATGGACATATGTTTCAAATATCACTTTGTACATCTCTATGACAATGATGATGATGAAGAAGATGAAGAGTAATGTAGATCTGAAACCCCATTTGTGAAGGTTACCTTTTGTTTTGATCGATTCACAATTTTTTTATTTACATTTCAATCCAAGTAATATATTTCTTGTTTCATAATTGCATTGTGTCAACTATTAGCTATATATTTACCAATTCTATGCACTTGAACAGTTTCTCATGGTTTCATATGAATGATTTTTCATTCATATACATTCATGACTGACATATTTTTGTTCTGTATTACTGTGTTTTCATTGATTCAATGGAAATATGATTGAAATATCACTATGGATAACTATATGATAGTGATGAAGATGATTAAGAAGATGAAGAGGAAGAGCAATGCAGATATAAGGTCCCAGTTTTGAATTTTACCTTTTGTTTTGATCAATTCACAATTTTTTTACATGCATTTAAATGAGAATTTTATCTTTCTTATGTCACCATTTCCTTGTGTCAACTGTTAGCTATCTCTTTACCACTTCTATGTGCATGAATAGTTTTGAAAAGTTTCACATGAAGGATTTTTCATTCATATACATTCATGAATAAAAGTCCCCATATATGTGCATCTTGGGTGGTAAATGGAATTTTGCAGGTTAGTCTTTGTAAATTTAGTACTTTGAATAGCCATTCATATCCTACAACAGGTTTTTCTTCTCTAGGTGAGGAAACAACGCAGTTTGTCTCACCTTGCGTATTGAATTAGATTTTATATGTTATAGATTATGACAAATTTTAAAATCCCAGAAATGAAGATAAATCAATTTTTTATTGGTTTAGTGGCCTGTAGAGGGTTGATTTTATGAGGAATTCATGGGACCTAAAATTGTTGCATTCTAATTTATGATTGTTCAACTATAGAATACTTTTATGTTTTGATATTCATTTCAATAATGAAAATATATATTTTCTGTGGCATTAATGGTGTTTCCATTTTGATTGTATTCATTTGAGGGGTTTTCTGCCATTTTTATTAGTGTTTTTCTGAAAATGATTTTACAAATATCATGAAACGAGGATGATTAGTGGTAAAGAATTTTCAATTTCATTCGTCCAAACATATTATTTTTATTTCTTCTTCTTCATACATGACATGTGTTAATTTACACTTCATCATGCATTACAGTGACTTATTATCTTCCCATCCTTCTCTCAATCCACTGTTGTAATGATTTTAACTGTTGTTCACCATGAACTAAAGCCAAAGGTAAGAATTAATTAAACCAAAATGATTATTTTTTATTTAGTTTTATATTTTTCTTATTGTAACTATTGTCTTTGTTGTTTAATAGAACTTAATATTTACATCTATAAATAAAGAATATGATATAAAGCTCATACATTTTTTCCTTTCTAACTTTATTAAGATAGGTAAGAATTGGTGATCCACCTTGACTTCTTGTATGAGGCATCATTTTGTTATAAGATGTTATAAAGATTTATTTCTAATTTATTGGTCTGTTTTTGGTTTTGGAAAATGTTTCACCTTTCATTATCAAAAAACACAGGAATGAAGAAACATAAGATGTTATAAAGTTTTTTATCATATTTTATTCACTTTATATTGCTGGATCAAACCAGTTATAGGTAAAAAAACATGTATCATCACTAGATTTGATCTAATGGTTTTAGAGATATGATATATGTGTCCCTTAGATATTGGACATGATAATATCATCAGATGCCCTGTTCTCCCAACATCAGGGCATTATGGCTTCCATTATCTCTTCATTTGTGACCCATGAAAATCTTCAGGTGATTTTAAGCTTTAGATTTTGCATGAAGTATCCACTATTAAACTTCAACAGTGGTAATTTTTAGGTTATGCCTTGCAACTTATATTAATTTCATTATGGTTCTGCACATTGATATTCATTACAATTGGTTTATTCTGAATGATTTTTTCAAAATTCTTCTGAGTCTCTATGACGAATATGTATTAACATTTCTTTTTTGGTTTGACTGTATTCATTTGAGGGGTTTTTCTGCCATTTTTTAGTTGTTTTCTGAAAATGATTTTACAACGATCATGCAACGAGGATGACCAGTGGTAACGAAACTCTTATTTTTTATTTAGTTTTATATTTTACTTATTGTAATTGTTCTCTTTGTTGTTTAATAAAACATCCTTTTCACATTTATAGATAAAGAAACTGATATAAAGCTCATAGATTTTGGACTTTCTGACTTTATTAAGACAGGTAAGGATTGATAATCCACCTTGAATTATTGGAAAATGCATCGTTATGTTATAGGATGTTGTGATGATTTGTTTCTTATATATTTATCTCTTTTTGGTTTTGGAAAATGTTTCACTTTTCATTTTCAGAAAACACAGGTAAGCTGAAACATAAGATCTTATAAAGATTTTTTTATCATTTTTTATTTAGTTTCTATTATTAGATCAAACTGGTTATAGGTACGAAACATGTATCAACATTTAACTTGATCCAATTTTTTGATAGTTTTGATATGTCTATCCCTTGGATATTAGACACACTAATCTCATCAGATACCCTGCTATCCCAACATCAGGGCATTACAGCTTCCATTTTTCCTTTAGTTGTGACCCATGGGGAATTTCAGGTGATGTTTAAGATGTAGCTTTTCCAAGAGCTTACCATTGACAAACTTCTATTTTAGTAAGTTTTAGGTTATACCTTTCTACTTATATTAATTTCTTTTTGGTTCTACACATTGATATTCATTACAATTGGTTTATCTGGAATGATTTTTTCTCTATATTCTTCTTAGTTTCTCTAATGAATATGTATTCACATTTTTATTTTGGTTTGATTGTATTCATTTGAGGGTCTTTATTCCATTTTTATTAATCAGTTTCTAAAAATGATTTCACAATAATTATTCAGCGTGGATGATCAGAAATAACGAATTTGAATGTTCATTTCTGCAAACAAATTATTTTCATTTTTTCTTCTTCATACATGACTTGTCAATTCACACTTCTTCTTGCATTACAATTAGATATCTCATCTTCCATTCCTTCTCTCGACCCATTGTTGTGAAGATTTTAAGTGCTGTGCACCATGAACTAAATATAGAGTATTTTATTCTTGTAATCTAAACTCTACTTTTTTAATTAGTTTTATATTTTTCTTATTGTAACCATTTTCATTATTGTTTAACAGAACTTCCTTTTCACATCTAGAAATAAAGAAGTTGATATGAAGCTCATAGATTTTGGCCTTTCTGAATTTATTAATCCATTGAAGAATTAATGATCTTATTTGACTTCTTGGATGAGGCATCATTATGATATAGGATGTTATAATGATTTGTTTTTCATATATATGTGTGTGTTTGGTTTTGGAAAATGATTCAACATTCATTTTCAAAAAACACAGGAAATCAGAAATTAAGATGTTAAAAAGTATTTTTTATCATATTTTATTGAGTTTCTATTGTTGGATCAAATCGGTTATAGGTACAAAAAATGTATCATCAAAATGCTTGATCAAATAGTTACCCATGCGGAATATCAGGTGATGTTTAAGTTGTATCTTTTCCATGAACTTCTAATGTCTAGGTATTGTGCCTCAAAATTGCAATTTTTATGCATAAAATTATTGATTAGATGCTTAGAAGTTTTTCTTCTATGATTACTTGTAGGTAAAAAAATGTGGGTCAATCATTTTACTAGCCTAACATCGGTAGAAAGAAAAAACTGTGTTAAAATTTGGAATGCGGGATTAGAATCCCGCTTAAAGTTACTTGACTGTAAGTATATCATTTGATATTCAATTATTTATTGAAATACTATATTTCATGGTAATATTATTTATGTTATTAGTTCATATATCCTACCCTTTAACTATTTCAGGGATGTTATGCAGCTGAGGGATATTCTTGGAAATTTTTTGGTATGGGTTGGATTCTGAATGGATGTTCTAGCATAGAAGTGGAGTGTTTTATACATTGTGAATGTTCCCCCTTAACTAGACAATAAAATGTTCTAATTTTTTTTTCTAAATGTGGAATTTTCATTAGGTACTAAAATAGTGTCTGTCATGAAAGTCTCATGATCTGGGAAATTCTACTCAATGCCTCTAGATAAAATAATTCATAATGAATTCTGTAGTCTGTTTGAATTGTTAAAATTGATGAATTTTCATTGTTTTTTGATTAATATATTCATGTTTTATGAGAGGAGAAATATGAGATGGAATATAATATGTTCCTACTATAACAGTTCAGTAGTGTATTGTTTTTAATTGATTTCTATTCTAACAAGATGCAGTTTCATCCAAATGGTTTCTAAATATCTATTTTCTATGACAACACTTATATCAGTATATGTTTTTTTATTTTTATATCACTAATAGTATATTTATTTAACTATAGTATCCCTCTAATAATATGTTCTACTTTAAAGTAACCTATTTTAAAACTGTTATATTTTAATAGTATTTTATTAACTATGAAAATTATAATTATTGATTTTCTTATCGTATGATTATAGATATGGAACACATATGTTCCAAAAATAAAGCAACTATCATGAACTGTATTCTGTAGAGATAATTATTCCTATCCATAGGTATGCATATTATTATTAATTTCAGTTTATTTCATGTTCTTGTCTACATGATATATTTCTCTTTTCATATTCTATATGCAGTTATTTTTTATACAACAATTATTTTATATAGAATGATGATATTGATTCTAATTCTATATAAAATGGTGATATTTATTCTCATTATATATCAATATTCAATTTCATAATATATTTTTTTGATTGAAATTAAGGTATTCGGGTCTTTTGAAGTGGTTGAAGGCTCTTCTTACCCTTGACTAGTCTTTGTTTATGCAACCCTTAAAACCCACAAACCAACTCTATTGACATTGACTGATGAAGGTAGACATTCTAATGATAGATAAATGTCACTACTATATGATTCTATGGAGCAGGGTCACACTACTGTAGATTATGAAGGAAGTGTCACTCCTTCATTGATGCAACTCCTATTTCCATTTTAAATTTCTTGACATTATTTTTTAGATGTAAACATTAAATCTCATATGTAACCGCCTTCATGAGTTTATGTATAGGTGGTTGGAAAGAAAATAGAATATATATATATATATATATGGTTTGAATGAGAAGATAATTATGTAGTTCATGGATATTGAAGGTATTTTAACATGAGTATTGTAGTATTGTGGACTCGTCTATGTCCATCAACATTATTTAGGGATTAATACATCAATTTTCTTCAAGTGAACCAAAATAGCTTCAACATTGATGAATCAACTTGTCCATTTTTATCTTGATATCACCTCTTTCCTCCATATCCACATATATATCTAATTCATATTTATCTCTGATCTTCACCTCTCCCTTTCAATAATGTTCTATCAGTGTTAGCATTAGTCTTTTTCCAAGTATGATAATGGTGTCAATATTTTATCCACTCCTATTTCATTTTTTATGCATCAATAATTTGTGATTAAAAAATATTCAACATTACTATTTCTTAGTGAATTTTAGAAATAAAATTCACTTATTAAATAATAACCATTAATCCAAATTCCGTGTGTATACACAGGTGAGTGCTAGTTACACTTCAAAGAAGGGAAATTTTCTTATGGATAAACCTTTCACAAACTATTTTTTTACTCTGTTAACATAATTAAACACTTCACAAAAAAAATTCACCATGTAGAATGAGTTCTTTTTGAGACCCTTTTATTTAATAGACTATAATTCCCAACGAACACCTTTTGCAAATAGATCTTGCTTTTCAGATGTCCTCCTCCTTGAGCTAAGCCTTTATGGACCACTTCCTTCACAAAATAACACCTTTGAAAACCACTTTAGGATGCATATGGACACTTCTGACAATAATCGTCTCTAATGAATTTTTCTCACTTCTTAAATTTGTGTTTAGGGGTCCTTTATATAGGAAAACGAATTCAAAAAATCTACTAATCATAATTATAGAAAACTTATTTTTGGTGCCCTTAAAATGGATGCCTTCTCCCAAAAATGATGATTACTATGTGGTGGTATTTAACTCACTTCTTTCTTCCAAAAATGATGAGAACCCACACCCTAATCTTGCTATATGATTTTCATAGTGCTGTAATCCCATTGTTATTAACTCTAAAACAATATCTTTTACTATAAATGAAATACCTTATTTTTAGTTCGCATAGAGAAACTACTGTAAGGGAATATTGATTATAATTGATAGTTCTACAAACCCATTATGTGGTTTTATCATGAAATTCCTAAGTGTTCTATATTTCCATGAACTCCATTAGGTGTTATGTGGTCCACACATTTTATGTACCACTTTCAGGGCATCTATTCCTTTGTATTGGATATTTTTTAACATAACTTTTCATCTATCATGGTGGAGCTCCACAACTGACTCTATAAACCCATTTTTTTAAAAAACACAATAAACCCAAAATCATTATAAAGTTACCCTGAGGTATTTTTTTCTCAACATGCTTCTATCTTTACATTTTTCATGAGGACAAATAACAATACCTTCACTAATAAATCACTATATATCACAAACCCTTCTACACTATGGTTTAGTGTGAGTAAGAGAGAACCACCCAACCTTCTCTTCAGATCCCTGAAATTTTATTCACATTTATTTATCCAAAGGAACTAGAATCTTCCAATTTCACATGGTTAGTGGGTTTGATAATCATGAGAAATTTCTCCAAATTCATGGATAGTATCAAAACTATTCTATAAAGATATAGATCCAAGTTATAGTGGTTCTACTAAGCCATTATTTAAGTATCCATGTCTTTCAAATTTATATGGATATACCCTCTATTGTTATTAAAGGACCCATGAATGATACCTTATGTAGCCATAATTCACACATACTAAATTTGGAAAATGATTTCTTATTTATCAAGTTATCCAAGATAATATTAAAATAAAATTCATGATTTTCCTTATTTTTAGATTATATAAGATAAATGATGACCCAAATTTATTTAGTTAATCACTAACTACATTATTCATTATATCTATAAAGATATTAGAGGAATTTGAAAGTCCAAATAGTATAATTATGAATAAATTGTGTCCAGATCTTATAAAAAATGATATATTGGATAGATCCAACATTTTCACCATTAATTAATGATATCCAAATCAAAATTAGGTCTTTGTAAATCATTGATCCACACATAGTTGATCAAACAATTAATCAATAGAATGAAAAGGATACAAGTTATTGACTGTGATTTTATTATGTTCGTGATAATAAATGTAAAGATGCATTGACCTATCTTTCTTCTTAAAGAGAGAAATTATGTAACCCATAGTGAAAAACCCGGGCCTATATAACCCTTATCCAAACACTCCTAGAGTTTCTTCTTCAAATCCCCTAATTCAATCTGGGTCATTCTATAAGGGGTCTTTGATAGAGGTGTCACATTGGTCTAAATTTTATTGAAAACTGAACTTCATGATCTAGGTATGATTAGTAAAATATTATTGAAATATATTGAAATATTCCCAAATGCTAGAAATATCTTTAATATTGTGGTCTTACCAGACCATTTTAGATATATATATATATACCTCATTACTGGGAAATAAGTCCCATATAAGGGAAGTGACTTCTATAGGGGGTTAAATTTGATCCATGCATTGATAGAAGACAACAAGTTAATTTAGAATATATAACGTGATTTAATTATCCTATAAATTGATATGGAATATATTTAAATAGTTTCAATCAATGAGAAAAATGACAGAAAAATGACAGAGGGTATAATGATAATATTTTCAGGAAGAACATTCCCATAAACATTAATTAGATAAGAGTAATAGACATGGGATAAAATAATTACACCATTACAATTTTTGTTGATAATTTGATATCTATTAGTTAGGGTGGTGATTTGATGATATTGGAAGGCTTTATAGATTTAATGTTCTATCTTAGGGCCACTATAACCGGTTCCCTATGCCTGAACACCCCATGACCTTTGAAGCGCCTCCCCATATGCTTGGGGATTCTAACTAGTTGTAAGGGTCTAATGAGATATGTGAGGATACTATACAATCTTTACCATAGTAAAACAACAACATAAACCATGATAAAAAAATTCCAATAATTAATGATCAATAACCATACATTATAAAATCAAATCCACAAATGTGTAAATGCCTACATCCATACAAATAACCATTCCATTTCTAAAAGTGTCAAGTGTTACAAGAAAACTTGAAATAAGAAATATTGAAATAAAATCCCCAAAGGGGTCCTAATTCTATGTCTGTTACCCTCATTCATGTACCATCCTGAGTCCCATATTATCCGTCCAACATAGGGTCTTTTCCCATATCCTGACCTAAAACCATGAAATTTTATCAGGTACCCAATGGAGTTCTGAGAAGGGTATGAGTAAAACTCCATAGGACACCATCAATGGTGTCTACAATAATATCCAGTCTAAAATAGTAGTGTTTGCAAAATTAAAGATAATAAATAAAAAAGAGAGTGTGATTAAAATGGTTTCTTAATTAAACAATGTACATTTATCCCCATAGGCTCCTAGTTTCCACAATGACACCATCATATCCAAACTAATTTGAATAAATCTATAATTTTAATCCATATACTATAAGGGGTTTTTATAATTTAAATCACATGGTAAATCATTAATAAGTAAAATAAAACCATTAAACCTCGAGCCTCAATCTAGATATCCACTTATTATCCATACTAGGGAAGCTTAGAGCATTAATCCAATATTCAAACTATAAAATGCATCGGTAGGGCCTACAACATAAGTATAGGAAAAACTAATAATAACATTAATCATGATTACCATGGTTCATCACTCTTAATACATTTATTAATAACCATAACTGTTAGGAATACATTTAAACCATTTTATAATGTGTACATTCCCCTTAATTCATTTGTAACATTTAACCATTAACAATAATAACTCATTTAACTTCATAAAGTCAAACCAAATAGACCTTGTGTCCCATACTAACAATACAAACCAAATTTATATGGCTTAATATCACAATCCTTCTTAATACATCAGTGCATATCTCATTTTACCATATCAATGGGTGAGAAACACCCCACTGGTAACTATAGGCCCGGTCTAGTCATTCTTATCAAATCCCACAAGGATCATGATGAGTACGACACTTAATTTAAACACCCAATTTATCAATTAACACTAATTAATCAAATACGCAACATAACATCACAAAAGAAAAACTATATATGAATGAACAAACAACAAGGATATGTGATATAAATTGTAGATCACCTACCATAAGTTCATATAAAATCACTCTCTCAACCTTATCTATTTATTAGAAATCAAATAACCTTCAAGGTAAAACATATAATGGTCTGGAAGATAATGGTTTTGAGGATTCATAAGGAACAAAAACCAAACATAATGGTGTTTCTAAAAATTAATGGTAGAGGAGTGGTAGACATAGTCAAATATTCTATCTACAACCAATGGTCCTTAAAATTCCCCAAAATCAATGAATATTGATCCTTGGGAATCTTGGGAATAAAGGTTCATAATCATGGGCTGCTATAGGATAAAAGCGAGAATAATCATATGAGTTTTCTTAAATTTTAATGGGTAAAATTGGACATACCCCCCCCCCCACTTAAACGAGGCACATGGTTTTTCCATAAATTTGGAAAAAACCATACGCCAACCATGATCCAACCTATGTCTAAGAGGAAGCCTAAGTCACATAGCCTCATGGGGAGGCCACACACTTTTTCAATCCATGCACAGGTTGTGAATTTGAATTTTTCCAAATTCGCACTATTTTCAGGATCCCCATGCACAATATTTCAACCATAACCCTCCCCCTACAGGTTTAATGGTTAAGAAACATAGTTAGTAATAACCATGTTCCAATATTGTGGCATATTTTCCACCTATTTCATGTACCTAACCCTCAGGTTACCCCTGAGATTCCTCATACTCTCAAGAAACATTTTATTGACCATTATAAAAGGAGTTAACTCAAAATTTAAACAATGACATACCTCCTTGAAAATTCAGGATATTACAACCTCCCAACCAAGTAATTGCTCATCCTCGAGTTGAACTCCCATGTATCGCTAATCCTCCATGGTAAAAAGGTCAGGACACTGGTCCCACATATCTATCTCAATCTCTCATGTTTCCTCCTAGACTTGACTATGCTACCATATCACTTAGACTAAAGGCATGGTCTTACCCTAAAGAGTATCTTCACTATGATCCCAATACAAATTGGATGCTCTTAGAATGAAACATCAGCACTAAACTCAACATCATCAAAATTGATCACTTAAGAATGGACATGTTGATACTTATGAATCTATGACACATGAAAACAATTATCCATGACATTATACCGCTATGGAATATCCAATCAGTATTCCAATAGTATGATCCTCTACAATGTCTCAAATGGTCCCACATACCTTGTTGCCAACTTGCCCGACTTTCAAGTCCGATGGTGACCCAATCTCAGTGACACCTGAAATACCACAAGTTCACCCACTATAAACTCCAAGGGCCAATGATATCGATTATAATATGACTTATATCCACTTTAGGATGTATCCATACACTTTTGAATTAAAGAAACATACTATAACATCTCTTGCACAAGACTTGGTTTTAACAACTCTAATCCCACCACATTCATTAAATATATGGGTGATCTACATAGCCTACCATAGTGAAAATCATATAGTGTCATCAGAATAGTTTCTTGATGACTATTTTTATAGGAGAAATCAATGAGTGTTGTGTTCTTATCCCAAGATCCAAAAATATATAGGAAACATTCCATCAACCTTTCCTCTAGAACAAGGATAGTTCATTCCAATTTCCAATATATCTCTGGGAGAAAATCCATACTCAAAAATACCTAAGTACCCATGGTATTCTAAAAACATTAATATAAGTGAAAATTTAAATAAGGATCATGATCCGAAACAATACTCTAAGGTAGCCCATGCATATATACTACCCCTTATAGATACATGTCACCCAAATGATCAATGTTGAATGCATCTCCAATCATAAAGTAATGAGATACCTTATTCAAAAAATCCACGATAAACCAAATTTCACAATTCTTATAAGGAATCATCAAGATACCTTCAAAAAAATCCATGGTAACATCATAAAACTTCTATTACAGAATAAAAAACAACTATAAAAGTATAATAGGTCATTAATGATCATCCTTGATCTACTAACATGTGTAGTTTCATGTCACGAAACCCACAATCTGTTTTTTACTTGTTAATTACCAACATTGTCTCTAAAGATCTGAGTACATATTTTTCAGACCAGCATGCACCAACCACTTCAAAAAATGAAACTCAAACATCATTTATTCCTATATATAAGTTTGCAAAAAAAACACATCCAAAAATGTGAATAATATCTTCCTCATCAGTTCTCTATTTAGAAGATTCCTCCCTACCTTCAAAACATTCTCTCAAATCCAAACATTCTAAATCCTCATACTGTATTCTCTTAACAAGGTTCAGAAGAGATTGATCATTAGACAATGTTATGAGGGTCATGTACTCATACTCCTATTAAACTCCCAGATTCATTTTAGTAAACAAATCCACAATCTTCCACTCATAACTTAACTCCTATACCATTTAAGTATATTACTTCTAACTCAATGCATCTAAAACAGTATTTCCCATACATGAAATTTAAGGTATTTTAAAGTTAAAATAATTCATCAAATAAACACATATTTTTTTCCAAAGATTTAAATCACAATAAGATGAGATTTACTTTAGGTTTTTATGATCAATATAAATGAAAAACTTCTCTCCTAAATGATAATTCGTTTAACACATCAATACATAAACCACTCCCTCCAAATCAACATCATTCATAGAATAATTACATTCATGTATCCTTAATTAATGTGATCAATATTCCATGACTCAATCAACTTTCATTAGAACCAACCCAAACCCAATCCAAGATTCATAAAAAAAATAATTCTTACTTGGATTGGGTAAGATCAAGAGAATTAAAATGGTCAAACATTTCTTTAGCTCCTGAAAATAATTCTCACATGATTCAAACCACTCAATAATTACGCCCTTCTTGGCCAAGGTTTTGAGATATGATTTCAAGTGAGAATAGTGTTTAATGAACCCTAAAAAATACTCTTATAAATACAAAAAATATTTGAATATGAAAAACATTCTTTGGATAATCCCAATATACCACCACTTGAACCATCTCCTGGTCCTCTAACACACCTTCCTCCATGATTATGTGCCTCAATAAATGCACTTTTTTAATCCATAAATGAAAATTTTATATCTTGGTGTAAATATGATGCCCTATTAGTGTATCCAAGATGATGTCAATATATTTAGAATGATAATCATGAGTCTGATAGTACACTAAGATTTAAACCATAAAAATAAATATAAACTAATCTTGGTACAAGTGAATGATTCAGTTCATAAAATACATAATCATAGTGTGTTCATTCGTCAACCCAGAAGGAATAATGATGAAAACATATAAATCATACCTTCTTATCAATTAAATTAATGGTTTATGAGATGGTATTACCCTCCTATTCTAGTTCCTTATCCTCAAATAGATCATGAAAAATACAAAATATCCTTTCAGTTGGTGAAATAGATCATAAGTATGAAAAAGAGGATATCAGTTATTAAAACGTTATCCAATTAAACTTTTGAAAATTGACACACAACTACAGCGTTCCATCATCCTTCTTAGAAAACAAAACTAGAGATCCTAATGATGGTGTACTTAGATAGACAAATCATTTTTCTTCTAACTATTTAAATATATTAGTATATTCCTCGAGTTAGACTGGTTCTATTCTATAATGAGAAATATAAATGGTATCAGCTCTAGGAATTAGCTTAATCATAAACCGAACCTCCCTCTTAGGTGAAAAACCTAAGAAGTCATTTTAAAAATGTCCTAAAAATGACCCACCAATATAAGGAATAAATTATATTCCACTCCCTCATGATCTAACAAAATTCTCTCAACATGGTTTGTGGTCTAAACAAGTTGTGAAAAAATGGCCCTGCATGACCTTCCATGATATCTCATTCCCTAGGATGTGTACAAGTTTTATTTTTAGGAGACATGAAACTCACTCTCTTATAGTAATATCCAACTTGGTTCAAGTACGTAACCACCCATTTCATCCCCAGTATTAAGTCAAAAATTATCTTCTCAAATAAATAAAGGTACCAAAGGAAAATGTACTCACCAAACTCGAGGTTACACTTCTTATATTGATGAATAACCTTTAATTGCACCCCCAATGTCATGTTGATTGGTATTACCTCCAATGTATACTCCAATAATAGAACCAACACACATAAAAATTGGGTAGATATGAAATAATGTGAGGCTGATATATAAAATAAATCACTATAAAGTTTATAATCAATAAGAATAATACCTCGGACAGTTGAAGGTCCTACCTCGCCACCACTAGTTTTCAACTGAACTGCCTATAACGGACCTATATCTATGACATGAGATCCTGCTTGGGTACCATGAAATGCACTTCCCTACTAATATGGTCTTTATATTCACAAATCACCAAATCTTCTAATCTAACTAGTGCAGCTAGTAGAACACCTAAAACATGTCTAGTATGGGTTAGTATATCCCCTTATTGCACTCTACATTAGTCCTAATCCTCCATCACTGCCTAGAAATAAAGGGTTCCTTCATAACCTCTGTACAAGTCCAATCATGTCGCATGCTCAACATTCAACTAGTGATCGAGGACGCTGACCTCACATGTGTCCCAACCTTCCACAATAGTACAAGAACACATTATCCCTACCTGAGAGTATGATACTCTCCCATGAGTACTCTATCCATCGTCACCCTAATAAAATAAATTAAAATGACTTTTCCTACTATCAAAATTCATACCAATGGACCACCCATCTGAAACTATATATCCACCACTATAATCCTACATTAAGTTCCCCTAAAAAATGAGGGCATGATACACCTCCTCTATAAACCCCTTTTAATAGATGTTATTAATCTTAGACTTAATCTCACATCTAAATGTTTCACTAAAAATGTATTTTCATTATTTATGCATCCCATTCTATTACTCGGGCACAATGTTGCAATTTGGTGAAGTGTCTAGAATAATCCATCATATTCATATTCCCCTAAGTCAACCTCAAAAATTCCATTTCTCCCTCCTACATCAGAGTATCTAGATAAAATTTTTCTGAATTTTTTTTAGGAAATTATTCCACGATATAGCATATGTCTACTCCATCTAAACCTGAATATCCCAAAATCACTTCATGAATCCTCATAACATATATGATTCCATCTATACCCACTTCTCCAGAGGAGTCTCTAATTGGTCTAGAATCATTTGGATATACCCTATCCAAAATAATATTACCTCAGGTACACCCTTTTGAGGAAATTTTGAAGGGTGTTGTAGTTGAAACTCCCTCATCAAGTAAAACATACTAGATGCCGCTCACCCTGGGTCTCTCTCCACACACTGCATAAAGTGGGAAAAGTTATCATGAAAATTATCTTCCCATTATTATTAAAATCTAAAAAGGTTTCTTATCCCACTACTGGATAAAAATTATCGGTGATGTTGTCTTATCACCCAACTGGTAAACATTATTGTGGTGGAATCTCTGTATAATAAAAAATGAATTCCTCAAAACACATAATAGAAAGTTACCCACAATTATAAAAAAATGGATCACATATAGTCCTACAACATTTCCCCACATAAATTATACCAACTTTTATAAACCCCACACCATAACTTCACATAAAAATCCATATCTTCAGTGATATTCAAAATTGGGTAAATAAAACTTACAAAGTCAAAAATCTTTCATTAGACACCATTTTGATTATTTCACTATTAAAAATTTAAACCTTTCCCATTTAGGAACCATTTTAATCATTCCAATTCAAAACATTACAATTAAAACCATTTTAAACTCATTATTAGGTTATATTTTAACTATTTCAATTTTAAAAACATTCATATTTAAAAATTTGAACCATTTTCATTAGCCACCAAGTTTTTAAAACCACAATAGAGACTGAATTCATTTTTCAATACCATAACCCAACTATAATCATCTTTCTGTGTGTTCCTAACCTAATTTTTGTCACATATATCCCTAAGTACCTAAAATTATGCATGAAAAAACAAACCTCATCCCACACTATCCCACAAGTAAAGCCTCTAAAAATAATAATATCATACTACACATGGATTACCCAATGTGAAATAATATATAACTATAACAAGTGAACATCAAGAACAATAATCCCACAGTTGGTACTTGGGTTTCTCCCTACACATGAATTATATCCTCCCATGAGGGAGCTCATTTAAAATTCTATACACATCCAAATATTCCATCTACCATTCTCAAATAGTAAATCAACATAAAAAATTCCATTGATACCACTTTGTAACATCCTAGACTAGTTTTACTATTCCAATTCCCCAATATGGATTGCCACATTACCTTAGGAATGACTCCCTATACATGAGTGGCATCAAACTAGCAGTGAGGGTCTAATGGGATATGTGCGGAGACAATATCCTCAACACCAGAGTAAAAAATAGAAGAAATAAAGATTAAAAAAAATATAATGAAGTAATGATCAATTACTATGAATCATAAAATAAAATCCCCAAATGGGTAAATGCCCAAAACCATGAAAATAAACATTAAATATCTAGCTAGTGTCATGTGTCCTAAGAAAAACCTAAATAAGTTATGATGAAATAAAATACCAAAAGTGTCTCAATGTCATGAATGGTCCCCTAATTTATGTATTTTCATGAATCCCATATCATCTGTCTAACAAAGAAATTTTCCCTTCTCCTGACCTACAACCATGAAGTTGGATCAGGTACCCAATGAAGGCCTAATAAGGGGGTGAGTACAACTCAGTAGGTCACCACCAACAGTCTCTAAAATAATATGTAGTCTAAAATAGATGTGAATGAATAATTATGGATAATAAATAAAAAATAATGTTTAAGTAAACATGTTTCATGATTAGTAAATAATCATTTTCCACGACAAACAACTAGTTAATAAAATGAAAACATCATATCAAACATTCATTATTCCACATTGTATTTCTGAACCAAATATTGTAAGGGGGTTTAGAAATAGACATCACCTTGTAATTCATTAATCAATTAAATAAAATTATTATACCCAAGAGCCTTAGCCCAGGTATCCATATAATATTCATAAAATGGAATCTTTGAGAATTAGTATCACATACATGACTTATTTTAAAGTTAAATTCAATTTAATTTCCATTCATGCTTTGTTTTGAGGGTTTTCCAAGCATTTATGGAGGAATGGGTGAGTTTTTATGAATTAGGTCAAACCGTGAGCCCAATTCCAGATTTAAAAATATATTTTGATTCCTTTATAACTCCTTCATTTTTCAACATTTTTCATCTATTCCAATTTCTAATTGTCATCTTCTGACTTATTAACACCACCATATTAATTTGGACCATTTATAAATCCATAATCATGGTGGATATGTGTTTTTATTTAAGGAATTGTGCCTGCCCGAAATCCATGTTTCTGCATTAAAAATAAATTTTAATTATTTAATATCTCCTTCACTATTTTCGTTTTTTCCGTGATTTCAACTCTCACCCGAGACCACTTACCTATGCCACGCCCCCATTCCCTCATCCCACAATTTGGAGCTCGATAGAATCGCGAAATGGTCTAAATGTCTCTAGATTTCAGAAATCGTCCAGATTTGGAGAGGTAAATTGATCCTTCCATAACTCCTTCTATTTTTACTCTTTTCCCCATTACAGTTCCTACAAGATCTCCAAATCTTTTTTCTATCCTCCCATGAATGGTTGGATGTTTTCAAATTCAGATGCTGGTGGATTTTGGGTCGTTTTCTTCTAGATTATTTTGGGTATGTGTTTCTCTCTTCAATTCCTTCTTTCTCTTTAGGGTTTCCTCCCACTTTCATAAATTAATAGAGTGTACAGAAGTTAGGGTTCATACCCATAGTTTGATTTGGGGTATTTTTGGTGAAATATTATGGTTTAGGGTTTATTTTCACATCCTTGTGGTGCGGCGGAGGTGCGGTTGAGGTTTCACACCAAGATTCAAGGGTTTTGACTCAAAAGGTAAGTGGTTCCATGTGTAAAGAAATATTGATGAGTTAGCTTTATGTATTTAACCATTTTTCATATTACTCATATGTTTGTGTGGTGAAATTTTTTTTATTATTGATTTGGTTATGATTTAAGTTTTATAATCACTTTTTAACTTGAAATTGGGTGTTTTCATGTGTAACTCATGGGGTTTTATTTGGTGTAGTTTATAACTTTTAAAATTGGTTTATTAAATCTTGTTTGGCCTAAAAATTATGGTTTGGTAATTTATTAGTTTCATTTTGTCCTAAAAAGAAGGTTTTTTAATAGGTTTGATGTGTAAAACATTATTATACTTCTTGAGGTCATTTTATGAAAATGTGTGTTTTCATTTGTATATTTTGTGTTATTATTCAAGGTTATTTTATGACACTCGAATATTTTTTTTATAAATGTATCCAGGGATAAAAATTCTATTTTTTATGGAAATTGGTATGGTTTTGGTCTTAAATGGGTGTTGTGAAATGGGTTTTGTGTTCAAGACATAGTTACACCCCTTGAGTTGTTTTATGAATATTGTGAATGTTTTGTTTGGTTAAATAAAGTGGATAAAAGAGTATATATGTACTGTTTGGGGTGTGTGTTCACCTAATATGGGTTTTGGAAAGGTATGGCGGTTATTTAATATTTCAAATATTTTTTTAGAATGTTTTATAAAGTGCTGAAATGTTTTAGAAAATGGAAAGAAAGCTGCAAAACATGGTTGTAGGCTATTTTGTGTGAGTCTGTGGTGAAAATTGAATTTTGTTGATGAAAGAGGTAATATATGATATTTGAGTGGGCTGTTATGTGAGTTATAATGTCTTGGAATGGTTTATAAAAATTGTTTAAAGGATTTTTGGAAGTGTCAATGAAATGTGAAGAGTGTTGTGGGCTATTTTTGTGTGAGTCGGATTTCAAAATCAATTTGAATGAAAAGTGTACTTTTGTGACTTGTGTGGTATAAATGTGGGCTGTTTGGAGAATTTTTGATATGGAAATGATATTTTCATGTGAAAATTATATTTCTTGACTTGTAGAACTTGTTTGAGCACAAAGGGAAAACCCGAGTATCTAGGTGGGTGGACGTGTACTAGTATGCTAGTGAATCAGTGGGGTTTGGCCTCAGTTTCACTTAGCAAGATTGATGCTTAAAACTCTAACTAAACTATGATGATGATTATTGGGGACCACTAGGTTATGGGTATGTTCCCTACTAGTGGCTCGTGCACGAGAACAGATATTTGTGATGGTTACTCTCACCGAGATACGAGGTACCTGGGACCCACAGCTAGCTAGTGCCTATGGGTTATTTCCCATTGCTTGTGCTCACTGGATATTTTGTGCTTACCATTGGCATACGGTATGAGAGGATAGAGAATTCAGTAGCTATGGTATTTATTTTAAATGTTTTTATTCTTTAAATTAGACAACCTGAAACCTATTTTTATTTAATGTTTCGTCTTTTAGAAATTTTAACTAGCATCTCATGTTTTTGAAAACTTGCATGCTTTTAGTCATTAAATTTTTATCTCGTGGAATCTAATAGTGGTGGTATCATATTGGGATTTGGATCACACCCTACTTACACCCTTGGGTGTAAGTATACTTGGTTATTTTTGTTGTCACAGGTTGGGTACCATTTTTAGTTCCAGTGGTTCGGGTTTCTGGCAGGTCCTTGGTGGTGAAGTCTTGTGGAGATGCCTTAAGGGTGGTGACCCTTTCCATGAGGGTTCATGGGCTGTATTTATTTGGTTTTGTACATTTTTAATGGTCTTTTAACATAGTTTTAACTTATGTAATTCAGTTCTGAAATTTTGTAAAAGATGGTTTTAGTTGAAAAATACAGATTGGTTTTATTGAGTTTTGTTGTTGTTTAATGTTTATAAAATCAGGTAAATCATTCCCAATTATCATTATATGATACCCGGGCACTTGTGCCAGCCCGTGGTGATCAAGAAATCCCTTCGAGTATTGGAACAGGTTGGGTTTGGTGTCGGTTTGATGGAGACTAGATCCTATTCGTGACAAAATGGTATCAGAGGAGGTTCTGGTTAAATCTTTGGTTCACGTTATTTAGGGAACAGTCAGGATAGTCTGAAATGTCTGGATCGGTTGTGATCACTGAGAGGGGAGGGGTGAATCAGTGATAACTTTTTCTTTTTAAGAATTGTTCCCTTTGAATGATCAATTCAACCTCTGCAGCTGGTTAAGGCCTAGATCTACTCTTTTAGTGGTGCAGTGATAATGAAAGCACAGAACCCAGAGATTTACAAGGTTCGGTACAAAGACCTACTCCTTGCCGTGTTGGTTACACCCCCCAACACGGATTCTTCACTATGCCAAAAGATGTTTACACAGTAATTGGTTATACCCCCCAATTACAAGTTGGTTAAACCCCCCAACTCCACAGCATCATCTTCATCATGGCTCCACTTCACTTCTTCAAAGGTGTTGTTCAAAACTTCAAGTAGCTTCAACTGTCTTCAAAAGATATCGTTGGTCTTGCTCACCAAAAACCAATCACTTATAATGATCAGTTCTTTTGCATTCACACACTTAAGTGTGTACTCCTCTTCTTCTCAAAGTTGGTCTTCTTCACTTGTGCACACACAAGGCTAAGCCTCAGGTCTTCCTCCTTGCACACACACTCCCAAGTGTGGTAAATGCTTCACCCAAACTCAAACACCAAAAGAGGCGCGCAAGGGGTGAAGCCTCACTTCTTCAATAGCCGCGCAAGGTGTGCGGATGGCCTTTGTCGTGCAGGGCGTGACACCCGTGGGAACGCAGGGTGTAACCAAGTGAGGGGCGTGCAAGTACACTGCCCGAGCTCTTCTTCCTGTCGCGCAAGAGGTAGCGCGTAGGGGACTTCTTCGGGGACTCAAGTGGCTCCGGGATTCTCAGTCGCGCAAGAGGCTGCGCAGAGGTACTTCGTGTAGCTCGGATGGATTCACAGGACTCTCGAGTTCTCAAAGGATCAGCAGCATTTCCAAGGGAGTTGGACTTCTCATTTTATAGGCGAGGAGTGTGAATAGAGTCCGCGGGATCCAAAACTCGAACCCCCGAGATCTGTGGCATTTTGAAAACTTCAAACGCGTTGAATATCTTCCGCGTATCTCGTTCTTCTTCTCTGTTTTAATGCGGGTTTTCTATTTTTCGGTTTCCTTCACGTGCATGCATTTTCGAACGCATGCATGTCTCTGTTTAGGCCCATGCATGTAAGGCATTAACCATGTGGCCTCGGCACCTTCGGTTTGCTTCGGCCAATACTCGAAATTCTCCATCTTTTGCATGCATGCTCATTTTATAGCATGATTATGTTCAGTGTGGCCATACGAACCGAATGGAGCCATTACATCGATCGGAGGTGGCCGGAGGCTCCATTTCCATCTTCGGGAGGCGCCTGGTTCGAAGGAGGAGTCGCGGGTGGCCTCGGGCAAGCTCGAGGAAGGCGACACCTCAGAGCCGTCGGATGCGGCGTTGAAAAGATCATCAACGGCTGGATTAGATCGCGGCGCGCGGCGGATGAGATGAGCGGCTGTGATCCAGCGCGCGATCAATCGTGCTTCCAGGATGCGCTCCCGGTGAAATTTGCGTGTCCCACATCGAATCGCCGAGAGGATTTTCCACAGCTTATCAACCAGCTGCTCCCTTCGACTCTTCAATTGAACTTCCCCCTCCACGGTGCCGCCCCACACCGTGTTCTCTCTGCGGGCACGCTCTTGCCCCCACCCCTGCCTCTCGCGGGCGCGCTATGCGCCCACTATGCACACACGGGCGCGCTCCTCGCGCTCACGCTGCGCGGGCTTCATCACCGCGTGGCCTTGGGGCTTTATAGACGGCCCCTGCCTCTCGGGCTGGCCCCATGGAATCCCCCTTGGGTGTGGTGACCTCGAGTCCCACAAGTGCCTTGGGGTTGAACCCTTAAGGCTGGCCCTTGGTGGCTTCCTTTTTGCTTGAGGAAACACTAAGTACTTTGTATACAAACAAAGTAACCATGTGTAAATTCCAAATGCCACATATCCTTCTTCTCCATTCTTCTTCTTCTTCAAAATAATTCCATTCTTCTTCATTAGAATTCCTCCATTCTTCTTCAACATATAATCAACATTTAAGAGTGGAATTCCCTAAGGTTCATCTTCAACCGAAGCTCCTGAATCAAATAATTCTTCAACATTCTTCAATGGTCCAATCAGAGATCAAGTTGGATCATCTTCAAATCATCATTCACTAAGTGATTGTGCATGGACTTCATTAAACCACTTCATCCACTTAGAACCTGTGGATGGATCATATTCTAGCTCCTCATGCATTGTCAATACAATGCATCGTCTTCTATCATTGTTGTGACTTTGTATCCACTTGATACAAGTTCTTGGAACTTAAAGATTAGCTCATCAATCGTCAGATGTAATGATGCATCTCTAACCATTAGTCTTCAAGCTCTACGTCATCAGTTGACACATAGTGACATGTTATTGACAACAAATGCAATCACTTGGGCACAACATAGTCTACAGTTAGGATTTTTGGGACTTGGTAGTTAGGTTATGGGTAGTGTTCCTGAACACAACACCTCATGACGGGATTTGAGTCACCAGGGGAAGTTAGGATTTATCTAATTCCTTTGGTTTTCTTGGTTTGATGATGATTAGGGGAAATGAAAATAGAGTTGGGTTAATGGTCTTAGTGAGCTCGCAGGGCCTAGAAAGCCATGTGAAGCCATGGATATTCACTAAAACACTCTATGTGATGGTGAAGTGATTGTAATATGGCTACCAACAATATTTCCAAGTCACGCACTGAAACTAGTTTCCTCTTGCATTATTTTGTGCTTTGGTTTTGAATCTTGGAACTTTGGTTTTAATGTGATTTGGTTTTATGAAGCGTAAAGTTTTTTTGTGAAATTATTTTCAAATAAAGAGGGAATGGTTTGGTTTATGAAATGGTGGAACTGAATTTTCAAAAAATTTTTGAAATGGAAAATTGTGTGCTTACACCTCTTTTGAAAGCAGGAACTATATTGAAGTTGGTTTTGAAAAGTGTTTCCAATAGAGTTTTCTAAACAATAAATGTGTGTTTTAATGGGATGAGATGTTTTGAAATTGTTGTGAATATCTTGAAAGTGAGTTATTTTCTAAATTTTTGCATCTTTCTAAAAAAAATTGTAAGATGTGAGTTTGGATTTTGATCTCATGGTTAGCGGTTTGAGAAAAAGGATGTGTTGGTTGGTCATTTTGGTTTTGAAAAGTGGAAAGAATTTTTGTTTTAACCTTTGGTATTTTAGTGAGAAACAACATGAATGGGGTTATATGGGAAGATGGATAGTTTATGACATGACTGGATGAGTGTCAAATGGATATGAGGAGGGTTCCCGGTGTGGCATAGAAACATGCATGTGTAAGGCCCATGGGGTACTATTGGAGGATGCGCTAACTGCTGAACCATTTTTTTCAATGAAATGTTTTTAAAGAGAAACATTATGTCTTGATTAATTGATTGGGATGGTTTATATTATGTTTTATTGGAAAATGTATATTTTTTGGGATGTTTTGAGTCCAAGAACCCCTCCGGTTTGAACTGTGTTTTGA
Source organism: Viscum album (assembly GCA_963277665.1). NCBI lineage: Eukaryota > Viridiplantae > Streptophyta > Magnoliopsida > Santalales > Viscaceae > Viscum > Viscum album. The sequence continues at coordinate 1,059,764,853 of OY728133.1, forward strand.
GTTTGTGTTTGGTCGATAAGCTGGGTAGAAGGATCGGTTAGTAGTCTCAATTGAGATATGTTTTGGGACACCTTTATGGTGGATCCCTTCATGTGATTGGAATTGGTTTTTGGAACTTTTTGACCAATGGACCAGCTTGGTTGGGTCTTTAGGTTCTCTTGTTGGATAAGGTATGCCCCCATTAAGGGTTAATGCATAACATAAGTGCAACCCAGATTGTTTTTCCATTCTAAAATCCTCCAGTTGATAATTATAAGGACCATTTTTTTTTCTCTCGAGATCTTTAGATTGAGTCTACACCCATTCCTTTATTTGATTATTAGATCCTCTTGTAATAGTAGAGTGCTCGAGGAAGGTTGAAAGAGACCTTAGTTTCTTAAGTTTCTTGATTCATCGAAGGTGGATGTGGTCTAGGGTTGTTAGTGTGGATGAGTGTCTCGATGGTGTCTAAGAGTACCTTTGGGTTCTTAAAAGTTTCTATGAAGCATGAGTTCATGTTAAATCAACGGTGTGGGAAATATGGTCACGATATGATATTGTAGCCACTTTCTAGAATTGTGTGTTGTTTGGGGATGTTGTATAAGGTCCCTCTTCATGCATTGTTTATATCAGTCGCAATGGTCATGTTTGGTGATGCCTTATGATGTCATGTGCTCGATTGACCGTATAGGTGAAAGTCGTGAAATCCTCCGAGATTCTCTATCATGTTGGGTGAATGTCTCCCTTGTAAAAACTTCAAAATATTCCATTTTAGAGGAAGGTGAGTGTAGGTGTTCTTTACTTCTATTGTTTCTCACCTGAAGAAATAAGGTGTGATGTGTTTGCATCTTTATAGCCCTTGTTTCAGTGAAATATCGGGATAGGGTAAAGTGAGTTTGGAATTTGTTATGTCTGGAAAAATTATCTGGGATTGCGATGTTGTTGTTGGTTGTACCGAAAGAATAATTCTCTTTCAGTGGGTTTCCAAAGACTAACTGCGAGGCCGAAGATGCTTCAACCATTTGAGCTCCAGCCATAGGTCTCGGAGAGAATTTTTCTCATAGTTAGGGGAAATCCCTGGTTCATTTAATCCCTTGTACAAATTCCTATCCTAAATATGAAATATAGGAAGATTTTAAACCTCTTGTATCATTATCTTTCTTCTGTTTTTCACGTTTGGTGGAAATAGGTGGATGGCCTTGTACCCATGACATCGCCCAATGTCATTCCCTCCCCCTTTGGTTTCCATTGAGTCTTCGGAGAATGGTTGGAAATTTGGGTAGACAGGCTGAGCACATGGTTTGTGAACGATTAAGAGATATTGTGTGCCTGGAATCCATGCGGGAATATTGATCAGCACAGTTAGGTCACGGTTTCACAAAGTGTGCGGACTAACCATGCGACCTTCCCAAATCTTGAAATTTTTGGGTTTTGTTGTGTCGGGCCATGCTAGTCGGTTAAGATGGTTGGTTCTTATGGTGGGGAGAACCACTATGATTCTCATGTATGTTCCTTCGAAAATTTTGAATGGAAGTCTACCCTATGTACCAGGGATTCTGTTTAGGCCTCCCCCTATTAGTGTCCTGATTTTGTCTCGGGAAAAAAAATTATTTGTTGTCTCTTATGGTGGGGAGCGTATTTGTGTCCCCCCGTACCAGTAACATACATTTATCCATGGTCTTGGCTTGGTGTAGATAGTCTTCTTCAGAGCAATCTAGCTACCAACATATTACTTGGGTAAACTTTGGTACTGGAGTGCGCCCAATGGATTAGTTAAAGTAAGGTAAGTGTAACCTTGTTCAATGTTATTGTTCGTTTGGGTATATTGCTTGAGTCTTGTTCGTATAGTGTTTGAGAAGTTTTATTTTGGGATAAGGTATGAACGTGATTGATCATTTCCGGAAAGTGGTATATGTTTTGGTTGTGAGAGTAATCCTTAATTGATCACTGGAGGTGTTTTGGCCTTTGAGGGTGAAACCTGGCAAAGGAGTACCTCTTGGTTTCTCAGTTGGGTTTGGTTGTTGCTTTGGCCTTGATGTGACATTCCGGGGCGGAAAGTTTTCATGGTGGGGAGAATTGTCACATACATGACTTATTTTAATGTTAAATTACATTTAATTTCCATTCATGCTCTGTTTTAGGGTTTCACAATCATTTATGGAGGAATGGGTGAGTTTTTATAAATTGGGCCAAACCGTGAGCCCAAATTCCAGATTTAAAAATAAATTTTTATTCCTTTATAACTCCTTCAATTTTCAACATTTTTCGTCCATTACAATTCCTAATTGTCATCCCCTGACATATTAACACAACCATATTAATTTGTACCATTTATAAATCCATAATCATTGTGGATATGGGTTTTTACTTAAGTAATTGGGCCTCCCCGAAAGCCCATTTTCTGCATTAAAAATAAATTTTAATTCATTAATATCTACTTAACTATTTGCATTTTTTTGATGATTCCAACTCTAATCCGAGCCCACTTACCTAAGGCGCTCCCCCAATCCATCCTCCCACAATTTAGAGCTTGATAGAATCGCGAAAATGGTCAAAACGTCTCTAGATTTCAGAAATCGTCCAGATTTGGAGCGGTAAATTGAGCCTTTCATAAATCCTTATATTTTTACTCTTTTTCCCCCATTCCAGTTCCTAAAATATCTCATAATCTATTTTAGAACCTCCCATGAATGGTCGGATGTTTTAAAATTCAGATGCTGGTGGATTTTGGGTCGTTTTCTTCAAGATTATTTTGGGTATGTGTTTCTCTCTTCAATTCCTTCCATCTCTTTAGGGTTTCCTCCCACTTTCATAAATTTATAGAGTGTCCAGAAGTTAGGGTTCATACTTAGAGTTCGATTTGGGGTATTTGTGGTGAAATATTGTGGTTTAGGGTTCAATTTCACATCCTTGTGGTGCGGTAGAGGTGCGGTTGAGGTTTCGCACCAAGATTCAAGGGTTTTGACTCAAAAGGTAGGTGGTTCCATGTGTAAACAATTATTGATGAGTTAGATTTATGTATTTAACCATTTTTCATATTACTAATATGTTTGTTGTGGTGAAAAACTGTTTATGATTGATTTGGTTATGAGTTAAATTTTTAGTCACTTTTTAACTTGAAATTGGGTGTTTTCATGTGTAACTCATGGGGTTTTATTTGGGTGTAGTTTATAACTTTTAAAATTGGTTTATTAAATATTTTTTAGACTTCAAATTATGGTTTGTTAATTTATTAGTGTCATGTTGTCTTAAAAAGAAGGGTTTTGAATAGGTTTGATGTGTAAAACATTGTTATACTTCTTGAGGTCATTTTATGAAAATGTGTGTTTTCATTTGTATATTTTGTGGTATTATTCAAGGTTATTTTATAACACTTGAATATGTTTTTATAAATGTATCCAGGTCTGAAAATTCTATTTTTTATAGAAATTGGTATGGTTTAGGTCTTAAATGGGTGTTTTGAAATGGGTTTTTGTGCAAGGCATAGTTACACCCCTTGAGTTGTTTTATAAATATTGTGAATGTTTTGTTTGGTTAAACAAAGTGGATAAAAGGGTGTATATGTACTGTTTGGGGCGTGTGTTCACCTAATATGGGTTTTGGAATGGTATGGTGGTTATTTAAGATTTCAAATATTTTTTTAGAATGTTTTATATAGTGCTAAAATGTTTTAGAAAATGGAAAGAGAGCTGCAAAACATGGTTGTAGGCTGTTTTGTGTCAGTCTGTGGTGAAAATTTATATTTGTTGATGAAAGAGGTATTATATGTTATTTGAGTAGGCTATTATGTGAGTTATAATGTCTTGGAATTTTTTATAAAAATTGTTTAAAGGATTTTTGGAAGTGTCAATGAAATATGAAGAGTGTTGTGGACTATTTTTGTGTGAGTCGGATTTCAAAAACAATTTGAATGAAAAGTGTACTTTTGTGACTTGTGTGGTATACATGTGGGATTTTTAGTGAATTTTTGATATGGAAATGATATTTTCAAGTGAAAAGTATATTTCTTGACTTGTATAATTTTTTGAGCACAACGGGAAAACCCGGGTATCTAGGTGGGTGGACGTGTACTAGTATACTAGTGAATCCGTGGGGTTTGGCCTCAGTTTCACTTAGCAAGATTGACTCTTAAATCTCTAACTAAACTATGATGATGATTATTGGGGACCACTAGGTTATGGTTATATTCCCTAATAGTGTCTTTTGCATGATAACAGATATTTGTGATGGTTACTCTCACCGAGATACGAGGTACCTGGGACCCACAGCTAGCTAGTCCCTATGGGTTATTTCCCATTGCTTGTGCTCACTAGATATTTTGTGCTTACCATCGGCATACGGTATGAGAGGATGTAAAATTCAGTAGATATGGTATTTATTTTAAATTTTTTTATTCTTTAAATTAGCCCACCTAAAAACTGTTTTTATTTAATGTTCCATCTTTTAGAAATTTTAACTAGCATCTCATGTTTTTGAAAACTTTCATGCTTTTCTTCATTAAATGTTTATCTCGTGGAATATAATAGTGGTGGTATCATATTGTGATTTGGATCACACCCTACTTACACCCTTGGGTGTAAGTATACTTGGTTATTTTTGTTGTCACAGGTTGGGTACCGTTTTTAGTTCCAGTAGTTCGGGTTTCTGGCAGGTCCTTGGTGGTGATGTCTTGTGGAGATGGCTTAAGGGTGGTGCCCCTTGCCATGAGGGTTCATGGTCTGTATTTTTTTGGTTTTGTACATTTTTAATGGTCTTTTAACATAGTTTTAACTTATGTAATTCAGTTCTGAAATTTTGTAAAAGACGGTTTTAGTTGAAAAATACAGATTTGTTTTATTGAGTTTTGTTGTTGTTTAATATTTATAAAATCGGGTAAATCGTTCCCAATTATCATAATATGATACCCGGGAACTTGTGTCAGCCCGTGGGGATCGGGAATGCCCATTGGGTATTGGAACGGGCTGGGTTTGGTGTTGTTTTGATGGTGACTAGATCCAGTTCGTGACAATTAGTCCAACATCCCAACCATATTATGCATCTGTGGGGCATAAAGCATCAGCTTAGCCCAAACCAAGGATGAGTAGCCTCTGTACAATATCCCAATAATACCATTAATCATAATTACCATTGTTCATTACATTTAATACATATTAATTATTTCCATAACTAGCCCATTTTACCCTTTATTCATAACCAGAACTATTATATATACATTCAAACCGTTTGAAAATGTAGAAATTGCCCTTTAATAATTTATTGTAATTAAACATTAAACATCATAACTCATTTAACTTCTTCATGTCAAACCAAACTTCCTTTATGTCTCATACTAACAATCCAAACCCAATTTATATGGTTTAGCATCATAACTCTTATTAAAACATCATTTCACAACTCATATTACCATACTAAGGGGAGAGTAACACCCTGTGGGTAACCATAGGCCTGGTTTATGAACCCTCATCAGATCCCATGGGAATCATGAGGGGTCTAACCCATCATTTAAACACATAATTTATCAATTCCAACCATGGAATCAAGTTTACAACATAACCACAGAAAATCACAACTTCATTCACATGAAAAACCATCAAGACTTTGGGATATAACTTGTAGAGCACATAACTCATGTTTGTATACAAGATATGACTCAACCTTGTCACTTGATTTGAAATCAAATAACATTCAAATCCTAAATAAATAATCTTATATAAAATCAGGTTTTAGAATATTAGGAAGTAGAAGAAACAACATGCAATGGTGATTCTATTGATTTGAAAGAATATGAGTAGTAGACTCTCCAGAATCATCGATTCACAACCAAAAGGGCCTAACATTACTTAAAATCAAGGGGGTATAAATCCTTGGGATTCTTTGGAGGAATGGTTCATAACCCTAGGATACTTTAGGATGAAAAGTGAGAAACATTTGGTGATCTTTTTTAAAACCCAATAGGAAAATGAAAAATCCCCCCCCCCAATTAATAAGGAGCATGTTTTGTCCATACAGTTAGCCAAATTGTGCACCAATCTTACCTCACCCCTTATTTGAGATGGGGATTGGGCCATACAGTCTCATGGGGAGCCTCCATGGGTTTCCAGACCATGTGAAGGTCTTGCTTTTAGCTCAATCCAAAGTATAAGGGGTTTCAGGCTACCCTTTCTTTGTTTGTCAACTGTGTACCCTCTCTTATAGGATTTATGGTTATTTATCACAATTATTACTAACCATGTTTCAAACATTCACCCTACACTATGTGGCCTCTCTTCGTCTTCTTTCTGGTCTTAAACCTCTATGAAATCCCCAAGACCCCTCATACTCTTACGAAACATTTCGTTATCCAATATAAAGGGTGTTGATTCAAAATTTAAACAAGAAAATACCTCCTATAAAGGTCGGGATCTTACAATAGATATAAATGATTGGTATAAATAGAATCAAATAATAAAATTATAGTTATTCAGTAGATGTTGAGTGTACCTTTCACCACTTCATTTTTGGGACCAACTTCTGCAGTTGTGATTGCATATGCTTTTCCGTTTTCATTTAACTTAGAAGGTTGTTAACATTGATTTCCATCATTTAACCTTGGATTAGTGGACTAGATCATGAAATATATATACTCCTTATAATTTAAGTGTTGAAGTGTGGGTAGTGTATTGGGGTGTTCTATCTTTCCATTCAGTTAATTTGGTGGGAACTTTATATATCATTGGCATTCATGTGCCTAATGGTCTCTTATTCCACACTTGATGAATTTACATATCCCATTAAGGAAATTTCATCTACGAATATTCCTACATTTATAAAATGTTTTAAGATTAATTTTCTTTCCTCTATGGGATATTTCATTTTAGTTTCCTTAAAAAAAATATTTTATCTTATTTTCCCAAAACATTCTAGTGTAATGGGAGTCTATAAATTCTATTTACACCGTCATATCACATCAAACAATTTATTCATAGCCACCAAAGTACAATAAATCCAATTCCTTATTAAGACTTAGTTTTATATCACTAATGAAATGATGTATTTATATTTTAGTCTAAATGGTAAAACAAGAATCATTCTTTATAATTATTATGATGTTTACAACATGGATTTTAATTGATTCACCCTACCTTTTTTAATATCTAGGTATTTTCTCCCAATAATAGTGTGGAGTATTTTGGGATAATATTTATTGAAAAATACCTTCATAAAATACTCTCATTACATGGGGTTGATTTCCTCCTCCCATCTAAAATTATTAGTGAGATTCCACTATATAAATGCTTTACCTTATAAATGATAAATAGAAAAAACAATATTATTATTATTTGATAACTTGATAATGTAAAATATATTTCATGTTGTGTTATGCTATTTATTTACAATTAATGAATCAAAATAACCACTAAATGAAAGTTTATGTTTCCAAATTGAGGGCCTAATGGTGAGTTCTTCCTTCCCTTGAGAATTTGTAAATTTAGAATGATTTTGTTATATTTCCTAACTTGAGAGGGTAATTGAGCATAAACCCAAGATCTTTCAATCTAGAATGAATTCCATTTTTTCTCATTATGATTGTCATTGCATTGTCCTTCACACATGTTTTTTACTGGATTCATCCTATTTTAAACCATTGACTAGAACAAAAAATGTTAGTACGTGTATCAATAAATAATTTGAACAATAAATCATATGATAAGGAAAACCAATCCTATGATGTATTAAATTATTACTCCTTATTTTCACCCTATGAATTTTTTTCCTATAACAATTTTTTTTCGACATAGGTCATTTAGGTTATATCCTCTAATTACTTATAACCCATTCCCCAAGAGTAAATAACCGAACTCTGATACCTATTGAGATGATCCAACTATAACATACATACATATTCCATATTTTTCATGTATATTAACTACATATTTTAATAAAAAACACCCTAAAATTTATAGGTTTAATTTCATTCAATACTAGATACTGAACCAACTTATCTTAGAAATAATATACAATATCACCCATATATATTATTCCCACATGATACCCATCTTGATATATCATACAAAATAATTTTTTTATAACACAGGGAATTGAAATATAAGTAAGGGAGAGATCAAATATTCAATATGGGTTAACATAAGAGATATCAATTGAATATCTAAGTGATAATAAGACGTGTATATGTTTATGAGAATATGATCATAGTTAATGGATATAACATAAGAGAATCATACCCAATAAAACATAAATCATTAACCATTATTCATGGAATAAGGATTGTTTCATAATATAAAACAATAATAATATGATTGTATCAATAAGAGTAAAAAATCATCATCCATCAGAATATATCATAAATTTATTACATAACATTGCTACATAACATATGAATGTGATATATATAAGAATAGAAAATAAATTCTTATATCGAGGATCATGGCTAGTACCATCATCACATAGTTGATAGAATCCATATGTTCATTCAGTTTTCCCAGTAATCTGTGACATGTTATCTTGTGAGATATAATGAATTACCTGACCCATTGGAGGGATATACAATTTTAAGACCACCCATCACATAATAAAATTACTACCTTGGGTGTTTGGGTTAACTCCCCATTCCCTATCATGTCTTGAGATGCATTATTTTACACAATGTATTTGAGGGATATATTGGAACCACATATCACATAATATAAATCAATATATATATGTTCCACATGAATAAAGAAACAATCACAATTCCATCAAATCATAATAAAACAATGGGAAAGACCCATGTTTGTTGAAAATTTCCATACGACCTTTTCATAATCGATCCATAAAAAAAATTTCGATGGTAACAATAGATAATTTATCTAATAAATCATAAAAAACATTAATATATTTTGACATAGATGAAACAAAATTTTATAGATCATTTCAAAATTTCATTGAAAAATAAGAATAAATACATTTTATATTTAGATTAACATTTACTTCCAAATGAAATAATTCATAAATCAATGAGAATTGAATTTACTTTGGAAAAACACAAAAACATAGAAAGGAATATTTGTAATGAAAACTAATAGAGACCTTGAAAAAATTAATTCACACAGATGATGTTAGAAAAAAAAAATTACCTTATCAAATTTAAAAACATAGATGTAAATAGAAAACAAACCATGAATAAAAAATTTAAAATAATATATTTTTTATTTTTTCAAGAAATTAAAAGAATATAGTAAATTTCCTTAAAAAATATATAAGTTTGAATAAGGATATATATGAAATAAAATAAGGATTACAAACATAGAGGGTAAAAATTATCGATTAAAAATAGATAAAACTAACTCCTTTTATAGACAACCTTTCAGTTGAATTATGAACCAAAGTGTAGTGAAATTTTATGAAGAAATTTAAACCCTGAATAACTAGAGGTGGAAAAAAATAGATTTCTTATTAGAGTAAAATAATATAAATTTAATAAAATATAAATCTAGAAATAAACAATCTTTAATTCAATGTGAGATTAGAAAAAAAAACCCTTACCTCATAATTCCCCTTGGTTGAGCACGTTCAAACTCTATATAATAAATATCGATTTATTATTCAATAATATAATAATTTTATTAATATATATTTTATATAATACTATCCATTTATAATTCATTATTACCCATATATTATATTTTAAATTTTAAATTAATTTTCAAGTTTTAGTTGTTCTATTTTCAATGTATACATTGGTTTGGAGGTTTTGGTCCTTGCACCATGGTTGAGGGTTAATAAAACTTATAGTGACAGTTCACATACATCACTTAAAACTATTATTTTTTGTTAATTTATATTCAATAAAAAGAATTGATTTTATTAATGAATATAATTTTACATATTACCGTCATATAATTTAAAAAAAACATCTTAAATTCATTATTTTTAAACTATATTACCATATTTATGTTTTATTAATAATTCATGATGTAAAAATTATAACATAGTTCATGTATGTGGTAGAACCAACTAAAACAAAAAAAATTATAATGATTGAAAGTGTAATAAAATGTTATTATATAGTAATAATTGTTATAGTTGTTTCCTTAGAGAAAACTTTTATATACTTTATCATTACCTATATTCATGGTTTTTTAATAATAATAATGATCTTATCACATCAGGACTATTCTAATGCATGAAATTGTATGTGATAATGTCCTAAGGGTACCTTGTCACACTAAAAAGTCATAAAATTTTCCTTATATGTTGATAGGTAAGAATTACTATGAAATTATTATTTAATATAGGTTTTATGTATCAGTGATATCATTTTATGGGACATAAATGATACATTTTATCATGGTTGAGGACTCATAACAATTTATGACACATTCTCATGGTGTAAGCCTTTGTTAATCTCAAGAATGAAGATTATGAGAATTTGATCTGCTAGTAAAAAATACACATTAAAATGCATCATAGGATGTTTCTATATAAATATGTGTGTAACGATCGTTAGAGTTTAAAATTATTCTAAATTAATATCATTAGTTTCATACTTTGATTTATTGATGAAAATAAAAAATAAATATCCTCACGATGAACTAGGATATGTTTAATGCATTGGGAGTGATATTGCATTAATTAATAATGTGAGAAATGATTTATTTCTTCTATTAATTAATGGATGTTTATATCTATGACCATTTTATGGGAATGTAATTTCTTAAATAAGTCCATTTCATTAGCTTTCTATCGGTAAGTTAATTTATAGAAATTCAAAGAAAAAACATCAATCACGTAGGTTGATGACATTAGTGATAAAATTATTTGACTAGAGATTTTTAGATAGAGGGATTATATTATGAAATATATGTTCATGTATGGTTTTATTTCATTGGTACGTTAACTTAATTCTATACAGGTGACTTGGCTTGTTTTGATATGCTAACCATGGATGTTTTGTAGTTAGCCTCAATCTACTGAGAAAGGGACCTAGAGGAATACACGCAATGTGTATCCATAAGCTTAGTAAAATTCTAGATGAATTTAACATGCTGAATAAATTTTATTCTCATATATGGTTTAATAATTATTCATGTTTTTTTTGATCATAAATATTTTATCACTAGTTAATCAAGATAATAAATGAGAGTTTCATATTTAATAAATATTTACCTTCAATTTTAGTGAATATAATATTTATTTATTTATAGAAAAGTAATATATTTTTATTTATTCATTTAAATAAATAGTAATTATTAATGGTTTGATAAATATTTATAATGATTTAAAAACTGTGTTTAATGATCTGGTGAGAAATAATATATGAAATATTATTCGAATAAATATCAATTTATTTGTTCAATAAATAATCATTATTTATCTATGATTTCTGAACAAGAAAAGTAAATAATAATATTATTATTATAATTTATACATAGGTTTCATTGGGGATCAGGAGAATGAAAAGGGTCTATGTGAAATTATTATTCTCTTAACCTAGCTCTATTTGGGCTTGATGAAATTATTCTCAACTATAATCATCATTTTTCACAATAACAATATTAAAGTAATTATCCCAAGGCCTAGATAACTGATCTCCTTGAATTCTCTCAAGAACAATGAGTGATTATCATCATCCAACCAATAAACTATATACAGAATAAGAATAATCCTCCGAATCTCTAGGATATTCTTATTGTGAGCATCAACACATGAAAAAAACATCAAGATCCTCAACACGAGCTCTTAGGCATTTCAATTATTTTGTTAAGAGGATCATATTAAACCTGTTGATCACTACTAGAAGGAATCTAGCCTTGAATATTATCACCACAATGGTGGTGTGAAAATAATAGGTCTATTAAATATTCAACAAAGAAATAATTCTAAGATGAGGTGATTCTTAATTAACTTTAATTAATTATAATTTATTAATTCATAATTATGTCTTATTTTTTCTAAAATTTATGTTAATTAATATTTGAATTAATTTTACTAGTCATGGTATTCTTTTTAATGTACATTTTTATTATTTGTTGATTTAAAAAAATATGAGATATCTATTACCAAATTGGTTCTTTCAACACTTCTAAAACTTTTACGTGGTTTTAGAGTGGTTAAATAACAATTAATATTTATTTAGTGATATGTAATTGATTTATGCCATTACTTATAGATTTTAGTTTAGGTTCAATATTTCTTTAAATATAAATGTTGAGATTATTTATTCTCTTTATCATTTTTTATCATATAACAAAAATTGATTAATTATATATAAATACAATTTTTGGAACCCATAAAAAGGTTCTGAGGATTTTGGTTGGATAAAAAAAGAGAACACAAATTATATCTCGTAAGATCACATCATGTACCTATGTACAGTACACCATGATTAATCATGAGAGATAATGGTTTTAATGTAGTAAATGCATGATCCATGTATTAATGCATTCCTTTTATAGATCACGACATCCTAGAACATTGTATTATGGACTACACATGATGAAACTTTCATACATGTTATGTAGTCAATGCATTATCATGGAATAAAAAATAGATTTAAAGACATATTGTGTATTTACTTCATGACATGTGTGACCTAAAATAATGTAACTCATAGTTCACACAATTTTTAATTAACAAACATATCATGTAACTCATATATATATATATGGATGATATACACACCTAGTCTCAATGTTAAACACCTAACTAAATTCCTTTAGGTATGATTCGACTTTTTTTAGTTTCCCTTTTTTTTTGTTACATTGTGGGCTTCTCAAGAATATAGAGCCTTTAAGGGGGTAAATGACATAATGTTCAGGGATGAATGTTTGTTTTAATTAATGGTGTTTTGGTATAAATTTTCAAATTGATTTTGAAGGAACTCCTTGGGATCAAAGAGCTTTAATTATTGGTTTGGAGTTTTTCTATGAAACATTTGGTCGATCACTTCCTCTAGGACATATTCACATCGTTAATGGTTTACACAACCTGAATATTTTATAGTGTAGATTTCATGAATCTCATGTAGGTATTAAAACGTTTACATGCCATAAAATCCTTACACATCAATAAAACATCGACAGGGAATTAATTTAGTCCAAGGAAATTCATTTTTAGTGTATTATTAAAATAAAGGATTTCATTCCATGAAAGGAATTCATGATGTGAATTCCTCAAGTATAGCATTATTAAAAACACTAAATGCCTTAATAGTTTGTTTATTAGGTGCATAGGCATCCCACTTAAACCTATAATGATTTTAGGATTTTTTGAGTGATCCACCTCTTTTCTGATCACTTTTTTTGGTGTTTGATTCTTGTGGTGGTTGCAACACACATCTCTACTAAGTGGTTATTCTACTTCTTCAATGCATTTGGTCTTAGTAGTGGAATTGGAAATTTTTTTGTTTCATATTCATGATCGATTTATGTTTTATATCGATCCTTTTCCTTTTTTTATCAGGAATTTTCATTCAAATTTGAATCCATGGTTTGTTTATATTCATTGTCGAGGAAGGATAAGATTCCATCATTCTCAACATAGATTAATCTATGAAAGTTTATCTAATTCATGAATTTATATATGTTCTTGTCTATCCATTTGCAGTATCCAATTAAATGGATTTTATTTTATAATAAGGGCTCTAATTAAAATTGTTCATGGTTTTGGAAATGGTTTAGAGCAAACTTGGCACATTTGAAACCTTGGGTGCATTAGGAAATTGACATAGGTTACCCTAGTGTGTGTGGCACCACTTGGGGTTAATTTTTTTATATCAAAATACTGTGTAAGGTCTTGATATTTGTTAGAACCAAATTATTTCTTCTTTTGGTTTCTTTTATTTCTAGTATATATTCCTATAGTATAGGGACCAATTGTCATGTATTATCATTTATACCCAATTTATCATAAGATGTTTTATTTCATAGATATTTTCTCACATGTTTAATTTACATATTTTTATTTTTTACTTGATATATTCTTGAATTTGGTGAATCTCATTTCAATTTTTTGAAAATAATTGTAATATTTACAAATGGTTTTATTTATGAAAATTATTTACAAACTGGATTTTGTTTTAAAGATATAACTTGTGAATTATTGATATTAGAACTTGTATAGAATATTTAGTGGTGTCATAATAGTATATTTTCTCACACAATTTTTTTCAATTGGTGGTTGCAGACCTTATATTGAAGGGCTCGAGGAAAGGTAAGTGCATCATGTAGCATTCCAGTTTCTCTTATTGTTTGTTACATTTGTAGTGGGATGGTTTAGAGGTGATGGTTGGTCACATGAAGACTTATTGGTCTTGTTTCTTAATACTATTATAGTTTATATTATTTTTATTAGGTTTTATGGATCCTATTTAATCTCTTTATTTCTCATATTACTCTGGTTGTATGTATTGTTTGGTTATATTCAGTACTTGTTTACATTATCTTTGTTTTACCTCACCATATGATGTCTGACTTAGGTGGATGGATTAGTTACCCAGGTATAGTTCATTATAAATTTGAATTAGAGGTATAATAAGCCTGATGTTTTTTAACACTTCTTATGTTTGGTTCTTTGAATTTGGTTTATAGTATTTAACACCATCAAAATTCTGGTAGTATGCGTGGGAAGGGGCCTGGATGGATCAATTCTTTCTGTAAACATGAGTTACCATGGGTAGTCAGAAAAATGTGACCAGGTTTGGTACTTGGTGTTTGATTTCATTTGAATAAAATATATGGGATGTTTATTTTAATGAACCTTTTCCTTTAAAAATAATTATATTTTGTTCATAGGATTTATAATTTCATTAAAATATTATTATTTTAAATTGTTGATATCAATAACTGTTGTTGGTCCTATAACTATGTAATATTCTTATTTCTGGTTAGTTTTTGTCTTGTAATTATTAAAAAATACCTCCTAGGAGATCTCTTCCAAATCAAAGATATGAAGACGTGAGATAGGATACATAGATGAATCTTCCAGTGGACCTTTCTTTGGTTGAAGTTGCAATTCATGCAATTCAAACTCTATGTCAAGCTAGTTCTACAAACCAATGATGAGGAGTTTATCATAGAATGTAATTTATAAAGAAATATCCACCGATATTACATGGTGAAAAAGGATTGTAGGAATATGAAAAATGTATTGAGAATATTGATAGGATATTCAACATTTTGATTAATACTAAGGATTATAAAGTGGGGTTTCTAATTTATATTCTTGAAGTAACGAGAAGGAGATGGTGGGACTCTTTTATTCAAGAAATGATTTATAATGATATTAATGGGATTATTTTAAGAAAATATTCAACTAGTAGTTTTAACCTCAAACATTATCGGGGGAAATAACTAGGAATTTTTTACCTTAACATAGGGAGAGAATATTTTTATGAAGTATTCCTCCTATATTTCTGATTTAGTGAACCTAGAACTAAAACTAGTCACCAGTGATTACTTAAAGTCTTGGAGGATTGAGTTGGGGTTGAGGGCCTATATTAAATCAATGATAATTCATATGTTCCTTTTAACCATTATAGAGGAAGTTGATAAGGAAGATTTTTCATGGGATGATATAGTTGGAAAAAAAATTGGCAGGAGCTTCAGTTGGTACCATCATAATCCAACATGTATCTTTTGGCCAGAAAAGGATGCACAAAGAAGGAAAGTTTTCTTTAGGGTTAGTTTTTGGGGCTTAATCTAGAAAACATTAGGCTGTTTAGTATCAGTGTAGGGTACATGTTGTGGAGGATCCAAATAATTTTCATCACTGTGGAAAATATTTCCATCTAAAACATTTTTGTGACTAGATTTACCAAGGTAGAAAGGACGAATCTACATTCACTAAGGGATATTAGGTTCATATAGATGCATCCAAGGGTGGTGGGTATTATCCTTAATCTAAAAGTAATGCTAATGTTTCTTTGAAAGCTTAGGGAGTAGCTAAGAGTGGGTTTTTTATGCAATGGATTATGTGCAAGAGGAATTTGAAGCAATGCCAGCCACAATTAGAGGAATAATGTTTATTTGATCTTATATAGTGCTAGATTTGTTTCATGCACGTAATAATAATTATTTTATATCATTAAATATAGTTGAAATATTTCTCTTGAATTTGTATCTTATTCAGTACTTGTCATATATTTCCATGCCTTTGGGAATGATGTTCAAACATGGTTTTAAGTGCCTCGTGTGTCGAGTGACGATAACAGACCATGAGGTGGAGTGGAACTTCTTAGTGATCAGTCTCGAAATCTTTAAATTGATTATCAAACTGGATTATATGAACATTTTTAAGTCCCTAATTTACTATTATAACCACCAGGTTCATTTATTATCTTCTGATGGGGCCACTCATGTTTTTAGGGTGAGTGTGAATCTAGATCAAGAAGGTTAGGGCATGTTTTTTCTTATTCAAGGGTTAACTCATTTTAGTTATCAAAGATGTTTCTCTATGTTTTTTACCCATTTTGGGAAGTTATATAACTGTAGTAGTGTGTTCACACCCTGTGGTCTTTCCCAAAGTTTTTATGCTTTATTGCCACAGATAGAGGTTGATTTCACTATTGAACTGTTCCCTAGAACGATGTCAATTTCTATGTAATATTACCATATGGTTCTTACTGATTTCTTAGAGATTAAATCCCAACATATAGATCTCAAGGATAATGTATTTTTCATCCTATAGTTTCACTATGTCCTTTTCCTATACTATTTTCAAAGAAGTTGGATGGGTGCCACAGACTTTGAATGGACTATCAAAAGCTAAACTAGGTGAATGTTATGAAGAAATATCCCTTTCCCATTATTGAAGATCTCTTTTATTATCATAGAGGGTATAGTTGGATTACAAAGATTTACATGTGGTTAGGGTACCACTAGTTAAGATCCTAAGAAGATGATATAACTAAGATAGTGTTTAGGAGCTAGTATGGGAATTTTGAGTATTTTTTTATGCCATTATATCTCACTAATGCTCCTATGGTGTTAAAAGAATTAATGAAAAAGATATTTCATTGATTGTTATACACTTTTATTTTTGTGTTCGTGGAATATATTTTGGTTTACACTAAACCAATGGATGAGCACTTAGACCATTTGAATATTATTCTTAAAACTTTTAGGGAACATCGTCTGTATTCTAATCTTTCCGAATGTGAGTTTTTGATTCAAGAAGTAAGGTTTATGAGATATATAATTTATGATAGGGGTATCTTAGTGTATTCTAAAGTGGTACATGTAGTTATTTCGTAGGAGTGGCTTATAAATGTGTTGGAGAAACAAATATTATTAGGGTTGGCTGGTTCTTAAAGGCAATTTGTTCGATACTTATCCATGATTTCATTTCTAATGATATCAATAACTCATAAAGGTGTAAATATTCAATGTAATGAAAAGTTTACAAGATATCTTGATGTGGTAAATTCACTTTAGCACTAGTTTTAATTCACCCAAAACTAGATTTTGGTTAGGATGTTTTCTATGATTCTACGGGGATGGGATTGGGGTGTATCTTGATGCAGGGGAGACATGTGGTATCCTATGCCTCTCTAAAGTTATAAACTCATGATAAGAATTCCCCTACCAACAATCTTAATTTGGAAGAAGTTATTCATCAACTAAAAACATGTTTTCACTACCTCTTTGGGGAGTGGTTTATGATATATACTAATTATAATAGCCTAAGGTGTATTTTAAATCAAAGAGATCTAAATTTGTGATAGAGATGTTGGGTGGAGTTTTTGGAGAATTATGATTCAAATATTTCTTATACTAGTAAAAATGGATGGTTATTATTGATTCATTAAGTAGGAAATTACTGACACAAGTAGTGAACAAATTAGTGGAATTGTAGTCATTGATGAGTTTCTTTCCTGAGCTGATCTTGGGAATAAAAGATTTTTATGGTTGGGTATATCTAACATCGCAAATGTTTGACTCATCATTTGATGACTGGGTTCATCATAAAAATATTTCTAACCATGACTACTAGATATATAGAAAAATACTTTATGGTGGGGAGACCTCAGGTCAGTGGTCTCGATTTCCAAGTGGAGATTCATGTTTTTGAAACTTGTTGGTTGTTCTTTTTCCCTTATGAATGTGTTGATGGATAGTGGACACTATAAAGACCAAAATTTTTAATTTTAAGACTTTTAAATATTTCTATATATATTTACTTATCTAGGTGCTGACACAACATGTGATTCTGAGGCCTGGTGTGCTAGGAATTAAATTTATAAAAATATTAAAAATATTTTATATTTCTCTTGCTCAGTTTCTTAAATAAAATATTATAACTCTAAAATATAAGCTCAAATCAAAAATATGACACCATGGTTGAGTGTAGAACTTGGTTTATACCCTAAGTGAGACCTAAAATGGGTCAGTTTAGGGTGTCTGGACATATCCCCATTGGTGGTATGTTTAGTGGATTAATTAATTAATTAATTCATTCATTCATTCATTTGACCTAAACTAAATTTATATAAGTAAAATTCCATGGAAAATCCTCTAGGGATAACCGCATAAACCCTGTGCAGATTATAGATCTTTTTCTCCTCATTTTGTTAGTGAATCGCCTTAGATGATGATGAAATGATGAATTAGAGTAGATCTGGATGTCTTAAAGGAAATGAATTCTTTGAATAATTTGTGGTCATGTTATTCAAAAATGAATGATCCAATATCTATTTAGTATTCGTGAATTTTTATTTCACACCTTCTATGGATGAATTAATTTATTTGAATCATCTTTTTTAGGATCTTTGCTATTTGTTGGTAAATTTCATGTCCCCATGTAACAATTTAATTGGATATTTCAATTTTTTATACCTTAAATATCCCCATTCTTGATTGCTAGGAATGAACATTTGGAAAATGATAGTTAATCCTTTTTTATTATGTCACTCTACTTAATTTTTTCACTTTCTTCACAAGTTAGACCCTGAGGTCCTGGTTCTATGTTTCTGAGCGGTACCAACCCGATCGAACCCCTGAAATCTTGATGAATTCATTAGTAAGGGTCATATTGATGAATCATACATATATCTATGAAAATTATGGGTTTTATAAGATTTTTTTTATCTATGGTCAATTAATGGATGGGGGAAAGGTTTGGGGCGTGTGTTACTTGCGACGAACCATCAATGATTGAAGGAATCATATTTTCTTCCACTAGATGGCCAGAAATGATAAATGGTTCTAGTTAAACTATATTCAGGTGGAATAATGGTTGAGTTCAAAGGAGGAAATAAGTTTTGAGGTATAGATCATAGATATATGATTTTTTGGAAAAAACTATACTACATGTTATGTGAGATGATGAGAACATGGTGTGTATCCCCTTGGCTAGAGTGGCTAGGGTTTCAGCAAATCATAAATATGGAATAACCTATTTCCCTCCTACAAAGTCATGTACCTCATACCTTGATGGGAGAGCTATGTGGAAGAACACATGGGTAATACCCCATGTAAGATTACAAGGACATGTACTGAAGTACACATACATAGGGTTAAGAAAACGAACGTGGACAGAAGGACATGTCCTGGTCCCAGAGGACATTCCACGTAGTCCACCATCAGAGTGGGAACTTCTACATAGATTGGGAGACATGTGATGGATAGGAACACAGATTTTGGACCACAAGTAGACTATCTTGAGTTTTCTTCCACATATATCATTATGTGGACCTCCACTATGGATTTTAAGATATGATGGGAAATGTTCTAGGAATGATTCTTATTGAGATGCCACTCGATGATGAAAAGATCAACAGAGGCTCCTATAGTATAACCCTATGATAGGCAAAGGTCATGGGTCATATTTAGAATATCTAGTGGAACCCTCCATCAAGATTGTGCATGGATCCCTGATGACTATAGTGGAACCCTCCTATTAGCACATAGCATGGGTCATCTTCAAACATCCTGAGTGAAACCCTATAGTCAATCTGGTCCTGGGTTCTCGATGACTTCTGTAGTTGAACCCTTCTACTAGGAAGGGCATGGTTCTTACATTGAATATCAAAGAAAAACCCTGATTTTCTCTAGGTAATTGGTCCTTTATCTACATATAGTGACCCTTAGACTGTGCAGTGTTGTGAAAATGCATGGTTAGACTTGGAAGGTCCCTTATGAGAAGATGTGTTAGATATTGGACATCATAGATGGACTTTTGGAACTATTGGATACTGTTCTTTTAGGTATGATCTATGAGATGAAGATCTATTTACACTTTCATTTTTAATTCTTTCGAATGGTCATATATATATATTCATCTGTATCCAAACCAATGGATTTAGTTACTCCCCTTGCATGGTATGTGAGGACACACATGGTATGACACATTCTTTCCATAGTTAGATTATCATGTTTAGATTCATCCACTATCCTAATATTGGTGGATAAAAATCAACGTATAGGTCATCTAAAAACAATGTTGATCCTCTTATGTTTGGATGAGGTTACTCTCTCTTTGTTTTTGTTGATCTGTTCTCTTTAACTATATCCTGTGTCATGCATACTATCTACTATATTTTCTATTCTTGTTGTATCTTTTACTACCCCCATTCAGTTTTCAGGGAGTCCTATTGGATATGTATATACTCACCACTACATGGCATTTTCCCATCTGTGTCATATTTTATGTAGAAGATGAAAAGGTCGGTGGTATCCTGCGAGGAGCTTAGGGATACTTGGGTGTTGTGGACCACATACGATGGTCGTATCTTAGATATTAGGACCCGAGATCTCTTAGATATTTTATTTTCTAGTTTTATCAGGTTGGGAAATATTCCTAGTTGGGTGTGTATTTTTTCCCTTTACTTTTCTGTTTTCACTATCATACTTTTATACACACTGATGGTCTTTCAAGCTTGGTTTACTTTATATATATTTCATATTTTTATTATTATCCCTATCCACATTTTTATTGAGATGGTCTGGTGTGTGAGAAAAATTACTTATGAAAGGTAATCCCATTTTGGATATTCCTTTTAGTGATTTTCATCACCCCTGGACTATGAAGGCGGGCTTGGGGTAGATGTAGCTCATGCCCCAGATTAATTTAGGTCATGAAAGAATGTTATTAGGGAAGGTTCATTCCTTGGGGCATTATTTAAAGTAGTACCCTTATGATGATTTGGTTATGATTAGTGAAATAGTCTCAATGTGTCTTGACTTCATCTATCAATATAGGCAATTCAGTGATGGTGCAAGGGGTCGACATATCCTTTCTCCAGGACCTTAACTACATGCTTGTCGACTTGGTATACGGAGACATTAGTTGTAGGGATCAATGATATATAAATAATATAGGATTTAGTTTTTGACTATACTTATTGATTCATCTCTCCATTGTTTTGTTATATATATATATATCTCATCTGACTGTGGTACGTCCTGATTAATCTCAAGATGCCTCCATGATGCCATCCATCCAAATATCTTTTATAGATCATGAAGACAATACAAAGGGAAAAGAGGGATTAGTCTAGGGATTATCTTGTAAGATTATTACTCTAGTTTTGAAGTTAATATCACATCCACCTGTCGAGGAGAAGATCATCCCAATAGAGAAGGATAAGGCTTCACACAGTTTTAGCATGCTATGTGAGTTCCAGTGCTAGAGGCTGCAAAGGTTCCACGGTTAGCCATATCCTCAGGTAGTAGAGGATTGGATAGATTCATTGGTCCATATAACCATGATCATTTTTACCTCGAAGGATCAGGTGGTTTCACTAGGATCAATCCTTTTCCACAGATTAGTTTGGCCCTGGTGGAGCCTTGTGGCACATATGCATGGCGAGTCGACACTCTCATGTCCTGACTTCAAATAATTGTTTCAGGAGGAGTACTACAACTCCTATTTTCCCTCATTTTCGAGTAAAGAGATTCTAAATTTCTGTAAGTGATGGATAATGGAGGTTAAGTATTCAAAAAGGATTACATATGTTACCTAGTACTCTCTTAACATGATACGTGATAGCTACTTCTGAGTATAGAATTTTGAGTAGGTAATCTACAGGCAGATCTGTGGTAGTGTAGTTCCCTTATACATCTCAACCAATGTTGGGGTGATGGATTGGGCACTAGTGACATAGATATATCTATTATAGAGACACAAGATAGCTAGATATGGTAGTGGGTATCATAGAGTTGAGTCATCTGCAGTAGCTAGTAGGAGCCAGTTGGCGGGATCTCAGCATAGTATATCCTTTTGCGACCAAAAGCAAGAACATAGTCAAGGTGTACATGGATGGTGAAGATAACATGGGAATATCATAGAGGGTATGTGCTATTCTTGTGATGAATGTGGTCACATAGCATGTGACTTCCTGACCAGATGTGCTGAGAGCAATGTAATATGGTTGAAGGACCACCGTAGTAGAGGCATTTCCATGATTAAATTTCATAGGTGAGGGTAGGGTGGTCTTTATGGAAGATGATTTGATAGAGTAGTAGGAGAAGATATGGGTGGTGTATGACACGATGAGATCTTTCCACCACCACCACCATGCAGAAAACATTAAGATTAGGGAGCAGGTGGTCAAGGATATGGATAATTGTTGATTTTAGTGGCTTATGACCCCACAACACACGAGATGATTAAAGGTATGATATGTGTTTATTATAATCTTTCTTAAGTATTATTAAACATAGTTTCTAGTTATTCTTTCATCTCTATAATTTTGATTCAAGAGCTAGAGCTTCGAGTTCTGGCACAATCCCATCAACTACGTCTTGACGTTCCTATAGGGAACACTTCTTATGTATCTTTTAGATGTCGATAGTGTGAGCTATTTCCAGGTGGATACATTTTAATATAAGACCTTTTGGTCATCATGATGGAACCATATGATGTCATATTTGTTATGTATTATATTTCCATGGTCTGATCCCAGATTGATTATCACCACAGACTATGAGGATGTAAACACACTGATGGGACGAGATTCACTTTTATGGGTGATTGAGATCCCATGGCAGGATAAGTGGGTTCTATGAGAAGGATGACACATCCCATAACCTATCTATTGGTGTGTATATAAATTGGTGCTTCATGCTCTTCATGAATCTGGATTCCTTCATTAGTGGAGGATTATATGGATTTCTTCCATGAGGACATTCTAGGACTACCTCTAAGGTGGTAGATGGATTTTGTCATCGACTTACATCTCAAAACTGCTATGATATCTTATGCAGCACACCTGATGGGCCCTACCGAGGTATGGGAGATATGGTTGTAGCTGGAGGACCTTGTGTGCCCTTGGGAATCTATAGTGTTTTTGATGAAAATGGAAGATGGGATCTTGCAGCTTTTACTGGATTATCGTCACCCGAACTAGGACATGATAAAGAACATGTACACATTTACAAAGATTTATGGACTATTTAACTAATTTTGAGGCACAATATTTTTCTTAATGATCAATCTATGGTCTAGATACAGTCTGTTGAGGTTTTATGAGGACGATATTCCAAATATGGCATTCCTATATCGCAATAGGAACTATAAGTTCCTAGTGATTCCATTTAATGTGATGAATTCCCCCACCATGTTTATGGATTTCATGAACCATATCTTCTTTCCATACAAGGAACAATTTTTGGTTGTCTTCATAAAGTACATACTCATGTACTCTGAATTAGAGGATAAGAATGCAAAGCACTTAAAGATGGTTCTAGATTTTCTTCTGGAAAACCATCTTTATGAGATGATCTCTTTGTGCCAGTTCTTAATTCATGGGTTTCAATTTTTAAAAAATTTATTTCTACGAATGGTTCAGACATGGAACCATCAAATATCAATTCATTTATTTGTTGGAATACACCTAAGAGTAAATCTAATGTGAGGAGAATTCTTAGCTTGAAAGGGTACTACAAGAGGTTTGAGGCAGACTTATCTAGAGTTATAACCCCTTTGACCTCCCTAATTCATAAAGGGAGTCCATTTACATACTATTATCTATACCAAAGGGCCTTCATGGAGTTGAGACTGAGGCATACATGTTCTCATGTGTTGAGACTACTAGAGGAGGGTGTGGAGTATGTTGTGTATTGTGATGTCTTAGAAGATGGGATTAGTTGCGTGTTGACACAGTGGTAGGAAATAATTGCATATGTGTTGAGGAAGCTGAGATCCTATAAGTATAACTACATGAATCATTACCTAGAGATATCATCATTAGTTTTATCCTTAATGGGTTAGATATAATACCTTTTGGGAGAGTTCTTTTTCATTTACTCAGACCATCAGAGTCTCAGGTATGTCTTCATATAGATGGACATAAAACATATAAAATGGTGATTATTAGAGTTCATTTTGGACTATGAAATATATATAATATATACACTAGGTAAGGGAATAATTGTAGTGGATAACCTTAGTAGGAAGTCCCAGTTTCTCTTAGTGAATGAGGCTTTAGAGCAGTTGGATTTCCAGTAGATGGCCCTAGTTGAAGAGGATGTTACATATTTTCTTTAGTTGATGGTGTCGACTCACCTACATCTCAAGAAAGTAAAAGAGTCCCAACTGGGAGACATTGACTATGAGGCCTTACATGATCAAATGTCCATAAGTGAATCACAATATGTATATTATGATTGAGGGATTCACTTCATATATTTCCAAGGATGGATGGTGGTTCTAGTAATGATACGAGAGGATTTGATGTAAGAGTGCCACACTTATCCCCTACATATAAATTCTGGTGTAGGGATGATGTACCAATACCTTCAGTGGTATTTTTGGTGATTCAAAAAGAGGAAAAATGTAGGTGAGTCCATCTCTTGGTGCCTCACCTATAATCATGTGAAGGATGAGCACCAAGTTATGGTAGGTTTGTTTCATCCCCTTGAGATCTCATAGTAGAAGTGGGATGATATATCTATGGTCTTTGTGATAGGGATTCCACCCACAAAGAAATACCATTACGCCATCTAGGTGATAGTTGATCAAATAACAAAGTTGGAAAACTTCATTTCTATCAACGATCATAGTTCAATTAAATGTTTTGGGTAGTTGTACATATGGGAGATCATTAATCTTATAGGGGTTCCCTAGATAATTTAATCTGATCCCGATGTTCAATTTATGTCATGATTGTGGAGAGGAGTATCAGAGACATTCAGGACCCAAATGAGGATGAGTAGAACCTTTCACCCCTAGACCTATGGTAATACCAAGAACACTATCCAGGTGTTGGAGGATATGTTGACTGATTTATATTAGGCATTTTCCAGAGCTAGGAGGACCACTTTCCATTGGTTGATACTTTATACAACAACAGGTACCACTCTACCATCCACATGAATTCTTTTGATGTTCTATTCAGGATACCCTTCTTGGTACACTCATGTTGGATAGAGATTAGTGAGACATATCTTGTGGGCCAAGATATGGTGCAAGTGATGATGGAGAATGTATAGGTTATCCATGAGAATATTTGTATATAACATTCCCTTGGTTCTCTTTTTTGGTAGCATGAGATTGTGCAGGAGATCTCGTGGGAGCGGGAGCGCCAGATGTGGGCTCATTATCCCGAGTTGTTTGTTTAGTTTTTCTTTTTGGGGATGAAAATTTTGAATGTGGGAATAAAGTAGAGACCAAAATTTTGAATTTAAATACTTTGAAATAATTATATACATATTTCTAGAGCTAGGTGTTGAGATAACATGCGATTATGAGACCCGATGTGCCTGGAATTAATTTTGTAAAATAATATTAAACATAGTATATATTGTGTCTTCTTAGTTTATTAAATAAAATGAGATATAACTTAAAAATAATATCATATTAAAAATATGGGACCATAGATGAGTCTAAAACTTGGTGTTTACCCTAGATGTGGCCTAAAATAGGTTAGTATGGGGCATCTGTATATCTCACCTGCTGGAAGAATGTTCAGTGGATTAATTAATTAATTAATTATTTCATTTTACCTAAATTAAATTTCTATAATAACAATACCATTAAAATACTAAAGGGTTAGCCACATAAACCCTTGGAATATTTCAAATAATATTCTCCTTCTTTGATTGTAAAATATCCTTGGATTATGATGAAATGATGGATCAGAGCATATAGGGATTCCACGAACACAACTAGTTCCTTAGATCATTTGAATGTGCTTTATTGAAAGAAAATCAATAAAATATTTATGTATTACACCTAAATTTTTGGTTAATGGACTCTTTGATGAAATTAATTGAACCTAATAATCATGTTTATGATCTACACCAATTAATGGACCATTGCATGCACCCACGTAATGATTTAATTAATTATTACAAATTTTTCAATCATGAATATCCCAATACTTGATCATTGGCCAATAACTCTTAGGAAATGATGGTTAAAACTTTTTTGTACCTATTCCCATCAATTTAATTATTTTATTCATCAGTTGGACCCTACGGTCTTGGATTGATGTTTTTGGGTGGTATCAAGCTTGATCAGACCCCTAGAATCATGACAGATTCATGAGAAAGGGACGAATCGATGAATCAGTCATAGATCATGATTATTGTGGGTTATGGAAGGTCATTTTGATGATTTGAGGTTAATTAATCCATAACTGAAGTTACATGAGTGTGCATTGGGTGTGATGGATTTTTAATGATCAACAGAATCAGATTTCTGACAATAGGATGGTCATAAATGTTCAATGGACCTATATCCACTATTTTCATGAGAAATTATGGCTGATATTCAAGGATGAAATCAGTTTTTAGGCATATATCATGGATTTCAGATTATTTAAAAAACCCAACAAGACGACGTGTACCGTGATGGACACACTACATATATCCCCTTGGATGTGAACACTATGGTTTCTGGAAATCATAATGATGGCACAAAATGTATCCCACTTACACATTATGTTCCTCATCCTTGAATTAATGAGTTGTGTGGAGGAACACTGGACAAGTAACCCATGGGTGATTACATGTATTTTTACTGAAGTACACATATGCTAGTTGAAAAACACAAATATAGCCAGAAGGACACGGCCAGATCCTGAATAGTTTGGACACACTATGTAGTCCACCAGAAAATCATAAACCTCTAAATGGATTGGTAGTTGTGTGCTTTTAGGTATATGGACATGTGGTGGAGTGGGACAACAATTCTTTTGGGTCCCCTCACACGTCATGTGCCCCGTGGCTCCCTTTAAGGAAACTTCATGTTTTTGTATCTCCTTTATTTAGACTCAGGTTTTGGCTCATTAGTAGCCTATCCTATGTGTTTTTTAACATATATTTAATTCATTCTATCCATTGTGGAATTAGATATATGATGTGAAATGTTCTGGTAAAGACATATTTTGAGGTGATGCTCGATGATAGTGGGATCGCCAGAGACTCCTAGAGTGTAACCCTCCTGTCAGTATATGGAATGGGTCCCTTATATACTTCCAAGTGGAACCCTTCATTTGGGCTAGGAATTGGTCCTTGATAACTATATTGGAACCCTCATGTCATCACAGGGCATTGGAACTCTATAGACTTCCCATGTGTGAAACTCTAGTGGAGCTGGGCATGGGTCCTCGATGAATTCCGGAGTGGAACCCTCCTACTAAGCAGGCCATGAATACTCCATCAACTATTAGAGGTGAACCCTCTTGTTGTAGAAAGGCATGGGTCCTCTACCCAGATATTTTTTCCCCTCGATTGTGTATCAATGTGATGAGGTGTAGTTTTACATGGATAACTACTTCTTATAATATGCATGAGATGTTGGGAAACATAGATGGACTATTGAAACTATTGGGGACTTTTCTTCCTGGGAAGAGATATGGGATGGAGATCTCTTTACTCTCACATTTGGTCTTTTTTTGACCGATCATATATATATTCATTTATATCAATACCTTTTGATTTGGTTACTCTCCTTCCATGGGTTTAAAAGACATGTGGGGTATGCCATGTGGTTTCTATGTTTAGCTTCTCATGGTTGGATGGTCTCCTATCATTATATAGGTGTAAAAGACTCTACATTAAGTTCATCTACACACTGGGTTAACCCCCTTGTGTTTGGATGAGGTTACTGCCTCTTGGTTTGGGTTGAACTAGTCTCTTTCACTATATCTTACATCATGTGTACTATATACTATATTTTCTATTCCTATTTTATCTCATACTACTACCCCTTCATTATTAGGGGTATCCTACAGGGTATGTATATGATCACCCCTGCATGCAATTTTCCGACTGTGTTGTGTATTATGAAGACGACGGATAGGCTCATGTTGAATTCAAAGGATATTAGGGATACTTGAGCGTTGTGGACTACGTACGATGGTTGTATCATGGATATTAGGAGTTGAGATCTCTTAGTATTTTACTTTTCTAGTTTTCTTATTTTGGGACATATATCCGGTTGGGAACGTATTTTTCCCCTTTACTTTTTGGTTCTCACTATCATGCTATGGTTCACCCTAGATGTTTTTTATGACTGGATTAATTTCTATCTATTTAATTTATTATTATTATTATCCCTCTTCACTTTTTTCATTGAGATGGTCGTGTGTGTGAATACTAGTACATAGAAAAATTCCACCCATATAATATATTCTTTTTGGTTCTTGTCGCCACACCCTGACCAATGGATGTGGTCTTAGGTTAGTTCTGGCTCGATCCTCGGCTTGAGTCAAGTCATGATAGACATCGTTCATTCAGGTCAATACACTCAGGTGCTACCAAGAGGTACAATGATTTGAGACCTTAGTATTTGTGGATGGGGATGATATTTTCAATTACGGATTTTGTATCATAGTTTATTACTTATTACATAATTAAGGTTGAATACCTAAGACCTACCAGTTTTATCTAACCTTTTCCTATTCCAGTATGAAAATGGGATGATATTTCCATGGATTTTTTAGTTGGTTTACTACTGAATCCAATTATGAGGGATGTGATTTGGGTGATCATTGATCAAATCACAATATAGGTGCAATTCCCTAGTATAAATTAGATGAAAAAGATTTAATAGCTTGGGTACTTGTATATTTGATAAACATTGAGGCTTCATGGGGTTCTATCTACAATTGTTTGTAACAGGGACCCGAGGTTCATATCTAGGATTTGGAAAGGAATATAGGTAGTGATGGGTTCCAAGTGGAAATTGATCATATCATACCATCCATATAGGGATGGAGAGACACCGAGAGATATATATGTTCTTGAGGATATACTCTAGGATTTTGTGTCTCATTATAATGGTTATTGGGTAATGAAGTTTCCTTTAGTCATGTTTTCCTATAACAATAGTTATCAAAATTCAATCAGAATATCTCCCTTCAAGGCTTTTTATGGGTGGCTATGTCGATCTCCCTTATGATGGGTAGAGTTGGGAGAGGGGTCTTTGGTTTTGTCAAGTCTTTCCCTGGAGATTATGGAGAGGTTGTAGTTGATCCATGAGATATTAACCAAAAAAAGTTGTCATAAATCTTATGTGGACTATTTTCACCAACCATTGGAGTTTAAGAATGGTTATAGGATCTTTCATCGAGTTTCAACTCCTTTGGGACATCATCATTTTGGTAAGCATGGGTAAGTTGGAACCGATGTTTGGGGAACCCTTTGATATCTTTGGATGAATTTGATAGTTTGATCATTGGTTGGAATTAACATATCATAACACCTCTATCCATGATGTGTTTTATGTTTTCCAGTTGAAGAGGTGTTGACTAGATCCTTCCCTTGCGATGGAATGGGAGGATGTCGATCTTGATCCTCACATCACTATGGTTGAGAAACCAATTTAGATTATGGGTCACAAAGAGAAGGTGTTTGTGGTAAAATGACTCCTTTAGTCTATGTATTATGGTAATGAGGATGAGATATGCATTATATATGGGAGTGAGAAATATTGATGAAGAATTAATGGCCTTAAATTTTTGTGATTTTGTGATTTTGAAGACTTTTTTTTGTATGGTGGGGATATTTTAATCCCCTATTACCTACCTTCAGGTACGCTTGGTTTTTTTGGTTTCCCTTTTTGTTTTGGTGAATTGTGTGATTTTATAGAATGGGGATCCCTCTCTAGGGAAAATTTCATAGAGTTAAAGGATATAAGTTTATTTTAATTAATTGTGTTTGGTTATAAATGAGTAAGTTTCTTTAAAATGTTCCAATTAGGGCTAGAGAGCCTTATGATTTGGTTCAGAGGTTTTCTATAGAAACCAAAGTAGAACACTACCTACTGGACACATTCACTTCATGAATGGGTTACACAATGTGAACATGTTATGGGGATGATGTTGTGAATATCATGTAGGGCATGAAACATTTACATTCTCTGGAATATTTACATATCATGAAAATGTCGATCGAGATTTATTTTAATTCGAGGTGATTCCTTTCTTGGGGCATTTTTTAAATTTTTGATTTCACACAATTAAAGGAATTCTGGACATGAATTACTTGATTCTAGTAGTTTTAAATTAATTGAACACTGAAATATTTCTTTTTCATTTAATTGTTAGGATTCCCTCTCAATCCCTATAGTGATTTTTGGTGATTTTGTGCAGTCCCACTACATCTATGTTGCTCTATTTGGTGTTTGATTCGTATGGTGGTTGTATTACATATCCCTAGTTAGTTTGTTTTTGCTTCTTCATTTCCTTTGGTCATAGAAGTGGCATTAGCTGTCTTTATGTTTCATATTTGTGATCTATTGGTGTTTTATATTGATCCTTTTTAGATTATTACCATTCCTTATCTTTCAATGGAAGATCTGTGGATTCTCAATTTCCATTATCAAAGGTAGATAGGTTTTCATCATTTTTGAGATAAGTGTAGCTACACTAGTGTTTCCAATTCATGAATTATTAAATATACGTGTTGATCCCTTTAAGGTATTCATTGAGTGGATTTTATTTGGTTAAAAGGGGTTTTAATTAAATGTGTCCATGGTTTTGGAAATGGTTAAAACAAACCTAGCTCATTGGGAACATTGGGTGAATCGGGGAATAGATGATACCCTAGTTTGTGTGGCACCACTAGGGGTAACATTTATGATATCAATACACTATGGAAAGACTCAAAATCATTTGTAACCAAATTATTCATATTTTAGGATTATTTTATGCATAGTACGTATTCCCATAGTCTAAGGCACAAATGGCATGCTTTGTATTTTATACCTATTTTATCACACGATGGTTTATGTCATGGATATTTTTTCACATGTTTAATTTACATTTTTTCTTTTATACCTAATACATTATCTATATTTGGTGAATATGGTTTAATTGTTTTTGGAAAACTGGAATTTTATGGTTTTATTTATGAAAATTTGTTATAATGTGTTTTTCTTTCAGTATAGGCCTTGTGAATTATAGATATTAGAAGTAATGTAGATTATTTGGTGGTATCCCATCTGGATCTGTGCTCACATCCTACTTTTTTTGGGTATTTGTAGATAATTTTTCAAGACTCAGGAAATGGGAAGGGCATCATGTATCATAACAAGTTCTTTTTTCTTTTACCTTCATAATGGGATGGTTTGGAGGTGACGGTTGGTCATATGGAGAGTTTTTCGTCTTTTCTTTCCAAACATTTTTTGTTTATCCTATTTGTCATGGAATGTTTAGATATTATTGTAAACAATTATTTCGTGTTGTACATTGGTTGTATGTATTTTTTAGTTATTGTCAAGACTTGTTTCTATTATCTTTGTTTTACTTCACATTATGATGTTCGGCTCATGTGGATGGTTTAGTTACCTCGGGTTGGTTCGGTTGGGAAAATATCGCTTAAGGTAACATTGTAGGGTTTTTAGGTTGATTGTGTTTGTTGAAAAAAAAATCTTCTAAGTTCAAATATGGAGTTATTGTGATATTTTTGACACGGTACATTGAAAAAGGTCCAAGACAATGGAATGGATTTACTATGAGTGATATATAAAATTTCCATAAACAAGGTGGTTTTGTTTCCATGTGTTTTCAAAATTCTTGGGGTCCAAAGTTTATAGGATGGCTCAATAATCACAAAAGTTGTATTTTCATGAATGAAATATAAAAATAAGGCAAATTAATGAGTTCTGAAAAGATCAGAGTTTCCTGAAGGTAAGGATTTATCAAATGAATTCATTGTCACGAATACTGGGTTTCATGAAGGTGTAGAGCATCGTGAATGTGAAATGGGATGAAGGTAAATCTTCATGAATATGAAAAGTGGATCATCACGAATGTGGGAAGGTTGGATGAAAAATCTCCATGACTATAATAATTGTATCATCACAATTTCATGAAGGTTTGAGGGTGAATCTATGTAACTATGAGAAGCTTTGCAAATAGGTAAATTTCTCTAGTACTTCCCAAAAATATGGACGTTTTAGAATAATATTAGAGAGAATTGTGAAATTGTGATGAAGTGGATTTAATATTTTGAAACAATAGGAAACACTTTTAAATACTCCTCTACCCCCCCCCCACCTCACAAAAGGATAGGAAGACATAATGAATATTCTAAGGCTCTAAATTTGCGAAGGTGATTCAGGATGGTTGTTCTTGAGAAAATGTTTGTGAATAAATGAATTTCACAAATTCTATGAAGTCTGAACAAATTTTTTAACCCTCATAAAATTATTGAAGTTCATGAGGGATATAAAAAAGAACGATAAAAATTTGTGAGCTTCGTGAAGGCTAAGTGAGCTTGGAGAATAGATGTTGCCTCAAGAAGGCTGATTGTGCTTCATGAAAGAGGTGATCTTTGAAAAGTTGATGGGGTTCATGAATGCAATATATACTTATAGAGAATTATTATGTTTTGTGATGGGTGTGTCAGATTTTTGATGTTAGTAAGCACCAAAAAAGTATTGAAAAGGTATTTCCTAGTAATATGTGGTAAAGTGGTATTAATCAAATGTATAAAAGTGGGACTCCAACATAACATCTACCTACAGTTAAAGATATATTAATTATTGTTAATTAATGGACCTATATGTCCATAAAATATGTTTTAATAATTTCCAAAGTAGTGTGAAAAGGAATAAGAATAAGATAATCCCATCCAATGATAACGATCCTTATAAGGGAGATTGAGGGTGTGGCCCTTGGGAAGTAGTGAGATATCCCTAAAAATATAAAGTGAGGATAGTCATAGAAGTATTATAGACTAAACCTTATTTTGGTAGTGATAATTAATGGAATTGGTACAATGGAACATTTTTATCGTATTCTCATTGTATGTATCCTAGTGAGGGTGAACTGAGTAAAATTGATGTGTCTCGTGCATTATTTCATTTCTGTACATACATTTCTACGAGAAAGGGATAGAAGAGTGTTTTGTTCAACAACAAAACAATATTTGATAGAGAAGTTGTTTTAATTTTTCATTCCCTAATTCACCCTTCTCTCAGGGACTTTAACCTTATTGGGCTAACAACTGGTATCATAGAAAAGGATAATTTTAGTGTTTCTCTCTAAGGGGTTCAGTAGAGGTTGTCAATCATAAAGTTATTTCGATCTTTAATGGAACCAATTTTTGATAATGGAATAATTTGATGTTGAACTACTTTAGATATTTATGACTAGTTGTCATTACTATAGTGATGAATGGTATTTCATCTAGTGTGGATGATGGTGCTTTATAAGAACCTGGTTGAAGAATATTGGATGCCGACACCAATAAAATCAATGCTTTAGGGGGAGACTTATAGAATAAAATATGTATGAAGGTGATCTCATGTTTGTAATCACATTCTATATGGGAGAAATTGATAAATATTTTTGTGGAGTACTTAAAATTAATTGAAGAAAAACTACAGGTTCAATGGAACAAGTATAAGGATTTTCTAATGCACCCTGATGATTCTTTAGATACATTCTTTGATCGAGTAAATTTTTTTTTGGAATAGATGCATTCAATTAGAGATATTATTAAATATTTAATGATTTTCAAGAGCATCTTGAGAAAACATCAACCTCGATTCAATATGAATTTTTCTTTATTGGAAGATAAACATCTGAATAAGATGAAATTGTATAGCTTGCATAGTGATATTATAGAATACATGATGAGGAATGATGATAAAGTTGTTTTGGAAAAAGGGAAGTCCAAATAGGTGTCACTAAAGTCTATGAAAAATCTCACTATTGAAGATATTCAATAGGAAGACAATGTGGGTGGGTTCATATCAATCCTCTCCTAAAATCTACAAAGAGGAAGAGGAAAGTTCAAAATAAACCTTCTATTTGCATGCTTTCGATGTGGAAAGATTTGACATATTACAACAAAGTTTCCTTATAATAATTAATTTGATGATGAATATGACAATTAAATTCATTGGAAGAATTATTAAACTAATGTGAAAGGTAGTTGATGTACCATGAAAAGTTTCTTAAAAAATAATAATCTTCTTTTAAAAGAAGATGATAGTTCAGAAGAATCTGAGGTAGAAGAGATGAAGGACTAAAAGGATCATGATAAAAATGATATGGTGGTAGTTTTTAGAAATTCCCAAATAAGGGAAGATAATAAAAATGATGAAGAATACATCAGATGAAGATTTTACCTTTAGATAGAATGAAAATCCTCTCTTTAGGATATAGATGTTTGGAGGGACAAAATGAAGAAATCCAAAAAAAAATTGTTCATGACCCCAAACTCTATATGAATTAGTATGAAGAATAGAAGTATGAAAATATGTAAGACCTTTAAAATCTTAGTTCTTCAATTTTAGAAAAATTATAAAATATTGGTTATTACAAAATAAATACTGAATAATAGAAAAGTGAAATTTATGGTTTGAATAAAATGATGAAAGATAAAATCAAACTCATTGAAGAACTTGAAGGGGAAGTCTTCGGCATATGAAGAAGTGTAAGAGAATGGGAAAAGTTTTTTGACTCTCAGTATGATATCTATAAAGTAGATCATTCAGGATATAGAAATGATGGGAGTGGAGCATAGAGGTCCATAATAACAGAAGAAATATTCAAATCCAAATTATAAGGATGGTATGAGGCTTGATAAAAAATAGAAAGCAGTAAAGGTTGAATTCATACCACAAGAAGCTTCTCTAAGATTGATGATTGATTTGGGAATGAATCAAAATGAGAATATACAAATAACCCAAGAGACAACTAGTGGTGCAGCAGTAACACACAAGAATGCACCATGAATTAGATGTTATTATTTTGAAAAAATGAGATACTGACATAATGCTTGTTCCATAGATAAGAGGTACCAAAATGAATAAGTGAAATAGAGGGTTCCCTATAAAGATCATTATTCCAGGATGTTAGTTGATGGTCATTATTTCGAGTGTGGAGGATTCTAACACATTGATAGATATTTCTCATTAATAATGTAGATAAATGTGATGAAGTAGAATTAATGTGTTCATAAGAAGAAACTCAATGTTTCATCAAATGAGGTAAAAAAACCAATTTTTAATAATATAATATGAAAGAGTTCCATCATACTTTGAGCATCATCAAGAATATAATTCAAATACATGGATTAGAAATCAAAGAGATGAACATGCAATGGTTGTAGAGATTTATTTCAATGAATCTAATTGCAATGGAATATAGAAAATTGATAGTGGATGCACCTCCCATATGAAAACAAATATGGAACTAATGAAAGTTATTAGATATGAAAAAGAAGGTATTATAAGATTTGGTAATGATGAAGGCCTGAAAATTATTAGCTCTAGAAAAGAAAATTTTTGGAGGAAATACATGAGATGTGAATATGAATTAGTTGTTGAAGATCTCAGTCACAACTTTCTATGTGTAAGTCAATTGTGTTACTTAGGGAATTCTATAATATTTTAAAAGAAATTATGTATCATTATGTAAAAATATAGTGTAGTTTTTTTGCGTGGAAATCGTACGAAGGGGAATCTTTACCTTGTAAGTAGAGAAGAAGATATGCACTTTTTTCAAGGAAGAAGAAAATAGGTTATGGTATAAATGCCTTGATCATTTTATCCAAAAGTATTTTGAATATCTGGTGAAATGTGATGTTGCTCGAGACCTCCCTAGGTTATCATGTGATCATACTCATACGTATGATGTTCTTAAATAGGGGAAGACTATTCAAAAGTCATGTAAGGAAAATAAGAAAATTTTAAAAAAAGTGCTTGAGTTTGTTCCTATGGATGTGTGCAGACCAATTTCATGAAGATATGTTTATGGGAGGTGATATTATGTTATCTTAGTTGACATTTTAGCATAATGTCATGGGTTTTAGTTGTTACCCACAAATCGGAGGTGTTCAGTTGCATAACAAGTTATTGATGGGAAGTTGAAAATATGCAAGGTAATAAAATCCCAAAGATTAGAAAAAAATAATAGAACATAATTCACAAATATCCAAGTGGAGGATTTTCATGAGAAACATTGGATAAGGAATCAAGTTTTAGTAGTAAAAAATATATAGAAAAACCGGGTAGTTGAGAGAAGAAATCAGATTATCAACAACATGGATAGAAAAATGCACATTAGAAAGACTTTCTAGAGAATTTTTGTAAATAATCAGCGATAATATCAGACTATATATAAAATAAATAAGTATTATTTTTAAAATAATAGAGTACTTCATATGAGCTAAGGTATGAAAATAATCTAACGTTGAAGTAATTTTGAGTCTTCATAAGTAAATGTTTTATTCTCAATAAGGAGAAACATAAATACTTTTAATCCCATGGAGATTAACGGATATTTCTCAGATACTCAAGAACAAGAAAATCTTATGAATGTTTTGATTAGTTTTTGAGAATGGTAGTTGAATGAAATGATGTAACTATATTATAGAATGAACAGAATCTTCAGAAAATACATGATCAGTTTTAGGAGGATATTGATGAAGAGATAAGTAGCTTGGGGGAAAATCTGGTTACTGAAGTTAACTCATAAGAAGATCTAGATGACAGAGAGGATTAACATAAATTTATATCTGTAAAAATACTGAATATTCAATATGAAATTTATAGACAGAAGATAATAATTGACTAGAAAATTCCAGTGTAGACAAGAACGATGAAGACTCTAAAACAAGAATCGTTATTATCACAGGTAGATGCTAATTTTTTTGTGCAAGTAAATGGATATTTCAACTAGGTTTATGATATGAGTGATGATCTTGACCCAATTTAAAAGAATTAGACATGTGAGATTGTTTCGAGGCCAATATATAAGAATGTCATCACGAATAAATTGGTCTTTCACAACAAGATGAATGAAGATAGTGTAGTGATTCAAACCAAAGAACGACTAGTGTGAAAAGGGTACTCCCAGATAGAGTGTATCAATGTTGATGAAACATTTTAAACTATTACAACGTTTGATACAATTATATTATTATAATCCATAAGAGTACAAAAAAATTTCAATATTTTCTAGATGGATGTCAAGTCAACATTTCAAAAGGGGGTTCTGGAAGAAAAAGTGTATATCAAGTTGACATATATTTTTCTCATTCATGTAGAAGATAATAGACTAGTTTGTATAAGGAAGTCCCTATATGGGATTAATGAAGCACCAAGAGCATAGTATTTATGGATTACTTAGTTTTTTAAGAAGCTTAGTTTTTTCTTGGTGGAGTTGATTACAATCTATATATAAATAATGCACGTAATCAAAATATGTTGATGATAGTGTATGTAGGTGACATAATATTTGGTGGATCATATAAACAATAGTGAAAAATTCTCATATTATTCATGAAATTTTAATTTTAAATGTCAATTATTGATGAACTAATGTTTTTCCATGGTTTATAGGTGACATAATGAAATAATGGCACATTAATTTCTCAATCCAAATATTCCCCAGAGGTTTTGAGAATATTTGGGATGGAAAATTCCAAGGATATTATGACTCCAGTGGCTACCTGGATGAAATTTTCATTAGATTATGAGGTCAATACAATTAATATCATAGAATATAGTCAAATAATTGGTAGTTTATTATACATGATAGAGACAGTACCTGATATTTTTTCCATATGCCAATGAGAAATATGTCAAAGAAATACCAGAGAAATACACTTACTTTCCATAAAAAATCATACTTTGGTATATCAAGGGGATGGCGGCTTTTGGTTTCATGTACAATAAAAAATTTCAGCAAGAGTTATTGGGCTATACAAATACAGATTAGGCCAGATCAGCAGATGATAGAAAATCAAAATAAGGCGGTGCATTCTATCATGGTGGATTGTGTATTTCTTTGATAATAAAGAAATAGTATATCATTTCATTGATCACCTCAGAAGCTATATATATTTTGACTAATAAATATTTCATGATGTTATTATACATGAATTAGTATCTTGAAGATATGGTAGTTGAAGTGAAGTCCCTGATCAGAATATATTGTGGTAATTCATGTTCTATAAAACTTGAAAAAATCCAATCCACAAAACATGGATGAAGAAAATTGAAATAATGTATAATCTTATTAAGTAGAAGGTATATCAGGGACTTTTGAAGTTGTATTGTGTCCCTATACAACTACAAGTTACGGACATTCAGACATAAGAAATACAAAAATAAGCATTTGAACATCATCGACTAGATCTTGGAGTTGAGTTGACTCCCCGTACCTAAAATAGTGTTGATGTGGGAACCATATAACCAAGCTATGATGTGTTTTTACCTAATATGTTGATATATGTTTTTAACCCTATTGTAGGCCACCATGAAGTGTCCATTAGGTTTGTTAACAAAGGGAGAGAAATTGAGGCAATAAATGGGGACAAAATGTCTTATTCAGGACAAGGAAAAAGCTACTAGAGGAGAAATAAATAAGGGGGTGTTCTAAATCAAGATATTAAAAAGATAATTAAAAAATGTTTATATATCATGATATATGGGGCTCATGATGATATCAGTTTAGTGGTTTTTGAATGAAGTAATTCATTGATGAAATTTTCATACTACCTTGTTTCTCATACTGAGCATGGATAAGGTGGTCTTAGAGTGTCTGTTGGGTAAAATCTATCATCTTTTTCTAAATCACATGAATAAAATGTTGGTAGAATATGTAATAATATTTAACAAGGTATCAAAATATGAAGTGTTTTAAACAAACCAAAATGGGGATATTTTAGAAAAAAATCATCAAGGTAACATTGCTGTGTTTTTAGGTTGATTGTGTTTGTTAAAAAAATATGTTTTCAAAGTTAGTTGTAGTGTTTTGAAGAGTTTTTTGAAAGCATATGTTCACAATGATCCAAGACATGTCAATTTATTCTATATAAGTGATAAAAAAATTTATATGTAAAATTTATGAGTTTCATAAATATTGGTGTTTTGTGAATGTAAGGGGATTTGGAAAGGAATTTGGTGTCACGAATGATGGGTTTCGAGATGTTGTGAAGAATAGCGTGAAGGAACCAGGCGTGAAACGGAAGCCCCAAACAGGTGGGTTTTTAAAAAATTTCCCCCAACAATCGACAAAATCTTGTCAACATCAGCGAAATGATGCATAGTTAAAGCTGAGGATCACGCGTGAAGAGTTTTAGTCACCAAGTTAAACCTTAAATACCTAATTTAGATCCAAATTCGTGCATGATGTATTCTCGTCATTGTTGATTGATTCCTGAAGAATCTGAAGCTGAATTCCTCTATATCTTCCACACACACTTCAAGAAATCTACAGGAGCACCGATCATCAAATTTCGAGTGCTAGCATGGATATCTGACGAACCCTTCAACTCTCCAACGATCATTGCATCACTTCTCTTGTGATTCCTGAGAGAGAGATTGATCATAACTCTTTGGATATACATCATCTCTCTCTAGAACATGGGAGAGAGAAAAGGAGAGATAACTCCCATGAATAGTGTTTGGAAAACTCCTATCCTCTTTTATTTATAGTGTCAAGTAATTACCTGGAAATCCCAACCCAGCCCATGAATAATCAATGCACTATTGACAACATTTTATGAATACTAATCTGAGTCATAAATATTATTATCATTTTCTCGTAATATATTAAATATATTACATGACCATAATTGAGTCCAAAACATGACTCTTAATTCCCATAAATATTAATTGAACCTTGATTATTTTATATATTCGTCAATTAATATTTTCACATATTTACTTAAAACTCATAAATAAATTAATAAATAAATTAGACGCTCATTATTCTATACTTGAATAATATGAATTTATTTATTGAATTGGTGATTGTTTTTCCTATGAAAAATCCTGAACCCTAGTGGTGGGTCCCACCATGTCCAAATATCCTATTTAACTGAATATGGAAAATTCTCGAATACACTATTGTGTGAAACCCTCTAGCCCCTTATCTCGATAGCAATTAATATTATTCACAGACCAAGAGTGGGATCAAGAAGCCAATCATGGCCCTTAAAGAGATAAGGATTGCCACAATAGTGACAACCAACCTATGAACACACACTATGTAAGATAATATTTTATTTCTGTAATATCATATAAAGAAGGATTCACTCATATATCATATCCCTTTTCTCGCTTAATTGTTTCTTGATCTAACTGGATTGATTTACTCTCGACTTCCAAGGACATGGTCTTATGAAGGTACTTCCATCCTTATCAACATGTCTTGGGATATATTAATTCCATAATTCAGAAGTGACAAATCCTTTACTGACCATTCAACCAATGTCATTCCACCAATGACACACCCAACACAAACTACCTCTCCACAACTTCATTGCCATGGTTTTTGTAACACCCTATGATTTTATGAATTTTTTTTTTAATTTCATTAATGTCTTGTGTTGTACGCTACACCAAAAAGAGCTTGAACAACAAGCATCCATGACTTGACTTGCATTACACGCAATCGTGACCTTCCTCGATAGACTGTGTAGTACGCAATACCGAGTTTCACTAAATGAGACATTATTATAATATTATTATGAACTAGCCATTATGAATAGTAATACCAACTTTTTAAAATTTTATAAATTTTATCTTTCAAAATGGACTTCATTTTTGGATTCGGAATATCGAAATTATCTTAGGGTGAAATTTTGGTACTTTTTGGATAACTTTCATATTCTGATGAATAGTGAAAATTACTAAATTTTAATTAAAAACAACTTTTTTAATCGAAATAATTAATAGTGATAAATTATTAATTTGAGTGGTTTTAAAGTATATTTAGAATATATTTTTACAATTTAATACAATTTTGGTCATTGGATGTAATTTTACATTTAAACCAGACATAAACAAGTGTCAATCTTTTGATAGTTATTATCTCTTAAGAACACGCTATTTGTTTTGATGACAGGAATTAATTTTTAAATTAATTAATACAACTGATATGTTTTGAATTTGGTAAAATAGACATAAATTTTAAATTCGGAATATCAAATAATTCTTAGGCTGAATTTTTGGTATTTTTCTGAAAAACTTCAATTTTCGATGAATAGTGAAACCACTTAGTGGTAGTTAAAAAACTGACTTTTTTTAATTCAAATTAAAATTTTCCACTTCTGTGAATTGAATTTCAAAAATCCTAGAGACACGGTTAATATCAAGGACTAAAATTAGGTTCAATGAGATGAAAATAGTTTTTTGTGAACAATAACTTTTTACTTTTATTTAGCACGGTTAAAAGTAAATAGGATAATTAAGGGTAAAATGATATTATTATTACCCTAAAACATGTTCTAATTGTATTGGATAAGTTTAATTCGAACAAAAAAAACCTTAGGAATAAAATATGTCCATTTATACCCACTTGTATTAGATTAGGAAATTTAATATTAATTTATTTAAAGAAGGGTTAAAATAGTTAAAATCAAAGTTTAATAAGTAAATTATTTTTAATATAGGGTTATAACTAAGATAAATTCAACTATAAATATTAATTATAAATCTATAAATATTTCCTACATAATGGAATTTTATTTAT
This sequence comes from Viscum album, assembly GCA_963277665.1. NCBI lineage: Eukaryota > Viridiplantae > Streptophyta > Magnoliopsida > Santalales > Viscaceae > Viscum > Viscum album. Next base: position 1,059,806,698 of record OY728133.1, read on the forward strand.
AATTTTTATACATTAAATAATTTAATTTATTTATGACACAAAGATAATGCAGTAATTATTTTATTAATGAAATATTTACATAATTGATATTATAAATACCCAAATAAATACAATTTGAGACTTTTTATGAATTTAAATAATTTTATAGGTTAATATAACATGTTATTTTTTATTTAATTAACTTTTTTAGAACTAATAAATTTTTTATGATTTTCAAAAAAATCAATCACCAAATAGTGTCAAAATTGACATAAAATAGTTTTTAAAAAAAATGTTATATTATTAATTGTTATTTTATTCCTAAAAATATATGGTTCGAAATAATGACTTAGATAAAGATATATATATTAATAATAAACAAATTGGGGTTCTTTTGGCTTGTTATAGTAAGTTTATTAACCTTATAGTGTAAGAAAACAAGAAGACACGAAAAAAGTAAAATTATTTAACTTAAGGTTAGATCTAAATGATAAGGTTAAAATAGAAACCTAAACTTGTATAAATTCTATTGGATGAGAGTATTTTGACCCATACCCACATTAGATTCGAAATGAATCAATTTGGAGCTATTAAAAACCTAATATGACTTTATAATAAAATAATATTTTTAGTTTTTCCAAAGGTGCCCCTCTCCTCCCTTATAAAAGGGAACCTCCTCCCTCTCTTCCTCACACCACTTTGAGCCTTCAAGCTCTACCAAAACCTGAAAATTTCTCTTCTCCACTTCTATAGAAACATACTAGAGGTCCTGGTCTTCTTCAAAGACCAATTTTAGTTCCCTAAGATGAGGTCTCAAAGAGGCGCTTCAAAGAAGAGGTAATGTCCGTTACCGATTCTTTCAACTTTATTTCTTCTTCCACTTATTATTATTAGGTTGTTTCATTATGAATTAATAACATCAGTATAACTCATATACTGATATTCTATTATAAGTATGAAACAACCCTATTTAACCATCTATACATCCTACGGAAAACAAAATCCCCGCACGTGCGTACGTACGGAATACCGTCTCCACGCTGTGCTGAAATCTGTTTTTCCACCAACACATTACATGGATGGGTATAATGGTGTAAAGAATAACTATATATGGTTATTATAACATCATACTGATTATGATATATTATACCGTCCACTCCAATTCTATTCAATAATTATGGGAATGATATCATCGCTCGTGCGTACGTACGGACTACCGTCTCCACGACGCGATGAGATTCATTCTCCATGTTAACCATACATGAATGATCATAAAGTTTATATAATGAATAAAAATGAAATATATGAAATAATAATTCTACTGGATTTATGTATATATATATGTATTTCATCTATTTAGTTTCATTCAATTCAATAATGGAACGAAAACAACATTCATGCGTACGTACGACCTACCGTCTCTATGAACAGTGTATTTCATTCCTTTTATTGATCTATAATATATATATGTATGTGATGAATATATATTATATATAGACCATGTTTTAAATTCTTGAATTATTTAAATCAGGATATAAGTAATAATATCAAGAACGACAAGTCGAAACACATACGATAAATGAAACGATTTTACCCAAAACATGGAATTTACAAAAGAATGGGTAATATAAAGTCATAAGTGAACCATATATGATATCAAAATAATGAATATGATTCTGTAATAAGTCAATGAAATTATTTAAATCATTATACAGGAGTTTCGGATATATACGAAGCATATCAGACATAAGGTAATGGATTATTTTGCAAATCTCATTTTTATCCAAGATTACTTATTCGTAAATATTTACTTGGGTTATTTCTATCATCCAAGTCCATGTTTTATAAAAGTGTTTTCATATATGTTTAATTTCCTTTTTACCCATTTTTTAATTTTACCACATGTTATGAATGAAATCTCATTTTTTTACCATACGAGGTACTTTTTGACTTTTCTGACAAAAATACGAGAAAAATGTTATTTTTTAACTTATACAGCGTGAATGAATTTTTACGGTTTCATAATGCCTTATTTTTATGAAGATTACTCTACAATATTTCATGACTATTTTCAAAAAAATCATTTCTTATAAAATTTCAGGGAATTTTGAGGAAAGAAAATGATTTTGAAGAAGAAAGGATATTTTCCTCAAGAATTCTTTTCAAGTGTTTTGTCAAAAATATTTTACATCTAAGATGAAATTATTTCATATGTCTCTATGATTTACATGGTTTCAATTTTATTATGATGAAATGATATCCATTTGTTTTATATGGATTATGTTATAATGGGATGATTTTTATGAAACCCATTTTAATTCTTTGGGTTATGATGATTGTTTTAAGTTTATTTTGTGGCACAAGTAAGAATGATTTCATTATGAGATGGTTGGGACCTATATCTCCCTCCAATTCATTGGGTAGAGATTTATATCTCATGAGATAGACATGGCTGTATTGGTAAGTTAATCCGGTTTAGTGTTACATGACTGAAACGAGGAGTGAACTCGATTCAGAAAGGGAATTTGTCCACTAAGATGGTTTTTGAAGAAATGCCTTGGCTACTATGGAAGTCATAACATGTGTTGAATGGTTTCCACAATTACATGTTTTATTCCCATTATATTTTATCATGATTGATTTTCCATTATGATACATGCCTTACGTACTTCCACGATTTATGTCATTGCTCAATATTTTGATGTTTAAATATTATGTTCATGTTTTGATGTTCAAATTTATATGATTTGTTTTATTTTATCCATGCTTACCCTTACTGAGAATTTGAGCGCACCCTTTATATGTTTTCTTTTCCCCAGGATTTAAATAAAGGTTTTATGTAAGAAAACAAAAAGGGGAAGTTCTTATGGGAGATGTTGAAGATCTTTCAACATGATTAGAAGATTATTTTCCGAGTTTCCAAAGACACAAAATATTACGGTCCTTGTGTGTCTATTTTTTTTATGTATTAAGTATTCTGCAAAAGTAATGTAATGTCCATGTACGTCATGCTTCGGGTCTCTACAGTTGGTATCAGAGGCAAAGGAGGTAGGAATGTATCCAATCCTTGGGAACTCTCACATGTGAGCGTTGGACGAAGCATGGATCTCCGCCCAAGGGCTTCATGTGGAAATGGCTGCCACTGGGGATTGTGGTGTGTCCCGCCCAGGGGGTGTAGCTACCCATGGAGTGCCCTGATAGGTATCAACTATATTCCACTGGAAGTAATTCTAGACCGTTATAGTTGGTATCAGGGGAAAGGTTTAGTCAACATTTGGAAACTAGGATGCGAAAACGTTAGTGAGATCCCTAGAGATATTTCTAAGGTATGTCTAGGGATGTCCCTAAGGTTAAGTATAAGTATAAGTTATAGTCCTAGAATTACGGTAATGATCTTATAATTATACCTAAGATGTTAGATATTGAAGGTACTCCCCCTTTATTATGTTGTTTTCCCTAGCATGATTTTTGCCTCTCACACTATTCCTTTTGGGTTTTAGACGATGGCTGGAACCCGAAGGAACCGTGTTGATCAATGCAATGGACAATGCAATGATTGTCCTCCTGAACAAAGGGATGTTATGGGAGATGGAGTGAAAAATCTTATTGCTAAACTTACACAAGATATGAATCATTCTGGACTTCCAAATGAGCAGAGAAGGGAACAATATTCTATTGATTCCTTCATGAGGCAGCGTCCAACTTCTTTCAGTGGGTCTTTTGATCCACTTGTTGCTGAACAATGGATTAGTACCACTAAAAAGATATTTTCAGTTCTTCAAATTTCTGAACATGATAAAGTCATCTTAGTAGTATATCGTTTGGAAGGTGAAGCTGATCAATGATAGAATCTTATCAAGAATAAGAGGCCAAGAGATGAAATTGAGTCCATGGAATGGGACGAGTTTAAGAACTTATTTTTCAATAAGTACTTCCCTCGTATTCTTCAAAAAAAGATGGAGAAGGAGTTTCTTGAACTAAAGAAAAAGGATGATGAATTTGTTGGTGTATACAAAGCGAATTTTACAAGGCTTGCAAGGTATGCATCTGGCTTTATCATCCAACCTGAAAGTAAAGTTGATCGATTCTTCAGTGTCTTAAAACCAAATCATCGAAGGGAATTATCTATAAGAGACTTCAGTAGCTATGAAGAAATTGTGCGTTGTGCTATCAAGGTATAAATGGAATTTGGTGTTACTTATCCATCTCATGGTTTTGACAAGAAACGAAAGATGGAGTTTAAGGAGAAATCTCAGAATAATGGTGAAAAGAAGATGAATGTTTCCTTATGCTCAAAGTGTGGAAAGAAGCATGGTGGAGATTGTCTTAAAGGGACTAGAAAATGTTTTAAGTGTGGAAAAGAAGGTCATCGAGCACCTGATTGTCGAAGTAATGGAAAAAGGGTTTCTAATGATTTGAATAAATAAAATACTGCAGAGAATGAACCACCAACACTTCAATGCTTCAAGTGCAAGGAAATGGGGAATTATGCTAATAAATTCCCTAATCCAAGGGTTAGTGATGATCGACATGAGCAACCACTTAAGGCAAAGGACAAAGGGAAGTCACATGCAATCACTATTGGCGATGTTTAATATGACAACGATGTGGTGGAATGATTAAGTGTTTATGTAATGGGATTCGAAAATAATGTTGTATATAGTATCGTGGAATATTGGAATATTTATGTATTGGTGGAATGATTAAGTGTGTATCATCACACTATGACTCATATGATATCCATTTTTCATTTTAGTTGGAATATTATTATGGGATTAGGCCATTATATGCAAAGAATTTCCTAAAATATAATGGAATTTTCTTCAAGTTGTAACATTGATATTACTTACATCAATACTTTGATGTATAAAATGTGAATTTAGGAATTACTCCATGATAAATTTTGTTGATCAATGATAACATGAAAGACATTATCATTGATCCTTATCATTAAAATCTAAGTTGTCGTGTGGATAAGGTAATGTGAATTTAGGAATTACTCCACACTACATTATCATGATTGATAATTCCACAATCAAGATATTCTTCGACATGCCAACTCGAAAAAGATCATATCTTCTGACCGTGTACTTACTTAATTTTAAAATTCCTTAATTACTTTAAGGGGTCATATGAAGTATATATATACCTCTATATTATGTTTGGAATAGTTCAATTTCACTTGTTGAACTATTTCCTTAAACTTTGTGACATACCATTATTTTAAAGGTTCATTTTTCCAAACTAAAGACGTTGATAATACCAAAAGTGTTTAGCTATGTCAAGACTAAATATCATAATTGGTACATTCTTGAAATCCACTTTTAGTATTACTTGAAATAGTATTATCTTTCCACAACTAGGTAAAAGTATTACATTTATATTTATCAATAATTTCCTATGATTCATGTATTACTAATATTTTGATTGAGTTTTAAATTCCAAAAACAACATTCATTCCAAAACCAAAAATAATACCTTCTTATATACAAGGACACATGAGATAAATGTTTTTGTTATACTAAATAACATTTCAACATGAATTTGTCACTTGGCAATAAAGAAGTCATGTACTTTTCACCACTGGTCTAGGTATCACCCTTTCACAACCACTTAGAGAATACACATAACTTTCAGTAAGGTTTCTATACTTAATTGGTTACCATATTAGAATAAAAATATTTCACTAGAATATTGTATTTAATACCCAACTAGTAAAACTAAAACATTACAACTGATGATTATTTTTGATGAAGAATCAGGTAACTTGATTCTTTTATTCAATTTATTGATTTTAAATTTCCATTGTTTTATTTAATAATTTTCAATGAAAAGAACCTTTTTTAATACCTTATTCATTAAAGGACGACACGAATTTTCCATTGGAATTACTTGACTTTTGGCCTTTTCACAGTCTTTTATTCTCCAAAATAATTAAAGATGAAATTATCTTTGATATCTTAATTATCTAGGAAAACCATACCTAATTTTGTAATGAAGCGTTCTAATCAATACTTGTTCATTTTTAAAATTAAAGTGAGACTTGAGTAATGTGGTGAAAATGATATGAGAAAAGGATCCATTTAAATATCATGATTAATATTTCAATTTACGCATGTCAGTGAAACATCGCCTTATTCATATCATTGCTTCCGTTTCTCCTTACAAATATCTCAGATATGAGACTTCAAGTTTTATCATCCATGTCCTGGTGTAGCGACCACAACTGACACCGAACATTGATGAAAGAATAATGATATAACTATCATATTATTTTTTTACATTAGTATTCTATAAGTAATTTTACCCTCACTTATTGAGGTAGTTTAACATTGTTGAGGTTAGTGTAACCTTGAGTTTCTTATATCATAGTACTATGCACACGTTCCTGCACTATTCATAGGTACTCGAGTTTGTTGGGAAATTTACTTAGTCGAATATTTATTGCAGTTTTAAACTTGTGGTATAATTTTCTATTTAACTACTAAAGTAAATTTTACCAGATTAGTTATTTTTATCAGATTAATGGTGTAGAAATTTTGATTAAATAAGAAATTAAATGTCTCTAATTATTTTATCGAATTATAGGAACCCTCTATTGTAGAATCAGAATACTCTATCTCTTGAGTATTCTAGTGGAAAATATCCCTAAACCACACCTCATAGTCTACAAGATATGGCTTCTCCACTACTTGGAGGGTAAATGTGGGCTTTTGTCTGGCCGACCGCTTTAAATTGCGGTTCCTTGATCTGTTGAGTGATGAACCAGCTTCTAAAATAAGAACTTGATTTACTCAATGCTTGCCAATAAAATTACAACAAGCAGGATTTGTCTATTTCATTTCTAAATTTTTAGTTATGTTAACCCACAATTCTCATATGAATGCCCTAGTAGTAAGAGGCACCCTCAACTATAACATGATCGACACCGCAAACAACTGGTTTGGTCCAAAATTGAATGGTGGAAGGTGGTAATTACTTAATATGTATTTGAGGGGTTTATTATTTAGTATGTTATGAATGAAATAATTTTTCTATTTTATATGCACATACTATGTGATCACACTCACAACTGACCATACAAGAAATAAGAATTTCATGACATCACATGTTCATTTTATCTTTTATGCTTATTTATTATTATTCTATGTGATCGCGCTGTAACTACACATTCAAAAAACAATGAACCATGCATAAATAAAATGAAAAACCTGATCATGAGATGGTACTACGGGTTGATCTGTTGAGAGAATAAAGAACCAACAAAAACCCTTGGGATAATACATTGAGTCACGTAACTTAGAACTTGTATTGTAGCATCTTCCCTTCCAATGCATCCCATATCATGTCTAGTGCATTGTTAGAACTTAGCATGAACTTTATCACTGGTCATCTCATCATTATACAACAATACTCGCACATAGGCTCAGGGATGTTAAGGAGTAAAATGTAAAACTTAGAGAAGTGGACACACAAGTCCTTATACATATATCGACTCTAAGACAACACACATATCGCCTTTAAATTAAATAAACTAATTATTACAATATCATGAAATTATTAAATTAAATAAATAATCATTCCCCATACATGAATTAGTCGGTCTTCACCTAATGATCAACATATGCATTAACTTGTGTATATAAACTAAATGCAGAATTAAATTTAATATTGCATTAATTAAATTTGAAAGCATTTAATTGATTTAAAAAAAATCAATATAATTTTGTAATTCAATATTTTAATATCATTCAGTAACAATTAATTAATTAAATTTTAAAACTAAAAATAATTTAATTAAATAATATAATTTTTTCACCAAATTAAATTATTTACGCCGCATTAAATTTTAATAACAAAAAATTAATATTTAATTAACTTAATTCTCAACTGAAATTTAATTAATTATTTTATTTTATTTTTGAATAAATTAAGTCACCCTGGCCCATAAAACATCAGGCAAGGCCTGTGTGGGTTGGGGTAAACCAGTACAAGACCAATCTGGGTAGTGCTGATACTGTTCTAGGGTGTTCTAGGTTGGTCAGGTCCTCCCAAGCCTATTTTTTGCTGGGCTGACCTACCAATGTCCATTTTGCAGTTGGTCTCCATTGAGCAGCAAGGGATCACCTTACCCAAGGGGTGTTGCAGATCTGCGCACGACAGGTAGAGGGTTCGTCCGCTAGAGGTAAGGGCTGGCCTAGAGGATACTCATCATGAGCGTGACCTATTATTCCTAGTGTGAAGGCGGCCCACAATGTTTCGGGGTGCGCATTGTAGGTGGGTTTCGGTGGAGGAAGCGACCCGACCCACCATGCTGGAGGTGACAAGATCGAGGCACCGACCTTGTTGGGATGTTGGGGGAGGGAGGCATCCCAGAGGGGGTTCGATCAAGGGGGCGTCAAGCATTGTCTGTGGGGAATCCTGGAAAGAGAGGCGGTGGCGTGGGGTGGATGATGGCCCTAGCGAGGTGCGGGTTTCCCTAGGAGAGGGTCTCGTCCAGGAGGCACTGGGATAGGGAGGCCATGTCGGTGGTAAGGGAGGAGGTCGTAGGATGGTCGGTAGGTCGCTGATGTCTCTTGCAGGAAAACCCGGTCGGACGAGGTGTAGGAGGAGGCGACCTCGATGGCTGGTTGCTGCATGCTATGTGAGGAAGAAGACCAGGGGGGCCGGTCGGCCCCCAACCCTAACCCCCTTCTTTATTTTTTTAGTTTTTTATTGTTGTTTGAGACCTACAAAGCAGGTATCCCATCGCATTTTTTAATTTCTAAATACATTTGGCTTTATAAAAAAACCAAATTATTTTTTAAAAAAAATTAACACCCTTGTTTTTATTAAAAACATATAGTCTAAGTATTTCCTTTTTTTAACACAAGTCTGGAACCCCCTAAATTTTTAATTCTCTAAAGCCTATTGTTAGTCTTTGGAAAAATAATAATATTATTATAATAAAAATTAATATAATAAATATAATGCAATAATTGATTTTTCTATAATAATTATTATAATTATCCTCATTGGTAAGTAACTGGTCCTGGAAAACACTATTTCAGAGAACAGAATTCCATCGGGGAGGATGAATACATGAGATTTTAATACTTCGGATGGCCACACATTGGGCATCCAATATTAGATTCAGAATCCCACTATGGCATTATGACCGTAACAATTTCCTCTTTAGAAATTAGTGAAAATTTAATTTATTTGGCCTCAAATTAACATGTGTCACTTTGATAACACTTGAATGAACCAGGCGTGTAGAGAAAGCCCCAATAATGTGTGATTTTAAAATATTTCCACTGATGTTCAATGAAATATTGCTGACGTCAGCAAAACTATGCCCGGTTAAAGTCGAGGATCACGCACAAAAAGTTTTAAGAAAAAAATTAAACTATAAAATACCTAGTTTAAATCTGAAGATGTGAACGAATTCTTCTTTTCGTTGGTGATATCTACTTGATGAATCTAAATCTTAATTCATCTAGATCATCCACACATGATTCAAGAAATCTGTGGGATCTTCGATCATCAAATTCTAGGTGCTGGCGTGGAGATCCGGCGAACCCTTCAATGCTCCAATGATAATTTAATCTCTTCGCTTTCAATGCATGAGAGAGAACTTCATCTGAGCTCTTGGATTTAGAGAATCTTTCTCTAGAACATGGGAGAGAGGAGAGGAGAGAGAACTCCCATGAATAGTATTTGGAAAACTCCTATTCTCATAAATTTAAAGTGTCATGTAATTACTCCAAAATGCCGACCCATCCCCAAAATAATCAATGCACTATTAATGACATTTTATGACTACTAATCTGAGTCATAAATCTTATTATCATTTTCTTGTAGTATATAAAATATATTACATGACAATAATTGAGTCCAAAACTTGAATCATCGTTCCCATAAATATTAATTTAACCATGTATATTTTTAATATTAGTCAATTAATATTTTTCACGGATTTACATAAAACTCATAAATACATTAATAACTAAATTCAATGATCATTATTCTAAACATGAATAATATGAATTTATTTATTTCATTGGTGGTCGTTTTTCCCTGGAAAAATCCTAAACCCCAGTGGTTGGACCCACCATGTCGAAATATCATATTCAACTGAATAGGGAAGATTTTTTAGTACACTATTATATGTTACCCTCTAGCCCCTTATCTTGATAGTAGTGAATATTATTCATAGAGTAGGAGTGAGATCTTGAAATCCATCATGGCCCATAAAGAGATAAGGATTGACACAGTAGCGACAACCAACCTATGAACACATACTATGTAATATAATCTCTTTTTCTATAATATCTCATAAAGTAGGACACACTCATGTGTCATTTCCCTTTTCTCGCTTTATTGTTTATTGATCTAACTGGATGGATTTACCCTCGACTACCATGGCCATGGTCTTATAAAGGTATGACCATCCTTATCAACCTTTCCTGAGATATATTATTCCTTTAATCCAGAAGTGAAAAATCCTTTCTTGACCATTCAACCAATGTCATGCCACCAATGACGCACCCAACACAAACTACCTCTCCATGGCTTCATTTCCATGGTTTTCATCTTTCATAAATGTATGTAATCAAATTTCATACATTGGTAATGATCTCTAGTTAGGAGACCATTACACCTGATCATAGATAAGAACATTCAATGACACCCGAAACATGTGGTGTTCCTATTGGCGAGCCAATCCTCATGATCTTACTACTAGAGATCACCAAGTGAAAGCTATATGAGAAGAAGTCTCGATTATTATGATCCTCCCACACCAGATAGTAAAAAATATATTGTGTCTAGTCAGTAAGATGTATCTCGACCTAGAACATATATTTAAGATTAATGTCATAGTATCTAAAGGTTCTCATTATAGCCTAGGATCTGCTATTACCTTTCAATACAATAATTAATATTTAGACATTACTATTTCAATAGTGGATGTAGAATAGTCTACACTGTAACGGTAACATGACATCATGTATACCTAACTGTATACACAATATATTAATCAAAATCACTGAATAGTTGGGTCTAGGGAACCCACTATTTTGACATCACGAATGAGAAAAGGGATGATGGTAAATCTCCATTTCTATGATAAGTGGAGAATTTTGAATGCGTGAAAGTTTTATTTTAAATATTAGTGATTTTGAGAATTCGAGTATCATGAATGTGAAAAGGGTTGACAGTGAATCTCTGTGGCTATGAGAAGATTTATGAATGAATAAATTTATCTGGTTCTTCCTGAAAATATGAATCTTCATGAATGATATTGGAGAGATTCATGAAAAAGGTTATGATGTGGACAAAAGATTTTGGAATGTTTGTAAATGATTATAAATAGGCCTATACCCCCCCTCATAAAAGTAAATGAAGACTTAACAAATATTCTAAGGCTATGAAATCACGAAGTTGATTCACGGAGGTTATTCTTGTGAAAATGTTCAAGAAAAATGATGTTTTTTAAGTCCATGAAGGCCGACCAAAATTTTTGAGCATGATGAAAGTATTGAAGTTTGTGGATCCTATAAAAAATAAAACTAAAAGTTATGAGATTCTCAAAGTCTATGTGAAATTTGTGAAAGTGATTGATCTTTTTTGAAGGTGTTTGCTTCATGAAGGATGGTTGATCTTCATGAAATAGGTTATATCCATGAAATATAAGGGGTTCCCAAAGTCAATATATACTTGTGAATTATTAGGCAAATTCATAAAGGGTTTGTGATCTTGATGAAGGTAGTGTGAATCAAAAACATATTGAAAAGGGATTAACAATTAAACCTATGATAAAGTTTTATTCATCAAGTTCATGAAGGTAGGACATCAACAAAACATCTACCTATATTGGAGGATGCATTCATTATTTCTAATGAAGGGAACCGCATGTCCATAAACAATGTGTGAATACCTTCTAGAGAAGTTAGTAATGGAAGAGGAAGAATGTGATCCTTTCAACCAATTATTATTTATTGAATGAAGATTGAGGGAGTGACCCTTGGAAAGTAGTGAGTTGTCCCTTAACTTTATAAATGTAGTAATCTTGGGTATATAAGTGATCTAGACCGAACCTTATTTTGGTAGTGAGACATAGTGTATTTACCACATCAACAAATTTCCATCTTATACTCCTTGGACATAGCCCATTGAGGGTTAACCAAGTAAAATTATCATGCCTTGTGCATGCTATCATCTCTGTTCATTCATTTCTATAAGAAATGGATAGAAGAGTGTTTTGTTAAATAACAAAACAAGTTATGAAGGGGTAGTTTTTATAATCTACCATACCTTGATTTACCCACCCGCTCTCAGGATATTTAACCTTTTTGGGCTAACTAGTTTATTACAAAATGCATGTGTTGTGGATAAATATAAATTCATTATACATGGAGTGTAGATGGAATATAAATGCTTTATAGCCTTTCAATTTATATATAGAGTAAAATTAATAAACTATTCTATTAAAACCTAATAAACACACAATAATGTTTCATTTATTGATACTACACAACTTTTGATTAGTTATATATATTTATATTAAATGGTTAATTAATCTCTATATAATATTCAAAACTACAAACCATGTATAGTTGGAACACACAAACTACTATTCGTATTTTAAAATAATTACACTATTTATAAATAACATGTGTCTATGATTTATTTATTGATAGTAAAAACCATCAAATTATGTGATAATACATGTATGCTATATGTTTTATAAGTATATATTATATGATATTAATATATGTTGGGTAGTTTCGATGGGTTCTCACTTTTTTTCCTCCAAGTACATTCTTTGAACTTGATTAATTTAAAATAATGTTAATTTATTTAAAATTTGAAAGGATGGGAATATTATGGGTTGTTTTTATATAAATTTAGATAAAGGAATTCATTAATTAGTAAACATAAATAATTTATTCAAGTGTGTTTTTACTTAAGTAATAATGATTGAAATCAATTCTAGTTTATTAAATGAATATTCATTGAATTTTTTTGGATGATCATTAACATAGAACAACTTGTGTATGTGATTGGTAACATTTAATCAATTACTATTGTATAGTTATTATAAAAGTTTATTAAATTAAAATTGATGGCCTTTGTTTAATCCCCTCCTTCTCAATATATAAGGGCCTTTTTACTCATCGTTTCTTTTATAAAAACCCCATACTAAATCCATTGGTTCCCATCACCTACATGTGAATAATTCTTATATAATGGATAGAGATCCCATGAGATTGGAGGTAATTCAATTATAGAACTAAGGAGAAACCAATCCATGAGATGCATGAGAGCACAAGTGAGATACTATAACTTGAAATAGGGTGGGTTTATATGATTGTTTTCTTAAGGCCAAGGTTTGGTTTATCATCTGCTAGATAAAACAGTCACTAGAAAAGGATAATTCTAATACCAATTTATTATTTTATTTATTTTAATTTGATGATTAATTATTTATATATCATTTTTATAATCATATAATAAATTCAATAACAATATTATTGGATGGAATTAAAATCAATTGGATTATGTATCATTTTTTCTATGACATGGTTAATTACTTAATTAAAATAAAAAAAATATTATCAATGATGTAATAAGAAAAAATGGGTTATTTATACTGAATATCATAATACCTCAATTGAAATATTATGTGAGTATAGCCTTACATTACTTTATTTAGAACAGAACCAAAAAAATCATATTGTTTAGTTAGGCCCACACTGGGACACTATCATTTAACAGGGAGTTCAAAATATGGGTTTGGGTTGACTTAAACAATTTCACATAAATAGAAGTATCATTCACAGGAGATGGTGTAAATTTTAGTTCAATTATAAAGAATATCTAAGTTCATAATTTCAGCATTGGGAAGTCCCCTCAACAGATTAAGTAGATATAAGTTAATGTTGTTGGCGAAGACCTTCCTACCTAAATACATGTGAGTAATTGTCCAATACCTCACTTGGGTTATGAGAAGGAAAATATGTATCCTTTCCATTAATATATCAACATGACTATATATTATGAATCTAAGTTTGGGAGGTATTATGTTTTGATAAAATAGTGATATACTAATAAATAATAGTTATTTAATTATAAATTTTAGTAATCATAATCAAAACTAAAATAAAAAATTAATTTATAAAGATTTTGAAAACCAAAAACATAATAACACTCTGATACTTTTTTAAGAAATAGGTTATGTACTGAACAATATATATATTTGATGTCAGAAAAATATTTTCATACCATGAACCAATACAGGATGATCTCTACTTTGTGTTGGAATTCCCCATACATTTTCAGCCACCTCACAAATAATGCGGATGTTAAAAGGATTACTAAAACAGGTACATTGGAATTCTCTAAATATCCATTTTGTCAAGATATTATTTATGTATGGAGAACTTAAAATTCAACACAAGGATAAGGATTCATATACCATGACACCTCATATCCTATCTCTTGATAAGGGGGAAGATTAACTTTAGATAAATGAGATTATCACTATACCAGTGAAAACTAGAAGAGGGTACTAATCTATTAATATCAAATTCAACATACTAAAGTATTTTTATTATTTGGAGAATTTTGAGATTCTATAGGAATAAAAAATTATCCATTAATCTTATATTATCATCCTTACCTTCCATATTCTCTTAATTCATCTATATTTTTAAATGAGCAGTATGGGTGGACAACTCATGAATATTTTGAATAAGATTTACCCAATAAATAGGATTTATGGGGATCTCAGTTCCATAACCATTATGGGGAATGAGAATAAAAATAATGGATGAAAAGTATATGATCAAATCTTGGTAAATTGTTTATTTATAATATCACTTAGTGAGGCATGAGATTCAAAGATATTGTGGTGAATAAAAGTCCATTTTATTCCCGTATGAATGGATAGGGAATTTGAAAATAAACCACAAATAATTGAAGAAGAACGTATCAGGTTCCCTTACTATATAAATATATTCATCAGGGTTTATAATTTTCCTATTATACCTCTTAGGTATTCAATACATTTTGATTATAATAAAGAAAAAAAGATGTATTCTATGTTCTCCCAGTAGTATAGAAGTGGTGACTCTTATAAAAACCATGAGATAAACATGAATTTATGTATAAGATGTTTTCTTCCAGTAGTTGAGAATGTTTGATTCCTATATCAATATTGAGATACACATGACTTCTGATTTCTAATAGGATATATTCAACATGAACTATTATTTAAATTAATGTTTTCCAAAAAATTGTCTTGGTGTTTTATTGAACACAATGAAACATTATTTATCTCTAAAATGAATGTTTTTATGGTACATTATACTTAATAGTTTTAAAATACATGAATAATAAATAAAAATAAAAGATGAATATAGTTAGATTAATCATTACCAATTTTGAAAACATAATTATTGTGATATACGTCATATTATGTTTAGACTATATAGAATTAAAACTATTTGATATATGACACAATTATGTTTTATAATAATAAAAATTTATATATAATGGTTAGAAATAAAGCTTCCATTTTTGTTACTAGATTAGTATCATGAAATATTACATGGTGAATCTAAATTTAAATATATTTACTCTTCTATATTCCTTCAAAAAATTTTAGGAATGGTTAGTGAAATAATGAATTCACTTGGTAACGGATTTTGGATCCTTTGGGGTAGTATGTCATAGTACATTTTAACCATGTATCCATCCATCATTTAATATAGATTAAGGGTATTCCTAAACCCACATATCTTTATTCACTTCTTAGAGATAAAGTATAACGATGAGGAGCCTTATATATATATATTGAATTATTTCATGATTACTTTCAAGACATGTTTTGAAAATAATAGGGATACCACTAACTATATTATAGCTATATTGACTAATGGAGATAATATATGTTACAATATAAATAAATTCCATTATGTTACCACATTGGGTGATTTGATGAGATACATTTATAAATATAGTGAACTCTTCAAATGTGTGTCATGAAAGCACAAGGTGGATCATAGTTAATTTTCCTATTACATTAAAGGATATTAAAAACCCAATGATAGAAAAGGTTATTAGTCATACCAACTATAATTATATATGGGAAGTACATCTATTTCTATATAGTGGGAGTAATCAATATTTAATTTTAATTTTGGATCTAAATTCACATGTTGGAATAAGAATTTTAAACTCTAAAAGTGTTAGTGTGAGTAATTTTTAAGAGACACATACTGCATAGGACTGTTTAAGCCATATTCGTTGTTGTATATTCACCATTGTGGTTGACATATTATTTGATAAGAATAATAAATATAATAGGGGGTAGTAAGTTGTGACTTTCAATTATTTAAAAGTTATTATAAATTTTATGATTGATTCCATATACCAAAATACGTTCTATATTTTAGTCGATGATGAAAATATATTGGTTGGAATTAAACATAAACTATACATGGTTAGAAAAATCATGGAATAAATACATATATAATTTTTATACGAAGTATTCATCTTTAAAATCATTTAAATTATATTATTTATTTCTATTAAGATCATTTTTTGGGAAATAATATGTCAAGGAAACCTCTAATAGAAGTAACCTAATTAATCATGTCTATATTTTATGACAAAAAAGGTTAGTGATATCCAAGATATCCAGTATGGATTTAATGTTTAGACGATTAATTTATGGATCATAACATTTATAAATGATCAATGTATATTAATTTGAAACAAAATGTTTCCAAATTTTTACAAGTGGTTTGTTGGAGAACTATATTTTTTTAGAAAAATATGTTTAACAACATATAGAAAACGAGTTATTAGGATTTTTAAAATTAATACTAAAATTTAATTTTTCCAAGATGATTTATATAAAAACCCAAGCTAAATGGAAGAATATTTTCAAGCATAGATCAAGGGAATTTTTAATCCAAGTAATTATATATATCATACAAGATATTAAAAAATATAATATGGTATAATAAACCCATATTATTCAATTGTCGCATTGTTTTTGGGTGATGTATAAACTATATATGAATAAGTTTTCTTTGAAAATGTATCTCACATTCCATGATATGTATATTTTTTTATTTCATAATCATAAAAAATGTAATGAAAATATCCAATGAATCTTGGATTACTACATTATTGGTAGGTCATAACTATCCAACAGTTCTTGATGATGTAAAACTGGATGAGAACCCAGTAATTTGGAGGATTCAAACACTAGTTGTTTCTAGAGATATAAAACTTTTCATAATATGACCAGTTTGATCGGGAATCAAATTAAATATAATATAATATTAAAGAGTAAATATTATTACTATAATATCCCATAATAAAATCTACCCATACTTAAACGATTTATAATCAATTTTTTACTTTAATACTTGTCCATTGTCTTTTATGTTTAATGTTTTAGAGAATTATAAATACCATTACATACAAACTATAAATTTCTATGCGTTTTACCTTTTCCAATAAAATAGGTTCCTTTTTTACACTCCCATTTCTTTCATGAAACTCTTTATTATTCAGGCGGTTTCACCATTAGCCTTTCTCTAATCCATACACATCCTTAAGCTTGTGAGAAAATTTTGAAAAAGCTGGTTGGGAAAAGAAATGCTCATTAAGGTGTATAAAATTAAATGGAACCCACAAAAACATTTTAAATTAATGAAAACACATAATAATGTTTTCATTATTATGTAATAGAAATTGAACACAATTAGTCATTTACTTATTCATGAAATCAACTTCAATGAACAAAGTTGTCATAAAACCGCTTGTAAGTAAGTGTAAAGAAAAAATGATAATTTATGAGGGTTTCTTGAAATATTTTTTATAAATTTACATTGTATACAAACCATTTACCTTAATAAAATCATGATTATTCCTTTAAATTATAAACTAATTTTCTTACCTTTTGAAATAAAATTATTTTCATAAAGACCCATAAACAAGTTTGTATTTTGGGACATTATCTTCATAGAACTATTATAATAACTCATATAAAGGAATAAAAAAATATAGATAATTAAAATTATATATATATAGTAAACATTAAGTATTTAAATATATATAATTCATATAATTAACTGATAAACAGTTAAATCCATCCACATTATATGATTAAATTATAAAAATTTAACTCCATCCACTTTATAGGAGTATGCTATAAAAAGTTAACTTTCTCTACGTTATCTAATGTATAATAGGGGAATAAAAGACCCCCACATTATTAGAAATAATTTTTAATAACCATAAGATTAATAAAACACAAAAACTATTTTTTTTCTTTATAACTCTTATAATAATTTTCATTTGATCCCAAAAGAAAAATCACTTTCAGTTTTCCCATAAAAATGAGAAGAAATATTCTTTTATTTTGAAAACATTTTAAAATAAATTCAAGAAAATGGAAAAATGATATTATTTAAAAAACATATTTTTTTAATTAATATTTATAGTTAAGAAATAACATTTTAATTGGAAAATTCTTGAATTCCATATATGTTATAACACAACATTTTTATAATTTTATAAATAAATTCAAAAATAAACTTGACAAAAAATAGTGAAAATATACCTTTTAAAAACATATTAAAGAATTAATGTAGCACCCATGGTTTGAGTTTTGTATACTTTTTGTATGCCCTTTTATGTGTTTAATGTTTTTGGTATTACTAGGGAAGAGGTTGGGAGTGTTTGGAATGGTTTTGAATAAGTTTGGAGGCTTTTCTAAGGGCCCATGATTTGAGCATGGTTAGGGGAAACTGTGTGGGTTCTCTAGGAAACTGTGTTGGAGGAGATATTAGGATTTATAAAAGAAGAGAATGGTTTTCCAACCCGTGTGAAGAAACTGTGAAGTCCCCTTCTCTCGAGGTAGCGGTGTACGCATGATTAGGGGATGGTTTTCCAAACTGTACGGGCTAACCGTGCGGCCACTTAAAGATAAGTTTTTTAAATATGGTCTCCCTCAAGATTAACCTATTCCACTCAAACTTTTCTCTCACTCGATCCTTACTCAATATTTTTGGTTCTAAAGGGTTTTAGGGGCTCTTCCACTAACTTTGAAAGAAAATCAAAGGGGTTGTGAGGTGGTTTGAAGGTGGTTTCTAGTAGGAAAGTCTCTCGTCTTGGTTTCTCTTTGGTTTTATCTTGGTCTTCTCATCCCACACTATCAGTTTTATATATATAAATCCATTTCATATAGATATAGTGTAGGGGTTTCATTTTGTGTTGATTTTAAGTCTTTTTTATGATAGGTAAGGAGATCTGAAGTGGTTTTTGTGAAGCAGTTTCCGAGATTGCGGTGTGGTTGCTTGTGTGTCAAATTTAACGGAACTCTAAAAGTAGACGTCTTCTCTCATGAATCCACTTTTATAGAACCTGAAACTTGGTTAGAATTAATATGTGTTACTTAAAATTAATTATGTTTTTTATGTTCAAAATTTGTTGGAAATACCATTGGTGATGTTTGGGTGGATTTTTGGGAAAATAGGGTTTTATGGTGAAATGCTCTTGATATGGATTTTATAATGGAGATTATAAAATGGGTTTCTGGGATTGAATTGTTAAAATGGTTGATGAAAATATTTTTTCAATAAAGATAATGTTTATTTAAATTTGGGTTGGCATTGAAGTTGGTTCAATGGTGTTTTCAATAAATGGAAGATTTATTTAAGTGAATTGGCATGTGTTGGAAATGATGGTGTGATTTTGTGTGGCATTGGTTCTTTATGCTTGTTGGTTGATATGTAATTTTACTGTGTTGATTGGGTGGAATTGTTTGAGAAGTATCACTATAAAAGGTTATTGATAGTGGTTGAAATAACCACCATCTTTTATAGTGGTCAGAAAACACCACTAGTTGAGAATGGGGGAACGAGATGGAAAGAAGTCCCACTAAAACGTTTGATTTGTTGTATGTGGCATTGAAAGGATGGATTTTTATGTTAAAATGTGTGATTGGGATATGGTTTAAGCAATAGTTGGGGTTTTCCCTTGTGTGAGATGGCTTGATAAAGGTATGTTTGGATAGTTGTAATGGTTTCACTACTTAATGTTTTATATAAATTGTTTTATATAATATGATAATTGTTTCATCCTAGTGGCATGTATAGGGAAGTCATTTAGGAAAATACTACTAAGTATTAGTACTCACCCCCTGTTTTCGAACTTTGGTGTTATTTTAGATGTCGTATTTTGGGACATAGGTAAAGGTAAAGCATATCACTGTTAGTGGCTCGTGGTGATGCTTGGGGGATGTGTTGGGGCTTGGAGCATAGAGCTTAGTGTGGATCTATGGAGTGTGTCTTGGTTTATTTTTGGGTATCTTATTTTGTATTCCTCATAGTACTATGATATTTTTTTGGTTGTATTGTGAATTAGTTGGTTGTCTTTTGGTAATGTATGAGCTTGGTCGGTTTATTGACATACATAATATAGTTGTGGATTGTTTGGTTGGTTATCTTTATCTTAAGGGAAAAGCATTCCCTAATTTATTCTGGAAGCCCTTGGCATTTATTTCTATCCTTTGGCTCCTTGTGTACGTCGGTTAAGGCCATGTAACATTCCTATGACCTACCAAGCCAATGAGATGGGTCGGTATGTTACAAGTGGTATTAGTTTGTTCGGTCCTTGTATTTTAAGTGAGAGTAGTTGTTTGATCCTTGCTGTTGATCGTTAGTCTTGGTGTTGATATTCGATCATGGTTTATTCATTGAGTCAGGATGGTATCAAGGCATAGAATTATGGGAACCTGTAATTTATTGCATAAAAGGACATAGCTAACCATTTTATGATGAACTTCATGTCACCAGGGAGTTGTGTACATAAGTGTGTAGAGACACTTATAGGAATTGGATATCTCATTGTCGTGGGTGTAGCCAATGAGATGAGCATGACATGCATGGTAGAAATGAAATCCCACTAGGATGCATATTTCATTGGGGTATAATTAATTATGGTGTGATATGAATGTTTGGATTTGGAAAAATATGAATTGGGTTTGAAAACGGAAGGATTTGAAACATGGAAACTGGTTTTATTTTGAAAATGGGTTGATTTTAAAAACATGGAGGATTTTGTAAAATAGTGAAATATGGGAAATGTGAACTTGTGGAAATCCAAGTTGTGATAGTTTTTATGTGATTATGTTTTATAATTGTATACCCTTTCTTGATAAGGGAAAGAGACTTAGGGTTATTTTTGTATTGATAGAAATAGAACTGGGTAGGCATTGTAGAGACCAACTAGAGGAGGCTGCTAAAAATTTGGTTGCACCTAAGCCGTAGGTGATTCAACAGCTAGTGCAGAGTATAGTGAAAGATTTCTAGGAAGTATGAAGTGTTAATGTAGAGGATTAACCAAGGCATGTGGATTATGTGGCTAAATTTCAAAGGCAAAATCCTCCAATCATTAGTGTTGATTCAGATCCAGAGAGGGCTGAAGCATGGCTAAATAGAATAAATCAGATATTCGAATTCATGGGAACACTAATAGAGTTGAAATTGAAACTAGCCACCTATATGTTGGAAGAAATTTCCCTTCAGTGGTGGGAGTTTCTAGTCCAAGCTTGGAAGGACCAAAGTGTGGAATGGGTGGAGTTTGAGGAATTTTTTAATAAACAATTCTACCTTCACACATTCAGAATTCAGCATACAAAGGATTTATTTAGTTTGAAGCAAGAGAACATAGAAGTGATAGAATATGAGGCTAATTTTGTGAACTTTGTGCGGTTTTCCCCTGAGGTGGTGGGTAGTAGATTGTTAAGGAACAAATTTTTGAAGTTGGTTTGAACAAGGAAATTCCAAGATAGTGGTGTTGTGTATAGATGATTACACAAAAATAGTGAACCGAGCTATGGAGGATTAGTGGGATCTTGTGGGGGATAAAGGTGGGGGAGGTATGTTGGTACCCATAGGGAATAGTCAGAACTCAAACATTGGGTTCATATAGAAGAGGGAAACTTTTTTATAGGGTGGGGGTATGGGTCATAATTCTATAGCAGGATCAGTGAATCTTTCTCTAAATCCTCAGAGTAATTCAGGATGTTTTCAGTGTGGTTCTTCGAGCCACATCAAGCATGATTGTATAGGAAAACCTCGATCATGTCATAATTTTAAGAAGATGGGGCAGCTTCAAAATTATTGTTAGAATGCTCCAAGGTCAGGTGTCTGTGACACTCCTTAGGGGTCGCATGGGGTTTTATGCCTTGACAGGACGGGGTAAGTAGCATACCCCTCGGTAACAGAGTAAAGTGGGTCATAGTGATTCTCAGAATACCATGACTCCTCAGCAGAGTAATAAAGAGTGTAGTGTGGAATGTAAGCATTTGTTTGGAGCTGAGCAAGCGGTGATGTATGATTAGTCGAGACCATCCAAGGTACGAGGTACGGTTCATTTATATTCAACATTGATGAAAACTTTGTTTGATATGGGTGGTTCACATTCTTTTCTTTCTTATCACATTGTTTATTTGTGGGCTTTACACAAGGAAATGGTTCCCTCTATTTTTCAACTACAAACTCCTCTGGGTTAAAGAGAGTGTTGAGCCTTCCTAGGTTGAGGTTGTTGTTTAGTTGTGAATGTCATAGAATTGATGTGGGATATCTCAGTTCTTGGGATGGATGCTTATGATATAATCCTATGAATGGATTGGATGAAAATGTTTAAGGCCCACATCAATTATTATTCATGAATAATTAGTTTTGTGATGAAGGATCACATTATAAATCTCTTTAGAGGGGAGAATAGTGCAAAGCTAAGTGCAATAGATTTGTTGGCACCAATTGTTGGCATGATCTCGTATCAGTTAGAGGCCTTGTTGTTGGAATTGGTGGAAGGTATCGAGTAGACTGTTCTTCCGTCATTTGTGGATCAGTTTATGGATATAATTATCAAATAATTCTCAGGGTTTTCAGCTGTGAGAGAAGTGGAGTTTACGATTGATCTCCTTCCAGAGAACAGTATTATCTCACTTTCTTATTACTGAATAGAACTATCCAGATTGTAGGAACTAATGGGGTAGTTGGAACAGATATACAACAAAGGGTTCATCTGGCCTAGCATATCTCCATGGTCAGTGCCTGTTTTGTTTGTTAAAAAGGAGGATGGAAGCTTGCTTCTCTGTGTTGATTATAATATACTTAATATGTTTATAATAAAGAACCTATATCCACTTCCACACATTGATGATTTGATTGACCAGTTTAGGGGAGCCTAGTGGTTCTCCAAGATTTACTTGAGGTCAGGGTATCACCAATTGCAGGTGAGTAAGGAGGATATTATGAAAACAGCTATCAGAAGTTGATATGGCCATTACGAGTATGTGGTTATTCCCTATGGTATAACGAATGAACCAGCGGTGTTCATGGAATTGATGAATCAAATATTTCACAGATATATGGATTCTTTTGTGTTTTTATTTTTTGATGATATACTTGTGTATTCAAGGACAAAGGTAGAACATGAGCATTACTTGGGGATCATGTTGGGGATCATGAGGGATCATCGATTGTATGCCAAATTGTCAAAGTGTGACTTTTGGATATATGAGATTCGTTTCCTCTGACATTTTATTTCTGAGAGGGGTTTTTAGTTGATCCATAAAAGATAAAGGATGTTATATCATAGAAACCACAAAAAAAAGCGTGATACATAGCTTCCTTGGTCTAGCTGGGTATTATCGATGTTTTGTTCGTGATTTTTAATGATTGGAGTCACTGATGATAACTTTGACAAAGAAGAATATCCCATTTCAATGGGATGACCAGTTCCAGAAATGATTTGAATGTTTAAAGGTTCACCTTACATCAGCACAAATCTTGGTTTTTACAGAACCATGGAAAAGGGTACATGGTGTATTGTGACGCATTGGGATTAGGGTTGGGGTGTGTTATCATGCAGGGGTCATATGGTTGTATATGGATCACATGAGTTTAGTTTTCATGAGAGGAACTACCCAACACATGGTTTGGAGTTGGTATTAGTGGTTCATGCTTTAAAAATATGGCTTCATTATCTCTTTGGTGAGAAATTTATAGTGTTTACCGGTCAAAAGAGCTTAAACCATATCTTTTCACAAAGAGATTTGGACTTGAGGCAAAGAAGATTGATTGAATATCTCCAGATGTTTGATTTAGACATAATGTAAACACTAGGAAAATGAAATTCAGTGGAAGATGCATTAAGTAAGAAATCATATGCTCAAATGGTGAAGCAGGCATCAGATCGGTGGTAGTTAAAGTTGGACATAGCCGACAAGCGGTAGGAATGTGAGGACTGGGGTTACAGAGCAGTCTTCTTTCTGGTTTTGTTGGTTATTGACTTGGTTGGTTTGGTTATAGAGAAACAAACATCTGATTGTAAATGTATGGTGATAAGGTTAAAACACAATGGTGGGGAGACCATTGAGAACTAAGAACTGAATGGGAATTCAGTCTTGTGTTTTCGGAATCAGATAGTGGTACCAGTGGATTTTCATGAGGAACTTATTAGGGATTGTCATCTTTACAAGTGTTATATCCATCCTGTAATTCAAAAAATGTACAAGGAATTGATGGTAATATTTTTGTGGGTTAATATGAAAAGGGTTGTGGTCGGGTTTGTCTCGAGATGCTTGACTTGTCAGAAAGTCAAGGAAGAGCATAAATAGCCAGTGGGCATGTTGTAGTCATTACCTATCCCAGTGCAGAAATGGGAGAAGATAGCAATGAATTTTGTGATGGGTATCCCAAGAACAATCCGGAAGCACGATGCCATATGGGTGATTGTAGATCAGATCACAAAGTCATCCCATTTCATCCCGATTCATGAATCACATACACTGGAGTATCTGTCAAAAATCAATATCTGAGAGGTAGTAAAAAGTCATGATGTTTAAGATTCAATTATATCAGATAGAGATCCACGGTTTACATCCCATTTTTGGAAATTCTTGAAGTAATTCCTTGGGACACAATTGATGATGATCACGGCGTATCATCCTCAGACGGATGGCCAATTAGGGAGGATGATACAAACCTTGGAGGATATGTTAAGGGCTCGTGTGATGGATTTTGGTGGTTAATGAGAGGAGTAATTAACATTGGTGTAGTTATCCTATAATAATAGTTATCAGGGTTCAATACATATGGCTCCATTTGAGGCATTATATGGACATTTGTGTCGTCATCCACTACGTTGGGTCAAAACAGGCGAGACTTTGATGAAGAATATCAAGAGACTATGAAGAATATCAATTTGATTAGGGAGATGATGGAGATGGATCAATGTCTTCAAAAATAAAATTCAGACCATCTTCTATTACCATTGTCATTCGAGGTAGGTGATCAAGTGTTTTTGAGAATCTCTCATAAATTGGGACATCCTCGGTTTGGGAAGCAGGGTAATTTATCTTTGAGGTATATTGGGCCTTTTGAGATACATGATTAGATTTGATATGTGACTTATCATTTATATTTTACACCATAGTTTAGTGTGGTTCACAATGTTTTTCATGTGTCATAGTTGAAAAATTATCAATCGGATTGGGACCACGTGATTCGTTGGGATCATGTTGAGCTATAACTGATTGTTTCCTTGGTGCACGTTCATGTGGGGATTACGGATTGGGAAGATGAATTCTTGCATTATAAAAGCATCAGTTTAGTTTTTGTTTTTTTGAATCATGGTTATATTTAGGAGGAAACTTGGGAGCGGGAGAAAGAGATGGTCGAGAAATGGCAAGAGCTCTTTCGGAAAAGATATAGTTCCCTAAACTCCAATGACATAAAGTTCAATCGTGGGATGAATGTAGAACTCATAGTTTGAGGTATGTTGCCTTTTTTATGCCTTTTAATGTGTTCAAATTTCTTGGGATGATTTGGGAGAATTTCGGGAGATATTAGAACAATTTGGAATAAGTTTGGAGGCTTTTATAAGGGCGCACGGTTTAAGAATGGTTAGGGGAAACCGTGCAGGTTCTCTAGGAAACCGTGAAGGGGGAGACATTAGGCTTTACATAACCTATGCATAGTTTTCCAAACCATGTGAGGCAATAGTGTGGACCCCTTATCTCAGGGTATTGGCATGCAAAATTTTAGCGCACAGTTTTCGAAACCGTGCGGGCTAACCATGCAACCACTTACAGACGAGGTTTTTAAATCTGGGCTCCCTCAGGCTTAACCTATTTCACTGAAAAGTTTCTCCCACTCAATAATCAATTGGGATTTTTGGATCTCAATAGTTATAGGGGCTTTCCCACTCACTTTTAAAGAAAATAGAATGGGTTTCAAGGTGGTTTCTCCTAGGTATGTCTCTCATCTTGGTTTCTTTTTGGTTTTCTCTAGTTCTTCTCTTCTCTCTCTCTAGGTTTTCAAGATCTACATCTATTTCATGTAGATATAGTGTTAGGGTTTCCTACGGTGTTGATTTTAAGGCTTTTGGATGATAGGGAAGGATATCTAGGTCGGTTTTCATGAAGTTGTTTCTCGGATTGAGGTGTTCTTTCTTGTGGGTAGAATTCATTAGATCCCTAAAGGTAGGTGGGTTCTTTCTTGACTCCACATTTCTAGAACTTGAAGCTTTGTTACAATTAATTTTTATTGATTAAAATTAATTGTTTTTATGTGATAAATTTTTTGTAAATCCCTTTGGTGATATTTTTGGGGATTTTTGGGAAAACATGGGTTTGTAGTGAAATTCCCTTGTTATGGATTTAAAAATAGAGATTTTAAAATGGGTTGCTGGGATTTATTTATGAAAATGGTTGATGAAAATGGTTTTTTTAATAAAATTATTTTTATTGAAATATGGTTTGGAATGGAAATTGGTTCAATGGTGTTTTTATTAAATTGGAAATTTATTGAAGTGAATTGGCATGTGTTGGAAATGATAGTGTGATTTTGTGCGGCCTTGGTTATTTATAATTTTTGGTTGATATGGAATTGGATTATGTTGATTAGGTGGAACTAGACAGGAAGTCTCACTATAAAAGGTGATGGATAGTGGTCAGGAAGCACCACTAGTTGAGAATGGGGGAATGGGATGGGCGGAAGTCCCACTACAATGGTTGTTTGTTGTGTGTGGCTTTGCAAAGATGTAATTTTTGGTGCTAATGTGTGATGGGGATATGGTTTATGGAATGGTTGGTGTTTTCCCTTGTGTGACCTAGGTTAATAAGGGTATGTTTGGATGGTGGTAATGTTTTCACTATATAATGTTTTATATAAATTATTTTATATAATGTTTTAAAGGTTTCATCCTAGTGGAATGTGCAGGGAAGTCATTTGGGGAAATAATATTGAGTATTAGTACTCACCCACTGCTTCAACACATTAGTGCTTTTGCAGATGTCTTATTTTGAGACATAGGTAAAGGTAAATCATTTCATTGCTAGTGGCTCGGGGTGATGCTTGAGGGATGTGTTGGTGCTTGGAGCATCAAACTTGGTGTGGAGTTGTGGAGTGTGTCTCGGTTTATTTTGGGGTTTCTTGTTTAGTCTTCCGCATAATACTTTGATATTGTTTTTGGGTTGTATTATGGATTAGTTTGTTGTATTTTGGTAATGTTTGAACTTGGTTTGTTTTTTGATATGAATCATATAGTTGTGGATTGTTTGGTTGGTTAGCTTTGTCTTAAGGGAAAATATTTCCCCAATTTATTCTCGATGCCCTTGGAATTTATTTCCAGCCTTTGGTGCCTTGGGAACGTTACTTAAGGCCATGTAACATTCCTCCAACATATCAAGACAATGAGATGGTGTGGGATGTAACAATGTAAAAATTAGTTGGAAATGATTTATAAAATTATTTTAAATATAAATAAGAACATTTCTGAAATATTTAAAATAATATGATCATGGAGTAAAATTATTTTAAAACACATCGAACAACATTTTAAAGAAAAAACACTTACCTTGTGTCTCAACACATATTGTACATCTTTTACATTCCTAAATAATAAAATTTTAATAATTATATATTTATTTATAATTTTTTTATGTTCAATTCCATTACTATTGTTCTTTTATTTAATTTACTACCATTCCTATTCTAGTTACTAATTTAGTGAAGATTATATCATATGTGTTGAGTTTTTTTGGTTTATAATCTATAAAATAAATTTAATGTATTAACCATGGTCAAAGAGTCATGGTTAAATCCTCTCCATATTATTAAAACATTGATAATTTTTATTTATATATATATATAGTATACTTTTATGACCATCTATGAAAGGTGGTTATTAAAAATAAAGCACATCATTTCATGGAGACGGTTGTCTATTTGTAAACATGAATGATGTTTTAATTTTCTAATGGATGAAAAATAAGTATAATAGATAATTTTTTTACATTAAATATTTATTATAATATTATAAATATCTTATTTACTCATTAAATTTATCCTCATGACCATCCATGTAAGGAAAAAATGAAAAAAGCACATCGCTTTGGGGAGGTATTAGTCCACACATATTGACATGTGATTTTGTCATTTTACAATGGATGTGAGGGTAAGAAGGTAAGAAATATATAATATTTAATGAATCAAAATTATGTTATAAATATCATATATAGTAATTTTATCCATTATTTTTACCATTTATATGATGTTGTGAGGAAACAATGAAACATATCGCTTTTGGGAGGTTATAGTCCATGAATAATCATAAGTGAAGTGTTAATTTTCCTTTAGAAGGAAAATATGATGGAAAAAGGGTTTTAAAATAAACATAATAAAATTTATGTATATTTGAGACACTTATTTTATTATATAAAAATTGTTATGATAAATTTTAGGGATATAGAATAAGAAATAAACATCCAGGACACTAGTTAAGATGTGTACCTCCTCTTTTGATATCAACTTTTTGATTGGCCATAGTGATTTTTAATGAGAGGATTATGGTTAATATTGGGGATTGAGGATGTATGAATAAAACCAATTAGGTGGATTTTGGAATATATTTTTGACAAAACGAAAAATAATTTGTGTTTTAAAAAGTTTGAAGTGAGTCCCTTTTTATGTAAAATAAATTAATGGTATTTTCACAATTTTTAAATATTTAATGGTCATGAATGTAATTTAAAAAATTAATAATTTTACATAAAATAACCATTCATGATATTTGAAAATTTTTAACATACATTTTCAATTAATATAGTAATTTTATGATTTTAAAATGATTTAAAAAAATTAATCCTTGAATATCATTTAAGGTCATTTTCTAGACTTTTAACAAAATTTGACTTTAGATATATCAATAAAACAATGGAATGTGAATTCAAAAACGTATATGATCAAATATTCTTATTAAATATCTAAAAAATAAATTAAATAACCTAAATAATATAAACAATGAAATTCACTGACCCCAAAAGCTCCGATCTGGTTCATTATTTTAATAAATTTTCATGATTGTAAGGAATTAAATCCCAAAGGACTGATCAGTTTAGTTGTCTTTTAAAATAGATTACATACACGATCTTTACATTACAATTAAAAACATAAAATATAACTTTGATAGTATTTTGATAATTATATTATTCTACTATATTAAAACTATATATAATTCATAATACACTTCTTGTCATCCTAGGAAAAAAACAAAATAAAGGGGTCAGATCAGATGCTTTTTAAGGTTATGCAATTTTGAAGAAGCTTTTATAAATAAGAATAATCTTTAAGGCAAGGTATAAAATTAAAACACAAGACTTTTAAGCATTAACTTTGAAAAAATAAGGAAATAATAAACCAAATAATACCATTTAAACATTCACATGGATATTCTACTATTCGAATAATCACAATTAATATCAATAACTAATCTCATAATGAGGGATTGCATAATGCCAAACATCATAACCATACCTTCAATTCCTCATTACAAGACCGTACATAACCATACCATCAAGGCCTTATTATAAGACACTATTTTGTCTTGTGATAACTATTGTTGCATAGAGGGGCTATAGTAGGCTCCACCCATCACCTACTATGATTAATGAATTCCTCTTATGAAAGGGTCAAAACATAACATATACATTCATATTAAAACAAGCATACGAAATGTTAATAATTTAACTATAAACCATGAATGGTATAAAAATATCACATCAACAATGAAATATATCATAAAAACTTCAATAAAATTTGAAATATTGTATCATAATAAATCGACCTCAATTAAGAATAAAATCCAATATAGGATTTTTACTTAGATGAAAATAATCTAATAAAATCATCAAAACTCTGGGAGAGAAATATCCCTTTTTTAATTTTAAAAAATTTTAAAGTCAAAAATTTATAAATGAAAAAAAATTATTTTTAAATCAACCTTATGAGAGTGTAATAAAATCTTCAAAATTATAAAGCATCATAATGGTGAAAAATATCCACTTGCGCCGTATAAGATAAAAAACATTCTTTCCTTAATTTATCAAAAAGGTCATAAAGTACCTCATTTGGAAAAAGACGGAAAGATTCCTTTAAAATCATTTTATAAAAATTAATACATGGGTAAGAATGAATTTAAATAATTATCTATAATATTTTGAAATACATTTTAAGAAATAGGGACATGGATAATAAATATGTCCCATTATATATTTATGTATAAAGAATCTCGGATAATAAAGAGATTGTGAAATTAACCCTTACCTTGTACATTACTTTAGTAGAGGGTTATTTGGACTTGTTTATAAAGGTTAAATTGTGTTATTAAATTATACCATAACCATATAAATATTTAGGATATCATATATGATCTTTTTATATCCTTTTGATAATAATATTTATGTATTACCATTATTTTGGGTGTTGACTGCTTAATTTTACCATTCTGATTTTTTCACGTAAGTCATGTTTTTTATGTATAGGATATATATTTTATTCATATATAAAATTATATTATGTTCAGGAACATTATATTTACTCATAATAATAATTTTATAATAATTATTTAATGGTTAACATGGAGAATAAATCTCATCACGCCCTAGAGACGGTAGGTCGTACGTACGCACAAGTGATGATATCATTCTCTTGATGGTTAAATGGTATCTAATTGGATGGTATATTAAATATAAAGAATAATTATATTTTTATATTATCTATTTATATCCATTATAATCAAAATTATATGCATTCTATTGTTGTTGTGTTGAATAAAAAATGACACCACCACGTGAAGACAATAAGTCATATGAACACATGCATGGTGATATTGTTATTCATATGATAGATAAAATGAGAAATATTATTGTCCCATACTTATAATAACATATCCATATATTTATTATAATTTATTAAATATTTTTTAATGGAGAAAATATAGAAATAAGAAGCAGATGAAGAAAAGAACTTTGAAAGAGGTGATAAAACAATTACCTCTTTTTCAGGTATCTCCTATTTATTTGTACAATAGGACTCCTTATGATGAATTTAAACAAATTTATAACCTATAGGATGTATTTAAGGAATTTGGGAGAGAAAATGTGCATGGTTTTTCCAATACAAATGGATTTGGATGTGTGAACTAAAGAGAAGAAGAAGTTTTCTTTTATAATAGAGGTGAGGGACACTTTTGGGAGATCTTCAAATATTAATTCATTATAAATAGATTTTTGATTTTAACTAGATCAAAATTGATATATTTAAGATATAAAATGTGTACGGGTCTAAATCCTATCATCAAATTAATATTATACATTTTTATTTCATAAAATTAAACTTATCTTTTGGATTTAACCCTTAGTTAAACAGTTTAACTCTTATCGTGTTTTCTGGTATATTTACACTATAGGCTTAATATAGTTACTATAAAAAGACTGAAGAACCACAATTTTATCATTTATGAAATATTTGACATTATACAGGTTATTTAGTGGAAGCTTATATTTTCATAAATTTTATAAAATTTAATAAAATATTATTTATTTTAATGTGTCTTTTTTTTCAATTTTGAAACTATTCAAAATTTTTATTTTTAAAAATATTAAACCAACATGATACCTTCAAAATAATAATTTAAATATTTCACTAACATGTCTATGTTATCTATATAATTTTTGCATGTCATTAGTTAAGTAAAAATATATTTATTTTAGTATTTTTAATATCATTTATTTTATATCTCAATTTATTAAAAAAATTATTGCATCATTATTTTGTCACCATTTAATTCAATTATTTACTTTATAAAAATATACTTAAATTAATATTATATTGATAATAATTATATATTAAAATATAATATTTATATTTTACCACATAACTTAAATATCCTCAAATTAAAAATGATATAGTTATTAAAATTTGAATATGTCATTTTTAACTCTTCTTTAAATAAAATATAATAAATGTCCTATTCTAAAAAAATGGATTAAAATGATCATATATTCAACATAAGGTTTATTTTTTATAAAAAAACTTATCCAAAGAAATTATAATAAGTGTTAGGGTAATATTATATTATTATAATATTATTTTTATCTTTAATTACCAGATTTTCCTTTAACTGTGGTAAATAAAATTCAGAAGTTACTAATGACCAAAAATTATTTTTATCCAATTAGAACAATTTTTTCATAAAAATTACAACCATGTATTCCATTTTTTTTAATTCAATTCATAGTAGTGGTAAAATTAAATTTAATGCTAATCCGCAAATGTTGATGGAATGCAGGTAAAAAAGCATTCAAAAAGTTTAACGAACTTTTTTATCTAATTTTATTATAAAAATATTTCCAATGAATTAAATTGGGTTAATATATTAATTATTTATCTATTGTGACTTTAAATTAATTTTATTGTAATATAATTATTTAAATGAAAAAGTTGGTTTCTTTACAATAATACAATGTTTTCAGTATTAATAAAAAATTGCACGTTTTAATAAAAATACAAAAATTCACCCTAAGATAATATTAAAATTACAAATTCATAAATTAATTATATTTTACCAAATTAGGATTCTAGGAGTGTCTCAAATTAATATTATTATTGATCTACAAAGGATATCAAAATTAGTTACTTTTAGAAAATTGTATTTCAAAACATATAACTATTTCACCAAAACTTATACATTTCATTATAAATATTATATATTTATCTGAAAACAGTATAAATAAAATTTAAAAATTATTTAATAATATTTATATTAAAATATTTAAAATATAAGTTATGAATATATCATTTAAATAATTTTAACAATAAAGTGTTATTTCGTAGAAACTCAATTTGGTGTGTTACATAAGACAAGATGGTGTTGCATACAACACAAGCTATTAATGATAGTGTACCATGAAATATTAGGTTGTTACATTCTCCCCTCCTTTAATAAATTTCATCCTATCAATTTAAACATAGTATCTAAATCTATGGGTTGGACTTTAAAAAATATCATTGTTGCAATATAATATCCGAAATGGATTAATGTGAACTCCATTTTAAAATAATTAAAGGGAAGTAAGAAGATCTCCGGATATAACACATACTAGGGTTCTATGTAAGAAAATATAGAAATGAAATAAACTGTAAACATCTAGTTCTGATAGAGAGTGAGAGAGAACATGATTACGAAAAAGTGAACAACCACAAAGCTATAAATATGTGATGATCTAAGGGTCAATTCGATTCATCATAAAATATAGTACAAGGAAAATATTTTTGATATTAAGATACTTTCCCATGATTTTAGTAATTAATTTACTTCATATAATAACAACCAATGGAACCATACTTACTTTATAAGTATAGTTCCACCCTTTAACTAATTTCTACCACAAACTCTTCTTTCTCTCAAAAAGATAAAAAAATTCAAAACATATTATATTTATCTTAATCGTATATGGTTCCAAAAATGAATTTATACTTCACATGTCATACCATTTAAATAAATAAAACCATTTTATACAAACCATGAAATTGTGTAGGCTAGTGGTAGGTGATAAATCAATATCACACTAGGGTTGTGGGTTCGATTCCTATATCCTTGTCTGATGCGATGAATTTTCACCTTGTTGTCCTTTTTATAAAAATATATTATTATAAATTCCAAAAATAATCTTATGAAATTTTTTACACTTAAACAATATTATCCAATGTCCAACATAATCCACTCCAACTATTTGACTTATCCAAAATACTTCCGTCCAAACTCACTATTAAAAATTGATAAGGAAGGTCACATATTTTAATGTAGATATTTTTGTCACGTCCCAACAATGTGAATACCATCATCATGTATTCTCAAAAAAGCATGGTAGTACACCCAAATTACCATAAACCCCAATTTGAACATGTCTGTTCTTTCTTATTCCATATTTAAAACATTGAATTATGGATATACTCCTTAAATCCAAAAATGTTGTAAACTCTAACAATGAGGGATTAAATGGACCATTAATCATTTCCAAGGTAGTCAACAATATCCAATACAATTTTTCCAAATCAATCATCTTTATATTCCAAAAAATTTATATCAGTATCGGAAACATATTAAGGGTTATCATTCCTTTAACCATATATTTTCCAAATGTTTTAACCTGCAACTGTGTCACTTTACATGGAACCATAAAATCTCAAATCCTTAATGAAATAGTATTTCAGTACAATACTTATTTATTTTCATAATTCATATAACCTCTATATCTTTTATATAATACTCAAATGACATAATTACTCAATAACAACATAAGAACATTAACCATTCATCTTCATCTGTGATAGTATCATAACTTGCTTATAATCCAATAACATCATTCGAGGTATATCCTGAGGACTAGGAAATTGATTCTCATAGTGTCCCATCTCCTTACAGATGAATCGATTTACATTAGCAAAATTTTTCTTAAACATTAAATCATGAACTTATTTTCCTTTTTCTCCACACCTATAATAAACTCTCGTTCCCTTCAAGCATTTACTAAGGTGATTCTTTCCACAGTTATCACATGTGGAAAAATACTTCTTTCCCTTTTTCCCTTTATCCATATTTTTTCTGTCATCCGCTTCTTCTCTTGTTTCACTTTGAATCTATAGGACTCATATAATTATTTACTTATCTTATCACCCCATAGTTTTATTTTTTATATGATTATACTATGAAGGATACTATTTCCCTCCGAAATGTTGGCTTAAGTCCCTGAAACATATGATCCTTCATTATCTTTGGATCATGTGTATTGTTGGAGTTGTCATTCCTTCTATGGGTTACCATTTCGAAATGATGTCATACACTAGGTTAGATCATATAGTAATGTATAATCCAATAACTAGAAAAATGGAAATCATTAATTTAATATTAACATGTATCTTGTCTCATAATCATAAAAATGATT
The DNA here is from genome assembly GCA_963277665.1 of Viscum album. Classification (NCBI taxonomy): domain Eukaryota; kingdom Viridiplantae; phylum Streptophyta; class Magnoliopsida; order Santalales; family Viscaceae; genus Viscum; species Viscum album. Next base: position 1,059,842,045 of record OY728133.1, read on the forward strand.
TTTTTGGGAAATATTTACTCATAAATCCTTTATAATGGTTTGTAATGAAAATGTGAATTATCCTAAGAATATCCCCTGGAATTTCAAACTATGTGCGCAGTAAGGCCTGATGTCATGCACCAGATTACCCTAAGTCAAGTTCGGAACACCTTTTCAGAGCTGTTACTCCAAGGTACATCGGTACCAGAACCACATCCACTTATAGTATCCATAAATGGATTTATTTTCTAGTAATACCCACATAATATCTACATTACCAAAATTTTAGGATATTCCTCTATAATTATCCTCAAATTATATATTAGGCCTATGATCCCTAATCCAGGTTTTCTAAATCTATTTCCAAGTTTAATGATAAATAACCTATGATGCCAACTACAACACCCAAACCCTAGAAGCCTAGATCCGGTGCATTATTTTAATACATTGGCATGATTATAGGGAATAAAATCCCAAAAGAATGATCAGTTTAGCAGTCCTAGAAAATATATTACATATATGAACATTACATTACAATTCAAAAAAATAAAATAAAATATTGATAATACTTTAATAATTAGATTATTCTCAAAGATGAAACCTTTATATAAATCATAATACACATCTGGGAATCATAGGAAAATAAAACATGATAAAGTAGTGTGCTTAGATTCTCAATAAGGTTAAACATTACAACATAATCATTCATAAATAAGAACAAACATTTAAGGTAAGGTATAAAATCAAAACACAATCCTTTTAACCATTACCTTCAACATAATATGTCTAGAATAAATCAAATAATTCCATTTAAACATTCATATTGATATTATACTAGTCAAATAATCACATCTATTATCAAAAACTAATCTCACAATGAGGGAATTCAAAATGTTGGACATCATAACAAAACTATCAAGGCCTCGTTCCAAGACCATACAAAACCATACCTTCAAGGCCTTATACCAAAACACTAGTTTGTCTCATGAGACCTATCGATAAATCGTGAGGCTATAGATGACCCCACCCATCACTTATTAAGTCTAATACACCCCCCTTATTAAAAGGGTAAAAATAACATAAACATTCAAATTAAAACTAGTATAGGAAATGTTAATACTTTAACCACATACCATGAATTGTATCACAATAGAACATATATATTAAAATATATCATAAACCCTTAAATACAATATGGAATATTTTATCATAATAAATCAACCTCAATTAATCATAAATCAAAAAAATTATGTTGACATAGATATAAGTAATCTAATAAAATCATTAAAACTCTTTAAGAGAAATATCCCCTTTTTTACTTTGAAATCATTTAAAAGAAAAAAAAATTATAAAATAAAACACTTATTTTGAAAATAACAATTTAATATTGTGAATAAATATTTAAAATGATAATTCTTTATAATGGCAGAAAGTATCATGTTGCATCTTACAAGTTTAAAAAACATTCTTTCTTAAATTCGTCGAAAAGGTCATAAAGTAACTCATTTGGAAAACGATGGAAATATTCATTTAAAAACATTTTATAAAAAGTAAAAAATGGTTAAAATGAATTTAAATAAAATTAGTAATATTTTTTAACACATTTTATGAAATATTGACATGAATGATAAAGATATCTTAGTAGATACTTATATATAAACAATCTTGGATAATAAAGAGATTACGAAATTAACTCTTACCTTGTAATTTCCTTTAGGTGGGAGGGATTTGACCCCATGTATAATTTTTAAATTATGTTATTAATTTATACTATAATCATATACAAATTTATTATATCATATATGATCCTCTTATATCATTTTTTTCATAATAGTTTAGTATTACAATTGTATCGTGCGTTGCTTCATTTTCCCATTTTAGTTTTTCTGTGTAAGTCACGTTTTTTATCCATATAATATATATTTTATTAATATATAAAATGATATTAAGTTCATAAAAATTATATTTTCTCATCATAAAAAATTTAATAATCATTCTTAAATGGTTCATGTGGAGAATGAATCTGATCGCACCATGGAGATGGTAGGCCATACATACGCACGAGTGGTGGTATCATTCCCTTTATGGTTAAATGATATGGAATTGGATGGTTTATTAATGATAAATAATCATTATAATATAATATTAATTATTTATATCTATTATATTCATTGTTATACACATATAAATAATGAAGTGTTTAATAATAAATTACACACCGACATGGAGATGGTAAGTCATACGTATGAACGCATAGAGATATTGTTATTAGTAGGAAGGATAAAATGATTAATATGGTTTCCCATGATTATAATAATATATCATTATATGTATTATATTTTAATTATTATTTTTATATGGATACAACATAGGAAGTAGATGTATAAGAAGAAAATAAATTTGAAAGAGGTGATAAAACAATTATCTCTTTTTCAAGTATCTTTTTTGATTTGCATAAAACTACTCCATAGGATGGATTTATATACCCAATGTATGGACTCTGGGATGTAGTCATGAATTTTGGGAGATGAAATACATAGGTTTTGGTAGAGTTAAATGGCTTTGGAGGTGCGAATTAAATAGAATGATAAGTGCCTTTTACAAGAGAGGTTAGGGGCACTTTTGGAAGATCTTAAAATATTATTTTATTATAATTTTATTTTTGGTTTCAAATAGCTTGAAATAGATTTATTACAAGTATAATATGATTATGGGTATAAATAACTTCAACAAATGAATTTCAGACATGGTTAGTTAATTAAATGAACCTTATATTTTGGATTTAACCCTTAGTTAAACAGTTTAACCCTTACCGCGTCTTCTTGTATTTTTACACTATAGGGTTAATATAGTTAATATAAAATTCCAAAAGAACACCAATTGGATCATTCCTGAAATATTCTGAATTAAATATGTTATTATTACCAACCTTATATTTTTATGAATTTTAAAACATTTAATTAAATATTATTTATTTTTAAGTATCATTTATGTCAATTTTGATACTATTCAAAATTTATATTTTTAAAAATATAAAAAAAACATGAAAAAATAAATAAAATAAATAAAATATGTAAATAATATGTATATGTTATTTATAAAATTATTATTTTTCATTACTTAATTCAAATTTTATTTATTTTAAATATTTTAATTTCATTTACTTTATATCTGAATTAATTATACAATTACTTCATCATTATTGTTTCACCATTTAATTTAATTATATAGTTCTTAAAATTATAAGTAAATTAAAATTATTTATATAATCATTTTATGTTTATAAATAATATTTATAGTCTACCGTATCACTTAAATATATCCATATTAAAAATGATATAGTTATTAAAATTTGAATATGACATTTTTATCTCTTCTTTAAATAAAATATAATAAATGTCCTAATCTAATAAAAGTTTCTTCAAAAGGATCATATTTTCTACTTATGGTTTTTTTAGTCTAAAAACACTATCTAATGATATTATGACAAGTTTCATAGGAATTTTATATTACTGTAATATTGTTTTTACCTTTAATTACCCTAATTTAACTTTAACTCTGGTAAATAAAAGTCAAAAATTACTATTCATAAAAAAAGTATTTTGATTCTATTATAAAAAAATTTTAATACAGATTTCAACCATGTATGTCTATTTTTAAAAATTCAATTTACATAAGTAGTAAAATTACATTTAATGCTAATTTAAAAATGTGGCTAGAAGGCGGCTAATAAGATGTTAAAAAAGTTCAATGAATTTTTATATCTAATTCTATTATAAAAAAATATTCCAATGAAATAAATTGGGTTAATATATATATTATTTATCTATTGCGACTTTTAAATAAATTTAATTTAAAATAATTATTTAAATGAAAAATTTGATTTTTTAACAAAAATGTTGTGTTTTTCATTACTCCTCAAAAATTGCAAGTTTTCAGAAAAATACCAAAAATTCATCGTAAGTTAATTTTTATATTAAATATTGAAAAATGAAGTATATTTTACCAAATTCAATTTCTAAGTGTGTTTAAAATTAATTTTATTATTTTTTTCAAAAGGACATAAAAAGTATTTACTTTAGGAAAATAGTATTTCTAAATATATATTTACTTTATAAATAATTATAAATTTCATTATAAATATGTTTTATTTATGTGATAAAAGTTATAGATGACATTTAAAAATTATTTATTACTATTTCTATTACAATATTTAAAGTATAAGTTAAAAATATATCATTTAAATAATTTTAACACTAAAGTTTTGTTTCGTATAAACTCAATCTTACGTGGTATGCAAGCTCAATCGGTGTTGCGTCAAACACAATCTATTGAAGATAATGTATAATAAAATATTGGTGTGTTACAAATATTATCATTTAAAATGTATTTAATGTCAATATATTTATTTTTATCTTGTTTTTACAAATGTCGTGTTAACAAGACTAAAGAATTTTAGACAATTATACTATTTTAAAAAATTAAAAAATAAATTATAAACCAAAATATAATTTATTTTAAATAATTACAGTAAATTAGGTCTTTTAATAATGTATATTAACTCTTATTCGTACAATGGAAACATATTAAATATATTAAATGAGGTAGATTTTCATTTTTTAAATAAAATTTTTCTAATATAAAAAAGGGAACTCATAATCATATCAGTTGGATCTAAAATGGTTTAAAATTGAACGATGAAAAAAATTGGTTTATAAAGACTCATACATTCATTTGGATATAATGTTTTAGGATCATAATACTTAGTTTTAACATTTATTAACTTGTTTTTATAAATTACTGTGGTGACAACGTTTTTGTATATGCAAATTATTTATATGTCCAAAAATAACAGGTAATAATTTACCTAATTAGACCATTACTATTATAAATATTAAATCCATTTTACAATATTAAATTTTCTATAATTAGTAATAATTACTTCTTATATAAGTGAGAAAAATAAATTAATTTTTTTTAAGATAAATACCCTTTTAAGCATAAAATTTATTTTACAACAAAATCTAGTATAATGTTGACTATTATTTAATTAATTGGTTTTGTATAATAAAATGAAATTTATGTTACATTAAAATAAATAAAAACCCAAATGTAAAATTGAAATTACATTGATTAAAATATAATAAATAAATTCTTTTGAAAAATCAATATCATTCACTATTCACCCAAAAATCAACCTTTCCAAAAATAACCCAAAAAATTATATTAAGATTATTTATTACTTGATGATTTACAGAATTATTTCCATTTTATCTAATTATATTTCTAATTTTTCTAAATTAATCATAATATCTGATCACCGAATGTAATAAAAATTATTTTTTGTATAAAATATATTTTTGAAGTATAAAATGAATTTATACTCATTCATAATATATTAATTAGGTTACATAAACATTAAATACATAAATATTAAATAATCTTAGTCAAATATTATATATATATGTCATAATAATACATTATTTTGAAACATAATTTTTTAGTGTCATTGTAAACATGGATACCTAATAAAATGTAACGAAAAAGATTTATAACATCTCTTCTTATGTTTTCACACCAAGAACCTCACGTCGGCATATCATAATAAAAACCTCTCTCTATATCATACGGAAAAGAAAATATAACAAAGGGTGAGATTGGATGCCTAGTAAGGGTATACGTGATTGATATCAATCAATGATCAATTTTAATCATATTATGAGCATAAAGGTATGAGAACATGAGGTCAATAGTTCAAAATCATTCCAAACAATTATTAGATAATTATTATGTTATAAGTATTTGGATGATCAAAAGAGATGAAACACAAAATAATCAGTGACCATGAGTCAGGAGATTATAACATTTTCATAATAATATGCCATCAAAGAGTTATATAAAGTGTGGAATAATCATAGTCATAGATATATTTTGTCAAGGTTACCCCCAAGACATTCATCACATAATAGTGTTGGGATAACCACCCATGTACCGGCTTTATACTATGGATTCCCTTCTCTGTACCCTTATTGGGATTTATATAACCACCCATATACCTTATTCTGTGCTTTATATAACCTCTCATGTACCATTTGAGATCAAAATAAATTAAACATTTCCCAAATTTTTTGGGGATATAATAGACCTACCCATCACATAACCACAATCCATTCTTATATATACCATAAGTTCATGAAATCATTTACTATTTCATCATAACATAATATGTGGAAAATAAAATGAGTATCATCTGTATTAAATCATCATAATCATAAAACATCCATATAATTAATTAGGATGGTATCCTAGGTTCATATCCCCATAAAATCATAAGTAACATGAAAGTATATTATCAAAAAAATTACTTTAAAATATCACTAAAGTATTTCTCGAGGAAAATACACTTTTTATTTTGAAATCATATATTTTTTTAAAAAAATTCTACATATAAAGGAAAAATTTTCACTAAAAATAAACATAGAATATTTTATGTAAATATTAAATGATTGAGTGGTCATGATAGTAGGAAAATGTTTTCATATAGTATATGGTAAACAAAATTTTTGTTCATACCTATGGTTAAAAGTACCATGTTCAAATAATTAAAAATATATCACTTTAGAAGAATTTATATAAATTCATAAATGGGAAAAAATTATATTAATAAATCTTTTAATAATAGTAAAAAATATTATAGAATTATTTAAAATTTAAAATATAGACATTAAAGAAAATATTCTTAGTTGAAAAGAGAAATAACGTTGGCATTCCTTAAAAGCATTCTTTCATAATTTTGAGTACATAGAGATATAAATATTAAATTAAAACGTTAAATCTCACAAAATAATTAGATGGGGATAAATGATTTAAGATTTATGACTATTATATCATATAAGTTGAACATTAATAAATAAAATCATAAATAATTCCATTAAAAATTTAGATTGCAACATAAAAAATTTACTACTTGGTAACTTTTGAATCATAACTACAATTACAATTTTTAATTCAAATGAAAAATTAAATACCATGAAAATATATATATTCATGATATAACTTATAAAAGGGTTATTATATAAACCACATGATGGAAACAACTTTTGAATAAGACATTTTTTCCCCAGAAATAAGAGTGAGTTGATAAACCCTTACGTCAAGTCGGATTTCATTTGTATGTACTTTTAACCTCATTTATAATAAATTTAAATTTATTATAATTATATTAAATAAACTTATATATATTTATAATACCATACATTTTTTACTTAAACATTATTACCAATTTTCATTATCATCCCTTTATTATCATCATCATTTTAGATTTTAACCTCTTAATTTTTCACGTATGTTTTTGTTCAGAAGTTATGGTTCTTTGACATAGATCATGGCTGCATAATATCCATAATGTTAATAATTATATAAATATAATAAATATTCATTATATAAATATTTATAACCATTAATATAAATTGTTAATGAAAAATTAATTGCATAAAATCAGAGAGATAGTAGTTTGTACATACACACAAGTGATGTTGCCACTTTTCGATGGATGGAATGGAAAAAGATAAATAATAATTCAAATTTTTAGAAACAAAATAATACAATAGAAATAATATATTTTCATAAATCCCGTATTATAACCATAAATGTGCTGAGGGGATGGGAAATAAACTACATCACTGTGTGGAGGTGGCAGTCACACGTTTGTATGGGTGATACTTTCAATTCGCAATTAATAGAATTGATGTGGAAAATGATTTTACCATAATAATAATAAAATATAAGTATATTTATGATGAATTTGTAATTATTTTTGCATGGATAAAATATATTTATATGAAATACATGATTAAATAATCTTATTAAAATTCTGGTAAGACGATTACCTCTTCATTGAGAGACCTCTTTTGGATTAAACATTAATCGTTATTAGGATGGTTTTAGGGTAGTACCATGAGATATAGAAAGAAGACATGGAATATATAAATATATTATGGTATTCATTTTATGATATATAAGAATAAATATTTATTAATAAGTGAGAAAAAGATAATCCCATTTATAAGTGCGTAGAAGACACACTTGTAATTACATAACAAAATTAAATATAATTGAGGTATTTATCATTTATAATACTTAAAAAATCATGGATTCAAATAAAAAGTTGATAAGGTCAAAATATCATCATAAAATAAAATTTATATAGTTTTTGGACTCATTTTAAACATTATATTTTGGTGTACCTCCTTTATTAACTTCTTCTAAAAATTAACTATGGTAACATAGTTTTTAGCCTTTAAGGGGAAAAATTTTAATTTTATGTTTACAAGTAGATAAAAATGGGACATGGATTAAAGTTTTGAACATTTAACACTACACCTGTCCTATTTTAATGTTTTTTGTTTATTTTTAAAACTCTTAATAAAATATTATTTAACATGATATATCATTAGAGACATTTTTGGGATTATTCATTTAAGTTGACTTTAAAGTCAACAAGATAATGATTTATTTTGAATATAATTTTTTTTAAAATAAATTTTAAAATATTTTGAAGTAAAAAATTATTATAACACCTTAATTTATCCCAAAGATATTTATCTTAATGTTTTTAAAATCATTTAGTAGATTTTTTATTCTTTTTTCACAGGCACTTAGTTAGCGATGCAAGACCATTGAAGATAATTATAAAATAACCTAAAATTTAAAATAAATTAACACCATAAAAAAATTTAGTTTCAAAATAACCTTTTTTATTCATGCGTATCTTTTTTTTATCCATATGAATACATATTAGGGAAATTAAAATCAAAATATTGACATTTTGTATTTATCCTTTTTATAAAATAATATATATTTTATAATCAAAGTAAAGTGAAAATAAATTACCATTTTTTCATATATATGAAGTATTATTTAAAAAAAATCATATAATTGTATAGTTGTATGTTTTAGATACATTTTAAGGAATTATCCTATAGTTTTAATCCTGTTTTACAAATTTTACACTTTCTGAGGTGACAAATCATTATAATGATTACTATTCATAATGAATAAACAATAGGGGACTATTTAAAAAATTTGAACCAAATTATTCTAAATATGGATAAATTTTTAAAATATTATATTACCAAAATTTACAAAAAAAATCAATTTTTTATAACTACGTAAAAGGAATCAAAAAACAGTTTTTAATTTTTTTTTCTTTTAATCAAAAAAATGAAGCTATCCAAAAATTAAGTAAATTTCTAATTAATATAAAATTAATTATATTATTTATAATTAAAGGTAGCACATTTTACTTTAATATAAAATCCAAAACATAATCATAAATTTAAATTACATTATTTAATGAAAATAAATGGCATTTTTACAAAAAATATTGGTTTTCTATAGTCACATAAAAATAAATATTTTCATAAAAATAAAAAACATTACCCAAAGATAATATTTAAATTATGATTTCAAAAAATATATAAATTTACTTAAATAAAATTTTTGGAAAATGTTATGAATTAATCATAATATCCTCACACAAAATAAGATAATTTTTTTAATAAAAAATATTTCAAAAGTATAAAATAACTTTACAAGAAAATAAACACTTATTTAGTATACATTAATCAATAAATTTGAATTGTATAATACATTTAAACAAATTTTTCATATTTTAGTTATTTATATTTGGACATTAAATTTAATATCCTCATTATAAATATCCCATTTAAATAATGATATTTTTATAGTATGTCACAGTTCACTTAAAGATCAATGTTGTGTGTTAAGAAAAATATCAAGAATATGATTATTTTAAAATAATATTTAGGGTGTTACATTCTCCCCCCTTAATAAGTTGCATACTCACATTTTTTATCTTTTTAATGAGGGTTTCAGTATTTGAAAATACCTTATTTCAATACCCATACTATACAAGGGGATAATAAAACCTAATTTGAAAAGGGGAAGTGAGAAACATAAAGGTTACATGAAATAATACATAATTGGGTGCCTAGGTAGGTTAACATTAATAGAAAGTTAAAATATGGTTATGGGGGATAAATATGATGTCCAAAGAGTAATTTAGAGTGATAGTTAACATGATCATGAGAATGTTAAGGACTAAAAAACCATACACCATTGAGAGGTAAAAACCACTATCAATTATTCAAAAATATTGGTAAAAATAGAAACAATTTCATTTTAAATAAATTTTTTCCTTGAGTTTTTTTAATTCTTTTACCATTGAATGAGGTAAAATATAATTTCTCAATTTATTCAAATCTGTAAATTTAATATCATCATTTGGTTCCAATTTTTAATTATTTCCACCTATTTTTATCTCTTATTACAATAATGAATGAACAATATTATTTTTTCAATCTTTTAGCACAAAAATAACTTATGATTAATCTTAAGATCTATAAATGTATGAGAAGTTATTCCCCTAATCTCTATTCATTTATTGAAACTAATAATTTTTTGTACATGTTAAGATAAATAATATGAATAAACTATCATTTGAAATATTTTTCAAAATGATTTCAAAAATAATACACAAAGACTTATTTAATTTTTTCCAAACATAGCTAAATTTCAAAAATACTCAAATCATTCATAACCTCTATTAAAATCCAAAAAATAGAAATAATTAGGTCACAAAATTTATAAATTCAAATTTAATATTAACCCTAAAACAACAAAAAATTTCTAATAATTCACATTTCATACATTTAAATACTAGGATCATATATTCTCTCAAAACATGCAGATAAAATGAATCACCATGTAACCTTAATGAAAACATATAATATTCCAAATAACATTATAATTATCCTGAAAATAAAATCACTGAATATCAAAAATATTCCATAAATCCAAAAATGAAATATGATTCATCAAAGATAATATAGATAACTTTGTCATCAAGTCACTAATTAATTTAAAAGTCACTAATACTATCCAATATAACTTATGAATATCAATAATCTATTTATCCTAGTGAAACATTATTGTCTCTACATTACGAACATATTAAGGGTTGTGTATCCCTTAATCATGTGTTCTCCAAAAATATTACCTTATCAGAAAAATCACTTTTTAAGGTTATCAATACCATTAAATATATTCCTAAAAATACATGAAGCAAAAATAATGTAAAACAATACGTAGATGTTTTAAGATTCTTATAACCATGATATCATTTATGGAACATTTATATATCATAATTCTCAAATCTCAGAACATAAAACATTTAATCATTCCACTTCAATGATTGTAATATCTTAGTCACTTCCTTGGTATTAGAGTTAGCCTTTGTATAAGGGAATTGACTCATATATTTCAAAATTTCTCCACATTAAATACATTGAACTATAAATAGTACCTTAAGATGTACTTTATTTCCAACCATTGAATTCTTACTTTTTCATCAGAAATTGTTTACATTATTCCCTTAATTTATACACATAAAACATCTTCCCATTATTTTGAGACACTTCAATGGGTTATTATTCCTATATTCTTGACATATTGGAAGTTGAATCTTCTTTCCTGCACAGTATTCATGAAAATATATATTTTCATTTTTTTGGTTCATTGGTAAACTTATCTATGATCAAGTTGTTAATCATATATCATGATAGTTGGTTAGAAATAATCACACGCTTATATATTCCATATCTTATTTAATTTGGTTTCTTATAAGTAAAATCCTTGAATCATCTATAACATTTTGAATTAACATTTCCTCTCTGTTCAATCCATTGACTAAAACTAAAAAGAATAGTGTGATCAATAATAATCGGAGTGATAAAGTATATAATCATGAAAATAATATATAGGATGTCTATATCATTGAATCCTATTTTTAATATATGTCATGTTATGTTTAATCGTAGATTATTCATAATCATAATTTGTTGAAATATGTCATAATTTTTTACAAAGATAATGTGAATTAACATATGAATATCCCATGGGCGTGTCTATCTAGATGTCCAGTGATAGGCCCACTCATCATGCACGATTACGATCAAGTTAATAACCAACTAACCCCAATCATAATTAATAACCTTAGTTTAATATATACTACATTTACATCCACGTTCCATTATCGATACATGGATTTATTTTCTAAAAAAACGACACTCCTTTATTTCAAATAACATAAAATATTATCCTATAATTACGCTTATCCTAAGGGTTCCAACTAAATTAATCTAATCGTAATCTCCATGAATAAATAAACCATTCCCTAATACCAATTGACACAACTCAAACATTTCATACTTATATATGTCATCATTTGAGATGAATATTCTATATAACTCATAACAATGCATGCACTAAAACTGTGAATATTTAGTGTCTTTAGGAACTTTGATAAACAAAAAACTAGAAAAAATATATTTATAATATATACCATTAATTTATTCACAAATATAACCCTACTTAGTATTATAAAACAAAAAATGTATATTCATATCCTAGGGAAAAAGAGAAATAATACAGGGATAGCTCATATAATCAATAAGGGGAAACATGGAAGATATCAATTAATGATCACATATAATCATATCATGATCATAAGGGTATGAGAACAAGATATTAACTTTTCAATATAATACCCAATATTTTTTATTTCATAATTTTTAAATAAGGATTTGGTAGATCAGAAGACAATAATTATAAAAGAATCAGATATCATGCGACATGAAATTCCCCAACCCCTCCTAGAGGTACATACCTATTAAATCCTCATTGAAAATTCATATAATATGTACTAAATATGTTTTATAAAGGTTTTGTGGGTTTTAGTTAAATCATGGAGTGCTTATGAGGTGATCAGGGAATGCATCCATGAAATATATTGATATCTTCTTTCTGATGGAAATATTTTAGGGGTGTATCATTGTAAGATATTTTTAAATTGTGGAAAATTTTCTTGTAAAAATTTCAAATCTACTTTCTCTAATCCAGGATTTTGTAATTTTAGGACCAAAATTGCCCCCCCCCCCCAAAGATCATATCCATCCCCCTCATAGGTCCTTGAATATCTCTCTCTCTCATTTTTGTCTATTTTAACTCCCATTTGTGGTTATTGAAGGATATGGGTGATTATATCCCCCCTCTTGACTTATTATTTATTTTTATTAACTACCATTTGAGTTAGATTTGTTAGATAATATATGCCCCTTTTAGTTCCATTTTATATTTTCTAATTTTATTTCATTCTAGGTCGAACCGAAGGCCCTCTTCTGATGAGTGGAAATATCTAAACCCAAGGTAGGTGGTACCGTAAATTAAAACCATGGTATTTCATGTTTTTTGAAGTTTTCTTTAGTGTTTCATGCCATATTGTAGGCTATTACCTAGATCTAAACCAAATTTCTTACTTATACCCCAACATAGAAATATTCCCTAAATAAGTTTTGGGAACCCCATAAAAGGGGTGATTTTAATTGAACACCCTATTTTGGAATGAAACTTGAAAATGTAAATGGTATTCACATGGCTTCTTAAAAAGTTAATTTATGTTTAGATCAATGATTGTGAAATGGTATTTTCCAATCATTTATAGTCATGAATTTTTTTTTCAATCATGTTTTTTTTTCAAAATATGAATTTTGGAATTTATAAAATGATTTTGAATGATAAAATGAGTAGGTTTTATGAATTTTATTGACTATGATCTGGTATTGTAAAAAAGGAATTTAGATAACCCAAGGGTTTTATGACAATAAACAAATTCTTATTAAATGGAATGTAATGGTTTATATAGGATTTGTTTCCTATAAGGACCTGGACATAAAACATTACTTAATTTTTAATTAAATGAATAATTTACATTGAGGATATTTTTAGGTTTAGAGTTTTAGAGAATTAGGACATATCTATTACATCTCAAAAGATTACAAAGTAGAAACTTCTACTCAGTTTCCATTTTTTTCATAAAATAAAAACACTTAACAAGAAACATGTCTAGTTCTTTGTTTTAGATATCATGTCTTTCCTTGATCCCATCCTTGACCCTATTCATATTTAAGTCTTATAAAAATCATTTCAAAACTTGGGATGAGCATAAAAAGCTCAGTAAGAGATACACAAAGAAGGAAAACTGTTATTTTTTCAAAAAAATAAGTAAATAAAGTATACTTTATCATAAGTAATACTTTTCACCTTTATGAAGTAGTAAATACTCTTCACTAAATAAAATATTGTTACATAATCTTTTGTAACCAAAAATATTACCATAAAACCCATATAAAGAACAAAAAACAAATAATGGTAGCTTTAGAAATAAACATACTTAAATGGAATAACCATACGGACGACTTCCACTCATTTCACTAAATGGAATAGCCAGACAGCCGAATTCCATACCCACTGCATTGGAGGTTATAATGTAACCACCCATCCTGGTTTATCACGGCACCACCCGTTATTTGGTTAATCATGTAACCACCTGTCAAATGTCCAAGTACCATTAAAAAAATTACAACAAATAAAAAATTTAAAATATAAACATTTCACTATTAAAATTTCATTTGAAATCACAATATATCATTTCAGGATATTGAAAAATCAATTATTTATCAAACTATTTTCAAAACCATTTAATAAAGATATTTTTTAATCAAAGAGTCCCATACCACATTGAAGCTTTTAAAAGAAAAACATTTAATAAAAATTTTATAATATCATGAGAATAAATGTATTCATTATATAATATTCCAAAGAACAGTATATACACCATATCAAAGTGAATTGGCGCATAATAACAATGAAGTCTCAATGGAAATATAAATTGAGATGAAATCCCTTATAAAGATAGTATACTTAAATTAAGGATAAATACATCACATTATTATGTGTAAAAAATGTAAATACACCCAATATAAGTGGATAATAAGTGTAAAACAATCATAGGTCATTAACACATATTCATATCATGACATAAGCAAGAATTATATTTTTAACCCAAAGAATTGAAATTGGGTTAAGAAGTTCCCTTAAAAAAATTCGACAGTCTAACGACATCACTTTAAAATTCATAATATGAGTTGATGAGAGAGAAAATGGTATCTCATCACTTGGAAAAAATATTTACATCATTAAGGATATATAATAACATATCCCAACATAATAATATATAATCTAGAAGACATAACAAAATAGGCCTTTTAAAAAGAAGAGGGTAAAAGGTTCCCTTGCCGATTTGGTAACTTACGAAACATACATCATATGAAAGAAGGACCATAAATTATTGATGTAAATACCCATAAATTAAATTATATTAAATAAATTGTATAATAATGGGCAGTACATACCCTACTCAAAGGTGAGAGTGACAAATATAGCATGAATCTCCCGGGAATAAAAGGTGAGATAAAAACCCCTTACCTTGTTGTAATAAATCGAGTCGTATGACCAAGAGATAATAAGAACAAAATGAATCAAAGAATAACATGAATATAAATATAATCATGATAATATTTATCAAATGGAAGTATACAATACACCACATTCAATAAATAAGTGTCGAACAATGGAAATCTCACGGAATTAAAAGTGAGATAAGAAACCCCCTTACAAAAATTCGGCAGCCTAACAACACCACTTAAAACTTAAAAAACTGGATTGATGAGATAAAATAGGTTCTATAATCATATTAACATATAAAACTATAGTAATTTTAATATAAAGGAATATTCCCCAACATAAGAAAGAGGAGCTTAAAGAAATGACAGAAAAGAGAGTACTTAAAAAGAAAGAGAGACGTATGATCCCTTACCTCAAGTCCGACTTGTCTTGTTCATTTCTTTATATTCCTGAATAATAAACTTTGTTCAATTTATAATTACATAAGTAACTCATTTACATTTTATTATTAAATTCATATCACATATTATAATGTTATAATAATTAGTTAATTATGTGATTTCACATCAGAGGTTTTTGTCGATGTTCGGTACATGAGTCAAAAATGAACTTGTTTGAAAAGAATTGTCCATGTAGTTATAATACATCATCTACATAATATTATTAATGATTCAAATATCATATATATCCATTATATATTCATTTTATACTACTCCATAACATTTTGAGATAAAAAATGAAATGCACCGTTCATGGAGAATGTAGGCCGTACGTACGCATGAACGCTACTTTCATTTCATTGTCATATAAATGGAATTAAAACTAAATGAGATATATATATATATATATATATATATAGTATAATTTCAGTATAATATATATGTTACATAGGTCACATAATTTCCTTAATTTCATTCTTTATAAATTCCATGTATTGCACGAACGAGTCACATCACTTGAGCGGGCGGTAGTCCACACTTCCTCATATGAAATTTTCGCATTTACATAACATGAAAAGCATAAAGGTATGTACTTAAATATAAAATAAATAAGAATATAGAGGAAATAAATATAATATATATCATATATAAATTCAGTTCCATCATAATGGTCACTATGAGAGGTGTTAAAAGAAGATTGAACAATCATCGTTTCGTGAGGTAATAATTTGACACCCACAGAAACCGTATGTTCTTTATCCATTAGATGGAGGTGTGCGTAAGTGTAGGTAGAATCATTATCAGAAAAAAATCCTAGTATATTGAGGATACTGTTGTTTTTATGGGATAAAATAATAATAATGTTAGGCAGAGTGGAGAAGGAAAATAAAATAAAGAAACTTGGGAGAAGACAATACCTCTAAATCGGGTAACTCTTTTTTATTTGAGCCAAAGGCTTCCTTGGGAAGACTTATGCCAAAATTGAGGATTCTAGGAGAAATAGAGGGATGTCTAGAGAAAATATGAGCAAATTTTGGTCAATAAAAGGTCTAGAGAGGGTAAGGGGGTAGAGGTGGGGGCCTTTTATAAGAGGGTGGAGGGGCACTCTTGGAATGTCATGAAATATTACTTTATTATAAAATGTTTTTCAAAATAGAATGGTTCCAAAATGATATATTTCGAGGATAAGAGGATAAGGGGTAGAAAAAAACTCAACCAATAATATTTAGACAAGTGGAGGTCATATAATTCATTTTATCTTTTCATTTTAACTCTTAGTTAAAATTAGTAATTCTTTCCACGTCTTTTTTTTTATTTTTAAAATATAAGTCCATAATAATTAATTTCAAATGCCAATAGTCCCATAATTGTATCAATAATGATATTAGTAATATATTTTATGAAATTTGGCATAATATTAGATTTTTTATACTATTATACCATTTAATAAAGTAACATTTATTTTAAAAACTCATGTATGCCAATTTTGACAGTATTTTGTAGTTGACTTTTGACAAAGGCATAAAAGCTTTATTCCTTCGAAATAAATGCATTAAAATATATTTTACATGTCATAATAATCTATAAATTCGTGTAAAACATCCAATGCTTCAAAATAAATTATTTTAACACTTATAATATCATATATTTAAATCTTTCATTAATGAGTTAATAACTGCATCATCATTGTGTCATAAATAAATTTATTTATTTAATGTTTAAAAATTATAAAAAAATACCATTATGTAGGAAATATTTTTATCATTCCAATGAATATTTATAGTTTAAGAGATAATTTATGTAATAAAAAATTAAAATTTTTTTACATAGGTGATACATACTTTGGTTATAATTCCCTTTCTTTAAAAAATAATATGATAAAAGGTCTCTATCACACTAAAGTGATTCCATGGGGTCCCAAAGTTGGAACAAGGAATACCATGGTCGTACATGACTCAATAAAATTATTTTGACACAAGTTTTGGTCGTTTTATATTATTATGATATTATTTTATTACCCTTAACTACCGGATTACTAATTAATCACGATAATTAAAGATAATTGCCGTCATTACAATTCATAATGTCCAAAAACAAAAGAGTCATAATTAAATAATTTGGACCTTCTAATTCCAAATATGAAATCAATTTTACTAAATTACAAACATAGTAATTTTAGTAATTAATTTAAAAATAATTCCTGTTGTTAAAACAAATAGTGTGTTTTTAAGAAACAATATCTATCAAAAGATTGACACATGTTTATGTCCATTTTCAATGTGAAATTAATTCTAATTAACACCATTTTATTAAATGGAAAAAATATATTATAATTAAACATTAAAACATATTAAAAATATAACCTAACCATATAAATAAATTAGATTATAAGAAGGTTTTGAATTAAAATACAGCATTTTTCACTATTCATTAAAAAATGAACTTTATCAGAAAAATAACAAAAATTTACACAAAGTGAATTTTGATGTCCCAATTATAAATAAGTATTTTATTTTTTCAAATATCACAAATAAAATTGTAAAAATTATATTTAAAAAGGGTTCTCCATCAAAAGACGGTTAATCGACCTTTTAAAGAACATTAGAATATTTATGCTTAAAATCTAATTCTTTCCTTATTTTAAGACTCTAACATTTTTTGGATAATTGTAAAAATATTTAACAAACATATATAATAATTTTTTAGTTCGTTTTATTCATTTCCTCCATTACAACAACTATGTGTTAACTACTGTTTAAAATAATATTATTATATTATTAAGGTGTGACGTAAGATTTCAAAGAAACTCGTTGTTGCGTATTGGGTATGCCATTAAACATAGCATCCCCTTTAAAGTAATATTAATATTTTATTCAAAAATATTAATTAATATGAAAATTTCATATTCTTTATTTACCTGGGATGTTACATCCTTCCCCCCATTTGGAAATTGCATCCTCGCAATTTTAAAATTGGGCTTGGAAACATCCTTGAAAGCCCCACATCGGAAAAGGAGTCCATAAAACTATCACTTTAAAAAAAGAAAGAGAAGTACAATGGTCACTTGAGATAAACCATACTACGATTCCATGAAAACATGGATATTGAGGAAAAAAACAAACCATCACGTTCTGATGGAGAGTGATAGAAAACATGTCTAGGAGAAAGTTAACCACCACAAAATCACAAACATGTGATGGGTTAAACGGTATTTGATTCCCCAGTAGGAAGAGTTAACAAACAATGTTTTTGTTTAAATTTACTTTTCATTGAGAATTTTGTTTACGGGATTAACTAAAACATAAGGAAACATACTTACTTGTCATGTATACTTTCACCTCTTACTAGATTTCTAACACAAACTCATATTTTCTCCAGAAGATGAGTATTTAGGATGACTTGTTCACATTAAGAGTGTTATAATCAACTTCTAGAGAATCACCTAATCCACAAAATAGAACTATATATTTTCCATTTCTTTATACCTTAACCAAAACCAAAATTTGTTAGTATGAGATCAGATAATCCCCAAAAGGATAATCCTTTATAAAAAGAAAAGCTACTCTTTATCTCAAAAATATGTCCAACAATACCCAAAGTTCAACAAAGACCATTCAATAAACATCTATCCATAAAATTATTTGAATTAATACAAACTAAGATTGAAACCCAAATATATGATTGATTTAATCACATAGTCTTCCAAGGTAAATTTTAACATTTATCTCCAAATAACATCAGTTACTCTTAAAGTCTCATATTGAAAAGTAATTAACCTAATCACATATCATCCATGATAGGTTAATAATTTCAATAGATAACCCAAAATCAACCTACTCCTAATTAATATGATCATATAACTAAAATAATTAGTCATACTAACCAGGGACTTTGCGTAGTCTAGTGGTAGGCAATAAATCCCAGTTGCACTATGGTTGTGGGTTCGATTCCTGCAGTTTCGTCCGACCCGAAGGGTTGTCACATGGTCTGCGTGTTGTCCTTTTTCAAAAACTATATAATTCTAAAAACATTCCCCAAAAAGAGATAAAATCTTCAAAAATAACCATAACATAATTTAACCTCAAGTTTATCTCATGCCTTTTATTTTCCATCATAACATATAGTAACCGATAATTACCTCAAAAGTAAGGATCATATAAACCCTAATAGTTACCCTTATAATTATTACCTGAACTTCCACATCAAGTTGGTTATCTCATACATGATGCATTAGACAACTCAGCAAGGCTCAAGTGGTTAATCATGACTCTTTATAGTTGGTTGAAAATAACCACATGAGTTCTCATTGCAGCTCCCATATCATTTAGTTGTTCTTTCAGAAAACCATCACAATTTTCTCCACATCCACTGTTACTTTGGTGCCTACAAGATCCTTCCATTTAATAAAACCAAAAAGGTTAGTGTGAGTATAACATTAAAATCATCATATAATATCTTAATAAGAGGGTAAATACAAAGATATAATTATTCATATTATCTTAAATTCATTCACTTTTTCTAAAAAATATATAAATCTTTCTGAAATCCTAACCATTATGTTAATGACACTTATTCTTAAAGAATAACCTAACCTCTAAAGTTATCTAAACCTCCCTCTAATTAAAACTATAAGTACTCGGCCTTAAAACATTACTTAATCATGAATTAAATGAATAATTCACATTGAGGATCTTTTCAGGTTTAGAGTTTTAGAGAATTATGACATATCTATTACATCTTAAAAGATTACAAAGTAGACACTTCTACTCAGTTTCCATTTTTTTCATAAAATAAAAACTCTTAAAAAGAAACATTTTGAGATCCATGTTTTAGATATCATGTCTTTCCTTTATCTCATCCTAGAACCTATTCATCTATAAGTCCTGTGAAAAACATTTCAAAACACGGGATGAGCATAAAATGCTCGGTAAGGGATACAAAAAGAAAGAAAACTGTTAGTTTTTCAAAACAATAAGTAAATCAATAATACTTTATCATAAGTAATTGTTTTCACCTTTAGGAAGTAGTAAATAATCTTCACTGAATAAAAGATCATTACATACCCTTTCGTAACAAAAAAGATTACCATGAAACCCATATAAATAACACATAACATATAAAGGTAACTTGGGACATAAACATACTTAAATGGAATAACCATACTGTCTACATCCACATATTTCACTAAATGGAATATCCATATGGACGACTTCCATACCCAATGCATTGGAGGTTATAACGTAACCAATCGTCCTAGTTTATCACAACACCACCCGTAATTTGGTAAATCAAGTAACCACCCGTCAAATGTCCAAGTACCATTAAAAAATCACAGAACATAAAATATTTAAAATATAAACATTTCACTATAAACATTTAATTTGAAATCACAATATATCATTTCACGATATCAGCAAAATCAATGATTTGTCATACTAGTTTCAAAACTATTTAATAAAGATATTTTTTAATCAAAGTGTCCCATACCACTTTAAAGCTTTTTAAGGAATAAAATTTAATCAAAACTTTATAATATCGCTAGAATAGAGGTAGTCATTATATAATATTTCAAAGTACTGTATATACACCATATCAAAGTGAATTGGTGCATAACAACAATGAAGTCTCAATGGAAATATAAATTGAGATGAAATCCCTTATAAAGATGGTATCATTAAATTAAGGATAAATAAATCACATAATTATGTGTGACAAATATAAATACACCCAATATAAGTGTATATTAAGTGTAAAACAATAAGAGGTCATTCACACATATTCATATCATGACATAATCAATAAGTATAGGTTTAACCCAAATAATTTAAATTTGTTAAGAAGTTCCCTTACAAAAATTCGACAGCCTAACAACGTCACTTTAAAATTTAGAAAATGGGTTGATGAGAGAGAAAATTGTATCTCATCACTTGGAAAAAAAATTTACGTCAATAATGATATATAATAACATATCCAAACATAATAATATGTAAACTAAAAGACATAAGAAAAGAAGTCTTTTAAAAAGAAGAGGGTGAAAGGTTCCCTTAACCATTTGGAAACTTACGAAACATTCATCATATGAAAGAAGGACCATAAAGTGTTGATGTAAATACCCATAAATGAAATTGTATTACACAAAGTGTATAATAATGGGCATTAAATACACCACTCAAAGGTTATAGTGACAAATATAGCATGAATCTCACGAGAATAAAAGGTGAGATAAAAACGCCTTACCTCATTGTAATAAATCGAGTTGTATGACCAAGAGATAATATGCACAAAATGAATAAAATAATACCATGAATATAAATATAATCATGATAATATATATCAAATTTCAGTACACAATACACCACATGCAATAAATAAGTGGCAAACAATGGAAATCTCACGAAATTAAAAGTGAGATGAGAAGTCCACTTACAGAAATTCGGTAGCCTAATGGCGTCACTTAAAACTTCCTTAAATGGATTGATGAGATAAAATAGGGTCTCTAATCAGATGAAAATAAAAAATTACAGTAAGATTAATATAAAAGAACATTCCCCAACATAATAAAGAAGAGCTTAAAGAAATGGCATATAAGAGAGTACTTAAAAATAAAGAGAGAAGTAGGATCCCTTACCTCAAGTCTGACTTGTCTTGTTTGTTTCTTTATATTCATGAATAATAAAAATTAGTCAATTTATAATTTCTTAAGCACATCCTTTAAATTTTATTATTCAATTAATATCACATATTATAATTTTATAATAATTAGTTAATTATGTGAGTTCATATCAGTCATTTTTGTCGATGTTCAGTACATGAGTCAAAAATGAACTTTTTTGAAAAGAATTGTCCATGTATTTATAATTAAATCATCTCCAGAATGGTCTTAAGGATTTAAATATCATATATATCTATTATATATTCATTTTATACTATTCCATAAAATTTGGAGATAAAAAATGAAATGCACCGTTCATGGAGACGGTAGGCCGTAAGTACGCATGACCGCTACTTTCATTTCTTTGTCACATTAATGGAATTAAAACTAAATGATATATATATATATATTATAATTAAATTATAATATATTTGTTTTATAGGTCACATATTTTCATTAATTTCATTCTTTATACATTCTATTTATTGCATGAACGAGTCATATAACTTGAGGGGGCGGTAGTCCACACTTCCTCATATGAAATTATCGCATTTGCACAACTGGAAAAGCATAAAGGTATGTTTTAAATATAAAATACATAAGAATATAGAGGACATAAATATAATATATATCATATATAAATTCAGTGTTTTCATAATGGCGACCATGAGAGGTGTTAAAATAAGATTGAACAATCATCGTTTCTTGAGGAAATAATTCGCCACCCACAGAAACAGTATGTTCTTTAACCATCAGACGGAGGTGTGTGTAAGTGTAGATTGAATTTTTATCATAACAAAATCCTAGTATATTGAGGATAATTTTGTTTTTATGGGATCAAATAATAATAATTTTAGGGGTATTGAAGAAGGAAAATAAAAGAAAGAAACTCGAGAGAAGACACCTCTAAATCGGGAAACTCTTTTGGATTTGAGCCAAAGGCTTCCTTGGGAAAACTTCTGCCCACATTGAGGCTTCTATGAGTAATATAGGGATGTGTAGAGCCAATATGAGCAGAGTTTCATCGATTCAAGGGCTTGGGAGGTCTGGGTAAGGGGGTAGAGCTGGGGGGCCTTTTATAAAAGGGAGGAGGGGCACTCTTGGAAAGTCATGAAATATTACTTTATTATAATTTTTTTTCAAAATAGAATGGTTCCAAAATGATATATTTAGAGTATAAGAAAATAATGGGTTGAAATCCACTCATACAACAAGATTTATAAAAGTTTAAGTCATAGAATTTACCTTATCTTTTCATTTTAACTCTTAGTTAAAATTAATAATTCTTATTACGTCTTTTTTTATTTTCAAACTATAAGGTCATAATAATTACATTAAAATAAAAATAGTCCCATAATTGTATCAATAATTATATTAGTAATATGTTATATGTCATTTTACAAAATATTATATTTTTTATACTATTATATCTTTTAATAAAATAACATTATTTTTAAAAACTCATGTATACAAATTTCAACACTATTTGGTAGTTGACTTTTGATAAAGGAATAAAAGATTTAATCCTTTGAAATTAATTAATTAACATATATTTCACATGTCATATAAATATAATAAATTCGTGTATATCATCAAATGTTTCAAGACAAAATTATTTTAACACTTATAATATCATATATTTAAATCTTTCATTAATGAGGTAATAATTCCATCATCATTGTGTCATAAATAAATTTATTTATATAATGTATAAAATTTATAAAAAAATAACATGATTTAGGAAATATTTTTATATTTCCAATGAATATTTATAGTCTAAGATATAATTTATGTAAACAAAATTGAAATTGTTTTTCTTAGGTGATACATACTTTGGTTATATTTCTCTTTCTTTAAAAAAATAATATGATAAAAGGACTCTATCACACTAATGTGATTCCATGGGGTCCCAAAGTTGGAAAAAGGAATCCTATGGTTGGACATGACTCAATAAAAGGATTTGGACACAATTTGGGGTCATTTTAAATTACTATGATATTATTTTATTACCCTAAACTACTCGATTACTAATTAATCACAACAATTAAAGATAATTGTCTTCATTGCTATTCATAATGTCCAAAAACAAGAGACTCTTAATTACAAAATTTGGAACTTTATTATTCCAAATATGAAATCCATTTTACCAAATTCCATACACATAAATTTTAGTAATTAATTTAAAAATAAATCCTGTTGTCAAAACAAATAGCATGTTTTTAAGAAACAATATCTTTCAAAAGATTGACACTTGTTTATGTCCATTTTCAAAGTGAAATTTATGCTAATGACCACCATTGGATTAAATGGTAAAAATAAATTATAATTAAACTTTAAAACAAAATAAAAAGATAATCTATCCATTTAAACAAATTAGATTAAAAGGAGCTTTTGAATTAAAATACAACATTTTTCATTATTCATTTAAAAATGAACTTTATCGGAAAAAAATTACACAAAGTAAATTTTGATGTCCCGGTTCTAAATAAGGACTTTATTTTGTCAAATATGACATATAAAAGTGGAAAAAGTCTATTTAAAAAGGGTTCACTATCAAAAGGTGGTTAATCGACCTTTTAAAGTGCATTAGAATATTTATGCTTAAAATCAAATTATTTTCTTATTTTAAGCCTCTTGATTATATTGGATAAAGGTAAAAATATTCAGAAAACATATATAATAATTTTTTAGTTAGTTCTATTCATTATCACAATTAGAACGGCTATGCGTTAACTACCATTTTAAAGAATATTATTATATTATTAGTGTGCGACATAAGATTTCAAAGAAACTCGTTGTCTCGTATTGGGTACGCTATCGAACATAGCACCCCCTTTAAAGTAATAGTAATATTTTTTTCAAAGATATTAGTAAATATGAGAATTTCATATTCTTTATTTACCTAGGATGTTACATTTCCTATAGAGGGACCTATGGTGGGGTGATATTTTTTAAATGACAGTTTATTTTGGTAAGAAGTTTTTATTATTTCAATAAAGGGTGATATGTGAATTATAAATTATTAAGATAACCAATTTTATTAAGGTGGGATGTTTTAATCATAATGTAAAATGAATAATTATTTTAATTAATTTCTGAAAATAGTAGTGATTTTTATGTCTTGGGTAATGGGAATTGAAATTTTATAAGAATAGAAATGTTAAATGGCCTCTATACCTCGTAAATGTAATTTTGGGTTATGGTAATGACAAGTTATTATGTTTTATTTCTATATGGTGATAATGATATGTTTACTTATATATTTTAATGTAATTGATATTTCCTTAGGTTATTCTCATTAAAACTGGGTTGAACTACACCCCCATGTGTACTTGATTATGCTTTATAAAACTAGGGAGAACTCAACCCTTGTGTGGATATTTTATAATCATTAAAACTGGGGTAAAAAATAAACCTTGGGAAGGATAGTTGGGCTCTAAGTATGTGTACATTTCCCCTATTTTTTTTTGTTTTAATGGGGATGTATATATTACAATCGATAAGATATGGGTTGGAATGATCCTCATGATGTTCCCAGAGACACCATGATATTGGAAAAAAGATGGTATGTAACATTTTAGGGTTTCATCATGAAGCTTAGTTTCATATATTATTTTATTATTTAAAATTTCAAAGTTTTCGATGATTTTGGTTGTATTTTTTTTATTGATTACTTCTATATAAACTTTTTATTGACTAGTTATATTTATAAATTCCATTGGTGGTGGTTTACTGAGTTTCAACCACACTTCCATAAGGATACCATGGCACTTGTGTACTCAAACATATACTAATTGATGGAGTACTAGGTTTGGGAAATGAATGATGCTAGATATTTTGTATTAATAAGACGGAACAGGGGATTTGTGATCAGTCTAGGACTCATGATCATTTTTCAGAAAATTTTCTAGTTTCATCTAGTGGTTTTTCTAGTTGTGTAGTATAAATTATTGACATGTATGACATACATTTCATTTATTATTACATTCTTTATTTAATTATTATCACAACTTACTTGAGAGTCAGTTTTCAGTTTTATCTGGATGTTTATGATTACCTATAATTATACTATTAGTTTACTCTGATATGCAGGTATAGTCTTCCCAACATACCACCTTGTACTCAAACTACTAGTCAATATCCTTTAGTTTATGGGGATGTGTGCCTAAGGTAAATTAGTAACCATTGGTCTCGATATATATTAGTATTCTAGGGTGGTAGGATGTTACAAAGTGGTAAGATGTTTATGTGAGATGGCCTATTTATTTAAGATGAGATGTTTTAATCATAAAATAAATGAAATGATGATTTTGATTAAATAATTAAAATGGTAGTTGTTTTGGATTAGTGTAATGAGAATTAGAAATTTTTTAGAATAGAAATTATAAATGATGTATGTGCCATGAAAATGATTATTTTTATATTATCATAATAATAAGTTACTGCGTGTTATTTTTATATGTAGATGTAGATGTGTATAATTTTTATTTTTAAAGTAAACAAGATTTATTTTAGTTATGTTCATTCAACCTAGGGTGATCATAACCACTAGGTAGACATAGTTTCTCTTGATATACCTAGGGTGAACATGGACCCCAGGTGTATGTTTTGTACTCATGAAACACAGGGTTAACCCAACCCATGGGTGGAATGGTTGGGATTTTGGGATTTGTATATAACCCCTTAGGTTTTACTTATTCGATTAGGTATGGGTATATTACCCTCAGTGGGAGATGGGTTGGATTGATCATCAAGATGTTCTGAGAGACACCCCAATGCTGGCTGAAGTAGGTATGTATGATTTTTTTTGTGTCATCATGAAGCTCCAGATCAACTCTTATTTTGTGATAAGACATTTAAAAGTTTTGAATTGTTTTAATTGTGCTTTATTATCTTTATAACTTATGTTTGAATAACATGAGCCTTAGCCCAGTTGGTATGGACTCTATAAGTGCATCCAAGCGACCAGGGATCAAATCTAGGTGGAGGCAGAATTTCCAGTACTGTAGCAGGAAATGTAGATGTAATGTAGTAGTACTGTAGTAGGTACCGTAGCGGGAACTGTGCAGTACTGTAGTAGGTACTGTAGCGGGAACTGTAGCAGGCACTGTCTGGCACTGTAGCCGCAGGGAATATGCCCATTTTTGGGCCTTCGGGCCACCGATTTGGTCCCTGAGTCCTATAAGGCCTTCGGTCCACCCACGACTTCGTGTCAATAAGGCCTTTGGGCCATCTCAAGGCCTTCGGACCACCTTAAAGTGCAGATGCAAACCCGAAAACCTACAAGGAACAAGCTCTACATGGAGGATGGGTAAGGAGATTTCACCAAAGCAGAAGCTAAACGGATTTCAAGAATGAGAGGGTATGACACCTGCCATCAGGAAAAGAATTTACATGCATG
Organism: Viscum album; assembly: GCA_963277665.1. Lineage (NCBI taxonomy): Eukaryota > Viridiplantae > Streptophyta > Magnoliopsida > Santalales > Viscaceae > Viscum > Viscum album. The sequence goes on from OY728133.1 coordinate 1,059,869,901, forward strand.
TGAATGCCTAGCCGAACAACCATTCAAAGGTGGAGAGATGATTTCCCGAAGAAGATGATGGGGAGGAGAAGTTCTAAGTAGTTAGTCTGGGTTTTATGTAATGTTTGAAGCCTATGGGCAATGAATTCCTCTAAGGCCTATGGACCATGTAATAATAATGTCTACGGGCCTTGTAATGGTTCCACCTCAGCCCTTGGAAGGAGGATTATCAAAATTAATAAAAAATGAAGGCCTTCAGGCCATTGGAGGAAATTATATTTAAAAGGCATATAAACTGGTTATATTTAGGGACATTATTTATGGTGTATGACTGAGTTTTTCTCAAACCCATGTCAAGTCATAGTGTAACTTGGGTACCCTAGAAGATTTTAGATGGCTACAGGTTTAGGTCTGAGAATAACCTAATGGTTGATAATTTATACTTCTAGGATGAAACATAAGATTTGGGATCGGTTGAAGACTATAGACCATTTCTTAGAGTTTTTTCAGGTTTTATATTATGGGTTTTTGGGATTTTTTGTATGATTACCAGACATATTTAGAATTAAATTCATCTATTATTGCATAGTTTATTTGATTATTATTTTCACTTTATTATGTTTCATTTTCCCATTTTATCAAGATATTTATGATTCCTTTTTTTACATTTTTAGTTTACTATAATATGCGTGTATAATCACACCCTATCCATACCACTTTATACCACCTCTATTAGTCAGCAACCTCTAGTGTTTGAGGAGTCACACCTTAGGTATAGTAGTGGTCATCGATATAGTCATCGATTAATGGTCTGGTATGGTGGGATATTACAAAGTGGTAGTAGAGAATCATTTTATTTTGTATTGATGTATGTGTTGGTAAATAGGATACTAGGATGTTTTGAGTATTGGTAATGAGATTGTTCTTGGGAGTAACTAACCAATGTAATATTAAATTCCCAAGTCTCCATTGATGATTTTAGTTTATGTTTAAAATATTTAGGGGAAATAGAATATTTTTTTATTAAATAAAAATTGCCCTATTTCCAAAAAAAATAAAGGTTACCCTTACATGACCCTAAGTCCTATTTGATCGATGACCAATTAAAATTTTGATGGTCTGAACATCATGTGACCTGATGGACCAATATGATCCCCCAAGCTTCAAATCATGATACAAGTTTTCTTTCTTTGATTCCCCCTTACCATTTGTTGTTTCATTCCACTACCCCCCACATAAAAACCATGGTACAGAACCCCTCTTTAAACCCACATCTGGGAATAGGGCCATATGATGGGATCTAGTGCAACCACCACTCTTTCAAGTTACGCATGCAAGATCACCCGCATGTCTCCATTCCATGCTACCTCACCAAGGATGGGTTTATTATCCTTTCATTATGTGTTTTTATAGTTAATTAACTTCCACCATGAGTTGTTCACTTGGTTTTTATTGTAAATGGTTTTGGGTTTTTATCTATTGAGTATGTATGATAAGAGATCATACATGTTTCATGAACCATTTAAGGAATATAGGGATTTATGTGAAATTAATCATGATAGAGGCATATGATTTTGATTCCATTAGTACCATTCATGTGTTTTTCTTATTCTTGAGATTATATCAATTTATGTTTCATATTACCTTTATTTATTTTATCCCTTTGATTTATATGTATCTATTTTCAATTTATATTCATTAGTAAAAATAGGGGTTTTCACATAATGTTTCAAAACTGTGTTATATAGTGTTTCCCCATATAATTATGTTATGAAATTATAGTTGGACGATTTCATGAATGATTTCTTGATAGATTGTAAAATATAAGTGAACATTTTAATTATTGTTTTGGTTAAATATTGTTTTAGTGAGAAACCTATATGGATTTTTTCCTCATAGCTTGTGAATAGAATTTTTTAAACCAAAATTTAGAAGTTGGTGTTTGATGAATAAACCTAATAAATTCTAAAACATTTTTCTTATATAATAAATATTTTTTTTGAAAATGCTATTCCTTTAAAATAAAAATCCAAATGTTTAAATTTTTAATCCCTTGTGTCAACAAATAAAAATCTTGGAAAGTGATAAATGGGTTTCAAAAGAATATGGTTAGAATTGTAGCATGTATCGTAATTATTAATGAATGACTTATAAAATAGAATCTATGGAATTAATAGGATCCCTATATAAACTTGAAAGTGTAAATCTTATGATTTTTGACCTACAGATTTGTGTACAAAATAGTAATCAGTGGAACACTTGTGTTGTGACACAATATATGTGATCATGACCGTTTTAAGGGGTTTTTGGATTCTAAGAGTGGTTATGTTCTAATGTTGGCCTTTTTTGTGTATGTATTGAGTTAAATATCTAGGTTTTGAATATATAATGAGATCCCATGTTATAATACATATGTGTTTTCCATTTTATTGGAAAACATATGGTTCCTTTTGTTACCCTAGTTGGAGTTGTGGCACTTAAAGGTAGTTTATATCCCTGAGATGGGTTGTTGGTGTCATAATTCCAATTATCACATGACCATGAGATTGTAGATAGGGTTTTTTGAGGCGCATTTACATATTTTATTTGTGGACCTCAGTTAGGTATGAGACCCATGTGTTTTTTGGGTGACTCAAGGATTAGTGTGTCATCTATTTATATCAAATGTTGCCACAATAAGTGATGAATGAGCCCTTATATGCCATTAAATATATAAAGCATGGGTATATTGATCATCTTAATAGGATAAGTATGTGGTTGGTGCTACCAAAGATGTGTCTTAGGCATGTTATACACCTTAGTTCCCTAATATATGCATTGGTGTGCTAATTAAAATTATTAAATTTACTTATCTGAGGGATGGATCATTCAAATGCCCATCCCATAATCTTTTGTTGTAGATGTTACTGATATAGTTAATGGAAAACATTGATGGATATTTAGAGTAATGAATGTCTTGGGTAAACACATTTTTTGAATACCAAATCATAAGAAGTTATCAAGATTGTGGAAAAGGTAAAAGGAATGCCTTGTTTTCAATATTTTTAGGGAATCAATAGTTGTAGAACCTTTGGTAATAAAATTAGTCTTGAAGGAAATGTTCGGATGAATACCAGACATTACCAGTTCTAATGTTCCATTTTGGGCACTATTAGAGCACAATTAGAGCACAATTAGGAACCTTTGTTTTTGAAAGGGTTCCAATTGATAGTAGATCATGTGATTAAACCTTGTATAAGTGATAAGTTTCGAAGGAGATTCTATATTATGGTTAATAATATTGTGAGATAATTTTTCCTTGATCATGTTTCATAATCCACTAATCATTGATTAATAACCCGAGGTATCATTAGTTAGGGTATGTTAACAGTCATTGTAGGGTGTTTGACTCTTGTGCTTTGATAGAAATATTTTGTTTGGGAGTGGACACCCATTAGTCCGAATTGAATTAATTTGGTTGGTATTTGGACTTTTGGGAGGGTCAAATATAATAAATATCTGGTTATTTGGTAGTTTTAGTTACATATTTAATGTTAAATAATGACTTCTTACCAAGAATCATGGGATTTAACATGTTTTTCTTTATGGTTTCTCTTGACGCAAGGTGTCTAAGAGGAAATTAATGGGTTCTTGTGATCATGGAAGCCTAAGGCTTGATATGGGTATTTAAGACACTATGTTAAGGGTTTTAATCTCTTATTTGATTGAAGACTAGCTGAATTCCATGGAGTACATTCCCATGATATTAGAATGGGTTACAGTTGTCACATCATGATAATGTTCAGAGGTGCATGGAATAGCCAAGTCCGGTGGTTGTGTTAGGTGATGTTTAGGATATTGGATGAAGATATAATAGTTTTGAAAAGGGTAATTAAATATAAGTACACTCATATATTGGGTATATTATTGTCATTTGGGGAACAATGACTCTCATATGGGTGAATGAGGACCAAATATGAATTGGTTTGGAGGTACGTCAGTGCATGTTATATTGTTGGTGCCTCATTTTGATGGATTGAGAAAAGACTATGGTTGTAAAATTGGAGATGTATTGTTACTATAGAGTTGTTATACATATTATATTGGGTTACCAACAATTACTGTAGCATGATCAATCTTTTTGGTGTATTTTTTGTGGTTGGAGTCATGTGTTCTGGAATAAGTGACCCTCGGGTGGCTCAATAATCATGTTTTCACTTGAAAGAGGATGAAGTAGAATGGGAACTTATTCTAGAAAATTATATGGGATATGGTGGGAAAATTATATGTTTTAAATGTAATTTCAAAGAGAAATCATCATAGTTGGGACTTCAAATTGGTGACGGTGGCTCATCAAACTCGTTTGGAAGTTTGGATTGAGTGGTGTACTGGTCTTAAACTAGTAATCTCCCCTAATTTATTGGGACAGTGTGAGGGAAATTATATTTATCATGTTCATAAACCATTGAGATTTCATTCGATGATAGATTTGGGAAGTTGGAGGACCAAGTATTGGAATAAGAAACCATAAGCAATGCCTTATGGTGGGTAGTACGATAAAATTGGAAATGAATTGATTAGTTGCATTATCATGAATAAAAATAGATAAATTCCATGAATAATTATTTAAATGAGAAATACCCATAGGTCTATAAAAGTATTACATTTTCTTAACGTGGATGTTTTGTGATGGTATATAGGGGTTTACACATGGAATGTGGTTGAATTTAAATGAACATATTACTGGGTTTTAGTAAAATCATGTTTTGGAGTTTCACTATAGTGTTACTGGTTGAACTTGGTAATGTAAAAAAATATGGTTATAGATATTGGGAGGATTTGTGTTCGATGATTGGTAAAATTTTAGAAGTGGTATGTTCATGAGGATCTGAGATGGTGGTGTTTATCATTCTGTTATGTTGCTAAAGTATGAGCAACCAATCCAAAATGATTGATGGAATTTTATGGGTTTATGTATCATTAGATATAATTATATTTTATTTTAACCACTATAAATTCATATGATTCAATGATATGGTAAAATAATATTATTGATCATGATCATTGAGATTGAGAACATTAGTTTTGGGTAAGAGGTTATTGGTTTATATGGGAAAGGTTTTATCACAAAAGCCTACTATAACTATGGATTTCACTCTAAAGCTATCATGTAGATGAATTTTTCAACATTTTTGATTCCATAGTGAGGGGAAAATCATTTATTAACTAGTTTTTTTGAATTCAATATGAATAAAATCAGTTTTTTACATGATTTTTTGTGTGGGTCTATACTCATCAAAACTAGAAAGTACAACTTGAGGATAAGATGTTGTATGGGGGAGAGTTTCTAATACCTAATCCATCATCAAGGTATGAAACCATTTAATAGTCATTAAATTATCATATAATTTGTCTTAATTAGGTGTTATTATGGTTTTTTGTGTTTTTGTGAATGCTAGGAGGGTTTGAGGGGTGGATGGAAAATTTATCCAAGGGGTTGTAGTGCCACCGGCTAGCCGGTGGAAATATCGTAGGGGTGTGGCACTACTGAGATCACTAAACAACTGAAGTAACTTGGTAAATATGTTTTCAAAAGGGTAAAATGGTCTTAAACCCCTTCAAAACACCTTCCTTTAACTCATTATTTTGGCCTCTTTGGGATAGATTCAGTCCTCAGGTTCCTCCTTCATCCTCCTAGGACCATAAGGGATCTTTCTTGTTTGTGGAATATTTAAGCTCCCATTTTTGATGATTAAAGGATATGGGAGAGTCTATAAATCTTCATGAATTATTCCCTCTTTTTATTCACCAATATTTATTTCATATTTTTAAATATTTTATGACCTATTTTTAGCTCCATTGTTGGGTTTCTCATTTTCTCTCATTCTAGGATGAACCAACGGCTAGCTTTAGATGAGTAGACTTCTCTCGACCTATTTTAGGTGGTATATTAAATTAAACCCAAAGTATTTTTTATTTTTAAAGTGTTTATAGGTTTTCCATGTAGATTTTCCATGCTATGATCTTGAGCTAAATCGAATGGTTGGATTATACATCGACTAAAAAAAGATACCCCAAATAATTTCTAAGAACCCAAAATGGGGGATTCCAAGTGAATTGAATATTTTGGAATAGACCTTGAAAATGGAAATCTTATTTCACAAGTCTTATAAAAAAGGACACTATTTTTAGATTAATCATTGTGAAATTGTATTTAAAAATCATTGATAGTTGTGAAATTGGGTTTTATGAATTTTGTTTCTCTAAAAAGTTAATTTTGTAATTTTTTAAAAAAATTAAATAATGATTTTTATTGGTTTTTTTAATTTGAATGCCTATGATATGGTAATTTAAAACTAATTAATTTATATCAAACAATGTATTTCTAAAAAAAGTTTTTCTCATGAAATGGATTATAATAGTTTAGATGTGATTTGTTTTCTGAATAGGGAAATGGGGCGGGGTGATCTTTTGGGTATGAAGTTTTGTTTTGGTAAAAAGTGTTTCTTATATAAATAAAGGTTTAAATTTAAATTTTAAAGGATTGAGGTATAATGTTTATTTAAGGTGAGTTATTTAAATCATAATGTAAAGTAAATTATTATTTTATTAAATTTTGAAAATCAAATTGGTTTTGGTTTTTGGTAATGGGAATAGTAATTTCTTTAGAAAAAACATATTAAATGGTCCTTATGACTTCTAGGTGATTATTTATTGTGTTATAGGAATGAAAAGTTATTTATTATTATTTTTATATATTGATGATTATATTTATACTTATTAATTTTAAATTATATTGTATTACTTTTTATTTTTCTCATTAAACATGGGGTGAACCTAGCCCCTGGGTGGACTTTGTTATCCTTTATAGGCCTAAGCTGAACTCAGACCCAGGGTGGATTTTTTGTGCTTGTTAAATGTATGGTGAACCCAAATCTCGTATGGATTTATTATCCTATAGGGATGGGTATGTTACCCACATTATGAGATGGTTGGCATAGTTATCATGACATGCTCAGAGAAACCCTAACACTAGACAAAGAAAGTACGTACTGTTATTAAGTGTCATGATGGAGCCAATATCGACTCTTATTTTATGGAATTAAATTTAAAGGTTTTAAATTTTTTTAATTATTATTATTTATCTTGAGAATATTTTAATTTACTTCTTATGGGATGGTTATATTTAGTTATTCCATTGGTTGTGTCCTAATGAGTTATTCTCACACATTTCTTAGGCAACCATGGATCTTGGGTACCAGAGGATATTCTATTTCACTAGAGGGTTAGTTTTTGGTAGGACCCAATTTTTGATATTTTGGACTGTAAGGACAAATTATGGGAGTTGGGACCAGGATAGAACTGGGGGGACATTTTAGATATGCTTTACTAGTTTTATGTTATGGTATTTCAGGTTTTATAGTATGTTTGGAATGTACAAAATATATTTAATATATTATTTTATGGTTTATTTGATTATTATATGCACTTTAATTTACATTATATTCTTATTTTATCTATATGTTTATGGTTCCTTTATCTCCAATATTAGTTTACTATGATATGTGTGAATAGTCTCCAAATTATACCATGTTACACCCATGATGCCATTCAAAAGACCCTAGAGTATAGGGAGGTGCACCTATTATACAATAGCGACTTATAGTCAAGGAGCTGATTAGTGGTTCAGGGAAGAGTGATGTTACAATCCATGTGATAAAAACATAATAAAAAGAAAATTTCATAAAATAGTGGTATAAATTGTGGAATAATCATAATAATAGAAATCATATGTCAAGGCTACCCACAAATACATTAATCGCATGTTATGGTCTGGCTAACCACCTCTATACATGTTTTGGGCTTGGGATAACTTCTTTTGTACCATTATTGGGCTTCGAATAACCAACTTTGTACCTTATTTTGGGATTGGGATAAACTCCCATGTACCCTTTGATATTATATAATATTAACCTATACTGAATTCATTAGAGGACTATAATTGACCTGACCATCATATATTCATTATCTATTTACATGTATACCACAAGATCATGAAACCTTTTATAAATTTATAATAACTTAACCCATGTAAAATTAAAGGGTTTTCATCAATATTTCATCATTATAAACATAAACCATCTAGAGAAATAATATGGAAAGTATCATTGGATCATATGCCTAGGGAATCACAATTAATGTCAAATATTGTAATCATAGATGAAAAATTCCTTCAAAATATATCTTGAATATTTATTTAATAAAAGTAACTTTCATTTTTAAATCAACTATATAAAATCTTAAAATTTCCAAAATATTGAGGCAGTTATTTTCTTTGAAAATAATTATGGAAATTTTAAGGTAATCATTAATGCATTAAGTGTTCATGATGGTAAGAATAGCCTTTTATGCAGTATACATTAAAACCAAGTTTCCATTATTAGTTTTGGTAAAAATTACCTCGTTCCAAAAATAACAAGTATACACCTTTAAAACCTTTTTATAGAAATAAAAACATGGGTTAAAATAACTTTATAAAATCTTGGGAGAATTTTAATTCATTCTTGAAATAATTTTAAATAAAATACGGACATAGAATAAAATATTCTTTACCGAAGAGAAGTAAATATAGTTTTTGTTAAAAACAATCATTGAGAATTTTGATCTCTTATAGAGGGAAAAATGTATAGAAAACTTGTAATGTAAATAAATAACTATATTAAAATATAATATATGTTATTTATGATTTATAGGTCATATAATTTCATTATCATAAAAATCAATCAAAAAATCATCATAATAAGTGAGACTGTAATATAAAACCCTTACTTCTTTTGTAATATTTGAATCATAACCACCATGAAAGAAATAAATTCAAATAAAAAATTAAATACCATGAATATATAGATATTATTGATATAATATATTAAATGGGCAGTATATAGATCACAAGAAAGAAAAATTGGTGAATATGGATTTTGTTTCACAGAAAAAAAAAGAGTTATACGAGAAACCCTTACCCCAAGTTTGACTTGCTTCATAAGTGATTTTTACCCCCCATATAATAAATTTTAATTATTATCATTGTATAAAAACACAAATTATAGTCATAATACCTTACATTGTTTAATTATAACATCTTAGAACCTACTGACTAACAATCATTCATTGTCATCATCATTTCAGTTGTTAAGTGCTTCGTTCCTCAAGTATGTTTTGGTCCAAAAGGTATTTTAGTTATATTTTGACCAAAGTTTCATCATATAAAAAATATTAATATGAATATAAATATCATATATATTAATTATATGAATTTTTATAACTATTAATATAAATTAGTGATGAAAAATGAATTGCATCACTTCATGGAGGTGATATTCTATACGTACACATAGGTGATATATCCACTTTTCAATGGATAGAATGGAAAAGGGTAAATAATAATTAAAATTATTTAAAAACTAATAATATCATATATATATAATATATTAATTAAATTAATAAGTATAACCATAATTTTGAATAGGTGATGGAAAATGAATTACACCACTCCATAGAGGTGGTATTCCACATGTATGCATGAGTGATATTTTCATTTCCCATTTTACTGAATGGAGGTGAAGAATGGTTGTAGCATAATAATAATAAAAACATATTAGTAAATTAATGATAATAAATTCATTATGTTAGGATGTATGTGATAGATTTAGAGGAAGTTGAGAAATAAAGAAAATTTGAATGAGCCAGGTAAGATAAGTAATTCTTCTTTGATAGACATGCTATAGATTACACCTTAAGCCTAATTAGGGTGGTGTTAATATAATCACACGAGCTCAATAATGAAGGTGAGGAATATTAGAAGGTATTATGGTAGGTATATTCTTATTTAGAATACTCAGAATTACTAATAAGGTAAGAGAGGAGGTTCCCTTTTATAAGTGAGGAGAGGATGCATATCGAATTATGTAAATGATTTATATATAGTGAATATAATTCTCAAGTTAAATTATTCAAAAGGAAATGAATTATATGAGAAATAGTATTATTTAAATATATCATCATTTAATAATATTTAGATAGGGTTTTTGGTCATTTTTAACCTTATCTGTTCGTTTAACCCCATTGTTAACTATTTTTAAGGGTCACAAATTTACTTCTATGTTTACTAGTAGATCACAAATGTTCCATGTATGAAATTTTATACAATATAAAACCCCACCTATACTCATTAAATATTTTTTAATATCATTTAATGAAATATTATTTAATATAAAATATCATTAATGTCGTTTTTTGGACTATTCATTTAATTTAGATTTAAATTCATCAAGATAACAATTTATTTTGAATATAAAATATTTTATGCTTAGTTATAAATTATTACTTACCATAAAATTATTATAACATCATAATTCATCAAAAACATATTTATTTTACTTTTTTAACATTATTTACAAGATTGTTTCTACCATTTTCACAAGCACTTACTTAGTATTTCTTAAGAATATAAAGTAATTATACTATCACTGGAAATTAAAAATAAATTACTATAATAAAATTGATTTATGTTGGTTCAAAATAACCTTTTACATTAACTATTAACTTCTTTTTAACCTTATAAAACAAATTAGGGAAATTAAAATCAAGAAAATGATATTTTTTATTTATCCTTCTCTAAAAATAATATAAATTTTATAATAATTTTAAAGTTTCAATAAATTGATATATTTTGTAAATATCATGATTAAATAAAATTTAGACAGTTTTGGGGTCATTTTAAACATTATTTGTTGGTTTAACCGCATTGTTAACTCTTTTTAACGGTCAAAAATTTTATTCTATGTTTACAAGTGGATAATAAATGGTCCATGGAATAAATTTTATACAAATTTTAAATTCCAACTATACACATTCAATTTTTTCTATCATTTAATAAAATATTATTTAATATAAAATATCATTAATGTCATTTTTGGGACTATTTATTTATTTTGGATTTAAAGTCATCAAGATAAGGATTTATTTCAAATATAAACTCTTTTTCCATAAATTATGAATCATTATCAACTATAAAATTCTTGTAACCCAATAATACATCCAAAAAATATTTCTTTTAAATTTTTAAAATCATTTAATAGATTTTGCCAACCATTTTCATAAGAACTTAGTTAGTGATGCGTAAGAATTTAAAGTAATTATACTATCACTAGAAATTGAAAATAATTTACCATAATAAAATTAATTTATTTATTTTTGAAAGAACTTTCTATATTTATTCTTAACTTCTTTTTATCCTTATAAAACTAAATTAAAAAAAATTAAATTAAGAGGGCGATATTTTGTATTTATCCTTTTCTAAAAATAAAATAAATGTTGAAATCAATGTAAAGTAAAATTAAATTGATATATTTTAGTATATAGGATGGATTAAGTCAAAACCCACTAAAAAAATTGGATAAATTAATTTTTAGATAAATTTTAATGCCTTTCCCTATAGTTAAACCCTATTTTACATATTTCACATTTACTGTGGTGAAAAATCATTACCATGGTTACCATAAATAAAGAAAAAAAATAAAAGATTAATATTTTCAAAATTTGAAAATTATGATTCCAAATTTTTAATCCATATTTTATGGTTAAATTTTTAGATGTTCCAGAAATAAATTTTAGTCGAAATGCTTAAAAACAATAGAAAATAATTTTGAGACAAATACGTTTTTAAGCCAAAAAATGAAGTTGTACAAAAATCAAGTATAATTTTGATTTATTTATAATTAATTATATTATTTTTTAATTATAGAAGAATTATCTTACATAAATATCTAATTCAGAAAATAATTCTAATTTTAAATTACTTCATTTAATGGAAAAAAATACATCTTTTCAAAAATTAGTATATTTCACTATTCACATAAAAATAAATCATTTCAAAAAAAATCACCCTAATCTAATTATGAAAGAATGATTTTAAAAATGATATTTATTTATTAAAATAAAATTTATTAACATGGTATAAATTAATTGTAATTTCCAGGTACAAATGTAAGAAAAACGTTTTTTAAAGATTTTTTTTCAAGCATAAAATGACATTACTGAGAAATGGATACTAATTTTTTATTAGTTAGTAAATTCATTTTAATAGTATTAAAAATTTATAAATAAATTTGAAAGTGTGTATTTTTTTTCAGAACCTATAATTTAATGTCTAAGATATAATAATAACATTTAAATAATAATATTTTTATAATATGCCACAGTTTTATTTAAACTCGATTTTGTATGTTAAGTGAGATATTTAGAAAAGTATTATTTCAAACTAAATTTTTACAGTGTTTAAAGTAACCATAATTATATTAATTTGAATTTATTTTGATTAATATATGATATATACATTTTATTAAAACCATTCATCTATAGTGATTAACATAATTTATTTTGATAAAAAATACATTTCTCACATAAATTAGTTTTCTAAAACATATCTCATTTAATGTTTTATTATTTGACAATAAATTAATTTATTATTTCCTTGGATTTAATAATTACATTTATTTTATGGAAAAAAATTACATCTATTTCATAATGTGGTTTTTCATATTCATACTCACTAGTCCAATGACTATGTTATAATAATCACATTTAAATAATAATACTGTTATATAATAGTGAAATTAGTTTAAGATTTGAATTTCCCATGGAGAAGCTATTGAAAAAAGTATAATTTAAAAATAAATTTCTGCAAAAAATATCAAGGTGTTACATTCTACCCCCATAAATAAATTATGTCTAAAATTTTATCTCATTTCTGATAGAAAAGAAATTAAAACATCTTTAGAATCAATTCCAAGGGGTTGATATATATATATATATCTGTGTGTTTGTGATTGAAAAATACCTTTCAATCCTAACTAAAAACATTTAATTTTGAAAATAACATTATTGTGAGGGTTTATACTGGGAAATGAATTATTTCTTAAGCATTTCTTAAACCATGAATTTCCATAATAAAACTATTTATAAAAAATGGTTTCATAAAGAGAACTTTCATACATGACTGATATTATCCATATAAGACTCAATAGATTAATTTTCTAATTGATTGTGTTGTGGAATTATTTTATCATCAGAATAGAGAATAAGACAAAATATATGTAATTTATTTCATTCCATACCATAGGTGTAATTTCATACTTTGGTTGTGTTTTGAGAAGTTTTCCACCACTACTTCATCTCATATTCTAAATGATATATAACCAAGATAACTTTTTCATAATTGATTATCTAAAATTAACTTTCAACAGACCACAAGATTAATTATAAGATCAAAATTTATTTCCCCTATTTAAATTCATTAACTAAAATAAAAAAGTTATCCCAAGATAAGATAATATCCAACGTAAATAATCCTTTATATAAATAGATACTACATTAACTTCTAAATATTCAATAATAACACAAATAGTTTAACATAAATCATTTCCTAAACAAGTATCATTAAAAATATTCAAAATATTCTAGCCTAAATTTTAAACCAAATGGATAGAATGATTTTACCAAATATTATTGACGTATCAAAATAAAATTTATCTCCCAGTAATATCATTCAGTTATAAGGTAAAATTCTAAAAATTAATATAAACTAATAATATAATCTTCCAGATATTATTAAATTTTCTATAAATCACCCGAATTAACATAAATAAAAAATATGAACATAAATTCTTCCATAAATTAACTCAAACATTATTCATAAAATACCTTTTACATTAATCAGATAATGTTCCCAATATTGTGAACTTATTCAAAAATAATATTAATCACCTATTTAGAAAACCTCTTTTTAATCTCATGGTTATCTATATGATAAACCATATTTTCCAAAAACTTAACAACCCTTCATCACAAATAACCATAATTACCTCAACATAAAAGATCATATTAACCCTATTGGTCTTATTTATATCATTAAAATAATAAAATTATTCCCAAATAACCATTATAGTAAATCACATGATAAACTTAAAGGTTATATATACCTCAATAACGTTTTAAAACCAAATACATGTCTCCCAATGTATACTTAATAATCTTAAAATCCATCTCATAAATCCTAAAAAGTATATCAAGGCCTATCAAATTATGAGAATAATTAAATTTTTAAACTGTAAAATAAAATACCATTATATAATAACTCTTGAAAAACTACATGTATACACTTTAATCATTTAACTTATTTCATAAACCCATAACCATGATTTTTTGACTTATTACTCAATACTTCCTTCCTATAATATCATTATGAATCATGTCCTATGATTCATAAATCTGAATCTAATAATGTTTCTTACTATAAAAAAAGAAAATAAAAACAACCAAACCTTTTATATTTCATTTGAAATGTATTAAATTTCATTTTAATTTTTTAAACCTTTATTTATATAATTTTGTTGGTCCCCTTCTTCAGATTTATACATAGGACATAAATTTACATAATTCTCATACTCCCCACATTTTATACATTCAATTGATAACTTATTAAGAACTTTATTCCATTCCATTGTGTTAATAAAATTCTTTATTTTTCATTATTAGTTTATTTATTTATACCATCCTTTACCAAAAATGAAATATACTCCCTTCCCTTTATGAAATTTCATAGGTCCTAATTCCCATATTTTTAATATGTAGGAAGCTGAATATTTTACCTTCAATATATTGATCACTTGAACTTACATAAATCTATATTTTTAATTATTTGGAATGTTAGTAAAATTACCATGTTTTAGGTTGTTAATAATATCTAGATATAAAGGGTTAGGAATAATGAAAATATTTTTAACTTAGACACTCATTCTATTCAATTTATTTTTTATAAAACCACAACATTTTTCTTCACAGCCATTATTAACTAGGTTCCTACTTGTTCCAACCATTTACTAAAACAAAAAATGGTTAGTATGAGTATATCAAATAAAATTATAATAAAACATCTTATAAAGATGATAAATACTAATATATCCATAACCATGTGACCTTCTATTAAACTCTTTCATTTTAGCTTTTAATTCCCAAAATAACTGTATTTATCCTTAACATATTAACCTCTAAGGTTATATAATATTTCTAAAATTTGATCAAATAACAACTTAACCTCTATTTTTGTCTGAAAATTTTCTGTAATATTATTTATAACAGTATGTAACATAATAAACCCATAATTATTTGATTTATAACAAGGTTTTTACTTTCTTATAATTCCAATATCATTTAGGTTTAACATATTAGATATTTATGAAAACTATTACATAACAAAGTGTAAATTTTCCCATAATGAAATTTTTTATCCACAAAAATAGGTTTACAGGTTTACACTCTTGTTTAATTTATGACACTCCTTATTTATTCAGTTCATGTCTCTACTGACCATGATATAATCTTTTCACATCCTTAAGTTGTAACAATCTGAATCCATTAACCTAGTTTTGGTGTTTACGCATTACATTGGTACATGATTGAAGTGATCACAACAAGAAGGATCAATTAGTTTAGATGTATTTGGAGACTAGATTCATAAATTATTTCAATATTACATTGGAAAAATAAAACATAGGTTAAAAAACTTTAAATAAACCCTAAAGATCATTCAAATACTCATTCTTCACATATTGGGGAAATAAACAAATAATGGTGGGTGACCTTAAATACTATGTATGTGAAAGTGTATAACATAATATATCATGAGTTGATAAGGAGTAATAAACATGGTATAATGGATAATAAAAAATGATCAATTTTAGTCAACAAATTGATTTCAATGTAAATCAATGAGTAATATCAATATAAAAAACATTCAAATAAGGAAAAATTATTTATCAATAAATGAAATTCATAAATTTGGACATTTATGATATTTCCATCAAGTAAAATTTTTCAGGAATGACATCGTAAAGGCCTTGTATAATAAAAATAAATTATATGGGTTGTTATACTCAAATTACCTGACAAATTTGGCCACATTTTTTTTCATGAGATCCGTCAATGCATATAAGGGATATCAATAACTAGGACCCACCCTTTAATTGAAAAACAAATGAATTCCTTATATATATTGATATATTTGTACAATTAATTCTAATAATTCTTTATAAATATAAAATTATCCATATTGAATCAAGGATATAGAATATTTTCCCTATAAATGAAATAAAATTATAATAAAAATCATTCAACATGTACCGTATATAGAAAGGGTATACGGTTAAGACCTCATAAAATTAAAATAAATGATATTAAATTCATAAATTATATTTAAAATATAGAAATGAATATGAAAAATATTGTTGATGAATAATAGATATAGATAGAGAATATTTCCAAAATAATGTTAACGATATCAAAATAAGGTATAGTCAATTATCAGTAAAGGATAGTATAAGACCATTGATTAATCATAAATGAATGTTTTATAGTAAAACCGAGACTTGAGAAAATAAAATATAAGAAAAAAAATTAAAAAATAACTTTCATCTAACATTGTGTATAAAAAAATTTATAAACCACTCTTCAAAAATACTTTCATTTCTTTAAGAGAATAATACCCTTTTCTCTATATCATTTTAAATAAAAAGTAGAAAATTATTTAAAAAATGATTTTCTTTGAAAATAATTATACAAACTTGTAAAATATTCTTTAAAGTAAATAATTCTCATGAATATGGAAAAAAAATTCTTATGGTAAATGTTAAAAAATGAATCCTCTCAAATTTTAGTAAAAAGTCCAAATAAATATTTTTTTGAAAAAATGACAAGAAGGTTCCATTAAAAACATTAAAAATAAAGAAAAATATGGTTGAAAATGACTTCAAAGAATAATTAGATTTTAAATAATAATATTATAGTAATAATATAAAATAACATCAAAAGGGAATAAAACCAATTGGAAATAAAATTATAAAACAATATTTCTAAGGTAATGTCCCTTACATGTAACACACTTATTGATTTCAGATACAATGAGACATGAAATGAAAAATAAATATGTAAAACAAGAAAAATAAGTCTAGGATAATAATATATATGAGTTTTTAGATATTATTATCACATTATTTTTAAAAATTAAATCTGAACATAAAATATCCCTAAATAAAACTAGATTGTAATATAATACATTACAGTTCTAATAACTTTTTAATTAAACCCTTACAAAAGTGGACATGAATTAGAACATTAAATAGCTCTAATAAATAATAATTAATGGAATAATATATAAAGGGGTTATTATATTCAAAATATAAATTAAATTAGGTTCATAATAAAAACACCTATCATTAAAGTATTAATAGGAAAACAACTAACCTTACTTTGCGTCCCTCTTTAGTTGTATATGTTTGATCAACATGTATAATGAATTTTAATTTATTAAATACCTAATTAAGATAAAAAGACATATAAATTTCATTTTTAATGTTTTTTTAAAAACCTTACTAATGATATAATAAATCATTTTAAAAATTATTAATATTAATTATATATTTATATTTGTTATAAAAATATTAAGTCATATTTAAATCAAAAAGGAAATAGTTTTATCTACACTCTTCTCTTATAAGGTTTTATTTAAAAAATTAATTTATAAATTTTAGAATTATAATATTAAAAAAAAAATATAATATTTGAATTATAATATAAAAATTTATCTATGTTGAAATTTTGGTATTTTTTCGGAAAATATTTATTTTTCAGTGAATAGTGAAAATGCTAATTTTTGTAAAAAAGTATTTTCTTATTAATAATTAAACTATTTTAAAAGTAAAAATATTTTCTGAATGTTATTTATTGTAACATAAGTATTATTTATCATTATTTAATCAAATTTATTACCTTTTAATCAACTTTATATTGTTTTTTAGTATAAGTTCATCATTTGAGATAAAAAATAGTTTTTTTTTCAAAAAAGTGGTTTAAAATGAATAATGTTTCTTAATTATAATTTATTAAAGTAATAACTAATGGGTAATGTTTTAAATTAAATTTATATATTATATATTATTATAAAAATTCTATTTTCACACAATTATTAATATTATCATTCAAAGAGTTGATATAAAATCATCTTTTTTTCTAAAAAAACACTCTACTAAAAACTCAATTTTACATAACGTATGTGGGTGTTTTTTTAAATTGAAATTTTGAAATTATGAAAATTGAATTTAGTAAAATTTAGTGAATATTTGGAATAATAATATTTTATATTTTATAATAAGTCCAACTTAATTTTTTTCCAAAATGAATAGTGGAGATAGTAAAAAGTAATTATCGCGGTTAAGGTAAAAATGTATTTATTATGAAGTTAAACTAAATAAATAAGATTTAAATTTACATGAAAACTTCTATAAAATATATTTTATGGAAATATTGTGACCTTATCCATTATATTCTCGATAATTTTTCATTATTAAATCCTTTTTAGATGAAGAAAACATGGGTGAAATTCATTCTCTTCAAAATTTACAAGTGTGCTCCTCACCTCACTTATAAAAGGTCACATCCTCTCCTACTATATTCACACCATAAAACCCAATTAGATAGGTAAATATATGACCATATAACTTCTATAATTCCCTTATATCATCCTATAATCCTTTTTTGGTCAGAAAGTCAACCAATGAAGGCCCTTGTTGCAAACCAAATGAAGTTGCCCAAAGAAAAGGTAATATTCTCCAACATGAATTAATATTTTATTTCTTTCACCACCACATTAAATTCTTCTTAAATAATTAATATATAATAAAAAAATAGTTCATGTAATTATATGTTATTTTTTAACTTCATAAACTAAATACTTCTTTTCCATAAAATTTGTTATGAAATCCTTATTCATCTTTAAGGCGGACTACCGCCCTGCGAACCGATGTCATTGATTTTTACTTTACCAAATCTCGATGTCTAGTATGATGATACATATAAAGTGAAATATTATATTTAGAATATATATATATATATGGTGTAGTTAAAAAATATATACCTTTTTACTTTCCATTAGGTAGTGGATATAATAATGTAGTTCGTGTATACAATGGACTGCCGCCTCACGATGCGATGTGATTCATTTTCACTAAATCTTTACATGGAAGGTAATAAAGGTAATGATAATAGATATATAAGATATAAATGGAATAATAATTATATTATTTACTTATTTATAATTTATTATAGATAATATATATTTTATTTCATACCGTTTTACTCACTGAGAAATGATAACATTGTTCATGAACATGTGGACTACCACCTTCACAAAGCAAGGTGACTATTTTTTCACCAATAAACCACACTGGCTATATAAATAAGTATATTTAAATAAATAATCTGATATATATATAATATTATGATAATTTTAGGAATACTAAATATTACTCACCTCTTTTCCATAATAAACATTGAAAAACGGAACCGTTACTCATTTGTACATATGGTCTATCATCTCCCTGATTGTAATGTACTTCATTTATAATATTTCATGATTGGAATTAAAATTAAAATTTATCTCTAAATATGATAAATATTTCCTATTTTTTATTTTTTATTTTTTATATGTTTAAATAATGAACTCTTTTACCATAGTTAACCTACTAAATTCATTTCTGACACATACACCGAATGTGGTCAAAACATAAAATGTAAAAATAATTGATAAAGTAATTTTATATAACACATTAATAAGTGAAATATAAGTAATAATAAAATTTAAAATGTTATCAAGTAATTAAATAACTAATAAAATAGTTTTATTAATGAGTATAAAAAAACATGAAACGTCAAACTCATGGTAAGGGATTTCGTCTCAATTACCATTCATTAAGGAATATTTTGATGTTATACACCTATAATATTTTACAAGGTTTATATACATATCAATTAAAATTTTATATCATGAATATATATATTGTAATGGAATTAATAGTAATATTTAATGTTATTATTTCATGGGGATTATGATTCAAATATTTCAAAAGTGATAAGGGACTTTCAATTTAAACAATTCTCTTTTAAAACATTCTATAAACTCGTTAATTTCCATGTACATGTTCTTAAAATGAGTTATGAAAATTTTTAGGGACATGAATTTGTTATAAATTTTATTTTAATACACTTTTTACTTAATTTTTAAAGGTTTTTAAAAGTAATATTCTTACATGTTTTATAAGGAATATTTTGAAAAATGAAAAAAAAATATACTATTTTTAATGTGCACGGTGGCAACTACATTTCTACCACCTTGTTTTTTATTTTATTTATGGATTATTTTTTATGATTTCATGTTTTCTTTAATGACTACCCATATTTAATTTTTCAGGGTATTCATGTATTAAATTTTATTTTTTAAATAAAAATAATATTTTGATATCTAAAAGTGATTTACATATGTGTTTAAAATATTTTTTCAAACATTTTGTGATGAAAAGGTAATATTATAAAATTTATTATTCATGTTTTGGTTCTTAGAAATTATATATAATTGGAATACCTAGATAGAAAATTATAATATCAATATATCTAATATTATTGGTGCACCCATATTTTTTTCTAATGAATTGTGTAATGATTATGATTTCAGAATAACAATATTGGAAATTAGTAGTATGGTTATTCAAATTTGAAATGGTTTTGTAAGGGTTCCATAAGGGTTCAATGAGATGATATCCCAAGGTACCTATAAGAATTTTATATGATTTATAATTATTTTTCATGGAACAAAAATAGTTTCAAAAATGTAATATAAATGATCTTTTTAAAACAATTATAAATCATTTTACTTGTAAAATGTTCTACTTTTGTGAAAAGGTTTTTCATGGGTTTACATATTTTTCACTACAATAACAATTTTCTGATTTTTATGTCCCTTAATAAGATTTTTTTTCTCATCCAATATTTTTTTAAAATATTTTACATAGGATTTAAGGATGGGTATGGGAAAAATAGAGGTCAAGTTAAAAGTCATGAAGAGTTTACAAGAAAATAAATCGTGTTTTGATTTTATAAAATAATATATGTTTAGAAAAATAGATAATTATCAGAAGTGACCACATTGTATTATATTGTTTTGTTATGTATGATTTAAGACCTAATTATCTAAAACATTAAAACTAAAAATATCCTAAAATGTAATATAATGAATTCTTGACATAAAAATAAGTATTATGCAATATTTAAGAATGGGTCATTATAGTTGGTATTATAGGTTGGTTTAGACAACTTTATAGGATAGGATAATGTTATTAGCATTCCTTTGAAATATTCTACTCTATAGCTAAGTTGGAATGATATAGAATTTTTAATATCACTGTGTTACTTAATCTAAACTATGATGAGACCACGTTGTCCAGAGAAGGTTTCTCAAAGGTGAAGAAGTTTTATTTCAAAGGTATTATATTTTTTTGTTGAGGATGTTATAGAGGAAAATAAGCCACCTCACTTTGTATTTGGTGATAATTGGATTGACCATTGTCTTAAAAAAATCAGACTCACAATGCTTGAAAAATTGTATCTTATTAAAGAGAAATTGGTTAAAAGAAATATTTAATCGGATTCACACTAAATCCTAAATGAATGGATTTATCATAATGGAGAAGAATTAGAGTCTTTATAATTATGATAAAAATGTGATAACGCTTTTCTATTTTTTGGAGTTTCCATATATCATAAGTATTCTTTAAAACTTTTGATGCAAGATTAATAAAATATAGGGCAGAAAAGATTTTTCAAATCATATTCATTAGTCTGATCACAATAATGCCAATCATATTTTGGCTACATAATAAGGAAATATTCTAATGAAATATTGGTAAGTTATAATAATTTTCATCGAATGTTAGAAGATGTTGAAGCTAATATTTAGTATAATAACATTCATGATGGAAGTCATGATACAGAAAGAAGTTTCTGAAATAAAAATGTTGGTGAAGTTGAATATTTATGGTCCCAATATCTTCATAGTGAGTCCATCAGTTTCATATTTTCTTGATGTATGGAAAGGTTTTTAGAAAATGAGAGAAATCGAAGGTGCTGGTTTTCTATCAGACTAAAAGAAAAAAGATATAAATCCTCTGATAATGAATTTTTTTGGCATCGTAATCTGAAAAGAGAAAGAATTTGATTATTGAAAGATCATTGGTATAATATTCAAAAGAAAATAAGTCATTGATATCAATCACTTAGATTCAATATGTCATTATATTTATAATAGGTAAAATTGTTTAAAACTACTGAATAAGAAATTAAGTTTTGTATCACAAATTTTTCAAGATCCATCATATTGAAGAATAATTTAAGAGAATCGAAGACTAGTTATCAGTCTATTGGAAATAATAATAATAATCACACTTAAAGATGGTTGGATGTGTTGACCAAGGGGAATCATGAAATTAGAAGAAGAATGCATTTTTTTATTGTAAAGAAATATAATGAGGATTTTTTTTTTCATATTTGTATTAATAATAATGAGTCAGATCATAATAAAAATAGAGAATCAAAACCAGACAAACATTTTCAAATAAGATGAAAGATATCTATTTCTTCATACATACATTTGGTATGGAATATCGTAATGAAGAAACCTTATAGAGAAAATCGGAATGAAGAATTAGAATAAGACTAATGTTTGTAAAAAAAATTATAAAGAATAGATAATTTTCTTTGAATATTTTAGATGGATCGAGAAGAGTTTAAAAGAGTTTACGAAGTTATAAATGTATTTGAAATTAAAGTTAACATTTCAATTCTGCGGTTTTGGTTGACCGGGAGATAATTTTGGAATCATGCCTATACCATTTTTGGGGTTAGTATAAAAGGAGAGAAGTACATTGTACTTTTCTAAGGAGAATACTATTAATAATGGAAGGGAGAAAAGATCCACATTTATATGGATAATAAGTTCATGTATTGAGATTTGTTGAAGAAGTTTCATCGAACATAAGTGAAAGGAGAAGAGACAATATTTCAATGTATTCTGGTGATCATCATATTATGTAGATCATCATATTCTTCTTTCCATTGTATTTCACTATTCATCGTATTTAGCAGCATAATTAATCTGGTATTACCATATAAGTTTTTTTAGATTTAGGAACAAATGGGTTCATAATTATTTCAACTATATTCAGATAGAGTTATATTTTCAATTTTGAGTAATCAGACTATGAGAGTCAGACTGGAAGAATCGTAGTAGGGAAATATGACTAAGTTTTATACAAAGTCTAGGAATTTCTTACCATCTTTTGAGTAAGAAATTGATGATTTTTTTAAAATAATACAAATGTTAAAGTTTATAAATAATCATAGTAACATGGTTTGTTACAAAAACAATATATTACATCATTTTTCTAGGAATAAGCACACATATTATTGAATTGTTTACATTTTACAACATGAGGGAAAGGGGATATCCTACTAATTGTATTCCACACAAAATGATTTTTTTCTTATGTATTGCATGGTATTGGATTATTTCCAAACCATACAATAGACTTATCGATTCTTATTGAATATTGAACCTTGTAAATACTTGTGTTCTTGTATATGTGTGTTTGATTTGTTTTTAGTGGGGAAATAAATATTTAAAAGGAGGATAAGATTATTTTATTTATAAGGAGAATTAAAATCAAATGGTATCACTAATTCACCACCTCCCTCTCTTAGTGAAACAATTATCCTGACTGGGAAATTAAAGTTAGTATTAGATATTATGGTTCCATTTGCTTAATATTTGTGGAAGTTTTAGAGATATGTTGATTGTGAATATGAATTACGTGAATAGTAATGGAATTCTAGTTTTTGATTGTAAGAATTATTATATCTGGAATGATAGAAGGTTGTCATATCCTATGTATCTGTGATATGATGTTCTTAAAGATTTAATAGATGGGTTTCCTCTAATTTATGGAAAATTTCTACTTATATCTCTTGATAAGAAAAATATCGAGGGTGATTGGAAGGTCTAAGAATATTTTTCCATCATCACATTCTGAAAGTGAATTTATAAGGGTGGAAGGTGTTTCCACAACCAATGGTATATAAGAAATGTTTAAAAACATATATGATGACAATAAAAAAGTTATTAAATAAGAATTAAAATTCTGGAGGCTGAAGTATGATGATTTGAAAATGGGTGAGTATTAATATATTGCATACTTCTTTACTAGGGTTAATGACACTGTTATCACTATCATATGTCTTGGTGAAAAGTTATAAGATTCTACCATTGTTGAAAATGTTTTAAGAATCCTTCCCAATAATTTTGATGCTAAATTTTCCTCATTATAAGATAGTGATTTGAAACATTATATCTAGATTATTTTCATAGCACTCTCATTACTTATGAAATGAGAAGGTTGAATGTTATGAAAGGAAAAAACAAAAGATTATAGATAAATGTATTTCATTTTTTCTAAAAAAATAAAAAAAAGAAGATTCATATTGTAGAAAATGTTGTTAATTATGATTCCTTAAGCGAGGTATGATAAAATATTGATGATATTTTATCTTTGTTTTAAAAAAATGTGAAAAGAGGAATAGGGAAATAAAAAGGGAAATATCCCTTGAAATGATTTGAATTTGGAGATATTTGAGACATTGTGGCTAATTATCCTCAAAGAAATAAAGAATGGGATAGTGAAGATGAATCTAGAAATCCAAGAAGATCATGTAAGGAATTAGGTAAAAAAGATAAATATTTTTCTATAAGGAAAGATATAAAATTCTTCAAATAAAAAATAAAATGTTTATTATATAAAGATAAAGAAGAAGAAGACATTGATGGTGAGTCTAAAATATTTATTGAGTATGATATTGATAATAATTTTATTGTAATAGGGATTAATGAATAATTTGGAATCAGTAGTTCTAAAGAAGAAAAGCCCGATCAGAATATCATTTGAAAGAAAAATTGAAATAATGCATTAGAAATATTGGAAGGAAATAGAATAAAATTAGGAAGTTGAACAATGAAAGTTCCTCAACAAAAAATAAATAATGTTTTTATGATAAAAATTGAGCTAAAAAATATTTTTAATGATAATAGAATGTTTAGTGATTCAGATAAGAAAAGAAATAAGTTTGTTGGGAAAAATGCTCACAACTCCAGTCAGTATGGAAGTTTTAGTGAAAAATATTACTTCTATGGTTACTGCTAGTATTGTGGTGGATTCAGAAACTTTAAAAATGTGTGTCAGTTCAAACAACAACATTACTATTATTCCATAGGTTATAAAAGGAAATGTTTGTGGGGATTCAATATCGTCCATGAAATAAGTTTGAGAAGGCTGTTTATAATAAATATGAGAAGGTTGGAGTAAGGATTTCAAATTGGTTCCAACCAATGGAAACTATTTTTTAATGGTGTGAACAACCTGAACACCTTGAAAAATGATGTCTTGTTTTGTTACCATCCCAATAAAAGTTTATCAACAATTCTATAAAGCTGTAAATGAATATTGAAAATGCTCTTATTATTGAAAGTGATCTAAAAGTTACAAAAGTAGAGTGACCATGGATTCTTGATAGTGGGTTCTACTCTCATATTAAATCATGTTTAAATTTTATTAAAAATTTGAAAGAATTTAATGAAGGAATAGTGAAATTTGGAAATGATGAATCATTGAGAATCAAATGTGTTAGATCAGCCTTTATTAGGAAAAAAATATATAATCTAGGAAAATGTTATATTTTTATGGGATGAAACACAACTTTCTAAGTGTTTCATAACATTTTGATGAGCTTAGTAAGGTTATATTTATAAAAGATGAGTTTTTTGTGATAATTGAGGAATGTGGAAAGATAATTATAAGATACTAGTGTACAAAAGAAAACCTATTTCAAGTTGGTTAAATACAACAATCTTGTTACTTGAGATTGGTGGATGAGAATCAATTGTGGCATAAAGGGCTAGGACACAAGTGTCAAAGAAACACGAGAATGTTATCAAGGTGAGAAGTATTCTTGATATTCTTAATTTTCTAAGAAGAAAAGATTGTTGTCACACTATTTTTTAGAAAGGAATGACTACAAACTCAGTTCATAAGAGAGTTAATATTTTTTCAAAAAAATACCTGTATATTATTCATTCTAATATATATGTTCCAATTATATAACAATAAAAAAATAGATATAAGTACTTAATCACTTAGATTGATGAATTTACTTGCATTACTTGTGTTATGTATATGACACATAAGTCAGATTCTTTAAAAATATTTAAAAAAATTCAAAGGAAAGATGAGAAGGAATGTAAGTATTCAATGAAGAAGTTGAATACATATAATAGTGATGAGTATAATAATGAAGAATTTTAATGTTATCCTAATAATCATGGAATTTTTCTAGAGTATAGTTCCACATAAACTCAACCACAAAATGGGGAAGCTGAAAGAATGAATAGATGTTTCATGGAAATTAGGGGAACTATGTTACTTGAACTTGGTCTTTCTCATTACTATTTGAGGTAAGACTTGAGTACTACTATGTATTTTCAAAATAGATATTTATATAATCCAATTTTGGATATGAACCCATATAAATTATTCTATAGAAAAATTTCAATTTTTAAACACTGAAGAGTTTTTGGGGTTCCATTCATTATAAATATTAAAGGATGTATCTTTGGAAAGTTTGAGTAAAAAGGTAATGATGGAATTTTTCTTGGGTATTATACAGAAGGAAGAGCATATAGATGTTTCATTAAATAAACTGGAAGAATTTTTTATTCTATTAATGTGAGTGTTATTGAAATCAATGAATAAGATAAACATATTCATTCAGGATAAGTAGTTAAGAAGGATAAGGAAAAAAATTTTATAATATAGAGAAAATTTTAATCAAACTCAAGAAGAACAATCAGACTGGGCTATTTACAGTGATGACAATGATACTCAAAAATGTCATCATAGGATGATGAAACAAGTTGAATCTCATATTATTATTGGTTATCAACATCAGAAAGTTCAAACAATAAGAACAAAAAACGATATTACGTAAATTTATTTGTATTCAAAATTCAATACGAATGATGTGAATAAAGATTTTCAGTATCTGGAATGGGTTCCATCCATGAATGAAGAGCTGGACCAGATAGAAAATATTGATACATTGGAACTTGTTTATAAGACATATAACAAAAATTTTATTCGTACAAAATGGGTTTCCTCTAATAAGATGAATTGATAAAGTGAAGTGATAAGAAAAAAAGAAAGATTCATGTGCAAATTTTACTGAAAAATTGAAGGTGTTGATTTTAATGATACTTTTTCTCTTCTCAAATGGTTATAAACAATAATACTTTTTATTACTATTTCTACACAAATAATTTAAAAAATATTTAAAATGGATGTAAAGCCTACATTTTTGAATGGGGATCATGATGAGGTAGTTTTCATTGACCAATAACGTAGCTAGGTTGTTTGGAAACATGAAATTTATGTTTTAGATTGGATAAATCCATGTATGGGATGATACAAGATTTGAGAGTATAGTATTTCAAATTGGATAATTTTTTAAGGAAGATGAGTTTTATTAATGGAAGTGTCGATAGAAATATTTACATCAAATAATGTCATGAATTTTACCTCATTTTAATTGTTTATGTTGATGACATTATATATACTAGGAATGGTGATAGATCTTTTAATAAATTATCTAAATAAATGAAAAAGTTTTTTTAGATGTATATACCAGGAAAATGAAATACATTCCTAGGTTACAAATTTTACAAAAGAAAAAATACATTTTTATTTCTCAAGAAAAGTATGCTAAATAAC
This sequence comes from Viscum album, assembly GCA_963277665.1. Taxonomy (NCBI): domain Eukaryota; kingdom Viridiplantae; phylum Streptophyta; class Magnoliopsida; order Santalales; family Viscaceae; genus Viscum; species Viscum album. Next base: position 1,059,897,671 of record OY728133.1, read on the forward strand.
TTCTTAATAATTTCATCATGGAAGACTCAAAACTTTTTTCCAAACCAATTTTATTGGGAAAAAGTTTTCTAATGATGGATAAGTCAAGGAAGTTTATTAGAATGACTTTTAGAAACTGATTGGACGTTTTTTATATTTTACTACTTCAAGACCCGACATTATTTATACTATTACCTTATGAGTAAGATTTTAGAGTTCTCCTGTCACAACCCGACCCCATGAATTAATATATTTTAATTATTTTGGGTTTTACTCTTGAGCTGCGGGTTGAGCCAGTTTTAATTTAAACCAATTTTGTGTGACCATGCGTGCGATTGTGTGTAGTGCCCAACATTAACAAAAAAACATTTTATGATTAAATTTATTATTACATTGTCATGCGATTATATCGAGACCATACACGTGTCTGTGTGAGGAGTATAGACTCAATTCTTAATGCAATAATTTTTTATATGGATTTATTATTTTAGTTTTATTACTAATATTATTGTTATTTAAGTTAATGTTTCAATTAAGATATTATTATTATTATTATTATTATTATTATTTCAGTCGATACTTTAACATTTTTGTTTTTATTATTTTGGTTTTATTATTTTTAGTTTCATTATTGGTATTAAAATTTGTTATGATTAATTAGAATTTTGATATATTATTTTATTTTTATTTTTATTTTATTTTTATTTATTTTTTATTTTTTTATCTTATTATTATTATTTTTTCTCCATTTCCCTTATTTTTTCCCTTTTTTTCTTTTCTTTCTCTCTCTCTCTCTTTTTTCTTCCTCTCTCTTGGTCTCCCCTATCTCCCACGTGGACACCTCCATTACCCCTTCTATTTTGTGCAGCATTCATCCCCCCTTCCTAACCCTATGTCGTCACCCTCCCCTTCTCTCTTTTGACAGGACAAACTCCAACAGCCCTATGCTCCGCTCCTTCTTTGACGAACAGGATCGACGCATCACCTCCCCACCACTTCTCTTCCAACCATGCGTTCCCCTCCTTCTCCTATCTGACACCTCCCTATATCTCACCCATCGCGGCACCTCCCTCGTCAGACCGCCCCTCTCAAACCCCTCTGGCAATGCACACCCAGACCGACACCCATCCTCTGTACCCGCTACCTCGCACCACCCTAAAGTGCACCCCACGCCTAAATAGCAGCTCCCCACTACCTTGCACCACTCGATCATGCATCTAAACTCTATTCCAGCTGGTTTTCCTATGTGGTGTACACCTGATGGTCTTCCCCTTGCCCGGTTGGTCATCTGCAACATCGTTGCGAGTGCGTTTCACTCCAGTTAGGTAATTTCATCCATTTGAGGTTTTGTGTGATTAGAATTTATATATTTTTGGTATAATTGATGATGAAATTGTGTGGTGTTGGGTTTTAGGGGTCTCTTTGGTCTTCTTGTAGTGAAATAATTGTGTGGTGGGAGCTTCGTGTTTTCTTTTTTGGTTTTTCATTCACATAGGTGGGTGGTTCTGTGTATGAGTATAAATTTCTAAGTTCATTTGCTTAATTAATTAATTTAGCATGTTTAATAATCAGTTTTTTGGTGTGCATTTAATTTTCACTTGAGTTGTGGTATGTTTTAATGTGTTTATTAAAGTGTTAATATGAAATGAGTATGTTTCTGTGAAAACCCTTCTCAAACTATTTGCTAGTGTTTCAAAATTTGTGCAGTTTATTTTGTTTGGATGTGAAAAGGGTGTGAATGGTCTTTTGGGCGTATCGTCTATATGAATTTTGTCAAAAATTAATATTTAATGAGTTTGTTGTGTTTAAAGTTGTGCGGCATATTTAGAAATTATTTCGAAAATTTTTACGGCAGTTTGTTTAATTATAGCAATGGTCTTTTAACTATGCGGGTGGTTTCTTTAATTACGTACGTGATGCAGATTGTGTTCCTAGGATGGCGAGGTGTTCGGATGGTCAGGTAGGAGGGTTTGGGATGATAAAATATATGGGAAGGAAAGATATAGGAAATCATATTCATCTGTCTAATCATAATCATTCCAATTGTATTCAAGCTGAGTAGGAATGAAAGATGAAAATTAAAGATAGGGACGTCACAATACATTCCTTATAAAGTCAAACGATGTTGAAGATAATCCTAAATCCAATCTAAGTCATTAATGAAGTCAGCATACAAGAAGATGCTTGTTAAAAAATAAAGTTGGTGAAGCTGATGATTTTGGTTCTCAAAATAATAGTAATGATTCCATCATATTCATATTTTCTAAGAGATTTTGAAGGTTTTTGGAAAATGTGAGAAATATAATGTGCTAGGTTTCTGGCAGACCAAAATCTAAAAGATATAAATCTTCATATAATTAAGTTTTTGGGAATTTTAATTATAAAAGATTATAAAGTTGAGTATTGAAAGGTTATTGGTGTCATATTCAAAGGAAAATAATACATTGATACCAAACCATCTAATTCAGTATGTCATCATATACATCAGAGGTAAAAAAATTTAAAACCAATTAAGATTAATATAGGTTTTGTTTAAATTGTGTCAAGATCACTCATATTGAAGAATACTATAGTAGAAGCCACGACCAGTCATCTGTTTGATGGAAATAATAATAATCTCACTTAGGGATTATAGAGACCCAAAGCTTGATGTACATGGACATTACATTACTTTTGCAGGATACTTAATACATGACAAAAACTAACACTCAAGGATCATATTATTTTAGTGTCTTTGGATACTCAGAACATAATCTTCTAATCATGGTGAAAGATCTTCACCATCTCCCATAAAGATCTTCATCTTTTTTTTCGTACCTAAAACCTTTCAATATATCCTAGGTAAAAGAAAACCTATAAAGGGTGATCTCAAATTCTCAGTAAGGGTAAGCATGGAGAAAATAAAACAAACCATATACATTTGAACTTAAAAACATGAACATAATTTTTAAACATCAAAATCTTGAGCAATGACATAAAGCATGGAGGTACATAAGGCATAAATCATAATGGAACAGAAATCATGATAAAATAGAATGGGAATAAAACATGTAATTGTGGAAAACCATTAAGCACATGATATGATTTCTATAGTAGCCAAGACATTGATTCCAAGACCATCTTAGTGAACAAAGTCCCTTTTTGAATCGAGTTCACTCATCGTTCCAGTCCTGTATCACTGAACCGGATTATCATACCTTTCCGGCCATTTCTATCTCATGTGATATAAATATTTACCCAATGTATTGGAGGTACATATAGGTCCCACCTATCTCATAATGAAATCATTGTTACGTGTGACACAACATAAGCATAAATCATTCATCATAACCCAAAGAATACAATGGGTTTCATAAACATCATCCCATCATAACATAATCCATATAAAACAAATGGATATCATTTCATCATAAGAAATGTGAAACCATGCAAATAATAGAGACAATATACTTGAAAGATAATCATACTAAATAATTTCATCTTATATGGAAAATAGTTTTGACAAAACACTTGAAATGAATTCTTGAGAAAAATATCCTCTCTTCTTCAAAATCATTTTCAATTAACAAAATTCCATGCAATTTTAAAAGAAATGGATTTTTTTGAAAATAATAATTAAATCTTGTAGAGGAATCTTCATGAAAATTAGGCGTTATGAAACTGTAAAACTCCGTTCATGTCGTATGAGTTAAAAACAAATTCTTCTCATACTTTTTCCGGAAAAGTCAAAAAGTACCCTGTATGGTAAACAAAAGAAAGATTCCTTACGTACCATGTATTAAAAGTCAAAAATGGGTAAAAACGACTTCAAATATACATGAAACCATTTTTATAGAACAGGTACTTGGATGATAAATATAACCCCAGTAAATACTTACAAATAAACAATCTCGGCTAAAAACAAGATTGGAAAAGTTATCCCTTACCTTATGTCTGATATGATTAGTATGTATCCAAACCTCGTATATAATGATTTAAATAATGTCATTGACTTATTATAGAATCATATTCATTGTTATGATATCATATATGGTTCACTTATGACTTTATAATACCGGTTCTTTTGTAAATTCCATGTTAAAGCAGCATTTTGGGTAAAGTCGTTTCATTTATCGTACGTGTTTCGATTTGTTGTTCTTGATATTATTACTTATATACTGATTTACTTAATTACATAATGTAAAACATGATTTATATTTAATATATATTCATCATATAAATATAAATTATAGATCGATAAATGGAATGAAATACACCGTTCATGGAGACGGTAGGCCGTATGTACGCATGAACGCTGTTTTCATTTCCTTATTGAATTTGAATAGAATTAAGTAAATGAAACATATATGTACATAAATCTAGTATCATTATTATTTAATATCTTTCATTATTATTATATATACTTTATAATCATACTACAATGGTTAATCATGGAAAATGAATCTCATCGCGTTCGTGGAGACAGTAGTCCGTACGTACGCACGAGCGATGATATTGTTCCCATAATTATTGAATAGAATTGGAATGGATGATATAACATCTCAGAATTATTATGAATTAATAATAACTATACAGTTTTTCTTTACAACATTATACCCATCCAAGTATGGTGGTGGTGGAAAAACAGATTACACCACGGCGTGGAGACAATATTCTGTATGTACGCACGCGCGATGATTTTGTTTTCTTTATGATGGATAGAAGGTGAAATGGGGTTGTTTCATATTTATAATAACATATAAGTATATTAGTGATACTGAAGTTATTAATTTATAATGAAATAACTAAAAAAAATGGAAGTTTTAGAAGAATGAAACTTAAAAGAATTGGTAGAAGAGATTACCTCTTCTTTGACGCACCTCCTTTAAGCTTCCTCTTAAGGGAATAGAGTTGGTCTTTTGAGAAGACCAGAACCTCAAGAATGTTTCTAGGGAAGTGGATAAGAGAAATTTGTAGGGTTTGGCTGAGCTTGAAGGCTTAAAGTATTGTTAAGAGGAGAGGGAGGAGTTCACCTTTTATAAAGGAGGAGAGGGGCACCATTGGAAACATAATAAATATTAATTTATAATAAATTCCAACCCCACTTAAAAACCTCAAAAAAATGACTCAATTCGAAGATGAGATGAGATAAGGTTGTAATATCATCATACAATATAATTTATACATGTTGGAAATTTATTTTAATCCTTATCATTATGATTTATCCTTATTTAATTTATTTAATCTTATTTGTGGTAATAATATTCTAGATTTTAAATTGTAATAAATAATTACTTATGTGTTGTGAATTATCCATAATTTGCTACTTTATGATATTTTAGACCATATAAATTTAAATTTATAATTTTTAAATATTTATGTGATTTTTAATCAATTTAATAATATGTTACTTTTATAAAATAACAATAGTGTTCATTTTGACACAATCCATTTATTTGAATTTAAATAAATTCCACACAGAAGACATATTCAAAAACAAATTAATAGATTCCTAACATGTCATATTAATTTATAAAATTTGTGTAGAATATTAATTAGTTTATATAATGTTTATTTTAATATTTATAAAAGCATTTATTTGATATTTCTCTTAATAAAACAATTACTACATCATTTTTTTATAATCATTTCATAAAGTTATTAGTTTTATAAAAATTAAACATAAAATTATATGATGAATATAAATATAATAAATTCCATAAGGATATTTTTACTTGAATTTATCATCTTAAAATAACAACATTTAAAATGTTATATTTATTAAATTATGAAGGCGACATCTTTGACATCATTTAAAATAAAATTATATAAATGTCCTAATTTATTTTATAAGGCTCCCAATTGACCACAAATCGTCCCTCAGATTCTTAGGGTATATATATACTCGACCAATAATTTTTTGTCAAGTTTCTGGTCCTTTTGATAGGTATTATTATTTTAATAGAAACTATATTATTGATTTTTCACAAAATAAATATTCTCTACCTCATTAATGTATAAGCTATTAATGAAAATAAATATTTCTTAAAAATTAAAAAAAAAATTCCATGATAAAGAAAAAAATTTAGCTTTCAAATGAGTATTTATAATAGAAATTATATTCTTTATAACTTTATATTAAAAATAATGTAATTATTAAAGTTTGAGTGAGACATATTTCACTTTCTTCAAAATGAAATAAATTAAAGGTCTTAATAACATCCAAGTGGGTTCCAATGGATTCTATTTCGACCCAAATATTACTTAGAAAAAAATATAATCATCAAATTATATTAAGACAAGTGTTAGGGTAATTTTATAATATTATATTTACGGTTAATTACCTGATTTACCTTTCACTATGGTAAATAAAATTTACCGTAGTTACTATTCATAGTGACCAAAAATAAAAAGTATCATATTAACATAATTTGGACCTATTGATTCAAAATATGGAATCCATTTTTTCAAATTCAAATCACAGAAGTTCTAGAAATTAATTTAAAATTAATCTCGTTGTTAAGAAAATGAGTTTTAAAAGTTAAAACATTACAAAAGATTGAAATTATTTTACCTATGAATTCAATGTAAAATCAATTATAATGACATACATTATATTAAATGGTAAAAATATATTCTATTTATACTTTAAAACAATTAACTATTATAATTTAACCATATAAATTATCTCGATGAAAAATGTTGTTTTTAAGTAAAAATTAGCGTGTTTTTACTATTCATCAAAATAAGAACGTTGTCGGAAAAATATCAAAACACTATCCAATGTAAATTTTTATATCTTGATTCAAAATAAGAAGTTTATTTTGTAAAATTGAACTTATAAAATGTCAAAAATTATATTTAAAATGGGCGCGCCATCAAAAGGCGGCAAACCTGCATTTTTTGAAAAATACTAATTTTACCTGAAAAATTTATTTTGTTCTCACACCATGTTCTATAAATTGTGTAAGATGAATAATAATGTTATTAAATTCAAAATTTAGTTAATAATATTCATAATTTCTAGTTCATAATAATATTATAACCATATATCGTTGTTTAGTGAAACCCGGTATTGTGTACAACACACGCTATCGAGGAAGGTCGTGATTGCGTGTAATGAAATCCAAGTTAGGGTTGCGTGTAGTGAAAGACTCCTTTGTTGTTGTGTATAACAGAATCCAACCATATTTCATTTATACATTGAATATGTATATAGATATACACACTCAATGTTTCATAGAATAACTACTATCAAAGGAACATGAAATTGTGTGTAACACAATCCAAGAATAGTTTTGTGTATTCTGCAAGATAATACGGTGTTGCGTAGAGCGCAAGATAATCTTGATGTAGTGTAAAACAGAATATATGAAATAAATTAAATAGAATATATCTCATAAAATCTCAGGGTCTTACAGGGATGGTTGGTTGTGCTGACAAAGGTGTATCTTGAAATTTGAAAAAGAACGTGTTTGTTTGGTTCAGAGAAACATAATGAGGAAACTATTGTTTTATATTTTTCATCACTATAATGAGGTAGATCATAATAAAAATAGTGATTTAGAATCAAACTAATGTTTTATAAGAAGGATATGGTTGTATATTTCTTTATATATACATTTAGTATGGAGAATCGTAATGAAGAAATTGTGTTAAGCAAATCAGAATTAGACCCGTGTTTGTAAAGAAATTATAAAGAAGAGGTGATTTTTTTTAAAAGATTATATAAGGATCAATAACAGTTGATAAGACTTTACGAAGTCATATATTTATCCAAAATTTAAGAAAACATTCTAATTTAGAGAATTTTTTTGGGCATAAAACAATTTCAGAATCCCACCCAACCCATTTTTGGGACAAGTATAAAAGGAGAGAAGTAAATTTTATTTTTCTAATGAGAATACTATTCATAAATTAAGATCGAGAAGATCAATATTTGTAGGGAGAATAAGTTATCATATTGATATTTTTTGAAGAAGTTTATTCAGATAGAAGTGAAAAGAGAATAGATAAGATTGAAATGTATTAAAATGATATTCATATTCAGTGGATCATCATACTCAGTTGATTATCATATTATTATTGTTATCATATTCAGTTGGTCATCCTATCATGTTGGATAATTGGACTGGTATTATTAAATTATTTTTTTGAAATGAGCAAGAAAGTGTCCACGATTTTCTCAATCATATTTAGATAGAGTTATATTTTATATTTTGAGCAATCAGACTGGGAGAATTAAGCATGAAGAAACCAAAGAAGAAAATTAAACTGAGTTTTATACAACGTATTGGAAGTTCTTATCAGTTTCTCAGTAAGAAATTAAATAATTGTTTTTAAAGGAAATTTTTTTGAATGTTGATAAAGAATCTCAATAATATTGTATGTTAAATAAAATTATTTTATATCCTTTGTCTTATAAGGAGAACATGCACTATCATATTGGTAACATAGTGCTACATGAGTGAAAGGAAATACCCTACTCGATGTATTCTATATAAAATTATTATTTTTCTAGTGTATTGTGGGGTAAAGGATTATTTACAAACCATAAAAAGGACATAGATATTTTTATTGAATTGTGATCCTTGTAGATACTTATATTACTATGGATGTGTATTTGATTTGTTTTTAGCAGTAAAATAAATTGTTAATAGGTTGTGAATGTTTTTTTATTTTCAGGGAAATGTAAAACAAAAAGTTATCACCGATTCACCACTCCCCCTATCAGTGATAAGATTATCCTGACAGGGAAATTAAAATAATTATCTATTAATAATGGTTTTCCATATAGGAAATAGGTAATTTTTAGTGGGAAGTCACTGAGAGAAATATTACTTCCAAATCACCATCAAGAGATGGTTGGAATTAGGACAGAGTAGTTTTTCATGGTGATGGGTGAGTTGACACAAGTTATAAATGGTGCATGCTAGAGAGGAACCTGATCTACCATGAAGAAAAATGTCTATTTTGAATCAATTCATGATGCAAAGTACCCCACCATTCATTGTATCATCTGACACTGTGACTCCCAAATGATGGATCAAATCTCTGGAGATGATATTTGAAGTCATGGTATAATTTTAATGTTAATATGTAACTATTTTTGTTTATTGTTTGGAAGGAGAATATGATCAATGGTGGTCTCTATTTAATAATAATAGAGATAAATAGGATATTGATTCCATGGAATGATAAATTTTTAAGGCTATTTTCCTTGGGAAATATTTCCATGTGGTTGTTTAGCTCCAGATAGATAAAAAATTCTGGGAATTGAGGGAAAAAGATAATGATTTTGTGGGCATGTTTTAATCCAATTTTATAATAATATCTAGGTACATACTGGATTTTGTTCAGTACATTGATATTAATATTAATATATTTTAATTATTATTTAATCCAAGTCTATAAAGATATTTTATTTCATGAGAATTCAAAAGATATAAAGAAGTTATTCATTGTTCTAAAAAAGTTCAGATGATGTTTTATGACACTTATATTCCTTGAGATGATGAAAGAAATGAGTTAAAATAGAAGTCAATAAGGAAACATAAAACTAATAAATATGGAGGTAAGGAAATTATGTTCCAATCATATGGTATATGTGGTAAAAATAACCCTATAGAATGTCTTATAAAATCATTGAATTGTTAAAAATGTGGATTTTTAGTCTTTATGGCCTACGATTATAAGAAGATGAGTCTTAAATAATTAAGTAATGCGGTAACTGATATCCATCCAGTGGTGAGGTGTTTTTTATCAATGAGTTAGTTAATTATGATAATTTGTGCCAGAAGAAAATAAATCTTGTTTGAAATCATCAAGATCAAAAGAAAATGTTTGTGGAAAAATATTTTTCTACTATTTTCGCTAATGTTGGGCCATTTAATTAACTGGGGATAGGTATGTTACTTATTTATTCAAATTATTCCAATAACTTGTTGGAATTTTCATCTTTTATTATTTTATTTTTAAAAATTTATAAGTAAATTAGGAATATCACCTCATGAATGTAAGATATAAATTTTGGTGAAAACTTCCAGTAGAAGTATTAAAGAAACTGAGATTTATAGAAATGTTCCTAATATTATTAGTGGGGTGGTATTTCATGAAAATATTGTTAAACTAGCCATAGTATAGTTTGATATCATGTTTGGTATTGATTTCCATTCAATTAATCATGCTAAGATATATTTTAGGTCTAAAAATGATTGACTCAATAATTTCGTGCCTTTTGATAACCTATCAAGAAGCTGAGAAATTGATTATAGATGGTAGTAAAAGATTCCAAGATTATATAGTTGAAAAAATGAAGCATTTCAAATTATTGATTTTCCAATAGTAAATACATACATTGATTTTTTCTAGATTATTTTCCGAGTTTTATTCTTAATTATAAGGTTGAGTTTAATACTGACTTATTACCTAATTATAAACCTATTCCAAGATTTCTTTTTTGAATGGTTCATGTGTAACTTTTAGAATTAAAAAATAAATTTTATGATTTACTATATAATGTTTTCATTTGAATAGGAGATTCACCATGGGGTGGTCCTGTTTTTTCTAAAAAAAAGAAATATTGTTTAATGAGACATTTCATAGACTATAGATCTTTGAATAATATCACTATTATGGAAAATTATCATTTCCCACATATTAATGATTTGTTTAATCAACCCCAAGGTGGATTGTATTTTTTGAATGTTGATCTAAGGTCTGGGTACCATCAACTAAATTAGAAGAAGGATGAATTTACAAAGATTGAATTTCAGACTAGATATGAGAACTATGTGTTTCTTATTATTACATTTGGGTTTTATGATGAACCTACTATATTTATGGACACTGTGAATAGATTTTTTTCATGATTAATTTGAAAAAAATTGTTGTGTTTATAGATTTCATTTTGGTATGTTCTAAAAGGTGGGAGGAATATGAAATACACCTATGGATTGTTTTGAAAACCCTAAAAGAAAAAAAACTATATGGTAAATTTAGTAATTGGGGATTTCAGTTGTAAAATTACTTTCTTTAGTCATATTGTTTCTAAACATGGAATAATATTTGACCCTATTAATACAAAGTTTGTTAAATAATGGAAAAAACCCAAACATTTCATAGATATTCATAGGTTTTTAGTATTAGCAGGTTATTACCGATGGTTTTTTGAAAAAAAATGCTCGGTTTTCTAGACCACTAAATATTTTAACTCGAAAAAGAGTTAAATTCATACGAATAAATAAAGGTGATGATTTTTTAGTTACTAAAAGTAATATCAGTAAATTCTCAATTTTTGGACCTTCCAACTAGAAATGGATAATTTTTAATCTACTTTGAATCTTCTTTTTATGGACTTGGTTGTGTCCTAATGGAGAATAATCAGGTAATTTTGTATGATTATCATTATTTAAAACATTATGTTTTAAATTAATCTACACAAGATCTGGAATTACCTTATAAGTTTTTTTCTATAAAACATTAGAGGCATCATGTTCATGGAGTAATGTGTGAAATATACAACGATTACAAAATATTTAATTATATAATCAATCAGAAATAATTCAACATGAGTTATAGAATATGGATGAAACTGATAAATGAATATGATTACATGATTCATTAACATCTTGGAAAAGAAAATAAAGTATATGATTCTTGGAGTAGAAAAAAAAATTTACATTAGCCATGTTACATTTAGAACACGATCATTTGGATATTTATTAGAAAAAAAATTCCCTGATGTTTTGAATGTTGGGATATACTTTGTTTTGTTTAAGGTCTCTGTGAAGTTGATTTTTTCCAAAAGAAGTAAGAAATATCAAAAGTAGGACCAGTCTTTATAGGAAAAGGTCCAATCCATTAATAAAATCAAATTTATAGATTTTTATATTGATGAAAAATGAATCTTATTTTTTGGAAAATGATTATGTGTGCCCTACGATTCCCAATTGAAAAAATATTTATTAAGTGAAGCTCATAGTTCTCCAGTTTCCATTTATCTGGGCAACACTAAGATGAAAAGATACCCTTGGGCGTATTACCAGTGGGATGTAATTAAAAAAAATTATAACTTCACCAAGAAGTGTTTGAATTATTAGTTGGTTAAATAATAATGAAAGTTACCAAAGTTAAAGGTTTAACATTTACCATTTCTATAGTGGAAATGGGAAAATATATCAAGGGATGTCATAGAAGGATTTCCAAATACTTATTGAGGTGGTAATTTTATTTTGGTTACTGATATTCAATTAACTAAATCTTCACATTTCATTCCTATTATAGATATAGTGTATTTAGATCAAATTTATTGACTTTATCAAAATGATATAGTCAGGTTATATAGAGTTCTTCTCACTATTATATCAGACCATGATCCCAGTTTACATCTAAATTTTTGTAAAGGACTTCATTATTTTTTGGGTATTACATTAAATTTTTGTACATATTTTTATCCTAAATATGATTGATAGTATACTATAACAATTCAAACCATGAAATATATTATTTTTCATGTTTAATGGATCTCTAGTGATGTTTGTATAAACATATTTCTTTGGTTGAGTTTTCTTATAATTATTTATTCATTATAGTATACAGATGTAACCATTTGAAGATTTATATTAAAAGTGGTGTTAGAAACAAGCATTTTGGGATGATTTATGAGAAAGGTAATTTATAAGAACTAATTTGGTAGTGGAAATTGTAGATAAGGTGTATTTTAATAAGCAATATATAAAGAAAACTTATATTAGGTATAAAAGTTATGTAGATAACCAGAGGAAAGATCTTTCTTTTAAGGTAAGTGATAATGTCATTCTCAAAGTTTCACCATGGAAAAGTGTAAAAAATTCTCATAAGAAGGGGGAGATAAGTCTATAATTAATTGGAATGTATAAATTCCTAGTGAAATTTTTGTTAGTTTTATACGAAGTGTCCTTACCTCTGAGTTTATCCTAGGAAGACAGTGTATTTTATGTCTCAATGTTAAGAAAATATGTTCTAGATTCATCTGAGGTTTCGATCTCTGAAGTAGCTAAGTTGGAAGATAATAATTATTATGAGGAACAATTAGATATTTTTATTGATTATAGATATCTAGTGTTTCAAAATAATGTGATTCACAAGGTTACTATTATATGAAAAAACTATATGGGTGAAGAGGAATCATGGGAATCTGAAAATGTTATGAGGGAATGATATCCCCACTTTGTTTTATAAGTGAATAAAATTGCAGGGATGAAATTTATAAAAGCAGTAAAAAAATTAAGAACCTAGGTAATGATATAATAAATCATTATAATATTAATTAATATGAATTTAATAGTTATATTATTTATAAAAATATTAAATAATTTTTAAATCAAAAAAGGAAATATTTTAATTAAACACTTTTCCTATAAGGTTTCACTTAAATGTTTAATTTTTAAATTTTAGAATTTTATTTTTATAATATAAATATAATTTTTATAATCATAATATCAGAATTTATGTATGTTTAAATTTTGGTATTTTTTCGAAAATATTTATTTTTAGTGTATAGAGAAAAATATAGAGTTTTGTAAAAAAATATATTCTTTTCAATAATTTAAATATTTTTAAATACCCAATATGTTTTCAATGAGATTTCAATTAACATAAATATTATTTAGATATATTTAATCCACTAAATTTATTTTTAATCAACTTTATAATGTTTTTTATTATAAGTTAGTATTTTGGGATTAAAAATGGGGTTTCTAAAAAAATTAAAATTCATGATGTTTCTCTAATTTAATTAATTAAAATAATCCATAGTGGGGAATGTTTTAAATGAAATTTATATGTTATATGTAATTAAATATTAAATTATTTTATTATAATGATTATTATTAGTTATAAATTATATAAAAAATTATATTTTTCTCAAAAAATACTCTGCTAAAAACCCTCACTTTGGTTGCGTCTGCCTGTTTTTTCTTGAGTAAAATTTTGAAACTTATATGAATTGGTTTTGGAAAAATAAATTCAATTTTTTTATCCAAAAAAATTATATTTTTTAAAAATTTATCAATAATTTTATTCTAAAATTAAATTTTAAATTTGAAAAAATTAATTTCAATAATTAAGAAAAAAATGGATTTATTAGGGGTTAACTCAAAATATATGAGTTAAAATTTCCAAAACAATTGTCTAAAATATATTTTATATCTATATTTAGACCTCATATCTTCTATTATCTATATTTTCCATTATTTTATCATTCTAACATAATGAAAATGCTTTTAGAATTCATTCTTTTCAAAAATTACAAGTGTGCCACTCACCTCACTTTAAAAAGTTCACCCCTATCATCCTATATTAACACCTTTAAAACTAATTATTTTAGGAAATAATTTCAAAAATAACTTATATAATTAAATAATATCATCTTATAAGACTTATATTTAGCATAAATCCAATAAATAATTCCTTTGGTGTAATCTAAAATAAGTTACTTGAAGAAGAGGTAAAGTTCACAAACGAGCATTTTTATTTTATTTCTTCCACTACCCTAATTAAGTTAGTATTAAACCTTGTTTATATAATAAAATGATTATATTAAATATAATTATATTTTATTATTTTAATTTAATAACAAATATATATATCATCTTCCATCAAATGGGGTATGAAATCATCGTTCATGTGTACGGAGGATTACCGCCTCGCGAACCGATGTCATTCTTTTTCCATTACCACCTATCACAGTTGGGTATAGTGGTGTATATAAAGTATATATATAATATTTCAAACATTATTATAAGTATATAGTCTTTATATCATATATATTTTTTTTATTTTCCATTCCACAGTGTATACGATAACGTAGTTAGTGTGTAAAAAAGACTACTACCTCACGAAGCGATGTGATTTGTTTTCAATAATACTTTACATTAATGATAGTAAGAATAAATATAATAAATATATGTTATATAAATGTAATAATTATGATATTAATGATATATTTTTAATTAGTAAAATATAATATATTATTATCTTTCTTACCATTTAACTCACTGAGAAATGACATCTTCATTCATGAACATGTGGACTAATTCCTTTACGAAGAAATGTTACTCTATTTTCATCACCACAACATATGGATGAAATATATTAGTATATTTAAAGAAATAATATTTCATATATGATATTATGACCATTATGTAAGGGTAAAATATTACTTACCTTTTTTTCGTAATGATCATTGAAAAATGGAAACGATATTATTGTGTATGTATGACACATTGTCTCCATGATTATAACGTACATCATGTATCATATTTCATGAATAGAAATACTAGTATAATTTATGTATAAATATGAAAAATATTTCATGATTTTAGTTTTTATGTGTTTAAATAATGATCTCTTCGAGCATATTCAACCTTCCAAAGTCATTTTTGACACATAAGTCGAATATGGCCAGAACAAGTAGCATAAAAATAATTGATAAAATAATTTTACATTAAATGGTAATAAGTAAAATAAAATTAATAATAAAATAGAAAAAAATAAAGAAATTAAATAATTAAAATGAGTTTATTATTCAGGAAGATAAAGTCATATGTGACAAATCAAACTCAATGTAAGGGTTTTCATTTCAATTTCTTTTTATTATAGCATATTTTGATGTTATACACCTATAATATTTTATAAGGTCTATATAAATTCCCTTTGACATGATATATCATGAATTTATCTAATCTTGTGTCATTTAAGGTTTTTTTAATCTTATTTTTTATGGGTCTTATGATTCAAATATTTCCAAACTAATAAGGGAATTCCCTTCAAAAAATATATTTTAACATTTTCCTTCCAACTCTTTATTTTCCATATACATGTTATTAAAATGATATTATTCAAAAAAGTTATATGAAAATAAATTATTTGCAATGTACATTTTTTGTTTATTTTTACTTTATTTTCATATTGTTTTTAAGCTTAATCATTGTACATATCTTATATGGAACATTTTGATGAACGACAAAAGGAATGTTTTGTTTTTAATTTACACAATTACAATTAATTTTCATCCTCCATGAGCATTATTTTTTTGTTGGGTTTTTTGTGGTATTTTATGTTTGTTTCAATACAAAAACTTATTTCCTTTATTGGTATTTTAGTATTGAAAATTTGTTTTAAATTGAGAATGGTATTTGGATATCTTAAGGTGATTTTCATACACGTTTAAAAGAGTTTTTCAATTTTTTTATAATTACAAAAATGAAATCATAAAATGTTTTATTCATGTTGTGGTTATTTAACATTGTATATGATGGGTGTACTTAGATTGAATTAGGTAATACCATTATATATAATATGGTCGGTTTTCCCATATAGCACTTCAATGCATTAAAAATTAGTATGTTCACTGGA
Source organism: Viscum album (assembly GCA_963277665.1). Classification (NCBI taxonomy): domain Eukaryota; kingdom Viridiplantae; phylum Streptophyta; class Magnoliopsida; order Santalales; family Viscaceae; genus Viscum; species Viscum album. The sequence goes on from OY728133.1 coordinate 1,059,914,027, forward strand.
GAATTATTTTGGAAGTAGGAAATTTATTTATTTCAATTTGTAAGGTATTTGTAAGGGTTCTATAATGGTTCTCTGATATGGTGTCCTGATTTAAATTCATTACTTTTTATGCTTACTAATGATTTTTCATGGAAATAATTTCATTAAAAGGTAATATAAATGATCGTTTTAAATGAATGAAAATTCCTTTTATAGGTAAAATTATAGGTTTTTCAGAAAAAAATTCATGGTTTTCTTTTTTTTTCTTGAATAATAGTTTTTTCTTTTTATGTACCTTATTGAGATTTTTTACATATCCCATGTTTCTTAAATGTTTTTTACTAAGACATAAGGATGAGTAAGGGAAAGTAATAGATCATGTTGAAATTTATGAATAGTTTTTATAAAAATAAATCATGATTTATTTTAAAAATATTTATATAGTGTGAAAATATATACTAATAGAAAGTGTTTGATTTGTATTATATGCTTTTGTTACGTATGAGTTATGACCTAATTATCTAAAAAAATAAACCTAAAAAGATCTAAAAATTCAAGATAATGTATTCTTGACTTAAAAATAAATGTTATGTGATGATTATGGTCAGTTACTTATACTTATATAATAATTTGAAATACATTCAATGAATATTTATTCTTTACATCAGTAACTTTTGGTTGTTCGGTTAATTTCTCCAAAATTACATTGGTATATTTTTTGTGTTTAAATGAGTTATGAAATAGTTCCATATTGTAGAAAATTTTAATAATTCCATGACTATAATTTTTATTCCTTATTTACAAATTTAGAACCATCCATGAATAGTGGTAACATAAAAAGTAATCACATCACTTCATGGATGTGGTAGTCCACAGTACACATGAGCGACATTTTCATTTTCCAACAGATGGAAGGTTAATATGCTATACAGTATTTTATATTTACAAAGTCAAAATTATATCCTAAATATCATATATATTTATTATTTCCACCTTTATAACCATACATATAAAGTGGTTATCAAACCACGTGGAGACTGTAGGTCATATGAATGCACAAATGATGTTTTTTTTCATAAGATGTATTGAAGGAGGAAAATGGTTATACCAAAATCCTAATAACATATCATTATTTTAGTAATACTAGATTGATTATGTTAGGATAGATACAATATCTTTAGATAAATTATAATAAAAATAAACTTTAAAAGATTCAATTATGATATTTACAAATTCTTTGAGAGTCTACCTTTTTATTACACCTTAATCCTTATTATGATGGTCTTAGTGTTAAAATAAGATATCAAGAATGTATCGAAGTAATCTAGAATGGTTTTTTAGTTGGCATTGATAGAGATTTACAGAAAATTGTTTGTGAATAAAGGAGGAGGAATGGTTCCCTTTTATATTTTTGGGTTGGGACATGCATGGAATTACATAAATGATTTAAATAATAAAAAGTCATTTTCTTGTGCGAGTGAAATCAAAGTTCCCAACTTATCAGTCCAATTAAATTTGTAAATATGCGGTTGAATATCTTTTTAAAAACTTTTTAGAAATGAAAACTTATAATAGATGATATTAAAACAATTATAGAGGTAAACTAAAATTAAAAATTTTTAAGGGTAACATAAATATAATATTAAAAGACTAAGAACAAGAAATTTGAAATGGTTTTTTAAAATAATCCAAAAAGGGATCCATACATCTCCTCCCCAAAACATACTTGAGTGGTTTAGCTTTAAACCCTAATTTATAATGGTTTTTTCAAGAATCCCAAACCCTTTTTATCAATTGTGAAAATAAATCCATTTACAAGTGTAAGACTCTTAGTTTTTAGTGGTTCTACCAAAAACCTAATTACACAACTATCCTTTTAATGGTTTTGTCTATAGAACCAAATACACTTTACATTAATTGTAGTGTTTACCAATACCCATCACACTCAATGGTACTGAGTACCCAAGAAAAGGAAAAGGAAGATACTTTTTACATGTAATCTATTTAAATAACACTCTCAATTATCTAATAAGAATATAATAAGAAAGGGTGCTAGGAAGTGAGATAAGAGTACAAAAGAGCTTGAGAATGAGTAAAATGAATAATTAAGAGCTCAATAATTATCTCCAAGGTAACCATAACCTTAAAAGAACCATGGGGTGTGTATTTATAACCATTAATGGCTTTAGGATTCTATAGTTTTTTGGGGGAAAATTGATCTATTAGAAGTTGAATTATAGCATGCAATCCCATCAACTAATGACTACTTTTTGTCTTCTAGAAAGCCATCGGATAACAGATTAGTTCACCAGCTAGCCAGTGGCACCTAGAATGAACCAAGGATCTATCCAAACTTTACTGTATCTTTGGTGATATACACCGATTAGTTGATCATACCTAGAAACAACTTGTGTTATGTCCACATCTCATCAGTTATCAAGTGATATCCCATCAGGTAGTCGCTACTACCTGTAGGTAGAGGAATTTTAAACATACCATTCATGATCATCTTGAGACCTATTTTTGTTCCATTACATTTATGAATAATTTTTCAATATAAAAACATTTCAATACAAGAAAGGAAAATGTTATAAAAACAATTTGGTGTTTGTAATCATTAAATCACCTAAGTGAGTGAGATGTATAACAGTATCCCCCTTTTGATGATCAAAAAAAATTCAGAAATTTCAAAATATAAGCATATAAATGATTCATATTTTCATGAATATAACTAAAACATATTTCAATACTTCTTAATGAAATTCCTCTAAAAACAATTTCAATGTATGAGGGTAATGAAATTTGAAATCTTTTCTCAATTCAAAAAAATCATATCTATTTTAAAAATAAATATTCTTTTAATTAAATTATGAAGATTTTATACCCTATTTTAATTATTAAAAATTTACAATACATTAAAAATATCCATGAAATCATATTTTAAGGAAAAATAAATTACAACAGATTATTTTTATTTCTTTTTTGGAAAAAACTTTTTCCTTAAATAAAAATTTAATATCATTAATGTCTTCTCCCCATTTTAGATCATCTAAAAGCTTATAGAAAAGGATTATAGAAACAAGGATAATGGATTATTTATGGAAAATACATATATAAGGAAAAAATAACTTTATATTTGTATCAATACCATCATTAATGTTCTTTTTCAAGAGTTAAAATTATTATTTCCTTAGGAATATAAAATCAATATTTGAAAAATACCTGATTTTGAAAAAACATGATAGAAATATATTTTTTAAAATTATTTTTTTAAACAAAACAATTCCTACTGTTTTTTATTTTTATTAAAGATAGATATTTTAACTTCAATAGGATTAAAAATTATTTTAAAACAAGTCTCTCTCTTTGAACATTTTAGATTTAAAAAATGGTTTGGATCCCAATCAAATGATTCATACAATTATAAGTATAATGGACCAATATAAACATATAAATAAAGAGTTAAATAAAAAACAAAAACACACCTACAAGAGTAAAATAAACATATAAATTAATTCAACACTTAAATAAAGGAGATAAGTAGTTCAATGTTCTCAAAAGGAATTAAATTGATCCAAGTATTTTATGATTTGAATTAATTCATATAATTCAATAAATATCAATGTCAAAAAATAAAGAAAAATATGATTTACAAAGTCAAATTTATAAATAAAAATTACTTCATTCCTAACAATCCATTAATAAAATCAAAATAATAAACCACAAGGGATTTTTTTAGATATCATCTAATTAGAGATTAGTTTAAAAACCCTAGTAGGATATCCACATTTTTTAAATTTTCCCTAAGAAAATGGTTCTTAAATTAAATGTATTATTTTGAGAGTATTTAGTTGAATTTTTAGAAATATAAATTGAACTTTTTTTGTCACACTTAATTGGAACATAATAATAATTCAATCTATAGTCTAGAAGAGTATGTTTCATTTAAATTTTTTTATAGAGTCAACTCTTCATGAAAATATATTTTTATTTGGGTAAAGATAGTGAAACCAAAATTTTCTCCTTATTACTCTATGATACAATTTATTTTGAAAGTAGGTGTAAAATCCAAAATTTACTCTTCCTATCTTATTGGTAACCCCCAAAATCCACATTGAGAAAACATGAAAGTTTAAAAGATTTTACTTTTGGGTAAAAACCCCAATATTTTTAATTCCTTTCAGGAGGAAGGATAGGCATCACGATCTTCCCCCGTCACTATCTCCTTCAAAACGAAATACTTTTGGTCTAATAACATTATGAAAAATTGAGTAAAATAAAAACAGTAAAATTCATGAAATGAAAATGTCATAAATGTAATTTGGTGTGTGTGACCATTAAAACCACCTAAGAGAGTGAGATATACAAAAATATTTTACATATATGATAAGTGTAAGATTTAATTAAAACCAAAAAATTAGCTTTAAAATAGTGTTTTATGTTATCTTGTTGCCTTATTCCTTTATTTTTAACCCATTTATGTCATTTTACCCTTAACTAAGGTGATAATTATTTACCATGGTTAATATTCATTGTGTCCAAAATTATGTTGAAATAATCACCAAATTTTAATTATGATGATTATGAATATGAAAACCCTTTAGAATGATTAAATACCTATATGTGACATAAATCAGTATTAGTATAATTTCAAAAATTATAATCAAAACAATTTTTAGAAAAATACTTGTTTGAAGCGTACAAATTATTTTACAGAAAAATAAAGTTTAATGTAGACTCTAATGTTTTTAATTATATTTATTTTATATAAAATAAGACTTATTTTTATTTTAAACCAAACCAAAAATGGGATGTAACTTTGAAAAACATGATTAACAGATAAGAACTAAAAACTATAATTACTTGAACAAAAAAATTACTTAGATTTATAAAATGATAAAAATATATTTATAAGTTAAAAATTATATTATTATATGAATTATTTTACTTCATAAATAAATATTTTTACTTGAAAATAAATATCATAAACATTTATGTTATTCTTATATCATTATAATGTCATAAAATTGATCGTTTTTGTGAAATCGGCATTTCCATATTCACATAAAAATAAATCTTTTTAGAAAAATCTAAAACATCCTAAGACACTTATGAAATGATAATTTTAAAAATTATATAAATTTTTTATAGTTTAATTTATAAAATTGTTATAAATTAAGTTAATATCCCTTGAAAAAAGTAATAAAAAACGTTTTTTAAGGAAAATGTATTTTTGAGGCATAACATGAATTTATTCTCATTAATTTACAAATATGAATAATTAAGCTAATGTTAATTTGATAAATTGGATATATAATCTTCTTATTTCATCATGATAATTTATTATTAGTAATTAATTTAATCAACTATGGTCAAAATATGGTACACAAATAAAAGAATTTCTATAAAGAATATCTATTTTACCATAAAAATAATTTATCATCATTTAAACTAAATTAATAAATATTTATAGTTTATTATTAATTGTATTAATGAAAAAAAATCCAATTAAGGTTTTTATATTAATACTCTCTAACCCAATGGATATATGATAACAATCGTATTTATAAAGTATTTTCTCATGTTTCCTTTATGCTTGGGGTTGCATGTCGTGTATGCTATTGAAAATAGTGTTATTTTATTATAAACTAAAATGATATGGTATCACATTAACAATAATTTATATAAATGTATTCCTCATAATTTTAATTCTTTTTCCAGAAACTAATAAATCATTATATTATTATAAAATATAATATAGATTTTATTATGAACATTGATTGATATTTTATGACCATGATACATATTATGAATATATATCTATAAGAATAATACATCAAAATTAGTTTCTAAAAATATACCTTGGTTGAGGTGTGTTAATTTACACATAATACTCTAAAGATTTATATTCAATTTTCTTTAGTTTGAGAAATTCTATTACCATTAGGATAGAAAATATCATAAACTTTACATCATTTCTATACATTCTATAACAATTATTTTATCCTTTTATTTGAATCATTATAATTAAGAATAAGTTTTCATGCTTGGAGAAAAAATTGGCTTTTAATTGACCGTAATATCCAAAAAAAGATAAAATGTTATTCCTCATTTCAGAAACCTAAAAGGTTAGAACATGCTAATATGAATAAATATTTATAAAAATTATTATATAAAATATTAATGGTAAATTAATATCAATTAAAAATCCTAAAATTTGGTTTATTAAATTCTAATATAAGAATAAAATAGGTCAGATCACTTATTCTTCCAAAATCAACTCTCGTTTTATCCCTAAGAACCTGCATCACTCAAAAAGTTACATTCCCTAATATTATTTTTCAAAAATAAACTAAAAAATATAGTAATATTCACCAAGGATATCCTTTTTATTTTATAAATTAAACTAAAAGGTCATATATACATTATTAAATTCATATCCCCAAAAATATCACATTTTTACAAAAATTAATTTTATGGGACTTTAATATTATTCAACCTATATCAATAAAACTTCCATTATCTAATTTTCCCATATAGTTAAATATTATTATAATAATTCTTTTTTTGTTTTCTCTCAATAATATCCAAAAACTACCATACCACTACATAATAATCATATTTTTTCTAACCATAATTATCCTAAATTAAAATACATAAATGTTATATTCATCCTCAGGGGATATTCATAGAGTGCCTTTTATATTAAAAATATTAATATATAATCTATTCATGGAGACAATATTTACCAGAAAAGAAACTTAATGAAATAAATATTCACACTTACCAAATTTTATATACAACACCTTTTTCTAAATATGGATTCTAAAGTGATTATAATACGATTCATAGTCGTAATATTATTTAAATTTATCATCAAAAGGTGTAAAAACAAAATTATTAGGTTCATAATTTATTCTTGGGTCATGAGTTTATGAAATTCCCCATATAATTACAGTTAAATCACTATGCATTTATATATTCCTTCTTACATTTTCAATTATGATCATGATATCCATTTTCTCCAAACCTATAAAAAATAAAATTTTCTTTTATTATATACCGAAGTGTTTTTCACACGATCTATACATGTGGGATGTTAAATCATTTTTCCATATATAGCCTTTATCACCTGAACATTCCTGAAAGTCCACTTTTCTCTTGTTTTTAATAAATTTAGTTTGAGTTCACGTTGTATTCCAAAACATGAGATAGTTGGTTATGTATCAAAATAATATCCTCACTCTAGATTATCTCAAGTTTTTTGGTCAATACGAGTAAGGATATTAATTATTAAATGAGTCAGTTAACATATTATGTTGATGTTCTGCTCAACGTCAATTGTAACACCCAGAGATTTTATGAAAAATATTCTTTTTTATTTTATTTATTTATTTTTTTGTATGCTACACTAAAAGGATATTTCACTACAGGCATCCCTGACTTGTCTTTCATTACACGCAATCGCAACCTTCCACGATAGCTTGTGTTGTACGCAATACCGAGTTTCACTAAAAAATGATATGTTATATAAACTAGTAGGTATGAATAGTAATACCCACTTTTTAAAATTTTATAAATTTTATCTTTCAAAATGGACTTCATTTTGCGATTCGGAATATCGAAATTATCCTAGGGTGAATTTTTGGTTTTTTTTTTGAAAACTTTCAATTTTTGATGAATAGTGAAAACACTGGGTTACTATTTAAAAAACGAATTTTTATTTAAATAAAAATTTATTTTATTTAAATTTTTTTTAGGTCAAAATTGACAGATAATAAATATATAAGTTCAATACAATTCTTTGGAGTCATTTTATAATAATTTTAGATATATAAAAATTTTATTGAACTTTTCACCGTCTTTTACCCACCTCCTATGAGAATTTGGAAATTCACATAAAACTTAATTTTACCGCTTCTGTGAGTGGAATTTCGAAAATCCAAGAGACAAAGTTAATATCAAGGACTAAAATGTGGTTCAATGATATGCAAATAATTTTTTGTGAATAGTAACTTTTTACTTTTATTTACCACGGTTAAAAGTAAATAGGGTAATTAAGGGTAAAAATGATATTATTATTACCTTAACACATGTCCTAATTCTATTGGATAAGTATAATTCGACCAAAAACAACCTTATGAATAAAATATGACCATTTAGGTTCACTTGGATTAGATTAGGTCGTTTATTATTAATTTCTTTAAAGAATGGTTAAAATAGTTAAAATCAATGTTCAATAACTAATTAATTTTTAATATAGGATTATACATAAGATAAGTTCGACTAAAAATATTCATTAGAAATATAAACAGATTTCCTACCTAATGGTATTTTATTTATAATTTTTAGACATTAAATAATTTAAGTTATTTATGACACAATGGTGATGAAGTAATTACCTAAATAATGAAATATTAAAATAATTGATATTATAAATATCCAATTAAATGTAATTTGAGACTTTATATGAATTACACTAATTTTCTAGGTTAATATGACATGTTATTATTGATTTAATTAACTTTTTTCGAACTAATCATGCTGTTACAATTTTCACAAAAATCAATTACCAAATAGTGTCAAAATTGACATAAAATAGTTTTTAAAACAAATATTATAATATTAATTGTTATTTTATTCCTAAAAATATATGGTTCAGAAAAATTACTTAGATAAGGATATATATATATATATATAATGAACCACTTGGGGTTCGTTCGGCTTGTTATAGTAAGTTTATTAACCATATAGTGTAAGAAAACAAGAAGACACGGTAAAAGTTATTTTATTTAACTTAGAGTTAAATCTAAATGATAAGGTTAAAATTGTAACATAAACTTGTCTAAAATATATTGGTTGAGAGTATTTAGACCCATCCCCAATTTAGCTTCGAAATAAATCAATTCGGAGCTATTATAAACAGAATATGACTTTATTATAAAATAATATTTTAAGTTTTTCCAAAGGTGCCCCTCTCCTCCCCTATAAAAAGGGCACCCCTTCCCTCTTCTCTTCACACCGTTTTGAGCCTTGAAGCTCAGGAAACCCCTATCCATTTCCCTCCTCCACTTCCCGAGAAACATTCTAGAGGTCCTGGTCTTCTCAAAAGACCAACTCTACTTCTTTAAGAGAAGGCTTAAAGGAGGTGCGTCGAAGAAGAGGTAATCTCTTCTTCCGATTCTCTCAAGCTTCTTTCTTCTTCTACTTATTCTTCTTTAGTTGTATCATTATAAAGAAATAAATAAGTATTAATTATATACTGGTATGTTATTATATATATGAAAAAACATTATTTCACCTTCAATCAATCCTATGGAAAATGAAATCACCGCGCGTGTGTACGTACGGAATACCATCTCCACGCCGTGGTGTAATCTGTTTTCGACCACCACATTACATGGATGGGTATAATGGCGTGAATAAATAACTATATATGATTATTTTAAATTGATAATGATTCTGAAATATTATACATACACTTTAATACAATTCCATGATCATGGGAATGATATCATCGCTCGTGCGTACGTACGGACTACCGTCTCCATGACGCGATGAGATTCATTCTCCATGTTAACCATTCATGAATGATTATAAAGTATATATAATGAATAATAATGAAATATATGACATAATAATGATACTTTATTTATGTATATATATATGTATTTCATCTACTTAATTCCATTCAATTCAATAAGGAAATGAAAACAGCGTTCATGCGTACGTACGGCCTACCGTCTCCATGAACGGTGTATTTCATTACATTTATTGATCTATCATATATATATGTATATTATGAATATATATTATATATAAATCATGTTTTACATTCTGGAATTGATTAAATCAGGATATAAGTAATAATATCTAGAACAACAAGTCGAAACATGTACAATAAATGAAATGATTTTACCCAAATCGCTGCTTTTACATCGAATTTAAAAAAGAACGGGTAATATAAAGTCATAAGTGAACCATATATGATATCATAACAATAAATATGATTTTTTAATAATTCAATGACATTATTTAAATCATTATATAGGAGGTTCGGATACATACGAATCGTATCAGACCTAAGGTAAGGGATAATTCTGCAAATCTCATTTTTATTCGAGATTGCTTATACGTAAGTTTTTACTGGGGTTATATTTTTCATCCATGCCCATAAAATGTTTTTCATAAAGTGTTTAATATCCTCCCATGTATTTTTAATGTCATTTTTACCCCTCTTTGACTTTTACTTTGTGTTACGGAAGGAATCTTTCTTTTGTTTACCATATGAGGAACTTTTTGACTTTTACGACAAAAGTACGAGAAGAATGTTATTTTTAACTTATACGGTGTGAATGGATTTTTATGGTTTCATAATGACTTATTTCAATGAAGTTTCCAATACAAAATTTTATGACTATTTTCAACAACATACTTTTCTTTTAAGATTTCATGGCATTTTGTGAAAAGAAAATGAATTTGAAGAAGAAAGGATATTTTCCTCAAGTATTCATTTCAAGTGTTTTATCAAAACCATTTTCCATCTAAGATGACATTATTTCATATGTGTATGTTTCAAGTATAATTTCTCTATGATTTACATGGTTTTACTTATCTTATGATGAAATTATATCCATTTGTTTTATATGGATTATGTTATGATGGGATGATGATTATGAAACCCATTTTATTCTTTGGGTTATGATGAATGTTTTAAGATTATTTTGTGGCACACGAAAGAATGATTTCATTATGAGATGGGTGGGACCTATATATCCCTCCAATAAATTTGGTAAATATTTATATCTCATGAGATAGACATGGCTGGAATGGTAAGTTAATCTGGTTCAGTATTACAGGACTCAAATGAGGAGTGAACTTGATTCAGAATGGTACTTTGTCCACTAAGATGGTCTTGGAAGCAATGCCTTGGCTACTATAGAAATCATAACATGTGCTTAATGGATTCCACAATTACATGTTCTATTACCATGTTAGTTTATCATGATTAATATTCCTTTATGATCTATACCTTGTGTACTTCCAAGATTAATGTCGTTGCTCATGATTTTGATGTTTAGATTTTATGTTCAAGTTTTTGAATTCAAATGTTTATGGATTGTTTTATGTTATCTATGCTTACCCTTACTGAGAATTTGAGCTCACCCTTTATATTTTTTCTTTTCCCTAGGATTTAAAGCAAGGTTTTAGGTAAGAAAACAAAATGGGAAGATCTTTATGGGAGATGTTGAAGATCATTCACTACGATTAGAAGATTATTTTCCGAGTTTCCAAAGACACTAAACTATTAAAGTCCTTGTGTGTCTATATTCATTATGTATTAAGTATTCCGAAAAAGTAATGTAATGTCCATGTACATAAAGATTTATGTCTCTATAGTTGGTATCAGAGGAAAGGTTTAGTTAACCTTTTGAAACTAGGATGCAAAAACTTTAGTGAGATCCCTGGAGATATTTCTAAGGTATGTCTTGTGATGTCCCTAAGTTTAAGGTTATAGTCCTGTAATTATAGTAACGATATTATAATTAAACCTAAAATTTTAGATATCTAAGGTACTCTCCATTTATTATACTGTTTTCATAGAATGATTTTTTCCTCTCACACTATTCTTTTTTGGTTTTAAACGATGGCTGGAACCCGAAGGAACCGTGTTGATCAATGTAATGGACAATGCAATGATTGTCCTCCTGAGAAACCAAATGTGATGGGATATGGAGTGAAAAATATTATTGCTATACTTACACAAGATATGAATCAATCTGTATTTCCAAATGATCAGAGAAGGGAACAATATTCTATTGATTCCTTCATGAGGCAACGTCCACTGTCTTTCAATGGGTATTCTAATCCACTTGTTGCTGAACAATGGATCAGTACCATTGAAAAGATATTTTCCATACTTCACTCTTCAGAACATGAAAAAGTCATTTTATCTGTTTACCCTTTAGAAGGTGAAGCAGGCCAGTGGTGGACTCTAATTAAGAATACAAGGCCCCAAGATGAAATTGAATCCATGGAATGAGATGAGTTCAAAAACTTGTTTTCAGTAAGTACTTACCTCGTATTCCTCGAACAAAGATGGAAAAGGAGTTACTTGATCTTAAGTAGAAGGATGATGAATATGTTGGTATATACAAAGATAATGTTACAAGACTTGAAAGGTATGCATCTGGATTTATCATCTAACCTGAAATTAAAGTTGATCGATTTTTCAGTGGCTTAAAACCATGTCTTCGAAGGGAATTAGCTATAAGAGACTTCAATAGTTATGAAGAAATTGTGTGTTGTGATATAAAAGTAGAACTGGATGTTGGTGTAACATATACATCTCATGGTTTTGATAAGAAATGAAATATGGAGTTCAAGGAGAAATCTCAGAATAATGAAACGAAGATAAATGTTTCTTTATGATCAAAGTGTGGAAAGAATAATGGTGGAGATTGTCTTAAAGGGACTAGAAAATGTTTTATGTGTGGAAAATAAGGTCAACGTGCAACTGAGTGTCGATGTAATGGAAAAAGGGTTGCTAATGATGCGAATAAAGAAAAGACTGTAGAGAACGCACCACCAACACTTTAATGCTTCAAGTGAAAGGAAATGGAGCATTATGCTAATCATTGCCCTAATCTAGGGGTTAATGATGATCAGCGTGAGCAACCTCTTAAAGCAAAGGATAAAGGGAAGTCACATGCGATCACTATTTGTGATGTTGAGTATGAAAATGATGATGTGTAATGATTAAGTGTTTATGTAATGGGATTTCAAAATAGTATCATGGAATCTCATTTATAGTAACGTTGAATTTTCAAATATTTGTGTATTGGTCCATTGTGGTTTTCTATAAGAATATGGTACCGGGAACCATGAAAAGTAATTAAAATATTTTAGAAAGCAGATGATATGTGCATAATGAAGGGATAAGGAGAAAATAAATTATTTGATAGTATTCATGAGCGCATGATTGATATAAGGACCAAGTGATATCATGGTTTGAGTGTACAGAATTTTTAGTATTTTGAGTATATATCTTATGATATATGGGGGATAAATGATGGTATTCACGTGCTTGTTGTGTGACCTCTCAAGTAATCATTTTCTTTACAGTATGAGATTGGACAGAAGTATTTTCGATAAGCTTAAAGGTTGGAATGGATTAAGTTGTACATTAGATAGAATTATTTAAGACTAGAATTTTTTTCTATATTATTTATGGAATGTTATAATAATTCAGTTTTAGAATAAAGGACAACCTGCAGGACGGGCGACAACCCGTCGCGTCGGACAAGGATGTGGGAATCGAACCCACAAATGAAGTGCGACAGGCCTTTACCTCCTACCACTGGTCTACAAGACGACACTTTTTAGTAGAAACCAGTTTTATTATATTAATCAGTATGATATATGAAGTATAAGTCCATTTTAGGAACAATATATGATTAATCTCACTATAGATGGACTTATGTATTTTTGATAAATTTTTCTAACATTTTTTTGAGACAGATGGAATGACCCATCATTCTATCACATGATCTGCTAACACTTCATGAATGAAAAATTCAACTTCATTTATTTAAGAGATGGAGTGGAAATTGTCCAAGGAACGACCAACGGTGAGACTGTACCAAAATCAAGAAAGTATTTCTTCTAATTCCAATTTCTTCAACTTTAGGGAAATGATCTTGAAAACCAAAAAAGTTTTCCTAGTGCCCTTATATCCGATGAATCAGATGGTACCTTAGATCATCACAAATCTATGGCTTTGTGATTGTTGAATTTTTTATAGCCATGTTCTCTACCACTCTCCATCAAAACCCGATGGTTAGATTTCTCTTCCATATCCATATTTTCACATATGTTCTCCTATGTGGAAACCCGGTGATTAGTTAATTTGGGTAATTGTTACATGTCATACTTTAGTTTTTAAAGATTGGTTTTGGAATTATTTTTTACGATGTGGGAAAATTTAGAGTAGTAAACCATTTATAACCCCGACGAATTTCGAGGGCGAAATTCCTCTTAAGGGGGATAGAATGTAACACCCTGAGATTTTATGAAAAATATTCTTTTTAATTTTATTGATGTCTTGTTTTGTATTCTACACCAAAATAATCTTTCACTACACGCATCCCTAACTTGGCTTGCATTACACGCAATCACAACTTTTCATGATAGCTTGCGTTGTACACAATGTCGAGTTTCACTAAACAACGATATGTAATATAAACTAGCCGTTATGAATAGTAATACCCACTTTTTGAAATTTTATAAATTTTATCTTTTGAAATGGAATTCATTTTTGCATTTGTAATATCGAAATTATCCTAGGGTGAATTTTTGGTATTTTTCTGAAAAATTTCAATTTTTGATGAATAGTGAGAACACTGGGTTATATTTAAAAAACAACTTTTTATTTAAATAAATATTTATTTTATTTAAATTTATTTTAGGTCCAAATTGACACATAATACCTATATAAGTTCAATTTAATTCATTGGAGTCATTTTATAATAATTTTAGATATATATAAATTTTATTGAACTTTTCACCGTCTTTTACCCACCTCCTAGGAGAATTTGGAAATTCAGATAAAACATAATTTTACTTCTTCTGTGAGTGGAATTTTGAAAATCCGAGAGACACGGTTAATATCAAGGACTAAAATTTGGTTTAATGAGATGAAAATAATTTTTTGTGAATAGTAACTTTTTACTTTTATTTACCACGGTTAAAAGTAAATAGGGTAATTAAGGGTAAAAATGATATTATTATTACCCTAACACATGTCCTAATTCTATTGGATAAGTATAATTCGACCAAAAACAACCTTAGGAATAAAATATGACCATTTAGGTCCACTTGGATTAGATGAGGACATTTATTATTAATTTATTTAATGAAGTGTTAAAATAGTTAAAATCAAAGTTTGATAACTAATTCCTTTTTAATATAGGGTTATAAAGAAGATAAATTCGACTATAAATATTAATTAGAAATATAAAAATATTTCCTAACTAATGGTATTTTATTTATAATTTTTAGACGTTAAATAATTTATGTTATTTATGACACAATGGTGATGCAGCAATTACCTAAATAATGAAATATTAAAATAATTGATATTATAAATATCCAAATAAATGTAATTTGATACTTTTTATGAATTACACTAATTTTTTAGGTTAATAGGACATGTTATTATTTATTTAATTAACTTTTTTCTAACTAATCATGCTGTTATAATTTTCACAAAAAAACAATTACCAAATAGTGTCAAAATTGACATAAAATAGTTTTTAAAACAAATATTATATTATTAATTGTTATTTTATTCCTAAAAATATAAGGTTAGGCAAAATGACTTATATAAAGATATATATATTAATAATGAACCACTTGGGGTTCTTTTGGCTTGTTATAGTAAGTTTATTAACCATATAGTTTAAGAGAACAAGAAGACACGGTAAAAGTTAAATTATTTAACTTTGAGTTAAATATAAATGATAAGGTTACAATTGTAACCTAAACTTGTCTAAAATATATTGGTTGAGTGTATTTAGACCCATACCCACTTTATCTTAGACATAAATTAATTTGGAGCTATTATAAATCGAATATGACTTTATTATAAAATAATATTTTAAGTTTTTCCAAAGGTGCCCCTCTCCTCCCATATAAAAAGGGCACCCCTTCCCTATTCTCTTCACACCTTTTTGAGCCTTGAATCTCGGACAAACCCTTCCCATTTCCCTTCTCCACTTCCCTAGAAATATTCTGTAGTTTTTGGTCTTCTCAAAAGACCATCTCTACTTCCTTAACAGAAGGCTTAAAGGAGCTTCGTCGAAGAAAAGGTAATCTCTTCTTCCGATTCTCTCAAGTTTCTTTCTTCTTTTACTTATTCTTCTTTAGTTGTCTCATTATAAAGTAATAAAATAAGTATTAATTATATAATAATATGTTATTATAAATATTAAACAACATTATTTCACCTTCTATCCATCCTATGGAAAATGAAATCACCGCGCGTGCGTACGTATGGAATACCGTCTCCACGCGGTGGTGTAATCTATTTTCGACCACCACCTTACATGGAAGGGTATAATGGTGTAAATAAATAACTATATATGATTATTGTAAAGTTATATTGATTCTGAAATATTATACATACACTTCAATACAAATCCACGATCATGGGAATGATATCATCGCTTGTGCGTACGTACGGACTACTGTCTCCACGACGCGATGAGATTCATTCTCCATGTTAACCATTCATGAATGATTATAAAGTATATATAATGAATAATAATGAAATATATGAAATAATAATGATAATATATTTATTTATATATATATATGTATTTCATCTACTTAATTCCATTCAATTCAATAAGGAAACAAAAACAGCGTTCATGCGTACGTACGGCCTACCGTCTCCATGAACGGTGTATTTCATTCCATTTATCGATCTATCATATATATATGTATATGATGAATATATATTATATATAAATCATTTTTTACATTCTATAATTAATTAAATCAGGATATAAGTAATAATATCAAGAACAACAAGTCGAAACACGTACAACAAATGAAACGATTTTACCCAAATCGTTGCTTTTACATCGAATTTACAAAAGAACGGGTAATATAAAGTCATAAGTAAACCATATATGATATACTAACAATAAATATGATTATGTAATAAGTCAATGACATTATTTAAATCATTATACAGGATTTTCGGATACATACGAAGCATATCAGACATAAGGTAAGGGATAATTCTGAAAATCTCATTTTTATCCGAGATTGTTTATACGTAAGTTTTTAATGGGGTTATATTTTTCATCCATGACCAAAAAATGTTTTTCATAAAGTGTTTAATATCCTTCCATGTATGTTTAATGTCATTTTTTACCCCTATTTGACTTTTAATTTTTGTTATGGAAGGAATCTTCCTTTTGTTTACCATACGAGGAACTTTTTGAATTTTACAACAAAAGTATGAGAAGAATGTTATTTTTAACTTATACGGTGTGAATGGATTTTTACAGTTTCATAACAACATAATTCAATGAAGTTTCCTACATAAAATTTTATTACTATTTTTAACAAAATACTTTTCTTGTAAGATTTCATGGCATTTTGTGAAAAGAAAATGATTTTGAAGAAGAAAGGATATTTTCCACAAGAATTCATTTCAAGTGTTTTATCAAAACCATTTTCCATCTAAGATGACATTATTTAATATGTGTTTGTTTCAAGTATAATTTCCCTATGATTTACATGGTTTCACTTCTCTTATGATGAAATTATATCCATTTGTTTTATATGGATTATGTTATGATGGGATGATTATTATGAAACCCATTTTATTCTTTGGGTTATGATGAATGTTTTAAGATTGTTTTGTGTCACACGAAATAATGATTTCATTATGAGATGGGTGGGACCTATGTCTCCCTCTAATTCATTGGGTAAAGATTTATATCTCATGAGATAGACATGTATGGAATGGTAAGTTAATCCGGTTTAGTATTATAGGACTGGAACGAGGAGTGAACTCGATTTAGAATGGGACTTTGTCCACTAAGATGGTCTTTGCAGCAATGCCTTAGCGAATATGGAAATCATAACATGTGCTTAATGGATTCCATAATTACATGTTTTATTACCATGATAGTTTATCATGATTAATGTTCCTTTATGATCTATGCCTTGTGTACTTCCATGATTTATGTCGTTGCTCATGATTTTGATGTTTAGATTTTATGTTCAAGTTTTTGCATTCAAATGTTTGTGGATTGTTTTATGTTCTCTATGCTTACCCTTACTGAGAATTTGAGCTCACCCTTTATATGTTTTCTTTTCCCCATGATTTAAAGAAAGGTTTTTAGGTAATAAAAAAATGGGATGATCTTAATGGGAGATGTTGAAGATCATTCACCACGATTAGAAGATTATTTTCCAAGTTTCCAAAAACACTAAACTATTACGGTCCTTGTGTGTCTGTTTTTGTTATGTATTAAGTATTCCACAAAAGTAATGTAATGTCCATGTATGTCATGCTTTGGTTCTCTACACCAACACTCACTATAATGATATTCTCTAAAAGGTAATACATATATTAATAATGGGTGTTGATTCTCTTCATTCCTATAGGCACCAAACCAAAAAAATGACACTAACATAGTTATCCCAAATTTATCCTAATTATTTATCCTTGGTATAAAGTTCCCAAAAAGTACATAGCTACTCAATGGGATTATCATAATTATTTTTTAGTATGGTCTACTAAAATCTAATTCCCAAGGGTATTACTAATTTTCTTATGATACCAATTATAAAACTCTAACTCCAATAATCCATAATTTATTCTTAGTTATTGCATTATTACAATATAAAATGGATAACACCACGATGGATTGATCAGGTTAATAGTCTTGGGAGAATAGATACATACATTTTTTTCATTTTACATTGTAAAAATAAAACATAAGATGGAAAATATTATTGAATCCTTGAATATCATTCAAATATTTCATCTACATATCTCGGGGAAAGGAAAACATAACAAATTGTGTGATAAAATTCCTAGTAAGGGAAATAATTTGATAGATTTTTTCACGAGTAGATAAAGAATAATCAATATGATAGATTGGATAATAATAAAATTAAATTTTAGTCAATAAATTTATTTTAGTGTACACCCATGGATAATATGAACATAATAATATCATGGCTAAGTAAAATTTAATTTTCAAAAAATTAAATTCATAAAACTAGACATTGATGATCTTTTCATTAATCCCTCGGTCAAATTTTCATGAATCACACCATCAATTCCTTGATCAAAACACATTCACTATATCGGCATTTGTACACTAATTACCCTACTAATGTGGACACCTTTTTTGTCTCAAAATAAATATTGATGCATTATGGGGATATTGGTAACAGGGCCCCAATCAGCAATTATGCATCCAATATATTCCTCCTAAATAATAGATGATCTATAAAATTAATTCTCTAAACTCCTTTTAACTAAAACATTATTCATATTGACTCAAGGATACATAATATTTTCCCAGTCAATGAAATTACTTTCTTAATAAACTTACATCAAATGATACTATATATAGAAATTTCATATCATGGATACAAAATTTTAGTATTAGAAATGATACTAAATTCATCCATGATATTGAAAATATTAACATAAAGGGGGAAAATAATGTCTAATTAATGGTGAAGAATGATAGATAATTTGATCCAAAGAATGTGAATTATCTCAAAATAAGGTATAATCCATTTTCAGTAAAGGATGACAAAAGACCATATATATTCATAAGAAATGAATGTTTTTGGTAAAACTAAGACTATATAAAATAAAATATAATAAAAATATTAAAAATATTTTCCAAGTAACTTTGTGTAAGAATGAAGACAAAAAAACACTTTTCAAAATTCATTTCATTCCTTTATGAAAATTATTCATGTTTCTTTTAATGTCATTTTAAATAAAACATCCCAAAATATTGAGAAAAATATTTTCAAATAAAATAACCATGGAAAATTTTAATGAAAGTTTCAAATTAAATAACGGCCTAGATTATTAGAAATCTTTCTCATGAGGGAATCATTAAAAAAATATTCCTTTTAAATTTTTTTCAAAAAAGTGGAAAAATACATCATTTAGAAAAATATTAAGAATAATAATTTCAAAAAATTATAAAAAAAAGTGAAATATTGTTGAAAATTACCACAAATAATGATTTTATTTTAAAGAATAATATTCTTGAAAATATTTAAAAGAACCTCAATAAGGAATTAAAATAGTTGGAAACATAACATTTAAAAAGTATTGTTAAAGAAAACTAACATACATGTTACTCACTCATTGAATCCTGATTAATGAATATGATATTTGGAAAATAAACATGTGAACACCAACCATTACAAGAAGAGAATAAAATATATGGTTTCAAAGAGATTAGGATCATATATTATTCCTACATGAATCTTAACATGTACAATTTCTAAATTAAATGAGATTGTCACAAAAATCGCTAACATCTTTAATAATTTTTGAATCAAAAAACATAAAAATTAAATATAAACTGAAAATTTAAAACAATGAATAAATTTTATTCATTATATAGTATTTAAAATGAGTTTTATAAATTCCATATAAATGAAATTAGGTGCACAACATTAATATGTCTTATTAAAGTGTAAAGGAGACGAAATTCATTCTTTATATTATATTTTATTCATTATATAGTATTTGAACCTCCTGTATAATGAATATAAATTTATAAAATAATTGTTTAATAAAAATATATATATTATATTTTTATAGCCCTTTTATAATAATTTTAAATCCATTAATTGAATAGTTATATCTTACACTGACCACCTATGGTTGTTCAGATAATTTCTTCAAAATTAATTCTATATATTGTCCATGTTTAATGAATTATTAAAAGGTTTAATAATTTATATAATTTTAATAATGTTGTGAATATAATTTTTATTAATTATACAAAATTTAATAATCATGATTCTATGATGATCATAGAAAAATGAATCACATCTCTTTATGGAGGTTCTAGTCCATATATAAGTATGGTCGACGTTATCATTTTCTAATCGATGGAAAGGTTAGAAATATATGATCTATTATATATATCATATATATTTAATAATTTTTCTTTTATAATCATACATGTAATGTGGTGATGAGAAAATAATTACACCGCTGTGTGGAGATAGTTGGACGCACATACACATGGGAGATGTTTTAGTTTTCTATAGGATATAAAGGTGGTGGAAAATAGCCATCCCTTAATAAAAATAAAATCTCAGAATATTTATGATACTATATTAATAATTTTTGGATGTATTAAATATTCTAAGAGTAATTAGACGAAGAAAATAAATTAAAATAGTATGGTAAGATAATTACCTCTTGTTTGAGAGATCTCTTTTGGCTTACACTGTAAGCCCTGTTAATATTGTATTAGATTAAGAAATGGAGATCCAAAACAAATGAAAGTAGTATAGAGAGTTTTTTGTGTAGGTATTGTCCTAGAAATAGGGTTAAATATTGATAATATGGGAGGAGAAGATGTTTCATTTTATATTTGAGTGGAGGGACACACATGAAATTAATTAAAATATTTAAATTATATAAAGTAATTTTCATGTTCAAGTATAATGAAATTTTCATATCTTAGATTATGATAAGTGTAATTTAGAAATTTAAAAAAAATGTGATTCGATAAATTATTATTTTTTATCTTGATGACTTATACCTTTTAGCCATTTTAAATCATTTTACCCCTAACTAGGGTGATTAATAATTACCGTGCTTACTATAAATTGTGATAAAAAATTATTTCATACATAATACATAATTTTAAATTTAATTATTCTTAATATGGAATAAATTTTACATGATTCAAATCATTGGTTTATTAGAATTTAATTTTAATATATGTTAACAAATCACAATGAATATTTTTAGAAAAAATATTATTTTACATATTAAAATTATTTTAGAAAAAATAAATATAATTTCAATTATAAAGGTATCAATTGAGTTTATATTAGGTAAAATAATATTTATTTGTGTTTAAAAAATAACCCAAAATTAATTTTACCTTATAGCACCGGACCCTAGCATCCCGAATCTAGTGTCTACTTTATTACCTAAGCATAAAATACAAGAAATCATATCCTTAAGAACTAAATAGTTTAGTAGTATCAATAAATTAGATACATACTTGAAATTAACATTATTTTTTGAAAAATAATATACAAGAAGAAATTCATTTTAGAATTCCATTATTTTCCATAGTGTATCCTTGAATATCACTCCCAAATTACTTCCTGGTATCCTAGGGAAAATAGAACATAAGAAAGGGGTGATCTCAGATGCTCATTAAGGGTAAAAGTACAACAAAATCCATAAACAAATATTCTTATAATCAACATTGAAAGATAAATAAATGAAATAAATTTAATTGAATCATTAACAAGATAATTATATTGACGGAATACAATATGATCAAATAAGTCCATATAAAAATCAAATGATCTTAAAACTTGAATGTGGGTAATATAACTAATATAATAATCACATGGAATATCAATAAGTGAATTCATAATGATGTGATACATAATGATGGAAATTTAAAACATACCATTGAGGTTTGTGCCAAGACATGTAATAATGTTGAGCCTTGTTCCAAGACATCTTATAAAATAGATTATTATGAAAGGTCATCTATATTAATGGGTAAGGACTTGGCCAAAACCATGTCTATATGGTCTCAAGTGACCTACTAATGTATCTAAGGGATATAGCAGGGCCCTATTGTCACATCCAAGGTCCAATTCATTACTCATATGAAAGGGGTGAACATAATGCACATAAATATTCATATTTAAACTAGAATATTAAATATATATACTTTTTTTAATAAATAAACATAACCATAAGCCACCCTGAGTAATGTGAATGGTATCAACATAGTACATACCTAGAAAACCTGATCATAAACCATAAGGATAAATAATAAGAATGTAATCATTGGATTATATACCCATTAAAGAAAAATTATTATCAAATAATTTGTTATTATATGGAAAATTATTTTTAAATCTCAATTGGAAAATTTACATAGGAAAATAACCTTCCTTCAAAAATCATCTTTTTATTTTAAAAGAATAAAATTTATAAAATATTTCAAAAATCTTTTTCATTGAAAATCACTTTTAAGAAATAAAAATTTCTAGAATATTAGGGAAAATGTTTTCTTTAAAAAATATCCTTCTAAAATTTCAAAGGAACCTTAAAATAAATGACGGTCATGATGGCGGGTAATTCCTTACATACCATATAAGGTAAATAGAATGTTCAAATTACAGATTAAAAAGATTAGAATAGTGACTCATTTATAAAACTATAATAATATTCCTTTAAAACCATTTTGTAAAAAAAATCAAAACTGGGTAAAAATATATTTAATAAATAATTTGGATAATTCTAAAAAAATTAATAATTTTTTCTAAAAAAATTATTTTGAAAGAAAAATTGTTTTCAATGGAAGAGAGAAATAAAGTTAGATTTTCTTAAAAACATTTTCTTAATCACTGTAAGTAACAAAGAGAAAAAAATGGTACTATTACATGAAAAAGTTCGTGAATAAAAATAGGATAAGAAAATTTAGTTATTATATGATATAAATGTCAAATTATTACCCTAATAGAGACTTAAATAAAAACAATCTATAGTAATGATGAGATTGTAAAATATACCCTCATCACTTTTGTAACTTTTGAATCATAATCCCCACGAAAGATAGAATATTAAATGAAACTTTAAATAAAATTATGATAAATTAATTAATGATATAAAATACAAAAATGATATTATGAACACCACATTAGAGAAATATATGGTGAATATGACATATGTCTCATGAACCTAAAATTGAGATGAGAAACCCTTACCTTGAGTCCGACTCATCGCATAAATTCTTTATATTCTTGACTAAAAAACATATATTAATTATTTAATTTATTAATGAACTTTTTTATGTTTATTATTCATTTTATTTAACTTCTTATAATGTTATATATGATTACTTAGTCAATTAATTTTACATCAGATGTTTCGACGATATTTTTCTTATGTGTCAAAAATGACTTTGGAAGGTTGACTATGGTCAAAGAGGTTGTTATTTAAACATATAAAGAATAGTTATCATTAAATTTTTATCATATTAATAGATAAATTATACTTTTAAAACCAATAATTAATTTTGTATATCAATAAATAATTATGTTACAATCATGGAGATTATAGGTTATATATACACATGAGTAATGTTTCCATTTTTCAATGATCCTTATGGAAGGATGGTAATTAATATTTTATATTTACCGAATTATCAAAATATAATTTATTTAACATATAATTTATTTAAAAATTCTTATATATATATATATCATCTATGTGGTGTGTTGATAAAAATAGTGTCACATCACGTCATGAAGGTTGCGGTCCACACATGCATGAGTGGCGTTATCATTTCTTAATATAAGAAATAAAATGATATATTATCCATAAAAATAATAAATATGTAATGAATATCATAATAATTTTAATTAAATGACATATATTTATTTAATTTATCCTTATAAACTTCCATGTATATTTTTAGTGAATGAAAAATCACATCTCTTTGCAAGGCAGTAGTCCAGGATACACATGAGCGATATTATATCCCCTACAGAATAGAAAGTAAAAAATAATAATATACTATATAATGACTTCATAAAAATAATTATGTTATAAATATCATATATATTCTTTATATCCATCATAATACCCACCTGTGAAATGTGGTAATAGAAAAATGAATGACATCGGTTAATAACCCCATAGTCCTTTGTACACACAAATGATGATTTCATAAATCATTTTATGGAAGTGGGGATGGTTGTAGGTCATGAACTTAACATAACAAACAATAATAATATTTAATATACTTAGTTTGTTATATAATCATTAATTAATAATTATTTTATTATTTTTAGGAGTAAATAAAATAAAAACACTCATTGAAGAACATTATATGTTATTTAGATATCCTCCTTAGGTTTGCACCAAATCCTTCCTAGGATTTTTTTATGAACAAAGAAAGGATTATAAGATGATAATAGGCATGTCTTTAATTTATTTTCCCAGTTTTTATTAAATAAATTGATTGAATGTGCGAATAAAATAAGAGAGGTGGTCGACTTTTATAAGTGAGGTGAGTGGCACACTTGTAATTTTTGGTAAGAAAAAAGTGAACCGATGTTTTTCATGTGAAATAAGGGTAAAAATAGATTATTAAAGATACTTACACATTATAGGGTGTAAATATTACCATAAAATATATTTTAAAAATGTTTTTAGGTTAATTTAACCCTTATCGTTTTAGTTTAACCCCTCATAAATGCATTTTTACCTTAACTGCGTTAAATATTTTTTATTTTTTCACTATTCTTTTACAATAAAAATTTAGTTGACCATATTAGATAATATAAATTATTATACTTAAAAATATGGAATCCATTTTTAAAATTAAATTCATAGAAGTGGAATGATTTAATTTAAAATTCATCCAAAAGATATGATGAGAAAGTGGGGTTTTAAAGAGAAAATGTTCAAAAATTTAAAATGTTTTTATATAAACATTCAATATGAAAATGATTTAAATGACCTAAATTAGAAAATTTGATATATAAATAAAATTATTTTATTTTAAAACCAATTAAAAATATAATTTAAAATTAAAAATAATTTAAATGAAAAGACAGATTTCAATTAAAATTCACTATTTCTCACTATTCATAAGAAAATGAAACTTTTTCAAAAAAATCCAAATAATTCACCCTAATATAATTTTGATATGATTATTTCATAAATTTTGTTTATTTTTTAAAATAAATATTCTATAAATGTAAAAAATGCATTATAAATTTTGTGCACAAAGCAAGACTATACTGCCTTTTAGAATATTATCATTTTCTAAAAAACATTTATTTTTATTTCAAATGGATCTAATTTTATCTCTAATATAAATAAATAAATTTTATATATTTCATACATTTATAAATTATATAGTTTTATTAATTCATTTAGTACCCTTCATAACCAAGAATTTAGCATCTAAGTTATAAGAGTATACTATATTACAGTTCATTTAGACTCAAGGTTTCATGTTCCGCAATCTATCTGATAAATTTAAAACAAAATAAAATATATTTCATGGGTTTTTAAAGATTTTTTTGGGTGTAAAATATTATATCAAATAAAACCTTCTCATTTTATAATCTTGGGGTGTTACCATGTAAATACTTGATTAATAGAGAAGAACTAAAAAATGTTTTTATTTGAACAAAAACAAAAACTTTATAAAATTATAAGCATATATTTCTTTGTTAATAATTATATTATTATAAATAATATCAATTATTAAATATATATTTGTTCTTTAAAAAAATTTCCTAAACATTTAAGTTATTCTTAAATAAATATATTGTGATAAAAGTGATGGTTTTTGTATAATCAATATTTTTCACTATCCACCCAAAAATCAATCATTTCATAAAAATGTTAAAAATTAATCATAATTCGGTAATGGAATTATTTTTTTAAAAATGATATCTATTTTTTAAAATTAAATTTATAAATATTTGAGAAACTAATTATAATATTCATCCAAAAAATGCAATAAAAACGATTTTTGAAGAAAAATTAAATTTTAAGCATAAAATGAGTTTATTATCATTACTTGACTAATAACCATAATTAACTTGATGTTAATTCATTAGACTAGATATATAGTATAGTTATTTCATTGTATTTATGTATAAGTAGTAATTAATTTAGTCTACTAACAGAAAAATACATTGCACACAGAAATAGTTGTACCAAAATATATCTTTTACATTTAAAATATTTTATCTACATTTCCAACCAATTAATAAAAAGTGCATGATTTATTATTAAATTTATTAATGAAAAAATTTCATAATAATGTTTTTATTCATGATACTCACCAACAAAAATCTAATTAATAATATTCATATTTAAATAATATTATTTTACGTTTCATTTAAGCTCAAGGTTGTGTGTGGTGTTCACTAAAAAATATATATTATTTTAACATAAAATGAAATATTAGGGTATTAAATTCTCCCCTACTTATATAAATTTCATCCTCATAATTTTAATTCCTTTTTTGTAAACTATAAACATCATAACCTATTAATAAAATTATATATTTGTTTTATTATGATCAATAATTACATAGTTATGACTTGTAATCTTATTATGCACGTACCTATCTAAGACACGTACTTTCAAATATGTTTATAAAAAATACCCTGGTGGTTTAATGTTACTTTACACTTAAGAATAGATTGATTAATCATTAATTTTATTGCATTTTCGGAATTCCATTACCATTGGGATAAATAATATGATAAAAATCACTTACTATATTTTATCACATTACATAAGAATGATTTCGTCCTTAGATGTTCATAATTATGATAATGTTGAGTTTTCATGACCAAATCATGAAAATAAATTTTTAATTGACCATAATATCAATAAAATTATGAAAATTTATTACAGCTATCTAAAAATGAAATTGTTTGAAAAAGACAACATAAATAAACCCTCCCAAAAATTAATCTCTAAAATCATAATAGTAACTAACGATCAATTCAAAAATCCTCTAATATTCTTTATTAATTTAAAATCCAAGATAAAAACAGCTTTGATCACTTATTATTCCAAAATAATATCATTTTTTATCCACAAAAAATCATTATCACTCAAATATATATATTCGCTTATATAATTTTCTATCAATGAACTATAAAAAATGAAGTAAAATTCACCAAGGATCATCTTTTCAAATCACATAATAATATTAAATGTCACATATAAAATTTTCAAGTAATATCTTCAAAAATATTTGTCACGACCCATCCCCTAGGGCTCGTGTTGTAACTCCCTCAAGCCCGCCTTCCATAGGCCAAGGGCTGGAGACTATAACCAAAGGTGTAAACCCCTAAACTAGGAAGGCATTGACATTATAACTACAAAAAATAAAAACTAGAGAACAGGAGGAAACAAACTCTAATTGAAAACTGAATACAGAAGAAGTTCTGGAAAGTACAAGGGCTGGAAATACAAGCCCAACAGTAAAGTACAAGGAAAGGACGAACAGGTACAACTAAAAATGAAAATAGCTGAAAGGTGCCTAGAAGATCCTGGATCGTCCACCACATATCCTAACTGAAGGGTAGGTATCGATAGCCTATTCAGTTCTCCACGTCTATCCTTCTCATCCGGGTACTGACTCATCATGAGGTCCACCTTTGGGTACCAACTGGTCCTCGTACACTCTTCCTCGGCCAGCATTGTTTGTTGTCTGCATCCAACACAACGAGGTGCGGGCATAACCCGTGTAGGGGTGAGTATAACGATACTAAGTAGATATCCCAAGACCATCAAGGTCTCAAAAAAATCCACAAAGGATAAACCATAGTAGAAAGACAAAAACACAAAGTATCAACAAACCCTACATAGGTATATGCCCATACATATACCTAACATATCAATCATAGTCCGACTCCAATGCTTGAGCCCAATAAAAAACCATTCCACAAAGGAAGTAAAGTCAATCGCCATGTTGATAATAGTTTAAAGACATGAATCAACTCACATAGGTATGAAAAAATAGTAGAGAGAGATATAGACGATCAGATGTAGCCACTAGATCATCTAAGTTGTTGGACCCACAAAGGATACGGGACCAGTTATGTTATTGGACACACACAGGATATAAGACCAACTATCTTGTCTAAGTTTTTGGACCCACAAAGGATACATGACCCGCTATAATTCATCTGAGTTGTCATACCCACACAGGATAGAGGACCAGCTATGCTTTCGGACCCACACAGGATACAGGACCAGCTATTCTGTAGAGTGATAGAGATGATCAGATGTAGTCACTGATTTAGCTAAGCTGTTGGACCCACACAGGATGCAGAACCAGCTATGCTATCAGACCCACACAAGATACATGACTATCTATTCTATCAGACCCACACAGGATACAGGAACAGAAGTCAGAACTGTCGAACCCACATGGGATTCTTTTACGTAAGTCATCGTAGTCGAACCTTCGGAGGATTCCGGTACAGTAGTCATTGTTGTCAAACCCACGTAGGATTCTGGTAGAGAATTAATCATTATCGAACCCACGGAGGATTCCGGTACAGAAGTCCTCACTATCGAACCCACGAAGGATTCCAGTACAGTAGTCATCGCTGTCGAACCCCCATAGGATTCCTTCATCTCATTCGCAGCCAGCCCTAGGGTTTCCGCACACAACACGCTCGATTCCGGGAGGGTCCACTCCTCAATCCAAATTTTGATACATCAACTATCAAAAAGTCCTGATTTGATGTATCCTGTAGTTCTGTCTCATCATAAAGAACCCAATGAGATAGACGGTGTGTCAATCAGACGCCCGGTCTGAGAGTTATTGGCATTTCTGTTCCAAGTTTCCGATTGGATTTTGGGTACAATCCAACCCATCCATACTTAAAACTCATCTGAATACTGTGCTGAGTATTCCAAAAGAACCGTCTCATCAAAAGGAATCCAATGTAGTTAACGGTATATCAATCGGACGTCTGGTCCTTATGTTATAAGTGTTTCTGCTCTGAGGGCCTGGTTGGTTTCGGGTTCGAACCAACCCGGCTATACCCAAACATCTCCAAAACCTTGAGTGTGATATACTGAAACAACCGTCTCGATCCAAGAAATCCTACACAACTTACGGTGCGTCGATCAGAGGTTTTTATCTAACGTTATGGGCAAAAAACAAAAAATGGTCAGATGAGGGGGGGGGTCTGGGTCCGGTCCGACCCGGGTCGACCCGGCCCGGATCAAGGTCCGGCTAGGTAGGTCACGGCCCAGCCCCGCGGGTGCGTCCCAGCCCAGAGGTCAGTCACGGCTCAGCTAGCCGGCCGAGCGCGTTACATGCAAGGCACTAAGCGGGGGTGGTTGGCCCCCTGTGTCCCGTAATAGCGGTTCCTGCTAGTGTTGCCCGAGCTTCCCGAAACCCGCACGCGGGTTCCACTCCACCTCTGCGGCCGGTACCGCGGCGGGCTTCCGCTAGCGGCACGAGAGGGGCGCTGCTGACCCAGGAGGCCGGTCACCGCCTCCGGGCGACGGCACCGTCGCGGGCCACCAGATTCGTTCATGTGGTCTGTTTTTCCTCTCGTCTGCGCCTACGGCCTCCTCAGGTCCTTCTCTTTACTGCAACAACCTCAAATCAGGGTTCTCTTCCATTCACCCATCTCCCATCAAACCACGCATCAAGAACGAATTGGCGGAGGGTCTAGACTTGTTCGTTAGCCTGTGTCCTCTGTGTTATAGGCTCAAACAGTAATCCAACATATAATTGAACCAGAAACAAACCCCAGATTAATCTCTAACCCATCCCGCAATCAACATATGTTCCGCGGATCTACATGTTCGGGGGTCAATCCGCAGTTTTTGTTTTTATCCAAGGGAAAGAAGAACTTGAAAGTAAGGATTTCAAACTCGAATTCAAAACCCTACCTTGATTTCAAGGTTCTCTTGACAGTGTCACGGGAAGAGAATCTGAAGACGTCATCATATTTTGCGCCCATCACATACCGTCGATCCCGAGCTAGAGCGTCTTCCTCGTTCTTCATTGGATAAGAGGTTGTTCTTCCTTGGAGTTGTTCTTCATGTTCTTCATGGGAAGAACACTTTATTTATAATTCTCCCAAAGTTTCCCCTGATGTAATGTCCAACCCACATAAAAGAATAAAATCTCCCATTTTAAAGATGGCAAAATGAATTCAATAAATTCAAAAACACAAATTAATTAACTGAGTCATTAATTAATTGTATTGGAAAATTAAAGGGAAGACCAAGAGTTTAAGGGGTTTAATAGGGTTAAGTGAAATTGAAGAGTTGAAATCGTGTGGGCCCCACCACACGATATCCTTCCATGGGAGGTTATGTGGGGGTGGGACCCACCACCAACCTCCCTTTGTTGAAAATTAACTACCATCCAAATAAAATTATGCAACACATAATTTTATTAAAATTTTTACTTAGAAACCCCAAAAATTAACTACCACACCCGATAAAAAGAAACTGTGGTGAAGGTCTCCTTAAGAGATTACCGGTGATGCGAGTTCATCAGTTCCCTCAGATTTCAATTCTAAGCATCGGTTCAAAAGATATAAAATCTCACATGTGCGTTCACTGAATTTACCCGAACAAAACTTTTGAAATTAATTACGGGAACAACGGGCCTCGAAATCAGGTGCTGTCGGAAACTGTGGACTCGTAAAAATCCCATGTATTTATGAAAAATATTTATATAGGATTTTCGGGTCTTTAAATTTTCCCCACCTTAGGTATTTACGTCCCCGTAAGCTACAAAACACACTAAGGGAACAAATGCGGTTATTGAGCATGCATCTGAGCCTCCCACTCCCATATTCTCTCCTGGAGGATCATGTGCTGCCCGTGAATGCGCACTAGAGGAATCGACCATCCATGTAGTACCCACTCCTGTCGATCCTCTATCTCCACTGGACCCCCCACGAATTTCACCTCGTAATCGAAGTCCAGCTCCCCATGGTCGATGATGTGGGACGGGTCATGCACGTATCTCCTCAGCGGAGATACGTGGAAGACGTAGTGAACTCAGTGTAACTAAGGTGCAAGATCCATGTAGTATGCCATCTTGTCTACCCTGATGAGAACCTAGAACGGCCCAATGAATCATGGGGATAGCTTGCCTCCTTGGCCAAATCTCCATAGACCTCGTTGAGGTGAGACTCGTAGAAAGTCATGGTCACCATCCTCGAACTCCATAGGTCTCCTTCTCCTGGATGTACCGCTAAAGGAGATGCATGTAACTCTCTCATAATTTCCCCCTGAAGTGACACTGGTACTATAGTACGTTCTATGAAAATAATAACGTACTCCCCACCTTTATAAAATCCATCAGGTGCCTATCCTGTAGATATCTGAGCACGTCGTGTCTTACAGTCAGCGTTCCCACGCTACGCCTCCCTGACTTGCTGGAGAAGTGGGGGAGTGACTGTAAGAGACTGAAGAAAGGCTGCTCCATCTCTATCCACAAAGGATATCTACAACGCGGCTAGTTACTCGGTCTCCTCTCCTAACAGCTGAATTCATGATCTCCTTCCCAGAACATCTGCTACAACATTCCCCTTCCAAGGTGTATAGACTATCTCGAAGTCATAGTCCTGGAGGAACTCGAGCCATCATTGCTATATCAGGTTCAGGTCCTCCTGAGAGAAGATATACTTGACTCTTGTGATCTGAGTAAATGATAAAACATTTTCCCATAAGATAGTTATGCCGCATCTTCAAGGACAAGAACACTACTACTAACTCTAGGTCATGTGTAGAGTAGTTCTTCTCCTGCAGTCTCAACTGCCGAGAACCATACATGATCACTGCTTGCTCCTGCATCAGGACACACCCGAGTATGGTCCCTGATGTGTCGCAGTAACCTACATACCCAAATCTCTCCTCTGGTAGCCTCAAGATGGGTTCACTAGTCAACATGTGCCTCGGCTTCTGAAATCTCTACTGGCATTTCTCTAACCATACGAAGGTTTTCCCCTTTTTCATCAAAGCTGATAATGGTGCTGCAACTCTGGAGAAGTCTGACAGAAAGGTAAGTCTGGTCGACTCCTGAGTGATCGACTGTACCCTCTTATGTGTTATTCCATCCTGTGCTGCCTGGGTTTTCCTTTTGACCGCCCAAGGAAAACCCCATCCCAACATTGTAGATAAACCAAAACCTTTTTTCCTAATACAGTCAATCTGTGTATGAACTGTGGTAGCCCAATCCATACCCAAACTAACGTCGTAAGGCCTCGACGCTACCACCAAGAGGTTCCAACCGAAACTCTCACCTCAAGGGTCAGATCACACCGTCGGCGTAAGTGTTATTATCTATTCTCCTCCAAAAGGTATCTACATACATGAGGGTCATGTCAACGTCTTAAACAGAAACTCTAGGTATGGGACAAGATTCGTGAAAGGAAGGAATGATTTGTACCTATTTCTATTGATACAGAAGCTAGTAGTAGATATAGACTGTATATCAAATCATTCTTAGATCCCTTGGGTCACACTCCTTGACTGCATACATCTACTCTCTTCCCCTTCCCTCCAGATTCATTAGCCTAGAGGGGACTACGAAGGCAGGTGATTGTAACATGTCAAAATTTTCACCACCACAAGCTACTCTCCTAGCTCCGCTTCCACGTCTGTTTCCCTACAGATTCATCTGTCCTTTACATTTCGTCTTCCTAAAACATCTCACATGCCAATGTCTCTGATACTGATGCCAGTTTCATGCTTTCCAACTGCTAACATTCACTGGCTGTATCCGCTCATCCAATGAACATTCAACCACAAAGGTTCTCTCTAGCACCCTAACATAAGTAGGAATGCATAGAGGAAAAAGTGCTTGCTTGTATATCCTTAAACACACCACGCTCACAGGTCCGAGCTCTAAAGAAATGATCAAATAATATTCATCGAGTACCAGGAATGATCAGTATGCCTTGATGCATACTCAGCTACCGACACGTCGTCCTTCCGAAGCTGTATAAGCTCTAGAAAACTCTCAGCCACCTCCTCAAACCAGTCCTCAGCCGCCTGTGGGTCAGGCTCACCTTGGAACTTGAGGGATATCTGGTGTTGAATCAAATGTAAGGAACTAATCCTACAAGTGTCCTCTACCAGTACTGCCAGTAGTGTCTGCTGACCAATGGGCAGTGATATAGTTGGCACACTGCCCGAAGGTACCATCTCAAAAAATGGTCCAAGTACTGAAACTTCATCATTAAGCGGACCATCCTCATGGTCACTCACAAAAAACTATTAGCAGCTAAGATCAAAATATTCTCTACTAGTGTCTCAACTAGATGGAAAACTACACTAATCGCCTCTATCCAGTCCTCTGATGCCTAGGAATCTATCTCCCCTCGAAACCTCAGAGGCCTCTGCCGTTAGAACTCGTTCAATGTGCTCAGTCAGCGTGCACTGTCCACCAGTGCGGCTGGGAGTCTCTTCTTCCCTACGGGTGGTGGTGGTGCTGGTACACCACCCAATGGTGCCAACATAGAAAGAGGACCCTAAACTGGAGCCTCATTTCTTAGTGGTCATTATCGTATCCTCTCTCGAATACCCTAGCTGGTTGTCTACGCAGCAGAATCCTGATAAGTAACAAGTGTGATACGGTCAATATGTTATACCTAGTGAGCTAACTCAAAGATTTCACAAAGAAGACTCTTGAAAACACTCTCACAATTAGTGTTTTTGTGCACTGAGTCGGAAATCATAATTTAGGGTCCTGGTGTATAGATACGTCGGCCACCGCACCAACACTGAACTCCCTAGACTGAAAACCACACTCAATACTCTTAACACTATTGATTCACAGAAAATAAATATCAAAGTCCTAAGTTCTGCAGTAGAACCTCCCTTTGATACCAATTTGTCATGACCCATCCCCCGGGGCCCGTGTCATAACTACCCCAAGCCCGCCTTCCATAGGCCAGGGGCTGGATACTAGCACCAAAGGCATAAATCCCTAAACTGGGAAGGCATTTCCTTTATAACTGCAAACAAGAAAAACCAAAGAACAAGCGGAAGAAAACTCTATGTAAAAAATGAATACAGAAGAAGTGCTGGAAAGTACAAGGGCTATAAATACAAGCCCAACAGTAAAGTATAATGAAAGGACAAACTGGTACAACTAAAAAGACTAACAGCTGGAAGGTGCCTAGCAGCTCCTGGATCATCTACCACAGATCCTACCTAAAGGGTAGGTACAGATAGCCTCCTCAGTGCTCCACGTGCATCCATCTTTTTCTGGTACTGACTCTTCGTGAGGTCCACCTCCGGGTACCGACCAGTCCTCGTACACTCTACCTCGGTCAGTGTTGTCTTTCGTCTGCATCCAACACAATGAGGTACGGTAATAGCCCGTGCAGGGGTGAGTATAACGATACTCAGTAGGGACCCCAAGACCCTCATGGTCTCACCAAATCCACAAAGGATAAACCACAGTAGAAAGATACAAACATTAAGTATCAACCAATCCAACTTATGTATATGACCATACATATTCCTAAGTTATCAATCACAGTGCGTCTCCAACTCTCAAGCCCAAGAAAAAACCATTCCACAAAGGAAGTAAAGTCAATCACCACATTGATAATAGTTTAACAACATGACTTAGATCACACATGGTATGCCACAATAGTAGAGATATATAGATGGTCATATGTAGCCACTACATCATCAATGTTGTCAGACCCACACAGGATACAGAACCATGTAAGTTGTCTGACCCACATAGGATACAAGACCAGTTATCTCATCTAAGCTGTCGGACCCACACAAGATACAGGAATAGCTATAATTCATCTGATCTATCAGACCCACACATGATATAGGACCAACTAAGTTGTCGGACCCACACAGGATACATGACCAGCTATTCTGTAGAGTGATAGAGATGATCATATGTAGTCACTGACTAATCTAAGCTGTCGGACCCATAGAGGATACAGGACCAGCTAAGATATCGAACCCACATAGGATACAAGACCAGCTATTCTGTCAGACCCACACAAGATGCAGCAACATAAGTCAGAACTATCTAACCCATGGAGGATTCTGGTACAGATGTCATCACAGTCAAACCCACAGAGGATTCTGGTACAGTAGTCATTTCTGTCGAACCCACTGAGTATTCCAGTATAGAATCCATCACTGTCGATCCCACAGAGTATTTTGGTGCAGAAGTCATCACTGTCGAACTCAAGAAGGATTCTGGTATAGTATTCATCGTTGTTGAACCCACGCTGGATTCCCTCTTCTCAGTCGCACCCAGCCCTAGGGTTTTCGCACACAGCGCGCTCGATTCCAGGAGGGTCCGCTCTTCGAGCAAAATTTCGACACATAAAATATCACGAAGTCCTGAGTTGATGTATCTTGTAGTTTCATCTCATCAAAAGGAACCCAATGCGATAGATGGTGCATTAATCGAATGACCGGTCTGATAGTTGTTGGCATTTCTATTCCAAGGGGGTGGTTGGATTTCGGGTACAATCCAACCCATCCATACTCCAACCTCATCTGAATCATGTGCTTAGTATGCCAAAAGGACCGTCTAATAAAAAATAATCCAACGTAGTTGACGGTATGTCAATCGTACGTCTGGTCCTCAAGTTGTAAGTGTTTCTGCTCTGAGGGCCTAGTTGGTTTCGGGTTTTAACCAACCCTTCCATACAGCAACTTCACCAAAACCTTGAATGTGATATAGAAAAACGACTATATCAATCCAATTAATCCTACGCAACTAACAGTGCATTTATCGGAGGTCCGTAGCTCACGTTATAGGCGAAAAACCAAAATTTGTCCAATGAGGGGGTCTGGGTCCGGTCCGGCACGGTGGGCGCGGCCCGGCCCGGCAACTACATCTCGGGCCGCGCGAGGGTATCCCGATTCGCATGGAAGGTGGCCCGGCCTAGCGGTCGGTCGAGCAGGTTACGCGCAAGGCATGGAGCGGGGGGGGATCATGTAACGGTGGTGCCAGCTGGCACCGCCCGAGCTTCCCGGAACCCGCATGCGGGTACTGCTCCACCGTTGTAGCCGGTGTCGCGGCGGACTTCTGCTGGCAGTGCGCGAGGGGCGACGCTGCCCCCAAGCGGCCGACCGGTGCTGGTCACCGCCTCCGGTCTCCGGCGCCACCGCACCGGTGACCCACGCGACCACACTTTTCCGAGGTCCACTGGAGTCATTTTGGTGGTCCGTTTTGCCTATCGTCTGTGCCTACGGCCTCCTCGGGTCCTGCTCTTTACTATGACGTCCTCAAATCAAGGTTTACCTTCCGTTCACCCTTCCCCCATCAAACTATGCATCAAGAACAAATTGGATCAGGGTCCGGACTTTTTCGTTAGCCCGTGCCCTCTGCGTTAGAGGCTCAAACAGTAATCCAGCATATAATCGAACCAGAAACAAACCCCAACTTAATCTCTAACCCATCCCGCAATCAACATCCGTTCTACGGATCGACATGTTAGGGGGTCGATCCGTGGTTGTTGTTTTTATCCAAGGGAAAATAAGAACTTAAATGTAAGGATTTCAAACTCGAATTCCAAACCCTGCCTTGATTTCAAGGTTCTCTTGACGGTGTCACGGGAATAGAATCCGAAGACGTCGTCGTATGTTGCGATCATCACATGCCGTCGATCCCGGGCTCGAGCATCTACCTCGTTCTTCATCTAAGAAGACTTCTTTATTCATCGAAGGTGTTCTTCATGTTCTTCGTGGGAAAAAAACTATCTTTATAATTCTTTCAAAGCCTCCCCATATGTAATGTCCAACCCACATAAAAGAATAAAATCTCCCATTTTAATGTTGGTAAAATGAATTCAATAAATTCAAACACACAAATTTATTAACCGAGTCATTAATTAATTGTGTTGGCACATTAAAGGGAAGACCAAGAGTTTAAGGGGTTTAATGGGGTTAAGGGAAATTGAAGAGTGGAACTCGTGTGGGCCCCACCACCCGATATCCTTCTATGGGAGCTATGTGGGGATGGGCCCCACCACCAACCTCCCTTTGGTGAAAATTATCTACCATCCAAATAAAATTATGCAACACATAATTTTATTTAAATTTTTACTTAGAAACCCCAAAAATTAAATACCACACCCGATAAAACGCAACAGTCATGAAGGTCTCCTGATGCGATTACTGGTGCTGTGAGTTAATCGGTGTCCTCAGATTTCAATTCCAAGCGTCGGTTCAAAAGATATAAAATCACACACATATGTTCACTGAACGTACCCGAACAAAACTTCAGAAATTGATTCTGGGAACACCGGGCCTCGGAATTAGGTTCCATCATAAACTGTGAACTCGTAAAATTCCCATGTATTTAAGAAAAAAATTTCCATAGGATTTTCGGGTCTTTAAAATATTTAATTTAATAAAAATAACTCTTCAAGATGATTGACCTCATTAAACATATATTTAAAAAATTCACATTTTTTATACTTTCCAAAAAAACTAAGTATTATTAGAATAATCCTTGATCATTTTATCTTTAACCTATAAAAAACTACCACACTACTACATCATAATCAGATTTTCTCTAAATTAACCATAATTACCTTCAATTCAAATCATTAAAGGTTACATCCATCCATGATCAATATTTTTTAATTGAATTTTTTTCTTATAAAGATCCAGAGATATTCTAAGCATTGAGGAAATATTTTCAAGAAAAAAACTTCATGAAATCATCATTCAAACTTAAAAAATTTCTCATAGAACATATTTTCATTAGGAAATAGTCTCAAGAGATTCTCACACTCCTTATAATCGTTATATTATTTTAATATATCATCAATAAATACCACAAAAAATGTTAGGTACATCCTTGATGCTTGGGGAACTAGTTTTTACATTTCCCCATATCCTTATAGTTAAATCACTCCAAATTAATTGAATCTTTATTGGATTCGTAATTATGAGAATGAATACATTTTTCTATATACTTGTAACAAACTCCCCTTCTCTTTATGAAATTACCCATGTTCTTCTTCCCAAATCTATGACATGTGGGATGTTGAATATTTTTACTTACATATCCCTTTTCACATAAAAAGTCATTAAAATAAATGTTTCTCTTATTGTAGGAAAATTATGTTAGGTTCTGTTTTTTTTTCATAACATGAGATAACTATGTAGGTATAATTATATGATCTTTCACTCTATATTTTCTCATGTTTGGTTTCCCTATATGTTAAATGATTTAAATCATAACCTAACTTATTTTCCCTAATTCTTCCATGATATTTATAACTTTAACACCCAGTGTATTAACATGCTCAATGTGATAATCCTTACATTGGCCACGAGTATTGATTCCATTCCTTCCACTGGACCCCAAATATAAAAATTATACTCACTATGTTTTCCCAAATTAAACATAAATATTGTTCAATGAATAAAAATTCCATATAATGTTCTCAAATATTTTAAGGGATTATCATAATGCATATTTTAGCTATGTTTTCTTACAATATAGTTCCCATGGCCCCACTAAAATTACTCTAATACCAATTGTTACAACCTAAATCCAATAACCTAGAGTGATTAATTACTTATTACATTGGTACAAGATGTAAGGGATATAACCATGAAATTTTGATCAGTTTAAAACTCTTTTGATATAAAATAAAAACATGATTTCAATATTACATTTGGAAAATAAAATATATCATGAAAACAATTTATTATAT
Source organism: Viscum album (assembly GCA_963277665.1). Taxonomy (NCBI): domain Eukaryota; kingdom Viridiplantae; phylum Streptophyta; class Magnoliopsida; order Santalales; family Viscaceae; genus Viscum; species Viscum album. Next base: position 1,059,953,036 of record OY728133.1, read on the forward strand.
CTCTGAAGATCATTCAAGGATTCCCAATTTATAATGTGATGAAATGAAAATATAATAATTGGTGAGATGAAATACTTAGTAAAATGATACAATAGAATCTATCATTATTTTACAAGGAATAATCAATATAGTAGAGTGCATAGTAAAAATATATTCTATATCAATCAAAAATTGAGTTCAAAGTACATCCATGGCTAACATAAACATAAAAGTCTCACAGAAAATGAAAATTTAATTCTAAATAATGGAAATTCATAAACCTATACATTCATAATATTTTCATCAAGTCCTCATCAATATTATCTTAAATATTACCATCAAGGATGTAGCTAATACACTTTCATTTTATGAGTTGGTATATTAAAATTACACAACTAATGCATCCAAAAGTTTTGTCTCGAGAGACTAGTCGATGTATTAAGGGGATATCAATAATCATTCCTAACTAATCAATTTAATATCTATTTCATTCCTCATATATACTGGATTAAAAATATAATTTATTATTAATATTCTATAAAAATAAATAATTATCCATATTTAATCAAGGAAACATAATATTTCCCTAGTTAATAAAATAAATTTATTAATAAACTTCCTTCATCTAATACTCTAAATAGAAATGATATATTTTTGTTATATCATCATAGTAATATAAATTTTACTAAATTCATCCATGATTTTGAAAATATAGACATAAAGGAGAAAAATAATGTCTAATGAATACTAGAGAGTGATGAAGAACCCAAACCCAAGAATTTGAATGATATCAAAAATAAAGTACAATACCTTATCAGAAAATAATGATAAATGATTGTTTATTCATCATAAATTGAAGATTTATAGTAAAACCAAGCCTCTAGAAAAGAAAATATACAAAAAATTAATATTTATTCCTTTTATCTTTATGTAAGAAGAAATTTATAAATAATTTTTCAAAATTCTTTTCATTCCTTTAAGAAAATAATACCATTAAATTTTTATATGAATTTAATTAAAAATACCAATATACTTAGAAAAATATTTTCATTGAAAATAAACTAGGAAACATTTAAAGTATGTTTCAATGTAAGGTATATTCAGGGTAAAGGGTTATTTTTTTCTCATAATAAACATTAAAAAATTATTCCCTTCACATTTTTTGTAAATATTACAAAAATACCACATTTGAAAAAAAAATCATAATTTTAAAACATTATAAAAAATAAAATATGGTTCAAAATTTCTTCAAATAATCATTGGGTTTTAAATAAGAATATTCTAGAAAAAATTTCGAAAATCCTAAATATGGATGAAAACGTGTTGTAAAGTAAACTAAAGGAATGTCCCTCAAAAGAAACTCTCTTAAATATTTTTTATACCAAATGGATTAAATGGAAAATAAATTTGTAAAAAATTTACATAACCATAGGATAATAAAATATATTTTGTTTAGGGGATTAAGATCATATAATTTTCTAAAAAGAAATATGAACATAAATAATCTCAAAATAAAATGATATTTTCATAGAAATCCCTTAAAACATGAATAACTTTTTAATAAAAATTACTTAAAAGAGTGAACATGAAATGAAGCTTTAAATAACATGAATAATTAATAATTCATGATATATTATGTAAATGTTTCATTATATATATCAAATAAATGAAATTAGGTTCATAATATATATATCTCATTGAAGTGGAAATGATAATAAATTACCCCTACTTTGGGTCTCTAATGAGACATATATGTTTAATCTTCACATATATTAAATTTAAGATTATTAAATAAATTTATAGGAAAAAATTTCATATAATCCCTTTTCATGGTTTTTTATGATAATTATTAAACTATTTATTTGAAAATGTTCTTTCTTACATTGACCACATAATATTGTTCTGTTAATTACTCAAAAAGTGCATCAGTATATTGTATATGGTTAATGTACTAATTAAATTATTAAGTTAAGTACATATTTATAATAATTTCATGACTATAATTATATTTCATTATATAAAATTTTAGAATTTTCTATCTGTGGTGGTAATAGAAAAATGAAACACATCACTCTGTGGAGGTGGTAGTCCACACATACACATGAGTGATGTAGTAATTTTTCAACTGATGCAAGGATAAGAAGGTTGATGATATATTATAACTTTATACTCAAAATTAAATCATAAATATAATATATATTTATTAATTCCACCTTTATAACCATCCAAGTAAAGTAGTTATGGAAAAAATTACACCTATATATGGAGATGGTTGTTTGTATGTACGAACAAATGGTGTTTTAATTTTCCATGGATATAAAGGAAGTAAAAATTTATTTTACCATAATCAAATTACAATCTTTATATATTTCTCACAATGGATTCATTATTTGAGACCTAAATTGGATTGAACCTTAAGGATTATTAGGATTGTATTAGGGTAAGACATCAAGCTCAACAATAATGTTAAGGAAGTTAGTAAAGAATATGTGTAGGTATTTTTTAAGATAAAGTGGATAAAGATTGTTAATAATATAGGATTAGAGGTACCATTTCATAAGTGAGGGAATAAGAGAACATGGAATTACTTAATAGTTTTAAATAATACAAAGTCATTTCCTTGGGAAAGTAGTACAAAATTAGAATATATTCAAAAGATGATAAGATTATGGTTAGAATAAAACCAACTATTGAGGATTATGTTTAGAATAAAACCAACTATTGAGGTTTATGAAAAAAATTTGTTACCCTGAAGCCTTATATCATGTCATTTACCATTTTAATTAATTTTACCCTTAAATGAGGTGATAAATATTTTCTATGGTTACAACTCATTATTAAAAAAAAGAAATTATTTCAAATAATTGATTATGTTGAATATAAATATTTAATCCATTTTACATGAATCAAATCTAAGAATTAGAAAAAATTATATTTGCTATAATTTCACAAATCACGGTGAAAACCATTTTTAGTTAAAATATTATTTTAAGCATAAAATTGATTTTACAACAAAATTAAGTATAATAGTAATTCCAAATGGAATAATTGGATATATTTTAAATAAAATGGTGATTATTTTTTTTAAACCAAACCAAAAATTAAGGGGATGTTATTAATAATTAACTGAGAGATAATACATAAAAAAAGTTTTTAATTGAACAAAACCATTACTTAATTTTATAAAATGTAATATATATATTTATAAGTAAAATATTATAATTTTTATACGCATTTTATAAATTATTAAATATATTTTCTCCTTGAAAAACGTTTCATAAACATTCATTTTGTCCTTATATATTTATAATTTCATAAAAGGGATAGTTTTTGTAAAATATTTATTTTTCATTACTCATACAAAAATAAATATTTTCAGAAAATATCAAAAAATCATCCTAAGGATATTATGACATTATTATTTAAAAAAGGATATCAATTTTTTTAAATAAAATTAATAAATTGAAACAAAATTAATTATAATATTCATGCAAGAAATGTAATAAAACGCATTTCTAAAGAAAATGTATTTTTAAAGTCTAAAAAGACTTTATTATCATTACCTGCATAATAACCATAATTAAATTATTATTAATTAATTATTTTGTATATATAATCTAATTATTTAGTTTTAATAATTTATCAATTGTAATTAACATAATAATTTGATATAAAAATACAAAAAACAGATAAAAATGTTTTTATGAAAATTAACCCTTGTAACTTTAAAATAATTGATCTTAATTTATAGCCAATTAATAATCAATGTGTGATTGATTAATAATTTTACTAATTAAAAATATTCATCATACTATTGTTTGTATTCATACCCAATAACCAATTATTAGGTTATAATAGTCATATTTAAATAATATTTCACCGTTCCTTTATGATTAGATTTGCTTGTTGTAACGACCCGAAATTTTGAATAAATCTTGTTTCTTAATTTTGTATGTTATTTTATTTTTCATACTCAACAAAACTATTTCATTTGATAACATGAGTATAATTAAAATGAGACTGTTGGGTTTTGACTATTATATGACCGTTAGTCAGTATGACCGTTGAAAACTGAATGATGCAACTTTTGTCTCTAAATACAAGTGATCTTGGTTAATTAATATAGAAAGAAGATTCGATGGCCTCACCCAGTAGTCTTGGATAGATCAAATCCCATCTAATAGAACTTGTGAAGGAGGTAGCACCACTGAGCTTTGCTCTAGAACAAACCCAAACCTAACTTCATCGTGTGAAGCTAGAATGGAATCACCTTCACGAGAAGTTCAAACTGATATAAATTACTACTCGTGCGATGTTCGCCGAGCCTCCCTCAGATTCTCTCACCTTAGCACACCTTACACTTAGGTCTTATACTGGTGTGATAAGGGGCTATGTAAGGAGACCGTAACTGCCTTGTGTAATCCTTTGTTTTAAATTAAAATTTTGTTTCTTCTTATGATGAAGTTTATGAATTTTCAAATGTCCGGATAAATATAGTATGCGTATTTTTGGTGAATTTTAGAGAAAGGATATTTTAAAAAATGTTTAAGTAAACCTTAAATAATTAAAAATGTGTAATGATTTTCAAAAAATGGTCTTCTACAATATTGTTCAGTACGAAATTTAGAGTCTAATAAGATCAACTTAATTTTTTATGAATAGTAAATTATGAATAGTGATTTTATTCTTAGGATTAGTAATGTGACCAAATGGATTAGTAATCTCACTTAAATAAAGCATTAATATAATCTAAGCACCTTGATTAAGTAATGTGATTCAATAAAATGGTTAAATAACGGTTTCATAAATTATTAGTCAAGTATTAGTTTATTTCAAGTGAATAGTGTTTTTTAATTAAAAATTTAATTAAAAATATTTACAATATTATTTTTATAAAATGGATTTCATTTTTTAACTCAGAGCATCGATATTATGTTAAGGTAATCTTTGGGGATTTTTCTGAAAAAATGAATTCTCAGTGAATAGTGTATTTATTTAAAAATTAAATTATAAATATTTAGAAAATTATTTTTATAAAATGGAGTTAATTTTTGAAATCAGAGGATCGAATTTTGGTTAAGGTGAAATTTTGGGATTTTTCTGAGAAAGTTGAATTTTTTAGGAATAGTGAAAATACAGTTTTTAGGTTACGGGTGTTTAATGACATCATTAAATGATGTATTAAGTATGTAATCAATACGGTAGACTTATGAATAGTAATATAAGGTATGAGGTGTCCCAAGTGGCCAATACCATGGGCAAATAACATGGGCAAGCCCATGGTTTTGCCAAAACCACTAATGAGGTGTCCCATGGCCATTAATGCCTTGTCCCCTCACTTTCCCTATAAATACCAAGCCATCTTCTCATCCATTCAACTCCCAACTCTCCCCCAACAAATCTCGGGTCTCATTACCTACCAAGGAGTCCTCCCAAGGTTCCCCAAGCCCTCAAGGTCCCAATATTTGAGTTTTAAGAGTTATGTTTTAAGGTAAGGGATCTGACCTCTCTCTTTCTTTTCAAGTAATCTCTTTAATGTCATTCCTTTTATTCTCCATGTTCTTATGTTGGAGGATGTTATTTGATATTCATATTCCTTCCCTTTTCATGTTCATATATTGAGATATCCCCTCTTACTATCATTATTTAGTTTTATGAATGTTTAAGTGGCGCCGTTAGGATGCCGAAATTTTGGTAACAGATTCTTTCTCCCTTCTCTTTTTTCAAGATCTATTTTCATGAAAAGTCTTTAAAGTTCCTTTTTATTATGTTGGAGTATTATCTCTATATCTATCATACTGATATTTTATTATCATATGTTGAGAGACCACATTTGATCTCATCAATTCAGTATTTTGAAGTTTTAAGTGGCGCTGTTAGGCTGCCTAATTTTTAAGTGGTTCTTTCACCCTTCTCATTTTGAAGTTCTACTTTCATGTCAAGTTTTTCAAGTTAATTTAATTATGTTTAGGTATTATATCTATATCTATCATTCTGATATTTTATGATCATATGATTAGATACCCCATTTGATCTCTTCAATTCAGTATTTTAAAGTTTTAAGTGGCACCGTTAGGCTCCCGAATTTTTAAGTGGTTCTTTCACCCTTTTTGTTTTGAAGTTCTACTTTCATGTCAAGTCTTTCAAGTTCCTTTTTATTATGTTGGGGTATGATCTCTATATCTATCATACTGATATTTTAGGATCATATTATGAGATACCCCATTTTATCTCTTCAATTCAGTATTTTTAAGTTTTAAGTGGCGTCGTTAGGCTACCGAATTTTTAAGTGGTTCTTTCACCCTTCTCGTTTTGAAGTTCTACTTTCATGTCAAGTCTTTAAAGTTCCTTTTTATTATGTTGGGGAATGATATATATATCTATCATAATGATATTTTATGATCATATGATGATATACCCCATTTTTTCTCTTCAATTCAGTATTTTGATGTTTAAAGTGGCGTCATTAGGCTGCGGAATTTTTAGGTGGTTCTTTCACCCTTCTCGTTTTCATGTTCTACTTTCATGTAAAGTATTTAAAGTTCCTTTTTATTATTTTGGGGTATGAACTCCATATCTATCATACTGATCTTGTATTTTGATATGATTAGAGATCCTATTTGATCTCATCAATTCATTTTTGTTGAAGTTTAAGTGACACTGTTAGGCTCCGGATTTTTCATAAGAGAAATCTTATTTTTGTCTTCCTTCTATGTTTTCATTTCATATGATATATCTTTACAATTTCATTACCATGTTATTATACCCTTTATATTATGTCCCCCTACTGTTTTATGGATCATTTATGAGTGGGTGACCCATGTCCCCTCTCTTTTCAATATTTTCTAAAACCTCGTAACATAGCCATTATGCCGCAGAATTTCCGTCTCAAAATGTCTCTCTCTTATTCTCAAATTCATTTATTTTATTAAGTGAATACTCAAAAGATCTTTCTTCTAAAGGGGTATTCAAATATATACCAAAATTTTCTATTTTAAATTCTGGGATTTACATACATGAGACCCTCTTTCCCTTTCCATGGGTTTAAAGTGACATAAAGATCATGTCTTTAAAACAATTTTTAAAACGTTATGATTATGAAATGTAACCCATTTCTCTTATACTATATGGGTTTTTTATGAAATGATTTATGATTATATATGTGGCTCACATGATAATAAAGACATGTCAAGGGTGCGCCCTGATAGTGCTCCAATGCATTGGGTAAAGACTTAATCTCTAGAGATGACTATTTTTAACAACGCCTTGGTGAATAACCTTGGTAATTTTTAATGACACCTTGGGGATGGACCTTGGTGAAATATAAATGATTGTCAATATTAAATGTTCTATCCACATCTTCATGTTATTAAAGATTTTATTTTTATTATGATTTGCCTCATGATTTCTTTCTCATTCCTTAAAATTTCTTTTCATGACCTTATTGAAGTATCTCAAGTTCACATGTAAAATGTTTCTCTTGTTTCCCTTACTGGGCCTTCTGCTCACCATTTCTTTTGATGTATCTCCCCAGGTTATGAGATGCAGTAATGAACCTAGGATAAACTTAAGGATAAGCCTTTCAAGTGTTTAAGAAGAATGATTTATGTTGTTTTCATGTATTATGTTCCTGGTTTCCAAGACACTAAACCTTAAAGATCTTCAGTTTTTTGTAATGTAATGAAATATTATGTTATAAAAGGAGGGATTCAATAGTTGGTATCGAAGGATGTATTAGTTATTTGTGGAAATTAGGATATGAAAACTTAAGGAAGAACCCTATAGAAAAGTTTAAATATATGAAATCTTCCTGGTATTTTGGTGAGTATTGAGTAAGGGGTTGCCAAGAAAATACATCCTTGTCTGGATAAGAGCAGGTAGAGGTGGCTCTGGCACAGATGTACATAGGGGTAAAACCCGAAAACACCTCTTTGAGCTAGAATCGAACGGGAACTGGTACACGACAATGGGACTTTCTGCACTCTTGGTTACGACACTCCCGGGGGATATGCTTTGGTAAATTCATAAGCTTAGTATGAACCATTATTAAAGGAACATAGATAAAATAAAATAAAGATTCACATAAGAATATATGATCATGGATAACCTAGATTGGAACCTAGGGGATCATAAGTTAGGGTATACTTTTCTTCTAGAAGTTATCCTTGAATGCTTTAAGTTCCTTTTCATGATTATTGGCTATGTATTTAAGCCCCTAATTGTACTTTATTTTCTTAGTTAATGGAGGGAAATGGAAGAACATGTCCCAATAGCCAATGTGATAGTAAATGTGACGATTGCCGTATTAATATGATAGATATTATTAGAGGATTAAAAGATGATTATTATTTTGTAAGGCATTCACTTTTTTGGGAACCCGATTTGATAGAGGTAAATAGATTACTAAGGTATTTTCTTTGAGGAGTAAATGTTGACTTATATTTTGAAGAATAGATTAATTTAAGGAGGACTTATAGTAATTTAGGTTACTTATGGAAATGATTATCCAATATTGGGGTAAATATGTTTAGGTTAGTTACTTTTTTTATAAGATGTTAGGAGTGGTTGATGTTGTTTGGAGATGACTGATAAAGTTTACCTTGGAATACTATGTTATCAAATGCTTCTTGTATTTGGGTTTCAATCTTAGTTTGGTTTATTTTGATGATTTTTAAGGAATGTTACTTACGAAATGGTTTATGATGAACTTTGGGTAATACCGTGGAACTTTGAAGATTTAAAGTAGTTTCCCTTCCTTTGGGATTCTTTATTTTGGAAGAATTGTTTTATCATAGCCTTTCTGTTTTTGGGATAATGTTTAAAGATAGAAGAAATATATAGTTAATATTTTGTGTATTATGTGATTCTCTATAACATGATTCTTGTGATTTGATGAGACCAAGTATTTTTGAATTCTCATCATTTGGAGAAAAGATTAGTTTTGGTAGAAACATATTAAAGGATGAAACTCTACTTGAAGGTAGGTATATTTCCTTATGTTTTGATTCTATGTAGTAAATAAATTACTCAAAACTATGAAAAGGAAAATAAAACAAAAGCGTTGTCTGTTAACGTTTCCTACTGGGTAATCAAAGACCATTTATACACATCATAAGTTTGTGATTTTTTTATTGTTAACTTTCTCCTAATCATGCTTTTTATCACTCTCCCTCAGAACTTGACCCTTTGTTTTTTGTCTTCCATATCCATGTTTTCCTACATGGAATCCTAGTATGGGTTAACTCGGCTGGCCTTTGTACTTTATTTTCTTTCTTTTAAAGTAATAGTGTTACTGACTCTTTTTCCGATGTGGAACTTTCAATGAAATTTCAAAACCCCATTTTAAAAATTGCGAGGACGCAATTTCTTATGGGGGAAAATCGTAACGACCCGAAATTTTGAATAAATCTCGTTTCCTAATTTTGTATGTTATTTTATTTTTCATACTCAAAAAATCTGTTTCATTTTATAACATGAGTATAATTAAAATGAGACTGTTGGGTTTTGACTATTATATGACCGTTAGTCAGTATGACTATTGAAAACTGAATGTTAAAACTTTTGTCTCTAAATACAAGTGATCTTGGTTAATTAATATAGAAAGAAGATTTGATGGCCTCACCCAGCAGTATAGGACCGATCGAAGCCCGTATAATAGAACTTGGGAAGGAGGTTTCACCACTAGGCTTTGCTCTGGACCAAACCCAAGCCAAACATCATCGTGTGAAGCTATAAAGGAATCGCCTTCGTGAGAAGTTCAAACTGATAGAAATTACTACTCGTGCGATGTTGGCCGAGCCTACCTCGGATTCTCTCACCTTAGCACACCTTACACTTAGGTCCTATGCTGGTGTGATAAGGGGCTATGTAAGGAGACTATAACTGCCTTGTGTAATCCTTTGTTTTAAATAAAAATTTTGATTTATTCTTATGATGAATTATATGAATTTTCAAATGTCTGGATAAATATAGTATGCATATTTTTGATTAATTTTAGAGAAAGTATATTTTAAAAAATGTTTATGTAAACCTTAAATAATTAAAAATGTGTAATGATTTTCAAAAAATGGTATTCTACAATATTGTTCAGAATGAAATTTAGAGTCTAATAAGATCAATTTAATTTTTGATGAATAGTAAATTATGAATAGTGATTTTATGCTTAGGATTAGTAATGTGACCAAATGGATTAGTAATCTCACTTAAATAAAGCATTAATTTAATCTAGGCACCTTGATTAAGTAATGTGATTCAATAAAATGGTTAAATAACGGTTTCCTAAATTATTTGTCAAGTATTAGTTTGTTTCGGGTGAATAGTGTTTTTAATTAAAAATTTAATTAAAAATTATTTTCAAAATTATTTTTATAAAATGGATTTTATTTTTTTAACTCAGAGCATCGATATTATGTTAAGGTAATTTTTGGGGATTTTTCTAAAAAAAAGAATTTTCGGTTAATAGTGTATTTATTTATAAATTAAATTAATAATATTTAGAAAATTATTTTTATAAAATAGATTTCATTTTCAAAATAAGAGAATCAATTTTTGGTTAAGGTGAAATTTTGTGATTTTTCTGAAAAAGTTGAATTTTTGATGAATAGTGAAAATACAGTTTTTAAGTTATGGGTGTTTAATGACATCATTAAATAATGTATTAAGTATGTAATCAATATGGTAGAATTATGAAGAGTAATATAAGGTATGAGGTGTCCCAAGTGGCCAATACCATGGGAAAATACCATGGGCAAGCCCATGGTTTTTCCAAAACCACTAATGAGGTGTCCCATGGCCATTAATGCATTGTCCCCTCACTTTCCCTATAAATACCAAGTCATACTCTCATCCATTAGACTACCAACTCTCCCCCAATGAAGCTCTGGTCTCATTACCTCCCAAGTAGTCCTCCCAAGGTTCCCCCAAGCCCTTAAGGTCCCAACCTTTGAGTTTTAAGAGTTATGTTTTAAGGTAGGGGATCCGACCTCTCTCTTTCTTTTCAAGTAATATCTTTTATGTCATTCCTTTTATGCTCCATGTTCTTATGTTGGAGTATGTTCTTTAATATTTTTCTTACTTTCCTTTTCATTTTCATATAATTAGAGATCCCCTATTACTCTCATTATTTAGTTTTATGAATGTTTAAGTGGCGATGTTAGGCTGCCGAAATTTTTGTAACAGATTCTTTCTCCCTTCTCTTTTTTCAAGATCTAATTTCATGTAAACTCATTCAAGGTCCTTTTTATTTTGTTGGGGTATGATCTCTATATCTATCATACTGATCTTTTATGATCATATTATGAGAGACCCCATTTGATCTCTTCAATTCAGTATTTTGAAGTTTTAAGTGGCGATGTTAGGCTGCCGAATTTTTAAGTGGTTCTTTCACCCTTCTCGTTTTGAAGTTCTACATTCATGTAAAGTCTTTCATGTTAATTTTTATTATGTTGGGGTATGATCTCTATATCTATCATACTGATATTTTATGATCATATAATGATAGATCCCATTTTATCTCTTCAATTCAGTATTTTGAAGTTTTAAGTGACGTCGTTAGGCTGTTGAATTTTTAAGTGGTTCTTTCACCCTTCTCGTTTTGAAGTTATACTTTCATGTAAAGTCTTTGAAGTTCCTTTTTGTTATGTTGGATTGTGATCTATATATCTATCATACTGATATTTTATTATCATATGATGAGAAACCCCATTTGATCTCTTCAATTCAGTATTTTGATGTTTTAAGTGGCGTCGTTAGGCTGCCGAATTTTTAAGTGGTTCTTTCACCCTTCTCGTTTTAAAGTTCTACTTTCATGTAAAGTCTTTAAAGTTCCTTTTTATTAGGTTGGGGTATGATATATATATCTATAATTCTAATCTTTTATAATAATACGATGAGAGACCCCATTTGTTCTCTTCAATTCGGTATTTTGAAGTTTTAAGTGGTGCCGTTAGGCTACCGAATTTTTAAGTGGTTCTTTCACCCTTCTCGTTTTCATGTTCTACTTTCATGTCAAGTATTTCAAGTTCCTTTTTATTATTTTTGGGTATTATCTCCATATCTATCATACTGATCTTTTATTTTGATATGATGAGAGATCCTATTTGATCTCGTCAATTCATTTTTGTTGAAGTTTAAGTGACGTCATTAGGCTCCAGATTTTTCATAAGAGAAATCTTATTTTTGTCTTCCTTCTATGTTTTTCATTTCATATGGTATATCTTTAAAATTTCATTACCATGTTATTATACCCTTTATATTCTGTCCCCCTACTGTTTTATGGATCATTTATGAGTGGGTGACCCATGTCCCCTCTCTTTTCAATGTTTTCTAAAACCTCGTAACATAGCTATTATGCCGCAGAATTTCCGTCTCAAAATGTCTCTCTATTATTCTCAAATTCATTTATTTTATTAAGTGAATACTAAAAATATCTTTCTTATAAAGGGTTATTCACACATATACCAAAATTTTCTATTTTAAATTCTGTGATTTACATACATGAGACCCACTTTCCCTTTTTGTGGGTTTAAAATGACATAAAGATCATGTCTTTAAAGCAGTTTTTAAAATGTTATGATTATGAAATGAAACCCATTTCTATTATGCTATATGGGTTGTTTATGAAATGATTTATGATGATATATGTGGATCACATGATAATAAAGACATGTCAAGGGTGTGCCCTGATAGCGCTCCAGTGCATTGGGTAAAGACTTAATCTCTAGAGATGACTATTTTTAATGACGCCTTGGTGAATAACCTTGGTAATTTTTAATTACACCTTGGGGATGGAACTTGGTGAAATAGAAATGATTGTCAATATTAAATGTTGTAGCCACATCTTCATGTTATGAAAAATGTTATTTTTATTATGATATGCCTCCTGATTTCTTTCTCATGCCTTAAAAGTTCTTTTCATGACCTTATTGAAGTATCTCAAGTTCACATGTTAAATGTTTATCTTGTTTCCCTTACTGGGCCTTATGCTGACCATTTCATTTGATTTATATCCCCAGGTTATGAGACGCAGTAATGAACCTCGGATGAACTTAAGGAGAAGCCTTTCAAGTGTTTAAGAAGAATTTTTTATGTTGTTTTCATGTATTATGTTCCTACTTTCCAAGACACTAAACCTTAAAGATCCTCAGTTTTGTGTAATTTAATGAAAGTTTATGTTATAAAAGGCGGGATTCTATACTTGTGGTGAACACTATCGAACATAGTTTTCTTTTTATATAAACAGATATTGTTGGGTATTACAAAATCTCGATTTTTTTTTTTGAAAATATGGGATGGGAAAAACAAATCTTAGTAATGGTTATAAAAATAAGTGTATCCTGATCATCCATTTGAAATTCATTAAAACCCATGAGAATGTTTTCTTTCTTACATAATAAACATTAAGGTCAAATAATCATTTAATAAATCATGAAAACAGCTTCAAAGAAAAAAGTTTTCATAAATAATTTTGTAAGAAATAATAAAGTAAGAATCATTACTCATGAGGGATTCTTGAGAAACATATTAAAATAAACCATTCAACTTTAGAAAATAATAATCCTTTCTTTAAATCATAAACTCATTTTTTGATATTTTTAAATAAATTTTTTTTTTAAAATCAAAAAATCTTGTTGGTACCTTGGGACATTATCTTCATATCACTCTTAAAATCACTCATAAAAAGTAAAAACATGCCTATTTAATTCTAATTACTTCATAGGAGTATCTTATATATATATATATATATATTATAATAGTAACTTATAAATGGATAAATCCATCACGTTCATAGGAGTAACATATAAATATTTAACTTCTTTAACTTTAAATGACTCACTCATAATTAGTCAAATTTAAACATATTACTCTATGCGTTAGTGGTCTATATTATAACCACATATCATCACCAAATATTTACAATACTAATAACATTAATTAAACACATAAATACTTTCCTTTTCATCACAATATTAAAAAGAATTATAATTTGATCCTATAAGAAAAATCACTTTCATTTTTATTATAAAAATAAGAAGAAATATTTATTTTTATTTATTTTTTTAAAGAATGGAATTTCACATAACAATAAAAAAATATATTCTTTGAAAACAATATAAAATTTTAAATTAATCTTGATAAATAATAAATTACATGACAATTGTAAAATAGTTTTAATCCAAATACATTAAAAAACATTATGTTTACACTTATATAATGAAATTCAAAAATAACCTTTACAAAAAAATTGAAAAAACTTATTTTCAAACCTTTGTAATGAAAGTAAAAATAATATGGAAATGTAATTTGAAAATATTAAAAGTATGAAAAAAATTATTAAATTATTAAAATAATACTCTAATCGAAGAGAAGAGTTTAAAACATTGAGAAAAATGTATTTTAGAAAAATCTGTTACCTCATATCCCAACACATAACATACATATATTATTTTCCAAAATAATAAAATTATTTTAATTATATACTTTAATAGTAACTTTTTCTTTTTTATTACATTATTATTATTCTATTATTATTTTTCAATTTATTTCATTTATTACCTTATTTAATTTAGTTACTAATCAGTTAGGTTTACATCAGACATTTTGAGGTCATTTGGTTCTTAATATCCAAAATAAATTGTGTATGTTGAACATGGTCAACGGGACCATGGTAACGTAATCTCTATTATATTAAAAAAATTATTATTATATTTTTTATACAATTAATATAATCTTATTATCATCCATATAAGGTGGTCATGAAAAATTAAGCATGTCATTTCGGAGAGACTATAGTATGTACGTATGCATGGAAAAAAAATTAATTTTTATACAGAAAACAATATAGTTGATTTTTTTACCTAAATTTAATAATAATCATATTATATATCATATTTATTCATAAAATCCACCATTATAACTAAATATGTAATCCATAAATGAATAAATTAATAACATTGTTTCACGAAGGTGATGGTCCTCATGTACACACGTGTGAAATTACCGTTTTCCAATAGATGTGAGGGAATAAATGTAAGTAATATATCATATTTAATTAATCATAATTATTTCATAAATATCATATATATTTAATTTATCCATAATTTTAACCAACCACAGGTGGTGGTGATGAAAAATGAATCACATCACTTCGTAGAGATGGTTGTTTGTATATATGCATGAGCGAAGTGTTCATTTTCTCATGGATAGAAAATGTAATAGAAAAGGGTTTTTTATGAAAAAAAATTCATTATATTTGAGATAATTATTTTACTATATCATCTTGTTTAATATATATTCTATGGAGGTTTAATAATAAGTAAACATAAAAGAAATTAGTAAATAATTACACATCCACTTTTGATATCACCCTTTCAATTGAGTTTATATATTTTGAAGGATAGGTTTATGTTTAATACATGGGATTATATAAGTGGTATTTTAAGTTTATATGGGGATTTTTGTAGATTTTTTAGAGAAAATAGAACTTGATTTGGGTTTTGAAATGGTTTTTTTGGGTCCATCTTTATAGGAAAAAATAAATATAATTTTTTCAATTTTTCAATCTTTAAGAGTCCAGAATATAATTTTAAAAATTCACAGTGGAATATATAAAAACTAGTCATTATTTTTTCAAATAATTCACATGCACTTGACTTTAGAAAACATATTTATGATTTTATAATAATTTATAAATAATATATGAACATTAAATACCATTTAAGGTCATTTTCAGAACTATTAAAAATATTTGACTTTAAACATATCAAGAAAATAATGAAATTAAAACTCAAAAATATAAATCACAACTTCTATTTCATAATTATATATAAAATTTATTTAACTACCTAAATAATCTAAATATTTCCCTTTTTAATTTCTTTAAAATAAATAACACTATTTTTCTCTTAATTTTTATAAGCAATGCATTAACAGGACATAGGAATTTTAAACAATTATACTTTAAAAAATTAAACATGAATATAATTTATTTATGATAACTATAGTCATCTATTATAATATCTATACAGGAATTGTTATAATAATCATTTTTCATTAAAATGTATTTTAGGAGTATAAAATGAATTTATGATCATTCCTAATTTAGTAACCACAATTAGATGAATATTAATTCATTTTTTTTAAAATATATGATCTATAAAATTCATTAAAATAATTTTTCTATATTGATTATATTAATGTTATTTGATAAAAAATATTACAAACATAAATGTGTTTTCAGAAGAAATAAATCTTCTTAATCTAATATGATTTCATTTAAAATTGATTTCTTATTTCCTAAAAATTAATCCAAGAAATTATTCTTAGAAAACACTTCCTACATAGTTTTCACAATTTTGTTTCTCATGTTCATACCCTCCAATCCAATAGATTGGTTTTCATAACCATATTTACTTAATAATATTTTAATAGCATATGACAGTTTATTTAAACATGGTGTTGCATGTGGTATATGCAATAGATCATAGTATTTTTTAAAATAAATTACATTCTCAAATATTGAGGTGATATAATTACATCTATTAGTAATCATATCTACATTGTATTGAGTATGTATCAGCTTCTACTATTACTTAAAAATTAAATTTAGTAGTTACATGTTATATATTTTTGAAATATACCCACATAGTAAACATTTTATCACAACTAAATAAATTTTAACTATTTTATTATCTAATATATAAGGATGATTGATGAAAAATGGATATAGTCTATGATATCATCTCATTAGGTATTTTCATAGAGAGGTGAGGTCATACTAGGAAGAATATCTTTGAATTTATTGTGGGATCAACAACTATAGCCACATCTCAATATAATTATGTTTATCATTTGAGGATAGTAGAATGAGATTTGTTAGAAGTTGGCTCTGGTGAAAGTGGGTGTTTGTTGATTTTGGTTCCCTAAAACAAAATCTTATATACTTTATGATTACCTGAATTCATGGTTTTTTAATAATAATATAAATCAAATCACATAATTATTTTTTCTATATCGAATTGTATGTGATAATGTCCTAAGTGCACCTTGCACACTGAAAGGTCATAGTAATTCCCCGCTCCGATGATAGATTAGAATGGATATGACAATATTATTAAATATATGTTATATAATAAAGTGATGTAATTTTATTGGATGTAAATGATAAATTCTATTAGGAATGGAGAATCATATTAGTTTGAGTCACTTTCTCATAACGCACACCCTTGGAAATCTCAAGAAATAAGATTATGAAAAATTGACCATCTAGTATGAAATATTAATTTATATGTATTATAGGATATTAATATATGTGGATTTGTTTAATTATACTTATAGTTTATGATTTTTATTAATTCAAGTTGTGATACTCGTAGTCAAATATATTGAAATAACTATATATTCATATGATCATGGTGAGGAAGGATATGTTTGGTGTATAACTAGTTATATTTCATTAATTAATAATGAAATAAAGTTTTTATACCATCTTTTCATTTACATAGGTTGATAAATTTGGCCTTTTCATGGGAATGAAACTTCCTAATTAAGTCCATGGACATGGTATTCTATTGTATTGTTCAATTACAGAATGTAAAATAAATATACATAAAATGTATAGGTGGATGAATTAAATAAGAATCTTACATGATTAGAGATATCTCAATAAAATTATTATACTATATAGTTCATATTCATATTAGGTTGTATATTATTTCAACATTAATTTCCATCTCTATGGGTTCATAGGTGTGTTGTTATATGCTCACATTTTACTTTATGTGGTTATTCCATTTTTCACTAAGAAAGGGGCCCAGAGGGTTAAAATGTAAGTATATACAAAACCTCGATTAAATTGTACACTAATTTATAAAGTCTAATAAATATTATTCAAATTCTTTGTTTAATAATTTATTATATTTGGATTGAAAAATAATAATAATCAATCATTTATTCGAGAGAATAAACGTGAGTTGAATATTTAATAAGAATTTAATTTCAAGTTTAGTGAATAAAATATTTACATATTTATTGTTAAGTAATGCAGTGATATTTATTTATTTAAATATATATTGATTATTCAAGTATCGATAAATATCGAGGAATAATGGACTGAATTTAATAGTTTAGTGATAAATAATATATTAAATATAATTTGGTTCAATGATACTTTATTTATTAAATAATTATATTTACTTATTCATGAGTCTAGTGTATGACATGTAAATAACAATAATATTTTTATTTAGACATGGTGCTTAATTGGGATTAAGAGAATAATAAGGTTCCATATACAATTAAAATTCGTTAACTATATATCTATATAAATACAACTATATCATTCTAAACCCTAATCATAGTTGTGTATAAAAACGTCTAAAGAGAATTATAACAAGCCCTTAAGATCTATTATCCTATAATTATCCCAAGAACAGAGAGATATTATCATACACCACCTTCTCTACTTTAGAAAGAACATGAAGACCCCTTCCAACCTCCAATTGATTATTATTTCATTCTTTAACATACAACATAATTGTCATAATATTCCATGAAAACACCAAGGGATTTCTATAGTGATTT
This sequence comes from Viscum album, assembly GCA_963277665.1. Taxonomy (NCBI): domain Eukaryota; kingdom Viridiplantae; phylum Streptophyta; class Magnoliopsida; order Santalales; family Viscaceae; genus Viscum; species Viscum album. The sequence continues at coordinate 1,059,971,594 of OY728133.1, forward strand.
TTGAATATTCACGGTGCATGTTTGGATTTCTACAAAAGTTACTCTACCCTTCAATACTCTTTCTACAATGGAGATAAATTAATAAGTGGTCTACTGAATATTCAATGATGAAATAATTCCAACATGTGGTAATTATTAACTTACATAAATTTATTATAAACTATATGTGATGATTTTTATTTTTTGTTCTAAAGTTTATATCAATTAATCTACTAACTAGTTTCATTGTTCATGAAATTCTTCATCATATACATCTCGGATTATTCATTAATTATGACAAAATTATGAGTTGGCTACAGCCTAATAAGTGCTTCTACTATGTTTGGTACCATCAATAACATCAGTTTTATGGAATATTAATTATTTAAATTTTTTTGTTAATGTGAAAAATCATATTTAATAATATTTCAGTGAATAAGAAATTGAATAATTATTAATGGCTAGATAAAACTTATATTTAAGACTTGAATTGCCTCTTAAAGAGCCTCTTTGAAATAAGGTATTTTTGACTCCTTGTGATTATAGGTTCCAAAATATGGTATAGGATTATTCGGGATTTAATTTTGGAAATAATTTAATACAAAATATAAATAAAGTTATTGTTTGATGTGGGAAAATTAGGGATCCTTTTATAGATGAAAAGTGTGGTATTTTTGTAAATACTAATTTATTAATATGAATGGAATTTAATATTCAAGTAGTGTTTATAAAAATTAACAATTAATGAAGATAATATAGTGGAATTTTAATCATCCCCTTATCAAACCATTTATAGATAAGGTATGTGGATATTTTATAACCTTGCCCCATAATTTAACCCCTTTAACCAATTTTATCCTTTACGCTGAGGACTAAATTTTACCTTGGTGACTTTTTTTCATCTATAAAAACATATTTCAGTTTATTATGTAATTTGGATATACTAATTATAAATATCCAAATCCATTTTATAATATTAAATTTATAAAAGTGGTAAAACATAATTTTAAAATAATAAATGTATACCACATAATTTTTTTAGAAAATTATATTTGTAATCCCAAAAAGAGATTTCTTCTTATTCCAAATAAAAAAAATCATTATTTTTTTTTATTTTTTGATATATATATATATATATATAATTAATTAATTCCTTTAAACTTTATACTTAAAATATCTTACATTTAACTTTTATGTAAAAACATATATAATATATAATTAAAACAATTTTCTCAAACAGTTTTTTCCCATGAATAATTAGATTAGTAGTCCTCATAGTAACATCATCCTTACTGTTATTATTTATATTCTATTAATTTATTTTAATAATAATTTTCAAAATGTTATCAATACATTATATTGATATCATTAATCAAAAGTAATAAATTTAGTGAAAAAATAATTTTTAAAAATTGTATCTTTAAAATCATTAGTAGTTTCCTATGTGAATTAGAACATTTTAATTTTATTAAAAATAATTTAATTTTATAATAATGTGTTATTTACCTATCTTGAAATTTATTTAATTTTTAATTATAATAAGAAATCAGTCACCTTAGTTTAGTGTATTTTTTGTCACAAACTATATAAGATACATGATTTATTTCAACATAAATACATACTAAATTCATGGGGAGTTAAAATGTTAGTTAGGGTAGTAGATAAAATCCAGTAGATAATGGTAAAAATAATAAAAAGGTGAACTAGATATCAAAAACATTAATATTAAATTTCATCATATATTATTGAATAATTATATTTGATATTATAATATTTATAAACCTCTATGGTCAAATGTTTTGGCGAAATAGTTTTACAATCGAGACATATATTGAAACTCAAAAATTGTGTGAAAAAATGATCCTATAACTAATAAGTATATACTACATTTAAAAATAATAATTATAAAACATAAAATTAATATCACAGGAAAAATATTTAAGTTCTAGTTTGTTAGATATTTATTTTATTATTCAACAAGACCAAAGAAAATTTAATCAAATCCATAAATGGTAATGAAGTGGTTGAGATTGGGAATATTGGGGCCCAATTAAGAAAAATAAATCCCCCATGTGGTTTAATATATAAATAGGGAGAATGAAAAAAAAATATAAAAAAATAGATATATATTAATTAAAAATAATGAATGGAATAGATAATGGGAAGTAAAAAAATAAGTGGAAGTGGAACCCAAGTTTGGTAAATCTTAACAATAAAGGTTTGAAATATTGATTTTTATTTCCTATGTGGTTAGATTAAAGAAACTAATACTCCAAAAGGTATAATTTAAATAAATAAAAAGTGATCTGAGAATACTATGGATGTATATAAATGAGAGTCACTTTAATTTCAATTCTTAATTTATTTTAATTATTTGAATTGGAACTGTGTAGTTAGATTTATATATCATTGACAATCACCCCTGATTCCTGTTAATTAAAAAAATATCTTATTTCAGTATTTATATTTAATTTCATTCTCCCACATGTCTCATTACTCATAAAATAGAGTTAATTAAGGTAATTTATAAGTGGCATGGGATCACCATAATTTGTACTTGGTCACACTTCCTAATAATCCACTGCATGATTAACACACCACTTGATCAAAGATATTTAGTACATTAGTACACAAGGTCTCACTAGATCACTCTATGATCATTTTTTATTTAAAACTAATTTAAATATTAATAAATAAGATAAATTGTACTCAATAATTATATTGTATTGCTTTCTATATAGGATAAGGCTTGATAGGTTACTCAATGAATGATATTCAGTTATGTCATTTTGTAAGGATAATATTTTAATCAACATTAAATAAAATACTTCATGATTTTTTTAGGAATATATTAATGATTTGTAATATTTCTAAACTTTTTTTATTTGCTTCATCTTCATTAATTTTCTAATTAATCCCCTGACTCATTTTCTATATTTTCTCTATTTAGACAAAATAAATAAATTTATTATATTTTATCTATTTTTATGAATATTTTTTTTGGGAAATAAATTTTTTTAGGATTAATAGGAACCCTCATATGATAAGATAGGTTCTAACATTATTTAATTGTTAGTAAATTTCAATAGATTTGGTTTTCCCAATGGTATTGAATAAAAAATGGAGTGTGACATCATAAATATTAATGTTTTAAATAGATTTTATTTTATTAACATATCTATTGGTTTAGTTCATAAATTATTTGTTTTAATGATATAAAATTCAGTTTATTTTATTATTAATGCATTCTTTGTTTTATTTTACTAACTTATATTTTTTTGATATGTATGAAAATATTCTTACATTTTAGAGCTACCATAATTTCTATGATAGTAAGCATGAAAGAACTCAATGAACTAAATGAATAGACATGATACCATACATCAAATGAGTGAACTATCTAAGTACTTGATCAACTATGAGAGTGATAAGAAACATTAGTGATAATTCGATCGACTGTATGAATCAATGATGAACACTGAGTAATTTCACAAGGGATGGGAATGACCACATGACCAGGTTGACCAACCATAAATCCAAATAAATCAACATTATGATATATATAATCCTATAACAATAAAAAAATATTGGAGTGAAAAAAATTATTCCAAATCAACAACATGATGTATTCAAGTTACCTAGGGACAAAGTCCTAATTTTTAAAAATTACTAAAGTAGCCAAATTTACATCGAGAAAATAAACAATTTAAGAAATTAATTAATCTGAATTTTTACCTAGGTACTAAATCAACCATAAAAAATCATGATTATATGGAATATTTAAATAAAAAATTCATATTTGAATTATATTTTAATAATATATTCCAATAAACATATGGGAATAATTGAAATAAAAGATAAATCATTTAATACTCCTAGATTTCATTCCGAGTATGATGATCTTTAATGATTTATTCTTCAGTGAATATTATAGAGGATGTTTTCTCTATTTTAATAGATAAACATTCTAAGTAGAGAGTGTGAATGATATTAGCTATAGAGAATAGAGATCAAAAAACATGAAAATTCATAACAATCAGTTTCAAGAACCTATAATACACTATTTTCATCAATTATTCGTTGCACGGTCGGAGAAAAATGTTTATGATCATTGAAACTACTATCAAATCTACGGGAATATACTAAAAACAGAATATAACCCTGCTAAGAAACTGATACTCAATCTATGTCAAATTCTCCATCAAACTTCATTTATTTATGTGTATTTATTTTATAATACTTTTTAGATGTACTTTTTTCATTTTATATTTGTTAAGTTCATACTATTATACAACATTGGAGAGTACTCGAATACTATTTCATTATTTTACTTCATCTTTATATATAACTATGGAAGAGTCTTTTTTATATCACAGATGGTTATGTGTTTTTTTATAACCAATATACCAAATCCATGTTGTGGATCATCATTTGTATATTAATAAATGTTCTTTTTAGTGGTTCCTAATCATTTTGAGAGGAATAAGTATTGTTTTGAGAATAAAACACTTACTTTTTATATTTACTTTGTGCGTTTATTTTACATTTTTCATCATCTATTTTTATATTGTATTAAATGATTTTATAAAATGTATAAATATATAGATAACTTTATCTAGTGATAAATATATAGTTTTATGTGATTAATTTAATCTCGAAATATTACACCAATATCCAGTTATTCTAACTGAGTTTTGATCAGGTACTTAGGAGGTTATTCAGAGATAAAAAAGTATTTATACCCTGTTTACAAGTTAACTATGTGTTTTCCAAATTGGGGGACTTTGTTTCAATATTGTTTTTAAATGAATTTTTTATTTAATTCTCAATTCAATCCTCCTTTTGATCTCTTCACTCTGACGAAAACTTGATATCAAGGTCTATATCTTTTCTTTCCTCTATGTTTTTTGTGTCTGACCTTGATCGATTCACCTATAAAAGATATTTTTTTTATTTTATTAATAAAATTATATTATTATAGATCCATCTAGATCTAATGTCCATGGTATGACTATGCCACCTTATTTTAATATCCAAAACTATGTTCAATGGATAATCAAAATGAAAAATCAGTTTGAGAGTTTTGTTTTTGATATTTGGATTCTAATATAAGATAAGTATTAAAAAACAAAAGATCCAAAATATGACTATTTTTATTAAAATATTGCAACTTATGAGTATAACAATAAATCCATGAATGATTAATAGTTGTATTTTAGAGAAGATGAATTTAATTGAATATTTTCTTGTTAATTGTTTTTCACATTTTTGATACTCCTTCTGTATCTCATGAAGTAACTTCAAAAGTTATGGAAATGAGACTAAATTCCTATATAATTAAATATGATACTTTAAAAATGAAACCTAATGAATATATTTTTGACATATACATCTATTTAAATGAAATCATTTACACCATGTTTTTATTAGATGGAAAGTGGATGATAATGCTCATGTATTAAGAATATTGAGATGTCTACCAAATCACTAAAGAGGAACAAGTGTTTACATTATAGAATCTTTTGATATAGTTAATTTTCCATTAAAGGATATATTTGGAAAACTAATGATATAATAGGAATAATTAAACGTAAAAATTGATTATTATGTTGAATCCAAGAAGTTTGTTTCCTTTAAATCATCTTATTAAAAATCAAAATAACTTTCCAAAACAATTAATGGGAATGAATCTGATTTATATGGTGATGAAGAGATAGATCATTTAACTATATGTTTTAAGAAGTTTTATAGAATGAAAATGGTCACCATAAAATCGGATTTCAAAGGTAAATATAATAAGTAAAATAGAATAATGATAATTACATTTTAGAATATACTTATTATTAGTGAAAAAGAAAAGGAAATATAAAATATAATTGTCCAAAGTTGAAATAAATAAATAAATATGTGGATGGAGGAAATAATTACAAGATATCCATGAAGGAAACTTAGATTGCTTCATAGGACAATTCAAGTGATTCAGCCTTATCCAGAGATGAGTCTCATCAGAAAGAAAATATGTTCTTTTTCATAATAACACCTAAAGTAAAAAAATATTACTATTCCTTATGGAAATTAAATTCACAATCACTCTAAATTTTCAATAGATAATTTATTTTAAAAATTTATCACTATTGAAGAAACATTAAATGATCTAATGGGTTATTATAAAAATTCAAAGGAACAATCTTCTTTTTCTATTACTTTAAAATCAGATATCTATATTGAAATAACGAATAATGTTTTATTTTTTTAATAAAATAATGATCTTAAACAATTAAATGAGAAATTAAAGAATCTATATGATAATTTCACCATGGGAAGATATACCACGATTATGATTTATAGAAAAACTACCCCTAGATATAATAATTGGTTATCTTCCTACTCAAATAAAAATTGGTAAAAATGAATTTTTTCTTTGCTAAAAGTCATCTATTTTTAGAAATAAATCATGTACCATTAGCTAAAAGAAATATTTTATTTTGATAATTTTTAATTTTTTATTAATAAATATGTTACATAATTATGGATTCTCAAATATTTATGTATTAAAATTTAAATACTCTAGAAAATATGGGTAAAAAATAATTTATTAATTAATAATGTACATATGAAATGAATAATGAGTTATATTAAGAACATAGTGTATTAGGATAGTGGATTATTTAGACATATAACTGGGAACTTGTCGTGTATCAATAATTTTGTGAATGTTGATGGTGGGCATGTCACTTTTAAAGATAATGATAAAGGAAATATTATTGGTCTTGGAAAAATTAGTAACTCTAAATCTATTTTTGTTTCTATATTTTTTTATATTTATAGTTTAAAATAAAATTTTCTTAGTTTTTTTCAATCATTTGAAGATGGATTTTATGTTATGTTTGAAAAAAATTCCTGACGGATTCAAGATTCTATGCATAATTTAGTATTTAATACCTTAATGAATGATAATGTATATGCTATTAATTTAGATTCATTAATTTCTGAAAAAAAATATTTATTAAGTACCTTTCATAAATAATATTTGTTGTAGAATAGGATATATGTCTATTTTAGTATACACTCATTTTGAATGATTAATAAGAAAGGATTATTCAATGATCCTCCCAAGCTGTAATTTTCGAAAGATAAAATATTAAATCCTTATCAAAATGGAATGTAGTATAAGATTTATTTAAAAACAAATAAATAGGTTTCTACCTCTCAACCCCTTGAACTGGTTTATATATATTTTGTTAGAACATTTAATCATTCATATTTAGTAGGAAATTATTATTCTTACGTGATTATTGATGATTTTCAAATATTCATATAGGTATATTTTCTGGATCACAAAATTGAATCTTGTAGATGTTTTTCAAAATATTCTAAGTATATAGAAAACCTTTTTGAAATTACCATCAATTACATAGGAATTTACATTCATCATGAGTTTTTGAATCAAGACATTGAGACCTTATGCATGAAACATGTCTATAATCACAATTTCTCTTCTCCTAGAGAACCACAAAAAAAGAGTGGATGAAAGAATAAATTGAATAATTCAATAGAATTTATAAATATTTCTTAATTAGTATAACTTACCTATGCAATTTTTTAGATGAACATTTTAATAAAACTTTCTATACTATTTATAGTATTCTTATCAGTGATTTTTCAATAAGACTCCCTACAAATTATAGAATGGTATAAAATATTAATTACATTATAGTCTTCAAATTAAAGATTTTATTATTTATACAAAATAGAATCGGGACAAAATTTACTCTAATGATAGTTGAAGGTATTTTTATAGGTTATTTAACCATTAGAAAATCTTATAGAGCCTTCTATAAAATAACAATTTTTTTGGAATAATTTATAAACATTATCTTTGATTAAATAAATCTTTATAATCTTAAAACATCTCTAGAATATTTTTAGAATGATAAATAATATTCAATTATCAATAAACCCTCAAAGACTCTGGACTAATCAATAGATTTTCATACTAAATCTCTAAAAGTCAACCAATATTACTAACCTAATTTTGAGGAAGACATGAAAGAACCAATTACATATATTCCTAAAACCAATAGAACCTATAGTGTGATCTCCCAAACATACACTCTCGAATATGATGTTATAATACATAATCATTAATTTTTATCTTTGATACCAGTAATGATGATGCAAATTAAATCAAATAAAACATAAATCATCATTGAAGAATATTATATCACTTACATACCCTATGAAAAGTTTGGATTACAGTTTCAAATAATTAGGAAAAACACTTATATAAAAATACCTATCTCTTTAAGTGGTCATTTTTTCACTATACCCGTCCTTTCTTATCCAGAATTAAGTATTAAACATGCCCCTGTAAAATTATTCACACACAAAACCCTTCTATACATAATTCATCTAAAATATATCTTTATAACCTAGGGAAATGTAAAATCAATAATGGGTGATCTCAAAATATTAGTAAAGGTAAAAATAAACAATAATAATTAAATTTCATCAGTGAGAATGATATGAGAATTAAGGTATGTCGTTATAATCAATGTTCATGAGCATAAAATAATATAATTCATACCCATAATATATGGATAAAAAATCCCTAGACATTTAAAAAATATAAAACATAATACTATAGTCATCTAATAAAAAAATCATGATTCATGTGAAAACAATCCTTTATAAATAGATCGATTAGAACTCATAGAAGGTAATAAATAACTATATAGGTATCTTAGAACATAAACTATTCATTATAGAGTTTCATAACTTGATAGATTCCATATCTCTTAGAAGTAACCTATAACTAGTAAACTCTATTGTCTCTTATAAGTAACTTATAATTTACTAATTATATATTCACATTAGAGAAATAAAACTCCATTGTCTCTTAGGATTACGTTTCATGTAGTTATCATTGTCTCATTACCCAATGAATTAGAGGGATATAACAGACCCACCTATCACATATCAAATACAGTATTTTTGGTTTTAAGTTCACTTCCCAATACTACTTTCATCAATAATTTTCATTTACTGTATCATGAAACAAAATAAATGGATGATTGAAATTCAGTAAAACTATCATAGCTTTATTTACCAATGAAAAATAAATAGTTTTCATGGAAAAATATATGAAACAATCATAATCTATCCAAATAAATAAAAAGAATGGTATCATTACAAAATATCCCCAATGGAGCATAAGGAAAAAAAATTCTTGAGGAAAATACCATTAAAATATCCTTAAATATATTCTTTTGGAAAAAAATAATTCCAATTTGAAAATAACATTTAAAAACAGAAAAAATCAACCATATGTTGAAAAATCATTGAAAATAACATTGTAAATTTTAAATTAATTATTCAATGAAATTTTTTTCATTATAATACAAAATGGTGGTTATGATTTATATGTCAAAATAAAACATTCCTTTCATACTTTGGTAGATAAAGTCAAAATGCATCATATGCATAACGTTAAATATATTATTTTTAAAATATATTAAAATAATTTCATAGAAACATGAAAATGTAATTAAAAACATTCATGTGTTAATAAGAACATTCTTGAAAACGTTTTAGAAAACATACATATGGATAAAAATGATTTTTTATCTAAAAGAAGATGTGAGATCAGTATAACATACAAAATAAAATCATGATATATCCTTAATAAATAAGGTAGGAAAAGGAAATAAAATTTAAACCACATTCACATCCAGATGAGAAGAAAATATGTGTTTTCAATAAAATAACATCATATGATCCCACCCAAAGGAACTTTTAACCTGTAAAATCATGACATAATATTAGATTTTATCATAAAAAACCTTACTATTATAGTAAATAGTGAATTTTAACCCATTAAATAAATGTATTAAAATAAAAAATTTAATTCCATGAATATAAAAAAAATACATGATATAACATTCCATTGGGGATATTTTACACCTTATAAAATAATATATTTTCATTACATAAAAAAATGTTCCAAAGAATGAAAATTTGAGATTAATAACCATTATAAAGATCATATCATGGAATTGGGAATTTTCTAATCGAGAGATTATGTGTAATAAAATATAAATACATATAGAATAGGGGGAAATAAATAATAAATTATACAAAATATACGTCATACATAATCATGGAATAATATAATCAATGAATAAGTGATATAACTCAATAAAATGAAATTGAGTTATGAAACCATTAACCTCACACCCTGACTTGAAAAACATATTTCTTATCCTCTAGAATAATAAAATTTTGTTGATTATTTACATAATTTATAAAAAAATAAATTTTATTATATATTTTATTTCACTTTACTCTATTTCATAATTACTTACATAATCAATTAATTTTATATTTTTTTTTAGGATCTTTGATCCATAAGTCCAATATAACCATGGTATGTTGACTATAGAAAAAAGAGACATGGTTACAATATCACCAAAACCATATTTATGAAAAAATAATTATTTTTATAAATTAATAATATTTTTATAACTAACTATAAAAGTAATACAAGAAAAATTAAATATATTTTATTATAGGGGTGGTAGTCAACGCATACCCATGAGTAATATTTTAATTTCTTAATGAGCATTTGGGAAATTAGTTTGGTTTGATTTTAAATTTCCAAAATTATTATGAAATAATAAATTTCATATTAATTACTTAAATATATCTATATAAATTGATATTTGAGGTGGTAATAGAGAATAAAATAAATTTTCTGGTGAGTTGGTTGTTCATACGTTAGCACAAGCAATAATTTTATTTTTCATTTTAATTGTAAATAAAGAAGTACTATATTTATTTTACTATAAAAAAACAATTGAATTTATATCATATATATCATATTATATCATATTATATAATTTAGATCCATAACTTTTAATAACAATAAGAGGCAGTGATGGAAACCCGATTACATCTATTTGTATGGAAGTAGTCTTCCATAGACATAAACTATGGTTCCATTTCCCCTTAAATAAATAAAGTGATAGATTAAAGTTAATAAATCAATATAATATCATATAATTGTATAGGGGATAATGTTTTTTTTATTTCAAAATGTTTGTAATAGTTTTTAAGGAGCTACAATAATAAATAAAACTAAAGCATTTAGTTAAAAGTTATACCTCTTTTTCAAAAAAACTTCCTTTTTGGACACCTTAATCCCTCTATAGTTGATATTCTACATAAAATAAGCAATTTATTGCATGGGTAGTAATATTATGAGGGAATTTTGGTTGGGATAGTTTGATATAAATAGATCTGGATGTGTGGAGAGGAGAGGAGAGGGGGTTTCCTCCTATAGTTGAGGTAGAGGACACAGTTCGTATTTTTTAAAAGAATTAAGTATTATAAGGTCTTTTTCAAGGACATGTGAAATATCCCATATTTTATCTAAGTGAATTAATTTAATTATTTATTGGTCTGATTTAATTCTCTAATTTAGTCTCGTTATTGGTATTAAATGGGGTCTTAGAGGTGTTTGGGGTGTCAAGGGATCTAGGTTAGCAGAAGTCCAATGGTGGCCAGTATTACTGAAGGTGCTTCTGGGGAATTGGCTAGCTAGTGGGATACATAGTAGTCTAGTAAGCCTAAAATAGTCCCATAAAATTATTTGTGAGACCCATAATCAATCTATATGGGTCTCCAATAATTTGAGGACACTGACAGACACCACCATCTTGCTGGTGGTGACCCCGGTTACTGGGTAGTGTGGGGATGGTCCCTAAAAATTTGGGGAAAATTTATTTATTTCTCTGGAACCCCTTTTAACAACCAATTAATCCCTAATTGAACCCTATAATGGGATTTGTGAATTTTTAAGGTTCTCCAAGTCTCTTAAGGATTCTCCAACAACTCTCCTTGCATTTTTTATATGTTCTTTGATCTGTATATCAAAAATCAGAGATCATGGTGCTTCACATTGATCTGGTGATCTATAATTATTTTATACTTATTCATTGATTTTTTTGGGTGGTCTAAAACAACTCTCTAAATTCTATTTTTAATCTATAGTATATGAAACATGTGTGATCATGACAATAAAATATGCACGCGACCTATCCTAATTAGTCCCCCAATAAGAAATATAAAAATATATGTTTTGACCTTTTATAGATCTCATTGGGCCTGCCAGTGTTGATAATGGGACTTACCGAAACCTAATATGTTTTCAACACTTAGAATCGGGTTTAAAACATAGAACATGAAAACCTAAATCTAATATTTGAATTGATAAATGTTAATGGAATTTCATAACAATTTTTAATGGTTTATAATATAAATTTATATAATTATCATGAAAATGGATCACTTGGCTTAAAGTGGTTAATTGGATAGAAATTGGATTTTCAGGAAGACATAATGGAATAGGGAAATAATATCCTATGAATGTTAGTTTAGGCATAACAAATATGTGTTATAAAATTTTTACAATTATTTAGATAATAGGTAACTTATTGGGAAACTAGAAATTATATTAAATGGGATAATTCCATTTAATTTAATGTGGTAAGATAATTTGTAACTAAAATTAATTAACCAATTTAGTATATGTTAACATGTTTGGAATGTTTAGTATTTTTTTTGATCGTAGATCATATTTTATTTAATGTTTGAATTTATAAAATTACCCTTATCATGGGAATTTTTATAAGGTATAATGTCATATCAGCAAGTAAATGGTTATATCAAGGTAATTCTACCTCGATCTATTGAATACCTTTTCCCTTGGTATGGTATAGGGCAATGCGAACACGTAAGAGGTTCTAACATGGGGATTTTCATAGAGTCGAGTATAAAATAGTAACCTTTTACCTTGATCTTGTATTGTTACATGGGAACACATAATAATCTCTAGAATCATTATTTTTATAGAGTCTAGTATCACATGATTACTTTTTCACTTGGTATGGTATTGAACCATGTGAACACATAAGAGACTTTAGCTGGAGAATTCGCATAAAGTCCAATATTCATGCTTGAGGTTGAGATGTTGGGTTACATGACACTATATGGGTGATTTATTCTTGGTAATAGAATTCACCTACAGTTTGAGTGATTACTAATATGTAGGATAATAGACTAATTGATAAATATATTTTTGGTTGTATTGAAGTTAGTTTGGCTAACCCTAGGTGACAACCTAGAGCTCGGGGGTTGGCGGGTTTATTGGTTATAAATGTATGAATTAATAACCCTATTATCGTAATGTTTCATTCACTATTTATTTAGACTAGATTACTTAGACACTATGGGTTCTATCCTTTTTAATTGTGCTCACAACTTATTTTGGCCACCGTTTGGTACTCTAAAGAATCTCATATATATGTCTTAGTAAGGTAAAAGGGCCATGTTTTTTATTTTTTTGATTTTTCAGGATGGGATAGGATCATGGAGCTGGGAATGGTAGTGGGGTTTAGTAATGGGATTTTGGAGTCTTTTTAGAGTTTGTCTTTATTTTTTTCTTCTATTAATTTTAGTATGAATTTTAATTTTCCCTAAAATATGTCATGGCCTGGTTTATTATTATTATTTTGTTTATTTGGAATTCATAAATAATCATATTGTGTTATATGTCACGATAAATGTATCTTTTTTTTCATTACTACTCCATTCTAGAGATTATGGTATCCACAATATATTTCTTATACCCTCGCTACTAGAAATTAGGCTCTGGAATATTGGGAGAAACTTTTTTGGTTTCTTAGCGACTCTCGTCTATAATGTAAGGGGTAATTGAGTTGAGGAAATTTGAATGTGGTATCAAATCATAAGTAATTTATATTGAATTGATATTTTTTGAATGGTAGACATAATACTATGATGTTCTATGGCTTAGAAATGAGCTCATGTATGGGAGTTGCTAACTGATGTGTGAGGGTGACCCAAGTTCCTAGGGGTGGTATTCCAATTCTTGATGTTTTTTGTTATCTTTTTTATGTTATTTCAACTTGGGTGATTCAATGGTTGTGTGATGTTACTATTTTTTGAGATTTTACTCATGGTCTAGTATGTCATAAGTTGAGTATTCATGAATCATGGTAAGTATATAGGAAAATAGGTTGACATGTATTATCCATTCTAGATATAAATTTATTGTAGAGAAAATAAATTTATAACAATGTTTTGATATAAAATCCCTTGAAATATTTGACTAAAAAGAATAAATGAAACTTTTATGACAAGACAATTCAATTATTAGTCTATTTTCTAGAATAACCATGTGTCAATGGTTCTGTATTATTATCTTAAAATTTTTAGGTTGATCTTTATATGTATCCTATAATCTAATGAATTTGTTTATCTTTGTAGATAAAATTCATCTACATCATCTTTGAGTTAAGTATAAGAAGAGTGGTAATCAGTAGACACCACATACTATTGAGCAGGAATATCTGATGGATCCATAATAAGAAATAGATAATTAGATTCGAGATAATTTTCAGTGGGTAATGCGATTTAAGGAGAGGGAGAGGAGCATGTTGTGCCTTCGATGTCTGATCTGACCAAAGAGTTCCATCTATAGCAACTGAATAAATTCACCTAGGAGGAATTTTCCCAAGTAGATGAGTTCAAAATCAAGTTCATCCAGATGATCTTTAAACACCTGCAGACACCCATAGTAAGTAGGGTGAGGCTTGTTATTTATATTCTATAAGTACTATCCAAGAATTGGTGTGATATCATAGAGAAATATAGATAGAAAGGAAGAAAACTTGTAAGTAATTTGAAGAAAAGTTCTTGAGTCACTATTATCCAGTGATTTTTAATGATGAAAGGGATTGGTATTTTATGTACTCACCATAGGGGATAATGTTAGTGGTGTACTACGTTGGATACTTTACCATCCTACGAAATTTTCATCCATCCTTAGAATAAGATGAGGTATACAAGGTAATGCACCTCTATGATGGGATTCATTATAAGATAATGGAACATGCGAATGTATTTCACCTATGAAATTTCTCTAATTTGATGAAATAGGCATTCATCATTGATAGGAAACTAAGGGATACTAGAGTGGTGGGAAGGTAATCTTAGTAGGATGACCAATGATATCCTATTTAGGTAGAAATAATTCCTTCTATGAGAATTAAATCCAAGTTATTATCAGGAAGAGTGTCCAGGGGAGTACACAACTACCTCAGGACTATATCTAGGGGAATTTCTTTTAATATGTTTGGGCTAGATATAGGTTCTTAAAGATTCATATCCCAGCTTTGGAGAACCAAAAATGTGGTAGTATGGGATATATTTTCAGGTTTTGCAAGAGCACTCAATATTTGAATAGTGGTAGAGAATCATGATATGAATTAAATTCTTAAAAGGACTCTAATAACCCTCACGATATAGGTAGCTAGAGTTTCCCCGGTTTCTTAGGACATGATAATGAACAAGGTATACTGAAACAAGAGTGGTAATATCAATATGAGGGAGCATATCATGGGATTCATACTAGATCTTAGGACAGAGGTTCAAGTCAAATAATTCCATAAAATATACTCCTACCATCTTGGATATTGGACCATCTACTATTAGAGGTACAATTCTTGTGTCATCAACATTTTCATATATATAGGCTGGTCATTCATGACCAATCCAGTAAAAATTTGGTCATCTCATAGCCTCGATAGAAATCCCTTTTTTGAATGATAGAAATTTTCAGGAGATTGTTTTTCTTCCAGTAGTGGACCACATTGATGAAATATTTCCTAAAGAGTTCTACGGATTACAACCAAGTGAGAGATACAGTTCTATGGAATGGTCAGCTAAACATAATTTTATTTCTCCCTATAGGGTAGTCCCAATAGAGCTTCAGAATATGAAATTAAAATTGGATGATATAGAAGTTAAAGGATTCATATATCCCAGTACTTCATTGTCGGTTTATCCTGTTATATTATCTAATCAGGTTTATATGATTTTTTTCCTTTTCATGGATTACTAGAGATTAAACCATATGATAGTCAAAAATTGGTATCCCCTTCTACACATCAATGATTACTTTGATCAGTTGAGAGTTGAATAAATTTTCTCTATAATATATTTGGGTATATGTTACCATCAATAAAGGGTGAGACATTCTAATATACCTCATATGGATATTAGTAGTAGGTATGTCTTGAATGAGTTCATAGTAATGAATTTATGTTTGAAAATGCATCACTGGTTTTCATTTCCTTAATGAATTGGATATTTCATTAGATTTGGGATCAGTTTTTGCTGTTTTTTTATGACATCTTATTGTACTCCCAATATAAAAATTATTAGACCCAATATATATGTGATATACCACACCAGATTCTACTACTGATTCCTTGATCTGATGGGTCACATGGCCCCAATTTTTCCTCCCCGTATGCCAGATGCTACTTACTAGTAGAGAGGTCCTAGGGAGTGTCTGTGGGGATACTATAACCTCATTTAAATGTGTAACATAGTGGTAGAATATAAATGGTCAATGTAAGTAGAAATAAAACCTCCATTCAAAAAATAAATATCCAAGAAATGAATAAATAAACAATGCTATAAGTAATCTCATATACAAAATGTCGTGTCATTCCATGTCTCTACAAAGTAGGAAAACAAGTACTCAGACAACCAATACAATACAAGTATCAAAATACAAAAAAAATTTAAAAAGTTACTATATCGATATATGATCACATTCTTAGCTCATACCTATGCTATCCTACTCCAAACCAACAAGTATATCAAGAATTTCACTGTGGGCACTTACCCCGGTCCCAACCTACATCCATATAGTCTTTATGAGTATCCAACAGTAGCTCAAATAGGGTGTGAGATAACACACATTAGGCCACCACCAATAGTGCCCATAAAAAATTAGGCTATTTATAACAAGATAAAGTAGTGTGGAAAGCATGAAAAAAATACAGTAGTAAAAATAGAAAAAATACCCATGAAAAAATATATACATGTAAGGTGATATTGTCTAACCAAACAAGGATCCCTACAACCAATAGTCAGGCTCCCATAACTAGGTCAGCGATAAAATATAATAAATAAGTTGAACTATCAAGTCTACCCACTAGGTTAAAATATATATAATCGGGATACCTATAATACATATCAAAAAAATCCACAATAACATTTATGTATAGTCCATTAATAATTTCTACCACAAACACACCATATAATCTAGTATACAATTTCAATCATGGAAAAACTATGTTACAAGAGTCATCCATAGTGGCCTCATCGTGTAATAAAAAGTGTCAGACCATGAAAAATCAGATCCATGTTATAAAATACAAAGTCATTCGCATTCAGTTTTAGGAGCATCTCTATGGAAACTCAATACTAATTTGGGTAGGTTCCAATAAGAATTTCAATAGACCATGTCTACTATAAACCCAATAAAGCCAGATCCAAAGGGTAGAAATCCCTAGAGGATCTTATGAAATCAATAACCAAGGATGAAATTGGTCTAATTATTCTACTACCATAAATAAGATCCATGGGAGAAATGTCCATGGAATCTGATGGAATCAATATCTATGTTATACAATACCATTAAAAACATCATCTCATTTCAAACATTATTTCACAAATAATTACATACCATGAGTTTACCCACCCATTTACACAATTTCCCTAAAATCTAATTAAATAATTAATTAATCAACAACATGTTATCACATGGATAAAGAGTAAAACCTTCTATTGATCATTCAATTCAATTAAATTCCATTTTTAAAAGGGCTCCCACTAACTAGGAGAGTAGACACACACCAACAGGTGGTATAAAAAAGGTGAATATATAGAGGTTCACCCCATGGGTGGCCTATGTTGGGGTAATAACCCCCAAAAATCTAAAAGTAACTTGTGGTCACCCCTAACAGTTTTCAAATCATTTAATTCAGGCATTCAATTCATTTTTGGAAAACCTCAATAAATTTTGGTTTGTGGAAAAACAAAAAAATATACTTATAAAACACCAAACCCCAAGAAAAATGTATAGATCACGTAATGTAGGACCTTCATAGAGAAATCATCCTGTATCAGGCTCTGATTTGGTACAGATCGAGAGAAAAATTGAGAATGGAAGGAAAATCATGAAAATGGGGCATATAATCTTGAACCTAAATAACTCCATCAATATGAAGTCAAACTAATAATGACACAAGATGAATTAATAACTCACTGAGCTAAATAAAATGAGATTGTCGGTGTTCAAATATGAGTTTGGATTAAGAAATGGGAGAAAAGGCAATGGATTTGGCTTCAAAATGGCTATCCCATGTTCTAGGCTATCAACTGAAGGAGAAAAAGAAATAGGTTTATGTTTTAAATATTTTTAAGGGTTAAAACGTTATTTTCACTCAAAATAATCGGTCATACGGTTTGAATGCACAGTTTTTCTAATTGTACACCAAATGTGTACCCTTCACAAATATCAAGGGGAACCTCACATGGTTTCATGTGAATGATTTTCCTAACTGTGCACAAAATGTGTCTCATCCACTATCAGAAATTTTAGTTCCCCTCGTACATGCATAAACCTGGGGTTTCTTGGTTTCCAAATATTGCACGACCAGCTGTGAAGCCCTGTACAGTTAGGGGTAAATATGTGGCATGCCCCATATGGTTTTTTTAACCATGGGGCCTAACTTTGTTTCCCCAACATCCAAGTTTCAGACTCCGAAAAATCCCACACACCTTTGATATACCCATGATCTAATTAGTCGCTCACATTTGTCCATAAATAAGTCTTTAAACGAAAAAGAAAAGATATATAACTCATAAAAAACTCAATATCATACAATATTTTCCCCTTAAAGATATTAGATAAATTTCCCTTTCAAGGTTGTTAAAGAATCACCTGATAATAAATCTTTCCCTTGAGCATGTACATTGTGCTCCAACTCCCAAGTTTAGTCCTCTGAATAGCTATGCTACCATATCACATATACTAGAGAAACTAATTGGGCTTAGAGAACATTCATCCTCATATGAACGATACAAATAGGATTCTCTTAAATTGATTCATCTGCCTATAAATAAAATTCCTTTGGATAAAAATCCTGATATGGGTCGTAATAATAATATTGCAATTGATGTACCTAGAAGACATCGTGCATAACTCACTACCTCTAAGGTAACTAAAACCGATATCTTATAGACTTGGATATCTCCAGAATCTTGAATGGAAAAATATATCATGGTGAAATATTACCCTTTATCCTAATCTATCTATATCCCAACCTTGGTAAGAAAAGTAAAAATACACAATCCTCAACCACAAACTCTAGAGTTCATTGACGGTGATTAGTGTAAGATTTTTGTCTCAACTATATAGTATCCATCAATTTTTGAATCAACTAGACCATACCTAAAGTCTCATAAATGAGAATAGGTCCCAACAATGTTGTATCACCTGTATCTAGCTAGAACATGGTTGATTGGAATGTCCTACCATGAAAAGCTTCATAGGCTTCCATGTATATCATCACTTGATAACTATTGTAGTAGAAGAAGATAACTTATGGTATATGACTCTCTCAAGAGCCCCCCAAATCCCAGACTCATGCCCTAAGGATTCCCTCAATAACCAATATAGTGCATTTTGACTGGCTAGCAGTCTATGTGGGGTATGTTGTGCTCAAAAGCACTAGTGTACCCACTTCCCTCTTCAAACTCTTCCAGAAATGAGATATAAACCTAGGATTCCTATATGATACAATGGATTATGTAAGCCTTATTATGTTATACTATCTCATGGATATATAACCTCCTAATATCATCCATTTATAAGTTATCCTTGATCAGTAGGAAATGAAAAACCATTACGAGCCTATCAATAACAACCCATATCACATTGTTTCCTCGAGTTGACCTTGGAAAATTGGTAATTAAATCCATCACAAAATCCTCCCTTTTCCAAACAAGAATGGGTAACTACTATAAAATCTCATATGGGCACTAATTTTCTTCTGTCACTTTCTAATATCTAGAATACCACATAAAAAACCAGTTACCTCACATTTTATCCCCATACACCAATACTAGAAATGTAAATCATGATACATCATGGTAACACTGGGATGAACTACCCAAACTGAGGCATGAAACTCTCATATAATAACCTCTTTTATGTCTACTGGAACCCATACATGACCTTGAATACAAAATAAATATTATTTCCTATAGTCTAACGAGGAGGTTCATCTTCACTTTCCAGACTCTTCCATATGACTAGGCCATCATAATTTGATAGCCGCCCCATCCTCGCTCTATCTAGAAATGTAGGGGTTATAAATAAAGATTAATGGTAGGTTTTTTCAAGACCATAATTTACCACTAGGTGAATCTCTGAAAAACAATACCACAAGATTCCACACAATATTAGTCTTCTGAACTACCTGTAACTAAGTCATCATGCTCAGTACATCAGCCACTGCATTGCCCTTCCTTGGTGTATAAGAAATATCAAAGTAAAAATAATGTAGGTACTCAAACCACCTTGCCTCATATTCAAGTCATGATATGTAAATATATAATTCACACTTTTGAGGTCTATATAAACCATAAAATTCCCTCCCAATAAGTAGTTTATCCAAAAACACAAAGAATGAACAACCGAAGCCAACTCAACATTGTGAGTCGGGTAATACCTCTCATGTGGTGTTAACTAAAAAGACTCATATTCCATTACTCTATCTCCCTATATCATAATGGATCCTTTCCTAATACAATATGCATTTTAATACAAATTTTATCTTCTACCCGCCTCTGGATGAATTAAGGTTGTCACTAACTTTAGTATCCCCTTCAGCTCCTAAAAGGTTGTATCACATATATCTGACCATAAAAACTCCACACCCTTATTAGTTAATCCCATCAATGTGACTTCTAAGCATGAAAGGTCCTGCATGAAACACCTATATAATCCAGCATTCCCTAATAAACTCTATATATCAAACATGTTCTTAGTATGGTCCCAATAATCTATAGTTCTCACATTTTCAAGATCAACTGATGCTCCTGTCTCTGAGATAATATGAAGAAGGAAGTGAATATTATCCATCCAAGAGTGTAACTTTGTGATATTATCATCTCACTGATGCTCTCTTATTGTATCCAAAATGATCTAAAGATGTTTTGAAGAGTTGTGTCGATTGTGATAATACAACAATATATCATCCATGAAAACCACCACAAAAAATCCAAATAAGGATGGAAAAATATGTTCATAAACTATTTCAATTTCCAGTAATCCACACATATCCTGAGGTTACCATCCTATTTTTTTTTTGAAAAAGGATCATCAAACCCCATGGATAAGTTCTGGATCAAATAAACCCCTTGACCTAAAAATAATCTTGATTTTTATTAAGCTCCTACAACTCCATAATAGTCATCTTATATGGAGGAATAGATACCAGTGGAGCTCCCAGAACTAGATAAATGGAAAAATTCACCCCTATATCATGAGGTAAACTATAAATGTTTTTAGGGAAAACGACCATAAAATGATCAAATAGTGGAGTAAAATATTATTAATGCAATTTTTGATCAATCAGATATAAACAAGAAATATGGGCACTCATCCTATCCAACCCACAATGCTTTGGTTTAGCTTAGCTAACCTAGATATCCCATTCACCATTGAGAATAAAAAATATTACCTCTTATGATTTGAATGTCATCGTATGGAGATAGAAATAAATTTATCCTTGATAATAAACTAGCATGTCCATCCTGATGTCAAACATGGTCATCTAGAGAATAAAAATATCCCATAAGAAGTGAAACCCACCAATCTTAAGGGGTAACACCATACACTAGATTACACCATCTATTTTGATCCCCAATGGAGTATCTAGGTTCATAACGCCCTTAGAAAACTAAAACATGAGACAAAGTCTCTCTAATATAGGTATAGATATGAAGCTATGTGATTCACTGATATTAAAAAGAATATATACCAATGTATAGATTACTAAGACTATACCTCTCATCGTAGATGGTCTAACGCTATTCTCCTTAGGGGTAGGTTTTACTAAATATATTTGTCTTAAACCACATCCCTATGACATGACCTCACTACCTATAGAAATCAGACTATAATGTATAGTTAAAATGGATCATGGATTACTTGTCCATGACCACCACCTCAGCCTAAATGATAGGTTCTACTCCGACTCCCAGCCTAATGCAGAGTTGTGAATCCCTCTCTTGAACATGACGAGATAACCCCCTACCACTGACTGCTAGTGGGAAAGTCTTATGAAAACATTGTACATGTCACAACCTTCCATAAGCTTGGAACATAATTGGATATCAATCACATTAACTCCTTGTATTTCTCTATCTACCACACAGATGATAGAAAACAAAGCTACCAACAATCATAGCCTAGCAGGTACTCACCTCATGACAGTCCACAAAACAACACTTCTAACCCGAAGACCCAAAAACACTATGTTGAGAGAATACACTACTCAACTCTATACCTATAAATTCCACAAGGTTCTGATCTATAATCAGTTCCTAATTCACTATTTTAATAATATTCACCAACATGAATATGTTGATCTATGATCAAATGACATGTAAGAGACCTTCCTCAAAGAGTCTCTCCCTTGATTCCTCATCAACAAGGTATATCATCAAAAAACTCAACATTTCTATAAAGTGTGTTGAATACTCCAAAACCATCATAATTCCATATTCCAGATGCATAAACCCACCAACCCACTCTACTCTTAGAGAATTCAAGAATATGGAATCATAAAAGTAGGATAGTAAATCCCTCCAAACCATATCTTCTAGCATGTCTACCTAGTTCAAAACACTCCACTAGTGATTTTCTACTCCTCATAACATACATGTTGCAAACTTCACTCTCATCTTGGGAGGATTATCTATATACTAGAATATTGAAACATTAGTCTCAAGCCACATCCTATAAACTTTTAGTCCACCATCCTCTTAAAATGTCTGTGGATGCTACTATTGGAACACAAGCCTCAACTTCACCATAAATGAGGTTGGCTATAGTGCTCCCTGAAATGTCTTCATATTTTGTAAAAACACCCCATGAAACTATTCCTAATCACTTGTGTCCAATAAAATAGTTAGTGGGTTAGCTATTACTATAATATTATATACTAATAGCCCATGGCCCACCACCTTTGGAGTAGTGTGGTCGCCACCCTCCTAGAATACAACAGGAGTTATTAGTTTAGGAATGTCTCTAAAATTAAAAATGCACACCTCATAAAATATCAATAAATAAATTATTACAATTTCAAAACATATTTCAGGTCAAAAAATTTCTATAAACAGATTATACCCTTCTTCTTCATCCTAAAGTTATGAATGGGTAAAATAAATTGTTGTAAACAACACTAGAGACACATCCTAATGCCAACTGAAAAGTTGAGTGAAGGTCAAGTTGTATATTTCACCATTTTAATTTATATTTTAATAAATATTCATTTTATAATTCTCTTTTAAATGGTTGAAAAAAATGGTTCATCACTTCCAATCCATAAGGTCTCATACTCCTCATGAACTGAAATATGGCATCCATTTAATCCAAACCATGACATGTTTAAGTCCATGCGACTAACGGTATATGACTCAATGTTCCATAATAGAATATGTAAGATGTATGTTGTAGACTAATTGGGAAAAAAATTAGGTTATATAAGGAACTATATTTATGAACTATATTTCTCAATTCCTTATAATAACACTAGTAGGGTAATAAATATATCACAGAAGGCACATATCAAAAAGTCATATAGTTAGTAAATGTGTTATATGTGACATGGAATAATGCATGGCATGTGAATCATGTAAAGTGACTAGAATGAGGCATGAGATACATACCCTCATCTCATAAAGTAATGATAAAATAGATCATTAATCATATCAATTATAACATCACAATTCAAGTTCATCACCCAATAATGGAATCAAATTAACTATAATAGTCAATATCTAGATAAAATAGATTTTTGTTCCATGAAATTCTTATTTATCATGTACATGGGTTAGAAATTCCCAGGCTTAGCTCATTAAAAAATCCTAATTCCTTTATAATTCCCTTTATACTATCAGAAAATAGTGAGGTGAGAAAAGAAACACCTCTAATACAACTTTGTAATGTCCCGACCCAGATTCCACTTACATTTCCCCGAGTCGGTGGGTCACATAGCTTTAAGTACACTTCCTTATATGCCAGAGGATCCCGACTAGTAGTGAGGGACTAGGGTGTGAATGCGGGTAGACTATTATTTCATTTCAGAGTGTAACACAGTAGTATAATATCCATGGTTAGTAGTAAAATTAGTAAAATATCCTGTCAAAAAATAAATATCTAAGAAAGGAATAAATAAAAAATTATAGAAGTAATCTCATATTCAAAATTATATGTCATGTCATGTCTCTAAAAATCGTGAAAATTTTTATACATGAAAAAAATATAATACTTGTTTCCAAATTCCAAAAATACCAAAAATAATTATCTTTAGATAGAATCATGATCCTATCTTGGTCTTGCGCTCCCCTCTTCCTCAGCAACAAGAATATTAAGAATTTTATTGTCAAAACTTTCCCCAGTCCCTACCGGCATCCATATACTCTATCTGGGTACCCAATGACATCCTAAACAGTGTTTAAGATAAGTCTCATAAGTCCACCACCAACAATGTCTATAAAAAATCTAGGATGTGTATAACAAGATATATTAGTGTGCAATTTATACAATGGTATATGAGTAATATAAGTGAAATCATAATGGATAAATCAATAACTGTAAATTGATATTTTCCATCTAAATACAGCTCCATGAATCCAATAGTTTGGCTCCCATAGTGAGGGTAGTAGTAAAATATTACAAACAAGTAAAACATTCCATTCAACCCACTGTAGTCAAATACCCATACTAGGGTTGCATGTAAATCATAGAAAAACAATCTACAACAGCCTTACCCTAATTTCCAATACTAATATCTACCATGTTCAAGCTATATAATCCATTATATAATATATATATAATGGTCATATCTTTTAACCACATTCAGCCACAACAACCTCACAATGTAATCGAAGGTGTCAGACCATGAAGGGTTGAATCCAAAGTATATAAGATCAATGCATATATGTTGAATCTAAGTAGAATCTCAATGGAAACTCAGTAAAGACCTGGGTGTGTTCCAAGGATCATTTCAAAAGACCATGTCCACTATAATCCTATGAAATCTAGATCTATAGGGTATAAAGGCCCAAAGTATCCTATGAAATCAAGACCCAAGGAGAAAATAGGACCAAGGTTCCCATTATTGTAAACAAGATCCATGGGAGAAATGTTTATATAATCTAATGGAATTAGGATCCAGTGTATAACAAAAAATTAATCCACTACTATTTAAAATTATTATCTCGTTACAATAATAATTTTAGAAACAATTACATACCATGAGTTTACCCACTCATTTTCACAATTTCACTAAAATCAACATAAATAATTAAATCAGTCATGATCATGTTATCACATAAAAAAGGAATAAACCTTATCCTAGTCATTCAATTAAATTAAAATTAATTTTAATAGGTCTCCCTATAAATAGGAAATCAAGCACACACCCGCATGTGTTATAACCAAAGGGGAGATATAAAGATTCAACCCATGGGTGGAATATGTTGGGGAAGCAACCGCAAAAAATCTCGAAGGATCTAGTGGGAATACATAATAGGTTCCAAATAATTTAATTCAAGAATTCAATTAATTTCAGGGTCCCCATCAATAATTCTAGAATGCATTAAAATTGAAACTATGATTATAAAATACCAAACCCCAATAAAAAGTTATAGACCACATACCATGGGTCCCAAGAAGAGAAATCATCGAGTATCAAGATTTTATTTGGTCCATAATGAGAGAAAAGTGAAGAAAAAAATCCTAAAAAGAAGGTACATTATCTTTCACGTAAAGAATTTATTCAATAAAAATTAAAATAGGTATCATAAAAATATGAATGAAGAACTCACCCATGTGAATCCTATGAGACCGATGGAGTTCGAATCCAGGTTTTTTTGGCGAAATGGGTGAAAAGGTTATGGATTTGGATTAAAAGGAGATCTCTCATGTTCAAATATGTCCACAAGAGGATAAAAATGAAATATTTTAAGGTATTAATGATTTTTAATAGAGAAAATTTCATTTATTTTTAAAATACATGGTTGTATGGTTGGTCTTCATGGTTGGATGAACTATGCACCAATTGTGTGCCCTTCACTAACTCAAGGGGGACATCACATGATTTTATGCACAAGATTTTCCAAACCATGCACAAATCACATCTCAAACACTGTAAAAAAATAGATATCCCCTCATATGGCCATCCACCAAACGATTCATGGTTTCCTTAAATCTTGTGGCCTCCTTCACCCCACTTTCGAGCCCCACACATTTAGGGATAACTATATGGCATGTCTCGTATGGTTTCTCCTAACCATGTAGCGTATTCTTTTCCAGAAAGGTGGGCTCCAATCTTTGAAGAACTCCTAAACTCCAATGATACACCTATGATCTCATTTTTCACTAACTTTAGTCTATAAAAAGCATTTAAACTGAAAATAAAATATATGTACCTCATAGGAAAACCCAAGATTATACAAAATTGAAACATTCTTGAGTGAACTAATATAGAATTCTCTTCACATCAAGATATCTAAATTTCATTTTTTTGATTGATAAATTTCACGTACAGGGTCAAATTATCTTATAGGTTGGAGTTCTAGTTAATATGGAAATTTTGGAATCCATAATATCATTTGAATGACCCAAGAACATCTTAATGATTTAGATATTTCTATTTTAGGTTAGATATTGCAATTGTTTCATCTAGGACATCTCCTGTATGAACAAACCAATATATGGGATAACCAATAAAGTGGATTTTTTTGGGTCTGATTCTTGTGATCAGGTTTTCTAATAATTGAATAGAAGGTTCAACTCATCATGAATACCCACCTTACCTGAGTCAGGTAAGGAATATATCACGTAATACTAAACATTTAGATTGAATCTTTGACAGGTTTTTATGCATGAGGATTAATTGGTTACTTATGGATTTATATACATAATGTCACACAATTGGATTTATCCTACTCATGATCCCGATTTAGTTACATTTGTACACTCTTAGTAATGCTGATGGTATTATGTTCTGGCAGAGAGGTTCATGGTGTACATGAAGTAGAGATGTTTAATTTATATATTTTCATAGTGGTAACTAAAATTTTAGTAGAGATATTGGTTAAAGTGTCTTCAATAGAATGACTTTGTGATGGAATATACAACCAGAAAGGGTAATGTCAATATCATTTTCTTAAGTTATAATACACAGATAGAGGTAGTGTGGGAATCATGTGATGAGTTGTAGTTTATAACTCCATTTAAAAATATGCATCTTGATGTTTAGGAGTATCAGGGGTGATCAAATCTAAGATCAATATATGTTTTTCTTGTAGTTAAATAACAGATCATGAGAAGGAATTTATATTATATAAAGGGATTATCTCTAAAGGAAGACATATACGGTGGGGATCCACCATTGGGTTTGTCTCTTGGTAGGGATGGATTTCTTTATATCGTGACTATATACATGTACCTATGGGATTACACGAGGTTCAAATGATGAAATTTATTACATATAAATGGTTATTAATTCCAAAGTTGACAATGATATATCATGGTCTCTATAGGAATTATTTGTTTATAGGGATAAAGAATGAGACCACAAGTTTTTTAGAATGATGTTTCAACTGTCATTAGGTGAAGGCTAAGCATTAGAGGCCTACAAGGTTAATGCAATGTTTTCCCTTTAAGTAATGGCACTAGGTTGTTGTGAACATGGTATTTAAGACAAGATTACTCAGGACACCAAGAAATAACAATGTAATATGGGTGATTTTGGATCATCTAACGGTGGTAGACCACTTCAAGCCTATTAGGGATACCTTCACCATCGATGATCTATGTAATCTCTGCATATGGGAGATAGTTTAATTTCATGGTGTTCTAAGGAGTATCATTTCTGATCAAGATCGAAATTTCATGTCATAATTCTATAATTTACTTTAGAATGCATTGGGATCACATGTTATATTGATTATATCATACCATCATTAGACTGAAGACCAATATGAGAATATGATTTAGTTTCTAGAGGATTTTTTGTGAGCCTATTTTTTTTTTTGTTTTTTTTTGTTCATGGGAGAACCATATGTAACTCATGGATTTTGGCTATAATATTATATTTTATAAATCTATCAAAATAGGTCCTTTATAGGGTATATATGGAAGACTCTGCCTCTATAGTGAGTGTGGTGGAAATATGGGAGATTTCAAGAGAAGACCTAAGAGAAAGAGTTAGATATGTTGGTAAAGTATCTTGATTTGTTCATTGATACTCATAATTAATTCATGGGATCATAGTTGAGGGATGAGTTGTTATATTGTGAGGATGTTTTAAGATCCCATCTTTTATATAGGTTTATTACTCTTTATGTTATTGTTGATCCACATTAATTATGTAATCAAGGCCCAATCTTAGCATGAAACATGGTCTTTGAGGTTTTACAGAGGCTTGGATGAGATGAGATATTGAAATAATGGAGGGTTCATATAAAACTAGAGGTGTTTTAGTGCCACTAACTACATAGTGGAGTCGACTAAATAGTTGGTTGGATGCCTAATATCCTATTAAAGAGAAATTAGTCCAATAATCCAACAATTGGGATGTTAAATGAAGGGATCCCCCATAGAAAACTCACTAGATAGATGGTGGGTGTCAAAGAATTTGGGGACACTATTGGATAGAACTGACTAGAAGGTGGTTCCCTCCAGCTACCCAGTGGTTTTGGGATGGGCCAAGTGAATTTTTATCAAGAATGTACTTTTTACCTAAAAACACTTTCAAACACCTATTAACCCCTAATTCATTACAAACTCTAGATTTATATAATTTGAAATTTCACAAAGGATATTAAGTTTTATTCAACACCTTTACAAGGTATTGTGATATGTTCTTTGATCCGGTAATCTAAAATCATAGATTGCGGTGTTACACATTGATCCAATTCTCGATCATTATTTCATTATTCTTCGTTACTTGAGGTGGGTGGTCTAAAATAAAGCCAAATAATCTACTTTGATTCTGTAGTATGTGAAACATATGATATCAAAATAGAACACCATGTTCATGAAATATTCTAATTTATAAAATTTTGAGATTGATAAAACCATATGAATTGAACTCCCATGGATCGCATTGGGTATTTTGGCATCGATACCAAGACTTGTGGCCACCTGAGAGGTGATCCAACCCATGACACTATGATGTAATTTAAAATGTAAGAACCTATATCCCTTTGTTGAATTTATAATTGTTAATTTAATGGATTATCAATTTTTAATTGGGTTGGCATGTGAATTTATATAATTTAAATGATAATGGATCACATTTCTTAAACTGGTTAATTTTCCTGGAAATGTATTTGGTATGATGATTTGATAGAATATGTAAATAATGGTTTATGTGTAATATAATTTTTAAAATTATTATTATAAATGGTTAATGATCATGAAGATATAAATTAGATTAAATTGGAGAATGTAATATTATGAAATTTTGGAAGATAATTGGTAATTGGAATGAATTAACTAATTTCAAATATATAAACATGTTTGAAAAGTTCGGTATTTATTATGATCTTGGATCTTGTTTCCTTTGATGTTTGACTTTGTAAAATCTTTTTTAGAATAGGAATTCACATAACGTCTTATGTCCTCTTAGAATGTAAGTGGTGCTATCATGGCAATTCAAACTGGTTTATGTGAATACCTTTTCCCTTAATATCATATTTCATTATGGGAACTCATAGGTGGATCTAGAATGGAAATTCACATAGGGTCCAGTATGAAACATTTTATTTTTTACACTATATGATATTGTCTTATGGGATCACATAAGTGCATATAAAATGGGAATTATTATAGAGTCTATTATGACACAATTACCTTTTCCCTTGGTATGGTATTTCACCATGGGAATACACAAGCGACACTTGCATGGGAATTTTCATAGAGACTAGTATTGATTCTAGAGGAATAGTTTTTTGGTCACTTAAAACTATATGAGTTATTCATCCATAGAATAAAAATACACTAATGGTATGGGTGATTCAACCTCTACATAAGAATATGCTAATGGATAGGGATATCTGGTATTATGCTGAAGTAGGTTTGGCTGACCCTAGGTCTCAAATTGGATCTTGACGGTCAGTTGGTTTATTTATTATCACAAATAAATTTATGAATTAATGTATATATTATTATACTAAAAATTAACTATTTATTTATACTATATTGTTTTGAAATTGAGGGTTTCATCTTACTAAGTTATACTCACACCCTATTTGGGTTGTTGTTTGGTACCTAGGTAAAATTCATGGATGCAGGTATGGACAAGGGTAAGTGGAACTACATTTTATTTTATTTATCAGCTGGATGGGATGGGATAAAGGAGAAGGTACTAGGTTTGTGTTTTGTGTAAAAGTTTTTTTTATTTTGTATTTTGTAGTTTACTTTCAAGACATTCACCATGACTTTTTGATTGGCATACAATATAACATGATATTATTTATTATTATTATTATTTGGTTTTTTTTGGTATTAATTTTCCATTTTTATATGATATAAATTGTAATTGATTTTATAACAACAAAAAATTTCATAGTACGTTATCTATTCAAAGAAATTCAATAACTTGCGTTACACGCCACACCGAGTTTGAGTGCACCATGACATACCAAACTAGTCAGTCAAAAAGCAGTTATGAATAGTATTAACTGAATTTTGAATTTTATATACTCCATATAATTTGGGAATCCATATTATGTGTTTCTTAGACCGAATATAAGAACAAATTTAATTTTTCAGATAAAAGAAGTATTTTAAAAAAATGCAATTTTACCACCATTTAAGGGAGATCCTTTTTTAAAACCTATAATTGAAACTTTTATATATTCAATTTAATGAAATTAAATTATTCTTTATAATTGGGACATAAAAATTTAGTTTGGATTAATTTTTGGTACTTTTCTGATAACATTCATATTTTGATGAATAGTGAAAATATTAAATTTTAATCAAAAAAAACTTTTTTAATCGAAATAATTTATAGTGTTATATTAAACATTTGAGTGGTTTTAAAGTATAATTAGATTATATTTTCATCATTTAATATAATTTAGGTCATTGGATATAATTTCACATTTAAACTGGACATAAACAAGTGTTAATCTTTTGATAGTTATTATTTCTTAAAAACACGCTTTTTGTTTTGACAATAGGAATTAATTTTAAATTAATCTCTACCACATATGTGTTTTGAATTTGGATAAATGGATTTCATATTTTGAATTAGGAGGTTCAAATTTTTTAAATTATGTAAATAGTTCTCTTTTATTATTATACATTATTAATATTTACTTCAGTAAATATTTTATTTACCATGGTTAAAGGGTAAATCAGGTAAATAAAGGTAAAAAAATATTATTATAATAATATTAAATTACCCTAACATGTGTCCTATTCATATTAGTTGATACATTTCTGACCATAGTCATCCTTGGGTCGATTTTGGGACCACATGGAGCCACTTGAGAGTGATAATGACACTTTATATTAATTATTTTAATGTAAAGACAAAAATAAAATAAACATATATCTTTTAGTAAAACAATTTTTAAAAGGTGTTATATAAGTTATCTTTTCAACTATAAATGTTCATTATAAATAAATAAATATTTCCTACATAATTGTATTTTATTTAGAATTTTTAGACATTAAATATTTAAATTTATTTATGACACATTGATGATGCAGTAATTACATTATTAATAAAAGAATAAAATAAATGGTATTATAAATAATAAAATAAATATAATTTCAAAGTTTTTATGACATAAAATAATCCTCTAGGTTAATATGAAATATTATTAACGATTAAATGTATCTTTTTTTAAGTAATCAAGTTGTGATGACTTTCAAAAAACCAAATACTAAATAGTGTCCACATTGACATTAATGAGTTTTTAAAACAAATATTATATTATTAACTTATATAATATACGTAAAAATATAAGGTTAGGAAAAAGGGATTAAATAATATTATATGTGTCATTAATTGAACACTTGAGGTTCTTTTGGAAGTTTAGAGTAATTTTATTAACCATATAGTGTAAGAATACAAGAAGACATGATAAAAGTAAAACAATTTAACTAAGTGTTAAATCCAAAAGATAAGGTTAATATGGTGACCTAAAATTTTATAAAACCAATTTGTTGAGTGGTTTTAGACCCATAACCACCTTATCCTAGAATAAAATTATCTTTGAGCCATTAGAAACCAAAAATTACATTATTATAAAATAATATTTCATGATTTTCCTAAAGTGACCCTCACCTCACTTATAAATGGATACTTCCCCTTCTCTCAAAATCACACCTCCAAAGTCATTTGGCTCGGCCAACCCTTGACAAAATATCTTCTTATATTCCCTCAAATTAACCTAGAGTACTTACTTTTTTTATAAATCCAACCTAAGGAGACCTTTTGATCAACTCGAAAGGAAACTCCAGAAGAATAGGTAATAATTTCACCACCCTCTTTCAAGTTCTTTTCTTCTTATACTTCCTATTTATTTGTGGTTTCTATACCAAAATATTAAATCTATTACCTCATAAATACTTTTATGTTTTTATAAGTATGGTATAACTATACTCGTTATTCTATCCATCCTATAAATGACAAAGTCACCATACGTGCGTACGTATAACTTACTGTCTCCATGTCGTGGTGTAGTTTGTTATTCAAACACTTAATTATTTGTATGGGTCTAATAATAAGTATAAATGATATAAATAATAAGTATAAAATGTTAATGATTATTTATATATTATATTCCTTCCAATTACATATTATTTCACCATCAATATAATAATATATTCGCTTGTGCATACATACGGATTACCGTCTCCACGACGCAATGAGATTCATTTCCACATTCACCATTCAATGATGATTATAAAAATAAATATTATTAATACGTATGTAATATATGAAATAATAATTCTACTTAATATACATATGTTTGTGTGTGTACTTACATATATCTTATTCACTTACTTCAATTCAATACGATATGAAAACGGAAACAACGTTTATGCGTACGTACATCCTACCGTCTCCATAAACAGTGTTTCCCATTTCATATATATATATATATTTTATAAATATTTATATTCTTAATATATATGATATATAAATCATGTGTTCTATTCTTGAATTATTTAAATCATGATCTAAATTATACGATCAAGAATAACAAGTTAAAACAAGAACAATAAAGAAAGTGATTATTACCCAAAATGTTAATTTAACATGGAAATCATTATTAAATGGGTACTATAAAGTCATAAATGAATAATGTATAATATAATACATATTAATATGGTTCTTTTATTATTTAATAACATACTATGGTCATTATATAGGAGGTTAAATGTACCCTCAACCATAGGAAAGTTTATGGTAAGGGTTAATTCTACAATCTTTTCATTATCCAATGTTGTTTTTATGTGAGTATCTATTGGGAACTCTTTATCATCCACATCCGTGTTTTATAAAAATATTTTCAAAAGGAATAATTTATGGTTTTATGGAAGGGAATATTTAACTATATCATCATTCTAAATGGTTTAAATATTTATTCTTATAAATCATTCTCATTAATGTCCACGTTTTCAAAATGGTTTTTAAGGATTTGTTTATATTTACATAAATGTTTTATAATGTTAATTACTTTAAAAAGTTTCAATGTGGTATGGGACACATTTATTCCAAAATTTCATTAAATTTATTCCCTTCTAAATTGTGTGAATTTTAAATGTTTTCAGGAAAAGGGGATATTTGTAGAGACCCGAAGTCTAACGTACATGAACATTACATTACTTTTGCGGAATACTTAGTACATAAAAAAAACACACACACAAGGATCGTAATAGTTTAGTGTCTTTGGAAACTCTGAACGTAATCTTCTAATCGTGGTGAAAGATCCTCAATATCTCCCATAAAGATCTCCCCTTTTTTTACCTAAAACCATTCTTTATATCCTGGGGAAAAGAAAACATAAAAGGGTGAGCTCAAATGCTCAGTAAGGGTAAACAAAAGAAAATCAATCACATCATATTCATAAGAACATAACTTTTGGAAATCTTAACCTGCAAAAGAGAGCATAATTTCATAACATGGGATAAATCCTAGTAGTGAAATGAAATCCCAATAATCATAACTTAAAACATGAAACTTTGTGGCATACACACATAATCATAGAAATTCATTTCTTGTTAGTCAAGACTCATTGCCAAGACTATCTTAGTGGACAAAGTCCCTTTCTGAACCGAGTCACCCTCGTTTCAGTCCTGTTTCACTAAACCGGTATAACCTACCATTCCAACCATGTCTATCTCATGAGATATAAAATCTTTACCCAATGCATTGGAGGGAGATATAGGTCCCACCCACCTTATAATGAATCCTTTCTTATCTGTGCCACATAATCATAAACCATACATCATAGTGTAACCCATGTAATAAAAAATGGGATTCTTAAACAACATGACATCATAAAACAATTCATATAAGATAAAGGAATTCATAAAAATGTTTCCATCACAACATAATCAAATCCATGTAATAATAGGGATAAAAACAGAACCCTTTTATTATCTTAGATGGAAAATAATTTTGATAAAATACTTGAACTCCATTCTTGAGGAAAATGTACTTTCTACTTCAAAAACATTTTTCCTTTCATAACATGTCATACGACTTTAAAATAAAAGAAGTTCATTAAAAATAAACTTGAAAACTTGTAAAGGAATCTTCTTGTAAATAATGTTTTAAAAATCCATTCATGCCGAATAATTTAAAAAAACATTCTTCGTACTTTTGTCGGAAAAGTCAAAAAGTACCTCGTACGAAAAAAGCGACAAAAGATTCCTTTCATATTCTTTACTAAAAACTCACCAAAGGGTAAAATTGGATTTAAACTATTGTAAGTGGATGGAAATAATATTACATATTGAGGAAACATGGATGTGGATGATAAAATACACCCCAGTAAATACCAAAGTATAAACAATCTCGGATAAAAATGAGATTGTGATATTTCCCTTACCTTAGGTCCGACTTGCTTTGTGAGTGTCCGAACCTCCTGTATATGATTTAAATCATGTTATTGACTTATTCTAGAATCATATTCATTGTTATTATATCATATATGGTCCACTTATGACTTTATATTACCCGTTCTTTTGTAAATTCATGTTAAAGTAGCGTTTTGGGTAAAATCGTCTCATTTGTCGTTCGTGTTTTTAACTTGTAATTATTCATATGATTACTTAGATCATGATTACTTAATTACAGAATATAAAACATTATTTATATATATATATTCATAATACGCATATATAATAAATCAGTAAATGGAAAGAAATACACCGTTCATGGAGACGGTAGTCCGTACGTACGCATGAACGTTGTTTTCGTTTCCTTATTGAATTGAATGGAATTAAGTAGATGACATACATATAAATATAAATAATTCCAGTATCATTATTAGGTAATATATTGAATTATTACTTATTATATATACTTTATAATCATTCATGAATGGTTAATCATTGAGAATGAATCTCATCGCGTCGTGGAGACGGTAGTCCGTACGTACGCACGAGCGATGATATCGTTCCCATGGTCGTGGAATTGTGTTGAAGTGTATGTATAATATTTCAGTATCAATATCACTTTATAATAATCATATATAGTTACTCATTACACCTTTATTCCCATCCAATTAATGTGGTGGCGGAAGATAGATTACACCACGGCGTGGAGACGGTATTCCGTACGTACGCACGCGCGGTGATTTCCTTTTTCCGTAGGATGGATAGAAGGTTAATTAGACTTGTTTCATATTTATAATAACATATCAGTATATAATAAATACTGATGTTATTACTTTATCATGAAACAACTAAATAATAAGTAGTTGGAAAAGAAAGAAATTGAAAAGATCGGTAATGGATATTACCTCTTCTTTGGAACGCCTCTTTGAATCCTCCACTTAGGGAACTAAGATTGGTCTTTGAAGAATACCAGGACCTCTAGGATTATTCTAGGGAAGTGGAGAGGAGAAAATGTCAGGGTTTGGCTGAGCTTGAGTGCTCAAATTGGTGTGAGGAGGAGGGGGAGGAGGTGCCCTTTTATAAGGGAGGAGAGGGGCACCTTAGGAATATCTCAAAATATTATTTTATATTAAAGTCAAAATCGGTTTATAATGGTTCCAAAGGGTCTTATTTCGAAGCTAAAGTGGGGAGGGGTCGAAATCCTATCATCCAATAGGATTTAGACAAGTTTAGGGTATTATTTTAACCTTATCAATTAGATTTAACTCTAAGTTAAATAATTTAACTTTTACCGTGTCTTTTTGTTTTCTTACACTATATGGTTAATACACTTACTATAACATTCCAAACGAACCCCAAATTGTTTATTATTAATATATATATCTTTATCTATTTCATTTGGCCGAACCTTAGATTTTTAGGAATAAAATAACAATTAGTAATATAATATTTGATTTAAAAACTATTTTGTGTCAATTTTGACACTATTTGATATATGATTTTTGTGAAAGTCATAAAAGAATTATATGTTCTAACCAAGTTGATTAAATCAACACTAATATATAATAGTAACCTAGAAAATTATTGGAATTTATAAAAAGTCTCAAATTAAATTTATTTTTGTGTTTATAACATCAATTATGTCAATATTTCATTAATAAGATAATTACTGCATCATCATTGTGTCATAAATAAATTAAATTATTTAATGTCTAAAAATTACAAATAAAATACCATTATATAGGAAATCTTTTTATCTTTCTAATGAATATTTATAGTCGAATTTATCTTATGTATAACCCCATATTAAAAATGATTTACTTATTAAACTTTGATTTTACCTATTTTAACCCTTCTTTAAATAAATTAATAATAAATGTCCTAATCTAACCCAAGTGGGCCTAAATGATAATATTTTACACTTAAGGTTGTTTTTGGTCGAGATACACTTGTCCAATAGGATTAGGACATGTGTTAGTGTAATATTAATATCATTTTTACCCTTAATTACCCTATTTATTTTTAACCGTGGTAAAAAAAAGTAAAAAGTTACTATTCACCAAAAATTATTTTCATCTCATTGAACCACATTTTACTTACTGACATCAACCGTGTCTCTCGGATTTTTGAAATTCCATTCACATAAGCGGTAAAATTAAGATTTATGAAGAAATTAATTTTTTTAACTACCACTTAGTAGTTTCACTATTCATCAAAAATTGATGTTTTTCAGAACAATGCCAAAATTTCATCCTAAGCTATATTTCATATTCCGAATTCAAAAATGAAGTCTATTTTACCAAATTCATAACATAGAAGTTGAATTAATTAATTTTATAATTAAATCCTGCTGTTAAAACAAATAGCGTGTTTTTAAGAAACAATATCTACCAAAAGATTGACACTTGTTTATGTCTGGTTTAAAGGTGAAATTACATCCAATGACCAACATTGTATTAAATTGTAAAAATATATTCTAAATATACTTTAAAACCACTCAAATTAATAATTTATCACTATTAATTATTTCGATTGAAAAAGTTGTTTTTAACTAACATTTAGTAATTTTCACTATTCATCAAAATATGAAAGTTATCCGAAAAGTACAAAAATTTCACCTTAGGCTAAATTCGATACTACGAATCCAAAAAATGAAGTCCATTTTGAGAGCTAAAATTTCTAAAATTTTAAAAGGTGGTTATTACTATTCATAATGGCTAGTTATAATAATGTTTTAATAGCATATCGTTGTTTAGTGAAACTCAGTATTGCGTACTACACACGCTATCGAGGAAGGTTGAGATTGCGTGTAATGAAAGGCAAGTCAAAAATGCATGTTGTGCAAGCTCCTTTTGGTGTAGCGTACAACACAAGACATTAATAAAATTAAAAAGAATATTTTTCATAAAATCTCGGGCTGTTACATTCTACCCCCCTTAAAATGAATTTCGCCCTCGAAATTCATCGGGGTTATAAATGGTTTACTATTCAAAAGTTTATTTAATAGAAACCCACATCGTAAAAAGGAATATCAAAACCAATCTTTAAAAACAAAAGTATGAAACGTAACGGTTACCCAAATAAACTAATCATTGGGTTTCCACATAGGTGAAAATATGGATATGGAAGAAAAAATCTAACCATCATGTTCTGATGGAGAGTGGTAGAGAACATGGCTATAGAAAAGACAACAATCAAAAATCCATAAATTTGTGACGATCTAAGGTACCATCTGATTAATCAGATATAAGAGCACTAGGACAACATTTTTGGTTTTCAAGATCGTTTCCCTAAAGTTGAAGAATTTTAATTAGAATAAATACTTACTTTATTTTGGTACAATCTCACTGTTGTTCGTGCCTTGTACAACTTCCACTTCATCTCTTAAATAAATGAAGTTGAATTTGTTATTCGTGAAGTGTTATCAGATCATGTGATAGAATGACGGTTCATTCCATCTGTCTCAAACAAAAGGTTAGCGAAAGTTATTAAATATTCATAAGTCATTCTATAGTGAGATTTATCATATATGGTTCCTAAAATGGACTTATACTTCATATATCATACTGCTTAATAAAATAAAACTAGTTTCTACTAAACAGGGACTTCCTATAGGCCAGTGGTAGGCGATAAAGGCCAGTCGCACTTCGGTTGTGGGTTCGATTCCCACAGCCTTGTCCGACGCGATGGGCTGTCGCCCGTTCTACAGGTTGTCCTTTTTCTAAAACTATAATACTATAACATCCCATCAATAATATCGAAAAAAAACTCTTATCCTTAAACAATACTAACTTATGTCCAACATAATCCATTCCAATCTTTAGGCTTATCCATAATACTGCAGCCCACTCTCATAACATAGTGAAAACGATTACCAGAAATTTAACACCATCGTCGATCCCCATATATCATAAGATATGTTTTGTTGGTCACATTCCAAACATTCAAAGTCCTTAATAATGTATTCTCTTGAATACCCATTGAAACTTAGTGAAAACATGAATGCAGTTAAAAGTTAACACTTTCCACATATCAAAATCCTCAAAATTCTATATACTCAAACCATGATATCACTTAGTCCTTATATCAATCATAATCTCATGAATACTGTTAAACATTTCATTTTCTCGTTTTCCCTTCATTATGTGCATAATATCTCAATCACTTTGAATACCACATTAGACCAATACATAAATATTCCAATACTCCATGATACAACATTATTTTGGAATCCCATTACATAAACACTTAATCATTCCACCACATCGTTGTCATATTCAACATTGCCAATAGTGATCGCATGTGACTTCCCTTTGTCCTTTGCCTTAAGAGGTTGCTCATGTCGATCATCACTAACCCTTGGATTAGGGCATTTATTAGCAAAATGCCCCATTTCCTTGCACTTGAAGCATTGAAGTGTTGGTTGTGCGTTCTCTGCAGTGTTTTCTTTATTCACATCATTAGAATCCCTTTTTCCATTACTTCGACACTCAGCTGCTCGATGACCTTCTTTTCCACACATAAAACATTTTCTATTCCCTTTAAGACAATCTCCACCATGCTTCTTTCCACACTTTGTGCATAAGGAAACATTCATCTTCTTTTCACCATTATTCTGAGATTTCTCCTTGAACTCCATCTTTCGTTTCTTGTCAAAACCATGAGATGGATATGTAACACCAACTTCCATTTCTACCTTGATAGAACAACGCACAATTTCTTCATAGCTACTGAAGTCTCTTATAGCTAATGCCCTTCGAAGACTTGGTTTTAAGCCACTGAAAAATCGATCAACTTTTCTTTCAGGTTGGATGATAATGCCAGATTCATACCTTGCAAGTCTTGTAAAATTTGCTTCGTATATACCAACAGATTCATCATCCTTCTGCTTCAGCTCAAGAAACTCCTTTTCCATCTTTGATCAAAGAATACGAGGGAAGTACTTACTGAAAAACAAGTTCTTGAACTCGTCCCATTCCATGGACTCAATTTCATCTCTTGGCCTCGTATTCTTGATAAGATTCTACCATTGATCAGCTTCACCTTCCAAACGATATACTGCTAAGATGACTTTATCATGTTTAGAACATTGAAGAACTGAAAATATCTTTTCAGTGGTACTTATCCATTGTTCAGCAACAAGTGGATCGGAAGTCCCACTGAAAGAAGGTGGACGTTGCCTCATGAAGGAATCAATAGAATATTGTTCCCTTCTGTGCTCATTTGGAAGTCCAGAATGATTCATAGCTTGTGTAAGTATAGCAATAAGATTTTGCACTCCATCTCCCATAACATTTTTTTGTTCAGGAGGACAATCATTGCATTGTCCATTGCATTGATCAACACGGTTCCTTCGGGTTCCATCCATCATCTAAAACCCAAAAAGAATAGTGTGAGAGGCAAAAATCATGCTAGGGAAAACAACATTATAAAGGGGGAGTACCATCAATATCTAACATCTTAGGTTTAATTCTATGATCGTTAGTGTAATTCTAGTACTATAACCTATACGTATACTTAACCTTAGGGACATCCCTAGAAATACCTTAGAAATATCTCTAGGGATCTCACTAAAGTTCTCGCATCCTAGATTCCAAAGGTTGACTAAACCTCCCTCTGATACCAACTGTAGAGACCCGAAGTCTAACGTACATGAACATTACATTACTTTTTCGGAATACTTAGTACATAAAAAAAACACACACACAAGGATCGTAATAGTTTAGTGTCTTTGGAAACTCGGAACGTAATCTTCTAATCGTGGTGAAAGATCCTCAATATCTCCCATAAAGATCTCCCCTTTTTTTTTACCTAAAACCATTCTTTATATCCTGGGGAAAAGAAAACATAAAAGGGTGAGCTCAAATGCTCAGTAAGGGTAAACAAAAGAAAATCAATCACATCATATTCATAAGAACATAACTTTTGGAAATCTTAACCTGCAAAAGAGAGCATAATTTCATAACATGGGATAAATCATAGTAGTGAAATGAAATCCCAATAATCATAACTTAAAACATGAAACTTTGTGGCATACACACATAATCATAGAAATTCATTTCTTGATAGTCAAGACTCATTGCCAAGACTATCTTAGTGGACAAAGTCCCTTTCTGAACCGAGTCACCCTCGTTTCAGTCCTGTTTCACTGAACCGATATAACCTACCATTCCAGTCATGTCTATCTCATGAGATATAAAATCTTTACCCAATGCATTGGAGGGAGATATAGGTCCCACCCATCTTATAATGAATCCTTTCTTATGTGTGCCACATAATCATAAACCATACATCATAGTGTAACCCATGTAATAAAAAATGGGATTCTTAAACAACATGACATCATAAAACAATTCATATAAGATAAAGGAATTCATAAAAATGTTTCCATCACGACATAGTCAAATCAATGTAATAATAGGGATAAAAACAGAACCCTTTTATTATCTTATATGGAAAATAATTTTGATAAAATACTTGAACTCCATTCTTGAGGAAAATATCCTTTCTACTTCAAAAACATTTTTCCTTTCATAACATGTCATACGACTTTAAAATAAAAGAAGTTCATTAAAAATAAACTTGAAAACTTGTAAAGGAATCTTCTTGGAAATAATGTTTTAAAAATCCATTCATGCCGTATAAGTTAAAAAAAACATTCTTCGTACTTTTGTCGGAAAAGTCAAAAAGTACCTCGTACGAAAAAAGCGACAAAAGATTCCTTTCATATTCTTTACTAAAAACTCACTGAAGGGTAAAATTGGATTTAAACTATTGTAAGTGGATGGAAATAATATTACATATTGAGGAAACATGGATGTGGATGATAAAATACACCCTAGTAAATACCAAAGTATAAACAATCTCGGATAAAAATGAGATTGTGATATTTCCCTTACCTTAGGTCCGACTTGCTTTGTAAGTGTCCGAACCTCCTGTATATGATTTAAATCATGTTATTGACTTATTACAGAATCATACTAATTGTTATTATATCATATATGGTCCACTTATGACTTTATATTACCCGTTCTTTTGTAAATTCATGTTAAAGTAGCGTTTTGGGT
Source organism: Viscum album (assembly GCA_963277665.1). Classification (NCBI taxonomy): domain Eukaryota; kingdom Viridiplantae; phylum Streptophyta; class Magnoliopsida; order Santalales; family Viscaceae; genus Viscum; species Viscum album. The sequence continues at coordinate 1,060,013,975 of OY728133.1, forward strand.
AAAATCGTCTCATTTGTCGTTCGTGTTTTCAACTTGTAATTATTCATATGATTACTTAGATCATGATTACATAATTCCATAATATAAAACATGATTTATATATATATATTCATAAAACACATATATAATAAATCAGTAAATGGAAAGAAATACATCGTTCGTGGAGACGGTAGTCCGTACGTACGCATGAACACTGTTTTCGTTTCCTTATAGAATTGAATGGAATTAAGTAGATGACATACATATAAATATAAATAATTCCAGTATCATTATTAGGTCATATATTGCATTATTACGTATTATATATACTTTATAATCATTCATGAATGGTTAATCATTGAGAATGAATCTCATCGCGTCGTGGAGACGGTAGTCCGTACGTACGCACGAGCGATGATATCGTTCCCATGGTCGTGGAATTGTGTTGAAGTGTAGGTATACTATTTCAGTATCAATATCACTTTATAATAATCATATATAGTTACTCATTACACCTTTATACCCATCCAATTAATGTGGTGGCGGAAGATAGATTACACCACGGCGTGGAGACGGTATTCCGTACGTACGCACGCGCGGTGATTTCCTTTTTCCGTAGGATGGATAGAAGGTTAATTAGAGTTGTTTAATATTTATAATAACATATAAGTATATAAGAAATACTTATGTTGTTACTTTATCATGAAACAACAAAAGAATAAGTAGTTGAAGAAGAAAGAAATTGAAAAGATCGGTAATGGATATTACCTCTTCTTTGGAACGCCTCTTTGAATCCTCCACTTAGGGAACTAAGATTGGTCTTTGAAGAAGACCAGGACCTCTAGGATTATTCTATGGAAGTGGAGAGGATAAAATGGCAAGGTTTGGCCGAGCTTGAGTGCTCAAATTGGTGTGAGGAGGAGGGGGAGGAGGTGCCCTTTTATAAGGGAGGAGAGGGGCACCTTAGGAATATCTCAAAATATTATTTTATATTAAAGTCAAAATCGGTTTATAATGGTTCAAAAGGGTCTTATTTCGAATATAAAGTGGGGATGGATCGAAATCCTATCATCCAATAGGATTTAGACAAGTTTAGGGTATTATTTTAACCTTATCAATTAGATTTAACTCTAAGTTAAATAATTTAACTTTTACCGTGTCTTTTTGTTTTCTTACACTATATGGTTAATACACTTACTATAACATTTCAAACGAACCCCAAATTGTTTATTATTAATATATATATCTTTATCTAAGTCATTTGGACGAACCTTAGATTTATAGGAATAAAATAACAATTAGTAATATAATATTTGATTTAAAAACTATTTTGTGTCAATTTTGACACTATTTGATATATGATTTTTGTGAAAGTCATAACATAATTATATGTTCGAAAAAAGTTGATTAAATAAACACTAATATATCATAGTAACCTAGAAAATTAGTGTAATTAATAAAAAGTCTCAAATTACATTTATTTTTGTGTTTATAACATCAATTATGTCAATATTTCATTAATAAGATAATTACTGCATCATCATTGTGTCATAAATAAATTAAATTATTTAATGTCTAAAAATTACAAATAAAATACCATTATATAGGAAATTTTTTTATCTTTCTAATGAATATTTATAGTCGAATTTATCTTATGTATAACCCCATATTAAAAATTATTTACTTATTAAACTTTGATTTTAACTATTTTAACCCTTCTTTAAATAAATTAATAATAAATGTCCTAATCTAACCCAAGTGGGCCTAAATGATAATATTTTACACTTAAGGTTGTTTTTGGTCGCGATACACTTGTCCAATAGGATTAGGACATGTTTTAGGGTAATATTAATATCATTTTTACCCTTAATTACCCTATTTATTTTTAACCGTGGTAAAAAAAAGTAAAAAGTTACTATTCACCAAAAATTATTTTCATCTCATTGAACCACATTTTACTTACTAAAATCAACCGTGTCTCTCGGATTTTTGAAATTCCATTCACATAAGCGGTAAAATTATGATTTATGAAGAAATTAATTTTTTTAACTACCACTTAGTAGTTTCAATATTCATCAAAAATTGATGTTTTTCAGAACAATGCCAAAATTTCATCCTAAGCTATATTTCATATTCCGAATTCAAAAATGAAGTATATTTTACCAAATTCATAACATAGAAGTTGCATTAATTAATTTTATAATTAAATCACGCTGTTAAAACAAATAGCGTGTTTTTAAGAAACAATATCTATCAAAAGATAGACACTTGTTTATGTCTGGTTTAAATGTGAAATTACATCCAATGACCAACATTGTATTAAATTGTAAAAATATATTCTAAATATACTATAAAACCACTCAAATTAATAATTTATCACTATTAATTATTTCGATTGAAAAAGTTGTTTTTAACTAACATTTAGTAATTTTCACTATTCATCAAAATATGAAAGTTATCCGAAAAGTACCAAAATTTCACCTTAGGCTAAATTCGATACTACGAATCCAAAAAATGATGTCCATTTTGAGAGCTAAAATTTCTAAAATTTTAAAAGGTGGTTATTACTATTCATAATGGCTAGTTATAATAATATTTTAATAGCATATCGTTGTTTAGTGAAACTCAGTATTGCGTACTACACACGCTATCGAGGAAGGTTGTGATTGCGTGTAATGCAAGGCAAGTCAAAGATGTGTGTTGTGCAAGATCCTTTTGGTGTAGCGTACAACACAAGACATTAATAAAATTAAAAAGAATATTTTTCATAAAATCTCGGGTTGTTACAATATTTCTCGCGAAGAGTTTTATAAATCACTTTCATCTATGTCAACATCCTTTGATCGATTTTAAACTTGTTTGAAGTTGATTTGTTATGATACAAATATTCCATATTGTATTGAAGGTTTTGGATATGTTTGACTGTGGATGTGCTATTTTTATACCATTCATGTTTTATGGATAAAGTATTGACATTTCGAATGCTAGTTATAATATGAATGTTTATGTTATATTTCAAAATTTTCATATAAAGAATTTATTGGACATAAAAAGTAATGGGTGGAGCCTGATATAGATCCTCAAATCATCGGTAGGTCTCACGAGACAATTAGACATGGAATTGGTTGCGTCCTTTCCCAATTTTATATATAGTTTTGGCCGAGGCCTTAATAATTTTCATACGTCTTGGCCGAAGCCTTGAAAAAATGTTTCATAATGTCTGGCATTATACATTCCCTCATTATGAAAATAATATTGATGGTTCATGTGATTATTCGACTAGTAGAATAACCAAGACTATATTTTATTATGGCATTATTTACTCAGCTCATATTCCTTCCATAAAGTATTCATTTTTATTATATGTAAAGGCATGTTTTTTCAATTATTCACCATGCCTGATATTTATGTTATCTTCCGTTATATTGATTAATCTTACCGGGCATTTGATCTCACCCCTTTATTATGTTTCATTTTCCCAGGATATAAAGAAGTTAGTTGTGACTGACTTGCAGGCATATCTAGGAGGCTTGGATGTTTCTGATGGAATAAATTAGTGTTGTATTTCTTTTCAAGATGTGATGTTGAACTTATGTATGTATCTTGTTTTCAAGAATACTAAACTAATAAGTCATTCAGGACTTTATTTGTATCTTGCCAATATTATGTAATAATGCACCAACTCTGGGTAACTAGGGTTGGGGCGTTACAATTGGTATCAGAGGATGTTTAGGAATTACCTGGAAAACTAGATTTAGAAAAACCCTGATTAGAGAACCCTACCCTAAGATAGAAATTGAGGATTAGTATAGAAGAACTTCCTAGAATTTTGGTAATGTAGAGATTTTTTGAATTTTCCAAAGAATACATCCATGTCTAGATACAAGCAGGTACAGGCGAATCTAGCACAAATGTACCTAAGAGTGAACATTATGACAAGGAGTTTCATGCTTAACCTAGGGTATCTTGACACACGACAATGGGCATTGTTGCACTCTTGGTTACGACACTCCTAGGAGATATGTTTATGATAATTTACATTTTCATTACAAGACATTATGAAGGATTTAAGAGTAAATACTTCCTAAAAGAAAAAAAATTATGATTATAGATTATATGCATAATCTTTTCAATTTACGTTAGGTATTTTACATGTTTTTAATTATGCATTGTGATTCATAAACTAACCTGGTTTATTTCATTGTTTAGAAATTGTGCCTAGTAGAAGGAATAAGAATTCTAGCAATATGAAAGATTGAAAGATTAAGAAGGATCATATATTTCAATGTATTAAGCCAACATTTAAAAGGGAAACAGTCTCCCACGTATTCTCATCATATGAATAAATAGTATCATGTTTTACTAAGATAAGTAAATAATTCTATGAGTCCTATGTATTTTAAGGTAAGAAAGAGAAGAAAAGGATGGTAGAGAAAAGGATGGATAAACGAAAGAGGGGAAAGAAGTATTTTCCCATATGTTATAACTGTGGAAAGAATCACCTTGGTAAATGCATGAAGGGAATGGGAGTTTGTTATAAGTATGGAGAAAAAGGACACCAAGTACATGATTGAAAGGGTAAGAAAAAGTTTTCAAATGTACAATTCTTCTTCTGCAGGGAGTTGGGAAACTAAACAAATCAATGTCTAAATCATCAGAGTATGCCCCAAATGATGTTATTCGATAATAATCACATTATGATTCTACCACAGATGAAGAGGAATGACTGGGTTTATTATGTTGTTACTAAATAATTATTTCATTTGAGTGTTGTATCAACGATGTACTTGTTATATGAATTATTGAGATAAAGAAGGATTTTATTATAGTACTATTTCATTAAAGATTAGAGATTGTATGGTATCAAGTAATGTGACACAATTTCTGGTTAAACTTTTTGAAAAATAAATGGTTGAAGTAATGTTAAACCATAATATGGTCTTGATACTCAGGTAGTGATTTATTAATAAGAAATGGTTTATTTAGATAAATTATATTTAATATTCTTGACTACCTTAGAACAGATTAATGGTTTGCTTATTCCATCATTGTTGGAGTATTCAAAACTTTTGGATATTAAGAATATATCTAGTATTATATAAGAAAAAAGGGAGCATGAATGTAACCAATAGGGTTTTATGGTAATTTAGTGTGTTACCATGTTTTAAAAGAATACATGATTAAGGTATTCATATGTTCTTACAGGAAAAAATAGATCTTCATTTTGTTTACCTTCATTATAAATTTTGGACTGTGAGTTTGGATAGAAGTATTTTGGATAATTCTAAAGGTTTGAATGGATTACGTTTGATGTTGGATACTATTATTAATGTTAAAGCATTTCTTAAGATTATTTTTGGATTGTTATAAAAAGGACATCTTGGAGGTCATGCGACAACCTGTCGTGTCCGGAAAGGTCCTGAGACTTGAACCCGCAACCAACGGACAACAAGGGTGGATCACCTAACACTGGAAAATGTGATGTCCTGGTTTGAATTGTTTTGTTTTTTTAATATTCAGACAAATTAATTATAAACTCATTATTTTTGGAACCCTATAAGATTAGGATAAATAGAATATTTTTGAATTCTATTATCTTTTAGAATGAAAGACGAGTTTGTGGAAGGAATTATTTGAAGGATGAAACTCTACTTGTCAATTATATATATATATATATATATTCATCTTATTCTATGAATAAATTAATTCTTAAAAATTAGGGAAGGTATTTTAAAACCAAAAATGTGTTATCCTAATACCATATGTTTTTTTGAACCGATTATATTTTACATCATCTTAGATTGATGGCTTTGGGGCCCTCAATTTTACACTTGTTTGTGATTGATGACTTCAATCATTCCCTATAAATATTTACATTTTCCCTCATATAATGTGTCCCTAATTCCCACCAATTTTCTCCTAATCGAGATCAAAATTTGGTGGTGACTTTTTCATTTCCCTTTCCCTCTAATTAAGACTAAATTTTATTAACCCAATTTTGGATATGGGTTTTCCACAGAGGTATTTTTTCTATTTCTAACCATTTAATTTCAAAGAACAATTTAAAAATTTCGAGGACACAATTTATTTAAGGAGGGGATAATGTGACACCCCAAGATTTCATATTATGTTATCTCTTCAAATAAATTCAATAAATTGTGCTACATGCAACTCTGAGTTCGAGTGCACTAAGACTTACAAAACTAGTCATTCAAAAAGCAGTTATGAATAATATTAAATGAATTTTTAATTTTATATACTCCATATAATTTTAAAATCCATATTATGTTTTTCTTAGACATAATATATGAACAAATTGATTTTTTTCAAATAAAAGAAGTATTTTTTAAAAAATGAAATTTTACTGCCTTTTAATGGAGAACCTTTTTTAAAACCAATATTTGACACTTTTATATATTAAATTAAATTAAATTAAATTATTATTTATAATCGGGACATAAAAATTTAGTTTGGATAAATTTTTGGTACTTTTTTGATAACTTTTAAATTTTGATAAATAGTGAAAATTACTAAATTTTAATTAAAAACAACTTTTTAAATCAAAATAATTTATAGTGTTAAATTATATATTTGAGTGGTTTTGAAGTATCATTAGATTATATTTTTATCAATTAATATAATTTAGGTCATTGTATGTAATTTTATATTTAAACTGGACATAAACAAGTGTTAATCTTTTGATAGTTATCATTTCTTAAAAACGCGCTTTTTGTTTTGACAACAAGAATTAATTTTAAATTAATTTCTACCACATTTATGTTTTGAATTTGGAAAAATTGATTCCATATTTGGAATATGGAGGTCCAAATTTTTTAAATAGGTAACTTTTATTTTTCGACATTATGAATATTTAATTCAGTAAATATTTTATTTACCATGGTTAAAGGGTAAATCTGGTAAATAATGGTAAAAAAATATTTATATAATAATATTAAATTGCCCTAACAGGTATCCTATTACTATTTTTTGATACATGTTCTACCATGGGAATCCTTGGGTTCATTTTGGGACCACATGAAGCCACTTCAGAGTGATAATGAAACTTTCTATTAATTAATTTAAAGTAAAGGCAAAAATGACATAAACATGTATCTTTTAAAAAAACATTTACAAGGTGTTATATAATTTATATTTTAGACTATAAATATTCATTAGAAATATAAAAATATTTTCTATATAATGGTAGTTTCTTTATAATTTTTAGACGTTAAATAATTAAATTTATTTATGACACAATGATGATGCAATAATTACCTTATTAATGAAAGAATCAAATAAATATTATTATAAATATTAAAATAAATATAATTGAAAAGTTTTTATAAAATAAAAGAATTTTTTAGTGGAATATGATGTGTTAGGATTGATTCAATTTATTTTTTCGAATTAATCAAGTTGTGAGGACTTTCATAAAAACAAAAAAACTAAATAGTGTCAAAATTGACAAAAATGAGTTTTTAAAACAAATATTATATTATTAAATTATATAATATTTTTAAAAATCTGAGGTTAAGCCAAAGGGATTAAATAATATTATATATGTCATTAATGAACCACTTTAGGTTCTCTTGGATTTTTAGAGTAAGTTCATTAACTATATTGTGTAAGAATACAAGAAGACACGGTAAAAGTTAAACTATTTAACTAAGAGTTAAATCTAAAATATAAGGTTAATATGGTGACTTAAACCTTTATAAAACCTATTGGTTGAGAGGTTTTATACCCATACCAACCTTATCATATAAATAAATCATTTCTTAGCCATTAGAAACCGAAAATTATTTTATTATAAAATAATATTTCAAGCTTTTCCAAAAGTGACCCTCACCTCTCTTATAAAAGGTTACTTCCCCTTCTCTCAAAATCACACCTCCAAAGCCATTTGGCTCCGCCAAAACTTGTTCAACTGTCCTATAAAATTCCCTAAAATCAAATTAGTCTCCTTAATTTGATCTGAAATCCAACCTAAGGAGCCCTTTTGATCAACTCAAAAGAAAACACCTGAAGAAGAGGTAATAATTTCACCACCCTCTTTCAAGTTATTTTATTCTTCCACTTCCTCTTTATTTGTTGTTTCCATACCAAAATAATAACTCCATTACATCCTAAATAATTTTATGTTATTATAAATATGGTACAAACATATTCTATATTCTATCCATCCTATAAATGACAAAGTCACCATACGTTCATGTGTACGGCTTACCGTCTCCAAGTTGTGGTGTAGTTTGTTATTCAAACACTTCATTATTTGGATGGGTATAATAATTTTTATAACTAATGTAAATAATGAATATAACATGTTAATTATTCTTTATATATTATATTACATTCAATTACATATTATTTCACCATCAATATAATGATATTGTCGCCCGTGCGTACGTACAGATTACCGTTTCAACGATACGATGAGATTCATTTCCACATTCACCATTCAACGATGTTTATAAAAATATATATTATTAATAAGTATGTAATATATGACATAATAATAATAATTAATATATATATATATATATATATTTACTTACATTTATCTTATTCACTTACTTCCATTCGATAAGATATGAAAACGGAAAAAACATTTATGCGTACGTATGTCTACCGTCTCCATAAATGGTGTTTTCCATTTCATATATATATCTATTATAGATATTTATATTCTAAATATATATGATATATGAATCATGTGTTATATTTTGTAACTATGTAAATAATGACTTAAATGATACAATCAAGAATAACAAGTTAAAACATGTACGATAAAGAAAGTGATTATTACCCGAAATGTTAATTTAACATGGAAATCATTATTAAATGGGTAGTATAAAGTCATAAATTAATAATGTATGATATAATAAATATTAATATGGTTTTTTTATAATTTAATAACATACTATGGTCATTATACAGGAGTTCAAACGTTCCCTAGACCAAAGGAAAGTTCAAGGTAAGGGTTAATTCTACAATCTCTTCTTTATCCGAGGTTGTTTTTACATGAGTATCTACTTGGAACTATTTATCATACACATCTGTGTTTCTTAAAAATATTTTCCAAAGTAATATTTTAAGGTTTTATGGAAGGTAATCTTTAACTGGATCATCATTTTAAATGGTTTAAATATTTATTCTTCTAAATCATTCTCATTAATGTCCACGTTTTCAAAATGGGTTTTAAGGATTTATTTATATGGACATGAATGTTTTTAAAATGATAATTCCTTTAAAATGTTTCAAAGTGGAATGGTACACTTTGATTCAAAAATATCGTTAAATTTCTTACCTTTTAAATTGTGTTACTTTTAAATGTTTTCAGGAAAAATGGATTTTTTTTCGAAGAGTTTTACAAATCATTTTCATCTATGTCAACATCCTTTGATGGATTTTAAACTTATTTGAAGTTGATTTATTATGAAAAAAATCATCCATGTTGTATTAATGGTTTTGTGATATGTTTGACGGTGGAAGTGTTATTTTTATACCATTCATGGTTTATGAATAAAGAATTTACATTTTGTACGCCAGTATTAATACAACTGTTTATGTTATATTTCAATATTTTCATATGAGGAATGTATTGGACTTAGAAAGTGATGGTTGGAGGCTGCTATAGCTCCTCGATGCATCGATAGGTATCATTAGAAAATTATACATGGAATTGGATAAGTCCTTTCAAAATTTGATATATTGTTTTGGTCAAGGCCTTAATAATTTTTAGACATCTTGGTCAAGGCCTTGAAAAAATGTTTCAGAATGTTCGGAATTATACATTCCCTCATTATGAAAATAATATTGATAGTTCATGTGGTTGTTCAACTAGTAGAATACCCATGATTATAATCTATTATGGAATTATTTACTCAGCTCATATTCCTACCATAAGGTATTCATGTTTATTATCTATAAAGTCATGTGTTTTACATTATTCACCATTCCTAATGTTTATTTTATCTTCCGTTGTATTGATTACTCTTAATGACCATTTGAGCTCACCCCTTTCTTATGTTTTATTTTCACAGGATATGAAAAAGTTAGTTATGAGTGACTTTTTGGAATATCTAGGAGGATTGGATGTTTCTAATGGAATAAATTAGTGTTGTATTTATTTTCAAGTTGAAATGTTGAACTTATGTATGTATCTTGTTTCCAAGAATACTAAACTGATCAGTCCTTCATGACTTGTTTCCTTGTATCATGCCAATATTATGTAATAATGCACTGACTCTAGGTAACTGGGATTGGGGTGTTATAGTTGGTATGAGAGGAAGTTTATTATATACCTTGGAAACTAGATTTTTTAAAACAATAATTAGAGAACCTTACCCTAAGATAGAATTTGAGGATTATTATATAAGAACTTCCTTGAATTTTGGTAATGTATAGATTTTGTGAATTTTTCAAGCAATACATCCCTGTCTGGATACGATCTGGAAGTGGCAGATCTAGCACAAATGTACCTAGGAGTGAAAACTCTAAAAAGGAGTTTTAGGTTTGACTCGAGGTATCCTGGTACACGATAATGGGAATTGTTTCACTCTTGGTTATGACACTTTTGAGGGATATGCTTAGGATAATTCACATTTTCTTTACAAGCCATTATGAAGGATTTATGAGTAAATACTTCCTCAAAGAAAACATTTTATTATTATATATTATATGCATAATCTTTTCAAATTACATTAGGTATTTGACAAGTTTGGAATTATGAATTGCGATTTATAAACTAACCTGGTGAATCCCATTGTTTTGAAATGGCGCATATTAGAAGGAATTAGACTTCTAGAAATACGCAAGATTGAAATATTAAGAAGGATCATATCTTTCATTGTATTAAGACAACATTTAAAAGGGAAATATTCTCCCATGTATTCTCATCATATCAAGAAACTGTATCATGTGTTAATAAGATAAGTAAATAATTCTATCTATCCTATGGCTTTGAAGGGAAGCAATAGAAGAAAAGGATGGTAGAGAAAAAGATGGATAATGGGAAGAGGGGGAAGAAGGATTTTCCCCTGTGTGATAACTGTGGAAAGAGGAACCTTGGTAAATTATTGAAGGTAATGGGAGTTTTTTATAATTGTAGAGAAAAAGGACACCGAGAATTTGATTACAAGGGTAAGAAAAAGGTTTCAAATGTACAATGCTTCATCTGTAAGGAGTTGGAACACTACACAAATCAATGTCTAAATCATCAGAGTATGCCCCAAATGATTCTATTGGATAATAATAAAGTTATGATACTACCACAGATAAAGAGTAATGACTAGTGTTATTATGTTGTTATTAAAAAATTATTTCATTTGAGTGTTGTATCAATGATGTAATAGTTATATGAATTATGGAAATAAATAAGGATTGTACTACAGTACTATTTTATTATAGATTTGAAATTGTATGGTACCAAGTAAAGTGGCGCAGTTTCAGGTTAAATTTTTTGGAAAATACATGGTTGATGGAAAGGTAAACCATAATATGGTACTAATAATAAGGTAGTGATTTTGGAATTAGATATAGTTTATTTAGATAAATTATATTGGGTATTCTTGACTACCTTGGAACTGATTAATGGTTTGTTTATTCCATCATTGTTGGAATATTCAAATAATTTGGATATAAAGAATATATCTAGTATTCTATAAGGAAAAAAGGGAGAATAAATGTAATCAATAAGGTTTATGGTAATTTAGGGTATTACCATGTTTTAAAATAATACATGATGAAGGTATTCGTATGTTATTACGTGGCAAAATAGATCTTCATTTTGTTTACCTTCCTTATAAATTTTGTACTATGAGTTTGGAAAGAAGTATTTTGGATAAGTATAAAGGTTGGAGTGGGTTAAGTTTGACATTGGATACTATTAATAAGGTTAGATAATTTCTTAAGATTATTTTTGGATGTTTATAAAACGGGCAACCCAGAGGTCGGGCAACAACCCGTCGCATCCGGCAAGGTCGTGAGACTTGAACTCGCAACCGAAGGGCGACAAGGGTGGATCCCATACCACTGGAATACGTGATTTCTGGGTTTGTATTATGTATTTTTTTAATATTCTGACAAATGAATTATAAATTCATTATTTTCTGAACACTATACGATTAGGATAAATCGAATATTTTTGACTTCTATAATCTTTTGGAGTGAAAGATGGGTTTGTGGTAGAAATTACTTGAAGGATGAAACACTACTTTTCAAATGTATATATATATATATATTCCTATTATTATATGAATCAAAAAATTCTTAAACTTTAGGGATTGTATCTTAAAACCAAAAATGTGTTATCATAATACCATCTGTTTTGTTGAACTGATGATATTATACAACATCTTAGATTGATGGCTTTGAGGCCCTCAATTTTACACATGTTTGTGATTGATGACCTAAATCACTCCTTATAAATATTTATGTTTCCCTAAAATTATTTGTCTCTAATTTCCACAAATCTTCTCCTAATTGATATCATAATTTGGTGGTGATTTTTTCATTTCCCTTTCCCACATATTAAGACTAAATTTCATTAACCCAATTTCTGATTTTGGTTTTCCACAAAGGTATTTTTTCAATTTTTAGACATTTATTTTAGAAGAACAATTTGAAATTGTGAGGATGCAATTTATTTAATTATGTGATATTTTAACACCCCAAGATTTCATATTATGTTATCTCTTAAAACAAATTCAGTAACTTTCACTACACGCAACACCGAGTTCGAGCGCCCCACGACTTACCAAACTAGATGTTAAAAAAGAGGTTATGAATAGTATTAATTGAATTTTGTATTTAGTATACTCCATATAATTTTAGAATCCATATTATGTGTTTTTATACATAATATAAAAACAAATTCATTTTTTTCAAATAAAAGAAGTATTTTAAAAAAAATCCAATTTTACTGCCTTTTAATGGAGAACCTTTTTAAAACCCAATATTTGAAAATTTTATATATTAAATTAAATTAAATTAAATAATTATTTAGAATTGTGACTTAAAAATTTAGTTTGGATAAATATTTGGTACTTTTCTGATAACTTTCATATTTTGATGAATAGTGAAAAATACTGAATTTTAATTAAAAACAACTTTTTAAATCGAAATAATTTGTAGTGTTAAATGATATATTTGAGTGTTTTTAAATTATAATTTGATTATATTTTTATCATTTAATATAATTTATGTCATTGGATGTAATTTTACATTTAAACTAGACATAAACAAATGTAAAACTTTTGATAGTTGTTGTTTCTTAAAAACACGCTTTTTGTTTTGTCAACAAGAATTAATTTTAAATTAATTTCTGCCAATTATGTGTTTTGAATTTGAAAAAATTTATTCCATATTTTTAATTAGGAGTTCCAAATTGTTTAAATAATTAACTTTTATTTTTAGACATTATGAATATATCCTTCAGTAAATATTTTATTTACTATGGTTAAAGGGTAAATCTGGTAAATAAAGGTAAAAAAATATTATTATAATAATATCAAATTACCCTAACATATGTCCTATTCCTACTGGATGATACATGTACGACCATGATCATAATTGGGTTGATTTTGGGACCACATGGAGCCACTTGAGAGTGATAATGACACTTTATATTAATTAATTTAATGTAAAGATAAAAATCCCATAAACATATATCTTTTAGTAAAACAATTTCTAAATGGTGTCATATAATTTATATTTTCGACTATAAATATTAATTATAAATATAAAACTATTTCCTACATTATGGAATTTTATTTATAATTTTTATACCTTAAATAATTAATTGTTTTATGAAACAATGATGATGCAGTAATTACCTTATTAATGAAAGAATCAAATAAATGGTATTATAAATATTAAAAAAAATTAATTTCAAAGTTTTTATGACATAAAAAAAATTTATACAATAATATTACATGTTAGTATTGATTCAATGTATCGTTTTCTAGGTAATAAAGTTGTGATGACTTTCACAAAAACCAAATACTAAATAGTGTCAAAATTGACATAAATGAGTTCTTAAAACACATATTATATTATTAAATTATATAATATTCCTAAAAATATATGTTTCAGAAAAAGGGATTAAATAATATTATATATGTCATTAAGGAATCACTTTAGGTTCTCTTGGAAGTTTAGAGTAAGTTTATTATCCATATAGTGTAAGAATACAAGAAGACACGGTAAAAGATAAACCATTTAACTAAAAGTTAAATCTCAAAGATAAGGTTAATATGGTGGCCTAAACCTATCTAAAACCTATTGGTTGAGTAGTTTTAGACCCAAATCCACCTTATCCAAAAAATAAATCATTTTATATCCATTAGAAACAGAGAATTATTTTATTATAAAATAATATTTCAAGCTTTTCCTAAAGTGACCCTCACCTATCTTATAAAAGGGTACTTCCCATTCTCTCAAAATCACACCTCCAAATCCAATTTCCTCGGCCAAAACTTGACCACATATCCTACTAAAGTCCCTCAAATAAATGTAGAGTCCTTAATTTTATCATAAATCCAAAATAAGGAGCCTTTTTTATCAACTCAAATGAAAACACCCGAATAAGAGATAATAATTTCAGCACCCTCTTTCAAGTTATTTTCATCTTCCACTTCCTCTTTCCTTGTTGTTTCCATTCCAAAATAATAACTCCAGTATCTAATACATAATATGATGTTATTATAAATATTTTAAAACTATATTTTTTATTCTATCCATCATATAAATGACAAAGTCACTATACATGCGTACGTACGGCTTACCATCTCCACGTCGTGGTGCAGTTTGTTATTCAAACACTTCATTATTTTGATGGATATAATAATGAGTATAAATGATTTAAATATTAAATATAACATTTTAATGATTCTTTATATATGATATTCCATCCAATTCCATTCTATTTCACCATCAATATAATGATATTGTCTCTCGTGCGTACGTACGGATTACTGTCTCCACGACACGATTCATTCATTTACACTTTCACCATTCAATGATGATTATAAAAATATATATTATTAATAATTATATAATATATAACATAATAATCCAACTTAATATATATATATATATATTTGTGTGTGTGTGTCTGTACTTACATATATCTTATTCACTTACTTCCATCCAATATGATATGAAAACGGAAACAACGTTTATGCTTATGTAAGGCATACCGTCTCTATAAATGGTGTTTTACATTTCATATATGTATCTATTTTACATATTTATATTCTAAATATATATGATATATAAATCATTTTTTATATTATGGAAGTATTTAAATCATGATCTAAATGATACAATCAAGAATAACAAGTTGAAACACGTACGATAAAGAAAGCGATTATTACCCAAAATGTTAATTTAACATGGAAATCAATATTAAATGGGTATTATAATGTAATAAATGAATCATGTATGATATAATAAATATTAATATGATTCTGGTATAACATAATAACATAATATGGTCATTATACAAGAGTTTAAACGTACCCTCGACTATAGAAAAGTGCAAGGTAAGGGTTAATTCTACAATCTCTTCATTATATGAGATTGTTTTTATGTGAGTATATAATGAAAACTATTTATCATCCACATCGATGTTTCATAAAAATATTTCTAAAATGAATATTTCAAGGCTTTATGGAAGGGACCCTTTAACTAGATCATCATTTTAAATGGTGTAAATATTTATTCTTCAAAATCATTCTAATCAATGTCTACATTTTTAAAATGGTTTTTAAGGATTTATTTTTATGGATGTGAATGTTTTTAAAATGTTAATTCCTTTAAAAAATTTCAAAGTGGTATTAGACACTTTAATTAAAAAATTTCATTAAATGTCTGAATTTCTAAATTGTGGTACTTTTAAATGTTTTCATAGAAAGGGGATATTTCTCTCAAAGAGTTTTTATAAATCATTTTCATCTATGTTAACATCCTTTGATGGATTTTAAACTTGTTTGAAGTTGATTTATTATGATAAAAATCTTCTATATTATATTGAATTTTTTTGATATGTTTGACTGTGGATGTGTTATATTCTTACCATTCATGGTTTATGGATGAAGTATTGACATTTTGTATGCTATTTTTAATAGGAATGTTTATGTTATATTTTATGCTTTTCATATGAGGAATGTATTGGACTTAGTAAGTGACGGCTGGAGACCGCTATAGCTCCTCGATGCATTGGTAGGTCTCATGAGACAATTATACATGGAATTGGTCGAGTCCTTTCCCAATTTGATATATGGTTTTGGCCAAGGACTTAATCATTTTATACATCTTTGAAGAGGCCTTCGAAAAATGTTTCATAATGTTCGACATTATACATTCCCTCATTGTGAAAATAATATTTATGGTTCATGTGATCATTTGACTAATAGAATACCCATGACTATGGTTTATTATGTCATTATTTAATCATCTCATATTCCTGCCATAAATTATTCATGTTTATTATCTGTAAAGGCATGTGTTTTCAATTCTTTACCCTACCTAATGTTTATGTTATCTTACGCTATATTTATTACTCTTACTGAGCATTTGAGCTCACCCCTTTCTTATGTTTCATTTTCCCAAGATATGAAGAAGTTAGTTGTGAGTGACTTGAAGACATATCTAGGAGGCTTGGATGTTACTAATGGAATAAATTAGTGTTGTATTTATTTTCATGTTGTAATGTTGAACTTATGTATGTATATTTTTTCCAAGAATGCTAAACTGATCGGCCCTACATGAATTTATTCCTTGTATCATGCCAATATTATAAAATAATGGACAGACTCTGGGTAACTGGGGTTGGGGCGTTACAATATATCTTGTTTTTTTAGTGATTTATACTCTATTAAAGATAGCATAGTAACTTCACTATATTACTTATATGATCGCTATTAGACGGTAGCCTATGGAATATGGGGAGGAATACTTGGGGGAATATAGCGACATGAATATGACAGATGAGGGGGAATTAGGCCCATGTAATTAAAAAAATGTTCCCCATAAACAATTAATTTTTGAGTGTAAGGTGATGAGGGTTTAAATTACTCTATTTTATAGGACTTATAAAAAATTTAGTTCATTTTAATCCTTATCACTTTAGTTTAACACCCAGTAAACCTTTTTTAACCTTATCCATGGAAATATATTTTTATTATTTTGACTATTCGTTATGGAAAAAAAATTAAGTTGAACTTATTATCTAATATTAATTATTCTAATTCCAAATATGGAATCAATTTTATCAAATTATATTCATAGGAGTGGTGTAATGTAATTACAAAATAAACTCACAAACATGATTAAAGGATTTTTTCTAGAAATAATGTCGTCTCAAGTATAAAATTTTTTTATACCAAAGCATAGAATTGATTCTGATGTCCTTAATTTTATTTTTCATAATATAAATGAACAAACATTGATTTGAAACCATTTTAAAGAAAAATTTACCTTTTTAAATGCTTCAAATAAAACACAATTTTCAATAAAAATCCGTATTTGATAATATTTCACAAAAAATAAAACATTTCATAAATTTTTCAAAAAACACACACTATTATATTTTTGACCTGAAAATTTCAAAAATAAAGTTTATTTTGTAAAATTATTTTTCTAAAAGTAGAAGTAATTAATTATAATATTTTATCACAAAAATAAATTAAAACCATTTTGAGGAAAAATGTATTTTTGTAGAATTAAATGACGTTAAAAAAATTGAATTATTTTTTTCTTTAAATTAATAAAGAAATTATTGTTGATTATGTCCTCTTAAAATATATCTAATAATGTTCTTATTTCAATTCATACCTTCTAATTCAACAACTATGTTTTAAAAATCAAATTTAAATAAAATATTTCACGGTTGGATATACTCAGTATTAGGTGTAATGTATGATATCAAACATAGTTTTATTTATCTAAATTTCATGGTTTTAAAAAATCGATACAATCCTTTATATTTTATTTTTGGAGACCAATATAAAGTAACTGACTCTAGATATTCTCTTAGAAACTAGACTGAACATCAATATTTCTCATTGTAACTTGAACCTAGAAACATTAATAAATAATTCAATGATATATTTTTGGCCATGGATATACAAGAATAGTGATATTAGTTTTAAATATATAAAAACTATAAACTATAGTGAATACATAAAGGTTATCTTTCTATTTCTACTAAATGGGTTTTTAGAAACATGGTTGATGAATCTGGAACTATAGTTAGGAATAAAAAAAATTATTACATAAGTTTATAATCAATAGAAATGAATTGATTATAAATTAAACCATTCACCTATATATATTCTTTAATCCATTATAATACAAATTTTTTATGTGAAACCTAAAAATTTCAAACTATTTCAAATGTATTTTAAGAGTTAATTCCTTAATGGTTATATTGTTGAGTATGTTTTTCTTATAAAACCTCATTGATTTCAAAATACACATTTTTCACATTATATTTATAAATATTATAAAGCTCATTATAGTTTAAAAATGGCTCTTAGATCTTGGAATTATTGGCTCAACTATTTATTCAATTCTAATGGTTTTTTAAAAGGAATAGAAGATCCCACCATATTTATAAAATTAATTTTAATAGATGGTTTTTTAATTAAAATATCTATTGATGATATTATTTTTGAATCATCAAAAAAATTATGGGTTGAATTTTATAAAATGATACAAAATGAATTTGAAATGAGTTTAATTGGTGAGTAAAAATTTTCCATTGGTTTTCATATTTTCTATACCAAGGTATTTTTTTAATTCAAATAAAGTACATAAAATATATTTTAAAAAACATTGGTATGGATAAAATAAAAGGGAGTTACACTCCTATGAGAATAGACTCTAAATTTGATTTGGATGAAATTGGAAAACTAGTTTACCAAACAGCTTAAATATATATCATTGAGAGTGTACTATAATTAATTGTTATCTTTTCTAATATTATGTATAGCATTTCTTTGTGTTTCCCATTTTCAATAAACCCCATGGAATATCATATAAATTTAGATAAAATGGATTTCAAATCCCTCAATAATACAAATGATTGTTTACTGTTTTATTCTACATGACATCATTTTTGGTTTTTCGGTTATTATAATTCATATTTTGATATATTGAATCTAGATAAAAAACTCCTCTAGAATGTGTCACTTTTAGGAAAGTCTCTAGTATCATAGTGTAGTAAGAAACAAAACTATATTTTATTACCCACTATTGAGGGCGAATACATAGTTGTATATAGTTTTTGTGCACAAATCTATGGATGAAACAAATATTTCAACATTATGGATATCATTTTATACATGTCCATATAAATTATGACAAAAAAGTGTTATATATATTCATCTTTTATATCATTCAAGTACTAAACATATTAACATAAGACATCACTTTTTTATAGAGCATTTTTTAAAAGGTTATATCGCTATGTGATTTATTATAACTGAACATGAGATTTCTAATATCATTACAAATCCTAAAAATGTTGGTCGGTTGAGTTATATCAAACAAGAATAATGAATAATAAACTTTGTCTAATTATTTTACTCTATATTTTATAAAATTTAAAATTAATATAAGTTATTAATTTTATATAGTTTTTCAAATTTCTTTTAATATTTAATATGATAATAATAATTTACTAACTGTATATGATTAAGTTGTTTTACAAAAAAAATTATTTTTTGGTCAATCAAGTTGAATGTATGATCGATTGAATTGTTTGAATTTATTTTTGTTTTGCTAATTATTGCAGAAAATTACACTATGCCTCATTTTTTAGATATTTTTTATGTTTATATTTCATTTTAGGCTATTTATTCTATAATTTCTCTTTACTATTAGTTGGTCCCTAAAGGATTTTTAAATATACATCATTAGAATATAAATAATCTCTTATATTTCCGAACCAAATATTTATATTATTTTGACCTCTCATTATCCATATGACCTTAAAATCTCAATCGATGATAGCAAGGATGAAGAATTCTCTTGAGGATGTAACTCTGTAAGTATTGTTCACTTCTAAAAGATTTAAATCTATCTCCAATAGAACCCCAAACCATTAAATTTGCACCTAACATCTCATGAAGTTTTTCTAGAAAATGAAATGGTCTTATGGTTGTATAATTTGGTCAATTCTTAGTATGGATAGAAGTAATACAACAAGGCTGGACTGAGTGTTTCATGGGTAGTGAAAAACTATTTTATCCTTGTTTGGTAAATGAATTCTATGTGAATATTATTTTTAAAGATGCTGAAATATGGGATCACATTAAAAAAGTTATTTATGGAAAATAACATGTCATTTAATCAACCTTATGGGTTTCAATTATAGACGTACCACATAAAGGTAATTATGAGTAATTTCAAAGTTCTTAACTCATCAATAATTTCGAGTTTGAGTTTGAGAGTTCCTTATAATAAATGACTAGTAACAGAAACCGAATAATAAAAAATGTTATTGTGTTCAGTGGTGAGTGCATGATATTTATTTAGTTTATTTGGCATGAAATTTATCTTAGAAAAGGAAACTTCAACATATCAAGAATTAAGACTTGTTATTTTTTTTATTTGATGGTAAAAGGAGTACAGATAGGTCTTATCATATTTAGTATTAGACACATAGATAATTTGAGTAAGAAAACTTCTTAATTTAACTATTTACCTTATCCAAAGTTTATCACTGCTCTGTAAAATCTTAATACACATGTTCTATATGGGTATTGAAATTATACTACTTCAAGTGGTGTTTTTATGAATCAAACAACTTTCAAGAGAATGATTATTAGATGGAATCACTATAAAAATATGTGGGTTGATGATGAATACGAGTTGCATAATCATTTAAATCATATGAAGAATGCATATAGCCCTAGAGATACTATAGATTGAGGTTCATAACTTGATCAAGTGTTTGAATATGACCATTATTTAGATTGTAGTGAAGATTATTTTTAAGTTTATTTAATGGTAGAGTCTTGAGGGCTTGGGGAGAAATCTTGAATCGGTCTCCAAAACTTTAGAATGACGTAAAACCCATGGAAGGAGTAGAATCCCCTACTGGGAGAGTGATATAGGATCTTTTTTATCAAGTATTATATATTATAGGAGTGATGATAAGGAGACTTTGGTTCTAGATATTCCAACTATGTTTGTGACAAGTGGAGAACTGATCTTTAACTTTAGACCTCCTAGAGAGAAAGAATTTCCTAAGACCCATATCGTAGATTTGAATCCACTTCATTATAACAGTAATTGTGGGGATGATCCTGATGAAATAAGCCTACCCAATACTAGTAGACATGACATAACACTTATGTAATGATCTCAAGAGATAGTGACTCGGGCACCATGTTCTCCAATTATTATAAAAATTGAACGCTAGACATGTTAGTTGATGTTTATTTGAAAAATATATTTGGTTCAACTCCTAATAAACCATTTAAGACTTCTTCGCTAGTTAATAACACAAATTCCTCTATAAAAGGTGATCCTATTTATTATTTAACTCATTTAACATATATTATTAGTACATAAGATTCTAACTATTAAATTCAAAATACTAGAAAGCCTACATTTTACTCATCAAATGATGAAGGATCTATGTTGAGACCCAATAATTTTGTTTTTATTTAATCAAACCCAAATCCTTCTCATTATTATCTAGCTATTTTTACATCATTCCTTTCGTCATTTAATTTTCTTTAATTTAAAAATGATTTTTTGGAAGTGTTAAAGGAAATATTTTTGTGGTTGGGAAGTGCTGTTGAATTTTGAAAGAAATAAGATATAGATTTTAAAATTCCAAGTGTATTTTATCATATTTAGAATAAAAAACTTCCTAAATTTCATCATATAGATCATAAGGCTTAATATTTAATAGAACAATTTTGTGCATTCTAAGAAGATTTGGTATACATTTTGATTAATCTAGACTAGAGATATCTTAATGTGTTTAAATGTTCTTCTAGAAAACTGTTGATTTTCCTCCACCTAGTTCTATAGTTGAAGATTCTCTTCTAAGAACTATACATGATGATATTCATACTCCTTTGAAAATTTTCAAAGAGCCTAATAATTTTATGTACATCGACCTTGATTCCAATAGATATTTTTTTTTGATCAGGTTATGTCTATGAAAATTAAGACTAAAGGGAATAGCATGTTACAATGGTTCTTATCAAGTATTACCTTCATCATATTTCCACCAAGTCACACTTAAATTTCAGGCCCAGATATTTGGATACTGATTTAAGGATGCCTCATTTAACCCAATCCTTTATATTGATTGTGGAAAATATATCAGTAATGGCCCCTCTCATAGATCAGTTCATGATTAATAAGGATGAACTCAAACTAATTGTATAGTATGTGTCAAGATATGAATTTAACATCAGTCAGATTTTAGATCCCTATATTTATATATCTAACATAATAAATCTAGATCCTCCATCATTCCCATTACCAATGCTTCAATAGCTACCACTAAATCTTCTACAACTAATTCAACTCCTTTTATCCTCATTATTCTTAAATATATCTACCATATTAGACCAATTTCAAAATGAATTATGATTCCTGGATATTATCCTTCTCATTTACCATCAACTGCACCTTCTCATGCTAGATCTAAAAACAAAGGAAAAATATCTATTTACCCTTCCATGATTTGATCCCCTATATATTCTAATTTTGGTTAGGGCCTTTGATAGGGATGTTGTACATATTTATACTATTGGATGTTAATAAAATATATTTTATTCATTCTTAGATTCCTATATCTTGAATTTTATTCCTATCTTTTCATGTTTCTTAATAACATCATCTAATGTCTTTTTTATGTCTCGGTTATCATTATCAACCTCTCTTTACCAATATTTTTTATAATATAAAATGGTGGAATAAATAATGGATATAAAATTATATAATAATTATTTATTTAAATGGATTATTATTAAAATATATTTATCTATTTATTTCTTGATTTTTTATCATCAAAAGGGGGATCTTGTTCGATTATACAAGTAATTTCTTATTTTAATGATCTCAAATAATGTTTATATTATTTTTAGTGAAATATATGTTTTATGTTAGAATCTTTTGTTTATGGATATGTATGAAAATATTCTTCAGTGTTAGAGAATCCAAAAATTCAATGATTGGTCGTATTAAGAAACTCAAATGACTGCATGAACATACAAGTGATTGTAATTCAAATGATTGAAATCTCTAAGTACTCAATTAACCCTGAGATAACTGAATCAACTACAAGAAGGATTTTATTGATCCATGCAGCAATATTTAAATCAAAATAATTTTAAAAATGATGGAAGTGACAACAAGATAAAGTGGATCAACAGCAAGACCCAATTATGAAAGCTAATGATATATAAAATATTTTTTTAATCAAAAAAGTATCAGAGAAACTACTTGTTTTTTCCAATCAACCACATGATATATTCAAGAATCCACATAACATAGTCATAAGTCTTTCAAAATGATAAAGTGACTGTTTGGAATTCGAGTTACCATACAATCTGTCAAAATAATTAATCATCATTATGTAGTGAATCAATCGTGATAAATCAATACAACATGAAATATTTAAATCGACCAAGAATTTTTTTGATTATATTTTAATAATATATTCAAAAGATTATATGTCAACAATTAAATTTAAATTTAAAGAAATTAATACTATAAGATTTAATTCCAAGTATGAGGATATTTAATGAATATTCTTCAATGGATATTGTGTAGTATGGTTTAAGTATTTAATGGGAGAAACAGCTCATGTAGAAAGTGTGAAAGCGATTAGATATAGAGGACGGATATTGAAAAAATAATAAAATTCATGATTTTACTCCATTTCAAAGACATAAGACACTCTCTTTTATACTATTATTCCATGAAATATCTGATATTAACATTTAAATCATTACATCATATCTAATAAATTATGTAATATATTTATGAGGGAAGATAACGCTTCTAAACAATTGAAACTCTATTTATGTAAAACACTACATCAAAATTCATCTCTTTTCTCTTTGTCTCTATTTTACACAACTTTTGAGTATTTCATAGTTTTATTTTTACATTATTTAAATTTATATGCATGTAAAAAATTAAAAAGTAATCAAATACCCTTTTTTTATTATCCGTCATCTTTTTATTCCCATGAAAACCATGAAAGATGTTTTTTGATATCCTAGATATCCATTTGTGTTTTTTAACATGTATACCAAATATAGGTAGTGGATTATCATGTTTATATTAATAAATTTTATTGATAGTGGGTTACATTCAAGTGGAGAGGAGTCTGTCTAAACTTGAGGTTGAATCCCTTGTTTTAAGATTTCCATTGTGAGTTTATTTTATGTTTTTCTTATACTTTTTTAAATCTATTTTCAAATCAATTTACAAAAATCATACATTGGTATCTAAATTTTACTAGTTATATATCAACTTCTTGATGTGAGTAAAGTTATATAAGAAGATTGAGATAATCTCAAGTTATTGTAATTGAGTTTTAATCAAGATCTTAAGTGGTTATTTCAAAATATCCAACTAGTTATGCCTACTATACTAGTTAACTAACTACTTTTAAATATAGGGTATTTTTAAAAAAAATATTTTAAAATAATTTTTTTCTGAATTATCTATTAACACCACTTTTTAAAACCCCACTCCAACAAATAGTTTTAATTGAAATATATTGTCCCAATTATGTAAAGGTGATCAAGATGGAGACAATTACTACCCCATGAAGGCTTCTTCTATAATGGTTAGATTATTTATTCTACCTTGATTATATTGAGTTTTTTTCATTCATGTTTATCGGGAATCTAATATAATTTATGATGAATTAAATAATAATTGTTTGGTTATTATTAGTCTTATTTTGTTAAATAACTTATCTTATGGTTTGAGTGGATTTTCAGTTAGGTATAGATGTACAACTTAATATTTTAACATTTATGTATTACATTAAATTATAAATTTATAAGATCTTTATCTAAGACTCACCACTTATTTAATAATAATAATAATAATCTTTATCACATACAAAAGATTACAAACCATATTCACACACACCCCATTAACCCTAGTGGGTCAAGACTTACAATTCCAAATAATAATTGGAAGGAATAAAATGGACCTAATTTATTGCATATAGTGACCCAAAGGTCTAATTATTTTGGATGTCTTAAAGCCCGAGAATATATGACCAGAGATCCTAGAGGCCTGAAGTCTATTACAAGCATGAAGGAAATTATTTGCCTCAATTCTTTGTAAATCTAGTAGCATGTTGTCTTCCCACCTTATGTGCCTACCTGTGTCATTCCTTACCCACACCTTATCCCTCAGCTTTGATCTGCCCACAATACATTACTAAACCTCCACATGAATATTTTATGTCCCATTCACACTTTTATGGGAGAAGAACCATACCCCCCCCCCAATGGGGGGAAATGGCGTAGGTGATAAGGAACAGACCTTAACGCTGCCAATGTAGGTGTCGTGTGAGAGAGAGGGATTATTTTGGAGAAATATCATTTAACACCTTGAGAGATATTGGGTAGTAGGAAGAAATGGAGGAGATATACCCTCATCTATGTTTTAAAAATATTCTAATTGCATTAATCAAATAGGGAAGGTGGATTTTAACATGTATTAGACTTATTCAAATTTATATTTTTCTTTCCTTATCTATTCCCTTCATATAATTCGAATTTTTATTCATCCAAGTATTTTATTTTTTTTAGTTTGAATATAATATAGAGAAACAACCAATTTTGGAGAGGTATTTTTTTTATGGTAGAGTATTCATTGATTAAACACACACATACATACACCGCATTTTATTTATTGACATCATCATATTTTACTCCATCAGTATGTAAATAGTAAAAATTGAAAAAATAAAATTGTTTCATTAAAAAATTTCAAATTTTATTATTTAAAATTTATTTATTATTTTCCATTAATACTAATGAATTAACCCACTTTTTTACCTATGCAATTTAATTTACATTTTTCAATTTTAAATTCATGTGGAATGATATAACACATTGTTCTAGAATATAAATTATATTGATAATTTATTTACCCCAATTTTTAATGTGCTAATTTTTTTAATGTATATCACTTTAATTTTTTTCTTATACATGAATCTTTTAAAAAAAATTGCGGTATGAAATGAAATATTATACATTTTAATTATTATTATTTATTTTTAAGAAGAAATATATTTGATCATGAAATATTATTATTTTTATCATCTTAAAATATGATATTAGTTAAAACGAAAATCTTGGTCCAACTTCAATTGATTAGAATTTTTATATAAAATTATATATATAAAGATAATGGCTTTTTTGATTTGGAATAAATGTTATTTATTAAATATTATTGAAAAATAAATAAATATTGATTTCTAATACATTGGAATGTTCATAATAATTGGATCCAAGAAAATATATTTTATAAAATAATGTTTGTTTTTTTCTTTGAAAGAGAGTTTAGAGGAGATTTAAGATGTGTTTTTAATATAATTAGTTATTTATTCCTAGATTGAATGTTATATAAGCCATGAACACATAACCTAGATATTTTATTCAAAAATGATTCATGATTTGTGATTTATATCTGACTATTAATATTAGTTATGATTTCATTACGACTACTAGAAACATCTAGATGTGATTTTATTCTATCCATATGGTAACACCAAATGGGGATTCAAACAAGAAAGTTATATTTGGGGTAGGGTTATATTTATACTAGTAGGATGGTACCATTTAGAAAAAATTTGGTATTAACATTATAGACTTTATTTTTATTCCATTATATAATTGATATTATTTTATGTATGAGTGTCTATTACTTATAAAATAGGAGAGTATTTACATTTAGACAAATGTGTGATTTTTTTAAAAACTATGAATCATTTATATTTCATTAAGAAGAAACTCATTAAAATAAAGTTCATTATGTTTTCTATTTAAATATGATTCTTTATTTTAAAAATACTATTATAATTTAATAGATTGTGTTTTTAAAAAGAAAGATTTTGAGATATTATAATAAGGTAAGTTTATATACCCATCCCCTACATGTTCACTTTTTTGAAACTATAGTTATACTTTGTTATTTTTATTTAGGTAAGTGTAATATTTTCTCTCATTTATTTGAGTGTTAGTGGTATTAATTCCAACATATATCATGGATTTGAGGTTAGTGGAGATATATGGTTGATTCCATCAATATAGTTCTTTGGTTAAATGTTTTATATATTTTGTATGTACATTTATTGTATGTTTTATTTAATATATTATGTACATATACATTGATTTTTCTTACTAAAATTTTTGGTAAAATGTTTAAATTATTTATGTTTTTGATCAAGGGATAAAATTACATCAAAGAGTTTATTTATCACTCAATACATATCAATAAGGAAATCATAAGGAATGCTCTGAAGGAAAGTGGTGTGTAACTACCGGTTCTGAGTAATTTAGGAATTTTTTAACATTTTCTTATGTTATAGGGTCTTATGATTCTTTAAAAGGATGTTGGTATTAATAATATCCACATAGAAACATTATATAACTAGTATAAAAGACATAACATTCCATAATAATTAAAACACACATATGTGTAATTGCCACATACCTTAGATGATGTTCAATTTCTCATGTTAGACCAAAAGTAAAAATATTTATGATAAGATAAATATGTAATGTCTAGGAATTTCCTTGTATTTTTTTATTATATGGAATTATTTTGAGATCGCATGCTCTAACAGTATGAGATTCTAATGCCCGGTGAGCCTGAAATGAAATTTTTAATTTTTTAAGGTACATTCAGTAAACGTGCGAGTTGGTTTTTCTATCTTTTGAATCGGTGCTCGAATTGAAATTTTGTGGGCACTGTTGAACTCTGAACACTGTTATTTTCCTAGAAATAACTTAACTTCGGCCAACAAAGGCCGAATGAAAATTTTAATTTTTATACATTTTGAGAAAAATAAAAAAATAACTTAAAAAATTATTTTATTTCTTTTCTCACCGACGAGAAATGATGAGAAGAAGTTGCGGTGTAATGATGAGGAAGAAACGAGACACATTAATGGAGGTTATTAATGCATCATTAACACACATCATAATGATATTTTAATTACATTTAACAGCGATGTTGTTTTAGAAATGAAACAGTGTAACAACGCGACGTCGTAGCGTAACCGAAACGATGCGATGTGTTTTCATTTTAATAGTTTGACACGTTGGTGGAATGAGGATTAAAGTGTGAGGATTCTCTGAAGAACCACCGATGGATTTTTCCTCCCTAATATAGAATGAAAAATATTGGTGGGACGTCATCGACTTCGACGTACCTTGAAGAACGACAAACGACATCAACCTGTTAGACCCTCGAGGTTGAAGTGTTATGGAAATGAATGTCATTGAAGTAGGCATTTGATTTTGGTTTTATGATTTCACCATTCTTTTTTATAAATTTAAAATGAATATTAACCCACAAATAGGTTAATACGTAGATCATGCATTCTTGTGGGAGGGTTTCATTCTTGGGTTTTCTATTCAGGATTAATTTTATTATTGATTGAATGGTAGTCCCCAGTCCTTCCTCTATTTTAAACCTCTAATGCAGAGGGAGGGTCCGAAATGAACAAGGCATGGGTCCCTTTGCATGTTCTTTTTTCATGGTCATATCCTCAAATTAGTGGAAAGATGAATCTGGGGCCAAGGCATGGATGGTTGCTACCTGAGAGGCACGTAGGCATAGGCGGATCGAGAAATGGACCACTAGAGAAACTTCAATGGCCCACAGAATGAAACCTGACGTGCATGTGCCAGTGGTGGCCCATGACAGTGGCTGGAGGGTGCTTGTGGTGATGGCACATGGAGGCGGCTGTAGGCGAAGGTTAGCAGTGCGACCATTGGTGTGCCGCAGCAACACGGAGGAGTGGGGCCGACTGGCGTCGCCTAGAGGCGGTGGCCCACATTCAGGCTACTCGAGAGTCCTGGAGAGCCACAGTTTCTTGACCATGGAAGAGGGGAGGCCACTCTAGATGTGGTTCAGGAGAGAACCACATAGGAGGAGTATGTCGCATTTGGAAAGAGGAGGGTATGTGGCAGCGACTGCCGCATCCCAGGCACACACCACTAGTCCGCCCCTAGCGGACTAGGCTGCAGCTGGTGCAGCGCACCCTCAGCTGGTGGACCAGGATAGACCCACACCGGTGGACTATACTAGTGCCCAAAGGTGGAACCAGTTCAGGTAGGATGAACTCGCACCCATCGGGTGGGACCTGCGCCATTCGTGTCGGGCCGAATGTGACTGGGTCGCCGGGTGACCCGGCAAGCTAGACCCCTATCCAAACGAGGACGGGCCCAACGAGGCCCATTGGTACTGGAGAAATTGGACCTACCCTGACTCTAACTAGGTTCGGTTGGGACATTTGAATTAAACTGGGGTATGTGGGATCCCCGGTCTGTGTTGTTCAGGTTGATCTGGCGGGTTGGACCTGGCTTAGATGTAACCAACCCCTGTTTACCAAAACACCCATAACTTCCAAATCGGGCGTCCGATTGACAATTCGATTGTGGAGTTAGGACCCTCTAGATGAGGATGATATTTTTTTATGTTATAAGGAGACATACATAGAAGTTTACTTTCAACTTGTGGCTTGGGGGATCAATTCTCCTGGGATCAACTGTACAAATGAGCAATCTAGTAGACCTCAGTGGCCCAAAAGACCATTAGCTGTGTAGACCTCAGTGTCCTAGTAGAGATGTGTGGGCCTCAGTGGCCTGGAAAATGAGAAACAGTTGTGTGGACCTCAGTGGCTTGGAAGACTTCAATGAATCATCAAGTATGGGTCACTCCACAGTAAGAAACATTTTTACTATAACCAATGAGCCATTACTACTCTAGAATATAAATGGTGTGAGTTGTACTTGCTTTTTGTCTTTTCTTTGGGGATTATTTGTGATAATTATCCTTAGTGTGATGGGTTCCCCTAATGAGTACCATGTTACGCACCCCTACATGGGATTTTCTTGCATGAGTGGTGTCTTGTACAGATGACCGACATTTCGATGGAGGACGTGTTGGCCTAGAAGCAGGCTTGGCCCAACAGGATCAGGAGGATAAAACGCACTACTTCAGCTTCCAGTAGATACACTACTCTTACCATCAAGGGGATTTTTAGTGGATGGAAACCCGATTCCCTTTGTACTTGACTATTTTTAGTTCTTTTGTTGGGTTTGTATTCTGGACCACTAGTTTTCAGTTGTACTTATACTCAACACTTGTTTCAGTATACTTGTTTTCCTCTTTTAGTTTTTGGGGCATGGTTGGTTGTGTGTGTGCGTGAAGGTACTCAGAAAAATGACTCGCACTTTAAGGTTGAAAACTTCGGTGCTAGTATCCAACCCATGTCCTTTTGGAGGCAGGCTTGGGGTATATCACAACATAGGCCTCGGGTATGGGTCGTGACAAAGTGGTATCATTGGTGTTCAATTCTAACTCCTAGATCGAGAGCCTTTTGTTTTTATTATGGTTTAATAGTGTAAAATGTTGTGATTACTACTTCTAGATTCGTGGAGTCTAGTGTTGGTGCAACAACTGATGTATCCACACACCATCACCTTGAATTCATCTTTTCAGCTGAATGCATAAAAACACTGGTTTAGAAAAGTGTCTCCTTATGTTCTTTTTGAATAATAGTCAGCTCACCAGGTATAACCTTATGATTGTGGTACATCTTGATATATTTCATGATGCCTCCATGAAAAGAGATAGCTAGGCTTCCAATATGTAGTCGGGAGGAGGAAGACAGGGGGCGAGCTCACCTTCAGGCAGAGGAGGATTATGACCACAACAGTCCAGAGTTGATTCAAGGTATGATCTATGTATTCTCCACCCTAGATATTGTTCTTATAGACATAGGTTCAGGTCAAAATTTCCATTCCATATATTTCGTTTAGAGCTATTATATTCTGGTGGATCCATTGTCTTGATCCTTACAGGTAGAGACTCTTATGGGAGTGGACTCCATAATTACACATCGGTGTCAGAAGTGTGAGCTTACTCTAGGAGGAGAGAGCTTCAGCTATGATCTCCTAGTAGGAGTATTTAAGGATTATGATTTCATCTTTTTTGTGTAGTAGTTATCAATATTCTATGCTTAGATAGACTATTTTAGTAATATAGTGCGGTGTGTCCACAGAGATGCGACCAGGTTTTCCTTCACCGGCAAGAAAGAAACCCTTGTAGCACAAGACATGCTTTCTTAGAGGAGGGCGTAGCTAATCACTCACCAGTTGGCTAACCCCAACCTTTGTGTAGTTGATGATAATATTACTAGATTTCTTGTAGTTGTGGATGATTATGAGGGTTTTTTTCCAATGGATTTTCCAGGACTACCTCCTCGCATGGGAGGTTGACTTTTTCATCAATCTGTACCTTGGGACGGCACTGATATCCACAATGGCATATCAGATGTCTCTCACAGAGCTTTATTATATGAGGGTACATCTGGAGGTCTTGTAGGAGAAGGGGTTCGTAAGGCCCAGTGCTTCCCCATGGGTAGACCCAGTGTCATTTTCCAAGAAGGTAGACGAGAGTTTGAGGTTTTGTGTGTAATTTGGGCGCATGAACCAGGTGACTGTGAAGAACTAGTATCCACTGCCTAGGAATTATATCCTCTGCGATTAGAAAAAGGGAGTGAGGTGGTTCTCGAAGATCTACCACATATCATGATATCACTAGCTTCGGGTATGGGATGAGGATGTACTGAAGACAACCATCTGGTGCCGGTACGGAAACTAAGAGTTCGTAGTGATTCCCTTTGCATGACCAATGCCCCAACAGTGTTGATCGGACTCCTAAATAGTATTTCCAGCCTTACCCTGACCGGGTTGTCATGGTCTTCATTGAAGACATCTTGGTGTACTCAGCGTCGGAAGGGGAGTACGCTACACACTTGTGGATAGTCCCGGATACACTTTGATAACACCAACTTTATGGTAAGCTCTCAAAGTGTCAATTCTGGATTCGGGAGGACTAAATTTTGGGTTATGTCATCTCAGAGGCTGGAGTTGTAGTGGATCTGGTGAAGATAGAGGTAGTTTTCTCTTGGGAGCCACCCAAGAGCATTACTAAGGTGAGGATAATTTTGGGGTTGTTTGGTTACTATCAGAGGTTCATGCTCAACTTTTCCAGAGTGGTAACACCCTTATCGGCTTTGATATGTAAGGGAAAACCCTTCCTATGGATGTAGAAATTCCAGTAGAGTTTCCATGAGTTGATCCAGAGACTGAATAGTGCCCCCATCTAAAGACTACTAGAGGAGGAAGTTGAGTACATAATTTTCTATGATGCATTAGGGACCTATGCAAGTTTTTTCCTAATGACATAGTGAGGAATTATCACATATGTATCACTGCAGTAGATGCAGAATGAGTAGAACTACACGACCCATGACCTGGAGTTAGCAAGTGTGGTCTTTTCCTTGAAGATGTGGAAGCACTACTTGATGGGTGAACGCTTTATAGTTTACTCCAACCATAAGAGTCTCAGGTATATATTCTCTCAGAAGGACCATAACCTGATATTACAGTAATGGATAGAGTTCCTCCATAATTATGACTTTGAGATAGTCTACACTCTTGGGAAGGGGAATGTGGTAGCAGACATTTTTAGCCGGAGGAGCGGTTTTCAACTACTGAGTGAGGTGACGGAGTAGCTATCCACAATGTAGATATCTTTTGTGGATGATGATGGAGTAGCTTATGTTCAGTCTATGACTGTTACTCCCCCACTCTTACAGTGATCCAGGGAGTCACAACTGGTGGATGTTGACTGCATGGCCTAATGAGCTCAATTACACTCAAAAAATGCACTTAATAGATGTTTTATAGGTGGGGATCACGTCATTCTTTTAAGAGGGTAAACCATAGTACCATTGTCATTGCAGGAGGAGGTATTGAGGGAGCTCCATACAGCCCCTTTGGTGTTACATCCTGAAGTGGTGAAGTTGTACCAGGACCTCCGATGTCAGTACTGGTGGCCAGGAATGATGAAAGTAGTGGAAAAGCTCATCTCACGACGCCCAACTTGTCATCAGGTGAAGTTCGGGCATCATGTTCCAATAGGCATGGGTCAGCCACTTGAGTTACCATAGTGGAAATGGGATAGTATCACGATGGACTTCGTGATGGGGGAATCACATACATCCAGATTTCGTGATTTTATCTGGGTGATCATTAACCGACTCACCAAGTCAGTTCACTTCTTACCCTTCTGAGAGTAGGGAATAGTAGAGGGATTAGTATGTCCTTATGTTGAGGAGATAGTTCAGATTTATGGGGTGCCTTCGATGATCATCTTAGATCACTATGCATGCTTTACATCCTGGTTGTGGAACAAGAGGCATTTGAGACTCATCTGTGCCGGAGCGCAGTTTTTCATCCCTAGATGGATGGTCAGACAGAGTGGACCATACAGACCCTAGAGGACAAGTTTCGTTCTTGTGTACTTGATTTTTTTCATAGTTTGGAGGACCACCTGGTACTAGTGTAGTTTTCATACAACAATACATGTCACTCTACCCTTAGTATCGTATTTTTTTAGTCTTTGTACGAGTGGCCATGCAGATTACCTCTATGCTGGACAGACCCAGGGGACTCGACACTCATGGTTCCAGAGTTGGTACAGGATACAACTAAGAAGGATCAAATCATCCAGGAGTGGATGAGGACTGCACAAATCAGGCATAATTATTATGCTTACAGGTGACAGAGACCCATGGAGTTTGAGGAGTCAGACCATATGTTCCATTAGGTCTCACCCCGATGAGGATTATAGACATTTGGATGGGGAGGAAAGCAGTCTCTGTGGTTTATCAGAACTTTTTAAATCTTGATCAGAGTTGGAGAGGAGTAATACAAACTAGATCTCCCCCACATATGCACTGGGTGCATGATGTTTTTCTTGTGTCGCAGCTAAGAAGATACATGCAGGATCCATCGCACATCATCGACTGCGGTGAGCTGGACATTGACAACGGGGAAACATTACCGAAGTTCCTAGTTGAGATATAGGATTGATAGATGTGATTCCTACATGGGATTTCTATTCCTCTAGTGTGTGTTTGGTGGTAGCACATGAATCTTTAGGAGAGTACATGGGAGTGGGAGGTTCATATTCATGCTCAGTACCCCCATTTGTTTGATTATCGCTTGTTTTGGATTTCAGGGACATAAATCTCTAAGGTGGGGAGAATTTAATGTCTTGGAACATTCATGTAATTTTTTTAAATTATATGGAATTATTTTGAGACCAAATACTTTGAAAACATGTGATTCTGAGTCCTGGTGAGCCCAGAACAGAATTTTGAACCTTTTTTATGGTACGTTTAGTAAATGTGTGAGTGGGTTTTTTTAACATTTTAATTGTTTCTTAGATCGAAAATATGAGGGCACTGGTGACCTCTGAACACCAGGATTCTCTTAGAAATGACTTATCTTCAGACGACAAGGATTGAATGAAAAGGTTAATTTTCATACTTTTTGTGAAAAATAATAAAATAATTTTATTTTTATTTTTTTTTCTCATCAAAAAATGACGAAACCGTGACCCTACAGTACAGCAATGAGGCAGTGATGAAACAAATTTATATATTTCATTAATGGTCCCTTAAAATGTAGTGTACTGATGATTTAAATATGTTTAATGGTGTAATGATTCGATGTCACAACATAACAAAAACGTTGCGATGTGTTTTATTTTTAATATTTTGATTCATTGGTGGAACGAGGATTAAACTGTGAGGATTATCTGAGGAACCTCAGATGAATTTTTCCTCCCCAATGAAGAATGACTAATACTGGTGAGACATCATTGACTTGGATGTACCTTGAAGAACGACGAATTCCATTGACCTCTTAGAACCTTGAGGATGAGCGCTACAATAATAAAGGCCAATGAGGTAGGGGTTTGGTTTTGGTTTTATGATTTCCCCAATATTTTTCGAAATGAAAAATGTGTATTAACCCAGGAACAGGTTAATCTATGGATCATGTGTTCTTGTAGGAGAGTGACGTTCTTGGGTTTTATATTTCGGACTAATTTTATTATTGATGGAATGGTAATTCCTGGACCTTCCCCTATTTTAAACCACTAACGCAAAGGGTGGGGGATGACATGAACAAGGAATAGGTCCCTCTGTATGTGTTTTCTTCAAGGTTGTATCCTCAAATCGGTGGATGGATGAATTTAGGTCCAAGGTAGGGATGATGGCGACCCGAGAGCCCTGTAGGCGCAGAAGGATCAATAAATGGACCACTAGATCATCTCTGGTGGCCCCCAAAAGGAACCATCAGTGGCAACCATGGGTGGAGGTAGGTGGTGCGCCCATCAATGCATTGTGGCTTCATAGAGGAGCGGTTCCAACTGGGACCACGTGGAGGAAACGGCCCATGTCCGGGCTGCCCGGTTGACCAGGAAATCTGTGATCGCCTGACCGCGGTTGAAGGGAGGGTGTGGCCCATTGGTCGCGGCAGGCACTATATGTATTACCAGGTAGGATCCGCATAGGTGGAGAGGCTTTCTCCTTACAGGGCACATACAGACAAAGGATGGGATGCAACGGTGGATGCCGCGTCCTGGCTACACACAGTAGTCTACCCATAGTAGACCATGCTCTAACTGGCGGGCCATACCCCCAGACAGTGGGCTGGGCCAGAACCCCACCAATTGGGTTGCACCCACACTGATAGACCAGACCTGCTCTCTTTGGTCCAGGCTAAACAAGACTGGGTCGTCGGGTAACCCGTCTGGCTGGACCCCTGGCCAAACTGAGCAGGGACCAACGAGAAAAATTGTGCGTGGCCAACTAGCCAGGCCAGACCTGACCTAACCGGATTGGTAATATGTTAGGTCATGTCAGTCAAATTAAACCTGGGTATGTGGGATCATCGGGTCGGGTTTTTCATGTCAATCTGACTGGGTCGGACTGGGCCTAGATGTAACCGTCCCCTATTTACTAAAATTCCCATAACTTGCAAACTAGGATTCAGATTGATGATTTGTTTGCAGCATTGGGACCCTCTTGAAGAGGTGGATCTTTTTGTATGATCTATAGATAATTATATGAAATATTACATTCAACATGTGGATTGGGGGAGAGGATATCCTACGATCAAGTCTGCAAAAGATCAGTAGTCGTGTCGACCTCAATGTCCCGGAATACCAGCAGTTGTGTGGACCTCAGTGGCCTAGTAAAGCCATGTGGACCATAGTTTCCCGACTAACAACTAGAAGTCGTGTGGACTATAGTGGCTTGGTAGGATTTAGGGACCCATCAGGGATAATTCCCTCAATAGAACAAAACTTTTTCACTATAACTGATGAACCTTTCCTACTCTAGAATATACCTAGTGGGAGTTATCCTTACTTTGTGGATTTTATTTGTGGTTTATTTTTTGTTATTATCCATAGTGGTCTAGGGTCTCCTACCGAGTACTATGAAATTCACCCTTTCACGGGCTTCACCCAAACATGTTTTCTTTTCCGCGGATGACGGACGTTTCGATGGAGGACTTGGTGGCCTAGGAGCAGGCAGGGCTGAGTATGATCTGGCAGACAGGACATACTACTTCAGCTTCTAGTATCTATACTTCTCTTATCATCAAGTGGGGTTTTCAGTGGATGGATACCTGAGTCCATTTGTACTTTGCTATTTTTAGTTCTTTTGATGGGTTTGTATTCAGGATCACTTGTTTTTAGTCGTACTTTGTACTCAGTACTTGTTTTAGTATACATTATTTCCCCTTTTAGTTTGTGGGATGTGGTTGGGCGTGTGGGTGAATACAGGTACTCAGGAAAATTCCTTCCACTTGCAGGTTGATGCCTTTGGTGCTAGTCACCAACCCCTGGACTTTGGGTGGCGGTCTTGGGGTATGTCGCCGCACGGGCCTCGGGGGACGGGTCGTGGAAAAATATTTTATAACAAATACCAAAATTATATAATAATTTAACTACTAATATTTAGTCCCATTATTTATATAATCAAATAAATCTTAATAGTGAAATTACTAATGCTAAAATGGATGTAAATATTATTAGCCTCATCTATACATAACTAAAAGATCTCAATCACCTAAAGTGATTTCTAAATTATATATTTAAATTAAAAAAATTCCATATCATATTTTACCATTATTAGAAGAGAAAAAATAATAATAGTAATGATAGGTGAAGGAATAAAGGATACCTTAAACTAATGTGAAGAATCTAACAAAAAATGTAGTGGAACTCATGAAAATAACGAGGTGAATGGGGGGATATGGGTTATGATAAAAATTATTCCATGGGTCTTTGTTCATTTAAAATAAGGGGGATATATTATGGTGAAATAAACTACATTTCATTCATTAAGAATGGTTCTAGGAACCAATGTGTAACTAGAATCTCTTTTCGATCAACCAATGGATCAACTAGTATAAAATTAAAGTCCAATAGATCCCAGTGCCAAAATTAGAGGTGTAAAAACATGTTTTATCCGATTGTATATCTATAAAAACTCTATTAGATAACTAGTAGCCATATGTAACCACTATTATTCTTTTACTCTAATTGAAAAACTCTAAAAATCACTCATAAGATCTTCTCCTCGTTTACTACCTTATCCATATCCACAATTTAGACTCCCAATAAAAATAAATGATATTTCTAAATCAATATAATTCTAAAAATTAATATTTTATAGGTTTTATAAAAAATGGAAATATGATTTTTCATAATTTTGGTAGCACCCAAATTAAATTTTTTTTAATTATTTAAATACATCAGAAATAATTTTATGTGGGGATTTCAAAAAATATTTTGAATAAGAAAGGAAATTAATAGTAGTAAAATGGATATATAGGCATATTGATATGAAAAACAAGTATTTAAAAGTAATTATTATAAAATAAATACTATAACATAAGGTTTGTTTGAAAAAAAAATATATCCCTTTTCTTGATTTCACATATTAGGTTAAGAATAAATCCTTAAATCCATGATAACTCCTCAAAATTAAAAACAGAAACAAAATAAAGAGGATTTAATAGAAATATAAAAAGGATATAAGACTTATTTAGGAAAGGGAATGAAATAAATAATGAGATTTTAATATTGTGTTTAGTGTAACAATATGTAAAATTAATTGAATGGATCATTATATTATCACCTTAAGTATTATACTTCACTCATTAGTGATCCACTATATACCATAGTGATCTAAAAAAATTATTTCTAATATTATTCAAATATAACTAATAGACCTATATATTTTCATTCTTACATGAGGATTATGATGTCTTATATAACATATTCTATTACATCTCAAAAAAATTATTTTAAGTTTTTTACTAAAAATTTAAACTTTTCCACAGTTATATAATTTTTCACAGAAAATATAAAAATAATTAAACCATTTAACGTATTCAAATAATTCTTAAGAGAAATATATCATTTAAATAATAATATTTTTATATTAGAATGGGGTGAGAAAGTGAATTATTTTTTTATATAAAAATTACTTAACAATGAATGGAATCCTATATTTTATATTGATATCCACTTATTATATGGAAATACCATTGAAGGGTATGTTGTTTAATGGTGGTACATTCATAGAGTGGTTTGACTGACATGGTTATGGAAATTATCTCAATTGAATTGAAATAATCCCTCATGTGGTTTCCATAATTCATTACTTGTTGGATACTATCTTAGAATTTATATAGACAAACTTTTAGTGACTTTACCTCATTCAAATGAATTGTTTGATGAACTTCATATAGGGTATTCCTACTGATCAATGTCATGATTCCTTTATTTTATAAAAGTTCAACTATTTTATTTCCCTCAATTGCATATTTTTATTTAAAAAATAACGTTATTAAGAAAATTTTAGAAACTGTTATATAGAAAAATATTTATCCCACTAAAAAGTTCATATATTCGATAAATTACCCCATGAGTTCCCATAAAATCACCCAACAATATTATCTTAAATCAAACTTCTTTTTTCATACCTCTATAGTTAAAAATTATTATTCCATTTATACTATATTTATTTCAAAATTCAGTGATATTTTTTATTATTTAACTCATGGGATACTACGGGTCAAGAGACATTCATATCATAGTTGTGTTATTTATTTATATTTATTTCCCACATATATTTTTATTCAATATAACAAATACCTACCTAAAAATATATTATTTATTCATACAATTTATTTATTTTTTATTTAATATTATTAATTTATTTTCTTATTAGATTTATTTTATAATTAGGTGATTTTTTAATAAAAAACACCCAAATATTTTTTAGAGGATGATTTTATATATAAATTTTTTATATCATATATCCTCTATTAAAAAATATCATCCATTTATATATCAAACCATTCATATTTTATATTAAAATCTAGGGGTACCTCATATTCATTACTTTATTAAGATATTATTTCCCTTTTTAATCATTTGTTTCCTATTTAACCCATTCATCAACTTCGTTGTTCTGATATAAAACACATAACTGTAACACCCCGACCCCAGTTACCCAGAGTCGGTGCATTATTTTAATACATTGGCATGATTACAAGGAATCAAGTCCTGAAGAACCGATCAGTTTAGCAGTCTTGGAAAATAAATTACATACATGAATGTTACATTACACTTCATAACATACTACATAGCATAGATAGTGCTTTGAGAACACCATCATTCCCTTGCCTTAACCCTGCATATCAATCACAATACACTTCTTGGAATCTTGGGAAAAATAAAAAATAGAAAGGGGTGAGATCAAACGCTTAGTAAGGCTAAGTAATATAGTGGAAAATGACATAAATATTAATCATGGTAAATAATTGAAAACCACATGCCTTTAACAATAATAAACATGAATACTTTTATGGCAAGATAATGAGCTGAGTAAATAATTCCATAATAAAACATAATCATTGGTATTATACGAGTCGAATGACCACATGAACCATCAATATTATTTCCATAATGAGGGAATTTATAATGCCAGACATTATAAAACAATTTGTCAAGGCCTCGACCAAGACTTCTAAAAATGATTAAGGCCTCATCCAAAACCATATATCAAAATGAGAAAAGGGCCTCGGCCAATTCCATGTCTAGTTGTCTCATGAGACCTACCGATGCATCGAGGAGCTATAGAGGGCTCCACCTGTCACTTACTATGTCCAATACATTCCTCATATGAAAAGGAGAAACTTAACATAAACATTCATATATGAACTCGGATACGAAATGTCAATAATTTAACCATAAACCATGAATGGTATAAAAATAACACATCCACAGTCAAACATATCACAAATCCTTCAACACAATATGGAAGATTTTTATCATGATAAATAAACTTCAAAACAAGTTTAAAATCCCTTAAAGGATTTTGACGTTGATAAAAATGATTTGTAAAACTCATTGAGATAAATTACCCTTTTTCATGAAAACATTTAAAAGTCACACAATTTGGAAAAGAAGTCATTTAAATACATTTTTGAATCAAAGTGTCCCATACCACTTTGAAACTTTTGAAAGGATTTAACATTTTAAAAACATTCACTTCCATATAAATAGGTCGTTAAAACCATTTTGAAGACATGGACATTAATGAGAAAGATTTAGAAGAATAAATATTTAAAACATTTGAAATGATTTTTTAGTAAAAAGTCCCTTAAAATAATCCCTTTGAAACCTCTTTCATAAAAAAAAGGACATGGATAATAAATATTTCCTAGTAGATACTTACGTAAAAACAACCTCAGATAATAAAGAGATTGTGAAATTAACCCTTACCAATTTGGTAACTTACGAAACATACACCCCATGAAAGAGGTATCATAAAATGAATATGTAAATAAACATAAATTAAATTGTATTATATAAATAATACAATTATTGGCAGTACATACACCACACAAAAGGTAAGAGTGGCAATATGGCACGAATCTCACGGGAATAAGAAGTGAGATGAAAACCCCTTACCTTGTACTTTTCCTTTGTCGAGGGTAAGTTAATATCTTATATAATGGTTAAATTATTGTTACTAAATTATACAAGAATTATATACATTAATATGATATCATATATGATATTTTAACATTTATTTGTTAATAATGTCTTATTATTATCATCGTTTCGGGTATTAACTTACTCGTTTTATTTTATATGTTTTGTTACATAAGCCATGTTTTTTATGGATAGGTTGTATCTTATACATATCCAGAATGATATCAAGTCCTTAAACATTATTTTTAATCATAAAATTATAATTATACTTGAATGGATATGATGCGGAATGAATCTCATCGCGTTCATGGAGACGGTAGTCCGTACGTATGCACAAATGCTACTTCCATTTCATTTTTTAATTTAAAGGGAATAAAAAAGAAAATAATAAATAGGTATATTATTATTACAGTATAATATAATATCTTATATGTGTTACTTAAGTTCATTAATACCATCCTTTACATGTTCAATGTATGGTATAAACGAGCCATATCACTTTGAGGGGGCGGTAGTCCGCACTTCCTCAAATGAAATTATTATATACATATACAACATGAAACAAATAATGGTATGAAATAAAATGGAATTAAAGAAGATTATATATAAAATAAATATCATTAATATCATATTTAATTATAGTTCCATCATAATGTCCACCATGAGAGGTGGTAGGAGATAATTTAACAATCATTTTCATGAGGCGTTTGGTTTCCACCCACAGAAACATTATGTTCTTCACCCATTAGATGGAGGTGTGCGTAAGTGTAGTCCGAATACTTCTCATAACAATAACCTAGTATATTTAGGATACTGGTTTTGTTACAAAAGAAAATAATGAGAAGATATTTGGGGTTGTAGAAGTAAAATAAAAGAAAAGAAGCTAAGAGAAATTGCTACCTTTAATTGGGGTAACTCCCTTTGTTTTGAACCAAAAGGGACTCTTGAAGTGCCTTCTGCCTAATGTGAGGCTTCTAGGAGGAGGAGAGGGATGTAGGGAGCTTAATTGGGCAGAGGTAGGATAAGGAAAAAGGCTTGAGATGTGTGAGTAATTGGTTATAATTGGTGTCCTTTTATAAGGGGGGAGGGGCTCTTTATGAAAAACTTAAAGTATTAATTTATAATAAATTCATATTCGGTTTCTAATGGATCCAAAGTGGATTTTTCAAAGACTAAGGTGGGTATGAGTCGAAATCCTTTCACCCAATATATTTTATATAGGTTTGGGTAATTATATTAACCTTATATTTTATTTTTAACTCTTGGTTAATTAGTTTGACACTTACCATGTCACTTTGTATTTTTATATTATATAGTTAATAAACTCCCTATATACCTCCAAGAGACCCCAAAGTGGTCCATTAATGATACACCTATCATGATAAAGGTCATTTGGCCAAACCATATATTTTTAGGAATTTAATATCAATTACAAATATAATATTTGTTTTAAAAACTCTTTTATGTCAATTTTGACACTATTTTGTATTTTGTTTTTTTGAAAGTCATCACAACTTGATTACTTCAAAAAAGACACATTGAATCCTCCCTAACATGTCATAGTCACTTAAAAAATTCGTTTATTTCATAAAAACTTTGAAATTATATTTATTTTAATATTTATATTACCATTTATTTCATTCTTTCATTATTAAGGTAATTACTACATCGTCATTGTGTCATAATTAAATTTCATTATTTAATGTCTAAAAATTCTAATTAAAATACCATTATGTAGGAAATCTTTTCATCTTTATAAATAATATTTTTAATCTAATTTATTTTATGTATAACCCTATATGAAAAATGTTTTAGTTATTAATCTTTGACTTTAACTCTTTTAACTCTTCTTTGAATTAAATAATAATAAATGTCCTAATCTAATCCAAGTGGACCTAAAGGGTCATATTTTATTCCTATGGTTGTTTTTGGTCGAATTAAACTTATCCAATAGAATTAGGAGATGTGTTAGGGTAGTAATAATATCATTATTACCCTTAATTACCCTATTTACTTTTTACCGTGGTAAATAAAAGTAAAAAAGTAACTATTCACCAAAAAATATTTTTATATTATTGAACCACATTATACTCCTTGATATTAACCGTGTATCTTGGATTTTTGAAATTCCACTCACATAAGTGGTAAAATTATGTTTTATGTGAATTTACAAATTCTCCTAGGAGGTGGGTAAAAGACGATTAAAAGTTCGATAAAATTTTTATATATCTAAAATTATTATAAACTGACTCCAATGAATTACATTGAACATATATAGGTATTATGTATCTATTTTTACATTAAATAATTTAAATAAAATAAATAATTACTTAAATAAAAATTCGGTTTTAAACTATAACTCAGTGTTTTTCAATATTCATCAAAAATTAAAAGTTTTCAGAAAAATACCAAAAATTTACCCTAAGCTAATTTTGATATTTTGAATCCAAAAATTAAGTCCATTTTTAAAGATAAGATATATAAATTTTCCAAAAGTGGGTATTACTATTCATAACTGCTAGTTTGATTGGTTGTGGTGTGTGTTCAACGCACGCTACTGTATAGAAACGTACCATAGATTCTTGGGGTGTTACATTCTCCTCTCCCTAAATAAATTGCATCCTCTCAATTTCTTATCGGTATTGGAAACCTGGGGTTAACATTTCAAATTATCTTAGTTGAAATCCCAAATCAAAAAATGGATTAATGAGGCCTCTATTTAAAATAAAGAGTGGTAAGTATGAAGGTTACCGAAAATAACACATACTAGGGTTCCATGTAGGAAAACAATGATATGAAAGAGAAATATAACCATCAATATCTGATGGAGAGTGGTAGAGGACATGGCTATGAAAAGGCCAACAATCACAAAGCCATAAATTTGTGATGATCTAAGGTAGTGTCTAGGACAACGTTTTTGTTCTAAGTTTCTTTTCTTAATGTTGAGGAATTTATTTATGAGATTGGATAAAATCAGAAGGAGATATACTGACTTTATAATTAGAGTTTTATCTATTACTAAATTTCTACCGCAAACTCATCTTTCACTCCGAAACATAATACAAC
Source organism: Viscum album (assembly GCA_963277665.1). NCBI lineage: Eukaryota > Viridiplantae > Streptophyta > Magnoliopsida > Santalales > Viscaceae > Viscum > Viscum album. The sequence continues at coordinate 1,060,058,204 of OY728133.1, forward strand.
TCAAAAATATTCTATGTATCCTAATCGTATAGGGTTCCAAATATAATGAATTTATAATTCACATATCAGACCCTTTTAAAAAAAATACATTATAAAATCTAGTGACTTTAGGTAGTCCAGTGGTAGGCGATAAATCCCAATCGCACTATAGTTTTGGGTTCGATTCCCACAGCATTTTCCGACACGATGGGTTGTCACACGGTCTGCATGTTGTCCTTTTATAAAAATCTAAAAATAACCTTTCAAACTTAATCTATTCCAACCTTTAGACTTATCCAAAATACTACTATCCAAACTCACAGTCCAAAATTTACAAGGAAGTTAAACATAATTAGGATACTTTTTTCTAGGTAATAACATGTGAACGCCTTCCTCATATATTCTTTTACAACACCACAACTTCCAAAATTAACAAAATCAACCATCCCTTATTCCAAAATCACAACCTCATTATCAGGACCATATTAAGGATTATCTTTCCTTCAACTATTTATTTTCCAAAAAAAGTGTAGCTTACTATTAAGTCACTTTTCATAGAACCATATAATCTCAAATCCTCAATAAAATAGTACTGCAGTATAATCCTTATTTATCTCCATAATTCATGTAACCAGTATGTTGTTTATACAACACTCAAATAAAATAATTCTATAACAATAACATAATAACACTAGTCATTCCTCTTCTTCTGAGGTAGTATCATGACTTGATTATTATCCAATGGCATCATTTGGTGCGTACTCTGATGATTAGGACATTGGTTTGCGTAGTGTCCCAACTCCTTGCAGATGAAGAATTGTACATTTGAAAAAAAAATCATACCCATGCAATCACGTACTTGGTGTACTTTTTCTCCACACTTATAACAAACTCCCATTCCCTTCAATCACTTACCAAGGTGATTCATTCCACATTTATCACATATTGGAAAATCCTTCTTTCCCTTATTCCCTTTACCCATATTTCTTTCTACGATCCTTTTCTTCTCTGGCTTCCCTTCAAAGCCATAGAATTCAGAGAGTTCTTTATAGGTCTTTTGATACTATTTATTCATATGATGATAATACGTGGAAGAATATTTACATTATAAATGTTGTCTTAATACCATGAATGATACGTCCCTTATTACTCTTTAGATCATACGTATTTCAGGAGTTCTCATTCCTTCTACTGGGCACCATTTCTAAACAATGGCATACACTAACTCAGTTTATGAATCACAATTCATAATTCCAAACATGTAAAATACCTAACATAAATTGAATAGTTTATGGATATAATCTATAATCACAAAAATATTTTCTTTGAGGAGTTATATACTCATAAACCCTTTATAGCGGTTTGTAAAGAAAATGAGAATTATCCTAAGCATATCCCTCGGGAGTGTCATGACCAAGAGTGCAGCAAGGTCAGTTGTCATGCACCAGTTCTCGTTCAAGTCAAGCCCAAAGTGGTGTTTTTAGGTTTTACCCCTAGGTACATTTGTGCCAGAGCCGCCTCAACCTGCTCGAATCTAGACAGGGATGTGTTGCTTGGAAAAATCACAAAATCTATACAATACCAAAATTCTAGGAAGTTCTTCTATAATAATCCTCAATGTATATCTTAAGGTAATGTGCTCTAATCAGAGTTTATCTAAATCTAGTTTCCATGGATATTGCTAAACTTCCTCTGATACCAACTGTAATGCCCCGACCCCAGTTACCCAGAGTCAGTGCATTATTTTAATACATTGGCATGATTACAAGGAATCAAGTCCCGAAGGACTGATCAGTTTAGAAGTCTTGGAAAATAGATTACATACATGAATGTTACATTACACTTCATAACATACAACATAGCATAGATAGTTCTTTGAGAACTCCATTATTCCCTTGTCTTAACCCTGCATATCAATCACAATACACTTCTTGGAATCCTAGGAAAAATAAAACATAGAAAGAGGTGAGCTCAAACGCTCATTAAGGGTAAGTAATACAGTGGAAATGACATAAATTTTAAGCATGGTAAATTATTGAAAACCACATACCTTTACCAATAATAAACATGAATACTTTTATGGAAATATTATGAGCTGGGTAAATAATTCCATAATAAAACATAATCATGGGTATTCTACTAGTCGAATGACCACATGAACCATCAATATTATTTCCATAATTAGGGAATGTATAATTCCAGACATTCTAAAACATTTTGTCAAGGCCTCAGCCAAGACGTCTAAAATGATTAAGGCCTCGGCCAAAACCATATGTCAAAATGGGAAAGGGCCTCGGCCAATTCCACATCTAGTTGTCTCATGAGACCTACCAATGCATCGAGGAGCTATAGAGGGCTCCACCCGTTACTTACTATGTCCAATACATTCCTCATATGAAAAGGATGAAACATAACATAAACCTTCATGTAAGAACTAGGATACGAAATGTCAATACTTTAACCATAAACTATGAATGGTATAAAAATAACACATCCACAGTCAAACATATCACAAATCCTTCAACACAATATGGAAGATTTATATCATGATAAATAAACTTCAAAACAAGTTTAAAATCCATTAAAGTATTTTGACATTGATGAAAATGATTTGTAAAACTCTTTGAGATAAATACCCTTTTTCATGAAAACATTTAAAAGTCACACAATTTGGAAAATAAGTTATTTAAAGACATTTTTTGAATAAAAGTGTCACATACCACTTTGAAACTTTTTAAAGCAATTAACATTTTAAAAATATTCATGTCCATATAAATGAATCCTTAAAAACCATTTTGAAGACATGGACATTAATGAGAAATATTTAGAAGAATAAATATTTAAAACATTTTAAATGATTTTTTAGTAAAAATTCCCTTAAAATAATCCCTTTGAAAAATCTTTCATAAATCATGGACATGGATAATAAATATGTCCCAGTAGATACTTACGTAAAAACAACCTCGGATAATAAAGAGATTGTGAAATTAACCCTTACCAATTTGGTAACTTACGAAACATACACCCCATGAAAGAGGTATCATATAATTAATATGTAAATACACATAAATTAAATTGTATTACATAAATAATACAATTATGGGCAGTACATACACCACACAAAAGGTAATAGTGGCAATATGGCATGAATCTCACGCAAATAAGAAGTGAGATGAAAAACCCTTAACTTGTACTTTTTCTTTATCAAGGGTAGGGTAATCACCTGTATAATGGTTAAATTATTGTTATTAAATTATAAAAGAATAATATACATTAATATGATATCATATATGATATTTTAAAATTTATTTGTTATTAATATCTTAGTATTATCGTCGTTTCAAGTGTTAACTTACTCGTTTTATTTTATATGTTTTGTTACATAAGCCATGTTTTTTATGGATAGGTTCTATATTATACATATCCAGAATTATATAAAGTCCTTAAACATTATTTTTGATCATAAAATGAGAATTAGACTTGAATGGATACGATGGGGAATGAATCTCATCGTGTTCGTGGAAACGGTAGTCCGTACGTACGCACGAACCCTACTTCCATTTCATTTTTCATTTTAAAAGGAATAAAAACCAAAATAATACATAGGTATATTATTATTACAGTATAATATAATATCTTATATGTGTTACTTAGGTTCATTAATTCCATCTTTTATATGTTCCATGTATGGTATAAACGAGTCATGTCACTTTGAAGGGGCGGTAGTCCGCACTTCCTCAAATGAAATTATCATATACATATACAACATGAAACTAGTAATGGTATGACAAAAAATGGAATTACATAAGATTATATATAAAATGAATTTCATCAATATCATATTTAATTATAGTTCCATAATAATTGCCACCATGAGAGGTGGTAGGAGATAATTGAACAATCATCGTTTCGTGAGACGTTTGGTTTCCATCCACAGAAACATTATATTCTTCACCCATTAGATGGATGTGTGTGTAAGTGTAGTCCGAATACTTCTCATAAAAAATTCTAGTATATTTATGATACTGGTTTTTTTACAAAAGAAAAGAATGAGAAGAGTTTATGGGTTGGAGAAGTAAAATAATTGAAAAGAAGCTAAGAGAAATTGTTACCTTTAATTGGGGTAACTCCCTTTGGTTTGAACCAAAAAGGACTCTTGAACTGCCTTCTACCTAAGGTGAGGCTTCTAGGAGGAGGAGAGGGATGTAGGGAGATTGATTGGACAGAGGTTGGACGATCCAAAATGCTTGATAGGTGTGAGGAATTGGTTATAAGTGGTGTCCTTTTATATGGGGGAGGAGGGGCACTTTATGAAAAACTTAAAGTATTAATTTATAATAAATTAATACTCGGTTTATAATGGAAAAAAAGTAGATTATTCAAAGCCTAAGGTGGGGATGGGTCTAAATCCTTTCAACCAATAGATTTTAGACAGGTTTGGGTCATTATATTAACCTTATCTTTTAGTTTTAACTCTCGGTTAATTAGTTTGACACTTACCATGTCACTTTGTATTTTTATATTATATAGTTAATAAACCTACTATATACCTCCCAGAGACCCCAAAGTAGTCCATTAATTATAAACCTATCATGATAAAAGTACTTTGGCAAAACGGTAGATTTTTAGGAATTTAATATCAATTAATAATATAATATTTGTTTTAAAAACTCTTTTATGTCAATTTTGACACTATTTGGTATTTTGTTTTTGTGAAAGTCATAAAAACATGATTACTTCGAACAAGATACATTGAATCATCCCTAACATGTCATAGTAACCTAGAAATTCGTGTATGTCATAAAAACGTTTAAATTATATTTATTTTAATATTTATATTAACATTTATTTCATTCTTTCATTAATAATGTAATTACGACATTATCATTGTGTTATAATTAAATTTAATTATTTAATGTCTAAAAATTATAATTAACATACGATTATGTAGGAAATATCTTTATCTTTCTTATGAATATTTATAATCGAATTTATCTTATATATAACCCTATATTAAAAATGTTTTAGTTATTAAACTTTGATTTTAACTCTTTTAACTCTTCTTTGAATTAAATAATAATAAATGTCCTAATCTAATCCAAGTGGACCTAAAGGGTCATATTTTATTCCTAAGGTTTTTTTGGTCGAATTAAACTTATCCAATAGAATTAGGACATGTGTTAGGGTAATAATAATATCATTTTTATCCTTAATTACCCTATTTACAATTTACCGTGGTAAATAAAAGTAAAAAGTTACTATTCACCAAAAATTATTTTAATCTTATTGAACCAAATTTTACTCCTTTATATTAACCGTTTCGCTCGGATTTTCTAAATTCCACTCACTGAAGTGGGAAAATTAAGTTTTATGTGAATTTACAAATTCTCCTAGGAGGTGGGTAAAAGACGGTGAAAAGTTCGATAAAATTTTTATATATTTAAATTTATTATAAACCGACTCCAATGAATTAAATTGAACTTATATAGGTATTATTTATCTATTTTTACATTAAATAATTTAAATAAAATAAATAATTATTTAAAAAAGTATTTGGTTTTAAACTATAACTCTGTGTTTTTCAATATTCATCAAAAATTAAAAGTTTTCAGAAAAATACCAAAAATTTACCCCAAGCTAATTTTGATATTCCAAATTCAATAATGAATTCTATTTTACCAAATTCAAAACATATAAGTTTCATTTATTAATTTAAAATAAATTACCGCTGTCAAAACAAAAAAGCGTGTTTTTAAGAAACAATTATTATCAAAAGATTGACACTTATTTATGTCTGGTTTAAATGTGAAATTATGTCCAATGACCAACATTGGATTAAATTGTAAAAATATATTTTAAATATAATTTAAAACCACTGAAATTCATAATTTATCACTATTAATTATTTTGATTAAAAAACTTGTTTTTAATTTAAATTTAGTAATCTTCGTTATTCATCAAAATATGAAAGTTATCAGAAAAGTACCAAAAATTCACCCTAAGCTAATTTAAATATTCCGAATCCAAAAAAGAAGTCCATTTTGAAAGATAATATGTATAAAATTTCAAATAGTGGTATTACTATTCATAACGGCTAGTTTGATTGGTTGTGGTGTGTGTAAAACACACGCTACTATATAGAAACGTACCATGGAAGCTTGGGGTGTTACATAATCCCCCTATTAAATAACATTTACCAATTTTACATGATATGATAAATCATTCCTTAGTTTTATTCCTATACTGATGAGTACATACAATAGGGAATAAATCTAAGAGATAAATATATTACATAATGAACATAGAAAAAATTCAGTTAAAAGGGATAAATAATATTTAATGTCTCATATACTAACAAATATTTCAAATATACCAATAAAATCATCCACATTTTCTTAAAAAACAAGAATAATTTATAAGGTTTTATAATAATGAACACTTTATCACTAAACAAAATTTTAAATACGTTATAATTATTATTTCCATAAATATTTTGTACAACGTATGCCACTTTTATGTGATGTAAGTTATCAATTAACTTTTCCACTATCTATTTTATTAAATATGAACACAATAACTGTTTATTTAAAGTGTTATCTGAACATGACAGATTCTGAATTTTGATTCCTTATATAGCCTTATATGCATCAATTTGTGTGATCATACGAAAACTACTGTTATATGATAATTCCACTAATGAATGGTGTCGATGTCAATTTCCTTTAAAATTCAATGAATAATATATAATTATATATTGTAATATTTGAATATTAATTTTTAATTTTCTATTATATTGTTATAAGATAATACATTATAATTTAAGATCATTATAGACTCCTTAAAATGATTGATTTCGACCTTACATAGATATATGAGACAGGATAAATATAACTTTTCATGATTCCTGACTAGTTTTCACATATTAATCATATTCATTTATAAAGGGAATAGTATTTTATTAACAATATAAAATTAGACGATTTTTTTAGTAGTTAACCAAAACTAAAGTAAAATTATTCTTGATTAATTTTGTTAGATGATCTGTGAGAAAATCCATAGCGATATTGTCTCACTTTCCACATAGCATATGTTACTATCACATCATTCCCTTGGGTATATTTAGTTTATCATTAACTTATCGACACACTAAAACACTAAAAGTATATAAATAAATTTACCTATTTATATTCTCCACCCAAAACTAATTATATGGATACTCTAACATTATATAACTCCTAGGAATAAAGTAGATAAATTATATATAATATTTTTTCAACAAACCATTCATTAATTTATACAACTATTCAACTCATAATCTATTACAAAATTGCATGTATCCATTAATATCAAAATTAAACGTAGGAAAAATTCCATATTTAATATCTTCAATAAACTTATTCTATATGATATGATTAATTTAGTTCATATTGATCTTCTCATGTAATAATGGTTGGAAAATCATATGGGAAAAATAAAATTGAATTTCTTTTTCATGATATAAATGTATAAGTTTACTAGATAATTGATTATAATATCATGTCCAATCCTCAATGCATATAAAGTGACATAAACCATCATAATCAAGGAAATATAAACCCTTTTCACCTTTCTTAAAAGAAAATTAATTTTAAATTTATGATTTTCAATAGATTCTACCATATCCCATACTTCACAATTATATCCAATTTTATATGAGAATATATTTTAGACATTTTTTTCAATATGTATTGTCTGTTACTGTATTTGATGTATAGATATTGATTTCATATCTTAAATGAAATATAAATATATATAGATAAAAAAAATATAAGCAAACTAAGTTTCTTATTGGGTGTTTAACTATCATGCTTCATAGTTTATTACCTTTTTATTTTGAAACAAGACGCATACAAGACCCTTAATTGGATATAGCTTATAGATAACAAGAACTTCACCAATGAAAGGTAATTTTAGTATAGGTAATATAACCCTATTTCTTTTAGTAAATTAAAATATTGTGTTTCATTCTTTTGTCTATATAAACTTAATCATTTTAATGATAATTTTTTTTCTGATTTTTAATTATTTTTTATTTAATCTATGAATATATGAAAAAAAATAAAGAAAATTAGGAATCTATGTGACTATTTTTATTCTTGACCACTGCATGATTACAATTGAATTTTAGGGGATTAGAATAAATATCTGCACTAGTGATAACATAACAAAAAAATTGCACATTATAGAATAATAAATTATACTTTATTTACAAGATATATAAATTATTCATCTTTAATGTTAGAAGAATTATCTATAAGTAAATTTTGAAGTATTTTTATGTTTATAAATGTATAATAAAATCATATATAATGAATTTCATGATGGGTACGTTCATAAAACTAGAGGATATTAGAAAAAATTATAGGTTTTATTAAATTTTTCTTCTAAAATTTATTCTCTAAATATCTTCATTGATTACCATTAACTAATAATACCTATATTTAAGATTATTTTTTAAAAAATACATATCACTAAAAAATCATTATATGAATTATCAATTACTGGTAATTGATATTTATTATTAATCATAAGTTTATTAATATCATATTAATCTACAAAAAATCTCCTAGATCCATAATCATTCATTCAAATGAGAGTAAGAAAACCCCATTGTGGCATACAAGGATTAATGAAAAAAAATTATAAAATATTTTGTTACGATTTATTCAAAAGATTTATCTAAAATAGAACAAATAAATATGAATCATTTATTATGATTTGATCTCCAAGTATGATTTAAATGGAGAAATATAATTCTCAGTCTATGGGGTTTCTAAAAAACTTCTATTGGAAGACAACTATAAAATATTTCAAAATCAGCAGATGAACCATATTTTTTTCTCTCTTTTTTTTATTTTGGAAAATAATAAATAACTTTAATTTGTAAATAATTATTCCACACCTCAATGAGACATTAAATAAGGATTTTTAGTTATTTTTTTACATTTTTATAGTAATTTGGAATTTTTGTGAGGTTTACTTTGGCCACTTTGTTCTAATAATTTATACTGGACCCATAAGTTGATAATGAATCTATAATTAAAATAGAATTAAATTCCAATAAGGTAGGTGACACTAATATTTAGGTAATTAATTCTAAAAAATAGGGAATATATTATATTTAAATATTTTTTTTAAATAGTTTCACCATTATTAGATTAAAAAAGTTGATAAACCCATAATCTTCGTGATAGATAATTCTTGTACATCATGAAATTTTAAGATAAAAAGGGTTGAGTTAATCTATAATAAAAAATGGAATATTAAATTCATGTAACACCCTATCTTGAGCCGCTTAAACTGAGATGTTACTGGAACTGAAGTGTGCTTTATGATCATTGGAAGATTATGAGTAGAACTAAGTGATTTTTATTCCATCATTGGGTTCAATTTTATACTTCTTTCACATAATAAATAAACATCAATAAAAATCAATATATATATATATATATATCAACAATAACACATTGGGAATAAGAACATATATATATGGACACAATAATTCAAAAAGAAAATAATAAAAGAATCATGAAATTATATATAATCCCACATAACTATACATTTCAGTTCACTAATTTTGATGAACATATACACTAATATAAGGAAAATATATAAAATATATGGAGACATAAAAGACTCAATGTAATTATTCTCTATTTGGTTATGAGTATATAATATCTATTATAAATAACATTTTAGACAAACACCACTCATTGAGTCCTTTTTTATAATAGTATCATACTAAATGAAAATTTTATAATTACCATGGTACAAGTGAAGGGTGTTGGAATGAAATTTCCTAGATAATAAAAATGAACCCTTATAATTTTTTCAAAATATATATTAAGGTATTTATTATAATAAATTCAAACCAAATAAATAAAATAGTCACCTGTTAAAAAATATATATTTGGGTCATTGTTTACTTACCAGGTCACATAAAGGGAAAACACAAATACATTAACAATTTTTGTTATATTGTGTCCATTATGGACACATCAAATTAATGAATTCAAATTAAGAGTTATAGCATATCAAACTAAAAATATCCCATATATCATGTCTATTTATCATGTATCATCTTGAGTCACAATAAAAAATATTTTGACCATATCAACTCTAATATATCATGTCTTATATATCATTAGAAGTCATGGTATTTCATAGTCCATCTATTTCATTTAAAACATGATGTCCTATTATGATATTCAATATAACAAACATAAGATAAATTTTATCTCAATTATCATGTCACATTGGGACCCATGATGTTACATGTTCATCTTATCTCACATCCAATGTATCCTAACACATAAATAATATATAATATCAATGGAAAGAACAAATATTCAATAATAAGGGATTCAGTATATAAAATATCATCCACATCCCTCCTAGTTAGATATCACTCTATACCCCTAGATAAAAACTCTCATATGAATCCCCTGGATTATAATATATCTTATCATAGATCATTAGTTTCCCTTTACCATTTATTAAAAAAATTTAAGGTAATCATACATTTCTATTTATTTTTACCATATTAATACTTTTTTATCAGGAACCATAAATGATGTTCTGATGTCCCATATTGTGTCTCACACTTGATTATGGTCATATTATACATTATTAATTCATTCATAAAATTCCTCAAACCCATAACCCATTATTGGGATCTATGTTTCAAAAGTATCATCATCTCAATATGTGACATGGTAATGGAGTGAACAAAAAATAATTGTAAGCAAGGAAGTACATCCAACTCAAACTAAACTGTCCCCATCAAAGAAATACAAAATTTTTAATATCTCAAAACTATTTTTTGGTTCCACTTGAACCATTTTCACATTCCAATAAATATCATAAAACATGGAAAAAATAAAATATTTTTAATTATATTAGGACCACATACCGAAACTACCATATAGAAATTATAGGGGAATCATTATTTGATTTTATACCAATGGATAGATTTTTTTAAAGTACAAAATAGTAAAAATAATAATAATTTTATTTAAAAATTTTCAAAATGGATATACAAGTTAATGAGTAAAGATAACATTATCTTATCCTCCTCACAAGAGAACTACTACCATTGACCTTTTAATAAACTAACACTAATGTAAAATGTATTGATCAAGAATTATATGAAGAAAAATAAAGGGTGAAAATAGATCAACTATATATACAAAACATAAAATAAGAATAAATTGAATAAATTTATTTAAAATCAATCCCAAAATACCCAAAAACCTATTTAAAAGTTTGTATCGAGGTACACCACTATAACATTGTTGGCCTTCATTGGATCTTCAATAATTTATTGTAATTATGATTACAACCACTATAAATCTAGTGGTTATAAAACATGAGGTGGTATCATTTTCATATAATCCATACTAATAATGGGTTACTAGTATAGTTCAATTAAAAATATATCCCATTCCACCAACTCTAGTGTTTTTGAAGTTTAATTTTATTCTTGTATCAACCTTCCCAAGATTATTCCTCCTACCTAAATACACATTCCTAAATATTAAAATTTTATAATTTAATTATAATACTTACCTATAATATATTAACAATTAGAATCTCCCCACTGTAAGAATTCCCATCCAAGAAATACATCTTTGGGAATCATTAGTGAAACACCCAAAGTACTAAGACCACATATCTTTATTTAATTCCAATTTATCCTCTATGAAATAATCAAGAATACAAAACTCTTAAACAAAAGGAACTATATTTAAATATAGATACTTTTCAAAATGATAGAAAATGTGCATTACTCCACCCATAAATAAGGAATCCATATAAAAATCTATATCATCATAACAAATCTCATACATAAGTACCAACACATATCTTCTTAGCTTAAATACATAAAACACATTATGAATAACTATATGTGGAGGAAATATGGATAATGGATAATAAAAATTGAAATCATCCCTATAATCTTGAATGGATCCATAAACATGGGTTTCTAAACCCATTATCTCATCAGCATAAAACAAAAAAAACCTTTGACACCCATTGAAATAAAATATTTATTAATAAAAAATTTAAAGGTTAACTTATCTATTATGAATACATGTGTTATGTGATTTTTTTTGTTTCTTTCTACACATTAAATATATTCACCCTATCTATAGTCTCTTAAATAAGAATTTATCCCAAAAACTATGATTTTATCTTCTTAATTAAACACATGGGAAAAAGGTGTTAACCTCATATAAAGACTCTAATGATTCTATTTTTATCTATGTTTGAAAATTAGTATTTTATAAAAACTCAATAATGACTATTTAATATTCCCATACACCAATATTTCCTAGATTAGAGGCTTCAAATTTTTTTAAAGTTTGGGGATGATGCCTCAATTGATTATTAAAATAAAATACCTCTTTAAACTGGGTAGAGGGTGACCCATTACATAGCCTGAAGGCCTAAGGCCAAGTGGCATGAATACAAGTCTTGAAAGCCCATTTTTTAGACCAAAGGACCCCTCGGTGAACAGTACTACTACAGTACCCACACTGCTACAGTATAGTCACCGCTGCAATACCTTCTATAGTCCCTCCTCTGCTACAGTTTCGTCATTGCTATAGTTTCGTCGCTGCTACAGTACTGCTACAGTACCCCCAAAAATTTACCACTACCCAGATTTGATCCTACGTCTTTTAGATGCCAAGAAGGAGCCTGTACCACTATCTTAAAGACTCTTTGGCAAGATTAGAGGCTTTAAATATATGCACTATAATTTTTATTAAAAAATCATATTAATTTTGTAATCATATTCACTTGGGTACACAAAACTCAATTAATAGTCATTCAAAATTAAGAATTAAACCATGAATCTTTATGTAATTAAATATTCAAAGGCTCACCTTGTAGTATAAGTATCCCTTACATGAAAAATAAGTACAATTAATTTAGTAAATGGGTCTACTAAATTGACATAAATGTGTCTTATATTCATCATCAATAAATAATGAACCATATTTTATCCCTACCTTGATTTTATATAACTAATACCATCTTAAAAAAGATTATTCAATTTAAAAAGTCACTTCTAATTTCATCTATAACATAGAATTAATCATCCTATTTCACTACTTGAGGTGTGCACTGACTGCAAGTCATGGGTACCACATTAGGGTGTGGGGTAGATCAATGTTCACTTGATAAAAAGGGTGATATCATATTCAGGTCACAAGGTATATTCCATTGAATGGTTGAGAAAACCCATCGTAGAAAACCATACGAAGGTATGCTATAGTGTAAACTCTTATGACATAGAGAATTGGATGGTTGGAACACTCTTTGTGGTTTCATGGATGATACCTTTCCATAGGTACTTATAATTGGTATTAGTGTAGGTCGAAGTCTTAGATTGATTAGTGAATGTGTTGAGTGGTATATTATTGTGTATGTGTAGTTTTATCACAAATTTGATACATGAAAATGACATAATAGATCTTCAAAAATCCTTAAGGTATACACTACCTTTAATTTATGAGTCCCACCTTGGTCCATGAAGATTATAAATGTTCACCTACTAATTAGGGTGAAGTATTCTCCTCATCACATATCTTTTTCCAATGAATGGGTGGGATACCCTATGAGATAAAATTGTGTGGAGGGATTCCAAACTAGATAGTATCATAATATAGATAACTAGTCGGAGATTTCACTCACTATGGTTTCTTGGATGATACCTATCCCTAGTCATCTATAATAAGAAGAAACCTATATAGGCTTTCATAACACTTTTAGAGCCCATATTGGTTAGATACCACTAGGGTAAAATCAATGGAATAATTTTTCATGAATTATTATTTTTTACTAAAATTTATTAGAATTTTTAATGTCCTAATACTCTCTCTCATGAATTTATTAGCCTCACCTAAATACCATATGGAATAAAGAACATATAAACACTAGTATTTAAAATGTTTTACCTCAATATCCTACCCTTTATCATAATTAGTTAAATGTATTAATGATCAATTATATACTATAATCCCAAGTGTTTATATCAAGGATCTTCCTAAAACTATCAATATAGAGTTTCACTATAATGATATTCCAAAGTCCCACTAGAAAATAAAGGTTCTTATTTCCCACCATAAATATTTCAAATCAAATAAAAAGGATATCCTTTTACATCTTGTTACTTCAATTCCAATTAAAATATTCTTCCTTCTAAAGGATCATTGATAATTTTTTCCACATAGTATAACATATTTAATAAAATTAATATCTAATGATCATGATTAGTTTTACTAATCTTTCATAGTATTCTTCAAATCTCCAATGATCTGATACTTCCCCATTCTATCAAATTCTTAGGCACACATGTCTTCTTTTTACAGAAAATATTCTAACTTTATCTCCTCTTTATCTCCTCAATAAAAAAATATATCATGTTATTATTTCTCAATTCTCAATATCTCTATAATATTTTTACCCTTTTTATTTTTAGAATATCAGGAATAATATTCAAATTTTAGACCTGTTATATTCTTAGAAATTCCATGATTATTGGGAGTGAAACTCTCATCTATTTTAAATCGGTCAACAAACTTACAATTTTTAGTTTCTAATTAAAGAACCTTTTAAACTATATAAATTATTAAAATTAAAATCACTAAATTAATCAAGTTATTTTCATCCATAAATACTCCAAAATAATCATATCATTACACTTAATTTTAATTTTATACATATGTGAAAGTCATCATGCATCGTGACCACGTCTCTCTCCTATTTGAGGTGTGGGACACACAAACTTGAATCATCTTTTGATAGATATAATATCCTCAGATAAAATAATAATTCTATATGAGTAATTATTCTATTTATATCTATGAATATTAGTAAAAACAATCACCTAATTTAAGATTTTATCAATTTCATCATTATATATTTTAAATGAGTGAAGATAAATCTATGGTGTATCTAATGACTCGTATACTGATCCTTAAGTAGATAACTCAGACATTGTATTGAATTAATCATACACAGTACTAAATGACACATATATTAGTCATAATTAGTTGTAAAAAATTGAATTTACATTAAAATCACTCATATAAAGTGATAAATAGATCATGTTATGTGAGAGATGAATCTTACACAATGTCCAAACAACAAATACGTTTATCATTCCTTTTCCATTTTTCAATTTTTAGTTATAATAAATCAGAGTTATAAACATTCTATAAATAAATTTAGAACTTATTTAGTTGATCTTGAGACATTATAAAACATTTCAAATAACTTCAAAATATTACCCCAAGAGTCGCATTCACCTGATACAACTATATACATGTTTTGGGCTCTATAGAATGATTCTCCAATTCCCAAACAACTTATTCTTCCTTAATATGATTATTAAAACTTCGTACTACATGGTTTCTCAATATGAATGACAAAACTCTTGTATATAATAACACTTCTAAATATTTTTTACTTTTCATTAGTTTCATTAAATATCATTTCAAAAATCAATATATATAATAACTTCTAATTGAATTTGTCAAGTTATGCTTTACAAGGGGTAGTAAAACATCCACAATAATAGATCCATCATCCCTTAGGATACTAAAATATTTTTATCATCATGTCATCCTACCTCATTTACAATAACTAAAATCCATACAAAGGAACTTTAATCCCCCCTTATATTATTTTTTAAAATACGACTAAAATCATTTTATGTCAATTTGTGTGCTCAATTTCTCTTCCCTAATTATTAAAAAAATACAAAGATAAAAATAGTGATTAGACTTAATCCAATATTATAATTAATCCATGATTCAAAAAATAATTTCTTTTCCCAATTTTATATGAATTATTAAATTCATGTTCTTGAGAGAAATATGGATCCAAATAAACCTTATCAATGAGCCTTTAGTTTTTTTAACTCATATTCTATGTGGGATAACCTAGTGTAGAAAACAAGATAGATTTAACTAATACATAAATGATTTACATAAATAATCAAACATGTGACACCAACTAAACTAACTTACATTATGGGATATTTAATATATTATTTATCAAAAATGAATCATGTCCTCTCATCAATCATCTCATAAAAAAGATCAAGAATAAGAAAATTTTACTCCGCCTTTTTATCTCAAAATATTCCATTTGATAAGATCCTTGAAAAAATTCAAGATAAAAATTTGAGAGAATTCTCTTACATCATCCATAAATATTTAAATGTCTTGTATAGATTTATTTTTTATTTAAAATAATGGATATTTGAAATTACCTTCTCATATTTTCTCCCCCTATAGGTATGCAATGATTTTACATTATCAATAGAGGTTAGAACATTCTATGATGGATTATTTCTTTATATTTTAACTAATAAAAAATCATCTACATTGTCCTTGATTAATCATATTTAATTATTTTCATGTTAGTAAAAATAAAAATAAATAGTTAATAAGTATAGATCTATATATCCTCAATAAAATTAGTATGGATGAGAGTTTCCTCTCAACTAAGATTCCTTATTTCTTAAAATATTAATTTGGGAATAATTTTTTATATTTTTTTCCCTGTAATCATATTTATAGGTATCACAATAATTTTCTAGCCTTGAATTGTTTCCTAGTGCGGATTCATTTTCTCTACCACTTCTATTAACGCAGAAACATTAACTAGTATTTTAATCATTTTTTAAATCAATTTATTTTGAGATTGTAGGAATTTCATATAATCTTTTATACCATTTACAAACTATACAAACCTTCTATACTGATTTTCTTAATGCTTTGATTTTTCACATTTAGATAGCCTCTCTCAAACTTGAATATATTCTTGTGAAACAATATCCTTTCAAATAGATCTAAATTTTTTATTACATCTCTATTTGAATTTATAGTATAAATTAGGATGTAAAACTTTTCTGAACTAAATCTTATGATGCTCAATTTCATTGGATTTTTCATATGATTTCTTAGTCAGATTTGTATAATATGAATTTGTCCTTTTTATATCTATATATAATTTGCATTAAAACCACAGGGAACCTATCCTGTTAGGTTATTAACATAATATTCAACCCTATAACCTTACTAATCACACTTACTATACATCACTTATAATCATTCAATCCTTTTTGGTTGACACACTAGTTTAATTTATTATCATTTCTTAATTACATTGAGGATTTATCCTCATCTAATCAACGAATACCCCTTTGGTTTCTGCCTCATCCCTAGTAAATAAATATGAGACTATAATTGGTTGTATTAATATAAAAAAAACCCACAACACAAACATAATCCTTTAAACAATTCTATATTGATATTAAGTCCATATAAAAAACCAATCATATTGTACTATTGCAACCTGAGCATGAATTTTCTTAGGTAGAGTGGTTTTTGTTTAATATATATATATATATCTTCCATTAATTTTTAAGAGTAATAATCATTTAATTTTTTTCTAAAATAAGCTCATATTTGATTTTTCAAAATACTTATCTAGAAATAACAATTTTATTTTCAAACTTATTTGAAACAAGATTGACCTATCTATAAAGACCATTCTTCTCACCATCCCAAAAGATGCCCATATAACTTTAAATAATATTTTTAATATGTATTTAAGAAGATTAAACTTATTTTTATCTTAAAGAGACATTGATTGTGTCTTAAAAAATTATTCCTTTTTCACAACCATTTTATCCTAAATATCTCTCACCATAATTAAATGTGAAAAAAAATTTAATTTATATTTCTTTATCTCATCACTATACGTCACTTATTTCATGTAATACTCATATTTTCTTCCATCACATTATTATTTTGTTTTATTAGATTCATATTCTCTTCTTGGAGATGTGTGTTGCACTTAAGAAAATCCTTTATCTTATCCTTGAGACTATATTTTCTATATGTTCTTTCACCTTCATCATCATCACTACTTGAAGTTTCAAAACCTATTTCAACAAGATCCATAAAATTAAATTCATAAACTGATTATATTCATAATTATGATTCATCTTGTTATTTATTTCTCATCAGATTCTTAATATTACTTTTGGAGAACTTCTTCTTACTCTTACCCATTTCTTCTTATGAGGTTTCCTAACTTCGTTATAAAATTCTAATTCAACAACCTTCTTCTTTAGATATTTATTTTCAAAATGTCCAATTCCATTAAAAATATAACATGTTGGTTCCTTTTTTTTACTTTAATCTTAATATGATAAAACATTATTAATAGAAGAGAAATAAATCATTAAAATATTTATCACCTTCCCCATCATTAGAATACCTTGACTCTACAACTTCACTATATTTTTTGAGAATTATCATGACATCCAAGTCCATTTTATCTTTGAACTTCTTTTAAAAAAAATAATTTTCAAATTTTAAACCCAATGAAAATATTATGTTTCTCGTCCAATTAATGGTCCTCTCTATCTTTAAGGTTGAAATTTTAGGATCAACCATATCCAAAAAAATTGTCATCATCTTTTTAATATTTTCAGAAGCATCCAAATTCACACTAAATCGTTAAATATTACTAATAATATAAATTAATCTTAAAATGTAGTGATCTATATTTTCATCATCATACATTTTAATATCAACAAACCAAATTCTCCTAATTTTTGTTTTATCTTCCTTAACATTAACATTTCCTTCATAATTATTTTTCAATTTATCTTAATTTCCATGGAAATTTATAGTCATAAGTCAATTTTTGAAATTTTTCAAAAAGATATATCAAGTGGAATTTTTATCTTTTCAAAATACTTCAAGATTACACATATTAGAAAATGACATAATATGGCCCTCATCAATGAGTGTAAATCATGTTATTGTTGTATCTCTTACTTCTAGGATGAGTTATATTAGGTAGGTAAACATCATACTTCTCTAACTATGATAATTCATTCCATAAAAAGTAAAGGCACCTAAATTTTTTATAGAATTTAAATTTTGAAAACTCAAAAACTTATTAGATATTTAAAACGAAAACTAGATTATGCTAAATACTACTTAAAGATTCCAGGTCAGTTGGGTACCACTTAAATGGAATGGATTAGTTGTAAACATTATAAAATTATTCTTTTTAATTCAAAAACTTAGACTAGATGAATTCTTGATCCTCTTTCACATTAATTTACCAAACTCATATTAATGAAATTTAAAATAAAGAACACTATAACACTATTAATTAAATGATTTTCCCTTAAAATACCACTCCTTTATTTGATTTATTAGATGACCCCATAATGGATTCTCAACTATAATCCCATGTTCTTATAATAGAGAACTTTGAGACCCCGTCATTATTGAGTCCCACTATACTCCAATTCTAGAGTTTCACGGGAAAATAAATCATCATGCTACCCCGTAAAAAATATTTAAACTAGACAATAAAGATATCCTTTTGATTTTGGTTTCTTCTACACCACATTAAATGTTATAACTATTAATTTTTTATTCATAATTTATTCTATATGAGCTTATTTATATAAAAACATAAATATTTGATGATCATGGTTAAGTTAATAGGTCTTTATTAGTCTATTTTTTTATATTATTAAGATCTAATACTTCTTCATCTCCTCAAATACTCAGGAACCCAAGTCATTTTTATTGAAAAGCTACTAGTTTTGTTCTCTGACATATCTCTTAGATAAGATAATGTATCGGGTTCTCAATTATTAATTCTCAAACAATATAATCTTTATAATTTATCAATTTTCTATTCATATAATATTGGAAAAAATATTTAAAAATTATTCCCAGAATAGTTATATAGAATCCATGATTCTTTACAGTGAAGTTCTCATATATTTTTTATCTCATTCAAAAGGCATTATAATTTTATTCTCTCATTCGAAATAATTTAAATAATATCCAGGTATTCATATTTATGTATCCATAATATTTAAGTATTTTTACTCAATAAATGATCCATAAAATCCATAACATTGAACTCAATTTGAATTTAATCTATATGTGCATGCAACATATATCGCGGCTATATGGAAATCTTATTTTCATTATATAACACATAGGATTGAATAATATTAAAATTTATTCATTATCCAGGGTTGGAATCATAATTATATTTGAGTAATTATGAAATTTATCTTCATAAAGATTAGTCAAAATAATCACCATATTGAAGTTTACTTCGATTTCAGCAACAGATATTTTGGATGAGTAAAAATAACTATTATGGTGTATCTGATGACTCATACATTGATTATTAGGTATATGAACGGTATATTATGTTTAATTACTCATATATAGTACCAAATGAAACATAAATTGGTTTTTATGACTCATAAAAACATTGTATTTACATTGAAATGACCCTAATAGTGATAAATGACTCAAACACTATGTCCAAATGACACATACCTTGATCATGCCATTTTCATTTTTTCTATTTTTTTTACTAACTAAGATTCCTATAATTTATCTAAATAAATTTAGAACTTTTATATATTTTCCAAATATATTTAAAACCCACTTATAATAATTTAAAATATCACCCAATGATTCTCTTTACCTTATACATCTCTATAAATGTTTAGGGATCTATGAATGAATTATAAAACTCCCAAGAAAATTATTCCTCGATATTGTCCTTCAATGTCACTACCAACTAACTGCTCAACATTCACTTCAAAACTATTATTGAATATATCACTTCTCAGTTTCAAACATATTTTTTTGATTTCCTTGAAAATTAGTGCATTAATGGACACATATAAGTTCTTCTATATGAATTCTTACATCCATGTTCGTTATGTAGCAATAAAACTTTCATAAAAAAGATCCATCATCTATTCACATATTGTCATTGTTTTATTATTATAAAATCATCACTTATTATAAATAAATAAAATATATAAATAATAACCTCAATATACCCTTTTTTATTTTTTTTTTAATACCACAAAACACCTCTTATGTCAATATATGTGATCAATTTATCTTCAACCTTATAGATAATTAACACGGAGATATAAATAGGGATTGGATCTCACTCAACTTTAGACTAATTATATGATTATAAAAATAAATCATTCTTCCATTTTTTTTAAAATGAACTCATTTATATTATTGATAAAAGGATGGAACTATATCAACCTGAGTAATGAGCCTATAGTTAGTTAAATTTAAGCCTATGTGGTATAACCTGATATAAAAGAAAAAAATTATCCAAGACATCGGGGGTATATATAAATAATATTTCATGATATACCAACTCAACATTCCTACTTAATGGGATGTTCAACATATTATTCATGAAAAAATTTACCTAAACTCAACTCAACAAACCCATCAAAAATTTATAGTGAAATAAAATATTACTCACCATTTTTATCTCAACATATACTCCCCCCATGATAATAGTATTGAAATAATTCAATATTATAATTGGATGGTATTCTCTTACCTCAACCTTCAATCTTTTCCTAAGTTATCCTGATTCGTGTTTTTATATGAAATGACTCGTTTTTTGAAGAGTCTTCTCATATTTATTACCCCACAAGTGATACACTTGTTTCATATTTTTTATGCTGGTTACAATATTACATGATGGACTTTTTATTTACTTCATATGTAATAAAATAATCATGCATATCTTACCAAATCCATCTTATTAAATTACCTATATCTTAACATAGAAAATTATAGAATAATGACATATCTATCAATTCCTCAATTGAAAAACAAGGATGGTAGTTTCTTATCATCCCAAATCCCACATTTCATCAAATATTATAATATAAATAATTATTTATACTTATTTTCCTATTATAATAATTACAATTTTCATGATCATTTTCTTCCCTTAAACCTTATAATTCTGTAGAGTTATCTTCTTCAAATTTTCTATTAATAAAGAAAAATTATCTATTGTTTTTGTCATTTTTTTCATCAATTACTGTTGGGGGTAGAAATTTCATATGAACATTCTATACTTGTACAACATATCCACATCATCTAAACCGATTTTCTTGAATATTTCGAATTTCAATTTTAAAAATACTCTCTTGAAATGTAATCAATTTAGGTGAAAACACTTAACTTCTTTTATAATTATCATTTTCTTAGTCATTACCCATTTTTTAGCCAGTTCTAGTTAAGAAAGAAAAGTAATTAATCATGCTTTTTTAAGATTATTTTCTTAATTATATTTTATATATGATTTATTGATTGTCTTAGAATGACATTCCATTTCTCCTCTAACCTTCTTAACTCCCTTATCTTTAATACCATAAGGAACCTTTACTAGACTTTTAGTAGTGTAATCTTCATCTCTATAACACTGTAGATCATACCAACCAAAAATATTTTCTTAACACTCATAAATTATTTATGCTAATATATTAATTAAATATCTAGATATGACATTCTTTACCTAATATTTTTCTTTATTTTACTAGTTTATATTCCCCTTGGTTTGTAATGCTTGGCCTTCAATTATAATAAGTTTTTATTTTAAAGAAATAATAAAATAATACACATAGTTTTATTTAAAAATATGATTAAAACCTAAATTAAAAAATGTTATATATTTTATTTTATTAAATTTATTTCATTTTTCAAATATTTATATCAAAACTAAAATAGACTTAAATTTTGATATATTTTTGAAATGATTGATTTTTCAGCGAATATTTAAAAAATAGTGATTTTTCAAAAACATTCATTTATTTTAATTATTTTTAAAAGTACTAATATATTTAGGATATTTGTACTAAATTGAAATATGGTACATGTATATATAATAATATAATTAATTCATTTTTATATTTATGATATTAAAAGAAGTTAATTTTTTATGCTTAACAAAGCAATTTTCTAAAAAAACTGTTTTTCATTTCATTTTTCACATTTACATTAAAACTAATTTTTAACACTTCTATAAATTTAATCTCGAAAAATGGATAAAATAGTTGGAATCAGTTAGTTAAATTTTTTTAAATAGGTCCCCTTTATTTTTAGTCATTATGAAACTAACTGTGGTAAATATTTATCACCTCGGTAAGGGTAAAATTGGTAAAACAAGGTTAAAAAATGAAATAAAGTCTCATTATCAACTAAAAACATTCCTTAATTTCATTTTATAGGTTAAATTAATCCATATACAACCAAAATTTTTTTATATAAAAAATTTTACATTTTCCCTTAATAATGACATTTATACTACTTAATGTAATTAAAATTCCTTAATATCCCTCTCTTAGATATAATATATCTAAATTTTTTAAATAAGAACAAAATGAGGATAATTTATATTGTAAATATTTATTTAAAATAAAAAATATTTTTTTATCATATTAATTTATTTATAATTATTAGTGATGAAATAATTACCTTAAATTGTTACACAATACTAACACATCACTTGTGAAAGTAGTAGAAAAATTGTATACATAATTTTAAAAATAATAAATGTATTATTATTTTTTTGAGTTATAGTGACCCAAAAATTATAAATATTATTATACCATATTATATATGTGATTATGGTATAGATTCTAATTCCACTTCAATCTTAATGTCTTTAAGGTCAAATTAAATGAAAAGTGTCAAATGTGACATTAATGATATTTTATAAAAAATAATTTTTTTTAAAATTATTTAATAATGCTAAAAATATTTAAATAATACATTTAGGATGATAAATGGTCTAAAATATCATTATTTATCCATTTAATATCAAATTTCCACCTTATAAGTAGAATCATAACCCTTTATGATTGAAAACGTTATTTCCACAATTAAGATTAAAATTGGTAAACCAAGGGGTGAAACCAAATGGAATGGTTTAAAATGATACAAAAACCTATAAAAATTGAATTTAAATGGTATATTTCTACCATATCAAACTTTTATTAAAATATAAGGTTATTTGGAAGAATATTTCTTGATAATAACTTAATTATATTTTAACCTTTTTAGAAATTCCAAGTGTGCCCTTTGTCTCCCTTATAAAAGGACACTCCTTTATTTCAATTTTTCACACAACTTTAAGCAATATAGCTCAAAAAAAAGCCAAAAAATCTATCTTATAAGAATAATTAGACACATTCTAGAGGTTCCTGTCTTCCTAAAATATGTCATTCAGAATAGACCGAAATAAGGTTTCTCTATGGGAATGTAATTGTTTTTACAAATATTTAAAATTTATTTCTTCTTATAAATACTCTAAATATGTTGTACCCATAATAAAGTAATAAATATATTATAACAAATATAATGATATATATGTATTACTAGTATAAAACAATTTTCCATCTCTTTTCTATCATTATAAAATAGAAAATCCTCACTTGTGCTTACGTTCAACTTACCGTTTCAACATCTAGGGAAATTTTTTTTCATTGCCACTATAATTAGAAGTTTATACATATATAAGTAATGAATATATATTATTTAGTAAATATTTATGCTTATAAATTCTAATATAATATCTACCTTCTAACCTTCCAATCCAGTTGGATAATGATAATGTTGCTCATGCGTACCAGGGGACTACTAGCTCCACGAGGTGATGTGAATCATTTTTTCATTTCCTCTTTATATAAATGGTAATAAGGATAAATTTAATGAATATATATTATAAAAATAATTTAATAATGATCATTTAAATATTAATTGTTATTTACCATTCTTCTGATCCATCAGTTAAAAAGTGAAAACAACATTCATGTGTACAAACATCCTAACGTCTCCATGAACAGTGTAATTCTATTTTCTATCTTCAAATATCAATTATAATTCCAAATATGTATATAATTAATATATTTTGTATCATTATTAACATCATGGGGATAACGGAACTGTGAGAAAGATACATGAATTGAAACTACTGAACCAAGAAAGATGGAACAATAGACACTAGGAAACGAAAATTTTAATAAAGAACTATCTATAATTGGGTATTTAAATGTTATATGTAGATAATATATGATATTATAAGTAGTTATATGGTTATTTTATATAATTATAATAAATTTAAATTTATTATAAAGGACATAAAAATAAGTTATAATAAAATTTAGAAATGATGTAAGGGTATTTTTAAGAATCTCCTCATTATTCATGAATGTTTATGTTTAAATATACACTGGGGGAAATATTTAATATTTATATAGTAAAAAAATATTTTATTATACTCTAATTATTTCAATTAATTTTAAGTTCACATTTAATTTTACTCTCTTTTAGTACTCAAGATACCAAAATAATTTTTTTAAGGAAATCTGAAATTTTTTCCTACTCAACCTAAAATATTTTTCTTTAATATCCTTATTTTACTTAAAATGTTTTAAATAATATTTTTAATATTATAAAATGAATTATTAAAGGAATTGTTTCACATTTCTAAATTTTTACAAAATTGTTTAAAAGTAATATTCTTATCTTTTTTGAATGAGGTACTTGTTTTCCTTTTTACCGAAGTGTGAAAGGAATGTTTTTTCAACTTATACAATATAAATGGAATATAGAACCAATATGATCATTAAATGATCATAATATTCAATTAATATTTTCAAAGAATAATTTTAAAGAAAATATTTTCCTTAATATTTTGGAAATTTTTAGATCATTAATTATTAATTTCAAAATAATGATTTTATTTTCCTCAAGAAATATTTTTAAAGTATATTCTTCTTTGTTAATATTCTTTGATGAATATTATGTTTTATTGGGTATGTAATATTTTGATAAATTCCCCATATTACTTTGGATGTCATATGATTATGTTTATTTATTTGGTAAATTTTTATCTATTTGTATAGTAGGTTTTCAATATAAAATTTTCCATTGATTATATTTCACTCCCTTAATATGATGAATTAATTAGACTTAGTTACTTATAATAAGGGCTCGGTATAGCCCCTAGATGCATCAGTACTTTTCATGAGATAAAATAGTTTCAGTATTTGGTGCATGCCTTACCTATTAACATATGATGTCTTAGAAAAGGGCCTTGATATTAATATTTTTATTTCTTTCATTCAAAATTCTATCATTATGAAAATTGATATTTTTTTCCATTTGATTATTTATTTTTTTATTTTATAAATGGATTTCATCCACATTTTGGTATTAATTAAATGGAATATTTTATTATTGATTATCTTGGACTACTATTCATAATTTATTTTCATCAAAGATCACAGTCCATTATGATTTCCATTCCCTAAGATATGAAGAAGGGTATATGAATGAAATTGGGGTCTTACTAGAATAAATTATAAATTCCTCAAAATAATTATTATATGTGTTCATATGTAATTTGATAAAAATGTATATATTTATTCTACTAATAATATTAAAATATTCATCTCTTTGGGATGTAATCCCTTTTACTTGTGCCAATGTAGTAAAATAACCATCGGCATTGGGCTATTAGTGTTTGGGGTGTCACATGGTTCTTACCTCTTCACTAATAAATATATTTTAAACCCAAAAGATTATGATTTATGTCAAACCCCCCAAACATCAGTGTAATAATTGAACCATTTTTCATCCATACTGATAGTAATTATGTCCATGAAATTCTTGTTTCTTTTCTAATACAAAATTAACATGCCTTTTATTATATAGTGGTGGTATTATTATCATATGTCTCTCTTCCTTTAATGTGGAACTGTGTTTATCATTTTTATTTTTAGACAAAGTAGGCTCAAATTTTATTTTATAACCTTATTTATTAGAAATAAAATATTTACTTTAAGAATAATTTATAAGAATATTAACCTGTCTATGGTGACCCTTCTTTTAACAATCCTAAGAAGATTCACATATAACCTCTTCTAACCTGGTGAATCCTTCTTTGGTATTCTTCAACAAATTTTTTGATTCTGGATATATTAATTGTGCATGAAAAAATTATTCATCTTTTTCAATTGGTTTCTCTATAATATATCTCAATATATTTTATTTCTTAATTAATTTTAATTTATATTTCACTCTATTATCAGTGTATGTCACTTATTTCTTGAAATACTACTCATTTTTAAATAATTTTATTATTTTATTTAATCAAATTCCTTTTTCATTTCTTGATCTATGTTCTCTACTCAAGATAAGAACTCAACTCATCCTTCATCCTATATTATACCTCTATTCTTTAATCGTCATCATCATCACTACATAGAGTATGAAAACCTTTTTCATCATAATCTATAAAATTAACTTCAAAATTTTATTAGATGTTTGATGATGAGTCAACCTATTATTTTTCTCATCAAATTATTTCTATTTCTTCATTAGTAATTTATCTTACTCTCACCATATTTTTGCTTCTATGGTTTATAAACTTCTTCATCTAATTAATATTTAATAAAAATTTTCTTTGGATATTTATTTTCAAATTTTTTAATTCTCTTATTGTTATAACACATTAGTGGTTAATTTTTTTTCTTTCCTCTTTCCTAACTTAAATTTTATTAGTAAAAGAGAAATAACTCTACTAAGATATTTATCACCATACTTGTAAGGGATTAGTTTCTACCAAGCCCTTCATTTATGTTTCGAAGTGATTTGAGATATAGAGAAGGGATTAAATAGTGTAATTGGTGTTAGGATAAAATTTCTATTGGGAACTAAGATTGTAGCGTGTGATAATAGGATGCAATGCAGTGCAGTTTAAGATATATATCTTGAGGTGTGTCTATTTAATTTTTAGTATGGATGATTAAGGTGAGGGTTTGATGTCTCAGCCTCATAATAGGTAGTTCTATAATGGATGTAGGTTACACCATAATCCATATAGATTGGGTTTCCCTATCTCTACTGATTTAGGGATAGCCACAACAAGGTGTCTTGGGTTTTGTTATAGCCATATCCCGGGGTCATAGGATTTGCGGGATATTTGTGGGGATTATGATGTGGAATATGAGGGGTGGTTTCAGATTCTAACTCTAATGGACTAGTCTAAATTAATACAATATACTTATTTCATAAAAACTATGAGCTTTACCAGGTTTAAGGGATTTTCATCGTGGATTTTTTAAACTACATATTGCAAGAATTGGGGATACCTCTAAAAAATATCACATTTTATCCCCTCTCCATCAAACCCTAGTGAATATATAGCCTATTTTAGAGAATTTAAGAACCATTTTCTAGAATTTGTACCTTTAATTATATATATTGATTTTTTGATGATTTTAGGTGAGTTATTTCTCCTCTCTATTAGTTCTTATTTCTCATGTTCTCTCTTTCCATGCTATGGTATCTTTTTTCCTTTGATTTTTATGAAGAATATTTTTTGGGTTTTATGGATTCTTCCAAATATTATTATATCCTTATAAATCATAATATTCCTTGTAAGAGAGGTTATCATTGTAGCACATTTATTATTTAAAAATAAAATTATGTTTGATAGCAAATATGGCACACGTCACACATAAACAAAACATGAAATATTATTATTAAAATATGGTCATTATAAAGTAGCCATTAAATTTGTGGGTATTAATAGGATTAACTAATTTATATAATATATGTATATATATAAATTTTCTACACAATATAAATTTATTGATAAATTCTTAGTAAATGATCACTCAATTTTTATAAAAGTAATTTTATTCATAGAAAAAATAAGTTTTCATCAAAAATTATTTTTATTAATTTTGTTGAAAATTTATTACAATTAATTAATGGAATATTTAGAAAAACTATTTTATCAAATTAACATAATTTTTTAGATTATCATATAAAAATTAACTTAGGGTGAATTTTTTGAATTTTTTCGGAAATGATTAATTTTTTCGGGAATAGTGAAAGTTACCGATTTTTGGAATACTATCATTTTACTTATTTAAATAAAGTATTTTCAAATATCTATTATATTTAATATTTTATACTAAAGGGAAATATAAAACATTTTAATTATAATAATATAATTAAATACCCTTAAATCAGTAGTTTACATGATTTTGGTATAAGTTTATTTTTATGCTTGAAATCTAAGTTTCCTAAAAATTGTTTTTAATTGCATTATGATTTCCCATTTTTATTTATTTAAATAACTACTAGTAAGGAAATATTCAAGTTAAATTTATATTTATGTTATTTTAAATTCATATAATGATTATTTCTAGTCATAGAGTTAATATAAGATCAACAATTTCAAGAAAAATGCATTTTCTTGAAAAAATGATTTTCATCAAGCATTTTAGGATACTTATAAAATGAATTTATAACACTTAAGGGGATTTAATTTTTAAAATTGTGTCCATATTTTAAATAATAATAATTTATATTATATTTTAAGTCCGTATTTTTGTTTCGTCATAATTGCTAGTAAAAACAGTAAATATTTGTTACCACACTAAAAGAAAAATTGGTAAATTAAGGGTAAAAATAATTTGATAATGGTTAAAAGTATCCTTAAGAAATTCCTAATTTTTGTTGGTTAATTAAGTTTAATACATAATTTTATAATATTCTAATATATGACCTCTTCTTATATTTCCATGATTATAAAATTTATGATAATTTAATTAAACAAAAGAGAAAAATGGAACACTCTTATTTTTTAAAATATATTGTGTATTCAAAGAGGAAAAAAAACATGCGAAAGAATATAAATTTTTATTTTGATAATAATGAAAGTTGTTTTATGATGGTAATTTATTACTTATTTTATGTAATTATATAATAACCATAAATTCTTACGCAACACCAATGTAGTACTAATTTAATTTAATGAAAAATTAATTAAATAAATTTAAAATATTAAAAGTAATATAAATTGATTAATTTATTTTTTTATACAAATTTAATAGATAAATATAAAATATTTTTATTTTATTAATGGTTTATATTCTAAATTTTTCTTTGTATTGTTGTTTTTAAAGTCAAATTAAAAGAATAGTGTAAAAATTGGCATTAATGATATTTTATAATAAATAATGTTTTATTAAATGATTTAAAATTCCAAGAAATATTATATTTACCAATGTGAATGTTTAATTTTAGATAATATAAACCATGTTTTCTTTATGGGTATTTTTTACATTTATAGGATCTTTATTAACCCCTAAAGAGTAAGAACTTTAATACTATAGTAATTGTCAAAAATGTTTTAAATTGATTAAAGTAAAAAAAATAAGGGTGGAAACACCACCTAAAATTATCAAATTCTTATTTTTTTGGGAGTATTTCCAATGAAACTCATATTATAATCAAATATTATGAATTTTAATCCACTTTAATATGAAAATTATTTTAAACTAATTTAATACTTCATGAAATTTCAAGAGTGCCCCTCCAATCTCTTATAAAAGGGAACGTCCTCTCCTCTTTTCCTCACACTTCAATTAACTTTTTTTCATGTAATCAGCCTTAAACATCGCATAATCTAGTATATTTATAATTTAGTTAACTTCCTCACATTTCAAATGATCTTTTGGGTTTAGAGCTTTAGAGTCACATCCGGGAATTATTTTTTAGGTATTATTTTATTTATCATTAGTATTTCATATATCCATTGGATTCCCCATTAGATTTTGGTGAAAATTGTAATTTTGGGCTTAAAATAAATTTCCTCATATTTGTTCATGGTTAGGGGAAATTGGGAACCCTTTCTCAGGACACCATGCATCAAAAAGTCATTTTGGACAGTGGTGACTGCATGGTTGGCACATGGTTTCGAAAAATGTGTAGGCTAAGTGTATGGCTTGTAACTCTTGAATAGTGGGATATGCATTGTTGTTTAATGGTTTAGAAAACCATTCCGAATAATCTTGAGACTTTTCCCGGTCATTAAAATTGTGGAATTTACTCTTTTTACCTCATCGATTTTAACCCTAAATCTCCTCCCATCTACCCCATATGAAATTTTCAACCATGGGATCCTCCTCTAAGTCTTATTAGATAAATAGAAAATCATTCCATGGGTTTCTTTAGTGTGGTAACTTCAAGAAATCATCAAGTAAGCCTATTTTACTA
This sequence comes from Viscum album, assembly GCA_963277665.1. Lineage (NCBI taxonomy): Eukaryota > Viridiplantae > Streptophyta > Magnoliopsida > Santalales > Viscaceae > Viscum > Viscum album. The sequence continues at coordinate 1,060,089,208 of OY728133.1, forward strand.
TGACGTATCCCTTCTTCTAGGGTTTCTCTTCCTTCTTTCTTGAGTTCATATTTTCCAACTGGTTGTTTTCCCTAAAGAGGGTTTGATCTTGTATTGTTGGGTGAAATCATGATGGTTATTGTTGGATATTTTCTTTATAGGGTCTTTTAGAGGTTTGTTTGTTCTTTCACGCTAGTTTTCAGAAGTTTCCAAGCTTAATTTAGTTGTTTCCAAGCATTTACATTATTGGATGAGTTTTTATTGATTTCTTGGTTATTTAAATGTGATATTTGGATTATTTATGTTGTGTGAAGTTTTTTTTGGAATGGTTTTGAGATTTACATGTGATGAAAAATGAGTTTTTAAAGGAAAATGGTTATGTTTCATGTTTTCTTAATTTTGGTGTTTCTTAAGTATGTTTTATGCCTTGTGTTAAAAATTTGAAATGTGTTTTCAAAGAGATTTAATAGTAAGAATGTTTTATAATTTTATTTTCCAATAGAAATTGATATTTTTTTTGCATATTGGATCCTTTTTTCACTTTAAATTTCTCTTCTAATTTTTAATGTGATGTAAAGAATGTTATAGATTGAATTTGATGTGAGTGTTAATTTTAAAGGGACTTTTTCAATGGAAATGGTTGTATTTCACATGTGTTCTTATTTTAATGTTTTAAAATGGGTTTCATGAATTGTAAAAGTGGTGTGAAGTGTATTAACAAATTTTTGGAGTGTGTGTGAAATGGAATATGGTTTTTGATGGAAAATGGTGGTTTCCATGTCGGATTTTGATCATTGGTTCAATGTAAAAATTTGAAAGTGGTGATTTCCCTGTGTGCTAGTGATTCTCGGCATGTGTATATGAAAGTGATGATTTATGAGAAATTTGAAATGAAATTTGAGCACAAAGGGAATCCTAGGAATTTAGGTAGGTTAACTAGAACTATTATACTAGTTAACTTAGTAGTGGAGAGGATTGAATTCATCTAGAAGGATTGATTCTACAACACTAAAAAAAACATTTGATATGATTGGAGACCACTAAAATATTGTGATGGGATCCCTTCTAGTGGTTCATTCACAGGAACATTGTTGGTATTGGATTTTGATTTAGAGACTACTAGAATATTGGAATGCATTCCCCTGTAGTTTCTTGTGCATTGTAACATCATAGGTAGTTTATTTGAAAGATTTTTATCACTCAGGTATGGCGTTAATAGGGTCACAATTATGCAAGTAACTTTTAGGGATTTACTCATGGTGCTCTATTGTGACATGAGGCTTATGATATGTGGTGTTATCCATCAATATATGATAGGCCATGAGTATATTTTTATTTTAAGAAAGATTATTTGTGAAATTTTTTAATATTCATAATTGTTGATGGGGCCTCACTCTCCATGTTCTCTCACAGGCTCTCAGCTCGACTCGCCCCTTCCTCCTCCTAGGGTTTCTCCCCAGCAGTGTTGGAGCATCTACTCTGATTTAACTAGTTCTCTCTTATCTCGATTCATTATACTCGGCTTTTCTCTCTTCAGGTCACGTCCTCTGTCTCTCTCACACACAAAGGCACTCAGTTTCATCAGCCTATTCTAAATCCTTCTACTCTGTGAAGGTTTTTCTCTGACCACCTTACTATGCTCTGGCCTCGAGTATCACCTATCCTCTCTAGGTTAGAGATCTAGAGTGATTGGAACACTGAGGATCTCGGAAAGCAGTTTGGTAGTAGCAGGTCCTCTCCTCATTTCTTTTCTTCTTCTTTTAGGTTTTCATCTCCTGATTTCTCTCTAGGGTTCCATCCCCTCACAATGCTGTTTTTTTATCTTTATGAGTTTTATATATTTTTTTAGGGTTCTATATTTGGGTTTCCCTTCTTCTTCTTTGGTATTTTATTTTTGTTTCTTAGTGGTCATCTATGGTGTGTGTTTACAGTCTGTAGTGATTTGTTCCTCAGGAAGCTTGCTGGTTTTTGGTCGGTTCACGATTGTGATGGTGGGATTCGGTGGCAGTCTCCACCAGCATTTTTTTGTCTTGGTGCTGAGGTGTCTGGTTCTTTAGGGTGTTTTTCACATGTTGTGTTCCCCATTATTCTACTTCTAACACATTTGGTGGCTCGAAGACATTGACATGAGGTTGATGACATGTTTTTGTTCCCAGCAGCCATGATGATGACTACTCCCACAGCGATGATAGTGTATCTCAACAGTGATGTTAGTGTTTCTTTCCAGCACTAAAGATTGATGGTGGTTCTCTTCGGTGATGAATATTGTGTTCATATTGAATACGGGGGGTCTATGGTGGTGACAACATGACAGTGTTTTCATCTTGAGACATTAGTAACAAAGGCGTGATGATGGAGGTGTAGTGTTTGATGTTGTTTTATTTTTTTTGAACCTAGAAAACGTTCATTGTGTTTTGTGATGGTGTGTTTCTTGATGATGGAAGAATAGTTCTGTGGGTACCCACTTACCCTTAAAGATTATTTTTAATCAAATAAAAAAAATAGATTGAGTGTGAATAGTTTTTCAATAAAAAAGTGTTTCTTGAGATAGTTTCCCCTAAAAAATCTTGTAAATATTTAAAATATTTTTATAGAAATGTTCATGTTTATTTGTTTTCTAATTTTATATAATGGAATCATTATTTTTGGTGGAATCATACTGGGATTTGTATCACATCCTATATACACCATTGGGTGTATTTAGACTTTTTCCTGTATGACATACGTAAAGGAAATATGTATCATGGTGGTGATGGTGGATCTGATTGCTAGTGTTCCACTTTTTGCAGGTGGTGGTGGAGATGGATTGAGGGTGATGTTAATCTTGTTGCATGTGAGTTTTTAGGATATTTTTTTCTCATTCTATTAATCTAATTTTGTTTTCAGATGAAGTTGTAAAACTTTGAATCTAAAAATTTGTGTACCTCATTTGGTTATGGTTATATATTAATGTTATTTTTTTATTTTTGGTTATTTTTTGTTAAATAAATGGGTAAAATCATTTCCAAATCATATTGTTAATACCCAGGCACTAGTTTCCAGCTTGTGGGGATTGGAAACATTCTATGTTCCATGCCATGGATCGGGTCGGGTGTTAGTGTGTATGATAACCAAGATTGTTTCATAAAAAATGGTATCAGAGCAGGTCATGTTCTTTTTGGGTCATGTTATTTGGAGAAAATATAGAGATAATGTAGATAGGATTATCAAGGCTTGAGGTTCCAGTTATGAGTGGGGTGTCTAGCCAACAAACCTCATGAGAGGAATAAAATCTCCATGGTATGTTGGGATTTGGTTTCACTTCTCCAGGTGACATATATAGGTTGCATACTCTATATGGACACAGGTAGGCGGTGGAGTAGTATTATTGGTCTTGATGTTGTATGGTATTTGGTTATGTTTTAGTTTATGGAAGTGTTTGAGATTTTTTTGTTGCTGATAATTTTAAGAATGGTGTGTTTATGGTATTTATTTGTGATTATTTATTTTTTTAGTAATATACATACTTGGAGTATTCCTTTGCAACTATAAAAATAAGCCAGATATATTTATACTTGTCTGATCGATCAATGATTTGTGGAACCATTGGTTTGTTCTATCCATGCATTGGGTTAAGGGGAAAGATCTGGTCCTACCTAGGTTAGAGAAGTTTAACCAGGTCCAAGAAAGGAAAACTCTTAAGAGTTCATGAAGAACAAGACTTCTTCTTTTTTGGGTAGCATGTAACCCCATGAAGTAGAGGATTGGATTGAGAATATAGATAGGATGTTCAAGTTTCTAGATTCTTTAGAGGAATTTAGAGTGAAATGTTCATCTCTCAGGTTCGAAGTCCCTAGTCGAAAGTGGTGGGACTCAATGGTGCAAGCTAGAAAGCAGGATAATATGGGTTAGAAGGATTCCAAGGTTTTATTCATTGATAAGTATTGTCCTAATATGCAAGCCTTCACTAAGACTTGGACGTTTTTAGAGTTTATCCAGGGATACTATACCATGATGGATTCTGCTAACAACTTGGCATTGTTTTTTTGGTATGTACCTGAGATTTTTTCTAATGAGAAACTAATGGATTTTAAGTTCGACATGGGTTGTGTCCAGATATATGGTCCCAAGTCTTCTTTTTCAAGATAAAAACCTATGATGTGGTGGTCGATCATGCCACGATGGTCAAAATTGATTGTGGAAGAATTTCTAGTTTACCTGCAGTGGTATCACCAATGGCTAGTGGCAGTTCATCTAAGATGAAGAGGAAGTGGTACGAACAAGGGAATAAGAGAGGTGGTAGTTTAGACCATCCTTCCCATTTATCTTCATTTGTGGATTCAGATGTTGGGTCAGTTTCGTGCCACAGAGTGGGAAAGATGGGAATATGCGATCTAAATTCTTACTTCATCAAGGTCTTATCACTGGTGTGAATATATGGGGAACTTGTAGCATTTTTTTAGAGTGACTCTCCCATGTCAAAGTGCTTCAGAATATGTAGATTTCAAGGGAATGTTTGCTCAGTCAGAACCATCCAAGATAGAAGTTTCTTTGTTCAGAGGTTGTGGTGGAATGGCTGGATCATCTTCTAGGTATAGTTAGTTTGGGGAATATCCATAGTTCAGTGGTCGTTCTTAGGGTTAGGCTAAAAACGAAAATTTAATGCAGTGTATCGAGCACCATTGTAATCAGATGTAGGGCCTATGATAGTTCAAGGAACAATTATTATTGCATCATTTTTATCTATAGTTCAATTTGATATTGGTTCTTTAGTTTCTTTTATCTATTCTTATCTTTTGGATGTGTTAAAGATACCTAATGAGCTTATACATTATGTGATGGATCTAGTGACACATCTTGGTAAGAAATGAGAGAAGGGTTTCATGTGTCCATCTTGTTCACTCACTATGTTAGAGGGCAAGGTAGAATGGTATTTCCAAGTTTAAGAGATGTAACACTTTGATATGATCCTTATTATGGATTGGATGGTGAATTTTTAGGTGCACATCTATTTCTATATATAGTGGTTGAGTTTTCTGGAACATTATGGAAGTACCTAATATTTTTTGGGTGAATGGGATCCTCAATCGATACATTCTGGGCATCCACTTCTAGAATTGGGAAGCCTCGTTTTTAAGATCTCAACCCTCATGTTGGAGGATGGAGATGGAGATCCTGAGGGTGGACTACCTCCTTTAGTTTATGAGTTCTCAGATGCTTTTCCAGAGGATTTCTTGAGTTTTCCTCTAGATAAAGATGTGAAGTTATCCATTGATTTGGCATTGATAACACAACTGATATCTCTTCCCTCATACTATATGGCCCCCACCGAGTTTAGGGAATTAAATATACAACTATATGATTTGGAATCCAAAGGATTCATTCAACCAAGAATATATCCTTGGTCTTCCCTAGTTCTTTTTACGAAAAAGGCCGATGGATCTCTCCATTTTTGTATCGATTACAAGAATATGAACAAGGTAACGATCAAGAACAAGTACCATTTTCCTCATATTGATGACATTTTTACCAAATTAAGGGTAAAGGACATTTTCCAAGACTAACTTGTGTTCTAGGTATCATAAAGTCAGTTTTAGAGAGGAATATGTTCTAAAAATAACCTTTCAAATAATGTACAACCATTTTGAGTATTTTTTTCTGCCCTTCAGGTTGAAAAATTATTCATTGGTATTTATGTTTCTCATGAATAGGATGTTCCACCAATACCTCAATTACTTTTTTGTGGTATTTTTGGATGACATCCCTATCTATTATAGGACCAAGGATGAGCATGACTGGAATTTTTGGATTGTGTTGGGAAATCTTCAATATCATCGTCTATATGTGAATCTTTCTATGCACCATCTAGATCAAGGAGGTGATGTTTCTAGGTCATGTGATCTTAGTAAAAGGGGTTTTGGTGGACACTGAGAAGAGTAGTGCAGTTATTCCATGGGAACATATTAAGAATGTTTTAGAGATCATGGGATTTTTTGTCATAGTAGGGTATAATATGTGGTTTGTTTGGGACATCTCTTATCATTCTTCATCCATGACAATTCATACCCGAAATGGGGTAAATTTTGAATGGAGCCTAGAGTGTATGGCATCCTTTGAGAAGATAAATCATTGGTGACCATGGCCCCTATTTTGATCTTGCTAGAATCTGGAAAGGGATATGTGGTCTATTTTGATGCCTCATGTATGGTTATTGGTTGTGCGCTGATACAAGATGACCATGTGGTAGCATATGGTTCGTTACAACTCCTACCACATGAAAAGAATTATCTAACCAGTGATATGAAGTTAGCAGTGGTGATGCATTCCCTAAAGATGTGGATCGATTATCTTTTTTAGGATAAGTTAGTGGTTTATTCAAATAATAAGAGTTTAGATTATATTTTCTCATATAAGAATATGAATTTGAGTTATCTTCATTGGGTTGTGTACATTTTGGGGTTTAATTTTGATATAGTAAATACCCCAATTAAGGGTAATGTTGTGGGAGATTCTTTAAGTAATAATGTTTCAATGAAGAGGCTGAAAGAGTCCAATGATGAGTGTACTTTGATGTGGATTTTTTCTCAATTTCACCTAAAGAATAAGTAACCTAGTTGAGGTGTGTTCTTGGCCAGTGGTCAGCTAATACCTTCCCTTATAGAGTTGATTCAAAAAGATTAGCCAAGTGATGAGATGTGATAGTGTTCTATGCAGTTACTAAATAGTGGGAAGGTTTCTTGTGAATTTTTTTTGTCTCTTCAGGGAGTCTTTTTCTTCAAGGGTTTCTTGGTGGTTCCATTTTCATTATAGAAGGTGGTTATGAAGCATTTCCACCCGTCCTAATGGGCCATCCATCCAAGTGATAACAATTTTTGTTATAGTGTTTATTAGAAATTATGGTGTCTAGATATGTGGTGGGTGTAATGAATTTTTATGTTGGTATTACACATGTTTTCAAGTCAACAAATAGTACCAACGACCCTCCGGTTTTCTTTAACCGCTACCTATTCCTACAGAGAAGTGGGATGTGATCATCATGGACTTTATTATCGGATTTCCTCGTATTCCCCGAGGGAGGAATTTCTTTTGGGTAGTGATTGAACATATAAATAAATCATCACATTTCATTCCAATCAGGAATTTAACCAAGGTGGATGAGTTGGGTCGGTTGTATATAAAGGAGGTTGTGAGTCTTCATAGATTGTCTTTGAAAATTGTTTCATACAGGGACCCCCACTTCACCTCGCAATTTTGGGAAGACCTTCATAAGGTGATGGGGTCATAGGTCATGTTGATAAGGGAATACCATCCTCAAACATATGGTCAAACGGAGTGGGAAAATCATATTTTAGAATACATTATATGAGCATGAATGTTGAATTTTAGAGGTTTTTTGGATATCCATTTGGGATTGTTTGAGTTCGCATATAAAAATCGTTACCAACCCTCAAATCAAATGGCTCCCTTTGAGGAACATTATGGTCAGTCGTTTCAGTGCCCTTTATTTTAGGATGAGGTGGGTGAGACCTTATTATTAGGACTAAGCCTTGTGAAAGAAAGTCTTGATAAAATTAAATTGATCAGACAGTGTTTGTTAATTGCAAATAGTCACTATAAGTCTTATGATAATTATAGGTACCATGTTTTTTAATTTTCTATGGGTGACTCGGTGTTCCTAAAAGTGGAACCTCACTTGGGTTGTCATCATTTGGGTAAGCAATTGAAGCTAACACTGAGGTATGTCATACCTTTTGAGATTAACAAGAGAATTGGTAAGGTGGAATATATATTATCTTTTTTCCTTCTAGTTTATGTCAATTTATGAAGTGTTTCATGTCCCTCATCTAAAATATTATTACCCAGATCCATCCCATGTGTTTAAATGGGAGGATTTAGAGTTAGATCCTGATATATGTGTGTTTGAGTATCTAGTACATATTGTGGATTATTAGGAGAAAGTGATTTTCGGGAATTCTATTCCAATGGTTCGAGTTTTCTGGAAGTATGGAAGTGATAAGCATGAGACAAGAGAGTAGAATTATTTGGTTGAGGATGGGAATTCATATTTATTCTCTGATCAGGCTTTGAGATGACTTTATGTGGGTAGAACATTTTTAATGTGGGGATAATTTTCACATCTGTGATTTCATTTTGAGGTATTATTTTGTTTATATTTGGTCTTGCATTTATCCCTTGGATTCCACATGATTTTTAGTGAAAATTGATATTTTGGGCTTGAAATTTGGTGGAACATGGTTGGAACATGATTAAAGGAAATCTTGGGCCCTTTCCCATGAAAATGAATGATAAATGGTCATTTTAGATAGTGGTGACTACACTGTTGGCACACAGTTTCGAGAACCGTGTCGGCTAATAATGTGGATTATCTCTCATAGAAAATAGAAGATGCATGGTTTCCATATGGTTGTGAAATCCATGTAGGATAACTATTATACTTGTATCTATCATTAAAAATTTGGAATTTCTTCCTTTACCACTTCAATTTTAATCGTAAATCTCCTCTCATATGCCCCATATGGGATTTCCAGCCACAGTAGCCTCCTACAAGACTTCTTGTACCTATTGATCATCATTCCTTGGGTGTCTTGGTGTGGTAACTTCAAGGAATAGTCAAGTAAGTCTATTTTATCATGCTTTGTTCCTTCTACTAGGGTTTATCTTCCCTATTTATTGATTTATTATTTTCTAGATGGTCATTTGAACTAAAAATGGTTTAATCTTGTGTTGTTGGGTAAAATAGTGATGGTTATTATTGGTTGTTTCCTTAATAGGTTCTTATTGAGGTGTTGTTTTTTTAACACCAGTTTTTTGATGTTCTCAGTCTTAAGGTAGGTGGTTCCAAGATTTCACATTATTGGATGAGTTTGGATTTCTTACATGGTTGTTTAAATGTGTTCTACATATTATTTTTGTGGTGAAAATTATTTTTTGGAACGGTATTTAAATTAACATGTGATTAAAATAAGTTTTCTAAAGGGAATTGGTTATGTTTCATGTGTTCCTCATTGTGGTGTTTGTTAAGTATGTTTTATACATTATGTTAAAAATGAAAATTTTGATTTCAAATAGATTTAAAGGTTTGAATGTGTTAAAAGTGGATTTTACAAGGGAAAAGGATTTTTGTTGCATGTTGGATTCTTTATTGTTTATATTAAATGTGTCTTTAAATTTTAAAAGTAATGGGAATAATTTTATAGAATGAATTTGATGTGAGTAATAATTTTGAAGGGGATTTCCCCATTGAAAGGGTTAGATTTTACATGTGTTATTCTTGTTGTTTTTTTAAAATTATTTAATGAATTTTACAAGAGGTGAGAAATTTATTTCCAATTGATTTTGGCATGCGTGTCAAACAGACCGTGATTTTTTTTTTGAAAATGGTGGTTTAATTGAGATATTTTGATCATTCAATAAATTTTAAAATTTGGAAGTGGTTATTTCATTGTGTTCTTGTGATTTTTGGCATGTATATTTAAACATGATGATTTATGTGATATCTGGAATGGAATTTCAGCACAAATATAATCTAAGGTATCTAGGTAGGAGAAGTAGAACTAATATGATAGTTGAATCAGAAGTGGAGAGGCCCAAGTTAATCTAGTAGGATTGATGCTACAACACTAACTAAACTTTTGATATGTTCAGAAACCATTAGAATATTGGAATGGGATCGCCTTTAGTGGCGCATGCACATGAACACTATTGTCATCATATTTTTATTTTGAGACCACTAGAATCTTGGGATGCATTCCCTTCTAGTGGATCATGCATGGAAACATTGTTGGTAGTTGTGTAGGAGGATTTTTATCACCAATGTATAAGGTTAATAGGACCCACTTATTTTATTAACCTTTAATAATTTACCAATGGGATTTTCTTAGGACAAGATGCTTTTGAGATGTGGTTCTTTCCATTAGTATATTTTCTAGCTTTTGTAAATTTTTATTTCAAGAAATATTATTTGTGAAAGGATTTTCCTTAAATAAAATTATTTATTGAGAAATGTTTCTCTATAAAATTATTTGAAATGTTTCAAATATTCTTATATAAATGTGTATGTTTATTTTCCTTTTAATGTTATAGCCTGTAATATTTCTTTTGGGTGGAATCCTACTAGGCTTTGGTGCACACACTACAATCTCCATTGGGCGTATATAGACTTGGTTATGTATGAACTAGGAAAAGGCAAGATATATCGTGGTGGTGATGGTGGATCCTTTTTATAGTGTTCCACTTGTTGTAGGTTTTGGTGTTGGTGGCTACAGGGTAATGTCCATCTTGTTACATGGAGGTTTTTAGCATGGTTTTTTATTCTAATTACATTGTTGTACTTTTGGTATTGGTTGAATTTGAAAAAAAAATCTGGAAATTAATGTACATCATTTGGTTAGGCATATCTATTATTGTGATGTTTATTCAAGTTGGTTATTTGTGGTTTTGTAAATGGGAGAAATCGTTCCCAATGTATATTGTTGATACCAAGGCACTAGTTTCCAGCCCATGGGGATTGAGAATGCCCTTTAGGTCATCCCATAGATCGGGTTGGGTATTGGTTTTGATATCACCCCAGCTTGGTTCATGATAATTTAGGACAAAAATCTTACATAAAAAACCCCATATATAAAAATTAGGCACTTTTATTATGTATCTATTTTTTCATAATATAAAATTTGTCAAATAAACATGATTTATTTTCGTAAAAAACATAATGACTTTAAAATTGAATTATTTATTTAAATTATTCATCCATAAACCATACTAAGAACATTATTAAATGAAGGATGATCATAGAAATCTTAGTATGATACATAAAAGGAAATAAACAAGCCATTAATCTATGAATACTTATAAAAATTTTCCTTTTTCAAAATAAACATTAGCGATAAATTTAATATTTTATTTCCCAATGAATCACCTTATATTTCTAAATATTTTCATAAAACATTTCATAATAGATATTAAATAAAAAAATAGAACACATAAAATATTACTTGTAAACATAAAAAATCATAATAATATTTTCACAAAGTTAAACATTTCACCCATTAAAATTTGAATATGATTCCCTTTAAATATTAAATAATTATATTAACTTGAAAAATCATAATATTCCTATAAAAACCCATATAAATCATATATAAAGCATATAGTTTTTCTGGGACAACATTTCCATATCACTCTCACAATCGATCTTATAAATGGAACAATTGTACTATTGACTTCCAGACCCAATTCATTAATGGGTTATCACGAACACACCCATACTTAGTTTATTATAGAACCACATCTCAATGGTCAATAACATAACCAACCATAATTTTTTTATCACTTAACCACCCATAATCAATACAATTCCTAAGAACTAGTAAAATATAAAAACTTACATTTTCATCATTACACTCATAAAATATTCTTGAGAAAAATAACATTTCCATTTCAAAATTACGTATTTAAAAACACTAAAATTAAAAAGGAAAAAATTATATTTTAAAATAACCTTGTAAACATGTAAATTAATATTCAAACCATTTATTAATCATGAAAATGGAAAATTTTGTTCAATCCTTATAATATTAAAAAACATATGTTCTATAATTTTTTCAGAAAATTCACAAAATTCTTCGCTTGAAAAATGAAAAAAAATATTCATTTTAATAAATTTTAGAAAAAATAAAAAATGGGTAAAAATGAATTTTAAAATGATAAGATAATAGTAAAAAAAATTGGAATTTTTTTTTAAATATGGATATGGAAGAAAATGGTATTTTTTAGAGAAGCTTTAAAAGATAATTGTTTAAATGAAAGTCTCTTACCATTAGTCTGACTCATCATGTACATTATTTATATTTATAAATAAAAAAGTTGTATTAATTTTATAAATTTATAAAAACCCTTTTCTGTTTCTGAATTTATTTATTTTATTTATCACTATTTAATATACAATTACTTAATCAATTAGATTTTTATTAGGTGTTTTGATGATATTTGGTTCGTATGTCAGAAAATAATTTGGTATGTTGACTATGGTTAAAGAGGAAATTTTTCTATATTCACAAGAATAATAATCATTAAATAATTATCATCCTTATAAATCAAATATAATTTTAAATCCAACCATTAAATTTGTTTATGTAAAATTAACTACGTAGTAATCATAGAGGGGGTAGGTTGTATGTATGCATAAGTAGTGTTTTAATTTTAAAATGATAATTATGTAAATATGGTTTGTTTTATATTATTTTTATGTAATTATAATAATATCAAAAGTATAATATAAATCATTTAAATATACTTATATATATCATCCATGTGGTTTTTTGATAAAAATTAATTACATCGCTTTGTGGATGTGTCATTCCACACGTACGCAAAAACAACGTTATCTTTTTTCAATGAATGGAATGTAAGAAGTTAAAAGATATATTATATTTTAATAATGATAAATATTTCATGAATATCATATATACATATTCATTCAATAATTATAATCTATCCATGAAATATGATGATGGAAAAAATTATATCAATTCGCGAAGAGGTAGTTCCTCGCACACATGAATGGTGGTTTTGTTTCATATGTGATGGAAGAAGAAATTGATATAGGTTTTTCCATTAATATAAAAAAAATAATTATATGTACAACACATTTTTATTATATAGTAATGGTTAGTTAATATTTTAAGTAGGTGGAACAATATATAAAATAGAAATGCTTGACTAAAAATGATACATCTTCTTCGAACAACCTCATTTTCTTTACACCTTAATACCACTAATGTTGGTGTTATTACCCATATAAGAACTATATAGTGAGAGAATGAATTTCAATAAGGTGTTATTTGGAAAAATATGTTTTTTAGGTTTGAATTAAAGGGAATAAGTGGTTCCCTTTTATAAGAGTTGGGAGGGGCACTCTAGGAATTTCAAAAAATGTTAAATTAACATAAATTAATATTCATATCTAAATAGATCCAAACTGTTTTATTTTGAATATAGGATTATTATGGGTCTAAATAATCTAATGAAATGAAAATTAGACACTTTTTACTATATTTTTACTTTAATATTTTTTAACATATCAATGACCTCTTCACACTTACTGTGACAAAAAAGATTTTTACTCTTTAAGGTTCAATATAGTTACAATAAATGTAAAAACCGCCCATAAATATACCATGCTTGATATAATAAACCATATACTATAAAAATTTCAAAATATAATATTTTTATTAATTTTATATCATTTAAGAAATTATTTTTTATTATAATATATCATTAATGTCCATTTTTTGAACTATTTATTACTTTGATTTTAATAACATCAAGATAGGAAATTTAGTTGAAAAAAATATATTTTAATGCATATATAACATAAAATTTCCATATATATAATTCATATGTAACATTAATAATCTCAAATTATATTACATTTAATATATTTAATAATATTTATTTTATTTTTCAATTAATTGAATAATTACCGCATCAGTATTGTGTAAATTTTTAAGTAAATTATTTATTCACTAAACATAATAATAATTTTTTATGATGAAGATATGTAAATTTATATTTCAAAAAAATATTTATAACCAAACATATACTCTAATTAACCATATGTTAAAAACATTATAGTTAATAAAAACAAGAGTGTGGCATTTTTTACTTTTCATTAAATAAAATATTATATAATTCATAATCTCATCGAAAAGATCAAAAAATTCGATATAAAAAATAATTGATTCATATGGATGAAATAGACTCATAAAATTAAATTTCAGTAAGTTTTATGGTCAATTTATAGTGATTATCATTTTATTTGTAACTTTAATGACCAATTTACCATTTACTATGGTAACAAAAATTACTAAGTTTACTATTCATATTAACAAAAAATAAAAGGGAAATATTTACCAAATTTGTAAAAATTGATTCCAAATATGGAATGAATTTTTCAAAATTCAAAAAATGCGGAAGAATTTAATTTAAAATTACACCGTCTATACGCAATGAAAAAAAATCATAAAAATACCAATTTGAAATATAAAATGTTTTTATAATAAATTCAATACTATAATTCATTTGAAAAATAATGACTGGATCATTTAAAATAAAATAAAACGAATTTAATTTTAAAACTAATCCAAAATATAGTATTAATTTATTAATACTTTAAAATAAAATACATATTTCAATTAAAATTAGTATTTTTCACTGTTCATTAAAAATCAATCTTCTCAAAAAACTATAAAAAATAATCGTATAATAATTATGAATTGATGAATTCAAAAATGAAATTATTTTTGTTGAAAAAAAAATCTACAAATTCCAAAAATTAATTATAATATTCACTCATTAAAATAAGAAACCCCATTTTTGAAGAAAACATATTTTTTATTAATAAAATAAATTTACTAAAAATCGATTTCTTATATACAAAGAAGGAATAAATAAATTGTAAATTAGTAAGACCATTATATATTTTATATTTTTGGTATATTATTACTTCCCAAAAATTTAACGGCTATGTTATAACGATCAGATTCAAATAATAATTATTCATTATTCTTTTAATATCAATGTTCTGTATCTTTTATGCTATTGTGCATAGTTTTAATTTTTTAAAATCATAGGAAATTGTAGTATACCCCGTTAATAAATTCAATCCTCTCAATTCTAACTGAGGATAAGAAACAATGGGTCTCACTATTCAAAATACCTTTGTTGAAATGCCACATCGTAAATGGGGTTAATAAAACATCTTCCTAAATGATTTAAAGGGAAGCACGATGGTCATCTAGAGTAACACATAGTAGGTTTACAAGTATGAGAACATAATTAAGATGTGAAAAAATTTATATATAAGAAAAAATTAACTCCCAAGGACTAATATAAATTGATAGAAAACATATTTGTGGTAAATTTAGCCATTAAAAAACCATAAATCTAGAATGGGTTAAAAGGCCATTGATTTATAGATAAGAAAAGTAAATTGATAATGTTTTTAATTCAAGATCCTTCTAATATAGTTGAAAACCTATTTTAACATATATACTAAAATTATATTAAAAATTACATACTTTACAAGTAGTGTTTCATCCTTTGATCAATTTCTGCCACAATCTCATATGTTTCTCCAAACGATGAGTATTCAAGATGAATTTGTTTATGTGTAAAATGATATAATCAACATATGTGGATAAAAAAATAAAAAAATAACTATAAATCCCTCCTAACATTAATCATTAACCAAAAAAAATGTTTAGGATAATATAAGATAATTCCCCAAAATCAATAAAACTTTATACAAAGAAAAACTACATTAATTTCCAAAATTTGATAGTAATATACAAATATAAACATGGATTATTAAATAAATAATTATCCTTAAAATTACAAAAAATATTCCAATCTAATATTTAAAACCAAAAAAACATAATTATTTTATCACTTTCTTCCAAAAAAAATTTAGTATTTATCTCCAAATATCAATCACTCTTAATGTCTCATTCCAAAAAGTATACCCCCTAATCACATAATCTCTAAGATATGGTAATAATTTTTACAAATAACTCGAATCACTATAAATCCAAATTAAAGTCATATATTCTTCCAAAATTAAATTCAAAATTTATTGATCAAATAAAATCCTTTAATATTATTTTTACTTTAATCATACAAGGTTCCCAAAATAGTGAACTTTTTCAAAAATTTCTTAATCAATAAATCCCATCCAAACTCATGGTCATCTATATAATAAGATATATGTTTCCCAAATGAACTTAACTTTGATATATAAGATTATTTAAATAAATGAAAATAATTTCGTATGAATCTGTACATCACATAGCCCTGTGTTAGGTGATTCACCCTTATCTCTCATCAGTTGTGGGTTTAAGCTTCATAACCTTACCATATATGATGGGTTGTCACACGACCTGTGGGTTTTATTTTTTATAAAATTATATTAATATAATCCTTATTAAATTCCTAGAAATATTATAAACATTCTCAAAATAACCTTATTATATTCAAGAATAAATTAATTTTTTAACTTAAAATGTTTTCACTTGCCTTTAATTTTTTATTCCTAAAAATGTAATTGTAACATTTAAAAATTTCCATAGAATTTTTTTTATTTATATGAAATTATTTCGAGACAGGGAAATTAGGTGGCACATGATTCTAAGGCTCGGAGATCGTAAAACAGTTTTTTGAACTTTTTTTAAGATGCGTTAAGTAAATGTGCGAGTGGGATTTTCTATCTTTTAAATTGGTGCTCAAATTAAAAATCATAGGGTGCAGATGAATTTAGAATTCTTCAATTTTCCTATAAATGACCTAACTTTAGCGGACAAGGGCCATGCAGAAAAGTTGATTTTCGGACTTTTTGAAAAAAATAATAAAATAATTTAAAAATAATTCTTTTCTTTTCTTTCTCACGGTTGAGTGGAGGATGGGGACGCTGCAGGACAGCGACGAGGAGATGATGATACCCATTAATGAGTCACATTAATGGCTCGTTAACTTACAGTGTAACAATTCTTTAATGACGCATAACAAGTAACACTGTTTCAAAAATGAAACAGTGTAACGACATGACATCACGTCTTAATGGAAAAAATGTGATGTGCTCCTACTTATAGTTCGACGCACTGAGGAAAAAGGATTAAAAATTTGGAGGATTATTTGGAGAAACTTCGATGGAATTCCACCCTATCGATGAATGACAATCACTGACATAAATTCATCATCTTTAACACCTTTCGAATATTGGATTCGGGAAGCAACATCGATGTCTTAATCCCTTAATCACGAACGGTGTGGCATCAAATGTAAGAGATAGGGTTTTTTTAGTTTATGTTCTTACCCATCATCTTCTAAAAACGATAAATACATATCAATCTGTGAATAGTTTGATATGTGATTCATGTGTTATGTGGGAGGGTGATTTATTCTTGGGTTTTTATTTATTTGGGGTCCAAATCTTGGCATGGAATGATTGAATGGAAACTCCTATAACCTCCCCTGTCTTTAAACCTCTAACACGGAGGCCCCAGACTGACACGAACAAGGCTCGAGCACCTCCGTATGTGCGTTCTTGGTGGTTGTACCCTCAAAATGATGGCAAGGCAGATTAGGGATTATCACGATTAAGAGGGAACCCCTCAGAGGCCACTGACTTAGATGACTCAAATAACGGACCACATGAGCACATCTAGTGGTCTGATAAATTCCCTATCCTCACATCGGTTCTGACGGTGTGGAGGAGGTTTCCCACACTAGAAAGATGCATTGACTGGGAAGTCACGACTCATCATTCGCGGCAGCGCGCTAGAGGACACAGCACCAGGAAAGGTGCCAGGTGGAGGGACGACCCGAATCAGGGCCATCCTGATGGCTGGTGAAGCCTCAGTCCGTCAACTGCAGCTAGTGGAAGGGCCACATGCCCACAAGGCTAGGGGGAGGTGGAAGTTGGTGCTAGGTCACATGTCAGCTAGTCGGCATCACTAGCCACACCATGATGCCAGTCCTTCGTAGGCTGGTCGAGCCCCAGTGGGACAGACCTGAGCCCAGCCGGCCAGACCCACGCCGAGGCTGAACTCGTGTTGGCACACCGGACCTGCACCCAGTGAGCTGGACCCATGCCCCCTTTGGGTCAAGCTGGACTAGACTGGGTAACTGGGCGACCCAGTAGGCTGGACACTCGGCCAACTAGGTCGGGTCCAACGAGGCATGTTGGGCTTAACCCACTGGTCAGGTCAGACCAGAGAAACCTCGACCCACACCATGTCGGTTTGAGTCCGTCTTAATAAACTCTGGTATGTGGGACCTCCGGGCTGGGTTGGTAGGGTCAGTTTGACCAAGTCGGACCCGGCCTTGTCACAATTAGTCCCCTGGTTACTAAAACTTCTGTATCTTATAGACCACGCTTCTGATTGACAAACCATTTGTAGTATCAGGACCCTCTCAATGGGGAGGATCTTTATACACTCTCAATGGAGACTTTTTTGAAATTTGAGATGTGATGAAGGGATTTAGGAGTGGTTATCCAAATCGCACTACATACATAACCTTGAGAGTGGTTGAGACCTCAATACTGTTGACTTTTTGGACCAGTAGAACCACCTATCTGTGACTTTGCAAGCCCACAGTGGAAAGAACCTCTCTTTGACTTCGCAGGCCCATGGTACGCGATGATGCGTAGTATGTCAGTTGGACACAACTAGTGGGAAGCGCCTCTCTATGACGTTGTAGGCCCACGGTATGCAATGCATAGGAGTACCTAAGCAGTCCAATGTTAGCGGGAATCACATCGTTGTGACTTAGTAGGCCCATTATACTTACTAGAGGAGGTTTTCTCTAGCATCTGAGGTGTTCGATGGTGGGACTGATGATTCTACTATTACTACCCTAGAATATACCTGGTGTGAGTTTTCTTGTGTTTCATGCTTTACTTTGAGGAATTGTTGTGTGGTATTTCTTTTTTGTTTCAAGGTCCCTACTGAGTATTGTGTTATTCACCCCTGCACAGGCTTTTCTCGAACGTGTTGTGTCTGGTGTAGAATACTGACATCTCGATAAAGGTTCTCAAGGAGACGGGACTGACGGATGCTACAATGGTGGACTTGGTGGCCCAGGACCAAGTGAGGCATATTTGGACTGGGCGGACAGGACATACTACTTTGGATTCCAGTAGTTCACAACTCTCACAATCAGGCGGGGTTTTCTATCGATGGACATCAGAGTTTCATTTTTTGTACTTTTTTCTCTCAGTTCTTTGTTGGGTTTGTATTCTATCCCACTTTCTTTTAGTTGTACTTTCACTCATCCTTGTTTAATAATACACTTTTTTCTTGTTTCAGTGTGTTGGGATGTGGTCGGGCATGTGTGTGTGTACAGGTACTCAGGAAAATTCCTCCTACTTGCAGGTTGATGCATTTGGTGCTAGTTGCCAGCACCTGGCCTTCGAGAGGTGGGCTTGGGGTAGTCACGGAATGGGCCCCGAGGGACGAGTCATGACAAAGTGGAATCGGAGGGAGGATCGGTCCAACCACAAGGACTGGGAGTCTATTTTTTTATTTGGTGAAATAGTGTTAAGTTTTTTGAGTTGGACTTTTAGATTCAGAGAGTCCAGTGTTGGTGCAGTGGCCGATGTATCCATACACCAAGACCATGAATTCTGTTTCCAGCTCAATACATGAAAAAACTAATTGCATAAGTGTCTCCGTATTTTGAATAAGAGTCATCTCACCAAGTATATCCTTTTAATTGTGGAACATCTTGATATATTTTAGGAATCCTCCACATAGATGACCAGTCAGGATCCTGATATGAGGTCATGAGGAAAACCCACCCAACGACGAGGTGTCTGTTCACGGACCAGTGATGGCCCCATCGTGTGGTGCACCAGTGCAACCACCACCCGAGGGTCAGCATATACTGCTGGCGGTTACGGTAGAGGATGTTTGTAGGCACAATTCCCTACATGAGTTTTAGAGACAGAGACCCCCATGTTTAGGGGAGAGATGGATCCTCATGTCACTGAGGACTAGTTGGAGGCTATGACGCAGGTCTTCCACTTAGTGAGGAAACCCCCTGACGAGATGGAAATCTTGTAAACAATGATTATATAGTTCTCAGTAGGGGACTGGTGGAGTTTGATAATTCAGACCCATGATGAGATGACCCTCACTTGGGTTGAATTTGAGAGGCTTTCCCTAGAAGAGTTTTTTCCCGCGAACTTGCACTCTGTTTGAATCCAGGAGCTGCTTCACCTATTGCAGGAAATCATGAATATGGCTGAGTACTTAAAAAGGATCATGGATCATTCCTACTACTTCACAGATATGGTGTGATTCCCTTCCTTCTAGGTTCGATCCTTTGAGTAGGGACTCAGGAGGGAGGTCAGGGCCTCAGTGGTGTCTCTCAAAATCCCTACCTAGGTCGGGGTGCTAGAGTGATTCCTTCTAATGAAGAGATTCTTGGAGGAGCATGAATCAAGATATAGAGCTTCTAGTAGACCCCAGGTGATAGAGTCTTCGGCAGGCAGCAGACAACAGATGTGTGGGCCCAAGCGGGCCAAGTCATTCAAAGGCTAACCCTAAGACTCGGGGTTGGCAGTGTGAGCCTCCTAGGACAGAGGGAGTCTGCCGAGGGATATGATTTTCTATTCGTGTGGCTGGGAGGGACACATGGCATGTGACTACCTGACCCACCATACAGATGACCAAAAGATGGTCGAGGGGCTGCTGAGTCAGCGATAGTGGTTTGAGTGAGGAGGTCTTCAGGGTGGCAGATTTGGTAGGGGAGCTGGCTGAGTGGCAGGTGTCAGGCGACGGTTTGATGTGTTACTATCACCACACCCAAGTGGTCCACCCTGACCTTTGGTAGCATGCAGATATGGGAGAGCTCAGCGTCAGGTAGCATAGGCTTATAACCACAGTGCTCCTAAGATAATCCGAAGTTTGATTTGTGTCTTCTTCACCCTAACTTCAATACTTATAGGCATAGGTTCTAGTCACTAATTCCTTTCCATGCCTATCATTCGGAGCTCAGAGATTTCGATGGAGTTTTTGGATCAATCCTTATGGCTAGAGAATCCTACGGTAGGGGATTCGATGATTACACACTAGTTTCAGCAGTGTGATCTTACTCTAGGAGGTGAGATCTTTGGATGGGATCTTCTAGTAGTGGCATCGAGGCCTTATGACATCATCTTGGGTATGGAAAGGTTATCCAAAATCCATTTACAGATCGACTATTTTAGGCATAAAGTTTGGTGTGTTCGTGATGATGTAACCAGGTTTTCCTTCATCGGTGAGAAGGAAACCCTTGCAGTGCAGGACAGACTCTCTCGGAGGAGGGTGCATCTGATCACTCACCAGTTGGATAGCCTCACCCTCATTATAGTGGAGTAGAGGAGCCCAAGCTTCACTGTAGTGGCAGAAAAATACAATAATGTTTTTACTAATGAGGTTTTAGGTCTACCTCGTCATAGAGAGGTAGAAATTAGTATCAACCTTTACCCTAGGATGGAACCGATATCCACACCAGAATATTGAATCTCTCCCATAGAGATTCACGAGATGAGGGTACATCTAGAGGAATTGCTGGAGAAGGGGTTCATAAGGCCCAACATCTCACTATGGGAATCCTTGGTGCTTTTTACCAAGAATTCAGATGAGAGTTTGAGGTTGTGTGTGGACTTCTGGAACCCGAACCAGATGCTTGTGAAGAACATGTACCCACTTACAAGAATTGATGACCTCTTCAACCAATTTAAGGGAGCAAAGTGGTTCCCAAAGATAGTCCTAAGATCAGGATATCACCCGCTCTAGGTCTGAGACAAGGATGTACCGGAGATAGCCTTCAGGTGCCGGTATGGCCACTATGAGATCCTAGTGATGCCTTTAGGGGTGTCCAACACCCCTACAGTGTTCATGGGCCTCATTAATAGGATCTTCCATCCCTACCTCAACAGGTTCATCGTGGTCTTCATTGATGTCATCTTGGTGTACTCAACATTAGAGGAGGATCACACTGTACACCTGCGGATAGTCCTGGATACACTCTGAGAGCACCAAATTTATGGTAACCTCTCAAAGTGTCAGTTTTTGATTCGAGAGGTCCATTTACTAGGAAACTTCATCTCATAGTATGGAGTTTAAGTATATCCAGTGATGATAGAGGTGGGGAATTCTTGTGAGACATCCAAGAGTGTGACTGAGGTGTAGTGCTTCTTGGGGTTGGCTGCTTACTATCAGAGATTCATACCTGACTTTTCCAAGGTAGAAACACCCTTATCAGCATTGAAAATAAAGGGAAAACCCTTCATGTGGATGGAGAAATTCCAGAAGAGTTTTAAAGAGATGATGAAAATACTGACTAGTGACCCCATCTTGAGGCTACCAAAGGATGGCATTGGATATGTATTTTACTATGATGAATTAGGGACCGGGATCGGTTGTGTCCTGATGCACGAGTGAGCGGTGATTTTATACTGCTCATAGAATTTGAGGTAGCCTGATAAGAACTACACGACCGGTGACCTGGAGTTAGCAGAAGTGGTCTTTTCCTTGAAGATGTGGCAGCACTACTTTATGGGTGAGCGATTCACCATTTACTCCGACTACAAGAGTCTCAGGTATATCTTTTCCTAGAAGGACCTGAACCTGAGACAGCGGTGATGGATAAAGTTCCTCCATGACTATGATTTTGAGATAGTCTATACTCCAGGAAAGGAGAACATGGTGGAAGATGCGCTCAACAAAAGGATCGGGTTGCAGCTACTAAGTGAACTGATAGAGTAGTTCGATGTGATTCATATATCCTTCTTGGATGATGGTGAAGCTGCTTACCTACAGTCTATGACAATTACTCCCCACTCTTACAGCGAGTTAGTGAGGCATAGTTGGGGGATGTTGACTGTGAGGCCCGACATGCTCATATATCCTCAGGATGGGATCCTGGTGAATTTTTGATAGGTGGGGAGAATGACATCATTTTTATAGGGAGCACTATAGATCCAGTGATTTTGTAGGAGAAGGTGTTAAATGAGTTCCATAATTCCCCTCTGGAGGTGCATCCTAGTGTGGAGAAGATGTACTAGAACCTCCAAAATCAATACTGATGGACAGGGATGAAGAAAGAAGTGGCCAAGTTCATTCCACGTTTCCTCACTTGTTAGCAAGTGAAGGTAGAGCAGTAGGATCCAACAGGCTTAACTCAGCCATTTGAGTTACCGGTGTGGAAATGGGATTGTATCGTAATGTACTTCGTGATGGGGTTACCACGTACGTCTAGAGGTCAGGACTATATCCGAGTGATTTTTGAATGAATCATGAAGTCAGCTCACTTCCTATAAATCTGAGAGTAAGGATCGGTAGAGGTCTTGGGACACCTCTACATCCAGGAGATAGTTCTGCTCCACAGGGTGCCTTCAACGATCGTTTTAGATCATTATGGTCACTTTACATCTTGGTTGTGGAATGGATTGCATGATTTTTTTGGGATACAGATACGCTTAAGCATAGCTTTTCATCCCCAGATGGATGGTCAGACAGAGCACACCACACAGACCTTAGAGAACATGCTCTGTGATTGCGTCCTAGACATTGGTCATAGTTGGGAGGACCACCTTCCACTAGTAGAGATTCCATACAACAACGGCTATCACACCACCATTGGCATGGAATTATTTAGGGCCCTGTACAGGAGGCCTTGAAGATCACTCATATACTGGACAAACCCAAGGGAGTCAGCACCCATGGGTCCAGAGTTGGTATGGGCTACCACCGAGAAGGTGAAAATAATCCAGGAGCATATGAGAACTACACAGAGTAGGAATAATTATTATGTCAATAGAAGATGAAGACCCTTGGAGTTTGAGGAGGCAGATCATGTGTTCCTTCAGGTCTCACCCCGATGAGGATTATAGAGATTTGGTCGGGGTAGCAAGCTATCTCTGGGGTTTATCAGATCTTTTTAGATCCTGAGTATAGCTAGAAAGGTGTCATACCACCTAGCTCTTCCCCCAAAGATGCACTAAGTTCATGATGTTTTCCATGTGCCGTAACTCAGGATCTGCATGCATGATCTATTGCATGTCATTGACTGGGGCGAGCTGAAAATTGATGATTGGGAAATATTTGCATAGTTACCATTGGAGAGAGAGGATCAAAAGAAGTAGAACCTATTTTCAAAGTTGATTCCTCTAGTATGCGTCCAATGGAAGAACAGGAATCTCCATGAGAGTACATAGGAGCGGGAGGCTTTAATTCAAGGTCAGTACCCCCATCATTTTTTAGTTGTATTTTTTGATTTTAGGGAAGTGAATCCCAAAGGTGAGGAGAATGTAACGTCTTGGAAAATCTGTGTAATGATTATTTATATGGAATTATTTTGAGACCGCAAAATTTTATGGAACATGATTCCGGGGACTAGAGAGCCCGGAACAGGTTTTTGAACTTTTTCTAAGGTACGTTTAGTAAACATGTGAGCCAGATTTTATATCTTTTAAACTGGTGTTCAGATTAAAAATATATGGGAGCAATTAAATTCAGAACACTGGGATTCACCTAGAAATGACTTAACTTCGTCCGGCAAGGGCCGATCAAAAAATTTAATTTTCAGACATTTCTAGAAATATAATAAAATAATTTAAAAATAATTATTTTATTTTCTTTCTCACTATTGAGTGGAGCATGGAGAATTTGTGGGGTAGCGATTATTCAACGACGATGCGCATTAATCAGGCTCATTAATGGATTGCTAACTCACAGTGTAACAATACTTTAATGACTCGTAACAAGCAACATTGTTTCCAAAATGAAACAGTGTAATAACGCGACATCGTATCTTAATGGAAAAGCTAAGACGTGCTTATATTTATAGTTTGACATGATAGGAAAATAAGTATTAAAATTTTGGAGGATTATCTACCAGACCTCTGATGAACTTCTACCCCATAGAAGAATAATTCGATCTGGTGTAATAACATCATCTTCGATGCCTTTCGAAGATTGTATCCAGGATACAATGTCAACGTATTAATCTCTCGAGGAAGAATTTTTCTGCAACAGACGTCATAAGAGGTAGGGGTTTTGAGTTTATGTTCTTCCCCTTTCTCTTCTAAAAACAAAGAATACAGATAAACCTAAAAACAGGTTGATCTAGAATTCATGTGTTATGCAGGAGGGTGATTTATTCTTGGGTTTTTATTTATTTAGGGTCCAAATCATAGCATGGAATGATTGAATAGAAACTCCCCGAACCTCCCCCGTCTTTAAAACTCTAACATGGAGGCCTCAGGCCGACATGACTAAGGGCCAAGAGCCTCTGCATGTTTGTTCTTGGTGGTCGTACCCTTGAAATGATGGCAAGGTAGGTTTATGATCCTCTCAATGAAGAGGGTGCCCCTAGGAGACTACAGACATAGACTACTCGAAGAACGGACCCCAGAAGTGCATTTGGGGGTCCGCTAAATTCATTGTCGTCACGTCGGCACCGGCGCTGGCGGCCAGCATCACAGGTCATGTAGAGGTTGCAGCCTACACTATCAAGACACGTTAACTGGGAAGCTATATCTCATCATCCATGATGGGGCGCTGCGTGGAGGGATAGCCCATGTCCAAGTCGTCCGGACGACTAGTGAATATGCGGTCCATCGACATCGGCTGGTGGAAGGGACCCACACCCACGGGGCCAGGGGGCCAGGGGGAGCTAGACATGGTAGCCAAGCCATGTCCCTACAAGTCAGCACCATCAGCTACACCGCATGGTAGGTCCCCAGTTGGAGGATCAGACCCGCTCCCCCTTCAAAAAGAACCGGACTAGACCGGGCCGCTGTGTGACGATGCAGGCTAGACCATCAGCCAACCGGGACAGGTCCAGTGAGGCCTTTTGGGCCTGGCCCACTGGCCAGGCTGGACCAAACCGACCTCAACCCTCACCATCTTGGGTCACATATTTCTTGATAAACCGTGGTATATGGGACCCCCGGGATGGGTTGTTCAGGTCGGCATGACCGGGTTGGACTGGGCCCTGTCGCAACCGGCCCCCTATTTACTAAAACACATGTATCTTACAAACCACGCATTTGATTGATGATATTTTTGCGGTATTGTTACCCTCTCAATGAGGTGGATCATTTGTAATTCTCTATAGATAATTTCATGGAAGTTGATTTGTGATAAGGTCTTGAGGATCGGTTCTCCCAAGTGGACTACGTATAGAACCCTGCCACTAGATGAGACATGAAGACTGCTGAAATTTGGCCAAGTGGGAAGCACCTCTCTATGACTTTACAAGCCCACAGTGGGAAGCAACTCTCTACGACTTTATAGGACCATGGTACGTGATGAGGAGGAGTGCCTTAGTTGGCCACGACTAGTGAGAATCACCTCTCTATGACTTTGCAGGTCCACAGTATGTGATGGGGAGGAGAACCTAAGTTGTCCAAGGATAGTGGGAAGCACCTCTTCATTACATGGAATATCCATTGTACTTTCTAGAGGAGGAGTTCTTCAGCGTCCAAGGTTTTCGATGATGTGACTAATTATTCTATTATTACTAACCTAGAATATACTTGGTGTGATCTATCTTGTATTTCATGATTTACTTTGAGGAATTGTTGTGTGGTCTTTCCTTTTTTTTTAGGGGTCCCTACTGAGTACTGTGTTACTCACCTATGCACGTTCTTCACCCACATGTGTTGCGTCTAGTGTAGATGACAGGTGTTTTGATAGAGGTTCTCAGGGAGATGGGACTGACAGATACTACGACGGTGGACTTGATGGCCTAGGACCAGGTGGGGCCCAGTAGGACTTTGCGGACAAGACATACTACTTCATATTCCATTAGTTCACTACTATCATGATCAGGGGGTATTTTCTACAGATAGTCTTCAGAGTTTCCTTTTTTGTACTTGATTTTTTCAGTTCTTTTTTGGGTTTGTATTCTTGCACACTTACTTTTATTTGTACTTTCACTCATCCTTGTTTTAGTAGTATACTTGTTTTCCCTCTTTTAGTGTGTTGGGATTTGTTTGAGCATGTGTGTGCGTACATATACTGAGGAAAATTTCTCACACTTGAAAGTTTATGCCTTTGGCACTAGTTTCTATATCGTGTCCTTCGAGAGGCGGGCTTGCGGTAGTCACGAAACGGGACCTAGGGAACGGTTCATGATAGTAATAACCCATATTTACCTCAAAATAAAATATTATATAAACCCTAAAGGTTTTCCATAACATTGAAATTATGTAAATGAAATGAAAAGTTTATTCTTCCTCAAATAAATTTTTCACATGATAAACTTGAGTGATATATATACCTCAAACATCTATGAAAGCTCAACAAAACTCTCCCAAAGTAATCTAATCATCAAAGGGGCATTAATTATTTTAAACTTATCATCATCATAAAGTCTACCATAACTCTTTAATACCTTATATGTTTATAGATTAATTTTTTATTATTCTTTATAATCTATTAAAATTGAATTTCAATCTTATTCCATAATACTTATTTACTATAAATAAAAAATTTAATCAAATTCGATGACTCAATAATGTCAAAACATAATCACATAAATAATCCTTAACTTTCAAAGGTCATTTTTGGTTTTATAATATTAAACTATAATGCAATTAGTTATTGATAAAAATATACATGTATAATCTTGTTGATCCCATTTATAAGCTTTATCCCTAGTAAATAAATTTTCATAATGACCATTCTCCCCACATTTAATGAATTAAATTGATACCTTGTAAAAAAATTCTTTCTATATTATAGATTTAACTAAATACATACTTTTTTCTTTGGTAGATTATTTATTTATGAACTCCCTCCCCACAAATAAAACAACTTCCCATTATTTAAGGTCATTTTTTGGGGTGATTATTTGCACATTTTTGATAGAAAGGTTATTTAATAGGTTTACCTTTATAATAATCATTACCTAAACATCCACAGGGATTTAGTTCACTTGTTACATTAGGAAAGTCACCAAGGTTCATGTTTTTAATCATTAATCTTCATACCTGGTTAATAATAAACATAATTATTCTCATTATAGCACACATACCATCCATCTTCACATTTATAAAACCACCAACTTTTCCTTCAAATCCATTGTTACTTTGGTTCCTATTAGATCCATCCCTTTACTAAAACCAAAAAGGATAGTGTGAGAATATCATAATAAAACGTCTTATAAGAAGAGTAAGAATTAAAATATCCATATTCATGTAATCTTAAACTATTTTTATCTATAAAAATAACTGTTATTATATCTAACCTACAATACATTATGGTTGTAGAGAAACTTCAACTTATATTCAAATAGCTTCTTATCCTCTAAATTTATCAAAACCATACTTTGATTCGGACTGCAAGGACCCGACATTAAATATCTCATAATCTAGTATCTATATACTAGAATTAAATTCCTTATATTACCAAATAACTTTTAGGTTTATATATTTAGAGATTTAGGTCATAAATATTACATAACAAAAATATATATAAAAAGTGTAAACTTCTATTTATTATCTATTTTTT
Source organism: Viscum album (assembly GCA_963277665.1). Classification (NCBI taxonomy): domain Eukaryota; kingdom Viridiplantae; phylum Streptophyta; class Magnoliopsida; order Santalales; family Viscaceae; genus Viscum; species Viscum album. The sequence continues at coordinate 1,060,117,251 of OY728133.1, forward strand.
CACAACATAAAACTTTTAAAATAAACATGATTCTATTCATGAAAAAATTTTAAAAAATTCAACTTGAATTCTTTCTTTCCATTACCCATCCTTTAATAGTATAATAAATTAAACATTATATGAATAAAAATATCTTAATAGGGAACATAAAAGGAATAAAAGAAACTATTAGTCAAGGAATACTTATATAAATTTTCCTTTTCCAAAATAATCATTTGGCTCAAAATAAAAAATTTCTTACCTAATAAATCTCATATCTACCAAATGATTTTAATAAAAATTTTCAAAAGAAATATTTAATAAAAAAATAAAACTCAAAAGGGATTATTTCAAAACATAAAAAACTCTTAATAACTTTTTAAAAAAGTTAAAATTTTCACACCTTAAATGTAGAATATGCTTCCATTTAAACATTAGATCATTTACTTACCCTGAGAAATAAAAATATTCCTATAAAACCTCGTATAAATAATAGATAAAACATATTGTTTACTTGGTAAATATTTCCATATAATTATTACAATCACTCTTATAGATGTCATAACCATGTGGTCTACTTCCATACCAAATGAATTGGAGGGCTATGATGGACCCACCAGTACTTGGTTTATCATGAAACCACTCATCGTTGGTTAATAACATAACAAACCATAAATGGTTTATAATAGAACCACAGATCATCATAAAAATTCCCATGAACTAATAAAATTTGAAAACTTACATTTTTATCATTACACTCATAAAATATTATTAAGGAAAATAACCATTCTATTTTGAAATTACTTATTAAAAACTAGTGAAATTAAAACGGAGAACATTATCATTCAAAATAACCTTATAAAATTGAATGTAATATTCAAATAATTGATATTTCATGACTATGGTAAATTTTTTCATGTTGTATATGTTTAAAAAAATTTCTTTCATACTTTTGTTGAAAAGTCGCAAAATACCTCTTTGGAAAATGAAAAAAAATCATTTAAAATTGTTGTCTAAAAATTATAACATGGGTAAAAATTAATTTAAGAGATCATAATATAATTTTAAAATCCTTAGGGTAAAATAGTTTTAGAAAATATAGATATAGAAGAAAATTAGATTTTTAAGGGAAACATTAAAAAGATAATTTTTTAAAAGAATGTCTATTGCATTCGATCCAACTCACCATATACATTATTTATCTTCCTTAATAAAAAACATATATAAATTTTATAATTTCTTAATAAAATTTTTCAAGATTTGTATTCTATTATTTAATTTAATACCATGTTATATACAATTACTTAATTAATTAAATTCACATTGGGTGTTTTGATGATATTTGTCTCATATGTCAAAAATGAATTTCACACATTTTCTATGGTCAAAGTGGTCATTATTATATCATCTGTCGAATAATAATAATAAAATAATTATCATTTTTATACAACAATTATAATTTTAAATATGGATATTAAATATTATTAAGAAAAATGAATTGTAGTACAATCATGGATACATTAGGTCATACGTATCCATGAATAACATTTCCACTTCTCAACGATCATTATAGAAGGACTGTAAGTATTATTTTATTTCTCAAAAATATTCTTGACATATAAAATATTATATTAATATTTTAAATATAATAATAAATATCATCCATGTGGTGTGATGATAAAAAATGAATCACATCTTTTCATTGCGATGGTGGTCCACACATACAGATGAAGGACGTTGTCTTTTTTCGATGAATGGAATGGTAAGAAGTTAAGTGATATATTATAATTTAATAATGATAAATATATCATGAATATAATATATAATAATTTATTTCATTATTATAATAAATCCATGAGATATGGTGATCGAGGTGGTAGTCCACCATAGACATGATTAATGGTTTTGTTTACCATGTGATGGAAGATTATAAGGGTTTAATTTGTGAAATTAATATAAAAACACTTATTTATATGTATTATACTTTTGTTATTGTTTTGGTATGGGTAAGGAATATTTTAATGAGGTGGAAGAAGAAATAAAATTGAAACACCTGATTAAAAATAATAACTCTTCTTCGGACAACCTCTTTTTTCTTAACACCTTAAGACAAATAAGGTTAGTTTTATACCCTATATTAGGCATCCATAATGTAAAGAGGTATGTTATGAAGGTATTTGGGTATATATTAGTTAAACCAAAATGTTTTTAAAGTATAACAAGACCTATCTTTAATAAAAATCAATTCCTGATTTATTACATAAAAACACACTTAATACAACCAAGAAGATCAAGATACGTAGTGTATATGGGACATTAGGTGCATAAAATAACATCATAAAACTGGGATACAACTATTTTATTGAAAAATTGCTTAAAATACTTATAAATTTACACTACCCTTCTAAAACTACATGGGATAACCTGGGGTTATATATAAGAAAGGGATGAGCTATTAAGCCTATTAAGGTAATAAAAAAAGAACAGAATAGAGTAAAGTAATACATGTGAGAAAAGAGGCATAAAAATTTTTCATAAGAGGTGAAAATAAAAATCATGAATAATGAATAATGGTATAACATGATAGCAATAAAGGCAACATGGGAATGTGGAAACAACATAAAACATGGAATCATTTGTATAAGTCAGGGTTAACGCCTAAGAAATCATAACATATTATTCTTAGTATAACCTAACATGAAACAGACATGGAATTTCATGAGATTAAAACTTTAACTAATTCATTGGAGTGTTATTTGGTCACACTTATCATAATCATATCATGTATATCCATAAGTTTTCCATATAACTCATATAACATAATAATTTCATTAATATCTATTAACCCAAAAATAGATAATTGTGGGTTAAATACATGGAATTACCCAATAAGATAAGTATATGTACCTATTATTGAATTCTATTATGTGAAAATGGGTACATTAATTCACTTCACAATCGTTTGTAATGAAAAATCGTAGTAAAATTTTGGAAGCATAACGACAGTTATTAAATATTCATAAAATTGTTCAATTAGATTTAAAGGGATATATAATAATTTTTAAATCAAAAGAACCATATTACGTATGTGAAAAAACATATCCCAACTTTATTAATTTCAAATAAAAATAAATAAAGTAAATAAGATACTTAAATAAATAAATAAGAAGAAGATCCCTTACTTTGGCATGGTAATAGCTTAGGTAAAGGTCATAACGAGAGGTATAAATGATAAATCATTATTATAACATAAATTTTAAAATAAAGGTATATTTATAAAGGAATTAAAACATAAAAATTGAGATTCAAAAGTCTAATTACAAAGAAGATTCTTAGATGGAAAATAAGAGGGGGAGATCCCTTATCTTAAGAGGGTATTTCAAAAATCTTGGGAGGAGATTCTTGAGATATTGGGGGAACCTTGGGAGGGATATAGAGAGGTAACATAAGAGTAAGTATGTTCTATATGGTTTTTTATTAAATATAAATAGGATCTTGGGTAGGTTTATATAGAAAAAGATAGGTGAGTTATTTATTATTTCCCAAACATGGGTTTTGGACTCTATACAATAAAGTAATCAAAAACAAAAACTTTCCTATAGTTTTAACACATGGTTTCTAAAAAATAAGAGTATATTTAGTAATTTTATAAGGTCATGAACTGATAACATTTAAATAATATTCTTGGTGATTTGAAAGTGATTCATGTTTACAAATAAATAATTTTAAACCCATAGAATATAATATATGTTTTGGAGGATTCATAAAGGGTTTATAAAATTAATAAAATAAACTTAAATTAAAATTATCTTAATGTGGAAACATATATTTGTTCATTTATACATCTTATGTAACATATTATATCACTTTTGGGACATTATGATGTAATAATGCACACTTTATATTATACTATATTTAATTTTTACCCAAAAATTCGACTGTCTTAGAAAATTTTAAAAATAAATAATAGTTGGATAATTTTGAAGCGATGAATCCAAAAATAATATGTATTTTATCCAAATAAATCTCTAAATATTAGAATTTATATTTTTAAATTAAAATATAAATTTATTTAAAAATACTGGGTTTTTTAAAAAATAATAGTTTTCTAACCCTTTAAAAAAAATTGAGTACCAAAATTTAAATTATCAACCATAATAAATAAATATTATATAATAATAATATTTTATTAAAATATAATTTATTTATAAAATAAATGAATTATTGAAAAGTAATATCATAATTTAAATTTCTTATTACCTAAAAATACAATTCGAGTTTTTTTGTATTAAAATCTAACTTTTATTCAACTTATTATTTAATAATTTATAAAGTAAGATGAATGATTAATAAATATACTAATTATTTAATATAAGATAAAATATTCATATTCAAGCTATTAGGATCGAGACACATATCCCTTTATTACAATATTGAACACCCTATGGGTAAGGTGTGGAATAGTGAGATTTTCATAGGGTGGATCGGTGAACATGGTTTAGGTCGTGATCTCGATGAGCTTGAAATTATAATGTAAATGATTTTTCTCATGATTTAGTTTCTGAATATAAGATTGGTCTTGGTCAAGGTAAATCTCATTGATTATATCTCCATTGGAAGCTCTGATAAAAGGGAATCATAGGGTATGATCTTATTGGTGGAGGTTATCTCTTCCATTATCTATGTCAATTGGATTTTTCATTACCCTTATCATATATTAATCCTAAGATAAATATTCAATGGAAATAGTGTCAATTGTTTTAGTTATTAATGAAATTTTAAAAATGATATAACTTATAATTGTCAAAAATGTCTATTTTAGTGCATGTATGTTCTATAAATACATAACATAATGAAGGCATTTAATATAATTACAAAAGGGAATTTCATTTATAAAAGTTTGTTTCATTACATTATTCCCCCTGTTAGAAGTTTTTCCCTAAAAATTTTCATTTGATACACTATAAAATATGCCAGTACCTCTATTTCATATCTTCTTACAATTCCCAAGTTGATTTCTTAGAATTTTGGTTCCACCACGACACTTTTACCATGTGAGGTGTCTTGTTTTGTAGAAATTTATCTCTATAATCAGATATCTTCATCGATTTCTCCTTGTATAAAAGATCAGTATTAAATGGAACCACCTATGTATTTACCACTTGTGAGGGGTGTGTTATGTAATTTTTCAATAGAGAAACATCATGTCTTATATAGTTTTTGTGGGATATCTAGTTTATATACTATAATTATATTCAATTGAGAATCTCAAAGGGGTTAATGTATCTTGGACTAAGATTTCCCTTCTACACAAACCTCATGTATTTATTCCATGATGATATATGAAAAAATGATTTATCACTGACCTCAAACTCTAGGTATCTTCAATGATTGTATGTATACATTTTGTATAGGATTAGTGTTGATTTAATATGAATTTGAATGGTTTTAACCTTATCTATAACCACTTGGATAAGATCATATCCCATCAGCTTCAACACTCCAAATTCATCCCGGTATGTCAGAGTCTAAAACCCCTTCCCATATTGAGCCTTCTAAGGTTTCATTTTAATGCTCTAATGGAAACTTTTATTATATGAGAACTCCCTTAGGGGAATGTGTTTATCCCAAAATTATTGTAAATCCATTTAACATGATCTCAACATCTCTTTGAGGTATTTAATATTAACTTTAGACAGACAATTCATCTTTGTTTGATAAGTAGTGTTGAATCTCAGATCTATATTTAATAATTATTGAGGCTTCTTAAAATCCTCAAGGTCAACATCAGATCTCAATTTGAAACAATATATATTGGAACTACATTCATTATTAACAATTATATTAAATATATATATATATATATATATTGTTCAGTTGTTCAAGATGGAAATCTTCCTTGACAGAAATGAAAATTTCTAACTTTGTTAGGTGATTGACTACAACCTAGATACCATAATTACATTTAGGTGTCCCATGGAATATTATAATTAAATAGATGGTTATGTTTTCCCATTTACATAATTTCATGGGAAATGGTTTCATAATAACCTTAAACATATATCTTTCCACATTCACTTGTTGACATACCAAGCATCGAGATACAAACTCCTCAATCACCCTCTTAATGTTATCACACCAGAATTTTTTCTTCAAATATCTATACATATTAGTGATTCTTTGATTAATAGATAATGATGAGCTATACACATCATCTAGAAGTTCCCTATTCAGTTCTATATTTGATGGGACACATATATAGGTTCCAAACCATATAACTCTATCTTTATAAAATTTGAACTATGGAATATCTTCTACCATGTTCTATAGAAACTTATCATCATTTTGTGCCTCCTTCATACTTCCGAGAATGGATTATTGAGAAATTACTTGAGCCATTTAATATGAAGATCCTATTTTTATTCCTATATCCATCCCTTTTATGTCTTGGATCAGTAAACCTATTGCAATCCTCGTCATGGATAGAGTTGTGAGATTATTTAGACTCAAAGCATACATCACATTTTTTATTTTCTATAATGGTAATATATTGAACAATAATAATCCTTGTTAATATATAAACACCTATATTGGTTCATATTAATCTCCTTTTGGGTGAATATATAATTTATGATTTTGGTCTATTTATAAATCACACTTCTACCCATAGAGATAATTCCAGAAAATATTTAACATAAATATATCTACATCCAATTTTAGATCATGAGTTGGGTAGTTATTATCATGGATCTTTAATTTTTGGGAGACTTAGGAAATCAATATGTAACTTTTTATGAGAACAAAACATGATCCCTTTCTAGATTCATCCTCGTAGATCACAAATCCTTCTCTACTGGTAGGAAATTTGAGCACAAGTGTATAGATTATCCTATTCTTGAGATATTTAAAACAGTCTTGACATTAATTATTCCAAAAAAAATTGACTCCTTTTAGAGTTATCATGGTTAGGGGGATTCAAAATCAAGATAAATTTCTCACAATTCTATAATGGTATCCAGCTAATCTATGGAAACTGTATATTTCTGTCTTAGATTTTGGTCTTGTCCACCATTCAATTGACTCCATTTTTTAGGATAAACAAATATCCCTTTGTTAGTGATTAAATATCATAGGAATGTTACTGGATACAACTAGAATTCACATTTATTTTTCTTTTCATACATAATTTATTTCTAAAAGTTCATCGATACATTTTTCGGATGATTCTCATGTTCCTTCATCCTTTTGGAGTATATAAGAATACCATCAATAAAGAACACCAAAAATTTGTTAAGGTAATACCTAAAGACTCTATTAATAATATCCATGAATATTTATGGGTAATTTTCTAGTATGAATGTAGTCACTATGAACTTCTAGTGCTCATATAGTATACAAAAATAAGTATTGTGGTTATCCTTTTTTTCACCTTTACTTGATAATATCCTGACTAAAGATATATCTGATATAAATAATAGGATCCACATAGATGATTGAAAAATTCATCAATCTATAGAAGAGGATATTTTTTCTTTATTGTGATCTTGTTGATATCATGATAATTTATGCAATGATGAATTAACCCTTCATTTTTCTTGATGAAGAGGACCAGTTCACCCCACTACAAATAACTTGGCAATATAAACCCTTTATCCAAAATATTCTATAGTTTTTTTTCATATCTCTATGTTCAATAATAGAATTTATATATGTATTATTTGATACTTTCAAAGTTCTAGGAATAAGATTGATATAAAATTTAAAATCTTCGCTAGGAGGAAGACCATGAATTTATTTGGGAAACACATTAGTGTATTCACTCATAATGGGAAATTCTTTAAGGATTATCTTTTATTTGGTATCAATAATATTCACAATATAATCTTCCTCATTGGGAAATAATATCCCTCCTTAATATTTTGGTACCAAAAAAGATTCATGTTAATCCTTGCACTTGTATTGAATTGGAGGAAGATCCGTGATACAAAAGGTGATTTCCATCTCTCGTTAATTTAAATTGGCTCTATATAAGTAAATCCAATCCATTCCCATAACAAAATTGAATTACAATAAAGGTCTTATGATAAGGTTTTCTGGTAAGATCATCCCTCGTATGTGGATAGGGGTGGAGTTATATACTTGTGATGAAATAATTCCCCAATTTCTCGATTTCACCTACTTCTCTACTTCCATGCATTGTAGTGGGGTTTAAATAGTTCTAATACACTACTGAGATATGAAATAATGTGTATAACTAGAACCAAATATTATGATTATTATTCTTGAATGAATAACTAGTGTACCTTTCACAACATTATTTTTAGGATCCACTTCTATGGTTATAATGGAATAGAGTTTCCCTTGTAGCCTTAGAGGTTGTTAGCATTGATTTTATTGGACAATCCTTGGATTAGGTAAGTGGTTAACATAGTGTCCTTTTTATTTTTAGTTGAAACATTGGAAAATAAGATGAGGTATGATTGGAGATTTACAATATTTTTTCACATTAGTGGGTTTCTCCCACTGGTAATCGATGTCTTGGTGTCCTTCATTTCCACACATAAATCATTTTTTCATCTCCTTTAATCAATTTTTCGTAGTTATTCCCAAAATTTTGACAAGTGGGATACTGTAATTTCTTACCACCATTAGATTTCTCTATGACACCATAGTAGTTAAAATCCATTTTTTTCTTTTTATCCCCATGAGAGCCTTGAGATTTTTTTATCTCCATTTCTACTTTGATGGAATATCAGACAATTTCCTCATAACTTTAAAAGTACCAAATTGTTAAGGATTTTTTGTAAACTCAAATTTTATACACCAAAGAAGTGGTCAAATTTTCGTTCAGGGGTAACAAAAAAGTTGGTGGTTTTTTGTCAAATTCTTATGATGTTTTCCTCATAAACCCTAATAGATTTATCTTCCTTTTCCTTTAGGCTAATAGAGTACCTATACATTTTTCAATCGGGGAGTACAAGGAAAAAATATATAAAAAAATATTTTATAGAATTCCATCCACTCTATTGATATGATCTCCTCCTTGGGATTCTTATTCTTGGAAAACATCCCCCATTGATCAGCTTTTTCCTCCATGTTATTAACATCCAGTACAACCTTCTCTTACATATTTCATTGAAGGATGTACATGATATTTTAAATGGATATGATCTATTATTCCATAATTAATGGGTCCAAATATCCAATGAATGTCAAAGTTTTTTTGTCACATAAAGGTTTTAATTACTATTTTCTATTTCCTAGGGGTATTTTTGTTGTTCCTATTGATTTAGGTTTCAATTAAAAACATGATTCAGTTGAGAAGTTATAGCCACAGATTCCATGGCTCCTACTCCAATTGTGTGGGGAACCTCTTTTGGGAAATAATCAAATTTCCCCTCACATAGATTTTTGACTCAGTTCCACCTATTTATGACCATTAACATTAATAAGGAGAAAATTAGAGATGATAATTTTTAAATTATTAAAAACATAAAAGTGAAACTATGAAAATTAATGGGATAAATCATAAATGACATGTTTTATTTAACCTATAAATTCTTAAGATTCAAAATAATATATCCATGATCTATTTTATAACATAAAATCTTATAGGAATCGTTTATTCCCTTAATAATTTTTCATAATGATCTTTTAAATTTAATAAATAATAACCCTTGTGAATTTAAAACTAGGTGTGAAACCAGTCCTGTTATCATGAACAAATATTTAGATCGAGTCTATCTCAAAACGGTGATTTCAGGTTTATTACCCCTAGGTACATCTGTGGTACATCCAAATTCACTAGTAGTATCCATAAAAAGATGTATTTTAATAGAAAACACCTAATATATACTTGAAAAAAAACTTTTAGGGTTGTTTTTATATGTTTAGTCTTATCCCTAAGTAATTTACTAGAGTTTTCTAATACTAATCCCAAAAATAACTAGACTTTCTTTTATACTAATAATGGAAAACCTTGTCTTTAATACACATTAATTTATGATTTATTACATAAACCACCCTTTATAAGTCCCAAAATATTGATAGAAATAGTTTATTTGGGAGATTAGGTACATAATATAACATCATAAAGTTGGGGGTACAGTGAATTTATTTAAAACTTCCTTAACATGCTTTGAAATTTACATTTCTCTTCTAAAAATACACAGGATAAACTAGGTACATACAAAATAAAGAAGTGATATATAAATCCTAGTAAGTGAATAAACAAATAATGGAATAGAGTAATATAATATATGTGATCCAAGATTAGTAATAATTTAACATAAGAGTTGATAATCATAATTAGGATCAATAAGGCATGGTATAACATGATAACATCAAGGAAACATGAGAATGTGGAGACAACATAAAACATGGAATCATAAGCATAAGTCAAGGTTAACTAAAAAGTCATCATAACATAGTGTTATTATAATAACCTCATTTTCTCCTTACATGTAATTTCATGGGATTAAAACAACACTCAATTAATTAGAGTGCTATCTGGGGGCACCCATCATAATCATATCATGGACATGCATAAGTGTGCATCATAGATCATATATCATGAGAATGTATTTCATCTATATTAACCCCATGATTGATTATTTTAGGAAAAATTCATGTAAGTACCAAATAAAATAATTATAGGTACATCTAGGTGAATAACCTTGTGTGGAAATGGGTAAGGGAATTCACTTCAGAATCATTTGGAATGAAAAAACAAAGTGAAATTTTGGCAGCATAATAGAAGCACTTAAAATTTTATAAAATGTTTTAATGATAGATAAAGGTATATTTAATAATACGGTTATCAAAAGTATAGTATTATGGATGTTTAAAGACATATCCTTGCATTATTAATTGTAAATAAAAATGCATAAATTAAATAACATGCTTTAATATAGAGGAGATGTATAGGATCCCTTACTCCGTCATGGTAACAGCGTAGGTAAAGGTCATAACGAAATGGGATAAATTACATCTCATTATTAAAAAATAAATTGGATAGTTAATAGATATTTATAAATTCACTAAACTATAGCCAATTTAGATTCAAAAAGTATAATTACAAATAAGGTGCTTTAATGAAAAAAGTAGTGGGAGATCCCTTACCTTGAGAGGGTGTTTCCAAAATCATGGTAGGAGCTTCTTTAGAGCTTGAATGCATCTTGAGGGGGATCTAGAGAGGGATGGTCAGAGAAATTATGTGATCCAAGGTTTTTAAGTTAAGATAAATGGGATCTTAAATGGGATTATAAAGGAAAATATAGGGGAGTTATTTACTATTTCCCAAACATAGGCTTTGGACTCTACATAATAAAGTAATAAAAACCATAAGCCTTACCATGGGATTTCCCATTTTTTCGACCAAATACAAGTGTTTTTTATTATTTTATAAGTCCATGAACCGATAACATTAAAATAGTACTCATGGTGTTGTTTAAGTGAGTCATGTTTACAAAGAACGGTTTTTAAGACCTAAAAATATGAAATAGCATTTGATAGATTCATAAAGGGTTTATAAAATTAATAAAAAAAACCTAAATGAATCATTATTTAAGAGGGGAAACATATATTTTTCCATGGATGAATTTTATTGAACATATTACATAATTTTTGGGTCATTATGATGTTATAAAACACATCGTATATTTATAATGTATTTAATTTTTACCCAAAAATTATTCTGTCTCTAAAAATTTAGAAAAATTCACCATTAGATAATTTTGACATGATTAATCCATAAATAAAATTTATTCTATCTAAATAAATCTCTAAATATGAGAATCTATATTTTTAAATCAAAATCCACATTTATTAAAAAATACTGGTTTTTGATAATAATGGTTTTTTGACCATTATTAATAAACTTTATTTCCTAAAATTATATTATTATCTATACTTAATAAATATTATTTTATAATAAAATTTCTTTATAATATAATTTATTTTTAAAATTCAGGAATTATTTTAAAGGAATGTATTAATTGATATTTATTATTTCCCAAAAATACAATTCTTCTTTTGTTGTATTGAAATCTAATTTTTATAAAACTCATTATTTAATAATTTATAAATTAAAATCAATATGGGTTAAAAATAAAATTTATTTAATATAAAAATAAAAATTTACATATTCATGCTATTAGGGTCGATATACATTTCCCTTTATTACACCATGGAATTCCCTAAGGGAAAGGTTTGTGATGGTGAGTGTTTATTATAGTGGTTTAGTGAATATGGTTTGGATCATGATCTCGATGAGATTTAACTTCTCCCATTAATGGTTTTGATAATTATTTAGTTTTTGAATCTCTTCTTGGGCTTGGTTATGGGGAAAATCCTAGATATGTTGACTCCCATGAAAGCTAGGATAAATGGGATTCATAGGGTATAGTATTACATGTTGAGTCTATCACTTCTTTTATCTATATTAATTGGATTTTTCATAACCCTTAATATATATTAATCAAAATATCTCTAATTAATTACTATAAAATCAATGGTTATGATTATTAAGGGTATTTTAAATATGAATTAACTTATAACTGTCTAAAATGACCAAATTAGCGCATTTGGTTTCCATAACCACATAACATAAATAATTAATTTAATTTAATCAAAAATGGTAATTTAAATTATAAAATTTCTAGTTATAACATGAATTTTTAGGTAATGGTAAGAAGAAGTGCCATTTTATAAGAGAGGATAGAGAACTCTTGGAATTTCTCAAAATATTAAATTAATATTCAAAACCAAATGACTTTAAATAGATTTATTTCGAATATAGAATGGTAAAGGGTTAAAATACACTCATACTATTAAAGTTACACATGATTTGACCACATTTTAACCCATTTATTTTTGTTTTAAACCCTCATTGACCTATTTCACACTTATGTGACAACAATGATTTTTACTCTTTGAGGGTAAATATAGTTACTATAAATGGAAAAGCATCCCATAACTAGACCATAGTTGACATCATCAAACATATCCTAATAAATTTAATGGATATATACTTTTTAGTAATTTTATATAATTTAATAAAATATTATTTATTACAATATATCATTAATGTTATTTTTTAGAACCATTCATTAATTTAATTTTAATTACATCAAGAAAAGAAGTAAATTTCTAAAATTATATATTAATACATTCCTATAATTTCAAGTTCATATAAAAAAATTTTGTATCACATTAATTATATCAAATTATAATAATTTTAATAATTTTAATATATTTTATTTTGTTTTTCCTTTAATTAAATAATTTATTCATCATTCTTGTGTAAATTTTTTAAGGAAATTAATTCTTCACTAAAAATTAAAAATAAATATCCATTATGAATATAAATCATTTATATTTAAATAGAATATTTATAACTAAACATAACCTCTATTTAACCTCATGTTAAAAATATTATAGACAATAAAAACAAGTGTGACATTTTTTATATTTCTTTAAATAAAAAATTATAAAAGTCTTAATATCATCCAAATGGTAAAAATATTTCATATAGATAAATATAGGATGATTTTATGTTAAATTTAATCATAAAAAAAATTAGACAAGTGTTAGGGTTATTTTATAGTCCTTACCATTTTATTTTTGTCTTTAATTACCATATTTACCCTTTATTGTGGTAAAAAAAATTCTAAGTTTAATATTCATAGTGAAAAAAAATAAAAGGGACAAATTTTAAAAATTTGGACCCACTAATTAAAAATATGGAATCAATTTTTCAAAATTCCAAACCTATAATTGGAATAATTTAATTTAATATTAAACAAAAAAGACAAAATGAAAAACGGTTTCTCATAAAAATATGCTTTTAAACATTAAAATGTTTTTATAATAAATTCAAGGATAAAATTAATTTCCAAAACCATAATTATATCATTTTAAATAAAATGGAACAAATAAAATTTTAAAACTAATACAAAATGTAATTGTTCTTAATATATAATTTAAAATAAAATATTGGTTTCAATTAAAAATCTATGTTTTCACTATTCATTAAAAAATCAATCTTTTAAAAAAATTATAAAAAATTCGTCCTCATATAATTTTGAAATTATTAATTCAAAAATAAAGTTCATTTTTTCAAATAAAGTTTCTAAAATTTCCAAATAGTAATTGTAATATTCACTCAAAAAATCAAGAAACTCCATTTTTAAAAGGAAAATATTTTTGAAGAATAAAATGACTTTATTAAAAATAGAGTACTTATATACATAGAATTAAATAATACATTAGAAATTATTAGGAACATTATATATTTAGTAATTTATTTACTACTATTCATTACTTCTAATTAAACAACTAGGTTATAATTGTCACATTTAAATGATAATGATTTTTTGTTCATTTAAGCTCGGTGTTGCGTATCTTTTACACTATCAAACATAGTTTTTATTTTTTAACATATTATGATATTAAATTTTGGTTATAACACATCCTAGAGTTCATGGTTTTATCATATTACCTTATTAGTAATGATTTTGGTGTAAACCTTAATAGGTTGTGAGAAGAATAGGTATAGTTCTTAATCAAGAATGTTTGTATTATTTATTCTTTTACCTACCTAAAATATTTTTAAAATTTTGAAAAATAATAACACTAATATATACCATATACTAATATTATATTATGTTAATTTCATAATCTATATAAATCTCCATTTACATCAAATCAGAAATGAAAGCATCATTCATATTCATGGTGGACTGTCACCTCGCGAACCGATATAATTCATTTTTTATCACCTTCTATTATATGTAGTTTTGAGGATGTATTTTATTTATATATATTATATAAATTAAATATTTATCATTCTAAAAATATAATATATCATTTACATTCTTACGCTTTCATTTATTGAAAAATGATAATTTTGTTCGTGCGTATGTATGGACTACTCCCTCAATGAAGTGATGTGATTTAGTTTTCACCACCACATCACATGGATGATATATATATATAATTTCATTATATGGTATTTATTATATTATTATAATTGCATAAATATAAAATAATACTTACCTTATTTCCATAATGATCATTGAAATATTTTAATGTTACTCATGCGTACGTATGACCAATCGTCTCTATGATTGTAACATTGTTCATTTTTCATAACAATCTATCATGGTTGGATTTTAAAGTATAATTCATTTAAAAAAAAGAAAATTTTTCATGACAATTATTCTAGAGATGATTTAATAATGACCTTGTTGATCATAATCAACCAACCAATGTCATTTTGTACATATAAATAGAATATTATCCAAACGTCCAATGCGAAATTAATTGATTAAGTAATTGATTATAACATGGTAGAAGGAATAATAAACATGAAAATTATTATTAATAAATTATGTAATTATCATAATTTTATAATTTAGTAAGATAAAGAACAAAATTTATGAGTAGGGATCAATATAAGGGACACTGAAACATAAAACCTCATTTTTAATATTTTAATGATTTATTTTCTAAACAATATTATTACATGTCCATATTTTTAGAATTATTTTATGGTTGTATTTAAATGGAAAAAATTGATTAATAAATAAAATTTTATTCTATGTTTTACTTTATTTTAATGGTTTTCAAGATGAATATTTTAAAATATTTAATGTGGAATATTTTAACATTTTTTACAGAAGGGAAACGGAATGTTGAATTTTATCATATACGGAGACAATTACTTTTCCCACCTCAATAACCATTATTTGATGTTTGTATTATTTTAAAATCTTTCATGTATTATTAAAACAGACCCTATTTCCCTTTTGATATAGTTATTTTATTTCTAAAAACATGTTTTTAAAAAAAATGTAATTTCAATATCTGAAAGTGTTTTTCATTTGGGATCAAAAGAGTGTTTCAAGGGTTTTATGATTAAAATGTATAAGAATAAATTTTTTTATTCATAATATATTCCTTGTACATTATAAAAAATTGATGATCCAAATACATCTTATACGATGGTTTGAGAAACATTATGGATCATGATGAACGAATGAGCTCGATACAGCTTATACAATGGGTAAGCCCTATGATATGATAATGATTATGTTCTATAGAGAATTATATTAGAATATGACTGAATGGTTATTCCCACTGTATGTTTTCTTATAATTTCACAATGAAGATGATTTTATAAGGATCCTACATAAGTTTTCTATGCTTACTAATGAGTTTTTATGGAAATATGTTGATTTTAAATGGTGTACTAATGATGTTTTTACATGAATTTTTATACCCATTAAGGTAAAAAAGAAATGTTCTTAAGAAAACAAATTCATGGGTTCTTATGTTTTTTCAGAAATCTAAATTATTATTATTTTTCCTTTATTTTTTCTTATAAAGTTTTTATAAAAATCTGTGAGTAGTAAAATTAATTTCATGAGTAAGTAGATGATTATTTGAGCTCAAAGTTTATTTGTTTTAAATGAAAACTATTTCTATGATTTAATGTTTTTAAAATATACTCATATTTTTTCCATTATTATTAAGCCCCCTACTGGTTTTTTTTTCTCCTACCACATTTTAAAATGTTTTTCAAATGGTTTAAGGACTGGTAAAAAATAAAAAAAAGACATATTGAAATTCATTACTCTTTTTCATCAAAATAAAACATGATTCATTGGAAATATTTATATTGTTCAAAAAAATTATATTGATAAGAAGTATCCAATTTGAAAAATATAGTCATTTTATGTATGATTTAAGACCTAATTCTCTAAAAATCTAAATCTAAATAGATCCTCAATTATTTCAAAGGACAGGTACTTATAGTTGGTATGATAGGAAAGGTTTCAATAACTTTTCAGATTAATATGTTTTCATTTGAGTTTAATATACGTGTTATTGATACTTTCTTGGGTTTACGATTTTATGGTTGATCATAAGTTCAGAGTCTTAATCAAACTTTTGAGTTTTCAAGTGATAGGATTTTATAGTAATTAATGATATTTTAGGAGGCATTTTTTATTGGGTTAAGGTATATATACCCCTTAGGTTTAACATGAAGATATATTTTAGAATAATTTTGTTACATTTTTTGGGATATAAGAGGAAAGGTATGGGAAAACCATTAAGGTTATAACATTCTTTAATTTTGAAGTTATTTAGATAGTGTTTGAGGATATTAAGGTTAAATTATTATTGAATTTTTATGGTTACATTCATTATAATGACCATTTTAATTATAACATAAAATAAATAATTGTGTGATTTAATGATGTTCTTCCCTATAGATTAAATATTTTTTATCAAGATTAAAGGAAAAGAATCTCAAAAAGTCCTTATTATCCATTACATATGATTTAATCATCACTATCATGGAAAAATCCTATTCAAATTATTTATAAATAATTTCAAACTTAAAAATAACCTACAAGAAACAATTTTATATATCCAACACCTTTTAATTTATCCATAATTTATATTGATCATGGTGTCCCTTTTATTTGATTTCAAAATCTCAACTCATTAATCTAATTTGATAAGGTAAATTTCACCAAGGACATGAATATTTATTTTAAGAATATATTAACTTCATTTAAGAATATAAATGGAATTTCAATGACATAGAACAATATCCTGATATTTTGGATTTAATATATTAATTAATTTATTATTTTATAAGTGTGAAACATGATTGAGTTAATATTGAATAATCCTAAGGACATATTTTATATATTTTATTTTTAGGGATAAATTATTATATAATAAGACAAAAAATCATAGTTAAATTTTTAAGAATTAAATTGAATGATGTACATGTTTATCAATGATATTTGGATATATTCTAAATATTAAGAAAGTCATAAAACACCAAAAGAATATTCAATATAAGATTTATTTTCAAATTTTGGAAACATATTCTAAATAAAATTAATACCTTTGAAAATTACTATTATGAGAAGGAGATAATTTTTAGAGACACTCATTAAAGGACATATGATAAAGGGGTAAATAAATAATTGGGTTAATATTTTTTTGATGTTATGAAAATAATTGTCGTTTATTATTATTTTATTTTTTGGATAAATAAGTTCTATAGAAAAACATAGCAATTAAAAAGTTATTTAGTGATTAACTATTTTTTTAAGATTTTGATAAAAAAGTTTGAAACGTTTTAGGGATTTTATTACTATGGTTTTAGAAAAAAGACAACATTCCACATCTAGAAATGCTGGAGTGCATGAACCCACAACCGAAATGGGGATAGGGGTGCAACGTATACCACTAGCCTATGTGATTTCTTGGTTAGTACAGCTTTTTTTAAATCATGTGATAGATAGATATTAATTTTATTTTGGGATAATATATTTTATTATAGAGATAATAAAGGGATTAAATATTGATTTAGTGATTAATGGAATTTTATAATAAGGTTTCTATTTTTTGAACCTTATATGATTAATGTAAACAAAACATTAAAGGATTTTATTTAATGAATAAGGGTGGAATTATATTTTGGAATAAATTAGGATTTTAATGTGTATTTATGGTGATTCGGGTTATTTATATAAATGATTATCATATCTTAGATATTATATGATAAAGTAATATACATTTTTTTTAAGAAACATTAAGAGTGATTGATTTTATTTGAAGATAAATGATAAATTTATGTTAAAATAATATGTGGTCAAATAATTCTAATCTATGGATTTCAATTTAATTAGAAAATTTTGAATAATTTTAAGGATATTTATCTATATAATAACTTAGTTTGAACCTTTTGTATTACTATTTAATTTTGGATATTAATGTATTATTTCTTCATATGAAAGTTTATTAATTTTTGGAATTAACATTCCATATGCTAACCATTTTAGTTTTTTGATAATATCTAAAGATAAGAAAAATAACTTAGGATCAATTAGAATATGATTTTAGAGCTTCAAGAATAAAATAAATTCATCTTGAAAACCCAAATTCTAGAGAAAGAGATGAGATTTTGGAAGAAATTGATTATTTGATGAAATTATTCTCTTAAAGTGAGTATATTTTTATTATGTTCTTATTCAAGATTTAAAGGAATTATTTAACTCTAGAAAAATGACATTGAAATGAAAATTTTATCCTTTTTCCTTTATTTATGATGAATCAATGGTCATTTTTACAAGTATTTTTAGACTAATATTCAGTAAATAAAATTAAGATCCATGCAAAAACTGTAAAGTTTTAGTGTCATTGGAGACAAGATACCTAAACATATTATTCATGAAATATCTTCAGCATCTCCCATAAAACTCCTCCCATGTAGTAATATTTTTAGACATACCCTGCTTAAAATAATTCTCATAACATGGGGAAATAAAACATAAAAAATAATGAGATTAGATGCTCAATAATGATAAACAAGGGAAATATCAATTATCAATTATAAATAAAAAGATCATAAGGGTATTATATCCCACACTTAACATTTTAAAACCATAACCTACTTATCAAATATAATAATCTTGAATCGAAAAATAAATATTGGTATTTTATAAATGAACATATACCATGAGAGAATGAAATTGGAATAAGACATGGTTTTTATGGAATACATATAAGATTAAAACTTTTTAAATATGTTAAAATAGAATCATGTTCACTCATTAAGTTATGGACATGAAATTAATACCTTGTATAAAATTATTCACATGAAACCAGGTTCATGCATATCCTTATGGATATGAATGTTAGGTTCATGAATAAACTTATGGATATTAAAACTAGGTCCACGCGTAATCTTATGGACATGTAATGAAGTTCTATGAATAAAATTGTGAATAATAAATTAGGTTTTGTCTAAACATATTCACCCCATGAGTTTTCCAAATTTACCCAATGCATTGGAGGGAAATATAATTATGATCACACCCATAACATAATTAAAATCATACATATATGTGACCTGAGATCCAAAAACATTAATAATATCATAACCCATGAAAATAAATGGGTTTCATAAACATTTCATCATAGCATAATCCCTAGAAAAGAAACTGGCTATATAAACATTTCATTACTTCATCATAGCATAACACGTGGCAAAGGAACGAGTTTATTTAAATTATTATAATAATAATCATAAACCCCCAAAATAAATAATAATAATTTTATAATTTTATTATATCAAAAATAAATCATAAGTAACAACAAATTATTTTATCATAGATGAAAAATTCTTTTAAAAGACCATTCGAAAATTTCTTGAAGAAAATACCATTTTCACATTGAAATAACCTTTTAAAAACATAAAAATTTCCCAAATACCAAGGAAAATAATATATTTAAAAATAACCTTGAAAAAATTAAATTAAATATTCAAAGAGTTGATTATCTAAGTTTTTGGTAAATTCAATTCATGTTGTATACATCAAAATAAAACATTTCTTTCACACTATTGTATAAAAGGTCAAAAATTACCTCGTTTAGAAAATTAAAAAATGAGTTATTCTAAACCATTTAATAAAAATTAAATCATGGGTAAAAATTTATTTAAAAAATAATTCTATAATTGTAAAAACATTCTTTAAAACATTTTTAAAAAACATGGATATAAAAGAAAAAACATTCGACCGAATAATAAATAAAGTCTATTTTCCTAAAAATTTATATTTTTCGCATCTTGATTATTAAAGGTGAGTAAAGTAAAATTAAAACACATATTCTCATTAAATAACCATATCAGAATAAAATTCCAGAGTTTATTGAGGGTTATATCACAATATTTCATCATTATAAACCTAATCATAAACAATCCCGATAAATACTGATATTTTGACTTAAACCCATTACTATTTTGGTAACATTTGAATCGTAATCCTAATGAAAGAAAAAAAATATATATGGATATATAAATCCACATAAATTTCATATTAATAATTATAATATAAATTAATGGGTATTATGTATGCCATATAAAAGAAACAAGCTTTAAATATTACATGTGTCTCACAGAAATAAAACTGACACGAAAATCTCTTACATTAGATCTGAATTTTTTCGTAAGTGTTCTAAACTATAGTATAATAAATATATATTTATTAAATTTATATTATATAATTATATTAATAAATATAATAACATATATTATTTACTTATATTCTATTATCATCCTTCTAATAACAATTCATTATTAAAATCACTGTTCTGGGTGGTATGCGCTTCATTTTTCATGTATGTTTTGGTTTAGTAGTTTTGTTTCTTTTACCCTAATCATGGATTCATCATATAAATTAATTTAATAATTATATTAATATCATATATATATATATATATTCATTATATACATATTTATATTATTCGACAAAATCAGAGATATAAAAATGAATTACATTGTTCATGCATACGGTAGGCCACACGTAGTAATGAACAATGTTATTATCTTTTTTATAGTTATAAAAAAGGTAAATAATAATTAATCCTTATATAATCATTATTATATTCTATAAATCATGTAAATTAATTAAATATATCCTTATTACCATTCAATTAACAAAGAAAATAAAACCAAATCACATTGCTTTGTGCAGGTGGTACTCCACACGTTTGCATGAACGATGTTATTATTTTCCAAGGGATTGGATTTTAATAAGGTAGATGTGATATTATAATTAAATAAGTATAATTATGTCGTAAATATAATTTATTAACATTAAACGCATCTTAATAACAATCCATGAAATATGGTAGTGGAAATTGATTTTTATCGCTACATGGAAACGATAAGTCATACGCACGCACCAGCGATACTTTCACTTCTCATTTGACAAGAAAGAGGATATATAATAGTCATTTAATTATTATTATAAAATTTATGTTTATTTATATTACTTAATTTATTAATTTATGAAAAATTCCATATATTTATATGTGGTAAATAAGAAGTAAAAATAAAGTGATCGATTAAGGTTATTACATATTCTTTCAAATAACTCCGTAATATTACATATTAAGGATAATAGGGTTGGTCTTTTGGAGAGAAAATATCTTTATTAATTTGTGTAAGGAGGTTTAAAATTTATTTTCTCAAGTTATAGTAAATATATATGGCTATAAGTAGTGTAAATAATAGAAAGGAAGGGTTTCTTTTTATAGTTACTAGGAGGGGAACTTTTGTAATTTCTTAAAAGATTAAAATTATATTGCATTAATTATATAAAAATGCATGAAATGATTAGTTATTGGACTATAATGTATTATGGGGTTGAAATCCCTAAATAAAATAAAAATTTTATAGGTTTTGGTTTCATTTTAAACTTTATATGTTTTTTATTAACCGCTTAGTTAACCAATTTTAACCTTAACCAAAATAACATCTTTTCTTCAAATAATGGGACATAATTTTACTGATAAGGTTATAATTAGTTGTTAAATATAAAAGGGATAACATTTTAGACTATATATTATCCACCTTTTCCTTTTTAAATATTTTTATGACTTCTGAATAATTTAATAAAATATTATTTTGATAAAATATCATTAATGTAAATTTTGACAATATTCAATTAAGTTTTCTTAAAAGACATAAATAAAGGTTTTGAATTCATATATAATAATTTTACACACTAATAATTTTTAATATTTATCTTTATAAATCTTCGAACACTATAAATCACTCAAATTATATTATTCTATATATTTTTAAAATCAATTATTTTATTTTACTATTAAGAGAATAAATATTGTATTAGCATTGAGAAATAATTTGAGATAATTATATAATCACTAAAAATTATAAATAAATTAACATAATTAATATAATTTAATTATTCATAAAATAGACATTTATATTCATTCATAACTTTCCTTTTTCTCTACTTTGATGGATAATAGATATTTAAAACAAAGAGAGTGACACTTTTTAATTTTCTTAACTTTAAATATTATATGTCATTTTCCTTAAAAATTTTCCACAAAAAATAAATTTCATGTTTAAGGTGATAAGGATATAATTAAATTAATTCAATAAAAATTATGATGAAAATTTATGACCTTATCACGTAGTTTTAACCTTGGTTAAACCGATTTACCCTTTTTCATGGTAATAAATTTTACCAAGGTTACTATTCATATTGACCAAAAATAAAATGTACCTATTTACAATGTTTTAATCTCATGATTTAAATTTTTTAATTGATTTTTTAATATTTAATTTAATATAAAAATAATAAACCCCATGAAAAGTTGTTTTTAGACAAATTGCCTTTTAAGTATAAGAACATTTTTATAGAAAATTTAACCATAAAACAGGTTCAAATGAACTTAATTGGTTTAATAATAATATAATAGAACTAGTTTTACTTTAAAATTATTTTAAAACAAAAGTAATTTTTTTAATTTCTTGGAAAGAAATATATTTTTCATTATTCATCGAAAAAATCAATCTTTTCAGAAAATTATAAAAAATTCACCATCAGTTAAATTTGATATTATGATTTCAAGAATAAATTTTATTTTTTAAAATACATTTTATGAATGTGTAAAGAAAATAAATATTATAATTTCTCAAAAAAATCTATATAAATTATTTTTAATGAAAACATATTTTTGAAGCATAATATTCCTTTACAAAGAAAATTGAATGTTTATTTATTAAGAATTAATCAATACAATGGTATTGAGAATGATATATATTTTATAAATTTTTATGCATATTTGTACCTTTAAATTCAATAATTAGGTTTTAGTCATCACAACTAAATTATAATATTTCATGGGTCATTTAAGCACAGTTTTATGTGTTGTATATGCTAAAAATCATAATGTCCATCTTAAAAAATATTGAGGTTTTACATTATTCACCCTTTAATAAAATTCATCCAGGAAATTTGAATTTATACTCAATAACCAAAGGTTTTCAATATGAAAATACCTTTTTTAAAATACCATATCATAAAAAATGTTAATAAAAATTATTCATAGGGAAAGGGAAATATATCGGTCATGTGGAATAATAAATAACTAAGTTCCCAAATAGGATAATATATTTGGATGTTAGAATATGGATATAGAAGAAAAAAATAATTCCCAAGTACTGATATAGAGTGATATAAAACATCACCATGAGAAATTTTAATGACTACAAAACCATACATCTATGATAATTGAAATAACCATTGATTTATTAGAAATGAATATAAAATTATAACATTTTTATTTCAATATAATTTTTCTAAAGTTGAGGAATTATTTTACTATCGTGAAATATGACTCGAGAAAATATACTTATTTGTTTTCTTTCTATTTTATAAGAATAAACTCATCATTTGGTTATGCTTCGATCAATTTTCACATTATCTCTTAACCTAAGAAATGAGTAATAGAGATTAATTTCTCATGCATAAAGAACTAAAATGTAATTTTAATGGATCATAATATCTATAAATGAATGATAAGTAAATCAATAGTTTTTTTAAAAATGATTAACATAAGTTTCTAATATGTAAAAATTATAATTTAATCTCTAAAACCTCGTCCAATGTTCAAATTAAACCATTCAAGAAATAGCTAACCTTAAACACCTTCTAGATAAAATTAAAGTTAAAAAATTAGGAATAAGGTTACTAAATTTCAAAAATTAACTTAATATTAATCTCCTAAATAGAATAATTCTTTTTTAGCATCATGTAACGACATGAACATAACTAACGCTCGAACCATAACTACCCAAATATCACTTTAATAGTCCAGGAGTGGTAAAAAGAACCTAAAGGAACATCCTATATTGGAGGCCTTTTACTGGGTACTAGTACACACACACCCAACCATATCCAGGAATAAGTGCAAGAAAATATAATTAAAATATACAACAAGTAGCAAGTAAAACAAACATGAAAACCCCCTAGGGTGTACCAGAGTATGACAGCGAAATATGAAAAGTAAAGTGGAAAAATACATGCCCTATGAAAAATATGTCACAACCTAAGTGAAACCCATATACTGATCACTAATCTATAACCATCATACACAAAAACAAAATTGGTGTCCCTAAGCTTCTATGTTGTCATCACAAACCTATTTTTCCTCTTCATATGACATGACACATGTGTGAAAATCCTATGCATGGGTGAGTATGAAATTTCTCAGTAGGATTCCCCAAAAGATGGTGGGGGAGAAGTAAGAGACATAATAGGAATACAAAGACATTAGGTTGTAAATATTGAACATGATGCAGCTCAACCCAAAGCAAAAAAAAATAACCTCATACAAACAAAATTTTCTAAACATGGTGTGTTTTTGGACTACACATTGAGTATTTTCCACCCAAGGTAGGTGAGTAACCCCATCCAACCATTACAAGCTAAACATGGAAAGCAGGGGGACTACCTCGTAGGTCTTCGTAATCCATATAAGGAAAGTAATTGAATTCAAAAATATGGATACAAATTTATATATATATATATATATATTAAGAAAAATATTCTCAAATAAGAGAGTAAGGGGGCCTCCTTCTCGCATCTCAGCCTAAGGAAAAAAGTCATCATTAGTTCCATAATTACATCAACTATTCCCATTCCTACTAGAAAATATCCAAGTCAAACATTGACTCTCCACTATGTCACATAGTCAAGGGGCATAAAAATCTAGATAGAGGATCCATGTTCTAGTACAATAAGATAGTTCTACTTAGTGGATAGATAGAGGACCCATACCCTATTACAATATGAGGGTTTCACTATAATAGCTGATATAGGACCCATGCCTTACCAAGGAAGAGGGTACCACTCTAATGGAGGATAAAGAACTCATGTCCAACCTAGATGGAAGGTTCCACTCTGAAATATAAAGCATCCATTCCATGTACCAGTGTGAGGGTTTCACTCTAATAAGTAGGTATAGGACACATTACCTGTTCCAATTTTAAGGATCCACTCTCTGATTCTAGAGGACCCATGCGCTAACTCTGTAAGAGGGTTCCATAATGATAGTCAATATAGGACACATTCCCTACCTAGTGGGAGGGTTCCACTATGATGGCTAACACAGGACTCATTTCTGGTATATCTGGAGGGTTCCACTCTAGACTATAAAGGATCCATGACATTTCCTAGTAATAGGGTTCCACTCTCAAATACTTTGTTTATCATGTGAGATCACTACCATTGTTGAGCTTTGCTAAAATTAGTGTCATTATAAAAAAAATTGCATCATATCTCAAAATACATAATGAAGGGAACAATTGAATTCTACGTGGAAAAACACAAAATATAGTCTACTCATAGAAAAAAATGTGGGTTCAAACAAAGGATATATAAGATATTGAAGTTTCCTTAAAAGAAACCAAGGGGCACACCATGTTTGAGGGGACCCACATAGAATGTGGTCCTTCTCTATCACCTAGTCGTGTTCTTAGAGGTACATGGTTTTCCAATTGTGTATCACTGAAAAATGTGTAAGGAGTCTATACAGTGTGTCTAAGCCACTGAAGGTCCCTACCCATGCACTTTGTCTCTATCTATGTACTTCAGTACATGGACATGTGCCTAACCATGTATTTGCACATGGATTCAAAACTGTGTGCTCTGCCACCAGACTCAACCACCTAAGAAAGGGGTACATGTTATGTTGGAGGGATAAACATTGTGATATCCATATAAATTTCCAAAAAAAACCCTATTCACTACAGCATAGGGGCTATATGGTGTGTTTTCATCGAACCACAGAGCGTATAGTCAAATTTTTTATAGAAACTCAAATATTCTTCTATGATTTATAGATATGGTTGTTCTTCCTTCATATTTGGCCTTTTTTTCACCCAAAATTGGAGGATCTATCTCTATTAGATGGATTTAGGCCATCTGGTGGCTGAAAATCCAAATCTTATAGTTTCACACACACCATCTGTGCCTCAGGTTCTTCTGTCATTGATGATTTGGATGTTGATCCCCAAAAAAATCACCAATAACATGAAATTTTTCCAAAATCATACCTATTTTGTTGATTAGTACCTTTCACATGAATCTTCCATGAATCTAGGGTTCTAGACAAGCTCGGTATCACCCAACAATGTCAAATCGGAACTACAATGCCCAATAGGTGAAGAACATGATGAACCAAGGGATAAATTCATTACAAAAAGGGTTTAATTGATTTCTTTAAAGATTTCTTAGCCAATATTCAAGAAAGAGTATATCTAAGGTCTGAAATCAATTGAATAAATAATGAAACTAGTATATATGTGCATGTCAAGGATTATAATTTAGTGCAGATCATAAAAGGGATTATTCAAACAAATCAATTTAATCCAAATAATCGTAAAAAAATTCAAGTCCTATATGGTGTTTTTATTATTCTTAATTGAATAACTTGGTTATCAATGAATATAAGAAGTAGTTTCATCTGATGTGATCTGATCTTCTCTAATCTAATTATTTGTTGTCATCGAATGTGATTCTCCAAGAGGAGGAGGAAGAACGCCCTGGAATCCTGCCATCGTTTATGTAGTTATCCTTGGGAAAATATTTATAGAATCATACTTATAGATGTAATCCATTTCATTATTTTAATAAATTAGTTAAATTAATTATTTAATTAATCCACTAAATGTACATCCAGTAGACATCTTTTCCAAACACCTTGTGTCATCCTTTTTAGGTCACTCCAAGGGTAAACATCACGTTCTAGACTCAATCATGGTATGGGATTTCTAATTTGATCTTACTTTTAAGTGTTATATCATTTTATTTCAGAAACTATGTGCACCCAAAATAAAATATATTTAATATTTTTATAAATTATTTACAAGCACACAAGACTACAGAATCACACGTCGTCTCAGTGTCTAGCTCTGAAAAGATATATATATAAACATTTTGAAGTCTTAAAATGAAAAACATTATGTATCTACATCATTACCTACTTGAATATGTTTTTCCATTAAAATCAAAAATAAACAAATATCATGGGATACTAAGCATGCATATAGCCATCCTAATCCTGGGATCTCTCTTGAACATTCCCATGTTTTCACAACACATGAACCAATTGGATGGTCTATCCATATAGGGACTTCTCCTATCGATCCTCAATCTCCATCAGGTGCTCCATAAAAGGGGATGTGTCCCTGATGTCTAGATTTCCCCATTAAATTATGTGTGTGGGGTCATGAATGTATCTCCTCAGCTTTGACATGTTGAAGATTTCATGCACCCGCTCCAACTATGGGGGTAGGGTGAGGTTGTAAGTGACCTTGCTAACCCTATGCAAGATCTCAAACAACCCAATGAATGTTGATGATAGATTTCCTCCCCATCCAATCCTCTAAAATCCTCATTAGAGGGAGACTCTAAAAAAACATGGTCTCCTTGTTCGAAATCCAAGGCCCTATAATTGTGATCTATATAATATTTCTATCACTTATGGGCCATCCTTATCAGTGCATGCATGACCTGGACCTTCTTTGTTATCATCTACACCAACTCTAGACCCAAAAAATATCTCTCTCCAATCTCTATCTAGCACAAGGGTGACCTTAAGGGTCTCTTTTATAGGGATTCCGAGGGTGAAATTTAAATAGTATACTGGTAGCTGTTGTTGTATGAAAACTCTACTAAAGTAAATTGATCTACCTTGCTCCAGTCAATGTCTAATAGACAAGATCTCAACATATCTTCCAACACTTGGATAGTGCACTTGGTATACCCATCTATCTATGGATTAAAGGTTGTACTCATCATAATATGTGTCTTTAATGCCTCTTGCAGGCCACTCCAAAATCATGGAATTAACAAAACATCTTTATTAGAGATAATTGTCTAAGTCATCCCATAAAGGTGGAAAATATCCCATAGATACATCTTCCTCAAAATCTACACCAAACTCTTCTCCTTTATTGAAAGAAAGTGTTTTGAATTCATGAGTTGTTCAATTATCAACAAAATGGTGTCATGTACCTTTTTTGTGTATGTAATCCTTGTTACAAATTCCAGGGATATGTCATCCCACTTCCACTTTGGGATCTCAAGGAGCTACAATAAACCTTCCAGAACCTACTACTCAACCTTTACCTGCAGACAGGTGAAGTAATGAGAGTTGAACTCATCCATGATCCCTCTCATGATGGACCACCAAAATTTTCGTTTAAGGTCTCTATAGATCTTCCCCAAATCAGCATTTATTGCTAGGGGAGAATTATGGAACTCTCACATTACCCCTATCACATCATGACTAGGTCCATAATATATCCTTGAAAAAAGATGACATGATTACCTCTTTAGAATATCCATCTAGTGAACCCTTTATGGATATCTGGTCATGAAACACCTCACAATCAATGTCGACTATCTAGGACTCTCTCACATTCTTGAGAAGTGGAGGAGTCAACATTGTTGACTGAAGAAAATTTTCCCCCTCCTTAGCTAGGTTCTACTGCAAGGAAGCCAACTATTCTAAAACCTTCTACACAAGGAAAGCATGGGACTTCTTACTAAATTAATATGCTACCACATTTCCCTTCCTCAAATTATATACTATCTCAAAGTCATAGACCTGTAGAAACTACATCCCGTGTTACTACCTTAGGTTTAGTTCTCTCTGCGTGAAGACATACCTAAGACATTGACGGTATGATTAAACCATGAATCACTCTTCAAAAAGGTAGTTCCTCTACATCTTCATAGAAAATACTACCAGTATCATCTCTGGGTCATGATTCATATAGTTCTTCTCATGGGACCTCAACTACCTCGACCCATATGTGATAACTGTTTGTCGCTGCATCAAAACATAGCCGAGCTCAGCTCTTGAGCAATTACAATACATTATGTACTCTATGCTCTCCTCTAGTAGTCTTAATACATTATCACCCATTAACCTCGTCCTAAACTCCTCGAAGGATATCTAAAACTGATCAATCAAGAAAAATGGATTCCCTTTCTATGACAGGGAATTCATTGGGGATAAAATCTTTGAAAAGGTGGCGCAAATATTCTATGGTACCCCTCTAAGCTAAACAATCATTTCACCGCTGACACATTATTGGGTGGATCCCAATCAAATACAACATCGATCTTTTTTGGGTCCTTGGATAAACAATTCTCATAAATGACAGACATCTAGAATTCAACTTCATGAATCCATAATTGGAAATTCTGGGTATTTCTATACATTTAGTGATCTCAAAGAAAACATAGAACCATACTCAAGTGATTTTCATGATCCTCCTCCACTATAGAGTATATGAGTATGTCATTAATAAATAAAACCATAGACTAGTTCATCTATAACTGGAAAATTCAGTTCATTAAAATCCTAAACATGGTCGGGGATTTCATCACAACAAATGGAATCACCATAAAATCATAATGTCTATAGTGACATAAAAATGTTGTCTTTGGAATATCATCCTCATAAACCCTAAATTGGTGGTATCCAGACCACAGATTGATCATTAAGAACCATCATTAACCTCAAAATTGGTTTAAGAGTTCATAAATCCTCAGTAGGGGTACTTGTTATTTATTGTGTCCTAGTTCTGGAAGTGATAATCAATGCATAGCTACACACTCTCATCCTCCATTTTCATGAACAACACTAGAGTTTCCCAAGGGGAACACTAAGTCTGATAAAACTCTTATCTCGAAGGTCCTTCAACTGTAACCGCATCTTCTGTAGCTTGTTAGGGGTCATCTGATATGCCACAAAATATATTGGAGTTGTCCCAAGATATAGGTCATTAAAAACTTCATCTCTCACCTTGGCGGTAGTCTCAGAATATCCTCAGGGAATACATCCATATAATCCTCCACAAATGAAGAAATCTTGATGCCTTATGATCCTGTTCCACTAAGTTCTATACTCACCAACTGATGGGTGATGGGATGTAGCCTCCTACTCACACAACCCACTCATCCCACCATGATATCTCTCTTGCACATCAAGTGAAATCTCATCCCATCAATGTGAAAGAATATGACTCATCATCGGTGACAGTCAATCTAGGATCGAACCATGGAAAAACAATACATACAAAATATGATTTCATAGGGTTCTATCATGACAAACAAAAGTTCACACATGAACTACTATCCACCAAGTGATAGCTCATACTATTGGAGGATTAAGATACACAGTAAGTGTTCACCGTATGAACCTCAAGATGAATTTTTTGGGAGAGCGCCTCAAATGGGAGCTCTATAT
This sequence comes from Viscum album, assembly GCA_963277665.1. Lineage (NCBI taxonomy): Eukaryota > Viridiplantae > Streptophyta > Magnoliopsida > Santalales > Viscaceae > Viscum > Viscum album. Next base: position 1,060,148,400 of record OY728133.1, read on the forward strand.
ATCATACCAGGAGTATAGAGATGAAGTAATGACTTCACTTGTGTCTAATAATACTAAAAAATAGTAGAAAAGACACATATCATATCTCTAATCCTCTCGTGTGATGTGGGGTCATAAAACTCCAGAGCCTAAAGTTGTCTGTGACCCCAACTGCTAGCTCACTAAGACTAACATGGGATACCCAGTGGTGTTGGTGGAAGGATATCATAACATCATCCACCACCCATATCTCCTCCTATTCCTCCACTAACTCTACCTCCCTGGGGACCACCCTAATCTCTTCTAGGAGATCTCTGATCATGGCTTTGTCTCTGTTGTGGTGGTTTATTATCTATCTTTCTGTACTCCTTAGCACGTCTGGTCAGGAAGTCATGTGTTATGTAACCTCACCCATCACAAGTATAGAACCTCCTCTCTATGGGATGTCTTGGTCCTCTGAATTTTCCCTATGTCACGTGACCATGTGTATGAGTCTAATCACGATAGGATCTCCTACACCAAGATCCTACTAACTAATGCCTTTTAGATGATGTAGATAACTCATCTCTATGACATACACTACTAGATCCAGCTACCTAGATTCCATATAACAAGAAACTCTTTATCACTAGTACCCACCTGAACTCCATGAAAAATGTGGAGATTCATAATGGAACCATTTTCCATGTATATATTTGTGGAGTCCCTGGTTAGACTTATCTTCTTAGAAGTATCCATACCAGATCAATCTAAGGGAGTACCATGTAAGTTTTGTGAACATTTCTATGTAATCAACCACTATCATCTCTCCCTTATATAGATCAAGAATCTTCTGAGTTGAAACTGATAACAAAAATGAGGGGTAATACTCCTCACAGAACAACTTCGAGAAGTCAGGCCATAAGAGTGTCAACTCAATGTGCATTTGAGTAACAAGACTCCACCTATTCCCAACTCATCCGTGAAAAAGGCTATATCCAATAAGACTTCATGATCTATTAGTTTCCAAATAATCTGGAATACATGGACCCCCAACTCTAGCCAATCCTCTTCATCCTGATGATTTTTTTCATCGTGGGACCTTAGTGGTATCTATCACTAGAACTGGATTAGTGTTTAAGCGTGCACGCATCCTTATCTTGCTCTGCTACAATGATCTGCTACTTGATAGGTGGTGGTGCTACTATCTTCCCACATGTTGGAATAACCTTGTGGGGTGGAGCCAAAATGGTGGCCTCATTACTCATTGGATCATCATCATGATCTGGAACTTGTATCCTAGTAGGATGTTAGTGTATCAAGACATACCATGATGTAAGATCCCATCTTTTTTCCAGGTATTAATCTTTCAAAAAAAAATTATGAAGATGGGTTGTCATTGTTTTAATTCACAAAAAATTATTTATCAGTAAAAATTTGATAAATGTGTTAAATGTATTAAATTCCAATTAACATCTAGGAATATTCAATTGAATATTTTTTATGTTCGACACTGAGTTAGTGTGAGATTATAAGGCCCACAAATTCTCAGTGAAGACTGAATAAAAATATTAAATATAATATATTAAGTGAACACTTTTTATTTAAAGTAATTAAATAACTTCAATACATTGTGTTGTATAAAAAATCTGATAACATTTTTGTGTCTGGAACAGGGTGTTTACTCTATGTAGGGTATAATATTTGTAATCATCATATTTTTGGATTTCTCTCTCATGAAAATAAACTTTTTTGTATTTAAAATAATTTTTGAATCTGTTTTTATATAAAAAAATTAATATATCTTAAATGATGCATCATATGATAAATATGAGACCACTGTTGGGTTCGGAATGGGAGGTTTACCCTAGTTAGGGTATAACATTTATGCACAATGGGTATTTCATATTATTTAATTTTTTAAGTTAAATAATTAATTTTATTGATTTAATAATTAACCCTAAATTAAAAATAATAATTGTGACTGTTACTATTATTAATTTTTCAAATTAATACAATAGGTATTTTAATATTTACTTGGAAGATAAAAATAATATTATTAATAAAAAGTGTATTATTATTATTGTTATTTAAAAAAATTATTTGAAAAGTACATGTGTAATTAAATATATTTTTTTCACTTAAATGATGAATGATGTTTCTCCGTGTATGAATATTTTTTGTTGATCAATGTAATAGAAGTGAAATTATTATTTAATACTAAATAAATGAAAATATGGGGTTAATATTAATTTATTAACTATTATGGACATTTAATGAATGTTGTTAGAAAAACATTAATAGTGAAATATAGTTTATAATAATAATAATTATTATTATTATTATTATTAGTATTAAATTGAAAAAAATAATTGTATCAAAACACTATTTTAGTCGTAACTCTCATTTATGGTGTCAGATTGACACACCGTCACCAGTAGTATGACCCTAAAATTGATGCGGTCATTTCAAGACTAATGTTGGATATTTAATTTAAACTCATAGTAAAGGTCCATGAAATGACCAAAATTATTATGGGTTGATTCATGAAATTAATATGAGATATTAATAAATAAATGATTTAATTAATAAATGTATTTAAATTAATTAATGAAAAATTATTATAAATTGGATTTGGGGGGTGCGCATAACATAAGTAGGAAGTCCATTTTTATAACACGCGCCTCTCTCTACTCCCTATCTCCCCTTACAGACTTTAATAATCAATATCTTTCTAGATATTTATCATATTGATGTGTCATCAATGGCATTGGATTCATCTTGATAAGAGGATGGCGTGTATCAAATTTTTTTCATATAAAATGAAGTATTTGATTATATTTTTATTAAACTAGATATGTTTATTTATTTAATTTATTCTTTAATGTTCATTAGAATAATGAGCCATCAATAATGTTGGATTCATATCTTGTGTTCATCATATTTGAGTTAGGTTGTCTAAAATTCAAATCGTGTAGTCATTATTATCAATTACATATATGTTATTGTATATTATCTAGGGTTTTTTAGCAAATGGAATTCTAAATTTAATTAATTAATGTGGTTAATTAATTAATTTTAGAATTGGATATTTGAGTGAATAATTGAAATTATGGAATGTGGATAATTAATTGGTAAAATTTACTATCAAAGTATTGAATTGGGAAATTAGGAATAATTGGTTGTTGAATTAATTACAGAGTTTTTGATACCATTGAACATGATTAATTAATTGTATAATTAGTTAATGTGAATGGTTGGAATTATGAAATTGTGATTTGTTATAATTAAATTTTGAATTAATTATGTCAAAATATAGATTATTGAAATTTAATAATTAATTATACAGTTATTGAATTAAGTGAGTTTAAAAAATTAATTAGTGAAATAATTATGAGATTATTGAATTAAGTGAGTTGGAATAGTTATTTGTTGAATAAATTATAGGGTTATTTAATTAAGTGATTTGAAACAACTAATTCAAAAATTAATTTTTGTTATTGAGTCGATTATGATGGAAAAATTAATTGTCTAATTAATTTAGGAGACTGAGTTATATTAATTAATTAAAGAATTAATTAATGGAGTTTATGTGAAAAAATCATTAGTGACTTAATTGAAGGGACTTAGTTAGATTAATTAATTTTATAATTAATTAATGGTTTTTATATGAACAATTAATCAATGAATTAATTAAAGGGATTGAGTTAGATTAATTAATTATAGAATTAATTAATCAATTTGATGTGATCAATTAATTAGTGCATTAATAGAATGGATTGAATGTGATTAATTAATTGTGAAATAATTAATGAGAGTTGGTATGAACAATTAATTGGTGAATTAATAGACATGATTAAGTTAGATTAATTAATTTTGGAATTAATTAATGGAAATGATTTGGATTAATTAATTGTTAAATTAATTAATATTGATTGTTAATATATTGAATTGATATAATTGGAAAATTAATTAATGAATTAATAATGAGATAATGAGATTTGAGAATTGATATAATTAACTATGGAATTAATTATCTAATATTAAATTTTGGATTGAGATAATTAATTGCTGAATTAATTATGAGATATTGAGTTTGGTAATTGAGATAATTAATTGAGTAATTAATTATGAGTAATTAAATAATTAAATTTTTGGTTAATTAAAGATATTTATGTGATTAATTAATTGGGGAATTAATTGTGGGGTTTTATGTGAAGACTAATTATTGAATTAGGAATGAGGTTGAGAAGATTAATTAATTGAATAATTAATGTGATATTGGGGTAAAAGGTTTAATGTTGATTAATACGTCTTGATGTGATGATGTGTTGTATGTGATAATGGCGTTAATAATTAATTAACCATGATAAATGAGATACATGTGATATGTGTAAATGGTGAATGAAAACATTCTTATTTGGCCAACTATTAAGAATGGTAACATGGACATTCATGGATGGGTGAGTATGAAATGGTAACATAGACATTCATGGGTGTGTAAGTATAGAATTGTAACAAAGGCATTCATGGGTGCGTGAGTAGAGAATGGTAACATGGAATTCACGGGTGCGTGAGCACAGAATTGTAACATGTAGATTCAAGTGTCTGTGAGTTATGGAATGGTAACATAGTCATTCAAATGGGTGGAAAATAAGAATGGTAACATGATCGTTCAATTGTGGGGTGGAAGAAAGAATATTAATTAATGAGATAAAATTTTTAATTATTTATTCTAATTAAATTATTTATAAAACTAGATATTCTTTATATTGAATAGATTTATTTTAGAGACCATTGGTAGTGGCCTAATGAGTTATACTTACTCCCTATTTAGACTTCCAGATCTGTACTTGAATAGACTTTGTTGATACATGACAAGTTTTGGTAAAAGGCCCTATATTAGATAGGTGATTGGGGATAGATCACATATGAGGGAACCAGACATGGTTTGGGACTTTCTTGGGAGTCTTTGGTGTCTTTGGTATCTTTATTTTCTAGTTCTACATTTTGACACTCACTTTGGCATGGCTTGTTTTCCTTTCAATTGAGTTTTGTATTTTTATATTTTTTATGTTGTGACATTAGTATTGTTTTGATTATATATAATTATATTATTTCCTTATTTACTTATATTGGTGTTTTACTCTGATAAGAGATGTTACAGTATCCTCATGACTGAATTACCAGACCCCCACTACTAGTCGGTAGCCTTTGACATTTGTGGAGGTGCGCCTAAGTTCATGTGGTGAACCAGCTCAGGGAATCGGTGCATATCACTCGGGCAGGGATGTTACAAAGTGGTATCAAATGAGGATTCTTTTTATTCTTTTTTTGTCTTACTACTTGGGAAATTTATAGAAGAGACTAGGATGATTTGGGGCTTGTTTATGAGATCTTTTATGGGAGTATCTACCTCATGTTTAGGGGAGAACCCAAGTACCCGAGGAGAGATTATTGTTATTACTGTTTGCTATTATAGTTGAATATGATTTCATCTTGGGTGATGAACTTGTTGTGTGAAGTGATTATTGTTTTTGTGATTTTTTTAAATTGACCCATGGCTTGATATAGTATGAGGGTTGAGTCTTTATGCATCATTCTAGGCACTCAATAATTATTTTGTGGGATGTATCATTGTAGGCATGCACAGGAAAATGGCATTTGGGTAAGTTGTTGAACTTGAACTGTTTTTCTTTACATCAGAAATTGAAATGAAGATGGTTAATTAATTAATGGTGTAATTGTGAAATTGTGGTTTTTTGAAAACATTAATTATAGAATTACTTGTAAAATATTGATATCATAAATTGGGGATGATTAATTTCATAATTAATTAAGTGATATTTAAATTATTATTTGATATAATTAATGGTGGAGTTAATTATGGGATGATGATATCTAGAAAGAGATTAATTAATTATGGAATTAACTAATATAACTGATGGATTAATTAATTTACTAATTAATTAATGTGAGTAAAGATACTTTTTAATTTTTTAATTAAGTAATGTGATTAATTAATTGAAAAATTAATTAATGTGAGTAAAGAGATAATATATTTTTTAAATTAAATTAATTAATTAATTGATTGATTAATATTTTAAAATTATTCAAGATGAGAATAAATGGGTGTCTAAAATATAAATTTGAATAATGAGAATGTGTTTACCCTTGTTAACAAGGATCTAAGTGTAGGATCATTAAGGTTAGTGATAGTGCCTCAGTTTTCAATGTGTGGTAGGAAAAATGGAGGAAATAATGGTAATAAAGTATTTTTTGTGGAATTCATCAATGGATTCTTAGCATACTTTTAATTATTTATGATCATGTCCCCTACCTTAATATCATCCTGGTATGCTGAGAAAGCACTGGATTTATTCCTAGCTAAATGAATGTGTTTTGGTTGGATATGGGGCCCCTTAGAGGTTGTTCTTATGATGTGGTATATATGTAGAGATTTATGGTGTGAGGTATGACATCAATAATTTAAGGATGAGGTTCTCATGAATTACTAGTGGTCTACAAAAACTACAGTTTTTGAGCTACGTAACAAGAGGGGTTAAAGAAGCTCTAAAGGTGGGTAGATTGTAAGAACCCAGTTTTTCTTAAAATTTCTTGGGAGTACAGCTAATGTTTGAGCTGTTATAAGGTGGGTATATTTGAAGATCTCATCCTTTTTTTAGGTATGAATCGTTTAAAAAAATTGGTGAAGATGGGTTATCATTGTTTTAATTTAAAAAAAATATTTATCCACAAAATTTTGATAAATGTGTTAAAGGCCTTAAATTATAGTTAACATCCTGGAATTTTCAATGGAATATTTTTGGAGTTCGACGTTGAGTTAGTGTGAGACTCTGAGGCCCAAAAAATATCGGTGAAGACTGAATAAAAATATTAAATATAATATATTAATCACACACTTTTTATTAAAAATAATTTACTACATCCAAAATGATGCATCATATAGGAAATCTGAGCCCACTATTGTGTCTGGAATAGGGTGTTTACCCTATCAGGGGTATAATTTTTTGTAATCATCGAATGTTTGGATGTCTCGCTAATGAAAATAATGTTTTGTATTTAATTAATATTTGATCTGTTTTTTTAATATTAAATAACTAATATCTCTCAAATGGTGCATTGTATAAGAAATATAAGACCATCATTGGGTTCAAAACGTAGGGTTTACCCTATTTAGGGTATAACTTTAACGTGCAGTGGTTGTTTGATGTTATTTAATTTTTAAGTTGATTAATTAATTTTATTAATTTAATAATTAATTAAAAATTAAAAATAATAAATGTGATTGTTACAAATATTATTTTTTAAAAAATTAAGACAATAGATATATTAATATTTGGTGGGATGATGAAAATAATAGTATTAATAATAAGTTTATTATTATTATTAGTATTTTCAAACAAAATGAATGGAAAAATACATATGTGATTAAATAATTTTTTTCACTTAAATGACGAACAAAATTTCACCACGTATGAATATTATTGATTGATCAATGTAATAGTAGTGAAAATATTAGTCAATGCTAAATAAATTCAAATGTGGGGTTAAAATTAATTTATTAACTATTATTGACATTTAATGAATATTATTGTTGAAACATTAATGGTGAAAGATAGTTTATAATAATAATAATAATTTTTCAATATTATTATTAATAAATTGAGAAAATAATTATGTCAAAACAACATTTCAGTCATAACTTCTTCATATGGTGTCAGGCTGACACACCGTCAGCAGCAACATGGCCCTAAAATTGAGGCAACCATTTTAATACCAATGTTGATTACTTAATTCAGGATCATAGTACATGTCCATGAAATACCCAAAATGATGATGGGTTAATGCATGAAATTAATAGGATAGATTAATAAATAAATGATTCATTTAATAAATGTAACTAAATTAATTGATCAAAAATTATTATAAAATAGATTTGGGGTGGTGTGCATGACATGGGTAGGAAGCCCATTATTTATGACATGCTCCTCTATCCTCTCCTTATCTCTCCTTTCATACTTCAACAATAAATATCTTTTTTGATATTAATCAGATTGACGTGTCTTCGGTGAAATTGGATTCATCTTAATAAGAGGATGGTGTGTATCAAAAAAATTTCAAAAAAAATAAATTAGTTGGAGAAAAAAATTATTAAATAGGATATGATTCTTTATTTAATTTATCCATCAATGGTTATTAGAATAATACACCTTCAGTGATGTTGGATTTATATCATGGGTTCATCATATTTGAGGTAGGTGATCTAAAGTTCAAATACCATAGTCATTATTATCAATTACATGTATGTAATTGTTGATTTCCCAAATTTTGTTAAGAAATTGGAATTCCAAATTGAATTAATTAATGTGGTCAATTAATTAATTTTGGAATTGGAGATTTTCATGAGTAATGGAAATTATGGAATGTGGATAATTAATCAGTAAAATTAATTATAAAATTATTGAATTAGGAAATTGGGAATAACTAATTATTTAATTTATTACGGAATTAGTGAGACCATTGAATATGATTAATTAATTATACAATTAATTAATATTAGTTGTTAGAATTATGAAATTATTATTTGGTATAATTAAATTTTAATTTAATTATGGTGGGATAGATATTGTTGAAATTTAATAATTAACTATGCATATTTGAAATTAAGTGAATTTGAATAATTAATTGGTGAATTAATTATGAGGTTATTGAACTAAGTGAGTTGGAATAATAAATTTTTGAATTAATTATGCACTTATTTAATTAATTGAGTTGGAATAATTAATTCAGGAATTAATTGCTGTTATTAAATCGATTACAATGGAATAATAAATTTTATAATTAATTTAGGAGATTGAGTTGGATTAATTAATTAAATAATTAATTAATAGAGTTTATATGAACAATTATTTAGTGACTTAATTGAAGGGGTTTGGTTAGACTAATTAATTGTGGAATTTATTAATAGTGTTGATATGAACAATTAATCAATGGATTAATTTAAGTGATTAAGTTAGAATAATTAATTATAGAATTATTTTATCGAGTTTATGTAAACAATTAATTGGTTAATTAATTAAATTTGATTAATTAATTGTGAGTTAATTAATGAGAGTTGGCATGAACAATTAATTAGTGAATTAATTGATGGTATTAAGTTATATTAATTAATTGTGGAATTAGTTAATGGAAATGATTTGGATTAATTAATGTGTATTTTTTAGATATTGAATTGATATAATTGGATAATTAATTGATGAATTAATTATGAGATATTGAGATCTGATAATTGATATAATTAATTGTGGAATTAATTAGGAAATATTAAATTTTGGCTTGAGATAATTAATTGATGAATTAATTATGAGATATTGTGTTTGGTAATTGCGATAAGAAATTGATGAAGAGTAATCGATTAATTAATGGTTGGGTTAATTACTGAGATTGATGTGATTAGTTAATTGGGGAATTAATTAAGGGGTTTATGTGAATAATAATTTTTGAATTAGTAATGAGGGTGATCGGATTAATTAAGTGAATAATTAATGTGATATGGGGGTAAGAGGATTAATGTTGATTAATATTGCTTGATGTGATGATGTATTATATGTGATAATGGGGTTAATAAATGATTAACCTCGATAAGTGAGATACATGTGATATGTGTAAATGGAGAATGTTAATATTCTCATTCGGCTAACTATTAATAATGGTAATATGGACATTCATGGGTGCATGAGTATGGAATGGTAACATGGACATTCATGGGTGCATGAGTATGGAATGGTAACATGGACATTCATGGGTGGGTGAGTATGGAATGGTAACATGGACATTCATGGGTGAATGAGTATGGAATGGTAACATGGACAGTCATGGGTGTGTTAGTACAGAATGGTAAGATAGACATTCAAGTGTGTGTGTGTGTGTGTGTTATGGAATGGTAATGTAGTCCTTAAAATGGGTTGAAAATAAGAATGGAAACATGCTCTTCCAATTTTGGGGTTGAATAAGTAATATTAATTAATGTGATAAACTATTTAATTATGAATTATAATTACTTTATTTATACAACTTCTTACACTTTTTTTTTAATAGATTTAATTTAGACATTTTTGGTGGTATCCTACTTAGTTGTAATAACACCTGATTCAGATTGTCTAATTGGTACCTGAATTAACTTTATTGTTACAGGAAAGGTTAAGAGAAAAGGCCCTGGATTAGATAGATGATTGGGGATGGAGCATGGATGAGGGAACCAGATGTGGTTTGGGACCTGCTTGGGAATATTTTGTGTCATTATTTTCCAGTTCTTCATTTTTACACTCACCTTGGCATGGCATGTTTCACTTTCAATTGATAACTGTATTTGTAGATTTGTTTACCATGTGAAATTAGTATTTTTATGATTATATATGCTTCCGTTAATGCTTTATTAACTTCCACTAGTGTTTTACTCTGATAAGAGAGGGTATAGTCTCCCTATGAATGACTTAACAAACCCTCACTGATAGTCAATAGCATCTAGCATATGAGGAGGCATCCCTGAGGTCATGTGGTGATCTAACTTGGGGCACCAGTTCAAGGCACCAAAGTCAGAATGTTAAACACAGTCAGATGAGCACACACACCGAGATATATATATATATATAGGTAGATGACTCAACAAGGATAGTCAAAGATTCAATCCTATGTGATGCATGTACCACTAAACCCTGTAACCAATGTCTCAAAGTTCTGAGTTGACAATCAGGTAGGCAAAGTCCTGAGGAATGGATATGTTTAACACTCGTAACATCACTAGATTCTCAAGCCTGAGATCCACACTCGAGACACTTTACCATTATTTCCCTAATTCCAGAAAAATCCTCATAAAGTGGAGTACTCCAAACACCATCCTAGGGATCAAACCACCTTTGATACCAATATTTCATGACCTAACCCTAACCAGGACTTAAACAAAAACTGCCATAATCCCACCTCCAAAGTCCCGGGGTTGCAGATAAGCACCGGAAGGAAAATACTAAATGGGAGATAATTTCTTATGTACATGTACGTGAACACCCAACCATATCCAAAAATAAGTGAAGACTAATAATAATAAAAGGATGCAAAAGCTAGAAATTAAACTAGGCATAAAAAACCTATATGGTGTACAAGAGTACTATAGTGAAAAATGAAAAGTAAAGGGAAAAAATTCATGACCAACCATAAATAAGTCCCAACCCAATAAACTAGAAAGTAATGTTCTGAGAGATCCCATATCTAGGTCTCTAAGCTATGCCCACCATATTTAGTTCAAAATACCTAGTATCCTTATGCTTCTATGTATTCACCATCAACCTATCCATCATTCTCATAAGACACGACACATGTGGGAAAATCCCATAAAGGGTTGAGTATATACATACCCAATAGGGCACCCTAAATGATGAAGGGGGGAATTAAGAGATGTAATAGGAATCAAAAGACAATAGGTATTAAACAGTGAATAGGATTCACCTCAACCCAATTTAAGAGAAAGTAACCTCATCCAAACACAAGGAAATCAACATAGTGTTTAAGTGCACTACACATCGAGTCTTTGTCACCCATAGTAGGAGAATAACCTAATCCAACCAAGATAAGCTAAACATGAAATCAAATGGACTTCCCCATATGGATTTTTAATTCATGTTATAAGAGTAACAAAATCCAACAACATGGATACATATGTATATATATATATATATTCTCAGTAAAAGAAGCCTAAATGAGAGAGAAAGTGGATATCAATCTCATAGATAAGACCAAGAAAAGAGTCTCCATCAGTTCTAAAAGTCTGTCAGTGATTCCCAGCATCTCACACATCTTCCCCTCAGAAAATATCCAATTTAAACCTCACCTCACCATTGTTCTGCATAGTCTATTGGAAACAAACTCAAGGTAGAGGACCTATTTTCATGGACTACAGGAGGTTTCCACACGGTGGATTGATAGGGGACCCATTACCTATTCCAACAAGAGGGTTCCATTACAATAGTTGATAGTGGAACCATGCCCTTCCAATAAATAAGGTTCCATTCTAATGTTAGATAGAGGACCCATTCACAACAAGCTAGAGGGTTACACTCAAAAATATAGGGGATTGATGCCCCGTACTATTAGGAGGGTTTTACTTTGATAGGTATGTAGAGGACCCATGCCTTGTTCTAATAGAAGGGTTCCACTCTCTGATGCTAGAGGATCCATGTATGGACTCCACATGAAAATTCTACTCTGATAGTCAATAGAGGACCCATGCCCTACCTAGAAAGAGGGTTCCACTCTGAGATTCTATAGGGGACCCATTCCCTACCCATCTAGAGGGTTACACTCTGAACTATGGAGGACCTATGCCCTATCCTAGCTGGAGGGTTCCACTCTGAAATCCTCTAGTGATCCTGTATGATCACTACCATCATTGAGCATTTCCTAAATACGTTTCAAGCTTAGAATATCTTACATCATATCTCAAAATCCACAACATAGGGAACCATCTAGTTCTATATGAACAAACACTTAGGATAGGCTACTTGCAGGCCAAAATCCATGTCCAAATGAAACATATATGAGAGATTGAAGTTTCATCAAAAGAAAGAAAGGGGTACATGATGTTTGAGGGGACCCGCACAGTGTGTGGTCCCAATCCACCACTTGGTCATATCCCTATAGGTATATTTATCTCCAACAATGTTTCACTAAATGGAATATTTGGAGTCTACAAGGCATTTCCAAGCCACCTGAGGTCCATGCTCATGCACTTTGTGCATGTCTGTGTACTTTGGTACAATTTCATGTGCCTGCTCATTTCTCTCTATATGAGGTACTACCCTTGTACTATTCTATAAGGATCAAACACTTAGGAAAGGGGTACATGGAATATAAGAGGTATACACACCATCTCAACCATATAAATTTCCAAAAACCCTTACTTCCGCAACATAGGGGCTACACAAAGTGTGTTCATTGAACCAAATGGTGTGTAGTTGACTTTTTCATAGAAACTCAGATCTACTTTCATGATTTCAAGATCTGGTTTTTCTCCTTCAGATCTGACCTCTTCTTCATTGAAAATTGGGGGATCTATCTATCGCTAGATAATTTCTAATATCTGGTGGTCGGAAAACCAAATCTTGTAGCTTTGAATGCACCACTTTGCACAATTCACACCTCGGGTTCTTCTGTAATTGATTATTTGAATGAATATCATCAAAATTATCACCCAAAACCTGTAATATATCTGAAATCAACCCTGGTTTTTTATTTGTCCCTTTCATGTGAATTTGTTGGGAATTCAGGCATCTGATCGGGCTTGGTACTTCTCGGTAATGTCAAACTGGGATTGAAGGGTCCAATCGATTAAGAACATGATGAATTAATGGAGAAAAGTACCAAAAAATGGTTTAATTGTTCATTTCCAAGTGTTCATGTCCAATGAGAAACAATGAGGATATCCGGTTTTAGAAAAAAAAATTCAATAAACAATGAAACTTGAACACTTTTTCATGTCAAGATTCAATGGTTGTTGTAGATCATAGAAGGGATGATTATGCTCAATAAATTTAATCAAAAAGTTCATAATACACAATTTTATGATTAATACCTGGATATTAGATCATTTTTCATCAAAGAATTTTCTCACTAATAAATGGAAGAAGTCGTTGCGGTCTCTACGCTCCGATTTACTCTGATCTAGAGATTTTTCATCGTCGTATGTGACTTGACTATGGAATGAGGAAGAACACTATGGAATCCTTAGAGGGTTTATGCATCTAACCCAAAGAAAATATTCATAGAAGAATTCTTATATATGTAATCCATTTCATTAAATTAATAAATTATTTAAATTAATAATTTAATTAATCCACTAAATTTATTGCAAAAAGACAACTTATCTGAATGCCATGTTCTGACCTATTTTAGGTCGTGCATAAGGTAAACATCAAATTATATACTAAACCATGTTATCAAATTTCTAATATAATATTCCTTTTAAAATTTATCCCATTTTATTTAATAAATTGTGTGCATAAAATAAAAAATATATTTAATATTTTTATAAAATAATTCCGAGCACACCGAACATCAAAATCACACGCCATCTTAGCACCTAGCTCAGAAAATATATATAGAAATATTTTATAATATTAAATGGAAAAAACTGGGTCTCTACACATCACATAACAAATATTTTAATGTCTTTATTATATATTTTCAAAAAATGGTAATAACATTAATTTCCATAAAATCATAATGAAAACAAGCATGATTTCAAAAATTAACTCTCTCTGTATTCCTTAAATATAATCACTTATTATGGAATATTTTTCATACATCCAAAAATTTTATATACTCCTTCAAATATAATGTAAACCATATTTTCATCAAATAACTAATTAGTTCCAAATTCATCAATAATACCCCATTAAATATATCTTTATCTCATTATTATCACAACATCATGCACACATTTTGGAGTTTCATTCTAGTAAACATGTATTTTACAAAAATATGTTCTTAACACTAAATTAATTTTCTCATTCATAAGTATTACTCAACACATTCAATCAAATTATTTTAGAAAATCCTCTATAGAACAATCCTCAGAGGTTTCATGGAACATATAACCCGAATATCATTATAAAAAGATAATTCTTCAAAATAATTCTTGAATTTCAATACATAAATACTTCAATCATTACACTTCAATTGTAAGGACTCAGCCTTAAAACAATACATAATCATGACTTACATGAATAATTCACATAGAGGATCTTTTCAGGTTTAGAGTTTTAGATAATTAGAACATATCTATTACATCTCAAAAGATTACAAAGTAGACACTTCTACTAAGTTTCCATAAAAAAAATCATAAAAAGAAACATGTCTAGTTCCATGTTTTAGATATCATGTCTTTCCTTGATCCCATCCTTGACCCTATTTATCTTTAAGTCCTGTGGAAAACATTTCAAAAACTTGGGATGAGCATAAAAATCCCAGTAAAGGATACACAAAGAAGGAAAACTGTTAGTTTTTCAAAACAACAAGTAAACCATGAATACTTTAACAAAGTAATACTTTTCACCTTTACGAAGTAGTAAATAATCTTCACTGAATAAAAGATCACTACTTATCCTTTTTAACCAAAATATTTCCATAATCCCATATAAAGAAAACATAACATATAAAGGTAACTTGGGACATAAAAATAAATAAATGGAATAACCATACGGTCGACTTCCACACATATCACTACATGGAATATCCATACGGGCGACTTCCATACCCAATGCATTGGAGGTTATAACATAACCACTCGTCCTGGTATTCACGACACCATCCGTCATTTGGATTATCATGTAAACACCCATCAAATGTCCAAGTACCATTATAAAATCATAACACATAAAACAATTATAATGTATAGAAAACATTTCCACATTTCAATCACAATATATAACTTAAATATATTGACATAAAAAATCCATTATCAAAACCATTTTCAATACCAAAATACATAAAATAGTATATGGTATTTATTTACTTTTAAAAACATTACGGCTTTTTGAGGAATCTAAGGATCAAATAATACTCGCGGTGGCAGAAAGGTCGTTGTCACCACGTATGTTAAAAAGAAACATAATTTTTGTCATTTAGTAAAATGATTCGTATAGAAAAGATTCCTTTTGAATAAAAGTAAAATTAAAAGGCGTTTATACAAAATATAAAATAAAGTCTTGTATTGGTACAAAATATTCCTCAATGAAAGGAGATTGAGATGAAGTCCCGTTCAAAGACGGTATCCTTAAATTAAGTATAAATCAATAATATAATTATGTGTGACAAATATAAATACACCCAATATAAGTGGATATTAAGTGTAAAACAATCAGATTCATTCAAACATATTCATAGAATAAAATATTCCAGGAGTACAATTTTAACCCAAAGATTTTAAATTGAGTTAAGAAGTTCCCTTGCAAAAATTCGACAGCCTAACAGCGTCACTTTAAAATTCAGAAAATGATTTGATGAGAGAGAAAATGGTATCTCGTCACTTGGACATAAAATTTCCATCAATAAGGATATAGAATAACATATCCCAACATAATAATATGTAAATTAAAGGACCCATCAAAAATAAGTCTTTTAAAAAGAGGAGGGTGAATGGTTCCCCTACCGATTTTGGTAACTTTCGAAACGTACACCCCATGAAAGAATGGTCATACAATGAAGATGTAAATACCAATAAATTAAATTATATTACACAAATAATACAATCATGGGTAGTACATACACTACACAAAGGTAAATAGTGGAAAATGTAGCATAAATCTCACGGGAACAAAAAGTGAGATAAAACCCCCTTTCCTCGTTGTGATCAATCGAGTCGTATGACCAAAATATAGTAAGCACCAAATGAATCACATAATACCATGAATATAAATATAATAATGATAATATATATGAAATTTAAGTACACCATACACCACATGTAATAAATAAGTGTCCAAAAATGGAAATCTCGTAGAAATAAAAGTGAGATAAGAAATCCCTTCTGAAAATTTGGCAGTCTAACGGCACCACTTAAAACTTCCAAAAATTGTTTGATGAGATCAAACATGGTCACTCATAAAATGAAGATAAAAATGTAAAGTAAGAGGGATATAAAATAAAATCCCCCATCATAAGAAATATGATCTCAAAAGTAATGACATAAAAGAGAGTACTTAAAAAGAAAGAGAGAGGTAGGATCCCTTTCCTCAAGTCAGACTTGTCTTATTCGTTTCATTATATTCCTAAATAATAAATTTGGTCAATTTATAATTGATTAAGGACCTACTTTAAAGATTATTATTCAGTTCATATCACATATTATAATGTTATAATAAAGGGTTAATAATGTGAGTTCATATCAGACGTTTTTGTCGATGTTTTGTACATGAGTCAAAATTGAACTTATTGGAAAATAATTTTCCTTGTAGTTATAGGTACATCATATCCAGAATAGTATTAATGATTTATATATCATATATATCCATTATATATTAATTTTATACTATTACATAACATTTGTAGATAAAAAATTAAATGCACCATTCATGGAGACGGTAGGCCATACGTATCTATGAACGCTACATTCATTTCTTTGTTATATTAATGGAATTAAAACTAAATGAGAGATATATATATATTATAATTATATAATGATATACATAATTTAGATGTAATATATGACATATATATCCATTATATATATTTAATTATAATAGTACATAACATTTGGAGATAAGAAATGAAATGTACCGTTCATGGAGACGGTAAGCCGTACGTACGCATGAACGCTACTTTCATTTCTTTGTCACATTAATGGAATTAAAACTAAATGAGATATATATATATATATATATATATTCATATATTATAATTACAGTATAATATGTATGTTATATATTTCACATTATTTCATTAATTTCATTCTTTATACATTACATGTATTGTATGAACGAGTCACATCACTTAAGGGGGCGGTAGTCCACACTTCCTCAAATGAAATTATCGCATTTGCACAACATGAAAAGTATAAAGTTATGTTTTAAATTTAAAATACAGAAGAATATAGAGGAAATAAATATAATATATATCATAAATAAATATAGTTCCATTATAATGTCCACCATGAGAGGTGGTGGGAGAAGATAGAACAATCATCATTTCGTGAGGCAGTAATTCGCCATCCACGGAAACAGTATGATATTTAACCATTAGATGGAGGTGTGTGTAATTTTTGCTCGAATACATATCATAAAAACATCCTAGTATATTTAAGATACTATTTTTGTTAAAAAAGGAAGGAATAAAAAGAGTTTAAGGGGTTGGAGAGGCAAAATAAAACAAAAGAACATTAGGGAAGACTTTACGTTTAAATCGGGTAACTCCCCTTGGTTTGAACCAAAAGGGTTTCTTGAAGAGCTTTCTTAATAAGTGAGGGATTCTAGGATGAATATCGGTATGTGGAGAGATAAAAGAACCATCTTTTGGCCGATCCAATGGCTTTAGAGGTGCAGGTAAGGGGGTAGAGGTGGGGGCCTTTTATAAGAGGGAGGAGGGGCACTCTTTGAAAGTCATGAAATGTCACTTTATTTTAAAATGATTTTCGGATTTTAAAGGTCCCAAAAAGATATATTTCAATTATAAGGTGATAAGGGTTCTAAATCCACCCATTCAATGGGTTATTTACAAGTTTATGTCTTATATTTTACATTATATTTTCATTTTATTTAAATCGTTCATTAATGAGGTAATCGATGCATCATCATGGTGTCATAAATAAATTAATTTATTTAATGTTTAAAAATTATAAAAAAATAATAAGATGTAGGAAATATTTTTTTCTTTCAAATGAATATTTATAGTCAAAAATATAACTTGTATAACCCCATGTAAAATTTTTTTTAGTAAAACAATACATGTATGTGACATTTCTATTTTAACTTTAAATAAAAAGTTTTTAATGTCATTTTCTTACCCAAGTGGCTCCAAGGGGTCCCAAAGTTGACCCATGGATTTTCTTGGTCGGATATGACCCATACAATAATGGTTCGACATGTTTCAAGGTCATTTCATATTATTATAACATTATCTTTACCTTAAATTACACTAATTACCTTTAATCGCGATTAATAAAACTTAAAAGTTACTATTTACCAAAAGATATTTTAATCCTATTGAACCAAATTTTAAATCATAATGACAACCATGTATGTTGTATTTTTGAAATTCAAATCATAGAGGTGCTAAAATTTCATTTAAATGAAAAATCAGTTTTTTTAACTACCACTTAGTGGTTTCACTATTCATCAAAAATTGATGTTTTCAGAAAAATACCAAAAATTCACCATAAGATATATTTGATATTCCAAATTCAAAAATTATGTCCATTTTACCGAATTCAAAACATGAAATATGCATTAATTATTTTTATAATCAATTCCCGCTGGGTAAAACAAATAGCGTGTTTTTAAGAAACAATATCTATTAAAAGATTGACACTTGTTTTTGTACAATTTCAAAGTGAAATTAATTCCATTGACCACCATTGGATTAAATGGTAAAAATATATTTTAATTAAACTTTAAAACCAATTAAAAATATAATATAACCTTATAAATAAATTATATTAAAAAGCACTTTTGGAATAAAACACATTATTTTTCACTATTCATTAAAAATTGAATTTTATTAGAAAAATACCAAAAATCTACCCAAAGTAAATTTTTATGATACAAATCTAAAGAAGAATTTTATTTTTTCAAAATTAACATATTAAAGTGACCAAAACTATATTTAAATAGCTTTCTCCATCAAAAGGCGGTAAATCGGCCTTTTAATGTAAATTATGCTTAAAATCAGATTCATTTACATTTAAAGCCTCTAAATTTTATTGGATAAAAGTAAATACATTTAAAAAACATCTGTAATCATATTTTAGTTAGTTATATTCATTCCCTCCAATACAATGGCTAGGTGTCAACTACCATTTAAAATAAATATATTATTAGTGTGCAACGTAAGATTTCAAAGAAACTCATTGTTGTGTATTGGGTACGCCATCGAACTTAGAATATTCTTTAAAGTAATATTAATATTTTATTCAAAAATATTAATAAATATGAAAATGTAATATTATTTATTTACCTGGGATGTTACATCCTTCCCCCCTTTTGGGAATTACATCCTCCTAATTTTTAAAAAAAAACTGGGCTCAGAAACTTCATTGAAAGCCCCACATCAGAAAATGAGTCAATTAAACTGTCACTTTAAAAGAAATAAAGGGAAGTACAAAGGTCACCCGAGTTAACCCATACTAGGATTCCATGTAGGAAAACATGGATATGGAAGAAAAAACAAAGGGTCATGTTCCGATGGAGAGTGATAGAAAACATGATTAGGAGAAAGTTAACCCCAAGAAAATTACAAACTTGTGATGGATTAAACAATATTTGATTCCCCAGTAGGAAAGGTTAACAGAAAAAAATTTAGTTTTAGGTTACTTTTCATTGAGAAATTTATTTATGAGATTAAATAAATCACAAGGAAACATACTTTCTTGTCTTTTAGACTTTAATCTCTTACTATATTTCTTACACAAACTCATTTTTCCCTCCAAAAGACGAGTATTTAGGATGAGTTGTTCACATTAAGAGCACTATAATCAACTTCTAGAGAATCACCTAATCCAAAAAAATAGAACTATATATTTCCCATGTATTTAGACCTTAACCAAAAAAAAATTGTTAGAACTAGATCAGATAATCCACAAGAGGATAATCCTTTATAAAAAGAAAATCTATTCTTAATCTCCAAAATTTGTCCAACAAAACCCAAAGTTCAATGAAGACCATTCAATAAACAATTTTTCCATAAAATTCTTGAAAGAAAACCAAACTAATATTGAAACCCAAATATTTGAAGGATTTAATCACATAGTCTTCCAAGGTAAAAATTAACATTTATCTCCAAATAACATCAGTTGCTCTTAAAGTCTCATATTGAAAAGTAATTAACCTAATAATATATCCTCCATGATAGGTCAATATTTTCCTAGATAAGCCAAAATAAACTTATTCTTGATTCATAAAATTATATAACTAAAAATAATTTTTCATACTAACCAGGGACTTCAGGAAGTCCAGTGGTAGGCGACAAATACCAGTCGCACTTTGGTTTGGGTTCGATTCCCACATCTTTGTCCGACACGACGGTTTGTCACACGGTCTGCGTGTTGTCCTTTTCCAAAAATATATAATTCACAAAACATTCTCAAAAAAGAGATAAAATCATCAAAAATAACCATAACATAATTTAACCTCAATTTTACCTCATACCTTTCATCTTCCATCATATAGTAACCCATAATTACCTCCAATTTAAGGATCATATAAACCCTAATTGTTACCCTTATAATTATTACCTGAGCTTCCACATCAAGTTAGTTCTCTCGTACATGATGCATCAGAGAAATCACCAAGGTTCAACTGGTTAATTATGACTCCTTGATAGTTGGTTTAGAATAACCATGAGATTTCTCATTGAATCCCCCATTTCATCCAGTCTCTTAATCGAAGAACCACTACAGTTTCTTTCAAACCCGTTGTCACTTTGGTTCCTGCTAGATCCATCCATTCACTAAACCAAAAAGGTAAGTGTGAGTATATCATTAGAATAATCATATAATACTAAGATATAATTATTCAGGTTATCTTAAACTCATTCACTTTATCTAAAACTATGACCCTTTCTGAAATCCTAACCATTATGGTAATTTCACTTGTGCTTAAAGGATACCCTAACCTCTAAAGTTATCTAAACCGACCTTTGATACCAACTGTAAGGACCCATCCTTAAAAAATTACATAATCATGAATTACATGAATAATTCACATATAGGATCTTTTCAGGTTTAGAGTTTTAGAGAATTAGGACATAACTATTACATCTCAAAAGATTACAAAGTAGACACTTCTACTAAGTTTCCATAAAATAAAAAGTCTTAAAAAGATACATGTCTAGTTCCATGTTTTAGATAGAATGTCTTTTCTTGATCCCATCCTTGACCCTATTTATCTTTAAGTCCTGTGGAAAACATTTCAAAAACATGTGATGAGCATAAAAACCTATTAAAGGATACACAAAAAAGGAAAACTGTTAGTTTTTAAAACAACAAGTAAACCATGAATACTTTATCAAAGTAATACTTTTCACCTTTACGAAGTAGTAAATACTCTTCACTGAATAAAATATCACTACTTATCCTTTGTAACCAAAATATTTCCATAAACCCATATAAAGAACACATAATATATAAAGGTAACTTGGGACATAAACATACTTAAATGGAATAACCATACGGTCGACTTCCACACATATCACTACATGGAATAGCCATACGGCTGAATTCCATACCCAATGAATTGGAGGTTATAATGTAACCACCCATCCTAGTATTCATGGCACCACCTGTCATTTGGTTTATCATGTAACCACCCATCAAATTTATAAAATCATAACACATAAAACAATTATAAATGAAAGAAAAAATTCCCACATTTCAATCACAATATATCACTTAAATATATTGACATAAAAAATCCATTATCAAAACCATTTTCAATACCAAAATACATATAAGATTATATGGTATTTATTTACTTTTAAAAACAATACGGCATATTGAGGAAGCCAAGGATCAAATAATACTCGCGGTGGCGGAAAGGTTGTTGTCACCGCATATGTTAAAAAGAAACATACTTTTTGTCATTTAGTAAAACGCTTCATACAGAAAATATTCCTTTTGAATAAAAGTAAAATTCAAAGGCTTTTATACAGTGTATAAAATAAAGTCTTTTATTATAACAAAATATGCCTCAATGAAAGGAGATTGATATGATGTCTCATTCAAAGACGGTAACCTTAGATTAAGGATAAATCAATTACATAATTATATGTGAAAAATTTAAATACACCCAATATAAATGGATATTAAGTGTAAAACAATCATCTTAATTCACACATATTCATAGAATGACATATTCAAGGAGTAAAAGTTTAACCCAAATAATTGAAATTGAGTTAAAAAGTTCCCATGGAAAAATTCGACAGCCTAACGGCGTCACTTTAAAATTCAGAAAATGATTTGATGAGAGAGAAAATGGTATCTCATCACTTGGACATAAAATTTACATCAATAAGGATATATAAGAACATATCCCAACATAACAATATGTAAAATAAAAGTCTCATAAAAAATAAGTCTATTAAAAAGAGGAGGGTGAAAGGTTCCCGTACCGATTTGGGTAACTTTCAAAACGTACACCCTGTAAAAGAAGGGTCATACAATGAAGATGTAAATACCCATAAATTAAAGTATATTAAAAAAATAATACAATCATGGGTAGTACATACACCACACAAAGGTAAATAGTGTCAAAGTTATCATGAATCTCACAGGAACAAAAAGTGAGATAAAAACCCCTTTCCTCGTTGTGATCAATCGATTCGTTTGACCAGAACATAATAAACACCAAATGAATCACATAATACCATAAATATAAATAGAATCATGATAATATATATTAAAGGGTAGTACACAATACACCACATGAAATAAATAAGTGTTGAACAATGGAAATCTCACAGAAATAAAAGTGAGATAAGAAATCCCTTGCGAAAATTCGGCAGCCTAACGGCACCACTTAAAACTTCCAAAAATGGTTTGATGAGATAAAATAGGGTATCTCATCAAATTAAAATAAAAATTACAGTAATAGGGATATAAAATAACATCCCCCAACATAAGAAATATGATCTTAAAATGAATGACATAAAAGAGAGTACTTAAAAAATAAAGAGAGAGGTAGGATCCCTTACCTCAAGTCCGACTTGTTTTGTTCGTTTCTTAATATTTCTGAATAATAAATTTGGTCAATTTATAATTGATTAAGGACCTACTTTAAAGATTATTATTCATTTTAGATCACATATTATAATGTTATAATAATTTGTTAATAATGTGAGTTCATATCAGACGTTTTTGTCGATGTTCGGTACATGAGTCAAAATTGAACTTGTTGGAGAAGAATTTTCCATGTAGTTATAGGTAAATCATCTCTAGAATAGTATTAATGATTTAAATAACCTATATATACAGTATATATTCATTTTATACTATTAAATAACATTTGGATATAAAAAATAAATGCACCGTTCATGGAGACGGTAGGCCGTACGTATGCATGAACGCTACTTTCATTTCTTTATCATATTAAGGGAATTAAAACTAAATGAGATATATATATATTATAATTCCAGAATGAAATAAATAATTTAGATGTAATATATGACATATATATCCATTATATATATGTACTTATAATATTACATAACATTTGGAGATAAGAAATGAAATGTATCGTTCATGGAGACGGTAATCCGTATGTACGCATGAACGCTACTTTCATTTCTTTGTCACATTAATGGAATTAAAACTAAATGAGATATATATATATATATATATATATATATATTATAATTACAGTATAATATATATGTTATATAGGTCACATGATTTCATTAATTTCATTCTTTATATATTCCATGTATTGCATGAACGAGTCACATCACTTGAGGGGGCGGTAGTCCACACTTCCTCAAATGAAATTATTGCATTTGCACAACATGAAAAGCATAAAGGTATATTTTAAATGTAAAATACATAATAATAGAGAAGAAATAAATATAATATATATCATAAATAAATATAGTTCCATCATAATGGCCACCATGAGAGGTGGTGGGAGAAGATAGAACAATCATCATTTCGTGAGGTAGTAATTCGCCATCCACGGAAAAGTATGTTCTTTAACCATTAGACGGAGGTGTGTGTAAGTGTAGATCTAATACATCTCATAACAACATCATAGTATATTTAAGATACTGGTGTTGTTACAAAAGTAAGGAATAAAAAGAGTTTAGTGGGTTGGAGAGGTAAAATAAAACAAAAGAACATTAGGGAATACTTTACCTTTAAATCGGGTAACTCCCCTTGGTTTGAACCAAAAGGGTTTCTTGAAGAGCTTTATACCTAAGGGAAGGATTCTAGTATGAAGAGAGGAATGTGGAGAGCTAAAAGGATCAGATTTTGGCTGATCCAATGGCTTGAGAGGTGTGGGTAAGGGGGTAGAGGTGGGGGCCTTTTATAAGAGGGAGGAGGGGCACTCTTTGAAAGTCATGAAATGTAACTTAATTTTAAAATTCTTTTCGGATTTTAAAGGTCCCACAAAGATATATTTAGAGTATAAGGTGATAAGTTTTCGCAATCCACCCATCCAATAGGTTTTTTACAAGTGTATTTCTTAGATTTTACATTATCTTTTCATTTTATTTAAATCGTTCATTAATGAGGTAATCACCGCATCATCATGGTGTCATAAATAAATTAATTTATATAATGTCTAAAACTTATTAAAAAAATAATATGATGTATGAAATATTTTTATCTTTCTAATTACTATTTATAGTCAAAAATATGACTTTTATAACCCCATGTAAAAAAAATTTTAGTAAAATAATACATGTATGTGACATTTCTATTTTAACTTTAAATAAAAAGTTATTAATGTCATTTTCTTACCAAAATGACTCCATGGGGTCCCCAAGTTGACCCATGTATTGTATTGGTCGGTCATGACTCATCCAATAAGGTTTGGACTTGTGTCAAGGTAATTTCATATTATTATAACATTTTGTTTACCTTAAATTATACTAATTACCTTTAATCGCGATTAATAAAACTTAAAAGTTACTATTCACCAAAAATTATTTTAATCCCATTGAACCAAATTTTAAATCCTAATGAAAACCATGTATGTCAGATTTTGGAAATTCAAATCACAGAGGTGCTAAAATTTCATTTAAACGAAAAATCGGTTTTTTTAACTACTACTTAGTGGTTTCACAATTCATCAAAAATTGATGGTTTTCAGAAAAATACCAAAAATTCACAATAAGCTATATTTGATATTCCAAATTAAAAAATGATGTCCATTTTACCAAATTAAAAACATGAAAGTTTCATTAATTATTTTTATAATCAATTCCCACTGTCAAAACAAATAGTGTGTTTTTAAGAAACAATATCTATTAAAAGATTGACACTTGTTTATGTACAATTTCAAAGTAAAATTAATTCCAATGAACAAAATTGGATTAAATGGTAAAAAAATATTTGAATTAAACTTTAAAACCAATTAAAAATATAATATAACCTTATAAATAAATTATATTAAAAAGCACTTATGAAATAAAACACAGTATTTTTCACTATTCATTAAAAAATGAATTTTATCAGAAAATTACCAAAAATCTACCAAAAGTAAATTTTGATGACACGAATCTAAATAAGAAAATTATTTTGTCAAACTGAACATATTAAAGTGACCAAAACTAGATTTAAATATGTTTTTCCATCAAAAGGAGGTAAATCAGCCTTTTAATGTAAATTATGCTTAAAATCGGATTCATTTACATTTAAAGCATCTAAATTTTATTGGATAAAAGTAAATACATTTAACAAAAATATATAACAATATTGTAATTAGTTATATTACTTCCCTCCAATATAATGGATATGTGTCAACTACCATTTAAAATAATTATATTATTAGTGTGCAACGTAAGATTTCAAAGAAACTCGTTGTTGCGTATTGGGTACGCCATCAAACTTAGAATATCCTTTAAAGTAATATAAATATTTTATTCACAAATATTAATAAATATGAAAATTTAATATTCTTTATTTACCTTGGATGTTACATCAATGATTAGAATAACATATGACCTTCATTGGCCCAGTATTCATCTCCTAGATTAGAGCATTGACTAAGATAATGACCATGTTCGCCATACATGATAAATTTCCCCATAAATGGTACCCTGGGATGAACTTCATATCACCCCATAAAATGCTTCATTTTTTCTTAGAAATTACTTACTCTATTCCATTTTATCCACACATAAAACATATTTTTATTCTTTTGAGACATTACCTTGAGTGATTCTTCCAACATTCTTAATGTATTGGAAAAAATCCTCTATGGTCTCTACCACATGAGCTCTCAAATAACCCTATCCTTCTATACATTGGTGATACTAAGATTTGGTTAAGGTAAAAGTTCTCAATAATATATCATGATAAATTATTGGTAATAATTACAATATCCTTAACTTTAGTCATCATCTCATTTGGTTTCTCATCAATATAATTTCCATCAAATTCAATGCTAACCTAGTTCCTTATGGTTCCCTCCATTTACTAAAACCAAAAAACATAGTTTGATCAATATTAATCATAGTGGAAAACCATGTAATCATGAAAAAAAATTAATAGGAATTTTAAATCCTGAAACATTATTTTCAATATATGAAACCGTAGGTTTAACATAGTTCATCTATAATCATCGTCTATTCAAATTCTTTATAATGGTTTGTTAATGAAATTTGGATTAACCCAAGCATATCCTCTAGGATTTTAAAACTTGGTGTGAAATAAGGGTACACTCACTATGCATTAGAATGATGGATGAGATATACTCAACCAACTATTTTGAGGGTTATAACCTTTGTATTCATATGTTCCAAAACCACATTCATGGGGATGTATTTATATGAAAATCATAAAAAAAAATCCTCCTTATAAAAACATTATGGTGTTATCTTTTACTTTTAATTATCCCCATGGTTTTAACAAAATTTTTCTAATCCTAATATTTAAATATTGACTAAACCCTGATTTGATACCAACTATAAAGGCCCATGATTTTCATAAATAAAAATTACATCTTTTTAGATAAATATTAAATGCATAACATTAATATCCATTCTAGAACCTTAACGATTTAGTTTCCTTTGAGAATAGATACAAACATATTATACATGAATGAACTTCCAAATCTCCAATAATGATCTTCCGAGATAGTATTTTTCTTAGAAATAACATTCATAAAACCATTATTTATAAATTGGGTAAAGGAAACATAAGAAAGGCTCATCTCATATTCATAGTAAGTGTAAAAAAGGGAGATATTGATGATTCCCTAAGAAAAATATGAGCATAAGGGTATGAGATCAAGAGTTTAACATTTAAAAACCATACCCTACATATCAATTATTATAATCTTGAGTCATGGACTAAATCATGGCAGTTTAAAACACATGAATCATGATGGAATAAAATATAATAATCCATGAGGGAATATCATTGGCATAATACATGAGTTTTTTGGCATACACATATTCTTATAACTTTTTGAACATTTGAATATAGAAACAAAGTCACTCATTAAGTTAAGGGCATAAAATTAGGCCCTCTCATAAAATTATGTACATAAAACTAGGTCCACACATAATTTTTTGGACATTAAATTTAAGTCCATGCATAAATGTATGGACATGAAAATTAGGTCAGTGCATAATATTATGGTCATTAGAGCTAGTTATATAGATAAAATTATTAACATACGATAAGGTTCACGCATAACATATTTACCTCATGAGTTATCCATATTTACGAAATTAATTATAAGGATAGATAATTATAGTACCGCCCATCACATAATGAAAATCATAAATATTTGTGACACAAGATCATATAAAATTCAACATATCAGAACCCATGAAAATAAATGGGCTTCATAAACATTTCCTTGTAGTGTAATCCATGAAAAAGAAACAAGTTTCATAAACATTTTATCACTTTATCATAGCATAACCCATGGAAAAAGAAATGGTTTAATGAAATTAATTTCATAATAATCATAAACTATCTATAGAATGAATAAAAATTGTATCACTGGATAATATCCCCAGTAAAGAATATGTAACATATAGGGATTTTATCATTGATGAAAAATTTATTTAAAAGATCCCTAGAAAATTTCTTAAGGATAATATACTTTTAATATTGAAATAACCTTTTTAAAACATAAATAATTTCAAACATTAAGGAAAACTATTTCTTTGAAAATAACCTTGTAAACTTCTAATGAAAGATTTAATGCATTTTTTGGCCATGGTGGCAGGAAATTCTGTTCATCTTGTATATGTTAAAATAAACCATTCCTTCCACACCTTTATAATAAATGTCAAAAAGTACGTCATTTATAAAATAACAAGAGGTTTCATTTTAAAACATTTTTAAAAAATTAAAACATGCGTGAAAATGACTTTATAAATCATAGGATAATAGTAAATATCTTATTTAAAACATTTTAATAAAAAATGGATATGGAAGGAAAATGTTTTTATAACAAAGAGGGAAATTAATTCAACTTTTGTTAAAAAGATATTTTCAGTAACTTGAGTAATTAAGGTGAGGAAACTGAAATGGAAACATGTATTCCCAAAAAATAACCATGGTATAAGAAAATTCCTGATTTTATTGAGAGGAATGCCATAATATTTAATCAAATTTCATGACCCAACCCAAGAAGGGGCTTGAGCCGTAACTACCCCATGCCCACCTCTATAGTTTAAGGGTGGTGACCAGTGCTGAAGGAATATCTTACATTGGTATTCCTTTTCATATGTTCTAATACACACACACATCTATCTCAATGCAGAAGTGCATGGGGATAGAGTAAAATTACCAACACAACTAGAAAGTAAGCTATGCATGCATAACCTTTAGGGTTTATAAGAGTATGACGGTGAAAACTTAAAAGTAAAGGCAAAAAATACATGCCCAACCATAAATATGTCCCAAAACAACAAAAATATAAAACTAAACAACTAAGAGAGACTATATCTTGATCTCTAAGTTGTAACCACCATACATGGTCCAAAGTACCAGGTATCACTAAGCTCCTCTTAAGTCACTAATGGCCTATCTATCATCTGTATAATACATGAAATGTGAATTAAAATCCCATATATGGGGTAGTATATACATATCTAGTATGATTTTCTAAAAACTAAAGGGGGAGAAGTAAGAGATATAACATGAATATAATGATAGTAGATACAAGATATGGTAAAAGAGAATAGCTCAACCCAAAAAAAAAAGAGTGAAAGTATCCTCATCTAAACACAAGGGGGTTGAAATGGTATTTAAATTAACTAAACATCAAGTATTTTCCACCTATATTAGAATAGTATACTCATTAAACCATGAGAAGCTAAACATAGAAAGAATGTGGCATACACCACGTGTCTTCACCTCTCATGGAAAGGGAGTAACCAATTTTACAGTGTGGATATAAAAGAATATATATATATATATATATATATATGATCAATCAAAAGAAGTCTAAACAAGGGGGTAAAGGGGGTATCCATCTCATAGATCAGCCTAGAAAGAAGAGTATCCAATTGTTCTAAATGTTCATCAATGATGCCAAGAATATCACGTGTTTTCTTAGAAGTAATCGTGAAAGTATAACCATGCACCATAACTATGCCAAATAGTCAAGGGGGTATAGACTTTAAGTAGAGGACCCACACCCTAGTACGTTAGGGGTTCTCACTTTGTTTGTATTTCTAGAGGAATCACACCCATACTGATGGGGGGTTCCACTCTAGTGTCACGGGGACTCGTTCTCTATGATGATAGGGGGTTCCACTCGATATGTAGAGGACGCAGGCCCAAGATGATGGGGGTTCCACTCTATAGGACAAGGACCCACACCCTAGTACCACTATGGGTTCCACTCTAGTCAATAAGGACTCACGCCCTATTTGATAGTGGGGTTTCACTCTGAATTTGAGGACCCACACCCTGGTACCATTGAGGGGTTCCACTATATTCATAGAGGATGTATTTCATAGTACGACAGGGGGTTCCACTCGAGTTGTAGTTGTAGAGGACTCACGCCTATGCTGATGGGGGTTACACTCTTGTGTTCAAGGACCCACACCCAGATGTGACAAGGGGTTCCACTCAGATCATCGAGGATCCACGCCCTATCTGATAGGGGGTTCCACTCATAAGAATCCTCTGGTGATCCTGCTTGATCAATGTCATTGTTGGGTATCACCTTAGTAAGACCCATTACCAGAACATTTCACATCATATTTCAATGTCCAAACTATTTAACCATTGCTTTTTGAACAAAAAACTAATCATAGCCTACTAGTGGGAAAAAAATATGAGTTCAAATGAAGGAGATACTGAACCTTGAAGTTTCCTAAAAAGGAAAACAGGGGTAAATGGCATGTCAAGGGACCCACATGGAATGTGGTCTCACTCCACTTCATGTATGTTTCCCTTTCTATAACACAACTCCAAACTGATGTAGTAGTACATGCCAGTTAGATGGACTACACGGCATGTCCCGAATAAATGGGACTTGGCCATGTCATGTTGGTTGGGTCCATGTACTCTTTCACACTATAGTATATCTGGCCATATAAATCCGCATGGGTATCATTTGTGTGATCCACTATAAGGGTTTCACATACTATTAAGGGGTATATGGAATCTATAAGGGAGATACACCATGCCATTCTTACCTTTTCCCAAAACCATATATACCACCAATGAGGGAATATAAACCGTGTGTTCATCCCTATACATGGTGTGTAGTCGATTTTTATACAAAATTCCATATATGTGATCCGTATCTAGAATCAAGCCTCGATGATTCATATCTAGACAAATCTCTATCCAAAAATAGAGTATCTAGCCAAAAATTGTGGATTTAAACTGTCTTTTTTTACAAATCATTCGTTGATGGAGCGTTGAGGGTTTCATCATTCAGCATGTATGCCACGGTTCATTCTGTATTTGATTTCTTGATCTCTGAAAATAAAAAATGTGTATTAATTCCGTGGAAAAATCCAAAATATATGCTTGATTCATCTATCCAGGCCTCAATTGTTATTTTTTAACTGTTACGGGGGTTCGATCGGACTCAGTGCCACCCGAAAATGTCAATCCAAGTCTGTTGGGTCCAACTGGTGTGGAACACAAAGAAAAAGAGATATAAAATCATAATAAAAAAAATTAACCATCATTGGACAATACTTTTTGTCCAAAAATCAAGAATAGTGATATTGGGATTAGAAAAAAATTAAAAACCAATGTACTCTGGTACGTAGGCATATTCTTAGGCCATAATTGGATCAGATATAAGAATAGGGTTTGATCTGCTCAAACTATTTAAGCAGAAGTGCGTAAAAGACCAATTGATTATTCCTATCAAGAGATTGGATCCTTCATCATTGAAGAACATTCCCTCCAACAATTGAGAGGAGTCATTTCATTTTCTACATCCTGATCTTTTCTGATCTAAAGATTCATCATCGTCTAAGGTTGTTCACTAATGAAGGAAGAAGGAAATCATCATTAGAGATTCATGGATTATGAGACTATTCTTGGGAAATGTTCCATGGAATTATTCTTATAGAACATTTCTCTACATTAGAATTCAATATTTATTTATTTATTTATTTCATTGAATGTACCGCTAATGAGAAAGGAGTCTAAATTCTCTGCACGAACCCATTTTATATCAGGCCTAGGGTAAACATCTCATTCCAAACTCAATCATGGTCTAGGATTTTTGATTTGAGCATTGTTTTAAATTTCATCACATTTTCTTTAAGAATATACATGTGTGATATAAAATATAATTAATGTTTTTATAAAATTATTTCTGGACACATTGGGCCTCAGAATCGCAAGTAGTATAATTCTTAACTCTGGATATATATATATATATATATATATATATATATATATATCAAAGTCTTAAAAGGAAAAAACATGGTCTATACATCATTCCCTCCTTCAATATTTTCATCCCTAAAAATAAAAAATAAGCAAAAAATTGGGATACTGATCCCACACTTGGCACTCCCACTCCCAGGAACTCTTCTATATGTTTTTGTGATACCAAAACATGTCAACCAAGGGGATGTTTTGTCCACATATAGTCCCCTCCAATCAATCCTCACTCACCATGGGGTTCTTCACAAAGACTTATCCATCCCCGATTTCTAACTCTCCCTAGTAAATGACATGAACGTGGTCACACGCATATCTTCTTATTTGTGACAAGTGAAAAATTTCTTGCACCCAATCCAGTTATGGGGGTAGGGAAAGGTGGTAGGAAACCTCACTAACACTCTAAACTATCTCGAATAGTCTAATAATACTTAGAGATATCTAGACTCTCCTTCCAAACCTCTACAATCCTTTTAATGGAAATACTCTTAGGAAAATGTGGTATCATTACTTGAACTACATGGGCCTACGATAGTGATTCTCATAAGATTTATGTCCACTCTGGACCATCCTAAACTACTCACAGATGACCTAGACATTCTTCGTCATCACCTGCACCATCTATGGGCGCATAAGAGATGTATAACTGATCTCTATCCAATAGAATGGTGACATGAAACATCTCCCATACAAGGCATAAAAATGTGCCATGTAGATAGTAGAGTGGTAGCTATTTTTTCACACAAACTCTATCAATGGAAATTTATCCTCTAAACTCTGTCCTAAGTCTAACACAAAATCTCATAGCATATCCTCCAACACCTAGATAGTGCGCTTAGTCTGACCATCCTTCTGGGGTGAAAGGTTGTACTCATCCTCATTTGGGTCTTGAATGCCTATTGAAGGAATATTGACAATAATGATATAAAATGCACGTCCTAATGGGAGACAATCATCTAGGGGACCCATGAAGATGAAAGATCTTCTGTACATATAGTTATCCCCAAAACTCAACCAAACTCTACTCCCTGATATAATGGAAGTGTACTGACTTCATGAGTCATTCAATTATCACCCATATAGAATCATGGACCTTTGATATGCAGGGAATCCCTAGCACAAATTCCATGAATATACCATCCCCCTTCCACTCTCGGATCTCAAGGGGATACACTAAACCTTCCATAACATGGTGATCATCCTTCATCTAATGATAGGGGAGGACCGAGTGATGAAATCATTTATGCTTCATCTAATTCTAGAAAACCAAAAATTCCACTGAATGTATCTTTACATCTTCCCCACACTAGGATGTACAACTAGTGGGGAAGCATGGAACTCCCACATCACCTCATCATGCATAGTGACTAGAACCACCATCCGCCCTTGGAACAAGATGACAAGATGACATCATTCATAATATCCATCTGGTGATTCACCTATGGATATCTAGTCAAGTAAGACCTCACATTCAATATCTCCTATATGGTACTCTCTCATGTGATTAAAAGTAGAAGAGTCAACACTATCTACTATAGAATGGTTTACCCTCCTACTCCACCAAATTTAGCTGCAAAGAAGCTAACTTCTCTGAATCCTCCTACCCCAAAAAAGCCTTGAAATTTATACTAAGGTAATATTATACAACATTAACCTTACCTATAGTAAAAAATATCTCAAATTCATAGTCCTACAATAATTCCAAAAACTTTGTTGTCTGAGGTTTGGGTATCTCTGTGTAAATACATATCTGAGATTCTGATGGTTTGAGTAAACCACAAAGAGCTCCCCCAGAAGGTAGTGCCTCTACATACTCTAGGAAAGGACTACCACAACCATCTATAGGTCGTGATTTATGTAGTTCTTCTTGTGGAGTCTCAACTTCCTCGATCCTTATGCGATAAATCATTGCATCAACACGCACCCAAACCAAGCTCCTAAGGCATCATAATACACTAAAAACTCCACACCTAATTCTAGTAGTCTCAAAACTGGATAACTCATCAGCCTTAGCCTCAACTCCTTAAAGGACATCTGGAATTTCTCATACTAGGTAAACATCTACACTTTCTATGTCAGGGTAGTCAAAGAGGCTGCAATTTGGGAGAATTCTTCCACAAACCTCCTATAGTATCCCGCTAAACTAAGAAAGCTTCTCACCTCTAAAAAGATCTTAGGTTCCTCCTAATAAATCACCATATAAATATTCTATAGTTCTACAACTAAACCATGATCATAAATTACATTCCCTAGAAAATGAATCTCTTTAATTTAGAACTGGATCTTTGGGAGATTTTTGTAAAGCTGGTGCTCTCAAAGTAAATCTAGAACCATCCTCAAGTGATTCTCATGATCCTCCTATGAAGTAGAGTAGATGAGTATGTCATCGATGAAGATGACCACAAACTATTCCAAGTATGTATGAAAAAACTGGTTTTTCAAAGCTATAAACACAATAGTGGAATTCTTTACACCAAAGGAAATCACTGAGAACTGATAGTGTCCACAGTGACATCAGAAGGACAGATTTGGTATATCAGCCTCATGAACCCTCAACTGGTGGTAGTAAAACCTGATATCAATCATTTATAAATATCTCATTCCACACAACTGGTCAAAGATGTTGTCAATCCTCGAAAAAGGGTACTTTTTCTTTGTCATGGCCTAGTTCAGGTGATGATAATACACACAAAGCTGCATGCTCTTGTCTGCCATTTTCATAAAAAACACCTGAGATTTCCAAGGGGAAACATTGGGTCTGATTAAAACCTTATATAAAAGGTTATCCAACATACACTACATCTCCTGAAGCTCATCAGGGGCCATCTAATATTCCATATAAGATATCAAAGTGGTATCGGGAAGCAATTCAATGTGAAGATCCATCTCTTTCTTTTAAGACAGTCCTAAAACATCTTTGAGAAAGATGTACATATAATCCTCCATAACTAAAGTAACCTAGATTCATGAAGAGCCTATTGCACTATGGGATATACATTCTAATTTTTGGGTGATGGGTGTTAGCCTCCTACTCGCAAAATTCACTTTCCCTGCTATGAGATCTCTCTCACCAAAAAAGGATAATCTCATCCCATTAATGCATAGACATTTGACTTGTTTGTGGAGATAGTAAGTATGGGATTGAACCATGGAAAACCAATCCACACCAAATATGACATCATAGGATTCTATCATGATGACCAAAATATCTCATGTGAACCTCTCCCCACCATGAAATTGTTTTCACTACTGGCAGATAAAAGATACATAAGAATCACTCCCTTTAGAAACCTCAAGACAAAGCTTCTAGACTAGAGCCTCAACTGGGTGATTCAACTCTCACACTAAGACTATGGATATGATATAATAACTTTAAACTATGTATAAAAATACTAATTCAATATTATAATAAATTTATATCATAATTTTTTTCATCTCATGTGTTGTGGGGTCATACACCTCCAGAGCCTACAGTTTTCTATGAGCTCCCTGGTCCTGACGTGGGATGCCTGGTGGTGGTGGTGGAATGGTCTCATAGTGTCTTCCAACACAAATATCTATTTATTCTACTTTTACATCTCCACTTACCTGAGGAACACCCTTTCCATGCCTAGGATATCCCTGGTAATGGTGTTGCCTCTATCATGGTGATTCATCACCTATCTACATGCACTGCATGGAACATCTGTTCTAAATGTCTCTCACTATGTAACCGCACCCATCATAAGTAAAGAACCTACCCTCTATAGGATACACTAGCCATCTGTGCTTCCCCTAACCACGTGTTTGGGTCTAATTATAGGGAGGTATCCTGCATCGAGATCGTAGTGTCTGGAGTCTGCTAGTTGTCGAAAACAACTTATCCTTGTAGCACCCACTCCTAGATCCAGTTGTCTAGAATCCCTCATACATAAATCTCTCTTTCACTAGTGCCCTCTCTAGAACCCCAGAATAGGTGGGGGTTTATAAGGTCACAATTCCAGCTTGTATATCTCAGAAGATTCCCTCCTCAAACTTGCATGCTCATAAGTAGTCATCTCGGATCTTGTCAAGGGAGTACCAAGTGAGGTATGTGAACCTATCTACATACTCATAAACTATTATCCCTCCCTAATGAAGCTCTAGAATATCAGAAATCTAAACTAAGTGCAAGTAGTAGGGGTAGTACTACTCAGAGAACAGCTATTGTAATTTAGTCCATGAAAGTGTCAACTCATCATGCATCTGTGTAACAAGGATTCGAAAACACCCAACTTCTCAATGGAAAAGGATAGCTTCCTATGTAACCACTTGATCCATCAGGGTCTGAACAAGCCCAAACATATGAACCACTGA
This sequence comes from Viscum album, assembly GCA_963277665.1. Classification (NCBI taxonomy): domain Eukaryota; kingdom Viridiplantae; phylum Streptophyta; class Magnoliopsida; order Santalales; family Viscaceae; genus Viscum; species Viscum album. The sequence continues at coordinate 1,060,185,019 of OY728133.1, forward strand.
CTCTAGCCAATCCTCTATTGACTGAAGATCTGGCTCACCATGGAACCTCAGCGGACTCTGGTGTTAGAAATCATGAAGCATGCTAATCCTGTGTGTGTTATCATCTATCTCTTCTAGAATTATATGATGCTTGATAAGTGGAGGTGTATATACCTTCCCACATGAAGGAAGGGGGTCATAGGATGGAACCTAAACGGATGCCTCATCTCTCATTGGATCATCATTAGGATCTGAAGCATGTATCCTAGCTGGCTATCATCATAGAGGCATCCAGATATTTATCAAGACGTGCCATAGTGAGACGATAATGTATATATATATATATATAAAAAATGGGGAAGTGGATTAATAATGACAGTCAAAGACTCTATCGTATACGATGCATGTACCATTTAATCCTATAACCAATGTCTCTATATGTCGATTTGATAATCAGTTAGTCATCGTCCTAGTGAATGGATATATTTTCCACCCACACCATCACTAAATTCCCTAGAGAGAGAGATTCACTCAAGACACTTTGAAATTTTTTCCATAAATCCATACCAAAACCTTGTAAGTGGAAAATTTTGAACAATGTCCCAAGGAATTAACTTGATCTAATACCAATCTATCATGACCCACCCAAGTCAGAGCATGAGATGAAACTATTGCAAGACTACCTCCATAATCCAGGGGTGGAGACTAGTGATGAAGGCATATCTTACATGGGGAGGCATTTTCCTAATTACTTGTACACACACATATCAATTTCAATGAATAATTGAAAAGGGAAAAAGTAAGAGATGAAACATAGTTGGAAAGTAAACCAAACAAGCAGAACCTCTAGGGTGTACTAGAGTACGACAGTGAAAACTAAAAACTAAATGGGAAAAATACACGACCAATAAGAAATATGTCCCAACCTGACAAAACTGGAAAAGTAAACTACTGAGAGAGTCCATCTCTTGGTCTCTAAGTTGCAACCACCGTACGTGGTTCAAAGTGCCATGTATCACTAAGATCTTCTAAAGTCATTTTCTACCTGTATATCTTCTACATAAGACATGACACATGGAAAAATCTCATGTAGGGGTGATTATATAAATACCCACTAGGAAAACCCAAAAACCAAAGAGGGATAAGAAAGAGATACAACGGGAATAAAAAATAAATATATTTAATATACAATTAAATAGAATAGATCAACCCAAACCAATGGTGAAAGTAACCATGTCTAAACACAAGGGGATCGATGTAGGAAGTAGATGACCTAAACATGAAGTCTTCACCACCAATTGCAAGGGAGTAGAGTCATATAACCATGAGAATAAAAACAAAAAAATCATGTGGCATACCCCATGCATATTTGCCTCTCATATATATAGAGTAAGAAAATCTGCGGTATGGATATAGAAGAATATATATATTCTTAGTCAAAATAATCCCAAATGAGAGGGTAAGGGGATCTCCATCTTACAGCCCAACTCAGGAATAAGAGTGGAAAAAATTTCTAAAATTCTATCAGCGATGCCCAGCATCTCACATGTATACCTAGAAGTAATTATGCAAGTCTAACCATACCTTTCCACTATATCACACAATTTAGGGGGGGAAAACTTAAAATAGAGGACCCACGCCCTAGTACATCAAGTGGATCCACTCTGTAATTATCCATAGAGGACCTACGCCCATGCCAATGGTGGGTTCCACTCAAGTGTCATGAGGACCTTCACCCTATGCTGATAAAGGTTTTCACTCGGTAAGTAAAGGACTTGCACCCATGCTGATGGATAGTACCACTCTATTGGTCAAAGACCCATGCCCTTGTACCACAGGGAGTTTCCACTTTGGTCATCATATACCCATTATCTTTCCAATATGGGTTATACTCGACTGTTTAGGACCCGTAACCTGGTAACATAGGGGGTTTCACTCTAGTCATCAAGGACAGGCACCCTAGTATGTCAAGGGGGTTTCACTCAAGAGGTTTATATAGAGGACTTGTGCACATGCTTATGGGGGTTATACTCTAGTGGTTGAGGACCCATGCACTGATGTGATAGGGGGTTCCACTCTAGTCATTAAGGACTAGTTCCATATCTGATAGTGTGTCACTCTCAGAAGAATCCTCTTCTGATCATGCCTGATCACCAATGTCTTCATGCTTCATCTCAGAAAGTTCCATACATAGAACATTTCACATCATATCAAAAAATACACAACTAAGGTCATCATTACATTATACTTGAAAAAACACTCAAGATAGGCTACCCATGGGCCAAAATAAATGTTCAAACAAAGCATATACAAAACCATGAAGTTTCGTAAAAAGGAAATAAGGTGTACATTTTGTGTGAGGGGACTCACACCATGTTTGGTTCCACTCTACTTATTAGAAATGTCTTTTTCCAGCACACGGATCCCAACCCATGTAGTATTAAATATTTTTTAGGAGGAATACATGATGATACCAAACTAAACGGGACTGAGAATTGTCCTTTTAGTCATGTTTGTGTACCCAGGTACACTACCATGTACCTGGTTGTGTACTTCCACACTAGATCTCATTCATGTGATCCACCAAATGGGTTTCCCATATAGAGAATGTGTAAATGGTGTGTAGTAAGGATATTGGTCATACCATCCTTAACTTTTTCCAAAACCCTAACCATATCCACTAAAGAGATACACGCCATGTTTTCATCCCTGTATGTGGAGTTTAGTTAGGTTTTCTCCAGATTTACATATCTATGATCTAAACCTCAAATCAAGCCTCAATAATTCATATATGGCCCTATTTTGTTTGAAAATATTGGATATAGTCGATGATCGTGGTTTTTGGTCAACTTTTGTCAGAAATCGATCTCTGGTGGAGTGTTTGGGGTTTTTTTCATTCAACTGGTATGCCTCAGTTTGTTTCATATTTGATCAATCCATATCCAAACATTAAAACAGTCATACTTTCCTTGCAATAATCCTATATTTATGCTTGGTTCATCAACTTTTTCCTCGATCATTACTTTTTCATAGTTCCAAGTGTCTGATCAGGCTTGGTACTACCCAAAAATGTTGAATCATGACTGTAGGGTCCAGCTGGTGAATAACATGAATAAAACAAGGGATAAATGCACCATAACAAACGTTTAACCATCATTGGACAAGAATTATTGGCCAATGATCAAGAAATTGGATACCAGGGTTAGAAAAAAATTGAAAACCAATTTATTCTGGTACATAGGATCATTCTTATGCCACAATTGGAGTATATACAAGAATAAGGATTGATATGGTCAAAATATTTAATCAAAATGGAATAAAGCACTCATTAACAAGTCCTTTATAAAGATTGGATTATTAGTCATCAAATAACACTTATTCCAATGATTGAGAGGAGTTTTTGTGTTCTCTATGTCCTAATCTACTCTGTTCCTGAGTTTCATCATCATCTAAGGTGGTTCACCAAAGAAGAAGGAAGGAGTACATTGTCAGAGATTATAGGATTATGAGACTAAACATATGCAATCTATCATGGTATTATTCTTATAAAATATTTTTGAGTAAAAATGAAATAATTATTTAATTATTTCACTAAATATACCACCAATTAGTGAGGAGTATGAACACCCCACACTGACTTATTTTATGTATATATTAGGGTAAAAACCACCTTCTAGACTCAATTGTGGTCTCCTTTTTCTAGTACAATCATTTTTTAAGAACTATCCTATTTTATTTAAGAAACTATATATATAATATAAAATATATTTACTATTTTTATAAAATTAAATTTAGGAACATTGGGCCCAAAAATAGAACTCTATATCGGTACCTATCTCTAGAAATATATATAGAAATATTTTAACGTCTTCTAAGTAAAAACTTGGGTCTATACATCATTAAAAACTTAATCATAAACAATGCTAATGAACAATGAGATTGTGACATAAAAACCTTGTTAATTTGGTAAAATTTGAATCACAAGACTAAAGAAAGAAAAAATCCTTATATGAATATATAAATATACATAAATTATATTATAAATTTCATAAAATAAATTAATTGGTATTATATACACCACATTAAAGAAACAAGTGGTGAATATAGCATGTGTCTTGCAGAAATAAAATTGAGACGAAAATCCATTACCTCAGTTCTGAATTCATTCATATGTATTTAAACCTCTTGTATAATAAATATAGATTTATTATAAATCAATTCTAGAAAAATAATCATATATTTCATTACATATATGATGACTAATAACCTTTTGTCATCTTTTTATTAACATTTCATTATTAAAATCATTATTTTAAGTGATATCTATTTTGTATTTAATCTATGTTTTGGTTCAGTTGTTTGGATCCTTATACCTTAATCATGGTTCCATAATCTCAAAAATTTGAATCATGGTGTAAATATAATATATATATTCATTATATATATATTTTTATTCATCAATAAAATTAGTGATAGAAAATTGAATTACACCTTATATGGATACAATATGCAATATGTATGCATGAACATAATGTTTCACATTTAAAAAGTTGGAATAAAAAAAGGTAAATAATAATTCACCATTATAGAATAATTATTATAACATATAAATCGTATATATTAATTAAATATATCCTTATTACCATCCAAGTAAAATTTAAATGAAAAAAAAATATCATCAAATTATGGAGGGGGTACCCTCACAAGTACGCACAAGTGGCATTATAGTTTTCCAACAGATTGGAAGGTAATAAGGTAGATGTGATATTATAATTTCAGATTTTCAATATTTTCATAATTATAATATATAAAAAATTAAACTCATTATAATAACTATCCCTTATATATGGTGGTGGAAAATTAAATGTATCGCCTTGTGGAGATAGTCAGTCATACATACGCACGATCGATAATTTCACTTCTCCTTTTATGATAAAGAGGGTTGATAATGGTGATTTAATAATAAAAAAATATTATATTTAGGATAATTAATTTATTTTATTATAAATACCATATATATTTCATAGGTAAAGAAGAAGTAAAAAAGAAAGTGATTGGTTAAGTAAATTACCTCTTTTTGGAATGAACCCCTTTAAATATCCTCTTAAGGATCATGGTGTTAGTATTTTGGGGATAAAATCACCTATATAATGTGAATAAAAATGTTTATAAGATGTTTTTTTAGGCTATGGTTGATCTAAGATGATAAAAGTAATGTTACTAAGAGAAAATAGGGGTTCCCTTTTATAATTGTGGAGAGGGAACTTTTGGAATTTCTTAAAAGATTAAAATTAAAATAAGTTATTATCTAACCAAATTCATCCAAATTTCTTATAAATAAAATATAATGTATTATGGGATTGAAATAATATCAATAAAATAAAATTTGGATAGGTTTTGTTTCCATTTTAAACCTTATATTTTTTATTAACTACTTGTTTAACCAATTTTAACCTTAACCATGATACCATAATTTTTACTCTTAAAGGGTTATATTTTATCCTATAATTTAAAACGTGGTTTATAAATGGAAAAGATATGAAATTATAGACTATATATTATCCACCTTTTTAAATTTCAATATTTTTATGCTTTTTGAATAACTTAATAACATGTTATTTTGATAAAACATAATTAATTCCATTTTTTACACTATTCATTTAATTTCACTTAAAACATGTAAATAAAAAGTCTTAATTAGAATATAATACTTATATAAATCACATATATATTAAATTTATCTAAAAAAAATATTGTAACACTATAAATCACTCAAATTATTTTACTTTTAGTATTTTTAAAAACATTAATTTTATTTTTCTATTAATTCAATAAATAATGTATTAGTGTTGCACGAGAATTTTAAATGATTATTTAATCACTAAAAAACCTAAATAAATTACCATGGTGAATAAAATTTCATTATTCAAAAAATATACATTTATATTCATTCATAACTTTATTTTTTCCCTAATGGTGACAGATAATAGTAATTTTTAACTAAGTGAGTAAAAATATGAATATTTCTTTACTTTAAATATTATATAGGTCATTTTCAAGGAAAAGTGTCAATTTAACAAATAAATTTCAATAATAAGGTGATAAGAGTCTAATTAAATTAATCATATAAGAATTAGGATGAGAAATTATTGCCTTATCACTTAGTTTTAACCAAAATTAAATTAATTTACTCATTACCAAGGTCATAAATTTTACAATAATTACTATTCATGTTATCAAAAAATAAAAGAGATATATTTACCAAATTCATAACTTAGGGTTACAAATATGGAATAAATTTTTTAGTAATCAATTGATACATTTTTTATAAATTAATTTAATATAAAAATGTACAATGTAATGAAAAAAAGTTCATGTTTTCTTCAAATAAACTTGCTTCAATATTTTCATGGTAATTTAGTTTTAAAAATGATTTTTTAAAAGGAAAGGGTATTTAAATATCTAAACATTTTTTATATAGGATCAAAAATGTTTTTAAGGGTTTTCTGATGAAAAGGTGAAATATTAAATTTTTTTATTCCTGATATGGTTCTTGTAAATATTTTATAATAGGTGATCTTGATATAGATTATTTGAGGAGTTGAGACTCATTATAGATCATGATGAATAGGTGATACTGATATATCTTATAATATGGGTGATATATATTATATATATCCAATTAATTCGGTAATTATTATGTTCTCCATAGAATTATATTTTAATTTTAACTTATTGTTATTCCAAGTGTAAGGATTCATGTAAGGGTTATATAAATATGATAACTGAAGGAACCTATATGATTTTTGTATTCTTTCTAATGAGTTTTCATAGAATTATTTTGTTTTCAAAATGTGATATAGTAATATTTGTAAATGAATTTTTATTCCCTTTAAGGGTGAAACAATATGTTTTTAAGAAAAAACATCATGGGTCCTCATGTTTTCTAAGAAACCCTAATAATTGTGTTTTTGGATTTTCGATTTGTTATGAAGTGTTTTATGAAGATATTTGGGTAGTAGAGATGATTTTATGAGTAGGTAAATTATTATTTGGGTTTAAAGTTTAATTATTTTAAAGGAAAACTATTTTTATGATTTCATTTTTTAAAATAGACTAATGGTTTTCCCCTTCTTTTTATGTACCTTAGTGAGCTTTTTTTCTCATGCCACATTTTAAATTTTTTCTCAAGGTTTAAGTATGGGTGAGACCAATAAAGATGTGAAGTTAAAATCATGAAGATTTTTCATTTAATAAAATCATTTTTCTTTTAAATTTTTTTATATTATGGAAAAAATGGATACTGGTCAGAAGTGTAAACTTTTTAAAATATGGTTTTCTCATGTATGAGCTATAAAATAATTCTCTAAAAATATATACTTGAAAAGATAATCATTTATTCTTAAGGCTAGGTCCTTAGAATTTGATATATATTGTTTTTATTCTATTATAGCTTATAGAACATTAGAATACTCATATTAAAGTAGGGGTTTATGAACACTATTTTGTTTTCATGAAAGTATGAGATTATCATCCTTTTCTTTCTTTAGGTAATGGTGTAATAGGACCTAATGAAAATTATAAGAAGAATAAATAAACAATTGGAAGGTTATTTTTATTGAATTTGGAAATTTTATATTGATGATGCCTCTTTTTAATTATTATATTGTGTGCTATATGATTGCTCTGATTTTTTTAAGCTTATCATGATTGATAAAATTTAAATTGGTTAAAATTTTTAATTATAGTAAATAATAAATAAATAATTAATGATGTGTATGAATTTAATAATCATTATTCCTTATAAACTATTGAATATAGAATTTTTTCTTGATTATGCGTGTTGGTTCATTGTTATTAATTAGTATCTAATGATGTTATATTTATTATTTTTGAAATATGTGTATAAAAAATTTGTTAATTCTAGATCTGAAAGAAAAAAGTTATTTTTATGAAATAAATGTTTATGGCTATGAAATTCCATTCTTTCTTTTTAATTGGTTATATGTCTTTGAGTTATGGGTTTTCTTTCCCATTGAGTTTTCTATACTAAAAACGCACTATATAAATTCATGTGAACTTGTGTGTTATAATACCCCTATTAGTAATTTTGTGACCTATATATGGTTGATATAATAAGACATATATCGAGAGAGGGGATTTATTGATGCCTATCATTGAGATAAGGTTTATGTTGGGGTGTATGGAACTTTTTGAGAGTCAGGATTTCTTATTTTCAGATTGTTGTGATGGTTGGATAATGATTATAGGTTAAGAGGTTGGAATACTCATATTTCCTATTAGTTTCTTTTTATGGATGGTTTTCATTATGGTTATTTTTCATGATTTCCTACTACCTACTATAGTTATCCTACACACTAAAAGGGAATCTTGGATTATGGTATTTCGATTTGAGATTTAGAATACTTGGATTATGGAATGGTAAATGAAATTATAAATAAACTTATAGGATGGGTGTAGATTATGGTATCCATGATATATAATATATAAGAACTGTGATTTTTTTAAACTGATGCTCTAGGATTATAGGTATGGAATCTGTAACTAGTATATGAATTAGAAATGTATGATCTCTTGTGATGAAATGAAATTATTTAAATTGGAATTTGAATTGAAATTAAAAATTTGTTAGTAATTTATAATTAAAAAATGAAAATGTTGATTGATGATTGAATCTCAATTCTTATTTGTTTATATGAGATCTTGCTTCCTATATCTTAGCAGTAGTAGTCGGGTGTCATGTGGGATGATAATTGTACTTGATTATATGTATAAGTAGTTTCCCTTTATTGTTTTTGTTATATTCTATTCATTATATTTTATTATTTCATATTTTTCACCACCCAATTCAATCAGGATACTAAAACATGTTTTTTTGTCTTCCATTTGTTTTCCACATCATCTATGTTGGTGAGTGAAAGAATTGATGATTCTCTATCTTACCTACTCTTCCTTCAGAAGTACCATGATATACATGTGTATCTAGGATGTATTAGATTAAGTTATATTGTACATTTCTACCTGGTATATGATGACTCTCAGTATTACTATACATGAATGTGTGTGCAACAACATTTTAAGTTTATAACATACATTTTTATCTATCGGTATTTTATGAGGTATCCTATAGATGTACTTTTATTTTTAATGGATTGAGGTATAATGTATGATACGTGGTCTATGATGGATTCCAAACTCATTACTTGTTTATTGATGTGATGATTTGTGGTTTTGATATGTGTGCATGAGGTATATGATAATATGTGGATGAGTTAAGTGTAAATAGGGTGTTTGATGACTTCTATAAGGGATTGTAGAACATCAAGTTTTAAATTAGGGTGTGAAAGTGGAAAACCAGTGAGGAAGAGGAATTAGGGTACCTTTATTATATATATTCTTTTCTAGGGATATTATTACTTCTACATGTCACTTGTAGAGTGATCTATAGTGATTATGAGATATAATTTTACCTATTTAGGTAACAAGTTGGTTTCATCTGTTTATTAACTAGTATTTAGTATGATTCATTCAAATTTTTATGACAGGTTCCAGGGAGGATTCTATTGAGTGTAAATATATTCTAACCTTATATATATAATGCTTTTCAGGTCCATAATAGTAGGTTGATGATTGAGTCAGGTTTTAATATCTCAAAGTGGTAGTTTAGGATCTATTGTAGTTTGTGGTCGATGCCTAGGATCTACTCTTTGAATTTATATTCATTTCATTTTTTTATGTAATTACTTTTATATATTGGTTTTAGTTATTTATTTATTTTACTTTTATGTTTTTTGTGGATCTTTTCTTGTATATTATTCATAAAAATTAGTATAATTTGGGTAATTCCTCACATTTGTATAGATTTTATACCCTCATTTCTAGTTTCTAAACCATGTAATATTAGAGGTGGGATTTAGCGGTCATCCTTATATTCACTTTAGTGACCCTGGACCCAGTAGCTCAGAGGCAGTGGTTACTTTATTACATTGTCATAAGATACAAGGAATCACATCCCAATGGAAAGAATAGTTTAGTAGTATTGGTAAACTAGATACAAACATGAATTTATTATTATAATTGAAAACATAAAATACACAAATCATTTTATTTGAGAAATCCATTATTCAACATAGTTTATCCCGGCATATCAATCACAGAAAACTTCCTTGTATCCTTGGGAGAAGAAAACATAAGAAAGGGGTGATTTTAGATACTCAGTAAGTGTAATATTATAGTGGAATATATGAATAAATAATTTATAATCATTATATAAAGGGAAATGACTAAAACACACTCTATTATATCAATAAGTTGAGCATAATATGGAATTAATAAATGATGATCAAATAATTCAATATAAATAATCACATGAGCTTGAAAACATAAACATAGATATTCTAACAAATTGAATAATCACATGGAATATAAATAAAATAATTCATAATGATGAAATTCATAATTTTGTATATATAAAACATAACATAGAGGACTTGATCCAATATATCTAAATAAATAGGTAAGGACTTGGATAAAACTTATTCTAGTTTGTCCCATGACACCTACTGATGCATTGAGGGGCTATAAAAGGCTCCACCCATCACATACTAATTTCTATGAATTACTCAAATAAAAGTAGTGAAATTTAATAAACATTGACATTCATACTAAAAAACTAACATATGAAATGTCAATATTTATCCTAATTGATAAATATAATCATAAATCATCCAGAGTAAAATGGTGAATGGTAAACAAATTGTACATCCCCAGTCAAAAAAATCATAAACCATTGATATAAATAATAATTATGGTATAGATAAAACATTCCCAAAATGTATTATATATAAAATATAGGTTTTATCCCATTTATAAATATGCATACCATGAAAATATCCTTAAAACATTTTTGTGAAAAATAACTTTTTCATTTTGAAAATCACCATTTAAAAAAATGGCCACAAAACATTTTGAAAATATTTTTCATTTAAAATAACCATTTAAAACATTACAAGTAATCATTAAAACAATTATTGTCCATTATGGTTTAAATTTTTTTTCATGTCATACACATTAAAAAAAATATTCCTTTGACATTTTTGGTAAAATCCAAACAAGCATTGTTTCCAAAACAACATGAAGATTCCTTTAAAACAATTTTGTAAAAAAGTGAAAATGGGTAAAAAAAATTTAATAAATCATTTTTAAAATGTTAAAAAATATTTTTGAAAATATTTTTAGAAAACATATATTTTGATGAAAAATGATTTTTGACCGCATAGAGAAATAAACTCATATTTTCTGAAAAATATTTTCTATGCCATTTTAAGTACTAAAGAGTGGAAAAAAATATTATTACCTAAAAAGGTTCATTAATAACCATATTAATATAAAATTTATTGATTTTAAAATATATATATCAAATATTTCCCCCAAGTAAAACTTAAAAAACAATTATGAATAATGATGAGATTGTGAAGTAAACTCTTACCACTTTACTATCTTTTAAATCATAATACCCATGAAATAAATAACATAAAATTTAAATTTAAATATCATAAAGATAATTATATCCATAATAATGTTTTTAATAATGTTATAAATTTATAAAAAGAACCGTAATAATATTTATAATATTATATATGATCCTATTTTAACATTTTACTAAGCGTTTGTTAATAATATTTCATTATTTTCAATGTTTTGGTTGTTAATTGCCTTGATTTCTCATGTGTGGATTATCATGAATGTTATGGTTATTTTTTATATGATATATATATATATATATTATCTAAAAAATTATATTAATGTTATAAATATCATATTTAATTATTATATTCATTTTTAGATCCATTTATGAAAGTTGGATAGGAAAATCGAATCTCATCACTTTGTGGATATAGTAGGTCGTTTGTATGCCCGAGCGACGATGGCATTCCCTTCACGAGTAAAGGGGTAAGTAAGTGAGAGATATATTAATTTTTTAGAGTAAATATAATATTATATATATCACATATACTAATTAATTATACCCTTATTACATTCTATATAAAGCATAAGTGAAAAACAAATCATATCGCTCCATGAGGCGGTAGTCTGTTGTACACACGATTGACGTTATCGTATTTGAAATGGAATGGAAAAATATATATGTGATATTAAAATTTAAAAATTATAATAATATAATATATATATATTATTATATCCATCCTTTTATGTTTTTTATGGAAAACGAACTACATCGGTTCGTGAGGTGGTAGTCCATTGTACACATGATTGAGGATTACGTTTCCCATTTAATAGAGAAGGAGATAGATAAATATTATAAAATTAACATAATTACATATAATTATATAGTAGATAGTTTTTTATTATATTTTAAGTGTTAATAAATAATTTATGGTTGATAAGGTATAATGAAAATGAAATGAATTTGTTAAGACAATTACCTTCTCTAAGACATCCCTCTTTTGGATCTCCTCTTAAAGATTCTAGGGTTAGTATTTTGGGAGTACCAGAAGCTATAGAATATGTATAAGGATGTAATGTATATATATTTTTATATTTTATTCAATAAAAATTTCATTATGAGTGTTAATATGTGAGGTGAGGTATTACCCTTTTATAATAGGGTAAAGGGAGCCCTCTTGGATATTACTTATAAATTTCTCAAAAGAATCCAAAATAATGAAGTAATTCAAATGAAAAAATCTAAAAAATAAACATAGTTTATAATTTTGGATAGTAAAATGTGGAAATATTATATTAAAATAATATTTTGACAATTTTGTGGGTCATTTTAACCCTTATCTTATTAGTTTAACCTCATGGTAAACTCATTTTTACTTTAACCATGGTAATAAATTTTCACTATTTTGACTCTTAATTTTGGTAAAACATTAAGTTGAAATTATTATATAATATAAATTATTATAATTTAAAATATTTATTCCATTTTTCAAAATTAAATTCATAGAATTTATAGAATTCAAATTAAAATTATGCTCGCGGACATTATTAAAAAAACCGATTTTTAAAGAGAAAATCAAATAAGTATAAAATAGTTTAATGTATAAATTTAATAAAATCTGATTATAATGATATAAATTAGTGAAATTTTAATATAACTGAACTAATTTTACTTTAAAAACAATTTAAAATATATTTTACCTTTTAAAATTATATAAAGAAAATGTCGTTTTTAGTAAAAATCATTATTTTTCACTATTCATCAAAAAATGAAATATTTCAAAAAAATCCCAAATATTCACCCTAATATAATTTTGATATTTCAATTTAAAAAATTAATTTAATGTTCTAATATACATTTTCTAATTTTGGTAAAAATTAATTTGAAATTATGAACACAAAGTGCGACTAAACCGCCATTTAGAAAATCTAGTTTTTCATAAAATAGTTCTTTTTCTTTTAAATGATTTTTATTTAATTTAATATTGATAGATAAACATTGAATTTATTTCATACATTTATAAACTATATAATTTCATAATTTAGTTAGTAATATTATTACCCTCCAACTTAATGGTTAGGTTATAATGGTAATGTTTAAATAACAATATTTTAATATTGTATCATGTTTCGTTTAAGCCTGATGTTGTGCACATCACATGAAATCATAGAGATTAAATTTATTAAAAAATAAATCTATCATAAATTCTTGGTAGGTTATATTCTCTTATAATATTGGTGTTGTGTTTCATACATGCTATCAAACATGATGTTTCTATTTTAAGAATCTTTGGTTATTGCGTTCTACCCCTCAAATAAATTGAATCCTCCCAATTTAATCTTAATCCTAAAAATCATGGGTTTGAAATTTCTAAATACCATCATTGTAAAACCAAATTGTAAAAATGGTTAATAAAAAATCCTCTTAATAAGATAAAAAGTAAATTATAATGGTCATATGTAATAACACATAACTTGGATTTTAAGTAGGAGAAAATTGGTGTAAATATTGATATACAAGAAAAGATTAAATAATTATAGAGAGTGATAGAGGTCATTGATCACAAGAAAGTGAATGAACAATGAAAATTTAATGACCACAAAACCATAAATTTGTAATGATTTAAAAGACCATCTGTTTAATATAAATGATGGTATTATGATAAAAAAAATTCAATATACTTTTCTTAGATTTTAGGAATTCCTTTACCCTTTAGACTAAGAATATATGAAAATATACTTACTCGAAAACATTCTATTTCATAGGCACAATTTTATATTTTTTGTTGTGACTTGATCATTTTCCACATCATTTTTTACTATAAGAAATAAATATCCAAGGTTATTTTTTATACCTAAATATCTAAAATTAACTATTAATGGAACATAAGATATATAAAACAATGACAAGTCTTTTCCTCTTTTTATAAATATTTTCCCAGACCAATATGGTTATCAGAGGCCATCCAATATAATACATTAATCTTTGAACCTCAATAGAAAAACCACTCGTTAAAAATTAATTTTTATCCATGAAATAATTTTTAAAAAACAATGATATATTATCTAGGACATCACATAGGTCAGCGATTGGTTCTAAACCCTTATCATCCTTCGGTTTTGGGTTCAGGCCCCGTGGCCTTCCATGATGCAATATTTTTTCCCTTAGTATGCATTTTGTCCTTTTTCTAAAAAGATATTAATATAATTTCTATAAATTTAACAAATTATAATAGAATATAATTACCTCAATATAAAATATTAGATAAATATTAAATATTACCAATACCATTATAAAAACCTCTTTATTATTATTATCTTGACATCAGTCACATATTTAGTGTTATCCTCCCATAATCAAGTTTTTTATAATAATTCCCACTTTCCACTAAATAAAATTTCATAGTACCATTAAAGAGATGATTTCAAATACTTAATGAAATAATACTATAGTGTAGTCCTTTTATATTTCATAATTCTTAAACTAAGAATATCATTGATTAAAATACTCTTATAACATATTTCTTGAATACAAATATGTGAAAATTAATCATTCCACTTATTCTGTAGAAATAGTATAATATTTACCTTGATCCATTAGCTTATTTTGAGTTATATTCCCTTAAATCTTGGAGAATTCATTTTTATAGTCCCATATCTCTTTAGAGTGGACGAATTATACATTGGCATATTCTTTCTTTCCCTTACAATCATTATCACGGTGAAATTTTTCTCTACACTTGAAGAAAAATCATTTTCCTTTTAAGAATATACCAAGGTTTTGCCTTCCACAAGTATCACATGTTAGAAAACCATTCTTCCCATTATTCCATTTAGTTTTATTTTGTTTTATCATCCTCTCCATCTCTTTCAAACCTTATAAGACTTGGATAATTCTTTCTCTATATTGATAGCACATGATATTGTAACCTTGTATTTGAGAGACTAGTTCCCTATAGAGGATTGTATTAATCACATCATATAAATGGTAAATTTTTTTCTTTGAATTATATAAGTTTTCCACAACATACCTTGGTAACCTTGTAAACTTGGCTTCATAATTTTAAACATTTTCCCTTATTTTTCTATCTTATACTCAATAATTTTTTTCTATATCCACTTTTTTATTACAAAGAAATTTTTTTTCCAAGAATTGGGCATTTAGATCCCACCACTTCATGTTTTTTATTTATTTTTCATACTTAGTTTTTTTAATCAGTGACCACCATTAATCCACATATCCAAATAAATTACAAACTTACATGAAAATTTTATCTGCTTTACTACTTCCTAGAGTGATAAATACCTTTTCTAAGGAACATATCCATTTCTCAACTAAAAATGGATGTGTAGTACCATTGAATGATTGAGTTTGTTGATGAATGAAAAATTATGACATTATTACACCATGTATTGGATCTGTTGGATGCTCCATACGAAAAATTTTATTACTCGTAACTTGAATTAGATTCCCTAATATGTTTACAATTTTGATCAGTTCCATTTGAAACTTCATCTTCATTATCTTCCTCATGAGGGAAATCCTTACATGGAGTATGTATATTGATATAGTTAACATTCCTTCTTTTAGAAACCATTTCTAAGAAATATTATACACTATATTGGATCGTAAAATTATGAAACATAATTTATAGTCCAAAAACTAGTGAAACACAATAACATAAATTGAAAATTTTATGCATCACTAATCTCATAATCATAAACATGGTTTCCTCGGAAATATCTTTATTTTAAAATCAATTGGTATGGTTTTTAACAAAAATTTGAATTATTCTAAGCATATACCCTGAGAGTTTCAAAATATGTGTGTGGTAATTCCTATTATTGGGCACTTTGTGAAGTTCTAGTCAAGACCAATGTGCATGTTTCAAAGTTAGTATCCCTAGGTACATATATGTCAGGACCACGTATACTTATAGTATCCATATAAGGATGTATGACCATTAAAAACCGCATAGTATCATTATTACTAAATATTTATGATGTTCTTATATACATATCCTCAAAGTATATAATATTTTTATGTTCCTTAATTTATGTTTTCCTAAATCTAGTTCATAATGATTCTACTAAACATCCTATGATACCAATTATAGCAACCCCAAACCCAGTATCCCAAATCTATTGGTTACATTATTAAACACTCATAAGATACAAGGAATCACATATTTAAGGAACTAATAGTTCAATAATATTGGTAAAATATATACATACTTGAAATTATTATAATAATTGAAAACATAAAATATATAAAGTGTTTTATTTGATAATTTCATTATTCCTTATAGTGTATCCCTATATATCAATCAAAAAACACTTCTTGGTATCCTGTGGAGAATAAAACATAAGAAATGGGTGATATTAGATTCTCAGTATGGGTATGAATACAAAAAAATAATAATAAATGAGTAATAATCAGTATATAAAGGTAAATAACTAAAACACATGACTTTTTATCAAAAACTTTAGCAATGCTTATCTATTCAGGATACTCCTCAAATCACTAATATCTTCACAATCACTACTTTAGAAGTTTTTTACATCATCATGAGTGGATTAAATTATATAATCCACAAGAAAAATCCTTTATCCCTTCGGTTTTCCTTTTTTCAGACCATTATTTCAGCCAAGGAAGAAAAAACTTTAAAACTGATCACTACATAAATTCTGTATAGAACTTATTGGTCCTTCGAAAGCTTGATATGGCTAGAAAATTCAAGTAGAAGGACAGATTAGTCAAACTCTTTTGGAAATCACCACTTCAATTATGGGTTAATGTTAATGTCTATAGGGCCTCAAAATGTAATTTGGGTCCCTTTGATTGTGGTGGAATTTTTTTGGACCACAATGGAAATTCCCATGGATGTTTCTTTGGTAATTGTGGAATTTTCACTTCCTTGGAGGCTGAAATTCTCATTGATTTAGACATGGTTAATTTTTCTTGAAAAAATTATGGGACAAAATTTTGATTGAGAGAGACTCTACTACAATTTTCTAGTCCATTTAGAAAGATGTGATCTACCTTTCATGGAATCTCACTGCTAGATGGATAGAATGTTTTTCACGCCTCTTAAACCTGAATATCATCATCACTCATTCTTACTAGGAATATAACATGGTGGTGTAATAAATAAAAAAAATTAATGTACAAGTATTTTTATTGGTTAGATGATCTACCATCTGATCTTCACTCCTTATATGTAAAATATTTTAATAAATTTCCCTCATTTAGACTTATGCAACCTCTTTCATTTTCAATAAATTAGTCATCTCTTTTAGGCCAATACAGTCCCTTGAAAACATGGAATATCAATAACCTAATTCATAATGATATAATTAATAATATTGGGCATCTAAAACATATCGTCTAGTCCTTATTCGAAGATATCTATATAAATGGGTAAGGCCTCATCCATAACCTAATCTAGTATGTCTCATGATACCAATTAATGCATCATGGGTATATAGGGGTCCCACCAATCACTTACTAATTCAAATGAATTAATCATATTAAATGGGTGAAACATAATCAACATAAACTTTTATATTAAAAAACTAACATATGAAATACCAATACTTACCCTAATCAATAAACATAATCATAAAAAATCCAGAGTGAAATGGTTAGTGGTAATAAAAATATGCATCTCTAATAAAAATAATCCTAAACCATCCATAAAATAAAAAATATGGTATCAATAAAATATATCCCTAGTGTATCATAAGTAAAATATAGGTTTTATGTTTTTTATGAATAGAAATACCCTGAAAATATCCTTAAAATGATTCTTAGAAAAACAACAATTGCATTTGAAAATTTACCTTTTAATACAAAAAGTTCAAAAAACATTTTGAAAATAATTTTCATTGAAAATAACCTTTAAAAACTTGTAAAATAATCATTATAACCTTTATTGGTCATGAGGGTGAAAAAAATTCATGACTTACTCGTTAAAATAGATATTCCTTTTAAATTTTTGTTAAATCCCAAATGGAATTGTTTAGAAAAAACATGAATATTCCTATAAAAAATTTGAAAAATGTAAAAATAGATATAAATTTATTTAGTAAATAATTTTTAAAAAGGATAAAAATGTTTTTAAATTTTTTTTAGAGAACATGGATTTTGATGAAAAAGTATTTTCGACCAAATAGAGAAATAAATTTGAATTTTCAAAGAAACATTTTCTCGATCATTTTAACTACCAATGAGATTAAAAATGGTATTATTAATTGAAAATTTTCATTAATAACTAGATGAAAATAAATTAAATTTATTTAACCATATAGGTGTTAAATAATTCCCCTATATAAAACAAAAACAAAAACAATCCTAAATAATTATTAGATTGTGAAATAAACCCTTACCACTTTGGAAACATTTGAATAATAAGCCCCATTAAAGAAATAACATCAATTGAAACATTAAATTACATGAGGATAAATAGATTAATTATATAAAATATCAATTTTATTTTTATATAAACCACATAAAAGAAATAAGTGGTGAATTTGGAATATGTCTCACGGAAGTAAAATTGAGATGAGAAACCCTTACATTAGGTCTGATTTACATTATATATGTCCAAACCTCATGTATAATAATTTCAATCTAGTTATTAATTTATAGAAAAACCATAATCATATTTATAATATCTTATACATTCCTTTTGTAACATTTTACCACAATTTTGTTAATAATATTTCATTATTTTCATTGTTTTGGGTGTTAATTGCCTTGTTTTCTCATGCACCTTTTTCATGAAATTTTCAGTTCTTGTGCATAGAATATATATATATATATCATCAATTTAATTAAAAAATAATTTAAATATCATATTTTCTCATTAATTTCATTTTTAGAACTATTTATGAAATTTGTACATGGAAAATGAATTACATTGCTTCTTGGAGATAGTAGGTCATATATACACATGAGCGGTGATATCATTACCTTAATGAGTGAGAGGGTAAATAAGTGGGTGATATAGTAATTTTATATAATAAATATCATCTCATATATAACACATGTATTCATTAATTTTAATACTTATTACATTTCATGTAAAGTTTAAGTGAAAAACGAATCACATCGCTTCGATAGGTGATAGTTTATCAAACACATGAGCTATATTATCATATTTGAAATGGAATGGAAATAAAAAAAGTTATATATGATATTAAAATTAAATAAGTATAATAATATCAAAAATATCATAAAACTATGTTATACCCATATTCATTATATCCAACCTCTAATTATGGTAATGGAAAATGAACTACATCGGTTCATGAGGTGGTAGTATGTCATACATGTGATCGATGATTTAATTTCACATTTGATGGAGGAAGATATGGATAAATATTATGAAAATTAAAAAATAACATCTTATTATATGGTTAAACTATTTTTATTATATTTTATATTTTAATATGTAATTGATGGTTTAAAATGAAGAAATAAATTGATTGATCATTGCCAAGACAATTACCTTTTCTTAGAGAAACCATCTTTATATCTCCTCTTTAGGACCCTATGGTTGGTATGTTTAGAGGAATAGTAGATCTATAATATGTATAAGTATTTTGGGAAGAGATTTTTCTAGAGTTTTGTTGAGCCAAATTTCTTGAGGAGTGTCAATAAGTGAGGGGAGAGAATTCCCTTTTATAAATGGGAAAAGGGAACACTCTTGGAAATTACTTGAAAATTTCTAAAAAATAATCCAAAATGATAAATTCATTCACATTCCAAAAGTTTCCAAATAACCTTAGGATTTATGTTGGGATAGTAAAATATGTAAATATTTATAAATATTAATATTTTAACAAGCTGGATGTACTGTCCTAGATCTAGTGTTCTGGAGCCAGTGTCTACTTTATTGCATTGGCATAAGATATAAGTAATCACATCTGAAAGGACCAAATAGTTTATTAGTCTTGGTAAACTAGATACATACTTCAAATTCAAAATACATTTTAAAACCTAAAATACAGAAGAAAAAAATCTTTGAGAATACCATTATTCCCCATAGTGTGCACCTATATACTAATCACCAAATACTTTATGGTATCCTAGAGAAAATAAAACATAAGAAATGGGTGATATCAAATGCTCAGTAAGTATAATCATATAATGTAATCTATGAATATATAATTTATAATCAATATGTAAAGGTAAATAACTAAAACACACTCCATGTAATAAATAACTTGAGTATAGTATGGTAGGGATAAAATATGATCAAATAATTACTTATAAATAATCACATCAACTTAAAACATGACCATGGATATTTTAACTAATAAAATAATCACATGGAATATCAATAACAAATTTCATAATGATGGAATATATAATGTGGTACATCTAAAAAAAACTTCAAAGGATTATTCCAAGACATTTAATATCATCATGGTTTGTTCCAAGACATCTTATTCCATTGAGGATTATGAAAATACATCTATATAAATGGGTGAGGACTAAGAAAAAACCATATCTAGTTTTTCTCATGATACTTACAGATGAATCAAGGGGATATAGAGACCCTCAAACATCACTAACTAAGTCCAATGCATTATAAATATGAAAGGGGTAGAGCATAATGAAAATAAACACTCAAATTTAAACTAGTATACAAAATTAAAATACTTTACACAATCAATAAACATAACCATAAACTATCTAGAGTAAAATGAACGGTATCAACATAGTGCATCCCTAGTCAAAATTATCAGAAACCATCTGTCTAAATAATAAGTATTCTATCATTAGGATATATACCTATTGAAGAATAAGTAACATTAAATAATTTCTTCTTATATTGAAAATGATTTTTAAAGACCACTTTCATTATTTCATGAAGAAAATAACCTTTCATTGAAGATCACCATTTTTATTTTAAAACTAGATAATTTATAAAATATTATGAAAATCATTTTATTTGAAAAAACTATTTAAAAACTATAATTTCTATAATATTAGGAAAACATTTCACTAAAAACAACCTTATACATTGAGAAAGAGGTTTCAAATAAGTGAATATCCTGATGGCGGATAATTCATTACATGTTACATAAGTTAAAAAGAATATTCATTTGTCACTATAAATGGTTAGAAAAGTATCACATTCAGAAAATTACAAGATTACTACTTTCAAAAGAAATTAAAAAAATTCAAAAATAGATAAAAATTAAATAAATATTTTGTATAATTATATAACATTTATAAAAACATCTTTATAAAATATTGTTTTTGAATAAAAAAATCTATTAAAGAGAGAAATAGAGTCGAATTTCATTAAAATATTTTATTAATCATTTTGAGTATCAAAGACAGGAAAAATTGTACCATTGCTTAAAAAATACATGAATAAACATAGTAGAATAAAATATATTTATTTTAATATATAAGTACCAAATAATTCCCCTAAGGGATACTTAAACAAAAAAATCTCAAATAATTATGAGATTATGAAATAAACCCTTACCACTTTGGTAACATTTGAATCATAATACCAATGAAAGAAATAAAATTAAATGAAATTTTAAATATCATTAATATAAATTAATTCATAATATTACATTAAAAATGGAATTATATACACCACATAGGAAAAATAAGGGTTGAATATTTTGTATGTCTCATGGAAGTAAAAGTGAGATGAGAAACCCTTACCTTGAGTTTGAATCATCACATACAATCTTTATGTTCTTGAATAATAAACTTATGTTAATTATTTACTATATTAATAACCTTTTTAAAGTTTATTATTACTTTTATTTAACTTATTACCATGATATATATGATTACTTAGTCAATTGAGTTTACGTATGATGTTTTGATGATATTTATCTTATGTTTCAAAAATTACATTGGAAGGTTGACTATGGTCAAACAGGTTATTATTTAAACATATAAAAAATAATTATCATGAAATAATTATCATATTTATTCATAAATTTTTATTTTAAAATCAAAAATTAAATATTGTTATGGTAAGCAAATTACATTACAATCATGGAGATGGTAGGCTATATGTACGCATGAGTAATGTTTACATTTTTCAATGATCATTATGGAAAGAAGGTTGGTAATATTTTTTCTTCCAAAAATGATCATAATATCATATATATATATATATATATCATATTATTTTTTAATACACTTATATATATATATTCCATGTGGTGTGTTTATGAAAAGAAAGTTGGATCGCTTCGTGAAGGCGGTAGTCCACACAGACACGAATGACATTATCATTTTTCAGTGTAAGAAATAAAATGATATATTATATATAATAATGATAAATATTACATTAATATCATAATAATTTTATTTATATCACATATATTCACTAATATTATCCTTATCACCTTCCATGTAAAGAATTAGTGAAAGAAGAATCACATTTCTTCATGAAGTAGTAGTCCAATGTACACGCAAGCGAAGTTTGTCGTATGCCCTATGTAATGGAAATTAAATAATTTATATATGATATAATGAATCCCTATGTATAATTTTGTTAAAAATATCCTATATATTATTTATATCAATTATCATACCCAAATGTGAGAGATGGTAATGGAAAATATGAATGATATCAGTTCGTGAGGTGGTAGTCTGTCATACACACAAATGATGATTCTGTAACCCATTTGATGAAAGTGGGGGTGGTTTTCAGTCATAACCTTAACATAAAAAAATATATGTATATATAAGATACTTATTTAATTATATCATCAAGTTTTAATAATAATTTAATGATGTGTATAAAGAGATAAAATAAAAACACTCATTGAGAATGTTACCTCTTCTTTGGGTATCCTCTTTAAGTTTGAACCAAAACCTTCCAAGGTTGGATTTAGAAAAAATAAATATGGATTATATTATTATATAAGTTAATTTTGGAATTTATTTGGGTGGGTATTTTCTAAAAAAAATGTTTTCAAGGAGTTAATAATAGAGTAGTGGGGTGGCTTTAATAAGTGAGGTCGGTGGTACACTTGTAATTTTTTGAAAGAAAAAGGTGTACACATGTTTTTCACATAACAAAATGGTAAAAAAATAGAAGTATTATCAAGAATTATAAATCACGGGGACAAAATATGGTCTTAAATAGATTTTATTCAAATTTATAGTTCAATTTAACCCTTATATTTTTATTTTAACCCCTATGTAAATCCATTTTTATCTTAACCGCAGTAAATATTTTTTGTTGTTCTCACTATTTATTTTGGTCAAAAATTAATTTTGACATATTATATAATATAAATTATTATTATTATAAATATTTCATCTATTTTTTCAAATTCAATTCATATAAGTGTAAAATTGTAATTTAAAATTAATCCCATTTATATGATGAGAAAGTGGGTTTTTGAAGTGAAAATGTTTAAAAGTTTACAAAGTTTTTAAATCAAAATTCAATATGGAAATGATTTAAATGAACTAAATTATATTAATTGATTAAAATTTAACTAATATTTATTTAAAACTTAGTCAATATATAATTTAACATTATAAATAATTTAAACAAAAAAAGTCAATTTCCAATTAAAATTCAGTATTTTCATTATTTATTAAAAATGAATCTTTTTAGAAAAATACCCAAATTTAACTCTAAGATAATTTTTATTTTTTGATTTAAAAATGAATTTTATTTTTTAAAATAAACTTTCATAAAGGTTTAAAAATTAATTACATATTATGTGTGGAAATTAAAACTACATTTCCTTATAGAAAAATACTACTTTCACAAACATTTCTTTTTCTTTAAAATGGTTCTAATTTTATCTATAAGCAATAGATATTAATTTTATTCATTTGATACAAGTTTAAAAAATATAGTTTTCAAAATTTAGTTATTAATATTCATACCCTCCAATTCAATGACCAGTTTATAATGGCAATATAAATTATTGTTTTTCTTTAAAACCCCATGTTGCATGCATTTAAAGTTGTAAAATATATTGAATTTATTTTAGAAAATATATATAATGAAGTGTTGAGATGTTATATACCATTATATGAATGGTTTTCATATCATACATGTTATTGAATATGATATTCATATTTTAAAATCTCAAGGTGATACATTCTACCCCCTTAAATAAATTGTATCCTCATAATTTAATCTTGATCTCAATAATCAATGGTTTGTCATTTGAAAATACCCTTCTTGAAATCTCGCATCATAAAAAGGTTTAATAAAGAAATCATCTTGATAATAGATAATTGAAATAGAAAGGTAATATGGAATAACACATAACCAAGTTTATAAGTAGAAGAACATTGGTGGCAGGTAAAGATATGGACATGGAAGAAAAGTGTAAATAATTATAGAGAGTAATAGAGGTCATTGATCATAAGAAAGTGAATGATCAATAGAAAGTTAAGGACATAAAAACCATAAATCTATGATGGTATAAAATAAAATTGGTTCAACATAAATGGAGGTATTAGTATAAAAGAATTTAATATCAGTTTTCTGGAGTTCATAAATTCATTTACCATTTAGATCAATAATATATGAAAATATACTTACTCGATATCATTCTATTTTATAGGCACAATTTCATATTTTTTTTGAGATTTGATCATTATATAATTCATTTCTTACTATAGTAAATTAATATCTAAGATAAAAAAATTATGCCTGAAGAACTAAAATTTACTTTTAATGGTTTATAAAATCTATAGTATAATGATAATTCATTCCTTTAATAACTAGTTATTATTATAAAAAAATGGTTAGAACTAGTTATAAAACATGTATAAATCTTCATATAGTGAAGTAATACATTAATCTCTAAAACCTCATTCATAGTTCAACTTAAACCATTTCATAAATGGTTAACTATATGACCCTTCCAAATTATTATGATCCAAAATATTTTAAATAAGTTTACAAAATTTCAAAAATAAATGTATCCTTAATTACCCAAACAACATGAAGTTACTCTTACTTGTCCCATATAAAAAATTTGAATATATTCATAATGTATTCTCTTGAAATATGGTAATAACCCGAATTACCATAAACCCTTATTAAAAACATACATGCATTCTTATTCTTTAAATAAAACTATGATTATTGGATATATTCCTTAAATACAAAAATATTGTAAAATCCATCCATGATAGAACAAACCACATTTTAAATAAATAATTAATCAGTTTCAAGGTATTCAGTACTATCTAGTTTACTTTATCCATACTAATAATCTCTTTATCAAAAAATCATTATGTCAACATCAGGTACATATTAAGGGTTATCTTTCTTTCAATCATATAATTTCTATAAAGTTAAAATTTCCACTGAATCATTTTTCTTGGTAATTGGTATCTTTAAACATAATATTTCAAATACATAATGATAATTTACTAAAACACAATCCTTATATGTTTTAATAATTTCATTAATAAAATAATTTTACAATATATTTATTGGATCCAAAATATATAATAATAGTAACTGATCTACTTTGCCTACAGTAATATCATAATCATGACCTTGACCCATAAAATCGTTTTAAGTTATTTTCCATTGACTATTTGGGAATTATTTTTCATATTTCCCCATCTCATTATGGTGGAATAATTTCATAATGAAATATTTTTTCTTTCCCTTGGAATCATGAGCATGGTGGCCTTTTTCTTCACACTTAAAGAAAACTCCATTTTCTTTTAATAATGTAACAAGTTGTTTCCTTTGACAAGTATCACATATTGGAAAATAATTATTTCCCTTCGTCCATTTGTCCATTTTTTTCCTCTACCATCATATTCTTCTCTTTCTTCCCTTCAAAACCATAATACTTGGATAATTTTTTCTTTGTTTTAATTGCATAAGATTATTTTTCCTCATATGATGAGAATGTTTGAGATACTAGTGCCTTTAATAATATTGTCTTAATCCCATAAAATAAATAGTCATTATTACTATTTGAATTATGTATGTAGTACATAGAATGTCTTGTTAACCTTATAAAGTTAAATTCATACTTATCAACATTTCCCCCTTCATTCTATCTTATATGTAAGAACTATGTTTCCATATCCTCTCATTTCTCATAAGGAAAATATTTTTTCCAGTAAGATTACCTTGAAATCATTCCATTCCATGATTTTTATTTCCTCATCATCTTTATTGTTTTTAATCAAAAACAATTATTGATGCACATCTCAAGAGAGATGATGAACTGTCATGGAAACTTTCTCCCTCTCACTACTTCCCAAAGCGAGAAATATTTTCTCTAAGTAACTTATCCATTACTTAGCTAAAAATGGATTTCTTGTCCCATTGAATGATGTAGGTTTCTAAAAAATAGATTTTTATAACATTGTTACACCACAAGGTGGATCATTAAGATTCTCTATATAGGAAATGTTATTAATCGGAACCTAATTTAACTTCCCCAATATGGTTATAACTTGATCAGTTCCATCTGTAGCACCAGCTCTAACTTCATTATATTTACCAAGAGGTAAATACCTACATGGAGTATATCTATTTATATGGTTCCAATTTCTTTCATTAGGAACTATTTATACACAATGGAATACACTATATTAGATTATATAATTATTAAACAAAATTTATAATCTCAATATTATTGAAATGCTTAACATAAATGGAAGAATTTATTCATAGATAATCTCATAATAATAAAAATTGTTTCATTGGGAGTATATTTATTTTAAAATTCTTAATAATGGTTCATAAATAACATTTTAATTATCCTAAGAATATTCCCTACATGTGTCAAACCATGTTCCTATTAAGGCCAGTTTTCATGCATCAGGTGATGATAGAGTCATGCCCAATGCACCCATTTCATAGTTATTACCCATAAGGTAACTATGTTCTATAATCATGGACAGTTTTAGTATCCATAAATGGACATATTTAAAGAAAAAATAATATAATATCTTTCTTACCAAAACATTATGATGTTCTTCTAGAATTATCCTTAAAGTTTATCATAGGGTTATGTTCTTTAATCTGTGTTTTCCTAAATCTAGTTCCCAAGGGTTATATAAAACTTCATTTGATAACAACTATAGTGCCCCGACTACAGTATCATAGAGATAGTGTCTAATTTATTACATTTTCATATCATAAAAGGAATCTCATCCTAGTATACTAAATAATTCATTACTCTTGGTAAACTAGATACATACTTGAAAGTAAAAATACATTTTAAAACATAAAATACACAATGATTTTTTTTATAATGTAATTATTCCCCTTATAATATCTCTACATATAAATCAAAATTTAATTCCTTGTATCCTAGAGAAAATAAAACATAATAAAGGGTTGATATTAGATTCTCAATAAAGGTAAGAATATAGTAGAAGTTATGAATAAATAATTAACAATCAATATGGAAAGGTAGATAACTGAAACACATTCTATTTAATCAATAACTTGAGAATAATATGGATAAAATAATAGATGATCAAATAATTCCATATAAATATTAACATGAGCATAAAACATGACCATAGATATTCTAACTAATTGAATAATCACATGGAATATCAATAATTGAATTTGTAATAATGGAATGCATAATGTTATACATCTAAAAAATTCCGTCGAGGATTGTTCCTTGACATATAATATTATAAAGGCTTATTCTAGGATAACTAATACCATCAATTCTTATTCCATGACATCTATATAAACAGATAAGTCCTCAACAAAAAAATATCTAGTTTATCTTATGAGACCTACTGATGCATCAAGGGGCTATAGAAGGCCCTATAGGTCCCTCACTATGTCCAATGCATTCCTCCTATGAAAGGGGTGAAACATAATGAATATAAATATTTATATTTAAACTAGAATAAAAATTTTAAATACTTTCCCCAATTAATAGACATAATCATAAACCATCAAGAGAAAAAAGAATAGTATCTACATAGTACATCACCATTCAAATTGATCATAAACCATCTGGAGAAATAATACGGATGTTATCATTGAAGTATATCCTAATTAAATAATATGTAACATAAAAAATGTATTAATAGAATTAATATTATTATTGAAATATCACCTATAATATTTCTTGAGGAAAATAACTTTTCTTTGAAAATCACCCTTTTATTTTAAAACTAGAAAATTGGAAAATATTTTCAAATTCCTTTTCATGGAAAATCAATTTTAAAAATTAGTAATACAAAAAAAATACGAAAAAGATTTTATTTCAAAATATAATTGTAAAATTTCAGAGTAATATTCAAATAAATTATTTTCATAATAGTATATAATTTTATACAAGGTGTATAAGTTAAAAAATAACATCCTTTATTTATTGTAAAAATGCTAGAAAAGTTCTCTTTTTAGAAAATGAAAAGAATATTCCCTTAAAAATAATTTTTAAAAAGTAAGACATGGGTAAAAATGTATTTAATAAATCATTAGAAAAATAATAATAAATAATTTAAATAATTTTCATAAAATAAATTTTTGGAATAAAAATTATTTTTTACTAAATAAATAGATAAAGTGGTATTTTATTAAAAACATTTTATTAATCATTTTAAGTGCCAAAGATATGTAAAATTGTTATATTACATTAAAATTTAATTAATTACCAAAGGTTAATTAAATTTATTTATTCTAATATATAAATATAAAATAATTCCCCCAAGGGAGGCTTAGATAAAAACAATCTGGAATAATGATGAAATTGTGAAATAAACTCATACCACTTTGGTAACTTTTAAATCATAAACCCCATGAAATAAATAACTTTAAATGAAACTTTAAATACCATTTATATAAATTAATTCATTATATAACATAAAAAAAGATAAGTATATACATCACACAAGAGAAATAAGTGGTGAATATGGTGTATGTCTGACAGAAGTAAAATTGTGACGAGAAACCCTTACCTTGAGTCTGACTTGTCACATACATTATTTATATTCCTGAATAATAAAATTAAATTAGTTTTTTAATTTATTAAGAAAAATTTTCAATTTTATTAATACTTTTCTTTAACTTAATAACTTGTTATATATTACTTCTTATTCAATAAGTTTACATCAGATGTTTTGATGATATTCGGCTTATGTGTCAAAATATACTTTGGTAGGTTGACTATGGTATAAGTGGTTATTATTTAAACACATCCTGAATAATAATCCTGAAATAATTATTAATTTTATATATAAATTATAATTCTAAAACCAATCATGAAAAATTATTATGAAAAATGAATTACATAACAATCCTAGAGACGATAGGTCGTACATACACATAAGTAACATTTTCATTTTTAATAATCATTATGGAAATAAGTTAATTAATATTTTATATTTCAAAAATGATAATAATATCATATATAAAATATTATTATTTTTCATGTAATTATATACATCATCCATGTTGTGTGGTTTTGAAAAGAGATCTGCGTCGCTTCGTGAAGGCGGTGGTCCACACATACACGACCTGCATTATCATTTTTCATTATAAGAAATAAAATGAGATATTATTTTTAATAATGATAAATATTCCATTAATAACATAATAATTTAATTTTTATCACATATATTCATTAAATTTATATTTTTCACCTTCCATTTAATGTTTTAGTGAAAGAAAAATCACATCACTTTGTGAGGCGGTGGTCCATCGTACACATGGGCAGAATTATCATATCCCCTACAGAATGGAAAGTGAAATAAATTATGTATTACATAATGAATAAAGTGGTATAATTATATTATAAATATCATATATTTCATTTATATCCTTCATCGTACCGAACCATGAGAGTTGGTAATGGAAAAATTAATAATATATATTTGCGAAGTAGTAGTCCGTCATACACAAGAATGATGATTCTATAATAGATTTGAAGGAGGTGGGGGTGGTTGTAGGTCATTTAATTAATATAAAAACATATAGAAATATGGAATATATTTATGTTATTATATCATTATGTTTTTATAATAATTTAATGAGGATGAGGAAGAGATAAAATAAAAACGGTCATTGAAGAATGTTACCTCTTCTTCAGGTATCCTCCATAGGCTTGAATCAAAGATTTCCTAGGATGGATTTCTACTAAAAATAAGGCTTATATGGTGAGAGTAATGAATTTATTAACTTATTTGGGTAGGTATTTTCTAAACCAAAAGGTATTTAATGTGTGAATAACAGAGGATATGAGTGTCTTATTATAAGTGTGGTGGGTGGCACACTTTTAATTGTATGAAAGAAAAAGGTATACCCATGTTTTTGACATGACACAATAGTCCAAAATGGAAAATTATCAGGATTTATAAATTATGGCGTCTAAATATAGAAATAAAATATATTTTGGACAATTTTATATATCAATTCAATCCCAATATTTATTTTAACCCCTGATAAATCCATTTTTACCTTAACTCAAGTAAATAATTTTTACTATTTTCAGTATTTATTTTGGAAAACAATTAAGTTGAAATTATTATATAATATAAATCATGATAATTAAAATTATATAATACATTATTATAAATCCAATTTATATAAGTGTAAATTTTTAATTTAAAATTATTTCCACAAACGTCATGAGAAAATAGATTTTTAAAGAGAAAATGTTTAAAAGTTTACATAGTTTTTTATATAAAATTTCAATATGAAAATGATTTCAATTAACTAAATTGGATTAATTGATATAAAATTGAACTAATTTTACTTAAAATCAATTGAAAATATAATTTAAATTTATAAATAATTTAAATTGAAATCATTTTTCAATTAAAATTAAATATTTTTAACTATTCATTTAAAAATTAAACTTTTCAAAAAAATCCCAAAAATTCACCAATAGATAATTTTGATATGATGGTTTAAAAATGAATATTATTTTTCAAATAAATTTTTTAATATTGGTAAGAATTAATTGTAAATTATGTGTGCAAAGAGTGACAAAACCATCTTATATAAAATTACCGTTTTGAGAAAACATTTATTTTTTCTTTCAAATGGTTCTAATTTTATCTCTAATTAATATATATCTATTTTATTTAATTTAAATATGTGTAAAGAATATTATTTTTATAATTTAATTAGTACTATTCATACCCACTAATTTAACATCTAGGTTATAATTGTAATATAAAGTATCACATTTCTTTCAAATACGGTTTTGCGTGCATTGCAAGCTATTGAAGAGATTAAATTAATTTTAAAAAATAAATATATTACAAATTCTTATAATTTTATATTCCCATATATTATGGGTGTTTCATGTTTTAAAATCTATTTAATATGATATAAATATTTTAAAATATTTGGTTGTTACAATGGTTGGTCATTTTAACCCTTATCTTATTAGTTTGACCACATGGTAAACCAATTTTTAATTTAACCATGGTAAATAATTTTTCCAATTTTAAAAATAAATTTTTTTCAAAAATTAAGTTAAAGTTGTTAGATAATATAAATTTTTTAAATTAAAAATATTTAATCAATTTTTATAAATTCAATTCACGTAAGTGGTAGAATTCAATTTTAAACTATACTCATATACATGATAAAAAAATGGGTTTTCTAAGAGAAAATTCTCCCAAGTATAAAAGCTTATAGTATCAAAATTAAATATGAAATGTCATCCAATTATCTTTATTTGTTTAATTTTAACACATTTTACATATTTTTACTTTAAAAACAATTTAAAATATAATTTATCTTTGTAAATAATTTAAACAAAAAGCAAGTTTTTTGTCAAAATTAGTATTTTTTTACTATTCATTGAAAAATGAAACATTTCAAAAAAATACCAAAATTTCACCATAATATAATTTTGATATGTTTATTTTAAAAAATGTATTTTATTTTTATGAAATGATTTTTAAAAAGTGATAAAAATTAATTATAAATTATGTGTGTGAAACGTGACTAAACTAACTTTTAGTATAATACAATTTTTCTAAAAACATTTATTTTACTTTAAAATTATTATTATTTTATTTCTAATAATTAGATAACTATTTTATTTTTTTATACATGTGTAAACCATATAATTTCATAATTTATTTAGTAATACTCAAACCCACCAACTTAATGACTAAGTTATAATGGTTATGTTTAAATAGTAAACTTTTAATAGAGTGTCATGTTTAATTTAAATATGGCATTGTGTGCATCACAAGCTATCAAAGAGATTGAATTTATTTAAAAATAATTTTATCATAAAGTATCAAGATTTTATCTTCTCTTCTAATAAAGGTGTTTTATGTCGTATATGTTATTGAACATGATGTTTCTATTTTAAAAATATACAGGTGTTACATTCTCCCCTCTTAAATAAATCACATCCTCACAATTTAATCTTGATCCTGATAATAAAGGATTTGTAATTTCAAAATACCATTGTTAAAAACACACATTATAAAAAAGGTTAATAAAAATCCTCTTAATAAGAGAGAAAGGTAAGTACAAGGGTTATATGGAATAACATATAACTACATTTATAAGTATTAGAACATTGTTGGAAAGTAAAGATATAGACATGGATGAAAAGAATAAATAATTGTAGTGAGTGAGAGTGGTCATTGATTAAAATAAATTTAATGATCAATGGAAATTTAAGTACCTCAAAACCAAAAATATGTGATGAATAAAATATCGTCAGTTCAATATAAATGAATGTATTAGGATAGCATTTTGTTTCAATAACCTTTTCCTAGATTTGAGGAATTAATTTACCCTTTAGACTAAGAATAAATAAATGTATACTTAATTGATAACATTTTATTTCATATACACAATTCCAGCTATTGTTTTTTTTCAATAATTTTTCACTTCATTTCATACTATAATAAATGAATATCCATGATGAATTTTTTATACCTAAATCACTATAATTAACTTTTAATAAATCATAAGATCCATAAAAGAGGTATAAGTATTTCCATATATTTATAAATATTTTTCAAAACCAGTATGGTTATCATAAGTTATCCAATATAATACATTAAAATATAAATGTAAAAAGTAACACCACTGGTTAAACATTAATATGTATCCATAAAATCATTTAACTAAAAGATATGAAATTTTAACTAGGAATTCACATAGGTCAGTGGTAATCACTAAACCCTTAACGTTTTTCAGTTGTTTGTTCAATCCGTGCAGTCTTATCAGATGCGACTAGTTGTAACTCTATATGTGGGTTGTCCATTTTCTAAAACCATATTAATATAATTCATATAATGTTACCAAATTATAATAGCTTATAAATACCTTAACATAAAAGATTAGATAAATATTAAAGGTTACCAATACCTTCATAAAAACATTTTTATCATTATTCTATCAACATAACTCACATATTATGTGTTATCCTCCCTTAATCATGTGTTTTCTAAGAAGTTAAACATTCCACTAAATCACTTTTCTTGGTATTATTAAACATGTGATTTCAAATATTTAAATAAATTCTACTACAGTATAATCCTTATAAATTTTAAAATTATTATAACCAAAATATCATTGATTAAAATACTCCTATAACATAATTCACGAATCTAAACACAAGTACATTAATCATTCAAATTTTATTACACTAATATCATAATCTTGACCTTAATCCCTTAGCTTATTTTTAGGAATATTCTGTTAATACTTGGGTTATTAATTTTTATAGTTTCCCATCTCCTTACAGTGGAATCATTTCACATTGGAAGATACTTTCTTTCCCTTACAATCATGATAATGGTGGATTTTTTCTCCACACTTAAATAAAACTTATTTTTATTTTAATCATGTACCAAGGTTTTTCCTTCCACAATTATCACATGTTTTAAAACCCTTATTTCCCTTATTCCCTTTATACATATTTTTCTATTTCATCCTCTTTCTCTATTTCTTCCCTTATAATTCATAAGACTTGGATAATTATTTCTCTTTCTTAACAACACATGATAATAAATACTTATATGATTAGAATGTTTGGGAGACTAGTTCCCTTTTAATGATTGGCTTAATACTGTTAAATAAATTATCAATATTTTTCTTTGGATTACATATATAGTTCACTGAATTCCTTTCTAACATGGTAAAGTTGGCTTCATACTTAGTAACATTTTCCTCTTTTTTCGGTCTTAGACTCATGAATTGTCTCTCTATATCCAATTTTTTCTTACAAGCAATTTTTTTCTCAAAAAGTGAACCTTCAAATCCTTTCATTTCATGTTTTTTGTTTCTTCTTCATCATTATTGTTTTTAATCAATGACCACCATTGATATAAATATATTGATGGATGATAAACTTTCATGAAAACAGTATCTCTTTCACTACTTCCTAGAGTGAGAAATTTATTCTCGATGGAACATATCCTTTTCTTAGTTAAAGATGGATATGTAGTCCCATTGAATAATAGAGGTTGCTAAAACATGAAGTAGTGTAACATTGTTATACTGTATGGTGGATTAGAAGGCTACTATATATGGGAAAGGTTATTACTCATAACCTAAATGAGCTACCCAAATATGGTTATAATTTAATTAGTTCCCGCTACATCTCCAACTTTAACTTAGCTATCTTTCCAAGGAGGGAAATACCTACATGGTGTATTTTCATTGATACGGTTCCCATTCCTTACATTAGGGACTATTTCATGATAATGGAATACACTATATTTGATAAAAACATTATAAAACAAAATTTATAAACCCCAAAATTATGAAAAACTTAACAAAAATTAAAAGATTTATGTATAGTTAATCTCATAATCATAAAAATGGTATCTTCGGGGATATCATTATTTTCAAATCCATTATTATTTTTTGTAAAGTAAATATGAATTATCCTAAGTATATTGTAAGAGAGTGTCAAACGAGGTGTGTAGTAAGGCTTATTGTTGTACACCAAATAATGATTATGTCAAGCCCCATTCACCCTTTTTAGATTTATTACCCCTAGGTACATATGTACGAGAACCCCATCCACTTTTAATATCTAAATAGGGATGTACTTCTAGGAAGAACCTCATAATCTCTTCCTTACCAAAATATTATGATGTTATTCTATAACTATCCTCAATTTTTGTTATAGGGTTCTGTTCCCTAATATATCTTTTCCTAAATATATCTCCTAAGGTTTCTACTAAACTATTTCTGATACCAATTGTAGTGACCCCAACCCCAATAGCCTGGAATTGGTGGTTTAAATTATTACAATGGAATAAGATACAATGAATTTTATCTTGAAGGAATAAATAGTTCAGTAGTATTAGTAACCTAGATTCATACTTCAAATTATTATTATAATTGAAAATATAAAATATAAAAAGTGTTTTCTTTGAAAATTCCATTATTATTTATATCATATCCCATCATATCAATCACAAAACACTTCATAATATCCTAGGGAGAATAGTACATAGTAAAGGGGTGAGATCAAATGATCTATAAGAGTAATCATACAGTAAAAGCTATGATTACATAAGTCGTAATCAATATTTAAAGGTAAATAACTAAAACACATACCTTTTTATCAATAAATTGAGCATAGTATTTTAGTAATAAATGATTATCAAATAATTTCATATAAATAACCATGTGATCTTGAAAACATAACAATGGATATTCTAAATAATTTAATAATCACATGGAATGTCAATAACTAAATTAATAATGATGTAATGGGTAAGGTCAAACATCTAAAACATATTTTTGAGGTCTTGTGCAAAGAAATAAAAATAAATGGGTAAGGCCTCATCCAAAACTCAATCTAATTTATCTCATGAAACCTACCGATGCATCAATGGGATATAGTGGGACCCTACCATCACATACAATGTCTGATGATTTCCTCATGTGAAAGGGGTGAATCATAATCAATATAAGAATTCTTATTGAAAAAATAAAATATTTAATGTCAATACTTACCCCAACCAATAAACATAATCCTAAACCATCTAGTGTAAAATGGTGAATGGTAATAAAATTATCCATCCCCTTTCAAACTAATCATAAACCATCAAAATTAATAATATGTATGGTATCAATATAACATATTCTCAGTGTATCATAAATAAAATAGGGGGTTGATATTATTTATTAATATAAATACCATTAAAATATCCATAAAAACATTTTTTTAAAAATAACCTTTGAATTTTTAAAATCACATTTTAAAAAAA
Source organism: Viscum album (assembly GCA_963277665.1). Lineage (NCBI taxonomy): Eukaryota > Viridiplantae > Streptophyta > Magnoliopsida > Santalales > Viscaceae > Viscum > Viscum album. Next base: position 1,060,221,668 of record OY728133.1, read on the forward strand.
AGTTCACAAAACATTTTGAAAATAATTTTCATTGGTAATAACTTTTTGAAACATTTAAAATAATAAAAAAAATTGATTGTTAATTATGAAGCAAAAAAATTTCATGGCGTACGCATTAAAACAAAGATTCACGTTTTTCTTAAAATCCAAACAAGCATTGTTTTGAAAATGGCACGAAGATTCATTTCAAAACATTTTGTAAAAAGTAAAAACTGGATAAAATTTTATTTAATAAATAATTTTTACAATTTTTAAAAACATTTTTTAAATAATTTTTAGAAAACATTTAATTTTTAAAAAACTATTTTCAACCGAATAGAGAAATATAATAATATTTTCTGAAAAACACTTTCTCAAAAGTTTTAAGTGTCAAAGAGTGGGGAAATAGTATTATTACATTAAAATTTTCATGAATAACTATTTTATAGTAAAATATATTAATTTTAAGAAATATATATATAATAGTTTGCCTTAGGAAAAATTAAACAAAAAAATCCTGAATAATGGTGAGATTGTGAAATAAACCCTTATAACTTTGGTAAATTTTAAATTATAATAATCATGAAAGAAATAACATAAAATGAAAATTTAAATACTATTAAGATAAAAAATTATTCATTATATAACATTTAAAATTGGTACTATATACACAACACATTGGAAATAAGTGGTGAATTTGGCATATTTCTCTAGTAAAAGTGAGTTCAAAACCCCTTACCTTAGGTCTGATTTCCATCATAAATCTCTGTAAATCCTATATAATGTTTTTAAGAATGTTTTTAATTTATTAAAGAACCATAATAATATTTATAATATCATATAGAATCTTATTATAAGATTTTACCACATTTTTTAACAATATTTAATTATTTTCTTTGTTTCGAGTATTAATTCCCCTGTTTTCTCATGTTTGTTTTATCATAAAAGTTCTGGTTCTTATGAAAAGGTTATATATATGTATATATATATATATAATATACATAATTATAATAATTTTATAAATATCATATTCACTTAGTAGATACATTTTTATAACTATTTATGAAATTTGGACACGGAAGATGAATCACATCGCTTCTTGGAGACGACAGGTCATACGTATGCACGAGCGACGATATAATTCCCTTAAAGAGTTAAAGGGTAAGAAATTAGGTGATATATAAATTTTATATAATTAATATCATATCATATATATCACATATATTAATTAATCTTATTCTAGTTACATTCCATGTAAAGTGTGAGTGAAAAACTAATCACATCATTTCGTGAGGAGGTAGTCTGTCATACACATGAGTGAGGTTATAATATTTCAAAAGGAATGTAATTTAAAAAGGAATATGTGATATTAAAATTACATAAGTATAATAATATCAAATATATCATATAAATATTTCAAATTCATCATTATATATGTCCTTGAAAGGTGGTGAATGGAAAATAACAACAAAAGTTCACGGGGTGGTAGTCCGTCGTACACATGATCAATGATTTCATTTTCCATTTTATTGAGGAGGATATGGATAAATAATATTAAATTAACATAATAACATCTCATTATATGATATATACCGGTTTTATTATATTTTAATTTTCAATACATAATTTAAGGTTGAAAAGTAATAAATAAAATTAAAGACATTAGTTAAGACATTTAACTTCTCTAAGAGAAACCTCATCTAGATATCCTCTTAAAGACCCTAGGGTTGGTATTTTGAGAGTTAAATAAGCTCTAAGGTATGTATTAAGATTTTTATTTTATATTTTTATAGATTTTTATTTATCCAAATGGAATTAGGGGTATTAATAAGTGAGGGGAGGGAGTACCCTTTTATAAGTAGGCAAAGGGAACTCCTTTCGAAAATACTTGGAAATTTTCCAAAATAATCCAAAATGATAAAGTAATTCACATGAAAAACTCTTTAAAATAACCATATGTTAGAATTAGAGATATTATGTGGTGGAAATATGGCCATAAATAATACTTTGAAAAGTTTTTAGGTCATTTTAACCTTTATCTTCTATGTTTACAACCATGGTAAAACCATTTTTCTTTAACTACTATAATTAATTTTTAGTATTTTCATTATTCGTTTTTGTAAAAAAATTATGTTTAACTTATTAGATAATATAAATTATTACTATTACAAATATGTAATCTACTTTTACAAATTCAATTCACAAAAGTGGCAAAATTCAGTTTAGAATTAAACTTACATATATGATGAAAACACAGGTTTTCAAAGAGAAAATTATCATAAGTATAAAAGGGTTTAATATAAAAAATCAATATTAAATTTATTCAAATGACCAAAATTATTTAAATTTTAATATAATTTTACTAATTTTACATTAAAATAATTTTAAATAAAATTTATCTTTTAAAATAATTTAGACAAAAAAAGTAGTTTTTAGTAAAAATTGGTATTTTTCACTATTCATTAAAAAATGAAACATTTCATAAATATATAAAAACTTCAACCTAACATAATTTTGATATGAAAATTTTAAAAAAAATATTTTTTCAATTAAATTTTATAAAATTGGTAAAAATGAATTATAAATTATGTGTTTAAAGCGTAACTAAACAGCCTTTTTGAAAAATACTATTTTTCAGAAAATATTTCTTTTACTTTTAAATTATTATTATTTTATTTATAAAAAATAGATAACCATTGAAGTTTTTTATACATGTATGAATCATAAAATTTCAAATTTTAGTTAGTATTATTCATACCCACCAATATAACTATTAGGCTACAATGGTATTTTTTAAAATAATAATATTTTAATTTTGTATCATGTTTTGTTTAAGCTCATTGTTGTGTGCATTACAAGATATCAAAGAGATTAAATTTATTTAAAAATAAGTGTATCATAAGTCTCAGAATATTATATTCTCTCCTAATCTTGGAATTGTGTGTCATACACTCTATCGAACATGATGTTCTGATTTTAAAAATCATAGAAAGTTACATTTTCTCCCTTAAATAAATTGTGTATTCATAATTTAATATTGATCAAGATATTCAAGGGTTTTAAATTTTAAAATACCTTCATTGAAAATATACATCATTGAAAGGGATAAAATAAATTCTCTTAAAATATAGAAAGGAAATTATAATGGTCATGTGGAATGAAAATTAACTTGGTTTCTAAGTATAAGAAATTTGGTTGAAAGTGAAAATATAGAAATCGAATAAAAGAATAAATAATTATAAAGAGTGATAGAGGTAATTGATCACAAAAAAATGAATGATCAATGGAAGTTTAATAACATCAAAACCATAAATATTTTATTATTTAAAATACCATCATTTAATATAAATGAAGTTATTAGGATAACATATTATTTCGATATCCTTTATCTAGAGTTAAGGAATTAATTTACCTATTAGAATGAGAATATTTAAAATTGTACTTTCATGATAACTTTTTATTCTATAGGCACAATTTCATATTTTGTGTTTCTTTAATCATTTTCCACTTCATTTGTTACTATAATGAATGAATATCCAATATAAATTTTTGATGCCTAATACTCTAAAATTAACTTTTAATGGATCATTATATCCATAAAAGAGTGAAAAGTATTTATGTCTATTTATAAATATTTTATAAAACCAATATGGTTATCACAAGTTATCCAATATAATACATTAATCTCTAAAACTAAAAAGTAAAACCACCTGTTTGCCATTAATATTTATCTTTAAAATAATTTAACTAAAAACAATAACATATTAACTTGTATATCACTAGTTCAGTGGTAGGAACAAAACACTTATCATCCTTCAGTTTTGGGTTTAAGACCCATGGCCTTGCTGGATGTGATAGATTGTCACCCGACATGTGGCATGTCCTTTTTCTAAAATAATATTAATATAATTCATATAATGTTAATAAATTGTAATATCCCATAATTAAACCAACATAAAAGATTAAAAAACCTTATATGTTTCCAATACCTTCATAAAAACCTCTTTATCTTTAATATATCAACATAGGGAACATATTATGTGTTTTCCTCCCTCAATCATGTGTTTTCATATAATTTCCAATTTTCATTGAATCACTTTTATTGGAACCATTCAACACATGATTTAAAATCCTTAATGAAACACTATTGTAGTATAATCCTTATACATTTCATAATTCTTATAATTGTAAGATCATTAATTAAAATACTCCTATAACATAATTCTTGAATCCATACATAAGAACATTAATCTTTATACTTCATCTGAAGTTATAGAATAATATTGGAATCAATCCCTTAACTTATTTTGAGGTATATTTCTTGATCTTTGGGGGATTAATTTTCATAGTTCCCTATATCCTTATAGTGGAAGCATTAAAAATTGAAAAATTATTTCTTTCCCTTAAAATCACAAGCATAGTGGATTTTTTTCTCGACACATAAAGAAAATTCCATTTCATTTTAAGCATGTACCATGGTGTTTCCTTCCACAAGTATCACATGTTAGAAAATAATTATTTCCTTTATTCTCTATATTCGTTTTTTTCTCTATAATCCTCTTCTTCTCTTACTTCCCTTAGAAGTCATAAGTCTTGGAGAAGTATTTCTTTTTCTTGATATTACATGATGTTATATCCTCATATGATGGGAAATTTTTGGACACTAGTTAACTTTAGAGTATTGGATTAATCCCATCAAATAAATATTCAATCTTTCTCTTTAGATTTTATATATAGTCTGCAGCATTCCTTGATATCCTTTTAAATTTGGCTTCATACATAGAAACATTTTTCTCTTCTTTGTGTCTTAGACTCAAGAACTATCCTTCTATATATGCCAGTTTCTCACAAGGAAAATATTTTTCCAATAAGTGTACTTTGAAATCATTCCATTATTTATTTTTATTTATTCTTCATCCTTAGTATTTTGATTAAATGAACACAATTTATATGAATATTCTATGATATGATAAACTTCCATGAAAACTTCCTCTCTTTAAATACTTCCCATAGTGATAAATGTCTTCTCTATGGAACTTATCAATTGTTTAAATAAAAATAGATTTTTAGTCCCATTGAATGATGGTGGTTGCTGACGCATTAAGCAGTTTAATATTGTTACACTGCATGGGTGACCAACAATTTTCTCTATACAGGAAGGGTTATTATAAATAACCAGATTCAATTACCCCAATATGTTTTAATTTGATTAGTTCCATCTACATATTTATAAATAGATTCATTATCTTTCCTATGAGGGTAACCATTGTGGAGTGTATGAATTGATATGGTTCTCATTCCTTCTATTAGGATCCAATTATAAATAAGATTATAAACTAGATTAGATTATAACATTATGAAACATAATGTATAATCCCAAAACAAGTGAAACACATTACATAAATTGAAAAAACTATGTATAGCTAATATTATAATCATAAACATTGTTTCTTTAAGGATATATTTATTTTCAAATAGTTAATAATGTTTTTAAAGAAAATGTGAATTATATTAGTAATATACCCCAGGAATGTCAAACTAGGTGCGTAGTCCGGCTTATTTTCATACACCAGGGGATGATTGGGTCAAGATCACTACACCCTTTTTAGAGTTATGAAACTTAGGTACATGTTTTCTCGATCCACATCCACCTGGAGTATCTATATTGTGATTTATTTCTATGAAAAACTAAAAAATATATTCCTTAACAAAACTTTAGGATTTTCTTATATACTTATACTCAAAGTATATCATAGGTTTTTGTTTCCAAATATATGTTTTCTTAAATCTAGTTCCCAAGGTTTCTACTAAACGTTTTCTCATACCAACTTTAGCGACGCCAACCCTAGCATCGCATAGCTAGTGGTTACTTTATTATACTGGAATAAGATACAAGTAATTACATCCCAATGGACTAAATAAATTATCAGTCTTATTAAACTAGATACATACTTTAAATTCTTATTTCAATTTAAAACATAAAATAAAAAATATATTTTTTTCTTCGATAATGCATTATTCTTTATAATTTATCCATGAATATCAATCATAAAACACTTCCTGGTATCATGGGGATAATAAAACATAAAAAAGGGGTGAGGTAAGATTCTCAGTGAGGGTAAATATATAGTAGAATATATGAATAAATAATTTCTAAAAATAAATAACGGTAAATAATTGAAACAAATTCCATTTTATTAATAACATGAGCATTTTATGGTAGGAATAAATCATGATCAAATAATTCCATATAAATAATCTCATAAACTTTAAAACATAACCATGGATATTATAAATAATATAACAATCACATTAAATTTAAATAACTAAATTCATAATTATGGAATGTATAATACTAGACATCTAAAACAAACCATTAAGGCCACATTCCAATATATATATATGGTTAATTCATAGGCATAAATGCAATATAGTTTGTCTTATGAGACCTATTGATGCATTGAGAGTCTATAGAGGGACCCAACCATCACTTACTAATTCTAATTCATTACTCAAAATAAATGGGTGAAACATAATCAATAAAAACATTCTTATTGAAAAACCAACACTTGATACTTTAGTAATTACCCCAACTAATAAACATAATCATAAACCATCCCAAATAAAATGGTGAATGATAATAAAATTATACATCCTCTATCAAAATAATCATAAAATATCTATAAAGATAATATGGATATTATCAATACAACATATTCTTAATGTATTATAATTAAAATAAATTTTTTATGTTTTTAATTAATAGAAATACCCTGAAAAGATCCATAAAAAATTTGAGAAAAATAACCATTGCATTTTGAAAATAACCATTCAAAAAAATCAAAAAAATTGAAAATAATTTTTATTAAAAATAAAATTTTAATTATTATAACATAATCACTAACACGTTTATTTTTCATGATAGTTGAAAATTGTGTTCATTTCATTCACATTAAAACAAATATTCCTTTATCATTTTCAGTAAAATAAAAAAGAAAATTATTTTAAAAATTACAAGAATATTACTTTTAAAAACAATTTTTTAATATAAAAATGGTTAAATTTTATTTAATAACATTTTAAAAAAGTTTTAAAACATTTTTTTTTAAAATAGAAAACATAAATTTTGATGAAAAGGGGTTTTCAACTGAAGACAAAAATAAATTAGGATTTTATAAAAAACATTTTCTCAATCATTTTAAGTATGAAAGTGTAAAAATGTATTATTATTTGAAAATTTTAATGAATATTTGTAGGAGAATACAATCGAATTTTTTTAATATAGTGATATCAAATAATTCCCCCAAGGATAACTTAAACTAAAATTTTCTCAAATAATGATGAGATTTTGAAACAAACCCTTACCACTTTTGTAACTTTAGAATCATAAGAACCATGAAATAAATAACCTCAAATAAAACATTAAATACCATGAATATATATATATTCATGATATAACATATCAAAGGGGTATTATAAAATCTACATAAGGTAAATAATTAGTGAATATGGCATATGTCTCATGAAAGTAAAAGTGAGATGAGAAACCCTTACCTCAGGTATAATTTCTTTTATACGTGCACATAACACATGTATAATTGTTTTAAGAGTGTTATTAAATTATTAAATAACCATAATCATATTCATGATATCAAATATTATTCTATTATAACATTTTACCTCCTGTTTGTTAATAATATTTCATTATTTTCACTGTTTCGGGTGTTAATTTCCTTATTTTTTTAGGAGCGTATTTTCATGAATGTCCTAGTTATTATTTATAGGATACATATATATATATATAATATCAATAATTATAATAATGTTAAAAATATCATATTTTCCTATTAGATACATTTCAAAAACCATTTATGAATTTTGTACAAGGAAAATAAGTCGTATCTCTTCGTGGAGACACTAGACCGTGTGTACGACTGGGGGACAATATCATTCCCTTAATGAGTGAAAGGATAAAAAATTGGGTGATATATTAATTTTATATAATAAATATCATCTCATATGTTTAAAATATATTTATTAATTTTATCTTTATTATATTCCATGTAAACCATATGTGAAAAATGAATCAGATTGCTTCCTGAGGCGGTAGCCCCCCATACACACAAGTGACGTTATAACATTTGAAATAGAATGGAATATGAAAAGGTAAATGTGATATTAAAATTATATAATTATAAAAATATCCAAAATATCATATAAATATTTTAAATCCATAATTATATCCCACCATTAACCATGGTTATGGAAAATTAAATACATCGGTTCACGGGGTGTTAGACTGATGTACACACGATTGATGGTTTTGTTTCTCATTTTATGGAGGAGGAGACAGAAAAATATTATAAAATTTACATAATATCATATTATTATATAGTATATATTGGTGTTATTATATTTTAAGTGTTAAAACATGATTTAAGGTGCAAAAATATGAAATAAAATGAAAGAGGTTTGTTAAGACAATTACCTTTTCCAAGAGAAACCTCCATTTAATCTCCTCTTAAGTACCCTAGTGTTGGTATTTTTGGAGGAAAATAAGATATTGAATATGTATATTTATGTTGGTGAGATATTTTTTATGGGTTTAATTGATCCAATGTTCTTCAGGGTTGTGAATAAGTGAGTGGATGGAGTACCCTTTTATAAGTGGGAAAAGGGAACCCTCTTAGAAATTACATTCAAATTTCCCAAAAGAATCCAAAATGATAAATTCATTCACAAGAAAGGTTCTTCCAAATAACATTTGGATATAATTTATGATATTATACGGTGTAAATATGGTGATTAAAAATATTTTTACATCTTGGAAGGTCATTTTAACACTTATCTTCTTAGTTTGACACTATGGTAAACACATTTTGACTATAACTATAGTAATTAATTATTATTGTTTTCATTATTAACTTTGGGAAAATAATAAGTTAACCTTATTATATAATATTAATTATTATTATTAAAAATATTAAATCATTTTTTACCAATTTATTTCATAAAATTGGAAGAATTCAATTTAAACTTATACCCGTAGATGCGACGAAAAAAGCGGGTTTCCAAAGAGAAAATTCCTATAAGTAAAGGTGGTTTTAATATGAAAAATCAATATTATATTGATTAAAAGGACATAAATTGGTTAAAGTTTAATATAATTAAACTTATTTTACTTCATTAAAAATCTAATATATAATTTACATTCATAAATAATTTAAACAGAAAGGTGGTTTTTAGTAAAAATCAATATTTTCACTATTCATCAAAAAATAAAATATTTCTGAAAAATCTCAAAAAAACACCTTAATATAATTTTTATATTATGATTTAATAAATAAAGTTTATTTTTTCAAATAAATTTTCTATAAGGGTTAAAAATTAATTATAAATTATATGCGTAAAGTGAAACTAACCCGTCTTTTAGAAAAATGCACCTTTTCAGAAAACATTTATTTTACTTTATAATGATTAATATATTATTTCTAATAAATATATATCCATTTAACTTATTTTATACATGTTTAAACCATAAAATTTCATAATTTAATTAGTATTATTCATACCCTCAAAATTAATGGCTATGTTATAATGGTCATGTTTAATTAATAATAATTTAATAGAGAATCATATTTCATTTAAACATGATATTTCATGCATCACAAGCTATCAAAGAGATTGAGTTTATTTAACAAGAAATATATTTTATGGTCTCAATATTTTATATTATATTTTGATCTTTGTTTTTTTTTTGTCATACAAGCTATCAATCATGATGACCTTATTTTAAAAAACATGAAGTGTTATATTTACTATCATTTTGAGGGGTACCGGTGGAGGGGGTTTGTGACATGGTAGTATTTGAACTAATGGTTCATAGATAGGATGGATTCTGGATATAATAACTAGTTAGTATTTAAAGTTTTTATAGGTAAATAATATCATCTAAACATATAACATGATGTAATATATGAATACCAACTAAGATATGGGAATTTAGGGCCCTCTAGGATCTAATGTGAGGACCATGAAGTTTATTAAACATGAAAGTAGATGTGATATCTCTTATCTGGTAGATACCAAGGTAAATTTCATGTATCATTATTCTATATTCATGTCTTTGAATTTGGTAGAAAAAGTTAATTAGTTTTAATTTTAATTCATTAATTAATTAACCTTAAATAATTTATATTTTGGTATTAGGAGTCCCTAAGGTTTTTTATTTTATAGGAATGAATCTAGGTTGAAATACCTATTAGGTTTACATCGATGAATCTTAATAAGATACATCAGTGGATGACTATAAATTTTAGATCAATGAAAATGATTCTTAGTGTTAAAAACTATGATACTTTAATTGTTATAGGTATGTAGAAGATGGGGGTACTATTTTTTATCAGTAGATTAAGGCTTGGTTAGAGGAGATGAAGATTTCCTTCAGTTAAATATATGATGGAAATAAGCACTGGGTTTTATTGGATATGACTATATTTTATGGGGGAATCTTGGAAGTTTTTGTTCTTATTCCTCGATGATCATGAATATTTGGTTGTTTTATGGGAGAAGTTTTGTGATCAGTATTTAGCTGAGTTTGTTTCTTCGACTGTGAATAAAATTTCTTGGAAAGATATTCCTACTCTCCACCAGGGTAGTTCCAATGTGAAATAGTTAAATATCTAATATAATAATCTCTTGAATTATTATTTGAACCTTATTCTAGATGTAGAGACTAGGTAAATGCATTTCAAGGAGGCTTTGTATCCATATATCCAACACTAGGTCACTTTGTTCATGTTTTTGACCTATATTTAAGTGATAAAGAATATAGAGGTTATAGATATAGTGATGGATAGGAACAAATAGAAAATATATTTGAGTCTCTATGAATCATTATTGAGAAAAATTTTGGATTTAAGTTCTTAGTTTCTTGGCTATCATAATATTCGGACAGTGGGGAGTTATTACCATACTTATGCATCTCATTTCACTAAGGCTAGTAGTTCTTGAACACCTATTAGTGGATCAAGCATGGTTTGTTTCTCATTTGGGTTATATAGCCATTAGAAACTTTAGGATCATCTATTATAATAGTATCCTATAAGATAGCATCAGTAACAGGGTTATACCATTTTTTATCAATAGAGTGGGGGGGAAAGAGGGTGGATGATAGCCCCATGATAACCCTCATCCTTATGGTAATCAAGTAGTGTATGATTATGGATTTTTTCATGATTAGGGTCATTGATTTCTTATATAAATGTGGTTAGATGTATTACTTAGAGTTTTCAGCACTATGAGAGATAGACGTCATGAAAGGTACTATATTCTTATATTCTAATTTGTTTTTCTTTGTTTTATTTAGAAAAATGTACTCCTTTATTTCACTAACCTTAATCCATGCTTTTGTACATAAGGTGGATAGTCTTCTAGTGATATTTTATTTACTACACTATTATGAGGTTGAGATAGATTATATTATGTGTGAAGGTATTTTTAGTTAATGATGGAAAATATGACTCTTGGGGAGATTCCCTATGTTTATAGATACAACCATAATACCTCATTCATGTCATGGATTTCTGATATTTGGAATAGGATATTGTGGATTTCTTTGGGAGGGCTATTTTATTCTATGAAGATAATAATTAGTAGTTTTTTTGTCAATGAGATATATTATCATATGGGTTAGAGGACTGTTGATTTCTTTTCTTCTTGATGGAAAATCTAATATTGAGTTCATTAGAGAATCAGTTGATGATGTTTCCCAAGGTTATAGAAGAGTACCCTAATTTATTTTCAGAAGAGGTTATGACACTACCACATGATGTGAGATCAATATTAGGATAGAGTTTTTTTGGGTATCACTCCAATCTAGTTGTACCTATATAGGATAGTTCCATCTGAGTTGAAGGACTTATGGATTCATTTTGATGATCTTATATAAAGAGGATTTATTTGATCTATTGTATCACTTTGGGTTTCTACGATGTTGTTTATGAAGAAGTAAGATGATACTATACATTTTTGTATTGATTATCATATCTTGAATCAAGTGACAGCAAAGAATCAATATCATCTCTCATAGATTAATGATTTGTTTGATCAACTAAAGGTATCCATTAGTTATTGAAGATCAATTTTTAATAAGGGTATCGTTATATGAGATTGAAGGATGGATATATCCTTAATACTTCTTTTGGTTGATATTATCATCATTATTAGTTCTTTTTAATGTCATTTGATGTTACAAGTTCTCTAGAAATGTTCATGGGAATGATCAATTCCATTTTATGTGAATTTATTTATCAGTTTATCGTGGTTTTTTTCAATGAAATATTTATTTATCCAATGTCTAAGTAGAATCATATAGAGCATATATGAGATTTTTTGGGGGTTCTTTAGCTTCATAATATGTTTTGTAATCTTTTTAAGTTTGATTTGTTAGATTGATAGGTTCTTTTATTAAGGTTTCTTGTTTCTCAATATGAAGTATCCATGGATGATTTGACGATTGATACTGTTCTTTCTTGGGATCCCCCAAGAACATTGAAGATGTATAGAATTTCCTTATTATTTTAAGATGTTATAGGTTCTCCATACCTGAACTATCATAGATTGAAATTCTTATGATGGCTATGACTAGGAATGGTTCTTTTTTTCATAAGTGATAACTAGTGTCAGTTTTTTTTTAGAGTATTTAAATTTGAAGTTCGCTAGTGTGTAGGTTCTTCATTTGCAAGAGTAGGGAATTTCATTTGAAGCTTATTGTGACTCCTCATTTCTTGGGTTGGGCTATTTTTTGATGTATCTTAGATTAGTTATCTTTTATAGGTCTCAGAAGTTATGACCATGTTAAAGTAACTACACCCCCATGATCTTTATCATCTTAATGTTTTATATTCTCTAATGTTTTGTTGGAATTAACACATGAGTGGGTTCTTTTTAGTATCCATGGATCATAATTGATTGATGTATATCTTATCTCAGTGTGATTTGAATTTTATGCAGTGGAATTGGATAGAATTCTTATAGGATTATGGATTTTAGAATTCATATAAGATGGGGAAAGGGAATGTTGTGGCTAATTCCTTGTCTAATATATCACTCAATGATTCTATGTGTGAGTAAAGTGATATTTAGAGCATGATGGAATTGTTATCTTCATTGCACCTTGACATGAGAATATTTTATGGTTGATAGTTCCTTTATCAGATGTCGGTGTATTCTTCCTTGGTGGAACTGGTGTAGGATTCCCGGTTGGGTGATTTTAAGGTGGAGATTTTGCAAGAACACGTTTTTTTTCTAATTCCCCTATATGATAGTCTAAGGATGATCAATATTGGGTGTTGTTTAAGGTAATTCTATTCATTCCACCAGGTATATTTTATGGTGTACACTATAAGTTCTAATGTTTACCTTCGGTGGTACATCTTGGTATATATAAAATGTATCACACCTTTCATGTTCAGTTTTGGTAGTCTGGCATAAAGATATCTATCACAACCCATCCCTTGGGGCCCGTACTATGGCTACCTCAAGCCTACTTTCCATAGTCCAAGGGCAGATAACTAGCACCAAAGGCGTAAATCCCTAAACTGGGAAGGCATTACCTTTATAACTGAAAACACACAAAACAGAGTGCACAGCTAGATACAAAATAATAATTAAAACTGTATAACAAGAGAGTGATGAAAATTAAAGGGTTCGGAAGTATAAGCCCAACTGAAAGTACAAGTACAACTAAAAAGGAAAAAAAATAGCTAAAAGGTGAAAATCAGCTCCGGGATCATCCACCATGGATCCTACCTAAAGGGTAGGTATAGATAACCTCCTCACCACTCCACGTCCGTCAGTCTCCTCCGGGTACCGACTCGTCATGTGGTCCACCTTCGGGTACCATCTAGTCCTCGTACACTCAGCCTCAGTCAGCGTTGTCTGTCGTCTATATCCAACACAGCGAGGTGCGGGCATATCCCGTGTATAGGTGAGTATAATGATACTTAGTAGGGACCCCGATACCACCAAGGTCTCTCAAAATCCACCAAGGATAAACCACAAAGTATGAAATCAACGGATAGCCATTACTTAGGTATATGCTTATACATATACCTATGTTATCAAGTAACTCATCTCAATCATGAGGAAAATAGATAAGTCACTGACTCAGCTCACACGGGTATACAACTTATGTAGAGAGATATAGATGATCAGATATAGCCACTGAATCATCTAAGCTGTCGGACCCACACAAGATCCAAGACCAGTAATTGGAGTTATCAGACCCACACAGGATCCAAGACCAACTATTCTGTCGAACCCACATAGGATCCAAGAACAGAAGTCAGAACCGTCAAACCCACACAGGATCCAGGAACAGTAGTTGGAGCTGTCAGACCCACACAGGATCCAAGAACAGTTGTCAGAGCGAAGCCATCCACAGGGTTTCCACAAAGCATGCTTGATACCGGGAGGGTCCGCTCCTCAATACATGAGTCGATATGTCAACTTCCACAAAGTCCCAAGTGGATTTATCCAAATATCCTTCTTTCCAAAAGAAACTAAACGCGGCCGAAGGTGCATCAATCGGACGCCCGGTCTGAGAGTTATTGGCATTTTTTTCTGGGGGCCCACTTGGATTTAGGTTCAATCCAACCCAATCGTACACCAAATTCATCCAAACCTCAAGTGGGGTATGCCAAAATAACTGTCTCACTCCAAGATTTATATTGTCGTAGATGGTTTGTCAATCGGACACCCATAGCCCAAGTTATGGGTGAAAAGGTGAAATCAGGTCAAATAGGTCCAGACTGGGGTCCAGATTAGTCCGTGGGTCTGACCCAGTCCGCCGATCCGACCCGGCCCACGCTGGGTTCGTCCCAGTGGCCCACGCTGGATCCGCCCTAACCGCATCCAGGGGGAAGCTGCGCCCCCTGGATCCTGAACGGCTTAGCCTTTTGGGTGGTAATCAAACCGGCGCCACATGGCACCGGTCCGCGTCACACAGGACCTGCTGGGTCTCGCTCCTCCTAGCTAGTCGAGCGGTCAGCCACATCTCGCGTGGCGTCGTTGTGTCGCACCCCCTCCGGAAACCCAGCGGCTTGGGTCCACGGTCTTAATCACTTTCGGCCTAGCGCCTGCCGCCGCAGCATCATCGCGGACTCCTTCTTCTCTACCACGTGGCGCGGTTGCGCCGCGCCTTCTCTAGAGACCCGGCGGCAAGGGCCGCTGGCTGCCGCAGCCTCTTCCTCTGGTAGAACGGTTGCGCTACTACTGTCCATGCGGTGTCGATTGTTGTACCATTCTCCGTGAACTTTCTGCGGGTCACCAGACGAGTTCTGGTGGCCCGATTCTTGTTCCGGAAGAAGTCGTACCCTCCTTGAGACGTCACCTTCGATCTGCAAACAAAGTTGAAGAGAGATTCTCAACCTGGACTCATGTCGTGTTGGGCGTCATAATCCATAAGAAAGGCGGAGGGTCAGGCCATGTTTGTTTGGCCTGAACCCTCCGTGTTAGGGTGATATCATGCGGCTTCGAATTCTAAACCCCGATGGGAAATGAAGAATAAGGAAAAAACAAAGTTCAAACCCCTACCTCGAATTAGTTGTTCATTGATGATGTTGCGGAAAGGCGGACGTCGATTCGTTGATGTCGGGAAAGAAGGTAAAGAAGTCGAGGATGACGTCGTTGGCGTTCTTCAAGGACATTGCTTCCTCCCTTGTCCTAGTTGAATATCGTTCTTCATTGGCAGAAGAAGTGTTCTTCGTTGGAGAATTATTTTTCTCCCAAGCTCTCTATTTCCCAAGCTCCAACCAAAAGAAAAATACCAACCCCCATGAATAATGGATTAAGTTAATCCATTATTTAATTATTTTCCCAAATATTCAAAAATATTCAAATTAATTAATTAATGCTTCATTAATTAATTTGAGTGAATTGGCACCATAAAGTGGGGAGCTCAAGAGGCTCTCCCCACTTAATGGGAAGTTCAAGAGGCTTCCAACTCAAGTGTTCCCCACCAAATTAATCCTCACATGGGAGGTTAAGTTCGGGTGCTCCCCCCCACCATAACCTCACATGAGAGGTTAAGGTGTGGAGGTCCATACCTCTAACCTCCACATGGTGGTTATAAAAATGAAAAAATAAGACATGAACTTATTTTATTTTATTATTCCATGTAAAACCCAAATTCTATATTTTATTCCCGACCATCATCCATCGAGGTGAAATACTTCTTAAGTGAATATCGGCGCTGCGAGATCAACAGTGCCCTCGTATTTCAATTCCAAGCACCGGTTAAAAACTTATAAAATCTCGCTCGTATGTTTACTGAACGTACCCAAACAAAACATCGGAAATTGGTTCCGGGCACACCGGGCCTCGAAATCACGCACCGTTAGTTTTTGCGGACTCGTAAAATTCTCATGCATTTAAGAAAAAAAATTACAAGGAAATTCTCTGTCTTTAAATTCACCCCACCTCAGGTCTTTACGTCCTCATTAGCTATAACTCAAACTAAGGGAAAAAATGGAGGTACTGAACATGCATATGAGCCTCCCGCTCCCATATTCTCTCCTGGAGGTACCTGTTCTGACAAAAAATGCACACTAGAGGTAACGACTATCCACAAAGGACCCACTCCTGTCGATCCTAAATCTCCACTGGAACCTCTGTAAATGTCGCCCCATCGTCGACGTCTAACTCCTCGTGGTCGATGATGTGAGAAGGTTCATGCACGTATCTTCTCACCTGGGATACATGGAAGACGTCGTGCACCTTGTGCAACTGAGGTGGAAGAGCCAGGCGGTAAGACACCTCGCCTACTCTGCTGAGGACCTAGAAAGGTTTGATGAATCGCGGAGACAACTTGTCACCTTGGAAAAATCTCTATAAACCTCGTCAGGGTGAGACCCATAGAAAGACGTGGTCTCCATCTTCAAACTCTATAGGTCTCCATCTCCCATCATCATATGAATTTTTCCTGATCTGTGCAGTATTCATTCGCTCCTGGACGATCTTCACCGTCTCTATGGTAGCCCGTACTATCTCTAGTCCCACTAGTGTTGACTCCCCTGGGTCTGTCTAGCACAATGGCAATCTGTAAGGCCGATCATAAAAGGCCTCAAAAGGTGTCATCCCGATGGTGTAGTGATAGCTGTTGTTGTATGAAAACTACACCCAAGGTAATTGATCCTCACATCTATGACGAAAGTCTAGGACGCATGCACGGAGCATGTCCTCGATAGTCTGAATGGTCCTCTCAGTCATGCCATCCGTCTGAGGATGGAAGGCTGTGCACAAACGATGATACATCCTGAAAGCTTCCTTCAACCCCTTCCATAGCCAGGATGTAAATCATGCATCATGATCAGATACAATACATGAGGGTATACCATATTTCTGCACAATCTCCTGCACATAGAGGCGTCCAAATATCTCTACTGAACCCTGCTCTCTAATCAGTAGGAAGTGCGATGACTTGGTGAGTCGTTCAACGATCACCCAAAACAAATCATGAATCCTGGATGTACGTGGAATCCCCTTCACAAAATCCATGGATATACCATCCCACTTCACCTATGGAACCTCTAAAGGATGAACCAATCCTTCTGGTACCTGGTTCTCCACCTTCACTTGCTGAAAAGTGAGGCATCGAGAGACAAATTTTGCTACTGCCTTCTTCATATCTGGCCACCAGTGTTGTCTTCGAAGATCCTGGTACATATTCGCTACTCCTGGATGTACCGCTAAAGTGGATGTGTGGAACTACCTTAGAACTTCCTCCTAAAGTGACACTGGCACCATAGTACGTCCTCTGAAGATGATGAGATGCACCCCACCTTCATAAAATTCATCAGGTTACTACCCTCTGTATATTTGTGCACGTCGTGTCTCGCAGTTAGCATCCCTATGTTGTGCCTCCCTGACTCGCTGAAGAAGTGGAGGAGTAACTATAAGAGACTGAAGGAAATCTGCTCCATCTCCATCCACATAAGAAATCTGTAAACCATCCAGCTTCTCTATCACCTCTCCTAGCTGTTGTATACCAGATCTTCTGCTGAGCGCATCCGCAACAATGTTCCCCTTCCCATGAGTATAGACTCTCTTGAAGTCATTGTTCTGAAGGAACTCAATCCAATGTCGATGCCTCAGGTTCAGGTCCTTCTGAGAGAAGATATACCTGAGACTCTTGTGATCAGAGTAAATGGTAAAGCGTTCGCCCATAAGATAGTGCTTCCACATCTTCAAGGCTAAGACCACTCCTGATAACTCCAAGTCATGGGTAGAATAGATCTTCTCGTTTTGACTCAACTGCCGAGAACCATATGTGATCACTGCTTTCTCCTGCATCAGGATACATCCGAGTTCGGTCCCTAATGCATCACAATAAACTATGTACCCTACTCCCTCCTCTGGAATCCTCAAGATGGGGGAACTAGTCAGCCTCTTCCTCATCTCCTGAAATCTATGTCGGCATCTCTCCAACCATACAAAGGGTTGCCCCTTCTTCTTCAAGGCTGATAGTGGTCCTGCAACTCTGGAGAATTATAGAACGAACCTCCAGTAGTACCTAGCCAAACCCAGAAAACTATGTACCTCTGTCACACTTCTGAGTGGCTCCAAAGAAAGTACCACCTCAATCTTTGATGGATATACTACAACTCCAGCCTCTTAGATAACATGTCTCAGAAAATGAACTTCTTGGATCCAAAACTGACACTTCTAAAGCTTACCATAAAGCTGGTGCTCTCGGAGTGTGTCCAGTACTACTCGCAAATAGTAGGCATGCTCTTCCTTAGTAGTCGAGTAGATCAGAATGTAATCGATGAAGACTATGACAAAGCGATAGAGGTATGGATGGAATATCTTGTTCATGAGTCCCATGAACACTTCTGGAGCTTTAGTTACGCCGAAAGGCAGAACCAAGAACTCGTAGTGTCTATACCGACATCTGAAGGCCATCTTCTGCACATCCTCATCTTAAACTCTGATATGGTGATAGCCTAATCTGAGGTCTATCTTAGAGAACCACTGTGATCCCTTCAGCTGATCAAAGAGTTCTACAATCCTTGAGAGTGGGTACTTGTTCTTCACGGTCACCTATTTCAGGCGACGGTAGTCGACACAAAGCCTCAAGATTCCATTTGCCTTCATGGAAAATAGAATCGGGGCTACCCAGGGAGAAGCACTAGGCCGGATGAATCCCTTCCCCTGAATGTCCTCTAGCTCTACCCACAGCTCACGAAGCTCTATGGGACACATCTGATACGTTGGTGTAGATATCGATGTCATCTCGAGGTACAGGTCAATGTAGAAGTCCACCTCTCTACAAGGAGGTAGTCCTAGAACATCATCATGGAAAACATATGCGTACTGATCCACCACTACAGGATAGGGTGGACTGTCCACATCAACTGCTCTGAGGGTAAGGCAGGCCAACTGATGAGTGATTGGTTGCACCCTCCTCCGAGTAAATCTGTCTTGTGCTGCAAAGGCTCCCTTATTGTCGGTGAAGGTAAACCTGGTCCCATCCGTGTGGACACACCAAAATTTGTGCCTAATACAGTCGATCTGAGCATGGACTGTGGATAACCAGTCCATACCCAAGATGACGTCCTAAAGCCTCGACGCCGCTACAAGGAGATCTCAACCGAAGCTCTCGCCTCCTAGAGTAATCTCACACTACCGGCACCAGTGTGTAATAATTGAGTCTTCTCCCATAGAAGTCTCTAGTTATAAGGATTGAGCCAACAGCTCCATTGAAATCTTTGAGCTCTGAAGGAGGGCAATGGAAATGAAAGAGTGACTGGAACCAGTGTCTATAATAACTGCCGCTATGGTGGAGTAGACACAGATCATACCTCGAATCATCTCCAGAGTGTCGTGGTCATATGCTTCATCATCCTGAAGCTTAGCTCTCGCTTTTCCACCTTATCCCTATGGTATGGGTGGACCTCCTAGTGGTGGTGGTGGTAATACCTTGAATCGTCGTCCACCACTAGCTGCACAGCTAGCTTCTCTGCCACGTCTGCCTACTGCCTACAGTCTGCCTCGATCAAATCTCTATCTCTGCCTAGATGGTCCTTCGACTATCTGCTTATCGTCAGTATGGTGTTTCGGATAGTCACAATCCATGTGAGCCTGCCCACCATAAGAGTAACATTGCCCGCTCCTGGTATGACTAGCTCTCTCTTGTGTGCCCCGTAAGACTAAACCTGTTTCTTGAGGTTGTCCACCGAATGGTTTGGTCTGCTTAGACCTTTGTGGCATCTTTCTGTTTCCAGCTGTAGAAGGCTCTACTATGTGATGCCCGGTAGTGGGTCTCGCTGCTGGTGACGGCTCGGCAAGGAAAATCTCCACTAAGAGGGCTCGATCCAACATTGCTGCCTATATTAGGATGCTAAGGGAGATCAACGAAGCTCCGATCTCTCTCCTGATCCCCTGCTCGAAGGTCTGGGCCCTAAAGAATGGGTCATGCACTATATCTGTGGAATAGCGCGAGAGGTCGGTGAACCTCGCTGAGTATTGTGCCACTATCATGCCACCCTGTTGTAGATTCATTAGCTCCAGTATCTGCACTACAGGTAGGGCGTCTGGGAGAAACTCCACCCAAAATAGGCTCTCGAAGTCTGCCCAGAGTAGTGTCGCCTCATCATGCACCTAGAGCATCAGGCTCCACCATCTTCTTTCTTCATCCTAAAGAAGACTTGCGTTAAGGATCACCATAAGGTCGGTCGGTTTCCCTACTAGTCTGAAGACTCTCAACACAGCCTCCAGCCAATCCTCAGTTGCCTGCGGGTCCGTATCACCCGTGAACCTGGGCGGCCTCTAGCATTGGAACTCGGGCAACGTGCTCAAGCGGCGTGCACTCTCTGTTGCTGGGGATAGTGGTATTGGTGACACAACGGGTAGTGGTACCTCCGCTTCCTCTGCTGTGATAGGGCCATGCACCGAGGCTTCATCGCTCAGTGGGCTTTCATCGCGTACAACTCTCGGAACCCTGGCTAGCTGTCTGTGTGGGGCCATCCAGAAAAGATACAGGTGCGCCACGGTTATAAAGTTATACCTGGTGATCTGACTCAAATATATAACAAATAAAACTCTTGAAACACACACGCAATCAGTTTTTTCATGCACTGAGTCGGAAATCAGAAGTTAGGGTCTTGGGGTATGGATACATCGGCCGCCACACCAACACTGGACTCCCTGAATAGAAAAACACACTCACTACACTTAACACTATTTCTTCATAGAAAAGAAATATCATATTCCGAAGTTTTTCATTAGAACTGACTCCTATGATACCAATTTGTCATAACCCATCCCCCGAGGCCCATGTCGTGACTACCCCAAGCCCACCTTCCATAGGCCAGGGGCTAGCGACTAGCACCAAAGGCATAAATCCCTAAATTGGGAAGGCATTGCCTTTATAACTGAATACACACACAACATAATACAAAGCTGGATAAAAAACACTAAGTAAAACTATATAACAAGAGAGTGCTGAAAAGTAAAGGGGCTGGAAATACAAGCCCAACTGAAAGTACAAGTACAACTGAAAAGGACAAAAACATTTGAAAGGTGAAAATCAGCTCTTGGATCATCCACCACGAATCCTACCTAAAGGTTAGGTATAGATATCCTCATCATCACTCCATGTCTTTCAGTATCCTTTGGGTACCGACTCATCATGAGGTCCACCTTCGTGTACCATCCAGTCCTCGTACACTCAGCCTCGGTCAGCGTTGTTTGTCATCTGTATCCAACACAACGAGTTGAGGGCCTAGACCATGCAGGGGTGAGTATAACGATACTCATTAGGGACCCCAATACCACCAAGGTCTCTCAAAATTCACCAAGGATAAACCACAGAGTATAAAATCAACGGATAGCCATTACTTTGGTATATGCACATACATATACCTAAGTTATCAAGTAACCCATCTCAATCATGAAGAAAACACAGAAGTCACTAACTTAGCTCACACAGGTATACAACTTATGTAGAGAGATATAGTTGATCAAATATAGCCACTGAATCATCTAAGCTGTTAGACCCACGCAGGATCTAGGACCAGTAGTTAGAACTATCGGACTCACACAGGATCTAGGAACAGTAGTTGGAGCTATCAGACCCACACAGGATCTATAACCAGTTATTTTGTTGATCCCACATAGGATCCAGGAATTGAAGTCAAAACTATAGGACCCACTCAAGATCCAAGAATAGTAGTTGGAGCTATCAGACCCACACAGGATCCAGGAACAGTCGTCAGAGCGCAACCAGCCACAGGGTTTCCACAAAGCATGCTTGATTCTATGAGGGTCCACTCCTCAAGCCATGATTCGATACGTCAATTTCCACATTGTCCCAAGTTGATGTATCCAAATATCCTTCATGCCATAATAAACTCAATGTGATAGACGGTGCGTCAATTGGACGCCTGGTCTGAGAGTTATTGGCATTTCTGTTCTGAGGGCCCGATTGGATTTAGGTTCAATCCAACCTGACCATACACCAACTGCATCCAAACCTCAAGTGGGGTATTCCAAAAGAACTGTCTCACTCCAAGCTTTCCGCCTCCATAGGCAGTTCGTCAATCAGACACCAATATCCCAAGTTATGTGCGAAAAGATGAAATCAGGTCAAACGGGTCCGGACTGGGTTCTGACCCTGTCCGTGGATCCAACCCAGCCCGTGGAGGCGGCCAGGCCCATGGGGGTGGCCTGGCCCGGGCTGGGTTCGGCCCAGCGGCCCGCGCTGGGTCCACCCTAACCGCGTCCAGAGGGAAAGAAGCGCCCCCTGGATCCCAAACGGCTTAGCCATTCGGGTGGGAATCGAACCATTGCCACATGGCTCTGGTCCGCGTCACGCGGGACCCACTGGGTCCAGCTCCTCCATGTTGGTCGAGCGGCCAGCCGCCTCCCGCACGGCATCGTTGCATCCCTCCACCTCTGGAGACCCAGCTGCTCAGGCCACCAGTCTTCATCGTGGATGGCCTAGCGCTGGCCACCGGTGCATCGTCGCGGCCAGGGGGCGCGGCCCCCTTCTTCTCCACCACGCGGTGCGGTTATGCCGCGCCTTCTCCGGTGACCCGGCGGCTCGATCTGCCGGTTTCCTTCATGGTCGTCCTTGCGCCTGCCACCGCTGCACCATCACGTCTAGTCAGCTGTGGCCTTCTCGTCTGGCAGCGCGGTTGCGCCGCCACTGTCTATGCGGTGTCGATTGTCATACCATTCGCCGTGAACTTTCTGCGGGTCACTCGATGAGTTCCGTTGGCCCGATTCTCGTTTTGGAAGAAGTAGCGCACTCCTCTAGAAGTCACCTTTGATCAAAAAACAAAGTTGATGAGAGATTCTCATCTCGAACTCATGCCGCGTTGGGCGTTAAAATCCATAATAAAGGCAGAGTTTTCGGGCTGTGTTTGTTTGGCCTGCACCCTCCACGTTAGGGTGATATCATGCGGCTTTGAATTCTAAACCATGATGGGAAATGAAGAACGAGGAACAAAAAACATTCGAACCCCTACCTCGGATCCGTTGTTCATTGACGATGTCGCAGAATTGTGAAGTTGATTCGTTGTCGTCGGGAAAGGAGATGAAGAAGTCAAGGACGACGTCATCGTTGTTCTTCAAGTACGACGCTTCCTCCCTTGTTCCGATTGAAGATCGTTCTTCGTTGGTGGAAGAAGTGTTCTTCGTTGGAGAATTTTTTTTCTCCCAAACTCTCCTTTTCCAAAGCTCCACCCAAAAGAAAAATGAAAACCCCCAAAAATAATGGATTACGTTAATCCATTATTTAATTCTTGGCCCAAATATTCAAAAAGATTCAAATTAATTAATTAATGCTCCATTAATTAATTTGAGTAAATTGGCACCATAAAGTTGGGAGCTCAAGAGGCTCTCCCCACATAATGGGAAGTTCAAGAGGCTTCCAACTCATGTGGTCCCCACCAAATTAATCCTGATATGGGAGGTTGAGTTCGAGTGGGCCCCATCACCATAACCTCTCATGAGAGGTTAAGGTGTGGCAGTCCCCACCTCAAACCTCCACATGGTGGTTATAAAAAAATAAGGCATGGTCTTATTTTATTTTATTATTACAAGTAAAACCCGAAATCTATCTTTTATTCCCGACCATCTGTCATCAATGTGAAAGACTTTTTAAGTGAATATCGGCGTTGCGAGATCAACGGTGCCCTCGGATTTCAATTTCGAGCACCGGTTCAAAATTTATAAAATCATGCTCATACGTTTACTGAATGTACCCAAACAAAACTTCATAAATTGATTCTGGACACACCGGCCCTCAGAATCACGCGTCGCCAGTTTTCGAGGACTCATTAAATTCCCATGCATTTAAGAAAAAAAATTCCATAGAAATTTTGTGCCTTTACAATATTAGTTTTCAATTTCATTTCTTAGTGTTTGGTTTTCAAAGTTTAATGGCTAAGTATTGTATTCCTGGTGGGTTACTATAGCTGCTTGATATTCCCCAATAGAAATGGGAGGGCATCTTGATGGAATTATCATTGATTTTACTGGACATTAGGTGTAACACCATGATATTTCAATATATAATTATCTTTCAAATAAAACTATATTTTATCGCATGTATTAGATGTAATATCAATCATAAAAAAAACTATGATTTACAATTCAAATGTTAATATTTAAATATGATCATTACAACCTAACCATTTAATTAGCGGGTATGAAGAGAAGTGTCCATATTATAAATTATATGTAGAAAATATTTCCTTCATAAAAATATAGTGATTAATTTCTAGTATATAATAACTCAATTTGAAATAATATTATATAATATTAAAGGATATATTTTTCAGAAAACGAATTTATATGTGAATAAGTATTTTTTTATCAAAATAAATTAAGGTAATCTGTATAGATGAATGATTTTGAATAAATATATATATAATTTATTTAATAAAATAAATTACCATTAATATAATGGTGATTAATTGATAGTTAATGATTATAAATTCATTTTATACTTCAAAAATAAATTTTTTCAAAAATGTTATTTATTTAATTTTTTTCTCAAAAATTATGATTAAATTATAGAAAATTTAGAAATTATATTTGATAAAATAGATATAAATCATGATGTCAAACTTATCATAAGATAAGTTTTTAGATTTTTTTTTGAAAAGGCTTGTTTTTTAATGAATAATTAAAAATATCAATTTTATAAAAACTTCATTTTCTTTACTTTTAATCAAAGAAATTTCATAATTACATTTGGTTTTAGACTTTTCATAATGTAACATAAGTTTAATATAGCTAAAAATAATCTAATTAATTTTATTGGAATCAATATTATACTTGATTTTGGAATAAAAACATTTCTATGCTCAAAATGAATATTTTTCTAAAAACTATTTTTCATTGCATTTTGCGCACTTATATTAATGTTAATTTTTTCCAATTTTAAAAATTATATCATATAAAATGGATTAAAATTTTGGAATCATAATATTAAAATTATTTAGTAAATTATATTTCATTTTTAGTCATAATTAATTGTAGCGATGGTAAAATTTTAACACCTTAATATAGGGTAAAATGGGTTAAATAAAGATAAAATTATGGGATAAAGCTTAAAAATCCCTCAAACACTTACCTTATTCTCATTTTATGTGTGAATTTAATCTATTATCTTCATACATTTGAAAATATGACAATTTAATCTAATTTTTTTGTTGTGAACATCATGTTATTTTAATTAACAGATAATTAAAAAATGTTACTCTCTTTTATTTAATATCTATAATATTTGTTCATAGGGATAAAAAGAAGTTATGAGTGGTTATAAATGGTTATATTTAATATTATTAATTTATTTTATCATATTTTAAAAAACAATTAGTGGTATAATTATGTAAAATTCTTAAGAATCATTGATGCAGTGCATGTGCAAGTAGGTGAAAATCAATATAAATAGTTTTAAAATACCAAAAGTCATGTGTTTTAGATAAGTTAAAATATTAAACGACTTTTATAGATAGAAATGAACGGTATTTAATTTTTTTAAATATTAAAATTCAAAAATTATTGTTAATATTGATTATTTTAAGTCAAATTACATGAATAGTCCTTGACATTACTTTAAGGATATATTTTTTTAAACAATATTTAAATAATTGCATTAAAAATTCAAAATATATTTTATTTTATTAAATTTATTTGAAATGGTTTAAAATATTATCCATTTTCCACATATGATTCACTTTCCTATTTATAATTCCATTGATGAACTTTAATGACTAAGCCTTTAGTTATAAAGGTTATAGTTTAAAAAGGGTTGATGATGAGGTTAAACAAATAGATAAGGTTCAAAATAAAACTTAAACTATTATAAATATTTTTTTCTGAAATTATTTATACCTTATACATTTTATCTTAGAAACTATTTCACTTTTGATCCATTTTATATGAGTTATACATGTATTATATTTTAATATTTCATTATTTATAAGATAACCACCCACCATGCTTATAAAAAGGCACCTCCTCTCCTATCATATTCACACATATTGAGACATTTATCTCAATAAAGATCTACTTAAATCCATTTTAAACCTTCCTCTACAATACATAGCGGTTTTGGTATCACTAAATGACTAACTTATAAGGCTTAATGTTTAATCCAATAGAGGTTTTCTAAAGAAGAGTTGTTATACATAACCGAGTGTTTTCATATTTGTTTATTTCTCTATGTCCTTCAAATATTCTATAGCCATGTAGATATGTTAACATTTTTATATTTCATATACTAAAATTTTATTATGTCTTGGTAATAACCATTTATCATCTCCTTTTACATCCAATTGGAAATTAAATCATTGCACATTTGTATGTTTGTATTACTACCTCCATGAAACGATGTGTTTTTTTTTATCACCATCTCACAGTGATGATTATTATGATGAGTTTAATTAATATATATGATATTTATAAAATGATTATTATTCTATAAAGATAATATATTTCCTAACTTATTAACCTTCCATCTATTAAAAAATGATAACATTTCTTGAGCATACATTTTGACTACCACCAACATAAAGATAGGTGATATGTTTTTCATGTCCATAATTAATGAATGATTATAAAATAATATTTAATTTATAATTATTATAATTATTTAATTATTAATATTTTATATAAGATAGAATCTTAACCTCATTTTCCATGTTCAACCCCCTAATGTTTTACTGATATTATGAACTGAATGCCCTTAAAACATTTGACATGTGTTTAATCGATTTAGTAGTTATATCATAAATGAGAATAAATTGTATAAAATAGATTATAATAAGGTAATAAACCTGAAAATGGTTCTTAATAAAGTATATAATTGATATAATTTTATAATGTATGAGTTAAAGAATGTATGTTGTAGTTCAAACTCAAGGTAAGTGATTTTTCTTTAAAATATTATTTTAAATGTTTTAAACTCTTTTTCCTCTATGATAATTCTCTTTTAAATGTTTCAATAATGTTTTTATTTATGTTTTAATGATTTTTAAGGGTCATTTTCAACTACTTTTTACTTTTTTTACCAAATTATGAAAATGATTCATTTTAATGATTCTTATATGGATAATTTTGACTATTGTTTACAAAAGTTCAAAAAGAAGGCTTTTTTAAATATTTACCCCATTCCCACTTATTCCCTCTATCATAGCTGTTATTAATTACCAAAATCAAACTTAAAGTTTCTATTTTTTATATATATTATCCTTTTCTCATTGTTCTAGGAATTTTTAAAATATACCTAAATAAAAAAACATTTTATCTTGTTTTTTAAAGCATAATTCTAATGCTTCTATAAAATCATTTTTAATCTATGTTAACATATTTTATTCCAAATTGGGGATATTATATAAATTGTAATTCCCACCTTATTTCACAAGAATTATTATTTTCATTTTGTTCTATTTTATTTACTAGGGAAAATATTAACATTTCATATTCCAGTTTTGAAAATATAAATGTTTGTTATAAATTCATTATGGTTATTTTTTATACCATTGATTCGATATATGTGGAGTTAATTGGAAATATTTAAGTGATAGTTGGGGCCCAGTTATAGATATCCACTCAATGAATATATAAGTCTTAATAGACAAAATAAAATGGGTATTACTCAGGGTATACTATCCCATATAGTGGAAAAGTCTTGGCACATGGCCCTGACTATATATAAAATTTCTTGGAACAAAACCTTTATTCTATTTAAAATATCTTTTCACAAAGAATTTATGGTATATAAAATTTCTTGACATAAATTCTTGAAGATATTTAAAATATCTTTGCGTAAGGCCCTGATGGTATGGTTCATGATGTCTCGACATGAGGCCTTAAAAGCAATATCATGTCATCCAACATTAGGCATTTCATCATTATGAAATAAATTATTATTATACATGTGATTATTTATATTTGTATCCTTGTATATATTTTTTTCATTTTTTTAATGGGTTTTATGGAAATATTTTTAATTTAAAATATAATTAAATTAGATTATAATTTAAATGAAATTTTAGGATATTTTAACGGTGAAGGGTTTATTTTCAAGGACACATTTTGATGTTTTTAATAGGACTAATAGTTTTACATTATTTTTATATCCCTTAATGAGATTTATTTTTATCATCCTAAATGTAAAATAAAATCATAGTGCATTATTATGAGTAAGAACTATAACTCGGTCTTTATTTCTTCAATGAGGATCTATCTTAAAAGAAGAGAATTTATTTTTAATAAAATAGGAATTTAAATTTAGGAATCTAATTTTATTCAAAAAAAATTTGAAATTGAGGTAAAGGATCAACTTTTTATTCTACATTTTTTATTTTTAATATTTTTTCCTAACTAGGTATCTCAAGTTATGACTAAAAATGTGAAACTAAGTGAGTTTCCTAATACACAAAATAAGAGAAAAAATTTTGTTTCATGATTTTTTAGGTGATAAATATCATGAAGGTAAGATGATTCTACTTCTTATATGTCAATAATGTGTTAAAAAACACCTATGTAAATTTATCAAAGGAATAATAAGATTTTTTACATGTGGTAAAGGAGTTCATATAGAAATAAAAATACAAGGAAAAATGAGTAAAGATCAAGAAGAGAAACACAAATATTGCATGAATAATGGTTTTGCAAGGAAATATGCTATTATAGTGAATAAAAATAACCTAATCATAACATATAAAAGGTAGGAATTATTTTAATATATTTTATTGTGTTTAAAGTAGGAAACCTGATTAGATTAATATTAATGAATCTTATGAGATGATTCATTTTTTTGACTATAGGGAGGAGGTATTAATGAAAAAGATAGAAAAGTGTGGTTAAAGGTTTATGAATGATATTTAATTATTGAAGTGTATATATATAGCTTTTTGAGAATTATGATATTGTGGTATTTCATTTAAGGGTTGATAAATTTCACGATGATCATATGTTTAAATGTAGTAATACTCTTTTTTAGTTTTATGTAATGGGAATACTTTATGATGCATTTTTTGAGTTTTAATAGATGTTTGAGTTATATGTAAACATTAAATTTAACTTATGTTTTAGTGAAAATGTTAATTGAGGTAGAATGATTTTATATTTTATGGATATAAGATGAAAGGTATTGAGAAACTTTAGGGTTAATATAATCTTTGATGTTGAGGTAATTATGGATGATTGGGGAAAAAGGTTTATTACAATTTGTGAAAATTTGTTTTATCATATAGATAACAATAATATTGAAATGTGATTTGGGGAATAAGTTATTAAAGTTATTTCATAAGAAGTTAAATATATTTTTGAGAACATTATATGATTAAGGTGAATTGAAATATTTTTTCATAAGATGAAATTTATTATAGGAAAAGGATGAGAAATATTTAGCAAACATATGTGATTTATTGATCCTTTATAGTTATTTGGGTTATTTATGATAAAATTAACATATTTTAGAGATTATATTATTAGGAAAATACATTTTTTGTATGTGAATTATGAGTGATTAATATTGTTTTGAGATAAATTTTAAATTTAACTTAGAAGAATAGTTGATCAAATATTTCTAATTTTCTGGATTTGAATTTGGTTAGTAATATTTTGAGATATTTTAAGGTCTTTAATTTAGGGAATGATTTAAGTTTAACATTGGGTGTTGTTATTGAGGATTTGGATATTAATGTAGTATTTATTCAAATGATAGTTTAGTCATATTAGATATTATATTAATTTCTTCTAGTCATGTTTGAATTTGATTAATGGTTAGAGACCTGAGAAATAAATTTTTATCATCTTATAGATCGTGTGATCCGTTAGAATTTGAATTTAGTGCTTTACGCCTGAAAAATTATTATTTATTATTTATTTCTTGAAGTAAGAGATGAGATAAAACTGAAAGCTGATCAAGTCATAAATGAAGGATGAAGTACCACTTATGTAGTGTGAATAAGTCACTCATATATATTTTTATAAAATTATTATCTCAATGGTAAAATAATTTCTCATATCTAATTAATCTTGTACATAACATAACACTTATCTATGAATGTATACTTTTAGAATGTCATCTTCATGTATGAGTCTTATAAAGGTATATTGTTTTATGAAATAATATGTTTCCTAATCATAACCTAAAAAATAAATTTCATGATAAAATATACATTTTATTTTATTACTATGTTATGATAAATTCAATTTGGTAATAAAAAATTGAGTGGATTTAATTTTAGAGGGGGGGAATTTAACACCCTGATACATCGATATGTAATTATCCATTAAATAATACTATGTTTGATATCATATACCACATGAAATATGGAACTTAAAACAAAATATGATATACAATTAAAATATTTTAATTTAAATATAATCATTATAGAATAGCCATTAAATTTATGGGTATGAACAGAAGTAACAACATTATGAAATATATGTAGAAAATTTTTATTTAATAAAAAATGAAAAAATTAATTTCTAAAAAATAATAACCCAATTTTAAATAAGATTAGATAATATTAAAGGAGATATTTTTTAGAAAACTAATTTATATGTGCATAGTATTTTTTATCATAATAAATTAAGTCAATCATAACAGATGAAAGATTTTAATGAAATGTTTAGATCATATATTTAAAAAAATATATGATCATTCATCTAATTTTGGATACTATATAAGGAATGGGTATAAATTCATTCTACACTTCAAAAATACATTTTCTTAAAAAAAATGTTTTATTATATTTTTGTTCATGGATATTATTTTTCATTTCTCAAGATTTTATAAATTGTAATTGATAAAATAAATATAATTTATTAAATAATAATTTCATAATAATATTAATATATTTTTTATACTTATATAAAAATGATGATTTTTTGATGAAGAGTTAAAAATATTGATTTTGAAAAAATAGTCATTTATTTACTTTAAATAAAAGTAATTTCAATGTTACATTTGGTTTTTTATTTTTTAAAATATAAATATGTTTCACACTATTAAACATAATCTAATTAATGAAATGTGAATCAACATTACTCTTGATTTTGGTATAAAATCATTTTATGCTTGAAGTGATTAGTTTTCTAAAAATTGTTTTTATTATGTTTCAGTCAGTAATATTAAAGTAAATTTTTAGCATATCTAGAAATTAAATATTTTAAAATGGATTCAATATTTTAAATAAAAATATTAAAAGTATGTAATAAGTTACATTTCATTTTTAGTAATAATTAATAGTTTGAATTGTACTAGTTACACACCATAGTAAAGCGGAAAATTGGTTAAATAAGGACAAAATTCTGGGATATGGCTTAAAAATATCTCAAAAACATTTATTAATTACCAAGGATGTGTTTATTTATTTTGTAATAAAAAAATGAAAATATTGAAATTTTTTCTACATTATTATGATTATGGACATTATATTATTTTTAGTAAAGGATAATTACAAAATGTCACTCTCTTTATAGTAATATATATGTTTTCATAGGGATAAAAATATATTAAAAATTTTTATAAATGGTTATATTAAATATAAATATTCTTTTATTACATTAATTTATTTTAAATTTTTTTTAAAATGGTATAATTACCGAAAATGATTATGCGTCACTTATGTAGAACTTGTGCAAGTGGGTGAAAAATCAATATAATTTTTAAAAAATATTAAAAGTGATGTGTTTTGGATGAGTTAAAAGTATTTTACAATTTTCAAGGATCAAAAATAAAATTTCTTTAATACATTAAATATTATAATTCAAACTCTATGGTAATCTTGACGTTTATAAAGTCAAATTATTTGAATGGTCATGAAAATGACATTAAGGTTATTTTATGATAAAAAACATTTAATTAATTGTTTTAAAAATCATAAAAATACTATTTTTTCAATTTGATGATAAATAGTATATAATATTATCTATTTTCCACTAATTATCTACTTTCCCTTTTACAATAGAATTATTAATCATTAAATAGTAAATATTTTGTTACCGCAATTATGGTTCGAAAGTGTTAACGATGGGGGTTAAATTAAGAGATAAGGTTAAAAATGGAACATAATCTTATGTAAATATTATTTTATGAATTTATTTTAACTTCATACTCAATATTTTAGAATATATGTAACTTTGTGGAAATTTTACATTAGTTAGAAACATATTATATACTAATATTTTACATATTTTTAAGATTCCTACCCAACTCACTTATAAAAGGACACCACATCTCTTATCATCTTCAGACCTCTTGAGCCATTTATATTGAAAAATATCTACCAAAATCCATTCCCATAGATACTCCCCATGTCTTATATGTTATTTTTATCCAAATTATCAACCTATAAGGGTTAATGTGTAATTCAAATAAGGTTTTCCAAATAATAGATATAGCTATTAACCAAGTGTTTTCATGTCTATTTCTTCTTTAAATTCCTTAAAATATTCTATAACGATGATTATGTGATAAAATAGTTATATTAAATGTAAATTAATGTTATTATGTTGATTCCATAGTTAGTTATCGTCTAGTTTTCTATTATATGGGAAATGAAAACATCACTCGTGCGTACATGTGAACTACCACCTCCACAACGCGATGCATTTTATTTTTCTTTACATCCTCCAAATGATGATTATTATTTTGGATTTATGAATATATATGATATTTATGACATAATTATGATTCTAAAAAGATATTATATTACTTACCTTTTTACCCTTTATTCTGTTGAAAAATGATAATGGGACTCATGCATACATAAGGACTACCACCTCTAGGAAGTGAAGTGGTTTTTTTCATGAACCCTTTCATAGATGATTGTAAAATTACATTTAATGCATAAAATTATAATTATTTCATGATTAATATTCATAATATAATGGAACCATAACCCCTTTGACCATGGTTAACCTATTCAATTTGTTTTGAGATTATAAACTGAACGTCCTTAAAATCTTTGAAATGAAATTAATAAATTTAGAAACTATATAATACATGATAATAAAATAAATAAAATGGATTATGATAAGGTAATAAACCAAAAAAAAATTATTATTCAAGTAAATTGTTAATAAAATATCATTATAAAATATTTAAAGAATGTAAGTGGTGAGCCAAACTCAAGGTAAGGAATTTTTCTTTAAAAAGTTGTTTTAAATGTTTTAAACTTCTTTTCCTCCATGTACACGTTATTTTAAATGTTTCAAGAAAGTTATATTTTATGTTTAAATTATTTTCTAAGTCATTTTCATCTACTTTTTACTTTCACTACCAAGGTTTAAAAATGAATATTTTCAACATTTATTGTATGAGTTATTTTGGATTTTCTTATATAAGTATAAAAAGAATGTTTTTATAATGTTCACTACATGATTGATTATTACCTCCATCAAATACTTTATTTTTTTTAACACCCCAATATTTCATAGTATGTTATCTCTTTAAAGTAATTTAATATTTTATATTGCAAATAACACCGACTTCGCTTGCATTATACGCAAGATTGAGTTTCTACGAAACAACACATTAGTATTAAAATTATTTAAACAATATATTTATTTATCAATTAAATATTGTAATATGAATAGTAAAAAATAAATTTTAAATGTTATTTATAATTT
Organism: Viscum album; assembly: GCA_963277665.1. Taxonomy (NCBI): domain Eukaryota; kingdom Viridiplantae; phylum Streptophyta; class Magnoliopsida; order Santalales; family Viscaceae; genus Viscum; species Viscum album. The sequence continues at coordinate 1,060,255,817 of OY728133.1, forward strand.
TTTCACAAAAATGAAACATATTTATAATGAAATTTATAAGTTTTGTTAAAATAGTTATATATTTAGAAAAACTATTTTCTAAAAAGAACTAATTTTTATTCCCTTTTGTGAACAATAATAAAATTAATTTTCGACACTCATAAATATCTAATTTGGTAAAATAGACTTCATTTCTGAATTGGGAATATCAAAATTAGCTTAGGGTGAATTTTTGGTATTTTTCTGAATGCTTTCAATTTCTGATGAATAGTGAAAAATACTCCATAGTACATAAAAACCTACTTTTTATTTAAATATTTATTTTTTAGTTTGAATTAATTTTAAATTAAAAATAGATACATAATTCCTATATTTGTCCAATTTAATTAATTGGATTCATTTTATAATAATATTAGACATATAAAATTTTATTAATCTTTTTAACGTCTTTTACCTACCTTCTAGTCAAATTTGCAAATTTTCATAAAACTTAATTTTACCACTTCTATGAATTGAATTTCAAATATCTGATAGACATGGTTTTCATCTATAAGTAAAATTTGGTTCAATAGGATGAAAATAATTTTTTTTGAATAGTAACTTTTAAATTTTATTTACCATAGTTAAATGTAAATAAGGTAATTAAAGGTCAAAATGATATTGTAATTACCCCAACACAAGTCCTAATTCTATTGGATAAGTTTATTTCAACCAAAATAAAACTTATTAATAAAATATGATCCTTTTTATTCACTTGTATTAGATTAGGAAAATTTTTATATTTTATTTAATGAAGAGTTAAAAGTGTTAAATTCAAAGTTTAATAACTAAAACATTTTTAATATAGGTTTAAATAAAAAAGATAAATTAGACTATAAATATTAATTATAAATATAAAAATATTTCCTACATCATGGTATTTTATTTATATTTTTAGACATTAAATAATTAAATTTATTTATGACACAATGTTGATGATGTAATTACCTTATTAATGAAAGATTAAACTAATTGATGTTATAAATATAAAAATAAATGTAAATTGAAACTTTTGATGCCATAAACTAAATTTATAGTCTAATATTACATGTTAGGGTTGATTAAATGTATTTTTTGTGGAGTAATAAGGTTTTTATGACTTTCACAAAAACTAAATACTAAATAGTGTCAAAATTGACATAAATATGTATTTAAAACAAAAACTATTTTATTAAATGATATATTACTCCTAAATATCTAATATTAGTCCAAAGTAATTATATAAGGTTATATATTTCACTAATGAACCACTTGAGGTTCTATTGGTATTTTATAGTATTTTTATTAACCATGTAATATAAAAATACAATAATACATGGTAAATGTTAAACTATTTAACTAAGAGTTAAATCTAAAATATATGTTTAATATGGTAACCTAAACTTCTCTAATACCTATTGTTTAGAGTATTTATACCCCTACCCACCTTATCCTTGAAATAAATCCATTTAGAGCTATTATAAACCGAAAATTATTTTATAATAAATTAATATTTCAAGATTTTCCTAAATTTCCCCTCGCCTCTCTTATAAAATTTCACCTCCCCTTCTCTCAAATTCACACCTAAAAAGCCATTTTTCTCAGCCAAACCCCTCTAAAATATACTCCCAACTACCCTAATTTTATCCTATAGTCCTTAATTTGGTCATAAAGACAACCTAGAGATCCCTTTTGTTCAAATCAAAATGAAGCACCTGAAGAAGAGGTAATTATTTCATCACCTATTTCAAAGTTCTTTTATTCTTCCACTTCCTCTTTCTTTGTTTTTTCCATAATAAAATAATAACTACAGTAAATTATACATATTTTGATATTATTATAAATATTGTACAAACATATTCATTATTATATCCATCCTATGAATGACAAAGTCAACATATGTGTGTACGTACAACTTACCGTCTCCACGTCGTGGTGTAGTTTGTTACTCAACACTTAATTATTTGTATGGGTATAATACTGAGTATAATTGATGTAAATAATAAATATAAAATTTTAAAGATTCATTATATATAATATACCATCCAATTATATACAATTTCATCATGAATAGAATGATATTATCACTCGTGCATACGTACGACATACCGTCTCCATGACGCGATGAGATTTCATTCCCCATTGTAACAATTAAAGTATAATTTTCATTTGATGATTAAAAAAATGTTTAAGAACTTAATATAATTTTGTATATGAATAAAATACATCTTATTTATAAAAAACATTACTTACATAACAAAAAATATAAAGTAAAATGAATTAGTTAACACCCAAAACAATGATACTACTAAAATATTATTGACAAAGAAATATTAGAAGATAATATATGATATAAAATTTATGTATGTGGTTATTTTGTAATTTAATAATAATGATTTAACCATTTTTTAGTAGGTTAAATTTACCCTCAACAAATGTAAAGTATAAGGTAAAGGTTTTTTCATCTCACTTTTTATTCTCGTGAGATTCATGATATATTTTCCACTATTTCATTTTGTGTGGTTTATGTAATACCCAAGATTGTATTCTTAGTGTAATATGATTTAATTTATAGTTATTTATATCTTCATTGTATGATCCTTCTTTCATGGGGTGTATTTTTTGTAAGTTATGAAATTGGTAAGGGAATTTCTAATTTCAATTTCAACCCATTGGGTTTTACGCATACTTCATTGATCATTTTACTCCAAGATTATGTGTGTAATTACTATTTATTTATTTATGAAGTAATTTACACTCCAATATTTGAGGATATACCTTTTATACACATAATAACTCCATTGATAAATTATCAAGTCATTGATATGAACTTTATAAGGGTAATCTTAACTCAATTTCCTTTCATTGAGTTAAACATCTAAGTCATTGGTTTTGTTTTTACAATATTATGTGTGAAATTCCTATGATTGATTTACACAAAATATCCAATAATATTGAGTGTATTTATATTTTTCACACATAATTATGTCAATGATTTATACTTAATCTAAGGATACATTCTTTATAAGGGATTTCATCTCAATTTACATTCTATTGAGACTTCTTTGTTGTTATGCGCCAATTCAATTTTATATGGTGTATATAATATCCATTGACATATTATATCATGAATCCATTTATTCTCATGATATTATAAAGTTTTTATTAATTTTATTCCAAAAATATTTTTATTCAAGCATCTCTCATTTGGTTAAGAACTCTTTAACTAAAATATCATTTTAAATATTTTAATGATTTATTCTTCTAAATATTTCTCATTAATGTCCATGTTTTAAATATGGTTTTAAGGATTTATTTATATGGACATGAATTTTTTGAAATCAAAATTCATTTCAAAATTTTCAAAGTGGTATGGGACACTTTTATTTACAAATCTCTTTTAAATGACTTCTTTGATAAATAGTATGACTTTTAAATGTTTTCAAGAAAAAGGGGATATTTATCTCAAATATTTTTACTGATTATTTTCATCTACGTCAATATCCTTCATTGTATTTTATTCTTTATTGAGGTTGATTTATTATAATAAAATATTCTATATTGTATTTAATGAGTTATGTTTGACTGTGGATGTGCTTTTTTTAAACCATTCATGGTTTGTGGTTAAAGTATTGACATTTTGTATGCTAGTTTTAATACGAATGTTTAGATTATGTTTCACTATTTTCATTAGATGAATTCATTGGACATATTAAGTGACGGGGAGAGTCCCACTATATCCCCTATATGCATCGTTAGGTCTCATGAGACAAACTAGTGTCTTGGCATAAGTCCTTTTCAAATTTATATTTAGGGTCTTGGAACGAGGCCGTGACTTTGTGGTTAAGATGGATGGAATTATGCATTCCATCATTATGAGATTAGTTATTGATGTTACATGTGATTAGTCAATGAGTATAATATCCATGTGAATAATTAAATGGAATTATTTAGTTTACCTTTTCCTTATTATACAGAATTTTATGTTCAAAGGGCTTGTGTTTCAATTTTATACCCTTACATAAAGGTTTATGATTATTTATGATAAATTCTGCTGTATTTTTTATCCTTACTAAGCATTTGAGCTCAACCCTTTCTTATGTTTTATTTTCCTAGGATTACAAGAAGTGTATTATGATTTATATGTAGGTTTAATCCAGGGTTATAGTGTAATTATCAAAGGATTATCAGTGTTTTATTTTATGTTTGAAATTTTAATATGAAGTTCATGTATGTAATATATTATCCATGATTTATAAAATGATTGGTTCTTCAGGACTAGATTCCTTATAGTCATCCCAGTGTTATGTAATAATGTAGCGACTCCAGGATTTTGTGGTTGGTCTATTAAATTTGTTATTAATATTACCATATGAGTTATATGTTTTTTCAAAGAATATATTTTTTCCATTATTCTTTGATATTTTAAAATATACCAAAAGAAAATTATTTTTTCTCTAGATTTGAAAAGTATAGTTATAATGATTTTATAAATGAATTATTCATATATAAAAATATATTTTATGACTCATTTGGGATATTATGTAAATGATATCACCCACCTTATTTCTTTAGATTTATTATGTTCATATTGTTCAATTTTATCGACTAGGGATAATATTAACATTTCGTATTCTAGTTTTTCAAATCCAAAACTTTATTATGAATGCATTTTGATTATGTTTAATAATATTGATTTAATATATGAGGAATGAATTTAAAATATGTAATTGATGGGTGGGTCCTGGTTATATATATCCCCCAGATCCATCAGCTCATTTTATTGGACAACACATAATGCATATTTCTCCATTTATATCGACCTATATAATAACAATATACTTGAATAAATCCAAGAATATATGTAGAGACCCATTTTTCATTTAGGACTTTAAAATATTTCTATATATATATTTCGAGCCATATGTTGAGGTGGTGTGCGATTCTGAGTTTTGGTATGACCGGAATTAATTTTACAAAATATTAAATATATTTTTTATTATGTGTGTGTAGATTCTTAAAGAAAATGGGATAACTCTTAAATATAATCTCATATAAAAAATATGAGACCAAGTTTGATTCTAGAACCTGATTTTTACCCTAGTAGATACCAAAAATAGTTCTACATAGGTTATTCAGACCAAGGGAGACCGTGGGTGGGTGTAATTAGTTAAATAAATAATAGTTTTTATTTATTTAATTTTAATTAAATTAATTCTTGTTTTCCTATTAAAACCATATTATGATGATTTTACTAGGCATAACTTCATATATTCTAGGATAATTGAGAGGAATTCCTCCTCCTTCTGTTATATAATCGACATATAATAATGATAAGACTCTAGATCAAAACAGATTGAAGCACAGTGAATGTGGTGACTCCTCTCAATCGTTAGTGAGTGTGTTCTTTGACAAATAATGATTCAATATCTGGGTAGGACTCTTAAATTCATCGATTATTCCCTTTTTATTAAATTTATTATGTATAATCATTCTATCTCTTTATCTTCACCAATTTACAGACATTTCATTTTCCCATGTACATGTTTAATTGGTTATTCATTTGTTTCTCACCCTAGATATCCCCATTTTTATTATTTGTCCAAGAATTCAAGTCCAACAATCATTTCATTTTTGTTTCTTATGCTTTCTCGACACCCCTTCTTCACATTATTCTCCATTGGACTATAGGTCCATGGATTGACATTATTTAGTGGCATCAAACCTGGTCAAATCCCTATAATCATGGTGGTTTCATGTGCGATGAATGATTTGGAGAATCAAGGATGAATGGGAATAAATATCAGTATATGGGTTATTTTTCCATGGATCTAGGATCTAAAACCGTGAATACACACCATGGGTAACATTCTAGGCATGTGGATCATGTGACAAACCCCCATGGGTGAAACACAAACTGGTTTCTGGTTAATAGACAATAAAAAACAACTAATTGAGTTCATTTTCTTCGATTTAGGGAATCAGGGAGGCTATATTAAATGTTATAGAAATTTATATAGACACATTATCATGGATATGAATATCTATAAAATCCCAACTACACGTTGTATATTTCAAAGAACACACGACGTGTAGGTCTTTGGCTATGGTGGTTAGGGTTTTAGGATGAGTTATGTATAACATTTCATTTAGGATCCCAACACGCCATGGGGTATAGTGTTGGCTACCCAACTTTTACTTTGATATTACATGGTCATGGGAATGGCCAAGAACATGGCCAAGGTACACAAACATGGCATGAGGGAACATGGTTAGGAGAACACAGCTCGATACTGAGTAGCTTGGATGCACCGTTAGTCCACCTGCATGTCATGTACTTCTACATGAGTAGGGATTCGTGTGTTGGGAATGACATGGCTAGGATAAAAATAATTCCCACACACCATGTGGGTTACCTACACATCGTGTACCCCTTTTTCCCTTTTATGAAAACTTCAATCTCTTATATCCCCTTCGTTTGGACTCAGATTTTGTCTCACAAGTATCCTATCCTAAGTTTTTTTTGTAGAAATCTATGGTGACCTCTATAGTGTCTTTAAGGATAAGATGTAAGATATTATAAGAATTAATATTATTTAGGAGATTCCATATGATGGTAGTGATTAGGAGAGATCACCAAGGCTTTAGAGTAGCCCCCTCTAACTGGGATGGAATGTGTCCTATACCTATTTATTGAGTGGAACCACCATGTGGGGAAGGTTATGGTCCCTCTATCTATTCTAATATTGGAACCATCATAATAGGATAGGTCATGGGTCCTCTAACTATCCATTGAGTGGCACTCTCCTACAGAGTCAGAGCATGGGTTCTCGACTGCGAGAGTAGCACCCTCTAGCTAAGCTGGGCATGGGTCCTCTGTATGCCATTAGAGTGGAACCCTCTTGCTGGTAAGGGAATGGATCCACTATCTACTATTAGAGTGGAACCCTTCATCTGAGATGGGAATGGTTCCTCAACCGACCATTAGAATGGAACCCTCCGACTAGGGTGGGCATGGGTCCTCTACCAATTACTTGAGTGGCACCCTCCTATGGAATCAATACATGGGTCCTCGTCCATTAGAGTGGATCCCTACTATTGGGAAGGTCATGAGTCCCCTATTAGATATTAATTGGTACCCTTCTATCATACCAAGGGTTGATTATTCTACTTTGATATTGTTCCCCTCAAATTTTTGGCATAGGGGAGAGGTGTGGTTTGACCTAGATGTATTTCTGATGGGAATATATATGAGATATTGGGCATTATTGATGGAATTCTAGAACTGATGGAAATCTTTCCTTGGTTTGGATATGTGATGAATATCCCCTTATCTCTCATTTGGGTTTATTTGGTTTGAATACACACACACAGAGATATATATATATATATATATATATAAATGTGTGTGTGTGTAAATATATATGTATGTATCCATGTTGTTGGATTTTGTTCATTCTATTTCTTTGGTTTGAGTTGTCTATTTTTCTATTCCTATAATGTCTCTTAGTAATCCCCCTTCATATTTTGGTAGATTCAACTAGGTTTGTATATACTCACCCTTCAATGGGATATACCCATACATGTTGTTTCTTATTCAAATGAAAGAAATTTCGTTGGTCACAACATAAGATCTTAGGGATACCTAGTGCATTGGACTGTGTATGGTGTTCAGATCATAGAGATCAGGAGCTGGTATCTCTCAATACTTTTACCTTCCTAGTTTTGTTAGTTTGGGAAATATTTTTGGTTTGGTTTGTATTTATCCCCTTTACATTTCAGTTTACACTGTCATACTTTTGTACACCCTAGAGGCTTTTTTCTTGCAAGGTTATATTCTAGATATTTCATCTTTTTATTATTAATCCTCGGAACTTCTTCATTTATATGTACAGGTGTGTTAATACAGGTAAATTAGGAAAAGGTATTCAATTTTAGTTATGCCTTTTGGCACTTGTCACCATCCCCTGGCCTATGGAGGTGGGCTTGGGGTAGTTGCAGCTCGAGCCCCTTTGAATTGGGTCGTGACAAGATATATAAAATATCTTGGCATAAGTGTTTCAAACTTCTTAAAATTTCTTGTCACCATGGTATATAAAATTTCTTGGTATAATGCCCTAAAGATATGTAAAATTTCTTAACACAAGGCATTTATAGAAAGGATTAAGAATTATAGGAATGATCCCTTGATGGTATGATTATGACAAATGACATTATAAATTCTATCATTAAGAAGCTATTTATTGTTTACCAAGTGATTATTTATATTATTATCATTGGATATATTTCATGTTCATGTTTTTTGTGGGTTTTATAGAAATATTTTTATTTTATAAGATAAGAAAATAAGCTTATGATTTTAAATAAATTTTATTATGTCTTAAGGGTGCAAGGTTTTTTTGAAGGAATGTTTTTCATTTTTTTCAAAGGAAAATGGTTTTACATTCCTTTTATTTACCATAATAATCCTTTTTTTCTCAAACCACGTTTTAATATATTTTTAAGGGGCTTAAGAATGAGTAAAATCTATATAAATCTCTATCTTTCCACTATAGGGATAGGCCTTAAATAAATTAAACTTTTTTAATGAAACGTGAGTTTAAATTTAATAATATTTAAGGAAATTTTGAAGTTAATTGGATGTGTCCACATTTTATTTTAAGGTATTGGTATATAAATATTTTCCTTAAATATCTAAATCTATAAACCAAAAATATCCTTGAAATGTAAGAAAGTAAAACCTTTGTTAAAAATCATGTAATTATGGATTTTTTAAGTTATAGGGAATTATATTAGTGGATATGTGATAATATACAAGTGATCATGGACCACTTGATGAAGTTATCTCACTTATTTTTTATTAATGAGTCAAGATCAATGGATGTTTTTTAGATTTTATTTTTAGGAGGTGGTGATTTTTCATGGGTTTCAAATGATGATCATCTTTGATTGTGATTCTAGTTTTACCTTCAGGGCTTGTCGAGGTCTCCATCATGCTTTTGGATCTAAGTTATTCCTTAACACAAATTTTCATATGTAGATGGATGGTCAGATAGACTAGACTATCTAGATTTTATAGGATATATTTCACAAATGAATTATTTATTTTGGAGGTTTGTGGGTGAGTCACTTATCCTTATTGATGTTTTATTTTAATAATAGTTATTATTCTACCATTAGTATGACCCCATTCAAAGAAATATATGGTTGAAATTACTGATCTTCATTTTTTTGGATTGATGTTGGAGAGTTAGCTTCTTAGAGACTATAATTGGTGAAGATAATGATACATAAGGTTCATGTGATCTGTTTGAGTGAATAAAGATATCACATGATAATTATAAACAATATATTGTTCATAAGAGTAGGAATATGGAGTTAGAAATTGGTGATCATGTGTTCATAATGGTTATTGTAGGAAAAAATCACCTATCATGGGATTATAATTTCTCTCCAATTTCATGTTCATTTAGTGGTGTTAGTGCATGTTTTATTTTTTGTGTTTTTATTAACACTTCACCCTTAGATGATTTGGATTTATGAAATCATCCATTTATACCACCTTCTCTAGTATATTCATGATAATTCTTATGTCATCGACTAAGGTGAGATAGATGTTGAGGATAATTTTAATTTTGATGAGTGGCCTATTTATATTTAATAATTTTAAGAGGATTTGTTTTATGAGTGTTCTATTATTTTGGTTTGTGTTCCATGGCGGCATAGTGGTTTAGAGGAGTATACTTGGTAGTATGAGTTGAATATTCACCCTCAATATCCTAATCTGTTTGATGTTTTATTTTTTTGAATTTTATGTATAAACTTTTTTGATTTATGATATAATGGATAGTGGTACATGTTTATATTCATTATTATTACAATTTATGGTTTTTTTTCTTTATATAAAGATATTATTGAAAGGTACTCCTAGAATGGTTGTTTGGTTTCCCACTTATCTGTCTTTCCTATGGGTTTGTTTTAAATTATTGAGGATGATAATTTTTTGAGAGGTATATGATATATGAGATCCATTTGTTTCAATCCCTTCCCTTGTGTTTTATGATTATGAGAGGTCTTGGGAAGGGATAAAATATTATAAATTGTGTTAATCATAAATTTTAGTTTCGAATTAGGATTGTAGTATGAGCTAGTAGGATAAATTGTTTTTTATTCCTAGAGGTGGAACTTTTACCATAGACATGGTATTTGGGTAAAGGAGGATAAATGTGAGTTTTTGGTGTCCATAACTCCATATATGTATCTATTATGTGGATATCATTTTCACCATAAATCTTAATGATTAATTTTCTCTATCACTATTAATTTGAGGATAGAGGTGGAAAGGTTTATTGGATTATTCCACAGGCATATCCTAAGGTTATAGGATCTAAAAAAGTTATATGTTGTTTATGTTATATATTATTAGGGGTGGGTTATTATTATAACCCTTGCAGCATAGAATCCCTTACTACACTATAGTTTTGGTGAAAATCCAATTGGTTATGGAATGGTTAAGGGGGTTGTATCATGGTTTTGTTAAATTAAATTTTGTATAAATTTGGGACGTCTCTCAATATTTTCAGATTTTCGCTTTTCTCTATCATACCCTTGGAGATCCGAGGGACTTTTTCAAATAATTTTATCCCATTTTCTAGGATTTAGTAATAGGGTTTTAGTGATCGATATGTGGGTGATCTTAGGTGAGTTTTCTCTCTTCTCCATTTTTTCTACTCTCTCATGTTTTCTCATTATATACTATAGAGTCTTATTTACTTTTAATTATTGTGAGAAATTTTTTTAGTGATTTTTTGTTGGTCATTTATGTGATTCTATCCTTGAGAATTAAGGTATTCTTTGCAGAAATATTTATTAGAGATCTATAGATTTTTCATCTTTTTATTCTCAAAAAAATGTCAGAAGTATGGTATTGAGATAGGGTATTTGTAACCTTTATTTTGTTATTTGAAAGTATGAGATTATTAAAATTTAGTTTCTTTTGGGAATAGTTTAAGATTCCCTAATAAATATAAAAACTATGATTAATAATGAACTAAAAGGGTATTGTGGTCGTATGTAGTGATTCTATGTTGATGATTCCTCTTTATATTTTCTAGATAGTGTGATATTTGATTTCAATGAATATTTTTTTAGGTTATTAAGATTGATATTAATGAAATTTATTAAACAATAGAAAACTGGAAAATATAAATTAAATAATGAAATAATAATTTTAATTTAATTACTATTATTTCATGTAAATAGTTTAATATAGAAGTGCTTCTTGAGTATGGTTATTAGTTGTTTATTATCCATTTATACTTATTAATTTTAGGTTTCTAATTTATGAAATCTAAAAATAACGAATTAATTAATTTAATATGGTAATAAAAAAGGTTATTTGATGGAGATCAATGTTAGGGGCTATGTTAGCCCGTTATTTATTTTTAAAGGATTTTATGCCTTTGAGTTATAGGATTGGTTTTCCCTTGGGTTTTCTATTCAAAAAAATACATTATACATATGTATGTAATTTCTTTTGTAATTAAAATATTTGTATGAATTTTTGTAAACCTAGTGTGGTTTGGATAATACAAAAGGGTTGGATGGCCCAAATTGAGATTTAGGCTTTCTTAATACCTATATTTGATATGAGGTTGATGTTGGGATAGATGATATCTGTAGAGAGTTGGTCTTTCATGTTTCTAGATTATTATGTAGATTGGTTGATAAGTACAAGTTAAGAGTAATGATTTCCTATATTTCTTTTCTATTTCATTTTATGGTTAGCTTACCTGATGGTTTTTTTTATTTTCAACTACCCATAATAGTTTCCCTTTGCACCCTGAGTCGTCTTTACTTATAGTATTTCATGTTGAGTCATACAATACTTGAATTATAGAATGGTAAAATAAATTATAAATTAACTAATGGGATGAGTATTGATGATGGTGGTTATGATATATACTAAATAAAACCAATAGGATAGTTAGATTTTTTCTCTTGGATCATGGGATGGGAACATAAAATTTGAATATTAATTTTCAAAAGCATGATGGATTGTGATGAAATATAATGATTTAAACTAGAATTCTTTGTGGGATTAATGAATGGATGGTAATTTCTAGTTAATGGATAAAAAAATTATTGATGATTGAATATTGATGATGGTGTGATTATATGATATCTTTCTTCCTAGAAAATAGCAGTAGAATTCAGGTGTCATGTAGGATGATAAATGTAGTTTAGTGTAATGCTAGGAAGTTTCCCTTAGTTGGTTGGGTGATATTCTATTCATTCTATTTTCTAATTTCATAAACTCTACCACACGAGTTGGGTGGGTAGTCGATGATGATTTTTTTGGGTTCTAAGTGTTTTCCCTAACATCTAGGTTAGTGGGAGAATATATATCTAACTTTTCCCTCTTTCATGCACTATCTTCCTATATAGTATAATTTTTTCCCAATATCAAGGTTTTGACATTATTTTTTAAAATTGGAATTTTTTTTATTTCATAAGCAATGAGAATATTATATTTCTCATCTAGGGAATGGTCTTCTCTGTATTATAAGGATGGAATTTTTAGATAAAAACTATTTGAAATATTTATCATCATCTTTTTAACAATAGTAGAATCATCCAACTTCTCACCAAATTCCCAAATATTATTAACAATATCATTCACTCATGTTAATTAGTTATCAATATTTTTATTCTCATACATTTTATTATCCTCAAACCCACTTATATAAATTTTTAATTTGTCTTCCCTAACTTTAACATTACCATCATAGATATTTTTAATTTATCAAAAAATCTCATAGAATTTTGGAGTCCCGTGACTTATATAAATACTTTTTTAAGAGATAAATCAAAATGGGATTTTAAGCATTTATATCCACTTATATATTTATATATTCAATAAAAAATAGTATCACCCTCAATAATGGGTGTAAATCCCACTTTTTTCATCTCTTACTTCCATACAAAGTGATAAGAGGTAAGGAAAAATTCTATTCTTCTATGATAATTAATTACATAAACACTATATACACCTTTGATATTTATAGAAATTAAATTATCTATAATCAGTAACTTTTTAAATCATTTAGAGAAACCTAGATTATCTATGATACCACTTTTGGATCCCAAGTCAGTTACGTACCACTAAGAGGTGTTGAATTAGTGGTACACATTTTGAAACTTTTTCTTTTTAATTTACAATATTAGATTACTTAAAGTACTTATATTATCACTCTATAATTACACATACTCACATGAATGTAATATAAAATAAATAACACTGAAACATGAGTATTTACATGTCTTTGACTTAAAATCTTACTCCTTTCTATGATTTGTTAGATGTCGCAACCATGAATTCTCTCCTATAAACCCACATGGTTACACTGGGGATCTTCCTGACCCCATTATCATAGAGTCCCACTATTCTTATATTTAATATTATACTAGAAAAATACATCTTCCCACTACCCACAACAACATGTTACAACCAAATAAGAATGATCTCCTTTTACTCTTGATTAATTCAGCACCACTTGAATTGATATTCCTACTCAAGCCTTTGAGGTCATCTATTTTTTTCAAGCTCACTTATTCAAGAAATTCAACTTCGAATGAACATGATTAGGTTCATTGGTCTTGCTAATTACTCTTTAGATATTCAATGATCTAATACTCCCTTGGATACTCTAATTCTTAAGAGCTCCAGTCCTCTTTTTCCTAAAAATATTTTGGATTCATTCTTTCTCTTACCTCCTAAATATAATAGTGAATAGGGTTCTCGATTATCAATTCTAAGATAAAATATTCATCTTATTTTATTCCTTTTTTTATTATTAGAATATCCTAAATAATATTCAAATATTTTTCACATAATAATTACAAAATATATAATATTTTAGGAAATTAAATTCATATATGTTTTTAAATCGATCAACATAATTATTGACTTTATTCTCTCATTCAATGTCATTTAAATATTGGTTATTTGTTCCCATATAAACCCCTAAAATACTCATGTTTCATTCCACCCATAAATCTCTAGAAAATATATAAATTTAAACTCAATTTAAATTTATTTTATGCATGCACGGATGAATGCATCAAAACCACATGGCTCCCCTCTATGGTGTGGAACACACAACCTTGATTAAATATCAAATTGATTCATTATACCTATTTTATATCATAATTCTATTTGAGTAATTAGGAAATTTATCTTCACAAAGATAAATATAAGGCATCACCTGATTTATGTTTTCTTCATTTTCATTAATAGATGCATCAGATGAGTGAAAATAACTCTTATAATGTATCTGATGACTCGTACAAAGATCCATAGGTGGAGGACTCATGCATATTGTGGAATGAATCATATGAAGTACTGAATTTCACATACATTAGTTGTAATTAATTGTAAAAACTTTTAATTTACTTCAAAATAACTTATATGAAGTGAGAAATTACTCATACATAATTTCCAAATGAGCCGTACATTTATTATGCCTTTTCCATTTTTCCATTATCAATGGTACAAACTCAGAGTTCCATACTTTATCCAAATCAATTCAGAAATTATTTAGTTCATCCAAATGAATTCTCAAACACCTTAAATAACTTCAATATATCACCCTAATAGTATACTTTACCGGATATAGTTTTATTCATGTCCAAATATCCATGGATGGATTCTCAAACTCTCAACCCGCTCCTTCTTCCTTAATATAGTTCTTTAATATCTCTACTAGATGGATTCTCCACATGAACTTAAAAAATATTATATAAAACACCACATCTTATTAAATGGTATTTTTATATAGTTTACTTGAAGGAAATATCATCAATCACCACATATAAGTGTTTTTATTTGAATATTTCTGGCCAAGTTCTTCAAGAAGGATAAAAACTTCAATGGCAGTAGCTTTATCATCCCTTCACATATTGACATCTTCTTATCATCATGGAATCCTTACTTCTTAAAAAAATAATATCCATGCATGGGAACATAAAAATATAAAAAAAATTCCCATTTCTGTATTAAATAATAGGAGTCTAAAATAAATGATTATTTTTTCTTTCTCTAGTTGCATATACTGAAAACTCAGGTACCATGAAATAAAACACGTTATGTATATCATGCCTGAAAACCAAACCATACACTATATAACATGATATATATTATAAAATTTATGTAAAATATCCTATCCCAACTGATATGAATCACTGATTACCAATCCTAACCTCTCACCATGACAACTAACCTTTGAGGAATAAACAAGAGAAAATTGACATCTTTAGTCTAACATGTATGTTATTAATAACTATATAGAATATCATGAATAAAGTATTAATATAATTTTAAACATTAATTTTTTTAATTTTAAGATGTTGTAACACTTTCCTACTATGGTTTTTTGTTATTGTTATGTGTAGATAAACAATTAATATTTACTCACCTCTTTCACCACTTATGTCTATGACATCATGATAAGATCACCAACCAATGGATTTCCTTTTGTAAATGTATATCCCATATTGAATCCATATATAGTATCAATTCCACCATCATACTCTAAATAATTTTTAAGTACCACTATAAATGATATACTTCATTTTTATATAATTGAAATAAACCATGAATCTCTAACCACAGTGATTGTAGCACTAACATGTCATTTCACAAACTACTATCTCCGATTATTGTTTTTTTCTTAGTACTTTTTTCCACGTGTCCTATGTTATTGAGAACCATATGATATGACACAACACACTTCCATTAATTCTAATCCTAACAAATCATATAAAGTATCAAAAAAACCCAAAAAACATTTACGAAACATGGGTCAGAATGGAATTATTGAAAAAATATGTCTCAAATTAGGTCTAAAAAATCTATATCACATTGATATTCTAAATATAAACTCACCACTTTCTTGATCAGGGATATCTTTGACACTACCAATTGAGGGTAATATATGATAAATCAATAATAATATCCAAAAATCCCTAAAAAATAGTTCTTCTGAGAAATTTTCTTAGGTATTTCCCTAGAAAATACTAAATAAATGTTCTCAAGGTCTATTGAGATACCATATTTATACCCCACATGAAATAATAATTTCACCAACCATTTCAAAAAATACCCTTAGATAACTTATTATATAATCAATTATCTAACAATATTCTAAAATAAATATTTATATGATTATCATGTTCATCATGTGTGTGGAAGAATGTAAGTTAATATTTAATTAACACAACCGCAAATAAGTCTATATATAGATTAAAATCTTATTAATAAAATATAATAACCCACCAAGTGAATTTATCTGTACAAAATAAAAATTTGTAAAATATAAGGAAATTAATATTAACTCATGATTATTATCCATAAAATATTCTCAACTCAAAAACTGATCTAATGATACCCATATATCTGAACAATCCAAAAGAAACTTTAATCACCCCTTACATGATCAATCTATATTTTCAACCCTAGGATGTAGAAACATGTTCTTCATTATTTCTTAGTTTATTATTTTATAATCTATATATAATCTCAATACCTTATTTATAATCATGGAAATAAACTGAATCACTCTATATTAATGTGGTATATATAATGAAAAATGTTATCCCAATGTTACTCAAGTGTTACCTTTATATCCATCAGCATTTTCAAAGATAAATTATAAAGAAGTATTTATATAATTTATTCTCTAAACACTATATCAATAATAAAATTCACCACTATCTCTAAAGGTAGTTATAAAAATTTCTCAGAAAATAATTCTCATAAATAATTGATGGTTGGATGGGGGATACGATATTTTGTACCCTTGACATTCCCATATAAAACCTGGCTATTTGGGGAATGATATCTCCCATAAAACTTAGTTCATATCCCCAATAGAATGAATTAATCCTTAAAATAATCTATGAATGTCCAAAAATATACTATTATATACATAAAATACTAGTATAATATATATTATAATTTATAAGTATTCTGAGAACATTTATCTAATAACTAATGTTAAAATCACTTTTAACATTGGTGATTATATAAATGATGTTAAAATCTTATAACTGCAATCTTTTAACATTATTTTTATAAAAAATACATTAAAACCCATTTAATTTTGTTTTAAAAAAATAACTCATGACCACCCTATTTATTTTTCACTATTGAAAAGGGTTAAAACTCTAATTATAATGAGTCTCCATTAAGATATTAAAATTAAAACACCATTTTCAGCTTCTTTCTCCATGATTCATCCTCTATCATCTATCTTTTAGCACCTGTATCACCCTTCTATTATACTCATCACAATTTAGATACCCTTTCTTTCCATCATTTTTGTTTTTTAGTATGGTTATCCCTATTTTTTGAGTTTGAACTTCATCTGATTATCATGTTTTTTAGTGCAATGTTTTATTTTAGGTATTTAGGTGTTTTTTTATTATTATTAATTATATTTTTTGTTAAATGTTGGAAGAATTTGTAATTTGATTAATCAATGAAAACATAATTGAATTCATTTTTAAATTAGTTTCCATTACATGTTAAAAAAACATAAAAACTTCATTTCTATATTTGGATTTAACTACTATGGTTTTATTTTTCAATAAAAATTCTATTTTTTATATATTCATTTACATGTCTATGTTTTTTATATATATGATAACATGTTTATGTGAAATAAATATATATATTCTTATACGTATCAAATTTATATATTAAAATGATTTATATAATTTAAATTTTTATGTGCATATATATTTTAAAATCATATGTTTTTTATTTAGATTTATATTTTTATATTCTTAAATTATTTAAATGTATATTTTTTAAATATTTTTATTTATATTTTTGTAATTAGAAGATTTATATTATATGTTTTATTTATATCTCTATATATTTTTTAAATGTATATATTTTAAAATTAAAATTATATATTTAAATAATTATACATATATATATTTATTTATATATTTATATGTTTTAAATGTATTTGTTTATATTTTTATATGTGTTCATTTTTAAATTTTATATGTTTTTATATGTTTTAATTTTATATTTTTATGATTATATGTTTATAT
This sequence comes from Viscum album, assembly GCA_963277665.1. NCBI lineage: Eukaryota > Viridiplantae > Streptophyta > Magnoliopsida > Santalales > Viscaceae > Viscum > Viscum album. The sequence continues at coordinate 1,060,273,937 of OY728133.1, forward strand.
ATTTTGTATTTATATATGTCTGTTCATATTTATAGATGTTTATATATAATTTTACATACATGTTGTACATTTATTTATTTATATATAGGTTTAAATATTTTAACATACTTTTAATTTGAATTTTTTTAAGGATATTAATTGATTATAATTTGAAAAATATAAGGACAATAAATGATGAATACAAGAAAGGAGTTGAAATTTTCTTAGAATTTACTAAATGGAATCTTGAAAAATGAGAAAAAAATTCAGTACATGTGTGATGTGTTTGAATATTAGAGAAATAGGGTCAAGAAAAATAAAATATCATTTTATTTTCAATGGTTTTTATCGAATTTATACACATTGGATCTAGTGTGGTGAAATAAAAAATAATTCAAGATATAACATTGATTGAGAAATGTTATATTAGAAAAAGTATCATATTGATGAATTAATTCATGATTTAGGCTTTATAGCCATTTAAAAAACATAAAATATTGAATGATTTTATAGAGATACTAAAAAACCATTATTCCCTAACTTTAAAAAATTTACATTGTTATTAATAGTTGTTATATTTTTTAGCTTAAAATAATGAAATGGTTTGGGTGGAGAAAATCACTAAATTTATATAAATTTTGAAATTGATTCTTCCAAAATAAAATGAGTATCTATATTTTAATATTGATGGAAATAAAATATTATGCCCAATGGGACATGGGTATAAGAAAATACAAGCCTTCCCTAATAACTGAGTGCTATATATATGTGAATATAAAGTTTTATCAAAAAAAATTAAATGTGGCTCATCATAATATAAAATAGATGACAGATCAAATTTTGATTCATCCATAATGACCAAAACTAATCCTCTTAGTAATAAATTCTATAATTTTAGAATAATTCCCTATATGAATTGTTTACTTGAAAGCTCAAATGAAAAAAGGATCCTGAGATGACAAAAAAATGAGAAAATTTATATTATAAACCTATATCACAAGAATAATTCTCCATAGTGGAAGAGATTTGATCAATAACTTCATTATTTTAAAACAAAAGAAATAAATCTTAGAAAGGTACTATGCATAGATGGAATAAATCCATATTGGATCTGTTGTTGATAGTATAGTTCATGGACTATTATTTTATTAATTTACAACCTATCTCCATAGATATGTATGATGAAAATGTAATGGGTAGTCAGGATGTGTGGCCACTAAGAGGGGCTGAATAAGTGTTTAGCTATTTTTATGTTTCCTTATTCTAAAAATGACCTTCACCACCTATTAGAGATAATTGAATATGCTTAAACACAACATAAAAATACACCCAGAGGAACATATGAATTTACAAGTTTCACTAATCAACAAGATTAGCTTGTCTTTATTATGATCTAGAAACAATCTAATATCACACAATCCACTAGAAATTAATCCTCAGGGTTACATAAATTAGGTTATATCCATCACTTACATTTCACTTTAGTCCTTTGAAAGTTCATGTACTTATTTTTAAAAATGGGTTTCCTAGACCCAACATGTGTCTGTACAGTGATTTCAACTACATGTATATAGTTTGATATATACATGTGTTTATCTTACTATAATTTTTTTCTACACATATGTGTCCTCAATATTTATAGTAATTTCCCTAGATTAAATGTTATATCAAAAGCTTATAGTAGTTCCCATACTATAATGAGAACCTAGAGATACCATCACAGTAATCTTAAAGTAATGTTATATGGTTCTTATACATCATACTAATAGGAAAAAAATGATGTGTGACCGTTAGGTGGTGTTGGATCATAAGCATTGATACTTATTCTTATGAATTTTACACTTGGTGATCTAGAGTAGATGACATTATGAGGACATACTTTCTAATAGTAACAGAACTTGTTTTAGGTGTTATTGGTTGTTTCTATCAGCTAACATGTATATTGGTCTCCTGAATTGAGATCATTATCAATGTGTTCTATTTGATCACATACACTAATTCATGGAAAAAACCATGACATTGAATTTTTGCTAAGGTTTTTTTTTGGGTGCATCGTTGGTTTAATGACCAAGGTAGAATTTTTCATTTCCATGTAGAGAAAGTGATATCTCAGACCTAATTGATTAGTATGGTAGTACATTTATATATCTAACAACATAGTAATTGATGGTATGTTTGTCCAGTCAGATCAACAATTAATAAATCAATAATGGATGATGACACAATCTGTGCATATTATTTTATGATATATCATGGGATATAGATATTATATTACATGGTACATGTTCGTAGAAATGGTTATTATCTCTATGAATTTTACTTATCTCCTTAGGGGTCTTGATGAGTTTCTATGCACTACTCTGGGTCTATAAATAGTTTTCAGTGCTATCAAAATACGTTCCTAGAGGGTCACATGCAATAGTTTACTCAAGAGACTTCCCTATTCTGGTGAATAGGTATATAGGACATTGTGGGCCACATAATAGGGTCTGAGTGTTTTATAAGTATTATCGATCTCCAATGAATAAATAAATTCATTATTATTAGACTATAGAATAATTAGGTTGGATTTATTTATTAATAGTATTCAGAAGGTATTAAGTGAATAAAAGGAAAAACATTATACGAATGAATATTATTTTAATATTCAAGATTTGTTTAATATTTATAGGAATAAAAAGTCTAATTAATGACTTGATTTTATCATGAAATATATTTATTATATATTACAAGTAAGTGATAAAATATAAATGATGTTTATGAAATAGTTATTTTGTTATAACAAATCATTTATAGGTTATTTAGTGAGACTTGGATATATGGGGAAGGGGAACCCTTTTCTTGTATTTTGCACAATTACTGTATAAGTATTGGAGAAGATATTTTCCAATGACTATTCATTACAAAATAATTGAGAGCTTCTCTCTCCTCCTGAGACCTAGAGATTGAAAGGCTATCTCTGAGCGGTTGATCTAAAAAATCATTTTTGGATCGAAGGGATGGGATCAAAGTGATCACTACAATGTCAAAGAAATATTCAAATCTCTTCCCAAGAACATGTAATTTGACAATCTCTATACATACGGGATCTTGAATCACGCATGGAATATCTAAAGGGGTCTGATCTTAGATCCTTCGAGTAATAGTTTCCAGTGATGAGCTGCTATCGAGCGTGCGTCAATTAGAAGGAGGTAACCATTCAGTTTAAATTTTTATGCTTTTAAATATTCATGTGAGATCCTCAGAATTTATTAGGGCTCTGATCACTAGATATGAAAAGGTTTCATCACTTTATTGATGAAAAATTTTAAATCCCCATCCCACCATAATCTTTTATTCACCCTGGTATAAGAAATTGGTATTAGAGTGATCGTGTGAAATTTCTAAACTAAAAAAAATTATTTTCCATTGAATTATGTAGAGGGGTTTAATTTGGTTCTAATAAAAAAAATTCACGTAGACCTGGTATCAAATTTCCATTTTATATCCATCCAAATATTTTGAAATGGATCATTTATGGTTTTCATTCGAGTATTAATTTAAAAAATCGAATAACAACATATATATATACAATTATGTTCTTTATTATTAGTGAATTTGGGAGACCCCAAGTTTACCATTCATAAATAGGATAGAATATATTTTCTAGAACAATATCTTCCAGTGGGTTAATTCACATATAAAATCATTATTATTAAGATTTTCATTATAGGTTATAAAAACTAAGGAAGAAAAATTTTCCAAACAATTTTTAAGGGTGTTCGATGGGTGTTAGAAGGTGATAAAAGACCCACCTAATTTATTAAAAAATATAAAGTGGATAGTGGAGAGGTGAAGTGGACATAAAAAACAAAAAATAATAATATAAAATAAAATAAGGAAACCTTATATAGGATTCTATTATAAGCCAGTGGATTATTGAAAAAAACTTTTATCAAAGAAATAAAAAGGGGGAATGGTCCCTTCCACTGCCTAGTGCAGCGCCGTATGGCCACGTTTTATATTCAGTCTCTACCACCATCTCTAGTTAGTACATTCTCAACCTATTTTCAATCCTCATATTCCATCACCTACATCTCCTACTCATGTCATCATTCTCATTCCCCCTAGGTTTACCCTCATCGCCATCGTGGCTCCCCAAGAACCATGTCACCCTTCCATCTCACCCAAGGTCTTTACCACCCTTTTGTTCTGTTTTTGAGTTAACTGATGATGGGTCCCCTTGGTCCCTCATTGTCCTCCATCGTACTTCACCCCTATTACTCGCATTCCTCCCCTTCTGAGGTCATGTAACCTCGTAACCTCTCCAATTTGTGGCCCCTCTACCCGATGGGGAAACTACTCAAATATTTCTAATAATATCTGACCTAACCCACACCATAATGTGTCATGGAGGGTCTTCTCGGCACAAAGTAGCCCTGAACAAGCCTTCCCCAGCCCAAGATGGCCTGGGTGGGTTTGGCCTAGCCCAAAACGATCCTAAACGGGTTCGTCCGGACCCACAATGGGTGTGGGAGGGTTCTGAGCCCTGTGGAAATAATTTTAAATGTTGAAATTTAATTTAATTTAGTTTTTAAAAGTTAAAAATAATAATAATAATTTAATTATTAAGGAAATTAATTTAATATTTGAATTTAGTTAAATTAAATTTTTAGGCTGAAGAAAATAAATTATTTGAATTATATTAATTCATTTAATTTAGTTAATCCCTAGCCATTAAATTTATTTCAATTTAATTTTATCTTGATTTTATTTTACCCTGATGATTGGTTTTGAGTAGTGATTGATCATGTGTTTATCTATCTTATTTTATTTAATTATTTATTACCTACATGCAATGAATATTATATTTAATTTTTGTTATGATGCATTGCACATCATTATTTTTTTTGTTCAATATGTATAATGGGATGTGCATCCAATATTATCTTTATATACTTTGTACATACTAATCCTCCCTTGCCTGTGATTGAGTATTAATGTACTATTGGTGATGATGTTGTAAGGTGCACACCACACCATGATGAGGTAGTATCCCAGATGAGAAATGAAAACACTAGACTGGGGGTGAGTAGTGATACGAGTCAGGACTCAACTCACGTATGATACCCCTAGGTCATGATTTATCTATTTAATTTAATTGTATTAACCAATATTAGATGCTCAAGACCAGTCCTCTAATTCATTTCCTTTATTCATTCTTTATTATTTTATATATTTTTATTTCTCTGGGAAATACATAAAATAATAAACATAAAAATGCATAAATATGAGATGAATGTTTTTATATTAATGCATATTCATTTGTAAGTGTGACACCATAGTATGAACATATGTAATATAAACATATTATATTTACCATGAAATAATAAAAACCCCTCAATGAAATATAATTTCATGAATGCCTTTCATTGTTTACATTTGAACAAAACTGGGTGTATGGGGGGATCGTCAGCCCTAGTTGATGGTGTCTCCTACTACTTTGAAGTTCTTATGTAAATAATGGGTTGACTTAACTAAATATTGTCGAAAATTAATATTCATAGCTATATTTTTATCACTTTATAGGTAAAACATTGAGGAAATAAAGGTTACTATTCTAATAATATGGGACTTTCCTCAAAAGATCAAGGAACGGAGAGTTAATGTGGTTTCCTAGCCTAGTGGCTACCTTGGAACTCTTTGAGTAGTGGTGTATCCATACCTTGTAGACTATAATGATAGGTTTCAAGGATCCTTTCCACTATGACACTTTAACAATGGATTATTTCGATTCTAGTAGTGAGGTCTACAAGAGTTTGACAAAATAGTGGGGGACATTTAATGATTTAATTAATTAATTAATAATATCTAAATTGGTAATCAAGATAAAGTAATAAATAATAAAGTCTGTTTTTGGTATATAAAAATAGAAATCACCAATATCAATCAAACATTACCACTAAAATTCATACTGGATAAAGAAAATATCCTAACCATCTATAAATTCTAGGAGTGGTATAGACACTTGCGTATAGTATTATGCCAAGAGAGAAAGATTTATGTGTTGGATTCCTCACTCCTATAGAGCCTCCTCATGGAGCAATTAAGGGGTAAATATTAATGGAAAAATCATGTGGATGATGCACTAGATGTGTAGTGTATCATGTTGTCATCAATTTTTAGTCAACTATGGAAAATGCATAAGGATGAAGATACCTACAAGATACTAACTTATTTCCATCAATTATATCAAGAGAGATATTGGAAAGAAAGGTATGAGATATCTGGTGAATTTTATAGTTTTATAATAGTATAAGTAAACCAATAAAGACCTTATATAATCAATATGATCTGGTGTGTTGAGGGACTTGAAGCCCTTGTGTTCAATATGAACAAGAAACTAGTGACCAATATCATCCTTGGCTCTTTACCATCAATATTTTTGGATTTTATTGTTTATTATACTATGAATGACATGAAAAAGTATCTATCATACCTTTTGTATTAGTTTACTAAGCTCATAAAGATATAAAGAATACCAATTCTTCAGCCTTTTTGGTGAACAATAGGAGGAAGGAAAAGGCTAAGGGGTCTAAGGCTATGTCTAAGACAAAGGCACCGATATACCATCCTTCCGAAAAGACAAATATAAAATTGGGAAATTGTAACAGGATGTATTCTTTTCATGTGGCAAGAAAGTCCACTAGAAGAATAATTTTGGAGTAGGGAAAAATAATCAAGGAGATACTTCTACTTCATGTTTTTCTTTATTCAGTGCAATCTGTATTTACCTACAAGTTGGGTATCACATATAGCATGTGGCTCACACATTTGTATTTAAATAAAGAACCAAGTAGATTCTAAAAGATTCCAAAGGGATAGGTCGATCTCTAATCTACGAATAGTGCAAAACTAGCATCATTATTAGTGGGATATTATCATCTCACTTTTCCCAATGGTTTAGTTCTTGTATTAAATAATTGTGATTATGTTTCTTCAGTTGTTAAAAACATAATATCAGATTCAAGTCTAGACAAAATGGGATTTTATTTAAATTTTGGAAATAAATGTTATATGTTTTATAAGGATAACTTGTGTTATGGTATGGATCATCTTACCAATGGATTATATATATATGAACTCGAAAACCATGTAATAGAAATTAATGGAAACTCATTGAACATGGCTCATAAAACACCCACCTATGGAACATCGGTCTTATTAATGTAAATGATAATCATTTAAATAAATTACATCAAGCTAGTTATTTATAATCAATTTAGTTAAACCCCCTAGATGTATCTCATGACATTTTACATAGTAAAATTACCAAATTACCCTTATTTGGTAAAGGAGAAAGAGCCATTTAATTGTATGGATTAATTCATACTCACATATGTTGTCTGTTTCCTGTAGAGTAAAGTGGTGGGATTTATTACTTCATTACTTTTACCGATGACTATAGTAGGTATGGTTATAACAAATTAAGGATAAATAAGTCAAATTCCTTCAAGATGTTTAAAAAATATCAGCATGAAGTATAAATCTAGCTTGGTAGGAATATTAATGAACTTCACCCAGACTAGGCATAGATTATCTTAACCAAGTATTAATTGATCATATAATGGAGTGTGGGATAATATCCCAACTTAATCCTACTTCTAAACCTTAGCGATATGGTGTTATTTAAAGGAGGATTCAAACCTTTCTTGACATGGTCAAATAAATGATGATTCATAAAACCATACCATTATTCTTTTTGGGATACACCTTGAAGAAGGTAGCATATACCCTTAAATGAGTACCACAAAATGATACATATGGCATTCCATATGATCTATGGTATGGAAAGAAACCCAGTTTATCACACATAAATGTATGGGGATGCGAGTATTTTTTCAAGAATATACCTAGTGACAAATTAGTATCCCAAGGAATGAAGTGATTTTTTATAGGTTATCCTAAATAAAATAAAGGGTATTTCTTATATGACCCTTCATATAAGAAAGTGATTGTGATAATGCATGCCATATTTCTGGGAAGGGTGCATTTCCATTAAAAATAGTTGGAAAAAGATTAACTTCAATGATGTTGATACACCAGATGTATGTTAGGTGGTATGGGAACAATATACATAAGATACAGTGGGGGTGAATATGTTTTTGAGACACATGTACTACAAAGTTCAACTAAATAGGTTACAGAACCAGAGAATTATGGTTTTATTTTCATTGAGTTAGGTGACACATTACTTCTTAAGAATGATAAACCTATAACCCATAAATAAGTAGTAGAAGTCAAGTATTCTAATAAATGGAAATAATCAATGGTTTCTAATATGGATTCCATGTAGCAGAATCAAGTTTGGATTTTTGTAAGCCCTCCAGCTAATGTAAAATCTATTAGGTAGAAATGGGTATTCAAGAAAATTATAGACATGGATGGTAAGATAAATACCTATAAGTAAAGATTGGTAGTGAAGGTTTTTAGGAAACTTCAAATCATAGACAATGAATTATGATAAAATACATCAAAATATTACTTGAAAAAGTAGCCTTACATGATTATGAGATTTGGAAAATGAATTTCAAAACTTATTTTCTAAATGGAATGTTGGTTGAAGAAGTTTATATAACTCAACGCAAAGGCTTTTTTATGTAGAATAATTCCAATAAAGTATGAAATTTATATATATCCATTTATGGAGTGAAGCAGGCATCACGATCCTAGAATGTACATTTTAGTAAGGCTATAAGAGAGTATGGTTTCATCAAGAATGTAAGGGTGCAATGTTTATATAATAATTTTAATGGGAATGTCATCATTTTCCTAGTATTTTATTTTGATGAAATATTAATTATAGGAAACAAAGTGAATGTCTTATAGTTAGTTAAGACATGGTGAAATGAATGATTCTCTATGAAAGACTTAGGTGAGATAGCCTATATTCTAGGGATTAAGATCTATCAAGATAGATCTTAGAGGCTACTTGGGATAAGACAAAGCACATATATTGACAAGGTAATTAAAAGTTACATTATGTAGTAATCCAAGTGTGGGTTTTTTCATTTTCACATGGTATCAATATCTCTAAGAAAATGTTTCCATGAATATAGAAGAAGATTTAAAGGATGAGTATAATTATTTATGCCTTGGTAGTGGGATCTATCATGTATTCCATGATGTGTACTAGGTTTGATGTTTCGTTTACTTTATGAATGGTGGTAAAATATCAAGATAATCTAAGAGGGATGTAATGGGAAACATTTAATATTATCCTAAGGTATTTTATGTATACAAAGGATATATTCATGGTATACGGAGGAGATGAGGAACTATTAGTTAGAGGATGAACTAATTCCAATTTCTAGATATATCATGGTGATATTAAATCATATTTAGGATATGCATTTTTTTTGAATGGTGGTATAGTGAGATGTATAATCTTGAAGAAACCTATGGTTTCTATCTCAATAGAATAATCTGAGTATATCATGTCTTCCAATACTATTAAGGAAGCACTCTGGATAGATATATTTGTCTCAGAACTTTATTTTATTCCTACTAGTATGAACCATATTCTAGTTTATTGTCATAATATTGTAGTAGTAGTTCTTGAAAAGAATTTTAGTTCACAATAGAGGACAAAGAATATGCTTCATAAGCTACATCTCTTGAGTTATTTTACATAGATAGGGGTGTTACAGTTATAATATTATCCATAGAGGATAATGTGGAAGAACCACCGAATAATTCCATATATTAGTAGAATTATGATTCTCATATGAGAGATAATAGGTTGACACATGTAGATATTGGCACTAGTGAAAGTGGGAGTGTTGAAAATGGTTTCCCTAAACCCAACTTGTGTATATACACTAATAACCATTACATGTATATTGTTTAATATATATTCATGTTTTTATCTTACCAAAATAGTGTTGATAATTCAACTTTCACTATATTTATGGTAATTTAATTAAATTACAAGTCATATTAAAATGTTATAGCCACTCCCAAGTAATAATTATAACCTTTAGATACTATGATAGTAATCTTAAGCAATTTCATATGGTCCATATATTGCATAATGTCAAGAAAAAGATTATGTGTGACCATCAGGTGATGAGGACTCATGGGAACTGAGACTTTTTCTCATTAAGTTCACACTTGGTGATCTTAATTAAATGAGATCCTGAGGGCAGACCCGCCAATAAAAACACCACATGTTTCAGGTGTAATTGGTTGTTCATATCTATGAACATGAGAATTGGTCTCCTAATTTGAGATCATTATCAATGTGTGAAATTTGATTATGTACTTTGATGCAAAGTAGAAACCATGACATTTAATTCAAGGAAAGGAAACTTATGTTGGGTGCATTAGTGGAGGTATGGAAATGATTGATGATCAAGATAGAATTTTTCACTTCCAAGTTGAGGAAGTGATATCTTGGGCCTAGTTGATTGGGATGGTAGTACCTTCATAAATCCATGTCGATGGTAGTAAAAGGTAAGTATTTATAGTTATATTAATAAATAATAATGTAAGAATGGATGATGAAGTAATTTGTACATCCTTCTTTATGAGATATCACAAGATAAGAATATTGCATTACATAGTGCACATTCGTAAGGATGATTATGACTTTTACTTGTCTTTTTAGGGGCCTTTAATGGTTTATAGACTCCTCCCTTAGTATATAAATAATATTCACTACTACTGTTATAAGTTATTATATGGTCACTCATAATAGAATATTCAATAGTATTCCAAATTTTGGTGAATAAGTATATAGAAAATGGTGGGCCCAACCATAAGGTATGATAGTTTTCCATGTATTATCAATCACCAATGAATAAATAAATTCATTATTATTTCAGTATAAAATAATTGGGTATAATTTATTTATTAAAATTATTTACAAGGTATTAAGTTCATATGTGGAAAATATTTTATGAAAAAAAATATTATTTTAATATTCACTATTCATTTAGTATTTGCGAGAATTATAAGTCGAGTTCAAAACATGGTTTTATCACATAATATATTTATTATATATTAAAATTAAGTGATAAAATATAAAGGATGTTTAGGAGGTATTTAGTTCATTATTTAGTGGGTGTTGAATATACGAGGGCCTAGGAACCCTTTTTGGGTATTATGGAAATCCATAATATTAGCAGGGGAGAATCTCTTTTCTAATGACTATTCATTCCAATAGAATTAAGAGATTATATCTCCTCCCTAATAATATGGATATAAAGTATTCATCTAATTTTTATATCTAAGGATTCATTCATGGATCAAAGGGATGAGATAAAAGTGATTGATGTGATGTTGAAGGAATCGTCGATGCTCCATGCTAGCACCTAGAATTAGATGATCGACATACATGTAGATTCTTAAAGCATGTGTGGGTGATATATAGGGGTTTATACTTGGATACTTCGATCAATGGTCATCAATGATGAGGTAATATAAATCATGTTTCCATTCAAATTAGGTAAGAATTCATTTTAAATTTTTATTCTCTAAAATATTGATGTGAGATCTGATCGTACCACGATCCACTGTGTTATTTTCACCCTTACACCATTGTATTAAAGTGAATTTATATTATAAATTCAAAATATAATAAAAAAATGCACTTTGTAACACCCCAAGATTTTATGAAAAATATTATTTTAATTTCATTAATGTCTTTTGTTGTATTCTACACCAAGATTACCTTGCACTATACGCAACACTATATTAGCTTGCAGTATACGCAACACTATTCTTGGACCGTGTTACACACAATTTTGATAATAGTTATTCTACGCAACATTGAGTATATATATATATATATATTAAATGTATAAATTAAATATGGTTGGATTTTGTTATACGAAACAACGAAGGATTCTTTCACAACACGCAACCCTGACTTGGCTTGCATTACACACAATCGCGACCTTCCTCGATAGCGTGTGTTGTACGCAATACCGGGTTTTAATAAACAATGTTATATTATTATAATATTGTCATGAACTAGCCGTTATGAATAATATTAACTAAATTTTAAATTTTATAACATTATTATTCATCTTACACATTTCTAGAACATGGTATAAGAACAAAATAAATTTTTCGGGTAAAATAAGTATTTTTCAAAAAATGCAGTTTTGCCGCCTTTGGATGGCGCACCCAGTTTAAATCTGGTTTTTGACATGTTTATAAGTTCAATTTGACAAAATAAAATTATTCTTTGGAATCAAGAAATAAAAATTTACTTTGGATAAAATTTTCATATTATTCTGGTAACTTTCACATTTTAATGAATAGTAAAAACAAGCTATATTTTAATTAAAAACAACTTTTTTCATCGTAATATATTATGTGGTTAAATTATAATATTGAATGGTTTTAAAGTATAAATAGAATATATTTTTACCATTTAAAATGATGTATGTCAATAGCATTGATTTTACCTTGAATTCGTAAGTTAAATCAATTCAATCTTTTGCAATGTTTTAAACAAAAACCCGTTTTTATTCGACAACGGGATTAATTTTAATTTAATTTCTGCAACTTCTGTGTTTTGAATTTTAAAAAATTAATTCCATATTTGGAATCAGTGGGTCCAAATTATGTTAATAGGATACTTTTTATTTTTGGGAATTATGAATAGTAACTACGGTAAATTTTATTTACCATAGTTAAAGGTAAATTGGGTAATTAAGGGTAAATATAATATTTTAAAATTACCCTAACAAATGTCAAAATTCTATTGGATGACTAAAAAACGACCTATATCACCTAAGGGTCGGATTAGATTAATTTAATTAAATTTTTTCAATGAAACTAATTTAATTATTATTAAAACCAAAGAATGTGACAACATGTCGCTTTCTTAAATCTTATAAGTATAATAATTTTAATCTAGTGATAAACTTCATGAAACTTCGAACATGAATAGTATCCAGAAATCTAATACAATTATCTACATCATAGGAATTTATTTAGAATTTTTAGGGATTAAATAATTAGCATTTATTATGACAGAAAGATGATGCAGTAATTGTCTTATTAATGAAATATTGACAGAATTGATGTTATAAATGCCCAAATAAATGTAATTTGAGACTTTTTATGACTTAAACTAATTTTCTAGGTTACTATGATATATTATGGTTTATTTAATCAACTTTGTTCGAACATATAATTCTGTTATGACTTTCACAAAAAATCATATATCAAATAGTGTCAAAATTGACACAAAATAGTTTTTAAATCAAATATTATATTATTAATTGTTATTTTATTCCTAAAAATCTAAGGTTCGGCCAAATGACTTATATAAGGATATATATATTAATAATAAACAATTTTGGGTTCGTTTGGCATGTTATAGTAAGTGTATTAACCATATAGTAAAAGAAAACAAAAAGATACGGTAAAAGTTAAATTATTTAACTTAGAGTTAAATCTAATTGATAAGGTTAAAATAATACCCTAAACTTGTCTAAATCCTGTTGGTTGATAGGATTTAGACCCATCCCCACTTTATCTTCGAAATAAGATCCTTTGGAACCATTATAAACCGATTTTTACATTAATATAAAATAATATTTTGAGGTATTCCTAAGGTGCCCCTCTCCTCCCTTATAAAAGGACACCTCCTCCCCCTCCTCATCACACAAATTTGAGCACTCAAGCTCGGCCAACCCCTGCCATTTTCTCCTATCCACTTCCCTAGAATAATCCTAGAGGTCCTGGTCTTCTTCAAAGACCAATCTTAGTTCCCTAAGTTGAGGATTCAAAGAGGCGTTCCAAAGAAGAGGTAATATCCATTACCGATCTTTTCAACTTCTTTCTTCTTCAACTTATTCTTCTTTAGTTGTTTCATGATAAAGTAATAACATCAGTATTTCTTATATACTTATATGTTATTATAAATATGAAACAACTCTAATTAACCTTCTATCCATCCTACGGAAAAAGGAAATCATCGCGCGTGCGTACGTACGGAATACCGTCTCCACGCCGTGGTGTAATCTATTTTCCGCCACCACCTTACATGGATGGGTATAATGGTGTAAAGAATAACTATACACAGTTATTAAAACATCATATTGATTCTGATATCTTTTATAATCCACTCCAATTCAATTCAATATTTATGGAAATGATATCATCGCTCATGCGTACGTACGGACTACCGTCTCCACGACGCGATGAGATTCATTCTCCATGTTAACCATTTAAGAATGATTATAAAGTATATATAAGAAATAATAATGAAATATATGACATTATAAAGCTACTGGATTTATGTATATATATATATATATGTATGTCATCTACTTACTTCCATTTCAAGACAATAAGGAAAGGAAAACAGCGTTCATGCGTACGTACGAACTACCGTCTCCATGAACGGTGTTTTTCATTTTATTTATCTATCTATTATATATATATATATATACTGAATATATATGATATATAAATCATATTTTATATTCTTGAAGTAAGTAAATCATGATATAAGTAATAATGATGTCAAGAACAACAAGTCAAAACACCTACGATAAATGAAACGATTTTACCCAAAACGCTTCTTTAACATGGAATTTACAAAAGAACGGGTAATATAATGTCATAAGTGAACCATATATGATATCATAACAATGAATATGATTCTGTAATAAGTCAATGACATTATTTAAATCATTATACAGGATGTTCGGACACATACGAAGAAAATCGGACCTAAGGTAAGGGAAATATCCCAATCTCATTTTTATCCGAGATTGTTTATACTTTGGTATTTACTGGGTTGTATTTTATCATCCACATCCATGTTTTCTCAATATGTAATATTATTTGCATCCACCTACAATTGTTTAAATCCAATTTTACCCTTCTATGAGTTTTTAGTAAAGGATATGAAAGGAATCTTTTGTCGTTTTTCGTACGAGGTACTTTTTTACTTTTCCGACAAAAGTACGAAGAATGTTTTTTTAACTTATACGACATGAATGGATTTTTAAAACAATATTTCCAAGAAGCATAATTTAAAAGTTTTCAAGTTTATTTTTAATCATCTTCTTTTAGTTTAAAGTTTTATGACATGTTAAGAAAGGAAAAATGTTTTTGAAGAAGAAAGGATATTTTCCTCAAGAATGGAGTTCAAGTGTTTTATCAAAATTATTTTTCCATCAAAGATAATAAAGGGTTCTGTTTTTATCCCTATTATTAAATTGATTTGATTATGTTGTGATAGAATTATTTTTATGAATTCCTTTATCTTATATGAATTGTTTTATGATGTCATGTTGTTTAAGAATCCCATTTTTATTACATGGGTTACGCTATGATGTATGGTTTATGATTATGTGGCACACATAAGAAAGGATTCATTATAAGATGGGTGGGACCTATATCTCCCTCCAATGCATTGGGTAAAGATTTTATATCTCATGAGATAGACAGGGCTGGAACGGTAGGTTATACCGGTTCAGTGAAACAGGACTGAAACGAGGGTTACTCGATTCAGAAAGGGACTTTGTCCACTAAGATAGTCTTGAAAATGAGTCTTGACTAACAAGAAATGATTCTCTATGATTATGTGTGAATGCCACAAAGTTTCATGTTTTAAGTTATGATTATTGTGATTACATTTCACTACCATGATTTACCCCATGTTATGAAATTATGATCTCTTTTGCAGGTTAGGATTTCCAAAAGTTATGTGCTTATGTATATGATGTGATTGATATTTCTTTTGTTTACCCTTACTGAGCATTTGAGCTCACCCTTTTATGTTTTCTTTTCCCCAGGATATAAAGAAAGGTTTTAGGTAAAAAAAAAGGAAGGTCTTTATGGGAGATTTTGAAGATCTTTCACCACGATTAGAAGATTATATTCCGAGTTTCCAAAGACACTAAACTATTACGATCCTTGTGTGTGTGTTTTTTTTGTTATGTACTAAGTATTCCGCAAATGTAATGTAATGTCCATGTACGTTAAGCTTCGGGTCTCTACAGTTGGTATCAGAGGAAAGGTTTAGTCAACCTTTGGAAACTAGGATGCGAAAACGTTAGTGAGATCCCTAGAGATATTTCTAAGGTATGTCTAGGGATGTCCCTAAGGATAAGTATACGTATAGGATATAGTCCTAGAACTATGGTAACAATATTAGATTAGACCAAAGATGTTATATATTGAAGTTACTCCCCCTTCATTATGATTTTTGCCTCTCACACTATCTTTTTGGGTTTTAGACGATGGCTGGAACCCGAAGGAACCGTGTTGATCAATGCAATGGACAATGCAATGATTGTCCTCCTGAAAAAACAAATGTTATGGGAGATGGAGTGCAAAATCTTATTGCTATACTTACACAAGATATGAATCATTCTGGACTTCCAAATGAGCAGAGAAGGGAACAATATTCTATTGAGTCCTTCATGAGGCAACGTCCACCTTCTTTCAGTGGGTCTTCTGATCCACTTGTTGCTGAACAATGGATCAGTACCACTGAAAAGATATTTTCAGTTCTTCAATGTTCTGAACATGATAAAGTCATCTTAGCAGTATATCATTTGGAAGGTGAAGCTGATCAATGGTGGAATCTTATCAAGAATACAAGGCAAAGAGATGAAATTGAGTCCATGGAATGGGACGAGTTCAAGAACTTATTTTTCAATAAGTACTTCCCTCGTATTCTTCGAACAAAGATGGAGAAGGAGTTTCTTGAACTAAAGCAAAAGGATGATGAATCTGTTGGTATATACGAAGCGAATTTTACAAGACTTGCAAGGTATGAATCTGGCATTATCATCCAACCTGAAAGTAAAGTTGATCGATTTTTCAGTGGCTTAAAACCAAGTCTTCGAAGGGAATTAGCTATAAGATACTTCAGTAGCTATGAAGAAATTGTGCGTTGTGCTATAAAGGTAGAAATGGAAGTTGGTGTTACATATCCATCTCATGGTTTTGACAAGAAATGAAAGATGGAGTTCAAGGAGAAATCTTAGAATAATGGTGAAAAGAAGATGGATGTTTCCTTATGCACAAAGTGTGGAAAGAAGCATGGTGGAGATTGTCTTAAAGGGACTAGAAAATGTTTTAAGTGTGGAAAAGAAGGTCATCGAGCAGCTGAGTGTCGAAGTAATGGAAAAAGGGTTTCTAATGATGTGAATAAAGCAAACACTGCAGAAAACGCACCACCAACACTTCAATGCTTCAAGTGAAAGGAAATGGGGCATTATGCTAATAAATTCCCTAATCTAAGGGTTAGTGATGATCAACATGAGCAACCACTGAAGGCAAAGGACAAAGGGAAGTCACATGCGATCACTATTGGCAATGTTGAATATGACAACGATGTGGTGGAATGATTAAGTGTTTATGTAATGGGATTCCAAAATAATGTTGTATCATTGAGTATTGCAATATTTATTGATGTGGTATTCAAAGTGATTGAGATATTTTTTTGGAAATAAGATGATATGCGCATAATGAAGGGAAAACGAGAAAATGATGTGTTTAATAGTATTCATGAGCTCATGATTGATATAAGTACTAAGTGATATCATGGTTTGAGTATATAGAATTTTGAGGATTTTGGTATGTGGAAAGTGTTAACTTTAAACTGCATTCATGTTTTCACTAAGGTATTCAAGAGAATACATGATTAAGGACTTTGAATTTTTGGAATGTGACCAACAAAACATATCTTATGATATATGGGGATCAACGATGGTATTAAATCTCTAGTAATCGTTTTCACTATGTTATGAGAGTGGACTGTAGTATTATGGATAAGCCTAAAGATTGAAATGGATTATGTTGGACATAAGTGAGTATTGTTTAAGTATAGAAGTTTTTTTCGATATTATTGATGGGATGTTATAGTAATGTAGTTTTAGAAAAAGGACAACCTGCAGGACGGGCGACAGCCCATCGCTTCGGACAAGGCTGTGGGAATCGAACCCACAACCGAAGTGCGACTGGCCTTTATCGCCAACCACTGGCCTACAGGAAGTCCCTGTTTAGTAGAAACTAGTTTTATTATATTAAGCAGTATGATATATGAAGTATAATTCCATTTTAGGAACCATATATGATTAATCTCACTATAGATCGACTTATGTATATAATTTTTTTTTGCTAACCTTTTGTTTGAGACAGATGGAATGACCCGTCATTCTATCACATGATCTGCTAACACTTCACGAATAACAAATTCAACTTCATTTATTTAAGAGATGAAGTGGAAATTGTTAAAGGCACGAACAACAGTGAGATTGTACCAAAATAAAGTAAGTATTTATTCTAATTCAAATTCTTTATCTTTAGGGAAATGATCTTGAAAACCTAAAATGTTGTCCTAGTGATCTTATATCTGATGAATCAGATGGTACCTTAGATCATCACAAATTTATGGCTTTGTGATTACTGGATTTTCCATAGCCATGTTCTCTACCACTCTCCATCAGAACATGATGGTTAGATTTCTCTTCCATATCCATATTTTCACCTATGTGGAAACCCAGTGATTAGTTTATTTGGGTAACCGTTATGTTTCATACTTTTGTTTTTAAAGATAAGTTTTGGTATTCCTTTTTACGATGTGGGTTTCTATCAAAGAAACTTTCAAATAGTAAACCATTTATAACCCCGACGAATTTCGAGGGCGAAATTCATTTTAAGGGGGGTAGAATGTAACACCCCAATATTTTATGAAAAATTTTATTTTAATTTCATTAATGTCTTTTGTTGTATTCTACACCAAGATTACCTTGCGCTATACGCAACACCGTATTAGCTTGCCGTATACACAACACTATTCTTGGACCGTGTTACACACAATTTTGATAATAGTTATTCTACGCAACATTGGGTATATATATATATATATTAAATGTATAAATGAAATATGGTTGGATTCTGTTATACGAAACAACGAAGGATTCTTTCACAACACGCAACCCTGACTTGGCTTGCATTACACGCAATCGCGACCTTCCTCGATAGCGTGTGTTGTACGCAATACTGGGTTTTAATAAACAATGTTATATTATTATAATATTGTCATGAACTAGCTGTTATGAATAGTATTAACTAAATTTTAAATTTTATAACATTATTATTCATCTTACACATTTCTAGAACATGGTATAAGAACAAAATAAATTTTTCGGGTAAAATAAGTATTTTTCAAAAAATGCAGTTTTGCCGCCTTTGGATGGCGCACCCACTTTAAATCTGGTTTTTGACATGTTTATAATTTAAATTTGACAAAATAAAATTCTTCTTTGGAATCAAGAAATAAAAATTTACTTTGGATAAAATTTCCATATTATTCTGGTAACTTTCACATTTTAATGAATAGTAAAAACACGCTATATTTTAATTAAAAACAACTTTTTTCATCGTAATATATTATGTGGTTAAATTATAATATTGAATGGTTTTAAAGTATAAATAGGATATATTTTTACCATTTAAAATGATGTATGTCAATAGCATTGATTTTACCTTGAATTCGTAAGTTAAATCAATTCAATCTTTTGCAATGTTTTAAACAAAAACCCGTTTTTATTCGACAACGGGATTAATTTTAATTTAATTTCTGCAACTTCTATGTTTTGAATTTTAAAAAATTAATTCCATATTTGGAATCAGTGGGTCCAAATTATGTTAATAGGATACTTTTTATTTTTGGGAATTATGAATAGTAACTACGGTAAATTTTATTTACCATAGTTAAAGGTAAATCGAGTAATTAAGGGTAAATATAATATTTTAAAATTACCCTAACAAATGTCAAAATTCTATTGGATGACTAAAAAACGACCTATATCACCTAAGGGTCGGATTAGATTAATTTAATTAAATTTTTTCAATGAAAATAATTTAATTATTATTAAAACCAAAGAATGTGACAACATGTCACTTTCTTAAATCTTATAAGTATAATAATTTTAATCTAGTGATAAACTTCATGAAACTTCGAACATGAATAGTCTCCAGAAATCTAATACAATTATCTACATCATAGGAATTTATTTAGAATTTTTAGGGATTAAATAATTATCATTTATTATGACAGAAAGATGATGCAGTAATTGTCTTATTAATAAAATATTGACAGAATTGATGTTATAAATGCCCAAATAAATGTAATTTGAGACTTTTTATGACTTAAACTAATTTTCTAGGTTACTATGATATATTAGTGTTGATTTAATCAACTTGGTTCGAACATATAATTCTGTTATGACTTTCACAAGAAATCATATATCAAATAGTGTCAAAATTGACACAAAATAGTTTTTAAATCAAATATTATATTATTAATTGTTATTTTATTCCTAAAAATCTAACGTTCGGCCAAATGACTTAGATAAGGATATATATATTAATAATAAACAATTTGGGGTTCGTTTGTCATGTTATAGTAAGTGTATTAACCATATAGTGAAAGAAAATAAAAAGACACGGTAAAAGTTAAATTATTTAACTTAGAGTTAAATCTAATTGATAAGGTTAAAATAATACCCTAAACTTGTCTAAATCCTATTGGTTGATAGGATTTCGACCCATCCCCACTTTATCTTCGAAATAAGATCCTTTGGAACCATTATAAACCGATTTTGACATTAATATAAAATAATATTTTGAGGTATTCCAAAGGTGTCCCTCTCCTCCCTTATAAAAGGACACCTCCTCCCCCTCCTCCTCACACAAATTTGAGCACTCAAGCTCGGCCAACCCCTACCATTTTCTCCTCTCCACTTCCCTAGAATAATCCTAGAGGTCCTGGTCTTCTTCAAAGACCAATCTTAGTTCCCTAAGTGGAGGATTCAAAGAGACGTTCCAAAGAAGAGGTAATATCCATTACCGATCTTTTCAACTTCTTTCTTCTTCAACTTCTTCTTCTTTAGTTGTTTCATGATAAAGTAATAACATCATTATTTATTATATACTGATATGTTATTATAAATATGAAACAACTCTAATTAACCTTCTATCCATCCTACGGAAAAAGGAAATCACCGCGCGTGCGTACGTACGGAATACCGTCTCCACGCCGTGGTGTAATCTATTTTCCGCCACCACCTTACATGGATGGGTATAATGGTGTAAAGAATAACTATACACAGTTATTAAAACATCATATTGATTCTGATATCTTGTATAATCCACTCCAATTCAATTCAATATTTATGGAAATGATATCATCGCTCGTGCGTACGTACGGACTACCGTCTCCACGACGCGATGAGATTCATTCTCCATGTTAACCATTTAAGAATGATTATAAAGTATATATAAGAAATAATAATGAAATATATGACATTATAAAGCTACTGGATTTATGTATATATATATATATATGTATGTCATCTACTTACTTCCATTTCAAGACAATAAGGAAAGGAAAACAGCGTTCATGCGTACGTACGAACTACCGTCTCCATGAACGGTGTTTTTCATTTTATTTATCTATATATTATATATATATATATACTAAATATATATGATATATAAATCATATTTTATATTCTATAAGTAAGTAAATCATGATATAAGTAATAATTATGTCAAGAACAACAAGTCAAAACACCTACGATAAATGAAACGATTTTACCCAAAACGCTTCTTTAACATGGAATTTACAAAAGAACGGGTAATATAATGTCATAAGTGAACCATATATGATATCATAACAATGAATATGATTCTATAATAAGTAAATGACATTATTTAAATCATTATACAGGAGTTTCGGACACATACGAAGCAAATCGGACCTAAGGTAAGGGAAATATCACAATCTCATTTTTATCCGAGATTGTTTATACTTTGGTATTTACTAGGTTGTATTTTATCATCCACATCCATGTTTTCTCAATATGTAATATTATTTGCATCCACCTAAAATTGTTTAAATCCAATTTTACCCTTCTATGAGTTTTTAGTAAAGGATATGAAAGGAATCTTTTGTCGTTTTTCGTACGAGGTACTTTTTTACTTTTCCGACAAAAGTACGAAGAATGTTTTTTTTAACTTATACGACATGAATGGATTTTTAAAACATTATTTCCAAGAAGCATAATTTAAAAGTTTTCAAGTTTATTTTTAATCATCTTCTTTTAGTTTAAAGTTGTATGACATGTTAAGAAAGGAAAAATGTTTTTGAAGAAGAAAGGATATTTTCCTCAAGAATGGAGTTCAAGTGTTTTATCAAAATTATTTTTCCATCAAAGATAATAAAGGGTTCTGTTTTTATCCCTATTATTAAATTGATTTTACTATGTTGTGATGGAATTATTTTTATGAATTCCTTTATCTTATATGAATTGTTTTATGATGTCATGTTGTTTAATAATCCCATTTTTATTACATGGGTTACGCTATGATGTATGGTTTATGATTATGTGGCACACATAAGAAAGGATTCATTATAAGATGGGTGGGACCTATATCTCCCTCCAATGCATTGGGTAAAGATTTTATATCTCATGAGATAGACAGGGCTGGAACGGTAGGTTATACCGGTTCAGTGAAACAGGACTGAAATGAGGGTTACTCGATTCAGAAAGGGACTTTGTCCACTAAGATAGTCTTGGCAATGAGTCTTGACTAACAAGAAATGATTCTCTATGATTATGTGTGAATGCCAAAAAGTTTCATGTTTTAAGTTATGATTATTGTGATTACATTTCACTGCCATGATTTACCCCATGTTATGAAATTATGATCTCTTTTGCAGGTTAAGATTTCCAAAAGTTATGTGCTTATGTATATGATGTGATTGATATTTCTTTTGTTTACCCTTACTGAGCATTTGAGCTCACCCTTTTATGTTTTCTTTTCCCCAGGATATAAAGAAAGGTTTTAGGTAAAAAAAAGGAAGGTCTTTATGGGAGATTTTGAAGATCTTTCACCACGATTAGAAGATTATATTCCGAGTTTCCAAAGACACTAAACTATTACGATCCTTGTGTGTGTGTTTTTTTGTTATGTACTAAGTATTCCGAAAATGTAATGTAATGT
The DNA here is from genome assembly GCA_963277665.1 of Viscum album. Taxonomy (NCBI): domain Eukaryota; kingdom Viridiplantae; phylum Streptophyta; class Magnoliopsida; order Santalales; family Viscaceae; genus Viscum; species Viscum album. Next base: position 1,060,296,953 of record OY728133.1, read on the forward strand.
CCATGTACGTTAAGCTTAGGGTCTCTACACACTTCATGTTTGATTCATTTATTTTATGTTTATCGCTGTTAAAAAGGGCAATGTTACTTGTTTTAATGGTATCATTGAAGGTGGATGTGATTTGGAGGACCCATGATGAAGTCCAAGAAATATGGGCTAAACTACGCAACATCCAAGCACACTAGTGGATTAATCCACACATGGATACCAAACCGTGTATCAAATGGGCTGAAATTTTTTGGGATAGTCCATCATTTACTAAGCTACATTTCATCTCAATGAACCCAATCCCTATTCAGCTTCTATAAGTCCCATCCGAACTGATATATCCAAGCCACCGAATATGCACAAAGTCAAAAGTGGAATTCTATAATATGTCAATATCTCGAGCTGTGATAGTTAAAATGAAGCCAAACTTTATATGGTGATGTTTAGGACGTGGGGATACAACGTTTCAGTTTTTTTAAAAGTGATATTAGACTGTCTAGTAGCCGAAAACCATCCTCCAAGTGGTTTATCAAAATCCGGGTTCCAAAAACCACTTCCCACTTTGGCTATAAAAAGGAACCTTGGGCACTCCATTTAGAAAGTTTAAACCAGAAGTGAAACTCTACGATTTTTTAGTCCTATATGAGTCTCTTACTCATCCTTGAAGTTCTGGAGGCCCCTATTCTCATAGGGGGGTCAAGAATGAAGAAGGAGTTCCACCCGATCTCCCTCCTCCTCTCAATGTCGAGCTAAACGGTGGATGTTCATTGTGAGGGAGCTATGCACATGTCAAGGGAGTTAAGATTCTTATTTTATCTACTAGTTTTTAGTAATTTGGGTGTGAAAACATTTCTTTACATGTATCTTACATAATTCTATATTTGAATTCTTGTTTTGATTCATGTGATTGAGATACTCTTAATTTCTAACTGATCGGTGTGAGATTTTGAGTGCATGACTTGTGTTGTTTCGATTGGATAACACAAGAATCCTTTTCTTACCCACATACTTGAGATTTCAATATAATTTGGAATCTCTTATTCCATGCATAAGTTCTAGACCTTGAAAATACAATTGTTATGTCAGGGTTGGGTTCTTCAAGTAATGAAATAAAGGCTTGGGAATTAATCAGGATTCCAATTAATTTCAACCAAAGAATTAATCCAAACCTAAATTAATATCAAAGAATGATGAACTTGAAAGTGTGTAGTAAACTCACAATGAACCATTTTATCTCATATTTTTGAAAATATTTTTGGTTTCTCAACCTTTAAACTTTCAATTATGTAATTTCATCCTAAAACGATTTTCAAAACCACCCCCTATTTTAGTACTTATTAGTAAAAACACACACTCTAAACCCACAAAATATCCTTGAGAGATGTACTAGTGTATTCCCTAGACTAAAAATAAACTTTAGAAATATAATCAATTAGACGTGTCCCGACAACGCAGTCAAATTTTGGCACCATTTCCAGGGAGCGCTTTGGTTTTTAGTGCATGTTTTTTATAAGATTTTTGAAATTTTTTTGATTATTTATCTATTTTATATTATACCTATACCAATATTTTTGTATTTTGATCTATTTTTTGTATATGTTTGGTGCATTATGTGTTCTAATCTAGAATATTTACCTCCTTTTGAACCCAAACTGGAAAGGATCTTACGTCATCGACACCGAGACACAGAAGAGAACCCTTCAAAGGATTACACACAAAACATCAACACTCTTCTTGATCCTTACTCTTCTCCTTCCGGAATTAACATAAAAACTAAAATAAACTTTCATAAAATAGCTGAAAATGACCAAAAAATAAAAGAACTATCCTCACCTGATTTTTATATCCAACCCACTTACATTCAAATGTAAGGTGAGGTACCCAATTTTGAACTAAAATCTATTCTAATTCATTTATTACCAAGATTACATGGTCTTCCTCGAGAAGATCCACATAAACACTTAAAAGAATTTCATATTGTGTGTTCTACATTAAAACCTACAAATTTGGATGAAGAACAAGTAAATCTCATAGCTTTCCCATTTTCATTAGAAGAAACTGCAAAAGACTGGATTTATTATGTTAATTCCCCAATAAGAGGTTGGGTGGACATGAAACACCTTTTTCTTGAAAAATATTTCCCAGCCTCTCTAACTAAAACAATAAGGAAATAAATTTGTGGGATAAGACAATATCAAGGGGAAACACTTCATGAATATTGTGAAATATTTAAAAGATTATTTTTCAAGTTTTCCACGCCACCAAATAAGTGATCAAATTTTAATACAATATTTTTATGAAGGTATAATTCCAATTGATCAAAACATGATTGATGTTGCTGTAGTTGGTGCACTAGTAGATAAACCCCCAATCGCTTCAAGGAACTTGATTCATAACGTGGCACAGAACACTCAAAAATTTGGTACAAGGTCCATTGTACCCATTCAATGTGTCCATGAGGTGCAAAGTACTGAATTCGAGAAGAAGGTGGACACGAAGTTTGAGGAGGTAAGTACCCTTCAATGACAACTTGATCTCTCCCAAGGGAAATCTTAATCTCCTCCTCTCATCCATTATGAAATCTGTTCATTTGAAACCCATTATTCTGACCATTTCTCCCAATTGAGAGAAAATTCTGAGATTTGTGAGGCAATCTTCCCAAGACCCCCCTATAACCAACCCTTTAGGTAAGAACCATAATATCCATCCAACTCTGGGTGGAAAGAAAACCAAGCTTATAGGAAATGGGGTATTCAAACCAACCTCATCTACCATAGAACAAACATGGTCAGAGTAGTCATCCACCACCACCACCTAGAAATCCTCAACCACCCCAAAGGCCTTTCCAATAACCCCCTCCAAAACCTGATCCTAGACTTGAATATATGATGAAATAAATGGATTCCAACAATATATGCTTTCTACAAACCACCCAAGCATCCATAAAAGACCTCAAAACCCAATTAAGCTAAATAGCTAACTCGGTGGGGGAAATTCAAAGTCATGGGTCAGGTAAACTACCTTCTCAACCAGTAGTTAACCCAAGGGATAAGGTAAATGTTATTTCCATCACCCTTAGGAGTGGAACAAAACTTAAAAAACAAATGAATCCTCCATTATAGTCATCCCCTCCTGAGGAAACCTCCATCCCAACTATTGAAAATGTTCCAAATGTTGAAAAACCATGTATTAAGAGAAGCCCCTCTAAAGGAAAGAGTGTGTCTATGGATGAGTCACCTAGAATAGAAATACCTCTTCCATTTCCATAAAGGTCCACCCAATATAGAAAACAAAAGGAAACTGAACTTTATAAGAAAATATTAGAAACTTTCAAAAAAGTGCACATTAACATTCCTTTTATAGATGTCGTGAAGCAAATTCCAAGATACGCCAAGTTTCTAAAGGATATGTGTACACACCGAAGGAAACTTTGAGGTGATGAGAAGGTATTATTGGGGAGGAATGTCCCAACATTGATATAACCATCACTTCCTACAAAAATAAATGATCTTGGAACCTTCTCGATTCCATGCACCATAGGGAAGTATTAATTTTCCAATGATATTCTTGATTTAGGTGCTTCTATAAATGTGATGACTCACTCCATTTACTCTTATTTGTAGGTTGGAGAATGGAAGACAACTGGGATTGTTTTTCAACTAGCCAACAAGAGTACCACACACCCCTCTGGTATGTTAGAGGATGTTTTTATGAGGGTGGAAAATTTAATTTCTTCTGGTGGTTTTTATGTGATTAAAATGGAAGATGATAGGATGAATGAACATAACCCGATTATATTGGGGAGGCCCTTCTTGAAAATTTACAAAACCACAATTAATGTCCATAATGGTACATTATCTATGGAGTTTGTTGGTGACATTTTCCACTTCAAAATCCTTGATTCCATGAATCACCCCTTAGAAGAACATTCCTCTCTCTGTGTTAATTCAATTGATGTACTTCCTTCCCCTGAACAAACAACATTTCTTTCCCTAGATACCCTTTATAAGTTTTCATCCTTGATTGAAATTCTTTGTAATGAACCATGCATTGATTATTGTATTAATCTAGAAAAATGTCAGGCATGTTTATTAATTTATGATTTCTTGAACACTGAGGATCCAATGACCATCGATGATACTACTAAGCTTGTAAAATCTCATTCCTCATATGAGTATGATACCATTGAGTAGTTAGATGAGATCAGTGACCTCTCACTTTATCACACAATCCCATCAATCCAAACTCCACCTGAATTGGAACCAAAAAAATGCCTAAATATTTAAAATATTCATATATTGAGAATGGAAACAAGTTTCCTATCATCATTGCTAGTTCACTCCCTCCTGAGCATGAATTGTGACTACTTGAACTTTTGAGGGAGTATAAAAAAGCATCGGGATGGAAACTTGTTTACATTCCTAGTATTAGCCCATAAATTTGATCACATCATATATTATTAAATGATGAGGCTAAACCAGTGAGGTAGGAACAACGTCTATTGAACCCAATCCTCATAGAAGTTGTGAAAATGGAAGTAAAAAAATTATTTCCTGCTGGAATCATTTACCCCATATCTGGAATCCAATGGTTCACTCTCATTCAAGTGGTTCCTAAAAAATTGATCTTACAGTAATCAAAAATGAAAACAATGAATTGGTTCCAACTCGTGTGTAGAATAGTTGGTGTGTCTACATAGACTATCACTGACTAAACCAACACACTATAAAGGGCCATTTACCTTTTCCATTCATTGACCAAATTCTAGAGAGGCTAGTGGGTAAGTCCCACTACTATTTCGTTTATGGGTATTCTGGATACTTTCAGATCCATATTTCCCCCAAGGATCAGGAAAAGACAACCTTCACTTTCCCCTTTGGAACATTTTCATATAGAAGGATTCTATTTGGTCTGTGCAATGCTCCAGGTACTTTCCAACAATGCATGGTTAGTATTTTTTTGGATTACATGGAGAATTTCATAGAAGTATTCATAGATGATTTCACTATTTATGTATCTTCTTTTGATGAATGTATGAGTAGTCTTGCTACATCCCTACATTGTTGTATTGAAAAGAATCTTGTATTAAATTATGATAAATTCCATTTCATAGTGAGACAAGGTATAATTTTTGGGACATGTTATTTCCAGGTATGGTATCCAAGTAGATAAATCAAAAGTGGATTTCATTTCTTACCTACCATTCCCCAAAAATTTATGGGATTTTCCCTCTTTCCTAGGTCATGCTGGATTTTATCGTCATTTCAGTCATGACTTTAGTAAAATTGCACTCTCCCTCTCCTGATTACTCCAAAAAGAAAAAGAATTTGTTTTTTATAATGAATGTGAGGAATATTTTAATAAGTTAAAATGGTGTCTCAAGTCACCCCCAGTAATCCAAACACATCAGTGGGATTCACCATTTGAGCTCATGTGTAACACCTTTAACTATTAAGTGGGGTAGTCTTGTCATAAAGGTTTGATCGAGCTCCACATATCATTGCCTATGCCTCACGTACATTGGACCCTGCCCAAGTGAACTACACCACAACTGAAAAAGAATTACTTTCCATTGTGTTTTCCTTGGAAAAATTTAGGTCACATCTCTTAGGGTCTAAATTCATTGTGTTCCCATACCATGCAGCCCTCTGGTATCTCCTTAAGAAACTGGAATCCAAACCACGTCTCATTCGCTAGATGATCCTCCTTCAGGAATTCAATTTAGAAATTAGAGATAAAAAAGAAGTAGAGAATGTGGTGGCTGACCATATCAGTAGGATTCCCCCATCCTCGGTCATTGACTCACACCTTTATTCTTATAAATGATATGTTTCTTGAAGAGAAATTGTACCGAGTTTACGATGTTATTCCTTAGTATGATGAAATTGTAAATTATTTGGTAGAATCTTTCATTCCTACTGATTTCAATAAAAACCAATCCAGACATCTAAAACATGAGTCTCATTGGTACATTTTGGATCACCCCTACCTCTGGCGTACATGTAGTGATCAATTCCTTAGGTGTTGTGTTCCTGATAGCAAGTTTCAGTCTGTCCTTAGATTCTGTCACACTCTTTCTTGTGGGGGCCACTTTAGTCCCCAACAGAATGCTCTCAAGGTCCTTGATTATGGCCTCTTTTGGCCAACACTTTTTTGGGATGCCCATGATTTTTAAAAATATTATCCTCATTGTCAAATAATGTGGAATGTCTCTAAAAGAAATGAAATGAAACAACAATCGTTTATCTTTCATTACATTTTTTATGTTTGGGGCATTGAATTTATGGGTCCACTTCCCAATTCTTTTGGAAAATTGTACATTTTTCTGGAATTCAATTATGTGTCAAATTGGGTAGAGGCCCAAGCCACAAGGAAATATGATTCCAAAACAGTTGTGTAATTTTTGAGAACTCGGATCTTTTGTAGGTTTGGATTACCGAGGTTCATCATTAGTGACCAGGGTTCTCATTTATGAAATCGAACAATGCAATCACTTTTGCGTCGGTATGGGGTTGGTCATAGAGTGTCTATTGCATATCACCAATAGACAAATGGTTAATATGATGTTTCAAATAGAGAGGTAAAATAGATTCTCGAAAAAACTGTTCAACCCAATAGAAAAGATTGGAGCCTTCGACTTGATGATTCATTATGAGCCTACTGTACTGCTTTCAAAAATCCCATTGGAATGTCACCATATCATCTTGTGTTTGGAAAGAGTTTTCACCTACCTGTTGATATTTAGCATTGGGCCTATTGGGACATAAAACAATGAAATTCTAATCTTTTAGGTTTAGGTTCTCAAATGAATTTTCAGATTCAGGAGTTGGAGGAAATGAGAAGTGATGCGTATGAAAACTCTAGGATTTATAAGGAGTGAACCAAGGCTTCCCACAACTGTCTTATACTTCATTTTCAATTCTACATTGGGTAGAAGGTCCTTCTTTATAATGCAAGGATAAAGTTTTATCCAGGTTCAAAATGAAGAAACCAAGAAAACCTTCACTATCAATGGGCAATGGCTAAAGCACTTCCATGAAGCCCATTCGGAGTTCCTGATGGAGGAACTCCATGTTCAAGAAGCAACATACCAGGGAAACACACCAGGTTTTATCCTTCTTTATCACATTATCAATTATTATAGTGAGGACACTACACATTCTAGTGGGGAGATGGGAACATTCCTCTATTAGTTAGGAATTTTTATCGCCTTTTTTCTTTCTTCCCTTTTTTTCATTCTTTATGGTATTTTCACTTTTCTCCATATTTTTGGGTTCATTATGATTTTCATTTTCTTTATTATTTCTTCTCTTTTTCACTTTATTTATGGTATTTTTTCTCCACCCCCCCCCCCCCTTCTGGTCACAAAAATCATGGAACTTACTAAAAATGCATGTTGAAATTTTTTATTCCATGTTGATTTAACATTTGATGAAACCCTAATGCTATTATGGAATGAATTTTTGTATGAGTTTAACATTAGGAAGTTATTTTTAGTGAATTGGTTTTTTATAAATGATATAAATAGTTGTATCTCTATGAAACCTCTGAGATGATTGATGCCCCTTCTGTGAGTAGTTTTTGGGAAAATTGTGTCACCAGTATCTCCACACATTTTTGTACCAAACCACAAATTGTGAATATTTATTACTTAAAAGAAGGTAAATATATGTTAGGTTAAATTTTTTCTTAAAGTGATATTTTCATACATTCGTTCCTTATCTGATCTGTTTCATTACTATACCATATTAACCTATGTGTTTGTACCTGATATCCAACTATTGTATACCCTCAAAAAAATAAAAAAAAGATCAAAATCAAAACAAAATTGGGCTGTGTCTTGGGCAGGTCAAAAACCACTCCTCCTCAACCTGTGATATTGTTATAATTATTACAATTAGTGTCATGAGGAGACCAAACAAGGTTTGAGAGATTAGTGTGAGATTTTTTCCAAATGAAACTTCTGAAAAAAAACAAAAATAATAAATGAGGGGAGTGATGAAATGTGAAACATATGGGGATATCTAGGTTATGAGCTTATGTTTTGACTTCTATAAATTTTTAAGTGATTAGGTCTTGAAATATGATTGCAAATGATGTAGGGTAGGTTCGGTGGAAAAAATATTTTAAGCTGAAAATGTTAAAATAACCTATATTTATTGGATAGAAAGTGGAAAGAATAACATGTAATGGTTTTTAATCACACATATGGAGAGTTAGTGGAATGGTTGACTTCTGAATTCCTTGATCAATTTGGTATCATAAATATCTTTGAATTTCACTATGATATTATTTATAAGATATCTTTTTCCATTTTTACTAGGAAGAAATCCTTGGTGTGGTTTGTGTATTGATCACATTACTTTAATGAATTAAAATTTCCTCAGATGTTAAATATTCATGATGTTGGTAATATATACATGAATAATTTCTGAAAATGTAACTTTTCCTAGGAGTGAAAATGTTTCGGTGTGGGGGTGTGATCGTACCACGATTCATTGAGTTATTTTCACCCTTTCACCATTGTATTAAACTAAATTTGTATTATAAATTCTAAATATAATAAAAAAATGCACTTCATTTTTTATTCAGCTATTTTATGTTTATGACTTTTAAAAAGGGAAATGTAACTTTTTTTGATAATATCATTGAATGTGGAGGTGATTTGGAGGACCCATGATGATGTCCAAGAAATATGGGCCAAACTGCGTAGGATCCAAGCACACCAGTGGATTAATCCACACACTTCTACTAGACCGTGCATCCAAATGGGCTGAAATTTTGTGGGTTGGTCCAACATTTACTAATGCATTTCATCTCAAGGAACCCAATCCCGATTAGGCTTCTATGGGGTCTATAAAAACTGATCTATTCAAGACACTGAATATGCACAAAGTCAAAAGTGGCATTCTATAATATGTCAATATCTCAAGTTTTTATTGTCCAAATGATGCCAAACTATTGTTGGTGATGGCCAAGACGTGGGGAGACAACTTTATAGTTTTTTCAAAAGGGATATTACACTGTCTAATAGCCGAAAACTATCCTCCAAGTGGTTTATCAAAATTTGGGTGCCCAAAACCACATTCCATTTTGGCAATAAAAAGGCACCTTGGGCACCCCATTTAGCAAGTTTGAACTAGAAGTGAAACTATACCATTTTGTAGTCCTATAAAAGTATCCTCCTCATCCTTGAAGTTCTGGAGGACCCTATCCTCATAGAGGGATCAAGAATTAATAAGGAGTTCCACCTGAGCTTTCTCCTCCTCTCGATGTCAAGCTAAACGGTGGGCGTTTTTTGTGAGGGAGCTACACACATGTCAAGGGAGTTACGAATATTATTTTAGCTACTGGTTTGGAGTAATTTGGGTGTGAAAATATTTCTTTCCATGTATCTTACTTAATTCCATATTTGAATTCTTGTTTTGACTCATATTATTGAGATACTCTTAATTTCTAACTGATCGGTGTTAGATTTGGAGTGCGTGACTTGTGTTGTTCTGATTGAAAAACACAAGAATCCTTTTATTAACCACATACATGAGATTTTAATCTGATTTAGAATCTATTATTCTATGAATAAGTTCTTGAACTTGATAATACAATTGTTATTTCAAGGTTTGGTTCTTCAAGCAATGAAATAAAGGCTTAGGAATTAATCAGGATTCTAATTAATTTCAACCAAAGAATTACTCCAAACCTAAATTAATCTCCAAGAATTATAAACTTTAAAGTGTGTAGTGAACTCACAATGAACCCTTTTATCTCATATTTTTTAAAATCTGTTTAGTTTATCAACTTTTAAACATTAAATTAATTAATTCCATCCTAAAACTATTTTCAAAAACACCCCCTATTTAAGTAATTCTTAGTAAAAACACACACTCTATACCCACAAATTCTCCTTAAGAGACAACCTAGGGTCTTACCTAGACTATAAATAAACTTTAGAAGTATAATAAATTTGATGTGTCATGACAACGTGTTCAAGATCCTTGGATCTTACCAAGGCTTGGATCATTAGAGACAATGAATTTTTTCAATTTAGTGATGAAAAAAATAAAATATTTGGCCAACTAACTTCCACTATGCACCATAGTACCATCACTTCTTACAGAACTTATATGAGAATAAAATATTTTACAATAATGGAATATACCATCACCAACATGTTTCAATACATCATCACTATTCTTCTTGTATTCTTCATGCTTAAAATTTTTCAAGTAATTTTTTCATCTTATTTTATTTCTTGAAAACCAATGAGAAATCATATCTTATTCCTTATTTATATCTATTTTTTACTCTTCCTCATAAAACTCACTCCTAGTCCCATGCACACACCACCATGTTCTACAAAAATTTTAAATATATAACATGTTTAATTAGTCACCTAATCTCTTTCTTATTTATTAAAATATTTATTAAATCACATAAGTAATTTCAAAATAAAATCTCTATAAATATTTAAACTAGTCTTCACAACAATATCCATAATAAATCACTTCTATAAACTATTGTAAATACATGTAAAAATATTTTATTCACTTTTTTCTCTTTTAAACCCTCATTTCTTTTACATTAAATCCATCAAAATAATTTTTATATTTAAATCATTGTACGTGTATTAATACATTCATAGTATGATGACATGATCATATAAACTTCAATATTGGCATTCTTCTTCACGAATAACATCGAACCTACATCTACTTCCTTCCCCAATAAATCATTTTTTTAAAATATGAAATAAATCATCATAAATCAGGGCTTATTCATAAACATGGCCCATCGCATATCTAAATTCATCATACATGAACATTTTTTTATGTGACTAATTTTCCTACATGACCAATTCTCCCACTTATCAATTAACATATCCAAAAATACATATATGAGGATATGTACATCCTTGAATTTTTAGATATGTATCAGTTCATACAACTACTTAGATTAACCTATCCTAGAAAAATCATATGTGGGTATGTAGATTCATATACATGGTTTGGTATTTCTTCCACCGGCTTCCAAACTTGTATTTTCACCTTTTCTACCTTCTTAGATCTTTGAAACTTCATCAAAAAATTATTGAAAGAATCATGATAACCATTATCATGATACTAGATATTTAGAATAACACTTCACTTTTCACTGACTGAATTCATAACCAATTTTCAAGAATAAAAGTGATGCTAAAATCATGTATTTTGAACTCATGGAAGGTTAGTAATCAAGAAAGGTACATGAAGGAAATTATTTATTATAAACACAAAAGATCTATACTGATGATTTTTTCATATATACTGAATGTCTGTGTAGGATTTTCATGAATGATAAATTCCGTTCACATGGTCAGTCATCATAACTCATGGAGGATCATTACACAAAATTTCATTTGAGGAAATCTCAGAAGTCCTCATATGGTCGATCATCATAACTAATAGAAGAGAATTTCATGTAATATCATTACTTGGAATACTATTCCAATGGAGATCACATTATGTATTCGTGTCCCATGTAATCTCAATGATATTTTTGTGGAAGGACTCAAAATATCTTTTGCATAAACTCCACTCATTTAGATGACAGTGATGAAATATCCACCAACCATTTTCATACTTTCACTGAAGAATAGCACATCAATCATCATATATAAAAACTATTCACACCATTACATACTGATTTATGTTTTGAAAGAAAAATACAACACTATAAAAAATTCACTTCATATTCAATAAATTCTTCACTAAACTAACAACAACTCAAAACCTCTTAGTCTCAGTAATCTCCCCTTTGATATTTTTATCAACCAAGGAGCATAAATCACTGATAATATAAATTTCATGTAGTATATCACTATCCAACAATTCTAATTTTACATGATTCAGTTCAATTTATTAACTAGAATATTTTTACAATAATATCATGTTATCCAAAATAAAGTGATCACATATACATAACTTATTTAATTCATAAAAATATCAGCATCACTTCTTCACAACCAAAATGGACTGTAATATGTAATAAACAAACCATGTATACAATTCAACAAACTATTGAAATATTAAAAATAGATCACACGTTCTTAAATAATAGAATACTCTTTTTAAAAACTCCCTCAAAATATATTTTTCCTCTAAATATGTTAAATGTGTATCAATGGATACACCTCTATATACTTTTTAAAAAAATGCATTATGAATCAAGTATTAATTGATTTATGTTTTTATCCCCCCCCCCTCACCCCCCCCCCCCCACCCCTTGGTAAAAATATCCAAAGAATATAAGAGATATGGGATATAAATCACATATCTTAGCCTTGAGGAGGGTAAGTTTAAATACCAATTATCAAACTCAGTTTCTCATATGTATATTTCAGTGATGTTTTGGGGAAAATATCAGCCACCTACTCCTTCATAGGAAAAACTCTATATTTTGTTCATTTCATTCAATAATATCCTTGAGGAAGTTATATTTAATATCCATGTGCTTTGATCTTGAATGTTTCATCTAATTCTTTGTGATATTGATGACACTTAGATTATCACAAGTAAACATAAGTGGTAGCTTCACATTAACCAAAAAGTATTCCAAGTGTGTCTTCATACATATTAATTATGTTGTATCATAATTTGTATATATATACCTAGATTATGTATTTCTAAAATCCACTAGAATTTGGTTCCCTGTATGAAAACCCACACATCCTTCCCCTAGAAAGAAGACACCAACCAATATGGATCTTCTCTCATCAACAAAACATTCTCATTCTATATTTTTATATCAAAATAGATTCAAATTTATATTCCTATCATATTTTTTCCATAGTCTACAGTTTCATTAAAGTATTTTAGAATTCATTTTCAAACCAAAAAATCTGACATTGTTAGTACACTTTAAAATCAGGCATATAGGGTAAAACACAAACCAATTATGGTATAAAGGTTATTAAATATAATAGTCTTCCAATAAATTTCATAAATTCTTTATAATCAACATCCCTTCCAACATCAACCTTAAATATATTTTTTCCAAAAAATATAGGATTTTAAAAATGTTTTAAATCTTCCTTGATAAATCATTTAAGTACATATTTAACATATTTTTCCTGTAATAAGGAATTTTGATCCTTCACTTGAATGATTTTCAAGCTATGAAATCACTTTATTTCTTCTAATGTAGACATTTAAAACAACATATTAATTTATTTTGAATATTATTAAACACTTCTTCATTATTTACTAAAAATATTACTTTATCAATATAAACATTCACAATTAGTAAAAGAATTTTTTCCTTTATGTAGAGGTTGTTTTATACTCTTAAATTCATTAAGTAAAGATTTATTAAGAAATAATACTTCTTGTAATGATAGGATCTTGGGGAATTAATCAACCTATATAAATCCTTATTCAACTTACACACACATTTCTCTTATTTTACCAATAAGAAACCACCTAAATATATAATATAAACTTATTCATCCCAGTATCCATTTAAAAATACATACTTGATATCCATTTGTAAAATATTAAATTATACTTTTAAAGTAATGGTGATAAATATTTTTAGGGTTTTAATTCTTGAAAATGGTGAAAATGACTCATCAAAATAAATGCCTTCAACATTTTTTTGTCCCTTAAAAACTAGTCTCATCTTGTTTCTTACCACTTTACATTTTACATTTATCATGTTCTAGAAAACCCACATTATTTGAATCACATTTTTATCTTTAAGTTTCATTAATGGATACCATGTCTAATTTTCTCCAATTTGATAAAATTCTTTATTCCTGGAAACAATCAAGTATTGATGCTCCAATTCTTCTTCAACATATCTTAGCTCAACCTACAAAAACAATGAGTTATATGAAGTGGTCCTCAATTTTATTCTAATTTGAACCTATTTTCATTAATCTCCAATGATGATCTAGACCTCCACCTATTTCCTTATCCTTATATGTATTAAACAAGGATATTACTAATGACTTGAAAAAACATATTCTTCTTTTCCTACTTGCACAACATCAACACTTTCAACTCTACCAATGTCATCCTATATTTTAATAAAAATATATTTATTTTATTCATTTTTAGAATTTTTGTTTACTACTGTTATAATATATCATAAATTTTCTATCACTTTTTTATAATCCTAATAAATGATACCTCTAGTCTCTTTGTTGTACCATTTGTATCCTCTACTATTTGGTGGGGGTCCAAGGAAGATACCATCAACTCCATTTTGATCAAACATCCCAAGATTATCACCTTTAACTTTGATAATGTAGGGGCTTCCAAAAACCCTTAAGTACATCAAATATGGGTTATTATTATAATAAATATCATGTGAATGCATGTCTAAATTTGGTTTATAAAATCATTGATTTTAAATATGGACTACTACATTGATATTTATTCTCCAAACAAACTAATAAGTATTATTCCCAATAAATATGGTCTCAGTCATCTTATCCAAGATTTTATTATTTGTTTCAGCCACACCATTTTTTGGTGTGTAAGTTGTTCTATGGTCATAATGAATACCATGATTTTTAAGATAACCATAAAACTTACCACTTTTTTATTCGACACCATTATTAGTTCAAATCTTATTTATAGAGTAGCCATAATCCTTTTCTAGACTTCACTTGAAACATTTAAACATCTTGAGAGCCTATTATTTTTATTTTGAAAACATAATACATATAGAATGAATTAAATAATAAATAATTTAAATAAAATAGTCAAATCCATTTTTTTGTTTCTTTCTCATGTTCCCACATGTGTTAGAATGAATAATCTCCAAGGGATAATATTTATGTATTTCATCCTTCTTGTGTAATGATTTTGAAAATTTCTATTTTTTGAATAATGAAAACAACAATCTCTATTTACTATTATATTAGATACATTACAAACAATTCCACTATTTATTAACTTCTTTATATTTATTTGGAGAATATTTCTAATAGTTCTATTCCACAACTGATTATTTTCCTTCATACTAAGATAACATGAAATTTGAGAAGAACCTACCTAAAATAATATTCCCTTTATTTACTATCATCTTGTCAAAAATTCTCCATATTTAATGCTTTTAACTATAAACCCATATTTTCTTAAAATAACCTAATTTATTTCATCATAGAGATGAGAAAGTCTTCACAAATTATCCCATTAAAAAATAAGGTTCTCTTAGATTTCTATTTTTCTTTTCCAATAATAGTAGATTTAATACCTTTAATTATAAAAGACTCATTGTCCCTAAAATGTTACTATACCTTATGTATAGTCTCTTGAATTATTTAACAATTCTAAGTCTCTAGTTATATGTGAAGAATATCAACTATTCAAAATATAATCTCATTCTCATTTTATGTAACTAAATGTAGTTTCAACATCAAAATCCTTATCTTTTCCTTCTCTTCCTTCTAATAATGCTTTTGAGTTATTCCATAAAAACCTTGTTTGTATTTGAGAATCACAAGACAACCATTTTCAAGGTTTATGATCCAATCACACCACTTATAGAGAGTTTCAAGAAGTTGGAATATATTCTGGAATTATCTTTTTCAGGTTTATATTGAGTATTTCATCATTTAGTGGGATATCTCCCCCTACAAATATGCTTTAAATACCTTTATAATCCACTTTAGTGTTTATTATTGAACCATAATATCTTTTATATATTCACAAAGTATCCATAATTATAGTAGTATCCATAAAAATATATTTTCATTTGAAAATTACTTGTTTCCCAAAACTATGAACCAGTGTTCCATCAACCTTTTATCCATCAATATTGGTTCATTTTTATGAACCAAAATTTTAGTATAAACCTAAAATATTCTTCTTAATATTTAACTTCTTAATAGTCTTATTATAGTCACCTTTTTATTATTTTTTTATCAAAGTTTTATTTCTCATGAATTCCATAATTCTAGAATTCTCTTTTTTTAACTTTATACAAGATCCTCTTGACTTGGTTCTTATTCTTATACCCTTTACCAATATGTTCATCCCTATTTTTATCCTTTTAGGATGATAATTTATGATCATTAATATATTCAAACTCCTTATTTAATTAACTAATTTCCAAATTTTAATTTTTCAAGATAGGTTTTCCTTATTCATCTAAAACATTTTCTATTCTACAAGATCAAATTCTCTCCCATTCACCTAATTTTTTCAACTATATTGATGTTGATAATTTTATCCTCATCAAGTAACTTCATTATGTTTTCATTAAATTTTAAAAATATGTATTTTTATTCTTCATACACTATATCTTGATTGTTAACAAGTTGATCATATTTTTTTAACTTATTTTTATATTTCTCTATCTTAAAAATTTTCAAGATACATTCTATTAATTCTATTTTTATCATGAACGGTATTCATGATTCCTTGTCTTATAGTTCAAAGTTTCTTCTTTCATCACTAGTAAAACTCTCATTATTTACCTTTTCATTAATAAACTTCTAAGCACCATAATCAATGGAATTTTTTGATTCCACTACTTCTTCATTTTCCCCACTTTTCTCAAATTTTGAATTTTTTTTCTCTTTTTATATTTATATAAATTCTTATTCCATAATTTTAAATATTAATTTTTTATACCTTATTATAAAGAGTTCCTCTTGGAAATTCATCTTATTCATCACTATATTTATCTTTCTTTATTATTATATAATTTTATATAAAATTACAAATAGATCCATAGTTAAATAACTTCAATGTAAATGATCCTTTATACATCCTTATTCCTTTTTTATCTTTTCTAGAAAATGAAGACATGAATTCATCAAAATTATGACTCAATTTATCTTATGAATCAAAGTATCTATCTTCTTTCAATATAAAGAAAATTATTTTATTTTATTTCATATTTCATTTGATAAATATTTCATGATCACCCTTTCCCTTCCTTCTGATTACATTCTCTTATCTCATATTATAAGTGATAATAATACTATATAGATTATCCAAAGAGATCAATTTTAGATCTCTATATTCTAATAAATAAAATTTTGAAATAAATATGACAAAAATAATTCTAAATATCTTATCCATTATTATTGAATAATTTAATTATTCTCCAAATCCCCTTATGGTTATTATAATATAATTAACCATTGTGAAGAACTCACCAACAAATTCACTATATCCCATTCTAAAATCTTTGTATTTCAATCTCAAAATTTATAACTTGGTTTTTCTACCTTTTGGTTACCCTCATAATTATTCTTTTACTTATTTAAATTTAATTTAGAAATTCCAATTCCTTTAAACCTTATAAATTCACTTTTGGGGAGAGAGGAAAGTTTGCAATCTCTACCACATATATCATTCCCCAGATTCCTCTTCTCGATAGATATTAAAGGATCTCCATCCATGTGTCGAATAAAACTATTTATTGAAACCTATAAAACTTTAAAAATAATGGATAATAGTTAGGGTATCATTAAATAGTTCTAGTTATGATATTTATTCCCATCAAATAAATTAATTTCTTTACGATTAATGGAGTTCTGAATATCTATAGGTTTCAACTTCTTCTTCAAACTTCAAACACCCTAGAGTTAATGGAGGAACCTGACTCAAATAAAATTTATAAGTACTAGTTAGGATCTATTTGACTACTATGGGTGAATTCTTAACACCCTGATATTTTTTTTAAAAGAAAACTATGTTTAATAGCATATATGACATGCAACACTGAGACTAAGTGAACTATGAAATATTATTATTTAAATATGACCATTATAATCTAGATGTTATAATAAAGGGTATAAATAGGATTTACTAATTTATGAAATATATATAAATTTTATACTTAACATAAATTTATTGATAAATTCTTAGTAAAAAATCACCCAATTTTTAGCAAATTCATTTTATTCTTTAAAAATATGTTTTCTTCAAAAATGGATTTAATTTATTTTCATGAGAAAATGATATAATTGATTTATGGATCCATTAGATATTTTATTTGATAAAGAGGATGTCATTTTTTTAAACAAATAAAAATTATCTTATGATTAAATTTTGATATTTTTATGAAAAGTTTTATTTTTAAATGAATAGTGAAAAAATGAGGATTTTTATTAAAAAAATATTTTTCTTTTAAAGTGTTTAAAAATTCATATTATATTTTGGATTAGTTTTAAAATTTAATTATTTAATTTTGATTAAAAATAATAAAATTATTTTCCTTGTAATTAATTTTATACTAGAATTTGATATAAAAACATTTTTATAATTAAAAGGAATTATTAAGAAAAAATGTTTTCTCATCACGTTTTTCGTGTTAATTTTAAATTAAATTATACCACTTCAATGAATTTAACATTCAAAAAGAAATTAAATATTTGAAATTATGGATCCTAAATTTGGTAAATATGCTCATTTTTTATTCATTATGAATAGTAATGATAGAAATAATTGTCATCATGGTATGGGTAAATCAGATAATTAAGCTTAAAAATAATATGGAAAGGACTAAACATTGAACCTAACACCAACCTTTATCCTAATAGATGAGTGTAGTTTGGACATTTGTATCTAATTCTCAAATATATTTCCACTTGGTACCATATTTCTTTGATTTTTAACGTTTATAATATTTATGTAAAATATGGAGACAAAGATGTCACTTTCTTGCTTTTAATAAAAATAATATTTTGTGATAGGAATAAAACTAATATATGATTAGTTATAAATATATATTTGAAAGATAAATTATTATTGTATCTTGGAAATTTATTTTTAATTTTTATAAATTTAATAATTACCTTATATTCTTATGAAACACTAACATAGTATTTATTAAATTAATGATAAAATAAAATAAATAACTTTAAAAATATTAAAATTATTTAACATGAATGAATTATTGTGTTTCATGATTTTTTTGATAAATATAAAAAATTATTAATTATTTAAATATTTATAATATAATTCCATTTCTTTCATGTTATTTTCAATTTCAAATTAAATGAATAGTTCTAAAAACAACATTAATGGAATTTTATAAAAAAACATATTTTATTAAATGGTTTATAATTCCTAAAAATCATGTCCTTGGGAAAGTGATTTGGATATGGTTTAAAATATCAACCATGGTCTATTTTCTATCTAATTTTTCTTTTATAGTAATTATCTTGACCCATAAGAAGTAAAAAACATTGTTATCACTGTAATTATCAAAAAAAAGTTAATGCGGGTTAAAATAAAGAGATAAGGGTAAAAAACTAATCTAAACTTGCACAAATTTTATTAGATGGTTTTATTTAGAACAATAATCACCATATATTTTAATTATATAATTTTTGATCCTTTTTTCATGAAAATTAATTTAAAATAAATTAATAATTTAAGAAATTCGAGAATTGCCCCTCCTCTCACTTATAAAAGGACACATCTTCTCTTATTTTCTTTAAACTAAAAAACCTTTTTGTTATATAAATACCTACTCAAATACCTTCCATAATTACCTTAAAATATTATATATGAATTTCTTATTATAAAATTTTTATAGGATTAATTTTAGTGTAAACCTAAAGAGGTTGTCCAACGAAGAGGTATTGTTCTTAAATGAGTTTTTTTTCTTCTTCCATATCCCTGAAATCATATTTCATGATGATGATATAATATAATAATTATTTATAATATATATTTGTGTTATTATCTTAATATAATACCCTATATCCGTATATTATTCTATAAAATTGGAAATGAATTCATCATTTGTGTGTACGGTAAACTACCGCCTCACGAACCTATGTGATTCAATTTACATAATATCCTTTTGTGGATATTTATGATAATGAATTTAGTGTGTATTTATTATATTCATGAAATATTTATAATTTTATAAAAATAATATATCACATATTTTCTTACAATTCCATTCATTGAAAGATGGTATCTTCATTCATGTGTATGTGTGGATTATCACCTACACAAAGCGATGTGATTCATTTTTCATTACCCTATCATATAGATGGTATATATAAGTATATTTAAATAAATATTATGAAATTTTTTATATAATTATAGTTCTATAAATATAAAATAACACTTACCTTCTTTTCATAATGATCAATGAAAAATGGAAATGTTACTAATGTGTATGCATGGCCTACCGTCTTCATGATTTTTATGTAGTTAATTTTTCATAACCATATTTCATGGTTAGTTTTAAAAGTAAATTAAAACATGAAAATGATAATTATTTCATGATTATTATTTTTTATATGAGAAAATAATGACCTTTTTGACCATAGGTAACCTACCAAAGTCATTTTGGACTTATGCAGTGAATATCATCAAAACATCTGATCTGAATTTAGATTATAAAGTAATTGAATATAAAATGATAATAAATAAAATAAAAGGGATATTAAAATTAAAAAATTGTATTATTTAAGTAAATAATTAACATAATTTTATTATTTAGGAAGATAAATATTATACATGATGAATCAGACTCAGTGTAAGGGGTTTAATAACTCAATTTCATTTCATAGGGTTGTATTACTTATTTATTAACTATGTAATATCAAGATTATGTTTGTAATAGATTTAATTATTTTTCATTTTATTTTCACTTATTTTATGTGGATTTACATTTTTAAACATAACCACTACACTTATTAATTCTCACATCATTTTTATGTTCATTGTAAGGAATTTTATCTCAATTTCCATTCTTTGAGATATATTTTCATTTTATGAACATAATTTATTTTATAGTGTATATAATTCCCCTTTTACATATTAGATAATGAATCCTTCATAATTAAGGGTCTTTTAAGTTATAATTCATTCTAATTTATCTAAGGGGGTTTTATTTAAAAGTTACCAAGTGGTAAGGTGTCTCTTAACTCAGTTTTCATTCATTGGGTTATAATTTTGCTTCCTCATCTTTTTTATGCCATGATTATATGTGAATATATAGATAAAGTTTTTTATTCTATATTTCCACTTATTTTTCGTGTATTTATATATTTTCACATAATCAATTTAGGGATTAATTATCACTTGGAAAGTTATGATCTTTTTTGGTTTTTTCTTTATCTAAATATCTATTTCTTGATACATGTTTCAGGTTATACACCATGATTTACATATAAGATTATGATGGGTTATCTTGATATAGATAATATGATGGGTGATCATGATAAAAATTATATGATGGTTGTTCTCGATATAGTTCTACAATTCATTTGGTAATGTTCCTTATCTTTAAAGGCCAGAGAGAGGGAGTTAACTGGGGAGGTTTCTCCTATGGATTTAACTGGGATCTAGTTATTTTGAACATAAGGGAACACAAGTTATAAATTTAATGACCTGAGATAGAAAAATTGGTTTCTATTTTCTTGTTACGGGTTTTAAAGATTTTCTTTGAGAAAAAAAAGTTAATTTTACATGTGGATATGATTTATTTTATATGATCAATGAATAGTGTGGAAAAGGAAAACATTTTATTTTTTTTCATGTTTTTAACTAAACTAAAAGATTTATTTATTTTATATCCCTTGCTGTTATTTTTTTTATCCCACATTTTTTATGTTTTTCATAATATTTAGTTATTAGTAAGAACAAGTAATAATTAAAGTTAAAAGTCAGGAAAAAATTTCTTTGAAAGAAAACATGTTTCATTTTAAAAGTTTTATATTATGGGAGAATATATACTGAGTGGAAGTGTTCAATTTTTAATATATTGGTTTTTTATGTAATATTTATGACCTGATTCTATAAAACTCTAAACTATTGAGATCCTCAAAATGTAAGAAGGTGAATTCTTGACTAAAAACTCAAGATTGTGCAATTTTTTAAGGTCATTTCCTTATATTTGGTATCAAAGGAAAGCATTAGATAACTTTTGAGGTTAGGATAATATTTATAGAATGACCTTAAAATATTATAACATATGGTTATCTTGAAATGATATAAAATTTTAATATTACCATGTTGTTTTATCTAATCTATGTTTGTTCAAAATGGATTTATACTGAGGTAACAGGAAAGATAGAGTTGAATGGTATCAAGAGGAAAATATCCTTCCAAATCAATAGTCTGTAATTATTATAATTGTAACTAATAATTTTCTTATAGTAATAGATCCATTAACGTAGGATAAAATTGGTGGAGGCATCCATATTAGAGAGCAGCCTGATTTTCTATAGAGAAACCTGAAGATGGTTGATAATTTTATGAAATATTACCCTTCATATTTCTATGAAAACTCAGATATAGTATTAGATAAAGGATGTATCAATACTCTATAAAATATATTAAATGTCATGGGATGTTCAAAATTTTTAAAGGTAGCTCTTTCTATTTATTTTTTTTAAGGTGAAGCTAATCGACAGTGGTCATTGGTTGATAATACTAGAGAGAGATAATAGATGATGCCATGTAATGGGATACATTTAAGAATAATTTCTTCGATAAATACTTCCCTAAGGCTGTTTGACTTGTAATGGATAAAACTTTATTTGTATTGAAGCAAAATACAGAGGAAGTATCCTCATATGAAGAAAACTTTACAAGATTTTCTAGTTTTGTGTTGAATTATTGTTAGGACCTTGATTGAAAAATTAATAGATTTTACTTAGGATTGAAACCAAGTTTTTGAAGAGAATTATCTTAATAATAAATTAAAACTTATGTGAAAGTGTTTTGTAGTGATGTTAAAGTTGAGATGGAGTTCTCTAACACTTATGTGTCTCGTGATAAAAAAGTAAGAAGCATCCAAGGTGGAAAACAATGGGGAATCATTCAACTAATAAATATGATGGTAATCCCTCAAAATTTTCCAAGTGTGGTGAAATAAATTTTTGGGAATGTTCGATAATATCTATAAAGTGTTACATGTTTGTTAAGATTTGTCATTTTTCATGTGACCACAAATAAAAGATCCCAGATCAATCCAAGAATGGGGTAAAAAATAGTCATCTAATGGTGACATTTTTTAATTGAAATTATTTGGTGAATTACTATAATGTGTGTCTAAAGTTACTTATATAGGGTGAAAATCAACTAGATCTGAAGGAAAAAATGTGACTAAAATCATTTTCTACTACTATTGTTGATTTTGGTTTATCTAATGAAATGGTGATAGGTACATTACTTATTTATTTGAATTATCTTACCTCCTTATTTTACTTTGGATATTCATATTCTTTAATTTCTAAGAAAATTTTCAAGTAAAACGGGAATATAAACTCATAAAAATAATATATAACTTTTGGTTAAACCTCCTGATAGAAGTATAAAATAAACCAAGATTTAAAGTAATATTCTTATTGTTATCAGTGGGTTGGTTATTTTTATAAAAATTATTGAACTACCCAAAGTAGAGTTTTATATTATTATGGTTATTGATTGGCTTTCATTTCATCATTTTAAGATATATTTCACAACTATGAAAGTTATATTAAATTATTTTATACCTTTGATAACCTATCAATAATCAAGGAAATTGATTAAAGATTCCAGTGGAATTTTCTTAGAACATTTTACTAAAAATGAAATTATTCAGATTAGTTGTTTGATAGTTGTAAATGAATATATAGATGAATTTCCTAATGATTTTCCATATATAATTTCAGATTGGGAGGTTAAATTTACTATTGACTTAGTTCCTGATGTTAAGCATATTTCAAAACACCCTTATCAAATGGATCAAGTAAAACTTTTGGAATTGAAAAAGAAGTTGCAAGATTTTCTTGATAAAAGTTTCATTCATATAATAACTTCACTATAGGGTGATCCTATTTTATTTTTTAAAAATTATTATGGTTCAATGAGGATTTTATTGATTATATAGACTTTAATAACGTCACTATTAAAAACAAGTATCATTTATCTCATATCAATGATTTTTTTTATCATCTCCAAGGAGTGTAGTATTTTTCGTAGATTGATCTTGGGTCAGGGTACTATCAGTTGAAGTTCAAGGTGGAAGAGATTCCTAAGATAGTGTTTTAGATTAGATATGGGAATTATGAGTTTGTTTTTATTCTCTTTGGAAATTTAATGCACCATCTATATTCATATATCTTATGAATAGAGTTTTTCATGACTATTTAGATAGGTTTTTTGGTTGTGTGTATAGATTATATTTTGTTATATTTTAAAATTAATGAGGATCATGAAAGACACATAAGTATTATTTTGAAAAGATTGAAAGAAAAAAATTATATGGAAAAATTATAAAATATGAATTCTTATTATAGTAGATTTTTTTCCTTAGGTATATTTTTTCAAAACATGGAATAACTATTGTCCCTATTAAAACAAAAGTGGTTGAAGAATGGATAAGACCTACAAATTTCCTAGAGATTCATTTTTTTTCTAGGATTACTGGGTTACTAGTAGTTGTTTGTTCAAAAAATGTCTCGTTTATCTATCCCACTAACTAAGTTAACTTGAAATTGAATTAAATTAATATGGATGAAAAAGTGTGAAAATTTTTTCTAGGAATTGAAAATAAGATTATTAAATGCTCCAGTTTTTTCCTTTGCCTCTAGAAATGGGAAAATTTTCAACTTTATTTTTTCTTCTGTGAAAGGACATGGTTTTCTTCTTATATAGAATAATCAGGTAATTTCTTTTAATTCAAAACAATTGAAACCTCATGATTAAAATTATCCTACACATGATCTATAACTAGATATTTTGGTTTTTTCTTTAAAAATATAAATATATCATTTATATGGATTAAAGTTTTAAATATATACTCATCATAAAAGTTTGAAGTATATATTAACTCAAAGATAGTTGATCATGAGGCAGAGAAGATGGATTAAACTAATAAAGGATTATGATTTCATAATCCAATACCATCTAGGAAATAAGAAAAATATTATATTCTTTGAATCAAAAAGATATTAATCATTAACCATGATATGTTTGGAACATGATCCTTTGGTAAATGATTTAGTGAATTATGTCCCAGAGATTATACATGTAGGAACTTACCCTATTTTGTTTCATGTTTTACTATAGTCATCATTAAATATAGAATTAATAAATAACAAAAGGAAGATTTATATTTATTATGCATGGTGTAACTAGTAAAGAAAGGTAAGTTTCCTAAATTTAACACTGACAAGTTATTTTGAGATTTGGAAAATGTTGTGTCTATCAGTTATCTCCCAGTTGAAAAGGGAATTGATGAGTGAATCCCAAATCTCTCCCTTTTATATTAATCTTAGTGGTACTGATATGTATAGATACCTTCAGAAATAATATTGGTTGGGAATAATGAATAAATATATTATAGATTTTACCAAGAAATGTTTTACTTTTCAATAAGTTAAAGTCAAATGATAATTACTAAAAGGGAAACTTCAACCATTTATAGTGCTAGAGTGGAAATGAGAAAATATATTTATGGATTTCATGATGTGATTTCCAAATACATATCTAGGTAATGATGTGATTTAAATTATTATTAATCAATTGACTTAATCTACACATTTCCTTCTAATTCAAGAAACCATGAATTTATATCATATTTATTGATTCTATCTCAATGATATAGTATGGTTATATGAATTTTCTCTCTCCATTGTATTTTACCATGATCTTAGGTTTACTTATAATTTCTATAAAGGATTTCATAATTTTTTGGGTACTGAATTAAATTTTTGTACATACTTTTATCCTAAATATGATGGATTTTTAGAGAAAATTATCCAGACATTAGAATAAGTGCTTCAAGTTTGTTTAATTGGTTACTAGGTTAGTTGGGATAAACATCCTTCATTCTTGAATTTTTTTTATAATAACAGTTTTCATTCTAGTATACATATGGAACCTTTTGAGGTGTTGTATGGAAAGCAATGTCAGACTCTAGTTTTTAGGGAAAAAGTAAGTGAAGGGAAGATTTTGTGACTAGAGTAAGTAGAAAAGATAGTTAAAAAGGTAAAGATGATTCAATGAAATATGAGGATAACTCAAAGTATATAAATAGTTGTATAGATAATTGGATGAAAGATATTTCATTTGATGTAATATATCATGTTTTCCTAAAAATATCTCCATGGAAAATTGTTATGTGTTTTGGTAAAAAATAAAAAATAAGTCTATGGTTCGTTGGACCATACAAAATTCTAGAGAAATTTGGATCAATTTCTCATCGATTTTCGTTACCTATAAGTTTATCCTAGGTAAAAAATGTATTTTTTGATTCATTATTAAGAAAATAGGTTTCATGTGCATCTCATGTTTTGATCCCTAAGGTAGTAAAATTAGAAGAGAGTCTTTCGTATGAAGAACATTTGGTTAAGATTCTTGATCACAAAGAGAAGGTATTGTGAGATAATTTGATTCATAATGTTAAGGTTTTATGTAAAAACCATATGATTAAATAAGTAACATGGGACTCGGAAAACTCTATGAAAAAAATATCCACTTATTTAAATAGAGAATAAAATTGAGAGGATGAAATTTCCAAAAGGGTGAATAATTTGACAACCTAGGTAATAGTAAATCAATTTCATGCCTTATAAATATTCATAAAAAATATATTTTATATAGTTATATTCATTATAATAATATTATGTAAATTTTTAATAAAAAAGGAAATTGTATTATTCTTATTAAATTCATTTACATGTATTATATCATTTTATTTTAAAAATAATTTATAAACTCTATAATTTTAATTTTAAAAAATAAACTTCAATTTTGAAATTAGAAAGTAAAAATTAGATTATAATCTATTTTTAGGATTTTTTGGAAATATTTATTTTTAATTGATTAGTGAAAGATACCAATTTTTGTAAAACTGACATTTCTTTTTATTAAATAAATTAATATAAAAGTACAATTATTTTTTTAATTTTATTATAAAGTAACATAATTATACTTTAATTATAAATGATCTAATTAATTATATAGGAATCATAATTATACCAAATTTTGGAATAAGTTCATTTTTTGGATTAAACCCCCATTTTTCCTAGAAAGTATTTTTCATTTAAATTTGTGTATTAATATTAAAATTTATTTTTATAACTTATAAAAATTAAATATTCAAAAAAATAATCCATATTTATAATAAATAGGTTCAGATTTGGTAAATTTGTACCTTTTATTTTCATCATTATGAATAGTAGTTGTAGTAAATATTTGTCACCCTGATAGGGGTAAAACTGGGTTAAAAATATGAGGATAAAGCTTTAAAATATCTATAACACTTCAATTTATCCTATTATATGATTTTTCTTTACAAAATATATTTTTAGGTAGTTAAATAATTTATTTTAAAACATTATTTTGAATTTGGAAACCCAAGATTGACATTTGTGAAGATAAATTGTATTTTATTCAAATTTAAAACTATTATTGGGTCTTTGTAATTAATGGTATAGTTGGAAGGTTACATTCAATTTTTATTTGATAAAAAAGTCTAGAAAAAATTCTTTTTTTATAAAATAACCAAATAAATTCATTGAAATGAACTTTTTACTTTATTTCAATGTAAAATGATTTTTAGGATTAAATCGGGTATTTTCCTAAAAATAGTTTTTCACGTGTTTGTGTTTTTATATTAAAAGTAATTTTTTAGACCTAAATAAATTTAATCTTAAAAAATGATTCTAAATTTTAAATTAGTTTGAAAAAATTATAATCCCACATTTATTTTTGGTCATATAATTACGTTTTCATTGTAAAAAGTTAAGTTATCATGGTTAAGGTTAAAATTGGTTTAAAGTGGTTTAACTAGAATACAAGAATTAATATGTATCCAAAACTTGTATAAATGCGATTTTTTGAGTTTAATTAAACCTTATAACATCTTATATTTGAATTCTGGGTGAATTTTTTCAACTTTACATGATTATGATATTTATAAATTATTTAATCTTCTAAGTAATTCCAAGTAAGTCATTTCCCTCACTTATAAAAGGGCACCTCATCTTCTCTTTTCCTCACACCTTTTAAGAACTATAGTTTAGAAAATACCTTCCCAAATATATATTCAACATCCATAAAAACTTATTATAGGTCAAAGTCTCACAAAAATAACAAACCTAGAAGTATTAAGGTGCAATCCAAAGAGGTTATTAAAGGAGAATGTGTAAGTCCTAAATGGCCTATTTCAAGTTTATTTATTCTTCTACTTCATTAAAATCTTATTTTAACATAATAAAATAACAACATCATTATCTTACATATAATAAAATTTTATTATGATTATGTTACAACTATTTTTAATATTTTTTTCCTTTCTATGGTAAAGTAAAACATCACTTATGTGTTTGTGTAGATTGCCACCTCCATAAAAAGATGTATATCATTTTTTATCACCACTTCACAAGAACGGTTATTATGATGGATTTAATTAATACATATTAAATTAATTAATTAATTATAATTCTTTAAAATTAATATTTCATCAATTTTTTACCTTTTTATCCATTAGAAAATGATTACATCATTTATGCGTACATGTGGACTGCCACCTTCACACATCAATGTGATTAGTTTTCATGTATGAACTTCATGGATGGGTCTAAAATTGTATTTAATATATATAAATTATAATTTTATCATTATTAACATTATGTAGATGATAAAATAATGAATTTATTTGGCAGTGGTCAATACACCAAAGTTATTTTGATTTTATTAATCAAAACTCCTCAAAATATCCAGCATAAACTTAACTGGTTATGTAACTAAATAACACAAAGTCATAAATTCCATAAAATTGATAACTAAAATTACTGAACATCTAAGATTTTATTAATAAATTAAATAAATAATATTATATTATTATTAAGTATTTAAATAACTTATGATATTAGATAGTATTTAAGGTCAGGTATTTCTAGTCTCAATTCCCTTTATTTGAGACTTAATCTAGTTTCACCAAACATTTTATTTTTGTGGTTTATAAAATGACTTATGGATGTATTTTATAATTCCTTTATGAAATTTATATGTTTAAAAATCTATTCCAATTTCTTTCCTCTAGGGTTCTTGTTGGGAAAATATCTCTCAAGGTAACATTGCAGCATTTTTTGTTGATTGTGTTTGTTGAAAATGTGGGTTTCTAAGGTAAGTTGTGGAGTATATAGAGTTTTTTTACTATGAATTTTGAAAAATATCCAATAAAAATGAATTTATTCCCTAGAAGTGGTATATAAAAGTTCATACACAAGGTGATGTTGATTCTCAATGTTTTCTAAATTTTTAGGGCCTAAAATTTAGAGCAAGTCTAGAATCATGAAAAGTATATTTCCTTAAAATCCTTATAAAAATATTGAAAATGCATGAGTTTAATGACTATGGGATTTATGAAGGGTATTTCATGGAGGATAAATGAATGTTGAAGGTGATCTAGGTGATAGTGATGAGCATTGTGAATGACGAAGGTGAGGAAGTGTGCATTCATGAAAGTGGAACTTCAACCGAGAATCCACCTATAATTGAGTATGTGTGCATTCATGAAAATTAAGGGACCTATAATTCCATTAACTATGAGTTGATACCTTCCAAGATTAGTGACAAAAGGAAAATAGAGATGATTATTCTTTCCACCGGCAGTGATCCAGAGAAAGAGACATGGGGAGTGACCCTTAGGAAAGCAGTGAGTTTATCCTAAACTCTATAAAGGTAGTGATACTAGGTATAGATTAGATCTATCCCAAACCACAATTCTTGGTATTTAACCTTAGTGTATTTGGTACAACCATTTTATTTTCATTGTATTCTCCTTGTATGTAACCCAATGAGGGTAAACCAACTAAAATTTTTGTGTCTCGTACCTGATTTTAATTTTTTTCATACATTGCTATGGGAAAGAGAGAGAAGTGTATTTTGGTTAATGATGAAAAAAGATCTATGTTTTAATATACAATACCTTGATTTACCCCCCCACCCCCTTAGGGTTTTAAACCTAATTGATCAAAAATTTCTTTTGATTCAAAAGTTACTAATGTCATAAGGGGTTTCTCTTTAAAACCTTATTTTAAAAGTTTTAAAGTTTGTATACTATTTTTCTTCCATATCAATGTTCATTTAAATGATCCAAGAATTTTATTCTTTACACTTATATCAATATAAAATTTCATTTTCAACTACCATTTACTTTCTTTATAAGTTTTATAAAATGTATCTTCTTATCATTTTACAAATGAAGAATTTTTACTAAATATGTGAAAAGAGTCACTATTTTACCTTTTATGGCATGAGTGAAATTTCCCAGCATCATGAATTTCCATTACTTTGAATATTACTTCACAATTTTACATTTTTATTTTATAAAAAACAATTTCCACAATATTTTGGGAATTTTTTTTATTTTGAAGAGTTTTGAACAAAAAGGGATATCTCTCCCTATTTTTATGTGAAAAATGAAAGAACTTTGCTTATGGGTTTAGAAAAAAATCAAGGTATTTATATTAAAAATTGGAAAGAATAAAAATATTTTATTCATGATATGTTACTTGACAATTATATATGATTATGGCTGATCTTGATACATCTTATACGATGGGTGAGCCTGATACAACTTATAAGTTGGGTGTTCCTGATATAGATCTCAAATACATTGGGTAATGTTATTTATCTTCAAAATAAAAGAAGTAGGGAGTTAATATAGGAGGTTTATCTTATTGATTTAATTGGGCTCCATTTATTTCTAACATGTGTGAACATGGGGTATAAATACAATTCCCTGTGATTCCTATAAAGGTTTTTATTTACTTGTTATATGTTTTAAAGTTTATATTTGAGAAAAAATTGTGTTTTCCATGTGGATATGATTTATTTTATATACTCAAATAATAATGTGGAAAAGGTAAATATATTATGGTTTTTCATGTTTTTTATTAGACTGATGAATTTATTTCTTTTATATCCCTTACTGATATTTTTATGCTCGTCATAAATTTACAAAAAAAATTCACAATTTTTAAGGATGAGTATGAACAAAGAAGAAGTAAAGTTAAAAGTCATAAAAAAAATTTGAAATGAAAACATGTTTCATTTAAAAAATATTATATTATGATAAAAACAGATACTTAATAAAAGTTTCCAATTTGTAATATATGGGTTTTTCATGTAATATTTATTTCTAATTAACTCAAACTCTAAACAATGAAGATCCAAGAAATTAATGAAAATGAATTATTGACTCAAAACTCAAGATTGTGTAATGTTTTAAGGTTGGGTCCTTATATAATTTGGAATTTGGAGTTAGGAACCAATGATTATGGAAGGTTTGGTAGGGAAAAGGTATCATATAGGATTATTCTATACTGTAAACAAGGGAAACTGGGTAATGCATGAGATTTTATGTCCACTTATGATCTAACATAAGTACCTTTAAGTTTAGTGAAAATGATAAGTGAAGTGATGTTTTATGTGAGGTAGAGACCTAGGTAAGGATTATACATCATTATTATTCTATTATTATGTTTTAAATTCAGTACATAGTAGGAAATAGTTTAAAATGAATTAATTAATTAACCTTATAATTTTCTTTTCTTCTGAGTTTAAAAGTAATAACATTTTTTTCTTTTATAGATATGGAACCTAGTCAGTGTCCCCATTAGGTTTACATAGAATACATTTAGTAATATTTTCTGGCGAATCACCATAAGGTGTAGGTCGATGATGATGACACTTATAGGATGACACTCTAATATCTCTATTACTAGGGTATGTAGTGGTATGAAGGATCTATTTCAAATCAAGAGATGGGGGATTTAATTAATGAGGTGGAGATAGCCTTCAATTCAATCCATGCTTAGAAAGAGTACTAGAATTCTTTAGCTATGATGATATTATATGGGTTATCTTCATAGTGGTGTATTTTATTCCTCAGGTATCAGGATGAGTCGGCTATTTCATTGGATAAGTTTAGGGATTAGCTTTAGGCCTAGTTTCTATCTTTAATTGATAAGTGGATGGTTGGTCGAAGATACATACCCTTTGACAAGGGATTTCTAGTGTTCAATATTTCATTATACAATATAATAAAATCATGTTTTATAATGTAGACCTTATTCTAAATGATAATTCTAGGTCAAGAAATTTAAATGAAGCTTTGAATCTAGATATTTCGTGTCAAGTCACTCTATTTATGTTGAATCCATATACTAAAGTACTGGTGAAGTAATAGGTCAATGATAGGATGTTGTGTAGGACTAGATCATCATGTTATGGGAGTTTTCAAGACTCTTCATAGAGAAAATATATTACTGGGAGTTCTCAATTTCTTTGTCAGAATAAGTTTCAGTTAACAGTGTGTAGGTTTCATCCCTCTTTAACCCACTTCACTAGAGAAAGTAGTTCTCAAGGCCATTTTAACTGGTCAAACATGATTTTATTTTCTTGTGGAGGTCATGGTCATCATAATTGAGGGTTCTCAACCTTATTAATTATTATGTTGTTGGTGTCCTATTCTAGGCTCAATATTTACAATCATTTAAGTGGAAGCACCATCATAAGTAAGGCATTTCAGATTTTGAGTGGTAGATAGGGGATGGGGAAGACAGAGGACTACCACATGATATCCCATAGCATTAGGAATATAAGGTATGATTTGGCTGTAGTGGTGGTCTCTATTAGGGATAGAGAGGTCATGTAGTAAGAAATAAATAGATATATGCTTAACATTTCCAGCTCTAAGAGATCCCAATATTGTATGAGGTACTATTTACCTATTTTCTACTTGATTTTATACCTTGTTTGATTCTGGATCTATGATCTCCTTTATTTCACCCACTATAGTTTATCCTTTTGTAATTGAGGTGGAGAGGCTTAAAATTCCCTTGGAATTGACTACGCTAGTAGGAGGTCAAGCTAAGTTGTTTGATGTTTCAAGATAATGTAAGTTGGTACTGAGGAAGCACTATTATTATGAAGATTTTCTATGTTTAAGGATAAATATATAAAATATCATATTCAACATGGATTTTCTATATTTTTTGTAGGATATATTCAATTTATTTAGTAGAAACATCATATTCTATAACACTAAGGGAGCCCAAGTGGTGTTCATTGGTGATCAAGACCCTCAAATGGGTTAATACCATGTTGGGTCTCTATCTTATTTTTTGGATAAATTGGTGCTTGGTTCTATGGAGGTTTGGCTAGAGGTGTTTCCTAGGATTATGGAAGAATACCATAATGTATTTCCTTAAGTGTTTGTGGAACTACCCCCTCAATAAGAGACCAAGTTTGTGATAGAGTTGTAACCAAGTGTTTCTTTGATATCAATGTCTCCATGTCAGATGGAACCTTTTAAGTGTTAGGAACTATGTATTTAGGTTGATGATATCCTATAAATAGGATTCATTTGAACTAGTCTTTCACATTAGGGATGTCCATTTCTATTTTCAAAGAAAAAAAATATAAGTTTGTGGTTATGTGTCGATTATTATTGTTTGAATCAGGTAATGATGAAGAACTACCACCATATCCCATGGAATAATGATTTATTAAATTAATTAAAGGTATAAAGATGGATATTGAAGATTGACCTATAATCTAAATATCATCATATGTGATTAAAGGATGACGATATCCTGAAGACTACTTTTAAATGTTGTTATGGGCATTATGAGTTCATTTTTATGTCGTTCGGTGAGATGAATGATCCAGATGTGTTAATGGGATTGATGAATGTAGTGTTTTGTGAGTTTTTATATTGGTTATTATTTTTTTTCACTGATGATATTCTTTTATTTTAATGTCAGAGAAGGGGCACGCAGATCATCTACAGGCCGATCTAGGAGTTCTTCATTTTCCTCAGTTGTTCGAGAATCTACCAAAGTGTGAGTGTTGGGCCTATGAGGTTTTTCTTGGGTTATGTCATATAACTTCATGGAGTATCCAATGATCCTTTGAATATTGAAGTTGTGGTTTCGTCGATTTCCCTAAGAATGTTTCAGAGGTGTGGAGTTTCCTTGGACTAGTTGGGTATTATAGGAGTTATGTACTCAACTTCTCTCAGATTATGAATCTTATGATAACATTGACTAGAAAGGATCAATCAATCATGTGGACTGACTATTTCTAGGATACTTTTGATTATTTTAAAGATAAGTCGGGTAGTTCTATGTTTCTTTATTTACCAAAGGATTTTATTTCGTTTGAGGTTTATTATGTTGTTTCATGTCTTAGTTTGAGTTATGTTTTGATGAATTATAAGGAAGTTATCTCATTTGGGTATCATAATTTACATCCTCAAGAATGTAACTATGAAACATATGATATTGATCTTGTTTTATTGGTTGTTTCTCTAAATTTTTAGATAAAGTTTCTTATCGATGAATGTTTTTTAGTTTTCACATATCAAAAAAACCTGATGAATTTCTTCTCCCAACATGACATAAATATGAAATGGTGATAGCGGATGGATTTCATTCATTGACATGACATTTATATTTCCTTTATGCCTAAAAAAGTGAATTTTGTGGTGGGTGACTTGAAAAATATGTTGTGTGGTGATGTTGTGCGTGATTCTGGATACTCTTGGATAGTGATAAAAGAGTTGGCATTATTTAACCTTAATATGGGAGCAGTGGATGGAAGATGTTTTCTTTATCAGATGATAGTTCATTTTTATTTAGTCTATAGAGTGGAGGAGTCTTGATTGGGGTATTTTGATGAAGTGGTTGTCATGATCAAGTTTTTTTCGGTGATGCTCTTATGTATTGGTATGAGGATGGGAATCATTGGGTATTGTTCTAGTGGAATCTCTTAATTCCTTTAGCGATGTGTGAGGATGTTCTGTATTATTTTCATAGTTTACCCTTTGTGGAACATCATGGTGTGAAAAATATTTATAATTAATTGATGAATTAGTTTTGATGGTTTGGTATAAATCAATCAATTATAGGGTTTGTCTCATAATGTTTGGTTTACCAAACGTTGAAGACTAAAAATCGTATTCTTAGTGGTTTTCTTCAGCTACTTAATGTTCCTCAGTGGTAGTGGTAGGACATTTTGGTTGACTTTATTACTATTTTACCCAAATATCAAAGGGTTTATGATTCTATATGGGTGATCATTGATCACATTAAAAAATTATCTCACTTCCTAGTGATCAATGATTCGAGGTCATTGGAGGTGTTGTTGAGGTATTATCTGGAAGAGATAGTTAGGCTTCATGGGGTTCTAAATATGATCATATCTTATTGTGATCCTACTTTTACCTCCAGGGTGTGGAAAAGACTCCAACATGATTTTGGATCTTATTTATTCCTTATCAATTCCTTTCATATTTACACAGTCAATCATATAGAGTGGATCATCCATACTCTATAGGACATGTTGTGCACATATATTTTGGATTTTTGTGATATGTGGTAGTGGAACCTACACTTATTAGAGTTTTCCTACAACAATAATCATCACTAGACTGTTCATATGACACCTATTGAAGAAATGTATGAATGACCATACCGATATTTGTTGTATTAGATTGAGGTTAGAGAGGTTTTTATTCAAGTATCAAAATTAGTGTAAAGTATGAAAGAGAAGGTACATGTGAGATGAAAGTGAATGAAAGTGTCATATAATCATAATAAGTCTTATGATCATCATTAAAGTAGGCCTATGAAGTTCAATGTTAGAGATCATGTGTTTTTAATGGTTTCTCCTCATCATGGGAAATGAAGGTTTGGTTATGGGATAAATATTTCTCATAGGTTCTTTAGACCTTTCAAGGTGTTGGATTATGTTAGATCCATAGATTATCAATTATAACTAACCACCTAGATGAGCTAGATTCGGTATGTCTTCCATGTATCACATCTCCACCAATATATTCATGATGATTCTCATGTCATCTATTGGGGTGAACTGAATTTTGAAGATAATACGACCTTCAATGAGTATCCAGTCGAGATTCAATACCATCTAGAGGAGTTGTTTCGTGGATTTTCTATCCATTTGGTTCATTTATTGTGGTGAAACGGTGGCTCAGAAGAGAGCACATTGGAGTAGTATTTGTATATGTTTTCTTGATATTCTGATTTTTTGGTGCATGATCTTTCTTTCATTAATTCTTGGTTTGATCCTTGATTGGATTCTTTGTAAACCCTTATATTTTTTATGAGGTATTTTATCTTCTTTGGTTTTGTAATTGTTTTGGCCTTTCTCTTGAGAGGTATATTCCCCAAGAGTGTGTTTTGATTTTGGTTGGTTATTATGTGAGTTTTCATGATTTTTTCCACTG
This sequence comes from Viscum album, assembly GCA_963277665.1. NCBI lineage: Eukaryota > Viridiplantae > Streptophyta > Magnoliopsida > Santalales > Viscaceae > Viscum > Viscum album. The sequence goes on from OY728133.1 coordinate 1,060,333,163, forward strand.
ATGGGATGGTTATGTTCTTAGTGTATTGATGCCTTTGAGAGATATCATATGGGGTGGTTTTCTATACCCCCTTTTTCTTTTTTAGTTTTGTTTTAAATTCTTGGGGATTATAATTTCTTGAGATTTATCTTATGTAATGGATTATTTTTTCCCAAGTATTTTCCTTTGTGATCTTGAGGTAGGACAAGGATTTCAAAATCTAGAAACCTAGTTGCAGGAGGAATTCATGATGTGAACTCAATATTCACAATGTGAGTTGTGATTCATGACTTTAATTATAGTTCACAATATGAAGGATTTCAAGGTGTAATTAGGTGTTTTTCATATAAATGATTCATATAATGAATAATATTTAGTGTTTTAGGGATGATGTGACTAAATTTTCAATGGTTACATAAGCTGTGAAATTCACAATGTGAACTAGAATTTCATGTCGTGAATGGGTTTTTTCCCAGTTAGGTTATAAGTTAGAGATCACCCATAGTTTTCCCTTATTCCACCTCTCCTATCTCAAACCTTAGGTGATCAGTAGAGGTTTTTGGATGTCCTTTGAATCCCCTTTAATCAGATTCAATGACCATCTTCTAAAGATCGATCAATGGTTATCTAAGGTTAATTATCCCTTCTATGATGGTTTTGTTATATTTTTTTCATATTTTCCCAATATATATAAGGATTTTATCTTTTATTTTCTTTTAGTTTCTATTGATAGATGATATATGGATCTCATTGGGTTGGTATTTTATGGATTTTTGGTTTCCTTTGGAATAGGTTATCATAATTTGGTGCTTTGTGTTTTGTTCTTTGATAGAGAAAATTTAGATTTTCATGTTGAGGTAGGGGATATTTCATCTATCTATTGATTTAAATTTAAATTTTGAGATTATCATGATTTAATTATTTGGATAAAAATGGAATTAACCCAATTATATAATAATATGTAAATGAAGGATGTTTTTTAGTTTTGGGTTTTTTGATCTCTTTAAGTTTTATTTTTATTGATGCCACGTGTTTTTTTAAGATAGTGTTCTATCTTTATGTAGTAGATCTTTTTACTCTTAAAATAGTTATTTTTTTGGAAATTTTATAAACAATGTAAATATGTAATAATGATGATGATGTGATTAAGGTAAGAGGTATGATAATTTTATTTTATTTTCTGCATTCTGTGTAGAATATAAAATTAATTTTAAATGCATTTTTATATTGTTCAGATATTTTAATTGATAATAAGTTATAGGTTTCTTACTGTTGAAAACCTATGCATAATAACCCAATTAATTCAATATTATAATTAAAAAAAATTTATTAATGATAAATACTTTGGGATTTAGTGATCCCATTCTTATTATAAAAGGATTGTATGTCTGGGTTTCATGGACTTAGTGACTTTGACTATGTATAGAAAATACATTTAAAATGGGTTTGGGATCTAGGAACTTTTAGAGCCTTGGTGTGTTTGTTTAATAACCTTTTGTGGTTGGTTTTCTTGATGAGAAATGAGATGGGATCCTGGGGCTAGTTAACTGATGGTTTTTTTAATATGGGTGGGAACCTTGGATTAGAAATTGGTTAATATACTAAGTCTTGGTGATAGTTAATGTTATTTATGAAAGGTCTTTTGATGTTATGTGCAATGGTGTGGGACACTGGGGCAGTCAAAATGAATCCAGAGAGGGGTTTTCTCATTGATATTTTTCTTTCTTGATTATTTATAGATATACTATTATCCAGATGTTATTGGTTTTTTTTTCCACTGATTGACATAGACAGAACAATTTCATAGCATGTGGAATTCATATGTGGTATCTTATTCAAATTCCTAGTGGAATCAGATAATTTAATAATGATAAATTAATAAATAATTAACTCTTGGGATGGGTGTTTTTGATTACATTAATGTTAAATGACTTATATCACATTAATAGAAACCATGGTATTGTTGAATGGGGTACTCAAAGGGAAATGGGTATGAAATAATAAGTTTATAATTTTTTTTAATAAATCCCATTAGATATAATAAAAGGGTTAAACCATATTTAATGATGATGACATACTTGAAAATATAATAAAGATAATTAATAGTTTCAATGGAACTTGGCTTGATAATATTAAAATACTAATATTATAAAATTTTAATGTGAATTAATTAATGTTTAATTAATTAATTATTAAGGAACTCTGATGCATGTATGTTTGTTGATACCAAATCCTTATAAATGGAAGTTATGGATCATGTGTGACGATAGTGGTAAATGATTCTAAGGATGTTTAATTTACCTTAGTGTGGTTTATGTATGATATTATTTATATTTTTTGATTTCATATTCTATCCCACCTTCTCTGATAGTGAAATCGGCATCCAAATGTTTTGGGGTGTTTCTCTAACATCCAAGATGGTGGGGAAATAGATGGATAACTTCTCCCTCTCATGTGCTCTTCATTTGGATGTAAATGAGTATGAATATCCTAGGTTATAATGGATTATGGTATAGGGTGTGTTCCTACTTGGGATATGATGGATATTGGTTTTACTATACATTTATGTATGGGTTATAGTGGATTTAGGTATATCACATATTTTTATCTAGTCAGGGTGGATCTAGCTTCCCACGTGTTTATGTGCATGGGTTATGATGGCTTGAGGTATAATATAATTATAAATGTTGTAGTGGATCCCAGACATACACTTAGATTCAGATGGGATGGTGGTGATGATGATTATGATAATGATTTGGATATGTGGATAGATTCTAACATGAGATGTTAGGACCTACGTGGGACTAGGGTAGGTAGGGTTGAGGCCGGACTCACATCATGGATGACTTACTTATAAAAGGGATGAGTAGAAGATATGTGGCACTGGGGCATGAGAGAGACAAACTAGTGGAGAAGTGGAATCAAAGTGGATTAATTTATATGTATGATTTAGTATAGAATTATTTACTTATATGTGTTATGTGGTGAGTGATCCATGGAGAGTATGGGGAAACAATTATTACCTGTTTAGGTGATGAGTTAGTTTCATTTTTTTATTCATCAGATTTAGTATTCTTCATTCAAATTTTTCATAAAAGTTTTCAGGGAGGATCCTTATAATCATACCCATTATTCTTACCCTGTGTATATATAAACTATTTTTCTAGTCATAATTGATGTTTTGGTGATCAGGAGGGATAATTTTATCATATAAGATTTATTTTTTAGCTGTCAGGGGTTAATATATTTTATTGTTATTTCCTTGCATTAATTTTGGTACTTTCAATTTTCCTTTCATTTTTTGTATGAAATTACATGTATTGGGATTTATTCAGGTTTATGAAGGGTGTTAGTTGACAATTTATCCTTCTTATATCTTACTTCTTAAACTATATAGAGGTAATTCCTCTCATGTATGTGACTGATATACCCTCAGTGCTAGTCGACAACCCATGACCTAATGGAGGTGAGATTCAATCATCATTATATCTCTTCCATTATTATCTTCCTAGGTAGAATACATATGGAGGGAGGGGATCATGAAAGAATTATTCTTCTAAACATGATGAAAATGATCATACTTTTGATTTTCATGTCAAGGATCATATTCCTTGGATCCTAGTTATAGGTATTCCACCTTATGTGAATAGGGAAAGGATCTAACTACTACCATCCAAGATGGTAAACAATATAAAAGTTCTCCCAATATCCTTGGGGAACATATTCTTCTATCAGTGGCTAGATCACATGTTAGGGAAGAGTATATTCAAGGTTAGAATCGAGATTAGAATCAGGCCCCCACTAGTTCTACATAGTTTCAATTGATGATTCATAAGGATCATACCCTAGGGTCCTTAGTGATGGAATGATCCAAGGGACAATTTATAGATTAGGCTCTTGTGGTTTAAACTTCTCCATAAAAAAGGTTTATATATCTGGATGGAAAATATCTACACATAGGGGATTTATTTAGGGTGTCACTTACCAAAGGATTAGAAGGGGGTCAAAATGCTATTGATTTTGAAGAAATATAAAATTATAGTGAATTAAATATACAAGAATAGGTGGGAATTGAACTTTGGCATGTATATATGTTGGTTACAACTTAAGGCTTCAATTTTTAAATAAAAAAAATGTTACCACTTCAAATAAGGAATCCTCATAATTTTTTTCTAATCCTAACTAATTAGGTGATCTAGTTATAGAATAAGTAATGTAATTTGAGGCTGGTGTTATCCTCATGACTAATCTTACTCTAGTTCATATGGATGGAAGCACTAAGAAATATTAGTTTGGGAATAGAGGGGAACATACTTGGGTTTATGATGGCCTTTGGGCTTTTGAAAAGTGTATGTATGTGTAAATTATTGAAAAAATAAATCTGCTTACTTCATAGATAAGGACCATTTCTTTGATATTTTCAAAGGATTAAACACTATGGAGGATTTCAATCCTGATAAAATGTTTTAATTTTGAAACTTTTTTTAGTTTTTATAATGGAAATTTCTTTAGACACCATTGGTGGTGGCCTAATGAGTTTTAATCACACCCAACATAGGATAACATTCATAATGGAGAAACTTTCATGGTTTCAGGTCAGGATAAGGGAAAATTCCCTTTGATGGATGGATGGTTTGAGATTTTGGGATGAATCATGGATAAGGGGAAAAGTTTCAAAATTAAAACATTTTATCAGTTATCCACTTGGGCCCTTAGGTGTTATCATGACCCCTAACCCATCAAACCTACCTTTTTCATGCTATTAGTCTAAGCCATCAAACATAGTGGTTAAAAATTTTAAACAAAATGGGAAACCATTCATCATTTTATTTATAAAATACTGATGTTCACTAGCATAATTACCCATACCATGTTAAATTCTATTAGTACTCATTTTTTGTGCCAACACCCTAGCCAAGAATAAGGTATTCCATGACCATCATTTAAAATCATGGATGTTTAATGTCATGTATATCCATCCTACATCAAGGATAAAGAATTCCATGTCCAGTATTCATACCCATGGGGATGGAGCATCATGTCTAGCATTCACAACCAGGAGATGTAGAACACCATATACATCATTCCCAATCATTTCATCATTTCACAATTTACAAGGTCCAACCTACATGGAAATTTCAACATATTAAAAAATCAAGGGTGAACCTATTCCATTTATCAACATTAATATTTTTTATGTCACTTGATATCTTTAACCCATTTCCTTTCACAACTCATTTATTCATATAGCACAACTAATAAGGTTCTTTAAGTCATTTTCATCGTAATAAATCCCCTTTAACCATGTACCCATTATTCATCTTCATTGTCATAACATCTTTAAGTTCCAATCCAATCTAATCAACCCCTTCTATAATGATAACTTTTTAAAACAAAAATTTCACTCATTTTAATCATTTAAACCATATGACTCCTCAATTACAACCCATTTTTTCATTCTCTAAGGGATTTACATGCCTCATGGGTGACCCTAATCGGGTCTCATAGTCGTAAATAGACCTAATAGAGTTTTTGAGAGATAGAACATATCATTTTGAGCCCCAATTTACATTTCTTAGTAAAAAATTACACAACAATTCGATGAAAAGGAATAATGAAATTCACAAGAACAACATCAATACTATAAGAGAAATTTTTTAAACCACCTACCTTATGCTTATAGATGACTATTCATCCAATGTTGATCCTTGATTCAGGCTAAAATGGATTCAAACACCACATAAAAGAACTCCTTATAAATATGGTTTATAAGATTTAGAATAATAGAAAACAACCAACCAAGGTTCTTCTAGAAAATAAAATAAAGGGGACACATATAATTACCTAGATCTTCAATTCTCACTAAATAACACTTCATACACCTAATAATTGAATGATACTAATCCTTGTAAGAGATGATATCTTATGGTTCACACAAAAGGGTATTGGGGAAGAAATGAGGTGGAAATAGTTGGAACTGTATAAAGTTCATAAGAGAAAAATTGTTAATTTTCCATTTTTAAAGAGCCATGCGGTTTGCACACACAGTTTGGTAAACCACACACTAACCATGCAGTCTCCTTTGTCTAAGAGAGGCATAAGTCACACAATTTTCTGGGGAGAGGATAGGATTTTTCAAAAAAAATGGAGTCGATGTGGTTAACTCTGTCCAAGGTCTCATATTTTCCACCCTCCTTTGGCATGGTTTACAAACCATGTAAACTACTTCATCCAAGGTGCACGGTCCTGGTGCATGGTTTGCACTAACCATTCATTAACCATATTCCATGCACATTTTGGACCCTTTTTTCTATTTTGTTGTCCCAAACCCCTGGGAGACTCAAAATAAATTCCCTAATATTGGGAAGTATCCTATTAATCATTTTCAAATTAGTTTAACCAAAATCAACATGAAACATACCACAACAAAAGGAAAGGATTTTACAACCTACTCAACATATAACATCTCATCCTAGAGATTCTATACCAATTATCATTAAGCCTATGAGGTTAGAAAAATGAGCCACTAGGCCCTCATATTTACCCCCCATTTCCAATGTTTCCTTTGGAACCTATCCATGCTTCCACAGTACTCAGACCAAAGGCACTATCTTACCCTAAATAATTTTATCACTACAATACACAATACAAATTTGATGCTCCTCAAAGGACACAACGACATCAAGCTCAACATAATCAATATCAATCACATGATAAGGTTTGGGGTGATACTTCTAAAGTATTGACACATGAAAAAAATCATACATAGTACTATACCTCTATAGAAGATCCAATTGATATACTACCAGTATGATCCTATCTACAATCTCAAATGGCTTGATATACATGGGTGACAAATTAACATACTTCTTAATCCAATGGTAACCCAATCTTGGTGAAATCCATAAAAATATATGGTCACCCACTATTTACTCGATAGTTCAATGATCTCAATAAATGTATAACTTTTGTCTACTCTAGTTCATATCCATACACCTCTAAATCAACTAAACATGCTCAGATGTATCCTACATAATACTTGTCCCCAACAACTCTGATTCTCCCAGATCCATCTAGTACAAAGTTTATCAACATGGACTACCATAGAGTACATCATATGGTTCCATCTGAATATTCACCTACTGATTAATTTTATAAGTTAAATCAATAAATGTTTGTTTCATCACTTGAGTTTTACCAAAATCTAGGACACACTATCTCATCATGTAGTCCAACAACTCGACATTATGTCTTGATTTCTAATCTATTTGTAGGTAAAAACTTTAATTGAAAACACTTGATTACTAATAGTCTTCTAGAATCCTTTTAAAAAGAATGAAGTAAAATGAATATCACAGTATGAAACTATAATTTTGAGGAACGCCAGGAAAATTCACTATCTTCTGAATATATAAGTATCCAAACTAATTTATAGTGAATGTCTCCCTAATTATTAATAAATGGGATACCTTTTTCAACTGATCCACAAACACCCATTTCACGTCATTATTATAAGGATTAATCTATAAACCCACCATGAAGTTCATGGTAACATTTTCCTACTTCCATTTCAGAATGGGGAATGGTTGAAACAGACTAGCAGTCCACTGATGCTCAGCCTTCACCTTCTAACAGGTATAGCATCATGTCATAAAAACAACAATCTCTACCTTCATTCTAGGGAACCAATACTATCTATAAAGATCACGACACGTTCTGGTCAAACCATAGATCACTACTCACTTCAAATCATGAAAAAAATGCATCAAATTCTCATGTATAAAAGTAATAACAATATCACAATCATGAATATGGATGATCACACCATTACTGGTAGTCCAACTAGAAGGTATCTCCTCTTCATTAAAATAGTCCCTCAACACCAGGCATTCTAAATCCTCATACTACCTCCTCTTTATCCATCTCAGAAGATAATCCTGAATAGATAAATATTTAAGGATCATATATTCCTTCTCCTCTTGAGAACCTATATACATCTCAATAAACAAGTCCATCATCCTCTACTTGGAAATAGACTCTTGAACTGTATGATTCTATGTTTATGAATCCAAGAATCTGCAACACTGTTCCCATTCCCTATCATATAATCTAGTTCAAAGTCAAAATATTTCATATATTCAACTCATCTCTACTATATAATATTTATATCTCACTGATAAAAGATATATTTCAGTTTCTTTTTGTCGATATACACTAAAAAAATTCTCACCTAGGAGATAATGACGCCAACATTTTAGGGCATGTACTACCATAACTGACTTGATATCATGTGTAGGATAATTACATTCATGTGGTCTCAAATATCATGATTCATATTCCAAAACTCAATCACCATACATCAACACTTCCCTAATTCCAATATCAGACACATTACAATACAAGGTATACTCTTTACCTAAATAAGGTAAAATCAGAATCTGTGTCATGGTAAAAATTTACATCGATTTATAGAAAGTATTTTCACATGATTCAGAACATTATAAATTAATACCTTCTTGGTATGTCCTAAGAGTGGAACATCCAAGTGAGATAATTCTTTGATGAACCTTTCTTAATAACCCACAAAACCCAAAAATATTTGGATATAAAATATACTATTATGGTGCTCCCAAGGCACAACCATTTGAACCTTCTCAGGGTCCACTGCTAGACATTCTTCTAATATTATGTGACTCAAATTTACCTTTTTAATCCCAAAATGTAACTTAGATAGCATGGAATATATAATATAATCTCTTGGTGTACTCGAGATGATGTCAATATATTTTTCATGATCGTATCGAGTTTGTGAGTACACCAATATTTCATTAAAAAGTTAACCGCAAACTGATCCAAGTATGGGTGAAATAATTGTCTTATCAAGGTCATAAACATAGCTATATAATATTCAACCTGAAAGAAATCACAATGAAATCATACAATATATACCAGTTCCTTAAATCAGTTCATGGTATATTAGAGGATCTCACCCTCAACTGATGATACTCTGATCTCAATTAAATCTTAGAGAACAAGAAAGATCCTCTTAGTTGATCAAAAATATCATCGATATATGAAAGTGAATACTAATTTTTAATATTCATCTGGTTAAACTTTTAGTAATAGATGCACAAACACAAAATTCCTTCAAACTTCTTGGAAAATAAGACCAGATATCCCCTAAGGAGATGTACTTGGATGTATAAACCCTTTATCCTCCAACTCCTAAAACTAAATCTTTATCTCCTGAAGATATAATGGTTCAATTCAGTAGGGAATAATATAAAACATCTCATCCCTTAGCATTATTTCAATCATGAACTCAACCCCTATCTCAAGTGTAAACCCTAATAACTCTTTAATAAAAACATCTTCAAATTGATCCAATATTTGAGGGAAACCATATTTCCCCACTCATCCATCATCAAGTAAAAGACTCACAACCTAGGAGGTTCTCTTGACCAATTTTTGAAGAAATAGTCCTATGCATCCTAAATAGATATTCTACTCCCCATGAGAAACATATTTGTTGCCCCCATGAGACATGAAATTCACTATCCTATGGTCTAAATCAATGTTGGATTGATATGATACCAACCAATTCATACCTAATATTAGGTAAAAACATGACAGGTCAACTAAAAAAATCTAAAAGAAAAGATACTCACCAACTTTGAGATAACTCCCCTTACAAAGATAGATTCCATCAGATATCACCACCAATAGCATGTCGATCGACATAACAAAACACAAGAAATCCACCCCCAGAACCAAACTGTTCACAATTTGAGAAGATAATAATGAAAGTGGATCTCTTAAATCAAATAAATCACTATAATGTGTTGAAAATACAAAAATTGTACCTTGTATAGTCTATGGACCATCCTCACCACCACTGAGTATAGGATGAACTACATGTAGCTGGCATACCCCTCAATCTTGTGATCCTTTTTGAGTCCCATGCAATGTACTAATCTAAAGATATGGTCTCTCTTGTCCTGAAACACCTCATCCTCCATATCAACTGATAATACCATTATAATGATAACTTCTACAGTTATATAGGGTAAAAAATAGCCTTCCATTTTTCAGTATCATCATAGGTCCTTCATTTCCAACCACTGGTTGATGGTTCTTGCAGAACCTCTATAAGTTTACTATCTATTCACAATCTTGGTACTCCACTGGAGAATTTAGGAAATATAATCACATTTTACAATGATATCCAGACTAATAGAAAACCACCATATCATATCATTGATAGGCTGATCCTCTTACCTAGTTACTCTACCTGCCATCATCGGGGGAAAACTCTCATAATGTAGCTTCCTAATATCTTAGGTGGTTCCACCAGATTACCCAACTAATCCTTTATATCCACCACTAGAATCCTTCTTCAGGTTCCTGTTATAAATGAGAGTCTGATTCACCAACTCATAAAACATTTTCAGATAGAATATATTCACCTGGGACTTGATCTCACATCTAATCCCACCCAGAAAACATTTCTCTCTAGCTACCACATACCCTAAATATGTTGTAATAAAACATTTCAAGTTCGTGAAGTGGACAATATAATCCATTACTAACATATTCCCCTAATCCAACCACATAAACTCAGTATATCTCTCTTGCCTCTGGGTCTTGGGATAAAATCATTCCAGTAACATCTCCTAGAAGTCTTTCTATACCATATTTTCTAAATTATAATCTTGAGTCTAAATATCCCACCAATTCTTTACTAGTCCTCGAAAAATATAATATTTTAAATTTACTCTTTTCTATTGATGATTCTCTAATTCATCTATAATCATTTAGATAAACTCAATCCGGAACTCAGCTTCCCCAGGTCCACCCTCTCTGGTGAACATCATATGATGATATAACTAAAACTCTCTAGTCATATAAAACATTCTTAGTGCATCCTACCCTGGGTATCTTTCCAAAAAGAACATAAATTAGGTGAATTTATCATATAACTATTTTTCTTACCTATCACCTAGAACCAACAGGGACTCTATTCCCACTACTAGAGGTTCATTATTATAAATGTTCTAATATCACCCTAATAGAAACCATCTTCAAGCTGGAATCTCTAAACAATTTTTAACACATGTCTTGGAACACATAACATATAATGTACACAACTACAAAAAAGAGGGGGTTCACAAAAATTCATAAAAAGTCACTCTGCATACACTATCTCAATGGATACAATCACAACACTATCACTTCCCTCAACCATACCTATCATGTTCCATGGATAACTCAGGGTAAAACACCATACCATATATACAAGATTTTCATTTGATTCCATTTTAACCATTTATTTTGTCATATTTCAATTTATAAAATTTCAACTTCTTGATTAGGAACTATTTATTTAAACCCATAAGGACATAGAAAATAATATCATTCCCTAGAACCCTAACCATAACCTACTTTTCTATGTGTGTTCCTAACATGATGCATGCCACATAAATCCTTAAGTGCCTAAAATGGTGCATTTATATACAATATGGGTTCTTATTAGCACATGAGTAAAATATAAAAAATTAATAACGCCATTGTTTCTGATGCTTTCACTAGGGACGCGCGCATCCATCACGTAGAGGACGCACTGTTATTACCCTGCATTCCCGCTTTCCAAAGGCGGGCATCATTCACTCCTTATTCAGGGAAATCTGCTCCTTGATCGAAACGGGATGATGGGATGTCAGTTCTTGCTTCTGTGGATTCCTCCTCAGAGCTCATCACCTAGTCCGGGTATCCCTCATAGATTTAAGATGTAGTTCATGAAGCTCTTCCCGGTTCCATATCTTCATGGACACTAGTTAATTATGCCACTTATGTTAAAACATTCCAAGGATTCTGGTCAGGGCAGAAACCATCGGTTAGGAGGGTAGTCATGTTGGGGCATCACTGGCATGTATGGACGTTGGGGATTGGAATGTCTGTCTTATGTCCCTTATCATAGGGCTTCTTGAGGGCATGGAAGGCTGAGGCATCCCACATCTAACGTGGGGAATTGTATGACATTAGCATGTATCTGTGGTTTTCCTCAGCTTCCCATGTTTAACACAAGGTATGCCGCAAGTTTAACGTCCATCAGAGACAGATCGGACTGATCAGAACACTGGCTAGAGTGGATCAGCTTGAAGAACCACTTGAAGGGAACACCGATGTTGGAGTCAGCACGTGGGTGGCTTCCTGAATTCTATGGAGGGGAGTGAGGTATAATGATCTCACTGGGATGTGGCGTCTCGGGTAAGAATCAGGATGGACGATGGCTCTGGGATTGAGTCCCGAAGAGACTTCCTACATATCCCCATGGAGGGGAATCAAAGACCATGTAGTTCAGGTGGCAGATACAGTTTAACGTCGTGCGGGACAGGTATGGGGCTTACACTCTAAGGTGTCCTAAGGTGGTGTTGGTGGACCGACTTTAATGGGGTCTAAACGAATGGGTGGTGGGCTTAAACCTTGTGGAGACTTCCTACGTACCATGCCATAGAATAGATCAAAGTCCTCATAGTTTGGGTTGGAATTCAGTTTAATGTCATGTGGGAAGAGGTCATTTGGGGCTTACGCTCTGAGGCGGCCCAAGGATATGGGTTCGGTGAACTGACGCGAAGAGAGACCTGGGGTCCATATGGATTGGGGCTTATGTTTTGAGGTGGCCCAAGGTGGTGGGTCTTGAACCTCGTGGAGGCTTCCTACGTACCATGCCTTATCACGAATCAAAGTCCTCGTAGTTCGGGATGGTTGGGGCTTACACTCTAAGGCGGCCCAAGGTGGTGGGTCTTGAACCTCGTGGAGGCTTCCCACATACCATGCCTTAGCACGGATCAAATTCCCCGTAGTTTGGGATGGTTGGGTCTTACACTCTGAGATGGCCCAAGGTGGGGGGGATTGAACCCCATGGAGGCTTACTACTTACCATGCCTTAACACGGATCAAAGTCCCCGTAGTTCGGGATGGTTCGGGATTACACTCTGAGGTGGCCCAAGGTGGTGGGGCTTGAACCTCATGGAGGCTTCCTATGTACCATCGCTTATCACAGAAAAAAGTTCCCGTAGTTTGGGATGGTTGGGGCTTACACTATGAGGTGTCCCAAGGTGTGTCATGGTCGGTGTCCACTCTATGCTCATAGGAGTCATGCTTGGTGTGAGAAATAAGAGATAGCAGAGAACTGATGATCACATCGCATAGGGTGCGTCTGTGGGAAATGAGGAGGGGCTTACGCTTTGAGTGGCCCAAGGCGTCGGAACTTAATCTAGGATGGAGGCCTGAGGGAGACAAAGCACAATGAGAGAGGGATTTGGGACAAAAGTTAGTAGGATCCTTGTTCCCTATTACGCCTTCTGCTGTCCTTGGCACCGAGTAAGTGAGGAGGAGCAGGGGTGTTGTCTCCTACAAAAGCTAGGGGCTTACGCCAAGGTGGCTGCCCTTCCCTGTGGACAAACACCACTCCAATAAATCACACCCTGTGAGGTATGATCCCATCCTCATGGAGACAAGTGGGCATGGAGAATGTCTGAGGTGAGGGGACCCTGCGTGCGAGGCATGGGGTCAGGTCACAGTTTAATTTCATGTGTTGAGAATGAGGTTCTTGGCAGTTTAACGTCTTGCAGCTCGGACAAGGTGGGTTTGCTCCGCACCCCTAGGACTTACATAACTGATACCCTCTTCCCCTTGTGAAAGGGAAGGCATTGGCAAAGTTGTAGCGAGGGGGTGTCGTGGAGAGAACCATCGAGGTGTCTACGTTATCATGGCTATGTGAAGAAGAAATAGCCGTTAGCGTGCCTATGTGAAAAAGTATGAGGCGAAGCAATGCAACGGGAAGAATTTTCCAAGGGACTTTGAAGTTACTTCGTACAATACTAGAAGGTCGCACGGGAAAACCATGTACGATGCGGATGCTCGGGGTGCATGAGACACCTGTGAAAGGCACCCAGAAGTAGGGCATCGGGCGTTCACGCAAGAGGGCACCCGGGGAGCACCTAGGTGAAGGGCCCCGGGGGATTGCATGCAGCCATTGGGTTTTGCGCGAAATAAAGGGGGTCCAGTGAAAAAATCCTCAGGCTGGCGTGAAATCAGTGATGTTTGTGCAAAATAGGGGGGATGAGGTTTTGTGCGTGACTTGAAGGGATTGCGCACAAAGGGATTTCGTGCAAAGCAAGGGGTTGGAGTTTATTCTAAGACATGGGGACCTCGCATGAAGGTAGATACCAGGGTGACTTGGTGCAAAAAAGAACCATACCTGAAGGTCGTATTGCGTGAGCACGGAAGGTGGGTTTCATGCACGAGAGGCGGTTTGAATTTTTCAGCCCCGAAAAGGAAGGAAGTATCCTTCTATTTATAGGCATCCGACAGCGTGAAATTCAGGGCTATATGCAATAATTGCGCGACAGAGGTGGTGGTGCGAAATATCAACCGTGCAGGGCACGGTTGAGAAATTATTTCGCGCCGGTGTTGGGGATCCATCGTGAATCCCAGTACTTTCTGCACGGGACATTTTTTTCGCACACTTCATCCTTTTTTTCATGCAGCACCTCCGGGCCCTCCGGATAGGGTCTCCATGTCCGAATATGACTTCGCCTTTTCTATTCGGATATTTCTCCATCACTTAAGCACTTTTTAGCATCTAAAAATGCCCCCCCTTGAAATGGGATCAGCGAGGGGTTTCAATGATTGAATTCCGAGGGAAACGCCAAAATGCAGGGCTTCGTGGGCCCCTAGCACGCAAAAAATTCGAGTGGCGCGCAAAACTCGCCCGGGTGTAGACTTCTTTTTCTATGCATGTGTGGAACCCAAGATTTGCCTATAAAAGCAACCAAGGGACCCATGCTCCATACAACTTTTCTTGTGCGATATGCTCTAGTCCCTCGCGTGTGAAATTTCTTCCACTTCTTCGCAAAAAACCGCCTGGCAGCGTGTAATTGCTCTAAGATTTGGTGAGATTTTACGTGAAAACCCGGGACTTTTCATGCCACAGTCTGAAATTTCGTGCCTCCCACTGATTTTACGCACCGGACTCCCAGATTCCGTGCCAACCTTCCAGTTTTCACGCCAACTCCTAAAACACTTGGTCGAAAGAAGATGGCCGCAAACCGGGTTGATGAGGGGGGAAGTTGCCACTCATATAGCTGAAATGGATGTGAACTCGGAGTTTTATGGAACAAAGAGGGTTGTCTCTAATAACCACACCCTCTTCAACATGATAAACCCTGCATAGAAAGAGTACACCTTGTCTGACAATCTGCCGCTGTGGGACTTCGGCATTCTGGAGGAGGTTCCTCTGCCGGGTTTGGAGGTTGATACACCACGGTCATGGGTGACCCGTGAAGATGACCTTCCATGATACAAAATCACTAACAACAGTAATCCTTCCAGAGAAACTAGTCATATGGAAGTCTATATCCTGACTCCCAGAACGAGGACAATTGTTGGGGGTGATCCTGTTGTGGAGAGCTCATCGGCTCTCTACACGAGCACTTTTCATCAGAGCATCACTGACGAGACCAAAGGTTGGCTGCAGGATTGGAACCTATGGTCCGGATGCAACTTCACCAGCGATTGGGCCTGGGCATACTGGGTTCACCAGACATGCGACCAATCTGGGGATGAGCTGCGGCACATCGGTCAGTTCGAAGCGGTGTATACATCACAATTCCACTTCTACCAGCAGCCTGATCTTGGGCTGGAGCTATTCACCTGGTGTTCCCCTGATACCAACACATTCCATCTTCATCATGGGAAATTCAGCATCAGTCTCTGGGACATCCACTGCATCGGAGGCATCCCTTTGGAGGGCCATCAATATGATGAGTTCCTTCCGTTGATGAACATCTGGGGTGACAGGTCTCAAACCCCCATACTGATGTGGAATCTACTAGAGTTGTCTAAGGAGAAGCTGAAGGTCAAGGACTTCCTGAAGGAAATTTCCTACAAGGATTGGTTTAGCCTGTTCTTGGAGAAGGATCTGGAAATCAAGATGCCAGGGTGGGAGAAATGGTGTCCAACCGCGGCTCAAAGGAGAAAGAGCGAATCATATTAGAGTATCCTAGAGGTAGGGTAATACCAATCATGGGGCTACAGCATAAATGAGGCATGGGATCCAAATGTCCGATATGCCAGATTCCTCACCACATTCCTGAGAGGGTGGATCTTGTCAGTGCGGGATGCAAGGATGGGCGTCCGTCCAGCAACCCTGGTGATGGCGGGCATCATGGCTGCCAACAAGAGGTTTAACCTAGGGGTCCTCATGTTGTCTCGGTTGTACGCCATCTTGGGACGCATCTCAAGAGAGGTATCTCCTAGGATAGTATGTGTCTCCATCAATATCTTCCATGGCTGGGTTGCGGCTCACTTCGATGGATACACTTTCCCAAACGCCATATGTCCTCCGACCAATGGCCTGCGACCCTCTCTACTGAATATTTTCGGGGTCATGCCGATGATTCTCAATGAGATGGGAGTATGGATCAGGATTGGTAACCATGCCAACTTCTCCTTCAGATCATTCCCCACCCCAACTGGTCAGCTGATAGATGATAGGCAAGGCTCACTGAAGTAGAAGGAGAACTTCCAGAGCATCAGAGGCGGGGTGCTTGTGGCACGGATTGACAGGAAGATTTGTTGCGAGCCTTATGTGCCATACATGTTTTCTAGGTAGTTCGAATGCCTCCAAAAAATTCTAAAGATATTATACACAGACGTCCGAGAGTAGAGGCATCCATGCGTTCTTCGTCAGCTATGGCTGATGTTCACGACTTACGGCTCTAGCGACATCATCACTTATCATCCCACCGGAGTCGAAGAGGGCCTATAAACTGAGTATGTTGAACGTTGGACCTTAGAATACCATGAGGGGATTCTTTGGAAATGAGTTTGGTAGCTCAAGGTCGCCAATGTGGAACCTCGGCTGTGAGAGAGCAAACAGGGTGCCGCTAGGGGGAGGATCAGAAGCACCTCCAGCAATGGGGCCTGCGCAGGCTGGAACCTCAGCAGCGGGTGTGTCATGTGGTGTGGGTGTGCCCTCGTCACCTAGAGGAGGGTCTCATGGAGCAGCCATAGAACTTCCAGGGAATCAAATAAGATACTTGCTTCAACCTTCCCAGGATGTTGTTTTCCCTGCGCTGTGGTCGGCTTGGATAACCCTGCAGCAGTCAATGAGTACTGAATCACTCTGGTAGAAGATAGTGTGGGATGGGATATAGTTTCCATAATTCGATCTTTTTAGGGTCACCGACAAAGTGAACTTCCACTAAAGGAATGCATATCTAACGTCCATGGACACGTACGCATGCCAACAGGGTCGGCGTGTGGAGCCACCTCTCTTAGTGAAATTGATGCTCGGCCAGGAGCAAGATCCAAAAAAGATGCAGCCGGGGGAAGATGACCGTGATGAGGAGTCGGAGGGTGGAGAAATAGAAGAGGAGGCAGAAGGAGAAGGGTAAGGTGAAGGAGAAAGATATGGGGAGCCCGACGGTGAAGAGCCGCAGGGGGCGTCCCACCAAGGGAGTCTCCAGGAGAGCGGCGAGATCGTCAGCTCCGATATGGATGTGACCGAGCTGCTCGAGTTATGCTTCGACCCTCATTTTCTTTTGTATTATCTTTCCTTTGAAATCCTTAACCCATCTTCATTATCTTGCGCAGGAGAACACTGGTGCTGGGACTGATCAGGAGTCCCTAATCAGAGGAGGAGGAGGAGCTCCAATGGAACATGGCGGGGCACCGATGCTCGTTATCGAGCTAACAAGTGTTGATGGATCCCCCACCATGACAGCTCCCGTAGTATCTAGAGCACTAGATGCTAATGCCTTAGGTTCCTATAAGTTTCTTCCTTCGATACTGATACGTACTGTCGGGGGACCCAACTGATCAGGGTGCTCCTTGTCTGTACAATGATCATGACACTGGAGGGTCGTCGGGCTGCTGAGCCCGAACCATCCACGAGCGTTCTGATGGAAAATGTATCACTGTATCTAGTACATGCCTCCTAAAATGAGTGGGCCTCAAAAATTGGTGAGCAAGGAGCGGCAGACACCAGTGGCGCTGCTGTCGGGATAGGACTAGAAGTCAACGAGGGCGCCACCAGGATCACGGGGAGAGAGGGAGGTCACCCGGATGTTGAGGGGCCCATTCCCCTAGGAGGAATCTCTAAGGAAGACCATGTTGCTACCCTGTTGGATATCTTCCCGTCTATCGGCCCATTGATCCTGAAGAAATTGACAATTCAGATTCGGAAGTGGCTGAGGACAGTCGGATTACGCGACGCAAGGGATGGAAGTGCATCAGACTTTTTCTCAATCAGCCACAGGAGGAATGGCTTAAGTAGATGGGGTCACTCCACACCTGGCTACGCTTCCTATGTTTTGGAGGGGAGGATGATCAATTTCTTCACCTAACGGTCCATGATTACATGGCCAAGAAGATATGTGAGAGAATCCGGCACGCCGACATCATCCTGTGCCAGGAGGAGTCGGGGAGTACCTGGGAATTTCTGAGGGTAGAGAAGGAGTTACAAAACCTCGAGGAACAGGCAAATGAGTAGGAGGTATTCATCGCAAACTGCTCTGATCTTGTAGAGTGGTTGAGTTCCCTGCTGGAAGATGCCCAAGAACAACTTTTGGAAGCGAGTTGCCAGATAACTGAGATCCAGACTGAATAGGAATGGGCACGGGCCTGGGTCAGTGAGGTGTTCTCCGTGGTCACCAATGAAGAAAGGGTCCTCAGGGGACGGAAGGCCTTCTTGGAGTCCACCATCGAAAAGGTGGCGGCATTGGAAAGACCGGTCCAAGAATCCGAACCTTAAGGGACTTTTTTTCGCCAAACCTATAAAGTTGTCCCTCTTTAGTGCTGCTTGTTCTTTTGAACTGTATGTATAGAAAAATTTACTTACTTTCCCCTTTTCTTAACATACTCGTCCCTTTGGTTTAACATGATCAACCATAATCCCGAAATAAATAGAAATCAATCCCTATTCTCACATGGGCGGTGAGAAGCAAAGGAGGCTCGTACTATCACTTCGTTTGATCATGGGAGCGTCAACAAAGCTTTGGGCATTATAAATTCGAACCCGGATTTCCTAGGAGAAGAGGGAGGCCCATCCAAAGTAATAGGACCTCAGACCAATCGATGTATCATCTTCTCAATGTGCTCTATCACATGAGCAGGGCAATGCCAGGGGCATTAAAATCAGTCCAAACATAGATAAATGAAAAATGTGAATCACATTACCCAAATTTGGAACACTATGGGAGGGGCGTGGTGATGAAGGATGACTATTGAACATGTTCAAAACACAGCATCCTTATTGAATTATCCTGAAACAGGGACAAAAAATGAGGGTCGAACGCTGACCATGTTCACCACACGGGGCCTAACTCAAATATCGTCGACCAGTCTTCCAGAACATTGGCCCAGGACAGCAGGCAGACCATAGGTCGAGCATCCATACTATTAGGGGGTCCCTTCAAACACTATCAGTCTTTTGGAATGTTGTCCCAGGACAACAGGAGAACCATAGGTCGAGCATACATACTGTTAGGGGGTCCCTTAAAACATGAAAGAGGATGAGGATCCAAATAAAGGGGCCCACAAATCATGGAAAGTGAAGTGGTAGTTTGTTTTCATAGAATCCAACAATCCCAAGATTATGCCACCATGGTGGAAACACATTAGGCGGGCACATTAATCTGGTTATGGATCATCCCTACTTTTAGACAGGACCTCTCTGGTGAGGGAACTGTCGCTTCCCAATGTCATCATGGGGCATCCCGAATTTGTTCAGGGAAAATGTTGCAGTTACACAATTCCCTGAGAAGTCAGGCCAAGGGGTTGATAGTGAGGAGGGGTGGGATTTGGTGATCCTCGAGGCTGGACCTGAGATGAAATGTCTGGGTGTTCCTACGTATCCCATAGGGATGGGAATCAAGCCACACATAGTTCTGGAAAGGGTCTTAGTTTAAGGTCTTAGAACTCGGACCAAGGATTGGTAAGGAGAGTAGGAGACACATGGTAAGATGGATATGAAACCCGACATGAATGAGTACATAAGTCCTACTTAGCGTGTGCTCCTTGAAAAAGTGTTTAGGTCAAGGGACCAAACACAAAAGTTAGGCTGGGCCTGTGGGGAAGTGCCCGGGTGCTTCTACGTATCTCATGAGGATGAGAATCAAGACATATGTAGTTATTAGAGGGTGTCACGACACGGTAAGGTACTTGTGAAAAGGATGAAAGGGGTGTGCGGGTCTATCCCTTTCACCAAAAGAAGAGGAATTTGATGTATCTTGTTTGTCCTTTAAGTTGAATGGTTTTTATTTTGTGGGGTGACCAGGCTAGGGTATAAATTCCTGGCATCACCATAATAATCAAGCTGTACATGGGCATTTACAAATGGTAAGGTAAATGACCAATACCCAACGTGATGTCCTCTATGATGAGGTTATCACAATGCAGTGTCGTTTTTCTTCATGCGGCCAGGACGATATCATCACAGTTTATGGTCATGTGGTAGGACCAACCAAAACAGTTTAAATTCATATGGATTGGACCTGGGGAAATGTGAAAAACATGATAAAACATACCCGACGTTAATGATAACAATATTCGCATCATCACTATGTGCACCTCTAGGAAAGGATCCTCAGGCCAATAGGCCGGAGAGGGTCAGAGGATAAGGGGAAGGAGACACTAGCTTCCAGTTGAGATGGACCTAGAATGCAATTTACGGGCGACCCCACGTATCCCATGGGGATGAGGATCAAGTTGAACATAGCTCTTAGAGAAGATTCTAGTTTATGGTCTTAGCGCTCATATCGCGGGAGCCCCGAGAGACTCTATATTTCAGCTTTGTCTACCTGACATGCGGAGGTGCGCAGAGGGGTAGTGAAAAGAGTGTCGAGATTCCACCTGGACACGATGGGGGTGGAACATAATGTGAATCATGCAACCAGCATTCAAGGCCAGAAGGGGCTGGCGTGACGACGGAGGATTACTACTGACCATGTTCGCAACACAGGATCCAGTCGCGTTAGCCTGAAATAGGGACAAACAAATGAGAATCGACCACTGACCATGTTCTCAATGCAGGATTTGTATCAATTTGTTGTCTGAGACCCTCAGGGGTGTTGGCCCGTAATAGTAGGAGAGCCCTTAGGCGTGGTATCCATGTCGTTTTTGGGGGTCCCTTTGGGTGTGAAAGATAACGGGGGCCCAAATGAAGGGAGACATGAAGCTTGACAAGTGGAAGGAACTTGCCTAAGTTGAATCTAACACTCCAGGTCCTATAACAGAGTACTCTGAACACAATGGAGGGCCACTACAAAGGGTCGAGGGGCTCAATTTGAGAGCGGCCAAGAGATGGCGGATTCCTGGGAGAAGGGGGGGCATGGCGCCAAAAAACTTGTACCACACCTTTATATCCCCCTCGGGGAGAGGGACATGCCAATGGGTCTAGGTGACTGGGAGATCGTGGGATCTCTACGAGATGGGGCTGGACCTGAAATTTAAATGTTCAGGCGGTCCTACGTATCCCATAAGTATGGGAATTAAGCCATACGTAGTTCTTGAAGATACAGTTTAACGTCATGCGGGAAGACATACAGTTTATCATCATGTGGGAAGAAATACATTTTAAGGTCATACAGGACCGTAAGGGCCCAAATGTAGGAACAAACGTGTTTTAAGGTCGTGAAAGACCATAGAAAAAAAGAGAGGAAAGGGGGATGAAATTGGTGATCCCCAGGGCTGGACCTGAGATGAAATGTCTGGGTGTTCCTACATATCTCATAAGGATGAGAATCAAGCTGCACGTCGTTCTTTACAAGGTATTAGTTTAAGGTCTTAGAACTCGGACTAAGGATTTTAGGCAAAGTATTTTTTGAGGAATTTGGAATTGGTGGGAGGATCTATACGCTCACCCTCCATGGTCACCAGGGAGTATGCTTCATTAGGATAAACCTTATGAACAATGAAAGGTCCTTCCCATTTGGGCTCCAACTTGGGTGGTATCATGCTGGAGATCATTGGTGCCCTGAGGGCTAATACGAAATCGCCTTGCAAGAAAGAGCAGAGGCGAACCTTCTTGTTGAAATCTCAAGCCATCCTTATCTGATGTCTTTCTAGGTTGTGCAGGGAACGAAGCCTATAATCGTACAGTGCTTCCAATTCAGCTAGACGGATTTCATCCACTCTATCTGGTGCTTTCTGGTTTTAAACTCCCATGCTCAATGAGGAAAATTGAATCTCAATGGGCAGGACAACCTCAGTTCCGTACACCAGGGAATATGGTGTCACCTGGGTGGAATTATGGGTCTTCGTCCGATAAGCTCAGAGGGCGTTGGGGAGCTTATCCGTCCAACTCTTCTTGTTCTGACCAACCATTTTCTGTAGAATTTTAGAGAGGGTTTTATTTAATGCCTCAATCTATCTATTTGTTTGTGCGTGATAGTGGTAGGTATGGTTGGAGAGAATGTTGTACTTGGCATACAATCTCTTCAGCTCGGCTGCTCGGAAGTTGGTACTGTTATCGGTAAGGATAGCATGAGGAACCCCAAATCGATAGATGATATTAGAACTCACGAAGTCAACGATAGAACGGGTCTTGAATTCCTTGAGTGGAATTGCCTCTTCCCACTTGGAAAAGAAATCCGTAGCAGTCATAATGAATCGGCATTGGCGAGATGTTGCCGGTGGGTATGGTCCCACGACATCTAACCCTCATACTGCAAAGGGCCGAGAGTACTTGCTAGTATGGAGAGGCTCAGGTGGACGATGCACAAAGTTATCATGGACTTGGAAAGCATGGAACCTATTGGTGAACTCGATGCAGTCGTGGATCATGGAGGGCCAAAAATACCCTAATCTCCAAATCTGGTGAGACAGTTTTGGCCCAGCCTGATGGGCACCACAGGAACTGACATGAACCTCTTGCATGGCCTGTGGAATCTCGAGTCCTTGGATGCAACGGAGGATAATACCATCAAATCCATGTTTATAGAGGATCTTTTCAAGACTAGGACCACTCTTGAGGGTAAAATGAAGCGCGTGGTGTCGGATTTTCTCATGTTTGGCCCGGTCTGCCGAGCGGCAACCATTTTGGAGATAATCAAAAAAAGGGGCTCTCCAGTCGGGAGTTGCTTCAACCACTACATCTGAAGAACCTAGGGTTCCTTACATGGAAGCTCTGGTGTTAATATGGCTTACCCGCAGGCCGTCATCATCCTATGGGGTGACAGGGGCAATTAATCTCCGGTGCACCACGTGGAAGATTAGAATACCCTATTCGGGTTCTCCAAGTGATGAGGCCAGGCTTTCCAAAGCGTCTGCTCGACCATTATGGGGTCAAGGGACATGGATAAACTATGGCCGAGAAGGTGACTAGGCCTTAGCTGGAGGGTGTGCTCCAACAATGGTGCGAACTCTAGCATTCTAACAATATAGTCTTTATTGACCTGCTTGATAACCAGCTCAGAATCCCCTTTCACATGAAAATGGGGAACGTCGATCTCAAGGGCCAGCTCGAGACCAGTAATAAGGGTCTGATACTCTGCCTCATTGTTAGTGTAACCCTATAAAAACAGTAATGAGTAAGGCAAGACAGCTTGCACCGGGGTGATAAAAATGATACCCAGACCTACTCTGTTGAGTCTAGGATCATTGAGCCTCCTACCAGTGGGGCTCCGGGAGGCACCATCGAAGTGCATCTGCCAACACGGAACAGCTTGATCGACCGAGAGGATTACCTCATCTGGAAAATCCAATTCTAGGGACTAGTCTGCGGGGGTTGGATGGGCAGCTAGAAAGCCCTCCAATGCCTACCTCTTGATATCCTTCTGGGGCATGAACCTGATGTCGAACTGCTGGAGGATTACCGCCCACCGCTCAAGTCGGCCAGTCAACATGGGGAGATTCAGAATTTACTTCAGTGGGTCTACCCGAGAAACCAGTTGTACCTCATGGTGTTGTAGGTAATGTCACAATTTATTTATGGAAAATACGAGTGCAAGGCATCTCTTCTCGATGGGGGAGTATCTAGCTTCCGTATCGAGGAGCATGCGGCTGAGGTAGTATAGGATGTTCTTTGTCCCCCCATTGTTCTTCTGGGTGAGAAGGGAACTGAGGGACTGTTCCAGGGTGGTGACATAGAGAATAAGAAGCTTCCCGGAGATAGGTGGCATCAAGACTGGAGGCTGGAGCAGATACTGCCTGATTTCCTCAAAGGCGGCCTGGCACTCCTCATCCCACTCATAAGCGGTTCCCTTATTCATGAGTCAAGAAAAGGTATTACACTTACCGGCCAGATTCACGATGAATCATCATGTGTAGGATAAGTGGCCTTGGAGACCTCGAAGCTCTTGAATATTTCTTGGGGGAGGCATCTGACTGATGGCCTTTATCTTCTCCGGATCAATCTCAATGCCTCGGTATCAGACAACAAATCCAAGAAACTTCCCGGAGGTGACCCCGAAGGCACACTTCAATGGGTTCATCCTCAAGTGGCGGGAACGGAGGAAGACGAACACTTTCTCAAGATCCTTGAGATGGTCCTGGAACTGGCACGATTTGACCACCAGATCATCCACATAGAATTCCACCAATGTTCCCAGGATCATCTTGAATATGTGATGCATGGCCCACTGATAGGTGGCACCTACATTCTTCAAAACAAAGGGTATAACCTGGTAATAGAAAGTACCTTGGGGCACCCTAAAAGTGGTAGAATCCTCATCCTCGGGGGCCATTTGGATCTAATTATATCCAAAGTAACCATCCATGAAGAAGAGGTCTTAAAACCGAGTTGTAGCGTCAATCAACAATTCTATCACTGGAAGGGGAAAATCATCCTTCGGACAGTGACGGTTGAGATTGTAGAAGTTGATGCAGATTATGATCTGTCTGTTCTTCTTCCTAACTGGCACGATGTTGGATAACCACTTGGGGTACTAGACCTCCTTGAAGAATTTGGCTTTGATGAGATTGTAAACTTTGGCCACAACCATGTCACTATGAGATGGGTGCATCTTTCTGGGAGGCTTCTTGAACCCATGATGGTTTGTCGGGAGACCGGGGCGGTGTATGGCTACCTGAGGATCTAGTCCTGGAATCTAATCATAACTCTAGGAAAATACATCACGGTGCTATTTCAGGAAGTCCATGTACTGTTGATACTCTTCAAGGGACAAGGCAGCACTGATCAATGTGGGTCTCAGATCGGCCTCGCTTCTGAGGTTCACCTGTACCAACTCGTCGACCGTGGATGAGACGCCTTTCTCAAAGGCATGGGGAGTGTCCTATATATCTTATTCTCCACTTATGGAGGGATCCTCCATGGGGGAAGCTACTTCTGAGCTACCAAACCCTAATGGGGGGCTTCTACAAGCTTGTGTGGTAGTGGTCATTGCATCGGGGCACTCTGGCGCTGCCGAGACCATGGCTATGAAAGTTGTCGACTCGATCCCATTTGGTCTTCAGCCCACGGGGCCATGCTTGAAAATATAAAAGTAATAGTGGTTTGTTGTCCAGAGCCAACTTATTCCAGCCTAGAGAAACAGACAAGTATAACGTACTGTCGTTTCCATGAGTCGGACGTCTCGATACCTGATGGGAGTGGGAGGCCCTGGGATCACTGGAGCCTGGTTCGTATAAGAATATGAATTAATCTTCTGGAACCTCCTGGATCTGGTAGTGTGGTTCTCTCTTATCCCAGAAATGAAAAAACACTGCCCCATATCAGGGGTTGTGGCCTCCAGCCGATGGATCATAAAGATGTAGGCATCATTCAGGCCTTCCCAAGGGTTGACGGTAACGGAGACGGGCACAATTTCACTTGCCTGGACTTTTTTATCCTTTCTCATGTAATAATCAGCATCCAAGTAGCAGGCTTCTTAAGAGGCGAAAGGAGATTCATCACCTAGGAGCCATGGCCTTCCCATTAATGCATTATACGCAGTATCCTAGGAGACAACCATAAACTCGGTGCTGGAAATAAGGCCACCAAACTGGGTCTTTAGAAGGATCTTGCCAACCGGTTTCTACTTTGTCCTATCATATCCCTGGATCCTTAAATTGGAGGGAGTCAGGTCATCTTTAGATAACCCTAACTTCCACAGTGTCCGCGTTAGGATAAGTTTGATCCCGGAGCCGGTGTCAACGAGACAGCAGCGAATCTCCACACCATTGAATTGGTCGGTGATGTACAATGTGTGGATGTGACCCTGTATGGGGGAGCCTTCATCTTCTCCTGAGAACAAAATTATGGCCTGACATTCGGCATTCTCGACTGTTTCAGCATGAACAGCCTCTACGGCTGCTATCTCTGTCTCAAACTGGAGGGGGCTCCTTAAAGCCTCAGCGAGTGCTTCACGCATATCTGGCGATAGGTGAAGGGCTTCAAGGATGGAGATTCTTGATGGGATGTCATCGAGGTGCTTCAGAACATCATAATTCTCCACCAGGCACGAACTTCTGCTTACAGGAGGCCGCTCTATGATGGGAGGCATGGCGGACCCTGCTGGCTAGACCGGCGGCTGACTGGTACTGGGGAAATCCCACTACCCACTAGTTGAAGCTCGGATAATGGATGCTGGGTGAGGATCGGGCGACTGATATCGGCCTGTAGTGGGTAAAATATGGTCACGGTACAGCCATAGTGGCTCTGCCTGATCCAGTAGCACAAATGGTGGTGGAGGCGGGCATGTCGACACCGTATGGAAAGGCTATGTGTGCTGAGTTCTACGCTGGGCCTGCTTTCGGGTCTCAGCAGCATACACGACATTAATGGAGGTGCCAACTGACATTCCCCGACGACCCATATGGTTGCGGCTCCGCCGACGTTGGCATCGGCTGGGGACATTGGGGAGGTTCGCCTGGAACTCCCTCTCATCATGAGTCATAGAGGGATTTACCAACTCAACGGTGTTAACCGAAGCATACCCTTGACTGTCACTTGACAAATCACCCACTACTGGGCAGATTCTGGTAGGGATGCCCATCTCCAAGGGCATGAAGTCATCTAGAATGTGGGACAACGATGGCCTTGGCATGGCGCGTTGCTTCTTCTTGTTCCGCTAATGCTTTCTCTTCTAGAAAGAGGCCGGCTGAGATGATGATGCAGAAGTGTTGGTCACAGCTTTTGAAGGCTTCAGTTGATTCAGGTGTGCGTAGATAATGCCTTGGGAATGGGTGACCATCCTTCAATACATCTAGTCGTTATACTTCTAGGACCCGCAGTCTGAAACATTCTACCACTCGCCTTCGCTGTCACTGCTGCTATTTGATCTCACAAAAACACATGTCACTTATGCCGAGGCTGGGCCCAACCTGACTATGATGTTGTCAATTTGGTCTTGGATCCAGTCTATGAACACATAGCATTTCTTGATGGTATGCCCCAGGATCCGATGATAAGGTCAGTAATTGGGGTGATCAGTGAGATGCGCCTCTTCTGGCTTCCAGCACTCAGGCAGTCACACAATTATATGCTCTAAGGCGCTACGGAATTAGCCGGGGACCTGATCCTCGTCGAATGATTAGTACCGATTCATTATGTCTAGAAAGGGTTCTCTATGAGCCTGTACCTGATGAGGGGGTGGAGGAGCCTATCGAGGAGGTGGAACTTGATTATCTCACCTAGGCGGCGGCGGCGCGTTATGCGGGGGCGCCTGCCGATTCTGAGGTGGGCGCTGCTAGGCTGGAAGTTGTGCCCGCAGTGGTGGACCTCTGTGGGGTTGTAGGGATGGCTCCACTGGTAGTAATTCTAGCTACCTGGGGTCCTCTAGCTGGGACATGGAAGCAAGCTCGGCTCTAGCAGCCCTCCTTGCTGGGATTACAGGAGGCAGCAGGCATGCCTGACTGGCCTATTGTAGGGCTTCTTTGAGGCGCTAGGCCTTATCCAAGAAGTCTCGGAACCCTCCGGGATAGTTTTGAGTGATCAGGGAGGGAACCAATTCAGTCTTTACATTCCCCACACACATCTTCATTAATTTCTCCTAAGTCAGTGGCATGTCAAGAGAGTATGTGAGCCCCTTACACCGGGCAATGAAGTTCGTGACTCGCTCATCGGGCCTTTTTTGCACCTGAAGAGGTCTGCGATGTTCGTCAAAATATTTCATATATTCAAATCATCTCTACTATAGAATATTTAGATCTCACTGAGAAAAGATATATTTTAGTTTCTTTTTGTCGATATACACTAAAAAAATTCTCACCTAGGAGATAATGATGCCAACATTTTAGGGCATGTACTACCATAACCAACTTGATATCATGTGTAGGATAATTACATTCATGTGGCCTCAAATATCATGATTCATATTCCAAAACTCAATCCCCATACATCAACACTTCCTTAATTCCAATATCGGACACATTACAATACAAGGTATACTCTTTACCTGAATAAGGTAAAATCAGAATCCGTGTCATGGTAAAAATTTACATTGGTTTATAAAAAGAATTTTCACATGATTCGAAACATTATAATTTAATACCTTCTTGGTCTGTCCTAAGAGTGGAACATCCAAGTGAGATAATTCCTTTATGAACCTTTGTTAATAACCCAGAAAACCCAAAAATATTTGGATATCAAATATACTATTGTGGTGCTCCCAAGGCACAACCATTTGAACCTTCTCAGGGTCCACTGCTAGACCTTATTCTAATATTATGTGACCCAAATGTACCTTTTTAATCCCAAAATGTAACTTATATAGCTTGGAATATATAATATGATCTCTTGGTGTACTCAGGATGATTTCAAAAAAAAATCATGATCGTATTGAGTTTGTGAGTACACCAATATTTCATTAAAAATTTAACTGCAAATAGATCCAAGTATGGGTGAAATAATTATACTATAAAGGTCCTAAACATAGCTATAGAATATTCAACCTGCAAGAAATCATAATGAACTCATACAATATATACCAATTCCTGAAATCAGTTCATGGTATATTAGAGAATCTCACCCTCAACTGATGATACTTTGATCTCAATTAAATATTAGAGAACAAGAAATATCCTCTCAATAGATCAAAAATATCATCGATATATAGAAGTGAATAGTAATTTTTAATATTCATCTGGTTAAACTTTCAGTAATCAATGAACAAACACAAAATTCCTTTAAACTTATTGCAAAATAAGACCAGATATCCCCCAAGGAGATATACTTGGATGTATAAACCCTTTATCCTCCAACTCCTAAAACTAATTCTTTATCTCCTAAAGATCTAATGGTTCTATATAGTAAGTCATAATATAAACAATCTCATCCCTTATCATTATTTCAATCATGAAATCAACCCCTATCTCAAGTGTAAACCCTAATAACTCTTCAAGAAAAACATCTTAAAATTAATCCACTATTATAGGGAATCCATATTTCCACACTCATACATCATCAAGTAAAAGAGTCACAACCTAGGAGGTGATCTTTCCTAATTTTTAAAGAAATAGTTCTATGCATCCTAACTAGATATTCTACTCCCCATGAGAAACATAGTTGTTGCCCTCATGAGACATGAAATTCACTGTCCTATGGTCAAAATCAATGTGGGCTTGATATGATACCAACCAGTTCATACCTAATATTAGGTAAAAACATGAAATATCAACTAAAAAAATTCCAAAGGAAAAGATACTCACCAACATTGAGAGAACACCCCTTACAAAGATAGATTCCATCAGATATCACCACCAATAGCATGTCGATCGACATAACAAAACACAATAACTCCACCCCCAGAACCAAACTGTTCACAAGTTGAGAATATAATAATGAAATTGGATCTCTTAAATCAAATAAATCACTATAATGTGTTAAAACTACAAAAATTGTACCTTGGATAGTCTATAGACCATCCTCACCACCATTGAGTATAGGATGAACTCCATGTAGCTGAAAAACCCCTCTATCTTGTGATCATTTTTGAGTCCCATGCAACATAGTACTCTAAAGATATGGCCTCTCTTGTCCTAAAACACGTCATCCTCCATCTCAACTGATAAGACCATTATTACTCTAACTCTTTTTGTTATATAGGGTAAAAAATACCATTCCATTTTTCTTTATCATCATAGGTCCTTCATCGCCAACCACTGGTCAATGGTTCCTGTAGAACCTATATGATTTTACTATCCTTTCACAATCTTGGTACTCCACTAGAGAATTTAGGAAATATCATAACATTTTACTAGGCTTTCCATACTAATAGAAAACCACCATATCATATCATTGAGAGGCTGATCCTCTTCCCTATCTACTCTACCTGCCACCACCAGGGAAAAACTGTCATAATGTAGCTTCCTAATATCGGAGGTGGTTCCACCAGATTATCCAACTAATCCTTTATATCCACCACTAGAATCCTTCTTCATGTTCCAGTTATAAATGAGAGTCTGATTGACCAACTCATACAACTTTTTCAAATAGAATATATTCACCTGGGACTTGATCTCACATCTAATCCCACCCTGAAAACATTTCTCTCTAGCTGCCTCATCCCCTAAAAATGTCGTAATAAAACATTTCAAGTTAGTGAAGTGTCCAATATAATCCATTACTAACATATTCCCCTAATCCAACCACATAAACTTAGTATCTCTCTCATGCCTCTGGGTCTTGGGATAAAATCATTCCAGTAACATCTCCTAGAAGTATTTATATACCATATGCCCTAAATTATAATCTTAAATCTGAATATCCCACAAATTCTTTACTAGTCCTCAGAAAATATAATATTTTAATTTTACTCTTTTCTATAGATGATTCTCTAATTCATCTATAATCATTTAGATAAACTCAATCCAGAACTCAGCTTCCTCAGGTCCACCCTCTCTGGTGAACATTGTAGGACGATATAACTAAAACTATTTAGTCATATCAAACATTCTTAGTGCATCCTACCCTGAGTACCTTTCCAAAAACAACATAAATTAGGTGAATTTCTCATATAACTATTTTTATTACCTATCAACTAGAACCAACGGGGACTCTAGTCCCACTACTAGAGGTTCATTCTTATAAATGTTCTACTATCACCCTAATAGAAACCATCTTCAAGCTGTAATCTCTCAACAATTTTTAACACACATCCCGGAACACATAACATATCATGTACACAACTACAAAAAAGAGGGGGTTCACAAAAATTCATAACAAGTCACTCTGCATACACTATCTCAATGGATACAATCACAACACTATCACTTCCCTCAACCATCCCTATCATGTTCCATGGCTAACTCAGGGTAAAACACCTTCCTATATATACAATATTTTCATTTGATTCCATTTTAACCATTTATTTTTTCATATTTCAATTTATAAAATTTCAACTTCTTGATTAGGTACTATTCATTTAAACCCATAAGGACATAGAAAATAATATCATTCCCCATAACCCTAACCATAACCTAATTTTATATGTGTGTGCCTAACATGATGCATGCCACATAAATCCTTGAGTGCCTAAAATGGTGTATTCATATACAATATGGGTTATTATTATCCCATGAGTAAAATATCAAAAATTAATAACACCACTGTTTCCGAAGCTTTCTCCAGGGACGCACGCATCCATCACACAAAGTAAATGTTGTTGTTACCCCACATTCCCGCTTTCCAAAGTCGGGTGGCATCCTCTCTTTATTCAGGGACTTCTGTAACTTGATTGAAAAGGGATGATGGGATGTCGGTTCTTCCTTATGTGGATTCCTCCATGGAGCTCGTCACCTAGTCCGGGTCTCCCTCATAGATTTAAGACGTAGTTCGTGAAGCTCTTCCTGGTGCCATATCTTCATGGATAACAGTTAATTATGCTTCTTCTGTCAGGACCTTCTAAGGAGTCTAGTCAGGGCAGCAACCTTCGGTTCGGAGAGTAGTCATGTTGGGGCATCACTGGCGTGTCTGGACGCTGGGGATTGGAATGTCTATCTTATGTCCCTTATCATAGGGATTATCGAGGGCACGGAAGCCCGAGGAATCCCACATCGAATGCGGGGAATTGTATGACATTGGAATGTATCTGAGGTTTTCTTCAACTTCCCATTTTTAACACAGGGTATGCCACAAGTTCAACATCCAACGAAGACGGATTAGACTGATCAAAACACTGACTAGAGTGGATCAGCTTGAAGAACCCTTGGAGGGAACGCCAATGTTGGGGTCAGCATGTGGGCGGCTTCCTAAATGTTGTGGAGGGGAGTGAGGTGTCATGATCTAACCGGGATGTGGTGGCCCGGATAAGAATCAGGATGGACGATGGCTCTGGGATTGAGTCTCGAAGAGACTTCCTACGTATCCCCATGGAAGGGAATCAAAGACCACATAGTTCAGGTGGCGGATACAGTTTAACGTCATGTGGGATGTGTATGGGGATTACAATCTGAGGAGTCCCAAGGTGGTGTTGGCGGACCGACGTGAATGGGGTTGAAACGACCGGGTGGTGGGATTGAACCTTGTGGTGACTTCCTACGTACCATTCCTTAGCATGGATCAAATTCCTCGTAGTTCGGGTTGGAATGCAGTTTAATGTCATGTGGGACGAGGGCATTTGGGGCTTACGCTCTGAGGCGGCCCAAGGATATGGGGTTGGTGAACCGGCACGAAGAGGGACCTGGGGTCCGGATGGATTGGGGCTTACACTCTGAGGTGGCCCAAGGTGGTGGGATTTGAACCCCATGGAGGCTTCCTACATACTATGCCTTAGCACAGATCAAAGTCCCCGTAGTTCGGGATAGTTGGGGATTACACATTGAGGCGGCCCAAGGTGGTGGGGCTTGAACCTCATGGAGGCTTCCTACATACCATGCCTTAGCATGGATCAAAGTCCCTGTAGTTCAGGATGGTTGGGGCTTACACTCTGATGTGGCCCAAGGAGGTGGGGCTTGAACCTCGTGGAGTCTTCCTACGTACCATGCCTTAGAACGGATCAAAGTCTCCATAGTTCAGGATGGTTGGGGCTTAAACTCTGAGGCGGCCCAAGGTGGTGGGGCTTGAACCTCATGAAGGCTTCCTACGTACCATGCCATAGCACGAATCAAATTCCTCGTATTTTGGGATGGTTGGGGCTTACACTCTGAGGCGGCCCAAGGTGTGTGATGGACGGTGCCCACTCTAAGCTCACGGGAGTCATGTTCGGTGTGAGAAACAAGAGACAGTAGAGACCTGATGATCACGTCGCGAAGGTTGGGTCCATTGGAAATGAGGAGGGGCTTATGCATTGAGTGGACCAAGGTGTCGGGACTTACTCCAGGATGGAGGCCCGAGGGTGACAAAGCATAGCGGGAGAGGGATTTGGGACTGAATAAAGGAGGAGCCTTGTTCCCTATTACGCCTTCTGCTAGACTTGGTACCAAGGAAGTGAGGAGGAGTAGGGGTTTTTGCCTCTTGAAAAAGCTAGGGGCTTATGCCAAGGTGGCTGACCTTCCCCACAGACAAACACCACTCCAATAAATGACCCCCCATGAGGGATGATCCCATCCCCATGGAGATGAGTGGGAATGGAGAATGTCTGAGGTGGGGGATCCCTGTGTGCGAGGAACGGGGTCAGGTCACAGTTTAACGTCATGTGTTGAGGAAGAGGTGCTTGGAAGTTTAACGTCCTGCAGCTCGGATGAGGTGGGTTTGCTCTGCACCCCTATGACTTACATAACTGAACCCCTCTACCCCTTGTGGAAGGGAAGGCATTGGCAAAGCCGTAACAAGGGGGTGTCGCAGAGCGAACCATCGAGGGGACCATGTTAGCGTGTCTATGAAAAGAAGCAATAGCTGTTAGAGTGCCTATGTGAAGAAGCATGTAGCGAAGCAATGCAATGTGAATAATTGTTCAAGGGACTTTGAAGTTACTTCGTACAGGCCTAGAAGGTCGCACGGGAAAACCGTGTACGATGCGGATGCCTGGGGTGCACGAGACACCTATGAATGGCACCCAGAAGGAGGGAATCAGGCGTTCACGTAAGAGGGAGCCCAGGGAGCACCGAGGTGAAGGGCCCCAGGGGATTGCGCGCAGCCCTTGGGGTTTGCGTGAAATAAAGGGGGTATGGCACCAAAATCCATGGGCTGGCGCGAAATCAGTGATGTTTTCGCGAAATAGTGGGGCTAAGGATTTTCATGCTACTTGAAGGGATTGCGTGAAAAGGAAGGGATTGCGCGCAAAGGAAGGGATTGCGCACAAAGTAAAGGGTTGGAGTTTAGTCTAATCCATGGGGACCATGCGCGAAGGTGGATCCAGGGGTGACTTGGCATGAAAAAGAACCATACCTGAAGGCCATATTTCACGAGCATGGAAGGAGAATTTCACGCACGAGAGGTGGTTCTAATTTTTCAGCCCTGAAAAGGAAGGCGGTATCCTTCTATTTATAGGTATCTGGCGGCGTGGAATTCAAGGCTACGTGAAATAATTGCATGACGGAGGTGGTGGCGTGAAATATCAACCACGTGGGGCATGGGCGTGAAATTATTTTACGCCTGTGTCGGGTATCCTTCGCGAATCCCGGTACTTTCCACGCAGGACAGTTTTTTTCTCTCACTTTATCCTTTTTTTCACGCAGCACCTCCGGGCCCTCTGGACCGGGTCTCTTGGTCCAAATATGACTTCTCTTTTTCACTTAGTAACTTTCTACAGCATTTAAGCATTTTTCGGCATCTACAACCACACCAAATGTGTATCACCCAAGGAAAATTACATCTAACTATAATAAAAAAATAAAAAACAATAATCCCATCCCGAGATCTTGGGTTTTCCCATACACATGGGTTAGCCACTACCATGCCTGAGATCATTTCCAAGGCCCGACACGTACTAATATCCTATCTACCTTTCCTAAATAGTAATAAAATAGAAAATAAATCTAATATTATACCACATTGTAACATCCCAACCCTGGTGCCATTAATTCGATTCCCGAAGCCAATATACCACATGACCTCAGGTGCTTCTCCCCATATTCCAGAGGCTATTAACTAGTGGTGAGGGTATAATGAGGTATGTATGGAGACTTTACCCTCTTTATTAGAGTAAAACAATAGTAAAAATAAATATAACCAATAACTTAAGAAATAATGATCAACAACCAATAATAATCATTAACAAAATCCCCAAAACTGGGTAAATTCCCACAAGACAATACAGTAAACATGTTATGTCATAATATCATCATATTTTAAATGAAACCCAAAATAAATACATGTTGAAAATCCCCAAAATAGGTATCAATGCAAATTTGGTCCCCTCATCCATTCTTCCTACCAAAATCCCAACAGGTTCATCCATAATAGGTCATTTTCCCTTATATTGACCTGCAACCATGAAATATATTTGGGTAATAATGGTGTCTTGAGCAAGGTTTGAGTAAAACTCAGTAGGCCACCACTAATTATGTCTAAATTAATGTTAATTTCAACAATAGTGTCTGTAAAAGTACATATGAATAATAAACAAGATAGAAAAGTAAGACATGTTTCATAAGTAACACATTTTATCACTTATACACTTGGGCCCTTAGGTGTTATCATGACCCCTAACCCATCAAACCTACCTCATCCATGCCGATAGTCTTAGCCATCAAACATAGTGGTTAAACATTTTAAACAAAATGGTAAACCATTAATTATTTCAGTTATAACATATTGAGCTTCACTAGCCTAATTACTCTTACCATGTCAAATTCTCTGAGTGCTCGGTCTTCATGTTGGCACCCTAGTCAAGAATAAGGAATTCCATGTCCATTATTTCAATAAAAGGACGTATAATGTCATGTATAGACATCCTACATCAAGGATAAGTAATTTCATGTCCAATATCCCTACCCATGGTTGTGGAGAATCATGTCCACCATTCACAACCAAGAGATTTGTAATGTCATGTCCACCATTCTCAACCATTTCATAAATTAATAATTTCCAAGGTCTAACCTACATGGACATTTCAACATACCACAACATCAAGGGTGAACCTCTTCCATTTATCAACATTAAAATGGTCTATCTCACTCTACATCCTTAACCCATTTCCATTCACAAACCATCTATTCATATAACAAAACCAATAAGGTTCTTTAAGTTATTGAAATCATAATGAATCCCA
Organism: Viscum album; assembly: GCA_963277665.1. Taxonomy (NCBI): domain Eukaryota; kingdom Viridiplantae; phylum Streptophyta; class Magnoliopsida; order Santalales; family Viscaceae; genus Viscum; species Viscum album. The sequence continues at coordinate 1,060,369,240 of OY728133.1, forward strand.
TTTAAGCATTTACCCATTATTTCTATTTATTATCATAAAATCTATAAATTCAAATAAAATTAAAATAACCCCTTATGTAATGCTAACTTGTTCAAATAATAAGTGCAACTAGTTTAATCATCTAAACCCTCTACCTCATCAATTACAACCCATTTTTTTATTTTAAAAGGGATTGACACACCCCATGGATGGACCTAACCCAGTATCATAGTCGCCAATGGACCCAATAGGGTATGTGAGAGATCTAAAATATCATTTTGAGTCCCAATTTACATTTCTTAGAAAAAAACACAAATACACATCAATATGGTGCAATGGAACAACCACATACACAAGAACAACATCAAGACTGTGGGATAAATCTTGTAGACCACCAAACTTATGTTCATAGATGATTACTTATCCAACATTGATCTATGATTAAAGATAAAATTGCCTCAAACACTAATTTTAAGTACTCTTGTAAATAAGGTTTATAAGATTCTAAAATATAGAAAATGACCATCCATAGTTCTTCTAGAAAATTGAAGAATGATGACTCATAGACTTACCCGGTGCTTTTATTTTCATTAAAAATCACTTTAAACACCTAATAATCAAAAGAGATTGATCCTTGGAAGATAGGGGAGCTTATATTTCACACATAATATGTTGGATAATAAATGAGAAGGAAAATTATGTGAAATTTTATAAAGGTCGGGAGGGGAAATCGTTAATTTTTCTTTTTATAGGGCTGCATGGTTTTGCCTTATAGTTTTCCAAACCATGTACCAACTGTGTGGTCTCATCCTTTTATGGGAGGCATGGGTTACATGGTTTATTGGGGAGCCTAAATGGTTTTTCAAACATTGTGAAGACTATACTATTGGCTCTATCTAAGGCTTCACAGTTCCCACTATCCCCTTGTACATTTTACAAACCATGAAACCTACCTCCTCTATGGTGCATAGTCCCAGTTCATGGTTAGTACTAACTATGTGAAAAACATGATCCATGTATAGTATGTCCCCTATTTTCCTCTTTTCATATCCCAAACCATCAAGTCACTCCTGATATTTTCCTTAATATTAAGAACTGTCTTATAAATCATTTTCAAATGAATTTAATTAAAATAAACATGAAACATACCTCATCAAAAGTAAAATATCTTACAACCTCCCCAACTTATAATAGATCACCCTCAATATTATCTAACAAGAATCACTAAGACTCTGAGGTAAAAATATCAAGCCATTGGGCCCTCATATATTCCTACCATTACTATGTTTCCCCATGAAACTATTCATGCTACCACAAAACTTATACCAAAGTCACTATCATACCCTAAATAATTTTATCACTATGATCCACAATATGAATTGTATGCTCTTTAAATTAATAATTATCCTCAAAATCAAAATCATCAACATCAATCACCTAAAAAGGGTGCGGATGATACTATCAAAGCTATGACACATGAAAAACATCATGCATAGAACTATACCACTATGGAAGAGATAACTGATATGCTACCAGTATGATCCTCTACACAGTCTCAAATATCTTGATATACTTGGGAACCAACTTAACCAACTAATTAATCTTGCAGTGACCCAATATTGGTGAAATCCAAATAAATTTAATGCCACCCACTATGTACTCGAGATATCGAAGACATCGATCAGTGTATGACTTATGTCTACTCTAGGTTGTATCCATACACCTCTAAAATAACTAAGCATTCTAAGATGTATCCTATGTGATAATTTCCCTGAAAACTCTAATTCTCCCACCTCCACCCATCACAAAGGTGAACTACATGGAATACTATAGAGAACCTCATATGGTTCCATCTGAATACTCCTTTTATAATTATTATTATAAGAGAAATCAACAAGCGTTTGGTGATTATTCAAAGCTACAAAAAAATCTAGTATGCATTATCTCAAAATGTCCTCTAATTCCAAGAAAGTATGTTTTGATTTAATGTCCATCTATGAGTGAAAATATGTAATTAAAAACACCCAAGTACCAAGAAACTTATGTAATCCTTTCCAAAAGCATGAAGTAAAATTTGGATCATGTTATGAAACTATACTTTGGGGCAGGCCATTAAAATGCATTATCTCATGAACGTACAAGTCACCCAATTAATCAATGGAGAAAGACTTTATGATCATAAAGAAATGGGATACCTTTTTCAACTAATCTAAAATCACCCATATCATTTCATTATTCTATGTAGCCCTTGATAAAACTACCATGATGTCTATGGTAACATTATCTTACTTCCATTCTAGAATGGGAAACAGTGGTAATAGACCCGAAGGGCACTGATGTTCAGCCTTCACCTGTTGATAGGTTTAGCATCATGTCACAAAAAATTGATCTCTTTATTCATTCCAGGCCTCAAATACTATCACTACTAGAAATATAATCCATACCAATGGACCTCTACCAACGGTTGGTATAGGTCACCTATACCAATAGTTTTGGAAAAATCATGGGTATAGGCGCCTTATTCAAGCCCTATACCCACGTTTTTGGTAAAACCATGGGTATAGTTTATTTTATTCAAAACCTATACCCAAGGTTTTTTCAAAACCATGGGTATAGGTACCTTATTCAAACTTTATACCCACGGTTTTGGATAAAATATGGGTATATGTGCCTTATTCAAAACTTATACCCATGGTTTTTTCAAAACTCTGGGTACAAGTTTCCCCTATACCAACAGTTATAAAAAAACCATTGGTATAGGTTCCTTATACAAAACCTATACCAAAGGCTTTTCTAAAATCATTGTCATAGATCCCAAAAACCAGAGTACCTATACCAACAGTTCTAAAAACTATTGGTACAGGTACCTAGATTTTTTATGAATTTTATTGTCAAATAACATTAAATGCATAAAACTATAAATTTTTTCTAAATATAAATATATATTTATCAAATTATATTCACAAATTTCATTATATGTTAGTGGTTAGGTATTTGATAAATAAGTGAGAGGTGTTGTGTTCAAACCCCAACCATCTCTTTTATTTTATATTACCTATACCAACGGTTTTAAAAACTGTTGGTATGGGTCTATACTAACAGTTTGGAAAACATTGGTATAGACCTATACCAATAGTTTAAAACAGTTGGTATAGGTTTATAACAATGTAAGACTATCCAATAGACCTCCAATATGTTGGTATAGGCTATACCAATGATTTTGGGGATTATAATAATGGTTTCAAACCATTGGTATATGTTGTTTTCCCAGTTGTGTGTCTATGAAAATCATGGTGCATTTTGGTCTAACTAGTGTGCACCACAAACTTTGAAGCATGAAACTCATGAATCAACTCCTAAAACATACAAGTAGGCACAATAACTTGACCATGAACATGGATGATCTCATCATCATTAATGGTCCAACTATGAGGTAGTACCCCACCATCAAAATCATCGATCGATGCTAGGAATCCAGGAACCACATATTTCCTCTTATTGATCCAAATTATAAGATAGGGATCAATAGATAAGGACATGAGAATCCTGTATTTATTCTCCTCCTGAACACCAATATACATCTCAGAAAACAGGGTCATCATCTTCCACTCAAACTACACTCCTCAACCACATGATTTTGTGTCTTCCAACTCAAAGAATTTGTAACATTGTTCCCCTTCCATAGCATATAATCTAGTAAAAATTCAAAAGATTTCATATATTCAACTCATATCCACTAATAAAGATTTATATCTATCTGAGAAAATATTTATTCCAGGCTCTCGTGGATGGTATACACTGTAAACTTCTCACTGAGGAGATAATGACACCAATATTTTAGGGAATTTACTACCACAAATAACTTGAGATCATGTGTAGGATAATTCAATTCATGTGTCCTCAACTATAATGATCCATATTCTATGATTCAATGACCCTGCATTAAAATTTCCCCAATTACAATACCATATGCATCAAAATAGAAGGTATACTCTTTTCCCAACTGAGGTAAAATCCTTATTTATGTCATGTTCAAAAGCCTCTTTGGTTTCTAGAAAGAATTTTCACATGCTTTGGGCCATTCAAACTTAATACCTTTCTTGTTCAGGCCCAAGAGTGGTGCTTTCAAGTGGGATAAATCTTTGATGAACCTTCGATAATAACCCTCCAAACCCAAAATCTTTAGATATTAGAGAAAATCTAGGGTTTATCCCAAGACACAACCTCTTGAACCTTATCAGGGTCCACTACTGCACCTTCTTCCAATAAGATGTGACCTAATAAATATAACTTTTCTATCCAAAATTGAAACTTAGATATATTGGTGTATATCCTATTATCCATCAGTGTACTTAGGATGATGTTAATATGTTTGGATGATCATTTAGAGTCTAAAATTACACCAAGATGTCATCAAAAAATACAACCACAAACTAATCCAAGTATGGGTGAAAGATTTGTCTCATCAAGTTCATAAACATAGATGAATCGTTTTTTCAGATCTAATTATATCACAATGAACTCATAAAATCCATAACTACTCCTAAAATTAGTCTGTAGTATATTATAGGATCTCACCCTCAACTAATGATACCCTAATATCAAGTAAATATTTTATAACACACAAACTCCTCTAATCTAGTCAAAAATATCATTGAAACATGGAAGTGGATACTAATTTTTATTAGTAATCTATTTCAACTTCTAGTAATTGACACACAAATGTAGTATTCCTTTATCCTTCTTGGAAAATAAGATCGTAGATCCCCAAGGTGACATACTCAGATGTATAAACCCTTTATCCTCTAACTCCTCCAACTGATTATTTGTCTCCCAAAGTTATAATTGTGATATTCTGTAAGTTAAAATAGAAACTGGCTCATCCCCTTTCATCATCTCAATCATAAACTCAACCTATCTCTCTTTCTCAGGCAGAAAACCTAATAACTTCACTAGAAAAAAAATCCTAAAACTGATCTACTATATGAGTGAAGTCATCATGCCCCAATCCTCCTTCATCAAGTAAAATAATTGTAATCTAGCTGATGAGATGACCAAATTATTAAAGAACTATCCCTACATGGCCTGACTAGATATTCTATTCCCCATGAAAAAAATCGGGTGTTACCCTGAGGAGACCTGAAATTTTCTATCCTATGGTAACAATCAATTTGGACTTGATATTATACCAACCAGTCCATACTTAGTTTTAGTTCAAAACCACAAATCTCATGTATAAAAAAATACCAAAGGAAATAGAAATCGCCAACTTCTAGGTCACACCCCTTACAAAGAAATATTCCCTCTGATATCAATATAACCCCACACAAGAACTCCACTACCAAACCTAAACTGTTTACAAGACAAGTATATATAAATGAAGGTGAATCTACTGTGTCAAATAAAACACTATAAATCATAGAATCAACTAGAATCGTACCTTGGAGCCTCTCCACCACCGGGTGTAGGCTAAACTGCATGTAGTTGAAATGTCCCTATATCCTTTACTCCTGTCTGAGTCTCATGAACTACACTACTCCACTGATACAACCTATCTTATCCTAAATCACCTCATCCTCCACCTCGACTAGTATGACCAATAAAACTCCAACTATCAAACTTATATAAGGTAGCAGATCCCCTTATAGTGCTTTGGGTTGGCCTAGGTTCTCCATCACCAACCATTGGATGAGGGTTCCTATAGAAACTTTGTGAGATTTTTATCCTTCTGCAAGCTTGGCACTCAACTAAAGAACATAAACACAATCCACACATGCAACCAAACTTTCCACAGTAATAGAAAACCATTGTATCACCTCCTTAAGAGGACAATACTCTTCCCTATCTACTCTTCCCACCACTGCCTTGGTGGAAACTCTCATAACTTCTCTTTCTACTATTTGAGGAAGTACCAAATTATCACCCAAATGATCCTTAATTTCAACCTCTATAATACTCATTTGGGATCCCCTTATAAATGATATCCTGATTCACCGCATCTAAAAAAAATTTAGATGGAAGATATTCACCTGGGACTTGATCTCACATCTAATCTCATCCTTAAAATTTTTTTGTTGCAACTTCCTCATCCCCTACCAATGCTAGATAAAAACATTAAAAGTCGGTGAAGCAGCTAGCATAATCCATCACTCACATATTCACCTAGGTTGACTTCATAAACGTCACAACTCTCTCTTGCCTCGGGGTCTTGAGATAAAAGTGTTACAGGAACTTTACCTAGAAGTCCTTCCATGCCTTATTCTCTAACTTCTGATCCTGAAACTGAATATCCCACCAATGCTTCACTAGTCCTCATAATATGTAAGCTGAAAACTTAACTATTTTCTTTGGAGGAGTATTTAGGTGATATATAATCATCTTCATATACTCAATCCATAACTTAACAACCTCATGTCATCCCTCTATAACAAATGTCTGATAATGTTGTAAATAAAAATCTCTAGTCACATAAAACATGCTCGGTATAGCCCTCCCTTGGTCTCTTTTCATAAACCACATAAAATAAGTGAATCTATCACAAAATTGTTCTTCCACCCTATCACATGGAACCAATTAGGACTCTGGTCCCACTACCGGAGGCCCATTCTCATCAATTTTTTCTTTTCACCCTACTAGAAACTATCATCATTGTGAAATCTCTCTACAATGTTGAAGACACATCTCAAAACACACAACATATCATATTCAAAACTACAAAAATAGGGTGTTCTCAATAATCCATAACAATTCACTCCACATACACTATCCAAATGGATACAATCGCAACATTATCAATACCCTCAACCATCCCTATCTTTGGCCATGTCTAACTCAGGATAAAAAACATTCCCATAATTAAAATCTTTTCATTTGACACCATTTTAACCATTTCAATTCACATATTTAAATTTTTAATGCTTTAAATTATTTGTTAGGAATTATTTCTTTAAACCCACAAAGAGGCAGAAAAAGCACTTCATTACCCATAACCCCAACCATAACCTTCTTTTCCATATGTTTTCACAAAATTATTCATGCCACATTGATGTTATTAATATTTTCATATCTTTTTGCATACTCACTTTACTGATTTTATATGAAATGTGCATAATTTGTGTGAAATATTAATGTTTAAATATTAAATATAATTTTTGAGTACTATTTGAATTTATCCAGATTCAAGTCTGTTTAATGTTTTAACAATAACTATCACCCTACTTATCCAAATTTCATGATTCGTGTTTTTTAGGGTTCCCAATTCCAATTCCAACATTTCATTAGAAGTTACCTTTGGACAATTCGTCCATTTAGAGGGTCATATCGACCACACAAGAAGGCCCAAGGAAACTGTGAAGAAACTGGACCATATATGAAGGTTGAATTACTGGCCTCAATCCAGAAGTCCAAATACCTTAATTCTCCTCCCATGTTCGGAGGACATTTCAAGGAGTCCATGATAAAACTTTCAGAACCCAATCACAAATACAAGGGGCCCAACTGATGCATTGAAGTTCAGACCACCATTCTGGACAGGAATTAAAAACATCACACTAATATTGCAATTTCTCCTGATGTAGACATCCATTCTAGCTGCACTTTTTCAGTGTGAAAGAGGAGATTCGGGCGGCCAAATTTTTTGAAGAAATAATTTTTATTTGAGTGCATATTCATATTCAAAAACTCGTTCACATTATGGACTTCAAAAAATTCTGTATTGAAATGGACATATCAGAATCGTCTACTAAAACCACCATAACATTGGATCCATAAGTCCAATGGCCGCCAAATTTTCACAGTATACAGAAGAAATATTTATCTACAACTTTAAAGGAGAGTTTTCAAGATTCGTATGTCTAGATGTCCATATCAGCGAGCCAAGTGGAGGTGTATTTCTGGAATGTAAACAGTCCACCACCTTGGGCAATAAATACATCCCCTCCTCTCCTTTCAAAAGGGTTGACATTTCAGAGAAAATGAGGATTGATTGGCAGTACCAAGGCCATGCCAAAGGCTTGGGATGATCTTCCAAACTCATGTTTTCACTTGATAATCCCTTCCTACTCTCTTTGTTTTCATTTACTTTTTCATTTTTCTTCGTTGTAATTTTGCAAGTGCTTGTCTTTGTAAATCTGTTTTAATGCAATTTTATTCTTCTTAATTTCTTATTCTCATCAACCTTCTGTAGTTTAATATTAATGTTCTTATTTTATTTTTAATCAAGCTGAAATCCATCATATTCTTTTACTTTATTATTCAATAAAAAGTCCGTTTTGTTTTTACTCTCATCATCGTTTGTGTGTGTGTTCGGCGCACAACTCTTTTCTTATCCCTTTCTTTTTATTCTCTTTGTAATTCATCACCTTAAACATAATAGACCAGATTACTAATAATTTAAATTGATGAGTAAATATCTCATTGTGGTGAGTTATAATTTAGGGATGTTAAGTGATTGAGAGGTTTTTCTCGATGAGTATTCTTTAATTTAACATTGTGTATGTTGGACTTAACATGTCATGGATTACTGACATATTCTGTTCAACGTGTGGTTTCCATGGATTATTGGGACCATAAATACACTTCCACAATCAATCAATGATTGAGATTAGAACCCTAAGTAAAGTTAAGGCTTGGATTAAAGGATTAACACTTGGGAATTCTAATCAACATCAACTTGTGATGTGGGTGTTAATTTAATGCAATATAAAGAAAAGATCAAGGATATCACATGCTTAACTCCCTAATGATGAACTCACCCCAATATTTATCAACATTTTAAATTAAACATCATCCATTAAACATTTCAATTAATATAAGCAAACAACCCCCCCCCCAATCAAAATACAATCAACTAAAAACAATCGACTATTACGAAGTACCATCGTCGAGGATTTGACCCGAGTGCTGCTATACACATTAGCAGAGCACCGGAACCTTGACCGGTCGATAGGAGAAAATCGGCCGTGCGCTTCAAATGGAACTGTTGCCGAGGATGGTTCTTTAATTATTCGTTAGTTTCTAATTATTATAATAAAAAACCAAAAAAAACAAAATTTAAAAAGAAATTGAAAAAAAACCCGTCTTCCTATTTCTTCCAAAATCTCTCTTAATGCCCCGTAGCCTTCCAAAAAATCCCTCGGATTTTTTTGACCCTGAAATCAAGAGAACTCTTCGCCAACTTAGGAGGAACTTAAGAGATAATCAAATAATTCAAGAACCAGTCCTTGTCCAACCAGTTGAATTAGAAATGACCAATCCTAGGGAACAAATCCTTAAAGAACTTGTTGCCCCATATATGAATTACCAACCTCTTGGTATTAAATATCCAAACATAGAGGCTGACTTCAAACTCAAATCGGGTTTGATTCATCTTCTTCCTCATTTCCATGGGCTAGCCGGTGAGGATCCACATCTCCACCTTAAGGAGTTCCAAGTGGTGTGCTCTACCATGAAGCCTCAAGGGGTTTCTGAAGAACAAATCAAACTTCAAGAATTCCCTTTCTCCCTAGCTGACACTGCTAAGTCATGGCTCTACTACCTTCCTCTTGGTTTCATAACCACATGGAATGACATGAAGTGACTCTTCTTAGGTAAATTCTTTCCTGCTTCTCGTACTGCTTCTATCCGAAATGAAATAAGTGGTATCCGTTAGTTCCCAAGTGAATCACTCCATGAGTACTGGGAGAGGTTCAGAAAGCTTTTTGAAATCTTCCCACACCATCAAATCCCTGACCAACTCTTGATCCAATACTTCTATGAGGGTTTATTGGCTATGGAGAGAACTCTCATTGATGCCACAAGTGGCGGTGCTCTTTTTGATAAAACTCTTGCAGCTGCAAGAGATCTCATAAGTAACATGGCCGCAAACACACAAAAATTCCATACTCAAGCACATGCTCAAGTCAAACAAGCCCAAGATAATCAATCAATTGAGATAAACAAAATGACCGAGTGGATGAGTGAACTTATAGGTCTTGTGCGACAACTAGTTGTGGCTACCAAATCCCCAACCTTGTCTTCTTCACAATCAATGTTCCCAGACCTGTCAAAAACTGTGGAATCTGCAACTCTCCATCTCATCCAACTGACACATCTCTACAACTTCAAGAGGATCAATCTGATTCATCTGGACCAATGGAGCTCAATGCAGCATATGCTCAGCGGCACACCAACCCTCAACTATCAAGTCAGTTTGTTAGAAACTTCAACCAACCTCACTCTGAGCCCTTCTCTTCTTCCTATAACCAAGGCATGAGGTATGGTAATCCCATCTCTCATCCCCCTCAATTCCCTCCTCAAAACCCAAACCAGTTTCAATATGGTCAATGTGTTGGTAACTTCCAACAACCTTATACTTTTCTTCCTCAAGCTCAAAGGAACAATCCTCCTCCTGGATTCCATTATCCTAGTGAGTCTTCCCAATTCCAAAACCAATACAATCGCTTTCCCAAGAACCAAAATCAAGGTAATCCCAATTCGAGACAAGCCTCTTCTTCTAAGAAACCATGGGAAAGTTCAGTTGAAGATCTTTCCTCTTTCACCTGTTCAAGCCTCAAGAACATTGAAACCCAAATTGGTCAACTTGCATCCCACCTTAGTCAGTAGCAACCATCCAATTCTTCCCAAATCCTAGCTCAACCATTACCTAACCCCAAGGGTAATGTAAGTACAATTGCAGTTATATCGAGAAAGAAAATTGCTATGCCTCAAGATAAGTCCTCCAACACTCCTTTGAATGTTGACCTAGAAAATGAAAAGAAAAAGAAACTTGAAAAGCAACCTGAAACCATTTCCTCACCTCCTTCCATTCCACTTATGAATCCAATTCCTTTTTCCACAAGATGTCTCTAATCCAAAGAAGTCATTTGAACCTGATCTTGAAATGCTCGACATGTTTAGACGTGTTAAAGTCAACATTCCTCTCTTAGATTCCATCAAACAAATTTCTAAGTATGCCAAGTTTCTTAAGGAATTGTGCACCCACAAGAGGCAACTTAGGACCTTTGAAAATGTTTCCACCTAGAAGACTATTCCCATAAAGTGAAATGATCCAGGGACCTTTATGGTTCCATTCCAAATTGGAAGTTCCAACTTTGATGATGCACTCATAGACCTAGGAGCCTCAATTAATGTTAGGCCCAAATCCATATTCTCCAACCTTGGTCTAGGTCCCTTGCACCCAACGGGTGTTGTCATTCAGTTATCCAATCAAAGCAAAACCAGTCCTGAGGGAATAATTGAGGATGTCCTTGTCCGAGTCAATGATCTTATCTTCCCTACTGATTTCTATGTCCTTGACATGGAAGGTGAGAAGAACTCTTCTTTATCTCCCCTAATTCTAGGAAGACCATTCCTCATGACTGCGAGAACCAAGATTGATGTGCATTTAGGCATCTTATCCATAGAATTTGGTGACCAAATGGTCAAGTTCAACATTTTCCAAGCCATGCGATACCCATCTGAGGATCACTCTGCATTCTCAATACATGCTTCTGAGGACACTTCTAAGAGTCAATTGATCCCCATTCCATCATGTTCATCTTGTTTTGAAGAGATAGGATCTTGTGAAATCTACACTAGGATTAACCAAGTCATAAATGGTGAAGTTGATGTAGACCTTGTTGGATTGGTGTTGCCCGATCCGGTTGGGCCGAATGCTTGTGGCCCGCAACTGTCGCGGGTTGACCGACCGACAGGCACTGTAGCAGTGCGGACCAACCGAAATTGACAGGAACTGTAGCGGTGTGGACTTTAGGGTCAACTTTACTGTAGCTCTTTTGACAAAGCCAGTTGTCATTCACTGTAGCGATGCGGACCACTTTTTCGAACAGTGATCGTCTTCTCCATTGTTTTATAGCCCATTTTCGGGCTAGGGTTTCTACTGAAAATCCTCTGTAATTTCATGCTCCCGAATCATAGTGAAATTATACCTCTCCTGTGGAGGTAGGGATTTTTTCCGAACCACATAAATCGTTGTGTCCTTTGCTTTCTTTCTTTTCGTTTTTTTCTCGTTTCTGTCGTTGTGTCTCCCGGCGATTCCGCAACAACTCGTATCAGAGGGTGAGTTTGGAATTCTACAACAATGGATTTGGATGAAGGAAAAGTGAAGATCGATCACTTTTATGGAACTGATTTCAGTTTCTGGAGGATGCAGATCGAGGATTATCTTTATCAGAAAAAGATGCACTTGCCGCTTCTGGGTGTGAAGCCAGTGGACATAGAGAAGTCAGAGTGGGAGATATTGGATCGACAGGTTCTGGGTGTTGTGCACCTGACGTTGGCCAAAAATGTGGAATTCAACATCAGAGATTAGAAGACAACGGTGGACCTGATGAAAGCCCTCACAAATATGTATGAGAAGCCTTCTGCGGAAAACAAGGTGCATTTGATACGACAATTGTTCAACCTGAAAATGGTTGAAGGGATAACTGTTGCAGATCATATCAATGAGTTCAATACCATCATAAGTCAGTTTTCATCAGTGGACATTGATCTTGGTGATGAGGTATGTGCTCTGGTTTTATTATCTTCGTTACCTGAAAGTTGGGAAGTAACTGTAACAGCTGTGAGCATCACTTCAGGGAATACGAAGATGGCTCTGAAAGATATAAGGGACCTAATCCTTAGTGAGGATGTTCGAAGAAGAGAAGCAGGTAGATTCTCTGGTTCTACTTTAAACGTTGAAGGAAGAGGAAGGTACCCACAATGGGACAATCGCAGAGGACGATCGAAGTCAAGAGGAAAGAGCAGAGACAAGGCAAATGGGTCTGGTCCTACCTGCTGGACATGCAGGAAGAAAGGACATGTTAATAAGGAGTGCAGAGATAACTGGAAGGGACCTGAAACTATTAGATCAAACACTGAAGCTGAAGGAACTGGTGATCTGTTGCTGCTAAGCGTGGATAGCCTGATGGATTCTTGGATTTTAGACTCTGGTGCGTCTTTCCACTCTACGTCGGAGAAGGGTTTCCTGAATAATTTTGTTTCTGGAAATTTTGGCAAGGTGCATCTTGCTGAGATGAGCCCTTACAGATTGTGGGTAAAGGAGATGCACGGATCAAGACCAACAGTGGGAGTTTTCTGGTTCTGGAGAACGTGAGGTATATCCCTGGCTTGAGAAGAAACCTTATTTCTATTGGACAACTTGATGATGCAGGGTTGAGTACGACATTCACTGGTGGTGCATGGAAGATCACCCGAGGAGCTATGGTTATAGCTCGGGGAGCAAAGACTGGAACCCTGTACAACCTGACAGAAACTTTCTTGGACATGGCTGCATCACTGGAAGCTGTCTGAGGTTCTCAATTGTGGAACTACAGACTCGGCCACATGAGTGAAAAGGGGATGAAGGTGCTGGCAACAAAAGGGTTGCTACCATAGCTGAAGTCGGTGGAAGTAGGCTTATGTGAAGATTGCATCTTTGGAAAGCATAGGAAGGTGTCCTTTGCAAAAGGAGGCAGAACACTGAAGGCTGGAAAGCTGGACCTGGTGCATACAGATGTTTAGGGGCCTACACCAGTACCATCCCTCGGAGGGTCACAATATTATGTGACATTCATCGATGACTCAACAAGGAAGGTATGGGTTTACTTTCTAAAGAATAAATCTGATGTGTTCAAGATGTTTCAGAAGTGTAAATTCATAGTGGAGAACGATTCAGGAGCAAAGATGAAATGTTTGAGGTCTGACAACAGTGGAGAGTATGGCAGTCAGGAGTTCAAGGAATTTTGTTCTGATAATGGAATTCAGTGGGAGAAGAAAATCCCAGGAACACTACAACAGAATGGTGTAGTAGAGAGGATGAATAGGACATTGAATGAACGTGCTAGGAGCATGAGGCTGCACTCAAGTTTTCCCAAAACCTTATGGGCTGATACAGTAAACATGGCAGCATATCTGATCAATAGGAGTCCATCCGTGCCAATGGGAGAATGCCTACCCGAGGATCTCTAGTCTGGTAAGGAGGTAAAACTCTCACATTTAAGAGTATTCGAAAGTTTAGCTTATGTACACATTGATGCTAACTCAAGGGACAAGCTTGATGCTAAGTCAAAGCCATGTTTCTTTATTGGCTATAGTGCTAATGAGTTTGGTTACCGATTTTGGGATGATCAGAAGAAGATGGTTATCAGGAGCCAGAACGTGGTATTCAATGAAGGTTTCATGTACAAAGATCTCCATGAAGATGAAGATGAAAATGGGAACATTGAATCAGAGTGCAAAGAGAAAGTGGAGCTTGAAGGTGTGCCTGAGCTTGAGAGATCCGAACTGGTGGAACCTACTACTCCAGTGGAGTTGAGGAGATCATCAAGGTTGAGAAGGCATGTGCAGAGGTATTCACCATCATTGCATTATCTGTTATTGACTGACGGTGGAGAACCATAATGCTTTGAAGAGTCAATGCAGCTGAAGGAGTCAAGAAAGTGGGAGCTGGCAATGAAGGAGGATATTTCCTCATTGCATGACAACAACACTTGGGAGTTGACATCCCTGCCAGCAGGAAAGAAAGCATTGCAGAACAAGTGGGTCTACCGGGTGAAGGAAGAGCATGATGTAAAGAGGAGATTCAAGGAAAGGCTGGTGATGAAAGACTTACAACAGAAGGAGGGAGTGTATTTCATGGAAATATTCTCACCAGTAGTAAAGCTTACCACCATCTGGGTGGTTCTCAGCATTGTGCCGTCAGAAGACTTGCATCTTGAGCAGCTTGATGTCAAGACTGCTTTCCTTCATGGAGATCTAGAGGAGGACATCTACATGCAGCATCCAGAGGGATATGTAGTGTCTGGAAAGGAAGACCTGGTGTGCAAACTCCAGAAGAGCCTATATGGACTAAAGCAGGCACCGAGGCAGTGGAACAAGAAGTTTGATTCATTTATGTCTAAAAATGAATATAAATGATGTTTCATGGATCAGTGTTGCTACATCAAGTCTTTCGGTGATGAATATATTATATTGCTTCTCTATGTGGATGACATGCTCATTGATGGATCATGTATGCAGAGGATTAATGAGCTGAAAAGGCAGTTAGCTGAGGAGTTTGAAATGAAGGATCTTAGAGAAGCTGGAAAGATTCTAGGAATGAAGATCAAGAGAGACTGCACAGCTAGAACATTAATGTTGTCACAGGATGATTACATTGGGAAGGTTCTGAGAATATTCAGAATGCTGGAAGAAAAGGCAGTCTTTATTCCCCTGGAGATCCACTTCAAACTATCAAAGGAGCAATCACCGAAGATGGAGGAAGAGGTGGAGTACATGGCAAAAGTTCCATACGCATCAGCTATTGGAAGCCTGATGTACGCCATGGTCTGTACTCGACCTGACATTTCTCATGCAGTGGGAGTTGTGAGAAGGTATATGGCTAACCCTGGAAAGCAACATTGGGAACCTGTGAAGTGGATACTAAGGTATTTGAAGGGCATCAAGGAGGTATCTTTGTGCTTTGGGAAAGGAACTTCATTGCAGGGGTATGTGGATGCTAACCTTGGAGGCGATTTCAACAGCAGGAGGAGTACCACGGGTTATGTTTTTACCTGTGGAGGAACTGCATTAAGTTGGATATCACAATTACAGAAGGTGGTGGCTTTATCCACCATAGAGGAAGAATACATTGCTGTAACAAAAGCTGGGAAAGAGATGGTTTGGTTGAAGAACTTATTGGATGAATTGGGAAGAATGCGAGAGGAGAATGTATTGCACTGTGACAGTCAGAGTGTTATACATCTTGCCAAGAACCCAGTGTTTCATTCCCGGAAAAATCACATTCAGTTAAAGTACCATTTCATCAGAGGTTTGATACAGGATGGGTTGCTGACTTTACAGAAGATCTGTAGAACCAACAATCCGGAAGACATGTTGACAAAGCCTATGGTGATACAGAAGTTGAGGCACTGTTGTGGCTCTGTTGGTCTCCACTAATGAACGGAGGATGAGAGGCAGAATGATGGAGGACTTGATGGGAGAAGAAGAGGAAAACAGTTTGTATTTCATGAATGTGTGAAAGCACGGCACTGGTGAGTGAATAAGATGAAGAACTTAGATTAAGTAAGTTGTCTTCATCAGTTTCATCGAAGGATAGCAGTGTAGCGGATCAGGCTACAAGTGGGAGATTTGTTGGATTGGTGTTTCCCGATCCGGTTGGGCCGAATTTTTATGGCCCACAACTGTCACGGGTCGAGCTCCGCGGTGAGCTCGTTGGGGGTTGCAGGGGGGCAACGCGCCCCTACTCCGGGGGTCCGGGGGCCGAAGGCCCGCGGCCCAATTTTTTTAGCACTGTAGCAATGCTGACCACTGTAGCGGTGCTGACCGACCGACACCGACAGGCACTGTAGCGGTGCGGACTTCGGGGTCAACTTTACTGTAGCGCTTTTGACAAAGCCAGTCGCCGTTCACTATAGCGACGTAGACCACTTTTTTGAACAGTGATCGTCTTCTCCATTGTTTTATAGCCCATTTTCGGGCTAGGGTTTCCACTGAAAATCCTCTGTAATTTTTTGCTCCTGAATCATAGTGAAATTCTGCCTCTCCCGTGGACGTAGGGATTTTTCCCGAACCACGTAAATCGTTGTGTCCCTTGCTTTCTTTCTTTTCGTTTTTTTCTCATTTCTGTCGTTGTGTCTCCCGGCGATTCCGCAACAGACCTTTCATTCATAGACTCTATCAATTTATAGGATCTTTAAAACTCTCTTGAATCCCATCTCAACTCTGATCAAAACTGCTCCACCTTGGACAATATTGGGAAAAATGAATCTGAAGCAACTGAAGTCCCATCCTCCATTTCTGAGTTTCCTAACCCAAAAATGAATGATGAGACTAATCTAAAACCCCTTCCTGCACACCTGAAATATGCATTCCTCTTCCATGATCACTCATATCCTGTCATTATCTCTTCCACACTTACTGAAACCGAGGAGTCCAAACTTGTTCAAGTGTTAGAGGAAAAAAAAGGCCTTAGGTTGGACCCTAGATGACATACCAGGAATCAACCCTGCCCTTTTCATACATCACATCCATCTGGAAGAGTCATCCAAACCAATTAGACAACCACAAAGAAGACTCAATCCACTCATACTTGAGGTAGTTAGGTAGGAGATCACCAAGCTTCTTAAAGCTGGTATTATCTACCCAATTTCTGATAGTGAATGGGTTAGTCCAATTCAGGTTGTACCAAAGAAGGGTGGGATAACTATTGTCACAAATGAACATGGAGAGGTAGTCACAACTCGAGTGAAGAACAAATGGTGTGTGTGCATCAACTATAGGAAATTGAATGTTGAAACCCGAAAAGATCACTACCATCTTCCATTCCTTGATCAAATGCTAGAAATATTGGCCAGAAAGTCACACTATTGCTTTCTTGATGGATACACCAGCTATTTTCAAATCCCAATAGCACCTCAAGATCAAGAAAAGACTACTTTCACATGCCCCTTTGGAACATATGCATATAGAAGAATTCCTTTTGGACATCTCAATGCTCCTGTAACATTCCAGAGGTGTATGATGAGTATCTTTTCATAATTCATTGAACACTGCATAGAAGTCTGAATGGATGACTTCACCATTTATGGTGAGTCATTTGAATATTTTTTTAATTCACTCTCTCTTGTCCTCCAAAAGTGTGTCAAGTGCAACCTTGTGTTAAATTTTGAAAAATTTCACTTCATGGTTGCAAATGGGATTGTTCTAGGGCACATAGTTTCAAAAAATGGTATTGAAGTCAGTCCTGCCAAAATTGAAGTCATCCAATCACTTCCTCCACCCACTTCTGTTCGAGACATCCGTTCATTTCTCGGTCATGCCGGTTTCTATCGGTGATTCATCCATAACTTCAGTAAAATTTCCCTCCCACTCACTCATTTGCTCCAAAATGATGTCACTTTCTATTTCGATGAGGTTTTCAAGAGAGCCTTCATTGAACTCAAAACTGCTCTCACATCTTCCCCGATAATCCAACCCCTAGATTGGTCCTTACCCTTTGAGTTAATGTGTGATGCTTCTGATAGATCCGTTGGGGCTGTTCTTGGTCAAAAAAGAGAAAAAATCCCTCATTTCATTTATTATGCCTCAAAAACATTGGATGAAACTCAATATCACTACATTGTGACTGAAAAGGAACTTCTAGCAGTGGGTTTTTCCTTAGATAAATTCAGGTCCTATCTCTTAGGTTCCAAAATCATCATCTTCACAGACCATTCTGCTATTAAGTTCTTACTCAAGAAAAGTGATTCCAAACCGAGGCTAATAAGATGGATCCTAATGCTCCAAGTGTTTCAACTTTAAATCAAAGATAGACCTGGAAAAGAAAACCCTATGGCTGATCACTTGAGTAGAATTTCTAATTCTTCTCATTCAGAAATTATTGATCCTGAATTCTTCATTGAGAACCTTTCGTCTCTCACTCCAAAGTTACCATGGTATGACCCAATTGTAAATTATTTTGTTTCTGGTGTTTTTCCTGAAACTTTTTCAAAAGAACAAAAAATTAAGTTGAAAAGTGATTCAAAATACTATTTTTGGGAAGAAAATAAACTTTGGAAAACAAGGGAAGACATGGTAATTAGAAGATGTGTTGAAGAAAATGATAATTCTTCCATCTTATAATTTTGTCACTCACTTCCCGGAGGTGGCCACTTTGGACCACAAAGGACCTCCCGAAAGGTCCTAGACTCTAGATTCTTCTGGCCTTCACTCTTCAAGGACTCACATGAGTTCTGTCAATCATGTCCCACTTGCCAAAAATTTGGCACAATTTCAAAGAGAAATGAAATTCCCCAAAAGCCTTTAATTTTCTGTGAGATCTTCGATGTTTGGGGTATCGATTTCATGGGACCATTTTCCCCTTCCAATGGATTCTCATACATTCTTCTTACGATCGATTATGTTTCAAGGTGGGTTGAGTCCAAACCCACTAGGAAGGATGATGCTCATACTATTACTGAGTTCCTCAAAACCCACATCTTCCAAAGATTTGGCATGCCTCGTGCCTTGATCAGTGACTTAGGAACCCATTTCTGTAATAGAACCTTGGAATCTATTTTGAAAAATAATGGGGTTATACAAAAAACTTCAACTGCATATCACCCCCAAACAAATTGCATGGCTGAACTTTCTAATAGAGAAGTGAAAATAGTGCTTGAGAGAATTGTAAAACCCACCAGAAAAGACTGGCCTGAAAGACTTGGTGAAGCACTTTGGGCTTATCGCACTGCCTATAAAACACCCATTGGGATGTCTCCTTTTAGGCTAGCTTTTGGTAAAGAATGTCATCTACCAGTTGAAATCCAACATAAGTCTTTTTGGTCTGTGAAAACCTGTAATTTTGATTGTCAAAAATCTAGTGAAGAAAGATTGTTGCAATTGGCTGAACTGGAGGAGCTTCGACTTGAATCCTATGAGAATTCCGATCTGTACAAATAGAAGGCTAAGGTACTCCATGACAAAAACATCTTGATAATGGTATTTCATGAAGGTGAAAAGGTAATGCTCTTCAATTCTCGATTTCGGATTCACTCAGGTAAGCTTAATTTTCATTGGAAAGGTCCTTTTATTATCACTAATGTTTACCCATTTGGTGTAGTGCAAGTCCAAGACCCCTCCTCCAAAAGGACATTTACGGTAAATGGACATCAGTTGAAACATCACCATGAGAGTACATGCAATCCTGGAACAACATCAAATTCCATTGGATCCACAGTAGACCCACCACTGGATGGAGATGGAAACCCACCAAATCCAAACCAGGGGGCACCTCTTTCCCTTTGACTCTTCTTCTCCCTCTCTACCTATCTCTCTATTTATTCTTCCTCCCTCATTCTCATTTTGCTTTTCTTACCACTTTCCTCATCACATTTTTCCCTTTTACTCTTTCTCTTTTGTGTGGGTGTGTCTTTATAAAAAACTAAAAAAAACATTAAAAAACTAAAAAAAAAGACTCATAATTACTCGCCATTTAATTTTTAAATTTTGTCTAACCATTTTAGGGAGTAAATAGATATGTTTCATCTCAAAAATTTTGTGTTTTCATCATAAAATTGGATAAATAATCTAGTGTCAAAACCAACAAATTTTGAATGCTCTATTTTTGATTTGGAAAATGGTTTTCCCAAACTGTGAGGAACGACATTTTCTTTCATGCCAAGGCATTCTATGGCCATCTTTTCAAAATGTTTGTTTTTCACCACCATTTGTGAGTCTTGAGTTTGTGGATCTTCGAACTAAATTTCCTACTTTAGTGTGCATTAATATGATAGAGTCATTGTTTTGAACCGCATTATAATTATAATAGCCAAATAGCCTCTCATTACCCTTACATTAATCCTCCTTTTGAAATACCCTTCAAGCATATGAAAACCTTTTCTTTGATAGCCACATTACAAGCCCAATACCTTATCCCACCCAATATCAACATGGATTTTCATTGCATAAGTTTTTGAAATTTAAGTGTGGGGGTGAATGGATTTCATTTTTGGGTATCATTTCCTTACTTTCCGGTGTTTTATCATATGCTTGAGGGAAAACATACATTTTAGTGTGGGGGGAGGTTGTCATTCAGTGGGATTTGGGAATTTATTGCACAAATGATATTGAAAAGTGTTCAAAAAAAATCAAAAAAAAATCAAAATCAAAAAAAAATAAAAAAATGAATATAAGAATGGGTTGTGTCTTGGATGGGTAAAAAATTACTCTTACTCAGCCTTTGATCTTGTTATAAATATTACAATTAGTATCATGAGGAGATCAAACATGGGTTGGTAGATGAGTGTGAGATCTGTTTCAAGTTCAACTTTCGAAAAAAATACAAAAAAAGAACACTTTCCATATATATTCTTATGTCATTGGGAGAAGTTGTTGTGTTTTGTAAATATTCCATCTTCACATTCCCATCACATTTTTTCCCTCTTTTGTGTCTTGATTCACACAATCATTCCCTTGTAAATATTTGTTTCCATGTCCTTCCATGTTTTATTTCATAAAATTTGTGCATTGCTTTTCCCATGTTGGTATTTTACCCCTCTTTCCACTCTTTTGAATACAATATTCCTACCGTACCATAGCTACAGAAAAACCCCTAAAAAGACCTCTTGATTTTTGAGCACTTTAGGATGGGAAATATAAGCTGAGAACTCTTACAAACTCTTAGATATTTCACTTTTGGTTGGTGAAAGAGTGAACCTCCATAAATGAATTTTATCATCTTGAGAGGAGTAAGTTTTGAGTGCCACCATTTTCTATGTCTAAAGTTGAGCATGAAAAAATGAATTGTTTTTGGAACATTATTTCTGTAAAAAATTGTGGTGGAATTCAATATGGATGAGTGAAATAGTCTAAACCTCCCCTGATTTGGGAAAACAAAATTTTAATATTTTTTGGTGAGTGAAAATGAGTTTGTCTTATTTTTATATTTATTGCCCATGAGGACATGCACAAGACTAAGTGTGGGGGTTTTGATGTTATTAATATTTTCATATCTTTTTACATACTCCCTTTACTTATTTTATATGAAATGTGCATAATTTGTGTGAAATATTAATGTTTAAATATTAAATATAATATTTGAGCACTATTTGAATTTATCCAGATTCACATCTGTTTAATGTTTTAACAATAACTATCACCCTACTTATCCATATTTCATGATTATTGTTTTTTAGGGTTCCCAATTTCAATTCCAACATTTCATTAGAAGTCACATTTGTCAAATTATTCCATTTAGAGGGTCATATAGACCACAAAAGAAGGCCCAAGGAAACTGTGAAGAAACTGGACCATATATGAAGGTTGAATTAATGGGCTCAATCCAGAAGTCCAAATACCTTAATTATACTCCCAAGTACAGAGTAAATTTCAAGTAGTCCATGATAAAACTTTCAGAACCCAATCACAAATATAAGGGGCCCAACTGATGCATTTAATTCCAGCACACTATTTTGGCCGGGAATTCAAAATAGCACACTAATATTGAAATTTCTCCTGATGTAGACATCCATTAGATATGAACTTTTTCAGTGTGAAAGAGGAGATTTGGGCGCCCAACTTTATTGAATAAATGATTTTTATTTGAGGGCATATTCTTATTCAAAAACCCATTTACATTATGGACTTCGAAAAAGTATGTATTGAAATGGACAGATCAGAATCGTTTACTAAAACCCCCATAACATTGGCTCCATAAGTCCAATGGACGCCAAAGTTTCACAGTAGATGGAAGAAATATTTATCTACAACTTTTAAGAAGGCTATTTTTCAATATTAGGCTGTCTGGATGTCCATATCGGTGAGACAAGTGGAGGGATATTTCTGGAATGTAAACAGTCCACCACCTTGGGCTATAAATACATCCCCTCCTCTCCTTTCAAAAGGGTTGGCATTTCAGAGCAAAGTAGGATTGATTGGAAGTAACAAGGACATTCCAAAGGCTTGGGAGGATCTTACAAACTTTTCACTTGATAATCCCTTCTTCCTCTCTTTTTTTCATTCACTTTTACATTTTTCTTCGTTGTAATTTTGCAAGTGTTTGTCTTTGTAAATCTGTTTTAATGCAATTTTCATCTTCTTAATTTCTTATTATCATCCACCTTATGTAGTTTAATATTAATGTTCTTATTTTAGTTTCAATAAAGCTGAAATACATCATCTTATTTTACTTTATTATTCAATAAAAAGTCCGTTTTGTTTTTACTCTCATCATTGTTCGTGTGTGTGTTCGGCACACAACTCTTTTCTTATCCCTTTCTTTTTCTTTTCTTTGTAATTCATCACCTTAAACATAATAGACCAGATTACTAATAATTTAAATGGATGAGTAAATATATCATTGGGGTGAGTTATAATTTAGGGATGTTAAGTGATTGAGAGGTTTTGCTCGATGAGTATTCTTTAATTTAACATTGTGTATGTTGGACTTAACATGTCATGGATTACTGACATATTCTGTTCAACATGTGGTTTCCATGGATTATTAGAACCATAAATACACTTCCACAATCAAGAACTGATTTATATTAGAACCATAAGTAAAGTTAAATCTTTGATTAAAGGCTTAACACTTTGGAATTCCAATCAACATCAACTTGTGATGTGGGTGTTAATTTAATGCAATATAAAGCAGAGCTCAAGGATATCACATGATTAACTCCCTAATGATGAACTCACCCCAATATTTATCAAATTGTTAAATCAAAAATCATCCATTAAACATTTCAATTAATCTCTGCAAACAACCCCCCCCCCCCAATCAAAATACAATTAACTAAAAACAATCGACTATTACGAAGTACCATCGTCGAGGATTCGACCCGAGTGCTGCTATACATATTAGCAGAGTACCGGAACCTTGAACAGTCGATAGGCGACAATCGGCCGTGCATTTCTTTATGTTCCTAAAATGATGAATGTATATACAATATCATTTATTACTATCCCATTATTAAAATATCATAAATCAATAACATCAAACCACATGTGTATCACCCAATGTAACACCCCGACCCTATAATCCAGGAGTCGGTTCATTATTTTAATACATTGGCATGATTACAAGGAATCAAGTCCCAAATTACCGATTAGTTTAGTAGTCTTGGAAACAATATACATACATAAGTTCAACATTATAACTTGAAAATAATAACAACGCTAATTTATTCCATTAAAAACATCCAAGCTTCCAAGATTAATCCTGCAAGTCACTCATAACTAAATTCTTCATATCCTGGGAAAATAAAACATGAGAAAGGAGTGAGCTCAAACACTCATTAAGAGTAATCAATACAGTGTAAGATAACATAAATATTTGGCATGGTGAATAATTGAAAACACATTTGTTTACAAACAATAAACACAAACACTATATGGCAGGAATATAAGCTGAGTAAATAATTCCATAATATAACATAGTCATGGGTATTCTAATAGTCGAATAACCACATGAAATATCAATAGATAATCTCATAATAATGGAATGCATAATTCTGGACATCATAACCACATAGTCAAGGCCTCGTGCCAAGACTACAAATAAGATTTTGTTAAGGCCTTGTGCCAAGACACTAGTTTGTCTCATGAGACCTACCGATGCATCAAGGAGCTATAGTGGGATCCACACATCACTTACTAAGTCCAATTCATACCCCATATGAATATGTTTATACATAATCTAAACATCTGTTTTAAAACTAGTATATGAAATGTCAATACTTTAACCACAAACCATGAATGAAATAAAAATAGCACATCCATAGTCAAACATAACTCATTCAATACAATATGGATTGTTGTATTATGATAAATCAGCCTCAATAAAGAATAAAATACACTGATTAATATTGATATAGATGAAAATATTCATTAAAACTATTTGAGAGAAATATCACCTTTTTCTTGAAAACAATTAAAAGTCTCAAAAATAAAATTTTGAATCAAGGTGTCTCATACCAATTGGAAACTTTTAAAAGGAGGTTAAATTTTAAAACATTGATGTCCATATAAATAAAACCTTAAAACCATTTTAAAAAAATGAAAAATAATGAGAAATATTTAGAAGAATAAATATTTAAAACATTTAAAATGATATTTTAGTTAGAGATCCAAACAAAATGAGAGACGCCTGAATAAAAATAATTGAGGCAATAAAATCATTAATATTTCATGATAATAAATGGATTCAAGATATACTATGTCAAAGTATAGTATATACACCAAATAAAAGTTAATTGGTGCATAATCAACAAATAAGTCTCAATGGGATGTAAGTTGAGATGAATTTATTTATAAAGACTGTATCATTAGGTTAAGGAAAAATCAATGAAATAATTATGTGTGAAAAATATAAATACACTCAATATGATTGGATATTCAGTTTAAATCAATAAGGTTACATTCACACATATTCTGGTAAAAACAACTCCAATGACTCAGATGTTTAACTCAATGAATGGAAATTGAGTTAAGATTACTCTTATCAAGTTCATATCATTGACTTGAGAAATTTTAAATTGAGTGATTATGTGTATCAGAAGTATATCCATAGGAATGGGAGTATAAATTACTAAATAAATAATAAATATTTATTCCACACATAATCTTGGAGTAAAATAATCAATGAAGTATGCGTAAAGCCCAAAGAGTGGAAATCGAAATTAGAAGTTCTCTTACAGATTTGATAACTTACAAAACATACACCCCATGAAAGAAGGATCATAAAATTAAGATGTAAATACCCATAAATTAAATTATATTACACCAATAATTAAATCATGGGTAGTACATACGCCACACAAAAGGAAATAGTGGCCAATATAGCATGAATTTCACGGGAATAAAAAGTAAGATGAAAAACCCTTCGTTGTAATCAATCGAGTCGTATGACCAGAAGTTAATAAACACCAAATTAATCATAGAATACCATGAATATAAATATAATAATGATAATATATATCAAATTTCAGTACAAAATACACCACATTTAATAAATAAGTGGTGAACAATGGAAATTTCATAGAATTAAAAGTGAGATAAGAAACCCCTTACCTCAAGTCCGAATTGTCTTGTATGTTCCTTGTTCTTACTCAATATTAAACTTAAGTTAATTTATACCTTATTAAGAACATTTTTTCAAGTTTATTATTCCTTTTATATCACTTATTACCTTGCTATAAAAATTAGTTAATTATTTGAGTTCATATTGGATATTTTATCGATGTTTGAAACTTGAGTAAAAAAATGAACTTGTTAGAATTACAATTTTTCCATGTGGTAAAAATTACATTATATACAGAATGATATACATGATTTAGATATCATATATATATTATATATCCATTATATATATGTATTTATAATAGTTCATAATATTTGGAGATATGAAATGAAATGCATCGTTCATGGAGACGGTAAGCCGTACGTACGCATGAACGCTACTTTCATTTCCATTTTGTATTTTAATAGAATAAAAACATAATTATACATAGTTATATTATAATTCTAGTATAATATCATATATAATATCATTAACTCCATCTTTTCTACATCCCACATAAGGCATTAATGAGTCATATTACTTTGAGGGGGCGGTAGTCCGCACTTCCTCAAATGAAATTATCACGTTTTACCAATAATGTAAACCATAAAGGAATGATGTAAATAGAAAATACATAATAATAAATAAAACATAAAAATAATATGTATCATATATGAATACAGTTCCATCTTAATAGCCACCATGAGAGGCGGTAGGATATAATTGAACAATCATCATTTCGTGAGGCGTTAGTTTTCTATCCACAGAAATAATATGTTCTTTACTCATTAGATGGAGGTGTGTGTAAGTGTAGTTGAAATAATTCTCATAAAAACATCCTAGTATATTTAGGATATTGTTTTTGTTATAAAATAAAGGAATAAAAAGATTTTATGGGTTGGAGAAGTAAAATAAAAGAAAATAAGTTAAGAGAAACGATTACCTTTAATTTGGGTAACTCCCTTTGGTTTGAACCAAACGGACTTATGGAAGTTACTTCTGCCTAAGGTAAGGCATATAGGTATAATATAGGGATATTTATAGCTTATTTGGGTAGGTTTTGGATGATCCAAGGGGCTTTAGAGGTGTGAGGAATGGGTTAGAAGTGGTGTGCTTTTATAAGGGAGAGGAGGGGCTCTTTTGGAAAGTTTGAAAATGTTATTTTATTATAAACTTATCTTCAATTGAAAAAGGTCCAAAACTTTTTAAATTAAAATATAAGATGAATAATATTCGAAATAAAATCATGAAATAAGAATTGGACAGGTTTTAGATATTGTTTTAATATTAATAATCATATTTATTTAAATCATTTATTAATGAGGTGAATACTGCATCATTAATGTGTCATAAATAATTTATTTGTCTGATGTCTAAAAATTATAAAAAAATACCATAATGTAAGAAATATTTTTATCTTTCCAATTATTATTTATAGTCAAAAATATTACTTATATAACCCCATGTAAAAATTGATATACTAAAAGATATTTGTTAATATCATTTTTGTCTTTACTTTAAGTTAATTAAAATAAAGTGTCATTATCCCTCTTAAGTGGCTTCATGGAGTCCCAAAATCGAACCAAGAATGAACATGGTTGTCCATGACTCATACAATAAGGTTAGGACGAGTTTTAAGGTAATTGTGTATTATTATAATATTCTTTTCACCTTAAATTACCCTATTTACCTTTAACTGCGGTAAATAAAAGTCAAAAGTTACTATTCAACAAAAATTATTTTCATCTTATTGAACCACATTTTACACACTAATAAAAACTATGTATGTTGTATTTTCTAAATTCAATTCAAAAAAGTGGTAAATTTTCATTTAAATGAAAAAGTTAGTTTTTTAACTATGACTAAGTGGTTTTACTATTCATCAAAAATTGAAGTTTTTCAGAAAAATACCAAAAATTATGTCTAAGATATATTTGATATTACAAATTATAAAATGATGTCCATTTTACCAAATTTAAAACATAGAATTTGTATTAATTAATTTAAAATTAATTCCCATTGTCAAAACAAATTGCGTGTTTTTATGAAATAATAACTATCAAAAGATTGACACTTGTTTATGTATAATTTCAAAGTGAAATTAATTCCAATGACCAAAATTGGATTAAATGGTAAAAATATAATCTAATTATAGTTCCAAACCATTCAAATTTATAATTTAACACTATAAATTATTTTTATTAAAAAAATTTAATTAAAATTTAGTATTTTTCACTATTCACCCAAATATGAAAGTTATCAAAAAAACACCAAAATTTATCAAAACTAAATTTTTATGTCCCAATTCTAAATAATAAGTTTATTTGGTCAAATTTAATATATAAAAGTGTCAAATATTATATTTAAAAGGGTTCACCATTAAAAGGCGGTAAAATTGCATTTTTCAAAAATATTTCTTTTATCTGAAAAATTGAATTTGTTCTTATATTATGTAAAAAAACACATAATATGGATCCTAAAATTATATTTAGTATATAAAATTTAAAATTCATTTAATACTATTCATAACCACTTTTTGAATGACTAGTTTGGTAAGTCGGGGTGCGCTCGAACTCGGTGTTGCGTGTAGCGCAAGCTGTTGAATTACTTTAAAGAAAATAACTTACTATGAAATCTTGGGGTGTTAAATTATTTCCCCTTTTGGAAATTTCGTCCTCGTAATATTTAAAATTGGTCTTGGGAACTTCATTGAAAGTCCCACATCGGAAAAAGATTCAATAAAACTATCACTTTAAAAGAGAGAAAGAGAAGTACAAAGCTCAACCAAGATAACCCATACTATGATTCAATGTAGGAAAACATGGATATGGATGATAAACTAAGTGTCAAGTTCTGATGGAGAGGGATAGAAAACCTAATCAGGAGAAAGTTAACAACAAGAAAACCACAAACTTGTGATGGGATAAATGGTCATTAGTTTCCCAGTAGGAAAAGTAAAAAGACAACGTTTTTTTTAAGTTACATTTCATAAAGTTGAAGAATTTATTTATGATATTGACTAAGAACATAAAGATATATACTTACTTTTTTAGTAGAGTTTCATTATTTAATAAATTTCTACCACTAACTCATCTTTTTTTTTAAATGATGAGTATTCAAGATGACTTGGTCACACTGGAAGATCTAGAATCAACTTCTAGAGAATCACATGATCCACAAAGGATAAATAATATATTTACCTTGTCTTTAGATAAAGAAATACTAATCTTAATTTCTAAGATTAAACCAACAATACCCCAAAGTTAAATAATTACCATTCAATAAACAATTGTCCTTAAAATCCTTCAATATAATTCAAACTAATATTGAAACCCAAAACTTAGAAGAATTTGGTTATGTAGTCTTCCACGTTAAATTGTATCTCAAAATGACACCGACTACTCTTAAAGTCATATACTTAAAAGTAAATAACCTAATCACATATTCTCTATGATAGGTTAATCATTTCTATAAATAACCCAAATCACTATAAATCCATGATAAAAACATAGATAAAAATATACCATTACTCCTTAAATGAAATCCCATAGTATTCTATTTTCCTTAGGCATATAGTGTTCCCAACATAGCAAACGTCTTCCAAAATAACATTTATCACTTAATCTACAAATTATTTTCTTATACTAAGGGTATCCATTTTATAAGACATAAGATCCCAAATCAACTTATTATTGATCAATAAAATCATTTAACTAAAAAGAATTAGTAGCACTGACCAGGGAATTCACGTAATCTAGTGGTAGGAGATAAATCCCAATCGCACTCTGGTTGTGGGTTCGATTCCCACATCTTTGTTCGACGCGACGGGTTTTCACAGAGCCTGTGTGTTGTATTTTTTGAAAAACTATATTTTATAACATTCCCAAAATGATATAAATTCCTCAAAATTAACAAAACATAATTTAACCACAAATTTTATCTCATACCTCGTATTTTCATCCTAAAAATTAATACCCTGTAATTGACTCAAATTCAAGGATCATATAAACCCAAATGGTTATTTATAACAATATCCACAAAAGAAAAGATATTTCTTCCTCGAATAGTATTTTCACACAACAAACTACAGGGTTACACATATAAGAGAAAAGTCTTCCAAATTAATCACATAAACAAAGAGCACTAATACTTTTAAACAATTTTCTATCCATTTATTTCCACATAGGTTCTTCCATGACCAAGATGTTATCCTATTGAATAGGTCATTGACTCGGGTAATGGTAAGGTACCCAATATTTACCACAAATAACTGTAAATGGGTTCTTGGGATCAGGTTTATTTTCTCACATAGTACTCTTCGTTTTTCCTCGAAAATTATTTAATTTATGTCCTTCTTTCCCACAGATAAAAATTTCTCTATTCCATTAAGACACTTTCCTGGGTGTCTCCTTCCACATTTCCTGCATGATGGAAACTGAGGTTTCTTTTCTCCATAGTCTCCACTACTATAGCTCTTATCATTCATCTTATTTCTCTTCTTTATTGAGTCCATGAGTTGGTTAATATATATGTTGTTGATCATATTTTTCTAAAACTGATTCGGCATGAACATGATATATTTTATGCCTATCTATATTCAATTTTATTCTCATTTCCACCATCGTTCCCACCTTGTACATAATACTAAAAGTTACTATGACTTCCTTGGAATCCATCCATTGACTAAAACCAGAAAGAATTGTGTGAGTAACAATAGTCATAAAATAATTTAGAGAATATCATGAAACTATATTTTCATTTTGAAACACATTAGGATTAACCAAGTTCATTTATTCTCATCTTATATTAAAATCCTTCAAATCGGTTTGTAAAGAAAATGTAAATTATCTTAAGAATATCCCCTGGTAGTGTCGTAACCAAGAGTGCATCAAGGCCTGTTGTCGTGTACAAGGAAACCCCGGGTCAAGCCTGAAACTCATTGTTGAATTTTTCGCTCCTAGGTACATCTGTTCCAGATCCTCCTCTACCTGCTCGTATCCATACATGGATGTATTTCTTGTAAAATACACAAAATCTCTATGTTACCAAAATTCCAGGATGTTCTTCTATACTAATCCACAAATTCTATCTTAGGGTAATGTGATCTAATCAGAGTTTATCTAAATATAGTTTCCAAGGTTTTTACTAAACTTCCTCTGATACCAACTGTAATGTCCCGAACCCATAATTCAGGAGTCAGTGCATTATTTTAATACATTGGCATGATTAAAAGGAATCAAGTCCTGAAGGACCGATCAATTTAGTAGTCTTGGAAACAAGATACATACATAAGATCAACATTATAACTTTAAAATGAAAACAACACTAATTTATTCCATTAGAAACATCCAAGCTTCCAATATTATTCCAGCAAGTCACTCATAACTAACTTTGTCATATCTTGGGAAAATGAAACATGAGAAAGGGGTGAGATCAAATGCTTATTAAGAGTAAGAAATACAGCAAAAGATAACATAAATATTAGGCATGGTGAATAATTGAAAACACATGCCTTTACAAACAATAAACATGGACACTTTATAGCAGTAATACAATATGAGTAAATAATTCCATAATAAAACATAGTTATGGGTATTCTACTAGTCAAATAACCACATGAAATATCTATAGATAATCTCATAATCATGGAATGCATAATTCTGGACATCATAACCACAAAGTCAAGGCCTCGTTCCAAGACTACAAATAAGATTTTGTCAAGGCCTTGTGCCAAGACACTAGTTTCTCTCATTAGACCTACCGATGCATCAAGGAGCTATATAGGGCTCCACCTGTCACTTACTAAGTCTAATTCATTCCCCATATTAATAGGTTGAAACATAATCTAAACATTCGTATTAAAACTAGCATACGAAATGTCAATACTTTAACCACAAACCATGAATGGTATAAAAATAGCACATCCACAGTCAAACATAACTCATTCAATACAATATTGATTATTTTATTATGATAAATCAACCTCAATCAAGAATAAAATACACTGAAGGATATTGACATAGATGAAAATAGTCATTAAAACTATTTGATAGAAATATCCCCTTTTTTCTTGAAAACAATTAAAAGTCTCAAAAATAGATTTTTGAATCAAAGTGTCCCATACCACTCTGAAGATTTTAAAATGAATTTAAATTTTAAAACATTAATATCCATATAAATAAAACCACAAAACCATTTTTAAAACATTAACATTAATGAGAAATATTTAGAAGAATAAAATTTTAAAACATTTAAAATGATATTTTAGTTAGAGTTCCTAACCAAATGAGAGATGCCAGAATACAAATAATTGAGGCAATAAAATCATTATAATTTCATGAGAATAAATTTATTCATGATATACTATGTCAAATTATCGTATGTACACCAAATAAAAGTGAATTGGTTCATAATCAACAAATAAGTCTCAATGGAATGTAAGTTGAGATGAATTTCTTTATAAAAATCGTATCCTTATGTTAAGGATAAATCAATGACATAATTATGTGTGACAAATATAAATACACTCAATATGATTGGATATTATGTGTAAATAAATCAGGGTACATTCACACATATTCTGGTAAAAACAACACCAATGACTCGGATGTTTAACTCAATGAATGGAAATTGAGTTAAGATTACTCTTATCAAGTTCATATCAATGACTTGAGAAATTATCAATGGAGTGATTATGTGTATCAAAATTATATCCACATAAAGTGGAGTCAAAATTACTACATAAATAATAAATAGTTAATCCACACATAATCTTGGACTAAAATAATCAATGAAGTAGGCATAAAGCCCAAAGAGTAGAAATCAAAATTTGAAATTCCCTTACAGATTTGGTAACTTACGCAACATACACCCCATGAAAGAAGGATCATACAATGAAGATGTAAATACCCATAAATTAAATTATATTACACCAATAATTCAATCATGGGAATTACATATGCCACACAAAAGGAAATAGTGGCCAATATAGCATGAATCTCACGGGAATAAAAAGTAAGATGAAAAAACCCTTACTTCGTTGTAATCAATTGAGTCATATGACCAAAAGTTAATAACCACCAAATGGATCATATAATACCATGAATATAAATATAATAATGATAATATATATCACATAGCAGTACACAATACACCACATTTAATAAATAAGTGGCGAACAATGGAAATCTCTCAGAATTAAAAGTGAGATAAGAAACCCCTTACCTCAAGTCCGACTTGTCTTGTATGTTCCTTGATCTTCCTGAATAATAAACTTAAGTTAATTTCTACTTGATTAAGAAAAAATTTTCAAGTTTATTATTCCTTTTATATCACTTATTTCCTTTCTATATTAGTTAGTTAATTATTTGATTTCATATTGGATATTTTATCGATGTTCAGAACTTGAGTAAAAAAATGAACTTGTTATAATTACAATTTTTCCATGTGTTCAAAATTAAATTATATCAAGAATGATATACATGATTTAGATATCATATATATATTATATATCCAGTATATATATATATATTTATAACAATTAATAACATTTGGAGATAATAAATGAAATGCACCGTTCATGGAGACGGTAAGCCGTACTTATGCATGAACACTACTTTAATTTCCATTTTGTATTTTAATGGAATTGAAACATAATTATACATATTTATATTATAATTAAAGTATAATATAATATATAATATCATTATCTCCGTCCTTTATACATCCCACATAAGGCATTAACAAGTCATATCACTTTGAGGGGGCGGTAGTCCGCACTTCCTCAAATGAAATTATCGCATTTTACCCATAATGGAAACCATAAATGAATGATATAAATAGAAAATACAAAAGAATAAATAAAAAATAAACATAATATATATCATATATAAATACAGTTTCATCTTAATGGCCACCATGAGAGGCGGTAGGATATAATTGTACAACCATTGTTTCGTAAGGTGTTAGTTTTCCATCCACAGAAACAATATGTTCTTTACTTATTAGATGGAGGTGTGAGTAAGTGTAGTTCAAATACTTCTCATAAAAACATAATAGTATATTTATGATACTTTGTTTGTTATAAAATAATGGAATAAAAAGATTTTAGGGGTCGGAGAAGTAAAATAAAAGAAAATAAGTTTAGAGAAACCATTACCTTTAATTTGGGTAATTCCCTATGGTTTGAACCAAACGGACTTCTTGAAGTAACTTATACCAAAGGTAAGGATTATAGGTAGAATATAGGGATCTTGAGAGCTTATTTGGGTAGGTTCTAGATGATCCAAGGGGCTTGAGAGGTGTGAGGACTGGGTTAGAAGTGGTGTGCTTTTATAGGGAAGATGAGGGGCTCTTTTGGAAAGTTTGAAAATGTTATTTTATTATAAAATTATCTTCAGTTTCAAAAGTTCCAAAACTAATTAAATTAAACAATAATATGACTCATGTTCGAAATAAAATCATCCGATAATAATTAGACAGTTTTTGGATATTGTTTTAATATTAATAATCTTATTTATTTAAATCATTTATTAATGAGGTGAATATTGCATCATTATTGTGTCATAAATAATTTAATTTATTTGATGTCTAAAAATTATAAACAAAATACCATAATGTAAGAAATATTTTTAGATTTCCAATTAATAATTATATTCGAAAATATGACTAATATAACCCCATGAAAAAATTGTTATACTAAAAGATATTTGTTAATGTCATTTTTGTCTTTACTTTAAGTTAATTAAAATAAAGTGTCATTATCACTCTTAAGTGGCTCCATGGAGTCCCAAAATTGACCCAAGGATGCCCTTGGTTGGACATGACTCATACAATAAGGTTAGGACAAGTGTTAAGGTAATTGTGTATTATTATAATATTCTTTTTACCTTAAATTACCCTATTTACCTTTAACCGCGGTAAATAAAAGTCAAAAGTTACTATTCAACAAAAATTATTTTCATCTTATTGAACCACATTTTACTTAATAATAACAACCATGTATGTCGGATTTTCAAAATTCAATTCACAGAATCCGTAAAATTTCATTTAAATGAAAAAGTTAGTTTTTTAACTATTACTAAGTGGTTTTAATATTCATCAAAAATTGAAGTTTTTCAGAAAAATACAAAAAATTCCGCCTAATCTATATTTGATATTATGAATTAAAAATTATGTCTATTTTACCAAATTAAATACATAGAAGTTTTATGAATTAATTTAAAATTAATTCTTGTTGTCAAAACATATAGCGTGTTTTTAAGAAACAATAACTATCAAAAGATTGACACTTGTTTATGTATAATTTCTAAGTGAAATTAATTCCAATGACCAACGTTGGATTAAATGGTAAAAATATAATCTAATTATAATTTCAAACCATTCAAATGTATAATTTAACACTATAAATTATTCTAATTTAAAAAGTTGTTTTCAATTAAAATTTAGTATTTTTTACTATTCACCCAAATATGAAAGTTATCAGAAAAACACCAAAAATTTATCAAAACTAAATTTTTATGTTTAGATTATAAATAAGAAGTTTATTTTGTAAAATTTAATATATAAAACTGTCAAATATTGGATTTAAAAGGGTTCACCATTAAATTCGGTAAAATTGCATTTTTGAAAAATACTTCTTTTATCTGAAAAATTTAATTTGTTCTTATATTATGTAAAAAACACATAATATGGATCCTAAAATTATATATAGTATATAAAATTTAAAATTCAGTTGATACTATTCATAACCACGTTTTGAACGGCTAATTTGGTAAGTCAGGATGCGCTCGAACTCAGTGTTGCGTGTAGCGCAAGCTATTGAATTACTTTAAAGAATATAACTTACTATGAAATCTTGGGGTGTTACACCCAAGGTGAATTAACATCCAAATTTAACAATAAAATATAAAGAACAAAAATACCATAATGAAAAATTGGGTTTTCCACTACACATGGGTTAGCTACTCCCATGAATGAGATCATTTCCAAGGCCCGACACATCCTAATATCCCAACTACCTCTCTTAAATAGTAATAAAATAGAAAATAAAATTTATCTGATACAAATTTGTAAAGTACCATCCCTAATGTAACTCATATATTACCCTGAGCCGGTGTGCAACATAACCTCTGGTATGCCTCCCTATATGTTAGAGGCTTCCAACTAACAATGAGGGTCTAATGAGGTATATGGGGACACAAAAACAAAAATACGCAATAAGGAAACATAATGGAACAAACACATACACAATAAAAACATCAAGACAATATGATAAATCTTTTAGACCACCAACCTTATACTCATAGTTCCAACATTGATCCTTGATTTAATCTAAAATAGCCTCAAACACCAAAGTGAATAAATACTTGAAAATAGGGTTTATAAGATTTGAAAGAATAGAAAATTATAGACCATGGTTCTTATAGAAAATAGATTAAAGAGGACTCATATAATTACCCATATATTTGATTCGCACTAAATAGAACTTCAAATTTTTAAGAATCAGAGGAGATTGATCCTTGGAAGAGAGGGTATATTCTGGTTCACGCACAAGGCTACTAGAAAAGAAATAAAGAGGAAAACTGGGTGAAATAATTTAAAGGTTAGGAGGGAAAAATAAAAAAATCCATTTTTAAATGGCCACATGGTTTGGCTGCATGATCTGGAAAACTGTATGCCAAATATGTGTTCTCCTTTGTCCAATGGATGCATGGGATTCAAGATTTGTTGGGAAGATGGAAAGTTCTATGAAACTGTGCATAGGGCGTTCTGTTGGCTCTATCCAAGGCCTCATAGTTTTCACCCTCCCATTTTATGGTTTACAACCCATGAAAACTTTCTTTTCTAGGGTAGATAGTCCTAGGGCACAACTAGTATTAACTGTGCGCCAACCGTGCGTCATGTATATTATGGTTGTTTTTTCCAATTTTCATGTCCAGAACCCCCAGGATACTCCTGAGACATTCCCTCCTCTTGGGAATCATCCTATTAATCATTTTCAAAGGAGTTTAAACAAAATCAACACAAAACATACCTCTTTGAAATGGAATAATATTATATGTGTTTCCATGTCTAGCCCCAACTTCTTTCTTTTTTTTATGTATTTTCATTTATTCTAATAAAATGGATTAGGGCCTTTAGAATCTATCTTTGAGAAGTTATGAATAATAATTACTAATAAATAGTAATTAATAAGTAATTAATTATTATGTGATGAATACTAATGTAATATATATATATATATATATTTTAAAATAAATACTGTATTCGATATCGTGCAAGATACACAACACCAAGCTTAAATGAACTATGAAATATTATTATTTAAATATTAATGTTATAACCTAGTCATTGAATTAGAGGTTATGAATTGGATTAACCATGTTATTAAATATATATATATATATATATATATATATATCAAGTTTATAATAATTATAAATTAATTTATTATTTCTTAGTAAATAAGCACTCGATATTTAGTAAAGTCATTTTATTCTTGAAAAATATGTTTTCTTCAAAAATGGTTTTATTGATTTTTGTGAGAGAATATTGTAATTGTTTTTACAAATTTTAGAGATTTTATTTGATAAAAAAGGATTTCATTTTTGAATTCATAATGTCAAAATTTTCTAAGAGTATTTTATTTTTTTGAAAAGATTGACTTTTCAGTGAATATTAAAAAAACACCTATTTTTATTAAACTGCAATTTATTTTTATTAAATAAAAAAATTTAAAAGCCTCATTATGCTTTAAACATGATCTAAAAGTAATATTTTTATTCTTTAGTTAGATGTAATATAATTAATTACATTTAAATTTTATTTATACCTAATTCTAATCTAAGTACATTTTTGGGTTTAAAATTTCATTTTCCGAAAAAACTATTTTTCATTATGCTTTTTGATTTTATTTTAAATTAATTTATACCACTTATAGAAATGGAATATTGAAAATTAGATTCCATATTTCAAATTAGGAGTTATATATTTCCTAAATATTTTCATTTTATTTTTATTCATTTTAAATAGTAACCATAGTAAATAATTATCACCATGGTAAGGGTAAATCAGTAATTAAGGTTAAAAAATATGATAAGGACTCAAAAATGAGCGTAAAACTTGTATTTACTATATTTTATGAGTTAATTTAAGCCATTTATATCCAATTTTAAAAAATATGGAAACTTGGTGCCATATTTCTTTGATTTTGACTTTTATATTATTTTATATAAAGAAAGTCAAAATTACCATTCCCTTTATTTATTATCTCTAATTTTTTTGAAATAGATATAAAAAAGAGGATATTTTCAATTGTAAAAGTTTTATTTGAAATATAAATGATATTTTTATAATGTTAATTTATTTATAATTTTTAGTGATGAAATAATTACCTTAAATGCTTAGGCATCGCCGACACAGAATTTATTTAATTAATAAAAAATTAAAACAAATAATTTTCAAAATATTAAAAGTAATATAAATTGAATGATTTATTATTTTACAAATAAATTTTAAATAAATATAACATTTTAGTGAGGTTTTAAATGGTTATATTCTAATTTTTTTGTTGTCATGTTTTTTTCAAGGTCAAATTAAATTAATAGTGTCTAAAATCACATTAATGATATTTTATGTTAAAAAATATTTCATTAAATTATTTAAAAATCATAAAATCTTGAAAAAGGAAAATTAGGATTATGTATGGTTTAAAATAAACTCCCTTGGACATTTATGATCCAATTTTTACCTTATAAGTAAAATTAAAACCATTTATATTGAAAACATCATTATCGTGGTTAAGGTTAAAATTGGTTGACAAATGGGGTAAAATTACTAAAAAATTATATTCATTGAATTGATTTGAAAATGGTTTAAAATAATAACCATGTTACATTTATGGGCCAATTTTTCTTTTATAGTAACTATCTTAACCCCAAAAGAGTAAATACTTTATTATCATAGAAATTATCAAAAAGGGTTAACATGGGTTAAAACAAAATGATAAGTGTAAAAACATAATATATATATATATATATATATATATTATTTTATGATATTATTTTTACCCATAATCATCTTATATTAAAATTATATCATTTGGGGTCCATTTTTCCTTGAATAATAATTTATATTAATTTAATGCTTTAATTAATTCCAAAAGTGTATATTACCTCACTTATAAAAGGGCATCGACTATCCTTTTTTATTCACACTAAAAAACCCATTTGTTTCAGCAAATAACCATCAAAATCCTTTCCTTACATCCCCAAACACATCTTAGAAGAAATTTTTTTATCATAAATTCAACCTAGGAAGGATTTATGTATAAACCTAAAGGGGTTGTCTAAAGAAGAAGTATGGTTTTTAACCATGTGTTTTCATTTTATTTCTTCTTGTACCTCCTTAAAATATTCTCCAACCATGATGAGATAATAATATAAGTATATTCCATATACTTTGATTCTATTGTGTTAATTTAATAACCTATATCCATCTCCTATTCCATAAAATTAAAAATGAAACTATCATTCATGTGTACGGTGGACTACCACCATGTGAACCGATGTAATTCATTTTCAATCACCACCTCTCATGGATGGTTATAATGATGTATTTAATTTTTATATATGATATTAATGAAATATTTAAAATTATAAAAATATAATATATAATCTAATTTATTATCGTTATTACCTTTCCATCCATTGAAAAATGATATCATTGTTTGTGTGTATGTGTGGAATACCACCTCCACAAAGAATAGACGTATTGTACATGATGATAAAAGTATTGTACGTGATGATTCTGACTCGAGGTAAGGGAAAATTTACTTTAAAACCTTGTTTTAAATGTTTTAAAGATTTATTTTCAAAAAACAATCTTCCACATACATATTCAAAAAATTATTTTATGTATGTATTTATATTTAAATAAAATAATTATAAAGGATATTTTATGTATGTTTTGACTTTCTTTCAAAAACAAATATAAATGAATCTTTTTATATATTTTATAAGAAATGTTTTGAATTTTTTTACAAAAAGAAAAAAGGAATATTCTATATGAGTTCAATAGTCTTTCCCACTTTTGTAACCATTATTTGAGGTTTATATTCCATTACATGTTTTCAGGTTTTATTCAAATAAAATCCCTCTTTCCCATTTTTTGGGTATTTTGGTTTTGAAAATGGGTTTTTAAAAGGAAAGGTTATTTTGATATCCAAAAGTTTTTTTTCATATGGGTTCAAAAGAGTTTTTCAAGGGTTTTATGATGAAAAGTGAAATCATACAAATATTTTTTTATATGTTACATGAAAATTATAGATGAAGATTGGGTGATCTTGATACAACTTATATGAGCGGGTGAGACCAATATAGCTTATATAAGTGGGTGAGCCTAATACAGCTTATACGAACAGGTGAGCCTGATACAACTTATATGATGAGTAATACCCACTGAATATTTTCAATTAATTGGGTAATATTCCTTATCTTAAAAGGAAAGGATGGATTTTACCAGTGTGGTTTATCCAATAGATGTTATTGGGATCTGGTTATTTCTAACATGGGTTGTGAATATGATTCTCTAAGTAACCTAAAAGGGGTTGGTATTTTCTTACTAAGGGTTTTAAAGGTTTTATTTGAGAAAAAATGTGTGTTTTTTTAATGTGGATATGATTTATTTCATATTATCAAGGAATATTTTGATAAAGGTAACAACCTTACAAGTTTTCATGCTTTTCACTGGACTAATAATTTTTTTTCTTTTATGTCATTTACTGAGCTTTTTGTGTTCATCCCATGTTTTAAATTGTTTTTCACAAGGTTTTAAGGATGAGTATAAAAAATTATGAGTTTAAAATAAAAATTGTAAAAATATTTCATGAAAATAAAACATTTTTTATTATATAAGTTTTATATTTTAGGAAAAAATGATACTGAGTAGAAGTGTCCACTTTGTAATGTAATATTTATGAAGTAATTATTTAAAACTTTAATCCATAAAGATCATAAAATTTTAATAAAATTAATTATTGTATAAAAATGAAATTATTGGTTAAATAAGGATTTATTAATTACAATTTTCATCATTGGAATGGTTTAGATAACTTTGAATATTATGATATTTTAAAAGTTACAGAAACAATCATGGGTTTTTATGTTTAAGGTTTATCGTAAGTTCAAAGGTATAGAGACCCCCTTTTGAGATTTTAAGTGTTGTTATTTTAAGGTGATTAATGATATTTTAGGATATGTTATATTGGTTTGAGGTATATGAAACCCTTAGGTTTAACAAGAAGTATTATTTCATAAGAATGATGTTACATTTTTTATGATGTAAGATGAAAGGTATGAGATAACCTTTGAGTTTAAAACATTAATTTATTTTTAAGTTATTGATTTTGTTTTTTAGGATGTTTATAATATTTTTTTATTGTTATAGTAATTATATTAATGTAGTTTTAGTAAAAGTACAACCTTTCACATTCAAAAATTTCACAAGGCTTGAACCCACAATCAATAGGTGACAAGGGTTCAGTGCCTACCACTGGCTTATATGATGTCTTGGTTAGTATGACATTATTATTTTTTATTAAAATATTATTCAAATAAATATTAATTTGATTTTTGTAACATATGTTTTATCATATAGATAACCATGGGATTGAAAATTTATTGGTGATTATGTGATTAATGTTATTTTAAAATAAGGTCACTATTTTGGGAACCTTATATGCTTAAGTTAATGGAAATATTTTTGGATAACATGGGATTTTATTTGAGGAATAAATGTTAATTTATCTTTTGGAAGCATATATGATTATAATGTGGATTTATGGTGATTCAATGGAAATGATTAGCATATCTTAGAGATTATATGATTATGGTCTATACATTTTTGGGTATATGAATTTATGCGTGGATAATGTTAATTGGAGATGAATGTTTAATAAATCTCGGGAGAAATTATGACCAAATTCGTATATTTTTTGGGTTTAAAACTTAATAGGGAATATTTTGAATAATTTTAAGGTTAGTTATTTACCAAATTATCTAAGTTGAACTTTTGGTGCTATTGTTGAGGATTTGGAGACTAATGTTATATTTCATCAATGAAGGTTTATTCATTTTGGGAATTATCTTAAAATATACTAAAAATTTTGGATTTGGTTAATATTTAAAGATATGTTGAATATATTTCTGTCATTTTATAGAATTATGTGATCCATTAGAAGCTAATTTTAGTTCTT
The DNA here is from genome assembly GCA_963277665.1 of Viscum album. Lineage (NCBI taxonomy): Eukaryota > Viridiplantae > Streptophyta > Magnoliopsida > Santalales > Viscaceae > Viscum > Viscum album. The sequence continues at coordinate 1,060,410,990 of OY728133.1, forward strand.
CGTGTATAAAAAATCATCATTATTGAAGCAAAACATGATATTATGGTAAAACTTGATTAAAGAATGAAATTATACTTATCAATTGAGTATATTTCCTTATGTTCTTAATCTATATGGTAAAATAATTCACAAAATCTAGGAAAAGGATCTTTGAACAAAAAAATATATTATTAGCTTATTTCTCAATGAATTTATGTCCTTTTTACACCTCATTGGTTTATGCTTTTTTGGTCATTGACTTTCTTATGATCATTCACTCTATTGTGATCAATGTTCTCTGTCAATCTCCATAATTATGTAGAAATTATATTTTACTCGATGTCCATATTTTCACTTCCCACTAATGTTCTATAATTTGGAAATTTGGTGTGTTTTATTCCAGATGACCATCTTATTTCCCTTCCCTCTTTTCAAGAAGAAGTTTTATTAACCCTTTTAATGATGTGGGTTTCAATAAAGGTATTTTCAAATGTCAAACCTTTGATTACCATTTTGAAGTAAAAATTTTGAGGATGTAATTTATTAAAGTGGGATAATTTATTATCCCAATATTTTAAAATAAATGTTATATTTGATAGAATACAATATGTGAAACACCGAGCATAAACGAACCATGAAATATTATTATTTAAATATGACTATTATATCCTAGCCATTAAATTGGAGGATATGAATATTATTAACCAAATTTTGAAATATATATAATGGTTCTAATAAATTAAAATATATTTATTAATTCTTAGGAAATAAGCACTCAATTTTTTGTAAAGTTGTTTTATTCTTCAAAAATAAATTTCTTCCAAAATGGTTTTATTTCTTTTTGCAAGCGTATATTATAATTATTTTCTAAAATTTTATAAATTTTATTTTATAAAAATGATATCATTTTTAAATTTTATTTTCAAAATTATCTTAGAGTAAATATTTGGTATTTTTCTGAAAAGATTGATTTTTTAGTGAATAGTGAAAAATAAAGATTTTCATAAAACTGTCATTTATTTTAAATAAATAAAATAATTTAAAAGAATAATTTTTATTTTAATATGATAAAAAAATTACTATAATTATTATTTATTTTAATATATTATAATTAATTAAATTTTAATTATATTTATACCTGATTTTGGTGTAAGTGCATTTTGGGGTTTAAAAGCACATTTTTCTAAAAAATGATTTTTGTTGCATTTTTTGTTTTAATATTAAATTAATTTTTTCAACTTAAATAAATTTAATCTTGAAAAATAGATTCCATATTTTGAATAAGGAGTTACAAATTTGGTAAATATCTCCCTTTTATTTTTTGTCATTATGAATAGTAACCATAGTAAATAATTATCATCATAGTAAGGGTAAATTGGGTAATTAAGGTTAAATATAATATGATGAGGACTAAAAAAATTACCCTAACACTTGTATTTATCCTATTGAATGATGGTATTTCATAAATTTCCATTCAATTATACAACTTATGGAAACTTGGTGTCATATTTCTTTGATTTTGACCTTTATATTATTTTATGTAAGGAAAAGTCAAAAATATCATTATCTTTGTTTTATTATCTCTATATTTTTTATATAGGGGTAAAAACAGTATATGTTTGGTTCTAAAAGGTTTATTTTAAATAAAAATTATTTTTTTATCATGATAATTTATTTAAAATTTTTAGTAATAAAATAATTACCTTAAATGCTTACGCAATGCTGACACACAATATATTCAATTAATAGAAAAATAAAATAAAAGATTTTAAGAATATTAAAAGTAATAAAATTTGAATTAATTATTGTTATCATTGAATTTTTTAGATAAATATAACATGTTAGTTATATGATAAATTATTATATTTGAATTATTTTGTTTTCATGTTGTTTTCAAAGTCAAATTAAATGAATAGAGTCAAAAATGACATTAATGATATTTTATGTTAAATAATATTTTATTAAATTATTTAAGTTGTAAAAATTATTAAAAGGACAGTTAAGATTATAAATTATATAAAATTTTATTCCTTGTAAATTTATGATCCAATTTTTACCTTATAAGTTAAATTAGATCCCTTTTATATTGAAAAAATCATTATCACAGTTAAGGTTAAAATTGGTTAACAAAGGGGTTAACCCAAAAGCTAAGGTTTAAAATGTTATCAAAACCTATAAAATTTTTATTTTGTTATTATATTAATACCATATATTCTTTATCTTAGGATCCATGTCATTTTTTAACCATTTTACATGAATTAGACACATATTATATTATAATATTTTATATATTTTCAAAAGTGACATTAATGATATTTTATAATAAATAATGTTTTATTAAATGATTTAAAATTCCTAAAAAATATATTAGGCCAATTTATTTTTAAAGTGTTTAAAATATAAACCATGGTTCATTTATGGTCCAATTTTCCTTTTATAGTAACTATCTTAACCCCTAAAGAGTCAAAAGCTTTATTATCATTGTAATTGTCAAAAACGGTTAATATGGGTAAAAACAAAAATATAAGGGTAAAAACATAATATAAATATGTTTAAATTTTATTATATGAGATTATTTAGGCCCATAATAATCCTATATTATAATTATATAATTTTGGGTCCATTTTTCCTCAAAAATTAATTTATACTAATTTAATACTTTATATAGTTCCAAAAGATCACATTCCCTCGCTTATAAAAGAGAACCCCATATCCTTTATTCATAATTAAAAATCAATTTTTCCTAAAATACATACCCAAATACCTTCCTTAAATCCCTCTCCACATTATATATTCCTTGTTTTGATCACAAATCCAACGTAGGAAGGCTTTAAGTATAAACCTAAAGAGGTTATCTCAAGAAGGGGTGTGGTTTTTAACCCAACATTTTCATTTTATTTATTATTATACCTCCTTAACATATTCTAAAACCATGATAATATAATAACATAATTATATTAAATATATTGGTATGTTTTTATGTTAATGGAATAACCAATATCCATCTTCTCTTCCATCAAATGAGAAACAAATCCTTTGTTCGTGTGTACAGCGGACTACCACCCCGTGAACCGATGTAATTAATTTTCCTTAACCACCTCTAATGTATGGTTATAATGATGTATTTATTGACATATTTAACATTATAAAAAGATAATATATCATCCAATTTATTAAATTTCCATCCATTGGAAAAAGATAACGTCATCTGTGCGTACATGTGAACACCTACCTCCACGAAGCGATGTGATTCATTTTCCATTGCCACATCACATGGAAGATATATATAAGTTTATTTAAATAAATAATATGATATTAATGATTTAATTATCATGAAGGAAATATAAAATGATACTTACCATATTTCTATCATGATCATTGAAAAATGAAGACGTTATCCATGCGTACATATGACCAACTCTCTTCATGATGGTAACATAATTCATTTTTCATAACCATCTTTCATGATTGGTTTTAAAAGTATATATTATGTATAAAAAATAATAATTTTTTCATGATTATTATTATGGAGATTATATAATAGTGACCTCTTTTTTTATATCCAAACTACCGATATCATTTTGGACATATGAGTTAAATATCATCAAAACATCTGGCATGAACTTAATTGATTAATTAATTATAAATAACTTGCTAGTAAATAAAAAAATGGAATAATAAACATGAAAAAGGTTATTAATAAAGTAAATATTTAACATAGTTTTATTATTCATGATGAAAATTAATGTATGTGACGATTCTTACTCAAGGTAAGACACACTTTACTTTAAAAACCTCATTTTAAATGTTTTAAGGATTTATTTTCTAAATCTTTTTCTTCCATGTACATATTCTTAAAATTATTTTATGGATATATTTATATGGACATAAAAGAATTATAAAGGATATTTCATGTATCTTTTTACTTTATTTTAAAGTTTTTCAAAATAAATATTTTTACGTATTTTATACATAACATTTTGAATTTCTTCAGAAAAGGAATGTTCTATATCTCATCAAAGGTCTTTCACGCATCCAAACCCGTTATTTAATGTTTGGATTCCATTTCAAGCTTTCATGTTTTCTTCAAAAAAAACTCTATTTTCATTTTTTTCTAGGTATTTTGGTTTTGAAAATGGGTTTTTAAAAGGAAAGGGTATTTTGATATGATAAAGTGTTTTTTATATGAGTTTAAAAGAGTTTTTAAAGGGGTTTATGATGACAAGTGAAAGAATAAAAATGTTTTTCTTTTGATATGGTACTTGAGAATTATAGATGAAGATAGGGTGATCCTAATACATCGTATATGAGAAGGTAATCCTGATATAGTTTACATGAGTGGGTGAGCCTGATATGGCTTATAAGAACAGTTAAGCCCGATACAGCTTATAAAACAGGTGAGCCCCATTATAGCTCTCCAATAAATTAGAAAATCTTAATTATCTTCAATGTAAAGAAGGGAGTTAATTAGTGTGGTTTATTATATGGATTTAACTAATCTCTAGTTAATTCTAAAATGGGTTTTGAATATGATTCTCTAAGTCACCTAAAATGAGTTTTTATTTTCTTATCATGGGTTCTCAAGGTTTTCTTTGAGAAAAAATGTGTGTGTTTTTCATGTGGGTGTGAATTATTTCATACACTCAAGGAATATTTTGATAAAGGTAACCACATTATAGTTTTTCCTATTTTTCAATGGATTAACAGTTTTTTCTTTCTTTTATGTCCCTTACTCATCTTTTTGTGCTCATCCCACATTTTCAAATGTTTTTCATGGGGTTTTAAGGTTGAGTAAGGATAAGGATGAGGTCAAGATGAAAATTGGGAATATATGCCATGAAAAGAAAACATGTTTTATTTTATAAATTTTATATTATGGGGAAATTGGATACTAAGAATAAGTTCCCATTTTGTAATATATGAGTTTTTTATATAAGAGTTATGACCTAATTCTCTAAAACTATAAGCCATAAAGATCCTCAAAATGAAAGAAAGTGAATTCTTTTCTAAAAATGAAATTATGGGTTGAATAAGGATCAGGTCCTTACAACTAATTTGTAATTAATAATTAATTAGTTTTAATTAGTAATTTAATAATTATTATTAAATAATTACTAATTAATATTACTTAGTAGTTAATAATAATTACTAGTTATTATTAATATTTATTATTTAATTGTTAATTAATTAATAAATATTAAAATTTATTATTAAACAATTACTAACATATATTTTAAATTATTATTTAGTTACTAATTAGTAATTATTTAATAATTATTATTATTATTTATTAAAAATAAGTAATTATTAATTAATACTAACTTATTGATATTAATTATTAATAATAATTAATAATTATTTATAGATGATTTATAAATAACTAATTATTAATTATTAATAATAAATTAGTAATTTTTATTAACTAATCACTTATTACCATTAATTATAATTAATTAATTACTAATTATTATTAATTATTATTAATTAATTAGTGATTATTAATAAATTTTTTGTTAATTACACATTAAATATTTTTATATATTATTAATAATTATCAAATAATTACTAATATTTATTTATTATTATTGATAAATTTAAATTCATTAATAATTATTATCAATAATTAATTATTATTGATATTTACTTTATTAATAATTAATAAATGAATATTTATCTAGGTTTTGGTAATAGAAAGGGAAAGAAACATCTTGTTTTTGTGGGTTCTCATCTTGTCAACATAAAACAGAAGTTGAGAGTGGATCCTATGATTAATAGAAAGAAGTCTACTTCTACTTCCCTAATAACAGACAAGTTTATAGAATCTATTGACTTCACTGCTCCTGTTGTCATAGGAGATCAAAATAGGGATAATTGTAATGCAGTGGACTGTTATGTTCCAAATCCTATGAAGGATGTTGTGCAAGGATCTACTTTGGTTGTGTAGTGAACATTAGTCCTTCCCTATTTGGATTGAACTGGGGTATTAAAGAGGTTTTCCACAGGAACCTACTCATTTTCCTAGGATGTAGATTGGACCATCATTTAAGAGTGTGGATAGGATGATGACAATTCCATATGAAGCAGATCTTATTATCAATGAATCTAGGTCTCTGAAGACATTTAATGCTTCTCTTAGCCTGTTTCTAATTCAACCACAATTAAATATTGTGTTTTGATGTAAAGTATGGAGGCTCTAAGGCAGGATACTAGGAGTGAGAAAGAGGATATTATTGTTTCCCCCAATGTTGCCCAGACTTCTCACAACACTAGGGGAGAGGAAATGGGAAATCTTTAAGAAGGATAGTTATAGATATAGGAGGATCACTTCTTCCATTGTTGTTATATTTGTAAGTGTAAAACTTCCTAGAACAATTGGTGAACCTAACTCAGTGAAAAAATGTATGTTAGAGGTTGTTAAGATATAAGATGATCCCAAGGTTGTCTACACACAGTCTATAAATCCTTTTAACTCTAATGTAATCTCACCATTGGATGGGGAATCATCAACGGTGTAAAGGAAAAACACTTCAGACATAAATTCCTAAAAGACCTCATTTGGGGATGATACCCCAAAACAAGGAATGACTAGATATGAAGACACTGAAGAAATATGTCAAGAGCCTCTTCGTATGGATGAAATTGTGTAGGAGGAATTTAGAACTGTTCTATGTGAGAAGTAAAAGTCATATACTTTGATGATCAAACTACTTCATGGACGGTTCCCAAAAAATAGAGGAGAGTTCAATAGCCAACACTTTAAGGTGGTTCCTGAAACAGGGTAAGTAGACATAAAAAGAGATATATGTTTTTTGTTATTTTCTTTTGGTGATGTTTTTTGTGTCACATTTGTTAAAATTGCAGCTCAATGTACCTTTTGTGTGTGTGTGTGTGTTTATTAATAAATTTTTCAGGGTCATGGGTTTGTGGTTTCCAAATCCATAGTTTGATCCAAAAATAATAATTAATTACTAATTATCACTATTTATTAATTAATTATAAATTAATTACGATTTATTATTAATTTCTCACTTATTACCATTAATTATAATGATTTATTTTAGTACTAGAAAAGGGGAAACTCAATCTCATAATATACATCAATAAGGATTTCAAGGGCACTCTTCCTTATAAAAGGGAATCGTGTGTATGAGTTTTATTTATATTTTCAGATTACTTTAATATAAGTAATGTGGAATATTATAATAGTTACATTTTGCTAAAAAAAATCTTTATATATATTTAACAAACAAATAATACAATAAAAATAACATGTTAAAGCAGCTAAATTTTTTCAATGGGTTTTTAGTTTTTTTTAATTAAATGGGTTAGTTTTTTTTTTTGGGGAAATGGGATTTATGTGCATCAAATGAATTAACACTCGACAATTTAGGCTCAGAGCATCAATTCATTTGATGCACTTGACCCATTTTTTAAAAAAAAATTAATTTTTTTCATTATATATATAGAGGGAAAGAGAAAAAACAATTAAAATATTATTAAAAATACTTTTTAAAATAATAATTTAAATTTTTGTTTTGTTATATATATATATATAACACAATTTTAAATAGTGTTTAAAATACTACTTCTTTATTCAGAATTACCATCATTTAAGTAATTACAAAATATAACCCCCCCCCCCAAGACTCCTTTTTATAAGGGAATAGATATTGACATTAGAATAGATATTAACATCCCTTATAACATTTCCATGGGGGATTAAGTTTCAATTTTCAAGCATTCCAATAATAATATTATTATTATAATAATACATAAATAATAATATATAATTAAAAATACAGCTAATTAAAATAAAATATCATTAATACAAATAATAAATAACATTATAATAAAAAGTAATAATATAATTATTATAATTTACAATTAATACAAAAAGTAATAATTAATAATATAATTATTTATTAACAATTTTATTCGTAATTAATAATTAATAATAATGATAATAAAATTAATAAGATAAAAAATAATTCAAAGATGGAAAATCCATGGATTTGGAAACCAAATCCATAAACATGTAAATTTATTAAGAAAAGAAACCAAAAAACAATAAAGAAGATGAAATGAGAAGTAGTGAAGAGATCACTGCTACAAGGAACCAAGAAAATGAGAAATTGGCAGAGAGTACCACCAAATAATCTTGCTAATAATTATTATCTTCTTTTTTTGGCATATTTCCCCTATTCTGAGACCCACCCCAGCTACTCAGGTGTTGAACTATCCTCCATTTCTTAGGAGGCAACCCCGTAGTAGCATGTTTTTTGTGTCAAATGAATTGTGCTTATCTAGCACCGGCTTTGAATTTTATTCTATGTTGATGCAATCAACTTCCAATGATCTCACTAGAACATCTGTTTCTTGGAAATATTCAATGGATATACATTAAAACTCTACATTCAAAAGTGTTATTTACTTAGTATCCTCCAATGCCTTCAAGATGCTAGGATCAACACTTATCCCCATAGACTCAGATGTAACTGGTTCTCCACTAACATTAGTTTTAATATCCTTTTATTATTTTCAAGTATTCCTAAACCCATCTTTCGATCATTATTTGGTTTTTTTTTGTTTAGGGTTGTTTCTGGTGAGAATTTTGGAAATTTTGAAAGTTTCGGGGTTGTGTATGGTTGGCACACAGTTTTCCCAAACCGTTCGCCCTCTCGTTAAAAATATTTCAAACCCAAACATTGGTGGTTTACATGACTAATACATGGTTTGAAAAATCATTTTCCCACCTAAGAGAAACCATGCAATCCCATTAAAACAGGTGAGCATCCAGGGTGAACAGTTTTTCTAACAGTGTTGTCATGCCAAAGAAATCGTGCATAAGGTATTTTTTAATCCAAAAATTATTTTCTAAAATCCCAAAACCCTCTTTTTAGGTGCCTGATGGGCCCGTGCAACCCCATAGTGTTTTCTTCTTCCTTGTAATCTCCCAAGAGATGATTTTTTCCCATATACATCCCTTCGGAAGTGAATCTTAGCTAGGTGAATAACAATCGATCTCTTCCCGGTAAGATTCCTCTTCCTACTCTCTTTTCCCACTCTCTCCTCTCTCCTCCCTACGGTTTTTTAGATATAAATTTTATTAGAGGATCTAAAACCTGTTGTTTTAGATCTTGAATCTAGGTTTGATTATCAGATCCTCATTGTTGATGTTCTTCATTGGACTTTCCCAATTAGTTCTTTGGGTTTCAGGATCCCGTTATCCTGAGGTAGGTGGTTCTGTTATGATGGGAAGTTTTGATTAACCCTAAATTTCTTAATTTAAATTCAATTTTTTATTTAAATTTAATTTATTTATTTAAATGAAATTGTTTTCAATTTGTTTATTGAAAACCCAATTTCAGTGAGTTGGGGATTTATGGTTGATTTGGCATGAAATTGGGAACCCCCCCCCCCCCCAATTCCATTGAATTGGAGTGTGTTTTGAAATTAGATGGAAATTGTTTAAACTAAATTTTGAAATTTAATTTTGGAATTTGAATCATGAAATTTACTTTATGAAATTGATTTCAAATTGGTATTTGAGAAAAAATGGATTAAAATGGTTTTGATATAAACTCAGTGGTTTTATCATGGCAAAACATAATTTGATTAAAAACTCGTGTATTGGTTTTTAAAAGGAAATTGGAATATTTGAAAAGTAATAATGAGATGAATTATATTTTAAATAGTTTTAAAATATATCACCCATCATTGATTTTTATTAGAGCACACGCAAGCCTAGGTAGTTAGTGAGTTATTCAAGACATCACTTTATTAATGCTTTATGACACTAACCATACATATGAAGCAGGTCACATCACTAGTGGGATGGTGATGGGTCCTCTTTGATGAGTATCAAAGGGATATTTGTACACATATTTTCATGATAACTATTCAATTGTGATGGAGTCACATAACTTGAAACTATCATACCTCTTGGAAGATGATCATGTTGCTTGTTTTTTATATTTGAAATATATGTCATTGTTTATAAACTATTTTATACATTCATTCTGAATTTATATAAACTATTTTATAGAAAAATTTATTGATCCGTTGTTTTAAATAATTTTCATCCCTTTTAAAATGTAAAGCATTATTTCTTTTAAATATTATTTTGAACTATCATACCAAGTTATTTAAAAATTGAAAGTTTTATTTGGTTAGTTAAATATTGGAATATTATTATGGAATCCTTGGTGATACCCTATTGGGATTTTAGTTCACCCCCTACATGTTCCTGTAGGTGTTTTTAGATTATATCCTTCTAGGTTTGAGAAAGGGTAAAATGCCACTTGGAGATGGTTCTTACTGTTGATCCTTGGGATTAGAGAGTTGTGTCCACTAGGACTGGGGTTTCTATCCTGTTTTCAAATAATTTGATATGTACTTTGGGATATTTATGCTTGTTTTATTTCTATTACATGTATCCCTATAGAGTTTTTCTTGTATGCATATTGACTTTTTTAACTTACTTATATTGTGTTTGTGGAAAATTCATTCACACTTTCATAGTGTATGATGAAATGTGCTAGTCACCAATCCATAGGGATCAGGAATTCCCTTCAAGAAATGTCAGGACCATCCTAGTTATTGGGTTACTAGGGTACGTAGGATGGTTTGTGATAAAGTGATATCAAAGGTTCTAGTTAAGCATCTTGCCTTGATGTTAGTGTGAAGTTTGAGTGTTCTTATTGGGACTTAGGATGTAGTTGTGATTGAGTATCAGGTCATCTCCCACCGCAATGAACCTTAAGATTCCAGGGCTGGTTTGGGAAAGATGTCTTGAGGATTAGTTCTAGTCTTTTCCCTTCTTTTGATTTGGATAGTTTGAAATCCAAATATTTTTTTCTTATCTGATGGGATTAATTTCCCTATTTCTCTCATTTGAGTGTTTGTATTATGTCTCAAATGTTGTCTATTGATATTTTTTAGCATCTTTCCTCCAAGAAGACATGTGAATCAGATCTAGGAGGAATTTGATGATGTACCTCGGTGAGAAAATCCTCTTATGGACCTGAGTCTGGTTGAGGTGATTATGCGCATTTTCCAAGTTATAGGATAGGCACCACCATTAGTTCTCATTCAGGATCTAGCTATGGGACCTCATAGGTATATTTTCCAAAATCATTCTCATGAGATCCTTCACCAAAATCTACCAGCGTTCAAAGGATCCAATGATCCTCAAGAGGATGAGGAATGGTTGATCGAGATTGATCTTTGGTTTGAGTTCTTGGAGACACCTAATGAAATAAAGGTGAATTGTGCCACCTTCATGCTGGAGGGACCTAACCGGAGATGGTGGGACATAATGGTGATAAAAAAGAATCATGAGGTATTATAGTGTAAAGACTATAAAACTCTTTTCACCAGCCCATTTTATCCAAATTCAATGGTGTTGGACAAGGCTATTGAGTTTTTCAAACTTGAGTAGGCTAATAGGACCGTGACTAAATATGCAAACTATTTTGCTAATCTTGTGCAGTATGTGACTAAGATTTTATCAAATGAGAAGATGAAGACTTGACGGTTTGAGTTGGGACTTCGATATGATATTTATTCTTAGTTTTTCTTATTGAAGCTAGCTTCTTATGCCGATGTGTTAGATAGAGCATTGATGGTTGAAATGGACCTGGCTAGAAAGTCAGGGTTGACGGGAATTTTTTTTTCTCCCAATGGTGGTTCTGTAAATTCCTATAAAGGAAAGAAGAAGTGTGATAATTCTTGTGGTGGATCTCGATAGTAGGGTTTTTCTAGACCTCCTATAATGTTGAGGAAGAGGCCCTTTTATTTTCTACCAGTATGGAAAGCCTGGGAATTATAAGAGGGTTTTCTCTAAATCACCTAAAATTTGTGGCTCCTATGGACGCTTGGGTCACTTGCAGAAGTTATGCCATGTTTATTCCACTCCGTATAGTGGTATGAGATTATCAGCACCTACTAAAACTGCAGTACAATTAGATTCTTCATGAATAAAGGAGTTCCAACCAGAGGGACCTAGAATGATGCTTTTTCACATAGTGGAAGAGTCTCCATATGAAGAAGATATGGATCCAACGACTATTATAGGTACCATCACTATAGATTTTTCATTAGTAATTACTTTATTGGATTCTAGTGCATGCCATTAATTTATTTAAACCTATGTTATAAATCTTCTAAATATTTATATGAATATTTTATCATATGTGATGGATTTTAATACACCCCTTGAAACCAAGAAAGAATAGGTTCTCCATAGTTTCTCTTGTGTTTTATCTTTATCAAACATCGAGCTTGCTTTGAGTTTTTTGGTTCTCGAAATGAAACCACTTGAAGTTATATTCAAAATGGATTGGATCACTGCTAATAAATCCCATATTGATTATTATCTTCGGTGAGTATCCTTTAATGCACCTGATAGAGTTTGACGAATATTTCAAGGAGAATAGGACCTAAGGTCAAGTAGAGACGAACATTATTATCCTGAGTTAGGAAAATTAATACTTGTGTTATCTTTTTATATGGAGTGAGAATCTTTGAGCGGTGATCTCCCTCTATTTTTTATCAAGTTTCCTGACATTTTTTCTTTTGAATTATCTGTTTTCGCATTGGTAAGGGAGGTAGATTTTTCTATCAAATTAGTTCCAAGTACTCAACCAGTGTATATTCATTATTACCGTATGGAACCATCTGAAATGAAATAGTTTAAGACTTATTTGGATGATCTCTTAGAGAGAGGATTTATTTGGCAGAGTGTGTCACCTTGGGCAGCATTGGTTCTCCTTTCTAAGAAAGGTTATGGGTCACTTTTCCTTTGTGTTGATTACCAAAAACTCAATCGAGTTACGCTAAAGAAAAATTATTTGTTACCACATATCGATGATCTTTTTGACCAGTTAAAAGGGGTGAAGTGGTTCTCGAATATTGATCTTTGATCAGGTTACAATCAATTGAGAATAAAAGCATCTGATATTTATAAAACCACCTTTCTAAGTATCTATGACCATTATGAGTAACTTTTCTTGCCATTTGGTTTAACAAATTCTCCTACAGTCTTTATGGCTTTGATGAATAGGATTTTCCATGATTATCTTGATACTATCATGGTGGTCTTTTTAGATTATATCCTTGTTTACTCTAAGTCTGAGGGGATCGTGTTCATCATCTGAGAGCAGTTCTGGAATTTTTGAGAAATCATTGACTTTATGCCAAGATTTCGAAATGTGATTTATGGATCATGAAGTGAATTTCTTGGGACACATGGTGTTATAACATGGTATTTCAGTTTATCCTGAAAATGTGAAAGCTATTATGACATGGGAACAACCATGGAATGTTTTTTAGATTCGGAGCTTCTTTGGTTTAGCTGGGTATTATCGCTAGTTTGTTACGAACTTCTCAAAGTCGTCTCCTCTGATGACTTCTCTAACTTGAAAGGGAGTGATGTTTTCTTGGGATGAAAAATGGAAGAATTATTTTGTTTAGCTGAAATGTATTCTAACTACTGCACTGGTGTTGACTCTTCTAGAAGTCAAAAAATGATATGTGATATTTTTTATGCATCAGGTTTAGGTTTGGGTTGTGTTCTTATGAACGGTGATCATGTTGTTGCTTATGACTCTCATCATATTAGGCCACATGAGAATAATTATATGACCCATGACTTTTAACTTGAATCTATGATGCATGCACTTAATATTTGGTGGTATTACCTTTTTGTAGAAAGGTTTACCGTATTTTCCAACCATAAAATATTGAGTTATATCTTCTCCCAAAAATATTTGAATCTCCTCCAGAGGTGTTGGGTGGAATACCTGCAATATTTTTAATTTTACATCGCAAATACCTTGGGGAAAGGGAATGTCATTATGGATTCTTTGAGAAAGAAACTTCTGACCCAGGCTGTAAAAGAATCATCAGAAGAGTGGAACTTGATGGATCTTCATGCACAATTATGTACTAGATTTTGAGAATCAGGGGATGATGTTTCCTTGGATAGTGTTTAGTTGACATCTTCTATTCTTGAGTTTATTATTAAGGAATAGTAGATTGATAATGAGTTTCGTATCATTAGAGACTCTCTTTATGGTGGGGAGACCATACATGACTGGTCATTCTCCACCGAGGACATTATATTCTATCGATATAATTTTGTTGTGTTGTTAGTGGTAACGAAAGTTGTGATGGGGGATTGTTATAACTCCCAGTGGGAAGTTCACCCAGGAACCACAAATATTCTCTATGACATGCGGTGTAGATTATGGTGGCCATGTATGAGACGATTCATTGTTAACTTTGTCTCTCATTGTTATATGTTCCAACAGGTCATGGTCGAGCACCAGAAACCTTCGAGTTTGTTTCAACCACTTCCAATCTCGGCTTGGAAGTGGGATGAGATCTCAATGGACTTTGTGGTTGGGTTTCCTCATACCTAAAGAAAGAAAAATGTGATATGGTTTGTGATTTATAGGATGACTAAATCATCTCACTTTATACTCATTCATGATATATACAAAGTTGAGGAGTTGGTAAATCTCTATGTGAAATATATTTTTCATTTTCATGGATTTCCAACTAATAGGGATCCTCAATTCACTTCTATCTTCTGGAGAGACTTTCAATAGAAACTGGGATCTCAGGTCTGTTTGAGTACGGCATACCATCTGCAGTCAGATGACCAAAAAGAAATAGCTATACATATTCTTGAGGATATTTTTTGCGCCTGCGTTCTCAAATTTAATGGAGCTTGGGATGATCAATTTGGGATATTTAAGTTTTCTTAGAATAACAGTTACCAATCAAAAATCAGAATAGGTATTTTTGAGGCCTTTTATGGTTGGAATTATAGATCTATGTTGTGTTGGTCAGAGATTGATGAAAGTTCCTTGGTTGGAACAAGATTAGTTTAAGAGATGGCAGCAAATATTCATTTGATTCCTCAGATAATGTTGACGGTACATAGCTGATATAAATCTTATATTGATCATCATCGCAAACCTTTGGAATTCTCAGTTGGTGATTAGGTGTTCTTGAAAGTTTAACTCTGGTTGGGTCATCGATAGCTAGGAAGGTAAGGGAAGCTTTCTCCTCATTTTGTGGGACATTTTGAGGTTGTGGAGAAAGTGGGGAAAGTTTTTTACCATTTATAAATTTCTCCAGAGTTGAAATAAAAAAAACATGTTCCATATATCACATCTATGAAAGTATCTATCTGATCCATCTCATGTTCTAATCTGGAGTGATCTTGATGTCAAGCCTGATTTATCTATGATTGAGGATCCAGTCAGGATATTTGATTATAAAACCAAGGTACATATTGGGAGGAAGATACCTTTGGTTTGTGTGCTATCAAAGCATTATTCTAATTCTCATGATACGTGGGAGAGGGAGGCACTAATGAGAGATAAGTGGCCTTATATTTTTGACATGGATGCTTCTTAACAGGATTTTTGGGTAAAGAAAGATTCTATGATGGGGAGGTTGTAACATTATGTTACTATTTTTATGTATTCATAAACCTCTATTTCAATTAATATTTGGTTGGGTTTCATTTAGGATTGTTTTGGGTGGGAATTTTGAAAGTTTTTGGGTTGTGCATGGTTAGTGCATAGTTTTCCTAAACCGTGCACCATATTAGTAGAAACCATACAAACCCAAATAGTGGGGGGTTTTACGGCTAGTGCATGGTTTGAAAAATCATGTTCCCACCTAGGAGAAACCGTTTTACCCCATTAAAAGGGGAGCACATCTAGGGAACAGGTTTCTCTAACCATGCATCCCTTCCCAGAAAACCATGCATATGAGATTTTCTTAATTTGAAAATTATTTTATAAAATACAGAAACCCTATTTTTAGGTTCTTAATGGGAATGTACATCCCCATATAATTTTCTTCTTCCTTGGAAGCTCCAAAGAGGTAATTTTTTACCCTCGACACCCCTTTGGAAGCAAATTGAATCTAGGAGAATGACATTTGATCCCTTCCCGATAAGATTCCTATTCTCGTTCTCTTTATCCTTCTCTCTATTCTCTCCTTCCTAGGGTTTTTTAGATCTTCGTTTGTTAGAGGATATAATATCTATTGATTTAGATATTGAATCTTGGTTTTATTTTTCTATCCTCATTGCCAATGTTTTTTTTAGAGCTTCCTGATTAGGGCTTTGTGTTTTATGATCTTGTGATCCCAAGGTAAGTGGTTTTGTTATGATGGATGATCTTGAATAACCCTAAATTTGATTAATTTAAATTCAATTGCTTGATAAAATGAAATTGATTTTAATTGGTTTATTGAAAACCCAATTCCAATTAATTGAGGATTTGTGGTTGATTTGGCACGAAATTTGGAAAACCCCCAATTCCATTGAATTTGGGTATGTTGTGAGATTGGATGGAAACTATTTGAATTTAGTTGTGGAATTTAAATCATGAAATTGATTTGATGAAATTTATTTCAAATTTGTATTCAATAAAAAATGGTTTAAAATGGTTTTGATAAAAACTCATTGGTTTTATCTTGG
Organism: Viscum album; assembly: GCA_963277665.1. NCBI lineage: Eukaryota > Viridiplantae > Streptophyta > Magnoliopsida > Santalales > Viscaceae > Viscum > Viscum album. The sequence continues at coordinate 1,060,427,473 of OY728133.1, forward strand.
AAAAAGGCATTGTTTGATTAAAAACATGTGTTCTAGTTTTTAAAAGGAAATTGGTATATTTGAAATGTAAGAATAGTATAAATTTTGTTTTAAATGGTTTTAAAATAAATCATCCATCATTTATTTCTATTAGAGAACATAAAAACCTAGGAAGTCAGTGAGTTATTTGGGACAACACTCTATTGACTCTTTACAACAAAAACAATACATATGTAGCAAGTCACATCCCGATGGGATAGTGATCGGTCCTCTTTGATCAGTATCAAAGGGATGTGTGTACACATATTGTCATGATAATTATTCAAGTTTGAGGGAGTCCCATAACCTGGAACTATCATACCAATTGGTATATGACCATGTTTCTCATTATTTATATTTGAAATATATGACATTTTTTGTAAAATATCTTATACATGTCTTCTAAATTTATATAAATTGTTTTATATAAAATGTTATTAAATCATTTGTTTAAAGTATTTCCATCCCTTTTTAAATATAGAGAATGATTTTTTTAATATTATTTTTAACATCCATGCCTAGTTATTTAAAAAAATGACAGATTTATTTGGTTAATTAAATGTTTTCATCTTATTATGGAATCATGTTTAAGACCCTACTAGGATTTTAACTCACACCTTACCTGTGCCTTCAGGTGTTTGTATATTATCTCCTACCTCATTCGAGCAAGATTAAAGTGCCAATTAGAGGTGGTTATAGTTGTTGATCATTGGTCTTGGAGAGTTGTGTCTACTTGGACATGGTTTTCCATCATTTTTTTCGATACTTTGAGATGTACTTTGGTTTTTTATGCCTATTTGACTTATGGTACACTTCTCCCTGTGGAGTTTTTCTTTTATGCATAATGACTTGTTTATCTTTATTCTATTGTGTTTGTGAAAAAATTGTTCCCACTTTCATATTGTATGATGTTGGGTGCTAATATCCAACCATAGAGGATTGGGAATGGCCTTTGAGCTATGTAAGGATCGGCCTAGTTATATGGTTACCAATGTACCTGGGCTGGTTCATGATATTAGTGTCAGTGGTACCCCAAAAAATATAGTTAGTCTTGATTAAATCCAAGAAGGTTGTAACATCTTTGGCATGATAATCCTTTGTAGTTAATCTTGATAATGGGAGAGATATAACAGGTTCTTCATAAACCAATATTGCAGCATCATGCCTTCCAACATTATCACTCTCCTAGAAAACCATTTCTTGTGAAGGTGGATCAGCACCTAATGTTGGTGGTGAACCAGTTACATCAGCAGGATTCACACCGCAACTCTTTAAAAATTGAGAGATTTCCCCAATAGGAGACTGTAGAGTGGAATAAGGCTGTTTGTAGTCCCTATTGTCAGACTCGTGAGAAACTTCCTTATCATCGTCATGGATGGTCCCTGATGGGGTTAGATCATATGTCACTAGAGATCCATCTTTAGAAGGTTATTCCTTAGTTCATTCCAACAAACCTTCATATCCTATAAGTGAGTTTTTGTGGGTGAAAGATGGGTTGCATACATCAACTATGCATCACCCTTTAGTTTTTGGGTGTTCCATAATTGATTAGGGGATCCCTCCTATAATGGTCCGGACCTCCCCGATCCATTTCTTTGCGAAAGTATGGTGTTTGAGGTGTTATAGGAGATCAAAGTGACTTATTCCCAATACTTTAGCAATTTTCTAGTTTTGTGAATAGTGTTTCCAGTTTTGTGAATAGTTTCATCGGTAGGCCATCTGTCGGTAGGTCGTCTGTCAGTAGTTCATATTCCGGTAGGTCATCTATCGGTAGGTCATCTATCGGTAGTCCATCTTTCGATAGGTCATTTTTCAGTAGGTTGACTATCAGTAGGTCATCTGTTGGTAGGTCTTCTATCGATAAGTCATCTGTCAATAGGTCTTCTATCGGTAGGTCATCTCTTAGTAGGGCGTCTGTCGATGGGGTGTATATCAGTATGTCATCTGTCGATAGGTCATCTGTCAGTTGGTCCTCTATCAGTAGGTCTTTTGTTAGTAGGTCATCTATCACTAGGTCATCTGTTGGTAGGTCCTCTATCAGTAGTTCATCTTTCAGTAGGTTATCTGTCGGTAGGTCATCTATCGGTATGTGCTACAGTGTTTCCAGTAATCAGTAGGTGCTACAGTATTTCCAGATCAGTCGGTGAACAATGTGTCCATCATCCTACAGTTTTTCTTCTTTGATGTTATCATTGACGTAAAATGCATTAAAACCCTTGTTTTAAGGGATTTAAGGCCGATTAAAAGCCCATAACTCCTATATTAATTTTCCTAAGGGTCTGGGTGTCTTTACTTGGTCAGACCATGTAGTCTTGGCAGATCCTCTTTTAATGGAAAATCTAAAATATATCTTAAACTACTACTCCATTTAGATTTTCAAAAGGGAAGAGATATCTTCCCCCTTGTTCTTCTATGTTGTTTTTCCCTAGTATAAGATGCATTAACCTTTCTTCCCATAGGAGTCATGTGATCAAACTAAAATCATTGGATCGTTTCCCCTTGGAGTTTCTCCTACTACATGTGCACCACCAATTTTTATGCAACCAGGAAGTGTCAATCCGTCTTCAATATAAGGTATGTTCTACCTATGTTCTTCTAGGTTCCTCAATTTTTTTCCTCCTGTTTATCCTTTCCATGTGATGGAATGTGATATCCATGTTTCTAATATAGATTTATCATTTTTTGGTTGGTACGGTTGTGTCGCGATGTCCTTGGTGGATGCAATCGTTGTAGGAGAGAAGATTGTGATCCGTTTTATTAGACTGTTCTTGTGAAAAGAACGTCGGAAACCTTTTGAGTTATGGGATTTGTGGCTTCTCTATTTTATGTATATGAAGTAGTAGAGTTATCATTATTTATCCATTGTATCAAAAAGGAATTGACTTAATAAATATTTGAACTAGAATAAAGAATTGGTATCAATTGTTTAGTGATGTTATTGCCTCTTGATTTTTTAGATAGTTTGATATCTATACTTTTCTTTTTTAGCATGTCGTTCTTGATGGAAATTTGTAAAGAACGTAAAGTCATGATTAATTGTAAATTAATTGGTCAAAGATAAAGTGGTGTGTTTAATAAATCTGGTTGTTGTTGTTGTTCTTTGATGATTATAAAATGGATGCAGTTATGCATGTTTAAATGAATAGGTTAATTAAAGATGGAATAAATAAATGGTTGTGTGGTAAATATAATGCCTTGTTGGATCTGAATTTCCTACTTTCTTGTAAAGGTCAAGTTCCTTATGCTTTATAGGTATAAGTGCTCGTTGTGTGTGAAGCCTGAATGCCTTATTTAGGGCCAAGAATCCAGTTTCTATGTTGTTTATTTCTTATTGTCTGTGTTACGGTGTGATCCTGGGATGGGTGATCCTAGAGGAATATTATGGTATGTTGGGGTAGGGAGGCCTAGTGGTTGTGGCATTAGTTGACGCATGGAGTGGAAAGATGCATCGGTTTAAGAATATGGGTGTCTAAGAGGACACCAGATATGATGAAACATGTTGAAGCTGAGCTTACCCATTGATGTGAAAGTTTGATGCTTATTGAATTTATTTCTCGTTTACCTACTTTACTTTACTCACTTCTTGAGGTGGATGATTTTTCTCACCCTCCTTCCAGAATAGGAAAAGACATGTGGGGTATGCCACATGCTTTCCATGTTTAGATTCTCGAGGAAAATACTCGATGGGTAGTTCATCTACTCACCGTATTGAGCCCCTTTTTCATGGTAGTTTAGAATGTTTTCTGAGAATACCTAGAATTATGTAAAAGTGATAATGTTGTTAATAAATGATTGAATAAATTATTTTGAACTCATGGTATTGGAGTTAGTTGGGATTCAATATTGATCTTATACTTCTGAAGAACTATGGACTCGGTTTGGTTATTCCCGGAGGGTATGAAACTTTATTGTAATGCTAATGAAATGTAATGTGCAAATGATAATGGTTAATTAATGGTTAAAGAATTAATTAACATAGAGTGAAACTAATAAAAATGGATAAAGTGACCTAATGTAGCTCTTCAAATGGTTGTGTGCTTATAAGATATCTAGTCTTAGTAGTGGTAGTCGGGAGTCTGAGAGACATTGACTGTAGTTGAGTCTAATACGAATTGTTTTCCATAGTGTGGTTGTGAGATATATTATATCATGTAATTTGGTGTTTCTATATGCTACTCCACCATGTTGGTTAAGGTTACTAACACCCCGAGGATTCTAAAACCTTCAGGGTGTTTTTCCAAACATCTCGGTGGGTGGATGAATGGCTAACTACCCCCTTTGGCCCTACTCTCTTCTCTTGGTAGTTACTAGTGATGGTATTCATAGTGATTAGTTTTCCCCATATATGTGTGTATAGGGTTGTAATGGCTTGTGGTTATTTCACACACATATATTCTAAATATAGTTTTCTATGTGGTACTATAGGTATAACGTGTATATTCTATGATGGATTGAGGATCCTTACTCGGTGTATGAGATGTAGTGGCTTGAGTTATAATACCCGATGTTTGATACAAGTTATGTAGACTGTGGTGGATCCCAGAAACTACCTGGATATTTTTGGTTATGTGGATTTGGGGGTGGTGTGTTGCATGAGGTTTAGGTTGTGATGCTTTTCCCAGGTACCTTTGGGCCAGGCTTTTTGGAGAGACATGCTTAGGACGTGCGATGTTGGGAAAAAGAGGCAAACCAATGGGGAAGTTGTGGTAGGGTACCCTTAAGATTATTTATTATATTATATACTATTGTATGTGATACTTGATGAGAGTATCCATAGTCATGTTGGGAACTTAGTATACCTATTTATATGAGGAGTTAGTTTAACTTGTTGTTCAAATTGATTTAGCATGCTTTCATTACTTTTGCACAAGAGGCTATGGGGAGGATCCTACTAAGTATATTGTTATACTCACCCTACGTATATATAAACTATTTTTTAGGTTACTTAGAGCAGGTTGGAGATCAGGATGATTACTATTAGCTTGGGTTTTTGCAGGATTTGTTCAAGCTTTGTGGTCTCTATTATTTTACTTTCTTTAGTACTTGCAGTTTTTTTTTCAGTTGTAGTAGTCTTTTCATGATATTACATATGTGTACTTGGGTTTTATTTTATATTGTAGTCTGAGAAAGAGTTGTTTGGTTTCAATATTATCTCTATCATCTGTATGTTTTCTCTTAGAGGGTAATGCCTCCCATCTATGTGTTTGTTATACCCTCAGTTCTAGTCACCAACCCGGGGCCTACTAGAGGCGGGACTCAGGGGTCATTATTTCTATTTTCACATTTTCGGCCCAGGAGAGGTACACCTGTGGGGATGGGGTAATGATAAAATGGTATTAGAGGTCTAGTTGAAGGATAGGATGAATTTTGGAGTTAGGAATAGGTGAGGTTGCATGGGTTGGTAGGGAAATGGTGTCAGCTAAGTTTAGAAAGCACTATAAACATGGGAGACCGGATGATACATGGGTATTTAGGGCCCCCTGTGATCTAATTCACAAACCTTTAAGTTTACAGTGGCTAATAAATAAAGTGATTTTGGTTTTAGGATAGAGACTTAAGAAAGGATCATGCGTCATTCCTATTTGTGATTGTGTTTGAATGGGTAGACCTTGGAATATGTTAACCTAAAATGAATAAAATAAAACAATTAATTATTGTTAAGATTCTTCCATATTCTATGTTTAGGAGATCTAACTATTTTTCCTTTTGTAGGTATGGCACTAGGTCAACGTCCTCAGCAGATTCGTGTAGAATATGTTTAGCAGGCAGCGCCAGAAGATCATCGCAAGGTAGAGGTTGATGATGACGACACTTAGACGAGGACACTCTAAGAGTTTCCGTGACATAGTCTGCATAAATATGAGGGGTCCATTTCAGATATAGTCATGGAAGACTGGTTGGAGGAGGATGAGATAGCTTTCAGTTTGATCTGTTCTCAGAAGGAGCATTGGGTATCATTGGTTGTGACGATGCTGCATGGAGAAACAAGGCAATGGTGGTTATTATTCATCAGAGATCATGAGGAGTCGGCAATCTCGTGGTAGGAGTTCCAATACTAGTTCATAGTTGAGTTTCTTTCTTCAATCATGGAGGCGGCTAGTTTCCAGGAGCTGCTTACCCTTTGACAGGGAAGCTCCAGTGTACAAGAGTTCGGGATCCATTATAGAAACATTTTATGATATTCTTCGGACCTATTTCTCTATGAGGAGGTTAGGGTGAGTAATTTCAAGGAGGTTGTACATCCAAAGACCCTATGCTAGGTCATCCCATTTATACTGAATATGTATCTTGAGATGATGGTGAGGGTAGAGGTCATCGAGAGGATGTTATCCAAAACCAGATCATGACAAGAGGAGAGTCATCAGGATTCCTCACAAAGCAAAGTTGTGGTTTGGGGTTCCCGAATTTCAGGGAAGAAGAGTTTCTGTTCGGTCAGGGGTAGGTCTCAATATCTCCTTTCTCCAGGGGTAGCAGCTCTCAGGCCTATGCCAAGGGATCAGGCACTTATTTTTTATAGAGTCTGTGGTCATCATTAGTGAGAGTGCCTAACCTTTCTAAGAAATTAGTGTCTTTCAAGTGTTCCTCTTCAAGTTCTTCCATTGAGGTAGTTCCATCCAAGGAAATAATAGTAGATTGCACTAGTTTTGGACCACCAGAGAGAAGGTGGGGAAGGAAGAGGATAGCCTTGGGATGCTTCTCATCCTTAGAGAGTAGAGTGTGTCCATGGAGGTTGTAATGGCCTGAACCTCTCTGGTTCATTACTTTGTGAAAATGTGGTGTTTGAGGTGTTCCAGGAGGTCAAAGTGACTTATCCTCAACACTTTTCCAAATTTCTAATTCTGTGAACAGTTCCAATGGAGAATAGTTCTATCGGTAACCTATAACGGTAGGTCAACAATGTTCTATCAGTGAGGTTCATTGAAAAATGTTCTATCGGTGAGGTTCAGTGAATAGTGTTCTATCGGTGAGGTTTAGTGAATAGTGTTTCCAGAACAGTGAGATCTATCGGTAACCTCTAACGGTAGGTGTACAGTAATGGTAGGTGTAGAGTGTTTCCAAAACTTTGAGGTCTATCGGTAACCTCTATCGGTAACCTCTAACGGTAGGTGTACAGTAACGGTAGGTGTACAGTAACAGTAGGTGTATAGTGTTTCCAGAATGGTGAGGTCTATTGGTAACCTCTATCGGTAACCTCTAACGGTAGGTGTACAGTAATGGTAGGTGTACAGTGTTTCCGGAACGGTGAGGTCTATCGGTAACCTCAAACGAAAGGTGTACAGTAATGGTAGGTGTATAGTAATGGTAGGTGTACAGTGTTTCCAGAACGGTGAGGTCTATTGGTAACCTCTATCGATAACCTCTAACAATAGGTGTACAGTAATTGTAGGTGTACAGTAATGGTATGTGTACAGTGTTTCCATCTTCCTACAGTTTCACCCCTTTGACGTTTCCTTTGATATAAAATACATTTAAATCCTTATTTTAAGGACTCTTAAGGCTGATTTAAAGGCTATAAATCTTATATTAATTATTCCTATGGATCAGGATGTTTTTACTTGGTCAAACCATGTGGGTTAATGTGATCCTCTTTTAATGGGGAATTAAGCGTATCTTAAACCGCCGCCCCATTAAATCTTCAAAAGGGACAAGATATATTCCTCCCTTGTTCTTCCTCTTTGTTCTCGGCTATGAGACAAAAGAACCTTTCAATCCTTCCTATAGGAGTTTCACAATCAAACTTTACTCCTCGGATTGGTTCCACTCTATTTTGATGCAACCAAGTTGTATCGATCAATCTTCAATATTAAGTATGTTTTATCGTTGTTCCTTTGGGGATCATCTTCTCATGTTTCTCCTTTCCATATTATATCATGTAATCTCCATGATTCTAATGGGGTTTTTCTTGGGGTTTGGTTGGTGTAGTTGTACCATGGCATCCTCGGGTGGATGAAGTTGTCACGAGAGGAGGATCACGACCCTTGGTGTGGATAAAGAACGTGGGGAACTATTTGAGGTAGGGGATTCGTTGCTTCTCTTTCTTTTACATGCAACTGTATTGTTAGCATGTTTAATCCCAATGGATGATAATGGAATTGAAATAATAAATATTTTAACCGGATAAATAAATTGATATCGATCGTATGTTATTGCCTCTTGTTTTTCTATATAGTGTGATATCTATGCTTGTTTTTCTTAGTTGTTTTTTCTTAAAGGAAATCGTTAAAGAACATAAATTGAGATTAATTGATAATTGTTTGGCTAAAGATAAAGAGGCATGTAAACGAATCTGGTTTTTGTTGTAATTTAATGTTAATCAAATTCGCAGAGTAATCATATTTAATTAATTATGATAGCTTACTGGTTAGGTTTCCTGAATTTGGAACCTATGAATAATAAATCTATTAATTCATGATGGGTTAAAGAACTGATTTTTTGATAATTCCTTAAAGGGTTCTGAGTTACCCTCTTGATTATTAAAGGGTCAAGAGCCTTATTGATGTTATGTTGTTTTCCTGTTTCTTGTGATGTGATGTGATCCTAGGTGGCCGTTGTGATATGTGGGGGCTTGGAGGCTTTTGGTTGTGGTAGAAGATGACACCTAGAGTAGCGAGATGCATCGGTTTATGCATGTGGGTGTCGGGGAGGATACTAGGGATGATGGAATGGGATGGATGTGATTGTTGGATGCTTTCTAATTTTGATTGGTTGTTTATCTGCTTTACTTTTCCCCACTGCTCAAGGAAGTTGGTCTTACTTACCCTTCTTTCGAAAGAGGCAAAGAAACACGGGGTATGCCATGTGCTTTCCATGTTTAGCTTCTCAAGGGAGGATGGGCATATGATCTTGCTACAAGTGGAAAAGACTCGACGGGTAGTACATCTACTCACCGTGTTGATCCCCCTTGTGTTTAGTAACATAGAATTTTTTTCTAGAATACCTGGGAATGTGGGAAATTAATTCTATAATGAATAATTGAATAAATGGTATTAACCCATGGGGTTGGATTTTGCTGGAACATAATGAGGAGGTTGTAATTTTGAAGGAATAGTAGACTTTGGTTTGATGCTAATAAAAATTAATTTGGAAATTTTTCATGGTTAATTAATGTTTAAAGAATTAATTAACTTAAAGTGGAACTGATAAAAAAGGGAATGAAGTAATATAAAAAATCTCTTTAAATGGTTGTGTGCTTATAGGATACCTAGTCGTAAAAGTAGCATCTCAGATTCTGAGAGACGTTAGCTAAAGTTGTTTTTAAGACTAGGTTATGTCCATAGTGTGGTTGTGAGAGATAGTATATTCTGTACTTTTTGTGTTTCTATACACTACTCCACCCAGTCAGTTAGGTCAACTGACACCTCGGGGATTCTGAGCCCAGGGGGGTGTTTTCCTCAACATTCTGGTGGGAGGATGAATGGCTAAATATCCCTTTTGGCCTGCTCTCTTCTCTTGGTAGTTACTTGTGTTGGCAGGAAAATTGGTTAGTTTTCCCCATATATGTGTGTATAGGGATATAATGTCTTGTGGTTATTCACACACATATATTCTGTATATAGTTTTCTATGGACTACTATAGGTGTAACATGTATAGGTTGTGATGGATTGAGGATCCTTACTCAGTGTATAGGTTGTGGTGGATTGAGGTATAATACCCGATGTATGATACACATTATGCGAGCTGTGGTGGCTCCCGGAAATGACATGGTTACTTTGGTGTGTGGACGTGGTGGTTTTGTTGCATGAGGTTCATATTGTGGTGCTTCTCCTAGGTGTATGCGGGCAAGCCTTTTTGGAGAGAGATGATTAGGACGTACGACGTTGAGTCAAAGCGGAAAAGCAGTGGGGAAGTAGTAGCGGGGTTCCCTTGATATTATTTATTATATGATATATTATTGTATGTGTTACTTGGTTAGAGTAGCCATGGTGTGGCTGAGAACTTAGTATACCTGTTTAGGTGACGAGTTAGTTTCACTTCTTGTTCACTAAGCGTTAGCATGCTTTCTTTACTTTTTCATGAGAGGCTTCAGGGATAATCCTAATGATTATACTGTTATACTCACCCTAGGTATATAAAAACTGTTTTTTAGGTCACTTGGAGTAGGTTGGAGATCAACCTAGTTTCTACTAGCTTGGGGTTGTAGGAGCTGTGCGGGCTTGTGGTTGCTGCTGTTTTTACTTTCTTTTGGGTACTTGCAGTTTTTCCATTCCAGTTGTAATACTTTTGCATGAAATTTCATATTTTCACTTGGGTTTCTTTTATATTCCAGTTCTGAGTTGGAGTTGGTTGGTTTCTATCTTATCTCTCTCTTTCATATGTGTTCTCTTAGAGGGTAATGCCTTCCATTTGTATGTTTACTATACCCTCGGTGCTAGTCGCCAACCTGGGGCCTACTGCAGGCAGGACTCAGGGGGTCATTATCTCCCTTCTCACATTGCCGACCCTGGAGGGGTACACTTTGTGGGGAGAGGGTCGTGACAGAGTGGTATCAGAGGTCTGGTTGAGGGATAGAATGGAGTTTGGAGTTTAGTACAGGTGAGGTTCATGGGTTAGTAGGGAAACGGTGTCGTTCATGTTTATAAAGTGAGGTAAACACTAGATATCAGTTGATACATAGGCATTTAGGGCCCCCTATGATCTGATGTACGGACCTTTAAGTTTACAATGGCTACTAAACAAGGTGATACTAGTTTTAGGGTAGAGACCTAGTAAAGGATCATGCATTATTCTTCCTTGTGCCTGTGTTTGAATGGGTAGACCTTAGGATAGAATAACCTAAAATCAATGAAAGAAAATAATTAATTAATTAATGTTGAGTCTTCCATATTCTATGTTTAGGAACTCTAACGGTTTTTTATTTTACAGGTATGGCTCCAGGTCGAAGTCCTCGCCAGGTTTGCACAGAAAATGTCCATCGGGCTGTTCCAGCAGATCACCACAGGGTACAGGTTGACGATGACGACACTTGGAGGAAGACACTCTGAGAGTTTCATATCCAGAGTCTGCAGAAGTATAAAGTCTCCGTTTCAGATTCAGTCATGAAAGACTGGTTAGAGGAGGTAGACATAGGCTTCAGTTCAATCCGTGCTCAGAAGGAGCACTCAGTGCCCTTGGTTGTGACGATTCTATGTGGAGCAGAAACACAATGGTGGTTATTGTTCCTCGAGGATTGTGAGGAGTCAGCGATCTCATGGGAGGAGTTCCGAGACAGGATTAGAGTCGATTTTATTTCTTTGGCTGCGAAGGCATCCAGTTGCCAGGAGCTTCTTACCCTTCGACAGAGGTTCTCCAGTGTTCGAGATTTTGGAATCCATTTCGCGAACCCTTTACTATATTCTTCAGACCTGTTACCAAATGAGGAGGCCAGGGCGAGGCATTTCAAGGAGGCTTTGCATCCAAAGATCCAGTGCCAGGTTACCCCATTTATGCTGAAGACATATCTTGAGGTGCTGGAGAGGGAAGAGGTTGTCGAGAGTTCTTTGGCCAGGACTAGATCATCATGAGAGAGGAATCGTCATGATCCATCATGAAGTAGAGCTGTGGTCCGGGATTCCTAGTTTTCAGGGCAGAAGAGTTTTCATTCAGCCGGGGGTAGGTCCAAGCCCTTCACATGTCGTTTCTCCAGAGGTAGAAAATCTTAGGACTATGCCAAGGGATCAGGTTCTTGTTTTTCTTGTGATGTTCATGGTCATCAGTAGTGGGAGTGTCCGACCTTTCAGAGCAGTCATCGTGCACCTGGTGCTACACTTCAGGTTCCTCCTTTGAGGAAGTTCCATCCGAGGTAGCACTAGTAGTAGGTTGCACCATATTTAGATCACTAGAGGGTAGATGGGATAGGAAGATGACAGCCCCATGATGCTCCCCATCCTCAGATAGCAGAGCGCGACTGTGGTGGTGGTCGTCACTAGGGTCAGAGAGGCTGTGGAGGAGGTCGTGGTCAACTTTATGCTCTAGCGTTTCCAACTCCAAGCGAGCCAGGCATCATTCGAGGTATCCTTTTCTTTTTTTCTAACTTTGTTTATACCTTTTTTTATTTAGGAGTGACATAATCCTTCATATCACCTACCCTTGTCCATGATTTGGGACTTGAGGTAGAGAGGCTTCCAGTGCCCTTGGCATTGACTACACCTGTTGGAGGTCGAGCTGACTTTTTTGAAGTATGTAGAGACTGTGAGCTAGTGTTGGGGAAACACCGCTCTTGGGGAGATTTACTATGTTTACAAATACAACCATATTATTTCATCCTCGACATGTATTGGTCGTATTCAGTGTAGGCTATCGTGGATTGCTTCATGGAAGAAGGTCATTTTCATTGGTGCGGATGGAGAGACAGTGTTTTTTGTTGGTGAGTGAGATCCTCAGATGGGTTATAGACGCATTCCATCCTTATCATCCATGATGGCTGAGATTATGCTGAGTTCTTCAGAGGTTCAGCGGTTGGCGTTTCCTAGGGTTGTAGAGGAGTACCGGGATGTCTTTCCAGAAGAGGTTGTAGCATTACCCGCTCAACGAGAGATCGAGTTTGGGATCGAGCTACAGCCAAGAGTGACTCCTATCTCTATTTCTCCATATAGGATGGCCCCTTATGAGTTATGAGAGCTACATGTACTGCTTGATGGTCTGTTACAGTGCAGTTTTGTTTGGCTAAGTGTGTCACCGTGAGGTGCACTAGTTTTTTTCGTGAAGAAGGTCGATGGCAGTTTACGGTTGTGTGTCGATTATCTTCGCTTAAACAAAGTGAAAATAAAGAATCACTACTCTCTTCCGCGAATTAATAATTTATTCGATCAACTAAATGGTGCAAGTTGGTTCTCAAAGATAGACTTGCGGTCAGGATGTCATCAGATGCGTGTGAAGGATGAGGATATCCCGAAGACTGCTTTCTGTTGTCGTCATGAGAATTATGAGTTCTTTGTAATGTCATTTGGCATGAAAAATGCTCCAACAGTATTCATGGGATTGATGAATGCTGTGTTTCGTGAGTTCTTGGGCAAGATCGTGGTAGTTTTCATCGACGACATCCTTGTGTACTAGAAATCTTAGGAGGATCATGCATAGCATCTACAAGTTGTTTTGGGAGTTCTTCATCAACATAAGTTTTTTGGGAAGTTGTCGAACTATGATTTTTGGGCTCGATAATTCCGTTTCTTGGGGCATGTTGTGCCCCAACATGGAGTAGTTGTGGATCCATCGAAGATAGAAGCAGTTGTATCTTGGGCAGCCCCCAAGATAGTGTTAGAGGTGCGAAGTTTCCTTGGTCTCGCAGGCTACTAAAGGAGGTTCGTAGGCAATTTCTCATGAGTTGTGACTCCCCTAACAGCTTTGACCAAGAAGGATCATGCATTCATATGGACTGATCAGTGTCAGGTAGCTTTCGAGTATCTAAACGAGAAGTTATTAAGTGATCTAGTTCTTTGTCTTCTAGCTGAGGGAGTTCAGTTTGATATTTTCTGCAACGCTTCGCATCTGGACTTAGTTTGTGTTCTCATTCAGTAGAGGTCAGTGGTTTCTTATGGGTCTCAGTAGTTACGTACCCATGAACATAACTATGCCACTCACAATCTTGAATTGGTAGCCATGATGTTTGCTCTGAAGTTGTGGAGACATTACCTCATTGGTGAGCGCTTTGTAGTTTTCACCGATCATAAGAGTTTGAGGTATGTTTTCTCCCAGCGTGACTTGAACTTACAACAACGTCGGTGGATGGAGTTATTACAGGAATATGACTTTGAAATATCGTATACCTCGGGAAAAGAGAATTTTGTAGCTGATGCGCTGAGCCTAAAGTCACTTAGTGATACTGTGCGTGAATCCGGTGATTCCTGGATAGTAATGGAAGAACTATCATCATTACATCTTGATATGGGAGAATTTGGGGGTATAGATTTTCTTTTTTAGATGATAGTACAATCATCCCTGATGCAGAAGGTGTAAGAGTCCCAATTGGTAGATCTAGAGGTGGAGGTCTGAAGAGACCGAGTTGTTTGTGATGAGGCCACTGATGGTTGGACTGAGGATGAACAACACTGAGTGTTGTATCATGGAAGGATTTTTTTTCCCTTGATGATGCGTGAGATGATTCTTAGAGAGTTCCATAGTTCACCTTTAGCAGTACATCCTGGCATGACAAAGATGTACCGATCCTTGAGGAGTCAGTTTTGGTGGCCTGGGCTGAAGCTCGGGGTTGCGGAGTTTGTGTCTCGATGTTTAGTCTTCCATAAGGTGAAGGCTGAACACTGTGTTCCTGGTGGTCTTCTCCATCCATTAGAGATTCCTTAGTGGAAGTTGGAGGACATCTCAATGGACTTTGTTACTGGTTTACCTCGAGCTCTGGGAGGACATAATGCTATTTGGGTGGTATTGGATCGTTTAACAAAATCATCCCACTTCATAGCGATCAAGGAGTTGAGATCAGTGGAAGTTTTGTTGAGGCAGTATCTATAGGAGGTGGTGAGACTTCCTGGAGTCCCTAGGATGATAGTTTCTGATTGAGATCCTTGTTTTACCTCTAGGGTGTGGAGAGGTCTCCAACATTCCTTCGGTTCTCAACTATTCCTTAGCACTACTTTTCAACCTCAAACGGATGGTCAGACAGATCAAACCATCCAGACTCTTGAAGACATGTTACACTCTTGTGTTCTTGATTATGGACATTCATGGATGAGGCACTTACCCTTGGTGGAGTTTGCTTACAATAATATTTTTCAATCCACCATTGGTATGGTGTCATTTGAAGACTTGTATAGTTGGCCTTGTCGTTCTCCATTGTGCTGGACTGGGGTCGAAGAGTCAGCAATTCTTAGACCGGAACTAGTGTATAATACAACAGAGATGGTCCAGGTGATTTGTGAGAGGATGAAGACAGCACAAGATCGTCAGAAATCATATGTTGATCAAACAAGGATACCCTTAGAGTTTAATGTTGGGGATCATGTGTTTCTGAAGGTGACTCTCCGTCGTGGGCAGTGAAGGTTTGGTTGTGGAAGTAAGCATTCTCCCCAGTTTATTGGGCCTTTAGAGGTGTCAACTCATGTTGGAGTTGTGGCGTATCGAGTAGCACTTCCCCCACAGATGATTCAGATACATGATGTTTTACATGTATCACAACTCCGTTGTTATCTTCATGATGACTCTCACATAATCGATTGGGGATAGATCGATGTTGGTGATGATGCAACCTTCGAGGAGAGACCTGTAGAGATCCAAGACCGCAAAGAGAAGGTGTTTTGAGGGCATTCTATCCCCTTGGTCCGTGTCTTGTGGCAACACGGTGGCATGGAGGAGAGTACCTGGGAACGTGAGTCACAGATACGTGCTCAGTACCTAAAGTTGTTTGATGTTTAACTCTTTTCATGTAATGATGTTCCCTTTGTGGTTAGACCTTTCATGTTTTATTTATGATTTTCTTTTGTTGCTTTTGTGGCTTTCTCTCTTTTGATAGGTATCTCGATGGGTGGTTATTCGGACCCCGTTTCATTTTTTTCTTTTGGTGGGTATTGAATTATCGAGGATGAGAATGTTTTGAGAGGTATCTGATGTAATGGCTCGAACCTCTCTTGTCCATTAATTTGTGAAAATGTGGTGTTTGAGGTGTTCTGGGAGGTCGAGCTGGCTTATCCCCAACACATTTCCAAATTTCCAATTCTGTGAACAGTTACATCAGTGAACAGTTCTATCGGTAACATATAACGGTAGGTGAACAGTGTTCTATCAGTGAGGTTTAGTGAACAGAGTTGTATCGGTGAGGTTCAATGAACAGTGTTCTATCAGTGAGGTTCAGTGAACAGTGTTCTATCGGTGAGGTTCAGTGAACAGTTTTCTATTAGTGAGGTTCAGTGAAAAGTGTTTCCATAATGGTAAGATCTATCGGTAACCTCTAACAGTAGGTGTACAGTAATGGTAGGTGTACAGTGTTTCCAGAACGGTGAGGTCTATCAGAAACCTCTATCAGTAACCTCAAACGGTAGGTGTTCAATAACGGTAGGTGTATAGTTATTCTAGAATGGTGAGGTCTATCAGTAACCTCTAATGGAAGGTGTACAATAACAATAGGTGTACAGTAACGGTAGGTGCACAGTGTTTCTAGAATGGTGAGGTCTATCAGTAACCTCTCTTGGTAACCTCTAACAGTAGGTGTACAGTAACTGTAGGTATACAGTAACGGTAGGTGTATAGTGTTTCCAGAATGGTGAGGTCTATTGGTAACCTCTATCGGTAACCTCTAATGATAGGTGTACAGAAACGGTAGGTGTACAGTAATGGTAGGTGTACAGTGTTTCCATCTTCTTACATTTTCACCCCTTTGACGTTTACTTGGATGTAAAATAGATTTAAAGCCTTATTTTAAGGACTCTTAAGGCCGATTCAAAGGCCATAAATCCTATATTAATTATTCCTATGGATCGGGATGTTTTTACTTGGTCAAACCGCGTAGGTTAATGCGATCTGCTTTTAATAGGGAATTAAGCGTATCTTAAACCATCGCCCCATTAAATCTTAAAAAGGGACAAGATATCTTCCTCCCTTGTTCTTCCTCTTTGTTCTCATCTATGAGATGCTATAACCTTTCAATCCTTCCCGTAGGAGTTGCACAATCAAACTTTACTCCTCGGATTCGTTCCGCTCTGTTTTGATGCAACCAAGCTGTATCGATCAATCTTCGATGTAAGGTATGTTTTATCGTCATTCCTTTGGAAATCATCTTCTCCTATTTATCTTTTCCATATTATAGCATGTAATCTCCATGCTTCTAAATGGGTTTTTCTTGGGGTTTGGTTGGTGTGGTCATACCGTGGCATCCTCGGGTGGATGCAGTTGTCACGAGAGGAGGATCACGACCCGTTGTGTGGATAAAGAATGTGAGGAATTGTTTGAGGTAGGGGATTCAGTGCTTCTCTTTCTTTTACATGCAACTGTATTGTTAGCATGTTTAATCCCACTGGATGAAAATGGAATTGACATAATATATATTTTAATCGGATAAATAAATTGATATCGACCATATGTTATTGCCTCTTGTTTTTCTAGATAGTGTGATATCTATGGTTTCTTTTCTTAATTGTTCGTTCTTGATGGAAATTAGTAAAGAACGTAAATTGGTATTAATTGATAATTTTTTGGATAAAGATAAAGAGGAATTTAAATGAATCTGGTTCTTGTTGTAATTTAATGTTAATAAAATTGGTGCAGTAAGCATGTTTAATTAATTGTGATAGCTTACTGTTTAGGTTTCCCGAATTTGGAACCTATGAATAATAAATCTGTTAATTCAAGATAGATTAAAGAACTGATTGTTTGATAATTCCTTAAAGGGTTCTGAGTTACCCTCTTGATTGTTAAAGGGCCAAGAGCCCTATTGATGTGATGTTGTTTTCCTGCTGCTTGTGATGTTATGTGATCCTGGATGGTCATTGTGATATGTGGGGGCATGTAGGCTTTTGTTTGTGGTAGAAGATGATGCCTAGAGTAGCGAGATTCATCGATTTATGCATTTGGGTGTTGGGGAGGACATCAAGAATTATGGAATGAGATGGATGTGATTGTCGGATGCTTGCTAATTTTGATTGGTTGTTTATCTTCTTTACTTTTCCCCACTGCTCAAGGCAGCTGGTCTTACTTACCCTTATTTCGAAAGAGGTATAGACACGTGAGGTATGCCATGTTCTTTCCGTGTTTAGCTTCTCAAGGGAGGATGGGCATATGCTCTTGCTATAAGTGGAAAAAACTCGACAGGTAGTACATCTACTAACCATGTTGATCCCCCTTGTTTTTAGTAGCTTAGAATGGTTTTCTAGAATGCCTAGTAATGTGGGAAAGTAATTCTATAATGTATAATTGAATAAATTGTGTTAACCCATGGGGTTGGCGTTTGCTGGAACATAATGATGAGGTTGTAATTTTGAAGGAACAGTTGACTTTGGGTGTGATTCTAATAAAATATAATGTGGAAATTTTTCATGGTTAATTAATGTTTATAGAATTAATTACCGTAAAGTGGAACTGATAAAAAAAGGGAATTAAGTAATATAATAAATCTCTTTAAATGGTTGTATGCTTATAGGATACCTAGTCTTAGAAGTAGAAACCGGGATTCTGAGAGATGTTAGATGAATTTGTGTCTAAGACTAGGTTATGCCCATAGTGTGGTTGTGAGATATAGTATATCCTATACTTTTTTTTCTATATGCTACTCAACCCAGTCAGTAAGGGCAACTGACACCTCGGGGATTTTGAGCCCTGGGGGGTGTTTTCCTCAACATTCCAGTGGGAGGATGAATGACAGACTACCCCCTTTGTTCCACTCTCTTGTCTTGGTAGTTACTCCTTATGGCAGGCACATTGGTCAATTTTCCCCATATATGTGTGTAGAGGGCTATAATGGCTTGTGGTTATTCACACACATATATTCTGGATATAGTTTTCTATGGACTACTATATTTGTAACGTGTATAGGCTGTGATGGATTGAGGATCCTTAATCGGTGTATGGGTTGTGATGGCTTGAGGTATAATATCCAACGTATGATACACGTTATGAGAGATGTGGTGGATCCCGTAAACTACCTGGTTACTTTGGTGTGTGGACGTGGTGGTTTTGTTGCACGAGGTTCATACTGTGGTGCTTCACCTAGGTGTCTGTGGGCAATCCTTTTTGGAGAGAGATGCTTAGGATGTACGATGTTGGGGAAAAGCGACAAACCAGTGGGGAAGTAGTAGCATGGTACCCATGATATTATTTATTATATGATATATTCTTGTATGCATTACTTGGTGAGAGTAGTCATGGTGAGACTGGGAACTTAGTATACTTATTTAGTTGACGAGTTAGTTTCACTTGTTGTTCATTGTGCTTTGGCATGCTTTCTTTACTTTTTCACGAGAGGCATCGGGGAGGATCCTAATGAGTATAATGTTATACCCACCCTATGTATATACAAACTTTTTTTAGGTCACTTGGAGCAGGTTGGAGATCAACCTGGTTTCTACTAGCTTGGGGTTGTAGGAGCTGTTCGGGCTTGTGGTTGTTGATGTTTTTACTTTATTTTGGGTACTTACAGTTTTTTCCTTCCAGTTGTAGTACTTTTTCATGACATTTCATATGTGAACTTTGGTTTCTTTTATATTCCAGTTCTAAGTTGGAGTTGGTTGGTGTCTATCTTTTCTCTCTCTTCCACATGTGTTCTCCTAGAGGGTAATGCCTCCCATTTTTGTGTTTATTATACCCTCGGTACTAGTCGCCAACCTAGGGCCTACTGGAGGTGGGACTCGGGGGTTATTATCTCCCTTCTCACATTGCCGACCCAGGAGGGGTACACTTTGTGGGGAGGGGGTCATGACAGAGTGGTATCAGAGGTCTGGTTGAGGGATATGATGGAGTTTAGAGTTAGGCACGGGTGAGGATGCATGGGTTGGTAGGGCAACGGTGTCATTCATGTTTATCAAGTGAGGTAAACACTGGAGATCGACTGAGACATAGGCATTTAGGGACCCCTATGATCTGATGTACGAACCTTTAAGTTTACAATGGCTACTAAACAAGGTGATACTAGTTGCAGGGTAGAGACCTAGGAAAGGATCATTCATTATTATTCCTTGTGCCTATGTTTGAATGGGTAAACCTTGGGATAGGATAACCTAAAATCAATGAAAGAAAACAATTAATTAATTAATGTTGAGTCTTCCATATTCCAGGTTTATGAACTTTAATGGTTTTTTATTTTACAGGTATGGCTCCAGGTCGACGTCCTCGGCATCTTTGCATAGAAAATATCCAGCAGGCTATTCCAGCAGATCGCTGCAGGGTAGAGGTTGATGATGACGACACATGGAGGAAGACACTCTGAGAGTTTCAGCACCAAAGTCCAAATAAGTATGAAGGCTCTGTTTCAGATTCAGTCATAAAAGACTGGTTGGAGGAGGTCGAGATAGGCTTCAGTTCAATTCGTTCTCAAAAGGATCATTGGGTTACCTTGGTTGTGACGATGCTACGTAGATTAGCGAGGTAGTGGTGGTTCTTGTTCCTAGGGGATCGTGAGGAGTCAGCGATCTCATGGGATGAGTTCTGAGATAGGTTTAGAGTCGAGTTTCTTTCTTCGAATATGAAGGTGTCTAGTCACCAGGAGCTTCCTACCCCTCGACAGGGGAGATCTAGTGTTCGATAGTTTGGAATCCATTTCAGAAACATTTTACGATATGCTTCAGACCTGTTACCAGATGAGGAGGCCAGGGCGAGGCATTTCGAGGAGGATTTTCATCCAGAGATCTAGCGCCAGGACACCCCATTTATGTTGAAGACATATCTTGAGGTGATGGAAAGGCCAGAGGTTATCGAGAGGACTTTGGCCAGGACTGTATCATCATGTGAGGTGAATCGTCATTATCCATCACGAAGTATAGCTGTGGTCCGGGATTAACAGTTTTCAGGGCATAAGAGTTTTTGTTCAGCTCTGAGTAGGTCCCAGCCCTTCACATCTCATTTCTTCAGAGGCAGCAACTCTCAGGCCTATGCCAAGGGATTAGGATCTTGTTTTTATTGTGGTGGTCATGGTCCTCAGCAACGGGAGTGCCCGACCTTTTAGAGCAGTCATCGTGCACCAGGTTCTACGCTCCAGGTTCCTCCTTTGTGGCAATTCCAACCGAGGTAGCAGCAGCAGCAGGTTTCACCATCTTTAGATCACCAGAGGGTAGATAAGGCAGGAAGAGGATGGCCCCATGATTCTCCCCGTCCTGAGAGAGTAGATTGCGGCCGTGGTGGTGGTCGTCATCAGGGTCAGAGAGGCCGTGGAGGAGGTTGTGGTAAGCTTTATGCTCTATCGTTACCATATCCAGGCGAGCTAGATGTTGTTTGAGGTATCCTTTTCATGTTTTCTACCTTGGTGTATGCCTTGTTTGATTCAGGAGGGACACATCCCTTCATATCACCTACCATTGTCCATGCTTTGGGACTTGAGTTAGAGAAGCTTCCAATGCCCTTGGCATTGGCTACGCCAGTTGGAGGTCAAGATGACTTGTTTGAAGTATGTAGAGACTGTGAGCTAGGGTTGGGGAAACACCACTCTTGGTGAGATTTCCTATGTTTATGAATACAACCATATAATGTCATCCTCGACATGGATTGGTTGAATTTGGTGCAGGCTATCATAGATTGCTTCAGGAAGAAGGTCATTTTCATTTGTCAGGATGGAGAGCCAAGGGTGTTTGTTGGTGAGCGAGATCCTCAGATGGGTCATAGAAGCATTCCATCCTTAGCATGCATGATGGCTGAGATGATGCTGAGTTATTCATAGGTTCATCAGTTGGTGTTTCCTAGGGTTGTATAGGAGTACCCTGATGTCTTTCCAGAAGAGGTCGTAGCATTACCCCCTAAATGAGAGATCGAGTTTGGGGTCGAGCTACATCCAGGAGCATCTCTGATCTCTATGTCTCCATATAGGATGTCCCCTTCTGAGTTATGAGAGCTATGTATACAGCTTGATGGTCTGTTATAGTGCGGTTTTGTTCGGCTAAGTGTGTCACCGTGGGGTGCACCAGTTTTGTTCGTGAAGAAGTTTGATGGCAGTTTGCGGTTGTGTGTCTATTATCATCACTTAAACAAAGTGACAATAAAGAATCCCTATCCTCTTCCATGAATTGATGATTTATTCGATCAACTAAAGGGTGAAAGTTGGTTCTCAAAGATAGACTTGTGGTCAGGATATCATCAGATTCATGTGAAGGATGAGGATATCCCAAAGACTACTTTCCGTTGTCGTCATGGGAATTATGAGTTTGTTGTAATGCTATTTGGCATGATGAATGCTCCAGCCATATTCATGGTATTGATGAATTTTGTGTTCCTTGAGTTCCTGGACAAGTTCATGGTAGTTTTCATTGACTACATCCTTGTGTACT
Source organism: Viscum album (assembly GCA_963277665.1). Classification (NCBI taxonomy): domain Eukaryota; kingdom Viridiplantae; phylum Streptophyta; class Magnoliopsida; order Santalales; family Viscaceae; genus Viscum; species Viscum album. The sequence continues at coordinate 1,060,449,379 of OY728133.1, forward strand.
CCACATTTGAGGAGGATCGTTCAGAGAATCTACAAGTCGTTTTGGGTGTTCTTCGTCAACATCATTTGTTTGGGAAGTTGTTGAAGTGTGAGTTTTGGGCTCAAGAATTCCATTTCTTGGGTAATGTTGTGTCCCAACAGGGAGTAGTTTTGTATCAATCAAAGATAGAACCAGTTGTATCTTGTGAATCCCCCAAGACAGTGTCAGAGGTGCGAAGTTTCCTTGGTCTCGCAGGCTACTACAGGAGGTTTGTAGCCAATTTCTCACGAGTTACGACTCCTCTGACAGATTTAACCAGGAAGGATCAGGCATTCATATGGAATGATCAATGTCATTCAACTTTTGAGTATCTAAAGGAGAAGTTAGTAAGTGCTTCAGTTCTTTGTATTCCAGCTGAGGGAGTTCAGTTGGATGTTTTCTACGACGCTTCGCATATGGGGTTAGGTTGTATTCTCATGCAGTAGAGGTCAGTTGTTTCTTATGGGTCTTGGAAGTTACGTCCCCATGAACGTAACTATGTCACTCACAATTTTGAGTTGGAAGCCGTGGTGTTTTCTCTGAAGTTGTGGAGACATTACCTCATTGGTGAGCGCTTTTCAGTTTTCACCAATCATATGAGTTTGAGGTATGTTTTCTCCCAACGTGACTTGAACTTACGATAGCGTCGATGGATGGAGTTCTTATAGGAATACGACTTTTAAATATCGTATACACCTGTAAAATGGAATGTTGTAGCTGATGCGCTGAGCCGAAAGTCATGTGTTGATGTTGTGGGTGAATCCGGTGATTCCTAGAGAGTAATGGAAGAACTGTCAACATTACATCTTGATATGGGAGAAGTTGGGGGTAGAGGTTGTCTTTTTTAGATGATGGTATATTCATTCCTGATGGAGAAGGTGGAAGAGTCCCATTTGGGAGATCTAGAGGTGGAGGTCTGGAGAGACCAAGTTGTTTGGGATGAGGCCCCTAATGGTTAGACTCAGGATGAACAACACTGAGTGTTGTATCATGGAAGGCTTTTTCTTCCCTTGACGATGCGTGAGACGGTTCTTAGAGAGTTCCATAGTTTGACTTTAGCAGTACATCCTAGCGTGACAAAGATGTACTAATCCTTGAAGAGTCAGTTTTGGTGGCTTGGGATGAAGCATACGGTTATAGAGTTTGTGTCTCGATGTTTATTCTGCTAGAAGGTAAAGGCCGAACACCATGTTCCTGGTGGTCTTCTCCAACAATTAGAGATTCCTAAGTGGAAGTGGGAGGACATCTCAATGGACTTTGTTACGGGTTTACCTTGAGCTCCAGGAGGACATGATGATATTTGGGTGGTAGTGGATCATTTAACAAAATCATCCCACTTCATAGCGATCAAGGAGTCGAGCTTAGTGGAATTTTTGTCTAGGAAGTATCTAGAGGAGGTGGTGAGACTTCATGGAGTAACTAGGATGATCATTTCTGATCGAGATCCTTGTTTTACCTCCAGGGTTCAGAGAGGTCTCCAACATGCTTTCGGTTCTCAAATATGCCTTAGAACTACTTTTCATCCTCAAACGGATGGTCAGATAGAGAGAACTATCCAGACTATTGAAGAAATGTTACACTCTTGTGTTCTTGATTTTGGAGGTTCATGGATGAGGCACTTACCCTTGGTGGATTTCACTTACAATAATAGTTGTCAATCCACCATCAGTATGGCACCGTTTGAAGCCTTGTATGGTCGGCCTTGCCATTCCCCATTGTGTTGGACTGGGTTCAGAGAGTCAGCAATTCTCGGACTGAAAGTAGTGCAGAATACAACAGAGATGGTCCAGGTGATTTGTGAGAGGATGAAGACAGCGCAAGATTGTCAGAAATCATATGTTGATCAAAGAAGGAGACCCTTAGAGTTTAATTTTGGGGATCATGTGTTTCTGAAGGTGACTCCCATCATGGGTAGAGATGGTTTGGTCATGGAAGTAAGTTTTCTCCCTGGTTTATTGGGCCTTTCGAGGTGTTATCTCGTGTTGGAGTTGTGGAGTATCGAGTAGCACTTCCCCCATAGATGATTCGGATACATGATGTTTTCCATGTATCACAGCTCCTTCATTATCTTCATGATGACAATAACATCATCTATTGGGGAGATATTGATGTTGATGATGATTCAACCTTCAAGGAGAGACCTGTATAGATCCAAGACCGCAGGGAGAAGGTGTTGTGCGGGCGTTCTATCCCCTTGGTCTGTGTCTTGTGGCGACACGGTGGCATGGAGGAGAGTACCCGGGAACGTGAGTCATAGATACGTGATCAGTACCCAAAGTTGTTTGATGTTTAACACTTTTCATGTAACGATGTTCCCTTTGTGGTTAGACCTTTCATGTTTTATTTATGAATTTCTTTTGTTGGTTTTGTGGCTTTCTCTCTTTTGAGAGGTATCTCGATGGGTGGTTTTTCGGACCCCATTTCTTTTTTTTTCTTTAGGTGGGTTTTGAATTATCGAGGACGATAATGTTTTGAGAGGTATCTGATGTAATGTCCTGGACCTCTTTGGTCCATTACTTTGTGAAAATGTGGTGTTTAAGGTATTCCAGGAGGTCAAGGTGACTTATCCCCAACACTTTTCCAAATTTCCAATTCTGTGAATAGTTTCATCGGTGAATAGTTCTATCTGTTACATATAACAGTGGTGAACGTTGTTCTATTGGTGAGGTTCAGTGAACAATGTTCTATTGGTTAGGTTCATTGAACAGTGTTCTATCGATGAGGTTCAGTGAACAGTGTTTCCATAACGGTGATATCTATCGGTAACCTCTAACGGTAGGTGTACAGTAACGGTAGGTGTAGAATGTTTCTATAATGGTGAGATCTATCGGTAACCTCTAATGGTAGGTTTATAGTAACGGTAGGTGTACAGTGTTTCTAGAATGGTGAGGTCTATCGGTAACCTCTAATGGTAGGTGTATAGTACCAGTTGGTGTACAGTGTTTCCAGAACAGTGAGGTCTATCGGTAACCTCTAACGGTAGGTGTACAGTAATGGTAGGTGTATAGTGTTTACAGAACGGTGAGGTCTATCGGTAACCTCTATCAGTAACCTCTAACGGTAGGTGTACAGTAATGGTAGGTGTACAGTGTTTCCAGCTTCCTACAGTTTCACCGCTTTGACGTAAAATACCTTTAAAGCCTTATTTTAAGGAATCTTAAGGCCGATTCAAAGGCCATAAATCCTATATTAATTATACCTATAGATCAGGATGTTTTTACTTGGTCAAACCATGTAGGTTAATGCGATCCGATTTTAATGGGGAATTAAGCGTATCTTAAATCGTCGCCCCATTAAATCTTCAAAAGAGACAAGATATCTTCCTCCCTTGTTCTTCCTATTTGTTATCGACTATGAGACTCTATAACCTTTCAATCCTTCCCATAGGAGTTGTACAATAAAACTTTACTCCTTGGATTGGTTCCGCTCTATTTTGATGCCACCAAGTTGTATCGATCAATCTTCGATATAAGGTATGTTTTATCATCATTACTTTGGGGATCATCTTCTCCTGTTTCTCCTTTACATATTATATCATGTAATCTCCATTCTTCTAATGGGGTTTTTCTCAGGGTTTGGTTGGTGTGGTCATACGGTGGAATCCTCGGGTGGATGCAGTTGTCGCGAGAGGAGGATCACGACCTGTTGTGCGGATAAAGAATGCGAGGAACTGTTTGAGGTAGGGGATTCATTTCTTAACATTATTTTATGTGCAGATTTATTGTTAGCATGTTTAATCCCACTGGATGAAAATGGAATTGATATAATAAATATTTTAACCTGATAAATAAATTGATATTGATTGTATGTTATTGCCTCTTGTTTTTCTAGATAGTGTGATATCTATGCTTGCTTTTCTTAGCTGTTCATTCTTGATGGAAATTGGTAAAGAACGTAAATTGGGATTAATTGATAATTGTTTGGCTAAAGATAAAGAGGCAAGTAAATGAATTTGGTTCTTGTTGTAATCTAATGTTAATCAAATTGGAACAGTAAGCATGTTTATTTAATTTTGATAGCTTACTGGTTAGGTTTTCTGAATTTGGAACCTAAAAATAATAAATCTGTTAATTTAAGATGGATTAAAGAACTGATTGTTTGATAATTTCTTAAAGGGTTCTGAGTTACCCTCTTGATTGTTAAAGGGACAAGATCCCTATTTATGTGATGTTGTTTTCCTACTTCTTTTGTTTTGATGTGATCCTGGATGTCCATTGTGATATGTGGGGGCATGGGGGCTTTTGTTTGTGGCAGCAGATGACGCCTAGAGTGGCACGATGAATCGGTTTATGCGTGTGGGTGTCGGGGAGGACACCAAGGATGATGGAATGGGATGGATGTGACTTTTGGATGATTGCTAATTTTGATTGGTTGTTTATTTTCTTTACTTTTCCCCACTGATCAAGGCAACTGGTCTTACTTACCCTTATTCTAAAAGAGGCAAAGACACGCGGGGTATGCCATGTGCTTTCCGTGTTTAGCTTCTCAAGGGAGGATGGTCATATGCTATTGATATAAGCAGCAAAGACACGATGGGTAGTACATCTACTCATTGTGTTGAACCCCCTTGTGTTTAGTAGCATATAATGTTTTTTCTAGAATGCCTGGAAATGTGGGAAAGTAATTCTATAATGAATAATTTAATATATTATGTTAACCCATGGGGTTGGCATTTGGTGGAACATAATGATGAGGTTGTAATTTTGAAGGAACAGTTGAATTTGGGTGTGATGCTAATAAATTTAATGTAGAAATTGTTCATGGTTAATTAATTTTTAAAGAATTAATTAACGTAAAGTGGAACTGATAAAAAAGGGAGTGAAGTAATATAATAAAGCTCTTTAAATGGTTGTGTGCTTATAGGATACCTAGTCTTAGAAGTAGCAGACCGTATTCTGAGAGACGTTAGTTGCAGTTGTGTCTAAGACTAGGTTATGCCCATAGTGTGGTTGTGAGATATATTATATCATGTACTTTTTGTGTTTCTATATGATAATCCACCCAGTTCGTAAGGAAAAATGACACCTCAGGGATTCTGAGCCCTAGGGGGTGTTTTCCTCAACATTCTGGTGAGAGGATAAATGGCTAACTACCCCCTTTGGCCCGCTCTCTTCTCTTGGTAGTTACTCGTGCTAGCAGAAACATTGGTTATTTTTCCCCATATATTTGTGTAGAGGGTTGTAATGGCTTGTGGTTATTCACACACATATATTCTGGATATAGTTTTATATAGACTACTATGAGTGTAACATGTATAGGTTGTGATGGCTTGAGGATCCTTACTTGGTGTATGGGTTGTGAAGGCTTGAGGTATAATACCCAACGTATGATACATGTTATGCGAGTTGTAGTGGCTCCTGGAAACTACCTGGTTACTTTGGTGTGTGGACGTGGTGGTTTTGTTGCACGAGGTGCATATTGTGGTGCTTCACCCAGGTGTTTGTAGGAAATCCTTTTTAGAGAGAGATGCTTAGAACGTACGACGTTCGGGCATAACAGCAAACGAGTAGTGAAGTAGTAGTGGGTTACCCTTGATATTATTTATTATATGATATATTCTTGTATGCGTTACTTGGTGAGAGTATCCATGGTGAGGCTGGTAACTTAGTATATATGTTTAGGTGATGAGTTAGTTTCACTTGTTGTTTAATGTGATTTAGAATGCTTTCTTTACTTTTGCACGAGAGGCTTTGGGGAGGATCCTACTAAGTATACTGTTATACTCACCCTATGTATATACAAACTGTTTTTTAGGTCACTCGAAGCAGGTTGGAGATCAACTTGGTTTCTACTAGCTTGGGGTTGCAGGAGTTGTTCGGGCTTGTGGTTGTTGCTGTTTTTACTTTATTTTGGGTACTTGCCGTTTTTCCCTTCCAGTGGTATTACTTTTACATGAAATTTCATATGTGCACTTGGTTTTATTTTATATTCCAGTTTTGAGTTGGAGTTGGTTGGTGTCTATCTTAACTCTCTCTTTTTCATGTGTTCTCTTAGAGGGTAATGTCTCCCATTTGTGTGTTTATTATACCCTCGGTGCTAGTCACCAACCCGGGGCCTATTGGAGGTGGGACTCAGGGGTCATTATCTCCCTTCTCACATTGCCGACCCAGGTGGGGTACACTTTGTGGAGAGGGGGTTGTGAAAGAGTGGTATCAGAGGTCTGGTTGAGGGATAGGATGAAGTTTGGAGTTAGGAACAGGTGATGTTGCATGGGTTGGTAGGGAAACAGTGTCATTCATGTTTAGAAAGTGAGGTAAACACTGGATATCGGCTGAGACATAGGCATTTAGGTCCCCCTATGATCTGATGTACGGAACTTTAAGTTTACAATGGCTACTAAACAAGGTGATACTAGTTGCAGGGTAGAGACCTAGGAAAGGATCAAGCATTATTCTTCCTTGTGCCTGTGTTTGAATGGGTAGACCTTGGGATAGGATAACCTAAAATCAATGAATGAAAATAATTAATTAATTAATGTTGAGTCTTCTATATTTCAGGTTTAGGAACTCTAACGGTTTGTTATTTTATAGGTATGGCTCCAGGTCGACGTCCTCATCAGGTTTTCACAGAAAATGTCCTTCAGGCTGTTCCAGAATATCACCACAGGGTAGAGGTTTACAATGATGACACTTGGAGGAAGACATTACAAGAGTTTTAGTGCCAGAGTCTGCAGAAGTATGAAGGCTTCGTTTCATATTCATTCACAGAAGACTGGTTGGAGGAGGTCGAGATATGCTTCAATTAAATCCGTGCTCGAAAAGAGAACTGGGTGTCCTTGGTTGTGATGATGCTACGTGGAGCAGCGAGGCAGTGGTGGTTCTTATTCCTCGGGGATCGTGAGGACTCAGCGATCTCATGGGAGGAATTCTAAAACAGGTTTAGAGTCAAGTTTCTTTCTTCAACTACGAAGGCGTCCAGTTTCCAGGAGCTTCTTACCCTTCGATAGGGGGAGATCTAGTGTTCTAGAGATTGGACTCCATTTCAGGAACCTTTTACGATATGCTTCGGACCTGTTACTATATTAGGAGGTCAGGGCGAGGCATTTCAAGGAGGATTTACATCCAAAGATCCAGCGCCAGGTCACCCCATTTATGCTGAAGACATATCTTGAGGTGTTGGCTAGGGAAGAGGTTTTCGAGATGACATTGGCCAGGACCGGATCACCACGAGAGGGGAATCATCATGATCCATCACGAAGTAGATCTGTGGTCCGAGGTTCCTAGTTTTCAGGGCAGAAGAGTTTCTGTTCAGATGGGGGTAGGTCCCAGCCCTTCACATCTCGTTTCTCCTGAGGGATCAACTCTCAGGCCTATGCCAAGGGATCAGGTGCTTGTTTTTCTTGTGTTGGTCATGGTCATCCGCAGCGGGAGTGCCCGACCTTTCAGAACAGTCATCGTACACTAGGTGCTACGCTCCAGGTTCCTCCTCTGAGGTAGTTCCAGTCGAGGCAGTAGTAGCAGCAGGTTACACCAGCTTTAGATCACTAGAGGGTAGATGGAACAGAAAGAGGACAGCCCCATGATGCTCCCCATCCTCATAGAGCAGAGTGCGGCCATGGTGGTGGTCGTCATCAGGGTCAGAGAGGCCGTGGAGGAGGTCGTGGTCAGCTTCATTCTCTAGCATTGCAAGCTCCAGGTGAGCCAGACATCATTCGAGGTATCATTTTCATGTTTTATACCTTGGTGTATTCCTTGTTTGATTCAGGAGTGACACACTCCTTCATATCACCTACCATTTTCCATGCTTTGGGACTTGAGGTAGAGAGGATTCCAGTTCCCTTGGTGTTAACTAAGACAGTTGAAGGTCAAGCTGACTTGCTTGAAGTATATAGAGACTATGAGCTAGTGTTGGGGAAACACCACTCTTGGGGAGATTTCTCATTTTTACGAATACAACCATATAATGTCATCCTCAGCATGGATTGGTTGTATTCAGTGTAGGCTATCATGGATTGCTTCAGGAAGAAGGTCATTTTCATTGGTGTGGATGGAGATCCAGTGGTGTTTGTTTGTGAGCAAGATCCTCGGATGGGTCATAGACGCATTCCATACTTATCATCCATGATGGTTGAGATGATGTTGATTTCTTCAGAGGTTCAGAAGTTGGCATTTCCTAGGGTTGTAGAGGAGTACCCTGATGTCTTTATAGAAGAGGTTGTAGCATTACCCCCTCGACGAGAGATTGAGTTTGGGATCAAGATACATCTAGAAGCACCTCCTATCTCTATGTCTCCATATAGGATGGCCCCTTCTGAGTTTCGAGAGCTATGTATAAATCTTGATGGTCTGTTACAGTGCGGTTTTGTTCGGCCAAGTGTGTCACCGTGGGGTGCACCATTTTTGTTCATGAAGAAGGCCGATAGCAGTTTGCGGTTGTGTGTCGATTATCATCACTTAAAAAAAGTGACAATAAAAAATTGTTATCCTCTTCTGTGAATTAATGATTTATTCGATCAACTAAAGGGTTCAAGTTGGTTCTCAAAGATATACTTGCGGTTAGGATATCATCAGATGCATGTGAAGGATGAGGATATCCCGAAGACTACTTTCCGTTGTCGTCATGGGCATTATGAGTTCGTTGTAATGTCATTTGGCGTGAAGAATGCTCCAGTTATATTCAAGGGATTGATTAATGATGTGTTCTGTGAGTTCCTAGAAAATATTGTGGTAGTTTTCATCGACAACATCCTTATGTACTCCACATCTGAGGAGGATCATACAGAGCATCTAAAATCCATTTTGGGAGTTCTTCATTAACATCAGTTGTTTGGGAAGTTGTCGAAGTGTGAGTTTTGTGCTCGAGAAGTTTGTTTCTTGGGGCATGTTGTGTCCCAACAGGGAGTAGCTATGGATCCATCGAAGATAGAAGTAGTTGTATCTTGGGCATCCCCCAAGACAATGTCAAAGGTGCGAAGTTTCCTTGGTCTCTCAGGATACTACAAGAGGTTCATAGCCAATTTCTCACGATTTGTGACTCCTCTGACGGCTTTGACCAGGAAGGATCAAGAATTCATATGGACTGATCAGTGTTAGGCAGCTTTCGAGTATCTAAAGGAGAAGTTAGTAAGTGCTCCAGTTCTTTATCTTCCAGCTGAGGGAGTCCAGTTTGATGTTTTCTATGATTCTTCACATCTAGGTTTAGGTTTTGTTCTCATACAGCAGTTTTTTCTTATGGGTCTTGGCAGTTACGTCCCCATGAACGTAACTATGCCACTCATGATCTTTAGTTAGCATCCATGGTGTTTTATCTAATGTTGTGGAGAAATTACATCATTGGTGAGCGCTTTTTGGTTTTCACCGATCATAAGAGTTTGAGGTATGTTTTCTCCCAGCATAACTTGAACATATGACAGCATCGGTGGATGGAGTTCTTATAGGAATAAAACTTCTAAATATCGTATACACCTGGAAAAGGGAATGTTGTAGCTGATGCGCTGAGCCGAAATCCACGAGTGATGCTGTGTGTGAATCCTGTTATTCCTGGAGAGTAATGGAAGAACTGTCAGCATTATATCTTGATATGGGAGAAGTTGGGGGTAGAGTTTGTCTTTTTCAGATGACGGTACAGTCATCCCTGATGTAGAAGGTGGAAGAGTCCCAGTTAGGAGATCTAGAGGTGGAGGTCTGGAGAGACGGATTTGTTTGTGATGACACCCCTGATGGTTGGACTGAGGATAAAAAACACCGAGTGTTATACCATGGAAGGATTTTTGTTCCCCTGAAGATGCACGAGATGGTTCTTAGAGAGTTCCATAGTTCTCCTTTAGCAGTAAATCCTAGCATGAGAAAGATGTACCGATCCTTGAGGAGTCAGTTTTGGTGTCCTGGGCTGAAGTGTGTTGTTGCGGAGTTTGGGTCTTGATGCTTAGTCTGCCTGAAAGTGAAGTTCGAACATCGTGTTCCTAGTGGTCTTCTCTAGACATTAGAGATTACTCAGTGGAAGTGGGAGGAGATCTCAATGGACTTTGGTACTGGTTTACCTCGATCTCTTGGTGAACATGATGTTATTTGGGTGGTAGTGGATCATTTAACAAAATCGTCCCACTTCATAGCGATCAAGGAGTTGAGATCAGTGGAAGTTTTGTCGAGGTAGTATCTAGAGGAGGTGGTGAGACTTCATAGAGTCCCTAGAATAATCATTTCTGATCAAGATCCTCATTTTACCTCTAGGTTGTGGAGAGGTCTCCAACATGATTTCAGTTCTAAACTATGCCTTAGCACTGTTTTTCATCCTCAAACGAATGGTCAGACAGAGCAAACCATCAAGACTCTTAAAGACATGTTATGCTCTTGTGTTCTATATTTTGGAGGTTCGTGGATGAGGCACTTACCCTTGGTGGAGTTCACATACAATTATATTTTTCACTCCACCATCGGTATGGCTTCGTTTGAAGCCTTGTATGGTCGGACTTTCCGTTCTCCGTTGTGCTGGACTGGGGTCGAAGAGTTAGAAATTCTCAGACTGGAACTAGTGCAGAATACAATAGAGATGGTCCAGGTGATTCGTGAGTGTATGAAGACAGCGCAAGATCTTTATAAATCATATGTCGATCAAAGAAGGAGACCCTTAGAGTTTAATGTTGGGGATCATGTGTTTCTGAAGGTGACTCCCCATTATGGGAAGCAAAGGTTTGGTCATGGAAGTAACCTTTCTCCCCGGTTTGTTGGGACTTTTGAGGTGTTATCTTGTGTTGGAGCAGTGGCGTATCGATTTGCACTTCCCCCATAGATGAGTCTGATAAATGATGTTTTCCATGTATCACATCTTCGTCGTTATCTTCATGATGACTCTCACATCATCAATTGGGGAGAGATCGATGTTGATGATGATGCAACCTTCAAGGAGCGACCTGTGGGGATCCAAGACCACAAGGAGAAGGTGTTGTGTGGGCGTTCTATCCCCTTGGTCCATGTCTTGTGGCGACACGTTGGCATGGAGGAGAGTACTTGGGAACGTGAGTCACAGATACATTCTCAGTACCCAAAGTTGTTTGATTTTTAACTCTTTTCATGTAAAGATGTTCCCTTTGTGGTTAGACCTTTCATGTTTTATTTATGAATTTCTTTTATTGCTTTTATGGATTTCTCTCATTTGAGAGGTATCTCTATGGGTGGTTGTTCGGATCTCGTTTATTTTTTTCTTTAGGTGGGTTTTGAATTCTCGAGGAGGAGAATGTTTTGAGAGGTATCTGATGTAATGGTTCGGACCTCTCCGGTCCATTACTTTGTGAAAATGTGGTGTTTGAGGTGTTCTGGGAGGTCAAGGTGACTTATCCCTAACACTTTTCCAAATTTCCAATTCTGTGAACAGTTCCATCGGTGAACAGTTCTATCAGTAACCTATAATGGTAGGTGAACAATGTTCTATCGATGAGGTTCAGTGAACAGTGTTTTATCAATGAGGTTCAATGAACAGTGTTCTCTCAGTGAGGTTCAGTGAACAGTGTTTCCAGAATGGTGAGATCTATCGGTAACCTCTGATGGTAGGTGTATAGTAACGGTAGGTGTACGGTGTTTCCAGAACAGTGAGGTCTATCGGTAACCTCTAATGGTAGGTGTACAGTAACGGTAGGTGTACAGTGTTTCTAGAATGGTGAGGTCTATCGGTAACCTATATCAGTAACCTCTAACGGTGGGTGTACAGTAATGAAAGGTGTACAGTAACAGTAGGTGTACAGTGTTTCCATAACAGCGAGGTCTATCAGTAACCTCTAATGGTAGGTGTACAGTAACGGTAGGTGTACAGTAATGGTAAGTTTACAGTGTTTCCAGAATGGTGAGGTCTATCGGTAACCTCTAACGGTAGGTGTACAGTAACGGTAGGTGCACAGTACTTCCAGATTCCTATAGTTTTTCCCCTTTGACGTTTCCTTTGATGTAAAATACATTTAAAGACTTATTTTAAGAACTATTAAGGATGATTCAAAGGCCATAAATCCAATATTAATTATACCTATGGCTCGGGATGTTTTTACTTGGTCAAACTGCGTAGGTTAATGCGATCTGCTTTTAATGGGGAATTAAGCGTATCTTAAACCGTCACCCCATTAAATCTTCAAAAGGGACAAGATGTATTCCTCCCTTGTTCTTTCTCTTTGTTCTCAGCAAGAGACTCTAGAACCTTTCAATCCTTCCCATAGGAGTTACACCATCAAACTTTACTCCTCAGATTGGTTCCGCGCTATTTTGATGCAACTAAGCTGAATCGATCAATCTTCGATATAAGGTATGTTTTATCATCATTCCTTTGTGGATTATCTTCTCATGTTTCTCCTTTACATCTTATAGCATGTAATCTCCATGCTTCTAATGGGGTTTTTCTTGGGGTTTTGTTGGTGCGATCGTACCGTGGCATCCTCGGGTGGATGCATTTTTCGCGAGAGGAGGATCGCGACCCGTTGTGTGGATAAAGAACGTGAGGAACTGTTTGAGGTAGGGGATTCATTTCTTCTCTTTATTTTACATGAAACTGTATTGTTATCATGTTTAATCCCACTGGATAACAATGGAATTGACATAATAAATATTTTAACCAGATAAATAAATTGATATCAATCATATTTTATTTCCACTTGTTTTGATAGATAGTGTGATATCTATGCTTGCTTTGCTTAGCTGTTTGTTATTGATGGAAATTGGTAAAGAACGTAAATTGAGATTAATTGACTATTTTTTGGCTAAAGATAAAGAGGTGTGTAAGCGAATCTGGTTCTAGTTGTAATTTAATGTTAATAAAATTGGCGCAGTAAGCATGTTTAATTAATTGTGATATCTTACTGGTTAGGTTTCCTGAATTAGGAACCTAAGAATAATAAATTTGTTAATTCAAGATGGATTAAAGAACTGATTGTTTGATAATTCCTTAAAGGGTTCTGAGTTACCCTCTTGATTGTTAAAGGGCCATGAGCCCTATTTATGTTATGTTGTTTTCCTTCTACTTGTGATGTGATGTGATCCTGGATGGTCGTTGTGATATGTGAGGGCATGGAGGCTTTTGGTTGTGGCTGGAGATGACGCCTAGAGTGGCGAGATGCATCGGTTTATGCATGTGGTTGTCAGGGAGGACACTAGGGATGATGGAATGGGATGGATGTGATTGTTGGATGCTTGCTAATTTTGATTGGTTGTTTATCTGCTTTATTTTTTCCCACTACTCAAGGCATATGGTCTTACTTACCCTTCTTCTAAAAGAGGAAATGACACGTGGGGTATGCCACGTGCTTTCCATGTTTAGATTCTCAAGAGAGGATGGGCATATTCTCTTGCTATAAGTGGCAAAGACTCGACGGGTAGTACATCTACTCACCGTGTTGAGCCCCCTTGTGTTTAGTAGCATAGAATATTTTTCTAGAATGCCTGGGAATGTGGGAAAGTAATTATATAATGAATAATTGAATAAATTGTGTTAACCCATAGGGTTGGCGTTTGCTGGAACATAATGATGTGGTTGTAATTTTGATGGAATAGTTGAATTTGGGTGTGATGCTAATAAAATTTAATGTGGAAATTTTTCATTGTTAATTAATGTTTAAAGAATTAATTAATGTAAAGTGGAACTGATAAAAAAAGGCAATGAAGTAATATAATAAATCTCTTTAAATGGTTGTGTGTTTATAGGATACCTAGTCTTAGAAGTAGCAGCCCAGATTCTGAGAGACGTTATCTGTAGTTGTGTCTCAGGCTAGGTTATGCCCATAGTGTGGTTGTGAGATATAGTATATCCTATAATTTTTTTGTTTTATATGCTACTCCACCCAGTCAGTAAGGGTAACTGACACCCCAGGGATTCTGAGCCCTGGGGGTGTTTTCCTCAACATTCCGGTGGGAGGATGAATGGATGACTACCCCCTTTGGACCACTCTCTTCTCTTGGTAGTTACTCGTGATGGAAGGAACATTGGTTAGTTTTCCGCATATATGTGTGTAGAGGGCTATAATGTATTGTGTTTATTCACACACATATATTCTAGATATAGTTTTCTATGGACTACTATAGGTGTAACGTGTATAGGCTGTTATGGCTTGAGGATCCTTACTCAGTGTATGGTTTGTGATAGATTGAGGTATAATACCTGACGTATGATACACATTATGTGAGCTATGATGGCTCTCGAAAACTACCTGGTTACTTTGGTGTGTGGAAGTGGTGGTTTTGTTTCACTAGGTGCATACTGTGTTGCTTCGCCCAGGTGTCTACGAGCAAGCCTTTTTGGAGAGAGATGCTTAGGACGTACGATGTTGGGGCAAAGCGGAAAACCAGTGGGGAATTATTATCGGGGTACCCTTGATATTATTTATTATATGATATATTCCTATATGCATTACTTGGTGAGAGTAGCCATGGTGAGGCTGGGAACTTAGTATACCTGTTTAGGTGACGAGTTAGTTTCATATGTTGTTCACTGTGATTTATCATTCTTTCTTTAATTTTTCATGAGAGGCTTCGGGGAGGATCCTACTGAGTATAATGTTATACTCACCCTATGTATATACAAACTATTTTTCAGGTCACTTAGAGCAGGTTGGAGATTAACCTGGTTTCTACAAGCTTAGGGTTGTAGGAGTTGTTCAGGCTTGTGGTTGCTATTGTTTTTACTTTCTTTTGGGTACTTGCAGTTTTTCCCTTCCAGTTGTAGTAATTTTGCATGACATTTCATATGTGAACTTGGGTTTCTTTTATATTCCAGTTCTGAGTTGGAGTTGGTTGGTGTCTATCTTATCTCTCTCTTCCGCATGTGTTCTCTTAGAGGGTAATGCCTCCCATTTGTGTGTTTACTATACCCTCAGTGCTAGTCACCAACCCAGGGCCTACTGAAGGTGGAACTCGGGGTTCATTATCTCCCTTCTCATATTTCTGACCCAGGAGGGGTACACTTTGTGGGGAGGGTTCGTGATAGAGGTGGTCACTGTTAGGTTCATGGAGGCCATGGAGTGGTCATGGTGAGATTCATGCATTAGTGTTTCTAGTGCCAGGTGATCCAGACATCATTTGAGGTACCCTTTTCTTGTTTTATACTTAGATGCATACCTTGTTTGATTCATGAGTGACACACTCCTTCATATCACCTGCCCTTGTCCATGCTTTGGGACTTGAGGTAGAGAGGCTTCTAGTTCCCTTAGCGTTGACTATGCTAGTTGGAGGCCAAACTGACTTATTTGAAGTATGTAGAGACTATGAGCTAGTGTTGGGGAAGAACCGCTCTGGGGGAGATTTCTTATATTTATAGATAAAACCATATAATTCCATACTCAGCATGGATTGGTTGTATTCAGTGCAGGATATCAAGGATTTATTCAGGAGGAAGGTGGTGTTTTTTGATGGTAATGGAGATCCAATGGTGTTTGTTGGCGAGTGAGACCCTCGGATGGGTCAGAGGTGTGTTCTGTCCTTATCATCCTTGATGGTTAAGCTGATTTTGAGTTTGTTGGAGTTTTAGTAGTTGGTGTTTCCCTGGGTCATAGAAGAGTACCCTGATGTCTTTCCAGAAGAGGTTGTAGTGTTACCTCCTAGATGAGGGATCAGGATCGAGATCGAACTATAGCTAGGTGTGTCTCCTATCTCAATGTCTCCATATAGGATTGCACCTTCTGATTTTTAGGAGCTTTGTATATAGCTCGATGGTCTGTTTTAGTACAGTTTTTTTCAGCCAAGTGTGTCACCGTGGGGTGCACCATTTTTGTTCATGAAGAAGGGTGATGATAGTTTATGGTTTTGTGTCGATTATCGTCACTTGAAAAAAGTGACAATGACTAATCGTTATCCTCTTCCATAGATTGATGATTTATTCGATCAACTAAAGAATGAAATTTGGTTCTCGAAGATTGATTTTCGGTCAGGATATCATTAGATGAAAGTGAAATATGAGTATATTCTGAAGACTGCCTTTTTTATTATCATGGACATTACGAGTTTGTTGTGATGTCATTTGGTGTGACAAATGCTGCAACTATGTTCATGGGGTTAATGAACACTATGTTTCATGAGTTCCTGGATAAGTTCATAGTGGTTTTCAATGATGACATAATTGTGTACTTCACGTTCATGGAGGAGAATTTAGTGCATATGTGTTCTATTTTGGGAGTTCTTCACCATGAGAATCTCTTTTGTAAGTTATTAAAGTGTGAGTTTTGGGCCCGAGAAGTCCATTTCTTGGGGCATGTTATATCCCAGTAGGGAGTAGTTGTGGATCTGTCGAAGTTAGAAGTAGTTGTGTCTTTAGAATCCCCCAAGATAGTGGCAGAATTACGAAGTTTCATTGATCTTGCAGGCTATTACAGAAGGTTCATTGTCGATTTATCTCAGGTTGAGACTCCTCTGATAGTATTGACCAGAAAGGATTAGGTGTTTGTATGGACTGATCAGTGTCAGTAATCTTTTGATTATCTAAAGTAGAAGTTGGTCAATGCTCCATTTATTTGTCTTCCTACAGAGGGAGTTTAGTTTGAGGTTTTCTGTGATGCTACATGTTTGGGGTTGGGTTGTGTTTTGATATAGTAGAGACTGGTCATTTCTTATGTGTCTCAGAAATTACGTCCCCATGAGCATAACTATGTCACCCATGATCTTGAGTTAGTGGTAGTTGTGTTTTCTCTGGAGTTGTGTAGACATTACCTCATCGACGAGTGTGTTGTGGTTTTCACCGATCAAAAGAGTCTAAGGTATGTTTTCTCCCAGTGTGACTTGAACTTGCTGCAACGTCATTGGGAGGAGTTCTTATAGTATTACAACTTTGAAATCTCATATACACCTGGTAAGGGGAATGTTGTAGTCGATGCACTGAGTAGGAAGTCTCATAGTGATGCAATGTGTGAATATGGTGATTCCTGGAGGGTGATGGAAGAACTCTCAACATTACGTCTGGATATGGAAGAAGTTGGGGGTTAAGGTTGTCTTTTTCAGATGAAGGTGCAGTCATCTCTGGTGTAGCAGGTGGAGGAATCTCAATTGGGGGATCTTTAAGTGGAGGTCTAGAGAGACCAAGTTGTTTGTGGTGAGGCCCCTGATGGTTGATCTAATGATAAACAACACCTTGTGTTGTTTTAGGGAAGGATTTGTGTTCCTTTGGTGATGCATGAGATGGTTCTCAGAGAGTTACATAGTTCTCCATTAGTGGTATATCCTAGCATGAAAAAGATGTACTAAGCTTTGAGGGGTCATTTTTGGTGGCCTGGTTTGAATTGTGCAGTTGTTGAGTTTATGTCTCGATGCTTGGTCTTCTAGAAGGTGAAGGTCTAGCACCATGTTCCCATTGGTTTTCTCCATCCGTTAATTGTTCCTCAGTGGAAGTGGTAGGACATATCAATCTACTATGTTATCAGTTTACCTCGAGCACAGGGAGGCCATGATGTTATATGAGTAGTAGTGTATTTTTTGATGAAATTATCCCACTTTATAGCAATCAAGGAGTCGATCTCAGTGGAGGTTTTGTCGAGGTAGTATCTTTAAGATGTGGTGAGACTCCACAGAGTCCTGAGGATGATTATTTTCAATCGAGATCCTCGTTTTACCTCTAGGTTATGGAGAGGTCTCTAGAATTCTTTTGGTTCTTATTTATTCTTTAGTACTTCTTACCATCGACAGACAGATAGTTAGAAAGAGTGGATCATCTAGACTCTTGAAGACATGTTGCGCTCTTGTGTTCAAGATTTTGGAGGTTCTTGGATGAGGAACCTACCCTTGGTAGAATTATCTTACCACAATATTTTTCACACTACCATCAGTATGGAACTGTTTTAAGCCTTGTATGGATGACCTTTCCATTCATTATTGTGCTGGACTGGGGTCGGAGAGTCAACAATTCTTGGACTGGAACTGGTATAGAACACAATAGAGATGGTTCAGGTGATTTGTGAGAGGATGAAGGTAGCACAGGATTTTCATAAATCCTATTTATATCATAGGAAGAGACCTTTGTAATTTGATGTTGGGGATCATATGTTTCTGAATGTGACTCCCCATCATGGGAAATAAAGTTTTGGTCATGGGAGTAAGATTTCTACTCGGTTTATTGGTCCTTTCGAGGTGTTGGCTCGTATTGGGGCTATAGCGTATCGGGTAGCACTTCCCCCATAGATAATCATGATACACAATGTTTTTCATGTGTCATAGCTTCGTCTTAATCTTCACGATGACTCTCACATCATCGACTGGGGAAAGATTAATGTTGACGATGATGTGACCTTTGATCAGTGGCCTGTAGAGATCTAGGACCACAAGGAGAAGTTGTTGTGTGGGCTTGTTATCCCATTGGTTCGTGTCTTGTGCCAGTATGGTGGCATGGAAGAGAGTACCTAGGAATGTGAGTCGCAGATACATTCTCAGTACCATGATTTGTTTGATGTTAAGCTATTTTCTTGTAATGATGTTCATTTTCTGGTTGTATACCTTTCCTGTTTACGAGTTGACTTTATCTTGTTGCTTATTGTGGATTGATCTCATTGAGATGTATCTCCCCCGAGATATTGGTTAGGAGATATTTGTAGTTTTTTCATGGTTTTTCATTGTTCCTTTGATGAATTAGTTGAGCTCTTTTGGTGGTGAGAGCCTTGAGAGGTATCTCGAAGGGTGGTTGTTTGAACCCTTTTTTTTGTTTCCTCTCTAGGTTGGTTTTGGATTCTCGAAGATGAGAACGTTTTGATAGGTATATGATGTAATGGCATATACCTCTTCGGTCTATTCCTTTTTGAAAATTTGGTGTTTGAGGTGTTCTGGGAGGTCAATGTGATTTATTCCCAGCACTTTTCCAAATTTCTAGTTCTATGAACAATGTTTCTAGTTCTGTGAAAAGTGTCATTGGTAGGTCATCTGTCAATAGGTCATCTATTAGTAGGTCCTCTGTCATTAGGTCATATGTCGATAGGCCATCTATCAGTAGGTTATCTATCGATAGGTCATCTGTCCATAGGCCCTATGTCCATAGGTCCTCTATCGGTAGGTCCTCCATTAGTAGGTCATTTGTTAGTAGGTCATCTGTCTTTCGGTAGGTCATCTATCAGTAGGTCGTCTGTCAGTAGTTCATCTATTGGTAGGTCATTTGTCGGTAGTTCCTTAATCAGTATTTCATTTGTCGATATGTCCTATGTCAGTATGTTATCTATCATTAGGTGCTACGGTGTTTCCAATTATCAGTCGGTGCTATAGTGTTTCCAAATCGGTCAGGGATTAGTTTCTCCAGCATCATACAGTTTTTCCCCTTTGACGTAAAATGGATTCAAATCCTTGTTTTAAGGGATTTAAGTTCGGTTAAGATCCCATAACTCATATCATAATTTTCCTAAGGGTATGGGTTCCTTTACTTGGTCAAACCAAAATGTATTGATAAATCCTCCTTAAATAGAAAATCTAAATTTTATCTTAAACCGCTACTCCGTTTATATTTTCAAAAGGGACAAGGTATCTTCCTCCCTTGTTCTTCTGTCTTGTTTTTACCTGGTACGAGACATCTAAACCTTTCTTCCTATAGAAGTCGTGTGATCGAACTACAATGCTTGGATCGTTTCCCCTTGGATTTTTTTCATACTACATGTGCACCCCCTGCTTTGATGCAACCAGGAAGTGTTGATTCGTCTTTGATATAAGGTACGTTCTACCTCTATTCCTATGGGTTTCTCAATCTGTTTCCAATCATTTATCCTTTCCATGTGATGGGATGTGATCTCTATGTTTTTAATGGAGATTTCTCAGTTTTTGGTTGGTGTGGTTGTGTCGTGACGTCCTCAGTGGATGCAGTCATTGAGAGAGAGGTGATCATGATCTGTTTTGTTGGACCGTTCTCATACAAAGAATGTAGGAAACTTTTTGAGGTAGGGGATTCATGGATTATTTGTTTTATTTACATGTAGTATTATATTTAGCATGATTTACACACCGGATCACAATATAATTTACATAATAAATATTTGAATCAGACTAAAGAATCAGTATCAATTACATAGTGATGTTATTACATTTTGATTTTCTAGATAGTGTAATATCTATGATTTTCTTGTTTAGAATTTCATTCTTAATAGAAATTGTTAAAGAACATAAATTTGGGATTAATTGTAAATTAATTGGATGAAGATAAAGAGGAATTTTTAATAAATCTGGTTGTTTTTGTTGTGCTTTGATGATAATCAAATGGATTCAGTTGTGCATGTTTAAATGAATCGGTTAATTCAAGATGGAATAAAGAACGAGTTTTGTGATAAATATAATGCCTTTTTGGGTCTGAGTTACCTAGTTCTTGTAAATTCAAAGTTCATTATGCTTTGTAGTTATGAGTGCTCGTTGTATGTGAAGGTTGAATGCCTTGTTTAGGGCCAATATCCCAATTACTATGTTGTTTATTTCCAGCATCTTGTGTTATGGTGTGAGCCTCGGATGGCTGATCCTAGAGGGTTGTTGTGGTATGTGGGGGCAGGGAGGCCCAGTGGTTGTGGAAACAGTTGACGCCTAGAGTGGAGAGATGCATCAGTTTATGCATATGGGTGTCGAAGATGACGAAACGTGTTAAAGCTGGTCTTACCCGTTGATGTGAATGTTTGAGTCTTGGTGAATAAATTTCTTGTTTACCTGCTTTACTTTCCCCACTCCTTGAGTAAAATGGTTTTTCTTACCCTCCTTACAAAATAGGCGAAGATGTGTCGGGTATGACACTTTCTTTCTGTGTTTATCTTCTCGAGGACGGATGGTTCTACGCTCCTGCTATAAGTGGAAAAAACTCGAAAAGTAGTTTATATACTCACCATGTTGAGACCCTTGTGCTTGGTAGTTTAGAATGTTTTCTTAGAATACCTGGAATTATGGAAAATTGATAATAATATTAATAAATGATTGAATGAATGATGTTGAACCCATGGGGTTGGAGCTTGCTGGAATGCAATACTGAGGTTATACTTCTGAGGAATTGTGGACTCGATTTGGTTGTGTTTAGAGGCCATGGAACTTTGTTGTAATGTTAATGAAATTTAATGTGAAATTGATAATGGTTAATTAATGGATAAAGAATTAATTAATGTAAAGTGAAACTGATAAAAATGGATAAAGTAACCTAATGTACCTCTTTAAATGGTTGTGTGCTTATAGGATATCTAGTCTTAGTAGTGGCAGTCGAGAGTCTGAGAGACGTTAGCTATAGTTGATTCTAAGAGTAGGTTTTTTCCATAGTGTAGTTGTGAGCTATATTATATAATATAATTTTGTGAATCTATAAGCTAATCTACCTTGTCGATTAGGGCGACTGACACTCCAGGGATTCTGAGCCTTGGGGGTGTTTTCCCCAACATCCCGGTGAGAGGATGGACAGCTGACAACCCCCTTTGGGTCCACTCTCTTCTATTGGTAGTTACAGATGCTAGTAGGTACGATAGTTAGTTTTTCCCCATATATGTGTGTAGAGGGATGTAATGTCTTGTAACGCCCCAACCCCAAAATCCCAAAACTAGTGAATTATTTTAATACATTAGCATTATTACAAGGAGTCAAATCCTAAAGTACTGATCTGTTTAGTAGTCTAGGATAACCATATTACATTCATGATACCCATAATACATTGGGAAAGGAAAATAAAATATAAAACATAATAAAATGAAATAAAACTGCATCCTTGACAGCTTATTCAAAGTTTTTTTCTTCATAACCTAAGTAATGGAATCATAAGAAAGGGTTGAGCACATATGCTCCATAAGGGTAACTAATATAGTGGAAGTTATCATAAACACAAACATTAGGTATGGTGAATAGCTGAAAAAACATTACTTTAAAAATAAAGTTGAGAACAATATGTTAGGAATGAAAGCTGAGTAAATAAATCCATATAACAGATCACATGAAACTTTACCATGGATATTCTACTAGTTGAATAATCACATGATTTATAAAATACTAATATCATAAT
Source organism: Viscum album (assembly GCA_963277665.1). Classification (NCBI taxonomy): domain Eukaryota; kingdom Viridiplantae; phylum Streptophyta; class Magnoliopsida; order Santalales; family Viscaceae; genus Viscum; species Viscum album. The sequence continues at coordinate 1,060,471,273 of OY728133.1, forward strand.
GAGGTATTGTGTAAGAACCCGGATCTTCAGTTTCAGGTACGGATCTCTTTTATGGGCTTTTTAAAAAAATGAAGAATCTGGAAATTTTCAGAGTACACGTTGTGTACTTTTTGAGTACACGCCATGTACTCCTTTGTCGCTCGAATCCGTGTTTTGGCCATGTCCAGGCCACACACACGGTGTGTAGGGGTGATGTTGCAGCCGATTTTGGTGGAGTACGGAAAGACCTAGTACACACCGTGTACTCTAAAAGTACATGTCGTGTACTTTCTTTTTATTTCAATAATCAGACCGGGGTCACGCCTAATGCTCATTAACGTCTTCTTCTCTGCCTAATTCCGTCCATAGCGTCCGAGGAGGCTGATTCTTCTCCGAGCCACCGATCTGTCACCAGTTGTCTGAATCGAACTTTGGCAATTGCAGAAGAATCGCAGCGGTGAGTTCTTGGTTCTTCTTTGGCCTCGTTTCCTGATTCTTTCTCTCATGTGAGTTATCTGAGGTTGAACGTTTTAGAAATTTTTGCAGATCTACTCCATTCTAGGTTGATTCATGGGCTGAGGTTCAAGTATATCAATCTTCGCAGATCGAGGTAGGTGGTTTGTTTCTCTATGTTTAAGTTCTTTGAGTTTTGGTTGCAAAAGTGTCGGATACCCATGTATCGGGTGTCCCGGGTTTAGGATTTTGATCCTATTGTTTGTTTTCCCTAGATTTCTTGTTAGATTATGATTAATTGTTGCTAATATATTCTTGGTTGCATGTTTAGGATCACCCCACGGGTGTTTCTCCCCCTTTTTGGCTGTTTATCGCCATTTGGCACCGTTTGCCTGTGAGGAAAACCCTATTGCAATTGTTAGTTTACTTGTTATCACTGATTGCATGAATTTTCTACTGTTTAAATGCTTTTGATGCATGGTATCTATTATCCAAGTAGTTTTTGAACTTACTTAGGGCTTCTGATAGTCAATTACACACGACTGGACTGCTCAGGGATGTGAGAACCTGGTGCTGGAGATCAAAGAGGGAATAGATGATTAAGTGCTTCCCTAGAGGGTCTATTGGTTTTAGTTTAGTATGCAAGACCTATGGGAATAAGACTTTGTTCTTCCCAAGAGTGTTCTTAGTTTACCCACGCATCGAGACCATAGGAGGAATTAGACATAAGTGCTTCCTCAGAGATTCTGTAGCTATTGTTGCAAGAGCATAGGGGAATTGATGTGAGAGCTTCCCAGAGTGTATGTGCCTTGTTTGATTAATGGACTGTAGGGTTCTGCTAGTTTGATCCACCCAGAGGGTCAGTGTGAATTTTTTTGGTTGGTTGTGACGAGCCCACCAAGCCAAAGAACAAGCTTGGGTTTTGTACTGCTTGTGTTTAGGTATTCTTTTGAGATACCTGATGTGATACTTGTTTTACCTTGGAATAGAGAACTTTCTAGTTTTCCTTGGTCATTTAATTAAATTAATGTGAATGCTAATTGGTAGGATTATTTACTAGTGTACTCCTAGTTCATTACTGTATTTATTTCCTTTACTTTTTCTATATTACTCACTGACAATTGGGCACAAATATTGTGGTGGTTGCCTACTGGGATTAGTATCACACCCTGTTTGGGTCCTGCTTTTCGGCCCAAATAGATTATATAGTTGCAGGTGTAGATAGGGATTGTGGCCCTTCTACCTCAGGTACTTGATTGCTGGTTGGAGCTGGAGAGCATGGGACCGGGATTTGGATCGCGATGCTGCTGGAGTTGCTGTTTACGTTTAGTACTTTGGTTTCAGTTCTATTTCAGCACTTTTATTTGTTTACTACTTTCCATAGATACATGTATCGTACTGCATCATTATTATATCAGACATTGCTTCTACTTTTAGTTCAGTTGTTGTATGTTGTTTACTGCTTCCGCTATTGATTATGTTTATTCTTCCGCTGCATACTTTACCAAATGAGGGCATAGTTTCCCCACTGACTCACCAAGGCCCTCGCTGCTAGTCAGCAACCTCTGGTGTTTGGGGAAACGTACTTGAGGTCATGTGGCGAACCGGGTACGAGGCACCAGTTATGTGGCTCCGGATTCGGGTCATTACAAAGTGGTATTAGAGGAGTTTTCTTCTTTTCTATTTCCATACTATTTTGCGACCATAGACGGGGATAGGAATAAATGGGTAGTTAGTACTTAACTGTGCCCAGGAGTAATTAACCTGTGTACAGGGAAAAGCTATATTACCTCGTAATTGCAATTTTCAGTTTTTGCAAGTGTTACAGTTTATTATATTTTACCGTTGGGTGATGCACATGTTTTGTGTTGTTGCAGTTTATATGATTGTGGTTTTATTTTGTTGCAACCCGATGAGATGAGGGTGTGCCATCTCATGCATCATATAGGCACTGGGTAGGAAATCACATGTCATTCATTTTACCATGCCATCTAGGGTGAATTATAATTTCATGTTGTTGTGATAGATGTCATGATAAATTATGCATGTTGTTGAGATAGTTGATGTGATGGACATACTTGTTATGTTGTTTTACTTGATATATGCATTTTTATGGTGCCAAGATTTGATTCGTGGGGAGTATGGGCCCCACGGATCAGAATTTGTCACATAAATGATTGTTTTTCAGTGTTTCTGGTGTTCGGTGCAGTTTCTGAGCTACTGCCTGGAAAAACCCAGAATACACAACGTGTACTTTATTAATACACGCCGTATAGTTTTTAAACCATGTCAATAACTGTGTGAACAGAGACACGGGGTGGTGGATAGTCTTTAGGGATATGCCTTGTACCATAAGTACACGCCGTGTAGTAGTCAAACGTGTACCCAGCCGTGTCACTGACAACACGGGTTGGGGAAACTCGTGTAGTACACGCTGTGTAGTTTTCTTCTGGGTACCCGGCCATGTCACGAACAACACGGGTTGGTGTTATATATTCTCATACACACCGTGTTTGTTCGGAACACGCCGTATAGGGGTCATCTGTGTAGCCATCGGTGTAACCGCTACACGGGTCGCTGAAACCTATCAAGTACACACTGTGTCTTTAGTGAACACGCCGTGTAGTTTAGAATTAGGAGGACCATGTAGGTTAGCCATGTAAAGAGACTCGGGCAGGGGAGTAGAGTTCAAGTACATGTCGTGTTTTGGGACAACACGTCGTGTAGTCTGGGATGTTACACGACCAGTGGTGGTAGAGTTACACGCCCGTGTGGAAGGTTTAGAAAACATGCCGTGTAGTTTAAATACACGCCATGTAGTCTTGTTTTGAAAACTTAAGTGTTTCTATCTCCTGTTACCGTTTTCTACTCTTGTGTTTTCTATCCTTGTTAATCCTAAATCTGAGTGTGATTTTGTTTTCTCGAAGCTATGGCACCAAGACGTCCTCCTGTTGCACGCCAGGAACCAGGCAGTGACCGTACGCCTGATACGGCAGACTAGGGACTACCAGTAGTTCTGCCGATCATTCTGGACATGGAACCTACAGTGATTCCAGACACTGGTGCCGACACTCAGTTCAGAGAGGGTTTCATGAGGTTCATGCAGACCTTCCAGGGAGCTCAGCATCTTGCCCCGTCTATGGAATAGCTGATGTGAGTCTTCCAGCAGCAGCATCCTCCCACCTTTACAGGGGATGGAGGACCTCAGGCTGTAGAGTTAGGGCTAGAAACCATGATTTCCATATTCGAGCATCTGGAGAAACCCCCAGACATAAGGGTGAAGATCGCGACTTATATGCAGTGATATTCTTCTAAGAGATGGTGGGATGTAGTCTCGCAGGTAGGGCGCCAGCGGACTATGGCTTGGGATGAATTCCAGCGTACGTTCTATGACTACTTCTATCTGGCGACGCTGAGGGATGACAGAGCTAGAGAGTTCATGAATCTGCAGCAGGGTACTCTTTCGGTTATGGAGTATTCCTCTCGTTTCACTGAGTTACAGCGTTTTGCTCCCGTTCTGGGAAATGACGAGCTATTTTTGGCAAGGAAGTTTGAGGAAGGCCTCAAACCAGAGATCAGATCACAGGTGAACGTCTTCCAGTTGACTTCTATTACCCTAATAGTCAACCAGGCACTGATCACTAGACGGAATCTGAGGGATAATGGAGCTATTGACCAGGGCAGTTCAGTATCCAAGACCGATTCATTGCATACTAACAACAGGAAATGCCACCAAGAGTCTACTCGAGGTCACTCGAGGAAGCGAGGTAATTCTTCTATAAGATGGGATCTTCCTTCTGGAAACCAGGTGGTGTGTTATCAGTGTGGAAAGAGTGGTCATAAGAAGCCTCAGTGCCCGAGAGATCCAGTGGAATGCCGAGATTGCGGCAAGATGGGTCATCTGCAACGTTTTTGCAGGTTTATTCTTACAGCAACTAGTGAAGGAGGATCGGTTTCTACTCCTCGTAGAGGAGCAGGATTACCAGTTCCGCAGTAGACTAGGGGCTGGAGTTCTTCAGGTCATTCGGGCCAGGGTAGAGGTCGTGGACGTTGTCATTAGGGTCAGGGAGGATCATCTCAGGGATATCAGGCTGCTACACAGGGCCGCGGTACTGGCCATACATTTGCGGTAGAGAAGATCCATCGAGAGCAGGATCTTGGACCTTCCACAGTTCGAGGTACGATCTTAGTAGCCTCAGTTTTATCTTCTACACTTTTCGATACCGTAGATTCTCATAGCTTTATTTCTGTGCACACTGTGGAGATCCTTAGACTTATTTTCCTTACTTCTGAGGATACTTTGGCACTAGACACTCATTTGGGACATAGAACTACTAGTGTGCATCAGTGTAAGGAGTTCCCCCTTGAGGTTTTTGGGTGTCACTTCTTGTGGGATCTTTATGTCCTTGAGATGACGGGTTATGATGTCATTATTGGAATGGACTAGCTAGTTCCTTTTCAGGCCTTTGTCGATTGTTATCGCCGTAGGGTGAGTTTCACGTCACCAGGGGGTGGGTCTTTTCTTCACAAGGGTGAATGGGATGTCCAGGAAAGCAGAGTTAGACCAGAGCATCATGGGTTAGGCAGTGTTACATCCCAGATTTCTAGTTTATATCTAGATGATTAGGGGACTTATCAGATGAACTTCCCTCCAGTAGTTGACTGTTTTCCCAATGTCTTTCTAGAAGACTTTTCAGGGTTGCCTCCGGAGAGTGAGGTATACTTCTCTCTTGAGCTTGTGCCAGGAGAAGCACCAGTATCCATACCTCCTTATAGGATGGCTACGTCTGAGTTGCAAGAACTCAAGAAGCAGTTGGAGGAGTTGGAGGCGAAGGGTTTTATCCGACCCAGTACTTCCCCCTGGGGTTCGTCTGTGTTGTTTGCGAAGAAGGAGGATGGTACCTTATGACTTTGTGTGGACTATCGGAAGCTGAACCAGTTGACGGTCAAGAACCGATATCCATTGCCGAGGATTGATGATCTTTTTGATCAGCTTCTAGGAGCCAGGATATTCTCGAAGTCAACTTGAGATATGGCTATCATCAGTTATGGGTCAGACCATCTGATATACCTCTCACAGCTTTCTGAAGCAGGTATGGTCTGTACGAGTATCTGGTTATGTCGTTTGGTCTCACGAACGCATCAGCAGTTTTCATGGCGCTGATGAACAGAGTTTTCCATCCTTACTTAGACTCTTTCATCGTTGTATTTTTGGACGATATCTTTGTGTACACTCAAACTCGACATGACCATACTACCCATCTTGAGATCATATTGAGTACACTGAGGGAGCATCATTTATATGCTAAGCTCTCAATGTACCACTTCTGGATGGATGAAATTCACTTTCTGGGTCATGTCATCTTAGAGACAGGTGTTTCAGTAGACCCAGAGAAGGTGAGAGCAGTAGTTACCTGGGAGCATCCAAAGAATGTCTTCGAAGTACGTAGTTTCTTGGGACTGGATGGTTACTACAGGCAGTTTATACAGGACTTCTCACGCTTAGCAGTGTCATTGACGGGCTTGAAAAAGAAAGGTTTGAAGTACGTTTGGTCAAAATCTTGCGACTCATCCTTCCATGAGCTGAAGGGGAGATTGACTTCAACACCGATTCTAGTTCTTCCAGAGCTGGGAAAGAGTTATATAGTTTTCTGTCATACATCTGGTATCGGGCTTGGAGCAATGCATATGTAGGAAGATCATGTTGTTGCGTACAGATCCCGGTAGTTGAGGCCACATGAGAAGAACTATCCTACGCACGACCTGGAGTTGGCTGCAGTTGTTCATGACTTGCATTGTTGGAGACACTATCTCATGGGAGATCATTTTGTGGTATATACTGACCACAAGAGACTCAGGTATATCTTCACACATCGTGACTTGAATCTGAGATAGCGGAGGTGGGTCGAGTACCTACAGTCTTTCTACTTTGAGCTTGCTTACACACCTGGGAAAGGTAATGATATGGCTGACACACTGAGCAGGAGGACTTAGTTGAAGGTGGTTCAGGAGGCCAGCAGCGAGTGGCATCTTATGGCTCTGTTCTCTAAGATACATTTGGAGGTGCACGATAGATAGGGACAGATAGTTCTTTCTTCTGTAGTTGTTACCTCTACTCTTTTAGAGCGAGTTCGAATGAGGTAGCTATCAGACCCAGAGGGCCTAGTCCTACGAGAGGGTGTGTCATATGGAGAACCTACTCTGGGGTGGACAGGGTGCGATGATTAGGTGCTACGTTTTCATGGCCGCATATGGGTTTCAGCAGACATACATGAGGAGCTGATGCGGGAGTTTCATGCTTCAGCTTGGTCAGTTCATCCTGGTGTCACCAAAATGTACCGAGACTTACGTCATTAGTATTGGTGGCCAGGTATGAAGAAGGATTTGGCAGGTTTTGTTATGCAGTGTTCCACCTGTCAGCATGTGAAGGCAGAGCATCAGTTACCAGCAGGGCTTTTACAGCAGTTACCCATTCCTGAGTGGAAATGGAATGATGTCGTGATGGACTTCGTGACAGGATTACCGTGCCTAGAGTAAATTATGTGGTTTGGGTTGTAGTGGACAGGCTCACGAAGGTTTCACACTTCTTTATGATCAAGGAGGCCTTCAGTGTTGATGAGCTAGGATGGTTGTATATCCAATAGATTGTACATCTGCATGGAGTTCCACACTCCATTGTTTCAAATAGGTATGCTCGTTTTACTTCACACTTCTGTCAGGGGCTATAGAGGGATTTGGGTACACAGGTACTTTTGAGTAGAGCATACCATCCCCAGACTGATGGCCAGTCTGAGCGTACAATCCAGGTGCTTGAGGATATGCTCTGATCTTGCATTCTAGACTTTTTTGATACTTGGGAGAAGCATATCCTTCTGTTGGAATTCTCTTACAACAACAGTTTTTAGGAGACCATTCAGATGGCACCTTACGAGGCTTTGTACGGTAGGCCATGCCAATCACCTTTATGCTGGTTGGATGCAGGATAGGTAGCTTTGTTGGGACCTCATCTTGTTCAGGAGACCTCAGACCAGATAGAGTTTATTCGGAAGAGGATGGTTACAGCACAGTCTTGGCAGAAGTCTTATGTTGATCATCTGATACGACCTTTGGAGTTCAAGGTCGGAGATCAGGTTTTCCTGTGCGTTACCCCAAGGTTGGGACATAAGAGGGTTAGGAGGAAGGGAAAGCTTTCACCGAGATACGTCGGGTCGTTTGAGGTTCTGGAGAGAGTCGGGCTCGTTGCTTACAGGTTGCAGTTACCTCAGAGGTATCAGGCCATGCACGACGTCTTTCATGTTTCTCAGCTTCGACGGTATTTCTCATACTCGTCTCATGTTTTTCAACCCGAGGAGGTTGATCTAGAGCAGGATGCATCTTTTGAGGAGCATCCTATCAGGATTGTCGATCGCAGTATGAAATTTCTATGTGGTCGGTCTGTTCCTCTAGTATGGGTGTTATGGAAGTACGGGCGAGTACAGGACGATACCTAGGACATGGAGGCCGATGTTCGATCACAGTGGCCAGAGATGTTTGAGGATTCTTCTCCTACGCCTTGTTAGGAAAATTCGGGGATGAATTTCTTTAAGGGGGGAAGTTTGTAAGAACCCGGATCTTCAGTTTCAGGTACGGATATCTTTTATGGGATTTTTAATAAAAAAATGAAGAATCTGGAAATTTTCAGAGTACACGCCGTGTACTTTTGGAGTACACGCCGTGTACCCTATGCCGCTCGAAGCCATGTTCTGGACATGTCTGGGCCACACACACGGTGTGTAAGGGTGATGTGGCGGCTAATTTTGGCGGAGTATGGAAAGACCTAGTACACATTGTGTACTCTAAAAGTACACGTTGTGTACTTTCTTTTTATTTCATTAATCGGACCGGGGTCGCGCCTAATGCTCATTAACGTCTTCTTCTCCGCCTAATTCCATCCATAGCGTTTGAGGAGGCCGATTCTTCTTCGAGCCATTTATCCATCACCGGTTTTCCGAATCGAACTCCGTCGATTGCAGAAGAATAGCAGCGGTGAGTTCTTGGTTCTTCTTTGGCCTCGTTTCCTGATTATTTCTCTCATGTAAGTTATCTAAGGTTGAACGTTTTAGACTTTTTTGCAGATCTACTCTGATTCACGGGGCGAGGTTCAAGTATATCGATCTTCACGGATCGATGTAGGTGGTTTGTTTCCCTACGTTTAAGTTCTTTGAGTTTTGGTTGCAAAAGTGCCGGATACCCATGTATCTGGTGTCCCGAGTGTAGGATTTTGATCCTATTGTTTGTTTGCCCTAGATTTCTTATTAGCTTATGATTAATTGTTGCTAATATATTCTTGGTTTCATGTTGAGGATCACCCCATGGGTGTTTCTCCCCCTTTTTGGCATTTTATCGTCATTTGGCACCATTTTCCTATGAGGCAAACCCTATTGCAATTGTTAGTTTACTTGTTATCACTGATTGCATGAATTTCCTGCTATTTAAATGCTTTTGATGCATGGTGGATATTATCCAAGTAGTTTTTGAACTTACTTAGGGCTGTTGATAGTCAATTACGCACGACTGGACTGCTCAGGGTTGTGAGAACCTGGTGCGGGAGATCAAAGAGGTAATAGATGATTAAGTGCTTCCCTAGAGGGTCTGTTGGTTTTAGTTTCGTATGCAGGACCTACGGGAATAGGACTTTGTGCTCCCCACGAGTGTTCTTAGTTTACCCATGCATCGAAACCACAGGAGGAATTAGATGTAAGTGCTTCCTCAGAGAGTTTGTAGCTATCGTTGCAAGACCATAGGGGAATTGACGTGAGAGCTTCCCAGAGTGTCTGTGCCTTGTTTGATTATTGGACTGTAGGGGTCTTCTAGTTTGATCCACCCAGAGGGTCAGTGTGAATTTTTTTGGTTGGTTGTGATGAGCCCACCAAGCCAAAGAACAAGCTTGGGTTTTGTACTGCTTGTGTTTAGGTAGTGTTTTGAGATACCTGATGTGATACTTGTTTTACCTTGGAATAGAGAACTTTCTAGTTTTACTTGGTCGTTTAATTAAATGAATGTGAATGGTAATTGGTAGGATTATTTACTGGTGTACTCCTAGTTCATTACTATACTTATTTCCTTTACTTTTGTTATATTACTCACTGATAGTTGGGCACAAATCTTGTGGTGGTTGCCCACTGGGATTAGTCTCACACCCTATTTGGGTCCTGATTTTCGGCCCAAACAGATTATATGGTTGCATGTATAGATAGGGATTGTGGCCCTTCTACCTCAGGTACTTGATTGCTGGTTGGAGCTGGAGAGCATGGGACTGGGCTTTGGCTCACGATGTTGCTGGAGTTGCTGTTTACGTTTAGTACTTTGGTTTCAGTTGTATTTCAGCACGTTGATTTCTTTACTTCTTTCCATAGATACATGTACTGTACTGCATCATTATTATATCAGACATTGCTTTTACTTTTAATTCAGTTGTTTTATTCTATTTACTGCTTCCGCTATTGATTATATTTATTATTCCGCTTCATACTTTACCAAATGAGGGCATAGTTTCCCCACTGACTCACCAAGGCCCTCGTTTCTAGTCGGCAGCCTCTGGCGTTTGGGGAAACGCGCTTGAGGTCATGTGGAGAACCGGGTACGGGGCACCAGTTATGTGGTTCCAGATTCAGTTTGTTACATATTTCATATGTCAGACATCTAAACCATATTATCAAGGCCTCAGGAAAGACATCTGAAAATGATTAATGCCTCATCTAAAATCATATCTAAAAATGGGCAAGGCCTCAGCTAAGTCCATATCTGTTTTGTCTCATGAGACCTACCGATACATAGATAGGCTATACTGGGCTCTACTCATCACTTAATAAGTCTAATTCATTCCTAATATGAATGGGGATAAACATAAACAACATATACATATGAGATATAAATAATTTTCCCTAATCTGTAACATAATCACTAACCATTTAGAGTAATATGGTGAATGGATTCAAGATAGCACATCTATAGTCAAACTAATCAAAAAACCTTCAATGAAATATTCTATATGATATCATAAGAGACAAATATCAATGAAATATAAGATTCAATAAAGGATATTGACATATATGAAGATACTTTTAAATGAGAGTATTGAAATATTTTTGAGAAAATAAACCTTAAACATTCCAAAGTGTCTCATATCATCTTGAAACATTCAAATCATAATCTGTTAGAATATAATGAGAATATGTATACTCTTGATATGATAAAATAAAGGTCATTACATACACCACATGCAAGTAATAATTGGTGAACAAGGCATATATCTCATAAAAGTTAAAGTGAGACGAGAAAAATCATTTTTACTTTGGAAATATGAGTTCTTTTTTAAAATCATTTGTATTTGTCATGAAATCATATTGTAAACATATATATCCCAGAAAAGAAAAGGTAAGAATATTTAAATTATATATGAGGGTTTTATTTTGTCTCACAAAACTTAAATCATGTAAAAAGAGTTCTTAAATAATCTTTTGAAATAAAGCATTTTAGTGCGGTTTAAGGAAAATATTAAAGAGATTTTAAAGAGGAAGGAATGTTTGTTTTAATAAAACCATAAATGAACCAATATGGTTTTTTATGATAAAATTTCATATTTTTGAATAATAATAGTGTATTAAAATATATTATAGATTGCACTTCAAAATAGATAAGAATTTGAGAAGTTCCCTTGAATTGGGCTTCCTTATCGGGACGAAATTTGGAAAGATCCTTTTAAAATGTGTAACTCTCCACAAAATAAAGGAGGATTATGATTGGTACACATATATAGAAAATTTATACAGAATTTATGAGGAGTAAATATGAATAATTAATAATTTCATTGGGGTAAGTAGAGAATAAGAGTAACCCGAAATAAAATGCAGGTTTGTATAGAAAACTCTTACAAAGATCGTATCATTAGAGTTAGGAAAATACAATGACATAATTTTGTGTGAAAAAATAAAAATTAACAAAAAATAAGTGTTTATACAGTATAAAACAATCATAGGTAATTCAAACATATTCTTGGAGAAAACATAACCAATGACATAGATGTTTAACTTAATGAATGGAAACTGAGTTAAGATATCCCTTACCTCGGGTTCGACTTTCTTCAAATTTGTTCAAACCTCCTGTATAATGGTTTGAATAGTTCTAATAATTTATTATAGAACTAAAATCATGTTTATAATACCTTAAATATTATTCTTATATAATTTTTCACCTATTTATTAACAATATTTTCTTATTTCTATTATTTCAGGTGCGTTCTTTTCGTGGTTTCCAAGGTCGGTTTATTATGGTATTCCTTGTCAAAAGAAATAAATATATAGAAGTGATAACATATATATATATTTATCTCATTTTAAACAAATACATGTAAATTTAAACTTTCCTTTATTTTGGTATAAAAGGAAACAAAGAATCATCATCCATGAAGAAGTTGAATTGATGCACCACGGACGACGATTTCATTGTTTAATAATAAAAGGAGAAGATGATAGATTTTATGATTCTTTTACCATAAACACAATAACATTACATTATATATATATATATATATATATATATTGGAGCTATCGTGAATCATTGGATAAGAGGTAAGGATAAGGTATAAGTGAGAAAGAATTTGAAAGAGAAGAAAAAGGAATCTTACCTCTTGAAATTTTCTCTTCTAAGACCTCCTTAAGGATCTCAGAAGTTGTCTTTTTGTGAGACTAGAAGTACTAGAATGTGATAAGGGATGATGAGTAGGGAATTTGGAAGAGTTTATCCAAGTAAGAAGGCTTAAGTTGATGAAAATTTGTGAAGGAGAGAGCCTCTTTTTATAATTGAGGTGAGGGGTAACATTGGAATTACACAAATTATTAAAATATAAAAAATTTATTATAGGGTTAAAACTTTCTTATGGGATAAAAACATAGCATATCACATTATCGACCAAATGTTTTTATTTTTTTATTTGTTAAATAATTTTGGAACTTTTAAATATTTTAATTAAATATTATATTCATGAAAAATGATTTTTGTCAAATTAGACATTATTCATAACTTTTGACCATAAAACAACAAAACAAGGATTCATATTCGAATCCAATTTTTTATTATATCCTATAAATATCATATAAATCCAATAAATTCTTGAATTAGCTTAAAAATATAAATTTATATTTATTTTATTATTTTTAATATCATTAATTTGATTTACTTATTAATTAAATTAATATTGCATCCTCTTTTTGAAATTAATTATGGTATTTATTTATTTTCCAAAAAAAAAAAACTCTATGAGAAAAATAATTTTATTAGCGTTCCAAATACTATTCTTGTTCGAATAAAACTCTAGGAAAACCTTAGATTAAAAATGTTGTACAAAGTAAATTTTATAGTGTGAACATCTTGCCTGGCTTTTAAATAAAATATTCTAAAGGTCTTAAATTGATTCTTGTGGGTCCAAAGTGTCCCCAAATCAAATAAAAAATATATAATGGTCGAACCTTACTTATATAAAATCTTTTAGACAAAATATGGGTCATATAATAATTCTAATAATTTTAATTACAAACATTTTATTTATTTTTCTTATTCTTGCATAAGCGTTGAATCAGTGATTCATAAGAATTAATGTTAATTATTTCAAATATAAAAATTAAAAATAAATTACTAACAAAAAAATAAATTAGTTAGGTTCAAAATAAAATTATAAATTCCTTCATTATGTATATTCACTCTTATACATAACAAGACATCTTAGATTTGTTATTTTGTCTTTTTTTGTCCTGTACAAGCATTGTACATACATTTGGATAATACTCATGTTTTATAACACAAAAATTCAAAACTAACAACCAAAGACATAAATAATACATAATAATTAATAAATAATCCATGAAAATAATTTTTAGCACTCAATTATTACATACAAGATACCAATTTTGACTCTTTCAGCACTGTGTAGGGACTGCGTCGACATTGACAATTATTTTTATACATATCATGAAAAAATATATTTTTCATGTTCGAAATTAATTATATAAAAAATTAAATTTTTAATATAATTATTTATGTATTACATATTTTAAATAAATTTTTATATCATAATAATTTCATAATGATGTCACGAAAAATATTGTATTTAAAAACAAACTATATTTTTTTATTATTCACCAAAAAATAAACTATTTTATAAAAATTCCAAAAAATCATCCAAACCATTATTTGAAGTATAGAATTCAAAAATGGATTAAATTTTATGAAATTAAATTTCTAAAATGAAAATTTTAATTTTTAATTAAAATCATCATTTAATTGAAAAATATAGTTTTTAAAATTAAAATTGATTTTATAATACCCTGAAAAATCAACCAAGGTCTTATTAAATTATCCTAAAATCATAATAAAAAAATATTGATTTATGAATATATTTTATGAAAATTATTTTTCTTTTAAATAAATTTATTAATTATAAAATTGTATTTAAAAATTTATTACTCACAAAAATATCAACACTTAATTATTAATTTTTAGAATATTCAATTTCATTTATAAGGTTCCTAAATTTTATTTATACTTTCATTGCTGAGGTTACTATTCATAAGGGTCATATTTCTATTCATAAGGGTAACATTATTATTCATAAAGGTATATTACTATTCATAAGGGTCAAGCTACTATTCACCAAAAAAATAAGTTGATCCAATCAGACTCTAAATATCTTACTGAACGCAACCGTGTATGTCTATTTTTCGTAATTCAAATCACAGAAGTGGAAAAATAATGTTTATTGGATAGGTTAAAAAAAGTTTTGTTTCATAGAGACCCAATGTTTTCATGAATTCAATATTAAATTTATTTTTAAATCCTTGGGGTGTTACATAATCCCCTTCTTACAAAAATTTTGTCCTCGAAATTCCATAATGTTACCTCATAAAAATATTTGGGTATTTCTTAATCAGAAGTTCCTCATGATCCCATGTTGCCTCTTCGATTTTACAATTTTTCCGAAGTACATTCACCAATTGAGTCTTCTGATTCCTCAACACATGTTCTTTAGTGTCCAAAATCCAGATATGCTCTTCACAGTAAGATAAGTCAGGTTCTATTTCTATTCCTTCAACATAGAGTACATGTGTTGGGTATGGAATGTACTTCCTTAATAAAGTTATGTGGAACGCATTGTATACCTTAGAAAGGCTATCTGGCATTGCCAAATGATAAGCCACATCTCCAATTCTCTTTAGAATTTCAAAATGACCAATGTACCTGGGGCTCATTTTCCCTTTCTTCACAAATCATATAACACCCTTCATTGATAATTCTTATATCCATACTTGTTAGACCCATGTACATGGTTTCCTTGGCAATCCTCGTTTTGTTTAGAACTCCATGATCCATCATGCTCAATGCATCAGCTTCCTTATTTTCTTTTAATCAACATGAAGCAGCTCTAAATTTTCACATTCCAAACATGTGAATAACTTCATTATGTGTCCTCTTGAAATATGGTAATAACTCGAATTACCATAAAATATTATTGGAAACCTTCATTAATCCTTACACATGTTATTGGATATATTCCTTATATCCAAAAGTGTTGTAAACTCCATCAATGATAGCAAAGACTAGTTTTCGACAAGTCATTAATCAATTCCAAGGTAGTCAACACTTATCAAAATAAATAATTTCTTCATCATTATCTCAACATCTGGAATATATTTAGGATTTTATTTCCCTTAATCATGTATTTTCCAAAAAGTTTAACTTTCCACTGAATATCTTTTCTTTATACCATTCAACTTATGGTCTCAAATCCTTAATGAAAAAGTATTGTAGTACATTACTTATATATTTTATAATTCTTATAACCCGTATATTACTGCTAAAATATTCAAATGGCATGATTCTTGAGTAGGCATATTAGTCATTCCACTTCATTTGCAATAGTATCATAACTTGATCATTATCTAGTAAAATCATTTGGGGTATATTCCTTTGACTCTTGGGATATTGATTCATATAGTGTCTCATCGCCTTGCAGTTGAAGCATTATACATTGAAAACTTTTTTCTTACCCTTATAATCATGAACTTAGTGTCCTTTTTCTCCACACTTCTAATAAACTCTTATTGCCTTCAATCATTTACACATGTGATTCTTTCCACAGTTATCACATGTGAGAAAACCCTTTTTTCCTTTCTTTTCTTTTTCTATCTTTTTCTTTTTCATATTCTTCTTCTATTACTTCCCTTGAAATCCATAGGACTCAGATAATTCTTTACACATATTGTTAACACATGATACTATTTCCTTATATGATGAGGATACTTAGGAGACTATCTCTCTTATAAATAATGTCTTAAGACCATGAAAGATATAATCTCTCTTACTCTTTGCATCACGTGCATTGATGAAGTTCTCATTCCTTCTTCTATGAATCATTTATAATCAATTCCATATACTATATTATCTCATAAAATTATGAACTTTCTATAACTCTAAACATTTTATAGGACATAACATAAATTTATGCATCGTAAATCCTAGAACCATATACTTTGATTACTTTGGGGGTATAAATCTTTCATAATGGTGGGTAAATTAAATGTGAATTTTTCTAAGAATATACCCCAATAGTGTCAAATTAGGTGCATAGTAAGGCTCGTTGTCATGTACCAGGTTACCACAAGTCAAGCCTGAAACACCTTTTCAAAGTTGTTTCTCCTAGTTCCAAAACAATGTCCACTTATAGTATCCATATAGGGTTTTATTTTCTAGGAAGATCCACATAATCTATTGTTTACCAAAATTCTAGTATGTTCTTGTTTGTTTATCTTCAAAGTTTATCTTAGGTTTTTGTTTCTTAATCTAGATTTTTTAAATATAGTTTTCAAGTTTTCTACAAAACTGCTTCTGATACCAACTGTAACGCCTCAACCCCAGAAGCCCGGAGTTAGTGCATTATTTTAATATATTTCCATGATTACAAGAAATCAAATCCCGAAATACTGATCAGTTTTGAAGTTTTGAAAGAACAGATTATATTAATGATACCCATAATACATTTAGAAATGAAAATAATATATGAAACATAATAAAATGAAATAAAATTGCATCCTCGAAAGCTTCTTCAAAGTTTTCTTCTTCATAACCTGGGGAAAGAAAACATAAGAAATGGGTGAACACAGATACTCAGTAAGGGTATATAATACAACAAAAGTTATCATAAACATAAACATTAGGCATGGTGAATAGCAGAAAACATATTTCTTTAAAAATAAACTTGAGCATAATATGGAAAGAATGAAAGCTGAGTAAATAAATCTGTATAACTAATGACAAGAAATTTTACCATGGATATTCTACTAGTCGAATAACCACATGATTTATCAAATACTAATATCATAATGATAGATTTAATATGTTGGACATTAGAACCATATTATCAAGGCCTCATCCAAAACATCTGAAAATGATTAAGGTCTCGACCAAAACCATATCTGAAAATGGGTAAGGTCTTAGCCAAGTCCATATCTGTTTTGTCTCATGAGACCTACCAATACATTGAGGGGATATATTGGGCCTCACCCATCACTTATTAAGTCTCATGCATTCCTCACATGAATGGGGATAAACATAAACAACATATACACATGAGATGTAAATAATTTTCCCCAATCTGTAACATAATCACTAACTATTCAGAGTAATATGGTGAATGGAATCAAGATAACACATCTACAGTCAAACTAATCAGAAACTCTTAAACAACATATTGTAGATGATATCGTAAGAGATAAATCTCAATGAAGTATAAGATTCAACAAATAATTTTGACATAGATGAAGGTACTTTTAAATGAGACCACTGAAAAAAAATTGAATAAATAATCCTTAAACATTCCAAAGTGTCTCATACCACCTTGAAACATTAAAATCATAATCCATTAAAATATAATGAGAATTAGAATACTCTTGGTATGATATAAGAAAGGTCATTACATACACCACATGTAAAGAATAGGTGGTGAACAAGACATATATCTCATAAAAGTTAAAGTGAGACGAGAAAAATCCTTTTTACTTTGGAAAGATGATTTTTTTTTTTGAAAAATCATTTGTATTTGTCATGAAATCAGATTGTAAACATGTATATCCCAGAAAATAAAAGGTAAGGACATTGAAATTATATTTTAGGCATAAATTTTATCTCACAGAACTTAAATCATATAAAAAGAGTTCTTAAAGAAGGTTTAGAAATAAAACATTTTAGTGCGGTTTAAAGAAATTTTTAAAGAAATTTTAAAGCAGAAATGAATTTTTGTTTAAATAAAACAAAAAATGAACCAAGATGGTTTTTCATAATAAAATTTCTGATTTTTGAAGAATAATTATGGCTTAAAACAGATTATAGAGTGCACTAGATAAGAATTCGAGAAGTTCCCTTGAATCGGGCTTATTTATCAGAATGAAAGTTTGAAAGATCCTTTTAAAACATGTAACTCTCTACAAAATAAATGAGGATTCTGATTGGTAAACATATATAGAACATTTTCACATAATTTATGAGGAGTACATAAGAATAATTAAGAATTTCATTGTGATAAGTAGAGAATAAGAGTAACCCAAAAGAAAATGGAGGTTCGTGTAGAAAACTCTTACAAAGATCATATCATTAGAGTGAAGACAATACAATGACATAATTATGTGTGAAAAATAAAAATTCACACAACATAAGTGGATATACAGTATAAAATAATTAGAGGTCATTCACACATATTCTTGGAGAAAACATAACCAATGACATAGATGTTTAACTCAATGAATGAAAACAGAGTTAAGATATCCCTTACCTCGGGTTCGACTTCCTTCAAATTTGTTCAAACCACCTGTATATTGATTTTAATAGTGTTACAAATTTATTACAGAACTAAAATCATGTTTATAATACCTTACCTATTATTATTATAGCATTTTCCACCCATTTATTAATAATATTTTGTTATTTCCATTGTTTCGGGTGCGCTCCTTTCATGGTTTCCAAGGTCGGTTTATTATGGTGTTCCTTGTCAAAAGAAATAATAATATAGAAGTGATAACATATATATTTATCTCATTTTAAACAATTACATGTGAATTTAAACTTTCCATGATTTTGGTAAAAAAGGAAATGAAGAATCATCATCCATGAAGGCGTTGAATTGATGCACCACGTATGACAATTTTGTTATTTAGTAATAAAAGGAGAAGATAAGAGATTTTATGATTCTTTTACCATAAACACAACAAAATTACAATATATATATATATATATATACTTGAGCTATCGTGAATCATTGGATAACAGGTAGGGATAAAGTATAAGTGAGAAAGAATTTGAAAGAGAAGAAGGAATCTTACCACTTGAAAATTTCTCTTCAAATACCTCCTTGAGGCTCTTGGAAGTGGTCTTTTTGTGAGACCAGAAGCACTAGAATGTGGTAAGGGATGAGGATTCGAAAATTTGGCAGAGTTTAGCCGAGCAAGAAGGTTTAAGTTCATGAAAATTTGTGGAGAGAGGCTCCTTTTATAATTGAGGTGATGGGTAACATAGGAATTACACAAATTATTAAAATATAATAAATTTATTATAGGGTTAAAGACTTTCAAATGGGATAAAAAGTATAGGATATCACATTGTCGACCAAATATTTCTATTTTTGGCTTGATTCAATAATTTCAGGATTTTTAAATGTTTTAATTATATATTATATTCATGAAAAATGATTTTGTCAAATTAAACATTATTCGTAACTTTTGACTTTAAAACAACAAAACAAGGTTTCAAATTCAAATCCAATTTTTTATTATATCCTAGAAATATCATATAAATCTAAGAAATTCGTGAATTAGCTTAAAAATATCAAATTATATTTATTTTATTATTTTTAATATCATTAATTTTATTTATTTATTAATTAAATTAATACTGTATCATCTTTGTGAAAGTCATTATGGTATTTATTTATTGTCTAAAGATTTAAAAAAACTATGAGAAAAAATAATTTTATTAGCTTTCCAAATACTATTCTTTTTCGAATAAAACTCTAGGAAAACCTTAGATTAAAAATGTTATACAGAGTAAAGTTATAGTGTGAACACCTTGTCTTACTTTCAAATAAAATATTTTAAAGGTCTTAAATTGATTCTTGTGGGTCCAAGTGACCCCAAATCGAATCAAAAATATATAATGGTTGAAGCTTTCTAATAAAAAATGTTTTAGACAAAATATGGGTCATTTAATTATTCTAATGATTTAAATTTAAAAAAAATATTTATGATTCTTATTCTTACATAAGTGTTACATCAGCGTTTCATAAGCACTAATGTTAATTATTTAAAATATAAAAATTAAAAATAAATTAATTAGGTTCAAAATAAAATTCTAAATTCTTTCATTATGTATATTTACTCTTATACATAACAAGATATCTTCTTAGATTTGTTATTTTGTCTTTTCTTACCATATGCAAGCATTGCACAGACATTTGGATAATACTCATGTTATATAACACTAAAATTCGAAATCAACAATCAAAGACATCAATAATACATAATAATTAATAAATAAGTAATGAAAATAATTTTTAGCACTCAATTATTATATATAAGTTACCAATTTTGACTTTGTCAGTGCTGCATAGGGACTGCGTCAGCATTGACAATGATTTTTATATTTACCATGCAAAAAAATATAATTTTCATGTTCTAAATTAATTCTGTCAAATATTCCACTTGTAGTATAATTATTTAGTTATTATATATTTTAAATAAATTTTTATATCATAATAATTTCATGACAATGTCACGAAAAATACCATATTTTAACAAAACTATATTTTTTAACTATTCAGCAAAAATTAAACTATTTCATAAAAATTCCAAAAAATCATCCAAACCATTCTTCGACGTGTAGAATTCTAGAATGAATTAAATTTTACGAAAATAATTTTTTAAATATGAAAATTTTAATTTTTAATTAAAATCATCATTTACTTTCAAAATATATTTTTTAAAATTAAAACCGATTTTATAACACCTTGAAAATTTAACTAAGGTCTTATTAAATTATCCTAAAATCATAGGACAATGAAATATTGATTTAGAAATACATTTTATGAAAAATAATTTTCTTTTAAATAAATTTATTAATTATAAAATTGTAATTAAATATTTATTACTTACAAAAATACCAACACTTAATTATTAATTTTTAAAATATTCTATTTCATTTATAAGGTGTCTAAATTTGATTTATACTTTCATAGGTGATGTTGTTATTTATAAGAGTCATATATACTATTCATAAGGGTAACATTACTATTCATAAGACTATATTACTATTCATAAGGGTCAAGTTACTATTCATCAAAAAAGTAAGTTGATCCTATCAAACTCTAAATATCTTACTTAACGCAGCTGTATATGTCAGCTTTTTGAAATTCAAATCACATAAGTGGAAAAATTATGTTTATTGACTAGGTTAAAAAAATGTTGTTACATAAAGACTCAGTGTTTTCATGCATTCAATATTAAATTTATTTGTAAATACTCGAGATGTTACATGGCTTTTGGTTATTTCACACACATATTATGGATATAGTTTCCTATGTGCTACTATAGGTATAACGTGTATAGGTTGTGATGACTTGAGGATCATTACTCAGCGTATGGGCTGTAGTGGCTTGATGTATAATACACAACGTTTGTTTCACATTATGCAGGTTGTGGTGCCTCTTAGAAACTACCTAATTACTTTTGGTTATGTGGATGTGGTGGTGGTGTGTTTCACGTGGTGCAAATTGTGGTGCTTCGCCCAGGTGTCTTCAGGAAGCCTTTTGGAAGAGATGCTCAGGACGTCCGATGTTGGGGAAAAGCGGAAAACCAGTGGGGAAGCGGTAGCAGAATACCCTTGAGATTCTTTATTATATTATATATTCTTGTATGCAATACTTAGTGAGAATAGTCATGGTGAGGGTTGGAACTTAGTATACATGTTTAGGTGACGAATTAGTTTCACTTATTGTTCATTGTACTTTAGCATGATTTCTTTACTTTTACATGAGAGTGATGCGTCGCCGGAAGCTCAAAACGAGTAAGTGAAGAGGAGTAGCGTAATGTAGTTGAATTGACCAAGGCTTAAAGGCAATGTCACCCGCCAAGATCACTCCACGCTTAAAGACAAAGTCACCAGCATTGGAGTTGCACCACCAATTCCGGGCAAAGAGAAAAGGCTAAAGCAATAGGACAACACAATAAGCTTCCAAAATCCGTCACATTCAAGCATCTCCGTTACAAAGGGGTGAAAATACAATATAAAGACAAAATAAAGAAAGGAAAATGCCCCAATTAGAGTTACAAGACATGGGGAACCCAAGAGGCACATAAAAAGCACAAAATAACACTTTCTCATGCCATTTAATGACCCCACTAGCCAAAGAAGTTGGATTCCCTCTTAATGATGCTTTTCTCCACCTTTTCTCTCCTCATTAATGTGCAGCTACGAATTTCCACCATTTTCCATGTGGATAAATGATTTTGGAGCCCAAATAAGTGTGTTGTGGCCCACCATGGTGTTGGATGTCAAGAAGTGCGGGCTGGTCCAATTCGAATAACAATTGGGCTTAAAATTTTTATCAAGTCCAAAATTATTCTCCTTGGGCTGAATCTGATCCATATCATTCTCCCCTGGTTGGAGAGGATTTTCCCTCAAATCCATGACATCATCTTCTCCAATGTAAGGAGATAAGTCCCCAATGTTGAACGTTGCGGAAACGCCGCCAAGATCATCTGGTAAATCAATTTTGCAGGCATTGGTTGTAACAACCCGAGATTTTATAAGATATATTATTTTTAATTTCTTTTATATCTTCTATTGTAAGCTACACCAAGATTATTTTGCGCTATACGCAACACCGTATTAACTTGCAGTATACGCAACACTAATATTGGATCGTGTTACATACAATTTCATGTTTTTTTATAGTAGTTATTCTACGCAACATTGAGTGTGTATATATATATATATATATATTCAATGTATAACTGAAATATGGTTGGATTTTTTATACGCAACAACAAAGGAGTCGTGCACTACACGCAACCTTGACTTGGCTTTCATTACACGCAATCACAACTTTCCTCGATAGCATGTGTTGTACGCATTACCGGGTTTCACTAAACAACGATATATGGTTATAATATTATTATAAACTAGCCGTTATGAATAGTAGTAAATAAATTTTGAAATTTATGACAGTATAATTCATCTTACACATTGTATAGAACATGGTATGAGAACAAAATAAATTTTTCGGATAAAATAAGTATTTTTCAAAAAATGCAGTTTTACCGCCTTTTGATGGCACGCCCATTTTAAATATAATTTTTGACAAGTTTATAAGTTAAATTTTACAAAATAAACTTTTTATTTTGAATCAGGATATAAAAAATTTACATTGGATAAAGTTTTGATATTTTTCTGATAACTTTCATATTTTAATGAATAGTAAAAACACGCTATATTTTAATTAAAAACAACTTTTTTCATCGTAATAATTTATATGGTTAAATTATAATATTGAATGGTTTTAAAGTATAAATAGAATATATTTTTACCATTTAATATAATGTATGTCATTAGCATTGATTTTACATTGAATTCATAGATAAAATCATTTCAATCTTTTGCAATGTTTTAACTTTTAAAACCCGTTTTCTTAATAGTGGGATTAATTTTAAATTAATTACTGCAACTTCTATGTTTTAAATTTTGAAAAATGGATTTCATATTTGGAATCAGTAGGTCCAAATTATGTTAATAGGCTACTTTTTATTTTTGGGCAATATGAATAGTAACTACGGTAATTTTTATTTACTTCAGTTAAAGATAAATTGGGTAATTAAGGGTAAACCTAAGATTATAAAATTACCCTAACACATGCCAAAATTATATTGGATGACTAAAAGTCATCCCATATCACCTAAGGGTCGGATTAGATTCATTTTATGGACTTTTGACCATGAAAATAATTTAATTATTATTAAAATCAAAGAAAGTGACAACATGTCACTCTCTTAAATCTTATAAGTATAATAATTTTAATTTAGTGATAAACTTCATGAATGTAAGAACCTGGTTCTTAGCTTTGAGGTACGGGATTCTTCTTTTTCCTTTTCCTTAAGTATTTTTGAGAAAATATGGAAAATGGGGAAAAATCCTAAATTTTGGAACTACACGTCGTGTACTTTTCTACAGACTGTGTACTTTTGGTCGTGTTGGGATGAGTACACGGGGCGTGTAGCCATGTCGGCGACGAGGGGTGTAGGAACCGACTACACACCGTGTAGTGGTACCTTACACGCCGTGTAGTCAGTCGGCAGGCTTAAACAGTAAGGCGGTGGAGTCGCCGCCAGCTGGGCGACAGTACACGCCGTGTACTTGGGAGTACATGTCGTGTACTCATGTCGACAGATGAATAGTGTGGCGGTGCCACCAAATGAACAGTTAAATGAAAGAAGTACACGCCGTGTACTCAGAAGTACACACTGTGTACTTTGTTTTTTAGGCTTAAAACAGGCAGTAGCCTCCTCATTTGGCAGAGAAGACACTTGAGCCAATTTGGAGCCAAAGGAGGAGGTCGGGCCTTTGAAGATCTTTCGGGTGTTCGTCTGGAATCTGATTCGGCTTCAGAAAATCTCGTTGGAACCGCACGGGTAAGCCCTCTCCTCTCCTAGTACCGTTCTTACCAATTCTTTCCCGAGGGGAAGTTATTTACGTTTGAATGGGTTTTGTTCTTCGTCAGATCTACGCTGTTCTTGGGCGTTTCTAGAGTCGGCGTTCGGGTATAACGTTCGTTGGCGTATAAGGTAGGTGGCTTTGTGTTTTTTTTCCAACTGTCGTGCGTTTTTGTGCATTTTCGTGCCACGAACCCATGTTGGGGTGTCGTGTGGCTGAGGTCGTTGCTATATTTAATGCCTATAATTGCATGGGTGGTTAAATTGTGATAATAAAATGCTGGTTGGGATCGTTGCTTGGATCCGGAACCACCCCCGGGGTGTGTTCCACTGTTTATTCGTTTGGCCAGGATACCCGAGGGTATGCCTTTAATGTAGTAATTGTAGAATTGCCTTGAGAGGAATTGCTTGTTTACAGCATTTTGATATGTTGGGCATGGCCCGGTTACCTGTTTAGCCTGAGGGCGTTGTTGTTATTAGTCTGTGGGCATTGTACTGTATTAGCCTGAGGGCGTGACTGTTTTAGCCTGAGAGTTGTCGTTATTCCACCTGAGGGAAACCTTTCGTGCCTAAGGGCTTGACTTCTGTGCCTGAGGGCGACACTTCGTATGCCTGAGGGCGAGAATTCTGTTACAATGCCTGAGGGCGAGATTCTGTATAGCCTGAGGGCGTGGTTCACTATACTAGCCTGAGGGCGAGATACTGGTTGGCCTGAGGGCTTGTTCTTGTTGAGCACAGAATGATACTAAATTAAATGGATTAAATAAATAATAAAATGGAAATTTAATTGTTAAGTTAGTTACTTTCAGTACTGCTTACTTTATTGCATTTTACTATTGCGCACTGTTGTTGCATGCTTACACGCAGTTAGGCATGGGCCTTTGGTGGGTGCCTACTGAGATATATTTCTCACACCCTGTTTGGGTCACGCTTTTCGGCCCAAACATATTACATTTCTGCAGGTGTAGATAGGGGCAAGAGTCCCTATACAGGTACTTGACTATTGCTGAGGAGTAGGAGGGCATGGGACCGGGCCTAGGCTCGCGATGCCGCTGCCAGCTGTTTTGCTTTGTATTGTTGTACTCTGCTTTTGTTGTATCGTATTGATGTATAACATGTTCTGGCTATTTTCTTAGAACATGAGACATGTAGCATCATCATTTATATACTGTTGGTTATATCCACTGCTGTTGTTTATTTCAGTTGTGTATGGTTTACTGCTTCCGCTGTATGTTGTATGTTTTACTTACATTCCGATGCGCTACACTTTGACAAATGAGGGCATAGTTTCCCCACTATCAGACCTGGGCCCTCGCTCCTAGTCATCAGCCTCTGGTGTTTGGGGAAATGCGCTTGAGGTCATGTGGCGAACCGGGTTCGGGGCACCGTTGAGTGGCACCCGGGTCCGGGACGTTACAAAGTGGTATCATATGAGAGTTTTTTTTCTTTGACTTACTATTTGGAGCCATAGTCAGGGATAGGATGGACCGGTAGTTGGTAATAAGCTATGCCCAGGCGTAGCTAACCCGCGTACAGGGAAAAGCCAGTCTACCTCGTATTTTGAAATTTTTTGATTTTGTAAATCTTATAGTTGATATGATTTCACCGTTTGGTGACGCATTTGTATTGTGCTGTTATATTTTATCCATGGGTTCTATTTAGTTGCAACCCGATGAGATGAGGGTATGCCATCTCATGCATCATTTAGGTACATGCTAGAAATCACATGTCATGCATAGTTCCATGCCATGTAGGTGCATTAGACATTGCATGTTGTTGTGATAGTTGTTGTGCTAGAAAAGCATGTTGTTGTGATAGCTGTACTGATAAAATACTTTCTATTTGATAGGGTAATTTTTGTGTGAGCTGTTCATAGAATGGACGCCAAACTTTGGTGTTTGGGGAGTATGGGCCCCCATTGACTGGAATTTGGTGGATCATTGACTGTTTATTAGTTATAACACAGATAAGATGTCAAACTTTGATTTGTGGGGAGTATGGGCCCACACGGTTCGAAATTTGACACTTAGGTGTTGTTTTACGGTATTTTCTGGGTTCTGGGGATGTTTCTGAGGCATACTGTCTGGAAACCCAGTATACACGCCGTGTAGTATTTCAAACACGTCGTGTATAGCCTTCTGTTCGGGAAGAAAAATGAACTTTTTGAGTACACGCCGTGTAGTCTCTTCCTGTTTCACAAACCGTGTGGGCGACGACACGGGGTAGGGCAAGGCTTGGGTAAAACACGTCGTGTACCGAATGGACACGCCGTGTAGTCTTGTCCGAGGACAGACCGTGTGGACTTAGCCGGGTGGCTGGGGAAACGGGGTGATGTACAGGCCGTGTGCGGGTGTAACACGTCGTGAAGTGTCAATCCGAGTGGTCGGCCGTGTCACAGACGACACAGGCAGTTGGGAAATAACATCGTACACTCCGTGTAGATATTATACACGCCATGTAGTTTTTGTTTAACGGCAGCCGTGTGGCTTCACCGTGCAGAAGGACCCGGGCAGGGGAAGGGAAGTCAAGTACACGTCGTGTATTCAGTGTACAC
This sequence comes from Viscum album, assembly GCA_963277665.1. NCBI lineage: Eukaryota > Viridiplantae > Streptophyta > Magnoliopsida > Santalales > Viscaceae > Viscum > Viscum album. The sequence goes on from OY728133.1 coordinate 1,060,498,039, forward strand.
ACCATGTAGTTTTGTTTTTCAAACTTTGAGATACCTTCTTCCTCTTGTTCCCTTTGTGGTTTCTTCATTTCAGCCTTGATAACTTTGAATCTGAGGCGTGCTTTTGACCATGTAGTGTCATGGCGCCTAGACGACCGCGAGTTTTTCGCCAGGAGAGCGGCGACGATTATACTCCGGAAATGGTGGGTCATGGGCTACCAGTTGATCCTCCAGCAGAGCCAAATGCGGCACCAGCTGCTATACCAGACACAGGTGCGGAGGCGCAGTTCCGTGAAGGTTTTATGCGGTTTATGCAGACCTTTCAGGGAGCACCGCAGGCTGCTACATCTAGGGCTGAACTGACGCGTATCTTTCAGCAGCAGCATCCGCCTACGTTTTCAGGGGATGGCGGACCACAGGCTACGGACTCTTGGCTAGGATCGATGCAGACAATTTTCGAGCATCTTGAGACGTCTCCAGGGCGGAGGGTCAAGCTCGCGACTTACATGCTACGTGATTCCGCCAAGAGGTGGTGGGATGTTACCACCCAGTCAGAGCATCATAGGGACATGGCGTGGGAAGGCTTTCAGGAAGTCTTTTATGAATTTTTCTTTCCCGATATGCTGAGGGCAGATAGATCTCGAGAGTTCATGAATCTGCAGCAGGGCGCTATGTCAGTGATGGACTATTCTGCTCGTTTTACGGAGCTACAGCACTTTGCACCCGTGCTGGTGGGTGATGAGACGCTGAGAGCCAGACGTTTTGAGGACAGTCTTCGGTATGACATCCGAGCGTTGGTGAATGTTTTTAGGTTGCCTACTGTACACGCTATTGTAAATCAGGCGCTGATTTCAGAGAGGAACCTGCGAGAAGCTAGCGGTGTGGGCCAGGGCGGTTCAACACCAGTTACTGGTACTATTTCTACTAACAAGGGGAAGAGACAGATGGACTTCTCTCAGGGTGGCATCACCAGCCAGGCAGTTTCTTCAGGTGTTCCGATTAGGTGCTACCAGTGTGGTAGAGAGGGGCACAAGAGACCGCAGTGTCCACATGACCTAGTGGAGTGTCGAGCTTGTGGCAAGTTGGGTCATCTGCATCGCTTTTGAAGGGTGTTTCTACCAGTGGCTAGTGAGAGGGGTTCTGTGCAGACTCCGCATGCGGGAGCAGGACCAGTGGCTTCTTACCAGTCAGGGAACTGGAACACGTCAGGGCGTGCAGGCAGAGATGGTGGTCGTGGTCGTGGTAGCTAGACACCAGGATCTCAGAGGCAGCAGGGCGGGACAACTCAGGGTAGCCAGGTTGTGTCGCAGGGCCGTGGCACTAGGCAGGCATATGCAGTGCAATAGACCCAGCAGGAGCAGGATCCTGGACCTTCTACAGTCAGAGATACTATTCTAGTAGCTTCTATCTTGTCTACAGTACTTTTTGATACGGGTGCTACGCATAGTTTCATATTTGTACCCGTTGTGGAGAGTCGTGGGCTCGGTGTTTCTTCTTATTCGGATATCACGACGCTAGACACTCCGTTGGGGACTAGGACGGCTGGTGTGCGTCAGTGTAAGGAGTCCCCCCTTGAGGTTAGTGGTTGTCACTTCCTTTGGGACCTCTATGTCCTAGAGATGATGAGCTATGACGTCATTCTCGTGATGGACTAGTTAGTTCTCTTTCAAGCCTTTGTAGAATTCTATCGTCGTAGGGTGCGTTTCACGTCACCAGAGGGCGAAGAGTTTCTATACAAGGGTGAATGGGATGTTCAGGCGAGTCGAGCTGGACCAGAGCATCGTGGGAGAGGTGGAGTCACAGCCCAGATTGCGAGCTTATATCTGGATGATCAGGGGACTTGTCATGCGGATTTCCCTCCAGTTGTTGATCGTTTCAGGGATGTTTTCCCGGACGACTTTGCAGGTCTACCTCCGGTGCGTGAGGTGGATTTCTCTATTGAGCTAGTGCCAGGAGCAGCACCGGTGTCCATTCCTCCTTATAGGATGGCTACACCTGAGCTACAGGAGCTCAAGAGACAGTTAGAGGAGTTACAGGCAAAGGGCTTTATCTGACCCAGTACTTCTCCTTGGGGTTCTCCGGTCCTTTTTGCGAAGAAGGCGGATGGTACCCTCAGACTTTGCGTGGATTATCGGAAGCTGAACCAGTTGACGGTTAAGAACCGATATCCCTTGTCGAGGATTGATGATCTGTTTGATCAGCTTCGTGGAGCACGAGTGTTCTCGAAGATTGACTTGAGATCAGGATATCATCAGCTGCGTGTGAGACCATCAGATATACCGCTTACAGCTTTTCAAAGCAGATATGGTCTGTACGAGTACTTGGTTATGCCGTTCGGACTCACGAACGCGCCAGCAGTTTTCATGACTCTAATGAATCGTGTGTTCCATCTGTATCTTGATTCTTTTGTTGTGGTATTCGTGGACGACATATTTGTGTACTCTCACACTCGACATGACCACGCCACCCATCTTAAGATCGTATTGAGTACACTGAGAGAGCATCAGATATATGTTAATCTCTCGAAGTTCCACTTTTGGATGGACCAGATTCACTTCCTGGGTCATATCATCTCAGAGGCAGGAGTTTCAGTAGACCCAGAGAAGGTGAGAGTAGTAGTTTCCTGGGAGCATCCTAAAAACGTGTTTGAGATACGGAGTTTCTTATGGCTGGCTGGATACTACAGGCGTTTTATACAGGACTTCTCCCACTTAGCAGCGCCGTTGACGGGCTTGACTAAGAAGCGTGTGAAGTTTGTTTGGTCGGAAGCTTGCGAGACATCTTTTCAGGACCTGAAGGGAAGGTTGACTTCAGCACCGATCCTGATACTCCCATAGCAGGGGAAGAGCTATACAGTTTACTGTGATGCATCAGGGATTGGGTTGGGATCAGTTTTGATGCAGGGCGACCGAGTTGTTGCGTACGGGTCTCGGCAGTTGAGGCCACATGAGAGGAATTACCCGACGCATGATCTCAAGTTGGCTGCAGTTGTGCATGTGTTGCGCTGTTGGAGACATTATCTGTTGGGAGAGCATTTTGTGGTTTTCACTGACGACAAAAGCCTCAAGTATATCTTTACTCAGCGTGACCTGAATCTGAGACAGAGAAGGTGGGTCGAGTACCTACAGTCCTTCGATTTTGAGCTTACCTATACGCCCAGTAAAGGTAATGCAGTAGCTGATGCACTGAGCAGGAAGACTCAGATGCAGGCAGTACAGGAGGTCAGTGGTGATTGGGAGCTCATGGCGTTGTTCTCTGAGATGCATCTGGAGGTGCATGAGGGTCAGGGGCAGACTTATCTTTCATCTTTAGCTGTGACATCTACCCTCCTGGACAGAGTGAGGATGAGACAGCTATCAGATTCAGAAGGCCTAGTTCTACGGGAGTCGGTGGCAAGTGAGGACCCTCCTCCTGGTTGGACGATAGGCGATGACGAGGTTTTGTGTTTCCATGGACGAGTATGGGTTCTAGGGGATATACGCGAGGAGCTGATGCGGGAGATTCATGCTTCATCTTGGGCAGTTCGTCCCGGGGTTACCAAGATGTACTGTGACTTGAGACGTCAGTACTGGTGGCCGGGTATGAAGAGAGAGAAAGCTGGTTTTGTTACGAGGTGTTCCACCTGTCAGCAGGTGAAGGCGGAGCATCAGAGACCAGCTGGACTGTTACAGCAGTTACCCATTCCGGAGTGGAAATGGGATGATGTCGCGATGGATTTCGTGATTGGGTTACCAAGGTCACCTCGTGGCAATGGCGCTGTGTGGGTTGTTGTGGATAGACTCACGAAGGTAGCTCACTTCTTGCCGATCAAGGAAACCTTCGGTGTTGACGAGCTCGGAAGGCTGTATATCCGAGAGATCGTACGTCTTCATGGGGTCCCTCATTCTATCGTTTCAGATAGGGACACCTGCTTTACGTCTCATTTTTGGCAGGGTTTTCAGAGGGCGCTGGGTACTCAGGTGCTTCTGAGCACAACATACCACCCTCAGACAGATGGCCAGTCAGAGCGAACGATATAGGTGCTAGAGGACATGCTGCGTGCATGCATCCTAGACTTTGGGGGCTCATGGGAGAAGCATATACCCTTAGTCGGGTTTGCTTATAACAATAGATTTTAGGCGACTATTGAGATGGCACCATACGAGGCTTTATACGGTAGGTCGTGCCGATCACCTTTGTGCTAGATAGAGACAGGTGAGACAGCTTTACTAGGGCCACAGCTCATGCAGGAGACATCTGAGCAGGTCCAGTTGATTCAGAAGCGGATGGCTACCGCGCAGTCTCATCAGAAGTCTTATGTTGATCGCCGCAGACGACCTTTGGAGTTCGTGGTCGGGGATCAGGTTTTCTTGCGTGTTTCGCCGAGGCTAGGACACAAGCGGATCAGGAGGCAGGGTAAACTTTCACCGCGGTATGTGGGACCATTTGAGATTCTTGAGAGAGTCGGGCTGGTTGCCTATCGGTTGTGGTTACCGCAGCGGTACCGATCCATGCACGACGTCTTCCACGTATCTCAGTTGTGTCACTATCATTCAGACTCGTCTCACACCTTTCAGCCAGAGGAGGTTGAGTTGGAGGCAGATGCGTCCTTTGAGGAGCATCCGATTCGTATCGTTGATAGGAGCACGAAGGTTCTCCGAGACCGGTCAGTTCCTCTCGTACAGGTGCTATGGCAGCATAGCCGAGTGCAGGACGAAACCTGGGAGCGGGAGACCGACGTACGTGCTCAGTGGACGGAGTTGTTCACAGCTATATCTTCGCCACCCTTGGAAGGGAAATTCGGGGACGAATTGCTATAAGGGGGGAAGTTTGTAAAAACCTGGTTCTTAGCTTTGAGGTACGGGCTTCTTCTTTTTCCTTTTCCTTAAGTGTTTTTGAGAAAATATGGAAAATGGGGAAAAATCCTAAATTTTGGAACTACACGCCGTGTACTTTTGGCCGTGTTGGGATGAGTACACGGGGCGTGTAGCCATGTCGGCGACGAGGGGTGTAGGAACCGACTACACGCCGTGTAGTGGTACCTTACACGCCGTGTAGTCAGTCGGCAGGCTTAAACAGTAAGGTGGTGGAGTCGCCGTCAGCTGGGCGACAGTACACGCCGTGTACTTGGGAGTACATGTCGTGTACTCATGTCGACGGATGAACAGTGTGGCGGTGCCGCCAAATGAACAGTTAAATGAAAGAAGTACGCGTCGTGTACTCAGAAGTACACACCGTGTACTTTGTTTTTTCGGCTTAAAACAGGCAGTAGCCTCCTCATTTGGCAGAGGAGACACTTGAGCCGATTTGGAGCCAAAGGAGGAGGTCGAGTCTTTGAAGATCCGCCGGGTGTTCGTCTGGAATCCGATTCTGCTTCGGACGATCTCGTTGGAACCGCACGGGTAAGCACTCTCCTCTCCTGGTACCGTTCTTACCAATTCTTTCTCGAGGGGAAGTTATTTACGTTTGAATGGGTTTTGTTCTTCGTCAGATCTACGCCGTTCTTAGGCGTTTCTGGAGTTGGCATTCGGGTATAACGTTTGTTGGCGTATAAGGTAGGTGGCTTTGTGTTTGTTTTCCAACTGTCGTGTGTTTTTGTGCATTTTCGTGCCACGAACCCATGTTGGGGTGTCGTGTGGCTGAGGTTGTTTCTATATTTAATGTCTAGAATTGCATAGGTGATTAAATTGTGATAATAAAATGCTGGTTGAGATCGTTGCTTGGATCTGGAACCACCCCCGGGGTGTGTTCCACTGTTTAGCCGTTTGGTCAGGATACCCGAGGGTATGCCTTTAATGTAGTAATTGTAGAATTGCCTTGAGAGAAATTTCTTGTTTACTGCATTTTGATATGTTGGGCATGGCCCGGTTACCTGTTTAGCCTGAGGGCGTTGTTTTTATTAGCATGTGGGCATTGTACTGTATTAGCCTGAGGGTGTGACTGTTTTAGCCCGAGGGTTGTCGTTATTCCGCCTGAGGGCAACCTTTCGTGCCTGAGGGCTTGACTTTTGTGCCTGAGGGCGACACTTCGTATGCCTGAGGGCGAGAATTATGTTACAATGCCTGAGGGTGAGATTCTGTATAGCCTGAGGGCGTGATTCACTATACTAGCCTGAGGGAGAGATATTGGTTGGCCTAAGGGCTTGGTGTTGTTGAGCACAGAATGATACTAAATTAAATGGATTAAATAAATAATAAAATGACAATTTAATTGTTAAGTTAGTTACTTTCAGTACTGCTTACTTTATTGCATTTTACTATTGTGCACTGTTGTTGCATGCTTACACGCAGTTGGGCACGGGCCTTTGGTGGGTGCCTACTGAGATATATTTCTCACACCCTGTTTGGGTCACGCTTTTCGGCCCAAACAGATTACGTTTCTGTAAGTGTAGATAGGGGTAAGAGTCCCTATACAGGTACTTGACTGTTGCTGAGGAGCAGGAGGGCATGGGACCAGGCCTAGGCTCGCGATGCCACTGCCAGCTGTTTTGCTTTGTATTGTTGTACTCTGCTTTTGTTGTACCGTATTGATATATAACATGTTCTGGCTGTTTTCTTAGAACTTGAGACATGTAGCATCATCATTTATATATTGTTGGTTATATCCACTGCTGTTGTTTATTTCAGTTGTGTATGGTTTACTGCTTCCGCTGTATGTTGTATGTTTTACTTACATTCCGCTGCGCTACACTTTGACAAATGAGGGCATAGTTTCCCCACTATCGGACCTGGGCCCTCGCTGCTAGTCGGCAGGCTCTGGCGTTTGGGGAAATGCGCTTGAGGTCATGTGGCGAACCGGGTTCGGGGCACCGTTGAGTGGCACCCGGGTCCGGGATGTTACAATGAAACTTCGAACATGAATAGTCTCTAGAAAGCTAACAAAATTATCTACATCATGAGAATTTATTTAGAATTTTTAGGGATTAAATAATTGTCATTAATGGTGACACAATAGTGATGCAGAAATTGTTTATTTAGTGAAAAATCAATAATATAGTTTTTATTAAAATAACAATAGCTATCAAAAGGACCAGAAACTTGACCAAACATTATTGGTCGAATATATCTATACACTAATCATCCAAGGGTCGATTTGTGGACCATTTGGAGCCTTATAAAGCCGATTATGACATTTATATTATTTTATTTTAAATGATGTCAAAGATGTCACCTTCATAATTTAATAAATATAACAATTTAAATTTTGTGATTTTAAGATGATAAACTCAAGTAAGAATATTATTATGAAATGTATTATATTTATCTTCATCATATGATTTTATTTTAAATTTTTATGCAACAAATAAGTATATTAAATAATTATACAAAAATGTTGTAGTAATTATTTTATTAAGAGATATACCAAATAAAAGGTTTTAAAAATATTAAAATAAATATTATATGAACTATTTAATGTGCTCCACTAATTTTCTAGATAAATATGACATGTTAGGAATCTATTAAAGCTTTTAGTTTGAACATATCTTCTGTGAGGATTTTATTTAAATTCAAATAAATCAATAATGTCAAAATTGACAATATTGTTATTTTATAAAAATTACATATTATAAAATTGTTTAAAAAATCAAAAAAATATTTAAAAATTATAAATTAAATTTTATATTGTCGACAATGTAATAAAGCATACAATTATGGACAATTCACAACATATAAGTAATTATTTATAATGATTTAAAATTTAGAATATTATTACCACAAATAAAATTAAATAGATTATATAAGGATAAATCAAGTTGATAATGTTTAAAATAAATTCTCAACTTCTCAAAATTTTATTGGTTGATGAGATTACAACCATATCTCATTTAATCTTCGGATTTGAGTAATTTTGGAGGTTTTTATGTGGGGTTTGAATTTATATTAAACTAATATTTTTGAGGATTCCAAAGGTGCCCCTCTCCTCCCTTATAAAAGGGCACCTCCTCCCTCTCATCTTTACACAACTTTGAGCATTCAAGCTCGGCCAACCCATGCCCATTTACCTTCTCAACTTCCCTATAAATATTCTAGAGGTCCTGATCTTCTTCAAAGATCAATTTTAGTGCCCTAAAAGTAGGTTTCAAAGAGGCGTGTCGAAGAAGAGGAGGTTTGGATACGTACGAAGTATATCGGAACTAAGGTAATAGATAATTATTCCAATCTCATTCTTATTCGAGATTGTTTATTCGTAAGTATTTACTGGTGTTATGTTTATTATCCATACCCATATGTTCTAAAAATGTTTTCATAAAATGTTTACTTTTCTTCCATGTATGTTTAAAGTCATTTTTACCCTTTTTTACTTTTACCGCATCATATGGAAGGAATATTTCTTTTGTTTACCATATGAGATACTTTTTGACTTTTCCGACAAAAGTACAAGGAGAATGTTTTTTTTAACTTATACGGTGTGAACAGATTTTTACGGTTTCATAACGCCTTATTTTCATGAAGATTACTCTACAAGATTTAATGATTATTTTCAACAAAATCCTTTTATTTTAAAATTGAATGGAATTTTGTGAAAAGAAAACGATTTTCAAGAAGAAAGGATATTTTCCTCAAGAATTCATTTCAAGTGTTTTGTCAAAACTATTTTCCATCTAAAATGACATTGTTTAGTATGATTATGTTTCAAGTATAATGTCTCTATTATTTAAATGGTTTGATTCTTATAATGATGAAATGATATCCATTTGTTTTATATGGATTATGTTATGATGGGATGATATTTATGAAACTCATTTTATTCGTTTGGGTTATTATGAATGATGTATGTTTATTTTGTAGCACAAAAAAGAATGATTTCATTATGAGATGGGTGGGACCTATATCTTCCTCCAATGCATTGGGTAAAGATTTATATCTCATGAGATAAACATGGCTGGAATGGAAAGTAAATCTGGTTCGGTAATACAGGGCTGGAACGACATGTAAACCCGATTCAGTAAGGGACTTTGTCCACTAAGATGGTTTTGCCAGCAATGTCTTGGCTACTATGGAAATCATAACATGTGCTTAATGATTTCCATAATTACATGCTTTATTCTCATGCTATTTTATCATGATTGGTGATTCATTATGATCTATGTCTTACGTACTGCCATGTTTTATGTCATTGCTCAAGATTTTTATGTTTAAATATTATGTTCATGTTTTGAAGTTCAAATGTATATGGTTTGTTTTATTTTCTCCATGCTTACCCTTACTGAGCATTTGAGCTCACCCTTTATATGTTTTCTTTTCCCCAGGATATAAAGAAAAATTTTAGGTAAGAAAACAAAAGGGGAAGATCTTTATGGGAGATGTTGAAGATCTTTCACCATTATTAGAAGATTATGTTTCGATTTTCCAAAAACACTAAACTATTACGATCCTTGAGTGTTGGTTTTTGTTATGTATTAAGTATTCCGCAAAAGTAATGTAATGTCCATGTACATCAAACTTTGGGTCTCTACATTGTTTCCCACTCGTTCAAGCACTTTGAATGGACCTTCAGCTTGTGGTGTCAGCTTGCTCTTCCTTTTGGATGGAAATATCTCCTTGCGAAGGTGAATCCACACTTTATCACCAGGTTGGAAAATAGCCTGCTTCTGATGCTTGTTTGCCCACCTCTTGTATGCTTCATTAGACTTCTCTATTTGAGTACGAATAGATTCATGGAGCTTCTTCGTCTGCTTTTTCTTCTCCTCCGCATCAATATTCACCTGAAAATCAAGAGGCAAAGAGCATAATTCTATAGGAGTGATTGGATTGATGCCATAAACCACTTCGAATGGAAAATGTCAAGTGGTAGCACGAGTTATTGGATTGATGCCATAAACCACTTCGAATGGAGAATGTCGAGTAGTAGCACTGGGAGATCTATTGTATGCAAATTCATCTTATGCAAGTTGCAAATCTCAATCTCTCATGCTCTTGTACACCAATGTTCTCAGAATAGTGCCCAATGTTCGATTGGTAACTTCTCTTTGCTCATCTGTTTGAGGGGGATGGGATGTGCTGAAAAGAAGTTTCGTACCGAATATCCCCCATAATGTCCTCCAAAAATGGATAAGCAATTTTCTGTCTCTATCTGAAACGATGCTGCGAGGAATTCCATGAAGGCGAACAATTTCTTTGAAAAACAATTTGGCCACTTTCACCGCATCTTCAGTTTTATGACAAGGTATGAAATGAGTCATCCTAGAAAATCGATCAACAACAACCATTATTGAATCTTTACCTCGCTGAGTCTTTGGTAAAGCCATAATGAAATCCATGTTGAGATCTTCCCATGGCTGCTCCGGAATAGGTAACGGAGTGTATAAACCAGACATGAAATGACTCTTTTCTCTTTGACATGTTCCGCAACTCGAAAGAATAGCTTGGACATCTGATTGCATCTTCGGCCAGTAGAAATGCTCTTTTAGTATCTCCAAGGTTTTATGGATGCCAAAATGACCAGCAAGTCCCCCTTCATGTGATTCCTGAATGAGAAAGTCCTTGTAATTACCCTTTGGAACACACAACTTGTTTCTCTTAAAGAGAAACCCATCATGTACAGAATAATCTTCCACAAATTCATCTTGACATTGGATTAAAATAGAATTAAACTCCATATCATGCTGGTAATCTTCTCTCATAAGCTGAAATCCAAGAATTCGAGCATCTAGAATGGTAAGTAATGCATACATTCGAGATAAAGCATCTGCCACCAAATTATCTTGCCCTTTCTTGTATTTTGACACAAATGAGAATGATTGTAAGAATTCCACCCACTTTGCATGCCTCGAACTCAGCTTGTGTTGACCATTGATGAACCTCAATACCTGATGGTCAGAATGAAGAACAAACTGCTTCGGTCACAAATAATGAGACCAATGATCTAGGGCTCTTATAACCGCATACAATTCCTTATCATAGGTGTTGTAATTCCTCCATGAATCATTCAGTTTCTCACTGAAATATGCAATAGGGCGCTTGCTTTGGATGAGAACAACGCATATCCCAACTCCACTTGCATCACATTCCACTTCAAAGACTTGATCAAAATCAGGCAACGCCAAAACCGGTGATTCACACAACTTTTTCTTAATGATTTCAAATGATTCATTTGCTGCCTTTGACGACTCAAATTTCCCCCTTTTCAAGCATTCAGTGATAGGTGTCATGATAGTGCTGAAATTGGAAACAAAGCGACGATAAAAAGATGTCAAACCGTGGAAACTTCTTACTTCAGTAATGGATTCTGGTTGTGGTCAGGACTTGATTGATTCCACTTTTGATTCATCCACCATGATGCCTTCTTTGGTTACCACATATCTCAAAAACACCACTTCTGTTGAAAAGAACTCGCATTTTTCAAGCTTCCCATATAGCTTTTGTTTCCGTAGAACGTCAAATACCCGCCGAAGATGATCCACATGGCTCTCCACATCCTTGCTGTAAATCAAAATGTCATCCAAATAAACAACCACAAATTTACCAATAAATTGTTTCAGAACTTCATTCATGAGTCGCATGAATGTGCTAGGAGAATTTGAGAGGTCGAATGGCATGACCAGCCACTCAAACAATCTGCCTTTAGTTTTGAAGGCCGTTTTCCACTCATCCCCTTCCTTCATTCGAATCTGGTGGTATCCACTACGAAGATCAACCTTCGAAAAGATTGATGAACCATGTAATTCATCAAGCATATCATCGAGTCGTGGGATGAGATACCTGTATTTGATGGTAATATTATTGATAGCTCTAATATCAATGCACATGCGATACGTATCATCTTTCTTCGGCACCAATAATGCTGGAACAGAACACGGGCTCATGCTTGCTCTTATAAAGCCTCGATCCATCAACTCGTCTACTTGCTTCTGCAATTCCCTTGATTCTCCAGGATTACACCGATATGCTGGTTTATTTGGCAATTGTGCACCCGGTACAAGATCAATCTAGTGTTCAATGCCTCTAAATGGCGGTAATCCAGCTGGAAGATCATTAGGAAAAACATCATGATATTCCCCAATTAAGGAATGAGCTAACGGATGTTGATGACTCTTCTCCTCATGGCTTGACTTTTCCATCATCAATAAAGCAAAAACTGGCTTTTGCTTATTTATGGCTTTCTCCACTTGAGCTTTGTTGATAAAGAGACTACCTTTGGGCACTTCTGGAACATATTTTTCTTGAAGAGTTTGGGACAACTTCAAAGGAGCAAGTGTGATATTCTTTTCCCCAGATCGAAAAGAATATGTGTTCTTCCTCCCATCATATTTCACTTCCCTGTCAAACTCTCAAGGCCTACCCAACAACAAGTGACAAGCATCCATAAGAATAACATCACACAATACTTCATCAGCATAGTTCTTACCAATGGAGAATGAAATCAGAACCTGTTTGTTGACTTGGAGTGTGCTCCCATTGTTCAACCATTGCAATTTATACGAGCCAGGATGATTCTGAGTTGGAAGCTTCAATTTCTCCACTAGTGTTGTTGAAGCCACATTTGTACAGCTTCCACTATCAATAATCACCATGCATACCCGCTGATTAATGGTGCAGCGAGTTTGGAACAAGTTTTCTCTTTGATCTTCTTCCGGGTAGATTTGAGCTTGCAAAACTCTTCGTAGCACCAGTATATTTCCCACATCAGCTTCTTCCACAACATGTTCCTCATTTTCAGATTTTTCACCATCATGTTCATCCTCTTTGATTGCCTCTTCAATCTCTCCAATCTCCTTAATAGTAATAATCTGATTGTTAGGGCAATTGGCCTGAAAATGACCATACCCATGGCATTTGAAACACTTTCGATTCCCACGTTCAAAAGAGTTGAACTTCCCTTTTGTTTGTTTCATAGCCTTCTCTTTCCCTTTATCCATCATCTTATTCCTTCCAAATTCCTTCTCACTAACACCAGATTTATTAGAAGAAATACTCTTATAAAAAGTTGTACCTCTATTGAAGTTTTTGAGCGCCGGTGCCTTTGAGGTCCACTTTTTCTTTTCCACCTTGATCATCATCTTGCAAACATCATCAAGTGAGCAGAATGGTTGCAACCCCACTGAATGTGCAATTTCTTCATTTAATCCACCCAAAAACCTTGCAATTGTTTGCTCTTTATATTCTGGAACATCACTTTGCATCAATGAACGATCAAATTCCCGAATGTACTCTTCAACAGATTTATCTCCTTGTCACAGGCTATGCATTCGGAAATAAAGATCGTGCTTATAATTCTCCGGCAGAAATCGTCTCCTCAAAAGCTTTTTCAACTTCTCTCATGAGCGTATTTTGCCTTTATCGTCACCTTCCCGCTGTTTCTTCAGATTTTCCCACCAAAGAGATGCATAATCTTTAAATTTCAGAATGGCTACCTTGCACTTCTTCTCATCAGAACAATTCTTAAATTCGAAGAATCGTTCAATTTCCCGCATCCAATCCAGAAAATCATCTGGATTCATACTCCCATAAAAATCTGGAATGTCAATCTTCAACCCTCTTTCAATATCTTCATCATCTCTTCTTCTTCGCATATCCACCTCTAAATCACTAGAATCATCACCATTTGTGTGATCTTCATAAAATGGTGTCAGATTGCACCTATTATGTGGTGATGGACGTCGGGGATGCCGCTTCGGTGGAGGGGAGTCAGGTCGTCGCGCTCTCAATAGTTGAGCAAGTTGCTCACCAATTTGAGTAATTTGCGATTGTAGCTGTGCGTTAGCTATTTCTCATGGAGCAGGAGGAGTAGAAGAGCCGCTCTTGCGAGACATGATGGAGAGTAACAAGAAGGATGCGATAGAACTTACTCGTCGGAACCGCGCCTCTGATACCAATTGATGCATCGCCAGAAGCTCAAAACGAGTAAGTGAAGAGGAGCAGCGTAATGTAGCCGAATTGACCAAGGCTTAAAGGCAATGTCACCCGCCAAGGTCACTCCACGCTTAAAGACAAAGTCACCAGCATTGGAGTTGCACCACCAATTCCGGGCAAAGGGAAAAGGCTAAAGCAATAGGACAGCACAATAAGCTTCCAAAATCCGTCACATTCAAGCATCCCCATTACAAAGGGGTGAAAATACAATATAAAGACAAAATAAAGAAAGGAAAATACTCCAATTCGAGTTACAAGACATGAGGAACCCAAAAGGCACATAAAAAACACAAAAATAACACTTTTCCATGTCATTTAATGATCCCACTAGCCAAAGTAGCGGGATTCCCTCTTAATGATACTTTTCTCCACCTTCTCTCTCCTCATTAGTGTGCAGCTACGAATTTCCATCATTTGCCATGTAGATAAATGATTTTGGGGCCCAAATAAGTGTGTTGGGCCCCACCATGGTGTTGTATGTCAAGAAGTGCGGGGTGGTCCAATTCGAATAATAATTGGGCTTAAAATTTTTATCAAGTCCAAAATTATTCTCCTTGGACTGAATCTGATCCATATCAGAGAGACTTCAAGGAGGATCCTACTAAGTATATTATTATACTCACCCTACGTATATATAAACTATATTTCAAGTCACTTGGAGCAAGTTGGAGATCAAGTTGGTTACTATTAGCTCAGGTTTTTGTAGGAGTTGTTGAGGCTTCGTGGTCGTTGTCGTTTTACTTTCTTTTAGTACTTACAGTTTCCTTTTCAGTTGTGATAGTCTTTGCATGACATTACATATACGTACTTGGGTTTTCTTTTATATTGTAATTTGAACAGGAGTTGGTAGGTGTCTATCTTATCTCTCGCATCCGCATGTTTTCTCTTAGAGGGTAATGTCTCTCATCGGTGTGTTTGTTATACCCTTGGTGTTAGTCGTCAACCCGAGACCTACTGGAGGTGAGACTCAGAGGTCATTATCTCTCTTCTCACATTACCAGCCCAGGAGAGGTACATCTTGTGGGGAGGGGGTCGTGACACCATCATTGCTTTTTATCCCTTACTACTACCACCCTTTAGATACTGTTCTTCCTAGAGCTCAGCTGCATCCGGGTCAGGCTCCCTCTTAGAATACCAAGATTCATTAGAGACATTTCAAACATCATCATCCATTCCCGATAGCATTGAAAAAATATTCACATCCCTAATGATCGGTTTAGGATTATGTAGAGATATCCATGTTGTTTCTTGCCCCTTTTTTAAATTCCCTTTTCTTTCAGCTTCATTTGGACAGTGCCCATTATGGTCAACTCCTTTTCGATCAGCCACGGTTCGATCCAATTTGTGTGGTTCTTGAGGGTCACAGGCCCCATGTGATTCCCCTCCATGGTCCCGTCATCTAGGACCCATTTGGTTCATTGAGACATTCCAAGAAAGTGAGTTTTTGGGCCCTTCCTTTTCATTCAAAGGTCAATAGACTCCTGCAGCATTTATCATAGGGGTTACCAATATTATTACATCTCTTACAATACTCAGGTTGCCTTTCATAATCCACAAGCAAATCAAATCCGGGATCATCAGCAATTAAAACCGGCGTTTTAATAAGTGGCTAACTAAGATCCGCCTCCACCAATAGATGAGCAAAGTGCCCATATCTGGCTTTTACAGTCTCCTTATCCATCTTACTTGGGATGCTGAGCCAACATCCCATAAAATTTTGGGTTTCAAAAAAACCAACTCATTTCATGAATCCAGATCCAAATGTGAGTAACAGTGTTCTTCACATTCAAGGGATTAAAAAGAGGCTCTAGATTTCAAAGTTACGGATGGAAAAACAATATGAAAGTATCCCCTTCCAATGGAAGTGATTCTCCAATTGTCAAATCCCCAAGAGTTAACGAGGCGGGCCCTTAAATTAAGGAGATTCAACCAGTTTACTTTCTCTAGCAGAGATAAACGGGCAAATAATGGAATGCTTACATTCATCCAGCCTGTCTGCAAGGATGCTATGGCTCGCGTCAATGAAGGCTATGTTAGCTTTCTTCTTAATCTTCTGGGAAAAAGCATTGGAGTCAATCTGCAGCCCATCAAAGGTTCTGTTGTTAAGGTTATGCAGCATATCCTTTGCATTCTGAAAATCAGGACCAGAATCGACAACATGTGGCACCACGATGCTCATAGAAGGAATAGCAGTCTCCTTCAGCAGTCTCCACATCTATCGTCTTCCCGATATCTTCCGCATCAATCCTCTTCTCGGTTGCAGTGGAAACCCTAAACCCAGTTCTGTCGGTCGAACAACCCTCCGGGACGACATCCATGGCAGCATCACTAACAAGAACTTGTTTCCCCTTCGATTTGAGAAAATTTGCATCATTCGAAGCTATCGAGACCACTGGACGCGAGGCGCTTCAGAGTCGCCATGGGAGTCGCCGGAGGCCCGCCTCCCGATCGCAAGCAAATCAGCATAATATAAATAACAATTAATAATATAATTTTTTATATAATTAATAACTAATAATATAAATAATAATCACTAATGAAATAATTAATAATTATTAATAATAAGTGATAATATATTTAATTATTAATGAAAATAACTAAAAATATGCAATTAACAATTATTAACTTAATTAATAATATAATTAACAATTGATTATTAACACTTAATAATAAATAATTAAAAGCTGTTCACAATTAATAATCAAAATCTCACAAAAGTCCATGGATATAACCCCAACATTAAAAATATTATTAATATAGTTAATAAGGTAAAGTCCATGGGTTTGCGATTTACTGTAATTTTCTTCTTTGTGTCGTGTACCGCTCTCGCGGTTGTACCCAATTTTTAAATAATAATTAATAATATGATTAATAAGATAATTAACAATTAACAACTTAATTAATAATATAATTAATATTTAATGATTATAATAAAATTAATAATTAATAATTAACAATTAACAATTAATAACTCAAAAAATTAATAATATATTTAATAAGATAAATAATAAAATAATATGATTAATATATTTTTTTAAAAAAAGTACGATCTGGGGACCCTTTTATTAAATAAAAACAGGAATCCCTCTTCTAAACAGGGTAGAAAGGAAACCCGAACATGACGCAAAGGCCCAAAGGGCAAAAACCCAAAGCAGAATGATTTAAAGACCCAACGATCTGAGGGCCGAAGCAAGACCCAAAGGTCCATAAGAGTAGACAGAATCATGTCAGGACACCAGACGAACGTCACCCCCACCCTGACAATGGAAATCTCACCCTGGATCCAAATCGAGAGAAGCCCCCCCCCCCCCCACCCCGCTATGAAGCAAGTCACCCCTCCATCCATAGAGTGCGAGGAGGGTTGGATGATAGGTGTCAGCACACTTACAGCTCTTTCGAGCCGCCCACCCGGTGATGTTAGTGTGGTCTTTGCTTACAACAATTGCTTGATGATTTGCAACCACATACTGGAATCAAAAGTGGAAAGATGCATTTCAAGGCACCCTTCCATCTAGCATGGTAAACTAGGTGGACTGAAGGTTGAATGATAAGTGCCAGCATGTTTATCCCTCCAAACGAGGTCGCCCACCCGGCAGTACCTACCCGCGCCGCCAACCTATCGCACTGATCCGAATGTCATGTCCTTGACACTTCGCCAACTGCACAAGAATGATGATCTGAAGGTCAAGATGCCCTAAGGCACATGGTCAAAGACCAAAAAATAGATTTGATGGTCTGAGGCTCAAAACACCCAAATTTGATTGCAAAACACGATCCAAGTCGTTGTCACCCCTATCAAGCCTCTCTGTCGAATAAACCCACCATTTTCACCCATCAACGCCACACGTTGTCGCCTGCTGAAGCCGAACCACCAACACCACTCAAGAAAAAACAAATTAATAATAAAATTAGTCTCAGAGACAAAGGTGTGGGAAGCATATTATAATGGTAAACCCCTATTGTTTTCATAATCCATGTTGTGTGTGGTGACCTATCACATCATGGCATGCTAATGAGAATAATTATATTAATAATAAATTTGATTCTTTGAAAAATGTGTGGGAAGCAAATTAAAGTGTTTTTTGGGAACTCAAACCTAGAATTGCTTCCAAATCCCTAATACAAAATGCATTATAGGATTGCCACTTTTGCTCGACCACTAAAGGCCAGGTCTCAATAGCCTACTGTGGCCACTTTTGGAAGTTTCTATAGCCTCCTCGAGTGCTTATAATGACCGCAAAAAATAGTAGCTATAAAAAATAGAGTAGCCTTTAGCGGCCACTCTTCTCGATCACTAAAGGTAATAATTCTTTTAAAAAAAATTACAGTGTAACCCACACCCCTGTTGCAATATAAATAAAACCATAATGAAATAACATATAGAATTTAAGAATTCCATAATATTTACAAATTATAAGCAATATTTAAAATTTTATAAAATCATATAACGTTTAATCCCTATCAAATCATGCTTCGAGCTCCAGTTGTCATCTCGTAATTGAAAGCCAATTAAATTTAAAGTAAAAAAATTAGTGCAACCAAAAATAAAAAATGCTAAAAAATACAACTCAATTAATTGTTCAACAGTCTAAAGTTAAATTTTACTTAAAATGACAATTTTATACAACAAACATTAAATTATCTACAAAAACACAAGTTTTAATGCTTTAAAATCTATAAAAATGCACTATTTTTCATTTCAAGCAATGCACAATTCGGATTGACATGCGGTCTATTCCTATCTGTCACAAATTAAACATCGTTCATTGTCCTGTTATTTCACAACAATTTGAGGTCGTTTGTTATAGGATTTGACAATATTACTTGTTGTCAATTATTTTTTACTATAAAACTTTTTTTTCACTCATTCTGGTCAAACTGTACATCAGAATGACGTGTGGTCTATTCTTATATATTTGTAACATCTCGTTACGCTTTAAGGTATGCCTCATCCTTTGGTTTTTGGTTTTCAGGATTTTGTACTTATTTGATGTTTGTTGGGTGATTACACCCCATGTAATGTTCGCTAAGCAGAATTCGTGAAACTGGTGCATAACGTGAAATGATTACATGTCGTGTACAATTTACATGACATGAAAAGAAAAAATCATATTTTAATAAAAACGTGACACATTTTTCAATGTAAACGACCTTTGAGGATTTCACATCATGTAATGGGAATACACGATGTGTAAATCTCATGGCCTGTAGGGTTTAAGTGTGGGTCAACTAATTTATTTTTCATCCCACCTGCAGCCTTACCTCTCTCGACCTAGATCCATCCCTAGGCAAATTTGGAGATCTCCAATCCCTCTGAATCATCCGTTTAGTGATTGATCATTGTGTTGGTTGCAGTGGGTCTCTCTGGGTAAGTGGTCTTCCTGCCTCTTCTGTTCTCTATTTCTTTCCTCCTTGGAGTTTGATAGATCATCTGACAACTGATGGATCTAAACTCCATGTTGTTGAATCTTGATTCTAGGTTGTGTTCCTAGATATTTTGTGCCTTCATCCTTCATTAGTGAGTCTTGTTACAGGTGTTAATTTTCACGATTAATGGAAGGTGGTTCCTTTTGAGTTTCTCCATATAAGTAAACCTCGATTTTCTTGATTTGATTTAAATTTATTTCAATTAATTTATGAAAAACCCAATTCGAGATGAATTGGAATTGTGATTTGAATTGGCATGGAATTTTGGAAAAAAACCTCCAATTCCAATTGAATTAGAATTTCAGGCATATTTTGAAATTGATGAAATTGGAGAATTGACTTGAGAATCATTTTGAGAAAATTGGATTAAATTGAATTGATAAAAATCTATGATTGGTTTTGTTTTGAAAAGGCATGAATTGATGAAAAACTGAGGTTTTGGTTTTGAAATTTGAATTGGCATATTGAAACTGAAAATTTGGAAATTGATGAATTTCCCATTGCTGACTGATTGATTGAGCACATGCGAGGCGGAGTAGTTAGTGGGTTATTTGGGACAAGAATTCTAGGATGATTATTCCTAAGTAACTAATTGACAATGACAACCCTAAAAAATATAGTTAGGTAAATTGTATCCTTAATGGGATGTTAATTAGTCTTATTCGACCTGAGCCTCAGAGATTTGTATACACATATTTCCATGATCACTTATATGAGATGTGTGAGGATCCTATAATTAAAATTTATCATACGGTATGGCAGATGTCCAAGGTGCTTATTGTGATTATTTTGATATATATATATATATGTCATTGATTATGGAACTTCTTTATTCATTATAATATATTTATATAAAATGATTTATATAAAATTTTTATTTAAGCCATGTTTGTAATGTTCTCTATCATTTTGAAATTAAATAATATTTTTATTTTTAATATGCAATTATATTTCCATGCCCTGTTTTATTAAAATTAAATGCATGATTTGGTTTATTATAATGACATCTATTATGGAAAACTTAGTGATTCTCTACTAGGATTTATAGCCCACACCCTACCTTTTCCTTCGGGCGTTTGTAGATTTTCTTCTTCCATGTCTAAGAAAAGGGAAAGTGCCACTTGGAGGTGGGGGTGTTCTTGATCTTTTCGGAATAGAGTGATGTTTTCTTTGGAATTTTTGAGTTATCTTGTTAGATTTTGAGTACATTATTGATGTACTATTTTGGGTTTTTGATTTACCTAGTTGGTATCTAGTAATTTCTCCCTATGGAGTTTTAAGCATACTAACTTGTGTATTTTCCTCCAATGGCCCGGAGGCCTTCATTTTTTATTGATTTTTGATAATCCGCCTTTCAAGGGGTGAGGTGGAACCCTTTACAAGGCCCATGAGTGTAAGTATTACATGGCCCATAGGCCTTAGAGGAATTCATTGCCCGTAGGCTTCAAACATTACATACAACCCAGACTGACTACTTGGAACTGCTCCTCCCCATCATCTTCATCGTGAAATCATCTCTCCACCTTTGCATGGCTATTCGGCTAGGCTTTCCCGTGCATGCACAGGCTTGTCCCGATGACAGGTGTCATACCCTCTCATTCTTGCAATATGTTTAGCTTCTGCTATGGTGAAAGCTCCTTGCTCCTCCTCCTTCTGAAGCTTATTCCTCGTAGGTTGTCTGGTTTGCATCTGCACTTAAGGTGGCCCAAAGGCCTTGAGGTGGCCCGAAGGCCTTACTGACCTGAAGGCCTGGGTGGCCCGGAGGCCTTAAAGGACTCGGGGACCAAATCGGTGGCCCGAAGGCCCAAACAGGGGCATATTCCCGACTGCTACCGTGCCAAAAAGTGCCTGCTACAGTACCTGCTACAGTACTGCTATAGTACCCGAAAATTACCCCCCACCTGGATTTGATCCCAGGTCTCTTGGATGTACTTAAGGAGTCCTCACCAACTGGGCTGAGGCTCATTTGCAAATGTGTGTTTCTAACACCAACTCCCAGAGGGGGGCCCCCACCGGCCCAAGTGCGCGCCACGTTCCCCAGCTAAGAAATGGATTTGAATCACCCTGTTCATAATACAAATAGTGTTCGAGCCTGGTGGGACTCGATCCTGCGCCATTTAACACGGAGAGAGAGGGGTATAACCAGCGGGTACCACTAGGCTAACACCCCATGGGCATCAAACGTGGGTTGCTAACACCGACTCCCAAAGGGGGGCCCCCACCGGCCCAAGTGCGCGCCACGTTCCCCAGCTAAGAAATGGCTTTGAATCGCCATGTTCATAACACGAACAGTGTTCAAGCATGGTGGGACTCGATCCTACGCCAGTTCCCATGGAGAACGAGGGGTACAACCAGCGGTTACTACTCGGCTAACACCCCATGGGAAAAACGTGTGTTGCTAACACCGAATCCCAGAGGGGGTCCCAACTAGCCCAAGTGCATGCCACGTTCCCCAGCTAAGAAATGGCTTTGAATTGCCCTGCTCATAATACGAACAGTGTTCGAGCCTAGTGGGACTCGATCCTGTGCCAGTTCCCACTAAGAGATAGGGGTACAACCAATGGGTACCACTCGGCTAACACCCCATGGGAAAAACGTGTGTTGCTAACACCAACTCCCGGAGGGGGGCCCCCACTAGCCCAAGTGCGCGCCACGTTCCCCAGCTAATAAATGGCTTTGAATTGCCCTGTTCATAATACGAACAGTGTTCGAGCCTGGTGGGAATCGATCCTGCACCAGTTCCCATGGAGAGCGAGGGGTACAACTAGCTGGTACCACTCAGCTAACACCCCATGGGCGTAACTAACTTGTGTATTTTATCTTCCACTATTTATGTGGAAAATTCATTCCCACATTTATCTTATATGATACCAGGTGCAAGTAGCCGACCAGTGGGGATCAAGAACTCCCTTTGGGCCATGTCGTTGCTGACTTGGGTATCAGGGTACCGGGGTATCTGAGTTGGTTCATGATAAAGTGGCATTAGAGATGCAAGTTAAGAATCTTTCTTTGATGTCAGTATGCAGTTTTGGAATATCTTTTCGGGATGTAGGAGTTAGTTGCGAGTGAGTTCCTAGCCAACTATCATCATAATGAGCCTTAAATCACCATGGGTGGTTTGGGAAAGGCATATTGAGGAATAATTTGATGTATTTATAGTCTTTTACAAGATTTTTATTAGGATAGTGGAATCAAAATATTGTTTTCTTTTTTGATGGAATTAATTTTCCTATTTCTTTTTTTGATTTTTTGATCTGAATATCCTTGTGATGTCTTCAATGTTGTTCATTGATATTGTGTATCATCATGCCTCTAAGAATATGTGTGAATGGGCCCCAGGAGGAAGTTATTGGTGAATCATAGTGAGAAAATCCTCCTGTGGACCATAATCTAGTTGATAATATTGTGTGTGTTGTCTAAGCTCTGGGATAGGCACCTGCACCTATTCATGTTCAGGATCTAGTTGTGGAAGCTCAAAGGGGTGAATCTTGGAATCATGCTTAGGAGATCCTTCTTTAGAATCCACCAATGTTCCAAGGATGGAATGATCCTCAATTGGCTGGTGATTGGTTGAAGAAGATAGAACATTTGTTTGAGTTATTGGAAACACCTGATTCAATCAAGGTGAAATGTTCCAACTTCAAGTTGGAAGGACCTAACAAAAGATGGTGGGAATTAATGGTGATGGAAAAAAATCATGATAGTTTAGAGTAGTAGGACTTTAAATTTATTTTCAATAGCCAGTTATATCCAGAGTCCATGATTCTAGATAAGGATATGGAGTCTTTCAAACTTGAGCAGTCTGACATGAACATGTTGGGGTATGCAGACCACTTTGATGAGCTTGTGTAGTTTTCCCTTGATATTGTATCGAATGAGAAGATGAAGACTCAATAGTTTGATATGGGGCTTCGATATTATATTCATTCTCAGGTTTTCTTGCCTAAGCTCGTTTCTTATACTGATGTGATGGATAGGGCATTGATGTTTGAGTTAGACCTAGATGGTAATTCAAGGTTAACGAGGGTTCCTTTTTCTATCAACAGTAGCTCTGTGAATTCCCATAAAGGGAATAGAAAGCATGATGAGTCTCATGGTGGTTCTCAATAGCAGGGTTCTTCAAGAACTCCTATGATGCCTGGAAGAGGCCCTTTAACCTGTTTCCAGTTTGTAAATCCTGGTCATTCGAAATGGGTTGCACTGAGGCTACCAATATCTGCAACTCTTATGGATGTTCAATACACTTCAATAAATCCATTTATATATTTTCTATCTCATGTAGTGGCGTGGGGTCAATAGAACCAAAAAGTATTGTGGTGAAATCAAATGATTCTGGATCTAAGGGGTTACAACCACATGCATCTAGAATTAAACTTATTTACACAGTGGAAGAGTATCCAGAGAAATATGATATATGGTCTAGTGGATGTGAGAGGTACCATCACTATAAATTTATCTATAATTAATTCTTTAATTGATACTGATGCATCTCATTCATTTATATCTAATCGTATTGTGAACCTGCTAAATATTCCTACAGATCTTTTATCTTATGTGATGAATATTAATACACCCTTAAAAACGAAGAGTGATCGGGGTCTCCATTGTCTTGATTGAGTGTTCTCTTTATCAGAGATTTATCTTACTTGGGATTTTATGGTTCTCGACATGAAACCACATGATGTCATTTTCAGGATGGATTGGATTATTACTAATAAGGCCCACATTGACTGCTATCTTCAACGGGTCTCCTTTACTATGCTCGATGGGGTGAGCTATATCTTTCAGAGAGAATGGGACCCAGGTTCAAGTAGAGCTGGACCTTCTTATCCAGAGTTAGGGAAAGTAATATTAGTGTTTTATTTTTATCTAGAGTGGGAATCTTTGAGTGGTGATCTCCCTCTAGTTATCATTGATTTTCTTGATGTTTATCCTTCTAATTTCTATGGTTTTCCACTAGTAAGAGAGGTGGATTTTTCTATTGATTTAGTGCATGGTACTCAGCTAGTATTTATACCTTCTTACCATAAATAACCAGTAGAAATTAAAGATTTAAATATTTAGTTGGATGATTTGTTAGAGAAATTATTCATATGACTAAGTGTGTCACCTTGGGAAGTTCCTGTTCTCTTTGTTAAGAAAGCTAATGGGACACTTCGACTTTGTGTTGATTACCATAAACTCAACCGAGTTATGGTAAATAAAAATTATCCATTTACATAGATTGATGATCTATTTGACCAGTTTAAAGGGGAAAAGTGGTTCTTAAAGATTTATATTTGGTCTAGTTACCACCAATTGAGAATAAAATAATCTGAAATTCATAAAACCACCTTTTGGATAATGTTTTTCCATTATTATTACCTTTTCATTCCATTTTTTCTAACCAATGATTCTATAGTCTTTATAGAAATGATGAACTGGATTTCCCATGAGTTTCTTGATACATTTGTGGTGGTCTTTGTGGATGACATCCTTATTTACTCTACGTTTGAGGAGGATCATTTTCATCATCTGATAGAATTTATGGAATTATTGAAAAATCATTGACTTTATTCCGAGAAATAGAAATGTCATTTATGGATTCAGTAAGTAAAGTTCTTAGGACACATGGTCTCGGAACATAGTATCTCAATTAACCCTAAAAAGGTGAAAGCTATTATAACATGGGAGAAACCACATAATGGTTTCACGGTTCGGAGCTTCTTGGGTTTAGCGGGGTATTATCACCGGTTCATAAAGGATTTCAAGAAGTTAGATTCTCTAATGACCACTCAAACTTTAAAGGGAGTGAATTTTTCTTGTGATGATAAATGTTATAGTTATTTAATTAAGTTGAAACATTTTTTGAATTCTACACTAGTGTTCACTCTTCTAGTGGTTAGGCAGGGTTGTATGGTCTTCTATGACATGTCAGGTTTGAGTTTGGGTTGTGTTCCTATGTAGAGTGATCATGTGGTAGCCTATGACTCTCGGTAACTAACTAAAAGAGAAGAATTATCCAACCCATGACTTCAAACATGTATTTATGATGCATGACTTTAAGAGTTAGTGGCATTAACTTTTCATATAAATGTTTACTATGTTTTCTAACAATAATATTTTAAGTTACATATTCTATAAAAAAATATTTGAATACTTTCAATAGGCATTGGGTCGAGTTCCTATAATAGCTTGATTTCGACATCACATATACCCTGAGGAAAGGTAATGTCATTGCAGATGATTTGAGAAAGAAACTATCGACCCATTACATGAAATAATTATTAGAAGAGTAGAACTTAATGGATATTTTTTCACAGTTTCATATAGGAGTTTGGGAAACAGGGGAAAAGGTTGTCTTGGATAGTGTTCACTTTACCTCTGCTCTTATTGAGATGATTATTTAGGAACAATAGTTTGATGAAGAATTATTTAAAATTAGGGAATCTCTTTATAGTGGGAAGACTATTGATAAATTGTCATTATACATGGAGGTTATCCTACAGTTTCAAAACTGGTACATTGTTCCTTTACTTGCGAGAAAAGTTGTGATGGGGGATATCCATCATTCATAGTGGTTTGTGCACCCATGAACCACAAAGACATTCTATGAAATTCAGTGATGATTTTGGTGTCCAGGTATGAGACGAGACATCACTAACTTTATTTCACACTTCTATACTTTCCAATAGGTCAAGTCCAAGAATCAAAGACCTTTGAGTTTGATTTAGCCACTTCCACTGATGACTTGGAAGTGAGATGAGATCTCTATGGACTTTATGGTTGAGATTTCATGTACCCCAAGGAAGAATAATGTAATATGGATTATTATCGATAGGCTAACCAAATAGGCTCACTTTATACCCATTAGTGATACAAAAAAAGTAGAGGTGACGATAAATATCTATGTGAAAGAGATTGTTCATTTTTATGGAGTTCCATCTACTGTAGTCACTGATACGTATCCCCATTTTACTTATCTATTTTGAAGGGGCCTTCGGGAGGCATTGGGATCTTATGTGTGTCTGAGTATGACATACCACCCGTATATGGATGGACAGATAGAGAGGGATATATATATTCTTGAGAAAATTCTTCTTCCCTACATCTTTGATTTTTCTGGTGTTTGGGATGACCATTTTGGACTGGTTGAGTTTTCTCATTACAATAGTTACCAGTCAATGACAAAAATGACTCCTTTTGAGGCCTTGTATGGTTGGCCTTGTAAATCTATATTGTGTTGGTTGGAGATAAATGAAAGTCCCTTGGTTGGACTAATATTGGTCCAAGAGACATCAAAAAATATTTAGTTGATTCATCAGAGAATGTTGACAGTGCATAGCTGATATAAATCTTATGTTGAACATCATAATAGACCGTTGGAGTTTTCAGTTGGTGACCATGTGATCTTGAAATTTTCACCTCATTTAGGTCATCAATGGATTGGAAGGAAAGGTAAGATTTATCCTCATTTTATGGGCCATTTTAAGGTTTTTGAGAAGGTTAGGAAGGTTTCTTATCAATTAGAACTTACACCATAGTTGAAATTGATACATAACATGTTCCATGCATCTCAGATTCAGAAGAATATTTCTACCCCATCACACCTCTTGAGTTAGGAGATTCTTGATGTTGAGCCTGATTTTTCCAAGATTGAACACCCAGTCAGGATTGGTGATTTTGAGACAAAGGTGCTTTATGGGAGAATGATACCTTTGGTCCATGTGTTATGGCAGCATGGTTCTGATTTCCATGAGACTTGGGAGAGAGAGACACTGATGAGAGAGTAGTGACCACATCTCTTTGATATGGGAACTTCTGGACAGGATTTCTGGAGACAAAAGGTTTCTATACTGAGGAGTTCTTAACATTCTGTTACGCTTTAAGGTATGCCTCGTCCTTTGGTTTTTTGTTTTTTGGTTTTTTTATAGAAACAGGCCTATTTTCTATCTGTTGGGAAATTACGTGTCGTGTAAAGGAATTACACAACATGTAATGTTCGTCAAGTAGAATCCATGAATCTGGTGTATAACGTGAAATAATTACACTTCATGTATAGTTTACATGACATGAAATGGAAATATAATATTTTAATAAAAAACCAACACATTTTTCAGCGTAAATGACCTTAGAGGATTTCATGTCGTGTAATGGGAATGCACGATGTGTAAATCTCACAAACTATAGTTTTTAGGAATGGATCAGCTAATTTGGTTTTCATTCCACCCATAGACTTACCTTTCTCATCCCAGATCCATCCATATATGATTTTGGAGATCTCCAATCCCTCTAAATTATCTATTCGGTAATAAATCATCATATTGATTGCAATTCATCACTACGGGTAAGCGGTCTTCCTATATCTTTCGTTATCTCTTTATTTCCTCCTTGAATTTTTATATATCATCTTGGGATTGATATATCTAAAATTCATGTTGTTGAATCTTGGTTCTAGGTTGTGTTACTAGATCTTTCATTCCTTCTTCCTTCATTAGTAATCCCCGTTGCAGGTGTTTATTTTTGTGATTAATAGTAGCTGGTTTTGTTTGAGTTTCTCCATCAATTAAACCTTGATTTTATTGATTTTATTTAATTTTTTTTCAATTTATTTATAAAAAACCCAATTTGAGATGAATTTGAATTGTGATTTGAATTGGCATGGAATTTTGGAAAAATCCCCAATTCCAATGGAATTGTAATTTGGGGTGTATTTTTAAATTGATGAAATTAATGAATTGACTTGTGAATAATTTTGAGAAAAAAACGGATTAAATTAAATTGATAAAAACTTGTGATTGGTGTTTTTTTGAAAAGTAATGAATTGATGAAAAACCTGTGTTTTTATTTTGAAAATTGAATCAGTACATTGAAACTAAAATTTTTTCAATTGATGAATTGCCCATTGTTGATTGATTGATTGAGCATATGCAAGCTTGGGTAGTTAGTGGGTTATTTGGGATAATCACACTTGGATGATTACACCCTAGAAACATATTGATGATAAAAACTCTAAAAAAATTTAGTTAGGCAGATATCATCCTTGATGGGATGTTGATAAGTCCTATTTGGCCTGAGCTTGAGGGACATGTGTACACATATTTCCATGATCACTGATATGAGATGTGTGAGGATCCTATAACTAGAAACTATCATATTATATGGAATATGAACATGGTTCTTGTTGTGATGGTTTTTATATTTATATATATATTCCATTGATTATGGGACTTTTTTATTAATTCCAGTATATTTATATAAACTGATTTATATAAAATGTTTATTTAATCCATGTTTGTAATGTTCTCCATCATTTTGAAATGAAATCATATTTTTGTTTTAAATATGAAAATTTATTTCCATGACCTATTTTATTAAAATTGAAATCGTGATTTAGTTTATTATTATAACATCTGTTATGGAACACATGGTGAGACCCTACTGGGATTTATAGCCCACACCCTACCTTTTCCTTCAGGCGTTTATATATTTTCTTCTACAGGTCTAAGAAAAAGGAAAGTTCCACTTGTATGTGGTGGATGGTCTTGTTACTTTGGGATTGGAGTGATTTTTCCTTTAATATTTTGAGTTATCTTGTCAGATTATGAGTACTTTGATGATATACTATTTTGGGTTTTTGATATAACTGTTTGGTTTCTAGTACATTCTCCCTATGGATTTTTTAGCATATTGACTTGTATCTTTTATCTTACATTATTTCTGTGGAAAATTCATTCCCTCATTTATCTTATATTATTCCAAGTGCTAGTTTTCATCCCATGGGTATTGGGAAAGCTCTTTGTGCTATGTCAGTGCTGGATCAAGTATCAGGGTATCCAGGTTGGTTCATGACAATATCACAAATTAAACGATGGTAATTATCCTAAAATTTCAATAAAATATGAGGTTTTTTCTAGGTTTTCACCATTTAAATCACTTTTTTAAAGACTTAAATCTTTTAAAACATACTTTTGGTCATTCTGCGCTCACTGTATGTTAGATCGAGAGGGATCATGTTCCTTTAAAAAAATATTTGAAAATCACTCTCGTATGATATCAAAACAATTTGAGGTCATTTTCTTGATTATGACCCTTTGAATCATGTTTTTAAATACTTCAATATAATAAAACTTCCTTTTCTACCATTCTAACCACACCACACATCTGATTGATGTACAATTTATTCCTATATTTCACAAATTAGTCGATGATCAATTTCCTATGATTTCACAACAATATGAGGCTATTTTCTAGATTTTAACCCTTTAAAACATGTTTTTTGACATTTAAATAAATAAAAATACACTTTTTATTGGTATGAGAAAAAAAGTCATAATGATGAGAGTTCTATTCTGATATTTTGAAAATTTAATGGTAGTGGTTATCCTTTGATTTAATGACAGATGTCATTTACTAGGTTTTGACCCTTTAATGCATGTTTTTTAAAGACTTTTAAATCCAATAAAAATGTTTTTTCTGTATATTTGACCACACCACATGTTAGATTAATGTGAGGTTTATTCATACATTTCAAAAATTAAATAAAAATCATTTTCTTATAATTTCACAATAATACGTGTTCATTTTCTAGGTTTTGACACTTTGATACATGTTTTTTGATATTAACATGTGGTATATTCCCACACTACACAAATTAAATGAGGATATTTTCTATATGATTTTAGAAAAATCTAAGTTTATTTACTAGTTTTTGATCATATAACTCATTTTTAATAATTATTTACTATAAAATTGATTTTTCAGTCATTTTGACCAAATCGTACATCATAATGATTTGAAATCAGTCCCTACATCTCAAAAATTAAATAGAAGTAATTTTCCTATGATTTCATGATACTATGATGTTTTTTGATTGGTTTTGACTCATTGACACACATTTTTTTACTTTTAAATCAATAAAAACTCAATTTTGGTCAATCTGATCAAACTGTAAGTCATACAAACATGCGGTCTATTCCTATATATACAAAATTTAATACCATTCATTTTCATATGATTTCATGATAATATGAGGTCATTTTCTAGGTGTTGAACCTTTGATGCATGTTTTTAAAAAATTTGAAATCTAATAAATCTAATTTTTTAGTTATTTAAAGCACACCACACTTTCAATTTTCATTCATCCTATTCATACATATAAAAAATTAATCAATTATCATGGTCCTAAAATCTTCTAAAAACATGAGTTTTTTTAATGTTTTGACCCAATGATGCATGTTTTTTGACTTGTAAATCAGTAAAAAAATACTATTGGCCATCCCAAGAAAACTAAAATTTTAATTGATGTAAATTCTATTCTTATATGTCACAAATTAAATAGAGATCATTTTCCTATGATTTCAAAACAACCTGAGGTCGTTTGATAGGTTTTGACCATTTAACTTGTTTTTAATCATTTTTTACTATACAACTACTTTTTTGATCATTCTGACCCAATCAAACATCAGAATGATATGAAGTCTTTTATTACATATAAAAAACTAAATGGTGATCATTTTCATGTGTTTTGATGGAAATATGAGTTCATTCACTAGGTTTTAACCCCCTAACATATGTTTTTTAACTTTTAAATTAATAAAAATTCACTATTTGTTATTCAGAGAAAAATGAAAGTTTGATTGATGTGATATTTATTCATACATGTCACAAATATTATATTCTTAAATGTCATAAATAAATCAACAATTATTATCCAATAATTTCATGACAATTAGAGTTTTTTTACTATATTTTACCCTTTGATGCACTTTCTTTAACTTTTAAATCACTAAAAACACACTATCAATTATTCCATGTAAACCAAAGTTAGATTGAAAAAATGTTTATTAATACATTCCCCAAGTTAAATAAAGGTCATTGTTTTGAAATTTCATGAAAATTGTGGTTTTTTTCTAGGTTTTTATCGTATAACTTTTTTTTTATCATTTTTCACTATAAAACTACTTATTGACCATTCTAACTGCACCATGAATCAGAATAATGTGAGGTCTATTACTATATATCATAATTTATATGGAATTAATTGTATTATGATTTCATAATTATTTGAGGTTATTTTCTAGGTTTTGACCATTTGACCCATAATTTTAAAGAATTTTAAATACAATAAAATAGATTTTTAAGTCATTATAACCACATTGCACACCATATTGATGTGTGATATATTATTACATGTTAAAAATTAATTAATAATAAGTTCTCTATGATTTTGTGACAATACGAACTTTTTTTCTAGGTTTTGACTCCTTAATGCATGTTTTTTTGACTCTTAAATCAATTAAAACACACCTTTGATCAATCTAAGGAATCCACATTTCATATTGACGTTTGCTCTATTATTATATGTCACAATTTAAGAAAAATCATTTCCCTAGGATTTAATGATAGTATAAGGTTCCTTTCTAGGTTTTGAGTCTCTAAACCACATTTTTAATGACTGTTATATCTTTAAAAACTCACATGTGATCATTTTTGAGCACACCACATGTCATATTGAAGTTTATTCTACTCATATGTGTCAAAAATTATTGAATGATCATTTTCCTACAATTTTATGTTAATTAATAGTTTTTTACTAGGTTTTTATTGTTACATGCATGTTTTAGACTTTTAAAATAATAAAACTACACTTTTGTCCATTCTAAGAAAACCACAACTTGAAATAGAGATCCATATTTTCATACCTGGCATAAATTAACCTAAAATTATTTTTCCTAGGATTGCAAGACAATATGTGGTTTTTTGATAGTTTTTAACCCTCAGAACCATGTTTTTAAAGACTTTTATATCTTTAAAAATGCACTTGTGGTCATTCCAAGAACACCACACCTCATATTGACATATTTTCTTTTCATATAAATAAAAAATAAAAAATATTATAATAATATTATCAAATATTAGTGTAAATATAATTTATTTTCTTTTTTACCTGGGATGTCGGCACCTATACACCATCAACGAGATGTCACATTACCACCTCCTCTATATGTACCAACATTTATGATAATATCTACTTATACTCTACCCATATCTACTTAAACAATTTTTACTGCAATATATAATATATATTATAGAATCTACCATAGTCGGTGTGTGTATCTCTGCATCTCTGCATGAACCCATCACCTCTACTTTAACAACTGCATATCATAGGAAATTTATGCCATATGTTAATTAATAACCATGTCTATCACACTATAACACCCTAACCCAAATCACCCAATCCAGGATAGAGGGTCACATGACCTCATGCATGCCTCCTCACATGCAAGAGGCTCCTGACCAATGGAGAGGGCCTAAGCAACATCATGGGGAGACTATACCCTCAATAACTGGTAACAATCAAAGCACACCACAGGAAAAAAAATAATCAAAGTAACATCAGAAAAAATAATGAATCAATAATAAGAACATCATCCCATGCTATAAGATTATGACATGAAAAATACAGTGTAGAAAGTTAAGAGATCCCCACATGTAGCAACCCTATATAAAACACAAAAGACAAAATAAATAGAATCATTTCTATAAATGAACTCGAAGTTTGTCTCAGTATCACACATTCCCTGTAACAACCCGAGAGAAAACCATGCTTTGTTTTGTTTTTGACAAGTTTACTTTCCAATGTCACTCGTTAGGTGCACCAAAAAAAAACTAATATGGTATTAATAATAAAATGCATCAAATGGATAAAAATTCCTTTTATTCAAAAAAACAACCTTTCGGCTACAACATCCACTAAGAAAAATTAACCGAAAATTCCAACTAAGAACCCGATTACAATGATGGGAAGACTGCTTAAAACTATTAGGAGCCTGAGAATGCGGTAGGGATTTCGAGCATCCATCATAAGGAACATAAGGATTGCTGAAGCCACTGCGACCGTGCTCAACACCAAGGGGATCACACGAACCATCTTTCCTTCTCCTTCAGTCACTTGGGGTAAGGGACACCCGAGACCAAACCCTTTTTTATAAGCACCTTAATATGACCGTTGAACCCCAAACGGCTATAAATTCGACCGTTGGTTCCTAAAGAATCTTGTGTTTATTTTTGACCGTTGGGTCTTTTTATCATGTTTTATTTTGACCGTTGGAATAAAATCGGAATGATAATTGTGTTTTGCTTTAATGTTTTAAAGTGTCATCAATGTTAATTTAGTTTTCCCAAAATGTTAATTCTAGTTTATGTTTCTAAACGGCGAAAATCAATATTATTTTTTTCTTCCATTATACATATTAATTTGAACAATTGAACTTTTATTTTCTATTTATATCAAACTGGATGAATTTTTATGAGTTATATATATATTGCATCAAATTAGATATATTATTTCTCTTATAATTCGACCTTTATTAATTATTTTGGAAACTATATTAAATTATGGTTTTATTTACAAATCTCGCGTCTTTAAGTTTACACAAATTCTTTTAAGAAACCAATTTCTTTTTCTCCTTAAAAGAGTGTATCTGAATGTTTTCATCAAATTATAAATTAAGGTAATTATTATGTAATTCAGCAAAGGAAAAATAAATGAATAAATAAACAAATAAATATATATTATGATGAATAAATCAATGCTTTCTTTAATTGATTAAATGAACCTCTAATTTTCCAAAATATAATAATTATGGTTTAAAAATAATATACTTAATATAATAAGGCCAATAGTATTTTAAAATAGAATATATATATATATACATATGTTAATATAATAAGATGTTTTGATTAAATCAATTTATAATTTTTTATTTGACCAATGATTTTTATAATAAAAGTGGTTTAATAATTTAATTCATTAATAATAATAATAAAACCAATGAATTAATAAATTAATAAGAATATTAACAAAGTTTTTTTTAAAACCTGTTGAAAACCGCGTTTTTAAAAGCCGCGCGTGTCTGGAGTCGTCCGATCTGCTCCCCCTGATCGCAGCCGCCAGTTTCTTTTAATGCCGCACCACTCCTCAGCCACCCGATCGACCAACGTGTAATCCCGGCCGTCCGCTGTTTTCACATTTTTCCTCCTCCGCAGCTTCTTCTTCCCCGCGTCCTCCTCTTCTTCTTCACTTCGTCGTTGTACCAGTAGAGTAGGGGTCCCATTTTTCTTCGTCTAGTCCGGTGTATCCTGGCTATCTTCCCCTTTCTTCAAGTCGACACCGACCCCGGATGCCTTGGCCGAAGACTCCCTCGAAGTCCTCCTCTTCTTCTTCTTCGTTTTTTTAAAACCCCATGTTGCACCGAAGGCCGAAGGACCGGCTCCCCTGATCTCTCCAGCTTCTGGATCCTGTAGCTGCACCGTACTCCTCCTCCTCTCCGAGTTAAGGTAAGGGAGAAGTTTTGGCATGGTTTCTATTTGAGTTTTGTTTATATATATATATATATATATATGTGTTATGTATATATGTATACATCCTGTGGTTATGCACCTGATTCCACTTGCTTCGTTGTCTTCCTCTCCTCCTCTCCGTTCTGGTAAGGATCGAATTATGTCTCTGAAGCTTTATCTTAAACTTTGGTTTTCATATACACATATATAATTATATTCGGGTTATATATATATTTATATGTGTATAACATCTATGTTTATACCTTCGGTCCCTCCGGCCTCGGTTACTTCCCCTCTCCAAGTAAGGAAATAATCATGTTTTATTTTGGGTTGGGTTTTGACAAGATTCGGTTTTATATAAGTATGTATATATTTTTATGTATACATAATATATGTACGCTCTTGGTATGTTTGAACCTGGTGCGAACCTAGAATTTGAGATCTCTTTCTCGGCTTGAAGAACCGAATAGTGGGTAAAAAGGAAGATCCCTCCTTCGGTTTCGTTTTCTCCGGTTTTGGTACACTATATTTTATATACACCTTACATAAATACATATGTGTATATAAATTTTACATCAAGGCATTAAGAACTAGTTACCACTGTCTTCATCATCCAGAATTCGACCAGGTTAAGAGCAGTTTTCTTTTGGGGTTCATTCTAACTCGGTTTTAATGTTATACACATTATGTATATATATATATATATACATTTATATACACATGAGTATAAGATGATATATGCGAATATACAGTTCTTCTTTTTGTGTTTATAACCTTGATTTTTATTTCGCCTATAAACATGGAGATTTCGGGTAATTGTACGAACATGTAAAATCATGCAAGTATACGAAGTATATTGATATATATATATATATACATGTGATTATATCGATGTGTATGTACACCAATGTGAATTTGGTTCTCTTATTTTGTAATTTATTACAATATAGCATGATGAATTTATGGGTTGGTTGGATTTCAAAATCATTCTTGAAACTGAGAATTTTCATTTATCACTGTTTTGGATAATCAGGATTTTTCTTAAAATGGATATTATGGACTCCTTGAACTTTTATAAATGCATACATGTACTCATAGGTATGTACTCATGTTTATTTAGAGTGCTAATGGAAGAGTTTACACGATTATATGTATGATTTCCCAAGATGGACTTGATTATGCACATTGTAACCTCAATTGCCTGTATTAAATGCCTATGACATCCATTTATCATCATATGTGTAAGTTATGAACAACCCTGCTTTAATTGAGTATTAAGATGTTATGTAATGTTAAGTGTTATGTTCATTTTCTTGAAAACCCATGTTTTTCAAATGTTAAGATAACTGGTTATGTGCACGGCGTTTCAGCATGCATGTCATCATGTTTTAATGATAAAACTGTTTTCGTGTTATGAATACGTATGTGCCAATGGGGTTTAAATAAGAATGAATGAAACCCTATGAATAATGACCATGTCAAGATATGTGAGGGATGTATAGGACTTACATGTGACGGGTGCGCCCGGAATTATATAGCGCAACAAGAATGATGTGACGGGTGCGCCCAAAATTATGCAGCGCTCCAATGCATTTGGTAAAGCAAGAGTCTCATGAGACGAACATGTGCGACGGTCTTGGTAGTTAACCTTGACTTGTGCTAAGGAAACAGGGCGGGCAGTGATCCTTGACCTGTTAAGTATGTTATACGGTCTTGATGAAAAGTCTTGACAAAGTCCAGGATTATACATTCCCTCTGCATGTAATGATAAAGGTTAACCAGGGGTTTGTTCAACTAACAAGACAACCCCTAGTTGAAAGCTCCCAAGATTATGAAGATGTACTTTATGTAACAAGAACTGTTTTTTATCTGGTAAACTGTTAGATGAACTGCACTTTACTCATGAACCATGATATGCATGTTTTCCCCGCTTAGCCATAGAATTCTTTTAGAACTAAAGTAACCTTGTTTTAACATTATGCATTGTTTAGTCTTTTTATATTGCGCACTCTGATCATGTTTACATTAAAGATCATTTCAAGTACGTGCCTCTTTGTGCAAGTGGTTTTCAAAGAAAGATGGATTTCATGTTTTAAGAAAAGATAGTGTTTTGTTTTAGCGAAGTGTTTTATTCTCTTCGAAAGAACTTCTTTGGGAAAGGATTTTCTAAAAATGTTTTAAAACCCCTTACTGGGCATTTTTGCTCACCCTACGTTTTTGTTAGAATTTTTCAGGCATGGTTGATACCTATGAAGTTAATCGAAAGTAGCTGGTTTCCCAGAATCCTGAGCCTCGCGATCTTCTGTTGTAATGAGACATGATATTTAATTTGTAATGATGTAATGTTAAGTGTATCATGTCTCATTAAGCACCCCGGTTTTGGGGGTCGCTACAGTTGGTATCAGAGGATGGGTTCAGGAAACTCTGGAAAACTAGGTGATATAAATATATTGCTAAGACTAACTAAATAAAAATGTTATAACTTTCAGATGGCTGATGTACCTACCGACCTTTTTTCACTTCTCACTGAGGCTCTAGAGAACATTATATCTCTAGCCAGTCACGAGAACTTTCTAAACTATGCCCAAATTCGCATGACGTGTAAGCACTTGTATGATGTGTCAAACTCATCTAGGGTGCTTAGTCTCCACCGGGGAATGGGGATGGATTATCTCCTAATGATGATGACCCAGTTTCCCTCGTATGCACGTCGGGGAAGGTATCACGAAGGACTCTTCCGAGTGTTTACAACTGGCGAGGAATTTGGTACAATTCTAGATAACCCTTTTCAAGAAGCTGCTGATGCTGGAGACCTCCGAGCGGCTTATCTGTGCCAGGTCCTGCACTATGGCTTCTGGGGCCAGTTAATGGACTTCGGAGCGTTGGAAAATGAGTCCACTCGTGTGTCTCTTAGGCAAGAAGTGTACACCGACGTTTCCCAACTCCACACCCCTCACGCTAAACTCAGGAGGCATTATAAATGTTCCCATGAGTTTAGTCCTGTTTGTTCATCTTGTGTGTGGTTTGAAGAGTTAGGAAGTTTTTCCACTCTTTGTGGCGTACGTCTTGTAAACTCAGACTTTTCCGTGTAAAATTTTTCATAAATGGAAGTTTCTTGTTTCCTTTCATGTCTTCATCATATCTATGTTGTTAAGAGTTTCCCCTCAATGTTTTTTTTAGATGGCTGGACAAACGAACTTCTCATCCCTACCTGATGAGCTAGTAGAAGTCATCTTGATCAAGGCATGCATGGTGGATTACCCATCCTTTCTCCACCTGCGAGGGTCCTGCCAGCGTTTGCTCAATTTAGCAAACGGTCCAGAGATTCTTCGGCTATGTCAAGAGAATGATCGCGTCTTTCACCTCATCACTGCTGCTCAACTCCCCTGCTATAGGTGAAGGGGAATGTACTTTGAGGGCCTGTTCCAGTGCTTCACTCTGGCACAAAAATTTTCTGCCAGAGCGTGTTTCCTCGTGGTCGCCCAGGATGGACAGCTTAGTGCAGCTTATATGTTCCAAGTCCTGAACCTCAGTCTCCTCAACCACATCATCCCTCTCGACTACCTCGAGCATGATGTGGCCAGAAGATTCATCAAGGAGTTTATCTACTCGGACGTATCCGAGCTTTTCATCGCACGAGCCTCCCTCTGGAAGCCCGTGTGCAGTACACACGAACAGGAGTTCAAGGAGCACTGTTTGAGGTGCATCTGGACTAGGGAAACTGAAGAGCTATGTGCCAACTTTGGTGTCCCGTTAACCGAGCCAGACCCATTGTTTCGGTAGAGTTGTATGTATGGGGTTTCTGTTTTTCTCTTTTTATGATAGAATTGCGAGGGAACAATTCTTTGAAGGGGGAAGTAATGTAACAACCCGAGAGAAAACCATGCTTTGTTTTGTTTTTGACAAGTTTACTTTCCAATGTCACTCGTTAGGTGCACCAACAAAAAACTAATATGGTATTAATAATAAAATGCATCAAATGGATAAAAATTCCTTTTATTCAAAAAAACAACCTTTCGGCTACAACATCCACTAAGAAAAATTAACCGAAAATTCCAACTAAGAACCCGATTACAATGATGGGAAGACTGCTTAAAACTACTAGGATCCCGAGAATGCGGTAGGGATTTCGAGCATCCATCATAAGGAACATAAGGATTGCTGAAGCCACTGCGAAGGTGCTCAACACCAAGGGGATCACACGAACCATCTTTGCTTCTCCTTCAGTCACTTGGGGTAAGGGACACCCGAGACCAAACCCTTTTTTATAAGCACCTTAATATGAGCATTGAACCCCAAACGGCTATAAATTCGACCGTTGGTTCCTGAAGAATCTTGTGTTTATTTTTAACCATTGGGTCTTCTTATCATGTTTTATTTTGACCGTTGGAATTAAATCAGAATGATAATTGTGTTTTGCTTTAATGTTTTAAAGTGTCATCAATGTTAATTTAGTTTTCCCAAAATGTTAATTCTAGTTTATGTTTCTAAACAGCGAAAATCAATATTATTGTTTTCTTCCATTATACATATTAATTTGAACAATTGAACTTTTATTTTCTATTTATATCAAACTGGATGAATTTTTATGAGTTATATATATATTGCATCAAATTAGATATATTATTTCTCTTATAATTCGACCTTTATTAATTATTTTGGAAACTATATTAAATTATGGTTTTATTTACAAATCTCACGTCTTTAAGTTTACACAAATTCTTTTAAGCAACCAATTTCTTTTTCTCCTTAAAAGAGTGTATCTGAATGTTTTCATCAAATTATAAATTAAGGTAATTATTATGTAATTCAGTAAAGGAAAAATAAATAAATAAATAAACAAATAAATATATATTATGATGAATAAATCAATGCTTTCTTTAATTGATTAAATGAACCTCTAATTTTCCAAAATATAATAATTATGGTTTAAAAATAATATACTTAATATAACAAGGCCAATAAAAATTTTGGTATTTTAAAATAGAATATATATATATAT
Organism: Viscum album; assembly: GCA_963277665.1. NCBI lineage: Eukaryota > Viridiplantae > Streptophyta > Magnoliopsida > Santalales > Viscaceae > Viscum > Viscum album. Next base: position 1,060,537,606 of record OY728133.1, read on the forward strand.
ACATATGTTAATATAGTAAGATGTTTTGATTAAATCAATTTATAATTTTTTATTTGACCAATGATTTTTATAATAAAAGTGGTTTAATAATTTAATTCATTAATAATAATAAGAAAACCAATGAATTAATAAATTAATAAGAATATTAACAAAGTTTTTTTTAAAACCTGTTGAAAACCGCGTTTTTAAATGCCGCGCGTGTCTGGAGCCGTCCGATCTGCTCCCCCTGATCGTAGCCGCCGATTTCTTTTAATGCTGCACCACTCCTCAGCTGCCCGATCGACCAGCGTGTAATCCCGGTCGTCCGCTGTTTTCACATTTTTCCTCCTCCGCAGCTTCTTCTTCCCCGCGTCCTCCTCTTCTTCTTCACTTCGTCGTTGTACTAGTAGACTAGGGGTCCCGTTTTTCTTCGTCTAGGCTGGTGTAGCCCGACTGTCTTCCCCTTTCTTCAGGTCAACACCGACCCCGGATGCCTCGGCCGAAGACTCCCCCGTAGTCCTCCTCTTATTCTTCTTCGTTTTTTTTAAAACCCCCTGTTGCACCAAAGGCCGAAGGACCAGCTCCCCTGATCTCTCCATCTTCTGGATCCCGTAGCTGCACCGTACTCCTCCTCCTCTCCGAGTTAAGGTAAGGGAGAAGTTTTTCCATGGTTTCTGTTTGAGTTTCGTTTTTATATATACATATATATATATGGGTTATGTATATATGTATACATCCTGTGGTTATGCACCTGATTCCACTTGCTTCGTTGTCTTCCTCTCCTCCTCTCCGTTCTGGTAAGGATCGAATTATGTCTCTGAATCTTTGTCTTAAACTTCGGTTTTCATATACACATATATACGTATATTCGGGTTATATATATATTTATATGTGTATAACATCTATGTTTATACCTTCGTTCCCTCTGGCCTCGGTTACTTCCCCTCTCCAAGTAAGGAAAGAATCATGTTTTATTTTGGGTTGGGTTTTGACAAGATTCGGTTTTATACAAGTATGTATATATTTTTATGTATACATAATATATGTACGCTCCTGGAATGTTTGAACCTAGTGCGAACCTAGAATTTGAGATCTCTTTCTCGACTTGAAGAACCGAATAGCGGGTAAAGGGGAAGATCCCTCCTTCAGTTTCGTTTTCTCCGGTTTTGGTACACTATATTTTATATACACCTTACATAAATACATATGTGTATATAAATTTTACATCAAGGCATTAAGAACCAGTTACCACTGTCTTCATCATCCAGAATTCGACCAGGTTAAGAGCAGTTTTCTTTTGGGGTTCATTCTAACTCGGTTTTAATGTTATACACATTGTGTATATATATGTATATATATATATATACATTTATATACACATGAGTATAAGATGATATATGCGAATATACAGTTCTTCTTTTTGTGTTTATAACCTTGATTTTTATTTCGCCTATAAACATGGAGATTTCGGGTAATTGTACGAACATGTAAAATCATGCAAGTATACGAAGTATATTGATATATATATATATATATATATATACATGCGATTATATCAATGTGTATGTACACCAATGTGAATTTGGTTCTCTTATTTTGTAATTTATTATAATATAGCATGATGAATTTATGTGTTGGTTGGATTTCAAAATCATTCTTGAAACTGAGAATTTTCATTTATCACTGTTTTGGATAATCAGGATTTTTCTTAAAATGGATAGTATGGACTCCTTGAACTTTTATAAATGCATACATGTACTCATAGGTATGTACTCATGTTTATTTAGAGTGCTAATGGAAGAGTTTACACGATTATATGTATGATTTCCCAAGATGGACTTGATTATGCACATTGTAACCTCAATTGCCTGTATTAAATGCCTATGACATCCATTTGTCATCATATGTGTAAGTTATGAACAACCCTGCTTTAATTGAGTATTAAGATGTTATGTAATGTTAAGTGTTATGTTCATTTTCTTGAAAACCCATGTTTTTCAAATGTTAAGATAACTGGTTATGTGCACGGCGTTTTAGCATGCATGTCATCACGTTTTAATGATAGAACTGTTTTCATGTTATGAATACGTATGTTCCAATGGGGTTTAAATAAGAATGCATGAAACCCTATGAATAATGACTATGTCAAGATATGTGAGGGATATATAGGACTTACATGTGACGGGTGCACCCGAAATTATATAGCGCAACAAGAATGATGTGACGGGTGCGCCCAGAATTATGCAGCGCTCCAATGCATTGGGTAAAACAAGAGTCTCATGAGACGAACATGTGCGACGGTCTTGGAAGTTAGCCTTGACTTGTGCTAAGGAAACAGGGCGGGCAGTGAGCCTTGACCTGTTAAGTATGTTATACGGTCTTGATGAAAAGTCTTGACAAAGTCCAGGATTATACATTCCCTCTGCATGTAATGATAAAGGTTAACCAAGGGTTTGTTCAACTAACAGGACAACCCCTAGTTGAAAGCTCCCAAGATTATGAAGATGTACTTTATGTAACAAGAACTGTTTTTCATCTGGTAAACTGTTAGATGAACTGCACTTTACTCATGAACCATGATATGCATGTTTTCCCTGCTTAGCCATAGAATTCTTTTAGAACTAAAGTAACCTTGTTTTAACATTATGCATTGTTTAGTATTTTTATATTGCGCACTCTGATCATGTTTACATTAAATCTCATTTCAAGTACATGCCTCTTTGTGCAAGTGGTTTTCAAAGAAAGATGGATTTCATGTTTTAAGAAAAGATAATGTTCTTTTTAGCAAAGTGTTTTATTCTCTTCAAAAGAACTTCTTTGGGAAAGGATTTTCTAAAAATGTTTTAAAACCCCTTACTGGGCATTTTTGCTCACCCTACATTTTTGTTAAAAATTTTCAGGCATGGTTGATACCTATGAAGTTAATCGAAAGCAGCTGGTTTCCCAGAATCCTGAGCCTCGCGATCTTCTATTGTAATGAGACATGATATTTAATTTGTAATGATGTAATGTTAAGTATATCATGTCTCATTAAGCACCCCGGTTTTGGGGGTCGATACATTCCCACCCTTCACCTCCTACTCAACCTCACTAAATAGGGTCACTACACTCATATAAAATCTTTTTCAAGGAGCCTACATGAACACTGAGATACCTGTGCAGGGTGTGGGTATAAAATCCATTAGGACACCACCAATGAATCTGTAATGACCCAAATTTTTACAAAGGTACAACTCATTGTTTTTCCAATTTTAATTTATTATTTTATCTTAGTGAGGGTTCCCTTTGGCCTTAGGAAGTTATCAGGAGTTTCCAGGGATTGTTTGAAGCCCGAATATTTGGAAATTGGAGAGGCATACTAAGCTGTAGGGTTAGTACACGGTTAGTTCTAACCATGGGACTCATCCATGAGGGGAACTCAGAGCACAACATAAGGATATATATTTTATCCTAAACATGAAATTTAGGCCACACACTAATTAAAAAATTTCATAATTTTTAACAGATGTTTTCCACATGTCCTACACATGGTTTGGCTAACCGTATGCCTAGCCCATGTGAGGGGGTTTCTTACACAGTGGTGGGTACACGTTTTTTCCAATTGTGTGGGAAAACTGTGTGACCCCTTAAATGAAGGGGGATTTACTATCCCCCCCTAAAATGTACAAAATCCCTCACCTATTTTTCTTTTATTCTTTAGCAGCATGTCACCTCTTAACCTATCCCATGAGCTCTCCCTCCTCCTTAGTGAGGGATTTTGATAACTCCCTCATACAATCTCTATTTTCATTACCGTCAGAAGATTTAGATCTAAAATGGTAAGATATCTAATCCTATAACCTCCATTATTTGTTTATCTTTCCATATCTTTAACTATTTTAGGGTGAGATCATATGATCTATTTTAAGGGCATTGATTTGTTCTTCCAATTTCTCTCATTATAACTTTATTCAAAGGATGAAACTGGGTGAGGAGAGTGCTACAAGCCTAAGGTAGGTGGTTTATAAATTTTCCCTAAAATTTTAGATGTTTTGTAGATTTTTTTTCATTGTTCCACACATCAGACATTTTTACGCGTTGCTTTAAAAAGTATTTAACCCCTTAAATTAAATTATACAATGTTATGGAACTCTCATAGACCCGTATTAAATTAGTAGAGGTTTCCTACCTCTTGGATACCACCCATATGGATGTGTTGAATGATTTTACCTCTTTTAGTTGGATGTTTAATTGAACCAAACACCATCTAAGTGGTCTGGATTAGCCCTGAAATGGAATTTCCTTGCTATATAAATTGAAAAGGGATTAATTTAATTGAATGGAAGTGGGTGGAAAGGCCACACCACATGTATTATATTTATAAGAATGAATTATATTAATTGGACACCCATGGTTTGATTAGGTTAAATGATTATAAATACTTAGAGGTAATCCCTCAAATTTATTATTATTAAACCATGGATAATGTCATTGGGCAATAGTTAAGGGACTTGTTGAGCATGGATTTTCACTCTCCCTTACATTGGGTGATGGGCATGGCATGTCATACTATTTACTTTTATTTGGACTATTGCATGACATTCCATATTCCCTTGAATTGGGTGTTGGACATGATGACTCACCCACTATCTCGAGTGACGATCATGGTGTATCGCATTCATCTAAGATCCAAGGATTGTACCCTTTGTTGGAGCCTATAGCTCATTAAAATATCCATGGATGCCTGAGTTACACCCTAGGTCCATCTAGCACCTAGTATCCTTGTATATGCCTCTAAATGTCCTTATATATAGTGTGTATATACATGTATACATATTATATATATATATATATTATTACTTATATATATGGTAAGATAATAAGAGTTATTATAGACTATGATGAAGTAGGTAATGTCTTCCATGTGTCCTATCAGAACCTTATCCAACTAGTATTTATTTTATAGCATTTTTTATCATTCATTATACTTGTACACTACTATGCTATACACATTGGATGGATTATTCTAGACACCGCTGGTGGTGGCCTACTGAGTTTATATCACACACTACTCGGGCCACCTATGGTACTCGAGTAGACTTCATGACTATAGGTGTGGAGAAGGGAAAACACCCTATCATGAATTCTTGATCTGTTTTATTTATAGCATAGAACATGGGATAATAGGACTAAACATATCCTCATGATTCTAGTGGTGATGAATTTTGGAATTTTTTGTTTTTGTATAGCATGTTGCATATTCATGTTCTTTTATATCCCTTGTCTCCCTTTTTTCATATATTAGCATTCCATGACATCATTTTATATATGAATCATCCTATTAATTTGATTACTATTACAATATCTTGGTTGTTTATGCCTCCATAGTTGGTTATTGTACTTGTTTCTATTTTTCCATCTATTATATTTTGATTTTTCTATTTTAGTTTATTATTATACCAGTTTTTTCACTCAAATATGAGGGTATGTTGTCCCCAACATACCACCTTGGACCCTCACTACTATTCAGTAGCCTTTGGAATATAGGGAGGCATGCTTGAGGCCATGTGACCCACCAGATTAGGACACCATCTTAGGGGCTCCTGAGTTGGGACGTTACAAAGTGGTATTAGAGGTTATTTTACCTTTGTATTACTATTTGGGAATTAGAAAGGAGACTAGGATGTAATGGAAATTTGGTAATGAGCCTGTTCTTAAGAGTATCTAACCCACATATAGGGGAATCCTAAATTAATTGGGATAGGTTATTTCTATCATTGGATTACACTTGGTACAATTTATTTGATTTCACTCCTGGGTGACACACATGTTTTGTGAAAATATTCTTATTGATATTATTTTATTTATTATAGATTTTCCTTTACTTGGACTTTTAAAGAAAGGATTTATTATCTAATTCATTACTATAGGAACCTTATGACTTATATACCATGCATTTTCCATTACACATTTACTTACTGCATGCATTTCTTGCCATGATTTTATTTTGGTTCCCTGTTATGTGTTTAAATTGTGCTAACTCTATTTTTGCAGGATCAAATAATTGGATTAATTATAGTGCCTAAATCAATTTAAATGGTGTTTTCCTATATAGATTGATTATGGCACCTTAATTGTCCAATTATACCATGTTTTGGGTTCTGAACCAACTAGTTCTATGGACTAGAATAACATTAGTTGATTTGGTTGCTTCAATGTTAATGAGGATTTATGAAGTAAGTAATTTTATAAATATAGAATGGTAATTTATGTAATAAAATCATTGTATATTGCCTATTACATATTTATACTAGATGTAAAGTCAGGATGTAGTTAAATGACATTCCAATTGTAATTTATAAGAGGTGTGGATTTTATAACATGGGGTTGGAAGTACATTTAACTGGATCATGATATAAATATATATATATAACAATATGAAATTAAATAAATTTAAACCTTTAAATAAAATTTTTACCATTAAATTGGGATTCCAATTGAAAATTATGGTGTTTTCCTCTATACCTTATAATTTCAACTCTATATACTGGAACCTCTGTCATCTGATATGATACCTATACCCAAACCCGACCTTATTAGTGGGTAGATGAGGGTGTATTTTATGTTTCTTATGGCCTATTATGGATTTCATTTATCAATAGACCTGGATTTTGGAGCAATAAAATAGGTTTGGTATTTTTTATAGAAAGGATATGTACCTATCCTATTATCTATCTGTAATATTTTAAACTATCATTTAGTCTTCTGAGGTGTGAATTTGTAATTGTATAATCATGAAACCATGAAAGCCTTGAGTCGTACTCCAGGAGGGCGATGACAACCATGCTTCGTAAGTGGTAAGCCCTAAGTCACCAGTGATACCTATTATATTGACATAAGAGGAACCACCTTCTATTCTTGACATGAGAACCAACACTTAGTTTTGGTAGGGTCTTCTTCTTATGATGCAGTCTATGAAAGGAGTTTCTCAACCTATCCCAACTCTAGTAGAGTTGACTCGAAAATTATAGTAGTAGCATCCTCCCACTTTTTTGGGGAATGGTGGACCATATTTCACTGAGTCATAGATAGAGGCCATGCTTTCTATATTAGATAATTTGGAGATTCCTCCAAAGTGGAGGGTCAATCTTGCTACTTATATGCTACATAGTTCTTCCAAGTGTTTGTGGGATGTAATTACCTAAGAAAAATGACATCGGGGTATGATCTAGATGAATTTCCAAATGGCCTTCTATGATTAATTTTTTCCAATGAAATTAAGAGTTGACCAATCTAGGGAGTTCATGAAAATTGTAGAAGGGATCTATGTCTGTGATCGAATATTCTAATCATTTTAATGAGAAGATTCATTTCACATCAACTCTATCTGGTGATGATATTATGACCATGAGGCGATTTGAGGATGAGTTTCTATATGCCATATGATTGCATGTAAATGTTTTTTGATTTAATACTATTTATGAAATAGTCAACCTAACCCTCATTACTGAATAAAATTTGAGGGAAGACGATAGTGTCATCCAGGGTGGTTTAACACCCAGACTTGGTATTTGTTATTCTAGCAGAAGGAAGAGGCGTTTTGAGGTTTCTTGTGAGGGTAGTAACAACCAGACAACTCATACAGATAAATTTTTTATATGTTACTAGTATAGTAAACCAAGATATACAATACCCTAGTGTATGTGAGACCCATATGAATGAAGAGGATAAATAATTATCGGAAATATTTATCACTTTTATAGGACTTTTACACCAATAATTAGATATAGAGGGTCTACACCGACTCTGCACTCTAGAGTGGGACCAATATTATCTCTCTAAGAAGGCAGCTGGAATACCACCAGCCACTCAGGATGAGGTGGTGGTCAAGGCAGATGGAATTATACTCAAGATTTATAGTGCCAACAAAGTGAGCCTACTCGGGGTAGTCAAGTTGTGACTCAGGGCTACAGTACAAGCCAGTTATATGCATTGAAACCATGATGGAGGAGAAGAGCGATGAGACTTATACTATCCAAGAAAATATTCTAGTATCATTGACTAGTCACTAAAAGTGGCTAATATTCATTGTTAATATCTTAATATTAATGTGTTTAAATTTTCATAAACATCAATTTTATTCAAATTCAGAAATTGAACTTCATTTCCCATCATTGTGCAATTCATGCTTAAAGTGTCAATTTGGGCCCACTCAATAATTTGCTTGTGGAAATTACAATATTCATCATTTTAATTTGATATTTTGGTATATGATTCATCAATTTATTTGGAACATTTTTTTCTTTTAGGTCTTATGGATGAATCACAAGTGAAGATGGAGATTTTTGCACCTGAAGGCAGAAACTTGATGGAAAAAGTATAATGGGCCTAAGGCCCATCAAACAAATGTGGGGCCCAGAAACCAAGCCCAATGAAGCTCAAATTTATACAGTAGAAAGATAAAAATATTAGGATCATTTTATTAAACTGTGTACAGAGCTAATTCTGATGTTTTCATGATGATAAAGGGATCTGAAGTTGAGATTTAAATGGTGGACCCGACATTAATGCACAGAAATACGTCCCACCATTTCGACCATAACTTCCAAACGACTAAGCCAAATGTCTTGAAATTTTTACAGATAATAGAGGAAAGATGGAAAAATATATTTATTTTCTAAAACCCCTCCGGATTCGGCTTTCTTAAATTAAAAATTCACACGTCAATATGGTGGACGAATCTGGACAGTTTTCCGGGTCAAATTCAAAACATCAATTTCCTTTTGATTATTCACCCCCTTTTGACTCTATTAATTGTTGGGGGGTGAATTAATTGTTGGGGGATGGACTTAAGGATCCTAATATGCCTATATAAGGATCTAGTGGTGAAGGGAATATGTGTGGATATTTTTCTTATCATATTTTATTGCTTGTTTCATTGTAAGGTTATGCTTCCAAATTTCCTTTGTAATGTTTTCCATTTCCATGTAAGTTTATTTTTTGTATCTTTATGTTTTTAATCAACTTATTTCTCTTCTATATTTTACATTTCATTTATTAGAACTTTATTATCACAAAGCACAGTGATATCTCTATGTTTTTGTGAATTAGTTCACACATAGGTGTAAATTTCATTCACACACACGGAGGAGTGCTCGTTATTTCCGCGGTTTTAATTTCTTCAATCCAATTCTTGTTAGCCATCTTCCACCCACCATTGAGAGTATACCATAAATGGAGGTCTAAACCTTTAATGAGTTGATCTTAGGAGGATGCAAAGACTGGATTGAATGTTATTTTATGAACAAATTGTTGTTAATTGGATAATTAATTTAAGACATCCATTCTTCAATTATTTCTACTCTTCATCTTTACTGTGTTTGAGCAAACTAAATTCAATTACTAAATGACCATATACCTCGGAGATATCATGAATTTGGTTCTCTAAGTGTATAGGGGATTATTAATTGTGTTTAGTAAGTACCAAACCAGAAAATGATGAATGTAGTGTTATTTTTGAAGAATGGATTCATCAAGAATTAATAAAACCAGAATTGTCTAAAGAAGTAAAATTCATTCAATCCACCCCGAGCATAATCCTAAGATCAACCCATTTTCTTTGAATTTAATTCACTTAGGTTTCTTAGTGTTCTTTAAACCATACAAAATCAAACCCAAAGTTAGCTACTCCATAGCCCATCCTTCACCAAATCATAGCGTCTCAAGGTTACTTCTTCGGTCCCTATGGATTCGATCCCTACATGTACTACATCGGCCGCTTTTACCAGTAGGGTAAATTTGGGTGCAACCAAATTTTGGCTCCGTTTCCGGGGACCAAGTAAGTTCCTTAGACCAAAAACCTTCTTTTCTTACCCCCATTCTTCTATTCTCACCCCAATTCTCTTATCTTTTCCCTTTCTCGCTTTTTTTTCTTTTGACGCATGTCCGCCTACACCCTTGATAACTCAAACAGATTAGTTAGGGTGGATACTCCTAGGGATGGGGAGTCAAGCACTAAAAGAGGACTATTTCCTTTAGATCCAAATCTTCCTAATACTCCAAATTCAGACGTTGAGTTCGATACAATAGAGAATCTCCCACAAAACCAAATCATAAACCGGGGAGGGAACCAAAATAACGGGCACAACCCTAACTTGGGAATTGTTGCAGACCTGACCATAAATGACTACCTCACACTAACTTAGACCAATGCACTCTCATGCATTATACATGATAACATAGGATATTCCCAATGTGTTTTCAAACCCCATGTACTGAACCACCTTCCAACCTTTAATGGGATGGAGTCTGAGATTTCTTACCTTCATGTTAAAGAATTTAATGACATTGTTGAAACCATGTGCCCACCAAATCAAATTGAATCTGCTAAAATGATACTTTTTCCTTTTTTATCTTAAGGACCGAGCAAAGAATTGGTTAAAAAATTTGATACCAGCATCCACTCACTCTTGGGACCAACTTCAACGAGAATTTTATAAGAAATACTTCCCCCATCACAAAAAAATTGCACTTAAAAAGAGCATACAAAACTTTTTTGAAAGAGAGGGATAAACATTCTATGAAACATGGGAAAGGTTCAAGGACACATTAAACATGGTACCACACCATGGTTTCTTAATCCCATAACAAGTGAGAATTTTCTATGAAGGGTTGGGTCCCGGAAACAAACAATTCATTGATATGATGTGTAATGGAACCTTCAAAAACAAAGCCCCAAATGATGCTTATAAGTATCTAGAAAATCTTGCTGAACAGAACCAAACATGGGGAACATCACCATACTATGAGAAGCCACCCAAATCTAGTGGAATGTACAATCTTGGAGAAGAAGAAAACCTTAGAGAAAAACTTCCTGCACTCACAAGGAAAGTGGAGGAGATTAATCTTAGGAAGGTCCACAAAACCCAAACTGTTGAGCTTGTTTGTACAATTTGTGACAAACATGACCACAAGACTGATAATTGTCCAACCATTCCTTCCATCAAGGATGTTCTTTTAGGAGGACCACCATAAGAAGTTAATGCAATGAAATTTCAAAAGCTACAATTCATAAACACATTCAATCCAAGGTATAATGACCATCCCGAATTTCGTTGGAAGGAAAATCAACAACCAACACAACAACAATGTATCAACCCATACCCTCAACAAAACTTTCAACCTCATAATCAGTTCCAACCACAACCGGTCCAATTCCAAAATCCTCATGTCCAATATCAACAACCTATCCAACAACCCAATCAACAACCTATCCAACAACCAAAGTATCCTTCTGGGATAAACCCACAAGCTCAAGCACCAACCCAAATTGTTCCACAAAGCCTACTAGAACAACTGTGCAAACAAATGGACAAAATGAACTCATAATTCTCATCCATTAAACAAGAACTTCAAACAATCAAAACTGGAAAGGCACCCATGCCCACACAGGCCATTCCACAACAAACATCAAGGGGAGATACAATTTTCACTCAAACAACTCACGAACAACTAAAGGCTGTGACATTTTTAAGAAGTGGGAAATTAATTGAAAAACCTGAACAAATAAGTCAGAAACCATGTGAATATTCAAACTCTAATGAAAATTAAAATGAACCACAAGATCAAACTGAAGATACTGATAAAAATGTGAAAGAAACAACACTTCAACAAACAACTCCACAACCTGCACCATTTCCTCAATGCATGAGGGGGAAAACCGAGCCTGAATTGAGTGAAAAATTGAGGGAAATCTTCTCACAAGTCAAGTTGAACATTCCCCTTCTCGATGCCATCCAAACCATACCTTCATACTCAAAGTACCTTAAGGACTTGTGCACTTTTAAAAGAAAATTTTCACATAAAAACCAAGTTTTTTTGGCTGCTAATGTGAGTACCACCATTCAAGGGACCATTCCTCCTAAGTTGAAAGACCCGGGATGCCCTTACATAAATGTTGAACTAGGAGAGAACAAAGTTGTCAAATCCTTGTGTGATCTAGGTGCCAGCGTGAACCTCATTCCTTATGCCATGTATTGTCAGTTAGGTCTTGAAGAACTCCAACCCACATCTGTCACTCTTCAACTTTCTGATCGTAGTGTTCGAGTTCCAAAGGGGATCTTAAAAGATGTTTTGGTGAAATTTGAAAATTTCATTTACCAAGCTGAATTCATTGTTCTAGACAATCACCCAAGCTTATGTCCTATGGATCAAACCCCAATCATCCTTGGTCGTCCCTTCCTTGCAACAATCAACTCTGTTATTCGAGTCCGAAATGGAAACATGACCATCACCTTTGGAAACATGAGTCTAGAATTGAACATCTACAATGAAAACTCTAAAATTGGCGATGATGAAGAGATCCATGAGGTTAATTGGATTGGTAATGTTGATAATGAGCTCAATGAACATCAAGGAATTACCGAAGGATGGTTAAGTCAAGAATAGATTGATTTTCTTTATTCAAATGAGGGAAATTTGTATCCTTGGATTGAATCTCTTTCAAACAGCTCTATTGATGAATTTTTAGAATCACCAATCAATGATACCATGGTTGAAATCAATAACATTGAGTCCATATCCATTCATGACACTACTCTGGAAAATTTAGTGGATAAAAATTCTGTTTACAAGGAACCAATTTTGTCAAGAAATCTGAAAAAAGAAACTAAGTTCAATAAAAAGTCTCATCCTTTCTTGAAAATTCATAACCAATCTGATCTTGAATTTAAAGTCTTACCTTCATCACTAAAGTATTCATTATTAGGGGACAATCAATCCTTTCCTGTTGTCATTTCTTCCTCTCTTGAAGCTGATCATGATAGGATGATTCTAGATGTCCTTATGAGACACAAGAAAGCCATTGGATGGACCCTATCTGATATTCCTGGGATTAGAACACTTATCAGGACTCATAGAATTATTCTTGAATCCGAGTCAAAGCCATGTCGTCAACTTCAGAGGCGACTCAATCCTAATCTCATGGAAGTAGTGAGAAAAGAACTTTTGAAATTGTTAAAAACTGGTATCATCTATCCTATAGCTGAGAGTGAGTGGGTTAGCCCAATCCATGTGGTTCCAAAGAAGGCTGGAATCATAGTAATAACCAACAAGGATAGAGAGATGCTTCCAACAAGGGTAAGTAGTGGATGGAGAGTTTTTATTGACTATATTAAGCTCAACTCTTGTACCAAGAAAGACCATTTCCCCTTACCCTTTATTGATCAAGTCCTCAAGCGAGTGGCAGGTCATCAATTCTATTGCTTCCTAGATGGATTCTCAGGGTATAATCAAATCAAAGTCTCCTTAGAGGATTAAGGAAAAACAACCTTCACTTGTCCATTCGACACTTTTTCCTTCAAGCGCATGCCCTTTGGGTTATGTAATGCCCCTGGTACCTTCCAGCGGTGCATGATGGGAATATTCTCGGATATGGTGGGGGATTTTTTAGAGGTCTTCATGGATGACTTCTCCATATTTAGGGATACTTTTTAGGGATGACTTATAAATGTTGAAAAGGTTTTGTCAAGGTGTGAGGATAAGAATCTCATACTAAATTGGGAAAAATGCCATTTCATGGTAAGGGAAGGACTTGTTCTAGGTCATCTGGTATCTGGTAGAGGGATTGAAGTTGATAAAGCAAAGGTTGACATAATTCGTCACCTTCCCTCTCCTAAAACTGTTAAGGAAGTGAGGTCCTTCTTAGGACATGCTGGTTTTTATAGAAGGTTCATTAGGAATTTCAGCTCTATTTCTCGACCACTTTGTGCTCTATTGGTAAAAGATGCTCCATTTTTTTGGACAGAAAGCTGTGAGGAATCATTCTCTACACTCAAGTCAACTCTTATATCTCTACCTATCATGCAATCTCCAAATTGGAAACTTACTTTCAAGCTCATGTGTGATGCAAGTGACTTCGCTGTAGGAGCAGTCTTAGGACAACGGTGTGAGAAAACTCCACATGTCATTGCTTATGCAGGAAAATCTTTAAATGATGCACAAATAAACTACACCACCACTGAGAAAGATTTTCTTGCTATTGTATTTTCCTTAGAGAAATTCAGGTCTTATCTCTTAGGATCACCCATCATTGTCTTCACTGACCATTCAACCCTAAAATACCTTTTCCAAAAACAAGATGCCAAGGATAGATTGATTAGGTGGGTCCTTCTTCTTCAAGAGTTCGATTTAACCATTAAGAATAAAAAGGGTGTTGAAAATATTGTAGCTGATCACCTCTCTAGGATGGAATTTCAAGACAACTCACACCACCTCTCTGTGTCTGATTCATTTCCCGATTAGCACCTCTATTCAGTGAGTGATTGCCCTTGGTATGCTGACATAGAAAACCATTTGGTGACAGGTGACATTCCAAAATTCCTGGGGACCGAAGCTAAGAGGAAATTCCTTTCTGATGTCAAACATTATGTGTTTGATGATCCTTACCTCTTCAAGTTCTATCCTGATCAAATCATCAGGAGATGTATTCCCGAGTCTGAGCAAGAGTCCATTCTAAAATTTTGTCATGGAGAGGCATGTGGAGGACACTTTTCTACAAATAAAACCACTGAAAAGGTCCTCCAAAGTGGTTTCTATTAGCCTAACCTCACTAAGGATTCCTTCCAATTCTGTAAAAGTTGTCCTCAGTGTCAGAAATTAGGATCCATTACCAAAAGGAATCAAATTCCCCTCACTCCCATTCTGGTTGTTGAAATATTTGATTGTTGGGGAATTGATTTCATGGGACCCTTTCCAAACTCTAAGGGATACCTCTACATCCTCTTAGCTATTGATTATGTCTCAAAATGGGTTGAAGCCATTCCCACCAAGTCCAATGACCACCATGTTGTGATCTGATTTCTGAAAGAGCATACATTTTCTCGATTTGGAATTCCTAGGGCTATAATCAGTGATCGTGGAACCCATTTCTGGCACATGAGCCTTAGCTCGGTTGGCAAGGTCTCTGATGGTGCATCCAAGCGACCAGGGATCAAAACCAGGTGGAGTTAGGATTTCCGGGTTACTATAGTAGTACTGTAGTAGGAACTGTAGAGGTTACTGTAGCAGGCACTGTTTGGCACTGTAGCAGCCGGGAATATGCCCCCGTTTGGGCCTTCGGGCATCAGATTTGGTCTCCGAGTCCTTCATTGGCCTTCGGGCACCCAGGCCTTTGGGTCAGTTGGGCCTTCGGGCTATCCATATGGCCTTCGGGTCATCTACAGATACAAACACCAGACCAAAAACTACAAGGAACAAGCTCTACAAGGAGGATGGGAAAAGGAGATTTCACCACAGCAGGAGCTAACAGATTGCAAGAATGAGAGGTTATGGCACCTACCATTGGGACAAGCCTGTGCATGTACGAGAATGCCTAGCCGAACAGCCATGCAGAGGTGAAGAGCTGATTTCAAAGATGAAGATGCTAGGGAGGAGCAAGTTCCAAGTTGTTTGTCTGGGTTTTATGGTATGTTTGTGCCTACAGGCATTAGTTCCTAAAAAAATGGCCTACGGGCATGTAATAGGGTTCCACCTAATCCCTTGAAAGGTGGATTATCAATCAATAAAAAATGAAGGCCTTCGGGCCATTGGTGGTGGAACCCATTTCTGCAACCGCCCATTCTCTTCACTCATGTCTAAGTATGGTATTACTCATAAAGTTTCCACTGCATACCGTCCTCAAACCAACGGTCAAGCTGAGTTGGAAAATAGAGAAATTAAGCAAATTATTGAAAAAACTGTCAATCCCTCTAAGAATGATTGGTCCGAGAAACTCTTAGATGCCCTTTGGGAATATCGAACTGCTTTCAAAACTATCCTAGGCATGTCACCGTATAGATTGGTTTATGGAAAAGCATGTCATTTACCTGTTGAAATTGAGCATAAGGCCTTTTGGGAAATAAAAAAATGAACTTTGAAATTTCTTTAGTTGAAACAAAAAGGAAATTAGATCTGAATTAACTCGAGGAACTTAGGATGGAGGCTTATGAAAATTCAAGGATCAATAAATCTAAAGTTCAAGCCTACCAATATAGGAATCTCAAAGTCAAACACTTTGAACTGGGAAAATTTGTGCTCTTGTATAGTTCAAAACTTCATCTACACCCAGGAAAGCTGAGGTCCAGATGGTCTGGTCCATACCTAGTGCATCATGTGTACCCTCATGGGGCAATAGAGATTCAGGATCCCACAAGTGGTCATGTCTTCAAAGTCAATGGTCATAGGTTAAAACCATTCATTGAATCATTCAATAAACAAGAAACCAAGGAGGAGTTAACTGATCCAACATATGAACCAGAGAAAAATTGATAGATTTAGGGTACAAGTCGGGATAAAGACGTTAAAAAAAAGCGCTGCACGAGAGGCAACCTGTGGTTTTCATGTTTCCAATCACTGTAAATCATCTTTTGTTTCCTTCTGCTTCATTTTTTTATATTTTTTATATAGAATGTTGACTTTTTCTTCTTTTATGAGTAAGGATGGGCATGAAAGGGGAGCACTGTATTCATCTGTGTCACGCGGTGTGATCCTTGAGTAATACCTTACCCAGAAAATATAAAGAAGACAATGTATCATCAGTTTATTTTATTTTATTTATGTTTTTGTAGGTTAAAAAAAATTAGACTCTTGACCTGTTCTTATTTTATGAGTATGGATGGGTATGAAAGGGGAGCACCGTATTCATCCATGTCACGCGGTGTGATCCCTGAGTAATACCTTACCCAGAAATTTAAAAGAAGACAATGTATCATTAGTTTGATTTAAAAAAAACATAAAAAACCATAAAAATGATGATACTTGGAATTAAATAAATCATTGTGTTGTTTGCTTTGTCCTTCTTTTTATGGTTCAGGAACTATTTTGGGTGATACATGTTCAATCAAGGAGGTGCCTACATCCCCCAAGAGATCAACGGAGTAATTTGGAGAATCATGAACTTCAACTTCAAAAACCAGGTGAATTTGTTCCATGTTTATCATTATCAATTGCATCTTTGAACTCCTCTCCTACCCCCTTCTAACTTTTCTTTTCTTTAAACACTGTGGAAAGTGTTATTCTAAGTTGGGGGGAGATAAAAAATTGTTTTTTTATTTTGTGAATAAAAACATGCATGAAAAGAAAAATTTCAATAACCATAAACATGATAACACACATTGCAAACTCTAAAATTGGATATCAAATAAATTTTGCATGCCTTGATTTTGATTTTAATGCAGGTTTATGTTCATGAGCATAGTTTTTGGAAAGTGTGGTTGTCTGATGTGATTTTTCAAAGTTTACATTTTCATCCTCTTAATAAAAATTCCATAATGCACGTCTACTGGATCATGGGTGTAAATTTGAGTTCTTGGGTCCCTTTCATTATAGCATAGGGTTATGGGGTCACTTTTAGTTTAATTTGAGTATAAAAAAAACAAAAAAAATTGACCACATAGAGCAATGTTTTGTCCAAATGCGTGGCATCCGACACTTGGGGATTGTGACTCCATAGTTGTCTTTCCCAGAGTTAGGGTTTATATCTCTATTGTAGAGCATGGAATTGATAATATGTGTGGCATCCAACACTTGGGGATCGTGACTCCATAGTTGTCTTGCCCAGAGTTAGTCTTTTCATATCTATTGTGGTTAAAAAAAATCATCAAAATAAAAATAAAAAAATGGATGCTCATATTAAGGTTTAATGTGATTCCCACCTAGCGCTTCCATTGTTTCCCCTTGAACAATAAAATGGGCCCCATATCTTTTGTGATGCACAACACTTTATCATGCTTAATTGAAATTGGATGAAATGTGGCGATGAATTTGAACAAAGGAATGGGCTTGGGCTTGGGATATGCTTATGGACCTAGCTTGTTTTAAATTATTTTTATGGGTTCCATGATTTTTTTGGTATGAGGTCTTTGGGTGAGCAATGTGTATTAAAATGTTTTTGGAAAAGGGGATTTGAATTTCATATTTGTAATATATTTTTCTCGGGACTAGAAAAACTCAAGTTGGGGGGTGTGATTAGTCACTAAAAGTGGCTAATATTCATTTTTAAGATATTAATATTAATGTGTTTAAATGTTCATAAACATCAATTTTATTCCAATTCAGAAATTGAACTTCATTTCCCATCATTGTGTAATTCATGCTTAAAGTGTCAATTTGTGCCCACTCAATAATTTTCTTGTGGAAATTACAATATTCATCATTTTAATTTGATATTTTGGTATATGATTCATCAATTTATTTGGAACATTTTTTTATTTTAGTTCTTATAGATGAATCACAAGTGAAGATGGAGATTTTTGCACCTGAAGGCAGAAACTTGATGGAAAAAGCATAATGGGCCTAAGGCCCATCAAACAAATGTGGGGCCCATAAAACAAGCCCAATGAAGCTCAAATTTATACATTAGAAAGATAAAAATATGAGGATCATTTTATTCAACTGTGGACGGAGCTAATTCTGATGTTTTCATGATGATAAAGGGATCTGAAGTTGAGAATTAAATGGTGGACCCGACATTAATGCACAAAAATCTGTCCCACAATTTCGACCATAACTTCCAAACGGCTGAGCCAAATGTCCTGAAATTTTTACAGATAATAGAGGAAAGATGGAAAAAGATATTTATCTTCTACAACCCCTCCGGATTCGGCTTTCTTAAATAAAAAATTCACACGTCAATATGGTGGACGAATCTGGACAGTTTTCCGGGTCAAATTTGAAACATCAATTTCCTTTTGATTATTCACCCTCCTTTTGACTCTATTAATTGTTGGGGGGTGAATTAATTTTTGGGGGATGGAAATAAGGCTCCTAATATGCCTATATAAGGATCTAGTGGTTAAGGTAATAGGTGTGGATATTTTTCTTATCATCTTTTCTTGCTTGTTTCATTGTAAGGTTGTGCTTCCAAATTTCCTTTGTAATGTTTTCCATTTCCATGTAAGTTTCTTTTTTGTATATTTATGTTATTAATCAACTTATTTCTCTTATATATTTTACATTTCATTTATTAGAACTTTATTATCACAAATCACAGTTATATCTCTATGTTGTTGTGAATTAGTTCACACATAGGTGTGAATTTCATTCACACACATGGAGGACTGCTCGTTATTTCTGCGGTTTTAATTTCTTCAATCCAATTCTTGTTAGCCATCTTCCTCCCACCATTGAGAGTATACCATAAATGGAGGTATAACCCTTTAATGGGTTGATCTTAGAAGGATGCAAAGGCTGGATTGAATGTTATTTTATGAATGAATTGTTGTTAATTGGATAATTAATTTAAGACATCCATTCTTCAGTTATTTCTACTCTTCATCTTTACTGTGTTTGAGAAAACTAAATTCAATTACTAAATGACCATATACCTCGGAGAGATCATGAATTTGGTTCTCTAAGTGTATAGGGGATTATTAATTGTGTTTAGTAAGTACCAAACCAGAAAATGATGAATGTAGTGTTATTTTTGAAGAATGGATTCATCAATAATTAATAAAACCAAAATTGTCTAAAGAAGTAAAATTCATTCAATCCACCCCGAGCATAATCCTAAGATCAACCCATTTTATTTGAATTTAATTCACTTAGGTTTCTTAGTGTTCTTTAAACCATCCAAAATCAAACCCAAAGTTAGCTACTCTATAGCCCATCCTTCACCAAATCATAGCATCTCAAGGTTACTTCTTCGGTCCCTATGGATTCGACCCCTACATGTACTACATCGTCCGATTTTACCAGTAGGGTAAATTTGGCTGCAACCAATCATATACTCTAGTGTATACTTTATTTCACATAAGTGCATCACCCAATTTTAAATATTTGGAAATTCTAGAGAGTTTGGGCCTTGAGATAGAATACTTCTGTGGAAAAATGATACTCGATACCCTATTGGGTATCCACTCAGAGAGTGTTAACCAATGTAAGGACTATCCCCTTGAGATAATCTTCTATATATTCATGTGGAATCTATTCATACTTGGCATGAAATGGTTTTCTGTAATTCTCATGATAGACTGATTAGTTTCCCATCGAGTCCATATTGATTTTTATTGCCGAAGGGTGATGTTCACATCACTAGATGTTGATAGACATGTTCATAAGGGAGAATGGGATATCTATGCATCTCGAGATGTACCTGAGCATCAAGGGATGGGAAGAGTGATAGCCCAAATTACTAGTCTCTTCCTATATGATCAGGGGTTATGAACTACTATTTTACCTCTTGTGGTGGATCATTTTAAGGACATCTTCCTAGATGACTTTTCTGGGATACCAATTTTGAGAGAGGTAGAATTCACCATTGATGTAGTTCCAAGAGTGACACCAGTGTCCATTCCTCCTTATAGGATGAAACTTATGGAGCTTCTAGAGATCAAGTTTCAGTTTTAAGACCTGAAGGCTAAAGGTTTTATCTAAAATAGTACTTTTCCATGGGATTCATGAAGGACCCCAGAACACCCTGAGAGGGGAGGGATGAATCAGGGTGTTAAATTTTTCTTTTAAAAAGATGGATCTTATTCCCACATTGGTAGGAACCTGTTAAACCTGCATGAAGATAAAGTTTATAAAACAAACAATCACATGCAAAGAGATGACACATCAATTTTACTTGGTTCACCACTAAGGGATAGTCTAAGAATCATACACCAACAATATGTCAGTCATACAAAATTCCACTAATATTCACTAGTTGTAGAATAAAAAAGTTTAGACACAGTCACCCTATGCTAGGAACACCATCTTTACAATATTTTAGGGATAACACACTACTTCCCTAAGAGCACTTTCTTCGAATCCCCCTTACTCACTACCCTGGGTGAAGTCTCACTCATTTTATCAATTTAAAGGTCTATTCAATAGATTTTCATTGAAGTCTTTGTATCTGTCCAACATGAGACTCTAATCACATCGAAGTCCTAAATAGATGAACTTGAATGAACTGAATGAACAAACCGGATAAATTAATTCTATTAGAATCCCAAGAATGCACTTGTGTAAAACACCACTTCTAGCATGCAAGTATGAGGATTGTCACACAAGCTAAATTTTTCAAAACCCTTACTTTTTTCACAGTCCCTTCTATATCACGCAACCCTTATCTATTGTGCAGCTACACCATAAGATTCAATTGGTCTTTTAGAGATGAAAGGAACACTTATGCACAAGTTTTACTATGCACAAGTCATTCACATGAAACTCCCTTGCACACAGAGACAATGAATCTTTGTTGGAAAAACTTCTTAAGTCTTGAGTGGGGGTACTCGCCTATTTATATGCATTTTGGTGACCCTGTGTGTAAGGCGTGCAACTTTCTACCGAATGTACAAGCCTTGATCTCTTATCCCCTATTGCACAACTCACCTTACACACCAAACCATAACTTGCATGCCCTTCCTTCCTTTTCTATATTTTGATGAACTGATCTTGAAAAATGTTTATTGCACAAATTTTCAATCCTTCTTAACATCGGCACACAAATCCCTTTAAGAAAACACTTTTCTCCATTCTATAATTTTTGGACTGAAAAATTTGGAAAACACTAGGAAACAATGCCACCTTCATTATAGTTTTCTACTTGAACCGTAAGATATCTTTCCATAAAAACTCCCTGATCTTCTATGCGAGGATTGATAACAAATAGAAACCATACCCAATTTATAGCAAAGACCATCCTTGTTCCAATAGTTCACTATACCTTTTTTCCAAGAAGGAAAATGGTACCCTTAGTATTTTCATGGATTACCAAAGGTTGAACCAACTCATAGTTAAGAATAAGTACCCATTACCTTGAATAGACAACCTATTAGATCAGCTAATAGGAGAAAAGGTGTTTTCAAAGATTTATTTGAGGTTGGTCTATCACCGGGTGAATATTAGATCTTCAAACATACCTAAAACATCTTTCTATAGAAGGTATAGTATTTATGAGTACCTGGTAATATCGTTCAATCTCAAAAACATGCCAAAAGTTTTTATAGATTTTATGAATTAGGTTTCCCACCCATATCTGAATTTATTTGTGGTAGTCTTTATGAATGGAATCTTGGTATATTCTCACTCTTGATACGACCATACCCAACATCTTGATATCATGCTGAATACACTAAGATAGAACCAAATTTACCAAAATCTCACTAAATTCCACTTTTTGGTTGAGAAAGTCCACTTCTTGGGTCACATCATCTCAGAGTCAGAAGTATCAATAGACTTGGAGAAGGTGAGAGATGTAGTTTCCTAGAATCATCCCATGAAATTCTTTAATATATAGAGTTTATTGGGGATAGAAAGATATTAAAAATGCTTCATACATGATTTCTCATGTCTACCAGTGCCTCTTATGGGCTTGACTAAGAATATTATGAAATTAGTATGGTTAGAAGCTTGTTAAAGATCCTTTCAGAAGTTGAAGGGACAGTTTATTTTATCACTGATTATGATTATGCCAAATCCAGGTAGGAGATACATGGTTTATTATGACACATTAGGTATCAATATAGGAGCATTTTTAATGTAGGACAAGAAAGTACTGACATACAGATCTCATAGTTTAGTCCTCAAAAGTGGAATTAACTGACACAAGACCTCAATCTAGCTATTGTTGTGCATGATTTATGATATTGGATGAATTATTTACTTGGGAATCATTTTGTGATATTCACCAATAAAAAAATTCTCAAGTATATATTTATGTAGTGTGATATAAATTTAAAGTAGTGTAGATGGGTCGAATACCTGTAGTCCTTTGGCTTTGATATTTCTTATACACCTAGTAAAGGAAATGCAGTAGCCGATGATTTAAGATGGAAGACTCAGACACAGGAGGTTCAGGAGGTCGGTGGTGAGTAGAATATTATGGACCTATTTTCAAAGATGTATATTAAGGTTAAGGAGGATCAAGATTAGATATTACTCTCAATTTTAGCTGTTACCTCTATCCTTCTGAAGTGGGTAAAGATGATCCAACTTTCCGATCCTAAGGTCCTAGTCCCGAGGGAAAGTATCTCAGATGATCATACATCACCTGGTTGAACCTTGGATGAGGATGAGATCTTATACATACATGGGAATGTCTGGGTCCCAGCAGACATCTAAGAGTATTTGATGTGAGAATCTCATACCTTATATTAGGTAGTATATCCTGGTACCAAAAAATTGTATTGGGACTTACATCTCTAGTATTGGTGGCCTAGTATAAAATGGGATGTGGATGACTTTATCACTTGGTGTTTCACCTGTCAGTAGGTGAAGGTGGAATATTAGCAACTAATGAGACTTTTACAGCTGTTGTTCATTCTTGAGTGGAAATGGGAAGATGTCTTTATAGAATTTGTGAAAGTTTAACCTAGATATCCTCATGGAAACAACATAGTTCTGGTAGTTTTTGATCGGTTGATGAAGGTTGTACATTTTTTACCTATTTGAGAGACCATATCGGTAGACGATATATGGAGGATATATGTCAGAGAGTTTGTATGACTTCAAGTAGATCTAAATTCTATCATATATGAAAGGGGAATTTGTTTTAGACCATGGTTTTAGAATGGTTTTTAGAATGCCTTGGGTACATAGGTTCTTTTGGGCACGATCTATCACCCTCAGACTGACAGACAAATAGAGTGCATGATTCAGGTGTAAGAGGTCATGCTTCGTGAACATGTCCTTAACTTTGGGGGTTATTAGTATAAAAATACCCTTATTAAAGTTTTCTTATAATAATAGCTTTAAATCAAACATATAGATGTATCCTTATGAGGCCTTATATGGTAGGCCTTTCCGATCACCTCTGTGATGGTTAGATGTAGGGGAGGTAGCTTTACCTGGACTATGTCTTGTGTATGAGACTTCAGAGTAGGTACAGAAGACCATAAATCACATGTTGACAAATCAGTAGAAACACAAATCCTAAGTGGACTATTATAGATGACATCTTGAGTTTGAGTTTAGGGACTAGGGTTTCTTTCACATTTCTCCCAGGTTGGGAAATCAATGAATTTAGAGGAAGGGTAAGCTTTTTCCATGATTTATTGGACACTTTGAGGTTTTGAAGAGAATCAGATTAGTGGATTACTGGATATAACTTCCTATGAGATACCATAAAATGCATGAATGTTTTTACATGTCTCAGATCCACCAATACTATCTAGACATGACACATGTTTTATAGCTTGATGAGGTTGACACTACTAGAAAATGGACCTACACCAAAGGTTTTCCCCAAAAATGTGGGGATAGGAACCTCTATACCCATGGTTTTTTAAAGCCGTGGGCATAGGTAAATTTTCAACACATATACCCACATTTTTCCAAAACCATGGGTATATGGGGGTCTATCCCCACGGTTTTCCAAAATCGTGGGGATAGGTCCTGAAAAGTCACCTATACCCACAGTTTTCCAAAACTGTGGGTATAGGGGTACCTATCCCCATGGTTTTCCCCAAAACCATGGGGATAGGTCTGGGATAAAATACATATACCCACGGTTATGAAAAACTGTGGGTATAGGTTTCCCGTGTGTGCGCGGGAAATTTTTTTTTCCGCGGGAAGGAAATTTTTTTTGGCGGGAGTCCTATACCCACGGTTCTTCCCTCTATATGCACGATTTATATAACTATATTTAACTAAATATAAATATATATACACATAGGTGATTTTAGGGTAGTGGTTAGACATAGTGTTTGAAGCGAAGAGGTTGCGGGATCAAAACCCACCGCCTGCATTATTTTAGGATCTATACCCACAGTTTTGAAACCATGGGTAAAAGCCTTTGACACCATGGAAATTGGGTATGTTTTGTTGACACGATGGCAGAACACCTATACCCACAGTTTTGGAAAACCGTGGGTATAGGATAGGGACCTATACCGACGCCATTCCAGCCCACGGTTCCCAAAACTGTGGGTATAGCCTATACCCATGGTTTTGGGGGCTATACCCATGGTTTTGAACCATGGGTATAGGCCGTTTTGTCAGTAGTGTGAGATATATGTGGATGATTATTTTGAGGAGTACCTAGTGCGTATCATATATTGGAGTGTGAATAATCTCCAAGGTAAGATAATTCCTTTAGTACGAGTGATATGGAAGCACATATGAGTACATAATAAGACCTGGGAGAGGAAAGATGACTTACATGCCTAGTGTCTAGATATTTTCTTAGACAATTCATTATTACTCTTAAAAGGCCAACTCGGGGACGAGTTACTTTAAGGAGGATAGGTTGTAATGATATAGATTTTCACAAAGGAACAACTCATTTTGTCTAGTTTAAATTCATTGTTTTATATTATTGGGTCTTCCCTTTGGATTTAGGAAGGTATCAGGAGCATTTGGGGCTTATTCAAAGCCTAGAGCTCTAGAAATTGGAGAGGCAGACTAAGAAACATATTTAGTGCTCACCGTGAAAATCAACTATGTAGGGTACTTAAAGTATAGTAGGAGTCTTCATAGTTTTCCCTAACCATGTGAGTTAGACCACACACCTATGAAAAAACTACATACTTTTTAATTGAGGATTTTCACATGGATTGTGCATTTTTATCCAAAACGTGCGCCTAACCCATGTGCGGGGGGGGGGGGGGGGTTCTTGGACAGTGGTGGGTGCACAATTGGCACATGGTTTGGAAAACTATTTAGTCAAACCATTTCACCCCTTAAATGAGGGGTAATTTTCCATTTTTCAACTAAAATGTTTTGAATACCTCACCTCTTTTTCTTTTCTTCTCCAGCGATTGTGAACCTATTTTCCCCTCTCGTGAGCTCTCCCTAATCCTTAATTGGGGATTTTGATAACAACCTCATCTGATCTCTATTTTCATCATCCTCAGAAGCATTAGATTCAAAATGGTATGTTCTCTAATCCTCTAGCTTCCATTATTTTTTATCTTTCCATCTATTGTGTTATTTTGGAGCGAGCTCATATGCCCTATTTTTAGGGAATTGGACTATTCTTCTGATTTCTTTAATCCTAGATCAATTCAAAGGCCTACACTAGATGAGGAGAGTTCTATGGGCCTATGTTAGGTGGTCTAGAAATTTTCCATAAAATTTTATAGGGTTTTATAGAATTTTTTTCTTTTGTTCTACACACTAGACATTTCCACATATTTCTTTAAAATGTGTTCTACCTATTAAATTAAATTTCACCTTGTTAAGACACTCCCATAGACCTGTATTAGATTTTTAGAGGTTTATTAAATTTTGGATACCACCCTTTTGGGTGTTTTTAAATATTATAACTCTTTTAGTTGAATGTTTAATTAACCCAAACACCATATAAGTGGTCTTTATTTACCCTGAAAGGGAATTACGTTGCTATATAAATTGAAAAGGGCCTAATTTTATTGAATAAAAGTGGGTGGAAAGTCCATTACACATGTTATATATTTATAAGTATGAATTATATGAATTAGATACCCATGGTTTGATTGGGTTAAATGATTATAAATTCTTAAAGGAAATTAATAATATTTATTATTATTAGACCATGGATAATGGTTGTTGGACAACAATTAAGAGACTTGTTGGGTATGGTGTTTCACTCTTCCTTACATTGGGTGATGGGCATGTCATCTCACACTGTTTACTTTTATTTGGATAATAGGAATAACATTCCACATTCCCTTGCATTGGGTGTTGGTCATGATGACTCAACCCACCATTTCAAGTGACGGGCATGATTCCTCACATTCATCTGAGATCTAGGACTTGTATCCTTTTCTAAAGCCTATAGCTAATTAGATTTGTCATGGACACCTGATTTACACCCTGGGTCCAGCTATCCCCTAGTATCCATGTATATGCCTCTAAATGTCCTTATATATAGAGTGTTTATACATGTATTCATATTATATATATATATATGATTACTTATATATATGATAAGCTGATAAGAGTTATTCAGGCCTATGCTGAAGTAGGTAAAGTCTTCCAGGTGTCCTATCAGAACTTAAGCTGACTAGAATTTATTTTCCAGCATTGTTTAGCATTCATTATACCTACACACTACTATGATATAAATACTATATGGATTATTCTAGAAACCATTGATGGTGAACTATTATGTTTATCTCACACCCTACTCGAGACACCTATGGTACCTGAGTAGACATCATGAATGTAGGTGTGGATAAATGAAAATTCCCTATCATGGATGCTTGATCTGTATTACTTATAGCATAGAGCATGGGAGAAAATGACTGAGCATATGATCATAATGATAGTGGTGATTTATTTTTGTGTTTTTTGTATTTTTTTATAGAATATTGTATATTTCCATACTATATATCCCATGTTTCCACTTTTTTGTATATTAGCATGACATGATTTGGATTTGATTACTATTATAGTAGCTTGGTTTTTTATGCTTCTATAGTTGGTTATTGTACTTTTTTTCGATGTTCCATATGTTATTTTTTTATTCCGATATTTATATTTTTTATTATATCTATTGCGACACTCTGATATGAGGGTATAGTTTTCCATTATATCACCTTGAACCCTTGTTTCTAGTCGGTAGCCTCAGGTGTATGGGGAGGCGTGCTTGATACCATGCGACCCACCGACTCAGGACACTATCTTAGGGACCCTTGGGTCGAG
The DNA here is from genome assembly GCA_963277665.1 of Viscum album. Classification (NCBI taxonomy): domain Eukaryota; kingdom Viridiplantae; phylum Streptophyta; class Magnoliopsida; order Santalales; family Viscaceae; genus Viscum; species Viscum album. The sequence continues at coordinate 1,060,565,152 of OY728133.1, forward strand.
ATGTTATTGTATCCTTAACATAAGTGAAATAGTTATATATACATGTATTCAATGAAAAGAAAGTAATTACACAAGTAAACAACCACGTGTTAGGTCATCATATGCTAACTAGGATGCCATGAACCCTAGTATTGCATGCTTTGGCTCCCTGTTGGAAGAGAAGATATGTCTGGTTTACATGAATCTTAGAACATGACATAAGGAAAATGTAAATATCAGAATAGACCACAAGACCATCATGCCTTTGGTTATGCCACAAGGCTATCATGCCACACTAACTATTATAGTTTAGGCCACAAGTCCTTTATGCCCCACCAACTATCTCAGGTCAGGACACTAGGACATCATGCCCCGATTCTAGTATTAGGTTAGGCCACAAGTCTATAATTCCATGTTATCCATCATTCAATACCATGTCATAATAATCACATGTCACATCGCACATACTCACCCTATAAGGGATTAACTAAACCCTAAAGGGAACATATTTCACTTTGATAACAAATAACAGAAGTCTAGTGCCATACACATATATACATACATAATCCATAGTAAGTAATGTCTTAATATACACACACACACACAATCATGTCACATCAAGATATTTCTCATGGGACAAAAAACACATACAAGAAAGTCATATCAAGAGAGGTATCATGGGAAACACACACATGAACATCATTCCATATCATTCAGTTTTATATAAAGGCCATCAAATGGTAAAGATTTTCTACCTTAAGTGTATCAAATCCCAACGTCAAGGTTCACCTCCTCAATCAATCTCACATGACTAAGATCCCTAGAACTAGCCCCAAATCACCACTTGAGGATGAATGAGCATAGAAAAATAAGAAAAACATATTAAGGGATATGATCAATTTAGACTTACCTAATTGTTGGCCCATATGAGACTATTGTACACCCTCTCTAGTATTAATAGTTTTAATAATCACAAATCTTGTAAATTCTTATTAATCATGTCATAACATTTCAATCATTATTATTTCCATTTCAATATGTGAAAGTATGTTTATCTATGATCTCATATAAATTTAGTATATTCTGGTAATATTTATGTTGCAAGACAGTCTAAATAGAAATGTTTTCTAAGTGTAATAGACTGAACCCGACAGAAGATATGAGATACCGACAGTTCAACTGACCTACCGACATAGATGACCTACCGATGCTAATGACCTACTGATGCATATAACCTATCATTAGTTCAAATGACCTACCGATGCATGGTTGTACCGATGCAAGGAATCACTGATAGTTAAAATGAGTCACCAATGAATTGAGTCACCGATGCATGGAAAGACCAAAAAAATGACACACCGATAGAATGAGTCACCGACAAAAGGAGATAACGACCAAGGACTCAACGATAGACTGTTTAAAAATTATTTTATTTAAAATTACTTTTAACAATCATATTTTGAATATTTAAATGTGACTGATTAATTTAATGACTTTTTGCAGACATCTTAAAGGTGGATTTCATAAATACGAGGTACTGTGTCTACCTCAAACATGCACATTGTCAGGCTGCAAGAATATAAATACAAAGAAGAGTGAATCAAAGACACACACAGGAATAATTGTGTAGACACACATAGACAATGAGATATAAGAAGACCTCCCATGATCACCATACAAAAAGGAAGAACACATGAGGAATTATTCATTATTTCTTTCTGTGAACCAGTGAACTACAGTTCATCAAAGTTCCATCATCTCAGCAGCATCCAACTAAACTGAAGGAGAGGAACATATCACCCTTCTGGAAGACAGAACACAGTTCTCCACGACACTCTATTTTCAGTGTATATTTCCATAAGAGGACTCAAGCTTCAACTCTGATACATTATAGAGTCTAGATATGAATTTAATAACAATCAAATCATCTCTAATCCCTTCTTAATATATTCAACTCTTTTGTGTACTATTTATCTAAACTTTTGAGCAGTGTGTGTGTCTACACTAAAAATACACACTTTCTTCTACACTAAAATGGGGGATACTAGATATCCTCAAATAACTGTCTTCTTACACTTGTTTATCCCATGAAGAACTATGGAAGAGGTATTGTGTGACCTAGTTTCCTTTTTACTCCCACTAAGAACTATGGTAGAGGTGTTGTTTTCTGGAAAGTCTGTATACTATTATGTTAACCCTAATCTAGGTTGTGGATCAAAATATTTATTTATATAGATTTCCTGGTGGTAGGTGATCACTAAGTGGAGAGGACCAAGTCTCTGCTTGAGACTGAACCTCTTGTTTTATATCCGATGTGTTTACAATTTAGTATTTCTTTGTTTTAATTCATTTTTCAGAAAACTAAATTTTACTTTGATATTTAGTATTGGATAATAGTAATAACTATTTTTACTTATTAAAATAGTTTAAAAAGTTTTATTAATATCTAATATTGTTATAACTAATAATTAACCAATATTCTGAGAAACTATTTGAACAATGAAGCTTTTATAATTTTACTACCTTGGTTAATTGGACAGTTTTATTTTAGATTGGGGAACCTTTTAAAAAAACTTTTTAATATAAATTTTTATAGGAACTCAATTGACCCCCCTCTTGAGTGTCTTACTCCGAACAACATTTGGTATCAGAGGTGTTTTCAAGTTTTTGTTTTCAAAATTTTAATTCTATTTTAAAATAATTTTCAAATGTGATTTTAGTTATATTTTAAAGATCATTAAATTTCCATTAGTTCTAAATTTTTAGTTTTTTAAAAGCCTATTTATTTATAATGGATAACATATTGGAAGGTTATACTACCAATAGACCTCCATTATTTAATGGAACAAATTATGCACAATGGAAAATTAAAATGAAAATTCACTTAGAAAGCATGGGTTTTGAGATTTAGTCTTCAATTATAGATGAATATAAGATTCCTGTTACTGCTAGAAATACCTGGGATGACCCAAATAAGGCTTTATATAACAATAATTGCAAATACATGAATTACCTATACTGTTCTTTAGGCGATTAATTGTCTAATAGAATTTATACATGTAAAACAACCCATGTAATTTGGGACACTTTATCTATTTCACAAGAAGAAACCTCTAGTGTTAAGGAAATGATAAATAACACATATACTATTAAATATGATAACTTTTAAATGAAGTATGATGAGCCTATTTTTTACATTTATCTCAGGTTTAATGAAATTTTGAATACTATGATCTCTCTAGGAAGGGATGTTACAACCAAGGAACAAATCATGAGAATACTCAGATGCTTACCAGATAGATGGAGAGGAACTTATGTATCAATCAAAGAATACTATGACATCAGCAAGTTACTATTAAAGGAGATGATATGAAAGTTTATGATGTATGGGGAAGAAATAAAAGTCAAAAAATAAGAGGATAATGAACCCAAAATAAAATCTATTGCTTTCAAATATACTGCCTACAAGCAGAAGGACAATGTTCAAGATGAAACTGAAAGTTCAAGTGATGAACACTCATCAGCAGACAGTGATGAGGAGATGGATCAAATACCTATAAGGTTTAAGAAATTTTATATAAATAATAAATTCTTTATAAATCCCAACTACAAGGGTAAGTATGATCACAAGGGCCATTGGGAAAAGGATTGGAAGAAAGGTGATACTTCTAGTGAAATAATCTATTATGAATGTTAGATAAAGGGTAATGTAAAGGCTAACTATCCCAAGATAAAGTATAAGAAGAAGTATAATGATAAGGATAGAAAGTATAAAAAGTCCATGAAGGAAACTTGGAGTTATTATGATGATAGTTCAAGTGAATCCAAATCCTCTTATGAAATGTCTGATAAAGCAAATATGCGTTTAATGACAAACACATATGAGGTAACACTAAATTCTTCTGAACATAATTTCTATTATTTTGGAGTTAAAAGTGTTTCTGAAAATATGAAAAATGAGGAAATGTTTGTATATTTAAAAATGATATAAGACACTTGTAATTAATTAAAAGATAAATATAAATATTTAAAGAAAAAGCATGCTTTGACTACCACTATTAAATCTGAACTTGCTATGGAAAAAGAGAGAAATTATCAACTGATTAAGGAGAACAATGAACTTAAATTATCAAATGAGAAATTGAAAAAGTATTTAGAATGGTAATGAAATATTAGTTCAAATTATTGGTAAAAAAGTAGCTCCTAAGTATAACACTAGAATAGTATACCAACTAGGAAAGAGGAAATGTCAAAAACTAATTTTGTATCAAAATCTGAAAAATCCAGTTTTATGTCCACTTCTGAATTTTTTTTGCAAGTTCCAACTATGAAAAATCTTCTACTATTTCAAGTTTTTATAAATCAAATAAAGTTTATTTTTCAAATACTTTACATACTGCTAATAGGAAACCCATGAAGCAAATATGGGTTCCCAAAGCTCTTATTACTAATGTTACTAGAACCAAAAAAACATGGGTACCAAAATATTTTTTTTGTCTAATCTGTTTTGTAGGAAAACTATTTGAAAAGATCCTATAAAATCTTATGGTACTTGGACATTGGATTTTCAAGATACATGATATGAGATTACTCATGCTTCAAGAACTTGATAAATTTTTATGGTGGGAATTTCACCTTTGGTGACAATGCTAAAGGAAAAATCATTGTCCTTTGCTAGTTTGGTAACTCTAACTCAATTTTAACTTATAAATTACTTTTTTATGGATTAAAATACAATATACTTAGTATCTATCAGATATGTGATGATGGTTTTAATGTTAAATTTGAAAATGATGCATGAAATGTTTTTAACTCTAAAAATAAGCTAGTATTTTCTGCTCTAAGAAATGAAAATGTATATGCTTATAACATAGAATCTTTAATTTCTCAAATTTTTTCTTTCTTGAGTGATTTTTATAAAGAATCTTGTTTTTGGCATAAGAGATTACAACACTATAATGTACAATCACTTATAAAGTGTACTAGAAAAGGCTTAGTAAAGGATATACCTATTCTTGAGTTTCCAAATGACAAAGTCTGTAATCATTGTCAAAAGGATAATCAACACAAAATATCTTTCAACCCAAAGAAAGAAGTTTCGACTTCTCAACCTCTTAAGTTGGTTCAAATGGATCTATTTGGACCTTCCTGAGTTTAAAGTCTAAGTGGGAAGCATTATGTATATGTTCTGGTACATGACTACTCTAGATATACTTGGACCTTTTTCTTAGATCACAAAAGTGAATCTTTCTCTCATTTTACCAAGTATGATAGGACTGTAGAAAATATTAGTGTTCTTATAATTAAAACCCTAAGAAGTGACCATGGTTGTGAGTTATAAAACCGAGAGTTTGAATCCCTTTTCTCACAAAATGGCTACAGTTATAAATTTTCTACTCTTAGGACACCCCAAAAAAATTGAGTTATTGAAAGAAGAAATAGAACCCTGTAAGAAATTGCTAGAACCATGATTAGTGAGTTTATACTACCTATATACTTTTGGACAGAAGCTGTTAATACAGTATGTTATATAATCAATAGAGTATTGTTTTTACCCATCCTTAAAATAACTCCCTATGAGTTGTGGAACAACAGAAAACCCAAGGTTAACTACATCAAAGTTTTTGGTTTAAAAGTCTATATTATTAACACTAAGGATAACCTGGACAAAATTTCCTCCAAGAGTGATGAAAGAATTTTCTTAGGTTATTCAATTTCTAGTAAATCCTATAGAGTCTTCAATAAGTGGACCAAATGTGTGGAATAATATGTACATGCCAAGTTAGATGAGACAAATCAACATGAGACATAGACCTGTATAGAGAATCTTGAGGATGATATGTCAAAACTAGACATCAATTCCAAATCTTCTGACCATCCTGTGAAGAAATATGTTAAAACTTCCAATTCTATAAATTCTCCAAATTCTATTCATAATGAATATGAACCTGTTGGAGAACCTATAGTGATTAGCCCTTCATTTTCTAGACCTATTAGAACTCTCAAGAACCATCCTTTATATGCTATTATTAGAGATTTATACAAAGGAACACATACTAGATCTTCTCTAAGAAATCAGGTTGAACATCAAGATCTTCTATCACATCTTGAACCAAAAAACATTAGTGATGCTATCAATGATGAATTTTGGGTGATGGCTATGCAAGAAGAGTTAAATCAGTTGGAAAGAAACAAAGTCTAGAAACTTGTATATATACCCAAATACACCTTTAATATAGGGACCAAATGGGTGTTTAGGAATAAATTAGATGAAGTTGGTAACATAGTTAGAAACAAAGATAGATTGGTTAAATAAGGTTATAGTCAAGAAGAATGAATTGACTATGAGGAAAACTTTTCACGAGTAGCTATACTTGAGGCCATTAGAATATTTCTTGCCTATGCGGCACATCTATATTTCAAACTTTATCAAATGGATGTCAAGAGTGCATTTATAAATGGGTATATAGTTGAGGATGTTGTTTTTGAACAAACTCTTGGTTTTAAAAACCCTCATTTTCCAAATAATGTTTTTAAAGTAACAAAAGATTTATATGGTTTAAATAAAGGTCCAAGAGCTTGGTATGATAGGATCAAAACTTTTCTTATTTCCAAAGGTTTTACAAAAGGTATAACTAATACTAATCTCTTTATAAAAATAATTTCCAAAGATATTTTATTAGTAAAAATTTATGTAGATGATATTATTTTTTGGATCTTTTAAAAATTATTTATGTGTTGACTTTTCAAAGATGATGCAAAGTGAATTTGAAAAGAGATTAATGGGTGAACTCAAATTATTTCTTGGATTTAAAATATTTTAAAATAAAGAAGGTATTGTTTTGAAACAATGTAAAAATACTAAGGATCTTTTAAAAAGATTTGGCTTTGAAAGCACTAAGATTATTGACACTACAATGAGTACCACTTGTAAGTTGGACCTTGATGAAGATGGTACATCTGTTGATCAAACCACTTATAGAGGAATGATTAGAAGTTTACTATACTTTAATGTTAGTATGCCAGACATTATTTTTAGTGTATTCATGCATGCATGTTTTCAAGAAAACCCAATAAAATCTCATATTCTTGCTGTTAAAAGGATTTTCAAATACCGCAAACATACTACCAACTTAGGACTATTCTATCCTATAGGAAATTTTTTTGATTTAGTGAGTTATTTAGATGCTGATTTTGGTGGTTGTAAGTTAGATATAAAAAGAACCTTTGGAACATGTCATTTTTTGGGCAAGTATCTAGTTTCATGGTGTAGTAAGAAACAAAATTCTGTTGCATTATCTACTGCCAAAGATGAATACATAGCTGATGGTAGTTGTTGTGCACAAATTTTGTGGATGAAACACACATTACTAGATTATGGATATCAATACAGTCATGTCCCTATAAATTGTGATAACACAAGTGCTATTAATATTTCTAAGAATCCTGTTTCACATTCTAGGAAACAACATAATGATGTAAGGAATCAATTTTAGAGAGACCATTATAAAAAATGTGATATAACTTTAGAGTTCATTAGCACTGAACATCAGCTTGCAGACATTTTCACTAAGACATTGAACACTGAAAGAATGAACTACATCAGACATGAGTTAGGAATGATCAATCTATAGGACCTTGTGTTTCTATTCCTTTGACCATTTTAAGTGAAGTTTTCATACCGACACTGACAGTATGAAGCTAAAAATTTCATGGAGACACCAATATGTTTTTCATACCAACACAGTTGTCATGCCGAGATTGACGCTTTGTCATACTGAAATAATTTTCATGCTGACACCGATGCTATGTCATGGCGACACTGATACTTTTTTATACTAATACCCTATCATGCTGACACCAACACCTTTAAAATATAAAACCGTTAGTGTTATGAAAAATATGTCATGCTGAAACTGATGGCTCGCTGTTTTTATATGTTTTAGATTTTTACCAAAATAACACTATTTCATTGATATTGTTGAACCCAGTTAATGATTTCACGATTTTATGATTTCAAAAGTCCTAAAGGATATAAATTTGAATTTATCCACTCTACTCCTTTAACCCAAAACTCTCTCGACCATTTCTCTCACTACCCCCGACCATTCACCTTCTGACCTTTAAACTAAACTATTGGAATGGTGCATGTGAAGTGATATCTTGATGGTGAAGAGTCTCGTGCATCTAAGAAATAAAAAGGTAAATCATGAAAATCTCCAGAACCTGTAAATACGGCTCTGGAAAACTGTGTTGTAACTCTAGAAAAAGTAGTTCTTGCAGAATAGTTGTTGGAAAGAAAGTCTTTGCTGATCAAGGTTCTACAAGATTAGGGACGGCTTAAGTGGTTCTCAGATAATGAAAGACCCTTTGACCCAAAACTAGTTCATAAATTTTACATGAATATGGAGTTCCTTCTAGAAGGAAGTGATGTTTCTTGAATCAAGTCTATAGTGAGAGGATATAGAATATCTTTATCTTCAAGACAATGGTATGAATGTCTTAAAGTTTCTCATGAAGGTATATTTGATGATTATCAAGGTACATATTCACCAGAAAGTGATATTTTTTTCTTTGAGATAGCTTAGAAGGAGCATACTAATAATGAAGAGCACACGAGACCTATTTCTACAGAGTTAAATGGATAATGTATAATATTGTTTAAGTTTATTCAGCATCACATTTGTCTCAAGAAAGCGAAATTTTCCTCTTTGAAGTATCAAGATGTCTACTTGGTTTATCTACCAAGAAAAGGGATCAAGGTAAATTTGTGTAGATACCTTTATATGAACATAAATGAAATGATCAAACCTTCCTGAAAGACCAATTCTCTATTATATCCAAGGATGATCTCAGATATGATAAAAGAGAAAGGTTGTGTAAATAAAGGAGAAGAAGTAGTTTTTGAGTGCAGTGGGATTTTCCTTAGTAAAGAAATTTGTAAGATGATGAAAATCAATTGGAATCCATGGAAGAGATAATTGATTGGATATGAAGATAATATTTATGATAAGTTCAATCTGGTGGACTATCCAACTCGGACTAAGAATATGGATGATTCTGGTCTGGGAACAAATGAAGAAGCTATTTACTCTTTAGAAGAAGAAGAATATATTTCCACTCCAGTTAGAGATCATTGGTCACCTATCGATAAAAGGATTTATCATGACACCATTGAACCTCGCAAAAAGGTTTTTCTTTTGGACCTCCTAGTCCTACACTTTCCTTACCCTATGATGAGACCAAACTTGAAGACAATGGAGATGTGGAGATAAAATTCTCAGTTAATGTGCAATATGTAAGTAGATCCAGTGGCTCTGAAGAAGAATAAAAAATTTAAGATGATGAAAGTGGCAGTGGTAGTGAAGAGGAAGAAGGCAAAGAATATGTTGATATAAATGTAAATGAAGACCAAGTCTCTAGAAATAAGGATGATTAAAGTAGTGAAAGTGATGATGACCATCATAGGGATGATCAAGGTGAAGATGTTGAAATGGTTGAAGTTGTGGATCAGGCTCAGTTGCAAGAAACTCCTAAAGTTGTTTAAGTAAGAGAAAGTGATGAAGTTGTTGTTGAAGTGGAAGCTCATGAAATTCTTGTACCTCATTTGGTTTATGAAAGAAGAACTCATGCTAAAGATGAGAAACCAGTGAGGAGATCATAGATTGATGGGGAGCCTCAAGAAAGGGGAAATCAAGCTGCTGAAGAGCATAAACTTGGAATAGTAAGAATTGATAATCTCACTCCTATGGATGATGATGTAATAGATGAATGGGCAAGGAATATTGAGTATGTAGCACTAGTTTTATATTATGAAGATTCAGATGATGATGTTTTTGTACCTGTTTCTAGGGAATCAGTGGCTAAGACCCTTCCTAGTGACTCTATCACTAAAGCATATTTTAAAAGGTTTAAAGTAGAAGTCTGTTAAGCTATATGTATATTTGTTCAATCTTATATGGTTCATGAGATTCAAATATCTAGAAGAGAAAACACTGATCTAAGTGATGAATTACACTCTCTAAGATATTCAATAGTAGAAATGAGGCAATCTAGGAAATCTATTTCTATTCCATGTTATTCGGTGGGTATAAGTGAGACTAATGAAGCTAATGTTTCAAAGAAGGTGATAGAGGAGATTCAACCCAACCTAATTACAACTATAGAGACAATTGTTTCCAACACTACCAAGTTGAGAAAATAAATGACTGGGCTAGATTCTGCAATAAATACTTTGACCTTAGAGTACAAAGGTTGTGTGGAGACTATTCTTAAAACTTTTAAGACTCATACCACAACTCCTACTGATATTCCTTCTAAATGTGGTCATAATTCTCATAATATGAACATTGAGGTAGTTAGAACTATTGTGAAAGAGGAGATTCAGGCTCTATTTGATGCTTCTAGTTTGGGAAACCTTGAAAAGATTGAGAATAATAGTGATCATTTTCATGATATGGTCTGACTCTATTCCAAGAGTTTTGAAACTGCAAATGATTAGATCATAGAAAAGGTGGACTAATATTTCAAAAAGATCATTACCAAGCATCAGTTGACGAGTATATTTAAGTATTTGATAGAGAACCTATCTTTGCCTCCAGTAACCAGAGCTTCTAAAGATCAAGTACATAAGTTGAAAGACTTCAATACTCTTTTGGAAAAATTCATGGAGAATAAATATGACTTTAAGAAAGCAGTGAATTATGGTGGTGAGATTATTGAGGATTTCATCATGTTGTTAAAGCCATACATTCATGTTCAAAGTGAAGAAATTGTAGTCCCTACTGCTACACCTCTTGGACCTTCTTGATCAGTTCCTCCACCTTGAATGTAATTTTCTCAAGCCTTGACTCAGATTCAAACAATGATCCAAGAACATATTCAACTTCCTGTGTTGTCCAAACAAAAACCCATCCTTGTACGTAATGTTCCTGAAGGAGTGCTCCTACCTCCTATAAATATTTCTTCATACCCTCCAGTTTCTCAGCACCCACCTACTATACCCTCTATTGATCCCTCTGAGAAAGGGAAGAAACCTCTTAATCCTTAACTGTAGTGTGGATCTTTCTCTGATAGGGCTGTTTTCTTGACTTTTGTTATTTTTATTTGATGACTTGTAACACATTGTACTTTATTGATTAATGAAATTTTGTGTTCTTTTTTTCCCTCTATTTCTCTTTTATCTATTAATTTATGATACTTTTTTATTTCTTGCTACCCGTTTTCTTCTTTCTTATCCTTCAAAGGGGGAAATTTTTTTTTATCCCCCCTTTCACTTTTTGATAATCCCAAAAGGGGGAGAACCAGTTTGAAATTCTCTTTATTTACTTTATCTTTGATCTCACTCTTATATATGTTATTTCTATTTGATACCATTACTCTTTATTTTACCTTTAAACCTTATCTGTATATCATTAATGGGAGATGATAAGTAGAATGATTTCATTCCACACCAAATGATTGTAATAAATAATTCCATGATTTGTGATCATCAAAAAGGTAATGATTGTTGGCCCATAGGATACTGTTTTCCACCCTCTCTAGTATTAGTAGTTTTAATAATCACAACTCATTTCAATTTCTATTAATCATGTATAAACATTTCAATCATGATTATTTATATTTCAATATGTGAAATTATGTTTATCTATGTTCTCATATAAATTTAGTACATTATGTTAATATTTATGTTGTAAGACAATCCAAACAAAAATATTTTCTAAGTGTAACAGACTGAGATCGATAGAAGAGATGAGATACTGATAGTTCAACTGACCTACCGATGCAGATGACCTACCGATGAAAATGACCTACTGATGAAGATGACCTACCATCAGTTCAAATGACCTATCGATTCATGGTGCTACCGACACAAGGACTCGCCGATAGATAAAACAAGTCACTGATACATGGAAAGACTGAAAAAATGACATACCAATGTAATGAGTCATCGACATAAGGAGATACCGACCGATGACTCAACGATAGACTATTTAAAATTTATTTTATTTAAAATTACTTATAACAATAATATTTTGAGTGTTTTAATGTGACTGATTAATTTAATTCCTTTTAAGAAATTTTAAATGAGGATGTATAGAATACAAGGTACTTTGTCTACCTCAAACATGAACATTTTCGGGTTGTAGGAATATATATAGAAAGAAGAATGCATAAAAGAAACACATGGGAAGACACACACAAACATTTATAGACATCAAGATATTATAAAACCTCCCACGAGAACCATACAAAAAGGAAGAACACACAAGGAATTATTTATTACTGCTTGCTATGAACTAGAGAACTTCTATTCATAAAAGTTCCATCATCTCAGCTGCATCCAACTAAACTGAAGGAGAAGAACATCTCACCCTCCTCGAAGACAGAACACAGTGCTCCACAACACTCTGTTTTTAGTGTCAGTTTCCAGAATAGGATTCGAGCTTCAACTATGATACATTAGAGAGTCTAGAATTTAATTGAATAACACTCAAAGCATCTCTAATCCCTTCTTAAAATATTCTACTCTGTTGTGTACTATTTAGCTAAATTTTCAAGTAGTGTGTGTGTCTGTACTAAAAACACACACTATATCCTACACTAAACTAGAGGATACTTGATATACTCAAACAACTATCTTCTTACAGTTGTTTATCCCACAACGAACTATGGAAGAGGTCTTGTGTGACCTGGTTGCCTTTTTGTTCCCATGAAGAACTATGGTAGAGGTCTTCTGACCTAGACAGTTAGTGTACTATTGTGTTAACCCCGATCCAGGGTGTGGATCAAAATATTTATTTATATATATTTATTAGTGGAAGGTGATCACTAAGTGGAGAGGAATAAATCTCTACTTTAGATTGAAACTCTTGTTTTATATCTACCGTGTTTATAATTTAGTCTTTCTCTATTTTAATTCATTTTCCAGAAAATGAAATTTTACTTTGATAGTTAGTCTTGGATAGTAGTTATAACTATTTTGACTTATTAGAGTAGTTTAATTTTTTTTATAAATATCTCATATTGTTATAACTATGAATTAATCAATATTATGAGAAACTATTTGAATAGTCAAGCTATTATAACTTTACTACCTTGGCTAACTGGATAGTTTTATTTTAGATTGGGGGACCTTTTAAATAAAAATGTTAACATAAATTTTTATAGGAACTCAATTCACCCCCTCTTAAGTGTCCTACTCTAACCAACACTAATGATATCCAATGTAATGAACATATCTCGATGAATCTGAGAATGATCAAGACAAAACCATATTTCCACCTTCATTTTTCTTGAAAATATAAAATGAATCACATTATATGATGTTATACTTCATAGATATGGTCCTGAAATTCTAGATCTAAAGTCTTATACAAGGAGGAAAGATAAGATCTATCAAGAACAAGAACAACATAAAAAATCTGACCACATACCATGAAATTACTAGGAACAAAGTATCTTAATCCAATTAAATTTCTCTCTAAAGGGAAGGAATTCACTAAGAATCGCCATAGGATTCACTAGGTTCAAGATCCCTTGGTGTAGAAAGAATAAAGAGGGTTTTTAGTGTAAAATCCTAATTTTTAGATTAATTAATCTCACATATATGGTTTGGTCACATGGTTTACCAAACCATGTGCCAACTATGAAAGGGTCACTACCTCTTTAGGGAACTCACATAGTTTGGTAAAAACTACACTAACTATGTTTTTTCTTATATTCCAAGTTACATGGTTATATAGGTAAAGTCGCACGATTAGCTCTATTTTTGTGCTAACTATTTACCACATAGTTCTCCTCTCAAACAAGCTACATGGTTACCTAGGGAAACCCACACAATTTCCCTTAACCATTCTCAAACCATTCCCCCCTTAAATGGATTTTAAAATCCTTCAAAGTCACCCATAATCTACCCAATCCACCACCCAAACAAAGTATAATTCAAAATACTTTTAAATAAATTCCAAAACAATTCATAACATGCATGAAAATTTTGAGGCCATTACAATTTCTACCTCTAAGGACTTCTCATTCTCGTGAAGTGTCTCTAGAGGCCCTACTTGAACAAAATGGGACACTAATCTTGCACATATAACTCTCAATCCATAGATTACTCTTAAATATGTTCGTGCTTCCATGAAAGATGACTAACAAACTTCATCTTCCATCATAGTAAATTTTCAATATGATTAAAAATTCACACAGGACATTCCTCAAATGAAGCATCCACCTCCAACTCAACCACTTCATTATCAATTACATGCTAAGAATACAACTTGTACTTTTTAAGTCGAGACACAAGGAAATAATCATGTGTACCTTGAGGTTTTGAGGAAGATCCAATTATTGAGATTTTATCTAGATCCATTCCACTATCTCAAACAATCCCACAAACCACGGTACCAATTTCCCCTAACTCCACAGTATTTGTTGCACCAATCGAGGTAATACCTGCAAGAAAATTCGGTCACCCATGATGAAATCCAAGTTCATTGTCATCGGTGTTTATAATAATATTGTTTTCTCTCATCAGTGACCAACCATGTCCAAATTAACTGCACCTTCTCAATGCTTTCCTGCACTAAACTCACCCTGATAACTATTAACTCACTATTTTTTTGATAAAAACCCATACACTAGGTATCTCTCATGACAAAGAGCTCAGGTAACAACTTTTATTACTTTCCAAAGTTTTAATTCTTAAACGACACTTATTTATGATTTTTCACATGATTTATCCTGTGAATTAAGTCATGAACCACACTATCTCCCATCATCGAGCTCGCCTAATGAAACATTCCTTGCCCCATAGGTTGGCATCACCAGTTCATTTTTGATCATCTATGATTGACACTCTCACACAGTGTCTATCATCTACCAATGGAACTCTTACTCTTATGCATACACACAATCCAACTATCTATACACATGGGTTAGGTTCTTCTACACACCACTCCTGATATGCACTAATAAATTAGATCACTACTGAAACATAAGAATGAACATATACCACTATTATCTGAATTTTGACACTCATAATAATTTCAAAAAACTCTCAGATAGGTTCACATTATTGATCATATAAAAACAACTCAAGGACCCCATCGACTCACCTGGACATGGCACTTGCATCTAACCTACCACAACCTTTCTTGTTTCTATTAGCGACCAATAAAATTATAGGATTTTATTAAATCATATATGAGAATCCATAACATTTATAAACCATCACATTTAGATCACAACCCATAAAGTATTCCCAAACTCAAGTTCCTCCACAACACTATTCGACCCTTGACGTTTCAAAGTTCACTCTTCAGATAAACTGATTGTCTCACATACCTATAACACCATGACCTAGGGGTCAATTCTTACAACATCATAGGATACTCACCTAATGAATCATTCGTACCTTGATACTCATTTATTAACAAATAAATCTTACCAACATACCCATGGAGGCACTCTAGTAGGCCGTATAACTGATTCTCCACTCGTTATCCCCCAGAATCACTGATTGCCTCCACTATCACCACTAAACCACCAACCCCAACACCTAATTTGGAACCAAAAACTCACCTTACTCTACTATAATCTAAATTTCAAACACCAACCTTCTAGATATCCTAATAATCACAAAACTTGCTACTGATCTTATCCCCTTTCCCAAAATTTCTCCATGCTTTCATTGCGTCACCTTGACAAAACCCACTAGAACTAGAAATCTCAACCAAAATTATTAATTTAGGGCCTTAAAATGCTAATGTATCAAAAACACTTGTTTATATTAGCCAATCCTTGGTAGTCACTGTTGACCAAATTCACATACCACTATCAACTCACAAAAAACCTTATCCACATGGCCAACTAAACACCATAATATTTCCCAACTACTAACCCTCACTTCTCGAGTGCATATAGTGATAAACCATGATTCTCCCATAGATACACCAACAAGACTCATCATTGATAAATCCTACCTTGGATGAGTCCTTGATTTAACCCATATTCAACTAATTATGCTCTACCACATAGGCTTCACTTTCCATTTATAAACTATCACCGCAACCGTTGTGATTCCACCAAGCCAAATTGCTTGACCATGGTTTATCAAAAAACACCACAGATGTTCCACACTCCTCCATAAACCTAGATCAAGTTTTATAGAAACCAAATAGAACACTACCACTCTCCTTTTCAGAAACACACCATGAAGAAATACACAAATTCTTAATACATTCTATCATAGGGTAGTTCACTAAGAAACTACCCATTATAGACTTATCTAAACACACTTAATGTTTTGGAATCATTGTTCCATGTTTCTAAACTTTGGAGGTACATGAATGATCCTGTGAATGTTATAGATTGAAAGGATGTTGATTTATAACCCGATGCATCTTGTGAGGAGCACCCAATTTGGATTATAGACTAGAGTGAGAAAGTCCTCTGAGGGTGAACGATACCACTTATCTATATTTTGATGGTATCATGAACAGACCCAGGAGGAGACATGGGAATGAAAGTTTTATGTTCAAGCTCAGTGGCCTGAGTTGTTCATGAAAGGCCACTATAGATACTTCTCAAGGATTAGAAGCCGATGGAGGGGTATAATTTTAATATCCTAAATAATTAAAGATAATAAAAACCCTCATTGATAACAATTTATGATTATTTTTATATGAAAATATCATTTTTCAATACAAATCATTTAATAGATTATTTAAAAGGATTTTCATAAGGGTAAAATCACAGTTAACACCATATAATATTCTATGGAATATTTTTAGGGTTATGAGCTAAGATAATATGGGATTCTTGAGCCCGTAGAGGCTCGGTGTATAAAGAATAAAGATATTAAATATATTATATTGCGTGCCCACAATTTTTTACAAAATAATTGAATAACTCCAAAAAGGTGTGTCTTATGAGAAATATGAGACCACCATTAGGTCTAGAATGCAAGGATTACCCTAGGTGCACCATAAAATTTGTTTGTGTATGACTTTTAGTTAGTTCGCACGTGAGGATAACTTATTTAATATTTTTATTATACATTTTTTTTCTGAAAATAATTGTATATCTCCCAAATGATGTGTCGTATGATAAATACATGACCACCATTAGCTCGAGGGTGATGGGTTTACCCTAGGAGTGACATAACATTCCTGTGCATCAGAAATTTAGTCAGATCGCACGTAAGGTTAAGTTATTTATTTATTTTTATTTTATTATTAATTTATAAATTAAATTCATTTTTTTAATACTTCATCTTATTCAACTCCGCTTCTCCATTTTTAACTCAAAAAATAATCCAAAATATTGTATTTAAACCCATTTTAACTAGTTAAAAATTTTAATTCCTCAATGGGGCAAATTAAAACACTCCAAAATCAATTTTTAGGTGAAACATGGATTATTTTTAGGTTTAGAATCCCATTACATGGATTGAGTTTCTATATGGAGAAACCATTTAGCTTATAATGTGGTGGATCTTGATGAGTTTAATAGAACCCAGAACCCCTCTACACAAGATAGGTGAATCCTGATCGATTTGATTCGGGTGTTATAGGAATGTGGTGTCCATATCCTTCCTCTCCATATGATCTATTCATATTGCATGTCTTCCATATTTTTTTTGTTTTTTTTTATTTATTCCATTTTTATACCTCTATTAATAATGAAAAAGTGTTTGATTTAAATAAAATTTTATAAATACAAAAAATATCGAGGGATAATTCTATTGAATTATCAAAGGATAGTCGATAAAAAATCATTAAAAGTTAAATTACTAAAATTATCAAATGATAATTTCACAATTTTAACAATGATAATTGTGGAAAATTATCAAATGATAATTGAACAATTTTGATGAAATATAATTGTCAATAATTATTAAATGATAATTACAACAAATTATCAATGGATAATTATGTGTGATTATCAAAAATAAAAATAAAATGATAATTTAAAATAAATTATCAAGAGATAATTATAAAAGGAATTTTTTTTGAGTTGAATGTTTTACTTTCTACTCTTTTTATCCTTATTTTTTAAAATCATAACACATTCTTAAAAACCATGTTTTACTAACTTTATATTTTCCTATTATATAATTTTTTTTATAGAAGACATGTTATTCTACCATATGAAGAAATATTTCTTACTTAGGAATATAAACTTACTATACTTAATAAAGTCTAATCCATCAGACTGACTAGATTATGATCCATCGGACTAACTAGATTCTCATCTATTAGTATGAAGATATATAATCTATCAGTGTGATCATATAATTTCTATTGGTGTGAAGATATCCAGTCTATTAGTGTGAAAATATCTACTTTACAGGTGTGATGATATTTAGTTTATCAGTGTAACATATATTTAGTCTATCAATGTGATGAATATTAGTTTTTTGGTGTGATGATATTTAGTCTATCAATCTGATAATATATAGTCCACCAGTGTGAAAAACTTTAATCCGTTAGACTAATAATTTATTCCATTAGAATAATAATGTTTATAATCAGAATGTCAGAATCATTTCTATAGGATTGAATACTTTTTATAGAATTGTAATTGTGCTATCATAATGACATTATATGGGGATCTATTTTATAATATGTCAAACAAGATCTCATTCGATTTTTTTTTAACCAACTCCGACAATCATGGAAATATTACCATCATAGGGATGACTATAAATAAAGGTGTATTCAAGGAGTTGGGAGTTGATGATTTTGTGAACACAATTGATATGAAGATTTATCTATTATAATAACTCATTACTTTGGATTTTTAATCTTTAATAGATTTTTTGTTTTAATTAATTCATATAGGGATTTTAATTTCCTTAAAACGTTTTTTAATTTTTATTCTATGTCTGATCTGGGTTCTAGATCGAGGGATTATGGGGATAGGAATATAGATGATTCTAATTTAGATGATCAAGGTATTCTAGGGAAATAAATACATAGTTGATTTTGATCTTTTAGATTATGATATTTCTACTAAATAAAGACAGACCTTATGGTTAGGTTGAAAGCTAAGGATACCTAAAGTTAGAGTTTATTTAGTTCCTTAACTCTTAAGGTTAAAGAGTATAATTTTTTTATAAATCTTTAATAAGTTATTGTTACATTTACTTGTTTCTATAAGTTATATTTTTCCATCATGATATTTGTTTAAAAAGTTTATTTTAATAAGCTTTTGTAAACTCTAATCATCAGACATCCTCTGAGTCCATTACTAGTTAATCTGATCATTAGACACAAACCAATTCCATTAAAAGTTACTAGTTACTCTGATAATTTATGATAAATTATAAATAGATAATTATAAAAGGATAATTTATGATAAATTATAAAAATATAATTAAAAATGGATAATTTATAATAAATTATCAAGAACCCCCTCGGTTCTAGACCCTAATATTATGCAGGAAAAAAATGACACCTTAGTGCAGATGCAATACCAGCCTTCAGATCTAGACACTGTCCAACAGCAGGCCGCATCTCCTTCAAAGGCTCCAGGTACACCGATTTCTCCACTTGTAGTTAGTGATGACTGCTCTATAAAGTCTGGGAAATTGATTTCTAAACAAATTATCAATACTTTGTTGTCGTGTCCTAAGATTTCTACAGAATCAACTATGAATAATCTAATAAAGGAACCTGCAATGAAAAATCCTATCACATCTAGAAATGTACAAGAATAGGACACTAACACTCAAGAGTTTAGAAGGTATACTAGAATCAAAGGTTTCGGAAAAAATAAAAGGTGGAGTTCTAACTCCAAATTTAGGTTTAAATGAAGATACACTTTTGGAATTGTTAGGGTATCACCAAATATGACACATTCATTGTTTTAGAAAGAATGGTTAATACTCATCGTCCTATGCTATTTTCTATTACTGAACCTAAAATTACTTTTTCCTCTAAATAATCATATTTATGTCAACATAATTATGTGTTTACTATTTCTATCAATAATTATCTCAATGCCGATTCGCTATGGATTTTTTTGCACTCTTCTATACAAAATATTAGTGTTTTCAATATCTCTAACCAAATTATTACTTGCACTTTTAATATTAAAGGAAAACACACTTTCTTCTCCTTTGTTTATGCTAAAAATAGATATCAAAAAACAAGAACTCTTTGGAATGATATCTCATATCTAGGCACTAACATTAATTCCCCCTGGTTTCTTATTGGTGATTTTAATTCCATTCTTAACTCAAGTGAGAAAAATGGACCAAATCATGCTTCTATATCCACAAGAGAATTTAAAGCCTTGATCAAAGACAAAAATCTCATTGAAATTAACCTCACTGATGAAAAATACACTTGGTATAGGAGAAATTATAACAAATTGGTTGCCTCCAAATTGGATAGAGCCTTTATGAATGTCCCTGCTTTAGATAACTCAGACACTATATTCAACACCACTCTTCACAGGATTAACTCTGATCATCACCCCATACCAGTCAATGTCTCCTCCAAAGACATGATGTAAGAACCTGGGTTCTGAGCCTGTAAGACTTCGAAATTTTTCTTGATGTTATTCCAAAGCAGGGAATTTAGAGGGCATGTGATTCTGAGCCCTAGTGTGGCCGAAATTAAATTTTAAGTGCGTTCACACTAAACACGCCAAATAAACTAAATATATCCTAAATGGTTACTCTGATGGGAAAACCGAGGGCACCGTTGAGTCCGGAGTGTTCCATTTACCCTAAGAGGGGTGTAACTTTCACAGGCATGACCTTTCTGTGGAAAACACCACCAGGGGCATTTTTGTAATTTAGCTACCTCGGGCATGAACTTTATAACTTCTGAACGGAGGCTCTTATTAAAATTCCAAGACCTCAGCTGCGCTCAAAACATGGATTTTACCCTAGGGGAAGCTTAAACCCAACCCCGTCTAAAGTTTAGGTATAGGATTACTGGCGGGGGTTTAAAAATTAATAAAATTTTAATTAATTCCCTACTTAAACACCTCCACCCCTCCCCCTTCTTCCCCTTAATTTCTCCCTGGCAGAAGCTCTCTCAACTAAGGAGAAACCTCCTTCAAGCTCCTCCTCCCCTTCAGAAATGCGGTGGCGGCTCCGGCTGACCGTTCGTGAAGCAACGGGCTACGCCCAGCGAGGTAGGCTCATGTATTTTCATTTTTAATTTCCACAACCTATTCAAATGAAATTTGTAGCATCGAAATGTTGTTTTCCTATCGAGCGAATCCCATAGTTGTGTAGGATTAGATCCGAGCTTTCTAACGCTCTTCTCGGATCGAAAATCCGAGTCCTGGGCGCCCGGGGTGGCCCTGGGAAGTTTTCTGGCCAAATTCCCTATTTTATGGTGGTTCCATGGGTTTCCGGCGGCTCGGCGCAGCGGTCCGGTGAGTCCAGGAGGCGGCGGCGGCTTCACGCGGGGGCGGCTTCGCGCGGGGGCGGCTTCGCGCGGAGGGCTTCAGGCGGTTTGAGACGGCGGCCAGCGTGGTGAGCTTCAGACGGATCGGGATGGTGCGACATGGTGGGCGTCAGCAGCGTACGCGGGGTGACGTGGGGGGCAAGGCTGGTCGGCTTCGCCGGTCTCCAAGAGGCGCACGAAACCAGGGCCGCTGCGACCCCGACCAGCCGACAGAGACCCGCAATTCGTGGGCCTCATGAAAAATTCGCCAGACCGGTTGAGCCAGTCCGGGTGATGCGGGGTGGCCCGCGCGATGAACCGCGGGCCGCGGTGGACCGGGCATCCCAGCCGCGGACCGCCGGTCTAAAGGGGTGGGCCGACCCTGGCCCACCCTGTCTCCTTCCGATGACATTAGAGATGCCAAAACTTGCAAACTGAGTGTTGGATTCACGCTCCGTCTGTGGAGACACGATCCTTGGATCGAGAGGGAGGTTTTGAGATGGTCCAGGGGATTCTTAATTCCCCGGACGGGAGCTCGGTGGCGCGACACGCTCGTTAAGTACCTTTCCAGGATTCTTCTTTCGGATGGTGTGGGCAAATTCGGAGTCTGTTTTAGGCACCATCAGTGGATTTGTAACCCTGGCATCATGAAAAATAGTCCAGGGTGGTTTCAGGCATTGAAGCTGGAGTTGAGGTGTGGGCCCCATGACCCGTCTTTTAAGTTGTGTGCTGTGTTTTGCAACTTCATCATCATACGTCCATTCAAGGCGAATGATTAGTCGATTTGGCGGGTTTTTCCAAGAGCATCATGATGACGCAGTTCGCCTAACCTTTTTTGGGACTGAGGTGTGGGCCCCACGAGACATCATGGGGGCATAAAGCAGTGTTGAATAATTTTTTTGTCGGGAGTCTGTTTCCAGCGAGTAAATAGTCTATGTCGCGTGTTTTTTCGCGAGGATTACAACGATGTAATATTTTTTGGAGTGCAAAGCCTCTTTAAATATCTAATTAAATGTGGAAAATGAAAGGGCATTGGTCAAAGGTTCATTTGACGCACTCCGAACCAACGCACTGTAGCGATGCTAGTGACACCTAGTGATGGCACGGGCAGTGCAGAGTTATCAGACCAATTCCGGGTTTACCCTCCAGCGGGGCTGGGAAGTGGGTTACCCACTAGCATATCAGGGTTTACCCTCTAGCGAGGCTAGGCAGTGTATTTCCCATTAACTTTAGGGTTTACCCTCCAGCAGGGCTGGGTAGTGGGTTACCTGTTGACTTTAGGGTTTTCCCTCCATCGGGGCTGGGCAGTGGGTTACCCATTGACTTTAGGGTTTACCCTCCAGTAGAGCTGGGTAGTGAGTTACCCGATGACCTCTTAGGGTTTACCCTCCAGCTAGGCTGGGCAGTGGGTTACCCGATGACTTCTTTCAGACTCAGCCCTTTCTATGTGGCTAGTCAGTGACTTCTCTACGTGATTACCAGAGCAGGACCCTTGGTTATACGGTTAGCGATGAGACAACTTTGGCGTGTGGGACTGTTGGGGCCTCAGTGATGGGTATCCTTAGAACTGTTGGCGACCTTTCCTGGGATGAGCTTGGAAATAGAGATCCCCTTACACACTCGTTCAAGTTTCTTGTTGAGAATATATATATATACAACCTACTTTTGTTCCCACTCCTTGGGTTCAGTTACTCTCCTTCTAGGAGGGGAGAAGACATGCGGGGTATGCCATGTGCTTTTTGTGTCTAGCTCCTCTTGGTTGGACAAGTCTACTTTATTTCTTTTGTTGGGTTAAGCTGCACTCTATTTACTATACTCTTTCACTATTCCTTGTTCTGTCTACTGCTCACCATTTTGGAACCTTCTTTGTTGCTCCCTTGAGATTTCAGGGCATCCTACTGAGTATCTTTATATTCACCCCTACTTGGGCTTTGCCCGCACTTGGTGTGCCCTTGCAGACGATGGATAGGTTGATCGAGACTACAAAGGAGCGTAGAGGACACAGGATCTTGGGCTACGTTCAGTGGTCGTAGTAGGACTTTCAGGTGTGAGACTCACCAGCTGTTTACTCTCACTAGTGCAGAAAACGTTATTTACGTCACCATTTTTTACGTCAGTTATATATAACCGACGTGATAATCTGTGAAACGTGGTTTTTTACGTCGGTTATTTCATAACCGATGTAACAAATGCGGTGAGTAGATTTTGAACGTCGGTTATTTTAATAACCAACGTTACAAATCGCGCGTGTTTGGTTTTTTACATCGGTTATAAATTAACCGACATTAAAACTCAAAGCGCGGGGTTTTTTATGTCGGTTATTTTAAAACCGACGTAAAAAACCAAAGCGCTGGGGGTTTTTTACGTCGGTTATCAAATAACCGACGTAAACCCCCCCCCCCCCCCCCCGTGCTTTGGTGTTTTACGTCTGTTATAAAATAACCGACGTAAAAAATGAGATATCTAGGAGTTTGTTATGTCGGTTATGTTATAACCGACGTAAAAAACCAAAGCACGGGGTTTTTTTTTACGTCGGTTATTTGATAACCGACGTAAAAAAACCATAGATTACTCGTTTTTTACGTCGGTTATAAAATAACCGACGTGAAAAACCCCCAACGCTTTGGTTTTTTATGTCGGTTTTAAAATAACCAACGTTATAAAACATTTAAAAAATTAAAGCCCCGTGGACTATCATTTACGATTTTTCGATTGACAGTCCGCCTGCTCGTCTCTCTCGCGCGGTAAACCCTAATCAGCTCGTCGATCGACATGTGTTAAACTCATTTTGGCTTCATCGTTTATCTTCTTTACTCCTCTCGGATCTATCATCTCAACTCGCAACACTCAAGTAAGCCTTCCACGAATTTATTTCATTCGTTTTTTTTCACGGATAGTCTATAATTATGTTTTTCAATTTTTTTGTTTAAACTAGGTTAGATTCTTCCATTTCGAACCCTATTACATGTTTTTGAATATCATTGGCTTTTTATTTCCTAACCATCCACTATGAATACCATGTTTTCTATTCCTTTGATTGAAGGGTGTTCAACAAGATATCATAGATAAAATGATTGAGAAAATTATTGACTAAACTATATACTCATTATTTATATGGTTTCAATACCATATAATAATTGAATGGTATCTACCAAGAAATTTATTTAGTATCATTTGGAACCCATTTATATTACATGGGATTATCATGTTTATTGATTCAATTATAAATTTTTTATTTATATGATTCCATTTTAAATGGATATTAAACCCATTTTTTCCATGTATTCTTTGTGATATAATGATTATTGATTTTATATCTCACACATACGTATGGATGTTGATGGGTGGGGTCATATATCATCATCCACTTCATTGATTTTGTTTTATATCTCATAAGATAGTAAGGTGTGGATATAATGAGTTTGTTCAAAATGGCATGGGAATAATATTTTTTCACACATGTTAATGTGTGGACATAATGTGTAGACATAATGAGTTTATTTGATGTAGGTTTTTCTTTTTCATGGATTACTTCATAAAGTGGTCTCGGTTCATTTGATTTTGTGTTTCATTTGACACCATCCCCCCTTAATGACTATGATCTCTCATTGCCAAGTTTTTCTCTAATTGTTCTCTCATACACCTTTTGGATTTGATGGTTGATTAAAAACATATTTATTCAAATATTTAAGCTGGATTATATGCATTTTTAGGATTATATTGCTGTTTTATGCCACTTTATTTACTATTCTATCCAATACTAAGACCCTTTCTAGTAAGAAAAATTTCATAAAAAACGATTGGACACTTCATCATATTTCATGAAACGTTTTTAAAAAAAATATGTTATATCAAAGATGTGGAAACGGGTGGTGTCCGGGGGGGGGGGGTGTCCAAGGGGGTGGGTGGGTGTGAGTGGCTGTCCACATGGGTGGGGGCCTGTCCATAGGGTTTTGGGGGTTGTCCGGTGGGGTGGGGGGCTGTCTAGAGGGTTAGGGGGTGTCCAGGGGGGTGTTCAAGGGGTAGGGGTGGGGGCTTTCCGGAGGGTTGGGGGGGGGGGGGTCCAAGGGTGGTCCAAGGGGGTGGGTGGGTGTGGGGGGATTTCCGGAGGGTTGGGGGGGGGGGGGGGGTCCAGGGGTGGTCCAAGGGGGTGGGTGGGTGTGGGGGGCTGTCCAAGGGGGTGGGGGCCTGTCCAGAGGGTTTTGGGGGTTGTCCGGGGGGTGGGGGTGATTCTCAGGTTTACTCCATTTTCTCCAATTTTCTGTCAACTATATATGCGTCATGGTTTTCTTTGATTCAATGAAATTTAAAACTGTTATATCTAACTATATTTTGTTTTAAAAATAATATTCAAGCATATTTTTTTAAATACCCATAGATTTGTTTTATATTTTAAATTGTTTTACATTCAAATTATGATTTTTTCATATAAACATATATTTGTCTTATCTTAAAAATATATATTTTTTGTTGATATTTGTTATAGGTAATAATGAGTCAAAGTTGAATTATGGCACATCGAATGAGCAATTAATTTTAGGAAGGTGTTGATGCCTTTTTGGAATTTTCAAAACGAAATGTTCCAAGTAGTGACATTTTTTTCTGTCCATGCCTGAAATGTTTGAATATGAAGAAGTTGAAAAGTAGAGAGATAAAAGATCATCTGATTTGTCATGGTTTTAATCCGAGTTACAGCCCTTGGATTTGGCATGGTGAAACTGGACAGAATGTCACTGATGATGATGATTCGAAAGATGGAAACTCCGATGGAATTGAAGAAATGATTCACGATATTGTAGCAGAACAAATTGAGATAGAACCGACAATTGCACGTCTATATGGTGATGCTGAAAAACCATTATATCCTGGTTGTACAAATTTTATGGTTTTTTCAGCGGTGTTAAGATTGATTAACCTGAAGGTGAAACATGGATGGAGTGACATAAGTTTTACAGAGCTGCTACAATTGATGAAAGACATTCTTCCAGAAGATAACGATCTTCCAGATTCACATTACAAAGCCAATAAAATATTATGCCCGATGGGATTGGGATACAAGAAAATACATGCCTGTCCGAATGACTGCATTATATATAGGAAGGAATATGAATTTCTGTCAGAGTGTACTAAATTTGGGACATCACGGTATAAGGTGAAAGAAAAATCACAGGATGGTGTAGAGATTACAAAGCTCCCTTCAAAGGTATTTTGGTATCTTCCTATAATTAATCATTTCAAACGTTTATTTGCTAATTCACATGATGCAAAAAGGTTAAGATGGCATGCTGAAGAGCGGGTATGTGATGGAAAAATATGTCATCCAGCTGATTGTCCACAATGGAAGAAAATTGATGCGCAGTATTCTACATTTGGAAATGAAATTAGAAATCACAGACTAGGGTTGTGCACAGATGGAATGAATCCACACCGAACACTCAATAGCACACATAGTTCATGGCCTGTTTTATTAGTAATTTACAACCTCTCTCCTGAATTTTGTATGAAGCACAAATATGTCATGTTGTGTACAATGATATCTGGTCCAAAGCAACCTGGTAATGATATTGATGTTTACTTGTCACCGTTGATTGATGATTTGAAACTGTTATGGGCTGATGGTATTAGAGTGTATGATTCTTATAAAATGGAATATTTTCAACTACATGCAGTGCTTCTGTTCACTATAAATGACTTCCCAGCGTATGAAAATTTGTCTGGATACAGTGTTAAAGGGCATAAATCATGTCCAATTTGCGAACAACAGACGTCATATTGTCAATTGCATCGTGGGAGGAAAACAGTGTACATGGGTCATCGGAAGTTTTTGCCTATGGAACACCCTTATAGAAGACTAAAAAAGGCATTCAATGGCTCACAATAATTTGATACTGCTCCAAAACCTTTATCCCCTGATCTGTATTTTGAGAGGGTGAAAAACCTTGACGTGACATTGGGAAAGACACAGAAATCTGGTAATGATAGACATATTTGGAAGAAGAGGTCAATTTTTTTTTGAGTTACCATATTGGAGGTATCATGAAGTTAAACATAATATTGATGTCATTCACGTGGAGAAGAATATCTGTGATTCTTTGATTGTAACATTGTTAGATATTAAACGAAAGACTAAAGATGGGTTGAATGCAAGATTAGACTTACTATCAATGGGAATACGTTTGGAGTTAGCTCCCACTCCTAAAGGAAGACGAACATTTCTTCCCCCGGCTTGTCATACATTATCGAAGAGGGAGAAAATTAGCTTCTGTCAGTGTCTTCATGATACCAAAGTGCCTCAAGGTTATTCTTCTAATGTAAAAATTTTTGTCTCATTGAAGGACTTGAAGTTGATAGGTAGGAAATCACATGATTGTCACGTCATGATGCAACAAATTCTACCAGTTTCATTGTGTGGAATATTGCCCATTCGTGTCAGAAAGACTATAATGAAGTTGTGTTATTTTTTCAATTCAATTTGTAACAAGGCAATTGATGTGAATGATTTGAACATTTTGGAAAAGGATGCAATTTTTATACTTTTTCAATTGGAAATGTATTTTCCTCCAACTTTTTTTGATATAATGGCGCATTTAATGATTCATCTGGTTCGAGAAATAAAGCTTTGTGGACCTGTATATCTTCGTTGGATGTATCCTTTTGAAAGGTATATGAAAATATTAAAGGGGTATGTTAAAAATCTATATCGACCTGAAGCCTCCATTATTGAAAAGTATATTTCTGAGGAGGTAGCAGAGTTTTGTACGAGCTACTTGGATGTGG
Source organism: Viscum album (assembly GCA_963277665.1). Lineage (NCBI taxonomy): Eukaryota > Viridiplantae > Streptophyta > Magnoliopsida > Santalales > Viscaceae > Viscum > Viscum album. Next base: position 1,060,593,318 of record OY728133.1, read on the forward strand.
CGCAACACATAGGTTTGCCTCCATCTTGCCATGAACGAGTTAATAATGAGGGAAAGGGGATTCGCGGCTTGAAAGTAAAATCATTGACAGCTGAACAGATGAAGAAGTTAGAATCATACATCTTGAATAACATAGCTGATGCTCAAACGTATATCACATTGCATATTAATGAGTTGAAACAATGTCATCCAAAGAAGAAAGAAATGTGGATTCTGAATGAGCACAACAAAACTTTTTTGTCATGGATTAAAAAGACTTTGCTTGGTAGATCAGATGTATCAGAGACATTAAAATGGATAGTGGGTGGTCCATGTTTAAATGTGATAACATGGTCCGGTTATGACATTAATAGTTATACATTTCATACGAAAGCTCAGGACAACAGAAGTGCAGTTCAGAATAGTGGTGTATCGGTGTTTGCAGAAGCAATGCATTTTTCGAGTGCTAAGGACAAAAACCAGATTTCTGCATCAAGTGCATATTATGGAGTGATTGAAGACATATGGGAGGTTGATTACTTTAAAGTTAAAGTTCCCGTTTTTAACTGTAAATGGTTTAACGGTTACAAAAGTGTCAGACACGATGAATTTGGAATGACACTTGTTAATCTGAATAGATTGGAAGACACAACTGATTCTTTTATAATGGAAACACATGCAAAACAAATTTTCTATGTAGTAGATCAATCAGATATTCAGTGAGCTGTTGTTTTAAAAGGGAAAAACAATATGTTGGTGAGGATGAACTTGATGAATATGCTGAATTATGTGAGATCTCTACTTCCATGGAAAGATTAACAGAACATAATGATGATCATGTTGAAGACATAGTTTGTTCCATAATGAATGATCACGATGAAGGAATTTGGGAAAACAATCCATTTGTACATTCTTAAAATTACAGGTAACATATGTTTATTTCTTGTTTACATTTATTTTTTCCATAAATGTTAGATATTGTAAGTTTTTTATTTATTAAAACATGTTTTAAAACAAAACAAGTATATGTTTTTGTTTGTTTTAAGTTTGTTTAGTTTACTTTATCATGTTTATAACCATTACATGAATTATATATCTATTTTTTTTGTTCACTGACAATTACTTTACCATGTTTACCATGTTTACAAGGTTTACCATTTTTACCATTTTTACCATCTTGACCATCTTGACCATCTTTACCATCTTTACCATTGTTTAACATGCTTACCATATTACCAATGTTTACTATTATGTAACTTAGTACACTTTTCTATTTTCTGATTACAGTAGTATTAAAATATTTGAATTTTTATATTTGTGAACTAACGTTTGTTTTTTTGATTTGAATGATAATGACAGATCATTCAGATGATCAACCACATGATTATGGAGAGGAGCATATTACTGGTCATACCTCTGGGTATGAACATTCACATGCTCCTATTACGACAAAGAGTTCAAAGGTTGGTAAACATGGGTGCACACGTTTACCAAAATTATCACTTTCCCATATGCAGGATCAGAGGATAGTCGTTGAGTTTGATGATGATGATATTCCTAGAGGTCCGAATGCAAAATATTTTAAGAGTTTTGTAGCAAATCAGGCTAAGAGAAAAGTAAGAATTCTATATGATGATTGGAGAAGTGTGGATAAAGTGATTATCTCTCAGTTGTGGGAGACGATTTTGGTAAGATCTTTTGTCATTGTTTGACCATTCTTTTAATGTTTCTAGTATATATAATATGTTTAACCACTTCTTTATCAGATGAAATTTGATATTCCTGACACTGGAGGAGTCAGGAAGAAATGCTTATCGTTGGCTTCCAGGAGATGGAGGGATTTCAAATCAACCCTCTCATCTGATTTCATTTATGGTCATAGGAGTCATGAAAATCCATGTCGTATATATCCTTTTATAGATGAAGACAAATGGAGACAATTTTTTGAAAGTAGAAGAAAAGAGTTATTTCTGGTAAGGGCAATGTAAACTTTTATAAACTTTCTTATATAAATGATTTTATTAATGTTTTGTTAATGATTTGTTATTCTTAAATTATAACAAACAAGGAAAGCTCATCAGGAGATCCAATCTAAAAATGTATACCCTCATAGTTTATCTCAGGGAGGGTATGAATTATTGGAAGAACAAATGATGGTGGAAAAATTTCAACAACTAAGAGCTGAGTCTTCAAGCTTTGGAGAGGTGGCCCCTCCATCCCCTCCATCTAGAAATGAAAAATGGAAGAGAGCTCGGAAGGGAGAAAAGGGCAATATCTTTCGGAAGAATCGAGAATCGTAGCTAAGAGGATTGTAAGATATCTATTTAATTTATTTAAGTTAACTATTTTCTTCATATAATTTCAATCATTACAGAAATGTTCAATTAATTAATATAGGACTCTCTTGAGGAGCATAGTTAAGAGGGGAAATTTATATCTACTGGGAGGGAAGATATTTTATTTTCAGTATTGGGAAGGCCCGAGCATCCTGGTCGTGTAAGAGGATATCCGGCAGGTGTATCGGTAAGAAAAGTGTTGCCATGTTCTTCAACTTCTAACATTGAGGGGGTTTATAAAAAAAATAGAATCCTTGGAGGCTGAAGTTCATAATATTAATGCGACGATGGAGGACAAGATTAGAGAGTCGGTGCAGTCTATGTTTGCAGAAATGCAAATACAATTTCAGACTGCAGCTCCCACTCCTCCACCTCCCCCTGCAGACCCCATTATTTATCCTCCACCTCCGCCAGTAGCTCCCACTCCCCCACCTCAGCCTGCGGACCCCATTTTTTATCCTACGCCTCTGCCGCAGCTTCCTACATATTGCGAGTTGTATGTTGATGATTCTAAACATCATATAGTAGCATATGGGTTGGTATATTGTATAGGAGATACAGTTCATCATAAAAAATTAGAGGTCGAGAATCAGAGGGTCACTGTACAGGATATTATAGATAGACCAGTTAGGGTACCAATACCTACAAATGAGGTGGCGACAGTTGGACAGAGTATCGGCCATTTTTTATTTTGGCCATCCAGACTTCTTCGACTCATTACCATAGAGGTATGAATGTTATATCTTTTTTTATTAAAGTTGTTTTATCATTTGAAAACTAATATATTTTTCAATTTTTTTACAGGAATACTTCAAAGGTAAAGAAATACTTTATAGACAACAACAAAGACAAATGGATATGACATCAGATACAGATTCAAATGGTCTTGACAGATTGTCAAGATATTCGCATTTGTTGTTGGGTTATTATGAGTTTCCAATGGAAGATCATGTTTGAAATAAGTGTGGGGATTATAAAAACTGATATCATGGAGCTTGTTGCTGGAGATAAGTTGGGGCATCAATGTGGTGAAATTTTTTTCCATGTAAGTCTTATCACCTTTTCCCTGCGTTATATTTATTAAAAATGTATACTTATGTATGTTTTGTATTAGGTATCTTTATAAAATTTTTGAGAGGAATGAGCTGACAGAAGTATATGGATTCATGGACCTGCAATTGATTTCCCCTGAAGCATGTCCATTGAATGAGGAACAAAGAATGGTTTATATTGCTGAAAGATTTGAAATGAATATAATCACACAATGTTGGATGATGCCTTTTTGTGAGAGGTATGAAACACATTTCTCTCAAAGAGTTAATTATCTTTTAAACATAAAAAAACCACTAACGTTAAATTTCCTTTTATCAGTGATCATTGGATGTTAGGGGTTTTTTGCCCAAGGGAGAAAGCTCTTTATTGGATATGATTTGTCCATGGTGATGTGCAGGAAAGTTTTAAGAATATATTGGAAAGGTAAGTTTCAATTTCTCAATAGTTTTATATATTATAATGAATTTTAAATTTACCCCATTCGTATTAATTTCTAATAGTGCATGGGCCTACTTTCGAAAAAACACAAAGAAAAGAAATGCAAAGATCAAATATGTAAATGTGAAGGTAAATTTCCATTTATAATTTGTAATTTTTGATTTATTACATAAAAATAATATATTGAATTTACACTCATTCAAACAGAATTGTCATGAAAAACAAGGACTCATCGAATGCAGATATTATATGTTAAGATTTATGTATGAAATAATAACAACTGGGACAGTTGTGAATTTTGACCTGGTACGATTTCCTCTTAAACTTTGCCATAATATTTCAAATTGATTTATTCATTATACACGTTAACTACCTTCTTTTTCATTTGTATATTTTTGATGACCCTAAACCCTATTACTGCTGAAGACATCAAACACTTACTAGTGGAGTGGTCAAATTATTTTACAGGTTTGATTGAATTTTAGTTGTTTGTAATGTAAAATGTAATTTTGAATATTTTCATTGTAATTGTGTATTTGGTAGTTGTTTAGGTTGGATTTAATTTTTTTTAAGTTGACAGTGTAAGTTTTGAATGTTATAATAAGTGAATGTTTAAATTTTCTCTACTTCTTGTTTTGGTTTACTTTTGATGGTTTTTCTGGTATGGATTTGGGTCTGTGGGGGAGGGGTTTCAAGGGTTTGGGGGTGTGTTCAGTGGGGTTGGGGGGTGTCCAGCGGTCTGGGAGGGCTGTCCGGTGGGGTGGGGGACAGTCCTGGGGGGTGGTAGGGCTGTCCAGGGGTGTGGGAAGGCGGTCCAGGGGTGTGGGAGTGCTGTCCAGGGGTGGGGGGGGTATACATGAGGGTGGGTGGGGGGGGGGGGGTTGTCCAGGGGTGTTTGGGGCTGTCCAGGGGTGTGGTGGGGGCTGTCAAGTGGGGTGAGGGGGTGCTGTTCAGGCGGGTGGGGGGTTTTCGAGGGGTGTTTGGGGGCTGTCCGGGGGTCGGGGGGGCAGTTTAGGAGTGTGGTGGGGGCTCCAATGGGGCGGGGGTAGGGTTGTCCAAGGGGTATACATGAGGGTGGAGCTCCAATGGGGTGGGGGAGGGCTTTCCAGGGGGTATACATGAGGGCGGGGGCTCCAACGGGGTGGGGGGAGGGCTGTCCATGGGGTATACATGAGGGTGGGGGCTGTCTAGGGGGTAAGTTTTATATGTTATCAATGTACATGATTAATTTTGATCTACTTATGTTTTTGTGGTATGATTTATTGATTTGTTTTCTGGTTGATTATGGTAGAGAGAGGATTGACTGCATTCAATTTTAAAAAAAAATTGGGTTTATCACGTCGGTTATTTAATAACCGACGTGATAAAAGGCCTGGAAAATTGTTTATCACGTCGGTTATTTAATAACCGACATGATAAAACCCCTCCCGCGGTTTATCACGGCGGTTATTATATAACCGACATGATAAACCCCACTCCCCCGGTTTTTCAAGTCGGTTATATAATAACCGACCTGATAAACACCCCTAACCCCGTTTATCACGTCGGTTTATATAATAACCGACGTGATAAACACCCCTCACCCCGGTTTATCACGTCGGTTATATAATAACCGACGTGATAAACACCCCTCACCCCGGTTTATCACGTCGGTTATATAATAACCGACGTGATAAACCCCCTCACCCTGGTTTATCACAACGGTTTATAATAACCGACATGATAACCCCCCTCCCCCGGTTTATCACGTCAGTTATTAAAAAACCGACGTGATAAACCCCCCTCCCCCCAGTTTATCACGTCGGTTTTTTAATAACCGACGTGATAGACCATTTCCCCATCCTTTTATCACGTCGGTTTTTTAATAACTGACGTGATAAACCATTTTCCAGGCCTTTTATCACGTCGGTTGTTAAATAAACGACGTGATAAAACCTTCCCATTTTCTTTATCACATCGGTTCTAAAATAACCGACGTCATAAACATCGCGATTTTATGTTTTTTTACGTCGGTTTTTAAATAACCGATGTCAAAAACGTTATTTATAACGTCGCCCGTATTAACGGTCCGCTAGAAACCGACGTAAAAAATGAAAAATAACCGACGTAAAAAATGTTTTCTGCACTAGTGTATTTTTTTACCTGTTTCTGGGTTGTGGCACCTTTCGGGTTGGGCGCGTGTTTTTCCCTTTTTCTATCCAGTTATCTTGTTAGTACTTTTCAGCACTTTACGTTTTCTATTTAGAAGTTGATGCATGACTGTGGTTGGTTTATAATTGTTTGTTCTTTGGTTTTATTTTTACTCTACACTTCTGCATTGAGTGGGCTGTGTGTGTGTGTGTACAGGTACTTAGGCAAAGGACTCCCTGAGATTGTTATGCCTTCGGCGCTTGTCGCCACCACCTGGCCTATAGAGGTGGGCTTGGTGTAGTTTCATCTAGAGATCATTAGAGTCAGGTCATGACAAAGTGGTAGGGTCGGCTGGCCGAGGTCACGTGGCATAAGACTACTGAACCAAATGTGCTGAGTTTTCCAGATAGTTGGTAGATGCACTGCCACGACAGAGGAAGTGTCGTGATCAGAGAACTCCTAAGTGAGGATATGGTGGTCCCCAGGGAGGTGGTGTTGGCAGAAAAAGCAGGAAGAACTGTGGTTGGCGGACAACATTTTGAGGTCCTTCCACCACCACTAGGCAGCCCATGTCAGGCTCATGGAGCTGACGAATGGGGGCCGTGGGCGGCTATGTGCTATGGATGTCTACAATCCTACATCGTGTGAGATGATAAGAGGTATGCTCTATATCTTTTTCTACTTTTCTCAGTAGAACTTTTTAGACACTGCGTGAGGTACTCTTTTCATCTAACTCCTTGTTTGAGGGGTAACTGAGGGTGATGCAGGGTGTCAGTGTAACCCTGTGTTGGTGTTGTCCGACGTATCTTGAATGCACGGGAAAGAGGGTTTATTCCCCCACTGAGACGCGTTTTTGTGATGCGATCAAAACTGTGAGGGAGAGTCATTACCACCCAAAGCGGATAGTATGAGGTGTGGTGGATGAGTCCCTCTGACATGTGCATTCATGGTGGGGTTGTGCGGTGGAGTGTCAGAGAAGGTTCTGGATTTGATAATGGGGCTTTTCATCTTGACCCCCCTTTTTGCTTGAGGTGCCACTAGTGGGTTTGAGAAGAGTTCCTATTTTGAGGATTACTCTCCTTCCAATAGGGGCAAAGACACATGGGTTATGCCACATGATTTCCATGTCTAGCCTCTGGCGATTGGATGAGTTTTCTCGCCTGCCCTGTTCATTGGTACCTTGCGTTCTCAACATCAATCTTGATACCGTTATAGAGTAAAGGTCGAGGTGATGGAAACCCCATAAACAAAACTATGCACTTCACTATGTGGTGCTGGTGGTGGTGGTCCTTGCGCTGAGAATGTGGAGACGCTATCTTCTGGGAGAGCACTTTGTGGTTTGCTCAGACCACCAGTGTCTCAGGTGAGCCTCACCCAGAGAGACTTGAACCTGAGATGATGGTGCTGGTTGAAATTCATGCAGGACTATGATGTCGAGGTAGTCTATTTTCCGAAAAAATGGTAGTGTTGTAGCAGGTTCTCTTAGCAGAGAGTCCCAGACTCCTCAGGTGTGGGAAGTTTCATAGTAGTTAACTTCCCTGTAGTTGACCCTGTTGGACCAGGAGGGTGCAACTTTTATTCAGTCGATGGTGTTGACTCATCTACTTTTTGAGCGTGTAAGAGAGTCTCGGTTGTGATGCACCGACTGTGAAAACTTGTGTGACCGGATATCTATGGGTGTGTCACCAGATGGGTATTCTGAAGGAGGGAATCACGAGACCATGTTTCAGGAACAAAAAGTGATTTCATCCATGATGTGGAAAGTAGAGGTTCGGCCAGGGAAGTCCCCCCGAGTTTCTTTGGGTCATTCGGGAATTGTCTAAGGGATTAAGAGGTTTCCTACCCTCTTTCCCTACACTTCCAATAGTAGGAGTGGGCACACGATGTCTTCCACGTGTTATAGTTGATGAGGTGCGTGCATGTTCCTATGAATGTCATCGGAAGTAGCATACCTTATGAGTACGAACCATCCCTTTGGTTCACGTGTTGTGCCAGAATGGTGTTGTGCAGGTTTTCCTTGGGAGTGGGAGAGCTAGGTGTGAGCTCTGTATCCCGAGTTGTTTTCCCTAGTTTTGATTTTCGGGGATGAAAATATTGAATGAGGGAATGATGTATAAACCTAGTTTTTTCCCTATAAGACTTTCAAATATTTAAATATATATTTCTAGAGCTAGGAGCTGAGACGACATGCGATTCTGGGGCCTGGTGTGCCCAGAATAAATTTTATAAAAATATTAAGTGTTTTTATACTATGCACATGGCAGGGTTGCGTTTTCTCTTAAATGGTAGCTCAGATTAAAAATCCTAGGGCACGGTTGCGTCCGGAGTGTGCCGTTTACCATAGGCGGGTGTAAAAGTTGCGGGCACGGGCCTACTGTGAGAGATGTCACCTAAGGGAAAAATCTTCATTTTGAAATAATGACTTAGTGATTTTTATCACTGACGTTATTTTAAAATAACTTTCAAACGAAGCCTCAGAATGGAAATATTTGACTTCCGTTGAGTTTGAAATGGGGCATTTTTCCTAGGCACAATATAAAATGGGAGATCACGATAGTTTTGGATTCCGTGCTAAGCAGATTTTTCTATAAATAAAAAAATAGGAGTTGGATTTAGGGTTCTCCCTTCTCTCTCCTCTCTCTCTCTCTCTTCATCTCTCTCTCTCAACTTTTCTTCAGTGTTATTCACCGTTATTCACCGAATTGAGGAGCGACCTCCACCAGAACCTTGGAGGATCGAAGCAGGAACGTTGTGGACATGCCGCCAATGACGCACGACTGATTCGAGGTAGGATTTTTGGTTAATTTTTCGCACCTTCGTCGATTTCTTGTTTTTTTCATCAAATTTGTCTTTTACATTCTAAAATTTTAGAATAAGGACAATGTACAAATGAACATGGACATCGTCTGAGTTCCGTTCTAAATTCCGAGTTCGACGCGTTCTTCGCCGTTCTTCGTCCGATTTTTTCGGATGCACCAATCGACCGTCGGATCATTGATCAGGGGCAGGCGCTGCAAAGGCCTTGTCCCAAGGTGTCCAAATCCTCCCTAGGTTTTGAAATTGGGCCACCGGAGTGGTTGTGGCGGCTAGAGGAAGTCCCAGCTCCGACAGGGGGTGGTGGCCAGAGGTCGGGGTGGTGTAGTGGAGGAACCAGCCGTAGTTACACCAGCAGTGTGAGGGAGGCACTCTGCTGGTGTGCGACAGCCAGTGGTTTAGTGGAGAGGCGGTGTCGGGGGTGGCCAAAGCAGTGCACCCGGGTGCGCCGGTGAGGTGTGGCGGCGTCCGGTGGAGACGCCAAGCAGAGAGGCGGCTGATGCGGTGTGGCGAACCCAGGCGGCGGAGCGGGGAGGCCTGGGCGGTCGCGGCGTTCGGTGGGCCGGCGTGCGATGGTTCGCTCATCTGGTTTGGAGGTGGCGTCCTCAACTGGTCGTGGTCAGGGCGGAAGACCCGAGGCGCTGACCTCGGGGGTGCATTGCGGACAAGGACTTGCGTTCGATGGGTCCTGCTGGCGCGACATGTGGAACAAAGACCGGCCGCTTGGCCGGTATGCTTGGAAGAATCGGACCCGAGGGGTCCGGTGGTTCTCAGGTGGGCCACAACGTGCTGGACCAGAGCCAAGGCTGGGCCGTGAGCCGGTGGTCTGGACCAGGCCGGCCGGTCTGGACCGGCCCAATTCTGGGCCCCTTGTGTTCATGGAGCTGTAACTTTTAAATGGCGCATCCGTTTGATGCGTCGTCAGCGGCTGTGGATTCGCCTCTTCGAGAAGAAAGTTTTGATTTGGGTTTCGTGGTTTTTGAGTTTTGGACCCAAGGTCTGGTGAACCGAAATGATTTAATTTAATAATATTAAATTATTATTAAAGCTTGCGACAGACGTGCTTCACGATCCAGACTTCCATTTGACGTGTCGCCAGAGGCGCTGTGGCCCTGGAGTTGAGACGATCCTTCCAAAGTTGGTTAGGAACCTTTGTGGTTTGGTTTCATTGCTCGGTGGCATGAAATGATTAATGCGAATAATTAATTAATTAGTTAATTAATTTTTCTTGCGTTGGACCTAACTCCTGTTTGGGATGTCCAATTAACGCACCGTCAGCGGCAGCGTGACCCCAGTCCTCGTGCGGACTTTTTGAGACGCTTTATGAAGCGTTCGGGTTAGAGATAAGGTATGGCCCCCACAGGTCCTAGTTCACACGTTTTATGGTGAACTTCAACTTTTTCACCTGACACTCATTTGGGGTGTTTTAGTACGCATTTCTGAGTGTTCTTCCAAGGGGATTGCGACAGTGCAATATGCCCGCCTAAATTCGGCCTCGAGGCATGGGACCCCACGAGGCGGATTTCAGACGTATGCAGCTTTTTTACAACTTATGGTTCATAAGTCCATTCTGGGAAAATTAATAGACTATTCCTCGTGTTTATCCACAAGGAATGTAATGGTACGATCTGCGTGACATGTTTCGGGGTCGAGGTGTGGGCCCCACAGGGCCCCGTTTGCATAATGTGGGGAGTTGCAACTTCTACATCCAGAGTCCGTTTTAGGCGCCATCAGCGGCGTTGCAACCCTGGCATCGAGACAAAGTTAACCAGGGTGGTTTCAGGAATTGAAGCCGGAGTTGAGGTGTGGGCCCCATAGGCTGTCTTTTAAGCAGTGTGTTGCGTGCTGCATCTTTTTCATCTGACGTCCGTTCGGGGCAAATAAATAGTCATTTTGGTGTGTTTTTTCAAGATAATCGCGATGGCACAGTTTGACTGACCTTTTTAGAGATCGAGGTGTGGGACCCATGAGACTTCGTATGGTCATAAAGCGGTGTTGAATAACTTTTCCATCAGGAGCCCATTTCCAGCGAGTAAATAGTCTATCTCATGTGTTTTTCCACGAGGATTACAACGGTGTAATCTATTTGGGAATGCTGAGCCTCTTTAGAGATATCATTAAATGTGGAAACATGAAAGGGTGTTGGTTGGAGTTTCCTTTGACACACTCTGAACCTACGCACGGTAGCGGTGTTAGTGACACCCAATGATGGCACGGGCAGTGTGGAGTTATCGGACCAGTTCCGGGTTTACCCTCCAGCGGGGCTGGGTAGTGGGTTACCCGTAGACCTTAGGGCTTACCCTATAATGGGGATGGGCAGTGGTTTTCCCATTTACCTTATGGTTTACCCTCTAGCGGGGTTGGTCAGTGGGTTACCCAATGAATTTAGGGTTTATCCTCCAGTGGGGCTGGGTAGTGGGTTACCCGACGACCTCTTGAGGTTTAACCTCTAGATGGGCTAGGCAGTGGGTTAACCGACGACTTCTTTCAGACTCATCCATTTATATGAGGCTAGTCAGTGACTTCTCTTTGTGATTACCAGAGCGGGACCCTTGGTTTTATGGTCTAAGTATTAGACATCTTTGTCATACAGGACTGTTGGGCATTAGTGATGGATATCCTTAGAACTGTTGGTGACTTTTCCTGGGCTGATCTTGGAGATGAATATCCCCTTACGCACTCGTTCGGGTTTCATGTTATGCATATATATATATATACACCCTACTTTTTTTCCCACTCCTTGGGTTTGGTTACTCTCTTTCTAGGAGGGGTGAAAACGCACAGGGTATGCCACATGTTTTCTATGTTTAGATCCTCTTGGATTGGACGAGTCTACTTACTTTATTTTGTTGGGTTGAGCTACACTCTCTCTATTGTACTCTTACACTTTTCTTTGTTCTGTCTAATGCTCACCATTTTAGTACCTCCTTTTTTGCCCCCTTGAGCTTTCAGGGCATCCTACTGAGTATTTTTATACTCACCCATGCTTTGGCTTTGCCCGCACTTGGTGTGACATTGCAGATGACAGACAGGTCGATCGAGACTACGGAGGAGCATAGAGGACATAAGGTCTTGGGATGCATTCAGTGGTTATAGTAGGGTTTTCAGGTGTGACAATCACTAGTTGTTTACTTTCGTTTACCTGTTGCCAGGTTATGTCACCTTTATAGTTGGGCGCGTGTTTTCCCCCTTTTTTTGTTCAGTTATCTTGTAAGTACTTTTCAGTACCTTACTTTTACTATTTAGAAGTTGATGCATGAATGTGGTTGGGTTAGAGTTGTTTGTCCTTGGGTTTTCTTTTTTACTCTGCACTTCTGCATCGAGTGGGCTGAGTGTCTGTGTACAAGTACTTAGGTGAAGGCCTCCCCGAGATCGTTACGCCTTCAGTGCTTGTCGCTAGCCCCTGGCCTATGGAGGCGGGCCTGGGGTAGTTGTGGCTCGAGACTGGTTGGGTCAGGTCATGACAAAGTGGTATCAGAGGTCCAGAGGTCAGGGGATCGTGACAAGAGCCGAAGGCATAACAATCTCAGGGAGGCCTTTGCCTAAGTACCTGTACACACACACATAGCCCACTCAATGCAGAAGTGAAGAGTAAAAAGGAAACCAAATTAAAAACAACTATAAACCAACCAAAATCATGCGTCAACTTCAAAATAGAACAAGTAAAGTGCTGACAAGATAAATGAACAGAAAAATGGCAAAACACACGCCCAACCTGAAAGGTGCCACAACCCGACAACAGGTAAAAAAAAGTAAACAGCTGGTGAGTCTCACACCTGAAAGTCCTACTATGACCACCGGATGCAGCCCAAGCTCTTGTGTCCTCTATGCTCCTCCGTAGTCTCGATCGACCTATCCGTCGTCGGAAAGGGCACACCAAGTGCGGGCAAAGCCCAAGCAGGGGTGAGTATAAAGATACTCAGTAGGATGCCCCGAAAGCTCAAGGGAGCAACAAAGGAGGTACTAAAATGGTGAGCAGTAAATAGAACAAAGAACAGTTTAAGAGTACAATAGAGAGAGTGCAGCTCAACCCAACAAAAGAAAGGAAGTAGACTTGTATAATCCAAGAGGAGATAGACAAGGAAAGCACACGGCATACCCCACACATCTCCGTCTTTCCAAGAAGGAGAGTAATTGAACCCAAGGAGTGGGAACAAAATTAGCGTATATATATATATATATATATATATATATATATATATATATATATATAAAATCAACAAGAAACCCAAATGAGTGTGTAAGGGGATCTCTATCTCCAAGCTCAGCACAAAAAAAGTCACCAACAGTTCTAAGGATATCCATCACTGATGCCCAAAAGTACTGCATGCCAAAGTTGTCTCATCACTGAACTGTACAACCAAGGGTCCCGCTCCGGTAATCACAGAGAAAAGTCACTGACTAGTCTCATAGAAAGGGCTGAGTCTGAAAGAAGTCGTCAGGTAACTCACTGCCCAGCCCAGCTGGAGGGTAAACCCTAAGATACCCTAAGGTCAACAGGTAACCCACTGCCCAACCCTGCTGGAGGGTAAACCCTAAGGTCAACGGGTCACCCACTGCCCAGCCCTGCTAGAGGGTAAACCCTAAGGTCAACGGGTAACCCACTGTCCAGCCCCGCTGGAGGATAAACCCTAAGGTCAATAGGTAACCCACTGCCCAGCCCTGCAGGAGGGTGAAACCTAAGGTGAACGAGTAACCCACTCCCTAGCCCCACTGGAGGGTAAACCCTAAGGTCAACGAGTAACCCACTGGCTAGCCCCGCTGGAGGGTAAACCATAAGGTCAACGGGTAACCCACTGTCCAACCCCGCTGGAGGGTAAACCCTAAGGTAAATGAGTAACCCACTGCCCAGCCCCGCTAGAGGGTAAACCGCATGGTCAATGGGTAACCCACTGCCTAGCCTTGCTGGAGGGTAAACCCTAAGGTCAATGGGTAACCCACTACCCAGCCCTGCTAGAGGGTAAACCCTAATACGCCAGTGGGAGAAGCAAAGAAGGTACTTAAACGGTGAGCAGTAAACAGAATAAAGAACAATGTAAGAGTACAATAGAGAGAGTGCAGATCAACCCAACATAATAAAGGAAGTAGACTCATTCAATCCAAGAGGAGCTTGACACAGAAAGCACGTGGCATACCCCGCGTGTCTTCACCCCTCCTCAAAGGAGAGTAACTGAACCCAAGGAGTGGGAACAAAAGTAGGGTGTATATATATATATGCTCAACAAGAAACCCAAACGAGTGTGTAAGGGGATCTCTATCTCTAAGCTCATCCCAGGATAAGTTTCCAATAGTTCTAAGGATACCCATCACTAATGCCCCAAAAATCCCACACATCAAATTTGTCTCATCGCTAACCATACAACCAAGGGTCCCGCTTTGATTATCACAGAGAGAAGTCACTAACTAGACGCATAGAAAGGGGTGAGTCTGAAAGAAGTCATTGGGTAACCCACTGCCCAACCTAGCTGGAGGGTAAACCCTAAGAGGTCATCAGGAAACCCATTGCTCAGCCCCCCTGGAGGGTAAACCCTAAAGTCAACAGGTAACCCACTGCCCAGCCCCGCTGGAGGGTAAAACCTAAAGTAAATGGGTAACCTAATTCCCAAACCTACTGGAGGGTAAACCCTAAATTCAATGGGTAACCCACTGACCAACCTCACTGGAGGGTAAAACCTAATATACCGGTGGGTAACCCACTACCCAGCCCCGCTGGAGGGTAAACCCGAAACTGGTCTGATAACTCTACATTGCCCATGCCATCACTGGGTGTCACTAACATCGCTACCGTGCGTTGGTTCAGAGTGCGCCAAATGAACCTCCGACCAATGCCCTTTCATGTTACCACATTTAATGAGATCTTGAAAGAGTCTCCACATGCCCAAATAGATTACACCGTTGTAATCCTCGCGATAAAACACATGAGATAGACTATTTACTCACTGGAAACGAACTCCCAATGAAAAAGTTATTCAACATTGCTTTATGCCCACAAGGCATATCGTGGGACCCACACCTCGGTCCCGAAAAAGGTCGGGTGAACTGCTCCATCATGATGCTCTCGAAAAAACCTGAAAAATCGACTAATCATTCGCCCCGAATGGACGTCTGATGAAGAAGTCGCAAAACGTTGCACACAGCTTAAAAGATGGCCCGTGGGGCCCACACCTCATCTCCGGATTCAATCCCTGAAACCACCCTGGACTATTTCTTCATGATTCCAGGGTTACAACGCCGCTGAAGGTGCCTAAAACGGACTCTGAATGTGCTCGCGCCATCCGAAAGAAGAATCCCGGCGAGGTACTTAATGAGCGTGTCACGCCACCGAGCTCCTGTCACGGGAATTAAAAATCCATTGGACCATCTCAAGACCTTCGTCTCGATACTAGGATTGCATCTCCACAGATGGAACGTGAATATGACACTCGGTTTGCGAGTTATGGAATTTTTAACGTCATCGGACGGAGACGGGGTGGGCCTGGGCCGACCCACCCCTTTAGACCGGCAGTCCGCGGCTGGGCTGCCCGGACCACCCGGTCTACCGCAGCCCGCAATTCACCACATGGCCCGCCCCGTGTCACCCAGACTGACTCAACCAGTCCAGCGCGTTTTCCACGATACCCACAAATTGCGGGTCTCTGTCGGCTGGCTGGGGTCGTGACGACCCCGGTTTCTCGCGCCTCCCGCTGACTAGCGAAACCGGCCAGCCTGGCCCCCCACGTCACCCCGCGTACGCCGCCGATGCCCACTGTGCCACGCCATCCCGGTCTGCCTAAAGCCCGCTGCACCGGCTGCTGTCCTGGACCTCCTGAAGCCCACCGCGCGAAGCCACCGCCGCTCGAAGCCACCACCGCGTGAAGCCACCGCCGCAGCCTGGACTCACCAGACCACCGCAACGAGCCACCAGAAACCCCTGTAACCATTGGAAAACAGGTAATTTTTCCAGAAAACTTCTCGGGGCCACCCCGGGCACCCCAGGACTCGGATTTTCGATTCGAGAAGAGAGTTATAAAGCTTGGATCGAATCCTACGTAACTATGGGCTTCGCTTGATAGGAAAACAATATTTCGATGCTACAAATTTCATTTGAAGAGGTTGCGGAACTTTAAAATGAAAATACACGAGCCTACCTCACTGGGCGTAGCCCGTTGCTTCATGAACGGTCCGCCGAAGCCACCACCGCCTTGCCAGAGGGAAGGAGGAGATTGAAGGAGGTTTCTCCTTAGTTGAGAGAGCTTCCTACAGGGAGAAATGAAGGGGAAAGAGGGGGAGGGGGGTGAAGGTGTTTAAGTAGGGAATTAATTAATTTTTAATTAATTTTTAAACAACAACCAGTAGGCACGTACCTGAACTTTCGACGGGGTCGGGGTTAAGCCGCCCCTAGGGTAAAATCCATGTTCTGAGCACAGCAGAGGTCTTGGAATTTTAATCTGAGCCTCCATTCATAAGTTATAAAGTTCACGCCCGATGTCGCTAAATTAAGAGAACACCCCTGGTGGCTTTTTCCACAGAAGGGATGCGCCCGCGAAAGTTACACTCCTCCTAGGGTAAACGGCACGCTTCGAACTCAACAGTGCCCTCAGTTTTTCCATCAAAGTAACCGTTTAAGATTTATTCTTTTTATTTGGCGTGTCTAGTGTGAACACACATAAAATTTAATTCCGGCCACACTAGGGCTCGGAATCACACGCCGTCTGAATGCCCTGCTCTAGAATAATATCAAGAAAAATTTCAAAGTCTTACAGGCTCAAAACCCAGGTTCTTACATCAATCCCTCCTTGAAGTTTTTCATCCACGAAAAACAAAAATACAAAAAAAAAAATTGGGATACTGAGCCTGCATCTAGCTCTCCCGTTCCCAGGTGCTCTCTTACACCCTCCTATGCTGCCACAACACACGAACCAAAGGAATGGTCCGTCCACGCAGTGTCTGCTCCTGTCGGTCCTCAATCACCACTGGGTGATCTCCAAAGGTGGATCCATCCTCGATTTCCAGCTCTCCCCATTCGATAACGTGCGTGGGGTCATGCATGTATTTCCTCAATTGCGACACGTGGAAGACGTCATGCACCCTCTCCAGCTGTGGGGGTAGAGAAAGACGGTAGGCAACCTCACCGACCCTGTGCATGAACTCAAAGGGCCTAATGAACCTCGAGGACAGTTTGACTCCCTAGCCGAACCTCCATGTACCACGCTGCAGAGAGACTCTAAAAAAGACATGGTCCCCCTGCTCGAACTCCAAAGGCATGCGACGACAGTCTGTGTAGGACTTTTGTCTGCTATGAGCCATCCTCATCCGCTCACAAATGACCTGAACCTTCTCCGTCGTCACCCAAACAAACTATGGGCCCACGATAGAGGTCTCCTTGACCTCCGTTCAGCACAACGGTGACCTTCAGGGTCTCCTATAGAGGGCCTCAAAAGGTTCCATGTTGATAATAGAGTGGTAATTGTTGTTATATGAGAACTCCACCAAGGGAATTTGATCCTACCAGCTTAGACCAAAGTCTAACACACACACCCTGAGTATATCCTCCAACACCTGGATAGTGCGCTCAGTCTGCCTGTCTGTCTGGGGGTGAAAAGCTGCACTCATCTGTAGTAGAGTCCCGAATGCCTTCTGCAGGCCTCGCCACAAACATGACGTAAACCGTGCATCGTGGTCGGAGATGATCGTCGAGGGTACTCCATGAAGGAGGAAGATCTTCCGAACATATATATTCCCTAGACTATCCACCGAAATCTACTCCCTGATGGCAAGGAAGTGCGCTGACTTCGTGAATGTGGGCCCCACAAGGCCCCGTTTTCATAAAGCGGGGAGTTTCAACTTTTGTATCTGGAGTCCGTTTTATGCGCCGTTAGTGGAATTGTGACCCTGGAATAGAGGCGAAGTTGACTAGGGTGGTTTCAGGCATTGAATCCAAAGTTGAGGTGTGGGCCCCACAAGCCGTCTTTTAAGCTGTGTGTAGCGTCTGTGACTTTTTCATCAGACGTCCATTTAGGGTGTATGAATAGTCGATTTGGCGTGTTTTTCTGAGAGCATCGCGATGGAGCAGTTCGCCCTACATTTTTTGAGACCGAGGTGCGAGCCCCACGAGATTCCATATGAGCATAAAGCGGTGTTGAATAACTTTTTTGTCGAGAGTCTGTTTCCAGCGATTAAGTAGTCTATCTCACGTGTTTTTTCGCGAGAATTACAATGGTGTAATCTATTTGGGTAAGCAGAGCCCCTTTCGAGATCTCATTAAATTTTGAAACATGAAAGGGCATTGGTCGGAGGTTCCTTTGATGCACTCCGAACCTACGCACGGTAGTGGTGTTAATGACACCCAGTGATGGCATGGGCAGTGTGGAGTTATCAGACCAGTTTCGAGTTTACCCTTCAGCGGGGCTAGGTAGTGGGTTACTCATTGACCTTAGGGTTTACCCTACAGTGGGGATGGGTAGTGTGTTACCCGTTGAACTTAGGGTTTACCCTCCAGAGGGGCTGGGTAGTGGGTTACCCGTTGACCTTAGGGTTTACCCTCCAGCGGGGCTGGGTAGTGGGTTACCCGTTCACCTCAGGGTTTACCCTCCAGCTAGGCTGGGCAGTGGGTTACCCGTTCACCATAGGGTTTACCCTCCAGCGGGGCTGGGCAGTGGGTTACCCGATGACCTCTTGGGGTTTACCCTCCAGTTGGGCTGGGCAGTGGGTTACCCGATGACTTCTTCCAGACTCAGCCCTTTTTATGAGGCTAGTTAGTGACTTATCTCCATGATTACTAGAGCAGGACCCTTGGTTGTACGGTCTAGCGATGAGACAGATTTGTCATACGGGACTGTTGGGAATCAGTGATGGATATCCTTAGAACTGTTGGTGACTTTTTCCTTGCCTGAGCTTGGAGATGGATATCCCCTTACACACTCGTTTGGGTTTCTTGTTGAGCATATATATATATATATATACACTCTACTTTTTTTCCCACTCCTTGGGATTGCTTACTCTCCTTCTGGGAGGGGTGAAGACGTGCGTGGTATGCCACGTGCTTTCCGTGTCTAGCTCCTCTTGGATTGGACGAGTATACTTACTTTCTTTCATTGGGTTGAGTTTCACTCTCTCTATTGTACTCTTACACTATTCTTTGTTCTGTCTAGTACTCACCATTTTAGTACCTCCTTTGTTTCTCCCTTGAGCTTAAAAATAGGAGTTGGAGTTAGGGTTCTCCTGTCTCTCTCCTCTATCTCTATCTCTCTCTCTTCCCCTCTCTCTCAACTGTTATTCGGTTTTCTTCACTGTTCTTCACCGAATCGAGGAGCGACCTCTGCCTGAACCTTGGCGGATCGAAGCAGGAGCGTCATGGACATGCCGCTAATGACGCATGACCGATTCGAGGTAGTATTTTTTGTTAATTTTTCGCACCTTCGTCGATTTCTTGTTTTTTTTCATCAAAATTGTCTTTTACATTCTAAAATTTTAGAATTAGGATGATGGAAAAATGAACACGGCCATCATCCGAGTTCCGTTCTAAATTTTGCGTTTGACACGTTCTTTGTTGTTCTTCGTCCTAATTTTTAGGATTCACCATTCGACCGTCGGATCATTGATCGGGGGAAGGAGTTGTGAAGGCCTCATCCCGAGGTGTCCAAATCCGCCATCATTTTTAAAATCAGGTCGCCAGAGTGGTTGTGGTGGTCGGCGAAAGTCTCAATTCTGGCGAGGGGCAATGGCCGAAGGTCGGGGTGGTGTAGCGGAGGAACTAGCCAGAGTTGCACCGACATCGTAAGGGAGGCACTCAGCCGGTGTGCGGCGTCTAGCGGTCGAGAAGAGAGGCAGTGTCGGGGGTGGCCGGAGCAGCACATCCGGGTGCGCCGGTGAGGTTGGGCGGTGTCCGATGGAGACTCCGAGCGGAGCGGCAGCCTGCGCGGTGTGGCAAACCCATGTGGTGGAGCGGGGAAGCACGGGCGGCCGCGACGTTCTATGGGATAGCATGCAGTGGTGTGCTTGGATGGTCGGGAGGCGTTGGCCTCAACCGGTCGTGGTCGGGGCGGAAGACCCGAGGCACTGACCTAGGGGGTGCAGCGCAGACTAGGACCTACGTTCGGCGGGTCCTGCCGGCATGGAGCACGGAACAAAGACCGATCGCTTGGCCGATCTTGTTGGAAGAACCGAACCTGAGGGGTCCAGTGGTTCTTGGGTGGGCCATGGCCATCGGTCCACGGTGTGCTGAACCGGACTCGTGGCTGGGCCACAGGCCAGCGGTCTGGACCGGGCCGACCGGTCCGGACCGGCCCAATTCTGGGCCCCTTGTGTTCAAGGGGTCGTAACTTTTAAACAACTCATTTGTTTGACATGCCGTCAGCGGTTGTGGCTTCGTCTCTTCGAGAAGGACTTTTTTATTTGGGTTTCGTGGTTTTTGAGTTCTGGACCCGAGGGCGGGTGACCCAAAACACTTTAATTTAATAATATTAAATTATTATTAAATATTGAGACGAACATGCTTCGTGAGTCGGACGTCCGTTTGATGTGCTGTAAGAGGCGTTGTGGCCCTAGAGTTGAGACGGTCCTTCCAAAGTTGGTTCGGAACCTTTGCGGTTTGGTTTCATTGATCGATGTCACAAAACGCTTAATGCGAATAATTAATTAATTAATTAATTAATTAATTATTCTTGCGTCGGACCTAACTCTTATTTGGGATGTCCGATTGACGCGTCGTCAGCAGCTGCGTGACCCCAGTCCTCATGCAGACTTTTTGAGATGCTTTCCGAAGCGTTCGGGTTAGAGACAAGGTGCGAGACCCACAAGTCCTAGTTCACACTTTTTACAGTGAAACACCACTTTTTTCACACGACACCCATTTGGGGTGTTTGAGTACTCATTTCTGAGTGTTCTTCCGAGGGGATTGTAATGGTGCAATCCACCCTCCTAAATTCGGCCCCGAGGCGTGGACCCCCATGAGGCGGCTTTCGGACGTATGCTGCGTTTTTATGACTTATGCTTCATAAGTCTGTTCTGGTAAAATGAATAGCCTAACCCTCAAGGTTATCTGAAAAGAACACAATGGTATGATTTGCGTGACGTGTTTCGGGGTCGAGGTGTGGGCCCCACAGGGCCCCATTTTCATAACGTGGAGAGTTGCAGCTTCTGCATCCAGAGTCCATTTTTGGCGTCGTCAGCGGCGTTGCGACCCTAGCATCAATACAAAGTTGACCAAGGTGGTTTTAGGCATTGAATCCGGAGTTGAGGCATGGGCCCCATAGACCATCTTTTATGCTGTGTGCCACGTGCTGTGTCTTTTTCATCTGACATCCGTTCGGGGTGAATAAATAGTCATTTTGGTGTGTTTTTATGAGAGCATCGCATTGGCGCAGTTCGACCAACCTTTTTTGGGACTGAGGTTCAGGCCCCACGAGATGTCGTATGGTCATAAAGTGGTGTTGAATAACTTTTCCATAGGGAGCCCGTTTCCAGCAAGTAAATATTCTATCTCGCATATTTTTCTGTGAGGATTATAACGGTGTAATCTGTTTGGGTGTGCAGAGCCTCTTTCAAGATCTCATTAAACGTGGAAACATGAAAGAGAATTGTTTGGAGGTTCCTTTGATGCGCTCCAAACCTATGCACTATAGTGGTGTTAGTGACACCTAGTGATGGCACAAACAATGCAGAGTTATCGGACCAATTCCGAGTTTACCCTCCAGTGGGGCTGGGTAGTGGGTTACCCGTTGACCTTAGGGTTTACCCTCCAACGGGGCTGGGTAGTGGGTTACCCGTTGACCTTAGGATTTACCCTCCAGTGGGTTACCCGTTTACTTTAGGGTTTACCCTCCAATGGGGATGGGCAGTGGGTTACCTGATGACCTCTTGGGGTTTACCCTCCAACTGTGCTGGGTAGTGGGTTACCCGACGACTTGTTTCAGACTCAACCCTTTCTATGAGGCTAGTAAGTGACTAATATCCGTGATTACCAGAGTGGTACCCTTGGTTGTAAGATCTAGTGATGAGAGAGCTTTGTTGTACGGGATTGTTGGGAATCAGTGATGGATATCCTTAGAACTGTTGGCGACTCTTCCTGGGCTGAGCTTGGAGAGGGAGATCCACTTACACACTTTTTAGGGTTTCTTGTTGTGAATATATATACACACACACACACACACACACACCCTACTTTTGTTCCCACTCCTTGGGTTTGGTTACTCTCCTTCTAGGAGGGGTGAAGATGCGTGGGGTATTCCACGTTCTTTCTGTGTCTAGCTCCTCTTGGATTAGACAAGTCTACTTCCATTATTTTGTTGGGTTGAGATGCACTCTCTCTATTGTACTCTTACACTGTTCTTTGTTCTATTTAATGCTCACCGTTTTAGTACCTCCTTTGTTTCTCCCTTGAGCTTTCAGGGCATCCTACTGAGTATTTTTATAATCACCCCTGCTTGGTCTTTGCCCGCACTTGGTGTGCCCTTGCAGACAACAGACAGGTCGATCGAGACTACAGGGGAGCGTAGAGAAAACAGGGGCTTGGGCTATGTTTAGTGGTCATAGTAGGGTTTTCAGGTGTGAGACTCACCAGCTGTTTACTTTCTCTCACCTGTTGTCGGGTTGTGGCACCTTTCTAGTTGGGCGTGTGTTTTGCCCCTTTTTTTGTTCAGTTATCTTGTCAGTACTTTTCAGCACATTACTTGTACCATTTAGAAGTTGATGCATGACTGTGGTTAGGTTAGAGTTGTTTGTCCTTTGGTTTTCTTTTTACTAAACACTTCTGCATCGAGTGGGATGAGTGTGTGTGTACAAGTACTTAGGAGAAGGCCTCCCCGAGATCGTTACGACTTCGACGCTTGTCTCCAGCCCTTGGCCTATGGAGGCGGGCCTAGGGTAATTAAATAGAGGCTCAGATTAAAATTACAAGACCGCCGTTGCACTCAAAACATGGATTCTACCATAGGGGAGGCTTAACCCCTAACCCACTGAAATTTCAGGTATGGGCCTACTGGTGGGTGTTTAAAATTTAATTAAATTTTAATTAATTCCCTACTTAAACACCTCCACCCATCCCCCTTCTTCCCCTTCATTTCTCCTTGGCGGAAGCTCTATCAACTAAGGAGAAACCTCCTTAAAGATCCTCCACCCCTCTGGAAAGGCGAAGGTGGATCCGGAGGACCGTTTGTGAAGCAATGGGCTATGCCCAGCGACGTAGGCTTGTGTATTTTCGTTTTTAATTTTCGTAACCTCTTCAAATGGAATTTGTAGCATCTAAATGTTATTTTCCTGTCGAGTGAAGCCCATATTTGCGTAGGATTCCATCTGAACTTTCTAACGCTCTTCTCGGATCGAAAATCCTAGTTACGGGGCGCTCGAGGGTGGCCCCGGGAAGTTTTTCGGCCAAATTCCCTATTTTTCGGTGGTTCCAGGGGTTTCCGGCGGATCGACGCGGTGGTCCGGTGATTCCAGGTGGCGGCGGCGGCTTCGCGCGGCGGGCTTAAAGTGGTCCAGGACGGCGACCGGTGTGGTGGGCTTTAGGCGGACTGGGACGATGCGGCACAGTGGGTGTCGGCAGCGTATGCGGGGTGACGCATGGGGCCAGGCTGGCCGGCTTCGCTGGTCAGTGGGATGCACGAGAAACCAGGGTCGTCGCGACCCCGACCAGCCGACAGAGACCCGAAATTCACGAGTCTCATGGAAAATACGCCAGACTAGCTGAGCAGGTCTGGGTGACATGGGGAGGCCCGTGTGGTGAACCGCGAGTCGCTGTGAATCGGGAGGTCCGGGCGACCCAGCCATGGACCGCCAGTCTAAAGGGGTGGGTCGGCCCAGGCCCACCCCGTCTCCGTCCGATGACGTTAAAAACACCACAACTCGCAAACCGAGTATCGGATTCGGGTGCCGTCTACAGCGATGTGATCCTCGGATTGAGATGGAGGTTTTTAAATGGTTCCGGGGTTTTTTAATTCCCGGGACGAGAGCTCGATGGCGCGACACACTCGTTAAGTACCTCACAAGGATTCTTCTTTCAGATGGCGCGAACACATTCAGAGTCTGTTTTAGGCACTCTCAGCGGCATTGTAACCCTAGTATCATGACGAAATAGTCTAGGGTGGTTTTAGGTGTTGAAGATGGACTTGAGGAGTGGGCCCCACGGGCCGTCTTTTAAGTTGTGTGCAACGTTTTGCGACTTCTTCATCAAATGTCTGTTTGGGGCGAATGATTAGTCGATTTGGAGGGTTTTTCGGAGAGAATCACGATGGCGTAGTTTTCCCAACCTTTTTTGGGATTGATGTGTGGGCCCTATGAGATTCCGTGTGGGAATAAAGTAGTATTGAATAACGTTTTCGTCGGGAGTCCATTTCCAGTGAGTAAATAGTCTATCTCACGTGTTTTTCCGCGAGGATTACAACAATGTAATCTGTTTGGGCGTGTGGAGCCTATTTTGAGATCTCATTAAATGTGGAAACATGAAAGGGCATTGGTCGGAGTTTCATTTGACACACTCTGAACCAACGCATGATAACGATGTTAGTGACACCCAGTGATGGCACAGACATTGAAGAGTTATCCGACCAGTTCTAGGTTTACCCTCCAGCAGGGCTGGGTAGTGGGTTACCCAATGGAATATCAGGGTTTACCCTCTAGCGAGGCTGGGCAGTGGGTTACCCGTTGACTTTAGGGTTTACCCTCCAGCGGGGCTAGGTAGTGGGTTACCCGTTGACTTTAAGGTTTACCCTCCATCGGGGCTGGGCAGTGAGTTACCCATTGACTTTAGGGTTTACCCTCCAGCGGGGCTGGGTAGTGGGTTACTTAACGACCTCTTAGGGTTTACCCTCCAGCTGGGCTGGGCAGTGGGTTACCCAATGACTTCTTTCAAACTCATCCCTTTCTATGTGGCTAGTCAATGACTTCTCTCCGGGATTACCGGAGCGGGACCCTTGGTTGTACGGTTAGCGATGAGAAAAATTTTACATGTGGGATTGTTGGGGCATCGGTGATGGGTATCCTTATAACTATTGGAGACTTTTCTTGGGCTGATCTTGGAGATAGAGATCCCCTTACACACTTTTTCAGGTTTCTTGTTGAGAATATATATATATACAACCTAATTTTGTTCCCACTCCTTGGGTTCAGTTACTCTCCTTCTAGGAGGGGAAAAGACACGCGTGGTATGCCACGTGCTTTTCGTGTCTAGATCCTCTTGGTTGGACAAGTATAATTCCTTTCTTATTTTGGGTTGAGCTGCACTCTATTTACTATACTCTTTCACTGTCCCTTTTTCTTTCTACTGCTCACTGTTTTGGTACCTCCTTTGTTTCTCCCTTGAGATTTATGGGCATCCTACTGATTATCTTTATACTCACCCCTACTTGGGCTTTGCCCACACTTGGTGTGCCATTGCAGATGACGAAAAGGTTGATCGAGACTATGGAGGAGCATAGAGGACACATGATCTTGGGATGCGTTCAGTGGTCATAGTGGGACTTTTAGGTGTGAGACTCAGCAGCTGTTTACTTTTGTTTACCTGTTTCCGGGTTATGGAACCTTTCGAGTTGGGCACATGTTTTCCCTTTTTCTATTCAGTTATCTTGTCATTACTTTTCAGCACTTTACTTTTTCTATTTAGAAGTTGATGCATGACTTTTGTTGGGTTATAGTTGTTTGTTATTTGGTTTTCTTTTTTTACTCTGCACTTCTACATTGATTGGGCTATGTGTGTGTGTGTGTGTAGTTACTTAGGCAAAGGCCTCCCCAAGATTGTTACGCCTTCATCGTTTGTCACCATACCCTGGTCTATAGAGGCGGGCTTGGGGTAGTTGTGGCTCGAGACCGGTAGGGTCGGGTCATGACACATGAAACCCAGGCTACCTTTTAGATTTAACAATGTGTGGTTCTCTGATGACGATTGCACCCATATCATAAAAAACTTTTGGTCCTCAATGTCTCATTACAATGATGCCTTTACTAGTAACCTCAAATTAAAACATCTCAAAAAGTCTCTAAAATAATGGTGCAGCTCTAAATCCAAACAAGTTAACAATGACATCATGATCCTTGAGAAATAACTCAATGATATTCAAAACAATAACACCACCTCTGACCTCAATACCGATCCTACTCAATAACCAAACATTATGGTCAAACTAAACTCCTTGCACACGTTTAAAGAAAATATGAGAAAATAAGCATTTCAAGTTAAATGGTTAACTTACGGTGACAGAAATACCAAATTCTATAACTCTCTTCAAAGAATCAGGAGGGCTTGCAGGACATTAACATTTCTAAAGGATGGGGACAACCTACTTGACAATGAAGAGGATGTCACTCATCATATTGTCTCATAATATGAGTCCATCTTCAATGGTCCTGATATTAACAAAAACCTCCTTCCTGAGGTCATTCCTTTAGTGATCACTGATGAGGAAAACACCTTCCTCCTCAGCACTTCGATGGAGCATGAAATCAAAGATACTATCTTTAGTCTAAATCCTGATAATGCTCTGGGTATGGATGGCTTCAATAATGGATTCTTTCAACATTACTGGGATGTGATTCATATTGATGTTTGTAAACTGGTAAATTCATTTTTTTTCTAATGGGGTGCTTCCTCATGCTCTCAATGCACAGTTTCTCACCTTAATCCCCAAAGTGGATAATTCATATGAGATTCACCTGTTTAGACCTTTTTCTATTATCAATAATATCTATAAAATCATCACAAAAATCATTGCTAATAGACTTTCAACTATCACGGACAAAATTGTTTCTTGGAACTAATTTGGTTTTATAAAGGGTAGATCCATTCAATACTATATCTGTCTTTCTTTTGAGTGTGTCAATAACATGAAAAAAATAGAGAAGTCAACATATCTATTAAACTTGACATTAGAAAATCCTTTTATACTGTGGATTGGAGCTTTATCTTCAAGGTCCGGTAAGGTTTTGGTTTTAGTGCCTCTTTCATCACTACAATTTGAACTCTATTTAACTCAGTGTCTATATCCATTTTGATCAATGGATCTCCCAAGGACTACTTTAAATGAACCAAAGGTTTCAGACAAGGTGATCCCATTTCTGTCATCCTCTTCTCGATAGCAGAGGACTATCTTAGTCATCCGATCAACCATCTAGTGGTCCAGAATAAGCTAAAACCCATCCATGTCTCTAGGAATGTGAATACTCCCACTCACCTTTTTTATGCTAATGACATCATTATTTTCCTTCAAGGTGATAAAATTAATATTCTTAATCTCAAAACTACGCTCTCATACTATGAAAAGGTTTCTATCCAAACCATTAGTTGGAACAAATCCTTAATTTTCTTTGGGGAGAACTTTTCTCCCAACAGAAAATGTAACATCATCAGTGACCTCGGTCTGAAAGAAGGTATGCTCCCTTTCACTTATCTTGGTGTTACTTTCTTTTGGGGTCATCCCAAGTCCTGTCACTTTGCATCTATTGTTGACCAAATTCAAAATTAGCTCTATTCTTGGAAAGTTAAAACTCTCTCCATGGCAGGTAGGACTTACCTTGTTAAATCTACTATTGTCTCCAAGATAGTTTACTCCATGATAGTCTACAAATGGCCTATTGGTCTTATTAAAAAGATGAACATCGCTATTAAGAATTTCATATGTACTGGTAGTACTTTTGAAATAAAACTTGTGACTATTTCTTGGTCAACCTATTGCAATCCCATTGAGAATGGTGGTATTGGTATACAAAATTTAAAATTATTTAATGAATCCCTTTAGGATAAGCTCACTTGGAACCTTCTTCATAATACCTTAGATTCTATAACCTTTCTCAAAAATAGATTCCATGACAAAATTAAGGTGGGAAATTCGAACTAAATTAGCCCTTCCATTTTTCCTTCCATCAAACACTCCTTCACCAATATTATGAATAATTCCAGATGAATAGTCTCAAAAAATTCTTACAAGAAATTTTGGTTGGATAATTGGACTGGAGAACCATTAAATTATGTCATATCTTCTTATCAAACTTCTGAAAATATCAACAGCACTATCAGAGATATTTTAAACTCTCAACATGACCACCTCCCTGATACTATTCTAAATTTCATTGAAAACTAATATTTCACTTACAATTATAATTTTTTAATTTGGGAACCATCTCACAATGGTATTCTTAACTCAAAAATATTCTACAATCATTATTTATGTAACCCTAGGAACAATTACAGTTGGATATTTTTTTTAAAAAACCTTGGATTAAACCTTTGAGATTTACTCTCATCTGGCATCTCGCTCACAAAAGAGTCCCCATGGATATTTACCTCTAATATTTTGGAATCCATCTTTTCTATAAGTGTAAAATATGTAACCAACATAGATAAGATTCTAACCACCTCTTCCTTTATTGTGATATTGATTATGATATTTGGAACTATATCCTTGAAATTTTTAATTGTAGATGGTTGATTCTTGACTCTGTCAAAAATAAACTAAAGAAATGTGCAGAAATGGAAGGCTCTCAAAAAATTAGGAACCTTTTCCTTTTTGCAGTTTCTGAACTCCACCATGTGATCTGGTTTGATCGGAATGCTATTATTCATAAAAATCACTCACCCAATCTAAATGCAGGTTGAATGCAGATCCTTATTTGAATATATGATACTTCTTTGTTGTAAAATGGACATTTCCATAACACTGTGCATGAATTTAGAATTCTAAAGAATCTACAGATTAATGACAATTTATGTCAACTACATTGCACCATGGAGGTGTTTTGGAGAGCCCCTCTCCCTGGATGAATCAAAATCAACATTTATGGCACCTCCAAGGGAAACTCGGGCCCTACAGGGTGTGGTTCTATCTTCAGGAATCATCTTGGTCTGATTCTTGGATGTTTCATGGGTAATTGTGGCATTACCATTGCCCTTGAAGCTGAGATGCTGAGTTTGATACATGCCATTTATTTTTCCAAGCTCTTTGGTTGGAACAACCTCTGGATTGAAAGTTACTCGACGACCATTGTTCAAGAGATTGGGAATGACATAAATCATCTTGCATAGATGATTACTACGCAATGGATGGAATGCAATCATTTTCTCATCTATACTAACTATATCATCATACATGTTTATTGAGAAGCAAACACAGTTGCAGATGGCCTGGCCAACATGGGAGTAGATCAAGAAATTTCCTAGTTTGCAGACCTCCTAGCTGATCTCATTTCCTTTCATGAAAAATATTGTAACATGATCCCATATTTTCGAATCCTATAAACTTGCTTTTAATAATACTTGTGCTTTGGTCGTTCTGGGCCAAGGAATCACCTTTCTTAAAAAAAATTATCAAGAATTAATTATAAATGGATAATTTATAATAAATTATCAAGAGATAATTATAAAAGTATAATTTATTGTAAATCATAAAAATGTAATTATAAAATGATAATTTATAAGAAATTACCAAAAATATAATTATTCTTATGGAGAGTATTTCTAGCACATGTGTTGGCCTAAAATGGTAATTTGGAAATTATCTAGGAGAGAAAATATCATCACATGTGATATTTTAATGATAATTTGGAAAATTATATAGGATAGAGAATGTATCATCGCATGTGATATTTTATTTCTTTACGAAAAAAAAAGTTTTTTTTCTAATATTTCTTGGCACGTGATCGTATTATGGTTGGTGTGTGAACAAAGTTCAGGTGATGGAACCTTTAATAGGATTTCTTTTGATGTCCACCAATTTGAGGTATGAAGTTCCTTACCATTTTGGGCCATTTATATGATGTTAGAATGATACAAGATTTATGATTAACTAACTCATGCTTGTTATGTGATGCATGTGGTTGCATGTATATCAATGAAGCTTGCTTGATTTATATAAAATGATTACACATGTTGATGCGCTTTAGACCATGTTTAGTTATTCACATGTGTGTTTGTATTTATTTTCTCACACTTGTGATATGTTATGTGTGATTCCATTGTTTCCTTGTGATATTCTTGGTATATTCTATGTTTTTGTGTTATGAATGATACTAACGTGACGGGTGGGCCTGTCATTTCTTGGTATCCCTTTAGGGGGAATGTTCAGATGTTGTTTGTAAATTTCAATACTAAGATGGATAATGGGGTATGATGTAATAGTGTGTCCTGAAATAGGGGTATGATGATCATGAGTGATCAGAACCATATGTGATGATTGTGGGGTATGCCGATCATTTTTTATCAGACCTGTATGGAAATAGTGGGGAATGATGGTCTATGTGACCTAACCTAGAGATAACATCAGGTCATTATGACCTAGTTTTGTTTGACCTGGAGGCCTAGGAACTGTACAACTATTGAGTAGCTCAAGGATGGCTCTAACGTTGAGTCATTTCTATGATTGTTCTGATGTTTTCCAACATGGAACCAAAGGAGGTATAACCAAGGTTTGTGGTGGATTGGTTAGTGCGTCAATACTCAACATGATTGTTTATTATGTGAGAATTTATTTTTTATTATATTATACACTCTTATCCATGTGTACACTTTTTAAGGTCACATTGGTGGTGTCCTACTAAGTCTTTTACTCACATCCTAGTTGGAAATTTTAGTGCACTTGTAGATTTCATGAACATAAATCCAGTTAAGGGAAAGGGCCCTATAGTGGATGGTTGAGCGATGGATCATGTAGCTAGAGAAGACCACAATATACATTGGAGTACCCTGTAGATGTTTTTTATTTACCTATCTTGTATTCAATTACTGCTTATACTCTGGACATGCTTATCACCTTGAGAGCTATATTTATATATATGTCTCTTATTCAGTTTTCATATTTTACTCTGATTATTTATTCATTGTTTTATAATTGTTTATTATTATCCTATATGCTTACATGATACAGAGGGTATATTCTCCCCACTATCATATTTAGAAAATTTCTTCTAGTTGGGGATCTATTACATACGGGGAGGCACACATGAGTTCATGTAGAATTTTGGCTAGGATCTGGTGGTTTGGGTCGGGATGTTACATCTATGACATAAGACACACACCACTACTCACCTATTCTGCAAACATCCCACTCACTTTTTGCTCAAGGTAAGGAGAATAACCCACTCGCATGCATCAAAAGGCCCATGAAACCTGATCATCCCACTAACCAATATAAAACCACTGGTCACCAAGTGAAACCATCATCCTTACACTACTTATAGCCTGACTGTCACACCATGATCTATATCTAAATGGTACAGGGTGACATCAAACACCAACCTATGTAACTCATGCGTCTCTACCCAAAACAACACCCCACTAGCTCAACATATTAAGGGGTTCACATCTCACTCAAGGTTCACACAACCACCTACTTTACATAACCTTATCTACTCAATTTAGAGATATCCACATAGTCATTACACTACAACATCACAATCCAAACCAACCCTTATAAGGGTCTATTACTAGTGAAAGATCCAATCTATACTGACCAACCAATTCCAAGATCATCCCCTAGAGAGAGGCTATTCATTTAACTATATATATAGAACATCACCACTCAGACCAAGATTAAACAAATTAAACATTATCTTTATCCACAATTTACATTAATCACCACAACAAAAGTCACTCAAGAGGGTATCACAAATATTATAAAAACTAATATTTAAAGTTCCAAATGGGACTCACAAAATCCTTATTCAATACACCAATCCATTTACACCTTTTTAAAAACCCATTTCAAACTACATTTTCAACCAAAAAATTTTGGAAATCCAATTTCAAAACCATTAAAAAACTATCCAATATTGATCCCACTTTTCTAAAAAAAATTGATAAAAACACTAACTATTTTTCTCATTTAAAACAATTTTATAAAAACCAAAACTCAATAGAGTTCACGACCAAACTAAGGAGAAACACCTTTTCAAAATATTTATTCTATTCAATTAACCCATTAAAACCATTTCACAAATACTTTGAATCCAAAAATTTTATTTTGAAAACATACATCTTTCCAAGTCCATTGGAAACCATTTAATCTCTTTTATTCCAAGTGAATTTCTCTTTAATAACATTTATAATGATCAAACAGAAATGACATTCCAAAGATAGAAAATAGAAAAATAAACTTACCACCTACAAAAATCTCAAGTATATATTATCAAAACATACACATTAGTCATATCCATGCATAAAAAATATAACATATAAAATCTTAATTAATTTAATGTCACTAAAAATGTATTTGGAAAAACACCGAACATGTTATTACTAACACTAAATAAATTTAAATCTATATTACTCACATGAAAACACGTGCATGACATGTCAACTTACATGTCCATCCTTGATGAATTAACTCATCAAATCTTTCCAATCATCCAATAGAAAATCCCAAAAATCATAACACTAAAATCACGTGCATTACTAAAGGTGAAATATGTTATCAATAAAAGTGAAAACCAAAATTAAATTCCACCTTATGAAACTTAGACTTTCATTCATACATGGGTTAGATAATTACAGGAATGAGTTCCTTAATAAGTCCCAAAAACAGCATATATCTTGTCTACCTTTTACAAATATCTAGATAAAAGAAAAAAATAGTTCCAATACAATTTTTTAACACCCCAACCTAAATCACCCGGTCTATATTAGAGGGTCACCTGACCTCATGCATTCCTCCCCATACACAAGAGGCCACCGACAAATGGTGAAGGACTAAGTGGGATTGTGTAGAGGATATTACATCAGTAACAGGTAACAATTAGAGTACATAATAGTAGAAACAATAATTATAGTAACATCAGAACAAATATAAAAGCAATGATAAGATCATTATCCCATGCTATAAGATTATAACATACAAAATATAGTGAAACAAGTTAATAGATCCCCACATGCAGCATATCTATATAAAATAAGAAATAAAAAATAGATATAATAATATTTTCAACCAACACCAATGTCTGTCCTGGTATCACCTTGGTCCACCCTGGTCCTCCAGCCTAACTACACTAAGTAGGAACACTACCCTCATATGAAATCCAAGTCAAGAAGTCTTCATTCACATTAATATGTTCATGAATTGTGTGAGTATAAAACCTAGTGAGTCACCAACAATGTGTCCTTAACATAAGTGAAATAGTTATATATAAGTGTATGTGATGAAATAAAAGTAACTGAACAAGTAAATAATCATGTATCGGGTTAACGTGCACTAACCATGCTGTCAAGTACTCTAGTACTACCTGCTTCAGCTCCCCACTAGAAGAGAAGTTATGTTATGTTTCCATGTATTTTAGAGAAATACACTAGGATAATGTAAATATCAGAATATACCACAAGGAAATTATTCCTTGGGTCCAACCACATGGCCATCATGCCCAACCAACTATCACAGGTTAGGCCATAAGGTCATCATGCCCCACCAACTATCTCAGGTCAGGACATAAGGAAATCATGTACCACTTTGAGTCTTAGGACCTACCAAAATTCCATCATGACCTACCATGTATCATTCAAGACTCCTCTATAATCATCACTCATCATTTAATATATTCTCTACCTCTAAGGGATTAACCAAGCCATGAAGGGTCCACCTGTTACTTTGATACCAAATAGAATAAGTCTATGGGCCATACAAATATATACTTACATAGGGCCTAGTAAGGAAAATCATGAGTTTCACACACACACAAGCATGTCACATAAAGATATGTCTCACAAGACACACACACACAGACAATAAATTCATATCAAGAGAAGTCTCATGGGCCACACACACATTCACAACATGTCATGTCATATAATTTTATAAAAAGGACATCAAATACTAAGATATTCCTACCATAAGCATATCCAATACCAATGCTATGTTGTTTCCACACAAATCAAGATCACACACCAAAGATCCCTAGAACCAACCCCAAATCACCACATGAGGAATCAATAGTGAATACCAAGAAGAACATGTCAAGGGATAAGATCTGTTTAGACTTACCCAATGAGATCCAACATAATGAATTGATCTAGATGAATTTGATAATGATCAATACAAATATAGATTTACACCTTACTTTTCCTCAAAAATATAGAAGGAATCACATTAAATAATGTTATAATTTTGAGATTCAGTCATGACAGTCTAGATTTGGAGTTGTCACCAAGGAGAGTAGAGAAGATCAAGCAAGATAAAAAAGAATGGAAATCTAGTCTGATAGGCTGCATGGTTACCTAGGGAAACCTTCATGGGTCCCCCTAACTATTCCCCCTTAAAGGATTTTAAAATACTTCATACCACCTAGATGATACCTAAAGATTCATCCAAAAAAATCATAACTCATAACACTTTTAAAGATAGTATAAACTAAGGAATAACACACCTATAAAATCTGAGGTCATTATAATGCTCTACGACACACTAAAATATTTTATCTCTGTATATAATAATATATCACTTCTCATTTTGATTTATTTATATATAAATGTAAAAATGTTCCTATAAAATAAACATAATTAATTATTAAACAAATATGATTATTCATTATTAAATAAATATACATTTTTCACTAAAGTTTTTATCTATAATACCAAAAACATTAAGATTAACAACCTGATGAGTCCCCATCTATACCAAAATCTGATCAATGGACTCACCTCAAATACATAACTAAATTGAAGGTGAAAAACAATTACATAATTATATTCATTTTACAATATAAAAATTTTAATATATAAATGAAAAATGAATTTTAAAATTACATTATGCTTAATCTTCAACACAGCCTATATTCCAAGTCTAGAAGGAGTCCACTATAGTTACCAATTACATGGATGATGACCAAACTAATTCTAAATTAAATGTATTATATTATTAGTCATATAAAATATTAAACTCATTTATATATCCAAATCAATAAATCTCACTATCATCATCTCAATTGACTAGAATGAAAACAAATTCGACCACTAGGAAGAAAGAAATCCTAAACTAACTCATTGAACAATGTATTTCACACCCATAATTGGTGCCCAATGATCTCTATTCACCATTACATTATAATATTTCCATAATTTTTATAATTTTACAATGCACACTAGACAAAAATCATATGGATAAGATATTAAATTATCTATCTTATTAAAAAAATCAGTAGTAAAAAAAAATAAATAAAAAATATCATGAAAATTTAATCATTAATTTTATCTAACCTCTCTCCATAATCTATTAATTGTCTCCAAGGGGAATGATTTCCACTCATGAGATATCATAGGGAATCTGTGGGGGGTCATGTAACACATGTCTCAACTCACAAATCAATGCACTCATCCCATCTCTAATTAGAAGAAATGTTTTTTCAAATAATACATCCAATAGATTACTAGAGTTCAAGGCTTAAACCCCTCTTCCAGACCCCTACATCTACTAGAGTACACTCCATATCATTCTAAACAAAAATTCATAATGTGTTAAATAATAAATTATATTTTATTTAATAAAAATGAAACTGATATAAGAATATATTAATAGGAAATTATAGTGAATTAACATAAAATTGAAAACTTACATGCCATCAATACCAAATAAAGTACCTTGAGCTTTCTATGACATATATGTATTTGTAAAAATAAATTAAATTAAATTGATAAATTATTTTAAAAATAATTTTTAATATTTTTAACAATTATTAAGAATTTTTTACATGTAAATGGAATCAAATTATAGATAATCATTCACTACTCATAAAAATCTATCACATATCCTTCAATGGTCACAAAGACTCATTGAATATATTTTTATCTTATAGATATAGTGGTTTGGTCAAGATTTTTCTTAGGAAAAAAAATAATTAACGGGTCTTCTTTTTCAATCAATTAAACCCCCTTCATGATATTTTCACTAGAACTTTCTAATTCAAATTAGTGAAAACAAAGTAAACCCGCTCTAACATCAATGCTAGTATTAAGGGATTGTTACTTAATCGGTCATATTTATACATCATATTATTAAAGTTTACTAACATAAATTGTAAATGTTCCACTTTCATTCAGTAAACTAGACCAAACCAATTAACCTTAGATAATATATATTTTAATACAATATAGCAAATAAATTCAATTGTATCCCTCAATAGTCCATAGTAATAACCTATATAAATGTATGGAAAACCAATAAAATTGTTTTTCATTGGTCAATTCACATCAAAATCACTAATAGTAAATCAAAATATTTTAGCATCGAGAGACTTGTAATAATGAGATAGAAAAAATTGACTATCTTCGAGTTGATTGAGTTCATTAGTCACTGTATAAGTATATGATTCACTCATCTTGTGAATCTGTAAATTTCATGAAAGTCAATGGATGAAGGAGTGAAAAAATACACCTTATATACAATATAATAATATTAAATCACTTATATATACATATGGGAGTCTTTAACCACTCATAAAATGTATTCCATTGAATTTGTTGAATATAAAGGTCAGTGACATGGGACCTTACCATTTCAACTCAGTGATACACATCCTAAATTGTAAAAAATTAAGAAATCAGGAAAAAATTAAATATAAAAATGAAAAACATAATTGGTCACCCATATAACTTACTGTATTATTGGAATAATTAATGGAATGTTGAACAAAACATATCAATGACCTTCAACCTACTCATCATTGTCTATATCAAATGTTTTCCATTATTTAATTGGACCTTCATAAATCCAAGTTGGGGTTATTATTGGTCTGAGAGAGTAACTAAATAGGGGGGTTAATTGAGTACCCAATACAATTTCTATTAAAAAAAAGTTCAAATAAATTCCCCCAATTTAAAAAAATTCACCCAGTTAATCAAAATAGTATTTTAGTATATGTTTGATCTTTTAAAAGATTTCTCAAATCTTGATTAGGTCTTAGTTAAAACAATACTTAAAATTAATTTAACTTTTGAAATCAATTTACTAGAAAAAATCATTATATAAACACTAGTTAAGACTAACTATATATGTATAGGTTTTTTCTACTGATTAAAAACAAATTCATTTTAAGATTTAAAATATAGGAAAAAAATGGAAAAACACAATGAAATAAACAAGGGGTTCAGTCTCAAGCCAATACAAAATATCATCCACTTGGAAATAACCCACTATCATGAAGACTATTATATAAAATAATATAATCCACAAAAAAGATCAGGTATACATATAACATCACAAGTTTTCTCGGTTCAAAGCCTCTTTCATAGATATACATGGGTAGAAAAACAACATAACCCACACATAGACCTCTTCTATAGTTATCGTGGGTAAATAGATATAAATATATAAATATAATATCATGTATTCTCTAGTTCAAGCACAAGAGTTAGTTTGTGCTGATATATAGGTAAATATAGAACACTACTTAAAAAGTATATAAAAAGAGAGAGAAAATAAATAGAGATAAATAAATGAAGTGATGACCAGTTTTTAATGCTCCAGATGCTTGAGGGTCCTCAGTTTTGAATTGGTGAGGAACTCAAATAGTTTCTCTGAAAGTTTTTGGAAAATATAGTGTTGTGAAGTTATCTTTTTCTGTGTATAAGAAAGGGTTTAGATCTTATATATACTCTACACTTTCACAATCAAATTAACTTGTATAAGTTTACTATATAAGTCATGCATCAAAATCATTTTTACATACACACACGTGGGATACCTTTGGAAATATATATATCACTGAAGGTTCAAAAACTAGTTGAAGAATAATCATAAATATTTCCTGGATCCTCATAATAAATTATGAATTGTCTTCAATGCATCTGTTCAATGGATAATGAGTAATAATTAAATAATTCACTACATTAACTACCATGAACAAGTTGTTGGGAGCATTTAATATGAAGGTATTAGAATAAAAATTGTAACATAGGATGATAGTATAACATCTCTGATGGCACAAGGACCATCAATATCATAATTTGGTGGTAGCACGAGTTTTCGGTAGAATAATCCAACAAAAACACAATCTAATGGTAGAAAAATCATAGAGGTGATAGATTCAAGTGGTATAAGATTTTGATAGTATGTCTGATGATGGAATGATCCTAGTGGAGATATGTGCTCTGGAATTGGAACAATATTTAGTGGGGTTGGATTTCTGATGATTGAAAGTATAGAGATAGAAAGAGTTGGTGGTAGAACAAACTCTAGTGGTGGCACCAACTGAGGATGGATCTTTTCAATACTTATTCAATTTTCATAAAAATTATGCTTTATAAAATAATGTACTATCATAAAATAAAAAACTCATTAGAATTAAAGGAAACATGATTTGTGAGAATTAAAACAAGAAGATTCCAAAAATCTCCCCTTTTTTGATGATAAAAAATCATGGAATTTTATTTTCCATGTATAAAACAAACATAGGTATGAAATATATGGATTTGAATAGAATAGTACGATTAAAATTTCAAATGTAAAACGAGAGATATAAAGAATTTAAAACTTAAAACATAAATATAAACAAACACTTAAATGTTTAAAACTTAAATTTTAAAAATTTAAAGGTAAAATTTGTATCAAGGATAAAATCCATCCAAATAATTCTGGTGTCAAAGATAAATTTCGTATCAAAGGTAACTTATCAAAGGATAAGGTTGGTAAAAGTTGGTTTCAAAGGAGAAGTGTGGTATAAAAGATAAATTACATGAATATTCTCCCCCTTTTTAGATTATAAAAAATATATGATAAGAAATAGTAAATTAAAAGAAGAAAGATATGATTAATAAGAGAGAAACTTCATTAATAATAAAAATTTATTGTATTATAGCTAAAATAAATATAAGGAAAAAAAGTCCGTAACAAAGACTATGTATAATACAAATCACTATAAGATCAGGAGGTAGGATCTACAAGTTCCTTCCCCTTGACAGAGGTAGGAGGCACTAATTTAGAAGTTGAGGGGACTGAGGTAGAGATTGGTGCTGATGTAGTCTGAGGTAGCTCTCTGATGATCATTGTTCATAGATGCCTGACTGCTTCGACTAGAGACATGTTAAAGGGATGATACTAAGGAGGAAAAGGATCATAAGAAGGACTATATGTCAAATAATATATAGGAATCACCTAAAGAGAAACCACTATTGTAATAGATACATATCAAAAAGGCTTCATAATGTTTAAAAATTCCATAATGATATTCCTACCTCTCTCCATAGCACTGAAGAAATCCTTCTTCTCTTATATGAATAACTTGAGAAGAGGTGCCAAAACCTTGATATGGTCTACTTGTTCCTTGAATTCCCTATTAAAAGGTGTCATCCTTAGATTCTCATCTAAAAACTTTAAATTAGAAATCAAATCATGCTTTGTATATATCCTAGAAAGGTAGTATTTGATAGCCTTGGTTATGGTTTCTCTATCACTTTGGGATTCGTTCAAACACTCCATTACCAGTTTATATATGTTCTCACCATGCTGTTGAATTTTCCTTAGGTCCTCC
Source organism: Viscum album (assembly GCA_963277665.1). Lineage (NCBI taxonomy): Eukaryota > Viridiplantae > Streptophyta > Magnoliopsida > Santalales > Viscaceae > Viscum > Viscum album. The sequence continues at coordinate 1,060,632,475 of OY728133.1, forward strand.
TAATGCGAAGAATGGATATCCTTCATAATATAATGAGTCTCCTATCTAAATATAGATCTAATCATGTCAGATTTAATAGAGGCTGAGGGAGGTGGAGCGGAAGATGTACAATCAATAGTAGGAACACTCTCTATCCACTACAAAAAAACTAGGTTTATCCGGTTCTTGGGATTTAACATTTCTAGCTAAAAGTGTTTTTAAATACCCCCTTTATCAGTGCTATAAAAATCATTGTTTAAGGCAGTATTTAACAATGCTAAAAAAAGAACTGTTAAAGGGGGCCCTTTATCAGTGTTTTTTACTAGCGCTCATAAAAGGTATATTTAAAAAAATGTCATTAAAAATAATATATTAATATATTAATAAATTTATGTTGATATAAATATAATATATATATTTTAAATATGTTTTAGATAAGGTAAATAAGAATTTTCACTTATTATATAAGATATTTAGAGAAAATGGATTATAAAATAATTATTAAAATATTTTTAATTAAAAATTTTAAAATTATTATCGAGTAATAGTCATTTAATATCAATTAGAAGATAATAAAAAAATTAAAAAAATTAATAAAAGATCTAAAATTATTTGAAAACGTAACTCATAATTCAAATGGCCAAATATTTTGATCCATGTGTTCATTTGGGATCTACCACATATCAAACCAAAGACTATGAGATCTACACCCTATTGACATGAGGGAACCACCTATCAGGATTTTTGAGTCCATAAAAGGCCCAACATTTCTCTAAAACTATGTTTTTAGTCGGGGTACCCGAATTTTTTAATATTCAATGGAATTTCAACCTTGTTTAAGGGGGTCTTATTGCATTTTCTCAGTAGAGACTGAATTTATTCCTAGGTATTAAATTTATATTGATAATATTCTTATAAAATTTTATCATTTTTCACAATGTAGTTTTATTTATAATTAAATATATGCATATTTTCTTATATTTACTTATAATAAATCACTTATATAAATTCATATATCAACATATTTACATAGAAATGTGTTTTTAAATATATAAAATAAATATTTATTATTAAATTTATTTTAAGTAAAAAATCATCCATTTTATTTACCTTATTAAAATGCATTCATATGTATTTATAACTCTTATATATACATATTTGTGTGAATTAATAAACACACACACACACATGTATTTATATTCTAATATATATAAATGAATATTAATATAGAATATATTTAAATAAATATAATTATGTGTGTGTGTATATATCACAAATTTCAAAATATATACAAATAAATAGAAAATTCATTAAATATACAACAAAACACACATGGCTAGTGGTAAGGAGAATTTAGTCACATAAGGGAGGTCCTGAGATCAAATATAAGAATGTGCAATTATTTAGTGTAGCCTTATGGCACTAAGAAAGTGGGTGGGGTACATTATGGCATATGGGTAGTGGAAAGTGCTGGGGGGTCAGGAGGGTCCATGAAAAATTACCTTTTTCCCATATTTTTAACTCTTTTTTAGCACTATTAAAGACCCCCTTTAACATCACTTAAAATATCAACACTTTTTAAGTGATGATAAAACCATTTACTATCACTATTAAAGCCTTGATTTGTAGTAGTGAAACTCTCTAACATAGTAGACTAGACAGTAGAAAAGGTGGTCCTCATATCCTCCATCATAGATCACATGGTTTCCATCTCACTATCCAACCTTCAATTTTAAATTTCAACTTCCCGAGTAAGAAAATTCATCTTAGTCTCAATATGGAAAAAACTAACTCAAAAAGGTGCCCAAAATCAGATTCACTAAGTTGCGTGACAGGAGGTTCTAGATACCTCAAAACTCTACTTAAATATAAAATCATCCTCTATATAAAAGATTATAAATATCCTCTAGAAACAACATCTAAAAGAACAATAGAAGAAACAATAGGTGGAGGTGAAAAAAATCTCTCAACACTAGGCATAATAGCCTCTACAGGATTTGATCAAGCAGGAGAATCTGAAGGAAAAGAACGAAGATCACATAAATCATTAATATACTCAACTAAAGACCCCTTAGGATCTATCCCAACTTCAACTAATATAGAAGGTACACCATGATCTAGTGGACTACTGTGGTCATCACCACTTCTATCATCATTTGAAACTAAATAGGAATGTCCAAGAAGCTTTGAACCTGGAGAAGTCTCCCCCATAAAAGATACCTCATCCACTGCCAAGGAAAAACCAATATGATAATTTTCATGGTCTCCATTATCTTCTCTAAATTACCTGGACTTTGAGTGGTCTAATCCAAGAAAGAAATATCTTGGGAAAATTTCCTACTCATCGTGAACTGCCACTTCCACTCTAGAAGAAGTCACATTAGCAAGACCTACATGAACATCTCTATGACTGATAGAACCTGGGGATTACTCCCCCTCAATATATGTCCTTAGCTCACCTCTAACAGAGGTAGCATCACCTATTGGCTGAATTTATGTCGATATCTCCAAAGACACAGATCAGGATGAACCAGGTCTCGCTACAGACGCAACTAAATCAACAAGAGAAGGATGATGTGATTGAGATTATTTAATATCATAATCTACACCATGATAATTTCCATCACCATTACTATCTACATAATCATTATTCCAATTCACTCCATATTCATCATCACCATTATCCCCATTACCATCACTCTTAGAATCTGAAACCTCCACAACTTTCTTAGAAGACTTTGAAGAACTTCTAATCTACTGATCTCCTGATACCTCAGTCTCTTAATCATCATCATCTATATCACTAAGTATAATCTCTCTCGTAGTGAGAGAAATGGGAGTACATGTGGGTATAAAAGAAACAACTAGGCTTTTAGGGATATATGGGTCACCTCCCTCCTCAATAGAAGTTTCCACTTTCTATTCATTAATAGCCACATAAACTTATTCTTCTTAATCAACATAATCCAAAGTCTCATCTAGATAAAATCTAGGATCAATAATATTATTTGGACTATAAGGATGGTATACAATATTAAAATCCTCATAGAGTTTTTCATTATCTTCAACCTACTTTTTCATCCATGGATTCCAATTCACTTTCATTGTTTTTCAAGTAACCCTACTTAAGAAGAAACCACCACACTTCATTTGAGCTTCCTCATCACTAGTCAAGAACTTAGTTTCCAACATTACTAAAATCAACTAAGGAAAAATGAGGGAATTAGACCTAGAATATTAATTACTCATTTCCATCATGTGCACCATGAGATATATACAAAGTTTAATATTATCCCCCCATTTTATAAAGAATATAAGTTACACATCCTGATAAAAAATAGTGCTAAAGTCAAATTTTCTAGTACACAACATATGTTGAATAAAATTGAACAACATCCTGCATTCTCCATCCAACTCAGTAGTAGTAGGCTTTCTCAAGGTTTTATCTCCAGTCAGATCTGAAAAATAATCCTCATAAATAAATGATTCACTTTCACTGGGAATATATTTTTGATAGTCTTCAAAAACTCCTTTATGAGGCACATTGATACTCCATTCCCATTATTTTCAAGAAAAGGTAACCTCTTTCCAATCAACCATTCTTAGAATGAAATCCTTCTTTTCTCCAAAACTAAACTCTGTATATTGATAGAACTGAACAACCTTGGATATAATGGTTTTTCATTTATGGAGAACCAATCTATCAATCCTTGGTCCTAGATCACCATAAGAACCTAATAATTTTGCAATAAAAACCATTATTTATACACTTACGGGTCGACAGAATGTCTCCTCAGCACTTCACTCGGCAGGTTCATGGCATGGTTTCATCTCGTGGTGGTGTTGGTAGGCTCGTATTTGGAGAATCGCTTCACATCCTGGCCGTCTTCTCACCCTAACCTTCGAAATGGTTAGGGTTTCTCTCGGAAGTGAGATGTCATTCCGAGTGCGGGTTTCTGATGTTGCGTACTAGGGTTGGTGTTATGTTACATGCCGTATACGGGTGTTTGGGTTGATATGGTACTTGGGTGTGAGGATGATGGTGATGAAGAGATCTTCTCCCATGGCTTGCGAAGGTGTGTTTTTCGGGCGAACTACTATTCGGGAGGTCCCCCTTCTAGTTTGGATTGTGTATTTAGATTTGTTTGTACTATTGTTTTAGTTATGAGATGTTCTTAGAGGTGCATGGTGGTGTCTCTCCAGAGGTCTGATTTGGTTACAGTGAAATTGTGATGGGTTTTGGTTGGTGGTTCTCGGTTTGATGATTTTACAGTGATGTTTTTGGGATTTTTTTTGGATTGAGTCCTATTTGGATTGATGAGTGATTTGTTTATGTGGAGGTGGAAAATCATGATGGCTTCAGGATGGTGGTTCTTGCATTGATGAATTTGTAGTGTAGCTTTTGGGTTTTTGTGAATTGAGTCTGTTTTGGTTGAATGTGTGAATCAGTTCTGTGTTTTTCAGCCCTACAGTTTGCAGTTTAGGGTATAATTCATCCATTTCACTTGTAAGGGACGATTTCAGAAGAGGTGCAGAGCTGGAGCTTCCATAGATCATGGCTTCCAGATTTGGATGTTTGAGAGGGTATGATGTTAGCCATCAGTTCCGTGCCCGTGCATCCTTGCACGGGACTGCTAGCCGGGCAGTGATGAGATTGTGGAAGCTAGCCTTAATTGATTTTGATGCTAGGGAGGGGATCTTCTTTGAAGGTTTGAATTGGATTGTCTTTGACCTTGGGACATTAGACTATGGGGATTTTTTTTTGTTTTATGTATGTGAAGTCTGTTGGGTTTTCCCCTTACACTTTAAAGGGGATTTATCTTAATAAAAAAATAATTTTTAGTCAGTCATACACTTACTTTTCAACAAAAACTATGTGATTTACAAGCTATGGGTTCCTCATCTAACCAACAAATCAGATCAATTATCATCTAGACTTTTTTTATAGGCCTAAATTCCTTAGGATATGTCTCAAAAGGGAACATGAATCTCACCGTTACAGAAAAATGAATGTTGAAGAAAAGGCATGATAATTTTGAAGGTTAGGAGAGAAATGGAAGGACAAACAATTCATGGGGAGAAGGTGTGAGTGAGAGTGACTTGAATTTAGATTTTAAGCCTGATTTATCGTTTTGGGATTTGAATATGAAAAAATTAATAAAATATAAATGATGAAATGGAATAAAATTTTAACATATAAATTTAGTAATGGTAGAAATATAGGGGTTTGACTGGTAAAATTCTAATGGTGGATTATCCTAATGGCGGATCATCCCTAAGTTGGATCATACCAATTATGGATCATCCCAAAGATGTATCATTCTAGTGGTGGATCATACCAATAACAGATCATCCTAATGGTGGATGATCCTAATGGTAGATCATTCCAATAGTGTCTTGTCCAATGGTGACTTTTCTAATGGTGGTTTGTCCAACAGTGGATCATTCCAATAGTGGCTTGTCCAATGATGGCTTGTCCAATGGTGGCTTGTCCAATGGTAGATCCTCCAATATTAAATACTAATTGAAATTAATCATTACTAATTCATATTTCATGTAGTTTAACCTCTTATATTTCAATGGTTTTGTAATAATATTATAAATATGATCTTTAGTTTCTATGAATTCAAGAGTTATATCACCCTTTTTAAAATGATCCCTCAAGAAGTGATTTATTACATCAATATGATTTGTTCTAGAATGAGACACATTATTCTTAGAAATGTTTATCACATTGTGTAGTCACAATTTACAGGGACATGTATAAATTAATATCCATAATATAGAAAATTGTGTTTCATCCATAAAATTTGTGCACAATAACTCTCTGAATCTATGCACTCAGCCTTAGCGTAGATAGTGTTACAAAATTTTTCATTTTACTACACCAAGATACTAGTGACTTTCCCAAAATATGACATGTTCCAAAGGTGTGTTTTCTATCTAACTTTCAACCACCAAAATCTATATCTAAATAACTTACTAAGTCAAATGATTATCCTATAGGATATAATAGTCTTAAATTGGTTGTATATTTGAGGTATTTTAAAATTATTTTAATAATAAGAAAACAAGATTATTTTAGATTTTCTTAAAAATAGGAACACATACACACACTAAAAGTAATATTAGTTTGGATAGAATGCTTCCAATCATACCTCTATAATTGGTTTGATCTACTAAATTTCTAACTTCATCACGATTAAGCTTATAGTTGGTACTCATGGGAGTATCACTACTTTTAGGTCTATCCAAACAAAAACATTTCAGAATTTATTTAGTGTACTTACTTTGATTTGAAATAATTACATCTTTATTTTGAAAATTTTGAAAACAAAGAAAGAATTTTAGTTCACCCATTAAAATCATTTCAAAATCATTTTTCATCAACTTTGAAAAATCAATACACAAAGAATTTTTAGAAGATCCAAAGATAATATCATTTACAAAAATTTTAACTACTAAAACATCTTTTGAAATACTTTTTATAAAAATATTAGGATTATATATACTTTTAGAAAAACCTTTATAAATTATAAAATATATAATCCTATTATACTAAGCTCTAAGAGTCTGTTTTAAACCATATAAATATTTAGATAAAGTAAAATTGTGATTTGAAAAATAAGGATTTTTAAATCTAGGGGGTTATTCGAAAAAAACATCCTCAACTATATAACCATTTAATAATGTACTTTTTACATCCATTTGATATAGTTTTAAAAAAAAATTTACTTTATATTCAAGAAATATTCTAATGGATTCAATTATAGACACTAGTGAAAATTATTCCTCACAGTCAATACCCTCTCCTTGACTATATCCTTGTGTAAGAAACCTTGATTTTTTTACTTACTATAGCTCTTGACTCATCGAATTTGTTTCTAAACACCCACATAGTGTTAATAGTTAGAGTTTCTTTAGGTATAATTAAAATTTACCAAAATCTATTTATTTCAAACTAATTGAGTTCCTCTTACATTACTATCACCCAAAATTTATCATTAATTACATAATTGATGTTATTAGGTTCAAGATGTGGCAAGAATTATTGATGTTCAACATGATTTATAAGAGAATCACTAGTTTATATACCTTTATTTAGGTCTCTAACTACTACATATAGAGTAATGCATCTATGAGTCCTAATAGATCTTAGAAAAAAGGGATGGTTATGTCATTGTCATCTACAGGTCTAGGTTTGGGTTTAAGATGTTCCTCAGAACTGGATGATTTTTATGCTTATTTTATAGAATTTTTAGATGGTTTAGCATAGATATTCAAAATTGAAAAATCACCCTAAAGGTTTTCTAAAGGAGTATTTGTATCATATGGATATGTTTCATCAAATTTTACATAAAAAGATTATTCCAAATAGTTGGTTCTTTTATTAATCACTCTATATGATTTACTAGAAGCTGTATAACCAAGTAATATTCCATCATCACTCTTAAAAGAAAAATTTTCAAGATTATCCTTAATTTTAAGAATAAATACTTTTCAACCAAGAAATATAAATTAATTAACCTTTAGATTTCTATTATTCCATAATTGGTAAGGAATTTTCTTTAATAAAGGTCTACTTAAAAATTTATTAATTATGTAAAAAACTATATTCATATTTTATTCCCAAAAATAAATAAGAAGTTTATACTCATTAAGCATTGTCCATGTGATTTCTTGAATTTTTTTATTTCTACTTTCTATAACACCATTATATTGTGGGGTACTAGGAGAATAAAAGTTATGATTATAGTAATTTTGTGAGAAAAAAGATTCAAAATATTGATTTTCAAACTCACAACCATGATCAATTCTTGTGATCTTAATCCTATGCCCACTAAGATTTTTTAAATATTTCTCATACTTGGTAAAATAAGAATAGGCTATTCTTTTGTGATATATAAATAATATCGAAGTATACCTAGAAAAATTATCTACAAGAACATACACATAGTGCTTACTATTTAAACTAGAAACTCTAGAAGGTCCAAAAATATATATGTGAACCTACTCTAGAGGTTAAGAAGTTTAAACCTATTTCTTTTATTTAAAAGAGATATTGTGTTGTTTCCCCTCTTGACATGGGTTATAGACTTTGTCATTTAGGAATTATATTTTAAGTAGATCCTTGAATAAACCTTTACTAGTTAGCTTTCTAGGTGAGTGGATATTGCAATGGGCTAGTCTCCTATTCCAAATCCAAGATTCTCTATAAAAGTCACTTAGACATGAAATATTTTGAGTCAATAATGAATCTAAATTATCAACATAAACATTTTCATTTCTCAAGGCGGTATAAACTAAAGAATTTTTAGAGTAAAAAACATTATAGGAATTATTTTAAAAATTCACATGAAAACCATAATCACATAACTATGAGATTATAATAAGATTATACTTTAATCCATATACAAATAAAACTTAAGAAATAAAAATAGTATTAGAATTTCAGATTTGGCTAAGGCCAATAATTTTACCTTTGGAATTATCACCAAAAGTGAAATGTCCACAGTCCACTTTTATCAGATTCTTAAAACTTGAATAATATCCAGTCATGTGTCTAGAACACCCACTATCCAAGTACCATAAGATCTTACTGGAGATCTTTAAGCAAGTCTCCTACAAAACAAATTTTACACCAAAAATGATTTTGGTACCCAAATCTTCATGGGTCCAAAAATGTTTGTAATTAAAGATTTAGGAAACCATAATTTCTTAATAGGTTTCCCCTAAGAATATTTTAAACTTTTAGAAAAAAAGACTTTTTTAGGTATAGAAGAGTAATAGTTAATAGAATAACTATAACTAGGAATGAAACTATTCTTAAAAATCATCCTTTGTCCAGGTTGAAACCCTATACCACTAGTGTATTTAGGTGTTGTCTATTTTTCAAGAATATATGTAAGAGTATTTCTCCTATTGGTGAATATTTATATATCTTTGTTTAGTTTATCATTGTATAATTTTAATTCAATTTTTTCCTTTAATAGTTGATCATTTTTCTCTTCTTTAATATTAAGATCATATTTAAAATGAGTAGTCAAATAATTTTGTTTCTTTAAAAACTTATATATATCCTTAATATAATTAAATTTATCTTATAGAATATTATAGTATTTGAAAATCTATTCATTAGACATATTTTCATCATTTTTTTCATCTTCTAAATTATTAGAAATATGAGCAGGAGAAGTAGGAAAAACATTGGATACATTAAATGTGTTTTTCATAAAACACATGTAAGCTTTATCATGCTTATCCTATTGGGTTATGTCTAAATCAATAGTGATATCTTTAGAATCACTCTAAGTTTCTTTCATTGCTTTATTATACCTATTATCCTTATCATCATAATTATTTTTTATTTCATCTTAGGAAAATCATCTTTGAAATTCCCTTTCCTTTTACACTCTTAGAAAATTAGTTTATTTGAACCATCATCCTTCCTCAAATATTTTTTCTAATTTCCTATACTATCATATTTACCTTTATAGATTTGTTTCCTAAAGAACTTATTCTTATTGTAAAACATTTTTAATCTTATAGCCATGTGGGCCATCTTTTCATCACTATCAGCAGGTGACTTCTCATCACTCGAACTGACAACTTTGGTATTTTCTTTTTGTTTTGAGGTATTGGATTTGAAGGCTACATATTTTCTATTTGGTTCATCCTCTTATTCTATGTTATCTTTGAGTTATTACTCATACATAATTTTTTTTCCAATCATCTCCTTAATAGTTAACTTACTAATATCACACGATTCTCTGATTGACATTGAGGTGCCTCTCCATCTATTTGGAAGACAGCTCAATAGATGCATCACTTGGCCTTTATCAGATTCTGTTTTCTTTAGTGAGTGCATTGTGTTTATGATCTTATTGAGCCTCATATAAATGTTATAAATAGGATCATCATGTTTTTTTTAAAAGTATCACATTTAATAGTATAGGTATTTAAGATCATTTATTTAAAATTAGATGTTCCCTCATCATAAACAACTAATGTGCCCCAAATTTCAAAGGCAGTTTTACATAAAGATATTCTATAAAACTATTCATCACCTAAATCACAATACAAGGAATTCATAACTTTACAATTATTATAAGAAGCTTTAGTAGAATAAATCCTTCAACTCTAGTAGTTTTAGGTAATTAATATGAAGCTTCAATTACTATCCAAATATCAAAACCCATTCTCTCAAGATGCATTTTTATTTTAAGTTTACACTTATCATAATTAGTGCCATTAAAATAAGGACGTCTGTTGGTATCATAACCCTCTTTTATATTATCCATAATGAAATAAATTTATAAATAATAGAAATATTATATCATTAAACTATAATTGAAATCACAGTTAAAAGATATTTAAAATCCTTTGATACCAAATATTAGTCAAAGTGAGTAACTTAAAGGGGGGGGGGGGGTGAATTGAGTACCCAATAAAATTTCTGTTAAAAAAAGTTTGAATAAAATCCCCCAATTATAAAAAATTTCCTAGTTAATCAAAACAATAGTTTAATATAATATAAATCTGTTAAAAAATTTATCAAAGAATTATTAGGGCTTAGTTAAAACAATACTTAAAATTAATTTAACTTTTGAAATAGACTTACTTAAATAAATACTTATATAAACACTAGTTAATAATAACTATTAAAGTATAGGTTTTGTCTACTAATTAAAAACAAATGCAGTTTAAGATTTCAAATAAAGGAAACAAAACACAAACACTCAATGAAATAAACAAGGGGTTTAATATCAAGACAAGACCTAATCACCTCCACTTGGAAATCACCCACTAACAAGAATATTATTATATCAAATAATCTAATACATAACCTGGGTCAGGTATACATACAACATGAAGTTACGGAGGATCAAATAAAAACTAATGGGGGGGGGGGGTTGAATCATTGGTTCACTTTTATAAGTTTCAATACTTTTAAAAAAAACTTAACCCCTACAACCTGTTAAATTTTTTGTTCTTATCTTATTTTATTAAGTGCTCATTCATAATTTTTTTTGAAATCAAGTAAAATACATGAGATTTACAAGGTTCAGTCTCAGTGTGAGAATCTACATCCTTGGAATAGCCACTCCCATGGGTCTATGGAAATTAACTATTATAAATAAGCGAGTAAAAATTATGTCAACTCCCATTAGAAAACTTTTATATCTTGATAGGAAATATTATATTGGATCATGATAGTTTACAAAGTTGTATAAAAGAAAATTGATCCACAACAAAAAAATAAAGACTTTGTTCAAACTGCTCCACAAATTCTCTATTCAGAATCCTTAGCATGATGTGGTTGGGTTTGATTTTCTTAGTCTAATAAGGCTTCCTCTAATGGAATCAGTCTGATGAATTCAGTTTGATGGAATGAGTATGATGAACCCATTATCAATCTTAATTACTCAAACATTGATCAAAATATTAGTCTGATCTTACAAATTTTGGTAAAAAAAACTTTTAGATATCCTACCTTCTAATGAGGCATCATTCTAGATATATAACATTGAAATGAATTCTGTAGTGCTCTGCCTTTTCCACTACCATGAAAAGTTGAAAATTATGAATGTAATGTGCTTCTATTTATAGGCATCCTAGTATTGCAATAGTGAGAAAATGAATTTTTTTCCTATTACTCAAATTAAAAAAACTCTGAGATCAATGCATATTTTAATTTCAAGTTTAACCACTTAAACTCTTCAAAAATATTCTATAATCTTCTTAAGTCTTCTCCATAATCATCCTTCCCAAACTTTCTAAACTTTCTTTAGTCTGGTGGAATGTTCTCAGCTTATTATGATGAAAATTTCTCAACTCATTACGATGAAACTTCCTTAGAACATTCTGAATTGACTTTCATCATCAGAGTTAGTCTGACTGATTTTCCTTCTTAGATTCAGTTTGATTAAATTTCCTCCTCATATTCTATCATATTGAATTTCCTCCCCAGAGTTAGTTAAATTAAATTTTCTCCTCATAGTCATTTTGATTGAATTTCCTTCGCAGATTTAATCTGATTAACATTCCTCCTCAGAGTCAGTCTAATGGAATCCTCATAATGATAGAATTCTCATTATGATGGAATTATCATTAGGATGGAAACTCTACTTTTTTAATTTTGAAATTCTCCATACCTCATCAGTTATAACTCATTCAAACTTATGAAAACTTTTCTACCCGGTACTTTTGGATCCAATGCAAACTTTATCTTGATTCATGGAACCGATTCAATATTTAAGATTCCTCTATTTATTAAAAAGATTCTATTATGAGTTTTTTTATGATTTATGAGATCTTTAAGATTTTAAGAGCATCATTTTACTTATATAGGGAATTATTATGACTTCCCTAACTTTCAACACCTTCTTTCTTTCCAACCAAAACACAATATGGTTGGTTTTACCTATTCTTCCCCTTTTCATCATAATGATTTCATCACAAGTGTTACAAAAAATATATGATATTTTAGAATTAAAAATTATAAAATAAACATCTAAATTATGTTTAGAAAGATTAAAAACTTTCTAAATCTTGACATCACTGTCTTTATTTAACCCCTTCAGCAATATTCTGACTTTCTAACTTGGAAATTTCTTTCTAACAAACATCATGTCTGATAGATCTTGAACTTGATGTCGATGGATCTGAGACCAATGATGTGTCTGATAAAAAAAATTTAAATTTATTGAAAAATTCAACAACCAATGCTATTTATTCTAATACTCAACATCTGGTGCTACTCATTCCATTCCTCTACATCTGAAAAATAAATTTCTCAAAAAACAAAACCTTTCTCCCCCTTTTTGTTTAGGTTCAAACATTCATCAAATTTAACATATTTTTCAAAAACAATCTTTTACAAAATATTATTTATCAATAAATATAAAAAATTGTTAAAACAAAACATCATAAAGTTTCTTCAATCTCCCATTTGTATTTGTTGAAAAATTTTGTTAACAACTTTTTCAACTCACTATTTTTCAAACACTGATACTTTTTCACAACAAATTTAGGAAACAACTCAAAATTTTCAACTTTTTTCAAAACATATCCTTTCTCAAAAGAGAGTGTCAAGAAACCACACTATTAGATAAATTAATGTTTTTGAAGGAATTTTATCCCTTAGTGACAAGAAAATTTTGTAGCCATGTAAAGATATGCACTCGATTGCTTTTGTATTTTATCACTTTTATTTTTCTCTCTCCCATTATTTTATAACCACAACTTTAGATTCATAAAATAAAGATAAGTAAATAATTATTACAAATTAAAAAGTTGTTAATTTATCTCCCCCTTTGTCAGTATAATCCAAAGCATAGTGGGGGACTTCCTTATGATATTTAGGAATTAATTGGAGGAGGATGAACATGAAGTTATAGCCTCAACTCAACAAACCTTTTTTTTGGAATTTTCTTTGTGAAGATATCAATAATTTTATAATTAATTGAGATATATTCTAGAAAAAAATCTTGAACAAAATTTATATCAATGTATTTTGATCTTGAATGTTGGAAAATATTTTTAGAAAGATCAATTGCACTTTGATTATCACAAATTATATTTAATGGTTTAGAAATTTTTACTTTTAAATATTCCTGCTAAACTTTCATCCATAACATTTGAGTACAATACTGAGTAGCCACAACATATTATGATTTCATTGTGTTCAAAGTTAATAGACTTTTTTCTTACTATTCCAACTTAGACAACATTCACCCAAGAAAAATTTTCCTCCTAAGGTTTATTTTCATCATAACAATCTCTAGCCCAATAGATATCAGTATAACCATGAAACTTCATCTCATAATTTATTTTATATAAAAACCCATGTAAATTTATTCCTTTTACATATATCAAAATTCTATTTTCTTCCATCATATGTGATTCAATTAGATTACTTTTATACACGGAGCACAAATTCACAACATAAAAAATATCAGGCCTTGAGGTTGTAAGGTAAAGTAGACTTCAAATAATCTTTTGAAAGTATTTTTGATTCACAATTTTTCTAAAATAATATTTACTCAACTTCATCCCCACTGAAATAGGAGTATAAAATTCTTTGGATTCATCCATGCCAAAAAAATTTAACAATTTCCTAGCATACATTTCTTGAGATAATAATATGTATTTTTCTTTTTATTGAACTTGTAGACTAAGGAAGAATGTTAATTATCCCAACATTTAAATCTAAAAGTTATTTTTAATTTCTTTAGAAAATGTTATACCAAAATATTCTCCATACTGAACAAAAATTATATCATCCACTAAACAATTACAATTAGAGTTATGAAGTCAACATCTTTCACATATATGTTGCTGTCAACTTTTCCTTTAAAAAATTCAACATTGTAGAAAAATTTTCAAGTTTAGAATAAAATGAATGTAAATATTATTTCATACCATAAAAATCTTTCTTCAATTTAAAAACTTTGTTTTTATCACCATCAAGTAAAAAACCACATGGTTTTTCAATGTAAACTTCTTCTTAAATTTCTCCATTGAGAAATAATGTCTTTACATCCATATAATATAATTTAAAATTTCAATGAGTAGATACTACTAGAAACATTATAATAGTCTCTAAACTTGAAATAAGGGAAAATTTTTCATCTAAATATACTTCTTCCTCCTGTGCATAACTTTTACAAATGATTCTTGGTTTGTTTCTTATAACTTATTCATGTTCATTCAACCTATTTATGTAAACCCATTTTGTTTCAATAAACTTTTTAACTTTAGGATTTGTAACAAGTTACCATGTTTCATTTTTACCAATTTTATCCAACCATTCCTTTATATCATCCACCCATTATTTGTGTTGAATATCTTCTAAAACTAATTCTTGTTCAACTTTTGAGATGAGTGAAGTTTAATTTTCTAATATCATATTTCTTATGGTATGAACTGGAGATTTCATATTCCCAAGTATATTTTCAATCTCAACATGTTTTTTTAAAGTAGGAAATTTTAGAGTCCCTCTTATTGCTTCACTTTACTCATCACATGATTCATCTGAATCTTCATGCACATTACTTTTCTCACATTCATTTTCATTAGAAACTTTTAGTTTTTATTTCTCAACATTGTCACCAAATTTTATTAAGGAAGTTAAATTTTAAATAACTTTAAAAACATATAAGTCCACCAACTTTTGTAAATGTTTGTTCTAACACTTAAAAATTATTACATTGGGTGAGTATCCCATGAATATTCATTCTTTAAAATTCTCATCAAACTTTCCATGATTTAGATTTTTTATTTTTAAAAGACCTGGACTTTTAAAAACTATGATATATTTAAATGAAGGTTTTTTATTATACCAAATTTCATAAGAAGTTATGTTGGATTCCAGTCTCAAAAAATATCTGTTCTGAATATGTACAACAATACTAATAGCTTCTCCCTAGTAGAACTTTTAAAGTTTGAATTCTACTAACACACTTCTTCCCATTTCCACCAAACTTATATTATTTCTTTCTACGACTCCATTTTTTTGTGGGGTGTTTGTAGAACTATACTAATGTTTAATACCATTATTTCTTATATAAGTTTCAAAATTATCATTTGTGAATTCAATATGATTATCTATTCTCAACTTCTTTATATAAACCTCCATTAATTCTCAGCTTCTTTTCTAAAAAACCTGAACATTTACACAACCTATGACTTGTGTTTCATAAACATGATGTTTTTCATTTGAGTGAAATAATCAATAAAAGTGATAAAGAATAAATCTCCTGTTATTTATTAATTTCTCATTGAACCACATAAATCAGAATGAATAAGTTCAAGAGGCCTGATATATTGAATCTCAACTTTTTTATTACTTTTATTAGTTATATTCCCTTTATGAAAAGTAACACAAACATATTCCACTCTTATTTTAAAATATTTCAAATTTTATACAACATAAAATTTAGAAATTTTTTTCATGTTTTTATTCCCAAGGTGAACAAGAATTTAGTAACACAACTTATTCTCATCTTCATCACTTAGATAACCTGAGTTGTTAAGTTCTCCAACTTGAAAATTATTTCAACTAGTTATTTATCCTTCTATGATAGAATTTACATCTTTAAAAGATATTATAATAAATGAATATTTTCTAAAAATAAATTCTTTTCCCATCATAAAAATTTGAAATAAACTAAGTAAGTTATGTTTTATCCCATCGATAAACAAAAATTCCTTATATTTCAACTTTTCTACTTCAATCTCAGCCATTTTGATTCCTCTGATTTTTAGGGAACTATGATTACCAAAGGTAAAATCACTTACATTATGATTTTAAACATGTTTCAAGATTTTTAAATATCCTATCATGTGTTAAAAACAAGCAATATCAAGTATCCATGGTTTGTTCTTTTTACTTTATTTCAAGGTAGTCTTAGCAAATCTATTTCCTTAACTTTATTCTTTTCATCTTACTTTTCATTTCTCCCATAAGAAACTTCTTCCATAAGTAGTGTCATACATAATTATGCATGATGAACATCCTGATCAAATATTCCACAAACTTCTTCTAGACATTAAAATTGATTTTTTTAGGAAGTTACTAACATCTTGATTTTTTTATTTTCTAACTTCATGTGTGTTAGGAAAGTTACTCATTCTACTTTAACTATTTCTTATACTATATTCAAACCTTATGGGAAGTGATAAGTTATGCCAAAAATTATAAGCCTCGTGTCCATATATTCAACAACACAAACATAAACCATAAAGTCATTATTTTCTATTGATGTATGATCCTTCTCTATAGAAACCTTTTGAGGTTAATAACTTCTTCTTGCTCTAACATACTTTGGGTATGGATTATCTTTCATTCGGAGTGAGTTTTCAATTTTTTTAAATGTGATAGGTTTCTCACATTATTTCTCCACCCAAACATTTCTATTACTTTTCTTATCACTTGAAATGTTAGAAAAATCACATGAAACAATATTTTTAGAGGGTGGGGAATTCACCTAATTCTTGATCTAACCTTTCTCATCAACTTTAAAAGTCTCAAATTTTAATTATAAATCTTTTTTAAAGTTTTCATTCATCTCCCTCAAGGAACTTTTGGACTCAGGATGTTTATATTTAAACTTATTGACTTATTATTCCTTATCTACCAATTTCTTACTGAGATACTCAACCATATTTCCCTATTCAACAAATCTTAATTTGTAACTTAAGATATCTTGAATGTATTATTCCTATTTATTAATGACATATAATCTTACTTCAACAAATTATTCACAATATCTATTAATTACTATGATTTCTTTCTTGAGAGTTTTGTTTTAGTCAAGACATGAAAAACGTTCTATTCTGAGTTGATACTCTCTATATGATTTTTCACCACATTCTTCACTATCTGAGGAATATTTTGGTTTATTTAATTTTTTTAAGGAAGGTTATAATTTTTTCTAATATTTTATCTTCCAAATAATTATTGTCAGTTGATTATGATTTAACTTTATTACTCAACATACTTATTTTTTTCATTAAACTTCTTCTTATGTTTTTTGGATGACTTTTCTTCTTCATAACTTTTGTTCTAATTATTCCATCAAGGTGTTTCATCATAATCATCTCAATACTCATCAAATTTATTCTTGGAGAAATTTATAGAAAAGTGTCTGATTCCATCACACACAAAATATTTGATTGAAAATTTTCCACCATGTTTTCCTCTTCAACTTTGATAGTTCTTAGATATAAGAGACATGATTTTGTCATTCAACTCATCATCCAATTTATCTTTGAAATCACATGGATAAACATCTTAAACATCTTGAATTTTTATCTTTCTCATGGATTTAAAATCCATTTAATCTTTCATATTATTTTTGAACATTATATCTTTTCTTATTTCTTCAGAAATAAGAAATTTATGCAATTCATTAAGAGATAAATCATATTTATCTTCAAAAATAGAAGTTTTTGAATTGAACCTATCTAGAAAGTTTCTCATAAGTTTCTTCAGTATTGTATAATCTTCCATAACTTCTCCAAATCCTCTTATATTTCAAGCAATTTCATTTACCATGGTGAATTATTTATTAATCGTAACCTCATCTCTCATTATTATGTATTCAAACTTACTACGCCAGATTTGTATCTTTTCTCCCTTCAATTTAGTATTCCCTTAAAAAATACTTTTCAGCTTGTCCCACACTCTCTTTAATGTTTTGAGACCCATCACCTTCATATCAAAATTTTTTGATAGAGAAATAAGAATAGAATTCCTATCTTTTCTATCAACTTCAACATTTCTCTTATCAACAATAGTCATTAGGGAATATTTCACAATTGGTGAAAACCCAATTGTAGAAGCATCAAAAACTTCTAGGTAAATAAATAAAAGATAATGAATCTTTCTATTTTTCTATCCATAATAATTTTTACATCAAACGTATGAATTCCTCTATTTTTTATAGAATTGATGTTATCCATGATAAGTATTCAATATAGAAAAAATTTCTCTGATACTAATTAAAGTTACTAAGGATCAAATAACAACTAATAAGGGGGGAGGGGAGGTTTAATTAGTTGTTCACTTTTATAAGTTTCAATACTTTTTTAAAAAACTTAACCTCTATAACATGTTAAAGTTTATATTCTTATATTATCTTTAGTAAATACTTATGCATGAAAAAGTAGGAAAAAATAAAGCATTTGATATTTACATTGTTCAACCTCAATGTGAGAACCTATATCCTTAGAATAGCTACTCTCGTGGGTATATGAAAATTAACTATTATTAAAAAGTGAATACAAATTGTGTTAACTCCTATTATACACCTTATACCTCCTGATAGGAAAAATTATACTAACTCCAACTAGTTTACAAAGTTTTCTAGAAAAAAATTGAGCCCCCAAAAAAAATACTTTGTTCAAAATATTCAAAAAATGCTCTGTCTAGAATCCTTAGTCTGATGTGGCTGGGTCTGATTCTATCAGTTCAATAAGTCTGATTCCTATGAACTCAGTCTGATGAATTCAGTCAAATAGAATCAGTATGACGAACCCATTCTCAATATGTATTACTCAAACTCTACTCAAAAGATAAGTCTAATATTCCTTAGTCCGGTAAACAAAACTTTTAGATATCTAACATTTTAATGAGGTCTCATTCTAGAAAGATAACTTTGACATGAATTTTTCAGTGCTCCTCCTTGTTCGCTCACAAGAAAAGTTGAAAAGAATGAATGTGCTGTGCTTTTATTTATTGGAATACGAAAATGGAAAAGGTGTGGAAGTAAAAAAATTCCTACTTACTCAAATTCAAAAACTTTGAGATCAAAACATATTTTAATTTCAACTTTGACCACTTTAGCTCTTTACAAATCTTCTATAATCTTCTTGAGTCTTATCTGTAACAAGCCTTCTTGAACTTCATAACCTTTCTTCTGTCCAATGGAACCTTCTCAGCTTATGAAGATGAAAATTACTCCACTCATTATGATTCAACTTCCCTAGATCATTCTGAATTGAATTTCCTCATCAAAGTTTGTCTGATTGAATTTCCTTCTCAGAGTCAGTTTGATTGAATTTACTCCTCAGAGTTAATCAGATTAACTTTGCTCCTCAGAGTCAGTCTAGTTAACTCTCATCCTCAAAGTTTGTCTGATTGAATTTTTCCTTAAATTTATTCTGATTAACTTTCCTCCTATGAGTCAGTTTGATGGAATCCTCATAATGATGGAATTATCATTATGATGGAATTCTAATTATGATAGAAACTCTACTCTACAACTTTGAATATTTTTAAACCTCATCATTTATAACCCATTCATACTTCTGAAACTTTTGTGCTTATTACTTCTAGATCCAATGAAAATTTTTTCTTGATTCCTAGAAATAATAAAATCTTTAAGATTCATCCATTTCTTCAAAATATTTTATCATGATTATTTCAAGATTTATGAGAACTTCAATATTGTCAATGAATCATTTGACTTACATAGGAAAGTATTATTAATTCACTTACTTTATGAACCTTATTTCATTCTAAAAAAACTCAATACGATTGGTTTCACCTATTCCACCCTTTTTATTTATAAGGATTACATCACAAGTGTTACAAATAACTTATAATATCTGAGAATTACAAACCAACAAAGCAACATTTGACTTATAGTTATAAAGTTTAAGAACTTTCTAACTCCTGACATCACTGTCTTCATTCAAACTCTTTAGTAACATTATGAATTTATAACTAAACAACTTTTTTCTAGAAAAAATAATATTTGATAGATACTTAACTTTATAATAATTAATCTGAGACCAATGATGTGTCTTATCAACAAATTTATCATTCTAAAAACTTATGGGACCGATTTTTCTCAGTCTGATACTCTGAATCTAGTTCTTCTCAGTCTGATCCTCAGTTTTCAGAAAAAAAATTTCCCAAGAAACAAAACTTTTCTCCCCCTTTATGTTTAGGTTAAAAAATTTAGCAAATTTAACCTGTTTTTTCAAAAAAATTCTTTTACAAAAGATCAGTTGTAAAAAAAACTTTTTTTAAAAAAACATCATAAAGGTTCTTCACAACATAACAAGATATCCAGGCTTAAATCCTCTTCAACAATTATATGTGGGTATAAAAACAACACTGGCCATGCATGGACCTATTCTGTGTTTGTTGTGGGTAAAAAGATAAAAAGAGATAAATATAATATCAAGTATTCTCCAATTCAAGCATAGGGGTCAGTTTGTGCAGATATACAGGGAAATAAAACACACTTCTTAAAATGTATAGAAAAAAAAACAAAGAGAGAAAATAAATATAGATGAAGAAATGAATTTATTCTTGGTTTGTAATTCTCTATATTCCCAAGGGTCCTTGGTCTTGACTTGGTGAGGTGATTGAAAAAATTCTATGAAATTTGTAGGATAATAGAGCATCACAATGTTCTATTTTCTGTCTATAGGAAAAGATCTAGATCTTCTTTCTACTCCACTATTTCACAGTCGAATGAAATTGTACAATTTTAGTGTATAAATTGTGCATCCAAACCTTTTGTATATGCGTATAAGCGAGTCCTTTGGAAATATATATCACTGTAGGTTCAAATACCCATTGATGAATAATCATAAAAATTTCCTGGATCCTCATACTGAATTATGACTTGTATTCAATGCATATGTGCAATGGTTAATGAATAATAATTAAATAATTCATTTCATTAACTCTCATGAAGTAGAAATTGGGGGAATTTAATTTTAAGGTAACAGAACAAAAATTATAGCATAGGCTGACGGTTTCACATATCTGATGGCAGTAAGGATCAGCAACAACACAAGTTGAAAAAATCATAAGCTAGAAGTAACATAGTCCATTGGAAGCACAATCCAATGATAGAAAAATATCAACAATAATTTTTTTTGGAGGTATCAGATTATGGTAGTATCATTCCTGACGGTGGCACAAGTCTGGTGGTGTCCTGAGCTCTAGAGGTGGCAGATTTATGATGGTAGAAATTCTAGTAGTAATAAGAGTTGGTGGTAGCATGAGCTCTGGCAGTGGAAAAGACTGATGGTGGCTCTTTTCAACTGTCATGACCCGTCCCATGGGGCCCGGACATGACTACCCCATGCCTGCCTGTTATAGGACACTGGTTGGTGACTAGAACCTGAAGGATTTTCCCGAACAGGGAAGGCATTGCCTTAGAGATCTGTACACACTCAAAAAGGGGAACTAAAGTAAACAACCAAAAAAAGTAAGGTATAACCACGAGAGTAAAGTACAACCACAAGTACAACTATAAAATGAAAACAATGGTTCGTAATACAATCCCTAGAAACTAAAAAGAAAGTGAACAATTATATCATCTTCCCTAGAGCTCTACTTGGAGGAAAGTAGTTGTAAGTCTGAAGTCAATGAAGAGGATCTTGACTGCTCCCATCGCACCAAGCTCCACCAAGACCCGAACCTCCAAATTCTACCTCAGAGCATCAGTTTTCTGCACTAGACACACACATACGAGTGGAGCCCATGCTGGGGTAAGTATAAAAACTCAATAGGGGACCCCGAGACCCCTGAAGGCCACTCATTAATCCATAAAGGAAAACATCACAAGAAATACCACAAAGGTAATATCACAAGCATGATTTAATCATAAAGCACAAAGAAAAAGAGACAGCTCACTATAACGGAATAACTTCAAGGTTACTGGGATATGGATGACTAGTTTTAAAGCCAGATCATCCTATCTGTAGTAACTCTACTGCTGACCCGTATAGGTCACTGTATGCTAACCCATATTGGTCACTATATGTCGAGCCGTATTGGTCGCTAGTGCTGACCCGTATTGGTCGTTGGTGCTGACTCGCATTGGTCGCTGGTGCTGACCCGTATTGGTCATTGGTGCTTACCCGCATTGGCCGCTGGTATAGAGGTAAGGATGATTAGTCATACAACTAGATCATCCCACTCTGGAGTTTCTGATACTGACCCGTATTGGTTGCTCTTCTTCTTCATGTCACAGCCAGCCACAAAATTCTTGCACGTAGAATGCCTGATCTCTGGAAGATTCTCATCCTCAAGCCATCGGTCTTATTTCAACTGGTACAAAGTCCCATAAAAAGAATACCCAAGGGACCACCCTATCATAGGGGTCCCAACGTGATAGACGGCGCGTTGATCGGATACCCGATCTGTGAGATATGAGCACTTTTGTAAAAAGGCCTCGGTTGGATTCAAAACTGATCCAACCCAGGTCACACATTAAACTCCATAAAAACTCACTTAGAGTATCTCCAAAGGACCGCCTTGTCACAAGGGTACTTATTCCACAAACGAAGCATTGATCGAATGCTTGGTCTGTTAGTTACACCCCTTTCCGTGAAATGGGGGTGATCGCACCTCGATCCGGCCTGGCTCGATTGAGACCGCTAGAATATGCCAAAGGTAAAGCTTCCCAAAACGGGGTCCCAATGCCACTAATGGTGTGTCAAATGGACACTCGGTTCATTAGTTACATGTGTTTCTTTATTCGGGGGTCGGTTGGGTATGGGACCGGTCCGACTCGGTCAGGCTGACCCAAGGCAACGGGTCCCGGGGGTGTACCTGACCTCGCTCGGGTCAAGCTCATTAAGGGTCATCCCGGTTCACTAGGTCCAGCCCATTGGGGTCGGCCCGGCTAGTTCGCGGGCCTGTTCCGCGGTTGGCCCAGCCCACCGGGTGGGACTCGGCCCACCCGCGCTGGCCCGCTAGGCCGCAGGTCCGGCCTGGCCCACTGGGAGGGTCCGACCTACAGGGCGGGTTTGGCCCGTTCAGCCGGACCGCATCCCAACCGATCCACCTGAAGGCAGACCACGTCTTCAACTGGCCCTGCAGACGTGGGTCCGTTTCATCCGGTTGGTGGGGCACTGACCCACCTCGTGCAACGGTCGACCAAGTGGCCGACCAGTCTCCATCCGATGCAGCGCAGCACTGGGCCGCACCGCCCCTCCTCCCATGGCCCGCTGGCTATGCCTACAAGTGCCACCCTTATTCCGTGTGGCCGACTCGGGACAGCCACCTCTAGCCACTACGGCGCGTGACAATGCACCGCCTTCCCACTACCCGTGGCCAGTTGCCACGGGCCGCTGCCAGCATGGCACACTGACAGTTGTTTCCGCGGGCCACCGGACGTGCTCCGGTGGTCCGTTCTTGGTTTCTTCTATGCCTATGAGCCTATCAGATCCTTCTTATAGAGTGTTACAGTAGAGTCGGTACTCCCCTTCCGTGCTAGGATGCAGGTCCTCTAGCCTAGGGTCGGTACTCCCCTGATGTACTAGGGCGCGGGTCCCCCACAACAAACAAACTACCAGAGTTTTACTCCCCTACTGGGTAGGGTGTGGGTCCTCACATATAGAGTCATTACTCCCCTGTCGTTCCAAGGTGCGGGTCCTCTAGCCTGGGGTCGGTACTCCCCTGTCGTACTAGGATGAGAGTCCCCCACAACAAACAAACTACCATATTTGTACTCCCCTACTAGGTAGGGTGTGGGTCCTCACATATGGAGTAGTAATCCCCCGTCTCCGAGTAGCGACGAGGAGTGGGTCCTTCAGGGGAGTTGGAGCTCCCTCGACTGCAGGACACAATGTCGAGGAGTGTGCCTCTTCACTTGGTTTCCCTTGTTCTTGCCTCGGGTCCAAGACCGTGACTGCGAGACCTCTAGTGTCTAGCACTAGAGGCAGTTCTAGCAGAAAGTTCCCGATGGAGCATGTCATTTCAGACGTTCCATTAGGAATGGTTGAGTTGTACCTGATGAAGTACATCTCTTAGACGAGTTTCATTAGGTATGTCTAGTT
The DNA here is from genome assembly GCA_963277665.1 of Viscum album. NCBI lineage: Eukaryota > Viridiplantae > Streptophyta > Magnoliopsida > Santalales > Viscaceae > Viscum > Viscum album. The sequence continues at coordinate 1,060,656,769 of OY728133.1, forward strand.
CATGGAGCGTGTACTCCTGATACTTGAGTTATATTTTGATCCTTCTTTGGAAATTCCGGAAATGGATTGAGGTCGGGGCCTTATGTTTCTTTGTGGATGAGATGAGTATATTTGGTTTGAGATGTGTCTTTTTCTTTGTGCTTTGTGATTGAGATAATTCTTTTTGGTTTTCCTTTTTGGAATTCTGATAGACCTTTAGGGGTCTCGGGGTCCCTACTGGGTATTTTTATACTCACCCATGCATGAGTTTTTCCCGCACCTCGTTGTGTCTTGTGCAGATGATGAGCAGCCGGGCTATGATTTGAGGGAGCTAGGACTAGGAATTACACAAAGGAGACTGGATGATGTGGAGAGTTGTGGAGATGAGTTGTACCTACCCTTCAGGTAGGATCCTTGGTGGACAATTACAAGAGATGTTTCTGTTTTTCAGTTGTAGTAGTATCTTTTAGTTGGGCTTGTATTTCTGCCCCTTACTTTCAGTATACACTTGTTCTAATACAATTTTGATTCATGGTTTCATCTTGTTGTGTTCTTGGCTATGTGTTTGTATAGTTTTAAAGGAAATTACTTCCCATTTTGGGGATACACCTTTCTGGTTCTAGTCGCCAACCCCTGGCCTAGGGAAGGCAGGCTTGGGGTAGTCACGACATGGTCCCCGGGGAACGGGTCATGACAAAGTGGTATCAGAGGAGTAAGTTCTACTGAAGAAATAGGACTCTGATCTTTGAGATTGAGAAATATTGTTAAGTGTTTTGAGTGTGTTTTTCAGTTCTGGGAGTCCAATGTTGGTGCAACGGCCAACATATCCATACACTAGGACCCTAAATTCTGATTTTTGACTTGGTGCATGAAAACAGTAATTTCATGTGTTTTGGAAATGTTTTTCTTTTGATATCTTTTGATTCATCTCACCAGGTATAACTTATTGACCATGGTTCATCTTGATTCTCTTTCAAGATTCCTCCACACAGACAGCCGGCCAAGATTCCAATGTCTGGCCGTGAGGATGGTCCACATTGTGATGAGGCTTTAGTACAAGGACTATTTCCCGATATAGGTAACTTCAGGTGGTGTCCTAGAAATACCACTGCCCATTGGTAAGCAGTTACTAGAAGAGCTACCGGTATAGGACACATATATTCTCAGTGCCTTACATGAGTTTCAATGATGGATACCCCATAGGTTTCTAGGCGAGCCCAAATCACAGGTGACTAAGGACTGGATTGAGGTGGTGACTAAGTTTCCATCTATCCAAGGCACCATTAAATCATATGGTGGTCATGGCAGTGAGCATTCAATGTGGCTCAGAAGGGTGATGATAGGGTTTAGATTACCCCTATCGTACGATGAGGTGATTTTTTTAATGTATAGAGCTTGAGAACCTTCCTCAAATAAGGGGTATCTTGCCATAAAAAGCTAAGGGGTATGTGTTCCCAAGATTTTATACAACTTCGACAGGATGGCATGTCGGTAGCTAAGTATTCATTGAGGCATACTGACCATTATATGTACTCGATGAATACAATACAACTAGTGATTCAGGGATCGGACCTCTGAGAAAGATGTGTTTAGGGACATCTGAGCTAGAAATATCCCTCTATGCATTCCTACTTATGTTAGGGTGCTAAAAAGAACCTTTTTGGTTGATAATTATTTAGCTGAGCAGATACAACCAGTGAATGTCAGTAGTGGGAAAGGAGGAAACTGACACCAGTCTTGGAGACTTGGATGTGTAAAAATGTTTTGGGAAGAGGAAGTGATAGGGACAGATGAATCTGCAGGGCAGCAGACGTGAAAGAGGAGATAGGAGATCAACAGGAGGTGTTATACATTTTGACATGTTACAACCACCACCCCAATGTGGTCCCCACCATGCATAGGGAGTTGGAGGGAAGGAGAAGGGAGTAGCTTCATGCAGTCAAGTAGTATGACCCAAGGTCTCCCAGAATGATTCTAGGCATGATATGTGTCCACTACTAGCTGTTGTATTAATAGACATAGGTACTAATCATTCCTTCTTGTCACGAATCTTGTTCAAGACCTAGAGTTTCCAGTTAAACCATTAACTTGACCCATACGTCTGGAGATATATTTTGGAGGATACTTGATAATCAAACTTATGCTGATGGTGTGATCTAACCCTTGAGGCAAGAGTTTAGGTTGGAACCTCTTGGTGGTAGCATCTAGGCCTTACAACATTAGTTTGGGTATGGACTGGTCATCCATAGTTCATTCTTAGATTGAATGTTTTAGGAAAAAAGGTTTTGGTATTTCTATATCATTGGAATGGGGTTTTCCTTGGTCGGAGAAAAAGGAAACCTAGGAAACATGGGTTAAACTCATGCATAGGAGGGTGTAGTCGATCACTCTTGAGTCATCCAACCTTACCCTCATGGAAGCAGTAGTTTTGAGTTTTCAGTTCCTAACAATAGTGACAGAGTGTGAGAAAATCTTTTCAAAAGATGTTTTTAGAATTACCTCCCTAAAGGGAGGGGGACTTATGCATTGGCTTGTACCTATCGATGACACCAATATCTACAACTGCATATTGAGTGGCTCCCATAGAGCTCCGGGAGGTGAGATTTTAGAAGGGGATGTGGTGGAAGATTCACTTAACAGGAGGTATAGTTTATAGCTACTGAGTGAGGTGACAAAGAATCTAGCCACATTATAGAATCCCTTCATGGATAGTGATGGAGGAGTAGCTTACCACTAGTCTATAACTATCACTCCCCCACACCTTCTATGAGTTCAGGGGGCACAACTTGGGGATGTAGACTGCGAGGCCCAATGTGCTCAGATATCCTCAAGACATGCTTCTGAAGGATTTTATGAAGGTGGGGAGCACATTATCTTTCTCAAAGGACATACCATGGTACCAGTGATGCTATGAGAGGAGGTGTTGAGGTAGTTCCACACATCCCCTTCGGTGGTACATCCTGGTGTGGAGAAGATGTACCAGGACCTCCGACATCAATACTAGTGGCTAGAGATAAAGACTACACAGAACCAACTTAAGTCTTATGATGATAGGAGATGGAGACCCTTGGAGTTCTATGAGGGATACCATGTCTCTCTATGGGTCTCACCCTGATGAGGATTACAGAGGTTTGGATGGGGTAGAAAACTATCTCTAAGGTTCATCAAACCTTTCCAGATTCTCAGCAGAGTTGGCAAGGTGGAGTGCCACATAGATTTTCCCCCATTAATTCATTGGGTGCATAATGTTTTTAATGTGTCATAGTTGAGGAGATGTGTGCATGATCCATCACACGTTATCGACTAAGGCGAGTTGAACTTTGATAATGGGGTGACTTTTACAGAGTTCCCATTGGAGATAGAGAATCGATAGGAGTGAGTCCTTCATGGATGATTGATCCCTCTGGTGCGATTTCAGTGGCAGCATGAGAACCTCCAAGAGAGAACATGTGAGAGGAAGGTTCAGATTCATGCTCAGTACCCTCATTTGTTTTATTTTCCATTGTTTTGGATTTTGGGGACGTAAATCCCTAATGTGGGGAGAATTTAATGTCCCAGAAATTTTTTATTTTTTTTAATTAAATGGAATTATTACAAGACTGCGAAATCTGACGGAATATGATTCCAAGGCCTGGAGTGCCCAGAATGATCTGTCAAAAAAGTGTTAAGCTTAAAATAGTACACGTGAGTAGTTTTCCTGAAAAAGTGGAATAAATATTAAACGGGTGCTCGAATCAGAAATCCAAGGGAACCATTGCATTCAGGATGGAGGGTTTACCCTAGGCGTGACTTAAGTTTATTTGGCGTAGGCCTTTAGTGAGAAAACCAAAAAATGGATTAACCGTAAATAAAATAATTAAATAAAATTATTTTATTTTTCAAATTCCTATAACTCATGAATGGTTACTCAAATTAAAAATCTTAGACCACCTCTGAACTCGTGAGGGTATGATTTCTTTTGGAAGATCCTAAATTTTCTCAGTGCAGGCCAACAATGTAAGTCAGTTTTTTTCCGCAAATAAAATAATTAAGTAAAAATTATTTTATTGTTAAATTCAATAACTCATAAACTGTAAATCGGATTGGAAATCCAAGAGTACCATTGAGATTATGAAGGTGTGTTTCCCTTAGGCAGATCCTAACCTCGATCGGCGCAGGATGAGGGTGACTTTTATTAATTTTTGAACTTTTTTTAAGGTGCGTTTAGTAAATGTGCCTCTTAAGACCCGCCCCTCAGGGCCCGTGCCATGAATATCCCAAGCTCACCTTCTATAGGCCAAGGGTTGGAGAGTAGCACTGAAAGGCATATCATTGAAAAATGGGAAGGAATTTCCTTTAAACCTGCAAACACACAGTCCAAGAATACAACGAGCACAACCCATGTAGTAAACTACTGTAGTAAAAAGATGTGTACTGAAAGTAAAAAAGGGTGATTACTGTAAGTAAAGGGGGCCGGAATACCATACCAACTGAAAAGTACAACAAAAATAGAAAAAATTCTCCCAGAATCATCCACCCAGGTTCCTACCTGAAGGGCAGCTACAACTCACGGTCGATCATCACTACAGCACATCACGTCTAAAGGTCCACCTCCAAGCACCATCTAGTCCGGGCTCCCAAAACCCAGTCAAATATTTCTGTCATCTGCACCAGACATAAAAAGGTGTGGGCGAAGCCCGTGTAGGGGTGAGTATAACATTACTCAGTAGGGATCTTGAGACCCCCGAAGGTCTCCCATAGTTCTACAAAGGAAAAACCACAAAGCAAGACCTCAATCACAAAGCATGAAGCAATATTCAGGTCACACCAGGTATACAACTCAGAGATCAGGAATATAGATGATTAGTCTTAAGCTATATCATCATATTCCATTTATAATTTTCACAAATGATCCACAAAGAATTTGTTCTGTTATCAATACACTCTTGGACGTAAGTCTCTATTCCATGAAAAGCCACTGTAAGGATGGTCCTCGTCGGGTCACGCTACTGTTGATCCACACAGGGTCGCTAGAATTCTGATCCACATAGGGTCACTGGAATTCTGATCCACACAGGTTCGCTGGAATGCTGATCCACACAGGGTCTCTAGTTTCCGATCCTCGACGAGACACTCTAAAACTTGTCCTTTTCGGGTAGCTATGATGTTGATCCACATAGGGTCGCTACTTCCAAGACAGCCAGTCATAGGGTTCCCCACACTCGGTACCCTCGACTTCCTTAGAATATGCTCCTCGAGATATCGGGCATACCTCAACCACTACTAAGCTCTAAAAAGGAGTAACCCAAAGGACCTCCATGCTGTAAGGGTTCCAACGCGATAGATGGAACGTCAATCAGACGCCCGGTCTGTGACTTATAAGCGTTTTAGTACTGGGGGCCCAGTTGGATTCGGGTTCGATCCAACCCAGCCGTACTCCAAATTTCTCCAAAATTTGAGTGGAGTATACCAAAAGGACTATCTCACTCCAAGGATCCTAGCACCGTAGATAATTCATCAAATGGGCGTCTGGATTTCAAGTTATGGAATTTTAAGTGAAACTGGGTCTGGATGGGCCCGGGTCCGGTCCAACCTGGTTCGGGCCGACCTGTCCCGGTTCAGTCCAACCTGTCCTAGTCCAGGTCTAACCCGACCTGGCCTGAACCGGCCTAGGCCAGCCTGGTTGGGCTGGGCCATGGCGGGCACGACCTGCAGAGCCGCGGTCTGACCCGGCCCGCAGGAGGTGCGGCCCGGCCCACGGGGGGCACAACTTAGCTCGTAGGGGGGATGCGGCCCGACTCGCGGGGGATGCATCCTGGCCCATAGGGGGGAACATCCCGGCCCACAAGAGTGGGAATCCCCGCCCACAGGAGTGTGAAACCCAGCCCGTAGGGGTGGCGTGGCTCATCCCGCTGGAGGGCACGGGGCCTACCCTAGCTGGCATGGGGGGGGGGGGGGTGTAACACTCCCCCTTTCTACCAAATAGCAAACCCATTCTGGAATTTGAGTGGTAGAACCACGTGGAACTGCATGGTCATTATGGGACCCGTAAGGAGCAGGTCACTCCTCCCCGCGGTTTTGAGGCGTGGCCCCCTCTAGCGGCGCACGACAGCGCGCCGCTCCACCTCTACGGACAGCCGGTACTGGCCACTCTGCTCGACCACCGCGGCTGAAAAGCCGCAGCCTCCTCCTTCTGTGGCGCGTGACAGCGCACCCCACCACCTCCACGGCCAGCTAGTTCCGACCACTCTGCTGACCGCCACGACCTCCTAATGCGGCGCATGACGGCGCACCGCCTCCACCGCAGTTGGCCGGTGCCAGCAACTGCTATCACCTGCCGATGTCGGTTGTCGGTGCCGCCCCACCGGTGCTGCGCCGACGATCTTCCACAGGCCACTGAAAGAGCTCCAGTGGTCCTTTTTCCATCCGATCGCACCTACAGGCTTCCCGAGTCATCTCTTTTGCTTCTTGACCCTTGGATTTGGGTTCTGTCAAACTCGAAAATTCACCCATGAAGAACGCAACGATAAACAAGAGGCAGAGGGACCGAGCCTTGTTCTTTTGGACCACACCCTCTACGTTAGTATCTTATCAAGGGATAACATATATGATTCAAAAACTCTTGAAATTTAAACAATGCAAAAACCCTACCTCGTGAGTTGTTGGAGAGCACCCTGCGTTTGAAGGTTGGTCGGTGTTTGTCAATCCCGAAGAAAACCTCCAACGGTGCCGCTTAAACGGCATTCTTCGGTTCTTTCTTGATAGATCCGTTCTTCTTCAAGGGGCTCCTCTAAAATCCTCATCTCCTTTTCCAACGAAAACAAAAACTCAAAAGATAGAGAGGAGGGGGGAGTTATATTCACAACACATAATTAAGAGAGGTTCATTAATTGGTACAATTAATGAAGCTCATTAATTTCATGTAGGATGGTTTCACATTTTTGAGTAACTGAGTATTTAATGTCCTGTATTTAATTCCTGACTACCTCTTGTGGTCCCCACCACCAAACCTAAAGAAAGGTGGTGAGTTTTTTAAGATAAAATAAATTTAATTTATTAATCCTCCAAGGAAACCGAAAAAACCAACTTCCTCTCTCAACCCACTTCAGTCGAGGTTAAGTCTCCCTTAAGTGAATACTAATGCTACAAGTTCAACAATGCCCTTAGATTTCAATTCCAAGCACTGGTTCAAAATTTAGGATTTTGTGCTCACATGTTTACTAAACGTACCTTAAGAAAGTTTAAAATTCAATTCCAGGCACACCGGGCATTAGAATCAAATGCCTTCAGATTTTGCAGCCTCGGAATAGTTCCATATAATTAAAAAAAATTACATTGAAAATCTGGGTCTTTACATTCTCCCCACCTTAGGGCTTTTCATCCCCAAAATCCACAACATAGACTAAGGAAACAAGTGGAGGTACTGAGAACGAATCTGAGTCTCCCACTCCCATGTGCTCTCCTAAAGGTTCCCATGCTACCAGCGAACTTGCACCAGAGGTATCAATCATCCATGAAGGACCCAATCCTATTGATCCTCAATATCTACTGGAACCTCCATAAACATAGATCTATCATCAATGTCCAGATCCCCTTAGTTGATAACGTGCGATGGATCATGCACGTACTTCCTCATCTGTGACATGTGGAAAACTTCATGCACCCGATGCATCTGTGGGTGAAGAGCTAGAAGATAAAACACCTCTCCAACTCTACTAAGAACCTGAAAGGGTATGATGAACCTCAGAGATAGCTTGCAGCCCTAGACAAATCTCCACAAAGCTCGTCGAGGTGAGACCTGTAGGAAGACATGGTCTCCTTCCTCGAACTCCAAGGGTCTCTGTCTCCTGTCAATATAAGACTTCTTCCTTCTATGTACAGTCTTCATCTGATCCTGGATGATCTGAACCTTCTCAGTGGTAGCCCATACCAACTCTGGACCCATAAGTTCTGACTCCCATGGGTCTGTCTAGCAAAGAGGTGATCTGCATGGTCGACCATACATGGCCTCAAATGGCACCATTCTGATGTTTTAGTGATAGTTGTTTTTATATGTGAACTCCACCAAGGGAAATTGATCCTACAAACTACGAACAAAATCTAGGATGCAAGCACAAAGCATTTCCTTGAGTGTCTATATGGTCTGCTCCATCTGAACATCCGTATGAGGATGAAAGGTGGTGCTCAAACATAGCTATGTCCCAAACACCTTATGTAATCCCTTCCACAACCGGGATGTAAAACATGCATCACAGTCATAGACGATCGTCGATGGTACCCCATGAAGTTGTACAATCTTCTATACATAGAGGCATCCCAAGCCTTCTGCTGATCCTTTCTCTCAGATGGGTAGGAAGTGGGCCGACTTGATGAGTCGGTCAATGATCACCCAAATGGAATCATGGAACCTGGACATACGTGGTAGTCCTTTCATGAAATCCATGGAAATACCATCCCACTTCCACTCTGGTACCTCTAATGGTTATGCTAAGCCTATTAGAACCTGATGCTTGACCTTCACTTACTGACAAGTGAGGCATCATAAAACCAACTCTGCCACTGCTTTCTTCATTCCTGGACACCAGTGCTGATGCCAGAGGTCCTAGTACATCTTCTCCACACCAGGATGTACCACCAGAGGGGATGTATGAAACTTCCTCAACACCTCCTCTTGTAGCGCCAATAGTATAATGGTGCGTCCTCTGAAGAGGATGACATGCTCCCCACCTTCAGAAAATCCATCAGGTGAATGTCCTAAGGATATCAGAGCACGTTGATCCTCACAGTCAATGTCCCCAAGCTACGCCTCCCGAACTCACTGAAGTAGTGGGGGGGGGGGAGTGACAGTCATAGACTGGAGTTAAGCTGCTTCATCTCTATCCAAAAAGGATATCTGCAATATGGCTAGCTACTCTGTCACCTCACTCAACAGTTGTAGACCAGACCTACTGCTGAGTGCATTTTCCACTACGTTTACCTTCCGAGGAGTATATACTATCTCAAAGTCATAGTCCTAGAGGAACTCTAGTCATCGTCGCTGTCTTAGGTTCAGGGCCCTCTGTGAGAAGATATACCAATGATTATTGTGATTAGAGTAAATAGTAAACCATTCACCCATCAAGTAGTGTCGCCACATCTTCAAGGCGAAGACCACTACTGCTAACTCCAAATCACGGGTAGTATAGTTCTTCTAATGTTTTCTTAGCTGTCATGATCCATAAGCGATCACTACTCGCTCCTACATCAGGAAACATCCAAGTCCAGTCCCTGATGCGTCATAATATACTACATACCCTACGCCCTCTTCTAGTTGCCTCAAGATGGGGGCACTCGTCAGTCTCTGTCTCATCTCCTGAAAATTTTACTAGAATCTATACATACATACGAAGGGTTTTACCTTCTTCTTCAATGATGAAAATGGTGTCACAACTCTATAAAATGAAGGTATGAATCTACAGTAGTACCCAACCAACCCCAGGAAACTCCGCACCTTGGTCACACTCCTGGGTGGATCCCAAGCAAGCACAACCTCTATCTTCATTGGATCCACTCCAACTCCAGCCTCCGAGATAACGTGTCCTAGAAAGTGGACCTCCCATATCCATAACCGACACTTTGAGAGCTTACCATAAAGATAGTTCTCTCAGAGTGTATCCATAACTATCTGTAGATGATAGGCATGCTCCTCCTCCATCACTAAGTACACCAAGATGTTGTCGATGAATACCACTACAAAGTGATCAAGGTATGGATGAAAGATCCTATTCATGAGTCCTATGAACACTATTGAGGAGTTGGTCACACCGAATGGCATAACCAAGAACTCATAGTGTCTATACCGACATCTAAAGTCCGTCTTATAATCATCCTCATCTCATACCCTGAGCTGATTATAGCTTGATCGAAGGGCTATCTTCAAAAACCAACGAGATCCATTTAGCAAATCAAAGAGATCATCAATCCTCGGAAGTGGATACTGGTTCTTCATATTCACCTAGTTCAAGCATAAATAATCCACACAGAGCCTCAAACTTCCATCTACCTTCTTGGTGAACAAAATCAGGGCTGCCCACTGAGAAACACTAGGCCCTATGAACCCCTTACTCTGCAAGTCCTCCAGCCGTACCCGTAACTCACGAAGCTCCACGGGAGCCATCTGACATACTAGTGTAGATATCAGTGCCTTCCTGGGGTACATGTTGATGTAGAAGTCCACCTCTCTATGAGGATTTAGTCCCATAACATCATTAGGGAAGACATCAATAAACTGGTCCACCACTACAGGATAGCTCAGACTCTCAACATCAACTGCTCCGAGGGTAAGTCTAGCCAAATAATGTGTGATCAATTACACCCTCCTCCGGGTAAGTCCATCCTATGCTGTAAAGGTTCCCTTATCACTGGTGAAGGAATACCTGGTCCCATCCTCACATACATACCACACTTTGCACCTAATTCTGTCAATCTGAGCATGGACTGTGGATAACTAGTCCATACCCAAGATGACGTCGTAAGGCCTCGACACTTCTACTAGAAGATCCCAGCTGAAACTCTCATATCCTAGAGTAAGATCACACTGTCGACACCAGTGTGTAATCGTCAAATCCCCTCTCGTAGGAGTCTCTAGCTATAAGGATCGAGCAAACGACTCCATCAGAATCTCCGAGCCCTGAATGAGGGTCATGGTAATGAAAGAGTTACTAGAACCTGTGTCTATAAATACTGAAACTAAGGTGGAGTAGACACATATCATATCTCGAATCATCTCTAGAGATCTATGGTTATAGGCCTCAGCTTCCTGGAGGTATTCTCGTCCCTTTACACCTACTCCCTATGGTCGGGGTGGACCAGCTGAAGGTGGTGGGGGGAGAACCTCAAATCACTAGCCACCGCCTGCTACATAGATAACTCCTATGCCACCTCCACCTACTACCTATGAACCACACCACTCGAATATATTCATTTTCCTCAGTGGTCCCTCAATCGTCTGCTGGTCATCAGTGTGGCTGGTTGGGCAGTCATGAGCCATGTGACCCTACCTGCTGCAAGTGAAGCACAGTCTACTCCTTTGATGGTCTTCTCTACCTCATGAGCCTCGTACCTTCAACCCTACATCTCAGGGTCATCCAACAGAAGGTCTGGTCCACTCGGACCTCTCTTTCATCTGCCTACTACCAGTTGTAGATGACTCTACTACGCATCGCCCAGTGGTGGGTCTCGCTATTGGTGTATGCTCAGCAAAGAATCTCTCCACTAAGAGTGCTCTCTCCAGCACTCCAACATGCGTCAGGATGCTGAGGGATACCATCGATACTCTGATCTACTATCAAATTATCTACTCAAAGGTCTAGGCTCTAAATAAAGGGTCCAACAATATGTCAATAGAGTAGCATGAGAGGTCATTGAACCTCACTGAGTACTAGTCCGAGGTCAGGCTGCCATACTGTAAGTGTAACAACTCTTGTATATGCATAGAGCATAGAGTCGCTGGAACAAACTATGCCCTGAAGAGGCCCTCAAAATCTACCCAGGTGAGGTTCGCCTCATCATGTATCTGGAGTTTCAAGATCTACCATCTCCCTACTGATCCATAGAAAAGACTGGAAGCTAGGATCACCATCTGGTCGGATGGTGTCCCAACTAGGCGAAAAACTCTAGCCAAAGCCTCCATCCAGTCCTCAACTGCCTGCAGATCCGTCTCTCCTCAGAACCTCGAAGGCCTCTACTTCTAAAACACATGAAACGTGCTCAATTGGTGCACACCATCTGCTGGTGGGGCTGGTGGAAAATACCACCCAATGGGTAGTGGTGCTGCTGGTACACCACCCGATGGTACTATCGCCATAAGAGGGCACTGCACCAAAGCCTCATCGCTCGGTGGGCCATCATCGTGTACTCTCTTGGGAATCTTGGCTAGCTGTTTATCTAGGTGGAGAAATCCTGAAAAGAAATAGGTGAACGATCGTAAAAAGTTATACCTGGTGAGATGGCTCAAAAGAGATCAAAGTAAAAACATTTCCAAAACACACGCAATCAGTGTTTTCGTGCACCGAGTCGGAAATCAAAATTCAGGGTCCTGGTGTATGGATATGTCGGCTGCTACACCAACACTAGACTCCTAGAACTGAAAACCACACACAAAACACTTAACACTATTGCTCCATTGGAAAGATTAGAGTCCTAGTTCTTCAGTATAACCGACTCCTCTAATACCACTTTGTCATGACCCGTCCCCCGGGGCTTGTTTCATGACTACCCCAAGCACATATTCCATAGGCCAGGGGTTGGAAACTAGCACCGAAAGGGATATCCTTGAAAAACGGTAAGGCATTTCCTTTAAACCTGCAAACACACCATCAAAGAATACAACGAGAAAAACCCACGTTGTAAACTTTAGTAGTAAAAAGATGTGTACTAAAAGTAAAAAGGGCGAGTACTATAAGTAAAGGGGGCCAGAATACAAGCCCAACTGAAAAGTACAACAGAAATAGAAAACCTCTCTCAGAATCATCCGCTAAGTTTCCTACCTAATTGGTAGGTACAACTCACGATTGGTCGTCACTGCGACACGCCACGTCTAAAGGTCCACCTCTGAGCATCATCCATTCCTCACTCCTAAACCTTGGTTAAAGCTGTCCATCATCTGTACCAGACACAACAAGGTGCGGGCGAAGCCTGTGTAGGGGTGAGTATAACAATACTCAGTAGGGACCCCGAGACCCCCAAAGGTCTCCCAAATCTCCACAAAGGAAAAACAAAAAAGCAATACCTCAATCACAAAACATGAAGAAATAGTCATCTCACACTAGGTATAAAACTTAGAGATCAGTAATATAGATGATTAGTATTATGCTATATCATTTTATTCCATTTAGAAGTTCCACAACTGATCTAAAAAGAATTTGTTCTATTATCGATCCACTCTTGGATGTAAGTCATTGTTCCACGATAGGCCACTATATGGCTGGCCCTAATCGGGCCACGCTACTACAGATCCACACAGGGTCACTAGAATGATGATCCACACAGGGTCGCTGGAATGTTGATCCATAGTGGGTCGCTGGATTGTTTATACACACAGGGTCGCTAGTTACTGATCCTCGATGAGCTACTCTAAAACTAGTCCTCATCAGGTAGCTACGATGCTGATCCACACAGGGTCACTATGATGCAGATCCACATAGGGTCTGTACTTCCAAGATAGCCAACCACAGGGTTCCCCGCACCCGGTGCACTTGAGTTCTATAGAATCTGATCCTTGAGATATTGTTCATACGTCGATCACCACTAAGATCTTCAAAGGAGTAACCAATAGGACTTCCATGTCGTAAGGGTTCCAAAGAGACAAACTATGCATCAATCAGATGCCCGGTCTGTGAGTTATAAGCATTTTAGTACTAAGGGCCCGATTGGATTTGGGTTTGATCCAAACCGACCCTACTCTAAATTTATCCAAAATTCAAGTGGAGTATACCAAAAGGACCGTCTCGTTCCAAGGATCCCAGCGCCGTATATGGTTCATCAAACAGACATCTAGATTTCAAGTTTTGGCATTTTAAGCAAAGCTGGGTCTGGATGGGTCCGGGTCTGGTCCGACCCGGCCCGGCCCGAACCGGCCTGGGCAGGCCCGGTTGGGCTGGGCCATGGCGGGCTGGACCTGTTGGGCCGCGGTCTTTCTTGGAACGCAAGAGGTGTGGCCCGGCCCGCAGGGGGCGTGACCCGGCCCGCAAGGGGGCATGACCTGGACCTCAGGGGGGCGTAGCCCGGCCCGCAGGGGGCGCGGTCCAACCTACTGGAGGGGGCCGCCTAGCCCATAGAAGGACACCACCCAGCCCATAGGGGGGGGGGGGGGCTCAGCCCGCTGGAGGGTGCGAGGCCCGCCCTATCTGGCACGAGGGGTAACGCTCCCTCCCTTTCTACCGAACAACTAATCCATTTGAGAATTTGGGAGGTGATGTCATGTGGCACTGCCTAGTCACCCCGAGGCCCGTAGAAAGTAGGTCCCTCCTTCACCATGGATTCGAGCTGCAACCACCTCCAGCGGCGCACGACGGTGCGCCGCACCCCCTTTGGTCAGCCGGTGTCGGCCGCTCTGTTGACCGCCATGACCTAGTGCTATGACCGCCTCCTGCAGTGCACGATGGCACACTGACTTTACCATGGCCGGTCAGTGCTGGCTGCCGCCATCCCCTACCGGTGCTGGTTGCCGGTTCTGCGTCGTCGGTCTTCCACGAGCCACTGGGTGAGCTCCAGTGGTCCGTTTTCCCATCCGATTTCACCCACGGGCTTCCTTGGTCATCTCCTTCACTTATTGACCCTCAGATATGGGTTCCATCCAACCCAAAAATTCACCCTCGAAGAACGCAATGATAAACAAGAGGTAGAGGGACCTAGCCTTCTTCGTTTGGCTTGTGCCCTCTATATTAGCATCTTATCAAGAGAGAAGATATATGATTCAACAACTCTTGAAATTTAAACAAGGAAAAAACCCTATATCGTGAGTTTTTAGATAGCTCCCTGCATTTGAAGGTGGGTCAGTGTTCATCAATCCCAAAGAAAACCTCCAATGATGACACTCAAACAACGTTATTTGGTTCTTGCTTGATGGATCCATTCTTCATCAAGTGGATCCTCCAAAATCCACCTCTCATTTTCCAACGAAAACAAAAACTCAAAAGAGAGAGAGGAGAGGGGAGTTATATTCACAATATATAATTAAGAGAGGTTCATTAATTGGTGAAATTAGTGAACCTCCTTAATTGCATGTAGGATGGTTACACATTTTTGTGTAACTGGGCATTTAATGTCCTGCATTAAATGTCCAACCACCCCTTGTGGTCCCTGCAACCAAACCTAAAGAAAGGCGGTGGGTGTTTTAAAATAAAATAAAATAATTTTATTAATCCTCTATAGAAACTGAAAAAACCAACTTCCTCTCTCAAACCACTATGGTTGAGGTTAAGGCTCACTTAAGAAAATCCCAGTGCTGTGAGTTCAATGGTTCCCTCAGATTTTATTTCCAAGCACCAGTTAAAAATTTAGGATTTCTTTCTCGCACGTTTACTGAACATACCTTAAGAAAGTTTAAAATTCCGTTACAGGAACATTGGGCATCAAAATCAAAATCCATAATATTTCGCAGCCTCAGAATAGTTCCATATAATTAAAAACAATTACATGGAAAATATGGGGCTTTACATTCTCCCCACCTTAGGTCTTTTTGTCCCTGAAATCCACAACCTAGACTATGAAAACAAGTGGGGGTTATGAGCACAAATCCGAGCCTCCCGCTCCCATGTTCTCTCCTAGAGGTTCCCATGGTGCCAGTGAACGCGCACCGAAGGTATCGATCATCCACGAAGGACCCTCTCCTGTAGATTCTCAATCTCTACTAGAGCCTCTGTAAATTTCACCCCTTCATCAACGTCCAACTCACCCCAGTTGATAACGAGCACTGAATCATGAACATACTTCCTCAGCTGCAACACGTGGAAAAAATCATGCACCTAATACATATATGGGGGAAATGGGGGAAGAGCTAGGTGATACACCACCTTGTCAACTCTGCTAAAAACATGAAAGGGTCCAATGAACCTTGAAGATATCTTGCCACCCTGGCCAAATATCCGCAAACCTCATCAAGATGAGACCTGTAGGAAGACATGGTCTCCTTCCTCAAACTCCAAGGGTCTCCATCTTCTGTCAGCATAAGACTTCTGCCTACTCTGTGCAGTCTTCATCCGCTCCTGGATGATCTGCACCTTCTTAGTGGTAGCCCGTACAAACTTTGGACCCATAAGTGCGGACTCCTCTGGGTTTTTCCAACATAGAGGTGATCTTCATGGTTGATAATACAAGGCCTCAAATGGCACCATACTGATGGTGGAGTGATAGTTGTTTTTGTACGCGAACTCCACTAAGGGAAAGTGATCCTCCCAACTGTGGCCAAAATCTAGGATGCAAGAACGAAGCATGTCCTCGAGTGTTTGTATGGTCCACTCCATCTGACCATCTGTCTGAGGATGAAAGGCGATGCTCAAATGTAGATGAGTCCTGAACACCTCCTATAATCCCTTCCACAATCAGGATGTAAAAAATGCATCACGATCATAGATGATCGTCGATGGAACCCCATGAAGCCATACAATCTTCTATACATAGAGGTGTCCCAAGACCTCTACTGATCCCTGCTCTCGGATGGATAGGAAGTGGGCTGACATGGTGAGTCATTCAAAGATCACCCAGATGGAATCATGGCCCCTGGTCATACGTGGTAGTCCTATCACGAAATCCATGTAAATACCACCCCACTTACACTATGATACCTTTAATGGTTGTGCTAAGAATACTAGAACCTGATGCACAGAATGTAAAGACTTGGAATTTCCATGTAATTTTTTTAAATAAATGGGAATTTTACGAGTCTGTGAAAATTTACGGCGTGTGATTCCGAGGCATGGAGTGCCCAGAATGAATTTCTGAATTTTTTTCGGGAACATTCAGTAAACATGCGGGCGAGTTTTTTCTAACTTTTAAACCGGTGCTCGGAATTGAAATCCAAGGGCACTGTTTAACTCGTAGCACCGATATTCGCTTAAAAATACTTTCACCTTGACGGCAGTTGGTCGAGGGTGAAACTTAGTTTTTGGGTTTTTCATGTAAGAATAAAATAAAAATAAAAGTGTATGACATTTTTATTTTTATTTTCAACACCCATGTGGGTGTTGGGTGGTGGGGTACACCGGAACTAAACCTCCATGTGGAAGTTGAGGTGTGGGGACCACCATACCTAAACCTCTCATGAGAGGTTATGGTGGTGGGGACCACCCAAACCATAACCTCCCATGAGAGGTTGTGGTGGTGGGGGCCACCCGGGACTAAACCCCCCTTTAATTGAGAGAAACTCTCAACCCCCCTCATTAATGTGGAGGAGCCTCTTGACTTCCTCCACATTAATTTTGCCAAGTTAGTTAATTGGCTTTCCCCCTTTTTAAATTAATTAACAACGTCGTTGGAATTTAGGAAGGTTCCAAATAAATGAACCGTCATAAATTCCACAATCGTTACCTACTTAACCCATCTCCGAACCGGCTACACGCCCTCACCGCGTCGCACCACCCCGGGCCAAACTAGCCCCGCACCCCGGCTCGCGCCACCCGACGGCCGCACCCCCCCCCCCTCCCGGCCACGCCACCCGCCGGCCGAGCCATCCCGGCCGGGCCACCCGCCAGCCGAGCCACCCTAGCCGCGCCACCCACCGGTCACGCCACCCCGACCCCCCCGACCATGCCACCCCATCCGCGTCGGTCACCAGCCTCCCGAAACAGCCATCGCCCCTCACGGCCCCCGACCGCCCTAGCTCGCGCCACTCGCGACGCCGCGGCCGAACCGGCCTGCGCCCCTCGCGGCGCCCCAGCCTAACCAGCCTATGCCCCTCGTGGCGCCCCGTCCAAACCGGACCGCACCCCTCGCGGTGCCCCAGCCGAACTAGCCCGCGCCCCTCACAGGGCCCCGGCCGAGCCGGCCCACGCCCCTTGCGGCGCCCCGGTCGAGCCGGCCCACACCCCTCACAGCACCCTGGCCTAGCCGGCCCACACCCCTTACAACTCCTCGGCCGAGCCGGCCCGCGCCCCTTACGGCACCCCAGCCGAACCGGACCCGTGCCCTCACGAAACCCCTACGGCCGAGCCGCCCCGTGGCACCCTCGGGCTCCACGACCCCCCGTGGCCCTTGTGGCCTTCTGGACCTCCCATCGGATTGGGTTGCATCACGGGCCAGGCCGGACCCAGTGAGTCGTGACGAGTCGCCTCGAACTGGGTCGACCCATGCCATGTCAGGCTGGGTCGGTCTGACCGGATCGGACCAGACCCAGGCCCACTACACCCTTTTACTTTCTTTTAGCCATATCTTTGGTACCAGATGTCCGTTTGACGAACCGTCAGTGGTGTTGGAAATCTTGGAGCGTGACGGTCCCTTTGAGTATACTCCACTGGAGTTTTATATTAAGATGGGAAATGGTCAGGTTGGATTGAGCATGAATCCAACCGGGCCCCTAGGACTAAAATGCTAATAACTCACAGACCGGGCGTCCCTTTGACACGCCGTCTATTGCGTTGAGACCCCTATGACATGGAGGACCTTTGAGATACTTCTTCGTGGGACAATTGGAGTATCGACCAGTAGCTCGTGGAGCAGATCCTCCCGGAGATGAGCGAGCGTAGTGCGGAGACCTAGTAACTGGCTGAGACCTAATGACTGCTGACCATTTTGACTCAGAGTGACTCTACTAGCCTAGTGGGGAGTTCCTTGGTGTCGCGGCAGACCCACAGTGGGGAGATCCTTGGTGTCACGACAGACCCATGGTACTCGACAGGAGGTGTACCTCAGTAGGATATGAGGGGGAGTGCGCTTGGTGATATGGCAGACCCACGGTGGGGAGCACGCTTGGTGACGTGGCAGATCCACGGTACTCGACAGGAGGAGTACCTCAACAGTCCAAGGTTAGTGGGAAGCGCACTTGGTGTCATAGTAGGCCCACTGTACTTGATAGAGGAGGAGTTATCCATCAACTGAGGTTTCAATAATGTGACCGAGGATGTTACTTGATACTACCCCTTGAATAAAATCCTAGTTTGAGCTGAGTCAGTTTTCTGTGTTTTCCTCATGATTGAGATGGATCACTTGATAACTTAGGTATATGTATGGGAATATATCTAAGTAAGGTTATCTGTTTATTTCATTCTTTGTGGTTTATCCTTGGTGGATTTTCTGAGACCTATAGGGTCTCAGGGTCCCTTCTGAGTATCGTTATACTCACCCCTACACGAGTTATGCCCGAACCTTGTTGTGTTGGGTGCAGACGATGAACAATGCTGATGAAGGCTGAGAGTACCAGGACTAGACGGTACCTGGAAGTGGACTATACGGCATGTCGACACCCGAAGGAGATAGTCGGACGTGGACTGTTGAGTAGGCGATCTGTACCTACCCTTTAGGTAGGAACCTCAGAGGATGATCCAGTAGTTGTCTTTTCTCTTTCTTCATTTTTATTTCATTTTATTTGCACTTGTACCTTTACTGTTGGGCTTGTATTCTGGCCCCTTTTACTTTCAGCACTCTTTTGTTATACAGTTTACTTGGTGTTACGTCCAGCTTTGTGCTTGCTTGTGTGTGTGTTTATAGGTTATAAATGCAATGCCTTCCCAGTTTTAGGTAATTAGGCCTTTTGTGCTAGTCTCCAGCCCCTGGCCTATAGAAGGCGGACTTGGGGTAGTCACAAAACGGGCCCCGGGGGACGGGTCGTGACAAATTGGTATCAGAGGAGTCGGTTCTACCGCAGAACTAGGACTCTGATATTTTCTGTGAAGCAATAGTGTTAAGGGTAATGAATGTGTTTTTTAGTTTAGGGAGTCTAGTGTTGGTGAGGCGGCCGACGTGTCCATACACCAGGACCCTGACTTCTGATTTCTGACTCAGTGCAGGAAAACACTGATTGCGTGTGTGTTTCAAAAGTATTCTTTTAATCAGCTCACCAAGTTAGATCACCAGGTATAACCTTTTAACCATGGCACACCTATTTCTTTTTAGGATGCCTCCATGCGGACAACCAACTAGAGTTCCGAGATTTTTATGCACAAATAGCCCACCGAGCGATGAGGCCTCGGTGTAGGGCCCTTTTCCAGTTGAGGCACCAGCGGAGGCACCAACGGTACCACTCCCTGTTGGTCCACCGATGCCACCAGCCCCAGCAGTAGACGGTGCATGCCACTTGAGCGCATTGCACGAGTTCCAGCACTAGAGGCCACCCAGGTTCAGGGGAGAGATAGACCTGCAGGCTGCTGAGGATTGGCTGGAGCCCGTGGTGAGAGTTTTCCGACTAGTAAAGACACTAGCACATCTCATTGTGATTCTTGCTAATAGAATTCTACATGTAGTAGCAGGAAGATGGTGGAGCTTGATGATCCAGGTTCACGATGAGGTGATGATTCTCTGGGAAGACTTCAAGACCCTGTTTCGGGCAGAGTTTGTCCCAGTGACTCTTTGCGCAGTGCGCATACAGGAGCTACTTCATCTGCAGCAGGGAAACATGACTGTGGATTAGTACTTAGAGAGGTTCATAGAACTATCACGCTACTCCACCGATATGGTGCATGAACCATTCTTCAGGGCCTGGACCTTCGAGCATGGACTCAGGCGGGAGATCAGGGCTTCAATGATCTCACTTAGCATCCCGACGCAGGCAGGGGTGTTAGAGAGAGCCCTCCTAGTGGAGAGTTTCCTTACTAAGAAGTCTCCAATAGTGAGATCCACCACAAGTCGACATGTATCAGAGTCTTTTGCATCTAGTAGCAGATAGGTGTCACAGTGGTCCAAGTGGACTAGACCTACAGGTGGACAACCGCATTACTCAGGATCGGTTTTGTGGGGCACCCGAATCGGAGATAGACATGCTAGGAGCGGGCAATGTTTCACATGTGGTGGGTAGGGTCACATGGCTCGTGACTATCCGACCCACCATTCGGATGATCAGTAGATGGTTGAAGGACCACCCAGGCAGAGACAGAGGTTCGATCAAGGAGGTCCGTAGGCTAGAGGCGAACGTGGAAGAGGAGCAGTCCATGTAGCAGGCGGTGGGAGATGATTTGAGGTGTTACCGCCACCACCACCAGGAGGTCCACCTTGACCATAGGGAGCAGGTGGACAGGGGAGAGCTCAGCTCTAGGAAGATGAGGCCTACGATGACGGTGCTCTAAAGATGATACGAGGTACGATCTTTGGCAACTCCACCATAGATGTAGTACTTATAGACACAGGTGCGAGTCATTATTTCATTACCACTTCACGTGTTCGGAGATTAGAGACTCTGATGGATCCGTTGGCTTGATCCTTATGTATATATACTCTTACAGTAGTGGATTCGATGATTACACACTAGTGCCGGCAGTGCGATCTTACTCTAGGAGGCGAGAGCTTCGGATGGGATCTCCTAGTAGAGGCATCGAGGCCTTACGACGTTATCTTGGATATGGAATGGTTATCTACATTCCATGCTCATACTGACTGTATTAGGCACCAGATGCTGTGTGTATGCATATATGGGACTAGTTTTACCTTCACTGACGAGAAGGGATCCTATGTAGTGCAATATGGACTTACCTGGAGGAGGGTGTAGCCGATTACTCATCAGTTGGCTAGAATTACCCTCAGAGCTGTTGATGTGGAGAGACTGAGCTATCCTATAGTGGTGGACCAGTACGTGGATGTTTTCCCTAATGATGTTCCGGGTCTACCTTTTCACAGAAAGGTGGACTTTTACATTGACTTGTACCCTGGGATGACATCGATATCTACACCAGCATATCAGATATCTCTCATAGAGATTCGTGAGCTGCGGGTACAACTAGAGGACTTGCAGGGGAAGGGATTCATCCGGCTGAGAGTTTCTCCTTGGGCATCCCTGATACTATTCACCAAGAAGGCGGATGGGAGCTTGAGGATTTGTGTTGATTATCAGCACCTAAACTAGGTGACCGTGAAGAACAAGTACCCACTCCCAAGGATTGATGACCTCTTTGATCAGTTGAAGGGAGCACAGTGGTTCTCAAAGATAGACCTCCGATCAGGCAATCACCAGCTCAGAGTACGAGATGAGGATGTGCAAAAGATGACCTTTAGGTGTCGGTATGGCCATTAAGAGTTCTTGGTTATTCCATTAGGCGTGACCAATGCTCCAACAATGTTTATGGGACTCATGAACATGATCTTTTAGCCGTACCTTTATCAATTTGTAGTGGTCTTCATCGACGACATTCTGATCAACTCAGATACTGAGGAGGAGCGTGCCTATCATTTACAGGTAGTACTGGACACACTCTGAGAGCACCAGCTTTATGGTAAGCTCTCGAAGTGCTAGTTCTGGATCCGAGAGGTTCACTTTCTGGGACATGTCATATCGGAGGCTGGAGTTGTAGTGGATTCAGTGAAGATTGAGGCGGTACTTTCTTAGGATCCACCCAGGAATGTGACAGAGGTATGGCGTTTCCTGGGTTTGGCTGGATACTACCAGATATTTGTACCATATTTCTCTAGAGTTGCAGCACCACTATCAGCCTTGACAAAGAAGGGGCAACTGTTCGTGTGGCCAGAGGGATGCCAATAGAGTTTCCAGGATCTGAGGTAGAGGATGACTAGTGCCCCCATCTTGAGGCTTCTAGAGGAGGGTGTAGGGTATGTAGTTTACTGCAACACATCAGGGACCGGTCTCAGATGTGTCCTGATGTAGGAGCAAGAAATGATCACTTATGGTTCTCGGTAGCTGAGACAACATGAGCAGAACTACACTACCCATGACCTGGAGTTAGCAGCAATGGTCTTCTCCTTGAATATATGGCGATACTATCTTATGGGTGAGAATTTTACTATGTAATCTGATCACAAGAGTCTCAGGTATATCTTCTCCCAGAAGGATCTGAACCTGAGACAACGACGTTGGCTTGAGTTCCTCCAGGACTATGACTTCGAGATAGTCTATACTCCTAGGAAGGGGAACGTTGTAGAAGATGCACTAAGTAGGAGGACTGATATACAGTTTCTAGGCGAGGCGATAGAGCAATTGGCCGCTTTACAGATATCCTTCATGGAATGTGATGGAGCATCTTTCCTTCAGTCTCTTACAATCACTCCCTACTTCTTCAGCGAGTCATGGAGGTGCAGCATGGGGATGATGACTGTGAGGCTCGATGTGCTTAGATATTCACAAGGTAGACACATGATGGGTTTTTAGAAGGTGGGGAGCATGTCATCCTCTTTAGAGGACGTACCATGGTACCAGTGTCACTTTAGGAGGAAGTGTTGAGGGTGTTCTAAACTTCCCCTCTAGCGGTACATACAGGAGTGGTGAAGGTGTACCAAGATCTCTGACGATGGCACTAGTGGCCGGAAATGAAGAAAGCAGTAGCAGAGTTTGTCTCTCGGTGCCTCACTTGTCAGCAAGTCAAGGTGGAGCATCAGGTACTAGCAGGCTTGGTTCAACCTTTAGAGGTCCTAGAGTAGAAGTGGTATGGGATATCCATGGACTTGGTGATAGGACTTCTACGTACATCCAGGGGACATGACTATATCTGGGTGATCGTTGACCGACTCACCATGTCGGCCCACTTCCTACCGATCAGAGAGCAGGGTTCAGTAGAGAGTTTGGGATGCCTCTATGTGTAGGAGATTGTGCGATTACATGGAGTACCCTCGAAAATTTTCTCTGATCGTGATGCACATTTTTCTTCCTGGCTATGGAAGGGGTTGTAGGAGGCTTTCGAGATGCCGCTTCATTTGAGCACTGCCTTCCATCCTCAGACGGATGGCCAGACTGAGCAGACCATTTAGACCCTCAAGGACATACTGCATGCTTGTGTCCTTGACTTTAGTCACAGCTAGAAGGATCACTTACCTTTGGTGGAGTTTTCATACAACAACAGCTATCACTCCACCATTGGGATGCCACCTTTCGAGGTGTTGTACGAGCAACCTTGAAGATCACCTTTCTGTTGGACTAACCCAGGTGAGTCAGCACTAGTAGGACCAGAGATGGTACGAGATACCACAGAGAAGGTTCAGATCATCTAGGAGTGGATTAAGGCTGCACAAAGCAGGTAGAAGTCATATTCTGACAGGAGATGAAGACCTCTAGAGTTCGAGGATGGCGACCACGTATTTTTATGGGTCTCACCCCGATGAGGTATACAAAGATTTGGATGAGGCAGAAAGTTATCTATGAAGTTCATTGAACCTTTCTAGGTCCTCAGTAGAGTATGTGAGGTGGATTACCACTTTGTTCTTCCACCTCAGTTGCACTGGGTGCATGCCATCTTCCATATATCCCAGCTGAGAAGATACGTGCACAACCCTTATCACATCATCGACCATGGAGAGTTGGACATCGACGATGGGGTGACTTTTATGGAGGTTCTATTAGAGATTGAGGATCAAAAAGAGTGGGTCCTTTATGGATGGTCGACACCTCTAGTGCATGTTCGCTGGTAGGACGGGAACCTCCAAGAGAGCACATGGGAGTGGGAGGCTCAGATGTGTTCTCAGTACCTCCACTTGTTTACCAAGTTTGAGTTGTGGCTTATGGGGATGTAGAGCCCTAAGGTGGGGATAATTTAAAGACCAAGAATTTCCATGTATTTTTTTTAAATAAATGGAAATTTTATGATTCCGCAAAAATTTACGGCATGTGATTCCAAGTCCTGGAGTGCCCGAAATGAATTTCTAAACTTTTTTTCTGGTACATTCAGTAAACGTGTGAGCATGTTTTTTATAACTTTTTAACCGGTGCTCAGAATTGAAATCTGAGGGCACCATTGAACTCGCAACACCTATATTCACTTAAGAAGACTTTTACCTCGACGACAGTTAGTCAAGGGTGAAATTTAGTTTTTGGGTTTTTCATGTAAGAATAAAATAAAAAAAAGTGTATGATTTTCAACACCCATGTGGGTGTTGGGAGGTGGTGTCCACCGAAACTAAACCTCCATGTAGAAGTTGAGGTGTGGGGACCACCAGAACTTAACCTCTCATGAGAGGTTATGGTGGTGGGGACCACCCGAACCATAACCTCCCATGAGAGGTTATGGTGGTGGGGACCACCCAGGACTAAACCCCCCTTTAATTGAGAGAAACTCTCAACCCCCCTCATTAATGTGAAGAAGCATCTTGATTTCCTCCACATTAATTGTGCCATCTTAGTTAATTGGCTTGCCCCCTTTTTAAATTAAGTAACAACATCGTTGGAATTTAGGATGGTTCCTAATAAATGAACCGTCATAAATTCCATGATCATTACATACCTACCCCCTCTCCTATATATATGGATCTTGAGAGGAGGATTTGGGATGGATTCACCAAGTGAAGAAGCGCTGGTAAAGTGACGCGATGCCCAACACTTAGAGGATTACACTCTCTAATGAAGAACGTGTTCTCCAACGAAGAACGCGCTTCCAAACTAAGAACACCGACCTCCTTCGACTTTCTTCCTCTGGACTTATTATGATGTGGGATGTCCTCATCTACGATGAACCGACGCACGAGCACGGGATTGGAGGTGTGTGGAGGACGCGACAAATGACAAAAACTCCATCTTCTTCCTTGTGACTCTGTCGATGTATCAACTAGAGGTAGGGGTTTTATTTACGTGATAATAATTCCCTTGTTTTATTTTGCAGTTTGGGAAAGAATCGTTGCGGGGGTTGTAAAATTTGAAGTTCATCGTTCTTCTTTCTTATTGAGCCAAATGCTACCACCCTAAACACGGAGGGTGTGGGCCAAACCAACATGGCCTGACCCCTCCGCCATTATTCTTTGTGGTGTTATTCGGAATGAAGGAAGGCGAAGAAGACGATGAAGGCGACGAAGGAAACGGCACTGCTGCCTGCGGCCACCGCAACCTGTGCTGCCCCCGCGGTGCTCCGGCCTCCAGGCCGAACTGGCTCCGTGCCCTCTCCGTGCCACACTGCCCCGGGCTGAACCGACCCAGTGCCCCGGCTTGTGCCACCTGCCGGCCGTGCCCCCCCGACCGCGTCACCCGCCGACCGAGCCACCCCGACCCCAGCACCTCGTCCGTGCCGCCCGCCGGCCGCCCCACCCTGGCCGCGTCACCCGCCGGCCGTTCTGCCCTAACCATGCCACCCTGGCCGTGCCACCACGGTCGCGCCACCCGCCGACCTCCCAAAACGGCCCGTTCCCCTTACGGTGCCTCGACCTCCCCATCCCGTGCCCCTCATGGCGCCCCGGCTGAACCGGCACACGCCCCTCACGGAGCCCCGGCTGAACCGGCCCGCACCCCTTGTGGCACCCCAGCCGAACCGGCCCGTGCCCCTCGCGGCGCCCCGGCCAAACCGGCCCGTGCCCCTCACGGCACCCCCACCGAACCGGCTCGCGCCCCTCGTGGCCCCCCGGCCGAACCGGCCCACGCCCTTCGCGGCGCCCCAGCTAAGCTAGCCTGTGCCCCTCATGGCACCCTGGTCGAGCCAGCCCGCACCCCTCGTGGCGCCTTGGCTGAACCAAACCCGTGCCCTCACGACACCCCCACGGCCGAGCCGCCCCGCGACACCCACGGCCTCCGTGATTCCTCGCGGCCCTCTCAGCCTGATGGACCTCCCAGCGGACCGGACCTGAACCAGCGGGTTGGGTCAGGTGGACCCAAACCGGGTCGACCCATTCCAGGTCAGGCCAGGTCGGTCCGACCGGGTCGGACCAGACCCAGGCCTACTACACCCTTTTACTTTCTTTTGGACATATCTTTGGTACCAGACATCCATTTGACGAACCGTCAGTGGCACTAGAAATGTTTGAGCGAGATGGTCCCTTTGAGTATACTCCACTAAATTTTTGGATTAATATGGGAAACGGTCAGGTTGGATCAAGCACAAATCTAAATGGGCCCCCGGGACTAAAAGGCTGATAACTCACAGACCGGGCGTCCATTTGACGCGTCGTCTATTGCGTTGAGACCCCTATGACGTGGTGGACTTTGAGATACTTATTAATGGGACTTCATGACAGTTGGAGTATCGACCAGTAGCTCATGGAGCGGATCCTCCCAGAGACGAGCAAGCGTAGTGCAGAGACCTAGTAGCTGGCTGAGACCTGACGACTGCTGACCTTTTTGACTCGGAGTGACTCTACTAGCCCAGTGGGGAGTGCCTTGGTGTCGCGGCAGACCCACAGTGGAGAGATCCTTGGTTTCGCGACAGACCCACAGTACTCGACAGGAGGAGTACCTCAGCAGGCTACGAGGGGGAGTGCGCTTGGTGACGTGACATACCCATGGTGGGGAGCGTGCTTGGTGACACAGGAGATCCACAGTACTCGACAGGAGGAGTACCTCAGCAGTCCAAAGTTAGTGGGAAGCACTCTTGGTGTTGCGGTAGGCCCACTGTACTCAATAGAAGAGGAGTTCTCCAGCAGTCGAGGTTTCGACAATGTGACTGGGGATGTTACTTGATACTACCCCTAGAATAAAATTTTGGTTTGAACTGAGTCAATTTTTCTATGTTTTCCTCATGATTGTGATAGATCACTTGATAAATTAGGTATATGTATGGGCATATACCTAAGTAAGGTTATATGTTGATTTAATTATTTGTGGTTTATCCTCAGTGGATTTTGTGATACCTAGAGGGTCTTGAGGTCCCTACTGAGTATCATTATACTCACCTCTGCACGGGCTGTGACCACACCTTGTTGTGTTGTATGTAGATGAAAGATAGTGCGGACGGAGGCTGAGAGTACCGGGACTAGACAATACCCGGAGGTGGACCATACGGTATTTCGGTACCTAGAGGAGATGATCAGAAGTGGAGTGCTGAGAAGGCGATCTGTACCTACCCTTCAGGTAGGAACCTCAGAGGACGATCCAGTAGCTGTATTTTCTCTTTCTTTAGTTGTATTGAATTTCAGATGTACTTGTACATTTACTGTTGGGCTTGTATTCTGGACCCTTTTACATTCAGCACTCTTTTGTTATACCATTTACTTGGTGTTACATCCAGCTGTATGCTTGCTTGTGTGTGTGTTTATAGGTTATAAAGGCAATGCCTTCCCAGTTTTAGGGAATTACACCTTTGGTTCTAGTCTCCAGCCCCTGGCCTATGGAAGGTGGGCTTGGTGTAGTCATGACACGGGACCCGGGGGACAGGTCATGACACGGAATTCACATGTAGACAAGTGAGGCATCGTGAAACCAACTCTGCCACTGCTTTCTTCATCCTATTCCATCAGTGTTGATGCTGGAGTTCTTGGTACATATTCTCCACACTAGGATGTACCATCAGAGGGAACGTATGGAACTCCCTCAACACCTCCTCTCGTAGCACCCCCAGCACCATGGTGCGTCTTCTAAAGAGGGGGACGTGATCCCTGACTTCATAAAATCCATCAGGTGCTTGTCCTGAGGATATCTGAGCATGTCAATCCTCGTTGTCAATTTCCCCAAGATGCACCTCCCGAAATCGCTGAAGAAGTGGGGGTGTGATAGTCATAGACTGGAGGTAAGCTACTCCATCTCTATCCACAAAGGATATCTACAATGCGGCTAGCTGCTCTGTCACCTCACTCAACATCTGTAGACCAGACCTACTGCTGAGTGCATCTGACACCACGTTTCTCTTCCCAGGAGTATAGAATATCTCAAAGTCATAGTTTTGGAGGAACTCTTTCCATTATCGCTGTCTTAGATTCAGGGCCTTCTGTGAGAAGATATACCTGAGACTCTTGTGATCAGAGTAAATAGTAAACTATTCAACCATCAAGTAGTGTCGCCACATCTTCAAGGTGAAGACCATTGCTGCTAAATACATGTCATGAGTAGCTTAGTTCTTCTCATGTTGTCTCAATTGTCATGATCCATAAGCAATCACCCCTCACTCTTTCATTAGGAAACATCCAAGTCTGGTCCCTAATACATCACAGTAGACTACATACCCAACACCCTCTTTTGGTAGCCTCAAAATGGGGGCAATCATCAGTCTCTGCCTTATCTCCTGAAAACTCTGATGGAATCTCTCTATCCACACGAAGGACTTTCCATTCTTCGTCAATGCTAACAAGGGTGTTGCAGCTCTATAAAATTTAGGTATGAATCTCCAGTATTACCCAGCCAACCTCGGGAAACTCCACATCTTAGTCACACTCTTGGTTGGATCCCAAGAAAGCACAACCTCTATCTTCACCAGATCCACTGCAACTCCAGCCTCTGAGATAACATCTATGAGAAAGAGGACCTCCTGTATTCAGAACTAGCACTTTGAGAACTTACCATAAAGCCGATGCTCTCGGAGTGTATCCATAACTATCTATAGATGATAGGCATGCTCCTCCTCTATTGCCGAGTACACCAAGATGTAATCAATGAAGACCACCACAAAGTGATCGAGGTATGGATGAAAGATCCTGTTCATGAGTCCCATGAACACTATATGGGAATTGGTCATGCTGAATGGAATAACCAAGAACTCATAGTGGCCACAATGACATCTGAAGGCCATCTTCTGCACATCCTCATCTCATACCCTAAGCTAATGATAGCTTGATTTGATGTCTATCTTAAAAAACCAACGAGATCCCTTCAGATGATCAAAGAGATCATCAATCCTTGGAAGTGGATACTTTTTCTTCATGGTCACCTGGTTCAGGCACCGATAATCTACATAGAGACTCAAACTCCCATTTTCCTTCTTGGAAAACAAAATCGGGGCTACCCATGGAGAAACACTAGGCCTTATGAACCCCTTCCTCTACAAGTCCTCCAGTTGTACTTGTAACTCAAGAAGCTCCATGGGATCCATATTATATGATGGTGTAGATATCGGTTCCATCCCATGGTACAAGTTGATGTAGAATTCCACCTCTCTGCGAGGAGGTAGTCCCCTAACATTATAAGGGAAGACATCAACATACTAGTCTACCACTACAGGATAACTCAGACTCTCAACATCAAATTCTCTAAGGGTAAGGCTAGCCAACTGTTGTGTTATTGGTTTCACCCTCCTATTGGTAAGTCTATATTGTGCTGTAAAGGTTCCCTTCTCACCAATGAAGGAAAAACCTGTCCCATCTTCACAGACACACCGCACTTTTCACCTAATGTAGTTAATCTGAGCATGGACTGTGGATAGCCAGTCCATACCCAAGATGACGTCGTAAGTCCTCAACGTCGCTACTAGAAGATCCCACATGAACCTCTCACCTCCTAGAGTAATCTCACACTTCCATAACCTGTGTGTAATCATCGAATCCCCTCCCGTAGGAGTCTCTATCCATAAGGATCGAGCCAACGACTCCATCAGAATCTCCGAGCCCCGAATGAGGGCAGTGGTAATGAAAGAGTGAATGGAACCTGTGTCTATAATTACTATTTCTAAGGTGAAGTAGACATAGATCACACCTCAAATCATCTTTGGAGTGTCGTGGTCATAAGCCTCAGCTGTCTGGAGTTGAGATCATCCCTTTCCACCTTCTCCCTATGGTCGGGGTGGATCACCTGGATGTGGTGGTGGGAGAACCTCGAATCGCCGCCCACTGCCTGTTGCACAACCATCTCCTATGCCATGTCTTCCTGATACCTGCAGACCTCCTCAATCAAATATTTGCCTCTGCCTTGGCAGTCCCTCGATCGTCTGTTCTTCGTTAGTGCAGCTGGTCGGGCAGTCGTGAGCCATGTGACCCTGTCCGCCTCACGTGAAGCACAGTCTGCTCCTCTACTAGCCTGCTCTACCTTGTGAGCCTTTTACCTTCAACCCTACATCCCGGGGCCGTCCACCAAAAGGTATGGTCCTCTTCGAACTCAGTGTCATATGCCTACTACCATCCACAAATGACTCTTCTACGTGTCTCTCGGTGGTGGGTTTCACTGTCGGTGTGTGCTCAGCAAGGAATATCTCCACCAAGAGTGCTCTCTCCAGCACTCCAGCTTACATAGGGATGCTGAGAGATACCATCGAAGATATGATCTTCCGTCGGAGTCCTTGATTGAAGGTCTGGGCCCTGAAAAAGGGTCCCACACCATGATAGTAGAGTAGTATGAGAGGAAGGTGAACCTCACCGAGTACTGGGCCACGGTCAGGCTGCCCTGCTATAAGTGCAGTAGCTCCTGTATATGTACATAGAAAAGAGTCGTTGGAATGAACTCTTCCCTAAAGAGGTCCTCAAAATATACCGTGGTGAGGGTCCCCTCATCATGTATCTAGAGAATCAGGCTTCACCATCTCCCCACTTTTTTCCAGAAAATACTAGCTGCTAGGATCACCATCTGGTCGGCTGGTGTCCCAACCAGGCGAAAAACATCAGCTACAGCCTCCAGCCAGTCCTCAGCTTCCTGCAGATCCATCTTGGCTCAGAACCTCGGAGGCCTCTATCACTGAAACACATGCAATGCACTCAGTTATCATGCACCATCTGCTTTTGGGGATGATGGCAATGGCTACCCAATGGGTAGTGGTGCTGCTGGTACACCACCCGATGGTGCTACCACCGTAAGAGGGCCCTACACCGAAGCCTCATCACTAGGTGGGCCGTCATCGTGTACTCTCTCGAGAGTTCTAGCTATCTATTTACGCGGTGACATCCTAAAAAGAAACATGTGCTCCATGGTCAAAATTTATACCTGGTGATCTGACTCAAAAGAGATCAAAGTAAAAAAATTTCCAAAAAACAAGCTCAGTGTTTTCATGCACCTATTCGGAAATCAGAATTCAGGGTCCTGGTGTATGGATACGTCAGCCGCCGCACCCACACTAAACTCCATGAATTGAAAACCACACTAAAAACACTTAACACTATTGCTCTATAGGAAAGATCAGAGTCCTAGTTCTTTGGTAGAACCGACTCCTCTGATACCAATTTGTCACGAACCGTCCCCCAGGGCCCGTTCTGTGACTAACCCAATCTTGAATTTCATAGGCCTGGGGTTAACGACTAGCACCGAAAGGCATATCCTTGAAAAATGGGAAGGCATTTCCTTTAAACTTGAAAACACACAGTCCAAGAATAGAATGAGCACAAACCACGTAGTAAACTGCAGTAGTAAAAATATGTGTATTGAAAGTAAAAAGGGTGAGTACTATAAGTAAAGGGGGGCAGAATACAAGCCCAACTGAAAATTACAACTGAAATAGAAAAAAACTCCAAGAATCATCCACCAAGGTTCCAACCTGAAGGGTAGGTACCGCTCACGGTCGGTCATCACTGTGGCATGTCACACTTAAAGGTCCACCTCCGAGCACCATCCAATCCTATCTCCCAATACTGAGTCAAAGTTGTCCACCATTTTCACTAGACACAACAAGGTGCGGGTGATGCCTGTGAAAGGGTGATTATAACCATACTCAGTAGGGACCCCAAGACCCCCAAAGGTATCCCAGAGTTCCAAAAATGAAAAACCACAAATAAAGACCTCAATCACAAAGCGTGAATAAATAGTGATATCACACTGGGTATACAACTCAGAGATCAGTAATATTGATGATTAGTCTTAAGAAATATTATTTTATTCCATTTAGAAGTTCCATAACTAATCCACAAAGAAGTTTTTATATTATCGATCCAATCTTGGATGTAAGTCATTGTTCTATGAAGGGCCACTGTAAGGCTAGTCCTCATCGGGTCACGCTACTGTTGATCCACAAAGGGTCGCTAGAATGCTCATCCATACAGGGTCACTAGAATACTGATCCATGCAGTGTCACTGGAATGCTCATCCACACAGGGTCTCTAGTTTCTAATCATCGATGAGCCTCTCTAAAACCGGTCCTTATCAAGTAGCTATGATACTGATCCACACAGGGTCGCTATGATGCTGATCCACACAGGGTTGCTACTTCTAAGACAACCAGCCACAGGGTTTTCCGCACCTGGTGCACTCAAGTTCGGTAAAATATGCTCCTCAAGATATTGGTAGTACCTCGACTGTCACAAATCTCCCCAAAGGAGTAACCCAAAGGACCAACATGTCGTAAGGGTTCCAATGCGACATACGATGAGTCAATCGGACGACCAGTCTGTGAGTTATAAGCATTTTAGTACCGAGGGACCGATTGGATTCGGGTTCAATCCAACCCTGAATTACTCCAACTTTCTCCAAAATTTGACTGGAGTATAAAAAAAGGACAATATATCTCCAAGGATCCCAACACCACAGAAGTTTCATCAAACGAATGTATGTATTTCAAGTTATGGCATTTTAAGCGAAACTGGGCCTGGATGGGTTTGGGTTTGGTCCGACACGGTTCAGGTCTGACCTGGCCCACCCAAACCGGCCCGGGCCAGCCTGGCCCTGAGGAGGCATGACCCGAAACATAGGGGGCACGGCTCAGCCCGCAGGTGGGGGCCCACATGGGGGCGTGGCCCAGCCCGCAGGGGGGAGGGAACCCATCCCATAGGAGGGTGTAGCCCAGCCCACAGGGGGGGGCACGACTCATCCTGTTGGAAGGTGCGTGGCTTGCCCTAGCTGGCACAAGGGGGGGGGTAATGCTTTATCTTTCTCCCAAATGGATAATCCATTAGGGGATTTGAGTGGCAGCACCACGTGGCGCTGCCTAGTCACCACGAGACCCACAAGGAGTGGGTCTCTCCGGTAACCCAACTCGACCATCATGGCTGAAAAGCCATGACCTCCTCCTCCTGCGGTGCGTGACGATGCCCCACTCTGCTGAATACCACGTCCTAGTGCAGCGGCCTCCTCCTGCGGAACGTGATGGCGCACCGCCTCCACTACGACCGACTATTGTCTGCTGTCTCCATCACCTGCCGGCACTAGTCGCCTGTGCCACCACACTTGTGCCGCCGCACCTGTACCATGCCGGTGGTCTTCCATGGGCCACCGGATGAGATCTGGTGGTCTATTTTTTCATCCGATCGCACCTACAGGCTTCCCGAGTCGTCTCCTTCTCTTCTTGACCCTCAGATTTGGGTTTCATTCAACCTGAAAATTCACCCGCGAAGAACGCAATGATAAACAAGAGGCGAAGGGACCAATCCTTGTTCATTTGGCCCACGCCCTCCACGTTAGCATATTATCAAGGGAGAATATATATGATTGAAAAAATCTTGAAATTTAAACAAGGAAAAAACCATACCTCATGAGTTGTTGGATAGCTCCCCACGTTTGAAGGTGGGTCGGTGTTCGTCGATCCTGAAGAAAACCTCCAACAATGCCGCTCAAATGACGTTTCTGTTCTTGCTTGATGGATCCGTTCTTCGTCAAGGGGCTCCTCCAAAATCCTCCTCTCCATTTCCAATGAAAAAAAACTCATAAGAGAGATAAGAGAGAGGATTTATATTCATAACACATAATTAAGAGAGGTTCATTAATTGTTGCAATTAATGACCCTCTTTAATTTCATGTAGGATGGTTACACATTTTTGTGTAACTGGTCATTTAATGTCCTTTATTAAATGCCCAAACACCCCTTGTGGTCCCTTCCACCGAACCTAAAGAAATGTGGAGGGGGTTTTAAAATAAAATAAATTTATTTTATTAATCCTCCATGGAAACCGAAAAAACTAACTTCTTCTCTCAACCCACTGCGGTTGAGGTTAAGGCTCCCTCAAGCAAATCCCGGTGCTATTAGTTCAATGGTGCCCTCAGATTTCCATTTTGATCAGTGGTTCAAAATTTAGGATTTCCTACTTGCATGTTTACTAAACATACCTTAAGAAAGTTTAAAATTACATTTCGGGCACACCGGGCATCATAATCAAACTCTGTCAGATTTTACAGCCTCAGAATAGTTCCATATAATTAAAAAAAAATACATGGAAAATCTAGGTCTTTACAGTGTGGGAAGAAATTTATATCTTTTCAACCATTGATCGGAATTGAAATATGATGGCACCATTGAACTCGCAACACCGAGATTCTATTAAGGTTGGATTCATTTCGACCGAAGTAGGTTGGGTGAAAAATTTAGTTTTTTCAAATTTTAAGAATTAATAAAATAACAAAATTGTTAATTTAGTTTGTCCTACCATCTCTTGATTGGTGGTGGTGAGGACCATGGAGGTAGTCAGACAATTAATATGGAATATTAAATGCTCGGTTACCATTTGGTTGTGTAAGCACCCCTCGTGCAATTAATGTGGTGCATTAATTACGTCAATTAATGAATCTCATTAATTCCTCCATGCATTACTCACATTTTTCTCCCCCTATTTAAATAGGTCTCGAGGTAGAGTTTTTGACACAACTTCATAAATCGAGGAACCTTTGGAAAAGTGATGCAACACCTTCCACTGATAGAGATGGAATCTCGGGTGAAAACTAACTGGGATCGACCAACGCTGGTGGCTTCATCAAATGTGGTATCTTCTTCAACCACCGCTATGTCTCCAAAGAATCTCGAGGTTGGGATTATCTTTTAATTTAATAAATTCCCACGTTTCTTCCCCTCATTCTTGAATTTTTGGGTGGTTGTTGTGGGAGATTTGAATGAGGTTTATCATTATTTTAATGTGATGTATAAATTATCCCCACTTGTTATAATTCTAACTCAGAGGGAGTGGGCCAAACGAATAAGGCTCGGACCCTCCGCTGTTAGTTTTTCATTGCGTTCTTTAGAGGAGGGTTGTTCCAACATGATAGAACATTGAAACTGAGAGGAACACAATGAGAAAGAAATCCTGAGAGGACCGTAGGTGCATCCAGAAGGAAGAACGGACCACCGAAGCTAACTCAGTGGCCCATAAAAGAAGCGTTGTCATGGAAGCGCTAGCGACCGGTGTCGGCAAACGAGGGCGGAAGCCGAAAACCATCGGTCGTGGTGTAAGAGTGACACAACTTGATTCCAAGGTGGTCAAATAGGTGACCGGAAGTAGACAGTTGCGGAGGTGGAGGCAGCATGTCGTCGCGCACCACGCTGAAGGGAGGCACGACTATGTAGGGGACCCACTCCCTACAGTTCCTGTGGGTGATGAGGCGACACCACCTGGCGCCGCCAATAAAAGAGACGAACGACTCCTTTGAGTCGTTCAAGATTATCAAACCATGAGACCCCCTGAGGGTTGCGCCAGCCGATGGGCTGATCCCACCATGGCCCAGCCTAGCCAGGGCGGGATGGGTCGGGTCTGACTAGACTCGGACCCCTCTCGGGCCCAGATACGCTTAAATAACTGTAACTTGCAAACCAGATGTCCGTTTGATGAACCATCAGCAGATATAGGATCCTTGGAGTGAGATGATCCTTTTGAGATACTCCACATGAATTTCGGAGAAATTTCGAGTTTGTCTGGGTTGGATCGTACTCGAATCCAACCAGGCCCTCAACATTAAAATTCCTATAGCTTACAGACTGAGTGTCCAATTAACGCACCATCTGTTGCGTTGGAACCCTAATGACATGACTGATCATCAGGTTACTTCCTTGTGGAAATTAGTTGCTATTTATGTATGGACAATAACCTAAGGAGTAGAACCACAGTGTTTCTTGTAGTGATATTTAGGATGGCTACTCCCTTGATGAGTCAAGGCACATGTATTCCTTACTCCTATACTCCAGTAAAGATGGGACTCTCCACATCATGATTGCAAGTTTGTTTCCCTATGATTGGTTTTTCTATCTTTGGATTCGGTATTCCCATATTGGACTAGGGCAAGGGTCCCCCATATATAACTCACATAGATTCAGGTACTCCCCTATCGGGTAGAGAGAAAGTCCTCTATGTTAGGAGTAGGTACTCCCCTGTCAACCTAGGGTGTGGGTCCTCCTTATGTAGTGCTACATCAGATTCGGTACTTCCCTACCATTCTAGGGTTTGGGTCCTCTAGCCTGGGATCAGTACTCCCATGATGTACTAGGGTGCGAGTCCCCCACAACAAACAAACTACCAGATTTGTACTCCCCTACTAGGTAGGGTGCGAGTCCTCACATATAGAGATTTTACTTCCCTTCCATATCGTAGTGCAAGTCCTCTATCCTGGGGTTGGTACTCCCCTGACGTACTAGGGCACGGGTCCCCCCCAAAAAAAAACTACCAGAGTTGTACTCCCCTACTAGGTATGGTGCCAGTCCTCATATATGGAGGAATACTCCCTAGTATCTGAAATGCAATGTGGAGCAGGTCCTTCAGGGGAGTTGGATATCCCTCGACTGTAGGACACATTGTGGAAGAGTGGGCCTCTTCACTTGGTTTCCCTTGTTCTTTCCTCGGGCACAAGACCGTGTCTGTGAGACCTCTATTGTCAGGTACTAGAGATAGTTCTAGAAGAAAGTTTCCAATGGAGCACATCCTTTAGGACATTCCATTAGGAATGGTTGAGTTGTACCTGATGGAGTATATCTCTCAAATGAGTGTCATTAGGGATGGCCAGTTCATGGAGCGTGTACTCTTGATCTTTGAGTTATGCTTTTATACTTCTTTGGAAATCCTGGAAATGGCTTGGGGTCGGGGCCTTATGTTTCTTTTTGTATGATATGATTATATCTGGTTTGATCTGTGTCTTTTTCTTTGTGCATTGTTATTGAGATCATGCTTTGTGGTTTTACTTTGTGGAATTCTAAGAGACCTTCGAGGGTCTCAGGGTCCCTACCGGGTATTGTTATACTCACCCATGCACGGGCTTCTCCCACACCTCATTGTGTCTTGTGTAGATGAAGAGTAGTTTGGATGTGATTTGAGGGAGCCAAGACCAGGTGGCACACAGAGGAGACTTGCTGATGTGGAGAGTTGTGGATACAAGCTGCACCTACCCTTCAGGTAGGATCCTTCGTGGATGATCACATGAGATGTTTCTGTTTTTTAGTTGTAGTCGTATCTTTCAGTTGGGCTTGTATTCCAGCCCCTTACTTTCAGTACACACTTATTCTACTATATTTTTTCTTCATGGTTGCATCTTGTTGCATTCTTGTCTATGTGTTTGTACAGGTTTAAAGGGAATGTCAAATCCTCTGATACAACTTTGTCACGACCTGTCCCCCAGGGCCCGTACTGTGACTACCCCAAGCACGCCTTCCATAGTCTAGAATGTAAAGACCTGAAAAATTCAATATAATTTTTTTAATTATTTGGGATTATTATGAGTCTAAAAAAATTGATGGCGTGTGATTCTAAGGCCCGGTGTGCTCGAAATGGAATTTTGAACTTTTTTTTAGGTATGTTTAGTAAACGTGCGGGTGATATTTTTTATCTTTTGAACCAGTGCTTAGATTAAAAATCCAAGGACACCATTGAATCTACAGCACCATGATTCATTTAAGGGAGGATTTAATTCGACCATAGTAGGTTGTGAGAAAAATTTAGTTTTTGGACTTTTTAAAGAAAAGTAAAAAAACATGTAATTGTTATTTTATTTCCTTTTTATCTAATGGATGAGCGGTGATGACGAGACCAATGAATTGTTAATACATTTAATGGATTGACTCATCAAATGCGTAACTCCACCTTTGTGAATTAAAATAGGTTCAGTAATTCATTTAATGAACCTCATTAATTCCTCAATGTTTTACTCACCTTTACCCCCTCATATTTAAATGGAGATCGGGGTGGGGTTTTGGCATGACTTCGTCAAGAGAGGAAACTTTGGCGATGTCCTACGACAACATCCACCTGGAGGACGAGACCAGATTCAGCGAGCAGTGACGGGCACCTCTAAATCACGAACCAATGAAAACGACGAAGGAGGTTCCATTGATCTTCGTCAGTGGACGTCTCATCCAGGTAGGGTTTTTTTGATATTATAGAATTTTTCCTTCCTCATTCTTGATTTATATAAAGAACGTGAATTGACTGAATAATGGGTTGATCCGTGGATCATTCTTTAAACACGATAGGTTGACGCAGGATTACAATTTGGGAGTTATTTCTAAATTCTATGTTTTTTGTTAACACCCCTTGTTAAAACACTAATGCAGTGGGCACAGGCCAATCCGAACAAGGCATGGACCCTCCTCCAATATTGTTTTTCTTGTGTTTTCCATGTGGAGTCGGGTAATGTGATGAAAAGGTAGAGATAAGGGTCACGTAGTGGCGATGGTGACCCGAGAGGCTCGTAGGTGTAGATGACACCAAGAACGAACCACCAGAGCACGTTCGGTGACCCGTATAAAGAACCGTTAGTGCGCCATGCCGGCGACGGACAATGGTGGAAAAAGGAGGCCCGTAGAAACTGGATGCGGGTGGTGGGAAGGCAGTGCACCCTCGCACGCCGAGGTGGCCAGAAGCAGCCGACCCAAGCCGACCACGCGGGAGAGGGGCGGTGCCCACAGGTTCCACTGACGGGCCACAACAAGAGGGGGTGGCGTGTCCCCATGTAGCGCCACATTGGCTGGAGACTGGTCGACCACCTAGTTGACCTTTTCACGTAGTCTTGCAGTGCCTCACCAGCTGGATGAAATGTTCCGGATTCTGTGGGGATAGCAGGAGACACGGTCTGCCTTCAGGAGAACTGGGCCGAATGTGGGCCGGACGAATGGGCTAGACCCGCCCAACGGGTCAGGCCGGGCTCGCAACCCAGCGGGCCAGCGTGGGTGGGCCGAGTGCCACCCAGCGGGCCGAGCCCTACTCGGCGGGACAAGGAAACTGTGGCCCAGGTGCCTGCGAACTAGCCGAACCAACCCCGACGGGCCGGACCGAGTGAACCGGGATGACCCCTAATAGGCCAGACTTGGGCAGGGTTAGGTAGACATTGAGACCTGTTGTGTCAGGTCGGCCTGACCGAGTCGGACCGGGCCCAGACCCAACCGGCCCCCGTATAAAGAAACACCCATAACTGACAAACCGAGTGTCTGTTTGACACGCCATCAGTGGAATTGAGACCCCTTTTTGGGAAGCAGTACCTTTTTCATATTCTGGTGGGCCTGACCGAGCCGGGCCAGACTGAGGTGCGATCACCCCTATTTCACGGAAAGTGGTGTAACTAACATACCGAGCGTCCGATCGACGCACCGTCTATGGCATAAGGACCCTTGTGACAAGGAGGTCCTTTGAAGATACTATAAATTAGTTTTTATGGAGTTTTAATTATGACTTGGGTTGGATCATACTTGAATCCAACCGGTCCCTTTTTACAAAATTGGACATATCTCACAGACCGGGCATCCGATCGACACATCGTCGGTCACATTGGGACTTCTATATGATGGGGCGGTCCCTTGGGTATGATTTTTGTGGGAATTCGTACCGGTTGAAATATGACTGAATGATTCAGGAGCATAATATTTTGGAGATTAGGCATACTATGTGCTGGAATCCAGGGGCTGGATGTGACATGAAGAAGAAGAGCGACCAATACGGGTCAGCATCAGAAACCACAGAGTGGGATGATCGAGTTGTATGATTAATCATCCCTACCTATATAACAGCAACCAATATGGGTTAGAACTAGTGACCAATATGGGTCATCACTAGTGACTGATAAGGGTCAGCACCAGCGACCATTACGGGTTAGCACCAGCAACCAATACAGGTCAACATCTAACGACCAATATGGGTCAACATACAATGAACTATACGGGTCATTAATAGAGTTACTATAGATAAGATGATCTGGATTTACGACTAGTCATCCCTATCCCAGTAACCTTGAAGTTATATTGTTAGAGTGAGCTATCTCTTTTTCTTTGTGCTTCATGATTTAGATCATTCTTGTGATATTACCTTCATGTTATTTCTTTTGATGTTTTCCTTTGTGGATTACTGAGAGACATTCGAGGGTATCAGGGTTCCCTACTATTTTTTTACTCACCCCTGCACGGGTTCCACCCACATGTGTGTGTCTAGTGCAAACTACTAACACTTTGAGGCATACTTTGGATGTTCAGGACTTGGTGGAGCTTGGTGCGACAAGATCAGTCAAGATCCTCTTCGTCGACATTATACTTATAGCTAATATTCTCCAGGTAGATATCCAGGGCAGATGTGACCATTATTTACTTTTTTTTTCAGTTTCTAGGGATTGTATTCTAGCCCACTGTTTTTAGTTTACAGTTGTACTTATGGTTATACTTTACTCTTATGGTTATACCTTACTTTTGTTGGTTTTTTTAATTCAGTTTTCCTTTTTTAATGTGTACATATCTCTAAAGAAATGCCTTCCCTATTCAGGAAAATCCTTCAGGTGTTAGTCACCAACCCATGGCCTATGGAAGGCGGGCTTGGGGTAGTCACGTCCAGGCCCCGTGGGATGGGTCATAACAAAGTGGTATCAAAGGGCGGTCGATTCTACCAGAAAAAACTAATAATATACTTTTATGAGGAAATGGTGTAAAGTGTCTTGAGTTCGGTTCTCAGTACAGGGAGTCTAGTGTTGGTGTGGTGGCCGATGTATCCATACACGAGGACCCTAAGTTCTATTTTCTAACTCAGTATATGAAAACAATAGTTGCTAGTGTTTTGAAAAGTTTTATTGATATTTCTTGAGTCAGATCACTAGGTATAACTTATTGACTGTGGCACATCTGTTTCTTATAGGATGCTTCCACAAAGAAATCCAACTAGGATTCTGGTTAGAGATCGTGACAGTGGCCCACCGAGGGATGAGGCATCGGTACAAGGACTACTCACAATGACAGAACCTTTGGGTGGTGTACCAGCAGCACCACCACCCGTTGGGAAGAAGATGCTACTAGTGGAACATGAACGCTGATTGAGCGCATTTCATGAGTTCCAGAGATATAGGACTTTGAGTTTTTGAGGCTAGATAGACCCCTAGGTAGTAGAGGACTAGCTTGAGGCAGTTTCGTGAGTCTTTCTCTTAGTAGAGACACCTGCCGAGCAGATGGTGATCTTGGACACTATCCTTCTTTAGGGCTCGACATGATGATGGTGGAGATCAATGATCTAGGGTTATGAGGAGATGACCCTCACATGGCTGGATATTGAGATCCTTTTTAGGGAAGAGTTTGTGCCAATGACACTACGCTATGTGTGTATTTTGGAGCTACTACATCTACAGTAGGGAAGCCAGACTGTGGATCAGTACTCGGCGATATTTACTGACCTCTCCCGATACTCCACCAACATGGTATGAGACCCTTACTTCCGGAACTAGACCTTTGAGCAGGGGATCCAATGAGAGATCAGATATGTGTCAGTTTATCTCAGCATCCTGATGCATGATGGGGTGATAGAGTGAGCTTTGTTGATAGAGAGATTCCTTGACGAGCAGGCACCGACATTGAGAGACGCTACTGGACAATAGGTAGCAGAGTCATCTTCAACTATTAGTAGACAGATTACGCAGAAGCCCTAGTGGGCTAGAACTTCCTGAGGGTGACCCCGAGACGCAGGGTCAGAGGTGCAAGGTATGAGAGGCCGAGGGAGCCACCAATGAGGCATGATTTGTTTTTCCTACAGGGGACAGGGTCACAGAGCTTGTGACTATCCGACTCCCCATGCGGATGATCGGAAAATGGTGGAGGGGCCACTGAGGCAGCAGTAGTGACAGGATCCTGAGAGACAGCCAGGTGGTGGATGAGGCAGGGGAGCAGGATGTGCAGTGGTAGGTGGTTGGGGTCACCAGACACCACCACCACCACTCCGAGGCAGTCTACCATGAGCTCAGGGAGTTGGTGGATGGGGACAGGCCCAACTACAAGCATTAGAGGCTCACGATCCTAACATACTTAAGATTATACAAGGTATGATCTGTATCTTCTCTACTTTAGAAGCAGTGCTTATCAACACAGGTGATAGAAATTATTTCCTTACTATGGACTTAGTTTGGGACTCTGAGATTCCAACTGAGATTTTAGCTCGACCTTTGCATTTGGATACTCCTATGAGAGGCAATTTAGTGGTCACACACTGGTGCCGACAATGTGATCTTACTCTCAGAGTAGAGAGTTTCAGATTATATCTTATAGTAGAGGCATTGAATCCCTACAATGTCATTCTAGGCATGGAATTACTATCAGCAGTTCACACATAGATTGAATTCTTGAGATGTACAGTGCGATGTACGCATAGAGATGGAGGACAATTTTCTTTTATTGGTGAGAAGGAAAACAGAGTAGCACGAGATGGACTTGCGGTCAAGAGGGTGCATCCGATTACATATCAGCTGGCTTACATGACCTTTGACACAGTGGGTGAGGTGAGTCCACAGTTTCTAGTAGTGGTGGAAAAGTATGAGGACGTCTTTCCAAAATATTTCCCAGGACTACCTCCTCATAGATAGGTAGACTTCTACATTGACTTGTTCCCATGAACATCACTGATATCTACACCAACATATCAGATGGCCCCTACAGATCTCCGAGAGCTGAGGGTACAGTTGGATGAATTACAGAGGAAGGGATTTGTAAGGCCTAATGTTTCTACATGGGAATCCCCAGTGTTGTTTTCCAAGAAGGCAGACAGAAGTTTGAGGCTATGTGTGGACTTCCAGTGCCTAAATCAGGTGACCGTGAAGAACAAGTATCCTCTACTGAGGATTGGTGATCTATTTGATCAATTGAAAAGAGTGAAGTGGTTCTCTAAGATAGACCTCAGATCAGGCTATCATCTGCTCAGGGTACGAGATGAGGATGTACCGAAGACAACCTTCAGATGTCGGTATAGACATTACAAGTTCTTGGTGATGCCTTTTGGCATGACCGATGCTCCAGAAGTTTTCATGGGGCTCATGAACAAGATCTTTCAGCCCTACCTCGATCGATTTTTGGTGGTCTTCATCGACAACATCTTAGTGTACTCCGCATATGAGGAAGAGTATGTTGTACACTTTAGGATAGTTATGGACACACTCTGGGAGCACCAGTTATATGGGAAGCTCTCGAAGTGTGAGTTATAGATACAAAAGGTCCAATTATTAGGACACATCATCTCATAGGTTGGATTTGCAGTGGATATATCGAAGATGTAGGAAACACTTTCTTGGGATCCACCCAAGAGTGTTATTGAGGCACGAAGCTTCCTTGGATTAGCAGGCTACTATTAGAGGTTCGTACCTGATCTATACAGATTAGCAGCACCTAGTACTGCCTTGACGAAGATTGGGAAACCCTTTATGTGGTCAAAGACATGCCAAAAGAGATTTCAAAAACTGAGGCAGAGCTTGACCAGTGCTCCCATCCTGAGGTTTTCAGAGGAG
Organism: Viscum album; assembly: GCA_963277665.1. Taxonomy (NCBI): domain Eukaryota; kingdom Viridiplantae; phylum Streptophyta; class Magnoliopsida; order Santalales; family Viscaceae; genus Viscum; species Viscum album. The sequence continues at coordinate 1,060,700,306 of OY728133.1, forward strand.
GGCACTGACTATGTGGTTTATTGTGATGCATCAGGGACTAGACTCGATTGTGTCCTAATACAGGATGATGAAATTATTTCTTATGAATAATGATATCTGATTCCTCATGAGAAGAATTATGCGACTCACAACTTGGAGTTGGTAGCAGTAGTCTTCGCATTGAAGATTTGGTGACACTAATTGATGGGCGAGCAGTTCATTGTTTACTCAAACCACAAGAGTCTCAGACATATCTTCAAAAAGAAATTTCTGAATATGAGATAGTGATGTTGGATAGACTTCATTCAGGAATATGAATTTGGGACAGTCTATATTCATGGGAAGGGGAATGTAGTGGCATATGGACTAAGCTGGAGATCGATTTTGCAGCTATAGAATGAGGCTTTAGAGCAGTTAGCCTCACTTCAGATATCCATCATGGATAGAGACAAGACAATCTACCTCCAGTCAATGGTATTTTTCCCTCCACTCCTTTAGTGAGTTAGGTAGGTGCAGCTTGGAGGCATCACCTATGAGTCTACACGTGCTCAAATATCCTCATGCCATGCACATGATAGATATTATGAAGGTGGGGAGCAATATACCTTTTCAGAGGACATGCAGTTGTACCAATGGCGCTAAGAGAGGAGGTGTTGATGTAATTCCATACATCCCCCTTGGAAGTACATCCATAAATTATGAATATATATCAAGACCTCCGACGTCAGTACTGGTGGACAGAGATGAAGAAATATTTGGCAGAGTTTGTTTCTAGATGCCTCACTTGCCAGCAAGTGAAGGCTGAGTACCAGGTACCGGTATGCTTGATAAAACCCCTAGAGATACCAGAGTGGAAGTGGGAAGGGATATTGATGGACTTCATGATGGGGTTACCACATATGTCTAGACGGAACGATACCATCTGGGTGATTTTTGACCGACTCACCAAGTCGGCCCACTTTCTTGCTATTCGAGAGAAGGGTTTGGTAAAGAGCTTGGGATGTCTCTACATTCAGGAGATCATGCGACTTCACAGGGAATATTTGAAAATAGTATTGGACCGTGATGCATGCTTCACATCCCCAGCTGTAGAAAGGATTACAAGAGGATTTTGGGACTTAGCTTCACTTGAGCATAGCTTTTCACCAGTAGACAGATGGTCAGACTGAGCGGACCATCCAAAACATGAAGGAAATGCTTAGTGCATGTGTCCTAGATTTTGACCACAGTTGGGAGGACCACCTACCCTTGCTGGAGTTTTCTTACAACAACAAATGTCACTCTACCATTAGCATGACCCCTTTTGATGCATTTTACGGATGACCGTGCAGATCACCCTTATGCTGGACAGATCTAGGAGATCCAACACTCATGGGCCTAGAGATGGTACATGCCACCACTGAGAAGGTTCTGGTTATCCGAGAGCAGATGAAAACTACACAAAGCCGACATAAGTCCTATGCTGATAGGTTGTAGAGACCTCTAGTGTTCTAAGAGGGGGACCATGTATTCTTGAGAGTCTCCCCTCGATGGGGAATACAGAGATTTGGCCAAGGTGGAAAACTTTCAATGAGGCTTATCGAACCATTCCTAATACTTCAGAGGATTATAAAGGGGGCGTACTTCTTAGAACTTCCCCCACAGTTGGAGAGGGTTCACAAAATCTTCCATGTATCCCAACTGAGGAGATACGTGCATGACCCATATCACATCATCGACCATGGCGAACTAGAAATTGACGCTCCGAGATAGACTTTGGAGGTTCGGGACTTGGTGAAGTTTGGTGTGATGGGAGAAGTCAAGATCATCTTCTTCGACTTCAGACTTATAGCTACTACCCTCTAGGTAGAGATCTAGGGCAAATGTGACAGTTGTTTTACTTTCCTTCAGTTTCTAGGGCTTTTATTCTAGCCCACTGTTTTTAGTTTTCAGCTGTACTTGTGGTTGTACTTTACTCTCATGGTTATACCTTAATTTTTTTGGTTATTTACTTCAGTTTCCATTTTTGAGTGTGTACATATCTCTAAGGAAATGGCTTCCCTGTTCGGGAAAAGCCTTCAGGTGCTAGTCACCAACCCTTGACCAATGGAAGGTGGGCTTGGGGTAGTCATGTCCAGGCCCCGTGGGATGGGTCGTGACATCAACACTCAGCTAGTTTTATTTAAAAGTATTATTTATAAAATAATATACTATCATAAAACATAAAACTCATTAGAAACAAAGGAAATATGATTTATGAGCATTAAAACAAGGAGGTTCCAATAGTTATTAAATTTTATTTCAATATCATTAAGACATGAGTTACATAAATTAGTGTATTCATCCATAAAATAAACCATGGAAATTTATGCTTCTAGATGATATCTATCATGAAAATACCATTTCAATATAATCAAGTATGTTTATAATGGATACATCTACCTAAATTTCATGGATCTATTATCAATGACTTTTCTAGTTGAATATACGGTCAAGAAAACCATGACATCAAAAAAATATAGTTGAATTATTTTCTCTAAATGACATAGACTAAACACAATCTTGTCCTATATATTTTTAAAATCACTTATGTGATGACTTTTTGAATAGATCTGTCTAATAAAATTATAAATTCAATCAACGGCTCAAAAACATGGGTAGGAAAACAATCATGAATTATAATTGGAGTTAACCATTGGAGTAGAATATGATTATCTTTCCTTTTTATCCTCTATAATGTTAAGTTCGCCAGATTGACACACTTAAAATATTATAATAATAAACATAAATCTCCTTTACTCTCTTCAAAATTCATAGAAATAACTTTATCTTTTTTACACACTGTGTACTATGTAGTAGGAATATATTCCTTATTACCCTCACCCAATTATAAATATAATGTTTTTCCCAATCCTATTTCTTATAAATCATGTCAAGTATTGGAAATTTCCATTGATTTCCCCCTGATTCACAAAATGATACATAATATATTATCACAACTATTTTTTCTCAATGTGCATCGTATCCAAATTGTTCCATAAAATATTATCTTTCTAATATATTAATTAAAAGAAAATACTTCATCGTAGAAAGAAAGATTCCAGTTGTTATAGAGATTATTCTCCTTCAAAACCAGATCATACATGGCCAAATAAGAAACATCCTCCACATTTATCCTTTTCCCAACATCTTCTGCATCAATCCTCTTCCTGATTTTAGATTAAACCTTAACCTCAACTCTTTTTTTCGAGCAAACCTTTAGGGTGACATCCATGGCTATATCACTAACAAAAACTTTCTTCCCCTTCGATTTGATAAAATTTTCATCCTTTAAAGCCATTGAGATCACTAGGCTTAAGGTTCTTCAAGTTTGAGAAGAACCACATCCTGTTCATAAGCCATCCCCATAATATAAATAATAAATAATAATTAATAAAATAAATTACAAATTAAAAATTTAAAAATAAAAACTAAAAATTATTAATAATATTAATAGTATAATTAAAAATTAATCACATGATTAATTATAAATTATATAATTAATTATTAATAATAAATAACCAAAAAGAAAATATAATTAGCAATTAATAATTATTACCTTAATTAATAATATAATTAATAATTTAAAATAGTTAAAAATTAATAATTAAAAATTTAGAAAAGTCCAAGTATAAAGTTGAAAATACTAGCATATTTATTAGAAATTTTGTGCGTCCTCTTATGGGGATGTCACATGACTTTTTAAAATAAAAAAAATAAAAAAAGGAGAGGAGTTACAAGATTTAATAGGCGGATGGTTTTTTGAGCAAGGTGAACAGTTTTGCAATGCTGTGCAGTGTGACTCTCCCTCTCTTCTTTTAGAGTAGTGTATTTATGGTTTTAGGAAGTGTTTTTTAGATCTATAATCGGTGAAATTCCTCTAGTCTGACTGGATTTCATCTATAGTGCTATTTGATTTGATCCTGGTGTTTTTCATCTACACCTTTTATTTGGAAAGTGAACACCTTCTCTACTTGGTCTAGTTTATTTGGGTTTATTTATCAGGCTACATTATTTATTTTAGGCTGCCTTCAGACTACATCTAATTTGTGTATTTGATCCAAAATTTTATTAGGGTATTATTCTTGAGATCTCACCCATATTTGGGAGTCTCTTCTTAATACTCTTGATTATTAGTGGGACCTTATTTTTGGACTAGCTCTCTTTGTTTTTACCTTTTGTGTTTTCTATGTTAAAAATTCATGATTTTAACATTTATTTTTTCTACGCAAATATTTTGTCACTACACATCTGCTTTAAATTTTTAGGATTTTTCAAAGGGAAAGAAAATCTATTTTCAATGCGTGTTCATTTTCGTGTTCATCAGTTTCCATCTTTCCCAACATATGGTATCAAAGAGTTTGTTTTTTTAAAATAAATAATGGAATTGAATTATAGTCAGATGATTTTGTTTAATGATACCAACTACCATATACGGTGATTAAAAATGAAGGATCTAATTTTTTTCAAGAGAATGCATCTTCCCGTGTTTAGTATTTAGAATCCACAAAGAATTTATGATGAATAATGAGAGTTTGATCATGACATAGTTTGTGATTTCATTATTTAGTGGTTCAAAGACAACATGATGAACCATATTGTCAACATCTCTCACACTAAAACTTTTTGGGAGAATCTTGAGAGTACCTATGCTTCCAAGATATGAAATAATAAATTATTTCTCATAAAAAAAGTGATGAATTTTAGGTAAAAATAAGGAAAGTCTATTTATGAATATTTGAGATAATATCAAGGATATTTTGATCAATTATCTAGTATGATTATTACTTTTTAATATGAGATTTTATCATTTTTTACTTAATAATTTACCCAATTATTTGTGGAATTTATATGTTACTATAAATGGTTTTGCTCCTAATGGTAATGTGAAATTAATTTATGTTAATTCTATTGTCTTTAATGAATAGGTCAGGAGATATAATCAGGATAAATCTTCTTTGAAGCTTTCATCCATATAGAACAAAGGGAGAAGTCAGGAAAAGAATCAAGGATAAAGGAGTCAAGGTAAGAGAAATGGAAGAAGTAAATCCATGTTGAATCAAAGAGAGTTTGAATGACATCATTGTGGTAAGAAAGGACATGTTAAGATGTTTTTATATCAGCTTAAAAGATAAAACAAAACAAAAAAAAATCAATAGAATAAAAATTTCAATGGAGATGATCATATCACCACCACTATAGAGGGGGATAATATTATTGTTTGAGGCTCTATTAATATTTATTTTGATGATTATTTCTGGGTTTTTTATAGTGGTTCTTATTTTCATATGACATCCAGGAGAAGTTATTTATTTCTTACAACCTAGGTAATTTTGGGATTTTGAAGATGGGTAATGATGGTCATGTTAATGCTGTAGGCATCATGGTTATTTTTTTGCAGACAAACATAATCAGTAATATGATTTTTACTAATGGTCAACATGAACCTAGGGTTTGTATGAGTCATATTTATACCATAGTTCTTGATAATGAAGGTTTTATAACTACATTTTGTGATGTTCAGTAGAATATTTCAAAAGTTTCCTTGATTGTATCTCAATGGAATAAGTAGCCAGGTTTGTATTGGACTAGAGATTCTATTTCTTATGATACTTTTGGCATTGTTGAGTTCAGTTTTTCTTCCAAGTTATGGAATAAGAGGCTCAACCAAATTAGTGAGAAAGGTCCTAGTTTTTTGGACAAGATAAATTTTATTCCATGTTTAAAGGGCATAAAATTGGACACATGTGATCACTATTTAGCCAAAAAATAAATCAGGGTGAGATTCAGCAATCATCCTTTTCATAGGAAGTCATAGGTACTTGAATTTGTACATTTAGACATTTATGGTCTATTGAAATATAAGACCTTTAGTGATAGTATTTACTTTGTGATGTTTATTAATGACTACCCATGCAAGCTTTGGTTTTATATTTTGAATCCCAAAATTCAGGTGCTCAATGTTTTTAATCAATTTTATGTTTCAACTGAGAGGGAATTTGGCAAGACATTGAAATGTATTCATATTGAAAATGGGTGGGAGTATTATGGTCTGTTTGATTATTATTGTAGGAAGGATAATATTCAACATCAGAAGAATCCTCCTTATTCACCTTATCTAAATGGTGAAGCTGAGCGAATGAACATGAATTTGTTAGAAAGTGTTTTTTATTTGATTTCAGAAGCAAAGTTGTCTAGACATTTTTGGGATGGGGGTTTATTTACTACTTCTTATATTATCAATTTATCACCTCCGGTTTATTTTCTTATTGACACTCTCAAAATATTTTGGTATGGTAAAGAGATCAAGTATGATCACTTATGTGTTTTTGGTTGTAAGTATTTTTTTCATGTGCTTAGATATGAGAGATATAAACAGGATGATAAGTCATGATAGTGTATTTTTATTGGATATGGACACGATGAGTTTGGGTATAGGTTCTACAATCCTTCTTTGAAGAAACTTGTCAGAATCCATGATGTAGTGTTTATTGAGGATCAAAATATTGAAAATATTGGCAAGGGAGAAAAATATACTTCTCCAAATTATGATGGCTTTTTAATTCTTGAGCTAGTTTCTGATTCACATTTACCACATATTGTTGATTCTGATGATCGTGTTGATGTGAAGAATGATATTTAGGGTGAACAGGTTGGAGTTGATCTTTCTGATGAACCTTTTGTTTTTTATGATTTGGTTCTATGGGTTATTAATGAACCCATAATTCCAATATGGAGGTCATCTCCTTATTGTACTATTTCTACTTGGTGTTCACTTCATGAGTATATGCTCTTTAATGAAGGTAGATAAAAAAAATATTTTGATAAGGCAATTGAAAGTGATTAGAAGGATATATGGGTTGTGACAATGGATGATGAGATGAGATAATTGCATGAAAACCATACAATTGAGCTGGTGAAGTTACCTACAAGTAAGAGAGCTTTGAAAAATCAATGGATTCATCAGATTAAAAATGAATAATTTAGTTTTGTTCTATGATACAAGGAAAAATTAGTATTTAAAGACTTTTTTCAGAAGAAAGGTATTGATTTTGATGATATTTTTTCACCTATTTTCAAAATATCATCCATTAGAGTTGTTCTTGGTTTGGATACTAATTTGGATTTGCATTATTGAGCATATTTATGCGAAGAAAACTTTCCTATATAAAGATTTATAGGAGGATATTTATATGGAGAAACCGTATGGTTTCATTGAAACAGGTGAGGGAATTATGTCTGCAAGTTAAAGAAGGGTTTGTATGGTTTAAAGAAAGCTTTTAGGTAGTGTTATAAGAAGTTTTAATCTTTTATTTTTCATTAGGGGTTTAAAAATACATCTTATGGTCATTGTGTTTTTGTTCAGATATTTACTGATGTTTATTTTATTATACTATTATTTTATGTTGATGATATGTTTATTGTTGACCATGATGCTTCTAGAATTGACAGATTGAAGAAGGATCTTGGTCAGTGTTTTGCGATGAAAGACTTGGGGACAACATGAAAGATTCATGGCATATAAATTTCTCATGACAGAAAGTATAATAAATTGTGGTTTTTTAGGATATATATGTTGAGAAGGTTCTTCATATATTTTGTATGGAAATAGAGAAAGTGTTTAGTAAATTTTAGGATTTGTACTAGTCAGTATCCTTCTACTAATGAAGAGAGATAGAAGAGATTAATCACATACCTTATTCATCTGTCATTGGATGTTTGATGTATGTGATGATATGTAATATACCTGATATAGCTCATGAAATCAGTTTGGTAAGTGATTTTATATCTAATTTAGGGGGAGAGTATTATAAATCAGTGGAATATATATTTCGTTATCTTCATGTTCTTTTGATCTAAGATTGTGTTTTAGAAATGAGGAACCTATGCTTTTTGACTTTATAGATTTAGATATAGTAGGGGATATGGATACGAGGAAGTCTACTTAAGGATATTTGATCACTTTTGCTGGGAGATTTGTATCTTGGTAGTCTATATTTTAGATATGTGTTGTTTTATATATCATAGAGTCCGAGTTTATTGCAACTACAAAGACATGCAGAGAATTATTGTGGATGAAAAAATTTATCCGAGAGTTCAATTTTAATAAAGATAGGTATGTTTTATTTTTTCATAGTTAGAGTGCTATTTGTTTTGGAAAAAATTCAACTTTTCATAGCAGGTTGAAACATATCGATGTTCTGTATCATTGGATCTACAACATCCTTGATTTGAGATAGTTAAAGCTCGAGAAGATCCACATAGATGATAATAGTTCATACATATGACCAAGAGTTTACCCATAGGTAAATTTGAGACTTTATGACTAACTTTTGGGTTAGAGTGAATCCCCAATTGAGTCATAGGGGGAGTTTTTTGGGCATCCTCCACTCATGGGGATGTTATATGACTTTTTAAAAGAGAAAAAAGGAAAAAAATAGAAGATGAGTTATGGGATTTAAGATGCAAATGATTTTTTTGAGCAAGGAGAACCATTTTTTAATGCAGTGGGGCATGAATCTCCACATCTTCCTTCAGAGTAATGAAGTTAGGGTTTCAGGTAGTGGTTTTTAGATCTGTAACTAGAAAAAAAATTTGGACTTGTTTGCATTCATTTTTGGTGATCATTGATTTGATCCTGATGTTTTTCATTTGTACCTTTTATTCAGATAGTGAACATCTATTCAATAGAGTTGGATTTATTTGGGTTTCTTTATTAGGATGTGTTCTTAATTTTAGGATTCTTTCATAATAAATATGTTTTTTTGACTTTGATACGCTATTTTATCAGAGTTTTATTATTGAGATCCTACACATATTTGGGAGTATTTGCTTTGTACTTTTGATTATTAGTGGATTCTTCTCTCTGGATTAGGTATCCTGGTTTTTATTTTTTGGGTTTTCTAGGTTAATTTTTTTTGTGTCAACATTTATTTTTTCTACACATATATTTGGTCATTGTGCATCCAATTTATTTTTTTAGGTTTGTTTGAAGAGAAAGAAAATTTATTTCCACTGTCTGTTTGTTTTTTCATTCATTTGTGCATTTGTTGCTTACCAACAAGAAAAAATGAAAATATGAGATCAAACATGAAAGAATTTCCCTCATCAGCATTAAAAATATTATTAATATAATTAATAATATGATTAAGTGGACAATGTCATGGTTGAGTGACAGTGAAAGTGTCACATTTGAGAGTTTTGATGATCAAATTACAACATGTAGTAATTTGACATTCATACCTGGTGTGTTGGTTCATGTTAGTGTGGCCGAGATTCCATGCTTGTAAAGGTATATTCACCACCCATTATCTATATCACTCTAAAAAAAATTCTCTATGGTTTGGATCCCTTGTAATATTGGTTGTGCCATGGAAGGAAGACCACCCATGCTCTATTCCTGCTGCTTTTGCACGAACCCACCTTAGTGGACCCCTAGAACCACATAAATTGATCTATAACTGACCAGTTAGCCTTTAAAATGTTCCACGAGGTTCAATTATGGGATTACGCCGTCCAAAACCTGGACTTAAATCAGTTTTTCAATGATGATATGGCATGTACGACAGCACTCATGACGAGGGTTTTCCTGTCAGGGTATTCCAATGGGTTTAAGAGCATCAAATCTCTAGTGGACATGGGCTGTATGAGTGGGATGTCCCCTATGGATATCATAATGGATCACCCGTACCTAAAGGACATTAATTTTGATTGGCCAAACCATTTCTTCGTGAACCAAATATGCTCTATGTATTCCATATTCTTTTCTAAATGATTTTGGCATGATCCTTGTCATTCTTAATATGGGTGTGTAAATGAATTTTGATAAAATATTTTTCTTCCCTTTGTTTTTTTAAAAGGAATTGTTTTTTAAAACAGTAAGAATTAATTTATTAAAATGGTTTTCGAATCATGGTTTTTATGGAAAAGGTTCTTTGGAAACTGGTTATAAAATGTTACAAGCCCTTTGAAATTATTTTAATTATTCACTACATGGGAGATTTGGGTACCTAAATGGGGTATATTGTTGCACCTTATCCTTATTCTGTGTCTCGAGGGAGGGGGGTCACTCATGGGTGTTCCTCTATTCTCTTGGCCCATTTTTCTAGGGACTTGATTATCTGACACTATTGGGGGTTCATCCCTAAGGTGTTCTTCCATTCCTTAAGGCATGTTTTTCTAGGGACTTGTTTAGTGCACACTAGTTTTGTATTGATTATTAAGGTATGAGAGACCTAGATATCCTAGACCTATGTTATCCTAAGGGTGATTTCGATTGTTCTTACTTGTGCTTTTTTGAATTGATATGGTATATGATGCATGATTTGATAAATTTCAAATGGTTTATTTGAAAAATTTTCTTTCAACTATTTATAGGGAATATGTTTTAGAACTATGAAAAAAGGAAAATGTTTTACCATGAATTTAATATAAATGTGAAAACAATTTTATCATGCCATTACTTTTATATATTGAGCATATTGGGGTTATTTGATAGAGAATTTCTATGGAACACTGGAGTGGGATCCTATTAGGATTGTTTTTCTCACATAATACACACACCCATTGGGTGTGTAGACCTAGATTAGTTTGATGCTGGAAATGGAAATACACTTCGGTGAGGTGGTGAGGTCTCCTGTCAGTTGAGGATGGGTAGTTGGTGGTGAAACAATGTGATGTTTCTAGAATCTCACATATAGTAGTCATTGGTAGTAGTGTTTCCTTTTAATTTTTTTCTTGGACATGTACCTTGTGGCATCCTTCCTTTTTCTAACATAAACTTTCATTACATTATACAAAACCGAGGATCTTTAAGGTTTAGTGTCTTGGAAACCAGGAACTTAATACATGAAAACATAAAAAATTATTCTTAAAAACTTGAATGGCTTTTCCTTATGTTCATACTAGGTTCATTACTGCATATCATAACCTGAGGATATACATCAAAAGAAAGGGTGAGAAGACGGCCCAGTAAGGGAAACAAGAGAAACATTTTACATGTGAACCTGAGATACATCCATAAGGTCATGATAAATAACTTTAAGGAATGAGAAATAGATCATGAGGAATATCATAATAAAAATAATGTGTTTCATAACTTGAATATGTGACTACAAAATTTAATATTGATAATCATTTCTGTTTCACCAAGGTCCATCCCCAAGGTGTCATTAAAAATTACCAAGGTTATTCACCAAGGCGTCGTTAAAAATGGTCATCTCTAGAGATTACCCAATGCATTGAAGAAATATCAGGGAACACCCTTAATTTGTCTTTATTATCATGTAATCCACATATATCATCATCAATAATTTCATAAACAACCCATATAACATAAAAGAAATGGGTTTCATTTCATAATCATAACGTTTTAAAAACTGCTTTAAAGACATGATCTTTATGTCACTTTAAACCCACGGAAAGGGAAAGCAGGTCTCATGCATGTAAATCCCAGAATTCAAAATATAACATTTTGGTATATATGTGAATACCCTTTTAGAATAAATAGCTTTGAGTATTCACTTAATAAAATAAATGAATTTGAGAATAAGAGAGAGACATTTTGAGACTGAAATTCTGCAGCATAACGGCTATGTTATGAGGTTTTAGAAAACATTGAAAAGAGAGGGGACATGGGTCACCCACTCATAAATGATATATAAAACAGTAGGGGGACAGAATATAAAGAATTTAAGAACATGGTAATGAAATTTTAAGGATATACCATATGAAATTAAGAACATGAATGGAAGACAAAAATAAGATTTCTCGTATGAAAATTTGGCAGCTTAACGGTGTCACTTAAACTTCAAAAAAATGAATTGACGAGATAAAATAGGGTATCTCATTATATGAACATAAAATATCAGTATTATAGATATATAGATCATACCACAACAAAATAAAAAGGAACTTGAAAGACTTGACATGAAAGTATAACTTTGAAAAATGATAAAGGTGAACGAATCCCTTAAAAATTCGGCAGCCTAACAGCGTCATCTAAACTTCAAAAAAAATGAATTGATGAGATCAAATAGGTTATATAATCATATGAACATAAAATATCAGTATTATAGATATAGATATCATACCCCAACATAATAAAAAGGAACTTTAAATACTTTACATGAAAGTAGAACTTTGAACAAATGAGAAAGATGAAAGAATCCCTTAAAAATTCAGCAGCCTAACAGCGTCACTTAAACTTTCTTAAAACGAATTGATGAGAGAAATAGAGGGTATCTCATAATATGAACATGAAAAGGTAAGTAATAGGAATATAAAAGAACATCCTCCAACATAAGATCATGGAGCATAAAATAAATGGCATAAAATAGATTACTTGAAAAGAAAGAGAGAGGTAGGATCCCCTACCTTAAACGTAACTCTTAAAACTCAAAGGTTGGGACTTTGAGAGGCTTGAGGGAACCTTGGGAGGACTACATGGGAGGTAAGGAGACCAGAAATTCGTTTAGAATGATTTTTGAGTCTAAAGGATGAGAGAATGTCTTGGTATTTATAGGGAAAGTGAGGGGACAAGGCATTAATGGCCAAGGGACACCTCATCGGTGGTATTGGAAAAACCATGGGATTGCCCATGGTATTTGCCCATGGTATTGGACACTTGGGACACCTCATACAATAATTCATCCCCTTTAGATGTACATCCCTTAAAATATCTCATGGCATCATCATGATGCAGTCATGATTTCATTAAACTTACCGAAACCCTAAAACTGTATTTTTTACTATTCACTAAAAATTCTTTTTTTTCCAGAAAAATCCCCAAAATACACCATAACATAATATCGATGCTCTGAATTCAAAAATGAACTCCATTTTATAAAAATAATTTTCTAAATATTTTTAATTTAAGTTTTAAATAAAAAATACTATTCACCAAAAAAAACTAATACTTGACTATTAATTAATGAAACAGTTATTTACCTATTTTATTGAATCACACTACTTAATAAAGGTGCATAAATTATATTAATACTCTCTTTAAGTGATATTACTAATCCATTTGGTCACATTACTAATCCTAAGCATAAAATCACTATTCATAAAACACTATTCACCAAAAATTAAGTTGATCTTATTAGACTCTAAATTTCGTACTGAACACATTTGTAGAAGACCATTTTTTGAAAACCAAAACACATCATTAATTATTTAAGGTTTATAAAAATATTTTAAAAATATCCTTTTTTTTCAAATATACATCCTCAAATTATCCGAACATTTGAAATTTCACAAACTTCACTAAAGGAAGAAATCTCAATTTTATTCATCCCAAAGGATTACACAAAGAAGCTACGGTCTCATCTCATAGACCCTTATAACACCAGAATATGACCTAAGTGTAATGTGTGCTATGGTGAGAGAATCTGAGGGAGGCTCATATAACATTGCCCTAGTAGTAATCTCTACTAACTTGAACTTCTCCCGCAGAAGTTTCTGTTCAAGCTTGACACACTGGAGTTCGGCTTGGGCTTGGTCCAAAGCGAAGCCCAAAGATACCACCTCCTTCCCAAGCTCTGATAAGTGGGCTTCATTAGGTTTGAGTCTACTAGATGAAGCCATCGACTCCTCTTTCTGCATTAACCAATACATCTCTAATAAATCATTAAGAGTAAGTTAATATACTATTCAAAAAGTTTGGGTCGTTACATTCTTCCCCCCTTAAGAAATTTTTTCCCCGAAATTTTAAACCAAAGGCCTAGTCGAAAAGGTGACGGTACTTTTACTTCATTGTTTCCTCAGGATCCCAAGTCGCTTCTTTATACTTATGATTCCTCCACAACACTTTCACAAGGTGGGTAGTCTTGTTGCGTAGAACATTGTCTCTACGGTCTAAGATTTCCACTGGCTGCTCCTCATAAGAGAGGTCATGTTCCAGTTGTACCACCTCTGGGTTCAGTATATGCGAAGGGTCAGGTACTACATTCTCAAGAGGGATACGTGGAAGACATCATGAACTTGAGCTAGGTTCGGTGGAAGTGCAAGACGATAGGCCACTGCTCTTATGCGATGAATTATTTCATAGGGGCCAATGTACCTAGGGATGAGCTTCCATTTCTTCCCAAACCGCATGACTCTCTAACATGGAGAAATTCAAAGGAAGACTTTGTCGCCAATCCCAAACTCCAAGTCCCTTCGACGGTTGTCAGTATTTCTCTTCTGCCGACTCTGATCAGCCTTTATGTGTTGTTGGATGACATAAACCTGTTCTGTCATCTCTTGCACAAGATCAGGCCCAAGAAGATTTCTCTCACTAGCTTCATCCCAACAAGTAGGAGTTATACATAGCCTTCCATACAGAGCTTCATAGGGTGCCATCTGAATACTCGAATAGAAGCTGTTTTTGTATGAGAACTCAACTAATGGGTGGTGTTGATCCCATCAACCTTTAAATTCCATTGAGCATAATCTCAGCATGTCCTTAAGTGTTTGAATAGTCCTTTCAGATTGACCATCAGTTTGAGGATGATAGGCTGTACTAAAATTCAATTCAGTATTCAGAGCATGTTGAAGACTTCTCCAGAATTTTGATGTGAATCTTGGATCATGATCAGATACGATTGATAGTGGTACCCCATGCAGCCTTACCACTTCCTTTACGTATATCTTGTAAAGTTTATCCAGAGATAAATCTTCCCGAATAGAAATAAAATGGGTGGTCTTGATGAGAGGATCCACTATAACCCATATCGCATTGTTCCCTTTGGATGTTTTTGGGAGACCAGTGACAAAGTCCATAGTGATATTATCCCACTTCTATGATGGTATGGGTAGCGGTTGTAATACCCCCTTAGGAAGTTGTCGTTCTTCCTTTACTTGTTGACACATCAGGCATCTTGTAGTGTAATCAGCAATCTCCCTCTTCATGTTATCCCACCAATAATGATCATGAAGGTATCTATACATTTTAGTGCTCCCCAGATGTATAGAGAAAGTAGAGCTATGAGCTTCATCCATCAGTTCTTTATTTATCTCCGGAATAGATGGAACACATAGTCTTGTATGAAATTTCAATACACCTTCTTGATCAATACTGAAATCAGGAAACTTCCCATCCTTCACAGCCTCAAACTTCTCCTACAACAAAATATCTTCTTTTTGAGCCTTATTGATCTTCTCTAGTAATGAAGGTTGAGAAATGATTTAGGATAGGGTTGATGATGTCCCTTCCCTTATAATTCCCATGTCCAGTTTTACTAGATCTTTAATCAAGGGATCTCCTAGGATCCTCATTGTTTCCAGAACAATAGGGTCTTTCCTACTTAACGCATCCACGACTTTGTTTGCTCTTCCAGGGTGATAATGAATTGAACAATCATAGTCTTTAATAAGCTCCAACCATCTCCTTTGTCTCATGTTCAATTATTTCTGCATGAAAATATACTTTATACTTTGGTGGTCAGTGTATATATCACATTTCTCCCCATAAATATAGTGCCTCCATATCTTTAGAGAAAAAACAACTGCCGCTAGTTCTACGTCATGTGTAGGATAATTCTGCTCATGAATCTTTAACTGTCGAGATGCATAAGCAATTACCTTGTCATTTTGAATGAGGACGCACCCAATCCCTTTCAGAGATGCATCGCTAAAAATAAAGAATCCTTCTCCGATAGAGGGTAGTGTTAACACAGGTGCAATAACCAATCTCCTCTTTAGCTCTTGGAAACTTTCCTCACATTCCTTTTTCCCGATGAACTTAACCCCTTTTCGAGTCAACTTGGTTAGTGGATTAGAAAGCTGTGAAAAGTTTTTCACAAACCTCCGATAATATCCTGCTAAACCAAGGAAACTCCGAATCTCAGTTACTGTTGTGGGTTGAGGCCACTCCTCCACAACCATTGTCTTTGTAGGGTCAAACGAGATTCCTTCATTGGTTATGATGTTCCCCAAGAAAGCCACTTGTTGTAACCAAAACTCACACTTGCTGAACTCTCCAAAGAGACTCTCCTTCCACAGAGTTTTCAAAATAACCCTCAGATTATCTTCATGCTTTTCACGACTTTTTGAACATATCAAAATATCATCAATAAAAACTACCACAAAGTTATAAAGGTAGTCCTTAAAGACTCTATTCATAAAATCCATGAAAATAGCAGGAGAATTAGTCAAGAAGAAGGTCATAACAGTAAAATCATAATTCCCATATCTTGATCGGAAGGAAGTCTTTGTAACATCTTCCTTCTTCATCCTTAGTTGATGATAACCAGATCAAAGGTCAATCTTGGAGAAGAATTGAGCCCAACAAAGTTGGTCAAATAAATCATCAATTCTTGGAAGTGGGTATTTGTTCTTCACTGTGATCCCGTTCAGTTATCTATAATCAATGCATAGCCGCATTGATCCATCCTTCTTCTTCACAAAGAGAACTGGTGCTCCCCAAGGAGACACACTCGGTCGGATAAACCCCTTCTCCAACAAGTCTTGGAGTTGTTTCTTTAACTCTTCTAGCTCCTCATTTTCTATTCTATACGGGGTTTTTGATATCGGTTGGGATCCAGGTACGAGTTCAATGGAGAACTCTACCTCTCTCTCTGGGGGAGGTCCAAGTAACTCCTTAGGAAATACATCCATGCATTCCTGAACAATCGAAACATCCTCTATTTGTATACTCTCTTTTCCTTCTTCATCATCACCGATTAACTCCATAAATAATGCTATAGGAGGTGCTTCTAGATAGGGATCAGTTCGGGATATCTCTCCTTGGAAGATAATTTTAGGTCGTTCATTCAAGACTACTGAGATTTCCTTACTTCTGAATTTTATCTTAGCATTATACTTTGAGAGCCAGTCCATCCCTAGTACAACGTCGAATTCCATCATGGGAATGAATACTAGATTTGTGATAAGATTGTGCTCACTAATGTAAACACTAGAGTATCTAAACACTGTTGATGCATGGATAATCCCACTTAGAGTCTTGACTGACAACTCTACCTCTAGCAGTTCGGGGATTGATTCTATATTCTTTACAAACTTGGAGGAAATAAAGGAATGCGTCGAACCAGAATCAAACAAAGTACTTGCTAGTTTTGAGAGGACAAAAAGAGTACCTGCCACCACGTCATTCAGAGCTTCAACTTCAGTTTTTGTGATAGCAAAAGCACGACCTTTATCCCTTGGCCTTTGCTGAGGTTGATGGTGATTCCCCTCCACTGCCCTTGGATTTGGATAGTGATTAGAAAAGTTCTCAAGCTGTCCACACTTGAAGCAACGGAATTCGGGTAGGGCCAGAACCATATTTCCTCTGTCGTTAGTGTTGGGGAGTTGAGGCTTCACCTCACTACGACAATTCCAAGAAATATGGCCTCCTCTTCCACACTTGTAACACTTTCCACTTCCGATCAAGCAGTGCCCCAAATGCTTCTTCCCACATTTATTTCATGTGGTAAGTTGCATTTGCTTTCCACCTCTTCCCTGATCAAAATTCTTCCCTAAACTGGGCTCCAACGATCTCTTCTTGTCATTTTATTTATGAGACCACTGTGTCTCACCAAACTCTAGCTCGACTTTCATTGCACTCCGCATGATCTCCTCGTAGCTATCGTAGTCCTGGTTGGATAGATTCTTCCGCAGATGAGGTATCAGTCCACCGAAAAATCTATCAACCTTCTCACTTTGATCCATGAAAAATTTAGAGGTATATCGTGAAAGTTGTGTGAAGTTCATCTCATAGCTTCTGACAGATTCGCTCTCCTTCTACTTCAGCTCGAGAAACTCTTTCTCCATTATCGTTCTCATGGAACAAGGGAAATACTTATTAAATAATATTCCTCGGAACTCTTCCCACTCCATAGCTTCCATATCTCCTATAGGCTTCGTGTTTTTGACCAGTGACCACCACTGATCAGCTTCTCCCTCTAGGCGGTAAACAGCAAGGGTGACTTTTTCTTGTTCCGAACAAAGGAGTACAGAAAAGATATTTTCAATGGAGCTTATCCATTGTTCCGCAACCAATGGGTTAGTAGATCCACTGAATGTTGGTGGCCTTTGAGGCATGAAGGACTCAACAGAGTGTTGTTCCCTTTGTGGTGAGATCTGCCTCTCAGCTTGATTCAAATTATTACTCATAACTTGAGTCAGTTGGTTCGTCATTAGCATGAAAGTTTCCATTCCGGCTTCCATCGTAGGGCCGTCAGCACATGGTGCATTGCATTCACCATCTGCACGGTTCCTCCTATTTCCAGCCATTTTCTAAAAGAATAAAACCTTAGTGAGAAACTTATTCCATTTATGAATCTTTTAACTAAGACTTCATGCTTAGACAATTACATTTCTCTATAATTCCTTCATAATGATTCATAAAAAGCTTGTGATTAACCAAACATATCCCCCCGGGAGTTTCGTAACCAAGAGTGCAGCAAGGCCCGTTATCATGCACTAGTTCCCGTTCGAGTCTAGCTCAAAGTGGTGTTTTTGGGTTTTACCCCAATGTACATTTGTGCCAGATCCACCTCTACCTGCTCATATCCAGACAAGGATGTGTTTTTTTGATAAACCACTTACTAAATACTTACCAAAATACTAGTAAGTTTTCCTATATTTAAACTTGTCTATAGGGTTCTTCATAAAGTTTTTATATCCTAACTTCCACAAATAACTAAACCATCCTTTGATACCAACTGTGGCATCCTGCCTTTTTATAACATAAAGTTTCATTAAATTATACAAAACTGAGGATCTTTAAGGGTTAGTGTCTTGGAAACCAGGAACTTAATACATGAAAACATAAAACATTCTTATTAAACACTTTAAAGGATTCTCCTTATGTTCATCCTATGTTCATTACTGCATCTCATAACCTGGGGACATACATCAAAAGAAAGGGTGAGCAGAAGGCCCAGTAAGGGAAACAAGAGAATCATTTTACATGTGAACCTGAGATACATCAATAAGGTCATGATAAATAACTTTAAGGCATGAGAAAGAGATCATGAGGCATATAATAATAAAAATAACATGTTTCATAACTTGAAGATGTGGCTACAACATTTAATATTGATAATCATTTCCGTTTCACCAAGGTCCATCCCCAAGGTGTCATTAAAAATTACCAAGGTTATTCACTAAGGCGTCGTTAAAAATGGTCATCTCTAGAGATTAAGTCTTTACCCAATGCATTGGAGGGCTATCAGGGCGCAACCTTAATTTTTATTTATTATCATGTGAGCCACATATATCATCATCAATAATTTCATAAACAACCCATATAGCATAAAATAAATGGGTTTCATTTCATAATCATAACGTTTTAAAAACTGCTTTAAAGACATGATCTTTATGTCACTTTAAACCCACAGAAAGGGAAAGCGGGTCTCATGTATGTAAATCCCAGACTTTAAAATAGAACATTTTGGTATATATGTGAATACCCCTTTAGAATAAATAGCTTTGAGTATTCACCTAATAAAAAAAATTAATTTGAGAATACGAGAGATACATTTTGAGACGGAAATTCTGCAGCATAACGGCTATGTTACAAGGTTTTAGAAAACATTCAAAAGAGAGGGGAAATGGGTCACCCACTCATAAATGATCCATAAAACATTAAGGGGACAGAATATAAAGGATTTAAGAACATGGAAATGAAATTTGAAAGATATACCATATGAAATGAAGAACATGAATGGAAGACAAAAATAAGATTTCTCGTATGAAAATTCGGCAGCCTAACGACGTCACTTAAACTTCAAAAAAATGAATTGACAAGATCAAATAGGGTCTCTAATAATATGAAAATAAAATATCAGTATGATATATATAGATATCATACCCCAACATAATAAAAAGGAACTTGAAATAATTGACATGAAAGTAGAATTTTGAAAAATGAGAAAGGTGAACGAATCCCTTAAAAATTCGGCATCCTAACAGCGTCACCTAAACTTCAACAAAAATGAATTGACGAGATAAAATAGGGTATCTCATCATATGAACATAAAATATCAGTATTATAGATATAGATATCATACCCCAACATAATAAAAATAAACCTTAAAGACTTTACATGAAAGTAGAACTTTGAAAAAATGAGAAAGGTGAAAGAATCCCTTAAAAATTCGGCAGCCTAACGACGTCACTTAAACTTTCTTAAAACGAATTGATGAGAGAAAGAGGGGGTATCTAATCATATGAAAATGAAAAGGGAAGTAAGAGGAATATAAAAGAACATCCTCAAACATAAGATAATGGATCATAAAAGAAATGACATAAAAGAGATTACTTGAAAAGAAAGAGAGAGGTAGGATCCCCTACCTTAAACATAACTCTTAAAACTCAAAGGTTGGGACCTTGAGAGGATTGAGGGAACATTGGGAGGACTCCTTGGGCGGTAAGGATACCAGAACATCGTTGAGAATGATTTTTGAGTCAAAAATATGAGAGAATGGCTTGGTATTTATAGGAAAAGTGAGGGGATAAGGCATTAATGGCCAAGGGACACCTCATCGGTGGTATTGACAAAACCATGGGCTTGCCCATGGTATTTTCCCATGGTATTGGCCAATTGGGACACCTAATACAATAATTCACCCCCTTTAGTCAGAAATCCATTAAAATATCCCATGACATCATCATGATGCAATCATGATGTCATTAAACATACCGAAACCCTAAAACTGTATTTTTTACTATTCACTAAAAATTCTTTTTTTTCCAGAAAAATCCCCAAAATTCACCTCAACATAATATCGATGATATGAATTCATAAATGAACTCCATTTTATAAAAATAATTTTTAAATAAAAACACTATTCACTCGAAAAAACTAATACTTGACTATTAATTAATGAAATAGTTATTTACCTATTTTATTGAATCACACTACTTAATAAAAGTGCCTAAATTATATTAATACTTTCTTTAAGTGATATTACTAATCCATTTGGTCACATTACTAATTCTAAGTGTAAAATCACTATTCATAAAACACTCGTAACCAAAAATTAAGTTGATCTTATTAGACTCTAAATTTCGTACTGAACACATTTGCAGAAGACCATTTTTTGAAAACCAAAACACATCATTAATTATTTAAGTTTTAAAAAAATATTTTAAAAATATCCCTTTTTTCAAATATACATCCTCAAATTATCCGATCATTTAAAATTTCACAAACTTCACTAAAGGAAGAAATATCAATTTTACTCATCCCAAAGGATTACAAAAAGAAGCTACGGTCTCATCACATAGCCCCTTATAACACCATCATATGACCTAAGTGTAAGGTGTTCTATGGTGAGAGAATCTGAGGGAGGCTCAGATAACATTGACCTAGTAGTAATCTCTACTAACTTGAACTTCTCCCGCAGACGTTTCTGTTCAAGCTTGACAGGCTGGAGTTAGGCTTGGGATTGGTCCAAAGTGAAGCCCAAAGATGACACCTCCTTTCCAAGCTCTGATAAGCGGGCTTCATAAGGTTCGAGTCTACTGGATGAAGCCATCGACTCCTCTTTCTGCATTAACTAATAACATCTCTAATAAATCATTAAGTGTAAGTTAATATACTGTTCAAAAAGTTTGGGTCGTTACATACCTCATTTTTGTGGCTTGTTTCCTTAGTTGTATCACTACTGTTGTTGGTTTTTAGTTATGAAATATTCTCTTTCTTGTTTTATCACTCTACATATATTCTATGTATCTTGTTTTAGGTTGGAAAAATTGTTCGCTATATTTTTTTTGTATACCTGGCTGCTAGTCACTAGAAAGAATCACATTATATCATGTTAGACTTCTTAGATTTGGTCTTGAAAATCTAGATCTAAAGTCTTCACTAAGGGGAAGATAAAAGATCTAGTAAGAATAAGAAAAACTGTAACACCCTGACCCCAGTTACCCAGAGTCGGTGCATTATTACATAATATTGGCATGATCATTAAAAGATCAAGTATTGAAAGGCCGATTAGTTTAGTAGCCTTGGAATCACTAGATACATTCATAAAGTTTACATTACATCGTAAAGTGAAAACTACAACACCATCTTGTCTCCACACTCATATCCCCTTATACTATTCATGTAGGTCATTCATAAAATACTTCTTCACATCCTGGGAAAAATATAACATAGAAAGGGGTGAGCTCAAATGCCCAGTAAGGATAACAATATAGCATAAACTTTCATAAATAAGCATAAAAATCTAAAGCAATGTATAACTAAAAAAAGCCTTTTAAAATTGAACTTCAGAATAATATGGCAAAAATAAAATGAAATAATGCCATTTACTTATTCACATGGATATTCTACTAGTCGAATAATCACATGCAATATCAATAACCACTTTCATAATGATGGAATGCATAATGCCAGACTATCATAACCACGTAGAAAAGGCCTCATACCAAGAATACAAATAAGATTTTTTCAAGGCATCGTTCCAAGACACTAGTTTGTCTCATGAGACCTACCGATGCATCGAGGAGCTATAGCGGGCTCCACCTGTCACTTACTAAGTCCAATGCATTCCCATATGAAAAGGTTTAAACATAACATAAAAATTCGTATTAAAACTAGCATACGAAATGTAAATACTTTATCCATAAACCATGATTGGTATAAAAATAACACATACATAGTAAAACATATCACAAAACCCTCAATACAATATGGAAGTTTTGTATCATAATAAATCAACTTCAAATAAGCTTAAAATCCATCAAAGGATGTTGACATAGATGAAATCAAAACTATTTGAGATAAATATCTCTTTTTTTAAATCATTTAAAAGTAATATAATTATAAAAGAAAACATTTACTTTGAAAATATTCTTATAAGCTTGTAAGGGAAGCTTCAAAAATTTTATAACGGCATAAAATAGCTGCACCCGCCGTATAAGTTAAAAAGACATTCTTACCTTAATTTTATCGAAAAGGTTAAAAAGTACCTTGTTTGGAAAACGACGGAAATATTCCTTCATAAACTTCTTATAACAAGTCAAAAAAGGGTATAAATGAATTTAACCCATATTCTATAAAATAATAATAATGTTTTGAAATACATTTTTAAGAAACAGGGATGTGGATGATAAAGAGGCCCCGGTAGATAATTACGTATAAACAATCTCGGATAATGAAGAGATTGTGAAATAAGCCCTTACCTTGTACTTATCCTTGGTTGAGGGTAGGTTAACCTCATTTATAATGGTGAAATAATTGTTAATAAATTATACAAGAATCATATACATTAATATGATATCATATATGATCTTTTAACATTTATTTGTTAATAATATCTTATTATTATCATCTTTTCGAGTGTTAACTTACTCGTTTTCTTTTATATATTTTGTTACATAAGCCGTGTTTTTTATGGATAGGGTTTATCTTATTTATATCCATAATGATATCAAGTCTTTAAACATTATTTTTAATCATCAAATGAGAATTATAATTGCATGGATACGATGGGGAATGAATCTCATCACGTTCGTGGAGACGGTAGTCCATACGTACGCATGAGCGATAATATCATTCTTTTGATATTAAAATAATATATAATTGGATGTTATATCATATATATAGAATCATTATCATGTTATATTTATTATTTAAATACATTAAATATCATTATCACACCCATCCAAATAATAATGTTTTTGAATAACAATTACACCACGACGTGGAGACGGTAAGCCGTACATACGCACATATGGTGACATGTCATTCAAAGGATGGATAGAATACTGAATATGGTTGTACCATATTTATAATAACACCATAGTATATATAAGGCAATGGATTTATTATTTTAGAAAGGAAATAAAAAATAAAGAAGAAGTTGAAGAAGAAAGGAACTTGAAAAAGGGTGGTGAAAATATTACCTCTTCTTCGGGTTCTTCCTTTTGATTTGATCAAAAGGGCTCCATAGGTTGGCTTTTTGATCAAACTAAAGCCTATAGGTTGAATTGAGGGAAGTTAAGAGAGCATTTGGGCAGGGTTTGACCGAACCAAAAGGATTTTATGGTGTGAATAATTGGTTAGAAGTTGTGTCCTTTTATAAGGGGGGAGGGGCTCTTTAGAAAAAACTTAAAGTATTAATTTATAATAAATTCATATTAGGTTTCTAATGGCTCCAAAGTAGATTAATCAAAGTATAAGGTGGGGATGTGTCTAAATCCTTTCAACCAATAGATTTTATATAGGGTTGGGTAATTATATCAACCTTATCTTTTAGTTTTAACTCTTAGTTAATTAGATTGACATCTACCATGTCACTTTGTATTTTTATATTATATAGTTAATAAACTTACTATATACATACAAGATACCCCCAATTGGTCTATTAATGATATACCTATCATGATATAAGTCCTTTGGCTGAACCTTATATTTTTAAGAATAGAATATAAATTAATAATATATTATTTTTTTAAAAAACTATTTTATGTCAATTTTGAAACTATTTGGTATTTTGTTTTTGATAAATTTATAAAAGAATTATTACTTCAAATAAAATTAATATAACCAATAATAATATGTCATATTAACCTGTAAAATTATTTTAATTCATAAAAACTCTCAAATTATATTTATTTGTGTATTTATAATATCAATTATTTTAATATTTCACTAATAAGGTAATTACTGCATCATCAATGTGTCATAAAAAAATTAAATTATTTAATTTCTAAAAATTATAAATAAAATACCATTATGTATGAAATCTTTTTATATTTATAATGAATATTTATAATCGAATTTATCTTATGTATAACCATATATTAAAAATGTTTTAGTTATTAAACTTTGATTTTAACTCTTTTAACTCTTCTTTGAATCAAATAATAATAAATGTCCTAATCTAATCCAAGTGGACCTAAATGATAATATTTTATTCCTAAGATTGTTTTTGGTCGAGATACACTTTTCCAATAGAATTAGGACATGTGTTAGGGTAATATTAATATCATTTTTACCCTTAATTACCCTATTTACTTTTAACCGTGGTAAATAAAAGTAAAAAGTTACTATTCACCAAAAAATATTTTTATCTTATTGAACCACATTTCACTCCTTGATATTAATCGTTTCTCTTAGATTTTCAAAATTCTACTCACAGAAGCGGTAAAATTAAGTTTTATGTGAATTTCCAAATTCTCCTAGGAGATGGGTAAAAGACGGTGAAAAGTTCAATAAAATTTTTATATGTCTAAAATTATTATAAACTGACTCCAATGAATTACATTGAAATTATATAGGTATTATGTATCTATTTTTACCTAAAATAAATTTAAATAAAATAAATAATTATTTAAATAAAAAGTCAGTTTTAACCAATAACTTAGTGTTTTTCACCATTCATCAAAAATTAAAAGTTTTCAGAAAAATACCAAAATTTCACTCTAGGCTAATTTAGATATTAAAAATCCAAAAATGAAGTCTATTTTACTAAATTCAAAACATATAAGTTGTATTTATTAATTTAAAATTAATTCCCACTGTCAAAACCAAAAGGCGTATTTTTAAGAAATAATAACTACCAAAAGTTTGACACTTGTTTATGTCCAATTTCAAAGTGAAATTACTTACAATGACCATCATTGGATTAAAAGGTAAAAATACAATCTATTTATACTTCCAAACCATTAAAATGTATAATTTAACAATATAAATTATTTTGATTTAAAAAGTTGTTTTCAGTTAAAATATAGTATTTTTCACTATTCACCCAAATATGAAAGTTATCAGAAAAACACCAAAAATTTATTGAAACTAAATTCTTATGTCCCAATTATAAAGAAGAAGTTTATTTTTTCAAATTGAATATTTAAAAGTTTCAAATATTGGATTTAAAAAAGGCTTCCCTATTAAAAGGCAGTAAAATTTCATTTTTTGATAAATACTTATTTTATCTGAAAAAATGTGTTTGTTCTTACATTATGTATAAAAAACTCATAATATGGATTCTAAAATTATAAGGATTATATAAAGTTAAAAATTCAGTTAATACTATTGATAACCGCTTTTGAACGGCTATTTTGGTATGTCATCGTGCGCTAGAACTCGATGTTGCGTGTAGTGCAAGTTATTGAATTACTTTGAAGAAATAACGTACTATGAAATCTTGGGGTGTTACATTCTTCCCTCCTTTAATAAATTGCATCCTCACAATTTGAAATTATTTTTCTAAAATAAATGGTTGAAAATAGAAAATACCTTTGGGAAAACCCACATCGGAAATTAGGTTAATAATATTTAGTCTTAATAAGAGGAAAAGGGAAATGAAAGGGTCACCACCAAATTATTATATCGATTAGGAGAAAATTGGTGGAAATTAGAGGCATATAATTGGAGGAAAAAATGTAAATATTTATAGGTAGTGATTGAGGTCATCAATCACAAACAAGTGTAAAATTGAGGGCCTTAAATTCATCAATCTATGATGATTTAAAATACCATCGGTTCAACAAAACATACGATATTAGGATAACAAATTTTTTGGTTTTAAGATCCCTTCAATAAAGTATAAGAATTAATTTATTCATAGAATAATAGAAGAAGAAAAATATATACTTGACAAGTAGAGTCCCATACTTTAACTAATTTCTACCACAAACTCATCTTTCACTCTAAAAGATAATAGAACTTAACAATAATATTCTATTTATCCTATTCGTATAGGGTTAAAAAAATGAATTTATAATTAATCTACCAGATTTTTTTTAAAAAAACTACATTATTCAATCCAGGACATCAGGTGGACCAGTGGTAGGTGATACACCCTTGTCGCCCTTCGGTTGCGGGTTCAAGTCTTGCGGCCTTGTCGGACACGACGGGTTGCCGCCCGAACTCCGAGCTATCCTTTTATGGAAATCCAAAAATAATCTCAAACTAGAATTATCCAAAATACTTCTGTCCAAACTCATAGTCCAATATTTATAAGGAAGGTAAACACAATGAAGATCCTTTTTTCCGCGTAATAACATGTGAACACCTTTATCATGTATTCTTTTAAAACACTACAACATCCTGAATTACCATAAAACCTTATTGGTTACATTCATTATCCCTTATTCCTTATAGAATACTGGATATACTCCTTCTATCCAAAAATGTTGTAAAATCCAACAATGATAGAATATACAAATCATTAATTAGTTTCAAGGTAATCAAGAATATCCAATATAATTTATCCAAATCAATCATGTATTATTCCAAAATCACTACCTCAGTATCAAAACCATATTATGGTTTATCTTTCTCTCAACCATATATTTTACAAAAATTTAACCTGCTATTGAGTCACTTTTCTTGGTTCCACACAATCTAAAGTCCTTAATGAAATAGTACTGTAGTACAATCCTTATATACTCCATAATTATTATAACCAGTACATTATTTATACAACACCCAAATGACATAATTATCTAATAACAACATAAGAACACTAATCATTCCTCCTCATCTGTGGTAGTATCATAACTTGTTTATTATCCAATAGCATCATTTGTGGAATACTCTGATGATTTGGACATCAGTTCGCGTAGTGTCCCAACTCCTTGCAGATGAATCATTGTTCATTTGAAACCTTTTTCTTACCCTTGTAGTCATGTACTTGGTGTCCTTTTTCTCCACACTTATAACAAACTCCCATTCCCTTCAGGAAAGTTCCAGGGTGTTTCTTCCCACAATTATCACATATGGGAAAATTCTTCTTTTCCCTCTTCCCTTTATCCAGCTTTCTCTCTTCCATCCTTTTCTACTCTTGCTTCCCTTCAAAGCCATAGGACTCGGGGAATTCTTTACTTATCTTATTAACACATGATACTATTTATTCATATGTTGAGAATACATGGGAGACTATTTCCCTTTTAAATGTTGGATTAATACTGTGAAAGATATGATCCTTCTTACTCTTTGGATCATAAGTATTGATGGAGTTCACATTCCTTCTACTGGGCTCCATTTCTATACAATAGCATAAACTAGGTCAGTTTATGAATTGCAATGAATAATTCCAAACTTGTAAAATACCTAACATAAATTGAATGGTTTAGGGATATAATCCATAATCATAAGGATGTTTTCATTGAGGAATTATATACTCATAAACCCTTCATAATTATTTGTAAAGAAAATGAGAATTATCCTAAGCATATCCCTTGGGAGTGTCATAACCAAGAGTGCAGAAAGGCCCGTTGTTGTGCACCAGTTCCCGTTCGAGTCTAGCTCAAAGCGGTGTTTTCGGGTTTTACCCCTAGGTACATTTGTGCCAGAGCCATCTCTATCTGCTCGTATCCAGACAAGGATGTATGGCTCAGAAAACTCAAAAAATCTCTACAATACCAAAATTCTAGGAAGTTCTTATATACTAATCCTCAAAGTCCATATTAGGTCTATGTTCTCTAATTAGAGTTTATCTAAATCTAGCTTCCAAGGTTTGTACTAAACTTCCTCTGATACCAACTGTAACGCCCTGACCCCAGTTAACCAGAGTCGGTGCATTATTACATAATATTGGCATGATCATAAAAGATCAAGTCTCAAAAGACCGATTAGTTTAGTAGCCTTGGAATCACTAGATACATTCATAAAGTTTACATTACATCATAACGTGAAAACTACAACAACATCTTGTCTCCAAACTCATATCTACTTATACTATTCATGTAGGTCATTCATAAAATACTTCTTCACATCCTGGGAAAAATAAAACATAGAAAGGGGTGAGCTCAAATGCCCAGTAAGAATAACAATATAGCAGAAACTTTCATAAATAAGCATAAACATTTAAGGCAATGTATAACTAAAAAAAAGCCTTTTAAACTTGAACTTCAGCATAATATGGCAGAAATAAAATGAAATAATGCCATTTACTTATTCACATGGATTTTTAACCAGTCTAATAATCACATGCAATATCAATAACCACTTTCATAATGATGGAATGCATAATGCCATACTATCATAACCACGTAGCCAAGGCCTCGTGACAAGACTACAAATAATATTTTTTCAAGGCCTTGTGCCAGGACACTAGTTTGTCTCATGAGACCTACCGATGCATCGAGGAGCTATAGCGGGCTCCACCCGTCACTTACTAAGTCCAATGAATTCCCATATGAAAAGGTTTAAATATAACATAAACATTCGTATTAAAACTAGCATAAAAAATGTAAATACTTTATCCATAAACCATGATTGGTATGAAAATAACACATCCATAGTCAAACATATCACAAAACCTTCAATACAATATGGAAGTTTTTTATCATAATAAATCAACTTCAAATAATCTTAAAATCCATCAAAGGATGTTGACATAGATGAAATCAAAACTATTAAGATAAATATATCTTTTTTTTAAATCATTTAAAATTCATATAATAATAAAAGAAAACATTTAATTTTAAAATATTCTTATAATATTGTAAGGGAAGCTTCGGTGATTTTATAACGGCAGAAAATAGACACACCCACCGTATAAGTTAAAAACACATTCTTACCTTAATTTTGTCAAAAAGGTTGAAAAATACCTTGTTTTGAAAACAACGGAAAGATTCCTTTATAAACTTCTTATAAAAAGTAAGACAAGGGTATAAATGACGTTAAACCATATTCTGTAAAATAGTAAGAATGTTTTGAAATACATTTTTAAGAAACAAGGATGTTGATGATAAAGAGGTCCCAGTAGATAATTACGTATAAACAACCTCAGATAATGAAGAGATTGTGAAATAAACCCTTACCTTGTACTTATCCTTGGTTGAGGGTAGGTTAACCTCCTGTATAATGGTGAAATAATTGTTATTAAATTATAAAAGAATCATATACATTAATATGATATCATATATGATCTTTTAACATTGATTTGTTAATAATATCTTAGTATTATCATCGTTTCAGGTATTAACTTACTCATTTTCTTTTATATATTTTGTTACATAAGACATGTTTTTTATGGATAGGTTGTATATTATTCATATCCAGAATGATATCAAGTACTTAAACATTATTTTTTATCATCAAATGAGAATTATAATTGCATGGATACGATGGGGAATGAATCTCATCGCGTTCGTGGAGACGGTAGTCCGTACGTACGCACAAGCGATAATATCATTCTTTTGATATTAAAATAATATATAATTGGATGTTATATAATATATAAAGAATAATTATAATTTTATATTTATTATTTACATCAATTACATATCATTTTCATACCCATCCAAATAATAATGTTTTTGAATAACAATTACACCACGACGTGGAGACGGTAAGCCGTACGTACGCACGTATGGTGACATGTCATTCAAAGGATGGATAGAATACTGAATATGGTTGTACCATATTTGTAATAACATCATAGTATATATAATATACTGGAGTTATTATTTTATAAAGTAAATAACAAAGAAAGAATAAGTTTAAGAAGAAAGGAACTTGAAAAAGGGTGGTGAAAACATTACCTCTTCTTCGGGTTCTTCCTTTTGATTTGATCAAAAGGGATCCTTATGTTGGATTTCTGATCAAACTAAAGCCTCTAGTTTGAAGTGAGGGAATTTGATAGAGTATTGGGGCAGGGGTTGTCCGAACCAAAAGGCTTTGAAGGTGTGAATAATTGGTTAGAAGTTGTGTCCTTTTATAATGGGGAGGAGGGTCTCTTTAGAAAAAACTTAAAGTATTAATTTATAATAACTTCATATTCAGTTTCTAATGGCTCAAAAGTGGATTATTAAAAGTCTAAGGTGGGGATGGGTCTAAATCCTTTCAACCAATATATTTTAGAGAGGTTTGGGTCATTATATTAACCTTATCTTTTAGTTTTAACTCTTAGTTAATTAGATTGACATTACCATGTCACTTTGTATTTTTATATTATATAGTCAATAAACGTACTATATATATTCAAGAGACCACCAAGTGGTCCATTAATGATACTCCTATCATTATATAAGTCCTTTGGAAGAACCTTAGATTTTTAGTAATATAATATTAATTAATAATATAATATTTGTTTTAAAAACTCTTTTATGTCAATTTTGACACTATTGGGTATTTTGTTTTTGATAAATTTATAACAGCATTATTACTTAGAATAAAATTAATATAAGCAATAATAATATGTCATATTAACCTGGAAAATTATTTTAATTCCTAAAAAGTCTCAAATTATATTTATTTGGGTATTTATAATTTCAATTATTTTAATAATTCACTAATAAGGTAATTACCACATCATCATTGTGTCATAAACAAATTAAATTATTTAATGTCTAAAAACTATAAATAAAATACCATTATGTAGGACATATTTTTAGATTTATAATGAATATTTATAATCTAATTTATCTTATGTATAAACTTATATTAAAAATGTTTTAGTTATTAAACTTTGATTTTAACTCTTTTAACTCTTCTTTGAATTAAATAATAATAAATGTCCTAATCTAATCCAAGTGGACCTAAATGATAATATTTTATTCCTAATGTTGTTTTTGGTCGAGATACACTTGTCCAATAGAATTAGGACATGTGTTAGGGTAATATTAATATCATTTTTACCCTTAATTACCCTATTTACTTTTAACCATGGTAAATAAAAGTAAAAAGTTACTATTCAACAAAAATTGTTTTTATCTTATTGAACGAAATTTCACTCCTTTATATTAACCATGTCTCTCGGATTTTCAAAATCCCACTCACAGAAATGGGAAAATTAAGTTTTATGTGAATTTCCAAATTCTCCTAGGAGATGGGTAAAAGACGGTGAAAAGTTCAATAAAATTTTTATATGTCTAAAATTATTATAAACTAACTCCAATGAATTAAATTAAACTTATATAGGTATTATGTATATATTTTTTACCTAAAATAAATTTAAATAAAATAAATAATTATTTAAATAAAAAGTTGGTTTTAACCAATAACTCAGTGTTTTTCACCATTCATCAAAAATTAAAAGTTTTTAGAAAAATACCAAAAATTCACCCTAGGATAATTTTGATATTACGAATCAAAAAATGAAGTCTATTTTACCAGATTAAAAATATAGAAGTTTAATTTATTAATTTAAAATTAATTCCCGCTGTCAAAACCAAAAGGCGTATTTTTAAGAAATAATAACTACCAAAAGTTTGACACTTGTTTATGTCCAATTTCAAAGTGAAATTACTTACAATGACCATCATTGGATTAAATGGTAAAAATAAAATCTATTTATACTTCAAAACCATTAAAATGTATAATTTAACAATATAAATTATTTTTAATTAAAAAGTTGTTTTCAGTTAAAATATAGTATTTTTCACTATTCACCCAAATATGAAAGTTATCAGAAAACACCAAAACTTTATTGAAACTAAATTCTTATGTCCTAATTATAAAGGCGAATTTTATTTTTTTAAATTGAATATTTAAAAGTTTCAAATATTGGATTTAAAAAAAGGATTCCCCATTAAAAGGCGGTAAAATTTCATTTTTTGAAAAATACTTCTTTTATCTGAAAAATGTATTTGTTCTTACATTATGTCTAAAAAACTCATAATATGGATTCTAAAATTATAAGGATTATATAAAGTTCAAAATTCAATTAATACTATTGATATCCGCTTTTGAACAACTATTTTGGTAAGTCATCGTGTGCTAGAACTCAGTGTTGCATGTAGTGTAAGTTATTGAATTACTTTGAAGAAGTAACGTACTATGAAATTTTGGGGTGTTACAAAAACATATGAAATATGGTCACATACCATGAAATTCCTATGACCAACGTCTCTAGATCTAATGAAATGTCTCTTCAAAGGGAAGAAATTCACTAAGAACCACCACTGGAGCCCCTAGGTTCGAGAACCATAGGTGTAGAAAGAATAATATGGGGTTCTAGGTTAAAATACTAATTTTCATATTAATTAATCCCACATGTATAGTTTTTTCATAGGGTTTACCAAACCATGCACCAACCATGAAAGGATCACCACCTCTTCAGGGAACTCACACAGTTTGGTAAATCCTACACTAACTATGCCTTTTATTATATTACAAGTTACAAAATTACATAGAGAATGTCACACCATTAGCTATAACTGTGTACCAACCATGTTACAAATAATGATCCTCTCTAAAAATCTGCATGTTTACTTGAGGAAACCCGCATGGTTTCTTCTAACCATTATCAAACCATGCTCCACCTTAAAGGATTCTAAAATCCTACAAAACACCTAGAATCTACTCAATCCTACCCCCAAAAAAATTATAACACAAAATACTTTGAAAGAATGGTTGAAAAAAATAAAAAACACACCTAAAAAGTATGAGGCCATTACAATTTCCCCATTTAAGGACTTATCAACCCTGATAAGTGTCTCTAGAGGTCCTACTCAAAAAACACAATCCTTTAATATTTCACATCTAACTTTGATTCCCAAGATTCCTCTTAAATATGTTCATGCTTCCATGAAACATGAATGAGAGGCATCATCTTCCATCATATTAAATTTTCACTTCAATCAATAATTTTTACAAGACATTCCTCAAATAAAGCATTATCCTCCAACCAACTTCTTTGATATCAATGATATTCTAAGGATCCAACTTCTAGTTTCTAAGATAATACACAAGGAACTCATCATGCACACCTCAATGTTTTTAGGAAGATCCAATCAATGAGCCACCATCAAGATCCATCCCACTATCTCAAATGATCCCAAAAAACATAGTACCAATTACCCCTCCCCCACAATAATTGATGCAAAATTCAAGGTCACACAAGCATTAAAACTCAGTCGCCCATGAAAAACTCCACGATCATTGTTGTTGGGCATTATAATAATATTTTCTTCTCTGAATAGTAACCAATCGTGTCCTGATTAACTGCACCTGCTTGGAGGTTTCCTACACTAAACTCTCTCTAATAACTATTAAATCATTGGTGTTTCTACTAATTACCATTACATTGGGTCTTTATCATGCCCAAGATCCATTCTACCAACAATTATTACTTCCTAAAGTTTTAATGTACAAAAAACACTTAACTATGATTTTCACATGATTTATTACATGAATCAAGTCATGAACCATACTAGCTCCCATCATCATGCCTACCTAAAAACCCATTACCCACTCCATAGGTTGGCCTCACCAATTCCTTTTTTATCACCTCTGATTGATGGTCACTCATGGTGTCTATAATATACCAATGAAACTATTCCTCTTATTAACATTCACAAGACAATTATCTCTACCCATGGGTTAGGTTCATCTATACAACACTCTTGACATGGACTAAGAAATTCCATCACCACTAAAACATATGCATGAATATATCCCACTATTATCTAAATAACGACACTCATAATAATTTATAACAACTATCATGTAGGTTCATATCATCAAAAATAAAAAAAACAACTCAAGGACACCCTCAACTCACCATGACATGAATCTTTAACTCTGACCTACCACATCCTTTCTTGGTCCTGATAGTGACCAATAAAATTGTAGGATTTTCCTACATCATATTTGAGCATCCCTAAAATTTATAAAAAATCACATTTATTTCACAAACCATAATAGTTCCCAAACTTAGGTTCCACCCCCACACTATTCAACCATTGATCTGTCAAAGCTTTCTCCTATGATGAACTAATTTTCTCACATACCTATAACAACATGACCAATAGGTAAATTCTTAAAACCTAATAGGATCTTCAACTCATGTATAATTCATAACTTTATGCTTAGGTGATATCAAACAAACCTTATCAACATACCCATGGAGCCACTCTAGTGGTCTGTATAACTAATTCTCCACCCACCAGTCACTAGAATAACTGACTGCCTCCACTATCACCTCTAAACCATAAACCACGACACCTACTTAGGAATCAAAAACCCACATTACTTTGTTCTAAAACAAATTTCAAGAACCAACCTTATAGGTATCCTAAACATCACATAACTCATTTCTGATCTCAACCCCTTTCACAAAAGGCCACCATGATTTCGTTGAGCCACTCTAAAAAAAACCACTAGTACTGGAAATATCAACCAGAAGTATTAATTTCATTCCTCACTAGACTGATTGTTCAATAAAACTTGCTTATATCATCTAATCATTGATATTAAATACTTAACTAATAAAAATAACACTATGAAGGTATAATAAACCTTATCCAAAATTCCAATTGAACACCACAAATATCTTCCAACTACTAACCCACACTTCCCCATTGCATGCAGTAACAAACCATGCTTCTACCATAGAGACACCAACAAGCCTCATCATCACCCAATACTATCTTATATGAGTAATTAATTTAACCCAACTTCAACCAATGATGATCTTCCACATAGGATTTAATTTCCATTTCTAAATTTTCACCACAACTATTGTGCTTCCACCAAACCAAACCGCTTGACAATGGTTTATCAAAAACTGCCGCAGGTGTTCCACACTTATCCATAAACCTATAAAAAGTTCTATAGAAACCTAATAGACTGTTTCCACTCTATTTTTCATTAAAAAATTGTGAAAAAATTTGGATATTATCAATACATTCTCTCCTAGGGTAGTTCACTAAGGAAGTTCCCATCAGAGGCTTATCCAAAAAAACTTAATGTTCTAGAAGTATTGATGCCCAAAATTTCATGCTAATGTAAACTAATTAACCCAAAATCCATTACCCAATGACTTATGAAAACCAAATTTTCCCCAAACTATGTAACCCCAAACCCGAAATGTATCACAAAATGCTCTTATAGTATGCCACCTCTTATCAAACTCTCAGACCACCATGTATTTCATGGTTTATGCCACTATAAGGAACAAAAAAGAGTATTTTCTCACTACAGGGCCCAACAATGGTATCCAAGATGAAAACAAAAGATAAAAATTACACCTTACCCTATGATACACATTTTAAGAACCTACCAGGGAGCCCCCTTCATGACCCAAACACTTAATTCATGCTATGAACCCCATTACTGTAAATAACACTTTAGCTACTAGCCAGTCCAATTCTTTATAGACTAATCTTGGAATTACTTCCAAGTCCCTAAGAATATCATTGGGTCACACTTTATAACCAATAAATTAATTTAAAATGCCGGATTTTGGGTACCATATAGATTGAGTATCAATACTTGAGGTCTCTACGACCCAGGACACACAACAATACTAAACTATTCTTTGAACATCCCACTTTCTTACTACTCAAGGCAAGGAGAAAAACCCACTCGCATGGCTTATAAGGCTTGTCAAACCTAATCGTCCCACTAATTGGTATAGAACCACTGATCATCGAACACAACCATATTCCTTACACTACTTATATTTTAACTCCCACACTTAGAGATGCATCTCAATGGTCCAAGGTGACATCACACATCAACCTACGTAACCCACATATCTCTACCCAAAACAATACCCCACTAGCTCAACATCTGAAGGGGTTCACATCTCACTCAATCTTCACATAACCACCTACTTCCCATAACCTGATCTAATTACTTTAGATAGATACACAAAATACAACATCACGAGCCAATCCACCCCTTATGAGGGTCCACTTCTAGTGAAAGATCCAAGCCATACTGGTCAACCACTTCTATTAGGGGCAGAATTGATGTGGTTTTCCCTACTAATATCCAAGATCCATTGAGGAATTTTATATGGTTATGGAGTGACTAGAGAAAATAGTTTTCTTTAGAAATTGAGAGTTATCAATATAAGGTGAATGCTTTAGTTGGAACAGAAAAGAAAACAAGAAAGAACACAAATATTTAATGTGCTTTAGATCTTTTTGATCCTACATGCATGGTGAGAAGACCAACATGAGAGATTTACTATTAGATAACACAAAGAAGAAATTATATAGTCTGTTCAAGGAAATAAAAGGACCAAAGAAGCTATACAAGGATGCCGATATTACTAAACCAAATGGTGGTGATGAAACCAATCATGTAGAGTCAACACCACCCACTTTTAGATGGACTCACGCATGCACCTAGCATGAAGGGTACAAAAATGGAATGAATAAAGGATTAAATATATTATAGTTCTATATTTATTTACCAAAATCTAGTTATAGAGAATATTTTAATCCAACAACAACCACTCCATATGAAAGGTTCATCCAAATCCGATTCCCAATCAAAATTTCCACCAGGTATTCAATAGACGATATTTCCAGTTGTAGTAGATCGGTCCCTCGAATTCCATGGAACGGGAAGAAAGGTTGGGTCTTTATCTATCTCCTTCCTCTCAAGATCTTACCAATGAAATTGTGGGATTCAAATATCTCTATGAGAAAAACCAGAACGTAACATCACCAAATGAGAACGAATCAACTGGAGTCCCCTCAAATCACACCGCAAGTGCCACAATGGTGTGTTAGGGAAAGTTAGGCAAAGAGAAAAGAAGCCTATGGATAAAGGCTGTGTGGATGGCCATGAAGAAATAGGTGGTTTTAATAATCATGATGGAATAATTTTAAGGGACATGCGACAACACTGCATTAGATATGAGGGAAAGGGAATAGATTGACCCCAAGCTGAAGAAAAAAAACCGACCCATTTGTGACCATTGTATCAAGGATGATCGATGGTCTGGGTTAAATTCAGTAATAAGGAAAACAAAAAAATATCCAATTTACACCACAAGGAAAATTGAAATAAATCAATTGAATATATAATCAATAATAATACATGAATCCTAATAAATACATGTAACGTGAATATATCACAATAAAATTAATTTGAATTGCAACATATTGCAACATTGCATGGAAAAATTAACAAATATCCACCTTATGGTTTAAATGGTTCATTTTAATTATGGTGTTCTCACAACTTCTATTCATGAATTGGGGAAATATTCAAAATCACCAAATAGTGGATAAATTTAGAAAGGATAATAGCCTTAGTTATCAACTAGATTATCCCCATTGTGCAACTTATAGACACACATACTCCCAGATTTAATTATATCTCTAACAAAGTGAAGTCTAGAGTTTATGTACTTCCATCTACCATGGAAAACATAGTTTTTAGACAAATCTAATTCAGATTGACTGTCATAGTGTACAACTACACTAGAAGAAAATAATTACAACTCATGATTAATACCTTTAAACAAAATAGATTATTTAATGCATTCAATTAAGGTGATATACTCAGCTTATATGGTGGATAGAGAAACTACAGATTTCATGTTACATTTCTAGGAAATTGGTCCACCATAAGTAAGGAAAACAAAACTAGTAATTGATTTAGGAGTAGCTACATTAGCAACATAATATTATTAGAATCTAAAAATTATATAATTTCATCATCATAACTAGTATTTGTTTAAAAAAATGAAAGACCCAAAGGACATTAAGACATACATGAGATTCTATTTTAGAGCATTCCAGCGTGATTTCCCAATTTTTCCCATAAACCTACTCAGAGTAAACCCTGTAAATAAAATATCTAGTCTAGAAAAAAAAATTCATACATAATACTCCCAACAACATTATCATAACGGATCTATCTCATGAAATCAATTCTAGATTCACTAATAGGGGATTGATTTAGGGAAAACAAAAAATGTCTACCTAAGGGTATGTTAATAGATTTAATGGTCTTAAACAAATACCATTTCAAAACATTTTTAACAAAAGAATGTTGAGATAGAAATATAATTCTTTATTTATTATTCCTTATGATTTCCATTCCAATACTCTATTTTTAATTTCATAGGTCCTTTATCTTGAAGGCATAATTAAATTGGGTTTTTATATGGAAAATTAATTTCATGTTCTTAGAAAAAACTAGCATGTAATCAACATATAAAAGTAGGTATATCATGTCATGCTTAAGATGTTTATAATAAACACATGCATCAAATTTTATTCTATATAAACCATTTTCAATAATAAAAGAAACAAAACATTTGTATCATTTTCTTGAAGATTGTTTCAAACCATACGAATAATTTTGAAAAAGGAAAAATTAATTCAATTTAAATTTTTTTGAGAAACATTCCAGAGGTTGAATATAAATGATTTCATCCAATTTTACATGAAAAAATATAGTTTTAACATCCAACTATTCAATATGAAAATCATTTTTAGCAGAAAAAGTAAGTAAAATAGGAATAGATGAATGTTTAACAACAGGGGGGAAAATATCAATGTATTCCACTCCCTCATGATGGAGGTATCCCTTAGAAAGTAAACAAGATTTATATTTGTTTTTTGATTTCCCAAAATTATATTCTTTCTTCTTAAATATCCATCTACAACCTATTAACTTTTAATTTAAGGGTTTGGTTACTGTAGTCCATGTCTTATTCTTAATAAGCCAATTCATCTCACCATTCATGGAAAGCAACTTTCAACATTATTTAAACATTAAGAATTGCTTAAAATTTTTTGGTTCACCCTTACATATGTTTTAAGCAATAATAAAGTCATACACATCCATGTCCGCAGGACATAATTGAGTAAGGGGTATGATTATCCTTATAGATTGGTCTTGAGTCAAATTGTATCCCCTAAGGTCACCCTCCTTTGAATTTATTAAGAATATAAATCAGATTTTAATTCACCTTCAGGTTGTGACTGGTGAAAAAAAGGGGGAATTTTAGGTTCTGAAGTGGACCTAGAGTCAGGACCAACTTCAACACCCTTGAGATGGGGTACACTGGTCTCTTTAGACTCAACAATATTTCCATTGGAAAGACTCAACTCTCGGAACACAAAATCATGAGCGATAATACACTTTTGATATCTTGGTTTGTATTCCTACAATTTGGAGCCCTTAACATCCTTAGGATAACCAATGAAGATACACTTGACATACCCAGGTTCCAACTTATCATTCATATAATGTGCATAAATTGTGAATCAAAAAAACATATGGTGACCAATACTAGGATCTTTTATTGTTTGGAGTTCTTCCTATTTTTTGAAAGAATTAGATAATGAGTGGAATATATTAGTGTGGTATACTTCTGTAGTAATATCCTTAATCCATAAGGACTTGGGAAGGGAGGAATAGTAAAACATGAACCTAACCATTTCTAGGATAGTCATATTTATTCCCTCAGTTAACCCATTCTGTTGTGGGGTTTCTACAATACTCGTATACCTATGAACACCCTCAGAGCTATAAAATTTGACAAATTTAGTGGATATTTATTCTAAACCATTATCAATTCTATGATATTTTATTTTCTTACTTAATTTAGTTTCTGCACTAGCCTTCCATTTCTTAAAGGTTTAAAAAGTATCATATTTGTGTTTTAGTATATAAATCCAAAATTTCTTTTAGTAATCATCTATAAAGGTCTCAAATTAACAGCATCAACCATCAGTGGAAGTACTATAAGGGCCCCAAAAATTAGAGTGAACACACACTAAAGGGTTTCTAGATTTTTATGAAGACTTACTAAAACTAACCCATTTAGAATTACCATACACAAAGTACTTATAGAATGGAAGACTACTAGTATTAACATCAATTAACATACCTTGTTTTATAAGTTCATATAAACCTTTGGCACTAATGTTCCCTAGTATGAAATTCCATAAGGTGGTATTATATAATGATACAAAACTAGAAACATTCAAATATTTTGTGTGGGTCCTACCATATAATACAGAAAACCCATTACTAAGGTTTTCATTGATAACAATGAGAGATACATGGGTGATTCTAATATAACCAATATTAGATTTGAAACTATAACCCTTTGGGTCCATATTACCTATAAAAACACGGTTTATTTTAAGTTAGGGTACCCATTTAACCTCTTCAAAAGTTTGAACCAACAAATCATGAAGTTATAAAAAAACCAAACCTATACCAACAATATAAAAAATCTTATTATTCCCTAAGTAGAAATTACCCGATTCAATATCTCATAATTTAGTGAAAGACTCCCTATTAGTACACATATGGAATGAACACCCTGTATCTAGGATCCATTCCTCAGAGTTAGGATTATCACTAAAATTCAACACATAATTCATATTGAAGTCTTCATCAATTAAAAAATATTGATCACTATTATTCTCATTATAGACATTTCTTCTATTAGGATAGTTTCATTTCATATTCCTGAGTTGTTTATAATGAAAACATTTGAACACTTTAGTATTAAACTCTATATTCTTGGATTTATACCTATGTTTTCTTAATTTAATCCTCTCTCACTGCTTATATCTATGTTAAATGTTTCCTCTAATTTTTAGACCCTCAAATTAATTCTTAACAGTTCCTTTATTTTGGATTTAGTTGGATAACAAAGAATACTTAACTTCTTCAGGTATTAAAGAGTACCTAACATACATAATTGAATATTTTACAGAAGTATATGATTCATAAAATGAATTTAAATGGATCATTTATTGATCCTCATCCACTATTTCAACATCTATGTTGGATAGGTTTAGCTAAATCCGATTAAAATCATCAAAATGTGACCTGACTATAGTTACAGGGTGAATTTTGATATTATAAAGTCTCATTTTCTTACATAACCTTCCAAATAAAGATTTAGTCATATATAGGGATTCTAATTTGGACTAAATACCTATGGAATAAGACTAAAAGGATATTTCCTTAAGAATATTGTCCCCTAAAGGCAACAAAATAAGGATATGGGATTACCTAAGAATATCAATAGAATCATAAAAATAAGAATTAGTGATCTATCCATCGAGGGACATAGTGGTTACATATTTCTTGGAACTAATGAGAACATCAATTAATTCATTATGATCCAAAAGAAAATTCAATCTTAATTTTACACGTAAAAAATCATTTTCACAATAAAGTTTTTCTACTTCAAAATTTGTATAACCCATTATAAATACTTCAGGAAAGATCTGATACCAATTGTTAGGGGTAGTGTTGATATGGATTTCTCTACCAACAACCAATATCCACTGAGGCATTTTATATGGTTACATAATGATTAGAGAAAATAATTTTATTTATAAATTCTATGTTATTAAAATATGGTGAATGCTCAATTTGGAATAGAAAAGAAAACAAGAGATAACACCAAGATGTAACATGATTCATATCTTTATGATCCTATTTTCATAATGAGAGCACTACCAAGTGTTATTTTTTTAGATAATGCAAAAAATAAATTATAGTCTCTATGCATGGAAATAAAAGGAACAGAGAAGCTATCCGAGGAGGATGACCTTGATAAGACAGATTCCAGTGATGAAACCCAAAATTTGGAGTCATAACTATCCACTACTGGATAGACTCACACATGCACCTAGAATTAAGGATACAATAGTGAATTTAATAGATGAGTAAATCAATTATAGTTCTATATTTCATTACTAAAATCTGGTTAAGATAAAGATGTAAACCCAATAGAAACCAGACCGCATGCAAGGGTCATCCAAATCAAGTTCCCGGTTGAAGTTTAAACTAGGTCTCTACTAGATGAGATATATAGTTGTATCATACTATTCTTCTAAAAACCAAGGAACATGAATAAATGATGGGTTATCATCTCTCTCCCTCCTCTCAATATCTTTCCAAAGAAATGGAGGTTTTCTCTTCTCTTTGGGAGAAAAACCAGAAAACAACACTGAATGAGAACGAATCAGCTGACATCCCCTAAAATGATACCACAAGAACCATAATGGCATGTTAGTAAATGTTCTATGATGAGTGAAGAATCCATTAGATGAAGGCCACATGGGTGGATAGGATGAAGCAGGTGGTTTGAATAACCATGAGGGCATAGTTGGCAAGGACACATGGTAGCACTGTATTGAAGATGAGGGTGACGTCAAGGATCAAGCCTAAGCCAAAGAAACACAATCACCCCATTCATGATAGCTGGATCAAGGATGATTGAAGGTCCAAGTTAGATTCAGTAATAAGGAAAACAAATGAATATATAATATGAACCGTAAGGAAAATTTAAATAAATCAATTGAATATATAATTTCCAATAATACATAACTCACATGTAATATATGCACCATTAATATCTCATAATAAAATGAATTTTAATTTAAAAATAATACTACATGGAATGGAAAAATTAACAACTTCGAAGCCCATCCTCTAAAGAGAGGCTATTCACTGAACCACACATATAGAACACCACCACTCATGCCAACCTTAAAGAAATGAAATATTAACTTTATCCATAATTAACATCAATCATAACAACAAGAGGAACTCAAGAGGGTCTCATAAACATATTATAAAAACTCATGTTTAAAGTTCCAAATATATCTCACAAAATCACAACTTAGTACACCAATCCATTTCAAACTACACCTATTTAAAATACCATTTAAAACTACATTTTTGACCAAAAAATACCATCAACTACACCTATTTAAAATACCATTTCAAACTACATTTTTGACCAAAAAATTTTGTGAATCCAATTTCAAAACAATTTGGAAACCATCCAATACAAATTCTATTTTTCTAAAGAACATTGATAAAAATACCATTTATTTTTCTCATTTAAAACAATTTTATATAAACAAAAAACCATTAAGTTCACGACCAGAAGAGGGACAAAAACCTTTTGAAAATAAGAATTATATTCAATTAACTCATCGAAACAATTTCAAAAATACTTTTCATCCAAAAAATCTATTTTTTTTGAAAACATGCATATTTACAAATCACTTGGAAACCATTTAAACATTTTTTTGAAGTGAATTTCCCATAAAATCATTTAGAATGATCAAACACAAATGAAATTCCAAACAAAGAAAACATAAACTAAACTTACCACATACACAGGGCTCAAGTATATATTATCATTACCTATACATTATTCATATTCATGCATAAAAAATGTAACATACTCAGGATAAATTAATTTAATGTCCCTAACAATTAATTTTTAAAAATACTGAACATGTTATTTATGAAATTAAATAAATTTAAATATTGATCAGTCACAATGAAATAGGTTCATGACATATGAACTTACATGATGATCCAAGATTCATGAATGTTGGCACTGGAAAACTCGCCCCCAAAATATTCAAAATGCTTCAATACCTAATCCAAGATCATACCCCATTTTGCAAGCTTCGATTTGGTAGGTCGTAGGGCCCGAACAGAGTTATAGATTAAGAGTTATGGACATTTGAAGTTGGGCTGAAAAACTGGTTCGTGAAGCCCATTCGCGAAGCCCCCCTCCGTGATCGCGGAGCACCACCGTGAAGCAAGGAGGTGGGAGGGCTCCGCGAAGCCCTTTGACCTTTGTGACCTACCGTGAAGCAAGGAGAAGGGATGGCTCTGTGAATCCCCTTTGACGTTTGTGACCTGCCACAAAGCAAGGAGGCCAGACGGCTCTGCGAAGACCTTTGACCTTCGCGACTCGCCTCTAAGCAAGGAGGCAGGACGACTCTACGAATACCTTTGACCATCGTAACCCTCTACGAAGCAAGGAGGTGGGAAGGCTCTGCGAACACCTTTGAAATTCTTGAACCGATGCGGAGCAAGCTCTGTCTTCGTGCTGAGCGAGCTCTGCTTCACGGCGCCCCTTGCCAATAAATACCCAGCTCACCCCCATTCACCGGACAGTCACTCCGCCCCTTGGGTGACCGATATCCCAGTTCGCGGAGCTCCACCTTCCTTCATCAAGCAGCTCCATGAGCCCAGTTCGCAGAGCTCCACTTTCCTTCATGAAGCTGCTCCACGAGTCCAGGCTCCGTGAGTAGCTTCCTTCACGAAGAGGCTCCGTGAGTCCATGCTCCACGAGTAGCTTCCTCCGCGAAGCAGCTCCGTGTGTCCATACTCCACGAGTAGATTTCTTCGCGAAGCATCTCTGTGAGTCCATAATCCGCGAGTTCATGCTCTGTGAGTCATCGCTCCATGAGAAGCTTTCCTTCGTGATCTTCTTTGTGAGACTCCATGTTCCATGTGCCCCTTTACT
This sequence comes from Viscum album, assembly GCA_963277665.1. NCBI lineage: Eukaryota > Viridiplantae > Streptophyta > Magnoliopsida > Santalales > Viscaceae > Viscum > Viscum album. Next base: position 1,060,745,197 of record OY728133.1, read on the forward strand.
CCACGAGGCTACTTTGCGAAGACCTATCCTTTGCGAGGCTCCTACCTTCGCGCCCACCGGTCCATACCGTGGGGGCGTAGCCCCCGCACCCCCACTTGGGGTTAGTGCTGGGCCGCAGTCCCGGACCTCTTGGCTGGTCCCTTCGCTATTGTTACTGACCCCCATGAAAAATGGAGAGTCACACCATGAACTTTTTGGGTTGGGATGTCGACATTTTCCATTGCAACCTTATGCGCACCCACCTTCCACCTGTGAAATACCATGATTTGAGATACTCCTCTGCACACCGTGAAACAATTTGAGTCAACATATTCCTCTTGGTTCATTTCCCATGTCTTGAGTTGATATTCTCCTCATCAATTCCCTGATTACCTTGAGTCGAACCATTCCTCAAGCAACTCTTCCAAACCCTATCACTTGGATCCTATGCCAGGTTGAACCAGAAAGGGCCGCCCTTGCGTAAGTCCCAACACCATCCATTGTTAGGTTCCTTATTCCTAATAGTATTATCTACATGACTTTAAACTGTATTAATCATTTTGTTCCAATCATAGTATGCATCTTTCTCCTACCAAGAGATGCCTTATGCTCCAAGCATGAGATGCCAATAGTCCTATCTATATGACTATAAACTGTAGTACACCCTATGTTCCAAACACAGGATGCCTCTTGATCCTAACAAGATATTCCTTATGCTCCAATAATGAGATGCCAGCAATCCTATATATATGAATATAAACTATAGTACACCCTATGTTTCAAACATAGGATGCCTCTTGCTCCTAACAAGAGATGCCTTATGCTCCAAACATGATATGCCAGCAGTCCTATCTATATGACTATAAACTGTAGTACACCCTATGTTCCAAACATAGGATGCCTCTTGCTCCTAACAAGAGATGCCTTATTCTCCAAGCATGATATGCCAACATTCCTATCTATATGACTATAAACTGTAGTACAACCTATGTTCCAAATATAGGATGCCTCTTGCTCCTAACAAGAGATGCCTTATGCTCCAAGCATGAGATGCCAACAGTCCCATCTATATGACTATAAATTGTAGTACACCCTATGTTCCAAACATAGGATGCCTCTTTCTCTATACAATATATGCCTTATTCTTTAAGAATGAGGTGCCAATAGTCCTCTCTAGATGACTATAAACTGTAGTACACCCTATGTGACAATTATAGGATGCATCTTACTACAAACAAGATATGACTTATGCTCCAATCATAAGATGCCAACAGTACTCTCTACATGACTATAAACTATAGCATGACCTATCATTCAATAATAGGATGCCTCTTATTCCAAATAAGAGATGCCTTATGTGCCAAGCATAAGATGCATTATGCCAGGATCACAATGGCATACCTTCAAGAGCATTGGAATCTGTTCAAACATTCCATCACTCTACCTCATGCTTTGTGTGTCATTCATTCAGATCTTCATCCTCTTTCATGTCTTAAGGGACCCCCTAATGGCCTAGTCCCATGTCGCATCGGCTCACCTACCGTCCTGGGCCAACACCCCATAAGACTTTGGACAACACTTCGAGTCAGGTCTTGTGTTTTGAACATGGTCAGCAGTCGACCGTCATTTGTTTGTCCCCATTTCAGGCTAATGTGATATGGATGCTATGTTTTGAACATGGTCAACAGTTATTCTCTATCTCCACGCCACCCTCATTGTGTTCTGAATGCCGGACATGTAATCCGCACTTTTCATCTCCCTTTGTTCGGAATGATTCCAATGCCCCTTGGTGTTATCCCACTTTTGCACTTTCACATAGGTGTTTTCCCAAATTATATACCTCAACCCACCAGTGAGTTGGGATTCCCTCATGGCCAGACACAAGGAAGACATTACGGGCATCATCCTTGCGTAAGCCCAATTCACCATTGCTGCTCTATAGCGGCACCCACACTTCTTCCTTGTGTAAGACTCATCCACCATTTCCACTCCTAAAAACCACTCAGGCATGCTAAAATCTATTTATTATTTGTATATACACACTAACATGGACCCCCCAATGGTTCTCTCCATAACACCCCCTAGCCACAGCGTTTCCTATCCCTTATCTTCACCAAGGTGTAGAGGGTATTGGTTATGTAAGTCCTAGGGGTGTGGAGTGAACCCACCTCATTCGAGCTACAAGATGTTAAAATACCAAGTACAATCATCCTAGACACATGATGTTAAACTGTGACCACTCCCCGACGTCTGTCTGCAGGGGAAAGGGAAACCACCCTAGTGTAAGCACTTAGTTTTCCTTGCAGGAGGCAGCATCCTTGCCCCTCCTTTCTTCGGTGCTAAATCCCTCTCCAACTGGGCTTTGTCACCATTCAGTCCTCCATCCCGGAGTAAGTCCCAATCTCCATCCCCTCAGGCTACTAACCAGGCATAATCCTTTGTTTCCTCTTTGGGCTGCTAACTACGTGTAAGCCCCACCCCACTTCCCACAGACGCACATTTCGTGATGTGATCATCAGGTCTTTTATGTATCTTGTTTCTCACATCGAGCATGAATCATGTGGGCTTAGAGAAAGCACTGAGCATGGCATCATCTTTGGGATGCCTAGAGTGTAAGCCCCACAACACTTATGAACTATGAGGACTTTGATCCTTGCCAAGACAAGGTATGTGGGAAGCCTCCCTGAGGTTCAAGCCCATCATCCATTGGTCATTCTGACCCCCTTCATGTCGATTCACAAACATCTTGGGCCACCTAGAGTGTAAGAACCACACCACTTCTGAACTATGAGTACTTTCATCATTGCCAAGGTAGGGTACATAGGAAGCCTCCACGAGGCTCATGCCCAACAACCATTGGTCCCGACTACCTCACGTCGGTGCACCGAGCCCCATACCATCCGAACTACGAGGTCTTTGATCTTTTCCTAGGAAAGGTATGTAGGAATCCTCCCTGAGGTTCAAGCCCACCATCCATTATTTTCTATGACCCCATTCACGTCGGTTCACCAACACCTTGGGTAGCCTAGAGTGTTAGCCTCACACCCATATCCGAACTATGAGGACTTTGATCCTTGCCAAGGCAAGGTACATAGGAATCCTCTCTGAGGTTCAATACCACCACCCATTGGTCGCTGCGACCACCTTCACGTCGGTTCACCAACACCTTGGGCAGCCTAGAGTGTAAGCCCCACACCCATTCTGAACTACAAGGACTTTGATCCTTTTCAAGGAAAAGTACGCAGGAAGCCTCCCTAAGGTTTAATCCCACCACCCATTGGTCACTCCGACCCCCTTCAAATTGGTTCTCCAACCCCATCCCGAACTACTTGGACTTTGATCCTTGCTAAGGTAAGGTATATAGGAAGCCTCAATGAGGTCCAAGACCAACACCCAGCAGTTCTGACCCCCTTCACGTCAGTTCACCTCCGTCCTGCATGACGTTAAACTGTGGACCTCAATATGTAGTAATACGTTGTGACCCCGTTTAGCAGTAAGTCGTTGTCAACCCCATTCAACGGTAAGTCGTTGACACCCCTATACAGCGGTAAGCCGTTGCGACCACATTCAGTGGTAAGTCGTTGTGACCCCATCCAGTGGTAAGACATTGTGACCCTGTTCAGTGGTAAGCCATTGTCATCCCCATTCAACGGTAAACCATTAACACCCTATCCAGAAGTAAGCTGTTGTGACCCCATCCAGCGGTAAGCCGTTGAAACCCCCAATCGGTGGTAATCCATCATCATATGAACTACATGGACTTTGATTCCCTACCACAGGGATACGTAGGAAGCCTCTTTGAGAGTCGATCACAACATCACCGTCGTCCTCATGACGACCCCATCTCATTCTCCATCCACTTCATGGAACCTTCCATCATCCATCCTGATTGTTACCTGGGCCACCACATCCCGGTGGGATCATTCCACCCCATTACCCATTCCATTTAACAAAAATTGGGAAACCAACCACATGTTGGCCCCAACATCGGCATTCCCTCCAGGGGTTGCGCCCATCTGATCCACTCTAGTCAATGTTCTGATCAGTATGATTTGTCTCCGCAAGATGTTAAACACATGGAATACCCTGTGTTAAACATGGGAAGATGAGGAAAACCCTAGAGACATGCCTCCGACATAAGATACCCCATGACTGACATGGTATGCCTCAAGTTCTACACCCTGAAGATTCCCTCTTATGAGGAAGAATACAGGTTCTCTTATGTCCATGCATCCAAAGATTCCCTGACATGCCTAATGTTACCGTTTACTATGACCGAAGGTTTATACCATGACCGGACCCCTTGGAATGTCCCAATAGAAGAAATGTAATTAACCAACATCCATGAAGATATCACATTGAGAACAAGATTCACGAACCACGACTTAATCTTTAAGGGATACCCTGATTAGGTGATGAGTTCCGAGGATGAATCCACAGAAGGAAGAACCGACATCCCATCATCCCGTTTCGATCAAGGAGAAAACGTCCCTGAACAAGTGACAGATTCCACCCGCCTTTGGAAAGAGGGAATGTGGGGAAACAGCTGCACATCCTCCATAGACGGATGTGCGCGCCCCGACGAAAGCATCGGAAATAGAAATGGTGAACCTGACGTGAATCTATTCTCCTTCATTAGCGAGTAGACCAAATATGTCAGGAAAATTGAGGCATCAACCATGTGAATCCCCTCTTCTTAATATGTGAGAGGATGAGTACCATCAGGTGTGTGAAGACTACGATCCATTGGCTCCTTCAAACCCCGCCGCCTCAAGAGACCGCCCAGGTGGCATCCGCCACCCAACTCTATCGTCTCCTCACTGATCCCGCAGCCTCAAGAGGCTGCCCAGGTGGCATACTCCACCTGACTCCATCGGCTCCTCACAGACTCCACCACCTCAAGAGGCTGCGTAGGTGGCATCCACCACCTGACTCCATCAGCCCCTCACCGACCCCATCGACTTAAGAGGCCGCACAGGTGGAATCTGCCACCTGACTCCATCAGATCCTCACCAACCCTGCCACCCCAAGAAGCCACCCATGTGGCATCTGCCACCCGACTCCATCAGCTCCTCGCTGACCCCACCGCTTCAAGAGGTCGCGCAGGTGGCATCTTCCGCCCGACTCCATCAGCTCCTCACCGACTCCACCGCCTAAAGAGGCCATTCCAGTGGCATCTTCCACCCAACTCCATCGGCTCCACGCCGACTCCACCACCTCAAGAGGCCATGTAGATGGAATCCGCCACCTGACTCCATTAGCTCCTTACCGACTCCGCTGCCTCAAGAGGCCACGCAGGTGGCATCCGCCACCCGACTACAATGACTCATTGCTGACTCTGCCACCTCAAGAGGCCGCGCAGGTGGCATCCCCCACAAAACTCCATCAGCTCCTCATGGACTCTGCTGACTCAAGAGGCCACATAGGTGGCATCCCCCACCCGAATCCATCAGCTCCTCACCGACTCCGCCGCCTCAAGAGGCCGTGAAGGTGTCATCCACCACCCGACTCCATCGGCTCCTCACCGACTCCACTACCTCAAGAGGCCGCGCAGATGGAATCCACCACCTGACTTCATCGCCTCCTCACCGACTCCACTGCCTCAAGAGGCCGCGCATGTGGCATCCACTACCCAACTACATCGGCTTCTCACTGACTCTGCCACCTCAAGAGGCCACATAGGTGGAATCCCCCACCTGACTCCATTCGCTCCTCACCAACTCCGCCACCTCAAGAGGCCATGCAGGTGGAATCCTCCACCCGAATCCTTCAGCTCCTCACTGAATCCACTGCCTCAAGAATCCACATAGGTGGCATCCTCCACCTGACTCCGTTGGCTCCTCACTGACTCCACTGCCTAAAGAGGCCGTGCAGGTGGCATCCACCACCTGACTACATCGGCTCCTCGCCAACTCCACCACCTCAAGAGGCCAAACAGGTGGAATCCCCCACCCGACTCCATTAGCTCCTTGCTAACTCTGCCGCCTCAAGAGGCCACGTAGGAGGCATCTGCCACCCGACTCCATCGGATCCTCACTGACTCCTCCGCCTCAAGAGGCTGTGCAGGTGGCATCCACCACCTGACTCCATCAGCTCCTCTCGGACTACGCCACCTCAAGAGGCCGCGCAGGGGGAATCCGCCCCTGAATCCATCGGCTCGTCACCGACTCCGCCACCTTAAGAGGCCGCACATGTGGCATCTTCCACCCGACTCCATCAGATCCTTGCCAACTCCGCTGCCCTCATATGAAACTCCAGGTGAAACCACCCCCAATCCAATGGAAGTCTCCAACACCACCAACAACCACTGTGGAGGTGCTTTCTGCACCGCTACCATTCAGCACAGAGGTTCTCCCCATCCATGATGTAAACTATCGGGATTCCATGCCTTCCGGGCTCCATCTCCCACATCGTACCAACATCCAGGCTTTCATGCCTTCAGGGATCCATCGCCCCTGTCATACGGAAATCCAGGATTCCATGCCTTTTAGGCTCCATCATCCCTGTCGTACTGATGTCCAGGATTCCACGCCTTCCAGGCTCCATCACCCCATCATACCAACATTCCAAGCTTCTATGCCTTTCGGGCACCATCACCCCATCATACCAACGATCCTGGATTCATCACCCCTTCGAACTGAGGGAGTGTTGTCATCCCTGCCACCCTTGTGACACTCTGTGTCATCCCAACTACCACATTGCATTAACCATAGAGTTCCTCACTGTGGCCTTGAAACCAACTCATGGAAGGTTCACTGTGAGGTATCTATCTCACGCACTTAGAACATCCATGCGTACGATCGGGGAATTTTAGGGAAATCCCATCATATAGATTCCCCCCTCATCCCAACCCACCAGAATGGGGTAGAGACAACCATCCCTCTACCGAAACATTCCATGCGGTTTCACATCCCAGTTGCATGACATTAGAATACATAACAACCATGTCCTAGTTGCACGATGTCAAACTACATGAAAACTATCATCTTGGTCGCATGACATTAAACTGCGAGACAACGTCTTGGTCACATGACGAAAAAACTGTACAACATTCTGGTCCAAGCTATGTGACCTAAAAATGCAGCAACCATGGTCAAATCTATGTGACCCTAAACGTCAGCCATCACTCATCCTAGTTAGGTCTGTGGTCCAAGAAATAAGAAATTAAACTATTTGAAACACCAGGGTCTATTACTCTGAGTCCAGCTACATCTTCCCACTGACACGCTCTGATGCGTTGTGGTGTAGAACCCAGAGTGTTGGACTCCAAATGAAAATAATCCCAATCCATCTCCATGCTTCATAGCATCCCTTTATTTTGATCCACATCTTCTTTCCTATTTGAATGGACCGCCTAACAGTACGGATGCTCGGCCTATGGCTCACCTACTGTCCTGAGCCAACGCCCCAAAAAACATTGGATGAAATTTTTGCGACAGGTCTCGTGTTTCGAACATGGTCAGTGGTCGACCGCCATTTTTCTATCCTCATTCCAAATCACATGATATGGATTTTTTGTTTCGAAAACGGTAAACAGTTATCCTCCATTATTACACCAACATCATTAGGATCCAAATATCGGATGCCATGATTCACCCCTTTTTTCACCTCTCTATGTTTAGGTGGAACTCCAACACCCTTGGTGTTACCCTACCATTTATCTTTGCACGTTGAATAAGTGGGCCAGTGTCGCTGGGATATTTCCATCTTGACTTTTCCATACTTATTTCTATGTGCTTCCATGTGTCTGGAAAATCCCGCCATTACTTCTTGTTTCCCACACTGAGCATAACTCACGTGGGCTTAGTTGTTTTGGTAGGATGTGTACTGTTATGGTTGAGTGAAACAAAAATATTCATCCTGCATGATGTTAAACTACTCATCTTCACCTATCATGATGTTAAACTACTCATTATTGTCCTATATGACTTTAAATTGCATCATCGTCCTGCATGCCGTTAAAATGTTCATCTTCGTCCGACATGACGTTAAACTGCATTATTGTCCTGCATGAATTTAGACTAAATCATCATCCAGAATGATGTTAAACTATTCATCTTCATCCGTAATGATGTTAAACTGCTCATTATCATCATGCATGACAATAAACTGCAAAACGGTTCGAGCTTTATGACCTTAAACTAAGATCACAACCGTCCATATCACACGACGCTAAACAATGTGATCTGTCCAAACCGAAGGACATAAAACCACTCAGCACTTGTCCCGCAAGACAATAAACTAAAAACCGGCTGAAACATACCATCCTTGGCCCAACCTCAGGTCCCTCGGTCTTTTCGGACCCCTGGCCCAAGTTCTCATTTAGGATTGTGTGGTGCAGTATGGACTCACATCCTCATTCACGTTGGGCTATTTCACCATGCCACACATATCGCCCTTGAGATATCCCTTACTTCATTTATCATCTGTTCCACGAGCACAGGCCCTTCCATGCTCAACATGACCCATCATCTGGGTTTTCGTTACCCTCTATATCTAGAAGGGCCCCCGAATGGAATGGATGCTCGGACCAAGGGACCTCTTACCACTTCGGCCCAACACCCTTGAGGATGTTGAGAAAAAAATTTATATATGTCCCGTGTTGGGAATAAGTTCAGTGGTTGACACTCAATTTTCCCCCCGAATTCTGGTCACACAAAGGTTGATACTGTGTTGCGAACCTGGTCAATAATGTTCCTCTATCATCATTGCCATTTTGTGGTCTTCTATAGGCACGATGATTCATCCTATCTATCCCACGCATATGAAATTAAACTGGGCATATATGGTCCGAGTTCTAGGACCCTATACTAAGATCACTTTCATCCTCACTGCAAGACATTAAACTTAAAATTGGTCGGGACTTTCCATATGAGGCCCTCAGGCCTCTTGTCCTTTTTGGGCCCCTAGCCTAAGTTCTTAATTAGGGTTGTATGGTGTGGTGCAGGATTATGTCCTCATTGACGTCAGGTTGCTCATCGTGCCGTACACATCCCTGGATGAGATACCTGACCCCTACATTTGTCCTCACTATAAGACATTAAACTAAAAACTGGCCGGGACATTCCGTCCGAGGCCCAGCCTTAGGCCCCTTGGCCTTTTTGGGCCCCCGACCCAAGTATTCACTTAGGATTGTACGATGTGGTATGGGATTATGTCCTCATTCACTTCGGGTTACTCGCCGCGCCATACACCTCCCTTGTTTGGGCTATCTTACCCATTTGTGTCCTTACTGCATGACCGTAAACTACACGTTACCCTCTTCTAGAACTACGTGTGGCTTGATTCCCATCCTTATGGGATATGTAGGACCTCCTGAACATCCAATCTTCGGGTCCAGCTTCATCTCTTAGAAATCTCCCCTTCACCTTGGCCCCTTGGACTGCACTTTCCCATGGAGGGGTATATGGTGTGGTGCGGGATTATGTCCTCGTTCACGTTGGGTTTGTAACAACCACACCATGTACCTCTTTCTCCTGAGGGTTCTCTATCCCCTTTTTATATAATTATCTTTTCAAATCATCCACTATTAAGTTGATCCCATGAACCCTCTTCTTTGATTCACCAATGTTCCCCAGAGTACTCTGGTTCAGCATATGGAGTATTGGATTTTACCTGCACATGTTCCCACCCACCTTCCAGACTTCGTGTCCCACTTCATCTAGGCTTCCATAATCTTTCACACCCAAAGGGACCTCCAAATGGAATGGATGCTAGGCCTAAGGGATCTCCAACCATTATGGGCCAATGTCCTTGAGGGGTTTAGACAATAAATCAATATATTTCCCACATTGCAAATATGGTCAGCAGTCGACTCTCATTTGTTTTTCCCCATTTTAGGCTAACGCGATATGGATACTGTGTTTCGAACATGGTCAACAATTATCCTCCATCATCACGCCAACCCCTTCAAGCCTTGAATTTTTGTTACACGATTCACATTATTTTCCACCCCACCATGTACAAATGGAATTTTGACACACCCGACACTATCCCTTAGTGCACATTTGAATTCTAGGAGTAAAAAAGATGCGGTAAAGGCATCATTTGGGTCTCCGCATCGACTTCCCTTTGGTGTGCATTCCAAGTATTGCAAAAATATCTTACGAACTTGTTACACGCACCGAGTTTGACTCACGCGAGCTTAGATATTGGGTTGAGGTCCGCACTTACTTGGAAGGATTTTGCTCCTCTATGGTCCGAGGTCTAAGACCATAAACTAAGATATCTTCTTGAACTACGTACATATTGATTCCCATTCTCATGAGATATATAGGAATGCCCAGGCATCTTGTCTCTAGGTCCATACCCAGGAATCCAAAATCATATCCCCTCTCTTTTGGCCCCTCATCCCGAACACTCTTAGGAACATGTGGTGTGGTGAGTACCTCATGGGCCCTCATTCTTCTCAGGTTTTAAAAAGGTTACACCATGTGCCTCTCACATCTTCTCCCCACCTGGTTCGAGCTCTATGACCCTAAACTAAGATCTCCCTATGGGAACAACGCGTCATGTTTGGCTACTTCGCCACCCTATGCCCAATTAATTAAATCAATCCCCCTTAATGGATCATCCTATGACCATTAAGATGGAAGTGTGCGACCCCAGGACCCTCTTCCTTGGGAAGGGACTTGACTCCCTCTTTCTGATACGTCTTATAGTCGTATTCAAATGCATTTTCACAAAGAGATTGAAGTATGGAATTTTCACAAGGACATTCCCCTCATTCCATGTCTAAGCTTCATCAGCCCGTCATTTGGATCATCATCCTCTTCCATGTTTAAAGGGGACCCCTTTGCAGCCTAGTCTCATGACACACTAGCTTACCTACTTCCCTAGGCCAACGTCCCTAAAGACCTCAGATGACATTTGCAGCAAGTCCTGTGTTTCAAACATGGTCAACAGTAGACCCTCATTTGTCTATCCCCATTCTAGGATAACACGATATGGATACTATGTTTTGAACATGGTCAATAGCTATCCCCTGTCGTCATGCCACCATCATTGTGATCTAGATCTCGAGAAACATGATTCACATATTTCCACTTTCTTATGTTCAATTGGAATTCCAACATACTCGGATTTACTCTTTTGCGCATCTAGGTGCATTATATAAGAAGGTCAGCATCAGTGGGATGTCATTCACCTTGTGTACCATCATACCTAACGTGTTCCTTCCTATTATAGGAAAGTCCCATCACTACTTCTTATTTTCCACATCGAGCACGACTCATGTGGGCTTAGTAGTTCTGGTAGGACGTGTACTGGCGCAACCATGCCACGCGTACCTTTCCTCATCCTGCATGATGTTAAACTATGCTCTCAGAACTACGTATAGATTTATTCCCATCCTCATGGGGTATGTAGGAATTCCCAACAACTTTGCTTTGAGCCTAGCCAAATTGTTAACTTTGGTCCCTTGAACTGAAGAACTTCCTCCGGGGATACGTGGTGTGATCCGGACTCCAAGTCCTCATTCACGCCGGGTTTATAGTTACTGCACCACATACTCTCTTCCTGTGATCTTCCCTTTCACTCCATGTCCTATCGTATGATTTTAAACTGAATGAGTCAATATGCCCTCAACACATGACACTAATCTATGGTTCTACCCTGAACAAGTTCAAGATGCCCTATGTTAATAATGGGATGCGTCAGTTTCCTCTCCAGAGAGGATTCTCCCTAACAGTGTTGGTCTCTGACCACACTGTGCCCCAAGAACTACATTTGGCTTGATTCTCATCTCAATGAGATATGTAGTGACACCTAGGCATTTCACCTTGGGCCCAGCCCCAGGGTCATTACCCCTTTTGGCCCCTTTTCACCAAATACGGTCTACTCTCTATAACCTTAAACTAGGAGATTATAGTCCATGTAACATGACTTTAAACTATTAAACATGGTCCAGGCAGTATGACCTTCAAACTATGTGTACCGTCTTTACTGTATGATGTAAAACTATAGGTACTTCTAGGTCCTTACTAGAGAGGTACTGTTCGGAAGTATGTTCAATCCCTGATCAGACTGATGTACCCACCTAATGTGTTTCCACCACAGTGGCGTAATTTCAAGAGTGTTGGTGTAACGACCCAGACCCGAACAACCACATGAACAGTGCTAAACAAGTTGGATGTTACTACCATAGGTGCACCTCCCCGAATTCCAAAGGCTGCTGACTAGCAGCGAGGGTCTTATAGGTATAGTGGGGAGGCTATACCCTCTTGAAGGATAATAATAATGGTACTGGTCCGATTATAATAATAAAGATGCAGTGGAATAAACGACTCAGCAGACTCGAACCAGACCCGTAGAGTGGAAGCACATTCAATATCGATAAAATAGAGGAAACATTAAATATAAACAACTACAGTGGAAATAAACACAACAACATGCTAATCACTTGTAACTACTACTGAACAACAAAACATGCATCCAAAGCAGGTCATACATATCTAAATATAAAGGGCACCAATGGCTAACCAACTTTAATTGCAAACAAGCATTCTGATATAGGAAATTATACAAAACATAGTAAACTCTAGTTAGGAAATACCTCAAGGTCCATACCATCTACAAGCAATAGATAATGCAGCCCAGCTCCTGAAGTTGGACTCTTTCCTGCATGTAAAACCATAAAGTTTGCACACGTCCCGAAGGGCCCGTGCAGGGTGTGAGATGAATATCAGTAGGATACCACCCAACAATGCATACCTAATATAAGTGTTTAAATAGGCATTAATTTATAAAAATTAGTAAATAGAAAGATGCACAAATAAACACAAACTCCACTGGTGCTCAACAGCCACCATGGAGTGTTACCTGCTTCAGCTAATGCCATAATCTCTATCATGTATCCTGGCACCATGTGCCCCCTAACACCGTGTGTCTCAAGTACCGACATCACGAAGGCACTTTTGAGAAACAGTAACCCGGAGGAACAATGATGCCTGTCCTCAATAAGTAACCGAAGGGACATCGATGTTTTCCCTCAAAATAAGTAGCTGGATTGACAACGATGTATGCCCTCAAAATAAAGTATCCAGAGGGACAACGATATTTTCCCTCAAATAGTGGCGAGCCTCTACCCCCAACCCAATAGCCTCAATGATATCCCCTGAAGGCTCCTCACCTTCCACGTGGCTTCCTATGGCAAGCAGCCCCAAACCATTAGTACCTAAACCACAACTAATGGGGGCCTCTACCCACACGAGTGGTCCAAACCACCTCATCACAGAGTCTATCTTTTTGCACACTACTAAAAGTTTCTAGGTGAGTGGTAATCACCAAAATAGTACCCAAGCCACAACACCTCTAACACCTCGTGTCCCCTCCGACCATGACTCTCAAGTCTGATGGTCTCGCCATCCCAGTAACCCGGGCCATGCCCAATCTGACAATCGTCATACCTCAAACTGACACCCATGACGCCCAATCCCGTGGTTAGAACCACCCAACGTAACCCGGGCCAAACCCAATCTGTGATCAACATCACTCAACAATACTCAGGCCATGCCTAGCACAACCCGAATGTTCCATAATATGCAATATCACACATCACATATATAATCACAATGGAAAAATTTAAACAGGAAAGACAATGAAACATTTATATTACACTAGCAAGGTGTTGTCCCATAACATCACTGAGGTCTTGAGAGCCTCTAACAATTCATATCTGGATTAATAAACTAAACTTATCAGATAAAACATCACTATTCAATCATAACCATTTTGGCTTCCCCCTACCAAAATGCCCCAATTGAGAAACAACCGCTCGCCCGACCCCGCTCAAGAAAAACAAGTAAAGGTTATACCCAAAGGCATCCCATGGTTCTAATTAACAATTTAATATGCAATATCAGATAAAACTAGGTCCCACTCAAAATACCCAAAAACGCACTAAAAGCTGTGTCACCCAAATGACCACGAAAACACAAAAAGAGGTATGCACCACCTACCTAAGACTCGTATGATGCTACTCCTCTGATAACAACCTCCAATTAGGTCTAAAACGCAGTAGATATACAATATAATCCAAACCTCTCAAACCCCAATAACTCATTCTAGAACAGAAATCAAGAAAAACGACTCAAGAGGACTCAAGGCCTTATTGAGGGGGTTCCAAAAGATCAACCGGTGTTCAAATCGGGTCTCGGACGAAGGAATGGGAGGGATTTGAAGTCCCGGATAGCTCTCTCCCTCTCAACCCATCGAATGTATTGAGGTTCTGCCTCAATATGAGGATACTACCCTTTTTAGCAAAAATAAAATAAAATACACGGCGTGTACTATAAGTACACAATGTGTACCATTTTACTGTTCATATGACAACTGAAATTCTGACGACTTACTTTCTAGAATCTCCCAACATGAGTACACGATGTGTACTTAGTTTTTCTTATCTTCTTCGCCAACTTACCCACATGCCATGTATATCCCTCACACATGGCTAGACTACATGGAGTGTCCAAGGAGGACACGACATGTACTTGGCTAAATGATTCTACCCGTCCAACAGGCCTACACGCCATGTATGGACTCCACATGGTCATGGGTACACAACTTGTCGATAACTATACGCTTTGTAGTAAGAAATTCCTACACGGTCATCACACGACATGTACTCGGCAGCACACGACTAGTGATCATCCAACCCATACAAAACGTGTAATCTATAGTACATGACGTGTAGTCTGGAAATTTTCAGAAACTGCCCAATTTCTCCATCTTTCTTAGGGACAAGTCAAAAATTCAAACAGGGTATGGATTTTGACCCGTTTTAATAAATCAGGTTCTTACAATCTCCCGACCTTAATATAGATCGTCCTCGAGTTATCAAACGAAACCCAGAGATGGAAATGAACATACCACCCTGATCAAAGTAACCCAAACTTCCCCAATCTCAAAGGTCCTGGCTAAATTCTTCAAGGAGATACCCACCTTTGGAATCACCTAACTCAATCTCAACATGAAAAAACTCAAAACAAACAAAGGTTTACTAACCTGTTTTCTAGACACATAGTCATTCTATGACACATCGTCACCCCTACACCTCATTGTCACTCCTGTGTCATTCCTTACACCCAACGTATCCCACACCACATCGGTGTCCGCCTCCATGAGGTCCGACATCCCATGGACACTCAAAAACGAACCTGGTGCCTAGAACCTCATGTATCCTGCATCCTCAATGCCTTGATGCGCAAGGAACCTCAAGTAACCCGCATCCTCGATGCCCTTATGCCCACGACACCTCATGTAACCCGTATCCTTGATGCCCTGATGCCCACGACACCTCAAGTAACCTGCATCCTCGATGCCCCTGATGCTATGCATCTCATACATATATATAAATATATCACGCACCCGATATGGTGCCAGTCCCACTGACTAGAATCTAGTCAGTCCACATAGATCCTGTATATCATGTGCACTCAAAACAGACATGCCTCTACAGGTCATGTCAAAAAGGAAACATGGAAATAATGACCACACCTGTGGTGTACCTCTAACCGTCATCGGCTCACTAGCCTGCTCAGCCTCTGGCAGCTCCACAGTGTGCACCTGGCCTAAAGTATGGATTCATGATGCCTGACCTCCCTGTGGTGCTTCTCCAACCACCGACCACTGACCCCTCAGCTGGATCCCGCTATCTTTATCACATCCTCCACGTGCCGCTGAACCTCGACTACCCTCTCCTGGTACTAATCCTGAACTAACTCTAGATTTCATCATCTATCCTGGTCCCTGCCTACCTACTATCTGAAAATGTTGCCTACAAAACCTCTCAAGGTTCCCAACCTATCCACACACCTAGAAATCCTTTGGAGACCCATCGTACTGAGTCTGAATATGTCATGGCTACCCATATTAAAAGAAAACCACTGAATAACTGCTATGAGGTGGTCTAGATAAGTCCTTGGCCTGACTGCCCTACTGGAACTCATCCCGTCCTCACTTCCTGCCATCCGAACCCTCACCTGAATCCGTCATCTGGCCAACCTGAGGCCTATCCCTCTGGTTTCCCTCCTCTATGAGCGCCTGATTCACTGCCTCTAAAAAAGAACCCAGCCTGAAAATATTCACCTGGATCTTAATGGCGTGTCGTAAGCCATCCTCGAAGTGCCTCACCCTAGTCGCATCATCGCTTACCATTCAAAGTGAAAAGTGAGACAACTCAGTGAAAGTAGATGCATAGTCCATAAAGGACATATCTCCCTACTGAAGACTCAAGAACTCTCGAGCTCTCTCTTCTCTTAGTGTCTCTAGGTAAAAGTTCTCAAAGAAACTATACTCAAAGTCCTTCCATTCTAGTCCCTCATGCCTGCGAGACTGAACCTGCACATCCCACCAACACTTTGCCAGTCCCCGCAACATGTATGTCGCCAGCTTGACCCTCCACCCAGAAGGCATCTCGAGCTGCTCGAATATCATCTGCATGCTCTATATCCAGTTCTCATCCGCTTGTGGACCACCCTCACCTGGAAAAAGTGGTGAGTGCTTCGACTAGAACTCTTGCGTTAGATATTCCATAGATGGATTTGTACCATGTGCGCCTCTTTCGATCCCCTGCAAGACACGCACCAGGCTAGCTCGGAGCTACTCGTTGAGCCATGGTCCAAATGCTGACAAACCCGGTTTCTGTCTTGCCTGCACTGGATCATGGACCTGATCCTTTCCCTAAGTCTGTACCCGCGACTCCAGCTCTGCTTGCACTAGATCCTGAACGTGATCCTGCACCTGCGGCACTGTGTCATCACCTGCCTGATGCTCCATCGAGACATCTAAGAGGAACCCGCTGAATACCATAAATAGTCATAAAACCCACATACATAACAATTTATACATATATAATGCAGATATGGAATGCAGTAAAAGGAAATGTATAACTACTAACCTTATTCTCCCCCACCGCAACCATGCCCCAAGGCATCCTGGCCTCGTGGCCTCCTTACCCGCCCTTAACAGAGACAAGTATAAAAAGTACCTTGGGATATGCCCATCCCAACAACCAACATTGCCTCAAACCGATGACCGAGTCGCCCAATCCTGGTGATCAAAATCACCTCAACCGATAGTACCTGCCTTCTCGTACAAGATCCAGACCCAAATACCCTGTCACATGTAATTCTACAAAAATATAAAGCATGGAATCCACATTGCAACAAACAAGAAATTATATCAAGAATTTAACCTATTCACATTTCACGAATACAAAGAAAGGTAATTGATATCATTTACATGGTATTATCACTTCACAAATCATACATGCAGTTATGAAATTGAAATACCCTAAAAATATGTCTATAAAAATCCAAGAAAAAAATCCTTTCCATACCGAGCCATGGTCCAATTCTCCCTTACAGCACTGGGTCGAGGGTCATATATCACAATCAATAACATCACATGCCAAGTGAGCCACCGAGATGGGAATCATATAAACTGTAATCTAAGAAAAAAGAAAATAACAAATCCCACACATGGAAACTTGGTCCATCCCTCGTACCTGGGGATGAAGGTACCCAAGCACAAGCTAGAAACCCAGTTCCAGTAACAAAAAATCTTCAATATACCATATCCCAAATAGTAAAACCAGCAAAAATAAAAGAGAAGCCTCAATCTCATTAGCAGCCAGTAAAATGCTGCTACTAAATCCCTATCAAGAACTCCTCCGATACCACTTTGTAACGACCCGGACCCGAACAACCACCCAAATAGTGATAAATGGGTCGGATGTTACTACCTTAGGCGCACCTCCCCAAATTCCAAAGGCTGCCGACTAGCAGTGAGGGTCTTATAGGTATAGTGGGGAGGCTATACCCTCTCAGAGGATACTAATAATGGTACTGGTCTGAGTATAATAATAAAGTTGCAGTGGAATAAATGACTCAACAGACTCGATTCAGACCTGCATAGTGGAAGCACATTCAATATCGATAAAATAGATGAAGCAATAAATATAAACAACAATAGCGGAAATAAACACAATAGCATGCTAATCACTTGTAACTACTACTGAACAACAAAACATGAATCCAAACAAGTCATACATATCTAAATATAAATGGCGCCAATGGATAACCAATTGTAGCTACAAACAAGCATGCTGATACATGAATGTTTGAAAAACATAGTAAAATCTTATTAGGCAAGACCTCAAGGTCCATACCATCTCCAAGAAATAGCTAATGCTTCCCAGCTCCTAAAGTTGGCCTCTTTCCTACACATAAAACCATAAAGTCTGCATGGGTCCCAAAGGGCCTATGTAGGGTGTGAGACGAATCTCAGTAGGATACCACCCAATGGTGCATACCTAATATAAGTGTTTAAGCAGATATGCATTTATAAGGAAAGTAGTAAATAGAATGTTGCACAAATAAACACAAAATCCACTGGTGCTTAGCATCCACCATGGAGTGTCACCTGCTTCGGCCAACATCGAAATCTTTGTCATGTAACCCGACACCATGTGTCCCCTCACACCGCGTGTCTCAAGTACCGATGTCCCAAAGGCACGTCCGAGAAACAGTAACCCGAAGTAATAGTGATGCATGTCCTCAATAAGTAACCAGAGGGACAATGATGTCTGCCCTCAAAATAAGTAGCCGGAGGGACAATAATGTCTACCCTTAAAATAAAGTATCTGGAGGGACAATGATATTTGCCCTCAAATAACGGCGAGCCTCTGCCCCCAAACCGATAGCCTCAATGATATCCTCTGATGGCTCCTCACCTTCCACATGGCTTCCTACATAAAGCACCCCAAACCATTATTACCTAAACCGCAACTAACGTGGTCCTCTACACACACGAGTTGTCAAAACCACCTTATCACAGAGTCTCTCTGTGTGTACACTACTCAAAGTTTTCGGGTGAGTGGTAATCACCAAAATATTACCCAAGACACAACACCTTTGACACCTCGTGTCACTACGACCATGCCGCTCAATTCTGATGGTCTCACCATCCCAGTAACCCAGGCCATGCCCAACCTGACAGTCATCCTACCTCAAACTGACGCCCATGACGCCCAATCCCATGGTCAGAACCACCCAACGTAACCCAGGAAAAGCCAAAACTGTGATCAAAACCACTCAACAATACCCAGGACAAGCCTAGCACAACCCAAAGGTTCCAGCATATGCAATATCACACATCAGATATATAATCATAATGGAAAACTTTAAACAGGAAATACAACGAAACATTTAAATTACACTAGCAAGGTGTTATCCCATACCAGCACTGAGGTCTTGAGAGCCTCAAACAATTCATATAAGGATTAATAAAATAAATTTATCAGATAAAACATCACAGTTCAATCAGAACCATTTTGGCTTCCCCTGAATAAAATGACCCAATTGAGAAATGACCCCTCACCCAGCCCCGCTCAAGCAAAACAGGTAAATGGTATACCCAAAGTCATCCCACAGGTCTAATTAACAATTTAATATGCAATATCAGATAAAACTACATCTTGCTCAAAATACCGGAAAACATGCCGAAGGCCACGCCACCCAAATGACCACGAAAACACAAAAATAGGTATGCACCACCTACCTGAGACTCGTATAATGATACTCCTCTAATAACAGCCTCCAATTATGTCTAAAATGCAGTAGATCTATAAAATAATCAAAACCGCTCAAACCCCAATAACTCTTTCTAGAACAGAAATCAAGAAAAATGGATCAAGATGAATCAAGGCCTTACCGAGGGGGTTCCAATGGATCAACCAGTGTTCAAATTGGGTCTCAGATGAAGAAATGAGAGGGATTTGAAGTCCCATTAGGCTCTCCCCGCTCAACCCATTGAAGGTATTAAGGTTTTGCCTCAATACGAGGCTACTGCCCGTTTTAGTGAAAAAAATAAAATACATACCGTGTATTATAAGTACACGACATGTATCATTTTACTGTTCATATGACGACTGAAATTCCGCCGACATACTTTCCAAAACCTTTCGACATGAGTACATGGCATGTACCTAGGGGTACACGATGTGTACTTCTCTTTCTCACCGACTTACCCACACGCCATGTATATCCCTCATACATAGCTAGACTACACGGCGTGTCCAAGGAGGACATGATGTGTACTTGGTTAAATGATTCTACCTAGTCAACATTCCTACACGCCATGTATGGCCTCCACACGGTCACAGGTACATGGCGTGTCGATAACTACATGTTGTGTAGTAAGAAATTCCTACATGATCATCACACGAAATGTAATCGGAGGCACACAACTGGTGCTCACCTAACCCATACATGGCGTGTACTCTATAGTACATGGAGTGTAGTTTGGAAATTTCCAGAAACTGCCCAATTTCTCCAGTTTTCTCAGGGACAAGTCAAAAATTCAAACAGGGTTGGGATTTTGACCCATTCTAAAAACTTGGGTTCTTACAGTTGGACTCCGTTCAAACAAACCACACTCCACACCTTGCATTCCCTTCATTCGGACCCTCCTCCTCTTTCACATCTAAAGGAAACCCCGAATAGTATGGATGCTCAGCCTATAGATCACCTACTGTCCTTGGCCAACGTTCTGGAAGACTAATGGGAAGAATTTTGAGCCAGGCCCCATGTTTCGAACATGGTCCATGGTCGGCCCTCGTTTGTTATCTCCATTTCAGGCTAACACAATAAGGATATTGTGTTTCGAACGCGGTCAACAATTATCCTTCATTATCACGCCATCCCCATAGTGTTTCAGATTTTTGGGTATCATGATTCAAATTTTCCACTACCTTCTGTTTGGATTGATTCTAATTCCTCTCGAGTCACCCCGCTCGTGCACTAGAGCATGGTGGGAGAAGCAGGTCGGCTGTCTAGAGAGCCCTATTCTCCAACTGTGACCCCTCTCTCTTTTAGGGTTCTCCTAAATGGTGATCGATGTCCCATTCTGATCCCCTAATACCTTCTATTGTTTAACACTCTCATCCAGTGTGATCGAGGTACAATGGACCCCAAGGCATGCATTTTCCTCAATTATTTCCTCAGAACGTGGCCCGTCTCGCCCTCCTCTTCCTCGTTGGACCCCATTCTTAGGGGTAGCATTTGTTGGAACTAGAAAGAGCGTCCCCAAAATAATCCAAATCATTCAATACCTGATCCAAGATTGTAGCTCATTTTGCAAGATTCTATTTGGTAGGTCGTAGGGCCTAAACGGAGTTACGGATTAGGAGTTATGGACATTTGAAGTTGGGCTAGAAAACTGGTTCCCGAAGCCCATTCGCAAAGCCCCCCTCCACGATCGCGGAGCGCCACCGCGAAGCAAAGAGGCAGGACGAATCCACGAAGCCCTTTGACCTTCCTAACCCACCGTGAAGCAAGGAGGTGGGACGGCTCTGCGAATCCCCTCTAACGTTCGCGACCTACCGAGAAGTAAGGAGGCGGGATGGCTCCGCGAAGCCCTTTGACCTTCATGACCTATCGCGAATCAAGGAGGCGGGATGGCTCCAATAATCCCTTTGACCTTCATGACCCATCATGAATCAAGGATGTGGCATGGCTCTGTGAACCCATTTGACGTTCACGACCCACCGCGGAGCAAGCTCCATCTTCGGACTGAGCGAGCTCTGCTTCGCGGCGCCCCTTGCCTATAAATACCCAGCTCACCCCCATTCACCAGACGATCACTCTGCCCCTTGGGCGACCAATCTACCAGTTTGTGGAGCTCCGAATTCCTTCACGAAGCAGCTCCGTGAGCCCAGTTCGTAGAGCTCCACTTACCTTCGTGTAGCTGCTCCGCAAGTCCATGCTCCGCGAGTAGCTTCCTTCATGAAGCGGCTCCGCGAGTCCATGCTCCGCGAGTAGCTTCCTCCATGATGTGGCTCCACGAGTCCATGCTCCGTGAGTAGCTTTCTCCGTGAAGCTGATCCATGAGTCCATGATCTACGATTCCATACTCCATGAGTCAAGGCTTTGTGAGCACCTTTCCTTCGCAAAGATGCTTCACGAGACTCCATGCTCATGTGCCCCTTTTCTCCACGAGTCTACTTCATGAAGACCTATCCTTTGCGAGGCTCCTACCTTCATGCCCACCGGTCCATACTACGGGGGATGCACCCCCGCACCCCTACTTGGGGTCAGTGTCGGGATGCAGTCCCGACCCTATGTCCTGGTCCCTTCACTACCGTCATTAACACCCATGAAAAAAATGGAGAGTCGCACCGTGAACTTTCAGGCTGGGACGTTGACATTTTCCATTGCGCCCTTATGCACACCCACCTTCCACCCTGTGGAATACCATGATTTGAGATACTCCTCTGCACACCATGAAATAACTTGAGTCAACATATTCCTCTTGTTTTGTTTCCCATGTCATGAGTTGATATTCTTCTCATCAATACCCTGAGTACCTTGAGTCAAACCATTCCTCAAGAAACTCATCCAAACCCTATCACTTGGCTCCTATGCCAGGTTGAACCAGAAAGGGCCTCCCTTGCGTAAGTCCCAACACCATCCATTGTTAGGAGCCTTATGCCTAATAGTCCTATCTACATGACTTTAAACTATAGTAATCCTTATGTTCCAATCATAGGATGCATCTTGCTCCTAACAAGAAATGCCTTATGCTCCAATAATGAGATTCCAGCAGTCCTATCTATATGACTATAAACTGTAGTACACCCCATGTTCTAAACATAGGATGTATCTTGCTCCTAACAAGAGATTCCTTATACTCCAAGCATGACATGCCAGCTGTAGTACCCTCGGTTTCTGGTATGTAACCATTTCTTGATGCTTTTAATGGTTATAAAGTTAAGGGTGACGAATGGGAGAGTCGGGAGAACTTGGAATGAGTTTTGAGGAAAAAGAGGAAGTCGCATGGGCGGCTCATAGTTTGTCTAAACTATGAGGCCAAACCGTTCACAGTGGGTCTTGGAGGCAGTATCTTCCACATGGTCGGCTCACGGTTTGTCTAACCATGCAGTGAAACCGTGCGAGAAGGGCAGTCGAGGCAGTATCTAACGCACAGTTAGCACATGGTTTGTCAAACCGTGTGAACTAACTGTGCGACCACTTAAACGAGATCCTATAAAGGTGGATCTCACACGTTTTTGCCTCTATGTAGCTCATTTTTCCTTTTAAGCAGCCCTAACTCGGGATTTTGGTTCTCCTAAGGTCAAGGAGGGTTCTCCCATCATTCTAGAGGTGATCAAAATGACTCTCTTGGCGAATCAAAGCCGGATTCTTGAGGTATGTGATCGTTCTTGTTTGGTTTCCTAGATCTACTTAGATATACTTATCTTTTTCTCTTGGTTTCTTAGATCTATGCCCGTTATGAGTATATCTAAGTATGTGGATGCCAAATATGATGATATTTGGTCTTGGTTGTGTGAGGAGAAGAGATCTAAGGAGTATTCTTGGAGAATTGACCCAGTTTTCTTATGCGTTATGCATTTTTTAGGGTTTTCGTCAAAACCTTTGAGGTAGGAGGCTTCACTCTCGACTCCTCTTGTTAGAATTGATTGGATTAGTTTCAAATTGGTTTATTTGAATGGTTTTGATTGTGAAAATCATGGAATAAATCTTATTTAGTGATGATTTATGGTTTTGATGCAATTGTGAAATCTTGTTGAATTATTGTGCAAAGTGATTTGGATTCTTGAATTTAACATGTTGATTTTAAATTATGATTGGTAATATTGTAAATGGTTTGATGAAGAGTGGGTTTTCAATAAAAAGGGAGTTTTATTGAAATGGTTTGAGATTGAAATGACTTTGATGGATTTGGTTTTCAATAAAAAGGGAGTTTTATTGAAATGGTTTGGAATTGAAATGGTTTGGCATTGAAATGGTTTTGATGGAAATGGTTTTCAATAAAAAGGTGTTTTTTTATTGAAAGGGTGTTTTGGCATGATTGATGGGGAAGGTGTGTGTTCATACTACATGTATGGGGCTTGGTTGAAATATGACCTTGTGCTCAGTTCCAAAGGGTTAATGGCACATGGGAAATACAGGGCTTGGTTGAAATATGACCTTGTGCTCGGTGCCAAAGGGATAATGGAACATGGGGAGAAATTACATTGTGACGACTTGGTAGATCGATGAGAAACTACTCATGAGTATGGAACTGTCATAGCGTAGCATGCATGGTTGGTTTCATGGGTTGTGGAATGGTTGGGTATTCCAAAAAGGGATATTGTGAGATGGTTCTAAAGCTTGTTTGGTTATTTTTCTGGAAAAATAACTTGCTGGAAAATTGGTTTCAATTACTCTTGGAATGCCTTTGGTTATGAATGGTTTGGAAACTTGTTTATATTTAGTTATAAACTACTTTTGATAAAAAAAAATTATAAAATGTTTTTATATAAATTTGGCTAACTATTCTATCCTAGTGGCATGAGTAGGGAAGTCATTGGGGAAAACCTACTGAGTTTTATACTCACCCCTACTTTGGCATGTTGGTGCTTTTGCAGATGTTGTATTCTGGGACACAGGTAAAGGTAAAAAATCTTATTGCTAGTGGATTGTGGTTATGCTTGGGAGATGTTGTGGAGATTGGAGCTTATGGAGAATGGAGTTGTAGTGTCTTTTGAGAGTATTGGGTTGTTCATCCGCTATGTACTTTGATGCTTAGTTTGTTCTTCCGCTGTTGTGTACTTCGATGTAGTTTGATATAAATTAAGTGTTTCTTGGTCTTTCATTTGTTAATTCATAATATAGTGAATGTTTGGTTATTCTTGGTTGGTTTATGGGTTATTTCATAAAGGGTAAATCATCCCCCAACTTGTATTTGAAACCCTTCGACATTTATTGCCAGCCTTTAGCATCTTGGGGATGTCTCTTAAGGCCTAGTAATGACTCGTTGTACTCTCAAGCCAATGAGAATTGGCGGATCATTACAAATGGTATGATCTTGTTCCTTCCTTGCCTAACAAGTGGTCATCGATGTTCTTGGTCTTGGAGTTGAAACTCATTATTGTCTATTC
Source organism: Viscum album (assembly GCA_963277665.1). NCBI lineage: Eukaryota > Viridiplantae > Streptophyta > Magnoliopsida > Santalales > Viscaceae > Viscum > Viscum album. The sequence goes on from OY728133.1 coordinate 1,060,770,119, forward strand.
CTTGGGAAATATTAGATAGGAATAGGATTGTCGGAACTTTAAATGTATAGCATAAAAGGACGTATCTAACATGTTTATGATGAACTTCAAGTTACCAGGGCGTTGGGTACATAAGTGTTTTGGATACACTTCTAGAATGTTGGAAATATCATTGTCATGTGTTTAGCCAATGAGATGAGCATGACATGAATTATAGAGGAATGAAATCCCACTAGGATTTCATATCTCATTGTGAGGAATGAGTAAGGATGTTGTTCAAGGTACAAACTTTTGAAAAATGCAGAAATTGTTTTCAAGTAAAATATTTTGAAAACAAGGTAGTTGGTGTATTTTGAAAATAGGTTGATTTTCAAAAAGTATGTTGAATTTTTTCAAAAATGGTTGAACATGGAAAAAGGATGTTTTTGAAAACAATGATGTGATAGAATTTGAAATGCTAAGCCATCAGTTTCTAGAGAGTGAGATTGGCAGAGTTTGTTGTTGGTTTAGAAAATGGAACCTGGTAGGCGTCATCGGAACAAACCAGAAGAAGCTGCGGAGAATATGGTTACACCTGAACCACATTTGAACTAAGAGCTGGTTCAGAGTATCGTCCAAGCTTTTCAAGCTGTGGATACGGGGAACCGGAGTAATGAACCAAGGAATGTGGATCATACCATCCAGTTCATGAAGCAGAATCCACCAAACTTTTGGGGTGATGCTGAACCCGAAAAGGAAGAGGTGTGGCTAGGTAGGATGAATCGTATCTTTGATTTCATCAGAACACCATCAGAACTCAAGGTCAAGTTGGCGACGTATATACTCGAGGATATTGAACTTAAATGGTGGGATTTAGCAGTGCATGCTAAATTGGATGAAGGCCTAACATGGGAGGATTTTGAAGATTTTTTCAACAAACAATTATATCCTCACACATTCAAGATCGAGAAAATGACGAACTTCTTCAGCCTGAAACAAGAGAGTCTCTCTGTCACAGAGTATGTGGATAAATTCATGAATTTAGCCCGTTTTGCACTAGAGGTCGCAATAAGTGTATCATTGAAGGCACACATCTTTGAATCAAGGCTAAGGCAGAATATTCGATCGAAGATTGCGGTGCTCTATATTATAGATTATACAGAGATGGTGAACAGAGCGACTGTTGCTGAACATGATATCTTGGGATCGATAGAAGGAGGAATGATGATACCTATGAGAAATGGTGGGAACTCAACCGTTGGGAACAAGAGGAAAAGGGACACCTATTTCCATGGTGTATGTGGAAATCAGAACAAGATGACGGGATCAGTGAACCTTCCTACACGACCCCAGAGAAAAGCAGGTTGCTTTCAATGTGGTTCGACTGACCACATAAAGAGAGAGTGTATGTTGCAACCTATAACATGTCATAATTGCAATAAGATGGGACATCTTCAACGCTATTGTCACAGTGCTCCTAGGTCGGGTGCTCGGGACACTTCTCAGGCGTCGCAAACATCATATGATTCAATAGGAAGAGGACAACAGAGTCAGCCTCATTAGTAAAACAGAGCAAGACATGGTGATTCTCGAAATACCATGACTCCTCAACCCAAGCAATTTCAACAAGGAAACAAGGAGATCAGTGTAGCGATGAAGAAATTGTATGGAGCTGAGAAGATGATGGTCGATGATCAGGTTGAACCATCTATGGTGAGAGGTATGATTATTTTGAATTATACCCTTGTGAAAGTACTCTTTGATACCGGTGCATCACATTCCTTCATTTCATCTCATGCTGTTGGATTTCTATGTTTAAAACTGGAAATGATGCCTTATGATTTGAAACTAAAAACTCCTCTTGGTGAAAGAGAATGTCAAGCCTTTGTGTGTAGAGCATGTTCTATAACAGTTGATGGAGATGAGTTAAAATGAGACTTCTCGATGTTGGACATGGATGTATATGACGTAATCCTAGGCATGGATTGGTTGAAAATGGTTAAGGCTCACATCGACTGTTATCGGAGAATGGTTAGTTTCACGACTGAGGACGTTACCAACCATCTCTTCAGAGGAGAGAGGATGGTAAAGAAAGATGCAAAGAGATTTTTGGAACCAATGGTGGGAACGATCTCTCACCAACTGGTAGCGTTGACTTTGGCATCAATGGAAGAGATTGAGGAAAATAGTTTTCCAGCCGTGGTCGAACAATTTCCAGATGTCTTTCCCAAGAACTTATCAAGGTTACCACCTCTAAGGGAAGTGAATTTTACGATTGATATTCTTCTGAGGACCAGTACTATTTCCCTTCCATCTTATAGGATGGAACCAATCGAGTTACTGGAATTGAAATTGTAGTTAGAGGAGCTGTAAAGCAAGGGTTTCATTTGACCAAGTACTTCTCCATTGGCAGCACCAGTGTTGTTTGTGAAGAATACAGATGGAACTCTTCGGCTGTGTGTTGATTATCGTAAGACTAAACAATTTATGATAAAGAATAGATATCCACTTCCACTCATTGATGATCTGTTCGATCAATTAAGGGGAGCTCAGTGGATCTCCAAGATTAACTTGCGATCAGGATATCACCAATTGCGAGTTCGGAAGGAGGATATTCCAAAGACAGCTTTCAGAAGTAGATATGGCCACTACGAATATGTAGTCATGACTTTCAGTCTAATGAATGCAGTAGCGGTCTTCATGGCTTTGATGAATCAGATATTTCAGTGATATCTGGATTCTATTGTTGTGGTGTTTGTCGATGATATCTTGGTGTATTCAAAGACAATGGTTGAGCATGAGGTACACTTGAAACTGTGTTACAAATCTTGCCAGATCATCGTTTGTGTGCCAAATTATCAAAGTGTGATTTTTGGATACAAGAAGTACGTTTCCTTGGCCATGTCATTTCTATGAAATGTGTTTCAGTTGATCCTAAAAAGATATAAGCCATTATCTCCTGGAAACCACCGAAAAATGTGTTCAAGATACGTAGTTTTCTTGGTCTAGTTGGTTACTAACAACGCTTTGTGCATGATTTCTCACGACTGAATTCACCAATGAAAACTCTGACTAAGAAGAATGCTCTCTTCCAATGGACAGAAGAATGTCAGAAATCCTTTTAGGAACTAAAAGTTCGACTTACATCAGAACCTATCTTGATCTTTCCAGAATAATGACAAGGGTATGTAGTGTATTTTGATGCTTCAGAAATAGGGTTGGGTTGTTTTCTCATTTAAGGAGACTGTGTGGTTGCTTATGGATCAAGGCAGTTGAGGGTGCATGAGAAAAATTACCCAACACATGATTTGGAGTTGGCTGCAGTTGTCCATACTTTGAAAACATGGAGACATTATCTCTTTGGTGATAAATTTACCGTGTTTACGGATCACAAAAGCCTGAAACACATTTTCTCACAGCGAGATTTGAATATGAGGCAAAGGAGGTGGATGGAGTACCACTAGATTTTTGAATTTGACTTGATGTACACACCAGGAAAAGGGAATTCAGTGGCGGATGCATTGAGTAGAAATTCATATGTTCAGTTAGCGAAAGAAGCTTCAGATGAATGGCAGTTGATGTCAGTCTTAACCGACATGCTTGTAGAATGTGAAAACCGAGGTGATGTTGCTGTTTTCTTTTCAGTTACAGTTGTTCCTGATTTAGTAAAGATGATCAAAGAAGCACAAACATCTGATGCAGAATGTCTGGTTGTAAGTTCAAAACTCAATGGTGGGGAGACCATTGATGGATGGAAACTTGATGGGGGTTCAGTTTTGTGTTTTGGAGATCGGATGGTTGTACCTATAGTTTTTCAGGAATAACTCTTTCATGCATATCACCATTCAAGATGAGTTGTACATCCAGGTACACAGAATATGTACAAGGAGTTTAAGGCATAGTTTTGGTGGAGAGGCATGAAAAGAAAGGTGGCTGAGTTCATCTCACAGTGCTTAACTTGTCAACAGGTTAAAGCAGATCATCAGAGAACAACTAGTATGTTACAATCTTTACCTATATCAGTGTGGAAATGGGATCATATAGCAATGTATTTTGTTACAGGTCTTCCAAAAATGGTCTGGAAACACGATGCCATTTGGGTGATAGTGGATCGTCTAACCAAGTCGGCCCATTCCATCCCTATTCGTGAAACCCATATGGTGGAAGATCTTTCAAAAATCTATATCTGATAAGTGGTAAAGAGTCATGGTGTACCAGTGTCTATAGTATTAGATAGAGATATGAGGTTCACATCTCATTTTTGTAAATCATTACAGCAATCCCTTGGAACTTAGTTGACTATAAGTACGGTGTATCATCCTCAGACGGATGGGCAATCCGAGCGGATAATACAAATGTTGGAAGACATTTTGTGGGCTTGTGTAATGGATTTTGGTGGCTCATGGGACAAGAATATACCCTTAGTGGAGTTATCATACAATAATAGCTATCAAGCCTCGATATGCATGGCTCTGTTTGAAGCATTGTATGGGTGTCCTTGTCGTTCTCCACTATACTGGGCGGAAACTGGTGAAACTTCACTAGTTGGGCTGAGCCTTGTCCAAGAAAAAATGAAGAAGATTCAGTTGATTAGAAAGAGGATGGCGATGGCTTAGAGTCATCAGAAATATTATGTAGATCACTATCGAAGACCGTTGTCGTTCGTTGTGGGTGATCATGTCTTCTTGAGGATCTCTCCAAGGCTTAGACATTGTCGTTTCGGGAATTAGGGTAAGTTATCTCCTAGATACATTGGCCCCTTTGAGATACTATAATGGGTTGGAGAGGTGGCATATCAGTTGGCATTACCAACATGGTTTAGTTAAGTGCATAATGTGTTCCATGTATCTCAATTGAAAAAGTATCATCCTGATCCTGACCATGTGATCAGATGGGATCACGTTGACCTAGAGATGAATGCTTTATTGACACATATCCCGGTACGGCTTGTGGATAGTCAAGAGAAAGTCTTTCATGGAAAAATCATTGGTCTAGTCTAGGTTTTATGGAAGCATGGTCATATTAAAGAAGATACTTGGGAACATGAAAAGGAAATGAAAGAGCAGTGGCCAGAACTCTTTCAGTTGGATGAAGGTTTTCTACTTTCCGAGGATGGAAAGACCAATGGTGGGGAGGATGTAGTACCCCCAGTTTCTGGTATGTAACCCATTCTTGATGCTTTTAATGGTTATAAAGTTAAGGGTGATGAATGGTAGAGTCGGTAGAACTTGGAATGAGTTTTGAGGAAAAAGAGGAAGTCGCACGGGCGGCGCACAGTTTGTCTAAACCATGCGGCCAAACCGTGCGTAGTGGGTATTGGAGGCAGTAACTTCCACATGTTCGGTGCACGGTTTGTCTACCCGTGTGGCCAAACCGTGCGCGAAGGGTGGTCGAGGCATTAGCTAACGCACAGTTAGAACACGGTTTGTCAAACAGTGTGAACTAACCATGTGACCACTTAAACGTGATCCTATAAAGGTAGATCTCATGCCTTTTTGCCTCTATGTAGCTCGTTTTTCCTCCTAAGCAGCCCTAAATCTGGATATTGGTTCTCCTAAGGTCAATGAGGGTTATCCCATCATTCCGGAGGCGATCTGAAGGCTTCTCTTGGTGAATCGAATCTGGATTCTTGAGGTATGTGATCGTTCTTGTTTGGTTTCTTAGATCTACTTAGATATACTTTTCTAATTCTTTCGGTTTCTTATATCTACATCCGTTATGGGTAGATCTAAGTGTGTGGATGAAAAATATGACGAGATTTGGTCTTGGTTGTGTTAGGAGAAGATATCTAAGGAGGATTCTTGGAGAATCGACCCGGTTTTCTTGTGCATTCTTCGTTTGTTAGGATTTTTGTCAAAACCTTTGAGGTAGGAGGCTTCACTATCGACTCCTCTTGTTAGAATTGATTAGCTTAGTTTCAAATTGGTTTATTTGAATGGTTTTTATTGTGAAAATCATGGAATAAATCTTCTTTACTGATGATTTATGGTTTTGATGTAATTGTGAAATCTTGGTGAATTGTTGTGCAAAGTGATTTGGCTTCTTGAATTTAAAATGTTGATTTTAAATTATGATTGGTAAAATTGTAAATGGTTTTATGAAGAATGGGTTTTCAATAAAAATGGCGTTTTATTGAAATGGTTTGATATTGAAATGACTTTGATGTATTTGGTTTTCAATAAAAATGGAGTTTTATTGAAATGGTTTGGAATTGAAATGGTTTTGATGGAAATGGATTTCAATAAAAAGGTGTTTTTTTATTGAAAGGGTGTTTTTGCATGATTGACGAGGAAGGTGTGTGTTCATATTGTATGTACGGGGCTTGGTTGAAATATGACCTTGTACTCGGTTACAAAGGGTTAATGGCACATGGGAAATATAGGTCTTGGTTGAAATATGACCTTGTGCTCAGTGCCAAAGGGATAATTAAACATGGGGAACAATTACCTTGTGACGACTTGGTAGATCGACGAGAAAATGCTCCTGAGTATGGAACTGTCATAACGTAGCAGGCATGGTTGGTTGCATGGGTTGTGGAATGGTTGGGTATGCCAAAAAGGGATATTGTGAAATGGTTCTAAATCTTGTTTGGATATTTTTCTGGAAAAACAAATTGCTGGAAAATTGGTTTCAATTTCTCTTAGAATGCCTTTGGTTATGAATGGTTTGGAAACTTGTTTATATTTAGTTATAAACTGCTTTTGAGAAAATGTTTTATATAAACTATTTTTATATAAATGTGGATAACTCTTCTATCCTAGTGGTGTGAGTAGGGAAGTCGTTGGGGGAAAACCTACTGAGTTTTATACTCACCCCTTCTTTGGAAAGTTGGTGCTTTTGCAGATGTCTTATTCCATGACACAGGTAAACATAAAACATATTATTGCTAGTGGATTTTGGTGATGCTTGGGAGATGTTGTGGAGCTTAGAGCTTATGGAACATGGAGTTGTAGTGTCTTTTGAGAGTCTTGGGTTGTTCATCCGCTGTGTACTTTGATGCTTAGTTTGGTCTTCTACTGTTGTGTACTTTGATGTAGTTTGATATAAATGAAGTGTTTCTTGGTCTTTCATTTTTTCATGCATCATATAGTGAATGTTTAGTTATGCTTGGTTGGTTTATGGGTTATTTCATAAAGGGTAAATCATCCCCCAACTTGTATTTGAAACCCTTCATCATTTATTGCCAGCCTTTGGAATCTTGGGGATGTCGCTTAAGGACTAGTAATGACTCTTTGTACTCTCAAGCCAATGATAATTGGTGGGTCATTACACCAGTAGTCCTATCTATATGACTATAAACTATAGTACACCCTATGTTCTAAATATAGGACGCCTCTTTCTCCTAATAGGAGATTCCATTATGCTCCAAGCATGAGATGACAACAGTCCTATCTATATGACTATAAACTGTAGTACACCCAATGATCCAAACATAGGATGCCTCTTACTCCTAATAAGAGATGCCTTATTCTCCAAGCATGAGATGCCAGTAGTCCTATCTATATGACTATAAACTGTAGTACACCCTATGTTCCAAATATAGGATTCCTCTTTCTCCTAACAAGAGATGCCTTATACTCCAAGAATGAGATGCCAACAGTCCTATCTATATTCACTACTGGAAGTCATTATTTTCCCAACACTTTTATACCAACAATTATTTTGAACCGTTGGTATAGGTGATCATTACCAACGGTTTTCATGAACAGTTGGTAAAGATGGAGTTTGATGGAGTTTTCCCAGCGGTTTGATGAAACTATTGGGAAATCATTTTTTCCCAACAGTTTTTAATAACTATTGGGAAAATAAACCCCCAAATTCGACTAAGGCAAGAAACCCCCCTGATTCCAGAAGCAGATTGCACGACTCCTAGAAGCGCTGCCCAACTCCCAAAATCCCTTGAGAATCCCCAACATAGGTGCACCTCTTCCATCCGATCAGCTGCCAGGTTAGACTCCTTCCACCTTATCTCAAGGATATCCTTCCACCTATTCTCAAGGATATCCTTCTATTCTCAAGGATATCGTTATTCCATATTTCTAGGGAATTTAGAAAATTTTATGATTCACTACTCCACAAATTTTGTACTCAAATCACTACATCCAAGAATTGTGTACTCAAATCACTAAATTTGTGTAAAAATTGTCCAATTAATGTTTTCATTACACATATACATTTATAAGGGCATGGTGTCTCTTTCTTGTGTTCTAATTTTAAAGATTCATAGTTTTTTTTAATCTCAATGCTTCAAATATTACAGATTCATGTATATGAACTCATAAGAAATTGTTTGTAAGATTTATTCATAGTATTTCATGAAAACAACTCATTTCATTAAGATCAGGTCAAACATGAAGATCTTATTCATCTTAATTTTTGTACACTATGTGTATTACATAACCAGTATGTATCATGTTTCTATCAAAATCTATATATATATAAAATGACACATTGTTCACTTATCCTTTGCACAATAGAACATATGGAGTATCTTCTTGAACTTTGAAAAATAGTATGTGGTCCCTAATTATTCTTCACAGAGTAAATAAGAAATACTTAACCGTACAATCTAGTGTTCTTTATCAATAAAATATCTACAAAGGGAACTCTCGGTGGGACCTCTCCTTTTCCCATGCAGTGCTTCTTCCTTCTTCATGAAACTAATTCACAGAATGTCAAATTCACAATATTAATGAATATTAGTTTTTCTAATATAACCATTAATCATTCTTCCTTCAACATCATACATGAGTTATTCAATCACCTTTTTAAAACACAATGAACATTTCCACTGATTTGGGGTTCCTACTTGGGAAAATCAGAAAAACACATGTATTGAATCGTGCTTCTCATATGGTTTCATGGATACAAGTTCACCTCAAAAATCATGGTTGCGTTGTTAAAATATCAAGAGGACCATGGGATTATTATTCTTCAAACAAATGAAGTTGTTTTTTGAAACTATGTGTTTTTGTTTTCACTTTTGATTTGGCCGAAAGGGGAGCTTTGTGGTCAGTAATCATGGTTGTGGGTGATCATTTAGGATGTAAGATAGTATGACTTCATTTTACTTGATATATCCAATATTATTATTGATTTATGTTCAATTTGATTATCTTTGACAAGTGATGTTGTTTAATAAGTTGTTATCAATGGTTGTAATAATGACGATATGGTATAAGGGTTCACACGGTGTGTATAATGGTTAACATGGTGTCTACAATAATCTAGTGTCCTAGGAATGTACATGGGAATGTACACACAGTACATGACTTGGTTAGACATGTAAATATATATGGCCAATCCCTTATGGTGAAAAGTATGTTTTGCCAAATGGGGTGATGAAAACGTCCCATTTACTCATGGATTTGTTTCATGGTTATGCCCACATGATGTGTTGGTCATACTATAGAGTAGGTAGTAATTAGCTCAGTCAAAACACTTTCATCCTTGAAATTCAAGACTACATGGTTAAATGGAAGAACCCATGTTCTAATGACATGTATAACATGGTTTCTAACTCACCTCACCTAAAAATAAACTAGAACACTGGTTAAATGCAAGAATTCATCCTAAACATACAATATAACATTGGTTAAATGGAAGAAATCATCCTCGTTACTGAATTCCATACACATTTGGGAAAAAACCCATCATTCATGAACATCACTATAATGTATAAGATTTTCACAAAACACATATCCCTTAAATTTCATGAAATTATAGTAGGCACTGATTTAATGTTGTCATGTTTACAGGTGGAATATTTTTAGCTTTGGATAATATAATCTCAGAACTATAGAGTGGAACCCCATTATGTGTTTTGAGGTCCACTCAGGACAACCCTCCTCCTTCCTGGACCTAGGACAACCCCCCCCCCTTCCTGGACCCCAGACATCCCCCCACCCACCTTTCTGGACCCAGTACAACCCCCCTCCTTCCTGGAACCTGGACAGCCCCCCACCCTCCTCCCTAGACCCCGGACAGCCCACCACCCTCCTCCCTGGACCCCAGACAGCCCAAAAATCATTATTCGTATGTGAGATAAAGCAAAATAGAACTTGAAGGTCCCTCTCCAATGAGTGGACATATGGGTTCAGGTTACTAATGAGTGGAATCCTGGTTTGGGATGTCACAATTCCTGGATATTCTTTTTATAGGTGTTTCTAATCAAATCCATAGGTATAACTAGTGAAGGTCCCTCTCCAAAATTAATAGGGACATGATTCAATGAATACACCCTACCAACCTATGATCTATGGCCCCAAACCTAGGATCCTTTAATCCATGGTTAAGGTGAAACTTGATGAGGCCATAACTACTTTTGATGTGATCCTCATCCTACTCCTCATCCTGATCTCCCAGAAGAAGTTAAAGTATAAAATTAATGTACTCCCAACAAGACCCTTAAGGATTATGTATTCTTTGATCCACATCCAATATCTTACTGGGAAATCCTTGAATATAGGAATTAGAAATTCTGTATCTTATTTTCTTATATACACTGTATTTTGTTGTATTTCTTAATATGATTATCATATAGAGTAATGTGTTAGTTATGCTTTTATTTAAAGTAAACAATTTTCATTTACCTAAATATTTTTTTGATTGAACTTCAATATTATTTAATTTCTTTAAAATGACTTATTGATGTTTTTTTTACAGAATGGATAGAAGTTGGATGTACAAAACTGATTGGATTTCAACCGATTTTCAAAATAATTTGAACAGTTTTTTAGATTTTGCATTTGACAAGGCTTCAAATAGTGGTCGCATACACTGCCCATGTTCTAATTGTGTTAGAAGACCTTGGTTGAGTCGTGAAGTAGTTAGCTATCATATAACCAAATATGGTTTCCAAAAAAACTATTATGTCTGGTATCACAATGGAGAGAAAATGGAATCTCAAAATGTTGATAATCCAAATGATATGACAGAATTGGAGAGTTTGATATATGACCGGTTTCCATTTATTCGGCATCACGAGAAGGAAAGGATGTCCAGCCAACAAGATTTCACTACAAGCACACATGATGTGTCTGATAAAAATGATGATGTTGTAGGGTGGAAAAATTGAATGATGCTGTGACGACTCCAGTATATTGGCAATGTGGTAAAATGAAAAAGTTGGGATTTTTAATCTGATAGTTTCATGGGAAAACTATGTATGGGATTTCAAATACTGGAATTGATTACATTCTTACCTTATTGAAGGACTTACTTCCAGATGATACAGATATTCCCTCAAACCACTATATGGCATGGAAGTTAGTTGATGAACATGGATTCTCAAATAAAAATTCATGCTTGCCTGAATGATTGCAGCTTATTTTGGGAGGAAAACGCTAAAATAAATGATTGTATCAAATGTGGAACCTCACAATGGAATCCAAAAGATTATGAAACACTATCTCGTGTGCCACAAAAAGTAATGTGGCACTTAAAATTGATCCTAAGATTACAAAACCATTTCATGTCTGATGAAATATCAGTAAAAATGCGATGGCATGACACCGAGAGAAAAAAGAATAATGAAGAGTTGGTTCACCCTGTAGATAGATTTTCATGGAAGAGATTTGATACTCGATATCCTAAATTTGCAGCCGACGTGCGTAATGTGAGACTGGGTCTTTCATGGGATGGATTTAATCCATTTGGGCAGATACTTACTTAGAACATCACATGGCCAGTTTTAATACACATTTATAACCTTCCACTAATGAGAAAGTAGGTTTTTCCAATGCTTCTTTACCAACAGTTTAAGAAAACCATTGGTAAAGAAGGCCTTTCCCAACAGTTCACTAGAACTTTTGGGAAAGGGTGTCCAAGGGTGACCCTTTTCCAATGGTTATACTGAACCATTGGGAAAGGGTTCCTTGGACACCCCTTTTCCAACGGTTTTTAAAAACTGTTGGTAAATGTTAACCCCAAATACCCAGTCGTCCACTACTCTCCCCCATTCATGACAGAACCCTAATCTCTGCACAGCTCGGCTGCTCTCACGACTTCCCCCATCCTAACCTGTGAAAATCCATCTGAATCATCTCAAATAAGGTATTCTCTTCTTCATACACATAAAATATTTAAGTGATACCTTGTTTTTATTGTTATTCATCACATATTTTAGTTTTAAGTTTTGATTTTGATGTGTATATAATTTTTTTTTTGTTTTGATTTAATCTAGAATTTATCCATTCCAATCCATTTAATTAATTAAATCTTTAACCCTCTATCGAATAAGAAACATCTCAAATTCATTGCGGTTGGATTCTAGATTTTCTAAGTATGTGTTTTTTATGATTTTTCTTCATCTTTTAATTAATTTTTACTTGTAAATTTATTTATATGTGTTTATTAATTTTTAGAAAAGTTTTTATGAATGTTTTCTTTAAGGAAAGTGTTTTATTAAAATGAATTTTTTTAATAAGGCTTGTGTAATGTAATTTGTTATAGTACACTATATGACTATGTTTGGTATTTAGTAACACATGAGATAACTGGTGTGTGAGAATGTGTTGTGAAAGAGATTCCATTGTTGGTTCAAGATTATATTTACGTTTTGAGCCTATTAATGAGTTTTTTAAAGATATTTTGAGATATTTACCTTATGTTTATTGGTGAAAATTGGGAGCTGTAGAGGTGGTTCATGATTAAGACATATAATTACTGCTAAACATGTGGATAAACCATGCATAATAGTGAATTATTGAAATGTTTTATGTTTTTAGTCCTTTTTTATTTGGAGTTTCTTTTGATGATGATGTTTCTTATTGATACCTATGATGAGAATTTATTTTAGTTTCTAAATTGGCCGAGACTCCCCCACCATACACAGTGTATGCAACCTCTACCCTTATTTAATCATTCTGTTTACACAGCTTATGAAACCTCTACCCTCATTTAATTAGTGAACTCAAGTCATTAATTCAAGCCTTCATTATCACTAGCATGTAATAAATTGAATGATGTAAACCCATCCTCACATTATTTCTTACCTTAGATAGTGTCCAACATATGGAATAAGAGCTTTTGAATTCATCAGTTAACCATGATCATATATTCCATTTCCCCCAAGATGACTGTACTAATATAACTTTAGGGTCAATTAAATATGGTTCTCATTGTACGTTGTATATTATGTGTCCTTCTTAGACAATACTCACTTTTATGAGGGTGCAGTGCTTTTCAATACCCATGCTGGCATGTGTAGACATCCATAAAAATGTTAGATAAGTCACAAGTTTAATTCAGTAATGTTGTTATCATTGACATACTTTATTATTAATCTCAAATTTAAAAATAAATGTTTTTGTCTATACTTAATGAAATTAAATCTTTTTACAAGCCATGAACAACCTATTAGTGTAGAATCCTAAAATTTATTCACCCATGGGGTGCTCTTAACTTGGGGAAGTAAATGGGTAATGAGAGGTATGACCATAGAGGTGCCAATAATGAGTTATTGAACATGAGTGAATGATTTGGGATTCCTATAACACATAATGGGACATGAGGCATGTGCCTCTTATAGACCTAATGAAAATGAATATAAATAAATTTTAATTTAATTTATGAGTACTTATTCTTTACATTATTTTAATAGTTCACTACATCGACTAGAAACTTCTTCCTTTATCATTTACTTAAATGTATTTTCTATTAAAGTTCAATCCTATTGAACTGTTTATGACAAAATGACTTATATAAATTATTTTTACAGAATGGATAGAATTTGGATGTATGAAACCGATCAGATCTCAAGAGATTTTCAAAACAATTTGGAGAGCTTTATAGATTTTTCATTTCACAATGCTTCAGATAGTGGTCGCATACACTGCCCATGTTCCAATTATGTTGGTAGACCTTGGTTGAGCCGTGAAGAAGTCAGCTACCACATAAAGAAAAATGGTTTTCAAGAAAACTACTTTGTGTGGTATCACAATGGAGATAAAATGAAATCTCAAATTGGTGATGATCGAAATGAAAGGACTGGAATGGAGAATTTGTTAGATGATCGGTTTCTGTTTATTCGTCATCATGAAAAAGAACGGATTTTGAATCAAGAAGACTTTGATATGAGGACAGCTGATGCATCTAGTGAAAATGATGATATTGATAGGGTGAAAAAATTGAATGATACTGCCACGACTCCAGTATATCAACAATGCAATAAAATAAAAAAGCTGGAATTTTTAATCGAATTGTTTCGTGGAAAAACTATGTATGGGATTTCTAATACAGCAATCGATTACATTCTTACCCTCTTGAAGGATTTACTTCCATATGATGCAGATATTCCCTCAAACCACTATATGGAATGGAAGTTAGTTGAGGAACTGGGATTTTCAAGAAACAAAATTCATGTTTGCCCGAAATATTTCAGTTTATTATTGGAGGAAATCGCTGAACGAAATGATTGTATAAAATGTGGCACATCCCGCTGGATGTCAAAATCTGATGGAACACCATTCCGCGTTCCACATAAAGTAATTTGGCACTTTCCATTGATCCCTAGACTCCAGAATATTTTTATGTCTTATGAAATATCAATAAAAATGAGATGGCATGATACCGAGAGAAATAAGACTAATGATGAGTTGGTTCATCCTGCAGATGGATTTTCATTGTAGAGATTTGATGTTTTTCATTCTGATTTTGCAGCTGACGTGTGTAATGTGAGGCTAGGTCTTTCATGCGACAGTTTTAATCCGTTTGGGCAGATGCTTACTTCACACATCACGTGGCCAATTTTTATACACATTTATAATCTTCCCCCATGGTTATGTATGAAAAAACCTTTCAATTTCATGAGTATATTCATATCTGGTCCTTCTGATCCCAACATTGATATTGATGTATACATGAAACCTTTAATAAAAGAGTTGAAACTTCTTTGGGATGTGGGTGTGCGCACATACGATGCATGTTCGAAAGACATATTTCAGATGCGTGTTGCGCTTATGTGGACGATAAATGATTTTCCAGCTTATGCAATGATGTATGGATGTAGCACGAAGGGAAAACTGTCATGCCCAGTTTGTATGAAGAATACACGATCCAGAAGATTGAAACATCGCTATAGTTTCAGTTTTATGGGACATCGACAATTCTTGCCAAATGATCATCCATATAGAATGAATCGTCAAAGATTTGATAATACCATAGAGTCTGATGATCCACCTCAGCGTATGTCTGGAACTGATGTGCTTAATGAATTGAAAGATTTCAGTTTTTCATTCGGGAAGGGTCAAATGAAATCTGGAAAGAGAAAGAATGTCTCCACTGAAACCTGTTATAATTGGAGGAAGAGGAGTATCTTTTTTTATTTGCCTTTTTGGTCAACCAATTTGTTACTTCATTGCTTAGACGTAATGCATATTGAAAAGAATATATGAAAAATGTTGCTTTTGGTTCTTCTAAATGTCAAGGGTAAGACAAAAGATGATTTACGATCTCGGCATGACTTGGTGGATTGGGGCATCAGACCAAAATTGCATCCTGTGCGTATCAGTGAAAATAAATGGAAACTTCCATGTGCTTCTTATGTGATGACACCTATGAAAAAAAAACAATTTCTAGAAGTATTAGAGACTATTAGATTTCCTGATGGATATTCAAGCAACATATCTAAACGGGTCAACAGAAGAGAGTTGAAGCTAAAATCTATGAAGACTCATGATTATCACGTTCTACTGCATGAGTTGCTTCCAATATCAATCTATCATCTTTTTTCCAATAATGTAAGGGTGACTATTATTCGATTGTGCCATTTGTTTAGAGATCTTTGTGCTAAGAAGTTGTCCAATTCTTTCTTGCAAAAAATGTTGACAGATGCCCCATTAATTTTGTGTGAGTTGGAGAAAATATTTCCTCCATCATTTTTCACATGCATGCTGCATGTGACTATCCATATGTAAGGTTCCGGGACTCCGCAGCGGAAGCCTGTTGGCCGGGATTTTAATTTTTTCTGCTTCACCGGAGTGACATAACCTTGTCAGCTCCAGTGATCGAGTCCCGGCTTGGTCCGAGAATCTCGCAAGGTTCTTTAGGAGCACAAAAAAAACTTGAACATTTACCTTGTTCAGAATTGACGTGCAGGACGCCGGCGATCGTTGCTCGAATAATCCTACGACAAAGCCCTCTAGATCGTCCACACATACCTTGAAAATCTGCACGCGCGCCGTTCGTCAAGATCTGGGTGCTAGCGCGGATCTTCGACGCACACTTCGACGCAGCGATGATCACCACAAAACTAGCATCTTCGATCCGTGAAGGCGGAACTTGAAGAACTTGCTAGTTTGAGAGAGTCTCTCTCTAGAACTCAAGAGGAGAGAGAGGCTCTCAATTCCAATGGATGAATAGTCTTAAGGGGAGAGCCACTCTTTAAATATATATAGGGAATATCTATTATACGCGGTAAGGGTTCCCAGCCCCCGGGTATTAAACATTCACTATATATATATATTATAAATAATTATTTATGAGAAATTAAATTATGCCATAAATAATATTTATTATTTATCACTGAACTGCAATATATATAATTATATATATATATATATATATATTACGTGATAAACACGAGTCTAACTCGGCCCGCACCTCCTGATAATATTAATCAAACCCAAGACATAAATATCTGTCCGATTAACATTTATCTATATATTTACTTAATCACTCGTAAATACATGTTATAAATAAATTCATCAAATTATTCCAAACTTGAATAATAAAAGAATTCATTTATTACTTGGTGATCGATAGGACTTGGATAATACCCGGACACCGTGGTGGGGCCCACCAAACCCCATAATCCTATTCATCAGAATAGGGCAGATTGTCAAAGCGCTGTTGTGTGTGACCCTCTAGGCCCTTATCTCAATAGTAGTGAATAATATCACCGACCTAGAGTGGGGTCTAGCAACCCATCGAGGCCCCTATAGAGATAAAGCAAAGTCAAAGCAACGACTGCCTTCCCACGAACACAGTGTGTGTAATCTAATCTCTTTGTCATCGATATCTCAATAAAGCATAATGCATACTCAGTGTCATCATTCTTCATTTTCTTTACTTTGTTTGTTGATTTGTCCGGACGGTCTTACCTTCCACTACCATGGCCATGGATTTAATGAAGGTGCAACCATCCTAATCAACCAGGCCCGAGATATCTCTTCCTAAACTCGGAAGTGACAAATCCTTTCTCGATCATTCAATCAATGCCATGCCATTAATGACGTACCCAATATAAACTACCTCACCACGACTTGTCGCCATGGTTTTCGCCTTATATCAAATGTACGTAATTAAATGACATTCACTAATAATAATCTCAAGTCAGGAGACCATTACACATGTCCGTGGATAGAAACGACCAATGACACCAAAAACATGTGGTGTTCCTATTAAGCGGGTCTGTCCTCATGATCTCGTTAGCTAGAGATCATCAAGTGCGAACTTCATGAGATGAAGTCTCAATGCTTATGAGCCTCCAGCACCTGATGGTCACACATCATATGTGTCCTTTCATAATGATGTAACTGGACCATAGGACGTTACTTTAATATTACAGTCATGGCATTTCAGGGTTCTCATTATAGCCTGGGACCTACTATAACCATTTGATGCGACAGGTAATATAAGGACATTGCCATTAATAAAGTGGATGCAGAAGTATCTACACTATCATGGCAAGATAAATACATCTATAAAACAAACTGAATACATGTAGCAGTAATCAAAGTACAAAACAAGTTGGGTCTAGGGAACCCACTTTCAACACTCCCACTTGCACTAGAGCCAACTGCTAACAGGTTTAAATCCGATAGCTCTCACATGTGAATCATGATTCTGCTGAGAAATGTCTTTAGTCAGGGGGTCTGCCACGTTGTCCTCTGTGGCTACTCTACTAACTGTCACTTCACCTCTTTGAGTAAAATCCCTCAAGAGATGGAACTTCCGAAGAATATGCTTTGTCCTCTGGTGAGACCTGGGCTCCTTGGCAAGCACCACTGCAGTAGTATTGTCATAATATACTAGAACAAGGTCTGCACTGCTAGGTACAACACCAATGTCTGAGATAAAGCTACGTATCCAGAATTCTTCCTTTTCTGTATCGGAAGCTGCAATATATTCGGACTCTACTGTAGAATCAGCAACCACAGCTTACTTTGAGCTTCTCCAGCTCACTGCACTACCATTCAGGAAAAAGATGTAGCATGACTGCGATTTCATATCATCATGATCTGTCTGGAAACTAGAATCAGTGTATCCCCTCACAACTAGTTCCTCATCTCCTCCGTACACCAGGAACGTATCCTTAGTACACCTCAAGTACTTAAGGATAGTTTTAACAGCTGTCCAGTGTAGCTCTCCTGGATTGGATTGATATCTACCCACCATGCTTAAAGAAAAGGCAACATCAAACCTAGTACATAGCATGGCATACATGATAGAACCCACTGCCGAAGCATAAGGGACTCTACTCATTCTGTCAATCTCCTCCTGTGTTTGTGGACCAATTTTCTTGGAGAGATTTACACCATGTGACATAGGTAACAATCCTCTTTTGGATTGTTCCATATTGTACCTTTTGAGTACCTTGTCAATATATGTACTTTGACTTAGGCCAAGCATCCTTTGAGGTCTATCTCGATAGATCTTGATCCCTAGGATGTAGGCTGCTTCACCTAAGTCTTTCATGGAGAAGCATTCATTTAACCAAGTCTTAACTGACTGTAAGACTTGCACCTCGTTTCTCATGATTAATATGTCGTCAACATATAAAACTAGGAAAATGATAGCATTCTCTTCAACCTTTTTATAGACATAAGGCTCACTTTCATTTTTGACAAAACCAAAATCTCTTATGGCCTCATCAAATCGTACATTCCATGATCTTGATGCCTGCTTCAATCCATAAATGGATCTCTGCAACTTGCATACTTTATTGGCATTCTTTGACTTAACAAACCCTTCGGGTTGAGTCATATAGACGTCTTCAACCAGCTTCCCATTTAGAAAAGAAGTTTTGACATCCATTTTCCATATTTCATAATCATGAAAGGCTGCTATTGCAAGAAATATTCTGATGGATTTAAGCATTGCCACTGGTGAGAAGGTTTCATCATAATCAATGCCTTGACGTTGTCTGAAACCCTTTGCAACCAGTCTTTCTTTAAAGTTATTAACCTTACTATCCATGTCCAGATTTTTCTTGAATACCCATTTACAACCAATGAGCTTTACATCAGCTAGAGGGTCTACCAAAATCCAAACTTGATTTTGGTACATGGACTCCATCTCAGAATTCATGGCTTCTTGCCATGTTGCAGCTTCTTTGCCTTCTATTGCTTCCTTGTAGGTCGTAGGTTCATCATCCTAAAGGATTATTGTGTCACCTGACTCGGTGACAAGAAAACCATAACGCTCTGGTTCTCTAACCTCTCGCGTAGACCTACACAGTATCTATGTCTCATGAACAATTTCTTCTTCCACTTGTTCTTGTAGAGATTGTTCCTCTACCAACTCTTGTGCATCTGGAGCATTGACTTCATCGAAGTCAATCTTGCTCCCACTATTTCCAGTAGAAATGTGATCCCTTTCTAGAACTGTGGCGTATCTTGCCACAATGACTTTTCTATCTAAAGGGTTATACAGGTTGTATCCTCTAGTTTCCTTAGGATAACCTACAAAGATTCACTTAGTGCTTCTGGAAGCTAATTTGTCACTTGGTAAAGTCTTGAAAAATGCCTCACACCCCCACACACACATGTGTGTCATATTGGGTTTCTTTCCAAACCATAACTGATATGGAATTCCATCTATGGCTTTAGTTTGTACTCAGTTAATGGTATATGCTGCTGTCTGCAAGGTGTATCACCAAAAGGATAATGGAAGAGTTGTATGACTCATCATTGATCTGACCATGTCAAGTAAGGTCCTATTCCTCCTTTCACTAACACCATTCCATTGTGGTGTATAAGGAGGAGTGAGTTGAGATACTATCCCACACTCCTTCAAATGATCAATGAAAGCTTGGTTAAGATATTCTCCACCTCGGTCTGATCGAAGTGCTTTTATCTTCTTACCAAGTTGGTTTTATACTTTATTTTGGTATTCCTTAAAGAAGTGAAAGGAATCTGACTTATGCCGCATTAAGTAGATATAGCCATACCTACTATAATCATCGGTAAAAGTGATGAAGTATAGAAAACCACCCCTTGCCTCTACTGGAAATGGACCACATAAATCGGTATGTATTAATTCCAGTACTGCATTGGCTCTTTCTCCCTTTCCTGAGAAAGGTGCTTTGGTCATCTTTCCTTGTAAACAAGCTTGACATACATCTAAGGGTTCTAACCGTACCGAGTCTAGATACCCTTCTTGATGTAATTTTTGTAATCAATTCTTGTTTACATGACCAAGCCTGAAGTGCCATAGGCGGGTGTTATTTGAGTCATGTTGGTTATTTTTGTCATTGATAGACATTACTGAGTTTTCTAGTTCTAGTATATATAAACCATTGTTAAGATGTGCCATACCATAACATAAGTTATCCCTATAAAAGAGACAAATTTTATTTCCAAACTTGAAATAAAAACCCTTAGTGTCTAGACATGACACAGAGACAATGTTTCTGGTAACAGACGGTACATAATAGTAATTGTTTAAAACAAGAACCAAACGAGTTGGTAAAGTCAAGTGATAGTTTCCCACTGCCAAGGCCGCCAAACTTGCACCATTTGCAGCTCGAAGATCCACTTGACCTTTTGCAATCTTCTCAAACCTACTTGGTTCCTGTATATGAATACAAATGTGTGAGCCACATGCCGTATCCAATACCCAACTTGTAGATAATGATAGATTGCATTCAATGACAAAAATACCTGAAGCAGAAGCGTCAACTTGCTTCTTCTTCCCAGCTCTGTAATTCTTTTTCCAGTGGCCTTTCTTGCCACATCCAAAACAGACAGCTTCCTGCTCATTACTCTGCCTCTGAATCTTTGGCTTCTTGGCAGGATGATGCATTGGTGTATTTGGCCTTGACTTGGATTTAGACCCATTTTCCTTGCCCTTGTTTTTCTTGTTCACCATAAGGACATATGTATTGGTGTTTTTCATGTCCTTATCAGCTTGGCGAACTAAATCCAAAAGATCCGGGAGTGACTTTGTCATATCATTCATATTATAATTGACAATGAAAGTTGAGAAGCTTGACGGTAAAGAGGCAAGGATGAGATCCACTTCTAGTTCTTGGTTCAGTTTGAACCCAAGGGCTTCAAGCCTCTCAATATACCCAATCATTTTGAGTACGTGAGGACCAGCTTGGTTCCCTTCTACTAGCCTGCACTTATAAAGCACACTTGAGATTTCATACCTTTCTTGCCTAGCCCTCTCCTGATATAGTTCTTGGAGATGTGAAAGCATCTTGTAGGCGTCCTCTTCCTCATGCATTTTTTTTTGCAATTGGATGGACATGGATGACAGCATGATGCATTGTACATCAAGTGCATCGTCTACATGCTTTTTCCACTTATCTTTTTCCGTCTTGCTTGCTCCCTGAGGAGGCTCAGCAGGAATTGGGGATTCCAGCACATATAACTTCCTTTCTTGGCATAGTACTATGCGCAAGCACCTGTACCACTCCTGGAAGTTATTGCCGGTCAGGATATTTTCTTTATTCAAGATTGATCACAGTGATAAAGTACTAGTGGTGTTGGTGATTGCCATTTTGAATCTACATCAGATAAATATTTAGCAGTTAGTACTTTGTCTTGATTACCTTTTGACATTTTATGATTAATATAATATCATTTAATGTCTCCCACTATTTTAACGAACCTTAATATCCCTCACCATTAGATTCGGAATACTCTATCACTTGAGCATTCTAGTGGCAAGTATCCTTTGAAACCCCTTTCGCAATCTACAATCTAGGGCTACGACCTTACTTGAAGGGTTTCAAGGTAGGCTATATGCTGGCCAACCACTTCTTCTTGTGGTTCCTTGTATAGTTGAGTAAAGTCCCAAATTTTGGAATCTGTACTTGATTCCCTCAACCTCTCATCTCTAAAGTGATATCAATTTAGCTAAAGCTAATCCTTGACTACTCACTTTAGTTAAGTCGACCCATTTCTCAAATGGAAACGCCCCGGTAGTAAGAGGCACTCTCAACTGAGGCTGATGAGCACCCAAACAGCCGGTTTTGTTTAGATATGAGAAATGGAAGGTATTATGACTTAATATATCTTTTAGGGATTTTTAAATTATTAATTGACGAATATAATCCCTTTTCTATTTATTATGTTCAAACTGGATTGTCGTGCTCACAACTGAACATTCAAAAGAGTATTTATTCATCACAACTTTATGCATTTTCTCTTGTTTACTATCCTATGTGATCATGCAATAATCATGCAGTCGCATAAAAATAATAAACTGTGCATAAAGTAAACCAAGCATTCTGACTGGTCTTGAGCATTCTATAATGATTGATCAATAACTGATCAATCATCACCTAGGGGAACCCATACCTGAGTCAATACAAGACTCGTGTCGCTGCTGGCCCCAGTGAAGAGCATCCAACTCCTGTCTGGACTACCGCCTCATTTTGGTGAGGTCTGCCTCTCGGATTGTCATCGAATAAATACAAATATACTCGCACGCAGGCGAGGGGGTCTGGGGTACAAAATACAAGTGGTGCAATGGACACGCATGCCCTTATACATATTTGAATTAAAAGACGATTTGCAGACCGTCATTTATCTAATTAAATAATACAATCATCACACGCATTGAATAAATAATTAAATAAATACATACATGCCAAACATACACAGGTCGGTCAAAAGCTCAAGACCAGTCAGGGTAAAAGTGCAATAAAAATTAAATTGCAATAACTTTAAATTATGCGAGGGTGTTCTAATAAATTAAATGAATTTGATTAAATTCAAATAATTTATTTTTATCGGTTCGATTTGTTTAATTTAATTTCAATTCCAAAATTAAATTAAATTAAACCATTAATTTAATTCTAAACTTAAATTAAATTAATATTCTTGGATTAAAATAATATAAACCCCTAAATTAATTCCAATTAATTTAATTTAAAAACTAAATTAATTAAAATTAATTCAGTGCAGGTTACCTCTAACCGAATAGGAGTCCGGCGGGTCTACATACCACTGTGGGATGTCATTCTGGAACCGCGGCGTGACCGCGGCGTGACCACGGTGTGACCGTGGCATCCAACGCTTCCCGCGACGGTTGCATCTCTTGACAGCCCGCTGCTCCGGTGATGGTTCGAGGCGGCCGGACGGAGCCGGTCCGACGTGGCCCGGTGGAAGTCCGACGAGGGGGCGGGGAGCGGGCTGTCCAAAACTTTCCGGCAGGGAGATCCCCGACGTGGCGGGCGGCTGCCGGTAGGAGCTGATCCGACGTGGACCGCGTCCGGAGAAAGGGAGGCCGGTGCGAGGGCTGTCCGGCGAAGGAGAGGCCGACGCGAGGGCTGTCCGGCGAAGGGATGGCCGGCGTGAGGTCGGTCTGGCGAGGGAAGGCCGGCGCGAGGTGCGGTCCGACGCGGGGAGGCCGACACGAGGAGCGGTCCGGCGCGGGGAGGTCCAGCGCGAGATCGGTCCGCCGCGGGGAAGGCCGGCGCCGGTGCGCCGTGGTGCTGGACCGCCGGAGGATGGGAGGCCTAGGGTTTCGACCTCCCCTGGTGCGCCGCAGGAGAGAAGACCCGTAAGGGTCTTCCTCCCCACTTCCCCCCATTTTTTTTGACAACAAATGTCCAGCCCATTTGTTTTTTTATATAAAACAAAAGGAGAAGACCCCATTTTGGGGTCTTTTCCACTCCCTTTTTTTATAAACAAAAGGAGGAAGACCCCAAGTCTTGGTCTCCTCCTTTTAATTATAAAAATTTTTCCACACTTTTGTGGAAAAATATTTTATATATTTTATTATTATAATAAAATTTATTATAAAATATAATAAAATATTTATTATAAAATTATAGTAAAATATATTTTTGATGTTTATCTCAATTTGAGAAATAACATCAAACGAACAAGAACTTGTGACGTCGATCCGATTAAAATTTTCAAATGATCGTATCTTGATCATTCGAAATCGAAATGACGCGCGGTCGAATCCGAATGAACTGTTTTAACGCCCCGCAATTAAATTTAATGAAATTTAATATTTTTGACTTAGAAAAACCTTGCGCTCCCTTTGATACCACTGTAAGGTTCCGGGACTCCGTAGCGGAAGCCTGTGGGCCAGGATTTTAAATTTTTCTGCTTCACCAGAGTGACATAACCTTGTCAGCTCTGGTGATCGTGTCCCGGCCTGGTCCGAGAATCTCGCAAGGTTCTTTAGGAGCACAAAAAAAACTTGAACATTTACCTTGTTCAGAATTGACGTGCATGACGCCGGTGATCGTTGCTTGAAGACTCCGACAACAAAGCCCTCTAGATCGTCCACACACGCCTTGCAAATATGCACGCGCGTCGTTCGTCAAGATCCGGGTGCTAGCGCGGATCTTCAACGCACACTTCGATGCAGCGATGATCACCACAAAACTAGCATCTTCGATCTGTGAAGGTGGAACTTGAAGAACTTGCTAGTTTGAGAGAGTCTCTCTCTATAACTCAAGAGGAGAGAGAGGCTCTCAATTCCAAAGGATGAATAGTCTTAAGGGGAGAGCCACTCTTTAAATATATATAGGGAATATCTATTATACACGGTAAGGGTTCCCGGCCCCCGTGTATTAAACATTCAGTATATATATATATATTATAAATAATTATTTATGACAAATTAAATTATGCCATAAATAACATTTATTATTTATCACTTAACTACAATATATATATATTACGTGATAAACATGAGTCTAACTCGGCCCGCACCTCCTGATAATATTAATCAAACCCAAGACATAAATATCTGTCCGATTAACATTTATCTATGTATTTACTTAATCACTCGTAAATACATGTTATAAATAAATTCATCAAATTATTCCAAACTTGAATAATAAAAGAATTCATTTATTACTTGGTGATCGATAGGACTTGGATAATACCCAGACCCCATGGTGGGGCCCACCAAACCCTATAATCCTATTCATCAGAATAGGGAAGATTGTCAAAGTGCTGTTGTGTGTGACCCTCTAGGCCCTTATCTAAATTGTAGTAAATAATATCACCGACCTAGAGTGGGGTCTAGAAACCCATCGAGGCCCCTATAGAGATAAGGCAATGTCAAAGAAACGACTGCCTTCCCACGAACACAGTCTGTGTAATCTAATATCTTCATCATCGATATCTCAATAAAGCAGAATGCATACTCAGTGTCATCATTCTTCATTTTCTTTACTTTGTTTGTTGATTTTTCCGGACGGTCTTACCTTCCACTACCATGGCCATGGATTTAATGAAGGTGAAACCATCCTAATCAACCAGGCCTGAGATATCTCTTCCTAAACTCGGAAGTGACAAATCCTTTCTCGATCATTCAATCAATGCCATGCCATTAATGACGTACCCGATATAAACTACCTCACCACGACTTGTTGCCATGGTTTTCGCCTTATATCAAATGTACGTAATTAAATGACATTCACTAATAATAATCTCAAGTCAGGAGACCATTACACATGTCCGTGGATAGGAATGACCAATGACACCAGAAACATGTGGTGTTCCTATTAAGCGGGTCTGTCCTCATGATCTCGTTAGCTAGAGATCATCAAGTGTAAACTTCATGAGATGAAGTCTCAATGCTTATGATCCCCCAACACCTGATGGTCACACATCATCTGTGTCCTTTCAGAATGATGTAACTGGACCATAGGACGTTACTTTAAGATTACTTTCATGGCATTTCAGGGTTCTCATTATATCCTGGGACCTGCTATAACCATTTGATGCGACATGTTATCTAAGGACATTTCCATTAATAAAGTGGATGCAGAAGTATCTACACTATCATGGAAAGATAAATACATGTATAAAACAAACTGAATACATGTAGCAGTAATCAAAGTACAAAACAAGTTGGGTCTAGGGCACCCATTTCAACACCATATTCCCACTGAAATACTTCTCGGAGGACTTGTTTCTTCTCGTTGGATGTATCCAACTAAAATAAATACGTACAAATTAAAGTATTATGTCTAAAACAGGAATCATCCTGAAGGTTCTATCGTGAACATTTACTTGGCTCAAGAATGTATGGATTTCTACTCAATGTATTTGTCTTATCTTACTACAATAATGAATAGACCAATGAGAAATGAAGAAGAACAATATGAGAAAATTAAACCCAATTTTCCATCACTTCCTCAAATAGGATGAATTTCTGGATCATATACATTGAAGACATTAATCCATGAAGAGCGGGATATGGAACATCGCACAGTTTTGTTCAATTGTGATTTTTTCGAAGACTATATCAGGTAACTAAATTGAATATGTATATCTTACATATATATCTGTTAAAATATTCATATTTTTTATCTACAGGGAACATAAAAAAATGATAAATAGGAAGCATCGTTCTTTATCTTTGAGAATGAGAGAAACTTTTCATAGCAATGAGTTTTCTGCTTGGTTAAAATTGAAGGTAAAAATATTACTGTTTAAAATAATTATATCAATATTTAATTAAGTTTAATAGTCATTTATATTGTAGGTATTGAGTTTGTCTGTTGAATCTGTCTCTGAGGAAATAAGAGCTTTGGATTTTGGTCCTAATACCGTGGTTCGTGACTGTAAATCAATTGGTATCAATGGGTACAAATTTATTGTCACTGAACAAGAAAAGAACATGAGAACACAACATGATGGTGTTATGGTTACTGCCACAACAAAGTGTTATGCCGGTGCATCAGATAGTAGACCACAATTTGTAAATGTGGGTTATTATGGAGTCATTGAGAAAATAATAATATTGGATTATTACTCTCATGGACGAGTCACAATGATGAAATGCCATTGGTTTGATTCGATGATGATACATGGCACATTTATTGATGATTTTGGATTTTGAGTAATTAATATGACTCACACTCTTGCTACCAAAGAACCATATGTGTTGGCATCAATGGATAAACAAGTTTTTTATGTCAAAGACCAAATTCGACCTGAATTTGGTGTCATAGTTGAAGTAATTACAAGACATATTTTTGATGATGGTGATGATGGAATTGACACTGTCCCTAGTTCCATTGGAACCAATCCATTTATTTCTTTTGATGACTGCAATAGCTCAATTGTCAGAGTTGATTATGAACCTAAAGTTGTGGTTGAAAATATATAGAATCATTCATCCATGTTCTCAATTCTTCTGGTTTACCTCGAGTTGGGTTGTTAAGGTTAGTAATATTAAAATTGATTTAGTATTGATCACAAATATGTTTTAGTTGACTTGACCGTTATGTGAATTTTCAATGTTTATTGGTTGTAGTTTTATTTGAATTGCATTTTCTAATTTGGAATTGAACTGTATTCAGACATAGTCAAACAATATTTCTAACTTGGTGAACATTACAACTTGTATGATTTATTAAATCCATTCAAGCTCTTCTAAAACAATTGATAGATAAATTACCAATGAATCCCCCTATTCCCTCATATAACAAGTGTTTTTGGTTTACACATTAGTTTCCTTTTTCTAATTAATTATATATTTGTTTTCAAAAGCATGAAATGTAGCCAATTGAATAGAGACGAAGGAAAAAATGATGGAGAACAATCGTTGAATGACAGAGATGGGCGTTCCGCCATTAGTGCCTACAGTGAGTAATTTATTTCAAATATATATATTTAAAGAATATATAATGTCATGTTATTAATTTTTTTATAAACATTTTTGTAGTATCCACCTATACGTCAACAGTTATTCGGGGAGGAGCCTAGTACTGGTCCTAGTACTCAGGCCGGTGGTATGAGGAGGGTTCGTACCAGAGGTGGAAGATCACCTGCACGTACCTGACTAAACCCTACCCCTCCCACTGACATTTCATCCTTCCCACAGTCTAATCTTGATGTGTCATTAGGGACACATGGGATATTTAGGCCTCCCATGTTTTTGCCACCTTTTGAATCTTCTGACCCATCATTTTCACATCCCATGATGATTCCCACTCCCCAGTCAGAATCTAGTCATACAATTGTCCCATCTTCTTTTCCTTCTAATTATGTATCTCCGAGCTTCTATATTCCATCATCTTCAACTCCTGTTCCACCACAGGGTGTTCCATCAGTTTCTGTGGATCCAGCGGCGCTCAACGATCAGACTAGCACAGGTATATTTATAGAACCCTAACAAATTTTTATAGCAATATTTATTTTCATTATAAAATGTTTTGATAAAATATTTTTTTTCTTTCATGACAGATACATCTACTGAGAGGATGAGGGGGCGGGGGAGTACACGCATACGTTCGGTGTGGAACCGCCTCACACAGGTTATGGTGGATTACAATGAAGATAACCAAATTGTTGAGAAAACAGGGCAGCAATGTCAGAGTTTTTTGGCGACGCTTTCCAAATACCCCAACATCATTTCTGTCAGCCCACTGTCATGGATACATTTTCCACATGAGGTAAAGGATAGATCTTGGGTAGAGATATGGGTAAAAAAATCTATTGTATTTAATTCCATGAATTATTTTTGTATTTATATGAATTAATATTTTGATGTCAGCTTCGATTTAATTTTCCCGATGGCGAGGGTGCACGACCGGAACGTATAAAGGATTTAGGTGAGCTTTGAAGAGCCTACAAGCATGAGTTTTATATTGGCTGGCGTGCTAGAGTTGGCACTGAGTTAGAGGCGGTACTAGTCGTGGATGATTGTCCTATAGAGCACTATCTTCAGATGATTACTCATTGGACGAGTACCCAGTTTAAGGTATAAATTACATTTGAGGTACTTAAATAATAACATTCATGTTTTGAATTAATATTATCTTTTGAATTATCTAATTTTATTTAGGAATCATGTAGAAAAAATAAAAAAAACATTTATGCAAAAAAATACCTCCACACACTAGGACGTACTACGATGCCAGATCATGAGAGGAAGTAGGTATGAAAATTGTTTATAAGTTTTCTTTACAACTTAAATTTTATTTTTTTCCTAAATTATTTAATAGTTTGCTAATTTTTTAATATAACTTTAGTTTTCAATGTCATTGTAGAGGAAAATACAGAATATTGAAGGACGTGTACCTCGAACAAAACTGTTTTTCTCGAGTAGACGGAAAAAAATGGAAGTGCCGTCAAGGAAGTGACTCAGCAGCAGATTGTAAGTTTTAATATGTTGATTTTATATTTTAATATCTATTTTGTAACTTAATAATATATTTATATTTCTAACAGGCTGCTTTAGAGGCCCTCGATGCCCAAGAACCAGAAAATTTTGGGCCAACTGGTCACTTACATCAGGTGTTGTGAGAGGAGCATCCTAGCAGAGTATGCTTTCGACCTAGGATAGCCCCAATGAGGTATTGGACCTCCTCAGGTATGAGTTGTAGTGCCAACAAGCTACAGAAGGTTAGGGCACAGGCAGAACAGGCTGAGAAAAGGGCCATAGAGATGGCAGAATAGTCTGCTAGGGAATATAGTGCATTTATGAAATTTATTGAAGTTCTACGTCCAACACTTCCAGCAGAGGCCAGCCTAGCTTTTGATAAATATATGTCATCGATACATTCTATATATGGTGAACTAGGTGGTAGTTCTAGTGGTGGTCAAGACGATGTCCAGCTTGATGATGATGATGGCGAGCAGTCTAATGCGGAAGAGGAGGGAGAGGAGGAGGGAGAGGCGGATGGCGAGGGCGAGGAGGAGGGCGAGGGCAAGGAGGAGGGCGGTGAGGAGGGTGAGTATGATGATGGGGATGAGGATGAGGGTGATGATTATGGTGATTATGGTGATGGTGATGTGGAAAAAATTGATCTGTTACATTTTTGACTAATATTACTGATATTTGATGTTTAATCTATTCCAGTTATTGGTTTTATCTAGACTCGTAGTATAGTATTGGAGTTGAGTTATTTTTATATATTGTCTGTTTTTATGAATGTTGTTGCCTTTTAGTGGTTGTGTATTTGGGAACTCCCTGTACATCCCCCCTCCTTCCTGTACCCTGGACAACCCCCCCACCATCCTCCTTGGACCCCAGACATCCCCCCCGGACAGCCCCTAGACAGCCCCTGGACAGCACCCCACCACCCTCCTTGGTCCCCGAACAGCCACCCGGACACCCCCCGGACAACCCCCCGAACAGACCCCCCCACTATCCTCCTTGGACCCTGGAAAACCCCCTGAAACCCCCCCAGACAGCCCCCCAGACAGCCCCCCACCCTCCTCCTTGGTCCCCGGACAGCCCCCCAGACACCCACCGGACAGCCCCCCGGACAGCCCCCCCCGGATAGCCCCCCACCCTCCTTGATTTAATTTAATACTAGAAAATCTAAAATATATATTTTATTTATTTTCATCATGATAATCAATGTAAATCACATTTACACATCTAATCAATATCATAGATTCCTGGTATGTTATAAAAGGGATGTATTCATTGGGCATGACATTGTTAGTTCTGAAATGTTTCATAGCATGATAAACTAAAATCTAATCCATACTAAGAATGATATAAAAATATTATATATTAATTCCCACAAGATTTTAAGTAAATACCATTCCATTAATAGAAACATGAGGATTCTCATAAATCATGTTTACCTTAATATTTCCACAAGTATTTTTAGTAAAAGTTTTATCTTCTATTAATTTTTTGATAGTCTCATTTTAAATATAAATTTTTCATAAATAAATTAATTTAAATACCCATAGTCAAATATTTTATTTGAATAATGTGAATAAACAACTAACATACCACTCTAACTGTGTCTCTTTTGTTTAAAATGGACAGAATTATAAGTGAAAAGAACAACTGACATACGGAAAACTGACCAAACGCATTAAGATTCTATTGATAATTTATAAAACTGATCCATGTGTCATATGTGACGTGTACGAGCCAACCCGGGCTCAATCCGAGTCTTGGTGTGGCCGGGATCACTCTAAGTGTCTCTCTTTTGTTTAAAATGGACAACATTTTAAGTACATATGGAAAACTGACCAAACACATTCGTTTTCCATTTAAACTTTAGGAGAATGATCCATGGGTCATATGTGACGTGTAAGAGTCAACCTCGCCTCAATCCAAGGTGCGGTGTGACTGACATCACTCAAAGTGTCTCTCTTTTGTTTAAAATGAACTCCATTTTAAGTGAAAACAACAACTGACATATGAAAAACTGACCAAATGCATTTGAAATGTGTTGATTCTTTAGGAGAACGATCCATGGGTCATATGTGACGTGTACGAGTCAACCCTGCCTCAATCCGAGGTGCAGTGTGGTCGGGATCACTCTAAGTGGCTCTCTTTTGTTTAAAATGGACAACATTTTAAGTATATATGGAAAACTGACCAAACGGATTCTGATTGTGTTGATACATTATCACAACGATCCATGGGTCATATGTGACATGTAAGGATCAACCCTGCCTCAATATGAGATGCGTTGTGGCCAGCACCACTTAAAGTGTCTGTCTTTTGTTTCAAAAGGACATCATTTTAAGTGAAAACATCAAATGGCAAACAGAAAACCAACCAAACGCATTCGGATTGGGTTGATACTTTAGTAAAATGATCCATGGGTCACTTGAGACGTGTACGAGTAAACCCTGTCTAAATCTGAGACACGGTGTGGCCGGTACCACTCTAACTGTGCCTCTTTTGTTTAAAATGGATAGGATTACAAGTGAAAAGAACAAATGGCATACGAAAAACTGACCAAATGAATTCGAAATATGTTGATAATTTATCACAATGATCCATGGGTCATGTGTGACGTGTAAGATCCAACTCGGGATCAATCCGAGTCTCGGTGTGTCCAGGATCACTCTAAGTGTCTCTCTTTTGTTTAAAATGGACAACATTTTAAGTATATACAGAAAACCGACCAAACGCATTCAGTTTCCATTGAAACTTTATGACAATGATCCATGGGTCATATGTGATGTGTATGAGTAAACCTCGCCTCAATCTGAGGCACGGTGTGGCCGACACCACTCAAAGTGTCTCTATTTTGTTTAAAATGGACTTCATTTTAAGTGAAAACAACAACTAGCATATGAAAAATGGACCAAAGGATTATGATTGTGTTGATACATTAGCACAACAATCCATGGGTCATATGTGATGTGTAAGAGTCAACCGCACCTCAATCCGAGGCGTGGTGTGGCCGACACCATTCATAATGTCTCTCTTTTGTTTCAAATGGACATCATTTTAAGTGAAAACAACAACTGACATATGAAAAACTGGCCAAACACATTCAAAATGTGTTGATGCTTTAGGAAAACAATCCATGGGTTATATGTGATGTGTACGAGTCAACCCTGCCTCAATCAGAGGCACGGTGTGGCCGGGATCACTCTAAGTGGCTCTCTTTTGTTTAAAATGGACAACATTTTAAGTACATATGGAAAACTGACCAAAAAGATTCTGATTGTGTTGATACTTTAGCACAACGATCCATGGGTCATATGTGACGTGTACGAATCAACCCCGCCTCAATCTGAGATGCGGTGTGGCCGGAACCACTCATAGTGTCTATCTTTTGTTTCAAAAGGACATCATTTTAAGTGAAAACATCAACTGGCATACGGAAAACTGACCAAACGCATTCGGATTGTGTTTATATTTTAGGAAAATGATCCATGGGTCATTTGAGGTTTGTACGAGTCAACCCAGTCAAAATACGAGATGTGGTGTGGCCGGTACCACTCTAGATGTGTCTCTTTTGTTTAAAATGGACAGGATTATAAGTGAAAAGAACAACTGGCATACGAAAAACCGACCAAATGCATTCAGAATTTGTTGATAAATTATCACAACGATCCATGGGTCATATGTGACATGTATGAGCCAACCTAGGCTCAATCCGAGTCGCGGTGTGGCCAGGATCACTCTAAGTGTCTCTCTTTTGTTTAAAATGGACAACATTTTAAGTACATACGGAAAACTGAACAAACGTATTCTGATTATGTTGATATTTTAGCAAAATGATCCATGGGTCCTATTTGACGTGTACGAGTGAACCTCACCTCAATACAAGGCGCAGTGTGGCCAACACCACTCAAAGTTTCTCTCTTTTGTTTAAAATGGACTTCATTTTAAGTGAAAACAACAACTAGCATATGGAAAACCGAAAAAACGGATTCTGATTGTTTCAATACTTTAGAAAAATGATCCATGGGTCATATGTAACGTGTACGAGTAAACCCCGCCTCAATCCGAGGTTCGGTGTGTCCGACACCATTTATAGTGTCTCTCTTTTGTTTAAAATGGACATCATTTTAAGTGAAAACAATAACTGACATACGAAAAACTGACCAAATGCATTCGAAATGTGTTGATGCTTTAGAAAAACGATCCATGAGTCATATGGGACATGTACGAGTCAACCCCATCTCAATCCGAGGCATGGTGTGTCCGGGATCACTCTATGTGTCTCTCTTTTGTTTAAAATGGAAAACATTTTAAGTACATACGGAAAACTGACCAAACAGATTCTGATTGTGTTGATACTTTATAACAACTATCCATAGGTCATATGTGACATGTATGAATCAACCCCACCTCAATATGAGATGTGGTGTGGCCGAAACTACTCAAAGTGTCTGTCTTTTGTTTCAAAAGGATATCATTTTAAGTGAAAACATCAACTGACATACGGAAAACCGACCAAACGCATTCAGATTGTGTTGATACTTTAGGAAAATGATCTATGGGTCATTTGAGACATGTACGAGTCAACCCCGTCTAAATCCAAGATGCGGTGTGGCTGGTACCACTCTAAATGTGTCTCTTTTGTTTAAAATGGACAGGATTATAAGTGAAAAGAACAACTGGCATACAAAAAACCGAGCAAACGCATTCGGAATCTGTTGATAATTTATCAAAACGATCCATGGGTCATATGTGATGTGTACGAGCCAACCCGGGCTCAATCCAAGTCGTGGTGTGGTCGGGATCACTCTAGGTGTCTCTCTTTTGTTTAAAATGGACAACATTTTAAGTACATAAGGAAAACTGACCAAACGGATTCTGATTGTGTTGATATTTTAGCACAATGATACATGGGTCATATGTGACATATATGAGTCAACCTCACCTCAATCCGAGGCGCGGTGTGGCTGACACCACTCAAAGTGTATCTCTTTTGTTTAAAATGGACTTCATTTTAAGTGAAAACAACAACTAGCATATGAAAAACCAACCAAAATGATTCTGATTGTGTCAATACTTTAGCACAATGATCCATGGGTCATATGTGACGTGTAAGAGTCAACTGCGCCTCAATCCGAGGCGCGGTGTGACTGACACCATTCATAGTTTCTCTCTTTGTTTTAAAATGAACAACATTTTAAGTGAAAACAACAGCTGAAATACAAAAAACTAACCAAACACATTCGAAATGTGTTGATTCTTTAGAAAAAAGATCCATGGGTCATATGTGACGTGTACAAGTCAACCCCACCTCAATCTGAGGCACGGTGTGGCCGGGATCACTCTAAGTGTCTCTCTTTTGTTTAAAATGGACAACATTTTAAGTACATACAGAAAACTGACCAAATGGATTCTGATTATGTTGATACTTTAGAACAATGATCCATGGGTCATATGTGATGTGTACGAATCAACCCCCCCTCAATCTGAGACGCAGTGTGGCTGGCACCACTCAAAGTGTCTGTCTTTTGTTTCAAAAGGACTTCATTTTAAGTGAAAACATCAACTGGAATATGGAAAACCAACCAAACACATTCGGATTGTGTTGATACATTAGGAAAATGATCAATGGGTCATTTGAGATGTGCAGAAGTCAACCTCATCTAAATCTGAGATGCGGTGTGGCCGGTACCACTCTAACTGTGTCTCTTTTGTTTAAAATGGACAGGATTATAAATGAATAGAACAACTGGCATACGAAAAACTGACGAAACGCATTCAGAATCTATTGATAAATTATAAAAATGATCCATGAGTCATATGTGACGTGCACGAGCTAGCCCGGGCTCAATCCGAGTCGTGGTGTGGCCGGGATCACTCTAAGTGTCTCTCTTTTGTTTAAAATGGACAACATTTTAAGTATATACGGAAAACCGACCAAACGGATTTTGATTGTGTTGATATTTTATCACAATTATCCATGGGTCATACGTGATGTGTACGAGTCAACCTCGGCTCAATCCGAGGTGCAGTGTGGCCGACACCAATCAAAGTGTCTCTCTTTTGTTTAAAATAGACTTCATTTTAAGTGAAAACAACAAGTAGCATACAGAAAACTGACCAAACGGATTCTGATTGTGTCGATACTTTAGAAAAACTATCCATAGGTCATATGTGATGTGTACGAGTCAATACCACCTCAATCCGAGGTGCGGTGTGGCCAACACCATTCATAGTGTCTCTCTTTTGTTTAAAATGGACATCATTTTAAGTGAAAACAACAACTAACATACAAAAAACCAACCAAACGCATTCTATATGTGTTTATTCCTTAGGAAAACTACCCATGGGTCATATGTGACGTGTACGGGTCAACCCCGCCTCAATCTAAGGCATGGTGTGGCCAGGATCACTCTAAGTGGCTCTCTTTTGTTTAAAATGGACAACATTTTAAGTACATATGAAAAACTGACCAAACGGATTCTGATTGTGTTGATACTTTAGTACAATGATCCATGGGTCATATTTGACATGTAAAAATCAACCCCACATCAATATGAGATGCAGTGTGGCCGGCACCACTCAAAGTGTCTATCTTTTGTTTCAAAAGGACATCATTTTAAGTGAAAAATCATCTAGCATACGGAAAACCGACCAAACGCTTTCAGATTGTGTTGATACTTTAGGAAAATGATCCATGGGTCATTTGAGACATGTAAGAGTCAACCCTGTCTAAATCTGAGATGCGGTGTGGCCGGTACCACTCTAACTGTGTCTCTTTTGTTTAAAATGGACAAGATTATAAGTGAAAAGAACAACTGGCATATGAAAAACCAACCAAACGCATTCAGAATCTATTTATAATTTATCTCAATGATCCATGGGTCATATGTGAAATTTAAGAGCCAAACCGGGCTCAATCCGAGTCGCGGTGTGGCTGAGATCACTCTAAGTGTCTCTCTTTTGTTTAAAATTGACAACATTTTAAATACATACGGAAAACTAACCAAACGGATTCTGATTGTGTTGATATTTTAGTACAACAATACATGGGTCATTATGTGATGTGTACGATTCAAACTCTCCTCAATCCGAGGCGCGGTGTGGCCGACACCACTCAAAGTTTCTCTCTTTTGTATAAAATGGACTTCATTTTAAGGGAAAACGATAACTAGCATACAGAAAACTAACCAAACGGATTCTGATTGTGTCGATACTTTATCAAAATGATCCATGGGTCATATATGACATGTAAGAGTCAACCCCGCCTCAATACGAGGTGCGGTGTGGCCGACAACATTCATAGTGTCTCTCTTTTGTTTAAAATGGACATCATTTTAAGTGAAAACAACAACTAATATATAAAAAACTAACCAAACGCATTCGAAATGTGTTGATGCTTTAGGAAAAGGATCCATCGGTAATATGTGATGTGTACGAGTAAACCCCGCCTCAATACGAGGCACGGTGTGGCTAGGATCACTCTAAGTTTCTCTCTTTTGTTTAAAATGGACAACATTTTAAGTACAGACAGAAAACTGACCAAATGGATTCTGATTGTGTTGATACTTTAGAACAATGATACATGGGTAATATGTGATGTTTACGAATCAACCCCGCCTCAATTTGAGATTCAGTGTGGCCGGAACTACTCAAAGTGTCTGTCTTTTGTTTCAAGAGGACATCATTTTAAGTGAAAACATCAACTGGCATACGAAAAATGGACCAAACACATTTGAATTGCGTTGATACTTTAGGAAAATGATCCATGGGTCATTTGAGACATGTAAGAGTCGACCCCATCTAAATCCAAGATGCGGTGTGGCCGGTACCACTCTAACTGTGTCTCTTTTGTTTAAAATAGACAGGACTATAAGTGAAAAGAACAACTAGCATACGAAAAAACTGACCAAACACATTTAGAATCTGTTGATAATTTATCACAACAATCCATGGGTCATATGTGACGTGTACGAGCCTACTCGGGCTCAATTCGAGTCGTAGTGTAGCCGGGATCACTCTAAGTGTCTCTCTTTTGTTTAAAATGGACAACATTTTAAGTACATATGGAAAATTGACCAAACAGATTCTGATTGTGTTGATATTTTAGAACAACTATCCATGGGTCATTTTTGACGTGTACGAGTCAACCCCGCCTCAATCCGAGGCATGGTGTGGCTGAAACCATTCAAAGTGTCTCTCTTTTATTTAAAAAGCACTTCATTTAAGTGAAAACAACAACTGACATATGGAGAACTGACCAAACGCTTTCATAATATGTTGATACTTTAGGACAATGATCCATGGGTCATTTGTGACGTGTATGAGTTAACCTTGCCTCAATCCGAGGCACAGTGTGGCCGGTATCACTCCAGGTGTATGTATTTTGTTTAAAATGGACATCATTTCTAGTAAAAATATATGGTATACGAAAAACTGATCAAATTATGAATTGAATTCCGGATTCCACATATAATTGTCATCTATATTTTATATTGAATTCTAAATGAATTATGTATGTTTATAATTACGTTATGAATTATGATATTATTATGGATGTGTATAGTTCCATGATGCATTATATGTTAAATGTGTTTGAATTTGTTCTCTATATGTATCTATTAGTTGGTTATTGTAGGTACAATAATTGTATATGTATGTGTTAGTTTATTGTAGGTACAATAATTGGAAATGATTGAAAATGAGAGGGAATGGTGCTGTGCAAATTGCACAAAAATGAGAGCTGCTGTGAAAATTGCAGGCTGCTGTGAAATTTGAACAACATAGGCTATGCCAACGGTTTCAAACCGTTGGCATAGCCTCTCTGAGTAGTTTTTTACCAATCGTTCTATGAACCGTTGGTAAAACTCCTTTCCCAACGGTTTAGAAACCATTGGGAAAGAAGCCATCTACTTGGTTTTCCCAATGGTTCAAGCCAAACTGTTGGGAAAATCTATCCCAACAGTTTGGCACAACTGTTGGGATAGGTTGATTTTTTCTAACCTATCCCAATGGTTCAGTCCTAACGGCTTAATTCCCTATGGTTTGCAGAACCATTGGTATAATATATACCAACAGTTCTGAACTGTTGAGAAATCCTGTATTTCCAATAGTGTTCCCCCATGGTTGTGTATGAAAAAGACTTACACTTTCTTAAGTATACTGATATCTGGCCCTTCTGGTCATAGAAATGATATAGATGTATACATGCAACCTTTGATAAAAGATTTGAAACTTATTTGGGATGTGGGTGTCCCCACATACAATGCATGTTGGAAAGACATATTTCAAATGCGTGCTGCGCTTATGTGGACGATCAATGATTTTCCTGCTTATGCAATGATGTCTGGATGGAGCACAAAAGGAAAATTTTCATGTCCTATTTTTATGAAGAATAATCGATCGAGAAGACTGAAATATCATCATAGTTTTAGTTTTATGGGACATCGACGATTCTTGCCAATGAACCATCCATATAGAAACAATCATCGAATATTTGACAATACCATGGAGACTGACGATCCACCTCAGTATTTGTTTGGAACTGATGTGATTAATGAATTTAAATATTTCAGTTATTCATTTGGGAAGAGTTTAATGAAATCTAGAAAGAGGGAAAATGTTTCCAATGATACCTGTTACAATTGGGATAAGAAGAGTATATTCTTTGAGTTGTTGTATTGGTCAACCAACTTGTTACGTCATTTCATAGACGTAATGCACATTGAAAAGAATATATGTGAAATGTTTCTTTAGATTCTTCTAAATTTCAAGGGGAAGACAAAATATGATTTACGATCTCGGTGTGACTTGGTAGATTGGGGGATCAGACCTGAATTGAATCCTGTCTATATCAGTGAAAATAAATGGAAAGTTCAATGTGCTTCTTATGTGATGACACCTGCTGAAAAAAAATCAATTTATGGAAGTGCTAGAGAATATTAAAGTTCCTGATGTCTATTCAAGCAATATATCAAAACGGGTCAACGAAAATATTTGAAGCTGAAATATTTGAAGACTCATGATTACCACATCCTTTTTCATGAGTTGATTCCAATAACAATCTGTCATCTCTTGTCTAATAATGTAAGATTCTCAGTTATTTGGTTGTGATATTTGTTTATAGATCTTTGTGATAAGAAGTTTTCCAAATCTTTCATGCAAAAACTATTGTCAAAGACACCATTAATTTTGTGTGAGTTAGAGAAAATATTCCCTCCATCATTTTTTACATGCATGTTGCAACTGACTGTCCATCTTCCGACTGAAATACCTCTTAGAGGACCCATTTCTTTCCTTTGGATGTATCCAACAGAAAGAAACATGTACACATTGAAATCATATGTTCGGAATAGGAATTATCCCGAAGGTTCTATTGTGAATGGTTACTTGGCTCAAGAATGTATGGATTTCTACTCAATGTATTTGTCTGATCTTACTACGAGAATAAACAGACCAATGAGAAATGAAGAAGAACAGTATGAGAAAATTGAACCCAGTTTTCCATCACTTCCTCATACAGGAGGAATTTTGGGATCATATACATTGACGACATTAATCCTTGAAGAGCGAGAGATGGAACATCGCACAGTGTTGTTCAATTGTGATTTGTTTGATGAGTATATCAAGTAAGTAAATTGTAAATGTATCACTTATCTTATCTCTTGTAATTTTAAATATTTGTTAAACTATTATTATTTTTATCTATAGGGAATATAAAGAATTGATATATGAAAAGAATCATTATTTATCTTTGAGAAGGAAAGAGACTTTTCATAGGAAAGGGTTTTCTCTTTGGTTGAAATTGAAGGTAAAAATATTTATGTAATAACTAAATAAAAATAATATTTAATTAAGTTTACTATTTTTTTATATTTCAGGTATCGAGTTTTCCTGCAGACTCTGTTTCTGAGGAAGTAAGAGCTTTGGATTTTGGTCCTAATACCATGGTTCATGCTTTTAAATCACTTGTGATCAATGGATACAAATTTATTATCACTGAACGAGCAAGAAACATGAGAACACAACATGATGGTGTTATGAAAATTTCCACAACAGACTGTTATGCTAGTTCATCGGATAATAGACCTCGTTCTGAAAATGAAGCTTATTATGGAGTCGTAGAGAAAATAATAATTTTGGATTATTACTCGCATGGTCAAGTCACGATGATGAAATGTCAATGGTTTGATTAAATGATGAGGCAATAAACCTTTATTGATGATTGTGGGTTTCGAGTTATTGACATTACTCACACTCTTTCCACCGATGAACCATATGTATTGGCATCAATGGTGAAACAAGTTTTTTATGTCAAAGATCATCGTCATCCTAAATTTGGTGAAATTATCGAAGTAAATCCCGAAAAGTTTTTTGATGATGGTGATGATGAAGTTGAAACTATCCCTACTGCAATTGGAAGAAATCCGTTTATTACTTACAATGACTCTAATAGCTCAATTTTCAGAGTTGATTGTGAACCCAAAGTTGTGGTGGGAAATATATAGAATCATATAGTTGTGTTCTCACCTACATGTTTCACCTACATCATTCAGAGTGTGTATCCTAGTAATTACCTTCAAACCACTATAAATCTTCTGTTTCTTTATGTTTCTTTATCATAATGAGTTTTCTATATTTTTTTGGGTTACACATTAGTTATCTGTTTCTAATTACTTCCATATTTGTTTTCATTTCAGGAAATGAAACCCATTGAAGAGAGGCAGCGGAAAAAGTTGACAGAAAATAATCATCACATGAAACAGATGGGCGTTCCTCAACTCATCCCTATTGTGAGTGTTTTATTTCCAATATATATATTTCAATAACTTATAATATCATGTGTTTACTTTTGTGTTAATTTTTTTTAGGATTCACCCCCTAGATGAGAGATATCTGACGAGGAGCCTGATATTGCTCCCAGTACAGAGGCTGGTGGTAGGAGGGGTGGTGGTGTCAGAGTTAGATGATCGTCTGGTGGTCCTGGTACTGAGGCCAGTGGTACGAGGGCTCGTGGTGTGAGAGTTAAATGATCCACTGGTCATACCTAACTGGACTATTCCCCTACCATAGACATATATTCTACGCCCCATTTTGATCCTGGTGTGTCTTTAGGGACACATGGGATATTTAGGCCTCCGATGTTTACACTAACAGTTGGATAGACGTCTGTGCCATCATCTTTTTCTTCTGGTTCATTATCTCTGAGCTATTATATTCCACCTTCTTTGACTCCTGCTCTGACACAGTATGTGGCTAAGGAGCATACACTGAGGGACACTCCACCTTTACAGGATATTCCTTCAGCTTCTGCACATCCAGTGATGCCCATTGATCTGACTAACACAGATATATTTATACAACTTTAAAAAAAATTTATACCAAATTTTATTTTTATTATAACTTGTACTGATATTTTTTTTTCTTTAATAATAGATTCATCTACTGATAGGAGGTTGGAGAGGGAGAATATTTGCTTGCGTGCGGTATAGAACCACCAGACACAGTTGATGGTTGAATACAATGACAATGGACAGATGATTGATAAATCTAGGTACGAATGTCTGGGTTTTTTGGCAACGCTAGCCAAATACTCCAACATCATTCCAGTCATCCCTCTCTCATGGATACATCTGCCACACAAATTCAAGGATAATTCATGGGAAAAAATATGGGTAAAAAGTCTATTGGATTTAATGTAGTATTTTTTTGTATTTATATGAATTAATCTATTGGGTGTCATCTTCGGTTTAACTTCCCTGATGGTGAAGGTGCATGACCAGCGCGTTTAAAGGAGCTAGGAGAGATTTGGAGCGCTTATAAGCATGAGATGTATGTTGGCTGGTGTGATAGAGTGGGCACGGATTTGGAGACATTACCTATCGTGGATGACTGCCCTATAGAGCAATATTTCCAAATGATTACCCATTGGGCGACTTCCAAATTTAAGGTATTAATCCCATTTGAGGTATTTAAATGATAGTTTTCTTATTTTTCATTAATATTATCTTATTTATTATTAAAAATTATTTAGGAATATTCTGAAAAAAAAATTGATTCAAATCAATACCTCCACACTTTGGGGTGCACTACTATGTCAGATTATGAGAGGCAGCGGGTACAATATAGTTGTTTATAATTTTTTTAGGACATTCCCTTTTATTGTTTCCTACTTAAATTATGTGGTTTATCAAATATTGAATATATTATTATACTTGTAATTTATATTGTTTCAATGTCATTACAGAAGAACAAATTGAATATTGAAGGACGTATCCCTCGAGGAATTTTTTTTGCTCGAGTAGAAGGAAAAAAGATGGAACTGCGGTTAATGAACCGACAAAAGAAAAATTGTAAGTTTTAATTTTTTTATTTCAAAGTTTAATATATATTTAGAAATTTAATAATCTATTAATATTTTTAATAGGCTGCTTTAGAGGACCTTGATGACCAGGAGCCTGACAATTTAGGGCCACACGATCATTTATATCAGGTTTTGGGAGATGAGCACTCTGGTTGAGTATGCTGCTGACCTAGTAAGAATATAGTCCTAATGATGTATTGGTCCTCTCTAGGTATCCATTCTAGTATCACTGAGTTGGAAAAGGTCAAGGAGTATGCAATACAGTCTGATAAAAGGGTTACAGAGTTGGAAGAACAAGTTCAAACGAGGGAGAAAGAATTTATGAAACTAATCAAAGCTTTATCTTAATCACTTCCACTAGAGGCCAGTGCGGCTTGTCAGACATATATGTCATCGATGGGTGATTTATCCAATGCACCTGGTAGCAGTTCTAGTGGTGGTCAAGATAATGACGTTCCTGGTGATGATGAGGATGCTGAAGAGGATGAGTGCGAGGATGAGGATGAGGACAAGGGTGAGGATGGGGCTGAGGGTGAGGATGGGGTTGAGGGTGAGGATGGGGCTGAGTATTAGCATGGGGATGATGATGAGGATGATGATGAGGACAGATATGGTGGCGAGGATGAGGCTGATGATGATAGTGGTGATGGTGATGGTGATCAGGGGCAGATTGATCCATTACATTTTTGAATTCTGTATAACTCTTTATTTTTGAACCTGGATTTTCACTCTGGTATGGATATTTCTTAATTTAGTATAAATATTTATTTTTGAACAAATACTAGAAACTTTTTTACTTCCTTTTATAACCAAAATAATAACTTTGAATAATTATTGCATCCACTAAAGCACCTCCCAAGTCTATCCTTCCAAATATGACTTCTTTAGAAAAATAAACATTATCCAATACCACCAGGAAGGTTGGAAGGATAAAAAGAACTATCATCAACCAAAAATCATCCCTTAGTCCCATATCAAACCCACAATATTTTATTTAATAATTTTTGAAAAGATCTAGTGCAAGATTCACCAACTCAACAAAGTGGTTTGAGAA
Organism: Viscum album; assembly: GCA_963277665.1. Taxonomy (NCBI): domain Eukaryota; kingdom Viridiplantae; phylum Streptophyta; class Magnoliopsida; order Santalales; family Viscaceae; genus Viscum; species Viscum album. The sequence goes on from OY728133.1 coordinate 1,060,813,807, forward strand.
CTCTAGAAGAGTACGCTTCACTTTCTCAAACTTCAGAAACTCCAAAGTATTTTACACGTGTAAAGTTTCATAATAAAAAGCTGGTTAAATATCTTATTGAATGAAACCCAGGTAAGAACTTTTTGAAACTTATCCTACACTATATAATCCTAACTTATTCATTCAGGTCATTTGTGACGTGTATTAGTCATCAACCGCACCTCAATTCGAGGAACGGTTTTCCTGGTACCACTCAAAGTGTCTCACTTTTATTTGAAATGGACAACATTTTAAGTGAAAACAACAACTGGAATATGGAAAACTGAAAAAAACATCTGGATTCTGTTGATACTTTAGGACAATGATCCATGGGTCATTTGTGAAATGTACGCGTCAACCCTGACTCAATCCGAGGCATGGTGTGGCGGGTATCACTCGAAGTGTCTGTCTTTTGTTTAAAATGGACACTGTTCTAAGTAAAAACAACAGCCATATGAAAAACCATCCAAACATATTCTGATTGTGTTTATACTTTAGCACAACGATCCATGGGTCATTTGTGACGTGTATGAGTCAACCGCACCTCAATACAAGGTACGGTTTGGCCGGTACCACTCAAAGTGTCTCACTTTTATTTGAAATGGACAACATTTTAAGTGAAAACAACATTTGACATACAGAAAACTGACCAAATGCATTCATATTCTATTTATACTTCAGGACAATGATCCATGGGTCATTTGTAACATGTATGAGTCAACCCTGACTCAATCCGAGGCATGGTGTGGCAGGTATCACTCGAAAGTGTCTGTCTTTTGTTTAAAATGGACACTGTTTTAAGTAAAAACAACATCCATATGGAAAACTGACCAAACATATTCTTATTGTGTTGATACTTTATCACAACGATCCATGGTTCATTTTTGACGTGTACGAGTCAACCGCACCTCAATCAGAGGCATGGTTTGGCTGGTACCACTCAAAGTGACTCACTTTTATTTGAAATGGACAACATTTTAAGTGAAAACAATAACTGGCATACGAAAAACCGATCAAATTCATTCAGATTCTATTGATACTTTAGGAAAACGATCCATGGGTCATTTGTGACATGTATGAGTCAACTCCGACTCAATATGAGGCATGGTGTGGCTGGTATCACTCAAAGTTTCTATCTTTTGTTTAAAATGGACACTGTTTTAAGTAAAAACAACAACCATACGGAAAACCAACCAAATTTATTCTGATTGTGTTGATACTTTAGAACAACGATCCATAGGTCATTTTTGACATGTATGAGTCAACTTCACCTCAATCCGAGGCACGGTTTGGCCGGTACCACTCAAAGTGTCTCACTTTTATTTGAAATGGACAACATTTTAAGTGAAAACAACAATTGGCATACGGAAAACCGACTGAACGCATTCGGATTCTGTTGATACTTCATAACAACAATCCATTTGTTATTTGTGACATGTACGAGTCAACCCTGATTCAATCCGAGACATGGTGTGGCGGGTATCACTCGAAGTGTCTGTATTTTGTTTAAAATGGACACCGTTTTAAGTAAAAACAACAGACATATGGAAAACCGAACAAACATATTCTGATTGTGTTGATAATTTAACACAATGATCCATAAGTCATTTGTGATGTGTACGAGTCAACCATACCTCAATTCGAGGCATGGTTTGGCCGGTAGCACTCAAAGTGTCTCACTTTTATTTGAAATGGACGACATTTTAAGTGAAAACAACAACTAAACATATGGAAAACTGACCAAATGCATCTGGATTCTTTTGATACTTTAGCACAATTATCCATAGGTCATTTGTGACATGTAAGAGTCAACCCTTCCTCAATACAAGGCACAGTGTGGCCTGTACCACTCAAAGTGTCTCACATTTTTTTGAAATGGACACTGTTTTAAGTAAAAACAACAGCCATATAGAAAACTGACCAAACATATTCTGATTGTGTTGATACTTTAGAAAAAATATCCATGGGTCATTTTTGATGGGTAAGAGTCAACCACGCCTCAATATGAGGCACGATTTGGCCGATACCACACAAAGTGTCTCACTTTTATTTGAAATGGACAACATTTTAAGTGAAAACAACAACTCACATACGGAAAACTGACCAAACGCATTCAGATTCTGTTGATACTTCAGAACAATGATCCATGGGTCATTTTTGATGTGTACAAGTCAACCCCGACTTAATCCGAGGCATAATGTGGTGGGTATCACTTGAAGTGTCTGTCTTTTTTTTTTAAAATGGACACTGTTTTAAGTAAAAACAATAGCTATACGGAAAACCGACCAAATGTATTCTGATTTTGTTGATACTTTATCAAAACGATCCATAGTTAATTTTTGACGTGTACGAGTCAACCGTTCCACAATCCAAGGCACGGTTTGGACGGTACCACTCAAAGTGTCTCACTTTTATTTGAAATGGACAACATTTAAAGTGAAAACAACAACTGGCATATGGAAGACTGACCAGACACGTTCAGATTTTGTTGATACTTCCGAACAACGATCCATGAGTCTTTTTTGACGTGTAAGAGTCAACCTCGACTCAATACGAGGAATGGTGTGGTGGGTATCACTCAAAGTGTCTATCTTTTGTTTAAAATGGACACTGTTTTAAGTAAGAACAACAGACATATGGAAAACCAACCAAATTTATTCTGATTGTGTTGATACTTTAGCACAACGATCCATAAGTCATTTGTGACGTGTGAGAGTCAACCGCGCCTCAATCCGAGGCATGGTTTGGCCGGTACCACTCAAAGTGTCTCACTTTTATTTGAAATGGACAACATTTTAAGTGAAAACAACAGCTGACATATAGAAAACTGACCAAACGTATTCAGATTCTATTGATACTTTAGAACAATGATCCATGGGTCATTTGTGACGTGTATGAGTAAACCCCACCTCAATCCGAGGCACGATGTTGCCGGTACCACTCAACGTGTCTCACTTTTGTTTGAAATGGACAACATTTTAAGTGAAAACAACAACTGGCATACAAAAAACTGACCAAACGCATTCAGATTCTGTTGATACTTCTAGGAAACGATCCATGGGTCATTTGTGATGTGTACGAGTCAACCCTACCTCAATCCAAGGCATGGTGTGGCCTGTACCACTCGAAGTGTCTGTCCTTTATTTAAAATGGACATCATTTTAAGTAAAAACAACTGGCATACGAAAAACTGACCAAACGTATTTGGATTGTGTTGATACTTGATCACAAGGATCCATGGTCCAGCCTCCCACAATCCACTTCTCATGTGAGGAACTCCTGCCCCTATTCTAAAACACATGTCATTTATTACACCAAGGACAACTACATTCGCTAAGTCACACAACCTCATTGATACACACCCATTATCATCATTACTAAGTTCAAAGACACTCACCCCAAACCATGAGACATTATATTTGCGTTTGGTTGAAGTCATTTATCCATTTACTTATTTTTGGGTTATTAGCTTCTAATTTCTTTATTCAATCATTTATGTGTTACACAAAATGAAATTTTGTATGTATTATTAATTCTGTATAAAACATATAATTACGTATTCAGTTTTTTATGTATTGTTTTCATAATTGATAATTAAATTATGTATGTATTCAATTCAGTATTCAATTATGAATTGAATTTCGGATTTCATATGTAATTGTCTCTCAGAATTGAATTCTAAATCAATTATGTATGTTCATAATTGCCTTATGAGTTATGTTTTCATTCTATATGTGTATAGTTTCTCGAAGGTGGAAACTAATTGATTTAGAATTATGTTTTTCATTATATATGTTTTCATTGTATGTATGTATTCAATTTAGGCCTAGAAATATAGGCCTGGAAATCACTCAAAGTGGCCTAGACAACAGCAGCTCACCACTCACATCAGTAGCTCAGAATAGCATGCTGCTGTAATTTCCTAGCATGGCATATGCCAACGGTTGTAAACCGTTGGCATAGGGAGTTTTATACCAGCATGGCCTATGCCAACAGTTTCAAACCGTTGGTGAAAAATTTATACCAATGGTTATGTAAAACCATTGGTATATGGTGGATATCCTAAGATATGACAATGGTTTTCTATAAACCATTGTAATATCTTTTTCCCTACGCCTTACTTCCCCATGGTTTGGATAACCGTTGTTATATATTATACCAACGGTTATCCAGCCATTACCAATGGTTTTGAACCATTTATAAATACTTATTTTCTAATAGTGATGAATATAAACTGTAGTACACCCTATGTTCTAAACATAGGATGCCTCTTTCTCTATACAAGATATGCCTTATTCTCCAAGAATGAGGTGCCAAAAATCGTATCTATATGACTATAAACTGCAGTACACCCTATGTGAAAATTATAGGATGCCTCTTACTACAAACAAGAGATGCCTTAGGATCCAAGCATAAGATGCCAACAATCCTCTCTAAATGACTATAAACTATATCATACCCTATAATTCAATAATAGGATGCCTCTTACTCCAAATAAGAGATGCCTTATGTGCCAAGCATAAGATGCATTATGCCATGATCCCCGTGGCATACCTTCAAGAGCATTGGAATCTATTCTAACATTCCATCACTCCACCTCACACTTTGTGTGTCTTTCATTCAGATCTTCATCCTCTTTCATGTCTTAAGGTACCCCCAAATGGCATGGTCCCATGCCGCATCAGCTCACCTACCATCTTGGGCCAACGCCCGTAAGACTTTGGACAACACTTCAAGTATGGTTCTATGTTTTGAACACAATCAGCAGTCGACCCTCATTTGTTTGTCCCCATTTCAGGCTAACGTGATATGGATGCTGTGTTTCGAACACATTCAACAGTTATCCTCTATCTCCACGCCACCCTCATTGCGTTCTGAATGTCGGGCATGTAATTCACACTTTTCATCTCCCTTTGTTCAGACTGATTCAAACACCCCTTGGTGTTATCCCACTTGTGCACTTACTCATAGGTGTTTTTCCCAATTATATACCTCAACCCACCTATGAGTTGGGATGCCCTCATGTCCTGACATGAGGAATAAATTATGGGCATCATCCTTGCGTAAGCCCCATTCACCATTTCTGCTCCATAGCGACACCCATGCTGCTTCCTTGTGTAAGCCCTATTCACCATTGCTGCTCTATAGCAGCACCCGAGATGCTTCCTTGCATAATCCCCATCCACCATTTTCACTCCTCATTAGTACCCAAGCACGCTAACAACTATTTATTTTTCGCATATCCACGCTAACGTGGACCCCCCAATGGTTCGCTTCATAACACCCCCTAGCCATGGCATTGCCTGTCCCTTCTCTTCACCAAGGTGTAGAGGGTACCAGTTATGTAAGTCCTAGGGTTGTAGAGTGAACCCACCTCGTCTGAGCTATAGGATGTTAAACTACCAAGCACCACCATCCTTGACACATGACGTTAAACTGTGAACATGCCCTGGTGTCTGTCTGCGAGGGAAAGGGAAACCACCCTGGTGTAAGCCCCTAGTCTTCCTTGAAAGAGGAAACATCCCTTCCCCTCCTTTATTTGGTGACAAATCCCTCTCCTGCTGGGCTTTGTCACCATTCGGGCCTCCATCCCGGAGTAAGTCCCAATCTTCGTCACCTTGGGCTACTAACTATGCTTAAGCCCCTATTTCCTCTCTGGGCTGCGGACCACGCGTAATCCCCTGTTTCCTCTTTGGGTCACTAACTACGTGTAATCCCCACTCCACTTCCCACAGACGCAATTTTCGCGATGTGATAGTTAGGTCTTTGTTGCCTCTTGTTTCTCACACCAATCATGACTAACGTGGGCTTAGAGCAAGCACCGACAATGACATCCTCTTTTGGATGCCTAGAGTGTAATCCCCAGACCACTTCTGAACTATGAGGACTTTGATTCTTTCCAACGCAAGGTACGTAGGAATCCTCCATGAGGTTCAATCCCATCATCCATTGTTCGTTCTGACCCCCTTCATGTCCGTTCACCAACACCTTGGGTCGCCTAGAGTGTAAGCCCCACCCCACTTCCAAACTACGAGGAATTTGATCCTTTCCAAGGCAGGGTACGTAGGAAGCCTCAACGAGGTTCAAGCCCAACAACCATTGGCCCCGAATACCTCACATCGTTGCACTGAGCCCCATACCATCCGAACTAAGAGGTCTTTAATCTTTTCCAAGGTAAGGTACGTAGGAAGCCTCCCTGAGGTTCAATCCCACCACCCATTGGTCGTTTCGAACCCCTTCACGTTGGTTCACCAACACCTTGGGAAACCTAGAGTGTAATCCACACACCCATATCCGAACTATGAGGACTTTGATCCTTGCCAAGGCAAGGTACATAGGAATCCTCCCTGAGGTGTAATATCAGCACCCATTGGTCGCTCCGACCCCCTTCACATCGGTTTACCAACACCTTGGGAATCCTAGAGTGTAATACCCACACCCATTCCAAACTACGAGGACTTTGATCCTTGCCAAGGAAAGGTACATAGGAAGCCTCCCTAAGGTTCAAGCACACCACCCATTAGTCGCTCTGACCCCCTTCACATCAGTTCTACAACACCATCTTGAACTACGTGGACTTTGATACTTGATAAGGTAAGGTATGTAGGATGCCTCCATGAGGTTCAAGCCCAACACCCAACAGTTCCAACCCCCCTTCACTTCTGTTCACCCCTATCCTGCATGACGTTAAACTGTGGGCCTCAATCAGTGGTAAGTTGTTGTGACCCCATTCAGTGGTAAGACGTTGTCAACCCCATTCAATAGTAAGTCGTTGACACCCCTATCCAGCGGTAAGCCATTGCGACCCCATTCAATGGTAAGCCGTTGCGACCCCATGCTACGGTAAACCCTTGTGACCCTGTTCAGCGGTAAGCCTTTGTCAACCCCATTCAACGGTAAGCCATTAACACCCTATCCAGCGGTAAGCCATTGTGACCCCATCTAGTGGTAAGACATTGAAACCCCCAATCGATAATAATCTATCATCATATGAAATACGTGGAATTTGATTCCCTGCCATGGAAATACGTAGGAAGACTATTTGAGACTCAAGCCCAACATCACTGGCATCCTTGTGACAACCCCATCTCATTCTCCATCCACTTCATGGAACCTTCCATCATCCATCCTGATTCTTAACCGGGCCGCCACATCCCTGTAGGATCATGCCACCCCATTACCCATTTCATTTAACAACAATGGGGAATCCAACCACATGTTGACCCCAACATCGGCGTTCCCTCCAGGGGTTGCACCCATCTGATCCACTCTAGTCAGTGTTATGATTAGTCTGATCCATCTCCACAAGACGTTAAACACGCAACATACCCCATGTTAAACATGGGAAGCTGAGGAAAACCCTAAAGACATGCCTTCGGCATAAGATACCCCATGACTAACGTGGGATGACTCAGGTTCTGAACCATGTAGATGCCCTCTTATGAGAAATAATATAGGTTCTCTTATGTCCACACATCCAGAGATGCCCCGACATTCCTGAAGTTACCGTCTACTCTGACCGAAGGTTGCTACCCTGACTGGACCCCTTGGAATGTCCCGATAGAAGCAGTGTAATTAACCAGCATCCATGAAGATATCGCACCAGGAGCGGGATTCACGAACCACGACTTAATCATTAAGGGAGACCCAGATTAGGTGACGATTTCTGAGGAGGAATCCACAGAAGGAAGAACCGACATCCCATCATCCCATTTCGATCAAGGAGAAAACATCCCTGAACAAGTGATGGTGCCGCCCACCTTTGGAAAGCGGGAATGCGGGGCAACTGTTGCGCGTCCTCCACAGACGGATGCACGTGCCCCAGCGAAAGCGTTAGAAACAATTAACTCATCAACTCTTTCTAGTAATCCAATAAAAAATCCCACAAATCATGATACTAAAATCATGTGCATCACTCGAGGTGAAATAGGTCACCAATAAATGTGAAAACCAAAAAAATAATCCCACCTTCAGAAACTTAGCCTTTTATTCATACAAGGGTTAACTAATCCCATAAACAAGTTACTTTTTAAGTACTGAAAACATATTATATCTTTTCTAAATTTCCAAAATATCCAAATAAAATAAAAACAAATAGTTTTGATATAATTTTGTAATACCCCATCCTGAATCACCCAGTCCAGGCCAGAGGGTCACTTGAACTCATGCATGCCTCCCCATATGCAAGTGGATACTGACCAATAGAGAGGGACTATATGGAATCAAGGGAAGGATATGGCACTAGTAACATGTAATAATTAGATTACACAATAGTAGAAAAATAATTAGAGTAATAGTGGAACATAAGAATGACATGATCATTATCCCTTGTTATAACAGTATGACATAAAAAATATAGTGTAAAAACTTAAGAGATCCCCACATGATACATATCTATAAAAAATAAGAAAGAAAAAAATAAATATAAGGATCTTTTCAACCAACACCAATGTTTTTCCCAGTATCACCTTGGTCCACCATGGTCCTCCATCTCAACTACACTAACTAGGGCCACAACCCTCATATAGAATCCAAGTGAATAAGTATTCATGGACATCAAGATTCTCATGCATGGTGTGAGTATAAAACCTAGAAAGAAACCACAAATTATCCCTTAACATAAGTGTAATAGTTATATATAAGTGTATGTGATGAAAGAAAAGTAACTGTGCATGTATGAAATCATGTTTCAGGTCATCGTGAACTAACCACGTTTCCAAGTAATCTAGAACAACTTGCCCCATTAACCCTCTAGAAAAGAAGTTATGTCAATTTTCCATGAATCATATAACAAGACATAAGGATAATTTAAATATCAAAATAGATGACAAGGAAGTCATGTATTGAGTCTGAACATAAGGACATCATTCCCAACCAACTATCACAAGTTCGGCCACCCAACTATCATGACCCACCAACTATCATAGGCCAGGCCATAAGGCCATCATGTCCCGCTGTCATTCTTAGGACAAATGAAAATTCTATCACATCCTACCATGTATCATTCAAGACCCCTCCATAATCATCACACATCATATCATACATGATCCAACTCTAAGGTATTAAAGAATCCATGAAGGTACAACCTATTACATTGATACCAAATAGAAGAAATATACAGTCCATAAAAATATATACTTACACAAGTTGTATTAAGGAAAGTCATGAGATATACACACATAGACATAAAATAATGTCACATACAGAAATGTATCATAGGAAACACATTAAAACACATGAAATTCATATCAAGATAGGTCTCACAGGCTATAGACATATGCACGACATGTAAAATCTTATAATTTTATATACATGCCATCAAATGGTAAGGACTTCCTAACTTAATAATATCTAAGACCAACTTCAAGGTTTTCCACACAAATAAAACCCACACACTAAAGATCCCTAGAACCATCCCCAAATCACCATATGAATTATCAAGAGTGAAGACCAATAAAAACATTTCAATGTCTAAGATCAATTTAGAATTACCCAATAGGATCCAATATAATAAATTGATCTAGACGAATATGAGAATGATCAAGAAAAAATAGATTTATACCTTCCTTTTCCTAAAAAATATTGAATTAATCACATTAAATCACATTAGACCTCTAAGATTCATTCATGACAATCCGAGTCTATATTTATCTCTAAGTAGAAGAGAGTATATCTAGAAATTGTAAGAAAAATGAAGGAAAACCGATCACATAACTTGAAATACTAGGGACCTACAACTCTAGATACAATAAAATCTTTCTAAATTGGTAAGTAATTCACAAAGAACCACCACTGGAGTCCCTTGGTTCAATAACCTTTTGTTTAGGAGGAATAATGATGGGTTTTAGTTAGGTTTCTGGTTAAAATCATAATTTTCAAATTGATTAATCATGTATGCATGGTTTGGTATCATGGTTTACCAAAACGTGCACTAACCATGTGAGGCTCAATACATATTTTGGGAAACCAAACGGTTTAGTTTCAAGGTTTAGTAAACCATGAGACAACCATTATTTTTCGATTGATTTAAGTTACACAATTTCCTAGGGAATGTCTCATTATTTTCTCAAACTATGTTCCAAAGGTGAACTGACCATTGTTCCTCTCTAATCGGCTGTATAGTTTCCTGGGGAAACCTACCTAGGTTACCCGAACTATGACCCCCTTAAAGACTTCTAAAATCTTCCATACCACCCATAAGCTACTCGAGGATTCTACCAAAAAAATAAAAACTCAAAAAACTTTTAAATAAAGGATGAACCAAGGAATAAAACACCTAGAACATCTAAGGTCAATATAATGCCCTATGACACAATAAAATCTCTCATTTCTACATGAAATAATATATCACAACTCCTTTAGAAGTTGATCTAGATAAATGTAAAAATGTTCTTGTTGAATATACATAATTAATTATTGAACAAAATTAATATTCTTGATAAAAAATACACATTTTTTTACTAATTGGTTTTCTATAATACCAAAAACATCAAGATTAACAACTTTATGAGTCCTCATATATACCAATATCTGATTGATGAGATCACCTTTCCTACATAACTACATATAAGGTGAAAAAAAACATAATTATATTCATTTTACATGATAAAAATTTTAATATATGAATGAAAAATATATTTTGAAATTATATTATTCTTAAGCTGTGAAACATGCTATATTTTGAGTTTAGAAGGAGTCCCCTATAGTTACCAATTACATGAATGATGACGTGACTCAGTCTACATAAAATTTATTCAGTCATTATTCATATAAAATTTTAAACTCATTTATATATCCAAAGTAATAAATCTCATTATTATAACCTCAATAGACCAAAATGAAACCAAATCCAACCACTATGAAGAAAGAACTCATAAATTGACTCATTGTATGATGTCTCGCACACACAAAACTAGTGGCCAATGATTTATCTTCACACTTACACTATAATATTTCCATTATATTCATAATTTTACAATGAAAACTGGGAAAATTTAATCTCGATTATAAATTTAATTATCTTATTAAAAAAATAATTAGTAACAAGAAAAATATAAAAAATATCTTAAAAATGTAAACATTAATCTTACCTAACCTCCCTACATAATTTTTCAATTGTATCAAAGGGGAATTAAATCCACTTGTGATTCATTAGAGGGAATCTATGGGGGTCATGTAACATATGTCTCCGCTCATGAATTAATGAAATCATCCCCTCCTCAATTGAATGATTTGTTTTCAAATAAGATATCAAATAGTTCACTAGCATTCCAGGATTGAACCCCTCTTCTAGGTCCACTATATATTCTAGAGGACACTCCAGATCCCACTAAACACAAATTCATAATATGGTAAATAATAAATAAACTTTTAATTAATAAATATGAAACTCGTAGGGGAATATATTATCATTTAATTATTGTTAATTAACATAAAATTGAAAACATACATACCATTAATTCCAGATGAAGCACCTTGAGTTTCCCACTATAAAAATGTATTTGTAAAAATAAATTAAATAAATTAGACAAATTATTTTACAAATAATTGTTAATAATTTTAACAAATGTTAACCATTTTTACATGTAAATGTAATCAAATTACATGAAATCATTCACTGATCATAAAAATATATCATATCCCCTTTAATGGTCACAAAGACCCATTGAATATATTTTCATCATACAAATAATATGGTTTGGTCAAGATTTTTATTAGGAAATAAAATTATATGTCTCTTTTTATTTCATCAAACCCCACCCCCTTGTTGATATCTTCATCACAACATTCTAGTTCAAATTAGTGCAAACAAATTAATCTAACATTTTCATCGATGTTAGTATAAAGGTATCATTACATACTCAGTCATATTTATACATCATATTATTAAATTTTACTAAAATAAATTGGAAAGGTTCCATGTTCATTCCATAAAGTAGACCAAACCAATTAACCTTTAGAAATATATATTTTAATCCACTATAGTAAATAACTCAATGGCGACCCTCAACAGTCCATAGTAGTAACCTCTATCGAGGGATGGATAACCAATACCATTATTTTACATTGGTTGATTCACATCAACACAACTAAGGGGACATAAAAATTGGTTAACATAAAAATACTTGTAATAACGAGACATTAAAAAAGACTATCTTCTAGTTGATTGAGTTCTTCAATCACTGTATAAGTACCTGATTCACTCATCTTTTGAATTTGTAAATTTCATGTAAGTCAATGGATGAAGGGGTGTGAAAATACATCTTAGATACATTATAATATTATTAAATTAATTATATATACATATATGCGTCTTGATCCACTCATGAAATGCATTGAAATGAAGTTTTTGGATCTAAAAGTTAGTGGCATAGGCCCTTCCCATTATAACTCAGTGATATACATCCTAAATTTCTAAAAAATACAAGGTAAGGAACCGGTTAAATATAATAACAAAAAAATAATTGGTCACCCATATAACTTACTGTATTATTGGAATAATTGATGGAGTTTTGGAAATAATTTATCAATTATCTTCAACTAACTAATCATTGTATATATTAAACATTTTTTTCCTTCTCTAATTGGACCTTAGTCAATCCCATACGGGTTATTAAATTTCATTTAAATATCATTAAAACATGAATCAAATAAATTTGTGCATTCATCTATAAAATAAACCATAGTAATTGAAGTTTCTATATGAGCTCTATTAGAAGAATTAAATTTCAATATATTCAAGTATGTTTATAATGGATGCATCCATATAAATTTCATGGGACTGCTATTTATGAATTCACCAGTAGAATATACATTAAAGTGGACCGTGAATTTAAAAAAATAAATAGTTGAAATAGTTTCCCTAAATGAAATAGAGTAAAACCAATATTGTCCTATAGATTTTTCAAATCAATAATATGATGGTTTATTGAATAGATTTTTCTAAAAAAAATTAAAACCTCAATCAATGGGTCAACAACATGGGTAGGAAAACAATCATGATTTATAATAAGGGTTAACTATTGAAGTAGAATATGATTATCTTTATTTTTTAGTCCCTTTAATTTTATTCTCTCCACATTGACACACTTGGAAATATTATAACAGTAAACATAAGGAACCTTTCCTACCTTTAAAATTCCCAAAAATGACTCTATATTCTTTACTCATCATGTACTGTGCAGAAGGCATATCTGCCTCATTACCCTCACCAAACTATAAATGTAATGGTTTTCTCAATTATTTTTCTTATAAATCATTTCAAGTATTTTCAATTTCTATTGATTTATCTATGATTCAAAAAATGGTACATAGCATATTATCACAAACATTTTTTATAATGTGCATAATATCCAAATTGTGTCTTATAAGGTTATCTTTTAATATGGTAATTCATAGAAAATAATTCATCGTAAAAATAATTATCCAGTTTTTTCTAGAGATCTTTCTCATTTGAAACCAAATCATCCATAACCGAACAAGTGACATCATCCACAGTTTTCCTCCTCTTGAGAACTTTTTCATCCATCCTCTTACAAGTTTCAGAGTAAACCCTAAACCGAGCTCTCTTTTTTGAGAAACCCTTTAGGGCGACATCTATGGCTGCATCACTAACAATAACTTGTTTTCCCTTCAATTTAATAAAATTTTCATCCTTGGAAGTCATCGAGATCACTAGAAGTAAGGTACTTCAGAGACGCAAAAGTCCCGCCTCCTTATCGTAAGCCATACCCATAATATAAATAATAATTAATAATTAATAGAACCAATTCCAAATGAAAAATGAAAAATAAAAAATTAATAATATGATTATTTAAAAAATTAATAACTGATAAAATAAATAATAATAAATAATAATATAATTAATAATAATTATAATTATTATTAATAAGTAATAATATAACTATTAATTAATCATATTATTATTTATTAATTATATAATTAATTATTATTAATAAATAACTACAAATAAAATATAATTAACACTTAATAATTATTAATTATTAACTTAATTAGTAATATAATTGATCAAACACTATTTTTTTGAATATTTTATTGATAATAAATGACATAATTTTCTCACATTGTTATAAATATGTTTTTTATGAAGTATTTGGGATTAGATCATTCATTTGAAAATTTGATGAAAATTCCAGTTTTACCCTTTTAAAATGCACTTTAGTATTTCAACCATAAATATTTAAATATGAATTTTTTGAACTTAAATTTTTTTAAAAATGTTCCTCACTTAAGTTTTGACAACTTTTGTTCATGACATTGGAGCTAAACCTTTCATTTGGTTGGACTAAATGGACCATGATTGCAAAAGTGGGATGGACCCGCCAGATTGGACATTGGTTATGTATTTGGGCCATAACTCCTTCATCCGAGCTTGGATTGGGCCCATATTTTGAGAGGTTCTCTCTAACTCAATTGGGAACAAATAATTATTCTGAAAGAAAAGATGTTTCACTCTTTTTTTAGGTCAAATGGGCGGTGAAATTCAGATTAAAATATTTGGCTGAGATTCCCCATTCACACTTGAAACCTCTTTAAACCTAGACTCCCCTCCACTCTATAAATTAGTGTTTTTCTCATTTGTAGGGGTTGATACATGAATTATGAAGTTTAGGGAAGATGATAAGAGGTTACAATCCATTTATCCAATAAATTCAATAAGGGTAGCTCTTGAAGAAAGGATCCCTTCGTCGCAGCCCTCTTCTTCTTCCTCATGTTGTAATGTTTTTGTTTTCATAATAAAATTCTTTGTTCTTATTCTATTTCTTCTATTATATTCTATTTTTTTAGATTTATTCTTATATTAATCTTATTAATTGTTCTAGAACCAACACTAGAAATGAGATTGGGTTTTACCCTTTCTAAACCTTTGCACATGCAAAACGTTTCTACGATAACTACACCACCCATGGAAGAGTATTTATTTTTAGTAATCGATATACCTATAACCTTATTCATTAATTTATTTTTAATCAATGATATAATTTAATTAGCTTAATATGATCTATAAATTGAGTTTTTAATTTAAATAAAACTAAACAAGCAATTGAACAATTTACACAAAAACACGCGAGGTCAGAAGTTGTGTAAATTGTGAGAGTGCGATCTTAATCAGTAATCAAAGACCACACATGATAAATTTGTAGAGTTAAAATATAATCCCTAAATTCAATTAATACTTATTTACATAGTGGATATGTGCTCTAATTAACCACTGACCAAAAGCTAACCTAAGAACATCAATCAAAGCAGGGTGTTGCGATTACATGTTCTGAAGTTTTCCTAGGGTTTAAGTAATATCATATTTGTGGTTAAGTTAACTCCCGTAGGGTTAGAGGGATAAAAAATAAAAGGATTATAATTGAGTTAATGTTAATATAAATGATAATGACAAATAATTGAGTAAATATTTATAGTTAGATTGATTATTCCTTTTAAATATTGTCTTAAAAAACATCTTCTTGTGGTGTATTTTTAAGCGAACTTGATTTCAAAAACAAAAACAAAAAAATGCAATCTTCTTCCAGTAAACTTCTTCTAGTTTAATAAATGATAAACACACCCATCCTTTCAAGTAGTGTTTTTATTCTCTTTTATTTTATTTTTATAATACCTTTAAGTAGTTGTTTTAATTTGCTTTCTCCTTTGAGAGACGACCTTGGTCAGCCACTCTGCTGCACCTAAGTAACTCGAACATCATTTGAAAGTGCCCACAACAACACCTTTCAAATTGGAACTGTTTCCGGGGAGGCAAGTAATTATTTCAACTAATTATAGGTATTTATTTTATTTTACATTTTATTTTCTTCCTTTTTTTCTTCCTTCTTTACCCAATCTGATTTTTCTTCTTCTTCTTCTTTTATTTTCTTCTACTTCTTTTTGGACCATCAACTCAAACTTATCTTTTTTATTTTACTATGGTCCACTTTTCTTATTTTTATTTTTATTTGATTTATGACACGAACTAATCTCGAATATCTCTTAGATCTTGATCCTGAGATTGAACGTAGCCTTCGGGCACGAATCAGACATTCTCAGTCTATGAGAAGTTTCAACATTCAACCAGTTGGAGAATTCCTCCACTATAAGAACATTGAAATTGGAAGAAATTAAAATTAAACCATAAAACAAGAACCAATGGATAAAAATAATAGAAATTAACTTAATAGAATCATTTAATAATTGGCTACACCTGATATTAATTATCAACCAAATTGCATTACATACCCAAATCTCAAATCAGACTTTGAACTGAAATTTGGATTGATTCAACTGCTTCCAAAATTTCTTGGCCTCTCTGGTGAGGATCCCAATAAACAGCTTAAATAATTTAATATGGTTTGATCAACCTTAAAACCAAGAAATGTTTTTGAATATCAAATCAAACTAAGAGCATTCCCATTCTCACTTGATGGAGCTGCAAAGGACTGAATGTATTATTTACAACATGAATATGTAACTTGTTGGAATGATTTGAAACATTTTTTATTGAAAATATTTTTTCAAGCATAAAGGACCACTTGCATTCATAAGGAGATATCGAGGATCAAGAAAGAAAAAGGGGTGTCAATGTATGAGTACTTGGAGTGATTCAAGTAGTTGTGTGCAAGATATGCACATCACCAAATCAGTGAGAAACTCCTCATACAGTAATTATACGAAGGACTCACACCTATGGAGAGAAGCCTGGTGGATGATGTATCTAGAGAAGCATTGGTGGACAAGACACCAGTAGCTACACATGCGTTGATTGAAAAAATGGCCCAAAACTCCCAACAATTTGGCGATCGAGGTGCACTACTTGTCATGGAAGTATATCATGTGAGTCTATATTATCTTTAAAATCATTTGATTGATACCAAGTTAGAAGAATTGACAACTATTTTGAGACATATTGCTTTGGCTCAAAAGACATCCTAACCCCCTCCTTTAAGGCCTTGTGGCATTTTCACTAAGACAAGCCACCCAACTAACTGTTTCCCCCAACTACAAGAAACATAATATTGTGAAGTAGTGTTTCTTGGGAGACCATATCAGCACCAAAAACAACCATATCCCCAAAAGAAGCTTGATTCCTTTGCACCAGCATACGACCAAGGGTGGAAAGACCAATCAGACACGAGGTATGGTTTTGGACAACAATAAAGGCCCCCTTTTCAACACAACTTCCGGCAGCCTCCACCTTACCAGAAGGGTTTCCAATAACCCCAAAGGATATTTGAATCACAATCATCAACAATAAAACAAAAAGGGAATCCCCCACAAAAGTTATATTCTAATACTGATGATCTTTTGAAACTAATTGTTCTTAATCAAAAGAATGATTTGAAGAGTCAAGGTTCAGAGATGAGGGGGTTGAAGACACAAATGATCCATATTTCCACTGCCTTCCATGATCTGGTAAGTAAGAACTCCTAAAATCTACCTTCCCAACCTACTCCAAATCCCAAGGGGAATGTCAGTACCATCACATTGAGATGTTGGAAGAAAACAACTGATACATCTGCACCAATCGTTCCACCAGGATTCACCTCAACTCCAGAAAATCCCCATTCCACACCAACTGATGAGAAATCCCAGGAGAAAGATAAAGGTAAGAAAAATGTTGATGATGTTACTTATAAACCCCTTCCATTTCAAAATAGAGTTGTAAAAACCAAAAATATAGATGAAGAAGAAATGAAAAAGGAGGTTTTGGATACATTCAAGCGTGTGGAGATCAACATTCCTCTACTTGAATCCATCAAGAAAATACCAAGGTATGCAAAAATCTTAAAAGAACTTGGTACCAATCGAAAAGGGATCAAGGGAAATGAGAGGATCAATTTTGAAGGAATTTTTCAGCACTCATTACACCAACTCTAGCAATTCCAACAAAGTGTAAGGATCCAGGGAAATTTACCACACCATGAACCATAGGGGAGTTGCACTTTTCTAATGCTCTTTGTGATTTGGGAGCTTCCATAAATGTGATTCCTCACTCTGTATTCTCTTCTTTGTAGGTTGGTGAGATGAAACTGATGAGAGTAGTGGTGCAGCTAGTGAATATAGATAGAACATATCCAGCCGGAGTCCTTGAGGATGTACTTGTTAGGGTAAGATACATGATATTTTCAGCATATTTCTACATTATTAACATGGAGGATGATCATGTAAGTTCTCATGCTCCCATTATATTAGGTAGACCCTTCCTCAAAACTACAAAAACTATCATAAATTTCAATGAGGGTACACTTTACCTAGAGTTTGGGGATGAAGTTGTGATATTTAATGTGATGGAATCCATGAAGTACCCCTCAGAGGACTATTCTGCATTTTTTATCTCCCATTTTGAACCACCAAATAAAAACCCCATGGAATTTTATTTTCCCATTCTTAGGGAGATTATGATTATTGGTTATAGTTTGATGTCTAAGAGTAATTCCACACCTATTTCTAATGAAAAAAACTCTCTTAGATTTTATTTTTAAATAGAATCATATTCTGATCATTTGAACTTTGATTATGACATGGCTATTGAGTATACTGATGGATTTGATGCTTTATTCTCAGATTGTGATGCTTTATATTCTGATACTGATGATATTTGTGTACATATTTCAGTTCCTTTAATGTCTCCATCCATACACCACCCCCATTCATTAGATCTCAAGCCATTTCCACTAATTCTCAAATACTCATACTTATTGAGTGGTGAGATATTACCTGTTATAATTGCTAATAATATTCATTTTGAACATGAAGAATTTTTTTTGAATCTTTTGAGGGAGAACATTAAGTAAATCGGGTGGACCTTGGCTGATATATTAGCTATTATCCCCTCCATTTTCATGCATAGGATTCTTTTGGAGGATGGGGATAAACTAGTGAGGCAGCCACAAAGAAGACTTAATCTAACCATTCTGAAAGTTGTTAAAAAAGAGGTTGAAAAATCATTCGAGGCAGGTATAATCTTTCCCATTTCAGATTCCCAGGGGGTGAGTCCTATTAAGGTTATGCCTAAGAAAAGTGGTGTTACATTTGTTAAAACTGAGAACGATGATTTAGTTCCAATAAGGGATCAAAACAGTTGGCGTGTGTGTATTGATTATAGGAAACTATATCAGTCCACTCGCAAAGACCATTCCCCATCCCATTTATTGATTAGATTCTTGAGAGACTAGCTGGGAAAAGACACTACTATTTCTTGGATGGATTTTTTGGATATTTTAAGGTTCATATTGATCTGGAGGATCAATAGAAGACAACATTCACTTGTCCATTCAGTACATTTTCCTACCGAAGTATGCCATTTGGACTTTGCAACGCCCCAAGTACCTTCAAGAGATACATTGTGAGTATTTTTCTGATTTTATTGAAACCTGCATGGAGGTATTTATGGATGATTTTATAGTGTATGGGTCTTCATTTGATGATTGTATCTCTAGTTTGGGAAAGGTGTTGAATCTTTGTATTGAGAGGAATCTGGTCTTGAACTTTGAAAAGTGTCATTTCATGGTAGAGCATGGCATTGTCTTAGGGCATGTAGTGTCAAAACATCGGATAGAGGTTGATAGATATAAGATATAAATTATTTAATCCCTACCATATCCTTCATGTGTGTGTGATGTTAGATCTTTCCTAGGGCATACAATATTTTATTAGCACTTCATCAAATATTTTAGTAAGATTTCTTTTCCTATGTCGCGATTAATTCAAAAGGATTCTGATTTTCTGTTTGATGATTTTTACAGGACTTCCTTTGATGAGCTAAATAAGTGTCTGAACACTCCACCGATCATACAACCCCCACAGTGGGAGATTACTTTTGAGCTTATATGTGAGACCTCCAACTTCGAAGTTGGAGCTGTCTTATCTCAGAGGGTGGAGGGACGTTCACATGTGATTGCCTATGATTCTAGGACACTAGATTCAGCCCAATAAAACTAAAAAACCAAGGAAAAGGATTTTCTTGCTGTCATATTTACTTTAGATAAATTCCTTCCATATTTATTGGGCTCTAAAGTAGTTGATTTTTCTGACCGTACAACTCTGAGGTACCTATTGAAGAAGCCGGATTCAAAGACCAGGCTAATCCAATGGATGCTTCTTCTTTAGGAATTTTACATTGAGATAAAGGAAAATAAGGGGTCGGAAAACCTAGAATAGGACCACATTATTATGATTACTCAAAAACTAGAGGATAACACCTTGGACCAGGTACCACTTCGGGACACTTTCCCCGATGAGTATCTTTATTCCATCTTAGGTATGCATCCTTGGTATGCAAATTTTGTTAACTACCTTGTTGCCTCTGAAATCCCTACAAATTGAAAGAAACATAAAGTCCAAAAATTAAAAAATGTGTCTCGATATTATGTGTGGGATGATCCATACCTCTAGTGCATGTGTAGTGACCAAGTTATTAGAAGGTGTGTTCCTAATCATGAGTTTGAGCCTGTTCTACAATTCGGTCACACACTTGCTTGTGGTTGACACTTTGGACCCCAACAGACAGAGAGAAAAGTTTTGGAATCTGGATTATATTGTCCTTGCTTATTCCATTATGTCTATGTGTTTTGTAAGTCATTATCTCATTTCCAACACACTGGGAACATTTCTAGGAGACATGAGATGCCCCGACAACCCATACTATTCTGTGAGATTTTTGATGTATGGGGAATCAATTTTATGGGTCCTTTTCATAGTTTGTTTGGTTTTTTGTACATTTTGGTTTTTGTGGATTATGTGAGTAAATGGGTGGAGGCTAAGGCCACCAAGACTGATGATTCTCATGTTGTTGTGGACTTTGTCAAAGCACATATTTTTTGCATGTTTGGAGTACCGAAGTCCATCATCAGTGACCAAGGGACATACTTCTACAATCAGAATCTTTCTTCCCATTCTTCAGAAGTATGGGGTGACACAAAAAACATCAACACCATACAACCCCCAAATAAATGGCCAGGCTGAGTTTTCAAATCATGAGTTGAAACAAATTTTGGAGAAAACCGTGTAGCCAAATAGGAAAGATTAGAGCAAGTTCTTGGATGATGATTTGTGGGCTTATAAGACATCATATAATACACCAATTGGTATGTCCCCATTTCGGATTATTTTTGGGAAAGCGTGTCATCTCTCCATAGAAGTTGAGCATTGAGGTTATTGGGCTATAAAGAAATGAAACATGTATTTGGCCCAAGCTGGAATCCAAAGGAAGCTACAAATTCAAGAGCTTGAGGATATTCGATTGTTTTCATATGAGAACTCAAGGCTCTATAAAGAATGATCCAAAACAAATCATGAAAAAATGATCCAACAAAGGGAGTTTCATGTTTGAGTGAAAGTCCTTCTCTACAGTTCATGACTGAAGCTGATGCCTAGTAAGTTGCGTTCCAGATGGTTAGGTCATTATGTTGTGACTAATTTTTTTCCTTATAGTGTAGTGGAGATCACATAAGAGGACACATGAAGGATCTTTATAGTCAATGGGAAACGTTTGAAGAGATACATTGCGGGACTTCCTACTGATGCAGTGGATTTCATCACACTGCATGACCTCATCATCACTTGAGAATATCAAGCTGTTCCTAACCCTTTCACTTCAATGTTCTTTGTACTATTTAAAATTATACATTTCATGTTCATATATCATATTATGGGTTCACATTGATGACAATTCTATATTTTAAATGGGGGGGACCTTTTAGTTTAGTAATTTCAATTGTTTTCCTATTTTTCAATGATTTTAAAAAACAAATTGTGTTTTTTTTCAAATTTTGTGTGTTTATTTTTCAATTTTTTGTGTGTTTTTGAAACTTTTGAGCTGAAATTATTCTCATCCCCATTTTTAAATTCATATCAATAAGTGAAAAAATTTATCCCATGAAACCCAGATTAAATGAATACAGAAAATAACTTTGTTTTAAGTTCAAATATTTAGCAATTTCATGAAAAGTACATTGAATTTTGAATCCCATGACACATATCACTGTCTTTATATTTGAAATCACTTTATTGTGAGGATTTTGAACCGTTCTTTTCATATTATTTACATTTAACTCACTTCTTGAGAGAACCAAACCATGCTTGATTTAACTAGAATTTGATTTATTCCTATCAAAACATGAGGGTTTGAGGTACTTATGTTTAAATTATTGAGGCATTTGTTTGGTATTGAAGCCCATATTTTAAAGAATCCTTTCTTTATAATGGAATACCTTGAAAATTTAATCCTTTTAGACATTAAAAGCCATAAACAACCTATTATGTTAGCCACATTACAAGCTAATTTTCCCTATCCAACCAACTCTTGAAGTGAAATTGCATAATCTAGTTGAACTTAAGTGTGGGGAAGCTGTCTTGTGTTGTGCTACCACATTCTGTGATAATTTGGGTGGAAAATTAAATTCTTAATAGATGTGTTTACTACTGAAGAAAATAATTATATTGAAATCTGTTCCTTTTATGGAGTTTTCATGATAATTGAAGTTGTGATTTTCAGGAGCTTCTAATAGAGGGAGAAAGTTGTGCCTGTCTAGAGCTTTCAAGAAATTCATGTTTGAAAAGATTGACATTTTTACTACTTAAATGTATAATGGTGTGCATATTCCTTTATTTTAAATGATTATTAACATGAATCAATGCTATGGGGATTGAGTACGATGCCTTATTAAAGTGAAAATTAGATTAATGCAATTTTTCTTCAAAAATAGTCAATCCCTCCTCATTCAGCCTCAGAGTTTTTCACATATAAATCCTACCAAAAAAAGCCACAGAACAAACCTGAAAAGTCCTCATGATATAAATTTTTACTTTAATCACATCATGTGGAGATTTAGGAATTTATCAAGCCTATGGTGACCCTTGTATGAGTTTGGATGAGAAAGACATTGCTAAAAATTTTGTGTGATAAGAGAAAATCCAAGTGAGGTAAGTGTTTTGTGCATGGGAGGATAAATGAAGTGGAAATATATTGAATGATATAAATTGAGAACTTGAAATAATGTTTTTTATGAGGCATGATATCTTGTGTTTCGTGGTGTGGAATTGTTGGATCTCAAGGATATGTGTTTTAAAATTTGTTTTGATTTGATATTGATGTTTACTTGATATGAGGTTTTGCTCAGGAGTGAAAAAGGGCAAGTGTGGGGGAGTTGATAAAATACTACTTTGTTGAATATTTTATTGATAATAAATGACATAATTTACTCACATTTTTCTAAATATGTTCATTTATGAAATATTTGGGACTAGATCTTTCATTTGAAAATTTGATGAAAATTCCAGTTTTACCCTTTTAAAATGCACAGTAGTATTTCGACCATAAATATTTTAATATGAATTTTTTGAACTTAACATTTTTTTAAAATTTTAATCACTTAAGTTTCTACCACTTTTTTCAGGACATTGGAGCCAATGCTTTCATTTGGTTGGACTAAAAGGACTATGAAGGCAAAGGTGGGATGGAACTGCCAGATTGGACATTGGTTCTGTATTTGGGCCATAACTCCTTTATCCGATCTTGGATTGGGTCCATATTTTGATATGATATCTCCAACCCAATTTTTCACAAATTATTATTCTGGAAGAACATATGGTTCATGAGTTTTGGAGGTCAAATGGTCGGTGAAATTTGGATTAAAATATTAGGACGACATTCCCCATTTACACTTGAAACCTCTTTAAATCTAGCCTCCCCTCCACTCTATAAATTAGTGTTTTTCTCATTTGGAGGGGTTGGGAAGTGCATTAGGAAGTTGAGGGAAGAGGATAAGAGGTTACACTCTATTTCTAAAAGCAATTCAATTAGGGTATCTCTTGAAGCAAGGATCCCTTCGTCGTAGCCCTCTTCTTCTTCCTCATGTTGTAATGTTTGTGTTTTCATAATAAACTTCTTTATTATTCTTCTATTTCTTATCTTCTCTTATGTTTTGTTCAAATTTATTCTTCTATTAATATTATTAATTTGTCTGGAATCAAGATTAGAAAAATTATTGGGTTCTACCCTTTCTAAACCTTTGCACATGCAAAACGTTTCTATAATGACTACACCACCCATGGAAGAGTAGTTCTTTTTAGTAATTGATCTACCTCTAACCTTCTTCATTCATTTATTTTGAATAAATGAGATACTTTAATTCACTTAATATGATATATTAATTTTGTTTTTAATTTAAATTAAACTAGGCAAGCAATTTAACAATTGATAGAAAAACATGTGAGGTCATAAGTTGTGTGAATTGTGAGAGTGCGATCTTAATCGGTAATAAAAGACCACACAGGATAAATTTGTAGAGTTCAAATTTAATCCCTAAACTCAATTAATACTAATTTACAGAGTGAATATGTTCTATAATTAACGAATGGACATAAGATAACCTAATAACATCAATCAAAGCAGGGTGTTGCGATTGCATGTTCCAAAGCTAGCCTAGGGTTTAAGTAATTTCATCTTTGTGGTTAAGTTAACTCCCATAGGGTTCAAGGGTTAAAAAATTAGACGATTATAATTAAGTGAATGTTAATCTAAATTATAATGAAAAATAATTGAGTGAAGAGGTAGAGTTAGATTGATTATTCCTTTTAAATATTGTCTAAAAAAATATCTTCTTGTTATGTCTTTTTAATTGGACTTCATTTCAAAAACAAAAACAAAAAAATGCAATCTTCTTCCAGCAAACTTCTTCTAATTTTATAAAAAATAAAGAACCCCCATCCTTTCAAGTAGTGTTTTAATTATCTTTTATTTTATTTTTAGAATACCTTTAAGAAGTTGTTTTAATTTGATTCATCATTTGAGAGACGACCTTGGTCATCCACTCTAATGCACCTAATTAACCCGAAACTGAACATCATTTGAAAGCGCCCATGACAGTGCCCTTTAAGAATTCATAAATAATAAATAATAATATAATTGATAATTAATAATTAATCGTAGTTAATAATTAATAACTAAATATTAAAAAAAAATCAATGATAAAGCCCAAAGGCTGAACCCATTTATGAGAACAAATGAAAATATAGGAGAAAAAATAGGAGATGCCACTTCTAGGGAAAAGGATTTTAACAATGCTAGAAACATCCATCCTCAAAGATAAAAAATAATTGTTGATATAAGAAATGTTAAAAGTATGGACCAAATTTTTTGTGCTAGAAAAGATATGATAAAGGGAATACTGTTGTAGTGTGCTATTGATATTACAACACATTGTAGTAAAAAACAGGCATCAAATATAGGCACCATCAGCAACAACAAATACCTAATATAGAAAATTAAAAATTTAATTGAAATAAAAATTAAATCACAATTAAAAAAACTTTATTATATAAATTTCAATCATTATTCAGTAAAATTACATTATAAAGTACAAATATTCAAAAATAATCAAAAACATCAATGGTTTTGTTGTCTTTGGCACTCGACCCCTCTCAAAATGCCCGATCATGGTATCAGTTGCCGAACAAACCACCCAAACTCGAGAAAAAGAATCCACATGTATAAGAAATAAAATATTATGTTAGTAATACTATAAATGAATAAATTAAAAATAAATATGAGAAATTGTAGGATAGTTCGTTATCCTAGAGGTCATGACCATGGGTGTGGATGAACCGACTAGAATGCATTACGTGATGAGGAGCCTAGGATTGGCGCTGAGATTAGATAAAAGTTAGGTATATGACTATCTAGAATTGATGAGTGATGTTTTCTATTTATGACCCCATATTTTATATTTTCAATTTTTTTCTTTCAATAAAAAAGAATCATCCATAATTTTTAAAAAAAATGAAACAATACCTTAATAAAATGATTATTTTAAACCGATAATAGACACTTTGTGTCTTACCAGTCACACCGTGCATTGGATTATAGTACGTTTAATTCCTAAAAATCAAAAATGACTAATGGATCATTATCCTAATGTAACAAAACAACCTGAAAGCATTTTCTTAGTTTGTAGTATATCAGTTGTGTTTTTAAATAAAATATAATTTCAAAATGAAAACATGCACTTTCAGTCATACAAGTCACATCATGTATCGATTTGATGTGACAATGATTACTATAAATTACAAAAGACATATGAATATTTTTCCTAAATTATCAAGATAATTTGAGTATGTTTTCTTAGTTTTCAATGGGTGACACATTTTTTGAACTAAATTGTCCATTTTAAACTGATAACGAACAATTTGAGTCACACCGAAAACATTGTGCATCAGATTGAGGTAAGACTGATTACTACACATAAAATATGACTTATGGATATTTTTCCTAAAGTATCAAAACAATATAGAATGTGGTTTCTTGGTTATGAGTATGGGACATGTTTTGTTAACTTAAATATTGATTTTAAACTAAAAACACACACTATGAGTCATACTGGACACACCGTGTGTCAGATTAAGGTGAAGATAGTTTATGCATGTCAAAAATTAATTATGGATCTTTTTCCTAAAAGTATCAAAACAATCCAAATGTGCTTTATTCATTTTTATTATGTGACTTGTCTTTTTTACTAAAATGTAAATTTTATGTAAAAAGAGACACTTTGATTCATACCGGTCACACCGTTCATCATATTGATGTGTAGTTGATTCCTACACCTAAAAAATGACTTATGGATAATTTTACTAATGCATTAAAATGATCTAAATGTGTTTTCTTTATTTTGAGTACGTCATTTGTGTTTTTTACTAAAATGTCATTTTAAACTTAAAACACACACTTTAGGTCATACCAGTCACATTGTGCATCAGTTTGACATGATACTAATTCATACATTCCAAAAATAGCTTATGAATAATTTTCATAAATTATAAAGACAATATGAATGTGTTTTATTGTTTTTTAGTGATTGAAACATGTTTTGAACTAAATTTTAAATTTTAAACTGACAGCAGACACTTTGAGTCATACTGGGCACACTGTGTATCAGATTAAGGTTTGTATAATTCCTACACATCAAAAATGACTTATGGATAATTCTATTAAAGTATCATAAGAATTAAGATGAATTTTTTTTGGAGTATGTTACTTTTCTTTTTTACTAAAATTTCAATTTTAAATAAAATAACACACTTGGATTCCTACCAGTCACACCATACCCCAAATTGAGGTGAGGATGATTCCTAGAGGTTATAAAATATTTATGGATCATTTTCCTAAAGTATCAAAACAATATGAATAATTTTTCTTGGTTTTGAGTATGCTAGTTGTGTTTTTTACTAAAATGTCATTTTAAACTGATAATATGTACTTTGATTCGTACTGGTCACATCGTGTGTTGATTTTATGTGAGATTGATTCCTACATGTCAAAAATGACTTATAAATCATTTTCCTAAACTATAAAGACAATCCAACCATTGTTTCTTGGTTTTTAGTGAGTGACACGTGTTTTGAACTAAATTTTAATTTCAAATTAATAATGGTCACTTTGAGTCATAATAGGAAAACCATGTATCATATTAATGTGTGCCTAATTTATATACATAAAAATGACATTTTTATAAAGAATCAAAACAATCTAAATGTGTTTAATTTATTTTCAATATATCACTTGACTTTTTTACTAAAATGTCAATTTTACATAAAAAGACACACTTAGAGTCACAATGGTCACACTGTATGTAAGATTTAGGTTAGTCTAGTTCTTATACATCACAAATTACTTATGTATCATTTTCCTAAATTATAAAAATTATTCAAAAAATTCTATTGGTTTTGAGTATGAAACTTGTTTTTTTACTAAAACATCATTTTAAAATGAAAACATGATATTTGAGTAATATCGATCACATTGTGTGTCATTTTCATGTGAGAATGATTCCTACACATGAAAAATTTCTTATATATAATTTTACCAAAGTATCAAGACAATTCTAGCAAGTTTTATCAGTTTTCAATGTGTGACACATGTTTTAAACTAAAATGTCAATTTTAAACTGATAATGGAAACTTTGAGTCATACAGAGAACAACATGTGTTTTATTGAGGTCCAGATGATTCCTACACATAAAAAATGGATTAATTAATGTTTCCCTAAAGTATAAAAACAATACAAATGTGTTTGATCAGTTTTGAGTATGTCACTTGTCTTTTTTACTAAAAAATCACTTTTAATTAAAATGACACACTTGGAGTCGTACCAGTCAGACCATGCATCAAATTGAGGTTTGGATAATTTTTACATGTCAAAAATGAATTAAGGATTGTTTTATAAAGTATCATAACAATCCGAATATGTTTTGTGGAATTTGAGTATGCCACTTGAATTTTTTACTAAAATGTCATTGTAAACAGAAAACATGTATTTAGAGTCATATCGGTTACACCATGCATCAAATTTATGTGTGGATGATTCTTACAAGTCATAAATTAATTATGTATAATTTTCCTAAAGTATTAACATAATCCAAATATGTTTTCTCATCCTTAAGTATGTCACATGTATTTTTTAATAAAATTTCTATTCAAACTGAAAACACGCACTTTGATTCATATTAGTCACATCACATGTAAGTTTAATAAGATAATGATTCCTACACATCAAAAATGAATTTTTAATAATTTTCCTTAATTATAAAGATAATTCTGGCATATTTTCTTAGTTTTTAGTGAGTAAAACACATTTTAAACTAAAATGTTATTTTAAACTAAAATTTAATTTTGAACTAAAATTTAATTTTAAACTAAAATGTAATTTTAAACTAAAATGTAATTTTAAACTAAAATTTAATTTTAAACTAAAATTTTCACTTTAAACTAAAATTTAATTTTAAACAAAAATTTTAATTTTAAACTAAAATTTCATTTTAAACTAAAATTGACATTTTAAACTAAAAACATAGACTTCATGTCATACCAGTTAGACCATGCATTAGAATGTGGTGAAATTGATTTCTACATGTCCAAAAGGACATATGGATCATTTTTATAAAGTATCAAACAAATCAGAATATATTTGATTAGTTTTGAGTATGTGACATGTTTTTTCGACTAAAATTTAAATTTTAAACTCAAAACATAAAATTTGAGTCATACCCGACACACCATGTATTGGATTGAGGTGCGGTTGATTTATATGTGTCACA
Organism: Viscum album; assembly: GCA_963277665.1. Lineage (NCBI taxonomy): Eukaryota > Viridiplantae > Streptophyta > Magnoliopsida > Santalales > Viscaceae > Viscum > Viscum album. The sequence goes on from OY728133.1 coordinate 1,060,842,921, forward strand.
AATGACTTATGGATCATTTTACTAATGTATAAAATAAAAATGATAAAGAAATTAACTAAAAAAAGTAGCTAAAATAATGATAAAATCAACTAAATAAGTAGTATATAGTCATCTTTTCATGATGTATGTATACATTATGACAGTAGGTATGCTTCCCATTTGTTTCTAAACAAATCAATTTCCTCTTATGAATTTGAGGACTATATCAATTTATGGTAGTAGTGGAAAACTATAAATAAAGTATTAATAAATATTTTAAATGAAATTGTAGTTATCTGAAAAAATACCTCTTTCGGGATGCTAGTTTAATGATGGCATATGATATCTTTCATAAATTTTCAAACATAATAACCAAAATATTTGTCATTGGTTTGTTCCAAAAACTATAGATACATTGAGAAAAATAAATAATTTTATTTTATATACATCTTGATAGTGAAATATTATTATATACACCCTAATATATATCCACTTATAGAAGTCGATATGATCCTTGTATTAATGGACTATCCTAATTCTATGATTTTGATGATATTTAAATAATGTCCTATCATTACAAAACTTTCATTAACATATAATATAAAATTTTTAATTTGATGTTCAGTTGTAAATAATTTCATGTGGTGTATTAAAAATTGATAAATTTCATCACATGTGGTGGGATTTTTGGGTTTCCATGCATCAAATCTAGAAAATAGATCTTTGGAGTATCCAAATTGACTGCAATGAGTAAACAATGTTTCCTAAAAAAGGAATAAGTAATGAAATTAAATAAAATATATTTTATATGGTTAAATTTTATATTTTTACCCTTGTATCTTGGGTATTAAGAAGTTTTTGTCATCTATAAGGTTTCTTTCAAACATTATGGCCCGTTTTTTTTCTATTACATCAAATTGATTTGGTTCCAATTTGAATTATTATGAAAAAGTGATATGAGAACTAATGAGTCCAAATTACTATTCCCATGGGTTTTCCTTTAAATAGTATTCCTATATATTCTTATAAAAAATATGAATAATATTTAGTCATAATTAACATAGTAAATTAGCTATTTGATAATCAAATCATGAAAACACACCTCATGTATACATTTACAACTAAGACTCCTAACCATTTATGCATGGATATTTCATTTACATTCTCTAGAATAATATAGTATGTAATGGAATATACATAAATATATTTATCATAATCAATTATGGACATAGAACCATTTACTAATGTTGTATCTTCATGAACATGTAATGTTAGTAAATGTTTAAGTTGAACAAGTAGGGTAAAGGTACTTTGTGAAGATATTTTCAATTGGTTGGTTGATCCTTTAGATCATTTTTATTCGACCTTCCATTTCACTCCCTTCTCTTTGTCCGTCTACAATCACATTAATTGGTTCATACCTTTTTTCAATAATTTTTAATGGGTTTTCAAGAAAAATAACTTGGAAATGAATACCTCCTTATCGAAATGTTTTCTACAAGATCTAACATTCATACTATGAATGTTCCAATAGATTTATTGATCATATAAATATACACATAGTCAAGTGGATTAGGTATCTCAATGCTTAGCTCTTGATCTACATTAATTACCACTCTCACATCACCTATTATAATTTGTCTGTTGTGTAGAATATCTCCTTGGATATTTCACATGATACCCCTCACAACAAGGTGATGGGTGAGTGTTTATAGATATAATTTATAACAATTTTCACCCTATAGAATATCTATACCGGAAAGGTATTTGTATCTATGTGATTCAAATTTCACATAAACAGTTATGAAAATATTTATTTCCTCTTTTAATATAGATGTTTTAGGGAAATAGATTTCCTTAAAGATGGTGGGGGTTGAGCAGGGATCTTCATGTAGTGTTTTTTCTTGTATTATTTATTTCTATTTGATTAATTCCCATAACATTTTTGAGAAAATATCTATTAAAAATAAATATTTATACTAGAGAATCTAATAATTCCTACAAATCTCTCATTTTCTTATCCTTTTCCCCCAGTTCATTTATTTTCTCAAAATATGTTTTGGGTGACACTAAAAATCTTGCACCTCTGATGCGACCAAACTGTTCTGGGAACTTCAAGGCCACTGAAAGTAGCTGTTCATCGGGCATAAATGATGATGATTATTATATTTAAGTCTACTAAAAAATACAGTAATATAAATAATCATTATTATGTAATACCTATTTAAATAATTTTTATTATTATTTTATACTTACTCATGATTCCTATAACTTTTTTATATTTTCATATATTATTATCCATTTTTTATTTACATGTGCCTACTTCCATAGTAAATGAAAATGGATAGAAGTGGATTTGGATTTTGATTCATCAATATGCATATAAATAGAGGAACAAAATAATGATTTTTCCCATGTAACATAAAAGTATTGTGGTAGATTTTAAATACATACCAATTTCATTTCAAGTGAAGTATACCCCATCCTTACTTAACAGTAGGGGTGCATTATTTTTTCTATCAATTTCTTATTTCTATCACTCAATTTTTGTTTTATAAATCATCAAATATTAATCAAAGTGATTAGTATACATATTTTCAAGAAATTTATTCCTAATAAAAGTGCACCTAAAAATATGTCTTCTCGTGAAAACCAATAAAGACATACCACACTTGTTGGTTTATCAATTTTTCATACATCTATAGTGGGTGAAGATTTATTTTCTATTTAGTATGTTTGAGATAAAACTTTATAAGAATCTTGTGAAATACTATGTGATCCTTTCCAGTGAAAATTACTAAAAATTCATTCAGGATTCGTCTACTCTAAATTCACTCTGTAAGGTATAATGAAGAGCAATTTTAACATTTCATTATTTTGTTTTTTAGTAAAATAAAATATATAATAATGTTACCTTAATCTATTCCCAAATCAGTTTCTTAATCACATAAACAAAATCATGTCAAAAATCTACATCAATTGTTACATTCAAGTAAGTTTTGATCACAATGTAACTACTGAACATGTCATTTTTTGGGTTAATAGGCTGTCCATGTGCATTCCATACAACCTTGAATTTGATGTCTTTATATCTCATCTTAATATTTTTTTTGTAACACTGTCACGCTATGATGATCCTATTTTTTATAGTACACCAATTATTCACCGTATATAATTTCCTAATCTTAAACATCATTAATATATTGTTCCTATGGATTGATAGCATCAAAATCTAAATAATGTTTTTGTTACTAAACATTGGGAGCACTAGGATGTTGAAAACCACATTGCTCCACAGGATAGGGAACATCGAAATTTGTAGAAGTCATTATCTATAGAAATGGTTGAAAATTTAATTTAGATTTCATAAATTTAGCAGTGAATAGATAATAATATGAGGTAGAAAAATGTATATTATAAAAAATATAGCTTGATTATAGAACTCTATTTTTTGTAAATGATCAAGGGGTTTGAACCCTATATCAAGTATCGAAATCCCTTAATTGTGGTCTCCTTTGACATACAATACTTCATATACATTGGGATAATTGTGAAATGATTATGAAATCCCAATTAAAGGGTCATCCTTAGTTTAATTGACATCTCACCATTCAATAGTTTTGGTCGATAATAGAAAAATTTACCACTTTCGGTTTTCTGGATTTGGAACATAAAATACTTTTACTCTTTATGATTCCATTATAATTAGTTATTCTTTATATCTTTCCTTACTAAAAACCACTTTCAAAAATCCCAATTAACTTATTTTAATAGAAATCCTATTATCAACCCACTTTAATTGAAAAATCAGTACTTAGAATGTTGTATAATCCAAATCCCATATTTATTTGATGATTCCAAACTATGACATATTTTCATAAATTAGATTTTTTTCCCTTGGCACCATATACATGCATTAATTCAACCATAAGTGTAAATATAAAATTTATCATGGTACTTCATTCATCATGTCCATTTTTATATAATTTATAACCATTAATTACATAACCATTATAAGATAATACATGCTCACTTAGTCCTCTAGGTATCCATCAAAGTCATTCTGAAATTGAATATTGATTTTCAACTAGCTCCTTAAAAATATTGTCTCAAACCCATCCCTACAAACTATTAACTATATGTATTTGATGTCTAACAATCATACCTTGATTGATCTAAATGCCTAATAAATTCTTCGTGGGTTTCAAAATATAGGGAAACCTCTAAAATGTTATAGAAAACATAAAGATGGTAATGCTCCCGATCTATAATTTTAATTGTAACAACTTCTATTATAGAAATTCATTTACCCACAACCCACCCTGTGTGATGATATTTCAGTAGAACAATGATTTCCACTCCAGATATGTAGTTAGTACAGAATTCAACAACTTCCTCAATAATATATCTCTCCTCAATACAACCTTCTATTTAACATTGATTTTTAACATACCCTTTAAAAATATTTATATACAGTTTAATGGGGTATATCCATATATAATATAAAAGACCAAATATTCAAATCTCACTCACCAAATGAACCATCAAGTAAGCCATCATATCAAATAATTCCAGTGGGAAGAACATTTCTAATTAATATAATATGACAACAATTTCCTTTTCCATAGTTGAAAATTTTATCGAGTCTATAAATTTTCTACATATAACTTTTAATAATAAATAGTGATCAGTAAATTTATGTTATACATTCTTGGATAAAATTCAATGTAAATATATAGGTGTTAGATATTTCATCAAAACATGAAAGTAATTCAATTTTAGAACCTTTGACTTTAAATCAGTCATTGAAATGATATTCTTGATATTTGATGAATACCCTTCTAGAACCGTTACATCATTAAACAAGTGTTAAAAATGATATCTCACCTATCTATAAAGTGTGTAAGAATCTGGAGGAAGAAAAGACCATTTTACCCATTCACTGGAGACAAATATTTTTTTATTCCCATGTCAATAATTTCCAACCTAGCCTTAATTACATCCTTCATTTTTTCAAGTTAATTTAGTAACATTCCAATAACACTATCACACACATTTTCCCACATGAATGACATTGAAAAAATTTTAGATGTACAAACAATTGCAGTATAATAATTTTAATAAAACTGATCTCCTTTTCTAACTATTTTTCATAAGGTTTTTTGAAAAAGGTTTACCAATAGCAGTGATCATATATTTTACATTCTAAAAAAATTGATCACCTATTAGTTGATATGGTTTTTTACGTTCTTCTAAACTCCCATATAATGATGTCATTCAAGATTGGTACCTATGTCACCAAGGTACAAATATGATATGTACTAGAAAAAAGTCTTAAAATAATGTTTCCACCTAATTGACTATACACCCTCTTCACAAATGGGTCACCCTTGATTTCCTTTAATTTTATATGAAAACAAATTTACATAATCATAAAATTAATTTTTTGTCCTATAAAACATGGCTCTTAATGTGAAATATTCATTTATATAAGCATCATATAATGTAACACATGAATCCCACAATAATTAAAAATCTTCTATAAATGGAGTCAAATAAAAATCAATATCATTACCTAGTTGTTTTTTTCATGATATAAGTAGAGATAAAATAATGTATTTTTATTTCATGCATAACTGTAGTGAGAAGTTATAATTGACCAACATAACTATCCATGAAATATGAGTGCCTATTTAAAAACAAAAAGGATTCACTCCTTTTTTTGATAGTGAAAGATGAAGGTTTCTCATTTCATTTCTTTATTTAGGATGCTCATGATCAATTCTCTTACATTGAGAAGAGTCTCCTAGGTGATGAAGTTTACCATCTTTATTTCTTATATCTGTGTGCCATGTAAATTGTGTTATAGTCTCCTTACTACTATATAAGATCCTAAAAAATGGAATTATTGGGATATACCATACAACATTCTTAAAAACTCAATTCATCATTCTTATATCGATAATCATGACACTTAGGTCAATTTTTAGGTGATTTGTGGTCCTTGAGAAATAGTATACAGTCATTTGGACATACATGTATTATTTTGAGAGATCATACCCATTAAATATAGAGTTATTTTAGTATCATATTTACAACAAGGAAGCTCATTATCTTCTGGGTGCATATCATTCAAAATATTATGTAGTTCAGTAAAAATAACACCACTCCATTCATTTCCAGCTTTTAAATTGTATATCTTCAGTATGGATGACAATGCTGTATATTTAGTACTACTAGCATATAATAAAGTCTTCGAATAAATCATTATCTTCTAAAAAAACTTTTGACAATCAAAAAGTTCATATTCAGCTACCATTTTCATTTACTCAATACAATCTTCATCACCATTCACACTTGTAGTCACATCCTCGATACAATCTTCATCATTGCCCGCACTTGTAATCATATCAAAAGATCCATAAAATTAAATATTATCCTAGTAACTTGCTATATTTAGTTTTTCCTAGTGTTTAGACCAACATTTATAACCATGATCTATTTCATGATTGATCAGGTGTTCTAAAAACTCCTCTAGACTAATTATTCTTGAATAAAACATCATAAACATGAACAAATGATTTTATAAGGTTCATATGCATCATATTTTTCAATATTGATGAAAACTTTCACGCCATCCTCATACTATTTTTTTCATATGATTTAAATCCATCCAATTTTGATTTGTATCCATCCTATATGATTTTATAATATTACTATTTAACAAAATAAATAAAGCATAAAAACCATTTCATAGAAAAATTTCATCTTATGATTAAAATATTACTGTAAGGTAAGATTATTATTGGTTATGATTTGAAAGACATAAAGTGGTTTATTAATGGTTTTGATTTTACTAACATGATTTATCATTAATATTTTCTATATTATATGAACATAATATACCACCTCTTCCACTAATTTGGGTCTTAAGAGAGACCACTCCCCTATGAGAACCCAACATAGAGGTGATCAACATATATAATTTAATAAAGAGATTCAAAAAAAGATATCTATATCAATGAATGATAACTATTTTTATAAAAAAAATTACAATTGGTCAGATTTTAAATTTCCTCTCTTAAAATTTGGAAAAAATATACTTTCCATATTTTACTTTCCTAAAAATAAGATAATATTTGAAGATGATACTCTATTGGTCACTAAAAATAAAATAAAAAAGGTAATGAAATGTTTTTAAAAGACATTTTTATTTTAATCCATGGGAGTAGGAGGGATACTTGGAATAAAATGGGAAGAATTGTTTTATTTTAATCTAGAGAAGCAGGATGGATAATTTTAACTTCGAGTTGATTACGAGTTGTGAAATGAAATAAAACTTCCTACATATCATTTTCAGTCTCCACATTACATGATAAGTGGGAAGTGTTTTTTCAGTGCACTTATATGAGCTCCATGCAATAAGAGAGAGAAATAATTATGAATGAGTGAAAAGGAAAATAAAGGAAGGGGATAGGGTGAACAAACAATGGATTAGGGAAAAAGGTATTGGGTGGAAGAAGATGGATGAGAAGAAACAAGGTTTTCTTATGTATTTGATGTTGTTGAAAATCATAAATAACATTAAAATGTTGATAATTACATATAAATTTTATCGAATAGCGTCCAATGGATTGATGTTATTAAAAAATTTGTGACACTAAAATGATTATCTAATTACATTCAATATTTTACCAGGAAGAGATGTTCCACAAAGATAAATAAGGTGATGCTTTCCTGAACATTAAAATAACCAAACATTATGTTCATATGATGATATTCACGATTATAACATATTATTATTGAAGGAATAATGTTATTAAGAACAATATATAGAAGAGTTATAGAAGCTGCAGATGAGGTTGTATTCGATGTATAGGAGCATGAAGGCCATCCAATTAACATCTTTAGTTAATCGGATAAAGGGAATATTTCTGAATGATCAAAAAAGGTTTCCTAATAATATAATCAGAGAGTGGAAACATGTGAATATCATTGGACAGAAGTTACCAATCAAAAGTAAGAGACTGAGGTCTCTAAATTAATTTATTAGAAATAAGTTTCTAAGAGAATTAATTAGATATATCTATTTGATGGTGTAACTAGAAGGGAATTAGACCAATTATTTCAAGACATCAAACATAGTCCTAAAAAATCAATGTGATAGTGAGTTATAGATAGTGGAAACCAAATGGGAAAAAGATCCTATAAATTTATAATAATGAGAGGCCACTGGATAGAGGAAGTCTCTAAAATGGTAAACTAGACAAAGTTTTTAGGATCTATAGTTCGGGTTAAATTTAGTAATAAGGAAAACAAATAAATATCCAATTTTCACTATAAGCAAAATTAAAATAAATCAATTGAATATATAATTTCCAAATATACATGACTCCCATGAAATACATTCAATATGAATATCTCATAATAAAATGAATTTGAATTCCAATATATTACATCATGGCATGGAAAAATTAACAAATATCCACCTTTTGGTTTAAATGGTTCATTTTAATTATGATGTTCTTATAACTTCTATTCATGAAATGGGACAATATTCAAAATCTAAAAATATTGGTTAAATTTATAAAGGAGAACAACTTTAGTCAAACTATCGGTTGGATTATCCCCATTGTGCATCTTAGTGACACACATAGTTTTAGATTAAATTATATACATAAAAAGTGAAGTCTAATGTTTATGTGATGAGATTTACCATGTAAAACATGTTTTTTAGACAAATATAATTCAAATTGACAATCATGGTGTAAAATTACACTAGAAGTAGATAAATAAAACTTGTGATTAATAACTTTCAACCAAATATCTTCTTTAATGTATTTGATTATGGAGATATAATCAGCCTCTGCGGTGGATATAGAAACTACATATTTCATGTTAAATTTCTATGTAATCATACCAACTTAAGCAATAAAAAACCATTAATTGATTTATGAGTGTCTACATTAGCAACATAGTCAGAATCGGTAAATCCTAAAATGTCATCATCATAACTAATATTTGTTTTCTAAAAAAATACATAAAATAGAGGATATTGAGGCATACTAGAGAATTCATTTCAGAGCATTCAAATTCACTTTCTTAGTTTTTCACATAAACCTGCTCAGAGTATACACTACAAATGAAATATCTGGTCTAAAACAAACTATTGCATACATAAGAATCCCAACAACATTATCATAAGGGATCTTTCTCATGAAATCAATTTTATATTCATTAACATGGGATTGGTTTAGAGACAACATAAAATGTTTTACCAAGGGTATGGTAATAGATTTAATGTTCTCAAATAAATACCATTTCAAAACATTTTTAACATAAGCACACTGAGATAAAAATAGAATCCTTTATTTTCTATGCCTTATGATTTCCATTGCTAGAATATATTTTTCATTTTTTAAGTCCTACATTTCAATGGCAGAATAAAATTGGATTTTTTATATGTAAAATTAATTTCATGTTCTTATAAATAACTATCATTTAATCAAAATATAAAAGTAGGTGGATCATGTCATGCTTAACACGATTGTAATAAACAAATGCAACAAATTTTCTTCTACATAAACTATTTTCAATCATAAAATAAACAACATGTCTATATCAATGTCTTGAATATGATTCAAACCATACAAATAAGTTTTTAAAAGGAAAACTTTAATCGATTTAAAATTCTTGAAAAACCCTTCAGGAGGTCACATATAAATTATTTGATCCAATTTTCCAATGAAAAAGGTAGTTTTAACATCCAAATATTTAATATTGAAACATTTTTAGTAGAAAAAGAAAGTAAAACATGAATAGATGAATGTTTAACAACATGGGGAAATATTACCATAGTCCACTCCCTCATGTTGGAGGTATCCTATTGTAAATAAATAAGATTTATATATGTTTTTTTGATTTACTAGTATTATATTCATTCTTCTTAAAGATTCATCTAAAACTTATCTTCTTTTTATTTACGAGTTTGGTTACCATATCCCATGTTATATTCCTAATAAGATAATTCATCTTATCATTCATGTAAAACTATTATCAGAATTATTTAGTCTCTAAGACTTGTTTAAAAGTTTATGGTTCATCATTATATATGTTTTAGAAAAAACTAAAGGCATATAGAGCCATGTCATAATGAATTAACTAATTAGACGGTTTTATTATCCTTCTAGATTGGTCTCAGGTAAATTGGCATCCTTTAAGGTCACCCTCCTTTGAATCAGTTAAGAATCTAAATCAGATTCTGATTCAACTTCAGGTTGTGAGGGGTGAAAAGAAGGGGAAATTTTAGGTTCTAAAGTGGCCCTAGAGTGAGGAAAAACTTCAACACCCAAGGGATGGGGTACACTAGTCTCTTTAGACTCAATAGTCTTTCCTTTTGAATTACTCGACTCTCATAACACAACATCATGACTGAAAATACACTTTTGATATATTGGTTTGTATTCCCATAACTTGTACCCTTTAACACCATCTGGATAACCAATGAAGATACACTCGACATACCTAGGTTCCAACTTATCATTCATATAATGTGCATAAGTCATGGATCCAAAAATCCTTAGGTGACCAATACTAAGATCTTTTCTTGTTCAGAGTTATTTTGGTGTTTTGAAAGAATTAGATTATGATGGACATCTATTAGTGTGGTATACTGCTATAGTAATATCCTCAATCCAAAAGGAATTGGGAAGAGAGGAATAGTACAACATGCACCTAACACTTTCTATAATGGTTATATTTATTCTCTCACTTTATCCATTGTATTGTGGGGTTTACACAATAGTCTTATACCTATGAACACCCTCAGATCTACAAAATTTGACGAATTCAGTGGATAGTTATTCCAAAACATTAACAATTCTAATAACTTTTAAACTTTTACCTAATTTAGTTTCTATACATTAATTCTAGTTCTTAAAGGGTTGAAAATTATTAGATTTGGGTTTTAGTATGTAAATCCAAACAATATGTGAAAAATAATCTATAAAGGTCTCAAAGTAATAGTAGCCACCATGAGAGGTAGTCCTAGAAGGTCCCAAAAGATTAGAGTGAATACACACTAAAGGATTTTTTTTTACGATGACTTACTAAAACTGAACCATTTATAATTACCGTACACAAAATCCTCATAGAATGGAAGACTACTAGTATTAACATCCGTTAACATACCTTGTTTTCTAAGTTCATCTAAACCATTGGCACTAATGTTCCCTAGTATTAAATTCCATAAGGTGATATTATATAATGATGGAAAACTAGAAACAATAAATTTTTTTGTGTGGGTACTATGATATAAGACACACAAACCATTACTATGGTTTTTATTCATAACAATGAGAGAACCATGGGTGATTTTAAGACAACTAGAACCAAATTCAAAACTTTATCCCTTCTGGCCCAGATTACCTAGAGAAACAAGGTTTCTTTTATGTTTGGGTACCCACCTAACATCTTCATGTGTTTGAACCAACCAATCATGGAGTTATAAAAAAACAAAACCTATACCTACAATGAGACAACTCTTATTATTCCCTAAGTATACATTACCTGATTCAATACCTCCTAATTTAGTGAAGGACTCCCTATTCAGAAACATATGGAATAAACATCCTCTATCCAAGATCTATTCCTCAATGGTAGGATTATCACTAACATTCAACACATCGTTCATGTCAAATTATTCTTAAATTAACAAATAATTATCACTATTATCTTCATTATAGAAATTATTTCTATTAGCAAAATTTCGTTTCATATGACCAAGTTGTTTGCAATCAAAAAATTTGAACACTTTAGTCTTAGACTCTATATTATTGGATATAGACATATGTTTTATTTATTGACTCATCTCTCATCACTTATCTCTATGTTCATTTTTTATTATAGTTTTAGACACTTATCTTCATTCTTAATAGTTCATTTATTTTGGATTTATTTGGATAACAAAGAATACTTAACTTCTTCAGGTGTTAATGAGTCCCTACCATATAAAATTGAATCTTTTATAGAAGTATATGAACCATACAATGATGTTAAATAGATTTTTTCATGATCATAATGAACTATTTCAACACCTATATTGGATAGGTCTAGAAAAATCCTATTAAAATCATCAAAATGTGACCTGACTATAGTTATGGGGTGAATTTTTATTGTTTAAGGTATCATTTTCTTTTAAAACCTACCAACTAAAGATTTATTCATCTATAGGGATTTCAATGTGGACTAGATACCAGTTGAATTAGAATAAAAGGATAATTACCTAAGATCCTTATTCCTTAAAGGCAACAAAATAAGGATATGAGATTACCTAAGAATATAAACAGAAACTTCATCATAAGTAGTAAAAATCTATCCATCTAGTGATAGAGTGGTTACATGTTTCTTGGAACTATATAGAGCATCAATTAATTCTTTATGATCCAAAATAGAATTCATATTAATTTTACACATATTAAAATTGTTTTCACCATAAAATTTCTCTATTTTTATCTTCATAGAACCCATTCTAAATGCTTCAAGAAGTCTATGATACCAATTTTTAGGGGTAGAATTAATGTGGCTTTCCCTACCAACAACCAAGATCCACTAAGGCATTTTATATAGTTATTTAGTTATTAGAGAAAATCATTTTATTTATAAATCATAATTTATCAGAATATGGTGAATGCTCTATTTAGAAAAGAAAATATAACAAGAAGGAACAGAAATATGTAATGAGATTAAGAACTTTGTGATCCTATGTGCATGATGAAAAAAATTCCAAGTGAGATTTATTATTAGAAGCTATCCAAGGAGGCCGACCTTGCTGGGCCAAATGGTGTTGATGAAATCTGTAATCTGGAGTAAGTAATATCCAGTTCTAGACATACTCACACACGTACATAGAATGAAGGATACAATAGTGGATTAGACAAACAAGTAAATCACTTATAGTTCTAGATTTATTTACTAAAATATGGTTATGATGAAGATGTAAATCCAACAGAAACCACGCCATGTGCATGGGTCATCTAGACCTGGTTCCCAGTTGAAGTTTCGATAGGTCTCTACTAGAAATTATGTCTAGTTTGATCATATGGGTAATCCAAACACCAGGGAATAGGAAGAAAGGTCAGTTTCTCAACTTTCTACTTCCTCTCAATCTATTTTCCAGAGAAATAGAGGGTTTCTCTTCTCTTTGGGAGAAAAACCAAAATGAAACAAAACAAAATGAGAATAAATCAACTGACATCCCCTCAAATCACACTACAAGAACCATAATGTAATGTCAGGGAAAGTCATAGGATGAGCGAAGAAGCTAGAGGATGAAGGTCATGTGGGTTTACAAGATGAAATAGGAGGTTCAAATAACCATTAGGGCACAACTAGCAAGGGCACACAATAACACTGTATTGAAGATTTGGGTGATGAAATAGATCAACTCAGAGCCAAATAAACACAATAACCCAATTCATGACCATTTGATCAAGGATTATTGATGGTATAGGTTAGATCCACTAATAAGGAAAAAAATGAATATCCAATATGCACCATAATTAAAATTTAAATAAATAAATTAAATATATAATTTCCAAAAATACATAATTACCATGAAATAAATGCACCATTAATATCTCACAATAAAATGAATTTTAATTGCAATATATTAAAATATCTAATGAAAAAATTAACAACTTCGAAGCTCATCCCCTAAAGAGAGGGTATTCACTGAATGAGACATATAGAACACCACCACTCGGGCCAAGCTTAAACAAATAAAATATTACCTTTATACACAATTAACATCAATCACAAAAACAAGAGGCTCTCAATTTTTTTATAGAAACTCATGTTTAAAGTTACTAATGGGTCTTACAAAATCCCAGCTCAGTACACCAATCCATTTACACCTTTTAAAAAATCCCATTTTAGACAACATTTTCAACCATAGAAAACATAAACTAAACTTAAAACCTGCACAAGTATCAAGTCTATATTATCAACACCTATACATTATTCATATTCCTATATAAAAAAATGTAACATACATAGTAAAAATTAATTTAATGTCCCCAAAAATGTATTTTTAAAAACACTAGACATATTATTACTGACATTAAATAAATTTAAATATTTATCAATCAGAGGGAAATAAGCACATGAAATATGCACTTACCTTCCCATCCATGATGCATGAACTCATAAACTCCATATAACCATCCAATAAAAATTACATTAAATAATTACACTAAAATTATGTGCATCACTTGAGGTGAAATAGGTCATTAATAAAAACGAAAAAAAACAATACCACATTTGGAAACGTAGTCTTTAGTTCATACATGAGATATATAATACCATAAACAAGTTCCTCAGTAAGTATATAAAGCATATTATGTCCTTTATACTTGTCCCAAATATCCAAAAAAATAAAAAAAATATTTATGATACAATTTTTTAACACCCCAACCTGAATCGACCATTCCAAGTGAAATGGTCACTTGACCTCATGCATGCCTCCCTGTATGCAAGTGGCTAACGACCAATAGTGAGGGAATAGGTGGAATAAAGGGGAGGATATGCCACCATTTTCATGTAATAATCATATTTCACCATAGAAAAATCAATAATTAGAGTAATTGAGGAACATAAGTAATGAAAAGATCATTATAGCATGTTATAATAGTATGACATAAAAAATATAGTGTAAAAAGTTAAAAGATACCCACATGAAAATATCTATATAAAATAAGAAAAAATAAATCAAAGAAACCTTTTAAAAAAACCAATGTCTGTCCCGGTATCACCTTGGTGCACCCTAGTTATCCAACTCACCAATAATATGCAGGTAAACTTCCCTCATATGAAATCCAAGTCAAAGAGTATTAAATAACATCAAGGTTTTATCGCATGGTGTGGGTATAAAACTTAGTAAGAAACCACCAAAGAGTCCTTAACATAAGTTCAATAGTTACATGTATGTGTATTTAATGAAAGAAAAATAAGTGCACAAGTAAGAAATCATGTGTTGGGTCATCATGCACTAACCATGCTGCCAAGTACTTTGGTACTACCTACTTCACTTCCCCCCGAGAAAAACATTTATGACTAGTTTTAATGAATCTTATAAAAAACATAAGGATAATGTAAATATCAAAATAGAACACAAGGAAATCATGCCTTGGGTCTAGCCATAAGGTCATCAGGCCCAACCAACTTTTACATGTTAGGCCACCGAGCCATCATGCCCCACTAACTATCATAGGCCAGGCCACAAGGCCATCATGTCCTGCTATCATTCTCAGGAAAAATGAAAATGCTATCATAACCTACCATGTATCATTAAATACCCCTACATAATCATCACACATCATGTCATACATGATCCACTTCTAAGGTATTATTGAATCCATGAAGGGTCCACCTATTACATTGATACCAAATAGAAGAAGTCTACGGGACATAAAAATATATACTTACAAAAGCTGTAGCAAGGAGAGTCATGAGCTGCACACACACACACAATCATGTCACATCCAGATATGTCTCATAGGCCACACATTCACACATATGAAATTCATATCAAGAGTGGTATAATGGGCCATAGAAATATGCACAACATTTCATATCTTAGAATTTTATATAAAGGGATTCAAATTGTAAGGACTTCCTAACTTAATAATATCTAAGACCAATGCCAAGGTTTTACAAAAAAATTAAACTCTCACACTAGAGATCCCTAGAATCATCAAAAAATCACTACATGAATAATCAAGAGTAAAGACCAAGAAGAACATGTCAATGGATAAGATCATATTAGACTTACCCAATGAGATCCAATGTAATGAATTGATCTAGATAAATATGAGGATAATCAAGAAAAAATAAAATTCTACCTTAATTTTCCTAATAAATATAGAAGGAATCACATTAAATCACATTAGAATTTTATTATAAATTAATGATAGTTCATGTATTGATTCATCACCAAAGAGAAGAAAGATGATAGAACATGTGTAAGAAGAATGGAGGAAAACCGATCACATACCTTGAAATACCTGGGACCTACCTCTCTATATCTAATAAAATTTTTCTCAATAGGGAAAGAATTCAAAAATAACTACCACAAGAGTCTCTAGGATCCATCACCCTAGGTATAAGAGGAATAATGATGGGTTTTAGTGATGTTTCATGTTAAAATCTTAATTTTCAAACTAATTAATCACGCATGCATGGTTTGGTATCATGGTTTACCGAACCATGCACTAACCGTGTGAGGCTCATTACCTCTTCTAGGAACCCTCGTGGTTTGTTTGAATGGTTTGGTAAACCATTACTCAACCATAATTTTTCTATTATTCCAAGTTACACGATTTCATTGTGAAATTATCATATTTTTTCTCTTACAATGTGCCAATGGTGTGCTACCCACTACTCTTATATAATAGGCTGTAGAGTTACCTGGGGAAACCTGAATGGGATACCGTAAATATGATCCTCCATAAAGGCTTATAAAATCATCCATACCACCCAGAAGCTACCTGAGGATTCACCAAAACAAATCATAACTCAAAACACTTTTAAATAAAGGATGGACGAAGGAATAACACACCTAGAATGTCTAAGTTCATTACAACTCCCTAGGAGACAGTAAAATATATCATTTCTACATGAAATAATATATATCACTACTCATTTTGATGTTGTGATATATCAATGTTAAAATGTAATTTTTGAATATAAATAATTATTATTTGAAAAAAATTAATATTCTTGGTGAAAAAATACACATTTTTACTAATTTTTTTCTATAATACCAAAAACATCGAGATTAACAACCTAATGAGTCCTCATCTATTCCAATATCTGATCAATGGAGTCACATATCCTAAATAAATACATTAAAGGTGAATAATAAATACATAATTATATTCATTATACACTATAAAAATTTTAATATATGAATTAAAAATTAATTTTAAAATTATATTATGCTTAAGCTGTGACACATGCTATATTTCAAGTTTAGAAGGAGTCCCTCGCAGTTACCAATTACATGAATGATGACCTAACCCAGTCTACATAAAATTTATTCTATTATTAGTCATGTAAAATTTCAAACTCATTTATATATCCAAAGAAATAAATATCATTATCATCACCTTAATCGACCAAAATGAAACCAAATCTGGACACTAGGAAGAAATAACTCCTAAATTGACTCATTGTACAATGTATTGCACACACACAACTGGTGATCAATGGTCTATCTCCATCCTTACACTATAATATTTCCATAATCTTCATAATTTTATAAAAAACATTAGAAAAAACTACTCTTGATAGGATATTAAATTAT
Organism: Viscum album; assembly: GCA_963277665.1. NCBI lineage: Eukaryota > Viridiplantae > Streptophyta > Magnoliopsida > Santalales > Viscaceae > Viscum > Viscum album. The sequence goes on from OY728133.1 coordinate 1,060,860,262, forward strand.
CTTATTTAAAAAAAGTACTAGTAACAAGAAAAAATCAAAAAAATAAACATTAATTTTACCTGATCTCCCTCCACAATATTTCAATTGTATCTAAGTGGAATGGAATCACCTCATGATTAATCTGAGGGAATATATGGGGGGCCATGTAACATATGTCTTAGATTTTAAATTAATGAACTCATACCCTTTCCAATCGGATGAATGGTTTTTTCAAATAAGACATATAATAGAGTAAAAGCATTCCAGGCTTGAACTCCTCTTCCAGGGCCCCTGCATCTGCTAGAGGACACTCTAGATACCACTAAACATAAATTCATAATATGAAAAATAATAATTTATCACTTAATTAATAAATATGAAAATAACCGGGGAATATATTATCAAGTAATTATTGTGAATTATCATAAAATTGAAAACAAACATATCATGAATTCCAAACGAAGTGCATTGATTTCCCTATAACAAAAATGTATTTTTATAAATAAATTAAATTAATTTGAGAAATTATTTTAAACTATTTTTAAATAATTTTAAAAAATATTAACCATTTTTACATGTAAATGGAATTAAATTACATGAAATCATTTACTGATCATAAAATTATATCATATCCCCATGAATGGTCACAAATACCCATTGAATATCTTTTTATCATACAACTACTATGGTTTGGCCAATATTTTTCTTAGGAAAGGAAATTATATATGTCTCTTCTTGTTTAATCAATCCCTCACCCCCCCTTCTTAATATCTTCACCACAACATTCTAGATCAAATCAGTGAAAACAAAGTAAGCCAGTATTGTCATAGATGTTAGTATAAAGGGATCATTACCTACTCAGTCATCTTTATACATCATATTATTAAATTTTTCTAATAAGAATTAGAAATTTTTGACTTTCATTACATAAATTAGATCAAAAAAATTAATCTTTGAAAATATATATTTTAATACACTATAGTAAATAACTTCAATGGTGACCCTTAATAGTCCATAGTAATAACTTATATTAATGGATAGACAACCAATACCATTGTTTTTCATTGGTTGATTGAAATCAACACCGCAAATGGGATATAAAAAGTGGTTAACATCCAAATAATTGTAATAATGAGACATAGAAAAGGACTATCTTATAGTTTATTGAGTTCTTAAATCACTATATAAGTACCTGATTCACTCATCTGTGAATCTATAAATTTCATGAATGTAAATGGATTATGGTTTGAAAAAATTCACCTTAGATAAATTATAATAATATTAAATAAATAATATATACATATATGAGTATTGAACCACTCATAAAATGTATTGAAATGAATTTGTTGGATCTGAATGTTATTGGAATAAGACCTTCCCATTATAACTCAGAAATATACATCCAAAATTGCTAAAAAATATGAGATAAAGAACCAGTTAAATATAAAAATTTAAAACATAATAGGTCACCTATATAACTTACTATATTATTGGAATAACTGATGGAGTGTTGAAAAACATGTATCAAATATCTTCAACTGGCTCATCATTGTATATGTCAAACATTTTTCCTTCTCTAATTAGACCTTAGTCAATCTCGGAGGGGTTATTAAATTTCATTTCAATATCATTAAGACATAAATCAAAAAAATTGGTGAATTCATCCATAAAATAACCTATGGTAATTAAAGCTTCTAGATGAGCACTATTATAATAATTCCATTTCAATATATTCAAGTATGTTTATAATCGATGAATCTACATAAATTTTATGGGACTGCTATCAATGAATTAACCAGTTTAATATAAAGTAAAGTGGACCATAACATTAAAAAATATATAGTTCAAATAGTTTCCCTAAATGAAAAAGAGTAAGAAAAATCCTATCCTATAGATTTTTCAAATTACTTATGTGATGATTTCTTGAAAATATCTATCTAAATAAAATTAAAAATTCAATCAATGGGTCAACAACATGGGTAGGAAAATTATCATGATTTATAATCAGAGTTAACTGTTGAAGTAAAATATGATTATCTTGCCTTTTTTATCACCTGTAATTTTTAGATCTCCACATTGACACACTAGGAAATATTAAAACAACAAACATATAGAACATTTACTACCTCTCAAATTCATAGAAATAACTCTATATTTTTAACTCATCGTGTACTACGCAGGAGGCACATATGCCTTATTACCCTCACCCAATTGTAAATTTAATGGTTTTCTTAATCATATTTATTATAAATTATTTAAAGTGTTGGTAATGTCCATTGATTTCTCATTGATTCCAAAAATGGTACATATTATATTACCACACACATTTTTCTTAATGTGCATCATATCCAAATCTCACCTTAAAAGGTTATATTTGAATACATTAATTGAAAGAAAATACTTTTTCATCAAAATAATTCTCCATGTTTTTCTAGAGATCCTGCTCCTTTGAAACCACATCATCCATAACCTAACAAGAAAAATCATCCATAGTTTTCCATTTCTTGATATCTTCTACATCAATCCTATTATATGTTTTAGAGTGAACCCTAAAATTATCTCTATTGTTTGAGAAACCCTCCAGAGCGACATCAATGGCCACATCACTAACAAAAACTTCTTTCCCCTTTTATTTAAGAAACATTTCATCCTTTTAATCCATTAAGATCACTGGACGTAAGGCACTTCAGAGACACCGAAGTTCCGCCTCCTTATCATGAGCCATCCCCATAATATAAATAATAGATAATAATTAATAAATTAAATTCCAAATTCCAAATTAAAAATTAAAAATTAATTATAATATTATTTATATAATTAATAACTAATAATATAAATAATAATAAATACTAATATAATTAATAATTATTAATAATTATTATTAATAAGTAATAATATAATTATTAATTAATCATATGATTAATTATCAATTTTATAATAAATGATTATTAATAAATAACTAAAAATAAAATATAATTAATAATTAATAATTAAAAATTATTAACTTCATTAATAATATATTCCATAAATATTAATTAATAATATAATTAATAATTAATAATTAATACTTAAAAAAAGTTATCAATTTATAATTCAAAATTCAAAAAATTCCAATGATAGATCCAAAAGTCCTAAATCATTTATGAGAACAAATGAAAATATAGGAGAAAAAAGAGGATATGACACTACTAGAGAAAAGGCTTTTAGAAATGCTAGAAAAATCCACCAACTTTGCTAAAAAATGAATTGTTGATCTAAGAACTCTTAAAAGCGGGGACCCATTTTTTAGTTCTAGAAAAGTGTTGATAATGGGAATGCAACTATAGTGTGCTTTTGATATTACAACACACTATAATAAAAAATAGGCATCAAATTCAAGCAGCTACAAAAAAATACATAGTATGGAAAATTAATAATTTAATTGAAATAAAAATTAAATCATAAATAAAAAAAATATTATATAAATTTAAATAAATTTTCAGTATAATTTCATTAACAATTAAAATTCATCAAAAAAATTCAAAAGCATAAATGGTTGTGTTGTCTTTGCCACCCGACCCCCTCTCAAAAAACTGATCATGGTATCAATTCCCAAATAAACCACCCAAACTCGAGCAAAAGAATCCACATGTATAAGAAAACAATTCTTATGTTAGTAATAATATAAATTAATAAATTAAACATAAATATTAAAACTTAGAGGAGAAGTTATTATCCCATAGGTTAGGACAGTGGGTGTAGATGAACAGTCTGTAATTTTTTACATGATGAGGAGATTAGGATTGGCGCCGAGATTAAGAAAAAGTTAGGTATGCGACTTTCTAGAATTGATTAGGTAAGTTTTCTATATTTGACCCCATATTTCATTTTTTATATTTTTTTGTATTTAAATAAAAGGGCTTTATCCCTACTTTTTTTAAAAAAATGAAATAATACATTAATAAAGTGTTAATTTTAAATCGATAATGGACACTTTGTGTCTTACAAGTCAAAACGTGCATTGGATTGAGGTATGGTTAATTTCTACTTGTCACAAATGACTAATAGATAATTATACTAAAGTAACAAAACAATCTGAATGTGTTTTCTTAGTTTTGAGAATATAAGTTGTGTTTTTTTAATAAAATTTCATTTTAAAATTAAAACAAACACTTTGAGTCATATCAGTCACAACATGTATAGATTTGATGTGACAATGATTCCTACAAAACAAAAAAGACTTATGAATATTTTTACTACATTATAAAGACAATTCAAGTGTATTTTCTTAGTGTTCAGTAGTTGACACATGTTTTAAACTAAGTTTTCAATTTTAAACTGATAACGGACAATTTGAGTCATACCGGAAACACTGTACATTAGATTTTGGTGTGACTGATTACTACACATAAAAAATGAATTATTAATCTTTTTCATATAGTATTGAACAAATATGGAATGAGGTTTCTTAGTTTTGAGTATGTGATGTGCGTTTTTGAATAAATTGTTGATTTTAAACTAAAAAAACACACTTTGAGTCATACCAGATACACCGTGTGTTAGATTGAGGTGAAGATGATTTATACCCATCAAAAATTAATTATGGATATTTTTCCTAAAGCATCAAAATAATATGAATGTTTTTTTATTAATTTTGATTATTTCACTTTTCTTTTTTACTAAAAGGTCAATTTTAAATAAAAAGAGACACTTTGAGTCATACTAGTCACATCGTGTATCAGATTGATGTGTGGTTGATTCCTATAAAAAATGACTTACGGATAATTTTACTAATGTATTAAAATAATATTAATGTGTTATCTTTATTTTGAGTATGTCACTTGTGTTTTTTTACTAAAATTTCAATTTAAACTTAATACAAACACTTTAAGTCATATTTGTCGCATTGTGTGTCGGTTTGACATGAGACTAATTTTTACATGTCACAAATAGATTATGAATCACTTTCATAAATTATAAAGATAATATGAGTGTGTTTTCTTGGTTTTGAGTGAGTGACACATGTTTTGAACTACATTTTCAATTTTAAACAGATAACAAACACTTTGAGTCATACTAGGCACACCGTGTATTAGATTAAGGTTCTTATAATTCCTACACATAAAAAATGACCCATGGATCATTTTTCTAAAGCATCATAAGAATCCAAATTCTTTTTCTTTGTTTGGAGTATGTCACTTTTATTTTTTACTAAAATGTCAATTTTAAATAAAAAGACACATGGAGTCGTACTAATCACAACATACACCAGATTAAGGTGAGGATGATTCCTAATGGTTATAAAATACTTATGGATTGTTTTTGTAAAGTATAAAAACAATATGAATGGGTTTTCTTGGTTTTGAGTATGTCAGTTTTCTTTTTTTAATAAAATGTCATTTTATGCTGGAAACACGTACATTGAGTCATACTGGTCATATCGTTTTTTGGTTTGATATGAGATTGATTCCTACATGTTCCATATTACTTATGAATCATTTTACTAAATCATCAAGAAAATAAGAAATTTTTTTATTGGTTTTCAGTGAGTGACACATGTTTTAAACTAAATTTTAAATTTTAAATTGATAATGGACACTTTGAGTCATACCAGGAAAACCAAGTATTAGATTAAGATGTTCCTAATTACTATTCATCAAAAATGACATGTATATTATTTTTATAAAGTATCAAAAAAAATTAAATGCATTTACTTTATTTTGAGTCTGTCACTTGACTTTTTTACTACAATGTCAATTTTATATAAAAAGACACACTAAGAGTCATACCAGTCACATAATATGTCATATTGAGGTTATTCTAGTTCTTACAAGTAAAAAATTACTTTAGGATCATTTTCTTAAAGTATCAAAAGTATTCAAATGTTTTTCTTGGTTTTGAGTATGATATATTTTTACTAAAACATCATTTTAAATTGAAAACATTCAATTTGAGTCATACCAATCACATCGTGTGTCATTTTTATGTTTGCATGATTCCAAAACCATAACAATTAATTGTATATAATTTTCCTAAAATATCAACACAATTTGATAATGTTTTCTCAATTTTCAATGAGTGATACATGTTTTGAACTAAAATTTCAATTTTAAATTGATAATAGAAGATTTGAGTTATACAGGGCACAACATGTGTTTTATTAAGGTGAAAATGATTCCTACACATAAAAAACGACTTCATTATTTTTCTCTAAAGTATAAAAACAATCCAAATACGTTTTCTCAGTTTTGAGTATGTCACTTGTCTTTATTACTAAAAAATATATTTTAAATAAAATGGAACACTTGGAGACATACCGCTCACACCATGCATTAAATTTATGTTTAGATGATTCTTACATGTCAAAAATGAATCATGGATAATTTTTATAAAGTATTATAACAATATGAATTCATTTTATGGATTTTGAGTATGCCATTTGTGGGTTTTACTAAAATGTCATTGTAAACTGAAAACATGTATTTAGAGTCACACCGATCACACTGTGCATTAGATTGATGTGTGGGTGATTCCTACATGTCAAAAATTACTTTAGGATAATCTACTTAAAGTTTCAACATAATCCAAATGTGCTTTATCATTTTTGAGTATGTCATGTGTCTTTTTTAATAAAATGTCAATTTAAACTGAAAACATGCACTTTGAGTAATATCAGTCACATCGTGTGTTAGTTTAATATTATAATGATTCCTACACATCAAAGATTAATTTTGAATCTTTTTTATTAATTATAAAGTAAATTATAGTGTGTTTTCTTGGTTTTCAATGAGTGACACACATTTTAAACTAAAATTTCATTTCAAACTAAAAACATAAACTTCACGTCACACTAGACACACCATGAACCAGATTGAGGTGAAACAGATTTCTACACATAAAAATGACATATGGATAATTTTTATGAAGTATCAGAATAATAAGAATGAATTTTATTAGTTTTGAGTATGCAATGTGTGTTTTCAACTAATATGTAAATTTTACACTAAAAACTTGAAAATTGAGTCATAACTGACACACCGTTAATTAGATTGAGGTGTGGTTGATTTATATGTCACAAATGACTTATGGATCATTTTACTAAAGTATAAAATAAAAATGATAAGTAAATTAACTAAAAAAGTAGATAAAATAATGATAAAATCAGTTAAATAAGTAGTATGCAATCACCTTTTCCTATTGTATGTATAAATTATGACAATAGGTATACTTCCCATTAGTTTCTAAACAAATAAATTTCCTCTTATTAATATGATGAATATTGAATGTTTTGGTTGTAATGGAAAAATATAAATAAACAAAGTATGAATAAATATTTTAAATGAAATTATAATTATCTTAAAAAAATACCCCTTTGGAGATGCTAGTTTGATGATGGCATATGATATATTTCATAAATTTGAAAATATAATAACCCAAATCATTATAATTGTTTTTTTAGAAAAACTATATATAAATTGAGAAAATTAATTAATTTGTTTTTATATATGTTTTTATAGTGAAATATTATTATATATACACTAATACATGTCCACATTTAGATGTTTATTGGATCCTGGTATTAATGTACTATCCTCATGGCATGATTTTGATATTATTTAAACAATGCCTTATCCTAACCAATTTTTCATTAAAATAGAATATAAAATATATAAATTAAAGTTTATTTGTAAAAAATTACATGTGGTGTATTAAAAATTGATAAATTTCATCACATGTGGTGGATTTTTTGGGTTTCCATATAACGAATCTAGAAAAATTGGGAGTATACAAATTGACTGCAATGAGTAACCAATGTTTCCTAAAAAAATGTAATAAGTAATTATATTAAAGATAACATATTTGATATGATTAAATTTCAGAGTTTTACCCCTTTATCTTGGGTATTAATAAGAATATATCGTCTATAAGTTTTCTTTCAAACATTATGGCCAATTTTTTAGCTATTACTTCAAATTTATTTGGTTCCAATTTGAATTATTGTGTAGAAGTGATGCAAGGAATAATGAGTCCAAATTAATATTCACATTATTTTCCTTTCAAGTAGTATTCATATATATTACTAAAAAATATAAATATTATTTAGTCATAATTAACATAGTATATTAGCTATTTGATGAAAAAGTCATGGAAACACACCTCATATATACATTTACAACTGAGAATCCTAGCCATTCATGCTTGAGGATTTCATTTAAATTATCAATAATAATATAGTCTATAATATCTCCTTCATAAATCTATTTATCACAATAAATTTCTATGATAACACCATTTACTAATTTTGTATTCACATGAACCTTTAATGTTAGTAAATGTCAAAGTTGAACGGGTGGGGTAAATGTACTTTGTAAAGATATTTTCGATTGATTGGTTGATCCTTTAGATAATTTTTCTTTGACATTAAATTTCCATCCATTACCTTTGTTAGTCTATAATCACATTCATTGGTTGATACATTTTTTCATTAATTGTTAATGGTTTTTCATGCAAACTAAATTGGAAATGAATACCTCCTTGTCCAAATGTTTTTACAAGATCTAACATCCATGCTTTGAATGTTCCAATAGCTTTCCTAATCGTATGAATATCCACATAGTCAACTGGATTGTGTATCTCATTGCTTGTATATTTATCTACATTAATTACCATTCTTACATCACTTATTATAATTTTTCTGTTGTGTAAAATATCTCATTGGATATTGTACATGGTACCCCTCATGACAAAGTGATGGGTGGGTGTTGATAGATATAAATCATAATAATTTTCAGCCTATATAATATTTGTAAAGGAAATGTATTAGTGTCTACCTAATTCAAATTTCATAGAAAATACTATGACAATATTGATTAACTCTTCTAAGATAGCTCTTTTAAGGTAATGGATCGCCTCAAAGATTGTAGGGTTGGGCAGGGATCTTCACATTGTGGTTCTTCTTGTGTTGTTTTTTCTATTTTATTCCTTACCATAAAATTTTCAAGAAACTCTATCTGAAAATTAAATATTTCTTCTAGAGCCTATAATTGTTCATGGAAATCTTCATTTTTCTTATCTTTATCCCCCTGTTCATTTATTTTATCAAAATATGATCGGAGTGAAAATAAAAATCCTACACTTCTGATGCGGCAATACTATCTTGGCCACTTCAAGTCCACTGATAGTAGCTATTCATCAGTTATAATTGATTATTATTCTTATGTTTAAGTTTGATAAAAAAAAATATAGTAAAATAAGTAATCATTATTATGTAATACGAATTTAAATAATTTTTTATTATGTCATTCTTACACATGCTTCTGATTTTTTTTTATTTTCATATGTTATTATCCATTATTTATTTACATGTGCCTCCTTCCATAGCACAATATGTGGGATAGATGTTGTTTTCGATTTTGATTCATCAATATGCATATAAATATAGGAACATAATTATGTTTTTTTCCATGTCACATAATAGTATTATAGTAGATTTGAAATATTTACTGATTTTTTTCAAGTGAAGCGTACCCCATCCTTACTTTACGGTAGGGGTATACTTTTTTTCCAATTTCTTATTTTTATCACTAAATTATTATTTAATAAAATATAAATTCTTAATCAAAGTGATTAATATAAATATTTTAAAGAACTATATTACTAATCAAAATGTACCTGAAAATATGTATTCCCATGACAACTAATAAAGATATCCCACACTTATTGGTCTATCATGTGTGAATACAACTACATTATGTGAAGGTTTATTTTCTCTTTATTATATTTGAGATGAAACTTCAAAAGAATAGTGCGAAATCCACTATGATCCTTTCTAATGAGCATTAAGAAAATTTTTATTCAGGATTATTCTACTATAAATTTACTCTGTAAGGGATAATAAAGAGTATGTCTAATATTTCATTATTTTTTTAGTAAAATAAAGAAAGTATTTAATAATTTTACCTAAACATCTGAAAAACTTAGTGTCTTAATCATGGAAACAACATTATATCACAAATCTACATCAATTTTCACATGCACATGAGTGTTGAGACCAATGTAACAACTAATGATGTCCTTGTTGGGGTTAACAGGCTGGCCACATGCATTCCATCCAACCTTGAATTTGATGTCTTTGTTTCTCGCCTTAATACTTTTTTTGTAACATTATCATGCTACGATGATCCTATTTTTTCTAGAACACCAGTTACTCACTGTCTATAATTTCCTTAGATTAAAAATCATTAATATGTTTTTCCTATGGATTGGTATCACAATCATCTATAGAAGGTTGTTTTCCATAAGCATTGGGAGAACCAACATGTTGTGAAACCCATTGTTCCTCAAGATTGGGAACATCAACATTTGCAAAAGTCATTATCTATAGAATTGGTTGAACATTTAATTTAGATTGCATAAATTTAGTAGTGAATAGATAATAATATGAGGTATAAAAATTTATATAATAAAAAATTTAGATTGATTATTTAACTCTCTTTTTTAAAGGTTAAAGGGGTTTGTCCCCTATATCAAGCATCCAAATCCATTCATTATAGTCTCCTCTAACATACAATACCCCAACTACATTGGGATAATTGATAAGTGATTATGAAATACTAATGAAAGTTCCATCCTTAGTTGAATTGACATCTCACCCTTCATTGGGTTTTATCGATAATAGAACAATTCACCACTTTCAGTTTGTGGGATCTAGAATAGGAAATAGTAGTACTGCTTGTGATTCTATTATAAATTATTATTCTTTGTACCTTTCCTTAATGAAATCGAATTTCATGAATACCAATTCATCTATTTCAATATCAATCCTATTATAAACCCACTTGAATTAAAAAATCATCACTTGGAATGTTTTATAATCCAACTCCCATATTTATTTGATGATTCCAAAGTATGACATATTCACATAAATTGGATTTTTATCCTTGGTACCAGATACATAAATCACTTCAACCACAAGTGTAAATTTACTATTTATCATGGTAATTAATTAATATTTTTAATTTTTATGGAACTTATAATCATTAATTACATAACCATTATAAGATAATACATGAACACTTAGTCCTCTAGTAATCCATCAAATCCATTCTAAATTTTAATCCTGATTCTAAACCAATATCTCACCTATTTGGAAAGTGTATAAGTAGTTGGAGGTAGAAAAGTCCATTTTCTTTATTCAATATAGATAACTCTTCATGTATTCCCATGTTAATCATATCCAACTTAGCCTTAATTCCATCCATCATTTTTCTGGGTGCATTTAGTAACGTTACAATGACACTATCACATAGATTTTTCCACATTCATGACCTCAAAAAAATTATGGATGTATAAAAAATTCCAGTATTGTAATTAAAAAAAAACTGATCTCATTTTCCAACTGTTTTTCATAAGTTTTTTTAAAAAAGGTTTATTAATAATAGTGTTCATATATTTTACATTCTCAAACAATTGATCACCTATTAGTTGAGATCGTGTTGTATGTTCTTCTAAACTCCCATAGAATGATTTCATTAAATATCGGTACTTATGTCACTAAGGTACAAATATGCAATGTACTAGAAACACAAGATTAAATGAATGTTTCCACCTCTATGTACTCTATTCAAAGACGGGTCACCCTTGAGTTCCTTTAATACTATATCTAGAAACATTTCCATAAGAAAAAAAGACATTTATCATCCTATATAACATGGATCACAATATAAAATATTCATTTTTGTATGAATCATACAATGTAACACTCGAATCCCACAATAATTACAAATCTTCTATCAATGGAGCGAAATAAACTTAATTACCATTACCCTATTTTTTTTGTTCATGATATAACTAGAGATAAAATAATGTATTTTCATTTCTTGCATAACTAAAGTTGAAATATATAATTTACCAAATTAAATATCCATGTACTATGAGTTCCTATTTGAAAACCAAAAGTATTCAATTCATTGGTAGATAGTGAAAGATGTAGGTTTCTCAGTTCATTTTCAGATTCAGGATGCTCATGATCAATTCTTTTCCATTATGGAGAGTCAGATGGGTGACAAAGTTACCCATCATTATTTCTTGTTTATGTGTTCCACATAAATTGTATTAAAGTCTCTTCACTTTCATATAGAATCCTAAATAATGGAATTATTGGGATGTAACATACAAATTTCATAGTACCCAATTCATCATTTCTATATCGAGAAGAACCGCACTTTAGAAAAATTTTAAGTTATTGGAGGTCCTTGTAAAATAGTATACAATAATTTATACATACATGCATTCTTTCATAGATCAAACTGATTAAAAATAGAGTTCCTTTAGAATCATATGTTTAGCAAGTAATATTATTATCTTCTGGGTGCATATCATTGAAAAGATATAGTAGTTTAGTAAAACTAGTGTCACTCTATCTGTTTCCATCTTTAAAATTATATAGCTTCAGTATGGATGACAGTGATGTATAATTAGTTCAACTAGCATACAATGGAGTATTTTTGAAACTTTTTATAATCTCAATAAACTTTGGAAAATCAAAAATTTCATCTTTAACTATCATTTTCATTTCCTCAGTACAATCTTGATCACCTTTCACCTTTGTAATCACATCCTAGATATGGTATTTATCATTTTCCACACTTGTAATCATATCATAAGATTCATAAAAGGAAATATTATCCCAGTAACTTTCTACATTTAGTTTTTCCCCATTTTTATTCCAATATTTATAACTCTGATATATTCTCTGATAGAGCAGGTAATCTAAAAACTCCTTTGGAATAATTAGTGTTGAATAAAAACACCATAAACACAGAAAAAGGATTTTAGGAGGTTCATATGCTTGATCTTTTTCAAATTTGATGAACTCTTTCACCCCATACTCATAATATTTTTTCATATGATTGGTATGTATACAATTTCAATTCATATCCATCCTATTTAATTCATTAATATTAATATTTAAAAAATAACTGAAGCCTGAAAACCATTTCATAGAAAAATTAAATATTATGATTAAAATATTACTCTAAGGTAAGATTATTATTTTTTATGTTTTGAAAGACATAAATTGGTTTTTAATGGTTATAATTTTAATAAAACGAGTTATCAATAATCTTTTCTATATTATATGAACATAATATACCATATCTTGCACTAATTTGGGTCTCAAGAGAGACTTCTCCCCTATTATAACCCAACATAGAGGTGATCAACATATGGACTTTAATATAAAGCGTCAAAACTATATATCTATATCAATTCTTGATAACCGTTTCTATATAACAATTAAAATTAGTTAGATTTAAAATTTTCTCTCTCAACATTTCTTACAATAAACCATCTATATTTTAGTTTCCAAAAAATAAGACAATATTGAAAGATGATACTCTAATGGTCACAAAAAGTAAAATAAAAAAGGTAATGAAATGTTTTCAAAAGACATTATTGTTTTAATAAATTAAAGAAAGACATTATTGTTTTAATAAATTAAATAGAGAGGGATACTTAGAACAAAATGAGAAGAATTTTTTGGTTTTAATCCATGGAAGTAATAGGGATACTTTGAACTTGGATCTGATTACCAATTTTGCACCATAAAAACACTTCCTAATTATCATTTTCAGTGACAACCTTACACGATAATTGGGAAGTTTTTTAGGTGCATCGAAAGGAGATATATGCAATAAGAGTGATAAATAATGAAGACTAAATGAAAATTAACATAATGGAAGGGGATAGGGTTAACCAAAAATTGATTAAGTCAAATGATATTAGTTTGAAGAATTTGGATGAGAAGAAATAAGGTTTTCTTATGTATTTTATGTTGTTGAAAATCACAAATCACATTAAAATGTTGATAATTCCATATAAATTTAATCAAATAGAGTCTAATTGATTGATGTGATCAGATAGTGTGTGAAACCTAAATGATTTCTTGATTTCATTCACAATTCTACCAAGTAGAGATTATAAACAAAGATAAATAAAGCGATGATTTTCTGAACATTAAAATACTCAAATATAATTTTTATATGATGGATCTCATGATTCTAGCATATTTTTATTGAAGGAAGAAAGTTATTAAGACAATATAAAGAATATTTAAGGAATATTTTGATGAGGTTTTATCAAATGGATAGGATTACGAAGTTCACCTGATTAATTTTTTTTAGTTAATCAGATAGAGGGAATGTTTCTAAATGATCGAAAAAAGGTTTCCTAACAATGTAATTAGATAGAGGAAACCTGTGAATATCATTGGACATAAGTTACAAATAAAAAGGTAATAGACATAGGTTTATGAATAAAGTTATTAAAATTATGTTTCTAAGAGAATTAATTAGATAGATCCATCTAATGGTGTAACTAGTAGGGTATTAGACCAATGATTTCAAGTCATCAAACATAGTCCTTCCAAAAAATCCATGTGACAATGAGTTCTAGATAGTGGTCACTGAATGGAAAAAATCTCCTATAATTTTATAACAGACAGAGGCCAATGGATGGAGTAAGTATCTAAAAAGATAAAATATAAAAAGATTTTAGGATCATTTAAAGTATTTTTCAATGTCATTACATGGGACAATACTGATCTTGTTGTTCAATGCTTCAATAATAATGAAGTATAGATCATGATTTAATACATGGTTTTAGGAATTTTGAAATGATTTGTGGTTCCTATTTTTTAGTTATATTTTATTATAAATAATTTTTTTCACAACTATAATTCAGGAATTATGAAGGTGATAAATCATTTAATGTTTTGAGTGTGATGTAAAAAAAATTGGACAGGATGTTTAAATTTGACATTCACATGCCCCCCTTATTTATTGGAGGATCTCTACCTATTTAATGTGGTTTTTATAATAACCCATGAATTATACACATATTATTACATGATTTTAAGTATAATTATCCATTAAATAAAAACCAAGGATAAAAAATTCTAGTATCCTTGGAAGACTAGGTACATAATTAGAAAACATGAAACTAGAATAAAAAATAATTTTACTAATCTTTATAATGATCTACTAACTAACTTTGAGATGCTATAAATAAATAGAATGACTTGGGGAATACATAAACAAAAGGGATGAGATAAAAAGCCAATTAAGGAAATAAACAAGGGAATAAAGCATAAAACATGAGTTAGAAGGCATAAAATGATAACATAAAATGAATCAATCATGAATAAACATATAGAATCATAACATATAGAAAATGGAATCATATGATCATTTCAATATTGGAATATGTTATAAATATATAACATGACATAAACATGAATCAAATCTAAATTCTAAAACTATATCACATGGTGGACAAAGTCACATAATGGATTATTTTACTCCCTAATTTTATACATGACATCTCATGAGATTAATAATTATCCATTGCATTGGAGAAATATCCTGGTCCACCCGTCATAAAATATTCATGCATATGTGTGCCACAAAAAGAATCAAACACAAGGAATGAACATAAGTGTTACCCATGGAAAGAATTGGGTATCGTAATCATGTTATAAGGCATAACCAAAGGTAATATAACAATGGTACCCATTAAATAAAGGATTTAAATCATAATTGAAATTTTATAAAGGTAAATTAATTATATATCATGATAAATTACATCCAACTAAAGTGAAAACTAAAAAGAGTGGTTAAATAGCCTTGGAAATGTGCCTCTTAAGTATAGATTTAAGAGAAGAGGTAAAAAGTATTTAAAAGGGATAAGATAATAATAATTTACATAAAGTGAAATAAAATGGTTTTATAAACAATAATGTGTTTTTTATACTTCATATATTTTTAAATAATTTCATTGAGTGGTACTTTAAAAGAGGCAAAGGAAATAGAGAAGTTCCATTTATTCAAATTTTCAAAATAAATTATGAACGAAACCTTTAATACATGTATAAACCTATAAAATAAAGATTAAATAAAAAATATATATATGTTTGAGACATATATAGTGAATACAGAAGAAGTATATAAGAATTATGAAGTGAAAAATTGAGGTGGATAGAGAGAGAACATAATATAATGGAAATATGGAGGTTTGGAAAGATTCCTTACCTTATGCTTGAATGTGTTCTGCACTTAAACATAATGTCCAAGATAATAAAATTATATTCATTAAAAATTTAATTCCAAACCTCTTATACATGTATTTTATTTATCAAAATTTTATTAAGTTCATTTATGGTCATTTCAATGAGTTATAATGTTTAGTTTCATCATTCCATGAGTGTTCGTTTTCATGGTTTCATGGTCGGTTTACTTTTATATAATCATGGGAGTTTATTTAAAATGAGAATAATTCTCCATAAGTGAAATTATATATTATTAATGTACTTAATTTTTTTTTAAATTCCCCCATATATCATTTTTTCTTTGGTATGAAGATGATTCATTTGATAAATATTAATGATATATGTTTAGTTTATTTTGGTGGTTTTTAAATCATCATGAACTAGTTTCATTTTATTTAATAATATGTATATATATTAGTTACATAAGATGAAAAAATTATAATATAAATATTAAATCTTGTTTAACCATAGTAATAATTTTATGACTATCTATGAAGGTGGTAATGGAAAATAAAAAATCATTATCCACGAAGACAATTAACCGACATTATTTGGAAAATGGTTTTGTTTCTTTGAATAAAAGGGGATGAAAAATAGGTGGATATAATATATTAAATTATCAATTAAAATTTATATTATATAAATTATTCTAAAATTATTAATTTTTATGGATGAAGTATGTGGGGATAATTTAGAAGAAGAAATGAAATTAAAAGATATGGTTTGAGAATGTTACCTTCTGAATATAACCTCCTTGAATGAACACATAATGCACATGAAATTGGTATTTTTTTGAGATCATAAACTATTGGAAATGTGGAAGAGTTTTGGGAAGTGAAGTGGGAATAATATTGACATGCTACAAATCTTATAAGGTGTGAGGAAAATGCTTGTTGAGGGGTGGTATTTATAGAGGGAGGAGAGGGGTGTTTTTGATTATTATATTCATTACTTTTTTATTTTGGCTCAATACTATCAAAAGTGTTGATTCATATGAATATATAAAGTAAATGGTTTAGTATAGTTTGAAACAATGGGTTATTACATTAGCTATGACTAAAAAATTCACGTATTTGGATTATAAGGTTAAATACTGTAAACTATCGTATTTTAGTATTCACAAAAAATTCATCTATTTTATAAAAAATACCAAAAATTTACCCTAACCATTTTCAAATGTGTAGATTTCAAAAAAATAATCCATTTTATTAAAATAATTTTCAGAATATGATAAATTTAGTTTTTAAATAAAATAATCATTTATTTAAAAAATATCAATATTAATATTATAATTATTTTTTCGACCCATTGAAATGTTAATTAGGGTCACATACAATTATAATATAATTATAATACAACATAATATTAATTTATGAATTTATTTTATGAAAATAAATTTTCTTTTAAATGATTATATTAATTATAAAATTTTGAATAAACATTTACATATTACAAAAACACAAACATCTAATTTATCTTTTTTAATAAATTTATTTACTTATTTCATGATATAAATATATATTTTCTATATTTATAAAATACCTAAATTTTATTTTATAAATTCATAGGTGAGGTTACTATTCTAACAACAAGATTACTATTCCTAATGGTCAGATTTATTTTGGTCATATAGGTTCCTTAATTTCTATAAATAAAAAATATTTCTTTCATTCTTCATTCACATATACTTTCTCTCAAGGTTATATATTTTCATATTCTAAATGAATATTATATTATTTATATTAAGTTTTATTTTATTAGCTTTGTTCAATAGCGAATTTACTCTAGTGGATTAAGCATGTCCAAATTTTACCATTATTTATTACCCTAGAGTAATATTTGGAATTCTTATTGGTTTATTTGCTAACTAATGTATCAATTTTCATTTATTAGAACACTATTTTTATTGGGTTATATGTGTTATGTATGTGTTTTATGACATTGTTTCATCCTCAAATTCCATATGGAGTTGGAATGATGTTTTTTGGTGTTTGTTGAACAAACTTCACATCATACGCATACACCCATATCTATTTTGGGAGGTTTCCAACTGGTTTTATTCATGGAACTGAAAACACCCAAATATTATTATATCCATGATGACTCATGGAACTTCTTTCTAAAGGAAGGAACTAAATGGGAATATTTTTCAATGATACTTAAAACAAACATTGGTCAAGAGGATGGGAGGTTGGGCTCATCGCACACTTTTGGGGGGATTTTTTTCCTACCTTGGGACTCTCTTATATATTTAAGACATATTCATGAATCATTCATTAAATATTAAGTATATCATAAGCCACCCTTATATTAACAATAATTATTGTCATGTGTAGATATTAAAATCATTTGTATGTATTAGAGGGTCTTCATCGATAGAGATATCTCAATGTATAGGAGTTTATACATCAATGGTACCCTTTTATGAAAACATTAGAGGCTGTTTTGTCATTTACTATCGCAACACTAGTTTTAAGCCACGTAGTAGAATGATCTGGATTTTATCATCATCCCAAGATATAGGAATTATTTTGATGTCAGGATCGGATCCATGAGATGGGAATCCTATGTATCCTCATAAGAGGAATTATAAGCCATGTAGTTCAGTTCCACTTAACGGGACACATCATACCATTTATGTTCATGTGGTAAGGACTTAAACATATAGTTTAACATCATGAGGCAAGGACATCTAGGTGAAAGGTTCCTAGTCAAATTTTGTTATGGTTCTTATGAAAAAGTGAACTAATAGACCTGGAAGGGATGTAGACTCACATGTTTAATATGGGAATACAGGGAATGTGTTCCATATACAATTGGGTTGATTTTGGTTGATTAGGTTTGTACCTCATAGAGGCTTCCTACGTATCCCATTTGGATGGGAATAAAATCCAACATAGTTTGGTTGTGAGGAATCATGCCTATAGGGTCTTTTTGAAGGTTTGTATTGTAGGGGAATATGGCCCTTTGTGATGATTGAGTTGGGGAATCCTCTTAATGAGGATTCCCTTTTTGATTTGTGAGGTTTGGTTGGGTCTTATTCATAAGTAGTATTACCTTTTTAAATTGGGGATTATACTTAGATTGATTCCCAAAATGTAATATTTTATATATTATACCATATTGGATGATGCCCTAAAGTAAAAGGTTGGGGATTATACTGAGTAGGAGGCCCATGAGGTTTGGGATTGTGCAGATATCATGATCACTACAACCTCTATCTCACATGAGTCATGCTCGATGTGAGAAACATGAGGAATTAGAAGATTCGAGAAACCAAAAAAAAATGTTATTTTCCCTAATGTGGGATAAACAAACTTAAGGACCCACACCTATGGAGGCACTTTGAAGGAAGGAGATTGGAAGATCCCAAAAAATATTCTCTTCCAAAACATGAATCAGATAATGAAGATATCATGATCATAGCTAACCATAACCCCATGTGGGCCATGTTTGAATGTGATAAAGAGGTCATGGAATATTTGGAAAACCACACAATCCCCCTTGCACTAGTGGAGGAGGTTGGAGTAACAAGGGAAGAAGAAAGGGCTTTGATATGTCTATTCACTCCCATTTTTGTTTCCAATATAGTCATGTATGATAAACCATATGGATACAGCCCATGGGAATGGATAAGGAGAATGGAGTGAATCATGAGAGGTCTTGTAAGAAAGGATAAGGTCTTACTCCAATAGGTATTACTTGAAATTGGTTCCTAGGGAACAAAGAAAGATCATACTCTATGTCAAAGAGAGAGTGATCCTCACCCTCCCCACCTAGAATCAGAGGTCCTTGGTCTCAGAGATGATGTGGGAAGCATAAGGCTCTAACCATTTTCCCTAAGAATGGGAGATCCTTAACACTTCCCCTAAGTTCGGGGTCTTTATGAGTGAAGGGATTGATACTCACATGCACCCCAAGGACCCTACACATTAGGCAGGACAAGTACAAGACACCTCTAACCAAAGTAATGCATACCCAAATGGGACACACAATAGTGTGCCTCTTACTATGGTATTTCAAGTCTGGGGGATTCATTGGAGGTTTAAATTTGATCCATATCAGATGATCATACAAAGTAAGAAGGGAACTATCATTGGTGGCTTGGAATAGGTCTTGTGAGGTGGATCATATAGGGTAGAGGCTAGGCGAGCCAAGGGGGTATCATGTAGGGCATAACTGTGCAGCATGGAAGTGCTTCACACAGGTAGGACGACATGATATGAAAGTGTTTTTGGGGATAGAGTACCTTGGAAAAAATACTTCGGTGAGGCATCTCTCAAGGATTTAAGGGTCTCCTTAGGTGTCCTAGGAATTATCTCACGTAGATCCCTGGCTAGGGAAGGGGTCCTCATGCCAGTGTTTGTAAACCATAGGGAAAGGGTTCCTCAAGAAGATGTTATTTATTTGAGACCATGGGAGGAATTTGGTTCCATTACCTTCTTAATTCCCTCTTCTCTCATGTTTTTATGAGCTACCTGGAAAGGTTCTAAGGGCCTGGGTGAAGGACTGGGGCATGAATATCTTTGAGGTTTCATTGGAAATTTTCATTGTTCAAAAGAAGAGACACACAGTCCTATTTATAGGAAAATATGGGACCCTAGGAAAAGGTGTTATCTTGAACAGGTGTGTCATTCTGGCTAAGGCGTAGGTATCCTTCATTTTTCTCCTAAGTTACTAGATATCTAGGTTTTCACAATTCCACTGGAAGTACAAGTACCCTATGTATTAATGATTCTTTAGTGTACCCATGTGAAGTGTATTTGGAGAAGGCGTGTGAACTTTGGAATTCTTTGATTCTTTTCTTTTATTCTCCTTGTGTTATTTTCCTTTAACACCTTTTCTTCCATGTGAAAAAATGAAGTGTCAACAAAATCACCCATCATGATTGGATCTAATCAAAATAAGTGGGTCTGATCCTGAGTTAAAGGGATGAAAAAAGCCTATTGATCATGGAGGTCATCCAAAAAGTCCATCTACACAGATCATCCACATGGGTTGGTCACATTGGTGGGGAGCACACATGGATCATGCATAAGGGATTATACTACTGTAAATAGGGCCACTAGTCTCATCAGATGATCTAAATGCTTCCATACCTATGCTCTCACCATGATAGTATTCTGTGTAGACCTTCTACTTAAGCTTACACTACCAAAGCACTATCCATAAAGATAAGGTATGAACCTACCCACAAAATACATAAAAATGGGTGAGTGGCCTATGTAAGGCCTCTTAAGAGAGGGACTTGTGCGAGATCACTTGCATGGATACCCTGTGAAAGATCACACCTTTTCTAAAATTCTACATTTAAGAAACTTTTTCAAAATGAAGAATTGTTTCTAATGGGAATCTTGATGCATCATTGTAGGTTCAATGGATGCTCTCAACACTACAGTTTCTGATAAAAAATATAGAAATCACATTAAGGAGATGGTAAAATATATATTTCATGACTACTATAATGTACATGATACTACTGTACCAGATATTTCAAGGCATATGAAGAAGTATCAACATGAGTACCATGAGAGTAACTATATACCGTTTTATATCCATAGTCACCTGAAGGAGGTCTTCGTACCTGAGATGAGTAATTATGCTCCTATTTCCTGGTTTCAAGACTACAAGAACCTCACTACTGCTGATGTATTGGTAATGGGTTCTTACATTAATATAGGGACGTCATCCAGAACCTATGTCATGCCTCCTAGACAATGTTACCTAGATTTGAAACTACACATGCCTAAATTAAATACACACTATTCGCCTTCCATATTTCATGATTCCTAGATAGACCAGATGAATGGTTGGAGGGAAGACTGGGATCTCTGCCCCAAGAGGGGGTGTTATACCCAAGTGTGTGTGAGAGTACTAAGTGCAATAGTCCATTGTTGACTTTTCAAATGATTTAAAAGTAGTGGGTATATATGAAACCATCTATGTGTCCCAAACATATGTAAAAAGGAACTCTAATTTCATTCTAGAGATTTTAAGTCGATTGATCCCACAAAAGAACTATTTCCACCCGAAGCACAAAAAAATTGGTATTATATTGTGTGATGTCCACAAGATATTTGGGGATCTAATCCTTAGAGAGATGTATGAAAAGTTCAACCTACTGAGATAGATGTGTGATGAATTTGAAAGGACACCAATTCTAGTGAATGAGCTATTAAATATAGCTTAGGTAATTAATAAGAAAAATCCATACTCAAGAGGGGATATCTGTCCTAAAGCATGGATGAGTGATTTCTTAGAGCCAAATGGGAATTCCCCCCTAAAAATATACTATGACGTGTCCCAATATGGAGAAGTGTGATGCTCTTGGAAAAGTATTTCATAACTTGGAAAAGGGGTAGTATGACCAATGAGGGTATAAAACCAAGTCTAGTATACCTATAAAGACACATCATGCAGGATTCTTATACATGTGTCTAAGTTTCTACATATTTCCTATACATGATTCCAATAGTGGTGTGAGGCCATGGACATTTGTTATTGTGACCAAGATAGAAGAGAAGAAGCACATCGGGTTGGTGACCCCTATCTTGGAGAAGATTCACCAATTCTTATAGCATATTAATTTAGGGAAGGAACCTTTTAGAATAAATGAACCATTATAGGTACTATGGGGATGGGTCATATCCCACATTAGACCTATTCCAATTGATATCAAGTTCATATGTGAGGCCTATTATCTATATATATTTTCAATATAGTTTATGTTCGTATAAAAAATTACCCTATCTCCCCTAGTTTGTGTCCAATTAGAAAGGAACCTAATGGTGGATCAACAACTATGGATGATCATGGTTGGGGAGATGAATCAAATGGTAATCAACCTACCTCCAGCATTTGTGTCCATTAGATTGACCTCTTATTATGCTAAGCCCTGGTTTTTTTCATATCCCAAGGGAGTGCTGACAGAGTTAATCCCTCAATTTGGGGATGTAACAACTTTCTAGAATGTAATGTGTGTTATAAACGCTCCTAACCTCAGTAAAGTGTTTTATTCTTCAAATGGTTCTTTATAACCTTCATTGGGTATAAATGATGAGGTATCAAGCTCACCTAAATGACCCCGTGCATGGTATAGTCCACTATTCAGGATAAAAATGGATATCCCAACTGAGGCTGATCCCAGAAGGTCCAATCATCATTATTAAGAAGAGAACCGAACTCTATTTTTCTGTCCTTCAAACATGACAGTGAAGGTTGAAAATCTTATGAAACTAATGGTTTTATAATTGGATTCACAGAAGGCCAAAAGAACCTCATAATATATGTGACCATATGTATTCTAAATTTGGTAGGGAATGCCTTTTGATTCTAAGTATGTGTGGTTTCTTATTAGTGTTGGGTTGTAGTTTCAAGAGATTGGAGATGTTAGAGCCCTGGAGAATATTTTCTTTGAAAAAAACCTACTGTGGTGGGAATATATATCTGGTAGAAGAAGATGATTATTTATGAAAATTAAAACCATATTTCTATCATGAGGCGAGTGGAAGCAATGTTGGAATGGGGGGCTTCTTATGGGGTTGACCACCTGTCCTCTAAGAAGTGGGATAACTATGTTGCCCCAAGGATGTAAGTTATCATTTTATTGTTTCCTCTTTTTTTATTCCTTTATTTTATTTCAAATTAATTTTTGTTACTAAGTGTAACTTCATCCTAATTTATAGTGATAAGAGGGGAAATTGACTGAGATTCCATCACTAAAATATGGCTCGAATGGTACCCCACTCAGAACTAATGAATCATATCATAAATCAGAAGAGATACCCTTAGTACAATAAAAAATGGTGGATAAGATGGTGGGGAAGATCTTTAATACCACATCTAATACCTATTTTTGAGAAGGATGGTTCAAACTTCCCTCCGTCAAAAAAGAAAGAGTGATAGAGAGTGAAGTATTTATCTTAGCACATAGTCAGTGGAGGTAAGTCTCCATGACATTATTTTTCTTTTCTTTATCCAGAAAAAATGTTCAATTATTCATGTGGTTATAGTATCTTCCCTATGTCCTCTCTCAGGGGGCTTGGAGATGAGCCTTCAATAGCTAAGGAGGAATCTCCAGACAAGGCACAAATTACTGCTGACGATTTGGAAAATTTGGAGGGGGAAGTGTCAAGATTTGAGGACACCTTGTCTACTACTATTTTTGTATAAAGGGAGATATATTTTGGTAATATCAATTTTATACCATATATTTACATATTTTTAATATTAAATTTTATTCCTTAAGATATTTCAGGTTCATCTCATGCACCATAGGACCATGAAATGAATTATGGTGACCCTATGGCTATCTCTAAGAGAGTTGTTTGGGGTCTCAGGTCATTAGAGGAGGGTGTTGTAATGGGTGATGATCCCATTGTTTCAGATGTCCCCATTGGTGATATTACCATGAGGATTGGGGAATTAATACATTCTATGAGAAATTGTGAAATGAAATTTGAAGAATTTCTAGAAAATGTTAATCTTCCCACCTCTTTATAAGAGTTTCACAACTTTAATAAGAAATTGAATGGGTGTGCAACCAATTTTTATGCCTCATGTTTTGATCATAACTAGTTGAATCATTAAACTTCATCCATGGATAATTTTGTCGTGTAAATGCACGAACAAGGTTTCAAATTCCATCCCGCTCTAACTATTATTGGAGTACCGACTCAAGGGGGTCCCGAAATGGGGATTATTCATGATCCTCTCTCAAAGACCTATGGGAAAACTCAAGATTATACCCCTCATTAAAATATTCCATCTCAAACCACTGAGTTCAATAATTCCAAGGTGGAATCTACCCAATCCACTGAACCATTAATAGGTGAGTTCCAACAATTCATTTGACCATCCCATACTTCTTCCATTTATTATTCTTTTGAGGCTAATAATGTGTTGTATCTATTGTCCAGTGCCGTTAAATTCTATATCCATCTATGAGGGAGGAGATTCCATACCAATATAGTACACACCATAAATAAAATATATTATTATCCTAGAGGGAGTGGGGTTGGGTCCATCATTGAGTACACTAATCCCATAATACATTTTTTCTTTCTATCAATGGGCCAGAGTCAAATTTCAAAACACATAATGTCCATTTCATTACATGTCGTGCTACCTAGAGAGAAATTTGGAAGATAATATTTGAAACACCTCTCAAAGACCTTACTTCCTGGTTAAATAGACCTCTATAATTGTTTGGTATGCTGGAATAGTTTAGATTTGATTATCACATGATTCATGCTGCCGTGAAGGAGATCATTCTCAAACAGGAGTGAGAAAATGAGTTACAACATTAAATAATAAATCTAAATATTCTCATTAATGTTGATTATTTTTGGGATGTATTAGCTTAGGAGGATACCAACCGTGCTAAGAAATTTGTGGAATATAGGAAACATGTCAATGAGAAGACTTTTAAAATATCATGCCTTCAATAAGAACTGAATTATGCTCTGGGTGATATTGTATAACTTCATAAATTTCTATAATGAGCTCAATTTGAGTGGTCAATTATCATTGAAAATGTAGGGAGGAACTTCATCAGGATTAGGAGACCGATGATTCTTAGTTGGATGGTATTTGAAAGGATTCTAATTAAGCTCAATAGGCTATCCAACAAATTAAGAGTTATGTTGATGGTATTTTGTAAAGAAAGGCATAAAGACTTCAACATGTAAAGTATCCTATAATGTTTTCTCCTAAATAAAAAATATTTTTCCCCTATCATTTATGTATTTGTACCTATTTGTTTTTATGATTATAACATATCATCAAATATAGTTTCATAGCAAGACATCTTTGCATAAATGAGTCATAACCACATTGATAGGGATGGGGAGATTCTCTAATTTTTGTTCTAATCCATGGGTCTTAATGAGAATAGTTCAAATATTTCTAGGGTCATATGGATAATCTTACAAACTTTATTTATTTTGTTTCATTTCCCTAATTTTATTTCTAAGACTAATATTATGAATACTTAGTGAGAAATACATTGATTTCTCTTTGGACATCCTTTTTGGGTTTTCAACCTAATAAGTCTTGTGCCTTTAATATTTTTTTTCTTTTCTTGGTTTTGACCTGAACCATACTGATCAAAGGTCTATAAATATGATACTCATATTTTTCATAGAGTTCCCTTTGCAGGTTTTCAACCTAGCCAGTACTGTGTCTCTTTTTGTGGGAAGCTTAAAGTCATGCAATTTGGACTAATGTGACTAGTGTTTTAGGTAAAATAACTTTGACCATATGCTTTGAAATGATGACCAAATAATGTCTTGTAGTCCAAGAATGTGACGAAATTATTCAGATACTCGATGGGGAGTCTTTAGCCACAACTCTGTGATTTATGGATCTAAAAAATGACATAAGTCAAGAATGTGAGGAATTGTCATGAACCAAATTTGAAAAGAGGTTTCAATCACAATATTTATATGTCTAATTCTAATAGAGGATTTCTCTTCTAAGGATGAAATTACCACTGGTTGAGAATCCTATTTTGTGGGAGACTTTATGAAAATTCAACTAGGGTGTGTTACTACATAGTCATAATTGTCATCCTTTGGCTGGTAGCCCCTTTATGTGTGTGACTTATTCAAATACAAATGGGTCATGTTACTGCATAGTCAAAAAAATAATTTATTAGTAATTACAAAATTCTACTAATAATAGTCATTGAGATTGTGAAGATATAGATTTATCAAGATAACGAAGGGTAGTTTTCCATAGGAAGCTTTCTGAGAATGAATAAGGTTTCTATACTGGCATTATCCATGAATATGAAACTGCTCCTACATGGATTTGGATAGTGTGAATGGAGGGTCCATTTTGTTAAATGACTAATGTCTGGGGAGAATTCCCCTTTCTAACAAGGTTTTAGGAATTGTGAATTTTAATTTCATGCAATTAGGAAACATACCGTGTAATTTTATGTCTTATGGTCAGGAAGTTGTTGTACTGTTTAATGTCATGTGACTAAGATGATATGCAATGTAGTTTAATGTCATGAAGCTAGGACATTGGGGGTCTATAATTTAAGGTCTTAAGATTTTAATAAAAGTATAATGATTCTCCCTTTTATGGTAATATCTCTGGGGATGGGTCATTATTTTTAGAAATATAGGGGGAATATTTTAAGCTGTAATCTGGGGATCTCTGGATCTGAATAGTGGTATGGAGGAAAAGGATTATGGTGATATTGGAGGTCTCTATTAAGGAATAAATTACCACAGGTTGACAAATCTATTTTTGGGTGACTTTATGAATAGCCAACTGGGGTGTGTTAAAACATAGTCAAATAGTGATATCCTCCAACTAACATGCCCTTTATTTGGGTGACTTATGAAAATCCAACTAGGGAATGTTACTAAATATCCAGACATATGATTTCTCAAGAATTCTTATATTCTATTGCCGATGGCCGAAGGATGTTTATGGAGATTTGGATTTCCCCAGATTTAGAGTTTGAATTGTGGAAGGAAAATATTAGAATATGGGAGGATCATTCCAAGTAAAAATTACATAAGAATGGGAGAAAGGTTTTGCAATGTAGTTCTAACCCAAACGAGGTAAATATGATTCCTATAGTTTTAGGTTATATGACCAAGACTATATCATTATGGAAATGGTTTGTAATATGTGGCTTATGGGACCAAGGTTGTTCCGGCATACTCTAGACACGAGGGAGGAAATTTTAAACCATGATATTTGGGGTTACCATATTGGGATAAATGATATTGGACAAGTATGTGGGGGATGAATTCAGAACAAATTAGAATAGAAGTTTCCAACATAATGTCAACAAATCTTATGGAAACAAAAGATACTTCTCTTGATGGAAGAATTACCACTTGTTGAAAATGCCATTTTGTGGTTGAATTTATGAAAAACCAACTAGGGAATGTAACTACACATTCAAACAATGGATTCCTCTAGATGATAATCCCTCTTGGTGGGAGACTCATGAAAATCCAACCAGGGGTTCTAATGTATAGTCAGAAAATGGTGTCCTCATGTATCATATATTCTACTACAGGTAGCAAGATAAATATTAAAAAGATAAAAAATTATCCCATATTAAGAGTGTGAAATGTATAAGAAATATTTCCGAGCATAAAGTAAGAATTTAGACTATAAATATAAGGACCCAGCCTTAAACATAACTTATCCTAGTGAATTTTTACTAGAAGTTATTTTCATTCATTCACAATGATCTTTTAGGTCTAGAGTATTAGTGAAATAGAAAAAAATATTATATAAACATTCAATATTATAAAGTATATAAGTCTACATGCCATCCATTTTTTTTTAAAAAAACTATTAAAATGAAAAATTGTTTCTTTTTAAGACAAATCTTCAAATACTTTCATCACATCATCTTCTTTGCCCTTTCCAATCTTAAAACCTGTGAAAAACATTTAAAAACATGGAATGAGCACAAAAAAATCAGTAAATAAAAACAAGGGAAACCGTTTATATATGATCTTGACAAATATAAATAAGAACATGAGGACTTTTATAAAGGCATGAGAAATAATAATATCACAACTATAAGAACATGGATCATAACTTGAAAATATGGCTACAACATTTAATTTATATAATCATAAAAATATCAACAAGGTTTATCCCCAAGGTTTAATATCACCAAGGTTCATCCCCAAGGTTTCATAAAAATTACAATGGTTATTCACCAAGGTATCATAAAAAGTACCATGGTTATTCACCAAGGTATTGTAAAAATTTACAAGGTTATTCACCAAAGTATCGTAAAACATTCAATATCTAGAGATTAGTTTATTTAACCAATGAATTAGAGTTCTATCACAGAACAACCTTAATATGTCTTTATTTTCATGTGATCCACATATATCATAATAAAAAATTTCATAAATGACCCATAGATATCAAAAGAAATTGGTTTTATATCAAAATCACGGTGTTTTAAAAAGTGTTTAAAAACATGATCATTATTTCATTTATAACCCACAAAAAAGGAAAAAGGGTTTTATGTATGTTTATTTTTAGAAAAAAAATAATTTTTATGTATTTATTAATAACCCTCGAAATGAAATCAGTTTGGGTAATCACATAAACAAAATAAAAGAAGTTCCTGAGAAAAATAGAGATATTTTGAGACAAAAATTCTACAGCATAACAACTATGAAACAAGGTTTTAGAAAAAATTAAAAAGAGATGGGATAAGGTTATCCCATCCATAAATGACTCATAATACCATATAGAGGAATAATAAATTGTAAATAAGAACATGATATTCAAATTTGAAAGATATACCACATAAAAGTGAACTTGAAAGGAAAGAGAAGTTGAGAATTCCCTTACCACATAAGAAACACTTGAATACACATCATTAAAGAATTACATTATACAAAACATTAAATATCATGAGAATATAATAATTCATGATATAATGAGTCAAAGGTTTATATATACACCTTATAATAAAATAAAGGTTCATAACATCCAAATATTCCCCAAAGAGAGGAGATTGAGACGACGTCCCTTACCTTGAGTCTGACTTGTCTCATTCATTATTTATATTCATTAATAATAAAATTAATATAATTTATACTTGTTTTAGATTCATTTTCATGTTTTTATTCCTTTTATATCACTTATTACCATGTTATAACAATTACTTAATTATTTATGTTCATATCAGATGTTTAGTCGATATTCAGCACTTAAGTCAAAAAATGAGCTTATAATGATTACAAATTGTCCATATGATCATAATTGCATCATCTCCAAAATTATATTCCTGATTTAAATAACATATAAATATAATATATATATATATGTATTTATAATAATCCATAATATTTGGAGATAATAAATGAAATGCACCATTCATGGAGACAGTATGCCATACGTAAGCATTAACGCTACTTTCATTAATTTGTCATATAAGAAAAATAATAATAAAATGATATAAATGTATATTATAATACTTGTATTATATTTATTTCATTTATGTATCATAGGTTTAATAAAACCATCCTTCATATTTTCCATGTATAGCATGAACGAGTCATATCACTTTGAGGGAGCGGTAGTCCACACTTCCCCAAATGAAATTATCATATTTACACATTATGGAAAGAATAAAGGTATTTTTTAAATAAAAATTAAAGAATAATAGAGAAAAAATAAATATAATATATTTAAAATATAAATAAAGTTCCATCATAATGTCCACCATGGGAGGTGGTAGGAGAAAATTGAATAATCATCATTTCGTGAGGCAGTAGTTTGCCGTACATAGAAATTGTGTGTTCTATTTCCATTAGATGAAGGTGTGTATAAGTGTAGGTCAAAAACTTATCATAAAAAATCATATCATATCGAGGGTACTGATTTTATTATAAAATAATGGAATAAAAATATAGAAGGGGTGGAGAGGGAAAATAATGGAAAAGAGTTTGAGAGAAGACGTTACCTTAAAATTGGGTAACTCCTTTTGATTTGAGACAAAAGACTTATTTGAGTTTCCTTATGCCCAAGGTATAGATTATAAGAGTAATTTAGGGACTTTGGTAGCTTATTTGAGCATAATTTGGATGATCCAAGGGGATTGAGAGGTGTGAGTAAGTGGGTGGAGGTGGTGGCCTTTTATAAGAGGGAGGAGGGGCACATTAGGAAAGCCTTGAAATATTATTTTATTATAAATTTATTTTAGAATTATAATAATTATAAAGTGATAAATTTAGATATTAATATGAGTACAAGTTTATATACTCTACACCAATTGGTTTTAGACAAGTTTAGGTCACAAAAGTAACCTTATCTTTTAGCTTTAACCCTTAGTTAAAAACATTAACTCTTACCTTGTCTTCTTGTATTTTAAGAATATATGGTTACTATAGTTACTATAAAATTCCAATAGAACCACAATTGGATCATTAATGAAAATTTTAACATTATATAATTCAGTTGGAAAATATGAGATTTTTATTACTATTATATCATTTAATAAAATAGTATTTGTTTTAAAAACTCATTTATGTCAATTTTGACACTATTTAGTAATTGATTTTTGTTAATCATAACAACTTGATTCCTTAAATAAAAATGAATTAACTCATCCCTCACATTTCAATGTCATCTAAAAAAATCTTGGATTTCATAAAAATATTAAAATTACATTTATTTTTATATTTATAATATCATTTATTTGAATCTGTCATTAATAAGGTAATCAATGCATCATCATTGTGTCAAAAATAAATAATTTTATTTAATGTATAAAAATAATAACTAAAATACCATGATGTATGTAGTCTTTTTAAATTTATAATGAATATTTATAGTCAAAGATATAATTTATATAAACCAAATCAAAATTGTTTTAGTTAGGAGATACATGTTTATGTTATATTTCCCTTTCCTTTAAAATAAATATTATAAAAGGTCATTATCCCACCCAAGTGGCTCCATGGGGTCCTAAAATAGAACCAAGGATTCCCATGGTCATCCATATCTCATCCAATAGTATTATGAAATGTGTTAGGGTTGTTTTATATTATTATAATATTATTTTTACCCTTATTTACCTGATTTACCCTTTAACCATGGTAAAAAAATAATTACTGAAGTTACTATTCATAATGTCAAAAAATAAAATGTAACTATTTACAAAATTTGGACCTTATGATTCCAAATATGGAATCCATTTTCCAAATTCAAAAAAAAATAAGTTGCAGTAATTAATTCAAAATTATTTCCTGTTGTCAAAACCAAAAAGTGGGTTTTTAATAAGTAAAAACTATCAAAAGATTGACATGTGTTTATATCCAATTTAAATGTGAAATTAATTAAAATGAAAAATAATTATATTAAATTATAAAAAAAATAATCCAATTACACTTTAAAACCAATTACAATTACAATCTATCTATATAAATAAATTAGATGAAAATGTAGTTTTGAATTAAAATGTTGTATTTTTCACTAATAATAAAAATTTGGATTTTATTAGAAAATTACCAGAATTTCAAATGGAGTAAATTTGGATGTCCTTCTTCTAAATAAGAAGTTTATTTTATCAAATATGTCATATAAAAGTGAAAAAAAACTATTTTTAAAAAGGTTTCACCATCAAAGGGTGATAAAAGGACCTTTTAAAAATATCCAATTATTTTATGCTTAAAATTGGATTCATTCCCATTTTAAGGCTCTAAAATTCATCGGATAAAAGTAAAAACATTTAAAGAATATGTAAAATCAAAATATTTTTAATTCTGTTCATTCTTTCCAATAAAATGGCTAGACGTTAACGAGCATTTAAAATAATTATATTGTTGTTGTATTATTTTTTAGTATAACTCAATGTTGTGTGTAACACAAAATTTCAGAGAAACCTATTGTTGCATGTCGGGTACACTATAATTCATAGTTTACCCTTTAAACTAAAATGAATATATTATTCATAAATATTAATAGATATGAAAACATATTATTCTATAAATACTTGGGATGTTACAATAAATGTCCATGAGGTGTTGAGTCTCTTGTATAGATTTGAATCATATGTTGGAGGGGACATATCTTTTTCCTTATTGGACCCCTGAATGAGGGAAACCAAATTAAGTGATTCTACAAAGATCTTTGTTTGTATGCAGAATATGGGGAATTTTTATTTACCCCGTGGATGGGACTAGTACATGAGGCCTATGTGTCACTACATATCTCACTAGATGAGAATCAAGTCACATGTAGTTATTGAGGTATCATGCAGTTTAAAAGAATGAATTCAGGATATTAGCCATATAGTTTAACATCATGGGGTATGTAAAAAAGTGAGTCAACATGAAAAATTAATATCATGACTGGACCGGCTCACATGACCCAAGTGTCACTATATTTCTTTTTTTAATAATAACCAATCCACACATAGTTCTAAAAAAAGACCCCCACACTAATTGAGTTCATGTGTGGAGGAAAGAGGTTTTTTTAATATAGGATCACGCATGGGGTGAGACACCATATTTAATCATCTTATATAGATATGACTGATACATATGAGAGTGGGGGAATTTCCCATATTGTGTTGTGTTTGGGCCTAGGATTAAAATTCAAACGTCACTGCATATCATATTAGAATGAGAATCAAGATACACATATTTCTTGAGGAATCCATACAGTTTAAAGTAATGTAGAAAATTATTTTTTTTACATTTTAATGTCTTGAAACTAAGACCCTCGTAACCTGGATGTGAATTGATATGCCTTACTTAAGCAAGGGACACTTTCCCCAAAACTCATAAGCCCACATGATCTATGCTTGGTGTGGGAAAAAAGGAGTGGTAAAGTATTATTCCACCACATAAGCGAAACATATGTCAAGGAAAGGGTAATTTAGGTTTTTTAGTGGCTAGAATAGGATGTTAGATCTGGGTGTTTCTATGTATCTTATCATAATAACAATCAAGCGTTGCATATTTCTAAAATCCCATATAGTTTTACTTCATGCAGTGAGGATGAAGATGAGTCAACATAGAAATGGGGTATGTTGTGGATGGGACCAAGTATGGAAATATGGGTATCACTATATATCTTGTGATGGTTGGAATCAAGACACACATAGTCCTTAAAAGGTTCCTTATGCAGAACTAACTCACACATAGGGAGTGGGGGAATTTTTTGTTTCTTTGTTGTAGCTGGACCTGATATTGGAGATACAAGAATCACTAAATTTATCATTAGAATGAGAATCAAGCCACATGTAGTTCTTGAGGATATTATGTAGTTTATTATCATTCCATGAGGATGTTAGTCATGCAATTTAACGTCTTGAGGATATACATGATATTAAGGGTCAGGGTTTCACTACATATCCTTTGATGGCAGGAATCACAACACACATAGTTCTTGACAATAGTTCCCAACATCAACTAGATTTTGACATGGGTAAAGGGGAATTTTATGTTCTCCGTAATGATGGTTGGGCCCATGAATTATTTTATAGGAATCACGACGTATCTCATTGTAATGAGAATCAAGCCATACATAGTTCTTGAATAACTATGTGGGGGGATACCAACACTGAATATTGTGATCCTCTCAAACAAAGATCAAAATGTTACATAGTTTTACATCATGTAACAAAGACTTAAACCATGCAGTTTAAAATTAGACAGTCAAGATGATATGTGATGCATTTTAGATTCTTATAAATTTAAATATATATATTGTTGTGCAGATTAATGTCCTGAATCTAGGATGAATGTCATTCATTTTATGGTATTGCGAAAAATAACGACTATATGGTTTAACATCATGTAGCTGATATGTGATTATTGTGATTATATGAAATATTTCTTTAGGAACCTTGATTTTTTGGGGTCACAATGAGCTCTCCAACCATTAATATCAAGGAATAAGCTCTGTTAGAGTGGACCTTATGTATGGGGTAAGGTCCCTCCAAATTTGGTTCAAGATTTGGAGGCATCTTTCCTGGTATCATTGGATTCCTAAGTACCAATACAAATTCTCCAAGGAGGAATGAATAGAGGTAGACCTTCTTATTAAAATCTCATGCTATCCAATTTGTATGGGCTTAAAATTGATGCAATCTATGAAATATTTTCTCATCTAGTCACTCCAACTCATCCATTCTTTTTTGGGATTTATCATCTATGAATATCTTATCACAAATGGAAACACAGAGTGATAGAAATCATACCTAAATGGGAAGGATGACGTCTTTCCCATAGAAAAGTGAGTATGGGGTTTACCATGTGTCAGTATGAGTTGTAGTTTGGTAATCCCACAAGGCATGAAAGAGTTTATCAGTTCAATATGTCTTATCCCTATCCCCCATATTCTGGATTATGTTCAATAGGGTCATGTTGAAAGCCTCTATCTATCCATTAGCCTCTACAAAATAGTGGGATGACTGGTTGGATTTGATATTGTACCCCTGATACCACTTTTACACCTCAGTAGAACATAAATTTGTGTAGATATCTATCATTATTATATTAGGGAATCCAAATATGGTAATGATGTTGGCCATAATGAATATGAAAATGATTTTGGATATTTATTATTTGAGTGGAGTTGCCTCAGCCTATTTAGATAAGAAATCAGTAGTAGTTTGGATGTATTTGTACTAATTAACTGTAGTTGGAGGGTATGTCCCCACAACTTCTATTCCCCATATGGAAAATGACTAGGAGTATTTGGTTGTATGTAGAAAATATGGGGGTTGATAGATGAGGTTTTCATGCACCTGGAAGGATTAAAAATTCTTGGTTAATTCA
Organism: Viscum album; assembly: GCA_963277665.1. NCBI lineage: Eukaryota > Viridiplantae > Streptophyta > Magnoliopsida > Santalales > Viscaceae > Viscum > Viscum album. Next base: position 1,060,895,620 of record OY728133.1, read on the forward strand.
GTGAAATCATGTATCATCAGAGACCAGAAATATCCAAGCCTTCAGATTTAGTTATAATGCATGTATCCTGACTAGTGGGAACTACAGTATTCTAAGTGTACTTCTTTCATGACATCATCTCTCTCTTCTCCATCAATACATATGATAAGGAATCTATTAAAGCCTATTTTTAGAGGATGTTTTGGTTATTTGGACCATCATAAAGAGTGAATTTGGTTTCTCTCCATCATATTTTCTCTTTCCCATCTCTGTTTGATGGAAGTAATCCATTTTGGAGGTATCCCATGATGGGTATCATCCAAACAATGGTATAACCATACAATTTAGGTATAGGGATGATTTTTTTGATATATTATATTTTGACTTGAGAAAAAAGTTAAACCATTCAGTGATGGAAAATGATGATGAATATTTCATACCAGATTGGATCCGTCAAAGATGTGGATACATTTACCAATGCATCTACCTAGACATTTTTTGATCATGGGACATGAGTAAATGTTGGACCCTAAAGTATCTTTTCAATGAAACCTTGAACATAAACAAGTTGGGGTATTAAATCTTATTTTATTATGGAATAGTATCCATTGATATATTTTACTACCAACTCTAAATTACATTTCACCTATATGTGGTCCACTAGAATTTAGATCACTAGTTCTACGCATACAATGAAAGCCTGATATTCTGCCTCATTATTTATATAGTCTTCTGACAATAGGATGGAGTATATTAAAACTACCTTCACTATGTAAATGACCATGATCCCTAACATGTATTTATTGTGCTTAGGGTCTTCCATTCCCTTCCCTATTGGGCTCCTGGATGTTCTATCAAAACAAATATCCCCGGTTTGGGGTCCATATTGAATTTAAAACATATATTCATCATGAAATTAAGTATTTAATGAATTTTTTTTAGAAATGGGTGTTCTATAAGAAAATATTCAAAATCTTGTCCTTTAACTTCTTTTTAAGGCACAAACAGTTTATCAAACTACTGTAGGATAATTTACCATATTCCAAACATCCTATCAAGATAGGATGGATGAGTATATATTTAATCATGTTATTTCTAGTGTCTTGATGAACCTCATGGCATAGGAAGCAGTGTCTCAGTTTCTGTACCATGGAGATTAATACCAAACATCTTTTCTTGATATCTAAATAATGTGTCTTAACATTGAGCATATTTAGATTGAGATAATAAAGTTTTTTTTCATTTCTAGTATTGTTCCTTTGCACAAGGAAAGCACCTAATGATCACTATATGGCTATCACATATAGAATAATTAGATTTCCCTCAATGGGTGGAATTAATATTGGTGGGATCAAGATATATTTTTCAAGACTATCAAATGATTCCTAAAAGTCATCAGTCCATTGATACACGACCCCTTTCTTCATCATTTTGGTGAAGGTAAAACACTATCGTATGAGGTTGTTTATAAAGCACAAAATATAGGCTGGGTGTCCTTGAAGTCCTCTCAACTCTTTAATATTTTTTGGAGGTGTAATTCAAAGGATATAAATTGCCTTCTCTAGGTTGACATTGCTGTATCGATGGCATATGACGAATATGAGAAACATTCTCAAGGTTACCCCAAAATCACATTTTATGTTGTTCATTTTCAAGATATGTTGTCATAGCTTATAGAAGATGGAATTAAGACCATCTTGGTGATATAAACATCATCAGTACTTAACCACTATATTATCAATATAGCATTTGAAAAACCTCCCCCGGAAGGGTTTGAAGATGCGGTGCATGGCACATTGGTATATGGCACCAGTGTTCTTCAAGCCTAAGGGAATTACCCAATAGTAGAATAATCCATGAGGGACCCTAAAGTAAGTTTATTATTTATCTTCTAGGGCCATCAAAATTTGGTTATACCCTAAATAGACACCCATAAAGGATAGGGATTGATAACCAGTCATTACATCAATTAGTAGTTCTATGATTGGAACCATGAAGTCATCTTTTGGATGGTTATAGTTGAGATATATGATATCGATGGAGACCATGATTTTACTATTTTTCTTATTTATTAGGATGATATTGGAAATCCATTTTAGATACTAAACTTAGTGGATGAAGTCATCCTTGATGAGTTTGTCCACTTCAATCTCAATTTTGGAGGTATGAGTCATGTGTGTCCTTCTGGCTACATTTTTTTTATCCCTGGTGGTATTCTTGAAAGAAAAAGTGGTAGGTGGACACCTTAAGATTAATATATGGAACCTCAATGTTATTCTATGTGAATAAATCTTGTTGTTGCTTTAGTATGGAGTTATATACCTTTTTTTCTTTAGAAGTCAAGGATGCACTGATTAAAGTGGGCTTTAGATATTCTTCTTTGTCCATATTTATTTTCTTAAGCTCATCAACAATGGTGGTGACACATGGAGGGGTATCCCTGAGGTCTTCCTACTCTTCCTCTCCCTCATAATTTTCCTATTATAGCTCTACCTAGTATGTAGGTGGTGAATAAATCCTCCCAGAGTTAGGGGAGGAGTCAACATTTGTATATTTGGAAGATGGTGAAACTACTTCTGGATCGATTGATGGTACAAGGCCTTTTTGGAGTTCCAAATGGGAGATGAGGGACTTAGAATGAGAATCATTATTTTATCCCATTTTAATAACAAATTATTATAGTCTAGATGATATAACATGGATTTTTTGAAGCTTGGGAGATGGAATTAAGACATTTTCATTAAAGCATTCATTACTACTTAGAGAGTTGACAGATTCCTGAGTGCAGCTGAATTTAGTTTTCATGATTGAAGTCATGGAAGTTGGTGGATGTGTTCTAGAATTTGAACCCACATCTTCAATTTTGTTCATGTAAATCATGTAATATGCACTAATCTAATTGAAAGGGTTAGCTGGAATCATCTCCAGACCATTAGGGGTATTGATTCGAGTGACATCATTAATCATGAGCTGTTTCCATTCACTCTGGTAGAATTATGCATTGATGTAATATGATGCATAAGATATAAATTTGGGTTTTTCCTTATGAAATGTACCAATTTGACCATTCATATAATATTTGAGGCATTTGTGGTATGATGAGGGGATAACTGTATACTGATGTATCCAAGGTCTTCCCACCATAACATTGAAGGTTGTATCTTTCAAACGACCATGAATTTTGTGTCATACATGAGATCTTATGTCACGACCCCCTCCCCACAAAGTGTACCCCTCCTGGGTCGGTAGTGTGAAAAGGGAGATAATGACCCCCGAGTCCCACCTCTAGTAGGCCCCGGGTTGGTGACTAGCACTGAGGGTATAACAAACACACAAATGGGAGGCATTACCCTCTAAGAGAACACATGAAGAAGAGAGAGATAAGATAGATACCAACCAACTACAACTCAGAACTAAAATATAAAAGAAACCCAAGTGAACATATGTAATTTCATGTAAAAGTACTACAAATGAAATAGGAAAAAACTACAAGTACCCAAAAGAAAGTAAAAACAGCAGCAACCACAAGCCCGGACAGCTCCTATAACCCCAAGCTAGTAGAAACCAGCTTGATCTCCAAACAACTTCAAGTGACCTAAAAAACAATTTATATATACATAGGGTGAATATAACATTATACTCATTAGGATCCTCCCTGAATCCTCTCGTGTAAAAGTAAAGAAAGAATGCTAAAGAACAGTGAAAACAAGTGAAACTAACTCGTCACCTAAACAGGTATACTAAGCTCCCAACCTCACCATGTCTACTCTCACCTTGTAACACATACAAGAATATAGCGTATATTAAATAATATCAAGGGTACCCTGCTACTACTTCCCCACTAGTTTGCTGCTTTTCCGAAATGCCACACGTCCTGGGTAACTCTCTCCAAAAAGGCTTGCCCGCAGACACCTGGGCAAAGCACCACAATATGCACCTCGTGCAACACAAAGGCTTGCCCGCAGACACCAGGGTGAAGCACTACACCCTCCTCACAACCAAAAGTAACCAGTTAGTTTATGGGATCCACCATAGCTCTCATAACGTGTATCATACGTCGGGTATTACGCCTCAAGACATTACAGCCCATACACCGAGTAAGGATCCTCAAGCCATCAGAGCCTATACAAGTTACACCTATAGTAGTCCATAGGATACTATATCCAAAATATATGTGTGCAAATAACCACAAGCCATTACAGACCTCTACACACATATATGGGGAAAAATAATCATTGTTCCTACCAACACAAGTATCTACCAAGAGAAGAGAGTGGGTCCAAAGGGGGTAGTCAGCCATTCATTCTCCCACCAGAATGTTGGGGAAAACACCCCCAGGGCTCCAAATCCTCGTGGTGTCAGTTGCCCTTACTGACAGGGCGGACTAGCGGATAGAAAGACAAAAAGTACATAATATAATATATCCCACTACCACACTATGGGCATAACCAAGTCTTAGACACAACTGAATCTAACGCCTCTCAGACTCCAGGATGCTATTTCAAAGACTAGGTATCCTATAAGCACATAACAAAACAAGGGATTTATTAGATTACTTCATTCCCTTTTTATCAGTTCCATTTTACGTTAATTAATTCTTTAAACATTAGCCATGAACAGTTCCACATTAAGTTCCATTAGCATCACACCCAAAGTCAACTGTCCCTTTAAAAATTACAACCTCATTATCATGTTCCAGCATTTCCACCCCCATGGGTTAACACCATTTATTCAAATATTCATTACAGAATTACTTTCCCATATTCCCAAGAATTCTAGAAAATCATTTTATGCTAATAAACACAAGGGGATCAACCTGGTGAGTAGATGTACTACTCGTCGAGTCTTTGCTGCATATAGCAAGAGCATAGACCCATTCCACCTTGAGAAGCGAAACATGGAAATCACGTGGCATACCCCACGTGTCTTCACCTCTTTCGGGAGAATGGTAAGAAAGACCAGCTGCCTTGAGCAGTGGGGAAAAGTAAAGCAGATAAAAAACCAAAGAACCAGCAAGCATCAAACAAACACATTCATCCCACTCCATCATCCCTGGTGTCCTCCCCGACACACACATACATAAACCGATGCATCTCACCACTCTAGGTGTCATCTGCTGCCACAACCAAAAGTCTTCATGCCTCCACATATCACAACAGCCATCCAGGCTTATATCATAGCACAAGTAGTAGGAAAACAAAACATCACATCAATGGGCTCTTGGCCCTTTAACAATCAAGAGGGTAACTCAGAACCCTTTAAGAAATTATCAAACAATCAGTTCTTTAATCCATCTCGAATTAACAGGTTTATTATTCATAGGTTCCAAATTTGGGAGACCTATTTAGTAAGCTATCACAATGAATTAAACATGCTTACTACACAAATTTTATTACCATCAAATTACAACTTGAACCAGATTCATTTTAATGCCTCTTTATCTTTATCCAAACAATTATTAATAAAACCCAATTTATATTCTTTACCGATTTCCATCAAGAACCAACATCTAAGCAAAGCAAGAATAGATATCAAACTATCTAGAAAAACAAGAGGCCATAACATATGATCGATATCATATTATTTATCCAGTTAAAATATTTATTATGTCAATTCCATTTTCATCCAGTGGGATTAATCATGCTATCAATACAGTTTCATGTAAAAGAAAGAGAAGCAATGAATCCCCTACCTCGAAGAGTTCTTGACGTTCTTTATCCACACAACGGGTCATGATCCTCCTCTCGCGACAACTTCATCCACCGGAGGATGCCACGGTACGACCGTACCAACCAAACCCCCAAGAAAAACCCCATTAGAAGCATGGATATTACATGCTATAAGATGAAAAGGAGAAATAGGAGAAGATGATCCCCGAAGGAATGATGATAAAACATACCTTATATCAAAGATTGATTGATACAACTTGTTTGCATCAAACAGAGCAGAACCGATCAGAGGAGTAAAGTTTGATTGTGAAACTCCTACGGGAAGGATTGAAAGGGTCTAGAGTCTCATAGTCAAGAACAAAGAGAAATAATAAGGAAGGATGATATCTTGTCAATTTTTGAAGATCTAATGGGGCGACAGTTTAAGATACGTTTAATTTCCCATTAAAAGAAGATCGCATTAACCCATGCAGTTTGACCAAGTAAAAACATCCCGAGCTATAGGAATAATTAATTTTGGAGTTATGGCCTTTGAATTGGCCTTAGAGTCCTTAAAACAAGGCTTTAAATTCATTTTACGTCAAAGGAAAATGCTAAAGGGGTGAAACTTGGGGGAAGCTGGAAACACTATTCACGAACCCAAAATATGGCAAAAGAAAGAATAGGTGACAGTTAAAAGGTCACCATTCTGGAAACACTATTCACAACTCGAAATTTGAAAAAGGAAAGAATAGGCGACACTTAAAAGGTTACCATTCTGGAAACACTGTTCACAAACTTGAAATTTGGTAAAGGAAAGAATAGGTGACACTTAGAAGATCACCATTCTGGAAACACTGTTAACAAACTTGAAATTTTTCAAAGGAAATAATTAGCGACACTTAGAAGGCCACCATTCTGAAAACACTATTCACAAACTTGAAATTTGGCAAAGGAAAGAATAGGTGACAATTAGAAGGCCACCATTCTGGAAACACTGTTCACAAACTTGAAATTTGGAAAAGGAAAGAATAGGTGTTTCTTAGAAGGTCACCGTTCTAGAACCACTGTTTACAAACTTGAAATTTGGAAAAGGAAAGAATAAGTGACACTTAGAAGGTCACCGTTCTAGAAACACTATTCACAAACTTGAAATTTGTCAAAGGAAAGAATAGGTGACACTTAGAAGGTCACCGTTCTAGAAACACTGTTCACAAACTTGAAACTTGGAAAAGGAAATAATAGGTGACACTTAGAAGGTCACCGTTCTTGAAACACTATTCGAAGAACTCAAAATTTGGCAAAGGAAAGAAAAGGTCACTGTTACAGGTTATCGATAGAGGTTACCGTTAGAGGTTACCGATAGTGGTTACCATTAGAGGTTACCGATAAAGGTTACCGTTAGAGGTTCCTGATAGAGGTTATCGTTAGTAGTTACCAATTGAGGTTACCATTAGAGGTTACCAGTAGAGGTTAACGTTAGAGGTTACCGATAGAGGTTACCATTAGAGGTTACCATTGCACTGTTCACAACTATCTACCATTGGAACTGTTCACTGAGCTGGAAATTGGGCAAAGTGTTGGGGATAAGTCATCTTGACATCCCAAAACACCTCAAAACCCATAATTCAACAAAGGAATGGTCCAGAGAGGTCCGGGCCATTACATTAGATACCTCTTAAAACATTCTCGTCCTTGAGAATCCAACACCCACATAAAGTGAAAACGAAATAGGGTCTGAACTACCACCTACCGAGATACCTCTCAAAACAGAGCTAGCCACCAAAAACAAAAAGGGAGTCATCTCATAAACATGAAAATTTCATAACCACAAAAGATACATTGATACATGAAAAGAGTTAAACATCGAACAAATCTGGGCACTAAGCACGTATCTGTGACTCACGTTCCCAGGTACTCTCCTCAAAGCCACTATGTCCCCACAAGACATGAACTAAAGGAATAGAACACCCGTGCAACACCTTATCCTTGCGGTCTTGGATCTCCACAGGTCGCTCCTCAAAGGTTGAATCGCCTTATCTAGAATATATGTGTGTGAATAAACACAAGACATTACAACCCTCTACACACATATATGGTAAAAACTAACCATTGTGCCTACCATCACAAGTATCTACCAAGAGAAGAGAGCGGGGCCCAATGGGGTAGTCATCCATTCATCCTCCCACCAGAATGTTGGGGAAAACACCCCCCAGGGCTCAGAATCCCCGAGGTGTCAGTTTCCCTTATTGACAGGGTGGAGTAGCGTATAGAAACACAAAAAGTACAGAATATACTATATCTCACTACCACACTACGGGAATAACCTATTCTTAGACACAACTGTAGCTAATGTCTCTCAAACTCCAGGCTGCCATTTCTAAGACTAGGTATCCTATAATCACATAAAAAACGATCTTTATTAGATTAATTCATTCACTTTTTATCAGTTCCACTGTATGTTAATTAATTCTTTAAACATTAACCTTTAATAGTTCTACATTAAGTTCTTTTAGTATCACACCCAAAGTAAATGGTCCCTTTAAAAATTACAACCTCATCATTATGTTCCAGCATCTCCATCCCCATGGCTTAACACCATTTATTCAAATATTCATTATAGAATTACTTTCCCATTTCCCGGGAATTCTCGAAAACCATTCTATGCTACTAAACACAAGGGGGGTCAACCTGGTGAGTATATGTACTACTTGTCGAGTCTTTGTCGCCTATAGCAAGAGCGTAGACCCATTCCCCCTTGATAAGCTAAACACGGAAAGCACATGGCATACCCAATGTGTCTTCGCCTCTTTCGGGAGAAGGGTAAGCAAGACCAGCTGCCTTGAGTAGTGGGGAAAAGTAAAGCAGATAAACAACCAAAGAACCATCAAGCATAAAACAAACACATTAATCCCACTCCATCATCCCTGGTGTCCTCCCCGACACCCACATACATAAACCGATGCATCTCTCCACTCTAGGTGTCATCTGCTGCCACAACCAAAAGTCTTCATGCCTCCACATATCACAACAGCCATCCAAGATCCCATCATATCCCAAGCAGTAGGAAAACAAAACATCACATCAATGGGATCTTGGCCCTTTAACAATCAATAGGGTAACTCATAACCCTTTAAGAAATTATCAAACAATCATTTCTTTAATCCATCTCGAATTAACAGGTTTATTATTCGTAGGTTCCAAATTTGGGAAACCTAATCAGTAATCTATCCCAATTAATTAAACATGCTTAATGCGCAAATTCGATTAACATCAAATGACAATAAGAACCAGATTCATTTTCATTCCTCTTTATCTTTACCCAAACAAATATTAATTAAACCCAATTTATGTTCTTTATCGATTTCCATCAAGAACAAACAACCAAGAAAAGAAATCATAGATATCACACTATCTAGAAAAACAAGAGGCCATAACATATTATCAATATCAATTTATTTATCCAGTTAAAATATTTATTATGTCAATTCCATTTCTATCCAGTGGGATTAATCATGTTATCAATACAGTTTCATGCAAAAGAAAGAGAAGCAACAAATCCCCTACCTCGAAGAGTTCTTGATGTTCTTTATCTACACAACGGGTCACGATCCTCCTCTCGCGACAACTGCATCCACCCGAGGATTTCACGTTACGACCGTACCAACCAAACCCCAAGAAAAATCCCATTAGAAGCATGGAAATTACGTGCTATAAGATTAAAAGGAGAAACAAGAGAAGATGATCCCCAGAGGAATAATGATAAAACATACCTTATATCGAAGATTGATCAATACAGCTTGGTTACATAAAACAGAGCGGAATCGATTTGAGGATTAAAGTTTGATTTTGCAACTCCTACAGGAAGGATTGAAAGGTTCTAGCATCTCATAGCCAAGAACAAAGAGGAAAAACAAGGGAGGATGATATCTTGTCCCTTTTTGAAGATTTAATGGGGTGACAGTTTAAGATACGCTTAATTCCCTATTAAAAGCGGATCACATTAACCCATGTGGTTTGACCAAGTAAAAACATCCCGAGCCCTAAGAATAATTAATTTAGGATTTATGGACTTTGAATTGGCCTTATATTCCTTAAAATAAGGCTTTAAATTCATTTTACATCAAAGGAAAACGCTAAAGGGGCGAAACTTGTGGGAAGCTGGAAACATTATTCACGAACCCAAAATATGGAAAAGGAACGAAGTGGTGATAGCTAGAAGGTCACCATTCTGGAAACACTGTTCACAACTCGAAATTTGGCAAAGGAAAGAAAATGCGACACATAGAAGGTCACTATTCTGGAAACACTGTTCACAAACTCGAAATTTGGAAAAGGGAAGAATAGGTGACACTTAAAAGGTCACCGTTCTGGAAACACTATTCACAAACATGAAATTTGGCAAAGGAAAGAATATGTGACACTTAGAAGGTCACCGTTCTAGAAACACTGTTCACAAACTTGAAATTTGGAAAAGGAATGAATAGGTGATGAAGGTCACCGTTCTGGAAACACTGTTCACAAACATGAAATTTTTCAAAGGAAAGAATAGGTGATACATAGAAGGCCACCATTCTAGAAACACTATTCACAAACTTGAAATTTGGAAAAGGAAAGAATAGGTGATACTTAGAAGGTCACCATTCTGGAAACACTATTCACAAACATGAAATTTGGAAAAGGAAAGAATATGTTACACTTAGAAGGTCACCATTCTAGAAACTCTATTCACAAACTTGAAATTTGGCAAAAGAAAGAATAAGTGACACTTAGAAGGTCACTGTTCTGGAAACACTTTTCACAAACATGAAATTTGGAAAAGGAAAGAATAGGTGACACTTAGAAGGTCACCCTTCTGGAAACACTGTTCACAGACTTGAAATTTGGAAAAGGAAAGAATATGTGACACTCAGAAGGTCACTGTTTTGAAAACACTGTTCACAGAACTCAAAATTTGGCAATGTAAATAAATGGTCACCATTAGAGGTTACCGGTAGAGGTTACCGTTAGAGGTTAACTAGAGAGGTTACCATTAGAGGTTACCGATAGTGGTTACCATTAGAGGTTTCCGATAGAGGTTACCGTTAGAGGTTACCGATAGAGGTTACGGTTAGAGGTTACCGATAGAGGTTACCATTAGAGGTTACCGATAGAGGTTACCGTTAGTGGTTACCATTGCACTGTTCACAACTGTCTACCATTGGAACTGTTCACTGAACTGGAAATTGGGAAAAGTGTTGGGGATAAGTCACATTGACCTCCCAGAACACCTCAAAACCCATAATTCGACAAAGGAATGAACCAGAGAGGTCTGGGACATTAAATCTTCAAATTGAGTCTTGAGATTGATTTTTCTAATATATATTTTCTCTTTATTATCATAACCCTGTAACATTAAAGTAGAAGAGGATAAGTGATATTAATTGAAACAAAATTTAATGAATTGGTTGGATGAGAATGAGGTTGACTCTTGACCCATTGTAAATAAAGGCTCCTTGAATATCAAAGAGATTTATCATTCTGGATATATATAGGGGTCATATATGTCCTTGTATAATGGAATCCTCATCCTGATATGTGAAAGAGATGATCAAGTGGAATTATATAGAATAATTCTCTTTATAGTGTAGTTCAGTATAAGAAACCTTAACTTCAAATTCTTGGGGGTTTTAAAAATCCTTTATGAGGGCTTCTAGAAGGGCTTTTTACCGATTTTGAGAATCCAAAATCGACAAAATTGGCCTGAACTAGGGATAATTTCTTCAAAATATCATAATTATGGTTTAAATGTTTTCACATAAAAAGATGGGGTAATTATTTTTTAGTTTATTTAGGAACTAAATTAATTTATGTGATTGATCATCCCTTGGAAGAGGAGCTGAGGTTTCTTTTTCTCTCGGTGGATTAGGTCGACTAGGTTTATCAGCACATTGATGCTGATTGGGAGATGAAATATCCTCTAAGTGGTCTTCCAGGGAGATCGTGTTAGGGTAGAACCTATAATGTGTGGGGGAACATCCTTTTTCCTTATTATCTCACTAGAGAGATCTCCCATGAGTTTCAGTCACATAGATGGTTCGAGCAGGGATGTGGTTAGAGTAGTGAATCCTGGTACGATTGTGTATTCTTCTGTATCCTTGACCTGAAAATCATATTCACCCAATTCACCTATAAAATTTAGGTAATTCAATTTAATAAACACACTCATAATATGAGAAGGGATCTATTAAGTGAATAACATTAATAGAACCCAAGATTAACTTCTGTTCAGATGGAGATTGTGTGTGGTGGGTTGACTCTTATTGTACCATTTGGTTTGGTGGTTCCCATGCTTCTAGGACTATAGGAATGAAATATTCTATATTAAAATCTAACATTGGACTTGTAATAGGAACATATTTTTGTGTTTTTTACTTTCTCTTCTTGCCACATAATTTTTTAAGACTAACTTTTAGGGTACTGATATGTCAAGGGAGTCGGCTATGTTGTAGCCAAAGCGGACAAGGTCATAGTTGTTTATTTAAAATGTTTTCAGGGGATATAATGAGTCTTTTTGATCATTTTTATGACCATATAGACATTGAAATTTTGTATAACATTTCTGTTAACTTCCTTCCATTCATTGTCTTCTTCTAGATCAGTGGTGGAAACACATGCTACTTGAGAAGGTGGCCTGCACAACTTCACTTTCCTAGAGTCCATGATCTTTTACAAGATATATTTGAAATTAAAACATTAAGTGGGGTTGTTCCCCAATTATTTATGGAAGGGGAAATGGTTTGGGAGGTCTTTATCACTATCCTTGTTAGGCTTATTGGTCTTTGGAAATTTGACCAAGTTGTTTTCTAATGACGAGATGAATTAGTTAAGGACATGGTCACTTCTAAAAGAACATACATTATTATTCATCTCCTAAAACTATTTTCACCACTTCTATATTTGATCATCCTAATGAGGCATATGTTTTTTCTAATGACCGGGATGCGGAACTGCACGATATGGTGCCGTATTTGGAGTGGGAGAGGGTGTCGGGGCCTGCTTATGCATAATAGTGTAAACCTATACTTTCCCCATTATCATTCCTTTAGTTGAAGGAATTAATCAAGACTTAGACTTGGTTTTTTGTGATGGAGTCTTATACTCTTCAGGAAATTGAGACAAGGTGCTGAAACCCTCATTTTTATTTCACAGGGATAAGTGGCATGTAAAACACATTGTGGAGATTCACTATAAATATGGGAAACTGGTCTTCTTGAGGAAGTTATAGGTTTAAGGAGTATGTTAATCCATTCTTTAAAGCAATGAATTCTGGGTCTCTCCCATTTTCTTGATGTTATTGAATTCAGAGTTTCAGAACTCTTTTATTACATAATGTTGAGTTGAACTGGAAGAGAAAATTTTGACAGAGGTCTTCTGACCCTGTAATTTATTGAGTTAGCAAGCCGGTACACCATACAAAGACCGGTACCTGTATTGATTTTATGAAGCACCTAGAATTAACATCTTCTTTTTGTTTAGGGGTCCCCATCATGGGATCACATAGAGTCACAAAATGTGTAAAATTCTAGTATGGGTCCCTTGAGATATTGAAAATTGAAAATGTAGGATTCCTAAAGTTTGGTGGTGGAAGTGTCAGATCAACCCATTCAGGGTAAGGATTATTCTCTAGTTGTATTGGTTAATTTCATTCCTCCATGTATTCCAATAGAGACATTATAAACTCAATGGTATTTATGAGACATTGAGAAATGTCTGGTTGAGTATGTTCTTGAACATGGGAAGCAGCTGGTAGGGCTATTTGTGGCAGCATTAATGGTATATACTATGGGTAGCCTATAGGACCAGGCCTGTAAATATATTCCAGACCATGTTCCAGCTATATACCTAATTAAGGAAACTATTTATCTGTACCCATGGGGTCCAAATATATTTTTTTTGGTACCCTACATTGATCACATGTTCCAGTTCTACTTCAGTCATTGTGGCGAACACTCTCTGTCAAGGTACATTGGTTGGGAGTGCAAGGTGAGGCTATTCTTGTATAACATATCCAGCAGGAAGGATACCTTAGCTTAGTTAAACATTGAGTCTCCTAAATTCTATCATCACTTCATATTTTTGATCAAATACTTCTTCAATTTTGAGGGGTCCAAAAATTTTAGGGAGTAGGTGAGGTGAAAACTTACCTTTTCCATTTTCATTGTTTGGTGATCACCGAGCATGTAGTGGTAGAGTGATTAAGGGAACTTCCAGATTTAGGGTGAGCCTATGGTTCATGGTTGCACACCTCCTTCAATAATTTAGGTGTTTACCACATTATGAACCAAAACATGCTTCTCTAGATCCTCCTCTAAATTTTCCTCATGTTCTATTTGATGATATTCACTGATGCATAGTGACTTTTAGGCACTTTTTCATTATCTGGGCAAGAATACTATTTTCTATTCCCTCCACAAGGCATTTTCCTCTTCTTTTCTAATTCTTTGAGATCCATTTGGAAGATGATAATATAAAGGGAATATCCATTTAGTTTAGTACTGTGTGTTCCTAATAAGGATATCTAACCACAATATTGGACAAATTAAGAGGATTTATTCTGCAACGTTCTCCCTAATTGAGATAAAAATGAATTACATCGAGGAATAGGTTGCTAAGGTAAAAAATACCCCATCCCTAGGGGTAGGGTCTATTCCCGTTCCACTTTTACAACTCTTCAGGGTTGGTTTGCAGAACTCGATTGTTGTGTTAAAATATCCCCTAGACCTATGATATAGGGTTCCTCCTTGATTATAGTGGATTCTAATCTCATGGATACCCTTCTGATTTTATGAAGTTTTGTTTGACCATTGGTTGGGTCCATCATTTTGTATGCACCTAAATTACCCGATTTCAAAGATCATTGCTCTATTTATGACATTTTTTCAATCATATGACTAACTTACCTTAAGTGGGAGGATTTCTTTATATTTTTAGATGCCTGATGTAAAAGTATTTCAATATATTTCTCTCTTCTGGCCCTATGTTGGTGAGATTTGGTTAGGGTCTATTTTTGTTGATCATATCATCGGTTGTGAGTAGAGTCTATTTTTTGATGTTGGACTTAGGGTATGACATTTCATGATACCACCTTTCGGCGGATTTTCTAGTTTGGGAGAACAGTGAAATGTAACACTTTGTGTTCACCCTACCCTATAATATGAACACCAGATGGGGGTATTTAAGATTAGTTATCATAATAGTTTTAATGCGATGAGGAATTCACATTTAAGGGATCTTTGATTTTTCTTTAACATTGGATATCATGCATCCAGGATAACCATAAAGTCATTTTGGAATTAAATTCCATCTATTCCCTTGAAAATACTTTGATACTTGTTATAGGGTAATAATTTTTCTATTAAGTGATGAAGAGTGTTCCAGATATTGAGGCAGATGTAATCCACACAATACTCTTACAATACCTTTGGAATGTTGTATTGAGGGGTGGATAAAGGCCAAAAAATGATTGGTATATCTCATTTAGCCAACTGTTTCTTCATGTTTAGCATATCTTATTCATCTTTTCCTAGAGCTTCCTCAACCTGGTCCAACCTGAGCAGACACCTCTTTGCTACGTTATTATAAATATAAAGATTTGTAGGGGATTCCTTTTTCACAGTGGAAGGAAGGAGGTCCAAGGGTGGCTCATTTAATGACCATAAAATTGGGATATCTTATGCCTAAGAAATGATTTCACTTATAAATTACAAGGAATCAGGCATGATTGGCCTTGTTTTACCAATTTCTTTTCCATAGGATGAATTTATCATAATTAAATTTCCAAGGGGAATACCATTTTGACAAAACGAAACACTACTACAGAGATAAATTTCAAAGTGAATTACATCATGGGGAGGAATTCCATGGTGAATTCCAGTAAGGGGAAGAACCTCTTTCTATTTGATCTTCTAGATATGCTGAGGGATATCATGACTCTCATCTGGAGATGGGATCTCAAGACCAATCAGATTATGAACAAGAAGTAAGAATTCACGGTGAAGTGTCTAGGGAAGATCTTCAGAATTAATGCTATTGTCCCCATAATTTGGTAACGGGGGAGTAGGATCTTGAGCTACCATAGGAAAACATATGAGGGCTTCAAGAACTACTACATTGATTAGAGCAGGATTGTAGATCAACTATTCATTTTATAGTGTTCTCTAGTGTGGATTATTTTTGGTTTCCTTATTTCAAGAGAATGGGGAAACTTGCTGGGGAAAGTGGTTTTCATATATAGTATCTCTCTTTACTAGCTCCCATGTTTCTGTTAGAATTTGTTGACAAACGTCTGAGTATTTGGCAGGGGTTTGTGGCTACCATAGAGTGTCCTTTGGAATAAGTTTTTTACCTCATTTTGGAAGATGTTTATGTTCCAGATCTAGTTCTCTATATATCATGGGGTAGTTTTCCACATGACCCACCTAGATGCGGGTGGAGGTATGTGTCTACATTGAAGTGACATGATGATGACCCACTCCACTTATGGGGATAGAGCTATATGTTTGTCTCTCTATCACAAATATTGTCACTATTAAGATTTCTTATATGGTTTATATATTGTTGGAAGGTATTTCTATCTAACCTTTCACCATTTTCAGGATATTTTTTGTTCCTTCAATGACTAAAATGGGGGTATATTCCTATTCCGCATCTTGAGAAGGGGTATGTGCCTGCTTCTGTCTTCCATTTCCTACCAGTGGATACTGAGAGTACTCATTCATGGGGTTATAGAGTTGGGTATTCCATCTATTCATCACTAGAAATTTCTATCTAACTTCGTTAGGTTCTTCTAGATAAGGATTCTAAAGGCTTGACAAATGTGGGATGGTGTGTGCACCTACTCATGGGTTTCTTCCAAATTTTACTGACAGATTTCTTCTAATGTTGCTAGAAGAATCTTCTAGAATTATTGGATGGTGTGGGTAGGTGTAAATTCCTACTCATTGTGTGCTGAAAGATTTAAATATTGGTATTCCATGGATGATTCTAGTGGTTAGCTATATTCGAGTAGGTGTGTGTCTATTCTCACATGTAGTTTTCCACCAAATTTGATTGGTGGGATTCTCTGGAGAGGCCATAAGTGTGGACCTACTCACTATTGACCTTTTTTACCTCAATGGGAAGTTTTTAATGATTGATTTTGGATAACCAGGGAATGACTATCGAGTATGGAACCCTAATAATTCTAAGGGTTCACTACCATGTAGAGTTGGGGGTGTCTAATTCTAGAAATATACCTTTGGAAGGACCCCTATGTCTTATGTATGAGTCCATATGCGGTCTCTTGATCCATATATCTATGATAATAAAAGAATTGGTTGTCGTGTTTTGAGTTTAAGCTCTTAAAATAGTTGAAGATTACAATAGGTGGCATCTAGTTCCGGACCACGGTTCATTGCTGATTAAATGACCGGTGAGGCATTATGATCTAGAGGAACTTCTTGGAAGCCTCTAGGTTTGGGATGGTACAATTCTAGTGGTACTCCCAAACCAATACATTAGAGACCTAGCTTGGAAGATTCTAGTTCATGGATGACATCATCTTCTTAGATGAGTACCCAACATGTATGGTAGTTAGGACATAAATTCATGATAGTTGGTATGATTCCATTTGGATTGAAGGGATTTCTTATTGGAAGTTCTTGAAATATAGGTGAAAAAAATATAATAAACCCCCCCCAAAATCATAATCTCATTAAATAAAAAAATGAACAATTGGTTTTATTTCTTGGACCTATTTTATTTTGAGAGAGAAAGGGAACCGAAAAGTGGGTGACACCATCATCTTGGTTAAGGATTCATGTCAGGTTCATAAAGTTTTGTTTCTTCATGGAATTCCATATGGTGTTAGAATGTTTTTTTTGTGTTGGTGTAAAAAAAATTCATCAAACACATTTACCCTCATTATTTTCAGGCAGTTTCGAATGGGTTTTATTCATGGTACTGGAAACACACAATGATTATTATATACATGATGACTCATGGACCTGCTTACCAAAGGCAGGAACTTACTAGAAATTTTTTCTGATGATACTTAAGAACTAAAATTAGTTTAGAGGATGGGAGGTTGGGATCATTGAACCCTTTTGAGGTGAACTATTTCCAACTTTGATACTCTCTTATATATTTTAGACATATTTTTGAATCCTTTATTACTACCCAAGAATATCATAAGCCACCCATGGATTAATAATAAATTATTATCTTATGTAGAGATTAAAATAATCTTTATGTATATGAGGTTTTTAATCGATGGAGTTATCTGTATGTGTTTTGGGTTCTCTATCAATGGTACCCTTTTTTTATCAAATTAGAGATTCATTTATCATTTACTATCAGGAAGTTGGTTTTAATCCATGTAGTGGGGTGATCTGAAGTTTATCATCATATAGGGATATGGGAATTATTTTTATGTTGGGATCATACCCTTTAGATGGGCTTTCTATGTATCCTTGTGAGAGGAATCTGAACCTATGTAGTTTGGTTCCACTTAACGGGACACATCATACCTTTTAAGGTCATGTGATAAGGACCAAACCATGAAGTTTAAAATCATGAAACATGAAAATATATGTGAAAGGTTTCTAGTAAAATTTTGGTATGGGACTTATGCTAAAGAATCTTAAGAGACCCGAAAGCGATGTAGACTCCCAAATTGATTATGAACTTACTCGGAATGTCGCCCAAATGGAATAGGGTTGATATTGGTTGATTGAGTTTCGAAGTAATGGATGTTTCCTATTTAATACATTTGGATGGGAATCAAATAAAACATAGCTCAGTTGTGAGGACTCATGCCTATGGAGTCCCTTTGAAGGTTTGTCTCATAGGGGAATATGGCCCTTTGATAGGATCGAGTTGGGGCTTACTCTTAAGGACGATTCCCTTGTTCATTTTAGAGGTTTGGTTGGGGCTTATTCCTAAAGGGGATTCCCTTTTTTAGTTGGTTCTTATACTTGGAATGATTCCCAAAAGTTTAGATTTTTGGGATTATACAATATAGTATGATTCCCTTAGGTGAAAGGTTTAGGATTATATCAAGTAGGAGACCCATGAGGTTTGGGATCATGTAAATACCATGATCACCACCAAACCATAATCCCATTAAAGTCACACTCAATATGAGAAACAAGAGGAAGTTAAATATTTGAGAAACCACAAAATATGATTTTCCTAAAGGACAGATACATGCCCTTGAAAACCCATGCCCGTGGAGTCCCTCTGAAAGAAGGTGAGAGGAATATAAAAAATGATTCTCTACCAAAACATGCATCAGACTATGTGGATGTCATGGTTGTAGCTAACCTTTAATGCCACATGATTCATTCTTGAATGCGAGAAAGAGGAAGTAGAAGATTCGATAAACCACATGACCCCCTTCTGTTGGTGGAAGAGGTCAGGGTGACAGGAGAATAAGAAATGGCCTTTATGTTCATGTTCCCTCCCATCATTTTATCAAGGATAGTCATTCTTGACTACCCATATGGATACAAACCATGGGCATGGAGAAGGAGGAAATAGTGAAGCAGTAGAGTTACTGCATGAAAGGCTAGGAGATTACTCTTGGGGGGTTTCCCTAAATTAGTTGCTGGGGAAGATAGGAGAATGTCATTCCATGTCAAATGGAGCCTGATTCTCTCCCTCAATACATATAACTGGATTACCCTAGTTGCAGAGATGACATGGTAAGAACAAGGTTCTAACCCTTATCTTTATAACTGAGAGATCTCTGACTCTGTCCCAATGGCCATTGTATTCATGACTTAAGGTTTTCATACTCACATGAACCTTAAGGACCCTACCCATTGGGTAAGACAAGTGAGGTACACCTCTAACCAAATAAAGGAATACCCAAATGGGAGACATAGTGGGGTGCCTCATACCATGATTTTGAACGTCCCAGGGCTTTGGTGAAGGTTTCAATTTGGTCCTTCTTAGACGAGGGATTTAGAGGAAGAATATCCCTATAATTGGTGGCTTTGAATAAGGATTAAGATGTGGATCATATAGGGTAGATGATTAGAGATCCAATGGTATCTCATTTAGGGTATAATAACATCGAATGGAAGTGATTTATAGAGTTATGTATGCATGATTTGAATGTTTTTTGAGAAAAAAACCACCTGGTTTGAAGGTTTTTAACATATTTTCCTATAATGGGATTCATATGGAGCCATTTGGATTCTTGAGTATAAACTATTGTTATAATAGAATTGGACCAGTGGAAGATGTAAATCCCATATTCATTTGAAGCCCATTGAGAATTCTCTCAAAATTTATTCAAATTTATGAATGTTCTACTCAGATTGACCATCAATTTGAGGGTGGTAATCTGTAATGAATTTTAAATTATTATTTAGTGCATGTTGGAGTCTTTTTCAAAACATGGAGGTAAATATAAAATCTCAATCAAATACAATCAATAATTATTATTCATGCATGCTTACCACTTCTCTGATGTATATCCATGAAAATTGATTGAGTGATAAGTCCTATCTAATTGTAATAAAGCGAGTTATCTTTTTTATATTATCCACAATAACCCATATTGTATTATTTCCTTTGGATTTTTTCAAAAGTCCACTGACAAAGGCCATAGTGGTGTTTTCCTATTTATATATAGGTGTGGGCAATATTTGAATCATTCCCTTATACCTTTTCATTTCATCCTCCACATGCTAACATACCATACAATTTGATGTATATTCAGTGATCTCTTTATTCATATTTTCCCACCAATAGTTCTCTCATAGATCTTGATACATATTTTTACTCCATGTATGAATAGAGAAGGTTGAACTATGTGCATCATTAAATAGATCTAAATTTATCTCTTTATTGGATGGTACACATAGTTATTACCCAAATTTTAAAACTCACTCCTCTTTGTTTTTGAACTTTGAGGACCTCCCATTTCATATAACTTCAATTTTTTTTTCTGAGTTTCAACATCATCTCTTTGAGCATTCTTTATCTTCTCAAAAAGGGATAGTTGAGTAATAATTTTTGATTGGAATGATTAAAAACCTGCCTGTATGATTCCCATATCCATCCATTTCATATCAAATAATATTGGATCCCTCTCAATTCTCATCATTGATAAAGTTAGATGATCCTTTCTACATAGACCATCTTACACTTTATTCACTTTACTAGGATGATAATGGATTGAGAATTCGTAATACTTGATGAGATATAACCATCTTAATTGGTTCATATGAATACCCTTCTATGTTAATATATATTTGAGTCTCTTATGATCAGTATATATCTCACACTTCTCCCCATAGAGATAATGCCACCAAATTTTCAATGCTAAGATCACAACTTCCAATTCTAGATCATGCATGGGATATTTTTTCTCATGAAATTTCAACTTCCTTATATTAAGCTATTAATTTATCATTTTTCATTAGTATATATACTAATCCCTTCTTTAAAGAATCATTTTATACCACAAAGAGTTCCCCACTTGTTGGTAGTGTAAGTAATGGTGCACTGATTAGCCTCTTTTTTAACTCATTGAAGAAGTATTCACATTCACTGGCCTAGTAAAAATTTACTCCCTTTTGATTTATCATGGTAAGTGGGTTTTTAAATATCAATAAGTTCCTCAAAAATCATTGGTAATACCCATCTAGACCTGGGAAACTATGGATCTCCATTATAGATGTTGGTCTGGGCCACTCTTCAATTTCCATTATTCAATAAGGGTCTACAAATATTCCTTTATTGGTGATAACATTCCCCAATAATGATAGTTCCTCCATCCATAATTCACATTTACTATAATTTTCATATAGATCCTCCATTTTAAACGTCTTTAGCACAATATTCAAATGATACCTATGTCCATCCTTGCACTTGGATTATATCAAAATATAATATATAAATACTACCACAAATTTGTCAAAGTAATATTAAAATTTTATATTCATTAATACCATGAATGTTTTTGGAGTATTAATGAGTCTTAAGGTAATCACTGTGAACTCATAGTGTTCATACCTCATTTGAAAGTCTGACTTGGGAATATCTTCCTTCCTCACCTTTAATTGGGGATATCCCGACTAAAGTTCCACCTTAGTGAAATACTTAGCCCCATGTAGTTGATTGAAAAAGTGATATATCTATAGTAAGGGATACTTGTTCTTTATCATGATTTTATTGAGCTCATGATAATCAAGGTAGATGTGCATTGATCCATCTTTCTTCTCAATGGAGAGGACTGACATACCCCACGATGAAGCACTTAGGCATATAAAACCCTTTGCTAGATTCTCTTGTAACTAGTTTTTCAGTTCTTCCAACTCAATGATGGACATCTTGTAAGAAGTATTTTTTTAAAGGTGATGACATGAATTGGTTTCCCAATCCATGCCCCCAGGGAATTTATTAAAAAATAAAACGTTACAATACAAGCACGAGGTGTAATGCACTTACACCAGTAGGAAATTAAAGATTACAAGATAAATCTTTAAGCATACCAATGTCAAGGAGGGAACAAGTCCACATTAGATCGCCAACATATAGCAGTGCCTAATGATCTTCCAAATCCATCCATCTCAAATATTAATCTTCAACTTCTAGTGATTAAACCAAACATGGGAAGAAGCTCTCTGCATCTGGTAGCCTCACATCAAAGACAACAACCATAAAATTAAGCTGCATCTATGTCCAGAAACTCCACATTAAAAGACATCAACACCATGAACCGGTGAAGCATAGAAGCATCAATCTTAGGGATCTCTTCAACACCAGGCTTCACCATCGACAATTATGAAACTGTTTCAATGCAAACTCAAGCCAACAAAACAGTGAAAGAAAATAGATTCAAATCTGTTTAAAAAAAGCCCAACTGGAAACTGGATAGTAGGAAACAGATGCTAAGATGAGCAGAACTATATCGAGAAGTATTCCACACTGAATTCCACCAAGCAACACTAAAAAACAGCCCTGTAGACCAGAAGAAATGTAGAACAAAAGATCCAAACCAACCCATCCAAAGCCAGAAAGAACCAGAACCATTAACAGATGTAGCAATGTCAAAACACCTCATTGGTCTTCATCCAAACAGTTGCTAGTAAATGTTTCCAACATTTGGACAAAAAGGGATACCCAACCAATGACATAAAATTTCATGTAAAAAACTTCATAAGCTCCAAATTCTCATTCTCAAATAAGGGGACTGTAAGAGAAGTCAAAATATTCTGCATGAGAGTTCCAGCAGTAAACTAGGTTTCCAGAGAGGAAAACCAAAAAAAAACTAGAGATCAGTTAGATGTCAAAGCAGGATCGATAGGAAAAAAATGATATAATGCATAATCAGAATAGTCAAAACCAGAAAAACCTCAAAGAATCAGGAACCAACAATAATTTCCAAGGTATTTCCTTAAAATTGAAGTTTGGGTATTTTTTAAATTCCTCAGCCACTCTAATAAACATCCTTTTTCTAATGTCAAGATAATAATTGGCAGTCATTTCACCATTTTTATATTTTTGAAAGGTAGCTTTTTCATTTTCCTAAAACCAGGAATCAAGTTACTTTGAGAAATCCAATTGCTCTTCATATTGATAGGCATCCCTATAGGCAGGATCATTTTCTTCATCCTCACTTGAGGAAGCTTATGATTCAGAACAATCAGAAGATTGTGAGGATTCAGGTAAGGGTTCAAGAGGTACAGGTTGTGGAGGGACTTCATTATCAATAATCTTGGCAGAAAATGATCTCGTGATAATAGTCCGCTCCCTAATGGCATTGTCCCTATGTTTTCGAGTTTTCCTAGATTTTTGGGTGATGAATCCATCAGAGTCAACTATAGATTTTTTCTGTTTTTATCCTTCAAATGAAAATCCTCCTCCACTTGAGAGATCTTATCAACATCTTCTTGTAAAGGCTCATCATATTCCACCTGTAAAGCTTCATTATTCTCATGGCCCTCTTCATTAGTCTCATGACTCTTAGGTATGGTATGAGGGATAACATTTTCACAAGGATTGGCCAATTGAGGATTTTAATCATCCTTGGAGTTCAAGGTGTTACTGCTATTCTTAGGGATGTCAATCTAGTCAGCAGTCATCACTTCTGGAGAAATCTTTTCAACCCAAATCGACTTGAAGTGGGGCAGGGGGCGAGGGGGATGTCTTTCAATTCCACATCCTTTTGTGGTTTGGGAAATTCTAAAGCATGTCTTACAAAAGTCTGGGGCATTCTCAAAAACTACATCCTATATAAACCCATTCTCCTCGCTTTGAATCCAAAATCTCGAAGGCAATTATTGAGAAATATCAATTTATGTGCATATCCTTGCAAATGAGGGGTGTTTCAGGTTCAGTGTAGCATTATCAAGTTTGAGAGGCTGACCAAATAGTCGAGCAATAGAGATTAGAGCATTCTGTTTGAAGAGGTGAAGAGGCAGACCCAGAAATCCAAGCCAAATGGGAACAATAGGGGGCTCATCATCAAAATTAAAATCAGGCAACCATTTAAAAACTTTCATGAAAGAACCCCCAAAAGACCACGAACCACGAGTCCAAAATCTATAGTATTCATTATCCAATGTAAATTGAAACAGAACATGTAAGGAGTTCAAGAGTCTGATATGGAAGTTTGCAAATCCTATGCTTTCCATGGTTTTGCGAAGGGATGTCTATGGTTGTGAAGAGCAATTCCCCTTTCTCAACAATTGATGATGGGTTAGTATAAATAAAGCCAAACCATGCCTAATATAGAATCAAAATTCACCAAAGGATGTAAGAAAATATTTTATGGGAGGTTTAGTCCACAAACATTAACTAGGGAGGAGTTATATACATTGGATGCAATAATTTCCCCATTCACTATTCTCAAAGATAACTCAACCTTCATATTTTTAGGTGATGTTTGAATAGTTCTACTAAACTTTAAATATATGAAAGAATGAATAGAACCAAAATAAAATAGTAACTTATCTATTCTTGGATGAATAACTATAGTAACTATCACCACATCATTTTCAGGCTCCACCTCAGTAGTAGTGATACCATATGTCTTTACTTTCTTACATGAATGTTATTGTCATTGATTTCCACTAAAGAGCCTTGGTTTAGGGAATTTTCTCAAATAATTCATATGTTACTTATAGTTGAAACATTGCACTACTAGATGGGCATTGATATGAACCTCCCTCTCATCTTCAATATTATTGGTCTTCTTCAAATCCCTTCAACAATAATTATCCTAATTACTCTCTCTTCCACATTTGAATCATCTCTAGATTCCTTTTATACAGTTCCTAGGATGCTTCTTCCCACACTTTTGACATGTGGGATGATTGATTTTCTTTCCTTCATGAGATTTATCTATTGATAATACCATATTAAAATCCATTTTCTTCTTTTTATGTTTAATCCATTGAGAACACTGAGAGTCACTAATCTCTAAATGAACTATTAGGTCACATAGTACAATCTTTTCATAGCTTTCAAAGTATTGAATGACTAAGGATTTTTGTAGACTCGTCTTTAATCTAATTAATCTAATAAATAAGTGATCCCCATTACTTTATTTTTCATGAAAAAGATTAAGGAATATCATGAAATCCTTGTAAATTTTTCTTCATACACCTTGATTGATTCATCTTCCTTTTTCTTCAGTTCTAGGAACCCCCTCTCCATCTTAAAATAGGGTGTTCAAGGAAAATATTTATGGATCAATATTTTCTTGAATCCTTCCCAATCCATGTAATCAATTTACTACTTATACTTTGTTGTTTTATCACTTTCCACCAATGATGAGTGATGTGGCTCTATTTTTGTATAGTTTAGCCACATCTTTTTACTTAATTTTTAATGATTTAATCAATTATTTAATCACTTTATGCTAAATATTTGTACTTTTGTATTTTTACAATTAAATTTGTCAAATATTCATTTTTTATAACATTTTATGTAATTATGGGCCCTTAAATAGTTGATTTATACCTACTTTGTTTTTAATATAATTAATTTTCAATTTTTTTATTTAACCTATATTTGTTTATTTTATTTAATTTTTCATTATTAACAATTATTGAGTTTGGTAATTAATTTAATTTTAATTTTTAAGTTTATACAACTTAGTTACGGCTTGCCAGACTACCGGTAGCTTAGCTACCGATAGCAGGGTTACATTTTCTCTACCGGTAGCTAGGTTACCGGTACTGTCTATCAGTGACCTTGCATGTATGGCTGACCATTGTCACCGATACTCTTTACTATAGGTAACTCTCATTTAACTATTACGGTAGCCTTTAAATTCTACCGGTGAGCTCTTAAGCGGTGGGTATTTAGTTTGGTTAATTTAATTCTGCTTAACTTTATAATAGTTAATATCTATTTAAACAATTATTTAATCAACGTAATCTTTTTTAATTAACTTAGACTTTGTTTTAATAATTAATATTTTAACTTAGTTACTTTAGAATAGGTTAACTTTATTATTTAATTAGTTCAATCCTCCTGCTAATCACTTAAGTATATAATATGTGTTTTAAAGTAAATAAAATGGTTCGCCTTAAATTTTATTAGTTCAATTAGTTAATTAATTAATTAATTAAGAGTTTTTAAACATTAATTATATTATTTTATGTATTCATATTGAATTTTAATTCATGTTATAATTTTCTTAGTCTACCGGTGAGGTAGACGAGCTCTAACGGTGACCCTGCGCTAGTCTTACCTCACCAATATCGTTTTCTCACCGATACAGCTCCTTCAATCGATATCCTTGCTACCGGTCTGCACCTCACTGATAATTCTTTGTATCGGTAGCCTGAGCTCTAACGGTGACCCTTTGCTGTAACAACGAGCTTTTGAATTCAAACCTTTAATATTTATTCCTAACAGTGATCCCTTCACCATTACCTTTTCCAAACTATAATTGCATTGATATAATTTAATTATTAATTTAATTTTATCTATTAATATAAATTAACTTCATTAATTTAATAATTTAGTTTTCTGCTTAAAAGATTTAGGATTAGTTGCTAATATAACATAATTTTTATTTTTAGTGCTATCTAATTAATTAATTTTGTTGTTTTAAACTTTTAAAATAAATTAGGTTTTATGCAATTTAACTTCTTATTACAATTAACTATTTTAATTCTGTTGTTTAAATTCATTCTTTAATTTTGTATAATTTAATCTTGATAATAAATAAATTAGTTAATATTTTAGTAGTGTTTTAGTTTTGTTGAAATTTTATTTGTTTTAAATAAATTAATGATTTAACCATTTAATTATTAGTCTAATTAATTCTTTATTTGAGTTTTAGTTCAATTAATGTCTGGTGGTGTATTGTGTATTTGTTTCTACCAGTAGCTCAACGTTACTCTCCACACCCTATCGGTAGCCTAGATACCGATAAATGACCTCACTTCCTTTTCTTCCAACCTCACCGATATTTTTCCTACTCACGCATCCATATTTCGCAGCTACTGATAGTCCTCTTTTCCTATCCTCACCGATAATATCCTTCTATCGGTAGCTACTGATACATCCCCCGCACCTCACCGTTTCATCTCTACATATCACCCTTCCTCTCGTTATCTCATCCCCTACACAAGAACCACACTCGCCGCAAGGAGGAGCTATGTCACCGCTGTGAGGAGAGGGACAAAGTTGTTCGCCGCTGAAGGAGCTCGTGTCGTTGCTGCCTCATTTGAGCAGACCACCGTTGCTTCTGGTTTCGAGCAGCCAAGTCGTGGGAGGAGAAATATTTTTGTGCCGTCGTGGAGTAGGAGGTCACGTAGAAGCAAGGAGGAGCCGAACCCGAAGCCATCCGCCGCTGAGCAGAGGTGAACCAAGCCGAGCCGCACTACTGCCTCATGCCGTAGCTGCTGGATTCCGCGGGCCACCGGGTTCAAAGGAGGAGGGACGCTGTGTGAGGAGCCTGTTGTGATGTTGTTTATGAACCTGCACCATGCCGAAGAACCTGCAGAGTAGCGCTAGAGCTGAGGCCGAGGTAGGATAAGGGTTCTTTTTGCGCCGCACCTAGTTGAACCAAGCTGCAGTGGAGGTCGCCGGTTTTCAGGAAGAAGATGCTAGAAACCCTCCCCCACCCCTGTTGTGCGCTGAATTTGGGGGAGGAGGAAGATTTAAAAAAAACTTAACTTCAACTAAATTAAAACTTAAAAATATAATAATAAAAGTTAAGTCAAAAGAAAAAAATAAAAGAAAAAGTTAAAGTAAATGTTAAATTTTAAATAAGTCAATTTAATCGAATAAAATTTAGTAAAATTAATAAACTTAAACAATCATATTATTAATAACTAAATAAATTATTAATTAAATTTCAAAGATAAGTTAATAATGAGTGTTAATAATAAGTTAATAATAATTAAATATATTTTTTATAGTATAAATTATTTAATTTCAAATTATAGAGTACTATTATTAATTTTAAAAAACAATACTTAAAACTTAAGTAATAATTTTAATTACTAAATTAAAATTAACTAATTAATTAGTTAAACTAAAAATTTAATTTCTTTAATAGTAATAATAAAATTATTAATACAATCTAAATTACTAAATTTCTAATTACTTATTCATTTATGTTGTTTAATTTTAATGTTTTAGTTTAATTTGATAAACTTAAAAAAATTAGTATTTAGTATTTATTTCTATATAGCATTTGATAAATTTATGATAATAATTTATAAAAGTAAATTATAATTATTAAATAAGATAATTATTAATCTACTTAAGTTAACTTGTAACAAGTTATCTAACACTTAACTTAAAAAAATATATATAACAATAATAACTTAGTTTTCTTTACGTTTTCATTTATTTATTTTTCTTATCTAACTTTGCAGGTTCATCTGTCACGACCCGTCCTCGGGGCTCGTGCCGTGACTACCCCAATCCCACCTTCCATAGGCTAGGGGCGGGCGACTAGCACCATGGCGTAAATCCCAACAAAAAGGGAAGGCATTTCCTTTGAAAAGTAAACAAGCACCACAGAGTAAGCAAGCGGAAAAGTAAACACTAAGTAAAAACTGTACAAGCTGTGCTGAAAGAAAAAGGGGCCGGAAATACAAGCCCAACTGTAAAGTACAACTGAAAGGAAAAACAGCAACTGAAAGGAAAAGCCGCAGCGTCGAGCCTTCCTCTGGAAGCCCCACCTGAAGGGTGGGTATAGATAGCCTCCACTGCTCCTCGGGTCCACCTGACCGCTCCGAGTACGTCATGCCCAGTGGTCCACCTCCAGGTACCATCCTGCTCCGCACGCCTCCACCACGATCAGCGCTGTCTCTCGTCTGCAACCAACACAACCTAGTGCGGGCATAGCCCGTTCAAGGGTGAGTATAAGCTACTCAGTAGGGACCCCGAGACCCCCGAAGGTCTCCCGAAATCCACAAAGGATAATCCACAAAGGAAAGGTACAATCACGAAGCAACATCTGACACGGCTTAGGTATATGCCCATACATATACCTAAGTCATCAATTCTCATTCGGCTCCAACGTCCGAGCCCAAGCACAACCCAGTCCACACCGGAAAGCAAAACGTAAACCCACACAGGATAGCACAACACAATCCACAAAGGAGAGTAAATAGTAAATCCACACAGGATAGCTCAACACAATCCACAAAGGAGAGTAAACAGTAAATCCACACAGGATAGCTCAACACAATCCACAAAGGAGAGTAATAAGTAAATCCACACAGGATAGCTCAACACAATCCACAAAGGAGAGTAAACAGAAGATTCAGCTCACACAGGTATAATTCTTCGGATGACGATAAAGATGATCACTGATCCATCTAAGTCGTCGGACCCACAAAGGATCAATAGGTAACTAACCCTCGCAAGACCCACACAGGATCGGGCCCACACAGGACCTGTAGGCGCTGGCTCACACAGAACCGCTGAGCGCTGACCCACACAGGATCGGACCCACACAGGATCGGGCCCACACATGACCTGTAGCACTGATCCACGTAGGATCACTGAGTGCTATAGTCATCGCAGTACACTGAGTATCTCTGCACAGTCGTCGTCTCAGTCCACTGAGGATCTCTGCACGGTCGTCGCCGCAGTCCACTGAGGATCTCTGCACGGTCGTCGCTGTCGAAGTAGTAGTCACAGCCAGCTCTAGGGTTACCGCACACACAAAGCTCGTTCGGGAGGGTCCACTCCACGAGCCGAGAGGCTGATACATCAACTGTCTCAAAGTCCGAAGTTGATGTATCCCAAAGTTCCGTATCATCAACAGGAACTCATCGTCGCAGACGGCGCGTCGATCGGACGCCCGGTCTGCGAGTTATTGGCCTTTTCGTCCCAGGGGGCGATTGGTTTTTAAGGAAAGACCAACCCGACTGTACTCCACCTACGTCCAAACCTCGGGCGGAGTATGCCTAAAGATCCGTCTCACTTAGAGGAATTCAACAAAGCTGACGGCACGTCAATCGGACGTCCGTAGCTCAAGATATGAGTGTTTCCACTCCGAGGGCCCGGTTGGTTTCGTGTACGAACCAACCCGGACGAACTCAAAGTACTCTGAAACCTTGAGTTTGATATACCGAAACGACCATCTCAATCCAAGGATCACGCTGCCACTGACGGAGAGTTGTTTGGAGGCCCGTAGCTCAAGATACAACCATTTGAACGAAAACCGTCTGAAGACGGGGGGTCCGGGCCCGGGCCGACCCGGCCCGACCCCCCCTGGGTCGGCCGAACCCGGTCTGACCCTGTCGGACCGGTCTGGCTCGGCTAGCCCGGCCCGGCTCGGTCGAGCAGCCGACGCGGGGGGAGCCGCCGCCCCGCGTGACACCACCGCGGCACCCGCGTGGTGTCGGCCAGACAGCCGGACGCGGCTGAAGCCGCGTCCCGAGTGACGCGGGGTGGAGCTGCCGCCCCCGCGTGACACCCTCGCGACACCCGTGGGGTGTCTCCCTGGTGTCCGGATGCGGCTTCAGCCACGTCCCGCGAGCACCGCCGCCGAGGGCAATGTCGTGGCGGTCTCGTCCGGCGGCGCGCCGGGCGCCGCTGCCGGCTTCCGCGGGCCGCCGGAGTCGCTCCGGTGGCTCGATTTTCTTCCCGTCTGCGCCGTTGCTCCTCCCGGGACACGTTCTTCAATGCAGAAGCATAAAACCTCTGTTGCGGCATGCTCCGTCGTCGCTCGTCAAATCCGCACAAGAACAAAGAACGACGGAGGGTCGTCGGGCCGTGTTCGTTTGGCCCGCACCCTCCGCGTTAGATATAAACAACGGGAGAATTTTTATTCCACACAGGAAACAACAATTTTAATAAAATTAAAATTGTTCAGAAATCCTGTTCTTTAACTTTTTAAAGAAACATTTACGGGAATAATAAAAAGGGGTAATTCCAAAAATAAAATCCCTACCTCGTAGTCGTCGCGCGTGAGCGTTCTTCGCGGAATTGCTCGTCGCGGAAGGGCGTCGCGTCGTCGCAGAATCCGGAGTTGCGTCGATGAACTCGACGGACCAAGAAACAAAAGATTTTAATTATAAATAATTAAATTCGTGTTTCGTTTTAAACCACAAAGAACTTTTAGAAGAAACCCAAAATCACTCACCTCAAACGGTTGGTGATCGGAGATCGGGGCGGGGAAGAACGTCTTGGATTAGAGCGTCGTCGATTTCCACGGATGACGGCATTCTTCGCGTTCTTCGCGTTCTTCGCGTTCTTCACGTTCTTCGCGTTCTTTGCGAAGGAGAAAGAAGATACAAGGATTCTGTCAAATCCTCTCAACGCGCAAACTTTCAAAAGACTGGTTGGTCTTATTTTATTAATATGCCAACACACGAAAAAAAAGGGGAAGTAACGACCCATCAATTCGTTGAATTAATTCAACGAAAGAAACAGCTCATTTAATTTACGAAATAAACCGCCCAATTAAATGGCCTGTTAAGAAATTAAGAAAACGCGTTAGTTGACTTTCATAATGACGGGTTTTCGCGGGTGCGTTACTTAGCGGAACGAAACGGCGGGGCTCATGCGGGCCCCACCTCACAAATATTCTACCGAGGGGGTAGGATATTTTCTGGATAGCATCCTATCCGGATCAACTCAGTTTAAGCCGCTTTTAAGTGGCTTCAAGTGGCTTCCAAGTGGCTTAAGTGAAATAAAATAAAGTTGTCGTAAAATTATTTTATTTCTTAACTTTAAGCCCGAAAATTAAAAACCACACCCGAGCAAACACAACTCCGGAAGAGGCGTTTCTAGGAAAATACCAGCATTGCGATTTCATCGGTGCCCTCAGAATTCGATTTCGGGCACCGGTTCAAAAGGTAGAAAAACCCGCTCGTCCGTTCACTGAACGTACCTGAGCCAAACTTCGGAAAATGATTCCGGGCACACCGGGCCTCGGAATCAGGTGCCGTCAGAAACTGCTCTCTTGTAAAATTCTAAAGAAAATTAAGAAAAAAAAATTTCCTTGAAATTTATGGGTCTTTACATTACTCCCACCTCAAGTCTTTACGTCCCCGTAAAGATACATCATAAACTAGGGAAACAAATGTGGGTACTGAGCACGCATCTGAGCCTCCCACTCCCATGTGCTCTCCTGGAGGTTCCCGTGCTGCCATCTGATGCGCACAAGAAGAATCGATCGCCCACGTAGGACCCACTCCTGTCGATCCTCTATCTCCACCGGGACCTCCGCAAAAGTCGCCCCATCATCCACGTCTAGCTCCCCATAGTCAATGATGTGCATTGGGTCGTGCATGTATATCCTCAGCTGGGATACGTGGAAGACGTCGTGCACCTGGTGCAACTGAGGTGGTAGAGCCAGGCGATAAGCCACCTCGCCAATCCTGTTGAGGACCTGTAAAGGCCCGATGAAGCGTGGAGACAACTTGTCGCCTCGGCCAAATCTCTGCAAACCACGTCGAGGTGAGACCCGCAAGAAGACATGGTCGCCATCCTCGAACTCTAGTGGCCTCCGCCTCCTGTCATCATATGACTTCTGCCGGCTCTGTGCTGTCCTCATCCGCTCCTGGATGACCTGGACCTTCTCTGTCGTGGCCCGGACCATCTCTGGTCCCACAAGTGCTGACTCCCCAGGGTCTGTCCAGCACAAAGGAGATCTGCAAGGCCTGTCGTAAAACACCTCGTAGGGTGCCATCCCGATGGTGGAGTGGTAGCTGTTGTTGTACGCGAACTCCACCAAGGGTAGGTGGTACTCCCAGCTGCGACCAAAGTCGAGGACACATGCGCGGAGCATGTCCTCGAGAGTCTGAACGGTCCTCTCTGTCTGACCATCCGTTTGAGGGTGAAAGGCGGTGCTCAGATGTAGACGCGTCCCGAACGCCTCCTGCAACCCTTTACAAAGTCAGGAAGTAAAGCGAGCATCCCGATCGGAGATGATAGTCGATGGCACACCGTGAAGCCGCACAATCTCCTGAACGTAGAGACGCCCCAAGCTCTCCACTGAGCCCTGCTCTCGGATGGGTAAGAAGTGTGACGACTTGGTGAGTCGGTCAACAATCACCCAAATGGAGTCATGACCTCTGGAAGTGCGTGGAAGTCCAGTCACGAAGTCCATAGATATCCAGTCCCACTTCCACTCCGGGACCTCCAAGGGCTGTACCAAGCCCGCTGGTACCTGATGCTCTGCCTTCACCTGCTGGCAGGTGAGGCACCATGAAACGAACTGTGCCACAGCCTTCTTCATGCCCGGCCACCAGTGCTGTCGCCTGAGATCCCGGTACATCTTCGCTACTCCAGGATGTACCGCCAAAGCAGAAGTGTGAAACTATCTTAGCACCTCCTCTCGTAAAGAGACTGGTACCAAGGTACGTCCTCTGAAAAGGATGTCGTGCTCTGCTCCCAAGGAGAAGCCATCAGGTGCCTGCCCCGAGGATATCTGTGCACACCGTGTCTCACAGTCAGCGTCCCCACGCTGAGCCTCTCTGACCCACTGTATAAGTGGAGGAGAGATTGTGAGAGACTGAAGGAAGGCTACTCCGTCTCTATCCACGAAGGATATCTGCAAAGTGGCTAGCTGCTCTGTCGCCTCCTCAAGTAGCTGGATGCCCGTCCTCCTGCTGAGGGCATCGGCTACCACATTCCCCTTCCCAATAGTATAGACTATCTAAAATTCATAGTCCTGGAGGAACTCAAGCCATCGCCGCTGTCTAAGGTTCAGGTCCTTCTGAGAGAAGATGTACCTGAGACTCTGATGATCAGAAAAGACTGTAAAGCACTCGCCCATCAGATAGTGCCGCCATGTCTTCAGAGCGAAGACCACTGCTACTAACTCCAGGTCATGGGTAGCGTAGTTCTGCTCATGCGGCCTCAATTGACGTGATCCATAGGCAATCACGGCCTGCTCCTGCATCAAGGCACACCCGAGTCTGGTCCCTGATGCATCGTAGTAGACTACGTATCCAACTCCCTCCTCAGGCAACCACAAGATAGGTGCGCTGGTCAACCTCTGCCTCAGCTCCTGGAAGCTCTGCTAACATCTGTCTGACCACACGAAGGGTTTCCCCTTCTTCATCAACGCTAAGAGTGGGGCCACAAATCTGGAGAAGTCCGGAACAAACCTATGATAGTATCCGGCTAGACCCAAGAAACTCCACACCTCTGTCACGCTCTTGGGTGGCTCCCAAGCTAGCACTGTCTCAATCTTTGCGGGATCCACTACAACTCCCACCTTAGAAATGATGTGCCCTAAGAAGTGGACCTCACATAACCAGAACTGACACTTAGAGAGCTTTCCATAAATCTGGGGCTCTCAGAGTGTGTCTAGTACAACCCGCAAGTGGTAGGTGTGCTCCTCCTCCGTCGTCGAGTAAACCAAAATGTCGTCGATGAAGACCATGACAAATCGATCGAGGTATGGCTGGAAGATCCTATTCATGAGGCTCATGAACACTGCTAGAGCATTGGTTACGCCGAAAGGCATAACCAAGAACTCATAGTGGCCATACCGACACCTGAAGGCCGTCTTCTGCACATCCTCGTCTCGAACTCTGAGCTGATGATAGCCTGACCTGAGGTCTATCTTCGAGAACCACCGTGCTCCCTTGAGCTGGTCGAAGAGATCATCAATCCTCGGTAGTGGATACTTGTTCCTCACTGTCACCTAGTTCAGGCGACGATAATCGACACACAGTCGCAAGCTCCCGTCCGCTTTCTTGGCGAACAGTATCGGCGAAGCCTAGGGTGAAACACTGGGTCGGATGAACCCCTTGCCCTGCAAGTCCTCCAACTGTACCCGTAGCTCTCGAAGCTCGGCGGAGGCCATCCGATATGCTGGAGTGGATATCGGGGTTGTCCCGGGGTACAGATCAATGTAAAATTCTACCTCTCTGCGAGGAGGTAGCCCTGGAATGTCGTCGGGGAAGACGTCCGCATACTGATCCACCACTGCAGGAAAACTAGGACTCTGCACGTCAAATGCTCCAAGGATGAGGCTAGCCAACTGATGAGTGATGGGCTGCCCTCTCCTCTACGTGAGTCCATCCTGTGCTGTTAAGGCTCCCTTATCGCTGGTGAAGGTGAACCTGCTCCCGTCGGTGTGCACACATCGCACCTTGCGCCTAATGTAGTCAATCTGTGCATGGACCGTAGAAAACCAATCCATGCCCAAGATGACGTCGTAAGGCCTCGACGCCGCTACAAGAAGATCCCAGCTGAAGCTCTCGCCTCCTAGAGTAAGCTCACACTGCCGGCACCAGTGCGTAATCGTCGAGTCTGCTCCCGTAGGAGTCTCTAGCCGTAAGGATCGAGCCAACGGCTCTGTCGGAATCTCCGAGCTCCGAACAAGGGTAGTGGCTATGAAAGAGTGACTCGCTCCTGTGTCTATCAGAACTGCAGAAAGGGTGGAATAGACACATATCGTACCTCGAATCATCTCTGGCACGCCGTGGTCGTAGGCGTCCACTGCCTGGAGTTGTGCCTGTCTCTGCCCGCCAGCTCCCTGTGGTCGGGGCGGACCTCCTGGTGGTGGTGGTGGCAGAGCCTCAAAGCGTCGCCCACCACCCGCTGCTTGGCCAGCTCCTCTGCCTCGTCCGCCTCCTCCCAGCGGACCGCCACGGTCAACCCTCTGCCTCTGCCTAGGTGGCCCTTCCACCGTCTGCTGCTCCTCGGTACGATGGGTCGGGCAGTCACGAGCCATGTGGCCCTGCCCACCGCACGAGTAGCACTGCCTGCCTCTCGGAAGGCTGGATCCGCGTTGTGTGCCCCGCACTGCTGAGCCATTGTCCCAAGGTCGTCTGTCGGAAGGCCTGGTCTGCCTGGAACCCTGATTCATCCGTCGGCTACCAGCTTCCGAAGACTCTGCTACCTGCCGCCCTACGGTAGGTCTCGCTGTGGACTCAGCCAGAAAGCTCTTGATCAGAAGGGATCGCTCCAACACTCCTGCCTAGGTCGGGATGCTGAGGGAGATCAGCGATGCCCTGATCTCGTGTCTCAATCCCTGCTCGAAGGTCCGGGCCCGGAAGAAGGGGTCCCGTACCATGTCTGTCGAGTAGCGAGAAAGGTCGGTGAACCTCGCTGCGTACTAGGCGACCGTCAAGCTGCCCTGCCGTAGTTGAAGAAGCTCCTGGATGCGCACCGCACAGAGGGTGGCCGGGACAAACTATGAGCGGAAGAGGCTCTCGAAGTCTGTCCAGATGAGGGAGGCCTCATCGTGTACCTGGAGTTCCAAGCTCCACCATCGCCCTGCTGCTGCGTGCAGTAGGCTCGCCGTGAGGATCACCATGAGGTCTGCTGGTGTCCTCACTAGCCTGAAAACTCGGACGACCGCCTCCAGCCAGTCCTCGGATGCCTGGGGGTCTGTCTCCCCACGGAACCTGGGTGGTCGCTGGCACTGGAACTCGTGCTGAGCTCCGAGGCATCGTGCATCGTCATCGATCGGTGCTGGAATCATCGGGGGCTCGGCGGGTAAAGGTACCACCGGTGCCTCTGCTGTCAACGGGCCCTGTACCGAGGCCTCATCGCTCGGCGGGCTGTCGTCGCACTCTACTCTCGGAACCCTAGCTGGCTGCCGTCGTGGGGCCATCCTGAAAAGGAAACAAGTGCGCCACAGTCAGAACAGTATACCTGGTGAGCTGACACAAGTAATCACAAAGAAAACTTGAAACACACAAGCAATCAATGTCTTCGTGCATTAAGTCGGAAATCAGAAGTCAGGGTCCTGGTGTACGGATACGTTGGCCGCCGCACCAACACTGGACTCCCTGGACTGATAACCACACTCAATATGCTAACCACTATTGCTTCACATAGAAGAAAGATCAGAGTCTGCGGTATAACCGACTGCCTCTGATACCAATTTGTCACGACCCATCCTCGGGGCCCGTGTCGTGACTACCCCAAGCCCGCCTTCCATAGGCCAGGGGCTGGCGACTAGCACCAAGGCGTAAATCCCAACAAAAAGGGAAGGCATTGCCTTTGAAAAGAAAACAAGCACCACAGAGTAAGCAAGCGGAAAAGTAAACACTAAGTAAAAACTGTACAAGCTGTGCTGAAAAAAAAAGGGGCCTGAAATACAAGCCCAACTGTAAAGTACAACTGAAAGGAAAAACAACAACTGAAAGGAAAAGCCGCAACGTCGAGCCGTCCTCTAGAATCCCCACCTGAAGGGTGGGTACAGATAGACTCCACTGCTCCTTGGGTCCACCTGACCGCTCCGAGTACGTCCCGCCCAGTGGTCCACCTCCAGGTACCGTCCTGCTCTGCACGCCTCCACCACGATCAGCGCTGTCCGTCGTCTGTAACCAACAAAACGTAGTGCGGGCATAGCCCGTGTAGGGGTGAGTATAAGCTACTCCGTAGGGACCCCGAGACCCCCGAAGGTCTCCCGAAATCCACAAAGGATAATCCAAAAAGGAAAGGTACAATCACGAAGCAACATCTGACACAGCTTAGGTATATGCCCATACATATACCTAAGTCATCAATTCCCGTTCGGCTCCAACGTCCGAGCCCAAGCACAACCCAGTCCACACCGAAAAGTAAAACTTAAACCCACACAGGATAGCACAACACAATACACAAAGGAGAGTAAACAGTAAATCCACAGAGGATAGCTCAACACAATCCACAAAGGAGAGTAAACAGTAAATCCACACAGGATAGCTCAACACAATCCACAAAGGAGAGTAATCAGTAAATCCACACAGGATAGCTCAACACAATCCACAAAGGAGAGTAAACAGAAGATTCAGCTCACACAGGTATACTTCTTTGGATGACGATAAAGATGATCAGTGATCCATCTAAGTCGTCGGACCCACAAAGGATCAATAGCTAACTAACCCCCGCAAGACCCACACAAGATCGGGCCCACACAGGACCTGTAGGCGCTGGCTCACACAGAACCGCTGAGCGCTGACCCACACAGGATCGGACCCACACAGGATCGGGCCCACACAGGACCTGTAGCACTGATCCACATAGGATCTCCGAGTGCTGTAATCGTCGCAGTCCACTAAGGATCTCTGCACGGTCGTCACCGCAGTCCACTGAGGATCTCTGCACGATCGTCACTGTTGAAGTAGCAGTCGCAGCCAGCTCTAGGGTTCCCGCACACAGCAAGCTCGTTCGGGAGGGTCCGATCGACGAACCGAGAGGCTGATACATCAACTGTCACAAAGTCCGAAGTTGATGTATCCCAAAGTTCCGTATCGTCAATAGGAACTCAACGTCGCAGACGGCGCGTCGATCGGACGTCCGGTCTGCGAGTTATTGGATTTTTCGTCCCAGGGGCCCGGTTGGTTTTTAGGGAAAAACCAACCCGGCCGTACTCCACCTACGTCCAAACCTCGGGCGGAGTGTGCCTAAAGATCCGTCTCACTTAGAGGAATTCAACAAAGCTGACGGCACGTCAATCGGACATCCGTAGCTCAAGATATGAGCGTTTCCGCTCCGAGGGCCCGGTTGGTTTCGTGTACGAACCAACCCGGCCGAACTAAAAGTACTCTGAAACCTTGAGTGTGATATACCGAAACAACCTTCTCGATCCAAGGATCGCGTTACCGCTGACGGCGAGTCGTTTGGAGGCCCGTAGCTCAAGATACAACCATTTGAACGAAAACCGTACGAAGATGGGGGGTCCGGGCCCGGGCCGACCCGGCCCGACCTCCCCTGGGTCGGCCGAACCCGGTCCGACCCGGTCCGACCCGGTCGGACCGGTCTGGCTCGGCCAACCCGGCCCGGCTCGACCGACGCGGGGGGAGCCGCCGCCCCATGTGACACCCCCGCGGCACCCGCGGGGTGTCGGCCAGACAGCCGGACGCGGCTGAAGCAGCGTCCCGCGAGCGTCGCCGCCGCTGCCGGTGCCGCGGCGGTCTCGTCCGGAGGCGCGCTGGGCGCCGCCACGTCCGGGCGCCGGCGCCGCCATGCCGGCGACCCGCGTCGCCGCCGGCTTCCGCGGGCCGCCAGAGTCACTCCGGTGGCCCGATTTTCTTCCCGTCTGCGCCATTGCTCCTCCCAGGACTCGTTCTTCACTGCGGAAGCATCAAACCTCCGTTGTGGCACGCTCCGTCATCACTCGTCAAGTCCACACAAGAACGAAGAACGACGGAGGGTCGTCGGGCCGTGTTCGTTTGGCCCGCACCCTCCGCGTTAGATATAAACAACGAGAGCATTTTTATTCCACACAGGAAACAAAAATTTTAATAAAATTAAAATTGTTCACAAATCCGGTTCTTTAACTTTTTAAAGAAACATTTACAGGAATAATAAAAAGGGGTAATTCCAAAAATAAAATCCCTACCTCGTAGTCGTCGCGCGTGAGCGTTCTTCGCGGAATTGCTCATCGCGGAAGGGCGTCGCGTCGTCGTAGAATCCGGCATTGCGTCGACGAACTCGACGGACCAAGAAACAACAGATTTTAATTATAAATAATTAAATCCGTGTTTCGTTTTAAACCACAAAGAACTTTTAGAAGAAACCCAAAATCACTCACCTCAAACGGTTGGTGATCGGAGATCGGGGTGGGGAAGAACGTCTCGGATTAGAGCGTCGTCGATTTCCGCGGATGACGACGTTCTTCGCGTTCTTCGCGTTCTTTGCGTTCTTCACGTTCTTCACGAAGGAGAAAGAAGATACAAGGATTCTGTCAAATCCTCTCAACGCGCAAACTTTCAAAAGACTGGTTGGTCTTATTTTATTAATATGCCAACACACGAAAAAAAGGGGAAGTAATGACCCATCAATTCGTTTAATTAATTCAACGAAAGAAACAGCTCATTTAATTTACGAAATAAACCGACCAATTAAATGGTCTGTTAAGAAATTAAGAAAACGTGTCGGTTGACTTTCATAATGATGGGATTTCGCGGGTGCGTTACTTAGCGGAAAGAAACGGCGGGGCTCGTGCGGGCCTCACCTCACAAATATCCTACTGAGGGGGTAGGATATTTTCTGGATAGCATCCTATCTGGATCAACTCAGTTTAAGCCACTTTTAAGTGGCTTAAAGTGGCTTCCAAGTGGCTTAAGTGAAATAAAATATAGTTGTCGTAAAATTATTTTATTTCTTAACTTTAAGCCCGAAAATTAAAAACTACACCCGAGCAAACGCAACTCCGGAAGAGGCGTTTCTAGGCGAATACCGGCGCTGCGATTTCATCGGTGCCCTCAGAATTCTATTCCGGACATCGGTTCAAAAGATAGAAAAACCCGCTCGTCCGTTCACTGAACGTACCCGAGCCAAACTTCGGAAAATGATTCCGGGCACACCGGGCCTCGGAATCAGGTGCCGTCAGAAACTGCGCTCTTGTAAAATTCCAAAGAAAATTAAGAAAAAAAATTTCTTTGAAATTTACGGGTCTTTACATCATCCAAGTAAGAAGTTTACATCCAGTTTCATGTAACTAACTCAGTGGGAGTTAGTTACAAGGGAAATTCTAGTGCGACGTGCTTGTCATGAAAAAAATGCACATTTTGCAGTGCATGGGTGAAGAACTCTTGAAGTCGGTGGAAGTTGTGGCAGTGACGTGTAGCAGATGACAGATGGTACTTAAGCAAAGCAATCAGCATTCATTGAAAGGGGGAATTCATTCACTCAGATGACTCTCATTTTTTCTCCATTCCACGACCACATCTATCCGAGAGAAGACTCTGAGGAGAAGCATTAGAGACGAGCAGGGGACCAAGGAGCCCGAAGGCAGAGTAGCACTTGGGGAGTTCATCCTTTCCCTTTCTTTAATTCTTGAACTCTGTTTTCAGATGTTTTCAATGTTATATTTCATTATGATCATAGGATTAATTGTTAAACTCCAAAATTTCATATTTTGGTGGTTTATTCTTTAAAATTCTTCACGTTATTCCTTTCTGACATTAGAATTGATCGGCGAGATCAATTTTAATGATCATGTTGATTGTTTACACCTTAAATACTTTAAAAACTTCATAGTTTCAAGTTCAATTGGCTAGATTGAACTTGATCATCATCTTATTGATGCTTTAATGTCATTACAGTTGGAGTTTTAAGGCGAGTTCAACTTCAACTGCATTTTTTATCAAAATTTTAACAGACGATGATCTTTAGAGTGGAGAACTCTAAAAGTCATACTTCTGTTTGATGTGTCTTCTAGGGATGAAGATATATCCACCAATTTCTAAGGTGTGATTCAATTAAAATTTGTGTAGAGTTATCCATTCAACCATCAAGTATGGAATTCCCGAGATAATCGTTGACCTCACTTCTTTGTCTTGCTGCTTTATATTAGTATACTGTATTTCTCTAGTTTATTATACTTAGTGTAAATTTTAGTTTCTATTAAAAAATACATGTTTCATCATCCTCTTTCAGCATCATTTTAATAAAGAAATAAAAAGTAAAAAAATGTTCATTTCCTCCACTATTGACAACAGTGGAGTTTATCTTTGAATTAAACCTAGAATTCTCATCTTCCTTCTCTATGGATCGACCATACAACACTGTGCTAGTGTAGGAGTAATAAATTTAATTTTGAGGGTCGTGATGACCTCCGACCTCTTCAAAATTTGGCGCCATTTCCGGGAAAGGAACGCGCTGAGAATATAAGGTTTTAATAAAAAAAATTAAAAAAAGATTAAAAATTCATATAAAAAAATCTGTTTAAAAAAACTGCTTTGAACTGGAACCTACTGTTTGTGTCATCTTTGAAAAATATGTTTCTCTGTGAACTTTTGTGTGTTTAATCTCACCTGGTTTTAGTTAAAAAATAGATGTTAATTAGAACTATAATCAACCTGGACCTTACTGTGTTTGTTGTGGTGATTATGGACATACTGCTTGGCAGTGTGTCTTTAACCTGCCACAGTAGACCTATTTCATTGAAGATAATGAAAAAAACTTTGAATTTAGTCCTGACACACTAGCTAAAATTAAATTAATTGATTCTAGACTAGATTCTAGGGTGGAGATAATAAACAATTGGTTAACTCAAACCCATGAAATTCAACTTAGAGATTCACAAGAGCGAGATCAAAGAATGAAAAGATTGGAAAACATGCTCTTAAAATTACAACAAAGGGTTAAAGTACAAGAAGAATTTGAAGAGAATGAAAATGTTTATAAAATATTTGAAGATCAAGTGGAATAATATAGTGACTATGAAACTGGACAAGAAAAAATTCGCTGTGAAAAATTTGATTCTGTTGGACTTAATTTGGAAGTAACTGACTCAAAAATTCAAGAACACAACATTGAAAATCCCAGAATGAGCTTTAATGGTGTTGAGTTGGATAATTTTGAAGATGAATTGAAAAATATTGAAAATTAATGTCCAGTTATCTTCATAATTCCTACATTTGAGAAAAATCACTATTTTAGAAGCTTTGAGAATGAAGTCACTCAGGTTGAAGATATACTTGAAACTGAAAACTTGAATGTTAAAAACTCTTCACCCAAAATTTATGAAATTCTGAACATTGAGTCTGAGTTTGATATTGGGTATATATTGGAAGAGAATATTAAACTGGAAGTTAAAGAATCTGAAATTTTGGAACCTAGAATGATAACCACTCTTCCATGTTTTGAACCTGTAAACCCAATAATCTCTGAAATGGTATTGGATGATGAGGATGAGGGAATGATATTTGAAGAAAAACTAACTGATGAGTCCTCATTTTCCTATTCTAATAGTAATTACTTTTCTGAATCATTGTGCAATGAAATGGAAGTCAGTGTTGGCCAACTTGAGGAGAATTGTCTTAATTTGAACATTCTAGAAAATGAATTTATTGATGCTGTATTGAACATTACTTCTCTTGATTTAAACTTTTTTCAACACTCAAATGACATTGTTTTGGAAAGTAAGCCTTTTCAACTTGAACATAAAGTAGAGGTTGAGAACACACTTGATCTAGGAAGAATTGATTTGTTAGAAGCAGTAGATGTTTAGTGTGAGTTTACTGATGAGGAACTTTTGGAAGAGATTTACAACATTGTTAAATCTGAATCTTCTAGTGGTCAAATAAATTCTCTTCCCCATTTGTCACTTACATCCTCAACTGTGAAGGGTTTTGAGTCTTTTCATGATACTGATATTAGTCTAGAGGGGGAATCACACTTGATTTCCTTTGTCCATGATTCTGTTCATCACTCTATTGAATCTCCTCTTGAACCTTCTAATCAGAATTTACCCATATGCACCCTTGAATGCGAACCTGTTAGTGTTGAGGTTAAGAGAGATAACTATGAAAATAATTCCAAACCCTTTTAAGCATCTAGTACTATGTTGTAACTTCATGTGAAATCAACTCTTTATAACTCTGAAACAATTCTAGAAGTGGACAACATTATGCTCTCAACTGTCAAAGGGTGTTTCTTAGGAGTTTTTATAAGCTATGAGAGTTTTGTTGTGTTGAGTCTTGTTGCCCACATTTTTCACTGTTCAATTAATTTTTTTTTTCAAACACATGTGGTGGTTCCTATTAATGAAACCACACCCACCTAGTTATTACGGTTAGTTGCTAGGTGAGTCCGTCTGGGGACTTTAAACCTAGAGTTTCATGGGAGGCAACCCATGGTTTTTGTTTTGTTAATAAATAAACAAATTGTGATTAAATAAAGTCTAAATGAAGACTTAAAAATCAGTGCTTCATGGGATTCAACCCATGCTTCTTATTTTTTATCATTATTATACTCTTTAGTGTTTAATAAAGTGTTGCTTGTTGTCTTCTCGTATGCACTGTCTCTGCTAGAATTTTGTTCTTGGCATACATTCTTTGTTTTTCAAGATGCTGCTGCTTTTTTCAATAAAGGGATTGGAATTCCCATGCTGAAGGAGTAATGGAAATATAGTCAGGGACGTACCTTACTATTAAATTCTATTTTTTCTTTATGCTCCTTAATGCTTTGTTGAAAATCTGTTGCATATATTGGAATAAAAGCCGGATGCATGTCACAATGTTGTGCATGAATTCTGCATGTAACTCTTTACTAAAAAAGTGAATTGAATTGTTATAAAACTCATTCACTACTTGAACTTAAGTGTGGGGGGATACATGCTTCGGGTATGTGAATCTTCTTTAGGTTTGGGCGTTCTTCACATTTATTTTTTTGCTATATGGAATATATTTTTGAACTCAATCTTTTAAAATGCTTACAAGCAGTTCACTGTGTATTTCTATGTTGCATGTCTTGTTTGAACTTTAATTGGAAATCTTTGTCACTAGACTTTAATGTCAATGTTTTTTCTTGGATATGAACCTACTGATTATTTAATTATTGTGGAAAATAACTTTTTTGAACTTCATTGAGACCCTTTATACATGTCATAAATCTACTTAATTGAAAACCTGTTTTGAACCGTAATTGAT
Organism: Viscum album; assembly: GCA_963277665.1. Lineage (NCBI taxonomy): Eukaryota > Viridiplantae > Streptophyta > Magnoliopsida > Santalales > Viscaceae > Viscum > Viscum album. Next base: position 1,060,940,045 of record OY728133.1, read on the forward strand.
TAATTATTCTTCTCCACTTTAAGAGTCAACTTTGGGGACAAAGTTGGGTTTTAAGTGTGGGGGAGGGGGTCAATTCTTGACCGTGATAAACTATTATTTATTGCAATCCCATCAATTCCCACTTCAATTTCAATTTTTTTGTAAAAAATAGACAAATTTTTTCAAAATTCTTGCATAATTTTGGGCTTTACATTGTACTCAATTAGGTCTTGCCTTAGGTAAAGTTCCTTGCTGAAAGTTAAGAACTGCTTAAAGTCTAAAATTGATGATAATGGATGATTGATGAGTGGTCTTGCTTAGGGATTTAATGGAAATTCAGTTTAGGACCTACTTCTGAAGGTGATATGTGTTACATGTTTGTGGAATTATGATCATACCCTTTGGAACTGAAAATTTGATTCTGATTCTAGGTTCCTCATTAATTTTCTTTTATTCATTAAAGGTAATTGCTTTAATGAGCCAATGTAAATGATTTTTTTATAAATCTTTTGAAATTGGATTAATTTGGGCATCTGGGATCCCACAGTGAGTTTTTGAGACCCTAGATGCTGGGTGCGTTTCTATTAACTAAAACCCCTCTGTACACTTTGAATAAGTGCATTGCACAGTGATTAGCACAATGATACATGGATTGGGAAAAATAAATAAAGTGTCTAGGGTAAAAAATGAGCTCATTAAGGTGAGGGTAATGATGAATGCCAGATGAAGAAGGGATCAGTTGGTTTATATGAGAATCATTTAGGTTGTGTCATTGAGGTGACTCACAAAAATTAATTATTTTTGGAATCTAAGATTCTGTCAAAGTACCAAGTTCCTTGGTTAAAGTCTTAATTCCATTGATATTTTATCTCCTGTTATTATTGGATTTAAAACCTGAGATTAGATTGAAGTTAGTCACTATGTTGTAGCACATATGAGGCATGAAATCTTCATTACTTGATGATTCATAGTTTTCAAGACTACCAGTGAGAATTTGTTCTAGGCAAGGTTCATATGAGAAACATAGTTTCTAAAAGCCTATTGACACATGTTTTGAAGTCCTCTATTTAAAGTTCTGGACATGTTTCATTTTGATTTTGAATTATAAACACTTTTCTGTTTTCAAAGTAAATAAAACATGGGATTGTTTGAGGACAAACAATGTTTAAGTGTGGGGGAATTTGATGTGGCTCTGTTTTTGCATAGTTTTGCCACATATTTTTACTTAATTTTTAATTATTTAATTAATTATTTAATCAATTTATGCAAAATATTTGTACTTTTGTATTTTTACAATTAAATTTGTCAAATATTAATTTTTTATAACATTTTATGTAATTATGGGCCCTTAAATAGTTTATTTATACCATATTTGTTTTTAATATAATTAATTTTAAATTTGTTTATTTAACCTATATTTTTTTATTTTATTTTATTTTTCATTATTAAAAATTATTGAGTTTGGTAATTAATTTAATTTTAATTTTTAAGTTTATACAATTTAGTTACGGCTTGCCAGACTACTGGCAGCTTAGCTACCGATAGCAAGGTTACATTTTCTCTACTGGTAGCTAGGTTATCAGTACTGTCTATCAGTGACCTTGCATGTATCGGTGACTATTGTCACCGATACTCTTTACTATTGGTAACTCTTATTTAACTATTACGGTAGCCTTTAAATTCTACCGGTGAGCCCTTAAGCGGTGCGTATTTAGTTTGGTTAAGTTAATTCTTCTTAACTTTATAATAGTTAATATCTATTTAAACAATTATTTATCAACGTAATCCTTTTTAATTAACTTATACTTTGTTTTAATAATTAATATTTTAACTTAGTTACTTTAGAATAGGTTAAATTTATTATTTAATTAGTTCAGTCGTCCTTCTAATCACTTAAGTTTATAATATGTGTTTTAAAGTAAATAAAATGGTTCGCCTTAAATTTTATTAGTTTAATTAGTTAATTAATTAATTAATTAAGAGTCTTTAAACATTAATTATATAATTTTATGTATGTAGATTGAATTTTAATTCATTTTATAATTTTTTTAGTCTACCCGTAAGGTAGACGAGCTCTAACGGTGACCCTGCGCCAGTCTTACCTCACCGATACTCTTTTCTCACTGATATAACTCCTTCTATTGGTAGCCTTGCTACTGGTCCGCACCTCACTGATACTTATTTGTATCGGTAGCCTGAGCTCTAACGGTGACCCTTTTCTGTAACAGTGAGCTTTTGAATTCAAACCTTTAATATTTATTTCTAACAGTGATCCCTTCACCATTACCTTTTCCAAACTCTAATTGCATTGATATAATTTAGTTATTAATTTAATTTTATCCATTAATATAAATTAACTTCATTAATTTAATAGTTTAGTTTTCTACTTAATATATTTAGGATTAGTTGCTAATATAACATAATGTTTATTTTTAGTGCTATCTAATTAATTAATTTTGTTGTTTTAAACATTTAAAATAAATTAGGTTTTATACAGTTAAACTTCTTATTACAATTAATTCTTTTAATTCTGTTATTTAAATTAATTCTTTAATTTTGTATAATTTAATCTTGCTAATAAATTAATTAGTTAATATTGTAGCTGTGTTTTAGTTTTGTTGAAATTTTATTTGTTTTAAATAAATTAATGATTTAACCTTTTAATTATTAGTCTAATTAATTCTTTATTTGAGTTTTAGTTCAATTAATTCCCAGTGGTGTATTGTGTATTTTCAGCTAGCGGTGGCTCAACATTACTCTCCGCACCCAATCGGTAGCCTAGCTACCGATAAATGACCTCACTACCTTTTCTTCCAACCTCACCAATACTTTTCCTTCTCACACCGATAATATCCTTCTATCGGTAGCTACCGATACATCCCCCATACCTCACCGTTTCATCTCTCCATCTCACCCTTCCTCTCGTTATCCCATCCCATGCACAAGAACCACACTCGCCGCAAGGAGGAGCTGCGTCGCCGGTGTGAGGAGAGGGACAAAGTTGTTCGCCACTGAAGGAGCTCATGCCGTTGCTGCCTCGTTTGAGTAGACCTCCATTGCTTCTGGTTCCGAGCAGCCAAGTCGTGGGAGGATAAAGATTGTTGCGCCATCGTGGAGGAGTAGGAGGTCACGTAGAAGCATGGAGGAGTCAAACCCGAAGCCATCCACTGCTGAGAAGAGGTGAACCAAGCCGAGCTGCGCTGCCGCCTCATGCCGCAGCTGCTAGATTCTGTGGGCCACCGGGTTCAAAGGAGGAGGGCCGCTGTGCGAGGAGCCTGTTGGACTGTTGTTTATGAACCTGGACCATGCCGAAGAATCCATGGAGCAACGCTGGAGCCGAGGCCGAGCTAGGAGAAGGGTTCTTTTTGCGCCGCACCTGGTTGAATCAAGATGCAGTGGAGGCCGCCGGTTTTCAGGAAGAAGATGCTGGAAACCTCCCACCCCTGTTGTGCGCCGAATTTGGGGGAGGAGGAAGATTTAAAAAAAAACTTAACTTAAACTAAATTAAAACTTAAAAATATAATAATAAAATTTAAGTCAAAATAAAAAAAGAAAACCAAATGTTAAAGTAAATGTTAAATTTTAAATAAGTCAAATTAATAGAATAAAATTTATAAAAGTAATAAACTTAAACAATCATATTATTAATAACAAAATAAATTATAAATTAAATTTCAAATCTAAGTTAATAATGAGTGTTATTAATAAGTTAATAATAATTAAATATTTTGTTTATAGTATAAATTATTTAATTTCAAATTATAGAGTACTCTTATTAATTTAAAAAATACTTAAAACTTAAGTAATAACTTTAATTACTAAATTAAAATTAACTAATTAATTAGTTAACCTAACAATTTAATTTCTTTAATAGTAATAATACAATTATTAATACAATCTAAATTACTAAATTTCTAATTACTTATTCATTTATGTTGTTTAATTTTAATGGTTTAGTTTAATTTGATAAACTTAAAAAAAATAGTATTTAATATTTATTTCTTTCAAAAACCTTTGATAAATTAATGATAATAATTTATAAAAGTAAATTATAATTATTAAATAAGATAATTATTAATCTACTTAAGTTAACTTGTAACAAGTTATCTAACACTTAACTTTAAAAAATATATATAACAATAATAACTTACTTTTCTTTGCATTTGAATTTCTTTATTTTTCTTATCTAACTTTGCAGGTTCATCCAAGTAACAAGTTTACGTCTAGGTTCATGTAACTAACTCAGCGGGAGTTAGTTACAAGGGAAATTCTAGTGCGATGTGCTTGTCGCGAAAAAATGCACATTTTGCAGTTCGTGGGTGAAGAACTCTTGAAGTCGATGGAAGTTGTGGCAGTGACGTGTAGCATATGACAGATGGTACTTAAGCAAAGAAAGAAGCATTCATTGACAGGGGGCATTCATTCACTTTGAGGACTCTCATTTTTTCTCCATTCCACAACCACATCTATCCGAGAGCAGACTCCGATGAGCAGCATTGGAGACGAGCAGGGGACCAAGGAGCCCGAAGGCATAGCAGCACTTGGGGAGTTCATCCTTTCCCTTTAATTCTTGTACTCTATTTTCGGATGTTTTCAACGTTAGATTTCATTATGATCATAGGCTGAATTTTTAAACTCCGGAATTTCATATTTTGTCGGTTTATTCTTTAAAATTCTTCACGTTATTCCTTTCTGACATTAGAATTGATCGGTGAGATCAATTTTAATGATAATGTTGATTGTTCAAACCTTACATACTTTAAAAACTTCATAGTTTCAAGTTCAATCAGCGAGATTGAACTTGATCATTATCTTGTTGATACTTTAATGTCATTACAGTTGGAGTTTTATGGCGAGTTCAACTTCAACTGCATTTTTTATCAAAATTTTAACAGATGATGATCTTTAGAGAGGCAAACTCTAAAAGTCATACTTCTGTTTGATGTGTCTTCTGGCTAGGAAGATATATCAACCAATTTCTAAGGTGAGATTCAATTAAAATTTGTGGAGAGTTATCCATTCAACCGTCATGTATGGAATTCCCGAGAGAACTGTTGACCTTGCTTCTTTGTCTTGCTGCTTTATATTAGTATACTGCATTTCTCTAGTTTATTACACTTAGTGTAAATTTTAGTTTCTATTAAAAAATACATGTTTCATCATCATGTTTCAGCATCATTTTAATAAAGAAATAAAAAGTAAAGAAATGTTCATTTCCTCCACTATTGACAACAGTGGTGTTTATCTTTGAATTAAACCTAGAATTATCGTCTGCCTTCTCTGTGGATCGACCATGCACCACTGTGCTAGTGTAGGAGTAATAAATGTAATTTTGAGGGTCGTGATGACCTTCGGCCCGTTCACTGAGCTTCCCCATCAAAATTATAGACCACTGATATGACTTTTTCTTCTTCTGAGCATTGGAGAATAGAGAATATCATCTCAATAGAGTTAATCAATTATTCAGTGACAAGGGGATTAGAAGATCCGATAAAGATAGGAGGTATTTATCACATAAATATCCAACAATAAATTCCTCTTTATTAGGAGAGTTATGGTGTTTAACATGATTTAAATTACTATTCATAACATGATCCAGATGAACTAGTACTTTCATGAAGTTCTGATCTCCCATTACCATCAGATTTGGAATTTAATTATGGAAATCATAAAAATTCCTATCACATTGGTTGTTATAATGTGTTGTGTAATTTCCCTCCATTAACTAAACAAAGTGAAGAAGGAAATTAGGGTTATTTAATACTTATCTAATTACCATATAAAGAATCAACCATAATCATGTAGGGAATAAATTAAAAATGAAAATTATATCCTAACTTATGATTCCCTAAGTTTCAATATAGGCTTCTTCAGGGTGATAAAATTATCCCTAGGTTTCTTACAAAAAAATTTCTAGTCCTAATACCCAAAAATAACTAGATTGTGTTATGATACAAACTACAGAAAACAAGTCCTTTTACAAATATTATTACATGATTTTAAGCATAATTATTAATTAAATACAAACCAAGGATCGAAAAGTGTATTGTCATTAAAAAATAGGTACATAATTATAAAACTTGAAAAAAGAATGAAAAATAATTTTATTAATATCTATAATGATCTAATAACTCCCTTTTAGATCCTATAAATATATAGGATAACTAGGTAAATACATAAAAAAGGGATGAGCTAAAAAGACCAGTAAGTGAATAAACATGGTAAAAAAGCATAGAACATAAGTTATAAAGTATAATATGATAACATAAAAGGAGTGGATCATGAGTAAAAATATGTAATAATAAAATATAGAACATTGAATCACATTATTATATAAATATTGGAATATGGAATAAATATATAACATTACATAAACATAAGTCAAAGCTAACTGCCAAGACTATATCATATGGTGAACAAAGACCCAAAATGGATTAGGTTTACTCTGTAATCCCTACATAATGTATCTTGAGACTAAACATTACCCAATAGATCGAAGATATATTTGGGTGAACCCATAATAACATTTTATTGCATATATTGTCTGTAAAAATAATCATATATAAGGAATAAACATAAGGTTTACCCTTGGAAAGAAATGAGTATCGTAATCATGTCATAAGGCATCACCAAGGGGCGTATAACAATGGTGTCCATGATAGAAAGTATTTAAATAATACTTTTACATTAATAAAGGAAAAATAATTATATATAATGATAAATGATGTCCAAATAAAGTGAAAATATGTAAAAAGAGTGGTTAAGTATTCTTGTAAATGCGCCGCATAAACAGGGTTTTAAGAGAATATGTAAAGATTATTTAAAATGGGTAATAGAATAATAATTTAAAAAAAATTAGAAGTAAATTTAGATTGTTTTAAAAATATGAATTATTGTTTTTTAAATTATATATTCTTTAAAACATTTCATTGAGTCTACTTTAAAAGAGATAGAGGAAATATAGATGTTCCCATTATTTGACTTTTCAAAAGGAATTAATAATGAAACAATTAATATATGTATAAAACCATAAAATAAAGATTAAATAATCATGTTATATATGTTTGATACATATATAAATAATATAAAATAATTATATAATAATAATGAAGTGATAAATTGAGTCAGATAAAGAGATAATGTAACTTAAAGGAAATATGGCGGGTTGTAAAGATCCCTTACCCTACGTCCGAAAGTGTTCTGTACTTACAATTAATGTAAAATATAATAAGATTAGATTCATTAATAATTTCATTCAGAACCTACTCCACATGAATTTTATTGATTATAATTTCATTAATTTCATTTATAGCTATTTCAATGTGTTATGAAGTTCAATTTCATCGTCCCGGGAGTGTTCATTTTCATGGTTTCATGGTCAGTTTGCTTGTGTATAATTATAGAAGTCATTATAAAATGGGAATAATTCTCAAGAAGTGAAATTTTATAGTATTAATTCACTTATATAATTTTGAATGGTCCTGTATATCATTTTTATAGTACGAGGATTATTGTTTTAATATAATGTTAATGATATATGTTTAGTTTATTTTGGCGGTTTTTTAATCATCATGAACTAGTTTTGTTTTATCTAATATTATGTCTATATATTAATTAATAAAAATGAAAAAAGTGATAATATATATATTAATTTTTTAACCATAATAATGGTTTTATGAAAATCTTTGAAGGCAGTAATAGAAAATGAAAAATCATTATCCACATAGATGATCAACCGCATAATTTAAACAACATTTTTATTTCTTTGAATAAGATTAGATGATAATAGAGATGAAAAAAATATATTAAATTAGAAATATAAAATTCCATTTTACATAGGATAATGGATTTATTTTGGTTTTATGGACGAAAGATGTGGGGAGAAGATATAAGAAAAAATAAAATTAAAAGAGATGGTTTGAGAAAGTTACCTCTTGAATATCACCTTCTCGAAGGGCCCCTTAGGGAACTCAAAATTGGTATTTTTCTGAGAAACAAAGCTATTTTATATGGATAAGAGGCTTGGGAATGTAATTTTCAATAATATTGTAAATAGAAAAGCTTATAAGGTGTGAGGAAGATGGGTGGTATTTATAGTGGGAGGAGACAAGTGTTATTATTATTATTTTAATTTGTTTATTATTTTGGATCAAGACAATAAATATTGTTGATTCCTATGGATAAATATAGTAAATGTTATAGTATATTTTGAACCAATGGTTTCTTACACCAGATATGACTAAAAAATTCAAGTATTTGTCTTATAATGTTAAATACCATAATTTATCGTATTTCACTATTCAAAAAACATTAAACTATTTTAGAAAAATAAAAAAAATCACCATAATTTTTTTTCAATGAGTATATTTTAAAATAAGAATCCATTTTATGAAAATTATTTTCTAAATATGATAAATTTAATTTCTTAAAAAATCATCATTTATTAAAAAATACCAATTTTAATATTATAATCGATTTTGACCCTTTTAAAAGTTAATTAAGGGAACATAAATTATCTAATAATTATAATAAATCACAATATTAATTTATAAATTTATTTTATGAAAATAAATTTTCTTTTAAATCATTATCTTAATTATAAAATTGTAAATAAACATTTACGTTTAACAAAAATACCAACACCTAATTTATCATTTTTAAAACATTTTTTTACTTAAAACATGATATAAATATTTCATTTTTTAATTTATAAGATACCTAAATTTTATTTTATACTTTGAAAGGCAAGGTTATTATTCTAATTGCTAGATTAGTATTCCTAATGCTAAGATTACTATTTCAATAGTCAAATTTATTATGGTTAAATAAGATCCTTAAAATCTATAAATACCACTTATTTCATTCATTATTCATTAACTTCTACTTTAGATTGATGTTACATATTTTCATCTTCAAAATGAATATTATATTATTAAAAATATTTTTTATTTTTACAATTTTGTTCATGAGTGTGATCATTATAGAGGATCAAGCATATCTAAATTTTCCCATTATTTATAGTCCCATTGTAATATTTGGTATTCGTATTGGTTTATTTTTTGACTAATGTATTATTCTTCATTTATGAGAATAATATTTTATTTTTTTATGTGATTTATGAATTTTTTGACATAATAAGATAAATTCTATTGATATAATTATTATTCATTACTATGTTAATGATTTTTGGATGTGTGTGTTATGAGTAATGGGAAAAGTGCTAAAAAATTTAGTTTGAGATGGGAGAGGTCTTATCACAATGCATCAGATGTAGTAGTGATAGAATGAATGAAACCATACAGAGTCTTACTATCTTTTAGTATTAGATTATCAAGGTGATGTAGTGATTGAATGAACATAGATTTTGTTGATATCATTCAAATTGGTACTAAATAAAATTTTTCTACCAGTTGGTATCAGTCAGATATGGCACAAGATAGAGAGAATTATACTAATGTATTAGATTGATTGTAATTGATGGAGATCATGTGATGTACTGGTTCAGATAAATAATTTGATAATGAATTTCTTTCTCATTTTTTTTCTGTAAATTGAATTGAATTAAGAAGAATAACTCACAACAAAAAAGTGTGAATAATGTTGAAGTATCATAATGACAACATTAAAATATTTTGGTGAAGGTACTTTTATTGTTTCAAACTAATTAATTAAGAAAAATTATTAATTAAAAACGATTAATTCAAAATAATTATTAATTAAAAATAATTATTAATTAAAAAATATTAATTAAAAATAATTATTAATTCACAAGCTCCCTGTAATTCAAAATTCCCATTAAAAACATTTGAATATATTCACTCTAATTTCAAAAAAACTCCATTTTAAATTCAATGTAAAATTTAAAAGATATTTTATTGAGATCATAATTGAAATAAAAAATATTATCCTCATTCTGAAACATCATAGAAATCAAGTTTATTAACTTTAAAACAAATCATTTACCCTAATAATCAAATTTAAATTATAAAAAACTGATCAATATTGTCCTAATAAATCATTGGGGAATTTTTATTAGATATTAAAATGGATTTTCACCGCTAAAAATCATGTCATCCTTTGTTTAAAATTAGTTTTTAAGAAAATATTTACTCATTAAAAAACATTTTTTGGAAAATCAAACACAGAATTCATTTTCAAATAGCCTTAGAAAACTCACTTACTATTTTCAAAACCAATCGCTTCCCATTTCTGAACCAATAATTCAAAAATTTAACATCAATATTCACCAAAATAACATGATCATTCTAAAATTAAGATAGTTTGTAAATGATGAAAATATGACTCAATATCCAAGGATAATTATTGACACTAATAAACTAGGACATGTGGTTGGAAATCCATTTTTGATCACATTTTTGTCGTAGGGAGTGAATGAAAACTATGTATAAGAGATCCACAAGGTTTACCAAACTCTATGAGATCACCATGTATGAATGATTCAACTTACACATCACTCATAAGCATGAATATATTTATAAACAACAAAAATAATATTTCACTAAAGAGAAAGTACCATAAATATTAATTAAATTACACCAAAAAGAGATAAAGAAAAACATAAAACTGAATAATTGACATAAATTTTCATGAAAACTCAAGGTTTAGAATGATTTAGATCTCACAAAAACCGAGTCATCTATTTTGGAATGTGATAAGTGTATTTTGAGTGTTAACTGTGGATTATCAAATAAAAGTCAGTGTGCTTATTCTGTGATGAAAGAAAGGTGGTTTCAAGAGGTGAACAATGGATCTTTAGGCCCTTACAAAATAAATCAACACATACATTAGATTTAGAGAGGATCAATTCATCAAGAATATTGATAGAGAGATAGAGAGAGGTGACATAAATTGGGTTCTATGAGAGCTTAAATGACACGAGTGGGGAGACTCTATTAGGGTTCTTTTTAAATGACTGGGTAAGGTCTTTATCAGTTGTAGAGGCCCCAACCCTAGTAGTCTGGATCTAATGGTTACTTTATTACATTGTAACAATGTAAAAGAGATCACATCCCAAAATACCGAATAGTTTAATAGATTTGGAAAACTATATACATATTTGAATATTACACTATGAATTAAATATAAAATAAACTATAGTAACTAAATTGAAAACACCATTATTCTCCTAGATTTACCTTTCATATCAGTCATAATGTACTTCTTAGAATCCTAGGGAAAATTGAAACATAATAAAGGGGTGAGATCAGGTTCTCAGTAATTGTATTCATATAGTAGACGCTATCATAAATAAATATAAAAAATTATGGATAATTACATAATTGAAATACATGCCATTGAAAAAAATAACATAATCATAACATGGAAGGACTGAATGTAGTTCAAATAATTCCACAATTACATGAGATAAAATATATCCATGTACACCAAACTAATTAGAAAATTATAGGGGAATCAATAAGTAGTCTTTAAATAAGGTAATGTATTATGTGAGACATCATAAACAAATCATCAATGTTTCAGCCAAGACATAATACATAAATGGTTAAGGCCTTGGCCAATACCCAAAGTAGTTTGTCTCATGAGACCTACCGATGCATCATAGGGCTATAGTGGGACCTACCCATCACTTACCAAGTCCAATACATTCCTGATATAAAATGGGTGAAACATAATCAACATATATTAACATATTAAATGTTAATAACTTTCCCCAATCAAAAAACAATATCATAAATCTTCAGGATTAATATGATGAATGATATCAAAAATAGCATATCCACAGTCAAACTGATCATAAACCATTCAATAAAATATGGTAGATGTTATCATAAGAGATCAAACTCCATTAATAATAAGATCCAAAAAAGGTTATTGACATTTATTAAAATATTATAACAAAACCATTGAAATATTCTTGAGAGAAATACCAATTTTTTACTATGAAATCATTTACTTTAAAAGCCACTCAGGTATAAAAGGAAACATTTTCTTCGAAAAGAACCTTTTAAACTTGTAAATAATTCTTCCAAACATTAAGGCGTCATGATAAAGAAATTATCTCAAGAAACCTATGTTAAAAAACATTTATTACATATTTTTTAAAAGAATTCATAAAGTACATCATTTGGAAAATGAAAAAAAGATTCGTTCCAACCGTTTTATGAAAGGTAAAACATGGGTAAGAAAATGACATTTCAAATTCATAGGAGAATAGTAAAATCCTTTTTTAAAACATTTTTAGAAAACATAGAAAAGGAATAGAAATATTCCCCAATAGATACTTAAAAATAAATAATCCCGAATAATGTTGAGATTGTGAAATGACCCTTATTTAACTATTTTAACTCTTAACATGACAACATGGGATTTTACTCTTTGAGTGTTAATATAGTTACTATAAAATTCCAAAAAACTGGTAAATGGATCATGGATGTCAATTTCAACCTTACCCAAATTAGTTGGTCGAAAATAAGATTTTTTTTTAATTTTATATCATTTAATAAAATATTATTTACTATAAAATATTAATAATTTCAATTTTAAGAAATATTCATTACATTGAATTTAATAAATTTAATAAAATTAGATAACTTCAAAAAAAACTTTTCATGCATCTCTAATATGAAAAATTCATCTATACAATTTATGGATGACATTAATTATATCAAATTATATATTTTTAATATCATTTATTTGAGGTTTTAGTTAATAAAATAATCACTCCATCATTATTCTATAATTATTTAAGTCAATTATTTCATCGATACAAATTAAAAATAAAATACCATGATTTAGATAAATATTTTATATTTCAAAATAATATTTATAGTTGAAGATATATTATATATTAAACCATATTAAAAAATTTATAGTTATTAAAAATATGAACGTGGAATCTTTGTATTTTCTTTCAATAAAACATTAAAAAAATCATAACCTCATCTAAATGGCCATAAATGGTCATATAACTGAACATTAATAGATTATGGACGAAATGGAATCATTAATTAAAATTTGGGAAAGTTTTAGGGTAATTTTATAGTCCTTATTATTTTATTTTTAACCTAAATTACCTACTTTAACTTTTACCATGGTAATAAAAATTACTGAGGTTACTATTCATATTATTCAATAATAAAAGGGGCCAATTTAATAATATGATTAGTAACCTTTTTAATTTTTATTAGCATGGTAAAGGGTAAAGTTGGAATCATCACCTACATATTGTTCTATTCTTGAGGACCTGGGGGAGTCTGTTATATTAACTCCTTTATAAGTTATCTTCTTCACGGTCAATAAGGAATCCATTTTATTCTTCCCTTTCCTTTTCTAGAATAATTCTAATCATTAAGAAGTTGAGAATCAAATTTTAATCGAACCTAAAACTCTAAGTTATACTTCCAAATCTAATCATCAGGGTGATGCTCCACACTAGCCACCAATACATCTTGTAAAGAGAGAACATTTAATTTCCTAGTTTCAAATCATGGGAAGTAAGGAGTTTTATCAACTAGCTCCACTTCCTTCACCACTGAGGATGCTAGAAATATATATATATACATTATTATTTTATATATTTATTAATATATAACTTTATATAAATATAAATATAATAAATATATTTTTTATTTAAATATATTTATTATAGTTTTTTAGTTATTTAAATATATATATATATATATATTTATAATTCAAATTATAAAAATATATAATTGTAAATATTTATATATAACTATAAATTAACTTATATATTTATATATATATAATTATATATATATATTAATATATATATAATTATCAGTATAATAAATATAATTATTATCTAAACATATTTATTATAATTTTATAATTATTTAAATATGTATATATATAATTATTTGTAACTATAATTATAAATAAATATATTTATAAATATTTTGTATATATTTATAAATATTTTTTTGAAAAATTTCAAGGCTTGAAAGACCCTTTTATTGAACTAAAAGAAAAGGAAAGAGGAGGAACATACCAAGCATTAAAAGATCTCACACACAAAAACCTAAAAGAGACCAACATAAATCAATTAGCTCGAGATCCGGTGCACATGATATGATGAGAGACATAGCCACCCAGACCATGAGGATGTCGTCCCCTTATCTATATTTGACCCGGAACCACGATCTACCTCCATCGTTCGAAACATCATCATCATTGGAAGCCTTCACCACTTTCACATGAGGTACACAATCATTATGACTCACTTACTCCTCACTACTTCCTGAGGAAAGCACATAAAAGGTGTTATGAGTGCTGAATTTTGAGTTTGGATTAACAAGAACCTTTCTTGTTGAAGAAGAACTGACACATTTTATAATAGAGGCCACAACATCCCTAGTCATCTATACACCTATGGCTAAGGCCACTATAGCCCTTGCCAACCTTGCACCTAGATCTGAAGATAAAGAACATCCTCAATAACCTCCCTACCATGAGGAAGCTCGAACAAAAATTTAGTTAACTTCAATTTTTATTTGGTATTCATAGGATAATTATTCTCAAATGATGTAGAAGAAACAGAAATATTTGATTTTTTATGGTTAATACTTTCTAGCTTTGAAACTAGAGGCTCGTTGAAAGCACCATGAATATGGATAAAAATGTTTTACACAACCCTTTTTCTATATCTTTTAGTAGGTTCAATCATTGTGATTGAAGAAGTATCATGAGTCCCCCTACATAGATCATGTTTTGGTACCATACCCTATACATGAAAATGTTAGGCATAAAAAAATCTTAGGTTATGAACAATCTACTTGAAAGAAGTTGATGTCACAACCCCTACACATCTATTATCCCCATCCTTACTCAAAAAAGAGTATTTAATACCCTTATAATTTGAAACTTCCTTTCTATGAGTAGGTTTCAGAGATAACTTAGAACTTGAAGGATCTTTTGATTTACCAAATTCTACAAAAACCTTCATACCACTTGATGGATGCCCACATAGTGACTTACCGCCAATATCAAAATAAGTGAAGTAACTCACATATCCATTTAACTTGGCATGAAAAGGTGAATCAAAAACCTCCACCATTACTTTATTAAAAGAAGTCTCGTCTTTCACTTTTAAAATGAAGGTGTGAGCCCTTTTTAATTGGATTTTATTGAAGTAACAACCACCATTTTGGTCTTCCCTTTATATAATTTTTAGAAAACAACAACATGATCCTTCCAAATCCTATAATCAACCATATCATGTGAATAAATTTCATTATCAACCTAGATATCATCTAAATCAACTTCATATTGATCCTATCCTATGCCCCAATTAAGAAATCCTTGATTGAAGCACATGCAATAGGTAATTCAATTTATTCTACCAATTCTTCCCATGGGATATTCAACTTATTTTTTATCTAAAACAGAGTAGGAAATAGAACATCATTATTAAGATCATGGAAGGATATACATATATAACTTTTTATGAAACTCATGTCTGTACATTTAACCCCATGCATCATTGAACCATTAGCACAATGTTCCACCTGAACATTCATAGGATTTAAATTTCTACTGGTAGAGTCATGAGTAACCTTATTTTCATCTCGCTCTAGTTCCTGGTTACCAACTCTATGATCATACCAAATTAACTTATTTTTTGCTAGAATATAACACATCATGTCCCTTTATCTAACATCTATCACAAACAGGGTTTAACAAAAAGTTGGACCTTGAGTGTCTAATGATACAACAAGATTCACAAAAAAGTGGCACATTTTTATACACAATTATATGATTTATCTCATCCTATGGGGTAGAAAATAAAATATCAATAAGAGAATAAATTAATTACTGCTATACCAAAATCCGTACATAATGAATGTATATTACCTTTTAGGTTTCCATGTTCATCCGGATTTGTATAAAAATCGTCGAAGCTATATCATAGAGAATTTCATAGTGCCACAAAACCCATTTTATTCAAAATATTTTAATCTAAAACTAAGAAAAAGTGCCTTTAAAATCATTAATATTGAAACCTAAGTTACACTCTTGAACACTAAGTGTTCCCGATCATAGGTTAACCGATTTGAAGCTCCATGCAGATCCCTTCAAATCAGAAAATGAAAATAACATATGGAAGAATCCTTTGCCCCTAGAAACACACTTGAATTAAAAGAATCCCTAAATAGAAGATAAGAGAGAAACTATATCAGAAAATTTTCATGGAATCATACCTTTTTACAATAAAATGTGAGAAATTAAGGAGTTCTTATAGAGATCTATTATTTCTGATATTGCACAATCCAAATCCAAAACAAGGGTTGTGTTTCCTTTCATGACAATGTGTAGTATGAACCAATTTCTTAGGAAGACAAATGATCCTCATGAAAAACAAGAGAAGGAAGAAGGACCCTTCAAATCAATCACTTCTCTATCCTTCATCGTATTTATGGAAGATTAACCGTACCGAGCAACATGAATATTCGAGATGAATGAGTATAGGTTCATACTCCTTCAGTGATTTAGGTCATCTCGATCACCAGAGAGAATCGAGCTCTTCCTCTCCCATTCTTCCATTTTTATTAAATAAATCTATAAATATGTTTATAATATTATTATAATTGTATATATTTTTTTAATTTATAAATATATATAGTTATAAATATTATAATTATATTTATTATTAAATTTTATTTATTATAATTAAATAAATACATATTTTAAAACATAATAAATAAATATATATATATATATATATATATTTAAATTTATAATTAACTATTTTTGTAAATGCCATGAATACACATGTACACATGTTATGTACATGTGTATATCTCATGTACATGTGCACAAGTATATACATACACATACACTCATCTATTTATGTACAATGTCTATATATACACATACACAAAACACACACACAAACATAATATATATAATTCATTCACATATATGTACATAGACATTGATATAAATATATAAGTTCTAATATCACATATTAACAATACATCATTTTTATTTATATAATTGTTTGAATTATTAATATATATATTTTCATATCATATTTATATTAATTATATACATGCATTTTTAATTAATGCATATATATAAACATTCATTTATGAACAAAAATATGATAATTTTATATAAATTAATAATATTTTTTATTAAAAGTTTTTATCAGCTCTAAAAAAGATCTGATAATGATGTACCTTTATCAGCATTAAATTTTTTTGATAAAGGGTAGAATTTATCAGCTCTTTTTTCAGTGCCTCGAAAGGTAACCCTTTTACTAGTGCTTCATTTTTAGCACTGATAAAACTCAGCACTATATAAAGTGTGATCTATAGTAGTGTGAGTTCAAACATGAAAACATTACCCTCATCAATATTAAAAATATTATTAATATAATTAATAATATGATTAATTGGAAAATAACATATTTTAGTGGTACTCAAATCCAAGGATGTACTAATTTGAATCTCATTGCTGAGGTTGTAGTTCAGGGTGATACGGTTTAATGGGAAGACAATGTAATAGTGAGACATAAAAAATGATTATCTTCTATTTGATTGAGTTCTCCAATCACTGCATAAGTGCCAGATTCACCCATCTGGTGAATCTTTAAATTTTATTTATGTCAATGGATAAAGGGGTGTGAAAATACACCTAAGATACATTATAATAATATTAAATCACTTATATACACTTATGCGAGTCTTAAAACACTGATGAAATGTATTGAAATGAAGTTGTTAGATCTGAAGGTTAGTGGCACAAGCCCTTTCCATTTCAACACAGCGATATACATCCTAAATTGAAAAAAATAAGAGATAAGAAACAAATTAAATATACAAATGAAAAAAATAATAGGCCTACCATATAACTTATCATATTATTGGAATAACTAATGGAGTGTTTAACAATACATATCAATGATCTTAAACCCACTCTTCATTGTATTTAACAACATTTTCCATTATCTAATTGGACCTTCATAAATCCAAGAGCGGTTATTAAATTTCATTTCAATATCATTAATACATGAATCACATAAATTTTTGAATTAATCCATCAAATAACCCATGAAAATTAAAGATCCTAGACGAGATCTATTATGAATGTACCATTTCAATATATTCAAATATGTTTATAATGGATGCATCCACCTAAATTTCATGGGACTACTAGCAATGAATTCTTCAGTTGAATATATGGTCAACTAGATCCCGACATAAAAAATATAGTTTAAATAGTTTCTATAAATGAAATAGAGTGAGAACAATATTATCCTATAGATTTTTCAAATCACTTATGTGATGATTTCTTGAATAGGGGTATCTAAAAAAAATAAAACATTAATCAATAGCTCAACAACATGGGTAGGGAAACAATCATGGATTTTAATTAAAGCTAACTGTTGAAGAAGAATACGATTATCTTGCATTTTTATTCCACTATAATGTTAATGTCACCATAGTTTCACACTTAGAAGTGTTATGTCAATAAAAATAAGGTACTTTGACTATCTTGAAAATTCATAGTAATGACTCTATATTTTTTACTCATTGTGTATTGTACAGTTAGCATATATGCCTTATTACCCTCACCAAAATCTAAATATAGTGGGTTTCTTAATAAAATTTCTTATAAATAATTTCAAGTGTTGTAAATGAATATTTATTTCTCTTTGATTCCAAAAATTTTAGATAATATATTATCACACAAATTTTTATCAATGTGCTTCTTATATAAATTGTGGATTAACATTTTATCTTTCTAATATGATAATTCAAAAAAAACTTCAACTTAAAAATAATGCTTCATGTTTTTGTGGATCTTTTGTTCCTTATAAAATGGATCATCTATGCCTGAACAAGAAACATCCTCCACATTTATCCTCTTCCCAACATCATCCTACATTAATCAACTTCCCTGTTTTAGAGTAAAACCTAAACATAACTATGTTATTCAGGAAACACTCCCGAGTTACATCCAAGGACACATCACTAAAGACAAATTTTTTATCCTTCGATTTGAGAAAATTTTCATCCTTAGAATCCATCAAGATCATTATACATAAAGAACTTTAGAGTTATGGAAGACCCAGATATCGATCATAAGTCATCTCCATTCTTGGATTACACATCCACAACCCATAGTTTAATTAGTTTTTCAATGATAGGATGGTGTGCACGAATACTCTCATGAGTGATGGAGGATATGTGCAGTGGATAACACAACCAAGTGAACATAGATCTCTAGTGGAGATCACAAAAAACATGCAGTGGAAATACTGAAATTTATTTTTGTTGGTTGAAGTAGATTACTCAAGAGGGGGTGAATTGAGTATCTATAAAAATTTATATAAAAAATTTCACTTAAAAATATTCCCCAATAAAAATTAATACAGTCTAATTAATCAAGGTAATAAGGTTATAATATTTTGACTGTTCAAATAACTTTTTAGTATATTCATTAATTCTTAGTAATATCAATGTGAGTTATTAATACAACTTTTTAAGCTACTATAATAGGGAAAAACTGCTATAACTTCTATCCAAGACTAACTATCAAAGTAAAATTTAGTTTTCTAAAATCTAAAGTAATGAAGAGAAAAACTAAATACAAAGACATGGAGGATAAAACAAGTAGTTTAGTCTCAAGCCGAGAATTAATCCACCCTACTTGGTGATCACCTACCACCAAGTAGTCTATATAGATAAGAGATCGATCCACACCCTATATTGGAGTAAAACAACAGTACGCATGACTTTCCAGGTCACACAACCTATTCCAGTGTTCTTCGTGGGTATAAAATACCAGGTTACACAAGGAACTCTTCCACACATATCTGTGGGAGTAAACATATGTAAGAATATGTGAGAGGAAGGATATCTTGTACCCTTCAGTTTAATACAAGAGACAATGTTTGTTTTAATACAAACACACAAACACACTGCTCAAAAGATAAAAACAATACACAATAGAGAAAATATGATGAGAAAGGGATATAAGTGCTCTGAGTGTTATTCTATGCAGCTCTGGACTTGAAGGATCCACCAGATGCAAATATCGAGTCCTCTTGTGAAAAACAGAGTATCGTGAGTCTGGTGATCTGGTTTCCAGTTTGATGATGTAAGCTATGTAACTCATGTTTGTCTTTGAGTTGGTATTGTAGAGATTTTTTTGGCTCTGATATACAGTAGATAATCTTTTCTATAGGTAGTTGTATGTTGTTTCATGCATTTTCTTCTCGTTTTTCCACACCTATCTCCAATGACACACTTTTCTTTTTATTTTGGGGTGCATGTGTTGGAGCTGATAGGAAGCGTGATTTCTACACCTCGTACCTTATACTATCAGGTGACATGTCTACAAAGAAGAATTAATTATGTCAGTGCCATTAAATCACTCAAATATGACCATTAAAAATTAAATTGAAAATGACAAACATGAGTAATGAATGATGTCACAGTTTTTCTTGAAACGATATCACTTGGAAATAGTGTAACCAGGAAACAATGTCTTTTTATTTTACTTTTAGTAGTGAGACAGTCATGATCCCATAGTTTCATTGAGATCAAGAACTGGTAGCACCGATGCGGTGTCAGGATCATGGTGTCTCAGGTAACGGTGTCTAAAACTTTGTCAAAACTTTGAATGGTGTCTTAGTGATGGTAGTAAGGAACTGGTGTCATAGACTTCATGTAATCTAAAACTGGTTATAGTGTCAGGGTCATAGTGTCTGGTTCATAGTGTCAAGGTCACGGTGTCTAGGGTTACAGTTCCTAGGTTACAGTGTCTATGATTATGGTGTCTGGGTTACGGTGTCTGGGTTATGGTGTCTAGGATTACGATGTTTGGGTTATGGTGTATGGGTTACGATGTCTGGGTTATTGGTGTAGGGACTTTGCCAAAATTCAGAACTGGTGGCAGACATACAGTTTCTCAGACTTAGCCAAATATCTGTAAAGATGTATTAAGAAATAAATATTCACATAATGAATTAGACTTAAGCATTAATATAATAAAAAATTATAAAACAAAATGAAATATAGTATATAATATTCCAACCTGATTCAAATATTATTTATAGGAATCAAGATCTTGTGAAAGTTTATACCATGAGTTGAAAACATAATATCATAGTGAAACCAACCATCTCTACACATGATTTGAGATATATTAAACAAGCTTAATAGGATTTGTGATTATTAAAACATTATTAAAACATGAGGAGTCTAACAATATGCCCCTTTTTGATGATCAAAAATCATAGGATTTAGATGTCTATTCTTAGTATTCTTTCTCCCCATTTTGGGATTATCAAAATGAAGATAATAAAAAAATATAAATAGAATGTAGGGAATTAAGATAATATAAAACAATAATGAATATTTCATTATATGAAAATATATGTGTCATTACAAGCATTAGGAAAAAGTGAAAAACTTCCCTATCAAAATACATTTTCACTTATCTTCAGCACTAGTAGTCTTCTCTATACCCTTGGAAGCAACATCAGAAGGAGCCACAAGAGCAGAAGTAGAGGTTGAAGAAGGGATTGAGCCAACTGTCAGTGAAGGAAGAGAGAGCCATTCAAAAACAAAACGTGTGAGAGTGGGTTTAGTTAAAGACTGAGACAAGGATTGGTCAAGGATAACAGGTCTGATCTGGCTTAGAATTTTATATATAGACATGGAGGCAGAAGAAAAAGCATTGGATGAGGAAGGGGTTGATCTAGGCTGTAAAGGTGTAGCTACAGGAGCCACAATGGTAGTTCTTTTCACATAAAGATAAAGCTTCAAAAATTGAATGAAATCAGTAATGATCTCACCACCATACTGCATTGCCTTCTCAAAATCATATTTTTTCTCCATGAACTTTTCCAAGAGAGGAGTGAAATATTTTATCTTTTAGACTTTTGTATTTAAGGCTTGAGTAACAGGAGGAATTTTCAAATTCTCTACAAGATATTTTAAATGACTGGTCTTATCAGGATTAGATAAAATCCTATTAAAGTAGAAATTCACTTTCTTAGTAATTTCTTTCTGAGCATCATTGAAAATATTTGAGTGAATTCTTAATAAGTCAAGTACTCAATCACTATTCTTGATGACAACAGATAAGATTTCCTTTTCAAAACCACTTAACACCGACTGAAGTTATTCATTAACAATAGTTCTAATCAAACCATGGTCTATATGTTGAGATGACTATCCAAAGGAATTGGAAGCTATAATAGATGAAGTGAGAGACTTAATCTGATTTAGAACTTTCTGTAGACATCCATTATACTCATAAATCAACTTTTAAGACCAAAAAAAATCTCACACATCTCATTTACTATCTTGATGTTTCTCTTAGCCACTTTTTCATAAATTGAAGTCAAGTTCAGTTGAATCATAGATGCAACTTTCTATGGAATCTGATCACTAACATCTTCAACAGGATGAGAAGCAGGAGCTGGTCCAGTTTGCAATATTTTTTTCATATCTTCAACAATATATCTGAGACTTCACCTCATCACTCAACTTCTTGTTCTCAATTATAACTTCTTGTATTTCATGAATCATTTTTGGTTGAATTTTCCATATGATTTTCTCTAAAATCAAGGCAGCATCTCTTTTACTAAGATTTGTTATAGGAGTAGGCTATGAGTTCATGATCTTTTCAAATCCACCTAAAAAAGTATCTCCAAAAGCTTTTAGATCACTATGATTCATAGAAACCAAAGGTTCTTGTGTAGGTTTAGGAATAGGAGTTGAGAGAAGTTCAGGATCCTTAGTAGAGATGAATTCTAGAGTAGAAACTGGTTTCAATTGAAACATATTGGAACGGTATATACCTTTAACCGAGGCCTCATGGGTATTTTCCACATCAAAGTAGCTAGTAAACTTATACCAGGTATCCACAGTGCTTTGATCAATAGGATTGGGAACTTGAACATTTTCTATACTAGATAGGGTGCTACTCCACCTCAATAGGTGCATATCTTATGGGACTAAGAGATTTATATTCTTGACCAAATTCCAAATTTTCCACTCCAATAGGCTCACCCATTTCTTTACTATAAATATGAATGGCTTGTAGCATTATTTACTTAGTAGATAAGATTATTTCAGGATCATTTTGTTCCTCCAAAAGTTCCCTAAAAGTAGCCTCTTCCTCAATAGAAGGTTCTTATTCTATGTTCTCCTCAGAAACAACATTTTATTTTACACTAGCTTCATATTATATTCCAGAAGCAATTTCTTCCATTGAATATATACTTCTTTCAGTAACAAGTACATCCTTCTCAAATAAATTTTGTGGAACAGGTAGACCACTATCTTCTTTGTCCAAGACAGTTCCTTCCTTAGGTGAAACAACTACCTCTTCTTATTCTTCATCAGAATAATCAACAACTTTATCTGGTTCCAAACTAGGATCAGATATGTTCTTAGGTCTTTAAATATTCTCAACCGAATTAAAATTTTCATACAACCTTTCATTGTCCTCCACCCAAGGCCTTTTCGAAGGATTCCACATTATTTTCATCCTTCTGACTGTATCCTTTGAGATACATAACTCATAATATTTGATTAATTTTTCATTCGATCCAACCAATCCCATAGTATATATAATTTTAGAGATTAATATTGAATAGAAGAAAGAGTTATACTTCGAAGTTATCTTAATCAATTCTCACATGTGAAGTATAATATACTTACACAGATTAATCTTAGTCCCCTTTTTCGAAAGATGTATCAAGAATACATCCTGATAATTATGAGTATAAAAATCCACTTTCCTTGTACTAATAATATTCTAAATAAAATTAAATAGAAACCTTGTTTCACTATCTAACTCAGAAGCAATTGACCTTCTTTTCTTCTTATTTCTAGTGAGACTTCCTAGGGCCTCTTCTAAGATAAAAAAATCACTAGGAGGAGGAGGAACTCTCTGATAGTCCTCAAATATTCCCTTATGAAGTATCTCTAGGCAATCATTCCATAACCTCATGGAAAAAGTACACCTTTTACCATTAATCTATATTCTTACAACAAAAACATCTTCTATATCAAATTAAAACTGTACATACTAATAAAAATAAGAAACAAGTTTTGGATAAATTGGTCTTGTCTCTTTTGTAAACTAGTTTAGCCATACCTGCTCTTATAGTACTTTAAAAACTAGTGACTTACTTTTCAGCAACCAATTCAGATATAATTCCTTTTCTGGTACTACTATTATATCATCAAGATTCAAATTCAATGGTCCTTCAGGCATTACTTTTGGTTACCTTTTCACTTTATTCTAAGATCGTCTCTTCGCAAGAGTTGATGAAGATGGGTTCTTCATTTTGGGCATTCAATGTGGGTTCGAGAGATATGAAGGGATGAAAGAGGAATTACTGTTTGAAATAAAGGGGTTTCTGTTTTGAGATAAGAGAGATTGAGTGAATAAAATAGTGAAATATATAGGTTTTTTATCAATTAGGGATTTCAAGCATCCCAAATTCAAAATCATAGCATAAAAACAATAAAATAATCAAAATAGTGATATGGGAAATAAAATTAAAAAATAGAAAACTGAGTCTTTGTAGTGAGACCGAAATAGGTTATCACGGTGTGATCCTTACGATGTGACTCCAAATTGTGAGATTGTATCATTGAGATAGTAAGAGTAAGACAATAACCAAGAGATAGTAACCGTGAGACCGTAAACATGAGATAGTAACTTCAAGCCATTAATCTTGTGAAACCATGAAAGCGATACAGTAACTTGTGAAACTGTGAAAGTGAGACAGTAAGTTTTAGACCGTAAACTTTCTACTTAAGATTTATCATTCCTAATTCATGTATGATGTAATTTATCCTTTCATAATTTAATGTTTTAGTGAATATATCATCATGTTGATGTTCATTTCCATTGAATTCCAAATTTATATCACCTTTTTGATAATGATCTCTCAAAAAGTGATGCCTTAAATCAATATGCTTTGTCCTCGAGTGTGAAATAGGATTTTTTGAAATTTTAATAGAACTTATATTGTCACAATTTATAGTTACATGTTTGAATTGATATCCATAGTCTAGTAATGTGTGTTTTATCTACAAAATTTGTGCACAACAACTACCAACATCCATATATTCAGCTTTGGCAGTAGATAATGCAACATAGTTTTGTTTCTTACTACACCATGACACTAGAGACTTACCTAAAATGTGACATGTTCTAGTGTTTTTTTTCTATCTAACTTATAACCACCAAAATTAGCATCATATTAGATAAATAACTCAAATGAATGTCATCTAGGATATAACAATCCTAGATTGGGTGTATGTTTGAGGTATTTGAAAATCCTTTTGACATCATTTAAATGAGACTATATTGTATATTATTGAAAGCGAGAACATATACATACACTAAACATAATAGTAGGGCGACTAGTAGTTAAGTTGAGTAAGATTCCAATCATTCCAATGTAAGTGGTTTGATCAATAGATTTTCCATCATTATCAAGATCCAACTTACAAGTAGTACTCATTGGAGTATCACTACTTTTAGTGTTGTCCAATACAAAACATTTTAGAAGATCATTAGTATATTTTATTTGATTTAAAATAATACCATATATATTTTTAAGGATTTGAAATCCGAGAAAGAATTTTAGTTCTCCCATTAAACTCATTTCAAATTCATTTTGCATCATTTTAGAAAACTCAATAAATTTTTTTTGAAGATCCAAAAATAATATCATCTACATAAATTTTAACTACTAAAACATCATTAGAAATTCATTTTATAAAAAGAGTAGGATCATTGATACCTTTAGTAAAACCTTTAGAAATAAGAAAAGTACTTAATCTGTCATACCATGCTCTTGGAGATTTATTTAAACCATACAAATCTTTTTATAATTTAAAAAAAATATTTGGAAAGTGAGGATTTGTAAAACCAGGGGGTTTTTCAACAAAAAAAATCCTTATCTATATACCCATTTAGGAATGCACTCTTGAAATCCATTTGATATAGTTTTAAATTTAGATGTGCTGCATATGAAACCAAGATTCTAATGGCTTCAAGTCTAGCTACTGGTGCAAAGGTCTCCTCATAGTCAATTCATTTTTCTTCACTATAGCCTTGTGAAACTAATCTAGCCTTGTTTCAAAATATGATACCAACCTCATGTACTTTATTTCTAAAGACCCACTTAGTGCCTATGGTAAAAATGTATTTGGGTATATCAAAAAGTTTCCAAACATTGTTCTTTTCAAACCGATTAAGTTCTTCTTGCATAGACATCACCCAAAATTTATCATTGATAGAATCATTGATGTTTTTGGGTTCAAGTTGTGACTAGAAAGATTGATGTTCAACCAGATTTCTAAGAGAATCTCAAGTTTTTGTTCCTTTATCTAAATCTCCTACAATAGTATCTAAAGGATGGTTAATACTATTTCTAACAGCTCCAGAAAAATAGGGGCTACTGATTTCAGGTTCTTTAAAAGGTTCGGGTTCATTATGGCTTAAATCTGGAGAATTTCTAGAACTAGATGTTTTTACATATTCTTTTACAGAATGGTTAGAGGATTTAGCATTGATGTATAGATTTGACATATCATCCTCAATATTATCTAGATAGGTCAAAGGCTCACGTGGATCTATCTCATCGAACATGACATGGACATATTCCCCCACACATTTAGTTCTTTTGTTAAAAACTCTATAGGATATACTAGAGATTGAATATCCTAGAATGATTCCTTCATCACTCTTGGATGAAAATTTTTCAAGATTGTCCATGGTATTAAGTAAGTAGACTTTGCAAACAAATACTTTGTAGTAGTTCACTTTGGGTTTTCTATTATTCCATAACTTACATGTGTTTCTTTTAAGAATAGGCCTAAACAATACTCTATTAATAATATAGCATGTTGTATTTCCAGAATCAACCCAAAAATAAATAGGTATGTCATATCCGCTAAGCATGGTTCTAGAAATTTCTTGCAAGGTCATATTTATTCTTTCTATAACTCCATTTTGTTGAGGTGTTCTAGGGGTAAAAAAATTAGGATTATAGCTATTTTGTGAGAAAAAATATTCAAACTCTAGATTTTCAAAATCACATCCATGGTCACTTCATAATATTTAATTCTAATTCCACTAAGGTTTTATACAATTTTATAATACTTGGTGAAGTGATATGATTCTTCACTTTTGTGAGCTAATAAGAAGGTCCATGTATACCTAGAAAAGTCATCTATAAGAACATAAACATAGTGCTTCCCATTTAAATAAGAAACTCTATATGGTCCAAATAAATCCACGTGATCCAACTCGGGAGGTTGATAAGTTGAAACGTTTTTTCTTTGGTTTGAAGAAAATTTTGTGTTGCTATCCATTTTGACCAGGATTACACACATTATCAATTGAAAACTATAGTTTTGGTAGATATTTGACTAAACTGTTTCTAGTAAGCTTCATAAGGGAGTGAATATTGCAGTGTCCTAGTCTTTTATGCCAAATGCAAGACTCTTTAGGAAATACACTTAAATATGAAGAATTTTGGGAAACTAAAGAATCTAAGTTAACAAAGTATACATTTTAATTTCTTAATGCAGAAAATACATCTCATTTTTAGAATTAAAAAAATTTCAAGTATCATTTTAAAACTTAACATGAAATCCATAATCACATAGTTGTGAGATACTAAGAAGATTATATTTTAGTCCATCAACAAAAAGTAATTTAGAAATTAAAAATGAGTTAGAGTTACCGATTTGGCCTAGGCCAAGGATTTTTCTATTTTCATTGTCACCAAAGGTGACATGTATACCATAAATATTTATTAGGTTTTTGAAACATGAATATTCTCCTATCATGTGTCTTCAACACCCACTTTCCAAGTACCATAAGCTTTTATAAGAGCTCTTCAAACAATTTTCCTACAAAATAGTCAAATAAAAATAGACTTTGGTACCCATATTTGTTTGGTTCTAGTAATATTATTAACTAGTGCTTTAGGAACACACATCTACTTCATAGGTTTTGTATAATCATTATGTAAATTATTTGAGAAATAAATTTTATTTGTTCTAGAAAATATAGAAACAGTAGAGGAAATATCATAGTTTGAACTAACAGAATGTTTTCCTGAACTATGAATAAAACATTATATTCTAGATTTAGAAAAAAATTGGTTTTTCCAAAATTCCTTTCACCAGGTTGATAGAAAATACTAGTAGTGTATTTAGGGGTAATTTATTTACCTAGAATTTGTACGAATTTATCTTTACCGTTAGTAAACATTTCAAAGTCCTTTTTTAATTGATCATTAGATAGCGTTAATTCATTATTTTTTTGAGTAATTGAACATTTTTCTCTCTTTATACAGCAAGTTCATATTTAACAGTTGAGATAAGAGAATAATGTCTCTTTAAAGACTTATATTTATCTTTTAGTTCATTACATGTCTCTTTATGCATATTTCAATACTCAAACATTTTTTCTTTAGACTTATTTTTAGAATCACTTTCATCTCCATAGTAATAGGAATTTTTTATAGAATATTCCAGGGTTACCTCAGATGTGTTTGTCCTGAAACACATGTTGGCTTTGTTAGCCTGTTCATCATGTGAAGACTTTGAGTCACTTGAATTGTCCTCAGAATCACTCCAATTTTCTTTTATTTAATTTTTATACCTCTTATCTTTATCCTCATATTTCATTTTATACTTGATCTTGGGAAAGTTAGCCTTTTCATTTCCCTTTCTCTTACATTTATAACATACTATCCCATTAGACATTTCATTTGTTTTCCAATCCTTCTTCCACCTTCCTTTTTGATTATATATTCCTTTGAAGTTAGGTTTTTTGAATAATTTCTTCCTTCTATAAAATTTCATAAACCTTATGACTAATTTAACCATCCCTTTATCACTTTCGAGTGATTATTGTTCACTACTGGAACTTTCTACAGAGTCTTGCAGTTCCTTATTTTCTTTGTGTTTAGGGGTAGTGGTCTTAAATGCCACGTATTTTCTTTTGGGTTCATCCTCCTCTTCATTGTTGACTTTAATCTATTATTCATACATTGTTAGTTTCCCAATTAGTTCTTTGACAAGTAATTTGTTGATGTCACATGACTCTCTAATAGAGACAGAAGTGCCTCTCCATCTATTAGGTAAGCATCTGAGAATCCTCATAATTTTTTCTTTGGCTGTATTTTCTCTTCCGAGAGATATCATTGTGTTTAAAATTTCGTTGAACCTGAGATACATATTAGAAATAGGCTCATCATGCTTCATTTTAAAGTTATCATACATAACATTATAAGTCTTAAGTCTCATTATTTCACATTAGTGGTTCCCTCATGTGAAACAGAGAGAGTGTCCCACATTTCATGGGCAGTTTTACATGCATAAATTCTTTTAAATTATTCATATACTATGGAACATTATAGGGAATTAATTTATTTATAGTTATTATTATATGCAGTATTAGTTGGGTCATCCAAAGTAGTTCTAACAGTAGCAGGAATCTTATACTCATCTACAATTGAGGACCAAATTTCAAAACCCATACTTTCTAAATGCATTTTAATCTTAATTTTCCATTGGGTATAATTAATTCCATTAAATAATAGGTGTTTTTTTGTTTCCAAACCATCTATTATACTATCTACAATAGGGAGATACCTTTTAAAGAGATAAAAATTTAGAACTAACAAAAATTTATAGATCTTTAAAGTACAACTAAAATCAGAGTTGAAAAGATTTTAAAAATATAGATTTTATAGGAATAAAATCCTTTGACACAAAATGTTGGTCGCAGAATATTACTCAAGAGGGGGGGGGGGGTGAATTGAGTATCTATAAAATTTTCTGTCAAAAAGTTCACTTAAAAAGATTCCCCAATAAAAATGAATACATTAAAGTTAATCAAGGTAATATGGTTATAATAGTTTGACTGTTCGAATAGATTTTCAGAAGATTTATTAATTCTCAATAATATCAATGTGAGTTATTGATACAACTTTTGAAGATAATCTAATAGGAAAAACATTTATAACTTCTATCCAAGACTAACTATCAAAGTAAAATTTAGTTTTCTGAAATATAAAGTAATGTAGAGAAAAACTAAATCAAAAGACACATTGGATAAAAAAAAATGGTTAGGTCTCATATTGATACTTAATTCAATCCATTTGGTGATCACTTTCCACCAAGAAGTCTATATAGAAAAGTGATTGATCCACACCCTAGATTGGGGTAAAACAACAATACATTGTATTGTCCATGTCACACGACCTCTTCCACTGTTCTTCATGGGTATAAACTACCAGGTCATACAAGGAACTCTTCCACACTTATTTGTGGGAGTAAATATATGTAAGAAGACATGAGAGGAAGGATATCTTGTATCGTTCATTTTAATACTGGAGACAGTGTGTGTTTTAATACACACACACACACACTGATCAAAAGCTAAAAATAGTACATAAGAGAGAAAATATGATGATAAAGTGTTAGAAGTGATATGATCATTATTCTATGCATCTTTGGACTATAGAATATATAATATGCAAATATAAAGTCCTCTGGTGAAAAACAGAGTTTTGTGAGTATGGTGCTCTAGTTTCAAGTTCGATGATGTAATCTATATAGCTAGTGTTCACCTTCGAGTTGGTATTGTGAAGCTGTTTTTCGCTCTAATCCATAGTATTTTATCTATTCTTCAGATTGAGAGTGCTTCATGTGTTTTTTAGTTGTATATTGTGTCATGCATTTTCTTCTCTTTTTTACACACCTTCCTCCAATGCCACACATTTCTTTTTATTACAGGGTGCATGTTTTGGAGCTGACATGAAGCATGATTTATACAACTCATACCTCATACTTCAAGGTGACATGTCTAAAAAGAAAAATTAATTATGTCAGTGCTATTAAATGACTCAAATATGACTGTTAGAAACTAAATTGAAAATGAAAAACAAGATTAAATAATGGTTTCACAGTTTTTCTTGAAACGGTATCACTTAGAAATAGTGTCACCAGGAAACAATATCTTCTTCTCTGATTTTGCGAGGTGAGATAGTCATGATGCCCTAGTTTCATTGAGATAGGGAATTGGTATCACATATGTGGTGTCAGGATCATGGTGTCTTAGGTAACAGTGTCTAAAACTTTGTCAAAACTTTTAATGGTATCTTGGTGATGGCAGTAAGGAACCGGTGTCACATACTTCATTAAATCTGAAACTTGTTATAGTGTTAGGGTCACTGTGTCTGGGTCACGGTGTCTAGGTCACGATGTCTAGGATTATGGTGTCTGGGTTACAGTGTCTATAATTATGGAGTTTGGGTTATGCTGTTTGAGTTACAATGTCTAGGATTACAGTGTCTGGGTTACGATGTCTGGGTTATGGTGTTAGGGACTTTTCCAAAATCTAGAACTTGTGGAAAACTTACAGTTTCTCAGAATTATCCAAATATCTATAAAACTATATTAGGAAATAAATATTCAAAGAATGAATTATACTTAAGCATTAATATAATAAAACACTATGGAAAAAATGAAATATAGTTTACAATATTCAAACATGATTCAAACATTATTTATTTGAATTAGGATCTTGTGAAATTTTATACCACGAGTTATAAACATTAAATCGTAGGGAAACCAACCATCTCTACACATTATTTGAGATAGATTAAACAAGGTTAACAGGATTTATGATCATTAAAACATGATTAAAACATGAGGTGTATAACAATTTCTTTAACATGGATAGAATTATAATGCACAAAGAATACTTATTTATTGTAATAAAATTACACATTAAAAAAATGGGAAAATAGAGATAAATAAAATATCACATATTACTTATAGTATGTGCCACCCAAGACTCAAATCCACACATACTAAGAATCCAATATTGAATTATATAATCCTCCATTATTGTAGTATAATTTTAGTGCCGTCTAAGGAAGAAATAACTTTATTATCCAACACCCCCCCTTAAACTCGTTTTCCTTATAACCCATGAAATTGCATCAAATCTGGTTGTCTAACAAAGAACTATAATTAATTCAACATATTCATTAGCTATAGTAAATTCAAAAGCACATGTGAAAGTAGATAATAATATCACTATATGTGATCGCACGAATAAAATAATAACATAAGGAAATAAATGGAATTTTATTTCTTTGATTTGTAATTCTTCCACCTTGTACTCCTCTTCTAGGACCAGATTCCGTTTCAATGATTCCTATGCCTTGGGTTCTTTGAAATATCCATCCTTTCTTTTGGACATCACCAGGTCGTAGAGAACTGGAAGGAGGCCCCACTATTCTTCACTAGGGGAACCGACATGGGGATATGATGCTTCAATAAGCTTGAACTGGAAGATGGTTCACCCGATATAATGCCGAAATAGGTCTCAAATTTTGGGAAGGTGTCTACATCTGATAGAAAATATTGTTATTCAATATATTTAGGTTCAGATGATTAATTTAGCTTCGATAGAAGAGGAATGGAGGAGAAAGATAAATGTGGGGGTACCCATCATCATTTTATATGTAATCCTGCCTTTTATTACATAACTTTTCATTACATTTTACAAACAGAGGATATTTAAAGTCTAGTGTCTTGGAAATCAGGAGCATAAAACATAAAAACATAAAAAATTCTTCTTATACACTTTTAGGTATTCATCATAAGTTCTTCTTAAGTAAACTTATTTCATCTCATAACCTAGAGACATACATCCAATGAATGGGTGAGCATAATGCCCAGTAAGGAAAGCAAGGGAATCCATTTACTTGTGATATCAATAAGAACTTGATGAAAAACATAAAGACATGAGAAATGGAAGTATATGAATAAAATAATGAAAATAACTTGAACCATAACATGAATATTTGGATAAAACATTTAATTTATATATTCATGAACATATCACCAAGGTTCATCCCCAGGGTGTCATAAAATTTACCAAGCTTATTCACCAAGGTATCGTGAAACTTGTCATCTCTAGAGATTAAATTTTTTACTCAATTAATTGGAGATATATTAGATTGAAACCTTAATATGTATTTATTTTCATGTGATATACATAGATAAATATCAAAAATTTCATAAATAACCCATATAAAATAAAATAAATGGGTTTCATTTCAAAATTGTGACGTTCTAGAAGTTCTTAAGAATAAGATCAATATGTCATTTATAACACATGGAACGAGAGTAAGGGTTATATGTATGTAAATTATAGAATAAAATAGATCAATATTATGTATTTATGAATACCACTAGAAATTAAATAGTTTTTTGTATTCACAAATATAAAATAAGAGAATTTATTGAGAGAAAGAGAGAAACATTTTGAGACGAAATTTCTACAACATAATGGATATATACATGGTATTAGAAAACAATAAAAAGAGAGGGGATAGGGGTAAAACAATCAGAAATAACTTATAATACAGTATAGGGACATAGTAAAATATAAATAAGTACATGGTATGGATATTTGAATGAAATGCAACATGGAAAGGAAACTTGAAAGAAAAGAGAAGATTCTATTTATTTTATGAAAAAATTGGCAGCCTAACGGTGTCGCTTAAAAATTCTGAAAATAAATTGATGAGATTGGAAAGGGTCTCTCATAACTTTGAAATTAAATTTTCAGTAATAATAATATATATGAACATACCCCCACATAATAATATGGAAACTTGACGACATAACATAATGGAAATCATGACTAAAAATAGGAGGGTGAAAGGTTCCCTTACCCTAAAGAGTGACTTTGAAAGCTAAAATGTTGGGAACTTGGGGGCTTAAGGGCACCTTGGGAGGTAAATAATACTAGATATTTGTTGAGTAGTATTTTCGGATGAAATTAATGAGGGAATGGATTGGTATTTATAGGGAAAGAGAGGGAATATTTAATTAATTTCCAAGGGACACCTCATTGGTGGTATTTGAAAAACCATGGGCCTACCCATGGTATTTTCCGATGTTATCGGCCAATTGGGATACCTAATAACATATTTTAATATTCAAAAGTCTAAAAGATTTATTAAATCATGATTACATTATCAATTATGTCATTAAACACCCGAAACTCAAAACTGTATTTTTATTATTCACTGAAAATCCAACTGTTTCAAAAAAATACAAAAAATTTACCATACCTTAATATCAATGCTCTGAATTCCAAAATGAAATCCATTTTATGAAAATAATTTCATAAATATTTTTAATTTAATTTTTAAATAAAATAATTATTTATTAAAAAACAACTCTAAAAATATGACTTGTTTTATAACACCTTGAAAAAGTAATCAAGGGCCCATAAATTTATATTATAACCATAAGGAAATAAAGTAAAAATTTATGATTACCTTTTATGAAAGTAAATTTCCATTTTAAATTATTAATTTAATTATAAAATTGTAAATAAAGTATTTAGGACATAAAAATATCAAAACTTATACTATGATCATTTTTTTCACTTTTAAGATGTCCACATTATATTTATACATTCATGGGTGATGTTTCTATTTTTTGGCTGATTTACTTTTCATTACTATTCATCACTATTCATAAGGGTATGTTAGTATTCAAACTTTACTATTCACTAAAAATCAAGTTGATCTTATTTGATTCTAAATTTCTTACTGATCACAATTGTAGAAGACCATTTTTCGAAAATCATTTCACATTATTAATTATTTAAAGTATACAAAAATATTTTAAAATATCCTTTTTCCAAAATTCATCAATAATATGGAACTTCTATAAATTCATCCTACATTTATCTAGACATTTGATATTCAAAAATTTTACCATTTGAAGAAATAACAATTTTATTTATTCCAAGAGATTACATAAAGTATCTAAGGCCTCATTACATATCCCATTATAACACTTGCATAGGACCTAAGTGTAAGATGTTTTATGGTGATAGAATCTTGGGGAGACTCAGACAATATTTCCCAAGTGGTGATTTCTATCAGTTTGAACTTCTCTCTTGAGAGATTCCATTCAAGCTTCTCATGTTGAAGCTCATCTTGGTCTTGTTCCAGAGCAAAGTCCATTGAAGCAACCTCTTTCCCAAGCTATGACCAATGGGATTCGTATGGATTGATTCTACTGGATACGGCCATCAACTCTTCTTTCTATAATAATTAACCTAGATCATTTGTATTTATAAACAATAATCGTAGCATTAAGAGTTTAGTTTCCAACAGTCATATTGACCAATGGTCATATAACAGTTGAAACCCAATGATATAATTTTAATTATACTCATTTCATTAATTTAAGGATATAATTTTGTTGAGTATAAAATAAAATAACACGCAATAGTAGGAAAAAAATTTATTCACAAGTTTGGGTCGTTATATTCTTCCCCCCTTAAGAAATTGTGGCCCAAAAATTTTAACTCGTACCATCAGAAGAGAAAAGGTGTGGGTATTTCTGTCTCATAGACTCCTCTGGTTCCCACATGTCTTCTTCACATTTTAAGTTACTCCAAAACACCTTAACAAGGTGGGTTGTCTTGTTGCATAGAACCTTGTCCCTACGATCCAGAATCTCCACCGGATGGTCCTCATAAGAGAGGTAATGTTAAAGTTGTACTACCACTGGATTTAGTAAATGTGAAGGGCTAGGTATGTACTTCCTCAAGAGGGATATGTGGAAGACATCATGAACTTGTGCAAGATTTTGAGTAAGTACAAGCCGATAGGCCACTTCTCCTACGCGATCAAGGATTTCATAGGGTCCAATGTACCTAGGGATGAGATTCCCTTTCTTCCCAAACCTCATGACTCTCTTCCAAGGTGAAATTCAAAGAAAGAACTTTTCACCAACATCAAACTCCAAGTCCCTTTGATGGTTGTCGGCATAGCTCTTTTTCTAACTCTGAGCAGCCTTAATGTGTTACTGGATGGAATGGACCTTTTCTGTCTTCTCTTGCACAAGATCTGGCCCAAGAATCTTTCTATCACTAGTTTCATGCCAACAAGTATGTTGTCTACATCACTTCCCATATAGAGCTTCATAGGGTGACATTTGAATACTCGAGTGGAAGCTATTGTTGTAAGAGAACTCAACTAAAGGGAGACGTTTATCCCATCCACCTTTAAATTCTATTGAGCATGTTATTAGAATACCCTCAGGTGTTTGAATAGTCATTTTAGATTGGCCATCAATTTGGGGGTGATAGGCTATACTGAAATTCAATTCAGTGCTCAGAGCATGTTGAAGACTTCTCTAGAATTTTGATGTGAACCTTGGATCATGATCAGATATGATAGTTAGTGGAACTCCTTGCAGCCTTACCACTTTCATTATGTAAATCCTGGAAAGTTGATAAAGAGAGAAATATCCCCTGATAGAGATAAAATGGGTAGTCTTGGTGTGACTATCTACAATAACCCATATCTCATTATTTCCTTTGGAATTTCTCAGGAGACCAGTGACAAAGTCCATAGTGATATTGTCCCACTTTCATGCTGGTATGGGTAGTGGTTGGAATACCCCTTTAAGAAGTTGTCGCTCTGCCTTCACTTGCTGACATACCAGGCATGTCACGACCCGACCCTACCCGAGCTCGAGCCACAACTACCCCAAGCCCACCTCCATAGGCCAGGGGTTGGAGACCAGCGCCAAAGGCATAACAACTCGGGGAGGCCTTTGCCTAAGAACCTGTACACACACACACAACACACTCAATGAAAAAGTGCAGAGTTAAAGGGAAAGTAAATTGAAACTACTATAAATAAACCACAAAGTGCATCGACATCTAAACAGTAAAAAGTAAGTGCTGAAGGTAAACTGAAAAGAAAATGGTCAAAACATGCGCCCAACCAGAAAAGTGCCACAACTTGGAAATAGGTAAACAAAATAAAACACCTGGAACCAGACTACGACCACCGCACACGGTCCAAGCTCCCGAACTCCTAAGCTCCGCTGAATTCACGACCAACCTGTCCGTCGTCTGTAAGGGCAAACCAAGTTCGGTAAAATCTCAAGCAGGGGTGAGTATAATAATACTCAGTAGTATACCCTGAAGGCTCGAGGGAGAAACAAAGGAGGTACCTAAGGGTGAGAAGTAGATCAAACAGGGGAAAAGTAAAGGAGTACAACTGAAAGTGTAGTAAAGAGTAATAGTAGAGAGTCTAACT
Organism: Viscum album; assembly: GCA_963277665.1. NCBI lineage: Eukaryota > Viridiplantae > Streptophyta > Magnoliopsida > Santalales > Viscaceae > Viscum > Viscum album. Next base: position 1,060,977,186 of record OY728133.1, read on the forward strand.
CAACCCCACAAGAGAAAGGAGATAGACTCGTCTAGACACAAGGAGTTGGAAACGGTGAAAAGATGAACTTCTCGTCGAGTCTTCGCTACCTATAGCAGGAGAGTAGACTCGTCCAATCACGAGAATCTAGACACGGAAAGCACGTGGAATACCCCACGCATCTTCGCCTCTCCTGGAAGGAGAGTAGCCAAAACCCAAGGAGTGGGTACTGGAACAAGGTATATACATATCCATATGCTCAATCAAGAAGCCCGAACAGGATCGTAAAGGGATCTCCATCCTGTAGCTCAGCCCAAGAAAGTGAGTAGCCAACAGTCCCAGAAGTAAACACCATCGATGCCCAGCATCCCGCACGTCTTCTCCAAACTGCAAGTCAAGGGGAACAAATCTCTGCACCTTGATACTATCCGCTTTGGGCGGCACTGACTCGCCCTCACGGTTTTAGGTCACATCTCGGTGGGGTAAGTGCCCCTCGTACTTGAGAGTTCCGGGTTAAGTTAAACCACACCTCGTCACCGCCCCGCAGTCGAGAGGTCTCCTCTAAGTCAAGGTCATTCCATCACTGACCCGTACAACCAAGGGTCCCGCTCTGGTAATCACGGAGGAAAGCGATAGACTAGACTAGTAGAAAGTACTGGGTCTGGAATGTCAACGGGTGACCCACTGCCCAACCCTGCTTGAGGGTAAACCCTAACCAGATATCGGGTGACCCACTACCCAGCCCTGTTGGTGGGTAAACCCTAATACATCATCAGACAACCCATTGCCCAGCCCCACTGGAGGGTAGAACTGGAATAAGTCAACAGGCGACCCACTGCCCAGCCTTGCTAGAGGGTAGACCCGGAATAAGTTAACAGGTGACTCATTGCCCAGCCTTGCTGGAGGGTAGACCTAGAACTAGACGACATGTGACTCACTACCCAGCCCTTCTGGAGAGTATACCCTAAGAGGTCGTCGGGTGACCCACTGCCCAGTCTCTGCTGGAGGGTAGACCCTAAGTGTGTCGGGTGACCCACTACCCAATCTCTGCTGGAGGGTAAACCCTAGAAGGTCGTCGGGTAACCCACTGCCCAGTCTCTGCTGGAGGGTAGACCCTAAGAGTGTCGGGTGACCCACTTCCCAGTCTCTGCTGGAGGGTAAACCCTAGAAGTCAGTGAGCAACCCATTGCCCAGTCTCTACTGGAGGGTAAACCTAGAACTGCTCTTTCCATCTCCACGAGATGGTATAACACAGGCCAACAGAACTCAGAGAGGGTAGCGCGCAACCACCCGACTCTGGAACAAAACCAGGGAAAACCTCTCAACCCTGGTAACCTAAACCATTGAGCACAGAGCTAGGGGAAAAACTCAACCCCGCTGGTCAACAATCGGGAACCGAGGGAACCTCTACGTCACGAGGGGTCAAAAGTATGCAAAGAAGAACACGACACACACCTGGGGCCCACACGACGTGTGGCCCCAAGTCAACCCCAACCAAGGGCAGAAACTTTCTCAGGTACAAACATCCACATGTACCTCCCAGTGTTCTCACATACTCCCAAAGTAAGCCACGTCTCCAGCCAAAAAGGCTAACGTGCACACGACACCCATCGTAAACGTGAAGGCATAAACGTAACAACTCCAAATTTCCACCTCAATGGCAGAGGTACGACCAACCACATCTCTTTAACCACCAACATCACTCTCCCAGGAGTGCACACGATCACACGCCAAGGGTCCGCTACAAGCACGGTAGAAGAACCGCCACCGGGGCACCTTTCGTATTTCCAAATTTAATAAGATCACGTGTGAGGCTCCACTCGCCTGAACATATATTACACCGTTGTAATCCCCACGGAAAAACACGCGAGGTAGACTACTTACTCACCCGAAACGGTCAATAGGTGAAAAAGGTACTATTCACTGTAACCAACCCATGTAGGGCCCACCCCAAGATCCCGAAACTGAACAAACAGATCACACCACTAAGATCCGCTCAGAAAAACAAAAGGGATTGACTACTTAATCGCCCAAAAAGGACACCTGGTAAAAAAGGTACTATTCACCATTGCCAGGTCGGGTGGGACCCACCCCACGTCCCCGAAAAAGGTCGGGCGAACTGCGTCATCGCAATGATCTTGGAAAAACACGTCAAAAGCACTACTCACGTGAGTGGAATAGATATTCGGAGAAAAAGATACATTTCGGCTTACCGCGCACGAGCAGTGCTACGTGGGACTCGCATCCCGGTCCTGAAACACAACTAACGGATCACACCGTTGCGATCCTCTCGAAAAAGCACCCAAGATGGACTATTCACTTGTCCAAAACGGTCGTTCGGTGATAGAGATGGAAAATCACCATCAACTCCCAAATGACCCTCGTGGGGCCCACACCATCGTGCTGAATTTGAGCGGGCAGATTGCACCATTGCAATCCCCTCAGAAAAACATCAAGGATCGACTGCTCGCACGCCCCGAACGGACGCCCGATGAGAAAGTCGTTAAACGTTGCTCGCGGCTCAAAAGTCGGGTCGTGGGGCATGCACCTTAACTCCGGATTTAACGCCCGAAACCACCCTGGAAAGCTTCTCCCTCGTGCCAGGGTCCCAACGCCACTAATGGCGCTCAAAACGGACATCAGACGTGTCCGCGCCGTCCAAAACAAGAATCCCCGGAAAAATGTCAATTCTCTTAAAGACGTGTCGTGCCTTCGAGGCCCCTCGTTTTGGGATTTAAAAATTTTCAAAACCATCTCAAAAAGTCTGCCTTGACATGAGCTCTGTGCAGCCGCAGACGGTGCGCAAAACGGACGCCCGTAGCGAAAGTTACAGGCGTCAAAAATTCATAGGGGGAACCCCCCCTCTTGGGCCAGACCGGCCCGGTCCGGCCGGTCCGCCCCACTTTGGCCGGCCAGCCTCCACCGACCGGCCGACACGGCTGGTCCGCTTTCCACGCGGAGACCCGCGTCACGCGGGTCCTGGTCGCCCTGCACGGTGCCGCGCGCCGCGGCCCCTCGGTCTCGCGCCCCACCGTCGGCGCCCGCCACCTGCCGGAAGGGCTCACCGCCACGCCGACCTCCACCGACGCCGCTGCCCAACGCGCCCACCGCCGCCGCCGAAAGGGCTCACTGCCGCCGCCATCGAACCCTCGTCGGAAACCAAACTCATGGCTGGAAAACTTCAGAGGACCACCGGAAACTATCCAGTGGTCGAAAATTCGATCCGAATAGCATTCCGGAAAGCTCAGGACATGATCTATGCAATTACGGGCTTTGTTCAACGATCCAATGGCCCAATTGAGCATAAAAGGAAATTAATTTGGGGAAAGGGTGTAAAACTCACATCCGCCTACCTGCGGGCGGAACGACGACGCTTCTATGCTCGATCCGAGCTCCGCCGCGGCCAAAACTGCCTCTGATCCATCGTTGCCGTCTTGGAGGAGGAGGAAGGAGGAGAGGGAGGATGATGCTGCCTGCCATGCGTCCAGGTAAGGGAGGTAAGGGGGAAGGGGGATGTAAGCAGATATTAAGCAAATATCTGCTAAATCCCCCGGCCCGACTCGCCCCCGATTCTGCTCCCAATGCAGACAAAGAAGAGGGTGCCCCTATGGTAAACACGATGCTTCGAGCACAACAGCGGTCTCATAATTTTAATCTGAGGCCCCGTTCAAAAGTTACAATGACCACGTCCGAGGCCGCCAAATTACGAAAACGCCCCTGGGGCCATTTTTCACAAACAACCCACGCCCACGAAGATTACACCCCTACTAGGCTAAACGACACGTTCTGGACTCAACGGTGCCCTAATTTTACCTATCTGAGCCACCGTTTAAGATATACTCGAGTTAATCCGTTAAATGAATAAATTAATTATTTAATTTATCCATTCCACGCTTCGATAGCGAGCGAGGGGTCCAAACATCCCGTGTCGACAAGTTTCATGTCGTTCCTAGGGTAAACACCCCATTCGGGACACATCCGTGCACTCAGATCCCTGATCCAAAACACCGTTTAGGAGTTATCCCATTTATTTGGTGTTTCCAGTGTGAACGCACAGAAAATTTAATTCTGGCCACTCCGGGGCTCAGAATCGCACGCCGTCTGAGGGTGATGCTCTGGAATAATATCAAGAATATTCCAAAGTCTTTTATAGCAAAAACCGGGTTCTTAAATAATTCCATCCTTCATGATTTTCTTCCTCGAAAATCAAAACTGGGGAAACAACCCAGGGTACTAAGCCCACACCTGGCTTTTCCGTACCCAGGAGAACTCTTGCACAGTTCTGTGCCACCGCACATGGACCAATGGATTTGATCTTTTCACATGAGGTTTTCCCTCAGAGATGACGTGCATAGGAGCATGCACACTTTTTCATGGGTGAGTCACGTGGGAGACGTCGTGCACCAACTTTTGACCATGGGTTTAGGGCATGGTGGTAGGGAACATCGCCATCCCTTTGCATGTTCTCAAACGGTCCGAAGGACCTTGGGGATAGCACAATTTCCTGACCAAACCCTTATGTCGCACGTCGCGACTGGAATCACTGCCCGCACCTGGAACAAGGCCCGGTGATTCCCTCCTTCAGAATATCCATATGGTGAAACACCCAAGCATATCTGGTTACGAAAGATTTCACCGTCGATGTCCCACAACCAAGACCCTCTTACATGCTCGGAAGTGAAGGAGTCAACACCATCGACTAAGGATAAAGGTCCTATTCCTTTTTACCTTACCAACACAAGGTTACACCGACGCCCCGCGCCACCCTGGTAACAACTCAAACAAGGAGCAGGGAGAAAAAAAATCATTTCACATGCAGAGTCTAACAATTCTACAGAAAAAAGTAGAAGAGTTGTAGAGCATACTTATTATCACCTCATGATCTACAGAATCATAGACATCCAAAGCTCGCGGCTGTCCGCGGTCCCAACTGTCAGCTCCTAGAGCCTGACGTGGACTGCCTAGTGGTGATGGGAATACCTCATAAAGTCTTCCCCCACTACTAGCTCCTCCCGCTCCTCTGCTAGCACCACCTCTCTGGGTACCACTCTGATCATGGCACTACCTCTGCCACGGTGGTGCACCTGCTGCCTTCCCGATATTCTCAGCACGCCTGGTCAGGCAGTCCCATGCCAGGTGACCTCGCCCATCGCAAGCATAACACCGAATCTCTTTGGGCTGCACTGGTTCCCTCCGGCGCCACTGTGGTGTACGACCATGCCCCTGAGTCCAGTTGTCATAAATCCACCTGCGTCGAGGTTCTGATTGCCGACGCCCGCTAGTTGCGGCAGACGTCTGAGCTCCAACGTGCCTGCTGCCACCACCAAATATAGAACGTGACAGAAAGCTCTCTATCACCAGCGCCTGCTCTAGCACCCCAGCATATGTGGAAATTCCCAAGGGTACTATGACAGCCTGAACCTCTCAGTGGACACCCTTCTCAAACTTCCACGCTCGGATGTTGCCGTCATGGACCAAGTCCGGGTTAAAGCGTGCATGGTCTGTGAAACTAGCTGCGTACTCGACCACCGTCACCCTCCCTACTGAAACTACAGGAGCTCCTGAATCCGAATGGAGTGCAAGCATGAGGGGAAAAATCCTCACGAAACAACAACTGAAAGTCACCCCACGAAAGAGACGACTCATCAAGAAACTGAGTCACCAGACTCCACCAACGCTAAGATGCTCCATGAAAAAGGTTGGCTGCCAAATCCACTCTCTGATCTATTAGCATCTGCACAAGTCTGAAAAGTCGAACCATTGTCTCAAGCCAAACCCCTGTAGCCTGAGGGTCTGGCTCACCACTGATCCTCAGCGGTCACTGCCACTGGAACTCGTGGAGCGCGCTCAACCTGCGCTCAAGCTCAGTCTGCTGCTCCACAGGTGGGGGTGCTTCTACCGGCCCAAATGGAGAAAGGGGATTTCATGATGGGTCCTGGACTGAGGCCTCGTAGCTCATAGGGTCGTCATCACGCACCAAAGCTGGTATCTTGGCTAGATGTCTTCGCGGAGACATCCTCAATATTATCAAGGAGTGCTGCGGTCAGATGAGCATATATGTATACACCAATAACAGCAACGATGTGGAGCTGACTCAAGAAGGACAGTCAAAGACTCAATCCTATGTGATGCACAAACCAATTTTCCCTGGAACAAGTGTCTCTGCATTCCGAGTCAACAAGTGGGTTATCATGGTCCTGGTGAATGGATACGTCGGCCTCCACACTATCACTAGACTCCCTGGCCTGAGAGACGCTCTCGAGACACGTTAACACTGTTTCCCTAAATCCCAACTAATTTCTTTTTAGGGACGTCCGAACAACGTCCCAAGGAACGAACCACCTCTGATACCACTTTTTCACGACCCGACCCCACCCGGGCTCGAGCCGCAACTACCCCAAGTCTGCCTCCATAGGCCAGGGGCTGGCGACCAGCGCCGAAGGCACAACAACTCGGGGAGGCCTTTCCCTAAGAACCTGTACACACACACGCAGCACACTCAATAAAAAAGTGCAGAGTAAAAGGGAAAGTAAAGTGAAAATGCTATAAATAAACCACAAAGTGCATCGACCTCTAAACAGTACAAAGTAAGTGCTGAAGGTAAACTGAAAAGAAAATGGGAAAAACAGGCACCCAAACAGAAAAGTGCCACAACCCGGCAACAGGTAAACAAAAGCAAACACCTGGGAGATTCCCACACCTGGAACCCGACTACGACCACCGTATGCGGTCCAAGCTCCTGAACTCCTAAGCTCCGCTGAAGTCACAACCAACCTATCCATCGTCTGCAAGGGTACACCAAGTGCGGGAAAAGACCAAGCAGGGGTGAGTATAATAATACTCAATGGGATACCCCGAAGGCTCGAGGGAGCAACAAAGGAGGTACCGAAGGGTGAGAAGTAGATCGAACAGGGGAAAAGTAAAGGAGTACAACCGAAAGTGCAGTAAAGCGTAACAGTAGGGAGTCTAGCTCAACCCCACAAGATAAAGGAGATAGACTCATCCAGACACAAGGAGATGGAAACGGTGAAAAGATGAACTTCTCGTCGAGTCTTCGCTACCTATAGCAGGAGAGTAGAATCATCCAACCATGAGAAGCTAGACATGGAAAGCACATGGAATACCTCACGCATCTTCACCTATCTTGGAAGGAGAGTAGCCAAAACCCAAGGAGTGGGTACTGGAACAAGGTAAATACATATTCATATGCTCAATCAAGAAGCCCGAACAAGATCGTAAAGGGATCTCCATCCCATAGCTCAGCCCAAGAAAGTGAGTATCCAACAGTCCCAGAAGTAAACACCATTGATGCCCCACATCCCGTATGTCTACTCCGAACTGCAAGTCAATGGGCTCAAATCTCCGCACCTTGATACTATCTGCTTTGAGCAGAACTAACTCGCCCTCACAGTTTTAGGTTGAATCGCAAGGACGCGTCTCGGTGGGGTTAGCGCCCCTCGTACTTGAGATTTCTGGGTTAAGTTAAACCACACCTCGTCACTGCCCCGCAGTCGAGAGGTCTTCTCTAAGTCAAGGTCATTCCATCACTGACCCGAACAACCAAGGGTCCCACTCCGGTAATCACGGAGGAAAGCTGCAGACTAGCCTAGTAGAAAGGACGGAGTCTGGAATGTCAACGGATGACCCACTGCCCAGCCCTGCTGGAGGGTAAACCCTAACCAGATATTGGGTGACCCACTACCCAGCCCCGCTGGAGGGTAAACCCTAATACATCATTAGGCGACCCACTGCCCAGCCCCGCTGGAGGGTAGACCTGGAATAAGTCGACATGCGACCCACTGCCCAGCCTTGCTAGAGGGTAGACCAAGTATAAGTCGACATGCGACCCACTGCCCAGCCGTGCTGGAGGGTAAACCTGGAACTAGATGACGGGTGACCCACTGCCCAGCCCTTCTAGAGGGTAGACCCTAATAGGTCGTCGGGTGACCCACTACCCAGTCTCTGCTGGAGGGTAGACACTAAGAGTGTCGGGTGACCCACTGCCCAGTCTCAGCTGGAGGGTAAACCCTAGAAGGTCGTCGGGTAACCCACTGCCCAGTCTTTACTGGAGGGTAGACCTTAAGAGTGTCGGGTGAACCACTGCCCAGTCTCTACTGGAGGGTAAACCCTAGAAGTCAGTGAGCAACCCACTGCCCAGTCTCTACTGAAGGGTAAGCCCGAAACTGCTCTGGCCATCTTCACTGGATGGTATAACACAAGCCAACAAAACTCGGAGTGGGTAGCATGCAACCACCTGACTCCGGAACAAAACCAAGGAAAACCACTCAACCCTGCTGACCTAAACCATCGAGCACAGAGCCATGGGAAAAAATCAACCCTGCTGGTCAAAAATCGGGAATCGAGGGACCCTCTACGTCACGAGGGGTCAAAAGTATGCAAAGCAGAACATGGCACACACCTGGGGCCCATACGACGTGTGGCCCCAAGTCAAACCCAACCAAGCGCACAAACGTTCTCAGGTACAAACATCCACATGTACCTCCCAGTGTTCTCACATACTCCCAGAGTATGCCACATCTCCATCCAAAAAGGCTAACGTGCACACGAATCCCATCGTCAACGCTAAGGCATAAACGTAACAACTCCAACTTTCCACCTCAACGACTGAGGCACGACCAACCACATCTATTTAACCACCAACATCACTCTCCCAGGAGTGCACGTGATCACACGCTAAGGGTCCGCTACAAACACGGTAGAAGAACCGCCAACGGGGCACCTTTCATATTTCCACATTTAATAAGATCGTGTATGAGGCTCTGCTTTCCTGAACAGATTACACCGTTGTAATCCCCATGAAAAAACACGTGAGGTAGACTACTTACTCACCCAAAATGGTCAACCGGTGAAAAATGTACTATTCACCATAACCAACCTATGTGGGGCCCACCCCAAGATGCTGAAACTGAACAAAAAGATCACACCACTGCGATCCCCTCGGAAAAACACATGAGATTGACTACTCAATCGCCCAAAAAGGACACCCGGTAAAAAATGTACTATTCATCATAGCCAGGTCGGGTGGGACCCACACCATGTCCCCGAAAAAGGTCGGGTGAACTGCGTCATCGTAATGCTCTCGGAAAAACACGTCTAAATCACAACTCACTTGAGTGGAACAGATATCCAGAAAAAAAGATACATTCTGGCTAAATGCGCACGAGCGGTGCTACGTGGGACCCACATCCCGGTCCTGAAACACAACTAACAGATCACACCATTGCGATCCTCTCGAAAAAGCACACAAGATGGACTATTCACTTGTCCAAAATGGTCGCCCGATGATAGAGAAGGAAAATCACAGTCAACGCCCAAACGATCCTCGTAGGGCCCGCACCATCGTGCCGAATTAGAGCGGGTGAATTGCACCATTGCAATCCCCTCGGAAAAACATCCAGGATCAACTGCTCGCACGTCCCGAACGGACGCCCAATGAGAAAGTCGTTAAACGTTGCTCGCGGCTCAAAAGTCGGATCGTGGGGCCCATGCCTTAACTTCAGCTTTAACGCCCGAACCCACCCTGGAAAGCTTCGCCACGATGCCAGGGTCCCAATGCCGCTGACGACGCTCAAAACTGACGTCAGACGTGTCCGCGCCGTCCAAAACAAGAATCCCCAAAAAAACGTCAATTCGCTTAAAGACGCGTTACGCCTCCTAGGCCCCTCATTTCGGGAATTAAAAATTCCTGAAACCATCTCAAAAAGTCCGTCTTGACACGAGCTCCGCGCAGCCGCAGACGGCGCGCAAAATGGACGCCCGTAGCGAAAGTTACGGGCGTCGGAAATTCAAAGGGGGAAACTGCCCCCTCTTGGGCCGGACTGGCCCGGTCCGACCGGTCCGCCCTGCTCCGGCCGGCCCACTCTGACCGGCCCGCCTCCACCGACTGGCCGACACGGCCGGTCCGCTTTCCACGCGGAGACCCACATCACGGGGGTCCCGATCGCCCTACATGGGGCCGCGCGTTGCGGCCCCTCGATCTCGCGCCCCACCGTCGGTGCCCACCGCCTCGGACCCCGCCTGCGCCACCGCCTGCCGGAAGGGCTCACCGCCGCGCCGACCTCCGCCGACGCCGCTGCCCGAAGTGCCCGCCACCGCCGCTGCCATCAAACCCTCGCCAGAAACCGGCCTCGTGGCCGGAAAACTTCAGAGGAACACCAGAAACGATCTGGTGGTCAAAAATTCGATCCGGATAGCATTCTGGAAAGCTCAGGATAGTATCTACGCAATTATGGGCTTCGTTCAATGATCCAATGTCACGATTTATCATAAATGGAAATTAATGTGGGGAAAGGGTGTAAAACTCAAATTCTTCTACCTGCGGGCGGAGCAACGATGCTTCTATGCTCGATCCGAGCTCCGCTGCGGCCAAAACTACCTCTGATCCGTCGTTGCCACCTTAGAGGAGGAGGAAGGAGGGGAGGGAGGGTGTTGCTGCCTGCCGTGCGTCCAGGTAAGGGAGGTAAGGGGAAGGGGGAAGTAAGCAGAGATTAAGAAAATATCTGCTAAATCCCCAGGCCCGACTCGCCCCCAATTCCACTCCCGACACACACACAGAGGAGGGTGCCCCTAGGGTAAACACAATGCTCCGAGCGCAATAGCGGTCTCAGAATCTTAATCTGAGGCCCCGTTCAAAAGTTACAATGCCCACGCCCGAGGCCTCCAAATTACGAAAACGCCCCTGGGGCCATTTTTCACAAATGGCCCGCGCCCGCGAAGATTACACCCCTCCTAGGGTTAACGGCACGTTCTGTACTCAACGGTGCACTAGGTTTTCCCATCCGAGCCGCTGTTTAAGAGATACTCGAGTTAATCTGTTAAACGAATAAATTAATTATTTAATTTATCCGTTCCACACTCTGATAGAGAGCGAGGGGTCCAAACATCCCACGTCGACAAGTTTCATGTCATTCCTAGGGTAAAAACCCCATTCCGGACCCATACATTCACTCAGATCCCTAATATGAAACACAGTTTAGGAGTTATAACATTTATTTGGCGTTTCCAGTGTGGACGCACTGAAAATTTAATTCTGGCCACTCCGGGGCTCAGAATCGCATGCTGTCTGAAAGCACTACTCTGGAATAATATCAAGAATATTCTAAAGTATTTTATAGAAAAAACCAGGTTCTTACAAGGCACCTTGAAGTATAGTGAGAAATCTCCCTTTTCATATTTTTCCACCAATAATGATCACGAAGGTCTCTATGCATTTTTGTGCTTCCTGGATGTATAGATAAAGTAGATCTATGAGCTTCATCCATAAGCTCACTCTTTATTTTGGGAATATATAGAACACATAGTCTTGTACGAAATTTTTGTACACCTTCTTGATCAATATTGAACTCAGGAAACTTCCCATTCTTCACATCCTCAATCTTATTCTGTAACGAAGGATCTTCTTTCTGATATTTATTGATCTTCTCTAGTAATGACGATTGAGAAATCATTTTGGTTTTGGTTGATAATGGCCCTTCTCTTATAATTCCCATGTCTAGCTTTACTAGGTCATTGGTCAAATGATGTCTTTGAATCCTCATCATATAATGAACAACTGATTCTTTCCTGCTTAATGCATCAATGACTTTGTTTGCTCTTCTGGGATGATAATGAATTAAACAATCATAGTCTTTGAGAAGTTCCATCCATCGCCTCTATCTCATGTTCAATTCCTTTTTGTGTGAAAATATACTTCAATCTTTGATGGTCTGTGTATATTACATTCCTCCCCAAAAAGATAGTGCCTCCATATCATCAGAGCAAAAACGACCGTAGCCACCTCCAGATCATGTGTAGGATAGTTCTACTCATGAGTCTTCAAATATCAAGATTCATAAGTAATGAACTTGTCATTTTACTTGAGGATGCACCCAATACCTCTTAGATATGCATCACTAAAAATAAAGAATCCTTCTCCACTTGGGGGAAAAGTTAACACGGGTGCAGTAACCAATCTCTTCTTTTGCTCTTAGAAACATTCTTCACAGTCCTTAGTCCAGATGAACTTGAACCCTTTTTGAGTTAACTTGGTTAAAGGATTAAAATTTTGTGAGAAGTTTTTGAAAATCCTACTATAATATCCCACTAATCCGAGGAAACTACGAATCTCAGTTATTGTTGTAGGCTGAGTCCACTCCTCTACAAATTTTTTCTTTGTAGGGTCAACTCTGATTCCTTCATTGGTTATAGCCTCTACTTCCGTAGAGTTTTCAAAACAACCCTTAGATGATCTTCATACTCCTCGTGACTTTTATAATATATCAGAATATCATTAATAAAAACTACCAAAAAGTTATCAAGGTAGTCCTTAAAGACTCTATTCATCGAATCCATAAAAATAACAGGTGCATTAGTCAGTCTAAAGGGAATAACAACAATCTCCTAATGCCCATATCTTGATTGGATGGTAGTTTTTGGAATATATTATTTCTTTACCCTCAATTGATGATAACCAGATCAAAGATCAATCCTAGAGAAGAATTAAGCCCCATGAAGTTGGTCAAATAAGTCATCAACTATTATAAGAGGGTATTTGTTCTTCACTGTGATCCTGTTTAGTTCTCTATAATCGATACATATACACATTGATCAATCCTTATTCTTCACAAAGAGAATATGTGCTCCCCAAGAAGACACACTCAGTCAGATAAACCTTTTCTCCAAAAGATCTTGGAGTTGTTTCTTTAATTCTTCTAGCTCTACATTTTACATCCTGTAGGGGGTCTTAGATATCGGATGAGACCCAGGTATGAGTTCAATGGAGAACTCTATCTCTCTTTCTAGGGGAGGTCTAAGCAAATCCTCAGGAAATACGTCAATGTATTCCTGGAAAATGGGGAAATTTTCTATCCTCAAACTCTCATTTCCTTCTTGTTCTTCACCGATCAATTCCATAAAGAAGGATATAGGAGGTTCTTCTAGAAAAAGATCAGGTTGATATATCTCTCTTTAGAAGATAACTGTAGGTTTTCCATTCAAGACTACTGATATTTCCTTTCTTCTTCATTTGATCTTATCATTATACTTTGAGAGCTATTCCATCTCTAGTATAATGTCGAATTCCATCATGGTAATGACTACTAGATTTGCGATAAGATTGTACTCACTAAAGTAAATACTAGAGTTTATAAACACTGATGATGCCTGGATAATCCCACCAAGAGTCTTGACTAATAACTCTACTTTTAGAAAATTGGGGGTTGATTCTAAATTCTTTGCAAACTTGGAGTAAATAAAGGAATGCATAGAACTAGAATCAAACAAAGTACTTGTTAGCTTTGAGAGAACAAAAATAGTACCTTCCACCACATCATTTGGCGCTTCAACTTCGGACATAGTGATTGAAAAAGTAAGACCTTGTTCTATTGGACGTTGCTGAGGTTGATGGTGATTCCCCTTAACTACCCTCAAATTTGGATAGTGATTGGAAAAGTTCCCAAGTTGTCCACCCTTATAGCATTGGACATCAGGTAGTCCTACACCATCTTCCCATTATCGTTAGTGTTGGAAAGTTGTGTCTTCACCTCACTATGACAATTCCACGCAATGTGTACATCTCTACCACACTTGTAGCACTTACCGCTCCTGATCAAGTAGTTCCCCAAATGATGTTTCCCACATTTATTACATGTGGGACGTTGTACTTTCTTGCCTCCTCTTCCCTGATCGAAGCACCTCCCTAAGCTTGGCTCCATCGATCTTTTCTTGTCATTGGATTTATGAGACCATTGCATCTCACCAAACTCCAGTTCGACTTTCATCGCACACAGAACAGTATCCTCATAGCTATCATAATCTCGGCTGGCTAGATTCTTCCATATATGAGGTCTCAATACACCGAAGAATCTATCAACCATACCATTTTGATCCATAAAAATTCTAGAGGTGTAACATGAAAGCCTTGTGATGTTCATGTTGTATCTTCCCACAGATTCATTCTCATTTTACTTCAACTTGAGAAACTTCTTCTCCATTCTTGTTCTCATCGATCGAGGGAAATACCTGTTAAAGAATATCCCTCTGAACTCTTTCCACTCCATAGATTCAACTTCCACTCTTGGTCTTGTGTTTTTAATCAGTTCCTACCACTGATCAGCTTCTCCCTCTAAGAGATAAAAAACCAAGGTAACCTTCTCTTTTTCAGAACAGTAGAGAAAATAAAAGTTCTTCTCGATAGAGATGATCCACTATTCAGAAATCAATGGGTTGGTATATCCACTGAAGGTTGTTGGCTGTTGAAACATAAATGATTCAATATAAAGTTGTTCCCTTTGAAGTGAGATCATTCTCTTAGCTTGATTCAAGTTATTTCCCATAACTTGAGTCAGTTGGTTCACCACTTTCATGAAAGTTTCCATTCCGACTTCCATCAGAGTGCCATAAGTGCATGCTTCATTACAGTCACCATTTTCACAGTTCCTCCTATTGCGTTCCATTTTCTAAAAGAGTAAAACCTTAGTGAGAAACTTATTTGATTTATAAATCTTTGAACCATAATGGATTTTATGTCTCAAAACATCATGCTTTAAAAAAATTACATTTCTCTATAAATCCTTCATAATGATTCATAAAAATCTTATGATTAACCAAACATATCCCCTGGGTGTGTCGTAACCAAGAGTGCAGCAAGGCTCATTTTCGTGTAACAGGATACCCCAGGTCATGCCCAGAACTCCTTGTCATGGTTTTCACTCCTAGGTACATCTGTGCCAGATCCGCCTCAACCTGCTCGTATCCAGACATGGATTTATTTTCTTGATAAACCACATAATCAATACTCACCAAAATACAAGGAAGTATTCCTATATTTATAATTTTATATAGGGTTCTTCCTAAAAATTTCATGACCTAATTTTCATAAATAACTAAACTATCCTTTGATTCCAACTATGGAATTCCTCCTTTTATTACATAACTTTTCATTACATTTTACAAACAGAGGATCTTTAAAGTTTAGTGTCTTTGAAATTAGGAATATAAAATATGAAAAAATAAAACATTATTTTAATCCACTTGCAGGGCTTCATCATAAGTTATTACTAAGTACAATTATTTCATCTCATAACCTAGAGACATACATCAAAGGAAAGGGTGAGCAGAAGTCCTAGTAAGGAAATCAAGGGAATCAGTTTACTTGTGATATCAATAAGAACTTCATGAAAAACATAAAGGCATTATAAATGTAAGTAAAGGCATAACATAATGAAAATAACTTAAAATCATAACTTGAATATGTGGCTACAACATTTAATTTAGACTTTCATGAACATATCACCAAGCTTCATCCCCAAGGTGTCATAAAAATTACCAAGGTTATTCAACAAGGTATCATGAAACTTGTAATTATTTTCATGTTATCCACATAGATCAATATCAAACATTTCATAAATAACCCATATAGAATAAATGAAATGGGTTTCATTTCAAAATCGTGAGGTTTTAAAAGTTCTTAAAAATAAGATCATTATGTCATTTATAACCCATGGAAAGGGATAAAGGGTTATATGTATGTCAATTACAGAATAAAATAGATAAATATTTTTTATGAATGAATTATTCTAAAAATTAAATAGGTTTGGGTATTCACAAAAATAAAATAAAATAATTTATTGAGAGAAAGAGAGAAAAATTTTGAGACGAAATTTCTGTAGCACAATGACTATATAACATGGTTTTAGAAAACAATAAAAAGAGAGGGGACAAGGGTAAAAAACTCATAAATAACTTATAATACAGTATAGAGACATAATAAAATATAAATAAGAACATGGTATAAATATTTGAATTACATAAAACATCGAAATAAAACTTGAAAGAAAAGAGAAGATTCTATTTCTTTTATGAAAAATTCAGCAGCCTAACGGCGTCGCTTAAAAATTCAGAAAATAAATTGATGAGAGAGGAAAGGGTATCTCATAATTTGGATATTAAAATTTCAGTAAAAATAATATAAAAGAACAAACCCCCACATAAGAATATGGAAACATGAAGATATAACATAAAAGAAATCATGATAAAAAAGAGGAGGGTGAAAGATTCCCTTACCTTGAAGAGTGACTTAGAAAGCTCAAAGGTTGAAACCTTAGGGGATTGAGGGCACCTTTGGAGGAATCACTAAGAGGTAAAAAAGAACAAATATTCATTGAGGAGGATTTTGGAATGAAATGAATAAGGGAATGACTTGGTATTTATAAGGAAATAGAGGGAATATTTAATTAATTTCCAAGGGATACCTTATCAGTGGTATTTGCAAAACCATGGGCTTGCCCATGGTATTTTCCCATGGTATTGACCACTTGGGACACCTCATAAAATAACTTACTATTCACAAGTCGACCATATTTATTACATCATGATTACATCATCAATGATGTCATTAGATACCCAAAACTCAAAACTATATTTTTACTATTCACCGAAAATTTAACTATTTTAGTAAAATCCCAAAAAATTACCACAACCTAATATCAATGATATGAATTTAAAAATAAAATCCATCTTATGAAAATAATTTTCTATATATTATTAATTTAAATTTTAAATAAAATCATTATTTATTCAAAAAAACAACTCTAAAACTATAACTTGTTTTTTAACACCTTGAAAAATTAATTAAGGGCCCATAAAATTATAGTATAACCATAAGAAAATAAAGTAACAATTTTTTTTACATTTTATAAAAATAAATTTCCATTTTAAATTATTAAATTAATTATAAAATTGTAAATAAAGTATTTATGACATAAAAATATCAAAACTTATACTATGGTCATTTTTTCACTTTTAAGATGTCTACATTATATTTATACATTCATGGGTGAAGTGTAATGACCAGGAACCAAACAACCACCCGAAAAATGCTAAATTGGTCGGGTGTTACTAACTTAGGTGCACCTCCCCGAATGCCAAAGGCTGCCTACTAGCAGCGATGGTCTTATAGGTGTAGTGGGGTGGCTATACCCTCTCAGAAGATAATAATAATGGTAGTGGTTTCAGTATAACAATAATGATGCAGTAGAATAAACAACTCAATAGACTCGAACTAGAACCGCAGATTGGAATCACATTCAATATCGATAAGTAGTGGAAGTAATTAAATATAAACAACAACAACAGAAATAAACACAACAACATGATAAACACTTATAACTAATACTGAACAACAAAACATGCATTCAAAGTAGGTCATACATATCTAAATATAAAGGGCTCCAATGGATAACCAACTGTAGCTACAAACAAGCTTGATGATACAGGAAACTACGTAAAACATAGTCAAATTCAGTTAGAAAAGACCTCAAGGTCCATACCATCTCCATGAAACAGCTAATGCAGCCCAGCTCTTGAAGCTGGCCTCTTTCTTGCACGTAAACCCATAAAGTCTGCAGGCATCCTGAAGGGTCCGTGCAAGGTGTGAGACGAATCTTAGTAGGATACCACCCAATGGTGTGTACCTAATATAAGTGTTTAAGTAGGAATTAATTTATATGTAAAGTAGTAAACAGAATGATGCACAAATAAAAACAAACTCCATTGGTGCTCAGTAGCCACCATGGAGTGTCACATGCTTCGGCCAATGCTGGAATCTTTGTCATGTGACTCGACACCATGTGCCCCCTGACACCGCGTATCTCTAGTACCGACGTCCCGAGGGAATGCCCGAGAAACAGTAACCCAGAGGAACATCGATGCCTATCCTTAATATGTAACTGGAGGGATATCAATGTCTGCCCTCAAAATTAGTTGCTGGAGAGACAACAATTTCTGCCCTCAAAATAAAGTATCCAGAGGGATAATGATGTATGCCCTCAAATAACGGCAAGCCTCTGCCCCCAACTCGATAGCCTCAATGTTATCCCCAGAAGGCTTCTCAGCTTCCATATGGCTTCCTACAGCAAGCACCCCCAAACTGATAGTACCTAAACCGCAACTAACATGGGACTCTACCCACATGAGTGGTCAAAACCACATCATCACAAAGTCTCTCTGTGTGCACACTACTCAAAGTTTCTGGGTGAGCGGTAATCACCAAAATAGTACCCAAGACACAACACCTCTGAAACCTCATGTCCCTGAGACCATGTCGCTCAAGTCTGATGGTATCATCATCCTAGTAACACAGGCCATGCCAAACCTGACAGTCATCCTGCCTTAAAACGATGCCCATGATGACCAATCCTGTGGTCAGAACCACCCAACGTAACCCGGTCCAATCCCAACCAGTGATCAACATCACTCAACAACATCCAGGCCATTCCCAATACAACAAAAAGGGTTCCAACATATGCAATTCAGCAATCACATATATACACATTTAAAAAAAACACAATAACAGGGAAAACAATCTAAACAGTTGAATTGCACTAGACCAATAGTTATCTAACAATAGAACTGAGGTCTTTAAAGCCTCTAACAAGCCATATCATGCATAATAAACTAAACTAAACAGTTTAGAACAATACAATTCAATTAATACCATTTTGGCGCCCTGACCAAAATGACCTGATGAGAAACGACCACTCACCCAGCCCCGGTCAAGCAAAATAGGTAATAGGGCATACCCAAAGGTATCCCATAGGTCAATGAACAATGTAATATGCAATATCAGATAAAACTGGGTCCCTCTCAAAATACCCGAAAACGCGTCGAAGGTCGCATCACCCAAATGACTAAAAAAACACAAAAAGAGGTATGAACCACCTACCTGAGACTCATATGATGCTACTCTTTCGATAACAGCCTCCAATTGAGTCTAAAACATGGTAAATATATAAAACAATCCAAACTGATCAAACCCCATTAACTTGTTCTAGAACAGAAATCAAGAAAAACGGATCAAGAGGAATCAAGGCCTTGCTGAGGGGGTTCTAATGGATCAAATGGTGTTCAAATCAGGTCTCAGAAGAAGGAACAAAATGGGATTGAAGTCCCGGCCGACTCTCCCCTCTCAACCCGATGATGGTATTGATATTCTGCCTCAATACAAGGCTAATTCCATCTTTAGCGAAAAAAAGAAACGACACAGTGTGTAATTTAGGACTACACGCCATGTATCATTTTACTGTTCATAAGACGGCTGAAATTCCGCCGAATTACTTTCCAGAACCTGCCGACATGAGTACACGGCATGTACCTAGGGGTACACGGCATGTACTTAGTTTTTCTTCTCTTCCTCACCGACTTACCCACACACCATGTATATCCCTCATACATGGCTAGACTACATGGTGTGTCCAATAAGGACATGAAGTGTACTTTATTAAATGATTCTACATGTAAAATAGGCCTACACACTATGTATAGCCTCCACACGGTCACAGGTACATGGTGTGTCGATAACTACAAGTCGTATAGTAATAAGTTTCTACATGGTCATCACACGGCATGTACTCGGTGATACACTGTCGGTGCTCTCCAAACCCATACACGGTGTGTACTCTATAGTACATGGTGTGTAGTATGTAATTTTACAGAAACTGCCCAATTTCTCCAGTTTTTTGAGGGACAAGTCAAAAATTCAAACAGGTTTGGGATTTTTACCCGTTTTAAAAACTCAGGTTCTTACAATATCCCCACCTTAATATAGATCATCTCCGAGGTATCAACGAAACCCGGAGAAAGCACCGAACATACCACCCCGATCAAAGTAACCCAAACTTCCCCGATCTCAAAGGTCCAAGCTAAATTCCTCAAGGGACTCCCCACCTTAGGAATTGCCTATCTCAGTCTCAACACAACAAAACTCAAAACAAACAAAGGTTTACTAACCTATTTTCCAGACTCATAGTCCTTCTGTGATGCATCGTCACCCCTATGCCTCATTGGTGCTCCCGTGTCATTCCCGACACCCAACGTATCCCGCACCACTTCAGTGTCTGCCTCCACGAGGTCCTGCATCCCATGGATGATCAAAAATGAACCTGGTGGCTAGAGCCTCAAGTTACCCGCATCCTCGATGCCCCAATGCCCAAGGAACCTCAAGTAACCTGCACCCTCGATTCCCCTGATGCTACGCATCTCATACATATATATAAATATATCACACACCTGATATGGTGTCAATCCCACTGACTAACATCTAGTTAGTCCACATAGATCTTGTGCATCACATGCACTCAAAATAGACATGCCTTTACAGGTCATGCCAAAAGGGATCATGGAAATCCTGGCCACACCCATGGTGTACCTCTAACCATCGTCGGCTAACCAGCCTGCTCAGCCTCTGGTAGCTCCACAGTGTGCATCTGACCTGAAGTACGACAACCTGATGCTTGAACTCCCTGCAGTGCTGCTCCAGCCACTGGCCACTAACCCCTCAGCTAGATCCTGTTGTCTTTGTCACATCCTCCACCTGTAGCTGAACCTCGACTACCCTCTCATAGTACCGAACTTGAGCCAACTCCAGATGTCACCACATGTCCTGGTCCCTATCTGTCGGTTGTCTGAGAAGGCTACCTACAAAACCTCTCAAGGTTCTGGACCTATCCACATGCCCAGCACTCCTTTGGAGGCCTATTACACTGAGTCCGAATATTCCATGGATGTCCACACTGAAAGAAAACCACTGAATAACTCCTACAAGGTGGTTTAGAAGAGTCCTTGGCTTGACAGCCCTGCTGGAGCTCATCCCGTCCTCACTTCCTACTATCTGAACCCTCACCTAAAGTCATCGTCTGGACAAACTGAGGCCTATCTCTCTAGTTTCCCTCCACTATGAGCCCCAGATTCACCGCCTCTAAAAAAGCACCCATCCTGAAGATATTCACCTGGATCTGAATGGAGTGTCATAATCCATCATTGAAGAACCTCACCCTAGCCACGTCACCGCTTACCATACCAAGTGTAAAGCAAGACAGCTTAGTGAAAGTAGCTACATAGTCCATGACGAACATGTATCCCTGGTGAAGACTCAAGGAATCCTGAGCTCTCTCTTCTCTCAGTGTCTCTGGGTAAAAGTGCTCAAGGAACCTATCCTCAAAGTACTTCCATGCTAGTCCCTCATTCCTGTGAGCTTGAACCTTCACATCCAACCAATGCTTTTCCGGTCCTCGCAGCATGTATGTCTTCATCTTGAACCTCCACCCTGGAGGCGTCTCGAGCTACTCGAAGATCATCTTCTTTCTCTCTATCCAGTTCTCAGCCACCTGTGGTCCCCCCTCACCCTGAAAAAGCAGCGGGTGCTGTGACTGGAACTCCCGCGTCAGATATTCCATAGATGGATCTATAACCTGTGTGCCTCTATCGATCCCCTACAAGACATGCACCGGGCTAGCTCTGAGTTGCTCGTAGAGCCATGGTCCAAACGATGTCAAACCCGGCTGTTGTCTTGCCTGCACTAGATCATGAACCTAATTCTATCCCCGAGCCTACACCTGCAGCTCCTGCTCTGCCTGCACTGGATCCTAAACTCGATCCTGAACTTGTGGCACTATTCCATCTCCCATCTGACGCTCCATCTGAGTCTCCCAAAAAGGAACCCGCTGAATACCATAAATGGTCAGACAACCCACATACATAACAATTTATACATATATAACATAAATAAGGAAAGTAGTAAAACGTAGTGCATAACTACTACCCTTACTCCCCCCCACTGCAACCATGACCCACGGTATCCCTACCTCATGGACTCCTTACCCGCCCTTCAACAGAGCCAAGTATAAAAAGTACCTCGGGCCATGCCTGCCCCGATAACCAACATTACCTCAAACTGACAACTGAGTCACCCAATCCTGGTGAACAAAATCACCTCAATCGATAGTACCTACCTGCTCATATAAGAGCCAGACCTAAATACCCTGTCATACGCAATTCTACAAAAATATAAAGCATGTAATACACATTAAAACAACACACAATTCTACCAGTGATTTAATCTATTCACATTTCACAGCATACAAAGAATGGAAATTTAATATTCCTCAAATGGTATTATCACTTCACAAATCATATGGGTAGTTTTGAAATTGAAATACCCTAAAAATGATCATATCAAAAGCCAAGAAAACAAGCCTTTCCATACTGGGTCAAGTTCCAATTCTCCCTTACCGCACCGGGTCAAGGGTCACATATCACAATCAATAACATCACACGCCAAGTGATCCATCAAGGTGGAAATCATATAAACTGTAATTTGAGAAAAAAGAAAACAAAAAATCCCACCCATGGAAACTTGGTTCATCCCTTGTACCTGGGGATGTAGGCACCCAAGGACAAGCTAAAAACCCAGTTCCAATAACAACCTATCTCCGATCTACCATATCCAAAATAGTAAAACAAGAAAAAATAAAAGAGAAGCCTCAATCTAATTAGTATCCAGTAAAATGTTGCTACTAAATCCCTTTCATGAAATCCTCTAATACCACTTTGTAATGACCTAGACCCGAACAACCACCCGAACAGTTCTAAATGGGTCGTGTTACTACCTTAGGCGCACCTCCCTAAACTCCAAAGTTTTCCGACTAGTAACGAGGGTCTTATAGGTATAGTGGGGAGGCTATAACCTCTCAGAGGATAATAATAGTGGTACTGGTCTGAGTATAATAATAAAGATGGAGTGGAATAAATGACTCAACAGAATCGAACCAGACCCACAGAGCGGAAGAACATTCAATATCGATAAACAGCGGAATCAATTAAATATAAACAACAACAATGGAAATAAACACAACATCATGATAATCACATGTAACTACTACTGAACAACAAAAAATGAATCCAAAGTAGGTTATACATATCTAAATATAAAGGGCGCCAATGCCTAAGAAAATATAGCTACAAACAAGCACACTAATACAAGAAAGTATGGAAAACATAGTAAACTTCAGTTAGGCAAGACCAAAAGGTCCATACTATCTCCAAGAAACAGCTAATGCAGCCCAGCTCCTGAAGCTGGCCTCCTTCCTGCACGTAAAACCATAAAGTATGGACGTGTCCTGAAGGGCCCGTGCAGGGTGTGAGATGAATCATAGTAGGATACCACCCAACGGTGCATACCTAATATAAGTGTTTAACAAGACATGCATTTATAAGGAAATCACTAAATATAAAGATGCACAAATAAACACAAACTCAACTAGTGATCAGCAACCACCATGGAGTGTAACCTGCTTCTTCCAATGCTAGAATCTCTATTGTGTAACCCGAAACCATGTTCCCCCTGAAACCACGTGTCTCTAGTACCAACGTCCCGAAGGCACGCCTGAGAAACAGTAACCCTAAAGAAAAATGATTCCTTTCCTGAATAAGTAACTCGAGGGACAGTGATGTCTAGCCTCAAAATAAGTAGCTAGTGGGACAATGATGTCTACCCTCAAAATAAAGTATTCATAGGGACAATGATGTCTTCCCTCAAATAACGGAGAGCCTCTACACCCAACCTAATAGCCTCACTGCTATCCCCAGAAGGCTCCCCACCTTCCACGTGGCTTCCTATGGAAAGCAACCCCAAACTGATAGTACTTAAACCGAAACTAATGGGGGCCTCTACCCACACAAGTGGTCAAAACCACCTCATCATAGAGTCTCTCTATGTGCACACTACTCAAAATTTCCGGGTGAGCAGTAATCACCAAAATAGTACCCAAGCCACAACACCTTTGACACATCATGTCCCTGTGACCATGCCGCTCAAGTTTGATGGTCTCGCCATCCTAGTAACCCAGGCCATGCCCAACCTAATAGTCATCCTTCCTCAAACTGACGCCCATGAAGCCCAATATCGTGGTCGGAATAACCCAACATAACCCAGGCCAAGCCCCGCCTGTTATCAACATCACTCAACAACATCTAGGTCACACACAACATAACCAAAAGGGTTCCAACATATGAAATTCAGTAATAACATATATACACATTTAAACAAAACACAATAACAGGAAAAACAATCTAAACAGTGGAATTGCACTATCCCATCAGTTATCAAACAAAGCACTAAGGTCTTTAAAGCCTCTAATAAGTCATATCAGGATTAATAAACTAAATTCAACAGTTTAGAATAATAGAATCCAATTAATACCATTTTAGCACCCCTGGCCAAAATTCCACAATGATCAATGACCACTAACTCGGCCCCGCTCAAGAAACACATGTAACAGGTCATACCCAAAGGTATCCCATAGATCAATGAACAATGTAATAAGAAATATCAGATAAAACTGGGTCCTGCACAAAATACTCGAAAACACGCCGAAGGCTGCGTCACCCAAATGACTATGAAAACAAAAAAAGAGGTATGCACCACCTACCTGAGACTCGTACGATGCTACTCCTCCGATAAAATCCTCCAATTCGGTCTAAAATGCAGTAAATCTACAAAAGAATCAAAACCACTCAAACCCCAATAACTTGTTCTAGAACAAAAATAAAGAAAAACGGATCAAGAGGAATCAAGGCCTTACCGAGGGGGTTCCAACGGATCAACCGGTGTCGAATCAGGTCTCATACGAAGTAACAGAAGGGGATTGAAGTCCCAGAAGGCTCTCCCTGCTCAACCCGACGAAGGTATTGAGTTTCTTCCTCAATATGAGGTTACTGCCCATTTTAGCGGGAAAAAAAACTACACGTTGTGTAATTTAGGAGTACACACCATGTATCATTTTACTGTTCATAAGACTGCTGAAATTATGCCGACTTACTTTCCAAAACCTGCCGACATGAGTAAAATACGTGTACCTTGGGGTACAATGTGTGTACTTAGTTTTTATTCACTTCGTCACCAACTTACCCACACACCATGTATATCCCTCATACATGGCCACACTACACGGCATGTCCAAGGAGGACACAACATGTACTTGGTTAAACGATTCTACCCAGCCAATAGGCGTACATGCCATCTATGACCCCCACACAGTCATGGGTATACAGTGTGTCTATAACTACATGCCATGTAGTAAGAAGTTTCTACAAGGTCATCACACGACATATACTCGTCAGAACACGACTGGTGCTCACCCAACCCATACACGGTGTGTACTCTATAGTACACGATGTGTAGTCAAGAAATTTCTAGAAACTGCCCAATTTCTCCAGTTTTCTAAGGGACAAGTCAAAAATTCAAGCAGGGTTGAGATTTTGACCCGTTCTAAAAACTCGGGTTCTTACATGAAGTTATTATTATTTTGGATGATTTACTATTCATTAATATTCATTACTATTCATAAGGTTATGTTACTATTTATACTTTACTATTCACTAAAAATCAAGTTGATCTTATTAGACTATAGTTTCTTATAGATCAAAACTATAGAAGACCATTTTTTAAAAATAATTTCACATTATTAATTATTTAAAGTATACCAAAATATTTTAAAATACCCATTTTCCAAAATTCATCAATAATATAGAACTTCTATAAATTCATCCTATATTTATCTGATCATTTAAAATTCACAAATTTTTACCATAAGAAGAAATAGCAATTTTATTTATACCAAGAGATTACAAAAAGTATCTAAGGGGTCGTTACATAGCCCCTTATAACACCTGCATAGGAACTAAGTGTGAGATGTTCTATGATGATAGAATCTTGGGGCGGCTCAGACAACATTGCCCGAGTGGTAATTTCTATCAGCTTGAACTTCTCCCTTAGGAGATTTTGTTCAAGCTTCACATGTTGAAGCTCGGCTTGGGTTTGGTCCAGAGAAAAGCCCAGTGAAGCCACCTCCTTCCCAAACTCTGACAGATGGGCTTCGTACAGCCCGAGTCTACTGGATGAGGCCATATACTCTTCTTTCTATATTAATGAACAAAGATGTGTTGTATTTATAAAAAATAATTGAAATGTTAAGAGTTTAGTTTCCAAGGGTCATATTGACCAATGATCATATAATAGTTGAAACCCAATGGTATCATTTTAATTATACTCACTTCATTAATTTAAGGATATAGTTCTGTTGAGTATAAAATAAAATAACACACAAAAGTTGGAAACAAAATTTATTCAAAAGTTCGGGTCATTACATTGTTGATGTCCAAAGAGAATTCGAAGATATCACTGATGAAACAAAATTCAATATCCATGAAATTAATTTCCCTAAATAGTGCATATTGAAATATATTTTTTAGAATCATAATATGTTTTTACTAAATTGAAGTGATAATTTTTCAGAATTTAAGATGATTTTTTTATTTCTTTCTCTAACTATAAAATTGAAAGAATGATTTTTTTGTGTATCCTAAGATAAAAGTGGCAACACCAGAGTGGTGTGGGAGGATCAACAAATTCAAAAAGGATTTTTTATTTGTGAAAATTGAATGAGGGGTGTTTATAGGAGGATATAGGCATAAGAAACATTTGAGAATAATTAAGGATGGAGGAAAAAATGTGGGTTGTGGGTGAAAAATGAGAATAACATTTTGACAAGTGGAAAAAAAGGAACGTTATTTTGACAAATTGGTAAATAGAACCTCTTTTTTTGTTGAAAAACTCAAAACATTGTGGCAAAAAATGAAAGGAAAGATAAACCTAACTATTCATTCTTTTCCTCATTCCGCCTTCCGTATACTGCAATTGATTTAGTTGGGAATATCATAGATCTATTACTCACATTCAAACTATATTTTAAAATTGAAGGTGGTTTTTGGAATAAAAATGGAAGAATATATCACAATAACACCTTTAATCTCCCTTTGATACTGCTGATGGAAGATTTGTCCAGTGGCTAATACAACTGCATAGACGCAGATCACTGGTGGTGATCACAAAACATGTAGTAGAAATACAGGTATTTATTTCATTAACTGGAGTAAAATTATAACACAAAATGAATACCTATTTATAGTAATAAAATCACACATCAAACCATATGGGAAAATAGAGATAAATAAAATTCCACATATTGGTACTAGTAGGTGTTTCCCAAGTCTCAAATCAGCATATGTCAAGAAGAAAATATTTAATTCTCCAAGAATCCATTATTATAGTATAATTTTTGTTCCATCCATGGAATAAACAAGTTTATTATCCAAAAATGATAAGGTTCATCCAATCAAGGTATGATGATGGGTTCAACAACATCAGATCTTTGGTGGACGTGGGTAGTGGGAGTGGGATGGCCACTACGAAGATCATAAAGGATCACACACACCTCTATACCATTAATTTCAACCAACCCAAGGGAATATCCATGGCACCCATGATTCTAGGGGTCACCCAGGTCCCCGATGACATGTTACAGAAAATTACAATCATTGATACGATATTCATGAAGGTGATGAGAATAAATCATTATATAAATTATGGATTTCCTTATGATTAGTAACTGTGTACTTTTAATGGGTAATTCAAAATCGGGTGAAAATTACTATTTAAAGATATTGAAAAACTATCTGTGAGGGGGTAATGGTGGACCGAATATAATAAGAACACCAAACATGAGAATGACCGAACATGAATATTTCTACAAGAGATACAAAAATTACAGAACCAAAAAACAAGATTCAAGAAAGTAAAACCAAGATCAATAACATAGTTATTTACATACTTTATCCCCTTGGGGACCTACATGCATGGAAAGAACACCACCAAATCAAATATTTTGTTAAGATCAAATAAGAAAAATATAAGTTTAAACTATTTATAAGGCTCAAAATAAACGAAACTAAATGAAAATACATATAGTTCGGGATTGAATAACACTTTAGTAGTCCTATTCTCTTCATACTAGAAACATGATGTACAACACTCCTGTATATGAAGGTTCAAATTATTAATTTTTTGCTTTTGTAACTATCACTAATAAGGCACCACACATCATCCACCTAGGAAGGATGTCCTATTCACCATAAAATTGTATATGAGATGAATCTAGGGAGATCGACATCCTATGAGAAAACTTCAATGAAGAATATGGTGATCTAGCGGTTCAAAAGAGGAAAATCGAGAGCCAAAATAGGAGGATATACGAATGATCAAGAGAGAATAGAGACACCAAAAGGAGTGATATAACCCCCTGATACTAATAGATCCTCAATATAGGAGGGTAAATAAACAAGATTCCACACACATGTCGCTGAAATAGAAACTTTATGGTGGAATTAAGTAGTGGGACAAATGGACGGTGTTGATGCAATGGGAGTATATGTAGATCAACAATTAAAAAAAAGCCACACTGATCCCTAGGGTTTCACAGGGGTGTGCAGACAGTAGGGTTGTCCAAAGTCCAAGTTCTAAATAGAATTTACAAATGGTATGTAAGAGGCCCAACATGCATAAATGATCCTATAAGATTAAATTGAGAAAAATAATAACTTATAAAATATTTCCTTCATGAGATTAAAAAAATATAAAATGGATGAATCAAAACATGACATAATTCAATATAAAAACATAAAATGTAATGTCATAATTTGAATATATCAACAATTTTCATTTGAAATTGGTGATATTATTGCACATATAGTTGTAGAATCAGAACAAAATTCAACCCATCTAAAAAATTGAATTTAGACCACACCAAGACATTAGTCCAACTATCAATTGGGCTATTTTCAATGTGTATCTTATTGATACACACTATTACCAATTCTAAAACATCTCTAATAAAATATAGTCTTGTATATATATGTTTTGATTTTCCATGAATTACTAAATTTTTCGATAGGTGAAGATCAGATTGAATATCATAATTAATATTTATCACATAATTATAATGAAAAAATTTAGAAAATAATCCTTTAATCCATAATTCTCTTTTTATTTCCTCGGACAATGAAATGTACTTAGATTATGTGGTTGAAAGAGAAACCACAAACTACATGTTACACTTCCCTGAAACATGTCCACCACATGCAGTAAAAATGTAACCAGTTAAGGATTTTCAGGTTTCAACATTCCCTACATAGTCAGCATCTACATATCATGTAATAATTTCAGCAGTATTCAAATTTATTCCATAACAAAATGACTGACTAGAACTATAATATAGGTTTCTTAAAATCCATTAATGGGAATGCTAATGTGGCTTCCCAGGTGTGGCCATAAATTTTTTTAGAGTATTGATTGCATAAGAAATGTCAAGTCTAAGGAAAATCATATATTTCATGATCCTTCTAACAATATTAACATAAGGAACGTGAGACATAAATTAAATATCATCATTAACAGTTAGTTTGAGTCAAAGATAATTTAAAGTGATGTTTATAAGGTAAATTGATAGGTTTGATAGATTAAAACTTGTATCACTTTAGAATCTTTATAATGTAACCATACTGAGATAATTAAAGCAATTTATTTGGTCTATCTCTAATTAGTTCAACACCTAAAATTTATTTATTTTCACCTAATTTTTTCATTTAAAACTTACCTTTATGTTGGAATTTTATAGATATGATAAGGCTCAATTTTTTTAAAAATTATAAGAATGTTATCAACAAATAACAGAAAATCAAGAATGCAGTTCTTAGTTGATTTAAAATAGAAACATGCATCATATTGGCTCCTGGTGAACTGATTATATATCATAAATGAATTGAATTTCATATACCACTACCTAGAGGCTTGTTTCAGGTGATATAATAATTTATTTAATATAAAAACATGATTAAATTTGAATTACTTAGAGTAACCATCAGGAGGATTCTTGTAAATCTTCTCATTTAAATCCCCATGTAAGAAGGCATTTTTAACATCAAGATATTCAATGTATAGATCACTATAGGCAGAAAAATAAAGTAAAATCATAATGGAAGAATGCTTAACAAAAAGGGAAAACATTTTAGAATAATAAATATCTTCATTTTGAAAAAAACCCTTAACAACTAACCTTGATTTGTACATAATATTATTTCCCTCAGTGTTGTATTATTTTATTTTATTAATCCACTTGGAACCAATTATCTTAACATTTGGTGGTTTTTAACAATATTCTACATTTTTTTCTTAAAGTGTGAATTTCTTCATCCATGGAAAAGACTAAGTGTTTTGAGTGTTTTTTCATTTAAGAATTTACTAATGGTTTGAGGATAATCATCTATTAGATATCAGGATACATGAAAAGAATAATATGTCAAATAATATTAGATGAAATGGTCAGGAGGTATAGAAAACCACTTTTTTCTATCCTAAGTTAGTTGGAAGTCCCTGCCATGATCAGGTGGCACTAGTTTAGAATCTAAACCAAAACTAGACTCAAAATTATTCTGAATAATGGCCTGAGATATCAGTGGAGTTTTCTATACAACAACCTCAAAATTAGATGGGGGATCACCTTCATCAGCTTGTTCTAAGGCTAGTTCATTGTTTCCAGTTGTGGAAGATTTGGTTTTGGGAGAATAATATTCATCAAACACTACATCCCTACTTACAATTCATTCCTAGTAACCAGGTTTTCTACCCAAATTTGTAACCCTTAACAGTCTCAGGATACCCTAAAATGATGAATATAAGGGATCTTTGTTCTAGTTTATCAATTTTAATAATCAAAATCTATACAAATAAAGACCCTTACAAAACTATAGAATGATGGATTACCATTCCACAATTTTTATTGTGTTTTAAAGAGATTGGAAAAAGAAGGACACCAATTAATTAGGCATACTATAGTGATGGAAGCCTCTTCCCAAAAGGATTTGGGCATACTAGAGCATGCAAGCATGATTCAGGATCCTTCTAGGATGGTCCTATTTACTCTCTATATAGGACCATTTTTGGTGGGTTTACCTAATAGTCTTATGTCTCTCAATTCCCTCATATTCATAGAATTATATCAATTTAATAGATAGGTATTATAGCCCATTATATATTCTCAAGTTTTTAATTTTCTTCCAAATTTTCTTTTCAACCAAAATTTTCTGGGTTATAAATGTTTAAAAAAAATCATAATTATTTTTCATAATGTAAATCCAGTATTTGATGGAAAATTAATTTATAAGAGTGATTAAATAGGAACTTCCACCATGGGAGGTATTCATATTTAGTCTTAGTAGGTTATAATAAATATATTTTGGGGGATAGAATCTTTAAAGGAAGACCTATTAAATGTAACTATCATAGCCTTTTCCATCACACAATCTTTACAAAATAGAATATTATAAGGTGTGATGTCACTGAAAATCCCTTTCTCGTTGATTTATTCTAGGCCCTTTGAGCTTACATTCCCTAATATACTATTCCAAAGCATAATATTACCAATATTGGTAACATAGAAACTAACTAACTACCTTAAATGAGTCATTCCATTGAATACATAAAACCATTGACAAGAGACCCATTAACGATGGTTCAAGAGACTTTAGATATTTTTAAACAACTAATTTCAAACCTAAAAGTGGAGGCCATTTGATCTAGAACTCCTTAGGTAACTGGGTTTCTATAATGGTTGGGAACCCATGCAACATCAAGTAAGGAGATGATGGAATGATAAACTAGTTAAAACAAAAAACTAATTCCCTATACCTTACACCTCTTATTATTACCTAATATGAATTCTCCTTCCAATCATTCAACCAATTCTAGTAATGTATCTCTAATGGGACATGTGTGAAATGAATAACCTGATTCAAGGACTCACTATTGATTGAGTGCATTGATGGAAACATTTAAAACTTTAGTAGTGTCATAACCCGAGTCAACTAGAAGTGACTGATTAGTGGGATTTTTGGATTGTAACTCATCATTAATGATCCTATATTCAGGATTAATATGCCCAAGATTACCATAATGAAAGCAAGTGAATTTCATTTCCCTATAATTAGAACTAGGTTTGGTTTTATTTTATCTTTACTAAACTGATTCTTATTACCTTTAGATTGTGGTGTTTCCCTAGAGAATAATCTCCCTACCTCACCTTTGATTATAGGTTTGGAGGGTAGTTCTATAGAGAGAAGGGTTGATTTAACCTCTTCAAGAGTAAATGAGTCACGCCCAAACATCATGGTATCAATTGAAGTATTTTATGTATTATATAGAGAATCTATAAGGATAATTGTTTGATCTTAATCATCAACAGTTACAAGAATGATGGCTAAATATAACATTACATTGTTAAATTCATTATGAAAAACATTAATATCACTACCAAGTTTTATTTTAAATGTAAATATTCTCCATTTTTTTAAATCCTTTCAACTAAAGAAGCTATCATATATAATTTTTTGTATTTTAATCCAAATACTAGAAACATTATACTTATGAGAAACTTATCTTATAAATTTATCTCTTAAAGAAAATAGTAAAGATCTATGTTATTTAATTAACACATCAGGGGATACATCTTAGTAATCAATAGTTGTATATCCAGTTTCATTTACAATGACAATAGGTATATTAGTCCCATATAGGACAACAAATAAGTCTTTTTTAACCAGTATAGATCTCAACTTAATTCTCTGAAGGTTAAATCCATTATTTCCATCAAATTTCCTAATTTTGAATCTATTTGTTGACATGTTTGTCCAAAGAGTAGATGTTGAGTTCTTGTGGAAAATGATAATCATACACCCCCAAAAAATGATAAATCACTTTGGTAAATGATGTTTATCCAAAGGTATTCAAAATGATAAGAAATATTAGATGGGATGGCGGCTTCAAGAAATTATAGTAGAAAGAAAGTGAAAATTTAAGAAGATATCACAGTGTAAAAATAAATAGAAATAAGAACTAAAATATAATAAACTAGAAACAAAATCAACAAAAAATAGAGAAATAGTGAGGCTCTAATACCACTTTGTGAGGTGGTAATGGTTTATTGAACACAATAAGAACACTAGAACCTAGAAGGACCAAACTTGACTTTTTCTATTAGAGATAATAAAAATTATATAACCAAACAAAAAGATGAAAGAATGTAAAAGTAAGAGAAATAAAATAGTTAATTATGTGTATTGACCCCGTAGGAACCTATGTGCATGAAAATAACACCACCTGACTCATGCATTGTATTAATCTTAAAGAAAACAAAATGTTATAGGTGAAAACCATCAAGAATCTAGAGAATTAGAACATAAGTGTATAATATTTACAAGGGTATAAATAAACAGAATTGAGTAAAAATAATTATTGTAATGAAGTGAATAACCCTATAATGGTCATGTTCTCTTTGTATTGGATACTTGAAGTGCAAAGATCCTAGAATTAGAGGTTCACCTTCTTCTTTTTGTGATTGTAGAACTATCACTGAGAAGGCACCACACTTCTTCCACCAAGTAAGGACATTATCTCCATGATTAAAATAGATACAAGATGAATTATAGGAGATCTAAAGGATAATATATAACAATGAATAAGTATATTGAGAGATAGGGTTTTTTCTAGAGGAAAGCCAAGAGCCATGCTAGGAAAAGGAGTGCTGAATGACTGAGAGAGAAAATCGACACCACACAGGGGTGATAAAACCCCATGATACTGGTAGAGTCTTGAAATAGAAGAGAGAATCTATTAGTAACAAGATGATAAGGATGATTATCGTATTCAGTTATTGTATTTTTTTTTATCAAGGAATTTTAAGAATAAAGTAAATCACCTCACTTTGTATTTGGTGAAAATATGGATGACTATTATATTTATAGAAATCATTCTCACAATGCATAAGAAATTCCATCATATTAGGAATATGGTTTATGGATGAAAAGGCATAGCAGACTCACCAAGAGTCCATAATGGAATAATAGATCAAAATGAGGTTTTGGTTCGAGGTCTCCCGAAATTCTATATAAATGTGTTGATGATTTACTAATCCTGAGTTCTCATAAATCATAAGTAAGTTGTAAAACTTTTGATGCAAGATTGATGAATGAAAGAGGGAGAAAATGATTTTTCATCACATTCAATCTGATCATAATCATTCCAATCCTATTTAGGTATATAAGGAATGAAATATGTTGATGAAAGACAGGGAAGCCACGATACTTTGCCTTATAAGTCATAAGACGTTGATGAAATATTTAACGTAATCAAAGTTATGAAGGAAGTCATGGTATAAGAAAAACCTTGTGAAAGAAGAAATTGGATGAAGCCAAAGGCTTCCAGTCTCAAGATCATCATAATGATTTTCACGACCCGACCCATACTGGGGCTTGATCCGAAACTACACCAAGCCCACCTTCATAGGCTAGGGGTTGGCGACTAGCACCGAAGGCACACCAAACTCAGGGAGGCCTTATTCTAAGAAC
The DNA here is from genome assembly GCA_963277665.1 of Viscum album. Taxonomy (NCBI): domain Eukaryota; kingdom Viridiplantae; phylum Streptophyta; class Magnoliopsida; order Santalales; family Viscaceae; genus Viscum; species Viscum album. The sequence goes on from OY728133.1 coordinate 1,061,011,293, forward strand.
ATGTATACACATGAAGCCAAATCAATGCATACAATGCAGAGGGAAAAGAAAAAAAAGATAAAATATTGCTATAAATAAACCACATACATGAATCTACCTCTAATTAGTATAAGTATAGAAAGGTAAATCTAAAAGGGAATGGGGGAAAATACACACCTAACCAGAAAGGTGCCACAACCTGACAACATGTGGAAATGTAAAACAGTTGGGAGAGTCCCGCCCTAGAACCCCAAGCTATGAACACTACATGTGGTCTAAGAACCCAGTATACCTACTTCCTCCATAGTTATGATCAACCCATCCATCATTTTCAAGGTCACACCAAGTGTAAGAAAAGCCCAAGAAAGGGTGAGTATAAAAATACTCACTAGGATGCCCCAATGGCTCAAGGGATAAGAAAGAGGAGTACTAAAGAGGGGATCGGTAGAGAGATATAACCGAAGAAGATAACAACAGTATAGAGAACAAGGTACAATAAAATAAGTGCAGCTCAACCCAATAAAGGAGTGAAGTAAGCTCATCCAAACACAAGGAGATAGAAATGACGAGAAGATGAACTTCTCGTCTATTCTTAGCTACCTATAGTAGGAGAGTAGACTCGTCCAACCCTGAGAATCTAGACACATAAAGCATGTGGCATACCCCATGCATCTTTGCCTCTCCTAGAAGAAGAGTAACCAAACCCCAAAAAGTGGGTACTAGAAACATGATATATATATATATACACACACACACTATCAAAGAATCCCAAACAAGAGAGTAAGGGGATCTCCATCTCACAAGACCAGCCCATGAAAAGGTAGTGTCCAACAGTCCTAGAAGTAACCATCAATTCCTAGAATCCCATATTTCTAGCATGAACTGCAAGTCAATGGGGCTCAAACACCACACCGTGATACTATCCTCTTTGGGTGGGTCAGTCTCACCCGCACTGTTTTAGGTCACGTTACAAGGATGCATCTTGGTGGGAAAAGCGCCCCTCTTTCTTCAGAGTCTAAAGTCACACCAAAGAACATCTATCACTATTCCTCACAATCGAGAGATTGTGTCACGAAGTTGAGGATACCCACACCTTGATACGTCAGGGGTATTCTACTACTGTAGAAGTCGTAGAGGCTACCTACACCATGATACGTCAGGGGGATTCCACTCTAGGAGAAGTCGTAGAGGCTACCCAAACCCTGATACTCAAGGGGTATTACACTCTAGTAGAATTAATAGAGTCTAACCACACCCTGATACGTTAAATGTATTCCACTCTAGATCATCGAGGAACTCTGGTCATGCTTGTTGGATGGTACCTCTTGGAAAAGCATCGAGGAACATTGGCCATTCCTATTGGATGGTTCCTCTCGGAAAAGAAACACGACTATAATCATTAGGTGTCTTCTGGAATAGGAGTCACACCCAGAACATCGCACATCATATCTCATATGTCACTATAGTGGGCATTATCACACCCCATGTAGAAAAACACTCAGGATATGCTACTCTCATTCCAGAATCTGAGTTCATAAGAATGAGATACAAGAGGTAGAAGATTCGTAATGTGTTACAAGATATGTGTGGGGCCCAAAAAATGTGTGACCCAGGATCATCATCCGAATATGTACCTAGCTTTACTCAGGTACTAAACAATGAACTAGTACCCATAAGGCATACTAGTGTACTCCCAAAGTACATGGCACCTCTAGCCAAAAGGCAGATGAGCGCATGATGCTCATCATTGATCTGAATGGAAAAAAATAATTATGCTAGAACAACTCCTAAAATGGATTAAGAACATTTGACCACATCTCTTTATACATCTTATCCACTCTTATAAGAGTCAAGGTGGATCCAAGGTATGGGTTCTCTTCAAAAACGTCAAAAGGATCTTCCACTAATATTCCTATCATGTTTCTAAATTTAATAATATCACGAATAAGGCTTCACACATACAAACATATCATTCCATTACAATCCTTATGAAAAAACATGAAAGATTGAATATTTATTTTCCCCAAACAGACACCTGATGGAAAATTCGTATGTTAGAGCATTACGCTCAAAAGGCATCTCATGGATCCCACACCTCGCTCCCGAAACAAGTTATACAGATCCTCCCATTGTGATCCTCTTGAAAAAATAAATGATATTGACTACTCATTCATCTAGAATGGACACCTGATGAAAAAGTCACCAAAATTCCCAAACTAGGCCTTGTGGGGCTCAAAAATTGATTTCAGTTAAAAAGAACAGAACCAATCTTACAATTTCTTCCTAAAGTCTTAGGCCCTAATTCCATTGACGACGAGTTATTTGGATGTTCCATTTAGAAGATATGACTGAAACAATATTATTTAATATTAATTAGTAAATATTATTATTGATACAACGAGCATTTTGTGCCATGTGTCTTTGAGTTTGAAATAAAAAATTTCCAAAACCACTTCAAATAGTCCGGATCGACTAAAGGATTGAATTTACATAGAAAATATGCGAATCAGAGGCCTGTATCAAAAGATACGAGAATTTAATGTTCCTGGGCTCGAAATAGGTTGGACTGGCCTAATCTGGTTGGTCTACACCACCTGGGCTAGCCCGCACTAGCCAAGACAGCATGCCAGCCCATGACCAGGTTACACGGCTCGACCCTCTTGCTGTAGCCCGACCCGGCTGCCATGGCCCAGCCCTTCACGTGGCTCGCGGCCTGAGCCGCCTCCTGCCGACACCGAGCGACCCTCGTGGCCAGTCCTCCTTTTCTATCGCATCAACACAGAAGACCGGAATGGTGTGGGTCTCAGTCCCACGATCTACCACCTCAGAGGCTCTGCTCAGCGCATCACCACTTCTCCACTATGATGCTCTCCTGCTCTGACCTCCGTCCCAACTACTCCACCTGCCCACTTGCCGCAGCGCCCCACTCCGACCTCCTTCACACTAGCCTCCACCTCGGCTCACACCCCCACTGATCCACCAACCTTGCCAAGCCCAATGCCCACCAGCCTCCACCATGGGCCACCTATAGCCGCCGCCAGTAGTTCTACTCTAATGGCCCCTTCTGAGGGCCAACACAACCACACTAGGGGTCCGAAAATTATTTCAGACCCAGTTTTGGAATACTCAGGATGTGATCTTCACAGTTTCAATCTCTGATCGATTATCAGTTGATTTTTTGACATGTTGATTAAAATTAAGATGAATTCCCCAAAGAACGATGAAGAACACATATGGAACGAAAGGATTTATAGCATGGATTGAAGGTCGTGTTCGTGCGACCATCAACGAAGGTAATTAAAATGATGAAACAAATGGGAAACAAAGTGTATTTAATTAAAATATTGTATTGGAACTTAAAAGTAGAAGATATCATACCCTGTCGGATCTGTTCTTCATTAACGATGTATCACTACGGGAAAAAGGACTTTTTACGACGGGCTTTTTGCGACGGGAATAAATCCTGTCGCAAAAAGTCTGTCCAAGTTGTTATTTGCGATGGGTTGTTACCCCCATCGCAAATAACCGAATATTTGCGATGGGATTTCTTGTCCCGTCGCAAAAGGTTTGGCGCAGATAGCACGCCAAACCGCGCGAAGGTTATTTGCGACAGGGCCAGTTGCAAATACTCGACGACGGTTAATAACTTTTTGCGATGGGATGTCCTCCCGTCGCAAAAGGTGTGTCTGCAGGGACTATTTGCGACGGGTCCCGTCGCAAATAACTTTTTAACCGCCAACAGTAATTAATGTGGGTGTAGGTATTTGCAATGGGTCCCGTTGCAAATAATCTTACCTATATATATCACAATCTGTTTTTCTTCTCATTCCACTCAATTCCTAGATCTTGTTTCTCTCTGGACTTTGATTTCAGAGGGAAAATTTTCTAAGTTAATTTTTTTGGACACAAAGAAGTTGTGAAGCCGTCTACATTAATAGCAAATCAAGTTCAAAGGTATTTATGTTTAATTTAATTTATTATTTATTTCAATTTTTTGTGTTAATTTTTATTATTTTTGATTAGTTGTAATTAAATTGAATTTAAATTGTTTTGTCATGGCTATTTATTTATACTAATACATTGAAATTTGTCGGTTTTTATTTTTAATAATTTGTAGTAATTAGTAATTATTAACGATAATTAGTAAAGTATATAATTAATTTGTAGTAATTAATAAAAATTGGTAATAAATAATAATAAATACTAATAATTAGTAATAAATTTTAATAATTATTAATAAATAGTAATAAATATTAATAATTATTAATAAATAGTAATAATGAGTAATAAATTGTAATAAATTATAATAATTAGTAATAATTTGTAATAATTAGTAATAAATTGTAATAATTAGTAATAAATTGTAATAATTAATAATAAATTGTAATAATTAGTAATAAATTGTAATAATTAGTAATAAATTGTAATAATTAGTAATAAATAGTAATAATTAGTAATAAATTGTAATAATTAGTAATAAATTGTAATAATTATTAAAAAATTGTAATAATCAGTAATAAATTGTAATAATTAGTAAGAAATTGTAATAAATTGTATTAATTAGTAATAAATTGTAATAATTAGTAATAAATTGTAATAATTAGTAATAAATTGTAATAATTAGTAATAAATTGTAATAATTAGTAATAAATTGTAATAATTAGTAATAAATTGTAATAATTAGTAATAAATTGTAATAATTAGTAATAAATTGTAATAATTCGTAATAAATTGTAATAATTAGTAATTAATTGTAATAATTAGTAATAAATTGTAGTAATTAGTAATAAATTGTAATAAATATTAATAAATTGTAATAATTAGTAATAAAGTGTAATAATTAGTAATAAATTTTAATAATTAGTAGTAAATTGTAATAATTAGTAATAATTAGTAATAAATTGTAATAATTAGTAATAAATTGTAATAATTAGTAATAAATTGTAATAATTAGTAATAAATTGTAATAATTAGTAATAAATTGTAATAATTATTAATAAATTGTAATAATTAGTAATAATGTGTAATAATTAGTAATAAATTGTAATAATTAGTAACAAACTATAATAATTAGTAATAATTAGTAATAAATTGTAATAATTAGTAATAAATTGTAATAATTAGTAGTAAATTGTAATAATTAGTAATAAATTGTAATAAATTGCAATAATTAGTAATAAATTGAAAAATTAGTAATAAATTGTAATAATTAGTAATAAATTGTGATAATTAGTAATAAATTGTAATAAATTGTAATAAATTGTAATAAATTGTAATAATTAGTAATAATTAGTAATAATTAGTAATAAATTGTTATAATTAGTAATACTAGGAAAGCTCAGCCAGAGGAAGACCTCTGACTATTTATTAAAATAACTAAAAAGTACAGAAAACAAGAAAAGCACAGAAAGGTCACTACAAATAATAGAAATAATCCCCATCACCATATTCTTGATGGAAAGTTTCGTCCGTAGTAGCCGATTCCCACTCCGAGCTTTCATAATGCTTCAGAACCTAAGCATACTTCCTTCTCAAATTCATCTTTTCCAGTGAAAGAAACGCCGTAGGAGATTGCATTCCCTTATTCACACCATTAACATCCCTTAAAAAGTTCTCCATCTTAGAGGATGATCTGGTAGTAGTTGGGGTCGGTAGGTATGTGTAATCTTTTCTCGTTCTTCTTTTTACTGGATCAGTCATACCACCTTCACCTACATGCAGTTTACTTTTTTCACTTTGAACAATATCACTATAGGATATTCTGGTGACATCACTCACATTCTCTTTCTCACTATTAGAGACACATCCCCATTTTTCAGTGATGCGCACGGAACCCAATCTTTGGCATCTATCAGTTCCTCCACTCAACATACCCTTTGAAACAGAAACACACCCTCCTTCTGCCGACTGTAATTGCACATCAATCTGCTTGATGCATTAAAGGGGAAGCTCATTGCCACAATCATCATGGGGCTCCTTCCCAAGAGTTACCTCACTCATTGCAGGCCGAGAAAAGGGAACAAGCTACATCCTCCCAGACTCATACCTTTGTGAGCCTTCCTCAAAAAGAGTAGTCCTCTCAGTCTCTAGAACCTCAAACTGATTATGGGTTGAAACAGAAACCACCTGTAATTGACCACTTCCATTTATATCAGGAAAGGGCCACTTCCAGCCCCCAAGATCCAATTTCAGGTTATCAAAAACATGCTTCACAGTCGGATTCAATGAAGGTTGCACTGCCTTTACCACATCTGCAACTGCAGGAACCTGTACAACCTCACCTTCCGCAGTCGGATGAGACCGCCCATTCACTCTTACTCCCTGCTCACCAAAGACCACCTTTCCAGCGTACTTCATGACCTCTGGATGAAGAGCCTTCCCCTCACTTACACTATTTGAAGTTCTCCCGCATAAGGAAATCTCAGGTTAAACCTCAACCAGCAATTGATCCATACCATTATTTCCAGAGCCACCAGAGCCCAGTTCCACTGCTCAAAAATTCCCAGTCACATTCCTGCCGTGACAGACAGGCACAGGATGACCAAATCGACAACATTTCACACAGTAACTCATACAGGAATCAAATATGACCTCATGCTTCCACCAGAATTCTTCCCCATCTGTGATCCAAACCAAATTCACGGGTGGCCTCACAACATCGACTTCAACACAAATTTTTGGACAGAAGGGGTGACACAGGACCTCCATTCTTTGATCAGAATAGAGATATCTTCCAATCATATTCCCAATAACACACAATATAGATGGATTTTGAAAGGAAAGAGGAGGACCAGGGAGACTGACCCAAGTTGCGACTAGAGATGGATCACGCCACATATGAAACTCAAAGCACCAGCGAAACAGAAGGAAGGAAGCTCCGTTGCATCTTCAGGATGCCCTAGACCAGGCGACAACAAGGTCCTCCTCCGATCGAAACCGAATCATAAAGTGACGCAGATCAAGCAGCCCGACCACCGCACGCTTCTATAGCTTCCAGGAACCAGAGATAAAATGATCAAATTCATCAACCGATTGATGATTATGGCGGAACCTAGTAACCAGGGTGAGCTTGCAAAGGTCTGTGGTGAATGTGAGCTCTGTCGGGGATAGAGGGAGCTGAGGCGCATCCTGAAATAAATCGGGGACTTTTAGAGACAACGAAACCTTCGGGAAGGGAGGAAGAGAATCAGGATTTCAGAATGGCAAGAAGGAATCGCTCTTTTTACGCAAATGAACTCGCGAACCTCCCTCCTCCTATCGGGAGGAGGGAGCAAGACCACGCCACATTAGGGTTACGCCATGGTCGCAAGAGAGAACGGGAGAGACCTCAAGTAGGTATCTTGTAATAATTAGTAATAAATTGTAATAATTAGTATTAATTAGTAATAAATTGTATCAATTAGTAATAAATTGTATTAATTAGCAATAAATTGTATTAATTAGTAATAAATTGTATTAATTAGTAATAAACTGTATTAATTAGTAATAAATTATAATAATTAGTAATAAATTGTAATAATTAGTAATAAAGTTTAATAATTAGTAATAAAGTGTAATAATTAGTAATAAACTGTAATAATTAGTAATAAACATTAATAATTTGTAATAAACATTAATAATTTGTAATAAACATTAATAATTTTTAATAATTGGTAATATTTATTAATAAATACTAATAATTGGTAATAAATAGTAATAATTAGTAATAATTAGTAATAAATACTAATAATTAGTAATAATTAGTAATAATTAGTAATAATTAGTAATAATTAGTAATAATTAGTAATAATTAGGAATAAATTGTCATAATTAGGAATAATTCGGAATAATTAGGAATAATTAGTAATAATTAAAAATAATTAGTAATAATTATCTATAATTAGAAATAAATAGCAATAAATAGGAATAAATAGTAATAAATAGGAATAATTAGTAATAATTAGGAATAAATACTAATAATTAGGAATAAATACTAATAATTAGGAATAAATACTAATAATTAGCAATAAATATCAATAAATAGCAATAAATAGTAATAAATTTCAATAATTAGCAATAAATAGCAATAAATAGAAATAATTAGAAATAAATAGCAATAATTAGCAATAACTAGCAATAATTAGCAATAAATAAAAAATATTAGCAAAAATTAGAAAAAATTAGCAATAATTAGAAATAATTAGTAATAAAGAACAATAATTAGTAATAAACAGTAATAAATAGTAATAAATGACAATAATTAGCAATAAATAGCAATAATTAGAAATAAATAGCAATAATTAGAGATAAATAGCAATAATTAGTAATAAATAGCAATAATTAGCAACAATTAGCAATAATTAAGAATAATTAGCTATAATTATAAATAATTAGTAATAAAGAGCAATAATTAGTAATAAACATGAATAATTAGAAATATTTCATAATAATTAAGAATATTTAGGAATAATTGATAATAATTTTGAATAATTGATAATAATTAGTAATAAATTGTAATAATTTGTAATAACTTGTAATAATAAGTAATAAATACTAATAATTAGTAATAAATACTAATAATTACTAATAATTATGAATAAATACTAATAATTAGGAATAATTAGGAATGATTAGTAATAAATAGGAATAATTATTAATAAATAGGAATAATTAGTAACAATTAGTAATAATTAGTAATAATTAGTAATAATTAGTAATAATTAGTAATAGTTAGTAATAAATAGTAATAGTTAGTAATAAATAGTAATAGTTAGTAATAAATGGTAATAGATTGTAATAAATAGGAATAATTATTAATAAATAGGAACAATTAATAATAAATAGTAATAATTAGTTAGGAACAATTATGAATAGTTAGGAAGAAATTTTAATAAATTTTAATAAATTTTAAGAACTTGGCATAATTTCCAGTGGATTGACGGCACTCCTTTTGCTCGATGAATTTTTTACTTCCAACTCTCACCGACTCAAAACATTATGAAAAATATGCTGCTATAAAGGAATATTCAATATCGTATGCATGATATTGGATATGCATTTGTAGTATCGCATTTTTTATAATGTTTTCAGGCAGCGAGAGTAAGAAAAAGATGATTAATCAATGAAAAGGGGGATCTTTTGCCCGACAGCTCATTTACTTGCATCTTTCTCGCACTGAAATCACAATAAAGAATCTAGCCAGAGATACACATATTAATTCTTGTGTATATGAGAATGAATATGCATACCTCTGACCAGATTCTTCATTGTGATTTTAGTGGGAGAAAGATGCAAGTAAATGAGCCGTCAGACAAAAGAGTAGTCGTCAATCCACTGAAAATTGTGTCGCCCTTAATTAATGGTAATTATTAAGAAGTAGTAGTAATTAGTTATATTTTTTTTATAGATAGTGTTTTTATAATTTCAAATTATTCAAAAACAGTGATGATTTTATATTTTGTAGAAAAATATGGAACAAGGAAGTCGACATCAGTCATTATTAGATGATCATGCTTGGATAAATCAGCACAGAAATCCAAATGGTTCTGGTTTAAATCTTGTATATATTGAGGGTGTTGAAGCTTTCTTAGAATTTTCATCATCAAAACCTGAATATGTTTTAGAAGGCACAATTAAGCGTCCTTGTAAAAAATGTGCTATGAGAACGTTTAACACATTTGAAAAGGTTGGGGGACATCTCTTGCGGTTTGGTTTTCAACCAGATTATATTTTTTGGTATCAACATGGTGAACGTAGTTCCAGGGAAGATACTAATAACTCGATTCCAGATCCATCACGGTTCCAACATTTAGTACATGATGTTATAGGTCCATCTCTTCAACAAAGTGAAACTCACAATGATATCGATTTAAATCCTGAGTTGGAACCATCCAAATTTTATGAATTGTTGTGGTCAGCTGAGGATGCATTATATCCTGGTTGAAAGATAAGAAAATTAAAAGCGGTTGCAAAATTTATGGCTATTAAATCAGATAATGCAATATCAAACAACTGTTTTGATCAGATGATTTCTTTGGTTAAAACACCGTTACCTGAAGGAAATGTGTTGCCTACAAATTACTATGAGAGTAAAAAAAAAATAATGAACAGTGGAATTTGTTTGAGAGGATCGCATCATAGAGAAACTGAAGTCGACTTTTACGGAATTTTGGATGAAATTATTGAGCTATGTTATCTTGGACAAAATTACATAACGATGTTTAAATGTCGATGGTTGGATACTGAGAGAGACTTGCATGTTAATCCGACTCATGGAATCGTCGATATTAAATATAGAAGTCTTCTTGTAGTAAATGAACCATTTTTACTGGCTCAACAGGCACATCAAATTTATTATGCAAAGTATTGTGCTATATCAAGAGACCCGAGTGATTGGTGGAGCATAATAAAAATGAAATCTCAGGAAAATAAATTTACTCAAACTGAATGTGGTTTTGCTGAAGTGAAAGGAATAGAAAATTTTCAAGAGACTACTCAAAATCCATCTTTTTCACACAGAAACGTGAATATTGATGATGACACCCCATAATTAAGGGTTGATAGTGATGAAGATGTTAATTATGTAACAAATGAATTTGAAATGATAAGGGATGGTGAAAGTGATACTCCTATGGATATTGATGATGCCGAGGAGGAATATGAAGACATTAACATCGTAAGATATGAAGATGATGATGGAGGTGAACATTGACACAGTTAAATGCTGGTTATGATCATAACTAATATATATCTATATATGATAGTTATTTTCAACTATCTACTAAGAAAAATCATTTTGTGTTTCATATGGATCCTAATCTATTTTTCAAGTCGTAGGAGGATGATCTACCTTTGGAAGAGGGGTATGTGGGATCATCTGACCCTCATCCTACTGGTTGTTCAGGAGGTACATGGAGGGGGCGCAGTCTTGCACGACTGATGATTCTTGACCCTATCCCTGAGCGACGTCCACGTCTTAGCTTCGATCCACACACACAGAGGTATGATAACCTGTATATTTTAGTTAGATTTTTAATTAATTAATTTATATATATACTAATTGTTTGATTATTTATTCTTTTTTCACAGTTTTGTGCATGTAGCTATTGGACAGGGGAGCACTATCTGACATGATTATTTTTCTCAGCCATAGATAACAAGGTAACAGATTCCCATTAATGTGCAGCTCTCCATGTACAATCATTGGGTGGTACGTAAATAAATAATATTTATTTTGAAATTTATTTTATTAATAACTTGATATTATAAATTATTTGTAGGGTTTATGGTATCCCATCAAGGATAGAATGCATAACGCTATCCATGCAGTATGGGAGGTGGCTATGCGTGAGCGTTTGCATCAGTTTTTGCACAATTTGAGAAAGAAGACCATTAAGAAAGCAGGAGAGACAATATTTGATGAGTCATGTAGAGCCCACCAACCAGAGTACATTTCATCTCAGGTTTGGGATGGATTATGTGAACACTGTTGGGGTGGTGGATTTCAGAGGAGGTCTTCATTGGGTCGGCAGAACCGGGGGTGACATGAGGTGACACATCGAGCTGGTAGCCGTACATTCAGAATGCATAGAGATCATCTGGTAAGTATATTTTTTAAAAATTTATATAACTTTAAATATAACATTTTATTTTACATTTCTGTACGTAGTCGAGCATCCTGATATTACAGATTTCGATGTTTATCGGGGGATGTATAGTGATCCATCCATTGGAAATATTAGAGGTGATCACCAGTGTCAGATTGCGGTTAGTATTATTTTATCAGTTTGATAATTAATTGCATATAAAATTTTCACAATTTTAATTTCAAATTGGAATTGAAGGAGTTATATGAGGCTGCGGCCTCTCAGACACAGGCTGAGGGTCAGGACGAGGTGACTGATCAGACCAGAGCACACCATTTCGACGAGGCGGCATAGATGTAGGTGACTTATTATGGCTTTGAGAATGGCCGAGTAGTTGATATCGGCTCTCATGTGACTCCTCGTACTTATTATGGTACTACTGCGATGTCGACATCCAGCTCGAGAGGAAATCATGGAGAGGAATCATCTTCTGCCTCACATTATCAGGAGCAGTTACGAGCTCATAATGACATTATAGAGAGTTTGAAGATGCAACAAGAAGAGATGCATCAGAAGCAGCAGCAACAGAAGAAGCAACACGAGGAGGAGATGCGTCGATGGAAGCAGCAGCATCAAGAGAAGATGGATTACATGCGCCGTCTGACTTGTAGTTTGGGGATGGAGTTTTCTCCACCATCTCCTTCATCTCCTCCACCTCCTTCAAAAGAAGACCCCTAGTGATTTTTTTTATGTTAAAAACATTTGAATTTAACATTTGTTGTAATATGAACTATTTAAATTTTCTGTCTTTTATATTGGTATGAATATTAGATAATTTAATTTTCAATATTTTATGATTTTTTTGTGAATATTGAGAATTTTAATAATTTTAATAATTTTTATTTTTTTATTTTTTTTAATAATATTAATATTATTATTTAAATAATCATAATTTTATTAAATATATTTTTTTAGTATTATATTTTTAATTTTTGTTCATTTTACTAAAAATAATAATAATAATATTTTATTAATTTTTTAATATTATTTTGTGAATATTGAGAATATTAATATATTTTTATTTTAACTATTTTAATAATATTAAAAATAATTTTTCAATAATCATAATTTTATAATTTTTTTTAAAATTTATTTATTATTTGCAACGGGATCTGTTGCGATGAGTTCCCGTCGTAAATAGTCTAAATAATTCTTTTTTAAAAGTATTTGCGATGGGAATAGGGACCCATCGCAAAAAGTATTTGCGACGGGCCCATCTCAAATAGTATAAATAATTTTTTTTATAAACGTATTTTTGACGGGACTACGGGCCCATCACAAATACTAGTTGCGATGGGATCTCGTTGAAAATAACCCATCGCAAACATCTATAATTCTAGTAGTGTATTTATTGCGATCCTGCTTCGATCTGTCGATGTTTTAGCAGAGATCACTCCTTGATCTGGAAAAGAACAATGAAGAACAGTAGAGAGAGTGAGAGGATTTATAGAGAGAGAGAGAGAGAGTTAGGTCTAACCCTAATTCTATTTCCCTAAACATCTATTTATTAAAGCCTGACTTGGCGTAGAATCTGAAATTCTCACACCCCCTCTTTTTATGTCACGCATAGGAAAAAAATGCCATTATATACTCAACAATGGTCTCAGATTTCCAATCCGAGTTCCCGCGCCAACATTATTTGGTTGTACATTTGAGATAAAATAATTAATTTTAATTATTTTAATTACCATTATTCCCTTGGTTGGAATTTTTCATAGAATCCTGCATCTACCAAAGTTATACCCTTCCAAGGGTAAAAGACACTTTTCAGGCTCAAACGTTGCCTCATATTTTCAATTTATGCTCCTTTTTGAGAGATATCTTATTTATGAAATGAAAAAAGTACAAAGAAACTTAATTTTTTTTATAATTTATTCAAGGTACACTGGGCCTTGAAATTTCATGGTGTCTTAGTGCCTAGATTTGGAAATATATGTAAGAATATTACAATGTTTTACAAGGGAAAAACCAGGTCTCTCAATCCTTCCCTTCTTCAATATTTTTTTCCCTGAAAAAAAACCAGGTAAAACAACTCAGGAATCCTAAGCCCACATATGTATCTACCGCTATAAGTAAAACCTGCACTTTTTCATACTACCACAACATGTAAACTAAAAAGATGGTATATACTAATATGGTCTTCTCCTTTCAATGATATGCATTGGAAAAAGAATATATCACCTCTATTGTGACACATGGGAGATGTCACGCACCTACTCCAACTATTGGTGGTAGGGTAAGGCTGTAGGCAACCTCGTCATCTCTTTTCATGGTCCCGAACAAGCTGAAAAAACTCAGGGGATAGTTTAATTCCATGACCAAACCTCTATATCTCATGTCACAACTAGGATCATTGTTTGTCCCTAAAATAGTGTCTCATTATTCCCTCCTTTAGAATATCCATGTGGAAAAACACCCAAGGATATCTGGTCACACAAGATTTCATAGTTGATGTCTCACAACCAAGACTCTCTTACACACTCAGGAAGTGAAGGAGTCAACGCCATTGTCAAAAAATAAATTACACCGTCTTTCTCTACCAGGGACAACTGTAGGGAAGATAACTACTTTGAATCGTCCCGCACTAGGAAAACCCAGGACTTCCTATTAAGGGAATAAAATACAACTTTTCCCATTCCTAGAGTATAGGATATCTCAATGTTGTAGTTCTATAAGAAGCTCAACCAACATCACCACCTCAGGTTCAAGTCTCTTTGGTTGAAGATGTACCTGAGAGTTTGGTGGTCTACACAAATCACAAAGCTCTCTCCCAAAATCGAGCATCATTGCACTCCCAGGATGAAAACTACCACTTTCCGCACCAGATAGCTAGCCACATAGTTTTTTTGTGGGGTGTTCATCACCTCAACCTGTAATTGATAACTATAGTATCACAACATAACGTTGAGAACACAAGGTACCAACTAATAGGTAAGGTGACTAAACCCATCCAACCATAAGAGGATAGATAGGCAATGAACATGGAAGAACCCAGGCATCTTTTCCCCTCTTAGAAAGAGAGTAATCCCCAAAATAGGCACTTTATTGATCCCACTAGTGGCATATCAAAAAAAATGTGGTCAAGCAGAAAAAATCCACTGTAAGTGACAAGAAATGCTCTAACACTCCACTGTACAACTCTTCCCTGAATTCACAAGTTAGAGGAAATATTCCACCACACCTCGATACTATCCACTTTGGGAAACACTGACTTGCGATCATAGTTTTGATTGTGTCACAAAAATGTGTCTTGGTGTGGGGAAAACCCCTCTTCCTCATGTATTCATACCTATATTATACCACACCGAAATAGGGGTACACCGCCCTCCCGCATCACCCTAGTAAAAACTCAAACAAGGAGCAGGGATAAATTAACATCTCACATAATGTCTAACAAGTTCCGCTACAAAAAGTAGAAAAGACACAAGGCGTAAAACTTATCATCTCATGCTCTATAGGTTCATAGACATAAAAAGATTTTGGCTGTCTCTGGACCCATATTCCAGCTTCCTGAGCCTGATGTGGGCCACTTGGTGGTGGTGGAAAGACCTCATAATGTCATCCCCCACCTCTAGCTCCTCCCGCTCCTCTTCCAGCACCACCTCCCTGGGGACCACCCTGATCATGGCACTGCCTCTTTCATGGTGATCCACCTGCTTCTTGTTGGGTGTTCTCAGCACGTCTGGTTGAGAAGTCTCATTCCAAGTGACCTATCCCATCACAAGCATAACATTGGCCCTCCCCAAGCTTCCCCCACCCTCTGTACTGCCTCTTCCCCATACGAATATGTGTTTGAGAGTGATTATGTGTAACATCCCAGGTAAATAAAGAATAAAGCATTTTCATATTTATTAATATTTATGAATTAAATATTAATTTTACTTTAAAGGGGTTGCTATGTTCGATAGCGTACCTGATACCCAACAAAGAGTTTCTTTGAAATCTTACGTTGAACACTAGTAATAAAATAATATTATTTTAAATGGTAGTTAACACGTAGTCATTGTATTGGCGGGAATGAATGGAAATAACTAAAATATGATTATATATGTTAAATGTTTTTACATTTATCCAATGAAAGATAAATGCTTAAAATACGAAAAGAATTCAATTTTAGGCATATATACTCTAACATTCACTAAAGGTCGACTTATCGCCTTTTGATGGGGAACCGTCTATAAATATAGTTTTGGTCACTATTATACATTCTATTGGACCAAATAAAATTATTATTTAGAATAGGGACATAAAAATTTACTTTGTGTGAATTTTTGGTATTTTTCCAATAAAGTTCATTTTTAATGAATAGTGAAAAATGTTGTATTTTCATTCAGAAACTCTTTTTAATCTAATTTATTTATATGATTAGATTATCGTTTTAATTGGTTTTAAAGTTCAATTAGAATATATTATTACCATTTAATCTGATGGTGGTCATTGGAATTAATTTCACTTTGAAATCAGACTTAAACTAGTGTCAATCTTTTGATACATATTGTTTTATAAAAACACGCTATTTGCTCTGACAGCGGGAATTAATTATTAAATTAATTAATGCAACTTATATATTTTGAATTTTTTAAAATAGACTTCATTTTTGAATTCGGAATATCAAATATAGCTTAGGGTGATTTTTTGGTATTTTTCTGAAAAACTTCAATTTTTGATGAATAGTGAAACCACTAAGTGGTACTTAAAAAACCGATTTTTCATTTAAATGAAATTTTACAACCTTTGTGTTTTGAATTTAAAAAATCCGACATACATGGTTGTCATTAGGAAGTAAAATGTGGTTTAATGGGATTAAAATAATTTTTTGGTCAATAGTAACTTTTATGTTTATTAATCGCAATTAGAGGTAATTAGTGTAGTTTAAGGTAAAAATAATATTTTAATAATATGAAATAAACTTGAAACATGTCGTACCCTTATTTTATGTGTCATGGCCGACCAAGAAAATCCATGGGTCAACTTGGGGACCCCATGGAGCCACTTTGGTAGGAAAATGACATTAAAAACGTTTTATTTAAAGTTAAAATAAAAATGTCACAACCAGGAGTTTTTTTACTAAAACAATTCTTAAATGGGGTTATACAAGTCATATTTTTGACTATAAATATTCATTAGAAAGAAATTTTTTTTTCCTAGATCATGATATATTTTTTTTTATAATTTTTAGACATTAAATAAATTAAAATATTTATGACACCATGATGATGCATTGATTACCTCATTATTTAACGATTTAAATAAAATGAAAATATAATGTAAAATCTAAGACCTACACATGTAAAAAACCTATTGGATGGGTGTATTTCGAACTATTATCACCTTATACTCTAAATATATAATTGTGGGACCCTTTTTATCTGAAAATCATTTTATAATAAAGTATCTTTTCTTAACTTTCCAAGAGTGCCCCTCCTCTCCTCTTATAAAAGGCCCCCACCTCTACCACCTTACCCACACCTCTCAAACCATTGGTTCGGCCAAGATCTGCCCATTTTGTCTCTCCACATCCCTCTCTTACTCCTAGAATCCTCACTTTGGGCAGAAGTCTTCCCAAGGAAGCCTTTGAGCTCAAATCTAAGAGAGTTACCCGATTTTAAGGTAATGTCTTCACTTGTGTTCTTTTGTTTTATTTTGCTTCTCCAACCCCCTAAACTTTTTTTATTAATTTATTTTGTAACAAATCCAATATCTTCAATATACTAGTATGTTTTTATAAGAATAATTCTAGCTACACTTACACACACCTACATCTAATGGTTAAAGAACATACTGTTTCTGTGGATGGCGAATTTCTGCCTCACGAAACGATGATTGTTCAATATTCTTCTAAAACCTTCAAAGGTGGCCATTAAGATGTCACTATATTTATATATGATATATAATATGTTTATGTTTTTCTTAAGCTTCTGTGTTTTTCATTTATGTCATACCTTTATGGTTTCCATTATAGGTATACGCGATATCTTCATTTTAGGAAGTGCGGACTACCGCCCCCTCAAAGTGATTTGATTCATTAGTGCCATATGTGGGACGTATAAAGGATGGATTTAAAGTTAATATATATTATGTATGTTACCTATAAATGATGAATATAATTCTGGAATTAAAATATACACACCTCTCATTTAGTTTTAATTCCATTAATATGACATAGAAATGAAAGTAGCATTCATGCGTACGTACGGCTTATCGTCTCCATGAACGGTGAATTTCATTTCTTACCTATAAATGATTATGTAATATTATAATTACATGTATATGATGGATATATATGATATATATGATATCCAAATAATGAATATCATTCTGTATATAATGAACTTTTGACCACACGAACGACATGTAATTGTAAGAAGTCCACTCTTGACTTAAGAACCAAATATCGACAAAACAAAAATTATTAACTTAAATGATTAAATAATGTTTATAACATGGTCATAAGTGATATAAAAGTAATAATGAACTTGAAAAAGGTTCTTAAGCAAGTATAAATTCACTCAAGTTTATTATTCAGGATGCTAAAGAACAATCGAGTCAAGTCGGACCTGAGGTAAGGGACTTCGTCTCAATCTCATTTCATTGAGGAATATTTTGTTTTATACAAAACTTTCCTTTATACGGTGTATAAATCCCTTTGAATTTTACTTTTATACAAAAGGAATCTTTTTCTACGAAGTGTTTTACTAAACGACAAAAAGGAATGTTTCTTTTAACGTACGCGATGACAACGACCTTTTCCGCCGCTGCGAGTATTATTTGGTCTTTGGATTCCTCAACAAGTCATAATGTTTTTAAAATGAAATAAATACCATATAATCTTTTATGTATTTTGGTATTTATTTATTTTTATAATGGATTTGTTATGTCAATATATTTATGTGATATATTGTGATCAAAGTGTGGAAATGTTTTTTTCCATTATATTTGTTTTATGTATTATGATTTTATGATGGTACTTGGACATTTGACGGGTGGTTACGTGATAAACCATATGACAGGTGGTGCCGTGAATACCAATAAGGGTGGTTACGTTATAACCTCCAATGCATTGGGTATGGAAGTCGGCCGTATGGTTATTCCATTAAGTGATATGTGTGGAAATCGACCGTATGGTTATTCCATTTAAGTTTGTTTATTTCCCAAGTTACCTTTATATGTTATGTGATCTTTATATGAGTTTTATGGTAATATTTTGGTTACAAAAGGTTAAGTAATGATCTTTTATTCAGTGAAGAGTTTTTTCTACTTCATAAAGGTGAAATGTATTACTTTGATAAAGTATACATGGTTTACTTGTTGTTTTGATAAACTAATAGTTTTCATTATTTGTGTATCCCTTACTAAGCTTTTTATGCTCACCCCAAGTTTTTTTGAAATGTTTTTCACATGAATTAATGTGGAATAGGGTCAAGGATGGGATCAAGGGAAAGTCATGCTATATAAAACATGGAACTAGACATGTTTCTTTTTAAGAGTTTTTATTCTATGGAAACTTAGTAGAAGTGTATACTTTTTAATCTTTTGAGATGTAATAGTTATGTCATAATTCTCTAAAACTCTAAACCTGAAAAGATCCTCAATGTGTATTATTTATTTAATTCAATATTAAGTAAGGTTTAAGGCCGTGGCCTTATAGTTGGTATCAGAGGTCGGTTTAGACAACTTTAAGAGTTAGAAAATTGTTAAATTATAAATTAATTTATGGTATGACTAAAATGATATAGTAGTTAAATATTACCATGTTGCTTCGCCTAAGATATTTCTGTGTTCAGAATGGTTTTCCGCAGAGGAAATAAGGCAACTATGTTGGGACGACATCAGGAGGAAGACAACCTTCCAAATCTGCAACCTGAGATGGTCGTAATTGGAACTGAACAGTTTGTTGCAGTGATGGAACAGTTGACTCAGGCTATAAATGGTGGTGGTATCCATGCACGAGATCATCCTGATCAACCGCAGAGGAACATGTCAGTGGTGGAACATTTCATGAGGCAACATCCCCCATCATTCAGAGGATCATCTGACCCCGTGCAAGATGAAGGGTGGATTAAAGCACTGGAGAAGATTTTTGATGTCATGGGGTGTTCAGAACATCAAAAGGTTAGTCTTGTTGTTTACCGTTTTGAAGGTGAAGCTGATCAGTGGTGGTCGATGGTGAAAAATATCAGGGATAGTGATGAGATTAATGATCTTCACTGGGATGAATTCAAAGGTATGTTTCTTGAGAAATATTTTCCTAAGGTGGTTCATCTTAGGATGGAAAAACAGTTCCTATAATTGAGGAAGGAGGATGACTCAGTGGCTGCTTATGAAGCAAAGTTCACTCGACTGGAAAGGTATGCTCCAAACTTCATACGAGATCTTGATAGTAAAATCAACAGTTTTTACTCAGGGTTAAAGCCAAAGTATCGAAGGGATTTAGCTTCTCGTGAGTTCAAAAGTTATGAAAAACTTGTTCGACGTGCGGAAAAGGTGGAAATGGAGTTTGCCGATGATTAGGTGTTCTTTGACAAACAACAGAATAAGAGGTCCAGTTGGCAGGAAAATGGGAAGAATTCATCAAATAAACAAGGAGGTAAGAAAACCAAATTTCCATCTTGTGAGAAGTGTGGTAAAATGAATCCTAGAGAATGTTTATCCAAGTCTGGAAAGTGATTTTGGTGTGGTAAGTCTGGTCATATTGCTCGTAACTGTAAGGAAGATGATCAAGCATGCAATGAAAAGTCAGCGGTAAGATGTTTTAAGTGTAATGAAATGAGTCATTATGCAAATGAGTGTCTAAAGAAGAACTCAACTGGGGGAAAGCAGCCAGACTACAAGCAGAAAGGGGTGGTGAAATACTTTGCAACTACTTCAGCATATTTTGGGCCATCGAATGAAGTAGTATCAGGTACGCTATTTGTTTGTTCAGATTATGCCAATGTGTTGTTTGATTCAGGGTCTACACATTCTTTCATTTCTGAGAAGTTTTCTAGTAAATTGGAAATTCCATCTCAAGATATGAATCCGGAACTTATGGTAAAAACACCCAGAGGAAAAATTGAGACAAAAAGAAATTATAAGAACCTTCCTGTCCTTGTGTGCAGAAATAATCTACCTGCAAACCTTATTGTTTTGCCTCTATTAGAGTTTGATGTTATTTTGGGCATGGATTGGATTTATGTTTATCATGTTAAGATTGAATGCAGAGATAAAATGGTTTCTTTTCAGAAAGATTTTTAGTTTGTGTATAAGAATGAACCCTTGATTTTGATAACATATTAGGAAGTTGAGAAACTAGTAAAAGATGGAAGTGAATGTTACCTTGAACATATTTTTGAAAATAAAGGAACTATTCAGATTAATTATGTGCCAGTGGTAAATGAGTATCTTGATGTTTTTCCTGATGAGTTTCCTAGTATTATTCATTATTGGGAAGTTGAATTTACTGTTGACTTAGTTCCTAATTTTAATCCAATTTCAAAACCCCCTTATCGAATGGCTCAAGTTGAACTTTTAGAGTTAAAGAAGCAATTGGAGGAGTTATTTAGATAAAAGTTTCATTCGACCTAGCACATCACCATGGGTTCTCCTGTCTTGTTTGTTAAAAAGAAAGATGGCTCAATGAGACTTTGCATTGATTGTAGAGCCTTGAATAATATTACTGTTAAGAACAAGTATCATTTGCCTCATATCAATGATTTGTTTGATCAGCTCCTGGGAGCTCAGTATTTTTCGAATATTGACTTGAGGTCGGGGTACCATCAGTTGAAAGTAAAAGAAGCAGACGTTCCGAAGAATGCGTTCCGTACTAGATATGGCCATTATGAATTTGTAGTTATGCCTTTTGGGTTAACCAATGCACCTGCTGTATTCATGGACCTTATGAATATAATTTTCTATGAGTTCTTGGATAAGTTTGTGGTTGTTTTCATTGATGATATTTCAGTGTTTTCTAAAAGTAAATAGGAGCATGAAATTCATTTAAGGGTTATTTTGCAAACCTTAATAGAAAAGAAACTGTATGGAAAATTTATCAAGTGTGAGTTTTGGTAACAAAAAATTTCTTTCCTTGGTCACATTGTTTCAAAAAATGGCATAACTGTTGATCCTGTGAAAACAAAAGTTGTTGAAGAATAGCCAAGACCCACAAATGTAACCGAGATCCGTAGCTTTCTTGGTTTGGAAGGTTACTACTGAAGGTTTTTTGAAAATTTTTCACGGTTATCTAGTCCAATGACTAAGCTAACTCGGAAGGGTGTTAAGTTTGTCTAGAAAAAAGAATGTGATGATTGTTTTCAGGAGTTGAAAAAAAGATTGGTGAATGCTCCAGTTTTGGCACTTCCTTCCAGGAATGGTGGGTTTGTTATCTACAGAGATGCTTCATTGAAAGGACTTGGTTGTTTCCTTATGCAGAATGATTAGGTAATTGCATATGCTTCACGTCAGTTGAAAACTCATGAGGTAAATTACCCTACACATGATTTGAAATTAACTGCTGTTGTTTCTGCTCTAAAAATTTAGAGGCACCATTTTTATAGAGTAAAGTGTGAAATATATACTGATCACAAAAGTTTAAAGTATATATTCACTTAGAAAGAATTGAACATGAGACAGAGGAGATGGCTAGAATTAATCAAGGATTATGACTGTACAATTCATTACCATCCGGGAAAAGAAAATAAAGTGGCTGATGCTTTGAGTCGAAAAATTAATGCTTCATTAACCATGCTATGTTTGGAACGAGATCCTTTGGATTTTTATTTGATGAACTTTGTAATGGAAGTTTTTTGTGCAGGAAGTCCTTCTGTTTTGTTTCAGGTATCTGTGAAATCTTCTCTATCAGACATAATAAATCAAGCACATAAGCAAGACAGTGAGTTGTAGAAAAAGGTAGAGCTAGTTCAGAATGGTAAGTTTCCTGAATTAAACATTGATAATGATTGTGTTTTGGGATTTGGAAAGAGATTGTGTGTGCCTTGTGATTCACAGTTGAAGAGAGAGTTGTTATGTGAAGCTCATAGATTTCCGTTTTCAGTCCATCCTGGCAGTACTAAGATGTACAGAGATATGCGGGAGTATTACTGGTGGGATGGAATGAAAAGAGATATTGCTGACTTTACTGTGATGTGTTTGACTTGTCAGTAGGTTAAAGCAGAGTGGCAGTTACCGAAAGGGATGCCTCATCCATTACCAGTGCCAGAGTGGAAATAAGAAAATATATCGATGGACTTTGTTGTGGGATTACCAAGGACATCTCGAGGTAATAATGCAATCTAGGTTATTTTTGATCTCTTGACTAAATCTGCTCATTTCATTGCTATACGAGATACTTTTTCCCTAGATCAACTTTCCCGTTTGTATCTTAAAGAGATAGTCAGGTTACATGGAGTTCCTATCTCATTTGTATCTGATCGTGATCCCAAGTTTACTTCTAACTTTTGGTAGGGCCTTCAGAAGTCATTGGGTACTGAATTAAATTTTAGTACAGCTTTTCATCCGCAATCAGATAGGAAGTCAGAATGAACAATTCAGACATTAGAGGATATGCTACGGGCTTGTTCTATGGATTATCAGGGAAGTTGGGACCAACATATTTCTTTGGTTGAGTTTTCTTATAATAACAGTTTTCATTCCAATATACAGATGGCACCATTTGAGGCATTATATGGGAAGCGGTGTCGAACTCCAGCTTTTTGGGATGAAGTGGGTGAAAGGAAGATGATGGGACCAGAATTGGTAGAAGAGATGGCAGAAAAAGGTCAGTTGATTCAGAAACACATGAGAACAGCTCAGAGCAGACAGAAAAGTTATGCAGACAACAGGAGGAAGGATCTATCTTTTGAGGTAGGTGATCATGTTTTTCTCAAGGTTTCTCCATGGAAAAGTGTGATGCGATTTGGTAAGAACGGAAAGCTGAGTCCAAGGTTCATTGGACCATATGAAATTATGGAGAAGTTTGGATCAGTTGCTTACCGAGTGGCTTTACCTCTGAGTTTATCTCAGGTACACAATGTTTCTCATGTTTCGATGTTGATAAAGTATATGCCAGATTCATCTCATGTTTTGAGCCTAGAGGTAATCTCTCTTATGAAGAATAACCAGTCCATATTCTTGACCGAAGAGAGAAAGTGTTGCGAAATAAGGTAATTCACCAAGTAAAGGTTTTGTGGAAAAACCATATGGTTGAAGAGGCAACGTGGGAATCGGAAAATACTATGAGGGATAAATACCCCCACTTATTTTGATAAGTGAATAAAATTGTGAGGACGCAATTCCCAAAAGGGGGGAAGGATGTAACATCCCAGGTAAATAAAGAATAAATCATTTTCATATTTATTAATATTTATGAATTAAATATTAATTTTACTTTAAATGGGTTGCTATGTTCGATTGCGTACCTGATACACAACAAAGAGTTTCTTTGAAATCTTACGTTGCACACTAGTAATAAAATAATATTATTTTAAATGGTAGTTAACACATAGTCGTTGTATTGGCGGGAATGAATGAAAATAACTAAAATATGATTATATATGTTTGTTAAATGTTTTTACATTTATCCAATAAAATATAGAGGATTAAAATACGAAAAGAATTTAATTTTAGGCATATATACTCTAACATTCACTAAAGGTCGACTTATCGCCTTTTGATGGAGAACCATCTATAAATATAGTTTTGGTCACTCTTATACATTCTATTGGACCAAATAAAATTCTTCTTTAGAATAGGGACATAAAAATTTACTTTGTGTGAATTTTTGGTATTTTTCTGATAAAGTGCATTTTTTAATGAATAGTGAAAAATGTTGTATTTTAATTCAAAACCTCTTTTAAATCTAATTTATTTATATGATTAGATTATCATTTTAATTGGTTTTAAAGTAAAATTATAATTTATTTTTACAATTTAATCCAATGGTGGTCGTTGGAATTAATTTCACTTTGAAATCGGACTTAAACTATTGTCAATCTTTTGATACTTATTGTTTCATAAAAACACGCTATTTGCTCTGACAGCGGGAATTAATTAATGAAACTTATATGTTTTTAATTTTTTAAAATAGACTTCATTTTTGAATTCGTAATATCAAATATAGCTTAGGGTTAATTTTTGGTATTTTTCTAAAAAACTTCAATTTTTTATGAATAGTGAAACCACTAAGTGGTACTTAAAAAACTGATTTTTCGTTTAAATGAAAATTTACCACCTTTGTGTTTTGAATTTAAAAAATCCAACATACATGGTTTTCATTAGGAATTAAAATGTGGTTCAATGGGATTAAAATAATTTTTTGGTGAATAGTAACTTTTATGTTTATTAATCGCAATTAGAGGTAATTAGTGTAGTTTAAGGTAAAAATAATGTTTTAATAATATGAAATAAACTTGACACATGCTATACCCTTACTGGATGTGTCATGGACGACCAAGAAAATCCATGGGTAAACTTGGGGACCCCATGGAACCACTTTGGTAGGAAAATGACATTAAAAAACTTTTTATTTAAAGTTAAAATAAAAATGTCACAACCATGAGTTGTTTTACTAAAACAATTTTTAAATGGGGTTATACAAGTCAGATTTTTGAATATAAATATTAATTAGAAATATAAAAAGATTTCCTACATCATGATATTTTTTTTTATAATTTTAAGACATTAAATAAATTAAATTATTTATGACACCATGATGATGCAGCGATTACCTCATTATTTAACGATTTAAATAAAATGAAAAGATAATGTAAAATATAAGACCTACACATTTCAAAAACCTATTGGATGGGTGGATTTTAGAACTCTTATCACCTTATCCTATAAATATATAATTGTGGGACCCTTTTTATCTGAAAATAATTTTATAATAATGTATCTTTTCTTAACTTTCCAAGAGTGCCCCTCATCTCCTCTTATAAAAGTCCCCCACCTCTACCACCTTACCCACACCTCTCAAACCTTTGGTTCGGCCAATATCTTCCCATTTTGTCTCTCCACATCCCTATCTTACTTCTAGAAGCCTCACTTTGTGCAGAAGTCTTCCCAAGGAAGCCTTTGAGCTCAAATCTAAAAGAGTTAACTGATTTTAAGGTAATGTCTTCACTTGTGTTCTTTTGTTTTATTTTGCTTCTCCAACCCCCTAAACTCTTTTTATTCATTTATTTTGTCACAAATCCAGTATCTTCAATATACTAGGATGTTTTTATAATAATAATTCGAGCTACACTTACACACACCTACATCTAATGGTTAAAGAACATACTGTTTCTGTGGATGGCAAATTTCTGCCTCACAAAATGATGATTGTTCAATATTCTTCTAACACCTTAAAAGGTAGACATTAAGATGTCACTATATTTATATATGATATATAGTATGTTTATGTTTTCCTTAAGCTTATGTTTTTTTTATTTATGTCATACCTTTATGGTTTCCATTATGGGTATACGTGATATCTTCATTTTAGGAAGTGCGGACTATCGCCCCTTCAAAGTGATTTGATTCGTTAATGCCATATGTGAGACGTATAAAGGATGGATTTAAAGTTATTATATATTATTTATGTTACATATAAATAATTAATATAATTCTGGAATTAAAATATACATACCTCCCATTTAGTTTTAATTCCATTAATATGACATAGAAATGAAAGTAGTGTTCATGCGTACGTACGACTTACCGTCTCCATGAATGGTGCATTTCATTTCTTAACTATAAATGATTATGTAATATTATAATTACATGTATATTATGGATATATATTATATATATGATATCCAAATCATGAATATCATTCTGGATATAATGAACCTTTTACCACACGAACAACATGTAATTGTAAGAAGTCCACTTTCGACTTAAGAACCAAATATCGACAAAACAAACATTATTAACATAAATGATTACATAATGTTTATAACATGGTAATAAGTGATATAAAAGTAATAATGAACTTGAAAAAGGTTCTTAAGCAAGTATAAATTGACTCAATTTTATTATTCAGGACGTTAAAGAATGATCGAGTCAAGTCGGACCCGAGGTAAGAGACTTCGTCTCAATCTCCTTTAATTGAGGCATATTTTGTTTTATAAAAAACATTCCTTTATATGGTGTATAAACCCCTTTTACTTTTACTTTTATACAAAAGGAATCTTTTTCTACGAAGCATTTTACTAAACGACAAAAAGGAATGTTTCTTTTAACGTACTCAGTGACAACGACCTTTTCCGCCACCGTGATTATTATTTGGTCTTTGCATTCCTCAACAAGCCATAATGTTTTTAAAATGAAATAAATACCATATACTCTTTTATGTATTTTGGTATTGAAAATGGTTTTTATAATGGATTTTTTATGTCAATATATTTATGTGATATATTGTGATCAAAGTGTGGAAATTTTGTCATTCCATTATATTTGTTTTATGTCTTATGATTTTATGATGGTACTTGGACATTTGACGGGTGGTTACGTGATAAACCATATGACGGTGGTTCCATGAATACCAGGACGGGTGGTTACGTTATAACCTCCAATGCATTGGGTATGGAAGTCGGCCGTATGGCTATTCCATTAAGTGATATGTGTGGAAGTCGACTGTATGGTTATTTCATTTAAGTATGTTTATGTCCCAAGTTACCTTTATATGTTATGTGATCTTTATATGGGTTTTATGGTAATATTTTGGTTACAAAAGGGTAAGTAATGATCTTTTATTTAGTGAAGAGTTTTTACTACATCATAAAGGTGAAAAGTATTACTTTGATAATGTATACATGGTTTACTTGTTGTTTTGATAAACTAATAGTTTTCATTCTTTGTGTATCCCTTACTGAGCTTGTTATGCTCACCCCAAGTTTTTTTGAAATGTTTTTCACAGGACTTAATGTGGAATAGGGTCAAGGATAGGATCAAGGGAAATTCATGCTATATAAAACATGGAACCAAACATGTTTCTTTTTAAGAGTTTTTATTATGTGGAAACTTAGTAGAAGTGTCTACTTTGTAATCTTTTGAGATGTAATAGTTATGTCCTAATTCTCTAAAACTATAAACCTGAAAAGATCCTCAATGTGAATTATTCATTTAATTCAATATTAAGTAAGGTTTAAGGCCGGGGCCTTATATTATGGGGAGCCCACCTACATCAAGAACATTTCGATTGACATCTACTAACTGCTGAAGATGTTTCATCCTCGTTGCACTTACTAACAAAACCAACTACATGACATCCCTTTGACAGAAAGATCTCTACCACCAACACCTGAACCACACCCCAAAATAGGTGGGATGCACAAGGGTACTATTATAGAACATATCTCTCTATGGAGTCCCTGATAAAACTTTTGTGCTTCGAAGTAACTGTTATAGACCATGTTTAGTGATTAGCGTGAAAGGTATGTGAAACTAGTCACATAATCAATCATTGTATTCCCTCCCTACTAAAGCTGTAAGAGCTCCTAAAGTCAAAATGTGTGCAATCAGGAAGGGTATAAATTCTCATGAAATATCTACTAGGATTCATCCCATGATAGTGCCGACTCATCATGTATCAGAGTAACTAGGCTCCACCAATTCCCAACTGATCCATGAAAAATGATAACTGTAAAATCCACCATCTAATCTTTTGGTGTTTGTTGAAGCCTAAAGAAGAGGACCGCAACTCTGACCAAACCTATGCTACCTGAGCGTTTGGATCACCAAAAAACCTCAGCTGTCTCTAGTGATAGAACTCAAGAATTGAGTTCAACCTATGCACTTTCTCAGTCCATTCTCCTGGGGCTGTCTGCTGCTCAATAGGTGGAGGTGCTACTACCTGCCCACATGAAGAAAGTGGATCTCAGGATGGGTCCAAATTTGAGTCCCCATCTCTCATAGGGTCTTCGTAATGAACCAAAGATAGTATCCTGGCTGACTTTCATCATAGAGACATCCTGAATGTTATCAAGGGGTACCTCCATCAGATGAGCATATATATGTCAACAATGATTGGGTTCAGACTTAAGAAGGAAAGTCAAAGACTCAATCCTATATGATGGATGTACCATTATTCCCTGCAATAAGTGTCTTAGGGTGACGAGTCGACAAGTAGGTAATTAGAGTCCTGTTGAATGGATATGTCAGCTGCCCATACCATCACTGGACTCCATTGACTAAGAGCCGCTCTCGAGACACTTCGACACTATTTACCTAAACCCAACCAAGAACCTTTTATGGAAAAATAAAAACAACATCCCAAGGGTTGAACACCCTCTGATACCATTATGTCAGTACCTGAACCATATTGGGGATCAAGAAGCAACTACCCCAAGACCACCTTCATAGGTCAGGGGCTAGAAACTAGCGCGAAAGACACAAAAAACTTGGGGATGTCTTTACCTAAGAACCTATACAGAAAAACATATCCAAATAAATGAAAATAGTGCAGAGGGAAAATAAAAATAAGATAAAATCATACTATAAATTAAACACATACATGAATCGACCTCCAATCAATATAAGTACATAAAGGTAGAGTTGAAAGGGAAATAGGAAAAATACACAAACAACCAGAAAAGTGACACAAACTGCCAATAGGTGAAAAAGTAAAAAAGTTGGGAGAGTCCCACTCCTAAATCCAAAGCTATGACCACTTCACGCTATCCAAGAACCCCATATCCCTATCTCCTCTAAAGTCATGAGCAACCTGTCCATCATTTTAAAGGGAACACTAAGTGCAGGAAAATCCAAAGTAGGGGTGAGTTAAAAAATACTCAGTATGATGCCCCAAAGACTCAAGGGAGTGGAATGAGGAGTACTGAAGAGTGGAGGAGTAGAGAGATATAATCCAAGAAGATGGAAACAGTATAGAGAACATGGTATAGTAAAAGAGTTGCAGCTCAACCCAACAAAGGAGTATAGTAAACTCATCCAAACACAAGGAGATAGAAATTGTGATAAGATGAACTTCTCTTTGAGTCTTCAATACATATAGTAGTAGAGTAGACTCATGAAACCACGAGAATATTTACACAGAAATCACATGGCATACCCCACATGTCTTCACCTCTCCTAGAAGGAGAGTAGCCAAAACCCATGGAGTGGGTACTATAAATTGGATATATATATATATATATATGCTCGATCAAAGAGGCCCAAACAAGAGAGTAAGGGTAACTTCACCTCACAAGCTTCGCCCACAAAAAGTGAGAGTCCAATAGTCCTAGAAGTAACCATCGATTCCTAGAATACCATATGTATTCCTTGAACTGCATGTCACGGGGCTCAATTACTGCACCTTGATACTATAATCTTTGATCAGGTATGTCTCGCCCACAAAGTTGTTGGCCGTGTCACAAGGACACATCTTGGTGGTAAAAGTTTTCTCTTCATTGAGAGTCCAAAGTCATGTTAAATAACATCACATCACTATGCCACACAGTCGAGAGATCATGTCACAAAGTAGAGGACACACATTCCCTAATAAGTTTGGTGGATTCCACTCTAGTAGATGTCATAGATTCTACCCACAACTTGATACGTCAGGAGGATTCCACTCTAGTATAAGTAATAGAGGCTACCCACACCCCAATATGTCAGGGAGATTCCACTCTAGTAGAAGTCGCAGAGGCTACCCACACCCTGATACATTAGGGGGATTCCAATGTAGACCATCGAAGAACTTTGGACATCCCTGCTGAATGGTACCACTAAAAAAAGCATCAAGGAACACTAGTCATCCCTGATGGATGGAACCTCTGGGAAAAGAAACACTACTATAGACATCAGGTGTCACCCCAGATAGGCGTCACACCCAAAACATCTCGCATAGTATCTTATAATCCACTACGATGGGAATCGTCGCGTCGTACACAAAAAACACTCAGGATAGGCTACTCACATGCTATAATCCAAGTTTAGAAAATGGAGATATGAGTGGTAGAATATTCATAAAGTGGTATACAACACATGTGGGGACCACATGATGGGTGAACCCACCTCATCATCTGGCCGTGTACCTAGCTGTACTCAGGTACTAAACTATGAACTAGTACCCACAAGGGATGCTAGTGTACACCCAGAGTACATAGTACCTGTAGTTAAAATGATGACGAGTGCACCACACTCGTCGTTAATCTAGAGGTCCAGAAGCGTAATTATGCTAGCACACCTCCTCAAATGTCTCAAGAACATTTGACTGTATCTCTTCATACATATTCTCTACAATCACAAGAGTCAAGGGTGACCGAAGTCGTGGATTCTCCTCAAACATGTCAAAGGGATCTTCCACCGATATTCCTGTTATGTTTCTACATTTAATGATATCACAAATAAGGCTTCACACATCCAAATGGATTATAACATTTTGATAATTGTAGAAAAACACATAATATCACCTATTTAGTCACCCAAATAGACATTCGATGGAAAATTCATAAGTTGGATCATTGCGCTCAAAAGACATCTCATGGGGACCACATATCTCCCCTGAAACAATTTATACTGATTTCCCCACTATGATCCTCTCGAAAATACACATGAGATTGACTACTCATTCATCCAGACAGACACCCGGTGAAAAAGTCACCCAAATGCCCAAAATGGGTCTCATGGGGCCCACAACTTGATTATGGTTTTAAAAGCCCAAAATCAGTCTTGGAATGTCCACCTCATCTATAAGGTCACGAAACCATAGCCAGCGTGTCATATGGACGTTCCTTTTATACTATATGACTGAAATAAGAATATTTAAGAATATTATTAAATATTATTATTTATAAAGCGATCATTTCACGCCACATGTCTTTGGGTTTAAAATTAAAATTTTCAAGAACAACCTCATATAGTTTGTCTTGACTCAAGTATCATGTTTCCATAGATGGAACATAAATCAGAGGCCTATATCAAAATATACTGGCATTTAAAGATCCTAGGCAAGAAATAGGCTCGACCGGCCCGGTCCGGTCGGTCTGCCCCACTTGGGCCGGCCTGTACTGGATGGCCCAGTTGCCGTGGCCTAGCCCGCTGTGTGGCCTATGTCCGGATCCACATCTTTCTAACACTGATAGACCCTCGTCGATGGTCCTCCCTTGCTACCGCACCAACACGGAAGTCTTGCGTGGTGTGGGTCTCAGTCCCATTGTCTTCCACCTCAGAGGCTCTTCCCAGCACACCTTCACTTCACCACCACGATGCATACCCACACCGGCCTACGTCCTAGCTGCTCCGCCTTCCAGTCAACTACAGCACCCTGATCTGGCCTCCTCCACACCAACTGCCTCTACCTCAGCTCGCATCCCCACTAAGCCACTGACCTCACTGAACCCAGCACCCCGCCGACCTCTACCTTGGGCTATCGCCAACCGCCATCACCGGTTCTACTCAAGTAGCCCCTTCAGACCCGGTTTTGGAATCCTCTGGTCGGAATCTCCACCACACCAGCCTCTGATCAACGATCCATTGATGTTTTGACACATTGAATAAAATTACGATGAACGATCCAAAGAATTACGAAGAACATGAATGTAACGAAACAATTTTCAGTATTGATTGATGGTCGTGTTTGTGTGGACATAAATGATGGTAATTGAATTAATGAAACAAATGGGAAACGAAGGATATTTAATTAATAACTAGAGTTGAAATATAAAAGTAGAAGAAATCCTACCTCATTGGATCTATTCTTCATTGACTACACATCCGCTGCGATCCGAATTCAATCTGTTGAAGTTCCAGTGAAGATTACTCCTCGATCCGGCAAAGAACTATGAAGAACGATAGAGAGAGTGAGGGAGAGAGGATTATTAGAGAGAGAGATAGAGATAATTAGGGATAACCCTAATTTTATTTCCCTAAACTTCTATTTATAGAAGCCCCACTCGACGTGGAATCTTAAATTCCCACACACCCCTTTTTATGTCACACCTAGAAAAAACACCCTATTCCAAACTCAACAAAAGTCATGGATTTCCAATTCAAGTCCCCACTCAAAAGTTATTGGGTTTGGAATTTGAGATAAAATAATTAAGTTTAATTATTTTAATTTCCACTTTTCCCATGGGAGATGTTTTTCATAGAAGTCTCACGCCGACAAATGTTATACCCCGCCTAGGGTAAACGAGATGTTCTAGACTTATATGTGGCCTCAGATTTTTTATCTAAGCTACAATTTGAGAGATATCCCATTTCCAACATGTGAAAAGTATAAAGACACTCAATATTTTTTTATATTTTATTCTGGGCACACCGAGCCTCAGAATTTCACTTTGTCTCAACACCTACCACTAGAAATATATGTAGGAATATTCTAAATTATTACTGGAAAAATCAAGGACTCTACATTGATATTACTGGATGCATATATTTTTAAAGTATAAGGAGGATGATCATAACAAAAGTTTTGCTTTTCAGTCAGAACAAAATCCTGAATATTTTAATCCTTAGAGAAATAATTTGATGAAAATTATATTCAAAAAAGAAATAAGTCACTGATATTGATCCATCAGATTATGTAGGTCATCATATTCATTAGAGGAAGAATTTTTTATGATAAAAATTCATTGGTATAATATTCAGAAGAGAAAGAAATTGTTGAAGCCAAAGATGCTTATACTGGTCCATCAAACTTGGTATGCCTTCGTAATCATTAGAGGAAGAATTGTCTAGGAACAATGAGTACAAAGAAAGAGAAAAGTATGTGGTGGACAATATAAATTATAAATTCAATGTTTTTCAATAATTTAGTCAACCATTTAAAATGGTTTTAATTACTTTGTTTATTGTTCAAGTGGGTAAAGAGAAGATATGAAGATGAATCTATTGTTTTAAATTTCTCCTCATCATAATGAGGTAGATTGTAATGAAAAATAGGAATGGCAATGGGAATCAGATAGAAATTTTTAAATAAATTATGAATTACAGTAGAAGTTGATAGAATATTTGAGAATGTTTGATATGTTTTGAGAAGAGTTGATAAAGTCAATATGCACATGAAATTAAATAGAACATATTGATTCAGATAACATGATTGAGCGAGATATTTTTTAGGAATCCTTTCCAAAAAATTTTTTGGGGTGAGTATAAAATGGAAATAACTTTTTACTTTTTGATAGACGTATTATTCATGAAAGGTATAGATAAAGAGGAGCGCTGAAGAATTTTATAGAGAGGAATTTTTTGGATTGTCTTTCTTGAAGAAGTCATTCTAGGTAAAAGATAACGGAGAAGAGACAAGATTTCATTGTATTTATATGATCATTGTATTCAAGATGATTATAATATTTAGCTAGTCATCATATTAAGATGTATCATCCGACAAAGGTTTCTAGAAAGATAGAAGTTGTTTTAGAATTGTCTTAACTATATTCTAATAAATTATTATATTTTTTGTATTGAGAAATCATACTATGAGAATAAAATTGGGAAATTGGAAAGAGTTTTATTTTAGAGTATAAAAATTTTCTTACCAGATTTTAGGTAAAAAATTTATCATTTTTTTAAAATATCATATTTATGAAAGTTGGTCAAGAAGAACCAAAACTTGTTTATTACAAAAAATTGTATTAAATATTTATGATACTTGACACAAATGCTCGATTGTATTGATCATAGATCTACATGTGTGTAAGGGTATATTATACTTATTGTATTTGAAACAAAAGGATTATTTTCTAGTGTATTTTGTTGAATTGAATTATTTCCAAACCACATGAAGGATATAACTAATTTTACTGATTTGTGAACATTTTAAATTCCTATATTACTATAGATGTGTGTTTTAATTATTTTATCAAGGAATGAAATATTTAACATGAGGTGGATGTTATTTAATAAGCAAGGAAACATAAAAGAAAATTATATCACTGATTCACCCCATCCCCCTCTCCATGATGAAAATATATTGATTGGGAAATATTAATTGGCATCAGAGCCAAGGTTCCGTTCATTTATTCTTTACTAAAGTTTTTAAATAGAAGTTGTGATGGGGAATCTAAATTATGTAAATAGCGAAGTAATTATAGTTTTCTAGGGTAATAATTATTATATATGGATTGATATAATGTTGCCTTATCTTATGTCTCTTGTATATGATGTTCTTGAAGCTGCAACAAATGAATTTTCTCTTATTGATGAAACAGATCCTCTTATATCTGTTGGTAAGAACAATATTGAGAATAATGGAAGGGATAAGAATGGTTTACTATAATAAATTTCATAATGTTAATTTTTAATGGTGAATAGTGTTTCTATAGATAATTATATATGGGATAATCTGAACAACATATATGAAGGCAATACAAAAGTGAAAAAGGAAAAATTACAAATATAAATGTCGAAGTTTGAATATTTGAAAATGGGTGAGTATGAATCTGTTGGGGACTTATTTACCAAGGTAAATGAATTTTTTTTCACTATCATATGTCTCCGTGAAAGGATGGAGGATTCTACAGTTGTTGAAAAAAACATAAGAATTATTCCCGAAAATTTTTATGATAAAGACTCTTTATTAGAAGATAGAGTTCCTAAAACAATATCTTTAGATTATTTTCATAACAACTTCATCAATTAATAAATGATAAGGGAGAAATATATGAAAAGAAAAAAAAAATTATAGATAAATTTATTTCAAGGATACCAAGAAAGAGAAGTTAAATAAGATTCTTATTAATGAAAAAATAGTTATTCTGACTTTGAAAATGAGGTATTTAAAAATATGGATGAAATTTTATCCTTGTTTTCTAAAAATGTGAGAATAGGTATAGGTAAATAAAAAGGGAAACATCCTTTGTAATGTTTTCAATGGGGATCCATTGAAAAATTTATGGAAAATTTTCCATGAAGAAAGAAAGAAGAAAATAATGATGAAGAATAAATAGTGCCAAGAATGCCATTGAAGAAACATGGTGACAAATAAAAATATTATTCCCTAGGGAAAGATAGAAAATTAAGAAAAACTAAAAGGAGGAGTTTATTATATAAAGATTATGAAGATAAAGATAGTGATTCTAAATATGAAAAGTATACTTAGCACATTAGTGAAAATAAATTTATTCCAACAGTTAATGATGAATAATTAGAAAGTACCAGCTCTGATGAAGAAAAAAATAGACTTGAATTTCATTTGGAAGAAGAGTTGAAAGAATGTATGAGAAATATTAGAAGGCATGAAAAGAAACACAAGAAGTTAGAATATTATTGTTTCTAAATAAATATTCAAGAATGTTTTTATAATGAGAATACAAACATGCTTGAGGAGATTGATGATTTAAAGAAATCTCTTGAGGAAGAAAATAATCATAATGAACATCAAAAAGTAAAGATGAAGGCAAAAGAAGAAGAACTATAACTTTTCAAAAAAACTAATCTAAAGATGAACTAAAGAACAAAATTTTTAAAAATTATATCTTATAAGTTCGTTAATGTTCTTGTAAGATTAAACCTAATAAGTATAAAAGAATTTCAGCTTAAAAGTTTGATAAGAATGCTGGAATTTTTTCTGAAAAATAAAAGGATGGAAAATTTATGCATGTGGTCAAAGATAACAAAGACGAAAAATTAGAAGTTCCTAAAAACTTTGAGTCCAAAAATGTTTCTAAAAATTAGGAATACGTAAAATCTCTTACAAATTCTTGTTCTAGTAAGGCTAAAAAGAAAACCGAGCTGGGAAAGAGGACTCTAGTTGGAAAAATAAAGGTTGGTTGTGAACAAAGTTTAGATAAGAAGGTTTTTAAGAAACAAACACACAATTCTAGTAAATATTGAATCTATAGAAGAAAATATTATTTCCATGGTTACTCTTTGTATTGTAGTGGATTTATACATAAATAAAATATCCATTGGTTCAACCAAAAACATTACTACTATTCCACAAGTTATGGAAGGTAGAGGTTTAGGTGGGTTTCAATCCTCTCAAAAGAAGAAGTATGAAAATGAAGTTTTGAAGAAACCCAAGAATGATGGTGTAAAAATTAAAAATAGATTCAAACCCCTGAAATCTATTTGCGAAATATGTGAAAATATAGGTCATATTTCTAATGGTTTTCTTTTTTTGTTACCGTTACAAAAAAAAATTCTTAAAAATTCTCAGAAGTCGAAGGTGGAGAAATAAAAATCTGTTATTATTAAAAACACTCTCAAATATATTAATGGTGAACAACCATAGATTCTTAATAGTGGTTGTTCCTCCCACATGACATGAGATTAATTTTTTTTATGATTGTAAAAGGATTCAAAGAGTGAATTGTGACATTTGGAAATGATGATTCACTAATAATCAAAGGTGTTGGATCAACTATCATGGGAAAGAAAATTGTCAATACAAGAAATATTTTTATGTTTATGGTTTAAAATATAACCAAATGAGTGTTTCACAATTGTGTGATGAAGGTACAAAAGTTATTTCTAGTAAAGATAGTTTTTTTGTGAAAATTGAGAAGGATGGAAAGATAGTTACAAGAGGCCAATGTACAAAGGGAAACATATTTTAAGTTGGATAGGTATTAAAACTCTTGTAACTTAGGCACAGTGGAATAAAATAAATTGTGGTATAAAAGGTTTAGACACATGTATTAGAGAAACATAATCAAATTATCTACAAGAAATAATATCATAAATATTACTAACATTCAAAGAATTAGAGATTGGTGTGACACTATTTTTCAAAAAGGAAAGATTATAAAATATGTGCATAAGAATGTTGAAATTTGTTCAAAACAAACCCTAAAACATATCAATTCCAATATATGTGATCCATTGACAAAAAAACAAAAAATAGAGAGAAGTATTTAATCACTTTCATTTATGACTTTACTCACATTACTTGTTTCATGTATATGAAACATAAATCAGATTCTCAGAAAATGTTTAAAAGTTTCATGAGGAAATATGAGAATGAATGTGAGTTTTTAGTGAAAAAGTTGAGAACTAATAATGATTCTGAATACAAAATTAAAGAATTTGAATGTTATCTTGATAATAATGGATTTTTTTCATGAGTATAGTTCACCCTATATTCCTTTACAAAATGGTATTTCTAAAAGGAAGAATGGATTTCTGGTGGAAATGGGGAGAACTTTGCTACTTGAATATAGTATTTATCAATAATTTTGTAGGAAATCTATGAGTACTACTATGTATACTCAAAACTAATGTTTCTATAGGAAAATTTATGATATATATCCATATGAATTCTTTTATGGCATAAATCTAACTCTGAAACACTTAATATTTTTTAAGAGTATATGAATTATAAAAAAGAAAGGTGAACACTTTTGAACGTTTGAGCATAAAGGCGATGATGGAATTTTTATTGTCTATGCTATAGAAGGAAGAGGATACAAATGTTTCAACAAAGAAACATGAAGAATTTTTTATTATTGTGATGTGAAAGTTAATAAAAAGGATGAGTAAGATAAACAGAATCATGAGGATAAGGATGTTAAGAAGGATAAGGGATCTTTTGTTAAAAATTATGATAAGGATACAAAATTTTTTAATCCTATTCAATAAGAAGAATCAGACTCAGTTATTTCCAATGATGCGGAAGATGCTCGAAAATATCATCCTAGACTAAGGAAGCAAGTGGAAGCTCATAATATTATTGGTGATCACCATCAAAATGTTCAAACAATAAGAACATAAAATGCCATCACACACAATTCGTTATATTTAATAGTGGAAACTAAAGATGTTGATAAAGCTTTTGAGTATCCAAAATTGATTCAAGCCATGAACGAAGATATGTATTAGATTGAAAATAATGATATGTGGGATCTCATACCTAAGAAAGATAAAAAATGTCCCTTCATTTTCCATAGTAAGCTAAATAAAGAAGGTGATGTGATAAAGAACAAGGATAGACATGTTTTCAATGGGAATTAAAAAATTGAAGGTATTGATTTTGAGGAAACCTTTGATCTGGTAGTAAGATTTGAAACTATCATCATATTTCTTTATATTTCTACAAAACAAAGTTACAATTTTTTTTTCAAATGGATGTTAAATCCACATTTTTGATTGGGGATCTTGATGAGAAAGTTTACATTTAAAAACCTTGTAGATTTTTTGTTGGGATAGATGAAAGTTATTTGTGTAAGAAGAAGAAATCCTTGTATGGGATGAAAAAATCTCTGGGGGAATAATATTCCAAATTAGATACTTTCTTAAGGAATATGAGTTTTCAGAGAGGAAAGTTTGATAGAAATATTTATATTAAATAATTTCAGGAGTTATCCCTTATCAAATTTTTTTATTTTTATGACATTATATTTTTCTATAAAGATGAAAGAACATGTGAATGTTTTTACAAAGAAATGAAAAAGTTGTCTGAAATTTCCATAATGGGGGAAATGAAATACATTCTTGGGTTACAAATTTTACAAAAGAAGAAACACATTTTTCTTTCTCAATAAAAGAAATTTAAGGAACTTCTTAAAAGGTTCGGTATAGAGAATTAAAAATTATTTTCCACCCTAATATCATTGGGAACCTAGTTGAGTAAAGATGGATAAATAAAGGAAGTTAATCAGAAAGATTTTCTAAAGCCAATTGGAAGTTTTTTATATTTTACTGCCTCAAGACCTGACATTTCTTATGTTTTTACCTCATGTGAAAGATTTCAAATTTATCCAAAATAATCAAATTTGATGGATGGAAAAGGAATTATGAGATATATAAAAGGCACATTTTTTTTGAAAATAGGTATGAAAGCTTAGAAAGAATTGACTTATTTGGGTATTAAGATGATGATTGGGAAGATAATGTTGATGATAGAAGATCCACATATGGTAAAGTTTTCTTTCTGGGGAAAATTTGTGTAATTTGGCATACAAAGAAATAGAATCAGTAACTCTTAGCATGTATAAATCTAATTACATTAATGAAAATCAAGGAACTACTTAACTTATGTGGATGACGACTTAGTTATAAGACCTACCTGTTGAAGTGAAGTTACCCTTTCTCTTGGGATGTGATAATAAAATTGAAATCAACCATAAAAAGAATAAGGTAAATCATTATCATTAAAAACATATTGATATTAAATATCATTTCATCAAAGAACATGTCGTGAAGAATGAGTTAAAGATAGAGTATGTTCCTACATCTAAACAAGTTACTGAAATTTTCATAGAACCTTTACTGAAGGAATATATTTTTTTAAATTGATGTTGAAAATGGGCCTCCAACCTCTTTCTCATTATGGTTGAGGTATATTTTTTCCCTCTCTAATCTTAACATTTGGATAGTGTTGTCAATGAGGATAATTGTTTCATAAATCTATCCTTAAAGAAAGCATGTGTAAAGGGGGAGTTATGGGTAAGCTGTGAATCCAACATTCTATGTGTGTGATCTATTCCAACTGTTTGTTGGTGTGGTTATAGGAAACACAATTTTTGTATTCTAAAAAAGTTGGAAAGATGAGAAAATAATATGAGTAATAAAAGCTGAGCAAGAAATCTAAGGATGTTCTCATATTCACTATTTTTTGGACATCATGAATTTTCTGTTAGCAATTATTGTTTCCTACCATTAGTTAGATCATATATTCTTAGAAGTTTCGAGAAGTAATCCATATATTGATGTTAAAAAGTTCTGTGATTTATATATCTTGATTGGAAACAAAATCCAAAGGGGTATATTGTTTAGACTAAGAAAATAAAGATGATGATCGTATTTAGGTATTTTTTTTCAAGGAAGTTTAAGAAGAAAAGAAATCACCGCACTTTTTATTTCCTGAAAATTGTACTGATCATCATATTAAGAGAAATTATACTCACTATTTTTAACAAAGTCCATCATATTGGGAAAATGTTTTCTAGATGAAAAGGATTACTAGACTCACCACAGGTCCAGAATGGAAGAAGATACCCTAATAAGGATATGGTTTTGGGTCTTCTTGACTTTAATATAAATGTGAAGATTCTTTTCTGATCTTGGGATTCTCATAAATCATATGTAAGTTTTAAAATTTGTGATGAAATATTGATGAAAGGGAGGGGAGAGAAAGATTCTTTTGATCATATTTATTCCATTTTCAATCATTCCAATCGTATTCAGGTATATAAGGAAAGAAAGATATTGATGAAAGATAGGGAATTCACAATAAGTTCAATTATAATCCAGATGATGCTGAAGCTAATATTTAATATTATCAAAGTCATGAAGTAAGTTAGGATATGATCAGAATTTTGTGAAAGAATAAATTTTATAAAGTTTAAGGTTTTTGATCTGAATATCATCATTATGATATTACATAATGCATATTTTTTTAAAGGTTGAGAAGGATAATCATAATGAATGTGATGTTTTCAGTCAAAATAAAAGCTAAGGTATATTAATCCTCAGAGAAATACTTCAATGAGAATCACATTCAAAAAATAAACAGTCGACTGATATTGATCCATCAAATTTAGTATGTCATCGTATTCATTAGAGGTAAAATTATCTATGATAAAAATTAATTAGTATCATATTCCTATGATAAATAAGTTACTGAAGTCAAAGCTACTTATATCGGTCCATCAGACTTGGTATGCCTTCAAAATCATCAGAGAAAGAATTGTTTAGGACAAATGAGTGCAAAGGAAAAAAAATTATGTTGTGGAAAATAAAAAGAAGAAATTCATAGATTTTTCAACAATGTAGACAACCATTTAAAATGGGTTGAATTAATTTTTTTATCAATCAAGTGGTTTAAAAGAATAGATTAAGAAGAGTATACTATTTTACATTTGTCTTCATCGTAATGAGGCATAAGTTAATGAAAAATAGGACTGGGAATCAAAATAATACAAATGTTTTTAATGAAAGTATAAAGAAATGACAAAGTTTATTAAATATTCGAGAAGGTTCAAGAAGTTTTGAGAAGAGTTGATGAAGTCAATATGCACCCAAAATTCAAAATAACAAGTAGATTCTGAGAATTTTATTGAGTGGGAATTTTTTCAGGAATCCCACCCAAACCATTTTTGGGGTGAGTATAAAAGGAAAAGTACATAGTACTTTCAAAAAGAAGTATTGTTCATGAAAGGTAGAGAGAAGGTAGAGTGTTGAATAATTTTATAGAGAGAGGTTGTTTTTGGATTGTATTTCTTGACGAAGTTGTGCTGTACAAAAGAGAAAGGGGAAGAGACAAGATTTCAACATATTCATCTGATCATCGAATTCATGCTGATTATCATATTTAATTAGTCATCATATCAAGAGGATCATCAGACTAAGATTTCCAAAAATATATAGAATGTGTTCCAGAATTTTCCCAACAATATTATAATAGATTGATATATTTTTTGTATTGAGCAATTGTATTGGGAGAATCAGGATGGGAAATTAGACTGAGTTTTATTAGAAAGTCTTGAAAATTTCTTACCATCTTCAAGGTAATAAAGTGAAGAACTATTTTAAAAGATCGTATTTTTGAAAGTTAGTCAAAATGCACAGTAACATGTTTGTTACAAAATTGTTTTATTACATATTTATGCCACTTGAAGCACATGATATGTTGTATTAATTATAGAGCTACATGAGTATAAGGGCATATCCTACTCATTGTATTCCAAAAAAGGATTTTTTTCTAGTGTATTGTGTGGTATTAGATTATTACCAAACTATACCAAGGACGTATCCACTCTTATTTATTAGTGAACCCTATAAATTTCTATGTTCCTGTGGACGTATGTTTGAATTGTTTCATTAGGGATAAAAATATCTAATAAAAAGTGAAGGTTGTTTCATATGTAAGGAAAAAAATAAAAATATATCACTGATTCAACCCTCCCACTCTTAATGATACACCTATCTTGATAGGGAAATTTCAGAATCAATGAGATCCACACTCACATAGCTGAAATAGAAACCCAATGGAGGAATTAAGAAGCAAGACACATGGATAGAGATGATGCAATGAGTGGATACACATATCAATGACTAACAAACAAAGCTCAATGAATCACCTGAGTGTCATAGGTGAGTGTGGGTAGTAGGGTTGGCCAAAGGCCAAGTCCTGAAAATAAGGCCCATGTGGTATGTAAGAGGCCCATCACACATAAAGGAGCCCCCAAGATAAACTTGAGAAAAATAAATATATATATAATATTACATGCATGAGATTAAACCAATATAAAATGGGAGAATCAAAACATGACATATTTCAATATGAAAATGGTAAATGGAATGACGTAACTCATAGTGTCAGATAGAAATACCAAATAAATATGGGAAGTTAATCATTATGGATTCATTCCTACGACCTAATGAGGAAGTGAAGTATGATGTTGGAGTTTTTGAAATGTGGTATTCATTTTTTTTTTTTCATTTGAAAATATTCCATGTTCAATTATACCATTTATGTGATGAAACATGAATGAAAAATTATTTGTTTATTTAAAATGATAAATTATATGTCTGTTGGGATGATACTTTTTCTTCGGGCTGCTCATCTTGTGTGGGCCTCCTTATCTAGGGCCTGACTTCTGGATGACCTATTTCCTGCACACACCTACTGTCATCATAACCTTCACTTACCTTTATTACCTTTCCATTGATCAACTAAAAAAACCATATTGATTTATGTCTTTTATGTGTTCCACTTATTAACTGACGTTATTGGGTTCTATTTTACTGACATGTTCATGACGTGCTCCGGTTGGGTGTGGAGTTTTGAGGCTGTGCCAGTGACTGGAGAGTGATGACCCATACACCCCAAATCTCCTCATATATATATTAATTCATTTGGTCTATCCAAATCTTATAAAAATTTGATATCAATTTTACTTCATCAAAACCCTAGATCACCAATCTTAATTTAACAAAGACTTGTCCCAACCTGTTTCCCCCCTAACTCCATCACATTTCTGGTTATCTGGTGGAGACAACATACTTCCATAGAGAAAGACATACGGCTGTTCCCAGTGACTATTCTGCTAGCAAGAAGAGTTTGAGTAAGAGAAAAATAAAAGGACATTGAGCATAATCAAATTCTATCTTGAAGAGATCAGGACAACATGACATTGAAACTTCAGACACTATAAGTAACATTTCTATGGATTTTGGTTTTTGTTCATTTTAATCCTGGTAGTATTTGTAATTTTTTTTCGCGTTTATTGTTATTTTGAGTTCTTTACACCTTGTAACA
The DNA here is from genome assembly GCA_963277665.1 of Viscum album. NCBI lineage: Eukaryota > Viridiplantae > Streptophyta > Magnoliopsida > Santalales > Viscaceae > Viscum > Viscum album. Next base: position 1,061,055,000 of record OY728133.1, read on the forward strand.
TTTGTTTTATTTGATATTAAGAAACTTCGTGTGTGGGTGGTGGTGTTCTTACCATGCACATAGGTCCCCACAGGACCGAAGCACATTAAATATCTATGTTCTTTACTCTTTCCTTTTAGTATTTCATTTCATTTGTTTTTTTGTATTGATATATAATATTAGTCTTCATTCTACAAATAATTAAGTTCATTCCTTTTTTTGTATTCTTCCTTGATTCGGTTTATCACTCATCCAAAAAAGTGGTATTAGAGCCCCAGTGATTTTGTTTTCCAATTAAATTCGATTTTTTCCTATTTTCTTTATTTACAATTTTGTTTCTGGATTTAATTTTCTTCACAATAATTCCACCCTTAAATCACCACTTCCATTATTGATTTAAATTATTTAAATCCATTATCCCATCAATTTTTCTCTTAATTTCATATCACTTTGGAGAAACCATTGTTTACCCAAGATATTGGTTAGTTGTTGGGGGCGTATGCTTAACATTTTCCAAAAGAACTCATCATCTAATCTATGGGAAAACATGTCAAAAATGAGATATAAAATCAATAAATTTAAGGGTGACATTGAATATAATTTGTGGAGAATTATTATGAGATTACTACTTGTACATAAGGGCCTAATTGATTCCCTTTACGAGCCTAAGAAACTTTTCATAACTGTGAATGAAACTGGTCAACCTACTATAGAATTTCATGATGTTCCCTATATTGTGATAGTTTAAGAAGATAGATCCATTTTTATTTACTCAGGTAATAATTTCCATAGAGAATATTCTTATTAATATAACAACACTAGAATTTTCATTAAACTTGAAAAACATTACTTGATTGCTTCATTAGATGGTGTTATTTACAAAAAAATTGTCTGTTTACTTTTAAATTGAAACTGGTCTCTTCAATTAAAGACCATCTAGATAAATTTAATAAATTCATGTTATACTTAGAAAAAATTAATTCTTCTATTGATGATGAGGACCATGTAATGATCCTATTAATCTATTGAGATAATACCGACAACACCCTAGTAGAGACCATGATGTATGTATGAGACTCTTTTACCATGGAAGAGGTTAAATAAGCCCTTATTTCTAAGGAAATACATTATATACCTTGAATAAATGTTGAGTTTGAGATATTATTCTTTATGGGAATACCTAAAACTAAAACAAAGAAGAAAATTTTTAATAAAGACAATACTAAAAGAAATAAAGGACCTAAAACTAGGTCCAATTGTAAGGAAGGAAAGGTAACAAGTTTTCATTATGGAAAATATGGGCACATAAAACTTGAGTGTGGGAAAGTCAAGAATGAGTTATAATCTAAACAACCCACTGATCAGTTCCATATTGTAGAATATGTTTATCAAACTGCTATGTTTCCTAATGTGTCCACCCATACAAGCAATCAAGAGTGGGACCTTGATTCAGGTTTCTATTTTCATATGTGTCCCTTTAGAGATTCCTTTCTAAAATTGGTTGAGAGAGTAAAAGGAGATGTCCTATTAGGTACTAAAAAGATGTTAATGGTTGAGGGTTGATGTTCTGTTTTGTTAGAACTTGATGACCATACTATCATTACTCTAGTTGATGTTAGGTGGGTTCCCAACCTCTAAATAAACCTAGTTTCATTAGGGTTCCTAGAGCAAAAGGTATTTACCTTCAGGTCTAAAAAATGTTGTTTTAAAATATCCAAAGCCTCTAGAACCATTATTAATGTATCTTTAATTAATTAATTGTATGAATTGAATAAAAAACCCCTTTAAAGAAGTTGGTTAGTGTATATTCAACCAAAAATGATAATACTATGCTTTGGTACAGAATATTGGATCATGTAAGATCCAAAGGCCTTGAGGAACTCAACAAAAAACTGTTGTTGAGTGACTTCACACCTAAATATTGTGTGATGGGAAAGGCCAAACCGGTTAGTTTTGGAAGGTCTAATTTTGAATCCTCTAGCCCATAGAATATGTTCACTCTGATTTGTTGAGTCTATCTAGGAAATCCTCCTACAATGTAGGTCTCTATTTTGTTACTTTTATAGATGTATTCTCTAGGAAAGTGTGGATCTGTATTATTTAAAACAAATATTATGTTTTCAAAACATTTAAAACCTATAAAAATTTAGTTGAAAATCATAATGGGAAGAAACTAAAATCTATAACAATAGACAACGGGCTTGAGTACCAATCAATTGATTTCATACAATTTTTTGAATCTGAAGGAGTTAAAAGACATAGCATAGTTAGGGAAACTCCCCAAAAAATGGTTTAGAAGAAAAAATGAATAGGACTATCCTATAAAGAGTCTGGAGTATTATTTCATGCTCAGGCCTCCCCAAATATTTTTGGGTAGAGGATTGTATCACTTCTTTTTTACCTAATTAATAGGTGTTCCTCTACTGCTAATCAATTTGAAAGACTTAAATAATTGTAGAATGATAAAACCCATTCCGATGAATACTTAAGAGTCTTTGGTTTTACTACTTATTCTCATGTTAAAATAGATAAATATGAACCAATATCGCTAAAATGTATATTTGTTGGATATTTTGAGGGTGTTAAGGGGTATAAACTATATTTTGATAAACCTAGTTATCAAAAATTCATTATAAGTATGTATGTTGTATTTTATGAGTCTTCTTATCCTAAAACTAAGACTTCAACCATTGGTAGTAGTGATCCATCCCCTAAAAGGTTGAACAAACTGAGATTCTAACCCATTTTGAGGCTCTTGTCTAGCCTGTTCCACATGCCCCTTAGCCCACTACAGGGGCTGATTTTGGGTCTTCTTTTGATTTATATTTTTAATCAAAGATTATTTCCCCTAATATGGATTATCAACTGACCCGAGATAGTGAAAAGAGGATTCCAAGACCCCCTTCTAAGTTTAATTAGTATGATATGGCATATTATGCCTTCTATATATCCCAACATCTTGTTTATGATGATTCTAAACCTTTTAATAAATATTTAAATGATAAATACTTAAATCACTAGGTTGTTTCCATGAATATGGAGATGAAGTATTTAAAAAATAACAATACTTGGACTATTGTAAACAAACCAACTAATTCTAAGATAACTGGTTCTAAGTGTATCTTTAAAAGAAAAGAAGATACCACTGAGGGAAATAAAATTATATTTAAATCATGGTTTGTTGCTAAAGGTTTACTTAAAAGAGAGGTAATTGATTACTCTATAAAATTTTTTCCCCTATTGTTAAGTATTATTCCATTAGGCTCTTATTTTCCTTTACTTCTTATAATAATATATACATTGAATAATAAGATGTTAAAAATGACTTTTTTACATGGTGATTTTAATGAGAAAATTTATATGAAACCTCATAATGGTTATCCTAAAGAATTCCAAGTAAATCAAGTATTATATTCAAATAAATATTTGTATGGATTGAAACAAATTTATTGGTAGTGGCACTTAAAATTTGATTCATTCTTGTTTTCTAACTAGTTCATTAGAAGTAAATATAATGCATGTGTTTATTATAAATCAACAAAAAACTGCATGATTTATATATTACTATAAGTTCATGAAATTATTATCATTTTAAAAAATATAAACCTTATATCTTTTATTAAATATCAATTAAAAGGATTATTTTAAATGAAAGACTTAGGTTTGGATAAGAAAATATTGGGTGTTGAAATCATAAGGGATAAACCAAATAAACTGTTATACTTATCTCATCATGTTTAGGTTTTAAAAATTCTTAATAGATATATTATTGAGTCTCTAAAACTAGTAAATATAACTGTGGGACAACATTTTAAACCATCTTGAATAAAAGTATCCACAACTATTGATGATATTCACATTATTTATCAAATACCATAAGCTAATATATTAGGAAAAGTTATGTATTGTAGGATATGAAATCAGTTAGATTTTTTTCTATGAAATCTCCACTTTATGCAGATTCATATCCACACCTGGGAAGCCACACTAGCATGCCATTAGGTGGCTCTTAAGATACCTTATTTGAAGCTATAATATTTCTTTGTATTATGTTAAATATATAAAATCTACTGAATTTATTACTAGATATATTGATGTTGATTATGAAGGTAAAATTAATACCAAAAAACTCCCTCATTATTTATGTGTTCACATCCTATGGTGGCCCAATTTAATGGAAGTGAAATATGAAATCTCTGGTTTCACTCTTATCCACAAAGTTCGAGTATATTTCCTTGGCCGAAGCAGTGAAAGAGGCCTTATAGATGATTTTTTTCTTCTAAACTCCACATATAAAATTCTATTATTAATGTCTATTCTTATAGTCAATCATCACTTCATTTTTATATAAATGTAGTTTTTCATGGTAAATCAAAGCATATAGATATTAGGTTTCATCTTATTAGAGATGTTGTGGAATCTGGAATGATTTATGTCAAAAAGATACCCACTGAAATAAACTGACTAATATTTTTAATAAATCCAAGATGTTGTAAAAATTCATGTTTTATTTAGATAGATTTAATTTGGTTTCAATTACATAATCCTATGTAAAATAACATCACAAATTTCAAATTATAGTTGGTGGAGATTTGTGAAATGTGGTATTCCATTATTTTTTTTCATTTGAAAATATGTCACATTCAATTCTACCTTTTATTTGATGAACCTTGAAATAAAAATTATTTTTTATTCAAAAATGATCAACTATATGTATGTTGGGCTACTTCCTTATGTTTGGGATGATCATCCCATATAGGCCTCCTTATTTGGGGATCAGCTTTCATCCGACCTACTACACCTATATGCCTGCTATCATGGTGATCCTCACTTACCATTCATTCCTAGATGTTGATCAGTTACACTTACCTATTGATCTACGATGTCCATGTGTCCTTCTTGTTAACCGGCACAATCGGGTTCTGGTGATGTGTGGATGGCGTGCTCTTTTTGTGTGTGGGGTTTTGATATTGTGCTGGTGTTAGGGGAGTGACTACCCCTGAAAACCAAATCTCTAATATATTTCATCATTTTATATCCCCCACTCTCATGTGGCTCTGATCTTGGTTTTCCTTTTGCTAAGCCCTAGATCAATAGTCTTTCTTTAATATAGACTCGTCTTGGCCTGATTCTCCCCCAGATACATCTCATTGTCGGTTATCATGTGGAGACAACATCCTTTTAAGGAAGAAGATGTGAAACCATTCCCAATGATAGTACCACTAGCACTGAGAGGATAAATAAGAGATGTATCTAAGTACATTGAGTGTGATCATCTTCCATCTTGAAGAGACCAAGATGACTAGACCTTGAAGCATTCAACACTGTAAGTATCATTTTTGGGGTTTCCGATTTTGTTCATTTCAAGCCAAGTAGTCTTTGTACTTTTGTTCCTAATTCTTGTTCTTGATGGTTACTTTAACTTTTAGTATTTGTTTTCTTTGAGCTTAATAAAACACTCATGTGCGTGGTGATGTTCTTACTGTGCACGATGGCCCCCATGGGACTGAAGCATATTAAATCTACGTATTATTTAATCTTTCCTTGAAATCTTTCATTTCTTTTGACCTTTTTATTGATGTGTTATATCAGTATTTTTTTCTGATAATAATTCAGTTAGATCCTTGTTTTTTAGTATTCTGACTTTATTTGAGTTACTACTCAGCCTCACAGAGTTCATCATGATTTTATTTTACTATCTCATTTCACGGGTGGTACGGTGCAGACCGAGGTGGAATGGCCTAAGCTCTTAACATTGATAAGATTTCCTCACTACACAATCAAATAGATTCCATCATTTCTTTACCTTATTTAAGTCTATCAAGAAGTTTTGAGTGTGAATGCAGTGTTAAAACCCCAAATATTTTAGTAATCCATATAGTGTGTGACATTACATTCAAATACCCATTAGGTTGTAGAACTGCGTCCATGATGATCTGCTTTCCCAATTTTCTTTGGTATTTATTTCCAAAAAAATTTTAGTATCTTTTTTTAGTAATCATCACCCCAATCACACATTATCCACTACAAGTTCACAATTACTATTTTGGTGGTCTCTGATGGGTCAATGGGCATGGATGACCCAGAGGTCGGATCGTCATGCTAAAGAATTTAATGCATTCAATGCGTTTCATTATATAAAAACACTATACATTTGGGACTTTAACGATATTTTTTTTAATATTTTTATTGTTTTTTAACTAAATGGGTTGTGACTTTTTTTGAAACCAACATGGTCGAGTTTCAAATGAATTGACACCCTCAACCCATTTTTTAAAAAAAATTAATTTTAAATTTATGATTTTTTTGTTTTGTTATATATATATATATATATATATATATATATAAAGTTTAAAAAATATTTAAAATTCTAATTTTTTATTCAAAATTACCTAAATTTAATTAATTATCAAATATAACTAAAAAATACACCCAAAACCCCCTTTCAATGGGAAGAGAGATTGATATCCCTTATAGATTTTCCATATAAAATTTTGTTTCAGTTTTCCAAAAATAATATAATAACATAAAAATAATAAAAATATATAAATAATAAAATATAAATAAAAATACATCTAAAAAATATCACAAATATAAGTAATAAAATGTAAAATATAATTAATAATTAATATGAAAAATAATAATTTATAACATAGTTATTTATCAATAATATTATTAACAATAAATAATACAATTAATAATTTAATAATATTATTAATATGATAAATAATAAATACAAAATAATAATATAAACTAAAAATTAATAATTAATAATTAAAATAGTAGGGGATTTAACATTATCGTATGCCTCCCATGCATTTTTCTCATATTCAAATTGTATCATTAATATAATTATTCTGATTAGCATAGCTTGATGTGATAGGTCAGCACACACAACATGGATTATTAGTGAAAATTTACAAATCAGGATACCAATAAAAATTTTAATAAAAGTTTCATTGTAATTTACATAGAATGTTTCTCAAGGAACTTTTCAATGTTTGTTTCCAATGAGAATTTTTAGGGCAGTGTAAGTTTTTCCAAAAAAAAATCAGTAGTAATTTCCAATACAACTTACTATTGAAAATTTCCATTAACATTTTCCAAAGGAAATTTCCAAAATAAGATATGAGTGGGAATTTTCAATGCCAATTTCTAGTGGTAATTTATTTTGAATATTTCAAAAGAAACATTACAGTGCATGTTTCTAGTGGGAATATTTTTTGAAGTGGTAGTTTTATTGAAAAAATTTTATTGTAAATTTACTATTTGATTTACTATTTAAAATTTATAGTCCAAAATAAAAGAAGTTTGTAATGAAAGTTTTCACTGTATATATCTAGTTCTAATTTTCATTGTAATATAAGTTGTTTAGAAACCTTTTAGTGAAAACTTCTAATACTATTTAAGAGTGAAAATTTTTCAGTGCACGATACTGGTGGGAATTTTAAATTCACAACTTTAGTGATAAATTACATTGGATGTTTCCAATTAAAGATTTTGTTGTATGTTTCTAGTTGTAATTTTTAGTGGCATGATTTTTTTCTTAGAAAAGTTTTGGTCGAAATTTCTAATTCCATTAACCAATAGAAATTTAAAATGAAAGATACCTAAATTTTATAGTGTAACATTTCATAGCATGTTTCCAGTGGGAATTTTCAATTTATAGGTTGTTTTCTTGAAAAAGTTTCAATTTAAATGTCCAATACAATTTACTAGTGGAATATTATGGTTAAATATATTGGTGTGAAGTTTCAATGCAATGAAATAGCCTTAACAATGTTGTCTTTATATTTGTGGACCAAAATTATATTGGTGAGAATGCATAGAACTATTCTAGTTCATAAAAACCTATAGATTTTAGAACATATAAATTCTATGGATTTTAATATTGTGTGATAGTAAATTAATTTTATCATGGGGGAACTTGGAAATTTTCAAATTACAAAAATAAAATTCGAATACATAAATTTTAGTCAATAGAGATAATATTGTAGATTCACTAGAAAAAACCACATCTAATAGTCTTGAAAATAAATTAAATAGGTATATGTAAACCATGCATTGAGATGGTTTTTAAATCTTATTTTGAAGTCTATTAATTTTATGTTTCTTATAGATTAATGGTAGGTTTCAATGTAGGAATGTAGTGTCTTAAAAAAATTGTACAATAAAAGAATAATAAAACATGATGTCAATGTCAAACTTCATATACTGTTATGAGGATAGATTATCTTGCACAAATTAGATTCATTTATGTTTCTAGTCAACTATATTAGTGTGATAATTTTTTTTGATGATGAAAAATCATTACATTCTCCCTAAACCCTACATAAGATGAGACCACACTGAATTATCAGTTATTCAAAAGTTTCAAAGTTGGGTGTAAATAATAAATATATTATAAATCTTTTCATCACACCCTGACCATAATTTTTCTTTTATTTTATTATTTTCTTAGTTTTATTTATTTTGGTTTAGGTTCAGGTTGATTTTATGGTGAGATTTTTTAAGTTTTGGAGGTTTTAGGTGGTGTTTGGACTTATACACAGTTTGTGAGCACGGTTTGGTGGTTAATTGTGCAGCCTATTATGGTTGAGTGTGTTTATAGTCTAGTTTATTCTTATATGTTTAGACATGAATGGATTGAGTACATTTTTTCCCAAAATGTTAGTGAAAAAGGAGAAACTATGTGGCCTGTTTCAGGTGTCTGATCCCAGGTTTATGTCTTGTGAACGGTTGGCGGAAACTATGTTGCCATCATGTGGGTGGATCTTTCAAAATGACAAATATGAGTTACACAGTTGGTGAAAAATTTCCCAATCAATACAGTCAGCCCATGAGGGGGTGATCCTCTTCTAGTAGGGTGGACATGGTTAGCACATGGTTTGGAAAACCTGACTAGGTTCTTCAAAAAAAAAAAAAATTAAATTACCCTTATCACCCTATTATATTTTAACCACAAACCCCCTCCTCTCTTCTCCTCTCCCTCTCATTTGTGAGACCCCTTTGAATCATTGGGTGGGTTTCCCCTCTTATTCATCCAAGATTCTATGTGCTTCTCTTTCAATTTTTGGGTACATTTCCTTGGTTTAGCCTTCTTACCCATTATTTTTCTTTCTTCTTCTTGTTTCATGTTTTTCTTTGTGGGGTTATCACTTAGTCGAACCCTAAGGGTGTATTGGTGATGTTTGGATTGGGTTTTTCGAATGTTAGGGTTATCCTCTTGGTTTGTAGTTTCTTTTATTGAGGCCCCTTGTTGTGGGGGGTTAGTCTTTGTAGGGAATTACTGAGTTGATTTATGCTGGGAGTTCCTGTGTAAGCACTGTTGTGCTCATTGTGTTCTTATAGTGGGATGAACCTTATGATTTTCCATGTTGTTCTCCCTTTTTTTGTTTTTCTTTGATCTAGTCATGTGTGACTTAGGAAGATTAAAGGACACACTATGGTTCCTAGTTTCATTCCATTTCATTTGATTTCAATCTCGAGTTATGTTCCCATTTAATTGGGAGACTTTCTAGAGGTTGAAAGACTTTATGGTGTGGAGAATTTCTATACCCTGACCAAATTTTTTTCCTTTTATTTTTATTATTTTCTTGGTGTTGGTTCATTTTGATGAGGTTTAGGATGAGATTTTGATTAGAGTTTTTGAGTTTCGGAGGTTCTGGGTAAATTTTAGCCTTGTGCACGGTTTGTGTGCAAGGTTTAGAAGTTATATGCATGGACTGTTAAGGTTAAGGGTGTTTTCAATTTAGTTTGTTCTTGCATGGTTTGACTTGAATATATTGAGCACGATTTTTCCCAATTGATGCAATATAAAGGAGAAACCGCTTGGTTTGTTTTAGTTGTTTGAGCATAAGTGCATGTCTTTCACATGGTTAGTGGAAACGGTGCGTGAAATGTGTAGGGTGGATCTCTCAAAATGATAGAGTTGAGTTTTATGTGTAGGGAATGGTTTCCCAAATTTTGCATCCAACCCATGCAGGATTCTCCTCTTCTAGAAGGGTGCACATAGTTGGTACACGGTTTGGAAAACCCTATTTCCAAATAGCGTGAATTACCTAGGTTCAATGAAAATTGAAATTATCCTTATTCCCATCTAAAGTTTTATCCCAAAACCCTCTCTTATCATCTCCCATCCCTATTGTATGTGAAACCCCTTTGGAGCCTAGGGTCGCTTCCCACTCTTCTACTTCTTGAATTTTAGGCGCTCCTCCAATTTTTAGGTTTATTTTTCATTGGGTAAGCCTTATTATCCCTTATTATTCCTTTTTATTATTTTTTCTACGATTTTTAGTGGGGTTATCTCTTAGACAAACCCTAGGTGTGGAGTGGTGATGTTTGGCTTGTTTTATTGAATCTTATGGTGTGTGGTTGGTTCCTTGGACCTCATTATTCCTCCTCTAAGGGTTTTGTTGCAATATCACATCATTGAGGTACGTGTCTCCTTACATTTAATTTATGATGCATTCTATTTTATTCTTGAGTGTTCATAATTAATTTATAAATGTGTTTCTCATGATTGTAGAGTGATATTTTGAATTTTTGTGGTTTTTTCATGTTGGCAATTTGATGAAAATGGGTTTTCAAAGGATTTATTTAATTATTCCAATATATATTTGTATAAAAAGTGTACAATGAAATGATAATGGGTTTTTAAGAAATAAGTTGAGTGTTGTGAGTTATGTTTGTCCTTTTTTTTGTCTTCAAAACTTGATATGTTTTTTAATTTAGTTTTGTGTATGGGTTTTGATGAATTCTATGGTGTGGTGCTTACGTGCGAGTTGTTTGATTGGTGGTAATGCTATTAGTGAATATCTAAATTGGTCCTTACGTGTTTTTATGGCTTACCATGGGGTTTGTAATGGCCCAGACCCCCATGGTCCATCCCTTTACCAAAATTTGGATCCTAAGGGTTGCGTCTCGGTGGTAGGACGCTCTATCGGAGTGCGACCGATCGACGTGCGATGAATCGACGTGTGACCGATCACCGTGCGACTGATCGGCGTGCGACTGATCAACGTGCAACTGATCAGCGTGTGACCGATCAGCGTGCGACCGATCAGTGTGACCGATCAGTGCCTCACCGATCGGTGCGACCGATCAGTGTGTGGCACGATCGGTGTGACGCGATCGGTGTCACCCAGCCTTGTCGGGTTTTTCTTCTACAGTTCTCCCATAACACCATTTTTTAGTCCTTTTAAACCTTTTCGAACTGGTTCAAGGACGTTTTCTTTTGAGGCCATAATCAATGTTCAAATTCCTAAGTGTGGGGTGACCCCCAACGGACCCAACTGTGTGTCCACGTAACGTGCCCCTATGTTTATATAAAAACATTTAAATGTCACAGCTATTACCACCTTTTTTATGATGGGAATAATTAAATAACAATTAATTCAGTTGTGTGTAACCACCCAACCACGTGGTGAAACCATGATCCGACCATATAGCCGTTCAAAATTCCATATACCGTGACAACCGGATCTCATCCTTATATCACATGGGAATATCTTCTTCTTCTTTCCTATTTTTCCTCTCCTTTCTTCCATGTATGTTTTGAGTTACCCCTTCCCGAGGTGAGTGGTGCGCCTGTGCCGAAGCTTTTTTGCTCACCCTTGGAGCCCTGAACGTTCCTCCCATACAAGTCACACTTTCCCCATTCTTGGCGCGTGGAGAAGAACATTGATCCTTGATCATCCAAGTAGGGATTTTCCTTCGTCTCTCTTTACTATGTATCATGCTGGGTGGATACGCTACTGATTCTGTGGGATGGATTGAACCAAAATGTTAATGAAGATAATAAGAATACTTTTAAAGAATGAAGGGGGGGGGGAGTGTGATCGGTGTTCTGATGCTTTTTCCTTACCCTTGATTATTTATGTTGTGAAGTGTATAAGCTCATGCTCACTGAAAATCATGGTCGTTGGTGGTCTTTCGTTGCACACTAATGAACCCTTGTCTTCGGTGATAATTGAATTACTCCAACATGGTAATTTGGTTAATTATGTAAATTCGGCCGATTAAATGAATGTCCATTAAACAACAATCCTTGTGTGATCACCCCGGTTAACCAAACAGAAAGAAGAAAAACTTAGTGAATGAAGTACTTGAGTCTGGAAACTTCCTTGTTCTGTCTTGATGGCATGTCTGTTCGCTCTGCTCAATGCTTATGGGGTGATGTGGATGGGGATGGGATCCTCTATTGTAGTATAATGGTTGGTTGTGAATCTGAAGCTGTGTGGGGATATATCTCAAGGCTTTGTTTGGTTCCAGTACTTTGAGGGATCTCACTGATCCCTTTGTTGTTTGGCTTTACAAGAGAACCTGGTGTGAATGCTTAAATTGCTGTTTGGCTATTTCTCTTTCTATGGCTTGTGGTTATGCCTGTTAGTTGCCCAGTAGTGTATAATTAACTTAAATGGGATCACTTGAACTTGAAAACAAGAATGGTTAAAATAGGAAATTGGGTTTAGGAATGAGTTTTGACTTGTCCATGAGTGTTGTGATGTTCTTTTATGAATGAATAGTAACGGGGGTGTTTGTGATTCGGTTTTGGAACCCTAGTTTGGGATGAGTGCTTGTTACCTATACATATATCTGTAGTTTTTATGTTTATTATTCGTGACCCACCCAAGTTGATCACTTAGTGACGAACGCCCCCATTTCATAGGGGAGGGTGTTTTTCCTAACACTCTTCTGAGTGGTTGGTTATTAGCTCCTTTTCTGCTCCCATTCCCGAATAGCCCAAGACTCTTGGGACAGCTTGTGATAGCCTGAGTTTCATTATAGCCCAAGATTCTTCGGGCAGGGTAGTTGTGGTGGTTTTTCCAAGTGTGTGCGGGTAGGTTGTTCCCAAGAATCTTCGGGATGAGGCCTAGGTGTCTTTGGGCGTGGTAGTAGTTGTTCTGGCCCAGGTTTATGCGGGAGTGGTTTTGTGTGGTGGTTTTGGCCTGGGTGTTTGTGGGCGAGATGTGTGGTTGTGGCCCAGGTGTGTGCGGGCGGGGTGTGGTAGTGGGAATGCGGTGATAATGGCAGGATTGGTTCGATGCATAGGATGTCTTCAATAACAAGTGGAAAATTGGCGCGGGGTACCCAAACATCGATGTGTTATTACTATACATTATTTGACATGCGTTACTTGGGAGAGTGTGCCTTAGTGAGGCTTGGGTGGATAGTTTTTCTTACTAGGTGCTTTGGTTATCTCTTTTCTCACAGGGAATTAGACTGCCTCCCCACTTGTGCACGAGAGTCTTTGGTTTTCCATTCTAAGTATACTTGTATGCTCACCCTACGCATATAAAACTGCTTTCATGTTTCTAGGATGACTTCAGGGATCGTGCTGGGCCATACTAGCTCGGACGTTAGGACAGTTGCAGTTGCTGTTTTTCTTTTCTTTGTTACTTTACCTTTGTAGTCTCCTTGTACTTGTGCTATTTACTTTGTAACATGAATATGGGTGTGGTTTTATTTGGATTTACTTTTACCTCCAGTTTTGGAATTTTTGGGATTCACTATCTTATCTCCGGATCCTATTGAAGAAAATGGGTAATTCCTTCCATATTGTGTGTTATTCTATACCCTTGGTGCTAGTCGCCACTCCAGGACCTATTGAAAGTGGGTCTCGGGGGTCATTATATCTCCTTCAATTTGATTTAGGAAGGGCATGGAAATCTGTTGTCCCTTCTCTCATCTTGGTGAAGGAAGGTCGTGACAGAATGGTATCAGAGGTAGAGGATGATAGATAGGATGGGGTCTAGAGTTAGGCACAATGAGTATTGCATGGGATGGTAGGGCAAAAGTGTCGGGTGATCTTGGTGCATGAATTAGGTCAAGGAAGACCGGCTAGGACATGAGATTTTAGGGACCCCCGTGATCCGATGCAAGGACTCTGGTCCTACCAAATGACCAAGTGAGGCTGCACTGATTGCAGGGTAGAGACCCTAGGGAAGGTACATGCATCATAATGACTTGTTTTCTTGAGTTTCATGGGAATTTTGGGAATTTAAAATGAATGAGAAGTCTAAGAAAATTTAAGAACAATATTCTACACTACACGGGGTTAGGCATTCCTTGTTTACCTTGTAGCTATGGCACCTGGGAGATGACCACGAGTAGTGAGGGAGATTGAGGCCCAGGAGGTTGACTTTGCTGATTGACAGAGGGCTGACCGAGAAGAGGAAGATGACCAGTGGCAGAGGACGCTTCATTCCTTTCAGTGGAAGACCCTCGGGAAGTACGAGGGCAGCATCTTAGACATGGCGAAAGAGAGCTGGCTAGAGGAGCTGGTGATAGCTTTCAGCTTGATCCGGGCTCCGAAAGAGTACTGGGTTCCTCTAGCTATGATCCAGATGCACGGAGTAGCGCGTTAGTGGTGGACACTTTATCTTGGGGAGAAGAGGGAGACTGAGGTTACGTGGGCTGACTTCAAGAAGGAGTTCCGGGAGAAATTCCTCTCTTCCACGATGAAGGCTGAGAAGAGGCAGGAGCTACTCTCCCTTCTTAAGGGGAGCATGTCAGTGAAATAATTGGGGATCAAGTACAAGGATCTTCTCTGCTTTGATCCGGACCACTTTCTAGGTGAGGAGTCTCAGGCGAGATGTTGGGAGGAGGCACTTCAACCTTCTCTTCAGCATGCAATTACTCCCTTCACCCTACTGACATACATGGAGGTCTAAAAGAAGGCTGAAGTGGTGGAGAGGATACAAATGTTGGGAGGTGTATCCTGAGAGAGAATCTAGTTGGGCTTGTCGAAGGGGGAATCCATCAGCAGTAGGCCTCCAGCGTCAGGACCCTCTAGGTTTCGACCAGCAGGAAGCATGCCTTAGTAGTTCCAATTCTGATCTCCTAGCCCTCTCCCTTTCTTTTCAGGCCCAGGGCTGAGATGCTTCATCTGTGAAAGCTATGGGCACCTTCTGAATTAGTGCCCGAACAATGTACAATACAGAGAGGGTGGGTAGGTTCAGCGCCCACCTCAGCAGCAGTAGTTTCCAGCTAGACCCTTTCAGCAGTAGGGGCAGCAAGCTCCCGCTCCTCCGAGGGTAGGAGTTGCAGGAGGAGGCCGACCTCTGGACTCCCATTAGGGACCTCGACCAGGGCGTGGTCGGGGAGGTAGCCAATAGTTGAGATGTAGGGGAGCTGGGCATGGATAGTTTCATGCTACATAGGCAGTAGTTCCATCCAGGACAGAAGTCATTCGAGGTATGATCGACTTGTTTATTACTCTTGCCTATGACTTGTTCGATACAGGAGCTTCACACTCCTTTGTTGCACCCAGTCTGGCCCATGCTCTGCGTTTAGATGCTGAGAGACTTCCAGTGCCCCTGGTGTTGATCACACCAATCAGAGGTCAGACCAACTTGTTCTATGTTTTCCGAGGGTGTAGACTGATGATAGGGCCACATCAGTCTATTAAGGATCTTCTACTATTGTAGATACAACCTTACGATGTCATCCAAGGCATTGACTGAATGTTCTCTGTGTGTGCTGTCATCGACTTCTTCTGAGGAAGGGTCATGTTTTCAGATTTGGGTGGCCAGCGTGTAACTTTCCTCGGCTAGTGGGGTTGTCAGAATATCAGCAAGAGAGAGGAGCCCCTCCCTTCCTTGTTACTTGAACTATCAATGGATTCGGTGGATGCAGAGATGGTGTAAGTCCCATGAATCGTTAGTGAGTTTATGGACATCTTCCCTAAGGAGGTGGTGACTCTACCACCTCGACGTGATGTTGAGTTCGAGATAGACTTGAAACCTAGTGCCCATATGATTTTGATGGATCCCTACCGGATGGAACCTTCTGAGTTGCGGGAGTTACAGATTCAGATTAACAACCTGATAAAGAAGGGTTTTGTTCGACCAAGTGCGTTACCCTGGGGTGCTCGAGTATTATTCCTAAAGAAGGCATATGGTGGTCTCAGGCTGTACATAGACTACCAGAGACTAAATTAGGTAATGTTCAAGAACCGTTACACTCTCCCAAGGATAGAAGACCTTTTTGACCAGTTAAAGGGGGCAGGGTGGATCTCCAAAATTGACTTGCGGTCGGGATATCACCAGTTGAGGGTGAAAGAAGGTGACATCTTGAAGACTACCTTCAGATGGAGATATGGGTACTTTTAGTTTGTGGTCATGATGTTAGGAGTTACAAATTCTCTAGCTGTGTTCATGGGGATCATGAACTCTGTCTTCCGGGAATACCTGGATTGGTTTATAGTTGTGTTCATTGACGACATCCTGATCTACTCGAGGTCAGAGGAGGATCATGCTGAGCACCTAAGAATGGTTTTAGAAGTCCTCCGATAGCACCAACTCTATGGGAAGTTGTCCAAGTGAAAGTTCTGGACACGAGAAGTGCACTTACTTGGGCACGTGGTGTCCGAGCAGGGAATAGCGGTAGACCCATCGAAGGTCAAGGTAGTTGTTTCTTGGGCAGAACCCAACAACGTGGTAGAGGTTTATAGTTTCATTAGACTGGCAGGTTACTATCGGAGTTTCGTGCCCAACTTCTCTTGATTTGCGACACCTTTGACAACTTTGACCAAGAAGGACCAGGCTTTCGTGTGGAATGGGCAGTGCCAGGCAGCCTTTAGCTATCTGAAGGAGAAGTTGGTAAGTGCCCCAGTGCTGAGATTTCTAGAAGAAGGGGTGGCATATAAGGTTTTATGTGATGCTTCAGGACAAGGCCTCAGGTGTGTGCTGATGAAACGACAAGGGGTGATCTCTTACGGGTCTAGATAGTTGCATCCTCATGAGCGTAATTATGCCACCCACAACATGGAGCCTACCGCAGTCATTTTTGCACTAAAGTTGTGGCGGCATTACCTCATCGGGGAGCGCTTCATGGTTTTCAAGAATCAAAAAATCTTGAAGTATGTCTTCTCCCAGCGGTACCTGAACTTAGGAAAACGAAGGTGGATGGAGTTCCTTCAGGACTACGACTTTGAGATTTTATACACCTCCAGAAAGGGGAATGTGGTGGCCGATGCCTTGACTAGGAAGTCACAAAAGGATGCGGTTTGAGATTCGGAAGATGCTTGGAAGGAGATGGAGGAGTTGGCTGCCCTGCACCTGGATGAGTGGGAGGATGGTGGTAGAGGTTGTCTATTTCAGATGACGGTGCAATCCTCTCTAATGCGGTAGGTGGAGGAGTCTTAGTGGGGAGAAATAGAGAGTGGAGTGATGTGTGACCGGGTTAACCAAGACGATGCTCCGTAAGGATGGACATAAGATGGTCAGAATCAGATTCTTTTCTGAGGAAAGATGTTTTTCCCAGAGTCGATGCGTGGAAGGGTTCTTGGTGAGTTCCAAAAATCACCCCTAGCAGTGCACCTGGGAGTTTCCAAGATGTACCAGGGTTTGGGGGGTCATTTTTGGTGGCCTGGGGTAAAGCAGGCAGTGCCAGAGTTCATGGCCAGGTGCCTAGTGTGTTAGCAGGTGAAGGCTGAATACCATGTTCCAGGTGGCTTGTTGCAATCTTTGGACGTCCCCGAGTGGAAGTGGTATGAAATCTCTATGGATTTCGTCAAAGGGCTACCCAAGGTCTGAGGAGGCTAAAACGCTATCTGGGTAGTGTTGGACCAGTTGATGAAATCAGCCCACTTTCTAGCGATCAAGGAGTCGAGTGCAGTGGATGCCTTAGCACGGAGGTACATAGATGAGGTGGTGCAATTTCATGGAGTTCCGAGGTCCATAGTCTCGGATAGGGATGCACGGTTTAGATGACGATTCTGGAGGGGATTGCAGCATGCTTTTGGCACCCAGTTACGTCTTATCACTACTTTCCATCCCCATACAGATAGAAAGACATAGCGCACCATCCAGACATTGGAGGATATGATACGAGCATGTATTCTGAATTTTGGGGGATCTTGGGTGCGACAATTGCCTCTGGTAGAGTTTTCCTACAATAATAGATATCATTATACCATTGGCATGGCTCCATTCGATGCCTTGTATGGAAGGCCATGTCGCTCAGCCGTGTGCTGGACTGAGGTTGGGGAAACAAGTGTTCTTGTCCCGGAGGTGGTCCAGATCACGACAGAGAAGATTCAGCTTATACGGGAGAGGATGAAGGTGGCTCCGGACCGACAGAAGTCATATGCCGATAGTAGGAGGAGACCCTTGGAGTTCGGGGTCGGGGACCACGTATTCTTGAAGGTCTCCCCTCAGCATGGGAAACAGAGGTTCGACAGGGGGAGTAAGCTCTCTCCAAAGTTCATCGGACCATTCGAAGTGCTGCGGTGGGTGGGAGAAGTGTCTTATCAGATAGCTTTACCACCTCCACTACTAAGAATACATGATGTCTTCCATGTGTCACAACACCAGCGGTATCTGCACAACGATTCACACGTCCTCGACTAGGGAAATATGGACATTGAGGTCGATGCAACTTTTGTGGAAAGACCAGTAATGATCGAGGATCATGAGGAAAAGGTGCTCCGAGGATGAACCATTCCTTTAGTTTTCATGTTATGAAGACATGGTGGGATGGAAGAAAGTACCTGGGAACGGGAGGCACAGATGCGTTCCCAATACCCAGAGCTATTTTGAGTTTTTTTCAATTATACTTATTTGTGATGGAACACCTTACATTGTTAACTATGGAATGTATGGTTTTCCATATTATCTAGATGCATGTGAAAAGTCCTGACTGCGGGGAGGGGAGGACCCGATCCCTAATCAAGACACATTAAGGTGGATGATATTAAACCCATGCGGGCAAGTCAGTGCCACCCAAAGCGAATAGTATCTTGACATGGGGGAAGAAACTCCCCAAACCATATGATTGGACCACTTGAACCCTTTAATGTTTCATTGTTGTTTAAGGGAGAGGTGTTCCTATATGTCGGAGAGGTTCACTCCTGAGAGGTATCTTTCAGGGTGGTTGTTCGGACCCCCTATTTTCTTTGGGCCCGGTTTGATTCTCGAGGGCGAGAATATTTTGATAGATATCTAATGTAATGGCCCAGACCCTCATGGTCCATACCTTTACCAAAATATTGATCCAAAAGGTGGCATCTCAATGGTAGGACGCTCTATCGGTGTGAGACCGATCAGCGTACGACTGATCGGTGTGCAACCGATCGGTGTGCGACCGATCGTCATGCGACCGATCGGCGGGTGACCGGTCGGCGTGCGACTGATCGGCACTAATCAGCATGCGACCGATCAGTGCGACCGATCGGTGCCTCACTGATCAGTGCGACTGATCGGTGTGTGGAACGATCGGTGTGACTGATTGATGTGTGGCATGATCGGTGTGACCGATCAGTGTGGGGAATGATCAGTGCGACGTGATCATTATCACCCAGCCTTGTCGGGTTTTTCTTCTAATGTTCTACCGTAACACCATTTTTTAGTCCTTTTTAACCTTTTTGAAGTGGTTCAATGACGTTTTCTTTTGATCCCATAATCAATGTTCAAATTCCTAAGAGTGGGGCGACCCCCAATAGAACCAGTTGTGTGTCCATGTAACGTTCCCCTCTGTTTATATAAAAACCTTTAAATGTCATAGCTGTTACCACCTTTTTCTGATGGGAATAATTAAATAACAATTAATTCAGTCATGTGTAACCACCCAAATGCATGGTGAAACCACAATACGACCTTATAACCGTTCAAAATTCCATATCCCGTGATAACCGGATCTCATCCTTATATCGCACGAGAATCTCTTCTTCTTCATTCCTATTTTTCCTCTCCTTTCTTCCTGGTGTGTTTTTGAGTTCCCCCTTCCTGAGGCGAGTGGTGCGCCTATGCCAAAGATTTTTACTCACCCTTGGAGCCCCCAATGTTCCTCCCCTACAAGTCGCACTTTCCCCGTTCTTGGCACGTGGAGAATAACTTCGATCCTTGATCATCCAAGTAGGTATTTTCCTTTGTCTCTCCTTTCTGTGTATCATGAATGGTGGGTACGCTACTGATTCTGCAGGATGGATGGAACCAAAACCTTAATGAAGATAATAAGAAGACTTTTAAAGAATTAAGGGGGGGAGTGTGATAAGTGTTCTGCTAATTTTTCCTTACCCTTGATTATTTATGTTGTGAACTATATGGGATCATGCTCACTGAAAATCATGGTCATTGGTGGTCTTTCCTTGAGCACTAATCAAACCTTGTCTTCAGTGATAATTGAATGACTCAAACATGGGAATTTGGTTAATTACATAAATTCGTCCAATTAAATGAATGTCCAGTGAACAAAAATCCTTGTGTGATCACCCCAGTTAACCAAACAGAAAGAAGAATAACTTAGTGAATGAAGTACTTGTGTCTGGAAACTTCCTTGTTTTTTCTTGATGGCATGTCTGTTCGCTCTGCTCGATGCTTATGGGGTAATTTGGATGGGGATGGGATCCTCTGTTGTGGTATAATTGTTAGTTATGAATCTGAAGCTATGTGGTGATGTATCTCGAGGATTGGTTTGGTTCTAGTACTTTGAGGGATTTCACTGATCCCTTTATTGTTGTGAATTTACAAGAGAACCGGGTGTGAATTCTTAAATTGATGTTTGGCTATTTCTATTTCTCTGGCATGTGGTTATTCCTATTAGTTTCCCAGCAGTATAGAATTCACTTAAATGGGATCACTTTAATGTGAAAACAATAATGGTTAAAATTGGAAGCCGGTTTTGGGAATGAGTTGTGACTTGGCCGTGAGTGTTGTGCTGTTCTTTTATAAATGAATAGTAATGAGGGTGTTTGTGCTTAGGTTTTGGAACCCTAGGTTTGGATGAGTTCTTGTTACCTATACATATATCTGTAGTTTTTATGCTTCTTATTTTCACCCCACCCAAGTTGAGCACTTAGTTCTGAACGTCCCCATTTCATGGGGGAGGGTGTTTTTCCCAACACTCTTCTGAGTGGTTGGTTATTAGCTCCTTTTCTGCTCCATTTCCCAAATATCCCATGACTCTTCAGGCAGGCTGTGACATCCTAAGGTCTATTATAGCCCAAGATTCTTTGGGCAAGGTAGTTGTGGTGGTTGGACCAGGTGTGTGCGAACAGGTTGTTCCCAAGAATCTTTGGGATGAGGCTCAGGTGTCTTCGGGTGTGGCAGTAGTTGTTCTGGCCTAGGTGTTTGCGTGCGTGGTTTCGTGTGGTGGTTGCTGACTAGCTATTTGCAGGTGGGATTTGTGATTGTGGCCTAGGTGTGTGCGGGCAGGGCGTGGTAGTGGGACTGCGGTGAGAATGGTGGGATTGGTTCGATGTGTAGGATGTCTTCAATAACATGTGGGAAAGTGGCGCGGGGTACCAAAACATCGATGTGTTATTAATATACATTATTTGACTTGCGTTACTTGGGGGAGTGTGCCTTAGTGAGGCTTGGGTGGATAGTTTTCCTTGCTAGGTTCTTTGTTTATATCTTTTCTCACAGGGCATTAGAATTCCTCCCCACTTGTGCGCGAGAGTCTTTAGTTTTTCTTACTGGGTATACTTGTATGCTCACCCTATGTATATACAACTGCTTTTAGGTTTCCAGGAAGACTTCAGGGATTGTTCTAGGATGTACTAGCTCAGACGTTGGGACAGTTGCAGCTGCTGTTTTTCTTTTCTTTGGTACTTTACCTTTGTAGTCTCCTTGTACTTGTGGTATTTACTTTGTAACATGCATATGGGTATGGTTTTCTTCGACTTTACTTTTACCTCCAGTTTTAGAGTTGTTGGGATTAACTATCTTCTCTCCCGATCCTAATAAAGAAAAAGTGCAATTCCTTCCATATTTGTGTGTGATTCTATACCCTTGGTTCTATTCGCCACCCCGAGACCTATTGAAGGCGAGTCTTGGGGGGTTATTATCTCTCCTTCAACTTGAAGAATGAAGGGCATGGCAATCTTCTGTTCCTTCTCTCATCTTGGTGAAGGAGGGTCATGACAGGTTTTTCATTGGATGTGGGAATATGAATTAGGTAATAGGGTGAATATATGTATAGTAACAAAAATTATAATGTCTCTTTATTGAAATGTTCATGTTAAACTCTGGATTTTAAAACAACTCTCACTCTTCCCTCTCCTCCTCCTTAGCCCTCCTTTCTTCAAATTGTTATTTCAAATCCAAATGTTTTAAAATTGGTATGAGGTATCTGGTGATTTTAAATGTGTTTTTCATGCGGTGTTTCTAAATCATGTCCCATTTGTTATTTTGAAGTGTTATTTGATGAATAAATGATATAATGACCAATTTGGAACATTTCAAGCATGTTTTATATTTTTATCTTGGTTGTGAAAATGGTTTTGGAAAGTGAATTTGAATTTTCAATATAAATGCTTGGTTGGTACAATATGTAATTTGAAAAATGATTTTGAAACTCATTTGAGTTTTAGGCCTGGTTGGTACTTATGTATGGCTCAGTCTGTAATGGGCAATTCTATGGTTATCCCTCATAAAAGAGGGTCTCCACATAGATGGTGTCAGAGTTTGGGATAAGAAAACATGAAGGAATCTATAGGTTATGGTTAAATCCTCATGTGTGATGAACTCCTCATTATCCATGTATTTTCATCAAAGGATTCCGGGGCATCATCTAAATAGTTTAGTGATGGTTGCTTACTGGTCCCAATTAGACAGATCAGTACCCATGGATTTGATGAGAGTCCAGGTGGATTGTGCCACTAGTGAGGATAGATAGAGAATCTATTTGGTTATTAAATATGGAGCTACAAAATACACTAGTAAGTGAGTCTGACTCGATTACATCTTGGTATTTCTTCTAGATATGTTTAGGAAATTACTGTGATTACTTATTTGTATGTTCTTGTTCTAATTCTATTACATTTTTTTATTATACCTTTTAGTTTGTGTCTGCTTATTCTATTTTATTTATTCCCAAAATATACCATTTTGATTACCTGTTATGGGTTCTTATTTGGGATTAGATTTTGAACTGTGTTTTAGAAAAGAAATATGTTTTGAAAAGGGAATCTAGGAAGGTTTGTTTGTTTAAATGAAAGAAATCCTTATTTTCTAAAATTTATTTCAAACTAGTGTTTGTGGAATATTTTAGTAAAGGAAATGTATGGACTTTGTGGTTCTTACCTACTAAAATATTTCATGATCACACCCTACTTTTTCTACTCGAATTTAGTAGACCCAAATTGTTTTCAGGTTCAAGTCTCTAGTTCAGGTCACATTCAGTACATGTTGGTCTTATTTTTCTTGGTGATAAAGAGGTCACGTGGATATCTCATCGTTTCTGATTTGGTTTTAGTTTTGTTTTTAGTTTCTATTTTTTCAGCTATTTTTTATATTTGGATCCTGTTATATATTTACTATTTTCAGTGATTATTAGTTTGAGATTCATACCCTATTTTGGTTTTTTATCCAAGTTTTTATTGGGAAAAATAATTCCCACATGGTTTATCTTTGATTACAAACAATAGTTTTCAGCACAAGGGATTGAGAATGCCTCTCAAGCCTTGTTATATGCCAGTTTGGGTGTTTAGTTGGATGGAAGACTTACTTGGTTCGTGAAACTTATTGATTAATTTGAACTTATAACAACCATTACCAGTAGTCTTGATAGACTTTGATGAGTTTATCAACATAATTTTTTATGTTCCAAAAGGTACATGGAGTCCCTTCTTGATGATTCTATTGGAATGATACAATACATGGTATATAAATCGAGGAAGAACACATCCTTTTTATACTCTGTACAACTGGATTTTTTTTTGGTAAAATTACCTATATTTTTTTCTATCCCAAAATAAATATGGATTGTGGGAATTTTATAGGGATTTTTATATTCGACACTAATTTCAAAAAAAATTAAGAGTGTAGACCTTTGGAAGTATTTGTTAGCATAAACTATCATAAAGAGATTGAAATTTTTAGTGTGATGTTTATATATAATGAGAAAAAAACTCATTTAGTTCGTTTTTCTATATATTTTTCAATTTACATGGTGGGAAGATTCCCAATATGATTTTTAAAGATCAAGATAGAGCCATGTCTAAATCAATTTCTCTAACTGTACCAAAAACAGGACATGGCCTATACACCAATATCTTAATACAAAATGGAATTAAAATTTTAAAAGCAGTAATGAAATATGGATCAAAATTATTAAAAAAATTCCAGAAGTTCAAGTATGGGGTTGAATATAGTTCAAAATTTGAGGCTTTATGGAAAGAAATCGATGCCAAACAAGTTAGTTCCAATTCTATAAGGTAAAAATATTGTTATAAGTTAAGGGAAAAATTGACTCATTATTTAATGCAGATCAGGATGAAATTTAAAATTTGAACTATTTTTGGAGGGTTTCAGTGGTGTATTAAACGATTAATTGACTCATAATCTAAGTGTTAGGGATTTATTCAAGAAATTTTGCATGTTTTGGAGAAGAATCATTATCAAGAAATGAATTCTGATCTTGAAGGTAGGTAAAATATCTCACATAATCATTTTACACATAATCTAATATTTATTCAAGAATTTAATTTATATAATCAAAATATATTTGTTCTTTTTCATCATGAACACCAACATTGTGGTTCTTGTTTCTATATGTCTTGTAATGAAAATTTAGCCCCCAATTTTGTTTTTGTTTGAATGAATGTATCATAAATTGAATTTTCTATTATAGTCTATCAAGAGTCACCTTTGAGATTATAGTGTAGGTATATGAAATTTGAGTGTTGCATATATTTTTATTGTTAGGAAATGAAAATATTAGAGTGATTTTGTAACACATTAACTCTAGTAACCTAAAGGTAGTGGATATATTACTACATTGGAAAGAAATAAAAGGCATCACTTCTCCAATTATTGAATAGTTTAGTAGTCTTTAGAGACTAGATAGATAAAATATTCTCATATTACTTATGAAAACGTGAAATAAAAATTTAAAGTTCTAATGAGAAATTTATTATTTCTTCTGGTAAATCTCTAAGAACATTGATTTAACTCTTCTTGGTTTCCTAGGGAAAGTAAAACATAAAAAATGGCTGAGATCATATTCTCAGTTAGGGAAAGAATGCAATATAAGATATTATAGAATAAATAAATCATGAATAATATTGAAGGGATAAACAAAAATAAAATATTCCATATAACTAATTTCATAAAAAGGGAACTTAATTCATGGATTAAAAAACAACATAAATGATCACATTGATAAAAAAACTAGTTTCACAATGATATAATGCTTAATCTTGGACATCATAATATTACCTTAAAATACTTGTGCCAAGACATCATATAAAAATAGGTAAGAAATACCCCAAATACTTAAATTAGTCTGTCTCATATGACAAAATTATTTATTGAGGGGATATAATAGGCCTCATCTATCACATAAATATCAAATTCATTCATTATACAAAATAAATGAATAACGATTCAATATATAATCAATATAAAAATTTTTATTGAAAAACTTGAATTATAAATTTTCACATTTTTTCCAGTCAATAAATAGAACAATATTATTATAAATAATAAAAATTAATATAGAGGATGGTATCAAAAAATTATATTCTTATTAAATTATAACACTCTTCAAATTTTTTTGACATAAAAAAATATACTTTAAAAAAATCAATGGAATATTTCTTAAGAAAAATACCCTTTTCATTTTGAAATCACTTATATTAAAAAACAAAAATTTCTTGAATATTAATAAAAATATTTTATTCAAAAAGAAAAATGGAAAAATTTAATGTAATATTAAAAAAATAAGATTTATGATGGCGGGAAAAGTTGTTCGTGTGGAAAGCGTTAAAATAATGATTCTGTTCACACCTTCGATAGAAAGTTTCTTGTTAAAAAAATAACTGGATTATTACCTTTTATAATTTGATATAAATAAAAACATGTGTAAAAATGACTTTAATAATTTATTGGATAATATTAAAAATATTATTGAAAATATTATAAAGAAAATATGGACATTAAAGAATAATATTCTCGAGCAAATAGAAAAACAATGTCATCTTTATTCAAAAAAATATTATTTGATAATTTTTATTAAATAGAAGAAAATGAATGGAAAACGTGTAATTCACATAAATTAATAGATTAAAGGAAAATATATGGGTTTTAGGATATAAATATCATATAATTCCCCCAATATAAGTATAAACATAACGAATCTTGAATAAGGATGAGATTGTGAAATCAACCTCCACCTTAGGGTTGAATTTTTTCATAAGTGATTTTAACATACAATTTAATTAATTTAAACTTATTATAATTATCTAAAAAACTGTATAAATACTTATAATATCATAAATAACCCACTTATATCATTTCAACACCTATTTATTAATAATTAATTTTTAAAACCATCGTTTCTGGGTGTTAACTGTTTTGTTTTTCATGTAATTTTCAATTTAGTATTTTTATCCCTAGAATATTGCTCATGGTTCCCTAATATACATAATTTTAATTAGATAAAAATATCATATATATATTCATAATGTACATATTTATAGTCATCCATAATATGAATACATGAAAAATGAATCACATCGCTTCATAGAGGTGGTAGTCGAAACGTAAGCATGAGCGATGTTTTCATTTTTTAATGGGTGGATGGGTAAGAAAGTAAATGATATATTATATTTATGGAAACATAATTATCTAAAAAATATCATAAATATTATATAATTTCATTTGGATCCATTATTATGACCAACCATAAGAGGCACATATGAAAAATGATGTCTTCATGAGGCGGTAGTCATCACGTACACATAAACGATGCTTTTGTTTCCTATATGATAGAGAATAATATGAATAAAGGTTACTATATTTACATCATAAAATATTTTTATTTTTTATATTATGATTTTTATATCAATATGGTTAATATATAATTGAAAGAGGATTAATAAGAAATAAAATAAAAACCATTCGGTTAAGAGCTATATCTCTTCTTTAGAAAACCTCCTTTTTATTACACCTTAAGCCTTTTAAGATTGGTATTTTTATCAAAATATTGACTATAGTATTCGTGTAAGGATGTTAGGAAAGGATTTTTGTAGGAATATTTTTGATCTAACAGTCTCTTTAAGTGTGGAAAAGAGATGAGAGGTGGTGTCCTTTTATAAGAGAGGGAGAGGGAACACTTGGAGTTTTTCAAAAGATTAAAATATATTAATTTATAAATCAAGAACAATAGCTCTAAAATTACTCATATTCTAATATAATATGATATTAGAAAAAAATTGAATATAAAATAGGATTTATATATGTTTTATTTCATTTTAACCATTATCATTTTTGGGTTAGCTATTTTCACAAGTTTTAACTCTTACCGTGGTAAGTGAATTTTTACCAAATTTAATATTCAGAATGAAAAAAATGACATTTAAATCATCAAAAAAATTTACAAATTATTATTATAAATATGGATTCCATTTTATAAAATTTAATTTTTATAAGTTTCAAATATTAATTAAAAAATAAACTTGTAAAACATGGAAAAAAAAATTTTCCAATAAAATTCCTTTTTATGTATAAAAATGAATTCACTAAAAAATAAAGTATAATTTAGATTAAAATGGGATTAATTAAATTATTTTATGTAAAAATTTTTTTTATTTAAAAACACCAAAACTGAAAGGAACTTTATAAATGCATGATTAAAAGAGATGAACAAAAAACAGTTTTTTTGAAGAAAAACATTACTTCAATTCCCAAAATGTTAAGAATATATTTATAAGTTAAATATTATATTATTATATGAATTATATTAATTAATAAATATATATTTAGTCTATAAAAGGGTTTCATAAACCATAAAATTAGTTGTATATCATTACAATGTCATAAAAGTGAAAGTTGTGTAAAATCAGTATTTTTCACTATTCACCTAAAAATAATCCATATTTGAAAAATAAAAAAATTTAATCGTAAGAAAATTTTGATACGGTGAATTAAAAAATTATATTAATTTCATAAAAATATATTTTTATTTTTTTTAATTTAGGTTTTAATTACATTATTGAGTAATCTTTTGTGCATTATATTGTTGCTCCATTAGAAATAAAAGTTTACTTCTATAATTGAATATCATGTGTTAAATTCTTCTCCCCATAAAATATTTCATCCTATAAATTTCTAAAATATAACCTCATAAATATATGTGTATAATTATTCATCATAACTTCTTAAGGTTCCCGCACCACCTCTTCTATCTTATGATTTTTACAAAGTACCTTTGTCAGCTGAGTCATCTGATTCCGCAACACTTATTCTCTTGTCAGGAATATGGATTGGTGTTTCATAGTAAGATATTTGTAGTTCTAATTATGTTTCCTAATAGATGAACATATGATTTGGTTTTGTCATGTAATTCCTTAATAAAGAGATATAAAACACATAATAAACTTTAAATATACTAGGGGACATTTCCAAAAGGTAAGTCATAACTCCAGTTATTTCAATAATTTTAAAAGGCTAGATGTACCTGGGACTTAGTTTCACTTTCTGGAAATATCTTATAACATATTTTCATAGAGGTAACTTTAATAAAACATGATATCCTATATGTAATTTTAAATCTATCATTCATTTATCAAGATAACTTTTTTTCATCCATTGAGTTTACTTAATATGATTTTGAATAGTCCTCACTTTCACTATTGTATCTTTAATAAGATCTAGACCTACCAAATTCCTTTCACTAAATTCATCCCAAAAAGTTTTATTATGAAACCTCTTATCATATAATGTTTCATAGGGATCAATTTTAATTATTAAATGGAACCTATTATTATATGTGAATTCAACCAAAGGTAAATACTTATCCCATAAACCATGAAATTCAAGTGATAATAACCTCAACATGTATTATAATGTTAGAATAGTACTATCATAATACCGATTAGTATAGGTATTATAGGTTGGGATCAAATGTAGCTTAATGTCGAGATCATTTTGAATACTATTATATAATTTTTATGTAAACCGTGGATGATGATCAGATGCAATTGAAAGAGGTACACCATGATGTCTCACAACTTTATTAATATAGATTCGTGTGAGGCGGTCAAGAGGTAGATCTTACCTTATAGAGAGAAAATTTGCAGACTTGGGAATGAGATCAGTAATTCCCATATGAAATCCTTATTTCAGGGAGTCTTTGGAAATCTAATCACAAACCCCAAAGTAATATAATCTCATTTCCTCCAAGGAACTGGCAGTAGTTTCTTGATTCCTTTAGGTTGTTCTCTCTTAACCTTTAACTATTGATAAACCAATCATCTTGATATATAGTCTACAATTCCCTATTTCATATTACCTCACCAAAATTGTTCCTTCAAATCTCGATACATTTTGGTGATATCAGATTGTATAGACAAATGTTAGTCATGAGATTCATATAATAATTTTCATTTAAACTATAAATTGGATGAAACACCTAACATTTTTCCAAATTTAAATATACCATATTTATAGTTGAATTCTACCAACTTCTACTTATTTAGAACACTGATTTTATTTTTAAAATTATTATCATCAATTTGGGAATTTTTATTTTCTCCAATAAGGATAGTTTAGATAACCTTTATAATATATGTGATACTTCCCATTCCATAATGATTCCCAAATAAAAATTTACTAATTATATGAACATAAAATCTTTTTCAATCCTAATTTTATTAAAAATTATAAGATATTTCTTACTCAATGCATCAACCACTATATTTTTCTTCACAGGGTGGTTCTGTATTGAGAAAACATAATCCTTGAGTAGTTATAACCACTACCTTTTCCTTATATTGATATATTTCTATGAGAAGATGAATTTCCAAAAATATCAATCCATATATATTATAAATATTTCAACATAATGGTAATGCCTCCATATCTTCAATGGAAAGATTATAGATGCCAACTCAAGATCCAAGGTTAGATAATTCTATTCATGAATCTTTGAAAACCTGGATTCATAGGAAAAAACTCTATAATTCTACATAAGAACACATCCAAGTACTTTCATTGATGAATCAATATATATCAAAAATCCATACTTCCTAGTGGTAAATTTAATATGGGTTCATTTACAAATATCCTCTTTAATTTTTCAAAACATTCTTTACATTATTCAAACCATATGAACCTAAACCCTTTACATGTCCACCTGGTTAATGGGTTAGCTAATAAATATTTTTTTAAATAAATATTTAATAGTGACATATTAATCTAAGGAAACTAAATACCTTAGTCATATTCATTGGAGTTAGCCATTCCATCACAACAATTTTATTTGAATGAAAAACAAATATTACACCCATTGAGTCAATATGGTCAAGAAAAGAAATTCCATAAATCCATAATTCACAATTTCAAAATTTTCCATATAAATCATTTTCTATAAGAGTCTTATTAATGATTGAAAAGGACTCTAATTATCATAAAAAACTTATAGATTATGTCAATATGTCATTAAAAAACCACAATGAAGTTATTATGATAATCCTTGAATAGTATATTCATCATATCTTTATATAAAAAGGGATCATTATTCAATACAAAAGGTATTAAATTCAAAATTTCTATACCTCATATAAAATTTTTTCCTTTGGAATATCCTCCATAATGAATTGTAGTTGATGATACCCAAAACAAAGATCAATCTTTTAAAAATATCGAGTTCCTTGAAGTTGATCAAATAAGTCATCAAAATGGAATAGATGATACTTGTTCTTTATATTAATATATTTGATTTCCCTATACTTTTTTCAGAACCTTATAAACCTATATCCATTCGTAACAAATAGAAAAAGGCCTCCCCTGGGTGAAAAAACTAGGTAACATAATATTATTATTCAAGGATTCATTAAAATCACACGTACCATTTTGTATGCAACCAAATATACTTAACAATACTATGTTTATATTGGGGGATTCAAATTATAAAGGTGATAATTGATGGGACCGAGATAATGTAGAACAACCTATAGATTTTATAATAAAAAAAATTACCAGATTTGAATATTGTGTGATAGTATATTTATTATAGAATGAGGGAACATGATAGTGGTGAAATTCAAAAAATAAAATTCCAATGATCAATTGTTATTCGATTGAGAAAATGGTCTAGTTTCACTGTAAACTACCACTACTAATAGACTTACAAATAAATTCAATAGTACATGAAAACCCAACATTGGGATGGTTTTTAAATATAATTTTGAAGTCTATTCATTTTATGTTTCTTAAAGAGTCATGGTTGGTTTCAATGTATGGAAATTGTGTTTTATAAAACTATATAGGATAAAATCATAGTCACATAAACATTGTATACGTATAGAAAATAAGGATAAAGAAGATTAAAAAAATGATATCAATGTCAAACTTTATATGCTGAGAGGAGGATAGACTATCTTACACAAATGAGAGTTATTTATGGGCCTAGTCAGATGTATGTGTGTGAGATGTTTTTTGAGGAATATAAAAACCCGACACATTCTCCAAAAACCCTACATTTGATGAGATCATAATGATATATTATTTATGCACAAGCTGGAGAGTTGGATGTAAATAATAAAGAGTCTCTAAATCTTGTGGACTCATTTCCACTTGTAATAACTATTGAATGTGGCTTTGATAGTCTTGGATATACATGAGTAATATGACATAATTTTTATTATCTAAAAGTAAGATGGATTTCCTTATTGATGATTTTAGTGAAAATGTTACAATACTTGGAGAAGCAATTAGGGAAGAACACATCCTCATTTTACACCTTACAACTTGAATTATGTGGTCAAATTAACTATATTTTTTTCTTCAATACCAAAATAAAGATTTATTATTATAATTTTAGAGGTTTTTTTGTATTCTACACTATTTTTAACTCAAAAAAGAGTGTATACATTTGGTATTTTTTTCACAAACCATCATAAAGAGATTTATTTTTTGGGTGATATTTTTATATGATGAGAAAAAAACTCATTTAGTTGGTTGTTAAGAATATTTTTTTTCATGGTGTGTAAACTATTGAGTATATTTTCAAAGATCAAGATAGTTCTATATGTAAATACATTTCATTAACTCTACCTAAGACAATACATGGCCTATTCACATAGTGCTTAATAAAAAATAAAAGTAAACACTTTGGAGAAGTAATGAAAGATGGGTAAACATTCTTAAAAAAATTCAAGAAGTGCATGCATGGGGTTGAAGATAGTTCAACAATTGAGGCTTAATAGATAGAAATTGAATAAGAATGGGTTAATCTAAATTTTATAAGGAATAAAGATGAGTATATGTTAATTAAAAAATGGGATCCTTGTTTCATACAAAGCGTTCTGAAATTTGGAATTTAAAAATTTGAGGGATAGTTTAAATGGTGTATTAAAAGGTTACTTGCATTGTAATATATGTTTTTAAGATTTCTCTAAGAAATTTAATCATGTGATGGAGAAGAATTAATATCCGGAAATGAAGTATGAATTTTATGGTAAGGAAAATCTGTCATGTAATAATTTTCCATATAATCTAATAATGGTTTTAGAATGTAAGTTGTACATTCAAACAATATTTTTTCATTCTCATCATAAACACAAACTTTTTAATTCTTGTTTCCTTAACTCGTGTGATTAAATTTTTACCCCAATTTTTTTTGTTTCAATGAATGGATACAAAAATGATTTTTCAATTATAGTATATGAATATTAACCTATGATATTGCAGTGTAGTTCCATGAAATTTAAGTATTACATATATATTTATTTTTATTAAATGAAAATATTAGAGTTACTGTGTAACACTACAAATGTAGTAACACATAGCTAGTGGTTATCTTACTACATTGGAATAAAATATACGAGATTACATGGCTAAGGATTTAATAGTTTATTATTCTTTAGAGACTAGATAAATACACAATTATCATATTACATTTGAAAATAAGAAATAAAACTTAAATTTTTTTGAGGACATTATTATTTATTATAGTTAATATTTGAAATCCTTTATAAAACCATTATTTATATATTAGGGAAAGGAAAAAATAATAAGGGGTGGGATCTGTTTCTTAGTTA
The DNA here is from genome assembly GCA_963277665.1 of Viscum album. Taxonomy (NCBI): domain Eukaryota; kingdom Viridiplantae; phylum Streptophyta; class Magnoliopsida; order Santalales; family Viscaceae; genus Viscum; species Viscum album. Next base: position 1,061,087,971 of record OY728133.1, read on the forward strand.
GGGGAAAAAATAAACATATGCTATCATATAATAAATAAATCATGAGTAATGTTACATAGATAAATAATTATAAAATATGTGATATAAATAATATCATAAAAAGGTGAACAAATTAATGGATGATAAAATGAAATAAATAATCACATAAAAAAATATTTATAATTATATAATTCATAATGTTGGACATTATAATCTTACCTTTAAATCCTTTTACCATGGCATCATATGTAAATATGTATGGCGTGTGCCCAATACTTAAACCAATTTCTCCCAAGAGACCTAATGATGCATCAAGGGAATATAATAGGCCCTTTCTATAAAATACATATCCAATACATTCATTATATATAAGAGATTAATAATAATTCAATATATAGTCAACATAAAGATTCATATTGGAAAACTAGAATTCTAAATACTAACATTTTTTCCAATCAATAAATAGAATGATATGATCACAATCCATCTAGAGTAATATGGAGGGTAGTATGAATAGATTATATCTCTAGTAAATTATAATATCCATCAAAGTATGTTTATATATAGTAAAAATATATTAAAAAATAAATTGAAGATTTTTTGAGGAAAGAACCCATTTTCATTTTGAAATCAATTGTATTAAAATTTAAAAACATCTAGAATATTAGGAAAAACATTTTCTCTGAAAAGAACCATGGGAAATTTTAAAGGAAGCTTCAAAAATATTTATTACTACAGGAAAAGTCATTCTTGTGACAAGTATTAAAATAAATATTGTATTCACACCTTCGGTGAAAAGAGTATCATTCAGAAAATGGGAAGAAGATTCCATTTAATTCTTTTTTATATAAAGTAAAACATGTGTTAAAATTAATTTAGTCAATCATTAGAGAAGAGTAAAAATATTCCTGAAAAAAATTACAAAGAAAATATGGACATGGAAGAAAAATATTCCTTACCAAATAGAATAACAATGTTGGGTTTCCTCAAAAATATTATTTCAGACTTTTGAGTACTTAGATAGAGTAAAATAAAATAAAAATGTATAATTTATATAAATAAATAGAGGATAGGAAAATAAAATGGTTTTAATACCAAAATATCAAATAATTCCACCAATATAAACAAAAACATAAACAATCCTAAATAAGGACGATATTGTGAAATAAACCATTATATCAGGTTCAAATGGTTTCAAAAGTTATTTCAAACTCCCGTATAATAAATTTAAATTTATTATACTTATATAAGATAAACATATAAATACTTATAATGTAACATCCATGGATCTGGAGATACTAAACCGATGCCCTGATATGGGTAACCACATGACCTTAGGATCACCTCCCTATACTCCAGAGGTCGCTGAATTGGTGTGAGGTTATGATAAATCACATGGGGAGACTATACCTTCTTTATCATAATAATCCACTATAGATATAACATGAAATAAAATAAACAATAAACATGCATTACTATGATTTTCCCAAAACTGCGTACAAGTCCACAACAAAATAGTAAATATGCTATGTCATGTCATACCGTGCCAAGTGTAAGGAAAACAAAAAATTAAGACAAATAGAATAATCTCCAAAATGGGTCTTAACTCCATGATCAGATCCCTCATCCATGCACATTCGATGCCCAAATCAACCATATAGCATACGGACTTCACCCTTGTCTTGACCAGTAATGATGAAATATGCTTAGGTACCCAGTGGATGTCCTAACATGGTGTTAGTATAACTCAGTAGTCCACCACTAATGGTTTTTACAAAATACACATTCTAGAAATATGGTGTATGCATGTACTAAAATTATGACAAGATGAAAAAAATATGAATGAGGTTCTAAAAGATAACATTATTCACCTATACCATTCTCATTTATTGTACCAAGGGTTATGAATTTTCATCAATTACACTTAAGAATATTACGAACAACTATAATGTGTAAAGGGATAATTCAAGTTCCCTATCTCACTATGGAATCATTTCAAAAAAAAATTACATCACACTATCCTTGGATCCTCAATCAAGGTAGTCTCTTCAAATTCAACCGTTAGAAGTATATAACCTCAATCCAACTCCTTAAACCATGCATTCTAGGTGTGGGGTTTAGAGCCTCAGTCCAACCAGAACCTTAGTTGTAGAACCTCAAGTCAATACCCCACATACCACTAAGACATGTGTATATGATTCTTTAAAAATTCACCACATATACCATTTAAAAAAACATAGTCATTGAGTATAGATACGAGTCATAATTAATAATTCATTAGACATATAAATCATCTTTATACCTTAAAAAATTATCCCATTTTCCCATTATTATCCTAATCGATTTCACTCATTCGCATTCATTAATTCATTTACACATTTCCATTACAACTCATAAGTCATTTAACAAATTCTATTTGATTCACTTTGTAGGATCAAAATATGAATGTAGATCCTCAATTACAAGATGGGGGGTGAGTTGTAAGTTTAAAAACATTTGTTTTTAACCTTAAGGAAAATAATGTTTAATAAGGTTAGACAATGTAAATTCACAAGACCTCTTTTAGATCTACAAAATTGCTTGGTTCTGGAAATATGGTTCTTGAAAAGAAACTTAATGAAAGTTTATGAGGAAAATATTCTACCCTAAAACGTATATAATCTTACTTATCATAGTATACAAAAGAACAAAAATGTATATGAAGGTTATACTTTCTTACTTTATCAAAATATAGTGGAAATAATCTTGAAACAAAAAAAGTAAAAATTATGAAATATTTTAACCCAAAGAGTAGGGTATCTTAAAACCTTGGATAAAGGTCCCTTGATTTATAATTTCAAGAAAGTCTGTCTTACCCACAACAGGGTAAGCCCTTGATAGGAATATTGGAATCTTTCATTCAATACACACAATAACTCGAACATTAAGGTAGTCAAAACCTCTGTCTTACTATATACAAAAGTCCTTGAACTTTAAAGTAGTCGACACCTCTGTCTTCTTATCCCTAGAAGTCCTCGATTGTACACAACAACAATCAGAGTTTCATGAAGAAAGCTGAACATGATGTCCAATACGCACAAGGCCTTAGAGTCTCTCTCTCTATATATCACATCAGTAGCATGAAATCTCTAGAGTGATGGATCAGTCATGAGCTCATTCAAATTAGCTTCTATTTATAATCAATTCTCCAAAAGTTGGATCCCTCCTCAAACGGTCATATTTTCCTTGAATTTCAGAGGGACCTTTACACGTGTCACTAAAACAATGATTAGTTAGAAACATAATGTACAACATCATTTCATAACTATAACAAGTGTAAGTAAAATAAGTTTTCTTAACCCAATCCATTTTTCAGAGTATAAGGAAAATTAAAAGTTTAGAGTCTAAGAAAAGAATAATTTGAATACTACAAATCATGGATATTCGGATTCTATTTACTAAAGAATTTGGAACCTGAAGTCTATAGACATTGGAGTCTGAAATCTGAGGAATTCGGAGTCTAAATTCTGAGGAATTTGGAGTCTTACTTATGAAGAATTCAGAGTCCGAATTTCAAAGAATTTAGAGTCTGAACTTTAGAGAATTCATAATCTGAATTTTAGATAATTCAGAATTGGAATTTTCGAGAATTCAAAGTCTGAATTTCAGAGAATTTAGAGTCTGAATTTTTGAGAATTTGGAGTCAGAATTTCAGATCGGAGTCAGAATTTTAGAGAATTTGATGTCTGAATTTTTTAGAATTTAGAGTCTAAAAACTGAATACTATATAACCAAGGATTTATAGGATTATGAGGTTTTAGTTATAAAACTTAATTTTAGCCTTTATGAATAAAAGAGTTAGATTTATAGAAACTATAAAATGAACAATGAAAACATGGGAAAGGATAAAATTTCCTTGAGGAAGGAAAATTTTTGTTATTAAGATAAATATTAGGGAAAATATGATTTTCCTTACGATAGAGTGTTTGTGATTTTCAAAAACATTGAGAAATGAAAAAGTCATAAGGAAACCTTATTGACTCAACACACATAACCTATTCTCATTATTCCAAACACCCCCTTATGCCATAAAAATGACCAGACACATGAACCATTAGTGCCTTTTCATATTTAAAGATAACAATTTCAACATATTTATCGTAGTGTCTAATCCATAAAAATTAAATCCTATGATTATCATTACAATTTCCATGTTTGATAAGGAGAAATACTCTATGGGTGGCCCTTAATGAGATCTAAATAACCAAAATGCATTCGATAGGGATCATGAGGGGTTAAAATAAACATTTACCCAATAAATTTATCATTTATACCAAGTAAAACTAAATGGTCAACATAAAAACACCAAATCACACCCACATACACATAGTTAATTATCAATACTATGTGATAAAACTTATAGAACTCATACCTATATTCTAAAGAGGAACTATCACTTAACCTTATCCTTTGATTCAGATTAGAAAACCCTTCTAAGCCCCAAACCAAGATCCACTGGAAAAAGAGGATTTTAGGGATTTAGAAGAATAATAATGTTTATAAAATCCCTAACCTGAAAAAAGGAAAGCAGAGGAGTGTTAGACTCACCCAAAGCTTCAACCCACACCCAACAGTGCTCCAAATAGCTTAAAAATGAAGGACGTCGATCATTGGGGATCTTAAGAGAGTTTGGTTTGTCACACTTATTGTTGTAGGATAAATTAAAAAGAAAATTTTGTAAGGGTTCATAAATCCCAATGGGGAAAATGGTAAAATACAACATTTTTTATTGGGAGGCACGGTTTGGCCACACAGTTGGCCAAACATTGCGCCAACTTTATACTACCCTCTATCTAAGAGGGGACCAGGCTGCACAATCTCCTAGGGAGCCCACATGGTTTAAAAAATCATATGGTAACCACGTGGATTGGATCTATCCAAGTCCACATGGTTTCACCCACCCCTTCATTTCACAATTTCACCAACCATTCTCCACACCTCCAGGAAAGAAAAATTAGGGCACAAAATTACTAGTAACCATACGCCAAGCATAAAACATTCACTAGATGTTACTATTCCCCCTTATTTTTTCTCTAACCCATAGAACACCCTTGATCCTCCTCATAATACCAATAAACATTTCATTAACCATATTTTTGATATTTATACCATAATTTGAAAAACAACATATCTTCAATGAAATCTAGAGCCTTATAACCTCCCAACCTTATAACACCTTGTCCTCAAGACACTCTCCAAAGAATCACTGAGTTTCTAAGGTAATGATATCAGGGTACGAGGCCCACATGTCTATATCCCTCTCCCAAGTAACTTCTTGAACATCACCATGATTCCACAACACTCAAAATAAAGTCAAATTATTGACCCAAAGGATTTCTCAATACGTTACACAATAAAAATCAGGTGATACTTGAAGGATGCATCATCCTTGAGCTTGAAATCATCAACATCAATCACATGAGATAGTCTAGGGTGATACTAATGAAGTTGGGACACATAAAAAATGTCATTAATGACACCATACCACTATTGAAGAACCAATTTGTACTCCACCTATCTAATCCTATACAAAATCTCAAATGTCCCAGTGTACCTAGGTGACAACTTCCTAGTTTTTAAATCTGACAGTAAACCAATCTTGAAGACACCTAAAGAAACACAAGATCACTCACCATTAATAAGAGATTCTATTGAAATCCATCAACACATGACTTCTTCCTACTCTGATTTGAATCCATACATTTTTTAATCAAATAAACCTATTCTGATGTCTCCTATATGAGACTCAGTCCCAATCACCCAGATTCCCCTTCCACCATTCAACATAATGGAGATCTACATGGTCTACTATAGAGATCCTAAAATTGTTCTATCTGAATCATCTCCTGGTAACTATTTTTATAGGTGAACTCAATGAGAACCAAATGATTTTTCCAAGACCCACTGAAATCTAGGATACATTCCCTTAATGTTTCCTCTAACACCTGAATAGTACAATATGATCACCCATCCATTTTTAGGTGGAAATACATACTAAAAAACGCCTATATACCAAGCACCATTTTTAACCCTTTCCAAAAGATTGAAGTAAAATAGGGTTCACAATCCAAAAATATAGTCTATGGAACCCTGTAAAACCATACCATTTCTTAAACATACAACTCACTCAATTGGTCAATGGTGAAGGTATCTTAGATCGGTAAGAAATGTGCCACCTTGGTAAATTGACCCGAAACTACCTAGATCACATCATTCTTTTGAGGTTTCCTAGAAAGAACCAACAAAAAAATCCATCGTCACTTCATCCCATTTACATTTTGGAATGTTAATGAGATATAACAAACCAACCAGTCATTGATGCTCGACCTTCACCTGCTAACAGGTATAACATCGCATCATAAAACCTATAACTTCTTTCTCCATCCCTAGACACCAATACTACCTATGGAGCTCACAATAATTTTTTGTCAAACCAGTATTCACTTTCCACATTGATACATGGAACTCTCATATAAAATCTTCCACTATATATAAGAGGTCTTATCGTCATTAGTGTTCCACCCGAAAGGTAATTCCCCAACTTAAAGACTTTTTCCTAGGGATAAATACTATGAATACTCATACGTTATCTCCTTGATCAAGCTCAGAAGCATGGAATAAACTACCAGGGATGAAAGGTCCACCTTACCTTTCCAATCATGCTCATCTAGATGCATCTTTGAAAAAAATCTATAATCCTCCACTCAGATTTGGATTCTTGAACTGCCTGATTTTGAGTCTTCTAAATCAAGGAATATGAAATAATATTTCCCTTCTCTGGCATGTAGACTAGATAAAAATCAAATGAATTTATGTACTCAATCAATGTTCTCTATGGAATATTTAAATCTCACTTGGATAAGATGTACCGAATGCTTTTATGATCAGTATACATAGTAAAAATTCCTCCCAACAAGTAATTCTACCAAACTTTTAAGTCCTAAAACACCACAACCAATTCTAGTTCATGCATATGATAATTTCATTCATTAGGCCTCAAATTTTCTGACCCATATTCCATAACCCAATCATCCTGCATCAACACTACCCCAATACTAATACTAGATGCATAAAAAAAGAAGGCATTCTCTTTAACTAGATCAGGTAATATTAGAATTTGTGAGATATCTACCACTTGTTTAACTCCTAGAAAAAATCCCCACATTCCACAAACCATTGAAAATTTATTCCCTTCTTATTAAACACCGAAATTGGTGCTTCCAAATGGAAAAATCCTTTGATGAAACATTGGTAATAGCCCGCCAACCCCATAAAAATTAAGACATAAAAAACATTACTGGGAAGCTTCTATGATTAAACAACTTGTACATTCTAGGGGTTCACAAACATGCCTTCTATATATATTATGATACCTAAGAAATGTAACTTTTCAATCTACAAATGAAAATTTTATAGCTTGGTGTATATTCTATGTTCTCTTTGTGTACTCAAGACAATGTAAATATTTTTTGTATGGTCATCAAGAGTCATAGAGTTAACCAATATTTCATCCACTAAGACAACTAAAAACTGATCAAGGTATGGGTAAAAGATTCATTTCATTAGGGCTATGAAAACTGTAGGGGCATTGGTCAACCCGAATGACATCACAAAAAATTCATATAACCAATACCTACTCCTGGAGGCATTTTTTCATTAATCAGAAGGTATGAACCTCAGTTGATGAAACCTTGATCTCAAATCAATTTCAGAGAATAAATACGTACCTATCAGCTGGTAAAAAATATCATCAATTCGAGGAATAAGGTTTCAATTCTTAACAATCATCTGATTCAACCTCTGTTAACTAACACACAACCAAAACACCCCTTCATCATTCTTGGTAAATATATGGTGACTCCAAAGGTGATGTACTTGGAAAAATAAACCCCTTATTCTCCAATTCCTCCAACTGAGTTTTATGTTCCAGGAGTTTTTTCAGTGCCATTATATATGGCAGAATAGAAACTCATTCTACTAAAAAAACACTTTTTTGAAATCAAAAACTCTCTCAGGTGGAACCCCAATAATTATTTAGGAAACACATCTTGAAATTGATCCACCATATGATGATATAAAAGTTTCTATACTCCTCCATCATCAAGAACAAGATAAGACACTTGTGTGTGAGATCACCCAACTCCTAATAAAATAGCCTAGCCCAGGATTCTCAAATATCCCACTCTCCAGGGTGAACATAATTATTCACATCTAGGAACATGAATGTTACCCTACAGAAGTAATAGTCAATACGGGCCTGGTACAACACTAGCCAATCCATTCCAAAGATCATACCAAAACCTAACATCTCTAGAACAAAAAAGTTCCATTGGAAACAATACCCTCTAACCTCAAGGGTAAACTCCTTACACTGCTTTATATTTTATACTCTCACACCCAATAGTGTATCAATAGATATAACACCATAAATATGTTCCATTTATAATACTAACATGCTCACAAACTAAGTGTATATAAAATAATGTGAGGAACTTGTATCCAACAAGGCACCAATAAGCATGGACCCTACAAGAATTTAACCTATAACTATTGATAACGCAGGCTCTCCACCTCCAAGTATAGGTTGAACTATATAAATATAACCTCCCCCTCTACCCTAGGCTATATACTGAGTTCCTAGTGCTACCCTACCCTATTCATTTGGATTCTCTCATCCCGGTGTACCACATTCTCTACCTCGACCATTATGGCTAGTAGGGATTCCACTTCCTTCCTGATATGAGGTAACCGACCCCCTGCCTGCACTCTACATCGGCTTTTATCCTCCATAATTTCATATATTTCCATGGTTCCTATAGAACCTCTACATGAGCTCTAAACTATTTCACACACAACACTAAACTAGTGGTCGAGGGAACATACAATGTATGTTCCCTGACCAACAGTACTGATAGCATAAAACTCGAACACTACCCAAAGATGTTGGTTCCCTTCTCTTACTACTCTTTCCTCCACCACCCAGGTGTAAACTATCAAATCGGTGATTCCTACCATTGATTTTTGAACCACTAGATCACCAAAATGGATCTGCATTCCCACCACTAGAAGCCTCCCTTAAGCTCCCTTCCAAAATAAGGTCCTGATACACCACTTTTGAAAACCTATTTAAATGGTAGATATTCATGTACAACTTAAAATCAAGCTTAAGTCCATCCTAGAAATGTCTCTTCATAGGTACATCATCCACTACCAACACTGAGACAAAGCATTGTAGGCCAGTGAAGAGGACAACATAATCCATAATTTTCATAGTCTCCTAGATCGACCTCATAAATCCACAGCCTTATACAATCTCAATGTCTATGAATATAAATGTTTTAGAAACATTTCTTGGAAATATTTCAATAACATACCATCTGTCTTCTGGGTCTAAACCAGAATATCCCACCAAATCTTTATTATCCCTCATGACATATAATCTACCAACTTGATTATATTATCAAGATAAGTCTCTAAGTGATACAGAAGCATTTAGATAGAATCTATATAGAACTCGACTATCTCACGTACACCCTTTCTAGAAAACATCAGGGGGTGCTGCAACTGGAACTCTTTGGTCCGGTTAAACATACTTGATGAAACCCACCTTAGGTCCCATTCCATCATTTTCATAAAATGAGTAAAGTTCTTACCAAACTGATCCTCTCCTCAATTACCCTAGATCACCTGGGTTTCTTTATCCACTACTGGAGGAGATTTCTCGATGATATCCTCTTTTCGACCAACCATCACAAGACAACATGGATGCATCTCCCTAAAATTCCAAACACATATCTCAAAACATATAACATAAAACTTTTATATTTTACATGAAAGATGGATCTCTACTAGCCATAAACTATCCATTCCACAAATACAATCCCAATGGATATCATTAGACCTCTATCACTACTCTCATCCATTGTAACAAAATGTTAGGGTCAACATGGGGAAACAAACTCACACAACTACAATACCTTTTCATTCAATATTCTATTTAACCATTTCCATTTTCACAACATAAAGATTTTTCTTCTAGTAACCTTTTTGTATTTACAAATTACTAAAACCCAAATTTTAACCTATTACTAACTATTCATTAGGCACTATTATTTAACTATTCTTTCGCATTCATCACATTTATCTATTTACATCATCTTTATCAGACACTATTTCATTCAAACTTCATTGAAAAAAAGAAACCATTATATCCCTTATATACCACATGTCCTTTCCATGTGTGCCTACCATGATGCATGTAACATATATCCCTAGGTTCCTAAAATGATTCATGTATGGATAACCTCATACCATTTCATCCATGGGAAAAATATCATAAAAAATTCACATCAAAAAATAAGTGCATTACCCAATGGTGAAATATCATTCAACTATAACAACACACATCAAGAACAGCAATCCCACCCTTTGTTACTTGGGTTTTCCTTCATACATGGGTCAGCTACTCCCATTAATGATCCCATTTCCAAGGCTCTAAACACCCTAGTATCAAATATATCATTCCCAAATAGTAATACATAGAAAATAAAACCTTCTCTGATATGAATTTTGTAACATCCCCAACCAAGTATCCACTATACTGGTGCCCCGCGTTGGGTCATCGCTTGGCCTCAGGTTCACCTTCCCGTATACTAGAGGGTACTGACTAATAGTGAGGGTCAGATAGATCTCATGGGGAGACTATACCATCTTTATCATAATAAGACACAATAGATAAAATATAAAATAAAGGAAGCAATAAAAAATAAACATTCATTACCACCCCTTACCAAAAACTAGGTACAACCCACAACAAAAAAGTAAATATGCTATGTCACACCATACATAGCCAAGTGTAAGGAAAACCCAAAATAAAGACAAATAGAATTATCACCAAAAAGGGTCCTAACTCCATGTTTTTATCCCTTATCCATGCACATCTCAAACCCAAATCAACCATCTAGCATAATACCTTTTCCATTATCCTGACTTGCGATTATGAAATATTCTTAGTCACCCAATAAAGGCCTGAGTAGGGTGTGAATATAAATCAGTAGTTCACCACCAATGGGTTCTAAAAAATACCTAGTCTAAACTGATAGTTTATTCATGTACAAAAATGATGAAAAGATAAACAAAATATGAACCAAGTTCCAGTAGTTAACATTATTCACATAAAGTATTTTCATCAATTGTGCCAAGGGTTAAGCATTTTAATCAATTACACTATGACCTATTATGAATAAATACTATGCATAATATGATAATTCAAGATCCTGATCTCTCTAGGGAAACATTTAACTAACAATTACATCATACTTACTTTGGATCCTTAGTCCATGTAGTCTCATCAAATGAAACAGTTAGGGGAATATAGCCTTATTCTGACTCCCAAAACCTTGCATTCTAGGTGTGGGGTTTAGAACCTCAATGTAACCTGACCTGTGGCCATAAAACCTCAATTCAATACCCCATATACCAATAATCCATGTACACATTCTACATTAATAATTTAACACAAATACCATTTCAAAAAACATACTCATTGAATATGCATACCATTAACAATGAATAATTCTTTCAACGCATAAATCATCTTCATACCTTAACCCATTATCCCATTTTCACTTTCATATACAAACCTATTTCACTCATTCCTCATTCACATGCCTTAATTCATTTTAAAATTTTCATTACAACCCATTATTCATTTAACACATTCACTTTAATTAATTTAACCCATTTGATAATTCCAAACACCCCCTTATTCCATGTAAACAACAAGACAAATCAACCATTGATGACTTTTTATATTTCATGCTAACATGTCAACGTATTTATCATGGGATCTAATCTATAACAATTAAATTATATGCTTATCATTATAATGTTCATGTTTGAGAAGGTGGCGCACCCCCATGGATGGCCCTTAATGTGGTCTAATCAACCTCAATGCATCCAATAGGGATAAAGAGGGGTTAAAATAACCATTTACCCCATCAATTTATCATTTATACTACAGAAAACTAAATAGTGAATAGAACAACACCAAAGAACACAAACATACTATAAATAATAAACAATACTATGGTATATAACTTATAGACCACCTACCTAGATTTTGAATATGAATGATCACTTAACTATAGTCTTCGATCCAGATTCGAACACCCCTCAAATACACAACATAATATTCCCTAAAAAAAGATTTTTTTAGGGATTTAGAAGAAGAATAAATTCTACCCAAGCCCTAATATAGAAAAATGAATGAGGGTGAGTGTTAGAATCACCTAGATATTTGATATAAACCCAACGATGCTCTATATTGATTATAAATGAAGGAGATCGATCCTTGGGGGTCTTAGGAGAGTTTGGTTCATCACACTTGCTGCTGGAGGAGAAATCAGAAAGAAAATGGGTAAGGGTTCATAAATCCCGAGGATGAAAAAATGTAAAACATTATATTTTTTAATGGAGAGCACAGTTTGGTCGTACGATTTTCCAAACCAGTTGTTAACCATGTGACACCCTATTTCAAAGAGGGGAACAAGTTGTACAATCTCTAGGGGATCCCACACAGTTTGAAAAGCTGTGCAGTAACCATACATATTAAATCTATCCAAGATCACATGGTTTCACCTCCCCCTTGCACAGTTTTGTCAACTATGCTCCATACCTCCAATAAACCATGGTTAGGGTGCACAATTACTTATAACCCTACCCCAACCATGTTGCATTAACTAGATGTCATGTTCTCCCTTCTTTCATGTCCTGAACCCCCAGAACACCCCCGAGCCTCCTCATACACCTGGTAAAAATTTTATTAACAATATTAAAGATATTTAAACCATAATTTATGCAAGAACATACCTCCATAAAATTATAGGGTCTTACAGATAATATCATATATGATCCACTTATAACATTTAAGCACTTTTTTATTAGTAATTCATTATCAAAACATCAATTACGATTTTAAGTGTTTTGTTTTTCATTTATGTTTTGATTGTGTAGTTTTAGTCCATGAATCTCTATTATAGTACCATTATGTCTAAAATTATAATCATGAAATAAATATCATATATATTCATTAAATGCATATTTTTACACTATAAATTTTACCAAATGAGCTGACAGAAGGCACTTGGATCAATGCTGGATCTTTCAATCTTCATTTTGAAATTTGAATTTGAAATTACGTGTTGGAATATTTATATGTTTTGTAGTTGTAAATTCATGGATGGTTTTGTTGTAGGGTTTCTATTTTAACCCTAAAAATGGATTATTAAAAAATAAAAAAAATAGATTTGGAGGCATATTTAGAATAATAAATTAAAGGAAGACATGAAAAATGAATCACATCATATCATGGAGCTGTTAGTATATATGTATGAACGAGCGACCATATCATTTTTAATAGGTGGAAGGGTAAGAAGGTAAATGATATTATATATTTATATAAAAATAATTAAATATTAAATATCAAAAATATAATATTATTTCATTCGGATCCATCATTATTACTAACCATAAGATGTGGTGATGAAAAATGAAATACATTATCTTTGTGAGGATTTAGTCTGCATGTACCCACAAACAATGTAGTCATTTTCCATTTTATGAAGAAGGAGATTAATAAAGGTTACTCTATATACATAATAAAATCTCAATAAAATCTAGATATAAATGTTGTAATGTCCCAACCTAGGATCCAATAAGTGCTTCCCTGAACCGTTGTGTCACATAGCCTCAAGCTCACCTCCCCATATTCCAGAGGGTGTGGAATTACAGTGAGGGTCTAAGGTGGTACAATGGGGAGACTATACTCTCATAATCAGAGTGTAGAATAATAGTGTAATAACATCAATTGATGTGAAAAGATATCAAATAAATGAATAGTAGTATATAAACATTTATTTTATAGAAATAATAATAATTCAATCCAAAGGCAATATCATATACAAGATCAGTATTTCATGTCTCTATACAAAATGGCAGGAAGTACATGGAAATAGACATCCAGTATAATACATGTATCAAAAGTACAAAATACCAAAAATAACTATTTATAGATAGTATCACATGCATAGCTCAGACATATTTCCCCTTTATCCTAAGAGTAATAAATCATTCATCATAAAGTGGGTTATTTCCCTGGTCCCAACTTGTATACATGAAGACTATTTGGGTACCCAATGGTGGCCCATATAGGGTGTCCGAAAAAACTCAATATACCACCACCAATAGTGTTTATAGTGATTCTGTTCATTGTATATATGATGAGAAGTGTGAAATATATAGAAGTAATATAAATTAATAATCAGGAGTAATACATTTAAATGTGATACTTTACATCCAACCAAGGCTCACTATAAATAGAAAATCATAAATAAGGTAAATTTATAAAGCCTTGAAAAACATCCACTATGGACTAATATGATTAATCCAGTGTCAAAACTACATGGGTCATATCCAAGATATAAAATTAACATGGAATCCTCATCAAGTCCGTGGATAATATCCATTGAAAACATGGTAAAAACATGGGTGGAGCCCAAGGATCATGTCCATAGAGCATGTCTAAGGTAGTCCAATAAAGTTAGATCTTGGGTGTAGAAATTTGACAAGTATCCAAAGTAATCCAGAGCCATGGAGTAGAATTGTATATGGAATCCAAATTACTAACAACCATATCATTTACCTATTTCATAATCACATACATTCCATGAGTTCATCCAACCCATTATGTGTTTTCAATTTAATCCATTTATCCATTCAAAATATTTTCATAACATACCCAAGGATGAAGGATCCCTTTCCTACTATCTCATTTAATTTATTAAGTTTCCCATAAAAATATAGAAATCACACACACACACTTGACGAGGTGATATATCATGGGATGGATACACAAAAAACTGATGGGTTGGTTTGGGTTGTGGTTTACAACCTTAACCATATAATGGTGCTAAGTGGGAAACCTTATCAAGGTTCCAATAATTTAATCCAGGAATTAAATTAATTTTAAGAGAAACATGAGAAGGTTTGGCTTATGACACAATAAAAAAAAGTTATAAAATAGTTATACTTTTAGGGAAAATGTATATAACACCTAACTTATTACCATGGTAGAATAATTGTCCAGTATTGGCTCTTAAATTGGATTGTATTGGAAGAAAAAGGTTGAATAATTGAATACCCCAAAAATAGGGCATATTAGCTTGCACCAAAATAGTGTCATCGATAGAAATGAAAATGATGAAATAAGTCTACGAATTGAAGAACACATGGAAAGTAATTCAAGGAGATGATAAAAAAGTTGATTCTGAGGCTAGATAGTGAATCGGAATCGAAGCCTTGGAGGAGATTCAATGGGGAGCACCAAATCGAAGGGGCTACTAGTCATTGGTGGAAAATAATAGAAATTGAGGGTTATATGGTTTTTAAGGGGAAAATTATATTTACCCCTTTTAAAACTGGGTTGCATGGTTTAAAACCATTGTTGGAAAAATAGTGCACCAACTATGCACCCCTCTCAGCCTCAATACCCATCTTTTATGGTTTTGGTGCATAGATAAGAAAACTATGCACCAACCATGCATTGTTCCTCTGCTAAAAATTGCATATGGTTCACTTGGGTGAGTGACCATGGATTCATTGTTTCATCAAACAATAAATCCATAGATAGATCCTTAGACCACCCTACATGATTAGTTGAAATTGTGTGGACTAGTCTACACACTTTCTACTAATAGTGCAGCCTAGCTACATCGTCCAAAATTGAGCCTTTGGGCTTTATAAAATCCACAAAGACCATTGAAACTCCCACGACCTCATTAGGAATTCTGATTAGGTAAAAACTAATGAATTAAAAAAAATTAAAATGATCCATACATCAGAGAGAAACCTAATATCTCACAGATGTTATTAAATCATCATGGTTAACACATAATTGAAAGAGGTATATGAATAAATAAAATAAAAACATTCGTTTTAGAGAAATAACTCTTCTTCAGAAAACCTTTATTATCTTACACCTTAATCCTTCTAAGGATGGTATTTTTATCAAACCAAGACCTATAGGATGTAGGGATAGATGTTAGGAAAGGATTTTGGTAGGTATTTTCTGATTCAAGATTTCCTTTAAGTATGGACAAGAGATGAGAGGTGGATTAATTTAATAAGTGAAGGAGAAGACACACTTTGAATTTTTCAAAAGATTAAAATAAAATTTTGTATTACTCGTGAAAAATAGATCTAAAACGACTCAAAATCTTATATAATATGAGATAAGGATGAAATATGACTTAAAAATAGGATTTATAATAGGTTTTAAGTAATTTTTAACTCTAATCAATTTAGTTTTGAAGATTTTCACCCATATTAAATCTTACTGTGGTGATAGACATTTTACCAAATTTACTATTCATAATGTAAAAATGATAGTGCACTCAATAAAAAATTTAAAAAATATTATGATAAATATGGATTACATTTTATTAAACTTAATTTTTATAAGTATGAGATATTAATTTAAATATAAACCCTAAAACCCTAATGAAAAACAGTTTTCTATAAAAATTCCTTTTAAAGTATTAAAATTATTTTACAACACAATAAAGGTTAATATTGATTATAATGGAATTAAATTTATTATTATAAATAAAAATACAATTATTTGTATTCAAAATAAAACCAAAACTAAAAGGAACCTTATAAATACCTGATTAAAAGATAATAATAAAAAATAATTTTTATTTGAACAAAAACATTACTTAGATTTAAAAAATGTTACTCATATATTTATATGTTAAATATTATATATTTTAGTGAATTATATTACTTAGTAAAGATAAATTTATTACAAATTTTTTCATAAACCATAATTTTAATCTTAAATCATTATAATGTCATAAAAGTGATAGTTTTGTAAAATTTGTATTTTTAACTATTCACCAAAAAATAAAATATTTATAAAAAATAAAAAAATAATACTATTAAAATTTTGACATGATGAATTAAAAAATTATATTAATTTAATTAAATTATATTTATAAAATTTATAAAATTATTTTTAATTAAATTATTGAATAATGTTATGTGCATTATACTATTGTTTCTTTAGAAATAAAAGTTTACTTACAATAATTGAATATCAAGTGTTACATTATTCTATCCATAAAAAATTTCATCCCAAAAACTTCTATAATGTCACATAATAGTCGGATGTGGATAATTATTCATCATACCTTCTTTAAGTTCCCACATCGCCTCTTCTATCATATGATTTTTCCAAAGAACCATTACAATTTGAGTTATTTGATTCTGAAAAACATGATCTCTAGCACCAAGAATATGGATAATATTTTCACAGTAAGATATATCTAGTTATAAATATATTTCCTCATAGGTTATCTCAAGAGTTAGTTGTAACGACCAAAGTTTCATTAATGGAAAATCCCTCTTGATCCAGTTAATTGTCTCTTTATAAAAAAAATGTTTTTATAAGATGTCAACTTCTTTGGTTTTACAATAAGAGTTGTGACCATTACTTTTATAGCCGTTGAACAGTGATCACATGATTAGTATAAATATAAGTCTTTAACAAACCCAATTTTACTCAGACAAAGGAAGCGATGGCCTCATCCAGTAGAATTGCCCCATACGAAGCCCATTTATCGGAGCTCGGAAAAGAGGTGGCATCCTTGGGCTTCGCCCTTGACGAAGACCAAGATGAGCTTCATTATGTCAAGCTCGAACGTGACCGTCTACGGGAAAAGTGGAAGTTGGTAGAGATTACTACTCGGGCGATGTTATCTGAGCCACCCGAAGAGTCTGTCACCATCGTACACCTTACCCTTAGGTCTTATGCGGCCGTTTTAAGGGGTTATGTAACAAATAAGTAGTACTATGTTCATGTACATTATTTTTTTTTATATAATAATGAATATAATTTCTAGTCATTTTTGATACATTGTAAATAGTTTTTAAAGTAAAAATGGTGTTTTTAGTTATTATTTAATTAAGAATTGAATTTTATTAAATTAAGGGATTTTTGAATTAAATAATATTTTAATAAAATATTATTATTACTATTAAATTAATTTTTATTAAATATAAATGATCTTATAATTTTATTAATGCAATTAAATTTTTTGTTAAGGTTTGAAGGCCATTTCTGTCAAAACCCGTGAATTTTCGATAAATGTTAGTTTTTATTTTAAAAGTGAAAATTAACATATTTAGAAATTTTTTTAGATAAAATAAATGTCATTTCTTGAATCAGGATATCGAAATTATCCATCGTTGAATTTTTCATAATTTTATGAGACAGTCAAATTTTTGGGTAAAAATTAAATACCGTTTAAATATATAATGTGTTTTATGACATCATAATGACCCAAAGATGATTTAATAAAATAATATAATCCTTATGTTCGGCCAATATATGTTTTACCATTAAAATAAAGTGATTTTGGTTTTGTTTTACTTACTTTTCAAAGCATTAATGAACCCCTCAAGACTTATTCAACACTTTGCCTTTTTAAATTAATTTCCATGGGAGTGTGACTCACCTCCACATAAGCAACCTTATTATTTTACTAAGTTAAGACCTTGGACTGGTAAAATATTGTTTTCCTCTTTCCTTTTCCAGAAACCATGGGAAAAAACCATGGTATGGTTTGTGGTTTGGATTAATTTAATATATGGGGTCCCAAACCTAAAATAATAATTTATTCTGTCACCTTTCCTATATAAACCCACCCAAGCTCCAACTTCCTCCTCACTAAAATCCTTTGGAGTTCGTCCAACCTCTGCCCTACTCTCTCTAGAATCCTCTCAAGGTGCCTCAAGCTCCTAAGAAGCCTCTCACAAGCCTCTCTTTAGCCTTTGGAAGCACACTTCCAAGTAAGGGTTTTTTTCTTCCTTTCTCATTTTTTTGTCAATTTTCTTTAAGTTGTATTGCCCTTTTAATTTTAATTATGAATGTTGGGGTATGGTTTTTCACCTCCCCCATACTTCCCTCTTATTTTTTGAATGATGGGAGACCCCTTTCTCTCTCATTTAATGCCTCCCATGTACACACATTACTATGCCGAAATTCCGAAAGGAACTTCTCTCTCTTCTTTTACATTTAAGCAATACTTTTGTATCATGAATCTAAATTCCATTTCAATTGTTGGGACATGTATCTATATTACGTCCTTACTTTCCATTACATGTAAATATGATGAGTAACCCCTTTCTCTCTCATCAACCTTTTTTATGAATTCTTATGTCACGCCATTACGTTGCCGAAATCATACCGATTTTCTAAGCCAATGTCATTGTGTAGTGAATACCATGCCCATTTCTCCATCAAGGGTATTCACCTTTATGAACATTTACTTATTGATTGTAAAGTTTCATGTATGAATTCCACATTCCTTTTTCGTGGAATAAATGATTATGTTTTATGAATCCATGTTTTATGATCCATGTGGCACACTTATGCATGAAATGAAATGTTTAAGAAGGGTGCGCCCTTACAGTGCTCCAATGCATTGGGTAAAGTATAGCATCATGATACGTCCTGTGAAATGAGTGTTAAATCATGCTAATTCAAGTGAAACTATGGTTTACTCATGCTTCATGTGCAATGTGGGTTTACTCATGCTCCATGTGCAATGAGCCCTGGCTCATGCTAATTCCATGTTAAGTGTTGTTGCCATATTTCCATGTTATAATTATGATGCTTTATCATGCCTTTATGTTCATGTTTCTTTTATTATCTATTGATATGCCTATTGTCTAACATGTATTGTACTCCTCATGTTATTCCATGTGTACTCCCTTACTGGGCTTTATAGCTCACCCTTTTCTTATGCATGTCCTCAGGTTATCCCATGCAATGCTAAGTACGAGGGAATGTAGTGGTCATGTAAATGAATTTTTCAATAAAGATATTGAATTTCATGTTTTAAGTTTTTATGTAATGATCCTAAGCCCAAAAGACACTAAACCTCTCGATCTTCTTTGTTGTATCAAGTGAAGTTTTATATAATAAAGTATGTTTAAGTTGTAATAAAAAGCAGGGTTGTCATAGTTGGTATCAGAGGATAGGTTTAGTTATTTTTGGGATTAGGAAAACCTAGTAAAGCCTTAGATACAAGACTAAGTATAATAAAAATATCCCTAAGTTTTGGTAAATACTAATTAAGTGGTTTATCAAACAAATACATCCCTGTCTGGATACGATCAGGTAGAGGCGGCTCTGGCACAGATGTATCCTAGGGGTAAAACCCGAAAACACCGTTTTGAGCTAGACTCGAACGGGAACTGGTGCACGACAATGGGCCTTGCTGAACTCTTGGTTACGACACTCCCAGGGGATATGTTTTGATAAATTCATAAGCTTATTATGAACCCTTATTAAGGGAATTTAAAAAAAATTCCCTATGAATATTTGTTAGAAAGTAGATCATGAAAATCCAAGATTGAAGCCTATAGACTCATGAGTTATGGAATGAAAGTTTATTTATAAGTCATCAAATTTTTTCTTTGGATTACCCTTTATGTGTTACCCCTAACTTTTCTTTTATTCCATCCAATGGCCGGTAATAGGAGGACTCGGGCTAACAACCGTTGTGAAGATCAGTGTGATGACTGTACTAATGAGATGCCCAATCCAATGGGAGCGGGAATCGCGAAATTTATCACGCTTATCTCTCAGCTAACTCAAGTTTTGAATAGAAAAACGGGTGAATAGGAACATACAAACCCCCCCTAAGAAGGAACAAGTTGCTATCGAGAGCTTCATGAGGCAAAGGCCTCCTACTTTTAGTGGATCATCCGATCCCACGATCGCTGAACAATGGATCAACTCCATTGAAAAGATCTTCTCCATCCTTCAATGTTCTGAACAAGAGAAGGTTCTCCTAACTGCTTATCGTATGGAGGGTGAAGCTGATCAATGGCGGACCTTGATCAAAAAATATGAAGCCTGAGGAGGAGATCGAGGATTTGGAATGGAAGGAATTTTGGAAGATGTTTTTTGATAAATATTTTCCACGCACCCTCCGTCTTAAGATGGAAAGGGACTTACTTTCCCTCAAGAAAAAAGATGAATAATCTGTGGGAGAGTACGAGGAAAACTTCACAAGGCTTGCACGATAGGCTTCCGACTTCGTCGTGACCCCCGAATGCAAGGTTGACCGCTTCTTTGGTGGGCTGAAGCCTAGCTTGCGGAAAGCATTAGAGATCCGTGACTTCGACAACTATGAGGAAATTGTCTGATGTGCCCTCAAGGTCGAAATGGAGATTGGATAATCACAGGGGTATCATGGGGAAAAGAAGCGTAAGGTGGACTTCAAGGCTGGTGGTCTGATGGATAAATCCAATGGCGCTAAGAAGTTCCAGCACCCCACTTGCCAAAAGTGCGGAAAGAAGCACCCTGGAAATTGCCTTAAGGGGACGAGAAAATGCTTCAGTTGTGGAAGAGAAGGGAACCTAGCTTTTAACTGTCGGCAAGAAGGACCTACGACTGCGACATAGGAGAGGAACGCTCCATTCGAACCTCAACATGTTGTTCAATGCTAAAAATGCAAAGAACCAGGTCATTTTGCAAATCAGTGCCCTAATCCAAGGGTTATCGGAGGCAACCAACAACCTCCAAGACAGCAAGGAAGAGCTTTTTCCATCACTTCTGCCGAAGTAAACCCCAACAACGAAATGGTGACAGGTACGCTAGTTATTCATTCAAGAATAGCGAACGTACTTTTTGATTCAGGTTTTACGCATTCTTTTATATCCTGAATGTTTAGTAGAACAATCCCAGCACCACCACAAATCATGGAAGTAAAGATGTCAGTGAGTACGACAAATGAGGCAATCATTGCATCCCATGAATATAAGTCCTCCCCTGTTATAATCTGTGGATTTAATTTTCCGGAGAACCTCATCATACTCCCTCTAGTGGAATTTGATGCAATTCTTGGCATGGATTGGCTTCCCTTATATAGAGCCAACATAAATTGTCGGTAGAGGGAAATCACCCTCCATATGGAGAATCGAACCCCGATTCTTTACAAGTGTCAGGAGGAAGATGAATCTCCTTTAGCTCCATCATCTTAAGCATGGATATTACTGCCCTATGAGCATGAATATCTGGCTCAGATGATTGAGTTCAAAGAAGAAACCATCCTTTAAGAAATGCTTATTGTGAGGGAATTCACTGAAGTGTTTCCCGAGGAACTGCCTGGTCTTCCTCCTAGAAGAGATGTTGAGTTCTCAATTGAACTTATACCTGGGGTGTTACCAATATCCAAGACTCCATATAGAATGGCTGTTGTTGAGTTTGAAGAGATGAAGAAACAACTTCAAGAGAATCTAGATAAAGGGTTTATACGCCCAAGTGTTTCACCATGGGGTGCACCATTCCTCTTCATCAAGAAGAAGGATGGGTCAATGCGGCTTTGCATCGATTATCGTGAACTTAAAAAAATCATGATAAAGAACAAGTATCCTCTCCCAAGAATTGATGACTTGTTCGATAAGTTGTGTGGAGCACAATACTTCTCCAAGGTGGACTTGCGGTTGGGATATTATCAAGTAAGGGTGAAGAAGGAAGATGTCCCCAAGACTGCTTTTCGTACAAGGTACGGGAACTATGAATTCATAGTAATGCCTTTAGGACTCACCAATGCTCCAGAAATATTCATGGACTTGATGAATAGAGTCTTTAGAGATTACCTTGGCAAATTTGTGGTAGTCTTTATAGATGATATTCTAATATACTCCAAAACTAAGGAGGATCATGAGGAGCATTTATGAACTGTACTAGAGACTTTGCACAAGGAGAAGCTCTATTCAAAGTACAGTAAGTGTGAGTTCTGGTTGAAGGAAGTCTCATTCTTGGTCCATATAATCACAAGCAATGGGATATCTGTGGATCCCTCCAAAACAGATGCAATTGAGGGATGGCCGAGGCCAACATCGGTAACGGATATCCGTAGCCTCTTGGGGTTAGCTGGATATTATCGAAGATTTGTGAGAAATTTCTCATGATTTTCCAACCCTCTTACCAAGCTAACTCGAAAGGGAGTAAAGTTTTCTTGGAGTGATGAATGCGAAGAAAGCTTCAAGGAGTTGAAAAGGAGGCTTATCACTGCGCCTGTGCTCTCTATACCCACAAGTGGGGAACTTTTTGTGGTATTCAGTGATGCCTCAAAGAAGGGATTAGGCTATGTAACGCCCCGACCCCAGCTACCCAGAGTCGGTGCATTACTTCGTAACATTGGCTTGATCACAAAAGATCAAGCCTCGAAAGACTGATTAGTTTAGTAGCCTTGGAAACACTAGATAAATTCATAAATGTTACATTACATCATAAAGGGAAAGTCTACAATAACAAAGTCTCCATAGTCCACACTCATATCCTCTTCTGACTATACCTGCAGGCCATTCCTAAAATACTTCTTCACATCCGGGAAAATATTAAAACATTGAAAGGGGTGAGCTCAGATGCTCATTAAGGATAACAATATTGCGGAAGCTTTCATAAATAAACATAAATATTTAAGGCAATGTATAACTAAAACAAAATCCTTTTAAACTTGAACTTTAGCATAACATGGCAAAAGTAAAATGAAATAATTCCATTTAATTACTCACATGGATATTCTAATAGTCGAATAATCACATGAAATATAAATAACCACTTTCATAATGATGGAATGCATAATGCCAGACTATCATAACCATGTAGCCAAGGCCTCGTGCCAAGACCACAAATAAGATTTTGTCAAGGCCTCGTGCCAAGACACTAGTTTGTCTCATGAGACCTACCGATGCATCGAGGAGCTATAGCGGGCTCCACCCGTCACTTATTAAGTCCAATGCATTCCTCATATGAATAGGTTTAAACATATCATAAACCACAACATAATCATATCACATAAAATATGCATAAAGGAAACATAACATTTACACATTTCAATCACAAGATATAAATACAACACATTGATATAATAATAAGACTTTCAAAACCATTTTCAATACCAAAATAAAAGAAAATTCAAACTTGATATTTATTTTTCATTTAAAAAAATTTATGGCTTGTAGAGGAAGCTGAAACCCAAATAATGGCCATGGCGGCGGAGAAGTCGTTTTCGCCGCATACGTACGATAAGAAAAACATTCCTTTTTGTCGTTTAGTAAAACACTTCATATAAAAATATTCCTTTTGAATAAACATAAAAGTCAAAGGGGTTTATACACCGTATAAAAGAAATTTGTGTATAAAACAAAATATGCCTCAATGAAAAGAGATTGAGATGAAGTCCTTACAAAGATCATTTTTAAATTAAAATAGATCTATTATGTGTATTCATTATATGTACACATAAAGAAATTACAAATACAATATAGGACATAATAATATCATGACATAATTTGAAAGTAGGAGATTAACCCAGAGATTGGAAATTGGGTTAAGAAATTCCCTTACCTCATGTCCGAATTGACTCGACCACTCCTTAACCTCCGGAATAATAAACTATAGTTAATCTATACCTTCTTAAGAACCTTTTCAAGTTCATTATTCCTTTTATATCACTTATTACCGTGTTATGTAATTATTTAAGTTAATAACAGTCGTTTTGTCGATCGTTGGTACTTGAGTCAAAAATAAACTTCTTATGATTACAAGTTGTTCATGTGGTGAAATATCCATTATATCCAGAATTATATTCATGATATAGATATCATATATCTCATATATATCCAGTATATACATGCATTTATAATATTCCATAACGTTTAGAGGTAATAAATGAAATTCACCGTTCATGGAGACGGTAAGCCGTACGTACGCATCAACACTACTTTCATTTATATTTTGTATTTAATGGAATGAAGTTATAATTATATAAAGGTACAATATAATTCCAGTATAATATAATGTATAATACCATTTAATCCATCCTTTATACATCCCACATATGGTATTAACGATTCAAATCACTTTGAGGGGGGCGGTAGTCCGCACTTCCTAAAATGAAATTATCGCGTTTACCCATAATGGAAATCACAAAGTATGCCACAAATGAGAAATACAGAAGCATAAGGAGAACATAAACATAATATATATATCATATATAAAAATAGTTTCATCAAAATGGCCACCATTAGAGGTGTTAAAAGAATATTTAACAATCATCGTTTCGTGAGGCAGAAATTCACCATCCACAGAAACAGTGTGTTCTTTAACCATTAGGTGTAGGTGTGTTTAAGTGTAGCTTGAATCCTTCTTATAACAACATATTAGTATATTGAGGATACTGTTGTTGTTACAAAAGAAATGAATAAAAAGAGTTTAGGGGGTTGGAGAAGAAAAATAAAATAAAAGAACACAAGAGAAGACATTACCTTAAAATCGGGTAACTCTTTTGATTTGAGCCAAAGGATTCCTTGGGAAGAATTATGCCCAAAGTGAGGCTTCTAGGAGTAAGGGAGGGAAGTTTGGAGAGTATTTGGGCAGAGTTTGGATGAGCCAAAATGATTTTAAAGTTTGAGTAAGGTGGTAGTGGTGGGGGCCTTTTATAAGTGGTGAGGAGGGGCACTCTTGGAAAGTAATGAAATATTACTTTATTATACAATGCTTTTCGGATTCTAAAGGTCCCACACTTCTATAATTCTAGGATAAGGTGATAAGGGTTCTAAATATACCCATCCAATAGGTTTTGGAAAAGTGTAAGCCTTGGATTTTACATTATCTTTTAATTTTATTTAAATCATTAATTAATGAGGTAATCGCTGAATCATCATGGTGTCATAAATAATTTAATTTATTTAATGTCTAAAAATTATAAAAAAAATATCATGATGTATGAAATATTTTTATCTTTATAATTAATATTTATAGTAAAAAATATTACTTGTATAACCCCATTTAAAAATTGTTTTAGTAAAACAACTCTTGTTTGTGACCTTTTTATTTTAACATTAAATAAAAAGTTATTTATGTACTTTTCCTACCAAAGTGGCTCCATGGGGTCCCCAAGTTGACCCATGGATTGTATTGGTCGTCCATGACACATCCAATAGTGGTTGGACAATTTTAAGGGTCATTCCATATTTTTATAATACTATTTTTACCTTAAATTTCACAAATTACCTTTAATCGCGATTAATTAAACTTAAAAGTTACTATTCACCAAAAAATTATTTTAATCCCATTGAACCACATTTTACTTCCTAATGACAACCATGTATGTCGGATTTTTGAAAATCAAAACACAGAAGTGGTAATGATTCATTTAAACAAAAAATCAGTTTTTTAACTACCACTTAGTGGTTTCACTATCCATCAAAAATTGATGTTTTTAAGAACAATGCCAAAATTTAACCCTAAGATATAATTGATATTCTGAATTCAAAAATGATGTATTTTTAAAAAATTCCAAACATATAAGTTGGATTAATTAATTTTATAATTAATTCCCGTTGTCACAACAAATAACGTGTTTTTGAGAAACAATATATATCAAAAGATTGACAATTGTTTATGTCCAATTTCAAAGTGAAATTAATTATAATGAACACCATTGGATAAAATGGAAAAAATATATTCTAATTATACTTTAAAACCACACAATAGTATAATTTATCACTGTAAATTATTTGGATTAAAATTTTTTTTTAAGTATTTTTCACTATTCATAAAAAATAGAAGTTCTCAGAAAATTACAAAAAATTCAACTTAGGATAATTTCGATATTCCGAATACAAAAATGAAGTCCATTTTGAAATATAAAATTTATATAATATCAAAAGTGGGTATTACTATTCATAACGACTACTTTGATTAGTTGCGGTGTGTTAGAACTCAAAGTTGCGTACAATGCAAGCTATTGCATTATTCAAAGAGAAGTGTACCGTGGAAGCTTGGGGTGTTACATTCTCCCCTCCTTCAATAAATTGCGTCCTTGGAATTTGAAAATGTTCTTTGAAAATAAAAGGTTGAAAATAGAAAATACCTTTGTGGAAAACCCACATTGGAAATATGGTTAATAAGAATATAACATTAAAAGAAAGAAAGATAAGTACAAAGGTCACCCGAGATAGCCCATACTAGGATTCTATGAAAATATGGATATGGAGGAGAAACAAACCATCAAGGTCTGATGGAGAGTTGTAGAAAATAGGATTAGGAGAAAGTTAACCATAAGAAAGTCACAAACTTGTGATTGGTTGAACGATCATTGAATCCCCAGTTGGAAAAGTTAACCGACAATGTTTTTGTTTTAAGTTACCTTTTATAAAGTTGAGGAATTTATTTAGGAGATTTACTAAGAACGTAAGGGAATATACATACTTTTCATGTAGACTTTCATTCTTTAATAAATTTTTACAACAAACCCATATTTCACTCTAATAGGTAATAGAACTCAAAAATACTCTATTTATCCTAATTGTATATGGTTCCAAATATTAACACATACCATTTAGATTAGTAAAACTATTTTGTAATAACCAGGGACTTCCTATAGGCTAGTGGTAGGTAATAAAGGCCTGTCACACTATGGTTGTGGGTTCGATTCATGCAGCTTTATCCGACGCGACGGGTTATGCCCCACCCTGCAGGTTGTCCTTTTCCTAAAAATATAGTATTATAATATTCCAAAAATAATCTTCAGAAATGTTTTAACCTTAAAAAATACTATTCAAAGATCAAATTAATCAATCCCAACCTTTATAGTTATCCAAAATACCTTTGTCCAGACTTTCTCTAAAATGTCTCTTAATTCCAAAATCAATTTATCAGATTCCCCAAACAAAGTAAAGTTTCTCTTATTGTCACATCCTAAAAATATGATTACCTTCATCATATTAAAATCTTAATGAAAAGAACACGTACTGCAGTACAATCCTTATATATATCACATTATTCTTATAACCAGAATATAATCCTTGAGTCCAAAAGAACCAATACATTAATTATTCCGCTTCAACTGTAGTCACAGCAAAAGATTGGCCTTGATCCCTTGGCCTTTTCTGAGGTAAGTTTCCTTGACGCTTAGTACATTCATTTTCATAATGACCCATTTCTCTACAATTGTAGCATTCAACATTGATAGCCTCTTTCTTTCCCTTACAATCACTAGCTTGGTGGCCTTTTTTCTCCACATTTATAACAAAATCCCATTCCTTTTAGGCAAGTACCAGGGTGATTCTTCCCACAATTATCACATAATGGAAAATCCTTCTTTCCCTTTTTCCCTTTATCTATCTCTTGTCCCATCGTTCTCTTCTTCTCTTTCTTTACATTGTTGTCATATGACTTAGAGAATTCCTTTTCTATCTTGATAGAACACGAGACAATATCTTCATACGATGAGAAGGATTGTGATACTAAAGCTCGACGGAGAAATGGTTTTGACCCATCAAAGAAACGATCAATCTTACTTTTTGGGTTACGTATATAATCTGCATCATGCCTCGCTAACCTTGTAAAGTTAGCCTCATACTTTGCGACATTCTAATCCTCCTTCTGCCTCAGACTCAGAAATTGCCTCTCCATATCTGCTCGATGGTCATGTGGAAAGTATTTTTCTAAGAAAATTTCCTTAAACTCCATCCACTCCATACTTGATACTTCTTCATCTTCCTTTGTGTTTTGAATCAGCGACCACCATTGATCGGCATCTCCAGTGAGGCGGTAGACTGCCATGACAACCTTCTCCCTTTCGCTACTCCCCAAGGCGTGGAATATTTTCTCTAAGGAGTTTATCCATTTCTCAGCTACTAATGGATTTGTACCCCCACTAAATGTTGGTGGTTGTTGCCTCATGAAGCGGTCTAACATTGATCCTCCACGTTGCAGATCAGGGTGCTCCATACGAGTAAGGTTATTATTCATAACCTGAGTGAGTTGTCCCAGTATGGTAATAAGTTGATCAACACCAGTTGTATCTCCAGCTCCACAATAATTATCTTGAGCAGGAGGGCAATCCCTACACGGAGTGCGTGCATTGATACGGTTTCCATTCCTTCCACTAGGCGCCATTTCTAAACAATGGCATAAACTAGATTAGTTTATGAATCAAAATACATAATTCCATACTTATAAAATACTTAACATAAATTGAACTATTTATGGATATAATCCATAATCATAATAATGTTTTCTTTGAGGAATTATATACTAATAACCCTTCATAGTGGTTTGTAAAGAAAACGAGAATTATCCTAATAATATCCCCCGGGAGCGTCGTAACCAAAAGTGCAGCAAGGCCCTTTGTCGTGCACCAGTTCCCGTTCGAGTCTAGATCAAAGTGGTGTTTTTGGGTTTTACCCCTAGGTACATCTGTGCCAGAGCCGCCTCTACCTACTCGTATCCAGACAGGGATGTATTGCTTGGAAAAACTCACAAAATCTCTACAACAAAAAAATTCTAGGAAGTTCTTCTATACTAATCTTCAAAGTCTATCTTTGGGCTATGTGCTCTAATCAGAGTTTATCTAAATCCATCTTCCAAGGTTAGTACTAAACTACCTCTGATACCAACTATAACACCCTGACCCCAGCTACCCAGAGTCGGTTCATTACTTCGTAACATTGGCATGATCACAAACGATCAAGTCTCGAAAGACCGATTAGTTTAGTAGCCTTGGAAACACTAGATACATTCATAAATGTTACATTACATCATAAAGGGAAAATCTACAATAACAAAGTCTCCATACTCCACACTCATATCCTCTTCTGACTATCCCTGCAGGTCATTCATAAAATACTTCTTCACATCCTGGAAAATATTAAAACATTGAAAGGGGTGAGCTCAGATGCTCAGTAAGGATAACAATATTGCGGAAGCTTTCATAAATAAACATAAACATTTAAGGCAATGTATAACTAAAACAAAAGACTTTTAAACTTGAACCTTAGCATAACATGGCAAAAGTAAAATGAAATAATGCTTTTTACTTACTCACATAGATATTCTACTAGTTGAATAATCACATGAAATATCAATAACCACTTTCATAATGATGGAATGCATAATGCCAGACTATCATAACCATGTAGCCAAGGCCTCGTGCGAAGGCCACAAATAAGATTTTGTCAAGGCCTCATGCCAAGACACTAGTTTTCTCATGAGACCTACCGATGCATCGAGGAGCTATAGAGGGCTCCACTCGTCAGTTATTAAGTCCAATTCATTCCTCATATGAATAGGTTTAAACATATCATAAACCAAAACATAATCATATCACATAAAATATGCATAAAGGAAACATAACATTTCCACATTTCAATCACAAGATATAAATACAACACATTGATATAATAAGAAGACTTTCAAAACCATTTTCAATACCAAAATAAAAGTAAATTCAAAATTGATATTTATTTTTCATTTAAAAAAAGTTATGTCTTGTAGAGGAAGCTGAAACCCAAATAATGGCCATGGCGGCGAAGAAGTCGTTGTCGCCGCATACGTATGACAAGAAAAACATTCTTTTTTGTCGTTTAGTAAAACACTTCATATAAAAAAGATTCCTTTTGAATAAACGTAAAAGTCAAAGGGGTTTATACACCGTATAAAACAAATTTGTGTATAAAACAAAATATGCCTCAATGAAAGGAGATTGAGACAAAGTCCTTACAAAGATCATTTTTATAATAAAATAGATCTATTATGTGTATTCATTATATGTACACATAATGAAAGTACAAATACAATATAGGATATCATAATATCATGACATAATTTGAAAGTAGGAGATTAACCCAGAGATTGGAAATTGGGTTAAGAAATTCCCTTACCTCGTGTCCGAATTGACTCGACCGCTCTTTAACCTCCTGAATAATAAACTAGAGTTAATATCTAACTTCTTAAGAACCTTTTTCAAGTTCATTATTCCTTTTATATCACTTATTACCATGTTATTTAATTATTTAAGTTAATAACGGTCATTTTGTCAATCGTTGGTACTTGAGTCAAAAATAAACTTCTTATGATTACATGTTGTTCTTGTGGTGAAATATACATTATATCCAGAATTATATTCATGACATAGATATCATATATCTCATATATATCCAGTATATACATTCATTTATAATATTCCATAACGTTTAGAGGTAAGAAATGAAATGCACCGTTCATGGAGATGGTAAGCCGTACGTACGCATGAATGCTACTTTCATTTCTATTTTGTATTTAATGGAATAAAGTTATAATTATATAAAGGTATAATATAATTCCAGTATAATATAATGTATAATACCATTTACTCCATCCTTTATACATCCCACATATGGCATTAACGATTCAAATCACTTTGAGTGGGCGGTAGTCCGCACTTCCTAAAATGAAATTATCGCGTTTACCCATAATGGAAATCATAAAGTATGCCAAAAATGAGAAATACAGAAGCATAAGTAAAACATAAAAATAATATATATATCATATATAAAAATAGTTTCATCAAAATGGCCACCATTAGAGGTGTTAAAAGAATATTGAACAATCATCGTTTCGTGAGGCATAAATTCTCCATCCACAGAAACAATATGTTCTTTAACCATTAGATGTAGGTGTGTGTAAGTGTAGCTCTAATCCTTCTTATAACAACATCCTAGTATATTTAGGATACTGGTGCTGTTACAAAAGAAATGAATAAAAAGAGTTTAGGGGGTTGGAGAAGAAAAATAAAATAAAAGAACACAAGAGAAGACATTACCTTAAAATCGGGTAACTCTTTTGATTTGAGCCAAAGGCTTCCTTGGGAAGAATTATGCCCAAAGTGAGGCTTCTTGGAGTAAGGGAGGGAAGTTGGGAGAGTATTTGGGCAGAGGTTTTCCGAGCCAAAATGCTTTGAAAGTGTGAGTAAGGTGGTAGTGGTGGGGGCCTTTTATAAGTGGTGAGGAGGGGTACTCTTGGAAAGTAATGAAATATTACTTTATTATACAATGATTTTCGGATTCTAAAGGTACCAAACTTCTATAATTTGAGGCTGTGGTGATAAGGGTTCGAAATCTACCTATCCAATAGGCTTTGGACAAGTTTAAGCCTTGGATTTTATATTATCTTTTCATTTTATTTAAATCGTTAATTAATGAGGTAATCGCTGCATCATCATGGTGTCAAAAATAATTCAATTTATTTAATGTCTAAAAATTATAAAAAAAATATCATGATGTAGGAAATCTTTTTATCTTTCTAATTAATATTTATCGTAAAAAATATGGCTTGTATAACCCCATTTAAAAATTGTTTTAGTAAAACAACTCTTGTTTGTGACCTTTTAATTTTAACATTAAATAAAAAGTTATTTATGTCCTTTTCCTACCAAAGTGGCTCCATGGGGTCCCCAAGATGACCCATGGATTTTCTTGGTCGGCCATGACACATCCAATAGTGTTTGGACAAGTGTAAAGGTCATTACATATTTTTATAATACTATTTTTACCTTAAATTTCACTAATTACCTTTAATCGCGATTAATTAAACTTAAAAGTTACTCTTCACCAAAAATTATTTTAATCCCATTGAACCACATTTTAATTCCTAATGACAACCATGTATGTTGGATTTTTGAAAATCAAAACACAGAAGTGGTAATGATTCATTTAAACGAAAAATCAGTTTTTTAACTACCACTTAGTGGTTTCACTATTCATCAAAAATTGAAGTTTTTCGGAACAATGCCAAAATTTCACCCTAAGCTATAATTGATATTCCGAATTCAAAAATGATGTATATTTTAAAAAATTCCAAACATATAAGTTGCATTAATTAATTTTATAATTAATTCCCGCTGTCACAACAAATAGCGTGTTTTTGAGAAACAATATATATCAAAAGATTGACAATTTTTTATGTCCAATTTCAAAATAAAATTAATTATAATGAACACCATTGGATAAAATGGTAAAAATATATTCTAATTATAATTTAAAACCACTCAATAGTATAATTTATCACTATAAATTATTTTGATTAAAAAATTTTATTTAAGTATTTTTCACTATTCATAAAAAAATGGAAGTTCTCAGAAAATTACAAAAAATTCAACTTAGGATAATTTCGATTTTCCGAATACAAAAATGAAGTCCAATTTGAAATATAAAATTTATATAATTTCAAAAAGTGGGTATTAATATTCACAACGGCTACTTTGATTAGTTGTGGTGTGTTAGAACTCGAAGTTACGTACAATGCAAGCTATTGCATTATTCAAAGAGAAGTGTATCATGGAAGCTTGGGGTGTTACAAGCTGTGTGTTGATGCAGAATGATAAAGTGATATCCTATGCCTCAAGACAGTTGAAAATCCATGAGAGAAACTATCCAATGCATGATATAGAGTTGGCAGCTGTGATCTTTGCCTTGAAAGTATGGCAGTATTATCTCTATGGAGAGAAATGTGAGATATATACTAACCACAAGAGTCTTAAATATATATTCACACAGAAAGAGCTTAATATGCACCAGAGAAGATGGATAGATCTCATCAAGGATTATGACTGTTTAATACATTACCACCAACAAGGTGGCGGATGCCCTAAGTAGAAAGGATCCAGTGATTCTATCAATGATGATAATTGAGAAGGATCCTATATTCTTAGACTTGAAGAAGATGGATGTGGGAATCATAAAGAAGGGAACATCATAAATCCTTTCACAAATGATTGCTTAACCATCTCTTTTGGAAAGGTTAAAGGATGCTCAAAAGGATGATGTAGGAATTCAAGGAAAAGTGGAAGCTATCAAAATGGGGAAATCCTCGGAGTTTAATCTTAATGAAGAAGGAATTGTGCGGTTTGGGAAAAGACTATGTGTTCCATAAAGTCTGGAGCTTAAGAAGGAACTTTTGGATGATTCACATAGTTCAAATTTCCCTATTCACACAGGGAGCACAAATATGTATCGAGATCTCTGAGAAAACTTTTGGTGGGATAATATGAAGAAGGAGATTGCTAAATATACATCAAAGTGCCTGGGGTGTCAGCAAGTGAAGGCAGTGTGGTAGAAGTCTTAGGGGATGATGCAACCATTGCCCATAACAGAATGGAAATGGGAGAACATCACCATGGACTTTGTCACCGGACTTCCAAGGACATCCAAAAGCAATAATGCAATCTGGGTTGTTGTGGATCGTCTTACAAAGACTGTACACTTCACTAATATTCGAGAGGATTTATCTTTGGACCAACTGGCACAGATATATATCAGGGAAGTGGTAAGGTTGCATGGAGTACCACTATCTATTGTGTCTGACCGAGATCCAAGATTCACCTCTACGTTTTGGAAGAGTCTTCAACATGCTCTGAATACTGAATTGAACTTCAGTACGGCCTATCATCCTCAAACCGATGGCCAATCCGAGTGGACTATCCAAAAACTTGAGGATATATTGAGAGCGTGCTCAATGGATTTTAAAGGAGGATGGGATCAACATATTCCTCTAGTTGAGTTCTCTTATAATAACAGTTTCCACTCAAGCATCCAAATGGAACCATATGAAGCCCTGTATGGGAAAAGGTGCAGAACACCGACATGTTGGGATGAGGTCGGTGAACGTAAGCTGCTTGGACCAGAAATGGTCAAAGAAATGGTGGTGAAGGTGAAAACCATTCAGCATCATATCAAGACAGCCCAGAGTCAACAGAAGAGTTATATAGATAATCATCGACGATACCTTGAATTTAAAGTTGGAGACATGGTGTTTTTACGCATATCTCCATGGAATAAGGTCATGAGGTTTGGAAATAAAGGGAAGTTAAGTCCAAGGTACATCGGCCCCTTCGAGATTCTTGATCCTGTTGGGGTTGTAGCCTATCGACTAGCACTTCCACCTACTATGGACAAGGTGCATGATGTCTTTCATGTATCCCTCTTAAGGAAGTACATACCGGGCCCTTCAAATTTACTCTCTTCCAAGGTGGTACAATTGGAAGACGATCTTTCTTATGAGGAGCAGCCAGTGAAGATCTTAGATCGTAGAGAAAAAGTTCTACGAAATAAGACAATGCCCCTCGTCAAGGTGTTATGGAGAAACCAAAAGTTTGAAGAAGCAACTTGGGAGTCAGAGGATATGATGAAGCTGAGTTACCCACATTTGTTTTAGTGTGGGAAAAGGAAAATTTCGAGGGAGAAATTTCTTAAAGGGGGGATATTGTAACGACCCAAAGTTTCATTAATGGAAAATCCCTCTTGATCCAGTTAATTGTCTCTTTATAAAAAAAATGTTTTTATAAGATGTAAACTTCTTTGGTTTTATGATAAGAGTTGTGATCGTTACTTTTATAGCCGTTGAATAGTGATCACATGATTAGTATAAATATAAGGCTTTAACGAACCCAATTTTACTCAGACAAAAGAAGCGATGGCCTAATCCAGTAGAATTGCCCCATACAAAGCCCATTTTTCGGAGCTCGGAAATGAGGTGGCATCCTTGGGCTTCGCCCTTGACGAAGCCCAAGCTAAGCTTCATTATGTCAAGCTCAAACGTGACCGTCTACGGGAAAAGTGGAAGTTGATAGAGATTACCACTCGGGTGATGTTATCCGAGCCACCCCAAGAGTCTGTCACCATCGCACACCTTACCCTTAGATCTTATGCGGCTGTTTTAAGGGGTTATGTAACAAATAAGTAGTACTATGTTCATGTACATTATTTGTTTTTGTATATAATAATGAATATAATTTCTAGTCATTTTGATACATTGTAAATAGTTTTTAAAGTAAAAATGGTGCTTTTAGTTATTATTTAATTAAGAACTCAATTTTATTAAATTAAGGGATTTTTGAATTAAATATTATTTTAATAAAATATTATTATTACTATTAAGTTAATTTTTATTAAATATAAATGATCTTATAATTTTATTAATGCAATTAAAATTTTTGTTAAGGTTTGAAGGCCATTTCTGTCAAAACCCGTGAATTTTCGATAAATGTTGGTTTTTATTTTAAAAGTGAAAATTAACATATTTATAAATTTTTTTAGATAAAATAAATTTCATTTCTGGAATCAGGACGTCGAAATTATCCAACGGTGTGTTTTTCATAATTTTCTGAGACAGTCAAATTTTTGGGTAAAAATTAAATACAGTTTAAATATATAATGTGTTTTATGACATCATAATGACCCAATGGTGATGTAATAAAATACTATAATCCTTATGTTAGGCCAATATATGTTTTACCATTAAAATAAAGTGATTTTGGGTTTGTTTGACTTATTTTTCAAAGCATTAATGAACCCCTCAAGACTTATTCAACACTTTGCCTTTTTAAATTAATTTCCATGGGAGTGTGACTCACCTCCACATAAGCAACCTTATTATTTTAATAAGTTCGGACCTTGGCCTGGTAAAATATTTTTTTCCTATTTCCTTTTCCAGAAACCATGGGCAAAAACCTTGGGATGGTTTTTGGTTTGGATTAATTTAATATAAGAGGTCCCAAACCTAAAATAAAAAAGTATTCTCTCACCTTTCCTATATAAACCAACCCAAGATCCCACTTCCTCCTCACTAAAATCTTTTGGAGTTCTTCCAACATCTTCCCTACTCTATCTATAATCCTCCCAAGGTGCCCCAAGCTCCCAAGAAGCCTCTCACAAGCCTCTCTCTAGCCTTTGGAAGCACACTTCCAAGTAAGGGTTTTTTTCTTCCTTTCTCATTTTTTGTCAATTTTCTTTAAGTTGTATTGCCCTTTTAATTTCAATTATGAATTTTGGGGTATGGTTTCACACCTCCCCCATACTGCCCTATTATTTTTTTAATTATGGGAGACCCCTTTCTCTCTCATTTAATGCCTCCCATGTACAACCATTACTATGCCGAAATTCCGAAAGGAACTTCTCTCTCTTCTTTTACATTCAAGCAATACTTTTGTATCATGAATATAAATTCCATTTAAATTGTTGGGACATGTATCTATATGACCTCCTTACTGTCCATTACATGTAAATATGATGAGGAACCCCTTTATCTCTCATCAACCTTTTTTATGAATTCTTATGTCACGTCGTTACGATCCCGAAATCGCACCGATTTTCTAAGCCAATGTCATTGTGTAGTGAATACCATGCCCATTTCTCCATCAAGGGTATTCACCTTTATGAACATTTACTTATTGATTGTAAAGTTTCATGTATGAATTCCACATTCCTTTATCGTGGAATAAATGATTATGTTTTATGAATCCATGTTTTATGATCCATGTGGCACACTTATGCATTAAATGAAATGTTTAAGAAGGGTGTGCCCTTACAATGCTCTAATGCATTGGGTAAAGTATAGTATCATGATATGTCATCTGCAATGAGTGTTGACTCATGCTAATTCAAGTGTAACGAGGGTTTACTCGTGGTTCATGTGCAATGAGGGTTTACTCATTCTCCATGTGCAATGAGCCTTGGCTCATGCGAATTCCATGTTAAGTGGTGTTGCCACATTTCCATGTTATAATTACCATGCTTTATCATGCCTTTATGTTCATGTTTCTTTTATTCTATATTTATATGCCTATTTTCTAACATGTATTGTACTCCTCATGTTATTCCACGTGTACTCCCTTACTGGGCTTTATAGCTCACCCTTTTCTTATGCTTGTCCTCAGGTTATCCCATGCAATGCTAAGTACGAGGGAATGTAGTGGTCATGTAAAGGAAGTTTTCAATAAAGATGTTGAATTTCATGTTTTAATTTTTTAGGTAATGATCCTAAGCCCCAAAGACACTAAACCTCTCGATCTTCTTTGTTGTATCAAGTGAAGTTTTATGTAATAAAGCATGTTTAAGTTGTAATAAAACGCAGGGTTTTCATATTAGTTTTGGCATGTGATTCCATAAAAATGAGATATGGAATGCATAATTAACTTTAGAGAGGCTAGGTGTAATTTCCAAACAGTAATACATGACTCTAATTATTTCAAAAAAATTAAAAGGTTTGATGTAACTAGGACTTAGTTTACCTTAATTAACATATCTTATAACATCTTTTTATGAAGATACCTATAATAAAACATGATATCCCACTTAAAATTTTAAATCATTCCTTAGATTATCTAAAAAAAATTGTTTTCTACATTGAGATGTCTTACTATGATTTTGAATAGTCTTCAGTTTTACAATTTTCTCTTTAAAAAGATCGGGTCCTATAAATTCCTTTAACTAAATTCATCCCAACAAGTTGGAGTTTGAAACATCTTATCGTACAATGTTTCATACTATTACACTTTAATGTTTGAATGGAATCTATTATTATATTCCAATTCATCTAAAGTTAAATATTGATCCGAAACACCTTGAAAGTCAAGTGAGAATAACCACAACATTTATTCTAATGTTTCAACAGTACTTTCATAAAAAACCATCAATTTGAGGATGAAAGGATATTCTCAAATTTAGCTCGGTGTCGAGATCCTTTCGAAGACTCTTCAAGAATTTCAATGTATACCAACGATCCATCTCAGATATCATCAAAAGTGGTGCACCACAAAGCCTCAAAAATTTACTAGTTTAGAGTCAAGTGATGGTATCAATTAGAAGATCCTTCCTTATATTGAAAAAATGTGAAGACTTGGGATTGTGATCAATAATAACCCATATGAAATCATTCTTTCTAGGAGTCTTTGGTAATCTAGTAACCAATCCCATAGTAATATCATCCCATTTCCACAATGTAATATGAGGTGGTTTCATGATTCTTATAAGATATTTTCTCTAAACCTATTACTATAGAAAAACAAAGTATCTTGATATACAGTCTTTAATTTCCTATTTAATATTATCCCACTAAAAGTGTTCCTTCAAATCCTGATAAATTTTGGGGCTACCAGGTTGTATAGAGAAATTTGAGTTATGAGATTCATCTAATAATTTTATTTTTAACTCGAAGACTGATTAAACACATAGCCTTTTTAAATTTCAATATACCATCATCATAGTTAAAGTCTACATACTTCCCATCATTCACAATATTTATTTTGTTTTCAAAACCCTTATCACCCAACTAGGAACTTTTTATTTTCTCCAATAAGAATGGGTTTTCAATTATTTAGAATAGATGTGATGTTTCCCATTCCTGAAGGATTTCAAAATAAAAATGTACTAAATCCAAGAATATATGATCTTTTTAATCTTAATTTTATTCAAAATTATATGATCTTTCATACTTAATTGAGTAACCACTGTATTTTTCTTTCTTAGGTTATACTGTATTGAGAAATCATAATCATTGATTAGTTTGAACTATAACCTTTTCCTCATATTGAGTTATTTATATGAGAAGATTTATTTCAAAACATTGTGATATGTATATATTATAAATCTTTCTCTATAAAGGTAATTCCCCCACATCTTCAGTAAAAATATTATGGCTTCTAAATAAAGTTCATAGGATAGATAATTATATTCATGAATCATTAACTTCCTTGATTCATAGGAAAAAACATAATCATTATGCATAAGGAAAAATCCAACTACTTTGATACAACACTATATATCAAAAATCTATCACATCCCAATGGTAAATCCAATATGTGTTCATTCACTAATATCATCATTAAAATTTCAAAAAATTATTTAAATTATTCTTACTATATAAACTTGACCCCATTACGTGTCAACATGGTTAATGGGTTATCTAATTAGGATTTTTTTTGATCAAATAGTTAGGAGTAGCCTTATAATCTAAGGAAACTACATACCTCAGTTATATTGATTGATTGTTTCTATTCCATAATTACTATTTTACATGAAGGATAAACTTATATTCCATCCAAGTGACAATATGGTCATGAAAATAAACTTCATAAAAATATAATTTACATTTTATAAATTTTCCATATAACTCCTTTTTCTCTAAGAGTCATATGAAGGATTCAAAAATGACTATTATAAACATCATAAAATTTAGTGTATTCCAAGATATCATAAAAAACACAATGAAATTATCCTAATAATCCTTGAATAATTTGTTCATCAGATTCAAAAAAAGGGTGCATTATTCAATCCAAAGGGTACTAAGTTCACAATGTTCATAACTCATATAAAATGTTGTATTTGGAACATCCCCATTCTTTAATTACAGTCGATGATACCTGAAATGAAGCTCAACCTTTGAAAAATATCAAGATCCTTTAATTTTATCAAATAAGTAATTAATATGGGAAGGAGATACTTTTTCTTTATATTATTGGAATTGATTTCCCCATAATATATGCAAAACCTCATGGAACCATATTTCTTCTTAACAAAATTAATAGGGGATTACCATTGTGAAACACTGGGGAATATAATTCCCTTATCACACCACTCATGTAGTTGTTTCTTTAGTTACACTAATTCAACTATAATCATATTATAGGGAGTCTTAGATATAATATTTCCATAAGGGATGATATCAATGGAAATATCAACTTCGTACTCTGGTGGGTTTCCATGTAGTTCTTCAAGAAACACATAAATTCATTTCTCCAAAGTACATCCACAATTCTAATGATAAATTTTCCATTAATTGGTTGAGTCTTCCATTATTCTCTAATAATTTCTTTAAGGAGAGATACTGAAGGTGGATTCAGACATGATTTTGATGATGTAATTCCCCCTTTGAAGATGAAGTATTCTATATATTGATAACAAATTTTAATCTACTTCTCTTTGTAATAAATTTTCATATTATAATTTGAAAAAAAAATCCATGCCAGGATTATATCATATTCAATATTATGTATAATGATAAGATTTACAAATATGTTATGTTTATGTATCATAATATGAATTGAATAACATATCCTTATTATAGAAATATTTCCTATGAAAGTCTTGATTGAAAATTACCTACTTATGGTGATAGGGAAATATCTATTTTTTCATGCAAAACCAGGAAGATATAAAAAAGTACAAAGATCCAGAATCAAATAAATCATTAGCTAAATTTGATGCTATGATAAGCATACCAACCACTACATCTTTAAGATCTTCATCCTCAAATGTAGTGATCACAGAATCTTGAAATTTCTCCCTTGAAATTTTCTAAGGAAAATTCCCTTGATGCTTAGGGAATTCATTTGAATAGTTCCACATCTCCTTATAGTTGAATCATTAATCATTGGAAACTTATTTCATACAATTTTAACCACAAACATTATGGTATTTCAATATATACTCAAAGAAAAATCCCACTATTGGAAAGTATGTTCTGTTGTGTTTATTTCCATAATTATTTCATGTTGGAAATTTTATCAGTCTCTTCTATATATTTGATATTTTCCCATTTTCCGAATACTCAAATCCCCACTTCTTTTCATTTTTCCCTGGAAAACATAATACATGGATAATTACTTATCTTTCTAGATGGAACTGGATACTATATCCTATTATATTGAAAATTTATGAGTTACTAATTCCCTTTGATGTCCTGGATTTATCCCATTAAATAAATGATCTATTTTTCTCCATGGATTACATTTATAATTTTTAGTATGAGTTTCTAACTTTATAATTTCAGCTTCATATTTAATAATATTTTCTCCTTTCATTTTCATTAGATTGAGGAATTCTCTCTTTATATTAACTCATTTATCATGAGGATTTTTTTTCAAATAATATATTCTTGAAATTCTTCCACACCATTCAATTTATTTCCTCCAACTCCTTAGTGTTATAAATCAATGAGCACTATTGATTATCATCTCTTGATAATGATTAACCAGAACTATAACATTTTCTTCTTTTTATTCACAAAGCGATAAATATTTTAGTTATATACTTGATCTATTTATAATATTTTAATGGATTTATAGTTCCACTGAATAATGTAGGATTCTATCAGGTGAAGTGGTCTAAAATTATTGCACCATGTTCTGGTTATGAAGGCTTATTTATACCAGAAAAGTTATTGGTCATAATCTTAGATTGTTCACTAGATATAGTTATAATTTATTCATCTCTATTCGTTGGATCATATTCATTTTATTATCTAGGAGGGGAATAACTATATATATTACTTGTGTTGATATAGTTTTCATTCCTTCCACTAGATTTAATTTATTAACTATATCATATACTGAATTATTTCTTAATATTACAAATTTTAAATCATAGTATATGATTCTAATTCCAATGTAACACTTAACATAAACTAAAAATTTATGAATCACTAATATCAAGATAATAAGATTAGTATATTTGGGAATATCTTCAAATCATAAAAATATTTACAAATATTTCATAATAGATTGTAAAGAGAATGTAAATAAACAAAATCATATCCCCTATGAGTGTCTAGCCTAGTTTTTAGCCATATACCCACTAATCATACACATGTGATGATTGAGTTAATACC
Source organism: Viscum album (assembly GCA_963277665.1). NCBI lineage: Eukaryota > Viridiplantae > Streptophyta > Magnoliopsida > Santalales > Viscaceae > Viscum > Viscum album. The sequence goes on from OY728133.1 coordinate 1,061,130,338, forward strand.
AAATTCTCCCATTTTAGATTTTTTACCCTTGGGTGTAAATGTTCCATATCCTCATCAACTCACCCGTATCCATACAAGGTTGTATTTTTTAGGAAAACCATAAAATCCTAACTATACAAAATCTTTGTAACATTATCCTATAATTAGACTTATCCTTTGAGTCTGTCTAAGGGTTATTTTCTCTAATATATATTTTCCTAAATCTATTTTCCAAGGTTTTTAATAAACTTACTTCAATGTAAATAGTAACAACCTATCTTCTATAACGCAGAGATAGTTTTTAATTTACTATATTGGCATGAAATACAAGTGATAACATCCCAAAGGATTGAATTGTTTAGAATTCTTGGTAGATTAGATAGATAAATGATCTTCACATTATATCTAAAAACATGAAATAAAATATAAAAATTATAGTGCATACTTCATTATTTCATTTAGTAAATTCCTAAAATCCTTCTATACCGACTAGTTTAAAATAGGGGGTTCTACATCCTTTTTTTTATATTTTTAATTTCTGTTACATAGGGACATTACTGTAAGTGACATTGTGAATATGTTTTTCACATTTATTATAGTTAAATGAAATGAAAAATATATTTCATGTCATTTTTTTAAAACATTGACATAGAAATCAGTCAAAAATTTCTAGATGGAAAGGGGTTTTTGTGTTAATTATTGCATAGTTGACCTGAAAAACCATTTATCTCATTTTTTATTTAAAATAAATTATGTGGTAAAATATATTCACATTGATTATACAATAAACTGAATGAAAAAACCATTATTTTAATAATTACTTTCCACATTTGTTACTCTATTAAATAGAAATACATGATATATATGGTAGAAAACTGCATAATTCAAATGAAACCAAGAGATGGAAACATAAAGAATAAAATTCAACACCATTAACATTGTAGTTTCATTATATTTAATATAGTATTTATTGATATTCATTTTATTTTGTATAAATAACACGTGAGGTAACCAAATATGTGAATTATGAGGAATTTTAAATTATGGATGATTAATCTCATATGGAATCTACAAATTTTTAACTCAATTAGAAGAATAATTATTCACAATACGAAAGAAATTTTAAAAAAAAATTGACTAAGATAAATAATAATAAAATTAAATAATGATATAATAAATATAAATACCATAAAGAAATCATTAAAATGTGAACTGGTGGAAGGATGATATGGATTGAAAGATAAGAAGAATAAATGTAATGTAAGTGGGGGAATGAAAACAAACATAAGATTCTCCATAAAGTTTCTCACATAATCATAAATATAAGGAGGGATTATAAAACAATTTAAGGAGTGTTATGAAAAGTTTTTAAAATCACTATATATGAATACATTTTTTTGTTTTTTATATTGGTTATTTAAATAACTGATGTAAAAAAACTCTCATCAATGGGGTTTGTAACATCAGTTATCTTCTAATTGTTTTTAAAACATAAATTTTAATTTAATTTTCTCTATTAATGATGTTAAAAAATATGTTTTAATGTTGGTTAATAGATAACTAATGTTAAAATCCATACATAAAAGGGATTAAATTTTAGTTATCTAAATAACAAATGTTAAAAAAATTATACATGATTTATTAAATAACTGATGTCAAAACACCAAAGTAAAATACTATTTCTGTACTAGTGAACCTGTATTTTAACCCTAAGGAAATGAAAACATAAAATAGGGTGGGAATAGATACATAGTCTGGGAAATCATACAACAGATGCAATCATGGAATAAATAAAGCATGAATAACATGTCAAAGTTTATAATAATCAAATATGAAATATAACTAATATCATAAAAGGGATAATGAATCCATGGACGAAATAGAATCATAAATAATCACATGGATAATAAAAACATTTTTTATTATGATATAATTCATAATTTTAGACATCATAATCTGACCATCAAGGCATTATGTCAAGACATTATAAGTAAATTGCAAATGCATGCGCTAAATAACCAAACTAGATTTTCTAATGGGACCTATTGATGCACCAAAGGGATAAAAAAGGCCTAACCCTAGACATAATATGTTCAATTCATTCATAATATGAAATAAATGAATAAAAATTCTATACATTATCAATATGAACAATCATATTGGAAAACAAACATACAAAATGTTTATATTTCCCCTAATCTATAAATAAAAAAATATAATCATAAGACATCTTGAGTAATATGGAAGATTATATTAATAGAGTATATACCTATTAAATCATTATATTTATCAAAAATATATTTTTATAGATCAAAATACTTTCAATAGACCATCAATTGATTTTTTGAGAAAAACACAATTTTCATATTGAAATCAATTATATTGAAATAAAAAATTTATAGAATATTAAGTAAATAATTTTATTTGAAAATAACCATGGAAAATTTTAAATGTATTTTAATACTAAATAATATTAATGACTCTAATGCACCAAGATTTCATAGTACATTTTATCTTTAAGGTAATTCAATAACTTGCGTTACACGCAACACCGAGTTCAGGAGCATTAGGACCTATCAAACTAACCATTTAAAAAGAAGTTATGAATAATATTAATCACCATTTTAATTTTATATATATCCTATATAATTTTAACATTCAACTTTTGTGTTTCTTAGTCACAGTATAGTGACAAATTTAAATTTTTAGATGAAGAAGTATTTTTCAAAAAATGCAGTTTTTCTACCTTTTAATGGAGAATCATTTTTAAATATAATATTTACCCTATTATATATTCAATTTAATGAAATTAAATTTTTCTTTATAATATACACATTAAAATTTAGTTTAGATAAATTTTTGGTACTTTTCTGATAACTTTCATATTTTGATGAATAGTGAAAAATACAAAATTTTAATTTAAAACAACTTTTTTAATAGAAATAATTTATATTGTTAAATTATATATTTGAGTGGTTTAAAAGTATAATTGGATTATATTTTTATCATTTAATATAATTTAGTTCATTATAAGTGATTTCACATTTAAATTAGACATAAACACATGTCAATCTTTTGATAGTTTTTACTTCTTAAAAACCTGCATTCTAGTTTTGACAACAGAAAATAATATTAAATTAATTAATGAAACCTATTTGTTTTAAATTTTTTAAAATAAAATTTGATTTTGATTTTGGAACATCAAAATTATCTTAGAGTGAATTTTTGGTATTTTTTTGAAAAATTTCAATTTTTGATGAATAGTGAAAAACACTGCTTTATTGTTTAAAAACCAACTTTTTCCATAATTAATACATTTATTTAAATTAATTTTAATTTATAAATAGATACATAATACCTATGTTATTCCAATGTAATTCATTGGATTCATTTTATAATATTATTAGTTATATAATATTTTATTGAATTTTTTAATGCCTTTTACCGACCTTCTAGGCACATTTGAAAATTTGAATAAAATGTAATATTATAGCTTCTTTGAATTGAATTTAAAAAAAAAGAGTGACTTGGTTGAAATCAGTAAGTAAAATTTGGTTCAATAGGATGAAAATAATTTTTGGTGAATAATAACTTTTGAATATTATTTACCACGATTAAAAGTAAACATGGTAATTAAAGGTAAAAATGATATTATAATTACCCTAAAACATGTCCTAATCCTATTGGATAAGTTTTTTTCAGACAAAATAAACCGTAGTACAAAAATATATTCCTTTTTAATAAACTTTTATTAAATTAGGACATTTATTATATTTTGTTTTAAGGAAGTGTTTAAAGTGTTAAATTAAAATTTTAATAATTAAAACATTTTTAATATTGGGGTATACATATGATAAATATCACTATAAAAAATAATTAGAACTCTAAATAGATTTCCTACATCATTGTATTTTATTTATAATTTTTAGACATTAAATAATTAAATTTAATTATGACACAATGATGATGCAGTAATTACCTTATTAATGAAAGATTAAAATAATTGATATTATAAATATTAAAATAAATGTAAATTGAGACTTTTGAAGAATCCCAAGAATTATATAAGTTAATATAATATATTAGGGTTTATTCAATAAATTTTTTATAAGTAATCATGTTTTTGTGACATTCACAAAACCCAAATACTAAATAGTTTCAAAATTTACATAAATGAGTTTTAAAAAAATACTATTTTATTAATTTATATAATAGTCATAAAAATATAAGGTTCATCAAAAGGAATTGTATATTGATAGATATGTCATTACTGAACCTCTTTAGGTTCTCTTGGCAATTTATTGAATGTTTATTAACTGTTTATTATAATAATACAAGAAGATATGGTAAAAGTTAAACTATTTAACTAAGGGTAAAACCTAAAAGAGATGGTTAATATGGTGTCCTAAACTTGACTAAAACACATTAGTTGAGAGGATTTATACCCATTCCCAAATTATCATTTAAATAAATAAATTTAGGTATATGAAATAATATTAATACTGGAAAAATATATATTTATGTATATAAATATATTCCGTTTACATACTTCCATACTATATGATAAGAAAACGAAAACAACGTTCATGCGTACTTACGAACTACCATATCCATAAATAGTGTTTCCATTTCATATATCTATCTATTTTACATATTTATATTCTGAATATATATGATATATAAATCATGTTTTATATTCTGGAAGTAGGTAAATAATGATCTAATTCATACAATAAATAATAACATGTGGAAACACGTATGATAAATAAAGTGATTATTACCCAAAATGTTACTTTAACATGAAAATCATCATGAAATGGGTGATATAAAGCCATAAATGAGTCATATATTATATCATAAATATTAATATGGTTCTGGTATAATTTAATAACATATTATGGTCATTATACAGGAGGTCAAATGTATCCATGACTAATTGAAAGTACAAGGTTAGGGTTAATTACTTAATCTCATTATTATTTGAGATTTTTCAAGTGTAAGTATGTACTTGGAAATATTTATTATCCTAGTCCATGATTTGTAAAAGTGTTTTAAAATGGATTATTTTAAGGGAATCTTTAACTAAAACAACATTTTAAATGTTTTAAATATTTATTCTTCTAAATCTTTCTCATTAATGTCCATGTTTTAAAATGGTTTTAAGGATTTATTTATATGGACTTTAATGTTTTAAAATGTTAATTACTTTCAAAATTTTCAAAGTGGTAAGGGACACATTGATTGAAAAATGTCTTTTAAATTTATTACTTTATAAATTGTGTGGATTTTAAATGATTTCATGAAAATGGGATATTTCTCTCAAAGAATTTTACTGATCATTTTTAACTATGTCAACATGTTTTACTAGATAATATTCATGATTGAGGTATATTTATTATAATAAAATATATTTTATCTAATAAATTATGATATGTTTGACTATGGATGTGCTGTTTTTATACCATTCATGGTTTACAGTTGAATTATTGACATTTCATATGCTAGTTGTAATACGAATATTTATGTTATGTTTCAACCTTTTCATATGAAGAATAAATTGGACTTAGTAAGTGCTGGGTGGAGCCCGCTATAGCCCCTCGATGGATCAGAAGGTTTCATGTGACAAATTAGTATCTAGAAAAAAGGCCTTGACAAAATTTTTATTTTTAGTCTTGGCATGAGGCCTTGACTATGTGGTTATGATGTCTGACATTATGCATTCCCTCTTTATGAAATTAGTTATTACATGTTATTATTTTAATAATAGAATATCCATGTGGATGTTTATATGGTAATGGTTGATTTATTTTTTCCATATTATGTTCAAGTTTTGTTTAAAAGGCTATTGTTTTTATTACACATCTTTCCTTAAAAGTTTATAGCTTTCACAAAATTATTTACCCTTATTGAGCATCTGAGCTCACCCCTTTTTTATGTTTTGTTTTCCCAAGATTCCAAGAAGTGTATAATTATTGATATGTAGGGTTAAGCTAGGGGAATAATGGAATTATCAAAGTATTATCTATGTTGTATTTTATGTTTGAAAATTTAATTTAATGTTCATGTATGTAATCTATTTTCAAAGAATGATAAACTAATTGGTCCTTTGGGACATGATTCATTCTAATCATGCCAATTTATTAAAATAATGCACCGGATCCGAGCTTCTTGGGTTGGGGAATTATAGTTGGTATCAAAGTATGTTTAGAAATAACCTTGGAAATTAGATTTAGATAAACTATGATTAGGAAACATTACCCTAAGATAGACTTTGAGAATCAGTATAAAATAACATCTAAAAGTTTTGGTAATGTAGATATTATGTGGGTTTTCCATGAAATACATCCATGTCTGGATACTACACGTGGATGTGGTTCTGAAACATATGTAACTAGGAGTGAAAACTCCAACAAGGGGTTTTGGGCTTGACCCGAGGTATCTTGGTACATAACAACGGTTAATACTGCGCACCTAGTTTGACACTCCTGGTGGATATTATTAGGATAATTAGTTTTTTTTATAAACCATTATGAAGGATTTATGAGTAAATATGACAGCAAAGAAACCATTTTTATGATTATGAGACTAGATGTGTGAAAATCTTTAATTAATGTTGATAATTTTTATAGTTTTTGGATTCTACATTATGATATGATCTAACCCAGTGTATGTCATCATTTAGGAATGACTCCCAGTAGAAGGAATGAGAACTCCATCAATACACATGACCCAAAGAGTAATAAGGATCATATCTTTCATGGTCTTAATGTAATATTTAGAATGGAAATAGTCTCTCATGTATTCACATCATATGAAGAAATAGTTTCATGTGTTAATAAGATAAGTAATGAATTCTATGAGTCATATGGCTTTAAAGGGAAGCAAGAGAAGAAGAGGATTTCCAAGAAAAATATGGATAAATAGAATTAGGGAAAGATGGATTTTCCCACATGTGATAACTGTGGAAAGAATCACCCTGGGAAGTGCTTCAAAGGAATAAGAGTTTGTTATACGTGTGGAGAAAAAGGACACCCAGTTCATAATTGAAAGGGTAATAAAAAGGTTTCAAATGTACAACGATTGATCTGTAAGGAGTTGGGACACTGTGTGAATCAATGTACCAATCATCAGAGTATACCTAAAATGATGATATTGGATAATAATCAAGTTATGATACTACTACAGATGAAGAGGAATGATTAGTTATCTTATGTTGTAGTTAAAGAATTGTGTCATTTGAGTATTATATTAATAACGTACAAGTTATAATAATTATATAGTATAAAAGGATTATACTATAGTACTATTTCATTGAGGATTTGAGATTTTATGGTACTATAAAAAGTGACTCAAAAGAAAGTTAATATTTTTGGAAAATACATGGATGAGGAAAAGATAAACTTTAATATAGTCCTGATACTGAGGTAGTGATTTCAAAATAAGATATTATTGTTTTGGATAAACTATATTGGATATTCTTGACTACCTTGAAACTAATTAGTTGTTTTTTATTCCATCATTGTTGGATTTTACAATATTTTTGGATTTAAGGAATATATTTAGTATTCTATGTTTTATAGAAGGAATAAGGAAGTACATACCTATTCAAATAAGGTTTTATTGTAATTCATATTTTTACCATATTTATATACAATAAATGATGAAGATATTAACATGTTGTTATGTGATAAAATATATCTTCCATATGTTATGTTGACCTTCCTTATAAATTTTTGGACTATGAGTTTGGACACAAGTATTTTGGATAATTCTAAAAGTTGGAATGAACTAAGTTGGAAATTGGAAATTATTTTTTAAGGTTAAAAAATTTCTTAAGATTATTTTGGTATTTTTATAAAAAGGACAACTTGGAGGTCAGGCGACAACCAATCACGTCCAGCAAGACCGTGAGACTTGAACCCACAACCGAAGAGAGACAAGGGTACATCACCTACCATTGGCCTACATGATATCTTGGTTTTTATAATGTAGTTTTTTTAAAATGGTATAAAAGATGAATTATAAATTCGTTTTTTGGAACCCTATACGATTAGAATAAATAGAATATTTTTGAATTCTATTATCTTTTAGAGTGAAAGATGAGTTTGTGGTAGAAATTAGTTGAAACATGGAACTCTACTTTTCAAGTATTTTTTTATAATTTGATGAATAAATTAATTCTTAAAAATTAGGGAAAGGATCTTAAAAAAATGTGTTTTCCTAATACCTTATGTTTTGATGAACTAATTATTTTTTAATTCATTATTGATTTATGGCTTTGAGGTCATCAATATTTCATTTATTGTTCATTTTTTTGTGATTGATGACCTCAATCACTCCCTATAAATATTTACGTTTTTACACCAATTATGTGTCTCTAATTTCCACTAATGTTCTCGTATTTGAAATTCTAACTTAGTGGGGACTTTTTCATTTCCCTTTCCCTCTTATTAAGACTAAATTTTATTAACCCTATTTTCAATTTGGGTTTTCCACAAAGGTATTTTCTATTTTCAACATTTTATTTTAAAAGAGAAATTTAAAATTGTGAGGAAGAAATTTATTGAAGGAGGGGATAACGCAACCCCCCAAGATTTCATAATATGTTATCTCTTTAAGGAAATTCAATAGTTTGCGCTACACGCAACACTGAGTTCAAGTGCATCAGGACCTATCAAACTAGCTATTTAAAAAGTGGTTATGAATAGTATTAACCAAAATTTTAATTTTATATATATCCTATATAATTATAACATTAATCTCTTTTTGTTTCTTAGAAACAATATTAGGAAAAATTCAATTTTTCAGATAAAAGAATTATTTTTCAAAAAATGCAGTTTTTTCGCCATTTAATAGAGAACCCTTTTTAAATAAAATATTTGAAACTCTTATATATTCAATTTAAAGAAATTAAATTTATCTTTATAATAGGGACATAAAAATTTAGTTTATATAAATTTTTGGTACTTTTCTGATAACTTTCATATTTTGATAAATAGTGAAAATACTAAATTTTAATTGAAAACACATTTTTTAATCGGAATAATTTATAGTGTTCAATTATACATTTGAGTGGTTTTAAAGTATAATTAGATTATATTTTATAATTCAATATAATATAGTTTATTATAATTAATTTCACATTTAAATTGGATATAAACACATGCTAATGTTTTGATAGTTTTTACTTCTTAAAAACCCGATTTCTGGTTTTAACAATGGAAATTAATTTTAAATTAATTAATTTAACTTCAATGTTTTATATTTAGTAAAATAGGAATAATATTTTAATTTGGAACATCAAAATTAGTTTAGGGTGAATTTTTGGTATTTTTCTAAAAACATTCAATTTTTAATGAATAGTGAAAAACACTACGTTACTGTTTAAAAACTAAATTTTTATTTAAATAATTAATATTTTTATTTAAATTTATTTTAAAGTAAAAAAAGATACATAATACTTATATTAGTCTAATGTAATTAATTGGAGTAATTTTATAATAATATTCGATATATAAAATTTTATTGAATTTTTTAACGCCTTTTACCCACATTCTAGACACATTTGATAATTTTCATAAAAAGTAATTTTAACTCTTTTGTGAATTGAATTTTAAAAATCTGAGAGACACAATTTAAATCAGTAAGTAAAATGTGATTCAATAGGATGAAAATAATTTTTGGTGAATAGTAACTTTTGAATTTTATTTACCATGATTAAAAGTAAATAGGGTAATTAAAGGTAAAAATGATATTATAATTACTCGAACACATTTACTAATCCTATTGGATAAGTTTTTTTCAACCAAAATGACTTTAAGAAATAAATATGATCCCTTTTTATCCACTTGGATTAGATTAGGAAATTTGTTATATTTTATTTAAATAAGTGTTAATGGTGTTAAATTCAAATTTTAATAATTATTTTTTTTAATATAGGGTTTTACGTAAGATAAATTCGACTGTAAATAATCATTATAAAGATAAAAATATTTCCTAAATCATGTTATTTTATTTATAATATTTAGACATTGAATAATTATATTTATTTATGACACAATGATGATGTCATAATTACCTTATTAATGAAAGATTAAAATAATTGATATTATAAATATTAAAATAATGTAAATTGAAACTTTTGATGAATTCCATGAATTTTATATGTTAATACTGCATTTTAGGGTTGATTAAATAATTTTTTTGAAGCAATCATTTTTTATGACTTTCACAAAAACCAAATACTAAAGTGTCAAAACCGACATAAATGAGTTTTTAAAAAATATACTTTTTTATTAAATTATATAATAGTCATGAAAATATAAGGCTTGGCCAAAGAAATTATATAATGGTATATATGTCATTAATAAACCATTTTAGGTTCTTTTTTCATTTTAAAAAAAATTAATAAATCAATTTTTAGCTATTAAAACCGAAAATTATTTTATAATAAATTAATAATCCATGATTTTCTTAAAGTGCCCCTCCCCTCTCTTATAAAAGGGAACTTCCCCCTTATCTTAACTTCACACCTACAAAGCAATTTGGATCGGCCAACCCATACTCAAATATCATCGCAACTACACTCACTTAAACCTAGAGTCCTTACATTGATCATAAAGCCAACCTAATGAGCCCCTTTGTTCAAATCAAAAGGAAGCACCCGAAGAAGAGGAAAATATTTCATCACCGATTTTAAAGTTCTTTTTTCTTCCACTTCCTATTTCTTTTTAATTTACATACTAAAATAATTACTCCAATACTTTATAAATACTGATATGTTATTATAAATATGGTAAAACCATATTCATTATTCTATCTATCATTTGAATGAAAAAGTCACCATGCATGCGTACGTACAGCTTACCGTCTCCACGTCATGGTGTAGTTTGTTATTCAAAACTACATTATTTGGATGGGTATAATAATGAGTATAATTGATTTAAATAATTAATATAACATGTTTATGAATCTGTATATATAATATACCATCCAATTAAACACCTTTTTACCATTGATAGATTGATATTGTCGCTCGTGCGTACGTACGGCTTACCATCACCATATCACGATGAAATTCATCTTCAATGATCACCCTTCAAGATTTCTTATAAATATATATATTTATTAATTATGAGGTATATGAAATAATATTTCTACTAGAACAATATATATTTTATTAGATAAATATATTCTGTTTACTTACTTCTATACAATATGATAAGAAAACAGAAACAATGTTCATGCATACATCCAGAATACCGTCTCCATGAACGGTGTTTCCATTTCATATATCTATCTATTATACATATTTATATTTAGAATATATATGATATATAAATAATGTTTTATATTATGTAAGTAGTGAAATTATGATCTAAGTCATATGATCAAGAATAACAAGTTAAAACACATACGATAAAGAAAGTGATTATTACCCAAAATGTTACATTAACATAGAAATTATTATAAAATGGGTGGTATAAAGACATAAATGAATCATATATGATATCATAAATATTAATATGGTTCTGGTATAATTTAATAACATACTATGGTCTTTATATAGGTGGTAAAATGTACCATCAACTAAAAGAATGTACAAGGTAAGGGTTAATTCCTTAACCTCATTATTATCCGAGATTTTTCATGTGTAAGTACTTACAGGTACATATTTATTATCCATGTCTATGTTTCAAAAAATATTTTTTAAAAGGATTATTTTAAGTGAATCTTTAACTAAAACATCATTTTAAATGTTTTAAATATAAATTCTTATAAATTTTTCTCATTAATGTCCATATTTTCTAAATGATTTTAAGGATTTATTTATATAGAATGTTTTAAAATTTTAAATCCATTAAAAATTTTCAATGTGGTATGGGATATATTTATTAAAAAATGTATTTTGACCTTTCTAAATTCTGTGACTTTTAAATGATTTCATGAAAATGGGGTATTTTTTCCTAAGAGTTTTACGGATCATTTTCAACTATGTCAACATCCTTTACTAGATATGATTCATGATTGAAGTTTATTTACAACAATACAGTATATTTTATTGAATGAATTATGATATGTTTGACTATGGATATGCTGTTTTTATACCATTCATGGTTTACAATTGAATTATTGACATTTCATATGCTAGTTTTAATATGAATTTTTTTGTTATGTTTTACCCTTTTCATATGAGGAATGCATTGGACTTAGTATATGACAGGTGGAGCCTACTATAGCCCCTTTATGAATCAGTAGGTCTCGTGAGATGAATTAGTGAGTTGGAACAAGGCCTTAAACAAATTTTTATTTGTTGTCTTGGCACGATTCCTTGACTATGTTGTTACGATTTCTGACATTATGCATTCCCTCATTATGAAATTAGTTATTACATGTGATTATTTGACTAGTATAATATCCATGTGCATGTATATTGTAATGGTTGATTTATTTTTTCCATATTATATTCATGTTTATGTTTAAGAGGCTGTTATTTTTATTACATATCTTTCTTTAAAAGTTTATAGCTTCCGCTATATTATTTACCCTTACTAAGCAATTGAGCTCACAAAATTCTTAATTTTGTTTTCCTAGGATTAAAAGAAGTGTATTATGATTGATATGAAAGGTTAAGCTAGGGGAATAATGGAATTTTAAGCAGATTATCTGTGTTGTATTTTATTTTTGAAATTGTAATTTAATGTTTATGTATGTATTTTATTTTCCAAGAATGCTAAAATGGTCTGTCCTTCGGGACTTGATTCCTTGTAATCATGAAAATTTATTAAAATTATTCACTGGATTCAGGATTATGGAGTTTGGATGTTACAATTATAGTCGAAAATACAATTCATTTGCTAGGCACTAAAATAATGATTTTGATCACACCTTTGGTAAAAAGTTCCTCATTCAGAAAAACACAAAAAGATTCCAATAAAACTATTTTATTGAAACAAAATCCTGGGTAAAAATGAATTTAATAAATAATTTAATAATAGTAAAAATATTAATGATTTTTTAAAGTAAATATATACATGGAAGAAAAATATTCCCGACTGAATATAAAAAAATCCATTTTTTCATAAAAACATTCTTACAGGATTTTAAGTACTTAGAGAGGGGAAATGGAAGGGAAACCTATAATTTATAGAAACAAACAGAGGATATTAAAATAGATGATAGTTAATATATAAATATCATATAATTCTTCCAATATAAATATAAACATAAAATACAAAATAAGGATTAGTTTGTTAAATAAACCCTTGCCTCTGGTCTGAATTTTTCATAAGTGATTTTCAACTCCTACAAAATAAATTTAAATATATTATAATTATATACCATTACAAAATAAATTATTAAAATATCATATATTATCAAATTATATCATATCTACTCCCATTTATTAATAATTATTTAATAAAAACATAGTTTCTAGGTGTCAATTATTTTAATTTCCTTGTAAGTTTCGATTCATTAGATTCAGTCCTTGTATATTTCTCATGATTTCTTAATCTAATAAATTTTAATCATTATGTAAGAAATATATAATCATTATATAAATATTTATAACCATACATGAAATACATACATAAAAAATGAATCACAATTCTTCATGAGGGTGGTAGTCCACACATACGCACAAGCGACATTATTATTTTTTAGCGGGTGTAAGGGAAAGAATGTAAATAATATATTATATTTTAATAATACCATTTATGTAAAAAATATAATATATATCATATTATATCATTTTTTCCATCTTAATAACCAACCATAATAAGTGATGATGAAAAATTAAACACTTTGTCTTCTTGAGGCAGTAGTCCGTATGTACGTATAAGAAAAATCATTCATTTACCATTTGTTAGAGAAGAAGATAAATAAAGGTGGTCACATTAACATAATAAAATATAATTATAGGGTTGATATGGATATTCTTATATCATCATTATTAGAACATAATTTAAGGAGGTATTAGAAGAAATATAATTAAAACACTTGGTTTAGATTTATACCTCTTTATTAGAAAACATCATTCGGATAAAACCTTAAGCATTTGAAGGATAGTATTTTGATAAATAGAGGAAATATAAGAAATGATAAGGGATATTATTAAATTAATTACGTATGGAATGGTTGAGAAAATAGGTTCTTTATGTGTGGATAAGAGAGGAGGTGGTTTCCTTTTATAAGTAAGGGAATGGACACACTTCAAATTTTTCAAAAGATTAAAATATATAAATATATTATTGAAGGAAAATTGATAAAAATGACTCATATAAGAAGTTAAGATGCGAAAGTTCCAAAATATGACTCGAAAATAGAATTTATATAATTTTTAAGGTCACTTTACCCGTTATAATTTTATTTTTAACTCTTTTAACATGTTTTAACTCTTACCTTTGCAACTAAATTTTACCAAAGTAACTATTAATAAAGACCAATAATAATAGTGGACTCATTAAAAAATTTTAAAAATAAAATTTTAAATATAAAATCCATTTTATCAAATTTAATTCATTAATTTTATGAAATTAATTAAAAAACAAACCTGCAAAACATGAGGAAAAACAATTTTCTAAAAAAATGCATGTTTATGTATAATTGTTTTGACAAAAAAATAAATATAATATTGATTCCTATTGAATTAATTGAATTATTTTAAATCAAATTAGGATTACTATTTTTTCAATACAAACCAAAACTAAAAAAAACTAAAAAATACTTGTTTAAAAAAGATGAACTAAAAATTCTTTTTATTTGAATAAAAACATTAATTAGACTTCCAAAATGTTGAGCATATATTTCTATTTCACCATTATATTTTAACATAAATTATATTACCTGTTAAATATATATTTAGGGATAAAAATGTTTCATAATCCTTAAATTTACTCTTATATCATTATATTGTCATAAAAGTGATTCTTCTGTAAAATCGGTATTTTTCACTATTCACCTAAAAAGAAACTATTTCTAAAAAATCTAAAAAATTAATCCTAAGATAATATTGACAAGATGAATTAAAAAATGAAATTAATTTCATCAAATTAAATTTATTAAATTTTTTAATGTAGATTTTAATCAAATTCTTGAATAAAGCTATGTACACTATACTGTTATTTTTTTAGAGAAAACGTTTACTTATTATAACTGAATCATATGTGTTACCAAATGGATGAAAATTTATTTCTAGAGTTATATATACCGAATATATTGACAAAAATTTCCCATGAAATCGATAGGGTAGACAACTCAATTAATATGAGGAAAATGAAATGAAAATATGGAAACACAAATGTTACCAACATTTGTTATGAATGAAAATAAAACTTGAAACAGAGTTTTGTGTTCTTCTAAAGGGTTATACAATTGGGTTTTCAAATATAAATAATCTTGAAATAGAATTTTGGGAATCTAGATATAATTTAACTTCTGAAAAATATACTTTTAATAACATAGACATTCAACAACAATCGAAAATGGTATTCATGAAGAATGATAAAAGGAAAAGTGGTTATAGGTAAATTTTTTTAGAGAATCCAAAACAACAAATAATGACTAACTATAATACAAAAAATAGAGGGAACACAAAACATGTATATAGATTTTTTTGTTTATGTTAATAAACTCCCATATTTTATCATATTATTCATATATAGTGTAATCATGTTATCATTAGTAACTTCTAAAGAACTATCAAAATAGTGGCTCTTTTAGTAATCACGTCATAGATCATAATGTAAATATGAAATTACTATTATATAAATTTAATCTACTTAACTAATATCAAATTAATTTTATTTTTTCTAGGATCTACCACCAAGAGTAATGGAATCTCTCAATTATAAGGGAACTCCATTTTGTGTAAGGGTCTAATATATAAACCTCATAGTGGAGAGTTATTTCAATATATGTAGTAAAAATGGTATTTCTATATTTATTTTTCAATGAAGTATTTTTAATGAAATTAGGAGCCACTAAGGATTATTTTTAATTCATTTGGAGTGGAAAATTAAAAAACCAATAACTCATTCATGGAATTTATAGGAACATATAACAATTTTTATCATAAATATATTTCATGTTCAAAAAATTTATATTCCGGATGCAATAAAGAAGTCAATTTATATAACATTAGAGGGGCAGTTTCTGGTACCAATTACTCAAAAAAGTAGTTTTAAAAAACATTAACTAAAAATAAATATATTAGTGGATGATTAGGAACTGACATATCAATGCATGAATTTTTGAATTCATATATTTAGTTGCTTCTCATATGGATTCCTTCACTGTGTGAAAATATTGAAAAATACTCATTTTATAAAACAAATCACTAAAAATATATGAATATTTTATTGTTTTTTAAAATTCATAAATTCAGTTGATTTTTTTTCTTTGACACTTATTTATAATATTTGTATTTTATTTTTACATAAAATTAATAAAAAAACTTCATACTAGAAAAAAACTACCAATTACCAATTGAAATCCACACAATCTTCTTGATTTTTTTTCCAAAAAAGTAGGGAAAACTACATAAAAAATTGTCAAACTAAAAAAAATTACAAATTCTCAATGGAAATTTCCATTGGTAATCCCCACAATAAATTTTCATTTGAAATTTATATAAGAAAATAAATGGAAATTCACACTAGAAATTTCATAAACAATTACCATAAAAACAAAAAAAACATGGGATAATTCCAAGAAAAAATCACAACTTTGAATAAATTTGAAATCCCATGTGGAAAATATATAATTTATATACATGGTTCCTTTAAATTATAATGTCTTAACATTTTGAAAATGATTATGAAAACCAATTTAAAAAAACATGTTCATATATATATATATAATTTTATTACATTTTATATGTACATGTTTTCTTTGAGTTACCCCAAAAAATAATTTTTGAAAACATGAAATACAAATAATATTAGAAGGGAATGTTTGGGAACCGACATCTTGGTGTAAGAATTCCATAATTCATCATTTAAGTTTCTTAAAAAACACTATTTCAGTTTCTTACCCAAAACCATTTTAGTTTCTAAGAAACATTCAATTTTTTTGCACCACTTCTTGCAGCAACCATAAATATCTTTCTCACTGAATTGACCTCCAACACCATCCTTCCATAAATAACTATTTAAAGTTTTTAACAAACACCAACTTAGTTTCTTACCCATCATAATTTCATTTAATAATAATCATTCATATTTCTACATCACTAATTGAAGTAACCATAAACCTATTTCTCTCAAAATCTATATTTCAATTCATCCATCTAGAATTATATAGAGATTAATGTACCATTAAAAACCACCATTCAATAACTTCTTTTTTATTTATATTTTTTTTCTACAAAACCTTTTTCAAGACATCGCATAACATAACAAATAAAGACACCACAATCAAGACTAGACTCTCCCCGTTATAGAATTTTTTCAATTGTTAAGTCCCATTTCCAATAACCAACAAAATTTATAAAATCAATAATAACTAGGCATTCCAATTATGAATTGAATAGGGAAATTAAATGAATTTACACTCCATATTTTGACATGTTCAAATAAATTTTTAATACTGTAGAGTTTCTTACCACAATTATTGTATATTTCAGATATGGACCACTTTATCATGTTCCTCGAATGAGATAAAAGGTGTTAAAATGATTAAGCACCTTATTTTTTATATCCCTGACTAATATTGTCTTATGTATATTCATATATTTCAAAGGATAAAATAAAAACCATGAGGTGAATATACCATTAAATACTTTCATATTTAATAATGTATCCTTCATTTTCTCATTTTATGAATGCATGACAACCTAATAGCCAAATAAAATTAAATAAATTAATCTACTCATAAAGAAAAAATTACCTATAATGTTATAATAAAAACATAGAAAAATAATGGTGATTTATTAACATGTAATTAAAATCCACTCTTACTTTAAAAGTGATTATAAGATGGTGAAACTTTCAATTTATATAATTTTATCCATTTATTCTAAATTTTACATTTATTCTCAATTAGATGTGTGTATACATTTATGAAGTAGCGAACTAGAACCTGGTAGCCTGGAGTCAGTATTGTAGTTCATTACATTGGCATAAGATATAAGTAACTACATCCCAAAATACTAAATAGTTTAGTAGTCTTGGTAAACTAAACACATACTTGAGTCTTATATTACATTTGAATAAAAAAATTAAAAAATATATTTTTTGATAATAACTTCATTCGCATTATCATATCCATGTAGATTAATCATATTAAAATTTATTGAATCCTAGGGAAAGGAAACAAAATAATTTTAAGATGAAATGTTCAGTAAGGTTTAAGTAAAGTGAATTTTTTCATGAATCATTAAGAAGAATCAGTATAGAAAGGTAAATAACTGAACAAATAGGACATGTAATCAATAAACTAAGAAGGGAGTGCACCCATAGATGATATTAATGTGAAAATCTCATTGAAAATAGACAATATGGATAGGTAAATAAATTAAACCACATTCCATTTAATAAATAACATGAATATCATAATTTGTCCAGTAATAATCAATATAGAAAGGTAAATAATTGAGAAAAAATTCAATTCAATAACATGGATACATGAATAGATATGTTTCTTCGAAAGATGATAGAGATGATCACTGATCCATCTAAGTCGTCGGACCCACAAAAGATCGATAGGTACTAACCCCCGCAAAGACCCACACAGGATCGGTAGGAAACTAACCCCCGCAAAGACCCACACAGGATCGGACCCACACAGGATCTGTAGGCGCTGGCTCACACAGAACCGCTGAGCGCTGACCCACATAGGATCGGACCCACACAGGATCGGTAGCACTGATTCACGTAGGATCGCTGAGTGTTGTAGTCGTCATCGTTGAATCCACTGAGGATCTCTGCACAGTCGTCGTCACAGTCACAGTAGCAGTCGCAGCCAGCACTAGGGTTCCCGCACACAACAAGCTCGTTCGGGAGGGTCTGCTCCACGAGCCGAGAGGCTGATACATCAACTGTCACAAAGTCCAGAGTTGATGTATCCAAAATTTCTGTATCATCAACAGGAACTCAACGCAACAGACGGCACGTCAATCGGACACCCGGTCTGAGAGTTATTGGCTTTTTCGTTCCAGGGGACCGGTTGGTTTTTATGGAAAAACCAATCCGACCATACTCCACCAACGTCCAAACCTCGGGCAGAGTATGCCAAAAGATTCGTCTCACTAAGAGGAACTCAAAAAAGTTGACGGCACGTCATTCGGACGTCCGTAGCTCAAGATATGAGTGTTTCCGCTCCGAGGGCCAGGTTGGTTTTGTGTACGAACCAACCCGGTCAAACTCAAAGTATTCCGAAACCTTGAGTGTGATATGTCGAAACGACCGTCTCGTTCAAAGGATCGTGTCGCCACTGACGGCGCATCGATCGGAGGTCCGTAGCCCGAGTTATGGTCAATTGAACCCAATCAGTCCGAAAACGGGGGTTTCGGGCCCGGACCGACCCGGCCCGAGACCCCCCACGATCGGCCCGAACTGGGTTGACCCGCCCCAGTCCGAGTCGGCACGGCCCGACTGGGCGCGGCCCGGCCCGACGCGGCCTGGCCTGGTAGACCGGCCGGGCACCGGTCCGGCTGAGGATAGCGCGCCCAGCGCGCTGTCTGGCTCGGCCTTTGGCTGAGCCGTTTCGGCAATGGGGGGGGCGTATGCCCCCCTGTGTAACCGCGGCCCCCCAAATTTATGGGGGCCCGTTTGAACCAGCCGGGGGAATTTAATTCCCCCGGCCCCTCCCCTTCCGGCAGGCCCGACCTGGCCGGCCGACTCCTTTCCAACGGGACCAGCAATGGCCGGTCCCCTTTCGGCTCCGACACCGGCGGCCCAGCTCGGCCGCCGGTCACCTTGCTCCGCCGTGGCCCGGAACCGGCCGCGGCCATTGTCGTCCAGCGCTGTGCGACGGCACCGCGCCCCTTCGCCGCGACCCCGCTCCGGCTGCAGCACCTTCTATTTCCTTCAACGCGGCGCGACGGCGTCGCGTTCTTAGACTTCATTCCACGGCGCGGCGCGACGGCGTCGCGCAATACTTGTCGTGTGATTCTCGCATTGTGAGACGACACCACTCCATTCCGTTCCATCCACAAGGAATCAAACATGAACATAGGAGGGGGTTCGGCCGTGTTTGTGCAGTCCGGCCCCCCTCTCGTTAAATGATAACTTCTAGTCGAAAGTCCACGATGATCGATAAACTAGAATCATGAACGGAAATAATTCAATAAAATAATACCCTACCTCAGTTCAGGAACAATGTTCGTCAACGAGTCGCAGAAGATGAGCGTCGCGGAGGTCGGGCATCGCGGAAAATGAATGTCAACATCGCAAAGCGAGGATTCGAAGTCGTTGAAGGAGATTTCATCGCGGAAAACCGTCGCGGAAGAGACGACGCGGAAGAAGAACGTCGCGTCGTGGATACGGAGTTGCGGAAGAACTGTGTTCTTCGGCGGAGAAGTTCTTCATTGAATAATGGTGTTCTTCGCGTTCTTCGTCGAGGTTGAAGAAGAAGAAGACTCCACGCTTCCCAATCCTCTCAAGGTTGCAAAATTCTAACAATAATAAAATAAGACCAAGTCTTATTTTATTAACACAACCTATCCATTTGAATTTCAAGAGTTTGAAAAAAAGTAACTCACTTAATTAATTATAACAAGTTGACAAAAATTAATTAAAGTGAGTTAATGGGGAGTTAGGAATGTGAGGGGTTAAGAGGGGTTAGGGAGTTAGAGAAATTGAAAAGGTGGGGGGTTCGTGTGGGCCCCGCCCTTTTAATTATCCACACATGGGATGTTGGGTGGATGTGGGCCCCACCACCAACTTCCCATGGGAGAAAATTGACCACCTTGAAAAAGAAATAAAATTTGATTCAACAATTTTATTTACTTTTTAATTAAACCCCATTAATTAACTTCTTCTCCCGCACAAACGCAACTACGGTAAAGGTTCCCTTAAGAGATTACCGGCGTTGCGAGTTCATCGGTGCCCTCAGAATTAGATTCCGGGCATCGGTTCAAAAGTTAGAAATTCTCGCTCGTTCGTTCACTGAACGTACCCGAGCCAAACTTCTGAAATTTATTCCGGGCACACCGGGCCTCGGAATCAGGTGCCGTCAGAAACCACGTTCTTGTAAAATTTCAAAGAAAAATAAGAAAAAATTTCCCTTGAATTTTACGGGTCTTTAAATTACTACCACCTCAGGTCTTTACGTCCCCGTAAAGATACATCATAACTATGGAAACAAAAGTGGGTACTGAGCATGAATCTGAGCCTCCTGCTCCCAAGTGCTCTCCTGGAGGTTCCTGTGCTGCCATCTAATTCGCACTAGAGGAATCGATCGTCCACATAGGACCCGCTCCTGTCGATCCTCGATCTCCACCGGGACCTCCGTAAAAGCCGCCCCATCATCAACGTGAAGCTCGCCATGGTCAATGATGTGCGTCAGTTCGTGCACGTATATCCTCAGCTGAGATACGTGGAAGACGTCGTGCACCCGGTGCAACTGAGGTGGTAGAGCCAGACGATAGGCCACCTCGCCAATCTTGCTGAGGACCTGGAATGGTCCGATGGAGTGCGGAGATAACTTTCCGCCTCAGCCAAATCTCTTTAAACCACGTCGAGGTGAGACACGCAAGAAGACGTGGTCACCATCCTCGAACTCTAGTGGCCTCCGCCTCCTGTCCGGGTATGACTTATACTGGCTCTGTGTTGTCCTCATCCGCTCCTGGATGACCTGGACCTTCTCTGTCGTGGCCTCGACCATCTCCGGTCCCACAAGTGCTGACTCCCCAAGCTCTGTCCAGCACAATGGAGATCTGCAAGGTCGGTCGTACAACGCCTCGTACGGTTCCATTCCGATGGTGGAGCGGTAGCTGTTGTTGTATGAAAACTCCACCAAGGGTAGGTGGTCCTCCCAGCTACGACCAAAGTCTAGGACACATGCGCAGAGCATGTCCTTGAGAGTTTGAATGGTCCTCTCCGTCTGACCATCCGTCTGAGGGTGAAAGGCTGTGCTCAGACGTAGTTGCGTCCCGAATGACTCCTGCAATCCCTTCCATAGCCGGAAATTAAAATGAGCATCTCGATCGGAGACGATAGATAATGGCACACCGTGAAGCCGCACAATCTCTTGAACGTAAAGACATCCCAAGATCTCCACTCAGCCCTGCTCTCTGATGGGTAAGAAGTGAGCCGAATTAGTGAGGCGGTCGACAATCACCCAAATGGAGTCGTGACCTCTTGAAGTGCGTGGAAGTCCAGTCACGAAGTCCATAGATATCCCATCCCACTTCCACTCCAGGACCTCCAAGGGCTATACCAAGCCTGTTGGTACCTGATTCTCTACCTTCACCTACTGGCAGGTGAGGCATCGAAAACGAACTTTGCCACAACCTTCTTCATGCATGGCCACCAGTGCTATCGTCTGAGATCCTGGTACATCTTCGCCACTCCGGGATGTACCTCCAAGGAAGATGTGTGAAACTCTCTCATCACCTCTTCCCGTAAAGAAACTGGTACCAAGGTACATCCTCTGTAAAGGATGTCGTGCTTTGCTCCAAATGAGAAACCATCAGGTGCCTGTCCTGAGGATATCTGTGCACGCCACGTCTCACAGTCAGCGTCCCCACGCTGTGCCTCTCTGACCTGTTGTAGAAGTGAAGGAGTGACTGTGAGAGACTGAAGTAAGGCTGCTCCATCTCTATCCACGAAGGATATCTGCAAAGAGGCTAGCTGCTCCATCGCCTCCTCAAGTAGCTGAATGCCCGTCCTCTTGCTGAGGGCATCGGCTACTACGTTCCCCTTCCCAGAAGTATAGACTACCTCAAAGTCATAGTCCTGGAGGAACTCGAGCCATCGCCGCTGTCTCAGATTCAGATCCTTCTGAGAGAAGATGTATCTGAGACTCTGATGGTCAGAAAAGACTGTAAAGCGCTCACCCATCAGATAGTGTCGCCATGTCTTCAGAGCGAAGACCACTACTGCTAACTCTAGGTCATGGGTAGCACAGTTCTGCTCTTGCGGCCTCAACTGAAATGATTCATAGGCGATCACTTCCCGCTCATACATCAGGACACATCCGAGTCCGGTCCCTGATGCATCGCAATAGACTACGTACCCTACTCCCTCCCCAGGCAACCTCAAGATAGGTGCGCTGGTCAATCTCTGTCTCAGCTCCTGGAAGCTCTGCGGAAATCTTTCTGACCACACGAAGGGTTTCCCCTTCTTCGTCAAAGCTGAGAGTGGTGCCGTAACTCTGGAGAAGTCTGGCATGAATCTCTGGTAGTATCCAGCTAGTCCCAAGAAACTCCGCACCTCTGTCACGCTCCTGGGTGGCTCCCAAGCTAACACTACCTCGATCTTCGCAGGATCCACTGCAACTCCTGCCTCAGAGATGACATGTCCCAAGAAGTGGACCTCACGTATCCAGAACTGGCACTTCAAGATCTTACCATAAAGCTGGTTCTCTCGGAGTGTGTCTAGTACAACCCGTAAGTGGTAGGCGTGCTCCTCCTCAGTCATCAAGTAAATCAAAATGCCGTCAATGAAGACCACGAAAAAATGATCGAGGCATGGCTGAAAGATCCTGTTCATGAGGGCCATGAACACTGCTGGAGCATTGGTTACGCCGAAGGGCATAACCAAGAACTCATAGTGTCCATATCGACATCTGAAGGCCGTCTTCTGTACGTCCTCGTCTCGAACTCTGAGCTGATGATAGCCTGATCTGAGGTCTATCTTTGAGAACCACCATGCTCCCTTGAGATGATCAAAGAGGTCATCAATCCTCGGTAGCGGATACTTGTTCCCCACTATCACCTGGTTCAGGCGACGATAGTCGACACAAAGTCGCAAGCTCCCGTCCGCGTTCTTGTCGAACAATATCGGGGAAGCCTAGGGTGAAACACTTGGTCAGATGAACCCCTTGCCCTGCAAGTCCTCCAACTGTACCCGTAGCTCACGAAGCTTGGCTGGGGCCATCCGATATGCTGGAGTTGATATCGGAGCTGTTCCGGGGTACAGGTCAATATAAAATTCTACCTCTCTGTGAGAAGGTAACCCTGTAACATCGTCCGGAAAAACATCCGCAAACTGATCCACCACTGTAGGAAAACCAGGACTCTGCACATCAACTGCTCCTAGGATGAGTCTAGCCAACTGATGAGTGATGGGTTGTCCTCTCCTCCGCGGAAGTCCATCCTATGCTGCAAAGGCTCCCTTCTCGCCGGTGAAGGTGAACCTGCTCCCGTCGGTGCGTACACATCGCACATTGTGCCTAAAACAGTCAATCTGTGTATGGACTGTAGATAACCAATCCATGCCCAAGATGATGTTGTAAGGCCTTGACGCTTCTACAAGAAGATCACAGCCGAAGCTCTCGCCTCCTAGAGTAAGTTCACACTACCGGCACTAGTGCGTAATCGTCGAGTCTGCTCCCGTAGGAGTCTCTAGCCGTAAGGATCAAGCCAACGGCTCTGTCGGAATCTCCAAGCTCCGAACAAGGGCAGCAGCTATGAAAGAGTGACTCGCTCCTGTGTCTATAAGTACTGCAGCAAGGGTGGAATAGACATAGATGGTACCTTGAATCATCTCTGGTGCGCCGTGGTCGTAGGCCTCCGCTGCCTGGAGCTATGCCTGTCTCTGCCCGCCAGCTCCCTGTGGTCGGGGCGGACCTCCTGGTGGTGGTGGTGGTAGAGCCTCAAATCGTCGCCCACCACCTGCAGATCAGCCAGCTCCTCTGCCTCGTCCGCCTCCTCCCTGCAGACCGCCAAGGTCAACCCTCTGCCTCTGCCTTGGTTGTCCCTCAACCGTCTGCAGCTCCTCGGCACGGTGGGTCGGGCAGTCAAGAGCCATGTGGCCCTGCCCGCTGCACGAGTAACACTGTCTGCCTCTCGAAAGACTGGCTCCGCACTGTGTGCCCCACACTGCTGAGCCAGTGTCCTGAGGTCGTCTGCCTGAGGGTCTGGTCTTCCTGGACCCATGAGTCATCCGTCGACTGCCTGCTGCGGAAGACTCTGCTACGTGCCGCCCTGCGGTGGGTCTCGGCGCTGGTGTAGACTCAGCAAGAAAGCTCTCGATCAAAAGGGCCCGCTCTAGTACTCCTGTCTGAGTCGGAATGCCGAGGGAGATCAGTGATGCCCTGATCTCGTGTCTCAATCCCTACTCAAAGTTCTGGGCCCGGAATAATGGGTCTCATACCATGTCGGTCGAGTAGCAAGAGAGATCGGTAAATCTCGCTGAGTACTGGGTGACCGTCATGCTCCCCTGCTGCAGTTGAAGAAGCTCCTGAATGCGCACCGCACGGAGGGTGGCTGGGAAAAACTCTGAGCAGAAGAGGATCTCAAAGTCTATCCAGAGTAGAGATGCCTCATCGTGCACCTGGAGCATCAAGCTCCACCATAGGCCCGCTGCTGCGTGCAGTAGGCTCGCAGCGAGGATCACCATGAGGTCTGCTGGTGTCCTCACTAGCCTGAAAACTTGTACCACTGCCTCCAGCCAGTCCTCGGCTACTTGGGGGTCCGTCTCCCCACGGAACCTGGGTGGTCACTGGCACTGGAACTCATGCAGTGCGCTGAGGCGACATGCATCGTCAGCGGCTGGTGCTGGAAGTATCGGGGGCTCGGCGGGTAGAGCTACCGTCGGTGCCACTGCTGACAAAAGGCCCTGCACCGAGGCCTCGTTGCTCGGTGGGCTGTCGTCATTCTCGACTCTCATAACCCTAGCTGGCTGCCGTCGTGGGGCCATCCTGAAAAGGAAACAGGTGCACCACGGTCAGAGCAGTATACCTTGTGAGCTGATATAAAGTAATCACAAAGAAAACTTTGAATCACACATGCAATCAATGTTTTCGTGCATTAAGTCGGAAATCAGAAGTCAGGGTCCTGGTGTATGGATACGTCGACCGCCGCACCGACACTGGACTCCCTAGATTGATAACCACACTCAATATGCTAAACACTATTGCTTCACATAGAAAAGATCAGAGTTTGCGGTAGAACCGAACTCCTTTGATACTAATTTGTCACGACCTGTCCTCGGGGCCCGTGCCGTGACTACCCCAAGCCCGCCTTCCATAGGCCAGGGGCTGGCGACTAGCACCAAGGCGTAAATCTCGGTAAAAAGGGAAGGCATTTACTTTGTAAAGTAAACAAGAACCACAGAGTACAAGCGGAATAAGTAAACACTAAGTAAAAACTGAGTATAACAGTAAGTGCGGAAAAGTAAGTGGGCCAGTATACAAACCCAAACTAAATGTAAAGTACAACTCGAAAGGGAAAACATCAACTGAAAAGTAAAAGCTGCTACGCCGAGTTGTCCACTGGAAATCTCACCTGAAGGGTGGGTAAAAATAGCTCCACTGCTCCTCGGGTCCCGCCGTCCGCTCCGAGCACGTCCCGCCCAGTGGTCCACCTCCAGGTACCGTCCTGCTCTGTAAGTCTCAACCACGATCAATGTTTTCCGTCGTCTGCAACCAATACAATGTAGTGCGGGCATAGCCCATGTAGGGGTGAGTATAAGCTACTCAGTAGGGACCCCGAGACCCTCGAAGGTCTCCCAAAATCCACAAAGTATAAACCACAAAGGAAAGATACAATCACGAAGTAACAACCGACACTGCTTATGTATATGCCCATACATATACCTAAGTCATCAATTCCAATATGCTCCCACCTCCGAGCAAAAGTACAACCCAGTCCACACAGGAAAGAAAAACGTAATCCACACAGGATAGAACAACACAATCCACACAGGAAAGCAAACAGGATTCACCTCACACAGGTATACTTCTTCGAAAGACGATAGAGATGATCACTGATCCATCTAAGTCGTCGGACCCACAAAGGATCGATAGGTACTAACCCCCGCAAAGACCCACACAGGATCGGTAGGAAACTAACCCCCGAAAAGACCCACATAGGTTCGGACCCACACAGGATCTGTAGGCACTGGCTCACACAGAACCGTTGAGCGCTGACCCACACAGAATCGGACCCACACAGGATCGGTAGCACTGATCCACATAGGATCGCTGAGTGCTGTAGTCATCGTCGTCGAATCCACTGAGGATCTCTGCACAGTCGTTGTTGCAGTCACAGTAGCAGTCGCAGCCAGCACTAGGGTTCCCGCACACAGCAAGCTCGTTCGGGAGGGTTCGCTCCACGAGCCGAGAGGCCGATACATCAACTGTCACAAAGTCCAGAGTTGATGTATCCAAAAGTTCCGTATCGTCAACAGGAACTCAACGCAATAGACGGCGCGTCAATCGGACGCCCGGTCTGAGAGTTATTGACTTTTTCGTTCCAGGGGCCCGGTTGGTTTTTAAGGCAAAACCAACCCGACCATACTCCACCTGCATCCATACCTCGGGCAGAGTATGCCAAAAGATCTGTCTCACTAAGAGGAACTCAACAAAGTTGACGGCACGTCATTCGGACGTCCGTAGCTCAAGATATGAGCGTTTCCGCTCCGAGGGCCCGGTTGGTTTCGTGTACGAACCAACCCGGCCGAACACAAAGTATTCTGAAACCTTGAGTGCGATATGTCGAAATGACCGTCTCGTTCTAAGGATCGTGTCTCCGCTGACGGCGCGCCGATCGGTGGTCCGTAGCCTGAGTTATGGGCAATTGAACCCAATCAGTCCGAAAACTGGGGTTTTGGGCCCGGATCGACCCGGACCGAGACCCCCCCGGTCGGCCCAAACTGGGTCGACCCGCCCCGGTCCGGGTCGGCCCGGCCCGACGCGGCCTGGCCCGGCTGGGCGCGGCCCGGCCCGGTGCGGCCCGGCCTGGCAGACTGGCCGGGTGCCAGTCTGGCTGGGGACAGCGCGCCCAGCGTGCTGTCTGGCTCGGTCTTTGGCCGAGCCGTTTCAGCAAAGGGGGGGGGGGGGAGGGGGTGCCTGCCCCCCTGTGTAACCGCGGCCCCCCGAAATTTATGGGGGGCCATTTGAACCGGCCGGGGGAATTTAATTCCCCCGGCCCCTCCCCTTCCGGCCCACCCAACCTGGCCGGCCAGCTCCTTTCCAATGGGACCGGCAATGGCCGGTCCCCTTCCGGCTCCGACACCGGTGGCCCGGCTCGGCTGCCGGCCACCTTGCTCCGCCGCGGCCCGGAACCGGCCGCGGCCCTTGTCGTCCGGCACGTTGCGATGGCACCACGCCCCGTCACCGCGGCCCCGCTCTAGTCGCGGCGCCTTCGATTTCCTTTGACGCGGCACGACGGCGTCGCATTCTTAGACTTCATTCCATGGCACGGCGCGACGACGTCACGCAATACATTCCGTGTGACTCCCGCGTGGTGCGACGACACCACGTCATTCCGTTCCATCCACAAGGAATCAAACATGAACATATGAGGGGGGTTCGGCCGTGTTTGTGCGGTCCGGCCCCCCTCTCGTTGAACGATAACATCTAGTCTAAATTCCACGATGATCGATAAACTAGAATCATGAACGGAAATAATTCAATAAAATAATCCCCTACCTCGGTTCAGGAATGGTGTTTGTCAACGGGTCACGGAAGACGAGCGTCGCGGAGGTCGGGCGTCGCGGAAAATGAACGTCGACATCGCGAAGCGAGGATTCGAAATCGTTGATGGAGATTTCGTCGTGGAAAACCATCACGGAAGAGACGACGAGGAAGAAGAACGTCGCGTCACGGATATGGCGTCGCGGAAGAACCGTGTTCCTCGGTGGATAATTTCTTCATTGAAGAACGGTGTTCTTCACGTTCTTCATCGAGGTTGAAGAAGAAGAAGACTCCACGCTTCCCAATCCTCTCAAGGTTGCAAAATTCTAACAATAATAAAATAAGACCAAGTCTTATTTTATTAACACAACCTATCCATTTGAAATTCAAGAGTATGAAAAAAAGTAACTCACTTAATTAATTATAACAAGTTGTCAAGAATTAATTAAAGTGAGTTAATGGGGAGTTAGGAATGTGAGGGGTTAAGAGGGGTTAGGGAGTTAGGGAAATTGAAAAGGTGTGGGGGTTTGTGTGGGCCCCACCCTTTTAATTATCCACAAATGGGAAGTTGGGTGGATGTGGGCCCCACCACCAACTTCCCATGGGAGAAAATTAACCACCTTGAAAAAGAAATAAAATTTGATTCAACAATTTTATTTACTTTTTAATTAAACCCCATTAATTAACTTCTTCTCCCACACAAACGCAACTACGGTAAAGGTTTCCTTAAGCGATTACCGGCGTTGCGAGTTCATCAGTTCCCTCGAAATTCTATTCCAGGCATCGGTTCAAAAGTTAGAAATTCCCGCTCGTTCGTTCACTGAACGTACCCAAGCAAAACTTCGGAAATTGATTCCAGGCACACCGGGCCTCGGAATCAGGTGCCGTCAGAAACAGCGTTCTTTTAAAATTACAAAGAAAATTAAGAAAAAATTTCCCTTGAATTTTATGGGTCTTTACAATATAGAAGCATGAAAATACACCATTGGATGTGAAAATATCCACAAATTACCCAATTTGAATTTAATAGAAGATTATTGGTTCCACAAGATGTAATGGTGACCTCTAAAAAATGTTAATATTTATATATTTAAAAGAATCCAACCCCTGCTCTACTATAAAAGGGAACGCTCCCCCCTCAATTTATAACACCTCACAACCCATTTGGTTTAGCCAAATTATACACAAATATAAACACTAATTTCATCCATAAATCCTAAAATACTTTTATTGTCCATAAATCCAACCAAGAATCCCATTTGTTCAAAGAAAGAGGAGTTACCCAAAGAAGAGGTAGCAACCCTTCACAAGCTCTTTGTTTTTAATTTCATTCTTATTCTCCCCAGTTATTATTATTACATTATTATATAACAAATTAAGTATCATAAATATAAGTATATGTTTTAATTATATGGGTTATAACTACACCTAAACACACTTCCTTAAATATTTAATGAACATATCATTCGTGTGCATGATATACTACGAGTCCCCAAAATGAGGTCGTTTAATTTCTATTTTCCATCTCTCATGGTTGGAAATTATCAGGGGAAAATAGTTTTATGGGATAGAGAATATTTGTATGACTAAAATATGAAATTATAATTATTATATAAATTATCCACTCAATATATCCATTTTTTTATATAAGATAACTTCATTTGTGGGCGAGTGGACTACCACCTCCTCAAAGTGATGTGATTCATTCACACATTTAATGAAATGTATTAATGATGGTTTAGTTTATGTATATTATATATATGAAATGAATATTATAGTGTAATTATAATACATAGAAATATATATATATATATATATACATTTATGTCATTTATATTATTTCAATAAAAAATTAAAATAAAACCATCGTTCATAAGTATGTATGTCATACCATCTCTATGAATGGTTTACTTGAGTTAATATTAATATATTCTGTAAATAATATTAAATAGATATATAAAAAATATATATGAAAATTATAGCAGTTTTATCATTATGGAGATTATTAAATAATTATATAATTAAATGGACAAAAAATATATCAAATCGGTACATATGTGAAATCAAAGTTGTTATTACCAGAAATTTTACATCAATATAGAATTGTTAATAAACAATTAATTTACGATCATAAACAAATAATATATGGTATGATATAATGGAATATGGTTTTTAATTAATTTATAATGTATTTTAACTTAATGTATATTAGAATTTAATGATTACGAAGAGATTCAAGACATAATATAAGGTTATTTATAGTCTCACTTTTATTTCAGTGAGAGATATGCCTTATTCACCACTCATATCTCTTTTGGGGTGTATATACAATGAATGAATTTATTTTGTTATTAATATACCAAAATTTATTAGTATATACATACCAATTTTATGATTTCTATTTAATGGGGTTATGTAGGTGAATAGTTACCAAATCTATAATGTAGTTTGGTCTCAATTTTCCTTCTCTGAGACACGTGTTTTTTTATGAGCCAATATTCTCTAAAGACATGTACAAACTACCATTTGGATTTTTTTTATCATAATTTTATTTCTTTAATTATATATAAATCATTATGAATGGAAATTTTCTTACATGTTTTGTTTCATTCAATGTTACAAATGTGGAAAGAGTTTATTGCAACAATCTCGTAATTAATTAAGATTGTTTAAGATTATGCATTTATTATTAAAATATTATTGTCCAGATCAAAATAAAACTCATGATTTTTCATATTTTATGGTAGTCTCAGATATATTCCTATATCAGTTCCATTTTCCTACTTTCTTATGAACAATATAATTAATAAATTTTTTATTTGAAAATATGATCTGATTTATCTTTTTACTATGTAATCTGGGATCTTTCCAAACAATTTTTTTCAAACTTATTTATAAAAAAGTTTTAACAAATAAATCATAGGTTAATGTGAAAGGAATTTGAATTTTGAAACTCTTTATAGTTTGAACACATCCATTATATTTTTTCAATTATATTATAATATTAAAAGAATTTAAAAATATTTTATATTTTGAAAAATATCATTTTAGTCAATGAAGAATTGATATTTTACTCATGAAATGTTTTTGAATGAAATTTCTAAATTATTTTACAATTAAGATGTCAACCATTTTTGTTACTCATTCACTTATTGAGTAATGATCCATACGATCCTTTCATATTATTTGTTTGAATGATTTATGTTCTTATGGAATGATTGTTATGAGACATATTTCCCATTAACGGGTTATATAGTTGTGAAACCCATTTCCCATCTATATGTTAGACACTTTTAAAACCTGCATTTTCTAATAAAAAAATTACATGTAAAGTTTTTGGATAATTAAATGGGTTTATTTTGATATGAGGCTTAGATAAAGCACATAATTCTGAGGCCTGGGAGTGGGAAGAATGTATTTTTGAAATATTTTTTAGTTCATTAAAAATTCATGTGATTTAGTTTTTCTAAATATTAAACTTGATCCCAGATCAACAATCCATGGGAACCATTTAACTAAGTGTGTCAGGATTCGCCTAAAATGCCCTCTCATTTTCTAGTGTGGGCCTAAAGTGGAAGATAGTTTTTGGGAGTAAATAAAAAAATAATTAAAATATATTTTCTTGTCAAATTATTATAACTTTTAAAAAGTAACTTGGATTTGAGTTTCAAAAGTACCTATTTTTTTGTGAGTTCATCTTTCCCTTTGAAGGACCATAACCTTTACCGGAGCAGGTTGAGGGTGAAATATTTTTTAGGATTTTTTTAAGAAAAATTAAAATAAAATAAACATAATTATTTTATTTTAAAATTAATGATTAAAAATTGTTGAAGTTAAAAGGTGTTGTGTCTAAAAAAATTGAAACATAATTTCATAAATTGAATGGTGTAATTGAACTACAATGAAATGGTATCATTAATGTGTTTCTCTAATATTTTATTGAGGGGTTAATCTTTAACACATTGTGAGAAACACTATGAATCAATGATGGATCATCATTGACAAACAACAAATGATGATCACAAAAAACATGATATCTCCGCCACTTCTTAGAGAGATACCTCTATCGGTGACAGATCAAGGACCTTCGCAGACGGATCACCTTTAGTGACAAGTTCTTTATATGGTCGAACTTGAACAAGGTAGGGTGTCTTCTAACTGATACTTGTTTCCAGATTTTTTTCTAAATAATGCAAACTGGTCAACGCATGAATAGGATGATCTATGGGTCATTTTTTCTTGTGGGATGGTTTTTTATCTCATAGATTTCACTAGGGTTATTTAATGATTATACCTTAATCTCTTCTTCCCCTATTTCAAAAAATCTAACATGGAATAATATGGCCAACATGAACCAGGACTGGATCCTTCCTTATTTATGAGTTTTATTTATCTTCATGACCACACCTCCAAGTCAGTAGCAAGGAATCCTCGAGGTCATATAATGGAATACAATGACCCGAGATGTATAGAAGAACATACAGTTCAACAAATGTACCACCAGAGCAGACCTGGTAGTCCACGATATATACCACCATGCGCCGATGCTAGTGAATGGTAGTTGCAGTGTTTGTGGTAGGGGCTCTTAACACGTAGGTCTGTGGCTAA
This sequence comes from Viscum album, assembly GCA_963277665.1. Classification (NCBI taxonomy): domain Eukaryota; kingdom Viridiplantae; phylum Streptophyta; class Magnoliopsida; order Santalales; family Viscaceae; genus Viscum; species Viscum album. The sequence goes on from OY728133.1 coordinate 1,061,163,452, forward strand.
AAGAAATGGATGCAGCCACCAGGACCCATCAGAGGATCATTCCATAACTTTTTTTCTGTGGTATGTGTAGGCACATGGTCAAGTGGGGAACACATGCAGGATAGGGAATCAACACTCTTTGGCCATGAGCCAGTACATTCCAAGAACCTCCTAGCTTCCATGGTGTAGGAGAGCCAGGCTACCTAGCGGGCCGGCCCCAGGGCCCCTGGGTCAGGTGGGGTACGGTCGATCTAACTGTGTCAGACTGGACCTAGACCCGACTGGTCCCCATTAGGAAAACCTTTATAACTATTGAACTGTATGCCCAATTGATGAGTTAGTTCTAGAATCGGAACCCTCATGATAATGATATTATTTTGGAATAATCTATGGAGTATTTCATTGAATTTGAAATTAGATAACTTGATTAAGGAATGGATTCTCCCAGAATCATGCACATTACATGCGTGAATAATATCATTGTCTAAGACATGTAGACTAATGAAAAGTCTGTCTTAGTGACCCTGCAGGCCAAGGTGATAATCTACCCTATGTGAACAAGCTACAAGCTGCTCTTTGTGCACCATCTACGAGTCGTGCTGTTGGAACCAGCTATATGCGGCCATGTGTGGACTAGCTATATGTGGCACTTTGTGGACCAGCATTGATGGACTATGTGGGAGCAAGTATTTGTGTCACAGAACTCCCATGGGGGGGAACAATCTTGTGTGACCCTGAAAAACCATGATACTCATCAGTGATGAGTATCTCCGAAGTCCATGGTGTTCAGTGTTATAACTAATAGTCTTCAATTCCATACAATAGATTATTCCAGCGTGAGATGATAGTACCTTGTCCATAATCTCCATTTTAGCCCTTACCATGTGTTTTAGGGTCCTTACTTAGTATTTTGTTACTCACAATTGTAGAAGCTCTATCCACACTTATTATGTATGGTATAGATAATAGGAACATCGATAAAGTCCTTGGAGTTCGATGACCATGTGGTGCCCAGTGAGATACAACAAGAGGCACACACACATCTACAACTTCTGGTAGCCACTACTTGCATACCCTAGAGGTGGGGATCTTCTACCAATGATATTTTAGAGATCTTTTGTATTTTTTGGTTTTATGTTTTACTTTTGTTGGGTTTGTATCATGGCCCATTTAACTTGTAGCTTGAACCATTTTTACAGGGTTGTTTTAGAGGAATGCATGTTTTTCGGTTTCATTTTTTAGGGATGTTGTTTTGTGAGTGTGTGCACACAGGTACTCAGAAAAATGCATCCCATTTTTTGGATTATTCTTTTGGTGCTAGTCTATACCCCCTGTCCTTTAGGTGGTGGGTTTGGGGTAGTCACAACATGGGCCCTGAGGGATGGGCCATGACACTACTTTTCATAGGTTATGATTTAATGAAATGATTATTAAACATGTATATTTTCTACATATTGTGATATGACGACATTTTTATGATACCTATTTTATTTCATGGGATTTGATATTATGTTTATGAAATTATTTTATTTTTCGTGGTCATGATACATTGATTGTTTTTTATCTTGTGGAATGAAATTTTTTTTATTTAATATGTGATGGTTGAGACAAATATCTACCAAAAATTAATTGTTTTATGATTTACATGTCATGATAATATTATTAGAACCAATTCTACAATAATTATCCTCTTTGGGATAAAGGGGAACGACAATCCCCTATGGGAAAATTGTCATGATAAACCATTTTAAAGAAAGAACTATTACTGGGGACTATTTTGTGTCCTCACCAGAAGGTGTAGTCCCCATAAAGTGACATGATATTTTTTTTGAAATTAACCTTCACTTATATGGAATGATATTACATGTTTATGTGTCATCCACAATTCCATGAATTATTATCATGTTATGATTTCATGATATATCTTATTTATTCACTTATGATTCATGTCATATGAATTCTAATATTTATGTCATGATTCATGTTTATTATCTTCCATATCCATGTTGTGATGTTCTAATTTTATAATAACATTTTCATATTGTTGTCCTTATGATTATTCGTACCTGTATATATTTTTTACCGTTATTGATTATTTGATATCACCACTATTTAGGTATCCATGTCGCATGTATTGAAGATATTTAAAATATATATTATGTGTCTATGAATAATGGTAGTAATTTAAATCCTTGTGGGAAGGAAATATAGCTAAGTTACCTATGTGGTTTTATCATTCCATGTTTATAAAGGAAATAATCTAATACGGTCTTTGGGAATTAGTTTTTGTAACTAATTAAGTATTAAAAAAATGATGTAATGATAATGTATGAAAGTGAGGGTCTCTATAGTTGGTATTAGCAAATAAAATATAGTAAATATTTGGGTACTATGAGGAGATAGACATTGTGAGAATCATAATAATATTTATATGGATTAGTCTAGTGATGATGAAATGAATAATAAAATGTAAATGATTTTTTAAAGGATAGAGAGATTATAATCCTCATACTATAGCCCTATATTGATACAACAAGGGTATAATTCCCCCACACATATGTACATTGGGGTAATAAAGTTGAAAACCCTATAGTTTTCTTGATTGGTTCTAAAAATTGTACATTATAATAGGATTTTATGTGCACCATATAGGATAATCTTAGTGGTTATGCTATGAGAATTCAAAAAAATATAAAAAATAATCATGAATGGTTCAAATATAAGTTTTCTATGAATAACATATGATAAACCTAAGATGTCGTAATTTAGAAATAATATATGTGTGTTTTCATGATTATCTGTTTCAACAATATAAATATGTTATCATTATAAATTATTTTTTATGTTACGTAATGCATGGTACTTGATGGAACAACTATAATCGTAATTTTCATGGACAAAAAAATGATTTAACTCCTAAGAAATATAATTATATGGGAGATGGAATGAGAAATATAATTTATATTCGTACACAAATGTCTAATGCTATGAATCTTTTTGGGATTCAAAATGATCAATGAGCGATCAACATTTTCATGAGTCCTTCAAGGAGGTACATCGAAATTATTTTCATTGGTATTTTTATCCATGTGTGGTTTAATAATGGATCAGTGGCACTAAAAATATATTCTCCATTATACAGTGCTTAGAAAATGCTATGGTCATTTTCTTTATTGATCAGTTATAAGAAAAAGATAAGTAGTGGGGGGATCTAATCAAGAATATGAGGAATAAGGGAAAAGTGATTACCTGGATTATGATGATTTCAAAAACTTATTATTCTATTAGTATTTTTCTAGAGTTCTTCATAAAATGATGGTGAAAGATTTACATGATTTAATGGAAATGTATAATGAATATTTTAATACATATGATGTTAATTTCGCTGGGCTTGTGAGGTGCACTCTCGATATTATAATCAATCCCAAAATTAATGTTGATAGGTTCATTATTGGATTAAAGAAAATATTTAGATGGGTTTTGTCTATAAGAGGCATTAGAATATATATATATTTTTCTAATTGCTCATTCAGGTTTGAAGTGGATTTCATAGATACATATTAGTCTCATTGTTTGGACAAGAAAATAATGATTGAGTTAAAATGATTAAAATAAAAACCATAGAATTATGAAGACAATCCTTCCTTTATGATCTTTGTGTGGAATGATGAATGTTGGGTACAATTTTATGTGGTCTAAAACATTTTTTGTGAGGAAAGGAAATACATCAGGAAATTGATTACTTAAATGATTGGATGATGTTTTTTAATGATTCAAATAGAGGGAAAGCACAACAAAATTCAACTCCCACAACATCATTGATTCAAATGTAAAGAGAAAGGGAATTATTCTAATGAGTTCCTAAACATAATGGGTAGTGAGAAATATTAGAATTAGAATATTCTTATGCATATGGAAAAGAAGAAATATCATGTGATCACTATTTCTAATGAGGGATGTAATAACGATGTGGTGAATGGTACACTTACATTCCACTCTAGAATGACTATTTTATAATTTTATTTTACAACTACCCACTAATTAATATCAATATTTTTTTTGGGTATTAATATCCCACCTGATTGATTAATTTTGGAATATGTACTTTGAACCACTAATGGTATAATTATTTCAGCAATGGTCTATGATTCTTCTCTGTTAGGCATTTTTTGGAATGTGATTCATGAAAAACATTTCATTCATACTTTAGATGAATTTGTCGACATCTTAGGAATGGATGAATTTTATATGCATAAATCCAAAATAAATTGTCAATAAAGTAATGTTTCACATGTTATTCCAAACAAACATATGATCATATATCAATGGGATGTTATGTTTGAGTTTCTAATAGTTATTATATCTAATTAATGGGTCTTAATATCTATTCACATGATGTGTTTATCTCAAATAGTTAGAGATATGATCTATATTTATTATATAACTATTGTTTTGGAATTTTTTAATTTTTTATATAATTGTTTCTTGAACCTTCCACACAAATGGGATGTTGACTTCTAAATATAAATAATAAATTTTTCCCCGATAATTTCAAAAACATCGTGTAGAGTGTAGGTATATTATTTGTAGGGATTTGAGATGAATCACCACGAAAATGATGATAAGTGATTCATTTGACCAAGTGTGTCATGATGGTATGAATATATTACTTTTGGTGCAAAATAAATATGGATAAATGTGAATTTATATTGACTATTGGATGTTCAAAATGATCACAATCAAGAATATGTATTATCTTCCTTGTATTGATGAATTGTTTTATCAACTGTCTGGATCCCTATAATTTCCCAAGACTGACCTAAATTATAAATATCATCAATTTTTTATCAATAAATAGTATATTACAATTATGCAATTGGTTAAAACTAATGTAAACTATTAATATATTGGGATTTCTTTTGGTTTTACTATTTCTCTTGATATCCTCATGATTTTGATGAATATAGTCTTTAGAGATTTCCTTGTTCAAATTTTTGTAGTATTTATTGATGATATTTCTATATATTCAAAGAGTATGTAATAATATGATGCCTTGTTGAGAATTTTACAAAAAAATTTAAGGAAGGGGAATCTATATAAAAATTTTAATTTTTTTAAAAATTTGGATGAAAAAATTAACATTTTTGGGTCGTATCTGCAGATAAGATAGATCAGTAGATCCATTAAAGGTAATGGTTATTGAATTATTACCATGGCCATAAAAAGTGAAGGAAATAAATGTTTTTCTAGGTGTAGTGGGATATTATCACGGTATTATGCATAATTTGTCATGAATATATAATAACATGCCCCTATAATCTTTGAAGGGTGCCATGTTCCTCTAGATGGGTGAGGTTGGGGAAAATTTATGGAATTTAATAAAATGTGAGTCATTACATATGTCCGTACATAAATCAATACTATAGAAGTATTTTTTTTAATATATAGTGATGCATCTAATAATGGAATGGGATGTTTACATATGCATAATACATTGTTTATATTCATTGCCTAATTTTAAATTTATGACCCATGTGAAATATTTCACAAATCAGGATTTAGAGTTCGTTATAGTAATTTTTCCACTAAAAATTTGTATGTTTTTTATGGGTAAGGTAATGATATATATAACATTAATAGAATTATGGAATATGTATTGATGTGGAATGATTTTTACATGCACTAATAAAGATGGCTAGAGTTTATAATGGATTATGAGTAATCCATTCATTACCATTGTTGGAAATGGAACAAGGTCATCATTTCATTGACTTATAAGGATCAAGCTATCATATCTATCATGTGTATATAAAAAGTTTAAATATTTATATATTTACCAATGATGGATAATAAAATATTGAAGGAATGGGGAAATATTATCCTACTCAATTTAATGTTCAACCCTTAATCAATGTCGCGATTAAATAGGTGATAAAGTAATACGTAGAACTGCTATAGAAGGTTTGAAATGTTCCAATATTTAACCATGACTAGGATATAATGAAGAGGTTCATGAATCTTGTATGTCTCTCATCCATACTATATTTGATTACGGATCTATTATAGGATGGTCATAGTTCTTCAATAGGTAGTCATCCTTGATGTATGAAGATGTATAGAGATATACAATAATAATTTTGGTGGGATGGAATGAAGAGGGATTTCAAAGAGCTTCTATATTGTTTCTAGGTATGATAGAATGTGAAGGATAAAAGGAAATGGTATAAAAGGACGATTCATCCAATACCCATAATAGAATAGAAATAGGAAAACATCAATGTGTATCTAGTTTTTTTAATCTGTAAAACATCTAAAAATAGTATTGTTATATGGATGATATTCGATCACATTATAAATTTATAAAACATAATTGTAATCCTAGAAAACTTATACCTATATCAACATTTTAGAATATACTTTAAACAAGTGGTAAGGTTTCACGAAGTACTACAATACATTGAATCTAATCTAGATCCAAAGATTACATCAATGTTTATGACAATCTGATAGTATAACATTTTGGTAGAATTCAGTTTCTTCACTATGTATAATCCTCAAAATCATGGTCAGTCTAAAAGGACTATTCAAATCCTAAAGGATATATTGATCCCATGTTCTTTGTACTTAATGTGTGGTTGGGATAAAACCCTCATCTAGTTGAGTTTTCTTTCAACAATTTCTTTAAATCATGAATACAAATAACTCTTTATGAAGCCTTCAATGGGTATAAATGTAGATCTCTGACGTGTTGGGATGACATTTGAGAAATAAATTTTTGGGACCTATGATCGATAAATAAAATGTAGAGAATGACTAAATGATTAAGTATCATATCTAGGAATCTCAAAGCCAGAATAAAATTTATGCTAATAATCATTATCATGACCTAGAATTTCATCATTTTAAAAATGTGTATCTATGAATATCTCCCTAGATGAAGGATATGGGATTAAATAAGAATCTAAAACTACGACCTATGTATATCAGTTCGTTGAAATTATTAAACTCTTCTGGGTGATATCCATCCAATTTGAACTTCTTAAAAATATATAAGACTTATATGACGTGTTCTACATATCTATCGAAAGGAATTAAAGATATGACACATCAAATCTAATGAGCCCAAACATCATACCACTATAGTATGATATTTCTTATGGGGAATAAGAAGTTGTAAATCTGGATCATATAGATAAATTCCTATGAGACCATACCACTCACCTGGTAAAACTTTTGTATAGAAATCACCTTTGAGATGAATATATGTGGTAAAGTGAGGATTTGATCAGGAAACATCATGCTTATGTTATTGTATCAGAATGATGAATTATTTCATAGAAATTTATTTTTTGTGTAGTATAATGAAAAACATTAAATTATTATGATTTTTTTCAAATAAATGAACTTTCATCCATTTCATTCATTGTAATATGATCCATGATAACCAATATTTATGTTCCACACAAAATAATCATTCAATATAAAAACATTGACATGGCTTTCATTACATGTAACAATTAGTTTCTATAATGAAACATTTTATTATAATAATTATTTAATTTAGATTGTCATAACATATCTTTTAAAAATATTAAAATAAATAGTATTGACTTATTTTTAAATCTTATTTGGAATTATTATATAAAAAAACTAATAAAACAGAATTTGTTTTGCACAATCTCAATATATTTGAAAATATTATCTTCTAAAATGAACTAATTTATATCTCATTTTTTGAACAATAATATATTTCATTTTTAAAAAAAATTATATTTAATTTGATGAGTTAAAAATCGCTTTTAATTAATAAAGTAAAAATTATCTTGGGTTGAATTTTCTGGGGTTTTGCAGAAGACATTTTTTGGATTAATTGTGAAAAATATTGAATTTTAATTAAAAATTAATTTTTCAACTAATATATTGACATTCATAAAATATAATTTAATTTTTTTTTATAGTTTAATAAGATAAAGTTTACACAAATTAATCCAATTTATATAATTTTAACCAACTTCACAATGACATTGGATATAAAAACATTTCAACCTTGTAAAAAATTTCTATTAAAAACTCTGCTTTATTGACTCATCTCTGGGATTAATGTAAATTTAATTTTTTATAATTATGTTAATAATATCTATAAAAATGGATTCCATATTATGAATATGAATTGTAACATCCAATGTAATCAAAGCGTATAATATTTTCGTATTTCTTAATATTTGATTATTAAAAATTAATTATACTTGAAAGGGGATGCTATGTTTGATGGTGTACCTAACCCTCAACAATGGGTTTTGTCGAAATCTCATGTTACACTGAATGCTAAGACATAATGCAAAATAAAAATATAATATTATTTTAAATTCTAGGTAACGAAAATCCATTGTATTGGCGGGAATTAATAGAACTAAATAAAATATGATTATACATGTTTGATAAATATCTATAAAATTATCCAATAACAGTTAGAGTCTTAAAATGTGAATGAATCTAATTTGAAGCATAAATACTCTAATATACATTAAAAAGACAATTTACCACCTTTTGATGACGAACCCTTTTTAAATCTTGTTTTGTCACATTTATATGTTATATTTGACGAAATAAACATATTATCTAGAAGTGGGGAATCAAAATTTACTTTGGGTAAATTTTTGGTATTTTCTGATAAAGTTCATTTCCTAGTGAATAGTGAAACATTCTACATTTTAATTCAAAATTTCCATTTAATCTAAATTATTTAAATGGATAGGTTATATTTTTAATTGTATTATGTTTTAATTAGATTATATTTTTACCATTTAATCCAATGTTGGCCATTATGATGTAATTTCAATTTCAATTGGACATAAACAAATGTCAATATTATGATAGTTATTATTTCTTAAAAACTTGTTTTATGGTTTTGAGAAGGAAAATTAATTTTAAATTAATTAATGAAATATCTATGTATTGAATATGGAAAATAGAAATCTTTTTTGGATTAGGAATATCAAGTTTATCCTTGGGTTATTTTTTTTCTAAAAACATTCATTATTTGATGAATAGTGAAAAATACTGTATTGTGATAAGAAAAAAAAAATTCATTTAATTGAAATTTTACCAATTATATGAATTGAATTTCAAAAATACAAAATACATGGTTGTCACAAGGAAGTAAAATGTGGTTCAATGGGACGTGAATAATTTTTGGTGAATAGTAACTTTTGATTTTTCTTTACATTGGTTAAAGGTAAATAGGATAATTCCAAGAAAAATAATATTAGAATAATATAAAATTACCTTAACACTTGTCCAAGACTTATTAAATGAGTCCTGGCTAACCAATAAATTCATTGGGAGCAACATTTGGCCTTTTAAAGCCTATAGGGAATGATAATTACATTAATAACTTTTTTATTTAAAGTAGAAATAAAAATGTCATAAACATGTATTGTTTTTTTAAAACAATTTAAATGTGGGGTTATATAATTGATATATTTGACTATAAGAATTCCATATAAAGCTAAAAATATTTCCTAAATCGTGGTATTTTATTTTTGATTTTTAGACTGCATTGAAATATATTTATTTAGGACACAATGATGATGTAATTATTACCTCATTAATGAATGTTTTATATAAAAATATTATAAATGTAAAAATATATTTATTTTGAAACTTTTATTGACATCCACGAATTTTATGCATGATTATGACTTGTTATCATTTAATTATTGTAGGTTTTTCAAATGAATCAATTTTTTATTGATTTTGTAAAAGTGTTTATATGAATAGTACTTAAATTGACATAGATGAGTTTTGAAATTAATTAATATTTACTAAATTTTATAATAATATTAAAAATAGATGATTTAGAATAATTTCTTAAAATATGATGATAATTTATTTAATCAAATGCTTTTGTTTCTATTGTCATTTTATGGTAACTATATTAACCATATAATACAAATATACAGGAGAGCATGGTAAAAGTTAAATAAGTTAACAAAGGATTAAATAAAAAAGATAAGGATTAAAAATTATCCCAAACTAGTCCAATTCATTAAGGGTAATTTTCTTTCAACTTAAATGAAACTTATCTTCGAATTAAAAATGTTTTGGACCTTTTTAAACCAAAAATAATTTTATAATAAAATATTTTTTTTCAAACATCCCTAAAGACCCCTCCTTCCCCTTATACAAGGCCACAACTCCAACCCATTTCGAACACCTCCCATACCCCTTGTCTCATCCAACCTCTATCCAAATAAGCTATCAATATCCCTCTATTCCACCTAGAAGACTTTCCTTAGGTAGAACAAACCTCAATAATGACTTTTGGTTTAATCCAAAGGGAGTTACCTAATTTAAAGGTAACATATTCCCTCTTATTCTCTTCATTTATTTTACTTATTCACTCCCTATTCTCTATTTATTCTTTATAACATAATGACACTAGTATAATAATTAAACTTGTTTTTTATAAGGATTATAACTACACTTACACACAACTCCATCTAATGGGTATAGAACATAATGATTCTATGGACGATGAACTACTACCTCATGAAGTGATGATTGTTCAATCTTCTCCTACCACCTATTATAGTGGCCATTATGATGAAACTATAATTATATATGATAGTTATGATATTTGATTTATCTATTTGATTCTGTAATTCTATTTTATTATGTGCCATTATGATTTTTCTTTTGTATATGTACGATAATTTCATTTGAGGAAGTGCAGACTACCTCCCACTGAATGTGATATGACTCGTGTATACCATTCATGGAACATATAAAGGATGGTGTTAATGAAATTGCCTTATATATATATATATAAATTATATTATTCTAGAATAATAATATACCTATGTATCCTTTGGTTTTTATTACTTTTAAAATGGAAAAAATGAAATGGAAGTAGCGTTCATGTGTACATACGGATTACCTTCTCCATGAATGGTGCATTTCATTTTCATATATCCAAATGATATGGAATATTATAAATACATATATAATGGATATATATATGATAATTATGATATAAAGATCATGAATATCATTCTGTAGATAATGTAATTTTGACCCCATGTACAATTTATAATTATAAAAAGTTCACTTCTGACTCAATTTACGAACATAAGAAAAATGTCCGATATGAACTCAAATAAATAAATAATAGTTATAGGAAGGTAAAAAGTCATATAAAAGGAATGAAAAAATTGAAAAAGGTTTTTAAGAATGTATAAATTCACTTATGTTTATTATTTATGAAATTAAAGAACGAACGGGTCAATTCAGACATGAGGTAAGGGACTTTATAACAATCTTCTTTCATTAAGGCATGTTTTGATAATATAAAACTACTTCATTTATATGGTATATAATAAACCCCTTTTACTTTTAATTTTATTCAAATTGTATTTTATTTTTTATGAATAATATTACTAAATGGCCAAAAGAATCTTTTTTAATGTTTGGAGCGAAAATGTCCTCTCAGCCATCGTAATCGTTATTTTGATACCTCTATAAGTCTTAATGTTTTCAAAGGAAAAGAAATCCCTTTTTTCCTTTATTTGGATTTTTTGTATTGAATATTTGTTTTGAAATATATTTATTTTTTTCAATATATTTAAATAAATTTAATGATTTCAAATGAAATTTTATTAGTGAAATTCAATATTTTACATGTCATTATTTGTTAATGGTACTTGGACATTAGACGATTGGTTATGTGATAAACCAAATGACGGGTGGTACCATGATAAAATAGGTTTGGTGGTTACGTTATAACATTTAAGGTATTGGGTATGGAAGTCAGTCATATGGATATTTCATTTAGTGATATTAATGAATTTTATCGTATGGTTATTCCATTTAAGTATTTTTATGTCCCAAGTTACCTTTCTATGTTATATGTGATTTTATGTGTTTTATGGTAATATTTTGGTTTCAAAAGGGAAAGAAATGATATTTTCTGTCATGATGTGAATTTAATACTTCGTAAAGATGAAATGTATTACTTATGATAAATTATTCATGGATTACTTTATTGTTTTAAAAAACTAATAGTTTTAATTCATTGTGTAACCCTTATTGAGATTTTTATGCTCATTCCATGTTTTTATGAAATGTTTTTCACATGACTTAATGATTAACAAGGACGAGGATGGGATCAGGAAAATTTCATGATGTCTAAAATATGAAATTATATAGAACTCTTTTTTTCAAGTGTTTTTATTTTATGAAAAAATGGCTACTGAGTATAAGGGTCTACATGTTATATTTAGAATTTTCGTGATATGTTATGAACTAAATCTATAATTATATAATACTGAAAAGATACTCCAAGTGAATTGTTACCATACATCATGATTATGTAATTTTTATGGTTAGATCCTTACTGTTGGTATCAGCGGTCAGTTTAACCAACATTATGAGTTTGAGTATTGTTAAATTAATAACAATAAATGAATTTGTGCTAAGATTAAAATGATATATAATTTAAATATTACCATGTTTCCTCGCCTTATATATTTCTATGTTCAAAATGGTTTTATGTAGAGGAAACAGGGAAGCTATGTCGAGAAGGAATATAGAAGAGAATAACCTTACAAATCAGTATCCTGAGATGGTAAGAATTAAAACTGAACAGTTTGTTGCAGTAATGGTGTAGTTTACTCAGGCTATAAATGGTGGTGGTATACATGCATGTGACCAACCAGATAATCCCCAGAATAACATGTCTTTAGTGTACCATTTCATGGGGAAACATCCCCCATCGTTTAGAAGATAATCAGAACATGTTCAAGCTGATGGGTGGATAAAATAATTGGAAAAGATTCCTTATGTCATGGGTTGTACCGAAAATCAAATGGTTTGTCTGGTTGTTTATCATCTTGAACATGATGTTGATCAGTGGTGGTCTATGGTGAAAAATATCTAGGGTAGTGAAGAGATTAATTCTCTTGGTTGGAACTAATTCAAAGTTATGTTTCTTGAGAAATATTTTCCTAATGTGGTTTTACATAGGATGGAAAAACAACTCACGGAATTGAGGCAGGCGGATGACTCAGTGGCTTCTTACAAATAAAAGATCATTCTACTGGAAATGTATTCTATATGTTCCATCTGAGATATTAATAGTAAGATAAATAGATTTTATTTATCACTGAATCTATTGTATCAATGAGCATTAGACTCTCGTGAATTAAAAAGCAATGATAAAATTGTTAGATGTGCCGAGAAGGTAGTAAAGCAATTTTATGATGATCAGGTCTTCCATGAAAGAAAACAAAAGAAGAGGTTGAGTTGGCAGGAAAGTGAAAAAATTCATCAATGAATCCTGAATGTTAAAAAAATAAATATCCATTTTGTGAGATGTGTGGTAAAAATAATCTTCTAGAATGTTTATCAATGTTTGGAAAGAGCTTATGGTGTGGTATGTCTGGTAATATTACTCATAAATATAATGAAGATTATCAAAAAATAAGTGAAAATACAGCAGCAAGATGTTTTATGTACAATGAAATTGTTCATTACACAAATGAGTCTCCAATTAAGAACTCATCTATGGGAAAAGGGTGACTATAATAAGAAAGAGGTGTTTAAATCCTTTGAAACTGCTGCAAAGATGATGGGCCATCGAATGATGTAGTTTCATGTACAATGTTTGTCTATTCATATTATTCAAAAATTTTGTTTGATTCAAGGTCTAAAAACTATTTCATTTCTGAGAAATTTTCAAATTTTTTGGGAATTCCATCTCAAGATATTATTCCTAAACGTATTGTATAAACAACGGGTGAAAATTTTGAGACAAAAAGAATTTATAAAAACCATCATGGTCATGTGTGGGGATATAATCTACCATTAAACCTTTTTTCCTCTATTACTATTTGGTGTTATTTTGGGCATGTATTGGCTTTTAATTTATCATACTAAGATTGATTTTAGAGATAAAGTGGTTTCTTTTTATAAATAATTTCAGTTTTTGCACACGAATGATCCTTTACTTTTGATAACATATTAGGAAGCTGAGAAACGAGTTAAAGATGGAATTATTGTTAACTAGAACATATTGTTGAAAACTAAGGAAATATTCAGATTAATGGTGTGGTAGTAGTAATTGAGTACCATGATGTTTTTCTTAATGAGTTTCCTGGTATAAAAAATAATTGGTAATTTGAATTTATTTTTGACTTAGTTCATGATTGTAATATAATTTCAAAAAAACCCTTATCGAATGGCTCAAATTGAACTTTTAGAGTTAAATAAGAAATTGAATATGTTATTATTTAAAGGTTTCATTCGACCTAGCACATCACCATGAGAATATCTTGTCTTTTTTATTAAAAAGAATGATTTTTCAATGTGACGATTCATGAATTATAGAGATTTAAATAACATGACTATGAAGAAAAATTAAATTTTTAGATATATCGATGATTTGATTGATCATCTCTAGGGAGCATAGTGTTTTTTGATGATTGGATTGAGTTCAGGGTACAATCAGTTGAAAGTAAAGTAATAATACATTCTAAAGACCGCCTTTCGTACTATATATGGTCATTAGGAATTTTTAGTTATGCCATTTGTGATATCCAATTGATCTGTTGTATTCATGGATCTTATAAATATAATTTTCTGTGAGTTCTCGGATAAGATTGGTATTGTGTTTATTGAAGATATTTTGGTTTATTCTAAAAGTAAATAGGAAAATTAAAGTCATTAAAGGTGTGTCTTGCATACCTTAAAATAAAATATATTGTATAGGAAATTCAGCAAGTGTGAGTTTTTTATACAAGAAATTTCTTTCAATGGTAACATTTTTTAAAAAAATGGAATAATTGTTGATCATGATAAAACTAATATCTTTTAAGAATGGACATGATCTTCCAATATCAAATATATTCATAGTTTTATTGGTTTGGCATGTTATTATCGGAGGTTTGTTGAAAAGAATCACAGTTATCTAGCCCAATGACTATGTCTACTCGAAATGGTGTTAAGTTCATCTGGAGAAAAGAATGTGATGATTGTTTTTAGGAATATAGAATAATATTTTTGAATCCTCCAATTTTGGGACTGGCTTCCAGATATGGTGATTTTATTATGCATAGAGATGTTTCGTTGAAATGATATGGTTGTGTCCTAAGGTCGAATGATCAGGTAATTGCTTATGATTCACGTCAGTTGAAACCTCTTGAGTTAAATTACCCTACACATGATTTTGAATTACCTACTATTGTTTTTTATTTAAAATTTTTGAAGCATCATCTGTATGGACAAAAATTTTAAATATATACTAAACAAAAAATATTTAATTATATATTTACTAAGAATTATTTAAAAATGAGACAATGGATATGGTTAGAATTAATCAAGTATTATAATTACAGGATCCATTACCATCCATGAAAGTTAGATAAAATGGATGATGCTTTGAGTTAAAAGAGTAATGATACCATAGCAATTCTATATTTGGACCAAGATCCTTTGGTTTCTGATTTTATGAATTTTTTATTTTAAGTTGTTGGTGTATAAAAATCCTCTATTTTTTCAGGTTTTTTAAAATCGTCTATTGTAAATACAATAAAGAAAGATCAAAAAGATAACAGTGAGATGGAGAAATAGGTTGAATTGGTTTAGAGGGGTATGTTTGCAGAGTTTAATATTGACAGAGACTGTGTTTTGAGGTTTGAAAATAGATAATGTGTGCCTTTTTATTCAAAGTTTTTGAAAGAGTTGTTATGTGAAACTAATAGTTATTTGTTTTCAGTTCATCAAGTAGTACTAAGATGTACAGATTTCATCGGGAGTATTACTAGTGGGATGGAATGAAATTAGATATTGTTGACATTACTATGAAATGTTTGACTTGTCAATAGGTAAAATGTGAGTGATGATTACCAAAGAAATGCTTCGGCCTTTATCGGTGCATGAGTGGAAATGAGAAAATATATCCATGAAATGTATTGTGGGTTTACCAATGAAATCTCGATGTAACAATGCAATCTAGGTTACTGTTGATCGATTGACTAAAATAGATCATTTTCTTCCTATTAGAGATACATTGTCTCTAGATCAACATTATATGTTGTTTGTTTAAAATATTGTCATCTTACATGGAGTTCCCATCTCAATTG
Organism: Viscum album; assembly: GCA_963277665.1. NCBI lineage: Eukaryota > Viridiplantae > Streptophyta > Magnoliopsida > Santalales > Viscaceae > Viscum > Viscum album. The sequence continues at coordinate 1,061,179,570 of OY728133.1, forward strand.
TATCTAATTATGATCCCAGTTTTACATATAACTTTTGTAAAGGCCTTCATATGTAGTTGGGTACTGAATTATATTTTAGTATGTCTTTTTAGCCACAATCAAATGGGCATTCAAAATGAAAAAACATAATTATTGGATGATATGATACTTGATCCTTCAATAGATTACTAGAGAATTTGGGGCCAACATATTTCTTTGGATGAATTTCAATATAATGATAGTTTTCCTTACAGTATACATATGTCTCTTTTTGAGTATTTATATGGAAACCGGTGTCGAACTCCATCTTTATGGGATGAAGTAAATAAAAGGAAGCATATGGGGACATAATTGGGTGAAGTAAAGGTAGAAAAAGTCCAGTTGATTCAGAGGAACATAAGAACAACTCAGTGAAAGAAGAAAATAGAAGAAGATATCCAGATGAAGGATATTATTTTTGAGGTTGGATATCATGTGTTTCTTAATGATTATCCATGAAAGAGTTTTCTTCATTTCAGAGAGAAGGGAACATTGATTCTGAGGTTCGTTGGACCCTATGAAATCATGGAGAAAGTTTGATAAGTTTCTTATAAAGTGTATTTTTTTCCATGTATATCCCCGGTACCCAATGTTGTTTATGTTTCAATGTTGAAAAAATTTATGCCATATCCATTTCCTGTTTTGTCTCTAGAGGTTGTTTTTTTGGGATAAAATCATTTTTATAATGAACAACCAGTCCAGATTCTTAACTGAAGATAGAAAGTATAGAGGAATAAGGTAATTCATCAAGTAAAGGTTTTTTGAAAAAAATCATATGGTTGAAGAGGTAATGTAAGAATCTAAAAATTCTTGGATGAAAAAATACCACCATTTATTTTACAAGTGAATAAAATTGGGGGGAAACAATTTCTAAAAGAGGGGAAGGATGATACATCCTAGGTAAATGAAGATTATGTTATTTTCATATTTATTAATATTTGATAATTAAATATTAATATTACATTAAATAGGATTCTATGTTCTATGGCATACTCGACATGAAAAAATGGGTTTCTCCGAAATCTCATGTTTCACACAAGAATGAGTCATACTAAAAAATAATAATACAATATTATATAAAATTTTAGTTAAAGCATAGTCTTCGTATTAAAGGGAATGAACAGAACTAACTAAAATATTATTATACATTTTTTAAAAGTCATTACCTTTATCTAATAAATTATATATACTTAAAATATGAATGAATCCAATTTTATGCATATATTCAAAAATATTTATTAAAAGGTCAATTTAATGCCTTTTGATGGTGACCCCTATTTAAATCAAGTTTTTGTCAATTTAATATGTTCTATTTGACAAAATAAAATTCTTCATTATAATCGGGACCTCAAAATTTACTTTGGTTATTTTTTTTGTATTTTTATGATAATTTTCATTTTTAATGAATAGTGAATCATATTTCATTTTAATTTTAAACTAAATTTTAATCTAATTTATTTATATGGATAGATTATCATTTTAATGGGTTTTAAAGATTAATTATATTATATTTTTACCATTTAATCCAATGTTGTTAATTGGATATAATTTTATTTTGAAATCGGACTTAAACAAATTTCAATATTTGGATAGTTCTTCTTTCATAAAAAGACGCCATTGGTTTTGAAAATAATAATTAATTTTAAATTAATTATTGAAACATATATGATTTGAATTTGGAAAATATACATCATTTTTGGATTCCAAATATAAAATTTTTATTTGCGAGAATTTTTGGTATTTTTCTGAAAACCTTCAATTTTTTAGGAATACTGAAAAACACTACATAGTAGTTACAAACCAACTTTTTTCATTTAAATGATTTTTTACTATTTATATGAATTTAATTTCAAAAATATGATATAAATGGTTGTCATTATCAAGTAAAATGTGGTGTAATGGGATTAAAATAATTTTTAGTGAAAAGAAACTTCTGAATTTTAGTAACCACGGTTAAAGATAAATAGGAAATTCAAGGTAGAAATAAAATTATAATAATATAAAATTACATTAAAACATGTCGTAAACATGTTGGATGTGTAATGGACAACTAATTATATCTTGGGATGAATATTTTTTATTTTCAAGTCCACTTTGGTAATATAATTACATTAATAACTTTTTATTTAATGTAAAAAAAATATCATAAACTTAAATTGTTTTTCCAAAAAAATTAATGTGGGGTTATATAGTTGATATATTTGACTATAAATATTCATTATAAATAAAAAATGATTTCTTAAATCATGGAATTTTATTTATAATTTTTATACATCCAAACAATAATTTTATTTATGACAAAATTATGACGTACTGATTAACTATTTAATGAATGTTTTAAATAAATGAAATTATGAATGTCAAAATAAATTTATTTTTAAAATTTTTATTCCATAAAAGAATTTTTTGGGAGATTATGGATTTTTACCTTTGAATTATTATAGGTTCTTCGGCAGAATCATGTTGTTATATATTTTTTAAATGTCTTGATATGAATTGTATTTAAATTTTCATAAATGCTTTTTAATCAATCAATATTTTATTAAATGAAATAATAATACAAAAAATCTGTGATTGGGATAAATTACATAGATAAGGTTTATAATTTCATTAATGAACCACTTTTGGTTTTATATTCAATTAATTGTAACTATATTAACCATATAGTATGAATATATTAGAGAATGTGGTAAAAGATAAATAAGATAACCAAGTGTTAGATAAAAAAGATAAGGATTAAAAATTATCGAAAACCTATAAATTTTGTATTGGATGATTTTATTTAGACTTATGAGCACCATATATTCAAATTAAATATGGTTTTAACATTTTGAAACTAAAAATAGGTTTATGATAAAATAATATTTTCAATCATTCCTAATGACCCCCACCACTCCCTTATAAAAGGCCATCACGTCTAAACCATTACTCAAACCTATAAATCCCTATGGCTCATCCAACCTCTTCCCAAATAGGCTCCCAAGACCCATCTCTTCCACATATAAGCATTTTATTAGGCCGAAGTCACATCAATAAATCCTTTTGGTTCAAACCAAAGAGAGTTACCCGATTTAAATGTATCACCTTCCCTCATGTTCTCTTCTTTTATTTTACTTCATCACTCCCAATGATTTTTTTTATATTTTACATAACCAAACAACTATAAAAAATATACTTGTTTATTTATGAGAAGAATTAGAACTAAAATTACACTCACCTCCAACTAATGGGTATAGAACTTACTGTTTCTGTGGTAGGAAAACTACTACTTCACGAAATGATTATTGTTCAATCATCTCCTACCACCACTTATGGTTGACATTACGATGTAATTTTAATTAAAAAGTATATTTATGATATTTATTTTATCACTATTATTCTTTAATTATCTTTTATTACATATCATTATGATTTTCATGTTGTATATAATGAATAATTTAATTTGAGGATGTGCAGTCTACTACCCCCTCATAGTGATATGACACGTTCATATAGTACATTAAATGTATAAAGGATGGAGTTAATGAACATACATAAAATATATGAAATATTATATTATACTAGAATAATAATATAATGTGTATCATTTGGTTTTCATTCCATTTAAAAAGGATAAAATGAAATGGAAGTAGCGTTTATGTGTACGTACAGCTTATCGACTCCATGAACGATTCATTTTATTTTCTTATATCATAATGATATAGATTGTTCTAAATACATATATAATGGATATATATGATATATATAATATAAAAATCATTAATATAATTATGGAGATAATGCAATTTCTATAAAATGGACAATTTATAAATATAACTAGTTGATTTTTTACTCATGTTTTGAACAACGAAAAAATGTCTGATATGAACTCAAATAAACGAATACTTTTTATAGAATTATAATAAGTGATATAAAAGTATTAATAAAAATTAAAAAGTTTCTTGTGAAACTAAAAATTAACTTAAGTTTATTTTTTAGGAATTTAATGATCGTACATTTCAAGTAGGACTCAAGGTAAGGGACTTCATCTCAATATTATTTCAATGAGGCATGTTTTGATAATATAAACCTACATCTTTTATATGATGTCTAATAAACCCCTTTGAATTTAATATTTATTCAGAGGGATTTTTTATTCAAATAATTTTACAAAATGATAACAATAATCCTTTTTAACAATTATGGTGACAATGAAATTTCTGCCACCGTAATCGTTATTTGGATTCCTCTAAAAGACATAATGTTTCTAAATGGAAAAAAATATCTTGTTCCCTTTTTGGGAGTTTTGTTATTGAAAATAGTTTTTGAAATAGATTCATTTTTTTCAATATCTTGAAATAATTTCTTGTGATTGAAAATGCAATGTCATTAGGGAAATAAAATATTTTATTTGTTCTGATTTTATAATGGTACTTGGACATTTTATGGGTGGTTACGTGATACACCAAATGACAGGTGGTGTTGTGATAAACTGGGTGTTCGGTTATGTTGTATCCTCAAATTAATATGGTATGGAAGTATTCCATATAGATATTCCATTTAGTTATGTGTTTAGAAGTCAGTTGTATGGTAATTCCATTTAAGTATGTTTATGTCTCAAGTAACCTTGGTATGTTATATGTTCTTTATATGGATTTTATGGTAATATTTTGTTTTCAATAAGTCAATCAATGATATTTTAATCATTTAAGTGTATTTAATACTTTATAAAGTTGAAAAGTATTACTTATGATAAAGTATTTGTGTTTGGCCTATTTTTTTAAAACTAACAGCATTCCTTCTATGTGTATCCCTTACTGAGCTTTTTATGCTCATCCCAGGTTTTTATGATATTTTTTGTCATAGGAAATAAAGATGATTAGGTACATGGATGGGATCATGTAAAATTCATGAGATATAAAATATGGAACTTTACTTGACTCTTTTTTCAGGAGTTTTTATTTTAGGAAAAAATGGATACTAAGTAGAAGTGTCTACATGTAATTTTTCAAATTGTTATGTAAATGTTATGAACTAATTATATAAAGATATAAACCTGAAAATATTCTCAATGTGAATTGTTAAAATTATTATATATTATTTAATATTTTAGGCTGGTTCCTTATATTAATAATTTATAATTTCTAATAATTTCAACATTATTTTTGACCAAAAATACTAGTGACAATATTTAAAATTAATTATAGTGATTAAGGTAAAAAAATTACATGTTTATTAGACAATATATTAAAATGGATGATAACTAATAAACATATCATAATGTAATTTTATGTAAATATTTCAACCAATTATACTCATGTATTGAAAATGAACCAGTAAACACTTTGGGGGAAAACCAGGAGGAGTTGCCCAAAGAAGTGAATCATCCTTCCACAGGCTCTTTGGTTTTATTTTAATTCTCCACCACCTAAATTATTCATATTACATGATTAAAATATACAATAATTATCAAAAATAAACATATAATTTTTTAATATATGTTTTATACATAAACCTACACATAATTCCATCAAATGGGTGACAATACTATCATTCAAGTCTACAACGGACTACTGCATCACAAAACAATGTCTTTCAATTTTCCATTACCACATCTCCAGGTGAGAAGTAATTATTTACATAATGTTTTAATATGATATGTATGAAATATATTATTAATTATTAATTAATTAATTAATATATAAGTCCTAAATATATGATTATCATTTCGATTAAATATGATATCTTTATTTATGGATGTGTGGACAGTTGCCTCGTCTAAGAGATGTGATTCATTGAAACATTACCTAGAATACATTATGGATACTTTGATTATATTATTGTGATATATATGAAATTATATTTATAATTTAATGAAAATTAACAGACACACAGATATATATATATATATGTATATTTCATTTATTTACTTTCTTTCAATATGACAATAAAACAGAAACAACATTCATAAGTACATATGGCCTACCATTTCCGTGAACACTGTAATCAATTTCATATTTATATATTATATATATTGTTATAAATATATATATATACATAGTTTTTATTATATTTATATCATGTTTATTATTAGGTATATTATTAAATCATTATATAATTAAAAGGAACAAAAATATAACAAATCAAAACACATGTGAAAACAAAGATACAATTAACTAGAACCTACCATTTACATGAAATTTTTAATAAACATGTAGTGAAATGTTATATATAAATAATATATGGTATGATATAACTTTATATGGTTATTTAATTGATTTATAATAAAATTTTATTTTTTATACAATGTTTTTATTGAGTATGGGCTGAGTCAAGACATATGGAAAGTGTATTTCTAATCTCACATTTATTTATGTGAGACTTAGGCTTTATTCACCACTCGTTTAATTTTTTAGTGTATAAGTAGAACATTCATGTATTTTGTGATTAATATAACTAATTTTAAAGGTATTTACATACTAATTTTATGATCTCTATTAATGTTTTTAAAACATTCAAAAGTTATCAAATCAGTAATGTAGTTCTATCTCAATTTTCCTTCTTAAGACACTTGTTTTGTTATGAACCTTTATTCTTTTAAGTGGTGTATTTTTTTCAAAATTTAATATTATATAATTAATTCCGTACATTTCATTATATTGTAATCTTTATGTAATGTAATTTTATTACATTGAGTGTTTTATTCAATGACACCAATGAGGTATGATTTTATTGACACTATCTCATCATTTATCAGGATTATTTATGATTATGCTTCCATTGATAAACTATTACGATCCATCTCTCAGGAATAGTAGTTATTTTTAATTATAATATTGTTATACATAATTTATTAATGTGTTATTTCCTTTTAACCACTTTTCAATCTAATATAATTAAAACATTTTTAATAAAATATGATATAATTTCTCTCTTCCTTTGGGAATCTAGGTTCATTAATAGAATAGTTTTTTATAAAATGTTTCAAAAATGTTTGTAAAATAGTAGAATGAAATAATATTTCATGAAATAGGATTATAAAAGTATATAATGGGTTTTGAAGAATAAATTATATGTTTTCCAATACATTTTCAATGAAAATGGTTTTCAAAAATATTTTATGATTCAAAAATTATTTTTTCAATGAAAAAATGATATTTTCCTCAGAAAATATTATGTAAATATATATCGAGATAAATTTCCATCTATGATGATAAATTTATTTATTGCTCACAGATTTCTATGAAAATTATCCAATGCTTTTATTAAGATTATTCCACTAATTTATTTATGTTTTTGTAGAAAGATAGTAATTAAACCCATTTTTCTTTCACGAGTTATATGTTTTTGGATCTCGCTTCTATCTGATGTGTTATATGATTTGGAAATACGATTATTATTGTGGTTGATTATTTGATTAAATGATTATGAAGCATATATATGTTTCATGGGTTATGGTATGATGGTGTGTTTATGATAACCATTTCATCTGATGGGATATCATATGTCGTTTTTGAAACCCATCACTTTTTAAGAGTGATGATTTGATGACAGTTTATGATCTTGTGGTATATGTATTTGGACATATTATGTGGATGGTGGGAACTATATATTCCATAAATTCATTGGGTAATGATTTATATATCATGATATAATTCTTGGAAACTAGTATACGGGGTTTATCAACATTAAGAAGAAGGGAAAACATATCCTATACTGGGAAGATGGGGAAATATGATCACATATATAGAACGAACTATGACATGGAAGGTGGTGTGTCCCATCAAGTAGGTGTATTCCTTAATAAGTTCCTGTTTTTTTAAAGGTCCTTTAAATATAAGGAATGATATTATATGTTCTTGTATTATTTCCCAAATAAGGGTTCCAGTAATGAAATTCATAGTGGGAGATAATATAGCTCGCTATTGTATAGGTTTTTATGTTTCTATTTATCAAAATTAAATATATTTATATGGAATTTGGGAATTTATTTGTTTAATTTATTATGTATTAAAAAAAATTAAGTAATGTTAAAGCCTATTATGAAACGATTTCTATATTAGTAGCTTTGAGGATTCATATGTTATGTTAGTGTTAATGGATACTAAGTGTACATAATTCCCATTGTCGGGTGGTGATATAAATATATATATAACATATATTTTTTTTGATCTAATAGGCCGCACCACCAATTCTTTAATGGTGAATAACACCTAATGGACTCTAGGAGGGTTATTACCACCATATAATGGTTGATGAAGAACATATGGTTGACTACCCTTATGACCCCACTCTAATTTCCTAGAACTATTATGTGTTATCAAACAAAATGGTTTTATGTAACCATGTATCAATGTTTATAAAGGTAATTTCTTGTTGTTTGATCTCATAGATTAATATCAATATATTGTATCCAAATGATTTGTATATGAAGGTTGTGTGTGGGATGAGATTTCATGAATTATAATACATGTTGAATGGGTTTTAATGGGTCTCCAAAAATACTTATTTATTGAATGGATATGTTATTTGTATGATGGGATGACATGATGAATGAGGTGAATGATATATTAGACCAGGTGTCTTTATAATATTTATTGGATAGTTAGGGATTAAAAATGATTATGTTGGGGTAGAGAAGAAAAACAATAGGTATGTTGTAATAGGGAACCATTTATATAGTATTATATTATCCCTTGTATGAGATACTTATTTATAGGTTGGAACTGTGAGGCTCGGAAAATATTATTAAACTATTTACGTTGTGTTTTTGTTTCATTTCATTATATATTGTTCTTTAGTATGCATGATTACCTTTTTTATAATATTCATGGAGCATCCCACTATGGGTACATTATATTCTAAAAATAAGTAAATATAAATGATTTTTTAGGTCAGCAATTGTTTTTTGTGGATCGAAAGGGAAAATTGAATTTATATCTATTTTTTCAGACCTATTAGAAACTTATTGTCACTATTGAAGATTTATTTTACTATTTTTAGTTTTTTTATATTTCATTACAGTCATTTCATGTCTTGGGATTTTTTTATATTGGAAATAGATGTTTTGGTGGTATTTTCAAGTTATCTCATACTGTTTGAATCGAAGAGGGCCATTCAACCCATATATGTTTATGTTATTCTATCACTACCAGTTTTAATCATGTGGAAAATTGGAGGTGTCATACGAGTGTCATTATATCTCCATTATCACTGTTAGATGAAGAAGGAAAACATTGGATGATGGATTCAGGAAAATGAATATATTAAAATATTATGTAGTTATATCACAAAATTTTAAAAATAAAATAATTATCACAATAGTATAATCTCCCTTGACGAAATAGCTTTATCCATGATATGTTAGGCATTATACGGATTCGTGGAATCGAGGGAATCCCATTTAGTCTTGAGCTCGAATCCTGAAATTTCATGAATTGTTTACATGGATCAAAATCCAATGCCAAGATACAAAATAATATAAAACAAAAAAATTAAAAAAATCCCACAAAAATATGAATCAAATCACATAATGTGTTTGGGCTCATATCACAGTATTGAATTTGAAGAATTACATCTATTATGCAAATTTAGAGTGCATTGCATTTATATACCATATTTTATGTTATACATGAAACTCAGGTTATTTTACTAAGTCATAGGGAGTACAATTCTATTCTAAAACATATTTTGGATTTCTAGGTTTTCTAAAAAAATGATTTCCATCTCTAATCCATTATAAAGGGGATGTTGAAAAAAAATAATAAAACATTCTGACAATTAAAATCATATGATATAAAATTAATCAAATTATAAGACTTATAATCCCATTATTGAATGTGAAATATGATATCACCATGATATATTATTATATTATATTTTACGAGAATAATTTATTGTTCATAAAATGATAATAAATAGTATTACATTTAAATATTACATTTCCTTAAAAAAGTAAATATGAAAAAAATCATATTTATATCTCATTATTAAAAAAATAAAATAATATATTGAATTTTTATAAAATAATATATTTATTCATATAAAATTTTAGAAAATATGATCATTTATTTTTATTTAATTTATTTGATAAATATTAATTATAAATTTTTATGACATTAATTGCATGATATGTATGGAAAAATAGTATTTTTTCATCTCCATTTAATTGTTTTTAATTTTATGATACTACATTGGATATTGTTTGTATATATAACGTTTTAGGATTTTTATAAATTGGATTCTTTCTTGAGTAATTTTTCAAACGGATGAGGGACTTTGGATTAAATATCCCACTAGATGACAGACTTGATCCTTTTTCTAGCAAGGTGTGGGTTTCTTAATTATGCCTCCCAGACTACTCAAGGTATAGTTAGGATTCTTATTTAATTGTAATACATAACAAAAAAAATTCATGAACATAATGAATTCTATATATTTATATTTGTTTGAATATGATTTTCTTCTAATTATATATGAATAAAACAACTTATTTATTTTTGATCTGATTCTAAAAAATATATTCATAACGTATTAATTTCATTGATTGAGTAGGGATTCAAAAACATAATCACAAGAATAATACATACTTAGAATAATAAAACATGAGATCATAAATAATTAATTTTATAAGAAATTTTTAAATGAATTATACCTGTAATTTACATTACATTTTTGTAAAATTTAAAAACCACAAATACTATGTCATTGATTCTATACAATGAAATACATTTCATGAATTTGGTGATTTAGCATGGATTAACTTCAATAAATAAAAAATCCTAATTTTGTAACCCTAATAATTTGGACCATTTTTTTCTATTTTAGATTGATTTAATTTTATTTAGGAATGTCAAATTGTATGTTGCAAAAAGAATAGTGCTATGAAAATCAATATTATGAATTTGGGAAAAGGGTTATACTAACAACTATTCTTGGAGCATATATGATATGATAAAAAAATTATATCTACAGTATATATTCATTGCAAGTTTATGTATAAAAATATTTTTATGTTGTCATGAAATATGAATCTTGTCTCACTAAATAGATATAATGCATCCAATTTTTGTTATAATCAGAATATTTTCATTAAGATTCCATGACTAATGATAAAAACATGACAGTCACCCATAGATATGACTTCTTTTTAATGTATAAAAATAATAACATATATTATTTAGAGTTCTATTATAGTTATAAAAATAAAACAAATCATCATTGGTATCTATGTTTGACAAGTGTTCACAATGAGAATCACCCTAGACATTTAAATGTAAAATTAATATCCTAATTTAACACTAGAAAAATTATTATTTTCATTTTATAGATTTAAAAATTTATAACTTTTTTTATAAAATATGTGATTTAATTTAATATTACGAAGAAGAGAATATATATATATATATATATATCAGTGAAACATTTTATCTTATAAATAATATTGTAAATGAATAATATATTATTCATATGAATAATCATTTATATTACATTCAGATTGAAAACATCAAGTTTGATTTTAATCCCCACAACCATTAGCATTTTATAATTGTAAATATAAATAAAAAATTCATCTAAATAATCTATAAATATATATTATTTGACTCATAAAATTATTAATTGACTCACATGTGTAGATAATGATTAACATGAATGTTTTTCTATAGACCATTTAGGGAATATTATGATAGTGATTTATACTATTTGAACTCATACATAGTGATATATTTGGAGAAATTAGTACTCAATAATGGTTTTTATTTTTGTTCATTGTTATATTTACTGAAAAATTTTCATATCCTTGAAATCTCATTCTAATGAGACAAAAAATTGAATGTTTTTTAAAGATATAATTGTTTTATAATAAATTACATAATCAATTATAAAAAAATAATGATATTAATTTTTCAAATGAGGGTGTCAATACTCAATCTAATAATTCCCAAATCATTCGAGATATTTTATAATAGTTCAACAAATCCTACCTCATTAAACACTATAGTGAAATTGTGTATCTAAGGGTAGTAATCATACCATGTTCGATATGTTTTTCTCAATAATGAGTGACTGTGAAATTACCATTAACTTTAATAGATATTACCTTGAGACATTTTATTTATTCTATAAATATATTTCACTTAATATAGACACAAATACAATATATGATTTATATATGTAAAAATATCTTGATAGTAGTTCTATTAGGATCATTTCTGGTAAATAATGTTAATTATATATGGTTTATGATAAAATTGTTCCTAAAAAATGATATGTATTATTTTTTTTGATTATCCAAATGAAATAATGAATTATTAATATTATAATCCTATTAAAAAAATGTTCGTGTTTCTCAACAAGGTGTTTTACAAAATTTGGATATGATAATTCATGGAGGTAGTTAATGTAAATTTGAACTCAAAAATGTTCAAAATGGTTATTTATTAATATGGATTCTATTGTAGTTCATGAAATAGTTATTGGAAAAAAACTAACAAATTTGATGAACAAACCATGAAATTATAGTTGTATTTTTTAGGGGATAGAGAGAATTATATTTAATATGTTAAATTTTGATGATTTAATTTTTATACAATAGAAAGACACTACCTTTCCTGATACCATTTAACATTCATATTCATAGTGATAGGTAAAAGGCATGAAATAAAAAATTGAATCCATGTACAGTAACAACGATTGTAACACTATGGACACACCTAATGGGTGAATGCAAATTGTGTAAGTGGTTTTTCCATAAAAATACTGGTTTTACTATGGATTTTCAACCGATAATGAATACATGATCATAATGGGTTCAAATAAATTCATATAATTAATTATGAATGTGATATTTAAGGAATTTTGATAATTAATTTTATTCAAATATTGTAAACTATAAGAAATAAAATTATGATTATTATATTTATAAAACATATTTATAAACTACATTCATTAATGTTAATTTATACTGGTACATCAATATTATACCAAAATAACTATTTTGACGTTCCAAATTATTATTTTATTGATGGAATTTTACAATGCTCAATTTAAGGATTGAATAACGTTTCTTATAGATAGAATATATAGATTAATGACGTAATTAGAAATTTAGGTCTCATGGAAATAATTTATGAATATTTTCAATATATCAATATTAGATGGAGTTTTGTACAATTTATGATGGTTTATATAGATAAAAATATTTAAATAAGAAAATATCCTGACAGTCCGCCCAAGTAAGACATGTTTGAAAAAATTCATCAGTGTGTATGATGTCTATGAATAATATAATATACATAATATAATGATATCTATATATATTGATCTATTCTTTTTCATAAACTCACTATAGAAATAATATAACTAAAATGATAATGTATTGTAGTTAATATAACTATTAAAGGGTGACTTTAGCTGCAATGCATCACAAAAACATAATACGATTCATGATCCTCATAAATTGATAGAAATAGTTAATAAAACTAATAATATGTCCCCAATAGAATCTATCAAGTATTAAATTTTGTGGAAATAGTAAGATGATATATTTCCTATGATATTAAGAATTATATACCAATAAAATCATTAAAAGTGTAATTGGATAAAGATGATAAACATTCTTATATACAAGAGTAGAATGATTGTTATTTTATTGGTCTTTATAGGAAGGTGTAATCTCATTGTAAGAGATTACAATGATACTTGATTCCAAATCAACAAATAATATATGTGTTCTAAATCTGGATTCAAACTTTTCCCATGTTAAATATATTTATATTGGACGATTTTCAAACCCCCCCCCCCTTAGTGGTATCATAAATAGAGACATACAATATCAGTACACTATATGTAATGAAGAATGCTAGTTGGATTATGAAGACCATTTGTAAAATTGTTTTTGTTTCTAGAATTGAGGGATTTATGTTGATTTATAGAGAAAATTAAAGTTTTCTTTCTCATGATAATGTAACTGGTCTCCCTTTAAGACAAAACATGACCTTAATAATTGCCACATCATTTGATAGATTATATTGAGATGAAATGTGATGACCACTCGCTGGATATAGAGAATGATTTTGAGAAAATAATAGTGATTCCATTTCCATTGAAAAATAATTGAATTGATTTTTAATATCTAGAATAAAATGAATGAGTGGTTAAATGATATAGTTTTATAATGTATAACTATTTTATTATATGTAAAATATATATTTTCTGGTATTGACAAGGTATAACATTATTATTATAAGAAATATCGAATGATTGTATCCCCTCAAAGGATGATAATGAGTTTTCCATAATTTATGGTCATCTTAGATTATTTTGGGACTGTGGTAATATGACATGGATAAGATGAATATAATTTTATACTCAACAAATATAGTTATATATGAGATATTATGAATATATGTAAGTTGAAATATATCAACAAATAATATCAAATAATAGATAAAAATTCAAAATACATGGAATTTCACAAAGTCCACCATTTACAAGGGGGCGTGGGATTATTTTAAATATGTAATACATGATTCTTATGAGAAGATAATTTGGTAAAAATTTAAGGTTTTATAACTTTATTATTAATGAATTGGGTCTTACCTAATCAATGGTAGTTGGGTACGTTCTGACAATATCATTAATCAAAGGTCATTTATGTTAGGACTTATTCTACGATATAATGATAAAATATATCGATTCCCCAGATAAAATTAATCTAATAATATTCATGACCATGATAATTTTAGTAACATGTGAGGTTCTTAGAAACATCATATCAATTTATTTAGTAATCAATCCATAATATTGATTCATTTATGCACATGTATTCATAGTATATTAATTTAAATCTTTTTATCTGTATCTGAAACACAAATTGAAATTAATTTACATTGGATAACATGGGAGGGTTGACAACTATCCTCCTAACATAATTTATTATAGATATTCTATAAAGGGAATATGATTCCACCATTGATGTAAACGGTGGCTCGTGCTTTCTAACTGAATATTTATTCAGTACATTTTTCAGTCATTATCCCTATGGAAGGAACTTAATCAAAAGTACAAAAAAATCTCAATTGTTTTCATAAAATAAATATTATCTTCAATAAAATTCTTCACATAAATCACAAAACTAAAGACCTATGATATATTATGGTAAAATATAAAAATTAAATATGATCATTAAAACCACAACATTTATTTAGAAGGTATGATTTTGTGGGAACAAAATATAACTTCTCTGAAAAATGGTAATAGTTACTACATGAAATAATTATTATATTGAATTAGTATTTCTATAAAATATACATGATTATTCTAAAAGTAAATTTTCCAAAAATGGTGTATTATTTGATGAAAATTATTATATTATTACATATGAATAATTTAATATATTTATAATATGAGTAACATATTAGTGATAAAGTAATTATTAATTAATTAAATATTAGAAAAAATAAATCATAACAATTTAAAAAATTTATTTTACCAAATAAAGAGTTATCCACCCTATATGATGATATTTATAAATCTATAATAATAAAATTTCTGAAATATCATTTGAAAAAATGTAACTGGTTTTTTAATTTATAGTTACATTATAATCTTATGATGGTGTTCCAAGCTTTTTTGGATGTTTTTAATTTTAATAGAACATTAAAATATTTCATTTTTAAAAATATTATGACTTTAATGCCATTATTATAATATAAGTAATAATTAAAAAAATTAAAAAATCAATAAATGAAAAAAATATTTATTTTATAATTTCAATTATAAATTTTAATATTTTTATTATATGATACACACCTATATAAGAAATTTTAATAGTCAATTTGTTTTTTTCTGAAATTATTTTTGATACATTATACAATTAATATATATTACATATATTTTATCACATTTAAATTTAAATAGAAATTATTATAAATTCAGAATTAGAATGTTAAAATTATCTTATAAGGAATATTTTTTAAGGCATAATTATTAACATATCATTTTTAGAAATTAGATTATGTTTTAAAAAACTAATTTTTTAAATAATTGTGCCATTATAATTATTATTTATAATATTAAATTAAAAAGATTTATTTTAAAATATTTATATAATATAAATTTTATATTAAAAAAACTAACACTAAAAAAACTTTTTATACTATTAAATAAGATTTATAAGTTGTTACAACTAAAGAATCATCTTTCTGAAAAAAAAAGGTTTTTAAATACAATATATGTTATGAATTAAAATTTAATTTTCATCAAATTAAAAATCGAATTTGGTTAAATGGTAAAATATTTTGATTATTCACCAATGAATTTTTTATTAATGGATATACTATATTTTTTGTAAAATAGTAATAATCATTATTATTATTTTATGATGATTAATAATGGAAAACAAGGGTAAATAATTATATCAATTTTCTTGTAATAAAAATGTATCTCAAATATTTTAGATTTCATTGTAGGTAATTTTATATATTCCCACATGTATCTCCTACAATATAACCACATCAATCTCTTAACAGAAACCCCTAACTAAAACTTATGTGATTTTATTCATACCCATTCCATAACATCAGTTCTTCATGAACATACTTCTCTTCCAATTGAATTACTTATTTTCTGATAAGAAATTATTATTTACATTTTATTAATCATCCATCTAAAGACCTGGTGTGACTTGAATCAATTTTCGAAGATTAGCTCGGGTACGTTCAGTGAACGAACGAGCGGGTTTTTCTAACTTTTGAACAGGTGCTCGGAATCAAAATCTGAGGGAACCGATGAAATCGTAGCACCGGTAATTTCTTAAATCAAACTTTACCACAGTTGCGTTTGAAGCATGATGAGTTTTATTAATTGGGTATTTGGTTTAGATTAAATAAAATTGTTGAAATCAATTTTCTACTTAAACATATGGTGGATTTTTTATTGTTGAGGGAGATTATAATCCTACAACATGAGAGGGTTTAGTGAGGTTGGGACCACATGGGACCCTAACTCCTCACCTCCCCCTCAACTCCCAAAACCCCCCTTTATCACTCTTTAATTCAAATTGTAACTCCTCATAAATTATGTAGTCTACACACATAATTAATGAAGTGACACTTTGAATTAATTTGAATGGTTGGATTTCCTATTAAAATGGGGGAAATCTCTTTTTAATTTTTTTTTGTTGGGAAAATGTGAGGGGAATTCTTGGAGAATTTAGAAGAGCCTCCTCCTTCTGACGAAGAATGTTCTTGACGAAAAACAACGCCTCTGACGAAGAACGCCTCTGACGGAGAACACGAAGTCACCGATGACATGCCTTCTCTTCTTCTTCCTCTACGTCAAGGGAGGAGACACCGCCGCGGGGAACATTGTCATCGACGACGACTCTCCCTATGATGTCAATAGAATTGGCACAGATCTTCCACGACGTCCGATCATCACGACACTTGCCTCTTACCATGGCTCGATGATGTGCGACGTCTTTCCAAGGTAGGGGTTAATTTCTTCTTCGTGAATACTTTGTCGTCATTCATCATTTTCTAAATAGGCCGCCTATTATCGCAATAAAGGGAGGAGGTCGGACTGCACGAACACGGCCTCCCCTCCTCCCCCTTGATGATTATATTTTTTGCGGTTTGAAAGAAGGAAGTGCGGTGCAACGACACAGCGCGGTAACATGGGAAAATGTGGCAAAGATGTGTGGCACCGTCGCGCCGCGCCTTTGAGGACAAACGAACCCGCAGACGGAGTTGGGATGCGGTGAAGGGGTGCGTCGTCGTCGTGTCGCGCTGGATATCCCTAAAGAAACCCCGGCCAGAGTGGGGCCATGACGGAGGGGTGTGGCGCTATCGCGCCGTGTCGGTCGGACCAAGGCCACGACCTTTGGCCGCGACGGAGCAGGGAGCGGCGGCCGGACAACCGGCTACCGGCGCACCGGAGCAGGAGGGCGGGACCCTGGCGGTCCCGTGGCAGCAGCACGGCCGGCTAGCCTGGGTCGCCGATCGAAGAGACCGGGGGTTCGTAACCCCCGGCTGGAAGGAGAGCGGCCCCCACGTGGGGGGCGAGAAATCAAGGGGGCAGCACCCCCCCTGTTTCTCTCAGATCGGATAGCTGAGCTGGCCACGCGGGCCGCGCCAGCTAGTCCGGGCCGCGCCCTAGTGGGATGGACCCAGACCCGGTTCGGCCCGACCCAGGGGGTCTCGGGCCAGGTCGGACCGGGCCCGAACACCCTATTTTCGGGCAGCTTTCAGTCTTTTTCCCATAACATGGGCTAAGGACCTCTGATCAATGCACCGTCAGTTGCAATGCGATCCTTGGATCGAGAAAGTCATTTCGGTATATTACACTCACGGATGAGGAGAACTTTGTGTACGGCTGGGTTGGTTCGACCACGAAACCAACCGGGCCCACAGAGCAGAAACGCTTATAACTTGAGCTCCGGACGTCTGATTGACGTGCCATCGACTTTGTTGGATTCCTCTTGATGAGACGGAACTTTTGGCATACTTCTCTTGAGATTTGGACGCAGTTGGAGTATGGCCAGGTTGAACTGTACCTGAAATCCAACAGGGCCCCTAGAACGGAAAAGCTGATAGCTTTTAGACCGGACGTCCATTTGACGAACCGTCAGCAGCGTTGGTGATCACGCTGAGAAATAGTCCCTATGAGTATACCCTATGAGAGTTCAGAGTAGATTTTAGATACGGCTGGGTTGGTTCGCACACGAAACCAACTGGGCCCCTGGGATGAAAGTCTAATAACTCACAGACCGGGTGCCTGATTGACGAGATGTCTATTGTGTTGAGACCCCTATTATAAGGCGGAACTTTGAGATACATCTTTGTGGGAATTTGTGATAATTGGAGTATCGACCAATAGCTCGTGGAGAAGACCCTTCTGAAGACGAGCGTACAGATTACGGAGACCGTGTAGCCGGCTGAGACCTGACGACTACTTGACCAACTCGACTTGGAGTGATTCGACTATCCCAGTGGACAGAGCACTACTTTGTTTGGGTGCAGACCCATGGTGGATAGATCACTACTGGGTTTGGGTGCAGACCCACGGTACTCGACCGGAGAGTACCTCTGCAGGCTATTAGGGGGGATGCACTACTCTGTTTGGGTGGCAGACCCCGGCGGGAAGAACTACTATGTTTGGATGGATGACCTACGGTACTCGATAGGAGGAGTACCTCAGCAGTCTTAGGTTAGTGAGCAGTACCTCAGAGTCGTGATAGGGTCATTGTACTCTCTAGAGACGGGGCTCTTCAGCAGTTACAGTTTCGATAATGAAAATCTTGGTTTGATCTGAGTCTATGACCTTTGTGTTTACCTCATGATTGAGATGGGTCACTTGATCACTTAGTTATATGTATGGGCATATACCTAGGTAGTGGTTATCCGTTGATTTCATAACCTTTGTGTTTCCTCAAGATTGATATCACTTACTTGATAACTTAGCTATAAGTATGGTGTTATACCTAAGTAAGGGTTATCTGTTGAGATCCTTCTTTGTGGTTATCCTTTTTGGATTTACTAATACCCTGAGGATCTCGGGGTCCCTACTGAGTATCGTATACTCACCCCTTCATGTGCTATTCCCACACTTCGTTGTGTTGGTTGCAGACATCGGGCAGCGTTGACAGAGGCCGAGTGTTCGAGGATTGGACGGTACCCGGAGGTGGACCTCATGACGAGTCAGTATCTGGAGGTGGAATTCATGACGAGACGACACTCGAAGTAGGTTGATGGGTGAGATCATTGTGGAGGCTATCTATACCTACCCTTCAGGTAGGATCCATGGTGCATGATCCAGGAGTTGCGCTATCTGTACCTACCCTTCAGGTAGGATCCGAGGAGGACGACCGAGGAGCTGCTTCCATTCTTCTAGTTTTTCGCCTTTTTATGTTGTAATTCCATTCGGTTGTAGCTATACTTTCAGTTGGGTTTGTATTCTAGCCCACTTACTTTCAGAACAAACTTTTGTACTTATTGTATTACTTCTGCTTGTACTCTGTGATGTTTTGTTTACTTTTATAAAGGCAATGCCTTCCCAGTTATCCAGATTTACGCCTTTGGTGCTAGTCGCCAGCCCCTGCCCTATAGAAGGCAGCCTTGGGGTATTCACGGCATGGGCCCCAAGGACAGGTCGTGAAAAATTGGTTTCAGAGGGAGTTTTTACCGCAGAACTTATAAATCTGATATTTTCTTTCTGTGAAGTGATAGTGTTAAGAGTACCGAGTGTGGTTTTCAGTTCAGGGAGTCCAGTGTTGGTGTAGGCGGCCGACGTATCCATACACCAGGACCCTGACAAATGATTTCCAACTTTTTGCACGAAAACACTCATTGCGTGTGTGTTTCCAAAAGTTTTTAAAAGTCAGCTCAAACCAAGTCAGCTCACCAGGTATAATCGTTTGACCGTGTCACGTTGTTTCTTTCAGGATGTCTTTCCATGGACGACCAGCTAGAGCCCAGAGGGATGTGCGTACTGACAGCCTGCCGAGCGACGAGGCTTTGGTACGGGGCCCTCTTACAGTTGAGGCACTAGTGGAGGATCCAGCGGTACTACCATACATTAGACCACTAATTCCACCAACCCTAGCAGTAGGCGACGCACGCCGCTTGAACGCGCTGCACGTGTTCTAGCACCAGAGGCCACCCAGGTTCCGGGGAGAGACGGACCCGCAGGCGACTGAGGATTGGATGGAGGCTGTGGTGAGAGTCTTTAGGCTAGTGGGGACGCCAGCAGACTTCATGGCGATCTTTGCTGCCAGCCTCCTTCAGGAAACTGCTAAGAGATGGTGTAGCCACTTGTTCCAGTTTTTCGACGGGATGACCTTCACATGGGAAGACTTCGAGACCTTTTTCAGGGTGGAGTCTGTACCAGATTCTCTACACCCCGAGCGTGTTCAGGATCTACTGCCTTTTCCATAGGATTTCCCATTAGTAGCCGAGTCATCTGTGTGTAGTAGACAGATTATGCAGAGGTCCAAGAAGACCAGAGCCAGCCGTACGAGGAGCAGGAAGTGTTATGAATGTGGCAGGAATGGTCACCTGGCACGTGACTATCCGACTCCCCATATAGTTGATCCGAAAGAATTGGAGGAGCCACCGAGACAGAAGTAGTGGCAGGTGATTGAGCAATATCATAGCAGTGGACAAGGCAGTAGAGATCTGGAAGCAGGTGACCAGAAGCGGAACTAGTGGATACCTTTTTGTTCTTGGTACTTCTAGTTCTATGTTGTTGTTGTTGTTGTTGTTGTTGTTGTTGTTGTTGTGTCTTTGTACTATGAGCTTCTATAATAAAAGACACTTATCTTCGTGATGTTTGCCTTCATGTCCTTTTGTTTGGTTGATACTGAGAGGTCCCGGTTAAATCTGTTGACTTGACCCTCACTTTCGAGATTTCTACTGGAGGAGACCCAGTGACCTCACACTGATGCCGATAGTGTGACTCAACCCTTGGAGGCGAGAGTGACGGTTGGATCTCTTGGTAGTAACATCGAGGCCTTACAATGTCATCCATGGAATGAATGCATAATTCATGTCAGGATTGACTGTATTAGGCAATGGGTGTGGTTCATCCAAGGGATGAGAATGAGTTTCTCTTTTCGGCAAAGGAGAAATCTTAGCAGCTCTTTCAGATTATAGGCATAGAAGGTGCAGATCATCCAGGGGAAGATGAATACTACACAGTGCAGTAAGAAACAAGAAACTGGCACTAGTCTTAGAGACTCGGGCGTGTTAAATGTTTCAATAAGAGGAAGCTTTAAGGAGAGATGAGTCTGCGAAGTAGCAGACATGGAGGCAGAGCTAGGAGAGCAGCATGAGGTGGTGTACATTTTAACATGCTTCAAATCACCTGCCTTAGTTGTCCCCGCTAGGCTCAGGGAGCTTGAGGGAAGGGGATGAGTGTGGCTTCATGCGTTCAAGGAGTGTGACCCAATGTCTCTGAAAATGATTCATGGTACAGTCTGTGTCCACTACTAGCTGTCGTAGTAACAGACATCAATATGAATCATTCCTTCCTTTCACAATCTTGTCCCATACCTAGAGTTTCCGGTAAGCCGTAGACTTAACCCTCGCGTCTGGAGATACCTTGGGAGAAGACTCGATAATCATGTTTATGCCGATAGTGTGGTCAGACCCTCGAGGCAAGAGTTTCGGTTGGAATCTCTTGGTGTCAACGTCGAGGCCTTACGACGTTGCTTTGAGAATGGATTGGGAAATCACAGTTCATACACAAATTGAGGGTATTAGGAAAAAAGGTTGTGGTTTAACTACGACGTCGGGATGTGTTTTCCTTGGTCGGAAAAAAGGAACCCCAGGCAGCACAGGATTAACTCGTGCATAGGAGGGTGTGGACGATCACTCTTGAGTCAGTCAACCTTACCCTCGTGGCAGCAGGAGTTTTGAGTTTCAGTTCTAAATAATAATTGGAGACCTCTAGAGTTCGAGGATGAGGATCATGTCCTCATATGGGTCTCACCTTGACGAGGTTTATGGAGATGTGGCCGAGGCGACAAGTTATCTCGGAGGTTCAACAGATCATTCTAGGTCCTCAGCCGGGTAGGCGAGGTGGTTTACCATTTGACCTTTCCACCTTAGTTGCACCAGGTGCATGATTTCATCCACGTATCTCAGCTGAGGAGATACGAGCACGAGCCTTTGCATATCCTCAACCATGAGGAGTGGGACGTTGGCGATGGGGTGACTTTTGCGGGGTTCCAGTAGAGGTTAAGGATCGACAGGAGTGGGTCCTACGAGGACGGTCGATTTCTCTTGTGTGCTTTGGTAGGCAGCACGAGAACCTCCAGGTGAGCACATGGGAGTAGAATGCTCACATGCATGCTCAGTACCACTTTTGTATCCCTAGTTTGTGATAAATCTTTATGAGGACGTAAAGCCCTGAGGTGGGAGTAATGTAAAGACCCAGAAATTTCAAGGAATTTTTTTTCATAATTTCTTTGGAATATTACAAGAATGCTGTTTTTTTTACGACACCTGATTCTGAGGCCTAGTGTGCCCCGAATCTATTTCCAAAGATTAGCTCATGTACGTTCAGTGAATGAACGATCGAGTCTTTCTAACTTTTGAACCGGTGCTCGGAATCGAAATCTGAGGGCACCGATGAACTCGTAGCGCTGGTAATTGCTTAAGGGGACCTTTACCGCAGTTGCATTTGAAGCAGGATGAGTTTCATTATTTGGGGATTTGGTTTAAATTAAATAAAATTGTTGAAATCAATTTTCTATTTAAACCTATGGTGGATTTATTTTTGTTGAGGGAGATTATAATCCTACAAAATGGGAGGGTTTAGTGTGGTGGGGCCCACACAAGACCCTAACTCTTCACCTCCCCCTAAACTCCGAAAAACCCCCTTTATCACTCTTTAATTCAAATTGTAACTCCTCCTTAATTATGTAGTCTACACACATAATTAATGAAGTGACACTTTGAATTAATTTGAATGGTTGGATTTCCTTTTAAAATGGGGGAAAGCTCTTTTTAATTTTTTTTGGTTGGGAAAATGTGAGGGGAATTCTTGGATAATTTAGAAGAGCTTCCTCTTTCTGACGAAGAACGTTCTTGACGAAAAACAACACCTCCGATGAAGAATGCCTCCGACGGAGAACGCGAAGTCACCAACGACGTGCCTTATCTTCTTCTTCCTCCACTTCAATGGAGGAGACACTATCGCGGGGAACGTTGCCATCGATGAAGACTCTCCCTACGAAGTCAACGGAATCGGCACGGATCTTCTGCGACGTCCGATCATCGCGACGCTTGCCTCTTACCGCGACTCGATGATGTTCGACATCTTTGCAAGGTAGGGGTTAATTTATTCTTCGTGAATACTTTGTCGTTTTTCATCATTTTCTAAATAGGCCTCCTATTATCGCAATAATGGGAGGAGTTCGGACCACACGAACACGACCGCCCCTCCTCCCCCTTGATGATTATATTTGTTTCAGTTCGAAAGAAGGAGGGGTGGGGCAACGACACCGCGTGGTAACATGGGAAAATGTGGCGAAGATGCGCGGCGCCGTCGCACCACGCCCTTGAGGACAAACAAACCTGCGGCCGAAGTCGGGCCACAGATAAGGGGCACGGCGTCGTTGCGCCGCGCCGGAGAACCCCGAAGACACCACGACCGGAGCGGGGCCGCGGCAGAGCAGGGAGCGGCTGCCGGACTACCGGCCGCCGGCGCGCCGGAGCAGGAGGGCGGGACCCCGGCGGTCCCGCGTCAGTAGCTCGGCCGGCCAGCCGGGCCGGCCGATCGAAGCGACTGCGGGTTCGTAACCCCCGGCTGGAAGGAGAGCGGCCCCCACATGGGGGGGGGGGGGTTCATCAATCAGGGGGGCAGCGCCCCCCCCCCCCCCCCCCCCACTGTTTCGCTCAGCTCGAACAGCCGAGCAGGACATGCGAGCCACGCTAGCACGGTAGGCCAACAAGCCGTCAGGCCGCGCCGCGCCCAGGCCGGGCCGGGCCGCGCCAGCCAGGCCGGGCCATGCCATAGTGGGCCAGACCCGGACCCAGGTCGGGTTGACCCGGTTCGGGCCGACCCAGGGTGTCTCGGACCGGGTCGGACCGGGCCGGAACCCCCTATTTTCGGGCATCTTTCGGTGTTTTTCCCATAACTTGGGATACAGACCTCTGATCGATGCGATCCTTGGATAGAGAGAGTTGTTTTGGTTTATTACACTCAAGGTTTCGGAGAAATTGGGTGTGGCCGAGTTGGTTCGAGCACAAAACTAACTGGGCCCGTGGAGCGGAAACGCTTATAACTTGAGCTCTGGATGTCCGATTGATGTGTCGTCGACTTTGTTGGATTCCTCTTGATGAGACAGAAATGTTGGAATACTTCTAATGAGATTTGAACGCAGTTGGAGTATTGCCGGGTTGGACTGTACCCAAAATCCAACCGGGCCCCTGGAACGGAAAAGATGATAGCTTTCAGATCGGACGTCTGTTTGACGAACAGTCAGTGGCGTTGGTGATCACGATGAGAAACGTTCTCTATGAGTATAAACTATGAGAGTTCGGGGTACAGTTGAGATATAGCCGGGTTGGTTCGCACACGAAACCAACCGGGCCCCTGGGACGAAAATGCTAATAACTCACAGACCGGGTGCCCGAATGATGCGTCGTCTGTTGTGTTGAGACCCCTATGACGAGGCGGACCTTTTAGATACATTTTCGCAAGACTTTTTGATACATGGAGTATCAAACAGTAGCTCATGGAGCGGACCCTCCTGGAGACGAGCGTACGGAGTACGGAGACCGTGTAGCCGGCTGAGACCTTACGACTGCTTGACCGACTTGACTTGGAGTGGGTTGACTAGCCTAGTGGACAGAGCACTACATTGTTTGGGTGCAGACCCATGGCGGATGAAGCACTACTATTTTTGGGTGCAGACCCGTGGTACTCAACCGGAGAGTACCTCGGCAGGCTATTAGGGGGGATGCACTACAGTGTTTGGGTGGCAGACCCCAGTGGGAAGCACTACTGTGTTTGGGTGGCTGACCCGTGGTACTCGACAGGAGGAGTACATCAGCAGTCTTAGGTTATTGAGGAGTATCTCGGAGTCATGACAGGATCACTGTACTCTCTAGAGATGGGGCTCTACAGTAGTTACGATTTCGATATTGAAAATCCTGGTTTGAGATGGTTCTATGACTTTTGTGTTTACCTCATGATTGAGATGGGTAACTTGATCACTTAGGTATATGTATGGGCATATACCAAGGTAGTGGTTATCCATTGATTTCATAACCTTTGTGTTTCCTCATGATTGAGATGGGTTACTTGATAACTTACGTATAAGTATGGTCTTATACCTAAGTAAGAGTTATCTGTTGAGATCCTTCATTGTGGTTATCCTTGTTGGATTTAGTGAGACCTTGAGGGTCTCGGGGTCCCTACTGAGTATCTTATGCTCACCCCTACACGGTCTATTCCCGCACTTCATTGTGTTGGTTGCAGACATCGGACAGTGCTGACAGAAGCCGAGTGTTTGAGGACTGGACGGTACCCGGAGGTGGACCTCACGACGAGTCAGTATCCGGAGGTGGACTTCACGACGAGACGACACTCGGAGGAGGTTGACGGGCGAGAGCGTTGTGGAGGATATCTATACCTACCCTTCAGGTAGGATCTGTGGTGGACAATCCAGGAGTTGCGCTATCTATACCTACCCTTCAGGTAGGATCCAAGAAGTATGACCTAGGAGCTTCTACCATTCTTCCAATTGTTCATCTTTTTCTATTGTACTTTCATTTAGTTGTAGCTATACTTTCAGTTGGGTTTGTATTCTGGCCCAATTACTTTCAAAACTTACTTTTTTACATAGTTTATTACTTCCACTTGTACTCTGGGATGTTTTGTTTACTTATATAAAGGCAATTCCTTCCCAGTTATTGGGATTTACGCCTTTGGTGCTAGTCGCCAGCCCCTGGCCTATGGAAGGCGGGCTTGGGGTAGTCACGGCACGGGCCCTGAGGACGGGTCGTGACAATCCATATGTTCATAATGTGATGACCAAAATATTTATTAATTAAAATTCTTCTTGATCTATATAAGTGTCAAATAATGTAAAATGGTTATATAAAATATATGCAATTCCTTGGTTTTATGTTTTTGAGTTTTACTATACCATTAAGAATGGTTACCATTGATAATATAGATGTTGTATAGTGATCACATGATTAGTATAAATATTGGCTTTAACAAAACCAATTTACCCAGAAAAGGGATATTATGGCCTCATCCAATATAATTTCTCCATATGAAGCCCACTTTTTGGAGCACAGAAAATGGTTGCGTCATTGGGCATCGCTCTTGACCAAGCACAGGTTGATCTTCAAAACGTTATGCCTGAATAGAACTACCTTTGGTAGAAGATGAATTTTATTGAGATTACCAACTTAGTGATGTGATCTGAGACACTCCAAGAGTTTTTCACCATCACACACCTTAACCATAGGTCATATGTGGTTATTAAATGGGGTATTGTAACAATAACCTAGTACTATGATTATGTGATTTATTTTGTATAAAGAATATACATTCATTTCATTATTGCTACTTTGTTAATGGATTTTAAAGCACAAGTAGTATTTTTCGTTAAATTTCAATTGACAAAACCATTTTTAAGAATTAAGAGATTTTTTTGAATAATATAATATTTTAATAAAATATTATAAAAAATTAGTTTTTATTATATATAAATGATAGTATAAGTTTTATGAATGCAATTTAATTTTTTTAAAGTTTGAATGTTGTTGTTTTCAACACCCATAAATTTAATAACAAATTATTTTATTATATTAAAAGTTAAAATTCACATATTTAGAAAAAAATTTAGATAAACTGACTAATATATTTGGAATTAGGGCGTTGAAATTATCCAATGGTGATTTTTTCATAATTTACTAAGACATTCGAATTTTTTGGTAAAAATTAAATACTATTTAAATATATAATGTGTTCTACGACATCATAATGACACATCAATGATGTAATAAATAATATAAATGGTATATTCTTCGAACATGTGTTTTAACTTTAAAATAATGTGATTTTAGGTTTGCTTGATTTCTTTTACAAATCATTCATCGACCCTCCCAATCTTATAAAACATTTTATCATTTTAAAAAGAATTACTTTGGAGGGGGACTCACCTTCACATAAGAAAGCATAATAATTTAAGAATTTTTTCCATTGGCCTTATAAACTACTGTTTTCTACACCCTTTTTTAAAATACCATGGGAAAACACATGGGTTTCTCAATGGTTTGATTAGTATAATGTGTGTTGTTCATAACCAATATAATAAAAAATCCTTCACTTTTTCTATATAAAACTAAAAAATATCCCACATATCTTAATTAAAACCCTTAGATCACATCCTGACTCTACCCTCCATTCTCTAGTATACTCCCATGGGACCCCAACATCCCAATAAGGCTATCTCAATCCTCTCTCAAGACTTTGGGATCACACTTCCAAATAAAGGATTTATTCCTTTCTCAATAATTTCTCTAAATTTCATTATGTTATTATACCATTTTGTATTAAATTAAAAATATGGGGGTGTTTTTTAGAACCCCCCCTACATTAGTCTTTATGTGTGCATGATAAGATACCTCTTTATCTCTCATTAATTTCTCCAATGCACACCTATTACCATTCCAAACGTTTTTAAGGAATCTCCCTTTTTTTCATTTAATGTCAATAAATTCCTTTAAATTACGCATATAAATTCCTTTAAATATGTTTGAAAATGTATCTATATGACATAATTTCTGCTAGTTTCAATTATATATGATGAGATACTCATTTATCTCTCATCAACCATTTTTATGAATTCTTATGTCACGTTGTTATGCTGCCGAAAATGCACCGCGATTCTCTAAGACAAAGTCATTGTGTGGTGAATACCATGCCCATTTCTCTATATAGGGTATTAAATTTTATGAACTTTTACTTATTGATAATGGAGTTTCATGTATTAATTACATATTCAATTAATTTGTAATTAATGATAATGGTTAATGAATCCATGTTTTATGATGTATGTGGAACACTTGTGCATAAATTGAAATGATTAAGATGGGTGTGGACAGATAGTAGCCCTATTCATTGGGTAAAGATTAGTATCATTATATTTCAAGTGAAATTAGGGTTTATTCATGCTAATTCATATTCAATGAGGGGTTACTCATGAAAATTCAAGTGAAATGAGGGTATCTTCATGATCAATGGGAAATGAACCTTGGCTCATGCTAATATCATGTTAAATGTTCTTTCCCCCTTTCCATGTAATGATAATCTTGCTATATCATTCGTTTATGTTCATGATTCTATTGAGATATATTTATATGCCTAATGCCAAACATGTACTATATACTTCATGTTATGCCTTGTTTACTCCCATTTTAAGCTTTATAGCTCAATGTTTTCTTATTCATTCCTCAGGTTATCCGATGCTATTCAAAGTGAGAAGAAATGTTGTGGTAATGTAAAAGAAGTATTCAATAAATATGTTGGGTTTTAGGTTCTAATTTTTTATGTAATGTTCCTAATTTCCTAATACACTATCCCTATCGATCCTCATAATTTTACTAAGTGGATATTAATATAAAAAATCTTGAGAAGGTGTGTAATAACGTGGATGGTTTTTATAGTTGTTATCATAAGATAAGTTTATTTATATTTGGGATTAATATTAGAAACCCCATGTGGAAGCCTTAGAGATAAGAATAAGTATAATAAAAACCTGCCTAAATTTGGTGACTGTTGTTTCAATGGTATATCAGTAAAATACATCCCTATCAAGATACGAGCAGTTAGTGGTATATTTGGCACACATTTATCTTGGGGTAAAACCCAAAACACTATTTTGAGAGAGACTCAAATGGGAACTAGTGTAAAAAAATGGGTCATGATTCACTCTTGGTTACAACACTCATGGGGGATATGCTTAAAAAGATTCATAAGGATATTATGAACCGTTATTAAGGGAATAAAAAAAATTCCCCTATGAATATATGTTGGTTAGTGGATCATTGATATCATATATTAAATCCTATAATGTCATATGTTGTGGAAATACATGTAATTTATATGTTATCCCATTTTCTATTTGGATTCCCCTTTAGGTATTTCCAATAACATTAGTTTTATTCCATCAAATGGCCAATAATTGGTGGAATCTGGAAAAACATCTATTTGAAGAACAATGTGATGACTATTATAATGATATTCCCAATCCGATGGGAGAGGGAATAAAAAAATATGTCACTATACTCACTCAATTAACACAATTTTTGAATAGAAACATGGGTCTAGAGGAACATCCAGCCACCAACCCAGAATGAGTAAGAAGAAAATGAGGTATTCATAAGACGAAGGCCTCCTGTATTTAATGTATAATCTGATCCCTCAATTATCGAACACTAGATCAACTTCATTGATAAATTCTTCTCTATCCATAAATTTTATGAACAAGAGAATTTAATTCTGGATGCTTATCATATGGAGGGTTAATCTCATCAATGGTTGACACTGATCAAAAATATAATTCTTCAGGAGGAGATCAAAGAATTGTAATGGAAGAATTTACCGATTTTTTTTTTCAATAAATATTTTCCTCACACCCTCCAACTGTAGATGGAATGGGATGTCCTTGATCTCATGCATAAAGTTTAAGAATCCATTGGATCTTACAGAGAAAATATCACAAGGATTGCATGATATTTCTACAGATTTGTATTTACATTTTAATGTAAGATTTACTGCTTCTTTGGTGGGCTAAAACCTAGCCTATGGAAATCCATAGCAATCTGTGACTTCGAGAGCTATGTGAAAATTGTTTGATATTCCATCAAGGTTGAAATGTATATTGGGTAATATCAAGGGTATCATGGGGATAATAAGCATAAGGTGTTATTTAATTCTATTGGATTTATGGATAAATCCAACGGTGTGGAAATAAGAACACTGAAAATTTTCTGAAGTGGATGAGGAAATGCTTTAGGTGTAGAAGAGGAGGGAACCTATATATATTAACCATTGACAAGAAAAACTTGTTTCTACGACAGAGGATGGGAACACTCAACTTGACCCTCAATTCATTGTACATTGATTCAACTACAATAAACAATGTCACATTTCAAAGGAGTTCCCTAAGACAATAGTTTTCTAAGGCAACCAATAACCTCCAAGGTAGAAAGGGAAAAAAAATTTCCATAACTAATGCTGAAGTGAACTCAGATATTGAATTGGTGACATGTATACTAGTTATTAATTCTTGAATAGTGAACATATTTTGATTATGGTTTTATGAAATATTTTATATGCTGAATTTTTAGTAGAACAATCACAATATTATCACAAAACATGGAAGTAAATATGTCGGTGAGAACGAAAAATGTATAAATCATTTTATCCATGGAATATAACTCATCCCATGTTATAATTTGTATATTGAACATCCCCAAAAACCTCGACGTACTCTCTATGGTGTAATTTGATGTAATTCATGGAATGGAATGTATTTCCTTATATAGATCCAACAACAATTTTAGTGAGAGGGAAATCATTCTCCATATGGTGAATCGACCCCTAATTCTATATAAGTGTATGGGGGAGGACGAATCTTCCATTGCACCATCATATAAAGAGTGGATATTACTTCCCTATGAGAATTCATATCATTCCTAGATGATTTAGTCTACGGATGTAACCATCATTAAACACGTGCCTATTATTATAAAATTCACTGAAGTGTTTCAAGAGTAATTTCCTAGTCATTCTCTTAGAAGAGATGTTGTGTTCTCAATTGATCATAAAAATGGACAGTTGAAAGTATCCTAGACTCCATGTACAATGGATATTGTGGAGGATGATGTGTTGAATAAGAAACTACCATAGAATATTGATAATGGGTTTATATTCCCATGTGCTTCACCATGGGTTGAACCGGTTATCTTTGTCAAAAAGAAAGATGGGTCAATGTACCTTTTTGTAATTTATTATGATATCAAATAAATCATTATAAGGAAAAAGTTTCCAATTCCATGAACTTATGTATTTTTGGATCATCTAGGTGTATCACAATACTTCACCAAGGTGGATCTATGATCAGGATATTATCAGGTGAGGGAGAAGAAGATGGATATCCCCAAGACTGCATTCTGTACAAGATACTGACACTATGAATTCTTAGTAATTTCTTTCAATCTCACTAATTCTCCATCAATCATCATGGACATGATGAATATATTCTTGATATATTACCTCAAAAAATTTGTTGTAGTATTCATAGATGATATTCTAATAACCTCCATAACCAAGGAGGACAAAGAGGAGAATCTAAGTATTGTACTAGAGACCTGGTGAAATGAAAATTTCTATGAAAAGTACTAAACAAGTTTGAGTTCTATTTGATATAGGTCATATTATTCGGTTATATAATCTCAAGAAATGGGATATCAGTGTATCCATCTATGACAGCGACAATTTAGGGGTAACTAGGGCCAATATCAGTAATAAATATCCCTAGAATATTGGGGTTACCAGGATATTATTGCTAATTGGTGAGAAATTTCTCAGGATTGTCCAACCCTATTACCAAATTAACTCTAAAGTGATTAATGTTTTTTTGGAGTGATATATGTGAAGAGATCATCATGGAGTTAAAAATGTTGATTATCACAATGATTGTGCTCACACTACCCACAAGTGGAGATCTTTATGATGTATATAGTGATGATTCAACGAATATAATTGGTTGTGTGTTGATGAAAAACATAAAATTCACTTCCTATGAATCAAGGCAATTGAATGTTCATGAGAAAAACAATCCAACATAAGATCTTGAGTCCACTGTAGTAATGTTCACATTAAAAATTTGTCAACATTACCTCTTTGGGGAGAAGTGTGAAATATATATGGATTAAAAAATATTCAAGTATATGTTTACATAGAAAGAGTTGAATATGTTCCCATGATGATGGAAAGCGATGATCTACTAATATGACTACTTAATCAATTACCACCTAGTGAATGTGAACTATGTGGTGGATTCTCTATATTGAAAGGACCCAAGGATTTTATCATATATGGGAAATGAAAATGATTCTATCCTCATATATTTGATGAATATGGATTGGGAATCATAAAGGAAATATCATCAATCCATTCAAAAATGATTGCTCAATCGTTTCTTTTGTAAAGGTTAAAGGATGCTCAAAACGATGATGTGTGAATTTAGAAGAATGATGAAACTATCAGAAAAGGGACATCCTTGGATATCAATGTTAATGAAAAGGAATTATGTGATTTGCATCATGACTACATGTTCCATTAAATATAGAGTTAAAGAATTAATATTGGATGATGCACATTGTTCTAATTTCTCAATTCACCCATGAAACACAAATATATATGAAGATCTACGATAGAATTATTTGTGGGATAACATGATGAAAGAGATTGTAGAGTAAAAATAAAAGTGCCTAGTATGTCATAATGTTAAGGCTGAGTGGAAGAAGTTAAAGGGGTTTACACAATTTTTACCTATACCAGCAGGGAAATGGGAGAACATCATCATGGGATTTTTCATTATACTTCTAGTGAAATCCAAATCAAACAATTCTATATGGGTTGTTTTGGATCATCTTAGAATGAATGCACACATCATTGCAATTATAGTGGATTTATAATTTGATTAACATGCAAGGATATATATCAGATAAATGGTAATGATGTATGGAGTACCACTATCTATTGTACATGATTGAGATCCAAGATTCACCTATGTGTTATAGAGGAGTCTTCAATATGCTCTGAATATTAAGTTGAACATCATTATGACATATCATCCTCAAATCGATGGCCAATCTGAACAGACTATCCAAACACTAGTGGACATGTTGATATTATTTTCAATGGAATTAAATTGAGTATGGGATCAACATCTTCCTCCGATTTTGTTTTTTTAGAATATTAGTTTCCACTCAAGCATCCAAATGTCCCATTATGAATCATTGTATCGGAAGTATATCAGAACACTGGAATGATGAGATGAAGTTGGGGTGTCACGACCCGTCCTCGGGGCCAGTGCTGTGACTACCCCAAGCCCGCCTTCTATAGGCCAGAGGCTGGCGACTAGCACCAAGGCGTAATTCCCTATAAAAATGGGAAGGCATTTCCTTTGTAAAGTAAACAAACACCATAGAGTAAGAAATAATAAGTAAACACTAAGTAAAACTGGATACAATAGTTAGTGCGGAATAGTAAGTGGGCCAGAATACAAACCCAAACTGAAAGTAAAGTACAACTGGAAAAGAGGTACATCAACTGAAAGTAAATATGCAATGTCGAGTCGTCCACTGGAAGTCCCGCCTGAAGGGTGGGTACAGATATCCTCCTCATCTCCACAGTTCTAGCCATCCGCTCCGTGTACGTCCCGCCCAGTGGTCCACCTCCAGGTACCGACTTGCTCCACAAGCCTCCACCACGATCAGCGTTGTCCTTCGTCTGCATCCAACACAATGTAGTGAAGGCATAGCCCGTGCAGGGGTGAGTATAAGCTACTCAGTAGGGACCCCGAGACCCCCGAAGGTCTCCCATAATCCAAAAAAGATTATCCACGGAGGAAAGAT
Source organism: Viscum album (assembly GCA_963277665.1). Taxonomy (NCBI): domain Eukaryota; kingdom Viridiplantae; phylum Streptophyta; class Magnoliopsida; order Santalales; family Viscaceae; genus Viscum; species Viscum album. The sequence continues at coordinate 1,061,213,742 of OY728133.1, forward strand.
ACAATAATGAAGTAACATCTGACACTACTTAGGTATATTTCCATACATATACCTAAGTCATCAATTCTGGTTCGGCTCCAACATCTGAGCCCAAGTACAAACTAGTCCACACAAGAAAACATAACCCAATCCACACAGGAAGCATAACGTAATCCACACATGATATCAAGTCAATCTTATCGAAGATAAATATTGAAAGTCAAGACTCATCTCACACAGGAATACTTCTTCGTAAGATGATAGAGATGATTAGGTGTAGCCACTGATTCGTCTAAGCCGTCGGACCGACACAGGATCAATAGATACTAAGCCCTGCAATGACCCACAATGGATTGATAGGTAATAACCCCCGCAATGACCCACAAAGGATCGATAGGTACTAACCCCCCCCCCAATGACCCACAAAGGATCGATAGGTACTAACCCCCGCAATGACCCACAAAGGATCGATACGTACTAACCCCCGCAATGACCCACACGGGATCTGACCCATACAGGATCGGTATGCGCTGGCCCAAACAGGACCGCTTAGCGCTGACCCACACAGGATCGGTAGCACTGATCCACGTAGGATCGCTGAGTGTTGTAGTCGTCGCCGTCGAATCCAAGGAGGATTTCTATACAGTCGTCATCGTCGTCGCAGTCACAGCCAGCTCTAGGGTTCCCACACACAACAAGCTCATTCGGGAAAGGTCTGCTCCACGAGCCGAGGGGATGATACATCAACTGACATAAAGTCCAGAGTTGATGTATCCCAAAGTTCGGTATCGTCAACAGGAACTCAACGAGAAAGACGGCGCGTCAATCGGACGCCCGGGCTGAGAGTTATTGGCTTTTTCATCCCAGGGGCCCGGTTGGTTTTTAAGTCAGAACAAACTCGACCATACTCCAACTGCATCCAAACCTCGAGCGGGGTAAGTCAAAAAGGTCCGTCTCACTAAGAGGAATCCAACAATGTTAACAGTATGTCAATTGGATGTCCGAAGCTCAAGTTATAAGTCTTTCCGCTCTGAGGGCCCAGTTGGTTTCGTGTTCGAAACAACCTGGCTGAACCCAAAGTTCTCCGAAACCATGAGTGTAATATACCAAAGTGACCATCTTGATCCAAGGATCGCATCACAACTTACAGTGCATCGTTCAGAGGTCTGTATCCCATGCTATGGGCAAAAGACCGAAAGAAGTCCGTGAATAGGGGGTTCGGCTCGGACCGACCCGGCCCGATACCCCTTGGGTCAGCCCGAACCGGTTCGATCCAACCCAGGTCCGGGTCCATCCCATTAGGGTGCGGCCCGGCCCAGTGGGCACATCCCGGCCCCACCAGCGCGGTGCGGCGCGGCCCGACCCGACCTCGGCGGCCCAGCCTGGCACGCTCGGCCTGGCCAGCGTGGCCAGGCGGCTTGGCCAAAATGGCTAAGGGGAAGGGAGGGTTCGCTGCCCCCCTGTTTGTGTAATTGTGGCCCCCATGTGGGGGGCCGCTCCTTCGGCCATCCGGGGGTTACGACCCCCGGCCTTTTTGGTGACCGGTCGGCCCAGTCCGGCCGACCGGTTTCTACTGTCGTGGGACCGCCGCAGTCCCGCCCTCCTGCTCCGGCGACAGGAAGTGGGCCACCCCCCCCCCCCCCCCCGCACCGCGGACTTGTCCGATCGGCGCGACGCGACGGCGCTGCGCCCCTCTATCGCGGCCCCGCTCTGCCCGTGGTCCCTTCGAGTTTCTCTGGCGTGGCGCGACGGCGCCGCAACTTTGTTCGACTTCAACGGAGCAGCGCAACGATGCCGCGCTTCTTCTCCCATTCTCATGTTTCCGCGCGGTGCAACGACACCGCGCTGCCTTTGCACGTGCTGAAACAAATTCAAACAATCAAGGGGAGAGGACGGTTGGTCGTGTTCATGTTGTCCGACCTCCTCCCATTATTTCAACATTAGGTGGCTCAATTAGAGACGATGATCGGCGACAGAAGTATTCATGAAAAAAACAATTAATCCCCTACCTCGATGAAATCATTGAATGAAGGTTCATCTTGGAATTGAACTTCGCGGGAGAACGCGTCACGGAAGGAGAGGGTCGTTGGCATCACGGTACACGGCGTCGCGTCGTTGATCTCTGAGGAAGGCGTCTCTCACCATCTTCCTTCGTCGGAGGTTGGCATTCTTCATCGGCGACGGTGCATTCTTCGCATTCTTCAAGGAGGAAGAACATTCTTCGGAACATAGAGCATTCTTCTCCAAATCCTCTTGCACAATGAACTAACCACTCGCGAAATAATTCTTAGTCTTATTTAATTAACCCACAAGCCAAAAATTCATTTTAAATTCAAAATGAATTCAAGAATTAATGATATTGAATAGCCTACTCAATTAATTAATTAAGAGTTGACTTAAATTAAAGGGGGTGCGGGTGGGTTACATAATTAATAGAGCGGGGTTTGATGAAGTTGAATATGTAGGGATCGTGTGGGCCCTACCCCACAAATATCCTACATAGTGGAGTAGGATATAGTGGGTCCCACTCCAACAACATAGCTTAGGTTAAACTGCTTTAAATAAATATAAATTGGTTGCACCATTTTATTTTTATTCTTTAAATAACCCAATTAATTTAATAACTTCACCCGAGCAAACGCAACTCCGGAAAAGGTGTTCTTAAGAAATTATCGGCGCTTCGATTCCATCGATTCCCTCAGATTTTGATTCCGAGCACCGTTTCAAAAGTTAGGAAAACCCGCTTGTTCGTTCACTTAACATACCTGAGCTAAAATTCGGAAAAATATTCTGGGCCCACTGGGCCTCGGAATCAGGTGCAGTCAGAAAGTGAGTTCTTGTAAAATCCCAAAGAATATTAAGAAAAACATTTAGCTTGAATTTTACGGGTCTTTACATTACTCCCACTTTAGGGCTTTACGTCCCTGTAAAGATACAACATAAACTAGGGGAACAAATGTGGGTACTTTGCACGCATATGAGCCTCCAGCTCCCAATTGTTCTCCTGGAGGTTCTCGTGCTGCCACCTGATGCGCACGAGAGGAATCGACCGTCCACGTAGGACCCGCTCCTATTGATCCTCGATCTCCACTGGTACCTCTGCAAAAGTCGCCCCATCATCAATATCTATCTCCCCATGGTCAATGATATGCATCGGGTCGTGCACGTATCTCCTAAGCTGAGATTCATGAAAAACGTCGTGCACCCAGTGCAACTGAGGTGGTAGAGCCAAGCGATAAGCCACCTCGCCAATCCTACTGAGGACCTGGAATGGTCCAATGAAGTGCGGAGATAACTTGCCACCTTGGCCAAATATATGTAATCCACGTCGAGGTGAGACCCGCAAGATGACGTGGTCGCCATACTCAAACTCTAGTGGCTTCCGCCTCCTGTCAGTATAAGACTTCTGTCAGCTTTGAGCTATCCTCATCTGCCCCTGTATGACTTGGAACTTCTCTGTCATGGCCTGTACCATCTCCAGTCCCACAAGTGCTGACTCCCCAGGGTCTGTCCAACACAGTGGTGATCTGCAAGGCCGTCCGTACAACACCTCGTATGGTGCCATCCTGATGGTGGAGTGGTAGTTGTTGTTGTATGTGAACTCCACCAAGGGTAGTTGGTCCTCCAAGCTGCGACCAAAGTCGAGGACACATGCACGGAGCATTTCCTCGAGTGTCTAAATGGTCCCCTCCGTCTGACCATCTGTCTGAGGGTGAAAGGCGGTACTCAGACGTAGCTGCGTCCCGAACGCCTCCTACAACAACTTCCAAAGCTGGGAAGTAAAGCGAACATCTCGATCGGAGAAGATAGATGATGGCACACCATGAAGCCGTACGATCTCCTGAACATAGAGGCATCCCAATCTCTCCACTGAGCCTGCTCTCTAATGGGTAAGAAGTGGGCCGACTTGGTGAGTCGTTCGACAATTACCCAAATGGAGTCATGACCTCTGGAAGTGTGTGGAAGTCCAGTCATGAAGTCCATAGATATGTCGTCCCACTTCCACTCCGGGACCTCCAAGGGATGTACCAAGCCTTCTGGTACCTGTTTCTCTGCATTCACCTACTGAAATGTGAGGCATTGAGAAACGAACTCTGCTATAGCCTTCTTCATACCCGGCCACCAGTGCTGTCGTCTGAGGTCCTGGTACTTCTTCGCCACTCCTGGATGTACCGCTAAAGGGGACGTGTAGAACACCCTCAGTACCTCCTCCCGTAAAGCAGCTGGTACCATGGTACGTCCTCTGAAAAGGATGACATGCTCTCCCCCAACAGAGAATCCATTAGGTAACTATCCTGAGGATATCTGTGCACGCCGCATCTCACAGTCAACGTCACCACGATGTGCCTCTATGACCCGCTGTAGAAGTAGAGGAGTGACTGTGAGGGACTGTAGAAAGGCTTCTCCATCACTATCCACGAAGGATATCTGCAAAGCGGCTAGCTGCTTTGTCGCCTCCCCAAGTATCTGAATGCCCATCCTCCTGCTGAGAGCATCAGATACTATGTTCCCCTTTCTAGGAGTATAGACTATCTCAAAGTTGTAGTCCTAGAGGAACTCGAGCCATCGTAGTTGTCTCAGGTTCAGGTCCTTCTGTGAGAAGATGTACCTGAGACTCTAGTGGTCAGAATAGACTGTAAAGCACTCGCCCATCAGATAGTTTCACCACATCTTGAGAGCGAAGACCACTGCTGCTAACTCTGGGTCATGGGTAGCTTAGTTCATCTCATGCTACCTCAACTGACGTGATCCATAGGCGATCACAGCCCGCTCCTACATAAGGACACATCCGAGTCTGGTCCCTAATGCATCGTAGTATACTACGTACCCAATTCCCTCCTCCGGTAGCCTCAAGATAGGTGAGTTGGTCAAACTCTATCTCAGCTCATGGAAGCTCTGCCGACATCTGTCTGACCACACGAAGGGTTTCCCCTTCTTCGTCAAAGCGGAGAGTGGTGCCGCAACTCTGGAAAAGTCTGGCACAAATCTCTGGTTGTACCCAGATAGTCCCAAGAATCTCCGCACCTCCATCACGCTCCTGGGTGGCTCCCAAGCTAGCAATGCCTCGATCTTCACAGGATCCACCGCAACTCCAGCCTCAGAGATGACGTGTCCCATGAATTGGACCTCACGTATCCAGAACTGACACTTTGAGATCTTACCATAAATCTGGTGCTCTCGAAGTGTGTCCAGTACAACCCGGAAGTGGTAGGCGTGCTCCCCATCAGTCGTCGAGTATATCAATATGTAATCGATGAAGACCCTGACAAATCGATCGAGGTAAGGCTGAAATATCCTTTTCATGATGCCCATGAACACTGCTAGAGCATTGGTTACGCCGAAAGGCATAACCAAGAACTCATAGTGGCCATACCGACATCTGAAGGCCTTCTTCTGCACATCCTCATCTAGAACTCTGAGCTGATGATAGCCTTACATGAGGTCTATCTTTGAGAACCATCGTTCTCCCTTGAGCTGATCGAAGAGGTCATCAATACTCGGTAGCGGATACCTGTTTCTCACTATCACCTGGTTCAGGTGACAGTAATCGACACACAGTCGCAAGCTCCCATCCGCCTTCTTGGTGAACAAAATCGGGGAAGCCCAAGGTAAAACACTGGGTTGGATGAATCCCTTGCCCTGCAAGTCCTCCAACTCTACCTGTAGCTCTCGAAGCTCAACGAGGGCCATCCGATATGCTGGAGTGGATATCGGGGCTATCTCGAGATATAGGTTAATGTTAAAGTCTACCACTATGCGAAGAGGTAGTCCTGGAACATCATCAGGGAAAACGTCCACATACTGATCCACCATAGTAGGTAAGCTCAGACTCCGCACGTCAACAGATCCTAGGATGAGGCTAGACAACTGATGAGTGATGGGTTGTCCTCTCCTCTGTGTGAGTCCATCCTACGCTACAAAGGCTCCCTTCTCGCCGGTGAAGGTGAACCTACTCCCATCGGAACAAACACATCGCAACTTGTGCCTAATGCAGTCGATCTGATCATGGACTGTAGATAACCAATCCATTCCCAAGATGACATCGTAAGGCCTCGAAGTTGCTACAAGAAGATCATAACTGAAGCTCTCGCCTCCTAGAATAATCTCACACTACCGGCACCAGTGCATAATCGTCGAGTCTACTCCCGTAGGAGTCTCTAGCCATAAGGATCGAGCCAACGTCTCTATTAGAATCTCCGGGCTCCGAACAAAGGCAGCGGTAATGAAAGAATGACTCGCTCTTGTGTCTATAAGAACGGAAGCAAGGGTGGAGTGGACATAGATAGTACCTCGAATTATCTCGGGCGCACCGTGGTCGTAGGACTCTGTTTCTTGAAGTTGTGCCTGCCTCTTCCCACCAGCTCCCTGTGGTCGGGGTGGGCCTCCTAGTGGCGGTGTTGGTAGAGCCTCAAAGCGTCTCCCACCACCTGCTGTTTGGCCAACTCTTCTACCTCATCCGCCTACTCCCTGCGGACCACCACATTCGACCATCTGCCTCTACCTGGGTGGTCCCTCAACCGTCTGTTGCTCCTCTGCATGGAGGGTCAGGCAGTTATGAGCCATGTGGCCCTGCCCGCCGCTTGTGTAGCACTGTCTCCCTCTCGAAAGATTGGATCTACGTTGTGTGCCCCACACCTCTGAGCCAGTGTCCTGAGGTTGTCCCCCTAAGGGTCTGGTCCGCCTGGACCCATGTGTCCTCCGTCGAATGCCAGCTACAGAAGACTCTGCTACGTGCCGCCCTATGATAGGTCTCGCTGCTGTTGTAGGCTCAGTAAGAAATCTCTCGATGAGAAGGGCTCTCTCCAGTACCCCTACCTAGGTCGGAATACTGAGGGAGATCAGTGATTCCCAGAACTCAAGCCTCAATCCCTGGACAAAGGTCCGGGCCCTGACGAATGGGTCCCGTACCGTGTCCATCAAATAGCGCGAGAGATCGGTAAATCTCGCCGAGTACTGGGCCACCGTCATACTTCCCTGCCGCAGCTGTAGAAGCTCCTGGATGCGCACCGCACGGAGGGTGGCTGGGATGAAATTCGAGCGGAAGATGCTCTCAAAGTCCGTCTAGAGTAGTGATGCCTCATCGTGCACCAGGAGCATCATGATCCACCATCTCCCTGCTGCCGCGTGAAGGAGGCTCGCTACGAGGACCACCATGAGGTCAGCTGGTGTCCCCACTAACCTGAAAACTCTCACAACCGACTCCATCCAATCCTCTGCTGCCTGAGGGTTCATCTCCCCGCAGAACCTGGGCGGTCTCTGACGATGAAACTCATGCAGTGCACCAAGGCGACATGCACTCTCAGCGGCTGGGGATGGTTGAATCGGTGGCTCATTGGGGAGTGGTACCGCCGGTGCCTACGCCGTAATAGGGCCCTGCATCGATGCCTCATCGCTCGGTGGGCTGTCGTCACGTACAAAACTCAGAACCCTAGCTGGCTACTGTCGTGGGGCCATCCTGAAAAGAAACAGGTGCGCCACGGTTAATACAGTATACCTGGTGAGCTGACCCAAAGTAATCTCAAAGAAAACTTGAAACACACATGCAATCAATGTTTTCATGAACTAAGTCGGAAATCAGAATTCAGGGTCCTAGTTTATGGATACGTCAGTCGCCGCACCAACACTAGACTTCATGGACGGATAACCACACTCAATACTCTTAACATTATTCCTTCACATTGAAAAATATCAGAGTCCGGAGTTCGGTGGTAGAACCGAACTCCTCTGATAACAATTTGTCACGACCCTTCCTCGGGGCCCGTGTCGTGACTACCCCAATCCCGCCTTCCATAGGCCAGGGGATGACGACTAGCACCAAGGCATAATTCCAGATAAAAAGGGGAAGGCAATGCCTTTGTAAAGTAAACAAACACCATAGAGTAAGCAAGCATAAGTAAACACTTTGTAAAACTGGATATAATAGTGAGTGCGGAAAGTAAGTGGACCAGAATACAAATTCAAACTGAAAGTAAAGTACAACTGGAAAGGAGGTAAAACAACTGAAAGTAAAGCCGCAATATCGATCCATCCACTGGAAGTCCCACTTGAAGGGTGGGTACAAATATCCTTCTCAGCTCCATGGGTCCATCCATCCGCTTCGTGTCCGTCCCACCCAGTGGTCCACCTCCAGGTACTGACTTTCTCCACAAGCCTCCACCACGATCAGTGTTGTCCGTCGTTTGCATCCAACACAATGTAGTGCAGGCATAGCCTGTGCAGGGGTGAGTATAATATACTCATTAGGGACCCCGATACCCCCAAAGGTCTCCCAGAATCCAACAAGGATAATCCACAGAGGAAAGATACAATCTCGATGTAACATCCGACACTACTTAGGTATATACCCATACGTATACCTATGTCATCAATTCCAGTTCGGCTCCAACATCTGAGCCCAAGTACAACCTAGTCCACACATGAAAACATAACCCAATCCACATAGGAAGCATAATGTATTCCACACAGTATATCAAGTCAATATTATCGAAGATAAAGATTGAAAGTCAAGACTCAGCTCACACAGGAATACTTCTTCGTAAGACGATAGAGATGATCAGGTGTAGCCACTGATTCTTCTAAGCCATCGAACCCAAACAGGATCGATAGGTACTAACCCCCGCACTGACCCACAAAGGATCAATAGGTACAAACCCCTACAATGACCCACAATGGATCGATAGGTACTAACCCTCACAATGAACCACAAAGTATCGATAGGTACTAACCCCCGCAATGACCCACAAAGGATCGATATTGTCAACAGGAACTCAATGAGAACGACAACGCATCAATCGGACGCCCGGTCTGAGAGTTATTGGCTTTTTAGTCCGAGGGGCCCGGTTGGGTTTTAAGTCAAAACCAACCCAACCATACTCCAACTGCGTCCAAACCTCGAGCAGAGTAATCCAAAAGGTCTCTCTCACTAAGAGGAATCCAACAAAGTCAATGGCACGTCAATCGGACGTCAGGAGCTCATGTTATAAGCATTTTCGCTCCGAGGGCCTGGTTGGTTTCATGTTCGATCCAACCCGGCCGAACCCAAAGTTCTCCGAAACCTTGAGTGTAATATTCTGAAATGACAGTCTCGATCCAAGGATCTCATCACAACTGACGGTGCATCGTTCGGGGGTCCGTAGCCCATGTTATAGGAAAATGACCGAAAGAAGTCCGTGAATAGGGGGTTCGGGCCCGGACCGATCCCCCTGGGTCGGCCCGAACCGTGTCGACCCAACCCGGGTTTGGGTCTGGCCCATTAGGGCGCGGCCCGGCCCAGCCTGGGCGGCCCGAACTGGCGCGCTCGGCCTGGCCAGCATGGCCCGGCGGTTCGGCTGAAATGGCCAAGCAGAAGGGGGGGGGGGGGGGCTCGCTGCCCCCCTGTTTGTGTAACCGTGGCCCCCATGTGGGGGGCCGCTCCTTTGGCCAGCCGGGGGTTACGACCCCTGGCCTTCTCGGTGACCTGCCGGACCGGTTCGGTCGGCTGGTTTCTCCTGCCACGGGACCGTCGCAGTCCCACCCTCGTGCTCCGGTCGCCGCTCCCCCGCACCACCGTGGCCATAGGTCGCGGCCTTGTCTAATCGGCGTGGCATGACGGCCCCACGCCCCTCCGTCGTGGCCCCGCTCTGACCACGGTCCCTTCTAGGTTCTCCGGCGAGGCGCGATGGCGCCACGGCTTTGTTCGAATTCAATGGGGCGGTGCGACAGCGTCGCGCTTCCTCGCCCATTCTCATGTTTCCACGCTGTGCAACGGCACTGCGCTGCCTTTGCACGTGCCGTAAGAAATTCAAAAAAATCAAGGGGGGAGGAGGGTCGGTCGTGTTCATGAGGTCCGAACTCCTCCCATTATTGCGATATTCGGTGACTCAATTAGATATGACGATCGGCGACGTAAGTATTCATGAAAAAAAACAATTAATCCCCTACCTCGATGAAATCGTTGAACGAAGGTTTGTCGCAGAATTGAACGTCGCGGGAGAATCCGTTGTTGAAGGAGAGGGTCGTTGGCGTCGTGGTACATGGCGTCTCATCATCTATCTCTGAGGAAGGCATCTCTCACTGTCGTCCGTCGTCAGAGGTCGGCGTTCTTCATCGGCGACGGTGCGTTCTTCGCGTTCTTCAAGGAGGAATAACGTTCTTCGGAACTTAGAGCTTTCCTCTCCAAATCCTCTTGCACAACGAACTAACCTCTCAAGAAATAAGACTTAGTATTATTTAATTAACCCACAAGCCAACAATTAATTTGGAATTCAAAATGAATTCAAGGATTAATTATATTGAATAACATACTCAATTAATTAATTAAGAGTTGACTTCAATTAAAGGGGGTGCGGGTGGGTTACATAATTAAAAGAGGGGGGTTTGAGGAAGTTGAATAGGTGGGGATCGTGTGGTCCCCACCCCACAAATATCCTACCTAGTGTAGTAGGATATAGTGGGTCCCACTCAAACCACTTAGCTTAGGTTAAACTACTTTAAATAAAAATAAATTTGTTACACCATTTTATTTTTATTCTTTACGTAACCCAATTAATTTAATAACTTCACCTAAGAAAACGCAACTCCGGAAAAGGTTTTCTTAAGAAATTATTAGAACTGAGATTCCATCAGTGCCCTCAGATTTTGATTCCGAGCACTTGTTCAAAAGGTAGGAAAACCCGATCATTCGTTCACTGAACGTACCCGAGCTAAACTTTGGAAAAATATTCCGGGCACACTGGGCCTCGGAATCAGGTGCCGTTAGAAACTGCGTTCTTGTAAAATCCCAAAGAAAATTAAGAAAAAAAATTCCCTTGAATTTTACGGGTCTTTACATGGGGAGAGAAAACTACTAGGTCTATAAATGGTGAAAGAAATGGTGGATTTCTTTAATACCATCCAATGATACATTAATGCTTCTTAGAGTCAACAATAGACCTATGTTTATAATCATCAACGTGACCTCGATTTTGATGTAGGATACGTGGTATTTTTTTTCATATCATCATGGACGAGAGTCATGAGATTAGGGAAGAAGGGAATGCTTTTTCCGAGGTACATCATCCCTTTTGATATCCTTGATTGCATTGGAGTAGTGGCCTATTGACTAGAACTGCCACCAAACCTGTCTCAAGTTCATGATGTATTCCATGTATCACTACTGAGAAAGTACATACCTGACCAATTTCATGTACTCAATCTATAGGTGTTAGCATTGGAAAATGACCTCTCCTATTAAGATATGCCAGTGAATATATTAGATCATAGGGAAAAATTTGTATGAAATAAGACAAAGACCATCATCAAGGTGTTCTAGTGACACCACATGTTTAATGAAGCAACATGGGAATGAAAGGAATTGATAAAGAAGAGTTACACCCATATGTTTTAGCGTGGGAAAAGAAAATTTTATGGGTGAAATTTTTTAAGGGGGGAAGATTGTAATGACCCAAACTGTAATAACCCACCAATTCTCATTGAATTGAGAGTACAATGAGTCATTACTAGGCCTTAAGTGACATCCCAAAGATTCCCAAGGCTGGATATAATTTCCTAATGGTTTCAAATACAGTTGGGGAATGATTTACCCTTTATGAAATAATCCAATAAACCTACCAACCATAACCATACATTCTCTATATGATGCAAGAAAAAATAGAATAAAAATCAACAACTTCATGTATCTCACAACCACATCATAGTAAGCAACAACGGATGAATAACTACAATTCAAAGTACACAGTAGATAAAGCACATAGGACTCTCCGAAGACCTCAAGAATCCATGCTCCATAAGCTCCAAGCCCCAAAATCTCTAAATAGCTCATACATCATGAGGTAGTTTTGAACACATGTGAAACATTACCTTTTCACTTGTCCTCGAAGATATCATCTGGAAAACAAAAAAAGTGCCAAAGAAGGGGTGAGTTTAAAACAAAGTAAGTTTTCCACCAATGACTTCCCTACTCACACCACTAGTATTAAAGAGTTAGAAACAATTATATAAAACAATTTTTATAAAAAATACTTCTCATAAAACTATTTATAAATAAATATAAACAAATTTCCAAAACCATTCATTTCCAAAAGCATACATGTGAAATTGAATTAAATTATTGTAGAAAGTTATTTTTCCTGAAAAAAAACAATATTTACAACCATTTCACAATATCCCCTTATCAACATACCCAACCATTCCTCAATCCCATGAAACCAACCATGCATGTTATGTTATGATAATTCCATACTCATGAGCGGTTTCTCGTCAATCTACCAATTTGATACAAGGTAATTGTTTCTGAGGTTCCATTAACCTTTTGGCACCGAGCACAAGATCATATTTGAACCAAGACTAGGGTATGAAATTACCATGTTCCATTAAAACATTGGCACCAAGCACAATGTCATATTTCAACCCCGCCCCGTATATGCAACATGAACACACACCACATATTCCTAAAGATCATGCCAAAACAAACTTCTCAATAAAAAAATCTTTTAATTGAAATCCATTTCCATCAAAACCATTTCAATTACAACCCATTTTAATTCCAAACCATTTCAATAAAACTCCATTTTTATTGAAAACCATTTTTATAGGAAACCCCTTTTTCATTAAAAATTTATCAATTCCAAAAAATCCATAATTTAAAATTGTCATTTTAAATTCATGAAACTAAACCTCCTTTACACAACTATTCACCAAGATGACGTAATTTCACAAATAAACCATAAATCATCACTAATTATTATTTTTCAATGAATTTCAAAATCAATAAACAAATTTCAATCTAATACAATTAATTCTAGATATAGGAAATGAGAGTTAATCCACCTACCTCGTAGGATTTGATGAAAATTTGACAACAGACGTTGAACAGATGAGATAGAGGGTCGATTATCCAAGAACGACCTTAGTTATCTTATCCTAGAAAGATCATGACTCAAAATTGAATTATTTGGAATCCAAAAATATAGATCTACCAAATATAGGTTCATATCATGGAATGAATGGAGATCAGAGAAGTACGTCTTATTAGATCAAATAAAACATGACATATTCGGAATGAATGGTGACATACCTCAAGAATCATACTTGAAATCACCATGGAAAGGTACAAGGATGGTTCCAAATAGTGTGGGGATGTTTTCTAAGCCTTCTCGAGAGAGTAATATCAAAATTGGGGCATTCTGAAGCCAAACCGATACATATAGTGCACAAACAAGTAATCTTCTTGAAAATTGGATCTAGATTTGACTTCTGTGCAAGGATTCACCACATGGTTTGGTCTAACTATGTATAGATCGTGTGACCTTCCTTCGTGTCCCAACACTCCTTATTAAACCCCCCATAATCACACATCCTTCACCTTTACCCTTTTTATGGAAACACATTTTTTATGCAAACAATCCACTTTATGGAATCACCCCACTTTATAAAAACAACCGACTATTTGGAAACACCCCACTTTATGAAAACAACTAACTTTATGGAAACACTACAATTTATAGAAACTACCGACATTAAGGAAACACCAATATTAATTTAAACTCTTTATGTTATGGAAACACTCTATTTTATGGGAACTCTCTATTTTATACAAACCAAATTAAAAAATCATGAGGAAAGGGTTTATGTACCCGAAACCATGGGTACTACATTCTCCACACCATTGGTCTTTATGTCCACAGAAAGTAGAAATCCCATGCTGGCCAGAAGGAGTTCCGACCACTACTCTTTTGTTTCCTTCTCACGTTCCAATGTCTCTTCCTGAATCTATCCATGTTGCTATAAAACCCAAACTAGGATGATGATTTTCCCATGAAAGACTTTCTCTAGACTATCCATGATCTGCACTAGGATATTTATCAGTGATGCATCTGGTTCTAGCTCAACATGATACAATTTGATCACATGGTCTGGATTAGGGTGATACTTTTTCAACAGGGATACATAGTACCCATAATGCACCGAACTAAATCAGGGTGGTAATGCCAATCGATATTCCACCACTCCAACCCATTCTAGTATCTCAAAAGAGCCAATGTATATAAGAGATAAATTTCTCTGCTTCCCAAAGCGAAGATGTCCAATCCTTGTAGATATCCTTAAAAAGACATGATCACCCATAGAAAACGACAATGGTCATCGATAGTGATATGCATAAGATGTCTGACAAATCTGAGTCGTCTCAATCCTCTTTCTAATCCACTGTATCTTCTAATTTTTTTCCTGTACAAGGCTTGGCCCAACTAGTTATGTTTCACCCATTTCCACCCAGCATAGTGGAGAATGACATGGACTCCCATAGAATGCTTCAAATAGAGCCATGTGTATCAAGGATTGAAAGTTGTTATTGTTAAAGAACTACACTAAGGTTATATGCACCTTTCATGAGCCATCATAATCCATTAAAAAAGCCCGAAACATGTATTACATTGTTTTTATCGTCTGCTCAGATTTCCCATCCGTCTGCATATGATACGCCATGATAATAGTCAACTGAGTCCCCAGGGATTGCTGTAAAGTTTTCCAAAAATGAGATGTGATAATCAGATCCTTATCTATGACTATTGTCACTAGAACACCAATCCTCCTTACCACTTCTTGGATATAGATTTTTGAAATATCCTCCACCGTATAAGTTTCACAAATAGGGATGAAATGGGCTGACTTGGTTAGAAGAAACACTATCACCTAAATGGAATCGTTTTTTAGACCATTCTTGGAAGACTAGGTGTCTCTAATGATCTACATTAAACTACTGACATGTTAAGAACCACGAGACAAACTCAGACACCTTCCATTTCATGCCGCTCCCCCAAAACTACACATTCAATTCCTTATACATCTTATGTGTACCTGGATGTACATCCGAGCTTGAATAGTGTTAATAATGGAGTAGTTGTTCTTGAAAAACCATAGGTACACCCAACTGATCTCTGAAACACAAAACTGATCCCCCATCATGTTTCAATTCCTAAGTGGTCTCCCAACTATTTAGTTATGAATTTATAACCAGATATTATGTATCATATGTTTGTGCCTCTTTGGTCATTTTTACTAAATTGGAACAAACATAGCTAAAAAGAAAACTGCAACATTACCTAGGTCCTCACATTCCACATGCATGTCATCCAAGACCGACATCAACAACCATTCATCTGAAGCATCTTATTCAAACTAAGAATTTAACATTATACTCAATGAATCCCCCACATAATTTACTTTCCACTATGTGTACATCAAGTCAAAGTAAAACATTTGGAGGTACATCATCCATCTCCTTTGCCTCATATTTAAATCTCACTGTGAGAAAATGTCTTTCAAGCTTTTGTGATCCGTAAACACATAAAATTTCTCACTTAAGAGATAATGTCTCCATGATTTCAAAGAATGGACTACTATAGATAACTTCAAATCATGTGTTGGATAATTTTTCTCATGCACCCACAACTGCCTTGAACAATAAGAAACCACATGATCTCTTTTCCTAAGAACATATCCCAGCTCTGATCCTGATGCATCACAATACACCACAGACCCCTGTCATGATTCTGGAATGATCACAATAGGTTCTAATGTTATCCCAACATTCAGTTCCTAGAAGGACATATGAAATTCCTCCATCCATTGGAATATAAAATTGTTCTTGTCCAGGGCCGTCATTCAAGAAGCTAGTCATGATAAATCACAATCAAAGCATCGGTAGTAAGCAGATAGACCAAGAAAATTTTTTATCTCAAAAACAAGCCTCGGTGGTTTCAAAGAGTTAACGGCTTCTATATTTTCAGGATCAATAGAAATTCCTTTCACCGAAATGACATGGCCAAGAAAATGTACTTCTTGTTTGAAAGAAATAACACATTGATAATTTGGCATACAAATGATGATCAATTATGATTTGTAACATTGTTCCCAGGTGTACCTCATGATAAGACATTGTCTTTTAATAGACCAAAATTTCATACAAAAACACCACAAAAAAAGAATCCAGATATTGGTGAAATATAAAATTCATCAATTCCATGAATATTGTTGGTTCATTCGTTAGACCGAAAGGCATTACTATATATTCATTGTGGCCATATCTTCTTCTGAAAGTTGTCTTCAGAATATCCTCTTTTATAACACTCAATAGATTATATTTTGATCACAAGCCAATCATGGAGACCCACTGAGATCTCCTTAACTGATTGAATATATCATCAATGCGTGGAAGTGGATATCTTTTCTTTATCGTAGCATGTTTAAGATTATGATAATCAATACACAACCGAAGAGTTACATCTCCCTTATTCACAGACAAAATCAGTGTTGCCCATGGAGACGTACATGGTCGAATGAAACCCTTGGCTTCTAGATCCTCTAACTGAACATTCAATTCAAATAATTCTGTTGGATCAATGTTATAAGATGCTGGGGAAATATGACTAGTCCCCGGATGGAGATCAATCGTAAACTCTACTTCCCTTAGTGGTGGTATCCATGAGAAGTTCATGGGAATGTCATCTGAAATTGATCCACATCCGCTAGAAAAATATTTTCATCGATATCTTCTGTTGAATCTGAAGTCAACACTGCCAATTGGTAAGATATCTTTCCCACCATTGGTTCCAACATGCTCTTTTCACCTTTCTTTACAATCCTCTCTCCTCTAAATAGATGCGAGATTTAGTCCTCAGTTATGAAAGAAACTATTCTTCTATAACAGTCGATTTGAGACTTGAATGTTGTCATCCAATCTATACCCAAGGTTATATCAAATAGATCCATATTCAACATCGAGAAGTATAATTATATCTCAACTCCATCAATAGTTATAGCACATGCTCTACACACAAAGGATTGACAGTCTCTTTCACCGAGATGAGTTTTCAGTTGCAAAACAGAAGGCATCATTTCCAGTTTAAAACATAGAAAGTCAACTACAGGGGAAGCAATGAAGGAATGTCATGCACCATTATCAAACAACACTCGAACAATGGTATAATTCAAATGAATCATACCTATCACTATTTATGATCCAGTATGATCATCAAAAATCATCTGCTAAACTCTATAAAATTGTTTCAAAACTACAATTTTATCCTTGTTTCCTTGTTGTGGTTACCCTGGTTGAGGAGTCATGGAATTTCACAAATCACCAATTCTAGATCTTCTATACTGATGAGATTTATTCTACTGTCCTCATCCAGTTGAAGCATACAATGCTTGGGACACCTGAGAAGTGTCTTGAGCACCTGACCATGGAGCACTCTGATAGTAGCACTGAAGATGTCCCATATTGTTGCAATTATGACATGCTATAGGTTGTGCCATACAATATCCCTTTATGTGTTCAGGCAATCCACATTGAAAACAACCTTCTTTTCTCTAGTCTCGTGGAGGAAAGTTTAATAATACAGTTGTCCGGTTAGGAGTTTCACTTTCACCTCGAAAATAGGAGCCCCTTTTCTACTTTTTTCCAATAGTTGAGTTCCAATAGTTTCCCATAGGTATCATATTTCCTCCTCCCATAGATCCCGAGATATCATGTCTAACCACAATCTCTCTCTCCACCATCTCGGTATAATCATTAATACAATGTACTGCAATATTTCATTGAATCACC
This sequence comes from Viscum album, assembly GCA_963277665.1. NCBI lineage: Eukaryota > Viridiplantae > Streptophyta > Magnoliopsida > Santalales > Viscaceae > Viscum > Viscum album. The sequence goes on from OY728133.1 coordinate 1,061,231,308, forward strand.
AGTCGTAGCCCTGATTCGAAGATGTGTGCCTTCAATGAGTCACTTTGTAATGACCTGAACTTTTGAATAATCCTTGTTTCCTAATTTTGGGTGTTATTTTATTTTTATACTCAAAAAAACTGTTTTATTTGATAACATGAGTATAATTAAAATGAGTCCATTGGGTTTCGATTGTTATATGACCATTGGTCCATATGACCGTTGGAAACTAAATGTTGCAATTATTGTCTCTAAATACAAGTGATCTTGGTTAATTAAGATAGAATGAAGATTTAATGGCCTCATCCAGTAGTCTCGGGCCAATCGAATCCCATCTAACAGAACATGGGAAGAAGTTAGCACCAGTGGACTTTGCTATGGACCAAACCTCAGACGAACTTAATTGTGTGAAGCTAGAAAGGAATCACATTCACGAGAAGTTGAAACTGATAGAAATTACTACTCGTGCGATGTTGGCCGAGCTGCCCTCAAATTCTCTCACCTTAGCACACCTTACACTTAGGTCCTATGTTGGGGTTATAAGGGGCTATGTAAAGAGACTGTAACTGCTTTGGGTAATCCGTTGAGATAAATAAAACGATGATTTCTTCTTGTGGTGAAGTTTGTGAATTTTCAAATGTCCCGATAATTTTAGGATGTATATTATTGATGAATTTTGGAAAAAAGATATTTTAAAATATTTATTTAAATCTTAAGAAATTAATGATGTGTAAATATTTTCAAAAAATGGTCTTCTACAAATGTGTTTAGTAATAAATTTAGAGTCCAATAAGATCAGCTTAAATTTTTGGTGAACTATAATTTATGAATATTGATTTTATGCTTAGAATTAGTAATGTGACCAAATGGATTAGTAATCTCACTAGATAGTATTAATATAATATAGGAACCTTGATTATGTAATGTGATTCAATAAAATAGGTAAATAACTGTTTTAGAAATTATTAGTCAAGTATTAGTTAATTTGGGTGAATAGTGTTTTTTTAATTAAAAATTAAATTAAAAATATTTAGAAAATTATTTTTATATAATGGAAATTATTTTTGAATTCAGAACATCAATATTATATTAAGGTAATTTTATGGGATTTTTCTGAAAAAAATGATTTTTTAGTGAATATTATTTGTATTCAAAAATTAAATTAAAAATATTTAGAAAATTATTTTTTTAAAAGGGAGTTTATTTTTGAATTCAGAGCATTGATATTATGTTAATGTAAATTTTTGGAAGTTTTCTGAAAATGTTTAATTTTCAGTGAATAGTAAAAATATAGTTTTAGGGTTTTGGTCTGTTTAATGACATCATAACTACATCTCGAGGATGTCATGAGATATTTTAAGGGATTTTTGACTTTTTAATAGTATGATAAGGTATCAGGTATACCATGTGGCCAATACCATGAGAAAATACCACTTGTTTTTCCAATACCACTAATGAGGTGTCCCTTGACCATTAATGCCTTGTCCCCTCACTTCCCTTATAAATACCAAGCCATTCTCTCATCCTTTACATTCCAAAATCCTCCTCAATTAATTTCCGGTCTCCTAATCTCCTAATGAGTCCTCCCAAGGTTCCCTCAAGCCTCCCAAGGTCCCAAACTTCAATATTTTGAAGCTACTCTTCAATGTAAGGGATCCTACCTCTCCCTTTCATTCGAAGTACCCTCTTTTAAGTCATTTATTTTATGCTCCATTTTCTTATGTAGGAGATGTTCTTTTATATTCATCCTACATTTCTTTTCGTGTTCATATGAAGTGAGACACCATATTTCTCTCATAAATTAATTTTCGGAATGTTTAAGTGGCACCATTAGGCTGCCAAAATTTTAAGGGATTCTTTCACCCTTCTCATTTTCAAGATCTATTTTCATGTCAGGTCTTTAATGTTCCTTTTTATTATGTTGGGGTATGAAATCTATATATATAATAATGATATTTTATTTTCATATGATAAGATACCCTATTTGATCTCATCAATTCATTTTTTTATGTTTTAAATGGCGTCGTTAGGCTACCGAATTGTAATAAGAGAAATCTTATTTTTCTCTTCCATCCATGTTTTTCACTTCATATGGTATGTCTTTCAACTTTCATTACCATGTTTTTATATCCCTTATATTCTACCCCTCTCCTATTTTATGTATCACATATGAGTGGGTGACCCATTTCCCCTTTCTTTTCAATATTTTCTAAAACCCTATAACATAGCCGTTATGGTGCAGAATTTTCATCTCAAAATATATCTCTATTTATCAAAATTATTTTATTTTATTAAGTGAATACTCAAATATCTTTCTTCTATAAGTGTGTTCACATATATATCAAAAAAATTTATTTTAATTCTGGGACTTACATACATGAAACCCTTTTTCCTTTTTCCGTGGGTTTAAACTGACATAAAGATCACGTCTTCAAAGCAGTTTTTAAAATGTGATGACTATGAAATGAAACCCATTTATTTTATTCTCTATGGGTTCTTTATGAAATTATTGATGATGATATATGTGTCCCACATGATAATAAAGGAAAATTTAAGGGTGTTCCTAGATAGCGCTCCAATGCATTGGGTAATGACTTAATCTCTAGAGATGGCCATTTTTAACGACACCTTGGTGAATAACCTTGGTAATTTTTAATGACACCATGGGGATGGACATTGGTGAAAGAGAAATGATTGTCTATGTTGAATGTTGGAGAAAAATCTTCAAGTTATGAAACACATTATTTTTATTATGATATGCCTCATGATCTCTTTCTCATGACTTAAAGTTATTTATCATGACTTTATTGATGTATCTCAAGTTCACATGTAAAATCTTTCCCTTGTTTCCCTTACTGGACCTTCTGCTCACCCTTTCCTTTGATGTATTGTCCTAGGTTATGAGATACATTAATTAACATAGGATTAAAAAATGAAGAAGCCTTTAAATTTTTTAAGAATAATGTTTTTTGTTGTCATGTTTTATGTTCCTGGTTTCCAAGACACTAAACCATAAAGATCCTCGGTTTTGTATAATATAATGAAAGTTTATGTGATAAATAGGCGAGATTCAATATATTGTATCAAAGTATGGTTTAGTTATTTGTGGAAATTATGATTTGAAAACGTTACAAGGTTTATTAGTGAAAAAATTAAATATAAGAAAACAACCTGGGATTTTGGTGAGGTATTGAGTAAGTGGGTTCCAAAAAAATAAATCCATGTCTGGATACAAACAAGTAGAGGTGGCTCTGGAACAAATTTTCCTAGGAGTGAAAACTCTAACAAGGTGTTTTGAGTTTGACCGGGGGTAACCTGGGGCACGACAACGGGTCTTACTGCACTCTTGGATTGACACTCCCGGGGGATATGCTTTGGTAAATTCATAAGCTTTGTATGAACCATTATTAAAGGGACAAAAATAAAATAAAATAAAGATTCGCATAAGAATATATGATCATTGATAACCTAGATTAGAACCTAGGGGATCACAAGTTAGGGTATACTTTTCTTCTACATATATATCATTCTATGCTTAAAGTTTCCTTTTCATGATTATTGGCTAAGTATTTAAACCCCCTGATTATACTTTCTTTTCTTAGATAATGGCGGGAAATAGAAGAACATGTCCCAACAACCAATGTGATAGGAAATGTGATGATTTCCCTATTAATATGACAGAGATAAAGAGAGATCAAGTTGAACATATTGTGATTATTCCAAACCAGCTATCAAAAATCACAATTAATAATTGGTACCTTGTTGAATGCCCAGATTCATCAAGGAAGAAGAAGACGAAGTCTCAAGGATGTTCACCTGATAAAGGTGATAAGGGAAATAAGACCCAATTTCATTTGTTCAAAAAGTGTGGAAGGGAGAACCAAGGAGAATGTCAAAAATGAACCGGGAGATGTTTTAAGTGTGGGGTGATAGGGCATAAAGTATCCAATTGCTTTTAAAAAATGGATAATGTGATGAATAGAGATAAGGTTCGATCTAATGTACCTTATACTTTTTAATGTCGTAAATGTGGAGAAGTTGGACATTATCCAAGGCAATTATCTCTTGGATGGGATGAGAAGCATGATGAGCATCAACAATCTTCACGAACAAGGTAACAATGCAAGTCCTATGCTGATATGGATCATGATGACTAAAGTAAATGTAACTTCTTCGCAATAATTGTCTAAGTCATGTTGTATTTTAGTTAGTGCCCTATGAGCATATCTTTAATGTTTTATAAGAACATCGAGTCACTACCTAATATGGTTTTATATCATTAAGGAAAACATTTATTGTTATATACCACATGTTGATGTTGTGAAGCTGTTATTCTTGAGAAAAAATTGATGATTAGGGGATTAAAAGATGATTATTATTTTGGAAGACGTTCACTATTTCAGGACCACTATATGATCGAGGTAAATAGATTACTACGATGTTTTCTTTGAGGAGTAAAGGCTGACTTATATTTTGGAGAATCTATGTATTTAAGGGAACTTATAGTAATTTAGGTTACTTATGGATATGAATAACCGATATTGGGGAAAATATGTTTTGGTTAGTTACTTTTGTTATAAGATGTCAGGAGAGGTTGATGTTGTTTGGAGATGAACTATAAAGTTTATTTTGGAAGACTATGTTATCAAATCCTTCTTATATTTGGGTTTCAATCGTAGTTTGGTTTATCTTGAGGAATTTTAAGGACAATTATTTGTGGAATGGTCTATGATGAACTTTGGGTAGTATCGTGGAACTTTGGAGATTTAAAGTACTTTCCCTTCCTATGGGGTTCTTTCTTTTTGAAGAGTTGTTTTATCTTACCCTTTCTATTTTTGGGATAAATATTTAAAGATAGATAGTTATTCTATTGTGGATTACATGATTCTCTAGAATATGATTCTTGTTCTTTGATGAGACAAAGTTTTTTTTTAATTCAATTAATTTGGAGAAAATATTATTCTTGGTAGAAACTTATTAAAGGATGAAACTCTACATGAAGGTAAGTATATTTCCTGGTGTTATTATTTTATGAAGTAAATTAATTCCTTAAAATTATTAAAAGGAACATAAAACAAAAATTTTGTTGGATTAAGATTCCTACTGGGTAATCAAAGACCGTTTAACCCATCACATGTTTGTGATTTTATGGTGTTTAACTTTCTCTAAGATATTTTTTCTATCACTCTCCATCAGAACTTGACCATTTATTTTCTCCTACATATCCATGTTTTCCTACGTGGAATCTTATTATGGGTTAACTCAGGTGACCTTTGTAATTCCCTTTCCTTATTTTAAAGTAATAGTGTTACTAACATTTTTTACGATGTGGTACTTTCAATGAAATTTCCAAGCCAAATTTTAAAAAATTGTGAGGACGCTATTTCTTAAAGGGGGAAGATTGTTATGACCCGAAATTTTGAATAAATCTTGTTACCTAATTTTGTGTGTTATTTTATTTTTATACTCAACAAAAATGTTTCATTTGATAACATGAGTATAATTAAAATGAGACTGTTGGGTTTCGAATATTATATGACCATTGGTCAATATGACCGTTGGATACTAAATGTTGCGATTATTGTCTCAAAATACAAGTGATATTTGTTAATTAATATAGAAAAAAGATTTGATGGCCTCATCCAATAGTCTCGGGCCAATAAAATCCCATCTAACAAAACATGGGAAGGTGGTAGCACCACTGTGCTTTGCTCTAGACCAAACCCAAGCCGAACATCATCATGTGAAGCTAGAATAGAATCACCTTCACGATAAGTTCAAACTGATAGAAATTACTACTCGTGCGATGTTGGCCGAGCTTCCCTCTGATTCTCTCACCTTAGCACTCCTTACACTTAGGTCCTAATCTAGGGTTATAAGGGGCTATGTAAGAAGACTGTAACTTCTTTTTGTAATCCTTTGAGATAAATAAAATTACGATTTCTTCCTATAGAGAAGTTTTTGAATTTTCAAATGTCCCGATAATTTTAGGATATATATTATTGATGATTTTTGGAAAAAGAATATTTTAAAATATTTATGTAAACCTTAAATAATTAATGATGTTTAAATATTTTTAAAAAAATAGTCTTTTACAAATGTGTTTAGTATGAAATTTAGAGTCTAATAAGATCAACTTAATTTATGGTGAATAGTAATTTATGAATAGTAATTATACGCTTAGGATTAGTAATGTGACCAAATGGATTAGTAATATCAAATAAAGAAAATATTAATATAATATAGGCACCTTGATTAAGTAATGTGATTCAATAATATAGGTAAATAATTGTTTCAGAAATAATTAGTCAAGTATTAGTTTTTTCAGGTGAATAATGTTTTTTAATTAAATTTTAAATTAAAAATATTTAGAAAATTATTTTTATAAAATGGACTTTATTTTTGAATTTTGAACATCGATATTATGTTAGGGTAATTTTTGTGGATTTTTCTGAAAAAATTGAAATTTCGGTGACTAGTGTTTTTATTTAAAAATTAAATTAAAAATATTTAGAAAATTATTTTTATAAAATGAATTTTATATTTGAATTCAGAGTATTTATATTATGTTATCGTAAATTTTTTGGAGTTTCCTAAAAAAGTTGAATTTTCAGTGAATAGTATAAATACAGTTTTAGGGTTTCAGTATGTTTAATGACATCATAACTGCATTATGATGATTTCATGAGATATTTTAAGGGATGGTAGAATTTTGAATATTAATATAATGTATGAGGTGTCCCAAGTTTCCAATACCATGAGGAAATACCACTTGTTTTTTCAATACCACCAACGAGGTGTCCCTTGGCCATTAATGCCTTGTCCCCTCACATACCCTATAAATACCAAGACATTCTCTCATCCTTTCCATTCCAAAATCCTCCTAAACGATTTTATAGTCTCCTTACCTCCCAAGGAGTCTTCCTAAGGTTCCCTCAAGCCTCCCAAGGTCCCAAACTTCATGATTTCTAAGTTACTCTTCAAGGTACGGGATTTTACCTCTCTCTTTCATTCCAAGTACTCTCTTTTATGTCATTCCTTTTATGATCCATTTTCATATGTTTGGGTTGTTCTTTCATATTCATCATACTGTCCTATTAATATTCATATAAATATAGACCCCCTCTTTCTCTGATAAATTCAATTTAATAATTTTTAAGTGGCGCCATTGGCTGTCGAATTTTTAAGTGATTCTTTCACCATTCTCGTTTTCAAGATTTATTTTCATGTCATGTCTTTCATGTTACTTTTTATTATGTTGGTGTATGATCTCTATATCTATCATACTGATCTTTTATTTTCATATGATGAGAGACCCTATTTGAAATCGTCAATTAATTTTTTTATGTTTTAAATGACACCGTTAGGCTACCGAATTTTCATAAGGGAAATCTTATTTTTGTATTCCTTCCTTGTTTTTCATTACATATGGAATGTATTTCAAATTTAAATACCATGTTCTTATATCCTTTATATTATGTACCTATACTTTTTTAGGGATCATTTATGAGTGGTTTAACCATGTCCCATATATTTTCAATATTTTCTAAAACTCTATAACATAGCTGTTATGCTGCAGAATTTTCATCTAAAAAATGTCTATCTATTTATCTCAAATTCTTTTATTTTATTAAGTTAACACTAAAAGCTCTTTATTCAATAGGGTTATTCACATATATATCAAAAATTTATATTTTATTTCTGGTAATTACATACATGAAACCCTCTTTCCTTTTTCAGTGGGTTTAAAGCGACATAAAAATCACGTCTTTAAAGCGGTTTTCAAAATGTGATGACTATGAAATGAAACCCATTTCGTTTATGATATATGGGTTGTTTATGAAATGATGGATGATTATATATGTGTCTAAAATGATAATAAAGTAAAATTTAAGGTTTCACCCTGATAGCACTCCAATGCATTGGATAAAGACTTAATTTCAAGATATGACCATTCTTAACGACACCTTGGTGAATAACCTGGTAATTTTTAATGACACCTTGGGGATGGACCTCGGTGAAATAGAAATGATTTTCTTTGTTAACAATTGTAGCCACATATTCAAGTTATGAAACACGTTATTTTTTTTATGATATGCCTCATGATCTCTTTCTCATGCCTTAATGTTATTTATCATGACTTTATTGATGTATCTCAAGTTCACATGTAAAATGTTTGCCCTGTTTCCCTTATTGGGCCTTCCTCTCAACCTTTCCATTGATGTTTGTTCCCAGGTTATGAGATGTAGTAATAAAATTAGGATGAAAAAATTAATAAGACTTTCTAGTGTTTAAGAAAAATGTTTTATGTTGTCATGTTTTATGTTCCTGGTTTCCAAGACACTAAACCTTAAAGATACTCGGTTTTGTATAAATTAATGAATGTTTATGTGATAAAAAGGTGGAATTCTATACACTTTCCGAAAATTCAAGTGAAAAGTGTACTAAGTTCATGAACTTAGCCACATACTCTATGAAAGAGAATCTCTATTGATACAGGATAATGAAGTCCGTCATTTTCTGGATCATGAACATGTGAGGATAGAATTGTTTGTAGAACAATTCCTCAAAATCCTCTCATGTAATTCTTTTATCCAATTTAGCCTACACCACTAAATCCACCCACTTACGTTTAATATCCTCATGTATATACCTCCCCATATTGACCTTTATCTCTTCTGGTGTGCCGATGAAGTCAACGATACAATTCACCTACATAGCCACACCTCCGCCTTCTCCAGTTTGGAATCACCCTGGAAATTAGGTTGATTCTGCTTCATGAACAGGATGGTATGATCCCTATGTTCTGACTCATTCTTCTTGTTCTCTATGTACATAGCATGAAAATATTGGACAATCCTCTGAACCAGCTCTTGGTTCAGACGTGGTTCAGGTACAACCACATTATCCACAGCTTCTTCGGGTTGGTTTCGACGACCCCTACCATGTGCCATTTTCAAAGCCTAACAACAAACTCTATTAATATCACCCTATCGAAACTATTGGCTTAATATTTCAAATTATATCACATCAACTATCACAATTTTTTTTCCATAACAACCTTTTTCCCATGTTCAACCATTTTTGAAAACACAATAAAAGTATTTGAAAATTTATCCATTTTCAAAATACGATATGCATTACCTTTTTCAAAATCTTTCATTTGAAAACCAATTCCATTCTTTTTCAAGGTTTAACAATTTTTTTACAACATGAATCATTCCATGAAATGATGTATGCACTCTTAGTGGGAAGTCATTCCTCTATAATGCATGTCATGATCATCTCATTGGCTTAACCCATGACAATGAGAATGAAAAATTCTAGAAGTGTCCTCAAACACTTTTTTACCCAACCCCCTAGTAACTTGACATTCAGCATAAAAAGGTTAGAAACAACCTTTTATGCTATAAATTTCATGTTATGACAATCCTACTCCTTTCTATGATTCCCACCAAAGTAATATATAAGAAGGGGGTTCATTTCCAAATCAAGGATCATCGATGACTACATGTTAAGAAATGACAAAACACGCAGATAATATTTGTAATGACCCAACCTTTCTCATTGGTTTGTGAGTACAATGAGTCATTAGTAGGCCTTAAGATACATCCCCAAGATGCCCACGGATGGAAATACATGCTTAAGGGTTTCGAATACAAGTGGGTGATGATTTACCCTTTATGAAATAAACCAATAAACCTACCAACAATATCCGAACATTCACTATATGAGGCATGAAAAAAAAAGACCACTCAACAAATTCATGTATCTCACAACCACATCAAAGTAAACAAAAACGTAAGAATAACAAAGAATCAATTTACATAGCAGATAAACCACACATGACTCTCTGAAGACCTCAAGACTATTTTCTACACAAGCTCCATGCTCCAAAATCTTCGAACAACCAATACATCACTAGTTGGTGTCAAAAACGTGTGAAACACTTCTATTTCCCTTGTCTAGGATGATATCATCTGTAATAGCAGCAAAGTGCCAAAGTAGGGGTGGGCATAAAACTCATTAGGTTTTCCCCAATGACTTCCCTACTCACGCCACTTAGATAGAAGAGTTAAAAACAATGATATAAAATAGTTTATATATAAAACATCTCAAAAACGTTTATAACTAAATATAAACATGTTTTAAAAATTGTTAATTACCCAAATCATACACGTTCAATTGAAACCAATTTTCCCAGCAAGTTATTTTTTCAGGAAAATAACTAAACAATCATTACAACCATTTCACAATATCCCTTTATCAGCATACCCAACCATTCCTCAAACCAATGCAACCAACCATTCATGCTAAGTTATGACATTTCCATACTCATGAGTGTTTTTTCATCGATATACCATGCTGTCAGAAGTTAATTTTTTCCCATGTTCCATTAACCATTTGGCACTTAGCAGAAGGTCATATTTCCACCATGGCCTATGTATAAAATTTCCCTTGTGCCATTAAACCTTTGGCACTGAGCACACGATCATATTTCAACCAAGTCACATAAATGAAACATGAACACACACCACATATTCCCAAAGATCTTTCCAAAATAGACCTTTTAATAAAAAGACCTTTTTATTTAAAACCATTTCCGTCAAAACCATTTCAATGCCAAACCATTTCAATTCCAAACCATTTCAATAAAACTATATTTTTATTGAAAACCTTTTCTATTTACAACCCATTTTTCATCAACAACTTATCAATTCAATAGAATCAATATTTTTAAAATCATCATTTTAAATTCATGAAATTAAACCCCCTTTACACAACTATTCACCAAGATCAGGCAATTTCACAAAAATCATAAGTCCTCACTAATGACAATTTTAACATTGCATTTGACAATCAATAAAAAAAATTTAATCTAAGGCAATTAATTCCAGAAATAGTAGATGTGAGTGATGCCACCTACCTAGATGTTTTTAAAGAATCGTTGAAAAAAGATGATGAACGCACAAGAAAGCAGGTCGATTATCCAAGAATGGACATAGTTATCTTATCCTAGAAAGATAACAACTCCCCAATGATTTATTTGGCCTAAAAAAACATAGATATACACACTATAGGTTCAAATTTGAGAATGAATAGAGATCGTAGATGTATATCTAAGTAGATCTTTGAAAACATGACAGAACCGGAATTAATGGTGGTATACCTGAAGAATCGGACTCGAAATTACCACGGGGAGGCTCTAGGACGACTCCAAATATAGTGGGGAGTGTTCTAAAGCCTTCTATGGAAAGTAATATCAATATTGGGGTGTTATGAAGCCAAAACCGAAATAAATATAGCAAAAATGAGTAATATCATAGAAAATAGGATCTAAATTTGACCTCTGTGAAATGTTTGACCACACGGTTTGGGCCGACCATGTATGGACCATGCGACCTAATTTCTAGTCCCAAAAATCCTTATAAAACCCCCAAACACTCACATCCATCACCTTTAACCTTTTTATTGAATCACATTTTTTATTGAAACATCCCATTTTATGGAAACACCCCACTTTATGGAAACAACACACTTTATTGAAACACCCCACTTTATAGAAACAACCCACATTATGGAAATACCCCAATTTATGGAAACAACCAACATTATAGAAATACCCATCTTAATAGAAAATCACTATATTATGGAAACTCTGTATTTTATGAAAACTCTCTATTTTATACACAACAAATTAAAAAAATGAGAGGAACAATGTTATGTACCTGAAACTGGGGGTTCTACACAAACTATTATTAATGAAAATTCTTATTGATCTATATAAATAACTTATTATGGAAAAGGGTTATATAATACAAATGAAATTCCTTGTTTTTTTTGTTTTGAATTTTAAAATACCATTAATAAATATTAACTTTGCTAATATAGTTATTGAACAGTGATCACATGATTAGTATAATTATTGGGCTTTAACAAATCCAATTTACTCAGACAAGGGAAGGGATGGCTTCATCAAGTACAATTTCCCCATATGAAGTCCATTTTCCGGAGCTCTGAAAGGAGGTAGCACCACTGGCCTTCACTATTGACCATGCCCATGCCGAGAATCATCACGTTAATCTACAATGGAACCACCAATAGAAGAAATGGAAGTTGATAGAGATTACCTCTAAAGTGATGTTATCTGAGCCACCCCAAGAGTTTTTCACCATCGCTCACCTTACCCATAAGTCTTATTTTATTATTATATGGGGTTATGTAACAATACTATAGCACTATGATTATGTTATTTATTTTTTTGTATAATTAATATACATTCATTTAATTATTGTTACATTGTAAATTATTTTTAAAGCACAAGTAGTATTTTTAGTTAATATTTAATTAATAAATATATATTTATAATTTAATGGATTTTTTCAATTAAATTATATTTTTATAAAATAATATTACTAAATTACCTTATATTATATTTAATTTATCATATAATTATTATGAATTAAATTGTTATTTTTATTACGGTTTGAATGTTGTTTTTGTCAGAACCCATGAATTATCAAAAAATTCCTTTTTTATTTTAAAAGTGAAAATTCACATTTTTTGAAAAATTATTTAGATAAACTGAATATTATATTTGGAATCAGGGTGTCAAAATTATCCAAAGATGTGTATTTCATAATTTCTTGAGAAAATTTAATTTTTGGGTATAAATTAAATACTGTTTAAATATATAATGTGTTTTAGGACATCATAATGACCCAATAATGATGTAATAAATACAATAAATGAGTTTTCCATCCAATATATGTTTTAAATTTGCAATAATGTGATTATAGGTTTGTATGATTTAATTTAAAAATCCTTAATATACCCTCCAAGTCTTATAAAACATTTTATCATTTTAAAATGATTTCAGTGGGACTATGAATCACCTTAACATAATGAAGCCTAATATTTTAATTTTCTTGGCCATTTTATATATAAAATAATGTTTTCCATTCCCCTTGGAAATATCCATTGGAAAAAAGCATGTTTAGGGTGGTGTTTTTTATTAGTTTAATGTGTGGTGTCCAAAACCTAAATAAAAAAGAATTCCCCCTCTTTTCCAAAATAAACCCTTCCATGATCCAACTTCTATTCTCTCAAAACCCTTTTATCATATTCCTATTATTCCTTCTTACGTATTTTATCCTCCCAATGCTCCCCAAGCTCTAAATTAGCTTCTCTCAAGCCTCTCCCAATCCTTTGTGATCACACATCCAAATAATGGATTTTTTCTATTCTCATTTTTTGTCCAAATTTCATTATGTTGTTTTAAAATATTCACTATTAGAACTATTGGGGTCTAATTTCACACATCCTGCATATTTTCCTCTTGATTTTTTACTGATTTTAGACCACTTTCTCTCTCATTAATTCTTACCATGAACACCCATTACCATGCCGAAATTCTGTAAAATTATGAAACTAAATTCCATTACATATGTTGGGACATGTATCACTATGACCCCCTTACAATAAATTTCATTTACATATTATTAGATACCCCTTAATCTCTCATCAATAATTTTTATGAATTCATATGTCATGTCGTTATGCTCTAGAAATTGAACCACAGTTTTCTAAGCCAATGTCATTGTGTAGGAAATACCATGACAATTTATCAATCAAGGGTATTCACATTTATGAACATTTACTCATTGATTATAGAGTTTAATGTATTAATTTCACACTCCTTTTTGTGGAATAAATTATGATGTTTGATGAATATATTTGGTATAATATATGTGTAACATAAATGTATGAAATGAATTGATTATGCAGTGTTCTCTCTGATAGCGCTCCAATTAATTTGGTAAATATTAGTATAATTATATGTCAAGTGAAATTACTGTCTACTAATGGTAATTCAAGTGCAATGAGGGTTTTCTCAGACTAATTCAATGGAAATTTGGGTTTAGTCACGCTCCATCTGTAATGAGTCTCAGATCATGCTATTATCATGTTAAATGTCATTGCCACATTTTCATGTTACGATAATCATTATATATAATTTCATTATGTTCATTTCCTCTTGTGCGTCATTGATATTACTATAACCTAAAATTTACTATATTATTCATGTTATTCCTTGTTTAATCCCTTACTGGGCTTTATAGCTTACCCTTTTCATATGGATGTCCTCAGTTTATCCCATGAAATGATTTGTTTGAAAGAACATTATGGTCATGTAAAATATGTTTTCAATAAATATGTTGGGTTTTATGTTCTATGTTGTTATTTAATGTTCTTAATTTCCCAAGACACTATACCTATTGAACCTCAGAGTTTTTCTAATTGAATTTTTATGTAATAAATCATGTTCAACGATGTAATAAAGAGAAGTTTTTTTATACAAAAACCTTACTTTAAAATAAAAATGACTCTACGATGATGATATATTACACTTAACTCTTATTATAACATGTTCTAAATCCCTTTTGTATGGATATCCTTCCACCAAAATCATTCAATAGTTCTCTCACTCCTCATTTAAATTCATTCACTTCCCCAGTTATAAGCCTTTTTATGTCATATGATTGTGTTTACACATGCTCATAGTCAATCATTTAGTATCCTAATTTTTTATTATTAATGAGATACTACCATTCTGACTCATTAAACCCATTATATTTTTATTTTGTATATAATCATTATGATAAATTCATTAAATGGTTTTCCATATTCATGTTATAAATAAAAAATCTAATATCATTCAAGGGTATCTTTATTAATGATGTTTAAAAATTATTTTTTATAGGTGATGTTTTTGAAATAAGTGACTATTACATTTTTTTAATCATATCAAGCATTTTACTATAAATGAAAAAAAGGTAATGGTTTTTCTCTCTTTAAACCATTACTATTTATTGCTTCGATATTTTCCATAAAACAATATATTTATTTTTGAACAAATTTCACTTTAACATACAATATTAAATAATAATTTTTTAATGTGGAAAACTCGCATCACATTCATTATTTTACCATTGGTGGGTTATTATTATTTTCTCCCTACTAGGAAATGGTTCTTCAAATCATAATCAATATATGGGTTAAAATGTTTCTCATTGAGATTATTTTTAAATATAAATTTTTATAACATATTTCAATAAGTGGATATGATTTTTTACTCATATATGCTTTAATAATCAAGTCTTGAACATCATGTAAATTAAATTATGTTAAGAATCATTCTCATCCCCCAAATTGATAGTTTCAACTTTTTCTCTAAATTATCCTTTCCCCTAGTGTTCTAATTTACTTTATGATATTTAAAAATCTATTTTCTAACAAGACCATTAAATTTATTTTTTCATGTTTTAGAAATGAATATATTGTAACTCATTGTTGACCTGGTTTTTTTAATATGGTATTTCAAAATTTTAAAATGTAATTCCATTAGTTCATAATAAACTATTTTATCTTACACTCCATATTACTTTTAATTTCCTTTATATATTTTCAATGATAATTTATGGAAAAAATTTTAAAAGTTTTTATTTTGAAATTTTTATTATTATAACCATTTTAAATGATATATTATTCTTACAAGGATCCACTATTGGAAATAAAATTTAAAATAATTAAAATATTTTTCAAAAGTATTAATTTTATAATTAGAAATGAATTTTTCATTGTGACAGTTACTTAATATTTCCCTCATAAGATAAAAAAAATCATTAAAAACCATTATTCCTTAACCAATATATTTTTAATAATTTCTAAAGGCATTATCTCTATGGAAATAAATTTTAATGAATAACCATATAAAATACATTTTTAATTTTTTAGGTATATATGTTGTTTCTATAAAACGTTTACATTTTTGACGAAAAATTTAGTGATAACATAAAAAGATATTTCCAAAACCATTTTTAATGATGTGTTGTCCTTATGACGTGATTAAAAATTTCATTCTAATGAAACACATATGTATTCATAATGATGATTGGTGTCTTATATAAGCCTCTAACACAATGGTTAAGGCTTCATATAAAACGTGGTGATGAAATTTTGGGCTAACAAGATACAATTTGTTTTGATCAGATGTTTTTGTAGAATGAGTTGAAGGAATATGTATTCAAAATTTGGTTTTATGAATGATATATAGAGTGGGGTATAGATATTTTGATGTTTAATATTAATGTGTAAATATGTGATCACAATATTTTATATTCTTAAAGATTTTATGAAATTCATTGTTATACAATGATTCATTGTCATTCCATATTTCAGTATGCCTATATTTATGATCCCTGAATTTTTTTTGTGATCTCCTGATTCAAAAAATGAATTTTAAGTTAAATATTTTCATTCAGTTGAGGATTAGTGTCCTCAAATAATGAATTGTGAAAAACTATGAATGTTTCATTTTCTTTTTTGTATAAAATTTACCCCTTTCCCATTTTTTATCATATGAAAATGATCTATCCTTGATCACATGTTGATGAGTTTTTTCATTAATGATCAGTTTAGCTAACCCATTTCTTCTATTTCCATTGAAAATGTAATGATGATTACTATATAATATTATTTGTCTGAATGATTCGCTATAAGATCATTGTAATAGATAAATTTCACAAAGTGTTGTAAAATTAGTTGTTTTTATAAATCGTCTCCACGACAGTAAACATATCTATACACATGTTTCAAAAATGTTTGTGATATGTATTATTTAAACCATTAATATAATGAATTATTTTTATATTTATTATCTAGGGATTATGTACCTAGTATCATATTAGTTTTTAATATATTTTTGCGAAATTTATAAAATTCCATCGGTGACAGGTTTATAGAATGTTATTAAAAACATATGATATTAGTCGTTGTATATGATGATATTATAAAGTATTATCAAGGGATTGGTTACGAAATTTTCCTTCAAACAATTATTTTTTTGATACAAGAATGTAGATAGTTCTATATAAATGATTTCACTAGGTGTATTCAATACATGACTAAATTGATTGGCATTGAATAGATCATCACCCCGATGTAGGATGAGTTTACCTAATACATGAAACCTGGATAGACACCCTAGGGATATATGATTTAGATAATAAAATTATCATAATAATACATTTTAATTGATTTATAATGTTTAGGAATTAAGTTTTATAAAATGAGAGAACCCAACATATAGAAGGAATCATTTAACTGTGATTGATTGACATTAAACTAAAGTATACTATTATGATTTAATAGAGTAAACAATTTTGAGGTAATGTTTTGTTGAAAACCAACATGGGTTGACCCGAGCTAACACGACAGAGGGGCAAAACTATGTTAAAAATTATCATGGGATGAAGATATGAACAAATGTATCAATGAAATCTTTTTGGAACAATTTCACCCTTAGAAAGATATCATGACCCATCCCATAGTTTTATGAACAAACCAACTCTCCTGATCAATGTATATAAATATATGAAAAGTGTAAATGTGTAATTTAATAATGTTAGATTTATTAAACATTAGTAAATCACTATAAACATAAATAAATTTATAACATGTCCCCATGTAATTCAACACCAAATTATCAAACTCAAAATATGGATTGTATCCCCAATAGATAATACATAACATATAAACTTTAAAAAATAAAAAAATAGATCCATAAGATAAATTCATAGTGAGACAACATCTATTTTACATAAAAACCACAGAATTCAAGAAACATAAATATCCATAGAAGTACATGTATCCCTTTCCATTACCAATATCCATCAAGAAAAATTTATAAAACCCTTTGGAATATATTGGATTTGATAAAAAAATTCTATTCAAGAGAGCTATGGATCAATATAAGGATTGCAACAATGAATAGTAAATATTCAAATTTAATAATATTTCCAAACACGATGTTCCCTTTTTCTAATATTATCACTTGAAAACATTTTCCATTGTAAAATAGATATGGTTTTACAAAAAAAAATACATGTTAAAAAAAATTTAAAAAAAATTTAAAATACAAAAAAATCCATAAATCATATAATTCTCAACGCACAAACACATGTAACAACAGTGAGAATAATCATATACAATTAAATATTAAAAAATAAATTAAAATGAGAAAAAAATTAGATAACTAAAGCCGAAATGGTATAAAAATAATGGATGATGGAAAGTAAATCATCCATGAAGATGAATTATACTGACTGAAAATTGTTTTTTATTATTAAGCAAACACTTTTAAAGAAAAAGTAAGAAACCATACATGACCACGCCAAATCACCAAATCTTCACTTCACCACTTAACATCATTCAATCACAATGGACGACATCCAATCAAGCCTTCAAACTGACAAAGCATCAAGGTGGATCCGAAGTCACCCAGAAATAACTGAGTTAACACGAACTAGGGGAAACAAACATCAGGATAGCTGGACAAACATTAGAACCAGTATCCTCAAACGCCCACTGATGCGACCGTCAACACCAGCCAAAATCCACAAACCCATCGACGGACTCCAGTCGGATTCCGCCCAACCCTCCAGCGAAGTGAGATGAGATCTTAAAATGGAACATCCACCAAAGCTAACGAACAGACCAGAGCGAGGAAGACCAACCCATCCGGATGCTGCACCCGACTCTGAAGGCAACCACGGCACACCCTGGGAACAAACGCCTCTCCACAAACACCTTTCCAGCAAGCACCTCCATTCCAACATTCCAAGATCACCAATTCAACGAAACCATCTCAAACCATGGGGAAAACAACACACCCAAACCTTCTATCAATCCACACGATCCTACACTATCTGCACCAAAACAACCGTCGCCACCCTCAACTCGCAAGCAAAGACTGCAAAAAACCAATCAATAACCCTTTCCAGAACACGATGCAGCTGCCAGAACACCCTCACCGCGGAACGGGAATACGGCCCCAGCTCCTGGACCGCGACTCCACACAGTGGGAGAACCGGCACCCCCAAAGCCGCGAAAGAAGAAACCACGGCCCCGGCCCTGGCACCCCTTTGCCGCAGAACTGGAACATGACCCCGGTGCCAGGATCGCAAATCCACACAGCGGAAGAAACCCCCAAAGCCGTGGGAGAAGAGTCACAACCCGAAAGCAAGCAGCAGGTCGACGAGGGACCCGATCGACCCCACGCCACACTGGATCGAAACCCCGAAGTCGCTCCGGAGCACGCCCCCCACCCCAGAAAAACAGGTCGCGACCCCTATGCGCCAGAGCGCGAAATCCCTTCTCCACAGAGACGCCGCACCAGATCTCGGCCCCAACGCACCGAATCGAGACTCTAGCGCCGCATGGAAGTAACGAGACCTCGACGCCGCCCGGATGTCGACCATACGCCACAGAGGATCAGGAAAACACCCCGAGCCCACCGCAATAAATAAATAGTTCCATCATTTCCTAGGAATACAATTTTTATCATGTAGGAATACATCTTTTTCTAAAGAGTCCCAATACATAAATAGTTCCATAATTTCCTAGGAAAATGTTTTCAAATCTATGTATGATATCTCCCGAATGCTCAGATAGTACATTCCAAAATTTCATATAATCCCACGAATCCATTCTCACCAATGTGTTTCATAGCCCTGTGGACAACATCCTTTTTTCATTGGTCTTAAAATCACATGAACAGAGTGTTACCCATGTGATACCTAATGAGAAAAATATCAACATCATCCTAATGCAACCATATATCCCATTCCATTTGTCAACTGAATATCCCATTTTTTTGAGGTTGATAAAATACCGTCCACATTATAAAATATTATCTAAAATATCCTTATAAATTAATTTAAAAACCTAAATTCAATTTCTGTCTTATTATAAAAAATATCAAGTACATTAAAGTCACTTAAAGGCTAATTATGTAAATTTTATAAATGAAATCCATGGAGATAATGCATTAGATGTTATGTGAGGATAATTCTTTTATATATATACACACATATATTGAAATCGAACTAAATACTATAAATATCAATGAAAAAAAATATTATTGATATTGATATCTCCTTACACACATATACCTCGAGAATAAATACTAAAATAGACATTAACAACACATAATTTATACATTAAAAACATTATGGTTTCACATATCAATGAAAAGGGAAGAAAAGATATTTGAAAGTGGATGGATAGAGAATTCACGAATAAATATTATTATATCAAGATATTCCACCATGGAATAAAGGGGAATATTCCAAAAATAGTACAGGAAAATCTCTAATTCCAGTGGAGAAAAAATCATTTGAATGTGATAATAAATGATTCCAAGGGGAGATATATACAACAATTTCACTTGGGACATTTATCAGTCTTTTAATTAAAAGGAAACCCTACAAAGTTTGGATGAATTGAGAAAAAACACAAACATAAAAAACGTGGGAAAAAATAACACAACAAATTAAAGCCACATAGTTTATACATAATCTCGCATGGTTATAGAAACCATGTTT
Organism: Viscum album; assembly: GCA_963277665.1. Classification (NCBI taxonomy): domain Eukaryota; kingdom Viridiplantae; phylum Streptophyta; class Magnoliopsida; order Santalales; family Viscaceae; genus Viscum; species Viscum album. The sequence continues at coordinate 1,061,251,734 of OY728133.1, forward strand.
ATGAAATGAAAAATATATATCCACACATCACTGATCTTTAATTCATTTCTTTTTGGGAAAAAATTGATAGAAGACCATTTTCCAACGTATATTTCCATGAAAATTATTTTTTGACCATCGATACCCTAATAGATTATGGATGGATTAATTAATAGTTACAAACCCAAATAAGAAAAATCAGTGACCTTATTTTTGTCCAAAACCTCCACACAATGTATCTTTCTACTCCAAACATGTCCTCAAGAATCCTCAATAGAAAATAGGTGCTCTGGTAACCCCATACTTAGTATTCATGTTCCAATGTCCCACAGTTATGTCCACCTTAATACCAAAGAACATGGAAAAGTGATATTAATTTACCTTTGATAAACATATTCTAATAGTCATAATTATGATTATTATACTCGATAATAGTAATATCTACAAATAATCCCACTTTATCAATTATAAAGGTTCTCGATCATTCCATGTACACGGGGATACAATAAAGACATCATGAATTAACGTTGTCCCGGTTGGAACCTCAACCCAATTTTCTTAATTCCTATGATGTTCCACAATCCAGAATGGAATAACAAAATTTTGTTATTAAAACACATACATTACCATGCTATGTATTCACAAACAAAAATATGCTTAACGGAAATCATAATCAATAAACACAAACTCATAAAAAATGAAATCATTTGATGATAGATTTTTGGTGACTCTAAGATAGAAGTAAAAACAATTATGAATTAACTGCATAATATTTCTCATCACAATATTGATACTTAGTTCCAAAAATGAAATCTCACCCACCAAATACCAACACAAAGGGATGTAACTTGGATTTCTTTATAATTCTAGAAATAAGATCATCTCGATGATGTATTATTAAATTTTCATACATGTAATAATTTCCAACGAGTTATTCATTACCCCAAAAACACAGTACACTTGTGAAAATTTTTCGACAATGTCCTCTGGAGACTGGATGGTCCCCTCAAACTAATGATCCATGTAAGGGAGATATGTTGTGATCATCCTTAAATGGTTTCCCAACAACTCCATCCATTCCTTCCCAATTTATGGAGGGATACAATATAATCATTTTCAGACATTTAATGAGGTGACTGAATGAATCCAAATATCTTATCCTAAAATTTGGATACTAATATAGACTACTAATATTGAAACCATTATGGGAATGATATAAGGTACATTGTTATAATGATAAATAGTCACCCTAAAAAAATATTTCCCAATTGAAATATAATTTAGGATATCAAAAAATACATTGATTATTATTACCACCTCCATAATGGAATGGTAAGAGGCTACAAAAAAAAATTCAGGTGTCCAATGGTCAGAAATGATCACCGGTGGATAAAAAATAGTAAATAAAATTATCTACTAATCCTAATAGTGCATGAAATAAATACATACACTTCATGTTTTAAAAATTCATAGAATCCCTAGGGTGAACTCAAATACTAGATTAATACCACTCACATATCACCTCATTATTTAGGGTGAAATGAACCACAAGACACATTTAGAAAATGATAAACCATTATGAGGCAACGACCAAACACCCAGGGTCTCCCCAAAATTAACATTGCTACTAATATTTTGAAATTCATGGTGAGATGTTTGATCACACTGATCCTGATCGACAATAAAAGGTCTTCATGCACACTATTCACGGTGTTAGTGACCGCATTTTTCTTACAGGGGTGAATGTTATAACAAAATAAAATATATAAAAATAAAATGCATTGTCCCTATTCTTTAGGATAATATATCTAATGGTATGTTTATAAATTGTGATCCTTTTATCACAATAGACTACAAAATTCTCCCAATCAAGGTAATAGTTCCATGACTTAGTCCAATTCCCCATATTTTATATTTCTATTACATGGGAGGGTTAATTATATTCATGGGGGAGTATCTTGAGCAATCCATAATCCACCATAGCATCAACTAACTATAGCACACACCCCATCCAAACACATGATGAATCACAATACTTTTTATAATATCTCTTATATGAAATAAGAATCAAATATTGGGATCATTTGAAATATTCTTGTAAATCATCAAAATTACCCTAACTCTTATCACACCCCTCAACCTCTACCCCTTTATTTTACGTGGTTTTCAAGGGGTATGAAATCCCAGGGAAGTCCCATAGAAAATATCTATAGTACACAGACAATCCCAAAATGATCTTGATCTGAAACACATTCTTGGGTCTCTCCCAAATCATGAATTATTGTATATTATCATAATTAAATGAATCCCCATTATTGGACATCACCATAAATAAGATAATTAAATATTTAATCCCATGTGATAGTTGGATATATTAGAATATAGATGTTCATACCTTTATATTCATATAATATTCTCAAAATAGTGTATGTGGTCCTCTAATATTATAGAAGAAAAGACAATATAATTTATAATGGAAATATTTATGGAGCACATAATTCTATGGTTGGAATATTTGATCAATTTTTAATGATTTGGGTTGTGTTTGTTAGGAACAGATGTATAAAAAATTAATTTATTTCACAATAACTGGTTCGGAAGGAAGTCTTATGGACATCCTATTACTGGACCTACATTAGTTGTTACTGTTCCCTCAAGTAAATCATAGAAAACTAGTGAACCCATCATTACTAGTAAAAATTATCATTAATTATAGGAAATGTGTAATTATTCTATATTTTCACCTGATTCAATCTATGTTTATCTAGGGAAAGATAAAGAATCGTGTATTCCATCATTGCATATAGAGTGGGTAATTCCCATAGTGCCATGATAGGATGATTATACCAATTCCACTCAACGTTATCTGGTTTAGAATTCAACTATGAAAACATATATGGAGCCATATAATTGAAAATAAATAAATGGTTCTCATCTTGGGGAAGAGAACTCTGTGGAAATTACCACATTCTAGTGTGTAACCACTATAAAACCATCTAGAAATACATTAGGAATACAGTCTATATCACCAAGAATGAAACCAATTGAACTCTTCCTTACAAAATAAATGTAGAACATTTATAGTGGAATTGAGATAAATATAATCTCTATAAAAATACTTCCTTATATCCTTCATCATATATCTTAATAACCCTTGATTATGTGACTATTCTCATCCTGATATATACACTATAATTCAAAATGGTATAAATAAAACTAATATTTAATAATAATATACCAGTCCACCCTAATAATAAGATCAAAAACATACCATTCAGACAGGATGAAATATCATAAAATACACCCACTAGAGACTAAAACATGGAACAATGGGAACATAAAACCATTATCCTTTTTCCATCCAAGTAGGGTATGGAAATCCCTAGAAAATAGTAGTATCTCATGTTAAATAGCCAATGTTTCAATAAACATTAACAACTAAAATTAATTGTAGGATGAATATAAAAATAAAATAGATCTATAAAATATGAAATAAACATCATAGATCTAATCATGGATCACCCAGACTCTATTTCCATGAGTTACATGTCATATATAAAATGATATCATAACTCAATCCTACTCTGATAATTTTTTTCTGAGTGATAATTCACATTAACTTGAGGTTGATATCATATAAATTTAAAATAATCTTGTTGTTCCTATGAACACATATAGAATGAAAAATCATCATCACTATCTTATGGGGTAGTATTAATGAATCATTGAAGATGATTCAAATACCAACATAGGTGGAACATATTCAAAGGCATTAAGGTATCCAGTATGGGATATCATGACATACAAAACTGATATTGGACCACCAAATTATTCCATATAGACACCACTTCTAATGTTACTAGGAACTAATGAGAAACCCTTCCACTACTGTAATTTGGTTAATCCCACTTTTTATTCTAGCCATGTTGTGATATATAGATAGTATTAACTAATGGAGCACCACTGAGAACAAAAAAAACATCCACTATCGCCATTTTCATTGGTCAATAATCAACAACCTGATTATTTCATAGAAAATAAAGAAGGATTTTTATAAAATTAATCTCAACATTCACACAAATTTCAATACACCAAGAATTTGAATAATCATATATGATGTTCGCATGAGGAACAAGAACCAACATAGAAAACCAATAAACATGAACCATTTCCAAAGAGTCTCAATTTACTAAAATCAGGAAATCATTATCCATCATCACAAATTAGTTTTTTAGATATAAATAGCTATTAAAATCTCTTTTAATGGTATTATTTTGTAGGACCTCATACCACTTTCAAAAAACATGGGTTCTTAATGTTTACTACACAATCCTACAAACATATACATAGTGAATCCATCCTATGAGGTATCATGGGTCTCAAACAACTAAATAATACACTAGATCTATTCTATCCACTCCATAGGCTCAATTTTCCCCTTATTACCAAATAAAATGGATTTTTTTCATAGAATATATAGGTGGGTATTCAATCATTACAGCTTGATCACAACTACTCTCATTGCCTAATGACTAGTTTTTATAGACCACTGAATCAACATTTACTGGTTCAATGTGAGTATTCATCTATTTGAAATTCCACAAAACTCACTCTATTGTACTATTTGAGGACCTTATTGAAGTAATTATTTCATAATAAAAATAACAGGTTAATTAAAGACACATTTGTATCTAAACTAACATCCATTAAAAAAGAATAAAATTTCATTGTAAATCTCAATCAGTGAGAATTATCATCAATCACAATTTATAATGTAAAATGGGTGGTAAAATAAATTTAGTAAATATTTTTAATCTATGAATTTTTTGGTCACATGGTTAGGAAATCTTTGTGAACAACATTAATGTTCCCTAATAAGATAAAATAATCAGTCGCATATTATATTCAGAATTAATAGTACAAGTTTGACTATGTCTATACTCGTAACTTCCCCCAAAAATAGCATTAACTCATGGTATCATCCCATAACTAATAATCAATAAAGAAATATGTAAAATTAAAATAATGATTCAAAAAATTGAGATCAAAACGTTATTAAAATACCAAAACACACATTGTGACGTGAGGATCAACATGAATAAAAGATGGCTGATAAGTATTCCACTCTGACATCATAAGATCCATTGGTCCAATCACTAGTGCAATAATCACCCCAAAATAGTAGTGCAATTACTACCATTTTTTATCTATCTATATTAGATCAATATAATCATTCATTCATATTAACACACCACATCACCAAAATAATGATCTTTATCACCACATGATGGTTACATGCAATTGTGAATCTGGACATACATTTTAGGAATAACACATTAATAATAAATCTAGTATCACTTATCTATGAATTGGATATATACAGAAACAAAAATTATTATCAATATATATAACCACATGTTGAGAGTAAATATTTAAATAAATAATGAAAGGTTTCACAAACAATAGTAAATCACTGTATATTTTGAAACATTACACAGTAATAAACATTTTATCCAATTTCAAAATATGGATATAAAATTAAGAATCTTAACATAATTGGAAATTCATGAAATCCCAACTATAAAAAACCCAATTTCGTTCCACATGATCTATGAATTGTGGGAGAACATTCCCTCCATCATAACAACCATGGATGGTGGTAATAAAAAAACCCACTAAAATTCATGCTTCACTTTACATTACCGGTTTCCTTTAAAATAATGATTTCTAATGCAAAAGTAAATATATAGCACATGAATACCAATTAATATTTGGATAAAATAATGAATTTTCCCAAGGCTATTAACCATACAAATCATTTAATATAATATAAATAACATTTTATAAATCAAATTTCTCATTTTCAAACAAGATCACTTGATAATATTTTCTATTTTAAATATCAATTTGTTTTCCACAAAATGTTTTTTTTCAAACCATGTGTATAAAAAGATCAAAAAAAAAAATTATAATCCACATGGAATAACATTATCATCACACCCACCCATGGTATCAAATTGATAATAAAATTGAACGTTATCAAATAAATTAATAAACTAATATTGGAATAATAAAGGATGCCTCAACAAAACATTTAACACTAATAGTATATAAAATAATTTATATCGAATGGATTGAAGAAATAAAGGCAAAGGGGTCTAACCAAAATGGTAACATATCCAATTAAGAAAAAATGATTTTAATGAAATATATATATAGTAATCAATATTAAATTTTATAGGGTTGTTCTTGATACCAAACATACAAGAGCCCACTCAATTACCTGATTAATCTTTTGGATGCTCACCCTATCTTCCACCCAAAGTCTCACTAGATCCATTATAAAACAACTTATATTATTACATAATAATGTTTTAAGGTTAAATGTTTATGTTTTCATTGATATGTTTTCCTTAATGTGGTGCGACCAAAATAACGGAGGGTATCCATTTATAAATAAAGGGAGGGTAATTTTTGTAATTACTAATGAATAAAATATTATATGTTATTTTGAATTAAAAATTGGATCTAAATTGATATAAATCAAGGATATGTATTATATGTTTCTAAATCCTCTAATCCTATAAAATTTTGACTAGTTTTCATTATTTCATCACAATTATAACTTAATTTTAATCCTCATGTAAACTATTTTTACAATTATTGTAGTATAAAATATATATAAACATCAAGGGAATTTTTATTTACCATAAAAGGATAATATGACTATTAATGTGCAAGGGATGAAATTTTAAACCAGACCATATCTAGGTTTTCCATGATAAATATTTATATGATTATGAATTAATTTAATATTTTTCTATTTTCATAAAATATCATTACATTGATTTCTTATAATATATAATTAATTAGAAATTTAAAAATAAACTAGATAAAGTTTGAATTTAAAGTTTATAATTTATGAAATAAATAATATGTAATTTGTACAAAAAAATCATGGGAGAAAATAATTCATCCAACTTTTATTTATTTTTATATTTTTATAATAATTTTTATCATTTTTCTATTATTTGAAGTAATATTGTGTTAGGGTTTTATAAGAATTTTAGTAAACATTTCAATTAATAATAATCATCAAAAAAGTTACCATGATAAAATTAAATTAGTTATATTAAACATAATATTTTATATTCTTTCATAAAGTAGTATTTTTATTATTTTAAATTGTAAATGATGTAAATATAATGATATTTAAATTTAGTATATTTATTTAATTAAAATAATAAATGATTCAATATCATGGTCAAAGGGATAAATATGTCATATACTTATTTTTTGGATAGATATTATTTATGTCCTTCAATCCAATGAAATAACTTCATGAGGTGGGTGGATTTTAATTCATTAAAAAATTATATTTTACCATAATCACTTGACCTAGAAAGTACATCTAGTATTAATTTTAGCATAGTTACCATTCAATGTTCTTAAAAATTAACAGGAACAATTTAAAAAATGTAACATAATGATTAAATATATGGAACATAATTTCAAATATTCAATATCTCGATCTGTGAGGCTAATTAAATTAATTTAATACATAAATTTCAAAGAAAATTTATTATTTGGATAACGTTATATTTAATACTAAAAATTTATAATTATAAAAATAATCAAATTTTTTTAATTGAATTATTTTTTAATACTTAAATGTTTTCATATATTACAATAAAAAATCCTTCAATATTTATCTTCATCTATAAAAGAATATTCATTTGGATGTATTAGTACTGATGAATTGAAGAAGTGGCTTGGTTGACTAGCTCATATACAGACTCCATGGGATGAAACTATCACTGGCAAGAACTACTTTTTTCAGTTTCTCAGACTCATCTATTTCTTATGGAAGTTCATGAAAAATAATTTGGGAGTCATCAACGTCTAGAATTCTTCCACTACTATTATCCTTCTTTCTAGGATAGGTTTATTTTCTGAACTATAACTCATTCCAATTATGTTTTCGCATTTGGTAAGGTCTTATTGCATGAAACATATTATTTTTATATTCTTATCTTATAATCTCCATAATTACCTCCCTACCCACTTCAATCCCAGGTTTTTGTAATCTATTTACACCTCACACATGTAATGTAACTTTTGATTTTAATAAATATGTTTAGGGACATGAACTGTTTAACTAGTACATGTTACCAATTTTCTAAAAATACAACAAAAATAAAATCCAAAATATAATGTGTCTTTTAAATTACAAGATTTAATGGATGTATTCAATTTTTTTTACTATTCTTTCTAAAATCATACTCTTAAGGAAGTACAAAAAATTAATCCAAATATAATTTAAACAGTTGAATTAAATAATGATACACTCAGTATAAAATAATATTTGTAAATGTTAATTATATTTATTTTTGTATCTTTTAAAAAAATAAATTAAAACCCTTTTTATAAAAAAATTGATATTTGACGTACAATACAAACATACTGAAAATTAAGTACATATATGTTCATATTAAATATATTATATGATTCCATTATAATTTGTTATTACAATTTCATTAAACATATGGAAAATCTATATCTAAACCACTAAGAGATATATCTTGAATTATGTAATAATATTTTACTAATATTTTTAAGATTCAACAAAAGGTAATTGTTGTATGTTAAGTAATCTATTAAGGATATTATTATAAATTTTTAGGGTGTTACATTTTACCATCTAAAATAAATTTCTCCCCAAAAAATTTAATATCAGTCATCATTGGAAAAAATTTAAAATAATTTTTCATAAAACCTATTTCATAGAGAGGGGCAATAAAACATCCAATTAAATTGGGAATTGGGAACCATAATGGTTTCTTGAAATAACATATAATCAACTTCCCATATAAGGATAATAATTGTTGGAAGATAGAATTTATATGTGGGGATAAAACTAGCTCCCATGTACTAATAGTGTGGCATTGATCATTGAAATGTAAAATATAACGAACAAAAAACCATAAATTATTTATGTGTGACAAGATCATTAGTTCATATGATCTCATGATAAAAGTATAAGATTTTTTCTCAATATACTATTCATAAGTATAAGATATTATTTTACTATAAATATAGATTATGTGTGGTGATATATTTATATAATTTATTTCTAATCATTAAAAAAATATAAATATGTTGTTTTCTTTGATTTATTTCCTCTTTATCTTATACTCGAAGATATATAAAGGATTTTTTCTTACATGATGTACTAAGATTCACTGTTTATCGATCATTATTTCTATAAAATAATTATATGGAATTCTTAATTTCTCTAGTTCTTATAGAAACCAAAAATAGATATCAAAATTTCTCTTATTTGTATACTTATTTATTTAAATAAATTATAAATTAATCTATAAAATCTCATAAAATGTTAAAATAAAACCATTCCAAAAATAGTTAACCATAATACTCCTCTAAAATATGACTACCTACATTAAAAATAAAAAATTATCTATTTAATTTCACTATGATTTAAAAAATTAAGATAACACTATCCCCAAAATTGTTTAAATTAACTACTAATGTCAATGAATAAATATGTAAATATATTTATCATATAACCCAATGAAACATATTAATAACCAAAATTACTATAAATCCACATTGGAATTATAAATGCATCAAAAAATTTTCTCTCTCCCCTCATTACATTAATATGGTCATAGATTATTAAATATATTATATATGTTTAAAATTATGTAAACCCCAAGAAGGATAATGTAACCCAGTTTTTCATAAAATTAGTTCTATGTTTACTAATACAATCCCACATACACCACAAATGTAAACCATATATTTCTTATTACAAAAACAATTTCTCTAAACATCTAGAATATACAAAGTGTTGTCATTCCCACAACTATTTGTTTTTTTATAAAATACCACCTTCCAATTATGTATATTTTCTAGGTCATTAGAATCATTCATCATATTTATGTAATCCATTAAAAAATAATATAGTTTAATCCATAATTATTTCATGGTTTTTATAACTCAAGCTAAATTGATAAGAAAAATTCAGAAAATTAATTGTAAAATTCAATTATATAAACACTTAATTAATTAAATATCATTATTAATTGATTAACTAGGAAACACAATATTATCCCTTAGGAACTTATTTTATTCGTATGTCATTCATAATATCTATATAATTAATAGAAAAAAATTCTTTTAAATCTTTATTATTCCTCATCTAATGTTCACAGTGTTTGGCATCAATTTTCATAATCCAAATACATTCTAAATTATAAAAAAATATTAATTTTTTCTCAAGGAAAACATTATTTTCACCCATAACATTAAGTGGAAAATTTGTATATTCATATAAACTTATTTATATATGTCCTACTTTTCCACATAAATAATATATTCCATTTTGTGAAATTCCCATAGGCGATTTTCCAGTCATTTAGGATGTTAATAAAATTGGAAATTCATTCCTCTATGACCACTACCATATTATCAATCATAAAATTATATATTTTATAATTAAAAAATATTAGAAACATAAAAAATATATATTCTTTAATTGATATATTTTGATATATGATTTTTAATAAAAAAAGGTTTAACCTACTATATACTATTTCAAGTAGTTTCATATAAGAAAAATATTTTTTGTTTTCATCCCATACATCAATAAAATGATTTCTTCATGTTCCATCTAAGGACTAAAACAAAAAAATATTTAACTATATGAGAAAAAATTAGGTATTAATCAGGAAAAATTAGTGAAAATGATGAAATATTCCTTTCAATCTATGATATGTTTTGTTTAACCCAGGCCATCCATGATCATTATTTATTCAAATCCTTCATAAGCGTTCTTAATGAAAATATTAATTTACCCATAAAATCCCACGTGAGTGTAAAAATATGAGTGATATAAGAAAAACATTCAATGTACACTAGAATAATATTCAACATATACTCAAAAATATATTTTATATGGCATTACACCTAGATTCATTTGATAAAAAACCAAATCCACGTTTTATATATAAAATTAGATGTATTTTATCAGGAAATCCACTTTTAAAAAGAAAATAAATTAATGATATTATATTATAATTAGAAATATCATCAAGGTCACTTATAGAAACTTGTTCAATAAACTATGTTTCCCTATATATAGTTCTCAAGGGTTCTACTAAACATTTCTTAAGAGTGACTATAACACAAAAACACATATAACATTGTGTTAGTTTCTAATTTATTCCATTGTAATAGGATACATGTGATCTAATATTGATGAACTAAGAAATATAGCATTTTAAAGATCTAGATTCATATTTTATTCAAATTTTACAGTTTAAATAAATTATAGACTGTTAAAAATTAAATTGCTCGATATACATTAAAATGAGTCAATGATTCTATATTCATTTCTTGCAAAAAGGAAATAAAATATATTTGAGATTTTATTCATAGTAAGGGTAAAGAATTAATAAGTTGTTATGAGTAAATACGAAATTCTCTATATGGAATGGTAATTAACAGATAACTCATTCCATTTAATAAATATCTTAGGCATAAATTAAATACAAGGATAATATCAATGTAGTAATATAATGGATTATAATTGATGAATTCTCACCACAGGAAATGTATAATGTGGGACATTATGATATCGTACATTTTTATATTAATACCACCAATTCAATTTTGAATGGAATTAATATATATGGGTATGCATACAACAAAAGTATAATTAATATATCTGGAAAATAGCTTGACACCATGATAACTATAGATTCTTTATGGGGATATATAATTATATTATCAAAACTAAATTTCTAATTCATTCCATATATATTGTAAATAATTTATAACAATAATCCTTATCATCCAATATCCTATTTTATTAATCAATACAAAATATAAATATTTCCCCGTTCAACCAATTAAAAATAATTAAGAATTACATTACGTTGAATTGGAATACATTTTAAGAAATAATCATATTAATTATACAATAAATATTGATATATTATATTATTTTAATTTCTAAGAGTCATAAGAATTTAATTTTTTATGGATGATGATACAAACCATAAAATTAATTAATAGATGAGATATTATAATCTACTTATTATAAATGTAGATATTACATAAGGATATTTTATTTTAATAAAATTTTCAATATTAATTCAAGACATTTAAAATAAGTTAACAAAAAATATTTTTCATTAAAAAAATTTAAAATATATAGGACAATCAAAATTATTTAAAATGGTTATGGTGGATGGAAATTTTTTCAATGTTATATATATTACGATGAAAACATTAAACATTACCTTGAAAAATGCAATTTTATAATTAACATTATTTAATACAATGAGAAATATTCATTTCAAACATTGTAAAATTTCAATCATAGTATACAAAATAATTAATAAATCATTTTATTAATAAAATTACCTTTATAATACAATTATAAAATAAATGGATGTTGATTAAATATTTAACTTCAATAAAATGAAAATATGTTTGGCATTTATTTAATGAAATATCATGATAGTGTAATATAAATTGACTCATTATTATTCATAAATAAATGTATATTCATCTAAAAATACATCAAATATGTATTATATAAACATTTTTATATAAAAGATCATAATTACTAATAAGGTTCTATAGAGTGGAAATTAACACGAATCTCATTACCCCAAATTTCCCCATAATTGGAAATGATTAACCTCAGGTATGGTCATTTTAAAATAATTATAATTTTATACCAGAATTATTATCATATTTGATATATAATAATGATCCTACCACATTATTATATGACCCTATCACTATCAACCATGCATTTGTATCATTATTTCTTATGTTATGAACATTGTTTTATCATGTATTTTTTCTATGAAGATGAAGTCCTCATATGTTTATAAACACTAAATTACACCGATAATTTTAACCTTGATTTAAATACCATATATATTAAATTTTTCTACGATTATTACTATTGAGGAAAATTGAAAATGAAAAATGGAAAACCCCTCATTATTGTGTCGGTTGTCCAGATCTACACATGTGTAACCATATCATGTTCCAAAAGATTAGAATATAACAAGGTGTATATGATATATAATTTTTCCATAAAATTAATATAAATTCTATATTTATATCAATCCATGTAAAATAGTGATGGAATATAAATCACACTGCTATTTATAGGTAATAAATAGTACATTCAATGTAGCGAATACATCATTTTAAATCGGATGGAAAGGTGGTGAAAATGGTTTAAACATAGTCATAAAAACAAAATAGTAAATTTATAAGGCAATTTTATTTATTTTAGAATGATTAAAATATATTTTAATGTAGTATAATATGAATGAAATCTAAAACAGTTGCTACGAATGATTGACTCTTCTATAGTAGACTACTTTTAGATCAAAATATAATATACATAGGGCAGGTCCTTTAGATAAAACAAGACCACTATGAGATGTATGATTTTTTTTAAAAGATAAATGTGTAATTTTTAATCATGCTACTCTAGTTGATGGGGTGAAAAGAATATAATTATGGGATTTTCTTTTCTATATGAGGGATAGGGAATGAATGGATATATAAAAATTTGAAATTAATATAAATATATTATTATTAAAAAATGAATAAAAATAGGAAAAATATTATTTTAATAAGGTAATGATTCCAAATTATTTTGTAGAATAAATTATTAACAAGATGTTTTTCTGTTTTAACTCATACCTCTTATTTTAAAACCCTTATTAAGAAATTTTACAATTACTATAATATAAATTATTTATACACATTAAATGTCATGAATTTTACCATTAATGGTAATTTATAACCAAAATGGACTTGGGATGAAATTTTTTACAATATAATATACCTCTTGTTATAGTTAAATATAGTTATTTTCGTTAAAAAAATGAAATAATATATTATTTTAATAAAATATCATTAATCTTATTTTAATAATATTTATTTAGTTTGACTCTAAAAACATCAAGGTAGAGTTGGAATTTGAATTAAATACTATATTTATAAATTAATATATTTTATTTATCTATAAAATTCATGGAACTTAATAAATATGGAATTTTGTTTACTTAAAATATCATTAGAATCATTCATTTTATGTTTCATTAAATTAAAGAAAATGTGTTGGTGTTGTGTTAGAACTTATTGTAAGTAGTCCATCACTAAAAAAAAAAATTAATGGTAAAATAATTAAATTAGATTCTAAAAATAAATTTAAATTTATTCATAACATATTCTTATTATTGGGTAAATATATAAAATATTGCAAAATATTGTGATTGAAAATTTGGAATTTTGATCAAATAAATAATATAAATAGAATTATCAATGTCAAATAGTGCTAAAATGCAATATATTTTTAATTTGATAAGTTTTTTGTTGAATTTACTCCATATAATGTTATAATTTCATGTTTTTTCCTATTTTAAATTACATATCAGATTACTGGTAAGCATAATTACATTATTTACCATTAACCGATGTATTAAAATTTTCCACAATTATTATTGATAAAATAAAAAAATAAAAGGGATATATTTACTAAATATCATCCATTGTATTCCAATTATTGTATCAATTTTTAATTATTCAATATCTATAAGTGGTGGAAATTAATATTTTTATATACACATAAAACAGAATGAATCAAAATTTTCTATGAAATGCATTTTATTCTGAAAACTAACATATATGAGAATCAATAAAATAGATGATAAAACTAGGATTATTATAACTACAATAAATCATATGATTCATTTATCTCAAATAAAAAAAATACGGGGAAATTTTAATTATTTTATATAATGAAAATATTTGAAATATCAGTATTTTTCACACAAAATAAAATAAAAACCATTTTTGAGGAAAAAATATTTTAGAATTAAAGAAATAATATAAAGAAAATTGAGTATAGGTATATTAATAATATAGTCTTTATTTGACACCATTATATGTCTTCATATTTAATTTATTAAATATATTCACACGTTTTGAAATAGTGGTTAACTAATAATTAGTAAATTAAATAAAAATATTTTATTAATATATATATGTTTTCTTAAATCTCAAATTGTGTGTTTAGAAGGCTTTCAACCATAGTATTCTAATTTTTTAGGGACCTCCAATTTATTTTTTTAATTTAAATTCTCACAATGTGTATTCACTTCACATTTTTGAGACAATTATGGATGTTTATAGTTTAATGTATTATGTTTTCTTATTAAAAAAAAGTATTAAATATTCTACAATTGTATAAACATCACTTTTTAAAAATTATTAATCATTGTGACCATAAATTAATATTTTATTATAAATATATATATATTTATTAATAAAAATTATGTTTTCCCCAAAAAATTACATGTTATCTATATATTTTTAATTTAATTTTAATTTTTTTATTATATGTTACACCTAATTGTTATAAGGAATTTATCTTATGAGGTTTTTGTGTGGATGTTTTTGACCAATAAAATTTCTGAGGTGAAATTCATTGATATAATCGAGTGTTGATGAGAAACCCATCATTCATTATATCGATATTATATGATGTCATCAATAAATTTTTTATTTTGGAATAAATATGAATAGATGAGTAAGGGGGTGTTCTATATCACATTCTATCACATTTTTCATGGTTTCACATCTTATGAGATGATGAAATGTTGGGTTAATGAGATTCATGACCATTTTTCATTGAATATGATTATAAATGTGATGTAAGAATAATTTATCAAATCTTTTTTTGTGGAATGATATATAGGAATCACTAGAACTTGTTTGTAGTCTAAATATTATACATGAATAATTGTTCAAAAAAATATATGATTATTTTACTTCTATATTAGTTTTTTATAAAATGAATCAATGACCAACCTTATTTTAATAGTCTTATGTTTATACTCGGTATCTTTTAATTATTCTATCATTAATGTACACACGTCACCATGTTACATGTCTAGTTATTTGATATTAATATTTTTTTAAATCAGGACTCATGTACAATTTTGAGGGTTACATGTTATTTATAATCTAAAATACCACCCATGCCCACATTTTCTCATAGTAATAGATTCATGGTAAGGACCTGGCCCCAGTTTCCAAGATTTTATTATTTATTTGATTACTTTGGAATATAAAGAAAATATGCATGAAAAAGTACTGAGTAGTTTATTATCATTTTAAATAATATACACACATAAGTTCCACATTTCATCTTGAAACAAAAAACAACATAGAAATTTCTTCAACCACATCCATAAATCCTAGGTTATTTTAGCATGTCATTCATAATAAAATTATTCAAGTGTTATGAAAATGAAATATAAGAAAGGGGTGATCTCAGACTCTCATTAAGAGTAAACAATACAACATAAGATAAAATAAACATTAAGCATGGTGAATAATTGAAAACTCATTCCTTTACAAATAATAAACTTGAACCCTTTATGGCCAGAATATGATCTGAGAAAATAATTCCATAATATAACATAATCATGGGAATTCTACTAGTTGACAAACCAAATGAACCATCAATACTATTTTCATAATGATGGAATTCTTAATTCGGGACATCATAATTATACCACCAAGGCCTTGTGTGAAGACCATAAATAATTATTATTTCAAGTCCATGTGCCAAGACCATAGTTCTTCTAACGGGACTTACCGATGCACCGTGGTGATGTAGTGGGCCCCACCTAAAACATACTATGTTCAATTAATTCTTCAAATGAACATGGGTAAAAATAAACAACATGTGCATTCGAATTGAAACTAATATATGAAATGTAAATAACATTCCCTATATATTAAGCACATACATCAACCATTCAGAGTAAGTTGGAGAATGGTTTTAAGATGGAACATACATAGTAAAAAATAGGGGATGATATCATAAAATATTAACCCCATTTAAAAATATGAGTCAACAAGATTGTTTAAATGGTGAAAATACTGTTTTAAACTCACCGAGTAATTCTTAATATAAAAACACATTTACTTGAAAAAAATGTACTTTTGTAAAAGTATTTTTATAAAACCATAAATGAATTAAGACAGTATTTTCATAATATAATAAGTGATTTTAGAAATATAATTTTTTTCTAAAGATAGATTATAGTGTTCCCTTGAATGTATGTAAGAATCTGAGAAATTCCCTTGAATTGGGCTTGCATTTTGTAAAGAATTGTGTATATTCATTTAAAAAATGTATAACTCCCTATAAAATAAATAAGGATTATAGTTGGTAAAAATATATATTTCACTAAAATATAATTTATGAGTAGTATATAATAATAAATAATATTTTAATTGAGGTTAGTAGACAATAAATGTAACTCAAATGAAATTGGAGGTTTGGGTAGAAAACCCTTACCTAATTTCCGAATGTGTTCACCTCTTAAACATATGGTCCTGTAATGTTATGTTATACCTATAAATAACTTAATTAAAAACATATTATAAATTTATTTAGTTTATCATAAATTTATTATGTTCATTGTGTCCTTATTTATTAGTTATATGATTGAATTCTATTGTTCAAGAGTGTTCGTTTTCAAGATTTTCATAATTTGTTCACTTGTTTTCATATAATGTAGTTCATGAGGAATGGATGTATTTCACAATAAATAAAATTAAATATTATATATGAAAATATATATTTTTTAATTTCCATTTATGTAATTTTTTACATGGAATTAGTATGAATCATTATATTAAATATTAATGAAAACCACTTTGATTATTTTAGAGGTATTTGATTATTAAGAACTAGTTTGGTCTTTTGATTTAATATTATATACATATAGTGGTTAATGAATATTAAATAGGATATAATAAATATAATATATTCTTGTTAATCCATAAAAATGTTTCATATCTAGTAATGAAGTAGATATTGATTAACAATACTTCGTCATCCACGATTGTTGTAAATTGGAACCTCGTGGATGATGATTTAGTTTATAAAATAAAGAGATAGATTAAGAATAGTAATGATAGATATTCCATTCACATTATATAATTCCAGTATATATATGATACTAGATTCATAATGGTCATTTTGACCGAGGAGGTAAGGAGAGAATAAGAAAATAAGATAAATATAAATAAAACCACATGAAAAATAACGTTGATATACCTTTTTTAATAACCTCCTTGATAACCTTCTTATGGGAAATTGTTTTTGAATTTTGAAAATACAAAGAGCTTCTTGGACAAGGGGAGTGACTAGGGAAGGGTGATAAGGAACAAAAAATAGTTTTGTTTCAGGTGACCACTAATAGTAATAAGTGCATGTGAGTTCTAACCAATTGGACTTACATCACTTATGATGTCAAAAAAAGTGTATTTAACTTATAATTTCTATATCCGGTATTTTACAATATTTCACTACTTATCAAAAATTCACTAATCATAGGAAAATACCAAAAATTAACCTTAACCAATTTTTGACGTGTAGGATTCACAAATTAACTCAATTTTTCAGAAAAATAATTTCATAAATATTATTATTTTAATGTTTAAAAAAATCTTTCTAAATGCAATAAATAAAACTTTTAACGGTAAAATTAGATTTATATAACATTAAAAAATTAATTTAGATCTCATTGTATTATTACCTTATGAAAATAAAATAATAATAAATTTCACTATTCATATGGATCATATTTCTATTCATAATGGTTTGTTACTATTCCCCAAAAATCACGATTATTCTACCAGACTCCAAATGACTTACTAATCATAAATCTAGATTACAAATTATCATATTAAAAAATATAGAAGGTGAAAATTTGTGTCTAATAGATAGATTATAAAATTTATTGTTCTCTTGGGACTCAGTGATTCATGCATTCAATATTTATTTTCAAGACTTTGCGGTGTTACGTTCATAATCTTGATGAATTGTTGATGTGTTTTTTCCAAAAAAATCATCCATGCCCACCCCATTATTCTATTTTTATTCCAATTTTTATGAATCTGATTTTATCCTAATATATATACAAATGATTTTTTATATGATTTTATTTACTTGGGAAATTTCATCAACTATTTTTTAATAATATGAATTTTTAGTTTCTCTCCATGGAAATATGTTTATTAGTCCATGTAATTTGTGGCTATTTGTAAGATGCATTATGAATAAAATGTAAATAATGTATTAGTTAAGATATGTTTATCTTTGGTAACAATATGCCTGAATTTTAATAATATATTCATTTCATTATGAATCATGATCATAGAATGAGTTAATTCCCATTGAGGAAGGAATCATTTTAAAACATCATAGTTATTATTTGAAAGCATACACTATTAATGTGTAGATATTATAGATTTTAGTTAGATGTATATGAATACATTTTATGTTCATACATTACAATTTGATTTTTATAATAATAAATTAATCATGATATTGGGTTTCGTCTACTATAAAACCCATTTTTTGATCACATAAACCCAATAATATCTGATTTAAAAGTGTTAAACTAGGAGGAAATAACACATTTTATTCACATTAATCTAATGTATCATATAAAATATTTAAAATTATATGTGAAAAATAAGAAATATTAACAAAAATAATTGTTGTATAAAATAAAAACCCCATGGATAATATTAAATAAATTATTCGATAATAAATCCTTAACATTTAAAAAACATATATTGTCAAATTATTTATAGGAGGAAGTGATGGTCTACATGGAGTTCCATTGGACCATGTTTTTATAAGTGTTTCGTCCTCTTAAAGTCATTTTAAATCTATATATTATCATAGTCCAAGTATTCAATATGTAGATTTATTAAAAATCTAATTATATTTATATTTCTCACTAAATCTTCAAAAATTTCAATGAAATAAATATATCCTTAAATAAATATATATGTTTGAAATAATAAATTTATGAATTCATTGTAAAATTCAATTTTCTAGACCAATAATTTCATTAAAAATTCCCATTTAAAATTTATAGGGAATTTCATACCACATTATAGAAAAAAATATAATATTTGAGAGAAATATTTTACATAATTACAATTAACTTAATCATCAGAAACAAATTTACTTTATAATTCCTTACTTAGATAGTAAATATTTTATATAGGTATTTATAAAAATAAAATATATGTCTCTAAATTCATATCTTCTAAATTAATAATTCTTATGGGATTATGATGGTATTTCATTAACAAGAACATTCTAATTATTTTATAAATAGACAATACCATTACTGATATATATTCTTAAGTTTACAATTTTCTACATTATTCCACAACGTCAAATGAAATTACATATTTTATCATTATCAATACATAAATCACTAATTTTACATAACATATTTGTTTTTAAAATTAATGTCTAACTAATTAATAAAAATAATATCAATCATTATTTAAAATTGAACATTATAATATTTTTTCATGAATTTTAGTTTTTATTGTTCAATTAAGAGTATGCCTAATATTATGGGTAACATATTAAATAATGGTTTACCCAAATATTTAATACTCCCCATCTTCGGACAATAAAAATAGAGGATAATTATTCTGAATATATAAATATATAAAATGTACATCATTATAAATGAATAATAATATTTACTATATAAAAATTATCCAAGGGTAGATTTATCTCGCACGGTCTAAAAAATCATGAATAGAAGCATCGATGACATCATTAAGAATATAATTTTTTTATATATTACCATAAATCCAAGGAATATTTTTTTTATTATTGTGACCCATAACATTCATATATTATTATTATATTGATTTTTAGGATAAGATACATAATAGTCACTATAGTCGTAAATCAGAATGATTAGAATCATGAGAAATTATATTCATAAGAAATAATAATATAAAAAATAGAATTTATTTAATTCAATGTGAAAAGTTATCATATTATATTTCATGTTCATCTATGTACATATATTTACATATGGGTATGCATCAAATTTAAGGGTAATCTAAAATCCAATTATGTGGAAGAATGAAATTGGTGGAACATTTTACAAGAAATGATATAGTACATTTGTGAACATGATCACCATTTTCATATCATAAGAAAATTTTCACTTTCAAAATAATGAGGGATAAATTTGAATAAATATTGGAATATAGAATATACAAAATCATGACTTAAAAAAACAATTCTTATGTTGTTAAAAAATAAATCCTCATGATCACACATATATTTTATATATAGTAATTTATTTCATAAAATGGAAATCAAAAGATAGTAATTTTATAATTTCATTTACATAATATCATGATGTGTATAACATTACAAAATTAATTAGTAGGAAATAATATTTTTCCCCTCTTGATACACAATAATATACATATAATCAGGCATATGATATATAAAAAAATATATATATATCAATTTCATAAAATAATACTTTTAAAATTATTTTTTCCCTGATAGAAATATAAGGCATATAAAAATAGAAAAATCATGGTTATTCATAAAAATGTAAATGGATATTATCATTATAATTATTCAAAATTATTATATATTATTATAATATCAAATTTCATTGAATTTAACAGGATAGTTAATAGAATTATGGAGGAATGTAATTGAGAGTAGTAACATTATCATTATTCAATCATCTTCTCTAACATTTATCCCTATGATGTAAACTAATTTAAATTAAAAAAATATTAAACTGAAAAAGAAATATTTTTTTGGGTTTAGAGGAATCATGTTCGAAACAAATACAAATAGGTTAGAGCCTAAAAGTAAATTATTGTGTTTTAGATTACTATTAACATAGTGCCTATTATATTTTATCATATTAAAAACACAAATATTATATCCTTATTGATTTTAAAATATGTAAAATTAATTGAATATTATTCAGTTTTTTCAAAATTTATCAATAATAAAAATAATAACAATTCATTTAGTACATATTTATTATGGATATAATGGCACAATTAAATGTTTTCATTTAAATTATTCCACTTTTTCTAAATTAAAATCAATTAACTTTTAAATTATCTCTTTAGAAATAAATATGGATGCACAAAATATCATAAAATTCATTTATATTATACAATATACACATATGATGCATTTTGTCAATAATATATAGTGCATTTACATCATCCATGAAGGTTGTTGAAATGGGCCATTACAGAGATGATTAGAAATAATGGGAGAGATAGTATATACTATAAATATATAAAAATATATTTACTAATATCATAATAATATAAATATAATTTATAAAAAAAATCAAATATTTTATAAAAGTTTAGAAATAGAATATTAATTTTGTGATTAGAAACATGAATAGAATGAAACTAAGGATATAATATTAGGGTTATCATTTCCTGGGTTATATACTACATTTTTTGTATCCCTAATGGCTCATGATTGAGTACATAAAAAATATCATGAATGAAATTGATAGGATTAAGAGTGGTTAACTGGGTATAATAAATACTTTCATATGTGAATGAGAACAGATTTACTAAATGAAAAGATATGGAATCTTTATACTTATGTAGTAGGTTATTTTTAGTGTAAATTATTTATTTCTTTATGCATTATGAAAAATTATTTTAATAGTACTCATTCCCTTGAATAAGATTATTTACACTAATAATTGGATATAATTATCGTAGAATGGAGGATTCAAATTTAGGATTAAATCAGATTTTGGGTTTTTAAATTATTATAACCATTACAAAAGGAAAGAGATATATTATTATGATGTTTCAATCAGAGATCAATTAGTCCACAAAATGATACTACTAATTCCACAATCATAAAAAATATATATTCAATAAATTATATTTGCATCAAAATTTTCCCTCATTATCAACGGTATACAAAGTCTTAAATTTGTATTCTATTTTATAGAATCATATAATTATTTACAAATTATAATATATTATATCACATTTCATCCCAAATTAGAAAACCCTTAAATCTATATTTATAATAAAATTAAGGAAATGTTTTATATTTTTTCAGGGTTTTAGTGGTTGAAGATCTTTTTAATCATATAAATGATTCTGTTTCACGGATTTTAATTATTGATAAAATAGTGAATTAATTTTACTATTAGTTTATATATTATTTTTTTCAACTAAAAATATATGGGATAAATGAATATAATGATAAGAAATTAAAAAAATATATTATGATTAAATACATACCTTCCATGGTAATAGGGAGGGTGATATTATGGTATTACATTAATGAGTGCCTTACCGTATACTTACAGTCCCAAAACCCATTTAATAAGGCTATGAATGAACATGATGGCGCATTTGAAAACATAAAAAATGTTAGTGTTTCCAACAATGATGAAACCTCTTATACGGTGAGAGTGATATCTTATCCCCCGGAATCAATAGGACAAATTAATCTTAACATTCAAACTAAAAAGTGGAAGGATGTGGGTAGAAATGACCAGTTTGTTTTTTATTGGAATGAAATTTACTCCCAACAAATGGTATTTGGAGGATTATAAATTGGTTCCTTCCACATATGTGGTTGATTAATCCCTAATCCAAGGATAATGTATCCAACCCTATGTTTCTAACAGATAAGATGTTAATGTTGAAGCAACTAATAATACATTCCTCTCAACTTATTTCAATTAAAATGATTATTTCCCAAATATTTTTCTCAATTTAGTTTCTTATTATCCAGATGTACCCCATAAAAATGGTGCAATTCAAGGTTATATTACATTCCCTTATTAAATTGTATGATAGTAGGACCAATGTCTAATTTTGGAAGAGAAATATTTCCTTGGGATGAATAGAGGTTAAATAAAATTTAGTAATAATTAAATTTATTATAATGGAATGGCCATGGTCAAAATAACTCAGCCAAATATAGGTCCCTATAAACACGCATAATTACAAATCTCCAATTATTTTTTTGATTTTTAATTATATTTCAATATTAAACACTTACAAACGAATTTATTATTGACTCATATAATATGAAAATTTTAAAATCAACAAACTCAGTGACATTGTGTATGCATTGATTGTTAATGTATACAACATATTAACTAACAAGGGTAAAATAATAAATTATCAACATACTAAAATATGAAAAAATATCCCAAATGATAGCCACATTTATTATATATTACATTACCAAAATACCTACCAATGATGGATGTATTTATTTACTAAAACCTATCTCCAAAAAACGTATCTTGAGATCTTATAATAAATAAGATAATTTAATGGATGTGATTGAAATAATTAGTGTGACATAATAATCTGTTATAGAAAAATAATTTTGGAAATTAATTGGTCGCCATTATTTGGATGATTTTGTATTAATTTTTTCCAATATAATTAGTACATGAGAAATATAAATATAATATGGGTGGTAAAAAATACTTGATTATTTTCAAAATTTAATATTTTTGATTTCTATTCTAAGACTCATTCAAGATTTATATATAAAATTAACAAAGATAATAATATAATTTTATCAATCCTTATCATGAAAATTGAAATGAGTCAAAAACCCTTTATATTGTTCAATACCTGTAATTAAATCCCATAATTCATTTTTACTATTTAGTATTTTGGGAATAAATCATGATTTGCTAATGGAATTTATGATTATCCTTCTAATATTAAGAACATAACATACATGATTAGAATATAGTGATAGTATTTTATGAAGAAATATTGATTTTTATATTACATAATTTAAAAGGAATCTGGTTGACATAAAAAAATTTCACTATGATGTCTTTTACTACGTTTTTTTAACTAGAATGATGTTAATTCTACTTAGTTAAATGTTAGGCACATCACTAGAGAATCAATCATCGATGATAATTTTGGAGTAAAATAGTTTATAAAGGTTGATTGATGTATTTGACATTATTAATAAGATATAGGAATA
Source organism: Viscum album (assembly GCA_963277665.1). Taxonomy (NCBI): domain Eukaryota; kingdom Viridiplantae; phylum Streptophyta; class Magnoliopsida; order Santalales; family Viscaceae; genus Viscum; species Viscum album. The sequence goes on from OY728133.1 coordinate 1,061,276,671, forward strand.
TAACAAACAAAAAACCCCACACACATAGACACCCATGTGGATCAATCTCATACCTCACCATAATGATTGTAAATCCCAACCCAAAAGTATAATTTTATATATGATTACGTGATGGGACATTAACCCAAATTCAAATATATGTACTAATGTTATGGAATCCTATAATCCAAATTTATTTATTAAAGTATTTGTGTAGTAGATATTTTAATTTCTTATCACCTCCATGGGTTTAATAGAAGGCCCATTGAGACACATTATCCAAAAAACCATTTAAAATTTATAAATATTATTAAACTTATCACATACTTGAAAGATGTAAATGTTTGTTTATCAAGTAAGGATAAATTTAATGATATCATTATTGATTTTTTATAATGATATTTTTTTAAACATTTCTCAAGGAAAATTCATAATAAGTTAGATGATTTCTTTTTAAAATTGAGAACCCTAATAATAATGGTGACTCAGTTTCTGGAGTAACAGAAATTAATGAATATTATTTTCTCCGTTAATTTAATAAATTGTATTCATCAAAATTAATTCACTAATCTATGATAAAAATATTATTCAATCATTATATATATGGATATTCTTATGATGGTCGATATATTTCTATAAACAGACTTCATCTTAGGGAAATAGTCCCCTTGTTTTTATCTCCATCCCATGAAGAAGCACACATATTCTTTATCTAATAACCCAAGAATGATGCCCAAGTACAATACATTTATTTTTTATAAAACATAATACATTACAGAAATATAGTCCCAAATACTAAATTATTATATGTCTTAGAAAACTTGTAACACATTATACTATCTTGGTGAAGGATAATCAACATATCCCGTAATGATCTTCCTATTTAGTTTACCAACCTAAAATATTTCTTTATATTGAGGGATAAGAAAAGATACAAATAGTGATCTCAAATTTCAATAAGGGTAATCATAGATAAATAAATCATAAAATAATAATGTAAATACCTGAACATAATGTTTAGTAATAAAAAACTCTTGATCCATGAAATAAATCTTGGCAGAATGTAAGGCATATATTGTAAAGGAACATTAACCACAATAAAATAGCATTAGCCTAAAACATGGAATTGTGGGAAAAAAACAAGAATATAATATGATTTACATAGTATCCAATGCATTACATACAAGACCATAATTTTGGACATATTCCATTACTGAATCAGATTTACATGATGTTCCAACCATGTATTTCTGAACCATATTTACTTGTCGTTCCAGCCATGTAATACTGAACCGGATTCACTTGATGTTCCAGCTAGGTATTAGTAAACTATATTTACTTGTAGTTCCAGTCATGTATATATAATTAGATATAAATCATTAACCAATGCATTGGAGGAAGACATCAGTCCCACCCATATCATTAAGAAATCATTCTTTCAGGTTCCATAAAAATGTAAACCCTTCAACATAGCATAAACTATAGAATAAAAAATGGGTTTCTTATAGATCATTCCATCATAATCTATATAAAATAAACTAATTTCATAAAAATAATTACCTCATAAACAAACAAAAAAAATGTAATGATATGTTTCGTAAAAAAATTCTATTTCATATTAGGTGGAAAATAATTTGGATAAAACACATGAACATAATTATTGAGAATATCCTTTCTTTTCAAAAATGTTTTATTTTCTTAAAATTCTATGAAATATTAAGAGAAAATAATCTAGTTGAAAATAAAAATGAAATTGTGTAGATAATTATTCATGGAAATAATGATCTAATAATATATAATTATCCATTCATTTTATATAAGTTAATAAAATATTCTTCAAATAATCTTTTAGAAAAAGTCAAAAATTATTGTGCTTGGAAAACGATATAAAGATTCCTTCCATACTATTTTTTAAAAATTTAAAAATGAATAAAATTCAATTAAAAAATAGTATAATAATATCAATAATATTAAATATTTAGGAAACAGAAATGGGGATTATAAATATACCCCAATAAAAACCTATGTTTAAAAAATCTCAAATAATAATGAGATTATGAAATTATCCCCTATCATATGTCTGATTTCTTCAATATGTTCTTGATAGTCTAGTATACTAGATTTAGAAATATTATTATCCTATAATAGAATAACAATAATATATCTGATATCATATATTATTCACTTACGACTTTATATTAGCAGTTTATTTATCAATTCCATGTTAAAGAAATATTTTCCTTAGAGTTTAATTTATCATACGTGTTTTGACTTGTTATTCCTAATATTATTAAATATCTAGTGATTTTGATACATGAATAATGTAATAAATGATTTATATATCATAAATATTCAACATATAAATATATATAATAGATAGAAAAAATAAATGGAATACACTATTCATGGAGACGGTAGGTCATGCATACAGATGAATTCTACTTCTATTTTCATATTGAATTGAATGGAAGTAAGTAAATGACACACACATATATATAAATGTAGTAGAATTATTTTGTCACATATTTCATTATTATTTGTTATATATAATTTATAATAATCTTTTAATGGTTAACATTGATAATGAATCTCATCGTGTCGTGGAGACAGTAGGATGTACGTATGCACGAGCGACGATATCATTCACTTAATTGTTAAATGGTACGAAATTAGGTGGTGTATTAATTATAAATAAAAATTAACATTTTATATTAATTATTTATATACATTATACTTAATCTTATACTCATCCAAATTATGTATTTTTTAATAATAAATAAGACCACGGTGTTGAGACAGTAAGTATTACGTACACACGCACAATGATATTGTTATTTGTATGATAGATAATAGGATGTATAAGTTTATAAAAAAAGTATAATCACATATCATAATGTATAAGATATTCGTTATATTAATTTTTTATTGGAACAAAATAAGAACATGATACAGAATAAGAAAAGAATTTTAAAAGTTGTAATAAAACAATTTCCTCTTTTTTGAGTTTCTCTTTTTGATTTTCAAAAATGGTCTCCCTAGGACTGCTTTCCACCAAAGGGTATCCTCTAGGATGAAGTTAGGGAAGTTGGGAAGAATTTTTAGTAGGTTTTTTCGAATCCAAAGTGATTTGGGTGTGTGAATAAATAGGAAGGAGAAGTACACTTTTATATGAGAGGTGATGTGATATTTACAAATGTCATTAAATATTAATTTTTCATAAATTGATTTTTAGATTTTAATTGTCCTGAAATAAATTATTTAGAATATAAGATGAGCATGGTTCGAAATTCTATCGTACAATAGGATTTATACCAGTTTAGGTTACAAAATTTACTTTATATTTTTGCTTTAACCCTCAACAAGAAACATTAACTCTAACAATGTCTTCTGATATTTTAATAATATATGGTTACAATAGATACAATAAAATAATAATATAACTAGAAATGGATAATTAATGAAATTTCTAACATTATATAATTCAGTTGGTAGAATATTATAAATTTAGACTATTAAATCATTTCATTAAATATTATTTATTTTAAAAAACTCATTTCTATCATTTTTGACAGTATTTAGTAATTATTTCTTGTTAAAGACATAACCACTTGATTACGTCCAACCGAAGCAATTATCTCATCCATCACATGTATAAATCTTTTGAAATACACATGGATGTCATTAAAATTTTAAAAATACATTTATTTTAATATTTATTATATTAATTATTTGAATATTTCATGACTAATTTAATCATTGGATAATTATTGTGTCATTAATAAATTTACTTATTTAATGTCTAAAATTTAAAAATAATATAACATGGTGTAGGGAATACTTTTATATTTATAATGACTACATATATTGGAATATATCCTTTATATAAACCAAAATAAAACTATTTTAGTAAAATTATACAGGTTTATGTTATATTTCCCATTACATTAAAGTAATTATTATGAAAGGTCATTATCACACCCAAGTGGATCCTCAGGATCCAAAAATAAACCCTAGGATATTCATGGTCATCCATATCTCATCCAATAATATTAGAACATGTTTTAAAGTATTTGTATAATATTATTTTTTACCCATATTTACTTTATTTACACTTTAACCATGGTAAAGAAAAATAATTATAGAAGTTACTATTCATAATATCCAAAAAGGTTATTATTTATAAATTTTGGACCCTATTATTCCAAATATAGATTCCATTTTTTAAAATTAAAGACAAATATCTGGCAGAAAAGAATTTAAAATTAATTCTCATTTTGAAAACCAAAAAGCAGGGTTTTATGAAATAGAAACTATAAAAAGATTGACTTGTATTTATATGAAACTAAAATATGAAATTAATTCCAATGATCAAAATTTAATTAAATGATAAAAGATCTATTTACACATTAAAATCAACTAAAAATATATTCTAAATATATAAATAAATTTGAAAAAAGGTTGTTTTGAATTAAAATATAGTAGTTTCACTATTAATTAAAACAACAATTTTATGAGAAAAATAAAAAAAATTGATCCATTGTAAAATTTGAGGCCCAAATTCCAATGAAGAAATTTATTTTTTCAAATATAATATATAAATGTGTTAAAAATAGGATTTAAAATGGGTGATCCATCAAAAGGCACAAAAATGCATTTTTTAAAAAATAAATTTTTATCTAAAAAATTGAACTTGTTCTTATAGCTGGTTTAAAAAATAAAAAAGATGAATGTTATTATTAAAAAAAATTCAAAATGATGGTAATACTATTCATATTTTCTAGTTTATATCCCATTAAATTCTAATATTTTAATATTATGTCTTTGTTTAGTAAAACATGGTATTGAGAACAACACAAACTATCGAGGAATGTATCTCTTATGTGTAATGGAAGCCATGTACGTGTTTCATGTAGTGAAATAATCCATTGGAGATAAATATAACATAATCCCAACATAGTTTATTTCAACATTGAACAAAATAATTACTCATTGTTTCATGTATTGTATGCCAAATCAGTGTTGCGTGTAACATGAAACAAGTCGTTTTAGTGTTAAAGGAATGTTTGACTTATTTCATTGGAAGATATAAATGAAAATATTAATTTATTCAAAAAAATACATAAAACTATGGGTGTTATATTAAATCCCCCTTAAAAATATTTTCTCTATCATAATTTGGCAGTGTTATAAAATTTTTAGTACTTGAAATTTTCTTTCACGGAAACCCACATCGTAAAAAGGAATAATAAAACATCATTTTAAAAAATGAAACTTAGAAACTTAACAATTAACCAATGTAACTCATCACTGGGTTTCCACATAGTAGAACATAATTGGGAAGTGAAAGCATTGATATGGAAGAAAAATATAACCATCATGTTGTGATGGACAGTGACAGAGAACAATGTTTGAAGAAAGTTAACAACCAGAAAGCCCTAAATCTAAGATTATTTATGGGACGTTCTAATTTATTAGATAACAAGGTACTATGTTAACATTTTTAGATTTCACGATCCTTTCCCTGAAGTTGATGAGATTTCATGAGAATAAATACTTACTGGATTTTGGAACAATCTTACTATTGTTCATGCCTTAAACAAATTCCCATTCATCTATTATTTAAATAACTGATGTTGAATTTTTCATTGTTGATGTGTTAGAAGATTAAGCAGTAAAATGATAAGTCATTCCATATGATTTATTATAAATGTTATCACAGGTAATAAAATATTAATAAGTCTGCCTATAGTGTGATAATACATTAATTTACAAAACATGAACCAGAATATGACTTATATTGTCTATAAAGGGTTAAGAATACAATCCTGCCAACAACTAAGAATATAAATCATATGAATCAGGGGAAATAAATCAACTTCAATTTTATCTCTCATATATCCTAAGGTAGTTATCCGATGTCACATTCTAAAAATACCAATAACTTAATCATGTATTCTCTCCAATCTTGATAATAACTTGAATTACCATAGTACCTTAGTGAAAACATGTATTCTGACAAAATTAAATATGACCTTATATTAGCCATGATGCAATTAATACTATCAAATATCTCATTATATATGAATACCTTCATTATGATAATATAATGGGATTTCCAAAAATAATTCAACGAGTTTTCATGGTTACCAGTACCAAATACTTTTGGAAAACCACAATGGACCAATACATAGATATTATTATATTTTATAATAATTTAATAGATATTCTTCAACAATATTTTGGAATCCCATTATATAAAACTTAATCGTTCCACCGCATTGTTTTCATATTCATCATCTCTAAAAGTGATTGCATGTGATTTTCTTTAGCTTTTGACCTTAAGCATTTTTTGACATTGATAATCACTTATAACCCTTTGATAAGGGAATTGGTTACATAATGAACCATTTCCTAGAACTTGTAACCCTGATTTAGTGGAGGTTCACTCTTTTATTCTTTCTATAGATTCCATTTATATTAGAAGTAAAATGATTTATGACATTTTTTACCACACTTGAAACTTGTATCAGTCACCGTAATATAATTTCATTCTACTTTCCATTCACACATTGATCATAAAGAAAATATAATGTCATTTTCCATATAATTTTTTTAGTTTACTATGATTTATATCATTATTTTTTTATGGTAACCCTGAGATAGATGAGAAAGTACAATCTACCTTTTTATATGAAGTATATGATGATGGTAAAAACTAAAAAACAAGTTCATGAACTCATCCCAATCCATGGAGTCATTTTTATCTGGTTTCCATGTATTATTGATAATGTTCCCCCAAAGATTCACTTTACCTTCCATGTAATATGCTCCCAAATTAAACTTTTCACGTTCTGAACAATGGATAATGAAAAATATCTTTTCAATGGTACAAATACATATCTCAGAAACTTTTTTATCAATCATTCCACTGAAATACAATGGATGATTCATAAATAAGGATCCAAGATAAATTTGTTCCCACCTTTGGTCATTTGGAATCCTTGCATGATATGCAGTCATATAAACAAGATTCATTATTCGAGAATCCCATAACAAATGGTTATTTAAGAATAAAATAATTACATTTCTTATTGCATCTAGAATTAACTTGGTTCCATTGGGTTTTATCCATTTTCCAAAACCAAAAAAGAATAGCGTGAGTGGAAAAAAGCATACAAGGAAAACAACATAATCAAGGTAGCAAACTTTCAATATCTAGCATATATGGTTTAATCCTAGTTTATTAATTATACTTACCATAATTATAGGACAAAAAAATAGATAGACATAACATTAGTGAAATCCCTATACAAACCATAGAAATATCTCTAGGGATCTCACAAATTTTTTTTCATCCTAATTTCCAATGGTTATCTAAAAATCCGCACTAATTCCATATCTAACGAACTAAGTTTGATATACATGGACATTAAATTTCTTTTTAGTAATAATTATTACATAATAAAAAAATACTCCCAAAGACTATATTAGTTTAGTGTCTTTGGAAACTCAGAACACGATCTTCTAGCTTGGTGATTGATCTTACCCATATCCCATAATATTGTTTCCCATTAGTTTTCCTACATAAAACCTTTCTTTATATCATGGGGAAGGAAAACATAAAATGAGTGATCTAAAATAATCAGTAAGGGTAATAATGGATACCATAAAAAAAACCATAAGAATAATAGTGTAAAAAATTACCATAAATATGAAATAGAAAAAAAAATTGTCATGAAATATATCGTTGCAGTACATAATACATTGACCATAAATGAATATTTACCAAGATAAAATTTCATTGCCATGAATCATGGAATTTTAGAAAACAAACAAGAATTTAATATGATTTCTAGAGTGTCATGTTCACTACATCCAATGATACCATAGTGGAAAAATTCTATTACTAAACCAGGATTACTTGTTATTCCATCCATTTATTACTAAAAGATGTTTACTTGTTGTTCCAACATTCTTTTAATAAACTGGATTTTCAAACCATTCATTCCAAGTATTACTAAACCATATTTAATTGTTGTTTTATTAATGTTTATCCATTGAGATAAAAATATTTACCCAATTCATTGGTTGGATATATAGGTCCCACCAATCTCATAATGAATTCATTATTACATTTCAAACATAAACATAACCCATTCGTCATAGCAAAACCAAGGGAATACCAATTGGGTTTCGTTAACATAATTACATCATAATCCATATAAAATTAATTGATTTCATAAAAATAATTCCTTCATAATCAAAATTATAAAAAATTAATAATAGGTATCAATACACAACCGTATGTCATATTAGAAGGAAAATAATTTTGATAAAACACATGAAATTTATTCTGGAGGAAAATATCCTTTCTTCTTCAAAAACGTTTTCATTTCTCCCAATACCATTAAATATTAAGAGAATTTTTTTTATTGAAAATAAACACAGATTATTGTATTGAAATATTAATGGATATAGAGTTTTATTAATATGTACAAATCCATTCCTGATGTATAAGTAAAATAAATCTTCCAGTACCCTTTTTAGAAAAGTCCAAAAGTACCTCATATAGAAAAAAAGATTCCTACTGTACTGTATATTAAAAATTTACTAATGGGTAAAATTGAATATAAAAATTAGTATAACAATATAAAAAATATTTTCTATTTAGGAAACATGGAAATGAATGATATATATACCCCAGTAAATTCTTACATTTAAACAATCTCAGATAAATATGAAATTGTTAATTATCCCTTACCATAGGTCTGATTTCTTCTGTATGTGTCTGAAACTCTAGTATTGTGGGTTCAAACATATTATTAAAATTTTATATAACCATAATAATATCTATTATATCATATATTATTCACTTATGAATTTATATTACCAATTTATTTATCAATTCTATCTTAAAGAAATGTTTTGAGTAAGAAGCGTTTTATTTATCATATGTGTTTTGACTTGTTACTCTTGATCATATTACACAGATAATGATTTATTACTTCCATAATAAGGAATATTATTTATATATCATAAATATTCATTATATAAATATATATAATTGATAGATAAATGAAATGGATACACCATTCCTGGATACGGTAGGACATACATATACATGAACTATGATTTTGTTTCCTTATTGAATTGAATGGATGATTGTAATGAAAAATATATAGATATATTTATCCAGTGTCATTATTATTTCATATATCTCATTCATATTTATTATATATGTTTTATAATCATTTTTAATGGTTAAAGTGTAGAATTAATCTCATTGAGACATGGAGACCGTCGGCCGTATGTAGGCATGAGAAACAATATTTTTTATTTAGTGGGTAAATAGTATACAATTGAGTGGAAGATTAATTATAATATATAATTATCATGTTATATTAATTATTTAAATCCATTATTATCATCATTATAGCCATTAAAATTATGTATTATTGAATAACATGTTACACCATGGTGTGGAGACGGTAAGTCGTTGTTATGCACTCATGGTGATACCGTTATTCATAGGATGGATAAAAGGAGGTATAAGGTTGTACGATAATAATAATAACATATAAAAATGTGTCATATATTGGAGTTTTTTCATTTGATATGGTACCAACATTATAATATGAAGTATAATAAGAATCAAATCTAGAAATATGTTATAAAAAATTACCTCTTTTTCAGGTTTCTCTATTTGATTTGGCCAGAAGGTCTCCCTAGGACAGAATTCATCCCATTCTGTGGCCACTACGAAGTATTGTGGAAGTTGGGGGAGATTTTTACAGTTTTTGTCTGAGGAAAATGTATTTTTAGGTGTGAATAAAAGATAATGAGAAGTTACCTTCTATAGAATTGGTGAGGGAACTTTAGGAAAGTCTTTAAATATTATTTTGTTATTAACTGATTCTGGGTTTATAATTGTCCCAAGCTCATTTAGATAGTTGATATTATGGTGATGGGTATATATCAATTCAACCAATAGTTTTTAGAAAAATTTACTTCACAAAATTAACCTTATCATTTAGCATTAACCTTTAGTAAAAAAACATTAACTCTTACCATGTTTTCTTATATTTTTATAATATATAGTCGCTATAGTTACTATAAAATGTCAAGAGAAACAAAATGAGATAATTAATGGAATTTTTAACATTATAAAATTAATTTGGATGAATATTAGTTATTTATAACTATTATATCATTTAAAAAATATTATTTGTTTTAAAAACTCATTAATGACAATTTTGACACTATTTAGTAACTGATTTTTGTAAAGTCATAGAAGAATTATTCCATCAAACCAATGGAATTAACTCATCAATCATGATTCAATTTCAACAACAAAATCATGCTTGTCATCAAAATGTTCAAATTACCTTCTATTAATTATTTTCAATAACATTTATTTGAATATTTCATTAATAAGGTAAACACTGCATCACCATTGTGTCATAAATAAATTTATTTATTTAATGTTTAAAAAATAAAAATAAAATAAAATGATTTAGTAAATCATTTTATTATTTATAAATAAAATTTTTAGTCTAATATATCATTTATATAAACCAAAATAAAATTTTTTTATTAAAAAGATACAAGTTTATGTTATATTTCCATATTCATTAAATTAAATATAATAATAGTTCATTATCACAATTAAGTGAATCCATGGGAACCTAAAATTGACTGAAGTATTCTTAGGGTTGGACATATCTCATCCAAGAGGATTTTTACATGGGTTATGATATTATTATAATATTATTTGTTACCATATTTATTTGATTTAAACTTTAACCTTGGTAAATAAGAATAATTACTCGAGTTACTATTCATAACATCCAAAAATAAAAGGTGCATTTTTACACAATTTCATCATTCTGATTCCTAATATGCAATAAATTTTTTTATATTCAAAATAAGTAATTTCCAGAAATTAATTTAAATTTAATTCTCATCATCAAAACCAGAACGTGGGTTTTTAAGAAGTAAAAACTATCAAAACATTGACATGTGTTTATATCCAATTTAAATCTATAATTACTCTTAATAAAAAAATAGATTGATTGATAAAAAAATAATCCAATAACACATTAAATCCATTAAATTATAATCTATCTATATAAATAAATTAGAAGAAATGTTTGTTTTGAATTAAAAGGAATTATTTTTTACTATTCATTAAAATATGAATCTTATCAGAAAAATATGAAAATATTATATAATTTTTGATGACCCACATCCAAATAACAAGTTTTTTTGTCAAATAGAATATATAAATGTTTTAGAAACAATATTTAAAAAGCGTGTTCAATCAAAATGTGGAAAATTTCATTTATATAAAATACTTCTTTTATACGAAAAAATGAATTTGTTCTTATATCATGTCTAGAAAACACATAAGATGAATGGAAATGTTATATAAAATAAAAAATGTGGTTAATAATATTCATATAGACTAGTTTATATCCCATTAAATAACAATATTTTAATAATATATAAATGTTTAGTGAAACGTGGTATAATATACAATACAGTCTATCGAGGAAGGTCACTCTTTCCTATAATGCATGCCATGTCAGTTTTTTGTTGTAGAAGCATCCTTTGGTTTTACAAATGAAATTATCCAAACATAGTTCTTCTACACATTGAAAAAAATCTATACTCACTCTTTCATGATTTGTATGCCAACTCAGGGTTGCATTTATTATACCACAAGTCAGTCTAGTGTGAAAGAAATGTTTTATATTGTGCATTGCAATATATAAATGAAAATTTAAATTTATTCAAAAAAATGGCCTATAAAATCTAAAGGTGTTACACCTTGAATATATTTATACCCATTTCCTTAACCAATAATATTGGTAGTATTATAATGAAAATAAATTTTTATATAATTTATTTGGGTTTTGATATTATTATATATAATATATTTCCACTTTTTATTCTAGACATATTATATATTTATTTTAAACTACCACTAAATGCATGAATATATTAAAATAGTGCAAAAAACAGAGTATTTGAATAAAATCAAATGTTTGTGAAGGCATTTAAATATAGTACTGTTAATTTTATATTTAATGTTGCAACATTATGTGTATTTTTTAACATTTATTACTAATAGTTAAATGATATATAAATATGAATAACAAAGTCTCTATATACTTGTTAATGGTTCTCCTAATGATTATTCTCTTGAAAATGTGGTCTCAATTTTATTAATATAGGGATATTTCTTATGTTCCATACCCATTAATTTTATAATATTAAAAAACTTATTAATAAGGGATATTGAGAAAAATTGAAATCATTATTGACATAGTAGAATTCTATGCTCAGATCATAGGGAAGCAAGAAAATAGAACTAAATATTATATGTTCTTTTGATAAAATTATATCTGATTTGGAATGATAATTATATAGAGTAATTTTAGTATCATGGATGAAATATAACATTTTCTATATGGGGTAACTCAATTTTTTGGGGTGTAGAACATGATTCATTTTTAGGGAATTATTTATAATACAAATTTTTAATTTAATTGTTTGTAGGGTAATCTAATGACCTGAGAAGATATAATCTCTTTGATGAAGGAAATCATGGTTCCAATTTTTTTTTTGTCATAGCCTATAAACTCTTTTATTCACATATTATGTTATTGAGTATGATCATTAAAAACAAAATATATAGATTTAGTATTATTAAATATAATCTCATTAAACTTTTATGTGGAAATTTTTTAATTTAAAATAGAGGTGGTTACATAGGTATCAATGACCTATAATTCTTAAAAAATATCCCAAACAAGTATCATTGGAAGCAAATATCAAATATTTGACTTTTTAATATTTTTCTAAATCATGATTCATCATTTTTACTATTATATGTTCTCCTTAATTTTTATTCCTCATAGATTCATTAGATATCATGAATACATTATCTATATTTACTAGAAATATGGGATGTTTTAATGTTCCAGTTCTACTACAATTTTTTTTATCAAAAATGGGTCCACTGATTATCTATCAAGATAGATTCGTGGAATGATTTTATATCATTCCATTATTATTAATGGTAAATTATTCTATCCAATGGGTGGGCCTACCTTATTGTTTATATCAAAAAATTATGATGGTATCATCACATCAATGATATACATCCTAATATCAGATCATGTGATACATGTATCCCATACCTAGAAGTCAAACTTAAATAACTCCATATGGATAAAAACATAGATTTCCTAGTGTATATAATAATTATATTATAAATTGATTACAATTTCAATCTATTCCATACTATGGAGATGAAACTATGATACCATTCCCTAGAACATGAAATTGATTAAGAAAAGGTGACTATATATTCTCTTTAAATTGGTTTTCTATGAAATGTGATGATTTAATATAAATACCAGCCTAATAATGCTTATTTTCCAATTATATAAGAAACATTTCTATAAATATTTGTATGATTTCAGGCCTTGAAGATAACATATTTCCAATGCCCCATTAATTATACTACAGCTGGCCTAATAAGAATAATTTTACCAAAATATTGAAAGTGAATGTCATGAAAATTTTCTATCCTATTTGGATAAATATGAACATCTAAAGGTTTTATTTAAATAAATTCAATTATATTCATGATGTGGATACCATATTCTCATCCATCAGGTTGAGAAATTATATAATATTCTTTATAGAATTAAATTCCATATAGGAACAATATTTTTATAGTATTGGTATTAAGGGGGATAATTAGAATAATAATTATTTTATTATACTTCTTCATAAATATATTTATGTTGGATGGAATAATTTACTCTCATACAGTGTAGAAAATGGTATATAAGACCACTAAAATGTTTAAGATAGATTAGAGGCCAAATAGATATGGTTACTTTAAAATCTTATAGTCAATATGGTTAATTAATAGATTTCTTCTAAAATAGATGGTTTATCATGTTTATTCAAATTTAAATTTCAAGTACTAGATCAAATTATTGTTAGAGGTGGATTTATCCAATATTTTTCATGGTATCAATATTTTCATTTAAAATTTCACATAGAGGTTAGTAGTAGATTATTAGGATGTCATGGACTCTTAGAGAAACAAAAGATTCATGGTTTTAAAAACATTTGTGAGGGGGATAAAGTATAATGAAATTTCAACTGACTAGGGAGTTGTCTTCGGAGGATATATTTAGTCTTTATCATCTCCGTGTGAAATTGATGTATCAATACTCCATAATTACTATAAAACATTAAAATAAAATTTTGTTATAATTTTATCTTTTCTAGGTCTTCTAGATTTATCCCTATATTGTTCCTTCCATTATTTCTAAATAAAAGGGAGAATTTTGACATCCCTAAAATCATAATTGAATAAAACCTTTGAATCATAAAATTAAAGGTAATGATATAAAAATTATGTTTCATTGTAATAAAATATATATTTGTTTCAAAAAAATAAAATATATATTTTAAATAAACAATATTATTTTTGAAATGAAAAAGTTTATTGAAATAAAAAATAGGTTCAGAAATTTTTGAATAAATGTTAATCATTTGCATACATAATGTTAAAGTTATAAATTCTATGGTGTTTTAAAAAATATTACTCTTCAATATTCACCAATATTATACTTTTAAATTATATCTAAAAATCACCCATTGAAAAAAGCAGTCATCATATTCTTAAATTAACATATGTTTTATCAAAATTGGAATAAATAAAAATTATTACTCAATGGTCCAAGATATTCATTGGATACTCCTTATATGATATATTATCCTCAAACTATAAGACATTTGGTTTTATATATATTAGATATAATATATTATTATTTTAAATATGAACATATGAAGAATACAATAAACATGAGACTATTTTGGGGTGAGTTATTTTTGATAAGTCATATTTTAGATGAAAAATAACATCTCAAAGAATCTAATATGTATTTTTTACAACTCTATTATTTTCCAAATGACATTAGTCACTGATATGAAAATATATTAATTAATTCCTTATAACTAAAATCATTATTATAGTCTCAATTAGTTTTTTAATAAAATATCACTGGAAGTCCTTATGATGTCCTGATCGGTAGCTAAATAGATCTAGATATCCCTTCAACTTATTCTACCAGTTATGGTCCCCATAGATTATATTATATATTTTCATCCCAATATGTTGGATTTGTGTATTCATTTCATTATATGAATTCAAAATTTTCTATCCGGATTATTTATTGTATTTTTTGGATCTTATGATAACTAAACCAATGGAAGATGTTGGTTCAAGCCTCCATTTATATCCAATTAACAGACATTTAGCATATCCTTAGGAGTATAGAATGCATATTTAGAATGTAAATAATATTGGAACATCATAGCTCATACTAAATTGGATCAATTTGTTCAACACATGTGTAATATATTATTGAAAAATTATGAGAAACCATATATCATGATCTGATTCAATCGATATTGTTGTTCCACGTAGCCGTATTATCGTACCAACATATAAAGATTAATATTTTAAACTAAAAATTAAAATTAAATAGGAATGATCAGAGTAGTTGTTTTGGATCATTCCTATTGAACCCATATATAATTATATCATTTGTGTAATTTTTATCAATCCATGAAACAATTTATAGTTATATTCTCTAATTTCATTACATATATTTGTCATTTTAAATTTAAACCTTCGTTGGTATTCCATTACACCATAACATAATGTATATACAAGAACTTTTAGGTGTACTCAATAATAAATTTTTCATATTATTTATCGAATAATATTCTCAAATATATCATTACACCTTTGGTCATCCTAGGTGGATAATGAAATTTTAATGATAATAAGTCAATAAAAATTATTTATCTCATATTTATATGATATTCACAATTTTTTAACAAATCTCAAGTATTATGATTCTTCAATTATCAACTCTAAATAATTTTCATTTTTTATTGAATCATATTTCTTTTATTTCTTCAAGGAATTCCTTTAAAAATGTATTATCCTCTGGGAATTGATGTTTGAGAAATAATTTAAGAAATATATAGGTTTTTTCTTCATTTATAATTCCAAAATACACCATTTTATTATCTATGATGATAGGGTGCTTATCAATCCTCTCAATTCAAAATATTATATGAATTGTTCTACCAACAAATTATGTAACATTATTTCTATTTCGTGGATGTTAGTAAAATGAGAAATTGTAATCATTGATTTACTATTACAAGCATTATTGGTTCTAGTTTAGATCCATCCATGTTAATAAAAACATTAATATATTTATATAATTATATATTTCAAACATTACACCATAATTATAGTCCTCTAAATATTTATTTCATTGTTTTCAATAGGAAACTCTAGATGCCGCCTCAAATAGTTTTTCTCATCGATCATCAATTTTTTGTTAATAGATTAACCCAATATCATATTACATTAGTATATATCTCAATTATTTCCTTTAAACATTGTTTCATACCCAAAATACTACATAGATTAAGGTTAGTTCATGTATAGGTATAGTGAGTAACCAACTCATTATCACCGTTGAATTCTTTTCACTTACCTCAGTGACAAATTACTTAATAATTTTATGTTAAAATAGTTAGTAGACTAGATAACCATGATATGATTATCAAAAGGTGTTTATTATTAAAAATTATACAATGATAATATAAATTTATCATATACTTTTAGGTAACATAACTCAACTATCAATTTTTTCTATGAGGGATCTAGATATATCGCTTTTCTGGTGATATCATTCTTCATTTGTTTTCATTTTTTCCATTCAAATGCCATATTTTAGAGACATAAATTATAACATACCCATCCTTACTAGTTTCATGAAATTTAAAAAATTTCCTAATTATGTTATTTTTATTGGGTTTTATAATCATTTATCTAGAAATAAAACCAAAAATTTGTCAAGGTAGTTTGTAATGAATTTGATAATCAATTACATGACTACTATAGGGGTATTTTTCCTTCAAAAACATTTATATGAAAACCTAGTGTTCATATCATGTATGAATTTATTTGATATATATATACTCTATCCTCACATTTAGATGAGGACATCCATAATAATATTTTATCATTAGTATGTATTGATCTATTTGATGTTATGAAATCATGAAATCAATCCTTGTTAATCTATACTTTTTCTATATAGTGGTCTTGAGGAGATCTTAGTTTTCAATGAAATGATGGTTTGATGCATCAATTACGAAGGTAATGAAAACTGTTGAACCAAAAGTGGATTAATTATATCTTATGCACCCTTTGATCAAATTCTCTTCTAGTTACTTATTTACATCATCATATTCTATCAATTCTATAGTTTAGAGTCTCTAATATATGGGTATTGGTCTGTGCATAATTTCTCATGAGTACTCCAATACACATTTTCTATGATAGCATAGAAAAGGTTTCAAAAATATATCAATATACTCTCATGTAATAGTCATTTATTTTTATATATCCCTTTATATTGATCATTATAATGACATTGGATTCTTCATTTTTTATAAAAACCCACACAAATTATGATTTTTCTAAAGATAATTTCATAATATTCCATGAATTTCAATAATATCATTTAATAATTTGGAATATGGGATGATGTGTACAATTGATGATATTTGATGTGAGCATTTGATTTTGTGAGAAAATACATTTCAACTATAGAAATAATTTTATCTGGTGGAAGAAATATAAATATATTTGAACGATCTTGACACATATGATAACTCGGGTAGTGTCCGAATTTTGGGTTATTATGTTATCACCTCTATGTGTATTGAAATATTCCACAAAATCATGGTATCATTTAGATGATTCAAAATTTATATAAATCATATAGAATATAATGAAATTTATAGAACCTTAATTAACTAAGAAATAATTTTTTGGATAATAGTAATGGTAAATTGAACTACATCAATTTATTCATCCTCCTTACTCATCATCATGGTTAATGGATTAATAAAATTCCACAATATAGATGGTTAGAGATATCAATTTTAATGTATGAACCATTCTTCAGAACACTAGTTTTTTTGGATATTTCTAGAAAAATTATTATACTAGGAGATGTTCATTATTTTCCTCTATAATAATAGATAATTAACTAATACACTTTTTATATTCATTAGTATTATTACATTCTCTCACAAACATAATGAATTTATTCATTTCCATTACATAGCTCTCAAGGTGGTTCTTTGAAAAAAATTCAAATGTTTTTGTTTACATCTTCTTCCATCATTTATCATTTGATCATGTACTGTAAATATATTTTCATCACATCCTATCCCAATAATCATGGAACCATTCTCTAAATTTTATATAAAATGTTTGATCTCACGGAACGACTTCCCTACAAATCCCAAAATATAAAATTTATATCTTTCTATAGATATTTTGTTGTAAATAAAGAAATAATATATATATATATACATCATAATATATAACATAACCTGAGTTGTATATTGAAATATTTTTGAAATTAATCTATGGTGATTAATTAGATTCACTCTCCCTTTTTTAAATATCTAGATATTGTATCCCCATCATAGTGTGAAGAGCTAAAAAAATATTAGTTAACAAATATTATATTATATTATTCATACCCCATTGTTTCCATATCATCCTTAAACATCTTATAGTTGATCAATAACCACCATTAAACAACCCCTTCTTTTAAATGTTAGTGATCTAGATTGATATTCACCATTTATGAAAAATATACAATGGATTAGATATCTTCTATGGGGAAATCCATTATTCCATAAAATATTGATCATAATTATTAACAAATGGCTATAGTCCTTAGTGTATAAATGAATCAATGGTAGTTTATTACATCTTGGGATTTGTAAAATTTTCTAAATGATAATTACAATAATAAAAATATTTTTACAGGTGGACATGTTCCACAATGGTATTTGTAATACTACCTCTAATTAAATGGGGATTTTCATTACAACAATCATCTCAATTTCAATAAAAATAGTTGTTCATCTAGTTACTCTAAATATCCACTATTTACTAATAAACATACATATTGAATGAAAATATTTATATTAAAAAATATATAATCTTAAATCTATAAACATAGAAGGAATAACTAATAAATATTATGTATATCATAATGTTTGAATTTATTGGAATCATTTAATATATTCATGGTTTCATTCTTAATGGTTTCACTAATAATAAAATAATAGTGTTTCTAAAACTTTTATAATGGTTTACAATGACATTTTTAAACCTCAATTGTATATCATAAAAGAGTGTCTTACATAGTCTTTAGTTTGGCCCCATTAGTTTCACTATTTAAATAAATATATAATACATAAACTACATATTTTTAAGGTTACTATAGCTCAGAGAATCTATATAAAAGAATGAAAAAAACATGTTTCATCCTTTCTTAAATATTATTTCACAGAAATTTCACACACATTACATTACAAATATTTCAAGATAAATCCTATATTCAGATTTTTCCATATGGATTACATTAATGTATACAAGTCCCAACATAAAATAATTATACCTTTCATTAATACAAATTGTAGATATGGAAATCATTCATACATGATTATTAAATAATTTTTATGATAAAGAACACAATAACAATTACAATCTATAAAAAAAAGAATTATTATTATTGGTAACTGGGTTTTATACTACATAACGAGATAAAAAATATTAAAGATTATTTAATCGAAATGGAAATATCATCCAATTTTATTATATATTATCGATTGTATATGTATTCACCTAAAAATATAATTAAATTAATGGGTATCTAAAAGTCTAGTAATGGATGGAATAAAAGTGAATGACCATGATATAAGAAATAAAATATTACATTGACGTGTATAATCATTATCATCATATATTAAAAAATGACAATGTTCAAGTGTAAGAGGAAATCATTTTGGAGTAACAAGTATTGGGGAATATTCATAATAATAAAACATAATAAATTTTTTTCAACCCCTATTTGTTTGTTTAATTCCAAAATCATGTTCAAGAATACCAATTTTCTAAAAATCATCATATTTTAAGATATAAATAAATATAACATCATGTTTACAATAAAATTACATTATATCAAATAATATTCCACATTTAATAATGAATTGGTTGAATATATAATTTTTTTCCACCCCTCACATCATAATGTCCTCGTAATAATGGATATCACATAACATTGAATAACTTATAAATTGTTGGAAATTAGCAGACCCATGAAAGATGAATGATATTTGTGGTAGAATAATAATGAATATTGAAATGGATACGTCATCGAAAATACCCACTAAGGAAAGGGGAAATAATTTTTAGGCACTAAAGGGTTCCATTAGAAATCACATAATGACGTTTCTTTATAGAGACAAGCAATATTATTTATAAGATCAATGATGTCCATTGAGAGTACATACATTACTGTAATTATTAAAGTTGATTGTAAATAATCAAAATTTAAAAATAATTGTATATTAAATTTTGAAATGAATGACATTATTTGAAATGGAATATAGTATTTTTTTATGAGTAATACTAAAATTGTAGAGAAATAGGTTACGAACCCAAAAAATAGTTCATTTTAATAATACCCTTATCATTAGAACTATTATAAATCAAAAAAATTATTCCCAAATATAATAAATTATATTTAATAAATTATTAATTGATAATTTAATTATACTCTTACTTTTCAATCTTAATTATTTATAATCATTTCTTTTTATGTATTATTTTTTTTTCAAATAGATAATCGATTGAAAAGAAGATTTATTTTCAATTTTCAATTTTTTTTCAATTTCATGGATATAATAATAATTATTTTATATTTAGAAAAATATTTTTTTTATATTTTTTTATATGGGAATAAATTTATTGTACATAATCTAGAAAAATAATTTATGTATTAAGTTATAAGTAAGGAATTGAAAACATCATCATAGGAAGATGATGTTTTACACTATCGAGATATGTAAAAATAGTTTAAGAGAGAATATATACTCTAATTAAATCTAAATAGTTTTATTGGTATCGAAATAACGTTAATATTTTACATAATTATATTTTAATCAATTTAGAAATTTATAAAATTAGATTTTTATAATAGAAAGAAGAATATATTTAATTTAAAAAAAGGGAACCAATGAAAACTCTTTATATAAGATTTAATATTCTATTAAAAAAATGTTTTCGTAGTCTTTGGTAACCTTATAAAATCCATAATGTATTTAATAGACAAATTAAATGTGAAATGGGGTGATCATGGGAATATTAGTGAATAGAGGGAGGTTTAACAAGAAAATGGAGAAGTGTATTTATATTTGAAGAGAATAATATTGTTTGGTTATAATATTGATAATATTATGATTCAGGGAAAAGATATTTCAATACAATTTATTTCCAACAATTGAAATGTTTATATTTAAGTTAATAAAATTTATTTGAAATCCAAACCAATTTAAAAAAATTAGAATCTATTAAAAAATTAACTAGATGAAAATAATAAAAATTCCTTTTTAAAAATAGAATAAAATATTGTTTTTATTTTGAGACAATGAACATAGGAAAATATATTTTACGTATTATATATAAAAGGAACAATTTTACTCCATAAAAAAATAATTAATGAAACAAGATTCAAAAAATTTTATTTTTTATTAAATCGTAATGTTGTAATCAATTTATTATTATTTATAAAAAATTGCATTTTTTACTCTTTAGTAAAGGAAAATATGAGTTATGAAAAATAAATAAGACACTAAAAAGAATATTAATGGTTTTTTAAAAAGAACATTCATTTTCTCAACATTTTTTTAAAAATTAGAAATTATATTTTAAAAAAAAATTAATTATTTATTGAACTATGTCATTGTGTTTGTTACATTATAAATCATTATATGAAATGAAAAATCAATTATGATATCATTAGATAATTTTACCATTAAATAATATGAAAATAGTGTGGAAAAAAGATTTTTCAAAATATAAAACTTATTTGGATTTTTTTAATTGTAATTAAATCATATTTAATAATGGTATATCAATTATACTGTACTAAAAATGCACCTATAATTTTGTTTTGTTAAATGATTTTATTAATATTTTTACACTTAAATTTAATTTTATCATCATTTAAATTCATTATATTAAATTATTACATATAGAATTTTGCTGTTTTTAATTATATGCTCCATACATATAATTCACTATTATATAACTGAATGTTGAATTTGATTAATAAATAGAGTTCCATATATAAACTAATTTGTTTTTATAGAACAAATTTTTATCAATGTGTGTATATCTATTATATGTGTTTTCAAAATATATGAGAAAATATTGGTCATGGATTTGAAATATTATAAAATAACGCAATTAAATTTCTTGATGATATATATATATAAATTCTTCATATTTTATAATAAAAAAGTATTTTATGGGGACTGAATGAGTTAATTTAATATGTTTCTAAATAATCCAACAATTATATTTATTTGAATAGGAGAATTTAGCTACTAAAATCATATATCTCATATATACCACAATGAAATTCTATATTAGAATAGGTTGTAGTCATGAAAAACAATACCACTTATTTTATACACCCTTCAATAATTTATAAGTGATGTAATAGGATACAAGACCAATAACGAATCACCTCATTATATGATACCAACATTTTTATACAGTATCAAGTGGCATCATGGTAGAAGTATATAAGGACACCCTAAAATTTCCAAATTATTTCTTCACCTATTAACATAAGAAATGAGGCACATTATACATTATTCTCAAATAAGGATTGTTATCATATGAATATGATTAATTATGGATGGTATCCAAAATTATAAAAATCCTCTTACATGATGAAATTCAAAATTCAAGACCAAATTTTAATGTATATATTAAATCTTATAATTTATTCCATTCGTATTTGAAAATACCATATAATACATCTCTTTTGTTACATTAGAAATCCATCATGTTAAGGGACACATCAAATGTTATCCCTATTTAAATTCATTCAATACCATTATTGGAAAATTAATAGAAATTTTTCTTTATAATTATGAGAAATAATGAGAAGGGAAGGGGTTAAATTAGTTGTTATTTTCATAAATTTCATTTCAATATATATTAACCACTACAAAAAGTTAGAGTTATTATCTATATAATCATTAAAAAAACAAACACATAAGAATTTAATTGTAAAAAAGAAATGAAAGTCACCTAGATTTTCAATGTTTTCCCGATGTGTGGAAGAGTATATACTTAACAGGTAAAAAATATTAGTCCATTGATATTCATTATTTTAAAAAGATGAATATAATATTCCCACTCTTATTATACACTTTCTATATCCTAAAAGGTTTTATTATAATGACTCTTGATAGCTATATTTTTTTCTTATATTCCAAAGAAAAATAGTAGGAATAATTTTATGCACATCTCAAAAAATGTTCATTTTTAATTTAATTGTAAGATGTCTCCATCAAGAATCTATATATGGTTATACTATTGAATATTATTTGTATTCTCTATCTAATTTGCCTCAAACAATTATTCTTATATTTTCGGTATTTTGAATGAACAAAATATCATATCCAACAAATCTATTTTTAATATATATTTAAATACCGAATTTTTTCATATAATTGTTTTTAGTTATTTGGAATTTTTATGAGACCATGAAATCTAATGGCATGTGATTTCATGGCCCGGAGTGCCCGGGATGATCCGTTGAAAAAGTGTTAACCATAAAATAGTGTGTGTGAGTTTTTTTCCTGAAAAATATGAATAAAAAATAAACATGTTCCCAAATCAGATATTCTAGTGCACCATTGTATTCCGGATGGTTGGTTTACCTTAAGCGTGATATAAGTTTAATCGATGCATGCCTCCATTGAGAAAAACCGAAAATGGCATAACCGTAAATAAATAATAAAAATATATTTTATTTTTCAAATGCTTATAACTCACAAATAGTGATTTTCATTAAAAATCTGATACCACCACTAAATATGTTAGGTTATGCTTTCCTTTGGCAGATCCTAAATTTGGTGGTCACTGGAAAATAGTGGAAGTTAGTTTTTGGCAACAAATAAAATAATTAAAAAACAAATTTTTTAATGTTAAATTCTATAATGCATAAACAGTTACTTGAATTTGAAATCCAATAGTACTTTGAACTCATGAGGGCGTGTTTCCCTTATCCAGAGTGTAACCTCAACCGGCGCTGGTCAAGTGTGACTGTTAATAAATTTTGAATTTTTAAGGTACGTTCAATAAATGTGAAGGCAGAAATTTCTATCTTTTGAACCTGTGCTCGGAATTGAAATCTAAGGACACTATTGAACTTGCAGAACCGAGATTACCTTAAATAAGGATTCACGTTGACCATAGTAGTTCGGGTGAAAAAGTTAGTTGTTTCATCACGTAGGAATTAATAAAATAAAAAAAAATTATTTTATGTTATCCTACCCCCTCTTGAGCGGCGGTTGCGAGGTCCACAGAGGCATTGGGACATTTAATATAGGATATTAAATACTCGGTTAGACATTGGTTGTGTAACCACACCTCATGAAATTAATGTTGCACATTAATTAATTCAATTAATGAACCTCATTAATTAATCAGAGCATTACTATTCCTTTCCCCCTCTATTTAAATGGGGCAAGGGGTAGAGTTTTTGGCATGGCTACATAAAATGAGGAACCTCTGGTGAAGTGCCGTGACACCATCCACTGACATAGATGGATGCTTGGGTGTCAGTGAACTGGGATCGACGAATGCTAATGACTTAATCAAATGAAAAATCTTCTTCCACCACTACTACATCACCAATGAATCTCGATGCAGGGGTTGTATTTTAATTCACGAAATTTGCACATTTCTTCTCCTCCTTTTTGAATTTTCAGGTGTTTGTTGCTAGGGAGTTGAACAGGGTTTAT
Organism: Viscum album; assembly: GCA_963277665.1. Lineage (NCBI taxonomy): Eukaryota > Viridiplantae > Streptophyta > Magnoliopsida > Santalales > Viscaceae > Viscum > Viscum album. The sequence goes on from OY728133.1 coordinate 1,061,301,682, forward strand.
CAGTATTTTCAATATGATGTATAAATTAACCACACTTGTTGTAATTCTAAAGCGGAAGGCGTGGGCCAAATGAAGAAGTCCCAGACTCTCCACTGCTTTTTTTTTCATTGTGTAATTCGGAGGAAGGTGGTTCCAACTTGAAGAAACCTTTAAACCGAGAGACGTGCAACGACAACAGCATCCCAAGAGGGCCGTAGTCACAATAGGAAGAATGAATGGACCACCAGAGCTTGCCTAGGGGCCCGCATAAGAAGCACTAGTGCGACACCAACACTGGAGGACGAAGGAGGCAATTAGAAACCACCAGCCGCAGTGGAAGAGTGGTGCCGCTTGGCACTGCGGTGGTCAGAAAGGTAGCCGACAGCGGCCGATCACGAATGTAAAGGCAGCATGTCATCACACTCCGCGTTGAAGGGAGCTGCGGTCGAATCAATGACAATTCATGGGACCCACTCTATGCGGGTCCCATGGGTGATGAGGTGGCGCCACCAGGCACCACCAATAAAGTAGAAGAATGGATCTTTTAAGCCATTTGGGAGCATCAGACCATGTGAACCCGCATGGGTCCTGCCAGTGGGCATGCTGAGCCCGCCGTAGCTCAGCCCAACCAAGTAGGGTTGGGCCTGTCTAACGAGGACGGACCGGACCCAGACCCCTCTCTGGACGATATATGCTTAAAAGGCCTTATCTTGTGAACTGGACATATGTTTGATGAACCATCTACGACACTAGGATCCTTGGATCTAGACGGTCCATTTATAAAACACAATGCGACTTTTGGAGAATGATTTAGTTTTTCCTTATTGGATGGTAATCTAATCCACCTAGGACCTCACAACTAAAATTATTATAGCGTACAGACCAGGTGTCTGATTGACGCACCTTCTGTTTCGTTGGAACCCTTATGACATGACCGATCATCGGGTAACTTTCTTATGAATCATTGTGGTGGTTGTGGTATTACAGATAACCAGAGGAGTAGAATTTGGGTTTTTCTTGTAGTGAGTGTTAGGACGGATACTCCCTTAATGACTCAAGACACAGGTATTCATTACTCCTCTACTCTGGTAGAGACGAGACTCCCCATGTCATGAGTGGATGGTCATTTCCCTACGATTGGTTTCCTATATTTGGAGTCGGTACTCCCCTATTGGAGTATGGTGCGGGTCCCCCATACATAACTCAAATAGAGTCATGTACTCCCCTACCTGTTAGGGTTTAGGTCCTCTATATTAGGAGTATTTACTCCCCTATCAACCTAGGGTTTGGGTTCTCTTTATATAGTGCTACAATAGAGTCAGTACTCCCTTGTCATAATGGGTGAGGGTCCTCTAGTAGGGGGTTGGTACTCCCATAAAGTACCTGGGCACAGGTTCCCACAGAAAACAGAAAACCTATATTGTACTCCCCTACCAGGTGGGGTGAGATTCCTCACATATAGGTTCGGTACCCCCTACCATGCCAGGGTGCAGGTCCCCTAGCCTAGGATGGTACTCCCCTAATGTACATGGGCACCTGTCCCCCATAGGAATCAAATTACTAGAGTTGTACTCGCCCAATGGTTTTGGTGTGGGTCCTCACATATAGAGTCGGTACTCCCCTATCATGTCAGGGTTCAGGTCTACTAGCTAGGGGTCAGTACTCCCCTGACGTACAAGGGTGCGGGACCCCAACAATATAAAATCTACCAGAGTTTTTCTCACATAATAGGTAGGGTTTGGGTCCCCACATAGGGAGTAGTACTCCATCCTCTCTATGTAGAAACAGAGAGAAGGTACTTCAGGAGAGTTAGAGCTCCCATGACTGTTGGACATAGTGTCGAGGACTAGGAATCTTCACTTGGATTCCCTTGGTCATGCCTCAGGCACAAATGTTTGAATGCGATACCACTAGTGTTAGGAACTAGAAGTAGTTCTAGCAAAATGTTACTATTGGAGCACGTCCATTCAAACGTTCCATTAGGAATGGATAAGTTTTACCTAATGGGGTACATCTCTCAAAAGGGTGTCTTCAAGGATGGCTAGTTCATGGAGCATGTAATCATGATCCTTGAGTTAATATTTGTTCCTTCTTACGAAATATTATAAATGTTATGAGGTCAGGGCCTTATGTTTCTTTATGGATGAGACGAGTATATTCGGTTTGAGCGGTTTCTTATTCATTGTGATTTGTGATTGATATCATGCTTTTTAGTTTTAAATTATAGAACATTGAGAGACATTGGGGGTCTTGGGGTCCTTTCTGGGTATTTTTATACTCAAGCTTTCACAGGATTCACCCGCACCTCATTGTGTCTTGTGAAGATGACAAGCAGATTGGCTCCGACTTGAGGAGGATAGAACAAGGTAGTTCATGAAAGAGACTAAATGACATGGAGAGCTGTGGAGAGGAGTTGTGCATACCCTTCAGGTAGGATCCTTGGTGTACGATCATAGGAGTTGTTTTGTTTTTTTCATTTGTAGTTGTGTGTTTCAGTTGAGATTGTATTCTATCCCCATATATTAAGTATACACTAGTTTTATTGCTATTTTTATTAGTTGTTGTGTCTTGTTGCATTCTAGGATTTTTGTTTGTAATGTTATAAATTTTATGACATATTGTTTTAGGGATACGCCTTTCCCGTGCAAGTTGCCACCCCTGGCCTATGGAAGGTGGGCTTGGGGTTTCCACGACACGAGCCTTAGTGGACAGGTCATGACAAAGTGTTATCATAGGAGTAAGTTCTACCAAATAACTAAGAGTCAAATATTTCCAGTGGAGAAAACGTCTTAAGTGTTTTGTGTGTGGTTTTCAATTCGGGTGTCTAGTGTTGGTGTGGTGGAAGACATATACATACACCAGAACCCTGAATTCTAATTTCCAACTCAGTGCATGAAAACACAAAATGCGTGTGTTTTAGAATTTTTTTCTTTTGATCTATTTTGTGTCAGCTTTTCTGGTATAACTTATTGACTGTGGATCATATTTATTCTCTTTCAAGATTCCTCTACACAAAAATCCATCTAGGATTCAAATGTTTGACAATGAGGATGGTCCTTGGTGGGATGAGGCTTTAGTAAAAGGACTGTCTCCTGAGATATGTTTTGTTGGGTGGTGTCCCAACGATACCATTCCCTTTGGGAAACAACTAATACCGACACAATCAGTAGAGGACACTTATAGTATTAGTGTCATACACAAGTTTCAGTGACCAATACACCTCAGGTTTCGAGATGAGCAAGACTCACAAAATTTTAAGGACTTTCTTGGGGTGGTGAAAGAGTTTCCATATAGCCAGAGAACAATTAGATCATATGGTTGTCTAGGAAGAGATCATTAAATGTTGCTCAGTAATGTGATGGGAGGGTTTATATTACCACTATCATATGATGATGTGATTTTTTCCATGGACAGATCACGAGAACCTTCTTCATAGAATAGGGTCTCCTTCCATAAAAATCTATGGGGTATGTGTGACCAAGAGATAATATAGCTTCGGTAGGAAGACATGGCGATAGGTGATTATTCATCGAGGCATATGTACCATTCTAGTTACTTGATGAATATGATACAAAAAGTGCATCAGGGTGCAGACCTCCGAGAAAGATGTGTTTAGGGACATTCAAACTAGCAATATTCTTCTATGCATTCATACTTATGTTAGGGTGATAGATAGAAACATTGTGGTTGAAATTTCATTGGATGAGAAGATACATCCAATCAATGTAAATAGTGGGAAAGGAGGAAATAAATGTTAGTCTTGGAGACTTGGATGGTTAAATATGATTCAAAAAGGGGAAGTGATATGGATAGTTGAATAAGAAAGGAAAAAGATGTGGAATAAGAGATAGGAGAGCAGTGGGAGGTGGTATTAATTTTGAAAAGTTACAACCACCATGCCAATGTGGTTCCCACCTTGCTCAAGGAATTGGAGGACTGGGGAGGGGAGTAGTAGCAAGCTATCAAGGAGTGTGACCCAAGGGCTCCAGGAATGATTCGAGGAACGATATGTGTCAACTAATAGCTTCTGTATTAATAAACATAGGTACTAACCATTCCTTCTTATCAAAAATCTTGTTCAAGGCCTAGAATTTCTATTCAAACCCTTGACTTTACCTTTATGGCTAGAGATACCATTGGGATGAGAATCTATATTCAAACTTATGTCGACGGTGTGATCTAACCCTTGAGGTGTGATTTTCAGTTGGAACCATTTGGTGGCATCATCATGGTCTTACAAAATAAGTTTGGCTTTGGACTGGTCATCCAAAGTTCATGCTCAGATTGATAGTTTTAGAAAAAAAGGTTGTGCTATATCTATAGAATTGGAATGTGGTTTTCCTTTGTTAAAGAAAATGGAAAACTAGGTAGCATGGGTTAAAATCATTCATTGGAGGGTGCAGCCGATCACACTTGAGTCAGCCATCTGTACCCTCGTGGTAGCAAGAGTTTTGACTTTTCAATTCCCAATAGTTGTGGTAGATTGTGGGAACATATTTTCAAAATATTCTTCCATATTTACCTCCCCATAGAGAGAGGAACTTCTGCATTGGCCTGTACCCAACGACGTCACCAATACCTACAAAAACATATTGGGTGGCTCATGTAGAGCCCCTAGAGCTAAGTGTTTATAAGGGAGATGAGTTGGCAGATGCACTCGGCAGGAGGTCTGGTTTATAGCTATTGAGTGAGGAAGCAAAGAATCTAGCCGTGTTATAGAAACCCATCATGGATAGTGATTAAGTATCTTACCTCCAGTCTATAACAGTCACTCCCCCACACCTTCAGTGAGTTCGGGAGGCATAACTTGGGGGCATAGACTATGAGGGCCGACGTGCTCAGATGTCCTTAGGACATATTTTTGAATTATTTTCTAATGGTGGGGACCACGTCTTCTTTCTCACAGGATGCACCATGTAACTAGTATCATTAAGAGAAGAGGTGTTGAGTGAGTTCCACACATCCCATATGGAGGTAAATCCTAGTGCGGAGATGATGTATCAGCACCTTCAACATCAGTACCAATGGCTAGGGATGATGAATACATAGATCCTGCAGAAGAATTATGCCTACAGGAGACAGAGACCCTTATAGTTCATGATGGTAGACCATGTCATCCAGTGAGACTCACCCCAATGAGGATTGCGACGATTCAGGTGGGGCATCATGTTATCTATGAGGTTAATAGAACCTTTTCATATTATCAATAGAGTTTGTGAGGTGAAGTACCTCCTAGATTTTCCCCCATAGATGCACCTAGTGCATAATGTTTTCTTTGTGTTGCTGCTGAGGAGATGTGTGCATGATCCATCACACATTATCAACTAGGACGAGTTGAAATTTTATGATGGGAATATATTTATGGATTTCTTGATGGATATAGAGTATCGATAGGAATGATTCCTTTAGAGATGGTCGATCCATCTAGTGAATGTTCGGTGATAGCACAAGAATCTCCAAGAGAGCACATGAGAGCAGGATGCTCAGATTGGTGCTCAGTACCACTACTTGTTTGATTTGCCTTTTTTTTGGATTTTTGTGGCAAAATGACCTATAATGGTGAGATTTTAATGAACTTGATTTTCTGTATAATGTTTTTTAATTATTTTATATTTTTAAGAGATGGATAAATCTGACGGCTCATGATTCTGAGGCCCGGAGTTCCCGGAATGATTTGTCTAAAAAGTATTATGGTTAAAATAGTTTTCTTGAGTAGTTTTCCTGAAAAAGTGGAATAACTCTTTACCAGCTACCTAGATCATAAATATTAAGGCACCATAGAATTCATGATAGCGGTTGAACCCTATGAGAAACATATTTTTAGTCGGTGTCAGCCTCCAGTGAAAAAACAAAATAAGTGCATAACAGTTAATAAAATAACTAAATAAAATTATTTTATTTTTGAAATGATTATAACTCACAAAAATTGACTTGGGTAAATTTTCTAAAACCACTGCTGAACTTGTGAGGGTATGCTTTTCCTTATCCATATCCTATCATTGTCCAACACATTCCAATAATGGAATTTTTTTTTTAACAAATAAAATAATTCTGTAACAATTATTTTATTGTTAAATTATTTAACTCCTAAACAATAACTATGATTAGAAATATGAGAGTTATATTGAGATCTTGATGCCATGTTTCCTTTAGGCAGAGCCTAACCTCCACCGGGGCATGTCGTTGATGACTGCTAATAATTTTTGGACATTTGTTAAGGTACGTTCAGTAAATGTGTGTGTGGCCATTTCTATCTTTTTAACTTGTACTCAGAATTAAAATATGAGTGAACCATTGAACTCACAACATTGTGATTATATTATGGGAGGCTTCACTTTGACCGTAGTAGGGGGAGAAGAATTTTTTTTGAATTTTTTTGAATTAATAAAATAATAAAATTGTTATTTTATTTTATCCTACCACCTCATTAATGGTGGTGGCAGGGACCACATAGGTAGAAAGACTTTTAATATGGGATTTTAAATGCTTGCTTAGTCTTTGGTTGTGTAACCACCCCTAGTTCAATTAATGTGGTGCATTAATTATGTCAATTAATGAAACTCATTAATTCCTCGGTTAATTACTCATCCTTTACCCCCACTATTTAATTGGGGCTCAAGGTAGAGGTTTTGGAATGACTTCATTAGGAGAGGAACCTATGGACAAGTGACACGACACCTTCCACATATTGAGATGGATGCTCAGGAAGGAACAAACTAGGATCAACCAAAGTCAACTACATCATCGAATGTAGAATCATAATCCACCACCGCTACATCTCCAAACAATATCGAGGTAGGGGTTTTCTTTTAAATCATGAAAAACCTCATGTTTCATATCCTCTTTCAATAATTTTTGGGTGGTTGTTGTGGGTGAGATTAACGTGGTTTATCATTATATTTATTGTGATGTATAAATTACCCCCACTAGTTATAATTCTAACACGTAGTGTGCAGAACAATCTAACAAGGCCCAGACCCTCTGCTACTTATTTTTAATTGCGTTCTTTTGAGGCGGTTTATTCAAAAATTACATAAACTTGAAACCAAGGAGAGTTAAATGATAGAGGCAACCCGAGAGGACTCTAGGTGAATCCGTAAGGAATAACAGACAACCAGAGCTCACTAGGTTCCATGCAGAAGAATTGTCGATGCAACACCCGTGCAGCGGCACCATCATCTTCCACCCGCGGATGATGGATGAAGACAAGGGAGGTGGTCGGAAACTTCCATCCAGAGAGAAAGAGAAGCTCTGCTGGGTTCTGTGGTGGAGGTGCAATTCCACTCATCCTTGTTGTTATTGGACAGGTGGTCGATAACCGCCACCCACGTAAGTGGACGCGACGCACCGTTGTGCACCACAATGAAGGGAGATGTGGATCGATCTTGTGGAGATATAGGGGACCAGATACCTATGAATCCTATGGGTGATGAGGTGGAAAAACCCGGATCTTCTAATAAAGGTGTCGAAAAACTCATTTGAGTAGTTCTGGAGCAGCAGAAGGCACGACCCCATGTTTGTTGCACCAGCCGGAGAGCTGAGCCCGCTGTGGCCCATCCCAGCTAGGGTGGGTCGGGCCAGTCCACTGCCCTATGGGCCGAGGCTGATGTAGACCATCCCAACTGGGCCTGACTGTGTTGGTTCGGGTCAGCCTAGGTCGTGTCTTTGAGGGTCGGGTAAGACCCTGAGCCCTGTACGACCCAATTACACTTAAAAGTTCGTATGTTGAAAACCAGACTTCTATTTGATGAACCATCTATGAGGTTGTGTTCCTTTGAGAGAGAAAGACCTTTTGAGATACTCCATGTGTCTTTCGATGAATGTAATAGTTTGGTCAGGATGGATCATACTAGAATCCAACTAGGCCCTTGGTACTCAAATACATATTGCATACATACCCGAGGATTGATTGACATGTCATTTGTTGCATTGGAACCCTTATGAAATGACTGATCATCATGTAAATTCTTTGTGTAAATTCATTGAGGTTGAGGTATGAATGATAATAATATGATATAAACTAGGGAGTTTCTTTTAGTGTGGGTTAGGGAATGTTACTCTTTTGAAGACACTAAGTGCGGGTAATCCTTATTCCTCTTCTCTTTTAGAGATGGGACTACCCATGTCATGAGTGCGGGTTCATTTCCCTCATATTGGTTTTTCTATCTTTGGAGTCGGTACTACCCTATTAGACTAGGGTGCGGGACTTCCATACAAAAATCACATAGAGTTAGGTACTCCCCTATCAGGTAGGGTGTGGGTCCTCTATGTAAGGAGTAGGTACTCCCCTGTCATCCTAGGGAGCGGCTCCTCCATATGAAGTGCTACTGTTGAGTGGGTACTCCCCTTCTTTTCCAGGGTGTGTTCCCTCTATCCTGGGGTCGGAACTCACCTGATGTACTAGGGAGTGAGTCCCCCATAGAAAAAAACTACCAGAGTTATACTCCCCTATCGGGTAGGGTGCAGGTCCCCACATAGAGATTCAGTACTCCCCTTCCCTGCCAAAGTGCGGGTCATCTAGCCTGGGGTCGGTAACTTTTGTGATGTACTAGGGAGAGTGTCTCTCATAATATAAAAACTACAAGAGTAGTACTCCCCTACTGGGTAGGGTGTTTCTCCTCACATATAGAGTTGGTACTCCCCTCTCGTGTGAAGGTGTGGGTCCTCTATCATGGGTTCGGTACTCCCAAAACATAATAGGGTGTGGGTCCCCCACAATAAACAAACTACCAGAGTTTTACTCCCCTGCTGGGTAGGGTGTGGGTCCTAACATATGGAGTAGTACTCCCTTATCTCTGAGTAGCAATGTGGAGCAAGTCCATTAGGGGTGTTGGAGCCCCCTTGGCTATAGTACACAATGCCGAGGAGTGGGCCTCTTCACTTGGTTTCCCTTGGACACAAGACTGTGACTGTGAGACCTCTGGTGATGGGCACCAGAGGTAGTTCTAGAAGAAATATCCTGACGGAGAACATTCTTTTGAATTTTCTATAAAGAATTTATGGGTTTTGCCTAATGGGGTACAACTCTACGATAGGTGACATCAGGGCTGGCATGTTCATGGAAGGTGTACTCTTGATCATTGAGTTACGCATTGATCCTTCTTTGGAAATCATGGAAATGGTTTGATGTCACGACCTTACATTTCATTGTGGATGAGATGAGTATATCTAGTCTAAGTTGTGTCTTTTTAATTGTGATTTGTGATTCAGATCATGATTTTTGGTTTTTCATTCTCGAATTCTGGGAGACATATGGGGGTCTCGGGGTCCTTACTGGGTATTGTTATGGTGACCCCTACATTGGCTTTTCCTACACATCATTGTGTCTCATGTAGACTAAGAGTATCATGGATGCGATATGAGGGAGCTAGGACCAGGTGGTACACGTAAGAGACTGGATGATGTGGAGAGTTGTGGAGATGAGTTGTACCTACCCTTCAGGTAGGATCATTAGGGAAGATTATATGATAAATTTTTGTTCTTCAATTATAGTTGTATCTTTCAGTTGGTCTTGTATTCAAACCCATTAAATTTAGTATAAACATGTTATAAGATATTTTTTCTTCGTGTTTTCATCTTTATGCGTTCATGGATTTGTGTTGGTACAGGTTTAAAGGCAATGCCTTCTTGATTTAAGGATATGCCTTTCTGGTGCTAGTAGCCAACCCAGGCCTATAGAGGGGGGGGGGGGGGGGTGGGGGTGGTTACGACATGGGCCTCGGGGGACGGGTCATGAAAATATATATGATAATATCATTTTCCTATATTGTTGATATATTAATATATATGATATAATTTTACTGAACCCATTTCTAGTGACTCTTATCTAAACAGTCTATCCAATTACTCTAATCAATTCCAATATTCTTCATCAAATTCCAATTGAATCCTTCACTAAATGAAACGTTGATTTTTTCATCTTCTTCCATTAACAATGTATGGAAATTTTTATATAACACTGAATCTTTCAAATACTTATGAACATTAAGTAGTTTCATAAAATAATATAACCCCTATTTAAGGAGCACTCATATGAGAAACGGTGGAAACCAATTTTTTTTCACATTTAAATTAATATTCATTGGACACATCTAATATTTTTGATAACCTTATTCAAGCTATAATAATGTAAGTAGTATCTTATACCTACATAAACCATCCATAATATTTGTGTTAGATAACTTCATAAATTGTCCAAAATTCAACTATTTTACAAAATTTTATATATTACTTCCACATCATTATTGGAAAAAAAATTATAAGAATGTGTAAAGACTCTTAGAAATTCACATGGTGATAAATTCTTAATTTTGATTTTCATTCATCTACTCTATCTAATAATATCCACAATCTATCATTTATATAATTCCATAGGGAGTATGAATCTTCTATAATTACATTGAATTATCATTTCCCATACATGGGTAAACAATGTCTTGTCATACTAATACATATTTTTGGGACATTTACACACCAAATAAGTAATATCACACTCCTGGAATTCATAACATCAATTATCATACATTATATAAAAACATTTCTACAAAAATTCATAAAATAGTTCTCCTAAAAACTTATCTACCTTGCATGGGGAATAAGTGATGATTTCCATATTCCATAACTACATGGCCACACTGAATGACAATGTCGGATTCAATTAATCATTTAAGTGATGAAAACATTTTTGAAACATCTAATGTCTTTTAAAAAAAATCCATTCTTTTTTTTCTTGTTACAACAGTGCTTCTTCATCTATAAACATTATGAATCACATTTTTTAAATTATAAATGATTAATGTCTTTATACAATCTTTTAACTAGAATAATAATAATAATTTAACCATTATTTACATGAAAATTATATACATTATAAATGCACCTCAATACATTATGCTCGTATAAGTTTTACATTCAGTAAGTAAAAAAAATGAACTATTATTACCTTTACGCATTGGGAATACTTCTCACATATAACGAATTGAGTAATTTACCATTACACAATGGGGGTGTCAATAAATATGAATTTATATATATTATGACATATATCTATAGGTATGTATGGTAATCTATATCTCGTGGATCCAAAATCTATTACTAATATATCCATATCAGATAACCTCACCCCTGGTCCATCAAGTGATATAGTTATACTCTATCATGTGAAACCTTTTTAATTATATCTTTGTTCAAATCCTTAAAGGAGTTATCTTGAATAATGTTTTTCCTTCATGATGTTTTGATATATCATCAAATTAATTTATCAATATTTTGTACAAAACCAATTTAAGGGTAAAAAATATTACCTTCTCCAGTATCACATTAGGAATGATTCCTAACATTATCAAGGAAAATATCCTTAACTACAATATCATATCATTACCACTTGATTAAAAAAATTATTCCAAAAAAGGTCTTCATTCAATAATGAAAAATTTTACAAATAAACCTCATGTGTGATAACCAATATAGCCATTTATATGTGTTACAAACATTCATCATAAAATTGAATACATTCTGTAACAAAACTTTTATCAATTTAACACAACATTTATAAAATTTACATTAATTCTCATGTAGAATATCCTCACACCACAAAGCTGGATAGAGTGTTGTTTTGAGTGAGCATATATCTCTCTATGATAATAATGTCTGTATCCATGATAAGGGAACATAATATTTATTTTTTATCTTCTCTCTCATTTTATGATAATAAAAAATACATATTTAAAACAAAAACAATTAGATTTATTTTTATAAAGTTATAATTACTCTCCCACATTTACATCGTAATTAAAATCTTATTAGGGGAGATTATTAATAATTTCTACAATTCATTGTTGGATGTTGAACATGAAGTTCCCACCTCAACATAAAAAACATTCTAATTCAAATATAATGATTAAAAACATCACCAATTTTACTTTATTAAAATGTACTCAAGCATAAAATATCCATTGTAAACTATTTCATTTATATGTGATATGTAATTTTAATGTAATTTGATCATTAATGTTATAAATGATTTTTAGGGATTTATATAGAATTTTTGTTATCATGAAGAATATTTAATGTTTTTGAAACATTTACGCTAAAATAATCCTCCTAAAATTTCATCCATGTCATCTCTATAATATGTAGTACTCAATGTAATTTTAAATTGATTATTACTAATCATGTTTACATAATATTCACAGATGAAAAATTATACCATATTATTACATTATATCATTAATATATCCTACATAGTTACCATCAGTGTATCCATGATGGATCATGTCACACATTCTATTATATAACATTTTATTAGAAGTTTATCCTTTAATATACCTATGTATGATATTTTTCCCACAATTATGATTCCTTTGGAACACTTTTTTATCTTTCACATGGTGGAATAACATCCAAAATGTCCATACATGAAGCTATATGATAGGGATATATTCCTATCAAATTCCAAATGACTTTATGATCCCATATTTTTGCAGCATCATCTCTACTCTTCTTCACAACAGAGATGATTGGTATGGAATCATATATTGATTCCTCCATACTGATCATTTATAAAAAATCCATGTCTTACATTTCTTTTGACAAAAACATATATGATTATTTATTTTGAACATTAATAAAAAAACTAATTTTATTTATCTATCAATTAAAATTTTATTGTTTTCACATATTAACATAATACAAATTATATGTTTTATCCCTATCACTAGAGAAAAATATCACCATTTTAAATAATGAAAAATAAAATACCTATTATTATTAGATTGAAGAACTGCTATATCTCATAAATTCCATCATAAATGATAACTTTTATCATTATACTATCTTATATAGATCACAAAGCATTAGTAGCCCATTAAAAACCTGTATAGATACTTTTTATCGTATACTCCTTGGTTGCATAAAAATCAAGTAATACCCCACTATTATTTTAAATATAGAATTATTTATTAATCTATACATTTATGAAAGATAAATAAACATATTTCTGATTATATTTGAAAAAAATTTGGATAATAAATTAAACATTGTTATAGTTTCAATTTTTGGAATAAACAGAAATGATTCTTAAATATCTAGTATTTCCACCAATCAGTAACATTTATAATCAATACCTTCCTTGATTCATGAAATATTCTATGATCATTCAGATTATCATTGAACTCCACCTTTATTTCAGAATTTTTTTTCTCTTATGTCTTGGAAAAACATCACATCCGTCACTTTTCACAATATTATTTTAGTAGGTACATATCACATTTATCAAACTCAAAATTCAACTAAATATGACATTATTTATGCATCCAACTAGGAGAAAAGTGATTTCCAACGTAAAAATAACAATTTAATTCAACTCTAATGATTAAATTTTTTAATTCTAGGAATTTTTCCAAAATAAGAATATTCTTTATTTCTTAGCATTATATATTTTTTTTTCAAGCACACATTCCACATCACAAAAGAAATCTACATCACATTGTGAATCGGTAGGCATATATTCATGTTCTATATTATCCTCTTTTGATGTAATAATTATATCATCTAAAAAATCATCTTCACCATATTAAATTTTTTTATAGGTATTATTATTTTAAAGAACTTCTAGATCATGTGAATTAACATAAAATTTTAATCATTTATTATAACCTGAATAATTTCTCCAAAAATATTAATATCCCATGAAATTTATGTCCTTATATTTTGTGACAAACATTCAAGGGTCTAAATGTTTATCATACAAAATCTTAGACTACAATAAAACATGATATATGACACTAAATTATATTTATTATAACTTATATCATAGAGACTCATTTAATATATTATCGAAAAAAACTTCAATTTTTTAGACGAATAATAGTACTAAAATATTCTCTACCGAAAAACATAGAATATGTATATTTAGCCAATATACTTCTTCTCATTTCCTGTAAAATTGTTTTCTTTCTACTCCACTACTCTATTTTAATTAAGAGTGTATAGAGAACTCTAATTATTTTTTACAATGTGTTTTATTAGATCATGTTTTTTCTATTTACTTCTAGACTCATATCCATTTTTATTCCCTAATTTAGTATATAAATAACCATCTACCTTCAATAATACCTTCTAATATATCTATACATTTTTAAATGTATTAACAAATTTTTAATGAAAATTATATTCATCATATGTGTAAAAACATCATTGAAAATAATTATGTAACTATCACCTTTAATCCATTCTTTCTTTATAGTTATATCAATCATACATTGTATGGTTTCAAGGGGACTGGTGAATTGAGCTCCAAATTTCATCAACGTGTTATTAAACATATTCTATTTGTAAAATGTTATACCTAAAACATAATCATTAAAATTTTGTTATGATATATTTCATAAATAATTTTACTTATAATGTGTTCTCATAATATTCTATATATGATACTCAAGTCATCAATTCCATAACCAATTTTGATTTTCATTACTTATGTAACATGATTTATTGTGTTCTACAATTCTAAACAAATTGTCTATAATATCATTCTTCCATTGTAACAATGTTTCAGTTTTGAATACATGTGTAATTAAAGAATTATTAAAAAAATAATTTATCCCAACTTTCATCAATGAATTTGAATAATATATATATCATTTCTAAAAGTAAATAATAATCATTAATTATCAGTAATATAATAAATGTTTTTATCAACTGACATGTGTGAGAAATAAGAGTAATCAAGAATCCATGGATATTACATTTCTCTATCTTTTAGAGTTATATCACATAAAAATATATATTTCATCCATGATATTATTTCAAGTAACCTTTCCTTTTTATTATATGAAATTTTTCTTGGAAGAGTAGTAATCTATTCTCTAGAAAAATCAATAGGTTCACCACATCATCGACATACTTCCTCTAGAAAATAAAATAATTTTTAAATCAAATACCATATAAAATATGAAACATTTCCATTAAAAATAACATGTATCATTACAATGTTACTAACTTTTCTTTCCCTCTAACTCTCTCTATGTTCATTCCTATTTTTCGAAGGAGACATATTTTTTCTATAGTTATATTTTTTATTTAAACTAATAAAACGACTATAAAAATTAAATTAAATCATTATCTTTTATATAAGTGGGGTTTTCTTATAGAATTATTTTTTTTGTGGTTTTTAAAATTAATCTAAACTAGTTTAACAACGTCATCAAGAAACAGTCATATGAAATATAGTTTTATCATTTTTCCATGTGATATTTTTTACATATCTTCTCAATAACATTTATATAAAATTATATATTAATATATTATAGTTATAATAATAAAATTAAATATTATATTTAGAAATTGTATAGTTCACTAAATTCATGGAAAGTGCATTCTCATTGGCTAGAGATGTTTTAGCTTTTATATATGTTGAATTTTAAAAACATTAATTCATCTTAAATAAGGTATTTTCAACCTTATCATATAATTATTTGTTTAACCCTAATGTTCCTAAACACCACTTTTCAAGCAACAATATTAATCTATTTTTCTATGTTCTACATTATTTACATTGAGGATCATATTCTACTAAATTTATTGATATTCCAATTTTGAATATCTTCCAATCCTAAATTCTTTTTCATGCATTATTTCTTGGTTATTCATATGTAAATATTGATTTTATTTCTAAATATGACCCATAAGTTTGGATCATAGTTGATATTATATGTAGTATTATCAACCTAAAAATTCTTCAATGTTTAAGAAATGATGAATTCTCTAAAAATTTAAATGTATTATTTTGTGTTTTCAAATTTTTTCATGTTCTAATGAATTATTATTACTCTAATTATAAATAACATAATTAATTAACATACATCTTATAATTCATCAAAAATATTTCACAGTATAGGTGGAGTTCATGTCATCCATATAAGATTTAATCCATAACTTCTATAAATAATTTTCTTTTTTATTATCATCAAATTCCCAATCAATGTTATTATGAAAATTCATAGAAAAAATCACATGACAACCACACTCATTATATTTGAGTGGATGTTTTATAATAATTTTCCTCTATATCTCTGAATATTTTTAGCAATAAGAGACATGATTTTTAATTCATTTCAAGACATTACATATCTTATAAATAACTGAGGTCAACAATAATATGATTAGTATCTTAGATTCCCATTTTTCACACAGTTTCATAATCCATTTTTCATTTATGTGATTTCATAATTCATTCCCATTACTTATCTCTTATGAAATAAGAATTTTATGTTATCCATTAATATAATAATCATATTTATCTTCTAATATAAAAATATTATAAGAAAATATGTCAGGGAAATTTTCCATGACTATCTTAAATTTCTAAACATTCCCATGATATTTTTTAATACTTTTATATTCCTTAAAAAAGAATTATATTCAGTGAATGTTTTATCAATTTTTCAATTATATATCATTTTTAAATATTTTCACTAAATTCACTAGATTATTAGAAATTAATTCTTCATATTGATATATTACTTGAAGATAATTCCATTCTTTCTATTGTTTACATTCCAATCCTGAGACCCACCACCTTCATAAGAAAATTATCTTACAAATACATAAGAATAACATTTATACCATTCCAATATTCCTCATTATTTTCATTCTTATGGTATATTATATAATATCTATCCATAAATAGTACAAAAATAGTGGTAGATAAATACATTTCCACCACTCCAAAATACATAATATAGATCTCTAGAATATATTTCTAACAATGATATCCCTTACATTCATATATATTTAAATTTTAATTTTCACTATGTTGAAATTTTCAATGATAAATATATAATGGGGGGAACCAGGGATCTGATATAATTTAAGGATCTCTGAGATATTTATAACCGTGGGGATAATTGGGAGGGTGTCTTGAATAAGTAGTAAATAACTAAAATTTAAATTATCATGATATAAACCCATATATCCATTTTTATTTATTGTCCTTATTATCAATGTAAAATGAAATCAAAACCATTGAATGATAACATCGTCCTGAAAAGAACATGGATTTACATGGGTCACCCCAAGTGTGTCTAACTAGATACTTGATAAGGAAGACCCCTTTGGTAAAAATAAAATAACTATAATAGATAAGTGAATACAGTGAGATAACTTCAATTGGACTTATTATATATCTTAGTTGGTATGATTATAAAAAATACTGTTAGTTACCCATATTTTTCTAATGTTCCTAACCGAAAAAATATGTAATCATTTTATACATAGCACATTGAAATTTACTTAGAAATTTACTTCTCTACTTTTCCCATTTATTATAACTATCTAAGGAACACTTTACTTCTATATTTTATTATTAACCTAGTTCACCTCAAAGAACTACAACAGTTCTCCAATAATTATCCAATAAACAAATTTCTCTTAAAACTACCAATATGTTCGTAATCTCTGTCTAACACTATCACTATCTTGTATATCATAAAAACTATTATATATGATTTCTCAAAACTAAATCTCTCAAAACTTTATCATATATGATTATTCTAGAAATTTATCTAAAATGTTTGTATATTTTATAATGAATTTAGTCCAATACTCAAACTATATGAAACATTGTATATTGGATATTCATAAAATATATGTGTGTGACTATATTTCAAAAACATCATCTCTTTCAAGGATTTCTGGGCAATATGTATTTTTCTATTTTACTTTCACACTTATAAATTATATCCATCATATGATAACAAGTTAGAACCCTAATATTTTTTTCTCGATAAAATGAAAATGGTTTGGATTATTTTCAACACATGTAGAAACTTCTTGATGTATAATGAAAGAATCTATCTAATACAACCTACACCGAACCTTCATAAAATCAATATCACAGTAAATTTTTAATCTTTCTATCTCATCGATTTTTAAAATCATGAGGTATCATTTAATTAATAAATATTGTTAATGAATATAAGATTATCTATAATGTATTGTAGAACCATATCATATGAATATTTTCTATAAACATTATAAATACATCTCTATCAATCTATTTTGTAGATTCCTCCATTATATATATTTAACATGAAATATCCATACCGTTATGTAGGTAAAATTATTCTATTACACATATGAGGTAGTAAATGAACAATTTCATAGTTATTAAAAATATATGTGAACCTATTAGTAGAACTCATATCATTATGCAACCATTAAATAGTAGCACACTCCCTGACATAATAATGTTGAATTTTATATACCATATAATGCTAATGTTATGAGTTAAAATTCTTATAGACTATCTAACATGAAACATATCTTCCTTTGTTTAATGAACTTGAGTTGATGGCCTCCCACCATGTCTCTCTAGTATCCTAGGCTTCCAACGCCCAATAACCTCGATAGTTTGATTGATGATAAAATTATTCAACAACTAAAGACTTATTTCATCAATGAATTTTTTTTCTTTTCCCAATTAAATACATTCTACTATGTTTCATAATATTGTGGAACATGTATGTGTGATCTTGAAACTCAAAATAATATTGATTTTAAGAAAAAAAGATTCTAAATATTTATCCTTCAACCCCATGAATAGTATATACATAAAATAAGAGTAGAAAAACTCAATACATTGGATTCATAGTTGTTATATATATTATAATTCAACCATATTGACATTATTTACCTTTGTAAAATAGGGTTATTTCACTTAATAAATTAATTATGGAATTTATTCTTAGGCAATGGGTTTTTTCATCTATTCATGTATATATTTTTAAAAAAATATGATGTTTCATTCTGTTATTAATGTTAAGTACTGCCAACATTTATTACATACTAATCGTGAAATGTTATCTTTACATATTGTCTATGAAATTTTTTTCATCAAGTCTATACAGTGAAATAGTTGTACGTGTCACATTGAAAAAAAGTTTACATCTTTTAGATTGGATGATATATTTTCTTCAAGATTTTTTTCAACATTTAGATTGTCATAGAATCATCTAGCATAAGGAATTTTTTTCAAATTATAGTTTAGAAGAAATACCCATCACATTCTTTTGAAGCTCAATTGGAATGTTCCAAAAACATCATATAAATAATATCCATAATAACATTAGAAAAATTTTCTCATTTGTTTGACGAAAAGATTCTTAAAAAAATATTTTCAATTAAATTAAACAAATTTTTACCATAACATATCAAGGAAGATTTTTATTAATTGAAATTATTAGTTAACATATTTTCCATAAAAATAATTTCAATATGAGGAAAATAAAAAATCTATATAAATTATAGCCATAAAAATTTATAAATTTATAAATTCATTTTTTGTAATATAAAAATAGATAGTTTTATTCAATACAAATAGTAAATATCTCAAAATTTTTTTTGCTTCATATTAATTAAAACAAATACCTTAAAACTATTCATTAAATATTATTTTTTGATTAATTATTATCCTGTTGATATAGTTCTTGAAACAAAAAAACCAAAACATATTAATTCTGTATGAGAACCCACACTGAACCCAAATATCTAGCATCAATGTAAACGGTGTCACATGTACTCAGGTTTGTTATTATTAAAATAGGTTTTCAATTCAACCACTAGTTTAGTCAAATAAAATATTTATAATATTTATAATACTTCATATATTTCACTCAATTATTAGTTCAATCTGTTAATTATAAATGTAAATTTGAGACTTATAGATGAACTGACAATAATACCATTCTAGTTTTACCAACATAGGTTTTTCCTTGTTATACATTGGAATATTCAATAATATATTTCGAATGATAGGGAATGAGAAGACATGAAATTATGAGGTCTAGTGTGCCCGGAATTAATTTCCAAAAAAATATTAAGTTCTTTTTTACTATGCACATGGTGAAATAGGTTTATCAGCTAAACGGTAGCTCAAATCAGAAATATGAGAGAAATGATGCATCTGGAACATGATGTTTTCCATATACATGGTATATGTGTTGTCAGCGTGGGCCCTATGTAGAAAACTTTATCAAACATATTTCTGTAAAATAAAATAAGAGAATTTATTTTTGATTTCTGCTCGAATAACTTCTGAATAGGATCTCATAATCAAATTTTGGGATTGTGATTTAATTTATGACACTTTGTTTACCAGAGGTTCTACATAGTATTTTTTTATACCATAAGATGATATATAAGAGAGGAAGATTCAGGACATTAAGACAAGGTTAGGTATCTAATAAAATAACCATCATCTTCCTCATTCCCCTTTGGTCACTCACAGCAATAGGCCCCTCCACCTTCCTCTTCTATGACAGACAGACGGAAGGCCAAATTAACAAAACAAGGATCCTTCAATCTCCGATCTTGATAGAGAATTCTCCTTGATAATGAACCAGTAGTTTCAAATCGTGGATCTGGCCTCAAAGTGTCGGTGTTTCTACATGAGGTTTGATGATTTGAATTTTCTACCTAGTACAAATGTTTATGCATTGTTTTATTTTGAATCATCTCCAAAGTGATGAAGATCACATACTGAGCATTCTAAAACATTCTTCGGGTCTCTTTTTGGACCTCTAGAGTTTTCATGGTGGTTCACAAATGCTGGGAAGCCCACGATATTTGGTTAGGGTGGCTCTGGCTAGGTGGTGTCGTGGAGGAGGATAGTTGGAGTGTGGCAGGGCGGGGCACTAGGCGGCATCATGGGGAGCGGGGTGGTGGCATGGTTCATTGGGCGGTAGTGTGGGACACACCCAACGGCAGTGTGGCTATATTCTATTGGGGTCAGTAGTCATGACCACGTGCCAACAGAGCAAGCAAGACTCACCAATTCAACCGATCTGGTCCGGTCTAGGTGGTTTGGTCCATCTTTTTTATTAATACCCCTTAACATTCAATTCATTGCTCCATTTTGTGTTCCATCTATAGATACATGACCCTTTCTTCGATGAAAACCATTTGAGTTTACTTTTGGGACACTTTTTGTGTGGGCTCATGACTTGGTGGCATGAAATGTCTTTTTTGAATAATAATAGTAATATAATTATTATTATTTGAAGAATATTTGATCGGATGTATATCATGTGTCTTGTGATTATTTCACATTTCGTTAGTGGTGTTGAGACCATGGATTTTATGAATACATTTTATGACCAATTTTGGGATCTAAAACCAAAATCGGGGTGTGGGACCCAAAATTCCTTGTCTGGGCATTTATGGTGAAAGGATCCATTTTCACCGAGTCACCACTTTTAAAAAACTAAATATTTGGTCCTGTGATTTTTTCTGTGAGGGTTGTAATGGATCTATTAGTTGGATGAGTTTTAGGATTGAAGTGTGGTCCCTACAGGGCCCCATTCGGGCATGTTGTGGTGATATGAACCCTTTTCACCGGTTTCCTTATTATGGCATGTAAATAGTCTATCATGGTTATTTTCCATGTAGAACATGATTTTGGCATCTATTATAGATTATGGGACATGAAGTGTCATGATTAGAGCCTAAAGATTGTAGAGTGGTGCAAAGCCAATGTTGGAGATCAATAGTTCGTGGAGAAAGTTGTTGGGTTAGGTACTCCACTATCTCACCAAGGTGCGGGTTTCCCTTACCAATATTGTAAGGTAGGTACGGGACTCTCCACATAATGGTTGTGGTTTCGTTACATTAAGGTGGTTTCATCCAGTGATGTCACTCCACTGATGGTCTAGGGTTATGGTTTCCCGTGACGTTTGTAGAGTTGGACTGCTCCGCTTTTGTGGCTGGGCGTGGTCTCTCCAATCCCATTTTATGGTTGAGTCGGTACTCTCATTCCATATTGAGGTCTGAGTCCTCAAGCCTCAATGTTGAGATCCCTTGGAATGGGCACTGTCTCGTGTCACGTGAAGTGGTCTCTCATACCGTGGGTGCGGTCTAACATTTCTTGTAGTGGTTCTCCCCTACTGTGGGTGTGGGATCACATTTCTAGCAGTGGTGCTCCCCTACTGTGGTTATGGTATCACATTCCTCTATGTGGTTCTCCCCTAAAATTGTAATGGAATCATGTGTTATGGAGTGGTTCTCCCTACCATGTTAGGGTGTAGGATCACATTTCACATTATGGTACTCTCTTGATGTACTGGGGTGCAGGTACATTCCAATAGAGTAGTTCTCCCCCATTGTTCTGTTGAAATAGGGAAAATTCTCATCAATATGGTACTTCTAATTTTTAATTGGGAGTTAGTGATTCCTCGATATATTGAGGTGTGATCCCCTATAGATATGAGAGGAATATGTTTCTTGGTTAGGTATAGGTTATCGTACTCCCTCGACTATGGGGAAGTGGCTAGGAGTGGTACACTATGGTTCTTTTGAACTTGAATAGGTCGCGGGTCAGTGTTGTAGGAATCAATTGGTTGAGTTCCTTCTGGGATGGTGTGATTGGCTCATTGGTGCTGATTTTCCAATTATTTCCCCCATTAATTTTGTGAGCTATTAGGGAGGGAATGGATTCTTTTATATCTACTAGGTTGATACCTCATGTGATCATTGTTCGTGATCTATTTTAACCTCAAATAATTTAACGTGGACAACCTAGGATCAGGACCTTAAGACTTGATAACAATGATTTGTATATCTGGGTTTTGTTTCAGGGGGTCTCTTGGGAATGTGTTGTTTTTTAACATGATTGGGAAGCCGATTTGACATGTTTGGTGTAGTTGATGATGGACTTGATAAATATTTACTATCACATTTGGCTTCCATTTTACTAGGTTGATTTAGCTGATGCCTAAATGTTACACATTTTTGGGTTATGGGTTTTTGGTCAACCTTCTGAGTATTCATATACTCACTCATGCACGAGATTTTCCCGCCCTTGTCTTATGTCTTGTGCAGACCACAAGTCCTTTCAAATAGTCCTAGTTTAACCCAGAACAATTTGAGTGTAGTAGCTAGATATGCTAGGTTTTTCACCGAATCATGGTTGAGTACCATACTAGGGGTGTTTGAAAATGATTCCCCACATTAGCGAAGGTGGATGCTTTTATGGTTTTTTTGGTGGGACCGGTATTTTCCCTGTCAATACATCTGTTGTACTCTGAATTGAGAATGATTTATTCATGAATTTCATTTTTCTATTTATGTGTATATACATATATTGATTTTTTCATGGATATGTATGTGGGAACATGAAGACAAGTACCATAGTCTGTGGAATATTTGTGTGTGATAGCCTACTCAACAATGGATGCCAGACCCTAGCCTATGGATGTGGGATTGGGGAGTTTGGTTTCGAGACACTTTGGGTCGGGTCATGGCATAGTGGTATTAGAACCATGTTCCAAATTGGGATCATAGTGGTGAGCATGTTTTGGGATGTATAGAATCAGTGATAGGATGCTTTGAGTTTAGATTTCAGGCTAGGGACTGCAGTGACGGTATGGGTGGCCAATATATTCCCACAATAAGACTCTAATAACCTATCTTTTGACATAGTATATTAGGACACATACCATAGGAGAATAGTGGTACATGCATCAAATTGTATTTAGTTTTGGGGTTTTCCTATCGTTTTTAGTCAAATCCCTATATATGCTCTTTGACCATGGTGCCACATGAATTTTTTCCAGATGTTTCCATGACAACAGATTTAATGGGTTCCATAGAATGGTTTTCTATACAACCAAATACATGAAACAGTCACCTTGTAGATGATGGGTCATGATGCAGGTTCTCTTTCGCTTTTGTAGCTGGTGGAGTGACCACCCTTCGGGAAGCGTGTAGATCCGACAACGAGGGCTCAGGTGGATACATCATGTTTGACCAAGCCATGGATTGATTTTTTGGAATTGTGTTGTTTGTCATTGATTAAAATACATGAATAAAAGTCATCCTTCCCCCACAAAGACACTTTATTGATGCGATGAAAACCACGCAGGTAAGTATGTGCTGCCCAAAGCTGAAAATATCTAGGTTCGGTGGTGGTGTTCCTTTGACTATTGTACACAAGTCATAGAAATGTGTTGGTAAATGAGGAACCGACACGACCTATTATGAGTATTTGGGAAGGTAAGTACAGTTCATTAGTTCCCACCTATGCTCGACATTAGTTTGTATGTGGGACACTCAAGGAGGTTATGGTGTGGTTCGTTGTGGATTCCAATTCATAGGATGGATGCACACTTCCCCAGTAAAACATGTCATTGAGTAGTGATCTAAAACTATGCAGGGGGGCCAATGATTCCTAATGCTCATTATGTTGATGTAAGGTGAATGAGTTCCATTTACATATGAGTTTGAGGTCTATTCCATGCGTTAGTGGTGGTATCGTAAGGGAATTTAAGACCTAATGTCTATGATGGAGAAACATTATTTTGTCTCATTATGGAGGAAATGTTTCTTGTTAGGTGTTTATTTTTTTTGAGGTCTCACATTTAGGGATTTCTATTTGGATTTTTTGTAATGGATGTTCCTTAATTTAGGGATTACATCAACCTTATATTGTTTGGAATTGGCACTACTCATTGGGTGAGATGTGGTGCTGATGTGGTATTTCCTTAGTATCATGATGGGGTATTAACAAACTTATCGGAGCTAGTTGTGGCATGTTAGAGCTCGTTCGGGGAGGATGTAGTCTAAAAAGTGTGGACATGTGTGTCCTGTGATGAGGTATGGTGTTCTGTTGGATCTTTTCAAGGGATCAAAACGTTATATGGGGTTTAGGATACACCTTAGTTTTTTAAACACTCTCATTCATTTCTAGTGTTGTGGTTGTTCTTTGTTCATGTTTTTTAAAATCCAAGAACCATTAGTGAGTATGATGGTTTGGGTGTCCTAGTAGAGTGTTCTGTTTCATTCCCTCGATCCTAGAATTTTATTTTTTGGGGATGAAAAGACATAAGGTGCGGAAGATATAGGTAATCAGGTTTTCCCTATCACACATTAGAATATTTCAACATATATTTACAGATCTCGGCACTGGGATGAAATTAATTTCCATGACTCGGTGTGCCCCAAATTAATTTTATAAAAATATAATGTACTTTTTTACTATAAACATTTCAAAACTTCATTATCTCATAAATGGTAGAACATATTAGAAATATGAGGGTACACCTAAGTCTGGAATGTTTCGTTTACCCTAGGCGGGGTATATGTTTTTTCGTCATGATCCTATAATAGAAAATGTTATTGTGGGTGTATCCATAAATAAATTAAATTTTTTATTTTTGGGCATTGTCTGGAATAATATCTTAACAGAGTATTGGGTTAAATATTTGATACCATGGTGGAGTTCAGAACGTCGTTTTAACCCTAGGTGTAAAATAATATTTGTTGGTTCTAGATGTCAGATCAGAGGAGAGGTGAAGTCAGGACGTTATGTAGATGTTAGGGATTTAATAAATAATCCCACATCTCCCTCCTTCCCCTTTGGTAACATGTAGAAATATCCCCCTACTACTTCCTCTTCTAATATGGATGAACCAAAGTCCAAATCAATGAAATGAAGCATAATGGTTCTTCTATCATAATGGCTTAAGTTGCGGGATCAAGAAAATTCAGTTTTGGAGCTAAGATATAGCCTTGATGCATCAATGATTATCCAAAATGTAGTTGTATTTGACTATTACTCCTGATAACCTTGTTAATTTACTATTTTTGTGTTAATTTTCATGGTATATATGTATATGACATCCTGATCTTTCTAAAACAGGTCTCAGATCTGTTGTTGGACTAGTAGTGTTTTCTTGGTGGTCCGCAGAATCTGAGTGACATGTGGGTTATGGCGAAGGTGACTCCATCAAGGTATTGGAGTAGAAGAGGCCGGTTGGACCAAGGAGTAATGTGGTTCCAGGCATTGGAGTGGGCCACGTTGGGCGGTTCTGTGGCTGGAAACCAATGGCACTAGCAGTCATGGCTGCGAGCTAGCTAAGTGAGGCAGACCTGCTGGTCTAGGTGCTTCGGGTCAGAGTTCTATTATAAAAAATCATGAAACATGTAATTGTGGGGGTCTATATTGCATTAATTCTATGGAAACACAACCCTTTATTAAAGGTGCACCCTTTAATGCCGCTATGGGGTAGTTTTTTATAGGCTCATGACTTTGTGGCATGAAACATACATATATAAAAATTATAATATTTTTATTATTATTTGGTGAACATTCGATCAGATGTATCTCCTATGTATGATATCTGTTTAAGGTTCTATAAGTGGAATTGAGATCCCATATTTCAAGCATATATTTTATAATCTATTTCGAGAGTTGAAACTGAAATTGAGGTGTGGGCCCCATGAGGCATGCTCCGGGTGTTTGCAGTGAATGGTGGTGTTTACACTCACTGTCCATTTCAGATGAATGAGTGGTCAATACCATGTGTTTTTCATGAGGTTAAAAATTTTCTAATCTATCCGATGTTTTTCATTATAAATGTGTGGGACTCACAAGGTCTCTTTCAGGCATGTTGAGGTGAAAATCACCAATTTCTTTGGTTTCCTGATTTTGGCACGTAAATTGCCTATCATGTGATCTTTTTCATATATAACATGATGGTGGCTACTTTTAATTATCATGGTATATGAGGTTGAATGAATTGATCTAGATTCTTCTGGAGTGGATCTTGGCCGATGTTGGAGATCGATTGTTCGTGAAGAGATTAGATGGGTTTTGTACCCAACTATGGCACAAGGGCGTGGGTCTCCCATACCTCTTGGCTTAGGTAGATATCTGACTCCTCAAATTGTGGGTGTGGGTTTGTTAAAATTGGGTTGTCTCCTCAAAGGTTATAATTACCCTATGGGTGCAGGATCACATTAATAGAAGTTTTTCTCCCTTACTTTGGGTGTGGGATCATGTTTCTCATCGTGGTTCTCCCATAAAATGAGTGCATTCTCTTGTTTCTTGCAGTGGTTATATCCTATACTTTGTGCAGGCTCAAGTTCCTTAGACTGGTTCTCCCCTACCATGGGTGTGGGATCATTTTTTATGAAGTGGTTATCCATATTTTTTAAGGTTTTGGGATCACATATCATATGGTGGTACTCCCCTAATGTACCAAGGTGTGGTTTCACGCCAACAGAGTAGTGCTCTATCATTCTTGAGATTCATCAGCGAGCATGATGCTTAAAATGGTATGTGTGATTCCTAGTTAGGTGTTAAAGCTCACTTTAAATATTGAGGTGTTGTATTATCCAGAAAGTTGTGTATGAGGTTTTATTATTGGGTTTAGGAGCAACTAATCCCTCATCTATGGGGCAGTGGTGAGGATAAGGACTCTCTATGGTTCTTTTGACCCTACACAAAGTGTAAGTTAGTGTTGATGGTATCACTCTGCTCAGTTCCATCTCTGATTGTTTGGATGGCTCATAGACTTCTAGTTTACGATACTTTTCCCATTAGTATTATGATCTATTGGGGAAATATTTACTTTTTGGATAACTATGAGGTCGATACCTCATTATACCATTGTTAGTGTGGTGTTATAATGTTGAGTTTCTTTTCATGGAATGTAAATGGTCGGAACCATGAGACTTGTAATAGAGTTGATTATAAATTGGTTTTTCTAGGATTCCTGGTGGAATGTTTCATTTTGTTGTCTTTCCCTGGAATTCAAGATGTCTTTCTGGGTGTATATGAGGATAGTATCGATAGGGAGTTCCTCTCTCAGTTGGGTTCCCTCTGGATGGGTGAAGTTAACTGATGCCAAAATGTTTCTCCTTTTTTTGGTCTGGGGTTTTTGGGTTCATACTAGGAATTATTATTCTCACCCATGCATGGGATTCTCCCAAAAATGTCATGTGTTTTTTCCATATTGTAGGTCCTTCTATGGAGTCCTAATAAGACTTATTGTATATAGCTTAATAGATTTACTGGTAATAGTTTTCACTAGAGCATGGATGAGGAACATACCGGTGAGTATTTGACATTGATCCCCTCCTTTATATTAGGTGGATTTTTTTAGTTTTCTTTTGGTGTGACATTTATATTCCCTTCTATACTTCTTATGTACTATAGTTTTGGTATAGATGTTTACATACATTTTAGTTTACAGTTTTTTTGTGTATATATCTCTGCACAGTTTCAGGGACGTGTGTGTGGGTTTGTGGGTGTACATGTACTTGATTCTATGTACTCCTTCAGTGTGATATCCTTCTTGGTGTTGGACACTTGCCCCTGGCCTATGGAGGTGGGATTGGTGAGTCAAAGCTCGATCCCCATTGGGTCGGGTGGGGACACATGTATAAGAATGAATTTTATTTAAAAATCAATTTTAGTTTTTTCCAAATATATCATCTATTCCATTATCATGAGTTAATCAAATGAACCTTTTTAAAATATATATATGACCTAAGAACATGTTATTGATTCAAGAAATTAATTTTTTATAATTTATTATGTTGTCAACTATTACTCGGAGTTCTCACTATGACATCCAAATATTTAATGCTATCTTAATTTGTAATAGAATGATGAAATATATTATCTATAAGATCTATGAAAATATTGTAATGGTATCAATAAAATTATTATTTTTATATTGTAAGAAAAATTTTAATCAAATAATCACTGGAAATGATTTATTCCCAAATATAAAATCAAAGGATGTATTCAGAACATTAAAATATATTAGACAGATATAGTGATATACTATGATTATAATTAGTATAACAATTGGATATTAACGTTGATATAATAAATGTGGTCCAAATTTTTTATTAAGGATACTTATTATATTTTATCACCAAGTTATTCCTTCGAGATTCAATGTATCAAAAAAGAAATATAACTTCATTTATAAAAAATAGAAGTAGTGCCAAAGACAATGAGATGTATTATAAACAAACCATTTCCCTTAATATATTCGATTTGAATTCATAATTTAGTTAATTTTATATAATTAATATGTTATGTTCATAAAAATAGTAATTTGTCCTATTATAATTTCATTACATATTAAAACTTCCCTATCTAATGTATATCAAGTAAAATTGCCAGGAAATTATTTTTGGTCATTTTCCAAGACAAGAAGAATATTATCCCCTAATAATCCCACTAAAATATCTCGTTATAAATTTAGAAATAATAAAATATTATTTATATTTTATAATAATGGATCACCACATTGTTAAGGTTCTCTTATATCCTAAATCATTATTCAAATACAAAGGGTTTTAAATATTTCTTTAGTTGTGTATAAGATTCTCATATGAACATGGTAGATTGAAAAAAATCATAACATAAAGTGATATAGGGATATTATATCTAATAAATCATTATAAATATAAGATAAAAGTACAATAAAACATTAAATTATCAGTATTTTACAACATTATTTGGTATGTAAATTATATATAAAAAATTATTCAATATATTTAGGTTATCCATGATATTTTTCAATTGGATGAGTGCCTCTCAAAACATAAAAAAAATACTCTTTGGGATTATTGTTTCCCCTATGCAATATAAAATGAGTCAATCCATCATTCAATATGAAAAAAAGATTGATATATTTTTTATGTAGTGGAACAAACTATACAACCATAATGTTGTGGATTCCTAAAGAGCCATTACAAGGCAATAATCCAACCACAATTATAATATGTAATACGTGTTTATGAAAATGTATGGGGAATATTTTAATTTCAACATTTTATTATGAAAAATTATCTATGTGTAGATTATGGTATATAAAAATTAGAAATTAGATCAATCCTTCACATTCTCCACACATAACATTCCTTACATACCATACTAAATTGAGAATGGACTTCGGAAACCTCCTCCTATAACATGATTAGTATCCGTGCATATCATTAATTATATTTATAATGTAGATGTCACTTCATTATTGAAAAAATTATTATTTAATTTTTTTAATTATATAAATATATATCAATGAATATCATGTCATAATATTTCACCAAATTGATTATCTTTTGCTGTAACATTTTAAGAAAATCATAGGGGCATTAAAAAACTCACTAAAATAGGTAAGAAACTCCATCACATTTGATCCCCTTATGGATATTACTATAGAAATAATTAGGAACATGTATATTATGTAAATGTAATTATTTAATGAATATATACTAGAAAAAATTCTTGGTTAAACATTCACACTAATTTGAATTTACTTTGAATTTTATATTTCTCTAATCAAATCCTCAAAATAGTCCTGGTTAAATATCGCCATTGAAGTATAATGAATCTATAAAAAATATAAAATTTACTCAAACATATTCTACCATCGATAATATATTTATGTTCATTTATCACAATGAAAATTATGTTAGTTAAATTAATTAAAAATCTAATATCATTCCACATATTAATATAAATTCATATATGGATTTTATCATAAATCCTAGAATATATTTATGGTTTCATAATCACATCCTGTTATAGAATGAATTTATACAACCTCAGATGTTGAATTTGGATTTTTAATGATACAAAAAATTGTGTTATGAATCATTCAATCTATGAAAGGAATAACCACACCCGAAAAAATATTTGAATCAGCAATTGAAAACCAATACATTTCTATCATTGTGGAACAATAAAGTGGAAGAAAACTCAAAATGGACAACAAATGAATTATTGTGGTATAAAAAAATAATCATTCCGAATGAAATTTAGAAATATTATAAAATAACCAGGGGAATTATTACATAGGTACATGATTACAAATTTTAAATGAATTATATAGGATAAATAATAATAAACATTTCTATGGAATTACTTGCGGGGGAGATGTCCAAGACCTTTAGAAAGACTCTAGATGGATTATTGGAAGAGGTGATATAAATTTATGTAGTTTTAATTATGTGGGAGAGGACTTGGGATATGCTTGATGTCCCACCATAGATTTGATCTTCAAGAACTAATGTGATCACTCTTACTTCTTGTGGTCCATCCTTACCCCCACATCAAAACCTGTTTTCTACAGTATCATTATGGGGAATTTTTTTATTTAATTATTCCTTAGGAGAATCTCATCTAGATATTTCTTATCTAAATCTTATTTGAACTTGTAGTAGTTAGTACTCATGAGTGATCCTTGGAGAAAAGAAATATGGTATGAGGTTATTCTTTTGATGTATAATTTTCTAGTTTGGAGAGTGTGTAAATATTATATACTAATGTGTGTGATATTTAAATGGAAAGTTGTTCATATTTTCACCAAATTATTTGGTTGTTTGTCCCCAAAAGAAAAACCCACAACGCACTAATTATTACATAGTAACTTGGGAAGTCACATGTGGGATGAGTAGGGGATTTCAATGGCATCCTAAGTGAAGAAACATCGCCTTGCGACTTCTTGAAGGGATGTTTTGGCAACCCATGTGTGTGTCATATAGGGGAGTAGGTTTAGTGAATTCTTTTCATGGATGTCATTTGGACTATCTAGAAAGGATATAATCGAGCTCACAAGGATTTTATTTATCATTTTGTAGTCAATTTGGTTGTTAAAGAAGAATCCCTCATGAAATACATTATAGAAAATTTGAAAAATAATTATAATTCCATATACTTTTGAAACTTTCTTCATGTATGTTTACCCCAAAAGGTGACTAGTGTGCAATAGCGTGCGACTAGGGTGCGATGGAATCCTCCCATACATGGAATTAAAATAAACATTGATGCTACATAGAGTTAGGGTAATATTCAAGGAAGGGAATATATGGAATTCCAATAGCTTGATTATTTATTCATTTAAAGCATCTTATTGGGAGGTAGAATTCTTAATGCTGGAAGAAAAATACACTATCAATTGATGCAAGTTATGAGGCTCCTTGAAAATTCCCCTAGAATCGGTGGAAACTGATAAAAATACCATCTAGAGCACTATCAAAGTCCCCTCTACCTCTTTGTGGAAAATTAGTTATTTGATATTTATGTGTATGTCCCTCATATCGAATGGAAATTACATCCTCCAGACGTTGCGATAAGGTAATTGAATTGTTGATTTGTTTGCTTATAAAGCCTCCCTGGAAACCCCCCTCACGGAATTTATCACTCTTTGATCCCTCACCCAAGGTAGCACTGATTTTATTTTAGGTGATACACTTTGGTTTAATTTTTACAGACGTTCATGATTATATTGCTTCCATTTACATCCCATTTTAGTTTCATTTTTACCTTCGGATTGGAAAAATAACAATGGTTGATTGGAATTCCCCCTACAGTAATTAAAATTACTCCATTCCCATATAAATTACAACAACCATAAATTTATTGATAATCTATATAGTGAAATTCAAATTCTTTTTGTTATACTGCTATCCACTCCGTATGGTAATCCATTTATTTATTGAGGTGACTATTAATCATCAGTTGAAAATGCTAACTCCATTTAAAATATTTATTTATAAGTACAAATTTATATATCTCATTTGTCGACCTGTATCACACTAATAGAATTCTATTTCTTCTACTAAATGAGAGAATTTATTTCTATAATTCAATTACACTATTTTAGTAATTATTGTTATTAAATTAATCCTTTTAGATAATTTTTAAAAAATAATGAAAAATATTATTATATTAAACCAAGTAATAAAACACATGATAAATTATTTTATATAATTCCAAAATTTCCCTATTTACATTAAATGGCCATTATTCTTTTATTATAGTGTCTTCCTTCTGGATCCTTTAACAACCAGTCACCCATGTCCCACTAAAGACCAAAACCACCCATATGTTTCTATAATATAACCATTGTAACCTTCTTATCTATATTATAAATACCATTTATGACATATATATCCTACATTGGGTCCTAGAGAGTATTCTTAACAATGTTTTACTTGATCTAAAATTTTTTCAACATAGGGTGAAGAACATGGTTTCTTTATAGATAAATAATTCTCTAAATATCATTAAAACCGATTTTTTTATAACTCATATTAATTCAATCAATAATCACTTAAAAAGAATAAATTGGCTACCAGTATCCATAATTTCAATTTACCCAGACAATTGTTTTTAACAATGTCACTATATTATGTTGTTGATATAGAAAAATTAAAAAATCACTATATATGTGTCCAAAAATAAAGTTGTTCTCTTCCATGTGTGTTATTATCATCCATATTCTTTATACAAAATTGAAAAGAAAAGTCCACATATTCTAATAATTTAAAAACCATTTTTCAATGCCTTGATATATTAATGTAATATCTTTAAATCTTTATAGTACTCCATGATAGTATTTCCAATGTATATTATAAATACTACCATAGTATTATTAATTTTTGGCCTTGTAAAAAAAAATTTAGGATCAAGATTCACACAACTAATAAATTTGTTATTAATTCTATGTAGATAGATTCATATTCACTTTTATGTGTAGTATCCTTGTATAATATAACATAATAAAATAAGGTTTCACTATTGGTTTTCAATCGCTCAATTAAAATATATTAAAAACATTACATACATAATCATGCAAGGAAATAAATGTTATAGTCATCATAACCCATAAAATATGTATAAAACTATTTTCATGAACTATGAACATTTATCATTAAAATTATTGAAAACTGTGTTCTAATTTTTCCAACCATTCAATAAAAATTATAACTATGATATTTTCATACATATAATGAATGAAAATTTAAAAATAATCACCATTAGAAACATTCCCATAGTATTAATGATATATAATTCATTTGATGAACTTCCATTCATTCTCAATGGAACAGGTCTTCAGGTTCCCTTAACATAGTACATACATAAAAACATACAAACTCAAACTATTTCTACACATCAAAACTATCATTATAGTCTTAAAAAAATCCTTATAAAACAAATCTATAGATATCATCCTAGAAATTACAAAAAAAATAATACATCCATGGATTTCAAATTTTCATAAAATTAGAAATTCTATTTAAAAAATATGATAAAATTTAAAATGCACATTTATTTTAAAATTTAGGAAAATATCCACATAAAATTAATCACTTCATTTGATTCAAATTCATTGAGTACAAGTATTATTTCATATCATTTACAATGATTTATTAAATATTTCATCAAGATAAAATACTTGTTTGTAAATTATCTTCTCCCTATATAAATTTATTTAGCTCCCAAGCTTCATATATATGAATTTAGTACATATCCTCCTTCTAATATCACTACCACAACATTGCATATCATAAGAATATCAATTATTTTGGAACATTATGGTATATATAATTTATAAGAAATAGAATTCCCATTATGTATTAAAAAATATACTTTTGTTATCATAACATCGTAAAATATTATCACATATGGTTTTGTTCATTCCAAGACACATATTTCAAAACAAATCCGTGGAATTATATAATATTAGACAATTCAAGTACAACGGATATTTTATATTTGAATGAATATTTTTACAATTTTCTCAAATTATTCCCTCTAAAATATAGACATATATAATACTCAATTAATTTACAAACACTAGACATCCATTCAAATTAAATTGTATATGATTTATTTATTTCCACCCTATATAAATCACCTAAAAAGATCAAATCCTTGAACAATATCTCTTTATTAGTGTTGAAATTTTAATTTAATTAAAACCTTTCATAAATTGTTATCTCGGATCCAAAAATCATCACATATTTCTTCAACAACTGAAAAATAACATTTACTAAATTATATCATCTATATTTAATAGATCGTTTTCATTGAAAATGATATAGGTGGTACTTCAAATAAAATTATGGTGGGACATATCAGTCAATATTCTAGTCTATAGTTCCTTGGGAAATTTTTAACACTTTAGTTTAAAATTACATTCATACTTATGATAAGCTATATAGTTAATATAATCATCCTGAATCACATATAGAAAACTGAATTTTATCCTGATAAACTCAGATATCTATTTTAATAGTTTTTTCATTTTCCCCATATTATCATTCTTCTATTATGTCTATTGAAATAGATGAAACATTCTGATTCATCTTAAGGAAAAAAATTTCCTATATTTTAAAATCCATAATATCAATTTTGTGTATTCATATACCAATCAAGATCCACATATACTTTTCAAATTTTTTACAATTGAGTAATACTAAAAATTCAATGTTCTAAAATAGGTTTTCATATTCTACATTTCATATATAAAATATCAATATTTATTAAATGATTCATCCTCTAAATCTGAGGCTACCACCATAGATCATTGTGTCATATTCCACAGATAATTAATTATTTTCAAACATAACCCTACATCATCAATCTTCTAAATAATTTAAAAATGTTTGATATTCAAAAGGTTCTATAAGATATCATTTCATCTTATAATCATTGACATCACATTTCAAAACAATATCGAGAACATATTAATGGTCATGATAAACAATTAAAACCCTTATAGATAACTATTTTTATATATATAATTTCATAGATTATTAATGGTATAATTCCCTGTATTAATATACTCACAAAAAAATTTATTTCTCAATACATAGAATCAAATATTAATCTTTATAGTTTTACTACATTTAGATGAACTATAATAATATATTCTTCAATTTACATGTATTTTATAATAGAGTATCTATGATTTTTTCCATTATATTTTTCCTTCTTGTTCAATTATTATGATTGACTAGTTTTTTATATCCCTTTGTTATTTTAATATCACTATTGTTTTGATTTTTCCTTTTCCATTGAGTGGAAGATCCTATATCATCCACACTAAACTCAGTTCTGAGAGAACCAAATATTCCACTTAATCAAATATTTTTCTTTATAATCTAATCATGGACATCATTTAACCTCAATCCATCATGCTACTATATCGATTCAAATAATTAACCATCAAATACCATGATTTTTAATGTAATTCAAGAATAAAGAACGTGAAACATTCAATCTATTAGACTTAAATTGACTTTGAACCAAATTAATGAAAATGTCTGGATAAGACACCAACATTCCTTTATACATATTCATTCCAAAAATTAAGTAAATCAAAGACATTATTTACCTATTATGGAATTCTTGTATTCTTATTCTTGCATAGAGATAATCATAGTAGTATAAATACAACCCGGATTTTGATGTTCACATTCCAAGAAAACAACATATTGATAACACTTATATATTCATATTCAAACAATTTATACTATATTATTTTTAATGTTTCTATATTAATATATATCAAAATAATATTGATTTCTCAATGAAATAGATAATCTAATACTTTAATATTCTAGAATCTAAAATTTGGATCAATTAGTTTATATAAATTATTCCTAATTTTAACTTCATTTATTCATATTAGACACTCCCACAAGATTGTAAAAACATAATGGATGCTTAAAAACACATTCTATATGTCTCTATGTTCAATATTCTATGTAATATTAGATAAAACATAATTTTTAATCAAATAATATAACTCGTTATGAAGTAACAATGGATTCTGTTCTACAACCCCATAATCTCTAGACAACATCTGTAACATCAAATAGAAATAATAATTTTTGATGTTCTGAAATTAATTGTTCCATAGATTAGTTTATTTTAACAATTAATCATCTCACCCTATCCCCATAATAATTTCCCTAGGAAGACACCCAACCCAATCTTACAATGGAAATATAAAAATAAAAATAAACACTCTACATAGATCATTATAAATTTTCATGCAATTGAAAAAGTAACCAACCACATGAAACACTATACATTTTTTTAAAAATAAGTAAATTTATCACATTTATACAAATGAAAAAATTTATGAACAATACACATAATAAACATAAATAAAATTTCTAATCATCCTAATGTAATGAAAATTTAACAATATATATATTTGTGACCACTTTATTCTATCTATATACGATCTCTACAAAAACCATCTGATTCTATTAGTTTCACCACTATTTTATGTTTTTGGAAATCTATCAATCAATAATGGTTATAATAAGCTACGTAATTAATTCCTTTACTCTACTCGAAATCATATTGATAGTGTCAATATGGTGAACTCATATGTTTTCCTTTCCCATACATTCAGAAAAATGTTGATGCAACTACCTCAAGATTTTGAAATTTTTATTTCATCTATAGCAGTTTTTAATAATATT
The DNA here is from genome assembly GCA_963277665.1 of Viscum album. Lineage (NCBI taxonomy): Eukaryota > Viridiplantae > Streptophyta > Magnoliopsida > Santalales > Viscaceae > Viscum > Viscum album. Next base: position 1,061,338,744 of record OY728133.1, read on the forward strand.
TCCCAAATCACTCCTTCAAAATATTATGAATTAAATCTAGAAAATAAATTTAAAATATGGATGAAAAAGATAGTCCTACATATGTTGTATATAGAGGTAATTTTTTTTCAATATATGGCATTATCTATTGAACCATCATCTGTATTTTAATGTTCTCATCACTAATAGATTTATCAATAAACTTTTGAAATTAAAATATATTTTTAAAATATATCAAAATATGTATTATAATATAGCTGAAGTCCCAGATCTATGAAATGAAATAGTCATACACTAATGAATCAAGATGTCATCTAAAAAAAATTTACAATTCAAATTAAAAAAAATCATAAATATTTTATTAAACAAATTTATAATATATAATAAATTTATCTATCACAATCCCACCGCCAATAGTGCACCCCTTCAAGGTTGGAAATGGAAGAAAAAATATAATGAAACCTATGTCCCACCTTTAGTAGGCCCCGGGATGGCATCTAGAACTAAGGATATATTAAACACATAGATGGGAGACATTACCCTCAATGGTAAGACATGAGAATTAGAGAGAAAAAAGATATAAAACCAAAAAATCATGCTCAGACCCCAATGTAATAGAAACCCATGTGCACATATGTAATGTCATACAAGAACTACTACAATGGGAATGGAAACAACAAGTACCAAAATAATGTAAAAGGATAGTAACCATGAAGCCAAAACAGCTCCTAAAAACCCCTAGCTACTATTAACCAGCCTAATATCCATCCTTCTCCAACTAACTTGAAAAATAGATTATATAATTTAAGGTGAGAAAATTAGTATACTCAATAAGATCCTCCTCATAGCCTCTCATGTAAATGTTATGGGAGCATGAAAAATCAACATAAACAATTACTGAAACTAACTCATCAACTAAATAGGTAAACAATTTTCCTACACTCATCAAGGATACTCTCAACATATATCTCATAAAATATGATAATATAATACAAAATACCAAAGGTATCCTACTACAACTTCCCCACTAGTTTTGTTGGCTCACCCAAACATTTCACATCCTTTGAGTCACTCTTCAAAACGGCTATACTAAAGAAACCTAGGGGAAACATGAAAACACTCACCCCATGTAACACACCACAACATCCACATAACCAAACGTAACTAGGTAGTTTCTTAGAGACCCCAAAACCCACATATCATGTATCAAAAATCAGTTATTATACCTCAATCCATCATAGATGATACACCGAGTAAGGATACTCCATTTATCACAAACTATACAAGTTATTGATATAGTATAACTTAAGAAACAATATTGATAATATATAAATGTGAAATAACCAAAATCCATGAACACTTATAAGAGGAAAACTAATCTTCGTGCATACTATTAAAATTGACTACTAAGAGAAGAGTGTTGGTTCAAAGGGAGTAGTTAGCCATCTGTCCTCCCACCATTATATTGGACAAAATAGCATCAGTGATTTGAATCATTGGTGTTCCAGTTTCCCTATACAATATGGTGGATTAGATTATAGAAATGAAAAAACTAATTGATATAATATATCTCACAAGAAAACTATGGGTAACTCCTACCCTCAGGCTCAATTGTAGTTAACATATCTTAGACTCTCGGCTACCACTGTTATGACTAGATATCATATAAGAATAAAACAATTTATAGATCAATAAAAAGTAATATTATCTATTTCTTTTAGTTTAAAAATATGTTAATTAATTCTATAACTGTTAAAAAAACCCTTATAAAATTACACAAAACATTAAATTAGCATTCCATCAATAATCCATGCCCTATAGACATAAGAAAATTGAGTCTACAGTTTCTCAAAAATATATCCGCAACCCTGCATCCCAGCAAGCACTAACCCCATGGGTTAAAAATTTATTCATTCATTTATTAATGACATTTCAACTTTCCATATTTATTTGTGTAATAGGTAAACATTCTAATCCACCATACTTGTGGGGATAAACATAGTGAGAATATGATCTACATGTTGATTATTTTCCACCTATAAAATGAGCATAGACCCATCCATCCATTAGAATCTAATCAAAGAAATCATGTGTCACACCCCACGTGTCTTTTCTACTTTTAGAAGGGGGTATGAAAAACTGTCTAATTCAAGCATTGGGGAGTGTAAATGTGATAATCCTAAAATATATAAAACAGGTATCTATCTTTCATATAAATGGGTAATCTCAGCTTCAGTCCATTTCTCAACTAAGGTGTCCTCCCCTACACCTATATGCATTAACTGAGGCATCTTTCCACTCGTCACATAAAGTGATTCCACAACCACTGGGCCTCCCTACCCCCACATACCACAAAAACCCTTCAAGGCTTATATATACCAAGATAATCGTTCGTCCAGGACTCCCTACCGAAAATACCAAATGTCTCGTATCCATAGAATATCAAAATCAGGAGGAACAAACATAGTAGTATGATCTTGATCTCAATAAAAGGAATCCATAATTTACTCACAATGATCTCTCATAGTTCCTATGCATATGGAATATGGAATTTACAATTAAACAAGTATAATATACTCTATTAGTCCTTAAATTTGTCAAACAAATTGTTATTTATTCCATCTTTAATTAACCGATTCATTATTCACATACTTCAAATAGGTGAAACCTAAGAAACAATATATCACAATATATAAAAATTAATCAAAAAAATAATTTAACATGCCTTATAAACTGTTATCAAAAGTCTTTAACATGCCTTAGGTTCATAAAAATTCAATTAAACATGAACATCTACACGGATTTGATTATCATCAAATTACAATAGCAACCATATTAATTAACATTCCTCTTCAAACATTTGGGCAATTAATTATCAATAAATTTAGTATTTATGTTCCTTACCAATTTTCATAAAGAGAAACGTGATACTGTATTAAAGTGATATATATCCCACTATCTAGAAATATAAAAGGAAAAACATTATCTTAGTATAAAGATACATCATTTCTATCTGATGGATACAAATTCTTTACTAAAATTCAAATAATTGTTATATCAATTTCTTTGAAATCCAAAGGGGTAATTCATTATATATCTATAGTTTCACATAAATAAAAAATGGATCAATGAATACACTAGCTCAAGAAGCCTTAAAAAATCGTTTCCCAAGAACAAACCATGTAATAGATCTTGATCACCTATCATGTAATGATTGAATCCACCAGAGGATTCCATGACACCACCACAACAACATCAATAGAAAAAAACACCATTTTTAAAATGGAGATCACATATCATCACATTGAAAAGAGAAACAAGAAAAAATAGATCGATGAAGCCACATGATGGAGGTAGATAATTTATTTTATCTAAGATAGATTACTAAATATCAAAGGATGGATCTAGGGATTGTTCCTTGATGAATGAATCCCCAAAAAAATAAAGATATGTTTGATGAGATTCCAAGGGTCAAGGGAGATCATCTGTAGTTCAAGGTTTTTGAAAACCTGAGAAGCTAAACTATTTTAAAATATTACTTAATATAACGATCCATAAATTACATACATTGTTATTAATTCAGAATTGAATTATACTTATTACAACATATCACAATACCTTGATAGGACCGTATAGGTATAGTGTCTTTAGAAACTGGGAAACATAAATATAGAATCTACATTGTCTCCCATTTATTTCATCGTATCTACAGTCCATTTTGAAATATCCTACTTAATACACTTATTCCCGACCTAGGGAAAAGAAAACATACAAAAGGGTGAGATCAAATTCTCATTAAGGGTAAAGAAATGAAATATCAATCATATCATATTCATAAGAATATAACATTTTGAAAATCATTACCTGCAAAAGTGATCATAATATCATAACATGGGATAAATCATAGTAGTGAAATGTAATCCCAATAATCATAACATAAAACATGAATCTTTGTGGCATACACATATAATCATAGAAAATAATTTCTTATTTGTCAAGACTCATTTCCAAGACTATCACAGTGCATAAAATCCATTTATGAACTGAGTTCACTCCTCATTCCACTCATGTATCACTGAACCAGATTAACTTGTCGTTCCATACATGTCTATCTACTGTGATATAAATCTTTACCCAATGCATTAGAGGGAGATATAGGTCCCACCCATCTCATAATGAAACCATTCTTATGTGTTCCACAAAATCATAAATCTTATATCATAGAATAACACATGTAATAAAAATGGGATTCTTAAACATCATGCCATCATAACATAAACCATATAAGATCAAAATACTTCATAAAAATAATTCCATCATAACATAATCAAATCAATTTATAAATAGTGATAGAAATATAACCCTATATTATCTTAGATGGAAAATAATTTTGATAAAACACTTGAACTCCATTCTTGAAGAAAATAACCTTTCTACATCAAAATCATTTTTCCTTTCTTAACATTTTATACAATTTTAAACTAAAATAAGTTAATTAAAAATAATCTTGAAAACTTGTAAAGGATGTTTCATGGAAATAATTTACTATGAAATAATAAAAACTTATACATGTACTATAAGTTAAAAAGCATTCTTCTTGTACTTTGGCCAGAAAAGTCAAAAAGTATCTCCTACTGAAAATGAAAAATGATTCCTTTCATATCTTTTACTAAAAATTCACCAATAGGTAAAATTGTATATAAATTTTTTTATGAGGATAGAAATAATATTACTTATTGAGGATACATGGATGTGGATGATAAATATTCCCTAGTAAATTCTGAAGTATGAACAATCTCGAATTAAAATGTGATTGTGTGATTTTCCATTACCTTAGGTCCGATATGTTTCATACGTATCTGATCCTCCAGTATAATGATTTAAATAATGTCATTTACTTATTACAGAATCATATTCATTGTTATGGTATCATATATGGTCATATTATTATATTCTTATTAGTAATATTTCATTGCTACATGTTATTCAGGTCTTCATTGCTTTATGTTCTTATGCATGTTTTGTCACATAAATTCTTATTCCTCTTTTTAGGTTATGGTTATCTTATTTAAGGAATATTATTAGTGTAATATATATCATATTTATTCATTAAATTCATTAAATTCATTTATATAATCATTATTCAATGAATATCATGTAGAATGAGTCACATCACATCGTGGAGACGGTATGACGTACGTACGCACGAGTGATGATATCATTATTTTGATATTAAAATTGTATATAATTGGATGTTATATCATATATAAAGAATAATAATAATGTTATATATATTATTTATATCATTTATACTCATTATCATACCCATCCAAGTGATGAAATGTTTGAATAATATACTACACCACGACATGGAGACGGTAAGCTGTACGTACACACGTGTGGTGACATTTTCATTCATAGGATGCATAGAATAACTAATATTGTTGTAACATTTATAATAAAATGGAAGTATATAGAAGATACTGGAGTTATTATTTTAGAATGGAAACAATAAATAATGATGATGTGGAAGAAGAAAAGATCTAGAAATAGGTGGTGATATATTTACCTCTTCCTCAGGTTAATCCTTTTGATTTCATCAAAAGGGCTCCATAGGATGGATTTATGACTAGAGGAAGGACTCTAGGATTAAGAGAGGAGAGTTGAGAGGGTATTTGGGAAGGGTTTGGCGGAGCCAAATGGCTTTTTAGATGTGAATTAGTGAGAAGGTGGAGTGCCGTTTTTATAAGAAGGGTGAGGGGCACCTTAGGAAAAACATAAAATATTATTTCATAATAAATTAATATTCGGTTTATAATCACTCTAATGTGACTTATTTTGAGGATAGGGTGTGTATGGGTCTAAATCCTCTCAACCAATATGTTTTAGGCAAGTTTAGGTTACCATTTTAACCTTATCATTTATATTTAACTTTTACCGAGTCTTCTTGTATTCTTACAGTATATGCATAATAAACTTAGTATAAACTTCCAATAGAACCCCAATTGGTTCATTAATGTCATATATATTATTATATAAGTATTTTTTCCGAACCTTAGATTTCAAGGAATAGAATATCAATTAAAAATTTAATATTTTTTTTAAAAACTCTATTATGGCAATTTCTACACTATTTTGTATTTCGTTTTTCTAAATTTATAAAAGCCTTATTACTTCAAAAAAATCATCTAAACAACCATAATATGTTTTATTAACCTATAAAATCAGTGTAATTTATAAAAAGTATGAAATTACATTTATTTAGGTATTTATAATATCAATTATGATAATATTTCATAAAAACGTTAATTACTGCATCAATGTTGTGTCAAAAATAAATTAAATTATTTAATGTTTGGAAATTATAAATAAAATAATATTATGTAGGAAACATTTTTAGATTTATAATTAATATTTATAGTCGAATTTATCTTTTGTATAACCCTATATTAAATTTTTTTTTCTTATTAAACATTGATTTTAAATCATTTAACTATTCATTGAATTAAATAATAATATTTTTCCTAATGTAATCCAATTTGACCCAAATGGTCATTTTTTATTCCTAAGGTAGCTTTTCGTTGAATTATACTTATCCAATATAATTATGACATGAGTTAGGATAATAATAAAATCATTTTAACCCTTAATTACCCTATTTACTTTTAACCGTGGTAGATAAAAGTAAAAAGATACTATTCAAAAAATATTAGTTTTATCTTATTGAACCACATTTTACTCCTTGATATTAATCATGTCTCTCATAATTTTGAAATTCATCTAACAGAAGCAGTAAAATTAACTTTTATGTATATTTGAAAATTCTTCTAGGAGGTGGGTAAAAGATGGTAAAAAGTTCAATAAAATTTTTATATATCTAAAATTTTTACAAAATGAATCCAATGATTTACATTGAACATAAACAGGTGTCATGTATCTTTTATGACCTAAATTTTTTTAAATAAAATAAATAATTATTTAAATAAAAATTCAGTTTTAAACTATAACTCAGTGTTTTTCACAAATCACAAAAATTGAATATTTTAAGAAAAATACAAAAAATTCACCCTAAGCTAATTTCGATATTACAAATATGAAAATGAAGTCAATTTTAAAAAGATAAAATTTATAAAATTTCAAAAAGTGGGTATTAATATTCATAACAACTAGTTTATATAATATTTTAATAATATATCGTTGTTTAGTGAAACTCGGTAGTGCGTACAATGCAAGCTATCGAGGAAGGTTTCTCTTGCATGTAACGCAGGCCAAGACAATGTTGTGTGTAGTGAATGATTTCTTTGGTGTTTCTAATAACAAAAGACATAAAAACAAAGTATTTCTCATAAAATTTCAAGAATTTTCGTTCCACCCCCCTTAAAAAGAATTCCTCCCTCGAAATTCGTCAGTTCGTAACAAACAGATTACGATACCTCTCCCTCATCATATCCTCAAGTTCCCATATTGCTTCTTCTAATTGTTGGTTCTTCCATAAAACATTAACCAAAATATTAGACTTGTTTCGTAGAACTTTTTTGCTATGATCCAAAATCTCTATTGGCTGTTATTCATAAGAATGATCTTGCTCCAGCGGTACAACTTCTGAGCATAGTACATGTGAAGTATCAGGTACGTACTTTCTCAGGAGAGATACATAGAACACATCATGATATTCAGAGAGATATGGTGGAAGAGCCAATAGGTAATCTACCTTACCAACATGATCTAGTATTTCAAAAGGACCAATATACCTAAGGTTTAGCTTTCCCTTCTTTCCAAATCTCATTACTCTCTTCCAAGGAGATATTAGTAAGAACACTTTATTACCCACTTCAAACTATAGGCCTTTTCTTCAGTTGTCGGCACAACTTTTTTGTCGACTTTGAGCTACTCTTTTGTGTTGTTGAATTCATCTTACCTTTTTTTCCACCTCATCATCAAGATCAGGTACTAATAGATTTCTTTACCCAACTTCATCCCAGCATGTTGGAGTTCTGCATTTCATTCCATAGAGAGCTTCATAAGGATCAATCTGAATACTGGAGTGAAATCTATTATTATAAGAAAATTCCAGAAAATGTAGGTGTTGATCCCAACTACCTTTTAAATTCATAGATAATGCTCTCAACATGTCTTCTAGAGTTTGAATTGTCTTCTCATGATGACCGTCTGTCTGAGGATAATAAGAAGTTCTAAAAATGAACTCTGTATCTAGAATATGCTGAAGACTTCGCTAAATCATCAAGGTAAACCTTAGATCTCGATCAGATATAATGGAATGTGGTACTCCATCCAATTTACCACTTCCATCACATATATCCTAGCAATATGATCAAGAGATAAATCCTCTCTAACAGAAATGAAGTGTGCCGACTTCATAAGACTATCAACTATAACCCAGATAGAATTATTTCCTTTGGATGTTTTAGGAAGTCCAGTGACAAAGTCCATAGTGATGTTTTCCCATTTCCATTCTGGTATGGGTAATGGTTGTAACAACCCCTTAGACTTCTATCTCTCAGCTTTAACTAGCTGACAAACCAAGCATCGAGAGATATATTCAGAAACATCTTTTTTCATGTCATCCCACCATAAGTACTCCTTCAGGTCCCTATACATCTTTGTGCTTCCATGGTGAATAAAGAATGAAGAACTATGAGACTCATCAAATATTTCCATCTTTACTTATAAGATGGGAGGAACACAAACCCGATTCCTAAACCTTATTATTTCATCATAGTCAATGTGGAATTCAGGAACATTTCTCACCTTCTTTTGTAACTCCACTTCTTCTTTATTTGCCTCCTTAATCTTCACAAGTATTGATGGTTGAACATTAATTTGAGAAAGACATGATTTTCCCCTTCCATTATAAATGCCAGATCCTTCCTTTGTAAATCAATAAACATTGTATCATTTGTGATCCTCATCATATATAAGCTAACATGGTCTTGTCGACATAATGCATCTTCCACCTTGTTTGCTTTCCCATGGAGGTATTGAATTAAGCAGTCGTAATTTTTAATCAGCTCCAACCATCTTCTTTGGCACATATTCATCCCTTTTTGTATGAAAATATATTTTAAAATTTTATGATCAGTATAAATATCTCACCTTTCACAATAAAGATAATTCCTCCTAATCATTAATGCAATGATTATAGTATCTAATTCAAAATCATGAGATGGGTAATTTGGCTCATGGATTTTCAACTGTCGTGAGGCATAAGCTATCACCTATCATTTTGCATGAGAGCACACCCCAATCCCTTCATGGATGCATCACTATAGATCACAAAACTTTATCCACTACAAGGCAGTGTGAGCATAGGTGCACTGGATAACCTTATTTTTAACTCCTTGAAATTCTCCTCACACTTCTCCGTCCAAACAAACTTTACTCTTTTTCGAGTCAACCTTGTGATTGGATTAGATAATCATGAAAAATCTTTCACAAAATGTCAATAATATCCAGACAAACCAATAATACTTCGGATATCAGTTACTGTTGTTGTTCCTGACTATCTTTCAATAACCTCTATTTTTGCTGGATCCACAAATATCTCCTCTTTTGAGATTATGTGACCCAAAAATGAAACTTTTTGAATCCAAAACTCACACATGGTAAATTTGGAATAAAGCTTCTCCTTTCTTAGGGAATTTAATACAATTCTCATGTGATCTTCATGTTATTTCTTGCTCTTTTAATAGACAAGAATATCGTCTATAAATACTACCACAAACTGATAAACATTGTCTCTAAAGACTCAATTCATTAGATACATGAAGATAGATGGTGTATTAGTAAGACCAAATGGCATCACTATAAAATCATAGTTCCCATTCCTTGTACGGAAAGTGTCTTTGGTATATCCTCCCTTTTGACCCTTAATTAATGATACCCTGAACAATGTTCAATATTGTAAAAGTATTGATCTCTACGTAGATGGTCAAATAAGTCATCAATGCATGTGAGAGTATATTTGTTCTCGATAGTGATCTTGTTAAGTTCTCGATAATCAATGTAGGGTCTCACTGATCTATCATTCTTCATAACAAAGAAAATAGGTTCTCCACAAGGTCATTCACTAGGGCGTATGAATCCATTATCAAGATTCTCTTGTATTTTCTTCTTCAATTCATGAAACTCAATTCGGTCAATTCTAAAATGTGTCTTTGAACTGGGCATAACACCATGTATGGGTTTTATTGAAAACTAAACTTCACGATTTGGTGGAAGACCTGGCAATTTCTCTAGAAAGACATCATCAAACTCTCGAAAAATGGGAATATTCTTAATCGTGAGTTTCTATCCAACCATTTTAGATAAATAACCTTCATTTATTGTAATCAAGACCCATTAGATGAATGAAATTTCCACTTGAAGGTTATATTAATCCTTGCATCGATAGATGATCATAGATTGATCGGGAATATGAAATGTGACTTACCTTCTTTGGAAATCGATATGAGCTCCATATAAGGAAAGCCAATCCATGCCATGAATCACATAAAATTCCACTATAGGAAGGATCACAAGATTTTCAGAAAGCACTTTCCAACAAATGTAAATTGGGGAAGAATTATAAACTTTTGATGTAGCTGTTGTGCCATTAGGAGTTGTCATAGTTTACTCAACATCTAATTGTTGAGGTAGTACGGTGATACCACTGGAAAATTATTTATAAATAAAAGTGTGGGTGGATCCAAAATCAAATAAAAAAATTTCTACTATAGAGTGGATGGTAAGTGTACCTTTCACCACTTCGTTATCGTACTCCACATCGTCGATAAGAATTGCATGTGACATTACTTTTACTTTGGGCTTAAGAGTTTTTTGACATCGATTATCATCAATAATTCTTGGATTATGTCATTGAATAACGTAATTCCACATTTCCTTTCACTTGTAACATTGATGTGTAAGAGGTGCATTCTGTGTAGCCTTTTTTTGTTCGCATCAGTAAATATATTTTTTCCCATCATTGCGGAATTAAAATGTCCAATGACCTTCTTTTCCACATTTGAATGATTTAATTGTCCCTTTAAGACACTTACCTCCATGTTTCATTCCACACATTGAGCATAAGGGAAAACTCATCTTCTTTTTAGTGTGGTCTTTAGATTTCCCTTTGAATTCCATTTTCCTCTTCTTATCAAACCCATATGACTAATTGGTTACTCCAATCCCAATCTCAACCTTGAGAGCACATGGAAAAATTTCCTCTTAGCTATTGAAGTCCCGTATAGCTAACTCACCTCGGAAAATAGGTTTTAAACCACTGAAGAATCCATCGATCTTACTCATCGGTTGGATAATAATTCTGGAAGCGTACCTTTCATGTCTTGTAAAATATGCTTCGTAGGTACCAACCGATTCATCATCCTTTTGATTTAGTTCAAGAAACTCCTTCTCCATCCTTATTCGAAGAATACGAGGGAACTAATTTGTGAAAAATATGTTCATGAACTCATCCCACTCCACAGACTCAATTTTGATTCATTGACTCGTATTCTTGATAATATTCTACTATTGATCAGCTTAACCTTCCAAACGATATACTGTTACGATGCCTTTATCATGTTCAGAACATTGAAGAACTGAAGATATATTTTCAGTGGTACTGATCCATTGTTTATCCACTAATGGATCTGTAGACCCGCTGAATGAGGGTGGACACAGCCTCATTAAGGATTCAATATAATTTTTCTCCTTCCATTACTCGTTTTGGAAGTCCTTCTTGATTCATTACCTGAGAAAGTTGTGTGAGCATGTCTACATGATTTTTCATTCCAGCTCCCATAATGTTTGGTTTCTTAGGGGGACAATCATTGCATTGCCCATCGCATTCAGCATTAACACGGTTCCTCCGGGTTCCAACCATTGACCAAAACCAAGATGCATAGTGTGAGAAACATTAATCATAATAGGAAAACCATATAATCAAGAATAAAATTTCACACTTTAGGTATTATGAGAGGTTATTCATGGCCATTTCTAAAACACTAATATTGTGTTCTATGCTTATACATTTCCATAGGGTGCTTAATAAGTCTTTCACATCCTAGTTTCCAAAGGTTGAATAAACCTTTACTCTATTACCAACTATAACGTCCCATAATTTACATAAATTTTTATTAATTCAGAATTAAAGCATACTTATTACAACATAAAACAAAACCATGATAGGACCGTATAGGTATAGTGTCTTTAGAAATTGCGAAACACAAACTACTGGTTCATAACACATTTAAATTGTCTCCTGTTTATTTCATCATATATTGAGTCCCTTTTGGAATATCCTACTTAATACCATTCTTCCTGACCTGGGAAAAATAAAAAATACAAAAGGGTGAGCTCAAATGCTTAGTAAGGGTAAAAAAAATAAATATCCATCATATCATATTAATAAGAACATAACATTTTGAAAATCTAATCCTGCAAAAGATATCATAATATCATAACATGGGATAAATCATATTAGTGAAATTTAATCCTAATAATCATAACATAAAACATGAAACTTTATGGAATACACAAATAATCATATAAAATCATTTATTATTAGTCAAGACTCATTGCCCCGACTATCATATTGAACAATGTCCATTTATGAACCGAGTTCACTCCTCGTTCCAGTCATGTATCACTGAGCCGGATTAACTTTCCATTCCATCCATGTCTATCTCATTAGATATAAATCATTACCCAATGCATTGAAGGGAGATATAGGTCCCACCCATCTCATAATGAAACCATTCTTATGTGTTCCACATAATCATATATCATATATCATAGCATAACCCATGTAATAATAATGGGAGTCTTAAACATCATGCCATCATAATATAAACCATATAAGATCAAAGGACTTCAAAAAAATAAGTCCATCATAAAATAATCAAATCAATGTAAAAATATGGATAAAAATAGAACCCTATATTACCTTATATGAAAAAAGATTTTGATAAAACACTTGAACTCCATTCTTGAGTAAAATATCTTTTCTAATTCAAAAACATTTTTCATTTCTTAACATTTCATACAACATTAAACTAAGAGAAGTGAATTAAAAATAATCTTGAAAACATGTAAAGTAAGATTCATTAAAATAATGTTCTATGAAATCATAAAAATCCATTCATGCCGTATAAGTTAAAAAAACATTATTTTTGTACTTTGGTCGGAAATGTCAAAAAGAGTCTCATACTGAAAAAGACAAAAGATTCATATCATATCATTTAATAAAAATTCACCAATAGGTAAAATTTGATTTAAAAAATTTATGAGGATAGAAATAATATTACATATTGAGTAAACCTGGTTGTGGATGATAAATATGCCCTAGTAAATTATGAAATATAAAAAATCTCGGATAAAAATGAGATTGTGAGATTTTCCCTTACCTTAGGTCTGATATGCTTCATACGTAACTGAAAATCCTGTATAATGATTTAAATAATTTCATTGACTTATTACAGAATCTTATTCATTGTTATGATATCATATATGATCATATTCTTATCTTCTTGTTTGTAATATTTCATTGCTACTTGTTATTCAGGTGTTCATTTCTTCATGTTCTTATTCATGTTTTGTCGAATAAATTCTTACTCCTCTTTCTAGGTTATAGCTACCTCATTTACATAATGGTATTAGTGTAATATATATCAAATTTATTCACTCAATTCATCTATATAATCATTATTCAATGATGATAATGTGGAATGAGTCGCATCACATCGTGGAGACGGTAGGCCGTACGTACGCACGAGCGATGATATCAATTTTTTGATATTAAAATCTTATATAATTTGAGGGTATATAATATTCAAAAAATCATAATAATGTTATATTTATTATTTATTTCAATATTAATCATTATCATACCCATCCAAAAGATGAAATGTTTGAATAACAAACTACACCACATCGTGGAGACGATAAGCCGTTCGTACGCATGTGTGGTGACTTTTTAATTAATTGGATGGATACAATAACTAATATGGTTGTACAATTTATAATAATATAACAGTATATATAAGATACTTGAGTTATTATTTTAGAATGGAAACAACAAATAAGGAGGATGTGGAAGAATAAAGGATCTTGAAATATGTGGTGAGATATTTACCTCTTCCTCGGGTTATTCCTTTTTATTTGATCAAATGGGCTCTTTAGGATGGCTTTCTGACTAAAGTAAGGCATCTAGGATGATTTTAGGACAGTTGAGAGGGTATTTGGGTTGGGTTTGGCCGATAAAAATGGCTTTGGAGGTGTGAATTAGAGAGAAGGGGGAGAACCCTTTTATAAGAGGGGTGAGGGGCACCTTAGAAAAAACATAAAATGTTATTTTATAATAAATTAATAGTCCGTTTATAATGGCTACAAAGTGTCTTATTTAGAGGATAGGGTTGGGATGGGTCTAAATCCTCTCAACCAATAGGTTTTAAAAAAGTTTAGGTTACCATTTTAACCATATCATTTAGATTTAACTCTTAGATAAATAATTTAACTTTTACCGTGTCTTCATGTATTCTTACACTATATGGATAATAAACTTACTATAAGCTACCAATAAAACCCAAATTGGATCATTAATGTCATATATATTATTATATAAGTCTTGTGGCTTAACCGTAGATTTTTAGAAATAGAATATCAATTAATAATTTAATATTTGTTTTAAAAACTCTTTTATGTCAATTTTGACGCTATTTGCTATTTTGTTTTTTCTAAATTCATAGAAGCATTATTACTTTGAATAAAACACATATAACCAACCCTAATATGTTATATTACCTCAAAAAACCAGTTTAATTCATAAAAAGTCCCAAATCACATTTATTTGGGTATTTATAATATCAAATTATGATAATATTTCATTAATAAGTTAATTAATGCATCATCATTGTTTCGTAAATAAATAAAATTATTTAATGACTAAATATCATAAATAAATTACCACTATGTATGAAATCTATTTATATTTCTAATTAATATTTACAGTCGAATTTATCTTCTGTATAACCCAATATTAATTTTTTTATCTTATTAAACATGGATTTTAATTCATTTAACTCTTCATCGAATTAAATAATAATAAATGTCCTAATCTAATCCATGTGGACCTAAATGGTCATATTTTATTCCTATGGTTGTTTTTGGTTTAATGAAAATTATCCAATATAATTAGGACATGTGTTAGGGTAAAAATAATAACATTTTACCCTTATATACCCTATTTACTTTTAACCGTGGTAAATAAAAGTAAAATGTTACTATTCACCAAAAATTATTTTTATCTTATTGAACCACATTTTACTCCTTCATATTAACCATATCTCTAGAACTTTCAAATTTCAACTCACAGAAGCAATAAAATTATGTTTTATGTAATTTTAAAAATTCTCCTAGGAGGTGGGTAAAAGACGGTAAAAAGATCAATAAAATTTTTACATATCTAAAATTGTTATAAAATGACTCCAATGAATTACATTGAACTTATATAGGTATTATGTATATATTTTGACCTAAAATAAATTTAAATAAAATAAATAACTATTTAAATAAAAATTCTGTTTTAATTTATAACTCATTGTTTTTCACTATTCATCAAAAATTGAATGCTTTCAGAAAAATACCAAAAAATCACCCTAAGATAATTTCAATATTCCAAATCCAAAAATGATGTAAATTTTGAAAGATAAAATTTATAAAATTTCAAAAAGTGGGTATTACTATTCATAACTGCTAGTTTATATAATATTTTAATAACATATCATTGTTTAGTGAAACTTGGTATTACGTACAACGCAAGTTATCGAGGAAGGTTGCTCTTGAGTGTAACACAAGACAAGAAAATGTTGTGTGTATTGAAATATTCCTTTGGTGTTGCATATAAAAAAATAAATCAAAACAAAATATTTCTCATAAAATCTTAGGGTGTTACAATTAATGTGGGGAATTATTGGACGTGTATTCCCCATTCATTTCGTGTAATGTCTTGGAGTCGATTAATGTTGAAAAAACACATCACCTCATTGCATTATTTTATTATTCAACCAAAAAAACATACACATATTGAAACTGTATTTCATGTTGAGAAAAAACCTATGTAATAGAATTTCACATCTTGTAATTCAGTTACATGACAGTTAATCCCCCATTTCCTATATTTATATAACAAAACATCACCATACATCTTCTATGCTTCATTTGATCTCTTTTATCATCAAGAAAATTAAAAGGCTCGATCCACATGGATCTGTTCCCTTACTATAGATACCTTTCAAAACATTCTCATCCTTAGGAATCCAAACTAACCCCAAGAGAAATAAAAGGGGTTTGTCCATACATCCACCCTGAGAGATACCTCTCCATTCTTTTTCAACCATAAGAGATCACTAACTCAGAAGAGGAACAATTGAAAATCCATACAACCAGCAAAAACAGCTACTAAAACACTCTGTGAGGGAAGATACCTCAAAAAATTGAGTAAGACACAAAAAAGAAACATGAGATAGTTGTTAGATAAATAGAAATAGTTGAAAACCGAAAAAAAACTAAAATTCCAAGATAATAGTAAAACATCAAATAACTCAGGGTACTGAGCACATATATTTGAATCATGTTCCCATGTAATTTCTTCCACAATAATTTTCCACCACCAGACACGAACCAAGTGGATAGAACAACCATGAAACACATTCACTTTGAGGTCTTGGATCCCATTATGTGACTCCTTGAATGTTTCATCATCTTCAACATCGATCTCACCACAATCAATGCTGTTAGAGTCATCATAAAAATGTAAATGGAGATTTGAAACATGAAACACATCATATATCTGAATCATCTATGGGGGAAGTGCTACCAGATACTCCAAGGATCTAGCATGACACAACTCCTCAAAAGGCCAAAACAACAAGAGAGAAATATTACACCCATGAACAAAACATCACAACCCATGATGGGAATTCCCCTTCTGAAACATATGATCTCATATGTAAAAATATATAGGTATCCTCCTATGATCGCAATAGGGCTTCTGATTATCTTGTGCTACATTCATCCGCTCATGAAACACCTGAACCATCACTATCATACTCTATACTAGTTCCTGCATGAGGATTTCTAACTCTCCGACCCTAGTCAAGAAAAATAAGGAATGAAAAGATTTTCCATACAAGGATTCAAATGTCTCCATACAATTGAAGGAGTAGAAAATATTGTTGTAAATGAAGTCTGTCAATGTCAGGTGCCTCGTACAAAATACACAAAAATCCATGACACTAGAGTGAAACATGACATCAAGAGTATAGATGGTCTTATTTTTCCGATCGTCCATATATGGATGAAAATAAGTGTTATGTCATAGATGAAAACCAAATGCATGCTCGAGACCTCTCTAGAAGAATAAGGTGAAATGAGGATCTCGATCTGAAATGACCATCCCTAGGACTCCATAGAGTCTCACCACCCCCACTAGATATTACCTTAAAAAATCATCCACTGAGTTATACTACATGATTTCAATGAAGTGGGATGATTTTTTTAAATGGCCCAATGACACCCATATATCATAATTGGATCCATGAGATTGAAAGAATCTAATAAAAAAGATCATCTAGATGCCCTCCAACTTCTACTGAGGAAACTCTAGTTACAGGATAAAACCATCGGAAAAACGGTTCTTGGCCATCACGTTCTAGCAGAACAGACATTGAGAAAAAAATTGTACATCTACATGCTTCAAACCAGGCCACCAAAACTAACATCTCAATGCTTAGTATATCTTCGTCACACTATGATGCAACAATAACGTTGATCAATGGAACCCTCTGAGAACCATCTCATCAATCGCCAAAGGAATGGAAATCTTTCTTTGAAACAAAAGTAGATGTTTTTAATCCTCATACAAACCTTTTGGGGTTCTACATAAACAAATTAGTCCCTACTAACCTCTTCCTCATTATCCTCCAACATGGAATCTTCTACCTATTGCACTATAGATTACTGGTCTAATATCTGAGAAGTACAACCTATTCCACAATGTTCTCCCATATTGATAAGTAATTACTAATGATCTTCCATCACACTCTAGTAATCACCTGATTCACAAGATGATTCACTACTTGACATCCTTATTACCAAATTGGGTGCAAAATTATATTTTCCAGGTGTATACAAAATTTGAAATTCATCATGCTATAATAACTCCATCCTCTACTGATGTCTTAAGTTAATGTCACATTGGGAGAAAATGTACTGAAGGATCTAATGATTGGTGAAGACCTCAAAAACCATTTTGATTAGGTAATTTCTCCACATCATTAGAGATAATACCACTAGCATTAACTTGATATTCTGGGTAGCATAGTAATGTTCATGGGGACGCAACTTATGAGACCCATAATAAATGACTGATCCCTTCTAAATCAGAACACATCCTAACCCAAATTGTGAAGCATCATAAAATACCTCAAAATAAACTTATTTTACTATAAGATAATGAACTTGATAACTAACCAACAAGAACTTTAGATACATGAAAGATTCCCGACAATGGTCAATCTGCATGAATTTCCGATCCTTTATTTTCTACACTATAAAAGGAGTCACAACCAGATATAAATCAACTATATTCCTCTAGTAATAGCCTATAATAATAAGGGTTATTTTCACTTCTACCACTATCATGGGGGGTTTCCAATACAAAACTACATATATCTTTGATGGATTCTAAGATACTAACTATTGTGATACAACATGCCCTATGAAAAGGAATTCATTATCCCAAAACACATACATTGGAATCTTCCCCAATAGTTAATATTGAAGATGAACTCTCAAAACAACATGTAGATTCCCTACATGCTCCTCCTCATATGTGGATTACAGATAGATTCATTTGATGAAAACAACTGTGAACTTATCCTGGAACTCATAGAACATAGATTTATTCAATCCCATGAACATAGATAGATCATTCATCACACTGAACGATATAAAAAAACATGTAATTCCCATGATGAAACCAATTGTAGTATTCAGAATATCCTGATCCTTTACATGCAACTGATGATATCCTGACCAAAAATCGATCTTTGAGAACAAAATTTCACCTTTCATTAGATAAAATTAAAAAAATACAGAAGATGATAGTGGTTATTCACTTTCACTTGGGTCATGAGATAATAATGGACACACAACTGCAAACTGTCTTTAACCCCCATTAAGAAATAAACTGGTGCACCCCACAGTCACATGCATCGCCCAAAAAACTACACATCAATAGATCATTGAGCAATTTAAACCTATACTACAACTTAGAAGGTGCCATACTTTATGGAGAGAACATGATAGGAGTCACTATTTGTTTTAGCTCGATCCCAAACTCTATATCCCGTCCATGAGGTATCAATACTTCATATTATGGATCGAAATATGGGTACTCTTCCACAACCCTAGAAAATTTTGATGGTTGGACCTCCAAAAAACTCAACAGTATAATAGCCATCACGGATAACAAGGATAGAACATTACTCTAACCCATATAATGGTATCTGTTTACAACAAACACTTCTTCTCTATCAGCATCAATGATCACAGCATACCTATGGAAACAACCTACAATATTTTGTACTAAATACAACCAATCTATGATTAGGATGACATCATATGGTGTTTTCATTCACATAGAAAACCTACCCAGAAGTAGGGCTTCCCCAGAACTAACTCGTAGTCTCTACATACATCAAACAATTTAGATTGACCACCAAACAGTGTAGTCATCCCAAAGGTCACTAGAAGCCACTCTACCAAATGTTTGATGGTATGGACATGGTTGGGTGATATGAATGAGTTTCTTCACTCCTGAATAATACAATGAAATAAGCCATGTTAAAAAATAACCCAAGGGTACTTCAAATGTCATATGGAATGCCTAGCGCTTGGATAAATAACTTATGTAGCTATCGACGACACACTCTTGGTCCACTCAGACCATATTGATGACCAACATCACGGACAAACTCAACTATCTAAGAAAGGGGAGTGTCCCAAGGTTTCTTTTTCATACCCCATTTTTTCTACGCTGATCTAAAACTAGTGTAACCTTCTAACGCTACCTTGGATATAATAGTCTCAACAGAGGAACCCGTAGTAGACAACCTGGAACCTGATCACTCATTATAAAGGTCAGGCACACATTCTACTATTTACTACATCATACACAATAAAAAAATCATTAATCACTTATCATAGGCCGGAGAGATGCTGTCCTTGGAGAAACGAGACATTGGGTGTAGGGACATACCTCTGGCCGAATGGAAAACCGTCTTCCCTAAAAATCGGTAACCTCATACCACAGATCTACATTTTGAATAATCAAAACATCTCCCCTCATATGATAATATGGTTCAGGGTAATGACATCATGAAGACATATTTCCTTGATAGGACCTCGTGATAAGTCTTCCCCTTAAATGGAGTGACATGTCATAAGATATCTTGATGAAAAACCTCCACAAAATGCTTTACCATGTCCTCATCGTCTGGAAACATGTCTGAAGCATCTCACAGATAGTTCCTAAAATAGATCCCATAATATCTCAGAATAGATCTACCTAGCCCATGGGTATGAAGTTCTTAGAGACTTTCTACCTTCATGGTTGAGGAACAAAACACTACTCTAAACTATTCACAGAGCTCATCCCACGAGAATCTCGACTCCTGGTGATCCCTGAGTAACAAGAAAAATCACATCCTTGCTTCCCCACCCAAAAACATCACAACCAATGAAACCTAGTGATTCATCTGAGAAAAAATCAAACTAATTGATATCACAGCCTCCTCTAACCATTCTTCTATAATTTATCTGTAACGGAGCTTTGGATCTTCTACAGACACTAGCGCTGAAACTCACTGGTTGTCCTTCGTCATGTGTCATTATCATCAACTTATACTCTACAGAAATATATTCACACAACCTGTAGGACATATTATTTGCAAACGTGATGAGGATATCCACCTACATCCATGCCTATGAATGGTCAAATAGTTAGTGCTCAAAAAACATTAATATTCGTGATTTTAACATTAAAAAATTAAATTATTTTACTCATTGTCAGTTAACATATCCCAAGTTATACACATAAAAACATATGTATAAATAAAAATGATGCATTATCTTTTCCTAGGAATCCACCATTCACCTAGTATCACCTCACTTATTTGCCATTATATACATAAAGGTCAGTGAGATGTATCACAGGTGGCCTAACTTCCCATGTTTACATCACATAATGAGCATTTCTAACACTGTTTCAGTACAAAACCATGCAACCTCAACTAAGACTAACTCAAAAAATTCATCCAATACATCACCCTAGAAATGATACCACTCTATCATTACCCCATCCCCAACAATGGTACCCCTCCTGGTATGGAAATGGGAGAAGGAAGATAATGACATTGAGTCCTGCCTCTAGTAGAACCCATGTGGGTGACCATCACCAAGGGTATAGTAAAAACAAAGATGGGAATCATTAACCTCTAAGAAGGCACATTAAAGTGGAGAGTGATAGTATTGAAATCAAAAAACACCTATCTATTCTAAAAAATAATGAATCCCAAGTTCACATATGTAATTTAATTCAATAATTACTATAATGGAAAGGAAAACATCATGTACCAAATGAATGTAAAACCGCATCAACCACGGATCCCAAACACCTCCTCTAATCCCCATGATAGTAGTAGCCATTTCGATCTCGAACCTACTCCAACTAAAAAATAATAATATATACAACATTGGGTTAGTATAATAGTATACTCAGTAGGATCCTCCTCAGACCCACTAATGGAAAATAATGAAACAATACTAAAGGGAAATGAAACATAAGTGAAAACTAACTAATCACCTAAACAGGTATAGTATGTTCCCATCCACACCATGGATACTCTCACCATATATCATAATTCAGAATATAATATAATAAATAATACCATGGGAACCCAACTACCACTTCCCCACATTTTTTCTACTTTACCAAAGGTGTCACGTCCTGGGAATATCTCTCTAAAAAGGGTATCTCGAAGACACTCGGGAGAAGAATCATAGTATGCACCTCATGCAACAAATCATTAAATCCAAAAAACCAAATTTAACTATATAGTTTTTGGGGATCACCATAGTCTTCATGACGTGTATCAAATATCGATAATTATATATAATGACATCACAACACATACACAGTGTAAGAATCCTGAAGACATCACAATCATTTACATGTTATAGCTATAGTATCACATAGAAAACTATATCATGAATATATGGGTGAGAAATAACCATAATCTATTATAACTCTCTACACACATATATGGGAAAAAATAACCGTGCATACAAACCCAAGGAACTACCAAGAGAAGATTGTTGGTTCAAATAGGGTAGTCAACAATCCTTCCAGGAACCGGTTTGTTGGAGAAAACACTTATAGGGCACATAATCCTTAGGGTATCAATTTTCCTAACAAATATGGTGGATTAGCCTATATAAACACTAAAATTACAATATATAATACATCTTAGAACCACACTTTGGGAAACACATAGTCCCAGACTCAACTCCATCTAATGTCTATTATACTCCCAATAACAACTTCTAAGAATATATATCCTAAAATCACACAATCATTTTAGGGGCATTATTATGTTACTTTATCCCTTCTTATCACGTCAACATAACATTAATTAATTCTATAACCATTAACTAACTATTATCAAATTCCCCAATACATTTTTATAATAATTCTTGTGAAGATAAATAACCTCCAAACATATATAAACAAATTCTATGGCTACCCCAAAATATAAACTCAAAAGTGCATCCTAACAAGATCCATCCACACGGGTTAAACATTTATTCATTCATTTATTATTGAAATGTCCAAATTCCATAATTCTAGGTATTGTATGAAAACACTCTAAGCCACCAAACACAAGGGGGGAACATTGTGAGTAGATGAACTACCAAGAAAGTCTTTCTAACATACAATAAATGGATAAAACCATCCATCTATGAGAAGTTAAGATGAAAAGAACTTGGAATACCCCATGCATATTCACATATATTAGAAATAGGGTATGAAAGAACATAACCTATATGTAGTGGGGAGAGTAATGTATATAAACAAAAAAATATATTCAATAAGAATCAAACTTTCATATCATTGGGTAAACCTATCTTCAACTATTCAGTCACCTATGGTGTCCTCCTCGACACCCAAATTTGTAAATCGAGGAATCTCACCACACAAGTAATTATCTTCTCCCATAACCATTGGGCCTCCCTGCCCCCACACACTACAAAATCCCTCCAACCACATCCAGCCCTAGCTCACATCTAGTCTAGTCCCCCGTTCCCAACATACCACAAGTCTCGTATCTAGATCACATCACAAGCAAAAGGAAGCAACATAGTAATTAGATATTGGACCCAAAAAAAGGAATTTAACCTTTACACACAATGATCACTCACATCTATAAATCATATAAAACATGGCCTTAAAATGAAATCAGGTAACTCAAAACCCACATGGTATATCATTATTAAAAAATTAGTTCCTTCTTCAATCAATAATTTACTAATTATTTATTCAGATGTTCCAAATATAGGAAACCTAGTCAACAAGATATCACAATTTTTCATAATTAATTAACCAATTAATATAAAATGCATTTAATACTCTTGATAACATGAATAAACATTCTTCATGTTCATTAAAAACTTCTGTCAAACATGTATATATACATCAATTTGATTATCATCAATGTAATAAATTAATTGGATTCATTAACATTCTTTATTCAACAATTAACCAATTATTAATAAATTGATTCTAACTTATTATCTTTACCATTTTCCATTAAGAGAAACGTGATAATGTAATAAAGGCATATATATAAAACTATCTACAAAAACAAGTTGCAAAACTATTATCCTAGTATAATGAAACAACAACGTTCTGCGATTGATACAAATTCTTTACTCTTATTCAAATAATTATAATATCAATTTTATTGGGATCCAGAGTGTTAAATCATGATATCTATATGGATTTATTTAAATAGAAAGATAACAAGTGAATCTCATACTTCAAATGGTCATCAACATTCTTTGCTCAAGAGAGAACCACACAACAGATCATGATCACTCTCCCACAACAACTGCATCAACCCAAGGATGCAACGACACCAATTCACCAACATCAACTAAGAAAAACTCCATTAGAACCATATAGAACACATTTCATCACCTAGAATAGGGAAACAAGTGGAAACAGATCAATGGAACCATAAGAAAGAGGTATATCATACCTTATATCGACGACAGATCGCTACAAATCAAAGGAGGTAGCTAGGGATCGTTCTTTGATGATGGAATCCCCAAAAAACTAAAGTTAAGGACATCATGTCACCTAGGATCGAGGGGGAGGAACTATAGACGTTATTTTTTAAAAACATGAGTTACTAAAATGTTTTAAAAACATACAGTAGTGGGGCATTACACAACATGAAATCCCCATGCAAATCACGTAATGTGTCGAGGATACTTTCAACCAAATAAATTCCTCATCACAATGATTAATTATATTTTTAAAACCTATAGTCATTCATGATGTGAAACCTTATTTCACATCACAAAACATCTTATAGAGAATAATTTTAAATTTTCTGATTCAGTAACATGATTTGCAGTCACCCCTTTACATTTTTTACTTATCCAAATTTCTCCAAATTTTTCTTGAGAATCCTATTAGCACATAAATAATCCAAAATAAGAAATGGGTTTCTCCACATGGATCTAGGCCCTTATAGAATTAATATAAATACGTACTATACAAGCAGTGTGTTTTACCATAAAAAGCATAATAAATAAGTTTGAGAATATAAAATTTTCAACGTTTGTAGTTTGTGAATCACACATCCTGATGATAGTTGTAGATATAAAAATTACTATGAATAAATATTCAATGGTGTTCAAAATGTATTAAAACGAGTGAAAAACTGGAATTATATCCAACAATATTCTCTACCTTCATTTATCATGCCTAACACTAACATGGTCTGTACTGGTGGACCATGAATTCCTTTATGAATCCATTATCATGAACTCCACAATAACTTCTTTGGTTGGTGGCCTCAACATTGGTTCATACACACAAAAATTTATTATTCTCCTTACAAAAAAATTTAAATAGTTATAAAAGTGGATTAGGAACCCATATTTTCCATCTCTCATATAAGGACCCCCATCATCAAATTTTCAACACACACAAGTGTACATGGAAATACACTAGGATTCATATAATAACCATAGTAGTTATTCATATATAGAAGTAACACATATGCATACACATCTAAAAATATCCCTCCTGTGATTTTGAAGTCCATTAAATTGGGAAAAAATGGTTTTAAACTATATTTTGTACTGTGAATGTCTGGAAAGAAAAATTTATGAAAGATAAAATAAGATTACATTACAGGGATATGATAAAGGACACATCAACTAATAATACTTGGGTGAAACATAATCCTAGAACCTTTACTGGGAATACTAGTGTTAAGAAATAACATAGATACCCAATCAAGCCTTCATGGGTTCCAAGTCGCATAGATCCTTTAAGATCCCTACACGGTCATTAATTCACTCATTTTTTCCAAAGAGGGAAATGATAAAACTAATTCACAAAGTATCCTATCTATGCATTAAAGGGATTGAAATTTAATACGTCTACCTATTGAGGTCAAAATACAAACTAATTCACTAAAAATCATATAGGAGCACTAATAGTGTTCTAATTAACCTAGGCAACATAGAGATTCCATATTGCGTGCCATGCCCTTACACCCCTCTTGGATTTCATTTATATTGTAATTAATTTAGGATTTAAAAGATTATAATTATGGAGCCTCAATCACCCAAATCACTTAAATGTTATATTTATATTTTTTTACCATTCATGGATTCCAAATATATATAATTTGAAATTCCATGAATCCCCCAATTCAATTCATGGTTCTTAACTCACTGAGTTTTTCGTCTTCAAAACCCCTATTTTCATGATATTCTACCTTATTTAATCATTACTCCTAATCTCTATGGGACTCTAATACATTATGGACACTATTATTACCAATTTATGACTTTAAAAAACAACTTTAACTACACATTTATTTTTACTATCATTGAGAATCCTATGATAAATATTCTGACTCTATATACACACGATTTATATGAACACATAATAATATATATTACTATAATCCCTATTCAATCACATATAACTTTTATAATGTAAATTGATCACCTAAAACATGATATTCCCAAATATTTCTACCCTAAAAAGTTTAATCCCTGGGTTATAATATTTCATGTATTCACATGAAAATGAGTATTAATACACTTGGATGATGATTATGTTTTTTATAGCATACACCAACCAAATAACCTATATTATTTATTATTCACTAATTTATTTACACTTGTTTTCTGTTTAACTCTTTATTCATTCAAAAAATTCTAATAAATGAAGAGTGATTGAAAAAATACGCCATAAACTAGCAGTATATCCAATCTTATCTTTACCTGGCTCAACATTTATATCAAACAGGAATGGGTCACTCATGAATATTCCCCAATACATCTATTACAATGTACATTTATGATGTATACTAATATGAATGATATTATATTTATTTGAAATGGAGCTTATGGTATGTATTTAATAAAACAGGAACCATGTCCCATAATGGAACATCTAAATAATAATCCATTGTTCATGGATGATCAACACTGAATGGAACATCATCATACATGTCTAAATAATATTAAAAGTTTGATATATTTTCCATTTCATATAACATTAAAATTTATTATGTTACTCATTAATCAATGCATAACAATATGGGTTTTGATTACATTTATATATATATAAGAATCATTTTAAAAAATAATCATTCAAAAAATATAACATTAATTAACTCCCTTGACTGTTTTAAAACACTATTTTTCTTAATATATGTATTTAAAAAAATGCTTGATTCATAAAAATTCATATTGGGTTATTATGAACCTATGATACACAAACCATAAAATGATATTTATGGTACTTGGAAATCACATTAATCAAAATTTCATCTAGTACTATTAGTGGAATATATTTCTAAATAACATATTAAATATATGAGGGAGTCCTCAACTAGATAGAAAATCCATTCCTGGGATGAGATATCCTCTCATTCTCTTATTTTTGATATGTAATTTGTAATGTAAATATATATTCGTAAGATAAAATAACCTTTGGGATTCATGAATATGAATAATTAAAATTGAATCCACAGAGACACACAGGACAAAAATAGTTTACATGACATGAAATTCATTAATAGAGTGATATATCAATAGTATACATTACTGATTTCTAATTTTCCACTGATTATTTCATTATTTTTTCATTCCAAAAATCCCTATAAAATGTAAAATCTAATAATAATTTCCACACAAGAAAGTATATAATCAACTACCATGGTTTTTGAAATTATTGAATAAACAAGGTGAATATTTATTTCCATTAAATGGACCCTCATACATTCCCTATAAATGTGTGGTATTTTCCTTTATTTAAGAGTATAATTGAAATGACTCTATGATTATAATAGAGTAATAATCTAAAATTTGTGGGTTTTGAATCACCATTGGTATTCTAATTAATTATTGGACAATGGTAGGAACAAAACCATTATCACGAGGTCATCATATTTTTGCGGATCACGTACCGAAAAATAAAACACAAGTTCTCCTTGAGAAATCAATACATCCAAACATAGATATCAAATATTAATATGCGAATATAAATTAAATTATAAAATTTTACACACTATATTCATATATGTCTAGTGGTATTGAAATCATAGACACATAAACAAATGGTTCATAAATAATCTACATTATCTTCCACAAATTTCATCATAACTATATCATATCTTAGACATAGAATTCATATTAATTTTTTTTATCATGGGGGATGTAAATATCAGAAAGGGTGATATTAGTTTATCAGTAAAGGTAAACAAGGGGAATATACATTTTTCCCTAAGAATAACAAGAATAAAATGTTATTAAAAATGAATATAACCTTTCCAAATCATAACCTTCATATCATGGATTGTAATATTGATTAATGGAATAAAAATAGGAATAACATAATAAATGAATCATAAAAAAGTAAATGAACATTATCTATGAGAGAATACCTTTGGTATTAGACATAAGATTGAATATATAGAAGCATGTAAAATAATTTGCATTTTATTCAATGATCATTTCCAAGACTACAATAGAGGAATGGGTTCAAACCCCATACTATAATTGAAATTAGGGTTTACTCCCAAGACTGTCTCAGTGGAAAATGTTCCTTACGAAATTTGGATCACTCTACATTCCATACCTTTTTATAACATGTGATATAAATAATTAACCAAATATTTGGATAGATATATTTTTCCCACCGACCAATGATTATAACATAACCACCTTCCTTGGTTATGATGTAACCACCAGCTTTGGTTATAATGTAACTACTATTCTTGGTTATATGTTAAACATCACCCTTGTTTATAATGTATGCATCATCCATGGTTATACCAAAACCACTATATCACAATGAAATATATAAATTCATGTTACAAATGGTCTGAAAACATTCATCATATCATAAGCGGTGATAATAAATGAGTTTCATAAATAGTCCATTATAAAAATCACGTGGAATAGAATAGGATTTCAAAAACATTTCATCATTTCATTATAGTATACCCATTGAAATGTAATGGTCTTGATTAATGTATTATCATCATAGTCATCACCCATCTAGAGAATCAATAATGATTGTATCCTTTTATCATAACACCAATAAAGAATAGATAAAATGATGGTTTGTTGTCATTGATGAATATAGATAATACTATGATATTATTAACAAAATAATGATGAATATAACTTTTTATATTCTCAAATTGCATATTAAAAATATAAATTACCAAATAAATTATTGAAAAAAAATTATTTTTAAATAAATGTGGATACTTTTAAATGAATAATCAATGAATTTAGTGTTAATGATGATTTGAAGTTATGTAGATGTTGAATAAGTTAAAATAAAATTTCTATTATACTATAATAAAATAATTAAAATGTACCACATTAAGAAAATTATAAGAATAATATTTTTGAACCATTTCTATAATTTTAAACATGGTTTGAAATGACAGTAAAAGTCATAGGAAAAGATAAATACCCTTCTTTAATACAACTTTTCAAAACATATACCTATATGATAATGTTTTTTGACATAATATATAAATAATGCCAATTTTTTATATTAATTGATTTTTTGTATAATAATTAATTATGATGAGGAGATTTTATTTAAAAAATAAACACTGAATAAATATTTATATGAAATAAAAATTCATAAGTTTCAAAATAGTTATATTGTATTATTTCATCATCGAAAATGTGAATTCATTTGGTTATAGAGGCAATTCCTTATTGACATTCACTATCATCATCCTCACACACTTTTTTCCAAGGATTTTGTATCCGATTATTTCAAAACTACCTCTCCTAATGGGATTGAAGAATTAAATATTAATTTTAATATATAATCTAATATATAGTTAATTATTATATTGAACAACAATTAAAAATTTTCTTTTGTACCAGATGAGTATGCCACCAAGAAGAACTCCATGAACCATGTCCCTCTCTAGGATGGTAAAATACCTTCCAATTAATTGTCCACTTTCTCGATTCATACAATAAAAAAGTATCATTTTATAAATCACTGAAAAAAACTACAGGAAAATGGATTCAATATAAAATTTTACTCTCATTTGATTCCCAAAATCGGGATTATTTTTACAGACAAGTTATTCAGCGATGGGTACCACATTCATGAGGATTATTGATATTCTTTTTCCACTATGAACATCTTCATTATTCTTGTGGATGTAGCTGGTTGGAGAATGTATTGTTATCGTTGCTAAAATTTCTTCTTGGTATTTGGAATGTATGAATTTTTCATGTTAAATTTGAATAATCCTGGTCCACTGAGTAGACTCTTTATCATAAAATTTGAATTAGTAAATTATTCACTCATTTAAGGTAGCATAAGTGTTTTCAAGGATTTGAATCCATTTTCCTAAAAACAATTCTTGATAAATAGTGAGGTTTTTTAATTGAAACACTTACATACGTGATATCATTTGATTCATAAGTATCAATAAATAAATCACCATATATAGAAACTTTAATCCCTGTAACATTTATAATAATCCTAAAAAAACGAAATAATATAATGTGTATAAATTATACAAATTAAACAAGGGGGATATAATGAATGTGTCCCTCACAAAAAAGAGATTGTTGAATTTCCCAAACATTAGGTCAGACATTGTTCGAAAACAAATTACCCTCCTATGAATTTGAAATATATTTATTATAATTTATTTAATGAATCATGATAATATGTATCTTACCATATATTATTGAAATACAACATTTTATCATCCATTTTTAATACATTTTTTTAAAACCATATTTCCGTAGGATATATTTGTCATCCTACTTGGAAGAATCAGTTTGGTTCTTTTTTTGTTTAATTTTAACAATGGTTGAATCATATTTATAATTTCAATAATGATACAAATATCATATATATTATTAATACACTTTTTTATATTCATTCATAAAAAATATTCATTGAAATTTGAATTACAACGTTCATGTGGATGGTAGGCTGTACAAATACTTGAACATTATTTTCATTTTTTGTGGTTGGAATGAAAGAAATGTAAATAATAAATAACCATTATTTAATATTTATTATATCATATATACAATACACTTTTATAAAATTCATACATATTACAATTCAATTATTAAAAATAGTAAAATATAAATCACGCACCTTGTGAATGTGCTAGTCCAAAAGTATGCATGATAGATGTTATCATTCTTTGATGGTTTGAAATGTAATAACATAATTATGATTTTATCATTAAATAAAATATAATATTTTCATAAGTATAATATATAAATATTAATCCCATCATATCATCCATTCCAAAAATATGGTGATGATAAATGAAATGTGTTGCTACATGGAGACAATAAGAAGTATGTTCCCACGAGCAATATTATCACATCCCATTGGATGGAAAGAGTGTAAATTTATGTGGTATCAGAATAAACATAAAATTTTATTATTATGCATATAATATTTTTAATATTTTATGAATAATATTATATATATAATGGAGAAAAAAATTACAAAAAATTAATGTGATCAATTTATGAAATAACATCTTCCTTGAAATAACTTCTATAGATATACTCTTAGTTCCTCTAGGGTTGGAATTATGGACAGAAAATCACCATAATAATCTTTATAGGAAGTGAGATAAGTGAATATTAAGTATTTTTCTCAATATTTAATTCACAATATTATTTAAATAATATAAATCATGGGTTTCCTTTTAAAAGGGAGGTGAGTTGAACTCTTTGAATATTTATAAAGATTAAAATAAACTAATGTCATTCTCAATTAAAATGATATTAAATGACTAATAAATATTTATTTTATGAAATATTATACAACATAATATCTCAATTTTTAACTTTTAATATATATATATATATATATATATATGAAATATAATATAATATTATTTTTAAAAAATATATTTATTTAAAATTTACAAATTATTCATTATATTTGACTTAAAAGGATAAAGATATCTCTTATTTCTCATAGCACTGCTTTTTCAAATTCATTATAAAAATTTCATTCACACATTAAAAAACTAAATTTATATTACTTTTAATATTTTTAAATTTATTTATTTTATTTGTTTATTATATTGGGAAATATTACATCTATCTTTTATAATAATTTAATGTCATTATTTAATTTATAAAAAATATCAAAAAATTATAATTAAAATAGTTTCATTAAACTAAAATATAAATGTATTATAGGTCCTAAATTGTTTTCCGTATATAAAATCATAGGATATATTGAAAAATAAGAGTTTGGCAGTTTGTAACACTAATTGATTTAAATATTATATATGTCATTTTCATGGAAATGTGTGCATTAAACAACATAATTTAGAGACCAAAGGGATAATAGTTGAAAAAAATATATCCAATAAGAATAATGATGACATATTATGGACATATCCCTTTTTTAACAATGATTGACATGGTTGGATCCTTACAATTGTGATAAATTTTATTATTAACACTATTCAAATTTGTAAAATATTTGGGTTTCTTATTTACCCAATTAAATCATAATGACTCCATACATAGAATAAATTTTATCATATTCAATGAAATTATGCAGAATCATTCTTTTGAAAAATATAATGCCAGAAATTTTGTTGAAAATAGTGTTTCAGATAAATTCATTATAAAATCTAAAACTAGGTTTATACTTATCCAATGGTTATAAAACTATTTATTGAATGTGAAAAATAATTTTATTGAATATCTAAAATTAAATAAAATTTCATCAAAAGTGATTAATTTAATTTAAAATGATAAGAATACATTTTCACCCCAAATATATATATATATATATATATATATATATATATATATATTTAAAAAAAGTTCTTCAAATTGTTTTATTTTTCACTTATCATCATTAGATAACCGGTGAAGTAATTTTATAAATATGTAACTAAAAACTTGTTAAAATTTAGTTAGTAATGTTCATATTCTCTAATCATATTTCTAGAAATATCTAAATATTTGAAAAAAATAGTAGTATATCGATGTTCATTTAAAATAATTGTGGAATATAACACAATGTGTCAAATAAATTAAATTTATATAAAATATATTTCCTAAAATATTTAGTTGATACATTATACCCGATAAATATGAATGCTAACATTAAAAGTCATCACTATGATAGAAAAAAATTATGATATTATGGTTTCATTAATTCATCAAATCCATTTATTAGTTCTAATAATATGATGTTTCACTCGAAAACTTTCACAAGGTGGGTATTATTACTACGTATCACATTATCTCAATAATCTAGTATTTTTACTCGATTATCATATTATGAAACATCATTTTTTAGTGTCATGACTATTTTTATCAAAATTTGATGCATCAATTATAAAATTCATTATGAGGTACACATGGAACACATATTGAACTTGAGAGTTGTTTGTTTGAAGTACAAAGAGATAAGAAATCATCCACACATTATCATGAATCTCTTATGGTATAATGTAAAAAGGGTAGAAAATTCCATTTATTTTAAATTTCACAACCTTGTTCCATGGAGTTTTTTATAGAAGAAAAATCTCAATAAATTCATATTCTATTGCACATGAACATTTTTATCCTAATTTTTTTTCAACACTGAGTTTTCTTGATGTCTTGTTTAATGGTTGTGACTTTATAAGACATTTACTCATCATTATCATATCATAATTTTATTCTTTATCCAATACCACCATAGCATGGTGATGTCATCAGTTATTTATATAGTGGGATTCATATGGATCCATTTGAATACTCGAGTTATTTTTATAAGAAAAATAGCAGAGGAAGGTGTTTATCCAAAATACCATTGAAATCCATTTATCCAGATCTCAGTAAATAATATATGGTTTAAAATTATAAACCATGCTTACGATATTTAAGAGGTTGATATTTAGTGATAGAACTAAATTATATATCCATTTTTTCCAAGTACATCTCCATAACATCAATGAATACCCTAGATCATGATCAAATATAATAGAATGTTCCACTTCATGAAGCATTACCATTTCATTAATATATATTCAAGAAATATAATCTATTGAGGAATAGTCTATAATGAAAATTATATGTTTTGAATTAGTAATGTATTAAATACACCCCTAATATAATTATTTACAGTAGATGCTTTGGGAATTCTGATGATAAAAATCTTGGTTTTTCGTTCCAATTTCAATTCTCATATAAGTATTGTTTATAAAAGCCCCATATAATTTTTACTTTAATTATTTATTTTATTGAACACCATGGACAATGATACATACTCAATATCTCTATTCTTTCTATCCGACAATAGATACCCTATTAGTCATCTACTCATCTTTGTACTTCTAGTATGAATATAGAATGGTGAATAGTGAACTTCATCCAATAGATCCATCATATATTATATTGATGAACCAAAAGTAATATTCATTACCATTATAATATCCTCCAAATGAATTTATATCTCAATAATATTTCTCAAATTTTTATGTACTTCTATATAAAACACCAAAGCCACTTTAGTATTCCCATGGATAGAAGCTAGGAAAGTTATTCACGAATAATAATATTTATCTCATTCCATCATAAATTCATGATCCATACATTTAAAATAAATAAATATTGGATCATCTGTGATCCTCATCATATAAATTATAGAATGGTCTTTTCGAATCAAAGAATCTCCCACTATAATCATATTAAATTTTTATAACGTATTGAGATGTCATAATCTTTAATCATCACCAATATTCTTCTCTTATTTGTATTCCACTATTTCATAGTGAAATTAGACATTATGATTTTATGATGATAATGTATATAATCCCTTCCTCAATATATATATTTCCCTTATATAATTAATGAAAACATTGCGAAATTATACTCCAAATATTTATTTCTGTATTTTTTCTCATCAACCTTCAATTTTCATGAGCTGTATGGTATCCCCATATATTTATGAAAGAGAAGATAACCTGATAAATTCTTTTGTTCTTCAGTATATATTAAAAACCATTATCCAATATAGCAAAATTTAGGAAATGGTGAACTAGATAACCTTATATTTAGTTTGATACTATTTACATCACATTAGTCTATCTAGTTTATATTATCTCCCTTATAAATTGTCATGGTGATTTGATGGGAATGTTGAGTGAAATTTTCCAAAATACAAATTATAATATCAAACTAATCAAACAAACATATAGATATCAACAACAATAGTTATTTAGGAACAACATTTAATAACGTCTATATTTCATGGATCTTCTTATATACCCTTAATTGAGATTATATGAAACACTAATGAATCATTATGAATTCATAATTCACACCTGATAACTTTTTCAAATTTATTCCCCATCCATAAAGTTTTATGTATAATTCTCAACTAATCTAAATTATCTTACATACTCTTCGAATATAATTGAATATCTCTTATAAAGGATACCACAAATACATCAAGGCAATCTCAAAGGAATATATTTATTATATTTTAGGAGATAGATGGAAAATTAGGAAGAGAAATTATAATCACTATAAATTCATAGTGTCCATACATTTTATGGAATGTTGTCTTTGGAATATTCTTTTTATTTACCAACCATTCATGATATCTTGGATTAATGTCAATTAAAAACTATTGAACTCTACACAATTGGTCAAACAATTCTTGAATACCATTTTGAGGATACATTTTCTTTATTTTGATCTCATCAGGTTCTTGATAATAATTTTAATGTTTCATTTATCAATAATTATTCACAATAAAAAAATAAATTGTGAACACATGGTGATTGATATGGGAAAAAATAATTTATCATGGTTCTCCTTTGGTTTCTTTTTCAGTTCCATCATATAAATTGGTACATTCTATATGGAGTAATTGGAATATGTATAGAATGATGTATGAGTTCTATAGTGAACTAGGTATCACTAATTGGGTGAATATGAGGCAATAAATTCAAAAATATATCAAAAAATACAATAAAATGGGAATTTATTTTCTGTTGAGATTCTACCCACCCATCAGATATAAACATCCCTTTTTAAAAGAAACCGTTTTCAATACATTGGATTTATCAGGTACTAAATGTTCATTTTTTTATTTCATTAATGGAGGATCATAGGATGATTTTTAATATCAAACATGACTTCCACTCTTGGAAGTTTATATATCAATTATTAAGAAAATAAATTCCAATCCTAAGATAACATCAACCTAAACCAAAGGGATGTATCATGATTTATAGAAATATCATTCCCATAAATAAAAATTTTAAAATATTCAAAGAGTTTGAAATAGAAAATTTTACCATTAAGGGGTTTCACTACTAATTCAACATATATTCTCTGACGAGGTGAAATAATAGCATTAGAACATTCCTCTTATATAATGTTGTTGTTTGATGTAGAATCAAATATGTCATTAGTAATTTTATAGTGGATGGTATGTACACCATTCACCAAAAAGTTATTATACCCATATTTAAAAATATTTATCTTATGATATTTACCTTATCCTTTGTTTTTAAGAGTTGGTCGATATCCATCAACATCAATGACAATAATATATTGGAACTACACTGAATAATACTATACGACATTCATTGGATACACTAGAGTGTGGGAGATTAATTTTTTTGAATATTTATCTCTATTTGAATTATTAGATAACTTCTACACAAAATTTCTAAATTTTAGTTCCAAATGACCTTCCCATCAACACATGAATCATTTACTAGCCCCCATAAGAAATTTCTTCCATGTTTCCTTCTCTATAATGACCATAATGTAAGTCATGTATTTATCTCTCCATTGTTTTTATAATTATAATTTAATTCCATCGTTTTTTTCTCATAAAAAAATAGATTATTTTGAATATTCAATCTCAAATTTTCCAATAATCAATCATCAAATTATTTCATCCTTTCTAAATATTTCTCTTATGTCTAAGAACATTCATAGAATTGTACATAAGACACATAGGAATTAATCCTCAATACATTCATGTTGTATGATACTATTAGAAGTGTCCCTCTTATGACATATAAAATTTTCTCATATGTACCATTAGATTTATAATTCTTCTGTTTTATCTCAAGGAATTCGTTGTCAATTTTTGGAAAAAATACAATTTAAATTATATATGAAAAAATAATCTCATAAAATTTTACCACTCCATATAGTCAATTTGTTTATAGAGAATCATATTCCTGATTATAGTCTAAAATTCATCTACATTAAAATGAAAATGATAAGTTGTTAGAAACAAATTCCCATGTTCAGAGAACATAATAATAAAAATATATATTTTATGTTGAACTAATCCATTTCTCAAAGAACGTGGATAAAAGGAACCCAAAAAATATGGACTACTTTAACTCAAGAATGATTCAACTGAACAATGTTACCTCCTTTTTACTAATAGATGTTCAACATGATTCAAATTTAAAAAACAAATTTCTATGAAATTTGATGAAATTTTTCATTATATATCCCATTGAAATTTTTTACTCAATCATTAAATCATTGTAGTGTTTTTCACATTCAGAATTATCATTATTCCTTCAGGTCCCAGTCATTGACTATGAATCATATTGTGAGAAATAATAATCATAGTCGAAACCCACACAGTGATAAAAATTAAATTATTTGAGTTATAAATCATTGAAAATTCTTCTATGAATGAATAGGTTTAACATAGGTCATTCATGGTCATTACTAAAACAATAGAATTTTTTACAATATTTAAACATTTTTTAGGGTTCTCACTAAACTTATCTCATCCTTCATTGAAAAGGTAAACAAAACTATACTATAATATATATATATATATAACCATAATTTTCATACAATGATTTCACATCTTAATAGATGAATTTTTATTTCATATCTTGATCATCTATTCCAGAATCATATAGGTAATGTTCTTTTAGAATCTTGGAAAAATTAACTACTACATCCAAAAATATCAAAATAATATCAAAATAATTTCCCCATAACTCCCTCCATTCTAAGAAATATCATACATAGTACAATTATTCATAACATGGGGAATGGAAATAAAACAAATGTTGAGTTCATATGGTCAATAAAGGTAAATAAGGGAGATAAAAAATTATCACAATGGAATAAGATGAATCTATATGGATGATAACATTTGAAGAACATTATTAAATCATAACTGAAACATCCCAGAATTTCTATTAAAGTTTTTTTAAATTATATGGAATTATTTCGAGACCAGACGTTGAGAAACCACTTGATTCTGAGGCCCAAGGAGCCCGTAAAGTTTTTTTAAAAATTATTTAGATCACATAAGTAATCACGTGAGTAGTACTTTTTTTACTTGGGCATCAGATAAAATACTTGAGGGGACCATTGAAGTCAGAAAACCAAGACTCTCCTTGAAAGAACATAACATCAACTGAAAAGGGTTGGACAAAAAAGATAATTTTAGTACTTTTTTAAAATAATAAAATAACATAGGTAAAGTAATTTTATTTTTATTTGCACTATTTATTGGTAGACATAGGTTTTACGGTGCAATGATGTGGTGACAACGTGGAGCATTAAATGAGGATCATTAATGGATCGTTGTACAAGCATAACTGCAACAGTGTTTCATAAATGAAACAGCCTAACGACGTAACATTGCAGCATAATACAAATGATGTGACATGTTTCGTTTTTTAAACTAACGCATTGGATAGCCGATAATTGAACCATGGAGATTATTTGATGAGCCTAAAATAGAATTCCACTCCAATGAAGGAAAAAAATGATGGAGGATCAGAGCACAATGAAAAATCTTGTGGAGAATGATATCGGTGATAGGAATTGAAAAATGGTGAAGAATGACAGTGTATCAATGATCGACAATTACATGGATCATCATCCATTGCCTATGATAGATTAAAATCTGGGTAAGGATTTAATTCTGCTTCAATCCCCTGATCGTCGTTCTAAAAGAATGAATGTTGGTTAACCCATGAATAGGTTGATCCATGGATTGGGTGTTCCTGTGGGAGGGTGATTTCCATGGTGTTTTCCATAGGATTGATGATATATTGATAGAACTGTGACCCCTAACCTCCCTTATATCATAATTTTAACACAAAGAGTGTAGGCTAATATGAAAAAGGCCCGAGCCCCTCCGCATTGTGCATTATTCATGGAAGAATTCTCAAAATGGTTGCATGTTGAGTTTGAGGTTGTCACGGTAAAGGTGGAAGCCCTACGGTCCCATTGGAAAAGATAGTTTGAAAAAAGGACCACTAGAGAAACTCTAGTGTCTCGAAAAAGTAATCATTAGTGATTAGGTGGGGGTGGCGGTAGCAGGTAGCAGCGTGTGGGGGTGGAATCATGTGGAAAGAGGTAGCTTGGACGTCGGCTTGTCCTGGTGTAAATGATGTGCATTCAACTGGCAACGAAAGTGTGTTAGTGTGGAATTGACTGTTACCATGTGAAGGGGACGCCTATGTCTGGGCTTCATGGGCAAGAAAGCGATAAGAAATTTGTCGACCGTGTGCGGGAGGACTGGTCGGGCAGTCAGTCATCATCGCATGACAAAACTGATTTGGTAGAGCCACGCCTGACTAATAGAGACTAGTCTTCTTTGTGGACTAGTTAAAAGGGGACGTGGTGCAAGGTGGCACTTCTAGGTGAAGAACCAGACGCTGCTATGTTGCATCTGGGGAAAAGAAGTCACCCCACCATAGTGGGCCAGACCTGAGCTAGTTGGTCAGACCTACACTAGTGATCCGGAGCATACATACCATGTATGAAGTTCCCTATCAGGTCGGGCCTGACCCATGATGGACTCGGATCAGTTCGGGTCAGGTCAGACCCACCCGAACCCTACAGACCCACATTTCACTAAAAGACATGTATCTTGAAAACCAGACATATGATTGACTTTCCTTTTTTAAAACAAATAACCTCTATATAAGGTGGTCGTAATGCGATAGTCTATGTGATATTTTTATGAATTTTTTATATTTCATGGTAGGATCAAACTCGAATCCAATCAAGAACTTTTTACCAAAATTACCATATCTTATAGACCAGGCGATCATTAAAAGTCACTTCTATTGATTTGGGACCCTTAAAAAGAGACGGTCATTTGGGAAACTCTTTGTGGGACTTTTTGGCCAATGACGTATGAATGATGGCTTGATTAGTAGATCTCATCATAATCAAGCATGATATATACAGGAATCCAGGGGCTGGTTGTGACATGAAGAATGAAGAGAGACTATTCATGGATCATTATAAGAGAGAAAAATTGTATATCATAAAAATGAAAACCCTTTTTGGATATTCATGAGTGAAATCATTTGTGGATAAACATGGGAGAGAAAATTCATGGATCGACATGGGAGTGAGCATTCATGGATCAGAAGTTGTGTTACCTGTCATGGATCTTCCATAGAGAAACCCTTCAGGGATCAGCAGAAAAGAAACCATTCATGGATTAGAAATAGATAAAACCATTTTGGATCAAAAGTAGAGGTTCATACATAAATTAGTTGATAAAACTTTATGAATAATCATCTTTACTTCTCTAATTAAATTATACCAGGTGTGAGTGGTCTTTTACTTTGTACTATATATTTGAGATATTGCATGGTGACAACTCCTCTTTAGTATTTCATTTATTTTATTTTCCATTTTGGATTTCTGATATACCTTCGAGGGTCTCGTTGTACCTACTATGTATTGTTATACTCATCCATACATAGCTATCTCCAGTACCTATGGTCTCTTTTGTAGATGGAAGACAACTTTGACTAGGACATTCAGGATCCATGGATAGATTATGCTCGAATGTGGATTGATATAAATGGAGTGCTACAGTGGAAACTGATAGTGATTTGTACCTACCAATTAGTTATTATCCTTGGAGGATGCCCTCTACAGCATTCCCATCATTTTGTGTACTTTCCATTCTGTTGGGCTTGCATTCTGGTCCCTTTTTCTTTCTGTAGT
Source organism: Viscum album (assembly GCA_963277665.1). NCBI lineage: Eukaryota > Viridiplantae > Streptophyta > Magnoliopsida > Santalales > Viscaceae > Viscum > Viscum album. The sequence continues at coordinate 1,061,379,619 of OY728133.1, forward strand.
ACTTTTACTAGTTATTAGTTCTAGTTCCCACATACTTTTATGTAGTAGGGGATGCATGTGTTTGTACAAGATAAAAGGAAATTTCTTTCCATTTTTAGAATATTAATTTTTGATGCTTGTCTATATCCCTTGGCCTATGGAAGGTGGGATTGATGTAGTAACAACACAGGCCCTAGGGCGTTGGTCATAAAAAAGTGGTATCAAAGGGAAGTCATTTCAACCAAATGAACTATGAGACTATATTTTAAATGGGGGAAATATTGTTATGTTTCCTGAGTATGGATTACATTCTGAAGAGTCTAGTGTTGGTGTGACGGCTGACAGATCCATACACCATGACCCAGAATTCTATTTTATGACTCATTAATCAAAAACACATGTTTCATAAATTTTGGAAATGTTTTTGTCTTTCCGTCTTTTGACTCAACTCACCTGGTATAACTTATTTATTGTGGGACATCTATTTCCTTCTAGGATGCCTCCATGAAGACATCTAGAAAGGATTCTAGTGAGAGATCAGATCGATGGCCCACCGAGTGATGATGCATCAATAGAGGGACACATTACAATGATAACACATTTGGGTGGTCTACCAATAGCACCACCAACCGTATAGCTTTAGTTGTTAGCAGCCCCACCAGTGAAAATTGCACTCTGACATATCACATTGCATAATTTCCAAAGTAGGATGCCTTTGAGGGTTAGAAGAATGATTGATCATCAGGAAGCTGAGGATTGGTTGGAGCTAGTTACAAGGGTTTTCACCTAGTAGAGACACTTACATTCAATATGGGGGTCCTAGCCTCTAGCATTCATCATGGAAATACATGGAGATGGTGTATCTTGACACTAAATACACATGAGGATGTGAACTTATCCTTGTTGTACTTAGAGAGCCTCTTTAGTGTGGAGTTCATACCAGCAACACTACACTTAATGCGTATTCAAGAGCTATTACACCTACTACAGGGTTCACAGTCTGTGGCCCAGTACTCAGAAAGTTTTACTGACCTCTCCCAGTACTACAACAACATGGTATGAGACACTTTCATCAGGGAACAAACCTTTGAGTAGGATATATGATGGTAGTTTAGTCCATCAATGATTTTGATCCGCATCCAGATGTTGGATGGAGTGCTTGAGTGAGGTATACCGATGGAGAAATTCCTAGCCAAGCAGGCACCGATGGTGAGAGCCACCACCAGATGATAGAGGGTCGAGTCATCTATAGTAAGTAGTAGGTAGACGATGCAGAGACCCAAACGGGGTAGACCTTCTAGATTATGACCCCACAATGCAGCGTTGGAGGTACGAAGCTTCCGAGGTAGATGAGTTAAGCTGAGGGATATAGTTTGTTACACATACTGGGTTTAGGAACACATTGCTCATGACTGCCCGACCATTGACATAGCCGATTAGTAGAAGGTCGAGGAACCTCCAAGGTAGAGGTAGAGGATTGATCAAGGAGGTCCGTAGGGAGATAGACATGGAAGGAGACCATTCCATGTTTTAGGCGGTATATGACAGTTCTAGGTAATTTCTCCAACCACTATGTGGCACACCATGGTCTCAAGGTGCCGGAAGACATGGGAGGACTCGGCTTCAGTCAGTGGAGGCCTCTAACCACGATGCTTGAGAGATGATTAGAGGAATGATCTTGGTCATGAACACCTTAGTTGAAGTTCCTAAAGAAACATGTGTTGGTTACTCTTTCCATGCCTCAAACCTTTTTCACGGATCAGATATTCTGGTGGAGCTGTTGGCTTGATACCATTGATAAAGGAGTCCTACGTGAGGAGATTTGACAATTTACAAACTTGGGCGAGGAGTATGAGCTTACTCTAGGAGGTGAGATCTTTGGCTGGGATCTCCTAGTAGTAGTGTCAAGGCATTACAATGTCATCTTGGGTATGAAGTAGTTATCTACACTCCATGCTCATATCAACAATTTTTTGTGCGAAGTGTTGTTTTTATATAAGGATAAGACTGGGTTCTCCATCACTAGATTGAATGGGACATTTGTAGCTAGAGATCTACTTTCTAGGAGGAATGTATATCCGATCACTCACCAGATGGATATCCCCCCACGTGGTGAAATGGATGAAAGTAGACTGAGTTTTCCTATAGTGGTGGATGAGTACAATGACGTATTTACTAAGGATTTTCTAGGAACACCTCCTTACAGGGAGGTATACTTCTGTATCAATCTATACCCATCGATGACACTAATATCCACACTAGCATGTCATATGGATCCTACAAAGCAATGCTAGTTGAGGGTATATCTAGAGGACTTACTAAAGAAGGGGTTCCTGGGACCCCGCATTTCACCATGGGTAGCCCCATGTTTTTTTCAAGAAGGAATATGGAAACATGTGGAAATGAATGGACATATAATGCCTAAACCAGGTGACTATGATGAACAAGTATCCACTGCTGTGAAAATGATGTCCTCTTTGATCAGCTGAAGGGAGCGAGTTGGTTCTTGAAGAACAACCTTAGATCAAGAAATCATCATCTTCGGGTATGGGATGAGGACCTTATGGAGACATCATTTAGATGCTAGTACAACCACTATTAGTTTTTGGTGATTTCCATCATCATGACCAATGTCCCAGTGGTGATCATGGGTCTCATGAACAAGATCATCCAACCTTACATCTATCATTTTGTGGTAGTATTAATTATCAATATCTTAGTGTACTCGGTGTTAGAGTAGGAGCACGCTACACATTTGTTTATAGTCCTGTAAACACTCCATGAGAACAAGATTTACATTATCATCTCGAAGTACCGGTTCTGGATTCGGGAGGTCCACTTTCTGGGGCACATCAACTTGGAGGATAGAGTTGTGGTGGATCCAGCAAAGATAGAGGTAGTTCTTCCTTGGGAGCCACCTTGGAGCGTGACTGAGGTGGAGAGTTTATTGGGGTTGTTTTGGTAATACCAATGGTTTTTACTAGACTATTTTAGAGTATCAAATCCCTTTTCATATTTTACAATGAAGGGACAACCCTTAGTATAGAAAAATTGGTGACAACAATGATTCTAGGAGCTGAGGTGGAGACTGAATAGTTCCCCAATATAATGACTACCAGAAGAAGGAATTGAGTATGTTGTCTTCTACGATGCATCAGTGACCAAATTGGTGTGTCCTGATGTAGGAGAAAGTAGTGATCACATCAGACTCATGATATTTAAGGCAACATGACCAGAACAACGTGAACTATGTCCTTGAGTTAGCAATAGTGGTCATTTACTAGAAGATTTGGAAACACTACTTTTGGGGTGCACGGTTCACCATCTACTCCTACCACAATAATATTAAGTATATCTTATCACATAAGAACCTAAAAATGAGACAACAACAATTGCTGGAGTTCCTCTGGGACTGTGAATTTGAGATATTTTACAATCTTAGGAAGGGGAACCTGTTGGAAGACGCACTCAGCCAGATGTCTGGTTTACATCTGTAGAATGAGGTGACGAAGTAGCTAACTACAATGCAAATATCCTTCATGGATAGTGATTGAGGATCTTACCTTCATTAAATTACTATCACTCCTCTACTATTACAGCAATTTAGGGAGGCAGAACATGTGGATGATGACTATAAGGCCAGGTGTGCTCAATTAACCTCAAGTCAATGTCTAGATGGATTTTAATTAGCTGGGGATCACGTCGTCCTTTTCAGATGATGAACCATAGTATGAGGGACTCAATGGGATGAGGTGTTTATGTAGTTTAATACACCCCCTTTGGAGGTACATCCTGGTGTGGATAAGATGCACTAGAGCCACCAAAATCAGTAATGGTGGCCAGGGATAATGAAAGTTGTGGCAGAGTTTAATTCATTATTCCTTGTTTGTCTACAAGTGAAGGATGAGCATTAGGTCCAAGCAGGATTGACACATCCACATGAGGTACCAGAGTGGAAATGGGATGGTATATTCATGGACTTTTTGATGTGGTTAGAACAGAAGTTTGGGGGCCACAATTCTATCTAGTTGATCGTTAACTGAATCACCAGGTCATATCACATCTTACCCATATATGAGAAGGTATCGGTAGATGGCCTGGTCCACCTCTACATTAAAGAGATACTGAGTCCAAACAGATTTCCTTCGACCACTGTGTTAGATTGTGATTCATATATTACATATCAATTTTGGAAGGGGTTATAAGAGGTGTATGGGACTCAGATGCATTTGAGCACATGTTCTCTCCCCTAGACAGATTGTCATACATAGAGAACCTTACATACCATAGAGTTGATGATTTGTTATTGAGTCCTGGATTTTGGACATAGTTGGGAGAATAACCTACCATTGGTGGAGTTTTATTACAATAATATAAATCAATCAATCATTGGCATGACAACATCAAAGGCCTTGTTTGGGTAGCCAGGAAGACCACCTCTATGTTGGACATATCCTAGGGAGTCAGCACTCTAGGGTCCAGAGATGGTATGGGATACCACTGTGACAGTGCAGAAAAAAATACTTATACTGATAGAAGCTGGAGACCCTTGGAGTTCGAGGAGGAAGACCATGTTTTCCATCGGGTCTCACCCCTTCGAGGATTGTGGAGATTTTGCTGGAGTAGCAAGTTATCACCAATGTTTATTGGACCATTCCATATTCTCAGCAGAGTTAATGAGGTGGTGTACCACCCAGCTCTTCCACCACAGATGCATTAGGTAAATTATGTTTTTCACATGTCACATTTGAGGAAGTACATGCATGATGTATCACACTAAATCGACTAGGGAGAGTTGGACATTGACAATAGGGTGACATTTGTGGGGTTCATGGGGAAGATAGTGGATCAACATGAGAAGGTACTTAATGGATGGTATACTCCTCTTATGCGCATTTAGCAGCAGCACAGGAACCACCAGGAGAGCACATGAGAGTGGGAGGCTCAAATTCGTACTAAGTACCCCCATTTTTTTTGATTAGACATTGTTTTAGAATTCCAGGATGTAACTCCCAATGTTGGGGAGAATTTAATGTCCCATAATATTAGTGTAAATATTTTTTGAAATTATATGAAATTATTTTGAGATGAGGTGTTGCGACGTCACATGATTATGACGATTTGTGTGCCCGGAATGTAATTTTGAACATTATTTAGTTCACTTAATTAAACGTCTGATATGGGTTTTCTAAATTTTAAAATGGTTCTCATATTGAAATTATTAGGGTACCGTTGAACTCAAAACACCCGGATTTTCCACGAAGGTTCTTAACATTGACGGTCAAGAGTCAGATAGGAAAATTAATTTTCAAACTTTTTTAGAAAAAAGTAAAATGACATAGAAGTAGTTATTTTATTTTTTTTACACAGTTGAATGGAAGATTGTGGTGCTGCAGTGTGGGGATGATTAAATGAAGTGGTACATAAAATGGGATCCTGAATGACTCTTTGTGAAAGCGTAATGATTATGCATTTTCCTAAATGAAACATTGTAGGAATGCAATGGCACAACATAACAGAAATTATAAGACATGTTTTTTGTATTAATCTAATGGATTGAAGAGTTGATATTTAAACCCTAGTGATTATATAATGAGCCAATGGAAGAATTACACTCCAACTTAGAATGAAGAATAGTGGAGGATCTGAGGGTATTGAAAAATCTCGTAGAGAATGATATCAGATCCGGTACACTACTACAAACACGGCCTTTATCAGTGCTAAAAATGGCCTTTATCAGCGCTAGAAAAGTGCTGATAAAGCTAGCGTAGATAAAGGGGGGGGGGGGGGTCTTTTATCAGCGCTTTTTTAGCGCTGATAAAGGGGTCCTATATCAGCGCTTCCTTTATCAGCGGTCTCGTTTTAGTGCTGATAAAGGACCCTTTTATCAGCGCTTTTAAAAAAGTGCTGATAAAAGGTAAAAAAATTAAAAAAAATTAAAAAACATTAAAAAAATTTAGAAAATACTGCCAATCGGGGGGGGGGGGGGCTTTTATAGCGATTTAACCCCCCCTTTTATAGCGCTTTTCGGCCCCTATACAACACCCCACGAACCCCACGCACCCCTCCACCCTTTAACAGCGCTTGCTCCAATATTCCCCATGCGCGCACACCCTTGCCTCCACTAGGATTTGAACTCGAGACCTCCCCCCTGCGCGCCTAAGCCCTTACCACTACTCTATTTTGATTTTCTTTACAATTCATGATATCTCTCTCTATATATATATTTATATATTTAGTTATATTTATTCGTATAATAATATATATTTATATTAATATATATATATATATAGTTATATTATAATATATATATATAGTTATATTATAATATATATATAGTTATATTATAATATATATATAGTTATATTATAATATATATATATATAGTTATATTATAATATATATAGTAATATTAATATATATATATAGTGGTATTAATATATATCTATATCTATATATATATAGTTATATTTATTTGTATAGTAATATATATTTATATTAATATATAGTTATATTAACATATATATAGTTATATTAACATATATATAGTTATATTAACATATATATAGTTATATGAATATATATTTATATAGTTATATTAATATATACATAGTGATATTAATATATATATTTATGGTGATATTAATATATATGTTTATAGTAATACTAATAAATATATGTAGTTATATTAATATATATATAGTTATTATATTAATATATATATATAGTTAGATTAATATATATATATAGTTAGATTAATATATAGGTATATAAATATTCATATATTGGTATTTTAAAAAAAATGGATGTTAGTTATTATTTAGATAAAGCTAATATATTTTATATGTAAATATCGTTTATTATTTATATTTATAATTAAATTTTTAGGTGTGAATATTTAAAAAATATGAATATATTGTTATATATTTGATTATAAATAGCAGTGCATTATAAAAAATGATGAAATTTCAAAGACATAATATTAATATGAATGTAATACCTTGGAATAAATTCAAACCCCACCAAAAAAAATCCAATAATACCCCCTTAAACGAGGGTGAAAATCCACAAAATGTTAAAAAATCGGGGTACCCCGACAAAAAATGCAGTTTTGGAGGCCTTATGGGCCTCTTTTGGCCTCTAAAATCTCTTAACGGGGGTCCCCACGAGTCACAGAGATGTAGAGCTCATCGCAGGCCTCGATTTGATATGTGGTAGAGCTCAAACGGACACCCGGATCAAAAGTTATGGCCGTTTGAAGTTTGAGTTGCGTTTTCAACATATTTTGGATCTTTTTTTAATTTTTACTAATTTTTTTAGTACTCAAATTTTTATTAAATGACTATTACTCCATAATGATTATCAAAATATTAATTAAAAATATTTTTTTAATTTTTTAAGAAGTCATTTTCACTAAATATCTTAAATATTAAGTATAATAAGTGTAAATGTACATTTATACTTATCTAAAATATATTTAAAAATTATATATTATATTTATATATCAATATAACTATATTTATATATTAATATATATATATATATATATTTTGAAGCCGACCCTTTATCAGCGCTACTAAGCAAGCGCTGATAAAGGGGGGCCCTTTATCAGCGCTACTAAGCAAGCACTGATAAGGGGGGGGGGGGGGTCCCTTTATCAGCGCTTTTTCGTAAGCGCTGATAAAAGGGGGCGCTACGAAAAACTATTTTTGTGGTAGTGGGAATTGATGAATGATGAAGAAAAACAGCGTATCAGAGGTCAATGATGTCATGTATCATCATCCACCCCTAAGATATATCTGAATCAAGATAGTGATTTATTTGGGCATGAATTCCCCATTCTTCATTCTAAAACAATGGACGCTGATCAAATAACATACATGTTGATTCGTGGATCAGGTGTTTTTGGGGTAGGGTGCTTTCTTTGGGGATTTCCATGGAGATTGTGATAGCTTGATAGAATGGTGATCCTGAACCTCCCCTGTTTCAATCTTCTAAAATAGAGGGAATGTTCCAACATGAAAAAGGGATGATCCCCTCCCCCATGTGCATTCTTCTAGGAAGAATTATTGAATGGGTGTAAAGATGAGATTGAGGTTGTCTTAGTCAAGGTCAAAAACCTATTGTTTTGTAGTTGAAGATGGCTCAAGAAATAGACCAAAGGATAATCTTTGGGGGATCGTAGAAGGAAACACTAGTGCTGGTGGACAGCGGAGGCCCATGGTGGTGGCTATATCTAGAAATTGCTGATACGCCCATCAGCTGGCCTCCATGTTGTGGAAGTGTGTTACCGACTAGGGCGGTGTGGAGGAAGGCCCGAGTCCAGGCCACTCTGGCGAGCTGGTGGTAGGTAGTCCATCAACCTCTTGTTGGAGGATAGGATGGCCACTCAGATGGATGTGATGGAAGATACATACATGGTAGAACCATGTCCAACTGCCCGAGACTGGTCAGCTAAATGGACCCGAAACAACGTGTATCTGCGCTAGCTGGTGTTGTTGGGTGACGAAACAGACGCGGAAAAGCGGCATCCGGGCTTGAGAAGCTGGCCCTCCTCAATGGTTCGGAACCTCAAGGGTGAGCAAAAACTATGCTGGTGGCCTAAAAGAAATTTATCATGCCCAAGTCGGACCCGAATCAAGTCGGGTAAGGTCTTTCCAACCAGCTCAGATCAGACAAGGACCCCACCATCCCCTGTTTTAGTAAAACATAGGTATCCTTCAAACCAGGTTTATGATTGATGCACCGTCTATGGTGTGAGGACCCTAGAGAAATGGATTTCCTAATGAGATACTCTAAATTTTTTTAGTAGTTGATGGTAGAGTTTTAGTAGTTGATGGTATATGTCAACGTTGGATCAAACTCTAATCCTACTGGATTTTTTTACAAAAATCCCCATATCATACAGACTAGGAATCCATTCGATGCATCATATATTTTCTTGGGACCCTTACAACGAGACAATTCATTGGGTTAAACTTGAGGGTCTTTATAAAGGTTGATTTACTCCCAATGCCTTTAGGAGAATATCCTCTTAGAATCGAGCATGCTATGTGCGGGAATCCAGTGGCTTATTGTAACATGAAGTATGAAGAGTATCCCTTAGTAGATCCACATAAAAGAACCCCTTCATAAATATTCCAGAGAATGACCCTTTGAGGATGATCATAAGAGAGACCCTTAATGGATCAGCATGATAGAGACATTATGTGGATCATAATAAGAGAAACCCTTCATGAATCAACATGAGATTGACACTTGGTGGATTAACTCTAGCGTGACCCATCATGGATTACCTATATAGCGACCCTTCATGGATCAATAGCAGAGGCACCCTTCATGGATCAGAACTAGAGAAACCCTTCCTGGATCAGCAATAGATCTTATCAATATAATATGATCTTGTATATTTATTACTAATAATAGTTACTTTTTTAGTTATGATAGACCTGGTTGGAGCCATCTTTAACATTATGCAATGTATTTGAGATCATTCAATGTGGTATTTCCAATATTGTTTTTATTTTGTGGTATTTTCCTTTTTTTATTTCTGAGAGACCTTGGGGGTCTCAGGGTCCCTAAGTGTATTTTTATACTCACCCCTACTTGGGCTTCGGTCACACCAATTACATCTTGTACAAACGATGGATAACATTGACTGGGACTTTGGTGAGAAAGGGATAGGCGGTGATTAGAGTTGGATCGACAAACGTGGTGTGATACAATGACATATGACAATGATATGATATTGACCTTCTTATAGGATCCTCGGTGGAAGACCTCAAAATCATTCACATATGTTATTGTATATTACTTTTATTTTTTCTTGTATACCAGCCCCTTTTTCCTTATGTAGTAATTTAACTTGTTGTTAGTTCTAGTTCCTACATACTTTTCAGCAACTCAGGGTACGTGTGTGTGTACATGTTGAATGTAAATATCTTCTCATTTTGGGATATTTATTTTTATTACTAGTCTCCATACCTTGGACTATGGAACGTGAGCTTTGGGTAGTCACGACATAGGCCCTGAGGGACGGTTCGTGATAATAACCTATATATCATAGATCATTATCATGATTTATAGAACAAAACAAGGTTGTTCATAATAATTGAATCATTATGTAATCAAATAACATGATACATCAGAGTAGAACATTAGAATAATTCATAAGTTCAAGACATAAAAATATGCATAGAAAATCATTTATATATTAGCGAAGGATCATTTCCATGACTACCAATGTGGCAGGGGTTCACTACCCACACCAATTTAGTATAAAATGTTCAATCACAAAAAAAATCATAGTGAACGTATTCTCTTAATAAAATTGTTTCATAACCTATTCCGGCCCCATTAATATCTGTTGATACTAATATTTACAGAATTTATTAAAAGAGGATATAGGTTAAACAAATAACTTGTTATAATTCAATCATTTCACTTGATTATAACACAACCACCATCCATGGTTCTAACGTAACCAATGACCTTGGTAATAATGAAACCACCATCCATGGTTATAATGTTACCACTATCCATGGTTATATTGTCATCATAATCAAATTATAAAAACAAAAAATTCTTATTACACAATATCATAAAATATTTTTTATATTTCAATCCATGATGATAAATGGTTTTCCTAATGATTTCATCGTAGAATAACTGATGGATAATAAATGGGTTTCATAATTATTCTATCATATTATAACCCATGGAAAAATAAGGGGTTTTATAAACATGTTATCATTATAATTTTAAATAGTCCATATAAAGAATAATGATTTTACCATTTGATTGTATTCCCATTAAATCATCATAGAATCCAAGTGTTTTTTTATGAAATAACACACAACTAATAAGTAATTATAACATTATTGATAAAACTAAATTTATATTTTGAAACTAATTAATTAATATATAAATATATAAAAAATTAATATGGAATTTTTTTATTTAAATATCAACATGATTTTTTGAAGGATTCTTCAATTCAATGAGCATTCATGATGGTGTGATTGTCAGTTCATGTCATATATGTCAAAATAAAACATCCCATTCACACTATTTTTTTTAAAAATAAAAATGTTTCTCATTTAGAAAACCACAAAATTATTAATTTTGATTAAATTCAATGTTTTAAAATTAGTTAATGTTGAATAAAATAGTCATAGAAGAATATAGATATCCTTTTTTAAAAACATTTTTATAAAACATGTATATATAAGAAATTTGATTAATAGATGATAAAAATAAATTTGATTTTCCTTAAAACATATTTTCTATGTCATGAGTAATTAGAATGAGGGAAAAATGAAATCATGAATTATAATGATATTAACAGAGGATAAAAAATTTAATGATTTAAAATTAAGGTTGAAACTATTATTTTATCATCATGAACATAATCTTAAACAATCTCAATAAATATCTATATGGTGACATAAAACCCTTATCATTTTTTATATCATTTAAATAGTAAGTCTAATGATGGGAAGAACCTGACATATATATTTATATTCCCCTTGAACTTCGATAAAATAATCATAATAAGATTAATGATTTGAATATACAATAGGAATTATAAAAAAATTATGTATAGTTCATTTGACCTATAAAAAATAAAAGTTCAAGGATAATATCTAACTTTACCCATGAAATTCTTCATATTTTTTGGAAACTGTAGTATAATAAATATTTATTTATTATAAATAAATTCCTAATAAATAAAAAAATATCATTTCATGTATTATTTAAATAGAAACATTTATCACCCTTTTTTAACACTTCATTATTAAAATCCCTATTATGTGTGACATCTGCTTGCTTTTCCATATAATTTACAGTTTATGGAATTATTAATATTATTTTGATAATTTATCTATTGTAATCATTATTTTTTATAGGTATAAATATTGTATACATATTTGATATACTTGTTTAATAACTTCAATAAAATGTGTATGCAGAAAAAGTAATCATTCCTTTCATAGAGAGGGTATAAAATACATATTTGTGGATGTATGTTTCATTTCCTCAACAGATATAATTTATGTAAGGATGATTTTAAATAACCATTACCAAATAATTATTGCATGATATATATGTTATATGTTAATTACATAAATAATTATTACTATCAATATAAAATGGAAATTTAAAACTCACATGGAATAGTTTAGAATTAATTCCAAACGTATGCACTATTGACATTATATTTCTTTAATTGGTTGGATTGTAATAAATTTGATGTTCTATTATTAATCTAGATGTGTAATTATTTAATAATTTAAAATATAAATATTTATCTGATATTAATATCCATTTATAAAATGAAATTATTATAAATTAGTTGTATCACTACGTGTATATAATATATAGTTTATAGGAATTACTGATATTTTCACGTATAATTTGATGGTAAGAGGGTGGATAAAGGTCTTTTCAGGATCATAATAAAATTTATGTATATTATGGAAAAAAATATTATTTCATGATGAATAGAAAATATTTATAGTAAGAATGAGTATAGTTAAATATAAATGTAATAGTTAAATCAATTACCTATTTTTTGAAAAAATTATTTAGACCTCTTATTAATGGTTCTAGGGTTTCAATTTTCAAACTTCTAGGACTTATTTAATTTTTAAAGTGAATTAGAGAATATAAATTGTTATATTTTTGTGAATTTTGAAGAATAAACTTGTTGGGAAGAAGAGAAATGAGGGGTGGCCATTTATAATTAAGGGGAGGGGAAATCTTAAAATTTCATAACAGATTAAAATATATTAAACATATTCTCAAGAATTTTTTTTAAATGGACTGAAATTTTGTAAATGATGATAATTTAAACAATATAATATCCCTATCCATATTTTAATATTTTTATGATATTTATAAAATATAAAAAACACTACATTTATAAAATATCATTTTTCGAATATAGAAAAGATTCATTTAATTTTTTATAAAATAAATATATATATATGGAAAGAATAATATAATAATTCTGTATCATAAAAATAATAGTTCATATTATTTTAAAATAATTAACACATTAACTCCATAAAATTTTATTTCATTTTAATATTTTTAAAATCATTTATTATATTTTATTTATTAGTTTGAGAAATATAAATTTGTGTTACATAATAATTTATGGGCGTTATATAATTCACAATGTTTTAAAAAAAATCTAAATTGAAGATGATTTTATTATGATCAATATATACATTTGGATTCATTAACAAATTTTTCTCCCGTATTTGGACACATAATATGAATTTAAAACCACATGAGTGAAATTTTGAAATATTTTTTTATATAAATATTATATGGAACAATTATATGGAACAATATCCGTTAACAATAATATATATTTATATCCAATTTTGATAAAGGTATAATTAAATTCAGTCCATATGAATTATTATGAAAAGTTGTTTCCTTATCGGTTAGTTTCATGTTTGATTAACCAGATTTAATGTTTTCAAATGTGATAGATTTTTCCACAATTAATTTTAATTTTCTTAAGAAATAAAATTTCCATATTAAACAAATAATAATCTCCAAATTCCATATAATAATCTATTTTATAAAATCCAAATACATATATTGGATGAAATTATTTTTAAATCAAGTACACAGTATGAAAAAAAATATTTAAAAAATATTTATGCATAAAAATAAATTTAATCTTATCCAATGGTTTTAAAAATATTTTATTGACGTTTTCAGGAATATAAAATATAAAAATATCATTAAAATCATTCAAAAAATTTAATTAATTTTATTTATTCTAATTAAAATACATTGTGTGCACAAAAATTTGCTTTTCATAAAAACATTTCATTTTTAATGAAATAACGTTTATTTTCATTTATAAACTATTAATAACCTACTAATAAATTTTTTAAATATGTGACCACAAAATTTTCATTATATAATTATTCATAATAATAAAGTGGATTGACAAGCAAGATTTGATTTTAATGAGAGGATTCGACGACAAGAAAATCAGCAAAGAAGAGTATATCTGAACTTGGGATAAAATGGCGAACCGTTTGGAAGATGTTATTGGAGAAGATCCTAAGGCCGAGGTATGGTTAATGCATTGGAGTCTCTATAGGGAAGAAAACAATAATAGGCTAAAGCTGTGTTTTGGTAACATATCTTTTTCCTATTAGGCCTCACCCCCGGTCTGATTTGGGAAGTGCAGGTTGGACCCCCTCATCGGGATGGAGAACTCCACCATTTCTTTTGCAGGTCACTTGGGATATGTCTGTTTTGGAGGGATGGAATCATCGGGAGGGACCATGCTTTCATGGGATCGCCGAGTGTCCATCTTAGGGATGGCGGTTGTTGTTGTTGCGTGTATGTGGTAGTTCCTGTTCCTTCCGGTCTTTGATTGGGTTTGTTTGGTTATTTTATTGGACCTTCTGGGTTTCTCACTTTTTTCCATAAAAGTGTTTCCTTAATAAAAAATATATTTCTGGTAATAATAGCTTTCAAAGGGTATAAATTTATTAAAGAAAACAATTTTCAAATAGTGTGGTGTTACATTCCAAGAAATAAGGGTTGAAATAAGATTTCCACCAAATCTATATTTTTATTCAAGAGTTTCTAATTTTTTATTATATGAACCATAACAGAGGATATCTTCTATATATATTAATGCTGTATAAATTAGCTACATAAGTATTTGGTGAGGCCTATATCCCATTTATTGTGGATTTAAAAATCAATACAGAAATACCACCAAAGATATATTTGAACTATGAAATCTTATTTTTCTATGTTGGATCATGCTAAATATTTGTATTAATTCCATATATTCATGGTTTCATTATAGAACATTGTGTAATACCCTGGCCCAATCCCCCAAACTAAGTCACGTAAGATATCAAACTAGGTATAGACAAATATTGATGACTAGCAGTAGATCACTTCCAATATTAACAACAATATCCAATAATTTCATTGTCATATCATGATACACTCAATAGTTTGGTTTATGATAATATTTTCTCTAAAATATTTGATCCCATATACAAAAGCATAAATGGTTACTTAAATAAAAAAATTAGTTATATTACAAAGGCATTTATTCATGATTAAATCCAACATTTTTTTCAATAAACTAAACTATTTTACATCATTATTTATTGTTAAAAATATTAAAATAAAATTAATATTATATGATAAAAATTATGGAAGAATATAACACATGATATATAAAGAAATTATATTTAAAAATGAAAAAAGAAATCATAAATAAGTCTTTTAGAAAAGTTTCAATCCTACTTATCACCATATTTCATTTAAATGACCACAATTATTGACCGAAAATCCAAGTCAAGAAACCATGTAGCATGAAATATGATAATTAGAGTCATTTTTGTATATTAGTATGAGCCATTTCTAGTAATTCATGGTGTTTTAAAGAAGATATTCTAACTTGGTTTGGTGTTGCGTATGAGGACAGGTTCATGAAAGATTGTTGGATCCCATCTGGATAGTCCCATGCATATTTGAATTGATAATCCATTTCATACACAATGTATTTTTTTATAATGTATATCCGTGATGTGGGAACTAATCAAACATACTAAAATCACATCACATCAAGAATTAATTTCCTTGTGCATGATAGGGTTTCACTATATGTCCTACCAACAAGATTCATCACACAATCCACCATTATCACTATTGATATAGCTCAATGATGAAATTTGTTTCACTACGAACCATAATTAATTCCTTGTATATCATTCTTAATATCAATAATTGAAATATGTATGATAAAATATATTTCATTCGAGCTTGATGGAATTCTATTCCACCCAATATTTCAAAAAAACAATAAGCATTTATTATTTTTAGAAAGGGAGTGTAGTATTGATATTTAGTAACCCAATAAAGATTATGTTTCTATGGTATCCTAAATTTGAGTATTATAATGCACCAAATTATTTAACAAACCTAAAATAGAGTATAAAATCTATAGAGAATTATATTGGAGGATTCTATCTTGTGTTTTATGTTTGTACCTTGATGATAGTTTGTACGGGTCCTTAGAGAATCTATATTTCCTTAGTATGTTCAATAGAATCAATGAATTTTCCCAATCATGTTATATAATTCATTTACCAATGGATGATTTTATTTAATTATTATGGAGAAAAAAATTCAAACATATATATGAAATATTAATATATTAATATTCATTACATTCCATAATGATCCATGCTTGAATCATATAGTTCTTGTTTATTTAGAAACATTGAAAAATAAATAACTAGTAAATAAGAGGTCAACATCAAATACCACTATTTTATTCCTTGATATCACCGTTATTAGATATGTCATATTTATTACCATTATTCATAACCTAGGAAAAGGATATTTAAGAATGGGTGAGATCAGATAACTATTATTGGTAAAGAATGTAGATATAAACATTCACATGAGAATAAAATGAATATAGGGGTATCAAAACAAGATAATTCAATTAAAAAATAATAACCAATAGGTCATAGATTAAACACATATGACATATAAAAAATCAACGTACTTAATAATAATGAATCATAATTTAATCATGGGACATGAGAAAACAATAATAACTTTCGGATAATAAATTATTTTTTTGAATATACATAACCCAAGGAAATCATTTCCTTAGTTATCAATACCTATTTCCAATATTCTCATAAAATAATAGGTTATACACAAAAACAACATTACAGGTAATGGTTCACACCCCAGACTATAATTGTTTAAAAGGACCATTATTGAACTAGGTTCACTCCTCATTCCATACTTTTTCATCCCATGAGATGTAAATAGTTATACAATGATTTTGAGGGTGATATTGGTCTCCTTTTTCATTGGGTAAAATGTATCTACCTTCCTTGTGAATACCATAATAATCGTCCTTATTTATAACATAACCACCCTCCTTATATATTCTATAACCATCATCTGTTGTTTTTAAATTACCACCAATATTGTATAAAATATAACCACAACACATTGTAAAAAGGTAACCACCATCAAATAATGAATACCATACATATTTGTTCAACGAGATCAAATATAATTCATCATGTCATCACATCATAACTCTTGCAAGGAAAACCGGTTTCATATACATGTCATAAATTCATTGTATCATTGATAATGGAAAAATAAATGGGTTTCATAAAAATCTCATCAAATTAAATATTATGAATCTAGAAAAACATAGATAATGGTATCAAGGGTTCATATACCATTATAATCATTATAAACATCATAGGTTGTTATACTATATTAAAATTCATATAAAATATCATAGAAACATTTCTTCTGGTATATAACATTTCCATTATGAAAATCACATCAAAAAATGATACCCTACTATCATTGAAATCAATTTTTTTTAACAATTGAACTTTTTATGGTGATGTTTCAAAACATTGAGCATTCATGACCATGGAGATTTCTAGTCATAGAGTAAAAGTTAAAAATATTCATTTCATTTTTTTGAAAAAAGTTTATTATTCATAAAATGAAATGAATATTAATTATAAACCATTTTTTAATATGTAAAAAATATTTAAAATATATGTTAAACAATCATTTAATAATATAAAAACCATATGTAATGAATATTTTTGATACATGGATATAGAAGATAAAATTTCTTCACCAAAAGGGAGAAAAAAATTTAATTTCATTTAAAACATATTTTCATTATATTGGTTACCTAAGGTGAGTAAAATAAATTTAAGTGTTGTATTTTCAAAAAAATATCAAGATGATAAGTATCATCAATAGTTTCATTAATGTTATATCATAATATTTCTTTATGGGAAACATTATAATAAAAAATCTAGATTAAAAATAAATTTATAATAAAAATACCTTACCACATTTTATAATTTTGTAAA
Organism: Viscum album; assembly: GCA_963277665.1. Taxonomy (NCBI): domain Eukaryota; kingdom Viridiplantae; phylum Streptophyta; class Magnoliopsida; order Santalales; family Viscaceae; genus Viscum; species Viscum album. The sequence goes on from OY728133.1 coordinate 1,061,397,534, forward strand.
ACAAGTCACATAAAATAATGAATATCATATAGATATTTATAACCATAATTTTATATATAATATTGATAAAATGAATTCTGGTCAATTATATACACAAGAAAAAAATAAACTGTAGTGTAATTTTCCTTCATCCCATGAAAATAAAATTGATGTAAAAATACCTTTCCAATTTAATTAATTATGAATCATAAGACCAAAGAAAACCTAAAATAAAATGAATCATTTAATATAATATATATTAGGATATTAATTATTTTAAATTTGATAGGTTTGGTATCTACAACACACTAAGGAAATGAATTGTTAAATTGTCATATGTCTCCCTCGATGAAAATAGAGTCTTGGAATCCCAAAACATTTGTTAGAATTCATTTTTACATCTACGAGACACCTATATAAAAGAATATATTTATTATAAATCCATAAATGAACCATAAGAGTGTTTATTAAATCATATATGATTTATATATAGACATTTATCTCTAATTTTATAAAAACTCATTATTATAATTATTGTTCCAAGTGATATCTACTTGGTTTTGGATGTATGTTCTGGTTTGGTAGTTTTGATCCATAAATTTAGATAATGATTAAATATTATTTAGAATTTTAATATTGATTTAAATTTAATATATAATCATTTTATTCATTATTTTATTCAATTGAATATTTTGAGACATAAAATTGAATTACATAGTTCATAGACACAATAGGTTATTCTTATGCATGAATAATGTTTTCCATTTTTTATGGATGGAATGAAATAAATCTAATTATTAAATTACCTCCCAAAAACCATTATAATTTCATAAATATAATATATATTAAAATAACCCATATCTCATTTCATTTAATTTATACTGAAATGAAACATGAATCATATCTCTTCGTGGAGGTAGTAGTCCACACTGTCACATGATCAACATTAAAATTTTCAAAGGGTTTGGAATATATTAATATATATTTGATATTATAAATATTTTTGTATAATTATTCCATATATATATATATATTATAATCATTTAAACCATCCATACAATATTAATATGGGCAATTATTTTTAATGATATGGGCAGATAGTAAGCTATACCAAACCACTTGCGATATTTTTATTACACATTTGATAAAAAGATGGTAAATAAAGGTTGGTTAGTAATATAAATAAAATATTTTTATATTTATGATACTGTTCATATTATTTTATCATTGATATAACATATTTAAATAAGGTAAAATAATAATTAAAATGAATGATGCGGTTTAAGGATATTACCACTTCGTCAGTATAAATACAATAGATCACCACATAATTTCTCTATGGTATTCATTTTTAAACACTAGAACCTCTAGGATATGGATAAGGAGGTGAAAAGGTTAACATGGTAGATTTTTTCCATTTTATAAGTATCAATATTGTGTGAATCACAGAATGGTGGGTACAATATTCAAATTCAATGGAGTGGATAACAACAAACTTTTGATAAAGTGTAAATTATTTATAAGTAATTTATATACAAAATGGTCATCAGTTAGACTTAATTTGGGAAATGGGATAAAATTACACCAGAACTTATCCCAAAGTTCAAATTTTAAAATTTTTCTTAATTAAGGAAATATAGTATAAAATTAAATTCATTATATTTCATTATTTCCTATTTAGATTTATTTATTTAATTTGACCTAAGTATATTTTACAATGTTTTAATTTTGAATTTAATTTATTGAAATAAAAACAATGGTCCAATATATATTAAAAAATCATGTGATATATTATTTCACTCTTACTGAATTACATTAAATATTTATAGAATCATTATATATATTTTTTATGAATTGTATAAATACAGTATCTGTGTTTCATAAGAATTTAATGTAATTACATGGTTTTTAAACATTTTAAAAACAATTTATTCGGAAAATAATTTCATTATTTTGAAAATAGACATATATTTTCATTTTAAAGATTCTCTTCTACCTATGTGGATACATAAAAAATATTTAACAATAATATAGTGACATTTTTAATGTTCTTTGATTTAAAAACATTATAGTTCATGTTCATGTATATGTCACCATTAAATAATAAAATTTATTTCCTATTGTAATAATAGTTGTAATAAATTCATTAAATAATAATTAAAATGTAATATTATGAACTTATCACATTCTTAACCGTGGTTTCATAACAATTATTTCTAATAATTATGATGGACCATTTTCTATGGATTATCATCATAAATGAGTTTCTGCGATGGGAGTCAATCGCAAATATCCCACTGTGGAAGAAGGCATCAAAGATATAATATTTTATGATAGTCTATCAAAGAAACCATTTTTTATTGATATATATCCCATCATAAAATAATCCCAAAATTTAATTTATAATCCTTTTGCAATGATCCATCATAATTAACCTTTTGTGATGGATAAATAATTTATCCAAAAAACATTTTCAAAAAAATTAAATTATTTGTAAATTAAAAATAAAATTAATTTTTTTTTAAAATAATTAAAAATTATTTTAAAAAATTAAAACACACATAAATATTATACTCAATTTAAAATATAATATGTATATCTTACCAAATTTCGAAACAATAATAATTTTTTTAGAAATAAACAACTATCATCTGCTAGAGGAGGATCACTCGATGGACCTGGGGAGTAAAATCAATACCAACACCACGCACTAGTCACCTCATACACCATATCATCTCCTCATCTCTCGAATGTTGCTGCTCATGATCCTCCTCAATCTGTTTCTGCATCAACTGTATCATCTAATCCTGAGCTCAAATCCTCTCCCCATAATGTGTAGAGAATGACAGTGTCGGTGACGACTCTCCATGAGCTCCCTTCATGATCAATGTATTTCCTAGCCCACAAGAGAAAAACCCATCCCATACCTAGGATGATATATAATCAAGATGGTGGGTGATTTCAGACTGATTGAAGATGGTATTACATGATTTATCCATAGACTGCATTCTTATATTGTGTTGAAAATGAAAAAAGTGCTCATGTATACATGTATCCCATGATTTTGGATAGGGCCACTCTAAATATTAGAAGTATGAGAAAATAAATTCTATAATAAAATTAAATAATATATTTTAGTAATTAAATAAATTTGAAAAATATATGTATTATTTAATATCATAAAAACTAGTGGTCAGACATCTGTTCATTCATGGTGATGGGTACAAGGTCCCCTGACACCTTTTGCTAGGAAAAAATAATTTCTCATAATAACAAAAGTGTGGAAAGTAGATAAATGAAATCAACTGTGAAAATTAAAAGAAATAAATAAGCATAAAATTATTATCAAAATTAATATTGTTAGTTAATATATAAGATACATCTTATTAAAAAATTAAATAGAACATTATAAAAAGTGATCAAAATCAACATATAGTCATCTATTGGGAATTGGATCAACAATCATTAATTTACAAAGACCCCACATTCTCCTAGTAGGTGCACCAGCACTAAGAGGAGGAACTAAAATGAGATCATCATTATGAAGTCTGGTATCTGTGAGGGAATGTAATTAATCATCATGAGGATCATCTCCAACAATCTAAAAAAAATATTCTCACCAGTATGGGACTGTTAAAATAGATATGAAATATAAAATACTATTGAATTATAGAATAAAATAATTTTACCTGTAATATATTTTTAATAAAAATATGAAATTTAAAAAACTAATAAATATCAGAATAAGATAATTACCTATTACTAATTAACTTAATATAATACATCAATATTTATCTTCATCACCATTTATATCAACATCAACTTCTTCATCCTCATCTTTAGTATTTCTAATTTATATATGACTTTTAGCATCATTATCCCTTATTACTTCACAAACATTATCTACATCGCCAGCCATTAACATGGGGGTTTAATCCAACAAAATTATTACCCGTTGGTTAAGTGATATATTTTGGGATGTTTCAAGAAAAATTTCTCTTTTTGGAACTTTTTCAGAACAATTTTCATTTTAATTAAATTGATTGTCAATTCATTTCGTTTTTATCATAGTACACTAGTCCTTCATATCTCATGAAACATCCTTTTAATTAGCATATTAAAATTTATGTGCATTATGTGGTAACATAAATGGTTCATTTTATGCATGATACAATTATATTTAATTTCAATTACTCCATGTCGTGGATGACCTCACACCCCTCGATTAGTATTAATCTAATGACATTAAAAAATTGTATCATATGTTAGTCCAAGATAACATAACTCAATTATTTCATCCAGAATATCATAAAATCCAACCTCATATTCCTTATGACAGTATCCTTTTAAATGGAAAACATTTTTAATTTATTTATTTGAGTTGCCATATATGCATGTATGGAGTCTAAATCTATTTACCAAAACCCATTATATGGTTTTACCAATTTCAATGGAGGGTTTCTAAGGACACATAATAGACTTTCAATTTTATTTTCCTGTTGTGTTACTTGTGAATAAAAAAAATATTAATAGAATAAGTCATTGAAAACATGATTTATAATTATATGAAGTAAACATTACATATCAGTATTTGAAACAAATCTTCAAAATTATATTTCTCAAATTCTTCAAAAGCATCAGATCAAATTTTTAGAAATTGATTTTTGATATGGTCATCATGTAGTTAAAAAATGATAATGTAAATAAATAGATCTTTTATAAATACTTAATAAAATATTAAAAAAGTATAACCTACTGTACAAATTATTTCATTTCTTCACAATTAAAAATAACATATGTTTGATGGTTGCGTAGTTATTCTTCTATATGACATTAGTCGTGATAACCACCCAACCCAAGATCAAGTTGATATCAACTTGACAACTGATGGTCTGTGACATCATTAGGACTTGTCTCATTTTGAACCATCCCATTATTTTTTCATGGTTAATACGAATGAAAAAAGTAAGATGAAATTTTTTAAAATTTATCTTGTAAGTAAACTTCGGAAATCGACCCTTCAACTGATTCTTTATTATGTAATTTTTTATTTAATTTTACATTCATCTCTCCAATGAATACATCCATTAGAATTGTACCAGCCCTTCTCAATTAGGTTTATATGTAAAATTCAATATTTAATCTTGTATGGAATCAAAGAATTTTGATGGGAATATATTTTCCAATTTAAAAAAATTTTTAAAAAAATTGTTTTGCATGAAATTCAAAGAATTATAATATGATGTTTCCATAGAAATTTCACATAAAAAAATGAAATTTAGATTAATGCATCCCAGAATAAAAAATTCAACATCCCTATAATACTGACATAATGTAATATTTCAATTAAGACATGACAATTATGACTTATTAACATAGTAATATGCCCATTTTTGATGTAATGGGAAAATCAGGACCGTAACCATATAATAACATCAAATATCTAATCCATTGTCAGAATAATAAATGGTTTTTTACTAAGTGAGAAATATGCTTTTTTATTCCTTAATCTGTGTGATCTTTCATATTCAAATAATTCAAATTCAGTACATCTACAAATCTTTATATGATCTAACTGTGCCTTTACAATATCTTTGCTCATAAGAGGTGTGTCCAATAAATTCTAACAAATGTTATCAAAATTATTCTTCCCAATATGATTTACATCTAACTTGTGATGAGCCAAAAAAATCAGACCAATATAGAAGGTACCAAAAAATAATCTGCTTTATCCAAATATGATCTATCCCAAAACCATTTATCATTTTCTAATTTGTGCTTGGTCCAAAAGTAACATGACTTCAATCAGAGAAAAAATATTTTATCTCATTACCTGAGAACAAAACTGTAGGTGCATCTATTTGAATTTGACCTTTTATAATATTATTATTTTTTTCTTCAAAAAAGGTGAGCCGTGATAATAAATCTCAGATGGTAGTAAAAATAAATAACCTTTAACCCATTACAAATCATAAACTATTTTCTCTCAGTCATGCATTATAGACATGATTTTAGACCATGTGTGCTTGATCAGGATAACATAACATAAAACATAAATTTACAAATCTTCTATATTGATTTATCCTTTATTATAAAAGATTATAATGTAGTTATTTAAAATGTATTCACACATTTGATATATAATGAAATTAACTCTTCAATTTGTGGTTTCAAATAAACATCAATATTAATATTTGGACGTCCTAAAAGAAACAACATCAAATATATAAATGGTTCTATCATCAACTTCGAAGGAGGTAAGTTGTAATATGTAATGAAAAAACGGAAAAAAATTATTTGCAGCCATAAGCAACAAATGAAAAAAAAACAATCCGTAGAAATCTCTACTTGTATGTTATGGGGTTCTATAGAAAAAGTAGGATGTGTCGGATCAAAATGATTCCACGAGTAACCATCATTACGATTATTTAAGCTTTCTATGACAAAATATTTTATTTATGTAATTTCCAAAATCTATTTGTGCTATGAGATCTAAATAAACGTTTATATGAGGTGTAGTTGGAAAATATTTCAACTGTTTCACAAGAACACTAAAAATTCATTATTGTGCCTCATTATTCCATGATTCTCCACATGTTTTTCAACTAACCAAAGATTAAAATTATCCATAATATATGACGTAGTAATTTAAAAATTCATCCTTGTTCTAATAACTTATAACCAAATTATGAACTATCCTTTTAATTTCATTGAATCTTACCAATAATATATTTCCTTGAGGAAACAATGACTTCACCAATGATAAAATCCGACCAAAACAAAAATTAGACATTACAATATATATATTTAATACCCATAAATATTATAACAGCTTCAAGTTTTCTCATCTAGATTCTCAGATATATGGCCTCCCCAGTGGATTGTAACAAATTTTAAAACTAAGAAGGTTCAAATTCGGTATATGGAATGCCATTCTGAGTTGTTGTTTCGAGAATTGATAGACCAACTGCCTTACGTATTAAATTATAAAATGACGGATCTAGAACCAAAAAATTTGTAGTTTCTAATTAACTCTTTTCACCATATTGAATCCAAAAAATATAATATTTTTTCAAACTGGAATGCAATATATGAATTCCAACATTGTGAAATGTTTCGAATGTCCTAATACAACATTTCTAACATGAACATTTAATTGATCTTTCAGAAACCAAATATTAATTGGTTGACAAAGTCGATATAAATGCTTCAACCACATCAATGTAGATAGAACTTAAACTATATCCATTTGTATTTTTTACAATAACATATTCAATAAGGATCGCGTAATAGATATTGGTGTATACTTCCTGAGTCCATGGTTATCTAAAAAACAACAAAATAAAAACAATTATTACATATCTTTTTGAGTAATCACAAATTATTATTATATTTTAAAACCTTGAAATATTCTATATGGAATATGATCATAGTGTGGATCTTGGATAGGACAGGATTACGATGCCCATAATGGATTGTCAAAGAAAAAATAAAAAGATTAAATGTATTATATAAGACACATTATATTTAAAAAAAATATTTGAATATAAATCGAAAATTTTCTCATATGAGACACAAGCTATTTTTTAGGACATGCTATTTTTAATAATTCATTTTATATTTTTTATATATTAATATTATGGTTTTCTAATCATTGGTAATATTAACAATTTATTAATAATAATGACATATTGATAGTTAAATATTTTCAATTATTTATATTAATAATATATTTCTAATGATTAATTTTTTTATTAATTTGTTAAAAGTATTATAATAGTTGTATTTTTAAAAAAAAATGACTAAAAATTTACCAAATTATTATTTACTATGTATTTAATAAATAATATATATTATAATTTTTTATTTTTTCCATTAAACAAATTTGTCAACATTTTTTAATATAAAAAATTCTTATAAATAACATTTAGTTAACATGTTTTCCTTAAATTAATTTTCTTAGCATTCTTAAAACACACTATTTTATATTTATTTCTTATAATATATATATAACCCATAACCAAATATTTTAACATCAGATTAATTTTTATATGATTTTCAAGGAATTTAATATATCAAATATATATACATACATACATGCACACAAACACAAATTTTCATATATTTCTTTAATTTTTCAAATTATTAATTATATTTTCTAATTAACACTAATATTTTAATTTTATTATTAATATTATGTAAATAATTATTTATATATTTTTATATATATTTACATTTAAATATTTTAAAATTAATATAAATTTTCCAGAAATATTCCGGAATTTTTTTTTAAATAAATATATCTATATAATTTATATATACATAGTTATCGACATATATAAATATTTAATAAATATTATAAATATTTAATAATTAATTTCTAATTATTATATATTATGTAAAGATTATTTTTAATTATTTAAATTATTATAAAATTATTTATAAATATTATATATGTATTTAATGATTTCAAAATTAATAAAATAATACATATAATATATTTTCATTTTTTAAAATAAATTTACATATGAAATCTATATATAAATAAATATATATATATATATATATATATATTGAGTCCTACATGTATTTATAAAATATTAATATATACATATTCACATATGAATATATATATATATATATTACCCAATTTCATAATAAAATATATTTTTACATGTTTTCAAAAACAAGTACATATATCAAGTAAATATATACATACATACATATGAATATATAATAAAATTTCACCTTTTATAAAATTCTTATATATGTCTATCTTTGTATATATATATATATATATATATATATATATATATTATAAACATTACACATTTTTTTAAATACACACACATATATATTCATATTTTATTATAAATACATGTATGTATATATATATGTATATTAAAAACATTACAAAATTGTTTATATAATTATATAAATATATATGTTGATAAAATTAACATGTTTTTTAAAATGATTATAGATGTATACATAGAATGTATTTTTTACATATATTTAAATGAAAAAATTATTAATTAATTAAAACTTATTATTTAAATGAATTTATATAAAATGATTTATTAATTATGATAATTATTTAAAATAAATTTGGTAATTTTTAATAGATCTACATATCAAATTTATATATTCGTATATAAAAATATACATACAAACATTCATTTATGTATATATATATCAGAAACCAAAAATATATTTTTAATATCAAATATATATATATATATACACATTTAATTATATATTTTTATTGAAATATATAACAAAATTATCATGGTACACAAACAAACATATATATATATATATATACAAATATAAATAAAAAACACATATAAATATCAAATATAAAAAATTACTCATATTCTTAAAAAACAATTAAAATAAATTATACAAACTACATTAAAATCAAAATAGGATTTAATAAAATTTCCTCAATCATAAATATCAAATATAGAATGAAGATTAGATAACATTATAAGCCTAGGGTTTAACCATATCAATATATTTTTCTTTGAACCCAAATTATATAAAAAGCGAACCATATTAAAATTAAATTAGAAATTAATACAATTGTATCTATCCAAAATGTCAAATAAATCATACAAATTAGATTAATTATTAAACCAAGGGAACAAATCTGTATATTTAGCATTGAACCAAAAACTTTAATAATTTATGAAAAACATAAGAAGATTCTGTACCACGAAGATCGAAGCCGGAATCTTCAAAAAAAAGAAAGAACAAGGTTAATAGAAGATGAGGGAAAATGGTCAGCTGAAGGTTTTTCTATGGGAGAGAGATTAGGAAGAATAAAAGGAGATGAAGAATGAAAGGAGGGTTGTGCACACTATTAAATCGTTTGGTTTTTTTCAACGGTTTATTTCTAATGGATTTAATTCCATCTTAATTAGTTTTTTTCCATTATTATGTGTGATAGACACGTTGTTATGTCACATATAATATAGAGCGTAATGGCATTTGTGAAGGATTTTGTTAACCGTCGCAATTTACTGTTGTGGTTATATATCATACAAGGTGTTGGGAAAGCACACCTAAAATAGTTGTGATAGATTTTTTATTTTGTCGTAATAAACCATTATTTTTTCCAGATTAAGTATCTCATCATAAATAGTAACAGAAATGACACTATTTGGGATGGGTCATTTGGCCATTGTAAATGACCAATCACAAATGTCTGAAATTTATGTAGTGTTTAATCAATTCACCTATTATATTGCTCTTAAATTTTACAATGGATAGTAAATATAAATTGACCAAAAATAACAAAGACATATATATGAAATATAAACATATTTATTTAAAATATGGAATCAATATTTTAAAATTATATCTCTATTAGTTGACAAATATAATTATTAAATAAGCAATAAACACATGAATAAACCAAATTTTAATAATATATTATTCCACATAAAACTAGGGTTATTATTATTAATTTCTAAGTAAAATATTCAATAAATGTTAATAAATTTTAATTAATTTAAAATTTATTAATTTCAAATAAAATAATAAGCACTAGATTTTTCTATAATTAATTATGATACGAACACATTGCTCACATTAGAATGGAATTTTAGAAAATTTTATTTTTACCTAAAAAATATCTTTAATACAAAATTAAAACCTATAGTTGATTACAATGACTATAATTGAATAATTTTATACATTATAGAAATAATTTTATAATGAATTTTTAACAAATTATAACAACTTAAATGATTGAAACAATATTATTGTTTCCATCAAAAAAATATTTTCTTTCACTATTCATGAGATAGTCATTTTTTCCTAAAATATACATGAAATCTACCATATGTTAATTTTGGTTTGATTATTTAAAAAAAATTAAAAAACATAATTTATTAATCATTACAAAAAATATTTTTTTATAAAAATAAATCAAAATCATTTTTAATGAATTTTATTTCTTAAGATTAATATTATTTTCTAATACGTTTATTTCTTATAACATCTCAATTGATAAATAGATTTATACTGAGTCTAATATTTTTATAAATATAATAATTTGTTTAATCCATTTTTTACTTGTTAATGTAATGTATAGGTTGTTACCACAACAAGAAATAATTTAATAATATATCATTGTTCATTTAAACGTAGTGTTCCATTTAACCTAATATATCATATAAATAATGTTATATTAATATAAATATTTTCTAATATATAGTGTTTTTATATTCGTTCATCCCCTCCCATTAATAAATTACATCTTAACAGACCATGTCAATCAGATATAATAAATTTTAGAGGGTTCACATGGGTTATGCACGATTTGGAAAACCATGCAACCAAGCCCACTCACGTAGTGCCACTTAGATAGTGAGTGCACCCAATTGTCACACATTTTGGTTAATCCATCAAACCCACATTAAAGTATGTTCTCTTTATACAGTGGATCTAAAGGGTTGGAACATAATTATCTAAAGTATACACTAAAAACTATAGATTATTTTAGAGGGTAAAATTTCCTTTTTAATATGACTTATTTATTTCTTTCTTCTCTCCCTTTCTCCACACTTTCATGGTAATTGTAGTGGGGATTTCTCCATTTATCCTACATCTATGTTTTGGAAAACCTTATTATATGGCAAACTGATTTAGATACCATCATGTGTCATGGAAGTGTATCATAAATTCATTGGTTCCACTTACTTCATTTCATAATTTATCTCATTGTTTAAAATGATATTTCCATCCACCTTATTTTCCCAATTTTCATGGATTTTTAAAAATGCATGATTTCTCCAATTTCGTCTTGTATTAGAGGATAATATTTGATGATTGAGTTCCATTGAGATTATGGTTGGTATTTTGATGATTCGATCTACAATATATGGGTTCTATAGAATGCATATCTAAATACTCATGTGTTAGTTTTCAGGTTTGAATCCATAATAAATTAATTATATCCTTTAAATTACTGTTTATTACTAGTAAATTCTAATGGTAATACTCTTATATATTATAATTATATAATCCTCATATAGGGATTCATGTTTGTTTGGTTGCCTCTTTAATATGTTTTAATTTAGTTTTAATATTTTTTTGATCGATTTGGTTATATGGAGACATGTTATATATGGCTCAAAATACCTAGAGTGATTTCATCATATGGAATTAGACGAAAAGGTTATCCATGTTTTCGGAATGGATCATTATACAAGTGATTTGGTTGACCATAAAAATTAAGGTGATGTGATCATTAGGTAAGGATAACTGTTGGTGACTATGCAACATATTGGTGATGAGTTTCATAAATGGAATCTAGGGAACCGGTTGGTGTGTCTTCAAAATATTTTTTGATTTATATTCACTACGATTGGATAAAAACTATATTATATACATGTTCATGCTGAAGAGGAATTAATTGATTTATTATTAACCACTTGGTATTGATGGAGGCCTCTATTGATTAATAAAATTTGGGTTTTGTGTAGACCACTTATTTTAATGAAGGTGCTCGTAGTAAAAATATATGGCTAATGTTGAGTTATGATTTTAAATTGGATATGATTATAACCTTTAAATTAATGTTTGATGGGATGGGATTATGGGAGGAAAGATACTACCATGGCCTAAGGAGTTGGTAATATAATCCAATGCTTGTATATCAGACAATGAATGATGGATCTCTTTATGACCTTGGACCCCTATCTAGAGAGACGATATAGAATATTTTGGTTGATGTCTAAGGGAATTTTTTTTATTATCGTATTTCAAGATGTTGATATTTAACGTGCCAGCCTAGGATCCACAAACCGGTTCTACAAGCTAGTCTATCCCATTACCTCAAGAATGCCTTCTCTTACTCCAGATGATTCCTACTAGTTGTGAGAAACTAATATCGTTCATGGGGGAGATTATACCATCATTATCGACATATTACAATTGTTAAAATATATAATAGTAATCCCATAACATAAAAAATATCACATAATGACCAATAGGTGAAATACAATATCTAAACCTCAAAAAATGATTTTTTATTTAAATTCAATTTCCAGAATAAATATGCAATAAATATGAAATAAATAAATTCATAGATAAATCCCAACCGGGTCTTGAATAATAACTTCTCTCCCAATACACACTCCTTACCAAATAATCTATTTTACATAGGACTCTAACCTTTTTATCCTTCAAACATGTTGTCTATTTGTGTACCAACTAGGTGGCATGAGTAGGGTGTGAGTACAACTAAGTAGGACGCCACCTATAGTCTCTAAAAAATTTTAATTCATTAATAGAGTAGAGAGTTGTATAATTAATAAAATCAACGAAATAAGGTAAATAATTTAAATATTAAATTATTTATTATTTAACTATATAACCCTTAGTTTCTTGATGACACTATAAACATCAATACATAAATAAACCAATTCCATAGTCAGAACTATCCCCAAGTGACATCAAAATTCCATGTCTATCAGTTATGAATTCATTTCAATTCCTTTTATGTCTAATTTGAACCATTTTCAATTGCCACCAATTTGGGACTAGAATATCATGATTATTCCCCTGTTTAAATTTAATCAATATTAATTATCTCACATGGATTTGTCACATGTGTCAAACAAGACAATTATTTAATTACCAGTATGTGTCCAACAATCATTGTTACTGTTATCTATTGAAGCAGTATTGAAGTTCAAAGAAATGCTTATAAATTAGTCACACAAGTTTTATTTTGAAGAAAAAATTGTTTTTTATATTCATTATCATAAGGGTATGTTGAATTAGTAGTCCATGTCCCATAGTTTTTTATTAATCAATCAAAATATATAACCTTTATAACAGTTAATAATTATTATCCCAATAAAAAAAATTAACTTCATTATATACCATTATAGTTAATCAAAGAAATTCATGATTCAATACTTAAATCACATTAAATAATATATAATATCACCCATTAATAAAATTTTTATTATTAAATTTATATTTTCAATTAACCTAATACAATCAAGTTAACCATCTCAGAATCCCCATTGTAAATTAATTCATATCGCATTAATTGTCAGATTAAAAAGTCTCAATTTTAATCTTTTACCCTTCACCAGGTTCCGTTAATTAATTTAACACTTAATTAATCTAATTCCACAAATTTTAAAATAATAATTACCCATTAAAATTTCCCATGTTAAAATCTTATCATATTCACATGGAAACTCAATTAATCAATTTTATGATACAAACAATCAAAAAATCAATTAATTTCTTCAATTCAATATTCAATTATCAAATGTTCCAATTTAATTACCAATACACATACATGAAATTTGAATTAAAGTTAATTTTAATTGAATTTAGGAATCTTATCTTGAAATTGAAAAATAACGTTCTCTAACAAAAATCATCAATTGAAGTATAATGATATATAAAATGATGACAAACATGGTCTGGATCAGAATAATTGATTCTATATAAAATTTATTACATATATCAAAAGGTAGAACAAGATCTAATTCTAATAGAGGAAACAATCCATTCAAATAAAGAGTAAAATATGTGACATAGTGAGGAAACTGTAAGAGATAATATTATATAACTGGGAGAGCTATGTAAATTCAATATGAGCATTGATTGCCCTTTAAAATAGGTTATATTCCCATGAAATATATTTAGGATCATTTATAACATAATGAATAGTTACAGAAGATTTGGGGTCAATTTAGGGGGAATTCAAAGGGTTCGAGTATTTTTATTCTAATTTTTTAGGAATTTAAAATTCACATGCATGGTAACCTAATCAAGGATAACACTTTCCCTTAATAGTGGTCCTAAAATTTTCCTCATCCCAGGGTTCCACAATATTACTAAAATTAGAGATCATGGTATTCTATACTTATTCAAATCATGTAATTCCATTCTTCCATGGGTATCATGGTTTTCTAGTTAAGGGAACATAGTTGGAGAAAACCATCTGCAAACCATGCGCTGAAAAATACCCTTCCAAAAATTTAAAATTTCACATAAAAAATCCCCATGATAAATCACAAACAATGTATACTCAAAAAATGGAAATATAATATCTTAAAATTATCCAAGGAAATATCCATTAAATGATCTAAATCTCAAAATCTACATACCTTATGAATTATTTTCCTCATGTTTTACTCCCAATAATATCTATGATTATGAGTTAAAGAGATTGTGACAGCAGGCCCACATATCCAATTATCTCTCCCACATATCCTCTTGAACACACCCATGTTTCACTGTAGATGTACAACTAGAATGACCATTCCTCGCACCACTTTTTCAGAGCTATCCAACAAACATATCAGATTCTCCTCAATGGATACATCAATCTCATGATAAACATTATCCCAATTGATCACATGAGGAGGGTTGGTGTGAAACCTCCTATGTTATGGAACATGGAAAACATCATTCATATCATTGTACCGCTATGGAAAAGAAATTTGATATACACCTATCCAGATTCTCTCCAAAATATCAAATTGTACAACAAAGATGATTTTTGAATTTCTCTATCATTTAATCTTATATTATCCCAATCTAATAAACACCCAAAGGAAAACATGATCAACCAATTTAATCCTTACATGTCATTGACATATATTAGTATAAATTATTAATACAATGGACAATTTCTGTATATTTTCAAAAAAAAAATTATCTACTCTAATGTCTCCAACATATGACTAAGTCCAAGTAACACTGAATCCCCTACTTGTGTTAGACATAGAGGTTATCTTCATGTCCTACAAAAAATAACCCCATACATTTCCTTCTTGATTGTTTTGTAATTACTTTTATTATAGGGAAACCCCACTAAATATAAATTCTTCTCCAAATAGACAACAAATTCTAGGAAATAAACTCAAAGAATATCCTCCAAAATCTATATAGTACATTCTAAAAACCCATTGTTCTGTGTGGGTGAAAATATGTACTCAATAAAATATATATATCATGTTCCTTCAATAGTACCCACAATAAGTGAAATGTAAAATGTGAGTCCCTATATGAAAAAAATACTCTAGGACACTCCATTCATATAGACTATTTCTCAAACATACAAATCACTCTACTCATCCACATAGAAGGCCTCTTAGATATGCTTGAGATACACTACATTCATCAATTAGTCCCCGACCACACAAATCATGCCATTCGTCAGAGGTGTCCTCAAGAGACCAACCATAAAGACAATGGTAACATTTTCCCACTTCTATTACATAATGGGAAATGGTTGTAGTAACCCACCCGGTGCACAATACTTATCAGTCACATATTGAATATTGTAGCATCGTTCCATGAAACCTATAATATAGTTTTCTTCATTCATGGACATTAATATTGTTGACATAGGTCACAATACATTTTTATCATTCATGGATTATTTTCTCACTACAAATAATGATATTATTTCATTTTCTCCTCTCACATACAATTAGTCACAACAAAACGACCCCATACATAGATGATCTCATATTCATCTATGCTCAAATGAGAAGGTGACTCCCCCATATCAAGTAATTCCAACATGGGAATATATTCTGGATACTCACACTACATCTCTCTAATATATTTCAAAACTGTAGACTCTATTATAATAGATATAGGATTTATATTTTCATTGGCATCCTACACCACTTCATTCATCTCATATAGTAAATTCATTATCAAATACTCAAAACTAGACTCTTAAGCTTATTGATTATGGGTTTTCTTGCTTAAATCACCACAAACACTTTTTCCTATCCAAAAAAATATTATAGATAAAAATCTAAATACTTCATATTCTCAACAAACTTATACTTTTTTAGATTCTAATATCACTGTTAAAAGATATACTTTAATCTATTATGGTATGTATACAAAATAAAATTTTCTCCTAAAGGATAATTCCACCAACCCTACAATGAATAAACCACTAATACTAACAAGAGGTAATATTTAAGGAAGATTCATTCTTGTGGCCACAACTAAAATGAACCATATTCTAGAAATCGATCACCATGAATCAACTCCACTACAGTACCAATACCATAAATATAACAGAGAATTGTATATTTTTCACCTGGCTATATTATGATCATGATCAAAGTTGTGTTCAACACTTATTCATGTCCAGTAAGGAATTATCACATTATATAGACCATTAAATATTTACTCCATTATTTTTCATTCCCTAATGATGTTCTTCTAAACAATTAAATTTATAAATTAATATTCGGTAATATCCTGATAACCCTAGAAAGCTATGTATATAAATAACCATCATGGGGTGCTCCCAAAAAACCACTACATGTACTATATCTATGTCTACTAACACAACTTCCTATGAGATTATATTACCCAATACATGTACATAATCAATCCAAATTTAAGGCTTTGATAGCTTGGAAAATTCAATTCTCTCTGAACATATATAATAATTTTTCATGATGTTGGGCTTGATTGTCATCAGTGTTAGAGTACGCCATGATGTAATCCAAAAACAAAACAAAAAACTAATATAGGTACTATAGGATGATTATGTTCATCATGTCCATAAAAACTATTAGTGTGTTATTTAACCGAAATTACATCATGAATAATTCATAATGTCCATACATGAATCAGAAATTAGTCATCGGTATATCATAAGTTCATACACTTAATTGATGAAAAGTAGATCTCAAATCAATCATTGAGAAACCAGAAGCTCCTCCCACCTAGACAAATCGATCATCAATATGTAGAAGATGATACAAGTTCATTACAATCATCTGGTTTAATATCTTTTATTTTTTCACAAAATCATAGAGTCTAGTTATCCTTGTTAGAAAATAACTAGAGAACACAATGGTGACACGCAAAGCCCAATAAACCCCTTGTCCATAATCTATTGTGTATGTGACTTGAAATATTGAATCTCGATTTCTATCATTCTATATTTTGGAATAGAAAATGGTTCATCCCCTGTAATGAGTCCAATTGTAACATCATCATGTCTCTCATGTAGAATCCCTTGGATGTCTTTAAGAAACACGTCCTAAAATCTATCCACTATAGGTGGGATGATCTCATTCTTATAAATGCCCTCATCTAGCAATAAACTATAATATTAGGTTTTATTCTATTTTAGAATCTGATTAATGATCCATGCATTACATTGCATGATATCCCACTCTATATGGTGATCATATTAGATAACCTAATGAGAGATAAAGGTCGCACTCTGGTGGTAAAAATTTATGTGGGATTAGTATGCTACTAGATAGTCCATACCCATAATTAGGAAAATACTATAATGTATATGATATAATTATCCCAAAGAAATAGATATTATCTATCATCGATGGAATAACCCTTGCATAAAAAGATTTCCATAAACCATTCCCCCCAATATTATATAAATCATCATAACCCCACTAAAAAACTCCACTTACATACTCAACCCATTCATGACCTCGGTTGATATTAAATAATGAGTGGAAGCTATATTAAATAGAATACTAGGTAGTGCATATACTATTAGAATATTAACTGAAACTATTGATGTTCTATCCTCAATATCTATTAGTGTAGGTATATTGAAAAGAAACATCATTGTCCCTCTTCCATGTAATGAGGTCTAAGTCCACTAAGCCACCCCATTCTACTATTATGGACACTCATGACCAGATAGTCCATGACTATTTATTGTACTGCCATGATATGTTTAATTATATCTTCCATACTAATATGGTATTGAAGTTCCCATTTCCACTCTCTTATTCTTCATAAGTGGTCCATCAATACTATAAGGTCAGAAGTTATTTAAGTACCTCCATTTATGTCCAATATTTCCACAGGATAAATACTCTATCTGTAGTTGGAGAAAATGTCTATGAAAGTGGACTTACCTCTGACACTAGTGAACATTCACCCATCAAACGTTATATTTAGCTAATCCTCTCCCTAGAAAGCTCTACTTCCAATTACTCTGGTAATACACAAAATGACATTTCCTTCAAGTGGATGTCCTACCTACTAACCATCTATTAGAAACAACATTTTCACTAATAGAATCCCCCTTTAGGTTCACTACAGAAAATAGAGCATGATTTAACACCTCTTAAATCAATTCAATGTGATGAGATGCACGAAGGATATAATTTAAAATTTAAGACAATATTCAATCCCCTTTTCCACAATTTCATCAGGACATTCCAGTACTGGAAAAAAGAACTAAAAACGGAAAAGATACCAACATAGTCCATAATGAAAATATTCCCCTAATTCGACCCCATAATCACAACATGTCTCTCCTTCTTGAGAATATCAACAATTAAATTATTCCATGTAGTTCTCCAATAATTTCATCCAATCAAAATTTTATCATTTCAAATGTCGTGTCTGTGTGCCCCAACATTCCTTTTCATAAATGTGTAACATATAAGAATCTAATTTGAAACAATTCATTCTAGGAGTCTATATGTGTTTATGTATAGTGTCTATGGATTCAATATAGAACTGAGTTCCATCAAGTCCACCAAATATTCTAATTATCACAAGGTACTACAACAGAATCTTCCCGGTTATGTCAATCATACTTTTGACTACCAGGATAGGGACTCTTTCAATGAACGATATGAAGTGATAAACTATCTCTGTCTGAATATATCTCCAGAATCCTCACCTAAGACTACCAGTTCCTTAGGTTCCACCACTAGAGGAATATTTCATACAATATCCTCCTGTCATTGTTTCAACAACTTCATCATTGAATAATATATCTACATTCAAAAATGAACTTCCTAGGAAACATAACATAGAATCAACATATTTATGTATGAATACTTGATATAATAAATAACAAGTCATTCCCTCACACCTCACCACATGGTCCAAACCATGTCGCCTCTACAACACATATCTATCATACATCTATGTAATATTAAATAGAGGTTAATCACATTCCCATAATCATGTTCCTCAATATACACAAATTCTCTACATTTTTTATCATTTAAAAACATTAAATTAATTTTATCATCCATTTCCATTTCAACTATACATGCTTGGAAATAAATTTCAATTTCAATAACACACACAGACTTGTATGCCCATGAGTCCCTATGATGATGCTTGTCAGAAAATAATAATGAAATACTTGAGGGATGAATGTATAATCAAATATAATGTCATTCCATGCCAGGAGTAAATAAACCTAAAATATCATGTTCAATAATCACATCACACAAAGGTTGAATCGCTCAAGGTGAAAAAACATCTAACCCTATCAAAAAACATCAATAACAACCATACCAATTAATTTACATGAATTTTACCCACATACATGTAGTAGATACCCCCATAGATGACCAATTAACTAAGGGTACAATCATTATATTATCAACAGTAACACTCCCTAAAATTACGATAAAATTAAAGAAATGAAAATCCCCCCGACTGTACTTTGTAACACTCGGACCCGGGTGCCACACTCTGGTTCCCCGAGCTGGATGGCCAGGTAAACTCAACAATACCAGCCATATACCAGAGGCCACCGAATTGTATCTAGGGTCTAATATTGTTCATAGGGATACTATACCATATTTATCATAGTTTCAAAATATTGGAAATAATCAAGAATATTCAAATAAAATAAACAATATCTCATAATGACCAAAACAAGAAATACAATATCTCAAACTAAACAATAGATATAAAATTCATATTACATGTAATATATAAATATGAAAAAACCTAAAATAAATAATGACACTAAAAAATCCCATGTCTTTCTTAAATCATGTCTGATCCCCCAATCTATGCTCTATCCTAAATGAGACATCTAACGAAAGACTATTTCCCTTTTTCTATTCTATAAAAATGATCTCTATTTGGGTACCGATCTAGATGCCCGAGTAGGGTGTGATTACAACATTGTATTCCACCTCTAATAGAATTTAAATCATTCTAATAACATTATGGGATGCTTTATAAAGAATATAATTCATTCAAAAAACAAACCAATTTACATATTCAATTATTCTTTATTTTAACACATACACTCAGGGTTTCGAAGAATACCCACACCCACAAAAACAACATCAACCCATGAAAGAGGTAGAACTGTACCCTTGGGATATTGTAATAAGATTATAATATTTATCATTCCAATTGAATTCATATTAAGGATAATAAATATAGATTTCCACTGCCAAATTTTTGGGGAAATAATTTCATGGATATGACCATGTGGGATTTTGGAGCAATGTTTATTTTACCAAACTCAAATATTATATGCATCACAAAAGAATGATTTTAAATATGTAGTACATTTCCCACACTCATTCTAACTATAATTTTTTTATGTAACAATCAATTTTATATACATTTTTGTCAACCAATCACACAAGTGGGATTCTAAAGAATCTGTATGTGTCCCACAATCATTATTACTACTAGAATTTCAAGAATAAGTCCACGTCCGACACACATTTTTCAAAAAATCACACACATTATATTTATCCCGGTCAATCATCATTATCCTAATAACCAATATTTGACATCCTGATGTACCACTACAATTTATCCCAAAAAAACATGACTAAATAATTTAGTCACATGTAATAATATATTAAATTTGCTATTAAACCATTTTTCAAAATTCAATCCATATAGTCCCTTAAACAATTAAGTTAAATTAAACCATCTCATAACATCCATTTAAATTAATTCATTTCATAATAATTGACCAATTAGATAAACTAAAATTACCATCAATTCACCATTACCTATATTCCATAAATTTATTATCCAACTAAATAATCTAATTAAACAAATTGTGAAATTACATTTACGAAAAAATTGTTTCTGAAGATCAACACATATCCTATTTATATTGAAACACAATAAATCATTCCCTAATTCCAAAAATTAATAAATCAATTAATTTATTCAATTCACGATTCATTAGTCAAAAATGAAAATTTAATTTCAACATCACATACATACAATTGGAATTCCAGGCCATTGTGATTAAATTTAGATTAGTTATCTCTATATTCATAAATAACCCATACCAACCGAAGTCCCCAATTGAATCAAAATTATCAAAACATGAGGATGTTCATGATCTAGATCAGAAACCTATATCCATGATAAAAAATATTTATATCTATCATAACATAAATTGATATCCACTACCATGGGAAGAAAAAATGACTTCAAATGTTGAGAAAAATATAGGGTATAAGGAGAGAAGAATAATGTATGAGATTCCTGTATCAAGAGAGGTGAAAATTTATAATCCATATATTTATTAAAAACAATGATGTATTAATGGCCTTAGACTCTTTCTAAAAATCTCCAAAAATGATAGAAATCATTTTGGTACATGATGGGGTCAATTTATGGGGAATCCTTTGGGTTAAAGTAGTTTTAATATAAATTTTATGGGATTAAAAATCTGTATACATGGTTTCCAACATTGGAAGCTTAGTCTCCCATAACCATATGCCTAACTATGTTCCTCCTCTAAGGGGACAAGTGGGTTACTCCAAATTGGGCACACATATTTCCAAACCAATCACAAACAATAAAAATCCTCCTTCTTGGTGGTTGCATGGGTTTTTTGTGAATGCATCACAATTTTCGATAACCCTGAACCTACCTTACACAATACAATACCATTAAAACACATTCCAATATCACCCAAAACATCTCGAGGTAAAAAAATGATATACACAAAATGTGGAAAAATAATACCTAACAAATAGTATGATAGATCTCTAATAAAATTCTATTACCTACCATGATCCAATCGTGATTGTTCAAGTGTATTTATGGGGGTAATTTGAATCATTTTTTGGATTTACTATGGAAAAATATTATTAAATGATATACCATCTTTGTATTTTGATATGGATTCAGGTACTGGGTAAAAAATTTATATGAGATATTTATTTTCTTCTAGTATGACCTCTAATGTATAATTCATTCAACTCTTGTGTTGGGACGAGCCGTAAAAATATTTGTTATGGATAATGAGAATAAGGGATGTAGTTCATGTATTGGTATAAATGAATATAAATTCAATTTATTTTAATTTTCATTTAATTTTATAAATGTTAATGTGAGATAGGATCACATTGGTTGTGTATTATGGAGTAAATAGTGACACAAAACATGTAACACTTTATATGAAAATAGACTTTATGGTATTGTTACGTAGATAAGATATAGGATCATTATCTACACCATAGAAATATGAAATGTACATTGGTATTGGAAAGATAAAAAATGGGCCATAATAGTTCTTTAAATCGATGTGGAGTTATTTTTTGAGTTTTTGTGTTCATCCATGTCTGATCGTCAATTGGGTGATCTTATTTGTTGATTCATGTGTGACTAATATAAATGGTGTATACATTACAATAATTTTATGGAAATTGTTTTTGGACTTATTATTTTCCTTACTTATTGATCATTTTAAATTTTTCATACTCATGTATCATCAAATTTTTTAATTAATTCCTCTGATTTATTGTATTATGAAAATTATTATTTTTATCTCAAGATGGTATAGTCTCTCCTTATCATCTTATATACCCTTTCTACTAAACTACAGTCTATGGAATATGAGGAGTCTCACCAAGGGCCTACTATCCGTTCAGGCTCAAGAATAGTTTATTTGGATCATATGATGGGTATATATAAATGTTATTATACTATGTTCTTTGATAGTGTTACTTTTATACATCCCATGGAATAGGTTAAAAATCATGACCTCATTTGGCTTGTTACAAATGTTTTTATTGTTTTATTTTATCTCATTATTTTAGATATGTTAGAATGAGGACACTGTTCTAATATGAACTGGGTAATGAGATCATGTTTGATAAATTGTAGACTCATCCATGGGAAGCTATCATATTACCATGGGTGGAAATTTTATTTGATGTTTTTCTATTTTATATTTTTTTAATGTCCACCTATAGTGGAACACAAAAGTGTGATGTTAGTGGACATTGATATTTTAACCCAGGGGCCTAGTATGGAAGAATATGATTTTTTTCGAGTCATGTTAGTATAATAAGATCAAATGAAAATTGATTTTATTGTCAATATTGCTGATAAAATAGAATATTTAAAAATATTGGGCTATTTAAAGTGCCTTTAATAATATAAAATGTGTTTTCCTTTATAGATTTAATGGTGGAATTATAATTATCCATCATAGGTATGTGATTCATGACAGAATGATTAGTGACCCTATATGTGTGATACATATGGGCCTAACATTGATATGCATATTTATGAATAAATGAATTAGGTGTGTTAAATAAAATGTAATAAAAAAGGATAAATAATTTTTTACAGTATAGTTTCATGGAGCTATTATACTCATCCTCATCCAACTGATAATATATGAAATTCAAAAAATGTGATATATGAATCTATTAGGTTTAGTTACGGGGAAATGAGGCCAGTTGATAAGTTATTTGGGTGTTGTATGAAATTTTATGGGTTGATGGATACTCTAAATGTTAATTATTTCCATATTTTTTATGTATATATGTTTTTATTTCAATTAATACCCATAAAATTTTGTCCACATCCTGATTCCAACTATAAGAGATATGGTAGAGTGTCTGGAGGTTGAAGATATGGTTTTTTAGGAATTCATGGTATGAGGGGTCTAGTGGTTGGGGTGAGGCCCTAGGTGTCTAGATGGCATCCTTAATGGTCAAGGTTATCATGAGACAAATCTTGAGTCTCCAAGGAAGGTGGGGAATCCATAAATAATGGATGATTTTGGGCCATGAACAGATGTTTAAATAAGAGTCAGAATTTTACAATTCATACAGAGAGTTGATAAGGGGGATCATAGAGATAATTTTTCAATATATTATACAACGTGTGAGTTCTAATATCATCACCCACCATAGTTTCAGGTTGATGGTGTAATTCTAGATGTAGGGAATTTAATCAAGTCTGTGAAGATTATATTTTACAATATGAACACACCCTCCTATCGACGGGTAAATATGAATACATATATTATTAGTGGACTTGAAAATCCCTAATGGGATTTGTAGGTATAGGATAATACACAACATAACATTAATAAAAGGATATTGGGGTCAGGTTCTTTGAGCACTTCTTCTATGTAACATTGAGGGAACACAATTCCCATGAGTTCATAAACATATGGGAAGGGGATAAATTAGTTACAGATTATGTTCTGAGTTTCGAAATATTATCCCCTTTCATTCCATCTATTGTAGGATATGAACTTTTCAAGGTGAGGTGGTTTAATGTTTTATATATTTATTCTAATAGGTGGAAGATAAATATATTCAGGTTGAACCTTATTCTTCATTGTGGTGAACCATGATTTGATAACCAACAATATCTAGCAAAGAAGATTTAATTTAGGTAGTTTATAGTCTGAGGATATAGTGGTAGTGATTCTTTGGGTATCTAAAAGTGGGTTCATGTGGATTATTCTTAGGGTATTGAGGATAATGATTTCAGCAGAATATTGTGGAGTGGGTCATCGATATAGTGATTTTAATGTACACATCGAACACTTGTTTTCATCCTATGTGACTAACATATGAAATATTGATGTGCATGCATCCAAATAGTGATGTTGGAGAGTATATACTAGTATAATTAATGGAAATATGGGATTCAGGGACTAGGTAAAACTATATGAATCTTAAGTTGGACTGGTTTTAGTACCATTATCTTGTAGTTTGGATTATTCTATCTGTGCAGGTCATGGTAGAGAGAGAGGTTCCCAACAGTGGGGTCAGTATCCAGTAGCTAGTGAATATCCATTATGAGTTTAGTCCTCATGGAGATGATATTTAGGTAAGGCATATTCCGTTAATTTTTTAGGTTCATTGATGCTCATGGAACCTCTGTTGGTTAGAGGTATTCCTTGAAATCGGTGTGACTTTTTATTTCGATATATCATTCAAGGGTAAAGGAGATGAAGTTGTTTTAATTAAACAAACGAGGGGTTGAATAGTATGTGCGAATCAAATATGATGTTTTTCAAATATGATCTTTCTTATAATAATTTTTTTTGTGGGAATTCATATATATATATATATATAATGTGGGATCAGAATCAATAATCACTACGGGGCATGTCATTTGGTCATCAGTTGGGATATAGGACTCATGCGTAATATGTATGAATTTTATATGACTAGTCATGTGATGAGGTGTAGGAATGATGATATGCCATTTGGGGATTTTTATGTCTAAATAATGGTCATTAGAACCATTAGAATATTTTTTCTGTAAAAATGGTTCCTTCTATGAAATTCTAATAGTGGGGGAACACACGAGAAATTAACATGTGACTAAGTAATTGGGTTAGGATGATGGATGTTTATTAGATTGGTACATCTGAATACATCTATTCATGTGATTCCATAACTTAGGGAAAGTCTATCTTATTTGGGAGAGGTTGTAACAAAATGTTTTTTTTGAACAGATTGAATTCATGGAGAATTGTGAATTTTTTGTTTTAGGGGATTTTACGACTATTAAATTGGGCTTCCTAGTGTAATTAAAACAAGTAAAATATGTTATTAAGTGGAATTTATTTGGATTTTCATGCCCATTAATTATCTCAAATGACAATATTTTTGTCTTAAGAGAATCAATATTCAATAACCAAATTCCATGACACATATCACTAACTGAATAATTGGAACACTCTTAGTGGGAACTATACATCTCAAACTACGTGGAGCATTTGAACTAGACCATGGATTTATGAAATTATATTATGTGGTCAGAAAACCATGTGAAACACCTCAAAATATGTATAATGTTGTTGAATTTGTTACAAAAAGACAGAAAATACATTTAGCCTAGCCTATACACCTATTCCCACATAGCAAAAACGAGTAGAAATGGTTGGCTCATTATTTTCCCAAAATATTCCACAAAACCATGCAATACATTTTCAATGAGGTCCTCTTCAGACAATAGAACTTCATGGATGGGAAACTTTTATCCAAATAATACATCTAAAATTATATTCATTAATTATTGAAAAATTAACTTTATACCCCAACCTCATTATTTCATTATTATCCAATTTTCTCCTCCCTTTCATGCACATAGTAGTGGGGAGCTCTCATTTTATTCCTCCTCTAGGATTGTCCTTATAGCCATGGAAAGCGATTCAATGTGGATTTCATTAAGGGAATTGGAAGAATATAATTACTTCATAGATTCATATTCTTTAACTATTTATATTATCTCATTATTTGGAATATTATTTTCATCTAATCACATTTTCTCTAATTTTTTTAGTTTGTATAAGATATTGATTTCTATCTGTTATTCTCATATTAAAGGCCAGTATTTTGTGAGCGAGATGTTATTATTAATTTTGTTTTTACCTATATTTCTTGTTGAATATACCCATTATATGGTATTATAATAAAAGATATCAATTTGTCGATATCATAATTGAAACCATTATTAAATTAATTCTTGTCATTAAATATGATCCTTTATTTTTGGATATGCTAATGGGTTCGAAATTTTTGATTTTATTTCATTAATCTGGGTATAGGTCTATTATTTGGTTTCTAGGTTCAAGTCATCTTCATTAGTAAAATTGTTATACTCTTAATTTATTGAATTTATTCTTTATGAATCTATGGGGCATAGCCAGAAGTACATGTGGTGATGATATAATTATGAATGCGATGATGATGATTTTCAAGATGAATGAAAATATTAATATATGATGGATAGTGAAAACTATTAGAATTGTGGTGATGTGATTTATATTTTATGGTTGATGGTGGTGAATATGTCGCTGATGAGTGATGAGGTATGCATATGGAAGCTTATATGTCAGTTTGTGTGGGATAGAAAATGATGGTGATTTCCACTCATAGTGATTGGTCGAGAGAACTGATGTAGTTGTGTGCACAAGGATGAGGAATAAATTGTGGTGGTGATGAAAACACGTTTAGGTAGTGGCCCCAATATATTTAATTAAATAGGCGATAGTATTGCCCTTAAATTATAGAGGAGGTACTCAATGAATAAAACCACAGTTTATGATTAGTGATACCATCAGATGGGGAGAGGGTCACTATGACAATGGTGGTAGATGCACTAGGATGATGGGATGATATATCTCTATATTTCTTGGTACTTTGGGAAGTTGGTACAATGATGGTTATTTATTCATTTATGTAACGAACATTCAGTTCACTAGGGTGTCATTCTATTTATAAAATGGAAGATTATACCCAAGATGTTATAGAGACTTCTAATATTTTAGGAGATCCGGCTATTCAGAAAAAAAGTGATTTTTTAGGTAATATTCCATGTGATATCTGAAAAAATTTATATGTTTTCTAATGTAACGACAATATTAATTAATATGTGAAATATAAGGTATCATATTGAAGTAGTGTCTAGTTGATATATATGTGGATGAGATAACAAGGTTCATATGGTACGACCGTCTCTATGTACATTGTTCCTATAATTCATTTGATAAATGAGGTAAATGATACCTCAGACATATTGATCACAAGGGAAGTAGTTTATGTATTTTTATTTTCTACAATAATTTCTATTTATCTATGTATTAATTCACTTGAATTAATATGGATGTGAGATGGGAAAATGTTAGTGGTCTCCTTCGGAGTTCATACTCACACCGTATATGGTCCCCTTATGACATGTGTAGATTTTCTAGTTTTTAGATTTGTTTAGTAACTGATATTTTGATATTTGACATGGATATCAAAAATTAATGGGTTGATGAAAATGATGGAAGATGGACCTTGATGATTCTTTTAATCAATATGGAGTTATTTTTTCAGTTTTCGAGTATGTCCATTAATGATAAGGCTATGAGAGATCATTCATGTCTATACAAGTATAACTAATATGATAGGCTTGTATGTTATCAAACATGTAGGGATATTATGTTTTTTCTTATTATTTCAATTTATTATTATTTCATCTATTTAGTTAATATGCATGATTCCACTGATTTACGTGATTCCTTTCAATGAGTTGTGGTATTATGACCATTATTATTATCACAATCTGTGGGTACAGTCTTCCAAGTATCAAGTAAGAGTCCTTAAATACTACTCAGCAAACTTTTCAGTATAAAGAGATGTTCTTAAGTCCTAGTGTCCTATATTAGAGAGTATTTTATGTGGGTCCTGGCATATGGTGCTATATTATAGGATGGATTTTTCCCTTAAGACGATCACTTTCCAAGAGTTGAGGCATTCATTTACCATATAGACTAAGCACAAAAGAAAACATACTTAATTTACTTGTATAATTTAATGCATGAATCATGTTCTACCATATTATAATTTTTTCCACAAATTTAGTGTATTTCAAATGAATTTAATTATCATGAAGCATTAAAATCAACTTTTAAGGGATCAAAAGTGAGTAAAATTGTTTTTCAAACAATAGTCATGAACTATGACTAAGATAATATATCACCAGACACCTCATAAAATTAATTAACCAACATATAAATATATAAAAAAATAATATCTAAAACTATAATTACATTGATAACGTTAACATGAATGAATATTTATTCTCAAAAGACATATCATACCCATCAACTCACATATTCATAAATAAGGTATTTTAATTTTTCCTAATAAGTCATTAATATTAAATTAACTGTTAAACCAAAATGATATATTTACAGTAAATCAATGAAAAATTTCCTCAAAATTATTAATATTCATAATAAATAAAAATATAATCATATAATGTTGTGGATCTTACCAACATATCATGAATCAAATTTAGTTAGAAACGTAAAATGTAATCCTAAAATTGTTCATAAAAATCTATAAAAATACTACCTTATTAATGGATCACTTTTCAATGATCTATATTATCCTTATCCCACTATCTATTAGTCCATAATTAATATATAATTAAATCATATTCCAACACAAAATTTTATTTAAACCTCAATATAATATCAAAATCCCACCACATAAAACACTAAAATGAGTTTCTTTATAATGTTGATCGTACAATCGAACATGAAAATATATCCCCAATGACGTTATCATTAATATTTCAGTCATCCCCATAGGAAAAATATATGATTCCAAAATTATGATAGTAATTAATCCTTCAATTAATTCCAAATATATTTTATCAATCATAAAATGTAATAAAATTCCTCAATGATAACCTAAATCACGATTTTAAAAAATCAAAATCCAATTT
Source organism: Viscum album (assembly GCA_963277665.1). NCBI lineage: Eukaryota > Viridiplantae > Streptophyta > Magnoliopsida > Santalales > Viscaceae > Viscum > Viscum album. Next base: position 1,061,427,798 of record OY728133.1, read on the forward strand.
TAGTGTACAAAAAGACCAATATAAATCATCCCATAATCCCAACTAAACATTATTAACATCAATTATTCCGCATGTTAATGTTTATATTTCTTATAATTATCTTTTATAAAAAAAATAACCTTAAAACTAAATTACATTTCATTGATAATACCACCTTAAAAAATAAACTTTCAATTCCTTAAGGAGAAACTACAATAGTTCAACACATAGATACTTATTTATTTTATTACCATATATTATTATTGTAACATGTATACCACAAAATTATTGAAAAAAAAGATAAATAATTAAATCATCCTAATTACATATTCATCCACAAACTATGTATCATCATTTTATTGCACAATAATTATATCATACAATATGATATATCAATAATATCTTAAGGTTCATCACCCATAATTTAATAATTATTCTTAATATAACCATAAGAAATAAATTATTCTACACCATTCATATATCATTTGTAGTATATTCATCATCCACTATGAAGAAATTACTCATACATACATAGTGATTATTTTCATGAGATATTCCCATATGGCATGAATTAGTTTAATTCCTATACTTTCCAAATTTAAAACATCTAACTATTAAGGACACCATGGGGATTCCATTATTCCATCCCTTGATTTAACCAAACAATTTATTTTCCTATAAAATGATATTCTTCATGTCATTTCCCACAATCAAATTATTTTCCTATTCAATTAAGATATTCAATTAATTTATTCATCCCCCAGTATATACATTTAGTTATATAAATATATTGTTCTTCTATGTTCAGAATAAATGTAGGTATTATTGTTATTAGTTGTCTCATGAAACTCACAAAATTTGAGTCTGCAAATATTTTATTGAGATAGATAATCTAGACTTGAAAATCATTATATCTCTTATTTCTCTTGGGTTCTCATGAATGAAATCATACGATTGAATGTCATAGTGAACACAATCCTACTAGATAAAATCTATATAATTAAAATGAAAAACATAGTATGAGAAACAATAACCATAAAAATGATATCATTGTCATGTAAAATAATTTATAGGATATCTATATAATGAAAAATAATTATGAAAAAATATGGTTAACCTAGGTCATTCTTGATCATTACTTAATCATTATGTTTGTTCATATACGTAGACTAATCACCAGGGTTCTCAGTAAAGGAATAAAATCCTATTTTTTATATTATAAATAAAAATATCTCTAATTACAACTCTCGTAACCCATTCATACCATACATATCGATCACATCTTCATAGGTGAATATTCATTACATTACATAATGATAATTCCAGAATCATATAGGTCTAGTGCATTATCAAAATTGGAAACATAGACAAACTGTTCATAAAAAATCCACATCGTCACCCACTATGTTCAAAAAAAAAAAGTAACCTTCCATAGAATATCAGCCATAGTACCATTCTTCATAACCTATTATGAGAGATATAGGAATGGGTAATCTCAAATGCTTAGTATGTGTAACAAAATTAAATAGAAATGATCACAAGATAAAAAATGAACATAAGGGTATGAGAACATTATAATAAAATTTGGTAACCACACATGGAAAACAATTGATAAAAATCATCTATCATGGAATAATTCTTGGATTTTCATAAGACATGAATTATAATGTAATCAAAGTACATGACCTAAGAGATCCCAAAATTTTCATAAGACATACTGTTGTTTCATACACATGACCCTAAAAAATTATTTATTTAGTATTTATGTCTCATTTCCAATACTACCACACAAGAAGAGATTCATCTACAAACCATCACAACAGTCATGGTTCACTAAGTGTGTCCATGTATCTCTGTGAAATATTAATTTAACAAGTTAAATAATGATTATTTCAGCTTGTCTTTTAATAATTATTTAAGGATTCCGGATCAAATTTATTTCATCACAAGTTATTCAAGAGAATGTATTGTGGACGAAATAATATATTTATTAGAGAGTAATGCAGTGATATTTATTGTATAAATAAATATACATTATTCAAGGTATAATAAATGTAATAGAGGAAATACAGAAAAATAGAAAAATAAAAGTACACTCAGTGTATATTAAATATACGCGTCGTGTATTTCTTTATAGAAAATTATGAGAAATGAATATTATTTATTCAATTAAATAATATTAGGTGTAATTCGATGGGTGCATGTTAGGTAATAATAATATCCAACTTTTACTATTATACATGGGTTATTACTAAGTATTAAATGAAATAAATAAATTCCTTCGGGTAATTAATTTATTTTATTATCCTGTTTAATTAAAAACCCAAATTATATATTTATCATTCATCGAGAATTTTTTTGTGGTTGTGAAAAATGGATTTTTAAAAACTCTCAAGTCAGAGAGAATTCTGTTTCCACTGAGAATGCTCTCAAGCTATGAGAGATAGATCCACCTACACCGGATCAAGGTGATCGAAGGCGGACATCGCAATCAATGGATCTTCCACGCTAGCACCTAGAGATCCCTTGGGTGACATCTAGAGATACGTGGAGCATGTGTGGATTGCCACAAGAGGAATCCAACACGTGGATTCTCTGACACAATTTCGAATCACATCAGATCGTGACTGGAAACATCAACGAAGAAATAATTCCATCAAGGTAATTATTTTCAATTAATTAAATTAATTATAACCAATATATAATGATACTATAAATTGTTCCATGACTACCCTCCTTTTTTGTTCTTCCTTATATTCCAATGATACGGTGTTTTATTATTTTGATGAATCTTGGATTGATCATTGTAAACGCTAATATTAATGTTGGGGACACCAACCAACACACTACTACTGCACATGGAACCTACAAATTCATTCACCACAAGCACATCTCAGGTCTAGATATAATGATATATTTATTATTTATACATGATATTAATTATTTTATTTTACCTATGGAATTATAATATTTCTTCTACATTCTTACGACCCATCACATTAGAAAACAAAAATGTATCTTGTGTGTACGGCGGACTATCAACTCACGAACCGATGTGAAGTATTTTCCATTTTTTGAATTACATAGATGAAAATAAGGATAGATAAAATTAATATATATTATATATATATACCATATTTTTTATTTTTAATTATTATATAACATATTCTATCATACCTTCCATTCCACAGGGTAAATGATAACGTTGTTCTTGTCACTGGGAGACTATAGTCTCAAGAAGAAATATTCACTATTTTCACATATGAATTACAAGGAATGTTATAATAAAATGTTTGAATTAAAATATATGATATATGTATATATGAAATAATAATGATTCCATAAATTTAATATATTATTTACTTATTTTTCATTCAAATTGTAATCATAATGGAAAATGCATTTTTACATATGTGTGGACTACCGTATCAAAGAAGAGTGTATTTCAATTTCTATATCTAGAATTTATGTATTATATTAAGTATACATATAATTAATATTTATGATATTTATATCACCTCTAAAATTATAGAGATTATGGAACTATGGTCAATATAAGGGGAGTTGAAATGACAAATCAAAACATCCATGAATAAATAATGTAGTTTTTACACAAACATTTACTCTAACAAGGAATTGTTAATAAAAGACTACTAAAAGTTCCTAATTAAATAATATATGTTATGATATATATATATATATATGTGTGTGTGTGTGTGTGTATTTTTAATTAATTTATTTACAGTAATATTATATTTATTTTAAATGAGCTTCGAATGTCTGTAATGCAAATTGAGAATTCAGGTAAGGGATTTCCTTCTATCATTTTACTTTTTAGAGACACATGTCATATTCACCATTATTTTTCATGTACGTTAAATACATATAAGGAATTAGTTTTTTATCAATATAATTTAAATTCATGGTATATAAATATCCACTATATGATCCCTCTATTAGGGGATTAACCATTCCAATATTACCAAAGAAGTAAGGTGTTTTTGTCTTCATTTTCCTTCTTTGAGACATAAAATGTGTTATGAAGATATATTCCTTTATGTAGGGTATAAAATACAACTTTTAAATGTAATATAATTAATATCCATAAAATCATTGAATTGAATTTTTCATTTTAATTTATAATTTTATGGGATTATGATTCATGTGAAAAGATAGTTTTATGGCTCTAATTTTTGATCCTTATTGATTTTGGTGATTGTTTATGTTTATTCTTTCAATGGTGAAATCGTATAATAGATATATCTACTAAATCATGAATGTTATTATAATATATTTATTTATCTCGAATAAATGTTTTCACTTAATTCTTATCTATTTTTTCACAAAGCTTTCCAAATGAATAATTTTATTAAAAACGTGGATATTTATCTATTTGGCCGAACATCCAATTTCTTCCATGTGAATGTTTTCTAAAAATTAATTTAATATGGTTTTATAATTACACTTTTGATTAAGAAAATAAATTTATACAAATTATTTAAATATTTACCAAAATTATAAATTTTAACATTCATGTTTTTTCAAAAATATAACTCATTTTCATTTTTCAAAAAATTTGAATGAAATAATTTTTTTACTATAGAAAATGAATATTTTTCACCCTCAATACCACTCATCATTTTAGTACTATATTAATTTATTTACAAGGATATTTTGAAAAAAAATATTTCCAAAAATATTAATGTATTTAAATTTTAAACAATGATTCATACAAATGTATGATATTTTCTTCAAAAAAATGTTTTAGAGGATTAGAAAATCATTCATTATAAATTATGAAATAATTTTTCCAAAAAACCATTTTGAAAAATGACTTTTTATATAAATTTATATTTTATATGTGATATAGATATTTATCTAAAAATCCTCATTGTGATACTTCTATATAAAATTTTATCTTATATGATAACCTTAGATGTTACTTGGGATTTATTGGGGATACGATCCAAGGATTTCATTCATATTTTATTATTTATATGGATTATGATTATGAAGAATTTATGTCAATGAAACTTATTTTTTTCCATGAGTTATGTTTTGATTATTATTTTTTTGAGACCGATTTTTTTTGTATTATAATATGATTAATTATTTTTGAATCCTATTTTTTGTGTTTTTATATAATAAATTTTTTATGAAGATAATTTATTTTAATTTGTTCTAACATTATTAATGGTTTATGATTTGCAACACAATTATGTATTATTTTCGTAATTTGATGGTGGTTAAAATATAACCACAAATGGTGGTTTAGTTATAACCAAGGATGATTTAGACATACATATTTATCTAATATATTGGATAATGATTTATATATCATTAGATTAAAATGAGAAAAATGTGATGGTCTTTATCCATTGTGGGAAACATGTGGTTATTTATCCACTTTAGAAAATAGGTCAATCTAGATCCATAATGGGAAATAGTTGATGTGTCCTGATCTAGAACATTAATGATCATATTATAATTCATTGAAATATGAAATTATTTTTTATTTATTTTTATGATTCCATAATATTACAACCCGATTATATGGTTTATCGTTTATTTACAAAGATTTCTTATATATAGGGTCCACAATTTCATAAATTTTAATGTTTTATTCCATGAATATTGTTTATGATACAAGACATGTTTGGTATGAACATTATAATTTATGTTCATGTTAACATTCAAATATTAATATCATATTCATTCATATTATCATATACCGATATCTCTTTTGTTTAGCATTAGTGAGAATCTTAGCTCACAATTTATTATGATTCCTTTCTCAAGATATGAGTAATGGATTTTTGTGGGTATTCCTGAGAGTATTAACAAGTGAGAATATATTTATGGGTGATTTTGAATTTAAATTCAATACAAAAAACATTATGTTTCTTGATTCCAATGATACTAGAATATTATGGTCCTCACACGTGTGTATGTGGAATATATTGAATATTAAACTAAAATATGGGATATAGTGTATGAAAATCAATGGTTTTAAAGTTTTTCATAGAAATATTTTTTAGTCAATAATTAGATATTTTAATATTATAATATTATTGAAAACCCTTGTGATATGTCTAAATATATAATAGCATCCAAAAGATTGGGCATGAAAAATATCATGTTCTAGTCCTAGATATATATCCATTTTGGATATTACTAGTGGGTGTAGAAATATTATAGAGAAAAATAGTTAAAAAACATTTAATATAAAACATTTATCTATACTTGATCATCACCATGTGCATAACAAGTTTTCATAATGTACACCATGTTGTAAATTCCTAAGGGATATTTTTCTATCAATCGGTATTTTTATTATAAAAAATTATAAAGTATTTCAATATGTGATATTCATCGATTTCCATTGTTAAACCTAATGTATCATATATTAAAAATAATGTTTCAATATTTCCTCGTCCTATAAATTATTTTTCATTATTATTTTGTTTTCTACTATGATTACCTATTCTTACTAAATGACTTTTCTTTTTATTCAATGGTTAAACATATAATATTTTTTAAGGATTAATGTGATAGAAAAACATGATTTTAGACCTAATAAATCAAATTCTAATGGTGATAGGATAAAAGATATTGTGTCTCTGTTCCCACAACATTCACAATACATAAACATTGTTGAGATTTTATATTATCAATAGAGTGAACCACATCCGATTGAATCTATTATGAATAACATGAAGTAACATTTAGTAGCTCTTCTAATTAACTTATAGTTCATTGATAGATCACCACATTTGATATGGTATTTTCTATTGTGTACTTATCTGAATGTCAAAATGTTGAATTTTTTGTTTATCATTTTGAAGATGTAGAGAATCAATTGTGCAACCCTTTTAATAATACCAATCTATAAGAATATATTGACACATAGGAATGGGATGAGTTTATGTGGTTTTTTAGTTGTCACATCCCATGATCTCTTTGTACATGGATGAAGAAGGATTTCCATTATTATATGAATAAGGATGATAAACCTATTATTAGTAAGATAGGTAATTTTTATAGGATTTCGTGTTATTATTTTGTATTAATCATCAATAAAAAATAAAAAATTCATTGATTTTTTATGTCTAATAACTAACTCCCCAAAATGAATTGGATATAAGGGAAAATATTTTATATGAATAAATAGTTCATTGTGAAATCAATATATAAAATGAATTTTGGGATTCACCCCACTCATAAGGCATTGTTATGAAGAATAAGTTTGATACTCATGTAGGCTTGAATAAATATTGACGGGGAATGGAAATATTTCCATATGTATAACAAAAATGTATGAATTAGGATCAAGGTAATATCATTTATGAAACTTGGAGGTGATTTAAATGTGAAATTTTTTGTTGTAATTCCCATGAATGTTCAAATGTGATAAATTAGATATATAATGTAATAGAGGAGAATAGAATGGGGACTAATATACCACACAAACTCATGTGATTACAGGTCATAGAATTTGGTAATTTTCAACTAAACTCTCCAATCCAATGGCTATTTTTGTTGATTAGAAACCAAAACCATTAACCAAAAAGGTTAAAAGGATTTATTAAGAAATCACAATGCTTGACTTAAATTATTATTCTTTGGGAACACTTATACATCCCATAGTATATTGTAATTTCATGGTTGATTTTTTTTGATGGAGAATGAAGAAAACCTAATTTTTTATCTTTTAGTGAAATTTCATGTTAATTTCACTAAAAACATGAATCATGGAAATATGAAATGACATTTTATATTCTATCACTATAGGGATGAACTAAAAGTACCCAAAAAAGTATTTTTGTATATGAAAAAAAATTATATATGGAATGAATGGAGACTGATGTTCTACAATGTATATGTCTCCATGAATGAGCAACTTCATAGTTATGAATACCATACTAGACTTACGAGTTTAAGGTAACAGATATATTCATTTTTAGGGACATTCATTTTTAAGATTTATGTAATGTGAGTTTCTTATGAATATTTATTTTAAAAAATATATATATGGAAATACAACCCTTTGGTTTTTATTATTATTTTGTGACAATTTTATTTTAGGAGGATTTCCATTACACTTTTTGTACAAATGATTAAATTTTCAAGTAACCATTACATTTTACCTTATCATTAATGTTGATGTAATTTTTTTATACTCATTCTCTTTATGAAGTTGACACACTTCATTTTCATTAGGAAATATTTCTCTCCATATCTTATTTCCATAATATAGATTACTGAATTGGAAAGGTTTCATAGAGTAAAAAATTTAATTTTATCTGATCATGATCATAAGTTTACCTCAATATTTAGGATATGTATGAAATAATATCATGGTATGGTGTTACATTTCATCACTAGATAGAATCCTTGGAGTGTTGGTTACTCTATGATAATAATTCATAGCCTAGATTATATTCTATAATCTTAATCATTTTATTTCAAATGAGGTTTGGATCAACACATTCCTCTAGTAAATTTTTCAAACAACGATATCATTCACTAGAGAGTTAATATTTCTTATTATGAGGTCCTTTAGAGAAATAATTGTATAACTCAATCATACTAGAATGATGTTGAAGAAATAAAACTATTTTGAACTAAGATTAATGATGAAATGGAAGATAAGTTTGATATATTCAGAAAAATAGAATTGAAAACATCAATACATATCCTATGCTGATAATCAATGTTTAAATTTACAATTTGATGTTGGGGAGAAGTATTTATGGAAATATTTACAATGGATGAAATACGATAAAAGTAAGATATAGATTTATCATTCACTTTCAAATTCATTAAAGAATCCAGAAAAAAGATTATTTCTTGGTTCTTTTAACAAAAATATCCCAGGATATGGATTTCATCCATGTATATCTCATGAGGATGTACACACATGATCCATCACATGTGTTGAACATAGATTCCATAACTCAAGAGAATTATATTTTGTATATGGGACAACAAATGGTGTTTTTCTACCGTACAAGAGATTTTTCGAAGAAACAATACCCAACATATTGTCAATGTCTTATGGTAAAACATCCATCTTGAGGAAGTTATATGGGATATATTTATTGTAATGAGGAAAAGGGTATCCTTATTAGTTTTTACTAAGTTAACTATGTTTGATAGAAATATTCATTTTAAGTGGGTAGAATGTTACGCTATGATATATTGTCAAATAATTCATTCAAATAAATTTCCTCATTGTGATATTTTCCTACACACAACACCAAGTATAGAATATGTTACAGGAAACAATAGGTTTATCTGGAATTACAAAAAAACCATGGCTTATCATTCGCTACAAGAAATATTGTGTTTAGGTTGTGTTAAAATCAACACTGAGACCAAATGAAACGTGATAAACGATTAATATTTTATTTTATAGAATAGTTATCACATAACTATTGGAATGGAAGGAATTAATAATATTAAAAACATAATTAAAATATATAGTTTAAACGTGTATATAAAATGAATTTTCTAGTGGCCAATTAATTAGAAAAAAAATATAATATGTAATAAAATAAATTAAATCTATTAATGAAAGAATACTTTTAAAAAAAATCATTTAAACAAATAAAATTAAGAGAATTAGTTTTTTTAATGATTTAACTAAAATTTATATGGAATATATTCACCAATATTTTAATATTTTTGTCTATTTCTTGAACAAGAGAAAAGAATTAGAGCATTTATCTCCAAAAAACACTATTTTTTAAAAATAATTTTTTCATCTGTTTTCAATTATTTTATAATTAATATTTTTCCAATTTTATAAAATGTATTATAAATTATAATCCTATTTTTCAAAATCATAATTTCAAGTTTATCTTGTTGTGAATTTTTGTGAATTTTATGGAAAGAATGTATTTTTTATGAATTGTTTATAAAATGGGTTTTCTTAATAACTATAATTTATATTAAATCATTTTAAAAATATAATTTTTTTAAATATTTAAATAATGTTAATATAATATTATTTATATATATTATTAAAATTTAGTTCATATGAATCAACAACATTTTTAATATTGATGATAAACACTTCAACCTTTGGAATCTTATCTCTATGGGAAACCAATTTTGTGTCACATCTGCAAGATTATTTTTCCATTAATGTTCTCAATATAATTAATGTAAATTGGAAAAATTTATTCATCATTTTAATTAAAATAATTTAATATTCCCAAAATAGGTGAACTTAATTTTTTGACATTATGAATATAAAATTTATTATAAATTAATTAACTTTGTTATGGTGAAATGTGTTTATGGGGGGGTTAAACAAAAATGATAACTACTAAAATTAATTATAAACATTTCAACACCCATTTAATATATATATCAGAACCATATAATGTCAATTTAATCGTAATACACCATTTTGGATCCATGTTCATTTGAAAACTACTCGTACACCATTTACATTTAAAAATTTAAAAATGTCACTCTCTCCTCCCTTATATCATGAAATTATCTCTTATATTCTATCTCCAAATCCAAAATACCTTATTTCATCAATTACCTAAAAAATTATAGTAATTAAATAAAACCAATAATCATAGAATTATTTTCTGGAAATATTTTAATCTTTTTAAGGATTTTGGTGAGATACAAAAATATGTTGTCATAATAAATTGTAACATCTATTATTGAGAAAATTATTTTATTTATTCCTCCAAATCAATAAATTGTTATTAATTAATGATGATATATAGAAAATATCATTTTCCAATTTCAAATTCCTTTTTATATTAATGGAATTATATAATACCATCTTATCCTATGTCAAATTGTTAATTAAATGGTTTATCATGATTACGTTGAACTACCACCTCATGAAAAAAAATGATTCATTTTCCATCACCTCCTCTTATTTATAGATAAAAAATGTAATATATATTAATATAATATTTTTATGATATTATTATACCTCTTTAATTTTAATTATTCATTACCATTCATACCTCATAACCTGTTGGTAAGAAAATAACATTGGTCGTGTGTATGGGGGAATAATACCTCCTAAATAGATGTAATTTTTTTTCATTTCGGTTCAACATGTATAGTAATAAGAATAGATTAAATATATATATAATATATGTAACATAGTTATACATAAAAAAATTTATATCTCATATAACTTCATTATTTCCATTCTTTGAGGATTATAATATCATTGTTCATTTGTACGGTGACCTACCACCTCATGAAGTGATGTGATCTATTCTTTATATACACTATACATTGTAGGTAATAAGAATACTATTAATAAATAAAATGTTATTTACATGATAAATAAATTATTAAATATAGTTCATATATTATTTTACTTTACTTTTCACAATCTCATTGGGTCTTGAAAACTTTTCAAATCGAAATTTAATACTCACATTGTTTTGTAAAATATAAACAAACTAGTTGAATTATGGATTTAGATAAAATCATTGAAGAAGCATAATATGGAAAAAGGGAAAAAATGATATGTATAATGATTCAGAAAAATGGTACGTAGAAGACAGTAGCCGCAAACCAATAATTTGTGATAACCTGTGAGGTGGTTTCCTAGTGAGAGTTGGACATCGAACAACACAATATGTCTATCGAAGAAAATGGTGTCACTCGTCTCAAACCATGATGTTTGAGGAATCAAGGTGGACAATTAATCCCCGACATACGACGCCTACCATAAACTACATCATTTATGAAATGGAGGAGGATTATCTCACCCCCACGTACCATCCCCCCAGACTCCGCAGTTCACTGATGTGGAAAAACCAAAACCACCCGCAATAAAAGAAAATTCATTCCCGGGTTTGAGGTGTTGATTTTTCAAACTGTGTACTGCAACCCCACATGCCACTATTTATTGATTCATCTATGGGGTGTATGATTTTCTCCATGCAATTTTGTAAAAGGTGATGAGATATCAATATATCCAGCTTCCCTGACACTCTATAATAGGACCATGGGGGAAGATGATAAAGAGGATCTGATGGTTGAATATTGGACAGACTTGTGAGAGAAATTTGAAAAGATATCAATCGATGAGTCATGAACCACTTCTGATGAATTTCCATCGGTATAACCCCTCCATGTAGCATAAAAATATGAAAGCATAATATTAGTTTTTAGAGCACGACCCTAGTTAGTGTGCCACGAACCATGTCCCTGTGAAAGATAAACCTCTTTCAAATAGAAGTATTAATGACCATTATTCACTATGGTGCTGAGAAAATCCAAAGGATACATAGATGGAAGCCATCACTACATTGCACCTTACTAAGCATATATAACTCAACACCGCATAGCCTCCTGCTATGCAAATAAATCCTGATGCCATGTAGTAAAACACTATATGGAATTCTTACAGGTAATTGTACCATAAAGTTATGTTGATGGTACCTGCTACCATGTAGAAAAATGCTATGCAAAGAGGCCCCATCGGACCTAAAAATGGTTCTGGGAATGGGGTAAACATGGATGTTACACTCTTTGGATTCAAACATCTCTTTCTCTTTTCATAATCTCATCTAGATCCCCTGAGTGAACTAGTCCAACATCATCAGGCCAAATCTCATTTAAAAGCCACTTGACCCATATGATATAACCACCAGGAACGTTAGCGCGCCTTTTTTATTTTATATACACATGTTAAGCTGAGTAATTTGGCCAATCCCCCTGATGGTGTCAACCCATTGATAGTACATATGTTTACATTCTCTTGGTAACCTGGGGTGAAACCTTGGGATACTTATGTAAACCTCACTATTATTTTGATCAAGTGAAATCACTTGATTTTTTATTCATCGAGGGAAAGTGACATGTAAAAAGGATCATGCCTTACCTACTTTTGATGAGGAGTGATGATCCCCACTTTCTCGAAAATCATTACAGGGAACTCCTCCTAAGTTAAGTCACTAACCATTCAATGGGATATACCACTATTTCTCATATAAGGATTGTCTTGATACATGAATGGATTAATTTTTATAGGTGGATATCCTAGATATCAAAATGGGAGAAGAAATAATCACAAAAAATACCCTTTCAATATCTATCCCTTTCACCTCAATCACCATCTAGAAATACATTATATGAGATGTGCTGTCTTTAGATCCATTGCCTCCTCTTGTTTCCCACAGTGAGAATGAATCATGTGGGCATAGAGGTTAATAACAATTGTGGTATCCACATAACACAAAAACACATTCCTCCTCCAAGGACTATTCCCCAAACCGAAGGAACTAAGAGAACACAAATCCATCCTATAATCAGGATATATAGGACACCTTCATATGGAACAAGTTTAAGGTGAATTTTCATTAGAAGTTAGTCCTAGTAAAACTCATGCAATATCACTAGGGAATCATCTTTATGAGTAAACCCCAACATATAGTGATGATCTCATGTTTAGTCCCCAATCACGAACCTCATAATTGAGCCACCTCAATGGAGTAACTATCAACTAGATCCAAACTATGAGGTATTTGATTCCCATAAATATAAGATACATTGGAAGCCTTCCATAGGTTCAAATCAAACATCCCAAATTACCCTAATGTTCACTAGAAAAAATCCCTGATAGGGTTATATTCACCCATTAGACTGTATCTCTTATGGAAATCCCAAGATGGATCAATGTAAGCCACACATCAAATCTTGACTATGATCCTTTAAACAAGACTACCTTTTCCCATGACATTAAACTCCATGGATGGGCCCTAATCACATGAACTTAAAAGGTGATGTGTGCTAGAATATGGAACCAATCTACGTGGAATATGATTCATACCATGATGATATCTTAGAAGTGTATATTTTGGGTTATATAATAATATTAAAATGATCTCCATACCTCAAGATGATGATAAAATGTTGAGAGCCTCATCACATGGCTTAAACAAATGATATCTTAGTAAACAGTACTGTAATTCCTAATCTGTCAAAAAAGGGAACATTGATGGTGATCCTCAAATAAATACAAGCATCTTCATAAATAGAGAACCATGGCTACATATACATGGTTATAGGATTACCAACATCTAGGATCGATCATGAATCCTTGGATTAATCCATGGATTGATTAATGGTATAATTCCAGGTATTTTCACACATACCATAATTTCATTTATCTATAAGAGAGTCCTAGAGTAGAGAATAAATTCCCCCAAAAGGCTGTAACGGTCCTGAACTCCCATCATCTCAACCAATGGAGTCTTTAAGTGTTTTTGGCCAAATCAACATCTAATGAGTGCCTCCCTTGGAAATCAAGTCAATGAATCATGGTTACATGGGTCATTGGGTGTTTCTATCTATGTGAAGAAACCTATTGGTGGCTATATAAGGATACCATTACTGATGTTGATTGATTTCACAAAACAATTGAACCTCTAAAATCATCTATCAATACCATTCAATTGTGGAAAATTCATTGCATCATAAGAAGTGATATATTGACTAGCCCTAGTTTGACTATATCTCCCACCAAAAAAGGTACACAACACACCATAGGAAAAAAATTGGTGAACCTGACATGAAACCCTTCATAATAACATAATTTTTTTTTCATTGGACCATTTTTTCCTTAATACAATACATATCGGGATGAAAAAATTGGTAAACATGACATGAAATAAATTACAATAATGTACAATTTTTTACTATCCCTCAGGCCATTTTGTTTTCCCTGAAGCAGTATTAATCAAGTTGAATAAAAAATGGTGAGCCTAAAATGAATCCTTATCCAAGATGGTCTGATACATCACCTCAATACCCTTTTACATTCAAAAAAACGAGGTCCAAGAATGATTATCAATTATACATGTGATCAAGAGATTCTACTGCGAAGGGGTTTTATTTATGTATATATCTTATTTATTACATGTATTTTGTAGATCTTCTTTCAATCCCATGTCATCCCAATAGATTGTTCATAAATTCATGTCAGTAACCACACAGAAGGTTGGATCCCCAAAAAAGAACAAGACTCCAATTCCAAACCATCTTCTTCAATGGTAGTGTTCAAATGGGATGATAAAAGAGTACCACCAAAATGGTACTCTCCCCATAGTGGAGGCTGCAAGGCAGGCCCTCCAATAGGTGATTTCTTTTTAGCTACCTCTTTTGCAGCGACCTTGAATCCAACACAAGATGGCCCCACCAACCATCTCAAATCATTTCAGGAGTCTATCCTTAGAATGAAACAATTATTACCTCCATTACATTAAGTAGGAAAATGAAGTTGACAACGATTAATTCATCCCAGCTGCCCTGGAACCCTGATTTAGGGCTCCTTCCAGAGGACGTTGCCGCCGGCATTGTACAACCTAATATCATTCCTCTGAAGAGGATCTCATTCCGAAGGAACCTATGGATTTAAAATATAAAAGTTCTTTATTGGATGCCCATTGAGGTCATTTAAGGAATATTTAGGAGTACGTCATTAACCTGTTTCATAGGGAGAAAATCAGTCATACAAACCCGATGACATGCAATTGGTAGACATACAATTTTACCATAACTTTGGAATCCCACTATTTATATATGGTGGCATGATACAAGCCAATACAAATTATTTTCATTTATTGTTGGTCCATACACATAGATAGGGTGGATAATTATAGGCTAATGCAAATCCCCACTGATGCATAAGAATACCACCATCCAAATGGAGTTGTACCAAGCTACAACCATGCACAAATTATAGCTGACACATAACACGACTACCATCTAAATATAGAGTCAAAATATGTGCAATCATACAACAATCCCAATGGAAATAAATCCTACCAGTCAAATACGCTGGAAATAAATAGGAAAATAAAAATACATGCCTAATAGTATGAATCCCACAAGTAAAATATTGTGGCATAAAAACATAAGCAAATTCAAATTCTGATAGATGCACATCAAACCTGTGAGATAAATATAGTTAAAAGTGAGTAGATAAAAAATAATTCTCACAAATATAAAGCCCCTATCATATATAGTGGAAATAGGAAATTATTGTCAGCGTATCCTAGCTACAAGTTGAGGATAGATTTGTTCCTCTACTCGAGTATCCGAGAATATTCACTACCCATTGGAAACTCATGGAGGACAAGATCTCGTATAAATTCGTTTTTTCCTCATAAAAATGGTTATTCATTTCTCATCAGATCTTGGTAATTATGCATGATCAAACCTCATTTTTAGATGATATCCTCCATATCATTCTAGATGTCATCACGTCAATGGAAAAAGTGAGGTGTCAGGCCCAAGATCCCATCTCTCCTGGTGGGATGATCAATCAAAAAAATATGATGGTTATTCTGGATTATACTTTCATACCTAATCTAGTCCATGTTGGACAAGAAAAATATTCTATGATACATGGAAAAACATATTTCGAACAAACAGCTGATCCAATTTCAGGACAGTGTTCCAACAAGGTGGCCTCTCTAGGGAAGGCATATTTCCATGCTAGAACTCATGATTTTTTTCTTACATATTCTAGTGACATCATGGTAATGAAACAAATAGGTATTCAAATATAAGGGACCATACCAATGGTATGAGCCCCCAATCAGTCGCAAAAGTGAACCAAAAAATGAAGAGAACTCAATGTAGTTGGAAAATGAAGAGCACATTAATGATTATGCTCTGCTGGAAGCTGGATTTCATGATACTATAAAAACATTATCAATAGAGGCTTGAGATCATGTATATTAACATCCAAAATATGGATGTTCCCATAGTAGTATTGAAGGCCCTCCATTCAATGTTTATACATGCATATCTAAAGGTCGTCCTAGGAGAACCCACAAGTCTGACTCCATGGTCCAAAAATTATGGATCCTGAGATCCTATCATCTGATTCGTGTATAGGTATCCTTTCCTTTTGATAGAAGGTAGAATATTGATAAGGTCATGTACTTTTTTTCATCTGCCCTAATGGTCCTCCCCATGGTATACATTGTAGATATTATTCTCCCTATAGTCAAATGTCATGCTATGATAGTACTTCTCGGAATAACGGTAGTCACTAAGAACGTCCTCCGTTCTGTGAAATAATGCAATGATAATTTCATCACCTCATTGCAGTACATACAAGAGTTCCTCCATAGATTGTACACTGTATATATTCTCCACATATCTAGACATCAATTTATAATGGCGTCCCTCAACATGATGGCAGTCGTTAGAAATTACCTCCCTTCAAAGTTAGAAAATAGCAAGAAGGTTTTAGACATTCTCTTTTCCACCATAAAGGTCCTCACTAGGGTACATGCTTTAGAAAATATCCATGTGGTTGGGTTTTAACCTATTATGGTAGTCATCACCCACACAGCCTTATTTACAAAGGTCATCCCCACATCCCAAATTCACAACGTTAAGAAGGGATTCCCCCTAATGATCTATGTATGAGGAAGCCCACATATTCTGAGGCACTTGTAAGGAATTGGCCAGATACACTAGAATCCATATCAATGACATGTGTATTTCTTTATTATCCAGGATAGAGCATGCTGCTACGCTTATCCTTGGAGCCACCTCTTCACTATTCATTCATTAATGTAACCCCTACCAGCCCCACTAATTATGATGAATTCATCATAATGAATCCACGATGGAAACAACACGTAGAGAAGTCACATTAAAATGAAAAACATAATATGTTGCTCATGAGAATACATATATCCAGGGACGACATAACAGTTTTAATCTACCCCAAAATTACTTCTCAATTTAGCATTCGTAAAGATTTATCATAATCATTTATGAAAAAAAATAACATTACTTTCCAGAAAACTCTATGATAGTTGAAAATGAAATATCTGACCTATGATGGGTATGCAGACCATGTCAACATATTGGGGGAGAATTATCAGCTAATTGACATAGAATCCCTTTTATATTCTTGAATTTAGTGAGTAGAAAAGGAAAATAAAAATGATGGTTTGGATTGCCACGATGCACAACATAAATTGTGATGTTTCATTAGTGAGGCCTTGTATGATGTTCACATATGAGGATGGGTAGAACATGGAGCTCTACACTCCACCCAATGCCCCATATAGTATAAACCACTTAAAATGGAATCCTACAATGTAAATATCCCATAGAGATTTTTTTTCCATATTTAGAAAAAGTGACCACTCAAAAAGAACTGGCCCGAAGTAATTCTAAAAACCTTTAGTCCCAATAAACGAAATCCAACAAAAAGATCATGAACCATTCCAATAAAAAAATTAGGAAGGCTTCTCACCAAAGGGAATCCATCCAAATAATTTGGATCGTATCCTCAGTAAGAAACAATTCATGTGTAGACAAGAATCCCTATCCAGCTCATGCCCATATTTGAATGTGTGAGATCAAGAACGTAGAAGTAGTAACCGTCGTATTTTAAGAGAAACCCTAGCCCATAGGGATGGGTGATTTGAAACTCCATTTCCCCTGTAAGACCAAAAAATCCATTGGAAGACACATTAATGGGAGAACATGAGAAACCCAAACACCCATGGTTGTGGAAATATTTACCTAATCTACCCACCCAGTGAATGTCAGTGTTATCCCACCTAGGGGGTATATAAAATTTTGAGGTAACTTGCTCTATATCATATCATGACTTCTGTCACCCGGGGTGAAGGATTAATGGTAGGTCATGTCAGGGATACCTTTGACTCACTCTTTGTGATGAAAATCAAAGAAGGTCCAGGAATGGAAGGATAATTTCCAACAAGGGCTGCAAGACCATGACATACCATTCGATGACCCATATGAAAACCCCAATGTGGTATGTATCAGTGGAAAATGTGGTTTTGAATCCCTTGGTCCTTATGAATGATAATCAAAATGATGAGTATGAAGGATAATATTTTTCCCTATGAGAGGTGGTCCACACAAAGCTTGAAGGTTTTCATACCCGAAACCAATGGGCCACCATAAATTTTGGTGCTCCATTATCTAATCTGTTATTACCTTATTCAAAAATCCCTAATAATGATATGAATACGAACAAGGTTTCCTAAAACCCACCTCCTCCTACTAATGATAATGCATTCCTCATTCTTTATGAGAGATTCCTTGAATAAGAGGACAAAATGACAGAGGTAAGTAGAACCAACATTGATATTCTATGAGAAATATATCCTTCTAGTCCTGTTTTCCATGGGAAGATTCAACCAAAACAACTTTCAGATATACCTCTTCCCCAATGGTGCATCCTAAGAAAAGACAAGGCTGGAAAAATTGGTCAAGTAAGTGTTGAGAATATTAGTGTACCTAAACCAAATCTCAGTAGTATAGCAAGACTTCCCTCCATTGTTGAAGAAACCAAAATTGATTGAGGAGAATCAATTATGGATACCCCCAGTAAGGTATCTGCATTGAGTTCCAGCAGCACTGTCATGTCAAATATTGACCCATTTTGTACCCACCCATGCTAAACCTGAATATGAAATGCACCACGAGATCATGAAAACCATCAAGCCATTTATGACTCAATTAGAATCCATGGAATGTTGGTGCGATCATATACTATCAGAACAGAAACCTTATGTCAACTGGTTAAGCAATGTTATGATACCGAGACAAATTGGGAAACTCATGTTCCCATTATTCAAGGGATCAGGTGACCAGGAAAAACGACTAATGCAATACACATCCTATTGTGATCACATGATGGTAATCATGAAGAAATAAAAATCTGTGATGCTCATATTATTTTTTAGAACTATATAAGGATCATCATTTTTTTGTACACTCGTTTGACAACTAATTCGATAATAGGATGGGATGTCCTCCTTTTCTAGTTCCTATTTCAGTTCACCTTGAAGATTCCAAAAAAATAGTCATTGATCACATGAACTAAAAAAATGATGGAATGAGAATGTTTAAGAGTTTATTTCTAGATGGAAGGGTCTGACATAAATCATAAACTAGCCACTCCCCCAAGATTATATGTTTTCCATGTGCATCGACAACCTCCATAATGAGATGAGAACAAAACTTATCCAGATGAAATATACAAGTTGGTTCTGATATTTCTCTTCAATTTCAAAAAGGATATTATAATACCTACAACAAAAGAATCTCAAGTCTTGTGTAGCACCATCAATCCTAGTCAAAAGAGGAAGACGATATGAAGTGGATTTTTTCATGCTTAGGCCACCCCCTTGTGATGGATCTAGCTCCGAAACCCACCTGAAATCATGTGTGGCCCCCTTGATGTCAACATTATTCCCACCTCAACATAATTATTGAAGGGGGTATAATATAAATCAATTTTAGGAGTGAAGATATAAAATTTACACTTTCCGGTATGACCATGTTTGTGGATACATTATATCCACAATTAATTCCAACTTTCTGCAGCTTCTAGAGCTGAAGAGGCCTGATAGAGTTTGTCCTGATGACTATCAGGATTTATATCCCTTCCATTAGATATTGGGGCGTCACGCCCATGAGGGATTTTCAATCAAGGACATCCTACAACTAATGTTAGATTCCAAAAAAGTCACATTGAGATCACATTTATCACAAAAGAAAATATGTTTCCACAACTAACCCATATAGAGAAGAGTAGATAAGGAAAAGGTGGTTATCAAAAAGGATAAAACGTTTGATAGTTGGATGAATTGTAAAAAAATCAATCAATCCCAAATAATCCTCCAATATTAGTTAATGTAACTGAATATGAATATAAAAACACTAGATGTAACACAGACAACATCCTCACCCCCACAATCCCCAATGGTCGACCACCCAAAAAGAATTTCAATAAAAAGGGTGGATTGAAAGAGCAGGAAGATGAACTTACACCAAAGAAATATTTGCATTTGGAACTATCAAATTTGATTCCATCTGATTTGAGAGTACTAAAACCATCATGTCAAAATGAACAATTAGAAGAGTCTATCAAAATGGAACCACTGAGGGAATATGTTGTGGTAGATTCATCCACAGAGTAGAAGCTTATTTTTTGCTCTATAAATATCATCCACTTAATGGATACCTTCTCCGGTAATAAATATGGTTATCAACAAGAATTTCCCTCACCCAATTATGGGGCTAGAGTAATAAGTTGTAGATATCAGGGATATCAATGGAGACACACCGTGGAAGAAATCAAGCTATGGTCACACCCATGCTCGAACTGTCTGTGAAGAAGAATGAAATGTAAGAATACTCTAGCGGATCCAACATGGACAAGAAAACTCTTCTGCCACCCATATAATTCCACCCGATCAAATCATTCTAGAATATAAATTTATAGATGAATATGTGGCTAATTTCATTCGACAGTCGATCAGACCTTCTTGGAGCGATTCATAATTTATGAAAGACCCTCCTGATTTGATCCCATGGGTCATCCCCTTATCAGTAAATGATCAGTTCCATAAAGATCCTATGACTGTGCATCCCTGATCAAGGAAGAGTCTTTCTTTAGATAATAAATATGATATTCTGAAGGAGTTATAATTTTTACCAGCTAAGCTAATAATCTTTGATGTATTGAATCTATCATCATATCTCTATGAAGAACTCATTAAAGATTTTCTATGTCCCCAATAGTTTAAAGTGAAGGTAGCTGCAGCTGAAGTCTACCGTACAAAGAACAATCCTACAGAATGTCACCTATTTGTCTCCGTCAAGGATAAAGATGAAAATGTCATAATGAAAAGAAAAATTAATCCCTTATACTTTTTGGTAGGATAATTGGTTTTGATATGTGAAATTGTTTCACTGACAGTGGATCTAGAGTTAATCTCCTCCTACTTTGGACACTTCATCAACTAGGATTCAAAAAGGATGATCTGAAACCCTTCAACACATCAATTTTGGGTTACAAAAAAATAAAGAGGAATTTTTTTATCACAAATCAATCTCGATACCCAATTTGGTGACCTCATAACTCAACTTGAATTTCTTGTGGTCCAAAATAATACATCCTTTAGACACCCTTTTTGGGAGGCCCTAATTACATCATCACACAGCAGTCCCCTCCTCTTACCATTAGTGAATCACATATATAATCCTTGGATAGAGTGAACACTGAATGCCGATAAGTACCTATTCGACCTCTATGAATAAAATTTATTAATACATGGTTATATGATCTGAGGGAGATGAGACATTCAGTCAATGGTATTTATTTGATTCCTACCACAAATGGTTTTGAAATGGTTCTCGCCAGTCCCCTCTAGCAGCTCGGGAAAAAAATGCATACTTCCCATTAATCCGATTTGAGTGCTCAAGTAAAAATTAAGTCATGTGTTACGCAATCCTACTGATTTCAGTCATGGGATATGAGCCTAATAATGATGAAAATCTCACCGACTCCAAATATAATTATTGGGGTTCAGATGAAAATACCCTCGAACTATCATCAAAACTCCATAATATCCACACTTCGCCCACGGAGGTAGGTGGAAGTATCTCATAAATCAAAGAAGATGATCATACAATTTTATTTATCACTGTATCTACTATAATGAGGCCTCCACTAACAGCTGAGGTAGAAGAGGAAGTTTCAACTCCCAGAAACCAAAATAGATACTCTTTCCTCCACTGGTGAATGATCATCTCATGTATTGTTTCCTTTTCATAATAAAAAGAGTAATATTATGAAGATGCAGATGTAGATAAATAAGACCAAATGGACACCCACAATCATTTGAAGAAGCATTCTCTACCACCATTGATGATCTTAAGGAAATCAACATGGCTATTGACAATGACTTGTGAACCACTCTGATTAGTGTGGTCATGGCTTCTGAAGAGAACGAGGTATACCTATATTTATTAAATTTGAATTGATATTTTTTTCTCTTGGATGTATATATAAATACCATGTCTAGATCCTGAGGTGGCCATTCACTAGCTAGGATTTTCAGAAGACCATCATGGTTACATATAAGCGGTGAGAATAACTCACTCGACACATGATGCTAAAATAAAGTCAGAATATGACATGCTCATCAGAGACAACTTCATCCAAGAAGTTTAATACAACATTGTTTCATAAAATATTTCCCTATGAAAAATGGGAAAATTAGTGTATGTAATTATATTAGGGAACTCAATAGGAACTACTAGAAAAATTATTTCCCATTCTCGATCACAGAATTGATGATCGATAAAAATATTGAATATGAGGCCCTCTCCTTCATGAATGACTTTTCAAGATATAAATTGATCCAAAGGTCCCAAGAAGATATAGAATCCACTACCTTTAGTTCCCCTAGGGTGTTTCTTCTATAAATTATTTCCTTTCCGTATATAGAATATCAATACCACGTATTGAAACTCCATGGACCATCTCTTCAATACTTTTCTATGAATGTTGATCAAATTTTCTATTGACGAACTACTGTTTAAATCGCGAAAATCATCAGACCACCTTCCATATCATGAAATAGTATTCAACAAACTACGAAAAAAATATTCCAAGGACACATGGCCTACATTAGGTGCTTCATATCTTTCCTCTCATGAAAATGCTTTCCCTTAACCTGGATGATGAAGAATGGGTTATAATATTAATGAATTGATTATTGTTACGATTTTTACACCAATATTAAAAGATATATCTTTTTTCGAGTCGTGATAATTCCTCTTGTAGAAGGATGAACATACATTATATATGTAAACTCTTTAGAGTGACCCTTATCCACCTTCCTGGCATAGAAGAATTATGTTGGCACTAAGAATAGCCTCTATTTATTATGTTCATCCACGATCGATGTTGATACTCATTATTCAAATATCGAGAAGGGTTTACATGCATTAATATTTATGGTCTAGAAGCTATGAAATTTCTTTTAGAAACATGAGATAAATTTGGTCTGATGTAGTAACCCACTCAAATATTATCTCATCTATCCATTGTTAAAAAGATTCCTATAATGGTGGGAAGTCATTCTATAGTAGTTTGAAATATGACTTGTTCCTCACAATTCGATGAAATTCCATTTATTAGTAGACTACATGGTAGAGCTTCCTTTAATGGAGGTTTCCTTGTTAGATTATGAGCCACTTGATGAGGAAGTGTTCTATATTAAAGTGAACTCCTAGATTTTGGAAATTAACATTGACAGTTCCTCCATATGCCCGATCGAATAAATAATGGAAGAATCTAGACTCAACAATATGGGGATAGGAGTCTACTCCAATCTCCAGAAAATGAAGTCCTATCATACTCCTTCTATAATGACCCAACCTTATTACATACATAATCTTGAATTTAGTCAAGAAAACACTTCCTTTTACATTGAGGATCCATTCATGTTTAATGATTTAGGGATTTGGTACATAATACATTCATAACATTACACATTGTTACAGACTGGAAACCCTAAATATAGTTTCCATTTTTTCAAATATTTAAAACATTAAAACATAAAACATGATTCCTTTACAATTATTCAAAATTTTAACAAGGTTCATTCTTTTTATTACAAATCCATAAACCTGGGCAAAACATTTTAAACATGGGGTGATCACAAAAATTCTGTATGGGATATAAAAATAAGGAAAGAACACATTTGTCCATGAATACTTGTAACGAATGAAATGATTTTCAAAATACATACTTATCACATGTATATATATACATAATCTGTGAATCATTAGTTTTACACAATACATAAGAAGGTAAGTAGAACCAAAAATGTATCCCGGGGAATTATGTACATAATCTGGCAACCCTCTTGGCTACCTTATAATTTGTAACCCTCACGACTACCTTGCTATTTGAATAACCATCTTAGTTACAGATGGAGTAACCATAAGACCAACATCCCACATAAACATACACAATTAATAGATGGGAAATATAGCTCCCATCCTTCATGATAAAAATGACCATGATCTAGAACATAATAATACAACATGAATATTATCATAAAAACATTTCTTTTGAATTTTTAAAAACATAATTTTAATAGAGGATTTTAAAATATAAGTCCCTTATTAATATCATATAATGGATTTGAGACTTAATATAGTGGATGGAATATGTATATAATCTGTAAATATACAGTATTAAAAATAGTATAATCATAAGTAATCACAAAAACAATTTAAATACCATATAAATATTGAATAATAAGGTTAACCCAAAGGATTGAAATCAACTTATGAATTCCCTTACCTTTGGCTTTTCTTACTTCAAAATTGACTAAACATCTGGTATAATGGTTAAAAGAATGTTATTAGTATCTTACAGATACATGTTCATGTTTATAATGTTTTATATGATCAATTCATAACCTCATTTTACCCCTTATTTGTTTGTATTTTGTTCCTTGCACTGTTTTGGGTGAGTTCCATACATGATTTCCATGATTGGATCATGATGGATGTCCCTTTCGACTAGAAGTGAAACAATATAATTGGAATGGAAAGGTATTTACATATTTCTAGTACCAAAATTTATACCATTTTTCATTTTGATGTTTTATATGAGGATGATTAATAAGTTAAAACATTAATGATGTTCGTTTAGAACATATTTGTGATTCTTTGATAATAACAACTTTATTTTGTCTTATAAATTAAAACCATGGGTGAAAAAGAATTCCAGAAACATGGAAGATACATTATTCATATATTATAACATGGTTAAACCATATAAATTGTTTCATGACCAGACTTAAAATAATTAATGGAAATTGAAATTCCATCATCCGCGATGATGCTAATTCAACACATCACGGACATTGTTTTTTATTCCATGAATAAGTGGGAGAGGAGAAGAACAATGATGAAGAATTTTCCATGAACATGAGAAAATATAGAATATATATTATTTCTGGAGATTTCACGCTTCTTGGGTATGATGTGATGATGAATGAATAGGAAAATAAATGAACTCAAAATAAAAGAATAATTGAGTAATCCCTTACAAACTTTTGCAACCCAAAAGCTTTGTAAAATGGTTTTAAAACATAAAAAAATAGAGGGGACAAAGGATACCCATCTACAAATGAATAATAAAACATAATTTATCAAGACTAAGAATGAAATAAGAAATGGTATGGAAACATAAAATTTATACCGCATAAAAGAGAACATTAATAGAAAAAGAAATAAATTGTGAATTTTCATACCTTGTAGAGTAACACCTAGAAGATGAAGGATGGGACCTTGGGGGATTGATAAAACCTTGGGACGACTACTAGAGAGGTAAGTTGTCCAGATATTCATTTATAATGAATTTGTAGTGATGTTAATGGAGTAATGAGTTGGTATTTATAGAAAAAGTTATGGATTTTCTTAATAATTTCCAAGGGACACCTCATTATTCATTTTTTCTAAACAATGGGATTTCCCATGGTATTTTCCCATGGTATAATACACTTGGGACACCTCATAACTGAAATTATTATAAATAAGTAAACTAGATTTATTACATCATTATTACATCATTAATGATGTCATTAACACACTAAAACTCATAACTATATTTTTACTATTCACCGAAATATCAAATGTTCCAAAAAAATTCCCTAAATTCACCCTATCCATTTATCGATGTGTAGAATTAAAAAATGAATTCCATTTTTTGAAAATAATTTTCTAAATATTTGTAATATAATTTTTAAATAAAATCCTACTAAATTCTAAAATTAATAATTTAAAAACTATAAATGCTTTTATATAAAATTTATTAATTAATCTAGATGTCATTATCTAAAATCCATAAGAAAATAAAATAATAATAAAATTTAATATTAATTAGGTTCATATTAAAATTTATTATGGTACGTTACTATTCACTAAAAAACTAGTTGGTACCAATAGACTCCAAATAACATACTGAACATAATTGTAGATGACCATATTTTGAAATTCAAAACATAGATGCACTAAATTTTTTTTAAAGGATACATATAAATATCTACATTAAAAAAATTCAAGCATTTTAGTTTATTATTAGAAAAAATCAGGGTGTTACATTATCCCCAACTTCTAGAAATTGCGTTGATGCAATTTTATTTACTTATTAAACAAGTGAGGGTACCTTTCCCTCAAATAATTTTCAGACGTCCATGTTGCTTCTTAAACCAAGTGGTTTCTCCCAAAACCTTAACCTGATGGATTACCTTATTCTGCAATAATAGTTTTCTTCGGTCAAGAATATTACCAGGTTTCTCTTTATATGAAAGGATCTTCTCCAGCTGAACTACTTCTGGGCCCAAAATATGAGTCATATCCAGTATATACTTCCTCAACATCGAAACATGAAAATAATTGTGTAAATGAGAAAAACTCGGCGGCAAAGCTACATGGTTTGCAACTGGTCCAACTATCTCTAGTATTTCAAAAGGAACATTGAACCGCTGACACAACTTTCTTTTTTATTACCAAAATACATCACACTTTTACAAGGAGATATTTTAAAGAAAACATGGTCTCCTACCTAGAAAGGGAAGACTTTCCTTCTGTTATCTGAAAAGCCTTTCTACCTGCTCTGAGATGTCCTCATGTGCTACTGGATCATCTTCACTTTCTCAGTCACTTACTCTTCTAATTATAGCCCCATCAACATTATTTCACCTACTTCATCCCAAAACACTGGATTCCGACACCGCTTTCCAAAAAAGGCCTCAAAAGGTTCCATCTGAATATTATAATGAAAAATTATATTATAAGAAAAATCAAAAAAATAATGTTGATCCTAACTACCCTGGTGTTTCATTGGAAAAGCTTGAATCATATCCTCCAATGTTTTAATAGTCCGTTCTGACTTCCCTTCTAATTGAGAATGAAAAGATATAATGATATTTAACTCTGTGCCCAACGGCTTATGAAGTCCCTTCCAAAAGATAGATGTGAACCTGGGATCTCGGTCAGATACAATGGAATTAGGAACTCCATGTAACCTAAAAATCTTCAAGAGGTATAATCGAGAAGTCTGATCCAAAGACATTGTATCTTGATTAGAAAGTAAATGTGAGGATTTTGTCAGCCGATCCACAATAACCCAAATTGAATTGTTACCTCAAGATGACTTAGGTAGTCCCACCACAATATCCATGGATACATTCTCCCATTTCCAATACGGAATTGGAAAACGTAGAAGCATATCCTTCAGTAACTACGACTCTACTTTAACATACTGACATGTCAAATAGTTCATGGTAAAATCAGCAATATCCGTTTTCATTCCATCCCATCAGTAATACACCCAATAGACCCTATACAACTTAGTATTGCCTGGATGAATTGAGGATGGAGAACTATGATATTAAAACAACAAATCATTCTTCAACTGAGAATCACAGGGCACACAAATTTTATTAAAAAATCATAAAACACATACTTTATCAAGGATAAATTCTAGATGCTCAACCATTTAAAAAAATTCTACATTTTTCTATAACTAACAGTATTCCTTCTGTGCTCTAATAATTCTGTCTGACAATGAAGACTGCACTGGAACCTAAAACAAAATAGATGTATTCAATACACCAACATATTTTAAGCCAAAATTCAACAAATCATTAATTAAGGGATCATGTTTCAAATTTTACATGGTTAATGATGCCTGATGTTTTCGACTCAAGGTATCTTCCACTTTGTTTGCTTTTCCAAGATGTTAATTGATCATGTGATCATAATAATTTATCAGTTTAATCCATCTTCCTTGCCTCATGTTTAATTCCTTCTAAGTGAATATATACATTAGGCATTTATGGTCAGTATATAATTGAAATTAGGCTCCATATAAATGATGCCTCCAAATTTTAATAGAAAAACCCAGTAGTTCCAATCCAAAAACATGTGTGGGATAGTTTAACTCGTGAGGTTTATGTTTTCTTAAAGAATATGCAATTACCTAATCATTTTGAATAAAAAAAACCATGTCCTTTCAATTAATAATCACCGTAGATGTTGAAACTACCATTTTGGCAAGGCAAGGCCAAAACTGGATCATTTTCCATTATATTCTTCAGTTCTTGAAAAGAAACATCACATTATTTTGTCCAAGAAAATTTATCAGCTTTTTGTGTTAACATAGTTATCGGTCTAGATAACCATGTCATGTTCTTAACAAACCATTGGTAATGACCAGCTAATCCATGAAAACTAAAAATATCTGTAACATTTGTAGGTCTTGGCCATTCTTCAACCACTCTTGTTTTGGATGGATTAACTATTATTCCATACTTATTTAAAATGTTCCCTTGAAATTAAATCTTTTTCAACCAAAAATCACACATGGTAAATTTTTTTATAGATTCCATTCATTTATGGTTTGTAAAAAAACCTTTAAATGTTTTTCATGGTCCTATTTATTTTTATAAAATACTAGAATGTCATCAATAAACACAATCACAAACGTATCCAAGAACTCATGAAATACTCTATTCATAAGATTCATGAATACAATAGGTGCATTAGTTTTCCAAAATAGCATAAAAATAAATTCATAATGCCTATATATAGTATGAAAGTCTATTTTTGGGATGTCACCGTCCTTCAGCTTTAGCAGATGGTATCTAAATCTCACGTAAATCTTGGAAAAGTTCTGAGATCCCAAGAACAAATCAAACAAATCATCGATATGAGGAAAAGGATACTGGTTTTTAAGAGAGATGTTATTAAATGATCTATAATAAATGGAATATTTCATTGAGACATCTTTCTTTTTAAAAAACAAACCAGTAGCTCCACTTGGTTATGTTCTTGGATGAATGAAGCCTTTATCAAAGAAAATCCTGCAACTTAATTTTCAATTCAAGAAGTTCTATTTGATCAATAGGATACGGGGTTATTAAAATATTCTTAGCAATAAGAACTAAGTCAATTGTGAATCCAACTACTAGATTAGGTATAATACCAGGTAACTCATCAAGAAAAACATCAAGGTATTCATTTACCATAGGCACATCATAAATCTGAACAGTTGCATTGTTTTCAAAAAAATGAGAAAGATAACAATAATTTCCATCATTGAACAGTTTCTCCTCTTTCTGATAAGTTATCAATTGTTTGGATTCAATATTTTGTACAAACTAAAAATCATTCTAAGAAACAAATTATTTTTCTCTATAGTCAATCATAGCATGATAAACATAAATCCAATCCATTCCTTATATAACATCAAAGTCAACTAAGGGTAAAACGACAAGGTTTATAGTTAAATTCATTCCACAAACCACAATAAAAAGATTCTTATAATTTCTCATTGTTATAATATTTCCCTTGTGTTTTAATAACAAGTTCAATTCTCATGTGTTGAGGTGATATTACCAATTTACCCAAAACATTCTCAGAGATGAAGGAATGTGTAGACCCCATATCAAACAAAACTTTAGAAAAATCTTAGTGAACAAAAAATACACCTCATACAACTTCATTGGATGGATAAAAATATGCTGATGTAGTCGCAAAGGATCTCACTACACCTTTTTGCTAATATTCTATCCTCTTTTAATCATTAATATTTCTCTTTGGGCAGGAATTTTCATAATGAATTATATCACCACATTTGAAACACTTTACAGTTTTCTTTTCTGGATTATTATTAGGATCATTTTCATTCCAATATTGAGCCATATGTCTAAAGTTACCACATTTAAAACTCTTCCCATATTTTCTACGACATTACCCAGGGTGTTTCTTGCCACACTTTTCACATACTGGAAACTAGATTTTCTTACCATCAGATTTATTTGGTTGATTCTTACCCATAGCTTGCCACCTAGACCAATTCTACTCCTTGTTTCCTAAATTCACGTGATGACCATAAAATTCCATCTATTCCCTCTCAGCACATTGGAAAAGTTTCAAATATCTTTTTAAATCACGTGCGACCAAACCCCTTCAATAATTTGGCTCCATTCTCGATTAAAAGTGGTTGATTTTTCTATCAAGAACCAGAATAATATTTGGATAATACCTCACCAGTCGGGTGAATTTCACTTCATACACCGCCAATGAATCCTCCTCCTTTTCTTCAATTCATGAAATTTCTTCTCCACCCTATGTCAGACCACCTTATGAAAATATTTTCCAAGGAAAATACATTTAAATTCACCCTACTCTATGGCATCAAAATCCTCTATACCCCGTATATTTGTAACCATTGACCACAACTGATCATCTTCTCCTTCAAAATGATAAATGGAAAGACATAACTTTTCATTGTTTGAATATCCCATAACAATGAATATCTTATCAAGGGATTTGATCCATCCTTCAGCTGCAACTAGGTCAGATGATCCATTGAAAGCAGGAGGGAGTTGTCTCATAAAATGTTCGACTACATTAATTTTCTATTGTGGTGCCGCTATTTTTATCTTGCATGGAATCCACCACCATTTATTTCCTGCATTAGTTGAGCCATTAGTATCACAAATTTCTTGTTTTCAATCTATACCATTCTGTGATGTAGATCTGGAAGGTTGTCATTATGTTGGTGCCCCTTCTCTTCAGAAACCATGTTTATTCTCCAGAAAACCCTTCAGAACAAACATCTCGTAGATTAAGCAACATGGTAATCATTAAATGCAATAACATTTCAAATTACTGGTAGAGTAAAAATCATTTATTGTATTTTTTTAACATCATCCTAACCCCTAATGTTATTTAAACCATCTTATGATACCAATTACAAGGCCCCAAACTTATTACATACATAATAATGAATTTAGTAATGATAACACTTCCTTTTACATTGAATATATTTTCATATTCAGAGAATTAGATAATTGGGACATAATACATTCAAAATTATACATAATGTTATAGAGTTGATACCATAAAATTAGTTTCCATTTTTTTCAAAATTTAAAACATTAAAACTTAAAACATTATTCCTTGAAATTTTTTCAATATTTAACATGGCTTCCTTCTTTGTCTTAAACGTCCATTAACCAGTGAAAATCATTTTAAACATGGGATGAGATAAAAAATCCATATGGGAAATAAAAATAAAGAAAGAACACATTAGTCAATGAATACTTGTAATGAACGAAATCACTTTGAAAAGACTTAATTATCACCTGTATATATATAAATATTTTGACAAAAATTAGTTTTAAACAATACATTAGAACATAATTAGAACTATAAATTTATCTTGGGGAATTAATTACATAATATTGTAACCCTCTCGGAAACCTTATAATTTTTAACCCTCATGGCTACCATACTATTTGTGAAACAATCACAGTTACACCTAGAGTAACCATACGGATGACCTCCAACTTACACATATCTGATGAATTGGATGGAAATATAGGTCCCAACTTTCATCCTAAACAATTACCATGATCTAGAACATAATCATATAACATGAATATTATCATTAAAACATTGCTTTTGAATTTTGAAAAATAGAATTTAAAAATAATCTTTTAAAAGAAAATCACTTTAAAATATCATATAATTGAAGTAAGACTTAATAGAGTGGATGGAATATGTATCTACTATATAAATATAAATAATTACACATACTAAAGTCAGGAGTCATCTCAGAAACAATTTAAATACCACATAATTGATGAAGTAAAAGGTTAACCCAAAGGATGGAAATCAGGTTAAGAATTCCATTACCTCAGGCATGTCTTACTTCAAACATGTTTAAAATTCCCATATAATGGTTAAGAGAGTGTTATTATTATTTTCAATAAACATTTTTATGTTTATAACATATTATATGGTCATTTTATAACCTCATTCTACCCCTTAGTTGTCCGTATTTTGTACCTTGCACTGTTTTTTGTGAGCTCCTTAGATGATTTCCACGATTGGTTCTTGATGGATGTTCTTGTCGATTGGAAGTGAATCTATAGAATTGAAATGGAAAGGTATTTAAAAATATCTAGAACAATAATTTTTACCATTTTTATTTTTGATGTATTATATGAGGATGATCCATAAGTTAAAACATTAATGATGTTTGTTTAGATAATTTTATTGGTTCTGTGATAATAACAACCTTATTTTGACTTATATATTAAAACCATGAGTACAAAATAATTACACAGTAATGGATGGGACATAAAACATATATTATAACATGTTTCAACCATATAAATGGATTCATGACCCAACATGAAATAATTAATGGAAATTGAAATCACATAGTCCATGATATCGGTAATTTGACACATCACAGACAATGTTATTTATTAATTAAATAAGTGTGATATAATAAGAATAATGATGTTGAATTTTATCTGAACATGAAACCATAAAAAATATACATTATTTAGGGAGATTTCATGCCACATGGGTAAGAATATATTTTGAAAGAATAAGAAAAGAAAGGAACTTAAAATAAAAGTATAATTGAGAAATCCCTTAAAAAAATTCAGGAAACTAACAGCAATGTAACGTGGTTTCATAAAATATTAAAAAGAGAGGGGAAAACGGTCACCCATAAATAAATGAATCAAAATATATAATATTTCATGAATAAGAAGTAAATAAAATCATGATATGGAATCTTGAATGTTATACCACAAAAAAGTGAACATGAATAGAAGAAGAAAGAAATTGAGATTTGTTTACCATATATAGTAACTCTTAGATCATGAAGGATGGGACCTTGGGGGCTTGACTAAACCTTGTAAGTGCTACTACCGAGGTAAGGATGCTATAGATTCATTGACAAGGAAATTTGAGTGTTGTTAATGTCAGAATGGGTTGGTATTTATAGAAAAAGTGAGAGATTATTTTAATAATTTTCAAGGGACACCTCATTAGTGGTATTTGTGAAACCATGGGCGTTCCCATGGTATTTTACCATGGTATAAGACACATGGGACACCTAATAAATTATTTTACAGTACATAAGTCTACCAGATTTATTACATCATTATTACATCATTAATGATCCTATTAACACAACGAAACTCAAAAATGTATTTTTTACTACTCAACGAAAAATCAACTATTTTAAAAAAATAACCAAAATTCCCCCTAACCATTTATCAACATGTTTAATTAAAAAATGAAGTCCATTTTTTGAAAATATTTTTGAAAATATTTTGAATTTAATTTTTAAATAAAATCATTCTTAATTCAAAAATTAATAATTTGAAAACTATAACTTCTTTTATATAACACTTAAAAAATAATCAAGACGTCATTATCTTAAAGCCTTATGAAAATAAATTAATAATAAAATTTACTATTCATTAGGGTCATGTTACTATTCATAAGGGTATGTTACTATTCACCAAAAAAAGTTGTTTCTAATATACTAAAAATAACAAACTGGACAAAATTTTAGATGACCATTTTCTGAAATTCAAAACATATAATAAGTAAAATTATGTTTAAATGATACTGAAAATATATAAATTAAACAAAATTTCAATAATTTCTATTTATGTTTATAAAACCTTGTGGTGTTACACCTTCCTACTATCAGAAGTGTTCATAAACAATGAAGAATAATAAACGGCCATTATCACAAGCCAGGAGCTAGAATTTCATGTGCATGCCAAACACCGTAAGATGAAATGATATTCAGAATTGGTTATCACGAAAGTAAATGGGGACTATCCAATCAAGAAATTAGAGCTGATCCCTTTGATGAACTATTTTGGAGAATTTATGGAGGAATTCTTATCAGATCCAATGTTGACTTATGACTCCCGGTCTCAAAATGCACAAGAAGATGCTTTGGGAAATGCATCCACGACTCTGGCGAACTCATATTGGAATGAAACAATCATCAATATTCCCAACATAAGTATTGTCTTACAATTTATTTTTCCCCATATGGATGAAATCAAGGAAATTTGTCCCATCTCTAAATCGTATGGTCCAACCATCAACCAAATTAATCCCATTGTAGATTACCATCAAAGGGGAGATCTCCCACCAGATTGGGCTGATAGTTAATAGATCTGATGAATCGAAACCAACATCCTCATGTATTACGGTGAAAACTATCTAAATATCAATACAAGTGAGGCCTTGATAGATTCCTCACATTCATTGATGGAGAAGAGAAATTTTTTTTCATGAAATTAGTGAATGTCAGAGTTTTTTTGAGCACATCAACCAACATCTAAGATCTCGTAGAATATTTAAAGGCTTAGATACAATTTCACCACCATGATGTGGGATTGAACCACATTCATTTTGATGTGCCTTTTCTACCAAGTTCAGGATGATTTCATCAACCAGTCCCTGATGTTACTTTCCAAATCTATGTACTACATTCCATTTTCTACATGGAGAATTGATTTTGTAGGACCATACCCTCCCACCATGGCCAGAAAATTTTAATCTGTTCTCATAGAAACCAACATCTTTTCCAAATGGGTTGAATACATTCATCTGGAAGTGGTCTGGGAAAGATGCATTGTCATATCTATGAAAGCCATCATCATCACCAGATTTGGCATCGCTCATATAATAATGTTGGATTGTGGAACCGATTTCTACTATATGGAATTGAACAATCTATATCATGATTTGGTAATTAAATCCAACTATTCATCCTACTACCATACAAAAACCAATGGGAAGATAGAGTCTGCTAACAAGACAATATCCAATATTATCCAAAAGATGGTAAGAAATGGAAAGAAATCGTGGCCATAAAATCTCATTCATTCTTTTTGGGATTACCGCAACATGAGTTACGCCACCACTCAAGCAACCCCATATTCATTAGTATATTGGACAGAGTAGGTTCTACCCATTTAAGTTCAATTAACATTTCTATAAATTGTTGTATGTGACTGTCTACAGTTGAAAAAATGCGTAATTAATTTAATGAGTTCAATATATAGAATGATAATTGAATGCATAACTTGAAAAATTTGGGCATTTACTAGAATCAGATTTCACAATCCTTTATAAAAAAGGATTTCCTTTGATCTTTCCTTGAAGGATAGATAGAGTTGGTCCTCATAACTCTAATGATATTTGGATGGAAATCTAGGAAGTTTTATAAAATTGGGAGATGCCATATTTGATATGCATGGTCTACACCAACTGATAATATGGCTTAATTTAAATGGATAGATAACTCAACACAACTCCAACCAATTCAAGGTTCTGGAAAAAAATCCTTTCATAATTATACAACATTTGTCTTAGCTGCACTACATTGAACTGCATAAAATTACCTACATCCATGATAAAGGATGTTAAACTACTCGACACCTTCATCCAAACCACACGACAGTAATCTACATGGATAAATTTTTAGAACCACATGAAATTAAACTATATGTATGTCATTATGTTTTGAATAGTGATTTGTTATGCATGATTCATGTTCGAGAATGATAAAGGCAAATAAGCTCCTCCTTCCTGTGTGTTGGTCAAACCATCACATGGATTGTTTCTTAAAACAACAAGTGGATTGATTCTCATTAATTAATGGGATATGTAGTGACACATGGATCATACATCTTGTTCTAGCCACCAATATACAAAGAAAAAGAAGGATCCCTATCCCTGTGTGTGGTTCAGACAGCTACATAGAACATGTTTTCTAGAACTATGTGTGGTATGATTTCTACCGTAGCATTATACGTAGTGTAGCCCAGATCCTACATCCTGGTTGAGCCACCACCAAATAGAATACTCCCCCTCTAATCATATGTCTTGATCCCATGTAGGGAGGGCCTTTTATAGAACTATGTATGGATTGATTCCCACTTAACAATGTGGTACATAGTAACACCCAGTTCTTACATCTAGGTCTATCCACCAGCCAAAGTCATCCATGCCATTTTCCATATGTAAGGGAACAACTTATAGAGATTAATCAATAATGAAGACTTAACCACATGAAATAACTATAATCTACCACAAGAACTATGAATGGCTTGATTCCACACCTAATAGGATTTATAAGGACACCTCGACCCTATGTCTTGGTTTAGCCACCACATGATAAAAATGCCTTTATTCATTATGTAGGGGATAGACTAGCACAAAATGTGTTCAAGAAAAACATGTGGTTTGATTTCATTCTTAATTGTATATGTAGTGATTCCATGATTCTTCATCTTAGTCAAACCAATATTCAAAAAAATGCCCCCTTTCTCTACACTGGTCATAATGGTACAAGGAACATGTTTTCATAACTATTTTTTCATTGATTCCCAACTAACTAGGATATGTAGGAAACCTCCCTCAATTTCATGGTCGAAACATTACCCAACTCATCCTTTCCCCAGGGGTTAACTGTCATCCTTACTGTCTGGAATTAAATTACATGGGAAACTAGAACTATGTGGGCCATGATTCCTTCCTTTATATGATATTTAGTGCTACCCATATCCCATATCTTGGTCTAGCTACCATGGAAATCAAAATGATTCCCCATGTGTGTAGGTTAGAAATGCATAGAAAACTAATTGAGTCATAATTACATGACATTATAATGAATGAAAAAAAATCCTAACCATATGACATTAAACTCTATAGTATCTGAAGAACTACATGTGGATTGATTCTCAGTATGATGAGATATGTAGTAACGCCTAGTCCTTCCCGGGTCCACCCATAGAAAAACCTTCCTCTAATATCCTGTATGGGAAATGAAAATAAATATAATATTTTCCATGTATGGATTCTTACATCAATAAATTGTCAAAAGATCATGCCCCCACCTAAATATAAATCAGATCTGTGTAGTAAATTTCATACCTCATAAATAATCATGGTCTAGACATTTCTTACATACCCAAATATCCTTTGTTCATCCATCAAACTCCATGGCCCATTAAATCACTAATCCCCACAATCACCCATGGATATTGTAAATAGATGGTTAGTGACCGGTGGTTACCTTTTTATGACTTTAATAACAATACCTTGGTGGATCTTCATATTTTTCATACAAAATTTCATATCAAAGAAAGTAAAATTCATTCTTAGGAGGGTATTTTTCTATATTGGTATGCCCATTGGCTCCTAATCCTCATATAATCCCTCCCGATTCGAGGGATCCTAGAATATTGCTTTACAATTTCATCCCTCACTCATGCCTGGATAATACCAAGGACATACGAACATTATTATCGTATATTTACACATGACTCCATTAATATTTCATCCCTTAACCATGATATTAAATAGTTCCTAAAACATCCTTTCAGCATGAATTAAATCTACATGGACCCTCAATAGTAATATCATTCATGTGGAGCCACCCATGTATTCACTTCACGGCATTAAACTATATAGACCAAAAATACTCCATTCATTGATCTATTCATCCCATAGTGGTAATGTACAACCCTTTCAACACCTGGTTTCTCACACGAAGATTAACTCATGTGGTATTAGGAACATTTATAGGGGATTTCCAATAGTTCCAAGGAAAATCAATCAATAATGGCTGATCCTTTTGGAATGAATTTAAATGAAATAATAGAGATTTCACCTCAATGTTTTGAAACCCATTATCATAATCATATGAAATTAAACTGCAAGGTACCTTTAATATAGCTAGGATTACATAACCCATATGCGTGGGACAAACCTATTAATGTATCCTAATTTAATGACACCTGGATCTATAGAAAAATGCTTGACTCCAACAAGGGAATCCAAATGACATACCTTGTGTGCGAGGTATATCTATGTAGGTGAGTTCCCAGCACTAGGGATGATCATAGCCTGAACAGCTCTAATATACCCAGAAACCTCTTTTCCATATATAAAATTATATACATTGAGCAATTTTGGATATTTATAAGTCTTCCATTCCATTAGAAATGGGAGTCATGTGTCATTCAGACACCTTTGTTTGACTATGCACACAATGCCTCAGTGGCTCTTCATGTGTTTCCAACAAACGATAATGTCAAATGAAAGAAAATTTATCCTTAGGAGAAGCTTTTCCTATTTACATACCATAAATAGATTCTAAGCATGTATCCACTCTCTTTATCCAAGATCTGGTGAAACAAAAGATTATCCTTTCCAACCTATCCATGTATTCAACATGTATGAACACCGTGGCCCGACCATCTTCTAGTTAATCAGGTATTCTTTAGAAATTTCATAATCGCATGAAATTAAAACTATCTGATTATCAATAATCACTGTTCATTCTATATCCCATATGTTCCTAATAATGTCTTCTCCCATGTTCCTATGCATGAAAATAATTAGCATAGGAACGTTCAATGTATGTCCCACTTCATTGATAACCATACATAAAAACAGAAAAGGTTTCCCTTTCATAGGCATGAAATAGATCCTCAAATGAAAGATCCTTAAAAGAAAAACATATAATGATATTCCTATAATTATAGGATACATGGAGACATCCAATCCTTATATATTGGGTCTATCCATGAAATATAATTGTCCCATCCATTCTTGTGTATGCCTTCGACCCTCGTAAGCAAACAACTCCCATGAATTTGATAAAAATGCCCCCACTTATTCCCATTATTCTTAGTAATGTTAAACCGGGATTTCTATTGTTTCATGTTCATAAATCAAACTTCACACTTCATTCTATATTTCTAGACTTCATTAAATCCAAAAACAATCCATGGCCATCAGAAATGGATGGAAGGTGTCATGTGGACACCTTTGGGTGAATATGAACACAATTCCCCAACAGCTCAGCATATGTTTCCCACAATATTTATTATCATCAAATTGATAATTCATCCCTAGAAGAAGATTTCCTTACCTTTATACAACCCTTTTATGTTTACTTCTCACCTCATTCCATGGTTGCAAAAAACCCCATGGAGTAAAGTTTATATCATCTCTCCTCTTTCATTCCAAAGATAGATAGAACATTTTGTTCAGACCACCGTGAGAAAGGTATATCATTAACCCCATGGTTTGAGTAAACTTAATTGAATTAATTAGTATCTAATTTCTTTTCTATATTCCATTAAATTACACTCTACATTATTCCTCCATTACATAGTCCAAATTCACCAGTCTGTGGTTTCTAAACCAAATCTAATTGGAATTCCCTCATAATTTGAAACAATGTTCCCACATCACCCAACCCACGATGGTCATAAAAATATAAAATAATAATAAATATTTATAATACATGATGGAAATTGGATATGGATGGACAGTGTCATGTGGACATCATTGTTTGAAGACACACACAATGCCCCATAGCTCTGCATTTGTTGACCCACAAAAATGATTTTCCATTAAATGAATAGTCTTCCTCAGGAGATTTTTTCTATATCTCCATCCTCCCCATGTCATGAAATCTAAATGTCATATACCATTCTCTAGAATACATAAGACTGGGTGACTAAAATCCCATATCCATGTCTAATCATTTACCAGAAATTCTCAGCTAACAAGTCTTGAATTGGGGCCCTTGACCTATAAATCTTTGTCCAAACTGTTCAAACTAAAACATTAGTCCTGGTCAATTATCGTCAACCTAAAACAACAATAATGAGAGTCAAGTTATCAATACATTAAAGTACCCATGATATAGTCAACACTCACATATAATAAACCACTTAATTGGTATCCTGGAGAAAAGTTGAATGTCTTCCAGTGAAACCTATGTCACATATGGGTATGGAAAAAAATTGAGAAACCATAAAAGTCATGAAAAAAAATTCACATTAGGTCGAAAACCCGCAAAGGGAGGACTAATAAAATGTGCAGTTATAACCTCTAATCTCGCATCATAATAGGATTATGAATAATTAGGGTTATAATACAAGACACATTACATTTGTTATTTTTTAATGGAACCCTAGCATCAGAAAATTGTTCAATATGAGCCAGTCAGATTAGGAAAAAATTATAGCATGATTTGGTTATTTTAGTTATACCAAATTTTAATTAAAACTGACATTCAATATAGATTACTATTTAAAATCATCAAATAATTAATGAATGATATTTCATGATAAATGTAGGAGAATCATTAGAGTGAATTTTTTATCTTTTCCATCAAATGAACCAAGAATCGGTGGACATCCAAATTCTAGAGTATCATTTTGGAATAAAATAAAAGGAAACAATATCACATGATGATTCATAGGATTACAATGATGATCGATTAGATCATTGTAGTAAATAAATAATCGTAGGATAGGGGACATCAATAGATTATTCAATAGCAGTCCTTTGGGTAACATATACTCTAACTGGAGGATGTAATTGTGTTATAATGGCACAAAGATATTGTGACTTCTGCTTAATAGCTTCAAAATATGAAGTTTTTAATGCCAGTTGTGCCATCAACCTGGCTATATGAGCCTTGAACTCCCCCATCTATATTTTTTGTGTAACCACTTGGTCATGAAATTTACCTACATAGTTATTAGGCGATGCAGATCTTTCGTATGATCCTGAGAGGACATTGTGTTGTGGTGCAAATATTCACAAGGACAAGGCTTTCATCCCAAGTGGCTAGATCCTATCAAACTGAGACAATCCAGTGCATGATCGAGTGCAGTTTTCAGTAGTCAATGCCACCAGAAACCATATATATAAATATCCTATAAAGGGTTTCATCTCCATATACAAGCTCTGGTAGATGAGTTTCCTCAACAATATTACATATTTGAATCAATTTCCATATATGCATTGTTTGGGGTCTCTTAATAGAATTGGAACATTGACTATGTTACTTTTACATAATGGGATTGTAGTTAGAGAAGTCACCACAGCAGGGAGAGACACACTAGGATGGGTCACCAATGTGGGGGATCCATCTCACTCTGTAGGTGATTGGATATCTAGAAACAAGATCTAGGAGTCAACTGCAACTTCAGGGGTATTCACTGATGTTCATCTTGAACAAACATTTGTAGGACAATGAAATTTATCAGTGTTAGGTACATTGTCTAAATCACTATCCAAAAGGTTATGTTGGAAAGATGGATCCCCCCCCCAAAAAAATCAGAAATTAATGGAGCACCATAGGGAAATATTAATGGGGGGAAGATAGAATATCATGAACATATACAATGGTACTAGAATTAGTCAAGGTTCTTTACACCTGTATGATTTTCCTGCCCTATATATTGATAGGATAACATGCTACCCACTATTTTCCATACTCCAATGATAAATATGTAAATCCAACTTTAGGAGGAATAAATACATACTTTATAGAGTCCCCCTTCATCATCATCAACCATTGTTGAAGAAATATTTCTGGGTGGGAATCTCTCTATACAAATGTAACTGAGAGGATTGTGTCTAACTATAGAAATGAAAACTGCCTGGAAAACTAGTAGGGAGGATATGGTATGCATACAGTCATCATATCGATGAGAGTGGTTAATATACTGTCCTGCTTTGCAATGTGGTATGAACGTTATTCGGAAGAACCCTGCACATCATCATCTATTATTCCATGAGTTATGGGGTAAGGTGAAAAATAATGTTGAAAATCATCACTCAATAGTTTGAACACTCTATTAATATTATGAGATAAATGGAAAACATTAAAAATGATTAGAATATTTGAGTGGATGATTGAATTGGGAACCATTATGTTATGGTGATACTTATTACCAGGGAAATATTATGTCATCCATCCATACATAAAATGAAATTACCCACTCAGATGATGTAAATTATTCCATTAATGTATCTTCCCCCATAGTTCAAAGATTATAGAAAGCATAGGGATAACTAAATTTATGGGAACTCCACCATCAATGTGGGAAACATCATTAGAGTAAAATCTCTAACACCAGTGTATACGTCACGATAGTGGAAGATGCATCCACTAAAAAAAGGAATGTTATCCCACCAATATGAGTTTGGGTGATATGTTTGATCGAATCTTGTATCCCCAGGTGGTGTATCGACCTAACTCCAGGGTAGAACATTATGGGCTCAAAAATTTCTTGAGGTTATTCAGTCGGATGAATTCTGTTGTGATGGATATTCGTCTTCAGCCTGTGCACCTGCAAGGACAACCATATCCTCATTTTAAGGTGAAATTAGTGAGATGGAATGAAGAATATGACTATGAAGTCCCTCTATAAGGACTAGTAAATTTCTCATGAATGGAGATACTAGTTCAAAATCTCCCAAGTATTGTCCATAGGAAGAATGCCATCGTAAATTTCACCAAGGATGGGATGTCCCCCCAACATAGAAGATATACAATAAACTGACCCCAAATATTCAATGGGACAAATGCAAGGTGTTGGTCCTTGAAGACCAGTGGCTGAGTATCCCATTTAGCTTTTCACATGGTGAATAGATGGTATAGTAGAATACCCATACTACCTGACATAGACTAATAACTTCAAACTGATTAGGTAACTCTGACAGTATTAGTGCACCCAGAAGGCCTAACCCACTCATCAGAAAAGAACCATTCATATTAGAGGTATAATTTGGAATAATTCCCACTATTTTGATTGATTTGTGATTATTTTAACGTAGTTGGGTATTCTTAAATGACTGACCAATAAGATATAATATGGTAGCATTAGATTTCTCTATGTCTACATGGATTTGTTTAATGTTAATATTTCATATTGGGTCGAAGTAGTCATGATCTCTCCCATGGAAATAATAATATTCTGGTCATATAATCATCATTTTTCAAGGTGAATAGTGAAGATGATTTGATCAACCTATGGAAAAGTAATGTCCCCTCATAGGATGAAGTGGTAATGTTGCAACATGAAAAATAGTAGATAGTCAGAAAGCTCTGGTAATAGTAGTTCTCCAAGGATACTCTCAAAGAAATGATGTAGGAATGAAGGTTGTATTCAGTGTTCTCAACCATAAATTCCCTCCTTGTCAATTCCATTGATATTAGAGGAATAACAATCTCCTTTCTGCACAGCAGACCATATAAACAGGATTTCTAATGAAATCTTGGGGAAAAGTCCAAAAATTGGAAATGTACTAATATAAGTCCTCATACAGTGAAATATTCATATTGAAAACCAAAAATGGTTCACATAGGAAAATGCATGTGAACTGATAGTTTGTGGAACGACCTGCAAGCCACAGTCCCTAGAGGCATTGGCAAGTAAACTCAACTGTTCACGGATTGGGCGAGCCATGCACTGGTCTTTGCTCTGTGGTAATCAAAAGCATAAAATTTGAATAAATAAAGTTCCATTTTAATATCAATGTCATGTTTGTGGATTTAAAATTTTAGTTCATGAATGAGAGCTATAATGAAGTGTTTTCATTTTACCGAATGTAAAAAACAGATCACAAATGAAGGATTTTGCAAAGGATCATCTGTAAGAAGAAGCAAGAAGATATGAGGGAAGTTTTTGGACCTATTTTGGACAAGAATTCCTGTAAACAAGAAATTATTGGGCCTCTTATATTTTGGTGTGGTCCCCCTACAGGTCTATCTTTCTACAAAATCCAGTTCAGTTCAGGACCACTTTATATATCACAATAGCCTTCTCTTCAACCCAATCGGAACCCATTCTGATTGGGGCCTTTTAAGGGTCCTCAAAAGTTGGGAAAAGGTAAGTAAACACTCCCATATTATTGAAAAAGGGAAAAATGAATTGAATAATGGATATATTGAAATCATCAAAGAATGAAAAGATGTTATAGGAAAATAACTAGTCAGCGTTCTAAATATTGGAAATTGTGCATGGAAGACACCATCATGAACTGATAGTTCCTGTAAATCCAAGAGTTACTAGACCATGGTGCTTT
This sequence comes from Viscum album, assembly GCA_963277665.1. Taxonomy (NCBI): domain Eukaryota; kingdom Viridiplantae; phylum Streptophyta; class Magnoliopsida; order Santalales; family Viscaceae; genus Viscum; species Viscum album. Next base: position 1,061,472,405 of record OY728133.1, read on the forward strand.
TTCTAGTGAACAACATGGTAGGTGAAATTAATACAACAGCGTATCCCACCACAAACTGTGTCATTGGAAAAATGAAGGTGGAGAATTATCCCCCATGAAAAATTCCCACTGCGAACTACATTATTGGTGAAATGATGGTGGAGAAACATTCCCCCTCATACCATCCCCATCAACTCCAATGTTCTCAGAAGAGGGAAAACTGGAAGTGTTTGCAAGTAATTAAAATTCATTTATAGGATTGAGGAATTGACTTTTGATTCCATGAACTTCAACCATGTAGGCCTCTGTTAATCAAGTCATCCATGGGACTAGCAATTACCACATGGGCTTTAGTAAAATCTGTTGAGAGATCTATAGATCTAACATTCTATTAAATCTATAAAGGAACCCTGGGGGAGATGAGAATGTGTTCCATATTTCATAATATTGGATTATTTTTTGAGAAAAATTCATGTAGTGTTCAATTAATGAGGTGAATACCTCTTCTGAAAAATTCCCACAAGAATAAACCCTCCGCGTAGAATAAATACTGGAAATATAATATTAATTGGTTGAACATGAACCAATATAGGGATCCACGAATCATATCTTGACGGCGGATGAACATCCCTCGAGCTGAATGATCGATGTCTCTTCATCACTACGGCTCCCCTCATAGCATACAGATACACAGGTGGAACCCTACGCTATATCACATGTCATGAACCAGGCTGAGTCACCATCCAACCTGGTGCCCGACCATGTTAGGTACATGGCCCAAAGTGTGTATCTGATCCCAAGGGGTGGGCACAAGTGCCTGGGTATCAAGAGTAACATGTGGGAATGATTAACCCAAAATAAAAGACACAAAAACAACTAAAATAACAAGTAAAATCAAACTGGAAATAGAAAACAAAACATGACTTTGAATTATAAAAATGTTTAATGTCTACAATTCAGCTAAAACCTCAAAGTGAACAACAACAAATAAAGAGAAGTAAAAATCCAATACCAACATGCATGGGAAGACAATCTGGAACAAAAACATCCATATCTAAGTAGGATGCCGCAACCTGGAATACACAATGAACATGGTCTGCATACACCCAAAGGTGTATATAGGGTGTGAGCCAAGAGCCTAGTAGGATACCACCCAAAAAAAAGGTTCCATGCCACAACATCCAAAAAAATAATTTAACATGCTCATTTAAAATAAAACATTTAAAACGCTTTTAAGGAAACCATTTAAAAGTTGAAATTGAAAAGAAAAGAACACTTAAAGAAAAAAACTATTTCACAAATACGACTTTAATAAATTGAAGTGAAAATTTTTAAACAGAATGCACATACTCAAGTGGTCCTCTGTATGCAGATGGAAGGAACAACGTCAAGAATAGTAGATCACTGTAGGTAAATCCTCTAAGGTTTGTCTAGCTCGAGTGGGACCATAGAACCTCGTGTCTCGGTGAAATGTGGCTTAGAAACCATGACACTCTGTACACGTGGATTAGAAACCACGACCCCTCAATAAACATGGCTTATAAACCAAGATCCTCAGTCATTCATAAGTTTAGTAAGTGTTACAATCATCAATACGGATATGTGAAAGAGGGACTATGCCACTCTAGATCACAAACGCACTAGTTCTAGTCTGCCCACATAGATACCCTGGTTTTCCCTTGTGCTAAAAAAGTTACTCATTCAAATAATATATATCACTTTCACATATCCCAAACCAAACAAAAAATTTCCCACATAAGTCACCACTTCCATACTCCAACACCACATTAATAACACACGCCAACCAAAACCATATAAAAATACATTTTTCCACCATTTTCACAATGTTTCATTTCCATTAAAAGTTCACAATAGGGAAGCCAATGTGAAATAATTATTTTTGATTAGATGACTCAATTGAATTTTCAAATAACTTTGAATTTTTATTTTTTATTTTCCACATAAAGAATAAAACAATTTCGAGAAACACCACAAGGCATACACAAATCACAACTAATTCAATAAACTGAAATTAACTATATCATGCATGTATATCAAACACATACAAAACAAATTTTTACACCACAAAACTAAATCATAAAACATGCTTAAGAAGACAACCAACTAAACCAAATATCACACATGCCTAAGTCACAATTTACAGAACCCAAATTATATTTCAAAACCAAACACACTCTAACAACCTTCATAAATATGATCTGCACTACAGAAATTATTAAATAAAACCTTTACATGATTTAAAAAAACACATTCACGATGAACAAAGTGTTTTGCACCACATATACACCATATTTCACATGAAAACCCAAATTTGAAGCCAAATTCCCTGCCAATAAATTTTGAAACTTGTTTTCACACAACGCACACAAAACTAATAAGAACATGATTCTATACTAATGAAAAATAATTTAACCAAAAACACCACACAAACAAATCACGAAATACCAAAATAAATTTAAATGAACATATTATATTAATATAACAATGTTTTGGCACAGAAACACTAATATCGGTGTTGAAGACTCCCAAACATTGGTGTGGAACTCAAATACAACACAATTTGAACCAGGAGAAATGAAAATTAGACCAAGGGATCCCATCAAAGATGTATCCACTATCCTTCCATGTGTCCATCTTAAACAGATTAATATTTATTAACAAAAATCATTGAATAAATTTCTTTGAGGTCCTAACAACACTTCATTGTGTATCCATGAACACCGATGCACAATGATCACATCTTTGGTGTGATGAAGGCTGTGGAATCTGGACAATGATATATACAGGCGGGACTAAGCTCTATTTATTGGGTCTAGTCCAAATATTAGTACCTTGGATTGGTGAATCTTGGACCGGTGGACTAGATGGATTCAGTTGGAATCTTGTATTGGCTAATAAGGGTTTATCTAGCACACTTGAAGGAGGATCGGGTCCGAGCTACTGGAATTGGCATTCTATTTCATGAAATTGATTGATCATCTTCTATGCCATCATGAATGGGGATTGTATCGGATGCTTTATTGAGTGAACATGGCAGTTCATGAGTTTGGTGAGTGTAAGTTATCAAAGTGCATACATTCAGCAATTGTATTGATGTGCGAACATGGTTTTCGGTGATGGAGGCAGTTATGGGGTGACGACGTGATGAGTTGGAGGGTAGATGGAAGGGAGGAGGCTGGTCCGACATCGGACTAGGGAGCAAGAGCATGCAAGGGGAGGGAGAAGGGTGGAGTCGGGCAGTGGTCACCAGACAGAGCTGGAGGGAAGCAGGGTGGCAGTCACCGGACAAAGCAGGAGGAAGGTCGGCGGCTGCCCATGGCTGTGGCGCGATGGGAGCATATGAAGACAGACCACAATGCTATAGGAGGGGGAGGGCGGACCCATGATGTGATTGTAGAGGGGAATGAACGGGGGTGTGCAACCCTAGAGAGTGGAAGAAAATAAACATAATAAAGAAAAAAAGATAATAATACTAACAATAACAATATTAATAGTAATAACAATAATAATGGAAAACTAAAACAATAATGATAATAATAAATAAAGTAACATAATTATCATAAATAATATCATTAAAATTAATAATAATAAATAAAAAGAATATAAATTTCAAATAATAATAACATTATTGTCATTATTAAAACAATTATATATATATTTTTTTGTTTTGTGTTTGCTCTCTACATAATTAATTAATTATAATTTTTAGTAAAAACAATGACAACATTATCGATATTACTAATTTTATAATAATAAAAAAATGGTCATAACATAATATAATGTTTACAAAAATAATTATTATCACAATATTAATTACAACATAATAAATTCAATATTCTTTACATTATTGATAATAAAATTATTATTATAATCAAACAATATTATTATTATTACCATTAAAACAATTTTTGTAAATTCTATTAAACTTCATACATTTATATTATTTTATTTCATTATTAATTACATTTTTCTTGATTTCCTTGAACACCAAGAAGAGCGTGCGACAAACTAGGCAAGGTCACGCAAGGACCCAGGCGAGGCCGCGTGGCTTCGACTGCGGTGCGCCGGATGCAGTCAGGGACAAAACATGCATTTTTAAATAATAAATAAAAATATTGAGTTGCGCTTCAACTAGAACTACCCAGCACCATGAAAAAATAATAAAATAAATAAATAAGTAATCATATTTGAAAATGGTGGGTGTGATAATTCTCCCCACCATAATGCATTCTATCCCCGAAAAGTAACAACTAAGGTTGAGACTCAAAGCAGAAAACAATACCCCCTTAAGGATCAAATAGGATCCCTATAAAAACATGTAGAATGTGGAAAACACACCATGATTAGAGAAAGTAAATTAAATGAAAATCTCAAGAAACTTGTATACAGACTTTCTGATATGTGTCACCCACCCCAAAGTGCAAGGACACCTCTAGTTGATTAATCAAGGATAAGAAGTCTCACACTCATGAAAACCAACTACAGAAATTCCAACACCTCAAGAACCATTGAATAAAAACCACATCTTTTGACAGGAAAAAAAACAAGACCAACCATATCGATGGAACACTCTTATCACCTTCCACCATGTCTTCTCAAAGAATAATACTAAAATCTAACATGGAAAATACTGAAGGGGATCCCCATAATTAAGAAAAATCCTGAAGCCTGAGATGAGAACGGAAAACTGACAGATGGAGGCCTAGGAGGACTCACTACCATTATGATGACATAAAAACATTAAATCATTCCAGATACACTTGTGAGAGACCCATCTTGGATATCCCCACCATTAGAACTAACAGAAGGTTCAAACATTGGATATTTTCTGACATTTACAGAACAACCCACCACATGGGCGAGGAGGGTGGGGACCAACTACCAGGCCGTCAAACCCATGATCCATAAAAATACATCATCTTCACATCCCTAGATAAGTACAATTCCAATTTGAGACTGATTTAGACAATAGACCCCCATATGTACCACAAAATGAAATTACATTCGGTGGGACACAACCACAATTACATGAAGGTGCCAAGAAGGCCACACCCCCACATAGTCAGGAAATCCTTACACACCAAAATGGTTTGTTTTTTACTGAATAACCTCAAAAAACAATTGAAACTACCTTTACATTAAACACCGACTACAAAAATAATGTCGGGGTCTCATAAAATCTATAGGTTCCGGACCACACGCCAGCTTCACTCCAAGGCCTATGGATGGAGCCCTAATTTTTGAAGCATCTCCTGCCATTCTGTCAGATATTGAAGACTCCCGAATGGAGGTACCCCGTTTTGGTGCCACACGCAGAAACACCACACCTATAAAACACCAACTACAACAACACACCACGACGTCGAACTACTCACTCACGGTACATCCCCCCAAACAGGTGTTTTGATGGTGCACATGCATCACCTCTTCATCTTAACTAATAAAACATAATAATGGAAAGATGCATGGAAACCACTCCCCATTGAATAGAAAAATAATTGAAACTACGCAAGAGGAGGACACACCCCTATGAAAACCAGGATTCAAGAAGGATTCTATGAAATCCACCCTTTCTCTTCAATGAGAACTCACGCGGCGAGATGTCACCAAACATGACCCATGCGGCCGATCAAAAAACTCTATGATGTTCAAGTTGTCAGTTAGCACGGATAAATTTGAACCATCTTCACCCTTCATCACTAGAATTACTTTCACCATTTCCAGGGAGTACCATCAAACATGATAGTGTCAAACTTCAAACCTAATGAGTCAGACCAATCAAAAATACCATAACTACCTTCAACTCCCCAAACATATATCATTACGTTGTGAGAGGATCTGTGTAATTAAAGGAAAAAAGGGATAGAACTTACACTATCACTAAAATGGATGAGTCTTTTCATTAATCATCTCAAGGGTCGACCAACGATGAATTACCCATGACCGCACTTCAATCGCATGTTAATTCTTTATGGGGGATTGCACTAGTCAAGAAAGTGGACCATAGACCGAATCAAACTAGTCCAAAAGACAATACATACTATAAGAGAACACCAAATGTGCATGGAAAAACACTACATGGGCTTTCCATTGCACTTTTCAATTGAAACCACTAACCACACACTTTCACACCAACTTATTAATAAGAATTTAAACTCAAGACACATATCTGTAAAAAAGGATTCCTAGCTCAGAACTCCTAACATACTATATTTACAAAACACAAGTACACACCACATAATGACCAATTACTAAAACAAAAAAAATTACTTCAAAAAATGTTATTCAAAATAATGAAGATGGTGGGTTGTACAAATAACAATGGTGTCCCATGAGACCCACACATGCTTATTCTCATGCCACACTAGCACCAAACTCATGTACATCCAGGCACTCATCTGCTCATACCCTTAACCATTCCCTTTTTCCATATATAATCATGCATGTGGTTTCCCATAAGGACACCAAGGATCAAAACCAAAACATTCCATTTTTCTAAACCTAAACATTCAACCCATACTTTCCAAACCCCATAAATAATTTTCTTCTCAAAGGGCTTCATTTCAAAACATTTTTCAAGACCAAATTATTTTTACTGAAAAACCAAATTTCCACAATTCCAAAATAAATAAACAAGGAATTGTTCAAGATAAATCTAGTGTTAGTGGGTGACTAGAACATATGGTTGGTGGTCATACACCAATCATGCACTACCACAAAGAGTATTCTAAGATAGTATCTCCAGCTCCACATGGCTTGCTAGACCCTGCATGCTCACTAGGACCACTGACCCTACTCCATTTTCAATTCCCCTAAACTATATTAGCCACAGTGACCAATGACTCGGACAATACTCAAATTACTCTGGTAACTCGAGTCATTTTTTGAGGTGTTCTAAGATGGAATATATCTAGTAGCTTGAAATTTGATTTTCGACTCTCTTAACATTGATCTACCCTGCAAAAATCCTAAAAGAACATGACCTATGAATCAATCCTCCTCGAATACCATTTTTCACGAACCAGGTTGAGTCACCATCCAACCCAGCACCCAACCTAGTTCGGGACATGGTTCGAAGGGTGTTCCTGATCCCCAAAAGCTGGAACAAGTTCTTGAGAATCAAGAGTAACATGTGGGAACTATTTACCAGTAATAAAAGATAGAAAAAAATCTAACTAGATATGTACACTGAAACTAGAAACAGACAACCAAACACTCCTTTAAAATATAATCAAGTTTAAAGTATACAATTCAACTATAATCCCAAATTGAACTCCAATAAAGATATTGAACTACAACTCCAATACCAACATGCATGCGATGCAAATTAGGAACCAGAACCACCATCACAATGTAGGATGCATCATCCTAGAATACACAAAGAACAAGGTCTCCATACACCCAAATGTGTAAGAATGGTGTGAGACAAGATCCCAATATGATTCCACCCAATAAAAATGTTCAATGCCACAACATCCAAAAAGATAATTTAATATTCACCTTAAAAATCAAACTTTAAAAATGTTTTTAAAGAAATATTTTCAAAGATGAAAATGAATAGAACAAACATTGAAAGAAAAAAACCATTTCACAAACAGAACCATAAAAAAATGAAGGATAATATTTATAAAAAAAATTTACATACTCAAGTGGTCTTCTATATGCCGATGGAATGCACCATGTCATGAATAGTAAAGAACGCAAACTAAATAACCTAAGGTTTATCTAGCTCTAGTGGGACCCTAGAACCACGTGTCTCAGTGAAACATGGATTTGAAACCACTAACCTCTATAATCATAGCTTAGAAACCATGACCCTAAGAAAATGTGTCCTAGAAACCACGACCCTCAGTCATTCATATGTTTAGCTAGTGTTGCAATCGTCAATACAACTACATGAAACAGGGACGATACCACTCAGGATCACTATCACACTAGTTCTAGTCTGCCCACCGAGATACACGTGTTTTCCATTGTTCTCTAACGAGTTCCACATTCCAATAATTTATATCATCATCACAAATACCAAACCAAACAAGAAATTTCCCATAAAATTCACCACTTTCATACCCCAACGCAACTTTAAAAACATACGCACACTGAAACCATATAGAAAAAAAATTTCCACCATTTGCATAATGATTCATTTTCATTTATAGTGCACAATATGGAACCCTAGGTGAATTTTTTTTGTTTAGATGAATAAATTTCTTTTTCAAATACCGTTGATGATTTATCTTTTTCATTCCACATAAAGCATTTTTTTTTCGAGAAACATTACAAGGCATACAAAAATAACATACTAATTCACTAAAAAATCATGTTATAATTCATATAAATCAAACGACTACAAAACATATTTACAAACCACAAAATTAAATAGTAATGAATGCTTAAGCACACAACCTACCAAACCAAACACCACAAATAACAAAGTCACCATCTAAAAACCCCAATTTATATTTCAAAACCACACGTACTCTAACAACCTTCATAAATACGATCTGAACTACTAAAATAATTTCATAAAATCATAACATGATTTTCAAAAACAAATTCACGATGCACAAAGGGATTTGCACCATGAATACACCAAATTTCACTTTAAAATCCCAATTTGATACAAAATACCCAGCCAACCAATTTGAAATATTATTTCACACCATCCACACACAAAAAATATGAACATGCTACTATACTTAAGAAAAATAAATTCACCAAAACACCACATTATAAAATAAAGGAATTACTCAATAAATTTAAAGAAACATATTAAAATAATCTAATAATGTTATGCAATGTTAACACTTACCACGGTGTCAAAGACTCCCAAACATTGGTGTAGAACTCCAATCACACTCAATTCTTACCATGAGGAATCCAAATTGGACACAAGCTTCCAATCAAAGATGCAACCCCCTCTCCATCCATTTTTCCATCCTAAACAAATTTGAATGATGAAAAAAATCTTTGAATGAATTTCCTTGAAGTCATATAATAATTCCTAGGTGGATCCATGAACACTGGTGCACAATGGGCGCCTCTTTGGTGCAATGAAGGATATGGAATGTGGATAGGGATATATGCAGGTGGGATTGGGATCTATTTATTGGGTCTGGTCCGAATTAGAGTACCTGGGATTGATGAATCTTTGACCCATGGAGAATAAGGGTTTGGTTGGAATCTTGTATAGGATAGAAAGGGTTGATCTAGAATACTTGAAGGAGAATCTGGTCTGAGCTACTACCGTTGGCATTCTGGTTCATGTAATTGATCGAGAAACTTGAATGCGCAGCATGAATGGGGCTCAGATTTGATGCTTTGTTGGGTTCTTGCAGTAGTTCTTGGGTTTGGTCAGTGTATGGTATCACAGTGAAGAATTTAAGTAGTTGGATTGATGTGAAAACGAGGTTGTCGAGGCCGAAGGCAATTACTGGGTGACAGCGTAACTGGTTGGAGGCAGGTCAGAAGGGAAGAATCTGGTCTGGCATCCAACTAGGGAGTATTAGTGTGAAAGGGGAGGGTGGAGGGTGAAGTTGGGCTGTAATAATCAGATGGGACAGGAGGGCAGTGTGGTGGCAGTAGCTGGACGGAGCAGGATAGAGGTCATTGGATAGCCATGGCTGAAGCGCGACGGGAGCATGAAGAGGGGGACCAAAAATGCTTAAGGAGGGGGAGGGTGGACCAGAAATGTGTTGGGAGAGGGAAATGAAGGGAGGTGAACAACCCTAAAGAGAGGAAAAAACAATATAAAGAAAAAAAATATAATAATACTAATGGTAATAGTAATAATAGTAGTTAGAATAATAATAATAATAATAATCTAAAACAAGAATGATAATAATAAATAAAGTAACTTAATTATCATCAATAATATAAATAAAATTAATCATAATTATAACAAGAATTGGATTTTCAAATAATAATAGAATTATTGTCATTATTAAGACAATTATATTATTATTTTTTCTACTTTGTTTTCGATCAATAATTAATTGATTAATTATAATTTGTGGTAATAAGAATAACAACCTAAATGATATTACAGATTTTATAATAATAACAAAAATGCTCATATCGTAACATAAAATTAACAAAAAATAATTATTATCACAATATTAATAAAAACTTAATAAATTCTATATTATTTACATTATTGATAATAATATTATTATTATTATCAAACAATTCTATTATTATTATCATTAAAACAATTTTCATAAATTCTATTAAACATCTTACTTTTATTTTAATTTTTTTCATTATTCATTACATTTTACTTGATTGCCTTGAACACCGGGCATAGCATGCGGTGAAGAGGGTGAGGTCGCGCAGTGACCCTGGCGAGGCTACCCGGCTTCAACTGCGATGCGCTAGACATAGTCAAGGTGAAAACATGCATTTTTTATATTAGAACTCAAAATTTTGAGTTGGGGTTCAACCTGAACTACCCGGCACCACGAAATGTTATTAAAATAAATAAATAAATAAATAAATTTGAAAATGGAGGGTGTGACATAGAACCTTAATAAAAAGATAGAGCTTGATACGACGTAGCATCCTACTATGCTAACAAAACCTTGTCCCACATAGAAAAAAACTCTGTGGACTACCTAATGTTCTGTGTACCCTCATGTTACAAGGACGGTTCCTCCTCCAAAATTGAAACATGTTATGCGGAGAGGTCCCCAAACCATATGATCAAATGGTATATGGAATGGGGTACCATAAAATGTTCGATTCTCTGGCTTCCATCATCTAGTTCAATTTCCAACATCTCATCCATATCCTCTCCATGAACCAGTCTAAGGGAATCAAGCTAAATTCTCTTCCAAAATGACTAAACCCATATGATAAAACCACTATGAGCATAAACAGACCCTATTGAGTATAAAATCCAATGCTATGTATTTTCACGTGGGTAATCCTCATGATGATGCAACACCCTAGATTGTCCATAACATTACATTCCCATGGTAACCCAGGGCCCAAACTTGTGGTACTGATGTGATCCTCCCCGTTTATGGGATTTAGGTTAATAATTATATTTTCCATTTAATGAGGTGTAGTGAAAAGTGAAAAGGATCATTCCTACTTTCATTTTGATGTGGAGGGATTCTTCTTCCCTTTCCCAGAACACACTACCGGGAACTCCTTCTAAGGTAGGTCCCTAAACATTCCATAGGAGGTTGCACTATTTCACCTCTTAGGCTCATCCTGAGACAGGTATCGATATATTATCATATGTTGTTATCATGGATATCAACACATGGGAGGAAATTGGAACATTCAAAGACCCTTTATCTCTTTCTCTCCCCCTACCTCTCACTCTCTCCCTTTGGTCTCCCACACAATCTATCAGTAGATGATGCAGGATGCGAGAACATTAGATCAAATTTCACCTCTTGTTTCACACAAAGAGAAAGACTCACTTGATATTAGACATTTTATTGTGATAATGGAATTCAAATAACCACATAGTAGGGGTCTAATACTTGGTGTAATCCCCAAACTGAATGAACTACGAGAACTCTGATTTCTACTCTGATTTAAAAATGTTGGATGCTTTCTTATAACCCGTGCTCATGCGAAATTATAAATAGATGGAAGCCCCAATAAAATTTCCATCAAACCCTCTAGGTAATCCTCATTAGGAGAAATCCATTATTATTGGTAATCACACATCTGTAACCCCCAATCATGCCCCTCACAAAGTGGTACTCCCAAGGGTGTAAGTACCAACTCAAACCGAACAGCGAGGGCTTTGATTCCCAATAAACAAGGATATAAAGGAATCCTCACTGAGGTCCAAACCTGACATCCCAAATTACCCATGTGTTCACCATGCCATATACATGATTGGGTCATATTAACCCAGGAGACCATATCTCTTCTTGATATCTCAAGCATCCACAACCTAATCCCCATATTGAATCTTGACAGGGCTACTTTTTCCTAGACATCCATTATGCATGACATTAAACTATATTGATGGGTCCTTGTCATAAGACCATAAAAGAAGATGTTTCTAGTAAAGCGATAAATAAATATTTGGAATCTGATTCCTCTAACAAGGATAGATGGAAGCCCATGTTGTGGGTTCTATCCCAATATCTAAACAATCTCTTCCCCCTAGGATGATGGAAAATCTAAATCACCTAATCGCATGTCTTAAACATGTGATGTATTTGTAAATGATAATGTAATCCATGATGTATGTACAAAAGGGGAACATTTATGGAGAACCACGACTACATACAAGTATTTTTTATCAATGTAGAACCGCAAATATATTAAAATTATTCCAGATTTACGGACATCTAGGATTGATGTTGAAAATTATGAGTAATCCACAATCACATGTTAGCGAACTAAAAACAGTTTCATGAACATATAAAAATTGCATAAATCTACAAGAGGGTCCTGAAGTAGGAAATAATTCCCCCCAAAAGGGTGTGATAAGGCCAACCTACCATCCTCTTAAACAATGGAGTTCTTAAGTACTTTCATCCAAATCATCATCTAACGAGTTTCTGCCTTTGGAAAGTATGTCCATGAATCAGTGATAAAAGGGACTTTGGGTGATTCTAGCAGAGTGAATAAACCTATTCGAGACCATATGAGGACATCGTACTTGATGTGGGTTGATTTCACAAAACAATTTACCCCCTTTAATCCCCCATTAGGACCAGTCAACTGTGGAACCTCCTTTGTGACATAAAAAAGTATATACTTCCCACTCTCAGTGCAACCATCTTTCTAACCAATAAAAGACATGACACGCCTGGGGAGATTTTTTTTTTGAACTTGATTTGAAAACAATCATAAAAATGTAATATTGGATACTATCCATCTTTCAATTTTTTTCCCCTGTGCAATGTGTGTAAGAAAAAAATGAATCTATTGAAAAAATGGGAACAATGATCATTCATACATATGACCTACCATCACTATGAATAGTGTATTACATTTTCCCTCTATAGTTTTATGTATTAATTTAAATAAATGTATTAATAATAAATTTTATTATTAAATCGTATAAATAATTATAAATATTATATAACCATGACAATTTTATCGTAATTAATAAAAAATATTCTAATCATATATGACAAAATAATTCATTTATTACCACAAATGTGATTTTAACATGGAATTATTAAAAAACTAATAAAAGGTCCCATTTATAACATATATAGTAAGATATATATTTTGTTATTTTTCATGAATATATGAATAATAATGATATATTTACTCTAAATGATGATTCATGATATATGAATGAAATCAAGATTCAAAGTGACAAATTTTCTTCACACTTTTTTACTTTAGTGAGAGATATTCCACATTCACAACATTATTCTTTCATCACATTAAAATAATGAACATGAATTTATATTATGATTGATCACAAGAAAATAAACAATATTTACATACCACTATGGGTTCAAATATTTTACGGTGTTTATAGTTCAAAATTTCTCAAATGGTAATGAATTCTTCTCTCAATTTTTATTTTTCATCCATATGTTGTTTTGTGTTCCCATAATCATTTATGTTGGTTGTATAAATTACCATTAGATTGGTTTATCATGAATAACACTTTTTTAATTATATATAATTTTTCATTTGAAGTTATTATTTAATTAGGATAATTATTCAAATTTTACAAAAGTAGTAATGGATTGATGTTAAAATTTCATTTTATCGGGATTTATTATGATTTCACATTTTTTGATGAATAATTTGATATATTTTTCAATAAAAACCAAAAGTTAATTACCATATTCTTATATATTTTGAAAAATGTTATCCTTTAATTTTCCTCTATTTAATAAATCATTATTATAAATCATTTTTATTAAAGTTAACATACTTTATTTATCTATAAGGCATATTTCCATTTTTTAAGATCCATGTTTTCTAAAGATTAGTAAAAAATATTTTATCATTATATAATTTATTTATTAATGATTTTTTGACAAACGAATTACCATTTAATTTTTTTTGTAAAAATTAATATTAATGTTTTTTAGAATCATGTCTATTTAGACTATTCTGGAAAATATTAAAGGAATGATTATATTAATATGTAGGGACAGAATATTATTTCTATCTTGGATGAAAATTCATTTTTTATGAAAACCTATATAAGTATCCAAGGATGTTTTTATTTAAATTTCATCCATGAGAACTTATGAATTATTAATTTTATTGAGTTTTTTTTAAAATAATGGATAATTTCCTCAAGAAATATTTTGAATAATAATTTTAGATTTCATTATATGAATATAAGGATATTTTAAAAGAAAATTATTTTGATTTTTTATATGTTTTAAACTTTTTTCTTCAATGTGTAAAGACTATTTTAACCATAAATGTTTCATGTGGTATTTTAAAATAATTTTCCATCTATGATTAAATATTTTTATGTTTCTTGTGTTTTACTGGATTAAATATCCACAGATATCATATTTATTCCTTCTCTATATAGATTATTATTTTGAATATGATATGTTTATCCGACCAATTTCCCTTCCACGGTTTATTCTACGATGAATTGTTTTTATGAAACTAATTTATTTTCATGGGATCTAATAGGGTGAATTATTTATGAAGAAAATTAATTTTCATGGGCTCCGATAATTTGAATGTTTAATGGACTTCTTCCAAATTTCTATTTTGTCTTGTCTATGTGATTGTCGTCGTGTTGTAACAACGAATATTTATTATGTTATAATAAAGTATGGATTTTATAGAAACCTTGGATTCTCATATGTGAATATTACATCTATTTAGATGAATTTTAATAATATTACACAAACACATGCATTTTGATTTTAATAGTGTAGTGAATTTTCAAACATGGAATGAAATATTATTAATTCATGAATGATTTTAAATGTCTCCCATAAATATATTTCCCTTTAGTAATCCTAAAAAATTACATTTCATCATAACCTATCATATTAAAGATCACAATCCTAATTCATGGAATATATAATTGTAGTAAAAACACATTAATTATAAGGTAATCAAATAACATGATCCTTTATAGAGTAACATTGGCATAAGATATAGAATTTACAAATACACATAGTCTTATAAAGGATAATGTCTATAATACCCACTAATTCATTCCAATCATGTTAGGGTTGAGATAACTAACCATGTACCTTCTTAATGATTTGGATGACCAAAAATCTACCCACTTTCTAGCCTGTGATAACCTCTCATGTAATCTCTTTCAGTATTTGGATAAAATAATTTTTAAACTTTGAGATCATATAATATTAATTGTTACCCAAAACATTGTAGTGACTTATTTGGATCTATCGTATTGGTTATAACCTAACCACCTTACATGGTTATAATGTAGCCACAATCATGTAATGAAAATATTACTTATGTGTTCCCTAATATAAAATAAATCCATTGTATAAGAACCTATTAAATTAAATTGCTTTCAAAAAATTTCTTCATTACATTAACTATGAAAAAGTACCATAGTTACAAATTGTTTAATCATTTCATAAAAGCATAATACATGAAAAATGAAGCATGTTTCACAAGATTCTTATCCCACTATAACCTGAAGATGATAAAATGTTTCATAAGAATATTTTCATCATAAACCATCTTGATAGAAAAATGTAATAGTATCCTTTTATGATATCACCATTAATATAATAGTAACATCAAATGATGTTTTCTAAGATAGAAAGTTATTTTAGAAAGAAAATTGGTTGATTTATAATGAAAAATACACAATAATAAATACCTTTTTAGAAAATAAATATTTTAAAAAATAGATTCCTTGAAAATAAAATTGAATTTTTGTAATGGAATCCCTATAAATAATTTAAATCATTTCTTGTATAAAATTTCTCTTATTCTTTTATTTTTTCAAACAATTTTTTTTTAAAAATGTTATTGAAAATAAAAAATAAATCATATAATGAAATGTTCATTTAAAATAAAGACCATTAATAAGGAAAATTATATTCATGTATTATATATTAAAATAATGAATCCCCATATAAAATATATTTTGGCCATATAATTATATTAATTTTTTATAATTTCCCTTTTAAATGGTTAAAGGGGAACAATTTCTTGGCCTGTAGGATTCGTGACATTTCATGACCTGAAGGACATATAAGAATTAATCACATAATATAACTTCATGGAACTGCCTCTCCCCAAAATCTACATTATGTTGTCATCACTCCCCCCATCAGATGATTGTTTGATTAGATTCCATGTATACAGATGCATAGGCCTAGTACCGATGGCAATTTCCATACCTAGTCATTCATTCTAATCAATTAGCTCTACTCTAGTGAGTGTTGTTGCTATGAATAATCAAATGAGGGAAAATCCTTATAGATTCAATCTGGTTATAGTTGAACAACACTTTTCCTGAAGTCCTTGAGGTGGCACTAAGGCCTTGATAACAAATGAAATCCTTATGGGCCCGACGGCCTGGGCTCCCCTAAAGGAATGAAGGACTCAAGGACCAAACTGATTTCCCAAAGGCCAAAATGGATAAATAATTATCGAACCTACAACACAAAATAGTACATACAAATTTATTACTAAATTTAAACAGAAATATGCATTTACTCGGATTTGATCCTTGGACTCGTGGATACACTTGCAGTGTCATCACTGACCCAGATGAGGCTCATGTGCACTAAAACAATGATTCCATTCACATTTTTTCTAAAATCCGAATGGGGAATATTTAAATTATTAAATGAATATTATTTTTGAAAACATTCTTTAAAATAAAAAACATCATAAATTTTATATTAAATCATTTGGATCATAATAAAAAACTTTTTTATAGAGACTTATAAATTATGTGGTTTAGGATGAAAAATAAAATTTTCAGCCAAAAAGAATTTTCCATAATAATTTTATTCTTAAACTATTCATTATATAAAGAGAGTAAAATGAGGGGAAATAATGTATTCCCATGAAATAACAATAGAATAATAAATGTAATTATTTTTTAGATATATATCATAATATTTCATCATTGTATGTATAATAATAAATAATAATTAAAAACTATAAAATTGTAACATAAAACGCTTACCACATAGTTAACAATGGTATATAATCACAATGACAGATTAAATTAAATTAAACATAAAATATCATGAGTATAAATAAATTCATGATGTAAAATTTTAATGGATTCATATATATTTTTCATAAAATTTTATAGGTACATAACAAAACATATGTCTCAAAGTAGTAAAATTGAGAAAAAAATGCATTACGGCTTTGTTAACATTCTAACTGTATACCCCTTGAATGGGAGACCAAATTATGGATATTTAAATTAAAATTTTTTAAATAAGAATAATAAAATAAATTCATGGGGAATATAAATATAAAAATTGAAATAATATGTGAATTTTCATGTGTCTCACATTAGAAAAACTTTACAATGAAATCCCTTATTACATTACTAATCATTTTAATCATTATCCTTGTTGAAGAATAAAATATAATGAAATATTTAATATCATGAAAATTATAATATTAAAGATACAACATGTATATATAAAATTATATACACAAAAATAAGGAAATTGTTTTTGAATTTTCTTATGTCACTCAATAATAAAATAGAGAATAGAAATCCCTTACATAAAATCAAAGATTCATTTCTACACATTTGGGACATCTATATAAAAAAATATTACTTTATATATAAATAAATTAAAGAAACACACACACACACACACAGAGATATATATATATATATATGAATATATATATTAGGTTCTTAGGTTATTTAATTAACAAATTATTAATAATTATAGGCTAATGTCACATTTTAGATAATTATCGCTTTTTTTCATAAATTTTTTGATTGCTATTTTCTTCATCCACTATTATTGATAGTTTTCCCATAATATAAAAAAATAATCAATTAATAATTATAATATTTATCTATAACATATAATTTTAAGACTAATCTATAATTATATATTTTTTAAATTAATTATGTTACGAACACAGATTAGGTAGGTCGCACATAAACATGAGTAATGTTTCCATTTTGAAAAGAACAATATACAATGGGGGTATGTTATATTTAATCTATAAACATTGTTCATAATATAATATTATTTTATTAAATATAATTTTACATATCATCAATTTTGTGTCATAATGAAATGCGAGTCAAATAGTTTTGTAAAGGAGGTAGTGCAATTGTATATTATCAATTTTGTCTTATAATATTGAATGGAAAAGTATTAAATAAAATAATTCGTTATAATTAAAATTTTTAAATATATCATAAATATCATTATTATTTAATTTATATAACATATATTAAAAAACTTTATCCATTTTATTATACATGTAAATAATTTCTCAAAACAAATCGCATCTCTTCTTGCTGCAGTTGTCTGTCATACACACAAGTGACGTTATCATATCCTCTATGAAATGAAATTTTAAAAGGTATATTTTATATAATCACTATATAAGTATAATATTTTTATAATTATCATATTTATAATCTATATATAACATCATTCCAAAAATTTTGTGGAATTAATGGAAAAAATAATGACATCATCTATAAGGGGTTGTCTGATGTACAAAAGAATGATGATTTCATAATCAATTTGATGGAATTGAATATGGTTTTTGTTCATGATTATATCATAAAAATATTTCTGAATATTTAAGATTATTATGTTTTTATATAATCAACTTTAAAAATTAATTTATGTATATGTTGGATGAAATAAAATAGAAATGCACGTTGAGGAATGTCATATATTCGTCTTTTAACCTCATTACGGTTCCACAAAAATCCATCATACGATTGTATTCTGCTAATAATATGTCTTCCAAGATGAGTAATGGGATGTATAAGTGTTAATTTATAAGATCATGGTAAATAAAAAAATATTTTATGGTTTTAATATGGTAGGATAGGTGGTGGCCATTTATTAGAGATGATAGTGGCACACTTATTATTCATGAAAAAAAATTGTACCTACATTATCCAAAATAAAAAAGGGTCCCAAATAATTTATAAATTATACATAGACTATATAAGGTGAATATAATTCCCAAAAATAGTTTTATGTATGTATTTATGTCATTTTAACCCTTATATTTTTAGTTTAAGCATCGGGTACAACCATTTTTACCTTAAATGTGATGAATACATTATTATATTATTACTATTTATTATATTAAAAATAAAAATAAAATTATTCTATAATATAAATTACTATGATTAAAAATATGGAATCCATTTTTCAATATTCTCTTAATAGAAGTGGTGAATTTTAATTTGTAATTAATCACACATTCTAAATGATAAAACAAGTTTTCAAATAGAAAATGTTCAAAAGTTTACAAGGATTATATATCAAAATTCAACCTTAGAATGCTTCCAATGTACTAATATGGATAAAAATTTCTATATAAATTAAATAATTAAATGTAAAACCATATTGAAATACTTCTTTTCCAATATAAATAATTTAAATTACAATCCAACATACAATTACAATTCTATATTTTTTTTCTATTCATAAAAAATTAATATTTTCAAAAAAAAATTATTCACCTGAAGAAAATTTTAACCTGATCATATCAAAAAAATTATATATTTTTCAAAAGATTAAAAAATATTGAAAAATTACCTAATGATTTTTCATGAAAAATAGAAAAATTGTTTTTAGATAAATACATTTTTAATTATAAAATTGGATATATTCTAGTCGTCATTCAATAAAACACAAATTATAGATGTTTATAATTTTATTGTATCTATAATATATAAAATTTAATTAAAATAAATCACTAAATGTTATTAGGATTATTTATTTTTCTATAACAAAATTGTAAAAAAAATTGTCTTTCAGAAAAAATATATTCATTTATTTTCAAATGGTTTTATTACTATTTCAATTTTATCAATAAAAAAATAATTTAAAATATATAATTTTGTAAAAAAAATTTAATTAATTTAATCATCTTCATATGTGAAATAATAGTTACTAGGTGATAACCCTAATAATGAATAATAATATTTTAATAATAAATCAGGTTTCATTTTAAAATAGTTTTAAATTAAATACATGCTAATCTTAGTGTCATGCATAACATAAGATAAACACATTGTTACATGTGATGAAAAATATTGAAACGATTATATTTTTATTTCAATGAATTATTTACAAAAAACATGATGAGGTAAACATTCTACCCCCCAACATATGACGAATCTCACCAATGAAATTTATCTCATTGATACCAACAACTGAGGATAATAATCCCTCATTACTTATGTAAGATCTCATGTAAACTCATCAATAACGTTATTTCATCACAAAACACTTATTGAGTGAGTGGTAATTGTTGATAGAACATTATTTATTTGATCCAGAATCCAAAACTATTTTTCCTCAAAAGAAATATACTGCACTAGTAGTATGACCTCTGAGTTCAGTACATGTGAATAATCAAATATGTAATTACATATAATAGATACATAAAATACATCATATACCTGGGATATGATTAATGGAAGCTCCAATTGATAGAGTTACATCCCAATATGATCTTGAATTTTAAAAGGAATGATATACCTAAGGCTTAGCATTACTTTTTATTATAAGCAAAACATTATCCATTAGTTATTTTTTAATCAATTTTCACATCATCTCTTACTCCAACAATTGAAAATGGTTTTTTTATTTATGAATCAAAAATTGATAACACAATCTATAATATATAGATAATTCATTAATTTTTTTATCTAATTATAAAAAACGGACAGTACTAGTTATTCAATATGCATTAACATTTCTATGGTCAATCAATAAACAAATTCCTAGGACCACACCAAAATTTAATATTAATCAATTAATTAATGTTTATCTTTTTTAACATTAAAATATAATAAAATTCAAAAATATAGATACATGATAACTAAATCTCTAAAATTAACTTATCATTAATCCCCAAGATGTCATAGAGTAGCTCAAATTTGTCACAAAAGAAACATGTGAATACCTTCTTCATTTCATGAATTAAAACATGGTAAGAATGTAAATTACCATACAAAATTATTGAAACATTCATCATTCTTATTCTATGAATGAAACAATAGATTTTTTAATATATTATATAATCCTAAAAATTTCGTGAACTCCATCAATGATAACATATGCCACTTTTTTAAAAAATCAATTACCATATCCTTGTTCATCATTAAAATACAATTGACCTTATTCATATAAATCATTTATTTTTTCAAATTTTAATCTCATTAACATGATAAGGGTTATATTTACCTAATTCATGATTTCTCCATGAATATAACCTTGAAATTATATTACTTTTGTTTGTCACAAAATCCTTCTTGATATTCTATCAAGTTCATAATTAAAATATTTTACTAAACACTCTATAAGTATTTAATAGTACATTGATTTAAATACAAAAATATTTATAATCTCAATTCATTCTCAAATTATTAATAGTGTTTCATCATATAATTACTTAATACCTTCTTCATTTCAAGTGTAATTATACCCTATTCATCATCACTAAAAAACCATTTCTCATACAATGATGATGATTAAAATCAGGTTATTTATCAATATGTAATTAATTTTCATAATTAACATACTATGAACAATTAAATCATTAACAACTCAATGATACCTTAACGATACCATTATTTTCATCCAATGTGTTAACTGAACTTTACATTCTTCTTTTTCAATTGCTTTTTTTATGTCTTTATTTTCCAATCCTAAAACATTTTCTCATCCCTCTAAGTCATTAACTTTATTAAATCATTGCAAATTATACAATAATAAAAAATTTAATCTTATATCCACCAAGGAATTCGTTAATCGAACACTCATACAACCATATGATTCTCTTCTTGTGTGAGACAGAGAGTTTGTTAACGTGAAAATTGCTACATAGGGTATATGATATCTAATTAGTAATAATCACAACATCATTTAAAAGAATTATCATCCCATTTGACAGATCCTCACCTAATTTTTCATCACATTTAATGATAATATATTTTCTTTTTTTCACCATTTTTCTAGAATAATGGTCTGTCCGAGGAGTTCTTGGCTGAAGAAATGGAGGAGGGGGAGACTGTAGGGAAGAGGGATGAGTTGGTGGTTTTGGGTAACCAACAATCTGGTGTATTGGTTACTGAACAGGATAGCCAAGGTAAGGAGCTGGAGGAGGTTCAATCAGGGGATGTCTTGGAGTAGAATCATGCTGTCCACAACATCCCCAATATGGCCAGGAGAGACTCTCTGGTGGTAGGTGCAGATCAGAGGTTTGGAAACCCACAAGCTGGTGGTTTTGGGATGGAGGCACACTCCATGGAAATGGTGGACACTCCTTTAGAGGATGTGCGTCTACCTTTGAGTGAGAATAGAACGCCAGATCAAAGGAGGGACTACATACTTGAACAAACTGGAGTGGGAAAGGAGAATTATAAAGGAAAGGAGATCTAGAGTGCTTCGGGTGGCCGGTCCTTCAGTGATATTGTTCAACAGGGGACTCATAAAGAATTTGCAGGGGAAACAATGTTGGTTGTAACTACAAATAGGAGATCTAGGAAGGACAATTCCTATCTCCCGCGACCAATGTGGACCCGGTCTGCTTCAAAAAGGGATAAGCAGGTGAATCTTGCAATCAAGAAAGGCAGCAGGATTAAGAAGACTTCTCCAGACATGGCTGCCCTGGAGAATCTGAGAAATTTCATTCATAGTGCAAGTTTCTGGAGAAGCTCGGAGTGGGAATAAGCCACTGGGGAAGAGAAATCGAGTTTGGGTTGCGGTGAAGACGTCTGGTACTATGACTTTTAATTTTGTGCTCTTTAGTTGTACTCTTTTAATGGTTTGTTGGATCTGTTTTGCTGGGCACCAGACACCCCTAAGCCGGCTTCATAAAATAAAAAATAATTTTCAAAAAAAAAGAAGTCTGAACAATAATAATCATAGTGTGGACATAACGAATCATGAAATTTTACTTATGTGATGTCTAGATACTGACAAATTCACTTCCATCTATGAAACATTATGTATATAATAGGCCTTTCATATTATTCATCAATTGAAATATATTTTTTTCATAATGATTTTGTGAACTTCCAAGGCATATCCCCCATGAATTTAAAACTACGTGTTCAAAAAATCCCATTTTCTTACACTATGTGATAATCAAATCCATCTCTATGAAATATTGTTATGTTATTCATCCTAGATACCTATATTCTAGAGAAACATACAATTGTTGTATCGAGATATGGATTTAATTTCTTGTAAACCACTTTCTCAATCATTAATCAAATTCCATGAATTTTTCCTATCCTTTTACACATCCAAAAAATTATCCTTATAGAAATCAATCCATATATCCATATAAGTATACATTAGGATATAATTTTTTTTAACATCATAGTTTCTAAGTATTAATTAATCCAATCCTCTAATAACAATTATAGAAACTCTTCTATCATATATGTGGATATTATATATTTTTCGATGAATATTCATTACATTACACCAACACACACCTATGAACCATAGTATCATAGTAACCTAGAAATCATGGAACCCAATTATATTTACTCATGATAGATAATAAATGTACCCCATAAATATCATCCCCCTATTGTACTCCTATTTGAAAATCATTAGTCATATCTCTACATTTGAAATATCATAATCCTATGTAATGTACATTGCGTTAGCATTTCAGAATAAATAAATCATAAGGGAATCAAATAACGTGATCAATAATTGAATAACGTTTGAATAAGTTAGATAATTGAGGAATACAAATATTCATTATTACCCATTGTTTCGATTAGGTTACCCTTTCATTAGAATTTTTAACAATGTAAAGTATATTGGTGATGTTTTGGGAGGGCCTGAGAACCTTTTAGACTGTTTTTTTGGATTTTATATGGGTTCATAGTTTTTAAACACTTTATGAAAACTATGAAAACCCTATATGAAACCATGCTCAATTCGACAGGGGAAAATGTAAGGCACATGAGTAGCACATGGTTATTAAAAATCATACATCAGACAAAGAAAACTTGTGGAATGAGAGATAATAGGATTTGACATTGATGGTTCATGGTTTTGAAATAATGGGATGAAACCATGAATGGTTCATCCTTGAGGTAATGGGTAGCACAAAATTTTCACAAATTTTCCTAACCATGCACGATTTCAATGATAATTCCTTAAATTGTGGATCAAATACATTTTTCCCTCTTTTAAACTATTTTTTCCATAAAATTTTTCCTTACTCTAGAATCTATCATCCTAATGGATATGTAAACTTCTTCCATTAGTCTAGAGGTGATATGACGGATTCTCATGGTGATTTGAAGATGGAATCTTGGGCTAAGTGATCATTCATGGATTTCTATTGTAGTTTTTCAGATCATATTATGTATATATCTTTGTTTCAAGGACCTATTAATTTTTTGGATAGATATAAGATATTTTATGCTAAATATGATTATATATGACATTATTGATGATATAGGATGTGATAAATGTTGGGTTTTTTTATATTCAACAAGGTTTTGTGGAACTTCTATACGTCATTATTAATATTCATCATAATTTCCATAGTATGAGGGATTCAATATTGAAAAATATATTTATAATATTATGTATTAGTTCCAATTTGATAAAATATGATGCAACTCCTTGAAAAATTGGATTGAAAATCATGTTAGAAACATTTTTAGTGATTGTTGTGGGATTTGTGTGAAATTATATAATTCAAGTGAAATTTTCATTGATAAATTTTTTTAAAATGTTTATTTGAAAAGAATTGATTAGACATATTTATTTTAAATGGTTTCCAATAATTTTTTTTCCTGAAATGATTTTGGAATTTAATTTTTTTAGTAATATTTTTTGGAATGGTTTGTGGGAATAATTGGTGTTTCATGTCATATTACATTATGAGAAATGGTATAAATATGAATTTGTGTGTGACTCCAAAGGTTTAGTGAAACATGCGATTTAATTGCCTTTTAAAAAATTGGTAGATCAACATGATATTGGTCATGTTTTTGTAAATAGAATAATGAAGCATTCATGTGTGCTTGTGTGGGAAATGGATTGGAATGGGTTATGCCAAATTGAATTTATAAAATGGTTAGATAAAATTACTTGGTTACATTCTTTATAACATGTTTTTGTTTTGTATAATCATTTTTACTATTGAAAATTATTAAATTTTGATATAAAATGATTTGAAAAGTTGTTTTATATAAAATTATTTATAAAAATGTAATAACATATTATATCCTTGTGGCATGAGTAGGGATTTCATTTGGTTAAATCAACTGAGTCTCATAACTCATCCATGATTCAGAACTGTGGTTCTCTTAATGATATTTTTTATCAAGACATTAGAAATGGTAATGTATCAAAAATTATTAGATGTAATTCCGGATAATTGGACTATATTGGGGAGTTGGAGTATGGATAAAGTTTATAGCGTGGAGCTATCATTGGATTCCTTGAGTTTTTTCGTCACACGCTAATCCAAACTGGAGCTAAAGATACAACTACACCAATCACACATGCCTTCATAGGCTATGTGTTGACAAAAACTGAAAATAAATAACTAACATGGGGAGGCCTTTTCTAATGTACCTTTATATACACACACATCCCAATCAATGTTACATTACATATATAATGAAAGAAAAAATTGAACACTACTATAAAATAAATCATGAATGCATGAACCTTTAAATAGAAAAAATTATGGTGTTGTCAACCTAATGTGTTGTGAAAAAATATGCTCCCTAGCAGAAATGCGTCCCAAAATGTCAAAACATGAAAAACAATTATAATTGTGAGAAATAAGCTCTATATCCCATGATATGATCCCCGTATGTGGTCCAAACACCAATTATCTCTCAGAATATTTAATGTCACGGTAGACATGCCCTTCGACCAGAAAATACATGAAATGTTTGGGAAAATACCATGGGGTTGAGTGTATACGAACCTAGTACAACACCTTGAGATGTTGAAGGAGGAACTGTAATACATAAAAATGAATAGGATGATAATAAATAAAGAATGATATAGTGACATTGGTATATCTCAAACAAAAAAGAGTGTGATAGTATCCTAATATAATCACAAGGGAAAAAATTGGGTGAGTGGATGAACTACTCGTCGATCCTTCATTACATATAGGATGATAATAGACTCATTAAACAAGGATAAGCTAAACAAGAAAATCACAAGGCATACCCCTTATGTATTCACCAATCAAGGAATTAGAGTATCCAAATCCAAGGTGTGAATCTAGAAGAAATAATATATATATATATATATATATATATACTTAGTTAGAGAATCTAGAAAGAAAGAGTAAGTGGATATCCATCTCACAAATCATTCCAAGAAGAAGATACCAATGCAGTTTCAAAACTATCCATCAATGTCACCCAACACCTCATACAACTTCCCTAAGAAAAACAAGTCTATGAGAATAAATGATTGTAACTTGATATGACTTTCTTTTGGAGATACTAACTCACTCGTACGGGTTTAGGTTGTGTCAAAAAAACTCTTCTTGTTGGGGAAAGCTTCAATTTTCCTCAATAGTGTAGAGAGATGTAACATCTCATCTCATCCATCAATCGTGAAGTCGAGGGGTCTAATACTCTAGTTAAGGATCACATTCCCGGGTATGACAGGAGGGTCCTACTCTACTAGTCACTGAGGAACTCCACTACCTAGCCCTTGTTGAGGGTAACACTCGATAATTATTACCAGCATTACTAAATGGTAATTACTAGAAATAGGTATTCATGGAATTCCACTGCTCATCCATGTTGTAGGGTAATCATGGAACCTCGTGGAACACCACTGTCTAACCCTTCAAAATGGTGACATTGAAAAATTATTTGTGAATCACACTACTTATCCTAGTAGTGGGTAAGCAAAAAAAAATTAGGAACTCCACTATCCAACACTGCATGAGGGTAACTCTGGAATATCTTTAGGTAATGCCATTGCATTTCCCTACTGGAGGGTTATACTTGAATTTTTTTCTATTCTTGCATGATTTTGTAATCATTGGTTGTCTCCACAATGTGGGAAAATACAATAACATTTCACACCAATTCTAAAAATAATATTTTAAGGGATAAATGATTCTCACAGAGGAAAATCACTCAGGATTAGAAACAATGTGTCCAAAATATGAGTTCAAATGATAGATATTTAGGGAACATAATTTTTCACATGGGGAATATGTAGTACATGGAATGTGAGGGAATCTATAAGGTGTGTGGTCCAGATTGATAGACTGCATATGTACCCAAATATGACAATGATCCCAACCATGAAGGGGTACATGGAATGTAGGAGGACTGCATGATGTGTTCAACCTATCCAGGTTCTAGGCCATATACTCTAGACTGTGTCCTAGTACTCATCCCCCGTGTATGTGTACTGTAGTACATGACGTGTTAGGACACATAAAACGTTCCATTTGTAGTATTTCTATTCCATGTACATAGAACATGGCATGTAATTGGATGTGTGATCCATCAAATGGTTCACTAACATGGGATGGTGTTAAATGGATTTTTTATGGATATACATGACATTCCATTATTATAGATTTCCATAACCCTAATGCTACCATTGTAAAGGGGATACACACTGTGTCTTCTTAATTGAACCCGACGTGTAGTTGGGTTTCCAATAGTTTTTCTATATCTGAATTCCATAATTGAATATGATAAAGAATCATCCATCTCAGACTCTAGGATTCCCAAAAATGGTTTATTTAACCAAAGAATTTATAATATGTTCAATTCTCACCACTAATCAGACATCTCTCTCCGTGAGGGTCTTTTCGATCATTTTTAACATCATTGTGCCTATGTTCATCAGAATATTGAACATACTAAAAAAATTGGTCAATCCCCCCTTATAATGATCTCAACATTATATGTTTTTCATCGATCCATTATTGTTTTTAAAATCCATTAAGAATCTAGGGGTATAAAAGTGCACAATACATCCCAAAAAGTTTAACTAGGACTAACATGACCAATCGGTAAAGAAAGTAGAGAATACGTGAGTAAATAAAAACATTACTAAACATCTCCATTCATGTATTCTTATAAAAAAATAAAGAAAATTGCACCGAGGATAGATATGAATGTAAATAAATCAATTTTAGTATGTTGGTTTAAAAAAAATTAGAAATGGTCACAGATCCAATAACAATAATAAATATACTCATACATTTAATCTAGTGGCATAAAACAACATTATACAAGACCTACATCTAGTTTTCATCAATAATTGGTGAAGAACATTCTTATGTAATGATTGGAACAAGTTGAAATGTTTGACAGGCTGTAATTTTCATTGATCCAAATATTTTTCATCATTTGTCAAAGGGAGGTCATATAGAGCTTCACCAGTAAAGGTAAAATTATGATCCAACCCAGGATAAATCTTTCCAAAGACATATTTATAATAATATATTTTCTATTAAATAAATTTAAATTAGTCAATTCATCAAAACAGAAACACTACCATGACCATTAGTGGTATACCAGCAAAGTATGGATGATAAGAAACCAATCCATACTTCGGAAACATTTTAGGGTCTAACACTACCCCTATTGAATAATTAAAAGAAAGGCTCTCCCACTCCCAAGGCATCCAAGCTATAGAAGGTTGAGTATGAAAACATCTCTGGCAGGGCCAATACCTACACTACCACTTCATCATATCAGCCAACCCTAGACACACAATCCAAATGAATTCATATAATATGACTCAATATTATCCATTTTGGGTTTCACTAACTCACCCACGTGGTTCTGATCACATCCAAAGACACATCTGGGAAAATAAAGAATCTCCCCTCAGTCATGAGTTAAATGCTACATCAAACTATACCACCACATCCTCGAGCATGTCAAGTAGAAATACCAAGCCAAACACACAATGGTTCCCACAAAAATGGATTCCTTATCAGAAACATGGTCCCACAGAGCCATTTGTCGCGTCTTCCATTATCAGGTTCTACTGACCCCCACATCACCGTGAATAAACCTGGAGCATGAGAAGAATGAAATGAGTACCTAATTTGTGCCAAACAATTTCTACTGTATAATGTATTTAGGAAAAAAGACATCCTATATTTAACTTTGAGATTCTTGGTCAATGGACTACATTCCCTATAGGTTTCCTCTTCCACTTCCACCATCTCTCTATGTTTAATGTGGACCACTTGGGGTGGTGGTGGGAACACCCTGAACTACCAGCCACCTCAAAACTGCTCTTCCATATCCTCCGCCTCATCCATCACATTGAAGAACTCCTTACTCTAAATTTTTTCCTATACCAATGAAGTTCGTTATTTGGATCTCTTTCACCAGCACAATGGGTTAGACAATCTCCGGTGAGATGACCTCAAACATCACATGTGTAACACCACCTCTGATATGGATGATCTGATCCTCTGTAATTCTCTTACACTACATACCCATGCATCTATGTGTGGGAATGGGTATTCCTCATGGGATGAGAAAAAATTACTGATCATTTTTCATCTCTTGAAGAATACTCATCATTATGACCACTACTACTGGTCACATATACATGCTCCTCATCTAGGAAACTATTCACCACCAAAGCACACTGAAATACTCTAATGTTTGTGGAAATACACTGTGGAATCATAGATTACATAATCTTCTGTTTCAATCCATTCTTGAAGGACTATACTCAGATGAATGAATCCCACACCATATTCAAGGAGCATCATGACATGTTTTTTGATCCATTCCTATAATGATACCTTGCTAATGCTGACAAAGCTCTAGGATACACACTGATCTCAACATGGATGGGTAAAATACCTCCCTGAAGAGTCAGTCAAACTACCCAAGTGAGAATCTCTTCATCCTAAGTCTTTATCACAAAAATCCACCCTTTCTAAATTGATCCTTGTCGATGTATCATTAATTGAACCACCATATGATCGAAAGGTGTCCTTACTATGCGGGAAAGCTGCTTGACTACCTCGAGCTAGTCATCTACCACTTGGGGGTTTGGATCACCCTTGTAATTCACAGTTCACTACCTCTGGAACATTTATAAGACACATTTCCTACACACATCCTCATCCTGAACTTCCAGTAAAACCTAATGCTCTACGGGGAATGGCACCACCGATAGACCACCCCAAGGTGACCCCTCAGAATCAGTGACTGGCATTGAAGCCTCATCATGGGGTGGATCATCATTAATATCATTCCTTAGAATCCCTTATAACTATCATCCTAGATGCATCATGAAATAAAGTCATGATGTACCATGGTTAGTGATTATAGTTTTTGTATTGAATCAAGAAGGACATAAAAACAAAAACTAAGTCATATATGATGCATTAACCATTTTACCAGTTCCTAGTATCCAAATATACCATGTCGAAAATCAGGTTGTCAAAGTCATAGGGAATGGATACATCAATCTCTATACCAATACTAGATTCTCTTTCCTGAGAGATGAACTAATTTCATCCTAACACTTTCGCTATGCGACCCAAACCAAGCTCTCTAATCTGTGGTCCGAATGGGTAATTTGCCAGATCTGATACCACTCTATCACGAGATGGCATTATGGGTACAAGGATATAAGTCCGAAATCTCAACTCCAATAGGCCATGATTTGGAAACTAGCTTTGAGAAGGATTATAACTAAAAAGGGAGTCATTGACTATGTACATTTATGCATGCACACATCTTCAGGCTCACAAAATGAATAAATGTAAAAACTGTAAAATGAATCCAATGAAAGCATACATTTATATCCCATAAACATAGTACAAAATATGTACTAAAATTATAAAATGGAAAAAATAAATCCCACCAATGAAAATGTTACAGGTGTCCACCTTGTTGGGATGGGATCACAGTCAGCGGAAAAAGAAAGAAAGCTCTGCATCCATGATATAGAAAACAAATCATTGACTCTATCATGCTAATTTCCTCTTGTATTGTGTCCCGCATGGATGTGGTCAAAAGGAATGTGGATTTCACAGGATAGAAGACATGGACGGAAAAGGCCAATGTAGGGGTGAGTATACAATACATAGAAGGTGTCCCAAAATACCCAAAATGAAAACGGGAGGTACTAAAATGAAATAGTATAACCAACAAAGCTAAATGGGAATCCAATTGAGGGTGTTACTCTATCTCGAACCATATTCAACTCCATATTACCATTCATCTCATTCTACATGCGGTTTCATCCATGACATGCGACAACACCACATTGAATCCCAAAAAATCCCCTATATATACTATTCTCATACACCAATTCTCATGAAGTTACAACCTCGTTGATAGTAACAGGATTCTCTTAATAAGATCTAACCATAACCTAACACAATGAGAACACACTCTATAACATCAACCATCTTATATGGAACATATATAAGTGATACACATTATTGTGAAAAACGCATCGCTTCTTAATTCTATTTCTGATAGAATGTGATCCATTGAGAACATCTTATTATGCCCTGCTCTAGTACCAAACACCAGATATCCTATCATCGCTACCTAGCACCCATCACAAACTGATAAAACCTAAGTGAAGAAGCCATCCCTCACCCCTATAAAAATTTTAAGGAGAACTTTTCCAGACAATGAACATGGTGAATCCTCTTTAATAAAAAATTACATAGGTACTCACACCTAACCATTTCACCTTAATCGAGGGAGTATTGCTCCTAAATAACATGTGAATCCTCTTTCACCCCTCTAAAGAGTATTCCACACCTCAATTTGTTGAGGGATATGTAGATGCTATATAAAAATAATTCATATCATTTGGAAGGGTGTGCTCATCATAACTATATCCAACAGCTAAGGGAGATCCATATATAATGGGGGACCTGCTCCTGACTAATACTTAGAGATGGGGGAGTACTACTCTTTAAGGGAATACTCTCACCCCAATCTAGAATTTCAGAACTACCCAGGAATGACTAGCAGCCGAATATCATAGGGAAATAATAATTTTTAAATCAAGGAATCATTCCTTATCCTTGAAGGGGAGTACAACTCTGTGGACAAAGTACCCACATCTAGGAACAACATGTCAGTGCCCAATTAGAAACATGTTCACTATGAAAGACCTACACCCTCACACAGAAGGAGAGTACCAACCCTAGGCTTGAGTACCAACTCCCTGATAATGTAGGGGAGTACCAACTCTCTCATAAAAATATGTATGGAGGACCTCATCCATAGAATGATTGAGGAGTACCTAATCCTATAACAGAGGACCTACATTCAACCCTGTAGGGGAGAACCCACTCTAAAATTCCATCATGTAAGGAGGACCCTCACCCAGAACCAATAAGGGATTACTGACTCCACAGAAAGAGGACCCACTCCCTGGGCCAACAGGGGAGTACATACTCTACCTTTATGAACAACACGAGGAAACCCACTCCCTAGTCCATCAGGGGAGTAACACCCCCGGAGGAAACTAACCAATTGTAAGTATCCCACACCAATGAAGGGGGGAGTCCCGTATCCACCTATGAATAGAGGTAAGGAAAACATGCACCCTAGTCTAATAGGGAGTAATAATCCTAGCATCTATCTATATGAACAATACAAATAATTAAAAATTTCTATATTATTCTTGACAAGTATTATAAAGACCCGGAATTTCCATGTAATTTTTTTTAATTAAATGGGAATTTTAGGAGTCCATGAAAATTGACGGCGCATTATTCCGAGGCCCGGTGTGCCCAGAATCAATTTCTGATGTTTTGTTCTCGTGCGTTCTGTAAACGTACGGGCATGTTTTTTTAACCACCAAAGAAGAAGTTTAAGGTGGGGAAAACCACAGCTTAACCTCCCAAGAGAGGTTATGTTGGTGGGGCCCACCAGAACCAAACCTCCCATGAGAGGTTATGGTGTGGGGACCGCCCAAGACTAAACCCCCCATTTAATTGAAGAAATCCTCTCAACTCCCTCATAAATGAGGGAGTGTCTCTTGACCTTGCTTAAAATAATGGTTCCACCCCCTGTATTTTAATGGTGTCAACCCTCCCCCTTTAGTTAATTGAGACATATCATTTAATTAAATGCTACAATTTGAATTTTAAACACATAAAACTAAATAATAGATAATCTATTATTTGGAGGGGCTATATATTCATTTGTTGCCAGAAGGTTGGCGATGGAGGATTAGAGATCATGGGAGAAAACTCTCCAATAAAGAACCCTTCTTCCATGAAGAATAGTCCACTGATGAAGAACATCAACCTCGACTTCGACTTCCTTTCTCAGAGCATCCTTCGATGCAGGATGTGTTCGTCTACAACAAATCGATGTCTTCCTTCTTGCGCCGATGTCAACCAACTTCTAACAAGTAGGGATTTTAATTATGTCTGGTATTATTACCTCGATTCTTTCCATCTAAAACAAAGAACACAGACCAACTTATTATCATGTTGATCTGTGGATGTTTTTCCATGTGGTTTGGGAATATATTTTTAGTGAGGGATTATGGGAATTGAGGTTTTTTAGTTATCTTCCATGATCGTTCATCATTTATGTTCTTGATGAATTGATTGCTACCGCCCTAAAAGCTGAGGGTGCTGGCCAAAAAAACATGGCATGACCCCCTACTGATCTTCCTTATGGTGTTCTTAGAAACGACGACAAATGCGACGTAGGAGACGAAGGCAACGACCTCGCTACCTGCGACCTACGCATCCTGCACTGCCCCTATGACGCTCTGCCCCCCTACTGAATCAGCTCTGCTGCCCTGGGCCAAACTGTGTAGCTCACTAGCTTTTGAGCTGCTAGCCGCGCCCCACCATTCGAGCCACCCTCCCAGCAGAGTCGGCCTCCTTCGTCCCCTCACGGTGCCCCAACAAAGTAGGCCTCCGCACGCCCCTTGTGGCACCCCGGCTGAGGCGGCCTCCACTGGCCCCTCACGTCCCCCAGCGACGCCAGACACAGTACACCCCTCACGGCGCTTGGGCTGAACCGGCCTCCGCACACCTTTGCGACACCCTGGTCGAGCCAGCCTCTGCACACCCCTCATGGAACCCCGACCGAACCGGCCCGCACCCTCCTGGCGCCCTCCTGGAAGAGCCACGCCATCACGGCACCGTCCAGGACGAATCGCCCTTGCATTGACCTACAGCTGGTCTGTGCCCTCATAACTAGTCCGCGCCCTCGCAGCCTGTCCGCTCCCTCACATTCGGTCCATGCCCTCGCGGCCGGTCCGCACCCTCATGGCCCACTACGACCCCTTGTGGCCGGGAGGGCTGGGCCCTGCGGTCCGGGACAAACCTAACAAGCCAGCCCACCTAATGGGCTGGACCAGACCCAACTGGTCAGGCTGGTTGGACCCAGACTGGGTCGGCGGAGACCGGGTTGGGCCGGTTCGGTCCGACCTCGTCGGACCGGACGCAGGCCCACAACGACCCTTTACTTTCTTATGGCCATATATTTGGCACCAGATGTCTGTTTGATGAACCGTCTGTGGCACTGGTAATCATGGAACATGTATGTCCCTTTAGTATACCCCATTGTTTCTTGGGTTATAGTTGAGATATGGTCAGGTCAGATTGTGCACGAATCCAATCGGCCCCCAGGACTAAAAGGATAATAACTCACATACCGGGCATCCGATTGACGCACCGTCTATTGCATTGAGAACCATATTATGTCACGGTCCATTGAGATACTTCTTTGTGGGAATTAGTTATTGTTGAAGTATTGAGCAGTGGCTTGTGAAGCATATCCTTCCAGTGACGATTGAGCAGATTTCGAAGACCCAGTCGCTGGATGATACCATACAACTGCTGACTATTTAACTTTGAGAGACTCTAATAGCCCAGTGGGGAGTGCCTGGTTGCTGCGGAAGACCCACGGTGGAGGAGCGCGAAATGTGTGACACAGTAGACCCATGATATGTGAGAGGGGGAGAACCACTGCAGACAATAAGGGGGAGCTCCAGGGTGTGGCGGCAGACCTGTTGTGGGGAGTTCCTGGTTGTGGAAACCGATTCACGGTACTCAATAGAAGGAGTACCACAACTGTCCAAGGATAGTGGGAAGTGTGCTTGGTGTTACAGCAGGCCCACGGTACTCGAAAAAGGAGGAGTTCTCTAGCTTCCATGGTTTTATTAATGTGAATAAAAATCCTGGTTGAGCTGAGTCTGTACTTTGGTGTTTTCCTCATGATTTAGAGGATCACTTGATAAAATAGGTATTTGTATGGGAATATACCTATGTATGTTTATCCATAGATTTAACTCATTGTGATTTATCCTAGATGGATTTTATGAGAACATGAGGGTCTTGGGGTCCTTACTGAGTATCTTTATAGTCACCCCTACATGGGCTATGATCGCATTTTGTTATGTTGGTTGCAGACGACAAACTGTGATGACTGAGGATGAGAGTACCAGGACTAGACAGTACCCAGAGGTGGACCATACGATGAGTCAGTATATGGAGGAGACTGACATATGTGGAGTGTTGAGGAGGATATCTATACCTACCCTTTAGGTAGGAATCCCATAGGATGGCCCAATAGCTGTTTTTCCTTTCTTTAGTTGTATTTGTACTTCCAGTTCATTGTACTTTATAGTTGGGCCTGTATTTCCGGCCCCTTTTACTTTTCATCACTCTTTTGTTATGCAGTTTACATAGTGTTTTGTATCCATTTGTTTTCTCTATTGTGTGGATTTACAGGTTATAATGGAAATGCCTCCCCAGTTTTAGGTAATTACGCCTTTGGTGCTAGACGCGAGCCCCTGGCCTATGGAAGGTGGGTTTGGGGTAGTTGACATGTTCCTATCATGGGGTGTGGAAAAAACTAATATAACCTATGTTAAAATGTATTATAGTGGATTAACTAGGTTGTCTCCAGAGAGGAGTGCACAACAATTAAGCTGTCACCTTAAAATAAGAGAAAGAAGTGATGATGTTTTTAGAAATTGATTGATTTTGAAATGACAAGAGTGAAGGAAAAAGGTTTAAGAAAAGGATTGAGAAAAAATTGATAAAATAAGTAATTGAATGTATTATATGAGAAGGTTGATTAGGTCAGGGTTGGTTCTCCATTTGTAATTCTATCATAGTTTCGATTTATCCAATTCTCTTCTGCTAAATCGATAAAAGTGAGATTCCTTAATCAATTCATCTCACTCATTTGGTGAAATAGAAATAGTAAGAATAAACCTCAACATAATCTTATCTTGGTCTACTATCCTTCCAATATGTGATAGAGTTGTAGAAAATACCCCCAATTAGCTTAGACAATTCCCAATCGGGCTTTGTTTATCACAAACAATCAAGAATATGAACTACCCCTCTCACACGTATCGACGATCATCAAGCACTTAACCACTAAGACCTGATATATTCCATCGTGTATAGACCAGAACCTAGTGGAGGGATAAATTGATCATTTACCAAAGAAATTTCAATAACAGAATCTAAAATCAAAATACAATCATACATGATAATAAAAATCGTTAAAAGAAATTGAAATCGATTTCGCAGAAGAGAGAAAGGATTTTAAAACATATAGTGCATGAACTGAAGGGTTACAAAATGAAAATACTCCCCTTCCCCAATAACACATAATTTTACCCCACCATGGTAAGGGTAATTGTGACTAAGGGGAATGAAGAACACATTACAAGACTAAGAAGTTTAAAACAAAGAAAAGAAAGAACAAAAATTTGATCTTCCAGAATCTGTCCTCCAGAAGTTTGCCTCTATTCATCCCACCATCCGGTCGAAACCCACTGAGGTCCCTTCTTATAGAATGTTGGAAATGAAGCTTTCTATCGACCCTAAAAATTTGAGAGTCATTGGACAAGTGTAAAGAAATATATAGCTGAATCAATGACCATTACTTTTCTGGCTTCCAAACACTGTTTCACCCATTCCACTTGTACGTGCCAAAAGAATACATTAATGAGATCAATAATTTATGAAATTTAATGTGAGCCGTCCTTTTCAAGTCCTCTGTCGATACCAGCTGGAATCACCTCATTCTAAGGTCGGATGAAGGAGATATTCCATATTTGATGAATAGGGGTCCATTCTGCCTTCCAAACTGATTTCTCCACTTGATTGAATTTTCTGCACCATTGGGTTTTGAATTGGGTCTTGGTCCAAAAGGAACATTTTAAGCCCACACGTTTAGGAATCCTAAAAAAAAGATTCATTTCAATTTTACCCGTATTATAAATGTTATGCCCGAAAAACAGAAGCTATATAAAACTGATAATTTTACAGAATTACCCCATTTTCACATTTAAGCCCAAAATACACCAAAAACACATAAATGATGCAAATACACTCACATTGAATAATTGGGAGGGATTAAATCATTGAAAAAAATATAAATAATAATGAAAATTTTAACTCTATCAATTCCCCCACACTTATCATTTGGACTCCTGGACAAGTCAGAATCAAAATAAATTCAAAGTAAATTCAAAACACATATCCATGAGATCCACCAATTTGAAAACAAGAAACAAAATATATCATGCCTCCTCAAACTCTATTATTTCATGTTCTTAATTTAGTATCATTCAATAAATTTACTCTTCATTTCTCCTCCCATGCACACAAAACACTTACCTAACTTTCATTATCTCTCATTACACAAATTTCAATTTTTTAGCAATGTCTTTCTCATCAAAACTCATACAAGGGTCACCATAGGCTTGATAAATTCATACATATCCACCCGCTATGAGTAAAAGACATATTTTTATCATGAGTACTTGTTAAGGTTGTTCTGTGGAAAATGGTTGGTGGGATTTATATGTGAAAATTATGAGGCTGAATAAAGAGGGCTTGGCTCTTTTTGAAGCAAAATTGCATTAGTCTAATTTTCACAAAAGAATGGTTTTTCTTCACTCCCCTTAGTAGAAAATAAACTCCTTCTCCATGGAATATCAAGGAATGTTCTCATAGTTCATCATTTCAGTATAAAACATTTCAATCTTCTTAAATATAATATTTCTTGAAAGCTCCAGAAAAGTCACAACTTTCTTTTTTACATTAGAAGCTCCAGAAAGGCACAGCTTCTCTCATCATAAAAGCTCCAGAAAAGGCACGACTTTCAGCAGAATGATTTTTTTGTTTGCAGCAATAATATCTCTTCAACAATTTTTTTTCACCCAAAGTATCCCCAAAAAAAGTAGTACAATACAAGACATATTCCCCTCACACTTATGTTCAAATAGATCATGCAATTTCAGTTCAAGAGCAAGTTGGATAGAGAATATTGGCTTGTAATGTGGCTAACCTAACAGGATGTTCATGGATTCTATGGGCTACAAGGATTAAATGTTCAAGGTAGGCCATTATGAAAGGGAATATCTTGAAAAGGGGGATTTCAAACCAAAGAAATGCCTCAATCATTTAAAACACAAGTACCTCAAACCCTCATGTTTTGAAAGGAATAAATCAAATTCCGGTTAAATCAAGCATGATTTGGTTCTCTCAAGAAGTGAGGTGAATGTAAAGAATATGAAAATAATAGGTTCAGAAGCCTCACAAGAATGTGATTTCAAATATAAAGACAGTGATATGTGTCATAGGATTAAAAAAACAGAGTATTTTTCATGACATTCCCAATGAATTGAACTTGAAACAATGTCATTTTCAGCATTCATTTAAGCTCAGTTTCAAGGAATAAATTATTTCACTCATGGAGATGGGTTTCAAAAATATCAATGATAATCATTTCAGCTTAAAAGTTTCAAAAACACACAAAAATTGTAAAATAAACACACAAAATTTTAAACACTCACATGTT
Organism: Viscum album; assembly: GCA_963277665.1. Classification (NCBI taxonomy): domain Eukaryota; kingdom Viridiplantae; phylum Streptophyta; class Magnoliopsida; order Santalales; family Viscaceae; genus Viscum; species Viscum album. The sequence continues at coordinate 1,061,511,352 of OY728133.1, forward strand.
TTTTTTAAAAACAAATAGGAAAACAAACAACACATAAAAATCCTACAATACAAAGGTTCCCTCCCCCCCAATTAAATGATGAAGTGTCCAAAATTCATTCAAATGTATTTAACATGTAAGAATATTCGAAATTGAATCACAAAAATCATGAAAATATAAAGGATAGTGCGACCTAATGGAGTTTATCGATAAACAGGTTGGAGGAGTGTGATCTCCTCCATTGGCTCTGATGGCATGGTCCCAAGGAATTTCTTCAATCTGTGCCCATTAACAGTGAATGGATCCTTCACTCCATCCTTTACAATATGCAAAACACCAAAAGGATATACATGAGTAACTATAAATGGACATTCCCACTTGGAACGATGTTTACCTGGCATCAGCTTGAGTCTTGAATTGAATAACAACACTTTGTATCATGGATGGAAGTCCTTTGGTTGGATCTGTTTGTCATGAGACACTCTTGTTCTCTCTTTGTAAATCCTGGAATTTTAAAATTCTTCCCTTCAAATTTCTTCCAACTCTTGTAATTGAAATCTTCTCTCTTTCCCATCACTTTCAAGATCCAGATTCATCTTCCTCACAGCCCAATTTGCCTTATGTTCCAATTCCACAGGTAGGTGATAACTTCTCCCATAAATCAGCCCATATGGACTCATTCCAATTGGAGTTCTGTAGGCTGTCCTGTAAGCCCATAATGTGTCTTCTAACCTTTGGCTCCAATCCTTCTTATTTGGATTAACAGTCTTTTCCAAAATTCCTTTGATTTCCCTATTGGACACTTCAGCTTGCCCATTAGTCTATGGATGATAGGGATTTGATGTTTTATGATGTACCCCATACTTTTTCAACAAAGCCACCATTCTCCAATTACAAAATTGAGTCCCTTGATCACTAATGATGGCTCTAGGAACTCCAAACCTACAAAATATGTTAGCCCTAACAAAATCACAAACAACTTTAGCATCGTCAATTCTGGTGGCTTTTGCTTGCACCCATTTGGAAACATAATCAATAGCAAGAAGAATATAAGAATTTCCAAATGACATTAGGAAATGTCCCATAAAATCTATCCCCCAAACTTCAAATGTTTCACAAAAATTAAGTGGGTTTTGGGTCATTTCTTGTCCCTTTGAAATATTTCCTGTAAACTGACATTTTTCACACCGTTTACAAAATTCATGAGAATATTTGAAAAGTGTTAGCCAATAAAGTACAGATTCTAAAACCTTCCTCGCTGTCCTTTGAGGTCTAAAGTGGCTTCCACAAGCTAATGTGTGACAAAAACTATAGACTGATTCAATTTGATTTTTAGGAAAACATCTTCTGATAATTTGGTCATTGCAAATCTGCCAAGGAAATGGATCATCCCAGATGTAATATTTAGATTCAGATTTCAATTTGTGAATTTGGTGAGAATTTAAATGAGATGGGACCTGAGATGTTACCAGATAATTGACCATGTCATCATACCAAGGTACTTATCCTTTAATCAAGTACAACTGCTCCCCTGGAAGGCGATCATTTAGTGGTTCAGTGTCTGTAATTTCAACTTCAGCGGTGTCCGGTAGTCTACTTAAGTGATCAGCCACTTGGTTCCCAGATCCCTTCTTATCTTTGATTTCTATGTTGAACTCCTGTAGTAGTAGAATCCATCTCACTAGCCTCAGTTTTGCTTCAGCCTTCTTCATCAAGTACCTAAGAGCTGCATGATCATAAAAAACAATGACTTTAGTTCCAAGAAGATACGATCTAAATATTTTTAAAGAAAAAAAAACTGGTAAAAACTCTTTTTCTGTTGTTGTGTAGTTGAATTGTGCTGCATCTAAGGTTTTCAAGGCATATGCAATGACTTGTGGCCTGCCCTTGTTTCACTGAGAAAGGAAAGCTCCAACTGCTTGGTTTTAAGCATCACAAAGTAGCTCAAATGGTTCTTCCCAATTTGGTGGCTGATTCATTGGTGGTGTAATCAATTTTTTCTTCAACTCATCAAATGCGTCCCTACATGAACTGTTGAAATCAAAATCAGCAACTTTCAAAAGTAATCTAGATAGAGGGAGAGAAATCTTACTGAAATCTTTTATAAACATCCTGTAGAATCCTGCATGTCCTAAAAATGATCTAACATGTTTCACACAAGTTGGGTAAGGAAAAGAATTTATCAATTCAATTTTTGATTTATCAACCTCAATGCCTTTCTATGAAATGACATCCCCAAGGACAATTCCTCTCTCAACCATAAAATGACTCTTTTCAAAATTCAAAACAAGGTTCTTTTCAATGCAAGTTTTCAAAACTTTTTCCAGATTTTTCAAACAATGGTCAAACGAATTTCTAAAAACCGTGAAGTCATCCAAGAAAACCTCCAAGAAATATTCAATGTGATCAGAACATATACTTACCATACACCTCTGAAATGTACATGGAGCATTAAACAATCCAAATGGCATCCTTTTGTATGCAAAAGTACCGAAAGGACAAGTAAAGGTAGTAATCTCTTGATCCTCGGGGGCAATGGGTACCTAAAAATAACCTGAAAATCCATCCAAAAAGCAATAATGAGTTCTCCCTGTCAATCTCTCTAACATCTGGTCAATGAACGAGATGGAGAAATGATCTTTTCGAGTGACCTGATTCAGCTTCCTAAAATCGATGCATACTCTCCAGCTATTCTGAATTCTCACAGGGACTAATTCATTTTTTTCATTCCTCACAATGGTTAGGCCAGTTTTCTTTGGGACTACATGGATGGGGCTAACCCATTGTGAATCTGATATGGGATAGATGATCCCATCTTCTAATAACTTCTCAATCTCTTTTTTCACAACCTCCATCAGGGTAGGTTTCAGCCTCCTTTGGGGTTGTCTGACAGGTTTGGAATCTCCCTCAATAAAAATTCTATGTGAGAAAATTTTTGGGTTTATTCCTTGGATATCACCTATGCTCCACCCTATTGCTTGGACATTCTCTCTCAAAAGCTCAATCAATGATTTTCTTGAGTTTCAGATAGATTATTAGCAATTATTACTGGTAATTTCTCCCCCTCCATAAGGTAAACATATTTTAAATCAGTGGGGAGTGGTTTTAATTCTAGATCAGGAGGATGCTCAAGAGATGAAACAAAATTGAGGTTCTCCACTTCCAATGGTTTGACATCCTGCACACAAGAAATCAGAACCTCCAAGAGTTTAGGAATTCATATGTTCAGTGATATCTTTAAAGGAAAAATTATCTCCTAATGATAAAAATTCATGAAACATACCTGATTCTTCAATTGGTTCTATGTCATCTTCATGGGAGAGTGCGAAGAGTGAATGATCATCTGATGGGTGCCTCATGGGTTCAAAAATATTGAAGTGGACAATGCTATCTCCAAACTCCATGGTAAGTGTCCCTTCATGGTCATTGATGATGGTTTTGGCCGTATTTAAGAATGGTCTCCCCAAAATGTTGGGTGAGTGTGATGGGATCCTATCATCTTCCATATTCAACACATAAACGTCAGCAGGGAATAAAAGATCTTTGACTTTTACCAGGACATCCTCCAGAGCTCCTGCTGGGAATACTGTGGATCTATTTGCAAGCTGGACCACCACTCTTGTGGGCTTCAAGTCTCCCATCTTCAAAGAAGTATATACTGAGTGAGGAAATACATTAATTGATGCACCTAAATCGCACAAATCATTAGATAAATTTAATGAACCAATGGTGCATGGAATAGAAAACGTCCTTGGATCTTGACATTTGTTTCGAAATTGTGGTGTGATAAGGGCTGGGACGCTTCTTCCCAAATTGATCCTCTCATTCCCTTGAAGTCTCCTTTTCTTGGTTCAAAGATCCATCAAAAACATAGCATACTTTGGAATTTGTTTGAGTGCTTCAAGCAGAGGTATGTTGATTTCCACTTTCTGAAAGGTGTCCAGAATTTCTTTATGCAGTGCTTCTTCTTGTAACCTATTTGATTCAATCATCCTTGATGGAAATGGTGGTGGTATATCTTTCTTATCCATTTGTTTCCTCTGAAATGGTGTTTCTTGTTTCTTCCTTCTTGGCCTATCATTATCATCCTCCTCTATCTTATCTTCTTCCCGATGAATTTTCATAGAATTTTCATCATTTCTAACTTCATTCTCACCCAGATTAGTTTTTCTTGTTTCAGGTTCAATGGTGGATGGTAGTTGGATTTCTTTTCCACTTCTTGTAGTTATAATACTAACATTCTCTTTTGGGTTTGGGACTATTTGGGAAGGGAGTTTACTAGGATTTTTGGTCAAAAAGTCCATGAGACTTTCAATCTTATTGGGCAAATCTTTAACAGTGTCTTTCAGTCCTTCAAACTCATATTTTTGTTGGTTTTGAATTAGAGGTTGTGAACTGGTGGATGGTTTCTCATAGGGTCTTTGGAGATTCGTTGGTTTTTGGTAAGAATGATGGTTATAAGATGGTTTTTGTTGAAATGGTGGAGGGTTCTAGAAATGATTCTGGAATGGGGGTTGGTTTTGAAACTGATTTTGGTACGATGGCCTAGCTAGATTCTGTTGATTTCCAAATCAATATTGGACTTGTTTAGGCTCTCTCCATCCTTGATTTTGCTGGAACTCACTTGGCTGAAAGGCTACTGCACATGTTTCCATCCCCTGTATTTCAGAACATTGGTCAGTAAAATGATCAGGTGATGAGCATAAACCACATACCTTAGCTGGCGCTTGTTGGTCACTAACTTGCTTCAAGGCCATCTGTCTCACAAAACTAGAAAGCTCCTAAATCTTAGTTTCTAATAAGGGTTATGGATGAGAAGTACGTACCTCATGAATACCTCTTATTACAATACCTCTTGTTCCAAATTGCTACGAGTTTTGGGAAATCTTCTCAATCAAGCCATTGACTTCTTCTGGTGACTTGTCAATCAAGGCACCTCCAGATGATGCATCAAGAAGGTTTCTATCATTGTCCAATAGTCCTTGATAGAAGAAGACAAGAAAGCAGTGTTCCTCAATGGCTTGTTGTGTATAGCTGGCACATAGCTTCTTAAATCTCTCCCAGTACCCGTAAAGGGTTTCTCCAGATGATTGCCGTATGGCGTAGATTTCCTTCCGAATGGCTGTGCTTCTAGAGGTGGGGAATAATATTTGCATAAAACATCTTACTAGGTCATTCCAGTCATGTACGTCTCTTGGTTGTAGGCCGTACAACCATTCTTTAGCAGCTCCATCCAATGAAAACGGAAACGCCTTCCACTTTACCTGCTCCTCGGTAATTCCACGGGGTCTGAAAGTTGAGAAAACATGTGTGAACTCTTTAATGTGTTTGTTTGTATCTTCACCTGCCAAACCATGAAACATTGGAAACAAATGAATCATGTTAGGTTTCATTTCAAAATCATTTTGTAACAGTGGTATGGCAAGTTGATTGTTTTGATTAAGGAATTGTGGTGCACAGAGGTCTCCAAGTGTTTGGTTTTGATTATCAGCCAGGATGACAGGCTCAGAGTGAACACTTGAAGTTTCACTTGAGTCTTCAAGGGGAACTTCCTCAAATTCAGATTCCAAATTAATGTTTATAAGTCTATTCAACAAGGTTCTTTCAATTTTAGGATCTATGGGTAACAGTTCAGTTTTTGGGGTTCAAGTCATGCAACTTTGAAGAGAAAAGATGAAAAGAGAGAAAAGAAAAGAAAAGAAATGTTGGCGCTACCTCCCCGGAAACGGTGCCATGTTTTGGTACGTGCCTGTCGTGGGGTGTGGCAAAAACTAATATAACCTATGTTAAAATGTATTATATTTGATTACCTAGGTTGTCTCTAGAGAGTAGTGCACAAAAATTAAGTTGTCACCTTAAAATAACAGAAAGAAGTGATGATGTTTTTAGAAATTGATTGATTTTGAAAAGACCAGAGTGAAGGAAAAAGGTTTAAGAAAAGGATTGAGAACAAATTGATAAAATATGTAATTGAAAGTATTATATGAGACGGGTGATTAGGATAGGGTCGGTTCTTCATTTGTAATTCTATCATAGTTTCGATTTATCCAATTCTCTTCTACTAAATCGATAAAAGTGAGATTCCTCAATCAATTCATCTCACTCATTTAGTGAAATAGAAATAGTAAGAATAAACCTCAAAAAAATCTTATCTTGGTCCACTCTCCTTCCAATATGTGATATAGTTGTAGCAAATACCCCCAATTATCTTAGACAATTCCCAATCGGTCTTTGTTTATCCCAAACAATCAAGAATATGAACCACCCCTCTCACACATACCGACGATCGTCAATCACTTAACCACTAAGACCTGATCTATTCCATCGTGTATAGACCAGAACCTAGTGGAGGGAGAAATTTATCATTTACCAAATAAATAGCAATAACAGATTCTAAAATCAAAATACAATCGTACATGATAATAAAAACCGTTAAAGGAAATTGAAATCGATTTCGCAGAAGAGAGAAAGGATTTTAAAACATATAGTGCATGAAATCAAGGGTTACAAAATGGAAAACCTCCCCTTCCCCAATCACACATAATTTTACCCTACCATGGTAAGGGTAATTATGACTAAGGGGAAAGAAGAACACATTACAAGACTAAGAAGTGTAAAAAAAAGAGAAGAAAGAACAGAAATTTGATCCTCCAGAATCTGTCTTCCAGAAGTTTGACTCTGTTCGGCCCATCAGACGGCCGAAAATCACTGAGGTACCTTCTTCTAGAATATGGGAAATGAACTTTTATATCGACACTAAAAATTTGAGAGTCATTGGATATGTTTAAAGAAAGATATAGCCGAATCAATGACCATTACTTTTCTAGCCTCCAAACACTGTTTCACCCACTCCACTTGGACATGCCAACAGAATGCATTAATGAGATCAATAATTTATGAAATTTAATGTGAACCGTACTGTGGAAGTTCTCTATCGACACCAGTTGGAATCACCTCATTATGTGGTCGGATGAAGGAGATATTCCATATTTAATGAAGTGGGGTCCATTCTGCCTTCCAAACTGATTTCTCCACTTGATTGAATTTTCTGCACCATTGGGTTTCGAAATGGCTATTGGTCCAGAAGGAACATTTTAAGCCCACAAGTTTAGGAATCCTACAAAAAACGATTCACTACAATGGGACCCTTATTATAAATGTTATGCCCGAAAAACAGAAGCTATATAAAACTGACAATTTTACAGAATTACCCCATTTTCACATTTAAGCCCAAAATACACCAAAAACACGTAAATGATGCAAATAAACTCACATTGAATAATTGGGAGGGAATAAATCATTGAAAAAAATATAAATAATAATGAAAATTTTAACTCTATCAGTAGTCATGGCACGGGCCCAGGGGATGGGTTGTGACAAATTGCTATCAAAGGAAGGTCTGTTCTACCACAGAACATAGGACACTGATCATTCATTTCTATGATGAAATAGTGTTATGTGTGGTGAGTGTGGTTTTTAGTTCCGAGAGTCCAGTGTTGGTGTGGTGGCTGACGTATCCAAACCTGAGGACCATGAATTCTGATTTTCAACTCAATGCATCGAAGCATTGATTGTGTGTGTGTTTTCAAAAGTTTTCTCTAAGTCATCTCAACTAAGATAGCTCACTAGGTGTAATCTTTTGAACTTGTAGAATCCGTTTCTTTCAGTATTTATCCACGCAGACAGCCAGCTAGAGTTCTGAGAGTCGTACGCACTAACATCCCACCATGCGATGAGACCTCAGTGTTGGGCCCTTTTCTAGTAGAGGCACCAGCGGTAACACTCCCCGTTGGGCCACCGATGCCACCATCCCTAGTAGCAGATGGTGCATGCTGCTTGATCGCGTTGCACGAGTTCCAACACCAGAGGCCACCCAATTTTAGGGGAGAGATGGACCCACAATCTATTGAGGATTGGATGGAGGCTGTGGTGAGAGTCTTCGGACTGGTAGAGACACTGGAAAACCTCATGGGGGTCTTACAGCCAGCCTTCTATAGGCAGCAGTGGGCAGATTATGAAGCTTGATGCTCTAGGTCCACGATGAGACGATTCTTCTCTGGGTAGACTTCGAGAGTGTGTTTCAGGCAGAGTTTGTTCTAGCTACTCTTCACGCAGTGCGCATCCAGGAGCTACTTCTTCTACATATGGGCAGCTTGACTGTAGCTTAGTACTCAGCGAGGTTCACAGACCTCTCACACTACTCCACCGATAAGTTGCGGGACCCATTCTTCAGGTCCTAGACCTTTGAGAAGGGAATTAGTTACGAGATCAGGGTTTCTATAACCTCAATCAGAATCTCGACGCAGGGGGGTGGTAGAGAGAGCCCTTCTAGTGGAGAGATTACTTGTTGAGTAGTCTCCAGAAGTGAGATCCACCACCAGTCGACACATAGTCGAGTCTTCAGCAACAGCCAGCAGACATATGTCATAGAGGTCCAAGTGGAGAAGACCTACAATTGGACGACCGCATGCCTCAGGATCGGTTGTGCAGGCCACCTGAAGTAGAGACATACATTCCAGGAGCGTGCAATGTTACTCATACGGCGGGTAGGGTCACATGGCTCGCGAATGTCTGACCCGCCGTACAGATGATCAGAAGATGGTTGAAGGACTGCCCAGGTAGAGACAGCGATTCGATAAAGGTGGTCTACAGGGTGCATGAGGATGTGGAAGAGGCGAGGATCAAGCAACTGGTGGTGGGAGACGTTTTGAGGTGTTACCACAACCACCACCAGGAGGTCTACCCCGACCGCAGAGAGTAGGTGGACAGGGGGAGCTTAGCTCGAGGTAGCTACGAACTATGATCACAATGCTACATAGATGATTCGAGGTACGATCTGTGTCTAATCCACCATAGATACAATAATTATAGACACATCTTCCAGTCACTCTTTTATTTCCATTTCCCTCGTTTGGAGAACGTAGCTTTTTACGGAGCCATGGGCTCGATCTTTACAGCTAGAGACTCATACAGGAGCGAATTCGATGATTAAGTAGTGGTGCCAACATTGTCATATTACTCTAGGAGGCGAGAGAATAGTATGTGATCTCTTTATAGTGGTGTCGAGGCCTTACGACATCATCAGGGGTATGGAATGGTTATCTACAATCCATGTTCATATTGACTATATTATTCCCAAAGTGTGGTGTGTCCACACGGATGGGACCAGGTTCACCTTCACCGGTGAGAAGGGAGACTTTGCAGCACAAGATTGACTTACTCGAAAGAGAGTGTATCCGATCACTCATCAGTTAGTTAGCTTTACCTTGAAGGCGATCGTTGTGGAGTGTCCGAGCTATCTTGTAGTGGTGGACCAATATGCCGATGTTTTCCCTGATGATGTCCCAGGTCTACCTCCTCACAGAGAGGTGGAATTTTACATTGACTTGTACCCCGAGACGACATCGATATCTACATCAGCATATTATATGGCTCCCGCGGAGCTTCACGAGCTGTGGGTATAGCTAGTGGACTTGTAGGGAAAGGGATTCATCTGGCCCAATTTTTCTCCCTAGGAAGCCCCGATTCTATTTGCCAAGAAGATGGATTGGAGCTTGAGGAATTGTGTTAACTATCAGTGCCTGAACGAGGTGACCGTGAAGAACAAGTACCCACTCCCTAGGATTGAAGATCTCTTTGATTAGTTGAAGAGAGAACAATGGTTATCAAAGATAGAACTTACATCATGTTATCACCAGCTCAGAGTTTGAGACAAGGATGTGTAGTAGACGACCTTCATATGAATGTAGGGCCACAACGAGTTATCAGTTATTCCATTCAGCATAGCCAACGCTTCAGTAGTGTTCATGGGACTCGTGTAGAGGATCTTTTAGCCATACCTCAATCAATTTGTAGATGTCTTCATCGACGACATTCTGATCTACTCGACTACTAAAGAAGAGAATTCCTATCATTTACGGGTAGTACTGGACACACTTCGAGAGAACCGGCATTATGGTAATCTCTCGAAGTTGCGGTTCTGGATCCGAGAGGTTCACTTCCTGGGACATGTCATCTCGAATGCTGGAGTTGTAGTGGATCCAAATAATATTGAGTTGTTACATGTTAGGGAGCCACCGAGGAATGTGATGGAGGAACATAGTTTCTTAAGTTTGGCTGGATACTACTGACGATTTGTTCCAGATTTCTCCAGAGTTGTAGCACCACGTTCAGCCTTGAAGAAGTAGGGGAAACCATTCATGTGGTTGGAGAGATGACAACAAAGCTTTCAAGAGCTGAGGCGGAGGCTGACTAGTGCCCCCATCTTGAGGATTCCATAGGAAGGCGTAGGGTACGTTTTTTACTGAGACGCATCAGGGACCAGACTCGGATGTGTCCTGATGCAGGATAGAGCAATGATCACATATGGCTCTCGAATGTTGATACGACATGAGGTGAACTATGATACCCATAACCTGGAGTGTGCAGTGGTGGTCTTCACCTTGTAGATGTGGCGACACTATCTGATGGGAGATTTATTTACTGTGTACTCTTATAACAAGAGTCTCTGGTATATCTTCTCTTAGAAGGACTGGATCCTGAGACAACAACATTGGATTGAGTTCCTCCAAAACTATGACTTTGAGATAGTCTATACTCCTGGGAAGGGGAATGTTGTTGCAGATTCACTCAGTATGATATCTGGTATACAGCTGCTTGGAAAAGTGACGGAGCAGCTAGCCGCTTTGTGGATATCCATTGTGGATAGAGATAGAGTATATTTTCTATAGTATCTTATAGTCACCCCCACTTCTTTAGTGAGTCTGGGAGGTGCATCATGGGGATGCTGGTTGCGAGACATGACATGCTCAGATATGCATAGGACAGGAACCTGATGGATTTTCTGATGGTGGTGAGCACGTAATCCTCTTCAGAGGACGTACCATGGTACCAGTGTCACTTTAGGAGGAATTATTGATGGATTTCCACACATCCCATATAGAGGTACATCTAGGAGTGGAGATGATTAAATAAGATCTCTGACGACATTATTGGTAGCTGGGAATGAAGAAAGCAATTGCAGAGTTTGTCTCTCGATGCCTCAATTATCAGCAAGTGAAGGAGGAGGATCAGGTACCAGCAGCCTTGGTTCAGACTTTAGTGGTCCTTGAGTGGAAGTGGGATAGTATATCCATGTACTTATTGAGAGGACTTCAATGTACATCCAGAGGACTTGACTCGATTTGGGTGATCGTTAGCTGACTCACAATGTTGGTCCACTTCCTACCTATCAGAGTGCAAGGCTTAGTAAAGAGCATGGGACTCTCTATGTGAAGAATATTGTGCGGCTAAATGGAGTACCCATGAAGATTGCCTCTGATCGTGATACATGTTTTACATCCCAGCTCCGGAAGGGGTTATAGGAGGATTTCTGGATGCATCATTATTTTAACACTGCCTTCCATTCTCATATGGATAGTTAGATTGAGCAGACCATTCAGACCCTAGAGGACATGCTCGATGCTTGTGTCCTAGACTTCAATCACAGCTAGGAGGATCACTTTCTTTTGGTGGAATTTACATACAACAATAGCTATCACTCCACCATTGGGATGGATCCTTTTGAGGCGTTATATGGGTGACCTTTCATATCACCTTTGTGCTCGACTAACCCAGGGGAGTCAACACTTGTGGGATAAGAGATGGTACGGGCTACCATAGAGAAGGTATAGGTCATCAATGAGTGGATGAAGACTGCACATAACAGGCTGAATTCATTTGCCAACAGGAGACCTACACCTCTGGAGTTTGAGGATGATGGCCATGTATTTCTACAGGTCTCACCTCGACAAGGTTTGCAGAGATTTGGCCGAGGCTGCAAGTTATCTCTGAGAATCATCAGACCTTTTGAGGTCCTCAGCTGAGTTGGTGTGGTGGCATACCACTTATCTCTTCCTCCTCTATTGCACCATGTGCACGACTTCTTCTACGTTTACCAGCTAACGATATACGTGCAATGACCCTTCCCACATCATCGACCATGGCGAGATAGACATCGATGATGGGGTGACTTTTACGAAGGTTATAATAGAGATTGAGGATCGACAGGAGTAGGTCCTTCATGGATGGTTGATACCTCTAGTGTGAGTTCGCTGGCAACATGGGAACCTCTAGGAGGGAACATGGGAGCGGGAGGTTCAGATGTGTGCTCAGTACCCCCACTTGTTTTCCTAGTTGAGTTGTGGCTTACGGGGACATAGAGCCCTGGGGTGGGGAGAATGTAAAGTCCCAGAATTTCTATGTAATTATTTTTAATTAAATCGGAATTTTATGAGGCCGAGAAAATTAACGACGCGTGATTCCGAGACCCGGTGTGCTCAGAATCTATTTCTGAAGTTTTGTTTGGGTACGTTCTGTAAAAAATGAGTGGGTTTTTTTATCTTTTGAACCAGTGCACGGAATTGAAATCTGAGGACACCGTTGAACTTGTAGTGCTGGTATTTTCTTAAGAAGACTTTCACCTCGACGATAGTTGGTTGATGGTAAAAGTTAGTTTTTGGGTTTTTCATGGAAATAATAGAATAAAATAAATGCACGTTTTATTATATTTTATCTATTATAACCACCCATTTGGAAGTTATTGGTGGGGACCACCAATCCTTAACCTCCCAAGAGAGGTTATGGTGGTGGATCCCACCCGAACCAAACCTCCCATGAGAGGTTACGGTGTGGGGACCACCCGGGACTAAACCCCCCATTTAATTGAGGAAACCCTCTCAACTCCCTCATAAATGAGGGAGAGTCTCTTAACCTCCCTTAACTTAATGGTGCCACCACCCCCCACTTTTAATGGTGTCAACCGTCCCCCATTAATTAATTGAGACATCTCGTTGAATTAGATGCTATAATTTAAATTTTGAGCCCATCAATCTAAATAATAGATAATCTATTATTTGGAGGGTCTATCTATTCATTTGTTGGAAAAATGTTGGAAAAGGAGGATTAAAGCTATTGGGAGAAGACAATCCAATGAAGAATTCTTCCTCCACGATGAATGCCACAACGATGTAGAACTTCGATCTCGACTTCGACTTACTTTCATGGAGGTTCCTTCGACGTAGGACATGTTCATCTACAACGAATCAACGTTAGACTTTTTGAACCAATGTCAACCAACTTTGAACAATTAGAGATTTTATTTAAGTATGATATAATTCCCTTGATTATTTCATTCTAAAAAAATGAACGCATACCAACTTATTATGAAGTTGATCAGTGGCTGTTTTTTCTTACGAGTTGGGAATATATTGTTAAAGAGGGATTATGGGAATTGATGTTTTTATGATATCTTCCATGCTCGTTCATTGTTTATGTTCTTGATGAACTGATTGAAACCACCGCCAAGGAGAAGGGTGTAGGCCAAACAAACATGGCCTGACCCCCTGCTGATCTTCCTTTTGGTGTTCTCTGAAACTGCGATGAAGGCGACGTAGGTGAGGAAGGAAATGGGCATGCTACCCGCGACCTCCACAACCAGCACCAACCCATGATGCTTTGGTGCCCCGACCAAATCGGCTCTGCCACGACGGGCCGAACCTCACTGCCTGCTGGCTTCTGAGCTTCCGGCCACGCCCCGCCATCCGAGCCACCCTCCAGACCAACCCGTCCTCTGCCTGCCCCTCGCAGTGCCCCAGCCGAGCCGGCCTCCACGCGCCCCTCATGACGCCCCAGCTGTGCCTGCCTCGGCGTGCCCCTCGCAGCGCCCCGACCGAGCCGTCCTCTGCCAGCCCCTCGTGGAACCCTAGACAAGACGGCCTCCACGTGCCCCTCGTGTTGCCCTTGCCGAGCCGGAATTCGCGTGCCCCTCATGATTCCCCGGCAGAGAAGGCCTCCGTGCGCCTCTCGAGGCACCCCGACCGAACTGGCCCACACCCTCATGACGCCGCATCCGAACTGGCACCCGCGCTCACGGCGCCCTCCGGGCCGCGCCACACCCTTGTGGAACCCTCCAAGATGAACCAGCATTGCGCCGACCCATGGCCGGTCCGCGCCATTACGACCGGTCCGCGCCCTCGTGGCCCTCTGCGACCACTTGCAGCAAACTAGGCTAAGCCCTGGGGGCTGGGCCGATCCAAACGGGCTGGCCTACCCAACGGGTCGGGCCATACCCAATGGGTCAGGTTGGGTCGACCAAGATTGGGTCGGCCCAAATTTGGTCGGGCCGGGTCAGTTCGACCGGGTCGGACTGGGCATGGGGCCACTATGACCCTTTTCTTTTTTTGGCCATATCTTTGGCACGAGACATCCGTTTGACGAACCGTAAGTGGTGCTGGTAATCTTATAACATGATGGTCCCTTGAGTATAACCCACTAGAGTTTGGGGTATAGTTTAGATATGGTCAGTTTTGATCATGCACAAATCCAATTGGGCCCCTGGGACTAAAAGGCTAATAACTCACAGATCGTGCGTCCGATTGATGCATTGTCTATTTTGTTGAGGCCCCTATGATATGGCCGACATTTGAGATACTTCTTTGAGGGACTTCGTGATATTTGGAGAATCGAACAGGATCTTGTGGAGTGGATCCTTCCAGTGACGAGCGAGTAGAGTGTAGATACCTTGTAGCTGGCTAAGACCTGACGACCATTGACCGTTTGACTCGGAGAGACTCTACTAGCTCAGTGGGGAGAACCTGGTTGTGGAAGAAGACAAACGGTGGAAGAGCACGATATATGTGACGTAGAAGACCCACGGTACTCAACATGAGAATTACCTCTATAGGCTACGAGGGGGAGTGCTTGGGTGTGGCGGCAGACCATCGGTGAGGAGCGCCTGGTAGTGGCAGCAAACACACGGTACTGGGCAGGAGGATTACCTATGTAGTCCAAGGTTAGTGCAAAGCATGTTTGGTGTCATGGCAGGCCCACTGTACTCGATAGAGGAGGAGTTCTCCAGTATCCATGGTATCGTTGATGTGATTAAAAATCTTGGATGATATGAGTCAGTACTTTTGTGTATTACTCGTGATTGTGATGGATCACGTGATAACTTAGGTATATGTATGGGCATATACCTATGTAAGGATATCCTTTACTTTCATTCTTGGTGATTTATTTTATATGGATTTTGTGAGACCTTGAGGGTCTCAGAGTCCCTACTGAGTATCGTTATACTCACCCCTGCATGGGTTATGCCCGCACCTTGTTGTGTTGGTCATAGATGATGGAAAACACTGACTAAGGTTGATAGTACCAGGAATGGTTGGTACCCGGAGGTGGACCTTACAGTGAGTCGGTACGTGGAGGAGACTGACGGGCGTGGAGTGATGAAGAGGCTATCTTTACCTACCCTTCAGGTAGGAATCCCCGAGGACGACCTAGTAGCTATTTTTCCTTTATTCAGTTGTAATTGTACTTCAGTTCCTTGTACTTTACAGTTGGCCTTGTATTTCCGGCCCCTTTTACAATTCAGAAAACTTTTGTAATACAGATTACATAGTGGTATATATCTATTTGTTTGCTCTGTCGTGTGCATTTACAGGTTATAAAGGCAATGCCTCGCCAGTTTTAGGGAATTACGCCTTTGGTGCTAGTCGCCAACCCATGGCCTATGGAAGGCAGTCTTGGGGTAGTCACGACACGGCCCCCGGGGTATGAGTCATGACTAGAAACATTCATTATTCCCACCACCTCATGTCTTATAATATTTAAGGGTGTCCATCATCACATTCTACGTGGAAAACCACTCAGCATTGACTACTCAAAAACCTAATTCCAAGTCCTAGAGGAGGAGATATAGATGGCGTAAGATCCCCAAAGGATCTCATAGTAGTAATCAGCATCTAGTCTATATAAGTTGCAACCCATGTAGGGGTACACTGTGGGTAGAGGAGGTACAGACCATGTCCTTTATCTCTCAACCAATGGCCTTGTTTCTCTTCTACATAGACTGGCCACCCCCCACAAGCCTCGTATCCTATACTACCTATCATGTTTGAAAAAATGGACACCTACCTATATAGTTTTCCAGTGTGTATGTACTAGACCCCATATCCATGTACTGAACCCCATGTCCAAGTATCTTGGCCATGTGTATGGATAGGTCCATGGTTTTTTACATGCATATCCAAATCCTTGCCTAATGATCACATGGTTTATGTCACTACATGGCATGTAACATCCATACAAGGAATCTAGTCCCAAAAGATCATCTTCTCTATATGGGAAGATCTAGAAGACATGATTCCCTAAAAAACAAGTCATTTTTATGGTAATTCCGTTTTGGAATTACCTAAAATGTTCCTCGATTCACCCCTTCCATCCACAAATCTAATAGATCTACCTGACAAGGATCAATAGAAATTTCAATAGGGTAGTAGAGACCTATAAAAATGTAAAAATGGATCTATATCCAAACTCTAATCCTCCACCCCCAGTGGAGTAATTTATAAGATTCACATGAAGATGGGTTCTTAAATCACATTGGTTCTTGATTTGAAGATGATATTCATCAAAAAACATGGATAAACATAACAATGTTTGATCATTTAGTAGTGGTTCATCATCACCAAGGGGATAAGAGGAGAGACACATCTCTACTTGTTTGGGTTGATGTGCGTTTAAGGATTATAGGTGGGGAGAAATAGGTTTCATATAATTATACCAATTAATTATTCCCTCAACACAACGTCACCCAAAACAGTATCCAAATGAAACTCCCAGAGCGAATAATCATAGGTCACATCTAGGATAAAAACATCATTCCAGCCTCAACCACAATCTCAAAAATAAATTCTGAGATTCCAAACAGGTGTTATTTATGGTTCAAATGAAACTTCCTTCACACAAAAAAATATTTTTAATATTTTTAATATCACCGTACTGAGGAACCAAAGGCCACAGATTCATATACTGACTCAACACCCAGCCCAAGGAATATTCTATAAAATATTCTAAAGCCTTTGGATTCAAAATTCATTTCATTACTGAACTCTTCACCATCAAAAAAAAAATTTAATATGCTAATATGATGTTTTAGAATGTTGTAAATCATATTGTGTCACCCAAAATAAGTCACTAAATACACAAGGCTTTAATGTTCTCTAATACAAAAAATAATATGTGAAATTTACTTTAAGACTTTTTATAATACTATAAAATATCATTTTCTATTTCAAAATTTCAATTTTCCATTTAAAAACCATAATGGGGTTTCAATAAAAAAACACGAATATTGATGATGAAACCACAGATTTTCCAAAAGTAATTGAATAAATGTTTTACAAAACAAAGATTTGATATTAATTTAATGTTCCATTTTACTATAAATTTTCAAAATTAAATTAAAAAATTTATTTTTCATGAATGTCCATCAATTTTATGACAAACACTCAATTCAATAGAAATGGGGGTTTTCATAAATTTCCGTCAGATAAATTTATGCCATTAAATTATTAAAGTTAATTGATTTAATTTAAATTAAAAAGAATAAATTAAATTAAATAATTGAACTCTCACCAATTTCATATTCCAGGACAAAAACACAATTTTTTTCATACCCCAATTCATTAGAATTTTATTTTATTCCAATGGGAAATTGATATCTACATAGTCCAAATCAAAAAAACATCATTAAAATTCTAAAAATGGTAATTCAAAAAAATTTATTATGGTCAGTATAAATATAGAATCACAACGCAACCACCCACCTCAGAGCTGCTCGATCTCAAAGCATCCAACACTTATTAGTATTTTATGATGAAGAAACACAATTATGGGATCCATGGAAATGATGATAGAAACCAATCTTTATAACCCAAAAACTATTTTTATTAGATCCACAATTACAAAATGATCCACGGTAACCTAATTATGGAGATAGATCACGAGATATCGATAACGAGAGGAAAAAACTAACTGAGAGGATGTTGGAGGCCATTCATCTAGCTTTATATATCTTCATGGGGGGAATGAGGGGAAATGAACTCTCCTTAGGAGATCTAATGAAGGTAAAATTATTTTATGATGTATAAGGTCTATATAAAATGAAAAATAGGGTTCGGGAAATTTTAACAAATAATAAGATCTCTAAAAATCTTATCTCAATTATTTCATAGGAAGCAACTCAATGTTTGGATAAATTGTTCTTAGTTTATGTGCCCATTATAATTGGTTAACATAGTTTCTCTAATGGGTTCGTAATACTTGACTAACCATTTGCATGTTGTGTGGATCTCTCTTCCAAAAATACCAATTTCATGCATGATAGGGCACACAGTTTATCAAGATGTTTGTAAAACATGCGCAAACTGCACACTTTCTGAGAAAGTTTAAAAAAAATTAAAATTTTACCCGAAGATAACCTAAATGAAATCCAACCAAAGATCAAAAAAATGAGGGTATATGATTATCTAAAAATTTAACAAGATATTACATATTTCTAGTGGAATGTTATGAATTTTTTGATATGACTTAAAAAAAAGTTATATTTTAGTGATGAAATTATTCGGTGAAGAAATATAGATTTTGTTCCTTGTATAAGAAAAAACGTACTAGTTCATTTGAATGGTTATATAATTTTTAAGGAACTGTAATGAATTTTTATTAATGGTTTATGATTTTATTTGGATGTTAAGTGAGTTTATAATGATCAATATCTATTTTATATGTATTTTATGATAGTTTGAAAGGATATGTACTAGTTCATAAAAATTTATTCCTACCTCATTCTGATTGTTGTTATGCTTTTAAGGACCATGAATTACATCTTATGAATAATTATTTACTTATATATTCCTTGGATTTTGGGGACAATTTCATACCTATTATATATTATTTCATTGGTTCTTGAAATTAACCATGGTAGAGTGACTCTATTATTATAATAAACTAGTTCATCAACTGGGTATTGAATATTTTCAGTCAACTAACATGAAAATTTTAATGTTTTTTGGTTACTACGATTATTTTACTTGCTGAATCATCTATCTTAATTATGTAACAGGGTAATTTTACTCATTATTTATAAAATATTAGATTAAAGTTTGGATTTATGCAATTTTTGTACAAATTTAAACAAGATTACAGGTACTCCATTTATTTAATGTTTATCATGTAAATTACAAGAAAATGATAATGGTGATCACTAAATGAGGTCTTCAAATGTTCATGTGGTTTAGTGTTGTGAAGCATTATATTTCAATAATCACCTGAAAATATTCTAATGATTAATGTTGAGTTATCTATATTTTAAATATCAGAGACTAAAATTTCAGTAATTATTTCACAATGATGAGTTTTTACTTACTTCATGAAGGATTTAGATAACATGAAGTAATGCAATTTTAGTGATATTATGATTATTTCATGATATAGTACATTTAAAATTTTCAAATTCATCACTTTTTTAATTAATTTTGATTATTATCATATTTTATGTATTTTATATTTTGAAATATTTTCATTATATTAAAATATAAGAAATATTTATATTCATATTTTTTCAATTTTTTCATATTAATTATTTAATATAGAATTTAATATTTATTTATTACAGGAGAACAAAATCATGAACTATTGAATGGGGAATAAAACTAATTAATGTTTAATTTGATTAACTGAAACCAATGTAAATATATATTATGATTACACTTTTTTTCTCAAATTAATAATATTAAATATCACAAATTTATTCTTCTTCTATATGACATTGTATGTGAGAATTTACTATGGATTCTCTTCCCAAAATGAGTTTTGATATGTTCTTTACTATGATAAGAACCTAGAAGTTCTATGAATGTACTATTAAATATATATTCAATAGACATATGATAATATTTAAAGGGATGCATATTCTATATTCTTATAGATTTTTGGAGATCATAAGACAATGATACATTTTATCATGATGTTCAACCATGGTAATCTCTACCAATGTGATTATTTGAAAATGACTCACTGGTATAAAATAAATATTTATATGTGTAATTATCCATTCCTATACAGGAACATGTGTCTTCATCCTATGAGTTAATGATTAATATTAATTTATGTCATCAATAATTTAATTTAATATCTTATTGGAAACTAAGAATAAATATTCTCTTGGTGAGGTATGATTTTCCGGGGGAATCATGGATGATATTACATTAATTTAGATTCTAAAAATGTATTTTCTACATTCAACTATTTACTAAAATATAAAATATTTCAGACCATTGACATGTATATAAATTGTGATTATGATTATTGAAGTGGAATTATTTTTGTAAGTTCATATTTCAATGTCAAATAAAGTGACAGTGATCACCATAATTGATGACCACAGTATATAACATACATGACATCGAGGAAAAATGATTATATTACAGTCTTATTTTATTAATGTTTATTATTTTTATGATATTTATCTTCTTCCAATTTGAGTTTCTCTACACTTTGAGTGATGCTAACATTATAATTTAGTAAAATCAACCAAATTCCCTAGATAAATAGATCGATAGGGAAAAAATATGAGTTTCTAGAACCTCAATAAAATTTTATAATAATTTAAAATTTATAACAAATATTCATAGCTTATGTTATTTTATAATTATTAATTTTTGGTTGATCATGAATACTAATCCACCAGTTATTCGAAAGAATATTTATGTTTATAATATTTACAATATGATTATTTTATATTTTAGTAAATATAATCATTTATTTATTTATGAATGAATAATTAATGGATATTTTTTAATATTAACTAATATTCATTAGAAAGGGTTCTACAAATATCATTGAAGAATCATAAACCGAGTTATGAGTCAATCTTGGAATGATATGGAAATATTATTTCATGATGTTGTTAATCAATATGTTTTTCACATATATTTTTAATAATAAAATAAATTATTATATTTATATAAGGTTGACATGTAATCAAGATATTTATCATGGGATTTTATGAAATTTTAAATCTTAAGCCGACTCTATAAATAACATGTTATATAATTTCTTAGGTTTAATTATATGATTAAAAATGTTCCAGATAATGAATTCTAGTGATAATACAATAATTTTCCAGATAGATAAATTTATACAAAGATCTCACGATTATAGAGTCATTATATTACCCACCCCATTTAAATGTAATGAAAATAAAAATAGAACATATAGTTTTTATAGATTTATGTAGTATTCAATAAAAAATTACACTTGGGCCAATATCTTCTTCTCTTCAACTAGATGATTTTTTAGAATGCTTAGAGGATCATGGATCATGTGTGTACCACAATAAGAGGGATTCTGCACGTTCATCCCATGGGGATATAATTCTATAACACGAGGAGTTAAATTTAATATTTAATGAGGAATGAATTCAAACCAGATCCACTTCTTAATATATGAAAAATATTTATAATTTTTAATTGAAAATTCCTTATATTAGTACATAGGATGATATATTATTATTTCAATCATGAATTAAATTGACAGTTGAGTTTTGCGAATGATTCGAATAAATTATACTAGTCTTCAATATAGGATATGTCACTGAAATGGACATTATTCATGAAAATAGAAAATAATGTAAATTAAAACAGATCCTTAAGCCAGAGTTTATTTAAAAATATAAAAATATAAAATAACATTGTATTTTAGTGAAAAAATTAAAAGATTTATATAGATAATATAACCATTAACTAATAATTTAGTTTCAGTGTATAATCAACAATTTCATATATATTCCAAATAATTATCATATGTTTAAGAACCTTATTAGGTGAGTATATTTATATCAAAATATTTGTAAGTCTAGATTGAATGATTTTCATAATTTTTTGTAAATACAAAGATTCAAAATTTATATTTCTTAAACTTTTAAAAAAAATGTAATTATTGATAGTTTGTATGAATTTAACACCTTGAAAAGTTATAAATTTCATTTAAAATAAATAGAATTTCTTTCATATCAAATATTTCATGAAAAAAAAACATTACATTAAATTAAATATAAATTAAAATATTATCATCAACCATCAATTATACATGTGAGTATGATTATGACTATTTATAATTTTAAAATTGACGGGATACACTTCAATTAAATTAGTTAATTAGTTATCAATTTATTTGAAATACTAGTAATCATCATTTGAAAATAAAGGAGTCATTTTTTTAGAAAAACTGATATTTTGTGCATAATTTATTTTTATCCTAATAAATAAATTGATCTATATTAGAGAATAAATTTAATGAAATTTATATGTTATATATTCGAATTATTTTTTAATAATTCATCTTATGTATTCTATTATTCATAGGATAATGATAAATCATATTTTAGGATTAGAATTGTATTATTATAAAAATTGATGTTCATCGTATTTTTAACCCTTATAATAAAAATTACTCATTACATTAATTAGTATTGAATTAGATTATATTAAATACATAATTATAATATTTTTTTTCCAAATTTGGTAAATATGACCAATTTTTATCAATATGAAGTGTAACTATTTTAAAATATATCACCTCTTTAATGAGATAATTGGGATACTCTATGAAAAAACTATGTGATAAGGCCTCAGATTTGTATTCTTATTCTAATTTGATGAATATATTTTGAAATTAATCACCTACTTCTAAATTTTCATTTCTATAATTGAAACGGTTCAATGAAAATGTCTTATATAGTATACAAATGATAAAAAAAATATAAAATTTTACTATATTTGTTTTCATAGTGTCTTATGAGTAAACAAAGAGACAATAAAATGTTATAAATAAATATAATTCTGAATATTATAATCAATTAAATTATTTTACTAATTGATTTTTTTTAAATTGTTATTATATAATGACCATAAGTTTTTATGGAGCATTGATGCACTATTTCACCAAAAATTAAAATAAATAAATTATGACATAAAAAATATTAAATGGTGTATAATTTGAATGAGTTAATGTCAAAAAAAAATATTTAGATCTATATGGAATTTTAAGGAGGATTGAATCAATTATATTATAATTACTTCTTTTTATTAATTCATTTAATGTCAAATAAAATTAATAGACATAAAATTGACATAAAATATAATTTTATAATAAATTATATTTTATTCAATAATATAATTTACAAAAATATCCTTGATTAAATAAAATTAATACGATTTGTTTTTAAATACTAAACATAGTCTATTTATGGGGATTTTATCTTCTTATAGTTCCATTATTAACACTAAAATGATATAAAACATTAATATTATGCTTATTATCAAAAGGGTTAATGAAGGGTTAAAAAAGAAAGAGGTAAAAATATGATCCAATTTTGTTGAAATTTTATTTGATGAGATTATTTTTACACATACATGAAAAATCATTGAATCTTGTTATTTTTTATCAATTAAATCCTTAATTTTATATTATATTAATTTAATATTTTTTGAAATTTCTTTAGTGCCCCTTAGATCAATTATAAAAAGGAACCCATACTTCCCCATCATCACACCCCAATGATCCATATAGATT
Source organism: Viscum album (assembly GCA_963277665.1). Classification (NCBI taxonomy): domain Eukaryota; kingdom Viridiplantae; phylum Streptophyta; class Magnoliopsida; order Santalales; family Viscaceae; genus Viscum; species Viscum album. The sequence goes on from OY728133.1 coordinate 1,061,534,785, forward strand.
TAAAATATTTATTGAAAATTCTATTTTAAACATCCATACTCACATAATAGTGGTTTAGGTATTCTTAAATGTGTAACTCTATATCCCTTTAGAGAATATGTAAAGGTGTCATTCCATAAAGGTGGTAATCACCTTAACTGATTACAGTCCTTTAAATTATTCTTGTACCATATTTAAATATATCATAATTTTTTTAAAATAATAATTTTAATATAAAATATTTAATTAACTCTTATTATGATTATGAAAATATAATTACAATCCCTCTTTCCCTTCAACTCGGAGGTGAACGTATCACTCATGTGTACATACGACTTCATCTCTCTTCATTGCGATAAAAATCATTTTTCATCACTAAAAATTATGTATGGTTACATTCATAAGAATAATATTTATATACGATAATTATGAAAATTTTTATTTTAATTGTAATATAATGTCTATGTTTTTACTGTCAAATTTTTTGGGAAACCATAACACCTCTCATTCATAAATGTGGACTACCACCTCTATTAAGTGATGTGATTTTATGTTCATATAAATTTTACATGATTGAAAATAAAGATATATTATATAAATATAAATGATATATATAATATAATAACAAAAATTTATAGTTGGATTAATTATTACATTTATTTTTTTCCCTTTCATCCGAAAAATGTGATTGTTGCTAGTTCGTTCGTAATGCCTAACGACTCAACGAATTGTCTAATTCATTGATTTGTCCATAACATGAAAGGATCACTATATATATAATATCCATTATATTGTTTAAATTATTAACATTATGGATATGATGGACCTATGATCATTTTATATTGACCAAAAAAACAAGAAGAAAACATATAAGAAATGAAATGGAATTATCATAAGGAATTGAGATTTTAATAATGAATTTTTAATAAAAGGTTGATAAAAGGGTGAAATAAAAATATGTTTTATTTGATATATATTAGTGTGTGTTTATTTTTTTGTAATATATTTATAAAAAACCATCATTAATTATATCATATTTTTGAAAACATACAAAGGAAGTTAGATATGAGGTCTAGTGTTTTATTTTACAATCTCATTATTTATAGAGATTCATTTTTATTAAGGATTGATGATGAAATATAATGGTCTTCTTTAAAGGTTCTCATGTTTTTTATTCCCCTCCATTGATATATTTTATTTACATGGTTTCCTTTCATATTCCCCAGTTTGTGTACTAATGATATCAGAAATATAACATAAAAATCGATTTCATTTATCACTTTAATCAAAAAACTTGTTTCTTTCAAATATATGTTTTCTAAAAATGCTTTAGGGCTGTTTTTTATTATTTTAAAATAATTATTTAAATTTATTTTTTCCCATTGTAAAATATTTAAATAATGTATTAAAATTAAAATTATTTGATCATTTTTCCGAATTGGTACTTTTTAATTTTTTTAAAAAGTGTAAATGGAATGTTTTATTTTAACACATATTGAATTAATTGAATTTACAACTTTCGTGACCAATTTGTTTTTTGAATATCCATTTTCAAGTACAAAGGGTTATTTTAAAACACATTATTTTCCATATTAATTATGAAGGTTTTTATTTCATTTAGTGATTTCATAATGTCCATGTTATTTTCCTCAATTAATTTTTAATGATATATTTATGATATGTTTATTCATCAATAAAAAAAATATTTTTATGTAAATTATTTATTACTGAGATTATGATCCAAGGGCAACATCCTTATTCTTAATATAGATGTTTATGATTATGATGACATGATTTTTAAGCAACACCTTCTATTCACACAGGATATGCAATGAGAGATGATGAAATGTTCATTAAACCCATTTCATTTCAATAGGTTATGAAATGATAAAATGTTTTGAAGATAAAATTTTCCATCTTAAATAATATGATAAATATTTTATGATCTTGAAATATTTATAATTTTCATTATGTGATAGGTCATAATTATATATCTTTATCTATTGTTTTTTGGTAATGATTGTTATCTCTTGGGATAAGCACGAATTGAATGGTTGTGAACATAGTTCATTAAGGGAACACATCTATTAAAATATTCCTAGGAGTGAACCATTAATACTTTGATGTATTGGTAATTCAACTAATTATTTTATTATATTATTGGAAAATGGCCTTCGAGACTACAGAAATGATTTTCAATTTATAAGTTTATTCCAAAAAATAAGGTATTATGCTTATATTATGCTCTCATGGATATAATTATTTTATATAATTGTGATTTATATATTATTAATTTCCAATAAGAATTATATATCTCATGTTTAAAATATATGACATGAAATATATGGATTTAAAATATTAATTTCAGGTGTTCAAACACATTATCTCGTTTCATGATTTTAATATTATATATATCTCCCCCTTTTTCCATTTTGAGAATCTAACCTCACACCTTGTTATGGTTTATTTTTGAAGGTTATGGAAAATATTTTTTATATTATATGTCTAATAATGTTGATAATTAAAAATATATAACTATGATACAATGTATAAAGATTTTAAAAAAGTTGTATTTCATTTTCTAAAAGATACTAGACAAACACGACTATGTAATTAATTATCATGTTATTTAATTAATATTAAACAATTTATATGTATTAACTACGTATGAAAATTATGGGTCGCTATATTTTTTATCATAAAAAGGATTAGTTAACCATTTTAAACATGTATGATTAAACATTAGAGAGAACCATTGGGATAAGCCTATGAATTGTATAAAATATTAATGATTTCATAATAATCATTAATGACCAAGATTTCTCCAAAATCATCATGGGAAAGTGTGTCAAAATTTATAATTCCTATAAATTTTTTTCTGATGACTGTTTTGTTTCCCAATATGATTATAATTGATCACATGATTGTTTTCATATTTAGTTACCGGATTTATCCAAAAGGATTATACTACTATTGAATGTTATGAAAAAATAAATGATTTTACCCATGATAAAGTGAGTGTTATGGGAGATAAAATAAAAAATATCATCACAATTCTTATAATACTATCCCAATATATGAATGACCCTAAGCTTCCAAATTAAAAATGGAGGGAAATATTCAATTAATTATTTTAAGAAAAAATGTCTCCCTACATTTAGTGTGCCTACTAATCTACTAGTCACTATAAAGTGTATCAGTACCCATAAAAGCATATTTTTCATTCATTTTTGTTTGATATAAGATAATATTACTTTTAATATTTATCATCTAGATGTAATATTAAATTTATACTAGTCTCCTATCATGAAAGTTTCAAAACATTAATAAATTGAATCTATAAAGTGGGATGAGATTTATAAATTATATCTCAATAAGTATGTACCTTATATTATTCATAGAATTTTTTATGGGATTAATTTATATAAAATATAATTATGAATAATATATTACTACCAATGAGAAAATGTTTTACATGGCTTGAGAAATATGATTGGGTAATTTCCATCCAACCTGAATGCATGGTTGGTTTTTTTCAATGGATTAAAACCAATTATCTGAAGGGTGATATACATATGGGACTTCAGTATCAATGAAAAAATATTTTGAGGTAATATAAAGGTGGAAACGGAGATACATGTTACCCTTACACCTTATTAATTTTACATTATAAAAATGGAATTCAATGGAAATTTCCAAAAAAACATATAGGTTAGAAGTGGAGATTTTTATTGTGATCAAAATGAGTATGGGAAAATGGGGGAAATTATCTGAAGGTAACCAGTAAATGATTCAAGTGTGGAAAGTTCATTAAATAGTAAATATTATTTCAATGTGATGGGAATATTTTATCTAATAATGTGAATAGATTGAATGCACTAAAAAAATCAACCAACCACACTAAAATATTTTAAATTAATGGGGAGAGCTCTCATCACGCACTCTCGGCTGATAGAAAACCCTAGATCGTGATCTTTCTTCTTGAATTTGTGCTTCTCTGTTTGATCTTATAGCTTTGGAAAGCTTCGATCCTTCTCGGGAGACCAGATCTGGGGGACACGAGCTGGTCTACAAATCCTCTAATGCATCCAATCCTCCGCAACAGAAACTGGCACTTGAGGGGGCTTCAAAGGGAATCTTTATTGTGGAAGTGATTAAAGAACTAGAGCATGATCATCGCATGAGAGAATCTGTTGAGGTTGTTCAGAATAACCCTTACTTTTCTCATTTCAAGGATTCACATGCAGGGATTAAGAAGAAGGGTTCGGTTGCACACGTCAATGCTGACGCTGATGCAGTGGCTGAGATATTGAAGTTACGGGATCATTCTATCATCGCAAGGATGATCTTGCCGAAGGGCTCACAACCCTAGAAGTTAGACTATCTCAAGTCACAAATAGCTTATATCTAGGGCTTTGATGCCTGTAAATGCATCTCAAATGGTAAGGGTTTTTACCATTTGCTTTTTCCTTCATTGGATCTTAAATTGAGAGCCTGGGGGTTTGTCTTCATCTCATTCAAGCCTGGGGCTTTACAGATTCGCAAGTGGGATAGATCATTTAATCCTTTAGAGATGGGTAACTCTGTTTCACAAGTCTGGATCAAAATTTTTGGTTTAAACTGGATCCTATGGCATCTGAGGATCCTATATGACATTTCGATGGCTATAGGAGTGCCCATTATAATGGATAAAGAAACTGAATTGGCCAGATAAGGGAATTTTGCCAGATGTTTAGTTGAGGTGGATCTTTCATCTACATTAATTGATAAAATCTGTTTATCTACTGATGAGGACGAAATAAGTTTGATAATTGAGTATGAAACCTTACCTAGATATTGTTTTGATTGTAAAGTTTTAGGGCATGACTCCTATAACTGCAGGAAGAGTCTCATTTTCTCAAATTGTTCTATAAAGGGGCATGATGTTAAATCATGCCCAAACTGAAAAACATGATACATGAATAGAAAAGGGCTCCATTACCAACGAAATCTTCTGAATTGATTGTTCAAAATTGCTCCACAGTGTCACCTCCTAAAAAATCTTGGGCTACCATTGTGGAGGAAGGACAATCTGGGCTCCCAGCCTTGCAACCATACTGTACTGGTAATGTGGTCTCTATGGAAAAACCTCTAAATGAAAACTTTGATAAAGTGCATACACATGTTTCTGAACCTGCTTCTAAAATTGGTGTTGACTCTGATTCAATAATTTTAGAACAACCTACTTTGGCTGACCTATTCCAGGTTTCTTCTCTGTCTAGTACCTCTTTTACTGATGCTATTGATAAAACATCTTTTGAATCTCCAAATGTTATATATGTTGTTAATCATGCCCCTGTTGAATGAGCAGACCAGTCTCCTGCTTTGACTATTCTGGACAAGAATACAGTCCAGATCATTGCTACATTGGTGGAAGCTCTTGTATTGAATGTCCTCACAAAAATATGCTCTGATTATCTTGACTCTCACCATGGGGAGGCTGGAAGGACTGTTAATACTTTTATGAATGCTCGGCTGGAGTCACCTGTTATGGCTCGAACCCCAGAAATGTTGATGAAAAATCATGATGTGAAGGTGAGTAAGGAATCAAGAGCTCCTATTTTACAAGAAACTGTTTGTGTGCAGGAAGCTTCAAGAAAAGAAGATCAGAAGAAGAAGGGCATTGATGATGAATGGAATCATGATAGAACCCGAAGCCAAAAGAAAAGAGAAAGGAAATAACAAATGAATAAGAAGGAAGAGGCTCAAGAGGACGACTCTGATGAAGATGTAGAATCGCTTCTAAAACAAACCAATGAGATACGTGAAGCCTATCATGGAGGAAGAGGAAGAAGACGTATTAGCGCCATGCTTTGGAATGAGATGTGGGATAAAGAATGTATCATCGGGGACAAGCTGAGGAAAAAGATTGGCCTCCATGATAAAGGGAGATAAGTTTTTTCTGTTCTCATTCCCTTCTTTGTACATCTTTTGACTTTCTTTTTCAATAATAATCAAGGGATTTTCCCTTTAAGAAAAATATTCAACATACCACTGTATTATATCTAAATTATTTTCAATGGATATAAATATATTTCCATAAAAATAATGTTTAATTATAATCGAAAACCCTAAATGTTTTGACAATCACATCTCGAGTATATGATTCATTTATAGTTAATGACTGTGAGAATACACTTCCTAGAATTCTAGTTATTCTTCCTCTAATTGAATTCAATGTTTTTTGGGAACGTATTGGATTTTTATATATAAAAATCACATGAATATACAATGAAGTGATGATACATTTCATTTAATGAACTAACATATGTTATTTTTTTAGTTTTATGATATAAATGATCTTCTAATTAAAATTTCATCAATTTTATGGGTAATTATTCCTATTCAAATGAATTACATATCTCATATGGTTGAGGAAAAAATAAATATTTAAAATATGTTTATTTTGTAGAAAATTATATACATATTTTGATAATAGTTTTATGGTCTTTCCCTTAATATTTAAGTGTATTTTTAATATAACTTTTACCTAGTGCTACACATATATTCAGTACTCTATATAGAATATCCTTGGTTGAGATGCATGATTTGTAGAAGGAACTCTAGGATAATCTTCACAATATATTTATTTGGAATTTTCATCACCTTATGATGCACTAATTGAACATTTTATGACGAAGGAAGGATAGATGTGATTCTAAATTGATTACCAAGAATATATAAAAACTAAATATTAAGAAAAATTATCCTTTATTCTATATTAACGAATATTTGGATATACTTCATTGACCTAAATGATTTTTAAAATTGATCTTATTTTAATATATTACCAATTTAATATCATGGTGGTTAAACCTAACACAAAAATCATTCAAGGTATGTATATAATTATAAATCCATTTACTTAACGTAGAATTTAAATTGATAAGATTTTATGAAAAAATAATAAATTTTATTTCATTGATAAAAAATGTTAGCAGAAAAAATAGGTATAGATAAACACTGATATACTATAAAATTAATATAATCGCATAGATTATAACTTTTTGTGTATGATGATTAATATATAAATTATTTTGTTTTAGGTTTTACACATTTATAAAATGACCTAATTATTTATCAACAAATAAATTTTGAAAATTATTTTTTAATAATGTTAATGTTTTTTAAGACAATTTTAATGTGAATAATGTATTCTAATGATAAAAAATTAAATTTATCAATATTTATGAATTATTATAATAATATTTGTATATTTTATATTAAATTAAAAAATTTTGAATTCGGGTAATATTATTTGTTATAAAAAATATAATAATGCGTAATATTTTATGATTTAAAATGCAGTTTTCAAAAAAGGGATTATCATCATGTTTTGGGAACATCAGATAAATTAAATTTCTACCCTTTATAAGTATTTAATTATATAAAATTAAATAAATATTTAAAAAAATTGTACTTTTTTTAATTACCTTGTTTTATTTCTGGTCATTATTAATAGTAACATTGTTAAAATTTATCACCATAGAAAAGAGTAACTTAACATAATTTAAGTTAAATCTAATGGAAAATGACTATTTTTTCATAATAATATTTATTTCATGGATATAACACTACTCTTACTACCTTAGGCCCAAAAGTTATAAGTCTAATAGACACTATTCTATGAAAATTCCCAAGAGAATATTTAAATGAACAAATATTACACAATGCCACTATTTTTGTTTATAATATTTCTTTTGTATCAAAATAAGAAAACAAATGGTTATGAATGAATTAGTTTATTTAGTTTATGTTAAATTAATATATTTTTCTATAAGGAACCAGCCTTAAAACATTACATAATATGGAATTAAATGAATAATTCACATTGAGGATCTTTTCAGGTTTAGAGCTTTAGAGAATTATTTCATGACATATACATAACAATTTTAATATTACATGTAGACACATATACTCAGTATCTATTTTTAAAAAAAAACTATTTTAATGATTGATGTCTAGTTCCATGTTTTTGATAACAAGACTTTTCCCTAATCCCATCTTTGACCCTATTCCACTTTATATCCTGTAAAGAACATTTCAAAAACATGGGATGAGCATAAAAAGCCCACTAAGGGATACACAAAGAAGGAAAAATGTTAGTTTTTCAAAACAACAAGTAAACCATGAATACTTTATAATATGTAATACTTTTAACCTTTGTGAATTAGTAAATACTCTTCACTGAATAAAATATAATTTCTTACACATTTGTAACCAAAAGATTACCATAAAACCCATATAAAGAACACATAACTTATAAATATAACTTGGGACATAAACATACATAAATGGAATAACCATACGGTCAACTTCCACACATATCTCTAAATGGAATATCCATATGGATGAATTCCATACCCAATTCATTGGAGGTTATAACGTAACCACCCGTCTTGGTATTCACTACCCCACCTGTCATTTTGTTTATCACATAAACACTCGTCAAATGTACAAATACCATTATGAAATCATAAGACATAAAAAAGATATAAAGGAATGAAAACTTTTCCACATTTCAATCACAATCTATCACATAAATATATTGACATATCAAATTGGTTATCTAAACAATTTTCAATACCAAAATACATAATAGTGTGTATGGTATTTATTTTCTTTTAAAAACATTACGATTTGTTGAGGAAGCCAAAGATCAAATAATACTTGCAGTAGTGGAAAGGTCGTTGTCACCACATACATTAAAAAAAATTCCTTTTTTCATTTAGTAAAATTCTTTGATGAAAAATATTCCCTTTGAATGAAAAATAATTCAATGGTGTTTATACATCGTATAAAAGAAAGTCTTGTATTAAAACAAAATATGCCTCAAAGAAAGGAGATTGAGACAATGTCCCTTACCTCATGTCTGACTTGACTCCATCATTCTTTAATATGCTAAATAATAATCTAAAGTTAATTTTTACTTGCTTAAGAACCCTTTTCATTTTTATTATTACTTTTATATCACTTATTTCTATCGTATAATCATTTAAGTTAATAATGTTCATTTTGTCGATATTTGGTACTTAAGTCAAAAATGGACTTCTTATAATTACATGTTGTTCATGTGAAAAAAATTTCATTATATCCCAAATAATATTCATGATTCTAATATCATATATATCATATATATCCATCATATAAGTGTATTTATAATAGTAAATAACATTTATAGGTAAGAAATGAAATGCACCATTCATGGAGACAGTAAGTCGTACGTACGCATGAACACTACTTCCATTTCAATTTCATATTTAATGTAATTAAAACAAAATGATTCATAGTAGTATTATAATTCCAGTATTTTATAATATAAAATATCATTAAACCTATCCTTTATACATACAACATATGGTATGAACAAGTCATATCACTTTGAGGGGGCGGTTGTCCGCACATCCTCAAATGAAATTATCGTGTTTACACATAATGGAAACCATAAAGGATTTCTATATATAATAAAATAAGTATTAATAAAGAAAACATAAACATAATATATATCATATATAAATACAATTACATCTTACTGTCCACCATGATAGGTGTTAAAAGATGATTGAACAATCATCTTTTCGTGAGGCCGTAATTCACCATCCGCAGAAACAATATGTTCTTTAACCATTAGACGGGTGGGTGTGTGAGTGTAAGTAGAAACCTTATCATAAAAAAAATCCTACTATATTAAGGATAATGGTGTTATAATGGAATCAAATAATAAGAAGATAGTGGTGAGTGAAGAAGGAAAATTAAAGGAATAAACTCGAGAGAAGACATTACCTCTAAATCGTGTAACTCTTTTTGATTTGAGCCAAAGGATTCCTTGGGAAATATTCTTAAAAAAGTAAGGCTTCTATGAGTAAAAGATGGATGTGGAGAGATAATATGTGCCGAGTTTGGACAAGCCAATGGTTTGAGAGGTGTGGGTAAGGGGGTAGAGGTGGGGGCCTTTTATAAGAGGGAGGAGGGTCAATTTTGGAAAGTCTGGAAATGTTAATTTATTATAAAATGGTTTTCGTATTTTAAAGGTCCCAAAAGCTATATATTTATTATAAGGTGATAAGGGATAGAAATCCACCCATCCAGTGGGTGTTCAACATATGTAAGTCTTAGATTATACCTTATCATTTCATTTTATTGAAATTGTTTATTAATGAGGTAATCACTACATCATCATGGTGTCATAAATAAATAAATTTATTTAATGTCTAAAAATTATAAAATAAATACCATGTTGTAGAATATATTTTTATATTTCCAATGACTATTTATAGTCTAAGAGATCATTCATTTAAACAAAGTTAATATTATTTAACTTAGGTGTTACATAGTTTGGTAATATTTTCCTTTCTTTAAAAATAATATGATAAAAGGTCAATATCACTCAAAAGTGATTCTATGGGGTCCCTAAGATGGAACAAGGAAGACCATGGTTGTCCAAGACACAACCAAGAAGATTTTTTCACATGTTGAGGTCATTTTATTTTATAATGATGTTATTTTATTACCCTTAACTACCCGATTACTAATTAATCACGATAATTAAAGATAATTACCATCGTTACTATTTATAATGTCCCAAAACAAAAAGGTATTTATTACATAATATGGAAATTCAGATTACAAATACAGAATCCATTTTACCAAATTAAAAACTCAGAAATTGTAGTAATTATTTTAAAATAATTCTCATTGTCAAAACAAATAGCGTGTTTTTTAAAAACAATATCTATAAGAAGATTGACAATTTCTTATATCCAATTTCAATGTGAATTTAATTCTAATGACCACCATTGGATTAAATGGTAAAATATATATTCTAATTACACTTTTAAACAAATTAAAAATATAATCTATCCATATAATTAAATTATATGAAAAAGCAGTTTTGATGTAAAATGCATTATTTTTCACTATTCATTAAAAAATGAACATTGTCAGAAAAACACCAAAAATTTATCCAAAGTAAATTTCAATGTCCCAATTATAATAGAATAAGTTTATTTTTACAATTAGAGATTATAAAATTGTCATAATATAGATTTAAAAATGGTTCTCCATCAAAAGGTGATAAAACAATCTTTTAAAAATATTACAGTATTCTATGCTTAAGATTGTATTTATTCTCATTTTAAGCCATTAAAAAACAATCTAATTCATAAATAGACATAGATATGAAAATATATTATTTTTCACTTACTTGGTATGTTACATCCTTCCCCCCTTTAGAAAAATGAGACCCTGTAATTTATTTACTTATCGAATAAGTGTGGGGTATTTATCCCTCATTGTATTTTCAAATTCCCATGTTGCCTCTACAACTATATGGTTTTTTTAGAACCTTTACATGATTATTCACCTTATTATGCAACATTATCTCCCTGTGGTCAATAATTTGGACAAGTTTTTCCTCATAAGATATATTAACTTCCAGATAAACTACCTCTAGACTCAAAACATGAGATGGATGTGGCATTTACAATCTCAACATTGAAACATGAAAAACATTGTGTACCTGGGACAAAAATGGAGGTAATGCCAATATATATGAAACTGATCGAACCTTTTCCAGAATTTCATAAGGTCCAGTGAACCTCAGACTCATCTTTACTTTCTTGCTAAAGTGCATCACATATTTCCATGGAAAACTTTGAGAAGAACATGATCACCTACTTGAAAAGAAAGATCCTTCTTCTTGTTATACGCATAACTTTTCTACCAACTATGAGCTGTTCTCATGCGCTTATGAATCAACTGAACTTTTTCTGCAATCTCTTCTACCAATTCTGGTCCCATCAGCTTCCATTCCCCTACTTCATCGCAACAAGATGGAGTTCGACACCGTTTACCATATAATGCCTCAAACGAAGCCATCAGTATACTAGATGAAAACTTTTATTATAATAAAATTCAACCAAAGACAGATGTTGGTCCCAACATCTCTTGTAATCTATCATGAAAGAACGCAACATATCCTCCAAGTATTGAATTGTTCATTATTACTACCCATATGATTGAGGATGAAAAGTTCCCCAAAATTTATGTCCGTACCCAACGACTTATGAAAGCCTTTACAAAAGATAGAAGTAAACCTGGGATCACGATCAGATACAATGGAGATGCGAACTCCATGTAACCTAACTATCTCTTTAAGATACAAATGAGAATGTTGGTCTAAGGAAAAAGTATCTCGTATAGTAAGGAAATGAGCATATTTAGTCAAGCGATCAACAATAACCCAGAGTTCATTACTACCTTGAGGTGTCTTTCTTAATCCCACAACAAAGTCAATGGATATATTCTCCCATTTCCACTCTAGCATTGGTAAAGTCTGAAACATCCCTTTTGGTAACTTCCTCTCTTCTTTAACCTGTTGACAAGTCATACACTTCACAGTAATTTCAGCAATATCTCTTTTCATTCCATCCCACTAGTAATACTCCCCTAGATCCCTGAACATCTTAGTACTGCCAGGATTAACTGAAAATGGGGAACTATGAGACTCACCTAACAACTCATTATTCAACTGTGAAACAAAAGGCACACACAATCTCTTCACAAATCTGAAAACACAATCATTATAAATGTTGAATTCATGAAACATACCCTTCTGAACCAGCTCTACCTTTTCTACAAATTACTGTCTTCCTTCTACGCTTGCTTAATTTTTTCTGATAGAGATGATCTCAATAACACCTGAAACAAAACAGAAGAACTTCCATAACCAACAAATTCTATTCCAAATTTCATCAAATCAAAAACCATAAGATATCGTTCCAAGCATAGCATGGTTAATGAAGCATAAATTTTTTGACTTAAAACAACAGCCACTTTATTTTCTTTTTCGGGATGGTAATGAATTATACAATCATAATCCTTGATTAATTACAGCCATCTACTTTGTCTCATGCTGAATTTATTCTGAGTGAATATATACTTTAAATTTTTTTGATCAATATATATTTCACACTTTACACCATAAAAATTATTCCCCTAAAATTTTAAAGTGAAAACAACAACAGCTAATTCCAAAACATGTTTAGAGTATTTTATCTCATGAGTTTTCAACTGACGAGAAGCATAAGAAATTACCTGATCATTCTACATTAGGACGTAATGAAGATCTTTCAATGAAGCATCACTGTAGATATCAAACACACCATTCCTAGAAGGCAGTTCCAAAACTGGAGCATTCACCAATTTTATTTTCAATTCTTTAAAACAATCATCACATTCTTTTTTCCAAATGAACCAAACACCTTTTCGAGCTAACTTATTCATTAGACTACATAACCGTGAAATATTTTCAACAAACCTCCTGTAAAAACCTGTCAAACCAAGAAAACTATGGATCTCATTTATATTTTTGGGTCTTGTCCATTCTTCAACAACTTTTGTTTTAGCAGGATCAACAGTTATGCCATTTTTTGAAACAATGTGACAAAGGAATGAAATTTTTTGGAACCAAAACTAACACTTGCTGAATCTTCCATACTGTTTTATTTCTTTTAATGTTTTCAAGACAACCCTTAAATGACTTATGTTCCTCTTTACATTTGGAATAAACAAAAATATCATCAATGAACACAACCACAAACTTATCGAAGAAGTCATGGAAAATTATATTCATTAGATCCATGAATACAAAAGGTTCATTGGTTAACCCAAAAGGCATAACTACAAATTCATAATGTCCATATCTAGTACGAAACACGATCTTCAGAACATGTGATTATTTTACATTCAACTGATGGTACTCCGACCTCAAGTCAATCTTTGAAAAATACTGAGCTCCCTGGATCTGATCAAACAAATCATCGATATGAGGCAAAGGATACATGTACTTAATAGTGATGTTATTCAAAACTCTATAATAAATTCAAAGTCTCATTGAACCATCTTTCTTTTGAACAAACAAGACATGATCACCCCATGGCGATGTTCTAGGTTGAATGAAACCTATATCTAGTTTCTCATGAAATTTCTTCTTTAACTCTAAAATTTCATCTTGAGCCATTCGATAAGAGGGTTTTGAAATTGTCTTAGAATCAGAAACTAATTCAACAGTAAATTCAACTTCCCTATCATGTATAATAATACTAGGAAACTAATCAGGAAAAAAATCAAGATACTCATTTACCACTGGCACATCATTAATCTGAACAGTTACTTTGTTTTCAACAATATGTGCAATGTAACATTATTTTCCATCGTTTACTAGTTTCTCAGCTTCTTGATATGTTATCAAAAGTAAAGTTCCATTATTGTACACAAAAAAAAATATTTCTGAAAAGAAACCTCCTTAGCTCTACAGTCAATATTAGCATGATAAATAGAAATCAAATCCATGCCCAAAATAACATCGAAGTCTACCATAGAAAAAACAATAAGGTTTACTAGTATATTCATTCCACACACAAGGATATGAAGGTTATTATAATTTATTTTTGTCTCAACGTTTCCCCTGGTGTTTTTACCATATGTTCAGGATTCATATCTTGAATTGGAATTCCCAATTTAAAAGAAAACTTCTCATAAATGCAAGAATGTGTAGACCCTGAATCAAACAACACATTGGAATAATCTGAACAATCAAATAGTGTACCTAATACTACTTAATTCGATGGCCCAACATTTGTTGAAGTAGATGCAATGGATTTCACCACCCCTTTCTGCTTGTACTCTGGCTTCTTTCCCTCAGTTGAGCTCTTATTTAGACACTCATTTGCATAATGAACCATTTCATTACACTTTGAACATCTTACCGTTGGCTTTTCATTGCCTGCTTGACCATCTTCTTTATAATTACGAGCTATATGACCAGACTTACCACACCAAAAGCACGTTCCTGACATGGATAAACATTCTCCAGGATCGATTTTTCCACACTTATCACATGATGGATATTTGGTTTTCTTACCTCTGGGCTTCTTTGATTAATTCTTTCCCTTTACCTGCCAACTAGACCACTTATTCTGTTGTTTGTCAAAGAACACTTGATCATCGAAAAACTCCATTTCCACATTCTAAGAACATCGAACAAGTTTTTCATAACTTTTAAACTCACTAGAATCTAATTCCCTTTGATATTTTGGATTTAATACTGAGTAAAAACAATTGATTGTACTATCAAGGTCTTGAATAAAATTTGGATCATACCTTTCCAATCAAGTGAACTTCTCTTCATAAGTAGCCACTAGGTCATGCTCTTGCCTCAATTCCAAGAATTTTTTTCCACCCTAAGTCCAATAATATTAGGAGAATATTTCTCAAGGAATAGACATTTGAATTCATCCTAGTCAATAGCATCAATCTCATCAGCGTCCCTCATATTTTTAACCATCAACCACCAATGATCTACTTCACCCTCTAAACGGTAAATAGAATGATGAACCTTTTGATTGTCTGGATACCCCATGACATCTAAAATCATCTCCAGTTCTTTAATCCACCCTTTAGCTTGAATAGGGTCGGATGATCCTCTGAATGATGGGGGATGTTGCAACATGGAGTGTTCCACCACTGACATGTTCCTTTTTGGTTGATTTGGCTGATCTCATGCAAGGATACCACCACAATTTATCGTTTGATTCAACTATGCCATTACTGCAACAAACTATTCAGTTCCAATTCTGACCATCTCAGGATGCTGATTTGGAAGGTCATTTCCTTCTGTATGCCTTCCTAGCACTACTGCCCTATTTCCCTTACGGAAAACAATTCTGAACAAACATGTCTTAGATGAAGAAACATGGTAATTTTCAAATGATATATCACTTCAATTTGACCATAATGTGTAAAAAAATATTTTCGGATAATCATTTAATATAATTCCACATCCTAATGTTATCTAAACTGACCTTTGATACCAACTATAAGGACCCAGTTTTAAAACATTACATAATCTTGAATTAAATGAATAATTCACATTGATGATCCTTTCAGGTTTAGAGATTTTGATAATTAGTTCATAACATATACATAAAAACTTTAATATTACATGTAGACACATCTACTCAGTATCTATTTTTTTCAAAAAATAAAAACTCTTTGAAAGAGTCATATCTACTTCTATGTTTTAGATGGAATGAATTTTCCTTGATCCCATCATTGACCCTATTCAACTTTATGTCCAATGAAAAACATTTCAAAATCTTGGGATGAGAATAAAAAGCTCAGTAAGGGATACAAAAAGAAGTAAAAGAGTTACTTTTTAAAAAAACAAGTAAAACATGAATACTTTATCATAAGTAATAATTTTCACCTTTATAAAGTAGTAAATACTCTTCACTAAATAAAAGATCATTACTCACCCTTTTGTAACCAAATTACTACCATAAAACCCATATAAATAACACATTACTTATAAAGGTAACTTGGGACGTAAACATACTTAAATGGAATAACCATACAGTCGACGTCCAAACATATCACTAAATGGAATAGCCATGCGGCTAACTTCCATACCCAATGAATTGGAGGTTATAACTTAACCACCCATCCTGGTATTCACAAAACCACCCATCATTTGGTTTATCTCATAACCAACTGTCAAATGTCTAAGTACCATTATAAAATCAGAAGACATAAAACAAATATAATGGAAAGAAAAAATTTCCACATTTCAATCACAATATATCACTTAAATATATTGACATAAAAAATACATTATCAAAACCATTTTCAATACCAAAATACATAATTGAGTTAATGATATTTATTTTCTTTTAAAAACATTACGACTTGCTGAGAAATCCCAAGATTAAATAATACTCGCGGTGGCGAAAAGGTCGTTGTCACCATGCACATTAAAAGAAACATTCCTTTTTTTTCATTTAGTAAAACGATTTGTAGAAAATGATTCCCTTTGAATGAAACAAAAATTAAAAGGTTTTTATACAGTGTATAAAAGAATGTCTTGTATTAAAACAAAATATGGCTCAATGAAAGGAGATTGGGACGAATTCTCTTACCTTGTGTCCGACTTGACGTCATCGTTCATTAATCTCCTGAATAATAAACTAAAGTTATTTTATACTTTCTTAAGAACATTTTTCATGTTTATTTTTTCCATTTATATCACTTATTTCAATTATGTAATCATTTAATTTAATAATGTTTGTTTTGTCGATATTTGGTAATTAAGTCAAAAATGGAATTCTTATAATTACGTGTTGTTCATGTGGTCAAAGTTTAATTATATCCATAATGATATTCATGACTTGGATATCATATATATAATATATATCCAAAATATACATGAATTAATAATAGTACATAACATTTAGTGGTAAGAAATGAAATGCCCCGTTCATGGAAACGGTAAGCCTTACGTCTGCATGAATGCTACTTCTATTTCTATTTCATATTTAATGGAATTAAAACATAAGGATACATAGTAGTATTATAATTCCAGAATTGTGTCATATATTATATCATTAAACCTATCCTTTATACGTACCACATATGGTATGAACGAGTCATATCACTTTGAGGGGGCTGTAGTTTGCACTTCCTCAAATGAAAAAATCGTGTTTACACATAATGGAAACCATAAATGTTTTCTATATATAAAAAAATAAAGAAGAATAATGAAAACATAAACATAATATATATTATATATAATCAATGTTTCATCTTAATGTCCACCATTATAGGTGTTAAACGAAGATTTAACAATCATCATTTCGTGAGGTAGTAATTCGCGATCCACAGAAACATAATGTTCTTTAACCATTAGATGACGGTGTGTGTGAGTGTCATTAGAAAAATTATCATAAAAACATCCCAGTATATTGAGGACAATTCTGTTATTATGTAATCAAATAATAAGAATATAGTGGTGAGTGAATAAGGAAAATTAAAGGATGATACTTGAGAGAATACATTACCTCTAAATCGGGTAAGTCTTTTTGATTTGAGCCAAATGCGTCCTTGGGAAGACATCTGCCAAAAGTGAGGCTTCTATGATTAAGAGAGGGATGTGGAGAGATAATTTGAGTAGAGTTTGTATGAGAAAATTTCTTGAGAGGTGACGGTAAGTGGGTAGAGGTGGGGGCCTTTTATAAGAGGCAGGATGGTCACTTTTGGAATGTCTTGAAATGTTACTTTATTATAAAATGGTTTTTGAATTATAAAGTTTCCAAAAAGAAATATTTCAAGGATAAAGTCATAAGGGTTCTAAATACACCCATCCAGTAGGTTTTTTAAATGTGTATGTATTATATTTTACCTTATCTTTTTATTTTATTTAAACCGTTAATTAATGAGGTAATCAGTGCATCATCATAGTGTCATAAATAAATTTATTTATTTAATTTCTAAAAATTATAAAATAAATTCCATGATATAGGAAATATTTTTATATTTATAATTAATATTTATAGTCTAATATATCATTTATGTATACAAAATTAAAATTATTTTACTTAGGAGTTACATAGTTTGGTTATATTTTCCTTTCTTTAAAAATAATATTATTAAAGGTCACTATCACACAAAAGTAATTCCATGGAGTCCCTAAGTTGGAACAAGGAATCCCATGGTCGTCCATGACACAACCAAGATGATTTTGACACATGTTAGGGTCATTTTATATTTTTATAATATTATTTTATTGTCCTTAACTACCTGATTACTAATTAATCACGATAATTAAAGATAGTTACCGTCATTACTATTCATAATTTCCAAAAACAAAAAGGTCTTAATTACATAATTTGGACATTTTGCATCCAAATATGGAATCCATTTTACCAAATTACAAACATAGAAATTGCAGTAATTAATTTAAAATTAATTCCCGTTGTCAAAACAAATAGCGTGCTTTTAAAAAAACAATATCTATAAAAATATTGACAATTGTTTATGTCCAATTTCAAAGTGAAATTAAGTAAAATGGCCACCACTGGATTAAATGGTAAAAAAAATATTCAAGTTATACTTTTAAACAAATTTAATATATTATCTATCCATATAATTAAATTATATTGAAAAGCAGTTTTGAAGTAAAATGCAGTGTTTTTCTCTATTCATTAAAAAATGAAAACAGTTAGAAAAATACGAAAAAATTATCCAAAGTATATTTCAATGTCCCAATTCTAAAGAATATGTTTATTTTGACAATTAGATCTTATAAAATTGTCAAAATATTGATTTAAAAATGGTTCTCCATCAAAATGCGGTAAAACAATCTTTTAAAAAAATTAGAGTATTCTATTCTTAAGATTGGATTTATTCTCATTTTAAGAATATAAAATAGTATCTAATTCATAAATAGACATAGATATGAAAATATATTATTTTTTACATACTTGAGATGTTACATCCTTCAACCTTTCAGGAGATTGTGTCCCCACAATTTATTTACTTATCGAATAAGTTGGGGTATTTATCCCTCATTGAATTTTCTGATTCCCATATTGCCTCTACAACTATATGGTTTTTCCATAGAACCTTTAATTGATGAATCAAATTATTCCTCAACACCTAATCCCTGTGTTCAAGAATCTGGACCGGTTGTTCCTCATAAGATAGATTCTATTCCAACTGAACTACCTCTGGACTCAAAACATGAGATGGATCTGGAATATAGTTTCTCAATATTGAAACATGAAAAACATTGTGTTCCTGAGAAAAACTTGGATGTAATGTCAATCTATATGCCACATATCAAACCTTTTCCATGATTTTATAAAGTCCAAAGAACCTCGGACTCAACTTTCCTTTCTTGACAAAATGCATCACACTTTTCCATGGAGAATCTTTGAGAAAAACATGATCATCTACCTCAAAAGAATGATCCTTCCTCTGGTTATCCGTATAACTTTTCTACCGACTCTGATTTGTTCTCATGTGCTTCTGAATAAATTGAAAATTTTCAACCATCTCTTCTACCAATTCTGGTCCCATCAACATCATTTCCCTTACTTTATCCAAAAAATAAAGAGTTCGACACCGTTTACTATATAATTCCTCAAACAGAGCCTTCTGTATACTAGAATGAAAAGTGTTATTATATGAAAATTCAACCAAAGAAAGCTGTTGGTCCCAACTACCCTGGTAATCCATCATTCAAGAACATAACATATCCTCCAAAGTCTAAATTGTTCGTTCTGACTTCCCATCTTATTGAGGATGAAAAGCTGTACTAAAATTTAATTCAGTACCTAACGACTTCTGAAGGCCTTTCCAAAAGTTAGAAGTAAACCTGAGATCATGATCAGAGACAATGGATAGGGGAACTCCGTGTAACTTGACTATCTCTTTATGATACAAACGATAAAGTTGATCAAGGGAAAACGTATCTCGTATAGTAAAGAAATGATCATATTTAATCAAGCGATCAATAATAACCCATATTGCATTATAACCTCAAGGTTTCTCTGGTAATACCACAATGAAGTCCATGGAGATATTCTCACATTTCCACTCTGGCACTATTAAGGGCAAAAGAATCCTGTTCAGTAATTGCCGCTCTGCTTTAACCATTTGATAAGTCAAAAACTTCACAATAAAGTCAGCAATACCTCTTTTCATTCCATCCCACTAGTAATACTCCTGCAAATCCCTGTACATCATAGTACTGCCAGGATTAACTGAAAAAGGGGAACTATGAGCCTCACATAACAACTCATTCTTCAACTGTGAAACTCAAGGCACACACAATCTCTTCCCAAATCTAAAAACACAATCATTATCAATGTTGAATTCAGGAAACACACCCTTCTGAACCAGCTCTACCTTTTTCTGCAACGTACTGTCTTCCTTCTCTGCTGGCTTAATTCTGCCTGATAGATATGATCTCACTAACACCTGAAACAAAACAGAAGAACTTCCTTCACAAAAAACTACTATTCCAATGTTCATAAAGTCAAAATCCAAAGGATCTCGTTCCAAACATAGCAGGGTTAATGAAACATTACATTTTCATCTTAAAGCATCAGCCACATTATTTTATTTTCTGGGATGATAATTAATTGTACAATATAAATCCATGATTAATTCCAGCCATATCCCATGTCTCATGTTCAATTATTTATGAGTGATTATATACTTTAAATTTTTTGATCAATATAAATTTCACACTTTACACCATACAAATAATGCCTCTAAATTTTTAATGTGATAACAACAGCAGCTAATTACAAATCATACGTAGGGTAATTTATCTCATGAGTTTTCAGCTGACGAGAAGCATAAGTAATTACCTAATCATTCTATATTAGGATGAAACCAAGTCCATTCAATAAATAAGCATGGTAGAAAACAAAAACATCATTCCTTGAAGGCAGTGTCAAAACTGGATCATTCACCAATCTTCTTTTCAATTCCTGAAAACAATCATCACATTCTTTTGTCCAAATGAACCTAACACCTTTTCGAGTAAACTTAGTCATTGGACTATATAACCGTGAAAAATTTTCAACAAGCCTCCAGTAATAACCTACCAATCCAAGAAAACTACAAATCTCAGTTATATTTGTGGGTCTTGTCCATTCTTCAAAAACTTTTGTTCTAGCTGGATCAACAGTTATGCCATTTTTTGAAACAATGTGACAAAGGAAATAAATTTGTTGTAACCCAAACTCACACTTTATGAATTTTCCATATAGATTATTTTCATTTAACTTTTTCAAGACAACCCTTAAATGACATTCATGTTCCTCTTTAATTTAGGAATAAACCAAAATATCATCAATGAACATAACCACAAACTTATCCAAGAAGTCATGGAAAATTCTATTCATTAGATCCATTAATACAACAAGTGCGTTGGTTAACCCAAAAGTCATAAATACAAATTCATAATGGCCATATATAGTATGAAGTGCGGTCTTCAGAACATCTGCTTCTTTTACTTTCAACTGATGGTACCCCGACCTCAGGTCAATCTTCGAAAAATACTGATCTCCCCAGAGCTGATCAAATAAATCATCAATATGAGGCAAAGGATACTTGTTCTTAACAGTGATTTTATTCAATACTCTATAATCAATGCAATGTCTCATTGAACCATCTATCTTTTTAACAAACAAGACAGGAGAACCCCATGGTGATGTGTTAGGTCAAATAAAACCTTTATCTAATAACTCATACAATTGCTTCTTTAACTCTAAATGTTCAACATGAGCCATTCGATAAGGGGGTTTTGAAATTGTCTTAGAATTTTGAACTCTATCAATAGTAAATTAAACATCTCGATCATGTATAATACTAGGAAACTCATCAAGAATAACATCAAGATACTCATTTACCACTGTAACATCATCAATCTGAACAGTTCCTTTGTTTTTAACAATATGTGCAATGTAACATTCATTTCCAGTGTTTTCTAATTTCTCAGCTTCCTGATATGTTATCAAAAGTAAGGGTTCATTCTTGTTCACAAACTGAAAATCTTTCTGAAAAGAAACCTCTTTTGCTCTGTAGTCAATATTAGAATGATAAATTGAAATCCCATCCATGCCCAAAATAACACCAAACTCTACCAAAGGAAAAAAATAAGCTTTTAAAGAATATTATTTCCACACACAAGGATAGGAATGTTATAATAATTTCTTTTTCTCTCAACATTTACCCCTGATTTTTTACCATATGTTCAGGATTCATAACTACAGATGGAATTCGAAATTTACTAGAAAACTACTTAAAAATGAAAGAATGTGTAGACCCTGAATAAAACAACACATTCGCATAATCTGACCAAAAAAATAGTGTACCTGATAATACATCATATGATGGCCCAACATTTGCTGAAGTAGATGCAAAGGATTTCACCACCCCATTCTTCTTGTAGTCTGGATGCTTTCCCTCAGTTTAGCTCTTTCCTAGACACTCATTTTCATAATGTCCCATTTCATTACACTTAAAACATCTTACCGCTGGCTTTTCATTACCTACTTGACCATCGTTTTTACATTTACAAGCAATATGACCATAGATACCACACCGAAATCACTTTCTTGACTTGGATAAACATCCTCCAGGATGAATTTTACCACACTTCTCACATGATGGATATTTGGTTTACTTACCTCCGGTCTTCTTTGTTGAATTATTTCCCTTTACCTGCCAACTGGACCTCTTATTCTGTTGTTTGTCAAAGAACACCTGATCATCAGAAAAGTTTATTTCCACCAACTCAGTACATCGAACAAGTATTTAATATCTTTTTAAATCATGAGAAGCTAATTCCCTTCGATATTTTTGCTTTAATACTGATAAAAAATGATTGATTTTACTATCATGGTATCAGATAAAATTTGGAGCATGCCTTCACAATCCAGTGAACTTCTCTTCATAAGCAGCCACTAGGTCTTCCTATTACCTATATTCCAAGAATTGTTTTTCCATCCTAAGTCGAATAGAATTAGGAATATATTTCTCAAGGAACATAAATTTGTATTCATCCTATTCAAGAGCATCAATATCATCAGCGTCCCTAATATTTTTAACCATCGACCACCACTGATCTACTTCACCCACCAAATGGTAAACAGAAGGACTATCCTTTTGATTGTCTGAACAACCCATGAAATCAAAAATATTTTCTAGTGCTTTAATCCACCCTTCATCTAGTACAAGGTTAGATGATCCTCTGAATGATGGGGGATGTTTACTCATGAAATGTTCCACCACTGACATGTTCATCTGTAGTTGATCTGACTGATTTCGTGCATGGATACCACCACAATTTATCACTTGATTCAACTGTGCCATTACTGCAACAAACTTTTTAGTTCCAATTCTGACCATCTCATGATACTGATTTGGAAGGTCATTTCCCTCTGTATGCATTCCTAGAACTATGTCTCTATTTACCTTGCAGAAAACCGTTTTGAACAAACATGTCTTAGATGAAGAAACATGGTAACTTTCAAATGCAATATCATTTCAATTTGACCATAATGTGTAAAAAATATTTTTGGATAATCATTTAATATAATTCTAACTCCGAAAGATATCTAAACCGACCTTTGATACCAACTATAAGAACTCAACATTAAAACAATACATAATATTGAATTAAATGAATAATTCAAATTGAGGATATTTTCAAGATTAGAGGATTAGATAATTAGTTCATAACATATACATAAGAACATTAATATTACATGTAGACACATCTACTCAGTATCTATTTTTTCAAAAAATAAAAACTCTTTGAAAGAGTCATGTCTACTTCGATGTTTTATAAATCAATACTTTTCCTTGATCCCATCTTTGACCCCCACTTTATTTCATGTGAAAAACATTTCAAAAACATGGGATGAGCATAAAAAGACCAGTAAGGGATACAAAAAGAAGGAAAATTGTTAGTTTTTAAAAAAACATGTATACCATGAATACTATATCATATGTAATAATTTTTTCCTTTATGAAGTAGTAAATACTCTTCACTGAATAAAATATAATTGCTCACCCTTCGTAACCAAATGATCACCATAAAACCCATATAAAGAACTTATAACTTATAAAGGTAACATGGCACATAAACATACTTAAATGGAATAACCATACGGTCGACTTCCAAACATATCACTAAATGGAATAGAAAAACGGATGACTTCCACACCCAATGAATTAGAGGTTATAATGTATCAACCCATCCTTGTATTCACAGCACCACCCGTCATTTGGTTTATCACGTAACCACCCGTCAAATGTCCAAGTACCATTATAAAATCATAAGACATAATAGAAATATAATGGAAAGAAAACATTTCCACATTTCAATCACAATATATCACTTAAATATTTTGACATAAAAAAATCAATTTTCAGTACCATTTTTAATACCAAAATACATAATAGATTGTATGGTATTTATTTTCTTTTAAAAACATTACGACTTGTTGAGAAAGACAAAGATCAAATAATACTCGCGGCAGCGGAAAGGTCGTTGTCACCAAGTACGTTAAAAGAAACATTCCTTTTTGTTGTTTAGTAAAATGATTCAATGAAAAATATTCCCTTTGAATGAAATGAAAATTCAAAGGTTTTTATACAGCGTATAAAAGAAAGTCTTGTATTAAAACAAAATATGCTTCAATGAAAGGAGATTGAGACGAAGTCCTTTACCTCATGTCCGACTTTACTCGATCATTCATTAATCTCCTGAATAATAAAATAAAGTTAATATATAATTTCTTAATAAAATTTTTCATGTTTATTATTCCATTTATATCACTTATTTCCATTATGTAATCATTTAAGTTAATAATGTTCGTTTTGTCGATATTTGGTTCTTAAGTCAGAAATGGAATTCTTATAATTACATATTGTTCATGTGGTCAAAGGTTTATTATATCTAGAATGATATTCATGATTTGGATATCATATATATCATATATATCCATCATATACATGTATTTATAATAACACATAACATTTTGAGGTTAGAAATGAAATGCACCGTTCATGGAGACGGTAAGCCGTACGTACGCATGAACGCTACTTCCATTTCTATTTCATATTTAATAGAATTTAAACATAATGATACATAGTAGTATTATAATTACTGTATTTTATCATATATAATATCATTAAACCTATGATTTATAAGTACCACGTTTGGTATGAACGAGTCATATCACTTTATGGGGGCGATAGTCTGCACTTCCTCAAATAAAATTATCCTGTTAACACATAATGGAAACCATAAAGGTTTTATATATAAAAAAAATAAAAAACATAAATAAAACATAAAAAAAATATATATCATAAATAAATATAGTTACATATTAATGGACACCATGATAGGTGTTAAAATAAGATCGAACAATCATCATTTCGTGAGGCCATAATTCGCTATCCACAGAAACAGTATGTTCTTTAACCATTAGACGAGGGTGTGTGTGAGTGTAGGTAGAAACTATATCATAACAAAAACCTAGAATATTGAGGATAATTTTGTTATTATGGAATCAAATAATATGAAGATAGTGGTGAGTGATGAAGGAAAATTAAAGGAAGAAACTCGAGAGAAGGCATTACCTCTAAATTGGGTAACTCTTTTTGATTTGAGCCAAAGGCTTCCTCGGGAAGACTTCTGCCAAAAGTGATGATTCTAGGAGTAAGAGAGGGATGTGGAGAGATAATACGAGTAGTGTTTGGATAATCCAAGGGATTGAGATGTGTGGGTTAGGGGGTAGAGTTGGGTGTCTTTTATAAGAGTGAGGAGGATCACTTTTGGAATGTCTTGAAATGTTAATTTATTATAAAATGGTTTTCGGATTTTAAAGGTACCACAAAGATATATTTCGAGGATAATGTGATAATGGTTCGAAATCCACCTATCTAGTAGGTTTTAGACAATTTTAAGTCTTATATTTTCCTTATATTTTCATATTATTTAAATCATTAATTAATGAGGTAATCACTGTATCATCATGGTGTCATAAATAAATTTATTTATTTAATGTCTAATAATTATAAAATAAATACCATGATGTAGGAAATATTTTTATCTTTCCAATGATTATTTATAGTCTCAGTGATCATTTATTTAAACAAAATTAAAATTATTTTCCTTATGTGTTACATAGTTTGGTTATATTTTCCTTTCTTTAAAAATAATATGATAAAAGGTCACTATCACACAAAAGAGATTCCATGGGGTCCCTAAGTTGGCACACTGAATTCTATGGTCGGCCATGTCACAACCAAGAAGATTTTATCACATGTTGATGTCATTATATTTGATAATGATGTTATTTTATTAACCTTAACTACCCGATTACTAATTAATCACGATAATTAAAGATAATTACCATCGTTACTATTCATAATGTCCCAAAACAAAAAGGTATTAATTACATAATATGTAAATTCTGATTACAAATATAGAATCCATTTTACCAAATTAAAAACACAGAAATTGTAGTAATTAATTTAAATATAATTTTCGTTGTCATAAGAAATATCGTGTTTTTAAAAAACAATATCTATCAAAAGATTGATAATTGTTTATGTCCAATTTCAAAGTAAAATTAATTCTAATAACCACCATTGGATTAAATGGTAAAAATATATTTTAATTACACTTTTAAACCAATTAAAAATATTATTTATCCATATAATTAAATTATATGAAAAATCATTTTTGAAGTAAAATGCATTATTTTCACTATTCATTAAAAATGAACATTGTCAGAAAAATACCAAAAATTTATCCAATGTAAATTTCAATGCCCTAATTGTAAAGAATAAGAATATTTTGAAAATTAGAGCTTAAAAAATTGTCAAATGATAGATTTAAAAATGTTTCACCATCAAAAGGTGGTAAAACAATCTTTTAAAAATATTAGAGTATTCTATGCTTAAGATTGGATTTATTCTCATTTTAAGCCTCTAAAACACTATATAATCATAAAGAGAAATATATATGAAAATATATTATTTTTAACTTACTGGGGATGTTAAATTTTCTCAATAAAATTTATTTTAAAATTTTATTAATTATACAATGGCCTTAATTTCTTATGAAACACTGATATTGAATTTATTTAATTAAACCAATAATATTTGATTTTAAAAAATTTAATTGTGATATAAAATGAATGGTTTAATATTTCACTAGAAATTTTAAGATATATACACCATATTGAAGTGGGTTTATATAATTATAATCGAGTTCCATTTTTTCATGACGTATTACAGTTCAAATTTAAGAAATACTGTTAGAAATAAAATTAATGATATTTTTCTAAAAATTAATATTTTATTAAAATATTTAAAATTCAAGAAAATATTAGATTCATCAATATTAATGTTATATTATTTAATACATCAAAAAATATCCATTATGGTATTTTCTTTTAAATTTTTAGTAACATCGTTAACCCTTAACCGTTTGAAAACATACATATGATAATAACTATCAAAATTTATAACGAAGGGTAAAAATAAAACAAAAATTTGTAAAAATGTGATCCAAACCTGAAAAAAAATTATTTTATGAAATAATTACGAATCATAATTTTTTAATATTATATAATTTTCCATTTTAATCAATTTAGAGTTCAAAATAATTTTATATTAATTTAATTTTTTAGAAAATTCTATAAGTTCCCTTCACATAAATTATAAAAGGGTGCACCGACAATCCATTATTAACACCACATTTATCATTTTATCTTAAAATAATTCAACCAATATCATTTATTTACATCTTGATACATATTCAATATATTTTTCAACAAATTTCTAATTATTTATCCCTTTAGAAAATATCTAATGAAATATTTTTGAATAATAGGTAATAACCTAAATAGATCACTTTCTTTTAAATTGTTATTTTAAATCCTAAAAATATAATATATTGAGTGTAAAATTATATATTTACACTAAAAATCTAAAATATTATTATTATAATTGAATCAATAATATTCACCATCTTTTTAATCAAATGAGATGT
Organism: Viscum album; assembly: GCA_963277665.1. Classification (NCBI taxonomy): domain Eukaryota; kingdom Viridiplantae; phylum Streptophyta; class Magnoliopsida; order Santalales; family Viscaceae; genus Viscum; species Viscum album. Next base: position 1,061,563,226 of record OY728133.1, read on the forward strand.
TAAAGTATCACCTGTGCTTACGTACTTTGTACTGTCTCCACATAGTGTTACAAATAATATTTCTTTTGTAAATATAATGGATAGATATTATGATGAATTTAATATTTATATATTATATTTAGGAATCATATAAAGACCCGCAAATTTCAAGGAAAATTTTTTTCTTAATTTTCTTTGGAATTTTACAAGAGCGCAGCTTCAGACGGCACCTGATTCCGAGGCCCGGTGTGCCCGGAATCAATTTCCGAAGTTTGGCTCGGGTACGTTCAGTGAACGGACGAGCGGGTTTTTCTATCTTTTGAACCGGTGCCCGGAATCGAATTCTGAGGGCACCAATGAAATCGCAGCGCCGGTATTTGCTTAAAAACGCCTCTTCCGGAGTTGCGTTTGCTCAGACGTGGTTTTTAAATTTTGGGGCTTTAAGTCAGAAATAAAATAAATTTGTGCGACAACTTTATTTTATTTCACTTAAGCTGCTTGGAAGCCACTTGAAGCCACTTAAAGGCGGCTTGATCTGAGCTGAACTGGATAGGATACTATCCAGAAATATCCTACCCCCTTGGTAGGATATTTGTGAGGTGGGCCCGCACGAGCCCTGCCGTTTCTTTCGCTAAGTAACGCACCCGCGAAAACCCGTCAAAGTAACTGAAAAGTCAACCGACGCGTTTTCTTTAATTTCTTAACAGACCATTTAATTGGGCGGTTTATTTTGTGAATTAAATGGGCTGTTTCATTCGTTGAATTAATTCAACGAATTTAATGGGTCGTTACTTACGCGTTTGCGTTCGTTGGCAAAATAATAAAATAAGACCAACTCTTTCCTTTGGAGGATTACTCGTTGTGCGAGATTCTCTGGGCCTCCACCCTCCCCGCGAAGAACGCGAAGAACGCGAAGAACGTGAAGAACGCCGGCGACCGGAATTCGACGACGCACGCCGTGATCTGCGACGTCGACGAACGCTACCCGCGACGTTCTTCGGCGACGCCTCTTCTTCCGCGGCCGATCCTCGTTCGGCAACAAAGGTGAGAGTCGAATCTTCTAATTCTCTCCTTTTTATAATTCTATATCAACGGATTTAAATTAATTAAATCCGTTTGATCTTGATCCGGAGATTGGCGACGCGACGCCGGATACCGCGACGACGCAACGATCCCCCTTCTTCCGCAACGAGCAATCCCGCGACGATCCCTCGTTCGGCAACGACAGCTGCGAGGTAAGGGATGTTGGAATATTTTATCTTATTTCCCCGTGTTTATTCTTTTAAAGTGAAGAACATGATCTCCGACAATTTTAATTTATTTAAAATTGTTGTTGATTATTCCTCCCGTGGTTTATGACTAACGCAGGAGGGTGCGGGTCTAACGAACAAGACCCGGCAACCCTCCGCCGATCTCTTTTGTTGTGCGGATATGGCGGTCGATGACGAACCGCGCGGCAGGGGAGATCTGTTGATCCCGCAGTGAAGGTCGGCCCCCGGGAGAAGCAACGGCGCAGACGGGAGGCAAAACGGGCCACCAGAGCAACTCCGGCGGCACGCGGAAGGCGGCGGCGGCGCGGGTCGCCGGCAAGGCGGCGCCGGCGACCGGAGGCGGCGGCGCCCAGTGCGCCGCCGTGGAGAAGATCCGCCGCGGCTGAAGCCGCGGCGGCGGCGGCCGGTTCCGCGGCCGCGCGGAACCGGGGAGGGACGCGGCGGCACGGCCGCGTCCGCGTGACAGGCGGCCCCCCGCAGGGCCGCGTTTCCTTCAAGCCGCGGGTCGAACCCGCGGCGGCGGCTCCTTCGGCCGCTCGGCCGAAGCCGAGCCGGCCGGTCCGGTCGGCCGGGCCGCGCCCAGGCCGGACCGGACCCGGCCTAGCCCGGTCGGGCCGGGTCGCCCCGGGCCCAGAACCCCCGTTTTCGGGCCTTCTTCGGTCTTTTTCCCATATCTTGGGCCTGAGACCTCCGATTGACGAACCGTCAGCGGCTACGCGATCCTTGGATCGAGACGGTCGTTTCGGTATATTATACTCAAGGTTTCGGAAGACTTTGGGTTCGGCCGGGTTGGTTCGTACACGAAACCAACCGGGCCCTCGGAGCGGAAACGCTCATAACTTGAGCTACGGACGTCTGATCGACGTACCGTCAGCTGTGGTAGTTTCCACTAAGTGAGACGGAACTTTTGGCATACTCCGCCCGAGGATCGGACATAGGCAGAGTACGGTCGGGTTGGTTTTGCCCTAAAAACCAACCGGGCCCCTGGGACGAAAATGCCAATAACTCTCAGACCGGGCGTCCGATTGACGCGCCGTCTGTTGCGTTGAGATCCTGTTGTCGTTACGGAACTTTTGGATACATCAACTTCGGACTACGTGTCAGTTGATGTATCAGCCTCTCGGATCGTGGAGCGGACCCTCCTAAACGAGCTCGCTAAGTGCGGGAACCCTAGCGCTGGCTGTGACTTCGACGACAGAGCAGAGATCCTCCGTGGACTGCGATGACGGCAGAGCAGAGATCCTCCGTGGACTGCGAGGACGGCAGAGGAGAGATCCTCTGTGGACTGCGACGACGGCAGAGCAGAGATCCTCCGTGGACTGCGACGACGGCAGAGCAGAGATCCTCCGTGGACTGCGGCGACGACTGTGCAGAGATCCTCAGTGGACTGCATCGACTACTGCACTCAGCGATCCTACGTGGATCAGTGCTACAGGTTCTGTGTGAGCCCGATCCTATGTGGGTCCTTACTACCGGTTCTGTGTGAGCCACTGCCTACAGGTTCTGTGTGAGCCCGATCCTGAGTGGGTCTTTTGCGGGGGTTAGTACCTATCGATCCTTCGTGGGTCCGACGACTTAGATGGATCAGTGATCATCTTTGACGTCATCTGAAAAAGTATACCTGGTTGAGCTGAATCTTATGTTACTCTCCTTTGTGGATTGTGTTGAACTATCCTATGTGGATTTACTGTTTACTCTCCTTGTGGATTTGAGTCTTGCTTTCCTTTGTGGATTGAGTTGTTCTTGAGCTCGTGAGCAGAGCTAGAATTGGGGACTTAGGTATATGTATGGGCATATACCTAAGTCGAGTCAGATGTTACTTCGTGATTGCATCTTTCTTTTGTGCTATATCCTTTGTGGATTTCGGGAGACCTTCGGGGGTCTCGGGGTCCTTACTGAGTAGCTTATACTCACCCCTGCACGGGCTATGCCCGCACCTTGTTTTGTTGGATGCAGACGACGGACAGCGCTGATCGCGGTTGGGGCGTGGAGCAGGACGGTACCTGGAGGTGGACCACTGGGCGGGACGTGCTCGGAGCGGACGTGGGACCCGAGGAGCCTGGAGGCTATCTGTACCCACCCTTCAGGTGGGATTGCCAGTGGACGACACGAGGCCGCCGTCTTTTCTTCAGTTGTTGTACTTTACTCTTCAGTTGTACTTTCAGTTGGGCTTGTATTTCGGCCCCCTTTACTTTTCTGCACTTGTAGTTACTTTCTGCTTGCTGACTCTATGGTGGTTGTTACTTATAAAGGCAATGCCTTCCCTATTTACCGGGATTTTACGCCTTGGTGCTAGTCGCCAGCCCCTGGCCTATGGAAGGCGGGCTTGGGGTAGTCACGGCACGGGCCCCGAGGTCGGGTCGTGACAAATTGGTATCAGAGGTGGTCGGTTCTACCGCAAACTCTGATCGTCTTTTCTTTCTATATGAAGCAATAGTGTTTAGTGTATTGAGTGTGGTTATCAGTTCAGGGAGCCCAGTGTTGGTGCGGCGGCCGACGTATCCGTACACCAGGACCCTGACTCCTGATTTCCGACTTAATGCATGAAAACATTGATTGCGTGTGTGTTTCAAGTCTTCTTTGTGATTACTTGTGTCAGCTCACCGGGTATACTGATCTGCTTCATGAAAGTCTCAAGTTTTCCTTGTGATTACTTGTGCCAGCTCACCAGGTATACTGTTCTGACTGTGGTGCTCTTGTTCTCCTTTTCAGGATGGCCCCGCGACGACAGCCAGCTAGGGTTCCGAGCGTAGGGCGCGACAGCAGCCCACCGAGCGACGAGGCCTCGGTGCAGGGCCCTTTGCCAGCAGTGGCACCGGCGGTAGCTTTACCCGCCGAGCCACCGATGCTACCAGTACCAGACGCTGACGATGCACGTCGCCTCAGGGCACTGCATGAGTTTCAGAGCCAGCGACCGCCCAGGTTTCGCGGTGAGGCGGACCCCCAGGCCGCCGAGGACTGGCTAGAGGCGGTGGTGCGGATCTTTAGGCTAGTGAGGACACCAGCGGATCTCATGGTGATTCTCGCGGTGAGACCTAGCGCAGGGCGGCAGGTAGCTGAGTCTTCAGCAGCAGGTAGCCGACGGATGACTCTGGGGTCCAGGCAGACCAGACCCCCACGTAGACGGCCTCAGGACACCGGCTCAGCAGTGCGGGGCACACAGCGGAGTGCCAGCCTTCCGAGAGGCAGGCTGTGCTACTCCTGCGGCGGGCAGGGTCACATGGCTCGTGACTGCCCGACTCGCCGATCAGAGGAGCAGCAGACGGTGAAAGGGCCAGCCAGGCAGAGGCAGAGGGTCGACCGTGGCGGTCCGCAGGGAGGAGGCGGACGAGGCAGAGGAGCTGGCCGAGCAGCGGGTGGTGGGCGACGCTTCCAGGCTCTACCCCCACCACCACCAGGAGGGCCACCTCGACCACAGGGAGCTGGCGGGCAGGGACAGGCCCAGCTCCAGGCAGTGGAGGCCTACGACCCCGACATGCCAGAGATGATTCGAGGTACGATCTGTGTCTATTCCACCCTTGCTGCAGTACTTATAGACACAGGAGCGAGTCACTCTTTCATAGCCTCTGCCCTTGTTCGGAGCTCGGAGATTCAGACTGAGCCGTTGGCTCGATCCTTACGGCTAGAGACTCCTACGGGAGCAGACTCGACGATTACGCACTGGTGCCGGCAGTGTGAGCTTACTCTAGGAGGCGAGAGCTTTGGCTGGGATCTCCTTGTAGCGGCGTCGAGGCCTTACGACGTCATCTTGGGCATGGATTGGCTATCCACGGTTCATGCCCAGATTGACTGTTTTAGGCGCAAGGTGCGATGTGTTCGCACCGACGGGAGCAGGTTTACCTTCACCGGCGAGAAGGGAACCTTTGCATCACAGGATGGACTTCCGCGGAGGCGAGTGCAGCCCATCTCTCATCAGTTGGCTAGCCTCATCCTAGGAGCAGTGGACGTGCGGAGTCCAGCTTTTCCTGCAGTGGTGGACCAGTACGTGGACGTCTTTCCCGACGACGTTCCAGGGCTACCTCCTCGTAGACAGGTAGACTTTTACATCGACTTGTACCCCGGGACAACCCCGATATCTACTCCAGCATATCGGATGGCCCCCGCCGAACTTCGGGAGCTGCAGGTACAGTTGGAGGACTTGCAGAGCAAGGAGTTTATCCGACCCAGTGTTTCACCCTGGGCTTCCCCGATTTTGTTCGCCAAGAAGGCGGACGGGAGCTTGCGACTGTGTGTCGACTATCGTCGCCTGAACCAGGTGACATTAAGGAACAAGTATCCGCTGCCACGGATTGATGACCTCTTCGATCAGCTCAAGGGAGCGCGGTGGTTCTCGAAGATAGACCTCCGGTCAGGCTATAATCAGCTCAGAGTTCGAGACGAGGACGTGCAGAAGACGGCCTTCAGGTGTCGGTATGGCCATTATGAGTTCTTGGTTATGCCGTTCGGCGTAACCAATGCTCCAGCAGTATTCATGAGCCTCATGAACAGGATCTTCCAGCCATACCTCGACCGATTTGTCGTGGTCTTCATTGACGACATTTTGGTATACTCGACGACTGAGGAGGAGCATGCCTACCACCTGCGAGTTGTGCTAGACATGCTCCGAGAGCACCAGCTTTATGGAAAGCTCTCAAAGTGCCAGTTCTGGTTACGTGAGGTCCACTTCTTGGGGCACGTCATCTCTGAGGCGGGAGTTGCAGTGGATCCCGCGAAGATCGAGGCAGTACTATCTTGGGAGCCAACCAGGAGCGTGACAGAGGTGCAGAGCTTCTTGGGCCTAGCCGGATACTATCGAAGATTCGTGCCATACTTCTCCAGAGTTGCGGCACCACTCTCAGCGTTGACGAAAAAGGGGAAACCCTTCTTGTGGTCAGACAGATGTCAGCAGAGCTTCCAGGAGCTGAGATAGAGATTGACCAGCGCACCTATCTTGAGGTTGCCTGAGGAGGGAGTTGGATACGTAGTTTACTGCGATGCATCAGGGACTGGACTCGGGTGCGTCCTGATGCAGGAGCGGGCCGTGATCGCCTACGGATCACGTCAGTTGAGGCCGCATGAGCAGAACTATGCCACTCATGACCTGGAGTTAGCAGCAGTGGTCTTCGCTCTGAAGACATGGCGGCACTATCTGATGGGCGAGCGCTTCACAGTCTTTTCTGACCACCAGAGTCTCAGGTATATCTTCTCTCAGAAGGACCTGAACCTGAGACAGTGGAGATGGCTTGAGTTCCTCCAGGACTATGACTTTGAGATAGTCTATACTCCTGGGAAGGGGAACGTGGTAGCTGATGACCTCAGCAGGAGGACGGGCATTCAGCTACTTGAGGAGGCGACAGAGCAGCTAGCCTCCTTACAGATATCCTTTGTGGATAGAGACGGAGCAGCCTTTCTTCAGTCTCTCACAGTCTCTCCTCCACATCTACAGCGGGTCAGAGAGGCTCATCGTGAGGATGCTGACTGTGAGACCCGGCGTGCACTGATATCCTCAGGTCAGGCGCCTGATGGCTTCACCCTTGGAGCAGAGCACGACATCCTTTTCAGAGGACGTACCTTCGTACCAGTCGCTTTACGAGAGGAGATGCTGAGAGAGTTTCACACTTCTCCCTTGGCGGTGCATCCCGGAGTGGCGAAGATGTACCAGGATCTCAGGCGACAACACTGGTGGCCGGGCATGAAGAAAGCTGTGGCAGAGTTCGTTTCACGATGCCTCACCTACCAGCAGGTGAAGGCAGAGCATCAGGTACCAGCAGGCTTGGTACAGCCCTCGGAGGTCCCGGAGTGGAAGTGGGACGGCATATCTATGGACTTCGTGACTGGACTTCCACGCACTTCCAGAGGTCACGACTCCATTTGGGTGATTGTCGACCGACTCACCAAGTCGGCACACTTTTTACCCATCAGAGAGCAGGGCTCAGTGGAGAGCTTGGGACGTCTTTACGTCCAGGAGATCGTACGGCTTCACGGTGTGCCATCGTCTATCGTCTCCGATCGAGATGCTCATTTCACTTACCGGCTTTGGAAGGGGTTGCAGGAGGTGTTTGGGACGCGGCTCCATCTGAGCACAGCCTTCCACCCTCAGACGGATGGTCAGACTGAGAGGACCATACAGACACTCGAGGACATGCTCCGTGCATGTGTTCTCGACTTTGGTCGCAGCTGGGAGGACCACCTACCCTTGGTGGAGTTCACGTACAACAACAGCTACCACTCCACCATCGGGATGGCACCATACGAGGCGTTGTACGTCAGACCCTGCAGATCACCGTTGTGCTGGACAGACCCTGGAGAGTCAGCACTCGTGGGACCAGAGATGGTCCGAGCCACGACAGAGAAGGTCCATATCATCCAGGAGAGGATGAGGACAGCTCAGAGCCGGCAGAAGTCATATGCTGACAGGAGGCGGAGGCCACTGGAGTTCGAGGATGGCGACCACGTCTTTTTGCGTGTCTCACCTCGACGTGGTTTACGGAGATTTGGCCGAGGCGGCAAGTTGTCTCCACGCTTCATCGGGCCTTTCCAGGTCCTCAACAGGATAGGAGAGGTGGCTTATCGCCTGGCTCTACCACCTCAGTTGCACTGGGTGCACGACGTCTTCCACGTGTCTCAGCTGAGGAGATACGTGCACGACCCGACGCACATCATCGACTTTGGGGAGCTGGACGTGGACGATGGGGCGACTTTTGCGGAGGTCCCAGTGGAGATCGAGGATCGACAGGAGTGGGTCCTACGTGGGCGGTCGATTCCTCTTGTGCGCGTCAGATGGCAGCACATGAACCTCCAGGAGAGCACTTGGGAGCGGGAGGCTCAGATGCGTGCTCAGTACCCCCATTTGTTCCCCTAGTTTTTGATGTATCTTTACGGGGACGTAAATCCCTGAGGTGGGAGTAATATAAAGACCCGCAAATTTCAAGGAAATTTTTTTCTTAATTTTCTTTGGAATTTTACAAGAGCGCAGCATCAGACGGCACCTGATTCCGAGGCCCGGTGTGCCCGGAATCAATTTCCGAAGTTTGGCTCGGGTACGTTCAGTGAACGGACGAGCAGGTTTTTCTATCTTTTGAACCGGTGCCCGGAATCGAATTCTGAGGGCACCGATGAAATCGCAGCGCCGGTATTTGCTTAGAAACGCCTCTTCCGGAGTTGCGTTTGCTCAGACGTGGTTTTTAAATTTTGGGGCTTTAAGTCAGAAATAAAATAAATTTGTGCGACAACTTTATTTTATTTCACTTAAGCTGCTTGGAAGCCACTTGAAGCCACTTAAAGGCGGCTTGATCTGAGCTGAACTGGATAGGATGCTATCCATAAATATCCTACCCCCTTGGTAGGATATTTGTGAGGTGGGGCCCGCACGAGCCCCGCCGTTTCTTTCGCTAAGTAACGCACCCGCGAAAACCCGTCAAAGTAACTGAAAAGTCAACCGACGCGTTTTCTTTAATTTCTTAACAGACCATTTAATTGGGCGGTTTATTTCGTGAATTAAATGGGCTGTTTCATTCGTTGAATTAATTCAATGAATTTAATGGGTCGTTACTTACGCGTTTGCGTTCGTTGGCAAAATAATAAAATAAGACCAACTCTTTCCTTTGGAGGATTACTCGTTGTGCAAGATTATCTGGGCCTCCACCCTCCCCGCGAAGAACGCGAAGAACGCGAAGAACGCGAAGAACGCCGGCGACCGGAATTCGACGACGCACACCGTGATCTGCGACGTCGACGAACGCTACCCGCGACGTTCTTCGGCGACGCCTCTTCTTCCGCGGCCGATCCTCGTTCGGCAACAAAGGTGAGAGTCGAATCTTCTAATTCTCTCCTTTTTATAATTCGATATCAACGGATTAAAATTAATTAAATCCGTTTGATCTTGATCCGGATATTGGCGACGCGACGCCGGATACCGCGACGACGCAACGATCCCCCTTCTTCCGCGACGAGCAATCCCGCAACGATCCCTCGTTCGGCAACGACAGCTGCGAGGTAAGGGATGTTGGAATATTTTATCTTATTTCCCCGTGTTTATTCTTTTAAAGTGAAGAACATGATCTCCGACAATTTTAATTTATTTAAAATTGTTGTTGATTATTCCTCCCGTGGTTTATGACTAACGCAGGAGGGTGCGGGTCTAACGAACAAGACCCGACAACCCTCCGCCGATCTCTTTTGTTGTGCGGATATGGCGGTCGACGACGAACCATGCGGCAGGGGCGATCTGTTGATCCCGCAGTGAAGGTCGGCCCCAGGGAGGAGCAACTGCGCAGACGGGAGGCAAAACGGGCCACCGGAGCAACTCCGGCGGCCCGCGGAAGGCGGCGGCGGCGCGGGTCGCCGGCAAGGCGGCGCCGGCGACCGGAGGCGGCGGCGCCCGGCGCGCCGCCATGGAGAAGATCCGCCGCGGCCGAAGCCGCGGCGACGGCGGCCGGTTCCGCGGCCGCGCGGAACCGGGGAGGGACGCGGCGGCCCGGCCGCGTCCGCGTGACAGGCGGCCCCCCGCGGGGCCGCGTTTCCTTCAAGCCGCGGGTCAAACCCGCGGCGGCGGCTCCTTCGGCCGCTCGGCCGAAGCCGAGCCGGCCGGTCCGGTCGGCCGGGCCGCGCCCAGGCCGGACCGGACCCGGCCTAGCCGGGTCGGGCCGACCCGGTTCGGGCCGACCCGGTTCGGCCGACCCAGGGGGGGTTCGGGCCGGGTCGCCCCGGGCCCAGAACCCCCGTTTTCGGGCCTTCTTCGGTCTTTTGCCCATATCTTGGGCCTGAGACCTCCGATTGACGAACCGTCAGCGGCTACGCGATCCTTGGATCGAGACGGTCGTTTCGGTATATTATACTCAAGGTTTCGGAAGACTTTGGGTTCAGCCGGGTTGGTTCGTACACGAAACCAACCGGGCCCTCGGAGCGGAAACGCTCATAACTTGAGCTACGGACGTCCGATCGACGTACCGTCAGCTGTGGTAGTTTCCTCTAAGTGAGACAGAACTTTTGGAATACTCCGCCCGAGGATCGGACACAGGCGGAGTACGGTCGGGTTGGTTTTTCCCTAAAAACCAACCGGGCCCTTGGGACGAAAATGCCAATAACTCTCAGACCGGGCGTCCGATTGACGCGCCGTCTGTTGCGTTGAGATCCTGTTGTCGTTACGGAACTTTTGGATACATCAACTTCGGACTACGTGTCAGTTGATGTATCAGCCTCTCGGCTCGTGGAGCGGACCCTCCTAAACGAGCTCGCTAAGTGCGGGAACCCTAGCGCTGGCTGTGACTTCGACGACAGAGCAGAGATCCTCCGTGGACTGCGAGGACGGCAGAGAAGAGATCCTCCGTGGACTGCGAAGACGGCAGAGCAGAGATCCTCCGTGGACTGCGACGACGGCAGAGCAGAGATCCTCCGTGGACTGCGACGACGGCAGAGCAGAGATCCTCCGTGGACTACGGCGACGACTGTGCAGAGATCCTCAGTGGACTGCATCGACTACTGCACTCAGCGATCCTACGTGGATCAGTGCTACAGGTTCTGTGTTAGCCCGATCCTATGTGGGTCCTTACTACCGGTTCTGTGTGAGCCACTGCCTACAGGTTCTGTGTGAGCCCGATCCTGAGTGGGTCTTTTGCGGGGGTTAGTACCTATCGATCCTTCGTGGGTCCGACGACTTAGATGGATCAGTGATCATCTTTGACGTCATCTGAAAAAGTATACCTGGTTGAGCTGAATCTTATGTTACTCTCCTTTGTGGATTGTGTTGAACTATCCTATGTGGATTTACTGTTTACTCTCCTTGTGGATTTGAGTCTTGCTTTCCTTTGTGGATTGAGTTGTTCTTGAGCTCGTGAGCAGAGCTAGAATTGGGGACTTAGGTATATGTATGGGAATATACCTAAGTCGAGTCAGATGTTACTTCGTGATTGCATCTTTCTTTTGTGCTATATCCTTTGTGGATTTCGGGAGACCTTCGGGGGTCTCGGGGTCCTTACTGAGTAGCTTATACTCATCCCTGCACGGGCTATGCCCGCACCTTGTTGTGTTGGATGCAGACGACGGACAGCGCTGATCGCGGTTGGGGCATGGAGCAGGATGGTACCTGGAGGTGGACCACTGGGAGGGACGTGCTCGGAGCGGACGTGGGACCCGAGGAGCCTGGAGGCTATCTGTACCCACCCTTCAGGTGGGATTGCCAGTGGACGACACGAGGCCGCCGTCTTTTCTTCAGTTGTTGTACTTTACTCTTCAGTTGTACTTTCAGTTGGGCTTGTATTCCGGCCCCCATTACTTTTCTGCACTTGTAGTTACTTTCCGCTTGCTGACTCTGTGGTGGTTGTTACTTATAAAGGCAATGCCTTCCCTGTTTACCGGGATTTTACGCCTTGGTGCTAGTCGCCAGCCCCTGGCCTATGGAAGGCGGGCTTGGGGTAGTCACGGCACGGGCCCCGAGGTCGGGTCGTGACAAATCAAATATTTTTTAAAAATATGATTTTATGAATTGCCTTTTACCATCCCATCAATTGGGAAATAATTATGTTGCTCGTGTGTATGTGTGGAATAATACCTCTATTAAGAGATGTGATTCGTTTTTACTTAAAAATGTAAAAGGAAGAACATAAAGATATATTTAGTGAATATATATGAGAATTTTGATCTAATAAATTCCAATGATGGTGAATTAATATTTATCATTCTTTATATTCATCGATCAAAAACTGAAAATAGTGTTCTTGTGTACGCATGGAAAACCATCTCAATAAGCGACTTAATTAATTTTAAAAACATAAATTCAATCTATTACTATAATTATATATATAGTAAATATATATGATATTTATACCACAAATAAAATTTTAGATATAAGGGAACTATTATCAATGTAAATTAACTGACACTGCTATACCAAAACATAAATAAAAAATGAAGAATTATTATCCAAGATTGTGATTTTAATAATGAATTTTAAACAAAATGGTGAATTTTTCTTTAAACTAAAAAACATATGGTTTGATATATATTCGTATGGTTCTATAACTGTTGTAAAATAACCATCAATTTAATATATATGAATTTTGAAACTTGTGATGTATTTCTGACCTGATGAATGTGATTTTGTGTTGCAATCTCATTGTTTAATTGGATTGTTTGTGATTTGAGTTGGATTATAAAATATTGTGATAAAACACTCAATATACTCTTAAAATTTCAACTATATTGGTTATTTTATGGTGATTAATTTTTTCATTTCATTTTATTCACCTTAAGTACTCATGATTCTATGAATATATTTTTATGGAAAAGCAACTATATTTATTCCCCGTATAAAAAACCAATATTATTCCTCTCAGATGACTTATAAAAAAAATATTGATGTCATTAATTATTTATAAATGAATTTTAATGTAATATTTAACAATTTTATAATTTTTACTAATTTTTTTAATGTTACAATTTTTATCGATTTGGTGAATAAGTTAATTTTTGTTTTTTATAAAACTGTAATCAGAATGATTATAATGAACAAATTTATATTTTTTCTCTATATGGTTTTGGATTATTATGACCAAATGGTTATGAAAATCTCCCATTATCTAAATTTTATGATATTGTTTGAATTATGAAATTTTAAAGAAAAAAATTCATTTTCATCAGTTACGAAACAATTTTATTAGTATGATACACATTTTTTAGCATGGAATCTGATATGATGAGTATATTATGATCTTGTAACACACATATGTATTATTTTAAATATTTTATGGTTGGGACATATATATGTCTCCAATTCATTGGAAAAAATGATATCTCATAGAGATAAATTGAGTCAGAATGGGGATTGAACCCAGTTTAGTTACTAACATTTTCCAATATGATGGTCTTGGGAGTGAACGTTGACCACTATGATAGGTTTAGTTGTGATCAAATTCAATAATGATAGTCTTAGGAATAACCCTTTAAAATTATGGAATGAATTTTCTATAATTTTTTGTGTTCCCAAAATTAATGTATTTTGACAATATTATGTTATTATTTCTAATTATCCTTGATTTTATTATATATAATTATTATAAAATACATATCATTACACCATAAATAAATATTATGACAAGTGTTATGTGTGTTATGGTTTGTAAATGTTAATAACACATTACCATTCTATTTTATAATGTTTTGTTCATATTATCATTGAGTTATCCATTAAATTCCAATACTAGGAATCATATATGCTCCTTTCTTATTTTTACATTACTTATGTTCTGAAGAAAGGTTTTTTGTATAATAAATATATGATGGTTAATAATTATAACGATATTAGCATGATACAATATAGAAATATTATGAACCTTTTGAATATAAATCAATTTTTAAAAATATACTGGACCTATATGATTCTAGCATGGATAATTATGTTATATAAATATTATACATCTATTTAGATAAAATATCTATGTTTTAATATCATGTGTCACAATAATAAAATCCCACACTTATTCAGTAGAGAACTATGAATTAGATTGATGAAATTCCATCCAATATGCATTTATTAGAAATATTCATGTGTAAGATCTATGTACAATGATAATAATAAGGCAATGAAATGAATACAAAACCAAATTTAGGGTGAAACATTCTTAAATTTTTTTTGTTCCTTGTTCAATTTAATTTTAAATTTTATTGGGTACAAATGGAACATAATTTCAGTTTAATGATTCAAAACTAATTACGTATGTAAGTTCACATATTAAAAAACTACAAAAATATTATTATCACAAATTAAAAAAATAATCTATCCACTATTATCTTATGATTATTTACTCCTTTTGAATATCATGTGGTATTAGTCAATCCATGTTCCCTCTATTAAATCATGGAATAGTATAAAATGGATAATATTGACTCATTGATTTTTATGGGTGTTTCTAATTTTGATTCAATAAAAAAACAACTGACTACTTTTCTAGAGTAAATTAAAGTATTAGTAACATAAATGTCTATAAGTAATATCCAAAATATTCTTATATTATAAAGATGAATATGAGGTATTTCCAAGAAGAGTTTAATAATAAAATTATATTATGATAAGGTAAATCTGACATTTCCCTTATTTAATTTAATAAAATTATAATTGAATATTTGTTGATAAAGGAACATTCCTTAGAAAAGAATATTAAAGAAGTGATAGAACTTGAGAAAACAAAAAATGAATGATAAAACAGATAAATAACTAAATTTTTTTAGGATAATGATGAAATAGATGTGGATTATAAGAGATTAATGTCCCTTATTTTTAAGAACATCAAAATAGGTGAGTTATAATTCAATAGAAAACACCAAATCAAATATTTGACTGTAGGATGACTTATACGAATTTCGATTATCTCCTAAAATTATATGAGTTGATATATTAAGATTTATCATAAATATGAAGATCCAAATAAAGTTCACTTTTTTAAAATCAAAATATTTTTTAATATTTTTTTACAAGAAGAGAAAATAAAAAAAAATAAAAAATAAGAAGTTTGATAAGAAATTGGAAAGAGGATTATGAATGTTCATTTATTAATTACGATGAAGAAGATAATTAAAATTTTAAAAATTTATACCTCATGCGAAGAATAATGATGAAGCCCTTAGTAATGAGGAATATGAATGTGTACTAATTCATATAGATCACATACTGAGACAAATATTAGAAGCATGTTTTGAGAAGAATGCTAATATGAATAAATATATAATAATATTAATGAATAAATATGGATTTAAGATTAAATGAAAGGAGATGTATATAAATTGATAAACTTCATATATTGAAGAAATCATAATATAGAATAATAATGTTTCTTGGAATGACAATATAATGAAAGATCAGGAATAAAAACTTATGTTAAAAAGAATAACAGCTTATGAAGACACAATAAAAATTATGTGATGATAAAAATTAGTTTATTAATATAATATATGGATATAATAATGTTTTTATGGTCAATTATGATACATGAAAAGGATATTCATAAATTCAACTAAAATTTTCTACATAAATCATGACATTTAAATTCTTAAAATAATTTTATTTTTTACTAGTAGTTCATGTAAAAATTATAAATTTAGAAAACAATTTTGGAATGAATGGTGATTAGAAATACTCATACACATCCATTTAATTGATATGTTTATAAATAATAAAATACTCACTATGATATAAGAAAACATAGCACATGATATTCTTGTAAAAATATAATTATTGGAATGAATTTTATTATTATAGGACACCCAGATTCAATGATTATTTCTATTGTCAAGTAAAAATTAGAAACAAAACGCAATAATCATGGTAAAATATATCTCTATTATTCATAGGAAATTAATCATAGGTGAATATTAATGAATATATAATAAATTATTCTCAAATAATTTAATCTATGAAAATAAATGATTCTCATTTTCCCACAAAAAATAAATTTGAATAATTGGATGACGTATTTGAAAATTTAACCAATATGAAAAAAGGAATGCGTGACCAATATTACAAGGAAACAATCCTACAATTAAAATTATAGAATGAATTGAAAATAAAAAAGTATGAGATGCATATTTAATTGTCGAATTTGGATTAAAATCATACAAGAATGGAAAACAATAGATTCGTCTGAGTTTGTTTTCTACACAAATATTAATTGAATATGAAAACTTGTAGAATATTGGAATGAATAATATGGGACTAATAACACAGTTTATTAGTGTTTCTATATGTATCATAAATTTTGGTACATTTCATATTAATCAAATAAATATCAATATTTTTTATGTATTTTTTTTGTAAGGGATTGAACACAATCATATCAGTGTGACACAACTGAGTTAATGTGGGAATTAATTTATTTTCATTTAATTTTATTCAATAATAATGAATTATAATGATGCATGAATTATATATCTAGTCAATATAACTAATAGGAATGGATTTACAATTATAAATTCAACCGGGTCTTACTAATTGACTATAGAATATGAGAAAAATCCATGATATAGGATTACTAGAAACCATAGCCAAAGAATCAAGGGGAATATGTTCATGAATTATGCAGTGGGAGATCATCATCAATATAAAGGGGACTGATATGATGTGTATGAAACATATGAAATTGGAATTATTTACTTATAAATTCAAAAATTAAAGGATATAAAGTCCACTAGGACAAAAAACTCATATATTCAAATATATATATGGGTCCCTAAGACTAAAAACCATCTATGTGTAACCTATATAATAAGTACTTCATTAATGATTATACATTAACAGTTATTGGAATGTTATTATGAAAATCATTAGATGCAGCTGAAATTGTCAAAATATATATAAGGCATGTTGAGATGGAGTAAGGATTCATTATCTTGAGTTTGAGGTAATAAGTATACATGTAATTAGTTTGGTCGTTGAATTTTGAAACATAAAATTATAAATTAGTATAGTTCCTCATAATAAAATCTATATATTTGTTTATAGAAAAAAATATAGAATTAATATTTAAATATATTTCAAAATAAAACCAATAATAATGGTTACCGTTGTCATTACTAATGAAGGAATAGAAAATTATAAGAATCTTGTAGACATTGATTTATACCAAAATAATGTTTAATATGGTATTATTTATAATAATATTCTTAATCATTATAATATGAACATCCAATTGGATCTGAAAATATTATTTGAAATCATATTGGACCATTCCAAATAATAATACAATTAATGATTTAAAATCATATTTCTCTCATTTCTCATGATAAACACCAAGCTATTCAGGGGTAATTGATAATGATGAATTGATTAATAATAATAAAAAGGTGATCATAAAATTTATAATTAATCCAATATGTAGTATGTTCTATGACCTAAACTAAAAATTATCCATAAAACCAATTATTTGTATATTAAGAACTAAATAAGAATGGTGAAGTGTCAATATAGTAATCATATCTCATTTCCAATTTGTAATTCCCAAATGAATGTAATTGAAATTGAAGAAATGTTTTTACCAATTGATGAATCTCTATCAAAAATAAATTTTGTGTTAGTGGATGCACAAATATATTAAAGGGTATTTCAAAGGGATATGAAATTTTTCATTTATAATTGTATACCAAGAACATAAAGTATTTATTGAAAACTACGATGGTCTATCATGAGCTAAATATGGAAAAATATTTCTGAGATAAAATTTTTCTTATATAATAATGTATACCTCCCTACCTTGATATTTTGATTTATAAAGATTGATGATATAAATGAAATTTTAAATGGAAAAGTTTGATAGAATGTTATTTTTTAAATAATTATCCATTAAAACTATAAATTTCATGATATAGGTTTTCGATATTAAATTTGATATTGTAAATGTGCATCACATTGATTGATATTAAGAAAAAATTAAAATCCATTTTTATTTAGATTATTTGTTAGGTAAGATAATTCTAGAGACTATGGATTCCATGTAAATGTGCCATTAATTACCAATAACAATACAATTAAACCATGTGTGTTTTAATGAATGTTTTCATAGAGAAATGTTAATAAATCAATAATCCCATTGATAATTATTATATTTGTCTATATAAATTAGGAATCTGTGTAAATGAAAAATATATTGGATGAATAATTGAATTATTACTCTAAAAGACTATATAAATTCTATATATTTCATATGGGGTGACACTATGGGAATTATTTTAGGGTGATCGAGAGAAGTAACATAAACTGTAATCTAAAATAATACTGAGATATTTAAGTAGACTATTAATTTATATCCAAATTTATGGAAGCACAACAGATTTAAATTTTTAGGGATACCCATATGTAGACTATGAAGTAAATTTCAATGATAGGAACTCCGCTTATATAATATCTTTATTTCATGGGGAGAGTTATATAAGTTATAATAATTTGTTGCATAATTAATTTTCATAGACTATACATAAGGTACAGTTAGTTTTTTCTACACATGATTATACATAAATTTCTAGGAAGCAATATCAAATGGTGGATTTTAATGTTAATGTGGAGAAGTCACTAAATAAAAAACATCCAAATAAAATTATTATGGATCATTAAAAAAATACAGTTCAATAATTTTTAATGAATACCATTACTATAGGAGTTAATTTTCATAAAAATAATGTGGCACATGGGGATGTGAATATATAATACTTTTCAACTAAATATCATGTTTCTCATAGTAATAAAAATGAAATACCAAGGGATTTGTTAATAAATCGATTATAAATATTCAATTTTATCCATCCACTATCACATAAGGATGTATTCAAATTCCCTTAAATGGAATTAAATTATGTTGTAAATGTGATAAATAATATGGAAAACTACTTTAACATTTTTTAGAATTCGTTCATGGAAATGGAAATGTATAGTGGTCATTTAATTTGCCTTAATTATAAAAGATATGTGGTTATTTATTGATGGGGTGATTAATTAGAAATTGATATAGGATCTTATGGGGGTATTATCTATGTCAGTTTGACACAAGTTCTTATCAACGAGTCATGTAATTATTTTAAAATCATTACCACATCTAGTGATGTTTTGTCAATACACATATGATATAATAAATTCTATAATTTTAGTACTCTGTTGAGAATTGAAAATTTTGAAAATTGTATTGTGATGTTATTATAATTGAAATGGTATTAGAATATAATATAAATGTGTAAATTGAAAATTCCCATGGGTATATTGATGAGAATAGTTTTTTTCAAGAAACGATCATGATATTTGAAATTCCGATGAATTTTTTTTTGCGATGGATGTAATGTTTTTGTATATATTACATCATCCATAGGTGTTTAAATTTTATTCATTGAATTTTGAATGAAATACATAATTATTTACTATGAAAATTGGGTAGGGTTGAGTCCATAGGGTTGAATCCTGTATTTATATGGTATTGTCCAAAATTCATCAGGACAATTTCTTTGTTATTATTAATAAATATTCACTTCATAATGATCACATTAATTTTTATAGGGAAAAACCAGTACATCAAATGGATAAGTAAAATTTTTTAAGAATTATTTAGTTCAAAAAAATTAATATTATTTCATTCATAAGGATCATGTATCACTTCAAACATACCATGCTACATTTTTTAAGATAATTCTAGAATTCAGAAGTGTTCTTTTCGCACATAATAATGATTAATCCCTTGGTGTTTAAAAATTATATATTGAAAAGTGAATCATATAAATTTTTATTTAAATTTTTCACATATAATATGAATCATTTTATATAATGATATTAGGAAAACATTACTTATTTGTATAGTCTTAATTATTTCAAATTGTAGAATGAATTAATTATATACAGTTATTTAATTTCATAAATGATATAATCACCATTTGTTAACAAATAATCCTTAAATTGTGTTTATACTTTAATTTTGAGCCTTGTTTTATAGACTCGAGGGATACTCATAGGTTCCCCTAGCCTTGTGGGACAGATGCCCTCAAGTGCATCTCCCCAAATTCTATAGGATATCGACATGAATCAAGGGTCTTGGGTGTGTCTCTAAGGTGAATATGCCACCATTAACATAATAGAACATCTATATAATTAATATACATATATCAAAATAAGTATAACCATGCATTTTCAATTGAAAATAAAAAAATAACCAAGCACTGGATAAAAATAAAATGCAGTAAACTAAATTATATACCAAAGGATTATAATTTATGTAACTTATCTATATGCTAGAAAAACACATATACAAACATCAAGAAGCTATTCTATTCCAATGAAGAAAAAAGAAAAAAATGTTTTCCTAGTATCTAGGACTCCATCTCGGTCATCTACTACCAGGATCCATCCTAAGACATTATATAAATTTGTACATCAAGAAGTTTACACTTCCACTTTTACACACCTACAATCATATAGGCTTCACATGGTACATAGTTAGCTCGGATAATTTGTGATAGAAATCTATGTATTCCACCACCAATGGAATCTATACATACAGTGTTCGTGTGTATTGCATGGTATAATGAAAATATGACACACTATGTCAAGAATAATAAATGTAAATGGATCTACACATGTTCTGTACGGATTCCCAGAACTACTCATCCTACAACAACCCATCCTGCTATATCTTTGAATCCGTATAAAATTTTCCCAACAGTCATATAACATTTATAAGGTATTCCATGCTCAAAATTATAGAAGCATAGGGGACACCATTTCTATTATCACTGATTTTGGATTCCTTTTCAAGTTTCACAAAATTGGGAAAACATTACCAATATCATGTATATTTGAGGGTCTACATTCCTTTACCACATTATGTAATTCCATGCCCATATAGTATCACAAGTGATTACTTGCATGTATAGTATCTCATGGGATGTCGTACCAGTATTGATTCACAAGGGACTCAATGCCCATATAATATCAAATTAATATGATAGTCTCCAAGCCTATATAAGTATAACATTTCCCAGGGCTGTCATTCAAAATTTAATATAATAATTTAAATTCATCAATTCCCTTTTGTATATGAAATATTTATTCCATGACCATTTTGTATAATTAATCATAAGGTCCATCCGGGAAATTCATTTTAACTCACAATGGTTGTCATTCTAATTCATTATAGTTATTAAGAGATATCATGTCATTATATCATATCATTAATAAAAAAACCATTTCATTTATTACGAGACAAGGTATAATACATTTCAAATTTACATTTAATAATGAAAATGGAAAAATTATTTCCCATTTTATTATGTTGTGGAAGATTTACACTAACCATGAATTTAATCATTTAATTATATGAAAATGTTGATATCCATTATAGAAAAAAACATTTATCCATTAATAATTGATGACATAATAATTTATAATAAAATCAAAACACTTCATTAGATTCAATGGTTACATACTGAAGAAAAAACATTAGGCATAAGGATGTCACACCCAAAGGGATAGATCTCTCTAAGGTAAAGAAATAAAAATGAATTTTAGATTCTAAAGAAACATTAGGCTCTATTAAAGTAAATAAATTCGTGTAATATATACCTTTTTGGGAATGAAAACCGACGTGGGGTAAAATAAAAGATATTATAAAATAAAAAAAACATAGAATAATTTATAGACAACCTACCTTGTTCTCATTCACCAATCTGCATACATTATGGGCCTTCAGTTTTTCCGAATTTGGAGGAAATTTAAATAATGTATGGATGACCTCTAAATATTGAATTAAACCTTCCAACTTAGTAAAAATTTCTCAAGGAATAGAAATGAAAAATTGATATAAGTGAATTGATATCTTACCAGTGGCTATACAAAGAGATAGACGATGCTAGAATTTGACATGAGATAGAAAAACCGAGTCAATATCTATCAATGAGGGCTTCAAGTGATCAATAAGGGGGAATAATCACTCTTCTATCCACTGGATAAGAAATAAGAGTATAGTGTGGATATTAGATCATTAAGGAAAAATGGTAATTTCACCCCCATAACCCATAGGAACATAGTTTTCCAACATAGTTGTAAAAACTATATTCCAACCTTGCGACATGCCACTACTAAAATATGTCGAGGATTAAAAAAATAAAGTGGTATCATGTTCTTGGTTTACTAAAATAGTGTACCTACAAATTTCACTTAGTCTATCCCTGCATGGTTATGTGAAACCATGTCTCCTGACTCGCATGGTTTCAACAAACTATGCATCCAGTGCACATTTCCCACCAGTCGGGGATCCATTCTTGGAACGAGCACCGAATAACCCATAAACCATCATGAACTCACTAGGCATAATTATTATATCCATAATACAGAGTTATATAAATATTTAAATTATCCATACCTAATATAAAAGATGGGATCTTATAGTATTACCCCTATAATCGAATTCAACCTTGATTTCACCTTCTTAGTGTCGAAAAGTTTCATTTGAGAATAACTTCTACCACTGAACACATATTTTTTACTCTCACACTCACATATCATCGTATACCTATTCATGTTTACATGTCACACTTACTAGGTGAACATAAAACACATAATGATCCTTCATTCTCCAATCAACAATGTATATAGGATACTTCCTAAAATAAGAATCATCATCCAACTCAACATCATCAGGATCAAATGTAAGGCATGGTTTAAAATTATTGTAGAGAAGCTATGAGACATGGAAGAGGTCTTGCATGGCATGTTACCAATTTGGTAATACAAACCAAGGGCCTATCTACCCAACTCAAATTAGAATCTAATGTAGCTAGAAAAATCAAGAGGGAAAGCATCCCTTGCATATATATCAATCTATTGACATTTTTGGGTGATAATCGTGATAATAAATTATCCAAAAATTTAACTATAGTGGTTTTCTATGGAGAAATACATATTATTTCAATCTATAATAATATTTAATAATGTACATCTCATAATATAAATACTGCTCTAATGTCTCTTGAACAGTATGAGGATCCATTTTTTTATCCACTCCTTCCTCTAACTATCATATGGTTGAGAGAAACGTCCTTCCATATATTGCCTCATAAAGAGGCATTAGAATCATCTCCTAAAAATTGTTATTATAAGAAAACATGATGAGAAGGGGTATTATTTTCTCATAAAACACAATAAACCAAGATTCATTTTTTCCGTATGTACTCTAAAACATGTATTGTTCATTATGACTGAACAATATATTATTGGTGAAAGGATTCATTGATAAGAACCTTTGTACCTAGAGCCATCTAAAAACCATTCAAAAACCTATGTATAATGCAAGAGTCCAAATATGAAACAATAGAATAATGTACCCCACGTAATCCTATAATATCAAAGATATATAATCTCCCATTATCTTCAAATGATAATGTCTCTCACATAGGAAAGAGAATTACTACATTCTTTATTAAATCCATGACTACCCCAACAATGTCGCTACATTGATGCAGCCTCGGAAATATTATGAAAAAATCCATATAAACAACATCCCATTTCCTATCTAGGACTGGTAATGAATGTAAAATACCTTCCAATATTTGGTGCTTTTCCTTCACCTACTACTTGGTGGAACTCCTATTTATAAGCCTAAAAACTAATGATTCATCCCTATACACAAATATAGTCAGTTCATGTCACAATATATCTTAGAGATACCTTCATGAATATCCCACTGAGAAGCATGTGAGGCCTATACAAGCTCCTCTAACATATTGTTTGGAACCCGGATACACCCATGTATATTCAAGATGTCCCATCATCAATATACCAATCCATAGTTGGTCCATCCCTGGAAATGCTCTCTCATTTGAAAAAACCCTTGGGATATGAATATTAGCTCATCCTCACTTTCTCCAGAAGTGAAGAGTCCAATAAGAGCAATTCTATTACGTATTTTTCATTATGGTATTGGATTTATATATGCATCTCAAAAATAATTTCCAAAAGCATACATTAAAATCTATCCCCATGAACCATAGTTTTCTAGGTCCTCCTATTCAAAGAACTTAAAGTATCATTTCCTTTCATTTACAAATAGGCTATCAAAGAGTCCAAGGACTATACATAGTCAACCCTCCTCCACTTGAAATTATTTGAGTATTCCTATTAAAAAATATAACCGTGGCACTTATGGTCTGTAAACACCCTAAAATGATCTCCTAGAAGGTATTTCTTCAATCACCACGTGGTGTGGACAACATCTTCCAAATTGAGATCATGTGTTGTGTAATTCCTGTCACAATGCCTCAAATTTTGTGACATGTATACAATGAATATATAATTCTACAACATATATTCTCCAAACCTAACACCTGATGCATCAAAATATACTTCATAGCTCTGTCCTGGATCTAGAAGTATAAGGATCAGCACTGTAGAAAATTTTCCATTTATCTATCGAAAGGTTGTTCCGCAAAATTTAAACAACAATAACTTCCCACCATTCATAGTCAATCATGTAGGGGGTGATTCTATGATACATAAGTCCCATATAAAATTAATGTTCTAACTAACAACTACATAAACTCATTAAATTAATGGAATTATTGACATTCTCCCAGGTATCGATAACTATCAAATTCTTCGGGTCAACATAAACTCCAACCTCTGAGATTATGTTTCACAATAATTATACCATATTGGTACTAACAAAAATTTACTTGGAATAGAATATTACTAGTTATCTCTTATTTTATTCAAAAAAATCGCATGACGACTGTCACTGTCACTCGAAGTATGAGAATACACTATCATTTCACATATGAATACGATTACTATAAAATTCATATAGGGATGGAAAAACCTATTCAGAAATATGATGAATATGGTAAGGGTATTATTATTAATAATTGAAATCATGAGATAAAGACACATCATACAAATAACGGAATTTCACATATTGTAAATATGCAGGTGTGACTCAAACATGATAAAAAACTTAAGTCTATCTTTGACCACACCTTTTCTTCTCTGAGATAGAAAACAATTATCATCTATCAGAGGCAATAGATACTATTTTTCACTATAATATTATTTAATTTTTGATAACCCTCAAATAGAATGAGGTTAATATATTCCTTCTTAGAAAAAAAGTGATTCCTAACTCCAAGAGGAAGTATTGGTCCATATAAAAACTTTGGCCCCAAATTTTCTAACTACCTCTTAATCATTGAATACATAGTAGTATCCATTCTATAAAAAGTAATTAATACTTTTATGATTCATGACCCATGAAATATAATAAATTAATCATATCTATATATTAGGAGATATTAGTAAAATTTATTTAGTGAAAACATCCCTTAATATATCGATTATTGGAGATAACATAGTATTTAGTATCCCCAGAACCCCCATTCCTGGGTTAGAAATCCATGCAGTCAATCCGCCTAGCCCAAGATTATCTAGTCTAGATCAACACACCTAGATATCCCAAATTCATTTTTAAATATGTGTACCACCCTAGGGTGATATAATCGACACCCTATGTTGATAATATTCCACAGAGGGTAGATAAAGAACTAGACATTCTATCATTAGAGTGACTTAAAAGGAATTCATCTCAATGAAGATGAATTTTCCCAATAAATGGTGACCTCCTAGATGAAAAGGGGGTTCCTTGTACTACCATATAATCTCAAATCATTTACACAAATGTTTGTTAAGAATCATCACACCACAAGAGTAGTCAACATAATGTTTAATACTTTCTACAATACGAGTGCACATAAAAAATTTGAGGCACATGTATGAAACATTCCATTAATGATAATAGAGGATTTTAGAATAGTAACTCGATTTATTCATCACCCAGTGTCATTATCTTATGGTATAACATACATTAAATAGATATGGCCTAATCCACAATCCAATTTAGAAACATAACTACCAAGATAAGATCTACCCTACTAGTTCTATTTATCAAAATCTTGGTTAACATAGCCACAAAATCCTCCTCAACCATTTTGAATAGTAATACTCCAACTACCATCTAGGTATGGTGATACTAAACCTAGTCCTCATGGTGAAACTACCATGGATCTTCTCTCACACTAAATATATAGATATTTCTTTAATATTCATTATAGATTCTCCAATCATCCAAAACCACATAGTAAACAAGGTCTTTATGAAAAAGGTTCCTTTTATGCCAAGGAATTTCAAACTAGTGACATAAAATATAATAGTCTATCGGTCTATCATGTCTTACTCTACTCATGTTCACAGTCTCAATAATTTATTTATTATCACTAATTGAACCACTACTATATATGAGTTCATAACCTCCTTAGATACCACCCTCTACTTCATTCATATTCTACTCAATGATAGTGTATTGGATAAATATTTTAAATAAGGTTGTCCACTTTTTTTTAATTAATAATGAATTAGATTCTTTAGACTATCCTCAAATCATACCTCTTTCATTGAATAATCACTTCTATAGATAGTATTAAAGTGATGAAGCTCTGTAGAATGATCTGAAATGTCTATAACTATCATCAAACCCTACTACATTTTCATGAACACCTTGGTATGATCGGCCATTAGGATATCTGGAAAGAAATTATCGAATAATCTAAATTGTATGTCCCTCTACATCGCTTTCCAATATAAAATAGCATGATTTAGAATATCCCACCTATGTTTGTTATATCATATCATCATATACGTAGCAATTTTCACTCTCCTCTAAATATGTTTCTTTGGATGATCAAATATAAACATAGGTGTCCTGATACATACCTCTAATTCTTATCTTATGCCATCCCCTGAAAATATAGGTGGATGCTATTGTTGGAACACCCGAGTTAACTCTCTAATAGAGGGCCATAGCATAGAACTCCATAAATTGTTTTTATATGCCACAGGAATTCTACTCGATAACGATCATCAGTTATCATGTGAGTAATAAGAAGTGTTACCAAAAGAAGCACTACATATGGTAAAATGGGTAGCTATAGGCCCACCAACATTGGGTTATTGTAATAATTTCCCTACCACTATTTTACTAGAGTACTTTATAATGGAATTGGGCTAAAAGTTTTAATCACACAACTCAAATAATATTTAATAATGGAAAAATCCATTGATATAGAAATACAATATCTAAAAATCAATTTTTATCATTATTTAACCCCATTAAGCTCAAGGATTCATTTCCACAAGATATAAATAGTTATATAGAATAACACATACACTACCTGCATTCCACAATTAAAGTCATCGCTAGTTAAATCATGTTGTTTTTAAATTTAAATATGATTTTTAAAATTAT
This sequence comes from Viscum album, assembly GCA_963277665.1. Taxonomy (NCBI): domain Eukaryota; kingdom Viridiplantae; phylum Streptophyta; class Magnoliopsida; order Santalales; family Viscaceae; genus Viscum; species Viscum album. Next base: position 1,061,590,260 of record OY728133.1, read on the forward strand.
ATATAAATTTCAATTCAAATTGTTGATCCAAATAGTTCAAAACATTTAATCCAAAAGTTACGATAAATGTTATGAACAAAAATGTGACATCTAGTAAATCCATAACATAAAAAATACCAGTCCACGTGGACAATGGGCCATAACTCAACATTTCAAAGTTTAGTACTTATTGTTTCTGATATATCCTATGAATTAAAATACTATTATGTTATGGAAGAGGATAAAAATACCAACTACGTTGTTCCTGATTCCATACATAAATCGTTAACCAATAGAAATTCTATTTTTAACATTCAATGAACTCATTACTATAACTGGAAATGAGAAGAAACAATGGTCCTATATTGAATGAAAAAAACATGGAAGGTGAATTTCCTATAATAGCCTAATATGAAGAATGATTAAGGCTTTAAGGACATCATATCATCAGGCCATGTATAAATGATAATCCTTCAATATGTAGAGTAATATCATAATTGTTGTGCATCACCCAATTGTGGAATCATGTCAACTTTACTGACAATAAATTAGATAATAATAATTTCAATTTTAGGGCATTTTGATTTTATATATATGTGGGTAAAATTATCCCATTCATATCACATTAATAATCCCCATAACCTTCATAATCTAGTATATATTGTCTTAAAATGAAGTATACGAAAGGAAAAGAATCTTATACCATGTTGTGATGTTCTATATCTTGGTTCCACATAGAGGTTCCCCAAGCCATTGGGCCACACATTCTGAAGATCATCTCCCCAAATTCCATAGGTTTCTGACTAGTAGTAAGGGCCCTGGGTTTGTAGTTTGGATACTATTCTCTCATTACTAGAGTATCACAATGGTAAAATCAATAGATAAATAGAGTAAGTAGAATAATAATGAATAAATAATGGAAACATACATGAATAACCCCCACTGAATTATAATAAAGTACAGTGAACGAAATGATATTCACTAGGATGATAATATATGCCATGTATCATACAAGAAAGAAAACATGAACACAAGAAAGCAGGTAGAAATACTATAAAAAAGTAACAAAAATGGGCCAAAAATTCTATCCACCATCTTGAGCTCTAGCCTAATGATCAGTCACCAAACACCATCCTAAAACATTCCATGACGCCACACATATTTAGGAAGACTCTTCCCCTTATCCACAACTATAAGCATAAATAAATCCTAAGTTCCATAGGAAACTCGTGTTGGGTGGGAGATAAATCATAATAGGCCACCACCAATGATGTCTATAAATATCCAGTCATTGTTTATAACATGGAAATATATAGATATAATATGTTAATGAATGAATGATAACAATAAATTAGTTGGTAGAAGTTCCTAAAAGAAAACAAGGATTACTCTACCTACATCATGCCATGAGGATACATCTTATAATTATTATCAAGGGTTATAATTACAAATAACAAATTTATATGAGATTCCATGACCATTATAATAATTTTGAAGGTGAGGCCATGTTCAGTATCCTAGAATGGGGACCCCTTTACCAGTATCACATACTGTGGATTTCATGTCTAGTATCCTGTATATATGAGGTTCTTCATGCTCGTATCATAGTAAGGGATTCCATGACCGTATAGTATCACAAGGGATGTCATTACCATATAGTATCACAAGGGATGTCATGAGTATATAGTATCATAAGGGATGTCATGCCCATATATTATTTCATTTATATGAGAGACTTCCTACCTATATTAATATAACATGACCATGGTTCATCATTATAATATAATATAATTGATAAGGTCCATAATTCCCATTTGAATTTAAGCATGTGGGATTCCATTCCCATTAATATAATTACTGATTAGTGTCATCATTCCCCTTTATTGTAATTTACATGTTTCATTATTCCCACTCACGATTGATATTAAGTTTCATCATTCACTTATGTCATATCATTTATAAAATAAACCATTATATTAATATGAGACATTGTATAATACCTCTTATATTGAAATTGAATAATTAATAGGTTGTAATCATTGTTTATTTGATTAGGTTATGTCCAATCACCAATCACCAATAATGAATTCAATTTATTATATGATAAGGGTGTTATCCATGCTATAAAAAATCATGTATCCATTTGAAATTTTTGGCAACATCATTCATAATTAAAAACAAACACATAAATATGTACTTTCTTTACATAATCAGGAAATCCATTTTTGTTTAAGGATGACATATCTGGTTGGACGACACACTCCACGGTGAAAAATACAATATAAATTTTGGGATCTAACAAGTCATTAGGATCTAATAATTGGCACCAATTCAGGGAAGATATTATTTAGGACAACAACTAGTGAAAACAATGTGCAAACCAACCACACATATTATAAGACAATAAAACATGAAGTATAATTACAAAGGATCAACCATATACAATTTCGTCTCTCCTCATCTTGTATTTGAATTTAATTTGGCGTAGATTTGAAGAAAAAGTAAGCACATATGAAGAAATTTAATATAAGACATATTATGTGTAATGTATCATTTTTTTCATATACAGTTTTTAAATATTAAATGGAATTATTATGAGACATGTTCTTTCAACCGTGTATGTTTCTGAGGCCTGAAGTTCCTGGAAAAATGATAGAAATAAATTAAACTTTTAACCAGTGTGTGCAAGAAGTTTTCCTGAATATGTGGAATAACAATTATATAGTTTCCTATATTATAATTCGTGAGGGCACTGTTTTGTTTAGAGTATTGGGTTTACCTTAGCTGAGGACCTACATCGACCGGTGCGGGTTAGCTGCAGGATCATGTTTTTAGATGTTTTAAAGGAATTAAAATAAAATAATAATGTATTTTATTTTAATTGTTTCCACAACACAGAGAAGCTTAATTTTTTATTTTAAATAAAAAGATGCCTTGGGTTAGTTTTATAACCCTTGATAACTCCCTATAATCCTCTCTAGCATTGGAGGAGAACATTTTGGCAGACGATGATAAAGCGATCAATCGACACATCGTGGATTCGACCGACCTCACTAATGAATGCGACGTGTCGATTGTTCTTCAACCAAATCGATGTAGGGGTTATTTCTTGATTTATTCTTTCCTAATTCATCAATTAAACGATGAAAACAAATCAACCACAAATAGATTGATCTGTGGATCGTGTAATCTTATGAGGGGGTTATTATTTATTGTTTCTTATCAAGTTTTGATCAAGGAATTGATGAATGATAATCATTGATTTTTTCCTCCCCATTTTATTCTTCTAACATGATCAAATCAATGCTGTGACAAACAAAGGTGGAGGTTTATTCCTCTATTTTTTTTATTGGATTTCTTACCCCTTTTTTCCCATGTTCAACACATTCTTTGTGGGGTGACAAACAACAGATCATTTCACACCCATTTCAAAGTGAAATGACCCTAAAGTGTTGATATGGAATTGAGACATTCAAATGAAGGTGCAATGATGACGGTGACGGAGGAATCAATATGGTTTGAGAGAAATCATAATTTGATCATTCTCTCTCCTGGTATAATGTGACTAGTTTGGGGATGATCGGAAGCTCAAAAAAAATAGAAATGGATTTGTAGTTTCGATGTGACCTTGAACACGAGTTTCGAACCGATCAGATGACTAAGATTAGCGGATCACTCGATGAACGACCTTGAAGTACATCGATTCTAGAAAATTTCGCTAACCATGGTGTGTATCCTGAAGAACATGCCATATTAGGAAATCATGACATTAGGCATGTATTGCACTGTGTACACAAAGAAGAAAATGGAATGCTCCCAGTAAGGCAGATCATGTGGGTCCCACCAATCGGTATCTAGAGTTATCAGGCGACGAGAAGCATAGACACTGTGTGTGACAACTACTACATGGTTTCTGGGTCCTTACATGTGACTTGGTGTGTATCTTGGACAATACACAAACACGGTGTGGAGTACATGCCATGTACTCCACCACATGGCTAGACGAGGCAGATTACATGGGTCACTCGAAGTACCGGTTAAAAGTATTGGTTTACACGTGTTGAGGATGCATACATGCACATGTCCGAAATACATGAAGAGGACCCTAGATACCTTGAAATGGTTTTTAATCCTTCCTACATTCCATGTAGTTTCATTTATTACATGGAATGTTCTCCATACCCGGTCCATTGTACACATGAAATTCACAGAGTCAAGGGACATCGGGTGTGACCACTCTTACACACATTTTACTCCCTTTTACATGCAATTATTATCTTTTCCACCACTCATTGGAATGATTTTCATTTGGTTCACTACCCCTTTATCATTTCCCTAATGGTAAGGTATCATTTCCTTCAATTCTATTATGATCCATTCAGCAGGAATTTCCAAGATAGAGTTAGGTATCCCTATGAGATGCTTGAAGTGAGATCCTATATAAATTCTTGAACCTTAGTAGATTCATTTATCAATGTGAATAATACTATAGGATGCTGATCATCTACTTAGTAGGTGAATTTAGATGAGTGTGTTATATGCTAAATCTCTAGCAGTGATCCTCATCTATGTATCATGATCTTTTCCCACTGAGTTGTGTTTTATCCCAAAATTGGTGTATATGTTATACATTCAGATCTATCAATGCATCTATCTCTCTATCTTGGATTTTCAGGAAAAACATTACTTCTTGGATGGTCTTCATCAAAGATATCATACTCGTGGAGTGGGTTCCCCTAGATGAGTTCTTTGTGGAATCTTCTAATGAAATCCCTAGTGTTGGTATGAGGTCATTGTGACATCTCTATAGACTACAGGTCTGGATTTCGAGTATATAAGGATTTATTTCCCTTTATTTATGTTTATTATACATATACTCTATAAGGATGACTGAACTATTACATTTTGTATTACATTGTGGTTTTTGGGGCCCTCTACTGAGTATTGTTATACTCAACCATGAACGGGCTTTTCCCACATGTGACGTGTCTTGTGAAGACGAGATATCTTTTGAAGAAGTCTAGGGCATTCCAGGAATTGTAAAGACCTGGACTTTTCAAGGAATTTCTTTTCATAATTCTTTGGAATTTTATGAGTCTGTGGCTTTTGATGACACTTGATTCCGAGGCCCGGTGTGCCCAAAATCAATTCCCGAAGTTTTTTTCATGTACGTTCAGGAAACATACATGCAGGTTTTTATATCTTTTGAACCGGTGCACGGAATTGAAATATGAGGGCACCGATGAACTCGCAACACCTATAATTTCTTAAGAGGACCTTTACCGCAATTTCATTTTATGCAGGTCGAATGATAAAAATTGGGGTTTAATTAAAAAGTTAAATAAAATTGTTTAGAAAAATTTTATTTATCTATGGTGGTTATTTCCTCCCATGGGGAAGTTATTGGTGGGGCCCACACCCATATAACTTCCCATGTGTGGATAATTGTGAGGTGGGGCCCACACGAGCCCTAACCTTTCATCACCCCATAACCTCCCTTAAACACCCAATAAACCCCCCTTATTTTTTTATGACAACTCCCCCATATTGAATGATAACTCTTCCTCTCCCTATCTCCCTCATTAATATTTGCCAACACATGTTAATTAATGAATTCAAACTCTTAAATTAATTAATTAAAGGGTTATAATTTTGAATTACACGGTTGAATAAAAAAATAGCCTTAGCTATTATTTTAATTTTGGGGCATTCCTTGTGTGGAGAGGATTTGGGGGAGCTCTTGAGTTTTTGAAGAACACCGACCCTCCGACAAAGAATGACCTACTCCTCCAATGATGAACAAACTTCTCCTTCGACAAAGAACACTATGTGATTCAACGAACATGAAGTTGCCAGAGACACATATTTTTTGGGTGGACTCCAATGACGATGGAATCGACATCGTTCTTCCACGACGCCCGACTACCGCGAACCATATTTCAAGGTAAGGGCTTGTTTGTTTTGTAGTGATTATTTTTCATACCACGTTATTTGTTATAATCATAGTTTATTTTCGGCCAACAGCTACCACCTAACGTGGAGGGTGCATGCCTAACACACACAGACCGATGACCCACCATAGTCTATTTTTATTGCGATGGAAACTGTGATAGGTTGGTGGCGTCAAACAGAGAAGTGGAAGTCGTGCATCGGCCACGTGCGGAAGAACTATGGCCCACAACCGTGGGCTGCTCGACTGAGGATGAATCGGCCAGCTAAAGCCGGTCGGGCCGATGGGAGGAACCGCGACACCCCACGGCGCCACACATTGGAGAACCGTGGCCCACATAGTGTGGGCCGCTATGGTAGGAGAACCGTCCAGCTCGTCATCCGGCCGGGTGGAGGAATTCTGTAGTGCCAGGAGGCCGCCGTGCTGGACAACACGCGGCCCGCCCGAGTGGGCCGCTTGCCCCATGAAGGTTGTCCGGTTTCAGCCAAACGGTTAGGGAGGGTGGCACTGATTTTTGCCACCAGTTCGGGCAACCGGAAGGCCGCGCCCCCCGCCTCAGACTGATCGGCCCCCTTCATGCTGAGCCACTTGGGAAAACCACGGTCGGTCGGGCCGCGCTGAGCAACGTCGGGCCGGGCCTCGCCCTTCCGGGTCGGGCCGCACCCCGACGGGCTGGGTCGCGCCTCCTCAGGCTAGGCCGGGGTGCACCCCTTTGGGCAGAGCTGTGCATTTCATCAGGATGGTCTGACACGCCCTACCGGGTCGGACCCACCAAAACTGGGTTAACCTGAACCGTCAGCACCCTGGGCTTAATGGGTCGGGCCCATTTCCACTTAATGGTGAATATCGTAAAGACCACGTGTCTGATCGACGTGCCATCTGTGACATTGGGACCCTCAAGACATGGAAGTACTTTTGCGATACTCTGTGTGAGTTATCGAAAACTTAGGAAAATGGCAGGGTTTGGAATGATCATATTTCCAACCAGGCCCCCGGAGAAAAATTCTAATAACTCTCAGACTGTGCGTTCGATTGACGCGCCGTCTGTCGCATTGGGTTCCTTTTGTAGAGACGGTACTTCTAGATACATCAACTCTGGACATTGTGAAAGTTTATGTATCAACGATTGGCTCAAGGAGCGGACCCTCTCGGAATTGAGTATGATGTGTGCAGGAACCCTACAGCTAGCCGCGACTGCAACGACTACCGTACCAGAATCCTCTATGGGTTAGGAGACATCGATTACCGTACTGGAATCCTCCGTGGGTTTGGTGATGATTACTACCATACTGGAAATCATCCATGGGTCCGACGACAATTATTATTGTTCTTGTATCAACATGGGTCTGATAGTTTGACATCTATTCTAGTATCTTATGTGGTTCTGACAAAGTATTCAGTCTATTATCCTATGTGGGTCCGACAGCTTCGATGGACTAGTATCCTACGTGGGCCTGCTAGCTTAGATGAATCAGTGACTATATCTGATCGTCTTTATCACTTTATGAAAGATGAATACCTGTGTGAGCAGAGTCATGACTTTCAATCATTACCATCAGTTTGATTGACTTCTTTCATGTGCGGATCGGGTTGTGCTTGGGCTCGGGAGTTGGAGCCGAACTATGATTGATGACTTAGGTATATGTATGGGCATATACCTACGTAGAGTTGGTTGATAATTTTTCATTGTATCTTTTTTTTTTGTGGGTTATCCTTCGTGGATTATGGGATACCTTCAGGGGTCTTGGGGTCCCTACTGAGTATCGTTATACTCACCCCTACATGGGGAATTCCTGCACTACATTGTGTTGGTTGTAGACTACAGACAACACTATCGTGGTTGAGGCTTGTAGAGCTGGACGATACTCGGAGGTGGACCACATGGCTGGATGTACATGGAGCGGACAGACAGACCCGAGGTACCGAGGAGACTATTTGTACTCACCCTTCAGGTTGGATTCCCAGAGGATGACTTGGTGGTTGCTGCATTACTTTACTACTGTTGTACTAGAATTTCATTTGTACTGTACTTTTCAGTTGGGTTTATATTCTATCCCATTTACCTTTCAACACTTACTTTGTGTTCAATATTACTTTGTGCTTACTTCATCTTTCATACTCTATTGTGTGTTTACTATCATAAATGTAATGCCTTCCCTTTTTATCGGGATTTATGCCTTTGGTGCCAGTCGCCAGCCCCTGGCCTATGGAAGGCGGGCTTGGGGTAGTCATGGCATGGGACATGAGGACAGGTTGTGACAAATTAGTATCAGAGTAGTCGGTTCTACCACAAGAACATAGGACTATGATCATTCCTTTCTATGAAGCAATAGTGTTATGAGTATTGAGTGTGGTTTTCAGTCCAGGGAGTCCAGTGTTGGTAAGGCAGCCGATGTATCCATACACCAGGACCCTGACCCCTGATTTCTGACTCAGTGCATGAAAAAACTGATTGAATGTGTGTTTCTAAAGTTTTCTTTGTGAATACTTTATGTAAGCTCACCAGGTATACTCTTTTGACTGTGGCTCACATGTCTCTTTTCTAGATGGCCCCACGAAGGCAGCCAGCTAGGGTTCCGAGTCACGTATGAGATGGAAACCCACCAAGCAAGGAGGCCTCGGTGTAGGGCCCCATTATGGTGGAGGCACCAACGGTACCACTACCCACTGAGCCACCGATACTACCAGACCCAGTAGCAGATACTACACGCCTCCTGAGTTTGTTGCACGAGGTTCAGTAACAGAGGTCGCTCAGGTTCCGACGAGAGACAGACCCACATGCAGTCAAGGATTGGCTGGAGGCTGTTGTCAGGGTTTTCAGATTAGCAGGGACACCAGATGATCTTATGGTGATCCTTGAAGCAAGTCTCTTGTATGCAGTAGTAGGTAGATGGTGGATCTTGAAGCTCAAAGGGCATGATGATGCATCTCTACTTTGGACAGACTTCAAGAGTCTCTTCTTCTCGGAGTTTGTTCGAGCCACCCTTCATGCGGTGCGGATCCAAGAGTTACTTCATCTGTGGTAAGGCAACATGACAGTAGCCCAGTTCTTAATGAGGTTTACCAATCTTTCATGCTACTCCACAAATATATTTCGAGACTCACTCCTTAGGGCCCAAACCTTTGATCAGGGACTAAGACATGAGATCAGGGCTTCGATGATCTCCCTCAGCCTTCCGATGCAACCGAGAGTGCTGGAGCAAGCCCTTCTTGTAATGAGAATTCTCACTAAGCTGACACCAGCAGCGAGTCCCACTGCAGGGATACATGTAGAAGAATATTCTGCCGCCGGTAGTAGACAGATGTTGCAGAGGTCCAAGCGGACCAGACCATCAGGAGAGTGACCTCATGATTCAAGTTCTGTTGTGCGGGGCAGACGGAACAGATCCATCTATATGAGGAGCTGGCAGTGCTATGCATATGGCGGGAAGTGTCGCATGGATCGAGACTGCCAGAAATTCTATACAGAAGAGCAGTAGAAATTAGAGGGACATCTAAGGTAGAGGCAGAGGTATGACGATGGCAGTCCACAGGGAAGAGGCATAGGAGGCAGAGGAGCTGGACGAGCAGTGGGTGGTGGACGACTCTTTGAGGCCCTACCACCACCACCACTAGGAGGTCCAGCCCGACCATAGGGAGCTGGCGGCCAGAGGCAGGATCAACTCCAGGTAGTGGAGCCTTATGACCATGACACCCCTAAGATGATTTGAGGTACTATCTGTGTCTAATCCACCCTTACTGCAGTATATATAGACACATGAGTGAGTCATTATTTTATTTCTGCTGCCCTTGTTCAGAGCTCAGAGATTCTGATGGAGCATTTGGCTCGATCGTTACGGCTAGATACTCCTACGAGAGAAGACTCGACGATTACACAATAGTGTCCACAAAGTGAGCTTACTATAGGAGGAGAGAGATTCGGTTGGGATCTTCTTTTAGTGGCTTTGAGGACTTATGACATCATCTATGGTATAGACTTGTTGTCTACAGTCCATGCTCAGATCGACTGTATTAGGCTCAAGGTTAGGTTTATCCGCACAGATGGGAGCAGGTTCACCTTCACCGGCGAGAAGGGAGCCTTAAAAGCTCGGGATGAACTTACACAGAGGAGAGGGAAGTCGATCACACATCAGTAGGCTAGTATCATCCTCAGAGCGGTTGATGTGCAGAGTCCGAGTTTTCTTTTTTTTGTGGATCAGTATGTGGACGTTTTTCCTGATTAAGTACAAGGACTACCTCCATGAAAATATGTAGACTTCTACATAGACCTATACCCAGGGACATCACGAATATCTACTGCAGCATATCGGATGGCTCCCGACAAGATTCATGAGCTAGGGGTACAACTGGAGGACTTGTAGGGAAATTGATTCATCTGACCTAGTGTTTCACCCTGGGATCCTCCAATTTTGTTCTCCAAGAAGGAAGATGGGAGCTTACGACAGTGTGTCGACTACCATCGCCTGAATCATGTGACTGTGAAGAACTAGTACCCACTCCTGAGGATTAACAACCTCTTTGATCAGCTCAAGGGAGAAAGATCATTCTCGATGATAGACCTCAGGTCAGACTATCACCAGCTCAGAGTTCAATGTGAGGATGTGCAGAAGATTTCCTTCAGGTGTCGGTTTGTACACTACGATTTCTTGGTTATGCCCCTCAGCATAACCAATGCTCCAGCAGTGTTCATGAGTCTCATGAACATGATCTTACTGCCTTACCACGACCATTTTTTCATAGTCTTCATCGATGTCATACTGATATACTCGACTACTGAGGAGGATCATTCCTACCACTTACAGGTTGTACTGAATACACTCTGAAAAAATAGGACCCATAATACAACTCAAATATCACCTCGTCGTTTGTAACAGCTGAGAATGATCCTCTCCGGATCACAGTTACATAGAGGTAGTTGCGGCCGATACTCACGCTCTGATTAAAGGGTCACGAATCATCAACCGGGGTTTGGCCTTGTCTCGAGAGGTACACTTCTTGGGACACGTCATCTCGGAGGCGGGAGTTGCAGTGGATCCCGTAAAGATCGAGGCAGTGCGTGCTTGGGAGCCACCCATGCGGATGATGGAGGTGCAGAGTTTTATGTGTTTAGATGGATACTATCGGAGATTTGATCCAGACATCTCTAGAGTTGCAACACTGCTTTCAGCAATGACGAAAAAGGAGAAACCCTTTGTGTGGTAAGATAGATTTCAGCAGAGCTTTTAGGAGCTGAGAGAGAGATTGACCATTGCACCCATATTTAGGCTACCAGAAGAGGGTGTAGGGTATATAGTTTACAATGATTCATCAAGGACTAGAATCAGGCGTGTCCTGATGTAGGAGCGAGTAGTGATCACATATGGTTCACAACAGTTGAGATAGCACGAGCAGATCTACGCTACCCATGACCTGGAGTTAGCAGCAGTGGTCTTCGCCTTGAAGATGTGGCGACACTATCTAATGGGCGATCACTTTACAGTCTACTCTGACCACCAGAGTCTTAGGTAAATCTTCTTTCAAAAGGAGCTGAACCTGAGATAGTGGCGATGACACGAGTTCCTCCTGAACTATGACTTTGAGATAGTCTACACTATTGGGAAGGGGAAACTTGTAGCAGATGCTCTCTACAGAAGATCGGGAATACAGATACTAGGAGAGGCGACAGATCAGCTAGCTACATTGTAGATATCCTTTGTGGATAGATATGGAGAAGCCTTTCTACAGTCTCTCATAGTCACTCATCCACTCCATTAGTGAGTCATAGAGGCACAGAATGGGGATGCTGACTACGAGACACGACGTGCTCATATATCGTATGGTCAGGAGCTTGATGGAATTTCATTAGGAGGGGAGCACATAATTATCATCAGGGGAAGTACTATGGTACCAGTTGCACTTCAGGAGGAAGTGCTGAGGGAGTTTCACAATTCCCCTCTAGTGGTACATCAAGGAGTGGTGAAGATGTACCAGGACCTCAGACGACAGCACTGGTGGTCGGGCATGAAAAAGGTTGTAGCAGAGTTTGTTTCATGATGCCTCACTTGTATGCAAGAGAAGGCGGAGCACCAGGTACCAGCAGGCTTGGTACATCCCATAGAGGTCCCAGAGTAGATGTGGGATGGTATATCCATGGATTTTCTGGCGGGGCTTCCATGTACATATAGGGGACACGACTCTATTTGGGTGATCGTAGACTGACTCATCAAGTCAGCCCACTTCCTACCGATCATAGAGAAGGGAATAGTAAAGAGAATTGGATGCCTCTACATTCAAGAGATCATACGGCTTCATGGTGTTCCTTTGAAAATTGTATCTGATCGAGATGCTCGCTTTACATCCATGCATTGGAAGGGGTTGCAGAAGGCCTTTGGGATGCTACTGTGTCTGAGCACCGCTTTCCATCCTCATATAGATGGACAGACTGAGGAAACCATACAGACACTAGAGGACATGCTCCGCTCATTTTTCCTTGACTTTTTTCGCACCTGGGAGGATCACCTACACTTGGTGGAGTTTTCGTACAATAATAGTTACCACTCCACAATCGGTATGGAACCATACGAGGCACTGTACGACCGACCTTGAAGATCACCTCTGTGCTGCACTGACCCTGGGGAGTCAGCACTTGTAGGACCAGAGATTGTTCAGGCTATGATGGAGAAGGTGCAGATCATCCTGGAGTGGATGAAGACTGCATAGAGTAGATAGAAGTCCTATACCGATAAGAGGTGGATACCACTATAGTTCGAAGATGGCGACCACGTATTCATAAAGGTCTCAACTCGATGGGGTCTACGGATATTTGGCCGGGGTTCCAAGTTATCTCCACGTTTCATTGGACCATTCCAGGTCCTTAGCAGAGTAGGTGAGGTGGATTACCGCCTTGCCCTTCCACCTCAGTTGCATTGGGAGCATGATGTCTTCCACATATCTCAGCTAAAGAGATATGTGAATGACCCATACCACATCATCGATCATAGGGAGCTGGACACTGATGACCGATAAATGTTTGTAGAGGTCCCGGTGGAGATTGAAGATCGACAGGAGTGGGTCCTATGTGGATGGTCAATTCCTCTGGTGGGAAATCGCTAGCAGAACGAGAACCTCCAAGAGAGCACTTGGGAGCAAGAGGCACATATTCTATCTCAGTATCCCCATTTGATTTCCTAGTACGTGTTGTAGGTTTACGGGGATGTAAAGCCCTGAGGTGGGAGTAATGTAAAGTCCCATAATTTTCAAGGGATTTTTTTATTCTTTGGAATTTTAGGAGTATGTGGATTCTGAAGGTACTTGATTCTGAGGCCCGGTGTTCCTGGAATCAATTCCTGAAGTTCTGTTCAGGTACCTTAAGTAAACATACGTACGGGGTTTTCTATCTTTTGAACCAGTGCTCGGAATTGATATTATAGGGAACTGATGAACTCGCAGCGCCAGTAATTGCTTAATGGGTCCTTTACCGCAGTTGCGTTTTGTACTGGTTGAAAGTTAAAAATTGGGGTTTAATTAAAAAGTTAAATATAATTTATTAGAATAATTTTATTTATCTATGGTGGTTATTACCTCCCATGGGGAAGTAATTGGTGGGGCGCACACCCACATAACTTCCCATGTGTGTATAATTGTGAGGTGGGGACCACACGATCCCCAACCGTTCATCTCCTGATAACCTCTCTTAAACCCCCAATTAACCCCATTCTTTTATTATGAAAAATCCCCCTTATTGAATGAGAACTCTTCCTCTCCTTCTCTCCCTCTTTAAAATTTTCAAACACATGTTAATTAATGAATTCAAACTCTTCAATTAATTAAATAAAGGGTTTGAAATTTGAATTACATGGGGGAATAAAACTAATAGCCTTAACTATTATTATTTTTTGGGGTATTCGTTTTGTGGAGAGGATTTGGGAGAGCTCTTTAGTTTTTGATGAACACCGACCCTCCAACAATAAATGACATAATCCTCCGATGAAGAAAATCCTTCTTCTTCGATGAAGAACGCTATACGATATGAATAATGCAAAGTCTCCAACTACTCTTTTTCTTCGGGTGCACTCCGACATTGACAGAATCGACACCGTTCTTCCGCGATGCCTAACCACCGCAAACCTTATTTCTAGGTTGGGGTTTTTTTGTTTTGAAGTGACTATTTTTTGAACCCCATTATTTTTTGTAATCATAGTTTATTATCAGCCAACTGCTACCACCTAACTCAGAGGGCGCGGGCCAAACGCTCATGATCTGACGAACCTCCGTAGTCTATTTTGATTGCGATGGAAACCATGATAGGAAGGTGGCAACGAATGGAGAAGCGGTGGTCGTGCGCCAACTGCGTGCGGAAGAATAGCGGCCCGCAACCGAATGATGCTCGACCGGGGAAGAAAAGGCTGGCTAAAGTTGGCTGGGCTGAAGGGAGGAACCGCGACGCCCTACGACACTGTGCTGCGGAGAACTGCGACCCGCATAGGGTGGGCCGCTATGGTAGGAGAACCGGCTGGATCATCGGCCTACCGGGTGGAGGAAGGCCTCGACGCCAAGAGTATGCCGCACTAGAGAACCCACAACCCGCCCGAGCAGGCCACATACACCATGAAGGCCGAATGACATTGGCTGACCGATTGGAGAGTGGGACGCCGTCGGTTCGAGCATGCGAGGGGCCGCGACCTCCGACTTGGACCGTGCGGCCGACCGGCCAAGCCACGGCCGGCCGGGCCACGCCCTGACGGGTTGGGCCGCATCGGGCTGCGCCGCGCCGCACCATGACACACCGCGTGGAGCATGGCCACGCAAGGCTGGGACGCTCCATGTAGGGTCATGCCGCTCCGGGCAGCGCCCCGTTGGGCCAGGCCACGCCGCACCCTTTTGGGCTAGGCCACGCCCCTTGGGCCGAGCCGCACATTTGATTGGGAAGGTCCGACACCCCTTCTGGGTCAGACCCGCCAAATATGGGTTAACCCGACCCGTCGGCCCACTGGGCTTAACGGGCCGGGCCCATTTTCACTTAAGGGTGAATATCTTGAAGACCGCGAGTCAGATCGACGCGCCGTCTAAGTCACTGGGACCCTCAAGATGTGGAGGTCCTTTCACGATACTCTATGTGAGTTCTGGACATCTTAGTAAAATGGATGAGTTTGGAATGGGCGTATTTCCAATTGGGCCCCCGAAGCAAAAATGCTAATAACTCTTAAATCGGGCATCCGATTGACGCGCCGTCTGTCGCATTGGGTTCCGTTAAACGAGACGGAACTTCTTAATACATCAACTCTGGACTTCATGATAGATGATGTATCGACTCTTGGCTTGAGGAGAGGACCCTCCTTGAATTGAGCATGTTGTGTATAGGAACCCTAGAGCTAGCTTCAACTGCAACGACTACCGTACTGGAATCCTCCATGGTTTCGGTGATGACAACTACCGTATTGGAATCCTCCGTGGGTTCGGCGACGATGACTATCGTACTAGAAATCCTTCGTGGGTTCGACGAAGATGATTATTGTTCTTTTATATTATGTGGGTCTAAGAGTTGGACTTCCCTTCTAGTATCCTACGTGGGTCGGACAAAGTTGCTGGTTAATATCTTACGTGGGTCCGATAGCTTACCTGGACTAGTATCCTCTGTGGGTCCGCTAGCTTAGATGAATCAGTGACTGCATCTGATCATCTTTATAACTTTACAAAAGATGTATACCTGTGTGAGCTGAGTCTTTACTTTCAATCATTACCATTAGTGTGATTGACATCATTACAGTGTGGACCGGGTTGTGCTTGGGCTCAAGAGTTTGATCCGAACTAAGATTGATGACTTAGTTATATGTATGTGAATATACCTAAGTAGAGTTGGTTGATACTTCGTGACTGTATATTACCTTTGTGGTTTATCTTTCATGGATTCTGGGAGACCTTCGGGGGTCTTGGGGTCCCTACTAAGAGTAGTTATACTCACCCCTGCATGGGAAATGCTCGCACTATGTTGTGTGGGTTGCAGAAGACGGAAAACACTGATCATGGTTGAGGCTTGTGGAGATGGATGGTACCCAAAGGTGGACCACTTGGCGGGATGTACACGGAGCATACAGATGGACCTGAGGTACTGACGAGGCTATCTGTACTCACCCTTTAGGTGGGATTCCCGGAGGATGACTCGGTGGTTGCTGCTTTACATTACTACTATTGTTCTAGACTTATAGTTGTACTCTACTTATCAGTTGGGTTTGTATTATAGACCATTTACCTTTCAGCACTTACTTTGTGTTCAGTATTACATTGTTCTTACATCATCTTGTGTACTCTGTTGTGTTTGTTTACTATCATAAAGGCAATGCCTTTCCTTTTTATCGGGATTTACGCCTTTGGTGCTAGTCTCCAGCCTCTGGCCTATAGAAGGAGGGCTTGGGGTAGTCACAACACATGCCCTGAGGATAGGTCGTGATAGCAATGGACCGAGCCACATGATTTCCTTATAGGATGAGGTGTTTCTACACCTACGAGTAGTAGTCCCAGTACCATCTTGTTCTTACAGGATTGACTTTGTAGTTTTCAGTGTGTTGTTTTTTGGGGGATTGTATTCTAGCCCAGTTTACATTCCACACTTTAACATCCATTGTACTCTGTTGGTTGGGATTATTTTTATTCTTGAATTTTTTTCCATTAGCGGTGTTTAATATTCAGCCTTTGTGGTCTTGGATATGTGTGTGTGTGTGTGTGTGTGTGTGTAGGTACATGGGAAAAACATCCCATGTTATTAATATGACATCTTACTGTTAGTCAGTATCCCCTAACCTACTAGAGGTGGGAATAAGGAGTTGCAGTGTGGGCCCCACTAGGACGGTCTGTGACAGATTTGTAGCAAAGAGGGGGGGGGGTAGGTTCTATCTAAGAACCAAGAGTATATGTTATTAGTTTGGGGAAATAGAGTTATGTGTTTTGAGATCATCTCTCAGGATAGGGACTCCATTGTTGGTGCGGGCGACTGACATATCCATACATCAGGACTTTAATAAGCTACATTTCAACTCAGTACATCAAAACAGTAGTTGCGGGGAAACCAAAGAATTGTATATGCATCATATAGGACATTGTTGAATTTTCCATGTACTTTAATGTCAGAAATCCAGATATACTCATTGACCATGTTATATCTTGTTTCCTTACAGAATCCATAAATGACACATACTCACTAGGATTCAGCATATTGATCACGAGGATGACCCCATCAGGGATGAATCATTGATAAAGGGACTTGTTTCGTAGGATTTACTTCCAGGTGGTTCACCTACTATACCACCACCAGTGGAGCAGCCCGTGGTACTTGTAATACTGATAGAAGAGGGTCATAGGAAGAGCGTACACCATGTGTTTCAAAGATAGAGACCCATCAGGTTCCAAGGGGATCCTGACCCTTAGGTAGCTAAGTATTTTCTTGAGGCGGTAACCCGAGTTTTCAATATAGTAAAGACACTATAATAATATATGGTCATCCTATGAGTGATCCTTATTAGGGGTTATGTGGGACGATGGGGTAGTTTGAACTTGGATACTCATGAAGGGGAGATTCTTTCATTTACGGAGTTCGAAAAACTTTTTATGAAGGTCATCTCTCCAGTTACACTGAGAGAATTGCATATCTAGGAGATTATTCACATCTAGTAGGGTAGTTTGACGGTGGATTAATATTCATTGAGGCTATCCAACCTCACCATTTACATGATTGAAATGGTTATGGATCAACACATTAGATCTCGGATCATCGATAGAGGTCTACAATGAGACATTCATGCTAGCATCATGCCTATATGAATTTTGAATTATTCTGGACTGTTCGAGCATGCCTTAGTGAATGGGAGAATTATGGAAAAGCAGAGTGAGTCATTGGTATTCACTAATAGGTAGAAAGGTTCAGAGACCTCAGAATCTAGGATCCATTGCCAGGCCTTGAGTTTGGAATGTGGGAGACGTCATAAGAGTACCCATGATTGGGAATTGACAGTTTAGGGCTCTCAGGTAGGATCTATTCAGCCTAGGGATTGGTGATGCTACTCATACGATGGTAGATGACATCTCTCTAGAGACTATCCAACCCATCGAGCTGCACACAAGGAGGTGATTGATGGACCACCGAGGTTGCGGTATATGGTGGAATAGGCAGACCCTCTAGGAGGATGATGTGGATGATGAATTGGGAGAGCAAAAGGTGGTGGTAGATGCTTTGATCTACATCCACCACCACCCTAAAGAGGTCTGCACCAGGCTCAAGGAGTTGGGAGATAGGGCCGGGGACAGATGCATGTGGTCGAGGCGTATGACCTAGGGACTTCAGGGATGATCCGAGGTATAATTTTTGTCTTTTATAACTTATTTTATGTACTTATAGACACAATATCCAATCATTTTTTCCTCGCCACATGTATTGTGCAAAACCTTGACATTCTAGAATATCCATTGAATCGACCCTTATTCTTGGAGACACCAATGAGAGGAGACTTATTGATCATGCATATTTTCATTCAATGTGATATTTCCCTAGTAGGTGATATTTTTTGTTGGAACCTCTTGGTGGCAGTGTTGAGGCCATACGAGGTCATGCTCGGTATGGATTGGCTATCTTCGGTCCAAGCCCCGATTGACTAATTAAGGTGTAATGTGTGGTGTGTCCATGAAAATGAGATGAGGATTTACTT
Organism: Viscum album; assembly: GCA_963277665.1. Lineage (NCBI taxonomy): Eukaryota > Viridiplantae > Streptophyta > Magnoliopsida > Santalales > Viscaceae > Viscum > Viscum album. The sequence continues at coordinate 1,061,608,863 of OY728133.1, forward strand.
TTTCAGTTAAAAATAGACTGAGGTATTACCAGATGGGATCATGAATAGAAGTTTTTAGCCGATCACTCAAGATTTGGATAGCCTTACCCTCTGAGAAGAAGATGATGTGAGATTCCACATCCCAGTATGAGTGGGGGAGTATGAGGAAGTCTTTCAGGACGATGTTCTAGGGTTACCTCCCCATTGGGAGATATATTTCTACATCAACTAGTATTCTGGGAGGTTACTAATATCCCCACCATCATATCAGATGGCTCTCATAGAGCTTCATGAGATGAGGGAGCAGTTGGAGGATTTTCATAGTAAGGGCTTCGTATGACCCAATGTTTTACCTTGGGCAGCACTAGTGTTATTTTCTAATGAGAAAGATAAGAGTTGGAGGATGTGTGTCGATTAACGGTGCTTGAACTAGGTGAAGATGATGGAAATGCATCCATTTCCAAGGATATACCACCTCTTCGATCATTTTGTAGGGTAAAATTGGTTCATGATGTTTTACCATATATCGAGTTGTCACCAGCTTCCAGTACGAGACGATGATATACCGAAAAATGCTTCCAAATGCCGCAACAGTAAATACAAGTACTAGGTGATTCCCATTAGCATGAAAAATTCCACCATAGTTTTCATGGGACTTATGAACAAGATCTTCCAGCCGTACAAATACTGGTTTATAGTGGTCTTCATAAATGACATTATTGTGTACTCAACATCAGAGTATGAGCATGAGAGACACATGCAGATGGTTATAGATGTACATCGAGAGCATCGGCTTTATGGGAAGCTCTAAAAGTTCCAATTATAGATAAATGAGGGTCACTTTTTGGGTTATGTACTTTTAGTAGATGAAGTAGCATTGGACAAATAAAAGGTCGATGCAGTGTTATCACGGGAGCCACCCCTGAGCATGACAGAGGTGTGTAGCTTCCTTGTTCTGGAAGGATACAACCAGAGATTTATACATGGTTTCTCCTAGATATCATCATATATGACATCCTAGACATGAAATGGAATGACCTTTATATGAACAAGGATGTTCTAGAATGCTTTCCGGTAGTTGAGGCAAAGTTTGAATAGCCCACCAATTTTGAAATTTTTAGATGAGGGTATTGGGTGCATAGTTTTCTGTGATAGATTAGGGTTCGGGATTTGTTGTGTCATTATATTATGATTGGTAGTGATTTATTATGGTTCATTCCATTTTAGACCATAGTAGAAGAACAATGTGACCCATGGTCTTCAGTTGAGAATGGTAGTCTTCACGTTGAAAATGTGGAGACACTACCATATGGGTGGACGGTTTATCATATACCCTGACCACAGGAGCCTCAAGTACATTGTACCATAGAGGGATCTAAATTTGATGAATGGATGATGGGTATATTTCCTCCATGATTGTGATTTGGAGACCTTCTATATTCATGGTAAGTGGAACATTGTGGAATATTCTCTTAGTAAGAAATCTATTTCGCACATGTTGAGAGATGTGTCAGAGATGTTGGACTAGATATAGTTATCCATCATGAATGGAGATAGTGCAGCTTATCTCCATTCAATGGTTGTCACCACTGCACTCTTATAGAGAGTCAGGGAGGCATAACCGAGGGATATCATCTTTGGTATTTTATGTTCTCATTTTTCCACCGAACATTCTTCCGATGAATATTCTCAAGGTGGGGAGCTTGTCGTCCTTTTCAGAGGATTAATAGTTGTGTTAGTGGATTTGAGAGAGGATATTCTACATGGTATTCATAAATCACCCTTGGTGGTATATCCTATAGTGGAAAAAATGTACCATGACCTCTCACATCAATTCTAGTGAACTGGTATGAAGATGGCAGTGGAACAGTTCATTTTTGGAAGCATTACGTGCTAGCAGAAGAAGGCTGAGAACCAGGTTCCAAAAAGTTTATCTCACCCATCAAAGTTCCAGAGTGGATGTGGGATGGAATATCGATGGGATTTTTATAGGATTTCCACTGACGTATAATGTACATGATTCCATCTAGCTGATCGTTGACCAACTCACCATGTCTTCCAACATCCCAGTTACCAGGGAGTAGTGTTCTGTAAATAGCATGGGACACCTCTATGCATGGGCGATAGTTTGAGTCCATGATTTCCCTTCGATGATAGTCTCAGATCACAATTCTCATTCCACATCCCAGTTGTGGAAGGGATTTCATGAGGCGTTTGGGACCCATCTACATTTTAGCATGACATTCCAACCCCAAACGTATGGGAATTGGGAGAAGACCATTCAGGTTCGGGAGGATATGTTGTGGGCATGTATGATGGACATTGGTTACAATTGGCAGTAACACCTACCACTAGTGGAGTTTTCATACAACAACAGCTACGAATCCACCATTGGTATGGCACAATACGAGGCCTTATACAGGTGACCATGTCGGTCACCACTCTACTAGAACAACCCCGGAGAGTTAGCACTCATGGGTCCAGTGTCGGTGAGAGATACCAACAAGAAGGTTTAGATCATCAAAAAATGGTTAAATAATATACTAATCCAAGAGAATTATTATACTAGTAGGTGTAAGAGTCCTTTAGAGTTCTAGGAGGGAGTCCATGTCTTCCTTCAGGTCTCACCTCTTCAAGAGTTTCAGAGATTTGTCTAGGGAGGCATGTTTTCACCGAGGTTCATCACCCCTTGTAAAATATTGTGTTAGTTGGAAAGGTGGCGTACCACCTAGATAACCACCATAGATGCAATGGGTACATGATGTGATCCATGTGTCATAGGTGAAGAGGTACTCTCATGACTCATCACATGTCATCGACTAGGGAGAATTGCACATCGAGGATAGAGGGACATTCATAGAGTACCAAGTGGAGACCAAGTAGTTTTAGGAAATGATCCTTTGTGGCTGAGATATTCCTTAGTGTGTGTCCAGTGGAATCACATGAATCATAGGAAGTGAACATGGTAGAATGATGCTCAGATTTGTGCGGAATAGCCACATCTATTTGAGTATCCTTTTTTGGATTTTTAGTGATGTAATTCCCTAAGGTGAGGAGAATGTAATGTCTCAAATTTTCCATGTATTATTATAAAATATTATTTAGAATTATTCTCGGACTAGGCTTTTCAATGGTGTGCGATTCCAGTGTCTAGAGTATGCGAAATATCTATTTGAAATAAATAAAACTTTTTAAAAAAAAGTGTGTGAGATGTTTTACTAAAAAATGTAATAATTTTTAAATGGGTGCCATGAATAGAAATACGAGGGCACCATTGCTTTTAAATAAATTGATTTACCATATGTGGTGCCTAACATTTTCCTCCGTGGTTAGCTTTAGAAGTTAGTTTTTGGAATTTTTAATGGAAATAAATTATATTAATTTAATTTATTTTAAAATTTTCCATAACGTAGTGATGCTTATTTTTTTCATATAAATTAGAAGGATCCTAGGGTAAGGCTCTTAAATAGGGAAAAATCCCTAGAATCTTCTAGATATTTGGTGGAGAACTGGTTGGAAGTCGTTGATGACACAATCGATCGATGCATCTCAGATTTGATGAACTGTACCAACTAACGCGACACGATGATCGTTCATCAACTGAATCGAGGTAGGGGTTATGTTTTGATTTTTATTTCCACATTTTTTGATTAAAAGATGAAACAGGTTTAACCCTTGAATAGGATGATCTATGGATCATGCGCTCTTGAAGGAGGGTTATTATTTTCTATTTCTTCTATGGTTTTGATCAAGAAATTTATTTATGATAATCATCGAATTGTTTTTTATTCCCATAGTCTAATCCTTCTAATGGGATTAGATTAAATCCCTAAAAAATAATGGTGGAGTATCATTCCAAAATTTGGGTTATAATATTTCTTTCCGCTTTTCCCACATTCTTCACTTTCATCACGGGGTGATGAAGAATGGATCATTTCACACCCATTTCACAACACAATGATCCCGAGTTGTAGATCCAGCATCGTGATGACTTAACAGAGGTGTGAAATTGATGGGGGTGGATGTATCGACATGATTCGAAAGAAATGTACCTTTAACAATTCCTCATGAGGGTGAATTAAGACTTGTTTTGGATTCAACAGAATGCCCCAACCCAACATAAATGGACTCGTGGTGTCAGGGCGAACATGAACCTTGAGTTTCAAATCAATTGTCAGGCCGAATTGAATATCATAGGATCACCCAAATTGAGGTGGTAAAGAACAAGGATTCTGAAAAATCACGATTAACATGGTGTGTATCCCTAAGAAGATACCATGTGAGGTCTGAATGGAATTGGATTGGTCTTTTTCACTACACTTGGTGAATGAATCGGCATGCTGCCAGAATGACATGGAATGTGGGCCCCACACACTGGGGGATGTAGTTACCAGGTGACAAGAAGCCTAGAAATGGTGTGTGACCACTATCACATGGCATGTGGGTTCGTAAAAAAGACTCAGAGTGTATCTCAGATGATACACATACACAGGGTGGGGTACACACCATGTACATCACCACAAGGCCATAAGAGGCGAATTATGTGGGTCACTCTCTGTACCGGTTACACGTATTTTCTTACAAGTTTTGAGGCTGTGTATGGGCACACAGATAGTTCACATAGAGTGGAACCCAAATTCCTTGAAACTAAATTTGAAACATATTTTATACCATGTATTTTCATTTTTACATAGAATTTTCTCTAGACACGAGATATTGTACCAGGGCATAACCTGAGTCAAGGGAAGCTTCTGGTGACCACTCATACATGTTGTTTACTCCCTTCTACATGGATTGATTATCATGTAAACTGTTACTTGAACATGTCTTATTTTTGGATAGTACACCTTCCTGGTTCCCCTAATGTTTTGGTATCAATTCCTTCCACAAGAGTATGATCCCTTCAATAGGACATTCTGAGATAGAGTCAGATATCCCTCTAAAAGGCCTGGAGTGATATCCACTTTCCAGTTTTGACCATATGTAGAGTTATTTATCGACTTTAATAATCATAAAATACTCTGATCCTCTACATTATAGGTGAATATGGATGATTCATAGTATCCTCCAAACACCTGGTTGTGATCCTCATCTACGTATCATGGTCTTTTCCCACTCTGTAGTGTGTTATCCCGTAATGAGCATATATGTTTTCTCTTCAGAAATAAATGTGCATCTATCTCTATATCTCTATTGGATTTTCCTGATGAAAATTACTACTTGGAAGGATGTCATCAGAGCTATCATACTGATGGAGTGACTTCCCCTAGAATTATGCTTTGTGGAATCATCGAACCGAATCCCTAGTGAGGGTACGCGGTCGTTGTGACATGTCTCTAGTCTACGGGTCTGGGTTTTGAGAATATCTAAATTTTATTCTATTTTATATATGTTAAATAAACATATATTGTGTATAGATGATTGTGCCATTACTTTGTGTTTTTATTTTTGTTTTTGGGGTCCTCTACTGATTATTGTTATACTCACCCATGTAGGGGATTGTCCCACACGTGTCGTGTACTCTGTAGATGAGCTACCTTTTGAAGGAGTCCAGGATGGGCCAGGACTAGAACAAGCCTTATGTATTCTTTATAGGCTGAGGTGTTCATATAGAAACAAGAAGTAGTCTTAGTACATCATTGTGCTTATAGGACATACATTGTAGTTTGCAGACTCTTGTTTTTGGGGGACTTTTATTTTAGCCTAGTTTACTTTCTACAAATTATTTTAGTTGTACTCTATTGGTTGGGTTTTTTTGTGTGAAAGCATTTTGTCCCATAGTGGTTTTTAAATTTCAGCACTTGTGGTCTTGGATGTGTGTGTGTGTACAGATACTTAGGTAGTTCTTCCCATGTTAGTTATATGCCTACACAGTGCTACTCACCAAACCTTTTCCTATTGAAGGAGATCATGGAGAGTTATGGGGCCATCCCCACTAGGATGGGTCGTGACATGATGATACACCTAATTAACTTCTTCAAGGAGAATAAAAACAAATAAACTCTAAAAAGGAATCGATATCTTATAGGTAGTTTCCCAACCCGACTAATAGTTCTTGAATATGATGTCATATGGATGAATGAGATCAAAATCTATTAAAGTGGGATTTGGGAGCTCACTGATAGAGAATAATACTTATGTTTAATTAATGGAGATAAAATGAGATTAGGGAGGAGAATAACATTATATCATTAATTGAAAACGGGTTATTTTACCCAAAAAAATAAATGTGCACCATATTGTAGTATGGTTGGCCAAATTTTAGTCCAACCATGTGATATTCCTCTATTTATAAAATTAAAATCTTTCACATGGGAATGCATCCCCATATGAATGGATTCATATATCCATTTATCCACCTACTTTTATCTATCCATCCATGCATGATAATGGGAAATTGTGCAACCTAGCTCACTCGGTTTCTACCCACCATGCAGCCAATGCACATTTCCCACCAGATGGGGTTCCAAGACAACACCAAGATCATACATACCATAAACTCAATAAAATCACTATGCATCCACATTAGATCCATAATAAGGAATTAGAATGAAATTAAATTTGTTAATACTAATATATAATATGGGTTCTTACAGTAATAAATTATAAGTTGATGATCACTGCTCAATATAGTCGATATTTTTCATATATATCCAATTAAAAACATAAGTGGTCATCATGTATGAATTCCTTTAATAAATTCGTATATATAGATGATTTTTTTATTTCCTTAGTCATGTGAAAATACTACTAAAATACAAGTTGAAATATCTTTGTTTTATATAATTGTGACTGGGGTGTAAATTGATGTTGTTCCATGATGATTTTTGGTACACCTAGATTAAGTTGAGGATGAAAGGAATTGAAAATGATCAAGTGGAATGAAGAATATATAATACAGGGTATGTCTAGGAGTATAATATTCATCCATTTTTGAGTTTTTCGTATTGCACTGGAGCTAGTGGTTAGTGTATGATTAGAATATCCCACAATCACTGTATTACACCAACATGAAGCATCTAATTAAGAAATATGATGAGGGTTATGTATGATCCATCTTTAAATGGGAATCATCTTGTGTTTGAATTTATGTAGGCTTCTAGAGTTAATTTAATTCTCGAATTTTTAAAATTATTTTAAAATGTGGTAGGAGTCCAATGGATATAGTATAAAAATATTACAAGTTTTAGTAAATATAAATGTACTAATAGATATCAAATCATGTAGTCAGAATTAATCTGATAATAAAAATAACGAAAGAACATAAGAAATCAATTAATTTTGTTTCAGATGTAGTTTTTGAGGCATTACATATAGTAATACCACTTTTTTCAGATAATGTTATAATAGATTATTTTTTTCAATTTCTAGTTCTGCTCAATGACAATTATTTATTTATAATAATGAGTCATGTTTATATTTAAGGCACAATATGAATATATTTCTCAATTATATGAGAATCATAGATTCTTAATTGAATTTTCTCACTATGATTTTATCAAATTATATATTGTATTTGACATTATAAAATCCATGTAAAATAAATTAGAATTCACATATTGGAGATGATAATTTCCCTAACCACATGTCATTAGTCATAAATATTTTTTGGGAAACCATTCCATCAGTACATAAATATAAAATTGAAAGGTGTAAAACAAAAATTTGGAATAATTATTTTAAAATCATGTGTGTGTATTATTTTATTCATTTCTTAATTCTCTTGAGTATGGATGAAATATAATTCCATAGAATTGGATCCAAACTTATTGTAGAGGTAAATTTCAAATTGAATGTTAGAGAGAAATATTTTGACCACTAATCCAACCCCCATATGAGTGGTGTATTCACTCAAGGGAATATTATATAAAAAATTATAATCAATTTCATCACACCATAGATTAACATCATGAACATTACATAAATAGTCAACTAGAAACATTTGATTAATTGGAATCATGGGGGATTATTCAATGTATGAGGATATAAGGATTCAACTAATATGATTAATGAAAACATTTTCAACTCCTTTTTTATCCATAATTTAATAATTTAATTTTGGATGGAGGAGAATCCAATGAATAATTTTTTTGGATTTTTTTCATAATTAGTCACACAGGAGATATAAAAGAGCAATACAAAATTATAGTATACCATAAAATAAATTTCCATAATTTATACTAGGAAAACATAATGGTAAGAAAATATTTTCTAGTGAAGGTTTGGTTTTTATATGAAGCATATATAGTGAATTAAAAATAGAAAATGGATCATAGATCTTGGTTGACCTATTTTGATAAGACTAAATTAGAGTAATAATTGGAAGGTAAACACTTGAGATGAAATTGTAAATACCTCATAGTTGGTCAGTGACCTATGTCCCCACATGATTTTTTAGAGAATCTGCACAGTTTTCTTTTAATATGATTTTTATAAATTATGGATTAATCATTAGATGGATTTTGAAACCATAACGTAGTCTTGAATTAAAAAAATTATAAATTAAATTATTTCCAATGAAATAAAACATATCCCATAATTTTTCATTGAATTTTATATAATATATGAAACCAAAATATGATTTATAGACTTGTATACCATTAAAAATTTATATATCCAAGTATAATCCCATTTCGTACTATGAAATATAATTTCATGTGTGGTTATACAATAATATATTCAATATAATGATGTGGTAAATAACATAAACAACTAATAAACTAATTTATCACATAACATTATATTGAAATTTCATTATTGAAGTATTCTATAAATTTATTTTGAATATCATAAAATATATTAACATGAAATCATTGGAATGTGCCTAAATCATTACATAGATCATATTTTATAATTCCATATTGAGATGTTCTAAAAGGTAAAGTGAATTTTATTTAATAATGTTATTTTTGGAGAATATTAATCTCAAAATAATTAAAATGCATATCGTGGAAAAGGTAGGTGATATTGCTGCTTTACTCTATACAATTGATTCAATCAATTACATTAGAAACTGTCCACTCCTATAATTTTTTACTAGTTAGGGATGGTTTATATAGAGAATCATATTACTCTTTTTATAGGTTGGTAAAAATTCATTATTTATATATTTAATTGTTTTTATACAATTTTTATTTGCAACTACTAGAGATGGGATGACCCATTGACAATGAGAGGTAGGGTAAATGATTTCTAGATAAAATAATATCATTACTATATTTTTAATTACATTGATGAAGTTTTTTTATCAAAATTTCTCATGCCTCACCAATTTATCAACATAATATAATAAAATATACATTATTAAAATTGTTTTCATAATACATATAATTTAATATTTATTTCATTCTAATTCCCATTTATACTTATATTAATGGTATAAAAATTCACGATCTAGAAGGAGTGAAAAATTAATGATGATAAGGTTCATTGATCTATTTTCATTAAATAAATATTTTAAATGATGCAGAAGTGGTTTTCTTTTTCAATTCATTGTTATTTAGGATTCATGAGGGGGACATGGAAATTAATAGGAATTTTATATCATTTAACAACTCAATGGTTAGATCCCTAGATGATAATTAACCTTTCTAGAGTTGAGAAAAATCATTTATTGTAATTTTCTCTGTAGTTGACATAAATATATAAATTAGTATAGATGCAAGGAATTTTTTCAAACCATTACAATATTATATATATGAATAATTTCAAATAATTTATATTAATGATTTAAAATTATAATTAGAACTAGAATAAAGAATATATTTTTAAAAAGTGATAAAGTGTATAGAAATAAAATTAACAATAGTAGAGGAATGCACATTGGAGGGATTTTTTTTAAATTAATTATGTTAAAGTGGAAGATTTTAGCATCAAACACTATTATAAATTTCAATATTTAACATTAATTGTGATTTTTTTATTTTCAATAATTTAAAAATATTAACGTTGGGGCATGTCCATGTATCCAACCATCTTTAAATTTACACATATATTAATCCATATGAAGGAATTTGTTTTTACCTCTTACAAGAACATTATATATAACACTAGTGGAGTGAAATGTACTCTAGTATTCTATTTGATAAAAATCACTTGTTTTTTGTCTCTAAAACATATACTAAATAAAAATTAATGTAAGGAATCACATTTACTATGGTACCAAAATAAATAATGGCATGATTTAAAAAATTCACTACTGTAAATGAATTCAATAATATTTTTTGATCATTTCATTTGTTGGGATGTGATGGGAAGATCAATGGCATCATGTCCCTCCATAAGATCACATTTTCATTTATTTGAATTCAACTTTTATGTGTAAACATTACTATAAAAAACATGTTGTGTCATATAATTTCTATAAAAAAAATTATAAATGGATATAAAACCCATTATTTATTGAAAGTTTATAGAATTTAATTAAAAATAATATTTTTTTAATTTTTTCATGTCTTTTTAGTGGAATTCAAGGGGAATGGTTATCATATCTGTTCCATCTGAAGAAAATATATTCTCTTAAGAAGGGATTCTCTCAATATAATTATTTTTCTCATATTGGTCCTTATTTAATGTTGGAATAGTTGTTTCCACATTAGTGGATGACTATAATGGAAAAATATCTTTGAATTGAACTTGTAGTTGTATACCATACAAATGGGTTATTGAAATGGCATTTTCTTTATCCACAGGGTTTTAAATTATTGGGTAATATTATTTATCAGACCCTTGATATTAAATTTCTCCCATAATGTTTGAATGTTGGAGTAATTGAGTTTTCTGTTCTTATATGTAATCTTTCCTTGTTTGTCAGAATTGGATATTTTGTTTTTCATTTTCATCTTACGTAATCATATATATATATTAGTTTTTTTATTATTCATTGGTAAGTCCATTGTAGTATTGGTGGAGGATGACTACCATGCCCGAGGTTGTTCTATAATTTTTTATGATATTTTAAATTACATCATGACTAAATGAATGGTTATATTTCCATCTACTTTTTGATGGAAATTATATATATTGTTAAAATGGATTGGTTGTACAAGAGGACAAGATGGATAAAAAATATCTTCTGGAAGGGCCTCTCAATTGCTATTATTTTATAGAAAATTAAGATTTGATGATATGAATATCACAATGAAGTGCATGAAGAGGTTTTTATTTCATATAAGAGAGATATTTGTTTTATAATAAAACATACCTCTTCATTTTTTATGTCCACCTATTCTAAATGAAAATAAATTTCACCTCATGGTCTCCTCATAAATGTAAATTTTACATTGAATGAAACTATAGAGTGTAATCTTCTATAATTTATTGAATATTCAATATGTGACTAGAGACTTTTTAACTAATGAAGAACCTATAAAAGTGTAAATTATATTATGGATAATAGGAATTATGACGTCAAAAATATATATTATTAAAATTTTCTCTCATTTTTATTTTGACAAAACATTGACAATTTATTTTTAAATAGTAAATATATGCATGGTTTTTTTCTGTATTAAATATTATTATTCTATATTTTTCTATTTTTATTACTTAGATTTCTAAATAAGGGAAATATTTTTGATAAAAAATTTAGTTATTGTCTTCATAACCACTAATTTTGGTATTCACATAGAATAAACATTATTTTGTAGTATCTTCTAAATATAATGGAATTACAATTGTTTTTAACTGTCCCCAACCACACCAATAGGTTTTATTATTGAAATCATAATATGGTATCATTTTATGTTTTGGTGTGTGTTTTCTCCAAAAAATAAATGGAATTATAGGAAAAATTATTGAGTTCATTTTTTGGATTGATGTTTTGTGATCCAACATTTTTTAATATATTGAAGATAAATATAAATAATTATAAATGTTCGTTGTGTTATTTAATGATAAAATTATACGAAGATGTATAAGATTTTTTTTTTGTTTTGAATTTTTTTTTTAAAAAAGTTGGATGATTTAAATGTTTATTTATTTTTTTTACATTGTTCACGGTATTATTTTCTATTCCACAGTTTTTACAGGAAAATGAATTCTCTCATATTTTGGTCTGATTTGTGGTTGTTCATCCCAATATAGACCTTTCATGAAAAAAACTAATGAAAATGTAATTGAATAAAAATTATTTGAAATTTTTTATTATAGTATATTAAAGTAAATATATAGAAAACATTTCATAATTATTTAGAAACACTATGTCTTATCATACATCAATCTCTATATTAAATTCTACAATTTTACAAAATTTTAAAAATTAATAAAATTAACAATGTTTTTATAGATGATTTATAACATAATAAAGTCCTTAATACATATATTAAGGATAGTTTTTATTTTTATAGTGTGGATTTTCATTATGTATTAAGAATTTAAATAAAACAAGGTGTGGTTGAATGATGTTACATTATAATGAAAGAAAATAAAAATATTGATAATTTAGAAATGGATTTGTGAATGAAAATTATATTAAAACAGGTCATTGGATTTTTACTAAAAAATATTTAAAGTTGTTTCCTTTTAAAAATACATTGTTTTTATCTCAATTATATTATGTAGGATTCATATAAATCCAAGTTATCATAAATACTCTAAAAAATATACATGGAATTCAACCGTTGTGTAATAATTTACTATTCAATACCATAATGTTTTTAAAAACTAATGGAATAAAAATAGATAAAAATAAAAGAGTTATATAATAAATAATAGATTTCTCATCATATATAATCAAAACAATAGATGTCCCCCAACAAAAAATCGTAAACAAATTAGTTTTGAATGAATATTAATTTAAAATATTTTTTAAAACATATAACTCTCATTGGTAATATATTATGATAAAAATAAAAAAAATATTTTAAAAAATAAATACAACATATCATTTTTGAATGATAATGGTGAAATTACCATAAAAACATTTATCACCCCCATAACTATTTCTCATCAATTATCACGACAATAAGAGGATGAGGATTGCTATATTTTACTATGACATTTTCCTTGCTATCACTATGAGGATAGAGATATCCAAAATGTCTTTGATGAAGGTAGTATTAAATTATATGGGAAAATTGGTAATATTACACACCCTTTTCCAAAAATAAATTTGATTTCCTCAAGTTTCCATTTTGTATTAATAATTTATTGGTGTATTGGAATTATATTTTCCTAATACTACTAATAACGATGATTTGGAGAATGGAAAATATATAACCATTTTTCTAAAAATAATATTATTTTACATAAAAACATTGATGCATGTAGAACAAATTTCGTGTCAATTGGAGTTTTATAACTTGATCTATATACAAATGTCACAAGTGACCTCAAGATTATAAATTTTTAATATAATCTCCATTTATAAAACCTTTTGTTAAATTTAAAAGAAATTCCCATTTTTCTATAAATTAATTTTACTACATACCCCATGTTAAAGGTTCTTTCAACAGCATTTTGTCTACTTTTTATTGATATATTAGGAACATTTTGGATATTATCACACTTTCTAACAATCTCATGAACATTGTTTTTTATGTTTTGAAATAATTCCATCTTGTACTCCACAAATCACCACCACCTTCCATGAAAGCATTATTTTTTTTATAACGGTATTTAAAATTAATTATTTGAAGGAAAATATAAATTAAATCAATTTTTATATTTTTATTATTCAGTATAATACCTATTAAAATAGTGTTATATAGGTCATATAAAAAATGAATCAAGATATGATCAACACCATTATTAAATGGAACAACTGTTTGACGTAGATATAAAAATTGAAGATTTTACTGTAATATAATAATATACTTCGAAATGGGAAATATACATTGATATACATTTATAAATACAAAATCAATAATGGAATGGGAAACTAAAAATCACATTGGATAGCTTGGTGATTGTGTATGTTTCTACAAAAAATGAGGACCATATCTATTATTTCCATTGATAATAATGGTGTGCAAATAATGTGGAAAAATATTATATTCATAATAGGATTGGATATAACTATGATAATTCTCACATTTAGATTAAACTTAAACAGAATCACATAGTTAATGATTAAGCATGAAACAGTGGATTCTGACACATAGAATGAATAATTGGTATAAATCCTCGACGACATCTAAGTTTTTTTAACTTTACCCCCCAATTATATATTTTTTTATATATCGTTCTCATATATTTGTAAAGATGATAAATATAAAAATGGATCATCAACCTTGTCTATACATGATCAGTTCAAAATTTTTCTTTTTATAGAAATATATATGGTCATATTGACCTTTATTACTAAGTATATAGATAATATAATGAGTTGAATTACACCATAGATAAAATATATTCCTCCCCATTTTTTGATTGATATATTCATTGGGTGGACATTACCTATAACAGAGTATCACCAATATAATACCATCCCCCATATGTTAATAATTATTAAGTAAATCATGTCTTAAGAAGTAAAATTTATTCTATTTTATGGGAAAAATTCACTTAAAATCGTCATTAATTAAGGATTATATGGGGTGATTCTCATTTTTATTTATAGAGGAGAGACCCATAAAATTATTTCAATGGTAAATAATGGTACATATTGTTAATTTTACATAGAAAACATGATCATTAACTATTTCAGGATACGTGGACACTTTTCACCAATAATGATTCTTAGTTTAATAATATTAAACATGTCGTTCCATGTTAGTCATATATATGTCCAATTTATTGATCAAATTTTTTTCATAATAATGAATAGTCCTTTTCAGTCATAATATAGGGAATATATGTTATGGGGGTATACACTCCAACAATGGTCATACAGTTCATGTTTGGTCTCACTACTATGTATTTATTCTCAAAATACGCCACAAATGTACACCTAGGAGTGTTTAGAAAATAATAATCCATAAAAAGTTTGGAATTACAACATTATTATAAGAATTAGAGTCCCCCATACCATATTGAAAAAAATAAAACTAATTATTGTGCCCATGAGCTAAATAAATTGTACCTGGAGAAGAAAGTCATTCTAATTACTACTCATAATAGAATTTGGTGGTGAATGGATAGATCAAGGTTATCAAAGAGACATTATACAATATACTTCGTAAAATTGTATATATTGTTAAAATGTATTTTAAAGATAATCTACTTCATTTTTTGTGATATTATCACATAACGGCCTATACCTCCACACATGAAACACTATATTCACATATATACATAATAAATGTTTTATTTCCCATTAATGATAATTTTTTATAGGATCACATTAATATTTTTGGACAGTTGATCCAAAATTATTGATATAAAATACTTAAAAAAATTATAGAAACATGATTTGAAAAAAAATCCAATTCATAACCATTAAATCAATCAAAATAATTTCACATGAGAAATTAAAAAAATATTGAAACAGTTTCAATTCTAATAATGGGAATGTGTATTTTACATACAAACAATAATGACACCAAAGAAAAAAACCCTAATAATTGATTAATCATGGAATGGTACTTATATAATATAGAATCTCCAGTATAATAGGGTTTATTATATTATAAAAATTCCTGGATAAAATATTATTCCTTCCCCAAGTGAATGATCTTTAGTGAAATACTTCATGTAACCTCATATGAATATGTAAAGGTCCTCAACGTTTGGCTCAGAAAGATTCCTGTAAAAAAGAAATCCATCTGTCAAACTATATTTTATATCACTGAGGTACTCATCAATAGTTCTTAATCTATAAGGAATATATTTCCTTACCAAAATAACATAGTCAACAATGAAGTAATGTTGGCCTTGAAAAAACAAGCACATTTTTCTCACCATGAGATGAAAAGTTGAATGAGCTAAAATTCTATTAGTAATTAGTGTTAAATATATTATATTTCTCAATTTAGTATAACCTAATTTCCTTAATTTTGAATAGAATCCACGAAATAGGTCATAAATTTTGGTTTCCTTATCTATAATCCTGTGTTTTTATAATGATATTTTACCACATATGAAATATATGTGCATGTTTATTACTATAATTGTATGATTTTTAATGAATCGAGGATTTATTTTCATGATTCATTCGAAAAATTTCATCCACTATAATTTCCCACAACTACATCAAAGGGTTTGATCTGTAAACAATTCCCACTAGGTATTCAATCATATATGTAATATATTAAGTCATTTCCTTTTTCCCTATAAACTAGGCTAATAGAAATTCATTCCATGTTTCTTATTTAACTCACTCAATTTTGTATATATATATATAATTATTCATAAATGTAATCTAGTTTTTTCTTGATAATTGATATTATGTCTAATCTAAGATAAATATTCTATAATTTATCTATTTTATATTGTCCCTCTACAAATGATCTATATCTTTGTAGAAACCTTTTATTACAAAATGATGTATACCATCCATAATAATTTCATCAAAATATATTTTTATTCATGGATTCCCCATTCCCAGCTATAGTATATGTTTAATAACTTATAAACACCCTCCAATAATAAATCATTAAGATTTATGTTAGGTGTATTCATTCCCTCTCTCATCACGGTATCAATCAATTTATATTCTTAAATATATTCAAGTCTAAAAAAATCAGCAATTAAGGTTAGGCTTATACAATTACCCTTAATATATGATAAAAAATTATCATTATCTCACATGTACACATGAGATTTAGTTTTTTTATATAAATTTAATTTCTATTAACTATATTAATATTGATATAATTTTATTAAGATAGTTTTTTATACATATATATATATATATATAAAATTTTGAAACTAATAAATATATCAACACTATCAAGCCCCCAGTTAACACATTCTCTTCTTTTTAAAATTTGGTCACATTAAATTTTTCTCTACATTGGGATGACATATATTCTTCTCGAAACAAATACTGTCTTGATAATTGTAATTGTGGGATATGTTGTGAAAATTTAACCATTTATCATCGAACCAACCAGAAATCCCCATATACTTTTACCCCTCGCTAAATGATGGTCGAATCTTGTCCACATCTTTTAAAAATTAATCAACTTACATTTAAAATATACAATTAAAAAATTATAAAAAATATATATTATGTATATGAATAAAGGTAAAATATTATTTCCCATTGGTAAATATTTATCTTGATCCCTATACCAACCATCTATTTGGGGATTTATTTTAACCTACATATTTTTATAGCCTATAACTATATATTATAATGATAGCATCGGATAGAGAACATCATTAAACATCATATTGACTAAAAATGTTAATTTATAATGATATATTAAAATATTGTAACTAGCCATTCTCAATATTATTATTTAATGCTATAGTAACTATCTCATTTTTTCAATTTAGTAATAGATTTCCCTCATATATTTATATTTATTTAACCATTTTTTATTGAAATATCAACAATTTTAGTTTACAGTATACACATAATGTATTCAATTTTTTAGATTTTATTTTTTACTCTCAACCCCTCTATTTTAATTATTACTTCTATCACATTTGTTAGAGAACTATAACCATAAACATCATTATCTATTGCTTCAGGTTGTTTATAATAAAAATGAGTCCTATAATAAATTAATGTTTACCTATGCAATGTCAATGTCAAGATATTTTTATCTTAAAATATATATAGTGAGGTATGGAGAATAAACATTTCTATTATCAAATTTAATGACATAAAACACCATTGCAAATTATTATACCATGAAAAAAACTTCTAGTTAATGATATGTGGTACGTTTATGGTTGAAATCGTACAAAGGGAAATTAAGATAAAATTAAAATCATCAAACACTATGTCATATTCATATATGGAATAGGTTAAATTTAGTGCATCTAAAAAATAAATATGGTCAAAATCATGTTAGGTAAAAAAAATAAGAATATTGATCTGAGAAAAAGTCTTGTCTCTTCTCACCATGCCTTTCTCATTGATATATTGTACATAAAAGTGATTAAAAACATAAAATCTAATGGGTAAGTTAATTTTTCCTATGAAAAAATCAATATACTCTTGTTTATTATATTAATAAATGAACGAATATGTGAACTATAAAGGGAATTTCCTCCCCCACTAAAAAATGTATTGGAAAATTTTCATCAATATTTTATTATTAATGTCAATCATTAGAAATTAATTTCTCAATTTTAATAAGAATCAAATCTAATAACTTATCATGTAATCTCTATATATTAAATATCCTTTCTAAAACCAGAGTATTGAATGTAAAGGAGTTTTGACCTAACTCATTTTTAGTCCCATGAGACATCAAAATCATTCCTTTATCAAAAATAACATCATTGTATTTTATGTTAACAATGTTAGTGGATATGATTACAGGTATAAATTTCAACAATGCATGGTTAATGTCCTTATTAAATATGAAAACAATAGATCATGTAAATAAATTTTTCACATTGAAATTACTTGATAAAATCCACCATTGATTGATATATTTATATATTAATTCATTAGAGTACACTAACCATAAATGACACTATTCTTAGTGAAAATTCACATATTATAAATTTTTCATATAGTTTCTCCATTCCCAAGGACATTAATATAATATTCAATTGACCTTCATAATAATCCTTTGTTTTTGAATATATATATATATATATATGAATGTCCCCTATAAAGAAAACAAGAAATTTATGAAGGTATTATATAAATACTATAGTTAATAGATCTATAAATATAGAGAGGTAATTCATAAGTCCAGATGGAATAATAATAAATTCATTGTCACGATAACGTTTACATAAAGAGGTATTAGAAACATTACATCTTTTAATGCATATTTGATGGTATCCAAATAAAAGGACAATCATTGAGATGTTTCAAGATTCTCTAAGTTCATCAAAAAAATCATTAATATGGGGTATATGGGAGTTAAATTTTTTTTATGATTTTTTAATATCATGATAATCCAACAAAATATGAATTGATACATGACTATTTTATGTAAAATTTTGTTGGTAAACAACATTGTGATGAATTTTTGTATATAAAACCCATATTTAGATTCTCATACTGATGCATAATTGATTCATATATATCAAAGGTAGATATTTAATAAGTACCCATTGAGATAATTATTTATATAGGTTTATGTTTCATTAATAATTCAACCTCATTACCTGGGTATGATCAGGTCATTGAACCAGAAATATATCCCACATTGTAAATAATTTTTTTATTATATTAACATTAAATTTATCTCTAATAATTTTAGTTAGTATCCCCAATTATTGTCAATTATAAACCATTTTTTTCTTTATTCCAAATGTAAATAATAATCATCATTGTGTTAATATGTGATAATATGTTGTTTTATTTATGAAATGATATTTCATTCTCCTAATAGTTGATTTTGGTTTGATGAAGGAAATTCAAATCCATACATAATGTCATTTCAAATTAAACCAAATGAATATGATCTATATTTTTCACAAGTATCCTTCCAAAAAACCCAATTATATTATCTTAATATTACTAATACATGATCGTTTTTTCACAAAAGTATTTAATATAGTTCTTAACCACATTTTCTTGAGGCTGAGATTCCAAATTCAAACAAAACATATATGATATAATCATATGTGTTGAACCACAGAAATATGTATTAATATTATTTCACTTAAAGTGACCAATTGTACCTCATATAACATCACTAGAATGATCAAAATCTATGACAATGATCATGAAATCCCTTCACTTTTCCCAAATGTTGGGAGGTTGTTGAGGGATTGATTCTATTACCATGAATGTTTGAGCAATGATTTTAAAAATATCAAAACTTTGTTCACATAAATAATTGATGTGTGGGAGGATCATTTCCTGACACAATATAATCTTTAATTATGTTAATCCATGGGTTAGAAATACTTAATTAGTTTTGGGCATGTGATCTTACATTTAAACACATAAATCACTTCCCAGATACTCATATAAAAATACCTTTGTGATTTCCCCACATATATTTCATGTAGTAAATTGAACATACAAAGAAACATGAGATTTATCATTAAAGCTTCCCTGATTCTCAACACTCATCCTCTTATCCAGAAAATAATTAGAGTATCTACTTAACATCTCAAATTTAATTTCACATCATATATTCTATTTATAGCTATAAAATTATCATTTTTTGTAACACCCTTCCAGGACCAGACATTAAGGATGTAAATAATATATTTATTTGATATTTTGTATTAGTGTTGAAATTAGAGGAATATTGAACACTGATATGAAATTTTATTCACAATTCCAAATAGATTCATCAAATTGTTTATTAATTTAAATAATTTCATTATCCATTTTTCTATAAAGAGACTAAGGAAAAACCATAGTAAAAAATATCTAAATTAAATCCTTACATTATATATATTCTATATTATATTTTTATTTATTATCCTTAATAATATTACACCATTAGTCAATCTATAATTTTAAATGATAAATTTTCAAAATAATAACAAAATTGTTTGAGAATTAGAGAATAAAAAATATATTTTCCAAAATAATTACTCACTATGTTGAAACTAGTGTACTAGAAGACTCACTAAAGTTGGTGGATGATTCCTCATAAATTACTTGATTTCAAGAAGCTCCATCACTTTTTTTTGAGATCACTAAAGTAATTTCAGTTTTTCATCATAGTTTGAGATAGTTGGGTAACCGATTAAATGATTTTTCTCGTAACATCCCCAATCACAACTGATTTATTATAGGTAATGTATATACATTTCCCATTGATTCCATTGAAGATAATTTTTTGTATTAACTTCATTATATATAATAATGGATAATTTTTAATTATTTTAATTATATTTATTATTATACATATAAGGTAACTATTAAAATAAAATTTCTGTTTTAAAAATGATGTGGAAATATTAGAAAATGAATCTAAATGATTTAATCCAGGTTATCCATAAAAATTTGTCTAACAAATATGAAACTATATTTATATCCAATAAAATTCTACTAGACATAATGAGAATAATTCAAATCATATAAAATATGAAAGTCAAATTGGATTTTCAATTAGGCCCTATTTTAATATACCTGGTTATGATTGATTTGGTATCTAATACATCCATTTCATTTCTACTACTACTTAGTAAATTTATTCTAGTGTGTGTATCCAACTATTTTATACAAAAAAAGATGTTATAATTTGAAACTCTTCAAAATGTATATATTACCATAATTTTTGGATTTTATCATATATGACATATAGTTCTGTATATTTATCCATATTTTAATGATTATTTTTATCTAATAAAGTACAAAACAAATATAAACATACCTTTGATAAAAACTGATGTTCCCCATGATAAACTTAATAAAAACAAAATATTATCTTCAAATGAGGCACAAAGTAATAATCAATAAGGGAATTTGATGTAAGTTTATTAAAAATATGTAAATTTGGAAAAACCATAATCCTAAAAAAAATAGTGATAAACCGTGTTATGTCCACACCCATGTTATTTACACACCTATGTGAACAAACTCATTAGTAGGTGATATAAGATCCAACTATCCACCATCCTTATGTATTTGGGACACTTAAAATAAATCAATCATTATATATTGAAGAACCCATTGAAATAATGGGTTTCTTAAACATTCAGGAAAAAAATCATAACAAGAACCTAACTTATCTAATGATATAAAAAATACTATTTTCAAGAATGAATAATATCAAATTATAATATTCAATGTGATTAAAACATCACATCCTGATAGTTAAACCTTATAGGATAAATAGATGAGAAAATTTAAAAAATATTCAAAAAACCTTTTTAGCATTATTATAAAAGATCAAATACAAATTAAGTTATAAAAAATCGAATAAAAACTAAATATATTTAGAAAATTTACTGTTGTGAGTTCCAAATATAATATTTTATGAACCAGTTTGAATTTACCTCTGACCCATCACCCAAATCGTCCCATAGCATGCTTGAAGAACATTCCCAATCCCCATAGGATGGTAACTAGTTCAAGGGAATCCAGGAACTCAATTAACAATGTTTATCCAATAATAATAGTAACAATTAGCCATACATAATAACAGTTTATCTTTTATATAAAGGATCATAAATATCCACAATAATAAATATACAAGAAAAAAATAAATATATCTCATAGTATGTTTTAAAATTAAAACAAAAACAAAATTTATCTGAATAGTTATTTTAATAAAAAATAATCTTTCTCTGCTATGTGACATCAGGGACAATACCCACATTATCACCACCATCAAAACCTATCAAAAGAGATACAACCAACAATTGTTCCTACCACAAAATTATAGTACTTCTATTTAACTAAATTGTAGAAAACATGATATACATAATCAAATGTTATATATATTGGTAGTGATTCCACTTTCTCTATATAATACCATAATGTTTTCAATTAATAGAAATAATAAAATGACCAAACATTATAATTTTGAATGTAATAAATCAGTTTAATATTAAATCATTCATTAACATTTAATGATTTATAATAGATGCATGAGTAAATGAAAACGTGTAAGAACATAGACTTACCACTATGGAAAAAACCAATATAGCAAGACATACTCGGGAGCCTGGATCCACATACTCTTGGTGGTTGACCATGGATGTGAATTTTAATTATATTTCTCTACCCATCCAATATATGAAATCATGGTGTATTTATTGTCGTAATGAAATCATAATAATTAGTTACCATCCTTCGTAGTGTTATTTTCCAAATCATCCCAAATGGGTTCCCTAGATTCCCATGAGATTCTCCTCATTTATAAAATATAAAAAATCACAATTTTACCAACCAATGAATTATATTTCAAGCATACACATTCCAACTATTTTTTAAATTGGATAATCCATTTCAATGATATATAAATACTAGTACCTTAAAAACCACCCTTTTCACACCCATGCTGTTTCGAAGAAATTTAATAATATAGGCATGAAAATTTAAATCATAAAATAATATAACATTATGGAAACACAAATCATTCCCTTTAAAATCACCAAATACCATTTGAGAAACCTAAAAAAATGAATACAGATCCAAAAATGGAAATAATATTACACTAAATTCAGAACCTACGATAATAAAATTGGATTAAACCCACTCTCATTCACCATAACCACCATAGGGAGGGAATCTAAGAAATAGGGAATATGATACCAAGAGTAGAAGAGATGACATACTTACTTTCTCATTCATGGAGGAAACAAAATCAAATAAGCCAAATAATAGAACCAGGAGAGACATATAGAAGATGGGTTGTGCACCTATATCTAGAAGGATTGATTGATATATATTTGGGGTTGAAAATGGTTATAATCATGGAGTGGTATTTTTTTTGAGAAACACAATATTAAAAACTAATAAATACACATAGTTTGGTCACAAAGTCTCCTAGAAAGTATTAAAAACATGAGGAATCATTTATCTCATCTTCTATTGACCACATGGATTGTGTCTCATGGATTCAAAAACATTAACCCAAAACCATGTGGGCACTCCCATGGAAGTTTTTGGGATATATGTTTGTTTAGGGATGAAACAGCTTGTATACTAACTCTGAACCACCCATGAAAAACCATATTTACATATAAAACCATTATTTATTTAAAATAAATGAGAAAAAAATAAATAAATTAAATAACCTAAATAATTTATAAAAAAATTAAAATAAAACTATGTTTTGTACATAGAATCAGGAAAAATATGAAAAATAAAGATATCAAATCAACAATGGTGAATAATGAAATCATTTTCCCTTATTAATATTTTTTTAATAAAAAAACATTGGAGAACCACTGAATAAAACCCATTTCATAAAAAATTACAATTAAAATTGTAAGGAATACAAGTATAAATTTTATATTTATGTAGTTAAAATACCTTGAATATAAAACATATGGATATGGAAGATAATATTAATCAATAAGAATATGTTTTATTATTAAAAATGTAATAATTTTATTTCAGAAAAACTACTTAACCACAAAAGAGATTATTTATGATGATAAGTAATTTTTTTGGACATCAAGAAGTTATATCATATAATGTAGTCGAATTTCATGATCAATTAACGATGGAATATAGTATTCAGGTAAGAAAATTTCATCTTAATGAATGGTATATTAATTCAACGAAACCCTAACCAAGAATTATGGAATTAATTATCATAATTTAAATTACAATATTGAAAATGTAACAATAATAATGAACTATTTTAGAAACATATTAATATATAACACCTTTTATAAAAGTCATTTAAAAATATATTCCTTATGTATATAGTTAATATACAATATAATGTGTTTGTACTCGTTAAATTTTTGAATTGGATGTATACAAATGGATATTTTTCAAATTATTATCCCCCGTTTACTCATTAAAAATGAAAAAAATTTAAAATAATTGATCTTTATATTTTTGGAATTTCATAATTTTATATCATATGTATCATAATTATTATATATGATGATAAACTCGATAATGATCATATTTGGGTAATTTATAATGAAAAAGTATTACATCCTAATTTATGATTTAAATGATTACATTAAGAATCCCAAATATAACCACCCATTAATTATTAATTAATATATAATATTATGTTTCTCAATAAATCTATAATTTAAATGTATATTATCATTCTTTTAGGTAGTCTAATCAACCCAATAAGAACACGTTAAAACCTATGTTTGAGAATGGATTTTGAATAAATTCATTTTTTCTAATATCATAATAAAAAAATTAATATTTAATTTTTTAGATATTACTAATGAGGTGAATTATAGATTAAAAATTCTATACGATGAAGTTAAATGAAAAATAATTTTCCACGTATAAATAAATTCATTTTCTACTTCATATGATCATTTTTTGGGTTATTTTTTCAATGTTCTCTTACCACTGATAATAATTGTACAATTCATAATATCTATTTATATAATATAAATAAAAACATATGTAACATATCATTTAACTAAACCTATTTCATTAACCATCTGTGTATGTTTGTGAAGATAAAAAATAAATTTTATTACAGATGAGGTAGTCTGCACGCTCTCATGAGAAATGTTTCCCATGATTCAATTGATTTGTAGGGGAATAAAAAATATGTAAATGGTAAAAATAATAAAATTGCATTATAATTTTTCTAATAATTTTATTTTATTAATATAGTTAGACTGGGTTTGTAGTATTGTCGATGAGATAGATAATGAATTAATGATAAAGGGTAAGTAATCCTTATGCTCAGAATTTTAAAATTCTATTAAAGTATCCACTTTAAATAATGAAATTAAGGAACAATTATGAGGATAGTGTATTATAAATGATTAGAGGAATAAATAATAATGATGTATTGAATTTTTAAATACGAATATTGAATTATATTTGTGGCCACAAATGGTTGTAAATGGGATCCTTTTGATTATTATGTGAAGGAATAATTTTGGGAATAGAATATTCACTGAGGGGTAAGAATGGGATTTCATGAATGATATCTGTGTTATATAGGGAATAATCTGTGGCAAATTTATATTTTACATTAAAAAAATGATATTACAAAATTTGATGTTTCAATCATTTTAGTAAAAATAGGGCCACTTTAGATTATCCATTTTACGACCTATTAATATTCAAAAAACATTAATCATGGTTGTTGTTTTACCACAAATGATATAATATTACCCTTATTAAAAAATATAAAGCAATTGAATCAGGATATTTATCTATTTAATGATTCTCATTTACAAAATATTTGAAATTTTTTATATTATGACAAATATTCTAGTAAAAACAAATTTTTAAAGAAGAAAACGTTCATTTTAATCATTAACTACTCTCGATCTTATATGAAATAAATTACCAATTAAATGGTTGTTACATCATATTTATATATATATATAAAATATAAATAATATTATTAATTTAAAATATAAATTTATAATTATATATATATATGTTATTTCAAAAAGTTTCATTATTTAAATAATAATATGTTTTACATGTTTACAAATATTTGAAATGGAAAATTAAATTTATTCATAAAGATGAAATTAACTCCACTTTATAATTTGAAATTACTGATTAAACCTATAATTATCATTTTGACTATCATATTTATAAATGTGAAAAAAATTAATTTTACAATTAGTGCATACAATTCATAATAATTTTTTATGAAACATATATCTTCATAGAATAATATTACCTTTATTTATTATATAAGTTTTTATAACACTGTGAATTGGTTACTTCTATTGTTACTCACCAATTATATTACTATAATATGGATGTAATATATTATCACATTATTATGTACATGTGTTTTTCATTTTATTTCATTGTTACAGGAAATACAAGTTACTGACATAACATTCAAAAAACTAATTTATTTTCTAAATTCATTGGTCATTATAGGATTCTTTTAAAAAAAATTAGAACGTAGAATAAATAATTTATTTAATAAATAATGAAGATATTATTACCTTTATTAATGAAACACAATAACATAATTATCAAAGAACCATGAATTTAGAGGTGTGATTCTAAAACATTTAGATACATCCACATAGATAACTATAAGTGGAGTGGGGGTTGATGTATTGGGAAGATATATAAAATGTTGTGTTCTAATGAAATTATATAGTTTACCATGACAAAAATTTCACATAAATTTATATCATCTTTCCACTAAAACACCACCATATTTATGATATGCTATACATAATCATGGTTCCTCTATTTTGAACATTGTCTTACTAGTCCCTGACTATTTACAAGTTAATGGATGTCCATTATACATAGCCACTCATAATTCTTAAAATCATGATCTACAACTCTCGAACTATCCCATGGACTTTCATATTTCTAAAAAAATACTTATTATATGCTATAAATGTTTTCTAAAAAATATTAACATTATGGTACCTCATGGAAAGGGATGAAGTGTTATAACCTCCAAAAACACATTTACAAATCATCATTTTGTTTTAATGATAGTAATATTGTGCATCATTGGTTAATACTTTCTTTCATAGGGAGCTTATAATATAGTCTCACTTCCATGCCTACTTCTAATTGTATCTATGACTCCTATATATTTATACCAACTAATTTATATTCAATTTATATGTATTTATCATTTGATAATTTAAACTATATTTATTGAATAAATAATGAATCATCATCAGGTTCAGTATCATTAGTTTCAATCACATTTGAAGGATTAATAAAAATCCTTTAAATCCAAGGAACATGAAAAACAATATGGATTGATGAAAAGAACTATATTTGGGAAAATATATATTCTATTGAACCAATAGATTCCATAATATCAAATAGATCAACTTACGATAGCACCAACATCCCCAGTTTTCAAATATGAATATATCTTAACCTTAGGTATAATAATAAAAATACATGGTCTCCAATCTCAAATTATAGTGGTATTAATACATGGATTATACTACCTTGGTATGAGTTCCAACCCCTTTATATTGAAATAAACATTTATAAATTAATGTCATATAAAACTCATCCTAAAATATGTTGAATCACAAAATTCATTCAAATATAATAGTGAACAGGTACACATTTCATACATGATGTCAAGTGTTTCCATATGAATTTAATCATGGAACTATTTTTGTTGGAACATTTTAAACAAATAAATTGGTCCTCCCAAGAACTACAAATATATATGTTGAATTCTCCTTTTATATCATCCTAAATCAAAATTGTATGCTCGAACATTCCATTAGAGTATTATTTATAAGAAGTAGAAAATTTGAACTTACATGTCTACTTATTTCCATAGTCCCCATCTAAATATCAATGTCCATCAAAAATCCTAAATTAAATTCCTACACTCTAGTACTCTATATTATCACACCATCTCCCAAAAAAAATTTCATTGCAATCTCATCGATAATGATGGTCTCTCAAATGTGTATCTTGTTTTCTAAACTATTAAAATGATCAATTCTAAAGCATATATTAACATTTTTTTAATTTTTCCCTAATATACCAATAAAGAAATATATTGTGACAACATCAAATTTTTACTCATGTATAATAAATGTCTACAAGAGAATATATAGGGATCGGTGTTAATCATTCATTTGAAAGCAGAAGAATCACGACATCAAAAATCTCATTATATTCATCTATATTCTGTGAGACTAGTACATCCCATAGATATCAAGATACATATATTTCAATCCTTTATTTATCTCCCACTTTATTGAAATAATTTCTTTATTTAGCTCATCGTACGTACCCATTGTAACTGATAAGTAACTATGTACCTAAATAATATCATCACAATCATTGGTCCAATTTAGAGTCATATCCCCACCATATATATTGTCCCATAGGAAATTGAACATGGGATTATATAATTTCCACCTCTATATTTTATTGAGTAGTGAAAATGTGATGGATAATTATGTAATAGATAAAGGACCACAAAATTCAATAATTTCTAAATTATTCCCTATCAAAAATATAAATAACATCATATCACAAATAGATTTATACACATCCTTCATAAAAGTCATCCTACTAAATTAATCATCATTAATGTTTCTATTTCCAAAGGTATATGACATCAAAATGTAAAAATATTATAGGTACACAACCCATATCTATTTTATGTATATATCATGCTATTAGATGACTTATTCAATTATTTTATGATGTGTGTACACTATAAAACTTTCCACAATATATATTATTTACAACATTTCAATGTGTGAATGTCATATTACCATTCCAATATATGTGCTAGGTAATTCCACTCACACATGGTCAAATAACATGATCCATAATTTACTACATGACCATTTCCTTTTTCATAGTATTATTCACCATCAATAATTCCAAGTGCAATAAATATTGGATGTTCCCTTTGAAATAACAATCATAACCTATAATTCGAAAAATCATAATGATAATAATAGGAAACTCCAATGAATCTTATACAAATACATTATTATTGTAAGATGATACACAATCAATAGATAATAGAATCCCTAATAAGTTTTCTAGATCACTCTTGAAGATACACTTGGATAGTGTAGTATATAATCTATTCGCTCTAATGGTTTCCAAAATAACATAAACATTTCATTTCAAGAGCCAAAATGATTAGATCTGTAGTGTTATGAAAGGTTTTCCTAGAGTTGTGTTACATTTTTTAATTCATGTAAATTATTTTAGGATTTTATTGAGCGATAAAAATGGAATTGCGAAATTATATGTGTTTTTATAGGTATATTAATTAGTCAAATATGTATCTTTATTTGTTAATATCATCTGTTTTTTAGGAATAAGAACATGGTTTTTCAATAGAATCGTTGGTTATAATGCCAATTTTTATATCCCAATGATAATGGTTTGTTACACCATTCCCTCATTAACATCTCAAATGGCTCATTTCCTCCATCGTTCACCATGATCAGTTCCCTCCACAAAGGAACCAATGGTATATTTCTTCATCAATGGTTCTAAATTGGATACAAGGTTTGATCACACCAATTCTATTCCAAAAGTTCTTAAAAGTAGTTACAACTCTATAATATAATCCCAACCTTATCAATTTCCATATATAGTCCCCTAGACTACCTTTTTTTACTCTAATAGACATAGATGAATGTACAAAAATATTCATATATAAAACATGATACTATGAAAAGATAATAATCTCATACATTCCTTGCCATATGAATAAATATCATTGATAATTTCTTTATGAATACCTTTTAATAACGGAATGATGGAAATTTATATCAATATCATCTAACTATTTACATGAAAAATTTCACAATATTCCAATTCTACCATTATTTAAAATCATTTGATAACTGACCATCTATATAGAGCCACTAGGGTGCCATATTTCCTGGGATCCTTCTTGAATACCACTACGTCGCCTAGTTTCCATAAATAACATAATTATTAAAATAGTATGAATATTTTTTTCATTCAATATTGTATAGTACAAAAGATAAAAAGTTTTCATATTCTTCCAAATGAGTCTACCTAAGGAATAAATTCTAATATTCTCTTCTAATGGAAAAACATGTGTACTAATTTTCCCATGCAACCTATAAGGGAAAACTATGGTTCTCATGATGCTTCAAGGGTTCCATTTTGGAAAAAAATTTCATAATTTACCCAATGATTCAAATTATGTTTCCTCAGTACACAAAATTTAAAATATATAGTTTTTTACAAAATTAAATATCATATTAATTAAATACCTATAATGATTAATCATACCAAATTATGTGGTCCACAATTCGGTGCTTCATTAAACCAAAATTATAACTTGGGTCCCCCAATTTCCTTGGATTCATACCTTCATAAGCTACCCATGAAATTTTATTTAACATATGAATCTTATTTCATTGACATCTTTTTATTATTTAATTTTCATTTCATATATATGTTCTTATCTACATTCATGTGGCACCATTTAGATCATTTATTTAATTATTTATAAATTTTTTGCATCTTATAAGTTTTATAATACTCATTTTTCTCCTTAATGAGTTAAATCATCAAGATATAGCTAACGATGTATTCTTTGGATAAAAGGATTATTCATTTTAGAGGACTAGTTGATGTTTCTATGATTCATTCCTCTATGGGAAACTGAAATATTTGTTCAAAACTAAGATAGATTCTATTAGAAATATTTTAAACCATTTATTTTGAATCCATATTCCAATCAGTCATCCATAAATCAATATGTGGTCCCTTAACCACATATAAGACCCAACCAATCATTAAAAGACCCAATGATGAAGATAAATTTGAAATGGTCTCTCATGCATATATCCTCCACCAACCACTATATGGAATTGACACATAGTTTTAGGTTAAACATTAAATTGAACTAGTTTAATTTTTCAGTTTCATGTGAATATAAACTACATGGAAACATGGTCCTTGATGATTTACAATAAAACTCACTTCATTTGTCCAATATTAATAAAACTAAATGGAATTCATAATCCTAGGTTATATGACCTTAAAAAGAATCAATATAGTCCTTTTCAAAATAATGTATGTTTTATGGGGTTTCTCAATAAATATAACTAATCTCTATGGGGTTTTATAACCTTCACAATGATACAAAGGAATCCATATTAATTAGTTTGATTCTAACTCTATATCACTTACGAAATCTACAAGCGGAAATAAATATTAGAGTTACAAACACAATATAATTAAACTATAATTTAATAAATATATTAATAAAGGAAATTATGATAACATATTATGAATTCTTAATTCTTATATATGGATAGTATCAATAAATAAACTTAACCAGTAAGGGAAATAAATATTGTTAATAGTAAAGATTTCATGAATATATTATAAATATGTAGAATTCCACAGTAAATAAATAAGATCATTCATGGGCATACTTGACATCCCATCCTCATTTTAAATTATAATTTGATGAGTCAATATTCATAATGAACACATACAATTGGAATCTGTGTCAATTAGCAAAAAATGGAATGATGATAAAACATTATGAATATCCATTCCCCCATCAGATATCGTCAATTTACACGCATACATTAAAAATTCAAAAAACAATTAGTTTAGACATAAATAAATCAATCTTTCACTAATTCGAATCATAAAATCATGAATAAATTTTATAAATAAATGTTAAAATTGTAAGCAACTTTCCAGCATCCCATTGAAACTCATGTAATATAACTCATGTTATTATCTACATAACATTTTAGGATATAATATTTCAATGATGGTGACCCTATATTATTTCTATAGTGAATTTAAAAATACTTTAGTTGAAGAGGGATCTAATCATAATTTATAATGTGTAATATCCATTATTTTTTCTCAAAAATGCTTCATAGTTTTTAATGTATGAACCTAACTATAGAATAATTTCATATATATTTACTTGATAACTTTTATGAAATACCCATAAATTTTACATTTAATGATAAATAAAAAATCTAATTGAATTAAACAAAATCAAACTTGGTAAATACTAAATATAATTTTATTTCATAAAAATAAATATATATAAGAAAATATAATAATTAAACGTCCATTAATCTCATAAGGAAAAATATATCATGGCTCTATATAAATGATTTCCAAATTTAAGTGAGAAATATAAGGAAATCAATATTACGGGTGAAATAGTGATATACATATTTCATAAATAAACATAATAAATACCAAAGAAAATGTAATATTTATATCCTTGTGAAACATGATCATCCCTTATATGTCACACCCAACCATAGATTCATATTCATATTGAAACCCCATAACTAAAATATTTGGATTTCATCCCCATGCTTATATCCTTAAAAGTAATTTTCACATTTATAGACATGTTCATTTTATGGATAGATTATAATCCAAGTTTCTCATAACAAATGAATCAATAAAATTCCAATTATAAAAAATATGACTTCTGTTAATTTTTTTAAAAATATATTTAAAAATATATTTTTATAATAGATAAATATTAATTTAAAATAAATTTTTAATCCTATATTATATGAAATTAATTTTGTTTCCCATAGGTGTTCTTAGATCCTTGTGATCGTATATTATAGGAGACATATATGGCTCATATTATAGAGGAAAAGGTATTAGTGCTCTGGTAGCCATAAGATAAATTAATGTATAATAAATTTATGGGTGGCCCTAAATGAATTTTATTCTTGGAAATATGATAATAATTAATCTATATTTATTTTTACATAACATTATATAGTAATATATAAAAATACCTTTGTTAGTATTTGAGTAATATACCTCTTGTATGTGATTTCACATGTAATAACCTACTCTTCTAGGGGGTAGTTTTTAATAATTACTTAGTTTTACATCTGTAATACAACTTCATTAAAACATAACATTAAAATATTTTATACTAAACGTTTATTAAATGACTCCTTAAAAAAATTAGATATCACTTATCGACACATAAACCAATAACAAAATTACTATTGTGCGTGTGAGAACCCATATGGTTGAAAAAATTGGAAAAAATCATTTAGAACCATTCCAAGATAATTTAATAAAATTATATGCCACATTCACATGAATATAATCAAAATGATTGACAAATAACAATTTTTAGGGAGGAATAAAAACAAGGTTCACAATATATTTATTATATCACTCATCACATTAAATCCAAATTAGAAACGTAATGTTCCACATTAGAGTTGAATAAAAAATTAATAAAAATATATAATGAAATATCTCATATGAATTTCTCAAATTATATTATTTATAAGCGAATATAACCTCATCCATATGATACAAAAACATTCCATTAAATACTTTAATGACTTATATAATCATTATGGGCATAACCAAATTGTTTAATAAAAAATCAAAATTATATCATTAAAACAAAAAATTAAAATTTAATAACCATTCTTTAATATTTTTCAAAAATAAAAATAATTATTAGATTAATCAAAACACATATTAGATTTAAAAATAATGTAATACTCTAGTTAAACGATCTTATGCTTAGGAATGTCAACAGAAAACTATATATAACATTATTTGAACACATTGACATAAAATAAAAAACTATAAAAACCTATATTTATATAAAAATTATAAATATTTTAAATGATACAAAATGTCATAATTATATGAGTAATTATTTATTGAAAAACAATATAAAACTAATAATCACATATGATATATTCAAAAAATGGGGACTTTACAAAATCAACAAACAAAAAATAATTCAATGAAAAATATTTACTATATATAGTAATCTCAAGGATTGAGAATGTAATTACACATTCTAATTAATAATATGTAAATAATTAGAAAAATTGTGGCTAAATAAATTTCTGACCAAATTTGTTTAATTGAAGACAGTAATGTATATGAAATTAAATATGGAGGAATGGAAAAAAATTCATAAAAAAACATCAATGAATGAATTTAATTAAATTTTATTCTAAAACATTTACGCATTAGAGGATTTTAAATTTTTTGAATGATTGAAAGTGGTTAGGTTTAAAATTCAAGAAAATGTCTTAAGAGGTAATACTATATCTATGTTTTTTATACTAACATGCAGTTGGTGGAACTTTTTTTGGTGGTCGATGGAATACTGTCTACACTGTAGGGGTGTAATATTTAGCCTATTATAATATACTAGATTCCAATTTTATTTTTAATTCATAAATATTTAACTACATAAATATTATGAAACATTATCCATTTAATTCACAAATATAGGAATTATTCATATATCATATCCCTCACATTTCTCATATTCCAATATTGGTTTCCCCATTGCTTATACATAGATATTCAATTATATTTGGTATGATATATCAATAGATATAAGGATAACGCTTCAATTTAATTATTAATTATTTTATTCTTCTATTTAATTTCCATTTATTATAATACTCACATATTAGGATTTGTGTTTGAATTGAGGATTTCATCCTATTAAGCTCAATTTCTCAAAATATTTTTAGCAAATGATCTTTTATGATTATATGATTGGTTTTCCCTATATTTATTTTCACAATTTTTCATGTTTTTAATTTTTAGTATAGAAATATTGGTGGGATTGAGTGAATATTTTATATATAGATGTAAATATTGACTCCATAATTTTTAAGATGAACTTATTGTAAATCAAAATTTGGATTGTTCCTCTATTCTTTATTCATGTTATTATTTTGTAGTGACGAATATATAGAATTAATCATTTATATATATATATATAATTGAACATGATTAGTATTGAAAATCCAATAATTGAAATTATTGTCAATTATGTGGTTTCCAGGACTATTATTTGGTGAGGGGAAAAACACACACACACATATTTTATTAAAATGAGATTTTTAAAATCGTTGAGGGTCAAACACTATTTATTAAAAGAAAAAAAGAAACAAACTATTGAAAATTGGGGAAGGAGACCCATTAAATGAACCATGGAAGAAAACCAATAAATACACACCTAAAGGAAAATAGGCCATGTAATTCAAAAAGAGACAGAAAATAATGAAAAAAATGACGAGGTTTCATCTCACCCCATAAAAATAAAATGTAGTTATGGAATCATTCCAATATAAGAGTCACCCCATTACCTGAATTTGTGCCATTATGGGAGAACAATTAGGTATATAACCTTTCAAACACATAGATGCGATGAAAAAATTTGGAAGATAGATTCCAACACACCTATATCCATTTGGACCCCCCACCTGATGATGCTTTTGAAAAAATAACAACCACTTAACCTGGTGCAATTTAAATCAATAAAAACCCAATGTGAAAAAATAATTATGACAACCCATACATTCAAAACAATAACACATGTAATATTATGATTGCCAATACACTCATCCCTTAAGTGAGGTCTGCCACCCAGTAGTACCTGCAAAAAGTAGTACAACACGAAATATATAAATAACATATCCAAAGCTCAAATTTTCACCTTCACTCTAATTAAATAACCATCCCCAATGTTCCAAGAGATATAAAAAAATATCCTATTAAACAAGAAAATATTTACATGACCATGATTTGGAATCCCATCAGATCATAGAAAATAAATTGGATCATCTCACCAATCAACCTCCCATAGCTCCTGCTAGTACCTTCGAGTACACCAAACCTAGTAGCACATCGCAAGTTGACAAATCAGTCATCTCTAATCCCAATAATCATGATAACTTTAGTTATTAGTAGATCCATGAATGATAACCCCAGATCCAAGGATGATCTGAGACAGAGGGTGGGGGGAGTTGCACAATAGAATCTAGAAGAAGATGAAGGGGACGGTGATGCATTGATGAAAATTATAGTGAAAACCCATCAGAGGTGGTATATTCCATAGATCATTTAAAGATAAGTTGTAAAAATGGCATGTAGTATGTATTCTGGGAGGAATTTTGGGCCGAAGAAGAGTATCGTTCAACAGAAGAGGGTGTCGAGGTGAAACCCCAGTCGTGTTGTCTTATTAAAGAGTGTGTAATCATCCTTAGTAAATTTATGAATATTAATTATATTTAATAAATATATCTATATTATAGAATTAAATATATTACAAATAATGTGTTTTTTGATGTTATCCAAATTCATACACTGTGTGATATTGATAGAAAAAAATGTTCTGGATGTAGGCTTTTTATGATTCGTTCTAGGCTGAGGATTTAGATAAAACTATCTGAGGCCCATATCCAAAGGACAAGGGTGGAGACAAGTATCCAAGGCATAATAAATATGGAATGGCCATTTCCTATGTACCTGTACACTCACCCATAAAAATTATTAAAAAATTGTATAGGGAGATAATTAAAATAAGCTACACCACTACAAATAACCCAAATATTCATTGTCCTTTAACCAATACATGTATTCTAATATAAAATAAATGGAAAAAGGGTAAAATACCTACCAAACCATTAATGTGTCCCAACCAGACATAAACATGAAAAGTAAAATAGCATAGGGAGCCTTGCGTCTGGATCCCAAGATATGACCATTGTATGCAGTCCAAGCACCCATATCCCAAATATCATCTAAAATCACCATCAAACCAACACATTATCTTCATAAGGCATGATTCATGGAAAAAAAATTAAATTTATTGTTTATTATATACATACCTAGTAAGATTATCTAAAAATGAAGGGGGTACTAAGAGATACAATATTAATGGAAAGAAGTAGATAGAAAACGTTACAATGAAAGAGTGCAGCTCTACCCAACAAGAGAGTGAAGTAATCTAATTCAAACATAAGGAGAAAAAAATAGTTAGAATATGGACGTCTCATTGCGTTTTCACAACATATATTAGGAATGTGGACTCTTCCAATTACAAGATGCTATACATGAAATTCATGTGTCAAACCCCACATGTATTTTCTACTCTTGTAATGAGAATAACCAAAAACCAAGTAGTGGGTGCTAAAAAAATAAATATATATGCTCAATCAAGAAACCCAAATGAGGTAGTAAGGGGATCTCCATCTCCCAACTCATCCTTTGATGAATAGTGCCCAATAGATCTAATTTTATCCATCAATGATTCAAAGCATCGCACACGCCTTCCTTGAACACACAATTAAAAGGGCTAAATCATCACAACATGATACAATCCAGTTTTGGTGTCACAAACTCCCTCTCACGGTTTTACATCATGTCTCAAGGATGCGTCATGGTGGAAAAAGTGCCTCTCTATCTCGTGATTCCAACGGTATGTCAAACAATTTCTCACCACTTATCTGTATAGTTTGGAGGTTGTGTATCATGTTTGAGGACACAAACCCATCTAAACTAGAGTGTTCCACTACTTTTTTGTCTATAAACCATCCCCAGAAGATCTAGATGGTTCCAAATAGAATAAGTTGAGGACCCATGCACATAATTTTTGGAGGGTTCTAATCTAATGTTATTGATGAACCATTACTAGCCCAGATGGAGGGTTCCCATCAAATGTCGTCAAGGACCCATGTCCAACCAGGTTGGAGCATTCCACTCTAGTCTCCTCGAGGACCCATGCACATCCAAGTTGGAGTGTTCCACTCAAAAATATTCGATGTCATCTCATGATCCCTAATCTCATCAAAAAACACCAAAGAGAAATTCATATTTTTAATAACTTGCATCATAACATAAAAGCTGCATTGGAGGTCACCATAATGATATAGGAAGAAAAAAACATATGCAAGGCTATTTACCTGACTGAATTAAATAACTAGTAAAATGACTTATCTTTACCGCAACACACCTGAATGGGAAAATTCATGGTCTTCATCTCAACCCCAAATATTAAATTCCCAAACTGGCCTCAAAAGTCCCATCATGAAGAGAGAATAATTTTTCATTATATAGAGAATCAAAAGGATAATCCATTTAAAACATATGAACATTTGATGACATTGTGTGCAGACCAACCAGGGCCTGTAGATGATTGCATGTCAACTGACCACCGCAGTTGGTCCACCTACCATAAAGGACGACCTTTATAGTTGACCACCTAAAAAGTGGCCTTCCATGGACTGACCTTCATGGTAGGTCCATTTTCTATGACTACCTGTCTCTGCGGTAGATTGTTTGGGACTATCCACATTCATTAGACCCATAGTAGGCCAAGATTTTGTGGCAACACAGTCAACTATAGACTTGGCCTCCTCCGACCGACCCAGGCTTGACTTAATTTCTCCCAATCACTTGGTCCTGAACAGATTTTTATTGTTGTACAACTTGGTTAGGTCGGATCCACATTTCTCGACCAGGCCCACTAGCCTACTCGGCCTACATCCCTCGGCCCGACCCACCTGCCAACAACTCAACCTAGCCTACATCATGTCAACAGATGTGGTCACCGACATTGACATGGTCGACCAACCTATGCATTCTATGGTGGTTTTCGCTGCAACAGGTTGCGCCTCATGGCCTTGTTGTTCGACATGCCATTGCCTCCTCACTAGAGTTGTTCCCTCACCAAACTCACACTCTGCCGCAGTTCTTATCCCACCGTCATGCAACCCCATCGGCCAATCCTAGCACCTCCTCGCTAGTGGTCCCTTTTGTGGACCACTGGGCCTCCATGTGTTGCCCAAAATATATTAAAAACATTGGTATGTGATCATTACCCTGAGATCATCAAATACTAAAGCCCTATTGGATGACCCATTGATGATTGAATGTTGGAAAATGAAATCGATAAAATTAGAGAAGACCAAGTGAAAAGAAAATATAATAAAAGAGATCCAAGTTTAAATCAATGTGCATGTTAGTTCAACAATCTATTATGGTATGTATAATAATGAAACAATTAAAAGAGAATAAATTTTTAATCAATAATTTCAATCATAATTCAAATAAAGTAAATCATAAATAATTTTCATCTATTTTTCGTCAAAAAATTGTTCAACACACTTCCACTACTATCCACCAACTATTCATCAATGATTCACTAAATGGGGAGTGGTCTCTATGGTGGTGGGAGGATTAAGGTGAAACCCCACTCCAAAACCCATAACCACTTACATAGATCAATGGTGTATGGTTGAGGGTATCAGCTTAGCTAATCCTCCAATGGTT
Source organism: Viscum album (assembly GCA_963277665.1). Lineage (NCBI taxonomy): Eukaryota > Viridiplantae > Streptophyta > Magnoliopsida > Santalales > Viscaceae > Viscum > Viscum album. The sequence continues at coordinate 1,061,648,038 of OY728133.1, forward strand.
GCTGGATCCAAACATCCTGCCCTCTATCATTTTATATCATGCTTTGGTAAAACACCACATAAAAACTCAACAGTATTCTCATATTTTTAATTTGCGGCCTTATTGAATTTTTTTTTAAAAAATGTCGGAAAAAAATGAAATGATTTAAATATTTCATTTATGATTATTTCCTCCACGGAATCATCTTTAAAATACTTGAACCAAGAAAATATATGTCATGCCTATGGTAAAATACATGCTTTGGACTAAACCATTACCTTGGATTTCTGATCTGATATTTTATTTAAGAGTTATCATGTTTCCTTGACGTTCATAGTATAAAATATATTTAATATATTTATATATTTATTATTGGAACACCTGGCCTTAGAATCAAATTTCGTCTCAACACTCAACTCTGTAAATATACAAATAAACAATTTGATGTCGATCAATCAAAAATTAATTTGTTTATTAATGGATGGTTAAAACCCCCATAAAAATAACATTTAACAATTTGAAGTCATAAAAGGAAAAAAATGGGTCTCTAAATCATTTCCTCCTTGAATATTTTCATCGCCAAAATGAAAAACAATGAAAAAAACTCTTGATACTGAGACCGCATTTGGATCTCTCGTTATCAGAAACTCTCCTACATGTTTTTTCTGCTTTCACAACACATAAACTAAAGGAATAGTCCATCAATGTAATGTCTGCTCTTATCAATCATCAATGTCCACTGAGTTCTCTACAATTGTGGAACTGTCTTAAATCTAATACACAACTAGGTTATAAATCAAATAATATCATGCACGTATCTCTTTAATTGTGACACATGGAAGATGTATTGCACCCGCTCAAGTTGTAGTGGTAGGAAAAAGAACTAAGAATCCTTTCCAAACCTCCAAACATTCTATAATGTCCCAATAAAACATTGGTATATCTTCTCTACTAATACGATCCTCCTCATTCTGCATCGAAGCAGGACTCTCAAGAAGACATGGTCTCCTTACTCGAACTATATGGGCCTACAAAGGCGGTTCACATAGGATTTATGTATTCTATTAGTTATCTTCATACGTTCATGGATGTCCTGCACTTTCTCTATCATCACTTGTACGGACTCTAGTCCCATGAGGTATGACACAATAACCATCATCTAGAAATGATTTTCCCTGTAGGGTCTCCTGTATGAGGACCCAAAAGGATCCATAATGATAGTATAGTTCTAGCTGTTATTATATGAAAACTCTACCAATGGATGGTGATTCTCCCACCTTTGGTCGAAACCCAACATGAAAGCCCTCTACATATCCTCTTGTACCTAAATAGCATGCTCATTTTTTCCATCTTTTTTGGGGGTGAATTGATATACTAATCCACATCTGGATCTTGAATGCCTCTTGTTGGAATCTCCACATTCATGATGTGAACCACACCTCACTATTAGAGAAAATCATCTAGGGTACCCCATAAAATTATATGTTCTCTTGTACATAGAAGTAACCCAAACACTCCATTGAATTCTGCTTCTCTAATAGCATGGAAGTGAGTTGACTTCGTGGGTCATTGCACCATCACCAAAATGGAATCATGGTCCATCACAATGCACAGAAACCATGTGATAATATCAATGGATATGTCATCTCATTTCAACTCCGAGATCTCATCAGGCTGTAACAAATCCAATGGAACTAGATGATCAGCCTTCACCTATTAATTGTTGAGGTATCATGAGTAGAAATATTCTACTCTAATTCTCTTGGAATACCACCAAAACTACCACTAAATGTCAATGTACTTCTTTTTTACACCGAGATGTATAGCTAGTGAGGAATTCTGTAACTCCTTCATCACATCCTCTAACATCACAATAGAAAGAACTATTTTCCCAGGGAAAAGGATATCGTGATTCCCTCATTCAGAATATCCAACCGGTTCATCGCATGTGAATACCAGATCACCCAAAACATTGCAATTTCTGTCTCCTAGTTGGGACCCTTTCACATGATCAAGGAGTGTAGGTGTCAACACCATCAACTGTAGAAAATCTTTACCCTCCTATTTCACCAGTGTTTTCTACAGTGAAGAAAACTTCTCCAAATGTTCCTCCACTAGGAGATCATGGTACCTCCTACTAAGGGCATATCCTAAATTTTTTCCCTTTCATAGAATACATACTATCATGAAGTTAAAGTCTTTGAGGAACTCCAAACACAGTTACTATCTCAGATGTTGATCTCTATATGTGAATATTTAACTGAGGGTCCTGTGGTGCAGGAAAACCATAAAGTACTTTCCCAGATGGTAGTGCTTCCACATCCTTATGGGAAATACTACCATTTCTTTTTTTAACTCATGTGTCTCATAGTTCTACTCATGGGGTATAAAATACCTGCACCCGAATGCTATGATTTCCTATCATTTAATCATCAAACAATAGATCCCAGCTCTATAAGAATCACAACGCAATATAAACTCATCAACATCGTCTGGTTGTCTCAAAACATGAGCACTCAGCAGCCTTTACCTCAACTCCTTGTAATCCTTCTACCACCACTCAGACTAGGTGAATGACCATCCCATTCACTTTAGAGTGGTCAATAAGGTTGCAATCCTGTAGAATTATTCCACAAATATCATCATGTAACCAGCCAAACCATGAAACAATTACCCCTATGAATCATCATTATGTGGCTTCCAAGAAAGTAATTATTCAATATCTGCTAGATCCATAACTAAACCTTGTTCAGATATAACATCCCCCAAATATGAACTTCTAGTATCAATATTTGTCACATTGAGAGCTTTCTGTAACAATGGTTCTCGAGATGTAAATCAAGAACCATCCTCAAGTCCTCCCCATGATCCTCTAAAAAATACATAGGAGACTAGTATTTCTTCGATGAATAAAATAACAAATTGACCCATGTATGGACTGAATATTTGGTTCATCAATGCCATAATGATGATGGGAGAATTTTTCACACCAAAGGGAATCACTATGAACTCATAGTTCCCATAGTGACATTGAAATCCAACTTTGGAATATCAACTTTTTGAATCTATTGCTGGAGGTAGATGAACTAGAGATCAAATTTTCAGAACCTCATTGCCCTTCGACACAGGTCAATGAGGTCATAAACTCTCGGTATCAGTTACATTCTCTTTATCATGGCCTATTTTTTGCGATGATAATCTATGTAAATCTATAAACTCTCATAGAAATTCTTCAAAAACAAAATGTGAGATGCCTAGGGGACACACTGGGTGTGATAAAACCTTTCTCGCGAAGTTCCTCAAACAATAATTGAAGGTCCCAGAGCTTGGTTGGTGCAACTGATATTCCACTAAAGATAGTGGGGAACTCCCTAGATGCATGTAAATGGAAAAATCAGACTCCTTCCTTGATGTTAGTCCCTAAAATTCTTCAGCGAATATGTCCTTATAATTCTTTACTTCTAAAAGAAAAAATATTACAGAATAGTCTACATAACGAAGGGTTACACTCCCAAAGAGATGAGTAAATGTTTTTAGAGTTATGTTCACAAAACCATTCTTCTATACTATGAGGTATAGTTCCCTTGGAAAAGAGAACCTCATCAGATAAGTGTGTAGGAATATGACTAGGCTATGGTGAAAATAAATTTGGTCTCAAACCAAGGAAATCATAACCATTGCAAATATGATGTTTTAAGATTAAGTTTTGTTGACAAATAAGTCCCATGTGAACCTCTCTCTTCCAAGAGATAGCTCAGAATATCGGCATATGAAAGACATAGAAGATTAAATCCTCATAGGAACCTCGAGACAAAGGTAATGCGATATTGAATCTACTGGGGTATCAAATTCACATACAAGGGGTGATGATATAAATAAGTGAATAGAGCCTATGACTAATAATAATGATCCAAATGTAGAATTAAAATAGAGTATACCTCAGGTCATCTCATGTGTTCCAGCATCACAGACATCTATAACATGAAACTATCTACGACCTTGACTTCTAGATCCCTGATCCTGACATGGGAAACCTTATATTGGTGGTGGAAGAACCTCATATTGTTTCCCCCTCTTATAGATCCTAATTATCCCCATCCAGAACCACCTTCTTAGGGACCACCTAGTCACCACTTGGGGGATACCTGATCAGAGATCTGTCTCTCTACCATGGTGATCCACCTGCTATTCGTTAGGGATTGTGATCATGATTGGCCGAGAAGTCTCATTTCATGTTACCTCTCAAATAATAATAATTTCACCTACCCTCTCTGAAAAACCAAATGTTTTGTACAACCCCGTTACATCATGACCATCTTCCTGAGTCTGATCCTTGGATGATCTTAGGCATCAATGCCCTTACAACTGATGTATTCTAGATGTGGAAGGTGTCTGAACATAATAATATCAACTTAGTGTCCCAGATCATTAGAATACCACTAACATAAATCCCTTTGTCACCAATTCCATCTCCAACAATTAGAAATATGTGGTGATGTACAAGGGTACAATGCTAGCACTGATCTCTCTCTAGAGTCCCTACTCAAAATTTGGGGCATGAGTGTAGATGACATGGATCATGTCCTGAGATTACTGATCACATAATTTAAACCTAGATGAGTTATATTTTACTATAATCCATACCTAATGAAGCTCTGTAAGATCTTAAATCTAAATAGAGCATAACTAAGAAGGGTATTAATTCTTATGAAACAACTGCTTGAATTCATCCAATGAGAGAGTCGACTCATCGTGCATCTGAGTAACCATGCTCCACCAACATCTAAACATTTCATGAAAATTTTTGGCTACCCATTCCAGAATATGATCTATCATGGTTTTCACATTCCTAATGTAGAAAACCACTAATTCAAATGAATCCTCTATGGCTAGATGATCTGGGAAACAGTGGAACCTTAGTGGTCTATAGCTTTGGAACTCATAGAGTGCACTCACCTAGTTATCTTCCTCAAATGGATCTACTAGGTATGAATGATTTTCAACTGGTGGAGATACTATTACTAGGACACCTAGAGAATATTATTGCATGATGGACCCAAAACAGTGGCCTCATCACTCATAGGGTCATCATCATGAACCAGAGCATGTATCCTGGATGGAAATCATCTTATAGGAATATTTAATTTTTCAAAGAGAATTTTTGTTAGATTAGAATATAAATATATATATAATGGTGATTTCACCCAAAAAATGAATCAAATGACTCAATCCTATATGTTTTATGTACCATTTTTTCGAACAAAAAATGTCTCAGGGTGTTTAGTTGACAGGCTTGAAATCAGCATCCTAGTGAATAGATATGTTGGTACCCATGTCGTCACTGGACTCTATGGCCTAAGAGCCAATCTCGAGACACATTGATTGCATTTAAATAATAATAAACAATCATTTTATGAGGAAATGTTCTAAAACCATCACAAAGAAATATCCTCCCTCTGATTCTCATTGTTGACAACCCATCCCATGTTAGTTCTCTAGCCATAACTACCCTAAGAAAACCTCTATAGTCCTAGGGTGGAAAAAAGATCTAAGGGCACAAAAAACTCATGGAGGCCATTTCCTTAATAATTGTATGCATTCCCCAATAAATATCAATGTAAAATTGAATATGGAATAATGTTATAGATGCCACTCTTATATAAATAAACCATAAATGCATGGACCTCTAAATTGTACCAGTATATTAATGTAAACTGAAAAGAAAAATGAGGAAAAATATATGAACATCTTGAAAAGTGCCCCATCCTAACAGAAAATAAAAAATAAAATAGTTGAGAGATCCCCACACTTAGTTCTCGAGATACAACCATTGCATATTGTCCTAGTAATACATTCCAGTAGATCAGCAGAATACATGATCAAATGTGTGTGCCATCTGTATACAGAACAATGCATGAGGGAAAATACCATGTAGGGGAGAGTACAAAAATTCCCAACAGGATGACCCATAAGTTAATTGGAAAATAGTAAGAGATACAATATGAAAGGAATGTAGTAGATAGAGTAACATATAGTGAAAGAGTGCAGCTCAAACTAAAAAGAGAGTGAAGAAAGCACATCCAATGATCTATAAAAAGGGAGAAAAAAGAAATCTCTTTGAATATTTGTTACCTATAATAGGATATTATACTCATCTATCCATGATAATATTGAAACAGAAAACATGTAGAATACCCCACACATCGCCACCTCTCATGGAAGGGGAATAACAAAAACTAATGGACTGGGTACTAAAAAGAATGTATATATGCCCATTCAAGAATCTAGAACATGAGAGAAATGGGATATAAATATCAATGAATACCCCTAGAGGAAGTGTCTCCAATAGTTCCATGTTTTTCCATCAATGAATCCCATCATCCCACACATCTTCTCAGATCACACAATTTAATGGGGATCAATCACCACACCTTGATAATATCCACTTTGGATAGTACTGAATCCCCCACATGGTTTTCTGTCACTTTTTAAGGGCACATCATGGTCAATAAGTTACCTTCATTATCATGAGTACAATGGTACATAAATCCATGTCTCATCATTGATTCTCTTAGTCGAGAAGTATGGTACCATGATTAAGGGACCATGCCCATCCCATTTAGGGGTGCAACTATAAATTTATTGAGGACCCATGACTAGACCAGCTGATGGGTTCCACTCTAAATTCATTGAGGACCCTTTCTTAGTACGGCTGGATGGTTGCACTTTATTTTTATCAAGGTCCTATGGACACCCCAGCTGGAGGGTGCCACTCTGAAATCTCAGATGTCATCACCTGAACACTCATGTCGTACTACATTTCTGAAAAGAGAATCATGTTCGGAACACCTTTCATTGTAACCTGTAACCTGCACTAGAGTTCACCATCACACTCAAAATGAAAAACTCAGAGGGTATACTATTTATAGGACCTAATAATTAAATGGAAAAAATGTGACTTTTCATGGAAACATGCCTGAATAGGGAAACATAGGTCTCACATCTCTATCCCGAATCTAAAATTTACAAATTGACTTAAAAATGACTATCTCGAAGAGAGAATCATGTTTCAATATATATAACATGGAATGAATGTTCTATTTAGAATATATTGATGAATGAAAATGATTCATGAATACTAGTAAATTTTTATAGCTGACCACCCATGTACCGACCACTGCGATCGACCACACATGAAAAATCTCTCTTTGGACCGACCATTGTGGTCCCTACATTGGTTGAATCAACCTCTATCCTTGTTCGACCACCACAATCGACAATTGCTGCAGACTTCTCCGGATGACCCAGTTCCGACCAACATGGTCGGGCCCAACCCAATTTGATGGGACCAACGCACTTTGTGGGCCTTTCCCCCATGGTTGGGCCCAACCCACTAGCCCACTCCACTTCCTTCCCACATTCTGGCATGCCTACCACCGCCTAAACCAGGACCTCACCACATCAACCGACGTGGTCACTGGTTGTAATGTGGACTATCACCCTGTATGTTATGTGGTTGTTTACACAGCCTTGGGGCCTGACACCCAACTCCTCTATTCAACCAGCCACAACCGCCTCACTGGAGTCATTCCCTCTCTGGACACGCACTCTGCTACAACTCTGGGGCCTACTGTAGTGCACCTCCACTGACCGGTTCCAGCACATCCTCACCTACTGTCTTTTATATGTACCACCATCCCTCCTATAGTTGCCCAAAAATTAATCCAAAAATAGATCTGGGATCTATGGAGTGATATCATCATAGAACTAAGCCCTGTTCTATGATCTATTGATGGTTTGTTGTGTCCAAAAGTTAACTGAGATATTTTCAAAGAATGCATGAAGAACACAAAGAATAGAAGGTATCCAATCATACATCAATGGTCCTGTTATTTCATCTATTGATGATGTTATTAAAAAATGATGAACTAATTGGAAATGAATGAATATTCAGTCAATAATTTCAATCAAAAATCAAATGAAGGTAATCCTACCTTGTTTTGATCCATTTTTCATCAGTAAATGTGTTCTCCACACATCTGATATGATCCGTTGAAGTTTTATTGAAGACTCTACAAAAGAGGATAGCTCTAACATGGTGGTGGGATGATTAGGAGGAAACCCTATTCGAAAAACCATAAAAACAAATTTATAATCATGTGGTTAGGTTACATTAATCTTCTTAAACACTCCTCTAATGGTCGCGGGGTCTAAACATCCCATAATCTCTCTTTTTTTATGATTTTGTAATACACCACACAATGAACACAACGGTGGTCTCAAATTTTTAATCTGAGACACCATTCATAATTTATTGAAAATAATAACCAGAATAAAATATAATCATATAATTATTTTATTTCTGATTATGTACTCCACATATTTTTCAACAGAAGACCCATTCCAAAAAAATTTATTTCACACCTAGGGTAATCTCTATGATACAGACTCAACTCTGGCCTCGTATTTCTAATCCAAACATCTATTTAAGAGTTACCAAGTTTCCTTTAGGTGAATATTATAAAATATACTTACTTTTGTTATAAATGTTCTTTTAGGGACACTAGGTCTTGGAATCGCACATCATCCCATTTCAAAGATCTACAGATATATATAGAAATATTTCAATGATTAACAAGGAAGATATGGGGTACCTATAATGACATTATTGATATGGGAATCCTACCAGTTAATATTGTTTGAATATTATTAATTTTTTGGGTATAATCCATTCATCATTGTAATGGTTATGTTTGTTTTTCTATAATTATATTAACTATCCATTAATCATTTATGGAATTTATTATTATATAACTTCTTTGATTACCAATTCCTATGTAATAATTTCAGTAATTATCTATTAACAATTTTTTATATTATTGTATTAGAAAATATATTTTTACCCTTGTATATGTTATTCTTATATTTATAAAATATTAAATTAATCATGTGTCTAATACTGTCATGTTATCAACTCATCCATACTAATTGTATGCTTATAGTTGATAATTATTAAATTTTGTAATAGTAGTAATCTTGGGGGAAAATTATTCACCAAAATATAAAAATATTATAGTAATAATATATTTGAAAATTCAATTATGTTGGTTTTGTCATATTAAACATATTTAAGATACAAGATGAGATAACTTTTCTATGAAAAATCATGTCATTGTATTAATATTATATTCATCCTTAAATATACATTATATATATAATGTACTATGAAATGTTAGTATGCATTGTTGATTATATCTTCACTTCTATAGATATATCATTCGTCTAATTCATTACACCATGTTTTTATGATAAATGTGACAAATCATTCACCTTTTGATAATTGATTATGGGGATAACTGATTATCCATATTGTTATTTTTCATATTGATTAATAATTTAGAAATTATTATGTTGAATGTTGACATCCCATTCCCCCATAATCAATATTAGTGAAGAATCCCCACTCCCCATTATTATAATTTTTAATGTGACTATCCATTTTTTGTTATTTTTTTGAGAATACTATGCAATTAAACATAAATTTTTAGTAATTTCCAAAATAGGTATTGAAATTAACGTGGGGTATCTTGAATTCCATGATACAATAGGTGTTATGTTAATTGTTTTTTGTTATTATATAATATTGTACTTGTGAACATATATTATTATAGGTATTTTGGTATATAGTAAATGTAGAACTACTATGTATTATTATTTACATCATAAATATTAACATTATTGGGTCTCGAATTTTCATGGATGGATATACTGGAAAGGGAAAGGGGATCATAGGTGATTTTAGAGCTTTAGGACAATAATGATTATAATAAGTCACAATGTGGATAATCTTATATAAATATTTATAACTATATCTATTAATTTTTATATTTTATATCATGTTTTGTAGAAAAAAATCACAATTTATAATATTAAACATGGTAAATATAAATTATGACAATGTAGTGGTTTTTTATTTTTTATCAAATGTGATGTTTTTATAAGGTTGGGTTGTTATTATGATGTAATTTTTTATAAATTATATATTTATTGTAGATTATTGTTTCCTCTATTTTAAATTTTTATTATATGATATATTTTATAGTCTCCACTTATTTTTGTTAGAACATCACTTCAAGCCGGATTCCTCTAGTATATATTAAATTGTGCATAAGGAAATATGGAAAACCTAACATTTTATTGTTTTGGAATACTAGTTTGGGGGAACTACCATGTTCATGAAGATCCATTTTTTATTTAATTTATATTTTTGATACATTTTATTAGATTATAAGAGTGGTAAAAAAATAGGACAAACCAAATAATTATGCCCATCATACACTAGTATAGTGAAAATAAAATTTATTAAGTGAGTTGTTATTATTCATTACTTTTTGTTTTTATGAATTTAGGATTTTAATGTAATATGTATTGAAATTTATATTAACAATAAAAATTATTGTGGGGTATCACACTTGGTTATGTGTAAATGAAATATATCCAACACATATCATTCACATATAATTCATATAATTAAATTAGTTGAAAGTTATTTTGTAAAAAATGTAATTGATAAATTTAGTTATCAATAATATTTTTTATAGAAAGGTACCTTACACAAAAGACCAATGTAAAACTGTTATAAAATAAAGTGGGTTCATGAATCTAAAAGGGGGAATAAATTTAAAATACATATCATGAAGGGGGAGTAAATTAGTGGGTAGATCATCAAACTTGGTAATGTCATTATTTACTACCATGCTAGTAATGAAAAATGCAACCCTATATTCTTAACAATAAATATGAGTGATCATGTAGTTCATATCAATTATATTGTGGGTTCAATCCATCCAAATGGTTGTAATCATCCATGCAAGACTTTTCACACCATTGTAATTCAATTGGAAAATGGTAGTCTAATCACTTTTAATCTAGAGATTATTCTAACCACAATTCTTTGAGAATAAAATATCATGTATCATACTCATCATTTCGTCCCCCAAATAATTAGAAATGTCACAACTACAATAAAAGTGTTTGTGGAAATGTCAAAACTACCAAAAAATAATTTTTGGTCTCACCAAAGTTATTCTGGAATATAGATCCAAAACCAACATAACCCAGATTGCCTTTGCCGGAACCGCCAACATATACATAGATCCCACTAGGAAAAAGGGATTTCCAGAACACTTTAAAATTGCATCAAGGATGGAAAAAATTACATCAATCCAAAGGCATCACACAATTCCAAATTCATTCACAGGGATTTTGTAATAGACCTTTTGCATCAATTAAACTTCACATATGGTATTAAGGATCAATATCTTACCTACATTAAGGTTGAATGAGTAATTGTTATTAATAAAAGTATTTCTATGATACTATATCACTTGATGAAGCTCAACAACAAAAAAATAAAATAAAATGATCTTAATTTGTAGAGATCTTTCATTTTTCACACATATCTATAGTTGATATTTGACATAGTAAATATCCAACCATCTATAGTAAAAAATTTAAAAAATATTGTTCCATATAGACGAAGTAGTGGAACATGAACAAAAGAGTCCATTAGTATCTTATTTTTGTTGATTATAGACTCTACATTTAGAGTAGAGTTGAATTCCAAATGATTGAAGTAACCAATCTACGGGAACCCTTTTGTGAGAAATGATTCAAATGAAAGTGAATATTCAAGGCATTATCTATGGTTTTGAAAAAAATTATCCAACCAAACTCAACTTAAGAATTAAAATAGAAATTATTGTAAATAAAAATTAGTTAAGCATAACATTGTGAATACAATCAAAAAATTGAAAAATTGTTGGAGTTTGAGAAGGGGTAGTTGTCAGTGACAACAATAATGGAATTTGTGAGATGATCATTTTGAGATATTAGCATATCTCTAATTAAAAATATAGAACTATCATGTGTTTGATCAGGAGGTATCACAGATGTTCAGTGAGTGACATTCCAGTTATCAAACCATAAATTCATGTAGGAATCTCAAGAAACCATCAACTAGAAATATTGATAATTTTTAAAAGGATTTATTAATGGATTGAAAATAGTATAGATTAGGAAATTTGAATTTCCATTATTATGTTTAACAAAAAAAATATATTTTTGAGAAAATCAATAGAATCAGATTTGTTATAAAGAATGTACTAAGTGATTTTGTCTTGAAGGTCCTAATTAATGTATTTATGATTTTTGATGCCAATACCTCCATTATAAATAGGTTTTAAACTATTCAACTGAAGGCAGTCACAAGTTTACATTCTATATTGCTACATGTTTAAATACATTTTTTGAGAAATTCATTTTTTATAAGAACAATGGCCCATTTATAAAACATCATAGAAAAAAAAATATTGGAAACAATATAAAAATTTAGAGGGAAATTTTTTCCTACAATAGATAGAGATTTATATTTCCATAAAGATAGATAATTATGAACACAGTCAATTATTGAAGAAAAGTAACAGGATTTGGCTTCCCCCAAAGATGTATACAAGAAGATACATAAAAGGAAATGAACCTTCATTTGTTACTAGGTCACTAATAATATTACAATTTCATAATAGGAGGAATGTTTTTCCGAATTTAGATAGATTATTTGATCCAACTAACTGATTAACCAAAATCCTCTTCGTAGTTAGAGAGGGAACATTCAAGGTTTCAAATATTTCATTTGTCAACTTGTATGAAAAGTATGATATCATCACCATATAACATGTGTGTTGGAGAAGTCATGTTCGTAGATAAATGAATTCACTAGTGTTTGTTCTACTACACAAGATGTGTTAGTATGTGGCTTAGATAGTCTTACATAAAAGAGAAAACAATGGTATAGAAGGGATCACCTGGCCTAACACCTTTTTTTTAATTTGAAATATCCCCAATGAGAGCCATTAACTAGAATAGAAATAGAGGCTATATTAAAGAGGGTTTTGATTTCACTAATAAAGAATCACGAAAACCAAAATATTAAATCACCTTGATGGAAAAACTCTAGTATATATTATAAAAATCTTTTCTAATTTCATGTTTAATGAAAATATTACCACTACTATTTTTTTTATAGTTTTGACGCACTCACATGAATGAAAAATGCAGTCTTGTATGGATATACCCTCAATAAACCCAAATTGATTCTAGAAGACTATTTTGTCTTCGATTGTAGAAAGTCAATTAGCAATGAGACTAGTGATAATTTTATAATTGGTTCTAATGAGGGAAATGGGCCTAAAAATTAAACCTTGGAAGAATTTTCTAGTTTCAGAATAAAAGGAAGAAATTTGGAATTTATACCATGAGAAAGAACAACATTGGAGAATAAATATTTCACAATATTGGAAACATAAAATTTAATAACATAAAAAAACCTAAAAAAAAATTTATTAATACCATCAGAACTCAGAGAACATTTAGTATTAAAACTGAAGACAATGTATTTAATTTCATGATCGATATGAATGATTAGAAGAAAATTGTTTTCCTCATAATTTACCACCATTAAAATTCCTTCAAGTAAGAGTTCATTGTTTTTGTCAGGGCCATTAAAGATAGAATCAAACTTGGATAAATAATGATTAGAAATATCATCTTAATTATCGAAAATGTTTTCCCTGACTTCTAAAATTGTTATCAGTCTATAAGAATTCCTTACTCTTTGATGAGAGTTATAGAAAATTGTATTTTTATCACTATATGATAACCATTTTACTTTATAAGATTGTTTCTTTATGTTCTCTTTAAATGTAAGGATTTGATCTTTTCTGAAATGTTGATTTAATGATTTATATCATTGATGAAATTAGAGTTAGTGTTGTTTTGAAGTTGATTTAGATCATCCTAAATAAAAATAATTTCAATGTTAATTTATTTGGAATTATAACTACACCATCCTTTTAGAATCAATTTATGGTGTTTTAACTTAACAACACAAAAAAATGAATCACTATAGTGTGTCATAGGAGAGAAATTGTTTTTTATAATACCAATGCATTAATTGTTAGAAAAAGATTAATTTATAAACCTAACAGGTACAAAGGATTTGATCTTTTTGGTGGAGATATTGACTAGAATGGGATGATGATCAGAATGTATCTTGTGAAGGGTGGTGCTGGAGATGGTGTAGCATTTGTCTGAAGTAAGGTCATATGTGAATGATCTATCCAAAATACATGTGACCACTTTATTGTAAGTCATTTTATACCATGTATATTTTTCACTGGTAATATTTATTTTAACAAGGCTGTTTCCTTAAATAAAAGTTTTAAATTCTCTTGTTTTAAATAGTAGCATGAGAGGGATCAATTTTCTCACTTGAGTTAAGAATATAATTAATGTCCACAATCACAAACTATGGCGTATTAATATTAGAACATAAATATGTATGGTCATTCCAATGAGGTCTCCTATCATGGTTACTACTTATTGAATAAAAAAAGAGTAGAACATAAGAGTGTCATCAAGAATAAACTCACAGGAAAATAATTTCATGGAAATAGTGAAATCATTAAAATTTTGCGATCAAGAGATTGAGATGATCCAAAGTGATTCAACATATGAGGAGTTTTTGGTTTCACCTATAATAGAATATCTATAATATGTTATATAGTTTAATCTATATAAATTGTTTCTGAAAAAATTGAAAGATTAACATAATATTTTTTATATCATAGTTTATTATTTCTAAAAGTATATATGTTATGGGAATTTTATATTTATTATATACCTAGAACTAGGAGTGTGTAGATTATGAACGGGAATGATTATATTTTATGAGATCATTATGAAATTAGTGTGTATATAGCAAAGTGAGTATGGTTTCAAGTTACCACATTTCCTAAAATATGATATTAGAAACTATGATGTAAAAAATTCATTTCTAATTTCATGAATTTAAATGATATGTCACTTGTCAAAATTAGATAGTTCACATGGAAGGTGGTGATAAGAACCCCACACTATTCAGAATATTTGGAAGCTCCTAGTCAACTAAGTCCTCTTATTTATGAGTAGCTAAATGAAATATTGTATAAGGTAGAAAGGTTTATGCATCATGGTCTTACATTAAATAATCTTTTCTATATTGAACCTTATAAGGGTGTTTTAATTATAGCATCCACAACCCATTCAAAGAATGGTTTAACCCTATGATACATATTATTGAATTCAGTCAATATAAAGTATACCTTATCTAATAAAGAGAATAAATGAATGAAAATTAAATATTATCATGTACATGTATTATAATATAGTGAATCAGTGGTGGGCGATATAGGTCTATGTAAATTTTTCAAATGATTTTTCCTTGATTGACGTGTAGGATAACTATTTTTTGTTCTTTTTATGACCCTAAAGACGTTATAATATCTTAATTTTATACACATGGGGTAGAAAAATATTCCATTGATATACTAGTAATGTCATTAATTATTTTTATAGAATGAAATTTCTATGTCTGTTAGTGATAAGGATACGATAGTAAAAAACTTAGAGGTAGGGTTTAGATATAATATTTTGTTTTTTTGTCAATTGGGATTTTCACAGGTCATGAAGTAAACCCTTATTTTGTACTGGGAACTAATTTATGGTGTTATCTCATTTTATGTTGCTTCTTGGGAAACATTTATATGTTGGTCATCTTCTAAAAGGATATTATGAAATGATGGTTATCACTATGATAGTGATAAAGAATTCACTTAAGGAATAAGTTTTTGTATTATGTCATGAGTGCGGAATTCAATAGAGTGATGTCATTATGGTTGAATATGGTGTCTTCCAAGGGATTATGAGAGATATTTGGTGGAATTTTTATCGAATGGTCCAATGAGGAAATTATTTACATTCTATTGGATATAATAATATCTTATTTATATATACTGTTCTTTTCTCACTAAGGGATAGGGATGTGATCTATTAACATTACCACAGAGTGGTAGAGGAGTTTTTTAATCGATGTTTTTATATGGTGGATGATGTGTGGATCAAGGATATATGAAGCTAAGTATTCATGGTGAGACTCCTTAGGGTTACTGTGGGAATGTACCAATATTTTTACTATTAATATCAAGTCTTCATTTTTTATGTAGAACAATAAATATAACCAATGATAAGGGATATTGTCATTGTGAGATATGATAGTTATGAAATTTACACAAGATTTAATTTTATTCATATGATTTTTACGAAACTATACATTACAATATAGATTATTAAGGATTATGGATTCATTGTATAGTATCTATGTTGGTTATGACTATTAATACATGCATATTGGTTTATTATTTTGTTATTGTTAGGTGTCAAAGATACACTATTTTTATTAGTAGTAATGAAAATAAAAGGGAATATTTTTAGTCTCCTCCATCATACTCACATCTCCTATTTAAATTATAAATAATCAACAGAAAAACTTGGATCTAATTTCATTTTGTAACACCCAACCTAGTTTAATGAATTCCAAAACATGAATTAGTGTTTTAAATGGTCCTAAAAACATTTAAACATCAATAAATCCTTCAAATAATTATTAAGTGATTAATTAAATAAATTCATGGACCATTTTTTACTAAAATATATAAAATAAAAACCATTAATTTCATTAAAAACATATTTAAATATTTTATTTAAAATGAAATTTACTTTACAAGGAAACATGTGTTATAAATATAATAGGTATGATGTTATAAATTCGACACATGTTGACATAAAATTAAATTATTGTAAAATAGGGAAAAACATCCTCTAATGATTACCGATAGTGGATATAATTATATCCTTAGATAAAAGATTTCATCTCCCCATTTTCATTAATCATGTGAAATAATGTCATCATTCCAACCGAATATAATATATATCGGATGAGTATGAACTCCAGAGGACATCAAAAATGACTTTAATACACATTATTGAATAAGAAAAGATAAAATTAAAATCCAATAATCAATAATAAATTAAAATATTTTCAAACAATAATATTTTTCATTTTAAATCATTTCCAAGACAAAGATTTGAATCCAAAATAAAATTCTCAATATTCCAAATAAAATGTAAAAAATTTATGATTATAAATAATTAAATTTTCAATTTTTATCAATGAATCATCATTTACAAAACATATCAATGTTCTGATTTACATTATATGAAACATGTTTTAAAAATTGAAGGAAAGTACTTATTTTAATAAAATCTAATGTAAAATACTTATTTCCCAGAAAAACCAAATTTAAATTCCCTCATTCACAAAATTAAGATATAAACCTCCTAATTTTAAAAATACTACAGAAACAATCATTTTATATAAATTCAATCTATTTTGTTATCCCTATAAAAAATACAATATTTTTTGCAAAAGCTATTTGTTTTGGAAGAATAATAATTTTTTCATCCACATTGAGTTTTCAATGATATAGTAACATTTTAAAATAATTAATTGTCTCATCAGGAAACCTTCAACCATACACATTTTCATTATTTTGATGGGAATATTAACTTTTAACATTGATTATCTAAACGATTATTAGAATTAATGCATACTCTTTATCAATACTATACCAAAAATAGTCCATGGATTGATAATTACATGGACACTCCAAATTAAATTTTATACACACTCCCACACTATATTGAAAATCTAAAAAAATTAAATAAATAATCCCTAAAAAAATTTCTTCAAATTAAATTATATATACATTAATTTATCATAAAAGGATATATATCCTTGCATAAAAATAATACCGAATAAAAATATTTATATCATTAATCCCTTTTCAAATAACATTTCTTATTACTAAAAAAACTATTTTCAATTACATTACATCTATGAATAGAGATGTTTAATATCAAGAAAAATTTATATAACATAAAATATATAATTAATTCCTATATAAATATTTTATTTATATAAAATACTGTATAATTAAATTAAAATATCACATTATGGGCTTATATACTTTTGTTCCATTAAAATATGAATGAAAAATATTTAATCAAAATCCATAAATTCAAGAATCTCATATCATAATTTTGGAATCAAAATTTCATCATTATATTTATAATTATATCCAGAGACAAATATTTTATCATGTAAATACAAAGAAAATTACATGAAACCCACAATTCAAACTTATGATCAACCATCAATATTGTAGGAGACCATAGAATCATATTATAAATTGTAAAACATAATCTATATTTGTAGAGTGTGAAGAAATTAATGTAATATGAGATAAATATTCTTTTAACAAAAAATCCATGTAATAATAAATATAATGAATTCATAGAATGATTGTTTGGGCTACCATGTACCTAAATGATCTATCATTTTGGAGGCACAAATCAATGTTAACATTGTTTTCTTAGATAGCTATCATAACCAGATGTCTAACTATTTGTGAGCTACTGGATGATTTTACCACGATTGATTATCTCTCATTGTTTGGCTAAATTGACTCTAAAAAATTCACCACGTTATAATACTATGAGAACACTACACATAAAATTAGAAATACCACTTCAATTTTAGTATAACTAACAGTTTTTCAATGTAAAACATTTCTATGACACGTATAAACCTTATTTATATTAAATCATATAACATAATATTTCTATTATATGAAGAAAAAAATTATATTCGTTGTTGTAAATTATTTTATCATACCAAATATAATTTTTAGTTGATGATAAAACTGATAAAGACGATTATAAATGAATAATTGTAATATTTTATTACATATATAAATTAATTCATTAAAATAAAATTTAATAATTTCATCAATTCCATATAAATTATTATATACTTTATAATAATATAGATCCATAAGATTCTATTTATTGGTTAATTCGTTATAACATGATTTTATATTACATATAATATATTCACAATTCATATATATATGAAAGTTAAAAAACAAATATTCATCATATTTTATCATTTAAATCAATATCATATCCTTGATATCAAGAAATCAAAAATTTATTATAAAATATTATCTACAATAATTATTTCATCAATACTAATTCAATTTTTAACACTGTAATCGTGACACCTCAATTTTATAGTTCCCCTGATTATGAATTTTACAAATCTTTTGAGGATATTTCATCATGACATAGAGAATTATATAAGTTTTCAATAGGATTTAAACTGAACGAAGTCTCAGATGGGAGATTTGAAATAGTATTTAAATCTAAATTATCCTAACCATTTATCAAGTGGAATACCATGAGCCTACTATTGGAATTTTTATGAAGAACTTATTTTCACACATACCCACAAGTTAGCTAGTCACCTTCATCAGAGGCCACTAGGGATGCTAATTTTATATCTATTTTTAAAAAACTTTACTTTACTCCCTTATATATATATATATTGTTACACCCCATTTGACACCAAAGAACCTAGGGAACCTCTCTAGTGATATATGAATTATCTTCACATTTCTATAACCTTAGTTTCATCACAAAATCATGATTATATCCTTTTAAAATCACCTAATTAGTTTTTCATCATTCTATATTGATCCCTATATATTCTACCTGATAAAACAATATCATATTGATTTTTTTATTGAATCTAATATTTTTAAAATATATTATAATGGATTCATGGATCATTGATGGAACCTGAACCCAAATTAATAGAATTTGTGTCGAAATAACATTTTAAATAAGATAGTTGTTTTGGTGGATCATCTGAGGTATGTTTAACATTTTCCTACCATAAGGGTGTGTATTGTCCTCAATCCTGGTCTTAAAATAAAAAATCATGTCCCATCTGGATTTGTTCTAGGATCTAGTTATGCTTTAATACGTAGATGGTATCCCTTTTAATTTAATGGATATGTATCTAAGATATTAAGACCTTGAAATTAATAAATATTTTCTATGGGTTGATGGATTGATATTGAAGTGTTTTTGTAATTAGACCTATGTATAAAATTGTTCACATATAGTGTGAGTTTATCCTTACAAAAACCCATGATTATTTAATTGATGTATATGGTATGTTCTATCTTTTTTTTGTTCTTAATACAATGTGATCTTGATCAATAATTGTTAACATTTTTTCTATGTGTCCTTATCTATCATCTACTGTTGAGAATCCAGGTATAGAATATATGGATGATTCACTGATGGTGATGTGTTATACATTGGTTGAAATGAACTTTGAAAATGACAATCAGAGGGATGTTTCAATTTTATTTGTAAGATTTTACATTAATGGGTACGTGACTAGTAGACATTATAGGTTTCTTTCAGTATGGTGTTGGGGTAGATAAGGCCAATCTCTAATGACCTAGAATATATTTGATCAGGTATGATACAATTAAATTATATATGTTTTATTCATTTTTCATGGAATTCACCTATATACAATATGAAATAATGTTTAGAATCATTTTTATCCCATTGAGTCTTCTTCTCAGTAATTCCATAGGATTTTTAGTGCACCTATTGGTTTAATGGCTACTGAACCAACAATGGGAAAATACTATGTGGTATATAGTTTAGTAATTTAGCAAAATACTATAGATTATTTCATAAGGTAATAAAGTATGAGGTTTATAATTATATTTATTTCCATACACATACACTAGAAATTTCATTATATTTATTATTATATACATGATATATTATATTGATACTATAAGGGGTTTATTTATTTTTAATTACTTATAAAATGATTTTTATTTTTTAACAATATATTTTTATTTTTTAGTTATCATTCAATTATTATTTCGTGATGTTACAGTAGAACATAGAGAATATTATCCCCAAGATGTTCATTAGGAACTCACCCTTAGTTGAAATCCTCTGGAATAAGGGGAAGAATATATGTGTTTATGTTTCAGTGTCCTCTCTTTGTGTTTCATAGTTTTAAAAGACACATCAAAAGTTTTTTTCTCTCATTTTAAAAACATTTTATAGAATCAAGGTTGAGTATAAGATTCCTAGATAATTACATCAACCACAAAAAGTGCATGTGTGTATGTGGCATCAGTTTATGAAAGATAGAACAATAGGGATTCATGGGACATTGAGACATCAATACAAATTTTGGGTGGAAAAAGATCGATGAGACAATATGGATCAATTCATAACAATCCCGGAGATAATCTCATTGAAATATTTTGAAAATATATATTTTTGAGAGAAAATGTGGTTTTATAGGGTTTCATTATGTTCTTATCTTATAGGTATTCATGTTTAAATATATTTTTTAGAAGTAATACAATAGGGGATGAGTATGTGGTTTATTCTAGTAAATAAATCCTAACTATATTTTAAGGCTAGTTAAAATATCATCACAATATATGATTTGTATTAAGTGAGATTTGTAGATTTAAAGGAGATCATGATGATCTTATGGCTATAATGGTGTTCCCATATAATAATAGATTTAAATACATGATTCAAATAGATATTTTGGGTGATCTTTGTGGGATGTATTGTCTTTCAACTCACTACTTGCATGAAGAAGGTGAACCCTCAATAGATGGGCTATATGGGATATAAGAGACCACAAATATGGTCCATTTGATTTGGAAATGATTTGTTAAATTTCAATGTTAAAAAAAGTCATATGTTGAAAAAAGGATACATCCCTTGGAGTTCGTTGGGGTGGAAAGGTATTCAAATAATAGATCCCTTTGTTAGAGAAATGAATTGTAATACGTAGTGTAGGATGGTGCCGAGGTCTGTTGGGTTGTTTATGATCATCGAATTAATCTTGACAATGGGATATCAGTTCAAACTCACTCTATAGAAACATTGACTAAACAATGAATAACTTATGTCATATATTCCAGTGTAAGATCCTGATCATGTACATGTTCTTTAAAGAGTGGATAATGAGTTGAAGTGGGGAAATATTATATTAAATGACCAATATGGAAAGTATAATAATGTGATAATGTATTGAAATGGATGATATTTCGTCTTTTTAGAGTTCTATGGAACCATATATGGAGTCAATTAGACATTAATGCCCTAGATTCGGGTACATATGAATATTTTCATGAATTATTTGAGAAAATTTATAAGGATACTTCTCCGGGTAAAGTATTATAAGAAAGGGAGAATTACGAAAACTATAAATTACAGTATGCATCTTCTAAATGTTTTTTATTAATTATTTTACATGGGGTGTGTTAGATGTAGTTAAGAGGCTAATAATTAATATAGGTCAAGGATTTAGTTATCTTCTATATTTAATAAAAATATATTTGTCCAAAAAACATATTGGTTGAAATCCACGAGACCACAAATATTGCTCCAAGGAAGATGTAAATCTCTGCAGTTTCCATCAGGTACTCAGTGGCCTTCAACAGATCCCACCATGATGCTAACATTATAGTTTATTTGTTAAAAAACTATTTGGTCACTTTAATTTAATCATTTAGACCACATTCAACTCTTAAGGCCATGTAGATTCCCACTAGTTGATTTTGAGTTCCCTTACTCCTATTAGAAACATATTTTGGGTGCCCTAATGATTATTTGATCCTATGTTCTTCCTAAATTGATTTATTAATCATTTTTAATGATCCAAATCACATATAATCGATGAAAATAAGTTTTATTCATGATGTAATGTTTTGGATATAAATATACTTGTATGATATATCTTGTTATTCATTAATTGTTGAGAGAATCAGAACCTCCATTGAGATAATTTGTATCCATATAAATATTAGACAACGATCATTTTTAGTAGTGGATCTCTAGGGTTTTTAGGCCATGGCCTACTATTATGCTATTAATTTTCATGATACTTTATCCAGGTATCCTATATTAATTAATTTGGGGGAGGTTTTTAGCACACAATGGTAGTTTTGGACATGGATGGTGACCATTGTGAATCAATTCCCTTGTTCAAGTGGTAAAAATCCATATATTCGACTTCATAATTTTTATATGCTCACAACAAGTTATTATAATCCATGTATATCACCTTGAGGTTTATGTTGATGAATGTTTAAAGGATGTGTATATATTTATCTTTTTTCATACCCATCTAAATGTAATCTTGCATTTTGTATGTTATGGATTATTTGTTTTTATAGAACATGACATTGATACATCATTATTAATTTTTATTATATTTAGTGTCATATATTATATTCAATTGAGAATTATGGTCAATCCTAAATGGGTTATTCCATGATATCGATGAGTCATTAATTTTTTGTTATATAATTGGGGTATCATATTTTGAGTGATGTGAAACACGTGATTATGGTCGATCTCTTCAAAGGGGTACAATCATGAAAATGATGCCTGGTGCCAAAAAATGTAGGTATGGATACTATATTATGTGAATATGTTAGTTCTTATGTGAGATATTGTTGTAATATATATTCTATTTATATTCATGAATTATAAATATATACAATATTTACTTATTTGAAGAAATATTAGTGGGTTTCTATAGATTATTGTTCTGAAAATGTAAATGGGAATTTCTATGCCCTTTTGAATTTCATTACTATATATCTGATGAAGGGAAATGTGTCAAAGTTTAGTGGTTTATATATAATGTAGGAGGAAGCATACACTGATGTATGGATCAAGGGTAGGATGTTGCTTAATATTTTATTGGATTACCCATACATCAAATATTTTTAATTTTTTTAGTTTATTTATATGTCATTCTATATTGGTATATCATGTGATGGATTTATTTTATAATAACACTAATTTTATGTTTATTTATTTATTTTTTAATAATAGATTTAATCGTTATCATTCTTTTTTATATTTTGATGTTCACATCGCACTGGGAGAATAGCCTTAAAGTATCATTCTATAGCCCCTCACAACTATTCCGCAATCTCTTTCATATGATGAGGTGCACATATGGTCATGTGTCACCCCGATATTAGATCCAATGGTTAGGTTAGGGGTGTTACAGTAAATATTTACAAAAAATCTAATAATTTAATATAGGAATCATTTTCCCATAAAATTTATGAATTGGTCTCAATAAAATTATTAACTTATTTTAAATATCTAAATTTTTGAAGGACCCATTTTTTTATTTTATTAAATTAAATATCCATTTTCTAATCATAATACAATGGTATCACTTCACTCTATTTTCTTCGCCCCCATTTAGTTTCAATGAAATTATTAAGGACTCTTATAACAATAATTTATTTTACAAAATAAAAAATATTTAACATTTACATTTTATACCATAAAAAATAGTTGATATTAGTCCCATGATTACCTTTCCAATCTCAAGAAACATAATTAGGGGATAATGTAAATTAATTTTTAATTCATTCACGATATTGTTTATCTTGAAATGGTAATATTAATTTTTAAATAGTTCAATGATAAAAAATATAAATTATATATATTATAATAGGTGAAGTTGATCTCATTTAAAAATATAATTTTATATAGTACATGATTAGAGACTCATATATTTTCAACAATCATTCATGAAAATAGGTTATTACTATGTTTATATATATTATTCATTTGTTCTTTAATTTAAAACATTCAGTAGATTTTTATTATCCTAAAATAATCTGCTTTATTATGTTATTTCTGGTATTTGGCTCCAATAATATGACAAAAACATATATATTTCAGCATTTTTTCATATAATAATGTTTCCCATAGAAATGATAATTATATGTTATTTAAAATCAAATAAAAAATTTTCATACTAATGATTATAAGTAACATTTATCATTAGCCAATCCATAATTTTTTCTAAACTAAGAGTATGAACATAAACACACTGCTATTAAATATACCAAACACTCATTTATCAAATGAGTATAATGTTTAAATAATATTATATATGAATTTTTTTAAATATATTTCTAAAAAAATAATCACCCCATTTTTTCATTCTATTAATTAGTGGGATATTACCAGTTTTCATTTTTTATTTTGACTATATTTTAGTTTCCCTTATCAATTTTCTATTTATAAACTATATTTTCATTATTATATAAAATATAATATTTAGATAATAAAAATGAAAAAATATTTCTAATAATACATCATACGTCTTATATAAACTTTAGAACTCCCAATATTTACCTTTTTTACAGTCATAAATGTATGGTAGCCCAATCATTATTTCTGGTATAAGATGACATTAATATTAGAGACATAAAAATTCAATATTCCACAAATATGACAAAGCCTGGTCAAGTGATTGAAATAAAATTTCTATTCGGTAGATAAAGGACATGAAAAGTGAACCTATAAAAAATAATATAAGTCTTAATATTTTAATAGTTCATTAATTTTTCACAATATATTAATTGTTTATAATTCTTATATATATCAGATATCATGCTTAAAATATAATTTTTAATTAAACTATTTTATTTTGTTTTTCTGAATAATTTATCTCAACCATGTTTTTTTCTTAGTCATGTAATTAAATAACTTATTAATACATAATCGATTTCTGTCATAAATTTATAAAAAAAGTCTTGTTAAAATATTAAAAAGATCACCTTGTGAAAAATAAAAAATGTAACAAAAAACATGATTAATAATATGATTAAAATCCCAAAAAATATTAAATTAAATTAAAGAGTATGTATGGTCAAATATGAATCATTCCCCAAATTTAATGACAAGGCTAAAATATCTCATTATATGGATATATAATATATAATGATAGCAACACACACATATTTCAATATATTTTTCTCTATTAAATATTGTATGAATTAATTTGTTTGTTTCTCACACAAAATTATCATAAATTTAGTGGAGTGATATTTTATGAACATTATCAAAAAAATAATAATTACAATAATAAATTTTCAAGAAAATATAAATATACTATTAAATTATAAATTATTATATTTAGGGGTGAAAAATATAATATTATTTTATAATAAAACGGGAGTTAATTCACTGAGCTTTTTATATTCAATTTCTTATTTTATCCTAATAAATTAAATATATAAAATTTAAAATATGACTATAATGCGATATAATATTTCAATTTATAAATTAATATATAAAATTATAGTTTTTATGATATTATTTGATAAAAGATTAATTACAATGAGACATAAATATCCCATATCTACTAAAAAAATTATTAATATTTTTTTTTTCATTCAGATGAAAATTATAGAAATTTAAAATATCAATTTTAAATTATGATATATATATATATATATATATATTATCACTAATATATTGTGGTTAATTTTTTTCTCTAAAATGGAATTTTTTAAGATGAGTATTGAATCGTTTAGTTTATAAATATATTTTCACTATTGTGAAATCATGAAGATAGAAGAGTTACTTAAAATATGACAAAAAAATTTTATTGACTAAATATGTGATAAAAAATTTAAATAACACATTTAAAAATATTATATTGTATTTCAAAATAAGTCTTTTAAATTTAAAATCCAATTTTTTATTTTCAAAAAAAATTATTATTAATCTATTCTTATTTATGTTTTTTAAATTAAAATTTTCTATTTGACTAGTATAAAAAACATTTATCTATTTTTAACCTAAAAATAGAACATGAATCAATTAATAGATCTTTTTTTTAAATTTCATATTTATTGACAAAATTCATTTTTTTTAAAAACATTGTGACTTTTGTAATAATTTCAAAAAAATTTCAACCATTTAAAATTAAAAAAACAACATGAATAAATATTAGAAAATAGATTAATATAATTATATAATATGTTCAATTTTACGTTTATTCATGAAATAGTTTTACAATTTTAAAACATAGGCACTATTGTAATGGTTAAAATTGTTAATAACACAGTTAAAGTAAGGTTTAATGATTAAAAAAATAACATAAAAATATAATTAATTTGGTTGTTTGTGTGGATTGGTACATACTTTATAATGGGTTATAATTTTTGTTATCATGGTTCCACTTGACTATGAAAATGATATTCATATAATTTTTTAGGAGTATTCACAAAATTGATACCCCTCTCACTTATAAGGGGACCCTCACCACCTCCACGCCTCCTCACATGTCAAGATAGATTGATCACATTATATCGACCGATATATTTTTAATAACTTTCAAACAACATTATTCATATGCGGTATTTTTTTTCTCACTAAAATTAAACCCCATTAAGGTGTAAGGTGAGATGTAATGGAAGATACCAGTAGAAGAATAAATCATCATAACCAAGGTAATTTATGTTTACATGTTTACTTAGCACCTAAAAATCATCCACAACTATCTGAATTAAATAATTTAAGTACATTTCTGTGAATAAAATTGTAATATATTTACAGAACAAACCTCATCAACCTCCTTCTAATCTAATATAAAATTAAGGTTTCTCACATGCACAACCATGTAATCCCACATCCATGAATGGTGTATTTCATTTTTAATCATCAGTATTCAAATAATATCAAAAAAATATGTATATAAAGAATAAATATTTTCTGTATGACCAAATTATGATATTTGATTGATACACTATTATATACATTCCTTTACCTAAATTCATTACAAATTATAAATGATTCCAATTTTTGAGGATATTACCAACTCCACGAATGACATATTTAATTTCGCCACCAAAATTGACATGTATGGTTCTAAAAAATTATTATATGAATCAGTAATATATTAATGACATGATTATAGAATTTGAAACATTCATTGGATATTATTTTTAGTACATTATCACAAATTTTCATCATAATATTTAATAGGTTTAAATGAACATACCCTTAAAAGTATCAGAATTTGAATTTATTTTTGATGACCTTCTAAAAAAATGTAATTATTTTATACTATAACTAAAAAGATAAAATAAATCATATAATAGGGATAATTCGAAACTGTAAAATAACACCATTATCCTGGGGAAAAAACCATTGAATGTTTTAAAAAATATACCGAAAAACCTCAAATGATCATCAAAGAAGACACCTCTATAGTAAATATATGACATATTATAATAAATTATCCATTAATAGTATACATATAAATGAAAATAATTATTGTAAAATATTTTTTCAATTTTATTTTACCCTTTATGAGGTTATAATATCCCAAACCAATAGGTAATATAAGGTGAGGGTTTCTTTCCTCAAGCATCCTTTAATGAGATATATTTTGAATTTCTAACCAAATTATAACTTATGGTTTATGTGAATTATATTTTAAGAATTAAATAATGATGAAATATTCAATGATGCTGATTAATTATTTATATTATTTTATCTCTATAATGATGTTTTGAATCATGTGTATAATATATTTAAGGGTTATTTTTCTCAATATTGATTTAATGAAAATTTATTCATGTTACTAACAATGTTTTAATTTATATTGGGTACTATGTAACCCATACATTTAGTTAGGGATATAATTTAATGTGATGTGTTTAATTTATAGGACCATACAATTTTAAAACATTCCATGGATTATGATTTTAGTGTTACTAATGTCATTAATGTTTAAATTACAATCTCTCTACTTTTATGGGATTATTTATGTTTAAATAGTCATTACTGTAAATATTGTTTTATTCCGATCATAAACCAAATCTATTTTATTATCATGCAGTTAAATTTTAATTTTTAAAATATTATTTGTCTTTTACACTCTCTTGGACACATAATCTTCAATAGAATTTTTATATCAAAAGTACTCATTATTTTTTCCTTTTAGTGCGGACTTTTTTTGATGATGTCAACAATAATCATTTTCATTCATTATTGTTCATTAATGGACATAATTTATTGAAAAATCTTGTTTTATTTGATAATTTTATTTACTAAAAATAATTATATAATAAATAATGTATACTTTTTCTAGACATCTTATTGTATCCATTCTTAAAAAATTATTGAAAATGTATATTTTTAAATGTTTCATGTCTGAATGTATTTTTCCAAAACCATGAACATTATTTAATATTTATAATGATTCTTATGCTATATATAATTTTAAAATTACTATATATTCCAATTTTACCATGAAATTTTATAAATAAAATTATGTTCATTTCCTAATTTTTTGAAAGGGTATTAAATTCGTTTTTTTTACTCTTGATATTTTTTTATATAATAATGGTCACTATTCAAGGATTCTTTATTTGATTTATTTTTCAAATAATTTTTGAATATTAACCTATAAATACATTAAATGTGTTTTGTATGTGTTTTTTAATTTTTTTCCACAATGTTTCAAAATAGTTACAAATCATTCACTATATGTTTCAATATAATGTTATATCTATATGAAATAATATATTATTTTAAGAACTAACATTAACTTTTGGTCAAATTGAAAATCTCATTTAACTAATTTTTGATTTATCATTTCTAACCTACTTCACATATTAGAATTTTTTCTGTTCATTTACTTCATATTAGTAATATTTTATATCAATATCAATCATTATTATGAATTTATATTACTTAATCATGACCGTGATATTTTTTAACATCTATATATATATTTTTTTGTATATTCATAGTCATATACACAATACTATATTCTATATAGAAACTAAAATTTTACTAAAACAGATTGGAGGTGATTTTGAAGAATGCTCCTTGATTTGTTAAATTGGGAATTACATGAAATTCATATAATTATTACACTTATAATGATGATTAATCCAAGATATTGTGACACCACAAACATTGTTACTATTTTTTTATTCATCATATGGTTATTTGTATTTTGGTAGAGTATCTGGTTGTATTCCCATAAAAATATTTTAGTATCGGAGCTTCTTGGTGAGTTTTGTCCATATGGACGGTTTGAGCATGGTTTGAGACAAACCCTATAAGGCCTAAGAAAAACTAATAACACATAGTTTTTTTTGAAATGGTGTATGGCCTTGAAATGGTTAGGGGAAGCTATGAAGGATGTGTTCAACATATTTCCATAATTTTATAGATCCATTATGAAAGGTTGGAACATTGTTTCTGAAACTCTGTGGCCAGCCTGTGTGGGTGTTGTCCTTCTCCTATGATGTTTTCACATTTAGTACACGGGTTGGGAATCCTAGTAGAAAATATATGTGATTTTATTAGGTGTTTATAAATATTTATATTATTATTATACCCCTTACATCTTTTAACAACCTTAGAACCCACCCCCCATGGTTTATTATTGGGACACAATAGGTCTAAAAACCATTATTCCTTTGGCTCTCCTCCATCATTTTATGAATATCAAGGATTCATTAGTAATCACATTACTTTCTTAAAGTCTTTTCTTGTATTCCCCACCTCACCCTATATTATTTTTCTAGTTCTTCTTTGGTGGGTTATCTCTAGAACAAATAATAACGTAAGGGTTGTATTTTATGGTTTGATTTCATTGAATTTAGGGTCTGTAGATCATTACTTGAGCTTATTTTTTCCATTCCCAATGGTCATGTTGTGTTTGAACATCATCTAGAAAGGTTTTAATATTTTTTTCCTTTCTGAAACATTCCATTGACTCTTGGGGTTTTTAAAATTCTATTGAAATAAAAAATCACTCCATAATAATGTGAGTATAAAACGTTTTTGAACATTTGTAATGGCGCTATGATGAAAATTCCATTTCAGATAGATTTTCAATCGAAAATTATATATATTTATTCAAGGTGTTCATTAAAAATCTATTTGTAATTTTTAGTTTATGTTATATATTTTGGGTTACCTATAGCCTTTCTTAAGAATTGGTATTTGGTTTATTTTGAAGTTGATATTGTTGTGTTGGTTTTTTAGCATTTCCATGGTTTTGTACTTCTCTGGTGATTTGTTTTATTTTGTGGAAATGAAAATGTTTAATAAAAAATGGTTTTACTAGGTTCATTTAAGGTATTACCATATATATTGATATGGATTTGGAAATATCCATGTCGGTATGTGGTGCACACCTGAATAAGGACACAAATGAAGATAGATTTCTAAAAGATTGTTCTCCTTTAACCCTATATTTCAAAATATAGTTCATTAGTCATTCCCTTTTATCCTAAACATACTAATTGAATTTGAACCATTTTAAATTAAAATTATTTGAAAATGGTTTATTGGGTTCTAAATGTTCTTTTTTGGAATGACTTCATGGGAGGTTTTAGATATATTTCATAATGCATGTATCATTTGGATCCATGATATGTGACTTGGTGTCGAAATGACATGTCTTATTGTTTGTAACCTCTTGTAGAAGTATAATTTTTCCTCATTGGATTGGGATATTTATTGAAAATTGGATTGTATTTGATATTTATGTGGCCCAGTTTGTACATTCTGGTGTTCTGGGAAATGGATTCCAATATAAAATGATGTGTCTACCTGGTTGGAACTAGTGTGTTGTTTGATGTTTAATGTAATTGTTTATAGTGGACCATCCTTTTATATAGTCATCACATAGTTTATTTCAATGTTAGGGATGTGTATGAATGATGGAATATTTTGGATACTAGATTATGCTACAAATGTGAGGACAACCTCATTCACCATGTATTATTATGATGGGATTCATGGGCATCATCAAGATGGTTGAGGGACAGTTTCTTATCTACCCTAACTAGACAGGATGATACACCTTATATTTTTTTATAGACAAGGTGGTATGTTCTACTAGTGAGGATAGATTATATTATCCAATTGTTCATTTACTATGGAGATACA
Source organism: Viscum album (assembly GCA_963277665.1). NCBI lineage: Eukaryota > Viridiplantae > Streptophyta > Magnoliopsida > Santalales > Viscaceae > Viscum > Viscum album. The sequence goes on from OY728133.1 coordinate 1,061,679,664, forward strand.
ACATAATCAGACAAGTGTGTATGAAGAGAGTATGTCCATGGATGAATTCTTGAAATGGTATGCAAATTGCCATGATTACTATATATAGGTGAATTATTTGTTTTACATTATTTTAATTTTAGTCCCTTAATCACCTAGTTTGGATTCATTTGGTGAATTTGGGCAATGAACTGCGGGTTTGAAATTGAAAACTATTTAGAAAAGGACAATGATTTGTCAATTATTTTAAAAAGTTAAATATGGGTCTATCACATTAAAATGATAACAACTTTATTTTATAAATTTATTATGAAATAATGTTTACGTACAATTTATCTAAAATAAATTCATGGAAAATATTGTTCTTATATACATTTCTTTAAAAATCAAACCCTACTTGTCAGACTCAAAATTGGTAAACCTGATCTATTTTGTTAGGTTCGTGGATCTTGTTTCTGTTAAACATTCGAGAAGGTTGGTCTTATGGTTTATGGTGACCCTGAGGTCACATAGAGTATTTTTTGGTTACTATTTTTGTAGGTTTAATTTTAGATTTTTTCTTCTAAATATATATTTGGATCTGGTTATGTTTATACTTTCAATGGAATTAAATTTATATGGGTTTTTCTTTATTCTCTATTATTATTATTCAATCATGTTTTTTTATTGAAATACAACATTCTCATAATGATATGTTTGATTCTCACCACTAGTCACCATCACATGCGGATTAGGACTGACTGTCAAGATTTATAATGGCTTGGCTCGGGTGTTAGGTCGGGAGGATTCCTGGACTGGTTTATAAAAATATACTATCAATGTATCCCAATATCATATTAGGAACAATGAAGATTAGAGAAAGGATTTTTTTTAGACACATGATATATTTACAAGAAGGGTTTTTCAAAATCATTCTAATTTTTATCCTTGAAAATCTCGTAGTGGTCCATGTTTTCGGTCTTTTTTTGGTGTGTAGATGGTGAATGAAATAAAAGGTGAACTATTGTTTCCTATTGGGATTACGTGGAGTAGTGACCCTTGTGTAGGTTTAGTTCACATTTCATGATACACCATGTGGTTAGTGATTTTCATGGGAATTATCTACTAACCAATGTGGTTGGGGTTTTCATGGTTAATACCACCCCATGTATGGTTTTCTAGTGTTAGATTTGTTTTGGCATAGTATTGGCTGCTGAGGGTTGATTGAGATGGAATGCAGTTTTGGAAAGTTAATTCTAATGGAAAATGAATTTTATGAAGCTTAATTATTTTAAAAGTGTTCCTTAGTGCTTAAATTGATTTCAATGAATGCTCTTATGACTACAATGTTTCCTAGGAAGAAGGAAGTGTAGAAATTATAATGTTAATGGTGGGTTTTGGAAAAATATGTTGTTTTTTGTGATGTTTTTATGGTATGTGTGTTTTGATTTAGTGAATTTATTTTATTGTGTTTATTAATATTGATTCAAATCATTATAAAAAAAATACATACATACATACATACATATATATATATATATTATGACACATGGAAAGACCCCAGTGGTTTTTAGTGAGTTCTGTCTAGTTTTTTGGTCATTACCAAACTCATAGCGGAGTGGAAAAGTTGATTTATTTCTGGTTGATGTTTATTTTTTTTGATCGAGGAAAGTTAGTGGTTTTGGAGTGGATTGAAGAATTTGAGGGTTTTTTTATTTTTATAGGTACTTATAATGTTGTAAACGTGTGTTCGCTTTTCATTTTGTTGATGGTTTGGGTTGGGAATAGTGGAAACTGATTTTGACATCATCATTTCTAGTTGGCATGTATTGGGGAGTGATTAAGGTCACATTTATTTGATGGTTTATAACTAAGGAGGTTATGAAGAGGACTGTGGTGGAGTTATTCATTGGTCATAATGTCTTCCAGATAGTGATGTACTATGTTGTCCATTTTAGTGACCGGAAACCTTTTCCAATAGAGTTATTGTCAAAGGATCAACCGAATGATCCTATATTTTTTGGGGTATTCCTCTAGAAATCAAGAAGAGATTCATCTAGACTAGGGATGTTTAGTTCATGAAATTGAACAAAAAAGGGGTTTTGGCTATGATAGTACATGGATCATGGTATGTACTAGTAGGTGATCTAGTGTATATTGGATCTCATAAAGGATCCCCATTTAATTATAGGGGTATGCTAGAGAAATGTATTCCCTGAGAGTCTCTCTCACTGGTTTTGGATTCATTTTTTCCCGAATGTTCTCTCTCAAACATCCTATGTCATTGGTTCGATCATTATAAGCCACATTCTCATAATTCACTGAATTATTAACATCAGTCTAAATTTATGTGTCACATGGAGATGTTAATCAGGTTTATTTTTCCAAAAACAATGTTTTGAGTCGAGGGTTTTAACTTCTAATTTAAGGGAAATAGATGATTCATGACATCAGGTGTAACGCACTAAGATTTTATGAGAAATATATATATTTTTATGTATTATGTTATACACAACATCAAGTGATTCATTCACTAGACATAGTCCAGGCTTGGTTTGCATTGCACACAAGAGGAACCTTCCTTGATAGCTTGTGTTGTACGCAATACAGAGTTTCACTAAACAATTATATATTATTATAATATTATGAACTAGACATTATGAATAGTATTAACTGAGTTTTTAATTTTATAAGGTTATAATTCATCTTACACATTTTCTAGAATGAGGTATGAAAATAATATCAATTTTTCGGATAAATGAAGTATTTCTAAAAAAAATGCAGTTTTACTGGCTTTTGATGGTGCACCCATTTTAAATCTAAATTCTGAAAATTTTATATGTTAAATTTTAAAAAATAAACTTTTTATTTTGAATCAGTAAATAAAAATTTACATTGGATAAATTTTTGATACTTTTCTGATAACTTTCATATTTTGATGAATAGTAAAAATATGCTAAATTTTTCGTAAAAACATATTTTTTTATAAAGATAATTTATATGGTCAAATGATAAAATTTAATGGTTTAAAAGTATAAATAGAATATATTTTATTATTTAATATAATTTATTTCATTACCATTAGTTTTACATTGAATTCATAGGTAAAAACATTTCAATCTTTGACAATGTTTTAACTTTTAAAACCCATTTTCGTAAAAATGAGATTAATTTTAAATTATTACTACAACTTCTGTGTTTTAAATTTGAAAAAAGATTCCATATTTGGATTCATTGGGTCTAAATTATGATAATAGGATACATTTTTTTGACATTAAGAATAGTAACTACAGTAATTTTTATTCACTACAGTTAAAGGTAAATCGGGTAATTAAGGGTAAAATAAGGTTATAAAATTACCCTAAAACCTTCCAAAATTCTATTGGATGAATAAAAGTACACCTGTATCACTTAAGGGTTAGAATAGATTCGTTTCATTGAATTTTGGCCATGAAAATGATATAATTATTATTAAATCCAATGAATGTGACAACATGTCACTCAATTATATATTATAAGTGTAATAATTTTAAATTACTGATAAACTTCATAAAACCTAAAAAATAAATAATCTTCAAAAATATAATAAACTTATCTATATCATGAGAACTTATTTAGAATTTTTAGGGATTAAATAATTATCAATAATGATGACACAATAGTGATGTTGAAATTATTTTATTGATTGAAATATCAAATAAATGGTATTAAAAATATTAAAATAAATAATATAAGAACTTATTAATCTTCTCCACAATTTTATAGATTCATATAACATATTAGGAATCTATTAAATATTTTGGTTCCAATATATTCTCGGTGTGAATTTTTTTTAAATGCAAATAAATGAATAGTTTCACATTTGATACTATTGTTATTTTATAAAACAAAAATATAATAAAATAGTTTAAAAATCAAAAAAATAGTTAAAAATTATATATTGATATTTATATGGTCTGAAATGTCATAATTTAACCAATTGTGGACAATTCAAAACACATATGTAATTATTTATAATGATTTTAAATTTAGAATATTATAACCACAAATAAAATTAAATAGATTAAATAAGGATATATCAAGTTAATAAGGTTTAAAATAAATTCCAAACATATCTAAATTTTATTTTTTGAAGATATTTAAACCCTATACCATCTCATATTCTAATTGAGTAATTTTTGGAGGTTTTTATGTGGGGTTTGAATTTATTATAAATTAATATTGTTTAGGTTTCCAAAGGTGCCCCTCTCCTCTATTATAAAAGGGATCCTCCACCCTCTACTCTTCACAAAATTTTGAGCCTTCAATCTCGTCCAAAACCTGTTAATTTCCCTCCTCCACTTCCCTAGAATAATACTAGAGGTCATTGTTTTCTTCAAAGACTAACTTTATTTCCCTAAGAGGAGGTTTAGAAGAGGAGAATCGAAGAAGAGGTAATATCCTTTACCGATTCTTTCAAATATACTTCTTCTTCTAATTACTCTTCATTATTTGTTTCATTATAAAGTAATAACATCAGTATCACTCATATACGGATTTGTTATTATAAATATGAAACAACTTTACTTCACCTTCTATCCATCCTACAGAAAAAGAAATCACCAACAGTGCGTACGTACGGAATACCATCTCCACGCCGTGAGGTAATTTGTTTTCCACCCCCACCTTACTTAGATGAGAATAATGGTGTAATGAATAACAATATTTTATTATTATAACATTATACTAATTCTAAGATATTATATCATCCACTCTAATAACATTCAATAATTATGGGAACGATATCGTCGCTCGAGCGTACGTACAGCTTTACAACTCTTTGGTGCGATATTATTTGTTCTGCATGATCATCATTAAACCATGGTTATATTAATGAATTGAATGAATAATTCTGATATATATTATACTAATACCATTCTGTAAATGATTTTGCCATAACCTAAAAAGAGGAATAAGAATTTATTCGACAAAAAATGCATAAGAACATAAAGCAATGAACACCCGAATAACAAGTAGCAATGAAATATTACTAATAAAAAGATAAGAATATGACCATATATTATATCATAAAAATTTATATGATTCTGGAATAAGTAAACGAATTTATTTAAATCATTATACAGTAGGTTCAGATACGTACAGAGCATATCATTCCTAAGGTAAGGGAAAATCTCGGAATCTCATTTTTATCCGAGATAGTTTATACTCTAGAATTTACTGGGGAATATTTATCATTCACATCCATGATTCCTCAATACAAAATATTATTTCTATCCTCCTACAACTTTTTTTTAAATCCAAATTTACCTATTGGTGATTTTTTATTAAATGATATGAAAGGAATCTTTTGTCATTTTTAGTACAAGATACTTTTTGACTTTTCCGGCCAAAGTACGAGAAGAATGTTTTATTAACTTACACGACATGAATGGATTTTTATAATTACATAGAACATTATTTACATAATGCTTCATTTCATGTTTTCAAGATTATTTTCAATTAACTTCTTTTAGTTTGAAATTTTTTGAATTTTTGATAAAGGAAAAATATTTTTTATGTTGAAAGGATATTTTCCTCAGGAATGGAGTTCAAGTGTTTTATCAAAATTACTTTCCATCTACTATAATATAGGGTTGTGTTTCTAACCCTAATTAATAAATTTATTTGATTATGTTATGATGGAATTTTTTTAATGAAGTCATTTTATCATATATGGATTATGTTATGATGCCATGATGTTTAAGAATCCCATTTTTATTACATGGGTTATGCTATGATATATGATTTATGATTTTGTGGCACACATAAGAAAGGATTCATTATGAGATGTGTGGGAACTATATCTCCCTCCAATGCATTGGGTAATGATTTATATCTCATGAGGTAGACTTTGCAGGAACAACAAGTTAATCCGGTTCAGCGATACATGACTGGAACGAGGAGTGAACTCGGTATTGTAATGGAATTTGTCCGCTATGATGGTCTTGGATATGCATCTTGACTATTATGAAATGATTTTATATGATTATGTGTGTATTCCATAAAGTTTAATGTTTTATGTTTTGATTATTGGGATTACATTTAACAACTATGATTTATCCCATGTCATGATATTATGATCTCTTTTGCAGGTTATGATTTTCAAAATATAATGTTTTTATGAATATGATATTATTGATATTTTCTTTTTTTACCCATACTGAGCATTTGAGCTCACCCTTGTGTATGTTTTTTCCCTAGGTCTAGAAGAATGGTATTAAGTAGGATATGCCAAAAGGGGATCTAGATATGAGGAAATAAATGTAAGATAATGTAGATGATTTATGAACCAATTGTTTTTGTTTCCTAGTTTCTAAAGACACTATAACTATATGGTCCTATCATCGTTTTGTATAATGTTGTAATAAGTATGAATCAATTCTTCAGTAATAAAAATGTATGTAAAGTATGGGTCGTTATAGTTGGTATCAGAGGAAAGGTATAGTGAACCTTTGGAAAGTAGGATGTGAAAGCCTTAGTAAGAACCCTAAGGATATGTCTATGAATAGAACACAATATTAGTGTTTTATAAATGGACACGAATAACATATGATAAGACCTAAAATGTGAAAGTTCATTATTGATTACGTGGTTTTACTATTGAAAATAGTGTTTCTCACACTATGCTTCTTGGTTTTAGTCAATGGATGTAACATGAATAAACCATGTTAATTATAAATCCGGCGGGAAATGAAATGATTGTCCCCCTGAGCTACCAAACGTTAAGGGAGCTGTAATAACAAATATTGTATCCATGATCACACAACTTTCTAAATCTATAAATCATGCAGGCCTTCCAAATGAGCAAAGTAATGAGAAAAATTCTATTGGATCCTTCATGAGTTAGCGTCCAACTTCATTCAGCGGGTCTTATGATCCATTAGTGGACGAAAAATGGATCAGTACATCAGAAAAGATATATTTAGTCCTACAATGTTATAAAGATGATAATGTCATCATAGCAATATATCGTTTCAATGGTGAAACTTATCAATGGTGGAATCTTGTCAAAAATACATGGAAAAGGGATGAAATGGAGTCCATGGAATGGGATGAGTTAAAGAACTTATTTTTCAGTAAATACATCCCTCTTATTCTTAGAAAAAAGTTGGAGATGGAGTTTCTAGAACTACAGAAAAATGGTGATGAATATGTTGGTACCTACGAAGAAAATTTTACAAGACTTGCAAAGTACGCTTCTGGAATTATTATCCAACCTGGGAGTAAGGTCAATCGAATCTTTGGTGGCTTAAAACCAAGCCTTTTAAGGGCTATATCCATAAGGGACTACAATATCGTAGAGGAAATTTTTCGATGTTATCGCATGGTTGAGATGGAGATTGGAGTAAAACATCAGTAATATGTGTTTGATAAGAAGAGGGAAATGGAATTCAATGGAAAATCTAAAGACCACACTGAAAAGAAGATCAGTTTTCCCTTATTCTTAAAGTGTGGAAAGAAACATGGAGGGAATTTTCTTAAAGGGATAAGTAAATGGTTTAAGTGTGGAAAAGAAGGTCGTTGGGCAATTTAATGTCAAAATAATGGGAAGAAGATGTGTAATGATGTGAACAATGAAAGGGATACATATAATGCACCTCATACACTTCAATGTTACAAGTGCAAGGAAACGGGGCATTATACTAATCAATGCCCTAATCCAAGGTTTATAGAAGATGATCGATTTCAACATAATCTTAAGGCCAAATAAAAAGGACAATAACATGCAATTTCTATTGGTGATGTGGAGTACAATAATGAAGTGGTGACAGGTACACTTACCATCCATTCTAAAGTAGAAAATGTTTTATTTGAATTTGGATCCACCAAATCTTTTATTTCTGAAGAATTTTCTAAGGGTATCGCCTTACTACATCAATAATTAGCTGTCGAGTTAGCTGTGAAAACTCCTAATGGCACAATAGTTGCATCAAAAGTTTATAATTCATCTCCAATTGGCGTCTGTGAAATAGTGCTTCTTGCAAATCTTGTTATCCTATGTATAGTGGAATTTGATGTGATTCTTGGAATGGATTAACTTTCCTTATATGGAACTCATATCAATTTCCAAATATGGGAAGTCACATTTCATATTTTGTATAAATCTATAATCATCTTTCGATTCAAGGATAAATATATCCTTCCAGTGGAAATTTCTTCAATCTTATGGGTCTTGATTCCAATTAATGAAAGTTATTTATCTCAAATGGTTGGAGAGAAACTCACTATTAATAATATTTCCCATTTTATAGGAGTTTGATGATGTCTTTCTAGAGGAATTGTCGGTTCTTCCACAAAATCGTGAAGTTGTGTTTTCAATAGTACTCATACCGGGTTCTATGCCCATTTCAAAGAAACCTTATAGAATGGATCCAATTGAGTTGCATGAATTGAATAAGTAACTCCAAGAGAATCTTGATAAGGGATTCATACGACCTAGTGCATCACCTTATAGTGAACCTGTTCTTTTTTTAAGAAGAAAGATGGATCAATGAGAATATACATTGAATATATATAACATAACAATATCACTATAAAAAACAAATATATTCTCCCTTGAATTTATGACATATTTGACCAACTACACAGAGCTCAATACTTTTCCAAGATAGATCTTCTTCCATGGTATCGTCAATAAAGGGTAAATAGGAGGATATACCCAATATGGATTTCCGTACAATGTATGGACACTATGAATTTATAGTGATGCCAATTGGTCTTACTAATTATCCTATTGTCTTCATGGATCTAATTAATAGAGTCCTCAGATACTATCTTGATCAGTATGTGGTAGTCTATATAGAAGATAATCTTGTCTATTCAAAGAGCAAGGAATAACAGGAAGATCACTTAAGAATTTCATTGATGTCCCTGAGAAATGAGAATCTTTATTCCAAATTTACCAAGTGTGAATTTTGGCTTCAAAAAGATTCATTTTTGGGTCACATAATCTCAAGAGAGGGGATATCTATGGATCCTGCAAAAACAGAGGTTACCGAAAGATGATCGAGATCAACAATACTAACTGGGATATGATGTTTTCTTGTCTTGGATGGATATTATCGACGTTTTGTGAATGATTTTTCATGATTATCTAATCCACTCAATAGGTTGAGTCGAAAAGGAGTTAGTTTAGTTTGGATGGAGGTGTGTGAAGAGAATTTCAAGGAGATAAAAAAGAAGGTTATCCAGTGCACATGTGCTCACACTTCCTCATAGTGGAGAATGTTTTGTGATCTACAGTGATGCATCCAAGAATGGATTGTGCTTTGTTTTCATGAAAAATGATATGGTGATACCTTATGCCTCACGAAAGTTGAAAATCCATGAGAAAAATTACCCAACTCATGATTTGGAGTTAGTCGTAGTAATATTTGCATTAGAAATATGGAGGCATTATCTTTATGGTGAAAATTGTGATATTTATACTGATCATAAAAGTTTAAAGTATATTTTCACACAAAAGGAGCTGAATATGCGCCAAAGAAGATGGTTGGAGTTGATTAAATATTACGACTACTCCATACATTACCTCCATGGGAAAGCAAACAAGGTGGCAGATGCATTAAGTCGACAAGTCCATGCTAGTTAATCCATGATGAGGATCACAAAAGATCCAATATTTATGGATTTAAAAATGATTGATCATGGAATATTAATGATAGGGTAGATATATTATCTTTATCAAATTAATTTTCATCCATCTATACAAGTGAAGATTAAAGAGGAGAAGAAGGAGGATGTTTGTTTACAAAAGTTGGTGACAAATGGTCCTGAATTAAACCATGATTGTTATAGGATAATGAGGTTTAGGAACCGTGTTTGTATTCCTACCATAAAAAAATTTTAAAAAGGATATTCTAGATGATTCTCATAGTTCTTCATTCTCTATTCATCCTGGAAGTACAAAGAAGTACAGGGACCTGAAAGAGTACATTTAGAGGGATTGCATGAAAAGAGATATCGTCGAATATGTCTCTAGATGCTTGGTTTGTCAGTATGTTAAAGCTGAGTGACAGAAGTCTAAGAGGATGTTACAACCATTACCCATACCAGAATGGATATGGGAAAACATCACAATGGACTTTGTCACTGGACATCCTAAAACATTCAAAGGAAATGATTCTATATGGGTTATAGTTGATAGTCTCACAAAGTTGGCACACTTAATTTCTATTAGAGAAGATTTACCTCTTGATCGTCTTGCCAAGATATATGTAAAGGAAGTGGTATGATTTCATGGAGTACCACTTTCCGTTATATATGATCGGTGTCCAAGGTTTACCTTGATGTTTTGGCAAAGTCTTCAGCATTATCTAGATAGAGAGTTGAGTATCAACACTACTTATCATCCTCAGACAGAAGGTCAGTCTGAGAGGTCACTTCAAACTCTAAATGAAATGTTGAAAGCTTACTCTATAGATTTCAAAGGTGGTAGGGATTAACTCCTAACATTTGTGGTATTTTCTTATAATAATAGTTTTCACTCCAGTATTTAGATGGATCCTTATGAAGCTCTTTATTGAAAGAAATGTAGAACTCCAATATGCTTGGATGAAGTTGGGGAAATAAACTATTAGGACCTGATCTTGTTGATTAGATGGTAGAAAAGGGTAGATCTATTCAACAACACATAAGATCAGCTTAGAGAGAACAAAAATGTTATTCAAAAAACCGAATAAAAGACCTTGAGTTTGAAGTGGGTGATAAAGTGTTCTTATGAATATCTCCATGGAAGAGAGTAATGCGATTGGAAAGAAGGGAAAGGTGAGCCCTAGGTATATCAACCCTTTCTAAATATTGGATTGTGTTGGGAAGGTATCTTATCGATTGGAACTTTTTCCAAGTCTGTCTCAAGTTCATGATGTGTTCCATGTGTCTCTCATGAGAAAGTACATACCCGATCCTTCACATGTACTAAGCTCAGAAGTTGTACCACTGGAGCATGATCTTTCTTATAAAGAATAGACGATAGAGAATATGGATCGTAGAGAAAATGTCCTATGAAAAAAGACCACTCGCTTGGTAAAAGTTTTATGGTGGAACCACAAATTTGAAGAAGCTACATGGGAATTTGAGGATATGATGAGTGAGAGCTATCCTCATCTGTTTGATACGAAGTGACAAATTTTGAGGGAAAAATTCATTTTAAGGGGGGTAGAATGTAACACCCTGAGATATTATGAGATATATATATATATATATATATATATATATTATGTTATATGAAACAGCAAAGGATTCTTTCACTACACACAACACTGGCTTGGCTTGCGGTACACGCAATAGCAACTTTCCTCTATAGCTAGCATTGAACGCAATACTGAGTTTCACTAAAAATGATATATTATTATAATATTATGAAATATCCATTATTAATATTATTAACTAAAATTTTAATTTTATAACAATATAATTCATCTTACTCATTTTCTAGAATTAGGTATGAAAACAAAATAAAATTTTCAGATAAAAGATGTATTTTAAAAAAAATGCAGTTTTAATGCCTTTTGATTGAACACCCATTTTAAATATAATTTTGGACAAGTTTATAAGTTTAATTTTACAAAATAAACATCTTCTTTTAAATCAGGATAGTAAAATTTACATTGGATAAATTTTTATACTTTTCTGAAAACTTTTTGATTTTGATGAATAGTAAAAATAAGGTAAATTTTTCTTAAAAACTACTTTTTTCATCAAGATAATTGATTTGGTCAAATGATAAAATTTAATGGTTTTAAAGTATAAATAGAATATTTTTACCACTTAATATAATTTATATCATTACCATTAATTTTACATTTAATTCATTGCTAAAAACATTTCAATCTTTGACAATGTTTTAACTTTTAAATACCCATTTTCTTAACTACGAGATTTATTTCAAATTAAAAACTGCAAATTGTGTGTTTTAAATTTTGAAAAAAAGGATTCCATATTTCGATTCAGTGTTTTCAAATTATGTGAATTGGTAACTGTAATTATTTTTGACAATATGAATAGTAACTACGATAATTTTTATTTACTACGGTTGAAGGTAAATCAGGTAATTATTGGTAAAATAAGATTATAAAATTACCCTACCACATCCCAAAATTCAATTGGATAAATAAAAGTCGTCCCATATCCCCTAAGGGTCGGAATAGATTCATTTAATGGACTTTTGACAATGAAAATGATATAATTATTATTAAAACCAAAGAAATTGACAACATCTCACTCTCTTATATCTTATAAGTGTCATAATTTTAATTTATTGATAAAATTCATAAAACCTAGAATATAAATAGTCTCCATAAATTTAATGAAATTATTTACATAATGAGAATTTATTTAGAATTTTTAAGAATTAAATATTTCTCATTAATCATGACACAATAGTGACGTATAAATTATTTTATTGATGGATATATCAAATAAATGGTTCTACAAATATTAAACTAAATATTACATGAACTAATTAATGTTCTCCAAAAACATTCTAGATGAATATGATATATTGTTAATCTGTTAAATATTTTTTTCTGAATATATTCTCTGTGCGGATTTTATTTAAATGCAAATAAATGAATAGTGTCAAAATTGACACTATTGTTATTTTATAAGAATAACATATTATAAAATTGTCCAAAAATCACAAAATATTTAAAAATTATAAATTGAAATTTATATCTTCTAAAATTTCATAAAGTATCCAATCATGAACAATTTAAAACACATTATTTATTATTTGTAACAATTTATAATTTATAATATTATTTCTACAAATAAAATTAAATAGATTAAATAAGGATAAATCAAGTTGATGTGGTTTAAAATAAATTCCCAACAAGTCTAAATTTTATTGGTTGAGGAGATTAAAACCCTATCTCATCTCATCTTCTAATTGAGTCATTTTTGGAGGTTATTAAGTTGGTTTTCAATTTATTATAAATTAATATTTTTTAGGGTTACAAAGGTACCCCTCACCTCTCTTATAAAAGGGAACCTCCTCCCTCACCTCTTCACAACATTTTGAGCCTTAAATCTAGGAAAAACCCTGTAGATTTATTTTCTCCACTTCCCAAGAAACATACCAGATGTCCTGGTCTTCTTCAAAGACCAACTTTAGTACCCTAAGAGGAGGTTTAGAAGAGGCGCGTCGAAGAAGATATAATATCCTTTTCAGTTTCATTCAAATTTATTTCTTCTTATTCTTCTTATTTATTTATTTCATTATAATGTAATAACATCATTATCCCTTATATATTTATATGTTATTATAAATATGAAACAACCCTATTTCACCTTCTATTAATCCTACAGAAAACGAAATCACCGCGCGTGCGTACGTACAGAATGCTGTCTCCACGCAGTGGTGTAATATGTTTTCCACCACCACCATACATGGATGGGTATAATGGTGTAAATAATAACAATATATAAATATTATAGCATGATAACATTTATGTGAAATTATATCATCCACTCCAATACTATTCAATAATTATGGGAACGATATCGTCGCTCGTGCGTACGTATGGCTTACCGTCTCCACGGTGCGATGTGATTCGTTCTACATGATCTTCATTAAACAATGATTATATATACAAATTGAATGATAAAATAGTATATATATATATATTATACTAATACCATTTTGTAAATAATGTATCTATAACATAAAAAGAAGAATAAGAATTTATTCGACAAAACACGCATATGAACATAAAGAAATGAACACTCGAATAACAAGTAGCAGTGAAATAAAATTAATAAGAAGATACGAATATGACCATATATGATATCATAACAATTTATCTGATTCTGTATTAAGTCAATGACTTTATTTAAATCCTTATACGAGAGTTTAAGATACGTACAGAGCATATCAGACCAAAGGTAAGGGAAAATCTCACAATCTCATTTTTATCCGAGATTGTTTATAATTCAGAATTTACTGGGGAATATTTATCATCTACATCCATATTTCCTCAATATATAATATTAGTATTATCCTCCTACATTTTTTTAAAATAAAATTTTAACTACTGGGGAATTTTTAGTTAAAAATATGAATTGAATCTTTTGTCTTTTTCAATACGAGATACTTTTTGACATTTCCGGCCAAAGTACGAGAAGAATGTCTTTTTAACTTATACGACATGAATGGAATTTTATGATTTCATAGAACATTATTTCCATAAATAGTTATTTAAAATTTTCAAGTTTATTTTTAATTAACTTCTTTTAGTTTAAAATTTTATGACCTGTCGAGAAAAGAAAAAAATATTTTGAATTAGAAAGGATATTTTCCACAGGAATAGAGTTCAAGTGTTTTATAAAAATTATTTTCCATCTAATATTATATCAGGTTTTGTTTATATACCTAATTATTACATTTATTAGATTATTTTATGATGGAATTATTTTAATGAAGTCCTTTTATCTTATATGGATTAGTTATGATGGCATGATGTTTAAGAATCCCATTTTTATTACAAGGGTTATGCTATGATGAATAATTAATGATTTTGTGGCACACAAATTAATGATTTCATTATGAGATGGGTGGGAACTATATCTCCCTCCAATTAATAGGGTAATAATATATATAACATGAGCTAGACATGGCTGGAATGGAAAGTTAATTTAGTTCATTGATACAGGACTGGAATGAGGAGTGAACTCGGTTCAGTAATGGACTTTGTTCGCTATGGTGGTCTTGGAAATGCGTCTTGAATAACATGAAATGATTTTTGTGATTATGTGTGTTTGAAACGAAGTTTCATATTTTATGTTATGATTATTTGGATTACATTTCACTAATATGATTTATCCCATGTCATGATATTATGATCTCTTTTACAAGTTAAGATTTTCAAAATGTAATGTTATTATGAATATGATATGATTGAAATTTCAATTGTTTACCCTTAATAACCATTAGAGCTCACCATTTTGTATGTTTTATTTTCCCCAGTTCAGGAATAAGGGTATTAAGTAGGATATTCCAAAATGGACTCTAGATATGATGAAAAAAACGGAGACATTGTAGATGATTTATGAACTAGTTATTTATGTTTCCCAGCATCTAAATAAACTATACCTATATGGTTCTATCATGGTATTGTTATATGTTGTAATAAGTATGCTTCAATTTTGAAGCAATAACAATGATTCTAATGTATGGGTCGTTCTATCCGGTCCCCCCTAATTTATAGAGTGAAACTTTTTTCATTGTAAGGAATCACCAAGGGTGTGGGTAAACTCAGTATAGTTTTTTTCGTTGACTTCATTGAAGGGTCAATTTATGATTTCTCCTTTAATGGTATTCTTTGTGTGTTGTGACAATCTACATGATATTATTTTCTAGCTGGTTTCTTTTGGGGAGGTTTTTTGGATACAAATATTGGTAGTTAATATTTGAATAGTTATCATTATTATGGATTGGTTCTTTATTGGGATGGTTATTTTTTAGGAGAGTATTATGTCTTATTAAAATAATTAATTTTGTTTTGTTTTCCTGATTGGTTTGAGTTTCTTCAGTGGGTCTCCCACTTGTGTAGGCAGTTTGGATTGGGTTGGGAGTTTCAATTTCAATGATATTGGTCTCGGATATTTCTTATAGTGTAGAAAACCCCTTTTTTCTATTTTCCCTATGGTTTGTTTCATCAAGGTGTTCTCAAGAGTTTCTCACATTTAATTATTGATTTTTAAATGTCACACCGATGATTTTGATTTGTTACATTTTTTCGCGCATTAAATTCTCCCTTATTTTTCATTGGTGACTTTTGCGGGTACATAGTTTTTTTGGTGTGTAAAATTTTCTTATCACAGCCTTGTTATTTTATTTTATTCTTTTCTTAGTGTTATGTATTTTGGTTTATGTTTGAGTCACTTTCCAAGTGATTTTTTTTTCTTTTAGGCAGTTCTGGGTTAGATTTAACTATATGCATGTGTTGATTAAGGAATGATATAAACCATGGAAGGCCCATGGAAAATTGTGTGGCTCCTTGGCAGGGATTGAGAAAAAGAGCATTTCCTTAAAATGATAATGGAAAATAGTTTCTAAATCTTGCAGGATGGCTCTATAATATGAGTATTAAATTTTTCATGGTTTGAAAATTGTATCTTAAACCATTCATCTAACATGTGTGGGGATCCTTTTTCTACTATAAAATATGCATAGTTAGTGTATGATTTGGGAAAACATGGATACATCAACTATGATTTTCTTAGGAGTGGTAATGTATTGAAATTACTATTCCCACCCTCCACTCTTTTAACCCCATTCAAACCGTCCTCCCCATGGAATGGGTTTTTTAGATGATAGGTCACCCAAACCACTCTCACATTTGCCTCTCCTCCCTCAATTGGGGTTCCTCAATGTTTTCATGGTAGGATAATGTTGTTTCTTATTGTATTTCCCTTATATTCTCTCCTCCCTCTTAATGTTTCATGATTCTTCTTGGGTGGGTTTGGTCATGGCTGAAACCTCAAGTGAGGGTTTTCTAATGTGGTACGATTTTATTGATGTTAGGCAATGAAGATCATTCCTCTATATTAGTTATCCATTCTATAAAGGTTTTATTCCTTACACACATCATTGACGTAACTATTTAAATTCTTCTCCATTCCATTAAAATCTATTATTTCTTTAGTTTTTTTCTTAATTCTATTTACATGTGAAAAAGTGTTCTTGAGATGTGTTAATGTAAATAATTTTCAAACATGTATGATACTGATTATGTGGAAATGGGTTTTGATTAATATTTTAATAACTAAAAATATATATAAAAATATATCTATATTAAAAGTTTTCGATGAAATTCCATTATTATTTTTAGTACATTTATAGTTCCTTGTGTTATGTTTATCCTTTCTAAATCATCGGTATTTGGTTTATTTAGAAGTTGATTTTGGTGTGTGGGTTTTGGATTCTTTTCGTGGATTTTTTCTTCTTGGTGTTTATTGTAATTGGTGGTAATGTTAGTGGTGAATATAAAAATTTGTTTCTAGGTTGTTTTAGATGATTTAATAATAATGTTCCAATTGATGTGTGAACATCCATGTGGGTATAGGGTTCAAACATTTATGAGAACAAGAATGATGATGGTATTATTAATTTTTGTTCACCATAAAACATGGATTTCAAAACACATTTCCTTCACCATTCAACTTTTACCTATCCTAAATCATCTCAATTGGATTCCTATTAATTTTAATTCAACTAAAATGGTTATTTGTGTTATATATATTAATTTGTTTCAGATGAATTTATGGGTGGTTTCATATGTATTTTTACATTATTGGATTGTTTATTACCATAATATGGTGTTTGGATTCTAAATGATATAATGTCCCATTTAGAACCTCTAGAAAATGATTCCTATTCTTATAATTTTTTTAAATGGTTTAATTTTTTAGTATTTGTAAATGATAATGTCTTATTTATAAATTGTGTTATTTTGGTACATTGTTTTAAAAATTACAACATGTATAAGCCTGATTCGAACACATACGTGGTTTCTTATGTGGTGGTAATCTCTATAGTAGACCATTTGAAGACTATTAGGTTTACCTAGAGGGTATAATGATGGGGTTTTATTGATGTAGATTGTATCTATTGGTGACCATAGATTTCTTGAGAGTCTAAATGTGATGTGTCACTAGTGAGGATACTTTAGAATATCATGGTACTTATGGGAAATGTATATTCAATATATGCTGGACGGTGAGACCAAATTCAGTATTTCTAGGGTTTTGTTCTAGAGATGATTATTAAATTTAAATGATTAATATCTAAATTTTCCTATTTTTTCCATTATTCTCGTATTCATCATTTAATAACGTGTCTTGGCCTTTTTGGAGTTTTTTTGGAATTGGGTTTTTAAAAATAGAAAATTATTTTGAAATGGATAAATTTTGGTGTATTGTCTAAAAAAAGGAATATTTTTTTTATTTAAAATTAAGATAACCATAATTTTTTTCATTAAAAATAGTTTTATGGAATATTTCTATATATAAAATGCATTGTTAATGTTGTTCTTTAAATGATTTTAGTGGTGTGGTCACACCGTACTTGTGCAAATTTGTGTTGGAAGACCCATATTGTTTTGTATGTTCAGGTTTCTAGTTCGGTATTACCTCTAGAGTATATTTGAACTATGGGTGGTGTTGGCCAAGAGTTCACATGGAGTTCTTGGATATTACATTTGTTTGTTATATTTTACATTTATGTTTTGGTTCATTTGTTGTATCTAGATTTTGTTATGTTTATTTATTTACAAACATTCAATTATTATTGGTTTTATTGTATGCTCTATTGTGGTTATTTGATCATGTTTTAGATGGTACTAAATCATTCCCACTAGGTTAAATATGAAACTCAGTGCTATTTTCCATCTGGGGAGGATTAGAAATTCCTCTCATCCCTTGCAACATGGTTCTTCGGGTGTCAGGTTGGATGGATTCATGTATAGTTTGTGAAAACTAAAGTATGTTGATTATATACTAGAAATAATTTGAGCATTTTATACTTGATAAAATATGTATGCATAATTATTGATAATAATTTTGTTAAATTTATTATATAAGGTGAATTGAGTGGAAATTTTTATTTTATGGGCGGGGTATGAAATTATATAGAACATGATAAACTGGTAGGTATCATTATACAATATTGATTGGGTAGTTTTTGTATTAAAACCTATTTTTTATGATTTTATTGAAAGAGACATTGGTGTTTTATTTTGATTTCTTGGAATTAGCCTTTAATGTTATATTTATGATGTATTATTCATAATGACGTGATCGTATGTTTTTATTTCACTATATCAAGCCTTAATTATATGTTTATGATGTCTTGGCTCAAGTTTATTATGGTATGTCTATGATTTATATCATTATTTATTTTATCACTATGAAATAATTTAGTATTGCATAAAATTTATTATTCATTTCATGTTTATATTTCAATCTAAATTTATTGATTATGTAGAATATTTTTTAATTACTTACTCTCGCATATACGTGACAAAAAACATTTATGCATTGATTTGTGTTAGTTCTTATCTTACAATGAGTTATAGATCAACTTTATTATGTTTCTAATTCCATTGGTTTTGAAAAAGTTTAATACATATGATATACCAATAATTGTAACATTTGTGTTCATTTTTTATGAGATTTGTAGAATTTATATAAATTATTAAATTTTGGAATAATGGGAAATTTTTTTCCTGTGATATATAAATTGGTTTTATTGAGTAATAATATTTTTAATTCTATAAAAATATAAAAAAAATCCAGGGAATGAAAGTGACTAAAAACGTACTTTTAATGTTTTATTTATTGATTGATAAAATTATGCCACATTAGGTTTACATCAGGCATGTATATAATGTTTTCTTGTATATAAAGAGATATATGAGTATGAGTCAGAGGAATTATCCATTATCAACAGATCATGGTTTAGATTACAATAGATTATAGAAATTTATTATATAAACATAATTTAAGAGTATTGGATACCATCATGGAATCATAATTTTAATGTTTCATAGCTTCAATGACTTATATACCTATTTAATACGTTAGGTATTTTTTTGTGGTTATTAACAATATATTGGGTAATTGTTAATGTATTTTATAATAATAAATGATTTATATTTATATAACTCATTGAGTCACTATGTGACTTGATTTTGATAGAAATATTCATAACTGGAAAATGGGTTCATTTATTATTGTGAATATATGTTAAGAATAATATATAAACCATGATAATTTCAATGTTATTTTGGGAAAAAATTATAAATGTTATTTTATAAAAATAGAAATTTATTTTACGGTGTGTTTGCTTTTAATGTAGAATTGATTTATATTTGAATTTATGTTATATTTGTGATAATGGTTAAGATTAATTCTCAATGTATAAGGTTTTATTATTTTTTGTTTTATGATATATTAAAGAATATATTTAATTATTATTGAGTTTTAATAAATTTTTATGATTAATATTATGTTGATTTTTGATGACATTTTGATCAAAAATTTATATATATCTTTTGTTTCTAAATTTTATTAATATTATTTGAAAAGTGTCAGGGTTCAGTTATTACAAAAATAATTCATGTTATACATTGGTTTTCATTGTTTCGATTTTTGTGATTAATGTATATCGTCCCCGCATAATGGTTCAATCATGTTGAGTGGTATCTTAACATTTGAAAACTATTCTTTAAATGGTAAATGGAAAGATATTAGAGGAATAATTTAAAAAAAAATAAGATATGTTGTCATATTAAATTATTACTTTCACATTATAGGCATGATAAATTAATATTTGGTACCAATAATTTAGAATATGAGATGACATAGATATTAAAAACTTATCAAAACACATGTTGAAGATGAAATCATGATTATGAAGGGGAAAAAATTATTTATGTTCATTTATGATATTCTTAATCTCAGTAGTAAAATAATTCTTCAATCTAATGTATTTGGAAGATAAATTTGTCCATACCTATGTGAAAAATGTTTCTCCACATTCATGATATTCTTTTTGAATAATATTGATATATAAGAATCACATAATTTTATATATATGTTGCCATAAATTTTTAATTAATAAATATTTATTTTCATTATAGTAACAAAGAAGTTATTTATCTTGAGAAAATTTACCTATGAGAGTAAATATATATTATGATATATTGTTGTTTAAAGTATAAATTAAATTTTTTAGGAAGAAATATCTTTAAGTGCATGAGAATATAACACCCTAATATTTAAATAACTAATTATCTATTAAATAATCATTTTTAATAGATAATTTCACTCAAAAAATCCAACTAAATAGACCGTAGTCATATTTTATGAACATTATTAAGAAAAATTTAATATTAATAAAACCCATTGCTAATAAAATAAATATTTGGTTAAGAATACTTTCTTTTAGATTATAAATAAATAACATCATTTAATTCATAAAAGGGTTGTTTTCATATAGTTATTTTTTAGTGTGGGGTATTTTATTATAATAATTTAAATTTATACCTTTTAAACCATTATTTCAAAAATAATTAACACTTCAATGTATTGTATAATACATTATCATTTATTTAATTTGTAAATGATAATAAACATGTTATGTGTAGTTAAAGATTAAAATCCATATTGAATAAAATTCGTTTTCATTATATTTTTTATTTTCATTTAAAACCAAAAAAAATTGAATTTTTAAATTTTAATTATATTCACATTTCAGAAATTATTAATTAATGGTATCTATTATGTGTTTATATATTATAATAAAACATTTAAAAATTTAATTTTTATCTTGGAAATATATGTTTGATATTTTTAAACAAAAGTGATATTTTATAAAGGTACTATTGTTGTAATTCTCAATAATTATATATTCAGAGAGTTAGATTTAGAAATATATTGGATTGAACTTATCATAAATACATGTTTTTATTCTTAATCATATAAATTTCATGAGGATAAATTCTAAAATAGGAAATCTGGTGAATTCATTTTTATTAATTTTTCTATGAATGTTTTTTATTTTATTTTACATGATAATATGAAAAATAATTTTTAATAAATATATAAATTAAATCTTGTAAAATTTATGACATATTTCTAATCATCATATTCATAGTACGTAATAAATTTAATTTTATTTTTAGTCATACAATTATGTAACCATATAAAAATTCATTCCCCATGGTAAGGGTTATAATTATTAACATGGTTTAAAAAAGTGTTATGGATTGAAAATCATCACAATGCTAATATAATTTCATTGGATTCATTTATATCACCCAATCATATAATATCACCTAATTTGTGTTTCTTTAGTAATAAATGTGTCATAAATATTAAATTTATATTATTTTACAGTTAAGAGAATTTTTAAAACATACACCCTATAATTTATAAAATAACCCTTCATATCCTTACTTCTCTAAGCACATTGAGCACTTTATCTAGTCCACAATCATCCCAAATCACACATAAAAAATTAAATTACTTATATTTTCTTAACAAACCAAAACAAAATGTCAATAATTATTGAAGATATATCTAACAGGTGGATAAATAATGAAAATGTTATCATCATATCAAAAAAAATTCATCATTATTTATTCGTCCACCTTTTACAAATCACTAATAACTATATTAATACAATAAATTATATATTAATTTATTAATCATATTTTATTATGTTTATATAACAATCCATATTTATCTATTTTCCATATTTTGGCAAATGAATGTGTCACTCATGCTTATGTGCATATTATCCCCGCCATAATTGGTGTATTTTATTTTTTACAATTACATTAAATTGATTTTGTAATTTATATATTTAATATATTAATATTATATTCATTACACAATTATTATTTATATGTTTTAGCCAAATATTTTCCTTATTTTCCTCCCATTTTCTAGGAGATGAAAATGCCTCATGTCTATATGTGTAGACTATCACCTCCATGAACGACCTATATCATTTTATTACGACCTTTATTGAATAATTAACAAAATATATTTATTGATATAATAATATATTAGTAAAATTATTATTTTTCTAGAAATTTGTTAGTATGTTACATTAAATTCATTAATTTTAATTGATTATCATAAAATATGGAACCATAATACTTAAATTACAAAAAAGTTTTCATAATTTAAATTTGGTTATAAAAAACCATCGAAATGGAAAAAATGTGCTAATATAATGAAGATATAATATCTATAATTATGTATAAGGTGATACAATTTCATAAAACCTTTAATAATGTTTCATATTCCAAAGTAATTTTACTAATTTTTTTGACATCTATATGAGGGAAACATAAGAGTCAATTAGGCACAAAAATAAAATTATATGATAACAAATTAACCATAACAATCTAGATATTGGTGTGATTTTTTTGAAATAAATTACATAAATAATATTTGTTGTATTTTTTAAATATTTGATTTTGTTAGACCTATTATGAATTCAACATATGGGTTTCTCATTTTAAAGTTCCTTCATTGACATGTGGTTTTAATTATGCACCAATTTCAATTATATGATTTATTTAGAGAATATATGAAATTAAAATTCATCATAAACTATATTTTTATGGTAATTATTTTCTCATTTCATGTTATAACTTAGAATAAGTAATAATTAATGTGTTATAAGATTCATTAAGGTTCTTGGTCTCAATTTTTATTCGATGAGAAATTTTTCATATTATGCATATTGATTTCGTTTATAGAGTGCACATAGTTCACAATGAATACATTTTTACATTAAATTCCATGTAATAAATGGGGTTTATTGAATTTTATCATGTTATAATTTTCATTATTTATTTAAATCCCAATGTTCCCTAATCAGTATTCGTTAATTTTACAATCTCACTTACTAATTAGGATTATTTATGACTCACATATCCATGGGATAAATTCAATGTTCCTCCTATATGAATTTTTTTTTTATTCTTATATGTATAATTCTATGGTTTTCTATTATTATGTCAACATTTCCCTCATTTTTAACTCTAAACAACTAATATAATTTTTATATGAAAATTATATTGTACTTCTCCATATCGAGGATGATTTGTTTTCATACATATCAATATGATCTATATTTATTCAACAATATTCTCATATCAACTTTAATTACTTCTATAATTCAATATATATTTAATATTAATTAAATTATGAATGTTTTAAAGTATTTTTTTTAATATTTATGATCAATTTATTTTTGGTTTTCCCTCAATAAGTGTGCAAAAATAACATTTTAAACATTTTATACCTCAATAGATTTTTTATTATGATTAAAATTATATATTATTTAAAATGATTTAAAAGTTTCTGTTTTTTATATAATAATATATATTTCCATTGTATTATTAATTTATCATCAAAAAAATAAATATTATTTTATTAAATGATTCGAAAAGTCAATAAATTTAACATAGTTCTATTTATATCTTACTCCCCCCATTACCCGACCTATGAATAGTTTAATTCCAATTATCCATTATTTTAAATTATTATAAAATAAATATTTTACAAGTATTAATTAAATCCCATTAATTTTGTTTTTGTTGTGAAATATATTTTAATTTTTTCAATAATGTTTCCAAAACATTAATGGAAGTTATTTTCAATATTTATCTTTTATATTCCTCAAATTCTTAGAATAGATATTACTTCACCACATTAAATTTATTTTTTATGAATTTATGGTAACATTTATGGTTATTTATTATTATATAATTTACTATTCTATATATACTAGTATTATTCTCATTTTATTTACAACTCAATAATTATTTTCTATATAACATTTATAGTGTTTTTAAATTTATGTTTCACATTTAATTCCACGATCCTTTATATCAGGTATATAATTATCTATTAAAATTATTTTTTATATTTAAATATTATTATATATGGTTTAAGAACACAATTTTTTATAAATTAAATTGGATGTGAATACTATGAATTATATATCAGTTTACAAGGGAAACACTGACTATGAGTATACTAGTATCTTTTTATAAAAGTGTATGTAGTAATAAGTTATGTTGGTTATGTACAAGTATATGTAAAAATTATATACACATGATTCAATATGAATAAATATTTTCTAAAAAGTCGTAATGATGAGAAATTTAATAAGATTAATGCACTATACTTATTCAACTAATGGTTTAAACCCCAAATTATATAGCCCTATGAAGCATTTATAGTTATCATGAAATAAATTAGACTATGAATTTTGTGTATTCCTACCCAATGTTTTATAATTTATTGTCACATTTCCATGAAAATATATTTATAAGGTTTTGAATGAGGCCTTCATAGTATTCTTGTGACATTTTGAATGATTCCTTCTACACACATCGATGATATCTAATTATAAGTCAATTGTGAAATATTTATATTGTTTTCACATATTTTTTTTAAAAATATGATTATGATTTCCATAATTATCTATTAATTCACTATGATATTTGTCATTATGATTCATTTTCTTTTTTTTATCCTTGTGATTATATTTCATGCCCATGATATTGATTTTATATAACAATTTTTATTATTGACTCATTCTAATTACTAATGAATTGTTTTTCATTGATAGATTGCAGTTATTTCTGTCCTCATTGAGTATTGGAGCTCACCATAATGATATTTAAATTTCCCTTGGAAATGAATATATCAAATATCTGTGATATATATAGACTATTATAATATTTTAATACTTTTTTGTGAGATAATGCTCGATTATTATAGAATAATATAAATTAGTGTATAATTGGTAAATTTTACATTGGGTGGGAAGTATATTTTTATGGATAAGTAATATTTGTTGAAATTATATAATGATATAAACCTAAAATAATCTTGATTATATAAATTAAAAAATAATTTCTCTTTCTGTTTCTATTATTAATAGTTAAAATTGTCTCTCATAACATCAGTATAATATATTTTGATTATATTACTAGCATTAGATCTATTATTATGACTCTAGAGAATCCTAACAATTTCAAATACAGGGTTTTGAGTTCGAATTATTTTCAATTATATATCTTTAGTATTTTAATTATTATAATTATAAGTGTATTAATTTATAAAGAAGGTTTTATTTTAATTGATTTTTTACCAAAAAAATATATAAAGAGAAACCTATATTGGACCATATACATTTTTAAATAATAATAATGTTATAAATAAATAATTGGAAACATAGATTATTCTTATATTAATTGTTTTCTAGTTTCATAATATTTCCACTAAGTTTCATGATAGTAATTAATTTTCTTAAGATTTCATCCATTTTCCATATCACGAAGGTCAATATCTCAAAGCATGTAATACATGACATGAAGAAAAGATTTTGGATAAGTTTTAAACAATCTGCATATCTTGTGGATTTCACATGAGAAATATATTTTCTCACTACAATATAGTACTAGTTCTTGTTTATATTGTATAGTTCCATGATTTGAAATTGATATTATTTTTAAATGTTGTTTTTTGGATTTAAATAGTTTTACAAATTTTATATTTCCTATGTTTTAGTTAAAATACAACATTATGAATAATTTTTTATTTGAAATATTTTAAACTAGGAACTTACATATAAGTCAACTGTTTTAGATTCAACATTGATATTTTTTTGTAATTGGTGATTTCTTACAATGACATTGAATTATCATTATCATTATATTTTAGTAGATCTAGTGTAAACAAATAACTACTTATATGAGTTTTAATGGTTGATATTTGATGAATGATAATAAAATGGTTGCGTTTTAAGTTTAATTATTTGGTAACTGAATTATTATTTAGAAACTTTTTTTTTAAATTTAGGTAGTCATAGAGGATATTATAGGTTGTTTTATGAAGATATGTTTGGAACACAAAATAATAACAGAGATAAAAGCAATGAAAATTGAGAATGGATAATGTATTATTTCTTTATGTGGAATTATATAATATATGGATTTAGAGAAGTGTAATTTTATCAAAATATGTTCTATTTGAATATATAATATAGAAGATAAGAGAATTATTTCATATTAGTTATGATTGAGATGTTAAGATAAAGAACAATAATAAAAATCACCCCTTTTTTCTCACTGATTATTATTTTTTGAATTCAACACATTTGTCATTTTATATCATTATAATCCTCTTGAAATTTTTTAATTAAATGTGAATTAGTGGATGTGGACCATGTTGAGAAGTGATATCTTTAAAAATATTTTAATCATATACACAATAATAATTTATTTATTGAATAATCAATAAAATATTCATATTGGAACCATTATGTAACACATTATGGGTTACCCAATAAAAAATTATGTATTCATACACTTTACTATTTTTTATTTCCAATATACTCACAATACATATTTTAGGTTTATTTATCTAAAAAATATAATGTTAATATTAATAAATCAATAAAATTAAATAGCCTAATTCAGACCCCCACCCCACATCATTGGTTAATCAATATAACCTCTTTATATAACATGTTGTATAAAAGTATTTTATTATTACCTTAATCAATATAGAGACTGATATATTTGTCGATAATTTTGGAATTTAAAAGGTAGTACCCTTATTTTATGGGTTAAATTATTTTTAAAAATAATAATAAGTGATCACATTTACGATCCCTTATAATATATATACAATCTGTAGGAATATATGTAATTGAAGTATGTGATTATTTTAAAAGATCTATCATAGAAGCTGATTAGAAGTTCATCAATAATGATGATAATGCTAAAAATTTCATATCAATTGAATTATTTAATTAAATTTATATAGAGATGCAGGATTTTACAAAATCCAAAAGGATATTAGGATAAAAATTATATCATAAATGAAATTTACATAAAAGTGAATGAAGTAAAATGTGGTTTTTTGTTATAATTTTTATGATTATAAGTTGTGTATTAATATAAATATTGATTTTTAATATGATTATATTTATAAATTTTTCAGTGAACTACATGGAATTGGTCATGATATTATTATTAAAAATATTTTAAAGAATAATATATTGTGACTTTCACAAATTTGAAATCCAAATACGATAGTAATAAAATTATTTATTCTTTTACAATTATCCATTTTCTTATTATAATGTATTCAGGTAAATTATGATATTCTATTGAATACATATTTACCCTTAAAAAAATTCTATTAAAAATATTATCTTCATTGTATTTGAGAAGTAAGAGGTTTATGAGTTTGAAAATGATGATGATGTGACTAATGAGTTTTCGTCATTTCTAGAAATAATATTTAGTAGTGGCATAGAATGATTTGAGGAAATATATATCCACTTTAGTTTTTTCATGGTATTATTAGACAAATTAATTCTATTTATCTAAAAATAACAGATAAAGTATAGAGTTAGATTCAATTCGAACCAAAATAAATTAATAACTTAATTCTTATATGAAAGTAAAATTTATATAGTGAAATCAAAATATATTTTTAAAGGATGGAATAAATAAGAAAAGAGGAAGATATTCTCCTGAAATATTTGTTAGATGGCATCGATAATGAGCATATCATAGATAAATAATATACATTTTTGTAATAAATTTAAAATTTTAAAAAATAAGGTTATTTAAAATGGTAAACTATAATACCTTATAGATTTCAATGTGAAATCTATATAAGATATGATTTACAGAATAAAGATAGAGTAGAAAAATGATATTTTTGTTTTTATTAATATTTATATCATGGGTAATGTTATTAAACTTAAAAAAACATGATGTTGAATATGTATCTTTTATAAATAAACTGGAAGAAAAGATTAAACTGAATTATTTAAATATTATATTTTTGTTTGTTTATTTCATTTTTGAATCACTGAAGGAATGTGAGGATAAAGTTATAGAACATTATAAGAACGAGTCTTTGCAGTAAAACCCTTTTCAATGGATTTAAAAAGTCTTTGTTATGATTTCCATTCATAAAAAACTAGCTCATATAATATGGAGATTAAATGAGTTAATAATGAAGGATAATTTTAGAAACTATAAATAATTTACAAATGATCATGGTGGTATTCAAAAGAATAATACATATGGATAATTGGAAATAATATGATATTTTTATTATATAATTGTCAATTATATGGTATTATTGGTCCCACTACATCCAATTACCATAATTAAAAAATATAATTTCATATAAAAAGAATTATAAGTCAATAAAATATAAATTTTATTAAAATATATGTTTAATTCTCTAGAAACAAATTATATCTATTTCATGTGTTTGTGAAAATGATGAGACATCATCAGAACTAAAAAAAATTTGGAATAAATTTGATAAAAGGATGATGTTTTAGAGGATAATTATTGATCAAATAATATTAAAATTACTAAATAATAGTACTCCGGAAACATGAACTAATTAGGTACCATGGTAAGCTGATAATTGAGCGGGTTCTGACATGCTTGATGGGTGTTCCTGATCCAGACAAGTTGGCTACAAGAAACTGAAATCATAAAACCTGAAATTGGGAATAAATTATCGACAAAAACAACATATTAAAAATAAAGAAGTCAGTATGAAAAAATGAAAAACTCCACAATGATAAGTGTACTAGAAGATAAATTGGGTTAAAGAGCCCAAAGTATCGGAATACAGGAAAAACAACAAACATCCCAACAATCTAAGCGACACCAATCACATGGATCAACAAAAAAACAACTTCCATGTGAATCCTTTGCATTTTAGGGACATGAAGGAGATAATATAAAAATTCCCAATGGCACAGATAGGGTGTCTTCTAAAATCCATGTAGGGTCTCACTGATGATTCCATAAGAATATGCCAACGTTAAGTTATGAAAATAATTAATTCAATTTTAAATAAATAGTTATGAGAGATTAATTATTTTTTTTAAAAAAAATCCTGATATACATTTCAAGATATGTGAATACTTTAAATGAAATAATTAATAAAAATTTTATATAAAATAGTTTATATAAATTAGAAAGGCATGTGTGAAAAAAATTACAAACAATGAGATATATTAGAAATATATAAAACAAGAAACAAGGTCATATTCCAAGATGTATGATTGTTTCATGTTATGGGATCCAAATATATAAGAAAATGATAATATAAATTTGGACACACTTCCCTCTAACGAAATCCATAAAAGTCAAACCAATATTCCATAAGAGATAAGATCTGCTAAAATTTTTATGTTAGAGTTGTAATGCATCAATCCAATGATAAATAATTCATGCTATATAATGTATGACCCTTTATATAAACTAACTACATGAGAATTCATGTAATCAAATAAAATTATGTAATGACTCTGAAATTTGAAGGAAATTTTTTTCTAAATTTCTTTGGAATTTTTCTAGACTGTGGATTCTGACGACACCTTATTCCGATGCCCAATGTTCCGGGAATCAATTTCTGATGTTTATTTCGGGTACGTTCAGCGAACGAACGAGTGGGTTTTTCTATCATTTAAACTAGTGCTCGGAATTGAAACCTGAGGGCTCTGATGAAATAGCAGCACATGTAATTGCTTAGGAGAACCTTTTCCAATGGTGCATTTTCTCGGGATAAGTTGTTAATAAATGTGGTTTTAGTGAGGAATAAAATAAAATTATATTACAATTTTATTTCTTTTTCTCTATGTAGTTATATCTTAAGTAAGGGAGTTAGGGTGGAGCCACTTGTTGTTAACTAACCTTGAGAGGATAAAGGTGGGGTGGGGACCACACAAGCCCAACCCCTCAAATTCCTAACTCCTCAAAACCCACCACTTATGTTGTATAACTCATGAACTCCTCCTTTAATGTTGTGGCAGTCCCCACAGGGTAACACATGTGCTTTCCAGTGTGTTTTGTCCACACTCACACACACCCGGAGAAACATCCCTGGAGGTCACCCATCGTGATCACTACTCCAGACCAAGCATGTTTAACTGTGGAGTACTAATAAGGTAGGCTTCCGAAAAGGAAGGTTCACCTTGTCGACATGAGACATATCATGTAGTCATTTAACCCTTTATCATTTTTGGATGTTAAAAAGATTCACATTCCTTTTCAGGAGCCTACATTATTAGAACTCCACAGTTAAGCATGCTTGGCCTGGAGTCGTGATCACGATGGGTGACCTCCTGGAATGTTTCTCAGGGTGTGTGTGAGTGAGGACAAAATACACTGGAAAGGAAATGTGTTGGCATGTGGGGACTATCACAACATTAAAGGAGTAGTTCATGAGTTATACAACATATGTGGGGGGTTTTGAGGAGTTAGGAATGTGAGGGGTTGAGCTCGTGTGGGCCCCACCCCACCTTTATCCTCTCAAGGTTAGTTAACAACAAGTGGGTCCCACCCCAACTCCCTTACATAGGATATAACTACTTAAAGAAAAAGAAATAAAATTGTCATATAATATTATTTTATTCCTCACTAAAACCACATTTTTTAACAACTCCTCGCGAGCAAACGCGCCTTCAGAAAAGGTGCTCCTAATCAATTACCGGCGCTGCGGTTTCATCGGTGCCCTTAGATTTCAATTCCGAGCACCAGTTTAAAAGTTATAAAAACCCGCTCTTTCGTTCACTGAACGTACCCGAACTAAACTTCTTAAATTGATTCCGGGCACACCGGGCCTCGGAATCAGGATCCTTTAGAATCCACAGTCTCGAAAAATTTCCAAAAAAATTAAGAAAAATATTTCATTGAAATTTACTGGTCTTTACATTACTCACACCTCAGGGATTTACATCCCCGTATGGATATAACACAAACTATGGAAACTAATGTGGTACTGAGCACGCAAGTGAGCCTTCCGCTCCCACGTTCTCTCCTAGAGGTTCCCATGCTTCCAGTGAAAGCGCACCTGAGAAATCGACCATCTACATAGGACCCACTCCTATCGATCCTCGTTCTCCACTAGAAACTCTGTGAATGTCTCCCCATCATCAATTTCCAACTCCCTACGGTCGATGATGTGTGAAGGGTAATGCACATATTTCCTTAGCTAAGATACGTGGATGATATCATGCACTCGGTGCATCTGAGGTGGAATGGTCAAGCGGTAAACCACCTTGCCTACCCTGCTGCGGACCTAGAAAGGTCCGTTGAACCTCAGATATAACTCACCGCCACGGCCACATCTCTGTAAACCTCGTCAAGGTGAGACCCATATAAGAATATGGTCTCCATACTCGAACTCTAGATGCCTCCATTTTCTGATTAGAACTGAAACTTAAAACACCTACAGCCATGAGGGTAAGGTTGTCCAACCCAAGAGTGATCGGATACACCCTCCTAAGCATGAGTTTATCCGGTTCTTCCTGGGGTTTCCTTTGCGTCGACCAAAGAAAACCCATCTCGACGTTGTAGATAGACCACAAACTTTTTTCCTAATACTGTAAATTTTTGTATGAACTATGATTGCCCAGTCCATACTCAAACTAACGTCGTAAGGACTCGATGCTGCCACCAAGAGGTTCCAACCGAAACTCTCGCCTCAAGGGACAGATCACACCATCAGCGTAAGTGTGATTATTGAGTTTCCTCCCAATGGTATCTCCAGACGTGAGGGTTAAGTCAACAGCTTAACCAGAAACTCTAGGTCTGGGACAAGATTTGTGGAAGGAAGGAATGATTCATATCAATGTCTGTTGTTACAGAAGCTAGTAGTAGACACAGACCGTACCTCAAATCATCCCTAGAGCCTTTCAGTCGCACTCCTTGACCGCAAGCAGCTAATCTCTTCCCCTGCCCCCCTGCTCCCTGAGCCTGGGGGGGGGACTACAAAGGCGGGTGGTTGTAACATGTCGAAAAGTACACCACCTCATGCTGCTCTCCTCGCTCTTCTTCCATGTCTCCTGCTCTACAGATTCATCAATCCTTAACATTTCTTCTTCTACTTGAAACATTTTACATGCCAAGTCTCCGAGACTGGCGTGATTTTCCTACTTTACCACTGCTAACCTTCAATGACTGCATCCAATCAGCAAAATAATTCTCAAACACAAAAATTATTTCTAGCACCCTAGCATAAGTAGGTATGTAGAGAGAGAAGGTGTTGTCTCGGATGTCCTTAAATATACCTCGCTCTGATGTTCGAGCCATAAAGCACCGATCACATCGTATTAATCGAGTACCAGGAATGGTTTGGTATGCACCGATGAATTCTGAAATACCAACATGTCGTCCTGCCAAAGCTGTATAACCTATAGAAAAATCTCAGCCACCTCCTCAAACTAGTCCTCCGCCGCCTGTGAGTCGGGATCGCCTCAGAACTTGAGGGTATCTGAATTTGGAACACGTGTAAGGCAGTAAGGCTACATGTGTCACCTACTGGTATCACCGGTTGTAACTATTGACCAAAAGGTAGTGATGTACAGCTGACACCCTACCCAAAGGCACTAGCTCAGGAATTTGTCCACATACCGAAGCCTCATCACTATGCAGACCATCCTCATGGTCACTCACTAGAAAACACTAGTATCCAAGTCCACCATCCACTCTACTAATGTCTCAGCTAGGCGGAGAACTCTAGAAATCACCTCTAGCTAGTCATCTGCTGTCTGGAAATCTGTCTCACCTCTTAACCTCGGAGGCCTCTGCTGCTGGAACTCGTGAAACACACTCTGTCGGTGTGCATGGTTTTCTTGTATGGATGGTGGAATCTACTGCCCAATAGGTGGTGGTTCTCCTGGTACACCACCCGAGGGTTCCAACATAGTAAAAAGGGACCTACACCAGAGCCTCATCGCTCGGTGGGCCATTATCATGTACTATCTCAGAACTCTAACTAACTGTCAGCGTGGAGACATCCTGAACAGATGCGACACGGTTAACGTTTTATACCTAGTGAGCTGACCTGTTTTGAGATGACTTTAAAACTTTTGGAAACACACACACAATCAGTGTTTTCGTGCACAACGTCAGAAATTAGTAGTCAGGGTCCTGGTGTATGGATACGTTGGTGACCGCACCAACACAAGACTCCCTGAACAGAAGACCACACTCAGTAACATTAACACTATTGCTTCACAGAATGAAAATATCTGAGTTATATGTTCTGCGGTAGAACCGACTCATGTGATACCAATTTGTCACAATCCATCCTTGGGGCCCAAGCCTAGACTACCCCAAGCACGCCTTCCATAGGCCAGGGGCTGTCGACTAGCACCTAAGGCATACATCCTAGTAACTGGGAATGTATTTCCTTTATAAATGTAAACAAAACACCACAAAGTACAAGCGGAAGTAATAAACTAAGTACAAAAGAAAGTGCTGAAAAGTAAATGGGCCAGGATACAAACCCAACTAAAAAGTAAAACTACAACTGTTGTACTTCCGTTCAGTTGTAGCTGTACTTTTCATTTGGGTTTGTATCCTGGCCCATTTATTTTTCGGAAATTTCTATTGTACATAGTGTATTACTTCCACTTTTACTCTGTGGAGTTTTGTTTACTTTTATAAAGGCAATGCCTTCCTAGTTATCAGGATCTACGCCTTTGGTGCTAGTCGCCAGCCCCTGGCATTTGGAAGGCAGGCTTGGGGTAGTTACGGTACGGGCCCTGAGGACAGGTGGTGACAAATAAAATGTTAGAAAATTTATTTCAATACCCCTTAAAATTAAATTAATCCCATTCTCACATTTAAAATATGTATATTTTTTTATTCCAAAACAAAAATAGTTTTTTAATAAAATCAATCTTTCTTCCTAGTAAAAACTACTAGCTCTCTATCAAAACCATTTTATTATATTTTATAATATACTAATTTAAAATAAATTCTATCAAATAATTTTCATAATTTAAATTGAATAGTTTAAATTTCACAAATTTCCATCAATTTAAAAACACATCACATTGGAATTGAAATGATGGTTTTCTTAAATTTATGCCAAACCTAATATAAACCTCTAATCCAAAGGAATGGTTTTTAATAAACCAATTTAAATAAAATTTTACTGAAATCATGAAATTGATTTAAAATGAAATAATTCAATTTAAATCAATTAGTTTTAAGTTAAACAAAATTGCCAATCATAACGAAATCGCTTAATTTTTTTTACTAAAACACAATGACCACAAACCCCCCCCCCAAAGATAGAATATGTAGAATATGTTGGAACTCAATATAGATTGTTTCTTTAAATACATAAAGATTAAATCCATGAACCCTAATAAGATATAACAAACATAGTGGATTATAAGTGAAAGAGACAGAGACATAGGGTGATTTCATACCTTGAGAGTCACACTAAAACCACAATAATTATAAGTGGATGACAGAAATTACATTGGTTTTTTTGATGACTCAAAAATATCCTGGGGATGGATCATTGGTCGAAATGATGGAAGAATAAAAAATAAAAATAATATTTTCTTCTAAAATACCTCTTTAGAAAAAATCTTTGGAAATTACACTACATATATCCCAATTACGTACCATGAAGTTGAAAAATCCAAAAATCAATGAATAAACCACATTTCTATTATTTATAACATATTTAAAATTAATTTATAGTTTTTTATGTTTTCTGAAAATATTTCATGGCATGTAAATCCCTATATGATTTTAGAACCAACGTTTTTTTTGGTTAAAAGATCAACATGTCCCTAAAATCACCATTATATGTATCCTCTCAATTCCATCTCATCCATACCAAAATTAAGAAAATGTAAAACCACAATAAGGATTAATAAAGATGATTGAAAGTTAATTGGATGGTACAACCTCACCCCTATAAATGCATTATATCCCCATTAATCATGTCAAGAAGATTCCATATGGAAAAGATGAGGCCACTTCTCTCTCATCAATTTCTTGCACTCCCATTTTTGATGAGAATATAAACCATGATGATATACCATAAAAACCATAGGTATCTTCTATAGTGGAATAACAATAATGTTTTAAAATTTACCCACCTTCTCAAAAACATCAAAAGATAACACAAAACAAGATGAAATATTCCCTTTCCTCCCAAGACATCAATGACCCAACCAAGGTGAAAAATTCAAGAACAATTGGTCACTAACAAAAAATTCCAACGATCCATGATAATGAAAAATATAAGTTTTGAAATTTTTTTTTTCTGAACATTCTCTGATAAATAAATTGAATCTTTTAATTTTTTTCTATGGAACCGTGCTTTGTCCAACAAATGAAAATTCATGAATCACTACCTAAAAGAACAGATATCTAAAAGTATGACCATTAAAGGCAACAAAAGGATCCATTCGAATCCCAAAAATTTCACTATTGTTATAAGAACCCTAAACCGCTCCCATATGGTCACCCCATGCTCCAAAAATGTCACGAATTCAATTGGGGAGTATATCCTTGAGAATATATATAGATTTTTTGATTTAGACTTCCAAAAATGGATGGTATGTTGTGATAAATTACTCCTAATATACTAGTTCCTCATGAAGGTTTATC
The DNA here is from genome assembly GCA_963277665.1 of Viscum album. NCBI lineage: Eukaryota > Viridiplantae > Streptophyta > Magnoliopsida > Santalales > Viscaceae > Viscum > Viscum album. The sequence continues at coordinate 1,061,715,666 of OY728133.1, forward strand.
AATAAGTGATAATTAAATTGAGGATATCATTGAGAAACAATATTAGATGGACTTTTTTGAAGATAGACAATCACTTTAACATTGAGATTTTAAAACTCTTTAAAATTGGTTGTATCATGACTAGGTATAATGTGAGTTGATTTTGTGAGTAAATCAATCACAAACCATCACACATTATTCTTTATATGGGTACGATACCACCTAACCAAGAAGTACATTGAGATCTCATCCCACTTCCATGTTAGGAGTGGATGTGGCTGAAGATAACTCGAGGGTTTATGGTTCTCAAACATGACTCATAAAAAAGTATAATAAATAAATACAAAATCATAAATGAACAATATCATACATAGCCACCAATATTATTTATGGATGTCATAGAACAAATTCATGATTCCTAGGTATACGACCTACTAGGAGTTATGGAAATACCCATATCCACCTTCCTTAGCACTAATTGAACAATAAGACAATTATGATATCATAGAATTCCCTTGGTAGTGGATGACCAATTTGGAACTATCTCCCAGCCATTAATAGATATTCAAATTATATATAACATATCAAATAGGTTTCTTTTTCAAAAGGATCATCCCGAGAAGAGCATATGTGAGCTAAACACTATAAAAAGAAACCTCATCACTAGTTTTTAAAACTCATATATGAAACCTTAAAAAATGTCCAGGAATTACCACTAATTTGATGATTAATATCACTACATAGATTATATGTTTTCTTCATAACGAATTATCAATAAAATTCCTTTTCCCTATGATATAGTAGATGTATAAGTCAAATGATTGTAGGAATTCCACATAATTCTTAAGGGGGATATTCTAATATTTTTTTACAGAATTTTTAAATAAAGATCAAGTGGTATGAAATCATTGTAATCCTTTCTCCATAATGGTAATTCAAACAAGTCCTAAATGGTTTCATCGCATCTTCATATTCAAGGTCATGGGTTACGTAATTCATCTCGTTTTTTCAAATCGTCTGAGATCCTTAAGCAATAACATGATCAATATGCATTAATACGAAACCCCTAACCAACCCTAATGTATCATAGAAAAACATATATCCTACCTGGCATCTGGAATAGTAATCATTAGTGCATTATTCAATAGAAATTTATGATCATTAAAATAATTATGACATTTAAAATCAAATTACAACAATACTCCCTTCCAAGCGAGTGAACTCATCAAAGAATCCAACATTCAGAATTCTTTTATATGTAGATGATAATAAATAGTTGGAACTAAGAATCTCTAAATATTGAAAACATTTTGTGGTTTCTCCAATTTAATTACATAGATTAAGTTATCTTGATCAACTGAGATTCCATGTTCTGACATCACGTGTACGAATAATTTTAATTCGTTAATCAAAAAATAAAATATCAAAAGAATTGCATGAAGATAGTTATTTCTCAAAAATTCCATAACTTCTCTTAGAGGACACATATTATACTCATCATACATATAGTATACCATGATGTAATCCAGGAATACTACAATAATAGTTTCATGATGCTTATGGAAGATCATGATAATCAAATCAATAAAGTTTGAATCAACAATTGTAACACCAAAAGGCATGAAAATATACTCATATTTTATGTACCTGCCTTAGAAGAAGATTTTAGAATGTAATATTATTTTATTCTCCATAGATGGTAATAAGATCAATGATCATTATTCCAAAAACTCTTATCCTATTTCAACTATACAAACTGATTAGTAGTCATTGAAAAAAAGATTTATTCATTACAATATCAAAATTTCATTCTCGGTAATCCAATCAAAGATGAATTGAACTATCAAAATTCCTATTTAAGATAACTACCCATCCCAAGGTGATAAATTTGGGCATATAAAAACATTCTCAAGAATATCGTCCAACTAATCTTTTTTATCTTTCATTTCAACTTTCTTCATGGGATAATAATTAATTTTAAATGGTTATGTACTATGAACTATATTGATAGGGAAATGTAACTCCCTTATAGGTGTAAAAACATAAAATTCGAAAGTAAATTACTAGGAAACTCGATGAGAAGTTGAGGGAGTTCACCACTAAAATATTATTATTTTATATGAAAAATTACACATAGATTAATTTATCAAGATTAGGATAATATTTTCTTGGTCTACATGGTATTATGTATTATTCTACTTGAATGAATAAGAAAACCCCATCAGTTTCGATAATGGAGACCTATTGAAGATAAAAATCCATTTGGTATTTATTGTAAATGATCCAACACATCCTGAATATTACTTCAAGACGTATCATGACGATAAATATGATACTCCAAAAAAGTTCAATATCTGATAATGAAAACAACATTCATAACTACAGATTCCCTACTCTCTCTTCATTAGAATGAATGTAGTAATATCCATCACATATGATAAAATCATCATAGGAAGAATTAGCATATTGATACTGCACGGTGAAACAAATCAATGAGATCTGTTAGAATAAAATAAAGTTGTCACTAATGAAAACGCTGTAGTGATGGCACCCATCATGGTCGTTGAACCTATATTTACATCCTATAGAGACTATTCCACAATGTAAAGAATAATTGATCTAGATTTTAGAAAATAGGACCCATGTTTCCTTAACTAAACTGGTTTACTCACATTTTTATAATGTTTTTATAATCCCATTTTAATAAATGGAGTAGAATAAATATAGAAGAACTTTTATAGGTGACTTAGGAATACAATGTAACCCCATGCCATTTTTGTCTCAGTGAAACCCCTATTTGAGTTCCCAGATCATCCACACTCGTAAAAAGTCAATGTTCCCCTTCTAAGAACTATAGGAGTTCTAGTAAACAACTGCTACCAAGATCTATAATGAGAATCATAATTCTTTCTCTTTTCTTTAATGGAATTCACATTTCCATTAAGAGAAAAAGAAAATCCATTCAACCCTAACATTCAATCCATGTCCATTTCAACCATTGAGTGAATATATAATACATAAGTATGTAATAAAATATACATAAATAAATCTTATGAATGAATATAAGCTAGATATTTTATCTTGAACTATAATTTCCTCATATTCTCATTTGATACTATCTCGGGATGAAACTGAAAGATCTCTGGAAATCAGTTTTCATACTCCATAAGGGTCTTGTCAACATAATCATGTTGTCAGAACTCTATATCCTTGTAAAATAATGGAATTTATATATAACTAGTCAGTAAAAAGAGACTAGTATTCATTCCACTCGAATCCATCATATTTCTTCTCTATCACCATTATGTCCCTCCATATCCTTCTTAGTTCCAACAGTAATAATATAGAGAACCTCAACGTGATTTCCTCAGGTTTCTACATGAACCCAATAACACTCAATCTCTCTCATCCATTCTTCATCCTCTTGAGGTTATTTGGAGAAAATGAATGATGGTGGGTTATTTTGAATTAACTCTTATGAATGATCCCAGAAATCATTCCTTTTAGGTTCTATAGCTAGATCATGAATGGGGATTGCTGCTGGTTTATTTCCAATAGAATGGTTAGTACACATAATCACCTCAATGACAGTCGAGTACATGAGATGGTTTCCTCACAGCGTTTCATTGAGAAATTTTTCTTGGATATAATTTTCATGAATTTTAACAAGAATGATGCTACACAAAATCATTAGACAATATTGAAGTCGTCAGATTAAAACTCAAACACAGGAAAATGGGAAAATAATTCCAAAATTTAGTTAAAAAATATTTTTATTTCAATATATTCAATTAATAAGTAATGAAAAGTCTATAATTAATCCTCAATACATTCATCATAAATCACCCAATGAGACATATAGCTCATTTCAATGAGAGCTGGCTAGGATCTTCATTACAACTAGGTCCTATGATCTGACCAGATTACATAACTACATATAAAAATTAATAAAAGATGAAAATCATACCCCTTTAGTACCACTTTTTCACGAAGAAGCCTTGGTACCCTCGTGACCTGATAATTGAGTCATCTCTCACATTGACAGAAGGGATTTTTAAATCCCAACAGGTTGTCGAGAAGCACTTTACCTCATACAATATGAATGTGGGAACAAACTATCCAAAAAATTATGGAATAAAGATAAAAAAATCATTACTAGTACAATAATAACATCAAAGGTAAATGTTTACATGATGATAAAATTTCATAATCATCCCAAAGTACTAGAAAATAATGAAAAAACCCATGTCCTAGTGGACTCAACAACAGCATACCCAAGGATAATAAAAAATATCCACCTCAATGTGGATCTTTTATCTTGATGAAACCTAGAAGAATATAATATGAAAACACCTGACGACTTTGGTAAAGTGTGAGTTAAAATCCCAGTACAGTATCACAAAGGATTCAACAAGAAGATGTTGAAATTTAATTATCAAAATAAATTTTTAAATTTGAAAAGGGGAATAGATGTTAAAAATAATATTTTAATCCCATAATGACTTTTATTTTAGATTATTGAAATACAATAAACAAATGGATTAATAAATAATTTATATATAATAGTGTACATAAATTCCAAATACATGGGTAATATGATTTATAAACAATGTATTATATTTCAAATATAAACTACAAGAATCATTATCATCCTCCAATAAGTATATTATCTATATGATATGGGATATTCAAAAATTTATTATATAATAATGGAATGGTGCACACACATCTCTACATACTTTTCAAAGAAGACAAACCATCATCACTCTGCTAATAGGATCTTCAAATAAGTTTATGTTAGAGTTGTAAAGCGTTAATAAATTTCTATAGAATTCACATAATTGAACTTTTTTCATTATAATTAACTATATACCTTGGATTTCAGGTTCTTAATAAAATAAATTAATGGAAATTTATTTTAAGACATCTTATAATAAAATTCATCCCATTACCGTATTTCAAAAATTCAAATTCTCAATTTGAAGTCCTAATCAAGATTTTAATAATTTCATGACTTTTGAAATATAAAAATTATTGGTTCCCATCAATAGTTTTTATGCCATTTTATTAAATAATAATTTAAAACCAGTTTTATAAATTGAATTTCACAATTTATATTCAACAATTTAAATTTCACAATTTTCTATAAATATTACAAACACACACCAATTCATTGGAATTGGGGGATTTCCCAATGTTGTTCCAAACTAAAGACTATATTTTAAATCAACCAATTCGTAAAATTAAATTTTAATAAGGAAATGGAATTTAAATTAATTGATTTAATTTAAATCATGCATATTATGGTAAATAAAAATAGTCAATATTAATGGAACCATCATATAATGACCCATACTTTACATACATATATATTAGATCAAAACTGAAGAATATTATTTAAAAATTAAAATTAATCCATGATAAGACTATATATGTACAATGTCTTTAGAAACAATGAAACATAACAAACTCATTCAAAAGATATCTACAATGCCTGATACTTATTATTTAATAACTACTCCCACTTTTCAAATACCTTATATAATACGCATCTTCATGACCTGGAGAAAATAAACATAAGAATAGTTGAGCTCATATTCTTAGTAAGGATAAAAGGAATATGTCAATCATATCTTAATTTTAAAACAATTGGATATAACATTTTAAAATCATTTAATGCATTCAAAATATCATGATATCTTGCCATGGGATAAAAAATAAAAGTTCATAATAATTAATACATTTAATAACAAAAGTAATTAAATAAGACATGAGGTTTTTTGGCATACACATAATCATATAAAATAATTTCATATTATTCAATGCTAATTTTCAAGACCATTATAGAGATAAATGATTATTTGTTGAACTGAGATCAATCCTCATTATAGCCTTATATTACTTAACTGAGATCATTTCCCATTCCAATAAGGTCTATATCATGATTGATAAATCATTACCCAATGAATTAGAGGGATATAAAGGTACCACCAATCTTATAATTAAATCATTCACACTTGTGCCTCAAAAAATAAATCATTCATTATAGAATAAACAACAAACTAACATGGGTTTATTAAACATCATTCCATCATAAGAAAATCCATGTAAAACAAATTGATTTCATATATATCATTCCATCAATAATAAAAATCTAACAATAAGAATATTTGGCATATAATACAAGAATAATTACCCTATTAACACATTCTATCTTAGATGAGAAATTATATTAACAATTGAAATTAATTCTTGAGGAAAATATACTTTTTTCTTCAAAAAAATTTACTTTTTTTGAAATGCCACATAAATTTAAAAGAAAACAAATTAAATTAATATAAAATGAAATATTTTAAATGAATATTCATTTAAATATGGTGCTATCAAAATATATAAACATTTTATGTCATTTATGTCCAAAGAAAAAATTCTTCTCGTACATTTGTCGGATATGTAAAAAAGTAACACACATCAAAAATTGAAATATTATTCATTTCATAGTGTTTAATAAAAAATAACTAACAGTGTATAATTGAATTTAAACAATTTTATATGTATATAAATAATATTTTCAAATACATATTAGTTGACCATGTATATGGATGATAAATATACCATGGTAAATAATTATGTATAACGAATCTCATATAGTAATGAGATTGAAAAATTATCACTTAACATATATTCAATTTCCTTTTCCTATATCCAAACCTCTTGTATAATATTTATATTAGTTTCATTGACTTATTCTAGAATCATAGTAATTTTTAAGATATAATATTATCATATTTCTGTTAGTAACTCATCCATTGGTTTTAGATTCTTTATTTTCTTTAGTATGTTTTTTCATATAAGGTCTTATTCATCATATTAATTTATAGTTATATCATTGAAAAATTTTATTACATTAATATATATCTTATTTATTCATTAAGTTCATTTATATAATCATTATTTAATGAATATCATGTATCATAAATTGCATCACATCAGGGAGACCATTGGTCGTAAGTACAAACAAGCGACGATAACATTCCCCCTACTATTCAGTGGTGTTAAATTTGATGGTTTATAATGTTTAATAATAAATTTGAAGTTATATTTATCATAAATATTTTTTATTTCCATTATAATACTCATCCAGGTATGGTTGTGGGGAAAAACATATTATACCGCGGTGTGGAGATGGTAAGTCATACGTACGCACGCATGCAGATTTATTTTTTCATAGATGGATTGATGGTATAATATGGTCTTTTTATACACATAATAACTTATATTTAGACAATTGATATTTTATTTATTTCATTATAATGAAATAACTCATGAAGATGAAGTAGAATAAGAATGAAGTTTGAATCAATCGGTAGAGAGGATTACATTTTTTTAATGTGCTCACTCTAAGTATCCTCTTAAATTACTATAGTTGGTCTTTTAATAAGAACAAAACCAATAGAATATTATTATTATAGTTTATAATGAAATATTATAGTGGATATATGAGATCATAGGGTCATATAATTGTGGAGAAATGATGGAGGAGGTGTACTTTTATAATTGAGGTGAGGGACTCTCTTGGAAACTCCCAATCATATATTAATTTATAATAGTATCAAATCATGTCCAAAACCCACATAAATGTACCAATATCAAAGATGAGAAGATATAGGGTTGAAATATAATCAACCAATATATTTTGGAAAGGTATTTATGATTATTTAAACCTTATCATTTTAATTTACACTTTGTTATTCTGTTTTGTTTTTAACATAAGTAATAATATTTATATTTTAATATGGTAAAATATTTAATTATATGATGTAAATTAGACAATAACTAAATAACTTATAAAATTTTATACCACATCATAATTATTAAATATTTTCAAAATTTTTTTATGATATTTTCATATTTTAATAAAAAATTATTTTGATTATAAATCAATACTATAAATTTTGACACAATGTGATTCATTAATTTTTAAAAATATGAATTTTACAAGTTAACTTATAACCAACTGTTTTATTATATTACAAGAAGTTCAAGGTAAATTTTCAAATTCATTTGACATATTAAATAATAATAATATATTTATATTAATATGTTTAACAATTTTTGTTTGATATTTCTATTTATAATATAATTACTACAGATGTTTTTAATTAGTTAATATGCTTATTTGTGGAGTAAAAATTAAAAATCAAATATTAAGACAAATAATAATCCTATATATTTTAGAATAATACTTATAATAAAATATATATTCTGTAAAATCCAGCATTAAATATGTTATATGAATAAAAACATGAATGTGACCGCATTAACATCACATTAAATAAAATATTATTAGTGTCATAATCTATCCCACCTGGCTATAAATTGTCAATAACATGAAAAGATTATGATTATTGTTGATATATACTTTACAAATAAAATTTGGTCATTTTTATCTTTTTCTTAATAGTTATTATCATATTAATAAAAACTAATTTATTAATTATTCATCAATTATATAATTGATGCATCATCGATGTATAAGCCATTATGGTAGTTATTTATTTCTTAACAAATACACATTAATTTCCATGATATAGGAAAACATTTTATATTTATAATTGTTTTTTATAATCTAACTTTTCTTCCATATATTCTTACATTATAATTGATATAGTTATTAAAATTTATACGAGACATATTTAACATTTCATTAAAAAAAATAAATTAAAATCACTCATCTCATCCAATTAGATTCAAAAGGATACCATTTTGAAAAAATGATAATTTAGGTCGAAAAAAACTCATCCGATTATATTTGTATATGTTTTAATATAATTTTATAACATTATTTTTACACTTAATTACACGATTTAACTTTTTAAGATATTAATAAAATTACCAAAGTTACTATTTAAAATGCTCTAAAATAATATAAACCTATTTAAATTATTTGGACCCATTGATTATAAATATTGATTCAATTTTTCAATATTAAAATCACTATATTTTCTGTATTTAATTTAAAATTAATCTCATTGTCGAAATGACAAAATATGTTTTCAAATGTTAAAACATTACAAAAGATTTAAATGTTTTTTAATTTAAATTTAATATATAATTAATTTCAATGGCCTATATTATATTAATTGATAAATATATAATTGTTAATACATTTAAATCATTAAATTATATAATTTTCAAATATAATTTATTTAAAGAAATTGATTTAAATTGAAATTTTTTAAATTTGTACTATTCATCAAAAATTTATGGTTATTAAAAAAATATCAACATTTCATCCATAGTTAATTTTTATGTCACACTTACAAATAAAATTTTAATGTTATCATATAAGAATTATTAATATTTTAAATTTTTATATTAAAAAGGATTCCCCATTAAAATGGAGCAAAATTAGCCTTTTAAAAAATATATATATTTTTAATAAATTAGGGTTATTTCATACCATATGAAAAATATTTATATTAGATAAATAATTAAAATTATTTTATTTAGTAGATAAAATATATATTTTATTATTTTCATTTACTATTATATTTTCACTCAATCTATTCATAAAAAAATAAAAAATAATTGATTTATATTTTTCATAAATATTTTTTTGTTAGATAATTCACAATAAATTTAATTAATTTTCTATATTTATTCCTTCTAACCTAAAGACTATGTAATAAGGGTTATTTTTTACTAAGGTAATCTCATGGTTTCTTTAAAATCGCTATCAAATTTCATGAAATCTATTGAATTTTTAAAATAATTAAAAAAATATATTTCATAAAAACAGTCAGGTGTTACATTATTCCCCAATTAAAATTAATTTTACCCTGGAAAGTTCTCACTTAAATACAAATATAAGAGGCTACCTATGCATAGTCACATCCTTAGGTTCCCATGTAACTTCCTCAAATTGGTTGGTTCTCTATCAATCATTAACCAATTGAGTGGTCTTGTTTTGTATAACATTTTTTCTAAGATCTAGAATCTCTATTGGTTGTTCATTATAAGAAAGATATATCTTTTGTGGTAAAATTTTTTAGTTTAATAAATTTGAAGTATCAGGTATATACAATCTTGTGAGACATATATGTAACACATCATGAACTAGAAATCTATTTGGTTAAAGTCACAACTAGTCAACCACCTTACAAACACAATCAATAATTTATATGGACCAATATAACAAGTCATAACATTCCCTTCTTTCTAAATTTCATTACTCTGTTCCAGGGATATATTCATAGAAAAATCTTATCAACCACTTCAAAATCTAGTTCATTTAATTATTTGTATGTACTATAATTTTTTTTCAAATCTACGCTACTCTTAAGTTATGTTGAATAGATCTTTCCTTTTCTTAAATTTCATTAACAAGTTCAGATCCAAATAAGATTATTTCCCTAACATTTTCCCCACAGTATGGATGTTTTCACTTCATTGCATTGAAGGCTTCATAAGGATCCATATGAATGTCGAAGTGGAAGCTATTGTTGATGAATATTTCTACCAAAGGTATATTCTGATCCCAAAAACCTTTGAAATCAATAGAGTAGACTCTCAACATGTCTTATAGTGTTTGAATTTTCCTCCTAGACTGAACATTATTTAGAAGATGACAAACCATGAAGAAGCATAACTATGTATCCAGAGTCTATTGAATACTTCATTATAACATCGAGGAAATCATAAGATCCTAATCTAATATAATGGAAGGTAGTAATCCATGAAATCTTACCACATACAAAAAAAATTTCGAAGGCTGATTAAGACTGAAATTAACTCTAATAGAATTGAAGTGTGCCTACTCCCTAAGGTGATCAACTATTACCTATATAGAATTATGGACTTTAAATATTTTGGGGAGTCTAATGATAGTGACCATAGTGATTTTCCCATTTCCATTTTGGTGTGAATAATGGTTGTATCATACCCTTATATTTATGTCGCTCATCATTAACATTCTAAAAAAACACAAGTTGAGATACATATTTGGAAACATCTCTTTTCATTCTCTCCCGCCAGAAATGCCCTTTTAGGTCCACAAAAATCATGTTTCTTCCAGGATTAGTATATAATAAAGAACATTGATCTTCATCCAAAAAGTATTTTAATTCTATTATGGGAGGAATACAAACCCCATTCTTGAACCTTATTATTCCATCAAAATCAATACGGAAATCAGGAAAAATTCTCAATATTTTTTTTAGTTGTACATATTTCATCTGTGATACTTGAATCTTCACTTTTATAGATGGTTGATAATTCATTTGATAATTATAATTTTTAACCCAAGAATTTATAATTTAATGATACATCCTTTAAAAATATATAAATATTGAATCTTTTGAAATCCTCATCATGGATCTACTAGCATGGTCCCTAAGACTCAAAGAATCTTCCTTGTGGTTTGATTTTCCAATGTGGAATGGTATTGAGATGTTATAATGTTTAATCAAATAAACCGGTCTTATTTGATGAATGTTTATCTCTTTTGGGGGAAAATATACATAAAATATATAGTATCAGAATAAATATCACTCTATTCACCATAAATATAATACATCTATATCATTAGGTAAAATATTACTACATCTTACTCCAAATCATGTGTTGGGTATTTTTTTCATGGATTTTCCTTTTTCATGAGGAATAAACTATCACCATATCATTTATCATGAGAACAAAACCCATACCCTTCTTTGATGTGTCAATATAGATGAAAAACAATTCTCCACTACAAGGCAGTGTGAGCATGGGTGCACTTGCGAAACTTTTTTATAGCTCTTTGAAATTATCATCACATTCTTCCATCCACTATAACACAACACCTTCCTATATCAACATGGTGATTTGATTAGATAATAATGAAAATTCATTCAAAAAATTTCAATAATATCTAGAAAAACCAGGAAAACATTGGGACTCGGTTTCCACTGTTGGCCTTGCACAACTTCTCAAAATAATTTTTTTGGATACATAAATATCCCCTCTCTTGAGAATATGCGCCCCAAAAATGAGTCATTATAAACAAAAAATAATAGTTGGTATATTTTATATAAATTATATCCTTTCTCAAGGTCATCAGTACAATTATAAATTGATCTTTATAGTCATCCTTTCTCATCTAATAGACAAGAATATCGTCTATAAATACTACAAAAGAATTATCAACATTGTCTCTAAAGACTCTATTCATTATATCCTTGAAGATAGTGTGGAATCAGTCATACCAAAAGGCATCACTATAAATTCATAGTGTCTATACCTTGCACAAAATTCCATCATTGGTATATCCTTCTTCTTGAACCTTAATTGATGATATCCAAAACAATGATCAATATTGGAAAAGTATTGATCTCTGCATAGTTGGTCAAATAATCCACCAATGTGGGGAGGAGGATAATTTTATTGATAGTGATATTGTTATGTTCTTGAAAAACTATTGTGAGTTATATAGATTCATATTTCATATTAAAAAATAGAATAGTTTCTCCCCAAGGAGATTCACTAGGGTGTATGAATCCCTTGTCAAGATTATCTTTTACTTTCTTCATTAATTATTTCATCTCATTCTATTACATTGTATAAGGTGTGTTTGAAATTGGGTTTTCACTCGATATGTGTTATATTGAAAACACACCATCCAAATTTGGTGGAACACCTATAAATTCAATTGAAAAGATGAAAAAAATCCCATACAAAATTAATATTATTAATGGTGTGTTTCTCCCCATCCATTTCATAGCGATGAAATTCATTTATAAGAATAAAAACACAAAATATTGATGAAATTAGTACAATATAGTCTTATTCATCATTTCATAGAAAGATGGTAATATATTGATCTAGAACATAAAATTTATCCTCCATTTCATATAATAAGATACGAGATCCATAAAAAGAAAGCTAATCTATGCCTGGAATAACATAAAATTTCACTCTAATAAAGATCACATGATTTTAAAGAATAAAATTCCTACAAACTTAAATATGATATGAATTATAAATATTTTATGTAACCATTGTCCCATTAGAAGTTGTTATAGATAAATTGACATCTAATTATTCATGCAATAAAGAGATACCCTTTAGAAATTATTCAGAAATAAGAGAGTTCTTGGATGGAAAATTGAATAAAATATTTTCTACATTAGTGTGAATGGTATGTGTAAATTTAAGCACTAGAATATCATTATCCACATAACTAATAGGGATCAAATGTGACTTGAATTTATCTTTGGCCTTAAGAGTTTACTTTTTTTATCATCATCAATTACCCTAGGAATATGTAATGTATTTGAATAATGACCACTTTTTATTCACTTGTAATGTTGATGTTTAGGATTTTCATTTTATATAGCCTTTTCTTTTTTTGGATCATTAGACTTATTTCTTCCATTACTTCATAATAAACTTCCTGATCTTTTTCATTTATAAATTTTAACATTTTTTAGTCCCTTTTAGAAAATTTCTCCCATATTTCATTCAACACTATGAGATTAATTCCAAAATCATCACATTTTTAGTGTGATCATTATATTTTCCCATTAATTCCATTTTTCTCTTAATATAAAACCCATAGGAATGATGGGTTACTCTAATCTTCATCTAAACCTTGAGAGAATTTCTAATGATTTACTCACAGCTATTGAAGTCCATTATGGTTAATGCCCTTTAGAATCATGATTTTAAGCCACTGAAGAGTTGATCAATTTTACTCCGCGGTTAGATAATAATTCATGAAGTGTACCTTGTATGTCATGTAAAATTTTATTCATATGTACCAATAGATTCCAAATAATTTTTCAAAAACTCAACGAACTATTTCATCATCTTTGTGAGATGAATAATAGGAATGTACTTATTTAAAAATAAGTTCTTGACATTGTCACACTCCATTTCTTCATTTTGATCTATTTTCCTAATATTCAAGATAATATTCCACTATTAATCATCTTCACTATCCAAATGATAGAGTTCCGTGATGATAAAATCATGTTTTGAATACTTGTGAACTGAAAATATGTTATTGGGGGTACTAATCAATTTTTTCGATAGTAATTGATCATAAGACATGTTGAAAGAAGGTGGATGTTGCCTTAGGAAAGTCCCAACAAAATAATGCTCCCTATATTCATTATTATTTCATGCATGATTAGTTTCATGAGAATGTTGTGTGAGAATAGGAATAAGGTTTTTCATTCTATCACCCATAAGATTTGGTTGTTCTAGAGGATAATCATTGCATTTCCCTTCACATTCAGCATTGATGTGGTTTTTTGGAATCCATCCTTTTACAATAACCAAGGATCATAGTGTGACAAACACTAATAATAATAGAAAAAACACATATTGAAGAATAAAATTTCAACATACGAAATTTTTAGGTTTTACCCTAGGTTATTCGTGATCAGTTCCAAAACACTGGGATTGTAACATATTCAAAGATATATACGTATGTTTCTTGCTATGGTTTTCTCATCCTATTTTCTAAATGATAAGTATAAACTTCATATGATACCTACTATAACAACCCATAATTTAAAAACATAGATATTAACTAAAAATTGTATAATATTCAATAAATAATATATGAAACCCATGACATAAACATATTGGTATAATGACTTTAGAAACTAAGAAACATAAACAACTGGTTTATAAGACATCTAAATTCTCCACCACTAATTAATTCATAAATATTACCCTTTAAAACATATTTTACAAAATACCATTCATCATGACATAAGGAAGAGTTATATAATAATGGGTCATCATAGATTCTCAGTAAAGATAAATAAGGATATATTGATCTTATTAAAATCAGAACACAAAATAACATAACATTTTAAACTCTTATCCTATATATAAAAGACAATGATATCATGCCTTGGGTCAAATGATAAAAGTTCATAAGAAAAAATAAACATAATCCCAATATTGATAATATGAGAGACAAAATTTTATGTCATGCTCATAAACATATAAAATCATTTCATATTAGACAAGGCCTACTGGCCATGCCATCATAGCAGAATTTTTTTTATTTCTAATCCATTCTCAATCCTCGATCCAATGTTATATTACGGAATCAAGATCATTTATTGATCCATCAATATCTATCTCATGAGAAATAAATAGTTACACAATTAATTGGTGTGATATATAGTTTCAACCAATTTCATAATGAAATAAATGTTCTGTGTTCCACAAAAACATAAATCATTTATTATGGCATAACCCAAGGAATGAAATGGGCTTCTTAAATAATATTCTATCATATAATAATCCATGTTAAACAAATGGATTTAATAAATATAATTCCATCTATAAACACTATAATCCATAAGAATAATTAGTATGTAATTCTTGAAACATAACTGATTAAAAAATTCCATATTTTTTTGGAAAAAAACTTTTTTTGAACACTGGCAATTAATTCCGATGGAAGATATCCTTTCTTCTTCAAAATAACATTATTTTATTAAAATGCCGCACAAATGTAAAATAAATATTTTCATATAAAATAACCTTGATATATTGTAATGGAAAATTCTTGGAAATATAGTGTTATGTATATGTAAAAACCATTCACGTCATATAAGTTAAAAGAAATAATTTATCTATTATTTTGTTGGATAACTCAAAAATCACCATTAAAAGAAAAAAGACAAAAAATTACTTTCATACTATTTAAATAAAAATCACAAATTAGGTAAAATTTACTATAATCAATTGTAGAAGGATATAAAGCATTTTTAATACATATTTAGGAACAATTGGCATGGATGATAAATATGCCCTAGATTATACTTACGTATAAACAATATCACATAAAAATGAATTTGATAAATTATCAATTACCTTAGACCGAATATCCTTGGAATTTATACAACCCTCTAGTATAATGATTTCAATAATTTATTATAATTCTTATTTAATCATATATATTTTTATGATATAATATTATGATCCATTTTTTAGTAACTTGCCCTTTGGGTATTAACTTCTTTATTTTCATACACATGACTAGTTAGATAAGTTCATGTTCATTTTATTGGGATAGAGTCATATCATTTAAAAAATGATATTATTACAATATAAATATCATTTTTATTCATTAAATCCATTTATATATTCATTCTTTAATGATTATCATGTATAATGAATCACATCGAATCGTGGAGATGATAAGTCGTACGTATAGACGAGTGTCGATATCATTCCCATAATTATTGAATGGTATTTAATTTGAAGGTCTATAAGATTTCATAATGAATATAATGTTATAATATTTATATATACTTATTATTTATGTTATTTTACCCATCCATGTATGGTTTTGGTAAAACACAGTTTACAACACAATGTGGATATGGTAAGTAATACATATGCACGTGTGGAAGAAATGTAGAACCTCTAGAATGTTACTAAAAATCCTATAATAGAATATTTCATGTGATATCTAGGGATTAATTCTAAAATGTTGTGAAGAAATGAGGGAGGAGGTTCCAATTTATAGTTGACATGACAGGCAGTTTTAGAAACAACAAAAAATAATAATTTATAACAAAATCAAAACAAAATACAAAAACCCCCCAAATATTCCAACAAAAATATTAAGAGGATATAGTTTTTTAATCTCATAAAAAAATAAATTTTGGACCAATTTTTATAACAATTTTAACCTTATCATTTAAAATAACACATAGTTATTGTATCTAATTTTAAACTAGTGGAACAATATTTCCATTTTAAAATGGTGAAAACATTAAATTATTTAGGGGAAATTAAACTCTAAATAGATTACACCGAAAATATTATACCACATAATAATTATTACATATAATTTAAAATGTTAAATATTTTTAAAATAACTTAATAAATCATTATTTTGATAAGCAATCAATATTGTCAATTTTGACATTTTACTGTCTATTAATTTTAAAAAATATGAATAAATCAATTTAACGTTGAACAAACTTATTTAATATATTAATAATTGGTCAAGGTAAAAAATAAAATTAGTTGGAAATGATAATTAGTTAAAATTATTTTTATTTTATAAATTGTAAAAATATTTATTTATTATTTATCATAAAAAATAACATTTAGAACTGTTTTTTGTAATTTTTTAATACGATTATTTGTTTATTAAAAATAAAAAATAAAAAACTATGCATAAGTTAAATAATCTAGATTTCATAATAATACATATAAAAGAATTAATTTCTTTAAAATTCTATGTTAAAAATGATAAATTATTTAAAACATAAATTCGACAACTTTAACATCACATTAAATAAAATATTATTAGTGTCATAATATTTCTCATATTGTTCCAAATGGTCAATAAAAATACTCTTGGATAATTATGGTCATGATATACTTGAAAAATAATATTTGTTCACGTGTTTTTGTCTTTTCATGGTTATTATCATTTAAAATAATTAGTTTACTTATTTTTCATCAATTAAATAATGTTTGCATCATTATTGTATAAAATTTTAAGGTAATTATTTATTTCCTAAAAATTAAAAATAAATCACCATGATAAATGAAAATGTTTTATAATTAAAATTTTTATTTATAAATTAATTTATATATGATATATCTATATATTAAAAATGATCTATTTATTAATATTTTAGTGAGACATATTTAAATTTTTATTAAATAAATTAATTTATGTGTAGTAATCTCATCTAAGTGGATTCCAAAGGATACCATATAATCTCAAGTATTTTTTAGGTCAATAAAAACTCTTCCAATGGTATTATTACATGTTTTAGTGTAATTTTATAACATTTATTTTACCCTTAATTACCCTATTTTCCCTTATAATGTATTCATAAAAATTACCGAAGTACTATGAAAAATGCCCAAAAATAAAATAAATCTATTTAATGAATTTGAACATACTAATTAAAAATATCAAATTCATTTTAAAAAATTTAAAACATATTATTTTCATTAATAATAGTAAATTTATCTTGTTGTTGAAATTAGAAAATCTTTTTTAAATGTTTAAACATTACAAAAGAATGAAATTTTTTTAAATTTGAACACAAGTTAAAATTAATTCCAATGAGCTATATTATATTAAAATATAATCATATAATCTATTTATACTTTCATTCAATAAATAAACTAATTTAACCATATAAATTATTTGGACGTAAAATTCTATATTTTACTAAAATTTTATATATTTTTACTATTCATCAAAACATGAATGTTATATGAAAAATATCAAAAAACACATCCAAAGTAAATTTTTATATCTCAATTATAATAAATATATTTATGTGATCATATATAAGTTATAACTATGTCAAAAGTTTAATTTAAAACGTCTTCTACATTAAATGACGATAAAATTACCCTTTTGAATAATATAGGATCTTATATTCAAAAAGGGTTTATTCATACCCTATGAAAAAAATAGTTATTGGATTAATATAAAAAATAATTTATTAGATATATATATATATAATATATTCATTATTTTAATTTAATAATACAAATTAACTCAATTTATTCATACAAAAATACAAATATATATTTGAAATATATTTTTCATAAATAATAGGCAACTAAATAATTCACCATAAATTTTAAAAATATAGTTATATTTACTCTAGTTAACATAATATCTAGGTTATAATATTCATTTTATAATAAGGTCATTTTTGGTTCTTTTAAACATACAATTATGTGCCCTAAAAGATGTTGAAGAATCAAAATTATTTAATGAAAATATTTCTAATAATGTATCTAGGTGTTACACACTTACCTTTTCCTTGGATAAAAAACACTTACAATCAAATATTATAATAAGAATTATAGAACAGAATATCTTATAACACAATCTAGAGAAAAGATTTTACATCATAGATTTTAAATATATCAACCCCTTGATGATATTAAAATCTCTACTGAGGGAAAGAAGAAGAGGTTGATAGATATTGAGACCGCTTACCTGAAGAGTCACACTGCAACCATAATAATGTTCAGTGGTTAAAAGGGATTACCCATAAGAGTTTGAGGGATCCATAATCACATTTTTATGGATCTTGGGTTGAGAGTAAAGAAGTATAATGAATAATAAATTTAATTCCATCAAACCGTCTTGTTTAAAAAATAACTCTCTAGACATTACACATCGTGTAACCTAAAAACACATCATGCTATTGATAAATCCAAAAATCATTGAATAACCTATCACCTTTATTTAAATCTAATGTATCATTATATTATAATTTACATGTAATGTAACCATATTACAAGTCCATTAAATCCCCGGAAGAGAATAAAACCATCATATATAATGCTAAAAATCAATCAAGTCTCCAGATTCACCATAATATGTATGATCCATATCCTTTCACGACCTTACATAGATAATGAAAAGTTAAAACCATGATTTTTATTAAAAACATACCTCACAAGATTTTAATAGGATATTATAAATCTTAAATTTACGAAGTGTTTTCAATCAATTATTCCATGTAATATTAATATATTCAATAATGCAATTGGAAAGGTTAATAAAACATTGCATTTTTCATATGATAGTGATTTAAATAGTAATGGAACTATTAAACCTTATTAGATATAGACTTATTTTTAATTACATATGTTCAATATATTGATTTATATATTAAAATTTATTAATTTTTAGTCAGATTTGTAACATATTTTGAAGATACATTCAATCATAGAAGATGTAGTATCCAAAAAAGAAATTCAATTCTCTTATTAAATTTTTAACGAAAAGTGGAAGATCATATTTTGTAAGAAGAAAAAGGGAATACATTTCATATAACTTCTGTGGAAGAAAATATATTTTGGAAAAAAAATATAATGCTATAATGATGAAAAAATAATTGTGATTTTTCCCATATGATGGTTATTATCGGTATTCCAATTAAAATGAATGATTAAGAAAACATTATTGATTATTTTATACGAGTAATGGTATATCAAAATATATAAATGTATAAGAATAGATAAAAATAATGTTTTCTAAATTTGAGACACATTAATGTATGTGGATAAAATTTTTAATCCAAAACATATAATGAGTAGTGAAATATTTTCTTTGATCATTACTTTTGTAGGATGAGATGAAACAAAATTATTTAATCAGATTTGGATGTGTTGGATTGAATAATATTATATGAATCCATTGATGAAAATGAAAATAGATTAACATTGAATATTTTGAGATCAAAAAACTGAATAGAGTATAAATCCTATGAGTTTTAACAATACCTTGAGAAGCAAGGTATTAAAAAATTTATCTTTAGTTTCAACTACCCAACTCAATAGGATAGTTGAAAGAAGTAACATTATTGTTATCAATAGGGAAAACAGAGTACTGGTTGAAAGTGGAATCTCTCAAAATTATTGTAATGAATTATTATAAATCTCTCTATATACTCACATTTTATCAATAATATTTATAAATTTATGGAATATTTGATATTTTTT
This sequence comes from Viscum album, assembly GCA_963277665.1. Taxonomy (NCBI): domain Eukaryota; kingdom Viridiplantae; phylum Streptophyta; class Magnoliopsida; order Santalales; family Viscaceae; genus Viscum; species Viscum album. The sequence continues at coordinate 1,061,736,156 of OY728133.1, forward strand.
TTGTAAGGAATCTATAATTGAAACATAAATGACTATTCAAAACAAATTTGTTTTCTCAAAATTTGAAGGAAAATCATGTTATGTATTGGAATATTTTTTTTCTATTCATGACATAATAAAGAATATAATTATTTTAGTAAATGGATAAACATGATTTTTTAGGGTATTGATTTGATAGAGATTGAGCTTGAACCTATGAAAAGTATGTAAAAATGTTTCCTGATCAGGTTCAAGAAGTAGTTGGAGAGATATATGAATACGTAGTAGGATATCAAAATTTTCATATTGATAATGATCCAAATGTTGAATCAAAAATATTGAAAGGTAAAGAAGATAGTAAAATATTATCTCTATCAGGTTATAATAGTGCTCAAGTTGATATGATCAATATTAATAGGCATTTATATTCACTAATGACAATATGATGTTTTAATGGAATAAATAAAACTACACTATTATTAGACACGGAACAAACATCAATTGACGAATCAATAAATGTGAATCATGGGTAAAATCAACAAATGATTATTTGAATCAAATAAGAGATAAAAATCAATGCTGGATTGTTGATAGACTATAACATGACATTATGATTTCTACAAAATCGGGCCACAAAAGAATCATATTAAAAATGTAAGAGTACTCTAGGATAAAAAACATTTATATTTAAATATTATACACATCTTGAAGAATTTAATGTTGAAAAAACATTTAACAAATGGAATAAATGTATTATACAATACTCTTAAAAATATTTTTTCATATTTAGTTCACAATACTCCAAATTGATGTTAATGCATCACTAATTAATGTATACCACAATAAATAATTTTATATAGATCCTTTAGTTGTATATATTAATGGATATGATTAACTAATGGGTTATAGATTGGTATATTATTTTTTAACTCTAAATAAATATTACAGCACTTGATATGAATAAATATGTTCTTTTTTATGAACGATAGATTTAAAGAGAGGACGGATGAAAAAAAACATTTACTAGAAAATTATATAAAAATAGTTTATAATGATGTTGTATATAGATGACATCATATTCCATGGAACAATGTATTATTCTATTATAATAATTTATCAAATAATGAGTTTTAGAATTTAAATTTCACTGATTAAATAATTTTAAAATTCTATAGATTAGTAAATATATCAAATATTAGGTTATATTTTCTACAGAATGATAAAATATGAAAATAAAGTGTAGAATAAATTCATAAGGGAAGGGTTAAATGAAATTTAAACATTCAATGAATTCAGTAGTAAACCTGAAAATCTTGAGGATAGTGGTAATTATACGTAACACTGAATAAATGCATTATTAGAGTCACTAGTTTCCTTATAATGACCATGAATGAAAATATTTATTACACATTCTTTGTTTCATGTTTCAAGAGTCATCATAATAAAAAATATCTCCTATAATTAAAGAGAGTAATGAGGTATATTCACTGAACATTAAATTGCACTTTGATTTTGAAACTAGAAGTTGACATGGACTCATTATCCTAATATGATGTTTTTAGGGTAGCTGAATTATAGATAAAAAATATACAATTGGAAGAGATTTTAATACTATTTGAAATTGTGTTATTTTTATATTTAAGAATCATTATTTTATTTCATTGATAATAGTAGATGTAGAATGTATTTATGTTACCAATCCATATTCGCAGATTATAACTATTAACTAGTAATAGGATGTTCATGATGAAGTTGTGCAACAAATAATTATAATTTAATGTGACAACTAATATTTTATCAGTATATTAATAAATCTAGTAAATGAATATTTTATGAAGGAAATTAAGATGAATTTCAATTTAATATATCAGAATGTAGATAATTACATTGGGTAAATTGCATTATATAAACATAATATCAAATTGAATATATATTTTTATTCCACTGAATTATATTGTTTTTTAGAGGTATATGTTTAATATTATAAATTCTCAAATTACCTTTATATTTAAAGTATACAATTACCCATCTCCCTATTAATTTTAGTGTCATATTTGACAATATTTTATGATTATATAAAATTATGATTGTAGGGGTAATGAAGATAGAGGTAGGTAATACACATCAATACATATAATATGTAATGGTTTTGATCAATTTTATTAGACATGAATATTGAAATTAGTTATTTCTCATGTTTCCTAGAATGCAAATTCACATTTAATGGCTTATAAAATTAGTCAAATAATCCATTTATAGATTTATAATATTTTAAATTTTAAAAATGTATGAAGATGATAAAAAATGTAATAAATTAATCATTATAAATTTTTTTATAGGATTGAATAAGTTATTTAATATATAGGAAAATATTTATAGGTTAAAAATAACAAAAAAAATATGGATACTGATTATCCCATAGGATAATAATGATTTTTAAGACTTTAGAAAATATTAAAAAAATATTTGGGGAGTCAATGTCTAAGGGTGACTTGAATAAATTGATTTTTAAAAAACATAATTGGTTTTAATAAATAGATTGTACAAGAAAATATAGTCTTGGGAGTTTTACCACCACATGTTGTTATGCTTTATTGTTTTACAAAGAGTTTCTTTGGTAGGTTATTTATTCATTTTGATACTCTTGAGAAATGGAGAATGTTGTATTTGAATTTAAATTCCTGGAAATATAGGCATGAAATTAGAACCATATCCTATTAGGAATATAGTGCTCATGGAGTGGATAGGTATGAAATCATTAAAAACGGAGAAGTAATTTTATCTTATCATATTTTACTTTTTACTATTATTAATATTTTGGTTTCTCAAGAAAATAATTTAGTTACAGATGATTTTAATGATTTTTAATTTTTGAATTGAAGTATATCTCACACCACCTTTACCTTTCCATGGTATAAAGGTAAGTTATTCATGTTTAGGGATATCTTAACTTGTTGATATTTTCATCTTGAAGTCAGTGTCGGGATGCAGTATGATTGAAATTTGAGTATAATTGGAATTATTCCACATCATGATTCAAAATATGTGTCACAATGGTAATTTTATGAATTTCAATGTTCTTGAAATTTTATGTTGATCATTTCATGGGTCATAAACAACAAATAAATAAAATAGGATAACCTTCAAGTATTCTAATAGCAGAAAAATTAATATTAAGAACAAATTAATTACACCATGGTAAAAATTTATATGTCAACAATTATTATTATTATATAACTTAAAAAGTCCTATGACATATAACTAGCATTATATTGTGATATTTATTTATATTACTAGCCACATTCTTAATGAATTTAAAATATATTTTTTCATGAATGATAATCCAAATGTCAAATATTATATAATAGCATGGACACATTCATCCTATTCCATTATATTTTCATGAGTCCCAAAGGTAGAATGATTGAGTTTATAATAGTTTTTTATGTTATATAATATTTACTTATAAATTATGGTGTCACATTGCTACTGTAGTTATCATCATTCTAGAAATTCTAGATGTTATGGCAATTTATGTTAGCTATGTGATGATGATTAAATAATTGAGAGTGATACAACCTATGTGGACATTTTATGTTAGTTTTAGTTGGATGGAAAACCATTATTAATATGAATATTAAAAATCCTATTGTGTTGGTAATTTCATTGTGTCAGGGATTGGTGAGGCTAATCTAATGAGAGAGTTGTAAAATAATGATGAAATGGGTCTCCCTATCATGATCATCAGTATATTGGGCTAATATAGTGACATATTTATCCCAACACCCTGTTGGAGGTTGATGTAGAAGTTGAATGAGGTATACAAACTCATAAGACTCCAATGTGGAGTCGTTAATGGGTTCAAATTTGTGTCTCTTAAATTATTTCATTGTTAGTCCCTTGGACTTTATCATTTAATGGTGTTATTTAAGTCTATTGTGATGGGAAGGAATGTTGTATTTTGATAATGTATGTGTGATATATTCATTCACAAAAAAGAATTTTATGTTTCTTTTTTCTATGTGAAGTTCATTAATATATTATGTATAGGTTGAATGTATGTATATTATGGGTAAATACACTTTTCTGATGTCCATATAAGTGTAAAAAGAATATATTGCAGTGTAGAATGTAGGTAGTCCATGTCCGACATATATGTAAAAAAACTCAATCAGAACATTGTCCCAAATAGACTAGTATAACATTATTTAAAATATGAAATTTCATGAAGTTCCCTACTAACATATGTGTGTCACATTTAGTTTTTATTTTTTCATGTTTTTTTAACTCGATACAATCTAAAAATTCTAAAATTGTAAATAAATAAAAATATATAATATAATAGTGGTTTCAGATATCTTATGGAAAATATATATTCAACTAATTTTTTCAAAATATATTATAAATTTAATTAGGATATCTGAGTTTAAAATAATTAAAAACCAAATTAATATGATTTAAAATGGAATGTTTGTATGAGTGTTGTTTAAATATATTAGATATATTTTATAGTCTAATATTTTAATAAAAACTCTTTCAATTTCCCTCATTTGATTCTTTTTTCAATCCAACACACACTAGATAATTAAAAAATTCATATTCAATATATATTGGCCTTCTAATATTATTATGCTCCCTTCCCCATGCTCTAGAAAGAATATCACATCTCTCCATTAATTTTTTTTTCATTAATGATTTTTTAATTCCCTTATAAAGCTATGGGATTCAGTACCTACTACATTCTAAGGTAAATTTTGAGTTTATAATACATTTTATTTTTTTTGGGAAATTTTCTTGAACCCACTAATGGATGATAAATTAACCAATAAGGAATAATAATTAAAGAATTAGTGTTCATGAAATTTATTTGTCATAACATGTCATTTTCATTTCTAGTTATTATTATAAATCTTCTAAATAATAGAAATATTAAACATTATAAATTTTGTTGTAATAGTGATATGATGTTCATATAGAAAATGTTATGTATGAAACATTATATACTTTAGATTTTTAATCCGTCATAACATAGAGATAACTCTTTCATGTTGGGTCATAATGATGATTCAATAATTATTTATGTCAACCAATTTTTATTGAAACCTACTAATTTATAATGAAAAATGCATTGAACTATTCAATAGAAATAATATTATTTTTTTGATGGAATAACATCACATAGTTTGAAAAATGTTATATCCATAAATTAATTGAGTTTTTTGGGTATTTGATATGTGAATAATGTTATCATTGTCCTATATAATATAGATGTGTTCAAATTTTTTTATTTCTTATTTCATTATGGTTTTGGTGTTGATAACAGATCTAAATGTGCTATAAAATCCTAGTGTTGAATAGGGACATAATAAAGAAATTGATGATTGTTAACTAAAATATTATTAGGCTATATAGGAAAGAAATAAATAATTTGGCCTAGAATTTAATTTTTTTTTTGTAATTGAAATCATGTAGAAATTTTTAATATATGGTATAGAATATAATAGAGTCATATTAAGGGAAAATAATAGTTTTTTCTAATTAAATATGAGATTTTAAATGCTTATTTGATGAATACTTTTATATAATATGATATTGTCACAAACACCGTCAATCATACATCTAACCAGTTACCTAACCTGGTCAGTGATAAGGCCCTAGGGGTTTTCTTGATCCACTTGGGATGGAAACTAGTATCATGCATCATAATACCATAATGGGAAAATTTAACCACAAAAAATAATAAAAATAAAAACCACACCGACCTCACATCATTAAATAATAATAAAATAACATCAATAAATACATAAAAATGAACTAAATAAAAATGTATAAAAGGAACAAAATCATAAATAAAACCAAAACCGATCAAAAACCCTAGTAAATCCCCATGAGGCATATTTTTCACAAAAATCTAGAAGACCTACCACTCCATTTGAATACTTGAACAGAACTTGAACCTGAAAAATAGCTCAGGTATTCTAACCTTTAGTGGAATAATTTGGGTCTTAGAATAAATAGATTAATAGTTAATCACCATGTAATCAATGAAATTACATTCCCAAAATAGTCATTATATGCTAGTTTGAAATATAATTATAAAATATTTTTTTTACATGTTAAAAAAATTATATTATCCTTATAGAAATTACTTTTTTAAATAAAACATAGCTTCTTTTATATAAATATACGTTCATTTCAAATCCCCATTTAAAAAAAATTCTCCACGAATATAATCAAACTCATATAAAATAATCAAAAAATGATATAAAACTAATCAGGGAAATCTGAATTTTACAATAAATTACAAAAATAATTTTTATAACATCGGTAGAAACTAGCAGGGACTGTAACCAATGTAATATAAAATAAAATTGGAACATTAGGATATATAACCATAGAAATTTCCTAAAATAACCTAGAAGAAATCTCTATATGTAATTAGTTCAAACCCACCTTTTGAGGAATGGTGGAGCTCCATAGTCTATAACCAAACAGTTTTCACAAAACTAGCCTCACTAATTGAAAAGGCCACCTCGCATGTCTTATATCATGGTGGTACTAATCTGTCTAATGAGTATTAGAAATAAACTATACCTAAACTCTATTCATGCTACCTCGAAATAACATGATAATCATGTAATGGAGAATGAGGAGTTTCTAAATTTCATAGAATAAACCATGATGCACTGATTCAATCATGCATTCCTTGAACAAACCCCAACATGAAAATTTTAAAATCCCACTCAACATATGTATTCCCATTAGGGTATCTGTCACACATAAAAAGAATTATTTTTCCAACTATTCCAACATGTAACATATGTTTTAAAACCAGTTTCCAAAACATCACAATATATAATTCTTTCCTTGACATTTATATTCAAATTTCAATTTCCTAAACAATTTTCAAAACACAACGTGAAAACACAATTTATTATTTAATGGTACCAAACGAGCCTTCTGATTCATCTACTTACCTAATTACACTTCATGGTTCCAAATGGGATAAATTTCAGGAATACTATTTGAAAATCACATTTGAACCCATTTGGATACTACAGAAACATTTGGGAAACATTAAGGTTTTTGGAGAACCACATGAAAGGAGGAGGTATAATAAATAAAAGGACAAAAAAGATGTTTTTAGAAAATTTGAGAAATAAGGTGAACAACATTATGTAAATCTATCTTTTTTTCAGTCAATATGTTCACCTCGTGATCATATGAATATACCAACATCCAATGGAAAATCAATGGTAATCCACAAGAATGCTAAGTAAAAATTCAATGAATCACCATAATATTTTCCACGATTAACACAAACATTCACAAAAGAGATATAAATCACAACTAGTCACTATAACTAACCATAATACCCAATTGACAATGAAACACAAATTACCACAATTGAGTCTTTATCAAACACTATCCAAAGAACCCTATTTTATTTTTTATGACAAATTTACATTTCATTATTCCCATTTTCTACACACACACATATATATATATATATTTGTGAATAATAAAATAAAACAACTGAAAACACATTTTCAATATATTATTACATTAAAAACAACATAGTTCATTAAAAAAACACCACATTAGGCTAATATTTTTTTAGTTTTTTCGAAACAATCGATAATCAAATGGGATGTTTCATAAAGGAAATGGATGGAGGAACCTAATTCAACAAAATTAAAATGAAATAAATATTTAATATATATAATAAATAATCCCAAGATTTGATCTGAACACCCTACTTAAAAAGGAATCGACCAACATTATCTAACACTCATCCTAGGTTTGAGAAAAGAATAAATCCATTCCATGTAAGAAACATGATCCAAGGGAGGAATATGATAAGAGAAAGTAAAGAAATGAAAAAACAATAATAATTTATCTAGAAACTATATAGAGGAAACAATAGAAGAACGAGAGCCAATGGAAAAGGGGTTTGGATCCCTATCATGTAAAAATTCAACCATGGGGATGGAGGGTAATGTTGGGGTCAAAAAGAGGGATGAAAAAACATAATGATTCTTGTTATCCAAGAACTGGGTATGTCACATAGTATGGATACATGATTTAAAAAATTGTTCACCGATTTTGTACTCCATACTATAAAGAATTACCACCTTCAAGATCTAGAGACGTGATTTGGGAGACCGTTCACCATCATTCAAAATTTCTAGTATAACAATTACTAATGTTATCATACCATTATCTCCTAGTTTATCCTAACCAGGAAAAAGCTATGTAACATGTCCCTATAACCACCCATTATATGAATGGTTTATTTTTTTCCTCATATATTTTTATTCAAATCATGCACCAACCAATCCAAAAAAACCGTTCATGAAGAAACTAAGATAGAAATTCATTCAACCCAAACATGTCACCCTATTTACTCTTAACCTGTTCACACAAATTGTGAACAAATCCAAAACACAACTGAACATCCAAAACCATAAAAAAATCTCCCCAAAATCATAACCCGATCCTCATTCAAACGATCCAAAAATAATGAAAAAATAATAATAGATAAATTATGTTTATTCTATGACAACTATCCCCACAACCAAAAAATTATTACATTATAAAGTCACTAATCCAAACAAGTAGAAAAAATTGAAAAAAAATATAATTGAGTGAAAAAAAATCAAGACACCCATTATGACTTTTTAACTTCACACATCACACATGACAAGATCCAGTTAAAAACCCAAAATAAGGAGTAACAATTGGAATGAAAAAATGAATGGTTCCCCAAAAAACGTGAACTTACATTACAATAACACATACACTATGACTCCCAATATAAGAAAAATCAATAAAAAATTTGAAAATGAACCTTGAACTTAACAACAATTCATTATATCTTAAAAAATAAAAGAATATCAAATCAAAAACATTTCAAAATCTAAAAATGAAAGTGAACCTCAAAATTTCTCACCAAAAAAGAAAGAGAATACCATATCAATTTTGACATCCAAAAAGAACAACCATCCAAAAAAATGAATCCACCATTTTTTTTAAAAAAAAATCCTATATGCAAGAACAATGGATTCTCTAAAAAAGAAACAAAGACAATTCTAACTCCATCAATGAAGAATAAAGTTTTCCTGAAGTTTACTACACCCAACACTTATGGACTACATGAAAAGACTCATATATGAACATATGGATGTAACCCAAGTCCATTGAAGCATCTATTTCCCCTGAGTAATGAGATAAAAAACTCTGACCAAGAAATCTTCATAAATAAATAAAACTTTATGAACATCTAGAAAGGGACCCGAAATACCACACCATCAGAAATACATATGTGGAATAAGGTCTGATGGATTCTAATTATTGAACTGGACACACTAGATGTACATCACTGAATGGTTGGATGAAGGAGAAACTAATATTGAGGTATGTGACTACTTGGAAATAGGGCCCTTTAGCATACATCACACAATAGTGTGGGATCATTCATGATCATCAATAAAACATTGGATTGCAACTACCTATTAATACACCATGGGAACCACCTCATTTAGAAACCCATCATATACCATCTTCTCAAAAATACATAACTATATTAGAGGGAAAACTATATTATCTCCAAAGAATTCCATAGATGAAGATAGAATATTTAAGCTATTCAAATGTATATATTTGTTGATAAATGTGATCCATCTCCAAAATGTGATCAACCCAAGCCTTCACCATCTTCTGGGATTTCTGAACAACCAATAACTTTTCCACATTCCTTGCCTTCACTACCTCTAGTATTAACCATCAATTAAAACCGGTCTTTAACATATCGTAGGACATTCCATTTTCAAAAAATTTATGTAATATTAACTTCAGAAAATCCAATATAATACCTTAAAATTAAAAAATAATTGCATTCAATCTCATAGATTTAGGATATCACGAACAAAAAAAACCATCTACATTCTCATGACTTTCCACAACCCCTATTTGACAATGATCACTGTATAAATCCTATGAAAAAAGAGAAGAACTCAATTATTCTACCCAACTAAGGGGATCTACATGGAAAAATACTAGGATAATCTCACAAATAACTATTGGGATTATGCTGGGTCTAATAATATAATATTAAAAAAATCTAAAAACAAATAAATATCTAAAAATATCTCACAGCTCAAAAAATGAGATATCCCATGCTAAAACACCAATCATAAAATTCAAAACACCATAATTCAACACCAAAACCCTATTTTTAAAATCATAAATTCCACTAAAAACCAATTTCATTTTACAATACACTCACACAAACCAAAATCAATCCAATTAAAATCTCAAACCAAAGTCCTATTATGGAGAACAAGTGACTTTGAATAATGAAGACCCCCTACTAGAAAAGGGATCTTTTCCCACACATCTATACCCATGATTATGAAAAACCACGGGGATATATCATTTTTCATTTTCTATTCCTACGGTTTTAATAAAACTGTGGGAAACCAATCCCCAATTTCTTGAATACCATCACGCTCATCCTTCCTCTTCCATCACGGTCCTCCTCTCTTCTATCACTCTTCTCCTTACCCTCACTTCTATCACCGACTTCCATCGCGTTCTTCCTCACTTCCAAAACTCCCATCCCAATGCTCCCATCCCCTTCCACCTCCTCCCTTCCATCTGTCCTACGCCGCTCGGCCCTCTCCTCCCCTCACCGACCTCCACCTCCCGGTCATCCAACAACCATGTCCCGACTCTCTCCTCACCTCCATGGCCTCCGCCTTCGCTCCCGAACTCCCTCTCGGTATTCGCCTCAGCCTCAACGTCTGGGCCTCCGCCTCGCTACCCCCATCTACAATGAAATCCCACCTCTTATCTCCCTCAACTCCAAGCCATGATGTCTTCCTCAACATCCCCAAACCCCAGCAATGACCCGTCTCTACCTCCGCCTCCCTGCACCCAGCTCCAGCATCTAGGTATGAAATTTCTTCTCCATGTTTTTCCAGTGGTTGAGATCTCTTTCATTGAGTTGGTTTTTTGATATATAATCTCTCAAACTTATCCCATTATCTATATGATTTTCATGATAGACTTCAACTAATGTGTTTGATCAACAAGTGATCCTAGTGTGAGGTATGGTGTAAAAAGGTGCTGCTAGGGAGCATTAGGCCCCACTCTTTTTCAATTAGATGAGTGGATGAAGTAGAATTTTTGGTTGTTTGGTGTCATATCTTTCACGCTTTTTAGCCTCAATATTATTTTCTGATGTGTTGGAATCTGGTGGTTCATGAATTGAAATATATTCCTTTATAATTCTCATTATTTTGATCCCTAGAATTCAGCTATATTCCAAGAATTGTAGAGTTCTTAAGAATTATGGGGATGCATTCAAGGTATTCTTATAGGCTTATTACATTGAAATGGAAAGAAAACAACCCATTCATTCTAGATTATGTATTTAATCAAGACTATATCAAACTCTCTAATATTACATTTAGTTTAGTTTTGATTATGGTACTATTATTATCAATATAATTGTTTTTGAAGGTAATACTATTTATTTTCATCACTTTTACATCGTGGGTTTCCCCTTCACTTTTTCTCTCATGTATGTTATATTTATTTATCTCTAGATAATTAATGTATCTCCTACAAATGTTTCGAAGATATGATTCTATTATAGATTTTATATGATATTGTAACACCCCAGGTAAATAAAGAATACGACATTTTTGTATTTATCCATATTTGTGAATAAAATATTTAAATGACTTTAAAGGGGACGCTATGCTCGATGGCGTACCCAACACGCAACAACGAGTTTCTTGGAAATCTTACGTTGCACTCTAATAATAAAATAATATTATTTTAAATGGTAGTTAACATGTAGCCGTTGTAATGGCGGGAATGGATAGAAATAACTAAGATATGATTATATATGTTTTTATATGTTTTTACATTTATCCAATAAAGGATAGAGGCTTAAAATACGGAAAGAATTCAATTTTAGGCGTATATGCCCTAGTTTTCACTAAAGGTTCACTTATCATCTTTTGATGTTGAACGATAATTAAATATAGTTTTGTTCACTCTTAAACATTATTTTGGACCAAATACAACTCTTACTAAGAATCGGGACATCAAATTTTACTTTGTGTAATTTTTTGGTATCTTTCCGATAAGGTTCATTTTTTTCAATGAATAGTGTAAAATGTTGTATTTTAGTTCAAAACCACTTTTTAATCTAATTTATTTATATGATTAGATTATCTTTTGAATTGGTTTTAAAGTGAAATTAGGAAATATTTTTACCATTTAATCCAATAGTGGTGGTTGGAATTAATTTCACTTTGAAATCGGACTTAAACTGGTGTCAATCTTTTGATACTTATTGTTTTATAAAAACACGCTATTTGCTCTGACAGCGGGAATTAATTATTAAATTAATTAATGTGACTAATATGTTTTGAATTTTGTAAAACGGACTTCATTTTTGAATTCAGAATATCAAATATAGCTTAGGGTGAATTTTTGGTAATTTTCTGAAAAACTTCAATTTTTGATGAATAGTGAAACCACTAAGTGATAATCAAGCAAACTGATTTTTCAGTTAAATGAAAGTTTACCACTAATGTGTATTGAATTTTGAAAATCCGACATACATGGTTGTCATTAAGAAGTAAAATGTGGTTCAATGAGATTATAATAATTTTTTGGTGAATAGTAACTTATTAAGTTTTTAATCGCGATTAGTGATAATTAGTGTAGTTTAAGGTATAAATAATACTTTAAAAAAATTAAATGACCTAGACACATGTCACAACCCTATTGGTTGTGTCATGGCCGACCAAGACAAGCCATGGCCTAACTTGGGGACCCCATGGATCCACTTTTGTTGGGAAATAACATAAAATACTTTTTATTTAATGTTAAAGTGAAAATGACACTAACATAGTATGTTTTACTAAAACAATTTTTAAGTGGGGTTATACAAGTCCAAATTTTGATTATAAATAGTCATTGGAAAGATAAAAAGATTTCCTATATCATAGTATTTTTTTTATAATTTTTAGACATTAAAGAAATTAAATTATTTATGACATAATAATGATGCAGCGATGACATCATTATTTGACAATTTAATTAAAATGGAAAGATAATGAAAAATCTACAATATACACATGGACAAAACCAATTGGATGAGTGGATTTCGATGCCTTATCACCTTATCCACGAATTCTACCAATGTGGGACCCTTTAAAACCGAAAAGCATTTTCAAATAAAGTAATATTTCTTTGCTTTCCAAAAGTGCCCCTCCTCTTCTCTTATAAAAGGCCCCCACCTCCACCTTATTTCACACACTTCAAAAGCCTTTGGCTCGGCCAACCCCTGCCCATTTGCTCTCTCCACATCCCTCTCCTCATCCTAGAGGATTTACCTTGGGCAGAATCCTTTCAAAGGAAGACTTTAGGCTCAAATCAAAAAGAGTTACACTTTTAAAGGTAATTGTTTCTCTCATATTCATTTGTTTTATTTTGCTTCTCCAACCCCCTAATCTCTTTTTATTTACTTCTTTTGTAACAACAACAGTATCTTAAATATACTAGGATGTTGTTATAATATTTATTTGAGCTACACTCTCACACAACTACATCAAATGGTTAAAGAACATACGGTTTCCGTGGATGGTGAAATTCTGCCTCCCGAAACGATGATTGTTCAATACTCATTTAACACCTTCAAAGGTGGCCATTATGATGTCACTATTTTTATATATGATATATAGTATGTTTATGTTTTCCTTAAGATTCTGTTTTTTTTACATTTTGGTCAAACCTTTATGGTTCCCATTATGGGTAAACACGATATCTTCATTTAAGGAAGCGCGGACTACCGCCCCCTCAAAGTGATTTGATTCGTTAAATACCATATGTGGGACATATAAAGGATGGAACTATGATATTAAATATGATATTATACTGGAATTATAATATACCTTTATATCATTATTATTCCATTCTATAAAATACGAATAGAAATGAAAGTAGCGTTCATGCGTACGTACGGCTTACCGTCTCCATGAACGGTGCATTTCATTTCTTACCTCTAAATGATTATGTAATGTTATAAATGCATGAATGTACTGGATATATATGACATATATTATAACTACAACATGAATACAATTCTGGATATAATAAACATTTGGCCACATGAACAACATGTAATTGTAAGAAGTCCACTTTCGACTTAAGAACCAAATACCGACAAAATGAACATTATTAACTTAAATGATTACATAATGTTCACAACATGTCAATAATTGATATAAAAGGAATAATGAACTTGGAAAAGGTTCTTAAGAAAATAGAAATTAACTCAAGTTTATTATTCAGGACGTTAAAGAACGATCGAGTCAAGTCGGACCCGAGGTAAGGGATCCTGCAACTCTCTTTCTCTTTAAGTACACTCTTTTATGTCATTTATTTTAAGCTCATCTTTCTGATGATTGGGATGTTATTTTATATTAATCCTACTGTAATTTTTATGTTCGTGTGATGAGAGACCCTATTCTCTCTCATCAATCCATTTTGGAAGTTTTATGTGGCGCCGTTAGGCTGCCGAGTTCTCGTAAGGGATTTTTCATCTCACTTTTATTCTCATGAGATTTACGCTACTTTTGCCACAAATTTCATTGAGTGGTGTATGTACTGCCCATTATTCTACACTTTGTGTAAAATACTTTCGTTTATGAGTATTTACATCAATGATCTATTGTCCCTCTTTCATGGGGTGTATTTTTTTTGAAAGATACCCAAGTCGGTAAGGGAACCTTTCACCCCCCTCTTTTTAAAAGACTTCTTTTATTGGGTCTTTTAATTTACATATTGTTACATTGGGATATGTCTCATGTATCCTTAATGATGTAAATTTTGTGTCCAAGTGATGAGATACTCTTTTTATCTCTCATCAACTCATTTTGATGTGACGCCGTTAGGCTGTCAAGGGAACTTCTTAACCCAATTTCGATTTCTTTGGGTTCGACATGTAGTCATTGAATATGTCATCCATTCAATATGTGTGAATGACATTTTATTGTTTTACACTTAATATCCACTTATATTGGGTGTATTTATATTCTTCACACATATTTTTGAGATTGATTTGTCCTTAATTTAAGGATACCTTCTTTATAAGGGATTTCATCACATTTGACATTTCTATTGAGGGTTCATTGTTGTTATGCACCAATTCACTCTTATATGGTGTATATACTGTCCTTTGGAGTATTATATCATGAATCCATTTATTCTCATGATATTATAAAGTTCTGACTAAACTTTATTCCTCAATTATTGTATTCAAGTGTCTCTAATTTTGGTAAAACCCCTTTAACCAAAATATCATTTTAAATGTTTTAATTATTCGTTCTTATTAATATCCATGTTTTCAAAGTGGTTTTAAGGATTTATTTATATGGATATTAATGGTTTAAAATTTTAAAAGCTTCAAGGTGGTATGGGACACTTTGATTCAAAAATATCTTTATTAAATGTTTTAAATGGTTTTGGAAATGGTTTCTTTTTATATGGATTCATTATTTCAAAATACTAAAATGTTATGTTGTGTTTGAAATGTGGAAATGTTTTGTTTCCTTTATGAATATTTTATGTGATACGTGTATGTTATGGTTCTTGGGCATTGTTATGAAGAACGGGTGGTTCCGTGATAAACTAAGGGCGGGTGAGCCCGTTATAGCTCTCCAATGCATTGGGTAACGCGAAGGAGTGAAACGTTAAGGTTTCTCCGAAGAGATTTAGGGAATATACTGTGATGGGTATTCCAAACGTAACCAAGAGGGTTACTCCCTACGTAAGAATGTTATGAATGCCTCAAGTTACCTTTATGTCTTATGTTTTCTATGATTTATTCATGATTTGATATGCCTATGTTTTATGGGTAAAGTATGAACTCATTCTTATGTAAATGTGTACCCATGTTTCCTTTCCATATTTTTTCTATCCCTTACTGAGCTTTTTGTGCTCATCCCAAGTTTTTGAAATGTTTTTCACAGGTCAAGGGAAAGGTACATGATGTGATGATAGTGTCAAGGATGTGTCAAGAAAGAATCCGTGTTATATTTTAAATATGTTTCCGTTGATGGGAAGAATGAATACTGTCTTTTATGTAACCACTTTCTTTAAATGTGGAATGTAATGCAAGTTTCATGATCTAATTCTCTAAAACTCTATTCCTGAAAAGATCCTCAATGTGTAATCTTGTAATAACTCAAGATTAAGTAAGGTTTAAGGCTGGGGCCTTATAGTTGGTATCAAAGGTCGGTTTAGATAACTTTAGAGGTTAGGGTATTCCTTAAGCATAAGTGACATTACCATAATGGTTAGGATTTCAGAAAGAGTCCTAGTTTTAGATAAAGTGAATGAGTAAGTGTATATTAGTGTTTATCTTCCTCATTATTACATGATGGTTTTGTTGATATACTCACACTGACCTTTTTGGTTTTAGTAAATGGCTGGATCTAGCAGGCACCAAAGTAACAGTGGATGTGAAGGAAATTGTGATAGTATTTTGAGCAAGCAACTGAATGATATGGGAGCTGCAATGAGAACTCTTCTGATTATCCTCAACCAACTATCTGGAGTCATGATTGACCACCTAAACCTTGGAGTTTTCTCTAAGGCATCAAATATGCAAGAAACAAATCCCTACGGAAGTGCAGGTAATAATCATAAAGGTATGTGTGTTCAAAAACCTATGTGTCAAAGATGTGGAAAGAAACACCTAGGAAAATGTTTCAAAGGGACAGAAATATGCTATAGATGTGGAAATGAAGGTCATAAATCAAGAACTTGTCATGGAAAAAGGAAGCATCCAGTTGACTCGAGGAAAGGGAAAGAAGTTCTTTCTGAGGGATCAATTGAATGTTTTAAATGTGGTGTGCATGGTCATTATGCAAACACATGTTCTATGAAGAAGTATCGTGAATGGGGTCACCAAGAGCGTACAAATGTTCGTTTACCAATACCTAATGAGGATGAAGAAACTGACAATGACCAATCAAAGGTATGTACTATTTCATGACTGTTGTTTTCCTATTTTGAAATCATAGGATATGATTCATGATTTTGTTTGTAGGAAAGAGGTATTTCGGAATAGGTTGGAAAGGAATGGATAATGGATCATGAAGAATGTTGAATGAGTAAGATGTCAACATATAAGGGCTTCAAGAGTTATGGTGAAATTCTTAAGAGTATTATGTCTCTTTTGATGATGGGGTTACATTAGAAGACTTTTTATATTATGTGTAACCCTGATGATTAATATAGGCAAATTTTATCCAAGGAATAGTTACCTTTTCTTTTGTGGACATAGTTATAAAGAACCACTTGGGTTTATATGATCCTTACTTTTGAGGTAATTATGGGTTACTAAAGGTTATGATTGAAGTGGAGGGCATGAGATGAAATTGAGGTTAAAATGTGTTATGATTATTTTGAAGATTTTATCTCGTTTTGGGGAATGTTTTAAGAATTATATAGTTTTGGAAAAAGGACAACACGCAGACCGTGTGACATCCCGTCGCGTCGGACAAAGCTGCGGGAATCGAACCCACAACCAAAGTGCGACTGGTATTTATCGCCTACCACTGGACTACGTGAAGTCCCTGGTTAGTTTGACTGATTCTTTTGGTTATATGATTTTATGAATTAAGAGTAAGTTGATTTTGGGTTATTTATTAAAATGATTACCCTATCATGGAGGATATGTGATTGGGATAATTACTTTTCAATGCGTGACTTTAGGAGCAACTGATGTTGTTTGGAGATAAATGTTACGATTTAACTTGGAAGACTATGTGACTAAATCTTTCAAATATTTGGGTTTCGATCTTATATTGGTTTACTTTGAAGAATTTTATGGACAAATTGTTTATCGAATGATCCTTGTTGAACATTGGGTTTTGTTTGACAAATTTTGGATGTTAAGAATAGATTTTATTTTTATAAAGGGTTATCCTTTTCTGGATTATCCGATCTTGTACTAGCCTTTTTGGTTTTGTTTTTGGATAAAGTCTAAAGACATGGGAAGTATATAGCTCTCTTTTGTGGATTAGGTGATTCTCTAGAAGTTGATTATGGTACTCTGAATGCGAACAAGTCTCCCTAAATACTCGTCTTTTGAAAAAAATATGAGTTTGATTAAGGAATCTAGTAAAAGTTGAAGGTCAACATGATAAGTGATTATGTTTCCTTATGAATAAAATTCCTCAATAAAATGTAACATAAAACAAAAATGTTGTCTATTAACTTTTTCTACTAGGTAATCGAATACCGTTTAACCCATCACAAGTTTGTGATTTTCTCGTGGTTAACTTTCTCCTAAACATGTTTTCTAACACTCTCCATCAGAACATGACCCTTTGTTTTTTCCTCCATGTCCATATTTTCATACTTGGAGTCCTAGTATGGGTTAACTCGGGTGACCTTTGTACTTATCTTTCTTTATTTTAAAGTGATTGTTTTACCAACTCTTGTTCCGATGTGGGACTTCCAAGGATGTTTCCAAGTCCAATTTTAAAATTGCGCGGACGCAATTCCCAAAAGGGGGGAAGGATGTAACACCCCAGGTAAATAAAGAATACGACATTTTTGTATTTATCCATATTTGTGAATAAAATATTTAAATGACTTTAAAGGGGACGCTATGCTCGATGGCGTACCAAACACGCAACAACGAGTTTCTTGGAAATCTTACGTTGCACTCTAATAATAAAATAATATTATTTTAAATGGTAGTTAACATGTAGCCGTTGTAATGGCGGGAATGGATAGAAATAACTAAGATATGATTATATATGTTTTTATATGTTTTTACATTTATCCAATAAAGGATAGAGGCTTAAAATACGGAAAGAATTCAATTTTAGGCGTATATGCCCTAGTTTTCACTAAAGGTTCACTTATCATCTTTTGATGTTGAACGATAATTAAATATAGTTTTGTTCACTCTTAAACATTATTTTGGACCAAATACAACTCTTACTAAGAATCGGGACATCAAATTTTACTTTGTGTAATTTTTTGGTATCTTTCCGATAAGGTTCATTTTTTTCAATGAATAGTGTAAAATGTTGTATTTTAGTTCAAAACCACTTTTTAATCTAATTTATTTATATGATTAGATTATCTTTTGAATTGGTTTTAAAGTGAAATTAGGAAATATTTTTACCATTTAATCCAATAGTGGTGGTTGGAATTAATTTCACTTTGAAATCGGACTTAAACTGGTGTCAATCTTTTGATACTTATTGTTTTATAAAAACACGCTATTTGCTCTGACAGCGGGAATTAATTATTAAATTAATTAATGTGACTAATATGTTTTGAATTTTGTAAAACGGACTTCATTTTTGAATTCAGAATATCAAATATAGCTTAGGGTGAATTTTTGGTAATTTTCTGAAAAACTTCAATTTTTGATGAATAGTGAAACCACTAAGTGATAATCAAGCAAACTGATTTTTCAGTTAAATGAAAGTTTACCACTAATGTGTATTGAATTTTGAAAATCCGACATACATGGTTGTCATTAAGAAGTAAAATGTGGTTCAATGAGATTATAATAATTTTTTGGTGAATAGTAACTTATTAAGTTTTTAATCGCGATTAGTGATAATTAGTGTAGTTTAAGGTATAAATAATACTTTAAAAAAATTAAATGACCTAGACACATGTCACAACCCTATTGGTTGTGTCATGGCCGACCAAGACAAGCCATGGCCTAACTTGGGGACCCCATGGATCCACTTTTGTTGGGAAATAACATAAAATACTTTTTATTTAATGTTAAAGTGAAAATGACACTAACATAGTATGTTTTATTAAAACAATTTTTAAGTGGGGTTATACAAGTCCAAATTTTGATTATAAATAGTCATTGGAAAGATAAAAAGATTTCCTATATCATAGTATTTTTTTTATAATTTTTAGACATTAAAGAAATTAAATTATTTATGACATAATAATGATGCAGCGATGACATCATTATTTGACAATTTAATTAAAATGGAAAGATAATGAAAAATCTACAATATACACATGGACAAAACCAATTGGATGAGTGGATTTCGATGCCTTATCACCTTATCCACGAATTCTACCAATGTGGGACCCTTTAAAACCGAAAAGCATTTTCAAATAAAGTAATATTTCTTTGCTTTCCAAAAGTGCCCCTCCTCTTCTCTTATAAAAGGCCCCCACCTCCACCTTATTTCACACACTTCAAAAGCCTTTGGCTCGGCCAACCCCTGCCCATTTGCTCTCTCCACATCCCTATCCTCATCCTAGAGGATTTACCTTGGGCAGAATCCTTTCAAAGGAAGACTTTAGGCTCAAATCAAAAAGAGTTACACTTTTAAAGGTAATTGTTTCTCTCATATTCATTTGTTTTATTTTGCTTCTCCAACCCCCTAATCTCTTTTTATTTACTTCTTTTGTAACAACAACAGTATCTTAAATATACTAGGATGTTGTTATAATATTTATTTGAGCTACACTCTCACACAACTACATCAAATGGTTAAAGAACATACGGTTTCCGTGGATGGTGAAATTCTGCCTCCCGAAACGATGATTGTTCAATACTCATTTAACACCTTCAAAGGTGGCCATTATGATGTCACTATTTTTATATATGATATATAGTATGTTTATGTTTTCCTTAAGATTCTGTTTTTTTTACATTTTGGTCAAACCTTTATGGTTCCCATTATGGGTAAACACGATATCTTCATTTAAGGAAGCGCGGACTACCGCCCCCTCAAAGTGATTTGATTCGTTAAATACCATATGTGGGACATATAAAGGATGGAACTATGATATTAAATATGATATTATACTGGAATTATAATATACCTTTATATCATTATTATTCCATTCTATAAAATACGAATAGAAATGAAAGTAGCGTTCATGCGTACGTACGGCTTACCGTCTCCATGAACGGTGCATTTCATTTCTTACCTCTAAATGATTATGTAATGTTATAAATGCATGAATGTACTGGATATATATGACATATATTATAACTACAACATGAATACAATTCTGGATATAATAAACATTTGGCCACATGAACAACATGTAATTGTAAGAAGTCCACTTTCGACTTAAGAACCAAATACCGACAAAATGAACATTATTAACTTAAATGATTACATAATGTTCACAACATGTCAATAATTGATATAAAAGGAATAATGAACTTGGAAAAGGTTCTTAAGAAAATAGAAATTAACTCAAGTTTATTATTCAGGACGTTAAAGAACGATCGAGTCAAGTCGGACCCGAGGTAAGGGATCCTGCAACTCTCTTTCTCTTTAAGTACACTCTTTTATGTCATTTATTTTAAGCTCATCTTTCTGATGATTGGGATGTTATTTTATATTAATCCTACTGTAATTTTTATGTTCGTGTGATGAGAGACCCTATTCTCTCTCATCAATCCATTTTGGAAGTTTTATGTGGCGCCGTTAGGCTGCCGAGTTCTCGTAAGGGATTTTTCATCTCACTTTTATTCTCATGAGATTTACGCTACTTTTGCCACAAATTTCATTGAGTGGTGTATGTACTGCCCATTATTCTACACTTTGTGTAAAATACTTTCGTTTATGAGTATTTACATCAATGATCTATTGTCCCTCTTTCATGGGGTGTATTTTTTTTGAAAGATACCCAAGTCGGTAAGGGAACCTTTCACCCCCCTCTTTTTAAAAGACTTCTTTTATTGGGTCTTTTAATTTACATATTGTTACATTGGGATATGTCTCATGTATCCTTAATGATGTAAATTTTGTGTCCAAGTGATGAGATACTCTTTTTATCTCTCATCAACTCATTTTGATGTGACGCCGTTAGGCTGTCAAGGGAACTTCTTAACCCAATTTCGATTTCTTTGGGTTCGACATGTAGTCATTGAATATGTCATCCATTCAATATGTGTGAATGACATTTTATTGTTTTACACTTAATATCCACTTATATTGGGTGTATTTATATTCTTCACACATATTTTTGAGATTGATTTGTCCTTAATTTAAGGATACCTTCTTTATAAGGGATTTCATCACATTTGACATTTCTATTGAGGGTTCATTGTTGTTATGCACCAATTCACTCTTATATGGTGTATATACTGTCCTTTGGAGTATTATATCATGAATCCATTTATTCTCATGATATTATAAAGTTCTGACTAAACTTTATTCCTCAATTATTGTATTCAAGTGTCTCTAATTTTGGTAAAACCCCTTTAACCAAAATATCATTTTAAATGTTTTAATTATTCGTTCTTATTAATATCCATGTTTTCAAAGTGGTTTTAAGGATTTATTTATATGGATATTAATGGTTTAAAATTTTAAAAGCTTCAAGGTGGTATGGGACACTTTGATTCAAAAATATCTTTATTAAATGTTTTAAATGGTTTTGGAAATGGTTTCTTTTTATATGGATTCATTATTTCAAAATACTAAAATGTTATGTTGTGTTTGAAATGTGGAAATGTTTTGTTTCCTTTATGAATATTTTATGTGATACGTGTATGTTATGGTTCTTGGGCATTGTTATGAAGAACGGGTGGTTCCGTGATAAACTAAGGGCGGGTGAGCCCGTTATAGCTCTCCAATGCATTGGGTAACGCGAAGGAGTGAAACGTTAAGGTTTCTCCGAAGAGATTTAGGGAATATACTGTGATGGGTATTCCAAACGTAACCAAGAGGGTTACTCCCTACGTAAGAATGTTATGAATGCCTCAAGTTACCTTTATGTCTTATGTTTTCTATGATTTATTCATGATTTGATATGCCTATGTTTTATGGGTAAAGTATGAACTCATTCTTATGTAAATGTGTACCCATGTTTCCTTTCCATATTTTTTCTATCCCTTACTGAGCTTTTTGTGCTCATCCCAAGTTTTTGAAATGTTTTTCACAGGTCAAGGGAAAGGTACATGATGTGATGATAGTTTCAAGGATGTGTCAAGAAAGAATCCGTGTTATATTTTAAATATGTTTCCGTTGATGGGAAGAATGAATACTGTCTTTTATGTAACCACTTTCTTTAAATGTGGAATGTAATGCAAGTTTCATGATCTAATTCTCTAAAACTCTATTCCTGAAAAGATCCTCAATGTGTAATCTTGTAATAACTCAAGATTAAGTAAGGTTTAAGGCTGGGGCCTTATAGTTGGTATCAAAGGTCGGTTTAGATAACTTTAGAGGTTAGGGTATTCCTTAAGCATAAGTGACATTACCATAATGGTTAGGATTTCAGAAAGAGTCCTAGTTTTAGATAAAGTGAATGAGTAAGTGTATATTAGTGTTTATCTTCCTCATTAGTACATGATGGTTTTGTTGATATACTCACACTGACCTTTTTGGTTTTAGTAAATGGCTGGATCTAGCAGGCACCAAAGTAACAGTGGATGTGAAGGAAATTGTGATAGTATTTTGAGCAAGCAACTGAATGATATGGGAGCTGCAATGAGAACTCTTCTGATTATCCTCAACCAACTATCTGGAGTCATGATTGACCACCTAAACCTTGGAGTTTTCTCTAAGGCATCAAATATGCAAGAAACAAATCCCTACGGAAGTGCAGGTAATAATCATAAAGGTATGTGTGTTCAAAAACCTATGTGTCAAAGATGTGGAAAGAAACACCTAGGAAAATGTTTCAAAGGGACAGAAATATGCTATAGATGTGGAAATGAAGGTCATAAATCAAGAACTTGTCATGGAAAAAGGAAGCATCCAGTTGACTCGAGGAAAGGGAAAGAAGTTCTTTCTGAGGGATCAATTGAATGTTTTAAATGTGGTGTGCATGGTCATTATGCAAACACATGTTCTATGAAGAAGTATCGTGAATGGGGTCACCAAGAGCGTACAAATGTTCGTTTACCAATACCTAATGAGGATGAAGAAACTGACAATGACCAATCAAAGGTATGTACTATTTCATGACTGTTGTTTTCCTATTTTGAAATCTTAGGATATGATTCATGATTTTGTTTGTAGGAAAGAGGTATTTCGGAATAGGTTGGAAAGGAATGGATAATGGATCATGAAGAATGTTGAATGAGTAAGATGTCAACATATAAGGGCTTCAAGAGTTATGGTGAAATTCTTAAGAGTATTATGTCTCTTTTGATGATGGGGTTACATTAGAAGACTTTTTATATTATGTGTAACCCTGATGATTAATATAGGCAAATTTTATCCAAGGAATAGTTACCTTTTCTTTTGTGGACATAGTTATAAAGAACCACTTGGGTTTATATGATCCTTACTTTTGAGGTAATTATGGGTTACTAAAGGTTATGATTGAAGTGGAGGGCATGAGATGAAATTGAGGTTAAAATGTGTTATGATTATTTTGAAGATTTTATCTCGTTTTGGGGAATGTTTTAAGAATTATATAGTTTTGGAAAAAGGACAACACGCAGACCGTGTGACATCCCGTCGCGTCGGACAAAGCTGCGGGAATCGAACCCACAACCAAAGTGCGACTGGTATTTATCGCCTACCACTGGACTACGTGAAGTCCCTGGTTAGTTTGACTGATTCTTTTGGTTATATGATTTTATGAATTAAGAGTAAGTTGATTTTGGGTTATTTATTAAAATGATTACCCTATCATGGAGGATATGTGATTGGGATAATTACTTTTCAATGCGTGACTTTAGGAGCAACTGATGTTGTTTGGAGATAAATGTTACGATTTAACTTGGAAGACTATGTGACTAAATCTTTCAAATATTTGGGTTTCGATCTTATATTGGTTTACTTTGAAGAATTTTATGGACAAATTGTTTATCGAATGATCCTTGTTGAACATTGGGTTTTGTTTGAAAAATTTTGGATGTTAAGAATAGATTTTATTTTTATAAAGGGTTATCCTTTTCTGGATTATCCGATCTTGTACTAGCCTTTTTGGTTTTGTTTTTGGATAAAGTCTAAAGACATGGGAAGTATATAGCTCTCTTTTGTGGATTAGGTGATTCTCTAGAAGTTGATTATGGTACTCTGAATGCGAACAAGTCTCCCTAAATACTCGTCTTTTGAAAAAAATATGAGTTTGATTAAGGAATCTAGTAAAAGTTGAAGGTCAACATGATAAGTGATTATGTTTCCTTATGAATAAAATTCCTCAATAAAATGTAACATAAAACAAAAATGTTGTCTATTAACTTTTTCTACTAGGTAATCGAATACCGTTTAACCCATCACAAGTTTGTGATTTTCTCGTGGTTAACTTTCTCCTAAACATGTTTTCTAACACTCTCCATCAGAACATGACCCTTTGTTTTTTCCTCCATGTCCATATTTTCATACTTGGAGTCCTAGTATGGGTTAACTCGGGTGACCTTTGTACTTATCTTTCTTTATTTTAAAGTGATTGTTTTACCAACTCTTGTTCCGATGTGGGACTTCCAAGGATGTTTCCAAGTCCAATTTTAAAATTGCGCGGACGCAATTCCCAAAAGGGGGGAAGGATGTAACACCCCAGGTAAATAAAGAATACGACATTTTTGTATTTATCCATATTTGTGAATAAAATATTTAAATGACTTTAAAGGGGACGCTATGCTCGATGGCGTACCCAACACGCAACAACGAGTTTCTTGGAAATCTTACGTTGCACTCTAATAATAAAATAATATTATTTTAAATGGTAGTTAACATGTAGCCGTTGTAATGGCGGGAATGGATAGAAATAACTAAGATATGATTATATATGTTTTTATATGTTTTTACATTTATCCAATAAAGGATAGAGGCTTAAAATACGGAAAGAATTCAATTTTAGGCGTATATGCCCTAGTTTTCACTAAAGGTTCACTTATCATCTTTTGATGTTGAACGATAATTAAATATAGTTTTGTTCACTCTTAAACATTATTTTGGACCAAATACAACTCTTACTAAGAATCGGGACATCAAATTTTACTTTGTGTAATTTTTTGGTATCTTTCCGATAAGGTTCATTTTTTTCAATGAATAGTGTAAAATGTTGTATTTTAGTTCAAAACCACTTTTTAATCTAATTTATTTATATGATTAGATTATCTTTTGAATTGGTTTTAAAGTGAAATTAGGAAATATTTTTACCATTTAATCCAATAGTGGTGGTTGGAATTAATTTCACTTTGAAATCGGACTTAAACTGGTGTCAATCTTTTGATACTTATTGTTTTATAAAAACACGCTATTTGCTCTGACAGCGGGAATTAATTATTAAATTAATTAATGTGACTAATATGTTTTGAATTTTGTAAAACGGACTTCATTTTTGAATTCAGAATATCAAATATAGCTTAGGGTGAATTTTTGGTAATTTTCTGAAAAACTTCAATTTTTGATGAATAGTGAAACCACTAAGTGATAATCAAGCAAACTGATTTTTCAGTTAAATGAAAGTTTACCACTAATGTGTATTGAATTTTGAAAATCCGACATACATGGTTGTCATTAAGAAGTAAAATGTGGTTCAATGAGATTATAATAATTTTTTGGTGAATAGTAACTTATTAAGTTTTTAATCGCGATTAGTGATAATTAGTGTAGTTTAAGGTATAAATAATACTTTAAAAAAATTAAATGACCTAGACACATGTCACAACCCTATTGGTTGTGTCATGGCCGACCAAGAAAAGCCATGGCCTAACTTGGGGACCCCATGGATCCACTTTTGATGGGAAATAACATAAAATACTTTTTATTTAATGTTAAAGTGAAAATGACACTAACATAGTATGTTTTACTAAAACAATTTTTAAGTGGGGTTATACAAGTCCAAATTTTGATTATAAATAGTAATTGGAAAGATAAAAAGATTTCCTATATCATAGTATTTTTTTTATAATTTTTAGACATTAAAGAAATTAAATTATTTATGACATAATAATGATGCAGCGATGACATCATTATTTGACAATTTAATTAAAATGGAAAGATAATGAAAAATCTACAATATACACATGGACAAAACCAATTGGATGAGTGGATTTCGATGCCTTATCACCTTATCCACGAATTCTACCAATGTGGGACCCTTTAAAACCGAAAAGCATTTTCAAATAAAGTAATATTTCTTTGCTTTCCAAAAGTGCCCCTCCTCTTCTCTTATAAAAGGCCCCCACCTCCACCTTATTTCACACACTTCAAAAGCCTTTGGCTCGGCCAACCCCTGCCCATTTGCTCTCTCCACATCCCTCTCCTCATCCTAGAGGATTTACCTTGGGCAGAATCCTTTCAAAGGAAGACTTTAGGCTCAAATCAAAAAGAGTTACACTTTTAAAGGTAATTGTTTCTCTCATATTCATTTGTTTTATTTTGCTTCTCCAACCCCCTAATCTCTTTTTATTTACTTCTTTTGTAACAACAACAGTATCTTAAATATACTAGGATGTTGTTATAATATTTATTTGAGCTACACTCTCACACAACTACATCAAATGGTTAAAGAACATACGGTTTCCGTGGATGGTGAAATTCTGCCTCCCGAAACGATGATTGTTCAATACTCATTTAACACCTTCAAAGGTGGCCATTATGATGTCACTATTTTTATATATGATATATAGTATGTTTATGTTTTCCTTAAGATTCTGTTTTTTTTACATTTTGGTCAAACCTTTATGGTTCCCATTATGGGTAAACACGATATCTTCATTTAAGGAAGCGCGGACTACCGCCCCCTCAAAGTGATTTGATTCGTTAAATACCATATGTGGGACATATAAAGGATGGAACTATGATATTAAATATGATATTATACTGGAATTATAATATACCTTTATATCATTATTATTCCATTCTATAAAATACGAATAGAAATGAAAGTAGCGTTCATGCGTACGTACGGCTTACCGTCTCCATGAACGGTGCATTTCATTTCTTACCTCTAAATGATTATGTAATGTTATAAATGCATGAATGTACTGGATATATATGACATATATTATAACTACAACATGAATACAATTCTGGATATAATAAACATTTGGCCACATGAACAACATGTAATTGTAAGAAGTCCACTTTCGACTTAAGAACCAAATACCGACAAAATGAACATTATTAACTTAAATGATTACATAATGTTCACAACATGTCAATAATTGATATAAAAGGAATAATGAACTTGGAAAAGGTTCTTAAGAAAATAGAAATTAACTCAAGTTTATTATTCAGGACGTTAAAGAACGATCGAGTCAAGTCGGACCCGAGGTAAGGGATCCTGCAACTCTCTTTCTCTTTAAGTACACTCTTTTATGTCATTTATTTTAAGCTCATCTTTCTGATGATTGGGATGTTATTTTATATTAATCCTACTGTAATTTTTATGTTCGTGTGATGAGAGACCCTATTCTCTCTCATCAATCCATTTTGGAAGTTTTATGTGGCGCCGTTAGGCTGCCGAGTTCTCGTAAGGGATTTTTCATCTCACTTTTATTCTCATGAGATTTACGCTACTTTTGCCACAAATTTCATTGAGTGGTGTATGTACTGCCCATTATTCTACACTTTGTGTAAAATACTTTCGTTTATGAGTATTTACATCAATGATCTATTGTCCCTCTTTCATGGGGTGTATTTTTTTTGAAAGATACCCAAGTCGGTAAGGGAACCTTTCACCCCCCTCTTTTTAAAAGACTTCTTTTATTGGGTCTTTTAATTTACATATTGTTACATTGGGATATGTCTCATGTATCCTTAATGATGTAAATTTTGTGTCCAAGTGATGAGATACTCTTTTTATCTCTCATCAACTCATTTTGATGTGACGCCGTTAGGCTGTCAAGGGAACTTCTTAACCCAATTTCGATTTCTTTGGGTTCGACATGTAGTCATTGAATATGTCATCCATTCAATATGTGTGAATGACATTTTATTGTTTTACACTTAATATCCACTTATATTGGGTGTATTTATATTCTTCACACATATTTTTGAGATTGATTTGTCCTTAATTTAAGGATACCTTCTTTATAAGGGATTTCATCACATTTGACATTTCTATTGAGGGTTCATTGTTGTTATGCACCAATTCACTCTTATATGGTGTATATACTGTCCTTTGGAGTATTATATCATGAATCCATTTATTCTCATGATATTATAAAGTTCTGACTAAACTTTATTCCTCAATTATTGTATTCAAGTGTCTCTAATTTTGGTAAAACCCCTTTAACCAAAATATCATTTTAAATGTTTTAATTATTCGTTCTTATTAATATCCATGTTTTCAAAGTGGTTTTAAGGATTTATTTATATGGATATTAATGGTTTAAAATTTTAAAAGCTTCAAGGTGGTATGGGACACTTTGATTCAAAAATATCTTTATTAAATGTTTTAAATGGTTTTGGAAATGGTTTCTTTTTATATGGATTCATTATTTCAAAATACTAAAATGTTATGTTGTGTTTGAAATGTGGAAATGTTTTGTTTCCTTTATGAATATTTTATGTGATACGTGTATGTTATGGTTCTTGGGCATTGTTATGAAGAACGGGTGGTTCCGTGATAAACTAAGGGCGGGTGAGCCCGTTATAGCTCTCCAATGCATTGGGTAACGCGAAGGAGTGAAACGTTAAGGTTTCTCCGAAGAGATTTAGGGAATATACTGTGATGGGTATTCCAAACGTAACCAAGAGGGTTACTCCCTACGTAAGAATGTTATGAATGCCTCAAGTTACCTTTATGTCTTATGTTTTCTATGATTTATTCATGATTTGATATGCCTATGTTTTATGGGTAAAGTATGAACTCATTCTTATGTAAATGTGTACCCATGTTTCCTTTCCATATTTTTTCTATCCCTTACTGAGCTTTTTGTGCTCATCCCAAGTTTTTGAAATGTTTTTCACAGGTCAAGGGAAAGGTACATGATGTGATGATAGTGTCAAGGATGTGTCAAGAAAGAATCCGTGTTATATTTTAAATATGTTTCCGTTGATGGGAAGAATGAATACTGTCTTTTATGTAACCACTTTCTTTAAATGTGGAATGTAATGCAAGTTTCATGATCTAATTCTCTAAAACTCTAAACCTGAAAAGATCCTCAATGTGTAATCTTGTAATAACTCAAGATTAAGTAAGGTTTAAGGCTGGGGCCTTATAGATATAGAGTCCCATATTATGATATATTCCTAATCAGTTATAATAACTATCCCAGGGCCTATTAGAATCAGGAAAGAGGTGAAACTCCCGACTTACTAATGGATTGGGAAGCGCCTTGATGGGTCATGTCTTTTCAGGAGGCATCGATCATAGGAAACAATACTAAGGATTATATGATGACAATTTGGATAATGATAAGGAATAATGGAAAGTGGTAGAATACAAAAATAAGAAGAAAAATTAATCGGTACAAGTCTCAGTTCATGATCTTGTTTTGGTGGGGAATCAAGATATTAAAGGATTTCCTTCCCAAGAAGCTTTCTTAGGTGATGAAATCACTTCACTGATGTTGTTTTATTATGATGATGAAATGTAATTTGAATAATGAAACCATCAAATGATAAAAAATGTATAAATAATGGAAGATGTTATGGAGGTGTGTGGATTATTATATTTTTCAAAACCTATATTAAAAATATGAATGGGAACATTTAATAGCATTAAGGGGATGTAGAAAGAATCCCTTGAGCCTAGACACCCTATTCTAAGTTATGTTCCTAAGGAATATTCAGTGGCCTTAGAAGATCAGAATCCAGACTGAGAATTAAGGGAGAATAAGTAGGTAAGATAATATATAAGTTTACCTAACTCCAATTGTCTAATACAATTACATTAAAAGATCTTAAACATGAAATCTCCTCTAAGGTAAATCATTCTACTATAGTAAACACATTAAATGGTTTTTAATTGGACCACATATGAAAAGATGTAATTGATCCAAAATAAAATTTTGATCTTATTGTATACTCTGAGGAATAGATAGAGACATTGACCATAAATCCTTCACTAGAGGATATTGATTGAATATAAAATCAAATGATAGAATTTGATAAATATGAGAAATAAAAATAATGTATCATGAAACAATATCAAAAGAATTTCCTTGAGTATTTAATAAAGGGAATATTAACATGGATTATTTTATCAATGAAAAAAGATGGTCTATTTCGTTGAGGAACTCATTGAAGATGATCCCAATAATAGTGTATGTTATATAGGGTGTAAGACTCTAATATTTTAATTTTTTTATACAGATTTAATTATTCCAAATATAATTTAATTTCATGTCTAGATTTATCGTTTTATGTGGGTGAACAACAAACCCATAAATTTGGTTTTCTTAAAATAAAAAAATATATTTATTTAATGGTTGAATAAAGGGGAATAATATGAGAAAATAAATATTATAGAATTAAGAAATTATTTGATTAATAATGTTTTTTAAAAAATTATTATAAAAAAGAGAATTTGAGATTTCAAACTAGTTTATAAACTATAATTATTTTTTTTAAGATGGTCATTTTTTATTAAATTATGTTAGTTGATTTACCTTGATAATATTTGACTATAATAAATGGGTAAATTATAATAAAATTAAAATGATGAAAAAGGTTATATAATTTTGAATTATGACTTGTTAATTATTTGAGTTACATGAAAAATGTTATGTGAAGGCCAAATATAGAATTCTCTCTCGATAAAACTCATAGGTGAATCGTTCCATTCTTCCTAATCCATTCTTCCTAATTCCAGATCTTATGTAATCCCACACTTTGGGTGAAATAAGGAACATGTTATATGATGCCATTTATACAACGATAATCATGTTCCTATTTTGGTTATCATTTAACCAAAAAATACAATGCTTTTTCCAGATGTCTGAAATATTGTGACAGTTCATTTGATCTTGTCAATTTCCTAAAGCAAGATGTTCATGATGGACAACTAAGCTTTAGAGGCGAAAAAAATCCATGGTAATTTTTTTTATAGATCCATGGTTTCTTTTTTTATTTTTTGTGTTTTTTGGATACGCAACTATGTGTTCATGGAAATTTTATAAGCTCATGAATGACTAGATCTTTGAATGTGTTTGGATTCATGATGTTATTTGCAGATGGGTTGCAGGTATGGGATACCATGGATCTTGTCTTGCCTGAAGTTATGTTTCACTAAGGTGGGTTTTTTACATGTGTTTTCAAAGAATTATCTTGGTTATTTTCTGTCGATGATTGTATTTAGTAATCTATGTGTGTATATTGTTTACAATACAATGCATATTACATTTAATATTCTCATAGATCAATAAAAGAAACACTTTTCAATTTTTATCCAAATGAATGTGTATGCATAATAAACTCTACAACCACATTAATATATGGAAATGAATTATGCATACCATTTAAACACCTTTCAATTTGTATTTTAATTATATTAATTATATATTGTTCATGTACAGGGCAACAAGAAGACAAGTGTATGTTGATATCAACATATATGACTGTTTATTTCAATATTTTCTTATAAAAGGAAAATAAGACCATGACATTAATTTCCTTAGAATGGTGACTGAAAGTGGCTTTACCCTAGGTAGTATTACTTTTAATTATATTATAAAATGATGCTAAAAACTGAATCAAATTGTAGTGGTGTCATAGTTCCTTCTGCTGCTTCTATCCATGGGTCCAAAAACTAAAATTTCATTCATTTACTCTGTTGATTGCTACTTACTACCATGAAGGAAGACTACATGAGGCTCTCGTGTATTGTCCTTGAATTCATTTCCGAAGGAGTAAGAATTTATCAAATAATAATAGGATTGGTGTATGGTTCTCATTACATGTTATGCATCTAACAAACCAATACCAATCTTCATTTTTTGGTTCATTCATTTTTAATGATTATTAAATTATGTTCTATTTTAGGAGCATCCCGCTAATGCTTATCCTACTTGGAAAGGGGAGCCTACTCTCTAAAAAAGCTATTTTTTTCCGACATGGTTTAGGAGAGTGATTCCTCCAGTTCATCTAATGTGATTATGCTGAAGATGTGAGTGTTCTTATTAATACTCATGAATTAAATAAATTGTGGAAGTGGTTTTTAGTTTGTTATATTTTATATAATATTTAAAATTATGCTAACTAATTGTGAATTTGATGTTTTTGTGATGGAAAAATTCCCTAAGAAGTCAATTAGAACTATGATAAAAAGTAAACCATCAAGTCTTCCTGAAACAAAAGAGGAGTCCAGTGATGATGTAGATACTAATTGCTTTGATGATGATGCTAATAAGCTAGTGAGTACAGATGATTTTATCTTTGTCTCTACTAATATTTCATTTAAAGAAATCATTCTCATAATTATTGTGCTTGTATGACATGGATTTTTATGGTGCATTTTTTACGAGTTCTAAAAAATTATCTAGTTCTTTCTCATATATTATTTAATATTTGAATTTCTATAACATAATACATCTAATAATTTACCCAATCCTATTATGCAGGATCTGTTATTTTTAGTAGCATCATTAAGTGCAATGAAATTAATGATCAATCCCAATATTCTAATATTTGACACCATCAAAAACAGGTTTTAATACATATTTACATTATTATCATTATAATAAGACTACCAGTGCTTAAGTAGAATTTCTTAAATTAGCATGGATTCTACTATAACCTTTATATTTGGAGTGCTTACACTAGCATCCCATACTAACAACAATATTTACACTGGAAAAGTTTACATATTTACACATTTGGCTTCATTAGAAGCAACATTACACTAGCATTTCTTACAGGAGTAGTATTCACAATAGCAATGTTTATACTAACATCATTACAGTAGTAGTGCTTACATTATGAGTTCGTATACTAGCAATTATTACACTAGAATTGTCTGTAGAAACATTACCGGTATAAACACATTTTCATAATGCATATGTCTGGGAAATAAAAGGGTGGCAAATCTAGGAAACAAGGGAAGAATCCTTCAGATGATCTGACAACAATGAAATGAGTATCCCACTCATTTGTTCTGGGGAAGAGGAAATGGGTGTGTTTCAGTGAGGATGGGGGGGGGGGAAAGAGGGAATTGATGTGTGCTGTGGGAAGGGGGTGAGGGTGGAGGGGTTGTTCCGGATGAGGGGGGAGGGTTTACAAGTATCCAAGGGGGTGCTGGGGAAGAGGGTCAGGTGGGGGTAATGGGGAAGATGACAGGGGTGTGTGCAGGGGGGGTTGGGTGGATGGGGGAAGGGGTGTGGGGTATGGGAAGCAGGGGGAGGGTGCTGTCTAGGAGTATGCAGGGGGGAGGGAGGGGGCAGTCTAAGAGTGTGTAGGGAGGGGGCATGGTGCGGGGGGGGGGGGGGGGATGTCCGGGAGGGGGTGTTAAAGGGGGTTTTGTCTAGTGGGGAGAGTGAGGGTGTTCCAAGGGGGAGGGGATGTGCTGGGTGTCTTTCCAGGGGGAAGGGGTTGTGTTGGGTGGGGGGGGGGGTTATTTACAAGTATTCAGGGGGTGGTGCTAGGGAAGTGGGAAGGTGGTTTGAATGGGGGGAGGGGGTGTACTGATGGGTCTATCTATTGGGAAGGACCCATGAGGCATTGAAACTCAAGAAAAACTGATTATATACTATTAATAAGAAGAGTGATTCATAATTAATAGAACTCTACTATTTGACAATTTCATTTTGAGGCTTGGATCTATTCTCCCCTTTCTTTTAGAAACATGATTGGACCCACGAGGCGTTGTGGTTCTTATATGTTGGGATTGGACTTGTTTAATCATAGGAGACATGTATGTTGTAGTTGAGATATTATATTATTTTCTTTTTCGCATCATCCACATAGAACTTTTACCACTTTCTACAGTTGGAGAGTACTTATATTCTGTGAAGGGGGCTAAAGGGCACTGGATGTGGCTACGTGGTTTTCTTTATAGGGAAGGGAGATTGTGGTAGTTGAGGGATTGATAGTGTGTTTCATTTTTGACTACATTTATTGTGTTTCTTCTTTTTATTTTCTTTTCCTTCGGCATGGATGTCGAAATTATGGATGGGTCATGCCAAAATTTTATTTATTTTCTATTGCTATTTTAATTAATTCTTTGTGGGGAAAATCATTCCCGAGTGGGGATTATTTGATACCTGGACACTTGTTCCCGCCCGTGGGCATAGCCCATCCACCTTAGTCCATCCTAGTATTCTTATATTAGAGTCTATGTATGAACCACAGGAAGTACTAGGAAAAATCGATAATTATGGAGTGATTGAGAATGTCTAGAAATGAATTGCGAATTCCCATGAATAAGGATCGAGGACATTGAAATTTATAATGAGCATATATGGGAGACTATGCAATATATATTGATTTTAAAAATGCTATGGGTATAAAAGGTGGTGAAATGATAATGTGTTGGGATTAATAAATAGAAATTCATATTCTTAACCAATTTGATACTGTAATATCAGATCATGAGCTACTATACATTATTGGAGTTTATGATTAGACTCTATCCCAATGAAACTATAGAAATAAATTGGTGCCAAAAATACTCTATCATACAGTAGATAGTTTGGTTTGAAATTCCCAGTAAAACCTTCATTGACCTCAGGGCAGGGCTCAAATTTTTTTAACAAATCACAAATGGTGGAAAGATATTTATTCCTTTATCACATACCCCAAGTGGAGTGCCACAAAACCCTAAATACAACAATATCCCCAAAATAAACACTTGATATTGTTTGATGCTACATTTGTTCTCTCATACAAAGTAAGGAATTGGGTGAATCTTCCCACTGGTTCGTAAATGAACATTTCTTTCATTCATAGAGCTAAACCACACAATTTGTTTCAACATAATTACACTCATCTCTAAATGTACCAGTAAATTCCTTATTATAATTGGGTACTCTGGATCGACTTGTCATTCTCTGGCAGAAAAAACTAAATTCCCCTTGTATGACGTTCAACTTTCAAACATATCACGCCCAGAATTATGGTGATTAATCCCGTGTTCGAGACACCAAAAACATATCAATATCTCCAAATCATGAATGTCATTTCATTAAAAAAATTATTTAATTCATACCTTCACCCTCGGTCCTCTTCCAAAACATTTTCATTATGTTAACATATCGAATGCACTCTTCACATATAAATTTTTAACACATCTTCATGTAATAGATCTTCATTCCATTATTCTTGAAAAATCCGATGCCTCTTTAATCAAACATACATCATTAATAACTCATATATTTTCCACAAAAACAACCAATAATTCTTTGGTTGCAATAATCCCCCTTTGGATGATCCTGTTTTGGAATTAGTTTCCACTGGTAGAGTGGTTACTGGCCATATTCCTCCCATTCAATAGACAGTTAAAAATAAAATCTTATGGGATGATATAATAGATGTGTATCATCTAGAATATGAGGTAATTTATTTTAAGTATGCTCTATAAAGGGTTGTTTATGATGAATAGGTTGGAGAAGCATCCA
The DNA here is from genome assembly GCA_963277665.1 of Viscum album. NCBI lineage: Eukaryota > Viridiplantae > Streptophyta > Magnoliopsida > Santalales > Viscaceae > Viscum > Viscum album. The sequence continues at coordinate 1,061,772,652 of OY728133.1, forward strand.
ATCATAGTCCCCCGACCATAAATTCGTGTTATTGTAGCAACCCAATTCTAGTTATTGTGGAAACCAAGTGCTGGAAGGCTGTATTTTTTGTATCCTCTATCAAACCTTTAGTGGATTCATAAGAGATAAATGATTTTAATTCTTTGTCATTAAAATTTTCTTGAGGGACTTTTCTTATAATAATGTTTTTCTTTCTTTGAACACTTTTCCCAGTTCTGCTTATGTTTTAACTGGTGAAAACAAGGAATTTTGGTTTTATGTAATGAATTCTGGTTTTGCATTGTTTTCACAGTTTTTTTCCAGGGGTCGGGGCTTAGTGAAGAAAGGGGGGATAGGTGTTTGGGGTGGCGGGATGGGGGTTGGGTGTAGGGTGGTCATTAGGGTGTAAGGGGAGGGGAGACTGGGTATAGAGGGGGTGCATGGGGTAGTGGGGGTGCTAGTGGGGGGGATGTAGGGGGGTTGGGTGAAAGGGGGATGGGGACCTGAGTGTAGGGTGTACTATGGGGGAGAGGGGATAGGTTTCTTGGTGTAGTGGGGCTTGGGTGCGGGGGGGAGGGGGCTGAGTATAGGGGGAGGTGGACCCAGGTGTAGGGGGTTGTGGGGGTGGGGTGGGCGTGCATGGGCTAGTGGGGTTGGGTGCTGGGTGAGGGAGTTTTAGGTGGAGGTGGTATTGGGGGTGTGTGGGGTGTCCTGGAGGGAGGTGGGGCAATGGGGGTGCAGGTGGGGGGAGGGGAAGTGGTGGGGTATAGGTTGGGGGGAAGATGGGGTGAAGGGAGCTGAGGGGTTAGTGGGGTTGTTGTGGGCAGGGGGAGTAGTGGGAGGGGGAATCCAGGGGGTGGTCCAGGGGGTTCCAGGGGGGTCCAATGGGGGTTCTACTGGGGGTTTCCAGTGTGTGCCCAGTAGGGGTGGGCTTCAGAGGGAGGGGTGTCCTAGGGGTCTAGGGGGTGTCCGGGGGTGTCTAGGGGGAGAGTGGGGGTGTGCTTGGGGTCTGTCCAGAGGGGAAGGGAGGGGCTTCCATTGGGTCTACCCAGCGGGGTGTCTAGGGGGTGTCCATGGGGTGTCGGGGGGGGGGGGGGGGGTTGCAAGGGGGTTATGTCTATAGGGGAGAGTGGTGGTGTTAAAAAGGGGGAGGGGATGTGCTATGGGGGTATGTCCAAGGGGGAAGGGAGGGGCTTGCAGGGGGTCTGGTCTCAGCGGGGAAGCTGCTATTTCTGGGAAAATAATATATACCCAAGGTTTGAGAATCTTGGGTTTATATGCAACTGCCAAACCCTCTATACCCATAGTTTTTAAACCATTGGTAAATATTCTCATGAAGAACCTTCTATACCTACAATTTAATTTACCGTGGGTATCTAATTTCTACTAAAAAAATGTATACCCCTGGTTCACCAGAACCGTGGGTAATTTGAAATTTTAGGGGGATATACCCATAGTTTATGTAAAACTATCTGTATAGGGAAATCCCGATGCCTCAGGGTCCCACGATTTATCAAACCATGCGTATATCCAATACCCACTATTTCATGGGCTATACCCATTGTTTGAAACCGTGGGTATAGGGAATATATTTTGTAGTTCACATTGATTAGTAGACCATGTCTCAATAGTGCACCAATCATTATAATCATACTATACTATGATCCTACACTCCACATTGTTCGTTAATCCATTTATAACTTTCAAAACACACTGCCACCATTCCATTAGCCTCTCCTAGTCCACAAACCCAAAAACTAAAAAAATAATCAAATTCAGACTACCCTTAGTAACCAAAGGATCAAGATGAGTTAGAATTTGTTAATCTCTTCCTTTACCAATCTATTGAGTTAAAATTTTCCTATATCTGATCTACATATCACTATGAAATAATAAATGTATTCCAGGATAACTATGTTTTATAAATCATGTTGAGAGGTCATATGACCCAACAACTATCCTGGCCTATGTTAAGTCCCAAGAGGCATTCACGATACTTCTTGGGTAGAAAATAGAAATCAGCATCATGATATCAAGATGGTAAATACATGGCCAAAAGAAAACATATATATATAACTATCATAGAGAACATAACATAAATCAATAATAAATGTATATAAATGAATGCAAAAAATAATCAAAATAGAACTATAGTCTAAATAAATATTAACTAAATGAAAACCAACATTGAATAGGAAACCAACTAGATTTCCTTGTTAACTCTCTGTCATCATTAAACAAAATACCTTCTAACTACAAAGAAAAATTTAAATAGAACCTAAACCAATAAAATAGCTTAGTTATGCTGTTTATTAGTTGAAAAAGTAAGCTGTAATAAAAAAACTCAATACCTAAGAACCATAGAATACATACACATCTTTTAAAAAAATATCCTTCTAATTATATATTGAAAAAAATTTGGAGAATCGGTTTTATAAATTTTTTACTAACCAAAAGAATCATTACAGAAGTTCCCTATTCATAATCTAACACAACCATCCATTTATGAAATGAGTTTTAATTTAAAATCCCTATTTATAATGAAATCCCCAGGAAGAGAGCCCAACCTAGATGAGATTCCAAAGAAAATGATTAAACAGTGAAAATAAGAATAAAAAAAGCAATGCTAAAAATAATGTAAAAAATGACCCTAGATACTAGCTTAACATATAACCACAATACTGTAATATAAAACATGACCATAAAGATATATGAACATGGGAATTTCATAAACATCCCTATAAGCAATCCCAATATGTACTCGATTAGGACTAGCCTACCAGAATATGGTATAACTCTATAGTCTATAACCCACATGGTTTATTTGTACTAGACTCACCATTTATAAAACCTAATAGGTCTACCCTTTATCTATTTGGAAACAATATGTCTAACTGGGATGAGAACAAAAGCACTACGCGATCCATTAGTCGATTCCTAGGAATCCCATGATAATATTATAAATTATAATGATGATCTGATAACATAGTTACCATTATCCATGACCCACAGATTAAATTATGAATACCTTGACCAAACCCCAACACCAACTATGTAAAGGTCCTCTAAATGGAAGGATGGAAATTGGGGATCCCATCACACATTGAACCAATCATTGTGCCGACTACGGTGAAGGGTCCCAAGAACATTATAACCAATTTCCAATACATCACACAATTTCTACCGGGTCTTTCCATTTATAATTCATGATCAAATTCCAGTAACAATTTTCTATACCCAATGTGAAAAAATAATTTATGACCGATAGGTGGAAAAATATACTTTTGTGTTCTACAATTAAAAAACTACACTTCCTGGTGAAAATGAGATGAAAAATTTGAAACACATATTAAAAACACATTTTATATCATTTGGTAACTATATATCTTTTTAAGAACCATCTGGGTTTATGTAGAACTACATGAAAAAAATATGACAACACCATAAAATAATGAGGAAAATGGGTGGTTTTTTTTGAAAATATGGTGTTTAAGGTGAACATCATTATGCAAATCCATCATCATCTATTTTCTTACACAGAGTATCACCCTAAGAAATTATAGATATGGTTCTATCCAAATAATCATAAATGGTAAACCAAAATAATAGGAAATAAAAACTAAAATAATCACCACAATAATTTTCACCAATTATAACAACTCACACAATATTACTAAACAAAGAAATTCATTATAACTATATAAAAAAGATAATTTAATATGAAAAGGAAATCTTAAAATCCCAATATGGGAAAATAACTATAAAAACTATATAATTTAATTTTCATAGAAAACATTCATTTCATCCAATTTTATGGATATTAAAATATATAATCATAAATTAATTAAAAAATTGAAACCCTATTTCACCAAATTCTGTAAATTATATTACTATAATTAAATATTAAAAGATAAAATAATCATGTGGATATCCTTTTTTAAATAATTTGTATGCATTTAATAATTAAATTTTTTGTTCCAAAAAGGTTAAATATGAATACACCTACCACAACAGCATGCGAATGCAAGAAATCTCATAGGGATGGAAGAGAAAATCTCTAAAGAGTATCTACACACCCTAAAAGAAAATAAATTTTCTATCATTATCCAAATATCATCTTATGTTTCAGCCAATAAGTAATCCAATAAATGTATGAAGTAATATCCAATAGATAAAGAAATGAATTGAAGTAAAACAACCCCAAAACATGATTAACATACTAGATATCATGGAGAGTAAAATGAGGAAGAATGATAACCAATGTGAATGTGTTTTGTGATACATATAATGTGACAAAATCAACCTATGTGGATGAAGGGTCAAATTAGAGTTAAATATATGGAGGGGAAAACATTAAAATTTATGTCTTTGAGTAACTAGGTATGGCGTATGGTTTGGATGCACGTTTTTCAAAACCATGTGCCAATTATGCATTACCCACTATAAAAAAGGGTTGGATGCACTGTATTGACATAATGTTTGGGGACCATATGATAACTTTTCAAATTTACTCTGGTAGAATGGAAGAGGATAATTGAAACTTGTTAGATATTATCTCTTAACTATGTGCAAGTAGTACACCTTTTCTCTGACACCACCCAATTGAAACAAAATCTTACCTAGTGATAACATGATTTCGGTCAAAATGTGAACTAGTTATTCTAGGAATATCAGGAAATAAAAAAACAATGAGAGATGAAATTAGCCTTAACCTGTCTCACAACTTACTCTAAAACTTGACACACAAACCATGGACAAACCCAAACATAACTAAAACCTCGAGAACTCAATAATTTTCTTCTGCTACTAAACCCTAACCACAAGAATAAAATCCATTCATTTTGAAAATAATGAAATTATAGAAAAACTATGGCCAATGTGTGATAGATAATATGTAAAATTTTTCAATATGTGTAAGAGAATGTACCATATATTTTTTCTGGTCGTTTTATTTGTGACATTCATTTATTATGTCTATAGGTTTGTGGTATCATGTGTTATCATAAGTATTTTGGTAAATGTAGATGGGGTGGATGAAGAATTTATATGACAACAATAGGTAAGACTTACATGGGATTTCGTGTGTGTGTGGATATGAATATATATATATATATATATATATATTGTATTTTTATTTTTATTTCATTGTGAGCCACACTGAAGGGGGTTATTTTTTAAGAATTATGTATTTTTCAGATCCTCAGGGTTTCCCCAACATCTTGGATAGTGATGGTGGATAGACATCTATCACCAATTATCTTCTCCCCTTCATTTGTAGTCTGTCTATGATAACCCAAGGTTTGTATTATCATGGAAGGTTTGAAAGTGGCATGTTGTATACCAAATGTGGGGTTGGTAATGGGATGATGGTTATATAGTGTGGGATGTGAATTATACTAGGAGTGAACAATGTTAACATCCTTATTCTATATAATATCCAACATCTCTAGTTTTTGTTGATGTATATGGATGCGTTGTGCTGTATTATTTTCCATGATTCGAACATTAGATGTTGGAATTTTTAATCATTATGGTATTTATGGTAGTGACCTAGCACATATGAGGCCATACGTTTTTTGAAAATATGTTGTCTAAAATTAGGGTGTGATAACTACAAATCAATGGTAATGTTATTATGGGGTGCCTCTGATTTTATTGTTATGATATTTTCACATTATATTTGCATGTGATATTTTTAGAGTGAGACCTTATAAGGATGTGAATGGGTAGTTGATCAAATATGTTCATGATGGTTCTTCTCTTTACACACAAGATAATTACTATTAATTTCACTCATTTTCATAATAATTCCCTGAGATGATCATGTTATGTATATATGTAATATTCTACCAATGTTAAAATATACATTTTTTTCTATTTTCAATTGATTTTCTGACCAAGCTAAGCCATACAGGTTTGGAATAGATATTTTCCAATTGAGATACTACGTAGGAGTTAGTCCTAAATTTCTTTTCACTTTTTATTCTATATTTAATGGCATGTGTTGTTTTATTCTTTCATATGGGTTCTTGGATTCATATATGATATTGTACTGATCAGTATTTAACCTATTATCTCATTAAATTAACATATAATATAAGGATAAATCTATTATTAAGAGTTTTAAAAATTCGGTTATAGTTTCCAATGAGATGACTATTAGATTCTGTATTTTAAGGTAAATAATTATCTTAATATTCAGGCCAGGAGGGATACTAATGGAGTTGGAGTTCATAACATAATATATGAGAGGTGATTTGTTAATGATAGTACATAGATCAAAGTTAGTATCCATGGGAATTGAATGTTTTGGTAAGAAAATAGTATAATTATTTCTTTGTTTGTGACATAATCTAGGGAGACCAACAAGAACAATGTATTTAGCAACAAACACCACCCCTCCACATGAAATCAAACCAAATACACTAATTTACCAAACAAACATCTGTGGTGATACAAAAACATATAACATATCAACATATGTTCTAAAAAGTGGTTCCCTGATATGGGCGGTCACATGACCTCATGTGAACCTACCAATATTCTATATGCTATTGACTAGCGGTGGGGGATAAATATAAAACATGCAGAGACTATACCCACTTTATTAGAGTATTATAATAGTAAAAATAAAATCAAAATAACATAATTAAAATAACCCCTAACCAGAATAAAACTATAATTGAAAACACACTAGTATCACATGATGCATCAAACCGAAATCAAAATCCAAAATTAATATTAGATATTTCATTGCATAATAATTTTCATGTATTTAATGAAAACTCCAAAAATAAAGACATTAACCACTCTATGAGGGCCTCAAAACAGTTTTCTTTTTCCACATCCATGATTGATTCCAAATAAACCATCAAATACAGGATGGTCTCCCTTATCGTATTTAGAAAATATAAATTATATTTTGGTTCTAATCTTGTTTCCCAATTAAGGTGTGAGTAAAACTCAGTAAGCCACCATGAATGAAGTTTTAAACAATATATAGTTAATAAGACATTATGCAATTTTATAACTAATATCCCATATGCATGAAAAACAATTCTAACATTTCATTATACTTTAATTAGCCACATAAAACCTTAGGCTCATGATGAAACCCTTACTACCAATACACTCATCAACCCATGATGGTGTTTTAACATTCCCCAGGGATTTTCACATATTACAATAGCATGGATATAATTTATCATTTCAATTCTTATCACATCCAATTAGAATGATAGTCAAATTATAATACCATGGGAATATAAATTTATTTCAAGAACCATGTTGGTTGTTGGATCCCATGCCCCTATCCCACACCCCAATATCACTTGGGAATTTAAATCCTTATTCCCTGCCCCAAACCACAATATCAAATGGGTATTTGGTGCCTCAGTCCATGTCGCGTACAATAAAAATAAAACATGGGTACTTGGAGCCTTAGTACATATCCCAAACCATAATGTCATATTTATCACATATAACACATTTAATAAGGTTTATAATCATTAACACTCTCATCATCACTTAATATCTTGGTATACCACTTCCATTATAAAAAAACATGATTTATATCATTATTTCAAATGGAATGATATGAAATGATCACTATTAAACCATTTATCATCCATTTATCATATAATTCATCAACCCTTCAAGATTCATTTGAACACCACTTAATTGTTTTCAATCAATTTTCCCATCACTCAATTAATAAACTATTTCTAGAATACATCAATTATCTAAATAAATAATATCATTAATTAAATAACTATAAAATCCCATTAATTGACATATTTTCATACCCTCATTAATTAATCAATTTGGTGTCCCATTATTTAGTAATTTCACATTCAGAAATACAATAATTTATTTTATCAATTTCAAATAAATTATTATTCCAATGTAAGATCAATTAATCAATTTCTTGTTTCCATAAATTATGTATTATATTTGTGAATTTAACTCGAGATTCAATTCCTTATATTCCAATTAATATTATAGAACACCATTATGCAATTAGAATTCAAGACTCTGAGAATTGAATTTAGACCACCTAACTCAATATTATTGATGGACTCTCACCAATTGAAATATTGAAATAGATGTGGAACAATCAATTTAATGAAAAACTACTTGATCTTTATTACATACCTAGATCTAAAATCAGATGGATTTTATCACTAAAAATCATGATCTAGATCAATTTCCAATAATGGAAAACATCCCAGATGGATGATTAAAAGATGTAATTGAGAGAGGAAATAATCATTGATAAGATATCTTACTGAAAGAGGAGAATATTCTTCACTATGGTAATTTATTTTTAAATATTTTATTTTTATGGCCCTTAAGTCCATTTAATAGAATCAAAAAATTATATAAATGTTTACAGTCGATTTGGGTATAATTTCGGTGAAGTTCGTGACATTCAAGAATTTTAAATCTATATTTTAGAGGATTTAATAATGTGAACATGTTTTCTTGTGTATGGTTGCAAAAATTTCTATAATCATTCTTCTAGTAATGAACCTCCACTTAGGGGGAATTAAATTTTCTAATATGAGGTTGTAGGGATTTCCAAATCGTGTTCCAATAATGAAATACTCTTCATCCTTGGGTTTCACAGTTTTTTTGCAGCAAGGCCCACATTTTGTTAAAACTATGCACCCACTGTGAAATTCCCAAAACACATCAAATAAAGTACTAATTTATCTAAAATTTACCTAAGATAGAGCTCATTAAATATATTATGAAAATAGGTAAAATATTTCCTTAAAATGATCTTTTTACACTTATAATAAATATTATGATCCCACAATCTCTCATTATTGTAATATATTTTGTTTATGCTACACTCCAAAGAATTACTTTGATTTGTAGTAAAAAATATAATGAAACTCATGTTGCATATTTTCTTCTCTCTACCATGTTTACTTCTAAACATTCCCATGGTTTTACAATATATTAACTATTTTCATTGGCTTTCATCACAACACGTTGACACTATGACCCAACACACATATCTTATACTTCTCAAAGAACATATACGTCTCAAACTAAACATCATCCACATCAATCACATTACTAAGGTTATGGTGATGCCTCCAAAATTTTGAAACCTGATAATCATCACACATAACATTGTACCTATGTGGAAGAGACAATTGATATAAAACAATCCTGATTCTCTCCCTAACTTCAAACGATGAAACAAAAATATATAACAACATGTCCATAATTAAAATCCAACTATAAAACATTCTTGGTGGAAAATGATGGAATAAATGGTCACCCACTATAATCTCAAGGGTTTATCAATGAATATCATCGTATGACTGTTTCTTACTTTTAATTCTAGAAATGCATTTTCTAACCTGCTGAACTTGATCCGACATGCCCGGAATGAGACTCGGTCCCAATGGATTCGACTCACAAGAATCCATACAATATACAAGTGATCTATATAGCCTACCATAAAGAGCCTCATATATAGATACTAGTATATTTTCCTAATAACAATATAAAAATTTCATTCTGTAACACCTTAAGGAAGAAAGAAGTAAAAAATGGGTCATGACCCAAATCTATACATTGTTGAACCCTATTCAGATAGACTATACCCAAAACATACATATCACCCCAACTAATCCGCTGTGAAATTTTCCCATATATAATTTAAATTCACAACATTTGTTATTCAAACTGCAATCAACCATATATAGAAACCCTTTTAGGGTTGAACTAGGGACCCCACCCAATTACCATGGTAATTTCATCACACATCAATTACGCACTAGGTAGTGGATATAGTAATGCATTGTGTCACTAATGCTCAGTTAGAACTTGCTGATAGGTACACAATTTTTTTACAAACCCTGCTATCTCCTTTTTCATTCCAAGCCTCCAATATTGCCAATTTAAGTAATGGTATATTTTGTTCAAACCCAGATGTAACTCCCATTTCAAGGAATGGTGTTCATGCATCAGCTTTAGTTGAATATTTTTATGCACAAAAAAACAATTCATAATGTAAATGATCTTATCCGCATATGTGGTCCACTTATAAAGTGACTCCCCACCTTCATGACTTTCCCTCAAAGACAAATATTTTTGGATCCTCATACTTTTTTCCTGTTCTCACACAAACATATGATTTTTACTGAATGTGATATAAGAGTTACTTGAACCTAACCCTCTTAAACCACAACATTTACCTCATCTATACTCATGAATTGTTTGAGTCTATGTTTTCCTTCTTAGTGATTTAGTAACACTATTTCCCTTAATGTGCGCATATGCTATATAAAATTCAAATGACTTTATATACTCAATCCACCTCCACTAATGTAGGTTCAAATACAACTAGAAAAAGCAACAATTTATGCTATTATGATCATTATAAATAGTAATAATTTATCCCAAAATATATTCAAACCAACACTTTGAACCATAAACAACATATAATAACTAAAGTTCATGGATACAAAAATTTTATTTAATGTGGAATCAACTTCTCTGACATGTAGACCACTAATCAATCTCATTACATCAATAATAATCCTCGAATAATCCTATAAGAGTAAAAAAAAAAACTTTTTCTACTCCTCACTAGGATCATGAAGGATGATGAATCATGTCATATTGAAGATCTTCTTCAACTCCTAGAAATCGTTCTCACTTGATCCAAAACAATAAAACATAATTTGATTCTTTTTGAAACCCAAAAGCGGTTATCCAAATTTGGGGAATTCAAGGATGAACATTTTATAATAAATATCCAACCCTCAGAAACAACAGATATCAAAAACATTCTTTCGCTGCTCCCATGAAAGCACTTCATTACGATTCCCTGGGTCCACTAAAACACTTTCCACTATGATGAAGTTCCCAAAACAATATACATGATCAATCCATAATTGAACCACATATAGAATAGGGTATTGATGATTCTCTCTCAGCGTACTCAAGATGATGCCTATATGTTGGGAATGATCATCATGTGTCTTCGATTACACCAGGATGTCATCCAAAAACAAAAACACAAACAGACCCTGATATAAATAGAAGATTCAATTCATCTAGTATAAAAATATTTAATGTCTTTTCTCCAAAATCAATGGAATCACAAATAAATTCAGATAGGCCATGCTTACATATAAAATAATTATGAAGTATTCCATAATGTGTGACTCTCAACTGATGATACCCTAATCTAACGTTTATCTTGTATAAAAAACATGATCCCCTCAATTTTTCAATGAGATCATTGATAAGTGTAAGAGGATATTGGTTCATCACTTTTATATGGTTCATACTTAGTTAATAGAAACCAAAGATCATAATCTTCTAAGACTTATTTTCAAAAAAATGCTAGTGAAACCCAATGAGAAGTATCTTGACATATAATCCCCTTTATCCATAAATTTTTTGGATGATTATTGATCTCTTGAAGCATAGTTTTTTTCATTCTGTATGGTGAAATATAAACTGGCACATCCCCTAGCATGAGCTCAATCATGTAATTCTTATCTCTCTCAAGAAGATTCCACAATATTTCCTCATGAAACACATCCTAGAATCTATCAACTATGGGCAGAAAGACATAACACATTACACCATATAATTTAGAGATAGACTAATAACCAATAGGGGGAGATCCTCAATGTTATGATGAACTATCCCTGCACAGCCTGCCTAGTTTTCCCACTCTCCATGATGAATATAGTTTCCTCCCATGGGGGACATAAAAGTTGCCCTCATTTTATAATACTCTATGTGGGATATGTATGGCACTAACCAATCCATTCTCATAATTTGGTCAAATTTTGGTATGTCATTGATGTATATATTCCAATGAATATGATACTCCCTAACCTCCAATGAACTCCCCTTCTGTGAATAGATGTCCCACAACTACTCACCCAATGGTGTATCGATTGTCATCACCCCTCCCACAAAATATAATATTAGTTTCAACCCATCCCAATGTTGTGTATATATAATGGAATGAGAGTAACTAGAATAAAATGAGGAACTAAAATTAATAAAAGATAAAATAATAGTACCAATAACTATATATTGTAAAGCCTATATATCCACCAATGTGTTCTGAACTGCATAAAACTGTCCTTATCATGAACACTATGATTTAGTCTATGTCCACTATGTTTCACCAATTTTATAACACGTATTCTCTCACCAAGAATTACCACACCCACTGAATCTTGGGAAAAATCCATTAGAACTCAACTACTAGACTAATATTGTTTATAATATCCCATTCCCAAAATCTATTTTTTCCAAGAAGCTCTATCACAACCAAGATGTAGTCAGTTCCTACAGAACCACTATTGATGTCACATTTTGTTGCAACCTCATAACACTATCGGTTGTTGGGGAAAATTTATATGAATGTGTCTTGGCTAATGGATTGTTGTATAAGTACTCATGTAAGATCCAGATTAAGAGATCCTTAAATATGACCACCCTTCATTATACATATTTTTTTACATTATCATTGCGACAAATCCTACCCATTAGAGACGTACAACATGATCATCAAGAGGATACCACATTCCCCCCAATGGAATCCTTTATCTGGTTCCAATAATATATGATAACATGATCCCACAACATATAATATTTCATTAATTGAAATATGTTTACATGGGACATCATCTCTAATTTAAGTCCATCATAGAAACTCCATGTCATAATTTTCTCATCCCCTACCATACATGGATAATATAATAATAATTTAGGAAAGATAACATCATTTTACATCATAAGAATACTCCCCTAGGTTAACTACATGAACTCTATAGCCATCTCAGGTCTTAGTGTCTTTGGATAAATGTGTATAGGATGTTCTACAAAATTTTCTTTCATACCATACCCTCAGTCTACCTAGTTTGAGACTGAATACCCCACTCGAGAATCACTAATACTCATTAAAAATTTACATGAAACATCACATTATTCTTAGTAAGAGTCTATTAATGGATACGTATTGTTTGGATGGGATCAATCCATAAATCAGCTACCTCCAGTCCAGCCTCTTGGGTGATAGTGTGGGGGTGATGTAACTGAAACTCTCATGTCAGGTTAGACATAATATTTATGACCTTATCTAGGCCTCTATCCACAATCTTCGTGATGTGATAAAAGTGTTCAGAGAACTGCCCTCTGGCTCCTTCACCAGACACTATTGGTTCCTTATGTTCCACTGATGGAGGATCATTTCTAGCGATATCCCCTCATAACCATATCAACAAATGTCATCATTGAGGAATATCTATACAATTCCAAACACATGACTTATGACACATGATACAACATTATCAAAATACAATAATAATAGATAACCTAAATTCAAAACAAGTCATCTAGTATTCCATGCCACACTTCCAAAATTGAGGTTCTATCACTATTATTATCCATACCTCATCTTAGTAATCATTCAAATAGGATAACATAATCTCACAACTCAATATTATCATTGGACACCCATTATTCACATTTTACATCATATTACATTAGTCAATTCAATAGTTGGAACCATTTTCACATTAAAATTTACACAATCCAAAAATAGTGTTTTTATAAGAAACCGACTCAGAAAACAACTTTTTCATGTATACATTAAATGATGCATCTCACAATAATTCCGATGTTTATAATATTTGAATGTATACAAAAATCATTTTCTATATTTTGACACATGTAAAATCATAGAAAAATATCAAAAACAATAATCACATCAAATAGAAATTTTATCACCCAAGGTGAAATAACATTCAATTGTACCAATAAACCTCACAGAAAACAATCATATCCTAGTCATTGGGTTTTACCACTTATATTGATAAGTTACTCCCATGCCTCAGATCATGACTAATGGATGACTATTCTTATTATCATATATACCACTCCCAAATTTTATGTGAAAATGAATGAAATGAAAACAGATCTATGATACCACATTGTAACATCCCAACTCAAGTTCTATACAATGATTCCCCAAGATAGTCAGTCACTTGAACTCAAGCACACCTCCCCATATTCCATAATATTACAACTAGTAGTGAGGGTCTAATATGTAACATTTGACAACTATAAACTCTAAATAATAGTAATATAATAATTTAAATATAAAATTAATATCCTAATTATAACAACACATAACTAGAATCATACTATAACAAATAATTGACCAGTGAAACATGATGAATCAAAATATGAAACAATACCCAAAACTAATTTTGGTTATGTCATGCAATAATACGTTTCATGTGTCAATTGAAAACCCCAAAAATAGTGACACTAAAAAAACTCAATGGGCCCCGAAACCATTTCTCGTTCCCTCATCGATGATTTTTTCCAAATCATTTATCCAACATAGAGATTGTTCCCTTATCTTTTCATGAAAACATAAATTAAATTTAGGTATAGATCATGTATATTTATTATGTTGTGAGTAAAATATTATAGGTTTTTGTTAATAGAATCTAAAATAATTTACAATCTGTAATAGTGTGTATATTTTTGTATAATTAATATACCAAATATAAAGTATAAAAATATCACATTTCATTATTCTCTAATTAACCACATAGAACACCAAATTCAAAATAACACCCAAAATACAAACACCTACATTGTCCCATGCCAAATATTATACTATCCCAAAGGGATATCACATATCACAATACGATTTTTATCATTTATAATTTAATTCATATCACATCCAATTGAAAGCACAGATCAATACCAATTTCATGGGTGTAAAACGTCATTTTAAGAATCAAGGTGTTATTTGGAGCCCCTTTCCATATCTCACACATATATATCACCCTGTTATATGGGGACTATGTCCCTTTCCTACATTTCACAAGGATATTTGGAGCTTCAATACATGTCCCATAAAATAATAATCACATATCAATATTTGATGCCTGAATACTTATCACATTTTTAATTGTTACATTAATTAGATATATAATACTTAAAATTTTTAATCATCATTAATTCTCTAATAGACTTTTCACATTTTGGTATACCATTTTCAATATAGAAAACAAGATCCCTCACTTTAATTCACAATGAAAAAGATGAAAAAACCAATATTAAACAATTTATCAGCATATTATCATATAATTCATCAACCCTTCAAGGATAAACCAAAGACCACATAATTAAAATTAATCAATTAAGAATTTATTCAATTAATCAATCAATTATAAAATCCATAAATAAAAAATTACACTTCAAAATTAATTAAACAATTATAAAACCCTTTTAATTGACTAATTTTTATTACATAATTTTTAAATAAATTTAATGTCCCATTATTCAACAATTTTAAAATAACAAATAACAAATTAAATTTTTCCATGTTTATCTCATTTAATATTCACAAGTAAATTCTATTAGTCATTTCCATGATTCCATATATTAATTAACAAAGAGTCCATGTGAAATTTTTCAAAAAATCCACAGAATTATTATCTAGCACACTATGAATTGAATTTATACCACCTACAATAAGAAAATTGATGGATGTTATCCAAAAAAAATCCTAAAATTGAAGTATAACAATGAAATTAAACAGTAATTAAAAAGTTCTATATTTAAATACAAAATAAAAAATCTAACGAAATAGATCAATTATTTCCTAGATCTAGTTCAACTACCAAAGGAGGAAAAATACCATAAAAGGATGATAAAAATATTTAAGAGATATAGGAATTAAAATATGATAATATCATTAATAGATTGTGATGATGATTCTTCAATATGTTCTTTGATTTTCCAAGAATAGAGGCAGGATGGCCTTAGACTATGCATAGACGCCTCAAAAAATGATAGGAAACATTTTGAATCATGTATGGTATAATTAGGGTCAACGATCGGTTGTTTCATAAATTAAAATAAATTTATTTTAGGATTTGATCCACATGGCATGGTTTTTTGTGAAGGGGTACACTTTTTACCTAAATCATTTTCCAATTTTGGTTCCTCTTCTTTACAAGTTTCACGGTTACTACTAATAGGGATTTTTTTCCAAATAATGTAACAACTGTCAAATACCCTTCTTCCATAGGTTTCTTGGTTTTTTAAAGAATGGTGAACTATTTGAGAAAACCATGGTCCAACTATAAATATCCTATATCCCCTACAATATCATCCAAATTTTACCCAAAAATAACCAATATAAAACAATTGCATGATATATTCAGAACATGAAAAAAGAGTAAGTAAAAAATTGCTGTTGACACCTCCAGAAAATGTTCAAGATCTTAAATAATATGGTAGATGTAAAATAGAGAAGCATTCCTCTTAAACCATATAATTTTATGAAATATATCTTTCAAATAAATTTAATTTAATCAATATCATGTATTAATCTTAAAAATGAGATTAAATAAACCATGATGTACTATTAAAATTTTATTTTTTATTTTGTCCATTTTTACATAGATATTGAATTTGAAATTATGTACATGAATAATGATGTAATAAATATTATATTTATTAAATTTTTATAAAATAAATTTAAATATTTTCATGTAATTTTAATATGAAATTAAATATATATAGAAAGTAAAAAAGAATTAGTTACTAGAAAAAAAATTATATGTGGGGTATATTTTCATCTCAATAAATTATATTAACAACTTTTGTTGAATGACATCAATGAAATTTAGTTATTACATATTCAATTAGAGAATATAATTTTTCTAAAACTTTTTTATAGTAAGGTAATATTAATAAATCAGAATTTATGTTTAAAAAAATTATTTTTCTAAACAAGCAGTTTGGTTTCCCTATGTTCGATAATGTTAATATTAAATATTTACACATTTATAAAATTAATTTTAGGAAATTAAATTAATTTAATAATTAATAATTTCAAATTCATGTAATCATTATTTTTTTATAATTTTACGTATATATTAAAATTCCAATTGAATAATGATAATGCTGAATTTTATTAAAAATGGCCTGTATGATTTGTGTATTGGAAAGTATCATTTTAGTTTAATATGGAAATAAATATTAAATTACTCTTAAATTATTATAATAATATCAATTTATTTCATTGTAAAAAAATAATATTGAATAATTATTTGAACTCATTTTTATATTTTAGAATTATTTTTCTTAGAGATCTTATTTTTCATCGTGTCTACAGGTGTAAATTATAATTAAATTAGTTTAATTAAAAAATATATTTTTAAAAACTATTTAAAATAGAAAATAATAATAATAAATATTATTTAATTAGTTTAACATTAATTCTATTTATAATGAATCTAAAATAAAAAAAAGTTAATTATCATGATTGAGGTGAAAGTGGCATTTTGTGCATTTCATGAGCATTTGTTGAAAATATTTTTCCATAAAATTTGATCTTTTGTTCGATAAATTTGTTTTAATATTTAGAATTATCAGATATAATTTATCTAATAAATAATCATAATTTATATATTTAAAAGATTAATTACCTATGTTAATATATAAAAACACTAGTTACCATGGTTAAAACTAAAATAGAAAAAGTTGGTAAAACATACTATTTAAGGATCATCATGTTTAAAAAATGTGTATTTTATTATGTTTTAGGTGACTTCATATATATATTTCCACTAATGTAATATTTAAATAATATTTAGGATCATTTCATTGGATTGACATCCCATTATTGCGTAATTTTGGGCATTTACAAAAATTACACTCATTCTCACTTATAAAAGGGGACCCCTCACCTCACATTTTCACACCTATTTAAGAATATTTCTGAAAAAAATATTCCAAAATATATCAAAAATATCATTATAAACGTTCTATATACTTTATTCTTCCATAAATATCAATCCTAGGGTCTTTAATAAGATTACATGCTGAGGTTGTTCTATGTGAAGGTAAGTGTATTCTCTAAGCTCATTATTTTTATTCTTCTCTGACAAATTCATTAATATATTACTAATTAAAATATAATAAAATGATAACCAAGGTAAACATATATGTTATTATGTGGACTTATTAACATATATTTATATTTTCTTCTCATAAATGAGAAATGACATTGTCGACCGTTTGTGTGGAAAACTACTCCCTCATGGGCCAGTGTAATTTATTAGAAATCATTATCTATCAAAGAAAATAGATAATGTTGTAATTAATTTTTATATATTATATTTCAAAAATATTTTACTATTGTAATTATATTATCACATATATATTATTATCTTTTAATTCTTTGAAAAATTATTACATAACTCGTAAATATGTGTGGACCTCCACCTCAACGAATCCGGTGTTGTTATTTTTTCATTTAAAGTGAAAAGGTTGCTAATATTGAAATATTAATTAAATATATTTGATATATATTAATTAAATATATTTTATATATATTAAAAAAATCATTATTTAAAGTTTATATATAATTTATATTTCATTCATACCATCCTTAGATAAAATTGAATCAACATTCTGGTATATGTATATCCAACCATCTCCCAGAATGACGTAATTAATTTCAGTTTGACAAAATAAAATTGATAAATAATAATATATATAAATTATATATAAATATATATATGATATATATATATATATGATATATATATATATATTATTATCAATCATTGTGGGGATGATGAAACCATAATAATAGAATAAGGACCAAAACTACCACACAAATACAAACATAAAAACCCTAGAAGTTATCTCTAGGAAAAGTGATTTTAATAAAGAATAGTTAATTACATTGATGTAAAAGGATATAAGTAAAAAATATATCATATTATATGTATGATTATGGCTCTTTATTTTACTTATATTAACCCACTTTTTATTATATGGGATGTTCTAATGTGGATTATTGATGTCGAAACATGACTTAAGGGGTTTTTTCTCGAATTTATTTATGTAGGGGAATGCCCTATTTAGCATATAATTATTTTTTGTTATATATATATATATATATTACCTTGAATTTGATTTAGTATATTTATCACTAATAATACTATATATAAAAATCCGTATATATTTCATTCCTTTATTGTGATTATGATTTAAAATATACTAAATTAGTAAGAGTTTTAGGTTACAATCCAATTATTTATCAGGATGATTAGTAATTGAGTTTGAAATGATAAAATTTTATGATCTATCTCTTATGAAACACATGAAATTTCATAACCATTTGTTATTTTTTAAAAGTAGATCTTCCTTGTTCAATACCCATTGATTATGTAGTCTTGATTCTAATATAATTTTCTATAAAAAATCAACATTTATTCACTCTTTAGTTGAATATATGTTTATTTTGTGATAATGTTTTCTAAAAAATGTTTAAATAATATTTTTTTATTCTAAAATTATTGAATAGATTTATTAACAATGAATTTATTTCATTCCAATCATATTAAACGAATCTTCATGCTATATGAACTTCAGTATTTTTCTAAAAATATGATATTAATCAATTTTTAATGTATAAGTAATGAAAATTATTTATCATCATAAAGATGGTTAAATGATTTAATGATTCCATTACAATTTCTAAGGTAATATAAAAAGAAAATATTATCCTTAATAATTTTTAAATTATTAATTTTTAAATAATTTTAGTTAAACATAAAAGTATATAATTTTAAATAATTCATCTTCCAATTTATATTCATCAACGATAACGACATGAAATTTTTTTATGCCATATAGGGATTATATAAAATAATAACGAATATATCATTTCTCTAGAAATTCTGTTATTATAATGAAAATATGTTTATAAGTCCAAGTTTTTCAGTTTGTTATTTTAAGATGAAAATTCTATAAAATCAAATTGTTTACAAGGATTATGATATGATAAATTATTCATGATATTATTGAACACATAAGAATTACATTAATTATGTAAAGGGTGGTACCTGTATCTCACTTCAAACTATTGGTTGAAGATTAGTGTTATATGTGATAATAGAGTATATTGGATGTTATATATAGTTTATAATTGTGTGTACACAAGAACTTATACCGTGCCTGAAAATTTGGATACACTAAAGGTTATGCAAAGCCAGAAAAATATGGTACATAAGTGGTAATCCCATTACTGAATTATGTACATGGAAGGTTATAATAATTTTAACATGTTATGATTTTTAAATTTGATATACAAGAACAAAATCTATGTTTATATGAATGCAAAAAATCTATATCTTTTGGAAACATTACACAGTCATGAATAATGCTATTTTATTCTATTATGATTTGTGTCTCATGAACTAACCAAATGTATTACATGACAAATAAATATGATTTATTATTCAGGGTATGTATTTCAACTGTTATAAAAATTTTCACATATACATATGATAATAATCTATTTATATATATTTTTCTTACCCTTAATGAGAATATAATATCACCCTTTCTTATCTTTCCCTTTAAATTTTTATGATGAATTTTATTATGTATGATATCTCTATCAAGGGTTCTAGTTATGAAAATATTAGTAAGAGATAATTTAGTTCACCTAAGAACCATTTTTTATGATTCCAAAATTCTAAAGAAACTAGAAAAATACGACTCAAGAATGGATCATCATTTAATTTAAAGAATATTTATATATTAACAAGACATATAAATGTATGAAAATTTATCACTATGATAGTTTATATTATAGTAAGGATGGGTTACCCATTGTAAATAATGATGATAATTTTTTTAGATAATTAATGATAAATCTATATATTTGAAAATGTCCTGGAATATTGGGTTTGTATAGATTAACGGGTTTACATGAAATTACATATCTTTTATAATACTACATTTTGTTGTGTATTTAAAATAATTGAACCCATTTTTAAAAACAATAAAAAGGGTGCATTGGGATTTTACCAAATTATCATGGATGATTTAAATAGATAATGTTCATGAATAACTTAGGTTAAACCAAGGGTGTCTTATATTGAGATGAATAATTCATGATTCAGACATCCGATAAATATTTTTTCATGATTATTTTGTTTCGTAAAATGGTTATTAATTATTTTACAATGATTTATGTTTTTAGTTAATGGATTGAACTAAAAATAACTAGGTTAATGATAAACATTATTAAAAAAAAATTAACGATATTATAATTCGGATAATGATTGGAATGATAGATAATTTGTTTATACAAAATTAGTTATCATGATATACGATTAACATGTTTCACCTTAACCAACTTTTAGACTAACCAAATAAGATAAGTTAGAAGTTTCTTAAGAGATTGAGTAGTAGAGACCATATATAATAGAACATTCTATTTACTATATAATGACAATGTGGGAATAAATAATTAATGTATTATCTCAAATTAACAATAAGATGTACTATGAATGGACACCAAAGAAACATAGTATGTAATTGAAGAGGAAACATGAAAATATTGGACAAAATAATGGATGAGAATAATGGTTTCCATATAGTATTATAAATGGATGAATGTTTTATATTAGGAATGTATGGGAATTTTGACAATAAACATCCACATGGAAAAGATAAAGAGTTGGATAAAAGTTGTTGTAAAATTAATGATTTTTACTAATG
Organism: Viscum album; assembly: GCA_963277665.1. NCBI lineage: Eukaryota > Viridiplantae > Streptophyta > Magnoliopsida > Santalales > Viscaceae > Viscum > Viscum album. The sequence goes on from OY728133.1 coordinate 1,061,794,237, forward strand.
ATGAAGAGACTAAATATAAAATAATAATGAAATGGGGTGGTAAAGAATTTATTGGTCAAACCTTTTTAATTGTGTAAGAACAATGTAAAATTATTAATGTGTCTATATATTGAAAAACAATAGTAAGGTGAAGTGAATCAAGAAATATATAAGGATTATTCTATATAAATCATTAATTATATTAATAATAATAAATTAGATGGTATTGATGCATGAAAAAATATTTTTAATAGAATGTTTATATTTATTAGAAAATATGTTATTAAGGGAATTATAACCCATAACATGTTTATGAGATTGAGACAATTATTTTTTGATTTTATAATTTTATGATTGATGTGGATAATGGAAATTGGATAGTATTTATGACATTGAAACTGATTATTGGTTTGATAAAAAAGAAGTTCCTTTTACTAGTGATTGAAATTAAAACATTTTTGGATTTATGGAATATATTCTATATTATATGGTTTTATATAATGAATGGGGAAGATTGTTTTCTTTTGTAGAGGTTTTATGGTTATTATGGTTGTTACGTTGATTTAGAAAATATATGTCCAACGTATTAACTTAATTTTATTTGAAAATTTTGGGAAATATTATGATATATGGTGGATTAGTTATGATTTGATTTTGGAGATTTAGAAAACATATTTATAAATTTTTTTTTTTGAGTTTTCTTAATGATAACCATTTATGTAATGGTTTTCGATCAACATCTCATAAGGATACATAGTTTAATGTTTGGTTTCATCAAATGAATATTTATCAATAATGGATAACTTTTTATAACCTTTTTCGTTTTGATGATAAGTATAGATTTAATTAATGACATATCATTGTTTGATATATTATGTGATCCAATAGTTATTTATGAATGAAAAATTTATCTTCATTTGGTAGAGTAAGAGATTAAGTTTAAATAGATCAAATAAAAAAAATTAATGAGGTTGTGAATATTTAATAGAAAGTAATTAGGAAATTATATTTTCTCAAGTTATCTATCATGATAAGTTAAATTACCTCAGCTTTAGGAAAAGGGTCTTGGAAATGAATTTTTCCTTATCACATTAATTTATAATTAATTTATGGTGTTTAACTCATTACATATTTTTGGTATTGTGGTGGAAAATATCTCATAAACATGTAATATATCACTCTATATTAATCCATGTGAATATGAATTAGCTTCCATATCATAATTTCTAGTTCCCAATACTGTTACCATGTTTGGGAACATTTAATTATAATTTAGTATGATATCATTTTATGAGAACTATTTATTAATACTTTTCCCAATTTATGTTTCCCACAAATGATTATTAAAAATTTAAACCCTTTATTATTGAGTTCAAATAGTTATGATGTAATTTTTTAAGGTTGGGGATTTTAAACATTCATATATTATGAAAAAATATATTAAAAAAATTAGTATCTTCGATATCATGTTTTATTCGCAAAACCATGTTTAAGACATCTATCAAATACTACTGAAATATTATTTTTAATATGAAAGTTATAACCTAGCTATTAAATTTTAGGATATGAATAAGGAAAAAATATTATGAAGTTAAAATTATTTAAAAATTTATAAAACAATTTCATTTCTTATCATCTCATTATAATTCAATATACAAATCGTTTGAATGTAAAAGAAATATTTTTTTTACAAATAATGTATTTTTATGTGCCCATTGTGGTTTCAACTTATTTCATTATGTTAAGCACTACTATTAAGTTATTTTAATGAAATTTATTTTTAATAAATTAAATATTAGTAATTTAATTCATCTAATTTTTTTCTAGGCACAGAATATGAAAAAAATATATATTTATGCTTAAATAAATATTTTTATAAAAATCGATTCCATCACATTTTTTGATCTTATTACAAAATTTATTTTATCCATTTATAAATATTTCATAAAAAAAAGTAACCTTTAATTTTTAAAATATGATTTCATAATTATATTACATTTATTTTTTGATAATATTTTAAATAGATTAAATGTTTTCTGAATAATTATAAATAATTTTTTTTAAATATCTTTTTTCTTTAAATAATTTCAATTTCCATTTATTAATATGGTTTTAAATTTAATATTTGTTTATTAATATTAAAATTAATACTATTTAGGTCATTTGACTCAATATCTAATTGGATATTCATATTAAATAATTTTATACTTTAATAAAAAGTAATTATAATATTGTTTCTAGTTGCATTTATAGGTATAGCATTAAACTTAATATTAACACTTATATGAATTAAATTTGTTAAAATGGATTCTAACTCTATATTTGGAAAAATTATTATTATTTAATAATATCATGTTTATATCAATTAATTATTAATACAATAGATAACTAAAATGAATTATGATTGTTAGGATTTAAACGATATTTTTCAGATTTCAAAAACTTGAATTAAAATTAATTATCCACACACATATAATTTTTATATTGTAAATTTTATTTAATATTCATAAATTAATGGGTGAAATCTTCTGATAGTTTTCATTTATTTGTATTCATCATTTATATATTTCAAAGGTGAAAAAATAAAAAAATACATAACTATAGCGAACAAGAAAATGGTAAAAGTAGGTAAAAGAGACGAGTTAATGAAAAAAAGTTTAATCCATGTCTATTTTTTAGTTTTGGAGGTGTCTAATGATAATATATTCCATATATTCTATTATTTTTAAAATTTTATAGTCATAGGTCTTGGGAGTGACTTCCTATTATTGAATAATTTTTAGTATTTACAATAAATCATCTCATTATCACTTATAAAAGGTAGGACACTATACTAACTTCCTCACACCTATTTATCCATTTTTAAAATAAAACCTAGGAGAAAATATCTCCAATATCTTCATCAACTTTACAGATCATATTTTATTCCCAAAATAAATACACTAGTATCTTTAATGACATCTCCATTGGAGGTAGTACAAATTGATGTCAATTACTTTCCCAAAACTCGTTCATTTTTACATTTTCTCTTAGGAACATCGTCTATGTCTAAATAATAAGTAAATAATAAAACCTTTATATGAAATATATTAACATTATATTATATCTATGTGATAAGAAATATCTATCTCATCTTATATCAAATATTAATTGACACTATCAATCATTTTTAATGAACATTATCGCCTCATTTAATGTTTTTTTTAATTATCCATCCCCACATTACATGGTAAGAGATTATAATATTTTGAATGATTATATGCGATATTTTTTATATATTTACACAAATAAAATATTAATATCACATATACCTTCTTACCTTCCATCCTATTAGAAAATGATAGCATCCCACTTGCATACTTCTCGATTAATGCATCCACAAATGTGAGGTAATTAACTTTTCGTGTTATTTTGAAAAGGATGTTACTGAAAATATATATAATGAATATATATTATATACTTTAATTAAGAAATATATTGTAATTGTTATATATTATATTCCATTTTTTTATTCCATCCATTGATAAAATGAAAAGAGTGTTCCCTTATATGTACGGTCTGCCATCTCCATGAATGTTGTAGTTTATTTATCTGTCTAAAATTATTATGGGTGATAATAAATAAATAAATAAATATATATATATATATATGTAAGGAATATAGTAGAAATTTATTGTTATTAATAATTATATATATTAATCAACCATAATCAATGTACGTTGTAAAATACCCCCTAAACAAAACATTCTTGAGAAATAATGTATTTATCACCTGGAAGAGTTATTTTCAAAATAATTTATTAATAAATAGCTCTAAAAAGTTATAATTAAATCATATATGGTAATATAAATATTTTAATGGTTATTTAATGTATTTATAATAGTGTAAAATATATTTTATAATAAGGTCAAATTTTTGTGAAGGTAGTCTAGACTTATGGTAAGTCTGGTCAAACATTTATTATTGTGGGACGTACTCCATATTCAACACTTTTTTATTTTTTATAGTGTATATACATAAAAATAATTGATTTTATAACATATATATAGAAAATTATGAGATATAAATATCCATATAATTTTCTTTTTTTTATGGTTCTTACGATTCAAAATAATCAAAATTGGTAACAGTTTTTGTTACAATCTATTTCTTTATTTAGATTTTTTATGATTATTTTTCAATAATAAAATATAATGATTTATGGATAAATAAACTCATTATTATTAATCAACATTGGATATATCAATATAATAAATGTTTCTCATTAATTTTCATATATTTAAGTACTCATGTGACCCAAAGGATGTTTTTTAATAAAAATTGGGTTTATTTCTATCATTGATTGAATTTCCTTTTCCATATTTTTCCATGTTCCATAAAAAATATTAAATTATTTTTTAGTTGATTGTATAATTATTAAAAAAATTTATACATTTACTATTTTTTAGAAATTGTATAATAGTAGTTTTTATCTTTTTATTGGGATAATTAACATTTTACTTTTAATGAAAATACGAATTGAATATTTTTTAATGTGAACATCATGAATGATACTTCCAATAATCATTAAAACTGATTTATTTATGGGTTGACTTAAAAATATCGATGTTTATTTTGAGAAAAATTATTTTATTTAGTTTTTGGGGTTTTTTTTTTAAATTTTAAAGAAGTGATTTAAAAATTGAAAGGATGTTTTCCCCAAGTTTTTTATAAACCCCATTTCCTTTAATTTTTTTTTATAATGAATTATTTATTCAACACATTTATTTTACTTGGGTAGTTATATGATGAATGATTGATTTTATTATGGAAAAAATATGTATGATTATCATTATTTGATGGGCGGTACCTATATCTCCATCCCATGAAATTATTGATAATTATTGCTATATGTGCTCAAAAGGGAATATGGAATGTCATCCAGAGACCAAAAAAATAATGTGACCGAGATGATAATCTAATAAAAATAAATGGGATACATATGGGGTTATCCCAACAATGAAAAATATTGGATATGGGAGGTTCTCCCCAACCCAAAATGGATAGTACAAATGCAGTTATTCCATTCTTAAAATCTATGTTACAAGGGAGATTATTTAAAGCCTGAAGTAGGTAAAGAGTTGGATATCCCAATACTAACATGATTTGAATATCTTGATGGATATCCCTGAGATAATATTTATTATTCTTATTTTTATGAAAACACATATGGCTTATTCTAATGTTATGATATCATGGGATATTTTTATAAATTTATTTATTATCCATGTCTTATAAATTGTCATGGTTTGTTCCATGACACTTTATTATGATATATGATATGCAAGGTGTTTTTTCAAATTTTTAGACTCATGTTTTCATACTCTTATGCAAATTTTATGGTGATATGACATTTAATTTCCCTTAATAAACATTATATCTCAAACATTATGTTGTTTAATTTACCTATTATTTCTAGAATTCCATTCTATATTATATGAATAAAAGGGTTCTAGTAATGGAGAACATAGTGGGAGACTATTTTTTTCACCTATGATCTTGTTTTTTAATTATCCATCTCTCCAAATGAAGTAGACCCATATGATTTTACTATGGATCATTATTATTTTTAATTAGTATTCTACTATAACGATGTGATATTTATATTTGATAATATTAGGAAAATATAATGCATTATATTTGATTTAATGGGGAAAAGAAGGTAAATAAGTTATAATAGTAAAAATAATTTTTACGAATTTTTTGAATCAATATTAGGTATTTTTTTATTTCTAAATACGTATGTTTTTGTTTCAAATACATTAATTTAGAAGTGTAAACTTCTCCCATCTACATTACATATCTCATGAATTTATTTAGAGCCATAATATCTATACAATGCCACCTAATGTCAAAAATATCTTGATTTAAAGAATTATTTATAATGATTTTAATATTTTGAAATCCTTATTCATGTTTATTTTGTTAATTTAAACATTCATGTGTGTATGTATGTCAATTAAGAATAATTATTATTTTATTATCCTTGTAATCATACACAATGATCATTGTTTCTTAATATAAAATCGAAAAGGGTTATGGGGGGTCTGTGTAATCATTTATAAGGGCATGTGATGAATCTGTGATATATTTTACATTTTTATATTAAATTTACATATACTTTTTCCTCTATTGAGAAATCATCTTTTTTTAAGAAAAACACATTTAAAAAATAAAAAGGAACATTAGTATTTAAAAGAATTAATAGTTAGAAAATTTAGATATTAATTATCTTGAATTTGGAATTAATATAATATAAAAACAAAAATAAACTATACTTCTATGGATACAACAAGTTGGAGATACCCTTAAACAGCAATAGTTCTATGTTAAATACTATATTTTAATTATCCTTCTATCATCAAAGATGTAAATATGAAGTAGTAACAAGATTTTAAAACAAAAAGATTTGTTCTAAAAATATTCTTCTACTCTGATTCATCAAAATACACTTAAGTAAATCTATTAAATAATTAATCACATTATTACCCAGCATCAAGTGGAAACAATTTTTTTGGAATCATATATAACTCATCTTGATCACTCTCTATTATTACATTATTAGATTCATAACTCTAGAAATGATTCAGTATGATATTTATATAGTAACCATGACCTCTTATCCTTCCCTATAAAATATTTCTACAAAATCAATATTTCTGATTTTTTGTTCTGATCAGATGAATCATGGAAAACACTTCTCTAACCATGTCTTAACTCTATAATATTTCTTCACAAATCATTTTCCAAAAAATTGTTTGAAACAAAAAACACCTATGTGTTTTATTCATTCACACAATAATTTTGAAAGAATGTTTACAAAAATTACTTTATATTGGTTCAACTGAAATAGAAAAGGTAGGAATCTAAAGGTACATTCCCACTCACCAAAATTTCAGGTCACTAAATTTTAAATTCATTGAACTCTATTTTAATAATTCTAAATTAATTTGAACTCTTTTGTTATCTTCTATAATATTCTTGAGTTCATAAGAACCTATTAATTCTTGACCATTCATAGAAATGACCATCACTAGTGATTAGTCCAAAAATTAATAGTGTGGAAGATCTCAATATAAAATTATGTTGTCTAATCATGTTCTCTTAACACCATTAAAAACCTATAAATTTTTTTTTCATGATCTGAGGATATAAGACAATAGAAAATATTTCATAAATTTGTAGAAATTTTTGATCACATCATGACACCACCAAAATATCCTTATATATCATTCAATATAACTTGCCTCTTCATTTTTATTCTTATTCTATTAAACATATCCTCACACTAATGAAACTCTGTCTGATGAAACAAAAAATATGACGACTTATTCTTGTGAGACACTTTCATTGAATCATTATAATTCATCTTTTCTGATTTATTTTTTCTTCATATCATCTTATTTGATTGGTTTCATCGACTCTTCCAATTTATTCATGTCAACAAAATTCTTGAATTATCCATGCCAATGGATATTTTGATTGATTAGTGTTAATAAAATTTCAGATTTAACATATTCAACAAATTATATTAATTTAATAAATCCAACAACTCTTCTAATTTAACAGTGTAATCAACTCATATGATAAATAATTTTCAAAAACACTTTGTATTCACAACCATCAAATGGGTTCCATATGATGGACATCATGCAATTTGGGGATTCAGATGCTCTATAAATGATGGAACCATGTCTAATAAAAAAACTCAATTAATTGAACATATTTTACTTTAATCTTCTAGAAATCAAAAAACAATAATATTTGGTTCTTCATGACCTGGTGATCCATATTTAGAAAAAATCAACATTCTAGAGAAATTAGAATTTCACATTTTCCTTTTCTTCTAATAATTACATCATGTAACATGCCTTCTTGGTGAGGTTTAAAATGATGATATCATTATAGAATCCTCACATTTTTTATGTAAAACATTTATAAGGAAAATCTAGATATGATATATCTTATTTTCCCATTATGAAAAATTCATTCTAGAAAGATAGGTTTGAAATCAAGAACCCATAGTAACAACATTCAGAACATAAAATTTTAATTGATGGACATTATCAAGAGAACATTTTCTGATCATCTACATCCAAAAATGATTTATCCAATAACCATGAGAATAAAAATTATTTTTATTTATTTTAAATACAAAAAAATAACATTAAATAAAAAGTAGACACATGTCAATCTGAAAAACAACTTCATTAAACATACAACAATATAAAAAACATATTATGAACAGATGGTTCAAACAATATCCCACATTTAATTTTTTTCTACCAGGAATCACAAATCATAAAACCTTGTATTTGAATATGCATATCACGTATAAAATAATATGATGTTTTTTAGAGAACTAATTATTGGTAAATTGAATCTTTAAATTTAAAAATCATGGTTTCAATAAGACGGTACTTGGAATATATTTCTTGAATATCAATCATGTCATCTATTCTTAAAAACTTTTAACCATTCCTTTTTTATAACATCAACATTTTTCCTAACAAGAACATTAATAACCCAATTAGAACATTTCACTCATTCCCATGTATAAGTCACAATATATCCCTTTTAACAATAACCCCTAAATATATGATTCCTTATCATGGATGTCCCCTACCAATGGATATATTTTTTTTGAAATTTTATTTTAATCCATCTTGATAACACTATCCAAATACATGATGATAGATGAGATAGTACACATAATACATAATTATAGAGGAATTGGGTTTACACCCATATGAATCCTTGGTTTATAATAACCATCATTCATTAATTGTTTAATATATATTCTTGCAAATTTTTATTTTGTATAAATATATTCCAACATGAGATAATTATTTTTCACATGGTATTTGATGAAGTGATATTTTTTTATCAATATTCTTTATGTGATTGTTTTTCACTAGATATTAATTGATATTAATAGTACAATAATTGTTACAAAAAACTAAAAGTGTTAACATGAATTCAACTATAAATCCATCCAACTAATTCTTCATCCAAAATGTTGTTATAAAACTCTAGTGGGGAAAAAATATTCATCTTATTTAATGATATAAGATAAAAAAAATTATTTTTATCATTGAAACTCTCACATCAAATTCTCTGAAATAAAAATCCACCATATGTTGATCTTCTAATATCCAATTTTTTTTTACCATTTAGTATTTTTATAACCAAACAAGTCAATTCATAAAGTGTAATCATTTTTTATATAGAATCCAATTTTTTCAATGATATATTTGAGAATTTACTTTCGAAATATTAGATGATATTCTTTAAGAGAACTTTGGAAGCATTCATAAAATTTCACATCATAATAAAAATCATTTCATAAGCATTTATATGTAGGAGACGTCCAATCAACATATGAAATTCATTTGAATTCACATTCCTTCCTAATCCATCATTTGATGAATTTGGATCTGAGGAATTTAGTTATGAAATATGTTATTAATTTTATATTAATTTTTTTTGATGTCCCATATCATATGTCTCATCATATCTCAAAAAACAATTCGTCTTATTTTATATTTTTATGCATATAAATTATATCATTTAAAAAAGTAAGTATATTTAAAATAAATTATTCATATCCTTAGTACAATTTTCTAAAAAATCATTTATCATTTATATAAATTTTATTATCATGAATATAAACAATTACAATTATAGTGTTATTCATACTTTTATTGATGTAGTGGTTATTATCAAATTTGGCATTCTAAAAGTAAGATTTCCATGAAAAGGCATCCATTTTGGAGAACCAATCTCTCATATCAATGTTTTTACCCACAAAAGAATTCTAAAATTTAACACATAACATTCATCATTACCAACTATAAAGCTAAACGTTTTTTAAAATAAACTTTTTCATAAAACACTCCATTATGAAAAGAACACTTAATATCCATCTAATAATTTTTTAAAATCATTTTGTACTAATTACATGAAATATTATGATTGTTTATAATCTGTATATAGGAGAAATATTCGTCCAAAAATAAATAAATTAAATTTGTGATAAACATTTTCAAAAAAAATTCATTTGTTTCAAATCACTTAATCATCTTCATTAAATGTGTTTCAAAAAACACACTTTATATGAGTAATATTCATATTGGTACCATTTCCCAAGTATCGTTCTTCTTAATCATATCCAAACCGTTATTCATAACATGAATCCATGCCTAATTCTCAAAATCCTCATCATCAAAATTTATATCATATTTTTAATGAAAATAATTATGTGAAGAAAAATTGATCAGGCTATTGTTTAAAATTTTATTTGATGATAACCATAGAATATTTGTACATCCACCAGTTTCCTCAAACTATTATGATATTTTTTATTTTAATTTTCATCACTATAAAGCATTGTGTTTAAATCATTAATTTATATGGAATCATCATTTTTGTAATTCTATTCATATTGATTGACTATGTCACCCACCCAATTTTCCTTCTCTGTTTGTGTTTGAAAAACTTATTCTTTGTCATTTTCAAGAACATTTACATTAGTCAAATAAAATAACTTAACCATTTATTTGATCAAATTCTTATACCCTATAACATTAGGGAAATAGTCTAGAAAAATACCATCTCACTTGTTTCATCATGTTTTCTAATATTTCTACTTTTTCTTTCGATGATTTTGGGTCTCCCAAAAACACTTAAGTGTTTCAAACATTAAATTTTAATATATAACATTTTATAAGGATTCTTATCAAAAAAATGTCATGTAGAAGAACTGATTTTGTATATAAATATTTGTACTCATCTTTTTCAACCAGAAGTACTGATAAATACCATTTTTGATCAACATTTTACACCGCATCTCTATCATGATTATGTTCATTCTTCTATGATCATAATTTTTCTATGGTTTGAATGGTAAAATGAACTGATGATGTATACAATTATTTTCAAGATTTTTTTAATATTATTCATGTCTTTATTCACCACCTTTATTAGATTGAAACATTATCACAAAATATCCTTATTCCTTTTCTTCTCTTCTTTTAAAAATCATAAACATTTTTGGAGATTCTGAATTATGTTTCAAATACATAATACAAGATATGATAGTAAACTCATCAATGAATAAAATAATTTAATTATCTCATAAGGTTTGTTTTTCTCATTGACCCCAAAAAATAAGAATGATTCTTGTCATGGTGGTGAGTTGAATGAATTTTAACTTTCTTGTGCACATATTTTCTAATTTTTCATTTCCAAAAAATCGATCAACACTATTATATTTTTATTATCATATTAGTAATATCATTATCACAATCTCTATTTGTTAACATTCACATAATCCCCTGTAAAATATGTCCCTTACTTGAGTTATATAATTTATTTTGTTCCATATGGCTTAGATAAATCTAATTTTTAATATTAATAACATGAAACAAGTTCCCCATTATATATTGGCCTCTTGTAACACCTTGTCCATCTATCACACTATTCAAAAAAATATTCTAAAAACGAAATTATTACATTATTCACATGGTTTTGATAATCATAACCATTTATGTTTCATCCCATAATAAAATATTCTCATTAGGATTTTAGTTTTCATTCCCCAATAATACAAGGTCAAACACCTTTGATTCTGGGTGATTCAACATACTAAAATGTCACAAATCCTTTATTACATTCATTAACATTCATCAAAATCACCAAATAATCCATCGTATATGTGGATTACACACTATCTAAAATCCTTTTTTATTATCTAGTAATATCATTGAAATCGGTTTCCACCATATTGGATTTTTTCCAATATATTTTCAACTCATATGTTTTTTTAGAATAATTATAATTTTATTATAGTTCTACTATGAAAACATGACATACCTTTTCATGAAGTCAAATTTATTCACATACTTTAGAAATTGTTTCAAAATGATGTAATGTATTTTTAATCATCATATCAATATACTCGTGATTCCTTAATTGAATGAATTGACCCCCCCCCCATCATTTTTTCTTTCATATCCATGGGACAATTATAGTTTTATATTTATCGAACATGTATTTTTTGAATGGCAAAATATACCATATTACCAGTAGAATCTATGGAAATAATATTTTATTCTATAAATTTCATATATCCTCAAGCTCGAAAAATTCCATCAAGTTATACTTTCAATATTATAACTTTTTTGTTCCTTGAAAGATCTATTATCTTTGGAAATTTCAATATTCAACTAATATTTTTCCCATAAATGAAAGAATCGACAATTTTAGAAAAATATAATTCAAATATCTAAATTTTTTAATCCTTTATGTTATCACGTTTTTTGGTTTTAAAAACAAACATAGTTTTCTAGACAACTATAATAATAGAATCATGTTAATTTTTATTTTCATCCATTAATGAAATTTGTTTTCATTGTTCTTAAGTATACAATCTTTAGAGAATTCAATAATATTAGAAATATATTTTCCAAAAATAAAGAATCCATGATAAATATTTGAATTTTTTTGATGAATATGTTAAAATTCATCCTCCATTTTTTTATTTATTCTGGATAATCATTCAGATTCACATATTTTTTAACATATCTCTTCATGTGAAAAAACTCTTCCTACACATATGATTTTACATATTCAAAACATTCATTAATTTTATTATAGATTATTCCATTTAGAACATCATTAAATATATTTAAATTATTAAAATAATTCAATGAAATTATTTTAACCCTCTTTTTATGGAAAATTTTAATTTACTATCTTTTTTAAAAAATACTTTATTTATTAAAAAAATATTGTCAGAATTTAATTTTACCATAATTTGTTTGGAAGATATATATTGTGTCTTTATATATCAAATTCATTATCATTATCTTCATAATCCTTAGATGATAATATATCAATTTGGATTTGGACAAATGTTTTTATTTTTCCTTTTTAGTAGGGTTTTTGTTTCTAAATATGATTCTTTCAATATCATCTTTAATCTATTTCATCCTCATCCCAATCATCACCATTCTTTCTTTGATATAACTTTCTATAAAATTACCCAAAATATCCATTGACAAATAATTTCAGTGCTAACTTCCATTTTTTCTCACTTTTAAATCATTTAACTATTTTAGATAATATGGAAAAAAGATCCAAAGTCTTAACAACATCATCATTCGTCTTAGATTCACTAACTACTTTTTATTCATGAATTTTCATATATATTCTTATCATGGATTATTTGAATGAAATTTTTTGATCAACATTTTATTTTTCTTTTATAGATTTAATTAATAAATTCCATGCATCATCAATGTAGTAAGTGAGAGGAGGAGGTGTGAACTAGTGATTTATTTTTCTTTTTTATTTGAACTTTGCTAAAAAAACATAGCCTCATTTTAAATATAAATACCATTATATAAAATGAAAAACTCATAAACATCTAAAAGATCCACGAAATTAAAAGTTTCAATACTCAATAGGTGAATCTATCCCATTTCATTATTTGGAAATAATCAAATTTCACCCAATCCACTAGAAATAGTTCTTTTTTGTGTATACACAAGTTATGAAATAACATTAAACATTCATATAACTATAAAAAATATAGAATGGAATATAATAATTCTATAATGAAATATGTAAATAATATATCATATTATTTTGAGAAAACTTAACTAATTATTTCTAAAAACTATTACTATGATTCTTCACTAAATTTCACATTTCATAATCATCAAAGCCAATAATTCACATTATAACCTATCTACATGTTGAAATAAAATTTTTTAAATTCATAGAAAACTCAGTCTGATGACTCTCCATGATTCCTCTCTATATGTAATCAGTCCAAAAATGTGTCAGTATGATATTTATCCATAGATTTATAACTCTTTAATTTTCCACTATAAAATTCCCCTTGTATATTTTTTTATGATTTTTTTCATTGATCAGATGAATCCTAACCACCACTTATTTAATCATTTACTCTATCAGAATTTTTTCATCTGGAATCAATGTTCAAAAAATAGCTGGATTAAAAATTTCTAGTCTTATTTTTTATTTCAAAAAAATATTTTCAAACTATGTTTTACTTCAAACACTTTACATAGGTTCTATATAAACTAATAAAGTGGGAATTATAATTAAAATTCCCACAAAAAAACCTTTAGGTATCCAAATTTCACATTCATTTTATCTTTATTTGGCCACTTCTAAATGCTTATAAAATCTTCTGGGATCTCTCAAAATTATTTTTAAATAACCAGAACATCTAAATTCTCATCAAATGTTTTATAAATATCTTGATAAGAGATCATTTCAATTATTTATAGTTCAGAACAACTTAGTCCAATACTATAATTTTCATTATTCCTTACATTAATCAATTAAATACTATTAAAACAAAATATTTCACACTATAATGCATCAATCCAACTGAAAAAATTTGAAAACACCATTAAAAAAACTTGATGGATTCAAAAATTAGTATAAATTTATGGCCAAAACATCAATAAGTCCACCTTATCAATTATTTTATTAATATACTATACTACTCCTTTTACCTATGAAGATGTTTACAATGAAACCATGAAAACACATAATTATCAATGTCAAAACCTAATAACGAATCGAGATCATTTAACTTATCTAGTGTTTTGGTGTATCCAATAGAAATAGTATGATTTTGGAATTATTATGTTCTATATCTAATGGGACTCAATCTAATCAACCAAATTAAAATTAAAAGTACTTCATCAAATTAAATATTCTAGACATCAAAAAAAAATTGTTTGGTAGTTCCCGATCTAATGATCTTTATCCAGAAAACATCAACTTTCTAGAGAAACCACAACATCACATTTAATATTTCTTCTACAAATTGCTTCTTGTATCATTAAATCTACATGATGTATAAAATATTTTAAACAACATTGAATTGTCTAATATTTTCCCATAAATCTCTAAAAACATTTGAAATCAAATACATCTTCATCACCCATTCGAAAAAACTATATTCTACAATGATGTGTTCGAAAAAAATCAATTATATTCAGAACGAATAACATCAATTGATGTAATTTCTTAATAATTTTTTTGACCATATGTGTCTAATACTGCTTCATCTGATCATAAGAAAATAATATGTCAGTTTATTTTTTCATAAAGAAAAAAAATACATTAATCAATGAAAAATCCTTCATCAATATAAAAAATTTCATCCGATAACATCCAACCATCTAAAACAATTCATCTAGATTTTCCCTAATAAATAGAACATTCTATTACAGTGGTTATTATAATTTATAAAATAAACTAGTAACTGGTTCAAGGATGTGTTTTTGACTACCATTTTAAAATAACCTTTAACTGCATATTTTTGTTAAATATGATGAGTTATTTAAATGTTACCTTTCAAGAAAACATTGGATACATGTATATTTTTAATTACTCATTTACAAGGGATACATTACATGATCTAAAATAAATTATTGTATTCGTGTGTACTCATGAATGTTTATAGTGATCCAAATTCCTAAGGACAATCCATCATTTTCATAGGGTGTAATTAAAATTTAATTTCTTTGTTGCATTTAGTGTCATCGTTATAATTTTATTGAATTTAAATTTAATAATTAAATCTATTATAGATAATAATATTCTTTCTTTCAAAATATGACATTATATTATATTTAATTTATCCCTTTAGATATACTACACTATTTTTAATTTTAGTATAACAATACTTAAATTAAAAATATTATGTGTATAATGTTACTAAGAAAAAATTAATATATTTAACATGCTAGTATATTTTAATGTAATATTTTTAAGCAATTTTGTTTTTAAAAAATAATATTCTTTAATAAACATATTTACCCAAGAATTTATCTAAAGAATAATTAATTTTTATGATTAATTGTTTTGGAAAAAATATTAGTAAGAATGTATTAGATTCTGGTATTTTCTATCATGAAATAGTTTCACACATGTTATGCTAAATTGGTAATTTTTTTATATTTTTGAAATATTTTTTCCAAAATATATTTTAGATTCCATTAAATAGGGGTTTTTTTATTTATTATTTTAAATAACCCTTTTTCATTGATTTTTTAGGTAAATATATGTTGATGTAACATTACAATACTGGTGGATCTGAATATCATTAAGGAGATTCATGCGATTAGTTGTTGCACTGCTCTTAATAGAATAAAATCAGAATGAATTGGGTGTATCATCATGAACAAGAGTTGGGTATTTCAATGAATATGTATAGGTCCCACAAAATTTTATAAGAACCCCATAAAAAATTCATTTTGTTTTAGGGGTTTCAATTCAAATGATCCAACTTTGACGTACATGTAAATTACCTTTATTTTTATGAATACTTAATACATTAATAAAATAGACGCCTAAAGACCATATTAGTTTAGTGTCTTTGGAAACAGGGAAGATAATATTATAACTTGGTTAAATCTCTTCAAAATCTCCTTTAATAATATTCACCTTTTCCCTACCAAAAACCTTCCTTTATATCTTGGGGAAAAGAAAATATAAAAATGGTGAGTTGAAATGCTCAGTAAGGGTAGTCATTGAGAACATAAAACAACCCTTAAACATAAGAATGTAAAAACATGAACTTAAAGATTAAATATAAAAATATTCCATGATGAAATAAATCTTTTCATTATATAAGACATATATCATAAATAAAAATTAACTATGATAAACTAGCATTGGCATAAAACCATGAGTTGTGGAAAAAAATAATCACATAATATGATTTCTGTTGTAGCCAAGTAATTACTAACAAGACCATCATAGTCGAAAAAGACCATTACTAAACTAGGTTTACTTGTCATTCCATACATATATTAATAAATAATATTTAATTTTCATTCCAGCCCTGTATTTCTAAATAGGATTGAAATTCCGTTCATGAATATATTACTGAACTAGATTTATTTTTCGTTCAATCCATGTGTTACCGAATCAAATTTTGTTGTTATTAAAGTCACGTCTATCTCATGAGATATAAATCATTACCCTATGAATTTAAGGGAGACATTGGCCCCACTTATCTCATAATGAAATAATTATTACATGTTCCACAAAAATATAATTTATTAATCATAGAAAAACACATTAAATAAAAACCATTTCTTAATCTTCATTCCATCATATTCCGTATAAAATTAATAGATTTCATAAAAATAATTCTATGATAAACAAAATAAAATAAAATTAATAATAATAATATAAACATAACCCATTTTCATCATAGATTTAAAATAATTTTGTACAAATTTGAACACAATTCTTGAGGAAAATATCCATTCTTCTACAAAAGCATTTTATTTTTTCAAAATGATGCAGAATATTAAACGAAATGTATACAGTTGAAAATAAACTTCTAATCATGTAGAGAAAGCTTCATGGAATCAAGGAATTGTATATATGTAAAAAAACCTCACATTCTATATAAGTTAATAAAACATTCTTCTCGTACTCTTTCTGAAAACGTCAAAAATTACCTTATATGGAAAACAATAAAGATTTCATCCATACCGTTAAATAAAACATTACCAATGGGCAAACTTATCTTTAAAAAATATTAGAATAATATAAATAATATTATATACTAAAGAAATATGGATGTAAATGATAAATATATCCCAATAAATAATTATGAATAAACAATATCTGATAATAATGAGATTACTAAATTATCAATTACCTTATAGCTTATTTCCTCTATTTGTGTCTAAAACTCCTCTTCTTCGGGTGTCTCCTTTTGATTTGCACAAAAGGAACCATTAAGTTTGTTTTAATCCAAAGTGTGGGATATATAATTAATTTAGATAATTTGGGAGGAGATTTTGGATGAGTTTGACTGAGCCAAAGGGTTTTGATTGTGTGAATAAAAGAGAATGACAAGTGCCCTTTTATAAGAGTGGCGAGGGGCAATTTTGAAAAGCCTTGAAATATTAATTTATTATTAATTTATTATCAGTTTATATTGGATCCAAAGTGATTAATTTCTAAGATAAGATGATTATAGTTTAAAATCCTCTCAAAAAATAGTTCCATTGCATATATAGGTCATAAAATTAATTTATCTTTATCTTTAACACTTAGTTAAAAACATTAACTCTTACCTTGTATTATTGTATTTTCATAATACATTGTCACTATAGATTCTATAAAATTACAACAGAACCTCAAGTGGATAAATAATGACATTTTTACCATTATATAATTTATTTTGATGAATCTTATATTCATAGGACTATTAAATCATATAATAAAAAAGTGTGGGTTTTAAAACGCATTTATGTCGATTTTGACACTATTTAGTAAATGTTTTTTTAATTCATAAATACTAGATTCCTTAAAAAAAAGTAATAACTCATATGTCACATTTCAATTACATCTAAAAAATTCTTGCATGGAATAAAAATTTTCAAATTATATTTAGTTTATTATTTATAAAATCATTTATTTGAATATTATATTAATACATAATTAGTACATCATCAATCTATCATAAATAACATTATGTATTTAAGGTCTAAATATTATAATTAAATTACCATTATATAGAATATATTTTTATATTTATAATTAATATTTATTGTCAAAGATATAATTTATATAAACCAAAATAAAATTGTTTTAGTTTGGTGATTCAGGTTCCTATTATATTTACCTTTTCATTAAATTAAATATTATAAAAAGAAATTATCACACCTAAGTGTATTTATGGGGTCATAAAATCATCCCAAAGATGATAATGTTCTTAAATATCTTATACAATATGATTATGATAGGTTTTAGGGTAGTTTTATATTATTTAAATATTATTTGATACCCTTATTTACCTGATTTTCCTTTTAACCTTGGTAAATAAAAATAATTACTGAAGTTACAATTCTTAATGTCCAAAATAAACGGGAGTTATTTACATTATTAGGACCTTAAAATTTCAAATATTAAGTAAATTTTTCCAAATTTCAATGAAATAATTTTCAGAAATTAATTTAAAATTATTTCCTATTGTTATAACGAGAAATCATGTTTTTAAGATTTAAATACAATCCAAAGATTAACATGTGTTTATGTCTAATTTAAATGTGAAATTGCATCCAATGACAAAAATTGGATATAATGATTAATAAATAATACAATTACACTATAAAACTATTTAAAATGATAATCTATCTATATAAATAAATTATATGAAAAGGTATTTATGAATTAAAATGCAGTGTTTTTCAAAAATCATTAAAATATGAATACCATCAGAATAATATCAAAATGTAAAATGAAGAAATTTTTGATGTCCCTCTTTAAAATATGAGTTCATTATGTCTTATTTATCTTATAAAATTTGAAATATATATATTTAAAAAACATTTTCAATTAAAAGGCGGTAAAACTGTATTTTATTTGAAAATACATGTTTTATCTAAATAATGGAATTTGTTCTTATATCTTGTCTAGAAAAAAATAATATGAATTTATAAATTTAAATTAAATATATAACATATATATTTAACTAATAAAATCCATAAATAGTGATTTTATTATTTATATAGACCCACTTATTTTCACTCAAGTTGTCTTTTAGAAGGAAGTGAATATTATTCCTACATGATAATATAATGAATAGGTTATAATATTTAGTTCTCAAATATTCATGGTCTATAATAAAATTAATTCCACAAAAGTACATAAAATTGTTTGCAACATAAACTGAGAATAGTGTAGTGTATACAAAAAGATAATGCATTGTTGCGTATAGTGCAATCTATTCTTTTTGTAGCGTCCAACATAAGACATCAATGAAATCTAAAAATAATATCTCATAAAATTTTAGGGTGCTACATTAAACAATATTAAAATTAATTTTTCCATCTAAATTCAATATAGTTATAATGTTTTTACTACATTAATTCTTCTTTCATAGAAACTCATATCGTAAAACAGAATACTAAAACAACATTTTCAAAAGTAATGTTAGAAACATAACGGTTAACCAATGTTACTCATCTCATAGATTCCAAATAAGATAATAATGTGGGAATAAAATCATGGATATTGAAGAGAAATATAATAGTCATGTTCTGATGGATAGTGAGAGAGAACAAGTTGGGAAATGTTAACAACCAGAAACCCATAAATCTGTGATGATTTAATTGACCATCTGATTCATCATATAAAAACATAATAAGATAATATTTCTTTTATAGGATCTATTCCATAAAGATGAAGAATTTTTCATGAGAATAAATACTTACATGATTTCTTTTCAATCTCACCATTATTTGTGCCTTGAACAATTTTTATTTCATCTATTATTTAAATAAATGATGTTGAATGTTTGATTCTTGGAGTGTTAGAAGATAAGGAAATAAAATGTAGGTCATTCTATATGACTCAAGAAAAATGTTATCATAGGTAATCAAATTTTTATAAGTAAACCCATAGTGAGATAATACATTATTTTTGATAAAATTCAACTAGTATATAGCTTATACTATCCTTAAATGGATAACATTACAATACTTCCATAAACTGAATATATAAAACATTAGAAGGAGGTGAACCAAATTAACATAACATTTATCTCCTATATCTCATAATAGAGTTATTTGTTGTCACATTCCAAACATGTGAGTACTTAAATCTTTTATTTTCTTGAAACATGAAATAACATGAATTATAAATGATCCTTATTTAAAACATGCATTAAATCAAAATAAACTCTTTACACACCTGAAAAATACCAAAAAATCAATATAATCATCCCACAATATAAATTTTTTCCTTATATCATTCTGGATGTAATTAATATTATCAAACATCCATTATCTATTTATCCCATAATTCGTTACATATCATTAATTTAATAAAAATATCTAAATAACTTTTAATAGTAATTGGTATCATTTAACATATAGTTCCAAATACTTATGGAAAAAACAATAGTGTAATAATCCCTAAGAGTTTCTTTATTATATAATAACATAAAATTACTTATACAACATTATTGTTTATAATCATGTAATAATTACACTATCTTATTAAACCATTGACAGAGCTTCATCATTTTATTCCTTAACATTTCATTTATCTCATATAACATTTATTGTCTATTAATCGTCATCAAAATTAATACAACACATACGACCATGTTGATTCTCTTCATGAGATTTTCCATTAGGGAATCAATTTTTATAATGCACATTCATTAAACATTTAAAACATTTCACCAATATTTATTTCATTGAAATTATAATTCTCTTTCCCATTGTGTTAACTGGTCCATTTACATTATAATTACTAGCTTTTTGTTCTTATATCCCACACCAAAGGAAACATATAGTTCCTTAAGAAACATTCTCCTTGATGCCTCATCCCATTTGATTTAGATGAGAAAAAATGAACATTCATTCCATTATGATCACCATGAAACTCAATCTTTCTCATATTTTTTGGGTCAGGAAACTCTTTAATATTGGAATTATTGGTCAAATTATGAGATTTATATAATGTATAATAACAATTTTTCTCCTTACAACTCCAATATCATTGTGTTTCTAATAAATAATAACATTTAATTGTCAAACATATTCTCTATTAACATGAATCCTATTGTTTCCAAACATTTTATAAAACCCAAAAAGAACAACGTGAGAGGAAGAAATCGTAAAATAAAAACAAAATAATCAAGGGGGTACTTTCAATCTCTAGAATATTTCGTTTAATACTATATTATTCATTATAATTATCATAATTCTAGGACGGAAAGACATAGTTAGACTTACCCTTAGGAACATCCTTACACCTAACTTTGAAATATCTATAGGGATATCACAAAAGATTTGGCATCATACTTTCCAAAGGATTACTAGTCGTTAACTCTGATACCAAATATAATAAACCAACCATGATGTAAATAGGAATTACATTTATTTTATGTAATTCCAAATACAATAAACATATAGATTCCCAAAAAACATATTAGTTTAGTGTATTTGGAAAATTGAATCATAATATTCTAACATGGTGAAATATTTTAAGCATCTCACATAAAGATCTTCCCCTATTGTTTTCCTACCTAAAACATTTCTGTATATCCTAGGGAAAGTAAAAAAATTGAATGGGTGATATCAAATGCTCAGTATGGGTAAACATTAAGAACATAATAAAACCCATAAACATAAGAATGTAAACACAAGGACATTATGTTCAAATATCAAAATCTAGATTCATGAAATAAATCATCAAAATATGTATGGAATATATCATAAATAAAAATTTACTATGGTAATATATAACTGGAATAAAAAATGGGATTATGGAAAAAAATAAGAACCTAATATGATTTCCAATATAGGCAAGGAATTTCTTGTATGGCCATTATAGTGTAGAATGTCCATTACTGAATCTAGGTTTCTTTCTATTATAGATATGTATTACTAAGCTAGATTTTAATGCCATTCTTGCTCTATACTACTAAAACATATTTACTTGTTGTTCCAGTCTAGTATTACTAAATTGGATTTACATAACATTTCAACCCAGTATTACTGAACAAGTTTTAATTCTCAATCCAGTCATGTCTATCTCATGAGATATAAATCATTAGACAATTCCCTTGAGGAAGATATTGGTACCACCCATATTATATGTAATCATTTTTCCATGTTCCACAAAATCATAAATCATTCAACATAGCACAACCCATGAAATAAAATGGGTTTCTTAATCCTCAATCCATCATAATTTATATAAATTAAATGAATTTTATAAAACTTATTTCATCATAAGCATAATAAAATAAAATTAATTAATTGTATGAAAACATAACACTATGTCATATAAGATGTAAATTAATTTTGATAAAACATTTATAGTTATTTCATGAGTAAAATATCATTTCTTCATCAAAAATAATTCTTTTCTTAAAATGTAGACCAATTTTAATAGATAATTATTTAGTTGAAAATAAAATTAAAATCATATAAAGTAAGATTCATGGAAACAAAGAATTATGAGTATATAAAAATCCATTCATAATTTATATGTTTAAAATAAACATTCTTCTTTAACTCTTACCGAAATGTCAAAAATACTTTGTATGGAAAACGAAAGAAATATTCCTTCCATACCATTTAAAAAAACATCACTAATTGGTAAAATTGACTATACATATAGTATAATAATATAAAAAATATTATATATTTAGGAAAAATGTATTTGGATGATAAATATACCCCATTAAATACTCAAAAATAAAAAAACTTATCTAATAATGTCATTACAAAAATTACCCTTACCATCAGTCTGATTTCTACTCTATGGGTTTAAATCACCTCTTCTTCAGTTGTCTCTTTATGATTTTCAAAAATGGACTCCTAAAGAAGGTTATCATCCAAAAGGGTTACCACTAGGATGAATTTATTGAATTTAGTTGAAAAAATGGGTAGGTTTTGGCTGCAGAATACAGCTTTGGAGATGTGAATAAAAGAGAAGGAAATGTTCCCTTTTTTAGAAGAGGTGAGGGGCAATTTAGAAATGTCTGGAAATATTTATTTATAAAAAATTTATTTTCAGTTTCTTGTGGCCCAAAATTTATTTATTTATAGAATAAGATGACGATAGGTTGAAATACCCTTAACGAATTGGTTTATGACATGTTTTGGTCACAAAATTATCCTCATCAGTCAACTTTAACCCTGAGTCAAAAACAATTATTGTTTCCATGTATCCATGGAGTTTCAAAATATATGGTTACAATAGTTTATATCAAATAAAAAGAGAACCTCATGTAGATAAATAATTATATTAGTAACATTATATATTTCAGTTTTCTGAATAATAGATTTTTGGGGCTATTATATCATTTAATAAAATTTTATTTGTTTAAAATCTCATTTATGTCCATTTTGAAACAATTTAGTATTTCAATTTTATTAATGTCATAAAAAATTTATTCCTTCAACCCAAAGGCATTTACTCATCCCAAAAATTTCTATTTCATCCAGAAAAGTTTTCGATGGATTCAAAATGTTAAAATTGCATTTATTTTTAATATTAATAATATCATTTATTTGAATATATCATTAAAAAATTAATCACTACATCATCATTGTGTCATAAATAAATTTAATTATTTAATGTATACAAACTATAAATAAATTACCATGATGTTGGTAACATATTTATATTTCTAATTACTATTTATAGATAATTCGAACATTTATTAAAAACAAAATAAAATTGTTTTAGTTAGGATATACTAGTAAAGGTTATATTTCCCTATTCGTTAAATTAAAAATTATAAAAGGTCATTATCAACCCTAGTGGATCCATGGGGTCGTAAAATAGACCCAAAGATGCTCATGGTCAGAAATATCTCATAAAATAGAATTATAAAAATTGTTAGAATAGTTTTATATTATTATAATATTATTCATTACAATTATTATTGGATTTACCAATTAACAATGGTAAATACAAATAATTACTGAAGGTACTGTTCCAAATACCAAAAAATAAAAGGGACCTATATAAATAATTTGAACACTATGATTCCAAATATGGAAATTTTTTTTCTAAATTCTTAACATATAATTGGTAGAAATTAATTTAAAATTAATTCTTATTTCCAAAACAAGAAAGATAGTTTTTAAGAAGTAAAAAATATGAAAATATTGACATTTTATTATGTTCAATTTATGTCTGAAAATACTTTCAACATCCAACATTGGATTAAATGATAATACATAATACATTTAAAATTTAAAAACAATTGAAAAAATAATGTATTTATATAAATTTAATTATACAAAAAGGAAGTCTTGAATTAAAATGTTTTATTATTTATTATTCATTAAAATTTGCATTTCCTTGAATAAAGAAAAACATTATATCTAAGGTAAATTTTGATGTCCCGATTCCAATGAATTACTTCATTATGTCTAATATAAAATAAAAATTTTCAAAACTAAAATTAAAAGTCTTCTCCATGAAAAGTCTTTAAAATTAAATATGTTTTTTTTCATATATAGAAACCATATAAGATGATATTAAAACATTATATTTAATATATTACATATATATTTCTCAAATAAAATACTTAAAGAGTGATTTTATTATCTTTATAGACTCACTTATTTTAATTCAAATTTTTTTCAATAAGAATGTTAATAATATTCATACCTGCTATTATAATGACTGGATTATAATATTCTGTTATCACTTATACTTTGTCATGCATGAAATGATTTCTATAAAAATAACATCGACTTTTGGGTATCACAATCCAATAATAGTATTGTGTATACTAAAAGCTAATAATTTTTTGCATATAGAACAAGGTAAACATGGGTAGAGTACAACATAAAACATCAATAAATTTAAAAAAAAATTATATCATAAAATTTTAGGGTGTTAGGACAACGATATGATGGATAGTATGCACATAGTAAATTGTGAATCATGTCCCGATAGAGGGACTATATAGGGTATAAATTCTTTTACTGTAGATCAAGGTGTCCATTCCATAGAGTTGGTTCATGATGAGCTAGTTGTGGGTTTTGATTCACGTTTTTTGGACATGAAACAAGTGAATATTGGGGCTCACATTACCATTTATCTTTTAATTGAAGATATGAGAATGAGGAATTTTACATTCAAATGGTTTTTCATTAATTAGGATGTGGTGGTTTTGATTCAGTGTGATAGGGAACTAACAAAATCGATTCACATTAATTCATGGGTTTTTAGTGTTTATGGTAATGTAGATTATAGGCCTCAAGATTGAATGGTATTTCCCTTTAGTAACTGAAACCGAATTCTTTTATTTTCAAAGGTTTAATGATTATTTCAATGAAATCTTGTTTCTATTTTTTTTAATTAATTCATGTATATAAATGTTTTTAATTGTTGATAGGATCAATTTTTTATCCCATGGGTCATGATAATTTTATGGAAATAGAATTACCTCTATTATATATGTCAATAAAGTAGGTATTTGGGTTTATATTGATGTATTAAATTATCTACATCCCCACACTCATGGGTGGTGTATTTGTTTTGTAAAATGAGATATATATATAAGAAGTATTATGTTTAGTTGTACAGTGGACCTTCCATTATCTTACATTTTTAATTTTATTTCTTATTATCACGGTTTATAATAGTTTGAGTGGTATATAATGCAACAAACTATACCCTATTGACTCATTATATTATGTTTTTCAATTTCCCATAGGTTTCATGCTGTGGTTTAAAGGAATTATACAGGTTGTAAATAAATTATAGTTATCCTTACGATGAATAATCTATTATAGTCTATGTGATGGATGTCGATTTCAGTGATTTGACTTTTTAGTTTCGTTTGTTGGGTTCTACAAGGGGAATGTAATATATAAGGTTTTCATTTTACTAGGTTTTTTGGATGGGTATTTCCCCAATTTAAATGATATAGTGTAAACACAAACATTACTTTCAATGGTGGCATTTAAGTGCATGGTGACGCTATGTAGGAATGTGAAGGAAGAAATAGAGGGTTTGGGGTATATATGCCTGGTTATTTTGTATTTTAGATAAAAATGTAGATGAATTTATTACTATGAAATGGTTTTTATCATGACATAGTTTAGCGAACACATCCAATAAGGCTCCAAATCGGACTATGACAAGACCTAGAGGTTGTTCTTTATCCCAATAGGCCAGTGGCTAGTTCCTATGAATCCAACAATAACTAGGGGGATTATTTTTCAAACCTAAAACATGAACATGGAATAATTATATGGAATGATAATAATTAATCAAATATTCTATAAGGATAAACTAAGAGTAATAGTAATTATACTAATTCAATAACCCAAAACCAAGTTACATGTCCATGAATTAAAACTAAATTTTGATAAAACTAGTGAAATGAATAGTGTTGATACATGGGATATATCATACTATATCATTACTATATTCCCATATATATATAAAAGTATTCCATATAGCCCCACTACAGATCATTTCCCTTTTATTCATTAGACTAATCGAGTTCTACCCACTACCAGAAGAGTGTGAAGTGTGTGAGCTAAACTAGAATGGTATGATCCCAATAAAACTATTCATTGAATGTATCATTCACATAATACCAACAGTATTAATATATAAATAACATTGAATAAAAAACAAGTTTCACATTTATATCTACATCATGGAATACCATTTCTCTTTTTCATAGTTTTAATACATATTCCATATAACATAGGTAAGAAAAAGTCAATAAAAATAATTTATGAACCTTTGAATCATTTTTCATATAATATCAAAATCTAAAAATATAATTGCATAAGGTGGTCACCATGAGGTTATTATTTGTTTAGGTAATCAAGGTCTCTTTCTCTTTTATAATCATGTCTTCACATAGTGTGAAAAATATATCTCGTGAACAATAGGGCCATAGGAAGAGAAGAATGTGAAATGGGTGAATTCTCAAAGGTGTTAGAGAATCAATTATGCCGAAAGAAAATTCCTTGTGAATATACGATCACCCATTGAGAAAACCCTTGATGGAAAAATGGATAATTCCTAATAAAAACCCTCTCATACTTATCCAATTTTTCTATCTTCTACATATGTCAAAAAATTTCAAATATTAAATATCATTTTATAAGAAAATTACAAAAAACGTATTTTCCTTGAAAATCATTTTTAAATAAAAATTTACAAACCATTTCATATTTCATTAAAAACCTATTTCTTTTACAAGAATATATGGAGATCCATATTTTTGAAAATTCCATTAATGCATTCATATTAGGAACATAAATGACATTTCCAATGTTATTTTACAAAATTTATAAAAAATATGATAATATGTGGTTCAAAAATACAATGATATAGATGAAACCACCCACATTTTACTATGGTTCACATGAAAAAAATAAAAGGATTATTATGGACCGAATAATAAGAGCTTGACTGAGCAGATGAAGGACGGATGTGTAAAAAAATCACATGTATAGCGGTCTCTGTTCTAGAGAAAATACCTATGATGAAATAAATAATATTGGAGTCCTTTTTCTAATTACCTATAGGTGCGTACACAAGAATCTCCTTGAAAATGTGAAAAGGGATATAATTATGAATGAAACATATAAAGTATAACCATAAATGAAATATACTATAGTAAATAGAATATGTTATAAAATTTTAATCCAAATAACAAAAAGTTGGAAAATACTTGTCAAACTATAAATGAGGTATCCACCAAAAAATAACTAATGGAAAAAAATATGAAGATATCTTCAGATCTAGTCTTGATGTCAGAACACCAAACATGGTTAATGCTTTAAAGTACACCTAAGTCGCATTGATATCCCCATATATTTTTATATGTTCTTCACTAGAAATGACACATCAGGAAAAAAAATACATGAATGGATCATTATATAAAATAAAGTAGAACGCCAAAAACACTTAAAAGGGATTAATATAAAAACATAATAGAATTCATCTAAACCCAAATAAAGAATGAAATGAATCCAAATATATACATATGATCATAAAGAATCCCAGAAAAGAGATAAAGTCAATAAACATATCTACTACCTAGATATGATCAATGGATCATCCTGTATGTCCAATATTTGATCTCTAATCTCCCCCTTGCAAAACACCTCCGAAGAAACTATCAGGATGGCCCACCCCTTACCATTGTACTCCATACTTGTGGGAGGCAAATCTATTATAAAGGACAACCTCGTCCCCATATATCAAAAATGGGGGAATACAACACCAAATTGAGAAGACCCATTACTAAAAGTATATTGGCCTCATAATGCCTCTACCCATGTAAAGAGTATGGGGGAACCATTCCCTTGGGTGATATGATAGTACCAATACTAACATCACTATAATGATCAACACACAATAATTTTTATTTTATATCATCAATAGAATCAGAATCACATATGGAACACCTCATATATCATATCTTATTCCACAAAAAATAATACCCCCACATTTTATGGGAAAAAACTTTGGGTAACCTACTCAGAACACAAAATCCGAGTTAAGAATGAGGATATACATAGGGTAGAGATTATCTGGGGAAGTACATATCCAATATGTGGGTCAAAAAAACAATTGAGCTATCTTCATCACATGGGTGTGTTATCATCTAGAAGTGGAATGGTATGATATTTCATAAAACAGAGTGTTTCCATGTGAGAACATTTCATAAATTTCCAAACATGGTCATTATTGTGCACATGGGGAATACACCGCCACATTCTAAGTATAGCCAGGCGATGTTTCTACAATATTAAACGATATGTATGACCATATAGGGTATTAATAATTGTATAACTAGCATATGGATTTGATACCTATGTAGGGACACATTGTATATTATCATAGAACCACCACATGTTATTTCATAACACTATATAAACCCAAGACACTATTTAAATTATAAAACAAGGCAAGAGATCTTATGCATTGTTCTCCATATAGTCAGGGTATTTATAGAATCACAGATCCTACACATATATTTAAGATCCACATTAATTTCCCCAAAATCCACCATTTGACCACCTGAAATTAAAGGGTAATTATTTCCATCGATTTCGATCCTTCGAAGGATGAAAAATGGATTTCAATCACCCACTGTAGAACTTAGTCATGAATCTCTTTTAACTAAAATCACAAATAGCAACTTTGGATCCCATATCCATGAATCATGACATGAATCATGCATGATAACATAATAAATTCTCAAAAATATATTATTATCACTGGTCATGAAACTTACATGATTCTGAGTTTAGGACCACACATGAACCTGCCCTGGAAATGTCGAACTGCAACCAAGTTGTCCAATGGTGAGGAAAAAAATAAATAAGATTGGAGGAAACATTAATAAAAATATTATTATTATCGTTGTCCAATGTTATCTCAACCATTGTTTTATATGGTTGGGGTAATGGGTGAATTTATGAGAAAATAAATAAGCATATGATTTAAATAAATCTACTAATAGAAAAATATTTATATAAATAGCGAGTAATGGAAAATAAATATAAATGAATAAACAATACAATCTTATATTAGAAAAGGGAATACCTCACATAATTATATCCCTAAATCAATTATTTATCATTTATTGATGAAAAATATGTTCATGTGAGATGAGAAAAACATATTGCATTTTTCTTCTTCTTGATCCACCACAATTGGAACAACGTTCATTATCTTCTCTAGATCCACCATTGAAGAATTGTAATCCTCTCCTAAAATCACCCCAGGGTTATGTGGAAAACCTTAGTTCACTGTCAATAAACAATAATAAAGAGTTATTTTTGTCCATAAATTTGAAATGAAATAAAACAAATATTTGTTTTATTTAATCACACCCACCAACTACAACCTCCCTCTAATATTTTGGCCCTGACCTATCTAAGGTCATTTCCAGTGGAAACCGTATATTCTATATTCAAAAATTTCCTTATATCTTCTGTAGGAGGTTTCTATAAATTGAAAAGAAATTAAAATCCAAATTACTCATGTGTGAGAAAAATATTAATATTTTTAATATATTATATATGTGATCCTAAGACATAGAAACACTACACTGACTCATAGGATAAACCCACATATACAATGAAATATTCATATGAAAAATATACCCAAAAAATGTCATTAAATTAACCCATCAATTAATAATTTTCACCTTCAAGAGGAAGATCTATAGAAAAAGGATTGCGGATGAATCTCTTATCTAGATCAAATGATCTATAGATCTCTCTTGCAAGCTATCATGCAACCACAATTCATGAAAATATGTAAAATTATGACCTCAAAGGATTCTATCAAGTTGATCCTTATTCTCCAATGGCTACTCGGTGAAGGTGGCACCATCCTTGATGTCTATATATCCCTATTTAATAATTATCATAAGATCATGAATTTATCTTATGATCTGTGACAAATTTAAGATTGGATGAAATCGATCCAACCTCAGGTTCAAGAATTGGTGGAAGGAAACCCTTGAAACTCTAGGTAGGATGTTGAATGGCCCCATAAACTCCATGTATAGTTTTCCTACATTAATAAACCTTTACAATCATCATAATAATTATATTCTCAAGAAAACATAGTATCCCTTCTCAAACTACACAATCATAAGATATAAATATTCATATTACATTTATCTTCTTTATGATATCTAAATAAACTATTGGATCACGTAAACATTCTGTATCATCACATGCACATTATCTATCCCCCCTAGAGAGTTATTCCTAATCTATTACTGTCATATGGGTGACCTATATAGTATCTAGTATAGTAACTGAAATGGTTCCTTTTAAATAGTATATTGATAGATGTAATTATATGAAACTAATTAAAATGGAATGTGATTCTATGATATCTAGAATAATTTGAACACTTATAAACACATAATATCCTCCATTACCTAGATAATGAACTTAGTTTGGATATCCATATGGGGTGAAACATTATACTCATCTACATATATGTACAAAAACCCTCATGTAAACCTGTCTCTAACTCTGATTTTAACTGAAAATCCTAGTCGGAGAGAATCTTCGACGTTACCCTAACAATAAAGAAGAATTGGTAAATATAAAACTACTCCAAAATTTAAATAGAACTCTAAGTTTAGACTAAATGTAAGAAACCCATATTGGAATGTGAATAAAAAATAACCCAAATAGAATCATGGAATCTTACAATATATGGAAGCCCTAACAAAAATACTATTGATATGTCACTCAATTTCCTCCCTCAGATCAATATATTTTCTATTCATCCAACTATAAACTTGTTCCCCAGCTTCACCTATAAATCTATGAGACATAAATAAATGAAAATGGAAATTTTCAACCTCATTTCATCCTACAAAAACATTTGTTATATGACTTTTTACATCTTTTATAAACCTGGATTCATAACTAATTTGGAAGTGTGAAAATCCATCATCACCTCCCTAAACAACATGAAAAAACCATAATCTATCAATGGAAAATGATGATTTAAACCCCATCTCTTAGAAAAATCATTTGCTACTTCTCCTAAATACATCTTGTCATGTAGAACCTCAATGTTGATGTCCCCGGAATAGGCCTATAAAACACACCAAATAAAGATATGTGTAATCATTATTAACTAATGTAAAAAAATGAACCCATATCCTCCTACAGGGTCACCTACAATGAGTAAAACTACTCAGAATACTCCTCCACCAACAATGATCAAAACATATTACTATATTCATCTGCCACCATGATTCGTTTCCTAGTAGAATTGAATATCATGAAGTAATGGACTAATAAGAACTATAACTAGCACCGCAATCATAGGTAAATATGTCTATGATTAAAGATATACCTTATGCTCTGGTGGTCTATGTATAAAATAAAGAACACCCTCAAAAGATAGTACCTTTATATGTTGATAGTGAATATTATCACATCCAAGAATAGTTTATGAATCATGTAGTTCTGCTCATGGGGTCTCAATTGCCTCTACCCATATGTGATCATTACATTCCTTTAAACAAACACTCATCAAGACCGGTTGTAGTGGCATAAAAAACAATCTATATCATACATTCATATGGGTGTCTCAACATAGGAACTGTATTCTTATATAACATCTACATATAAATGTATCCATGAAACTACACATATCTGGTAAATGGATTCCCTTTCCATGTTTTGGAGTTCAAAATGTCTATAATACTATGGAATTCTACTAAAAAACTCACATTTTACTCTATAAACCCATGAAAACACTACATCTTCATCATGCTTTGGAGTGGATCCCCAGAAATGACTCTATCAATCATTATTTGGTCAACAACTAAAAAAATATCTGAGATTCCATTCCAAAAATAGTGAGTGTCACTAATCAACAAATGAAAATTTTAGTTCATAATAAAAAAAATTCTCCTAGACTTTTTCTTAGACAATTCTAATATGCTCTGTATTCTCATCATCTTGCACTGAGTACACAATTATTACACTAAAGGATACTATCAAAAATAATACATGTATTATATTAGGACTGTTTTTATAATTGTTATAGTCCCTAATAAAGAATTAAACATGTTGCATGTTTTCACCATAAAATATAATTATAAACATTAACATTACAAATCTACCATTATTATAAACACTTAATGTACCAAGATCAAGTGACAACCCTTCCTGAGGTCAATATCCAAGAAGAACATCTCCCATAATCACATTTCAATGAATTCATCCATTCAAATGGGTGGGTAATACTCCCAAACAAATACAAATTTTAATTTATTTAAATCCACAAACTAACATCATGATAAAATTCTATATCTAGTTGAAGAAAATCGGTTTCCTAGAATACCACATTTTATCTTTTGAATCCCTACCCTTGAATTTATTCTAATAGAAATTAAATAATTCATTGATCTCTAGGGTAATTTGATATGTCAACACAAGTATTAGGATATCCTTTATTGAAGTAAATGTGGGAACCTTTATCTCAAGGGGTAGATATTCATGTGAAATACTCAAAAAATTTGTCCACATACACCACCAAAACTACTGGAGACTATGGACTCCTAGAATCTATTGGTCCAATGGTCATACTATCCAATTAAAATGAAATCAGTTTTGTATTCTAATAAGAAATCTCATTTTAATATACCAAGGATCTTTTATCGCCAAGGATGGATATTTACAGTCCACTAAATCTAGTACACCACAAACCTCACTAGTAATAATAATTTAGAAAAGGGGAGTGGAAATGCAATTCGTAACTGTGAAATCATCATTAATCCTCACATCTAACTATGAAAAAAACCATATGAGGCTCTATCTCCACAAAATATAGGAAACAATTTTTGTAAAAGTTTCATATCTCAATTATTTTCTATAATAGAATCCAAATAATGTTTTTGTGCTCCATAGACTCAAATGGAATCACAAGGCCATGAATAGTGTCTATATCTATAAAAAAGTGGTCTATCACTGCTTTCAAAAATGGAAGCTAGAGAATATAAATTATAACTAGATCACACCTCAAGGCTCAGAATCTTAATTCTATACTAAATGAATCCACATTTCCTTTACTTTTTTGACAATCATAACTATGGTGTGCTTCTATATATAAGCACATAAAAATGATTAAAAACATAGAAGTCAAAATAAATATTCAACCACAACTTATGGTTATACTCTTATGGTGTAAATGACTCACTCAGTTGATTATAGATCACATTACTTAAAAATTTCACACTTGGGTAATCATATATCTTATTTAAATTCCATGAACCGTGAAATTTTTCACTGAAATATGGCTTTACCAATGCCGTGCGTCACCTAGGAGAAATATCAAAACTAGGATCTTCATAAATATTCTAAAAATCTGAGTTGAACATTAGTACCAAAAACATGTTACAGAACTATAAAACCATAGTAGGTGGTACATCACCCCATGGATAATATCAAATATCTATCTCGGTAACCCATTATGTGAACACTATATAGGTTCATCATTTGTCAGCAACTCCAGAACTAACTACTACTCAGGAAGAAGACTAGCCTCTTATGAAACAATATGATTAGTTGGGGTTGGCACAATTCAAAAAATCATAAACACCTCCTTATCCAATCATACCATTATCTATTATTTGACTCACTGAAACATTCTTGTAGTCTTTGATGTTAGTACTCACAAAATACACTAAAACTGCTTGAACAAACCCATATTCATTCTCGGTCCATCCACTTATCTATTTTTTCATAGATCAATGACCATATGTACGAATGGACATAAGAAGTAATAAATACATTATATAATTAATTTATTTCCTCCAAAAAGAATCATGCCATTAGTGGGTCTCCTAACTGTGACCTTATCTCTCAAAAAATCATTTTCATGACACTATCTTGAAATCATTATTGGTTGTCATGAAAGAGACTTCTTCAACGTTATCATGACGTACTACCACCAAGGAGAATATATATATATATATATATATATGTGTGTGTGTGTGTGTGTGATTATTTAGAACATGGATGATGGTTAATATACTCAATACTATAGGATTCATGTACAAGTATTACCTATAATTTATTTTTTATTATTCTATGTCCAAAAAATGTTTTTATAGTCCATGTTAATGGATAATTTGTCCTATGAACAAAAAATATGTTACCAAGCCTAGAATAAACACTTTGAAAACCTCTTTATCATTTCTCTAAGGTCCCAAACAGATCTTCATCATTTTTCAATCTCAAAACACTTACCTAAGGATGAAAAAACATTTTTCCCACTCTATCACAACCCCACTCAATGGATCCCTCGTGCATGGTCGACGATGAAGTATAAAAAACCCATTCTATCCTATAATAGGATAATTTATTTGATTATAACTAAGAAAGAATAAATTGAATTTTTGGACTTCTGCTATGTTCCATTTCGTATTCAGAAAACTACCTCCACACAAATAATGTAGAGGAATATAATGATGACCAAAACATCTCGAGTAAAAAAACATGTAATAAACTCTAGGGGATATATCAGAATATGAATGTATAAACCAAAGAACAAATGTGGTGAAATATATTAATAACTAGAAATGAATTATCAAATAGAAAAAAAATAATAGAGAAAAGGAATGCTAAAGAGAGCTTAGATCATATTATACATTTCTGATCACTGAATGTGAAAAATGAACTCATGTGTCTCAAATCACTACCAATATCACAAGGGATATTTCTATCATCTTCAATAGAGATGAAACATTAATGAAAACACCATTTAGTGATGAATATATATACAAAATATGATTCCATATAAACTATTAATGAATCAAAAGAAAGATATAGTATAAGATGGATCATCTCAAAAAAGGGGAAAATATAACCCTACATATATATGCTCATAAGTAAACATAGATGAGAGAGAAAGGATACCCCATATCAATATCCCATCCAAGATAAATTATTCTTCATTTTTCTCCAAAATTATATATTAGAATCTCAACAAAACACATAACCACGAAATTTTTTTTTGTACGGGCATACCCCTTGTCGCTGTGCTCTATAGGTGATTCAACCAAAACTCACATTGAGGAATTTCTCTTAATTAATGTGTGATGATTGGGGAGTACCAATAAATAGATAGAAAACTCATTCCCTATATCAATAAGGGTAATAACACCATTAGCAATTTAAAGAGTATGCTTACATGTGATCTATTGTGACAAGGAATTACCGACTAGAATCACAATGATAATCATGCCCAAATCACTACCTTTATCAAGTTTCTCTTCAAGTAGCATCACACTACAAAAACCTCACAACATATCCAGTATTCCAAACTAAACTATAGCATCTAATTATATATTGAATTATACTGATTTTATTATACTTATGGGCCAAAATAATACTTTATAATGATGATATAATTAAGGTACAAGTTACTTGCAAAAGTGCATAATATGTAAGGGGGGACATAGGGCATATGACCACACCTCACTACTTTGGTGTGTTCTCCCCTTCACATGACATGGGAATCCATGACATACCTCATTCCATGTCCATGTTGGGTGATAACATGTTTTTATACCTAGTATCATGGTCATGTAAACTTGGGACATGGCTCACAGGCAACGTATAGACACACATTGTTTCTAAAAGAGGACATTTCATGTCATAAAAACTAAGGTCTGAGGATGGGTAATGTTGGAGGATGACATGTCAATATAGGTAGGTTCACACCATGTTTGGGACCATACACATTATTTTTTATCATTAACTCGGTCAAAACCCTAGACATTGTGATAATAGATGAACATGGAATGTGTTCTTCCTCAATACACTCTGTGTAGTTTCATTTTTTTAACCAAATCCTAGATCCTTCCCATGTATATAATATCTGATTACATTTATTGAAATATAACATTTGAACACCAAAATTAAAATGACAAAACCTCTTGTACATCGATTCCTAGCCTCTTGTTGCTAGAAATCTAATTAAAATCAATCGACATTGAAATATTCCATACATCCAGTAGTGCCTTCAGCATCCCATTGCCACTATGAATCTATGATCCATTAAGAATCCTCCAAATCATGCATCTAACATCAATACATCTGAAAAAATTAAAAATTCATCATTAAATCATCTTCCATGAATATGGAGATTTCATCGTCCTTGAACACCCAACAATAATATCTAACTCTGTACATTTCTGCCGATGGTGGGGAATGTGAATAATGGTGGGGTAAAGAAAAATAAAAAAAGAGATGATCTTCATTGGACAAGGAAATCAATTCCAACATTCAATAAGTGTGGTATAATGCGGGATTAATGGAAAAAACCCAAAAATCAAATTTAAAAACAAAATTATAGAATAAACTTCATACAAAGGGTGGATAATCTAACATCAAGATAGACATATATCAAATAAATTCTTATAAAAGCATAAAAATGTGAAATTTTAAATAGTGATACCTTCATAGATTAATGAAATATAATTTCTGAATAACACATGTTCTAGTTATAAAGAAGATCTAGTGCGTTTTCTACCTATATTTCCACCTTGATTTGATCGTTATTCATTATCTTATCATAATAAAAAAATAAAAAACACTTCTCATCCTCCCGAATCCTCCCAGGGTTATGCAGCTAACCCCGTGAATTTTTTATAATTGTAAATTTATAGGGATAGAATTATGTCATTAAAAATAAAAATAATAAATTATTTTCTTATATTAAATAAATTAATCTCACAATGACCACCTCCCAATTAATTTATGATTCCAACTAACCCTACGATGCACTTAGGGTAAACCCCACATTACAGATTCAACCATGCCCATGGATTTTCAATCAATGGTATCTATCATTTGGGGAACAATTTCTTCCAAAATAAGGAATCCGTGTTCAGAATAATATATTTAAAATTTCAAAATATATATTTTGGTCTGAATAGACCCTCAATAATAACATTGAATCTAAGGATAAATCCATACACACACTGAAAAATACTAAAAGGAAACGTCCCTCAAAACCCATCTTGCTACAACGATATAAAAACAAAATTGAAAACATGTGAGAGAGTGAGGAGTGGACTAGGAAATTCATTCATATATATTATAATTATGATTCTATAACCATAAGTATGTTAGAGAAGAAAAGATACATCATGGAACGAAGAACAAAAAATCCTCAATCGACCCAATAGGTTTTAACCACCAAAAATTAACACAAATCAAGGAGAATTAGAAGGGATCAGGGTAACAAGATAACCCAAATTCAAACAGATGCCAAAAGTAAACCCAAATCACCACCATAGTATAGATGATTCAGAACCATAGAACGATAATATATAAATAACTATTAATAGAGGATAAATATAATTCAAACTAGTATTATATTACACCTCTTAAATATCTACAGGTTTCCCTCTACCAATATATTTCATTCTAAAAACTTTGTCTTCCATCTATGAAATTCTAAATTTTAAATCTATGAGACACCATTGTGTGGGGGAGAATCCCAATTCGTATTGTGTCCATGGGAATATATATGTAGAACCCTTACATGCCCACCACTACAATCCATATTGCAAAAGGAATTAGTATTTTGGACCTATCATATTCTCCAACCTGCCCATCATGTGACCTATTGGATATGGTGCATAGTGTGAACTCCAGTTATCTAAGCATTGGACCATTCCATTCACTTGTAATGGTCTCTCTAAATGTAGTGAAAAAGTTTCACTATGTACACTATGTCCTCCTCCATGATAGTGGTCATTCCCTAGTTGTAACATATTCCCTCAATATTCCATATTTACATCCACTAACACTGCCAAAACATTCTAAACCAATAAATTACCACACCATTGATAAAAAAATATATGATACCTAATTATGGAATTTTAAAACCACATAAAAATAACACCCTATATACATAGAAATTCATGTAAGAGAAAGAATATTCTAAAATATTTGAGTCCATTTCTACCACCTCAATGACTCACGCAACCACGTATAATGGGAATTTGAATCATATCACCATAACCAAGTGACCAATGTAATATACATCATACGAAGAACTTCTATATCATAGTTAATGATATCCCTCGGCTAATGAATAACATAATCATCAGGATCCAACTCCACTTCCTCAAAATTATGTACATAGGAAAGAACCATGAAAATAATTACAAAGATAAGATATCTGGAAAATATAATTGATATCTTTAATCTAAAATTTTTATCGAAAAAATATTCTACATGTCCCAATTTCTCTATAATCTGAAACAAACAATCATATCTTAAGGCCAGCTAATAAGGATTCCTGATCTTAAAGTTTCCCAACCAATAAGAAACATTCATGATTAGTCTCTACCAAATAAAAAACTCAAAATCAATCTCCCAATGATCCATTTAATATTTAATCTATATCTTAGGTGTAAAAATGATTTAAAATGTTTCACTGATCCAAACCAATGTCTCTTGAATGATACTATGTCATG
Organism: Viscum album; assembly: GCA_963277665.1. Classification (NCBI taxonomy): domain Eukaryota; kingdom Viridiplantae; phylum Streptophyta; class Magnoliopsida; order Santalales; family Viscaceae; genus Viscum; species Viscum album. The sequence goes on from OY728133.1 coordinate 1,061,833,829, forward strand.
AGAGAGCCTCACACTATTCTAAACAACACAGATGTGATATGTAGGTATGACTATAAAAAACCTATATAGGATATATTCTAATATAATTATATTAACAATTATTATTATAAAAATCGACCATTCCTATATGGACATCACATTATCCTCTAAAATTAAATATAAAATCATGAATTGTATCCTCATGTTTTTCAAAAAAAAATTCTTAATGAAAATATGTGTTCAAGTTATAAGTTATAATCAACTGTACATGAGTCTCTACCACCACTAATATACAATTATTGAAAAAATATTTTAACCCAGTTAACCAATAAAAAGAGAATTCATAGGTATTCATGTGAAACCTCGTGATTTCATGCATATACAGCTTACCAAGTTCATGAACATTCATCAATTCCCAAATCAGAATGAAATCATATAATTTTTTAAATTTTTCAATCAATGACTAGATAGAAATATTTCATTAGTGATTATAAATAACTATAAAATCCATGGATATGTCAGGTCATTTCAATACATGTGCTTTAATATATTGATGCAAAAAAAATGATTCAGGTTCTCCTTATTAATCTCCTGGCATCAATATCATTGAAACACATGATAAAAAAAAATAAATATCTATTAATTCCCATGAGAAAATTATTCTCATGTAATAAAATGTCTTTGTATTTCCATGATAATATAGACAATAAAACAAAATCTAATCTTGAATTAAAAAATTTATATCTAATGATGTGTTGATACAAAATCCCCAACTCCATTAACCTAGAGCCATATTTTTTTATATTGATATAAGATACATGTTATCATATAATAAATAAATATTTTAATATTATTAGTAAACTAGATATACCCATTAATCCCATTTTAAATTAAAAATGTAATATAGAATATTATCAGAGGAATTATTCTGAATCCTTAAAAGCAATCTCTAACTTTTTATTCATATATTGGGATATGGAAAAACATATTGGAAGGATCAAATTCTCATTAATGTTTACATACAATGGAAGCCGTTATGAAAAAAGAATAATCAAAATGGAAATTTTAATAACTAAAAAAAGATTTCACTTAGTAAAAAAATTTAAATAAAAAACCCGATTGTAACTAAATTAAATAATATCATGGATAATAATAAATAAATTCTTAATGTTGGTAATTTATAATGGTATACATCATGATATCATTATTTCTAAGTAATTGTGCCAACACATTTTAAACTATTGACAAGAACATAAAACCCCTGTTTAATAAGGATATAAAATAGGTTTTTATCAAGAGACATGTTGATAAATCAATGGGCCATATATTACTAGGACCCACTATCATTTTTATGTCTAATGTGTTCCTCACATACTGAATGATAAATTAAATTCAGGAATAATATGCCTTATCAACAAATATCTATATTCACTAATGAATATGGAATATCAATATTTTCACTTTCAATCAGTTAAAATTCATAGAATTTTTTTTTGAATAAAAGTTTTATATTTTAATTAATAATCATATCTATGATACAAAATAATATGGATATTTAAGAAGAATTAAATTTTCATTGATCACAACAATTTAAATGATTCAAGAGTTTCTTAATGAAAAAAAAATCAAAAAAATACAAAAGGAAACGATTATATAATTATAAATATATTATTTTAATAAAACCATTTTCATTGGATAAATGATGGAAATAGAATAAAAATATCTAAATAATATTTTATTAAACTGTTTTCTTTGAAACCCCATAATTTTTTTAGAGAAATATAAATAACATAAAATTGATATTGAAGTTGAAAAATTCATGGAATCCATGTGCATTAAAAATAATTACATAAAGAACGATAAAAATATCATCTTTATAAAATTTTACTCTATTAGATTCTAAATTATGAAAACAATTTTTTATAGCATATACAACATGCAACATCGAGATTAAATGGCCCACTAAATAAATTTTTAAATATAGACCTTGTAGCCTAGACAATGAATTGGTGGTAAAAATATAAGGCCCCAGCCTTAAACCTTACTTAATCTGGAGTTATTACAAGATTACACATTGAGGATCTTTTCAGGTTTAGAGTTTTAGAGAATTAGATCATGAAACTTGCATTACATTACACATTTAAACAAAGTGGTTACATAAAAGACAATATTCATTCTTCCCATCAACGGAAACATATTTAAAATATAGCACAGATTCTTTCTTGACACATCCCTGACACTATCATCACATCATGTACCTTTCCCTTGACCTGTGAAAAACATTTCAAAAATTTGGGATGAGCATAAAAAGCTCAGTAAGAGTTATAAAAATATGGAAAGGAAACATGAGTTCATATATACATTAGAATGAAATCACACTTTACCCATAAAACATAGGCATATCAAATCATGAATAAATCATAGAAAACATAAGACATAAAGGTAAATTGAGGCATTCATAACATTCTTGCATAGGGAGTAACCCTCTTGGTTACGTTTGGAATACCCATCACAGTATATTCCCTAAATCTCTTCGGAGAAACCTTAACGTTTCACTCCTTCGCGTTACCCAATGCATTGGAGAGCTATATCGGGCTCACCCGCCCTTAGTTTATCACGGAACCACCCGTCTTCATAATAATGCCCATGAACCATAACATAAATGTGTCACATAAATCATGCATAATGGAAACATAACATTTCCATATTTCAATCACAATATAACATTTTAGTATATTGAAATAATGAATCCATTAAAAAAGAAACCATTTCCAAAACATTTAAAACATTTAATAAAGAGATTTTTGAATCAGAGTGTCCCATACCACCTTGAAGCTTAAAATTTTAAACCATTAATATCCATATAAATAAATCCTTAAAACAATTTTGAAAACATGGATATTAATAAGAACAAATAATTAAAACATTTAAAACGGTATTTTGGTTAAAGGGGTTTTACCAAAATTATAGACACTTGAATACAATAATTGAGGTATAACATTTAGTCAGAACTTTATAATATCAGTTGAATAAATGTATTCATGATATAATACTCCAAAGGACAGTATATACACCATATAAGAGTTAATTGGTGCATAACAACAATGAACCCTCAATAGAAATGTCAAATGTGATGAAATCCCTTATAAAGAAGGTATCCTTAAATTAAGGACAAATAAATCTCAAAAATATGTGTGAAAAATATAAATACACCCAATATAAGTGGATATTAAGTGTAAAACAATAAAATGTCATTCACACATATTCAATGGATGACATATTCAATTACTACATGTTGAACCCAAAGAAATCGAAATTGGGTTAAAAAGTTCCCTTGACAGCCTAACGGCATCACATCAAAATGAGTTGATGAGAGATAAAAAGTGTATCTCATCACTTGGACATAAACTTCACATCAATAAGGATATATGAGAACATATCCCGACATAACAATATGTAAATTAAATGACCCAACAAAAGAAGTCTTTTAAAAAAGAGGAGGGTGAAAGGTTCCCTTACCGGCTTGGGTATCTTTCAAAACATACACCCCATGAAAGAAGGGAAATAGATCATTGATGTAAATAATAATAAACTAAATTATATTACACAAATAGTATAATAATGGGCAGTACATACACCACTCAATGGAATTTGTGGAAAATGTAGCATAAATCTCACTGGAATAAAAGTTAGATGAAAAATCCCTTACGAAAACTCGGCAGCCTAACAGCGCCACATAAAACTTCCGAATATGGATTGATGAAATCAAATAGGGTATATCATCACATTACAATAAAATGTACAGCAAGAGTAATATAAAAGAAAATCCCCCAACATTACAAAGAGGAGCTTAAAATAAGTGACATAAAGGAGAGTACTTAAAAAGAAAGAGAGAGGTTAGATCTCTTACGAAAGTTCGGAAGCCTATCGGCGCCACTCAAAACTTCCAAAATGGATTGATGAGAGAGAAAAGGGTCTCTAATAACATGAACATAAAAATTACAGTAAGTTTAATATAAAATATCATCCCAATAACAAGAAACATGATCTTTAAAAGGAACGACATAAAAGTGTGTACTTAAAAAGAAAGAGAGGAGTAGGATCCCTTACCTCGGGTCCGACTTGATTCGATCGTTCTTTAATCTCCTGAATAATAAACTTGAGTTAATTTATACTTCCTTAAGAACCTTTTTCAAATTCATTATTCCTTTTATATCACTTATTACCATGTCATAAACATTATGTAATCATTTATGTTAATAATATTTGTTTTGCCGATATTTGGTTCTTAAGTCGAAAGTGGACTTCTTACAATTACATGTTGTTCGTGTGGACAAATGATTATTATATCCAGAATTGTATTCATGATGTATATATCATATATTTCATATATATCCAGTACATGCATGCATTTATAACATTACATAATCATTTAGAGGTAAGAAATGAAATGCATCGTTCATGGAGACGGTAAGCCGTACGTACGCATGAACGCTACCTTCATTTCTATTTCGTAATTTATAGAATGGAATAACAATGATATAAAGGTATATTATAATTCCAGTATAATATCATATATAATATCATAGTTCCATTATTTATACGTCCCACATATGGTATTTAACGAATCAAATCACTTTGAGGGGGCGGTAGTCCGCACTTCCTTAAATGAAGATATCGCGTTTACCCATAATGGAAACCATAAAGGTATGCCCAAAATTAAAAAAAACATAAGCTTAAGGAAAACATAAACATATTATATATCATATATAAAAATAGTGACATCATAATATCCACCTTTGAAGGAGTTAAATGAGTATTGAACAATCATCGTTTCGGGAGGCATAATTTCACCATCCACAGAAACCGTATGTTCTTTAACCATTTGATGTAGTTGTTTGAGAGTGTAGCTCGAAAAAATCTTATAACAAAATCCTAGTATATTGAATATACTGGTGTTGTTACAAAATAAGTAAATAAAAAGAGTTTATGGGGTTGGAGAAGCAAAATAAAACAAATGAACATGAGAGAATGAATTACCTTTAAAAGTGTAACTCCTTTTGATTTGAGCCTAAAGGCTTCGTTTTAAAGGATTCTGCCCAAATGGAATCCTCTAGGATGAGGAGAGGTATGTGGAGAGAGTAAATGGGCAGGGGTTGGCTGAGCCAAAGGATTTAGGAGTGTGTGAAATGAGGTAGAGGTGGGGGCCTTTTATAAGAGGAGAGGAGGGGGCACTTTTGGAAAGTAAGAAATATTACTTTATTTGAAAATTTGTTTCGGTTTTAAAAGGTCCCACATTTATATAATTCGTGGATAAGGTGATAAGGGTTCGAAATCAGCCCATCCAACAAGTTTTGGACATTTTTAGGTCATAGAGTTTACATTATCTTCTCATTTTATTAAAATCGTCAGATAATGATGTTATCGCTGCATCATTATGATGTCATAAATAATTTAATTTATTTAATGTCTACAAATTATAAAAAAATTACTAGGATGTAGGAAATAATTTTATCTTTCCAATTAATATTTATAATAAAAAATATTACTTGTATAAAACCACTTAAAAATTGTTTTAGTAAAACATATCATGTTCGTGTAATTTTTACTTTTACATTAAATAAAAAGTTATTTATGTCATTTCCCAACCAAAGTGGCTCCATGGGGTCCCCAAGTTGACCCATGGCTTGTATTGGTCGGCCATTACACATCCAATGAGGGTAGGACATGTGTCAAGCTCATCTCATTTTATTAAAGCATTATTTTTACCTTAAACTACACTAATTACCACTAATCGCGATTAAAAACTTAATAAGTTACTATTCACCAAAAAATTATTTTTATCCCATTGAACCACATTTTACTTCTTAATGACAACCATTTATGTCGGAGTTTTGAAATTCAAAACACAAAGATGGCAAAAATTTCATTTAAATGGAAAAATCAGTTTTTATAAGTACAACTTAGTGGTTTCACTATTCATCAAAAATTGAAGTTTTTCAGAAAATTCCCAAAAACTCACCCTAAGCTATATTTGATATTCCGAATTCAAAAATGAAGTCTATTTTACAAAATTAAAAACATATAAGTCACATTAATTAATTTAATAGTTAATTCCCGCTGTCAGAGCAAATAGCGTGTTTTTATGAAACAATACGTATCAAAAGATTGACACTGGTTTAAGTCTGATTTCAAAGTGAAATTAATTCCATCGACCACTATTGGATTTAATGGTAAAAATATATTCTAATTTCACTTTAAAACCAATTAAAAAGATAATCTAATCATATAAATAAGTTATATTAAAAATAGCTTTTGAATTAAAATACAACATTTTACACTATTCATTAAAATAAGAACTTTATCGGAAAGATACCAAAAATTCACACAAAGTAAATTTTGATGTCCCGATTCTTAATAAGAGTTTTATTTGGTCCAAAAGAATTTTTAATAGTGAACAAAACTATATTTAATTATGTTTCAACATCAAAAGGTGATAAGTGAACCTTTATTAAAAACTAGGGCATATACACCTAAAATTGAATTCTTTCCGTATTTTAAGCCTCTATCCTTTATTGGATAAATGTAAAAACATTTAAAAACATATATAATAATATTTTAGTTATTTCTATCCATTATCTCCATTACAACGGCTACATGTTAACTACCATTTAAAATAATATTACTTTATTATTAGAGTGCAACGTATGATTCCCAAGAAACTCGTTGTTGCGTGTTGGGTACGCCATCGAGCATAGCGTCCCCTTTAAAGTCATATCAATATTTTATTCAAAAATATGGATAAATATGAAAATGACATATTCTTTATTTACCTGGGGTGTTACATCCTTCCCCCCATTTGGGAATTGCGTCCTCGCAATTTTAAAATTGAGCTTCGAAACATCCTTGAAAGTCCCACATCGGAACAAGTGTCGGTAAAACAAACACTTTAAAATAAAGAAAGTTAAGTACAGAGGTCACCCGAGTTAACCCATACTAGGACTCCATGTAGGAAAATATGGACATGGAGGAGAAACATAGGGTCATGTTCTCATGGAGAGTGATAGAAAACATGTTTAGGAAAAAGATAACAATAAGAATATCACAAACTTGTGATGGGTTAAACGGTGTTGGGTTCCCCAGTAGGAAAAGTTAATAGACAACATTTTTGTTTTAAGTTACTTTTTATTGAAGAATTTATTCATAAGGAAACAAAATCACTTATCATGTTGACTTTCAACTTTTACTAGATTCCTTAATCAAACTCATATTTTTTCCAAAAGATGAGTATTTAGGGAGACTTGTTCGCATTAAGAGTACTATAATCAACTTCTAGATAATCACCTAACCCAAAAAAAGAGAACTATATACTTCCCCTATCTTTACACTTTTACCAAAACAATAACCAAAAAGTTTAGTACAAGATCAGATAATCTAGAAAAGGATAACCCTTTATAAAAATAAAATCTATTCTTAATCTCCAAAATTTTTCCAACAAAACCCAATGTTCAACGAGGACCATTCGATAAACAATTTGTCCATAAAATTATTCAAAGTAAACCAATATAATATTGAAACCCAAAAATTTGAAGGGTTTAGTCACATAGTCTTCCAAGTTAAATAGTAACATTTATCTCCAAACAACATTAGTTACTCCTAATGTCTCGTATTGAAAAGTAATTAACCTAATCACATATCCCCCATGATAGGTTAATCATTTTCATAAATAACCCAAAATAAATTTTCTCTTAATTCATAAAATCATATAACTAAAAAGAATCGGTCAAACTAACCAGGGACTTCACGTAGTCCAGTGGTAGGCGATAAATACCAGTCACACTTTGGTTGTGGGTTCGATTCCCACAGCTTTGTCCGACGCGACGGGTTGTCACACGGTCTGCGTGTTGTCCTTTTTCCAAAACTATATAATTCTTAAATAATTCCCCAAAAAGAGATAAAATCATTAAAAATGATCATAACATATTTTAACCTCAAGTTTATCTCATGCCTTTCATTTTCCAACATATCATATAATAACCCATAATTACCTCAAAAGTAAGGATCATATAAACTCTAATGGTTACCTTTATAATTATTACCTGAACCTCCACATGGATTGGTCATCTCTTATATGATGCATTAAAGATAATACCAAGGTTCAAGTGGTTGATCATGACTCCTTGATAGTTGGTTAAGAACAACCACGAGTTTCCTCATTGAATACCCCATTTCATCCAGTCTCTTAATCAAAGAACCACCACAGTTTCCTTCAAACCAATTGTCACTTTGGTGCCTGCTAGATCCATCCATTCACTAAAAACAGAAATGTCAGTGTGAGTATATCAACAAAACCATCATGTACTAATGATGAAGGTAAAAACTAAGATACATTTACTCATTCACTTTATCTAAAACTAGGACTCTTTCTGAAATCCTAACCATTATGGTAATGTCACTTATGCTTAAAGAATACCCTAACCTCTAAAGTTATCTAAACCGACCTTTGATACCAAATATAAGGACCCAGCCTTAAACCTTACTTAATCTTGAGTTATTACAAGATTACACATTGAGGATATTTTCAGGTTTAGAGTTTTAGAGAATTAGATCATGAAACTTGAATTACATTCCACATTTAAACAAAGTGGTTACATAAAAGACAGTATTCATTCTTCCCATCAACGGAAACATATTTAAAATATAACAGGGATTCTTTCTTGACACATCCTTGACACTATCATCACATCATGTACCTTTCCCTTGACCTGTGAAAAACATTTAAAAAACATGGGATGAGCATAAAAAGCTCAGTAAGAGTTATAAAAATATGGAAAGGAAACATGAGTTCATATATACATTAGAATGAAATCACACTTTACCTATAAAACATAGGCATATCAAATCATGAATAAATCATAGAAAACATAAGACATAAAGGTAACTTGAGGAATTCATAACATTCTTACGTAGGGAGTAACCCTCTTGGTTACGTTTGGAATACCCATCACAGTATATTCCCTAAATCTCTTAGGAGAAACCTTAACGTTTCACTCCTTCACGTTACCCAATGCATTGGAGAGCTATATCGGGCTCACCCACCCTTAGTTTATCACGGAACCACCCGTCTTCATAATAATGCCCAAGAACCATAACATAAATGTGTCACATAAAACAAGCATAAAGGAAACATAACATTTCCACATTTCAATCACAATATAACATTTTAGTATATTGAAATAATGAATCCATTCAAAAAGAAACCATTTCCAAAACCATTTAAAACATTTAATAAAGATATTTTTGAATCAAAGTGTCCCATACCAACTTGAAGCTTAAAATTTTAAACCATTAATATCCATATAAATAAATCCTTAAAACCATTTTGATAACATGGATATTAATAAAAACAAATAATTAAAACATTTAAAACGGTATTTTGGTTAAAGGGGTTTTACCAAAATTAGAGACACTTGAATACAATAATTGAGGAATAACATTTAGTCAGAACTTTATAATATCATGAGAATAAATGGATTCATGATATAATACTCCAAAGGACAGTATATACACCATATAAGAGTGAATTGGTGCATAACAACAATGAACCCTCAATAGAAATGTCAAATGTGATGAAATCTCTTCTAAAGAAGGTATCCTTAAATTAAGGACAAATCAATCTCAAAAATATGTGTGAAAAATATAAATATACCCAATATAAGTGGATATTAAGTGTAAAACAATAAAAGTTCATTCACACATATTCAATGGATGACATATTCAATGACTACATGTTGAACCCAAAGAAATCGAAATTGGGTTAAAAAGTTCCCTTGACAGCCTAACGACATCACATCAAAATGAGTAGATGAGAGATAAAAAGTGTATCTCATCACTTGGACATAAACTTCACATCAATAAGGATATATGAGAACATATCCCAACATAACAATATGTAAATTAAAATACCCAACAAAAGAAGTCTTTTAAAAAAGAGGAGGGTGAAAGGTTCCCTTACTGACTTGGGTATCTTTCAAAACATACACCCCATGAAAGAAGGGCAATAGATCATTGATGTAAATACTAATAAACGAAATTATATTACACAAAGAGTAGAATAATGGGCAGTAAATACACCACTCAATGGAATTTTTGGCAAATGTAGCATAAATCTCACGGGAATAAAAGTGAGATGAAAAATCCCTTACGAAAACTCGGCATCCTAACGGCGCCACATAAAACGTCCGAATATGGATTGATGAGATCAAATAGGGTATCTCATCACATTACAATAAAATGTACAGAAATAGGAATATAAAAGAACATCCCCCAACATTACAAAGAGGAGCTTAAAAGAAGTGACATAAAGGAGAGTACTTAAAAAGAAAGAGAGAGGTTAGATCTCTTACGAAAGTTCGGCAGCGTAACGGCGCCACTCAAAACATACAAAATGGATTGATGAGAGAGAATAGGGTCTCTCATCACATGAACATAAAAATTACAGTAAGTGTAATATAAAATATCATCCCAATAACAAGAAATATGAGCTTTAAAAGGAATGACATAAAAGTGTGTACTTAAAAAGAAAGAGAGGAGTAGGATCCCTTACCTCGGGTCCGACATGACTCGATCGTTCTTTAATCTCCTGAATAATAAACGTGAGTTAATTTATACTTCCTTAAGAACCTTTTTCAAGTTCATTATTCCTTTTATATCAGTTATTACCATGTCATAAACATTATGTAATCATTTAAGTTAATAATATTTGTTTTGCCGATATTTGGTTCTTAAGTCGAAAGTGGACTTCTTACAATTATACGTTGTTCGTGTGGCCAAATGTTTATTATATACAGAATTGTATTCATGATTTATATATCATATATGTCATATATATCCAGTACATTCATGAATTTATAACATTACATAATCATTTAGAGGTAAGAAATGAAATGCACCGTTCATGGAGACGGTAAGCCGTACGTACGCATGAACGCTGCTTTCATTTCAATTTCGTATTTTATAGAATGGAATAACAATGATATAAAGGTATATTATAATTACAGTATAATATCATATATAATATCATAGTTCCATCCTTTATACGTCCCACATATGGTATTTAACGAATCAAATCACTTTGAGGGGGCGGTAGTCCGCATTTCCTTAAATGAAGATATCACGTTTACCCATAATGGAAACCATAAAGGTATGACCAAAATGAAAAAAACAGAATCTTAAGGAAAACATAAACATATTATATATCATATATAAAAATATTGACATCATAATGGCCACCTTTTAAGGTGTTAAATTAGTATTGAACAATCATCGTTTCGGGAGGCAGAATTTCGCCATCCACGGAAACCGTATGTTCTTTAACCATTTGATGTAGTTTTTTGGGAGTGTAGCTCGAATAAATCTTATAACAACATCCTAGTATATTGAAGATACTGGTGTTGTTACAAAATAAGTAAATAAAAAGAGTTTATGGGGTTGGAGAAACAAAATAAAACAAATGAACATGAGAGAATGAATTACCTTTAAAAGTGTAACTCCTTTTGATTTGAGCCTAAAGGCTTCCTTTGAAAGAATTATGCCCAAAGGGAATCCTCTAGGATTAGGAGAGGGATGTGGAGAGAGTAAATGGGCAGGGGTTGGCCGATCCAAAGGCTTGAGGAGTGTGTGAAATGAGGTATAGGTGGGGGCCTTTTATAAGAGGAGAGGAGGGGCACTTTGGGAAAGTAAGAAATATTACTTTATTTGAAAATGTGTTTCGGTTTTAAAAGGTCCCACATTGATATAATTCATGGATAAGGTGATAAGGTTTCGAAATCAACCCATCCAATAAGTTTTGGACATGTGTAGGTCATAGAGTTTACATTATATTCTCATTTTATTTAAATCGTCAGATAATGATGTCATCGCTGCATCATTATGATGTCATAAATAATTTAATTTATTTAACATATAAAAATTATAAAAAAATTACTATAATGTAGGAAATCGTTTTAGCTTTCCAATTACTATTTGTAATAAAAAATCGTACTTTTATAACCCCACTTAAAAATTGTTTTAGTAAAACATATCATGTTTGTGTAATTTTTAATTTTACATTAAATAAAAAGTTATTTATGTCATTTCCCAACCAAAGTGGCTCCATGGGGTCCCCAAGTTGAACCATGGATTTTCTTGGTCGGCCATTACACATCCAATGAGGGTAAGACATGTTTCAAGCTCATCTCATTTTATTAAAGCATTGTTTTTAACATAAACCACACTAATTACCACTAATCGCGATTAAAAACTTAATAAGTTACTATTCACCAAAAAATTATTTTTATCCCATTGAACCACATTTTACATCTTAATGACAACCATGTATGTCGGATTTTTGAAATTCAAAACACAAAGATGGCAAAATTTCATTTAAATGGAAAAATCAGTTTTTATAAGTACCACTTAGTGGTTTCACTATTCATCAAAAATTGAAGTTTTTCAGAAAATTCCCAAAAACTCATCCTAAGCGATATTTGATATTCCGAATTCAAAAATGAAGTCTATTTTAAAAAATTCAAAACATATAAGTCACATTAATTAATTTAATAATTAATTCTCGCTGTCAGAGCAAATAGCGTGTTTTTATGAAACAATAAGTATTAAAAGATTGACACTGGTTTAAGTCTGATTTCAAAGTGAAATTAATTCCAACGACCACTATTGGATTTAATGGTAAAAATATATTCTAATTTCACTTTAAAACCAATTCAAAAGACAATATAATCATATAAATAAATTATACTAAAAAGTGGTTTTGAATTAAAATACAACATTTTACACTATTCATTAAAAAATTGAACTTTATCGGAAAGATACCAAAAATTTACACAAAGTAAATTTTGATGTCCCGATTCTTAATAAGTGTTATATTTGGTCCAAAAGAATGTTTAAGAGTGAACAAAACTATATTTAATGATGTTTCAACATCAAAATGTGATAAGTGAACCTTTAGTGAAAACTAGGGCATATACACCAAAAAATGAATTCTTTCCGTATTTTAAGCCTCTATCCTTTATTGGATAAATGTAAAAACATATAAAAACATATATAATCATATTTTAGTTATTTATATCCATTCCCACCATTACAACGGCTACATGTTAACTACCATTTAAAATAATATTATTTTATTATTAGAGTGCAACGTAAGATTTCCAAGAAACTCGTTGTTGCGTGTTGGGTACGCCATCGAGCATAGCGTCCCCTTTAAAGTCATATCAATATTTTATTCACAAATATGGATAAATATGAAAATGTCATATTCTTTATTTACCTGGGTTGTTACAAAAAAATATGATTATCCAAATAATTAAATATACACAATGTACCTAATAAAAAAATTAATTCGTATATCTTTAGTAAATAAGAAAAAAATTATTATAAAATTCAATTTATGTTTCAAAAATTTGTTTTCCTCAATTTATTTATTTCTTTTATATGAGAGATTAATATATTTAATTTCTAAAAAAATTTATTGATGTATTTTATTTAAATTTTATAATTTTATAAATTATTATATAAATATTAATTTAATGTGAAATATTTATATTTTTATGTAAATATTGGGTTTCTAGTGAATAGTGGAAATATAGATTTTTGTAAATCATTAATTTCTTTTCATGAGATCATGTAAATTTAATTTATGATTTTTTAATGTTTTCTTTTAAACATATGATTTATAGTAATCTAATTATTTTCTTTTTATGATTATTACTGTTTAAATAATAAATGTAAAATCATATTTTTATTCAAAAATGAATTTTCCAAAAACCCAATAATCATTAATATTTATAGAGTTTTAATGAAATGAATTTATATTTATTAGAGTGAAAAGATTTGGTAAAAGTGGTTACTAATTTGGATTCATAAAATTTATTATTATTTAGAATTTTCAACTAATTTTCTATTTATTATTAATAGATAAAATAGTAAAAAGTTATCAACATAGAAAAAGGGAAAATAAGTATACTTTGGCTAAAAATAAATAATAAGTCAATAATTGTTAATCCTAATTATAATTAAATTTTTGGTATCCCTAACATTGTCACCTTATATTGGATGTTTATTTTTTTATTATACACTTCTCCAAGAATGAGACCAATATAATAATTTAACAAAATTAAAAAGAGAAAATGTAACCATCTTGATTTTAAATATCAATTATGTGATCAAAAATGGAAGGAATGGATTCCATGAATATTAATGTTTATTTTGATCATAATATTTTTATCTTTTTATAATAGTCTACTAATACTTTTTTGAAATTATATATTTACTGAAGTATCTTATTAAAATGAGGACATGGTATTTATCCAATTAATATTAAAATAATATAAATGAATTTAAATACATTAAAGGTCTCTTAATTTGAATTAATTATTATTTTACCTGAATTTGATAGATAAATTTATCATTGTTGGGCGGTTTAAATATTGTATATTAGAATTTATTTTTTCATGATGTTTTTAAAGTAAAATTATGTGAATAGTTTAAAAAATGAAATTAATGTTATTGTATAAAAACAAAATATTTTGAAAAATGATAAAAATTTCCTAAAATTTATTTTATTAAACATGTTATTGTGATATTATTTAAAAGTTAAACCATGGTCCACTTGTTTTCCAATTTCCTTTTTATAGTATCTATATTTACATATAAAATTTAAGAAAATTACAATCAATATAATTTCAAAAACATGTTAATATGTATTGAAAAATATAAGTTTAACAACCAAATATAATCTTTTTAAAATTTTATTAGATGATAGGATTTATAAAATGAACTATCCCATGATTTAATAATATCACTTTAGAGCTCTGTTAATTTTTAACTTAGATTATATTAATTTAATACAATAGAAATTCCATGAGTTCCACCCACCTACCTTATAAAAGGGCACCATCTCTCTTATTTTCATCGCACAAAAAAATAATTTTCAATCACCCAAGACTATATTAAATTATTTATTTACCCTTATTAACACATTTAAAAGAATTTATTGAGGTATAATTCTTACATTGGAATGGATTTGGAGTAAACATGAAGATGTTCTCTAGAGAAGTGTTATTGTTCTTAGTAAAGAATTATTATTTCATTTATTCTTCCACTTCCTTCAAATATTATTCAAAAATAATTATATAATAGAATAATTATCTCAAATATAGATAATTTGTGTTAATGTTGTAGCCAATATCTATATATTCATCCATCAAATTGGAAATTAAACCATCATTCTTTTTTAAAGTGGATAACCACCTCACTAACGGATGTAATATTTTTCGCATCACCATAACTCAAGGATGGATTAAATAATTTATTCAATATATATATATATATATATATATATATTAAATATAATAAAATTACAAATTCTATAAAACGTAATTTGTCATATATCTTCTTACATATCCATTCATTGAACAATGACAACCTCATTTGTGCATACATGTAGACTACCACATCAAAGAAGTGATGTTATTTTCTTTTCATTAAAAGATAAATTGGATGCTACATATATATTTATTTAATTAAATTATATTATTTTAATAAAATAATTACCATACTGAACAATTAAACTAATATTTACCTTCATTCCATCACATTCGTTGAAAATTTTAAATGTTATTGATGCATACGTACAAATTATGATATACATGATTGTAACATATATAATTTTTCAAACCGTATTTCTTATCATCTTTTAAAATTATAATTGAAATAATTAAACGAATATTATTTTATTTATTTATTGTTAATATGTTGGAAAAATTAGATCATTGACTATAGTAATCCTACTGAATTCATTCTGGACATATGAGGAGAATATCATCAAACCATGAGACATGAACATAACTGATCTATGTAATTGAATAAAACATGGATTTAAATAAAATAAAAAGAAATATATTATTGAAAATTGTACTTATGAAAGTAAATAATTAATATATTTTTATTATTCAGGACTATAACACCCTGATATATAGATAATTTGTCTTTATATTCATTGAAAATTTTAATATTTTTACACACAACACTAAATATAACTTTTATTATAACAAATCACTATGTTTTTCAAGGGTAATATGAAATAAGAAGTAAATATTTTGCAATATGAAACACATATAATACATGTTGGTACACGAAACACTATTTATTTCTTGTATAACACATAATACCTAGTCCATTCGATAGTTTGTGTTACATGTAATGTTGAGTTTTAAAGGAATACAAGATACAATTAATGTTATTATTAATTAATTATTATAACTACAACCTAACAATTGGAATGGAATTTAAGAATAATTCTAACTACATCATCAAAATATGATTTAATCATGTATATAAAATTGAGAATTTGGTTATAAATTCATATAAGTGAATGTAAGAACTATTTGAAAATAATGAAATTATTTTTCTAAGGAAATTAATTTTCTACATAAAAAACAATTTAATCTCAATAATATAATAAAAAATGTTCATAATAATTTAAAATAATATTTCTTTATAATATATTAAATCAATATTTTTTTATTCTTAACCCGTATATTTCATTGGTTAATGTTAAGAATAAATCCAATTTTAGGAATAAGAATTTATATTTTTTTAAAATGTAATTTTACCACATTTTAGTAGAAACACATGTTGAATCAGATATTATAAATATTTATAATTTTTCCTTAAATTTTTTTTATTGAATTATTAAATAGTAACATAATAAGTAGATAAGGATGATTGTTTTGTATGTTTCTGTGAATTTTCATTCATTAATGAATAATGAATAATAGTGAATTATAATGCAAAACTGTTTTTTCATCAAAATTATTTTTAAGGAAACTTTGTTTTATTAATAGATTGTAAATTTATATTAGATAAATGGTACCTTAGTTAATCAAATATATTTCATTGGATATACTTTAACATTCAAATTGGATAGAAAAACTTGACAATCTTTTGAACATTTTTATTATAAAACCCTAGTTTTTTATCCCATATGTGGGATTAATTTTACATTAATTTCTACTGATTCTATCATTTAAATATATGAATATTAATTAATTATTAGGAATAAAATAAATTATAATTTATAAAATGGAAAATTTCAATTTCAACTATAAATATTCGTGAATTTGATTAAATTAATTAAAATGATTTTGAAAAAAATTGGTTTAACAAGGGACTAAACCATAAACTTAATGGAAAAAATGACCTAAAAACCTTTCCAAATTCCATTTTATAGAAATATTTCTACCTTAATTCCCATGGATTTATTTGGTTCTTTATTGGATCCAATATTCATAGGGAAAACTTTGGTGGAATTCCCTTTAAAAGATTTTACATGAAGACCACTTCTCTACCATTATAAAATGACACTCAACCCCTCCCACTTTTTCCCACATCACTAGCCATAAGGATATAATATGAACTATTAACCCCTAAAATAACTCCATTTCTCCTCAAATCCTCCTTTTTATAGAAATAAAACCATAGAATCCCTTTTGGGAAATGAAAATGGAGTTACAAAAAAGTAGAGGAAGCATCTTTCCTCAGGATCCTTTATTTTATTGTATTTCTACACCACCTCAATTATTAATATTCTATGAATATTTAAAAAAAATCGCATCATAAATATATGGATTTTTTCAATTATAATGATTCTACCATCTCTTACACACAATTCTATCTAATGGGTGATTGTAGCACGATTCACTGTTTTATTCCACCCCTACAATGCTGTTTTAAACTAGTTTTGTAATGAACATTCCGAATATAATAATAAATTTAACATTATGTTTGAATCAATTAATTAGTGTTACTAAATATTATAATTGGAAATGTTACTTGTTTATATTATTTCAATGTAGGAGGAGATGATTTAGAGGGCCCTTGATGAAGTGGAAGAAAAATGGGCCAAAATTGCATGGATCCATGAAGAACTGTCCACTTTTGTGATTGTATAGAACATTATGTGCATTAAAATGGGCTCATATTTTGTTTACTAGTACAAAATATAAGGGTATACAACTCTTATGATGGAATACAAGACCAATTCTGCCATCAAGTGGCCCAACTGAACTGATCTGTCCATGGAATCAAACATGAACAAAGTCAAATACGGTGTTCTGTAATCAGTCCATATCTATGGTTCCACTTGTCCAATTGATTCCAAAATTTAGGTGGAGATAGTCAGGAGGTGGGGATACATATTTCCCATTTTTTTAAAAGGGAGATTCCATTTTTTACCAGTCTAAATGTTTGGTAGAATTGGATTGATGAAATATGTGTGCCTAAACCACCTTCCAATTTTCCTATAAAATGGCACCTTGGGCTCCCCATTTGGAGAGTTAGGCTAGGAGGAAAGGTGCTGCCATTTTGGAGTCCCCAAGGATTATTCTCAATATACTTAGAAGTTCTATAGGCTTTGGTAATTTCTATTCCCAACATCTTTATATTCCTCCTCTCTCATGGGTTTCTAAACCCCTTGTGATCACCAAGGGAGGAATGTGATGTAATCTCGAGAATCATTTTTGAATTATATTGAATGATCATTTTAATTCTAGGTTTTATGTTGTTTTTATTCATCATATATTTTTATTTTGTTTATTTATGTTCTGGTATGTCATGCTCAACTCATATGATCACATTTGGGGGTACCCATTCATGTGATGTTTCACACACAGTTCACCACTTCCTTTACCCCCTTTCAATTGTGGTGTTTGTGTGGTTTATATTGGTAAATTGAACTCACATAAGCACTGTCAAGGCCATGTAAATTTATGTCATGGTATAACAATGAAATATCATACAATCATTGTCAATGCATTGAGTTCTTCGTGTATTTCCTTAGTGAGTTTCGGTTGTGATGTCAAACACAAATCAACCAGTCATTGGTGGTGTCTGGTGAATCATTGTTTGTTTTCGACTGAACCCTAGAAGGTATCCTAGTATAAAATCAGTAAAATTATGGTTCTAGGTGATACAAACTAGGGATTAAAATATCATATCCCTATATCATTAACCGATGAAGGATAAACATCATGAGACTACCCTGGGTTAATCATGCTTAATTAATTATGTTAACCTCTACATTGTTTTATCGCTTTCATTTTCTATTTCCATCTTTAAACATCAACCCCCCAAGGTTTACAAAACCCCATTCACCTTATACTTTCATAATAAATCCTCCATTTTTAAATTAATGATCTAAGGCTCCGTCGAGATATGTCCTAGGGTTGCTACTATATTGTAGAAATTCTTGTCAAAATTAAAAAACTAATTTGATGCGCTCGACAACGTGATCATATTGTGGCGTCGTTGCCGGAGATCCAATATAATTTTTTTCTGTATTATCTTTTATTTATTTATTTTACTTCTTAATTATTACTTCTTTAAATACGCCACCCCCATTTTATTGTTTTTGTTTTGGGTTTTGTCTTTATTTTTGGTTGTTTTTTGCGTCTTCATCCCCTCTCTCTCTCTCTTATTATTCTCCATATCCCTCTCTATAATTCTATATTATAACATTATATACTATTCTCACACTTCTTAAGTGATTTTATCCATATTAAAAAAACAAACATCACAAATTATTTTCATGTACTGATCTGGTAAAGAAACACTACTTGAATTTGACACTGAAATTGAAATGTCATTTCACACAAAAATCAAGGTATCTTGAGAAAGTAAATCAAGTAACATTTAGAAACCTCTTTTATAACATCAAGTGGTCCTGAAACAATCCAAAATTGAACCCAATAAAACCCAAGAGAAAATGGCTGCAAATATTCGAACTTTAAAAGAACTGACCACCCCTGATGTGGAGTACCAACCCGCGTACATCCAATATCCCGAGGAAGTAGCCAACTTTGATCTGAGACCAAGTCTAATCCACCGTCTTCCTATAAATTCCATGGTCTTTTCAGTGAGGACCATCAAAAACATCTCAAAGAGTTTCACATAGTGTGCTCTATCATGAAACCGCAAAATGTTATTGAGGACCTAATTAAGTTTCGGGCCTTCCTTTTCTCCCTTAATGGTGTAGCCAAAAACTGGATAAACTATCTGCCTACCATAATTGAGGGCTGGAATGACCATAAAAGACTCTTTCTAGAGAAGTTCTTCCCTACCCTCTTGAACTACATCAATTAGGATTGAAATTTGTGGAATTAGTTAATCACATGGACGGACTCTTCATGAATACTAGGAGAGATTCAAAATACATTGCTCTAGCTTCCCTCACCACCTGATTAGTGAACAACTATTAATACAATACTTCTATAAGGGATGTATTCCCATGGATCGTGGAATGATTGATTCTATAGCTGGTGGTTCCCTAGTTGATAAAAATCCTTCCGACACCTGTGACTTAATAGCCAACATGGTTTAAAATGCACACCAATTTGGTACACACGCAATTGCACCAACCAGAGGAGTTAATGAGGTAAGTCATTCATCCCTAGAACAAAAGGTAGATACTAATCTTGATGATATGAATACCCTTATAATGAAATTAGCTCAAGCACAAGGTAACTCGCAATCTACTTCTATTCCATTACATTTTGGTATTTGTTCTGATAACACTAAATTTCCTGACTACTGTCCACAACATCAAGATTTATCTATGTCTTGTGAAGCTGTGTTCCCAGGGCGTCCATTCCAACAAGAATCTCCATTCAAGCAAGAACAATTCAGGCCATATCCAAAAATGTGGTGGTAAGAATAACCCCAGTACCAACAAGGAGGGAACTCAAGCTACCCCATGCAGAATTGGTATTAATAAGGCCAAGGTGTGCAACCTTATTATCCTTCAACTTCACAAAACAATAATCCTTCTACTACCAAATCTGAACCAAACCTCGAAGATATGGTGAAGAAAATGGCAACCCAAAGCCTCTAGTTCAAACAGACCACACAGTCGGCAATTCAAGATTGACGAACTCAAGTGGGACAATTGGCGAACACCATCGGTGTACTTCAGATGTAAGGTTCTGGATAACTTCTGTCTCCACCAATTTACACTACAAAATACAAAGGTAATGTATGTGCAATTACACTTCGTAGTAGTAAACAATATTCTTATTCTACTGATTCTTCTCAACTGTTATGTCCCCCTCTTGAAAACACTCTTTCTACACCCATAAAAGATTCCAATGAAGAAAAAAAATAAAAATAACAATAAAATTATTATTAAGGATTCCCATGAATAATCAGTTCTTCTTCTATTCCCTAAATGACTCTAAAAATCTACGAAAAACCTTGATAATGTGATTAACAATGAAATATTGGATACATTTAAAATAGTTCAAGTTAATATTACAATGTAGGATGTAGTAAATAAAATTCCACGTTATGCCAAATTTCTTAAAGAACATTGCACCCATAGATGAAGGATGAAAGGGAATAAGAGAGTCAACCTGGGGAGGAATGTCTCGACCATGATTAAACTAGAAATGCCAACCAAATGAAAAGATATTGACACAATCACAATACCGTGTACCATAGGGGAGAGTTTATTTTCTTATGTTATGCTATATATAGGTTCTTCCATTAATGTAATGCCTCTATCCGTATATACATCTCTATGAGTTGGAGAGCTTCAGGCAACTGGAATTGTTGTCCAACATGCCAATAAGAGTACAACACATCTAACATGAGTGATTGAGGATGTCCTTGTACGAGTGAAGAATTTCATATTTGCTGCTGATTTCCACATTCGTGAGATGGAAGATACAATAACCCAAGGACATGCTCCTCTCATACTTGGGAGGTCATTCCTAAAAATAGAAAAGATGATCATCAACATTCACAATGATACACAGTCCATGGAATTCGGAGGAGAAAAGGTTTGTTTTAACATCCATGAGGCTATGAAACACCCCGTTTAAGAGGATTCCACTCTTCTGGTCTATTCAATGGAAGTGCTCTCAAATGATGCACACACACACAATTCTCTCCTCAACCCAAACTCTGGTTCATTTTTGTTTTCTTCAACCTTTTATGATTTAAGTTTTGATTCATGTTTTGAGTCTTTTGTGGGTTCTGAAAAGTGTAAATTTTGTGTTTTAATTGATGTGTCTGTGTTCATCCTAAGGTACCCATGACCGTCAATGATTATGCGAATCTCATTTCTATAGAATCTCTATCTTTATAGAATAAAAATGAGCAGATAGACAGTTTGACGGACCTCAATCCACCTAGATCCCCTCCCTCAATCTAGAAACCAATGGTGTTGGAACTTAAACCACTTTCTTTTAATTTAAAATATGCATATCTTGAGGGTATTGACCGACAACCCATCATTATTTCCAATAACCTCTCTCCAAAATAGGAATTAAAACTGCTTAAACTTTTTAGAGAGTGTAAAAAGGTAATAGGATGGACATTGGATGATATTCCCCGGATTATCCCATCTATATGTATTCAGCACATACTTTTGGATGATGAGGCGATGCCCGTAACACAATCTCAACATCGGTTGAATCCCACTCTCCTTGAAGTGGTAAAATATGAAGTTAGTAAATTACTTTATGTGAGAATCATTTATCTTATATCTGATAGTAAATGGGATATCCCATTGCAAATTTTGCTAAAAAAACAGGAATAATAGTTGTGTCAAATGAAAGGAATGAATTGGTTCCAACACATGTGCAAAACAGTTGGTGAGTCTATATTGACTACCATCGACTAAATCAATCCACGTGGAAGGACCAATTTCCATTACCTTTCATTGAACAAATGTTAGAACTATTGGATTTTAAGTCCCATTATTTTTTTCCTTGATGGCTATTTGGGTTATTTCCATTTCTATTTAGACCATAAGGATCAAGAAAAGGTAACATTTACCAGTCCATTTGGCACATTTTCATACATAAGGATGCCTTTTGGACTTTGTAATTCTCCTGGAACATTTCAGAATTGTATGTTGAGTATATTTTTATAGTGCCTTGAGAATTTCATGGAAGTTTTAATGGACAATTTCTAATTTTACAAAACTTCTTTTGATGATTGTTTGGAACACCTAGGTTCTGTCCTCCGTTGCTACATTGAAAAAGATCTTGTTTTAAATTATGAGAAATTCCATTTTATGGTTGAGTGGGGGATAGTTTATGGTCATGTCATTTAAAATAAGGTAATTCAAGTTGATAAATCAAAAATTGAATTAATTTCAACCCTTCCAAATCCAAAATGTGTTTGTGAGGTGAGATCTTTCTTGGTTCATGCTGGTTTTTACCACCGATTCATTAAATACTTTAGTAAGATTGCACTTCCATTGTCTCAGTTATTGCAAAAAGATTCGGAGTTTTTGTTTGATAAAAATTGTGAGGATGCATTCAATTCACTAAGAAAGAGTCTCACATCAACTCCTATCATCCAACCACCAAGGTGGGATATCCTATTTGAGCTTATGTGTGATGCCTCTAACTTTTTAGTTGGGGTAGATTTATCACAAAGGCTTGAGAAGGCTCCTCATGTTATTGTGTATTCCTCGCGTACCCCTGACCCTACCCAGGTAAACTACACAACCACAGAAAAAGAACTCATTTATATTGTGTTTTCCTTTGAAAAATTAAGTTCATATCTTCTCGGGTAAAAAATCATTGTTTTCTATGACCATGTTTCCCTTCGTTTCCTCCTAAAGATTCATAATTCAAAGACCCACCTCATTCGGCAGATGATCCTACTCCAAGATTTTGACCTTCAGATTAGAGATAATAGAGGAGTGAAGAACGTGGTAGCTGACCACATTAGTAGGATTTCCCCACCATTGGACCATCATGTTGACTCACGCCTGCCCATTAGTGATTTCATCCCTCATGGGAACCTTTGTGATGTTGTTCAACTTACCCCCTTGTATGCGGACATCATGAATTTTCATGCAACATCTAGGGTCTCCACTTATATCAGCATTTCACAATCACAGAGACTTAAGCATGATTCTCGTTGGTACATTTGGGATGACCCATACTTGTGGAAAATTTTTTGTGACCAAGTAGTTTGTCAGTGTGTCCCTCACCATGAGTTCACCTCTGTTTTGACCTTCTGCCACACTTTGGCCTATGAGGGCCACTTTGGCACTCAACGTACTTCTTGAAAGGTCCTTGACTTGGGACTATATTGGAAATATTTAAATAGGGAAGCCCATAGATATTGAAAGTCATGTTGTCATTTTCAATTCACAAGGAATATCTCTAAGAGGAATGAAATTCCCCAATAACCCATGTAATTTTGTGAGATCTTCGATTCATGGGGCATTGACTTCATGGGGCCTTTTCCAAATTAATTTGGCATTGTGTACATATTTTTGGTTGTGGACTATGTATCTAAATGGGTGGAAGCAAAGGCCACCAATACCGATGACACTCGAGTGTTTGTTGATTTTGTGAGGTCACAAATTTTCAGTAGGTTTGGTTTACCAAGATTCATTATTAGTGATCCGGGTTCACATTTTTGAAATGACAACATTAAAAATTTTCTTCGTAAGTATGGGGTTGATCATAAAGTCCCCACTGCATATCACCCCCATAACAATTGACAAGAAGAAATTTCAAATCAGGATGTTAAATGAATGTTGGAAAAAATGGTTCAACCCAATAGGAATGATTGGATTTTTCTCTTGGATGATGCACATTTGGCATACCGTAAAACTTTTAAAACCGCAATCGGAATATCACCATATTGAATTGTGTTTGGAAATTATTGTCACCTCCCAGTAGAAGTAGAACATTGTGCATATGGGGCTGTTAAACAATGTAATATAAACCTTTCAGATTTAGGTGAGAGAAGAAAGTTGCAGATTCAAGAGTTCAAAGAAATTCGACGTCATGCATATGAGAACTCCCATATATATAAAGAGAAGAAAAAGTCTCTTCATGATAGCATGATTCACCAGTGGAAGTTCCATATTGGTGATAAGGTCCTCATATAAAATTCCAGACTTAAGCTCCACCCAGGTAAGCTTCGTTCCTGATGGCTCATTCCTTATACTGTTAATAATGTTTACCCTTTTTGGTGACATATATATTTTTCATGGGAAGAGTGGATTAAGTCTTATCGTCAATGGGAAGTGACATAAACAATTATATGGGGATTTTCCAATGAATGTGGTGGAGGAAATCCACCTTCCCGATGCATCCTACCAATAAAACACACCAGGTTTTATCCTTCCATCTCACATTCCCAATAATTTTATTGCGAAAAATGCACATTATAGGTGTGGGGAGGTGGATACATTCCTAGGTTAGTTATGAATTTTCATCATTTTATCCTTTCTTCTCTTTTTATCCTTCTTTATGGTATTTTCATTTTTCCCCATCAAAAATTTAAAAGTTCGATGATTTGGTGACCATAAAGGGGGGAAATTAAAAATACCATAATGATGGATAAAAAGAATATTTTTATGAAATAAATATGAGGGAGTGATTTTTTTGTGAAATTCTTTTCTGTCAATGATATAAATGGTTGTATCTATGTGAAACCTTTGAGATGATTGATGCCTCTAGTGTGTGTAGTTTTTTCAGAAAACTTTGTCACTAATATCTCCAAAAATTTTTGCACAAAACCACAAAGTGTGAATATTTCTTACTTAATATATGGTAAATATATGTTAGATTAATATTTCTCAACATTAAATTATTTTTCCATACGTTCATTACTTATCCGATCTGTTTCATTACTGTACCAGATTGACCTATGCGTGCGTACCTAATTTCTGACTATTGTACGGACTATATATATTGGATGTGTCTTGGGCAGGTCAAAAACCACTCATTCTCAACCTTTTATCTTGTTATAACTACTACAATTAGTGTTGTAGAGAGAAAAAACAAGGGTTGAGAGATGAGTGTGATATTTTTTCCAAATGAAACATGTAAAAAATAAATAAATGAGGGGTGTAATTAAATGTCCAACATATGGGTATATCTAGTTTGGGAGCTTATTGTTTGACTTCATGGAATTCTTAAGTGAGTGGGTCTTAAAATATGATTGCAAAGAATGTAGGGTAGGTTCGGTGGACAAAATCATTTAATCTGAAAAATGTTAAAATAACCTATTTTTAATGGATATAAAGTGGAATGAATAGCATGGATTGGTTTTCACACCCACACATGAAGAGTTAGTGTCATGGTTGACTTCTGAATTCCTTTCTCAATTTTAAATCATGAATCTCTTTGAATTTCAATATGATATGATTTATGAGACATCTTTTTATATTTTCATTAGGAAGAACTCCTTTTTGTGGTTCATGCATTGATCACATTACGTTAAATAAAATTTCCTCAAATGATAAATCTTCATGATATTGGGAATATATATATATGATTAATTTTATTTGGATATGTGAATTTTCCTAGGAGTGCAAATTTTTAGGTGTGGGGGTGTGATCGTACCACGATTCACTATTTCATTCCACCCTTACATCGTTGTTTTAAACTAGTTTTGTAACAAAAATGACAAATATAATAATAAATTGAACATTATGATTGAATAAATTAATTACTGTTAATCAATATTAGAATGGGAAATGTTACTTTTTATTATTATTTCAATGTAGGAGTGGATGAATTGGAGGGCCCTTGATGAAGTGGATGAAAAATGGGCCAAAATTGCATGGATCCATGAAGACCTATCCACTGTTGTGATTGTATAGATACTTTGATGAATTAAAATCAACTAATATTTTGTATACTGGTACAAAATATAATGGGATAAAACTTTTATGAAGGAATCCAAGCCCAATTCGGCTTTCAAGGGGCCCAACCGAACTGATCAGTCCAATGAATAAAAGCTACACAATGTCAAATTAGTTGTTCTGTAATCAGTCAATATCACCTGATCCACTTGTCCAATTCATGCCAAATGATCAGTGGAGATAGAAAAGAAGTGAGGCTACAACTTTTCAGTTTTTTCAAAAGTGATATTCATTTTTCTTCTGGTCGAAACGAGTTGTAAAAGTGGATTGAAGAAATCTGTGTGCCTAAACCACCTTCAAATTAACCTATAAAATTCCACCTTGTGCTCCCCATTTGGAGAGTTCAGCCAGGAGGCAAGGTGCTTCCATTTTGGAGTCCCCAATGAGTCCTCTCAACATCCCTAGAAGTTCTGGAGTATATGAGAAGTTCTACCCCAAAATCGTTCTCTTCCTCCTCTCCAACGGGATTCCAAACCCCTTGTGATCACCCGGGGAGGAACGTGATGAAATCCCGAGATTCATTTTGGTATTATATTGAATGATCTTTTTAATTCTAGGTTTTATGTTGTTTTTATATATCGCCTATTTTAATTTTATTGAGTTATGTACTGGTATGTCATGCTCAACTCGTATGATCATGTTTGTGGGTACCCATTAATGTGATTCTTCACACACCGTTCACCACTTCATTTTCCCCCTTTCAATTGTGGTGTTTATGTGGTTTATATTGGACAATTCTACTCACATAAGCACTGTCAAGGACATGTAAATTTATGTCATGGTATCAAAAAGAAATAACATACAAACCGGGATAATGCATCGAGTTCTTCGTGTGATTCCTTGGTGAGTTTCGGTAATGAAGTCAAACACAAATCACCAAATCTGCAGCGATGTCCAGTGAATCAATGTTTGTTTTCAACTGAAACCTTGGAGGTATCCTAGTATAAACTCAGTAAAATTATGGTTCTAGGTGTTAAAAACCAGGGATTAAAAAATCATAACCCTATATCATGAAGTGATGAAGGATAAACATCATGAGAGTACCCCAGGTTGATCACGCATAATTAATTCTGTTATCCTCTATATTGTTTTATCGCTTTCATTTTCTATTTTCAACTTTAAACATCAAACCCCCCATGTTAAACAAAACCCCATTCACCTTCTACATTCATAATAAAAAAAATCTTTTGAAATTAATGATCTAAGGCTCTGTCGAAAGATGACCTAGGTATGCAGCTATGCTGCAAAAATTCTTGTCAAAATTATACTAATTTTATGTGCTTGACAACACGATCAATGGGTAATGGTCATACTGTTCTTGTGTATAGAAAACTATGGTGTTACGAAAAGAAGATGTTCATTTGGTCCTTTAACACCTCTCATGGATGGGAATTATGATGGTAATGGTATTTTTATATGTTTTTTATCATATTTTTTATTTATCTTATTTTATTTAATTATTACATATCACATGACTTCATGATTTCCATTTTTTTAGATACGATAATTAGATTTGGGTATTTTTTGACTACCACATCCTCAAATACGTTGTGATTTGTTCACACCATTAATGGAATGTATAAAGGTTTTTTTTCATGAAAATATATGATAAATATTATATAATAATTTTTCCTTAAATAATATATATATATATTAATATATTTCATTTCAATTATTTATCTCTCTGCGATAATAAAACGGAATCAACATTCATGCGTATGTATGACCTACCATCTCAATGATTGGTGTCTTCCATTTCATACTTCAATATTAAATATATTCATTTCAATACATATATATTGAATAAAAATTCTATTTATACCATGTTGTACAATATTTAAATAATTAAATCATGATCTATATAAGAGGATCCATAATAACACCTCAAATCATATATGGAAAATAAAGTAGAAATTACATGAAATGTAACATTATCGAGGAGTTGTATTTAAATGGGTAATATAAATTCATAACCAAAGATTATATGGTAGTGGATATAATAATCTTATTCTATATTATATTGATAATAGACCTATATTTAATATTAATCATTATTAAATTTGTAAAATGAATTTCATGACATAGATTAATGGAATTTCATCTCATTTTTCATTTCTGTAAGATAAATGAAATATTCACCACTCATTTCAAATAACTAGTTTTTATACTTTCCATATATATATATATATATAATATGATTATTATAAATAAATTTATTATCATTTAAATATCAATTTTTTATATTTCCTTCACTTGTTTTACGGGTCAAAAGATACCAAATCGTTAAAGTAATCTTGTCTCAATTTTCATTCTTTGAGACACATGAAATTTTTTGCACCTATATTTATCTATATGGAGTATATAACACCCATTAAAATGTTATATCATGAATATTATTATTTTCATTAATTACTTAGTTCCATTTAATTTCATTATTTTTTTATTATTCATATTCAATGTGATAATAGAGGTAACATTTTCTTCCAGAAATCTAATAGTTTAACGAGATTATTTATGATTATTCTCTCATTTTTTAAAAATTATGATCCATATATCAAGAAAAATATCTAAATATATTTTCTGTAGGTTATTAATGATATATTCAGGTATTTTTTATCATTTATCCACTCTTTGATACATATGATAATTAAGAAAATGTTTTTATGAAATCTTAAAATTATTTCTCCTTTCAAAATTAAATATGTGTTCCTTCATAACCACATTTTCTAAAATTACTTCAATTTATTTTACTATTATACTATAATTATTAAATGAAATATTTTCCCATGTTTTTATGTTTATACATTGTTTTAAAATGAATCCTCTTGACATTTTTTGATCAATGAAATTTTCAAAACACTTTATGTTGGAAAATGGAATGTTCAGCTGTACAGATATAAAATTCACCCTGACAATATTTTCACTAATTCTTATTTTTTAAGATTACTAGCTTATTTTTAAAGAATATTATTTACTGCTATTCTGTAATTTTTATATTTTTACATGGTTTTCAATAAAAATGATTTTCAAATCATTTTTAATTTTTAAAAATGGTTTTAATTTATTTTCAAATAACCCTTTATAATTTTTCAAACAGTTTCTTTACAAATAAAAATATTTCAATGATTTCATGATTTCATTATAAGATTTCAAAACTATATTCTAAGAATGGGTTTCCAAATTTATATAAATCCTTTTTTTAATGTTTTTATGGGGTTTTCAAGGAAAATATTTTCCATATTATTAATGTTTTATGAAGTGATTTTTTAAGCAGAAAAGAGATTTTCCTCAAGAACTGTTTTAAATGAAATCATAAATACTTATTCAAAAGAGATGCATTTTTGAAATGGTTTATGGAAATCATTTTTTATGAAAGGATATATTCATTAATATATTTTCCATGTTATCTTTCTGAATTTTTTACATTAAAGATGAATTAATTTGTTATCATTTATAAATTCCATTAATAATCATTCTTGAATTGTTTATGTTTATATGGAATGATTTTTATGATACTCATTTCTATATAACATTGTATATTCTTTTGAAACATTTTTCTTTTCATGGGATATTATTTGATGAAATTATTATGAAACTTATCCCTTATCCATCAGTAATTATTTGATGAAGAATATTATGATATCCATTTCATTTCATGGTTCATGATATGATGATTTTTTATCTGATGAAAATTACTTGTGATATATCATTAGGTGGAGGGTGGGACTAATATATACTGAAAATGCTTTGGGTGATGGGAAATATTTTACACTATCTATAGGTTACAAGGGAGGGATTCCAAATCATGAAAAAAGTGGTCATCCTAAGACATAATTAATAGGGTATATGGGAGGTCGTCCCATTACAAAAAACATAGGGTATATAAGAGGGCATCCCAAGCCTGAAAAAAGTGTCTTCAAGGGAGGGAATACCTAACCCAAAACAAATGGGTACATTAGAGGGCATCCAGAGCATTAATAAAGAGGTTCAATGTAATTTAATACAAACAACAATTTTAGTACACATGTTATTACCCATGCCTAACATTTATGAAGTTTGTAACACCCTAAGTTTTTAAGGAACAATTTTATTCTCTAATAAGATAAATTTTAATTTTTATTATGAAATGAAATAAGTAAAAAATTTATTTCACACGACATGGACTTTTTATACAATACATTTAACATTGACTTGGAATATGTTACACAAAACATTTCTGTGGCATACGTTACACACAACACTGATGATTCTACGAAATATCATATTATTGTTATTATTATTTAAACGATATAACTATATATTAGTTGTTAAATATTGTAATATGAACACAAATAATTCATTTTAATATATTTTTTAATTTTTTATATATAAATAAAACATATTGATAATGAATGATATGATTTTTAGATAACTCCATATATGTTTAAAAATATCATTTCCCAAATAAATTGTGTTTAATGACATTTTTAAAATTATAATAAATTTAATATTAGACACATTTAAAAATTCAATAATTTAAATAAATAACATTTTCTAATTTATAATTTCAAAATCTTCTTTGCATGATTTGTTTTTGATTTTTCATATAAATATCAATTTTTGTTGAACAGCGAAAAACACATTTTTTAATTAAACACTGCCTTTTCATTTAAAGAATTATTAGTTTTAAATGATACATTAATTTTGATTTTAAGGTCTAATTAGATAAATTAAACACATATTAATAAAATTTATTTCATTTGAATCAATTTAACATTTAAATTTATCATAATAACCTGATGAATTTTTAACGCTCATTTCTACTTTAAAAACATTTAATTTCATCACATCTTTGGGATTAATAATAATAAAAAATTTTCAAATCAATGAATTCATTTTTTAAAAACAAAAATAAACCACTCTAACCATTGTAATATTTATTTTATAATAATATAATAATAATTTTTTACCAAAAAAACGAGTAAAAGTGAATAAAAATAATCATAGCTATAAATATCCAATTTTGCATAATTTGGGACTAAACAGTAATATAAGGATGGAAAATGACCTATTTACTTATCCAAACCGAATTTTATGTCCATATTTTATAAATAACCCTTACATAATTTATTTAGGTCGGTTTTTTTGTATTTTTTTGGAAAGAAAATGTTTAAACCTAACTTGTACTTAAAAATTCCATGTGTGTCATTTTCCATCCCAATAAATGGTAACAACCACTCCCAAATCCTAACTCAATTATAACATCTCATGTTATGAAAAAAATATGCCAAAAAAACAAAAAAAACGTCTATCGTTTCCACATTTAATCCTTACCTTGGTTTTAATTCTATATAAGTAAGAGTTTTCGAACAAACCAAAATGAGAATACTGATTAAAGAGTTTTGTTTTCTCTCAAGGTCGATTCATTTAAAATCATTATAAACTACTACACTATATTTATTCCATTATTATATAAAAAAAATAACCATCCTAAATATAACCGGTTTTTTTGTGACAATTTTTCAATCTTCGTATATACACACCTCTATCTATTGGGTAACGAACATATTGTTTCTGTATACGGTGAACTACCGCCTCACTAATTGAGGATTATTCAATTTTACATACGACTTATCATGTTGGACATTATGATGTAAACACCGATTATGTATTTTATATATTATATATGTTATATTTTATATATTACATTTATTTAGTCTTATTTTTTCCATTTACAACACATATATTTCTACATTCCATTTGGTGATAATACAAATTTTTTTTTGGATCATGTGTTTACTACCGCACCCTCAATGTGATATGATTCGTTCATACATGACACAGAATATATTAAGGATGATTTAGTGAATATATAAGACCAATATATGATAAATTAAATATAATTTAATAATTATTTATATATTAATTTATATAAATATATTCATTTTATACCCATTCTTTCAACATGACAATTAAACTAAAATAGTGTTCATGTGTACATGTGACCAAACATCTCCATTAACAGTTTATTTTTTTCATACTTGTATATTCAATATACAATTATAATACACATATAGTGTATGTAAATTCTATTTATTTCATAGTTTACCTCTTTAAAATAACTATACAATTTATAAATACCAATGATATAACGAATTATGACACTTGTGAATAACAAAGCGAATATTACATGAAGTGATTCATTTACATAATATTTTTAAGAAGAGGGTAATGTAAGGTCATAGTAAAGAAAATATCATATTAGATGTATTAATATGGTTATGAAAAGTATTATAATATTTTTATATTTAATATAAAATAGTTTTGAGTGAGTATGATGATTTTCAAGACACAAGGTTAAGGGATTTTAACTCACATTTTATTTCTATGAGATACATGCTTTATTCAACACCCATTCCTTCTGTGTGGTGTTAATACTACCCGTGGATGTGTTAATTTTATTTTTCTTAAAGTTTTTTTTATTTAGATATCCATTTTATGATCTTTCTTTAATGGCCTTTTTGTTTCAAAAACTTCCAAATTGGTAAAAAAAAATTTATTAGTTTTTCTTTTTTTATACTCATGTTTTGTTATGAACCTAAATTCATTTCAAGGATTGTATAATCAAATATTTCAAGTTATATCATGAATATTATTATTTAATTGAAAATTTTAGAATTTATGTATTTTTACTTCTAACATGTAGAGTATGATCCCATGTTACCATGTTAAAATAGTTTATTTAGGTAATCTCGACATTTTTAATGATTATTAAAGTTTATAAATCCATGGAAGAAGTAAAATGAACCATCTTTCAATAACACTAATAGTTCTTCTTATCCTATATATATTCACTATATCCCTGTGTATTAGCACCAGTTATTCCCTCTTTTCTACTTTTGATAATTTTTTCATGTCAAATATTATTTTCTCATTCTTCTAGAAGTAATTTATTATATTAGAAAAACATGGTTTGAAAAATGTTTTCAAAAATAGTTTCAAATTTTGTTGACTTCCCATTTTAAGGAAAAAATTGATTTTAAAACATTTTATGGTTTTCAATGTTTTTTTATGTTTTAATTATTTTTCACAGAAAGAGGTTTAGAACATGTTTTATGTTTTTAAAATTGTTTTTCAATGTAAAAAGGACAATTTCCTTAATAAATGTTAATTAAAGATCTTTTAAAATTATTTACCACCTAATACAACATGAATTGATGTTACTCATTCCATTCTATGAAATGATCTAATTTATCGATTAATATTTTTTCTATCAATAGGATATTATTAATGTCATGTTCTTTATAAAACTCATGTCTCATTCACAAGTTATATCATTATGAAATATATTTATCTTTCATGAGTTATATTCTTATAAAAAATATATATATTTCACAGGTTATTATTATGATGAGTGGATTATGAAACTTATATCTTTTTCTAAGGGTTATGATATTTGTACATGTTTACGATACCTATTTCATTGCATGGTTTATTATTGATTGTTAATGATTTTTTTGGCACATGTATCTATGATTTCATTATGAGATGTGTGGGACCTATATATCCCATTATTGAATTTTTTAATGATTTATATCAAATGATACTAACACAGATTGCACATGAATGGAACTTGGTTCGGTATTACAAGGTTGGAATGATAAGTCAACATGGTTCATTAATATAGGTCAAGAAAGAGGGGTGAACATGGTAAGTAATAAACGACTGTAATGGGGTGTTAACCTAGTTCAAAAAATAAATTTGTCTACTAATATGGAATTTCTAGTAATTCCTCGACTATTATGAAATCAATATATATTATTATGTTTCTTCTGCAATTCCTTATAATGTTATAATTTCCTAGAATTTGTTTTTGATATCCAAAAGATTCATACCATTTAATAGCCCATGTTTTTGTCGTGATTCATATATATTATCATTGATATTTACGGTAATATCTTCTATTTTCATGATCATTTTCTCATACCCTTATACATAAGATTAGGCTTATATATATCCTTTTTTATCTTTATATAGCTTTTGAGATCACCCCTTCTATGATTAATTTCCCTTAGGTTATGGATATAGGTTATATATTTTAAGAGTCTTATAAGGGTGATAGTCATGAAGAACCTAGTGGGAGATATTTTAGATCATTTATATACCAATGTTTATGTTACCATGTTTCCAAATGTACTAGGATAGTATGGTCTTTGTGCGTCTCAATTTATATTGTTTTATGTATTCTAAAAAAATTATGTAATTTGAATGTATGAAAATTGAGGGTATATATAGTTAATATCATATAAAAAGTTTTGTTATAATTTGGAATCTGGAATGATAAAACATTACTGAGAACCCTACAGAATTGTTTATGGATAAGTATATGGATAAAGAAAAGTACAGGAAATTGTTATGGAATTTTGGTGATGGATAGATTGAGGGGTTTCCAAGAAATATATCCATGTCTTGATACTACAAGCAGATGTTTCTATTGAACAAATGTTCCTAAGGTTAACAACTCTCATAGGATTATCTGAGTTGAACTCAAGGTAATCTGGTACAAGATAATGGGCCATGGTTCACACCTAGTTTCAAAATTCCATGGGATATGTTATGGGAATTTAAAAACACATCACAAACCATTATGAATATTTTAAATATAATTTTATTGTGAATAACATAGGATTAACCATGGGTTTCATAGATTAAGGAAGGAGTCATAACATAGATATTAAATAAAATACTTTTAATAATTATGTTGTTCATAAATATGATAACCATTTCTTACACTATGCTTATGATTTTAGTCGATGGATAGAACCCAATGAAACAATGCTAATAGTGATAATTATTGATAATGAAAAAATTATCGTACTAAGAAACTAAATTCCGTGGGTAGTGGAATGAAAAACCATATAGTTATTATCACACATCATTCTAAATCTATGAATCAGGGTTGACTTCTAAATTATAGAAGGAGGGGATAAAACTATATTGGATTCTTTCATTAGGAAACATACACCATCTTATAGAGGTTCCTCTAATCCACTTTTTTTTTAACAATGGATCTATACTACTAAAAATATATTCTCTACTCTCCTGTGTTTGAGGTTTGATAAATTCATTCTATCGGTTAAAAGATAAAGCAGACTGGTGGTGGAATCTAATCAATAATATGAGGTAATAGGATGATGTTACACCCATTGAATGGAAAATGTTCAACAAATTGTTTTTTAATAATAATTGTCCATGAATTCCTCATGCCATGATGAAGAAATAATTTTTAAAATTGAAGGAAGGGAGTATGAGTCAGTTGGTTCCAACGAGGGTTATTTAATGATACTCGTGAGGTGAGAATCAGAAATTATCATCCATCCCAAAAGTAAGTTTGATAGTTACTTCATTGGATTACGGACAAGTCTTAAAAGTGAACTATCTATAAGAGAATTTTGGAGTTACAGATAGATTGATAATTTTCCAATCAGGGTTTAAATAGAGGTTGGAGTTTCAAATTAATCTCAGGGTTTTTATAAGCATAAGAATATTGAGTATAATGGTAAATCTAAAAACCATGTATAAAATAATATGAGTTTTCCATTATTCTATGTGTGCAGGAAGTCAAATGGTGGAAATCTACATAAGGGTTATAATATTTGTTTTCTTGTCCAAGGTAAGGCCCCCAAAAAACTGATCATCTAAATTATGGGTAGAACATAGCTCAAATTGATAATGGAGAGAATGATGCATAGAATTCACACAAATGATTCATTTTTACAGGTGTTAGGATAAAATGAATTATACTAACCACTACCCAAACCCAAGGTATGATGATTTTTACTGACATCAACAGCCTCTTAAGCCATGTGACAATGGGAGATATTAAAAAATATTTATTTCTGATGATGGCCATGACAATAGTTTGATATATTGCACACATACCTACCACTATAGCATATATAATGTCATATTTGATATTGTAACTACCCTCTCTTTCATATCTAATAAATTTTCTAAGTGTGGTTTGATTACACCAAAACAATTTGAGGAGGAATTTGAAGTGAGAATATATTATGTTACAATTATTTCATCTCATGTCCATGATTCCTCTTTTGTTGATGTTGGTGGGAATTTTCTTTGTGAAAGTCTGTTAATTCTTCCATTGGTTGAATTTTTTGACATCTTAGACATGTATTTTATTTATCATTACAAATACTTCATCATTTATCAAGGAACAAAATTTATGAATGATATTTCAATCCCTTCTATGATCATCCATCAATGTGAATCAATGTATGAACATCCGGTAGATATTGCATCCATTTTTTGTTAATTAATTTCCTTTAAAATGTGTTATTTATCTCTAATGATTATGGATAAAATTGATATCTTTTATATGCAAAGTGTTCATGAATTTGAGTATTTATTTTTACATGACTTTCCTAGCCTCACAAATAAACATGATGTTAAGTCATCCATAGAAAATATACCTTGTTCCACAAAAAAATCAATGTATCCTTATATAATGGATCTGATTGAGTTTGGGGAATTGATGTAGCAACTCCCTGGAAACCAAGATAAGGAATTCATCCAGCCAAGTATTTCACCACGAGGTAAACATGTTCCTTTTCTAATAAATAGATATCGATCCATGCAACTCTGAATTGATTATTTGGAGGTAAATAAGGTCACAATTAGGAAAAATTATCTTCTCCCTCATATTGACGACTTATTCTGTCAACTACATGGAGATCAATTCTTTAAAAAATTTACCTTCATTCTAGATATCATCAATGGAAGGTTAATAATGTGGATATACCCATGATAACATTCCACACAAGGTATGAACACTATGAATATATTGTAATTAATTTTAGTCTTTCTAATTCCATTACTAAATTCATGAATTTAATTAATAAAGTCCTTAGGGATTTCCTCAATCAACTTTTGGTAGTATTTATAGATAATATTCTTATTTATTCAAATAGAATGTAAGATCATAAAGATCAATTGATAATTGTATAATATAACTAACGGAAGGAGAATCTATATGAGAATTTAACAATGTGTAAATTTTTGGCTGAAAAATGTTTTATTTTTGGGTCACATAATCTCGAGATATTGTATAGTATTAGATCCATAAAAGACACAGGTTATTGAAGGTTGGACAAGAACAACCATGGTGAATATGATCCATATAATTCATGGTTTATCTAGATAATATAGATGGCTTATGGTGAATTTCTCATGCCTATTTAATATTTTGACAATGTTAAATTAGACGGCTGTTATGTCCCACTCTTAAGATTAAAGTGAGTAAAATTTCTGAAAAAAATAGAGAAATTTGGTCATTATTCATGTGTTTTAATTACTCATTATTGGATAAGGGTTATTAATCAAAATTGATGCATCGAAGAATGGTTTGGAATTTTTTCTTATGCATAATAATGTGTTAATCACCTATGAATTGTGGAATTTTATGTCTCATAATAAAAATTAACCAACTCTTGATTTGGAGTCAGTAGTGGTAGTTTTGTTATAAAATATATAGAGGAATTATCATTGTGGAGAAAAGTGTAGAACATATAATAATCCTAAAATTCAGAAATATTTTTTCACATATAAGTATTTGAATAATAAACATAGAATATGGTTACTATGGTTAAAGTATTATTACTACTCAATACATTACCACCTTGGGAAAGTGAACAATGAGGATGATGCATTCAGTCGGAAGGATACTACTACCATATCCATGTTGAGGATCACAAAAGATCAAATATTTATATATTTCCAAAGGATGGATTCAAAAATCCTAATGGAAGGGGGAGAAACTTATATTTCTCAAGAATATTTTTCAAACATATGTCCTAGTTATGATTAGCTTGGAACATAAGGAATATGTAGAACTTAAAATGAATGTACAAATTGTTTGTGAGTTTAACCTTGACCAGGATGAAATGATAAGGTTTAGGAACCGTGAATGTATTCCTTCTATAACTGATTTGAATAAAACTACTAAAAAATTACATATAACCAAAGTTCAAAATGGTAATTATATCCCCCAAAACTATGGGTATTCGCTATACTGATGGATTTGGGAACCGTGGGAAACCTAAGAATTGGTATAGGTCTACAACCTATACCCACGGTTTTCCATACCATGAATATATATTTTTTCTACCATGTCACCAACACACATACTAGAGTGTTATAGTCTTTTACCTAAGGTATTCAAACCATTGGTATAAATATCTTAAAATAAATGGGATGAGTTTCACACCTGTGACCTACTCCAATACCACGGAGCACCTAACTAACCAAGAAACATCATTTACATTTATATATAGCCATATCTGCCTAATAATATTAATTCAAATGGCCTGTATGGAATCAAAATACTCATCGAGTTTCGATCCAAAACCCAACACAACAAATGGAACATGCATCTCCAACCAAGCTATTGAACTCAAGTGAATGTATATCTACATTTTGTTAAATATATTAATCCGAAGTTTATGTAAAAATGGAATTCGGTGAGTTTCGAATCCACACCTCTACTAACACACTAAACTCACCTACTAAAATAGAAAATTCAATTTCATTCTTATTTATATATATTATATTATATATGTATATATAAAAAGTTAGTTTAAATAAAACATTTTCCACAGGAATCGAAACTGGGCAGCTACTCTGTCACTAAATTCCCTTAACAATACACTAGTTACAATTTAGTTTATATGGATTTATATAATGTTATATATATATTTATAAATAATTTTATATTTAAAAAGTATGGATATGGATTCCAATATGATCTACTCTTTCAAAGATGAACCTCTTTCCCACTAAAAAAAGCACAAATTTTGTTAAATATTCATATTTAATCTTATATAGATTTTTTCGTACACAAAACATATATTACCCAATAAACACAGTTCAATAAATCCTTGGGTATTGGTGTCATCTATACAAATGGATTCCATTAATCATTGGTATATAATTATATTCTAAAGTGTATCCTAAAATTCCTGAGAATTGTGTGTATTGATATCACTTATACCCACGGTTTAGAAAGAATCATGGGTATAGGTTTTTTTGCAACATTTTTACCCAATTTTTTAGCTTATTACACTTAAGAGGATTCCATATACCCACAGTTTAGGAATAACCATGGGTTTTGGTTAGAAAATGTCACATATACCCATGTTTTTTGGGAAAACCGTGGCTATATACTAATTTTTTAGTAGTGGAATGAGCTGTTAGATGATGATCATAGTTCCCCATTGTCTATTCATCCTATAATTATGAAGATTAATAGAGACATGAAATATTACTTCTTGTGGGATGGTATGAAGGGTGATGTTTCAATGTTTTTATCTCAGTTCTTGGTATTCCAAGAAGTTAATGATAAAAGAAAAAATTGAATGGAAATATTGAATCTATTATCTATACTAGAATGGAAATGCGATAACATCACATTTGAATTTATCATTGGACTACCTAAAACCTATAAAGGGTTTATTGATATATGGGTTGTAGTCAGTCAGCTTACAGTGATATATATAAATGAAGTTGTAAGGTTGAATGGAGTTCCACATTCTATTGTATCATATTGGGATTTGAGGATTACCTCAATGTTATGGAGAAGTCATGAGTAAGAATATAATTAAATATTTAGTATCATTAGTACTTATCATAATTAGATAGATGTCAAAGATGAAAGAAGAATACATCCTAGATGATATGATGAGATCATGTTCTCTGCATTTCAAAGGTGGCTAGGATCAACACCTCCATCTAGTGTTGTTTTCCTTCAATAATATCTTTTACTCAAGCATTCAGATATAACATTAATAAGTATGTAATGGGAAGAAAAGTATAGGTATGATTCCCTAGGATGAGGTTAGAGAAATAAATCTATTGGGACCTAGGATTATTGAAGAAATGGGTTAGACTATTAGAATCATACAACAGAATATCAACATAGGTCAAATTCATTATAAAAGTTATGTTGATAACCACTGACGAGACCTAGAATATGAAGATGTTGAAAAAGTGATTCTATGAATTTCACCCTGGAAGAAATTTATGAGATTCAAGAATAAAGGAGAAATAATCCCCATATATATATCGACTCAATTGAGATTATTCGTCATATCTAGATGGTAGCATATTGCTTGGAATATACTCTAATTCTCTCTCAATTCCATGATGTGTTCCATGTATCGTTTCTAATAATGTACATACATGAACCTTCACATGTACTTAATATATATTTCATACCACTAGAGCATGATCTCTCCTATGACGATCAATGATTTGAAATCCTCAATCATATTGAAAAAGTACTATGAAACAAGACCACTCACCTGGTCAATGTTTTTTGGATAAATCACTAGTTATAGGAAGATATTTGGGAACATGATGATATGATAAAGAATAAGTATACTAATTATTTTTCTTAGTGATGAATTTATAGGGATAAATTCTTTTTAAGGGGGTTAGACTGTAACACCCTGCGATTTTATGGACATTTTTTTCAAATAAATTACATTTTTGTTTTTATCAGGAAATGAATATAGTGAAATATTACATTCAAATATAATTTAATTATAATATTTTACATGGAACATTTAATTGGAATATGTTACATGGAACATTTACATGGCACATATTACATTCAACACCAATGATTCTATGAAACATCATTTCTTTGTAATAATTATTTAAATGAGATAATTATAACATAGAAGATAAAACTAGTAATATGAACAATATTGACTAATTTTAAATTATTATTTATAAATCAATAAAATAAATGAAAAATATTTATAATGAAAGAAATGATTTTAGTTAATGTCCTAAAAAGTTTAAAAAATCTATTTTCTCAAAAGAACTAGTTTTAATGTTCATATGTGAAAAATAAAAAAATTAATTATAGAAACATTTATATAGTTAATTTGATTAAATAAAAT
This sequence comes from Viscum album, assembly GCA_963277665.1. NCBI lineage: Eukaryota > Viridiplantae > Streptophyta > Magnoliopsida > Santalales > Viscaceae > Viscum > Viscum album. The sequence goes on from OY728133.1 coordinate 1,061,875,508, forward strand.
TAATTTGTGAATTTATAATTTCTAAATTTGATCACGGTTAGGTTCTAGGATTTTTCAGAGAAACATCATTTTTTGATGAATAATGATGAATACTACTTTTAAATTAAAAAATTGACTGTGTTTTAAATAATTATAAATGGAAAAATTATTTTAAGATAATAATAGATCATTTATATATATTTTAATAATATTTATGTTCTTATAGTCCATTTTATTTTGGAATAGAAAATAAAATGTTCATAATCTTTTAAAAATTATTTTTCTTTAAAAACCTGTAATTTTGTCACATCTGTTTGATTAGAAATATAATTAATTTTTTCATATTTGTGAATTGAATTTCAAAAACCTGAAAAAATCACTTTAATATGTATAAAATTTATATTATAATAAGATAAACTATTTTATTTACCAAAAATATTAGTAAAAGTGATTAAATTTATTCACATTGATAATGTCTAATTAAGATTAATTGTAGTCAAAAATTTAATCATATGGGGAAAAAGAAACTAACCAATTAACCAAAAATCCATTGGATGACCATATTTAGTATATATAAATTTTATTATTGACATTATTTTGTTTTTAATAAATTTTTTTATGTAATTACATTTTTACACGAAACATGTTTTTAATATTTCTATGTGAGTCCTTTTCTTTCCTTATAAAAGGCCGCCACTTCTCCCTCATCCTAACACATGTAAAAACTCTTAATATCATCAAATATCTTTCCAATATAGGCTAAAAATCCCTAAGTTAATCCTATTGTCCTTCCCTTGGGAAGATATAAGTCCATGTAATCATTTTGGTATAAATAAAAATATGTTACCTGATTAAGAGGTAACGTCTTCTCTCAAACACCTTTCATTCATTTTCCTTCTCTACCCCTATAGTCTCTTTAGTCCAACATTTTATAATAACACAAGTATCTTCAATATTATATGAGTCTTTTATGATAATGGTTCTACTTACACTTACAAACACCTCCATGTAGTCGGTAACGAAGATAGTGTTTATGTGTTTGGTGAACTATCCCCACACTAAACAAAGATTGTACATTTTAACATGTCACCTCTCATGGTGGAAATTATAATGAATACAATATCTATATATATAAATATGTTATATGTTATTTTTAATATTTAATTACTCTTATTTATTAATTTTATGACACATAACATTTTAATTTCCATTCGGTGTAAATACAAAAATTCAATTTGAGGGGGTGTGCAATACAGCTCCCTCAAAGCGATGTGATTTTTTACACATTACTTGAAATGTTTTAAAGGTGGTTTTATAGAATTTATAAGTTATATATATATATGATATAATAATTATAATATAATAATATTGTATATATTAAAATATATATACATATAGGACTTCTACTTTTATTCATTCAACATGACTATTAAATGAAAATAGCATCCATTCATACATACAACTTATTGTTTCCAAATACGGTGTATTCCATTTCATACATAAATATTATATATATATATTATTATAATAGAAATAAATGAATATGAATGATATTTTTATCGTGTTTTAAATTTAATAAATTTTTATCTAAATAATAAATACCAAAGATATTATAAATTAAGACACTTGTGAATAATAATGTAAATATTACCTAAAGTGAAACCATAACAAATGATTTTAACAATAGGAAAATATAAGTTCATAGTCAAACCATATGTGGTATTATATAAAATAATATGTTTCTGTAAAATGTATAAAATAAAGTTATATTTATTATTTTTGTGTTTTGAATGAGTACGATGATAGTCAATACCCAAGGTAAGGTGATTTTATATGACTTTTTATTTCCATGTGATACATTCTTTATTAAACACCTATTCCTTTTGTTTGGAGTGTATAATTCCCATAGATGTTTTAAATTATTATTATACTTAAAATTTGGGTATCTTCATATCCATTTTATGATTTTTATTTCATGGGGATTATGTATCAACATTTACCAAATCAGTAAAATACTTTGGTCTACATTTCTATTCATTGATATTCATGTTTTGTTAAGCACATAAATTATTTTAAAGTTGATTATACATAAATTTTACATGTTCTATCATGTATCTCAATCTATTCTTGATTTTTTTATTAATGTAATTTGAATTTCTAACAAGGATAGTATGATCCCAATTTACTATGTTATAAAAATTTATTGATCAAATGTCATCACTTTTAAATATTTTTATGTTTATTATTCCTTTAATGAATTATTATGATTTATATCTCAAGAACACATATGATTTCTAATATACACTATTTATTCATGATAATATAATGTATTAGTACCAGTTTTCAACACTTTGATATATAAGATAAGGTTTTCATGTAAAATATGACCATCTATCACTTCTGTCAACAATATTTTCTATTCAAAAACCATGTTTTCAAAATTATTTTCAAAAGATATTTTTGTTTAATTTTTAATATAAAAATAATTTAATAATTTTAATTTTTTTCAATTCTTCATTTATATATTTTGAATGCTGCTTTCCATGAAAAATGTTATCAAAGGGTTTTAGGTTTTAAAAATCAATTTTTAATACAAGAAGGAAATTTTCTTCCAGAAATGTTTAAAAAAGATATTTCAAATTTATTTACCATATAATATAAAATCTTTTGCTGTAACTCATGAAAATATAGTAAATGATATAAATGATATATTAATATTATTTCTATAAATGTATTATAGTTAATTTCATGGTCTTTATGATACCTATTTCACTTTCACAGGTTATATCATTATGAAATTGATTTCTCTTCCACTTGTTATATGGTTATGAAATTAATCCCTCATTCAAAAGTTATGAATTTGATGAAATTATATTTTAAAATGACTCTTCCTCCATCGTTTATGATATGTTTACATTTTTGGGATGCCTTCTTCGTTTCATGGTTTATGATATGATTGTTAATAATTGTGTGGCATATGTATGTATGATTTAATTATGAGATGGGTGGGACTAATATCTCCCTCTAATGAATTGGGTAAATATTTATATCTCCTTAGATATAAATGGATAGAATTGGAAATGATTTTGATTTAGTATTATAGGACTGATACATGAAATTAATAGTGTAAAGTAAAATAGATATGGAATGATGGTTGAACTCAGTTCAGTAATATAGTTTTGGAATGGTGTGTGAACCGAGTTCAGTAAATGACTTAGTCCACTAAGATAGTATTGGGATTTATGACATGACTTTTACAGAAATAATTATATATTCTTATGTGTCATCAACTATTCAATTATTTATTCCTATGTTATTATTTCATGTATTATATTGATAATTTCTTTAATATTCATTCCTTCTGTATGATGAATCTTTATTCCATGATTCATGTAAATGATCATTGATATGTAAGTTATGATATAAAATTTTCATGATCTTGATTTCATACCCTTATGCTCCTGATTATGATTACATATCTCACTTTTAACCATAATGAGCATTTAAGATCAAATATTTTTTGTTTTATATCCCATAGGTTATGAAGATCTATATTATGTTTGATGTTTCTAATAAGTGTTTGAGTGAAGAAAAACCTAGTTGGAGATTCTTTAACTCATTGAATCTCACACATTTCATATGTTCCCTTTATGTGGGTTATAAATATATTTTTCATGTTTGAATACTAATGGGAAATATCATTAAGGGATATATTTATGATTATTCCCCATACTAGAATAATTAGTTCCATGTTTCTAAAGTCACTAAACTATTATAGTCATTAGGATTTTATTTTTTGTAATATGTTTAATATTTAACCAAAATGATTTAATATCTAAACATGTGAATATTTTTTCGCTATATTCGGTCTCAAAATAAAGTTCTAGTCAATCACTAAAATCTAGGATTAGAAATAATTAGTGATATACCTAGTGATATTTCTAAGGAAATTTTTACAGGTGTCTCTAAGGTCTTTCTATGGGTGTCTCAATGTTTAGGAAAATCACCTATAATTTTATTTATGATAGAGTGGGTAGTTTCGAAGAAATAAATTTGTGTATGGATACTACAACTAGAAATGGATCTGTCATATATATACCTAGGAATAACAACTCTGTCATGGTGTGTAGGGCCTGACTCAAGTTTATCCTAGTAGAGGAAATCATTCCATATTGTGCAGCTGTTTTGACACTAATGGGGGATATGCTTTCGGAATTCACAAACAAATTTCGAACCATTGTGAAGCATTTAAATAGAACATTTCTATTAATAACCTAGGATAAACCTATGGTTTCATAATATAAATAATTAGGTGTAATTATGAAGACATCCTATATGTAATTTTTCATGATTAATTGGGTTAATCCTTTGATAAGTGTTTTCACACTATGATTTCTTTTCTTTGTCAATATAAAGGACAAGAATGAAATGGGATTAAATTTAATGTTTCAGATGTGGGTAGTATAGTAATTTTAAGAATTGATGTTCAAAGTGGAATCTTTATGTAGAGAATCATGAATTTGGCACGAGTATTGGATATACTTCCAAAGATATTGTGGCTGTAAACAATATGATAATGGTCTGGAATTTTCTTCATGTATTATTTACATTAATTTAATAAATCATGATTATATTATGGTTTAATTACATTATAACATTATTGATACTTCATATTCTATAAAATTGGTATTATAAAATAATTTTATGATGCATGGGTAATGGATTAAGAATAATGTATGATAATTGAAGACTATATTTTTTTAATTCAATGATTATGTAATATGAATCCTGATGGATTTACAGATTGTACTAGATGTTTTTCTATATTCATGAATGTGTTAAATGATACCGATGACATAAATATTTAATTATTTGAATTCTTACATAATGTTAGGGTAACTAGAAACATGCTCTTGATGAGGAATTTTTTTATTTTATATGGATAAAGTGGTGATGTTATGCATAATGTAATTTGGATATTATTTATGACATCATAACTAATAAAGTATTTTTTTGAAAAATTGTGCTTTGTTATCATAAATAATGTTTAAAAAATGTCGGATTCTATGAATATATCTATTAATTGTTGGAATAACGAATCATCGATGTTTCAAAAAAATATTTATGGTAATTCATGTTATTAACATGTATTATACTATAAAAATAGTAGATTAGAATTGGTTTTATAGGGAGTTCTGCACAACCCTCTCTAAATTCAATTTACAAGGGTATATACACTAACCCACGATAATCATTGAATTTAGAGGCCGTTTCTAACCCCCTCAAAATTTCATATCATTTGTTATTTATAATATACGATTTTATTTTAGAGGTAGTCTTATAAAACCAAAATTAATTTATTAATTACTGGCCCTATATGTTCAGTTTTATTTCTGAGGTGTAGTATATATATTATTTATTCGGATATTAAAATATATATATATTAAGTCGAAATTGTTTGTTAAATAAAAAGTGGGGGTTAAAAACCCATATAACCACTTAAATTAGAGGGGGTTCATGAACCGCAGTTAATACCTTAGATTAGAGAGGGGATTGAACAACTTCTTATTTAAGAAATTAGATGGTGTTCATGAAACGCTTCTACTCCCTTTGAGTACCGCTATTTTTAAACCCTCTCTAATCTTTTATATATTTTTATAACGAATATCATATATTAAATTTTTATAATATATATATGTCGGTGAACATCTGTGTGTGGAGATATATATATATATATATATCATAAACACATTTTATAAATTTATTTAAATGCATTATAAACATATATATATATATATATATCAAGACATTGTATAAATACTTTAAATAAATACTTATATATATATTCTCAAAAATGTATATGTATATGAATATTGGTATACCGAATTCAAACGTAATTATATATATATTTATTCAAATATATATAATTTATATATCATTTTCAATAAACTAAACATTTTCATTATGATTTATATTATGATTTACATTATACATATATTATATTTAATTCATTTTTACTATTTATTTTAGTATATATTCATTTATATTATATTGTGTTTATAAATAAATATATAATTTAAAAAATTAAGTATATATATATAATATAATTTATATTATATATTATATATTATATATTATATATTATATATTATATATTGTATATTATAAATATTTTGATATATATAAATTTTTATATATTATACAATTATTATATATATATTTCAGTATACTATATTTATTATAAACTAATTTGGTAAATATGTATATCATTTAATTATATTATATATTTCCAATTATATGATTGTATTTAATTGTTTTTATATGTATTCATAAATTTAATTATATAATTTTTTGTACATATATATTTATTTATTTATATAAATTATATTTAATATAATATTAATTATATATAACAAAAAATATTAAACATATTATATATATATATACATAAATATAATTTATTTAAAAAAATTTCACATAAAAACCCAAGATTTTAGTTTTTATAATTAATTTTATAATAACAATAATAATATTTTTAAATAAGGTGTTTATTATTTATATTATATATAATTAATATTATCTGGTTAAGAATTTGTACAAATAAATATATAATAATGTAAACAATATTATACAATTTTATTTATTGAAATCCATATAAATTTATATACAATATTTTATACAATTAATGTTATTGACATATATAAATATTAATGAAAATAATAATAAATATATCTATTAAAATACATTTTATAAAAAAATTTATAAATTTTATTTCATATATAATCAATTAATTATTTTTATAAGTTTTATTTCATATATAATATATTTATAAATTGTATATCATATAATATTAAGTATATATAATATAAATATTTTTATATATTTTATTAATATATATATATATATATTTCATATAATATTAATTATATATAATATTATAAAATTTATACAAATAGATATATATTATTTTTCATAAGAATAAATGTATGTTTTTAAATGCATTGTATCACTCTATATTTAAGGACCTTATATTAATACCTTATATACATACTTTTATATGTGTTATATAAATAAACATGAAAATTATATATACATTTTTATTTAATAATATATATAATTGACAAAAAAATATTTATAAATATATTTATATATACATAAAATCAATTGAATTATTAAATATATTTTGTCAAAAGTTTGTACATACACATATAAAACACATATTTATCATAAATTAATAAATTTTATATAATATAAATATATTTCATTATAATTACATAAATGTGTCATGTAAATAAATATATTTTAATTTAATTAAATATATATATATGCTATTTTTTATATGTATTTAAATATGTATTCAAATAATAGTTAATTTAATAATTTTGAAAATACACATTCATATATATAATAATGTAAATATATAACAAAAAACGTTCTTAACTTTGTAGAATTGTTTCTCTAATTTGTTCGTTGAGGTGAGGTGTACGAAACTGACTGGAAAACCTTTTACGAGGCCTTGAGACGGTGGGGAGATGAGGTATAAGTGACATGTTTTATAGATACAAGTGTGGGGGATTAAAGGGAATGGAAGGGGAATACAAGGGAACTTGATACACGAGTGGGGTGACACATGGGAAGAGAACTGGTCAGGTGTTATATGAGAAATGGATGGGATCACAAGGGTAATCGATAGCAGGTGGATTGAAACAGGAAGGGAACTGGTGGGGGGATAAGAAGGGAAACTAATTATAAAAGGGTGGGGGAATGGGGGTGAGGGAACCAGATAGCCTGGGATGGTCTTGGGGACTCACGAATGATAGGTGGAAAAAATCAAAATAAATAATAATTAGAGGTAATTTTTAGAACTGATCCTTATATATGACATATAGCTCAGTTAGAGGTGGTTAGTAACTGTCGCTAATTCGATCTATACATTAGAGGGGGTTAAAACCCCCTATTAACTTAGAATATATTGTAACATTATGAAAGTATTAACCACCTCTAATACAACCACTTCTAAATTTTAAATTATTATACTAGTGGTTCTTCAAAACAGTCTTGCACATTAGTGGTTGTCCTACATAACCACATAAAATGTGTTTCGAATGGGTTATAACCCCTATAATCAAATCATTTATTTGTATGAAGAGAGTATATGATCAAGGTTTTCTCATGTTTATAATATTTCAACCAATAGAGAAATTATGATAAATTTTAGATCAACATTAAGTTGATCTGGTTACATTCATTATAAGGTTTTGGACAATCATCTTTCAGATGATATATAAGGATATCAATTTATAGAATGTTTCTGTTAATCTTCCATTTAATTTTGATATATTAAAATAATATCTAACAATATGATGAGTTATTAATATTGAATTTTATGTTCTAAAAACCTTATTTTAATGATAACTGATGACAAATGGGATGTATTATCATCGATCTCATTATATTTTAGCGGTTTAGGAATGAAAAATTCACCATCCTTTTAGAAAAATAGATTATGTGGACATTGATCATGGAACAAAAAGGGTGATTTTTTCTTGAAATAATTCAAGCACATCTTTTCATCAAAATTATTTAACATTGGGAAATAAATCTAGAAATATGATTTTTCTTACTACCTTAATTTTTGTGGAACTGATTTCCTTTTACATAAATATAGATTTTTGACATTGAGGCCCTAAACATTCTATTTATAATTATTTTATTGGGATTGATAACCCTAGTCAACCCAAGAAATATTTAATAATTTCCTCCAAATCCATATTTTAACATCCTGCTAATGTCCTCCGAAATGAAAACCTAGTTAAGAGTTAATTTCATGACCCATCTTGTTTCTATCATTCCATTTTTAAAATAAAATATTAGTATTCATTTGTGTTATGTGGGTTTCTATGAAAATAAGTTTCATTTATAAACTATAAATAACTCATAAGATTTTTTAGTGAAAATTAATTTTAATTTCCGAATAATGTAACACCCTAAATTTTTTGTGAATTTTTTTTCAATTTACATTAATATTTTGGTATTTCTCAAAAAACAATAAATATATATTTTTTATATGAAATCACTATGATTGGGTGGCATTATATTTGACACCAATCCAATCAGGACCAAGAAAAAACACATAGATTTTTTTTGAAACACTAGGTTTGGATTCTATTAAACAAAATACTAATTCCCTTTGATATATTTTTTACACACAATATTAAGTTTTATCACACTACAATATATTATTAATATTATAATTAAAATATTATAATATCTACCACATAGTTAATTGATTGAGAGTTATGATTAATATTAAATAAAATGTGAAAATATGATTTAGACATGTATATCAATTGAATCCTTTGGTTATCTATTCATATAAGTGAACATATGAGCTATTTAAAAACAATGAAATTATATTTTTAGGAAATATATCATTCTATGTACAAACACAATTTTTCTCAATAAATTAAAGAAAAAACTTTTTATTAATTTTTTCAATAAAAATTAAAAAATAATATATTCAATTAATATTGTTTCTACTCATCCAATATATTTTATAAGTATATTATAATAATTAATCCAATTGGAGAAATAAATGGATGTTTTATCTAAAATGTTATTTTACCACCATTTAATGGAGACAAAATTTTATATCATATTTTCAATAGATTTATAATTTTTATTTTATAAGGGGAATGTTATTTGGAAAAATAAACATACAAATAATATTCGGGTGAATTTTCAATATTTTTTCTGTGAAGTTTCATTTTTTGATTAACATTGAATAATATAAATTTTAATAAAAAACTCCATATTTGTCAAATTTAATCATAAGCTATAATTATATTTTTTATTTTGTTATTGTTCAATTACATATATAATAAATAAAATAATCTAATTTAGATGATTTTAATCAATTTAAAATTTAAAATTTATATAAAATCAGACAAAGCTTTTGAAAATTTTAATTTTAAATAAATGATGTGTCATCCCATCTGTGGGAATAATTTTATGTTAATTTATTCCACATATGTGATTATAATTTGTAAAAATAGATTCATATTTTGTATTCAGAATATTTTATATTTTATAATTATGTATTCATAGTTTTTAAAATAAATATTATTAAATCTGTTTAAAATTAATTACAATGATTACGAGGAAAATTAGTTTAACAACTGACTAAACATTACACTTAATGAACAAAATAACCTAAAAACCTGTCCAAACACCATTTTATGGCCATATATTGACCATGTAGTTACATGGATGTAATTATTTCTACTATTGGATCATTGTTTTATTTTATATAGTTTTTGTTAATTTCCTTTTCAAAAATTTACTAGAATGCCACTCCACCACCACTATAAAATGCTGCTCAACCCTACCCCTTATTCATATATCTAAACCCCGTTGGATCACCCCAATTCAACTAAATTATGATTCCAAAATCCATATCTTCATTTTTATGCCCAAATGTTGGAATAAATCCAACCATGGGAGCCCTTTTGTGCAATAAAAAATAAGTTACCCAAAATAAGAGCTAACATCATTTCCCAAGCTATTTTCTTTCATTTTACTTCTCCACCAGTTTAATTAATCTTATTCCATTATTATATAATAAATAATGTGTCCTATATATAATTATATTCCTTATTATAATGTTTAAACATGATTTTAAACACACTTCCATCTAATGGGTAACAAATATATAGATCTTGTATATGGTGAACTACGACCTCACAAAACGCTATTGTTCATTTTCCCAGTACCACCTCTCATGGTGGGGAATTATTATTTAAAATGTATTTTATGTGTTATATTTTATATTAATTATGTATTTATGCTACTTAAAATATTATATAACATATAACATCAGGCTTTCCATTTTTAGTAGTTACGATAATTTTGTTTCTGGAGGTGTGTACTACAGCCTCTTCAAAGCGATATGATTCATTCTCATCATAAGTTAAATGTATTATGTATGAATTTAATGAATGTATTTTATATATATATGAAATAATATTTATAATTTAATTATAGTATATTTACATATTTGTTGTTTACTTTATTACATTCAATTTAAAAATAAATAAAAAAACATTCATGTGAACCTACGGATAGAGCCTCAATGAATAGTTTATTCCACTTCATACAGATATATTATATAGATTGTTATTAATTCATATATAAAGATTTTATATGATATTTATACCATGATTTACATTATGTAAATAAATAAATAAATATCTATCTAAGATGATCATGAAGAACAAGTCAAAACTTATACTAAAAATAATGCAAACATTACACGAACAAAAACATTATCATTGAGTAGTTAATAAACATGTAATATAAAGTAATAATAAAATAATATATTTTGTTATATATAATAATATTTTTCATATAAATATTTATAAAATATAATATTTATTATAATTTAGGTCTAAAAGGGTATGAATTATTTCAATACTTAAGGTAAAGGAATTTTGTCTCACATTTTATTTCAATGGATTACATGCCTTATTTACCATTAATTTTGATTTTGTGGTTTGTATACATAAAATTAATTTAATTTTTTTGACATTACTTATATTTAATTTTATTTAAATATATATTTTATTATCTTTCTTTCATGTGGGTTATAGTTCATAATTTTACATGTTTGTGAATTCATTTTGTCTCAGCTTTCTTTCATTGAGAAACATTCCATGTTATAAACCAATATTTTATTATGAGGTGTATATAATGATAGGTTACATTTCATATCAAGAATATAGTTATTTTCATTGTATTTTTAGTGAATTTAATTTCTATTATTTCCAATGTTTATGATTAAATTTTAGCATAGTGGCCTTGGCTTATTTCAATAATCTCATTATTTATCGAGAGTGTTAATGATTATGTGTCCATTGAAGAAGTTTTATGATCCAAATATAATGAAGAATCATTATATGTAATTTCCTCTGATTATACTTGATATATTTATGTATTTTTACCATTTTACAACTCTTTGGTACTTGTGGAAATAAAAAATTGTTTTTATGAAAATCAAAATTTATTTATCTATTTAGTTGGAAATATGTGTTCTTTCAAAGTTTTTTTTTCTAAAAAAGTTTTTAAAAATGGTTAACTATTATCCTATGACATATAGAATTAATTTTTACCCATGTTTTACATATATAAAATATGGTTTTTAAATTAATTTTCTTTTCTTTTTTGATCATGGCTATTTTCTAGGAATGTTAAGGTTCAAAATAAATGTTCAACATGTATGGACATACCCACCATAATGATTATCATTTCCCTAGATCTTCATTTTTTTAATAGAATTTTATTTTTTAGTATTTTTTTCTAATATTCTGAAAAGTTGTTTATTTTAAATTTTTTCAAAGTAAAACGATTGTTACAATGTTTAAATTTTAAAAAGTGTTTTAAAATATTATCAAATATATTCTTATAATATTTAAAAGGGTCATTTTAAAAGAAAAGTATTTAATGTATTTCATGTTTTAAATGATTTTTCAAAACAAATCATTAAAATTCATTCTAAAATTAGTTGAAGGCTTATTTTTATATTTTCAATGTTATTTTGAAGAAAACTATTTTCAAAATTCATTATGTTCCATACAGAATTTTATAAGAAGAAAATATATTTTTCCTCATGAAATTTTATAAATAAAATTTCAAAAGACATATTTTTATAATATGGATACTTGAAATGGTTTTAGGAACAAGATTTTTAACGAAAGGATATTTCCCTTTAGAAATGATCCTTGTTATCTTTCAAAATCCTACTCTATCTAAGATGACATAATTTCTTATAATTTATGAATATCATTAATATTATTTCATGAATTCTTTATGATATAGTGGAATGATATTTATGAGTATAATTTCTCTTAAATGGGTTATATTATTTGGAAACCCACTTATTTTTATGGGTTATAATTTGGTAAAATTTTTATGAAACTTATAATTTACCGATATGTTATGATGTGATGAGACATTAATTATACCCATTTCATTTCATGGGTGATGATACAATACCTCTTTTGTTATCTTATGGAACACGAATTTATGATATCATTATATCATGGGTGGGACCTATAACTCCTTTCAATGCATTGAGTAACAATAAATGTTTTTTGATCTTAATAGGGTTCATGGGATTTCATCACAATCCCAAAAAAAGATGGACTCTTAAGGCTGTTGCAATAGGGTACATAGAAGGGAATCCCTATCATGAAACAAGAGGGTGTATATGAGGGATTCTGAAGCCTCAAACCAGAGGGTACACGAGAGGGAATCCCAATACCAAAACAAGAGGGTACATGGGGTGAGTCCCAAACATTAAACAAGAGGTTACATGGGAGTTCATCCCAATCCCAAAGCAGGTAAATGTGTTATTAGTCAAAACCTAAATGTTTTATATAGTTATTGGAATATATCCTTGACATAGGATTTTTTATTCTTATGTGTATGAAACAAATTCCATTTCCTACTCTTATGTAATTTTTTAGGGATTTTTCTATTGTTTCCCTTAGGATTCATGTCATATCAACTTCCAATATTTATTACATGTCTCATAATAATTTCAACCATACTGTTACTATTTTTTGTATTCATAAAGCTTCTTGTGTTATGTTATTAATATCGTAAGTAAAAAATGATATATCAACTAATTTTGAAAAATGTTTTAAAGACCTTAAATACAGGTTATCGTCTTGGAATGTTCAATTATGTTTTTTTGGAGTTCCACACTGATTTAGTGTGAGATTAAAAGACCCTAAAAGGATCAATGAATAAAAAAAATAATAATAGAATTATATGAAAATTGAACAATTTGTCAAAAATAATTGAATAGCTCTAAAATGATGTGTTTTTTGAGAAATCTGAGGACACAGTTATGTCTGAAATATTGTGTTTACCATATTAGGTCAACATCATTCCAAACTACTTGACATTTTAATGCATCACTCCTGAGATAATGTTATTAAATAATATATAATATATTATTTTATTAAAAATAAATAAATATCTCTCAAGTAGTTTTTCATATGGAAATATGAGACCATGGATGGTTTCATAGTGAAGGTTTTACGCTAAAAGGGGTATATCATTTTTATGAATCTGAAATTACTATGTCTCTATCATTATCAAAATGTTATAATTTTTAATTATTTTTTTCTGTTTTTTAAATAATAAATCATTTATATCCCTCATACAGTTCATTTTTAAGAAATATGACACTACTATGGGATCTAGAATAGGGTGTATGCATTATACGGGGAATAATATCTTTTCACAATAGGAGTTTCTTGTTATTTATTTTTTTTGTAAAATAATTAATTTTAATAAAATGAAAAATTAAATATTACTGTTCATATTCCCCTTTCATTATGGTTCTACTTGAAAAAATCTAATCCACCATTGATGATGCTATAAATTTTCAAAAACATCAGTTTCTTCACCATTTTAATATGATTCCCTGTCACGAAATAAATGGGAGAAATAAATGACTCAGTATTAAATTGTTAATTGAATAACAGATTAAATATCGGGTATTAATTTTTTAAAACAATGAACACACAGATTTGGTTTTTATTTAAAATATAATCGATCACACAGATTCGTGGTGGATTTTCTTTAATATGAATGACATCTAGTGTCAATTTCATATACTCAATTAATATCTCTCCTGATTTCCTCTTCCTCGGAGACAAGGAGGCGTGCAACATTACCTGTTGTTCCATTATAAGGTGACGCCTTAATCTTTTTAATTCATTAATTATTTTCATTATTATTTTCTTTTCTTTTCATTTTTATTCCATAATTTTAATAATGAAAAATGTGTCAAATAACAAATAAATCAACAATGATGTAGGATATTAAATAAAAAAAAAATCCCAAATTTATCAATAGAGGTATATATATAATTACATTAGATTTTTTAATTTAAAACAATCAAATGGTATTTATTTGGATGATCCAAATGTATTTACGGAAAATATGATAAAGGTTCAATTTATAAATTATTTATCAATTGAAAATTATTCCAACTGATAATCATGAATAAGTGGGATAATCGTGTTAAATGATTATTCGTGATTTATAAATGGATAATTTTTCAATGATTTTCAAAAGAGGATTTTAGATGAATAACTTTTATATGAAATATTTAGATTATAATTGTAATATTTTCAAGGGATAAATATGATAAATTATTTACGTTAATTAGAATGGAAAATCATTTATAAAAATTATCATCTTATACTTTCATGGATTAAAAAATGATAAGTATTAATATCATCAAATGATAATATCATGAGATTATCAAAGTTTCATTATTTAAATATTTATCACTCTATAAATATAATGTTTTATTAAATTATAAATACTTTTTAAAATAATATTTTGATATATATATAAAAATATATATACATACATACACTGACATATATATATATATATATATATATTAAAATAAGATGAAAAATTATACATAATACCAACATTGTTCTCAAAGTTATTTTGGAATCTAAATTATTGAACGAGGTTTATATTTATTATATGGGATAATTCTTGTGATTGTGTGCATTGACATAAATGAAAATACATAGTTTATCTAGCAGAGACAAAATATTATTCCATGTCATATTTTATTTCCTTGAAAAATAATTTTGATGATATGGTTCTAGGAACCCTTGTCGGACTTTGAATTTTTGTATGTCAATTATTATGATAATATTGCCGTGAGTAGATATATTTAACTATGCTAGGTGGATTGAATTTGATGTTGTCATCGATTACCATGTGGTAGGTTTTTCCATTCCAAATAGTCATATTTATTTCCATTGTATTTCTTGGTTTATTTCTATTAATTAATTAAATTCCATTGATAATGATTTATTTTCATTGTATTGGTAAAACCAAATTCCATTGAATCAGGAGATTTAGAAAGGGTTTGGCACAGAATTGTGGAAACCCCACGATTCAATAGAGTTGTTGTGTGTTTAAGAAAATGTTATTGAATTTAAATTCTGGATTTACTGGAAATTATTCTAATTAAAATGTAGAATTTAATTGTGTAAAGGAAATTCTAATAGCATGAAATTTGTTTTGAAGTTATTTCAAGCAATGAAAATGGCATAAAAATGATTTGACAGAAACTGGGTGGTTTTATCATGGGGAATGGTGATGTATTTTATTAAAACCAATTGTTGTTTTAGAATCAAAAGAAATTTGAAATTTTTAAATTGAAAAATGTTATTTATTATATTTTAAGATGTCATAAAATAAATTTCCAATCATTTAAGATCTCATAAAAAACATAGGTAGTTCTATGTAATTTGAAGACACTGTACATTATTACAGTGTTTTAAAACATACATGTGGAAGGTCACATCCTAGATGGGAGGGTGATGAGTCGCCTCAAGCCAGTGTTAGGGGGTCATGGGTATACACTTTTTTTCGAGATCACTTTGATAGTGTGTAATTTTATAGATGGTTAATACAATCATACCTACTTTGCATATGACTATGTTTCTAGCTTATTTATTTATATTTTTGATATAAATGTACGTCATTTCTTTTTAAGTGCTTTACATACCTTCTGAATTTTCATAAACTATTTTATTTAAGAAATTATTTTAAAAATATTTCATCTCTTGTAATGTCAAGTATATGCTTTAATAGTATTTTCCTCTATTTTAAAAATGTTTAGCTTGTTTTATTTAATGATTATTTTGAATTGGAAAACCTATTTTGTTTTAAATATTTTTTGGAATAATAAATATTTTGAATCTATTATAGAATCATTGGTGGTATCCTATAGAGATTTTTCTCACACCAAACGTTTTTCTTTGGGTGTTTATAGGCTTTCGTATTTTAGGTTTGAGAAAGGGGAATAGATCTCTTGGAGGTGGATCCAGTGGTTGAACCATGGTTTTGGTGGGTTGTGCCTTTGGGGACATGAGCTGTTTTTTCCCATTTGGTACTTGGGATGCATGACATTGGAATTTTATGCATTCTTGTATTAAAGATCTTTACATCCAGTTGTGTTTCTTTTGTTATGAATATTGCCTTTTCTTCTCTTACTTCGTCTATATTTTTTGGAAAATTCATTCCCACTTACATGTTGTATGATTTCCTGTTCTATTTTTCAACCCATGGGGATGGAGAATTACGTTTGGGCTATGTCAGGGTCAGCTCAGTTATTGGGTTACCAGGGTACCTAGGTGGGTTTTTAAAAAATGGTATCAGGTCTAGTAGAGATTTTGTCTTAATGTAAGTATGCATTTGTGAAATCTTGTTGGTGCGTATGAGTAAGTTGAGATTGAGTGTCAGTCTAACTATCATCATAATGACCCTTAAGTCACCATGGGTGATGAGGGAAGGACATATTGTGGATTAGTTCAAGTATTTCCCATAGTTATTATTTGATAATGTGTAATCCAAATATTTTTGTTCTTTTAATTGGGATTAATTTCTCTTGTTTCTCTATTTGAGAACAACCTATAGTCTTCAATGTTGTATGTTGATGTTGTGTAACATCATGCCTTCTTGAATACATGTGAATTGGATCTAGGAGGAGGATGCTACAGAACCTCAATGAGTGATTTATATTGTATATTTTAATATATATTAGGTAATCCAGCATATTGTCCCATAATTGGTGTAGGCACCATCACCAGTCCCCGTTCGGGTGTCAGCTATGGATCCTCAGCGGGATACTCTTTGAAATCATTATCTAGCATTCCTTATCCAAAAACCACCCATTTTCAAAGGATCCACCAATCCTCAACATGATGAGGAATTTTTTGGGATTTTAGAATGTCTATTTGAGTTCTTAGAGACACCAGACATGATCAAGGAAAATTGTGCCAACATTGTGCTAGTGAGAACAAGAAGGATATGGTGGTACATGATGGTGACGAGAAATAAACAAGATGGATTATAGTAGAAGGACTTCACATTTTGTTTCACCAGCCAGTTATATGTATAATCAATTATATTGGCTATGTTAATGTATTTTTTCAAGCATACACAAGATGATAGAGCCATGAATGAGGCACGCAATAACTGTGGCTCCTGCACATTTCTAGTGAACATCCATATGTTCTACCATAACTATTCCACTACGAGCAGTGTCATATGAACAACAACACCTCTTAAAATTGTGGGTAAATCAATTGATTAACCAAAAAATTGGTTCTATACACATACATCTAGAATTAATCACACTTATGTAGTGGAAGAGTCTCTAGATGAATCTAATACAGGTCCACTGGCAGTAAGAGGTACCATTACTGTAGCTTCAACATTAGTGACATCTCTATTTTATATCATTGCATCTCACTCATTTATTCTAACATGTATATTTAATCTGATTAATATTCCTATATATGTTTTACCTTGTAAAAGAGATATTTCTACTCCCTTTAGAATGAAGAGAGAGAAGGTTCTCTGAAGTCCCTCTAGTATAGTCTCTCTATCAGATGTCGAAGATTCATGGATCTCATTAGTAATCAGCATTAACTCTAATGAAATCATATTTAGTTTGGATTGGATCATTTTCAATAAAAACTAGATTGACTATTATTTTATATGGGTCTACCTTATTACACCAACTAGCGTGTCTCCTGTATTTAAAGGATAAAGGGACCCATGGTTAAGAAGAGATTAAACTTATTATCTAGAGTTGGGGAAGGCGATATCAATGTTTTCTTTTGATATTGAGAGAGATTCAATGAGTGGTGATCTCTCTCTAGTTATCATCGACTCTTCCGTCTTGTTTCCTACTAACATTTCAAGATAACCATGGGTAATATAGGTAGAGTTTTTTATTTACCTAATGCCAAATAGTTAACAAAATTTAATTCCCTCTTATCCCATGGAACTAGATGAACTAGAAGTCATGAAGTCTCAATTTTAAGATCATCTTGGGGATGGTTGAGTTTTCTTATAACAATAGTTACTATTATATGATTCAAATATCTTTTTTAGGCCTTTTATATTCATCCTTGTAAATCTATGCTGTGTTTTAAGGAGATTTGTGAATGTTTTTATATTGGATTGAGTTTGCTCCATAAGATTCCAGCTATGATTCAGCTGATTAGTTAGAGGGTGTTGAAACAGAGAGCTGTTATAATTCTTAAACTGATCGTCAATGTAGGCCTTAGGAATTTTCTGTTGGTGACTACGTATTCTTGAAAATTTCACCCTGGTTTGGTCATCAACGGTTAGGGATGAAAGTTAAGCTTTATCATCATTTTTTAGAACCTTTTAGATTTTTAATCTTGTTGGAAAAGATATATACTGAATAGAACTACCCCCAAATCTAGAGTCGATTCATAATATGTTCCAAGTATTATAGTTGTAATGTTATCTCAATAATTCCTCTCACAATTTTAGTTGAATTGATCTTCAGATTGAACATGACTTATCTATGGCTGAATGGCCAATCAGGGTTGTTGATCCTGGAACAAAGGTACTTCATGGGAGGGTGATACTTATGGTCGATGTTCTATGGTTTCATGGTTATGATTCTGATGAGACGTTGGAGAGGGAGGAAATGATGAGAGAGTAGTGACCTCATCATTTTTATGCAGAATCATCTTTATAGAATTTTTATGGAGAGAATGTTACTATGGTGGGGAGGTTGTAACATTCCATTATTGTTTTAAGTATTTTTGAACCCTCTAGTTTTAAATTAATAATGTCTTTTGTTCGAAAAAATTAATTTATTAGTTTATCTTGATAAATTTTGTTACATTCTTTAAATTCTAGTTATCATATTGTAATGTTTAATTAATTTTTTTGGGTTACCACACTGAGTTAGCGTGGGATACTCGGACCAACAAATCCTCAATAAAGACTGAATAAAAATATCAATTTTATTATATTATTAGTACAGAATTTATTCAAAATAATTAAATATCTCTAATATAGTGTGTTGTATCAGAAAACTATGACCACTGTTATGTCCAAAATATGTTGTTTACCCGATGAGGGATATACCTTTCGAAGGGACCAGACATTTAGATATATCTCTCATGAGATAAAGTAATTAGATAATATTTAATATAATATTTTATTAAAAATAATTAAATATATTCCAAATTGTATGCCATGTGGGAAATCTGAGACCATCAATTGGTCCATAATGAGGGGTATACCCTATATTGGGTATAACAATTGTAAGTATCTGTCATTTGGATGGCTAGATTATGACTAAAACTTTCTTATTTTAAATTATTTATTCATTTGTATTTTTAATTAAAAAATCATTAATATCTCTTAAACAATTCATCATTTGATAAATGTGAGACTATTGTGGGATATGGAATGGCGTGTTTACCTTAGATGGGGCATAACTTCTATAAAGTATAGATGTTTTTTATTATATAATGATTTTATGAAAAAAAATAATTTTAATAAATGAAATAATTATATATTAGTATTCCTACTCCCCTTTCGCACCAGTTCTTCTATCACAATTCATAACCACCATTGTTGATGCCATAATGTTCAAAAAACAACTTTTTCTTCACCATTTTAATCCATTTTAGTGGTAGCTACATAAATGGGCTAAATAAATGACCCCGTATTAAATTTTTCATTGAATAATGTGTAAAATATCAGGTTATAATTTATTGAAATTATGAACACCCTGGTTTGGGTGATATTTATAATAGGACCAATCACTATGGTTTTTGGTGGATCTTCTAGAGTGTGAACTACATCCAGTGTAAATTTCGTAATATCGATGATGGTATCTCATGTTTTCGTCTTCCTCAGAGACTAGGTGGTGTGAAACCATAGTTATTTCACCACTCTATGGTGATGACTTATTATTTGTTATTATTTATTTATTAATTAATTTCTTTCTTTTATTTTCATTTCTATATTATAATTCAAATTATGAAAAAAAGAGTCAAACATGAAAATAAACCAATAGAGAAGAAATATTTTAAATAAAATGACCATCCAAAATTTTTCAAAAGATATATATATATATATGTAATAGAATTACATATGTTTTATTTGAATTATCAAATGTTATTTATTTGGATTATCAGATGTTATTTATAATAAATTCGATAAAGGATGAATTTATAAATGAATTATTGAATGATAATTATTCCAAGTGATAAACATTAAAAAGTGGGATAATCACATCAAAGTGTAGATTTTGTATCAAAAAATATATAATTATTGATAGATTGTCATAAGATAATTTTAGATGTATAATTCATCAAATAAAACAAAGATAATAATTTTACAATTGTCTTTGGTTAATATTAAATGAATTATTAATCTTAATTAGGCCAGAAAATAGTTTATCGAAATTGTCATAGGATAAATACATGGATTAAAAAAATATAATTATTAATATCATCAAATCAATATTTCCTGAGAATATCAGTGGTTGGTTATTGAAATTTTGTTTAAAAAATAAATAAATTTATTTATTAAATGATAATTACATTATTAAATAATATTTTCATATTTATATACAAACATATATATACATATTTTAGAAAATTAGAAGAATAATTTTGTAGAATACCACCTCTTTATAAGATTAATTTTGTAATATAAATTATTTAAAGGTGTTCATAATAATTTTATGGGTTAATTCTTGTTATTCTATCCACTGACATAAACAATAATATAGAGTTTATCTAGGAGCCGGAAAATGTTATTGAATGTGATATTTTATTTCCTTGTGAAATAAAATAGATGTTTTAGTTCTAATAACCCTCAATGATCATTGAGTTTTTGTGTGTCGACACTTATGAAACTATGGCCATGAAGATGTGTATTGAACTACACCATAGGTTTTAACGTTAATGCTGTCATCGACAACCTTGAAGTAGATGGTTCAGGCCCGATTATCCAGATTGATTAACATTTTATTTCAAAGTTTATTATAATTACTAATTTAAATTCATTTTATTAATATGGCTTTCAATTATCTTCGTACAACTTGATTCTAGTGAATAGAGTGATTTGAAAGGGTTTTGTAATATAAATTTTGAAAACCACTAATTCCGTTTAATTGGGGTGTGTCTATAGAAATCAGAAAATTTAAAATGTTGAATTTAAATAGTTGATTAAATAAATTATTGCATTTAATTGTGGAAATGAAATATGAAAATAATGGAATTGGTTTTGAATGTTTTTCAAACAATGAAAATGTCTTTAACATGATTTGATAGAATCCCATAGGATTTATATTTTCAAAAGGGCATGTATTTTTATTAATACATATTTTGGTTTAAAAACCAAAAGATATTTTCATTTTAGAAATTTAATAATAGTATTTATTATATATTAAGAAGTATTAAAGAAAAGTTTACATCTTGTACAAGCACATGAAAACCATAGTTTGTTTTTGAGTTATTTGAATACATGAGGTGCTATTACAATGTTCTAAAACAAATAGTTGGTGGGTCACCTCCCCAATGAGAGGGTAACAATTCTCCTCTTTCCAGTGTGAGGGGTACATGTGTATAATCATTTTTCCAAGATAACTTGTAGAATGATAAATCAAATATCTTGTTAATCCTATAATACCTACTGGAAAGATGATCATGTTTCTCGCTTGTTTATTTATATTTGAGATATAAATGTGTGCAAATAAATCTGAGTTTCATTACATGCCAACTATCTTTACACAAACTATTTTTTTAGAACACTATTTTAGAAATTTTTCATCACTTGTAAAGTATATTCTATTCATTAAAATTAATTTCCACCATTTTAAAAATGTATAGAATATTTTATTTAATTATGCTTTTGAATTTACTAAACTATTTTATTAAATTGAATGAATTGTTTAGGATAATCTATATTTGGAATCTATTAAGGAATCGTTGGTTGTATCCTACTAAGATTAGGCTCACACAATAATTTTTATTTCAGGTGTTTGTATACTTTATTCATACAAGTTTTAAAAGAGGTAAAAGATCTCATAGATGTTGATCTAGCTTTGGAACCTTGGTCATAGTGAGTTTCGTCCATAGGTACATGGGATGCTTTAACCCATTTGGTACTTGGGTTGTAGTGATCTGGGAATTTAATTCCTTTTTTTATTCTGGTACATTAATCCTAGTAGAGTTTCTTTTGTAATGCATACTACCATGTCTTATCTTCCTTCTTATTTGTTTTGTGGAAAATTTGATCCCGCATTCATGTTTTATGATGCCAGGTTTTAGTCACCAATCCATTGGGATTGGAAATTCCAAGGGCCATCTCAGATATTAGGTTACTTGGGTACCCTGGTTTGTTCTTGAGAAAATGGTATAAGATCCCGGAAGATATTTTTTCTTAATTTTAGTTTGCATTTGTGAAATCTTGTAGAGTCTTAAGAGGTATTTGTGATTTTCTGTCTAGAAAAATCTCACCATAATGAACCATATGTCGCTACTGGTGGTTTGGTAATGACATATTGTGGATATGTTCTAGTTTTCTCCCTCTTTTGATTTGGATAATGTGAAATCCGAATCATTTTCCTCTTTATATTGAGATTAGTATCACTTGTTTCTCTATTTGATAATTACCTAATGTCTTCAATGTTGTATGATGATGTTGTGTTACTTCCTACCTCAGAGTATAAATGTGAATTTGATCCAAAATGGGGGATGATTCTAAATCGTTGAGAGATATTTCTATTGTGGATCTGAATCTAGTTGATGTAATCATGCATACTTATGTCTTGGGGAAGCTCCCAACACTAGTCCCTATTTATCGGCCTTCTGTGGATCCTTGTGGGGATGTTCATCAAAATCTTTCTCAAGAGTTCCATCTATAAAAACCACATTGTGTAAAAGGATCCACTAATCCATGAAATTAGATGTAATGGTTGGGGAGTATAGAATGTCTGTTTGAGTTCATGTAGACACAAGACGTGATCAAGGGGAAGTGTTCCAACTTGATATTGTAGGGACGAAGTATGAGATGGTGGGACATGATAGTGACAACAAAGTAACATGAGGTCTTAGAGTGGATGGGCTTCATGACTCTTTTTACCAACCAGATCTACCAAGAATCAATGATGTTGGCCAAGGCTGTGTATTTTTTAAGCATGGGAAAGCTGATAGAACTGTGACTGATGCACCCAAGAACTATGGATACTAAAATGGTTTAGGGAACATTCATATGTTATGCCCTAACTTTTCTACTATGTGATGTTGAAAAAGATCCTAAGAATCTCCTAATGCTTCATTTCAATCAAATGTATCATGTATAAAAATGTTCCATCCATAAGAATCGGGAATGAAGCATCTTTACACTATGAAAGAGTATCCAAAGGATGTTGAGACATGTTTAGTGACCATGAGAGGTACCATTACTATAGCTTTGTATTTAGTGACATCACTATTTGATAATGGTGGATCTCACTCATTTATTCCAACCCATATCAGTAATATACGTAATATTAGTATAGAGATTTCATCCCGCATGATGGATCTTACTACACCCCTTGGTATGAATATAGGGTATGGTCTTCGTAGTCCCACTTATGTCTCTTCTCTATTAGATATCAAACATGCTCAAAGATTTCTAGTGCTGGACAGGAAATATCTTGATGTCATATTCACAATAAATTGGATTTTTTCAAATAAAGCATGGATTGATTGTTACCTTTTATGGGTCACCCTTACTACACCTAATGGTGTGCCTATTTTTATTTATGGAGAATAGGCCCAAAGATCAAGAAGAGAAAACCCTTCTTATCTGGATTTGGGGATACTCATATCATTGTTTTCATTTTATCTATAGAAAGATTAAATTAGTGGTGATCTCACTATAGTTGTTATCATGTTTCCTATAGTGTTTCCTTTGGAATTCAGTAGTTTAACACTTGTTAGAGAGGGTTATTTTTCCATTGACATGATGCCTAATACTCAACTAGTTTAAATTCAATCTTACTACAAGTCAACAACTGAACAAAAAGACTAGAATTCCTAGTTGGATGATCATCTTGGAGATATTCTTTTTGATTGTGTTCTCATGTTTGGTGGGGTATGGGAGGATCATTTTGGACTGGTTGAGTATTATTATAACAAAATTTACTAGTATGGAATCAAAATTACTTATTTTGGGGCCATGTATGGTCGTCCTTGTGAATATATGTTGTGTTAGTTGGAGATTCGTGAAAGTTACATGATTGGATCATGATTGGTCCAATAGAAGACAACTATGATTCATATAATTCATTATAGAATGTTGACAACACATTTTTTATATAATCCTTATGTGGATCATCGATGTAGTACTTTGAAATTTTCAATTGGTGACCAGGTACTCTTTAAGGTTTCACCTCAGTTACGTTATTGACAGCTTTTGAGGAAAGGGAAGTATGATCCTCGTTTTGTGTAACCTTTCTTGGATTTTCATCAGGTTGGAAAGTTGCTTACTGATTTTCACTAACCCAATAGATGGAATGGATACTTAACATGTTACATGTGTCATAGTTGAGAAATTATCTCTCTGATTTATCTCTCATTTTGAGCTGGAGTGATCATTAGATTGAACCTAATTTATCTTTGACTGAACGGTCAGTTAGGATTATTGGTTCTGAGACCAAGGTAATTTCTTGGAGGATGATACCTCTTACGTGAGTTCTATGGAAGAATGGTTATAATTCTCATGAGATGTGGGAGAGGGAGGCACTATTGGGGGATCATTTCCATTTTTTTCATAGGGAATATTTTTCATAGTCTATCTAGGGATAGAGAGTTCATAGGGTGTGGAAGTAGTAACATTACATTACTGTTTCCAGCATTCCTAAACCATCTTTTGTTAAATTATTAATATCTTAAGTGGAAAATTACATTTACT
Source organism: Viscum album (assembly GCA_963277665.1). Classification (NCBI taxonomy): domain Eukaryota; kingdom Viridiplantae; phylum Streptophyta; class Magnoliopsida; order Santalales; family Viscaceae; genus Viscum; species Viscum album. The sequence continues at coordinate 1,061,901,341 of OY728133.1, forward strand.
CATGAATTTTTTAAAAAAAATTATAAACTCTTTAGATACCATTTATCATCTTAGAATGTTCAATTGATTTTTCTGTTGGTATTCCACACTGAGTAAGTGTGTTATTCCAAGATACATAAAACCATTATGATGACTCAATAGAATTATAAATAGTATTATATTAAGTGCACACAATTTATTCAAAATAATTTAATAACTCAAAATTAGTGGGTTGTATGAGAAATCTTTGACCAATGTTATTTCAGAAATATGGTTTCAATCCTAGGAGGGTATAACTTTCGAAGGCACTAGACATTTGGATTCCACACTCATGAGATAAAGTTATAAAATAATATCATATATTTTATTTAATTAAAAATTTAAATATTTCCCAAACAGTTTATTGTATTGGAATTTTGAGACCACTGATGGTTCCAAAATGAAGGATTTACCCTAGATGGGGTATAACATTTGTAAGAGTTATAAATTTGGATGACTCACTCATGATAAAAAAAATTCAACTTTTAATTATTTATTTGTTGTTATTTTTAATTAAAAAATTATTAATATCTCTCAAACGGTTCATTTACTGAAATATATGACACTACCATTGGATCCGTAACGGGGTGTTTAACATAGACATGGCATAACGTCTATGCGAAATGGACTTTTCGTATTATTTAATTTTTTTTCTTATAAAATTATTAATAATACATTAAACAATTAAAAAATATTGTCCATATTTTCCTTTCATTTCGGTTCTTCTAGAACAAATCAAAACCACCATAGGTGACACCATAATGTTTCAAAAACTTTTGTTTTATCATTGTTTTAGTCTGTTTTGTTAAAAATGATGTAAATGAGAGAAATAAATGACAATGTATTGAATTTTTTATTGAATAATAGTTAATTTAGACATGGCATAACATATATTTGAAATGGACTTTTCATATTATTTAATTTTTTTGTCTTAAATAATTATTTATAATAAATCAAATAATTAAAAATTATTATTCATCTTTGCCGTTCATGTCGGTTCATCTAGCACAAATCAAAACCACCATTAGTGACACCATAATGTTTCAAAAACTATTGTTTTATCACTGTTTTAATATGTTTTGTTGTCAATGACGTAAATGAGAGAAATAAATGACAATATATTGAATTGTTTATTTAATAATAGACAAAATATTGAGTATTAATTTATTGAATTGAAGAGAACATGGGTTTTGTTACTATTTATAATAAGACCCATCACTATAGTTCCTATTGGATCCGCTTGAGTGGGAACGAAATCCAGTGTGGATTTCATAAGAAATATAAGGATCTATCATGTTTTCCTCTTCATCGAACAACAAGAGGAGAATGACATTACATGTTCTGCCTATCCAAGGTGACACCTTATTATTTTTTATTCATTAATTTTTTAATTTTTTAATTTTCCTTTCATTTTTTATTCAAAAATTTAAATTAAGAAAAAAAATTGTCAAATAAGAAAATAAAGAAACAAAGAATGAATATTTCAAATAAATTGAAAATCCCAAATTTATCAAAGGTTATATTTAAATAGATACATTAGATATGTTTTATTAAAATTATTAAATTTTAATTATTTGGATGATCAAAATGTATTTATGAGAAATATGATAAAGGATCAATTTAAAAAGGAATTATTCAAAGATAATTACCCCAAATGTTAATCATAATGAATTGGGGTAATATCATCAATGGCTAGTTTCTAAATTATAAAACGATAATTTGTGAAATATTATCATAAAATAATTTTTGATGGTTATTTTTTAAAAGAAATAATTATATAATAATAATATAATTGTCAAGGGTTAAATACACAAAAAATATTTATGATAATTAGACCGGAAAAGAGTTTATCGAAATTATCATACTATAATTATGTGGATTATAAAATGATAATATTAACATCAGAAAATTATTATTTCTTGATATTATAAATGGTTGGTTACTTAAAAATATATCACTACCTAATTATAATGATTTATTAAACGATAAGTACTTTATCCAAGAATATTTTCTTATATATATATATCTATATCTATATCTATTAGAAAATAAGAATAATAATTATGAAGAATACCACCTTTGTTCTCATATTAATTTCGGAATATAAATTATCGAATTAGGTATATAATTATTATTCGGGATACTTATTATATTTGTGTATGTTGACAATAACGATATTATAGAGTTTATCTTGGAGAGTTAAAATGTTATTGAGTGTGATATTTTATTTCCTTGTGAAATAAAATAAATGTTTTGGTTCTAGGAACCCTTAACAAACATTGAGTTTTGGAGTGTCTATTCTTATTATAATCAGGATGTGAGGAGGTGTATTAAACCACACTATGTGGTTTATCTTTGCTGGTGGCATCGGCGACCTTGAGGTAGGTGGTTCTATCCAGATTAGTAGGATTGATTACCACTGTATTTCATGGATTATTTTAATTGAAAATTAAAATTGAATTTCGTAAGCTTAAATTCAATTATAATGGTAAAACCCAATCCTAGTGAATCAATATATTTGAAATAGTTTTGTTATTGAGAATTTTAAAACCCCTGATTTCATTGAATCAGGGTTTGTTTATGGAAATTGGATAATTTAATTTTTTGAAATTAAATTGTGTATTTGATTAAAAATATTTCAATTAAATTGTTGAATTTAATTATGGGATTCAAATGTGTAAAACATGGAATTGGTTTGAATTGATTTCAAACTATAAAAATGGATTAAAATGATTTAATAGAAATATAGTGGTTTTATCTTGAGTAAATGGATTTGTTTTATTAAAATCTATTTTGGTTTTAAAATCAAAAGAAATTGAAATTTTTTTAATTGGATAATGAGATATATTATATTTATAGTAGTCATAATATAAGATTCACATCATATAAGAGTACATGAAATCCATAGGCAGTTGGTGTGTTATTTGAATACACTCAAAACATTTTAAAAGTTATAAAACATACATGTGGTGGGTCACATTTCTGATGGGAGGGTGATGAGTCACCATTGGCTAGGGTTAGGTGGACGTGGGTATACTCATTTTTCTAAGATCACATAGAGAATGTGGAATCATATTGGCAGTTAATACTATCAAACCTACTTGTAATATGACCATGTTTCTCATTTGATTATTTATATTTGAAATCTTAATGCAAAACAATGATTTTGAACTGATTTACATGCCTTATAAATTTACATAGAATGTTTTATGTTACTGTTTAATATTAGTCATATTTTATAAATATTCCAACTCTTCCAAAGTAAAATATATTCTTTAAAATTGCTTTCCAATGTTTTGAAAAATCTATTGAATTTTTTGTAGAATTATTATTTTTAATTTATAAACATGTATTTTTTATTAAAATTGAATTATTTTATTTGGATATTTTATATTTGGAATAAATTATGGATTTTTGGGTGGTATCCTACTGGGCTTAGCCTAACACCCTAATTTTTTCATTGGATGTTTTCCAAATTTCATCTTCCAAGATCAACCACATGGAAAATATCTCATAGAGGTGGATACAACTATTTAACCATGGTGTCTGTGAGTTGTTTTCTTAGGGACATGTGCTATTTTACCCCGATTTGTACATGGGGTGCAGTACTTTGGGGTTTTTATCCTTTTTGTGTTCTGGTACATTACTCCCAGTGGAGTCTTTTTTGTTTTTCATATTGCCTTGTCTTATATTTTTTGTTCTATGTTTTGTGGAAAATTCATTCCCACATGAATGTTTTATTATTACACATGCTATTTTCTGAGCATTGGTGATTGGGAACGCCCTTTTGGCAATGTTAAGTCTTGCCCGGTTATCGGTTTTTCAGGGTACCTGGGAAAGTTCATGGCGTAATGTACTTTATGTGTGGGGTATGAACTTCAAAAGTTATTCTCATGTAATAATACCCACGTATTCATGTTATTCTTATGTATTTCTTATTTGTTTACCCTTACTAAGAATTAGAGCTCACACAACTGTTATATTTCCTTTATAAAGGTTATGAAGACAAGATTTAAGTTGGATTACCAAAGAGGAAGATATTTATGGAAGATATTGAAGATATTTCAACACACTAGAAGAATGTGTTAGATGTTTCTAGGGACACTAAACTATAATGGTCCTAGTGGATTAATTTTTTAACTGTACATAAATTTCTTCTAAAATGATTTAATATCCATGTATTTCAAGTCTTGATCACTGTTATATTGAATAATAATACATGTTATAAGTTGGAACTTAGGTATATTGATTTTTAATGAAACTTTTTATTCATTGGGTATTACTTCTACTATATTGTTTCTGTTATTCCATGATGATGTGTGAAATTACATCAAATTGAGTACTGTAGTATTTATAATATATATTTATTATTTATATTTTATACTCATTATCACATAGTGTTTTGTTACTAGCATTATCTTTATGATCATTATAAGGGATGTCAACTCAATATCCATTCTATTAAGACATATTTGGTATAGCGAACCTATTTAATTATATGTATTGTATATAATACCCAATTTAGTTATTTAGTATCATTATATATTTATTCATTATTATTAATGACTCAATTCGTATAATTATTTATTTATAAATTTTTATAAGAAATTAAATTATTATATCTCTTTTTCTATACGTTATACTTTTATTCTAACACTAAATATTTTAATTTTTTTTACTAAATTAATTTATTACATAAATTATTTATTAAATAAATGTTATGAAATCCATGAATTGTTACATTCTTTTAAGAAATAATTCTAAAATTTTCCCTCAAAACATAATTTTTATCATTTTTATCACAACTGAGAAGGAATAAATGCATTTAAATTATTCAATTATTAATATAAATTCCAAACATCATAACCATTTTAGTTCATTTAGTTTTTTCTATATAAATTCAATCCTTTTAAAAAATATCATTATGAAAACTTATTTAATGTGTTTTTTTTCATTTTCACCTATTCATTTAATAAATATATTTTACTTTAAAATCAACTTTTATATTTTTATTAACTCTAATTTTAATAAGTTTTTTTTTCATTTTCATTATTTTTAAACATTTATATATTTTAATAATATCCCATTACGTATCTCTTAAATATAAATATAATTATATAATCTATATTATTGTTTTTTACACATATATACTTTTTTACAATAACTTTTTTACTATGATAGTAATTTGATTCATTAGAAAAACCATGATAAATAATTATTCATTATTCAGTACATACAATGGATTTTAATTTAGATTGTTTATTAATTGTATTTACTATTAAATATATGAATATTTAAATGGATCCAAAGTGACAAGTAGGGCCTGATTATATATTTTCAGTTGATGCATTGATCGGTATCATGAGAAAAATAAATAAGATGGAATTAAATGGATTTATGGTGTATACTTACCCATTTATTAAAAAAATCCTAGCATAACACTTTTATTGTATATATATAATGATTTTTTAAATTATGATGTCGAATATTAATCATCTCATTAATTGTGAATTCAAATATTGTTATCCACAATAGGTTTTTGTAGATATTGTTCATGTATACATCTCATGCTTACGTTATAGATTATGTGCTTGGTGTTTTTAGTTATTAATATTTATATAATTATTATTCCAAATATATTAATGATACATTCTACTTTATTTAACACTTACATTCCATCTATGACCACCATTATTTGGATTCCCTTCACTGGGATATGGATAAGTGATCATTTAATGACTTCAAGGATACACGATATTTAAACTAACTATATTCTTTAATTTATGCACTCTAGATTACTGTTAGAAATTTGTATGTATCTAGTTATCCAAAAAAATATAAAATTATTCAATAATTTTCATTTAAATTTTTTTATCATATTCTAATATAATAATGTAACCATCGATTCTAGGTTACATGATTATGGGAATTTAATGTTAGTATAAGAGAACTTTAGTGGAAACCGTGGGAAATACATTTAGTAAAAAATAGTTTAAGGAACAAAATCTAATACTAAAATTTAGGATATATCAAAGTATAAAATAACGTCCTATTATTTTGTTTTGGTAGAGATTATATGTTTTCTTAGAAATGCATGAATGTCTCTATACTACCAGTGGAAGTTATTTTTTTATAGATGAATATTGGGGTAATAACCCCAATAATATTTGGTATAGTATAACATGTGCATCATTATATTTTATTATGAGAGTTCCCTTACTACGAACCATGTTTTAAACAACCATGGGAAATTATTAAGTCAATTAACATTTTATACATGAACATTTCTAAACAAATAATGAATAAAACTTATGGAATACTATGATATGTGATTTTGATATAGGATAATGTTAATGTGTCTTGATATAATATTTAAATGGTAAACATATGATTAAAATCAGATATAATTTTTATGTATTCTATTATGTGATTTTAAATTGATTATCAAAAATTCGAGAGACATTTATTTTAGAAAGTCATTTTATTTTTGTATATATATATATTAGTGAATGGTTTATTTGAGGAATATTTTTATACATTATCCCGTAATAAGTTTAGTGTCACTGAAAAAATTAAAGTATAATTAGTTCATTTATGTTTTGTTCATAATATTGAATTAATATTTAATGATTTTGTAGAAAAAATAAACATTATAGATGAATATTGTTTCAAAAAGTGTTTGGATGATTAATTTTATACTGAGTATGTTCATTTTATTTTTGGGAAGGTTAAATAAATTATATTATTATATGTTTATAATAAATAAAACTCTAATTTTCGGAAATAACTATTTGCATCCCGAAATGATGTTGGGCATGAAGTAATAATTGACGAGTGACGATGGTGCATTTCCTAGAACTGGCCTTCATGATTTCCTAGTTAGTATGTCATTATTTTACACTAATTTTTTTGTGGTTAAATATATATATGATTTATGGAAAAATATTATTTGATCGAATATTTTTTATTTTGAGGTAATTATTGATATTTCGAGAGATTTGTTCTTGGGATGTGTTATATAAAACCATTACTTTTATTGTAAATAATTATTTAGATAGAATTTTATTGTGTTTTTAAAGTCGATAGATGAATGATATGAGGGAACATTTTAGGTTAAAACAATCTTCAATGTCGATTAAATTGTGGATGGGTTGTGGATTTATTTATTTATAAAATGATCTGTATAAAACATTGGTTTTATTAAAAAATGTTGTATATTAATGTATTATTTATTCATATTTAGTTTTATTCAGTTTTGGATTTATATTATACTATGTTAACCATTTTTGTAGAATGAATGGATATAGGAATATTTGTTTTTGATTTATATCATCCATTAAACTCTAATATAAGTGCTTAAAACATAAATAATCATATTAGTTGTTCCTTTCTGAAAATATTAAATGATGTTAAAATTAATTGAAACATAATAAAATTATGATCTTGTTCATTGGAAATAAAAATATATCAAGTATGTTTATTTTTTTGTTATAAATCATGACATAAAAGTAATACCCTTTTTTTGTAAAATGACATTCAAATAAAAAAATTATACAATTACATTCATTTTTAATAAATCCATTGAAATTTCACCCCTTATAGATTTATAGCTCGGTGATCATTAACATTATCTTGACCATATTACCTATCACTCTATATTTGTACATTAGTGATATTTTATCTTCCATGTCCACATTTTTACTTCCCCTTAATGTTCTCCAATCTTGAAATATAGTTTCTTGTTACAGTAGATAACCTCTATATCTCAATTTACCACCTTTTAAGAGCATGTTATATTAAACATTTTAAAGTATGTATTTTCTTGAATGGAGTATACAAATCTGAATACCATTAATTTCAAGTTTATGGAAAAATGTTAGAAAATACTGTAAAGATAATGGGTTAAATGTAATAACACAATATTTTTACATAATACCATTATGTTTGATATCATATATGGCATGCAACACTAATGTGAATCAACCCTTGAAATATATGATTTAAATAAGACCATTATAACCTAGCTAGTAATTTTTTTGGTATAAATAAGCTTGAATACATTATTTAATATTCATAATTATCCATATAAATAAAATTTCATTTACTCATTCTTAATAAATATTCACTCCATTCCTAGAAAAGTCATTTTATAAACAAATAAAAATTTTCATCAATAATGATTTATATTTATTTTTTATGTTTTAATAATATAATTAAATTATTCCATATTTAGTGATGGTATTTTAAAAATTTATCTAATATTTGAAATCATAATATAACCTTTAAATTAGAGAGAATTGTTCTTATTTTCAAAATAATATTTTTTTTGGTTAATATTGAAGAATTTCATTTTCTTGAAATTTTTTTTCTTCATATTAAATAAATATATTCAAAGACTGATTATATTTTAGATTATTTTAAAAAATAAATATATTAAATTTTATTTATTCTTATATAATTTTTTACTGGAATTATTAATTTTCATTAAATTTTGTTTTTGGTTTATATATTTTTTCAATGTCTAAGTAAATAAATATTTCAAAAACTAATATTAATGTATTTTCATAATAAATAATATTTTATTAAATTATTAAGAATTCAAAAAGAATAATATCTTCTACCTGGTGATGGGATATGGTTTATTTTATAATCCATGTCAATTAATTATCTAATTTAACTTTTATATTAACTATCATGATCACTAAAGAGTAAAAATGTCTTATACATGAAACTAACAGAAAGGGTTGGCATGAGTTAAAAAAGTTTTCTGAAAAACTATATCTAATCATATAAAACATTTATTTTATTATAGTATTTCCACAGTTCCATATGTTAAATACAAAAATAATCAATATGAATAATTTTATTATGTTATTTTATTTATTTAATACTTTAAAAATTCCATTACACTCCTCCCCTCCATTATAAAAGGGTATCTACTCTCCACTTTTCATCACAATTTAAAATAATTTTTTATTATAAATTACCTACAAAAATACCTTAATTAAAAACATTCATATTTACTAATTTTATTTTTATAATAAAAGCCTCGTAGGATTTATTTTTTTAAAACTAATATAATTTGTTAGATGAAGAGATATTGTTCTTAAAGAGTATTTTTTTTCTTTTTTTGGCCTCCTTAAAACATTATTCAACTATAATGAGATAATAACATTAGTATAACACATATTAATAGATTTTTTTTAAATTTTATACTGTATAACCATGTCCTCTTTCATTATATATGAAACTAAAAAATTATCTTTTTCAGTATAGTGAACTACCGCCTCAGGAACTGATGTTATTATCTTTGCAACACTATCCCTAACCGATGGTTTTTATGATTTAATTAATTTATATATACATATATATATATGATATTAATGAATTAATTACCAATATATATATATAATTTATCGTATATTTTCAGGAATTTTCATTCATTTAACAATAATAATGTTGTTCATGTGGCTCTGTAGACTGCCACATCCCTGAAGTGATGTGACTTGTTTTTCATTACTTCATGACGTGGATGGTATATGTAATTATATATAAAAAATAAATATGAAATTTTTTATATAATGATAATTTTTTAATTATAAAATAAATTTTACCTTCATTCCATCTTGATCAATTAAAAATGGAATTTACTAATATGTAAGTACGTTTTACTGTCTCTATAATGGTGAAATTGATCATTTTTAATATCCATAACTAATGATTGTGTTCAAAAGTATATTTTATGTATTAAAATTTTAATTATATAATAATTATTGTTCTTGAGATTATCAAATAATTAATTCATTAACCATAGTACACTTACCGATGTTATTTTTTGCATATGAATCGAATATCTTCAAAACATCCAATGATAACATATCTGATTTGGTAATTAAATATAACATGATATCTAAAAAAATAATATAATAAAAAACATGTATAATTTTATCAATCATTAAAATAGCTTACATATATTTATTATTCATGAAGATTAATATTCGATGTTATGAATCATACATGAGTTAAGGGGTTTTCGAACACATGTTATCATTCATTGGGTTATACTTCAACTTCATTGACAATATTAAGACATGATTATGTTTAAAATAACTTATGGTTGTCATTTATGTTATTTAAAATTATATCAGTGTGGATTAAAATTTTATAGACATACTATTTCAGTGATTAATTTTCAGTTAAATGTTATTACTCTGGTATGTGGCTTCTTCTTAATTTCTTCTAATTTGAGAAATATTTTGAATTATTCACTTATTTACATATATCCCGTGTATATACTACCCCATTAATGTATTCATAATGAATAACCTTTTATTCATGAATATGTACTATTTAATTAATTTTATTATTTTATGATAAATTTTTAAATGAATGATAGATCTTATTTATCTTTTCATTGAGGTATATTTTTTTCCATTAACATATTTTTCAAAAATGATGTTCCTAATTTTATTTTTTTATAATATGATTTACTATGTACATTTTATGTTATCCAAGAAATTTTACTCAGTTTTAAATTAACGTTTTCAATTTTTCCCATAAAATTTACATTTTCATACTTTTTATATAATTCCAATGGGAATGTTTTATTTTTAAAACATTTTGTGTTAATTTACATTATAGACTTATTTCAACTCCAAGGTGGCGCATGTTCAGAAGATGTGGATATGGAATGATGAGGATCATCACTTGTCCCTTTTTCAATAGGGAAGGGCTCTTGTCGAATTTACCCTTCCTTTGTTTTTACCCATTCAATGTCATTATAATTTAAATAACGTTGAATTAACCTTATGCGGAACTGTTGGTACTAGCAGTTGATTGTGGGGGGGGGGGTCCAGTTCCCATGATAGCAGTCCTTCACATATATAACTTCCTCTGATTTTCTCTAGCAGGTTTATTTTAGGACAAAAGAATGCCCAACGACCCAGGTATCCATGGTTCACGGACCTTATTTCTAAATTTAGGTGCTCATTGGCTGACAATTTGTCCAAAAACACTTGATAACTCCAATTGTCTAGGGGTTGGGAGGTCATGCTCACTACACCCTTCTGGGGGAGGATTTTTTCCTATTCCGGGACTCTCTTATAGATTTATTCCATGTTCATATTTTCATGAATACTTGGTTCATTCCAAAGGCGTGTGTCCATAGGATACCCTTGGTTATCTAGATCATCATGAGAATGCATATTTTTGATTCTATAAAGGTGGTGCTGACTCATCCATTTTATAAGGAACTCAAGAGTTAATCATCATCTAGGGGGTTGGAAGGTTTCTTAATGTTAGTATTGGGCCCACAAGGAGGGATTCTGACATATCCTTGAGAGAGGAATCCGAACCCATGTTGTTTGATCTTATGGAGATTACACATGAATGATTCCCATTTGAGGGGGAATGATTGGGGTGAACCCTTAATGGATGGGTACCCATTTAAGCATGTGACATCTGGCAGGCATCGTACATATCCTGATTTAATCAGGAATCATAGTTATCATAATTCATATTGTATGGGTATTACACATGGGAGCTTCCTATATAAGGAGGAATGGTTGGGAGGAACCTTTATGGATGGAACCCTTTTTATCTCGATGCTTCTGGCAGGTTTCCTACATATCCTGATTTAATCAGGAATCATAGTTCTTATAGTTCACATCACTTGAGGGGTCGGTAGACCACACTTCCTTATATGAGATTATCGCATTTGCATAACATGAAAAGAGTAAAGGTATGTTTTAAATATAAAATACAGAAGCATATAGTAAACATAAATACCATATATATCATATATAAAATAAAATGACATCATAATGGAAACCTTTAAAGGTGTTAAAAGAATATTGAACAATCATCATTTCGTGAGGCAGAAATCCCCAACCACAGAAATAGTATGTTCTTTAACCATTAGACAAAGTTGTGTGTAAGTGTAGCTCTAATCCTTCACATAACAACATCCTAGTATATTGAAGATACTGGTGTTGTTACAAAAGAAAAGAATAAAAATATTTTAGGGGGTTGGAGAAACAAAATAAAACATAAGAACACAAGAGAAAACACTACCTTTAAAACAGGTAACTCTATTTGATTTAAGCTCAAAGGCTTCCTTGGAAGGGATTCTGACCAATGTGAGGCTTCAATGATGAATAGAGGGATTTGGAGAGATTCAATGGGCAGGTTTTGGCTGAGGCAAAGTCTTGAGAGGTGTGTGTAAGGTGGTAGAGGTGGGGGCCTTTTATAAGAGGAGAAGAGGGGCACTCTTGGAATGTTATAAAATATTACTTTATTATAAAATTATTTTCAGATTTAAAAGGTCCCAAAAGGATATATTTCTAGGATAAGGTGATAAGGTTTCGAAATCCACCCATACAATAGGTTTGTGACAAGTTTAAGACTTATATTTCTCCCTATATTCTCATTTTATTTAAATCATTTATTTAAGAGGTAATCACTACATCATCACGGTGTCATAAATAAATTAATTTATATAATGTCTAAAAAATATAAAAAACCTATCATGATGTAGGAAATAGTTTTATCTTTCTATTGAATATTTATAGTCAATGATATTACTTATATAACCCCATGTAAGAATTGTTTCAGTAAAACATCACATGTTTGTGAGATTTTAATTTTAACTTTAAATAAAAAGGTATTTATGTCATTTTACAACCAAAGTGGCTCCATGGGCTCCCCAAGTTGACCCATAGATTTTCTTGGTCGTACATTACTCATCCAATGAGGGTAGGAAATGTGTCTAGGTCATTTCATATTATTAAAACATTATTTTTACCTTAAACTACACTAATTACCTCTAATCGCGATTAAAACGTAAAAGTTACTATTCACCACAAAAATATTTTAATCCCATTGAACCACATTTTACTTCTTAATGAAAACCATATATGTCAGATTTTTAAAATTCAAAACACGGAGGTGGTAAAATTTAATTTAAACGAAAAATCAATTTTTTAAGTACCACTTAGTGGTTTCACTATTCATAAAAAATTGAAGTTTTCCAGAAAAATACCAAAAATTAACCCTAAGCTATATTTGATATTCCGAATTCATAAATGATGTATATTTTTAAAAAATTCAAAACATATATGTTATATTAATTAATTTAATAATTAATTCCCATTGTTAGGGCAAATAGCGTGTTTTTCTGAAACAATAAGTATCAAAAGATTGACAATAGTTTAAGACCAATTTCAAGATTAAATTAATTCCAATGACCACTATTGGATTAAATGATGAAAATATATTCTAATTTCACTTTAAAACCAATTAAAATGATAATATAATCATATAAATAAATTATATTAAAAAGAGGTTTTGAATTAAAATACAACATTTTTCAATATTCATTAAAAATGAACATTATCGGAAAAATACCAAAAATTTACCCAAAGTAAATTTTGATGCCCCTATTCAATAGAAGAATTTTATTTTGTCATATATGACACATAAAATTGTCAAAAAGTGGATTTAAAAGAGGTTCTCCATCAAAAGGCAGTTAATCGACCTTTTAAGGAATATTAGAATGTTTACGCTTAAAATTGGATTCATTCGCATTTTTAATCCTCTAACATTTATTGTAAAAAGTTAAAATATTTTACAAACATATATAATCATTTTTTAGTTAGTTCTGTTCATTCCAACCATTACAACTGCTAGGCGTTAACTACCATTTAACATAATATTATTTTATTATTAGAGTGCAACGTAAGATTCCTAAGAAACTCGTTGTTGCGTATTGGGTAATCCATCGAGCATAACGTTCCCGTTAAATTAATATTGAAATTTTATTCACAAAAGGTGATAAATATAAAAATTTTATATTCTTTATTTACCTGGGGTGTTACAATTTCAGTTTTGTAACTTAAGACTTTTTTGTAGATTATGCTTCAACCATAACAAAAATATTATTCATATTATGAATATAATATTTTATTTCTTTAAATATTATTTATCAATAATGTTTATATATATAACTTTATTATACCAATAATTAAAAATTCAGGTCGTACATGCGCCTCAGCATGGATATCAATTTTCTATGGATGTAACAAAATAAATTTATATAATAAATCATCCTTGTATAATAATTAATATATCATATATATCAAATATAATTATTGAATCTCTCCTTATTACCAAAAATTTAAAATATAATCAAAAAATATATTGCATCACTTCGTGGAGGTGGATATCAACACATACATATGAGTGGTATAAACACTTTCCAAATGATTTTAATGTAAAAGTATTTATGTGATATCAGAAGTTATGAAGAATTATTATTTAATAAATGTTATATTTTTTCATTACTTTAATCATTATAATGATCTATATAAAGTGGTGATGAATAATTAATTATTTTTTTACGTTGAGACATTAACTAATACATATTAATGATTGACGGATTCACATATTGTAGGATAGAAAAGTGACGGAAAAGAGTGGTCCCATAATAATAATACAATCATAATGAATCAATGTTATTGGAATAAATATTTTAGGATGGTTACAATAAATTAATATAATGTAATGTTAGAATGAAAATTTCATTTTTAGTGAAGTCGATTACAGTTTCATAGAAATATAAATATTAGATCTCTCTTTATGAGAAATAGGGATGGTATATTGGGGGAATATTTTATAATGTGGATAATTATGTCAAAATGATTTTTTGGTATGGTAAGGTAGATCTAGGTTGAATTTGGTGGTGTGTACATGATATGAGATGCGGTGCTTTTAAATAATGAATGAGAGGGAAAAAAATAAATTAACAAAAAGGTTTATATATAATATTCTCATATTCAGGTGTATGTGTGACCATGTGGAAATAATTTTTAATATAAAACATGACATGGTTTAAAACCATTCATAAAATAACATTTTAAAATGTTTATTTTTTATTTTGAACATTAACATTTTTTTGAACCTCTACATTTAAACATTTTTATCTTAACAATTATAGAAACTCTTTCAATACTAAAAGTACATAATTTTACATAAAAGTTAACCAATTATCATAAACAAAAAACAATGAAATTTTAGAGAATATAATATCCACCATGTTCTCCATTTATAAATATATATATATATATATATATTGTAAAATATTTTAATAAAATATTAATTTCTCTAAATATTATCAATATCATTTTTTAACTATTCATTTAATTTAATTTCAAATACATCAAAAAAATATGTAATTATATTATGATAATTTCACACACCCACTACACTATATATTAACTTATTAAATTCATGGAGCATAATAATTCTTCAATCATGTATAAATTTTATTATTTTAAAAATAATTTTTCCTGTTTTTCTATTAATTTAAAAATCACTTTTTTATTGTTTCATAATAATTTAATATAATTATTCAAACATTGAAAATTAATAATTAATTTCCCTAATAAATATATTTAATAACCATTATAATTATGATATAAAATAATACATAACCTCTTATTATCCATTGAAAATAATATTACACCCATTTATGTTAGGACTGTGAAATTTTGTTTTCTTTTCTTTTCATAACGTAATATAAAGGTTAGTATTAAAGAAAAAAAGTCTAATTTTCAATATTTAGATATACCTATAAAAACGTTCAAAAAAATCATTCAATATTGTAAATATTTGTTTTGTATTTATTTTTGATACCATATCACATTATTTTTAACCTTAATTCCTTGAGTTACCCTTTATCAAGGTGATAAATTTTGTCATTGTATATATTAATAATGGAAATGTTTAATAATTACAAAATTGAAAAATATTGATTCAAAATATAGAATTAATTTCATGAAAATAATTTCATTGAATTGGTTGAAATGAATTTAGGATAAAAACATAAAAATCAACGATGAACAACTTTTTTATAAAATGGGTTTTAAGTCTTAAAATATACATATACCACAATCAACTACAATAAAGATTAAAATGTAATTAATTAGATAATTTAAAAATAGGATGATTATTTTAATTTATGATTCCATGATAATAATTATGGGGATTATCAATTAATATTATTTACATTTTTAAAAAATTTAGTATTTTAACAATACTCAACAAAAATTAATTCTACTTTGAAAATTCCCAAAATAGAAAATTTATAAAATATAGATATTATTATTTCAAATATTATTTCATTCTTATAAAATTAAATTTCTAAATATTTATGAAATTAATTATTATAGTTTCAATCATAATAATGATATCATTTTCTAAGAAAACCTTTTAATGAATCATAAAATGGCCTTACATGAAATTACATATTTACTTCTGAAGAGTTAATCAATAAATTTAAATTAATAAACAATTCTAACCATTTTTTCATAATTTTGTTATTCTTATTCATATAACCAATTTTATATACTAGGTTATAATATTCACCTTTAAAAATTTATTTTTATTGTAAATAGTTGTTTTTTAAACTCGTTGTCCTATTTAATGCTACGTATCCTTGAAGCAAAATTTATTTTAGGAGAAATAAATCATAAAATCAGTGGGTGTAAAAGTGGATGAGCCTAATTATATGGAGAATAATTCCATCATAGAGGAGAGAGTATCCTGGGATGGTATCACCACCATAAAATTATTTCATGATTCCTTTGAACTCATTATCTAGCTATAGATCCAAGATAATCAACACAATGAGAGATTGGGATATATGAAAATAGTTAAAAACCATACCTCAATCATAATTCTATACATAGACCCATCAATGACATAATATTCCCATATTATTATACTTCTATTTCATTATAAGGACAACTATGGTAGGAAAGTTTCAACAGGGGGAATCACCAATAACATTCCCATTTACATAGGTAGCAGCAATGTCAATTTAAAATTTCCATAGGTGCTCTAACATTCACCACTACGTGATGTTTATTTCATTTTGAGAGAAGGTATATGTCAATATATTTTGGTCTAAATGAACTATGAACCTCTCTATAAAATTATTGTGTCTCTAATAACTAGGAGAATTCATAATTGTTTTGAACTCTATATTATGAGTCAGTTAATTATTTTCTTAAATTTGAATCTAATGTTACTATACACCACCAAATTACCTTCCCGAATAAGAAATAATCCTAGGATTGCTACAAAAGAATCACAATATACAAAATAGAACATATCTAATTCTGGAATGACCAAATCGTGAGCTATTTTTATGTGTTGTTTTAACTATTCAAAAGTGACCTGTCAATTATAATCAAATTATATTTTAATTTTAATCTTCAAAAGGTTATTCAATGGTGATGAAAACATTATGAAATATTATATAGAATACTGATAATACATAGTTAGGACTAAAAAATATCCATATATCAATTGTATTATATTATATTTCTAATGAATATTCAACCATTACCATTGGATGATAAACTAAGAGATCATGTTCATATTTTAATCATGCACTTTTCAGTTATTTAATATCTTATAATTTCATATATGATTATAAAGAAAAATGTATAATGATGCGATTATAAAATCTAGGTCTATAAATCCCTAAAACAAATGAATTGTTAGTGAGTCTAAATGAAATAAAAATATATTCCAAGCGTCCATTCATGCTCATGAAATTATTCTTCGGGATACCTAACTCCTAAACCCTTAATTGAGTATAACCCAAGCACAATACAAATTTTTAAAACATGTTTTAAAACATTAACTGACCATAAAATTCATCCACATTGGGAAAATTATATTCATTCATAACTGTAACCAGATTCAGTTTCTAATAATCTATATAGAGATGAAGTGAACCATCTACCATTGGAAAAGAGAACTAGGGCTGCTCATGGAGAAACGTGATTATAATAAAATCTCTTTTGTAACAACCAATTTAATATTATGATAATTTTTTTTATTTCATACTATAATTTATTAATTATATGTTATTGATATATATTAATTATTAAAATATTATGTGATTTTTCAATCAAAATAAAAAAATTAATTATTTCTAACCAAATTGGGGTTTCATTCATTATCTTGTTTTATATAGATTTCAAAAAGTTTAGAATATAAATTTCAAAAAATGAAATTATTTTTTCTATTAAAAATGATATTAATACAATAAGATGAACTTTATAGAATTTTCATAAAAGTATGATTTTTCAATGAATATAGAAAAATACTATTTTTTATTTAAAACATTATTTGTTTAATGTATATACATTAAAAATTTAATTTTATTTTATTTTTAAAATTTCATTATTTACATTTGACGAAATAAATTAAAAATATGGTCTTTTGGGGGAATTGTAAACATTAATTTTGTGTAAAAAAATTAATAATTAAAATTGGCTTTTTTAAGGACATTATTAACCATGTTTTATGGATTATTTTTACATATAATTAAGCCACATATAGAAACTAAATAATAAAAAATATATTTCAAATTTTGAATTAGGACGTTAAATTTTATAAAACATTTCCTTTTATTTTTGTTCATCGTGAATAGTAACCATAATATGTTTTTATTACCATGTTAAAGAAAACATGAGTTGATTAGTGTTAGTCCTGAAGTTATAATGATTAAAATTCATTAAAACAGATTCCATTATTTACTTGGATGATTTAATCTCATCCATAATCATCCAAACATGTAAAATGATTCATTTTTATATTTATCTATCAAATTTAATTTTTTAATTTTTTAATTAATGGAAAATAAAAAATGTCAACCTATTTATTTAAAATTCCCCTCTTATGTTCTCAAAGAGATATAAGTAAGTTATTAATGAATAATATGGGTTATTTTGAGAATACATAACCTATTATTATTATTATTATGGTAATTTATTTTTAAATATTATTGACTACATAATTTTCATAGTATCTTATTTAATGCCGATGTAGTGCATGAGAAAGTGGTCAAAAAATTTGGTAAATAATTTTAATAACACTATAAGTAATATTTTAAATGTTATCTAAATTTTCCAATAAACGTTTTTTAAAAAATATTATATATAAGATCTTTTTGAATGGTTTATGATTTCATACCATTTTTATATTCATTAATTAAAATCAATTTTCAAGAAATAGTTCAAATAATGATCCTAATAAGATTTTATAATAGACTCTATTTTATTAAGAGGTTATAATTTATAAAAAATTAATCATCATTCAATTGAATATTTTTGGATTTAAAATTTCACAGACAATAAATTTATTGATCATTTTTTCGTTCATAGTAACTTCTTAATCCCTAATGAGTAAACAATATTGATATCACTGTAATTATCAAAAATAATAACATGGTGTATAAAATAGTTAAATGTAATATTATAATCTAAACATGAAAAAAATTAGAATGTGATTATTTTGACCCATACACAACATATATAATAAATACTTCAATTTTGAACTCCTTGAATATTAAAATTAATTTTTATTAATTTAATAATTTTGGAAATTCCATGAATTCCCTTACCCTCAATTGTAAAATGTAACCTATTCTCTTATCTAAACCACATCATCTCACCACAGTAGATCGGATAAGAAATACCATATTTCATTACGAAAACGTCTCAATGAAGTTTAGTGACCTTTTTTAGTTACAATACCAACCTTATAGGGCTTAGTATGAAAATATAATAATGTTATCCGAACTAGAGGTATAACTTTTAACAAAATATTTTAATTTTTTTCATAATCTATTTTCAAAAAATATAATTCAATAATTATTATATAATAAAAACACGTATGTTAAAAATTAAAAAATTATTATATATTAATTTCATTAAATGAATAAAAGTATTTATTCCATCAAATTGTGAATTAATCTGTCATCCGTGTCCACTTCAGAGTGCCGCATCGTGAACCAATGTGATTTTTTCTCTATCCCGACCTCTTGTAAAAGTATATAATAATGGATTTAATATATATATATATATATATATTATTCCTCTCATATATTTTATTATATAATGATATAATATTATAAATTTCATTACATTTCCATCAAAAAAAGATTTATAATGTCATTCGAGCATATGTGTGGTTTTCCATCTACCCGAAGCGATGTGATTTATTTTTCATAAACACAATACATTGATTCTATATGTAAGTGAATATAATGTAACAATATTATATTTATGATTTTATAATATTGATTTTATTATTAAATTATACATACCTTTTTACAATCACGATAATTGAAA
Organism: Viscum album; assembly: GCA_963277665.1. NCBI lineage: Eukaryota > Viridiplantae > Streptophyta > Magnoliopsida > Santalales > Viscaceae > Viscum > Viscum album. The sequence continues at coordinate 1,061,921,563 of OY728133.1, forward strand.
AATGGAAATGTTACTCGTGCATATGTCTGGCATAATAGCTCTATTTTTTTCACATTTTTCGTTCTTCATAACCATACATCCTTAGTGATATTAAATTGATAATAATATATATAAATTATTATTATGTAAATATTATTAATTTATTTAAAATTTAATAAAAACGTTTTTTACCATAGTCAACCTACCGAGGTCATTTTTGATATATGAATCGAATATCATCAAAAAACCAGACATAAACTTAATTAATTATGTAATTGAATATAAAATTATAATTGAAAAAATAAATTTAATAACAAAACTTATAATATTAAAAATAAAGTAAAAAAATAAAATTATTTTATTATTAATCATGATAAAAAGCATACATGATGAGTCACACTCAAGATAAATGACACATTATATTAAGAACCTCAGTGTAAAAGGTTTAAGTATTAATTTTATAAAAAAATTATCCATGTACAAATTATGATAATTATTAAATGAATATATTTATATATACAAAAATTAATTAAAAAGAAATTTTTTTAGACTTATTTTAATTTATAGGTTTGTAAAAAGAATCTTTTTACATATTTTTTTTACTTTCACCACAAAAGAAAAAACTTAATGTCATAATTTAACTTATATGGAATCAAAAAAAATTCCCACTACCTCAAAAATTATTTGATATTAATTATAATTTATAAGAATTATTATTTTATCTAAAGAAAACTATCTTTTCCTTTCATGATAGTATCTTAGTTTAGAATATTTAGTTTTAAAATAAATAATTGTATCAATATCTAATAATATTTTCATTACTGTATCAAAGGTGTAATTTATGGGTTCAATGCTACGAATGAAATATTTTATAACATTCATGTAATGTACAGACCATTGATATTTTTTTACGGTGATGGGTGCCCCTGATATATTTCATGATGTGGGTAACCCTGATATAGCTCATGATGAAGGATGATCCAAATATATCTCTAAAATTAATTGTGTAATTATTTTATTTAGCTAGAGAATTATTTTATAATTTCCCCATATTGTTTTTTTAATGTTAAATAGTTATAATATGGGTTCTATAAAGAATATTTCCCATTTCACTTACATGATTTTTCTATTATTTTTATTGAGTATTATACAAATTATATCTTTCAAAATAGTATGTTAATATTCTTTTTTATGAAAAATTTTATTTAATTTTGTATATAATGGATTTTATATAGTAAATCATTTTTATTATTTATAATGTTATAAAGGAAATCCTCAGGATGATTTTTTATTTATATTTTATTAAAATGATTTTTTTTTTGAAAAACACTAGGTAATAATGATTATTTTTTGTGTATGTGGAATATTTTCGGAGCTCATTGATTATTATGTTAATGAAAAAAATATGATATCATGATTTTGAAATAATGTATCAGCTTACTTTCATATTATTTGATCCTTTAAATATTTTATTGTGATCATCCATTATTTATAATTATTTATCTTTTGTTTTTCGAATTAGTTAGATCAACCAATAATTCATGTTGAAAAGCCTAGTGATACTTCATGAAAAGAAAACACCTTTTTTTTAGTATTGTATTGAATGAAATATCGATTCTAAGAGAATGTTTACAAAATTAAATGTTTTTATTGGTATGTATTACTTATGGACTATTTATATACAACTCTAACCCTCAAATAATAATATGTAATTTTTGAAATTTAATTCATATTTAAAAATGAAATTATATATTTAATAAGGGACAGGTCCTTGTAGTTGGAATATGATAAAAGGATTAGATGATTTGTGATGTTAGGATAATAGAATAAAATTCATTTATGATGTTATAATTTCTGTTTCGAAACTTACAGATGTCAATATTATCAATTTTTCTAAATATAAATTATTTTTTTTCAGAATGATTTTCCATTTTGTATATATTAATGTGATTTTGAAAGGAACAAAGAGGAAATTATACTTCCAAATTTGAAACCTATTGTGGCTTTAGTAGGAACATAATAGTTTTTTATGTGATGGATTATTTAAAACATTTTTTAATTTACTGTGGTATCCTTGCGAGATAGATACCATATTCTTTATATAGTAACATAATAATAGTAGATCATTTAATTAAATTACACGCTCTAACATTCAATGGATAATTTGAACCCATGATATCTCAAGTATGGTATAAAACCCTGGAATATATATTAAAATTCATGGGTAATCCAAGAAATAAAAACTTATCAAATTTTTTTTATTATTATATTAATATTTCAAACAATAATGGTCAATGGTTAGGAATACAACAAAAGAAAAATATATTTACACTGAGAAACGGGAAATAATTATAGTTAGTTTCCATAATAAAATATTTTCTTATTGTTTTTCAATATTTGATGGAAATGAAATTCAAAAAATTAAGGTAGAGGAATATGATAATTCAAAATTGGGGATTCATGCTTGATATATTCATTATGTGTTTGTAGTTATTTCATATAGATTATCAGATGCACTAGTTGTATTCATGCTTTTTATGAATAGATATTCCCATTAGTATTTTTATAATATTTTAATTTTATTCATTGATGACACATTTTATACGATAATTGATATTGGGATTTTGAAAGACACCTTAAGATTGTTTTGAATTTTTTTGAACAAAATAATTTATCTATTAAATGAGTTAAATCTGAATTTTGGTTGAAAAAATGTTTTTAGGAATGTTACATCGATAGATGTTATAAATACCATCCCAATTAAAATAATGTTTTTAATGAATGGAAATGAAAAAAATATCCCATGTATTTTTATTTTTCTTTTATTTTTGTAATTCTACATTTAGTTTTTTGAAATCAATTATTAGTTATCTTTCTTATAGACTATGTTAACTCGTCAAGGAGTAAAATTCATCTATACAAATTATCGTGAAGATTATATTCAAAAATGGAAAAGATTATTCGTGAGTACACTAGTTTTTTCCCTTCCCCCTAGAAATGGATTAATATTCATCTACAATAGTTCTTAATGAAAGGGACATGGTTTCATTCTTATATAGTGTGATCAGGTAACTGCTTTTTTTTATATCCACTAAAACCCCATGGGTAAATTATCACACACATGATTTGTAATTAGATATTGTGTTTTATTCAATAAATATAAAAGAATAATTTATATTGAGTGGGGTGTGAAATATATAATGATCAAAAAAATTTAAAGTATAAATTCACTTATGAAGGGATGAATATGAGGAAGAGAAAATTATTAGAATTAATTATGTATTATGACTATGTGATTATTTAACATCATGAAAAAAGAAAAAAACATAGCATATACTTTTATTCATATTGATAATGATATCCTAACCATGTAGTTTTTATACTCAGCCCTTTAGTTATTGACTATATGAATTTTTTACATGAGATTTTCTATATAGAAACGTCCCTAGTTTTGTTTTGTATGTTAGTAAAATTGATCATAAAATGGTTTATTTCAACTCATAGTTTTTCATTTTTTATTAATCATAGAATTACTAAGATATACTGAGATCTTTGGGATTTTAAATTGTGGAATGGAATGAATATTGATATTATTAAATTTAACATGAAATTTTGGAATTTTCAAATGGATAAATAGAAGAAAAATATAACAAATGTGGTACTTAAATCTTTTTACATACATAATGGAAATGTGAGAATATATCAACTGTTTTATGGTGGGATTTGGAATGATGTATCAACGTAATAGTGTAATTTGGCTTATTGTTGATCACCAAACTAAATAATCCTATTTAATCCCCATTCATGATACTACTATATTTTGATCAACTTTCACAGGTGGAACCCCAGAATATAGTCAATTTACATTGATTTCCCACCTATATTTTATCAAAACATGATCCCATACATGCTTCTAATTATAGAAATATAATTTATAAGTTATAGGGTACTTAAATGATTTTTTACATAGATTTACATCTGCAATCTAATGGATAATCCACGAAATTAATTAAAACCATTTAAGTAATGTGTTTAAAATTTTAAATACATTACCATATATTTTAGGATCAATTTAATTCTCTAGATGAATATTCTAATAATAGTATTTTTTATTCTAGTGTACATATTTCATATTTTGAAGGATTCTAAGGAAATCGGTGCTTGGATCCATCTTTTTTGGACGAAAAATTGTAAAACGATGTTATTGAGACTATAATTAGATGAATAAATGGTAGAGAATGTGAAGATAATTTGAGAATATATGAGGATATATGAATGTAGGAAGAATATTAAATTAGATAATCTGGGGAGTGATATTTCATACAAGTTATTAAATTATATTTTTTATAATGTATATCTAAGGAAATGTCTTATGTATTTTGGTATGAAAATAGAAGTTATGTCATGAGTTCATTGAACTATATCATATCAGGGAGAATGTATTATCACATACCTATCGATTGGCCTTTCTGTTGAGTTTTTCTCAAGTACATGGTATATTTATCAATTAGTCAATAATAAGTTATATGTTAAATAAATATCCGGTTTTTATCCCTGAAGTAGTTCAATTAGAAGAAAACTATCCATATGAGAAATATCTGATTAATATTATTCAAAAAATAGAGAATTTGTTAAGTAATAATTTGATTCACAAAGTAATGTTTTTTTATGAAGGAACATATTATTGAATAAGAAACATTGGAATAAGGTAATTTTACGGGTGAAAGTATCCCTACATATTTAAATAGTAAATAAAATTCCGGGCACTCAATTTACAAAATTAGTGGATGAATGAAACACCATAGGAAATATTAAATTAATTTATTTTCATTTCATAAAAACATATGAAAAATAGATTTTATAGAGTTATATTCATTATATAAATATTCTTTATTTTTTCACTCAAATAGAAAAAATAATTATTTCTAATTTTATTTACAGTATAGATTTAAAAATTAGGGAGTGTTAATTAAAAAATAATAATTTATCATGGAAAAGTTTTATTTTGAAGTAATTTTTATATTTGTTTGTAGATATTTTATTTTCAATATGATAATTAAATATACTGATTTTATTTGGGAGGTATATATTCCTTTAAAGTATTTAAAGAGTCGATATTTATTTTTGGAATAGTTTAAATCTCATGTTACTGAAATTTTATTAAAATCATCATTTATAGTACTTGGAATGAATTTTATACATTTATTTAGTATAAAAAACAATTTTATAAATAATTGGGAATTTTTATTAAAAATGATTTTTCATCACATTTTTTGCGATTAATTCTAAATTTTTTTCTATAAATTATAAAAACCGTGTATCCTACAATAGAATAAATATTTCAATTTAGGAGGAAACAAATTGGTAACTATTTCTTTATCATTTTTTGTAGTAATGAATATTAAATATAGTAAATTTTTGTTCCCATAGTACAGTTAAATTGAGTTATTGATTCTTAAAACTAATGTGATAAGGCATAAAATTAATTAAAATACATAATTCGTTTAATTATATAGGTATATTTCATACATATTCATTTTTATTTTTAAAATATGACTTCTATATTGCCTTTTACCATTTATTTTAACCTTTATTTCATTTCAAGTGAATAAAAAAATAAAAATATCACTCTCTTGAACTAAAACACCTGTTATATGATCACATAGGTATAAAAATATTAATGAATATTAATGATAATTTTGGCCATACTAGAATAATATTTATCTACTAAATTTATTAAAATTATTGATTAAATAATTAAGTTAAATTTGTAGTCAAAGCAAACACAGTGCTTTTAAAATCCATAAGAAACATGTAAATGATTTTAAACACATTTAAAGTAATAATTTATGGGTGGTTTAATGTTTGAAATTTTTTTTGTAAATACAGAAAAAATATTTTGGATTTTCATATATTTATATATTATTATTTCATTATAATCAGGATTACAACATTTTCAACGTGATTGACTAGTTCAAAATATGAAAAATATATATTTTAAAATATAAATTATTTTATTAAATGATTTAATATTCAAAAATAAATAAATATTTGGACACATAGATGGGATACGTTTGAAAATATAAATCAGGGTATATTTGGGGTTCATTTTTTCTTTTATAGTAAATTTCATGACCCCTATAGAGTAAAAATTGTTGATATCATAGTAATTTTTAAATTCGATGTCTGGGAGTTAAACCAACGCGATAAGGGTCAAAAGGACAATATAAACATGTTAAAATTTTATTGGATTATATTATTGACATGTATTAGTCTAATAATATATCTATACCAATTTAGAGACACAGTAACATGAATATTAATTTATATTAATTTACTACTGTATTAAATTCCATAACCCCCCATCACCTCTAAGTGGGAACCTCAGTTTTCTACCTTCCTGACACCATTTTAAAACTCTATAGTACAAAATAACTTTTCAAAACCATTTATAACATATATGAACATGTTTTATAGTTTATAGTGTTACTAATAATACCAACCATAGATGTATTGCTGGGTAATTCAAATTAGGTTGTCTGATGAATAATTTTAGATATAAAAAAATTTGTTAAAGTTTTATTTTATCTTCCAACTCATTAAAATATTTATCAAAAAGATTATATTAACACATATATATAATTCATACAATAATTTTTTTATATTAATGAAATTTTCTCTTCGAACATTCTATTTTCATCAAATGTGAAATGCATATATCATTCTATTTTATAGAAGACTACCTCCTGGTGAAAGAATATATTTTTTTTAACATCACACCCTATTTTTTATATATATATATGAATAGATTTGAATTATATATAGATGATAATGAAAAAATCATTTTAATTTTATTAAATTCATATATCATATTATTTCTTTCCTTTCTTTCCATTGATGAATGAAATCATCGTTCTTGTATACGTGTGGATTACCACATTCACGATGTGTTGTGATTTTATTCAATGATCACATAACATGGATTGTATTTATATATGTCTATTTTACAAAATATTATGACATAAATGTTATTCTAAATTTTTAAAATTATAAAATAATACATATCTAGTTTCTATCAAAGGATGTTGAAAAATGAAATGTTACATATAAATACAAACAACCTATCGTCCCCCTGATGGTTATGTTTTTCACTTTTAATATCTATAATTCACTAAGGGAATTAAAAAAAAATTAATAAATTAAAATTAGAATAATATAATTATTATAATTCGAGAGATGACGTAATAATGTCTTATTTGACCATAGTAAATAAACCATAGTCATTTTAGATATATGAGCTGAATGTTGTCATAACAATGGATGAGAAATTATTTTATTCATAAACTACATTATACATATTAATAAATAAAATAAAACGAATTCTAAAAATTATAATGGTAATCCAAATTATAAATAATTAACATAGGTTTATTAATCTTGATGATAAAAAACATGTGTGATAATTTAAACTTTAGGTAAGAGATACATTACCACATAATCCTTATCATAAATGATTTAAATATTTATTTTAAAAATAATATTATTCCATGTCCATATTCTACATATTACTTTATGTTTGTATTTATATGGATTTAAATGAATAAATATTCAATTTTAAGTCTATTTGTAAACTAATTTATTGGTTTTCAGACAAAATCTTTTTTATGTAATTTTTTAACATTCATTATAAATGGAATAAGGAATGTTATATTATAATTTATATGATATAAATGTTTATTACCTAAACCAAAAATAATTTTTTGATATTATAAATAGGTTATAATATTACTTTTTTTCATTATTTAAAAAACTCTAATTTCCCTTTTTTTCTAGGTACTTTACATTTATAAATATGGTTTTAATTGAGTCAAATATATAAATATTCGATATTGATTTTATTATGGGTTTAAAATAATATTTTTACTTGTTTTATGATGGAAAAAAAGTATACTATTTTTTCATTTATGTTATGGTCATTGGAAAAATTTTATTCAGAATGTTGATCCTCCTATAGAATATGATGATTGGGGATCCTGTTATAGCTCATGATGATGGGTGAGCCCGAAACCACTCTCCAATGCTTTGAGTCATGATTATGTTCCTTGGAGAATTATGTTGTACGTTCACCATATTGGTAATTAAATATTTATGGTTCATTTTAAGGGTTATATTAAGATGATGCACCAAAAAACCTATACGACTTTTCTATAAATTTTATTGAGAATTTAAGGAAATAATTTGATCTTAAAAAAATTCTAATGAAAATTTATATTAATGGAAGTATTATTCCATTTTAGAGTCAAAGGATATGTTACTCAGTGAACAATTTGTATGGGTTTTAATTTTTTCTATGAATACCCATGATTATTATTGTCATTCACGTTTTTTTAAGAGTTCTTTGAAAAATTCTATTTACTAAAACCAATTTTCTGTCTAATTCAATGAATATTTGAGGTAAAATTTTATTATGTTAAAGGAAAACAATAATTTAAAGATATCATGGTTCTAAAGTGGATTAAATTGTTTAATTCATATTTATATATCCCTTATAATAATTTTTGTTTTAATCCCACATTTTCAAATGTTCTTCATGGGTTTTATGCATTGTTATGAAAAATAAAGATTTAAAATTCAGAATGGTAATGATTTTTCATGGAAAGAATCCATGATTAATTTTAAATGTAATATTTTTTAGAAAAAATCTATATTATTTAGAAGTTCCTTGAATGTAATTTGATATATTGTTAATTGTTATTTTTGACATAATTCATTAAATTCATAATCTAAAATGATTTTCATGTATGAAAGAAAGTGAATTCTTATTTACAATTAAAATTAAGGTATGGAAAAGGGTTGAGTCCCTATACCTTCCCAATCATGTTGTCTAACTAGATCATAAAATAATTCAACTCAATAGGATTTATTTGATAAGTCGGTATAAAACATGACTAAGTACCAAAAAAGGAAGGACATAGAATTATATGTTCCTCTCAAGATGAAGTCCAAATAATTTTTCTATGAAGAAAAAAATGAAAACATGAACAGCCAAATTAAGATCATAATGGGAGGTAACATCATCAGTTTTAATTGATTCAATTGAAAATGAATTCTTAGGATTTGATTATAAAGTTACAACCTAAATATATATCGGATCCCACTCACCCTAAAGCACTTTGAATATCCCTTAATTACAAAATTATTAAAAAAATATAATGATAATAATCAATAAAAGAATAATGAGAATCCTACCAAGCCACCCCTATGATTATATGGAAATTATCTATATCTACATCTACAAATTCCTAGCCTAACTCAACATTATCAATCATAAAAAGATGGAAAAAATAAACTCCCACACCTTCCTATTTTAAAATGATGTCTCTATATGTTAAATGTAGGACATTATCTCTATCCAAAGTTATATAAATGTAAAAAAAATATTCAAATAAATATTTCTATGAAGAACTAGTATCAAAAAAATATGTTTCTACAAATTATTAAAAAATAATACTTATCATTATATTTATGTCCACAAATACAATTCCACAAGTAATTCCTCCAATTTGTGAAATTGATTAACATCAAATGAAATCGGATGGATCACTATGGAATTTTATTCTTCTAACAATTTTGATGTGATATTTGGTGTCAATCATCAACAACTATATTGACATGAAGATGAAGCCTAAAAGCACCTCTAAAGGTTACTAAATGACCACATGAATTTCAAGTCTTTATATGGATGGGGTAAGACCATTAAGTATCATATACCTTTCAAAAATATTGGAAGGACATGAATAATTTTGTAATAGATAAATATGGGGTTAAAAATACCACTACTTAGTTCTACATGTACCACCCTTTCATTTTTTATTCAAAATCCTCTCCTCCACACGTGAGCCATTGAAAATTCCCTTATGTGGAAGGAGGAACCCATAAAAGAATAAATTTTCTATTAAATAAGAATCTTATATTATAACCATTAGATAATATAAGAGTAGGTTGTTAGATTAAATATATACACATAATATTTTATATTTGGATGAAATATACAGAAGTATTTCTAAGCCTTTATACAAACATTCACCGCAACCCCAAAAGAAAAATAAACTATCCTAGAAAAATGGGTTTTATAATCCATTTTAAATAAATATAATTAATAATAAGAGATGAGTACCCTAGAAACCTCCACAAATAATTATTATGGTTATAATTGTTCGATGATGATGTTTTCGAAGCCTTTGTACTCCAAACCCTTGTGCCGATTTTCCAGAACCAAAGATTCTAAATACCTCTTATCAATACCCACAATATTGATCATCAATTACTTCACCTTGACGTATTAATATGTCTCTTTGAATTGGAATACAAGATCAATCTTGTCCATCCAGTCTTCCAGCTCCTATGGTCCATTACTACCATTCAAATAGTGGGTGTTATAGTTTATAAACTCTTTCATCCAATCCATGTCTAACCAATATATTTTTTTCAACTTTATCTTGGAAATAAATAGGTATTTAATTATAATACCTGACTTAGACTATGTATAATACAATATCTATGATATTTTTCTCGACATGATGATTCCACTTTGGTGAATTACCTAACCAACTTTCTTGAGTAATCCCTCGATTACATCTCAGAGGCATAATTCTACACACCAACAATATAAGATGACTATAATTAAATAAATAAAAATTAGTTTATACCGAAAGGATATATGTATAAACAATGACATGGTTCAAAACCCATCAAATGAGGCACCAAACCCATATCCTATATTGAAAACAGGATTGTTATGTTGAGAGATGGAAAAGAACATGGTCACCACATACCCCTTAATTCCAAAAAATCAACTACTATCTACAAAAAATCCAAGGAAATTAAATTTTGAGGATAAAAATCCATTATGAAAAAATTTTCAGCACTTGGTTTTGAAGCCCCATCAAACTATGCTAAGATCCGGTCTATTACATGATACAAAGAGAATTCCTAATACCTATGGGTCATATTTCCCCCAATCGAACTATAAAACCATTCAACTAGGCTTACATTATGACATTGACAAGATGTAAAATATTTTACCAATCCCCACTATTTATTGAATAGAATATAATGATACCAAAAATTAAAGATGGGTATTATTTTCACACAATAAAATGAAAATAATCCATACATGTTGTGAAATATATAAAGAGAGGATAAATACAAAAAATGATAAACCATCATTAGTATTCATACAATTAAGGTAACAATACATAACCATGGAACATCTCTAATAACAAAACAAAAGTAAACACAAAATAATGATATAAACACTATTAGATAAATGGAAAATATCACAACATATCACTACCATCTTCCTAGGCCATGATACCATGAAACCTCCCCACCATACATTTGGTTCTTTCCGTTCCATAAATTAGACAAGAAATCTTTTACACACCCTTGTGGGGTTATTCTAGTTGGGAGGTTAATAGGATTAAAAGTATCCCAACCAAGTGTTCTATATTAATACTCTATTAATTAATCCAAATATTCTCAATATATAATAATTGAAAGACAAAATATTTTTCACATTACTATCAAAACCACTATTGAAAATACTCCCTTAAAAGTTCTATAATATATTTCTTGTAACATAGAAAAAAACACATTTTTTTAAAAAATATCAAATCATGGATCATTTATAAATATGGTAATGGAAAATAAAGAAAAATAAAATTTGATATCATTAATATGATAACAAATTTCTCATCATGATAAGTATTTTGTACAATAATAACCATATCAAAAAAATGTGAACTTCCAATTCCAAAAAACAATATGACATTTGAAAAAGATGAACACCAAATTAGTGAACCCCCTACTGGACCCAAGTAAAACACTTAATAGTAAACACCCTCAAAGGAACCAATGAGTTACATGTTCTATGCAAGAAAAAACATTTTTAATGGCCATTGAAATTTAAAAATGTTTTCCAAAAGACCATTTTCCTATCAACATCATTATTTTAAAACCTATTTCATCATGAATTTAATAGTATAAATAAAAAAAACTATGTTTCCACGATAAGGTAAAACCATCAATTATCTAGTGAAACTTATACAGGAATAATATTAACATTAAGGATTGAAAAAATCTTTATTTTGAATAAAGGATACAATGATCATAGAATATGTAGTTTAAAAAGAATATGTAAGAGGTGGAACTATCACACACACATTATGTTCATAAGGAAACATCCATAGGATGCAAACATCAGAAGGATAGGGAACACATGATTAAGAGAGATGAGGAAATACACATTCATTCCCATATTTAATAGTGGATTTACCCTAAGAAAAATTCTTTGATGAGAAGAAAATATATAAAATAACATTAGGAGCACTTTTTCCACATTGAAACCTACAATATTTATCCTCCCAGAACAAAAAACACAATATAAAAAATATGAATGATTCATGGAATCCAGATCACACAAAGATAAAAAAAGTGTAACTTCTATGCAAAAAGTACCTCCTATAACAAAAAATTAATATTTATTTATCAGGAATTAAGAGATATGGATTAATATAGAATACTTATGAGTAAAAAATACATTAAATAACCCCTTATTTTGAACCTATATTTTCATTAAATCCTTGTAATGTAAAAAAAATGAAAATCCTAATTGACCATTAATATTTCCAAATTTAGTTGACACCATGACATGGTCGCGGTTCAGTATAGTAGTTGTTGACTTGGTCACATGTCACTAGCATCCTAGCACACAAACCAAAACAAGTCATAGAATAAAATGGATTGGAATATTTTATAGTCTACAAAATCCCCTACTCCCATGGTGTGGACTGTCGGTGGCGACATAGTGGGTGACCTTAAGTAATATTCACATTAGAATGAACCATGAACAAGGTGTGGTTTCTCTTATCATGGTTAAATAATGAATAATAGATATAAAACTGCATCAACTCTTGATTTAGTGTTACCTGTGTTTCTAAAAAATTCTGTAAAAACTCTATTTCAGGTTCCACCAACTCCACCCTAACTTCTCATACCCAGAAAATACAATCCTAAATTGCAAGAATTGAATGTATATAAGGTCATGATGTTGCAGTTCTGATCATGGTGGCGGTCGAGTGTTGTATCTATTGAAATGTGAAGGTAAAGTGGAGTTTTTTATGGTTTATTGGATGGATATTCATACCTGTATAATATAAAGTACCTTGTACTCTATATTGAATATGTAGTTTTTGACACTTTCCTAAGGTTAACGAATTTTTCTCAACTCAGGTGTTGGTTATATTTGTATTCTCATAATGGTAATTTTAGTTTAGTTATTTCTGATTGAATGTCCTTTTCTTAATAGAGGGTGATTACATATATGATTATTTATAAGTATTAGTTTCCTTTTAATGTGAAAGGGGAGAATTTTTTTGGTTTTTTTGTTATTAGTCCATCTACATTATATCATTAGATCAATTATGGTATATAGGGAAATCAATTATTTCCTTAGGTCCACACAAAATGATCTATGTATGGTTTTTTCAAATATTTCATTACAAATGCTTCCCTTCTCATAAAACGGTATCACATTCAATATATTTTTTCGAGGTTTTCTTCCTAGATCCATTGTGAAATATATTTACAATAAATTAAATGAAAATATCTAATTAAAAATAATGGTTTCATATCAACTATGTAATTTCTGAATTTAAATTTGATATATTATTTTAAGAAAACTATATTATGTTGTTAGAGGCCAATTATAATGAATAAAGTTAACATAAACTAAAATGTAAATCGGTATCATGAATTATATATATATAATTAAGAGATATTATAGTGAATTATTTCTATAATGTATAATATGATATTAAATTGTTTGAATCTTCTTGATCATCCCATCAATATTAGTATATTAAAACACCACCATTCTAGATCATCAATCATTTAGAGATCAGGTTTGTCAAATTCTTAATTATATAGGGATATTATTAGTTCTCTCCCATCAATATTTTTTTTGTATTTTATTTTTATGTAACCTTAGAATGTTAGAGTATTCATGATCTTCTCCATTAATTTAGCATAAATAGTTATTTTATCATTCATTTTTCACAAGGCCATTATCTTGAACAATCATAAAAAGGATAACCTAATCCTAAATGAAGATGAATTAAAATGGAATGTTTTTTATGTGACATTTTTTTCTACACTATTTTATTATTTGGTAACTATTATTAATTTGATATAGTAAATGAAATTATTAGGAAACAAAATTTTGTAGAAAAAGTGATTTACTATTTGTAGATATATAGTGATTTTTGAAACGTGATATTATATGGATAGTTAATAAATTATAATTTGAAGAGAACTAGTTTAGGTTTTTCTATTGATAGAATCCTTTATTTATGATTGTGTACTAATTTCTATTGAATTTATTCTTCTTTTCATGTTTAAATAATTTGAAAATTAACATTAAATATTATAATGTTTTAATGTTTTATTAAATTCATAAAATTAATTAATAATAGGATTTGTTAAATAAATAATTTGTTTTAATAATAAATACATAAATGATGTTCATGTGCGTCCATGCAAACTAGATTCTTAGAAATATGTCAATTTTTTATTATTGTGTGGTCTTGGTTGTAGAAATAGATGATATGTAGGTGTAGATTACTAATATTATAAAAGTTAGATAGAATAATTAAATGGTGTGTTTTTAATTAGAATTTTATAAGATTATAGAAGATTGGATTAAGTTATTTAGGCTAGAAATTAATATTCAATAATTTAATTCATGTTATAATTGTTAGTGTGCAATATATACCTAACTGAATCATATATGGGGGATGGTAATGGTGATTTTTCATGAAAATTGGGATTATAGAGGATTTATTATATAATAAAGGTCATTAATTTTACAATCTCGAATATAGTGGAATCATTTAATGTATTAATGTGAATAAAATACTACATGTGGTCATTTTACAGGTGGGTTGAATTTAGTGGTGATAGCTGTCAATGGAAACAGGTTATATTATTCGTATTGTACTAATTATAGTTAATGATGATGATTTATTGATGTAAATAATATTGGGTGTACTTCAGGGAAAATATATGTTTGTGTTTATATATATATATATATATATTATCCTTTGAATTTCTTTACATACCCCACCCGATTCTATAATTGTATTTCAAAAGAAAAATGTTTCATTTCTACTATTTTCCCCAACATCCAATATGGTGCGGGTGGGTGGCTAACTACCCCCACTTTTTGATTCATCCATTAGAAGAACAGTAGGTGTGATGTATTGGGTATTGAATGATCATTAAATTTTTAGGAGTGTCATGTACTATACTCTTTGAGGTTGTGATAGTTGGATTATGGTTATGTGGTAGGAGTTGTTCAGGGAAAGAGGAGGGTTTGTGTTTTATATCTATAATGTTCAAAATACACTTTTTCTCTTGATCTACTGTCATAAATGTGGATTTTATGTGGTATGTAAATTTATAATTCTAATATGATATATTTGATAATGAGGGAATTAAGGAAGGTAGAGCTGAAACCTGTCCCACATGGGTCACGAAGGTACGACAACAGAAGAAGTTTTCCAATAGGGTGTGAGAGATGAAAAATGTCATCACATTGTTATAGAGTATATATAAACTTATTCTTAATACATTATATTTTTATCCGTGCATATGATACATAGAGTGTGACCCTTGGTGGGGCATTGAATTGGTAGTTGACCTAATAGGTTTGTGATAGATATTATCTATACTCAACAGTGTATTAAAATAATTCAATCAAATTTTCATGAGTGGTCTTGAAGATGGTCCTATTTATAATACATGTTATCATCCCTATTCTTAAATATAATATTTATTTCATGTGTTCTAGAGGATTTTGGTGACTGATCTAGATGTCCCTAGACTAAGGTAGATATTTTCCATTATAAGTATTGTGTTCGGGTACATTTGTTAATTTTTTAATTAAATTTCATGCATTGTTATATTATATTGAATGGGATTATGGGTTTTTATATGATATAGTGTTGGCTGGTGAATTTCCGAATATGATATTTCAAAAACATATATTATAAGGGTAACTCCTGCAGTTGAATTTTTAATACCCTTGTAGATTTCATCTAACCTAAAGCATATTGGATGTAGGATTTTTGTGTCATGGATTCACTTCATTATCATACAAGGAGGGATACCACTAGATGGTGGATCATGACACATTTGGTTATAAAAATGATATTATTTAATTTTAAAATTTTAATTTTAAAATTCAAAAATCATAAATTATATTATAGGTTATTTTATGAAGAGAAGATTGTCACACATAATGATAAGAGAGGGTTATTCCCTGAAGATTATGTTTAAATGAGTAATAGTTTGTAGATGGTAAATTACATAATATTTAGATTTATAATAGTAATGTGTGGTTGGCATAACATCAATGTGAATACTAAGAATGAAAGTGTAGAATTGTTGTAAATATAAGATAATATCTTCAAGTGAGGATGGAAAATAATATATAAAATCATCATTGAGTTTAGGTGTTGTATCAATAATTATATCATAGTATGTTTTCAATTATATCATCTAATATTATTTTATCCCTCCTTAAATGTGGTGGATAGAAGTGAAGAAGATTCCATCGACCATGTCTAGGTTGTGGGTTCTTCCCAATAAATATAATTCCATACTATTGAAGTAGTGATTTACTATAAAATCAATATATTTTTCATGTGTATTAATTATATGTAGATAAATATTTGTAAATGAAGTAAAAATCAGGTTTTTGTGTTTCTTACTATGTCTCATTTCGTTATTTTCAAAAGATAGATTCAATTTTTAATTTCGAAGGTGATGAAAATATCTAATTATTATATGTAAAAGAATAATTAAAAAGAACACCCTAATTCACCCCCATATATAGTGATAATATAAATTCCATTTTATAATAAAAACTATACACAAATAATGTTTATGGATTGAATAAACATATTAATTTTTAACAACTCCAAATTTATATAAATAATTCTAATAAAATATTTTCATCATAATTATATTTATACATTGATTGACCATTGTTGTATCATTTTAAATAGTTTATTATAACTTTTTTTAAATATACATAACTGAATGGATTTTCATTCCAAATAATTTTTCTAAAATACATACATTGTGTACATAAATTCATTAGACAATCATTTAAAATACATGCAATTATAATAAACAAATAAAAATTACATTAATCGGAATATGAGATATAATGAACATTTAATTAAACATGAGATGTAATGATTTTTTATAATTATTTAATAAATTATCTTCTATATAACATCAGTATGAACACACTTTATTTTTAATAATAATTTTATTAAATTAAAAAAAAACCTGGAATGCATATGTGCCTATGTTTCTAAACTTGTGAACTCTTTTATATATAAAAAAATAATTCATTAAATGTGACTTTTTTCATTTTACCTATATAAGATTAGTCGTATTAATAATTAAACCATTAGAAAACATAAATTATCTTTAATTTTATATTTATAAAAACCATTAATGATATAAAAAAATAATTTTCGATGGTTTCAAAAAAATTATAGAATAAGACAGTTAATATGAACGTTTTTTATCATTATATTATGTAAAAATGTTATAAAATCATAAAAACATAAAAACATTTATATTATGATTTATTTCTTATGTTAGAATAATATTGTATAGGATATTAAAAATATAATTTAAATACATTATATCAAAATACTAAATTCAATTCTATAAAAAATTAAATTATATAAATCATAATCATTCATATTAAAATAACTGTTTAATAAGAATTGTATAAACATTAAAGAAATCATTATGAAAAATTAAAAAAATATTTATTGAAGTTATCAAAAATAAAATAAATATTTTAAATTATATCGATAAAATTTATAAAAATATTAAAAATTATAAAAATAATCGAAATTTAAAAATAAAAAAAATAACACATTCTTAATATCCAAAATAATGCATGTTAGTTAACTCCGATGGATATATAATAAACTATCCTAAAGGAAATTGTGATACCCATCTATTCTTGGTGGATCATGGCTTTTAATATGAATTCAACATTGTGTTCAATGATTCATGTTCTATGAACAACAACAAGTGAAATCACAATAGAAAAATTTAATTGAAAACCCAAATTATGAATTTTATCATATAAGAAATATCATTAAATCAAAACATCATCATAATATTTCATTTATAAATAACAACATACCAATTCATATTCATTGATATTCGTTAAAAATTCCTATAATACATTGTTAAAATATATTGATTATTTTACTTAATCCTTTCACATAATATTGATAGCAATAGAGGAAATTTTTTTCTTGATTTGTTATCTTTCATTATATACAATTAATATTTATAAAACATAAAATACCTTTCAAAATGTCCTAAAAATTTATTTGATACCGCTAGAAGGATTTTCTATGGTTATTTATGCCCAAAAGATACTAGGAGACTTAACACATCCAACTCAGATTTCCATTTACAATTTAGAATATTACTTTAATTAAAAAAAGAGAAATTATTTTTAGATGTGATATTAAAAATATATAATGTATTTAAAAATAACCCCTTTTATAAAAAAATAAACTCTATAGGTTTGCATATATTTTTTTAAATTAAATACCCTTACTAGGTAAACTGAAACTTGAGACCTAAATTTATATTTTAAAACGCCTCAAAGAACCACCTTCAATCTATAGTGGGATGAATTTAATTTTAATATCAATAGTATATTCCATCCTAGTCCTTTACATTTTGAGTTCTATCACCTAAAGTTCTTGGATGAGGCTTGGAAAGAGCGTGGAAGAGTTTGGTTAGTACTGGCTGGAAAAATGGGGATTACATACCATGTAACTAGATGACACTATGTGAGAGTCTATTTCGTGTGTTGTCTAGGATGTTTTATGGTGTGTAAATATTTTACATGGAATGAATATAATATTCATGGTGTTTAATATTTTTGGGTTATATAAATAAAATAAAATCGAGAGGCAATGTATTTTTCTACTGAATTTGAACCCTGGTTATTACGTGATGTTAATGGGTATTAAACATCGTGTAATTCCAAGACCCTGGTGGGTTTTAAAAAAAATTTCTGTCAAAAATTATTTCTTTTAGAAATTTTATTTCCTTTCTCTAATTCTATATTAACCCTAGAAAACTCAAGAATTCATTCAATCCCCACTCATCACTCCTTGATCTATCAATCCAAGTGATTGTTCATCGATGATGCATGATCGAACTGTGATGAGTTTTCTCCTCTTTCTCATCCTTTTCCTCATGTTCTTGCCCCAGGATTTGCAATATAGGTACTAGATGTCTTGATTTTGATGTTTGGGAAGCATTTTGAAAATCTTCTGGTGTAGAATAGTTATACAGATTTCTAGTGGTGCGTTTGATGCTTTCAAGAATTCTTATTTACCTTGTAGTGAACATATGAGTTAAAAAGCTCTGTCTATGTAGGATTCCTTCATCTATCTTATTTTTGAAACATGCGGTATGGGTTATTTATTGTATACCTATTGATTTCGGTTCTGCAAAATTATCCAATGTCAAGAATTAGTTAACAAAAATTGGAAAAAGAGTTAGTGGGGTGTGCTCCCATGCTTTTTAGGCATGATATTGTGTGTGATTTTGTGATTTTATGCATAACTTCCTTGCTAAAAAGGGTGGCCATTGGTGGATTTTTTGTGTTAGTTAAACATGTTTTGTTAGAGATTTTATTTTGGTTATTGTGGAATCATCTATAAATAAGAATTTTTAATCATGTATGTTTAGATAAGGAATGAATTTCCCCTGATAATATTACTTCGATGATTACCCCAGAATTAACATATAGAATTAAATAGAGGATTACTTGTTAAATATTCAATCATGTTTCACCTTGACAATTGTGGTGGTGTGTTTTGTCTAGGTTGTTTGTTTTTGTATGGTGGGATAAATCAGAATGTGAGATGAAATATCAGGTTTAGAATTGATTTATTATAGAATGGATTGGCAGTGTTGTGTAGTGGGGCTATGAATGGGTTGTACTATGTTGTGTTGAGGGATTTGGTTGAGAGTTGGGGACCGGTTTTGGTTTTTTTGGGTAATTCTCATGGGTTTCTCACTGTTTGACTCTTCCCTTATTGATTGTTCTATGATGATCATGGTAGTTTACCAGATAGTAATGGAATAAATGCATTCATAATTGGTTAATAAATTTTGTAATTTTCTTGTGATGGATTGGTTTAAGTAATGAATAAATTAATTTTGAATCATGTATGGTGGTGGTTAAATAAATAGTTTGAATATATGAATTAGGTCATGGCCTGATTTGTGGTGTTTTGTGTTAGGAGGTAGAAACCAAATTTAAAGTATTGTGAGATGGTTTCCTATTTGAGAACATATTGTATGAGTTTGTGTATCGGTATTATTTCTATATATATACATTTATTTACCTTGTTATTTTCTATACACATCCCCAAAAAAAATTTTACTCTATGTCAGACACCGACATCATTAGGGGTAGGTGTCATTCCCTAACATCCTTTTAGATGATGGATTGCTGGCCACCTACTATTCCATACTTCCTCCTCCAGAAGTTCATTGCATGGGATTATTCTTGTAGGTTCAGGTTAGTGAGGCCCAAGTGTGTGTGTGGAGTTGTGATTTCCCAACTGTCATTGGGATACGATGGTTTGGGCATTCCTAGGTGTTTTCTAGATGATATAAGTTGTGCTTTATCAACTGTTTTTGGGATGGGATATGTTGTTCCTTATTAGGTGTCTTTGAGGAGAGAGGTGTTGTGTTGTCATAGGTTTCTTCAGGATTAGATAGAATGTGTCTTATAGACCTGGTGATGGGATGAGGTCTAGTTTTTGGTCTAGGTCTCTCCGTAAATAATGATATGTGGATCATGGACTAGGTGATGGAAGGTGATGTGTTTTGTGGCCCAAGATAGTGCAGTCAGGATGAGATATGGTTCTTGGGCCTTGGTGTGTGCTGAATGGTTGTGAAACGGTTATTTTGGAAGAGTTGGGAGTGAGAGCTCGTTTTCCATTCAGAATGTGTGGCTAATAAGTGGGAAGTGGTGTGGTGTACCCTATGATCACTGTGAATTATATTACATTATTGGAATTTTGTTATTTGGTTTTCGTTACTTGGTATAATTGGAATGGTTAGTATACATGTTACGTTTTATTTGGTTTTATTGTTTTCTCATAGGGGAATTATTATTATTCTCCCCCATGTGGATGAGAGACTATGGATTTCTTACTGAGTATATTGTAATGGTCACCCTATGTATATAAAACTGTTTTTAGGTTTCCATGAGGACTTCATGGACCATATTGGATGTTACTAGCTTAGACCTTGATAGTTTTCATGTTTCTTCTGATCTTGTCATTTGGTACTTACTTTTAATTCATTGTATTTTCATCAGTTCTATTTCAATGCATGCATATGGGATAATTTTTGGCTTTCCTTTTTATAAGACATGGATTTTTTTGATGATTCATAATAAGTCCTGATCTTGTTTCAAAAAAATGGTAAATTCATTCTGTATTATTTAGTCTTAATACCCTTAGTGGAATTCACTAACCCGGGGCTGACTAGAGGCCGGACTCAGGGGTCATTATCTCCCTGTCTTGATTTCAATCCTTGAAGGGGGTATATTTGCAGGGAAGGGTTCCTCGATGAATGGTATTATAGGGATGTTTTTTATAAATATGATGGGGTTTGGGGTTAGCCATAGTGAGGAATTCATGGGATTGTAGGGAAATTGTGTCAGGTGACTATAGTGTGTGACGTGTGCCAGGGAAGACCGTCAAGGACATGAGATTTTAGGGCCTCCATGATAGAATTCAAGGACACTGATCCTACTGAATGACCATGTTAGGTTACTCTATTTGTAGGGTAGAGACATATGAACAGTATATTCATCATAATGACTATTTTAATTATTTGAATTTGGATTATTTTTTAATGTTAAAATGTATGTGATGAAAACAATGATAAAAAATAATATTAAAAAAATTCAATACAACACGCTGTTAGGAACTATCTGTTTACTTTTCATCTATTTATCTCGGTTTTCATCTACATGTGGATTAAGAGGTGTAGGCATAAAAATCTTATCTTCTTGATTGATGGACGGTTGATCATCTTGGTGAGGTTGACCAGTTGAAGAAGAGATTGTGTTTTTTATAACAATAGGATTTTAGAATGTGTGACTGAATTGGTTTGGAAATGGATATGGAAAACTATCCCAAGGATCATCAATTCACCTTTAGATTGATCTGGGCCTTGATATAGTACTAGGAGCTTTTGGAGGTCATCCGAATGTGAGTTACTGCATATTAGTTTTGGACACATTATCTAGTGGATAGGAAGTAATCCAGTGTTTCATTGGTTGGACATGATAAGTAATTCCAATCAAATTTCCATTCATAGACTATGAAGGCTAAGAAGAATAGGGAAAATATATCACTTCAATAAGGTAGTATTCAACTCTGGGAACTTGAGATCATGATCATGGAACTCCTTTATTTTTCAATAGATCTCTTTATGGATAAGGACTCTCATGCGATAATTCTCCAAGAGGTGCTTCATCCTTAGATCTAGTATGTTGTCACTACCTTTATATTTTATGTGTATTTGGTGGTTTATAAGAAGGATTTGGTTATTGATAAGATCCACACTCTAAATTGTATCCAATGATAAAGGATCAAGATAAAATATTTGAGAGTTAGGGTTGTTAGTGGTAGGTCTGAGCCACCCGTGCCATCGAGGTTTCTACCAGAAGGGAGTCAAACTCAGTTGTTTACCATTCTTCTTTTTGGGGCCAGTGGGTCACATGACATTTCTATTTGATTGGGTCCAAAGTGATTCTTCTGTAGAGTTAGTGGGAATCTTCATATTCAATGCTCGGTGGCTGCCTGAGATCGGTTAGGTCGAGGGGGATAGGATAAATGTCATCCTCAACAGCAATTGTCAGTGATACATTTTAAGTAGTAGGCATAATTGGCCTTTTCTCCATCTGGGGGTGGGGGGTTGCTAGAGGCTGAACTCTATATTTCCCTTATGATCAGGAAATATGACCCAATTATTGACTTAGAGGTGGTCATCATCAGAGAGGTAGATGAAATCACTGTGTTCAGTTGAACTCCATAGATGCAGTAGTTCCAACAGAGCCAGAGATCATTAGAGGTATGATCAGGGTGTTCAGTACCATTACCTATGCTTTACTTGATTTAGGAGGTTATCACATTGTTGTTTCACCTGCTATCTCCCATTCCTTGGGGATACGTATAGAGAGTATTCCCATTCCCTTAGTATTGGGTATGCCATTTAGAGACTTGGACAACCGGTTTGATGTATTCTGGGGATGTAGAGTAATGATGGGACCACATCAGCCCCATGGGGATGTTTTCATTCTCCCAATGTTACCATAAAATGGTATTCTTGGCATCAACGGGTTAAATTTTGGCAATTCCGTTATAGAATATTTCTGGAGGAGAGTCATGTTTTCAGGTGTGGATGGAATGATTGTTGTTTTTGATAGACAAATAAGTAGTCAGATTTGTAATCATCTTGTGGAACCCCTCAAATCTGTACTAGTTTAGCTAACAATAGAACTGGTGGAAGCAGAAATTATATACGTTCCCAGGGTAGTTGGAGTGTTCCTGTATGTTTTCCCTAAGCTGGTTTTGACGCTACACCCTTGATGTGAGGCTGAGTTTGGGATAGACTAACAGCCTGATGCTTCCATGATTAATATGGCTCCTTAACATATGGGGCCTTTCAGTAGCAGGTGTTGAAGATTCAGATTGATTACCTAGTGAAGAAGGGATTTTTCCATCCTAGGGTGTCCACATAGGTTTTTCCAATTTTCTTTGAAAACAAGGTGTATGGTTGTCTAAGGTTGTGTATAGTGTACATGAGGTTGAATCTTCTGACAGTCCAGAACTGTTACCCTCTTCCAATAATATAAAATATTTTTGACCAACTAAAAGGGTTGAGATGGTTTTTTCAGATAGGCCTATTTTACAGATATCACTAGTTAATGTTGAATGAGAGAAATATCATTAAGACTGCTTTTTAGATACTTGTATGAGAAATTTGAGTTTGTAGTCATTTATTGTGGTGTTACGAACGCATGATCCATTTTCATAAAGGTTATAAACTATTTCTTTCCTGAGTTCCTAGATAGGTTCATCATTATATTCATTGATGATATACTTATCTCATCTAAGTTAGAGGAGGAGCATGTGGATCATTTCAGAACTATCCTAAATTTTCGTCAATTCCACCATAAATATAGACATTTTTCCATGTGTAAGTTCAAGAAATGATATATATATTTACATGGGAATGTGGGGTATCAACAGGGTGTGGTAGTTGAACTATTAAAGGTTTAATTGGGTTTTTCTAGACAAGCACCAAATAATGTTGCATATGTTTTCCGTTTTCTTAGCTTCACATGAAATCATTAGTGTTTTGTACCTGATTTCTCTCGAGTTTCAACTCCACTAAAATATAAAACTAAAACGGAAAAAGTTTTTACGTGGAGTTAGAAATTCCATGTAGCATTCAGTTAGATGAAATGGAAGTTGGTTAGTTATCTAATGGACCATTTTCTATAGGAGAAGGGGTGATTTTGAGCTGTATTTCAATACTTTTTGTATGGGTATGGGATGAGTCTTGGTGAAACAAGATGAAATAATAACTTATGGGTTAAAGTGGTAACATACCCACAATTATAACTAATCTTTGCATAATAAAGAGTTGGTAGAAGTTGTGTTCACAAGGTTGTTTTGGAAGAATTACCTCATTAGGAAGTGCATTACTATCTTGATGGAAATCAAGAGCATGGGGAATATATTTTTCCAATGAGATTTAAACGTGTGGTTGAAATGGTGGATGAAGTTTCTTAATGAATATGTTTTTTATTTCTCCTACACCTTTCTAATGTAAAATGGGGTGACTTATTCATTGAGTCGGATGATGTGGATGAAATTTTTTTCGGAGTCTGCAGATGCTTGGAGAGTGATGGAGGAGTTGATAACCATGCACATAGATGCAAGAGTTACAGGGGGTTGAGGCAATTTATTTCAGATGATGGTTAAATATTATCTGATTCAATAGGTGGAGGAGAATCATTTGGGATACTTAGAGGTGGAGTTGTTTCATGATCATGTTGTCCATGGTGATTCTCTATAAGGATGGTTGGAGGATAGTCAAAAACTAGAAGTTGTTTCGGGGGAACTTGTTAATTCTAATGGAGATGTTTGGGGGAGTATTTTTTATTTTCATTGCACACCATTAGTGTTACACCATGTGTTTATAAGATTTATAATGTATTGAGGATGTTTTTTGATTGACATGGGTGAAATAGTTAGTTTTAGAGTTTGTGGTGTTGTGTTTAGTTATCCACCAAGTGAAGGCTGATCAATATGTTCCATGTGGTTTGTCATAGCACTTGGATTTCCCCAAGTGGAAGTTGGATGACATCATCATGGATTTTATCAAAATGTTACCTAGGGATCTAGGAAGATAGGATTATATATGGGTTATAGTAGAACAATTGAAAAAATCATCCCACATCATAGAGATTAAGGAGTCAGGCGTAGTAGAGGCACTGCCCAAAAGTTACGTGGATGAAGTAGTGCGGTTTCACAAAGTTTTGAGGTCCATTGTCATAGATCAAGCAATGTGCTTCACCTCATGATTCTGTATGGGATTTTAGTATGCTTTCAGCTCCAAAAAATCCATATCACTTATTTCCTCCCTCAGAAAGATGTTCATAGTGAGAGGATTATCCATATGTTGGAGGATATGTTGTGATCATGCATCTTAAGCATTATCGGATCTTCCGTACAACAATTTCCCTTAGAGGAGATCACTATTATTAGTATTTATCACTCATTTATTGACATGAATCCCATAGAATCGTTGTATGGAATATTGTATCATTCTACATCATGCTATACGGTGGTTGGGGAGACCACTTTTATTAGTATGAATGTGGTGTTGAGTATGAAAGAGAAGGTTTGGATTTCTCGAGAAGGGATGAAAGTAGCTCATGACTGATGGAATTCGTATTCCAATCACAGGATTAGTCCTATTGAGTTTGAGGTTGGGGATTATGTGTTCTTCAAGGTTTCCCCTCTACATGGGTAGCGGTGTTTTGACAGAGAGAGTAAGCTTTCTCCTTGGTTGGTTTGTCCCATTGAGGTGTTGGAAAAAATTGGCGAGGTGGCATATCATTTGGTGTTTACACCATGGTTGGAGAGGGTCGACAATGTATTCCATATGTCACATCACCATCGGTATCTACAAGATTACTCCCTTGTAATTTAATGGGTTGATTTTGATATCATGGAAATTGAAATGTTTGTGGAGTGACCAATGGAGATATAGGATCATCAAGAGAAGGTGTTACATCCAATAAACATTCCTTTGCTTTGTGTGTTGTGAACAAATTGTGGTCAAGAGGAGAGTACATGGGACTGAGAAAAAGAGATGTGTTCCCTGTACTAAGAGTTGTACTGGGTTTTTCTTTATTTTGTTTTTTTATGATTTATTTTTTGAACCATTTTTATATCAGATGATCTGTTTTCCATTTGTAGTGATATGTGTGGTTTGGTGTGCGTTAATTTTCTGACCTGTTGAAAGGGTAGAACATGATTCCTGACCAAGACACATTAATTGTGATGTGATTAAAAAATGAGGGAGAGCATGTACTACACAATGGATAGTATATTTACATGGAGGACTAAATTCTCTGATTCGAATGCTCGGACAATATAGTTGTTGTGGTCACATGGTGTGTATTGTGTTAATTTGGTTTAGCAGATGTCGTAGTTGGTGTCCATGGATCTGTGGGTTTCAAGTCTCCCATTTTGGAAACATAGGGCGGTTTATCATTTAACATTAATGTGTTTGGTTGTTAGAGGTGTTTCGAGTATATCAAGATCATGAGAGGTATTTAGGAGGGTGGTTGTTCAGAAAGCTCATTCCTCTAACATTGTTTTTTGATTCTCGATGGTGATAATCATTTGATTTAATTCTATTGTAATCATTTGTGTCTTCCAGGTACATTAAATTGACATGTTATACATTATATGTTCTTGGAGGAGGATCCAAGGGTTTTTGGTGAAGTTAAATTAAGAAAAGATTAAAAAATAGATATTACAAAAAATGTAACTGGATTACACGACCTGAATGTCTAGATTACGACTTTTCCATGAAGATTGAATGTGTGAAAATATTTTATATTTTTTGAATCATATATTCACAATGTATAATATTTCTAGGATATAAAAAAAATATAAAATATAGATGGGGTATTTTTTTGGAAAGAACTGAATCGTAGGAATTATAAGATCTAAAAGGGTATTAAACATCATATAATACCAAGACTGCTTTTCTTTTTGAAAAATAATTGGTTCAGAATTCATTTTTTTCATCCTTTTTTTCTCTTTCATCTCATTTTTGATGAACCATATGCACCTCGAAGAGTATTCAATCCCAAATCCTCCATCATTAATCTATTAATCCTATAGGTTGTTCATTGGAAATTTGTGATTGATACATGGGGATTTTTATTCTCTTTATCATTTTATTCCTATTTTTCATTACTTAGGATTCTGTTTAGTGGTATAGGTTGGCATGATTTGGATGATTGGGTAGTGTTTTTAAAATCTTCATGTGTGAAATTGGTTTATATGTGTTTCATGCAGTGCAGTTTTCTCTTGTGGGAATTCTTCATTACCATGTAGTGCTTGGACACGATGAAAATATTCTTCAAGGTAGGATTCCTTCATCTCTCATAATTGTGCAACATTAGGGATGGGTTTTCACTTGTCTACCTATATATTTTAGTTGTTATAAATTAACCAATGATAATAATTGTTTAAATGAAATTGGAAAATGGGTAGGGGATCCTTCACATGCTATTTAGGTCCTTTATATTGATTCTGATGTCGTGATTTTATGGGCTATGCACCCTGCTAAAAATGGTTGTTGTTGGTGGATTTGTTTGTGCTAGTAATACATATTTTGCTGTTTCTTTTGGTTTCCTTTCTTGTGGTATCCCCTAAAAACAAAACTTGTAAATCATATAAATTCATCTACTGAATGAATTTCATAGGATCATACTACATATGTGATAAACCATGAATTAACATGTGGAATTAAATAAGGTATAACTTCTTAAATCTAGAATCGTGTTTCACCTCAAAACATATGGTGGTGTCTTTGTGTTTGGGTTGTATGGTTGTGTATGTTGGGATGTTTCAAAAGGTGATATGGACTCTATGGTAGATAGATTGATTTTTTATTGAGTAGATGAGTAGTGTTATACTGCGGGGCTATGATCGGGTTGTTCTATATTGTGTTGTTGGATGTGGATGAGTGTTGGGGACATATTTTGGTTGGTATGAGTAATTCTCCCAGGGTTTCTCCATGTTTGACTCTAGCCATTTTTCTTGTTATGTGTTATACATGTTAGTTTTTTATATTGTGATGGAATAAATTAATATATAATTTGTTAATAAGGATAAGAACTGGATTGGATTGGATTGGATAATAGAATGAATAAATGAATAGTTAATGAATAATGGTAATCATTAAGTAAATTGTTTGGAAACATGAATTGGGTTATCTCTTGATGTGTGGTGTTGTTAATTTTGGGGTATTAGAGTTGTGATATAACCCATAGGTGGGGAATGTGTGTTGGATAATATTTATATATAATCATGTATTTCCCTAGTTATTTTCTATATGCACCTCATCCTAGTTGAGTAATTCGTGCTTAACACCCCCTTCATTATGGGGGATGGTGTCGTTACCAAACATCCGGGTGTGAGAATGTATGGTTGGACGCCATATCATCCATCATCCCTCTTCCAGGCAGTGATATCCCAATATTCCATGGGCAGGTTGCGGTATTTGGGGCACACGGGTGTGTAGGCAAGTGGTTCTTTCCTAGCTGACTTCGGTATTAGATGAGTAGTTCTTTACAATGTGTCTTCAGGATGAGATGATATTTTATTTCCTTAGTTTCTTTAGGATGAGATGATTTGTTCCTTACCATGTGTCTATGGGATGAGTTGGGTTGTTTTTTCCGGTGTCTTTGGGATAATATGGGATGTGGCTCATGGCCCAAGTGACGGGACTAGTTGTGGTTCATGGTCCTGTTGTATGTGTGGAGGATGAGATGTTGCGCATGGTCCAAGTAAAAGTATGTGATGTGGTTTTTGGCCCAGTTATTTTCAAGAAGGATGAGATATTGTGTGAGGGGCCTTGGTGAGTGTGGCAGGTCATGACATGGTTCAATTAGAAGATGTGCGAGTTAGAGGTCATTTTTTATTATGAAAGAGTGGTTAATAAATGGGAATTGGTTTGAGGTACTCTATCATCAATGTGCATTATATTAAATTACATAACATCATTTATTTGGTGATCATGCCTCATTTAGGATGGGATGGTTATTAAACCTATTAAGTGATGTATGGTTCAATTGTTTTTTCACAGTGGAATTAGTATGCTTCTTTAACATGAGGAAGAGAGACATTGGATTTCCTATTAAGAATGCAAGTATGATCACTCTATATATAAAAATTTGTTTTCATGTCTCCTAAAGGGAATTACAAACCATTCTAAACCTTAATAGCTTTGACCATGATAGTTTTCATATCACTTCCCATCATTTCTTTTGGAAATTACTTCAGATAGTTTTTATTTTCATCAGTTCTATTTTCATGTATGCATATGGGATGGTTTTTTTCATTCTTTTATGTTTTCCTTGGAGTTATTTAGTGGATAATCCATGATATCACCCAATCATGTTTCAAAAAAAGGTTAATTTCCTTTCATATTGTGTGTTTTGAATACCATTGGTGTTGTTCACGAACTGGGGGCCTACTGTTTTTGGGACTCATGGGGTCATTATCTCCCTTTCTTTCTTTCTATCCCAGGAGGGGTATCTTTTGAAAGAAGGGATCATGAAATAAATTGATAAAGAGAATTTCTGGGCAATAAACATTCATTATAATATGAAATTGAAATTCATAACAAAGCATGTTGATGAAAATTAAATTTGTAAAATATAATATTTAACTCACACAATCACATAAGAAATAAATATGTTTTATAAATCCAATATAAATGTTTCAAACAACATGATGACACAAAATATAAACAATGACTCATGATCAAAGACACAAAATCCTTATGTGATATCCCCAATACAGATTTAGGGATCACAAATAATAAATAATGGTGTATTTTCCATTATATTATCATGGACAATCACACACACACATGCACGTGAAAACACACACACACATATATATATATATATTAACCAGTGTTCTTATGTTGAAGATGATTATGACCATAATAGTACATCCATAATAAAAATTATAAATATCCATGCATATGAAGTATAACAAATTAAAGTCTAATAATCAAGGATAAATTAAAATAAATTTTATCCAAAATATGATTTACTGGAAATTTTTTTTCCTAGAAATCCACAAATAAACTATTTATTTCAAAATACACATTTTAAATTTACATTTTTTCATTTTTCAATATTCTAATAACTATATTAACAATTTCTTCATGGTGAATTTCTTTTAAAAAAATTATTCCTTTTATATTGGATCAACAAGAAATTTTCCCTTTTCTCCTACCACTCTAGATATTCCCTATCATATAATTCCCATAATGAACACCTTATTTCATGAAAATATATGCATGATAAGGGAAATATGCATAATATTTTTAAAAATTAAATGATATATAAATACACAACTCATGATATCATTTACAAAACTAGATTTAAATCATCATTCGAATGGTCCAATTATGTATACCAAACCATCAATCATTTTTTCTTAAAAAAAACTATACACGTTACATTGACAAGGAAGTATATTTTTTCATTTCGAACCACTCATTTCAATAAATATTCCCATTAATGGAAGATCATTTGTACTTCTCCTAATATAGGATAAAATATTTATGTTTAATATTTTCCTGACTAGTAAAAAGATTCAATGAATTTACACACACCATAAAAGAAATACATGAAGAAAAATTATACACTATTATAAATCAAACCACTCCAATATGTGTTCACATAAAAAACTAGTTTCATAAATTTCACAATTTAGAGAAAATAATGATTTCTCAAAAAACACAAATAATAAAATCATTTTTCAATAGTAATATATCCAGAAAACATAATTTATTAGCAACAATAAATAAATGTATTACAAACCGAAATGTTGATATAATTTCAGTAGTTATCTATAAATTCAAATACTACTAATCATTTTAATATGATCTAATTATTTCATTCATAAAACTATTCCATAAATCACATTCAACTACCTATGAACATATTATTTCAATTAAAATGATATGTAATGGGTAAGTAACACAATAAATAAAAAAATATCATATTTATGGAATTTGGAAAATGTTCATAAAACCTATGTAACAATATTCCATGAAGTACACAACATCCAACAAGATTAATGACCCCCAAATGACTAGAAACAACACCCACAAAAATCATCATTTTTGAGAAATTTATTATGATACATCAAACAATAAAAAATGAATGAACTCTCATCCATTTGGAATAAAAAACATCCCATATATCATACAACATAATATAATGCCTCCAAATTTTAAAAATTATGATAATTAATGCCACATAACACTCTGGGTTTATTGAAAATAATTTAAATAATAATTCTTTCCATTTACCAATATAATTCAATATAAATTTCATTCATGAAATCTTGTCGATCTGTGTCAAATAAAAATTCAACAACCACCAAATGATAAGGGGTGATATTTAGAGAGGATAATTTGTTGACACAGTACTAAATATATAAACAAATATCATTAATTTCATTATAATCACATTCTCTTTATAATAATTATATGCCATTCATAATTAAAAATATACTAGTTAACCTTCTACCCTCATATCCAGTAGATTAATAATAATTTCTCCAACTCATTAATGTAAATCCATTGAGGGGAAACCATAATAAACCAATAGATTTTATTTTAATTAACTATTCCTTTACTATTTAATAATATAGATAACGAGTGAATATAAAATTTCAAAATAAAATAAATTAATTCAATATATCTAATTAATATATAAACCCTTATAAATTTCATGATTACTAAAAAGATACCACATATATAAATATGTCATTTACCAATTATAAATTTAAATAATATATCTAAAGATCTTTGAATTCATTACCTTTTCCATTAGGAATATATAAAAACTCATGGGTCATAATTGTCACCCATATAATACTTTTAATAACAAAATAATTACTAAGTAGTATTTTAAATTTAATATTGTAATTAATGTATTTTTTTTCTTTATTCAACGATACATTTTTTATTACCCCATGTCATCATAAATTTTTATGTGTGTAGTTGAATCAATTTTAAGTCCCATGCAAAACATGTATTTTTGGGGATTAAATGAATATTAACGACGTGATAAATTATCATCATGAAAAATGTATAAACATGACAAATAAATATAGAATAATGGTATATATATATATATATATGATATTTAACATAAAATTTATAGTTAATTTAATTTAACTACTATCCATAGATATGGGATTGTTACATCTGTGTGAATGAAGATCTATAGAACCACATCTAGGTGATTCCATTATTGCACTGAGGAGATACAATGACTAATTTTTCATAGACCGAACCTTTGAGGATATTCTTATGAAAATAATAAGTAGATAATTACACCCCATGACTTCCAGAAATTTGAAATGGGATATTGAATAGTACTGAGTAGGCATATCCCACAATATGTGATGGATTGGCCAATAGAACTAGTACACATGCACAATTTTCCATTAAATGATTTGGGGAATAATATACTTGATGAAACTTTTATAGAGTAAAATGATTCAAGAAAACCACATTTGGTAAACATACATGTATAGAAATGAAGGAAAAGACAAAATAGGGAAACATTCATGGAAAAAATAATCCAAACCTAACTAAACCATTTTGGATAAAAGAGACACCGCTTATCATGATATTTTAATCTGACCACCATATGTAGGGTAATAATACTAGTACAACTAAGCACTACCTACTCAAGGTAATCAAATTTATATTCTAATCAATCCAATTTCTCTTTAATTAATTACATGTGTAAGAAAAACCCATGAATTTTTGAGTATATACACACCCAATAGGACAACCCTAACAATGTAAAGGAAGAAATAATAAGAATATTTCAATTGTGATTTGGAGTAAAATGGGGTAAGGTAACCCAGCATAGATATAGTCTTAAGAAAAATATAGTTATATTGAGAGGAATATTGATATACCTTGACTTCTTATAGAGGTGGTATTATTCATATCTCTAAGATCCAATGTTGTCCTGATCCAAGAAGACCAATGACCTCCACTTGAAAATAGTGGAGATCTCATACCTTATCTCAGTATAAATCAATCGAGGGTATATCATTACCTATTATAAGAACATACACTAACTAATGATAATATAATGTTTAACATATGCCATAATGGAGTTTTTTTAGGGAGTACTGACTCAAGTGAAGGATTCACCTCACACTAGAGATCAATGATGGGGGATCACCACTATTTAGATGAAGAACGTGTTCCATCTATAGTGTGGGAGAGTACCAATATTGAATATATACATATATAATATACTGGGGGACCATACCCAGGATAATAAACTAGGTATAGAGGAATAATACACATAGAAACTCATAAAAAATCACACCTGAACCTTGTCATCCTCAATGCATCAGTAGAGGAAGTGGTCCACCCATGACAGCACACACCATATCTCAAATTCTAGAGAAAATGTCCTGATCACATCTAATGTGAAATAATACTCCAATAGTACAACTAAAGAATACAATTGAGATTCCTAATGATGCATATATGAGTGGAAGAATATGGTAAAAAAATAATATGATGTGTTCATCATTGGAAGATGGCATGTATTCACAAGACCATGAATGGTCATATCTCTCTTCCCTATATAGATAGTGAATTCATATGGGAAAACTATATATTAGGATCCATATTATGTGTTATACCTCCGAGTGTCTTGGGCATGTTATTCATTATTAATAGTGTGGCAACCCTGGTATTGTCACATAGTGTGTGGAATCAGACACATGGAATGCGATATTTAACAATGAACTTAATCTAAATCATTTTTTGAATGTGGAATATATTGTTTGGGATTTTCCAAAACACATGTTGTGTCATATTGTTTTTCATATATAGAAATTTATTCTCCCTTATATCATGAAACATCAATAATTCATACTTATTACACCATGAGTCCTTCTTAAAGAACCAGAAACTCAAGTTAAACATCATAACAAATGGATGTAAGTTTTTTTTGAAGTTTTGTTCCAGAAAAAAATCATATATCTTTATCTTCAATAAAATTCTCATAAAAGAGTTTGAAAAACAAATATATTAGTTCCTATCTTAGAGTACTATCATCAATATACCACCTTTTTTACAAAAAAAATGTGATTCTAAACATTTTTCAATGATCCATATAACCAAACATCAAATGTGCAATATGTTGGGTTCCCAAAAATATTTGAAACACTATTCTGCAGAATATTGGTGATGAAAGAACGATGAATTGATAGAGAAATCCATAAAATATAAAATTGATGAATGATTTAATTTTTATGTTTTCTATTATTTTTTAATAGGGAACAAATGATATTTTTCAATATATATAAACTAGATAAAAATCATGATTTAAAAGATCTTTTAAAATGATAATATACAGATTGTGGTTTAGAGATACCCATAAAAAAATAAATAAAAAACTAATAAAATCACTAAATAAATTTCCTTACCCATTAGTATATTGATCATAAGTGGTGAATCTATTTTTCATTGATGTTATTGATGAATTTAATACACTTGTTCTTCTTTCCACAATTCCCCCTTATTACATAATGTTGATCATTACTTCCACAATAATTCGATCATCAAATTATCTTCCCCATGTTGATTTCTACTATATATCTCTATCTCCTAGGGTAAATTTTCCAAACATCATGTTATAAATATATAATATTATATATAGTTTATAAAAAAATATCACATTTCCATAAAATAAAATAAAATAAATAATAATATTATTTTTAATTCATCCATGAAAATGAATCATCATGAAACCCAATGAATATGATATATGTATCAATTATAGCATACTAATGTGCACTAAATTAAACACCATACTCATTATTTCCATTTGAGACTCCCATAAAAAACATTACTAATATTTCCAAAAATTGTTTCCCTATGATATAATATATGTAATATTTCAGATTGTGAAATTTCATTGTCCATCTATAATTGTAGTATCATTAAAACATAAAAAACAATATATATATATATATATATATACCCAAAGGGTCCAAACATAAAATCCTAGGACACCACATTCTCCCATATAGTAACGTGTTTTCTATAAAAATAATAACCCTACTAAAAAGCGTATGATACTGTGCTCTCATCTGCATCTTTTTATCCCAAAATATTTCTTTAGGATCCCATATTACCAATATATTTTCACCTATAGGATAACTAAAACATGATGAATCATCACCCATTGATCCTCAATGTCAACTATATACTCTAAAATGGTGTCTCATATTATACTGAATGACATATCTCTATAAATATTAAGGAAAAACACAATACAATTCATCGAAATATTTTTTATCTTTACAATACTGGATATCTTTATTTCATATTATAGCTCTATCAGTATTAATGTCATTAGGTTCCATAAGTAGTAATTCCAAAGGTTTATTTTTAAATTTCATTAAGTATTTATTTCATTCTATAACAATGTAACCTGCTCAAGGGAAAGGAAATATATGTACAAATAATTGAAATATATTTTAAGTGAATCAATACTTTTTTAATATAAATGTTTTGGAGGGTCTGTATAATAAATACTTTTTATTCCAATTATTATAAATGATCATGAAGTAGTAGTTCTTGTTTTCATTGATGTTTTTCGAAATGGATCATTTTTGTGGCAATAAAGAAACCTTATCATTAAAATTAATATAATCATATATCAATTAGATGGAGTGTTATTATTCTTGATATAGTTACCACTAAACCATAGAAACATATAATATAACTATTAGATTAATTAAATTTTTTTTGAAAAAATATAACCATGGAATTTGGGTGATGAAGATAATTGTTTGAAATTATATAATAATAAGAATTTTTTATTTTTTGAAATCTTTTTCTATTAGAAAAAAATATTTTTTAATTTATTGAGAGATAATTCCTCGAAATAAGCCTATTTGGGGAATTTTGGTTAAATACTCATAGTGTTCACATAGAATTTACTATTATTATAATTTGGAGAAGTAATGAATCCTAGGTATTGGGAGAAATATAGTTGTCCTAATTATGTTAAATGAGGGATTTCAGGTGAGTGAAAAGGTTATTATAATTATGGGGATTTAGGATATCCATGGTTTTTGAAGATAAAATTACTGATATGTTTACAATTGGGGATACCATAGGTTTGTCCATATTCATCCTTACTAATTTTAATGAATGTGATGACATCACGTTTTTTAGGTTTTTTCATTTTATTGTTATGTTTTATAAAAATTTACTTTTATGTTGTTCCCATTTAATTTATTTTACAATCTATTATTTCACATGTTAAAATTTTTACAATATGGATATTTCATATGTTTCTATTACTAAATAGTTTATTAAGGTACAATAGTTTAATATACATTTTTGACATAGTCTATTGATATATCATAAGAATTTACTTTGAATAGTTTAGTTTTAGAATAAATATAAATTTTAAACAATTTTAAAGCTACGATTGGTTCAAAAAATCATTTCAATATAGTATTTTTATCAATTAGAAATTTAGAACATCTATATCATAGAAGATGAAAAATCTATGATAGTGCCGACTATGAATATTGGTGTATTTGATGAACACTTTTTTTATTAAATTTTGGGGATATATTTATGTTAGTATTACTTGTAACTATATGATTTAGGATATGGGAATATATATTTTAAAAATGAATATAAGTAATTATATTATTCTAGTTATTGTTTTTTCGAATACATTTCTGTGTTCAATGACAATAAATATCAATAGTTGGACATCATCTCCTGAAATAGAAAAAAATATCTATAGAATGATTAGAGTAAAACATTTTGTAAATTATAATGTTTTCGAAACTATATATAAAATTAATAAGTATATTTAGAAGAAATTTATTTCCTATATAAATAATATATTACTTATATGTATCTTTGTTTTATAACTACTATGAAGATTTTATAGTTGGTTCGATTGAAAGAGTTTATAGATGAACTAAATACTTAAAGAATTATTGTTATCATTCCAAAATAGTTATAATACAATAGGGAAAAAATATATTATTAAAAAATTATGACCATAATTTATTCATATTAGTTGATTAAATAACTTATGAAATATGAAAATAGATTGTAAATTGATGTATTGAATGAAATGATAAATTCTTGTATATCATTTATTTCTATATCTTGGATAGTTTTGAATAAAAATGATATGCCTCACTATTTTTTTGAATACTTTAATTCTAAGATGAATTTTAAATATGGAAAATATATTATATATTCATATAAAAGTAAAAATGAGGTTTCTCACCCTAAAAATGTCATGAAAAATCTATTTGCAACGAAATATTACAATTATATGTGTATGAAAAATTTTAAGGATGAAATTTAAAGTAATGATACTTGTTATATTATTTTTATGATTTTAAGAATGTAGTTCATATCAGATATGATTTTCAAATGATGAATATAAATTAAAGGGGAAAACTTAATACTATTAATGAAAAATAGGGGAAAATTTTAGATTCCTTATATACAAAAGTTGTAGGAGGACGAGATACATCTAAAAAAATTCTTCTAATAAAGGCATTGATAGTCTAAATGTTGTGATATTTTATTATAATATTCTAAGGATTGATTAAATCTATATAACCAAGTAATCTAAATGTTCTCTAACAAGAAAATGTAAAATTCTAATTTCCCTAAAAAATTTAATGACGATAATATTTCAGCTTCCATATATTTAGAAAAAATTATATATAACAAAGAATAGAGATTTTTACCATATTTTTCTAAGTTTCTAGATATGTATATTAAATTTTGAAAAAATAAATTCAATATTGTAGATGTTTATTATTTTTTAATGTTAGTTATTTCCAAATATTAAACAATAATTTGAAAAAATAATTCTAATATTTTTATACATACATTGGAATTATGTAATAAACAAAATCTAGCGTTATTCATGACGAACATATTTTAGGTAAAAATAATAATTATATAATATATATTTTGAACAATCATATTTAAAAAATTATATATAAAAGGAAAATTTTGATAATCAGTATGTACTTTTGAGAACCCTCTGAAGATCTTCTAAAATACAGTATACCTCAGGAATGCATTATTTTCATTCAGGATATTGTTTTTATAAAATAACTAATTTTTTATGAAATTTATAATAGGTAAACATTGTGAAAAAGTTCTATTTATTTTTTTAACTATTGTGTTTTTTATAAATCCTTTATCTCTAAATAATTAGTTGGTATGAAACAAAATAAATTTTAACATATATAGATTCCAAGAGAATTATTTTCAAATATTTTTGTATGTAAAAAAGTATCAGTAACAAAAATACATATTATTTTTATTTCAAGGTGAAATCAATATTACCATAATATAATGTATTTGGCCCATAGATAGTATATGATCATCAAATATGATGATAAAAATGTTCTTCTTGAATTATTATAAAATGAATGCTGGAAATGTTACTTTTTGTGATAATGTCAATGAGAAATATTTCAAATTAGTTATGTAAAATTTCTTGGAAGGACATTAATTTCTAATTATAATTATGTTTTAGTATTTAATCATCACCTCATCAGAATGAGTCAATTATTTGAAAAATTTTACCCTGTGAAAATCAGGAATTATAAACAAGTTATAAAATATTCAGATTCTAAGTACATTTATTCAGCTAGGGGGCAAGATAAGGTGTACACTTTAAAACTACTGGACTATAGAAACCATGATCTACCTTTTTTATTAGAAATTAACGACAAATAATGGTTTTGGAATATTTTCAAGGGAAAAAATATTAAGACAATATCTATAAATTATAACAATGGACATTGAAGATATTTATAAGAGGATATGTTTAGATTTTCAAAAGTCCACGAGCCTTACCAATATTCTGACCAACATGAGTTATGTGTAAATTTTATTAGTGAAACAGAAACTAATAAAGGATTATTTTTAGTAAACATGGATTTATTTTTCCAACGCATATTGAATGTATTTGAG
The DNA here is from genome assembly GCA_963277665.1 of Viscum album. NCBI lineage: Eukaryota > Viridiplantae > Streptophyta > Magnoliopsida > Santalales > Viscaceae > Viscum > Viscum album. The sequence continues at coordinate 1,061,961,121 of OY728133.1, forward strand.
TAAAACAGTATGTGTTCGTATTTTTTTATTACACAATGTATATTTGTGTCTACTTACAATAAAAGAAATCATTCACACATTATTGTAAATTTTTCTAGCCCATGTTACAAATGAGAAACAATTTTTTATTATAATTTTCTTTAGATACAACCTCTTTAACAACAAGAATGGATATTTTTTCACTAGATTCAGGATTTTGTTTTTTCATGAAAAGGAGACAATAATACCAAAAATATTAAATATGTCTACCATTTTTATTTCTTCAATAATATATGAACTTTTTATATAGTAAAACATTTTTTGAGTTAAATTTAGATTATTTTCTCTAATGTTGTAATGTTAATATTTCCTCTGTAGATGATATTTCATAAAAAAGTGATAGAATTATTTTTTTATGTGGGGAATATAAATAATTTAACACCTCATATAAATGAAAATAAATATACTACTAGAGAAGGAATCACTGTGAAGATGATATTGGATAATTTGAATAAAAGTTGGTATTTTTATTAAATCAAGGATAGGGAATACCCATCAAGGAGGCCTAAAATGGAGGAGGCTAAGGAAATATCTTGTAACAATTGTATTACAATACTTTAGAAAATAAACAACACTGAAAAATATTTTGATGTCCACATTATGACCAGCTTTTGTTGATTAAAGCATCAACCGCAAAATTTCCTTCTCAATATATGTGCACAAACATCATACCCTGATCCAGAAGATTCCTCCATTTCATGATCATATAAGACAACCCCCATGAATTCTTCTCTTATCCATGAATCCTCCCTACCAGAACTATTGAATCAGTTTCCTCTTCATTCAGACTAATGTTATACAACTTTCATAATTGCAGACCACTGAGCATCACCTTGACCTCTATCCTAAAAAAATTACCTTCCCCATTTAAGGACTGTACCCTGTGAAACCTAAACCACTTCCGTCCTTAACTATCTCCACTAAACACATAGGACCATCTACACAGGCCCCATCCATATTAATTTTCATCCTAGATTTTGGGGGGTTCAAACAAATCTATAGCCCTCTACTATTTCCTGTACTACTTTCTGATATAGAGACCACTCTTGGAATGCTTTTTCTAAGAGAGGAGGATACATACCCATGAGATAAGAGAACCCCTAGATCATCCACAAATGATCTTACCTACTCAGGAATAAATTCTATTGAGTTGGTATTACCTTCCATTTATTTATTACAATCCTCCCAAATGACCCAACACCCCACCGAAAACAACATGAATCGGGGCTTGGGCTCCTCGCCACATGTTTTTGATCCCTGAAAAAATATGGATAAAAAATATACCAATTAATCATCAAATCCATGAACTCCAATATCAATATCCATGCTGGACCATTTTCTTAATAACAATGTTACTCTTGAAAAATAGATGCTAGCACGATTATTATTTTGGCTGAGTGCAACACCGACATTCAGATGATACCACAGTGACATGTTCTCATCGGTTGGTAATTCATTGTTACCTAAATTCCAAACTAGGAAATTTATTTTTTATATAATTCATTTGAACTATAGGGTAGAACCCCATGCAATGGAACTGGGGATAACGAGTAGAATTCATAAATATCCTTACCATTGAATCTCCTCGATTTTGAAATGAATAGCACACAACTATCAGGATCTTTAGAAATTAAAATACTATTGAACATCTCCCATTGCTTGTCACTTGGAGTCAATTAAAGACACATTACCTAGATATAGGCTATATTGAACAAAATACTCAATGTAGGACATCCTAGAAAAAACATCGGGGAGTTTTTCCATTTGTTCCTCAAGTAACTAAGCTCACCACTCCCCACCACCCAACATACACTATCTTCCAGAGTTACCATAAGATTATCCATATGTTTATCCAAGTTTGAAAGCCTCTTATTACCATATGACCACTCATTATTACTATCCCCATAATTAAGTTTCATAAAAATTTTCCAAAGTGACTTCCCCACAACAATTTCCCCTTAAATTCTTTCTTTCATAGACTTCATGGTAGTAGAAGTGTCACGAAGACCAGCTCCCACAACTTCCACTAAGTTTTCTAGTCATTCCCACCACACCCAATGAAATTTTACTATACCATTAGCATCCCAAATGATCATAGACACAATTTTTTCAGTATGTTTATTTGTAACTTTTGGGGCTTTGAGAATGGAGAGCACGTGCATCACCATAGTCGATATAACTTTATCGATTAGTATGATGAAACAACCAAAGGGTATGAAATTTTTTCTAGATACTAATGGAACAAAGGATTCTCCCCTAAAACTCATCAAATTGGATATTCTTTATTCAACCATTGGAAAAGGGGGTGCCCAAATATAGAAGTGGAAGATTTCTCTCATTCATGTGCAGTATGCTTTTGATGTTCGTAACCCAATAGACATCACATTAATTTGTTATGTAAATGTTACATTTGACTTAGTTTAGCTGCTGACCAATTTTATTGTGGTATTCACCCATCATATTATTCTCTCCACAAATAGATATATTTATACCGTGAATAAAAAATAACACATCATTAGAGAAAATCAAGTGGGCAGGGATGTTGTCACATTCTCTGTTATTAAATGAAATGATGTACCCCTCGACATGCTTCTTCATTTTCCTCAAGACCGCATCTTGTGTCATAATTAAATGATTAGGGTAAATATGATCTGTCTTCCCCTGGCCTCGAATCATTTTAATTAATTCAAAATCCATTCCCATGAAGGAAATGGATAACCATATATATGAAAAGAACCTAAAGACCAAATCACTGACCAAATCCCTGTAACCAAATCACCTTGAACGTTTGTGAATTTATCCCCAAATAAGTCTATTTTAAGCTTTCTCCATATCCACATTATTAAGGATTTTGGATCCAAACAAAATTTTATTGATTTCCTCCACTATTTCATGGGAAATTCCACCACACATTAAATTCCCCTTATGAGAATGAAACCATGTTGTTCCACAGAAACAATCCTTGGAATGAATATTTTTAACCTATTATTAATAAAGCCTAAACAGAATTTATCGAAATAATCACAAGGCAGATAAGACCAAACTAGTTTGTAGACTCAAGATTCATGACTTTCAGAACCAAATCCACTCTTGTGGCACAAGAATCCGTCAAAATCCCCCCCCCCCTAAAGAAATCCCACACTGATACTTTAACATAATTACCAATGATATCCCAAATATTTGGATTTAATGAATTTGTGAAGCAATCTAGACCTAGAGTGCTATTCATTTTCATGTTAAGGATAGCTTCCTTGATTTCCTCCACCAATTGATGTTCCTCAAAAAATTCTTTATCGGTTTCATCAAATTGCCTAGGAATGAACTGCCAAAAATAGTCAACACTCTCATAAGAGTACACCCTTACCTCAGACCTGATAGCCGGCTCAACCAGTATGTTCTGGAAAAAATCCGATGCCATATTTCCAACAATATCTACATCATTCGTTATGTTCCCATATTGAATTATGATATTCACCTACATTGAAACTCATTTCTTCTTCATACAAGCACGAAATATTTTCTATAGTGACTACTCTCCTTCATCTAGGTAGCCTGATATTTCTCTATACACTTCATTTTGATCGCCATCATTTTATCAGTAAGAAGGTGTTTCTTGTTATTGAAAATTGAAAAATCGTTCAACATCCCAGTATAATGAAGTTCACTTTTAGGTCTAATAATCTCCCCTCTAATAACCTCCAAGGATGATTCATTATTGATTCTACCTCTATTCCTTTCAAGAATATCGATCCTATGATGCTTGAACCTCTTCATTAAACTAACATATGGGTCCCGTCCATCTATTGAAACCAAGAGTTTTAGATAATTTTCTTGAAACCATCGACATTAAACCAATTTCTGGAGTAGATAAAGAGGTTTGGGTCACTTTTTTTTACTAATAGTGTTTATCAATATAGGTGAGTGATCAGATAACATACAGGGCATATGGTTAACCAGTTTATGAGGATTAGAATCTATGCACTAGATATTACCATGAAATCTGTAAATTTTACTCCAAATTCACTAGCTGCCCATCTTATAGTTACATCATGTATTATGGCCACCTATGAACCCTATATCAAGAAGGCGAATGGAGGATATAAATAATTTAAATTTATAAATAGAGAGACTAAAGAGCTCCAAACCCCCTTTCATCTTTTGTGCATCTACAATATTGTTGAATTACCATACCATATACCAAGCCGGAATACCAGGACGAAAATCGGAAAAGTTCTTTTATAACTTCCTCCTACCAAAAACCTCATAGCTAGCACCGACAAAGGATATAAATAATTCCACACCCCCTTTATCACTTTATCCCAAATGTTCTAAGGTGATACATCAACTTGATGCAACTCAATACTACGCTTCTATAGGATCCATATGTGGTGATTGCATGGGTAAGAACATAATGAGTCTGAGAACCCCAACTGTTTAAATAGGAATTTAATGTGATACGAATACTGTTTCGGTTTCAATAGGGAAATTAATGAATCTTGTAAATGGTGGGATTAATTATGAATGAATTCGGTTTTGGATTTTTCCCCTACGCACCCCACATTCTATATCATTAACAAAGTCATTAGAGAAAGTAAGATATAAGATTACAACCCAAAGAATTTCCTTTGTGATAAAATAAATAATAGAACCAAGGAATCACCTAATACAGAACCCTTTGCCACCATACAATGTCATCACCCCCATGATAAAAACCAGGATGGAAAATGAAAAGACAAATCCAATTCAACATAGATCATAGGAGCATTCGTTGACTGCAAATAGAAAGTATCATCATCTAGGAACAAAAATAAACTCTTAGAGTTACCAATTGACTATAAGAAAGAATGATTTTGGAGAGGAAGAGGAAATCCTAGAAGCCACAACCATATTTCGATAAGAAGAGATTTATTCCATTGATACATATCCCATGACCAGTGAGATAAGGAGTACATCAAGGAACCATATTTCCATCCCTCCCTAGAACATGATTTCATAAATTCCTCATAAGAAAAAAATATGAATATAGTTTGAAACACCCGAGATAACTGAAGTCTCCATTGGATGTTGGAGACCCCAGGATTCCACAAAAGATCATAAAAAAGACTAATTAGTGTTTTTCCAACCTCAAAGAAGCCACCATGGATCAAGAATAGTAATCTTTCACCTCCCTTAGTTCTTCTTCTGAATTGTTTACCATAGGAAACCCTTCCACATGATCCACACACCACTGGATGAAAACTGGGAAGATCCACTCGAACATCCTTCGGATCATCCAAATCCTCTTTGAATGAGAACATAAGAAGCCACCCCCTCGGAATATTCCACATCTCACACCATCGGAGAACTAGGCCGAAGGAGAAAATCAAATCCCAGGTAGGAGCGGGAGAGGAAGAAGCCGCTATACTCATAAATTGATTTATTTAGTATTGGTTAATTATTTTTCCCAAAAAAACATTTTTTGATAAATCTTATATTTCCATTTCTAAAGATCCTATTAAATCCTAACTGTGTGAAATTAATTAATGAAATAAATAATCATATATGTATCATCAGAACTCAACAAATAAGCTAAATATAATGTCTAATATATATTTTAATGAATTCATGAAAAAGAAAAAATAACTGAATATGGGAGATCCTTAGTTTGGACTTGATAAATTAAATGATTTTGATATTAAAGAAACAAATTTTATAGGATTTAAAGAGGAATGTAATAAGAATAATCACAAAATAAATGTAGGTAATGATTGATCAAGAATTCATAAAAGAATACACTTTGATGGAGTATATTAAACATGATAGTCCTCAATAAAAAAATACTTGGGAAAAGGATGTTGTTTTCAAAAAGAATAAGGCCCACTTCGATGAGGGGAAGAGGGGTTGTCCTTACTTTTGGGAAAAATTATGTGGTCAACCAATCATGTCTGGAAGTGAGTTTTTGGGGGGGAAAAATCATAACAAGCAGTATGCTAAGGCCATGTGACATTACAACCTAGCCTCTGAGTGTGAATCTGCCACTGCAGAGGATGAAATTTTTGGTGGATGTGGCGATGTGTATGGATATTATGATATGTATATGTTCATTCACCCTTTGTTTCTCACTTTCTCCTCAATAGTCTATTAAAAATAAAAATAAAAATTGGGGAAGCTGGAATATATTTATTTTCCCATGCTAATGGGAAATATTACTCAAATATTTAATTCATCAAAGGAATATTCTTTGAATATTTTTTCCCTAAAACAAAACCTATATAAGAAAAAATAAGAGTTGTTTTTGTCATTTACTTGGTTGGAATATCTATGTATATGTATTCCATGAAAAGGGAAAAGTTTTGAATGATATTAATTTGGAAATAGAGGTAAATTTTCCTCTTATTTTTTGAATATTATAATATTCTCAAACATTGAACTAGAAAGAGCACTATTGTAATGGTTTCAAACCCAACATCAAATAATGCACTCCATTCTTTGAAAATAAGGGATAATTTTTTAAATTATTGTATATAAGTCATCAAGAATACGGATGGGATGATATATATATATATATATATATATATATATATATTCCTATTTTTTCAATCCATGTGAAAAATAATTAATGAAATTGATTATTAATTTTAGGATACGAAGTGGAAATTACATGTTATTGATAAAATTATAGAAAAATATAGATTGTATTAGAAAACTTATAAAAAACTCAGTAAATAAAGAAAATGTTAAAAACTATTATAATGTAGGAAAATGATTCAGATAAATTCTTGAATATTATTCCGGAATAATTAACTATGTTAAAAATTAATATAAAAAGTTTTTTAAGATGGATTAATTTTTTAGCAAAGAAGCTGTTGAATGCACAAGATCTGGTGAAACTCTATAAATTCAATTGATGGATTAAGATAAATAAATCAATGGGATTAAGTCATTGTATTAGAATAATATTTTTACTTCTACTAGGTCGAATACATTTAGATGGGGTGAATCAGGGTATGATAGATTAAAACATTCTCCAGTTCGGATCTTGTTTTTTGTTATAAAAACTAAAATCTCTCGTCCTCCCATATAAATATATGAAAAGATATGAAATCATCCACAGGAAACAACAATTTTTACAAGGTTCAACCTCAATTGTCTATGACCAAGGAGCATACAACGAAAATGTGCTGATATACCAAATTCACTAAGACTCACTACCAATAATGAGTACATTGTTCAGACTAGATCTTTTATGCCCAGGCTCATTGACTTTACAAGGTTCATGGTATACTCACTCCATTCCCAAGGGTTACTCCATATGCCCCATTCTCTGGCTCAATGCTGGTGGAAAGGGTCACTATCTTCCTCCTCCTTCAATCACTACTCTTTGAATGGAATCCACTCATAGTTTATCGACTTTTAGGTCAAACACAGTTTATAGACATGAAGGTCCCATCATTTCCAAGAATCCATGCATCCTCGACAATATTTAGTGGCTCTATTAAAGTTCCTCTTTCACCTAAAGATTAATTCAGCATTCCCAGGTAATGTTAGGTACCCGAAAATACTTTCTCAAACTGAATTGAATCTTTTCCAAACATCCTTGAGAAAACCATGAACCTCCTTCCTCTCTTATGTACTGAGTACGAGGTTTGGTATGAGATCCTCCTTCTTCGTGTACTACTGCCTCTTCTGCAAACCTCCTATGTTCATAGAATACCACTTCAATGAACCTCCTCTGTCTTTAAACTGCCTCTGCCTTCGCTATCGTGAACTGCTACCGTATACCGACTTCGTGAACCTCCTCTAAGAAACCCCTCATTTCCGCAAACTGTTTGTTGTTTGCAGATTGCCTTCACGTCCATGTACCGGATCACTCCCTCCATGTACCGCTTGTGTAATTAACCATCTCACATACCGAAGATTCATCTTCCATGTACCGATACATCTCCTTCAGCGTATCTGACTTCCTCTTCCGCGTACCAAGATTTCTTTGTTGGTTATGAAAACCTGAAAAGACCTTCGGAAGAACTACTTAAGCGCAAACCACCTCAGACATGGAAAACCACTTCAGACATCACAAATATCCTTCTCCCTTTGCAAAAATCCTGTAGAAAAATAATATTTTTAATGATGTTCCATCTCCACAGTAATCGGTAATATTAGAGTTTCATATATATGCAAAGATTCTTTATTAATCAGCTAAATCTAGATATAAGAAATCTTGATTCGATACAGCCCCCATCGCATACCGATTCTTTATCCACCACAAAACTAAAGCCATCTGTGAACCATTTTCCTATGCACTCCATGTACTGCCTTTTCTTCTACATTATCAACCCCCCCTGCCAACTTCAACCCATCCACGTACCACACTACTTCTCAGCCACAAATGGGTTTTTGTTCCACGAACTGCATCCGGTACCATTTCTGCTGCCTTGTACACAGCTACATACCCTTCCCGGACATTGTACACTATCCATGTCCTAGGATACTTAGTCCTCTTCTTTTTCCAATTTCATTTTCCATTATTCACACAAATTACTGATTTTGATGCCCCAAATTTTGGCAAGAACTAGGAAACTACGCCACCTTAAAAACATGTCTTCAAAAAACACCAACCATCCTTATTTACATTTCTCTGGCTTTGTCAACAAACAAAACCACACACAAAACATAGAGAGATGATTCCTTGAGGGATTTTTTCCCAATAATTTCTCCCTTTGGGTTTTTTGACAACTCTTCTTAAAAAATTTCTCTGTGTTTGGATTTCTCATTAATGCTTCTTCCAACCACTACCACCATTCGCCTATCGGGATTCTAATAACAATCAAATATTCACTCAACAAATAATCTAAGACCAAATGAGCTATCCTTAGTGTTAGAAACAAGAGTATGTGAAAAGGTCATCAATGAATCACTTCATTTCTTCCACCAATCGTTGATACAAAACTGATACCAATTGATTAGTGCTAGAAACCTTCAAACACAATTACAACACTATTCATTTACATTTTTCTCGATCCTTATCTTTCATGATATCCAATATTTGATCGATCACTTATAACATCATCAGATTTAATGCTCCCTCTATCTTATGGATCTTCCAAACATAGCTCTTCCAAATAGCTTCAGCTTACCTTAAACTCCCCCTATCTCACTATGTCACTTAACATCTTCTCCCTACATCTTTTATCCCCTATAATAGTCACATGTTGTCCCCATTTGTCACGAAACCTGATGGGAACTCCATTGTGGAAAAAAATAGTGTAAATAACTCATATCATCTCATTAAGGAATAACACACCATACCTCGAGGAGAGGGGGACCCACGTCCACACCTTTTCAAGTGTGGGAAGTCTACTGAACCTCTTGAGCGAGTCAATGTCTCTCAAACACTTCTTTGGTAAATGCCATTATTAGAATATCTACAACTTTTTGTTCTATAGGAACATACTCCAACTACAAATTCCCTTGCTGCACTTTCTCCTTGATAAAAGGTTAATTGATTTTAAGGTCCATTTTCATTGAGTGATGGACTGGATTTTTTTATGATGAATAGAACTTAAATAATCACAATATATTCCAATTGGATACTTTACATTAATTCCCATATCTTCTAGTTTCTTCTTCACCCATAGTGGTAGCATGTAAGCTTTAGTAGACACAATGTATTCAGATTTTGTAGTGCTCAATAAAATTCAATCTTTTTTTGCATAACCAAGAAATGAACCACCCATCAAGCTATAGGGAACCTCCTGATGTTTATTTTCTATCATATCAACAACTAACCCAGTCCTCATCTGTATATCCCAATAACTTTGGTTGAGATTTTTCATCATACATTAGACAAATGTCTAATAATCCCTTGATATACCAAATATTTATTTTTACTACAATAATGTGGCTCTCAATGGGATAACTTTGATACATCGCTAATTAGAAAGTGTAAAATACAATATCAAGCATTGTCGTAGTGAGATTCAATAGAATTACAATGATTTACCATTATTCTGTGATATTAACAGGTATTCCTTCATCGTCTCGTTATAGTTTTAACCAGGTAGAAACTAGAGTCTTCATCTATTTGGAATTATCAATTACAAATATTCTCAAAACATCATTCTCATATTTTTATTGAGAAATAATACTGTCATACCATCCTTGCATCAATTTCAACCCAAGAAAAAAATGTCAGCTCACCAATCATCGACATTTTGAACTCTCTTTTCATAAATTCTAAAAACTGTCTGCATTGTGATTCATCTGATCCAAAATAGATTTCGTTATCGACATAAACTAGCACCATCATCCTTGGACTATTTTCTATTTTATCTCATGATGATGCACTTAATTTAAAGAAATAAATCATGCAGAAGTCATTCTTTGTTTCAAATCACAACATCATCTTCATTTATTTTGTTGTGAAAGACCCATTTTGTCGCTAACATTCTTGTATTCTATTCTCAAAACAATATCCCACATTTTATTCTTCTCAATTTGATCAAGATCTTATTTAATTGATTGAACCAAATTATCATCTCTAGCTACTTCACCAAAGCATTTAGGCTCCACTTGTGACAAGTATGGGGCTTGTTGTAGGGACTTCATCCTTATTGACTGCATAGGTCCTATCTAATCACTAATTATGATCTAACTATCAATTTTAGCTTTTCTTGCTAGTATTTGGGAAGACACTGAGTTGTTCTCTTCATCTGAGTCTTCTTCTGAATCTAAATTTTTACATCTTCTCCTCTGTATTATCTTACCACTTCATCACTTTTGATATTAATCTAGTTGAAACATTGTTGATAAACACCTGAAATGGGGAATGATACAAATGGATATATATATTAATTGTAGCTCAGAACCCCTAGATAATTCATGTATAGATTTGAATTCACATTAGTTTCAACATAGACTCTTCATCATGCATTATCGTCCTTCCACAACACACATCCTTCTGATAATGAATTTGATAATAGAAACGTACTGTTGAATCTGATTAAGAAGTACAAATCTCCCCCAATGATGTTAGGATCTTCCAGTTATAAGGATTATTGTTTAGTCCCATAGAAATTCTTCTTCTCCTTCTACAGCTCTTGTAACTGATTTGAATTAGTGGAAATTATGGGTCACATCACGTCACTTCATTGCATCTTTTTATGCCACTTCCCCATGGATCGTATCTTCCTTTGAACCTGAAACACATTATCATCATTTAGTTTCATTTATATACATAGGTATATGAGAACTTCTAGAATCGTCAACATGAAGATTGTGGTTGATCCTAATTGGTCAACCCTTTGATTCTTTCTTCCATAAAATCAGACACCTTTTGCAATTCTCATAGATACCTATCCAACATGAACTACTCTATCCATAAGACTAGGCATCCATTACCCACATTATTATTCTTTTTCTGATATTTAGATTATGTAGGCTTGGCCTTTCTCGCAATTTGGGGTTTAATCACACTTGTACACATTTCTATCTTTGATGTTCCAGCAATATCTCACTCCCCTTGATTCCTTCTCTGAGTAGTAAACTCATTGATTTCCATATTTATCTTATCAGACACCTAATCCACCATACTATTTTCCACTGGTGATGAGTCCTCCATTGGACGTGCATTCATCTTACTCATAGACGGAGTAGATCTCCCCTTAATCTTTCTGGTTTGTTCACATTCTCTCCATGAGAGCTGTTTTGAGTGTGATAGAGAATGTGATTAATACACATTTTTTATTTCATTGTGATTCCCCTGAGGTAGTAAACCTAATTTTCAGTTTATCACATTTTCTTCCAGTTTAAAATTTATCATTATACACCACTAGAGTCGAAAATATATTTTTGAGTTCCTTTTCCTTTCATTCTTTCTTCATACTGCAATGTCATGCTAAATTCCCGTAGTCAAAACATATAAAACATTTTCCACCAATGGAATTCCTCATTTCATCATTCCTCAATCGATATGTAGATGCAGCTTGAGTTCTACTTCTGACATTAAGCACCTAAGATTCCTGACACATACTTATAGTGTTTCCCATTCTTCCATAGTAATAGCATCTGATGAATTCTTTATTTTGAGAGACTTATCTTTCGTATTTCTCATGAATATTATTCTTACTCTTATATTTTGTTAAACATCTAACTTCACCAAAAAAAATTATTCTTGGGCCTCTGAACAAAACCTAGATGCATGACCATAAATCCAACATAAATAGAACATGTATGAAATAATTCTTGTAAAAGCCTTTCTGGGTCTCTCTTCAACACCTACAAGGTTTTTCATATATTGGGCGCTTTTCACTACACTCTTCATATCATGTATAAAAGTGAGATCATCATAACAAATTCCAGATTTTCCCAACATTGATGTCATTTGGGGTAACATTATCCTTCCATGCTTCTCCAATGAAGTAGTATATTTAGCTTTCATTTCCTCATGATATGCTAAAGTAAAATCGAAAAATAAGTGTAGTGCATCCTTTAACATAAGCTTTCTTTTTTCATCTGATTTCTATATATCTTTTATGACTGATTCTATATCTTCTTCAAGTTTCTAAATCATTTTATTCCTTAATTTGAGTTTATCATTGATCTATCTTCAATGATTTTTTCTACTACTCGTCTCATCTTCCAGTTCTTGTGTGAGATTGTCTACCATATCACCTTTCTATTTCATTTTTAATTGTCCTTGAACAAACAAATTTGAGAAAGATACATTCTCTTATTATAGAATCTAATTATCTAGTTCAAATAGCTATGTACCACGATCGTTATTTTTGACTTTCAAATTATCAATTTTGTATGAGTTCATATTCATTCCCTTTTCATCACCTTTTAGTTTTTCTATCATTGAAGAAAAAAATTCCTATCTTTGCCGTGAGAATCATTCTTCTCTCTGATGTCAGTATCAACTTCAATGAGGTTATGATTTAAGCATCTTAGATTGTTTATATCAATATCCAGTGCTAGAATTAAAATATCAATAGATTTTATTTCTTCACCAAATTTCTTATCCAATTATTTTGCCTCATAGAGATATTTCTCTTCAGTACTTCTTAGAGTTTCTTCATCATTATTAGTTTCATCATCACTTGGTATGTAAAGTTCATCACTCATCCATTCATCATCATTGAGTGAGTCTATATCTTTCATGTATAACTCATCCAGACCTTTATTCAGTAAAATATTGGTTTCCTTAAACTCAATCACACAATTTCTGTAGACACATCCACATTGAGTTATACCACCTGACTTCTGGTACTTCATTATAGTTCTTCTCTTTTCAGGGATCACCCATATTAGAGATAACTTGATCTTTAACTTTGGTAACTTAATGAACCAGGTCGGTGCACAGAAATCCTGATAAAAGAATCCTTCCCTCTGAAACCAACTGTTTTTTCCACTTGGTCAAATAACCTGGGGGGGGGGGGTGAATCATGGTATGATAGATTAAATCTTTCCCCTATTCAGATCTTATTTTGTTGTTATAAAAAACTCAATTCCTTGTTCATCCTATAGAAATATATTAATTGATATGAAATCATTCATTGGACATAGCGATTTTTACTTAGTTCAACCTCACTAGGCTATGTCCAATGAGCACACAATGGTAATGTGCTGATGTACCAAATTCACTAAGGATCACTACCAATATGTAGTACAATGTTCAGGATAGATCATTTATTCCCAGGCTCACTTCATTTACAAAGTTTATAGTCTGCTCACTGCATTCCCAATGGTCACTCTCTATGACTCTTTCTCTAGATCACTTCCAGTGGAAAGGTTCACCATCTTCGTCTTCCTTCGCTCACTTCTCTTGAAATGGAATCCCCTCATAGATTACCAACTTTTAGGTCAAAATAGTTTATAGACATATAGGACCCTTCATTTGCTTGAATTCTTGAATCCTCAACTATAGGTAGATGCTATGTTGAAGTGAGTCTTTCACCCATGGATGAATTCAACCATCCTGAGAACTGTAATGTACCAGAAAATACTTTCTCATACTCAATTGATGCTTTTCCAAGATTCCTTGTGAAAACTATGAACTTCCTTCCTCTCCCATGTATTGTGTACCGGGTTTGGTATGTGAACTGCCTTCTCCACGTACTACTACCTCTTCCATTAACATCCTCAATCTGTAGACTTCCTCTTCCATGAACCCCCACAGTATGCAGACTGCCTCCTCCTTCGCTATCTCGTACATCTACCACATAGAGTCTTCATGAACCTCCTCTTAGAAAACCCTCTTGTCTGCGAACTATTCATTGGTTGTGGACTACATCAACATCCATGTACCAGAGCAGTCCCTCCACATGCCTCTTGAAAAAAAACCCTATCTCGTACCAGATATTCCTCCTCCACATACCGAGACGACAAATTATGAAAACTAGACATCCTCTTCTATGTACAAGACTTATATTGTAGGTTATGAAACCATGCCAACAACTTCGGTGGACTTCCATCTGACGAACCACTTCATCCTTCGCAAACCACTTCGCCCATCGTGAACTTCCTTCAGCCTTTTCCGAAATCCAGAAGAAAAATATGCTTCTTAATTATGATTCTTATCCACATTAATCAGTTGGATTAGCATTTCATATATAATAAATGATACTCTCATAATCACTAAAACATGATTTACCCAATCTTGATTTGATATCGCCCCCAACGCATTCCGTTTCTTCCTCCACCGCAAACGTCATGCCATCCACGTACCATTTTCTAACACGCTCTGCATAACGCCTTTGCTCTTACGTGGTCGACCTCCACTGCTGAAATCAGCCCATCCGTGTATCATTCCTACTACCTAGTATGGGGATGCGTACGATTCCCTCTTCCTGGTACATGGCCGCATACCCTTCCCGAACATGGTACATGATCCATGTATCAGGCTCCTCATTACTCTTCCTTTACGGATTTCATTTTCCATTATTCTCACCATTCATCCTCATTTTTCATCATCTGGATTTGTCAACAAACACAACCACTCCCAAAACATTCTATGTGGATGCCTTGAGAGATTTTTCCCAACAAATATGATAATAGTGAAAATATGGATTTTGAACTCAATAATATCAATCCTGTTATAAATAAACATTCTATATAGTAAAAACATTTTTGACATTCAAAAAATATTAAAAAAAATATCTTAAAGGTTGATGAATGAATATTTCATAGGAATTATTTATATATCATTTGTTTTTTTCCAAAACATATTTTTATAAAACACTTCTAAATTTTATTATTACTTATATTTATATTGTTCCTCTCTTTTTTTCAAAAATCATAATGGGTTGAAATGATTAACAAGGGTAACATAGAGAAATTTTTTTTTATAAAGGGGGTGTTTTCAATAATTTGTGTTTATATATATTTTATGATTAATTTTTGATACATGTTTCATTTAATTTTACAAATTGTATAATAATTGGATTGAAATGATTCTATATATATGTATTTAAGAAAAACATGAATACCTATTTTCAACTTTTTTTATCTATATAATATATTTAAATCATCTTATAAAATTTTCAATGTAGATGTTTTTATTTTTTTACATAATAATTAAAAATAATTATTTTAATAATTCCATTGTGAGTCATTATTTTTTACATTACTATATCCAAGTTAATAGATGAATAAAATAATTGTGTTTACTAGAAGGATGATGTCAAATAGTATTTATACATTTATATTTAAAAAAAATATATAATAAGGATCATATAATAATGTATTTAATATTATATCATAATATTAATATTATAGAATGAGTTTCTCGTCGTTATGAAGATGTTTTCTAGAAGGAGTGTTGTAGTGACACTAAAAAAACAATAGTGGTGTAAGAATTATAGTTGTGGATCCATCCGATTGGGAGATAAATCTACATATACAGTTAAAACTAATCGTGAATAAGGATTTTTCTAGAAATCTGAGTCATTAAAATTTATTTCTATAATTAGATCCAAGAATATGAGGTGAAGGAGAAAATTGAGAGAAATAAACTAAATTTATGGGTGTTTTAAATATTGAAACCTTTTTATTGTTGAGAAATCTTCTATTTGTCTTTTCATCAGAGTTCAATCCTCAAAGTATACATGTGTGAGTATTTCCTAATAAATACTTAGACCATTCATTTTAAAGTAATTGTAATTTAAATTTTTTTATTAAGGGATCAAGTTGATGAGGAGATAAATAATTTTCCAAATCACTATTATTTAAGTGTTTTGGAAGAATGAAAAATATTATTCTAATTTTTTGGATCAAGGGATTCCATATTATGGATTATAAACATAAAAATAGGTTTATAATCATGGATACCTAAATATGGGCCTAAATATTCATTATAATATTAAGTGAAAGAAAATGCATCATGTGGTTGTTACTCTATATGTGATATTATTTCATTTTTTAAAATATAGTATTACATTATTATCTCTTTTTTAGTTTACAATATGCCATTGTACTTGGGTTATATTTCTACTATGAATAAGATTCATAATATTATATATATAATTGGATTCTTAATTTAATTTTTTCAATATAAATTTTATTTAGATTCTTTGATTATATATCAAAATGACTCATTATAATTTCCTTAATTTTACAATATTTTTAATTTTTAATACCTTGTTAATTGAAAATGCACCCCCAACCGATATAAGAAGTTTCGAACATTCCTTGAAAAATGGTTTGCCCTTGAAATCCATCTCACCTCACTAACTCATATGGAACTATTTGAGAACATATCTATTTAGTTGTGACACATTGAAGAGGTATTACACCTGGTCCAGCTGTGGGAGTAACTCTAACAAATATTCAAACTCTCCAACCTTGTACAATATTTGGTACACCCAAAAAAACGTAGGGACATATTTATACCCCAAATGAACATCTATAACCATTATCATCAAGAGGGGTTTGGGGAAACTTGTTCTCCATAATTAAACTCCAACGGGAATAAAATGAATAGATACAAAATATTTCTACCATGTCTGAGATTTATTCATTATTATGCACATCTTTTGAACTATATTTATCATTTCCTCCACCATCTCAATTGCAATAAGAAATGAATTTTGTATCTATATATAAAAAATTGTTACATGAATGGTCAATTTTACATATATTTTACTGTTATTATGTTGATTTTATGTTGATAAATATCATTAAAAATGGCCTCAAAAAATGGAAAATTATCCCCCAACTCTCACTCAATTCTAACATGCAAGGCTTCTATGATTCCTCTAAAACCAAGATGGTTCTCTAAGTTTGACTATCTGTATAGAGTGAAATTCAGAAGTTATCAATAATTGTTTCCTAAAATCAACCTAATTTTTTCCCATAATTTTTATATGAACCAAAAACTAATTGTCCAAAACAATCATTGAGCACACCCCGTAAAACTCGATGATCCCATAAACATATTCACTCATCAAATTATCAAATAAACAATACACATTAATATCAAGGAAGTGAGATGGTCGGCTAACCCGGTTTATAATCCCATTTACAACATCATGGACTCTCAATGTGTAGAGAAACCATGTTAGAAAATTCATTTCTATATGATCCAACTTCTATTTTAGTTCATTGAGAGGTTGATTTAGTATTATTGGTACATGGTGTTATGTTTTTACCATCTATAATGTGGTACCTTTAGAAAAATAAATAGATATAGTCCACCTCATATCATCCAACCAAAAAAAGTTCATAAGGGACACATATATAATTTTCCATCTTGGATTTAACCCTAGGGATATGGTATGGAACCCACTATTCACATTCTCACACAATTTAATAAGATACACTGTTTATACATAGAAAAGGGTGAAAATATCCACACCTTTAGAAAATATACCTAGTGTATATTATTGAAGTCCAATGTTGTAGAAAATAAATATTTAACTCTATCAATTGGGCCTCTCTAGCATTTTAAAGAAGTGGTGGAGTTAATACCATTAACTACAAATATTTTTTCCCTCTCTACTTCATCTGGTCCAGTTATAAGGATTCCATCTACAATAACAACTCCTCCAATAATGATGTGGATTTCTCGAAACATACATCTAAAAATATTTTTTCCTTAATTAACTTATCAACTATATAAATGAAATAGTCCTAAAAAACTCCATACAACATATCTATCTTACATTATGGTCCCTTAAATAAAATATGCAGTTACAACACTGGTGGTTTGAGAAAGAAACATTTGACTCACCCAAAAGATAATTTCACAACAACCTCAAGGAAAATACCAATACATCCAAAACCAAATGATGGGTCACATTGATCTACTCATGGAATCATTGGAGATCTATTCCAAATGAATCCATTTCCTAACTCTACCTCAATATCAATGTGATACCAAATCAATAAACCTCGTATAACAATATTTACTCAACACCCACCATGGGTAGTCTCAGTATAGAATCATTTATCAACCTATACGTCTGATCCTAAATCATTTTTTAATTTCTCAAGATCAATTTAAAGATGTTCTCTTTTCATTTTAAATATATCTAAGGGGATTCAATCTAATAAACATTAAAAAAACTTCTAGTATAATAAAAATATAATAAAATTGTGTACTTCGAGTACACTCATGTGTGTTTCTCAAGATATACTTTTTTTATAGTTATCATCCCCATGTAAACACTATGAACATGGATGAAATTACCTATAAAGTGAACCTATATAACATTGAATCAATATATATAGAGTCCATAATCTAACTATTCTCAAAAATAACATCTAGTATAATAGAAAAATTCTATATGCTACCCTCCATTGGTAAAATGGAAATGAGAATTTAATTGATAATGACTACTAAAAACTCGTTTAAGAAGGGTTGAATGATCCAATTCACAAGTCCATTAAAAAAAGAGGTCTTTTAACATAAAATAAAATAAAAAATTACTCATTTTTCTTGAAATGACATTTAAAATTTTTCTTCTTAATATTCTACTCATGTTACAAAAAAGTATGATTTTTAAACATGTGACCATACATTGAGAACCATCTCATGCTTTTAATCTAATCTGAGGGGTTTTTGATACATAGATAGGGGTATTTATTTTTGATATTAAATTGGTTTTAGAATACATATTCAATTCAGAGACATCATATCCCATCCACTATTTGGATGAATAACACTATTTATTCCTTAGGGGATACCCAAAGTCTAGTAAAACCCATCTCATAAACAACATCCAACTACATAAATCACTCATGGACCACATCAGAGGATATCCAATATGTCCCATATGATATCTGTTTGGTCCCTAGAAGAGAGTCACTGAAAAAATTAATCATAAACCATATAATAATTATAGAAATATATTTTTGGATAAGTTCAAAAAATTCAATCAGTACCAATATATTCCAAAATTATGAATATCGCAATGCAGCATGAGACACGATTACCTATAATAGAAGATAGGTTGCAACATACTTTTATTGATCCCTACTTATTCTTCCCATAGTTCATTCATGTAATTTATATGAAATACTATCCAATTCACTGATATATATCTAAATATCATATGCTTATAATTTATTTTGTGCATGCCCTCGATGCCAAGCCTATAACAAAAATGAGGTCATATGGTTTCATTAAAATAACTAGGATGTCCCGTGAGGATCTCTCTTTAATTAAGTCCAATTCATTCACCAATATTTAAGTAGAAATTCATGTTGATACTATATTATTTCAAATATACCTATATATTCTATGCTCAAATTCGAATCCTAGAAGGATCCAAATTGTATAATGTCTAGAGAGTTTCAAGTGACATCTGAGATCCTGGACATGTACTCTTTAATAGTCATGTCACCCAAACGAATCTCTAGATTCTTGTGAATATATAATGTGTTCAATGTATAAGGGTTTTACTTTACATGGAATAATCCTGGAAAATACTCTCTTTAAAGAGTATCATTATAATGAATCAGTGCGATCAAAATCCATTATTCTCGTTTAAAGTGATATGAACACTGGTTACTAGACCAAAAAACAGTTTAATTAAGTTTCTCATGAGACAAATAATATGAAACACCTAATCAATAAAATACTCAACTACTTGATGGTATGGATTACTACATTACATGACTTGTCTATATCGCTAAATCTCAATCAATGACCTGACCTAGTGTGTATTTTAATACTCTCCCACTAGTATAATTTTCAAATCCACTTGAAAATGGTATTATGTATGAAATGATAAAGGATGGAATATAATCTACTCACCACATGGGATCACTAATCTATTATCTCTAAGAAGGAACACCTCATGGAGGTGTCCCAACACTGAGGCCTCATCACTCAACTACTAATCATCATGACCCTATTCCAGTATACTAGCTCGCTTTCATCATGGATGCATCCTAAATGCTAGCATGTTGTACCATGGTCAGTAGAGGATATATAGGGATCATACTAAAAAAGGAAATGAGTATAAATGGAAATTTTATAAATGTTTCTTATATATTTTGTTTCCATATAGATGGTTCCTCAATATATCCTTTCAAATAGTTTCTGGTTAGAGTTATGTGTATGAAGACATCAGTTAATATTGAATTATTTGGTATCATCATCTTAGAGTCAACTAATGTAACTCTAACATTATTTCTATAACATAAAATAACATTCCTCACAACAAATCTATCCCAAAAAAATGTCTCCCCAGAAAAATAGAATTCATAAAACTCTACCACATCTTGAACCAATGTATCACCATCTAGGATAGAAGTAATTATACTGTATTGGCAGAATCTTATATCAAATAGATAAAGGGATTGTGATTAGAAATTATTAGGAATATCTAAAATTATTTCATAACATATCCTATAAAAACTACACACACACAAATCACTATACAGAATTTTGAGGATATATGTAAATTTTGAAACCACTATTATGTGATGAAATAAGAGAAACAACCTATACATAACCATTATTGTATAGTAAATATGACAATTAAAGAATATTGACTAAAATAAAGATCAAACAAAAGTAAATTATTTCATGAAAAATTAACTACATAGGGTAAATATGAGATACATTCTCATGATATAAATTTTTGACCACTATATGTAGTAAAATTATCTTGTTAAAAATAATCTCCACTTACTCCCCATCTACTAAAGTCATGAATACTATCTATCTTCTGAATGAAACAAGATTTTATGGTAAAATACTATGTAGGTTTCATTATATAAAACTGGATAATGATATTTGAAAAACATAATAGGAGAAATAATGAGAATATATTCATATAAAAATTGATGTAATTGGGGTAAGGAACACTAAATTAAATATTTTCATAAGGGAACATGAGTCAAAAGCAGAGGATTCAAAAAATTCATGGCCAGATTAGAGAGTTGATTTTATCGATACCTCCAAAAACAAGTGTTATCCTAATTCTAGTATAGAAGTGTTACCTCACTAGAAAATATTAGAGGAATAATTCCTCAATTGATGATTCCTCAATCAAGGGAGGGTAAAATAATGTACCAAACACATGTGAAACCTCGCAAAAAATTAATGTTGGTATCACTCCTTAATACATGATTCCATAGTTGAGGGAGAAGTGAGCCTATTGTTTGTCCTTTTCCTATCTGGAGCTCAATGATGGGGGGTTTACATTAAATATATAGATGAATTGTGCACCTTGTAGTGTTGGGGAGTGCCAACTCTAACTATATATATGATATGGGGGAACCATAACTTGGAGAGAACTCAAGAAACAGGGGACTACCGACCCCATCAATACTTTAATGGTCACACATGAACTGTATTATTAGATAAATATCACTAGTAGAGTAAAATAAATAATAAAAACTTGAATCATAAGTTACATTTAGAATCATAGTCCACCATCATGTCCCCCATAAAAAATCTAATCAGGAATAATAATGGGTACCATTCTATGTCCTAAAGAATGATGTAGTGGTAGAATAAGACATTAAGAAAAAAACATTGTCTGTTAATCATTGTATCACATCAAGTATTCCAATGCCACATTCTACCGGTGTCCTCATTCACTATATAGTGTTAAAATCCAAATATATGATATGTGTTATGAAACAAATTGTGTGTGGTATATCCCAATGTCATGGGATCAATATTCCGCATAAATTACTCAATTATCTGGGTAGTTTCACATTGTTTTTGGGGTCAGACAAATGTCTTGGGATATTCAACATGGTATCAAATCCCAATCATCAATATAAGGTATACTACAAAGATTTGTTTCTTCTTAAACACACTATATAGAACTGATCATTTTGTGGATAGAAAATTCTAGTGTTGTGGATCACTATGTGTCTACTATTTTCACTAATTGTGAAACATATCACCTATGAAATGAATGTAACTTTTTTTTAATTTTCAATGCATAGACAAAAGTCAGATTCTTGAAATTCTATATAAGAAAAAATCATCATCCATATCATCTTATGTCATCTACATACCCTGGTTCACAAAACCATTATTCTAGATTATCTCATAGAAAACATTAATCAACATCATACCTTTTTTGTATGAAAACCATAATTATGGAATCGAAAAGATTTTCGTCATAAAAAAATATATAATTTGAAATGATTTTGGTTCTTAGAAACAATCTAACTACCAATTAAATTAATACTATTCATAAATTATTGTGGTATAGAGGTGGAAATATATAAACACAAATTGGAATGATGATCTATTGTAAGGTTTGGGCTTGAAAAAAAAAATTCGATAGAGAATTAATGATAATTATCAGTATATATTAATCTAGATAAATATCATGAATAAAACATGTATAGTATAGAATGACTTTCACATATTTGATAAGAGATACCCATAATCATAATGAAGCAAAAAAGGGGACCAAAAAAAGTCTCAACCTCTTGAGAAGACCAATAATTGGTGAAGAACCCATTATCAATTGTTTTCATTAAAGAGTATATTTTTCTCATTTTCTATTCCACAATCCCTTATAATGACATAGTTTCTCTCATTGATTCTTCATTTTGTCAATTTTTGACGGTTTTTCCCAATAGTGTAATTTTATCTACCTCTCAATATCCATGGATTATGTGTAAAACCATGGAGATTTGATACTAAGGGGACTACATAATGTTTGAAATTTGGTTAATATTTATTTAATAAAATCTATTTATTATTTTTATTCATTTTAATTTTCTCATGATACTAAATCATCTTGAAAACCCATATGTATGAATTTTTTGTTTCTCATGGGATAAAAAATGCTCTCTTGATTCAAACATGGTATTTTTTTCTAACTGTACTCACCCATAAATAGGGAAAAATATTTCCAAAATTTTAAATTCATCAAGATTTATAAATTTAATATTTCAAATAAAAAAATTCCATGGTCCTATAAAACCCATTGAACCATGCCAACTCTGATGAAAAACTTAAATATTTATATATAGGTTCCAACATTCAAAAATTGAGACATTATAAAATTCCTCTTGTAGTGAAATATATGTTTTATTTATTACCTAATTTAATTTTATATAATTTTTAGTACTAGCATGAATGATATGAGAGTGTTTCATTTTTCATATTGATCACAACTCAATCCGTCATGTTTAATGATTTTTGTTCTCTTGTTCTCTAATTGTTGATATGGAGGAAAGTAGTGGATTAAATCTCATATAATTGAGATAAAAATTAGAGATGTGGTTTTTTTAGAGATACGTATCTTTGTATGAGAATTTTTTAAAAAATAAATACATATTAAATAATATAAAATGGTATTTATAGACCCATGTTAAAGAATAAATAATTTAACATTGGCCATTATTATTCTATTAATCCTTTAAAAACCCACTTATATTATTATCATCACTATTATTATTCTTATTACACAATAGGAAAAATGAATATTTACGACGAGCGATTTGCAACTGGATCCCGTCACAAAAGTTCTTTTGCAACGGGGCTCCATCACAAATCGGCCCTTGCCCAAAACGGCGTCGCAAATAGGTGTTTTTACAGCGGTCTCGTCGCAAAAAGTTTATTTGTGACATTATTTTTACCCCGTCGCAAATGAGTTCTCATTTATATATAAAATGGTATTTGCGTCGGGCCATCACAGATATATTAGTTGCAACAGGTCAGAATCCCGTCGCAAATGCGAAATTTAAAAAAATATTTGCGATGAAGGTATTTGCGACGAACCATCGCAAAAAGGATTTCCGGATGGGAATTCGTCCCGTCGCAAATGGTAAAGTTAAAAAAAACATTTACGCCGGGAAATCCCGTCGCAAATGTTCCTGTTGCAAAATTTTAAAAAATAAAAATAAAAATAAAATAATTATTACAAATTGTATAATATTATATAATAATAATAATAATATAAAAAAATTATATTTTTATAATATAAATAAAAAAATATATAAAATATAACTTTGAAATATTAATATAAAATAATAATAATATGAATATAAATAATATAATATAATATAATAATACGAATATTAATAATACAAAAAATTAATATATTATTATTATTATTAAACTATCTATATAATAATAATATTTGTATTGATAATATAAATAAATTATATTATTATAATATTATTAATAAAAAATATATATAATATAATTATGAAATATTAATATCAAAAAATAATAATAATATGAATATAAATAATATAATATTATATATTATGAAATATTAATATCAAAAAATAATAATAATAGTACTAATATTATTAATATAAAAAATTAATATAATAATATTATTATTAAAATAAACATACATATTTATGAAAAAATAATATTAATAATATTAATATTAATAAAATTATAAAATTATAAACTTCTCAATATTAACAATAAAAATAAAATATTAAAAATAATATTACTAAAATAAGCATACATTAAAAATAATACTAATAATTAATAATATATTAAAAATAATAATAATAAATTAAATCACGTAATATTCGTACCAATATGAAAGAGGAATTTTAAATAGTTAATATGACAATAAACTACGAACTCAAATGTTTATTACATCTAAAAAAATCAATGGGGGGTGGATAATCTGGAGGACCTGGAGGACCTAGAGGAGGTGGTGGAGGAAACTCCATCCGTAAACTATGAGTCAAACGACGCATAAACTCCATATACTCCTGATGTTGCTTCCCATATCGACGTCTCTCCTCATCCTGCTGCTGACGCATCTGCTCCTGCCAGCGACGCATCTCCTCATCGTGCTGCTGACGCGTCTGCTCCTGCCCCTAACGCAAATCCTCTATAAGATGACTCTGAGCACGCAGTTGCTCCTGATACTGTGAGGCAGAAGATGATGTCTCTCCATGAGCTCCTCTCGAGCTGGACGCCGACATCACAACAATACCATAATAAGCTGCAGGAGTCAAATGAGAGTTGATACCAACTACTCAGCCCTTTTCGAAGCCATATTAGGTCTCCTGCATCCATGTCGTCTCATCAAAATGGTGGGCACTAGTTTGATCACCTGTCTCGTCTTGACTCTCAACCTATGTCTGAGAGGTCGCAGCTTCATATGACTCCTTAAGATTCAATTAGAAAGTAAAATAATGAAAAGATTATATGCATTTAATTTGAAAACTGAAAAAAAATACTGACCACAATCTGATGCTGTCGGACACCTATAATCTCTCCAGTAGCCGGGTCAGTGTACATCTTCCAATTAACGCCATACACCGAAATACCAGGCTTCTCGACTTCCTATATGAATATAAAATAAACTGTTTTTATTTAATGTTTTATAAAATATTAAAAAAAGTACTTACCAGATGCTCTCTATGCACACTGAATGTACGACTACCAGCTCGATGCGTCATCTCTTTTCTCACCCGATTCTGTCGACCCAATGCATATCTCCTCTGAAACCCACCACCCAACCAGTGTGTACATAATCCATCCCAAACGTGAGATTAAATGTACTCTGGTCGGTGGGCTCTATAGGACTCATCAAATTATGTCACTCTGGCTTTCTTCACAGCCGTCTTTCACAAATTATGCAAATAATGATGGAAACAGTCACACATAGACACCACCCATGCCGCGTGGATAGTGGAAAGCATTCTCTCGTCGATGGGATACCATAAACCCTAATATAAATTCATTAATGAATTAAATTTCAAAATAAATAATATTTAATTACGTACCAGCCAATGATCGAACATGGAGGCATGCACATCAGCGGGAATCTGATCCCATGTGATCCAGGGATGAGAAAAATAATTGCGCAAGATAGAGCTCCCCTGTCCAATAGCTATATGCATAAAACTATGGAAAAATAAAAAATAATCAAACAATTAGAATATTAATAAATTATAATGAAAGATAACTAAAATAAACAGGTTACCATACCACCGCGTGTGCGCATCGAATCCAAGAGGTGGATGTCGCTCCATGATAGGATCTGGAATCATCATTCTAGAAAGACCATGCCCCTCCGAGTGCTCCCTATAGTGCCTACAGCCTGAGGGTCAGATGACTCAAAAACATCATCATCCATAGGTAGATCAGCCTCCAGCAACTGACGATACGTTTCCGAGTCCATCTGAAACATGAAATGATTGTTATTAGAAAATAGTTGAAAATAACTATTATGTAGAGATATATATTTTTTATGATTCTAACCATCATTTTACTGTGTCAATGTTCATCTTCATCATCATCATTATTGTTGTCAATGTCAATGTATTTATCTTCCTCATCAACATCATCAATTTCCATATTAGTTTCACTTTCATCATCTCTTGTCATTTCAAATTCAATTGTAACATCATTGACAACATCATCACCATCGACCCTTAATTGTGGGGTGTCATCCTCGATATTCATGTCTCTTTGTGAAAAAGACGTGTTTTGAGGAGTGTCCTGAAAAATTTCATTTCCTTGCACTTCAATCGAACCACATTCAGTTTGAGTAAACTGATTTTCTCGAGATTTAACTTTTATTACACTCCACCAATCATCCAACTCTTTTGCAGTAGCACAATATTTTGCATAATAAATTTTATGTTCCTAATATTCCAATAAAAATGGTTCATTTACTGGAAGACGAATTTTATGTTTAATATCAAAAATTCCAATAGTCAGATGAATACGCAAGCCTCTCTCAGTATCCGGCCATCGACATTTAAACATTGTTACATAATTTTGTCCCAAATAACACAGATCAATAATTTTTTCAAGCATGTCGTAAAAGTCAACTTAAATATCTCTATGATGTGATCCCTTCAAACAAACACCACTATTCATTGTTTTCTTTGATTCCCCATATGCACGTGTATGAAAGTGATAACCATTCACCACATATGCATTATAATATTTAACCATTTTCGATTGTGGTCTACTCAATATATGAAATCGACTATCAATCTTATCAGCATGTACAGATACCTGAAAATTTGAAAAACATTTATCACTATGACAAGTAATAAATTGATGTTATATGTAAAACCAAAAAATTAAGTATGTTACCAGATTTTGATACCAGTAGGAATTTTTTTTTTGCCGACGTTCTTCTAATCCAACTGCTGTAATTTGTGGAAATTGTTTCTTGACATGATCATCATATAACATACAAATACAATATGATTAATTTCCTATAACATAATCTATAGAATAAGGGATAAGAGCACTCACTGTACAATTGGTGACATTTCTTCACAATTGAGTAGAAAATATGTATGAGATCTATGATGTTCATCATCTGATAGCCATCTATTATGAACTCCACTGAAGCCAAGTTCAGGCTGAATGAAAACTGATAATTTATTGTCCATATCATCATCAGCATTCCCCTTGTTCTGGCCCATGCAGTTAAATTTTGAGAGATATTAAGAATCAAAATAATGAGAGCAGAATAAAGCAATTTCTTCTTGCAAATAAGCTTCAACAATTGAGCCTTCAACTGATGCTTTGTTACCGAATTTTTTTCTTCAATTTATGCATGCATCTCTCAAATGTGTACATCCATAGAAACTGAACCAGACCTCTACATTTTGCTTCATGTGGAAAAATTAATATCAAATGTTCCATTGAGTCATAGAAAGCCAGTAGAAAGATTTTTTCTAATTCGCATATAATTACAACAACAGCTTCTTCCTGTTTTCTTAGTGTATCATACTCTGTTGTCACCGCACACATGTCTTGGAAAAAATATGATATATCTTTTATTGAATACCAAATAATATAATTCATTGAACCTCTTAATCCAATAGCCATAATTCTTTCCATTATAACATGACAGTCATGACTTTTAAATCCGGTAATATGACCATGTTTAACACATCTGCCCAAGATGGAAGCATAGCCATATAGAAGTCTCAAATCAGCAATCCACTGGCAAAATAATAAGCGACTCTCTTTGGTCAGTGTATAAGATTATTTTGGCATCATTAATCTCTGTGATCTGACATTTTCAAACAATTCAAGTTCTGGTCGCCTGCAAATTTGGGAAAGATCTAATCATGCCTTTACATTATCTTTGGTTTTACCCGGTGTATCGAAAACTGTATGAAATAAATTACCAAAACAGTTCTTCTTAATATGCATGACATCCAACCTGTGTCGGACCAAAAAATCAGACCAATATGGCAGATTCCATAAAATGATCCGTTTTGTCCAATTGTGTTCATTCCCAAAACCATGAATTTTATGTTGGTTAATTGTCGGTCCAAAAGTGATGTAAGGTAATGAAAATACAACTGATTGTAACTCTGTACCTGAGATCATTTTTGGAGGTTCATCTCTTTCAATTCTGCCTTTTCTGAAATGAGATTTATTCCTCCGAAAAGGATGATCGATTGGAAGAAATCTGCGATGACAGTCAAAATA
The DNA here is from genome assembly GCA_963277665.1 of Viscum album. Classification (NCBI taxonomy): domain Eukaryota; kingdom Viridiplantae; phylum Streptophyta; class Magnoliopsida; order Santalales; family Viscaceae; genus Viscum; species Viscum album. Next base: position 1,061,990,006 of record OY728133.1, read on the forward strand.
GTAAGGTTTTTTTCCATTCACGAGCATAAATGCTTTGTTGTCTCCCATACAGTAAGGACCAGATTTTGGACCATGTGTACTCCAGCCAGATAACATACCATATGCCGGGAAGTCACTAATTTTCCACATCAAAGAAAATTTCATAAAAAAATTCTATTTCGCAGCGGCATCATATGTACCAACACCATGACTCCACAATAAATTTAACTCATCAATCAGTGGTTTCAAATAAACATCAATATTCTTTTTCGGATGTCCTGGGATTAATAATGTCAAAAAGATATAAGGATTTTTCATCAACATCCATGGAGGCAAATTGTACGGAGTTATAAAGATAGTCCAACAGGAATACTGACTACCAAAAGATCCAAATGGAAAAAAACCGTCTGTAGAAAGACCCAATCACACGTTTCGGGATTCTAAATAAAAATACGGATTCAATTGATCAAAATGATTCCATGAATCACCATCATATGGATTAATCGAGCTTTTAAAATTTGAAATATTGGTTTTGTGACATGACATCATTGTTGATCTATTCTGAGACCTAAATAAACACTGCAACCTGGGTGTAAGTGGGAAATATCTCAACTGTTTTACAGGAATCAATCCAGACTTCCCTGATTGAGCTTCTTTATACCTAGATTGTCCACATGTGGGACAACTATTTGATGACTCATTTTCACCATAATATAAGATGCGATCATTTGAACATGCATGGATCTTTAGATAACTATGTTCTAGATTACGAACGAGTCTTTTGCTCTCATAATAATTAGCAGGCAGCACATTTCCTTCAGGTAATAGTGCTTTAAGCAAAGAAAATATCTGATCAAAACAGTTATTTGACATTCCATTATCTGATTCAATAGCCATAAATTTTGAAACTGCTTCTAATTTGATTATCTTGCAACCAGGATATAATGAATCCTCAGCAGAGCTGAACAACTCAACAAATTCAGATGGTGCCAACTCGGGAGGTAAATCAACATCATCCTCAATTTCTGTTTGTTGAACGGATGACTCTATAACATCATGTACTAAATTCTGAAACCGTGATGGATCCGAAATCAAATTATTAGTATCTTTTCTGGAACTGCATTCACCGTGTTGATACCAAAAAATATAATCTGATTGAAAACCATAATGCAAGAGATGTTTCCTAACGATGTCAAATGTCTCAAACATTTTCAGAGCACATTTTTTACAAGGACACATAATTGTCCCTTCTGAAACAAATTCCAGGTTTGATGATGCAAATGATAAGAAATCTTCAACACCATCAACATATACAGGATTTAAACTAGAACCATTTACATTTCTGCACTGATTTATCCAAGAACGATCATCTAATAATGATTGATATCGATTTCCTTGTTCAATATTCATATATATGTTTCTACAAAATTTAAAACCATTACTATTGTTAAATAATTTGATATAAGAAACAATATCCTAAAAAAAGAAGATACATAATTACAGTTATTTATTAGTAATTGCCAATAATTATAGGCAACACAGTTAATTTGTAATCATCCCAACTAATTATTATTAATTTAGCAATACTTAGCAATACATGGCAAAATGAAATATGCTTGAATAATGAAATAAATGTTTGTAATCATCGTTGTGAAGATTATATTACAAATTATTCTGATTTATCTAACGGCTCATCTCATTTTAACTTTATCCCGACTGAAATTAGTTTGAAAAACATTCTCTGACATACGTGAGAGAACATTTTTCATACTGATTTCAGTGGGAGAAAGTAGCAATGATATGAGATGTTGAGCAAATAATAATCATCAATATTCTGGAAATTGTGCCAATTTATAACCATGTACTTGAATTTATTTGATTTTTGATTAATTTTATTAGTAATTATTACTAATTATTACAAATATCAATATTTCCAACATATTTTGCATTATTCTTAACATGTTCAAATCTTATAGAGTCGTCAATTTTCAGGTCATTCCCAATAAAATGTTTGTGTTAACCTTGTCCAATTTAAAATCTATAATTGTCCTTATATACTTGATCATCTCACAGGCAGTGTTGCAATAAGACGACACAAGTAATGAGAAAGAAATGACTTGGGTGGTCCTATTGCAATGCTACTTGCGAGCTGATCGACCAAGCAAGAACAATTATTGAGTTTACATTGGACACGGTTGATGCAAACTTTTTATTGGGCATGACCTGAAAATTGGCGACCCTTAAAGATTTGAACTATTAAGAGTAAAGCAAAACATGTTGAAAATATTGATAATTTTAATATTTTATAATTTTTTTATAATTTTAATAATATTAATATTTTTTATAAATATAAAACATATAATAATAAAATAATTATATTATAAGTATTATATAACTATTCATATTAGAGTAATATAATATTTTATATTATGTTACTATTTAGGTTACTATTTATGTTACTAATTATATTACTAATTATGTTACTAATTATGTTATTAATTAGAAATGTGAAGATATGCATATAGGTCGGGTAGTTAATCAATCAATGAATAGAAAAACAAATGCAATTGACTGCTCATCTACCTCAATTTTCTTTTCATTTTTGTGTTGAGGTTGACAGGAAACTACTACCTCCACATATAATATGTGATTTTACTATCAAAATTATAAACCTCCTCACCTCTATATTGGCGAAGAGGTTGATAATTTTGACAGTAAATGCAGATATTAGATGTCGAGGCAGAAGTTTCCTGTCAAGCCTCAACATACAAATGAAAAGAAAATTGAGGTAAATGAGCGGTCAATAACGTTTCCTAATTAAATCTAATTATTTCTTAATTAAATATAATTGTTTCCTAATTAAATATAATTGTTTCCTAATTAAATTTAATTGTTTCCTAATTATATATAATTGTTTCCTAATTAAATCTAATTGTTTAATAATTATTTTAATTGTTTATTAATTATTTTAATTGTTTCCTAATTATTTTAATTGTTTCCTAATTATTTCTAATCAATTAAATCTAATTATTTCCTAATTATTTGATAATTATTTTAATTAAATATAAATATGTCTTAATTATTTGATAAATATATATTTATTTCTAATTATTACCAAAACATCCCCTGGGAGTGTCGAACCAAGAGTGCAGCAAGGCCCGTCGTCGTGTACCAGGTTACCCCGAGTCAAACTCGAAACACCTTGTCAGAGTTTTCACTCCTAGGTACATCTGTGCTAGAGCCACCTCTACTTGTTCGTATCTAGACAAAGATTATTTGGTACAATCACATAAACTAATTATACTATATAGCTAAAAATTCTATTAAAAAAATAAAATTAACAATTAAAAATAAAATTAACAATTAAAAATAAAATTAACAATTAAAAATAATTTAACAATTAAAAAAATATAAATACCTTTAATAATATGCACCTTCTAACTCCTTTATACCTCTTCTTGAAAGAAAAAATTAGAACAAAAAAAATTCTGCTTAGAACTGAAAATGAGAGAGAGAAGAATCGAGATATGAATGTTATGGAAAAAAGGGATGGGGGTGTATATATAGGTTAGATTATTTACGACGGACGTATTTGCGATGGGAGACCATCGCAAATACTAGGTATTGCAATGGGATACCATCGCAAATGCCTTTGCCCGTATTAAATATAGGCGGCGGGTAAAAGGACTTTTGCGACGGGCCCGTCGCAAATAGCCACCATTAGCGACGGGCGGATATCCCCGTCGCAAATTTATATTTACCGCCGCCGGTATTGGCGATGGGACCCGTCGCAAATACCTTCGCCCGCATTAATTACGGGCGGTGGGTAAAAGGGTTGTTGCAATGGGCCCGTCGCAAATTATACACCATTAGCGACAGGCGGATATCCCCGTCGCAAATTAATATTTACCGTCGCCAGTATTTGCCACGGGCGGATATCCCCGTCGCAAATTCTTATTTACCGCTATCGGTATTTGCGACGTGTCCCATCCCAAATACCACTCGTTGGATTCTCTGTTGCGACTGGCAAATAGTCCCGTCACAAAAACGTATTTACCACCGCCGTGTACTTGCGATAGGTTGAAGTTGATGGTCGCAAATAGGCTTTACAGCGGCCGGTATTGGCGACGGGGTCCGTCGCAAATAATACCGGGAGAATATTTTTTTGCAACGGAAAAATTTCCCCGTCGTAAATACTATTTACCACCGCCGGGTACTTTCGACGGGTAGCCTTCTACCCGTTTCAAATAGCCTTCCCGCATTTTGGCGCACAAACTGCGCCATTGGAATTGCGACGAGACCTGTATTTCCATCACAAATAACTGACCATTTGTGACGGGAATATACTCCTGTCAGAAAAACTCTTTTCATCAGAGTTTTTGCGACAAGAATATGGCCCATCGCAAATACCTCGTCGCAATAATCATTTTTTCCCGTAGTGTTATCATCATCATCATCATTTTTTATTACTTTGTTCATAACTTGTGGATAAAATAAAAATTATTTCATGAATAAACAAATTAACACATATTTGAATGATACATAACAAATATTTCCCACAAAACCTGTTAACTTGGAATGTAATTATTTTTTTTCATTTTTTGAACCAAAATTACTAAATATTATTCATTGAATCCATTAATAAATACTTTATTTAATGATATTAAACATATATACTTATTCTAAAATAGAAATAGAAAAATAAACAATTAGTCAATAATAAATATTATTTATTACTAGATTAATTAAGGGGTAGAAAAATTCTAAACTCACAATCGAGACAAAATATAATTGATAAAAATCAAAATAAATATTTTTCTTTAATTTTGAAAAAATTATTGATTCATAGAGTTACTTTCAAGATTTAATATAATTCAGATCGATAGATTTCCAAAGTGTTGACCTTATAAGATTCTTCATATATATCATTATGTTAGTATTCTTAATGTCTTCCATCAAACTCAAGCAACATATAATGGAAAACATTTTGTATGAGTATAATTTCTCAATTATATCAACCATATAAAAAAACTGACTATGTAATATTTTCCCTTTTTATCTATATATCTTAATCAATCATTTAGCATTATTTTTTCATCAACCAATACAACTAATTTATATTTTATTTACAATCTATAATGAACTCATTAGAACATAATATCTATTTATTAAATATGATAGTTCTATTTAAATATATAGTTTAAATATACAAACTTTATTAAAAAATCTGGCAAAACATATATTGAATTATTCAATCATGAAATCTCATCCATGATTCAAAAAACGTATCCCGTATCTCTATGAGAATATTTCATCAATGTCTCATTAATATGTAAACATACTTGGCTCATGACATGCTTTAATAATTATCTCAAATAAAAGGATAATTACATACATCTACATAAATAAATATCTAGTTCCATTTAAATATATTGGATTACTACTACTGAATATATCTTTTTAAACTCTACTTATAAAGATTTCCATTTTTGAACATCATGAGATAAAGTCAAATTTAGTTATGATCATTAACACCAAATAGAAAACATATAATAAATTCCATTATAGAATGTTATCCTAATCATAGAAAATATATTTTAAAATATCCTCATGTAATCTCAATGTTCTCATCATAGTTGGGATCCACTATAACCATATCCATGTGGAGGAAGTTGAAAGATAATATAACATTAATGTTACCTATAGGAATAATAAATATGTGGGAATACATTTATTAATATTGACTACTTGGAATACATGGGAAATATAATGTAAAATGTAGTCATTTCTAGGACACCAACACCAAAAGGGATCAACTTGACCATAATCTGGCATCAAATGATTTTAAGCATGTTTGGTTTCATAATATTATCAGGCTTATATTGAGATAATGGAATAGTGAACAGTTTCACAATATTTTCCTCCTTGAAGAATGTTTTTACAATCACTACACATTTTCAAAAAAAACCCTAGGAGATAATGCTTTTTATTTATATACATGGTACATTAATGGTATATTTTCTCCATTAAAATTTCTTTAATTATTGTATTATCGAAATATAGGGTGGTGTGATATTTAAATCTAAAAAATAAAGAAGTATCCTTGATGATGTTTTTAATCGAACATTTTCTCTTTATCATTATTAATTGATACAATATCTTTGAATTGTAACAACATGTAAACAAGCATTCAGATACATCATTAACCTCATTATGGGTTTCCTTTTATAATTTTTTTATAGGGATGAGAAGATGTTGATATGATATCTACAATTTTGAGGCACTGATTTAATGGATTCTCAACATAAACGACTTTTTCCTGCAAGATACAAGATGTTTCAAGTTGTGTAACTAGGTTACACGACGTGTAAAAGTTTCTATATGAAAGTCATGAAAGGATTCATGTTGTGAAAGGTTATATTATGTGAATAGATATTACACATCGAGAGTTAATAAATGGATGGATTTTAATCTGAGATTATAGGATTTTTCTGTGAATCTATGTCTTTTTAAGTTATAATTCATATTGTAAGGTAACACATTGTGTAACACCCAGCGTATATTTTTTAAAATAGGAGTCTGACTATTTTTATTTTGGTATATTCTATATACATCATTTCCCTCAAACCAGGGTAATTCCACAAAAGATTTTTCAAGACCGTGCTACTTCTAGTTCGATGTTTTTAGTGTTTGATCTTTGTTTCTGTTGTGATTCAATTATCTGGGAAGAAGAACTTTTTGTTTCTCATTTCAATTTATCATGGTAGAGCCCTTCGATTTTGTTATATGATCCATTGATCTAATTTTTTTATTCTTTTCTTTATCCATGATCTATTATGTGATATCATATCTGAGATCTTTCCTTTATTGGATGTGGTGTGATGGGTGTTCTTTCTTGAGGTATGTGGGATTTACTCTTCTCCACTGACCCTCTTTCTCCATTGAATCATTCCTAAATATGTGGAATAGATTCTAGTGTCTCCCTTTCCAATTTGGGTTTCTTCATCATTGGATCAAGATACAAGTGTGTGCGACCTAAGTATTTAGGCAGTTAGTTTTGCCTCTAGCCTATGTTGGATAAACAATATTGGTCTACTTTTACAAATCGGTTTATAAAAAAATTTGTATGCAATTGGAATTATTTTTTCTATATGTTGGAAGGAGATCTTGAATAAAAGTCCGTTTTACTTGGTTTCTGATAAATGGAATGAAAATTTGTATTTTCAAAGAATTGAATTATTTTTTATAAAGATTCATGTATGGTTACACTATTAAATGTTGAGTTTCAAAAATTGTTACGAAATGGTTTTAAAAACATTATGATGACTATAAAATCAATCACATGGGTTATCTTAGGTATGAGCGGTCTGTTTCCCGGCCTATTTCATTCCTTAGTAATGTGATGCATGTGATTCTATTATTGTTTAGTATTTCTTAGATTTGTTATATTCTCCATGATATTCATGTTGATGTTGGTGAAATATGATATAAAAAATGTGATTTGAAATTGATATATCTGCTATTTTTTAGAAATGTTGTAAAGAATAATATATGACATGTTTTCTAGGGAAATAATTTATTTTTTAAAATTCCATTTTTTATATAAAATGATAATATGTGAATTGTTATACAAATACATGATATGGAACACATGGGTAGGATCCTATTGAGCTGGTTAGCTCACACCATTCACACCTCTTCAGTGGTGTTCTAACCAATATATGTCTTCCGATGTAGGTAATGGAATGGTTCCAAAATGAGGTGGTGAGGTTTCATGTCCTCTCAGTTAGTTAGTTGGTGGTGAGGTGATGGGAGTTTTTCCATGCCATCATAAGGAGTAGCTGTTTTGTTTTAGCCCTTTATAGATAAAATTTTCTCTTGGTGTATTTAATCTACCTTTACGATCAGTAATTCCCCATTCTTTTATATAGTTAGGGAAAATATTTATTTATCTATATAATATTTCTTCTCAATAAATATATGTATATTCCATGTGTCTTTTCATTTTTGGAGATATTTTTTCATTCAATTTTTTGTTAGATTCCCAGGTGTTTATCGCTAGCCTGTGTACATCGGTAACGCCCTTCAGGTATTTGGTGGATTAGTCCAGGTACCAGGTTTGAGAGTAACCCAAGTCGATTCATTAAAATCTGGTATTAGATGTGTTATATCCTCAAGGGTCCTAGACTTGGGATGTTAGTTAGACTAGAGATAGGATTTTTAGAAAATAATAGGTTTTTGTGATAAGTTTCTGGAAAGTTATTATATTTATGATAGTAATGTTTTCATGGGACGTTGGGATATTAATCAAAATTGTATGGTTTTATTTTGAATATCAATTTCTACTTATGTGTTTTTTGGTTTAAACAGATATTTTCTTTCTTTTGTCTGATCATTCTTCTACTTTGGTGTGCATCAGTATGCCTCTGACACATCTTTACGAGTTCGTATGGAGGGTGAAGCTATTTCTCCCCATGGGAATCCACCAGCAGACCAAATATAATTTAAAAAATAATATGAGAATATTGGAACAAATGAACCTAAAAAATCAGTGTAATATAAAGGGATTGTTAATAAAAATATTTTACTTCCTGGAGACACCTAAGAATATTCAGGAGAAATGTGTAGTGTACAAGCATGTGGGTTCTTGTATGTGATGGTAGGATTAAATTGTTCAGGTAGATAGAGACATGGACTTTTATCGGAAGGGTTTCAAAACAATGTCCTTGTAGTATTTTTTCTTAGAGTCCCTGATGTTTTAAAATCATTGGAGTTTCTCCCCTTACAATAAGGAGTTCTTTTGAAATTAGCATACAAAAATCAGTTTTCAGATCTTGTTCATTTATCTATGTACATGTTAAATAATTACTAACTAAAGTCTTAGAAGTCCCGACTAGGTTTGAGACATGATACTAGGTAATAATTATTTATGTTGAACCATTATCCCTATGAGGATATGGTAGATAGATATATGATGGAAGATATGGATAATGAGGGTAAGTTTAGTTTTTTCACCCCTTCGTTTCCATCTAGTGGCAGTTTCAGTGGCATGCATTTGTAAAAGGGGACGTGGAAGGATCATTGCTAGGACAGTGGAGGTGGGTCTCACTAGCAATCCTCCTTCGCACCATCTGTTATAGCTAGCAGTTTGCCTCTAACATTATATCATTTTGTAATGGTAGGACTTGCCAAGAAATTGTGATATATGCATACAAATGCATGCAATGGTTGGGGATGCATTGTTATTTTCATCACTTCTTTCAAGATATGACTCTACCTTTTTATGGTCAAGTATTATCAGTTCTACAGGCTGCTATAGTGTATTGAAAAACTTCAAAGACTTTAGAGATCTGACTATAAGACTCAGGAGTGATGCACTTTCAATCAGTTGATGAGTGTCTAGAGAAAGTTGATTCAGGTCCAGCAATAGTGAGAGTTAATATCCATATAGTATATTCTATATAAATTTCTTTATTTTATATTTTTGGATCCAAGTCATTTATATCTAAAAATTTTAATTATAATATTAAATGTTAAACAAAACTTATGCCTCTATAATATCTTTAGTGACAGCACTTGGTAGGAGTAAAGAGAAAGGGTTTCGATTTCTTTCTTATTGATTAACGTTTGCTGATACCGAGATGGTCTAGGATTTTATCATTATTGATCTCAAAATATTTGAATTCATCATTGGTATGGATTATATTTTCAATCAGCGATTTGAGGTTGATTATTATTATTTTCATGTTTCATTTTTTATTATGGATGGGAGATATCGTGTTTTTATAGAGAGAGAGACTTGAGGCCTTTCCATGTAGGGCCTTCCGGCCAAGCGCTCTAGAGTTTTTTTTCCTATTGTTTCATTTGATCCCCATGAATTGTCTCCTTTTTGTGATCCTCCAGTTGTAGTTCAAAACATTTTATACTTTTTCCAAGATGTTTTATATGGTATTTGTTGAGAGAGACTGAGAGAGAGAAAGAAAGAGGAGTAGATTTTATAATTAACCCAGTGCTAGGTACATAGATGATATAAAAACCATCCTATTGTATAAAATAAATAAAACAGAAAGATATGAATATTCAAAAGGATAAACTATTTTAAAATGGGTTATCACTATTATTTCACCTTGTTTAACCCCTTTTCTCTTTTCAAATAAACAATATGACATACTTCGTTTGTGTGTGGAGTAATAGAAGTTGAGCCAAGAAATAGCTGAGAATAAATATCCTTTGATTCATGTTGATGATTTTTTTATAAGATAAAGATGGAAAATTGGTTTTTAATTATTGATCTTTAGTTAGGTTATCTTTAACTCAGAGTTTGGGAGAATTATATACTAATGAAGATATTCAAGAGAAGGTATAGCCATTATGAATATCTTATGATGCCTTTTTGTCTAAACAATGATCTTGATGTTTTTATGGATTTGATGAATCAAATATTCTATAAATATATTGAAACTATGGTGATACTGTTTGGGAATGACATGATGGTTTATTCAAAATCCAAGCGTGAGCATGAGCACAAGTTGAGTTAGGTTTTGGAAATTTTGAAAAGACAATATTTGTATGGAATTCATTTTAAATGAAGATTATAGACTCAAGAATTTATGTTACTAGGGAAGAATAATCCTGAACATGACTTATCAATTGTTCCAAAGAAGGTTAAGGTTGTTATTTGATGGATGGAATCACAAAATGTCATTGAGATATAAAGATTCCTTGGTATTGATGGATACTACCGACTATTTGATTACAATTTATTCAAGTTGGTTTCAGCTTTGAATAGTTTTACCAAGAATAATATGAAATTAACATAGAATTTGAAGTTCTAGTCTTATTATTATGATCATAAATGAATTTTTACTAGATCTCCTATTCTAAATGTACATGAGATCAGTAAGGGGTATGTGGTGATCTATGATACTTTTAGTACTGGTTTGGGATGTATGATTATTTAGGATAACCATGTGGTGTTTTAGAGATCTATTAATCCTTGACATCATGAGAATAATTTTACTACTCCTGATTTAGATGTTTTTTTAGTTATGTATGCACTTAAATGTTGGCAGCACTATCATTTTTGGGAAAGGAATAAAACATTTTCTAATTGTAATAAATTGTGTAATTTCATTCCTAAAAACATGTTTCTCAAATTGAAATAATGGGTTAAAATAACATAAAATGTTTGAATTCAATATCACCTACAACCCATGGAAGGGAAATGTCAATACAGACTACCTTATCAGGAATGTACAACCACATGATATTCCGGAATAAATGGAGTGGAACCTTATGAGTATTTTCACAATGTTTCTCTTGGATGATCAAGAAGATGTTTCAGGAATGGTTCATACTAGTTTTTAGTTATCATCAACTCCCCTAGAGTATATTTTTCAAAGTCATCAATAGGATTATAATTTGAAAAAATTTCTTTAAATTCCTTATGGTGGGGAGACTATTTTTGATTGGTCTTTTTTCAAATAGAACGATCCACTTTCGGAAGTGGGAGGTCATCCCAGTATATATGAGTATTTTTTTATTTTTTATTGTCAAATATCCTTGTGTAGTTTTCATAAATTAACTATAATTATTTATTATGACATGAGACAATGTTTCTGGTTGTTGGGTATGAAGCGTGTCATTACAGATTATGTGTCCCATTTTTACATCTGCCAATGGATAAAAGTTGCACACTTGAAACCCACTGGTTTTCTTCTTCCTCTTATATTTTTTTCAGTAAATGGGACTAAGGGTCCTTATATTTTGTTATTGTATATATATGGAATCCACAAGGAAGGAATAAGTTAATAGTGGTTGTTTATCAAATGAAAAAGTGTGGACATTTCATTCCAATCAATCATACCACTAAGGTGGAAAATATGGGTAGGTTGTATGTGTAGAGGATTGTGAAGTTACATGGGAGTCCTTCTATAATTGTTTTGGGTTGTGATCCTTGTATTACCTCAAGGCAATATAGGTGTCTCTAAGATGGAATGGGAACTTAGTTTAGGTTGAGCATAACTAACCAAAAATAGAGAGACGGTCATACAGAGCGAGTAATTAGGATCCTAGAAGATATTATTTGTTACTATGTCTTGGGTTTTAATGTATCATAGGATAGTCATCTAGGACTGGTTGAGTTTTCTTGGTAAAACAATATCATTTGTCTACCATAATAGAACCCTATGAGTCTTTTTTATAGGCACTTATGTATATAGACTCTTTGTTGGGATGAGGTGGATGAGGTATATTTTGTTTGACAATGTTTGGTTCGGGATATCTTCCCAACCATTCAGTATGTAAATCAACATCTTGATGTATCCTAGGGTCGATAGAAATCATAAGAATATTGGTGATATCATCCTCTAGTGTTTTCCAATCTTGATTGGGTCTTCATGAAAGTTATTCTTTAGTTGGGTCACCGTTATCTTGGAAAAAAGAAAAAGTTGGCTTCGAGATATGTTATACAATTTGAGGTCACTAAGAAAATCAAACCGGTTTCTTTATCAGTTTAAAATTTTATTTCAGTTGATATTCATTAATGATGTTTTCCACATGTAACATATCTATAAGTAACATCTTTATCTCAGTCACGTTCTATGTTTTGAAGAAATTGGGTTAGAGTGAGATGTTGCAATTTTGGAGAAACCAGTTGCAATCGTTGAATCTCAAGAGGATGTATTTTATGGTATGTCGATTTTGATGGACAATGTCCAATGGAAGAATATATTAGATTCTCATGAGACATGATAATGTGATTCATTGATGATGGTGTGTTGTTCTTATCTTTTTCCAGGGATTACATCTTCCACTTGACATCCCGAGGACAAAATGAATTTATAGTTGGGAGTTTATAACATCCCTTTACTAGATTATTAGGTAAATCATTAAACTTGTCATGGTATTTATTTTATCATTGTATGTATTGGTATGAGAATGAGTTTTTAGGATACCTGTAATGGATATTTCATATATTTTATAGACTCTCATCCTTAATAGGATTATTTTCTGTAGTTTTCAAGTAGATTAATGCGGTGTATCTAGGTTACATGATGTGTAATGGTTTATATATGCATGTTTTGAAAGGCTTCATCTTGTGAAAGGTTGCATGATTTTAAGAGATTATATATGTCGTGAGTTAATAAAAGTTATGATTTTAATCCATGGTGATGGGTTTCTGGATATATATGAAGCTTTGGTAGTTACATGTTGTGTAATTTGGTTACACGCCATGTAATTCCATATATAAAGTTTTGAAAACATTCGTGAAGCTATTTTTCTCTCTATTCATTCTCTAAATTTCATTTCCCTAGACCCAAGAAAATTCCTTTGTGATTTTGGGAGACTCCTCTACTTCCAGATCGATATGTTCGGTGATCAATCTCAATTGCAGTTGTTGTGAGTTTCTTTGGGTAAGTACCCATTCGTTTTTTTAATTTATATTAATTAGGGTTACACCCTTTTGTTTTGTTATGAAATCCATTGATCTAATTTTTTAATTATTCTTGTCTTTTTCTTGGATGTGTTGTGTGAGCTTGTTCCGGAAGCCGTTCCTTTGTTGGTTATGGGGCGGAGGGTGTTCCTTTTTAAGTAAATTGTTATTTCTTCTTCTCTACTGACCCCATTACCTAATTGAATCAATCCTAAGATATGTTTTTTGGATTAGAGGATATCTATTAGAGTTTTTGGGTTTCATCATTGGTGGACCATGTTTCTAGTGTGCGCTACCTATGTTTTTAGGTAGTTGGTTTTGTCTTAAGAATGTGGTTGATACACAAAATTTTTCCATTTTTATAAGTTGTTTTATAAATAAGAATTTTTTGAAATTTGAATGATATTTTGTGTGTGTTGGAATGATATTTTTAGTAAAAGTGGATTTTCCTCAGTTTTTAAAATTTGGGAAGAGAAGGGTTATTTTTAAAACATTGACTGATTTTTGAAAAGGAAGTGATTGTGGTTAGACCACTAAATGTTAGATTAAATATATGGTTTTAATATGGTTTTAAAAGCACTAAAATTATTATTAAAATGGGTCACATATGTTACTTTGGGAATGAGAAGTCTGCTGCCTAACCAAATGTATTCCTTAGTGTTGTGATGCCTATGTTATTAATGTAGTTTTTTATTTCCTGGATATGTGGTTTTTTCCATGATATTCATGTTGATTCATGTGAAATATGATATAGAAATTTTTCATTTAAATTTATATACCTATTTCTATTTTACAACTATGATAAATATGAAATGATTACCATGTTTTCTAAAAATCTTCTTTACTACCCATCATGCCTTGTTTTATTTAAAAGGAGCACATAAGAATTTTTATATATATACTTGTTATTGAATCCTAGGTGGTATCCTATTGAGCCAGTTAGCACACACCATTTTCACCTCTTTGATGGTGTGAATACCTATATATGGGTTACAATACAGGAAAACGCCAGGTTTCGTATTGAGGAAATAAGGTTTCTTCTCAGCTGAATTGGGTAGCTGGTGGTGAGGTTGTGGGAGTTCGTGTAACCCATCATATGGAGAAGCTATTTGGTTTTGGTCCTTTTTTAGTGGGACATGTATCTTATATTTTTTTGGATACGTTTACAGTTTTTGGTTCCACAATAATTATCTAAATGTTCGGTTAAGGAATTAAAAATTCCATATAAAGGTAGGGTAGAAAAACTTATAAAATTAAGAGTTGAAATAAATTACAAAAATTAATAAGTATTGTTTTTATAATGGATATTCGAAATATTTCTAGAATAAGGCCTTATGTTTCCTCCCCACATCAAGGATTTTGAGGGTATTATTTCCACATTAGTTTTAATATATATTTTAGTATGAAATAAGATTAATATAAATCTATTTATTATAATAGGAACCAGGAACAAAATAGAAGGCCAATGGTTTTATCCGTGAACCATGAACCCACACTGGTCAAAGAGATCCTAATGGAAAAATGATTAATATAGTGGTGAAGAAAAACCATAGATGAAGAAAAATAATTTACAAAGCAAAAAATTATATCTATAAGTGATTTAAATGAACATGAAATTCAGAGATATAGAAAGGGGGATATGGTATAATTGCAAGATCCTTTGTGAATTTATAAAAATGGTTAAATTGGATTAAGGATAAATTGATATTGAGAAAAGGGAAAAAATTCATTGAATCCATGATCACTATTAATGATTGATATTTGAAGAATCATTATGAAAAATCAAAAAACACATTATTAATTGATTCAAAATAATATAGTCATTCTACATGATTTTGGATATTCATGGGAGAGTTACAAGACCTTTTATTTCAATATTTACAAGCTTGATAGTTTTTATAAATCATTATAAATTTATTTCAAATCATAGAAGATCTTGGAGACTTTATTATTTATATTTTGACCATAATGAATGAAATCATTGACTGTATAGTTGGATGAATTATTGGAAATAATTAAAATAAATAAAAATTAATATATTTAATATATAAACACTAAAAACATCCCTTATTTATTCATGATGTGAAATTAGAATCAAAATATCAAAAACATCATCCATGATATCATTCAAATAATGGAAATCGATTCATTATGTGAATTAGTGTTACAAAATAAAAACATTATCTATTGAACTATGCAAACCATTTTTGGGGTGTATTTATATGCCTATTGATTCATTTGGGTGTGACTAATGTTTCATTATGTGAGATACATAATCATGATGTTAAAAATCATAAATCTTATTTTTTGAACAATCAAACCACTTTTAACTCTTCTATTTGGAATCACAACTTAATATTAGTACATATAATCATACTCGTTTATATATACTCATAAAAATGATAAAAACAAATTCTTTGATTCTAATAATTAAAAATATCACATGATCACAAATATTCCCATTATTTTATTCATAAATTATAATTAATGAAAAAAATAAATGATAACACATAAAAAGGAGTTGAAGATGAATGAGGATGAGAGAAGGGAAAAATTAATGGATGTGATTTCTAAATACCCATTTCCATGATATAATCAGTCCCTCCATTGGAGTAATGCACTTATTTATTTAGATTCCACAATTTTTAATACATAAAAACATTTATCCCTTAAATTGAATCCATTTAACAATATGTTCCACTATTAACTATTAATTAAAATTTGATTTTGTAAATTTGAACATGATGTGTTTTTAAAAGAAAATGATTTTCAGATATAATAAAAATTTAGAAAAATGTAAAACACAGATTAAAAACATAGAAAAAAATTATAATCATTCCACTACAATCTCAACATTAATAAATTTATGATGTTCTAAATCCACAGTTTTTAGGGACATTATCTAATTAATGATCTTTTAAAATATACTTGATTATTATATCACCTTATTGAATGTAATCGAACCAAAATTGGTTTGGTATATTAAATTTTTTTATTTTTTATATACTAGTAAGGATTTATATAGATTCTTTTATCATTAGAATAGTCATGTTTAATAAGAACAAGAAGAAATGTTATCCTAAAAACTAAGATAGTTTTTTTCATCTAGAGAATATGACTACAACTAATCCCCATGAGTACATATATCAATTTGGATACAAAAATAACAACATTATTTTACTTCTTATTACTCCATGAGATTATTTAATCTTCAAGGAGGTGATAAGTATGACTTTTACATTTCGAATCTAGTTGTGATTTCATACAATAATCATCAGAAAAATAAAGACTAAAATTAGTTTCTTCATATTAAAATAACCCATGATATTAGAAACCAGTTACAAATAAAAAAACCCATTCAGTTATTTGATGTGATATTATTTTAGACATGAATGGAGAAAACCTCAAAGAAAAACAATAGATATTACTTATGGTTGTGTCATAATATGGTAAATTATACTAAGAATCATACAACTATAATTCATTTTTTAATTGGTTTAGTAGATTAATCCAAAATTATTATAAAATATATACCAATAAATTCTATACTATACATATCATGATTCATATGAAAATTATTTATAAGTCCATTAGTGTATTTTATTTGGATCATAAATTTTTCCTCCTTTTCTTGATTGATTTGAAAACCATGAATGTATTTTATCTCTCCCATTACAGTCATTGAAAATTGTTTCCACATAATATTTGGGCATTCAATAAAAATTTATTAAATTTTTTATCCATATATTACAACATCAATATAAATTTGAATGATTATAAGATTATTTCAAATTATTTTTTCAAAAAATAATAAAGTATCTTTCCCCATTGTAATATCATTTGATGAAAAAAATGAGTTAATCATTCATAACAAGACTAGGGGATTTTCGTTAACTATATAAAACATTGGTGAAATTGAAAATATAGTTGGGAAATTTTCTTCTTTCAAATGAGTGTATTTTTTGGAAAAAATATTTTTAGAGATAAAACAAGGTAGAAAAGAACTATTAAAATGTATTTAAAGATGTTTTAAATTTATAGGCTGTATAATTCCTGAAATATTCATTTATATTCCCAAAAAATAAATTATGGTGATTTATTCATCGTAATTAATGTTTTTTTCTTGATTATAGTCATTATCTATTATTCTATATTTATTACTTGTGTAGCTGCCTTTCTAATCTCATTTATTTCCATGATCCAAATTTCATTAAAATAACAGGATGATCTATAGGTATTTAAAAAAGATTCAATAAATAATTGTATGTAAATGATTTAACTAATCTTGTATATAATTAACCTAATATTCAACATTAATTAAATCATAAATCATTTTAGCTTATATAAAATTTAGAAAAAATTAATTCAAAACTTCTTTTATGTCATATCATCTAGTGTGAGTGTCATGTAGAAAACCTCTGATATTATTTAACAAGGTATGTTCTTTATTTTTTTTTCAATTATTTCTGTAATAGACTTGAAATAACATCATTGATCGGCCCTTTAATAGAATGTGGTTTATTAGAAGTCAAAGGTTCAATATTACCCATATCATCACATTAACATTATTTTTTGGATAATTTAAAATTATCTGGTTATTAATGGATTTTTAAATGTTTGTGTTTCTTTTATTAATGAAATTATAATATTTATTAGACGTTAATGTCCTAATAATTATCCGTCCATTTTGTTTTGGAACAAATTTCCCTACCTTGTTTTTTTTGTGTTAATTATATAGCATTTACATCCAATGACTTTGAAAAAAGGAAAATTCCAAATTTTATTTCTCAAATGTTCATAATAGTTCTACATGAGGATGCGACTATTGATAACAAGTTTTCATATAACAAATAGTTATATAAATTATTTGAAAATAATTATTTTTTTAGTTTGAAACCGTTTTATAAGGATCTTGAAATTTCATAATAATTTCAATCCCTTCTTTCAACAAACCCATATTATTATGGTTTTGTAGGAGTATAAAAATATATTTTAAACAACCATATGAAGAAAAAATATCGTAGAAAACATTATTTGAAAACACTCTCCCTTGAACACTTCTGTTTGAAATTATGTTATTCCCCTTTGATTTTCGACCTTCTTGGTGAATCTAATGATGATTTTCCAGGCTTCATTTTTCTTTTCAAATAAAAACACAAAACTATATCAGGTATAATCATTTAAATTTACAAAATATTATGATTTTACATCATTAATTTCAACTATAGATAGTAAAAAAAGATAACAGTCTCCATGATCATGATATTTAGATGAAAACACAGATTTTTATTGTTTAAAATAGTTTTTTTATTTTATACCTTGTATTGATGCTCAAAAAAAACATTACTCTAGAAATGTAATTTTTATTAATCTCATGTCATTTGATATAGATTGATAATAATGCATGTTTCTATCCTAGAATTATATGGAATCTATTCAAAATCAAAGGTCACTCACTTGAATAGAAAAAAAATTACAATTTGACCAAAGATATATAATAAATTAATAAAACAAATATTTTCAAAAAAAATATGTACAAAACTTTCCCTATTTGATTATATCCATTTTTATAATGGTTTTGAAAATTTATTTCAAAAAAATTACATAATACTTTTAATATACATAGAATATAGTTTTCTAATCCATCTAGTAGTAAATCATCATTTAAAACATGGAATTGGAAAACCGGATTGTAATGATACCAATGATTTTACTTCATAAATTTCCACCTACTTTAATTTACACTCAATTGAGTTTCTAATGATGAATAAAATCAGATTGTTCAACACACAATTGTAAATATAATAAACTATCCTCTATCCACATATCATTATTTGATATAATATTTAGGCATATATCCTGAAACATATGAAATTATTTGTTTTAGAATTTAGATTTTAGGTCATGATATTGTAACACCCCAACCCTAATAACTCATAGCCAGTAGTTTTTTGACTATATTATAACTAGATATGTGGGATCAAATCATGAGGGATATAATATATAGTAGTATTGGGAGACTAAATACATGATTGAATCGTAAATTTCATGTGAAAAAATAAAATAAAGCATAGTGTTTTCCTTTAGAATATTATTATTCTCTCAAGTATGCCATTTCAGATCAATCATCATACACTTCTTTGAATCGTATGTATTGGAAATAAAATAAAACAATAATATTAGATGATCAGTAATGGTATTTATAAAAATGAATCTGTCATAAAATAAAAAAATAACGAATAATATAGTTGGAATTAATTATGATCAAATAATTCTTTATAAAAAATAACATGATAGTAATAACTATAAATGGATAAAACAACCTTTCAAATAATAAAGTTGACTCCAATAAATTATTTAAGAATTATTGAATTTAGTATTTCATGCAACTTAATCATACGACTAATACCTAATAAAAATTAATATTAAATTAATGTGTAAGTCCTGACTTAAATACGCAACCTATTTTGACATGGAAAACCTAATCACAAATTAAGGGCTTATATAATTCCAAGCTTCACCCATCACATAATAATCCCAATTCATCCATCATAGTAATAGATAATACTACTTAATCTATATTCCTTAATAATTAATACCAATCTGAATATGAAGGACTATCACATAGAATTGAAATACAATCTGTAGTAAAAATAATTAATAGACATATATAGTGAGGTTTTTTATTTTAATATTATATTATATAATCATTACAGTATAATATTAAAAAATTGTAGTATTAATATATAAAATTACATTTAGAATAACACTGTAACGTATTTGGATGAAAATAACCTTTCCATATTAATATTTTTTTAGAACAACAAATTTATTAAATATTTGGAAAAATATTATTATTTGCAAAAAATATGAATAATTTAAAGGATGCATAAAATAAAATATTATACATGATGGTGGGGAAATTTATACATGTGGTGTATGATAAAACATATATTTTATACTCACCTTCAGCAAAAAGTGCCGCATTTTTAAAAAGAGTTGAAAATTAAGTGCTAAATTTTGTATAGAAACTAAGACATGGGTAAATTTGCATTAATCAATATTTGGATGATAGTAAAAAAGAATTATTTAAAACATTTTAAATAAAAAATATAAATTTAAGATAAATTTTTCTTACCAAGTAGAAATTCAATATCATTTTTCACTAAAAAAATCATTCAAACATTTCAATAAATAGAGATAGAATAAATATAAGAAAATATATACTTTTATTAAAAATCAGAGTGTAATAAAATCGATTGGACTAAATATATAATTATAACATAATTCTCCCCTTATAAACTGAATTATAAATAATTCAAAAAAATTATGAGATTTTCACTTAAACACTTAACTAAGTTCAGACTTTCATCATTAGTAATATTATCATCTCATATAAAATTTTTAAATGAATTAAAATTATATATAATAACAATATAAATAATTTTAATATATTATATAATCCACAAATAAATTTAAATATCCTTATATAAATAATTCTTTATTAAATTCATTATTTCCAAGTGTTTTATGTTTCATTCTTCATATAAGTTTCTCATTGGTAGTTTTGGTCCTTGAATCATTCTCATGGTCCAATATTATATTTTATTTTATCAATGACATAAATTTTATACATGTTAATTAAAAATATATATTTAATTATCCTTTATAGGATGATATGATGAATGAATCACATTGCTTTATGGATATAGTAGTCCACTTGTAAACACGAGCGATATTATCATTTTTTAAAAGTAGAAGGGTAGAAAAAATTATATATTATATTTATAAAAACAGAATTATTGAAATATTATAATATAAATTAATTATTTTTATATATACACACATCAAAGTAGTTTGGTGATGAAAAACTAATTACACTGCAATGTGGAAGTTATATATCGTACATATAAACAAGGAATGTTTTCATATTTCATATAATGAAAAGAAGAAAAATATGGTTGGTTCTGCTATCCTAATAAAATTTCGTTATATTTAAGATACTTGTGTTATTATATAATAATTATTATTCTATAATTTATGGTGTTATGATGGGAAATAAAATGAAAATTAGTAGTTACATGTTATAAATCTACTTTAAAATACCCCATTGTCTTACACATTATGCCTTATATGATTGTAATTTGGTGGCACCCAAACCTATTTGAGGCATGTAGAAATATAGATATGTTATTTAAGTAGGTCCTGGATTATCTACATGGATCATGAAATGAGATTAAGAAATGATTTTTGGGGTCCTTCTATAAGTGAGCGGAAGGGAACCATGGCAATTACATAAAGTATTAAAATAACATAAATTAATTTTCATGTTTATATTTCATGAAAATTATAAAATTAGATGATATGGTGAGTATTAGATTACATCTTATAATAATATAAAATTTACATAATTTTATGTGATGTTTTAATCATAATTTACTAGTTTTAATTCTACGGTATCCCTTTTTATGATGACCACGATATCAAAAAAAGTTTCATTAGTAGTTAAGAAATTTTTTATAAAAGAAAAAAGTGATCCCTAAATGAAAACAGGTATATATTTTCTACAATAATATATTTATTTGGAAATATGAAATATTTTATGAATTTTATATCATTTCAATAAATATTATATAACATTGGATACGAAATTTTTTTTTCAAGATTATTCAAATGGTTGACATTATAAAATATCAAGACAGTAACAAATGTAAAATATAAAATTTTAAATCAACAGTAATAAAAAAATTTATAAAAATTTCATGAAACACAAATAATCTACTAAAAGGATACTTTATAAGTGTCTTTAATCGCTAACTATATTTTCTTATATTTTTAAAATCATTTTTTGTGTGTTATGTAAGTGTTAATGGTTATTAAATTATGAGTAAAATTTTAAAAATATATATATATTATATTATTTATTTGGATATATTTAGAATAATAGTTTACATACTGTAATAACTTACATATCATATGAAAAAATGTAAAAACAGTAGTGTCAAGAGAGTGTCATTTAGTATTTATAATTTTCTTAAACTAATATCATTATAATTCACAATGAAAAACAGCAAAAAATAACATTTATTTGTAATTAAGATGTATATCATTAAATATATCTCATTAAATGGAAAAATGATTATTTTTGAATGATTCTGATATCATATCTCATTGTTTCATCTATAAATTTCACGGTTTACTAATACATTGGTGATAAATCATTATCATGGTTCATTTCCATAATATTCAAATATAAAAGGGGCATATTTTCCAAATTTATAGATTCGGATTAAAATTGTGGAATCCTTTTATCGGGATTACATTTCTAGAAGTGTAAGAAATATATTCTAATATAAATAATTACATCGCAGTAAGAACTCTTTTTTATAAAAATGGTTTTTTAGCTAGAAAATGAAATTATAGATAAATTTTGAATAATGATTTTCTCATGTAATTAATTATAGTATATATAATTAATGTTATATATTATACATTAAAATGAAACTAAATATTTAATGATATGTTTAAATTTCCTGTTTTTATGAAGAGAAATGATAGTTGAAAAAAATAATTATTGTATATTATTCACTTAAAAATAAACTATTTCATAAAAATCTCGATAATTCGCTGAAAAACAATCATGAATAGTTGATTATAAAAATAATATCTATTTTTTCCAGTAATATTTAAGAATGTGTATAAATAAAATATAATATATATTAATAAAATTAAATTAACTTTATTGAGGAAAAGTAACATTCAAGAATAAAATGGTTTTATTCTTATTTACTTACTAGAAAAAATAATTATACATATATATAATTAATTTATTCATATAATTTGTTATATATACATTCAAAATCATTTCTGTATATATTTAATAATATTTTTATTAATATTCTCACACGGTAACACATCATCTATGTTATAACAGTTACATTTTAATATTATTATTTTGTTGTTTTTTAATCTCAGTGTTTTAGGTAGTAGTTGACCATGAAAATAATTATTTCTCAATATATAATATAACCAAAAATATTTTTGAATTTCATTCATTGTTCTATATTGAAAATAAGTCATCATAATTACAATTTTTTGTTTTATTAACTGAATAAAACATAGTAATAAAATAAAATATAGTATTTATGAAGAATATAAATATTAGGGGTATGCCCATGAAAATTATTAATCATATACCTATATAAGAATAATACATGAAAAAGTGTTTTTAAATTCCTACCGTGATAATTAATTATTATATTACAAATAATACATAACAAATTTAAAAAATTATCTCGCCAATAAAAATAAAATTATGGAAATTTACATACATGACTAATTTTTACTATATTTGTATTATTTAATCTTTAAATTATGGTTTGATCAATTTCTAAATATTTCTTATTTTTCACAAATATTAATAAATATTCTCAATGAATTTTTCAGTTATAAATCACAAAAATTAAATGTTAAATATACTATAAGATCCATAAAATGAGGAAATGTTGTTTGTTTTGATTAAAACATAGGTTTTTAGTGAATTATACAAAAATAACCCAGGTCAATAATCCTTTATAAGATTAAGTGATATATTAATTATAAAAAGAAAAAAATAACAAAAAATGTTAAACCTCAATTATTCCATATTAATTTAACAAAAAGACTCATTAAAAATATTTTTATCCAAGTAGAAAATCAAAAAAATACTAAAATTTTGATGACATATTATTCCAAGATTAATATAAAATTTCTATCTAAAAACAATACCCAATCCTAAATGTTGGGAATGTATTGTCTCAATAATCCAACATAAATCTTATTGATTATGATGCTCACAAATACACTTGTTTGTTTTAATAATGATATTACATTATGTGTATTACATGAAATTTATATTCTTTATAATTATTATATTGGAATTATTTTCAAACATATAATTCATGATGAATATTTTTTAAAGTGTTTGAAACGCTCTTAAGCATATTCTGCATACACTATTATTCATATTTTGGAATCATATTTTAAACACTACATTGAAGAACTTAATTTAATGAAAAAGCCCAACGATTATATAAAACCTTATGTTGAAAGATCGGGATGTATAGGTACTCAACCATATGTTGGTAGAAACATATGGACAATGAACCTTACATATGGATGGAACTATATGTTTGAAAAAGAGAAAAATTATTGTTATTGAACCCTATATAAGTACAAAACCCTATGTTTGATAAGTAAACATATAGATCCTCGACCTTACTTCTGTGATAAACCTTACGTTGCCATCCCAAAAATAAGATAATGAATGCTATGTAGTTTAACCCTACATTTGGATTTTTTTCGTTGTATGAACGAACCCTACAATTGACATTTCATTATCAGATATGTTAATTTAATATTTTATAGCAGTTGCGTGGAATGTGATTTTCATAATAATTGGATAATTTAAATATCATTTTAGAACTATTCAAAGTTCGTTCTGATTGATTCAAAGAATCATTTACAGTGGATATATTCTCTCATATTTTTATGGTAAGTTACAAATACTCTGAGTTTTTTTATAAATTTTAATTCTCACGATCTATATATGTGTTTGTAAAATATATAAATGTGTGTGTGATTCAATGATTAAGGACACATATTGATATTCAGCTGAATTCATGTGGAGATCATTAATATCTCAACTAAAATAATTGATCAGACTCTGTTATCTATAGAAGATGCTACACTTTGGAGACATACATGTTTCGAATCTCATATTTTTTATAAGGGTGATGATGTTAATTGTAGCTTCTTCTAGTTAAATATCTATCACAACCAGATCACTTTGGAACTACCCTTTCATGAAGAAATTACTTTCTAAAAATAAGATCCATATACTGAAAGAGTAAATTACAATAGAGACATTAAAAATATCCTTTTTAATCAATATCATTTTATTCAGAGTTTCAACTGCTCATTCCAAGTTTTCATGGAGTATCATCTTCGTGATATAAGATGTGGATACTGATTCTTCTTTTAAATAACTTGAAGGTTCTGTTTTTAAAATTATTCCTAAAGGCGTCAACTGCCTGCACTCAGTTGTCTATTGGCCGTATTATATGAGGACATGACTAGTGAAATTTACCAATCTCAGAAATAGAGTAGTTAGTGGAGTGGAATTGGGGATATTTGTGCCCAGAACCAACATAAAAAAGCCATGTTCAGTATTTCAGTTATATCCACTACTCATACATCCATACATAAGATAGTCACTACCTGTCCACATAATCTAGAATTATAGTCTAAAGGCTAAATTGAGGAAGACTGTGAAAAGACTCAATTTACCACCCTCTTGTGTATATTTAAAAATTCCGACCTATTAATTGGTATTAGTGGAGAGATTGTGAACAATGCTATAACAAGATAAAAGTATAAGGTCTATACAAAGATAGTAATGACTGAATATAGAGATGAAATGTGCATAGTTCATGGTCCTTTTTTCCATTGTGAAAATTGTGGATGCTAAATATCATGGTTGATTATCTATTTGAAAAATCAAGGATTTAATGTTTACTCAAATATCACTACTCCTTATATGATTCTTAAGTGACCAGAAACTTTGGATGTTGCAACCAAATATAAATATGATATGAATTATAATTCCATGAATGATATTATATATGGTCTTAGATCAGATTAATTCAATCATGTATTTTAATTTTTTACTACTTATCAAATGTGGATAACCATTTTAGTTTCCTATGAAGGAATATACAATGTAAGAAAAATTATGTATGCAACCAAAAACTAAAATTTTAGATATTTTGAATGTTTTTTGGAGAGAGTATCACATTGATAAATTAAAGGATTACAAATTTATCAGTAATATTACAGCCTTATGTGATCCTACCCAAAAAGTAGATCAAGATTTGAATGTATTGAGTGTACTACCTACAAAATGGAATGGAATTTCATTTGCAATTCGACAATCAACCCCCTCAAAAGATATGAAAATGAGAGAATTAATTGGGACAATGATGATGTAAGAAGCTGAAATTCAAAAGAAGATTAAGATCATAATTTTTTGTGAAGAAGCATAATAAAAATATAAGGGAAAATCTGAGAAGAAAATAAAAAGAATAATGTAAGATGTCGAGGAAGAAAATAATTCAGATACATCTGATTATGAAATAGAACTAGCTCAATTGTCCAGAATGTTTATCATATTTTAAAAGAAGAAAAGAGAATTTAGAAAACCCTTCAAAAAGGATGAGAAATGTTCATGATAATCCATATTCTATGAATGAAGGAAATTGGTTCATAGAAAACCAGATTGTCCTCAACAAAAGGTTGAAATGATGAAGAAAGAAATAACATATCATAAAACATTTGGATTATGAACATTAAGGGAAAAGAGAAATGAAATATACTCGGAGTATTTATGAATACTCCAAAATCTCATTGAAATATGATTCAGAAAATGTAAGAATCAAAAATGAAGGAAATTATGGTCTTTATGGCTAAAGAATAAAAAGTAAAAACATATTATTCATCTAATTATGATTCAAGTTATTCAAATAATAAATTGGATTCCTAATAAACAATGGTAGAAAAAAAATATGAATTTTCATGACCCATCCCCTGGGGCTCGTATCGTGACTACCCCAAGCCCACCTTCCATAGGCTAGGGGTTGGCGACTAGCACCAAAGGCGTAAATCCCAAAACTGGGAAGGCATTGACTTTATAACTATAAATAGACACATCAGAGAACACAAATTTAGAAAAAAACTAAGTAAAACTGTATACAAATGAAGTGTTGTAAAGTAAAATGGGCCGGAAATACAAGCCCAACAAGAAAGTACAAGTACAACTGAAAGCAACTACAACTGAAGAAAAGTGAAGCACCTATCGGGTCATTCTTCGTGGTTCCTACCTGAAGGGTAGGTACAAATGTTCTCCTGAACACTCCCATCCGTTCATCTTCTCTATGTACCATCACACCGAGTGGTCCTCCTCCTGGTACCATCAAGTCCTACTACACTCTGTCATTGTCAGTGTTGTCTGTCGTCCTCAACCAACACAACAAGGTGCGGGCATAGCCCGTGTAGGGGGAGTATAACGATACTCGGTAGGGACCTCAAGACCCTCAAGGTCTCACAAAATTCGACAAGGATAAACAAAAAAGTATGAAATCAATGGATAACCATTAATTAGGTATATTCCCATACATAAACCAAAGTTATCTACAACCAATCTCAATCATGTGGAAAACACAAAAGTCCTTGACTCAGCTCAAACTAGGATTTTTATTAATCTGAACCTTCGGCTGCTATAGAACTCCCCCACTATCGAGTACTGTGGGCCTACCGCGTCACATAGAGGAGCTTCCCACAAACTTGGACTGCTAAGGTACTCCTCCTGTCATGTACCGTGGATCTGTTGCACTAACACAGAGGCGCTCTCCACCATGGGACTGATGCACTTGCTCAGAGGCGCTCCCCTGGTAGCCTGCTGAGGCACTCCACGTGTCGAGTACTGTGGGTCTTTTGAGCCCACACAGAGGTTCTCCCCAATGTGGGTATGTTGTGCTCAGACAGAGGTGATCCCCACTGGTCTAGTCAAATCAATCTGAGTCGAATAGGATAGTAGTCATCAATTCTCAGCGAGAAACTAGGCTCCGACACAGATGTCTACTCATCTCGGGAAGATATGCCCTTCAAGCTACATTTTGATACTTAAACTCTCATGAAGACCCACGTAGAAGTATCTCAAAGGTCTGTCACATCATAGGGGTCTCAATTCAACAGACGATTCGTCAATCGGATGCTCGGTCTGTTAGTTATTAGCCTTTTAGTCCTAGTGGCCTAGTTGGATTCGTGTATGATCCAACCTGACAGTATCTCAACTATACCACGAACTATAGTGGGGTATTCTCAAAGGGACTGCTTCGTTCCAAGAATACCGATGCCACTGATTGATCGTCAAACGGGCATCTGGTGCCAAAGATATGGCCAAAAGAATGTACATGGGTCGGTAGTGGGCCAGGGTCCGGTCCGACCCAATCGGACCGACTCGGCCCAAACCATTATGGGCCGACCCGGTCTAGGTTGACTCGATATGGGTCGACCCGGTCTGACCCCGCCCGTTGGGTGGGTCAGCCCGCTATGTTTTGGCCCGGTCTGCTGGGCCCAGCCCAGCGGACTGCGTGGGCGGTTCGGTCCAGAGTTTTCCACGTAGGCGGCTCGGCCTGGAGGCCAGGGC
The DNA here is from genome assembly GCA_963277665.1 of Viscum album. Taxonomy (NCBI): domain Eukaryota; kingdom Viridiplantae; phylum Streptophyta; class Magnoliopsida; order Santalales; family Viscaceae; genus Viscum; species Viscum album. Next base: position 1,062,018,664 of record OY728133.1, read on the forward strand.
CAGTTCGGCAAGTGCCACAAGGGGCGTGGATCGAGTGACATAGCACGGGAGGTCAGGCCAGTCATGATACATGCGAGAAGGCTACGCGGAGCGTGGGCTGTCCGCAAGTGCACCAGGTAGGGCACGGCAGGGGACGAGCATACTGCGGGGGAATCGGCAGGGCACCGGGCATGCTACGGGGGCGCCGGTAGGACACACGGCAGGGCGCGACAACATCTAGATATGCAGTGGGGGGGCGAAAGGGCACTTGGCTGGGGGCAGGGGCCACGAGTAGGAGGGCCATGCGATGGGTCGGGCGTCAGGAGGTCGCGGGCAGGCGGGCTGCGCACCGGGTATGGCGCCAAGAGGCCACGGTTAGGCCAGCCACGCACCGTGTAGGCTGCAGGGAGACCGCTAATGTGTCAGTAGGGCGCCGCTTAAGATGGTGATGTTTGGCCGGAAGCTTCAATGCACCGTGAGGGAGTAGCTTGATTCAAGGAGGCCATAGGTAGAGCATCCCTCATCGTTGCTGCCTTTATCGTCATTGCCACATCGCCTTGCCATAGAGGCATCACAAAATATCGGTGGAGGGAGTCTGGCCAGGTTAGTTTGGCCCAAACACTCCATGTTTAGAGGTTATTGCAATTGTTTCGAAATTATAAAGCAAAAAAATTCCTCATTCTTCATTTTTTATAGAATGTAAAACATAGTTAAAGATCATATATAGTCAAAATTAAACCCCTACCTTTCTTGTTGTTGGTTCATGTTGGCGCAAAAAGGCTGACGTAGTTCGTTGACAGAGTCGCATAAGAAGACGTAGAGGATCGTCGTTTGTCGTGTCTGCCATGAAATTCCAAACCCGAGTTGCGTCGGCTCGTTGAAAATGCTCCACATCTATAGGTTTCTGAGGAAGAAGTTGAAGAAGGTCGACGTTCTTTGTTCTTCCATTGGAGAAGGCGTAATCCTCCAAGTGTTTGGCGTCGCATCACTTTACCAGCATTTCGTCACTTGTTGAAGCCATCCCAGATCCTCCTCCCAAGCTCCCAATATATAAGATAGGGGGAGAGGAATGTAACCATCCTGGAATTTATGATGGTTCATTTATTACGAACCTTCCTAAATTCCAACGATGCATTTACTTAATTTAAGAGGGGGGTCATGTTAATTAAATAGCGTAGGAGCAATTTAAAAGGTGAGTTGGATTAATTATTGGGAGGATTCCATGAGGCTTCCCCCGCATAGCCAACATAAAAAAATTATAGGATTAAATTATTTGTTGACACATAAAATTAATTGATAGCATTAAATTTTTGTTGACACATAAAATTAAATTTAAAGAATTTAATTATACATTGAAACATGAAATTAATTGAGGGAGTTGAGAGGTTTTGATCTTGGGTGGTCCCCAGGTCATAACCTCTCATGGGAGGTTATCTTCAGTTGGGCCCCACCACCATAACCTCTCATGGAAGGTTTGGGTGTGGCAGTCCCACCTCCAACTCCCAAGTAGAGGTTTTAACCAATAATCACTCACATGGCAGCTTAAAATAAAATAAAGTGTTGTACACTTTTGTTTTCATAAAATCTAAAAAATAAGTTTTATTTTAGAACAACTGTTGTCGAGGTGAAAGTCATATTAAGAGAAAACTGGTAGTGTGAGCTTAATGGTACCCTCAAATTTCAATTCTGAGCACAACTTCAACAGTTACAAAACGACGATCACGCGTTTACTGAACTTACCTGAATAAAAAGTTCGGGAAATTATTATCGGTCACCCTCAACTCATGCTGGTCGAGGTTGGGATTTTCCTAGTGGAAAATCACCCAAAATAACCCAATTTTATGCTCAGATTTTCAATCCAAGATACCGTTTAGAAGTTATGAAATATACAATAAAATAATTCTCAATTAATTATTTTATTTTCAGAAAAAACTAAATCTTTTTGGTGGCTCGTGCCGGCCAAAGTTAGTATCTGCTTAAAGAAAGCATATAGTCATGAGTTCTGCGGTGGTCACAAATTTTTAATCTAAGTTATTGTTTGCGAGTTCTAATCATTTGAAAGATAAAATAATTTTTTAATTATTTCATTTACAGTTATGCCATTTTTTGGGTTTTGTCACAGGAGGCCCGTGCCGAATAATCTTAAGTCGCGCCAAGGGTAAACCCGCCATCTTGAGTGCAACGGTACCCTCTTATTTTTGATTTGAGTTACTGTTTAAGAGTTATTCCACTTTTTCAAGAAAACTTCTTATGTGCGTTAACTTATGCTTATCAAAAACATTGGCGTATCATTGCGGGCACTCCGGGCCTTTGATTCGCGCACCATCAGATTTCACTGACCTGTAAAATTCCCATATAATTAAAAAAATGTACAAGGTAGTTTTTGGGTCTTTAAATTCGCCCCACCTCAGGTCTCTACATCCCCGTAAGCCATAACTCAAAACTAAGGGAACAAGTGGGGGTACAGAGAATGCATCTGAGCCTCCCGCTCCCCATGTGGTCTCCTAGATGTTCTCGGGCTGCCAATGAACGTGCACCAGAGGTATCAACCATACATGAAGGAAAATCTCATGTCGATCCTCAATCTCGACTCGAACCTCCATAAAAGTCACCCCGTCATCAATGTCCAACTCCCCGTGGTTAATGATGTGGGAAATGGAATGCACGTATCTCCTCACCTGGGATACCTAAAAGAAGTCGAGCACCTGGTGAAATTTTGGTGGAAAAGTTAAGTGGTATTCCACCTCTCCAACTATGCCAAAGACCTGAAAATGTCTGATTAATCTTGGATATAACTTCCATCTTCATCCAAATCTCTGTAGACCCCATAGAGGTGAGACTCGTAGAAAGATGTGGTCGCCATCCTCGAACTCCAGAGATCTCTGTATCCTGTCAGCATATGAATTATTTCTACTCTGTGAAGTCTTCATCGACTCCTAGATGATTTGTACATTATCTGTGGTAGCCCTTACTGTCTCTTCTCAGTAAGAAGTGGGATGACTTAGTGAGTCCGTAGATGATCATCCAAATAGATTCATGTCCCCTGGACGTACAAGGAAGACCTTTCATGAGGTCCATGAATATCTCATCCCTCTTCCACTTTGGGACCTTTAAAGGCTGAACCACGCCTTCTAGTAACTAATGCTCCGCCCTGAATTGCTGAAAAGTGAGATATCGAGAGAAAAACACTGCCACTACTTTCATCATACCTGGATACGAGTGTTATCATCGAAGGTTCTAGTACATCTTTTCCACTCCTGGATGTACTGTTAGAGGGGATGTGTGAAACACCCTCAACACTTCCTCCTGAAGTGACACTTTCACCGTAGTACGTCCTCTGATGAGTATGGATTTCTCACCACCTTCACAAAATCCATCATGTGCTTGTCCTATGGATATCTGAGCACATCATGTCTCGCAGTTAGCATCCCTACACTGCACCTCCCTAACTCACTGATGAAGTGGGGGAGTGATGGTAAGATACTGAAGAAAAGTCGGTCCATCTCTATCCACAAAGGATATCTGTAAAGCATCCAACTGCTTTGTCGCCACGCCTAGCAGCTGTATACCAGATCTCCAACTATGTGCATGTGCTAAAACGTTCCCTTTTCCAGGTGTATAGACTATCTCGAAGTCATAGTCTTGGAGGAACTCAAGACAACGTTGTTGTCTCAATTTCAGGTCCTTCTAAGAGAATATATACCGGAGACCCTTGTGATCATAATACATGGTAAAATGCTTTCCCATAAGATTCTGTCCCCACATATTCAAGGAAAAGACCACTGCTGCTAACTCGAGGTCATGGGTTGCATAGTTCCGCTCATGATGTCTCAGCTACTGAGAACCATACGTGATCACTGATCAGTCCTGCATTAGGAAACACCTGTGTTAGGTCCCGGATGCGTCACAGTAAACTACTTACCCTATGCCTTCCTTTGGAAGCCTCAAGATGGGGGGAACAAGTCAGCCTCTACCTCATTTCCTGAAAGCTCTACTGGCATCTCTCCGACCACACAAAGGGTTTCCCCTTCATTATCAAGGCTGATAGTGGTTATACAACTCTGGAGAAGTCTGGAACGAACCTTTTTTAGTATCCAGCCAAAGCAGATGGCCCTCCCCCTTTGGGGGTAATCCTAGAAACATCTTATGAAAAGATTTCCCCATGTTCTGTCACTCATGTTTGGTACTGAAAACTGAAAACTTCTGCTGCCATGAGGGTATGGTTGGCCGACTTAAGAGTGAACGGCTAGACCCTCTTATGCATGATTTTAACCTATGAATCTTGTGTTTCCTTTTCGCAGACCAAGGAAAACCCCTACCTAAAATTTTAGATAAACCACAGCCTCTTTTCCTAATACAGTCAATATGAGTTTGAACAGTGGATGTCAAGTCCAAACCCAAACTAACGTCATAAGGCCTTGACGCTGCAACCAAGAGGTTCCAACCGAAACTATCACCTCAAGGGTTATATCACATTGCCACTGTAAGTGTGATTATCAAGTATCCACCCAAAGGTATCTCTATACGTGAGGTTCAAGTCAACGGCTTAACCGAAAACTCTAGGCCTTGGAAAAGATTCGTGGAAGGAATGAATGATTGGTACCTATGTCTATTGTTACGGAAACTAGTAGTAGATATAGACCGTACCTCAAATAATTCCCTAAGACATTGGGTTGCACGCCTTTACCGCATGCCGCTACACTCATCCTTTGTCTCCAAGATCCCTGAGCCTGGTAGGTTCTACAAAAGGGGTGGTTGTAACATGTCGAAATGCACACCACTTCATGCTACTCTCCGAGCTCTCCTTCCATGACTAATGCCCTACAGATTCATCTGTCCTTAACACTTCCTCTTCCCAAAACATTTTTATACTCTCATGTCTCTGAGACTGGCACCAGTGTCTTGTTTTCCCACTTCTAACATTCACTGGTTGTATCCATTCATCCAATCAACATTCAACCACAAAGGTTCTATCAAGCACCCTAGAATAAGTAGGAATGCTAGTGGAATAGTGTTGGCTCAAATTTCCTTTAAACACACCTCGCTCAGAATTTCGAGTCGTGAAGCACTGATCGTACCATATTCATCGAGTATCATGAAAGATCGGTATGCCTCTATGAATACTCAACTACTGACATGTCATCCTGCTTAATCTATAAAAGATCTGGGGAACTCTTAGCCAACACCTCAAGCCAGTCCTCAGCCGCCTATGAGTCTGGTTCACCTCAGAACCTAAGGGGTATCTGATGCTGAAACACGTGTAAGGATCTAAGCCTATAAGTTTCCTCTACTGATACCACTGGTTGCAATTGTTGACCAACAAGCAGTGAAATATCTAGAACACTACCCAAAGGTACTATCTCGGGTAATGGTCCACATACCAAGGCCTCGTCACCAAGAAGACTATCCTCATGGTCACTCATTGAAAAAGACTAGTAGCTAAGATAACCATATGTTCTAATGGTGTCTCAACTTGGCAGAAAACTCTAGAAATTACCTCCATCCAGTCTTCTGCTACCTGGGAATCGGTCTCGCCTTGTAAACTCGGAGGCCTCTGCCGCTAGAACATGAGAAACATGCTCAATCAGCGTGAACTTTCCGCCAGTGTAGCTGGTGGAATCTGCTGCTCAATGGGTGGTGGTGCTGCTGGTACACCACCCGAAGGTTCCAACATAGAAAGTGGTCCCGGCTCTAAATCCTCGTCAGTAGTTGGTCATCATCATGTACTCTCTCGGAACTCAAAATGGCTGTCTATGTGGAGGCATCCTGAATAGATGCGACATTGTCAAAAGTTATACCTGGTGAGATGACCTAGTTGAGCTAAATTAAAGAAATCATTTGAAAACACACACACAATCATTGTTTTCATACACTGAGTCTGAGATTAGTATTCAGGGTACTTGTGTATGGATAGGTCAGTCGTCGCACCAACACTGGACTCCCTGAACTGAGAACCACACTCAATACCCTTAACACTATTGCTACACAGAAATGAATGATCAATGTCCTAAGTTCTGGAGTAGAACTGTCTTCTCTGATACCAAATTTTCACAACCCATCCCCTGGGGCCCTTATCGTGACTACCCAAGCCCGCCTTCCATAGGCCAAGGGTTGGCAACTAGAACCAAAGGCGTAAATCGCTAAACTGGGAAGGCATTTCTTTTATAACTGTAAAAAACACATCATAGAACACAACTGGAAGAAAAACACTAAGTAAAATTGTATACAAAAGAAGTGAGGAAAAGTAATAGGCGCTAGAAATACAATCCCAACAAGAAAGTACAAGTACTACTGAAAGCAAGTACAACTGAAGAAATGTGAAGCAGCTACTGGGTCTTCCTATAGGGTTCCTACATGAAGGGTAGGTACATATGTCCTCCTCAGAACTCCCATCTGTTTGTCTCCTCCATGTACCATCACACTGAGTGGTCCACCTCCGGGTACCATCCAGTCCTGCTACTCTCTGCCTCAGTTAGCGCTATCTATCGTCTGCAACCAACACAACCAGGTGTGGGCATAGCCCGTGCCGAGGTGAGTATAACTATTATCAGTAGGGACCCCGAGACCCTCATGGTCACAAAAAATCTAATAAGGATAAACCAAAAAGTATAAAATCTACGGATAACCATTACATAGGTATATTCCAAAACATATACCTAAATTATCTAGTAACCCATATCAATCATGAGTAAAACACAAATGTCCTTGACATAGCTCAAACAAGGATTTTTATTAATCTAAACCGTCTTCTACTGGAGATCTCCTCCTCTATAGAGTACAATGGGCTTTCCACGTCACACAGTGGCGCTTCCCACTAACATGGACTACTGAGGTACTCCTCCTGTCGAGTACCGTGGATCTACTGTGATCATACAGATGCGCTCTCAACCGTGGGACTATTGCGCTCACAAAGAGGTGCTCCCCGGGTAGCCTATTGTGGTACTCCACGTGTTGAGTACCGTGGGTCTTCCGCGATCACATAGAGGTACTCCCCACCATGGGTTTTCCACGCTCACACAGAGGTGCTCCCCACTGGGCTAAGAGAATCACTCCAAGTCGTATTGGTCAGCAGTCATCAAGTCTCATACTGCTACTAGGTTCCCACCCAAATGCATGCTTCTCTCTGGAAGATCTGCTCATCAAGCTACTGGTCAATACTCCAACTATCACGAAGTCCCACGTTGAAGTATCCCAAATGTCTGCCACGCCATAGGGGTCTCAATGTAATAGACGGTGCGTCAATCAGACACCTAGTCTATTTGTTATTAGCCTTTTAGTCCTGAGGGCCCAGTTGAATTCGTGTACGATCCAACCTGGCTGTATCTCAACTATACCCCAAACGTCAGTGGGGAATTCTTAAAGGGACATCTTCTCTCCAATAATACCGGCACCACTGACAGTTCGTCAAATGGACATTCGGTGCAAACTATATGGCCAAAAGAAAGTACGGGGTCGGCAGTGGGCCCGGTTCTGGTCCGACCCGGTCGAACCGACTCTGCCCAAACTAGTCTGGGCTGACCCGGTCTGGGTCGACTTGGTTAGACTCGCTGGGTCTGACTTGGCCCGTTTGGCGGGTCAGCCCACTAATTTTTAGCCCGATTTTCTGGGCCCGGCCCAGCGGATTGTGAGCGCGGTTCGGTACAGAGGTCACCACGTAGGCGGATCGACCCAAAGGACGGGGCCAGTTCGGCTAGTTCCGCGAGGGGCGCGGCTCAGGTGACTCAAACTGGGAGGTCGAGCCAGTCGGGAGACTAGCAGGTAGTCCTCACGGAGCATTGGCTTGCTGCAGGTGCGCCGGGTAGGGCGCTGCAGGGGTCGGGCATGCCGTGGGGGCACCAGCAGGGCGCCGGGTAGACCGCAGTGGCTCCAGCAGGGCATCGGGCAGGCTTTGGGGGCACCGGCACTACACCGTGCAGGACGCTGCAGCAGCTGGGTAGGCCTCAGGAATGCCGAAAGGGCGCCGGACTGGGTGCGAGGGCCGTAGGAAGTCATATCACGCACCGAGCATGGCGCCAGAAGGCCAAGGGCTGGCTAGCCATGCACTGAGCAGAGCACCGAGAGGCCACGAGCATGTGGTCCCTACACCGGTCATGCTGCTGGGAGGCCGCGGGTGCGCCGGTAGGGCACCTATCGGGCCGGCGGTGTTCGGCCGGAAGCTTCGGTGCACCATGGGGGAGCGGAATGATTCACGAAGGCCGCGGGTAGCATAGCCTTCATCATTTATGACTTCTTCATCATCGCCTCATTGTGTTTCCATAGAGACACCACAAAAGATATGAGGAGGGAGTCGGCCCATGTTAGTTTGGCCTGCACCCTCCACGTTTAGAGGTGATAGAAATTGGTTCGTAAGTATGAAGAACAAAAATTCCTCGTTCTTCATTTTTGAGAGAAAGGATGAACATAGGTAAATATCATACTTAGTCAAAAGTAAACCACTACCTTTCTCATAGTTGGTTGACGATGGCCCAAAAAGAAGGATGTGTTCGTTGACGGAGTCGTGGAAGAAGACGTAGAGGATCATCGTTTGTCACGTATTCCATGGACTTCTAAACCCGAGTTTTTTCATCTCATTGACGACGCTCCACATCGTTAGATGTCTAAGGAAGAAGTCGAAGAATTTCGGCGTTCTTCGTTCATCGTTGGTGAAGGCATAATCCTCAAAGTGTTGGGTGTCGTGTCACTTTGCCAACATTTAATCACTTAGTGAAGTCGTCCCAAATCCCCCTCCCTAGCTACAAATATATAGGAGAGGGGGATGTATTTTACCATCATGGAATTTATGGTGGTTCATTTATTAGGAACCTTCCTAAATTCCATCAATGAGTTTAGTTAATTTAAAACGGGTGTCAAGAGAATTAAGTAGCGTAAGCGCAATTTAAAAGGTCTGTTGGATTAATTATTTCGAGGATTCCAAGAGGCTTCCCCCGTATAGCCTACATAAAAAAAGTAAATGATATGATTTAATTTTATGTTGACACATAAAATTAATTGATATAATTTAATTTTTTTGACACATAAAATTAAATTGAAATCATTTAATTTTACGTTGGCACGTGAAATTAGTTGAGGGAGTTGAGAGGTTTTGATCTCGGGTGGTCCCCATGTCCCAACCTCTAATGGGAGGTTATGTTCGTGTGGGCCCCACCACCATAAACTCTCGTAGTAGGTTAGGGTGTGGCGGTACCACCTCCAACTCCCAATTGGAGGCTTTAAATCTACAATCACTCACATAGAAGCTTAAAATAAAATAAAGTGTTGTACACTTTATTTTATTATTTTTTTATAAAAAGCCAAAAACTAACATTTATACTCGACCAACCGCTATCGAGGTGAAAGTATTCATAATCGAAAACTACTTCAGTGAGTTCAACAGTGCCATCAGAATTCAATTTCGAGCACTACATCAAAAGATACAAAACGCCGCTTGCACGTTTACTGAACGTACCCGATTTTTTTTTCAGAAAGTTACTATCAGTCACCCTCAACTCATGTCGGTCAAGGTTAGGCTCTTCATAGATTAAACTCTCCCCAATGAGCGCAATAGTACTCTCGGATATTCAATCTGAGTTACCGTTTAGAAGTTTTGAAATTTACACTAAAATAATTGTAACTTAATTATTTTATTTGCGGCCAAAAACTAACTTTTCTAGTGTCCCATGCCAGCGAAAGATAGTATCTACATAAAGAAATAATACACTCACAAGTTCAGTAGTGGTATCAGATTTTTAATCTAAGTTACCATTTGTGAGTTATAATCATTTGAAAAATAAAATATTTTATTTAATTATTTTATTTACAATTATTCCATTTTTTCGGTATTCTCACAGGAGGCCCGCACCGACTAATATTATGTAGCGTCAAGGGTAAACTCGCCATCCTAAGTGCAACGATGCCCTTCGATATCTGTTCCAAGTTACCATTTAAGAGTTATTCTACTTTTTCAGGAAAACTAATTGCACGCGTTAACTTAAGCTTAACAAAAACATCAACGGATCATTACGGGCACTCCAGGCCTCAAAATCACACGCTGTCAGATTTCTCAGACCTATAAAATTCTCATTTAATTAAAAATAATTACATGGTAATTCTGATCATTACATGAATCCTTATTAAAGAAGAAAATACATATAATAAATATTCACAATGATGTTTTAAGAGAAATAGATACCTTACTTAAACAACATTAAGAGTGGATAAAAAAATTTAACTCATCTTAAACAAATTGTGTTGATCATGAAAATAAGATTAAATAATTACAAGGTGAAGTAAAAAATTATAAAAGTGATTCTCCCTTCTTTAAAAAATGATAAAATATCATGAAAAAAATTCACGGTAATAATGTGAATAAAATGGATATATTTGTTATAGGAAGGGTGAACATTATAAACTATATATGAATTATTTTGTTCCCAACTCAAAAACCATTACTTATCATTTTTTTGGAATAGAAGAACCTGTAAAAAACAATTATTTGGGAAACCCCCAAATAAGTTGAATTAAGAGAGATTTTTTTTCAAAATATTTATCTAAAGACAATGATATGAGTAATGGGAAAATAAAGAATATCTGGATTCCTTGACCTCTACAAGCTAATGTTGATAAACCAAATAGTATATGGTTACTAAAACAAAATTTTTCCTAAATTTTCTTTGCAGGACATAGGGTATAGAAAAAGAAAAGATATATGTTATATGGAAAGTGGTTGCTATAGTCATATAAGGGGAAAGTCATCAAGTTTCAATACACTAACTCAAATATATGGAGGTCCAGTCAACTTTGGGGATAATTACAAAGGAAAAATAATTGTCCATAGAACTATTGAGGATCCAAAAACTATCTCAATCAAAAAATTACTACATGTAGAAGGGCTAAAGCACAAAATTATAAGTATATTTCCACTCTGTAATGAAGAATATTATGTTGATTTTTATAACAATTCGTGATCTATGTTTAAAAATAAATTACTTATGTTTAGATCACATAGAACTGATAATGATTATACATTAGATTTATCTTTCTTGTGTAAACCGAAATTCAATTATTTAAATGATATGATATATGAGTCATGGATTTGGAACATGAGATATTTTGATTGAAATATTTATTCATTACATAAAGTTTCTAAGAAATAGTTAGTTTCAGATTTACCTACTCTTAAATTGGATGATGATATATTTTTTGATGCTTTCCATATTAGAAAGAGACACAAATCTACTAACAAAGTTGATGCATAAAAACCTCTAGAACATAACCACATGGATCTATTTGGACCAGAAATAGTAGAATGTTTGGCTATAAATTATATGTATATGATTTAGTTGATTGTTACTATATATTTATTTGGTTCTATTTTCTAATACTCAAAAGTAACGCTTTTACTATTTTTGAATGTTTTTGTAAAATATATGAAAATTAAAAATGTTTTAGGATAATTTCATTAAGAATTGATCATGATGAATAATTTAAGAATCAATATTTCCATTCTTTTTGCTCAAATATGGGTATTAAACACACCTTCCCTCTACTATGAGCACCTCAACAAATGGAATTATTGAATGCTAAAAAAAATTATCCATGAAATGGATAGGACTCTGCTAAATGAATAAACTCTTTCTACCTAGTTATGGGAAGAAGCTGTAAGAACATCATGATAAATATTTTATATAGTTATAATTTGGCCTATTCTAAAAAACAAGATTAACTTTGGAATATTAAAAATCCTAAGGAAAATTACTTTCTTGTTTTTGGATACAAGGTGTATATTATGAACACTAATGTTAATCATGGTACGTTCGATTAAAAATAGGATGAAGGAATATTTTTAAGATATTATGCTACCTATAAATCCTATAGAGTGTTTAATAAAATGTCAAGGATTTTTGGAGAATCAGTTCATGTAAAGATTGATTAAACAAACCCTTTTATTATAGAGAATGATCAAACAGGTGGAAATATTGACCCTTCTGAAAACATTAGATTTGAAGACCATAAAATTTATTTTAAAAATAATATAAATTAAATTATTTCCATTTTAGAAGAACCTAATAGTGATGAACCGAAATTTTTTTCCTAGACATTATAGAACCCTAAATAATCATCTATAGAAACAATTATATGTGATTTAGAAAAAGGAATATGATTTAAAAGAAATGTTTACAACTAGTTGAATTCACTACCTTTCTATCTCAATCATAACCTAAATCTGTTGAATAATCTTTTGAAGATGATTTTTGGATGTTAGAAATTATAGAAGAACTAAAACATTTAAAAATGAAGGATGTTTGAGAATTAATTAAAATACCATCGTGTTTTCCAGTTATAGGAACTAAATGTTTCTTTAGAAATTAAAAACCTGATCAATGTATTATAACTAGAAACAAATACAAATTATTAGCTAAATGAAATATTTATCCACAAGGTATAGTTATGATGAAACCTTTTCTAGTGTAGCTAGATTAGATGCAATTAGAATTATTTTATCAGATGCATCTCATATGAACAATAATTTTTTTCAGATGGATATTAAATATACCCTATTACATGTTTATTTAATGTATAATGATTATGTCAAACAATATCCTAGTTTTGAAAATTATAAAAAACCAAATTCTGTTTTTAACATACTAATGCTCTCTATGTACTTAAACAAGCACCTAGAGTTTTGTGGAGAAGATTAAACATTTATAATTTGAAAAACTGATTTACAATTGGATTGGAAGGTCTGACACTTTTTTAGAAATAATTTCGTTCTAATACTTTATTAGTTCACATCTATATTTATGATGTTATTTTTGGTTCAAATAATGAAAAACAATTGTAGTGAATTTTCCAAACTCATGAAAAATTGACATTAAATGAGTATGATGGGACAATTAAATTTATTTTTAGGATATAAAGTTTATCAAAAATATTATAAAAATGTTTTCAATGAAATTAAATATATTATTTATTTATTAAAAAAGTTTGGTCTTGAGAATAGAACGACATATACAACTCCCATGTGTATTAATATAAAACATGAGTTGGATGAAGTGGGAAGACCAGTGGACAAAAATATATATAGATGTGTGATTGGTAGTTAATTAAAAACATACTTCTAGCAGACCTGCCATTATTTATTTTACATTTATGTGATAGATTTAAAACAAATCCTAATTAATCCCATCTTATTTCAGATAAAAGAATTTTCAGATATAAAAAAATAGTTTTTTAATTTCTTCTCGATCAAAAAAATATAAATTTAATTTAATATCATAATCAAATGCTCATTTTGGAGGATGTATATTAGAAAGAAAAAGTTCCTCCAGAACCTGTCTCTTTTTGGGAATATATTTAGTATCATGGTCAAGTAAGAAATAAGACCTAATAGGCATGTCAACAGTCGAGGTAGAATATGTGTCTATATGAAGTCTCTATGAGCAAGTATTGTGGATAAAGAAAACACTAATAGAATTTGGACATAATTTTAATAGTATGTATATTTCATGTGATAATACTAGTTCTATAAATATTTCAAAATATTCTATATGTCATTCAAGAAGATAACATATTGATATTAGACATAATTTTCCATGATTCCTTGTTCTTAAAAAGGATATATCATTAGAAATCAAAATCATTGAATAAAAACCAGATGATAATTTCAATGAACCACTACCCATTGTGGGTTTTCATCTTTTTATGGGGAAGCTAGGTTTTTTAATTTTTAAATAAATGCTAATATTTTTATATTTTTATTTGATTTTTTTATTCTTTACTCTAATTTATATATGTTATGTTATTTTTTGATTATTTTAAACCTAATTTGTTTTAAAAAATTATTATTTTAATTATTTTAGTTCATATTTTTATGATAAATTTTATTGCACCGTGTGTTTTCAAAAAAAAATCATAATTAACCCATGTGACTGACACAGGAAATAATTATATGTCATCACCTATCAGAATCCATTCGAATACCTTAACCTTTATTTTTCAATCCCTTTCACGTAACAACTAAATTTTTATACCATCCAAATCCTAGATGTTGAAAAACATTATATTTTCATATTTTTATAAATAAAGAAAACAAAGAAAACTAAAGAGGGTTAATCCAACGATCCAAACAAAGAACTAGTTTTTGGAAGAATGATTTTTCATGTAAAAGTGGTGGATTTAAACTGGCTATACTAGATGAATATACCCTTGAAACAAGAATTAGTGTTTCATTTTCTAGATTCAATATTCAATAAAGCAAACATATATTTTCTCTATGAGGTAGAATTGAAATATTTTAACAAAAGCGTAATGTTTAGTTTCAGTGATTATGACGATGTTGTTTTTTCATGAAAAAAAGATAAGGATTTTTTTATTTCTTCCACTAAAATTTTCCAATTTTCAAACTTTCCTTGTGAATGATTCATTCACTTTGATATATAGTCTATTAGAGTCAGATATCATAATTCTGAATACATGATGTCTTTTCTTTTTTGGGTCAACAAACATAATGTAGATGTTTGTTGAATATATCGAGGTAGATTAGAAAAAATTTGATAAATTTATTCAAACCAGAATAGTTTTATGGATGCATGAAATGGAGAAAATTCCATATCCATACATGTATATCATGATTTGATTTTTAAGTGAAATAAAGTTTATTTTTTCAAGTTATATGTTCAAATATCTTCAATACTACTGTCAACCAGATGCAGGGATAAATTTTTATCCTTATGGAAGGATTATTTCTCGAATTATGATTACAAATGATATTATTTGATTAATTGATTCTCAAATAAAATGTTATCACAGTAATGTAATCAGATGTGGGAACTCTATGAAAGTTAGGATTTTTCTGAAGTACTATAAAAGGAATCTTGTTACTAGTTAGTAATTTTGAAAACATAGTTCTGGAGCTTTTGCTCAGGGGGAACACGGGTCTATTAGAAAATAAGGAGTTGTTGAAAAAAGAACAAATGGTATTTCCAAGACCACAATGAAGAGACATAAATATATTTCATCATAAGATGAATAAGAAAAATAACAATGTCATGAGGGGTTTTCCTCAAACCATGAAACATAGAAGTTCTGAAAATTGAAGAACCAGTGTTGTGTTCGGGAGAAGATACTAGCTCGGTTCATTTCAAAGAACCATTTCATGATGAAGATCATCAAATAGATATTCATGATAGAGAGATTCAGGATATACCATTGACAGTTGATCAAGTAGAATAGAATATTCAAGAAAATAATATTCAAGAAGAAATTGTTCAAGAAGAAGATTCTCTAGATGAATAAAAAGTAAAGAAATCAGTAACTAAAGTTAAATATATTGTTGAGCATAAGTTATTAGAGATATCATGATAGATCTCTATAGGGCCAACAGATGTTCTTAATAATCAATCATGATCTATTGAAAAATATAAGGAGAATTGAAATAGTAATCCTTTATCAATTATGGTGGTTGAGTAGACACATAATATAGGTTAATTAACATATGAATCTTTTTCACATCATGTTGAAGAGATTATGATTAAGTACAATAAATCTCAAGAATAAAATTTAAATATTTGAAAAGAGCTTGAAATCGCAAGGAAAATGTTTCGGGATCAAAAATAGAATTCTTTTTTCAATGATAATTTTGATACATTCAAAATAGAAATGTTGGACTAGTTTGGAAATAACAAGTCTAAAGATGTTACTAAATCAAACACTATAGTTCAAAAGTGGTATTTAGGGCGACAATTTGAGTCAATCCAATGTAGGTTCATTCAGACTACTACATGAACCTATTCCACTTCTAGCTTCCTAGATCTGATTAAATGATTTTAGACATTCAAAACTGGTATGGCAGACATGAATTATCATCTAGAGAACCTTCTGTGAAATAGTGATCCATTGATAGTTCTGT
Source organism: Viscum album (assembly GCA_963277665.1). Lineage (NCBI taxonomy): Eukaryota > Viridiplantae > Streptophyta > Magnoliopsida > Santalales > Viscaceae > Viscum > Viscum album. The sequence continues at coordinate 1,062,034,529 of OY728133.1, forward strand.
TGGAAAATCATAAATTTCTAAATGACCATTTGACTCAGAGTTAACCTGCTGTCAAATTTCAATTGAAACAATTCATAGTTAAATTGGACCAGTTTATTCATAAAGAGAGTTTGTATGACTTTTTGAAAGTCAATATTTTTTAAAATTATCATACTAGTGTAGATTACATATTTTTTATTATGATGTTAGGTGATAGTCATATGAAAAAATTATAGGTACATATTGGAATGTTGAATGTCATGTTTCACGCTTCTCAAAATCCTACAAAACCAGCAACTCGGCCAATTCCTACCCAACCTCTTCTACCATAACCATATCAGATGGCTAATATATTTTCTAGTCACACTGAGTATTAAATATATTCAATTTTTGAGTCATAAAAATTCATTATTGGTATTTTCTGTGCTTTATTACATAATATTTAATTTTTAGGTATATATACAGTATTCCAATCTGGTTTATTTATACATATTTTTATAAAATTCTCTTACTGGTTTGTGAAAAATGAAACATGTTTTCATCATTTTCTATACATTCATTTTGATCTCACAAAAAGGGAGAGAAATTTAGACAAAAATAAAATTTAATTTTATCTAAATAATTTTATCCAATGGAATTTCAAATTAATTTTATTTAAAAGTTTACAAAATTCAAAATTCTATTAATAATTTTATAGACTTTATGATCATCCAAAAGGGGAAGATTTTTGGTCATGTATTGTCTCAAAGATACTCTATAAATCGTATTGATTTTGATACTCACAAATACCTTTGTTTGTTTGACTATTGATATTAATTTATTTGTATTTCAAGAAATTTTTATTCATTATAATTCATATTTGGGAATTATATTCATGATTTTTATTTTTGATGAATATTTATAAAATTGTTCAAAATGCTCTTAAGCGTATTCTGGAAACACAATTCATCATATTCTAGAAACATAGTTCATACCCTATGTTAAGGAACATAACATAAGGAATAGACCCTACATTTGTATTGAACATTATGTTAATAGTTCAGAGCACATGGTTAATTAACTATAAGTTATGATAAACGTACTGATAAATGTCCATGCATTTGGATGGAACCTTACATTAGACAATGTGAAAAAGTATGGTTAAAGAACCCTATATATGTATGGAACACTACAATTGAGAATAAAACATATGGATCACAACCTTATTTTTGTGGTGAACCTTACGTTTTCAACCCTAAATTTTGATAATGAATGATAGGTAGTTGTACCCTAGGTTTTGGTATTTTTTTCATTTTATAAGGGAACCCTATGTTTGACATTTCAACATCAGAGACTAGAATTTATGATTTTATCAGTTTTTCATGCTATAGTATTCAGGGAATATCTGGGTGATTTATTGAACATTTTTAAAATATTCAATGGTTGTTATGATTTATTCAAAAATTCATATTCAGTGGGGAAATTTTCTTTTATTATTAATGAATGTTATGACTACTCTGAGCTGTTTTATGAATTTCACTTCTCGTGATCTATTAATCAATTTTATTGGATCTGGAATATTAAAGCAAGATCCCTTCTTTAATTATTCCATTAGTGTGTTGTTCAATAAATACATGTGTGTGCGATTAAAAGAAAAAGGAAACATATAGAAATTCAACTTCATTATTTCCATTATATCATATAGATATACTACACAAATTGATTATACTCTATTATCTACCGAAGAGGCTACACAATAGAGACATACATGTTTTCAGTCTCAAATTTTTTGTATGTCTACTAGTGCTAGTCATTTCTGGTTTTATTTAATTATCTATTAAAACAATATTGTTTAGTACTACTCTTTATTGAAGTAATTATTATCTGAAGAAGAAGATACATCTATAATAGTTTCTGTTACAACTGTGATGTTCAATAGGAACAATTTTAATTAATATCTTTTTATTGGGAGTTTCAACTACTCGTACTCTCTTATGGTGGAGTATAAAATTCTCAATTTATCCTATGAATATTTGGTTCACTGATATAGTATGATCAAGCAGTTTTTAGATTTATTTGTAATAGTTTCAACTACCTACACTCAGTTGTGGATAGGTCTTATGATATGAGGACATGACTGGTGAAATTCACTAAGATTGTCGACAGAGTAATTGGTGGAGTGGACTAGGGGATCTTTTTACCCCGAACCATGATAAACATATATGTTCTGTATTTTTTCTATCCACTTCTCATACATTCATACATAATATAAACACTATTTATCCGTATAATATAGAATTGACATCAAAAGACCAAATTTAGGACGATTTTTTAGAGACACATTTCACCGCTTATTGTTTATATTTTTATATTCCAACCTAACAATAAATTAATATATAAAACATTTATATACCCAATCATATAATATATAAAATATGCAAATATTTCCAATAAATAACATGAATCACAAAAATTTTGAAATAAACTCCTATATTTTAACTAATGGTAACTCGAACATAATTATTCATATAAAATCACATCTTATTAAAAAATATTTCCATTTAAATTAATTAATTATTATTCCAAATATTTCAAACTTATTCAAGAATAACATTAATCACTTAGTCACCATGTCATTGTTTTATTCAATTATTATATATATGAAAAAACAAATGTTTTTTCAATGTAAGAACCATATTAAAATATTTAACTATATTCATGTCAATAATCATATTAAATCTATTGCTTATCAATACCTTTCATCTTATGTCCAATAATATAAATTATTCTTACTTAGAAACAATTTCACTAAAACACATACTTAATATAACTATTTTAATCCCATAAATACCTATAAAAATATCTTCAATCATCTTAAATATTCATCACATAAAAACACAAAAAAGGGGTATATATGACTATAAACCTGTAATCTACCTTATACTCATCAACACTTTACACTTTTGGATTATCCCATACCACTTTGTAATATAATAGGTTTGCATATAACTAATATTTGTATTCAACATAATAGTTCATAATGAAAATTGGGATTAACCAAAGCATATCCTTAACAAGAATCTAGATAGTTTGAAAGTATTATATAAACACATAGTTCACTAATGATGGATGTTTTTATACAAAATATACCCTTTTCATAATTTTTACACTATAGTGAATCGATTCCTTAGTCACATTCACGTTATAGTTTCCAGAAGAGGATATATTTTCTATGAAAAAAACCTAATATATACTTTAAATTAGCTTCATGCTATTACACACTATAAATAATTTCCCTAAGAATGTATTAAGTTGTTATGTTTTTTAATCAATATATTCGTAAATCTTATTCAAAATGGTCCTAATAAACATTATAAGACACCAAAATGTAACACACTAACTCCATTTACCATGATTTGTTTGTTTCTTTACATCATTAGAACTAGATACATGCAATAAAATCCTTAAGGATTCTGTATATTATTAGTCATGGAAAACTGGATACATCATTAAATCTCCCATTAAATTTGAAAAAACAAATTTCACCATAGTATTTCATTTGAAAATATTATTAATCCATTTAAAATACAATTTCATGTCAATAATAGTATACTTCCAAGAGTCCTTGGGAGAGGAAACCGAATAAAATGGTGATTTAAGATTCTCAATAGGAGAATTCATATAGATGATGCTATTATATAATAAATGCAATGAGAATAATATGGTTGGAATATATAGTGATCCAATAATTCTTTATAATTCATAACATATTCTTGAAACATATAAATGGATAAGATAGTTATTCATATAATCTATGGGAAAATTATAACTAATTTTATAGTAATGGAATTTAGAATGTAGAATATCATAAACGTACCATTGAGGCCTTATGGCCATACATCATATGAAAATGGGAATGGCCTATGCCAGATACCAAACATACATTGTTATAAGAGAGATCTTGATGTATCTTAGTGTTGAGTAATTTTGGTCCATACCCTTCTCATACTTTTTCTAATGCCTACACCGTAGGAATACACAATACATAATTGTAAAAAATCCTTAGTAATAAATAACTACAATGCTAGTTAAACTAAAATATATAATTTCAATACCTTCCTTAGTAAAAATGACCATAATCCATCTATGTAAATATGGTTTATAGTATCATTTTCATATATCATCTATTATGTATAATATTTTTATAGGGATGTCGAAATAGAAGAAAATAATTTTAAAATATAAATAAGAAATTTCTCGAGGAAAATATGTTTTGAATTTTGAAATAGGTTATCCAAAATCATGAAAAAAAATTATTTGGGAGAACATTTATTTGGAAGGAATCATGGAATGTTTTATAGGAATACTTAAAGTAAATAATAAACATAATTATTGGAAAAACAATTCATGTGGTTTTTTTTAAAGAAAATATTTTGTTCACACCTTTAGTAAATAGTACCGCATTTGTAAAATAACTAGAAAAATATTTTTATATATGTTTTGTAAAATAAAAAATAAAGGTAAAATTATTTTAATCTATAAATGGAAGAAAATATAAACATTATGGAAAATAGTTAATGGAAAATATTTTCATTGAATAATAATATTCTCTACAAAATATAAATGTCGATTTTGGTATTCATTAAAAACTATATTTTTAATTTTTTTTGTAAGTAGAGACTGGAAAATGAATAAGATATTTTAATTTTAATTAATAACTAAATGAGCATACCATATATTATTTTTATGATATAATGATCATATAACTCCCCTAATGTCAACATTTACATAAAAAAATATTCAATGATGATAACACTATTTAATAAACTCAAACCTTGTGTTTAATAACAATTGAATGTTCTTTGAGACTCATTTATATTAAATTTAAAATTTTTATTATTAAATAAAAAAATACATATTCACCCTTAGGAAATAATATATCATCAAACTATAAAATTTCAACACCCATTAATTAATAATTCAATTTTAAAAACATCATTTCTGATTGTTTGATCTTTCATTATTCATGTTTGTTTCAGTTTGGTGGTTAATTGGTGGGATTGTTCACAATGTTTCAGCATCTACATAATTTTAATAATGATATTATTATAATATAAATTCATAATATACATATTTTTAATTATTCATCAAAGGAATTTGTAGATAATTTACCACATTGCATCATGGAGGTGGTAGTCCACACATATGCATGATAGCTCTTATAAATTTTTAATGAGTCAAAGGGATAAAATGTAAATTTTATATCATATTTAAAGAATAATAATTTTGTATAATAATATTATAAATTTGTGGATTCAATATTTACAACCATCCAATAAAGTTTGTGATGAAAAATGATTTAATGTGCTACATTATGACTATAAGAAAAATGTACGTACAAGAATTGTTTTGATTTTCCAATGGACGTAAAGAAGATTGATGTGTGTTGTTCCACTAGAATTATAAAATTTATATATATTGATGATAGTTATCTTTTTATATGATCATTTTGATATATTATTCAATGGAAGTACATAATAAAATTAAATGAAAACACTCGGTTAAGAGGTTTACCACGTCTTCAAAAAACCCTATGTTGGATTAGATGTTAAGACATCAAGATTGATATTATATTGAGATGAAAACATCTATGTTGTGTAATTAAATGTTTGTATATGATATGTGTAAATATTATTTGTGATACAGGGTTAATCAGTTGGGAGAAAGGGAAGAGGTTTTGTTTTATTTTATATGTGAGGGCAGTGGAACCCTTTGAATTTCTTAATGAGTTACCTTAATATAAATTAATTTTCATGTTCATGAGGAAATATATTAATTTATTTCTAATAATATGAATATAATTCAATATACCTTTAAATAATTCATCCTTTTCAAGATCGGGTGATGTTTTTAATCATTTATTTTCGTTTTAACCCCTCATTAACCCTTTTAATTAATGTCATTATATTTAAAAATTACTATTTAAGGTTAAGAATTTCATTATATATGGTAAATTGATTAATAATGATAAATTAATGATATTATTGACTATATCTCATTCACATGGCCAATGATAATATTTAAATGAATTTTAAACAATTTTATTAAATATTACCTAACAAAAAATACCATTAATGTCATTTTTGATTCTATTCACATATTTGATATTAATAAAACTCATGATAGAAATATAGTTCAAATGTAAACTGATAAAACATATATAATATAAAATATTTATTTTAAGCATTTCTTGAAATTTCATTAATAATATGTGCCTAAATTTAATATCATTATGAATTAAAATTCTAACAATTTAAATAAATTCACTTATGAAGATACACTTTAATAATATTTTACCTAATGTTATCATTCATCGATGTATGTTAAAAAAATTATGTAAGAATACCTTGGATTTTAAATAGATACTATAAAATTAGTTCAATAGTAAGTCATTAAATAATAATGAAATATATGATAAACTACATTTAGTTCTAGCATTAAAATAGTGGACAGTTTTTATTAATATTCATTACCTTTAGAATGATATGGTGTCATATATTTTATTAAAATACTAATATATTGTTATAATGAAAATATAAAAAAATTATTTTATTTCTAATTATTTATTATAAGATGATTCAATGATTAAAACATCATGAAAAGGGAAAAAATCATCTATAATGCATCTGAATCTAAGAGATTTTATGGAAACTATTTACCAGGAAATTATTTTAATTAATTCAAATATGTATATATATTAAATAGTATATTTATTATAAAAAATTAATTATTGTTTTCTGATCATATTGACAATGAAGGGTAGAAATTTATTAGACTAAATCTTTTATTATATCTCGTTATTAAACCACATGTACGTTTCATGAAATATCCTACTAAAGACATTAGGATACAATCTATTATAAATTTAGTATTTAGAAAAATATTCTACATTTTATTTGAGTTGATTTATGATGTAATGGGTAAAATTAGAATATTACGATCCTTTATCGCCCACACTAGTACATTCTCTCTAGTTATGATTTTATTAGTTAGGTCCTTGGAAAAGATCAAAAAATTCATGTTCACAATATTTTTTATCCATAATCTCCATCTTAGTACATTTTATTATCATTAGAGTGATTTTTAAATTCATCATATTTACTTTGTTACAGTTCACCTCTCCATCTAGAATCTGATAAAGAATCCAATTTTGTGTAGAAACACAATATTGATGATGGGAAATAAATTTCCCAAACATGTGATTCATATAAAAATTCTATATGATAATTTCATCACTAAACAAAACATGATTTTTTACTTATATATTAAAAAAATGAATTTTCCCAAACGTTATTTCAGTGATGGTTAGTAGAGTCATCGATTAAAATTTTTAATTTATTAATAATTTGGAATAAATTAATTTAAATGATGTTATAACATTAATATTACAATGTTTAGATTTAAAATATATAATAATATAGATGTGGTATATAGGGTGTGGAGATGTAGAAATCGATTTTTCATGAGGAGGTAGTTATGATGAGGATTGATTTTGGAATCCATTTATTTTATAGAATAAAACTAAATAGAGTGTTTCTACATTATTTGTGATATTTTTATAACTTTTTTAAATAAATTATTATAGGGAATTTTGATGTTGATTTAAATTATTCAAGTTCAAATTATTCTATGAATTTACTTAAATTTATTTCAGTTTAGATTTAGCCAAATTGATTTCGTTTATTTTAATTTAGTTTGGATTAGTTGGGACTGATATATTTTTTGATATCAATATTTTTCAGGTGATTATTTTTTCTTGTTTAGGTATTTGTATTTAAATGATCTAAAATTATTATTTTGGTAATTGTTTTTAACCCATAAAATTATTTTTAATTTTTATTAAATTAGTCTCATAGTTATTTTTTTTAATTTTCATTGGTATTTTTTTACTCTCTTTCATTAAGATATACATGTGATTTATTTACATATTTTTCTTAAAAATTACTTATTTAATAATAGGTATTAAATAGTTTATATGTGACTTATTATAAATTTATATTTATATTTTTATTAGAATAAATGTTCAAAATCGTTACAAAGTTTTTTCAATTTTTATTTTGTTTTCTGATTATTGAGTTATATTAGTAACCTTCATTTATACTTGTTTGATAATTATTTATGTGTTGTAAATCTGTTATGGTATAGATAGCCTAGGTTTGTTTTATTTATTTTTAATAATTTTATATTTTTTTTGTTAAATTAATTTAAACATAGTTTATCTCTAATAAATTCATTTATATCATTCAATATTTCATCCAATTCAATTAATTTCCTATAAGGTCGATTATGGGTCAATTTTATCATTGAAATATATTCATAAAAACATAGTTGGGATTAATTTATAAGAATTTTATTTAGTTATATTTATTATTTTCCAATTATGTTATCTAATTTTTATTTAGTTCCAAATTTGTACAGTTTGGTTTGTTAATATTTTATTTGATTTTTTTCAATCTAGCATAGAGGAGTCAAGTACATTTAATATTGGATAAATTTGGTGGGATTTAGATTCTATATAATTTTTAATTGATTACTTTTCGTGTTATATTGATTAAATAAGTTCCAGATAACATTAATTTAGAGTAGTGCATTAAAATTTTTATATTGTGTTTCGGTGTGGATCATATTTGTTCTGATCATGTCTATTAGGTGTTACTTTATTTTATTGGATCTAATTTTGGTTGTTCCCCTATATTTTATTCAACTTGAATCATTATTCGTATAGTCTTTCTTGGTGGTTTAATGTTTTTATGTTTTAATTTTTTATCCCATCTTGGATTGATTTATTTCAATCCCATTTAGTTTAATTCAATATTATTAGTTCTTATTGGATCCACGTATTCTCTAGTTTATTTAAATTAATTATTTCTTATTCAATTATAATTTAGTAATTTAATTTCAATATTTTTAGTATAATATTAGTTAATTTATGTTCATATTGGCTCTGAATTAATTATGACTATTTTTTTAGTTTTTTTAATCTTTATTTTATTCATTGTTGTTTGATAAATATAAGTTTAAGATGGATTTCCTGTGTTCATGTATGGTTTTTTTTATAAACTCCAATTATTTTAGTTTTTCTTAGCTTCATTATTTCAAATATGTTTTGTTTAATTTTATATATTTTAAATTTATGAGATTATTATTTTTTAACATTAATTTGTCGGGTTTAGTTCATTTAAATTTTGGTTGAGTTAGATATATTAAGATCATTTTTATTAAAAGTATATTTTCAGAATGGATTAAAAAAATAATATATCAACATATCATTTATAGTTGTTTTAAATATCCATAAAATTTTCTGTATACATTGAATCATTTTAAATCACAACATAATTTTGTGAAAAAATTCATTCAAAAAACATTATGAGATTTTTAAAAATAATACTAAATATTTTCTCTTTAAAACCACTATTAAAATTCATTGAAGTACATCTCAATAGCTTTTTTTTAATATAAATAAATATTAGTCAATTTCATGGTTTTCTAAAACACTATCCAACTTAAAGATAATTATTTTTAATGATATATTCATATATAGTTCCTCATATTTTTGGGAAGAATATATTTAGATCAATATAAAATTTAAATATTATTTTCCAAAGTAATAATGTAACCCATGATTTGAAAAAAAAAATGGTATTAATGTATTTTTATTTTCTAGTAAATGATAAATATAAAAATAAAAAATTATGGGTTGTTAAAAAATATAGTCCCCCCCAAGCACAAACAAAAAAATTATGGTGTATGTCAATGATATTAGGTCGAATATCTCCCAAAATGATGCTAAAAATGGAATTATCAGGCAAAAAATATTAAAGTACCAATATTGGTTAAAATATTTCACAATTGTAGAAATTATGATTTAGTGGATAGAATTTTTGTTGTGTAAGATTTAGACATCTATGAATATATTTTTTACAAATATTTCTAATCATTTAATGATGATGATTTTTTATGGGGGATAATAAAAGAATTTTGAATAAAATCAGTTGATCAAAAGAAATACCCATAGAAGAAGTTGAAAATGTAATTCATGAAAAAACATTGATTAATAGAGAAATTTTTATAAAATATAATTTATTTTGTTCTAGTTATTATTATTTTTAGTATATTTAAACCAATCAAGATTCACAATATTTATATGAATGATGACCACACATTATGGTGATGTAATGAAATGCAGAGGAGTCTTTTTTGATGTGTAAATAAATAACAATGTTAAAATACATACAAAATAAGGATATTGAAATGTAATCCAAACTAAGGTTTAGATGATTCTATTGTAGATGAAAGTTCCACATCATACATAATTTCAAATAGTACATAAATAACATTGTTAAAATAATCCATTTTAATCTACATTATGAATTAATATTATAATAAAATAAAAGGTTTTGATTTATAGAGTACATCCCAAAAGTGAATTTAAATATGTGTCTAAATAATATTAATTTAAATACATCTGATTATACATACTAATGTTGAAAATGTAATGGAAACATTTTATTAAAATTCATGTCATAGTCATAGGAGTAAAATTTTCTTTTTGAGAAATAATGATAAATATTCAATAAATTTATGATTTGAATATTACTTTTTGAATAATGAGTTTGTAGACAATGAGAAATTATCATGTTTATATGAAATGTATGACTAGATTTGTGGTACAACTTTGATATGAAATGAAAATAGAGAAAAGATAAATGAATCAATTTTCATTTAAAGATAATGTAAAAAATTAAATTTTATTTTATATTGAAACATTACATGAATAATAAAGCAATTATTTTCAATTATATTATCATTTAAAAAATCAAGGACAAAATGATATAGAAAAATAGAGCAGAAAAAAAATATTTTTCATGTTCCCAACCAGCCCGAATACCCTAGTAACCTGATAATTGTGCTAGATCTGACATGGCTCAATTGGATTTTCTGATCCCCATAATATTAAGGCTAGAACCATGTATTTTACTTTATAAACGTGGAAATTGATTTTCCACACAACAGTGATAGACAAAAGGATACAAGTTATTATTCTCAACACTCCAAATGGAGAAGGTAACATATACTAAAAAGGTAAAACAAAAACTAGAGTAGTAAATCATCAATATACATAGTATATAATAAGAAAAATACTCAAATATATAATCCAGCATGATGATTTCAACACCCTGGGTCACCTCGAACTCTCCACTGTCCAAAGGATCAATAATATCCTCCACCTCAAAGTAGCTCTTTCCCTTTGCTCAGGTCTAGAAAAAGAAAATATACATGTGACTAAAATATTAAATATTATATGAGATATAAATCATAGTCGGGTCTACCTATGTTTTCAATAATCAATACCATAACATTTTACTATTTTTGTTATTAAATAAAATAAGACAAGGCGTTGAATTTAATGTTTCATATTTAAAACAATAAATTCTTTCTATTTAAATATATGGAATATATATAAATTAAATTTAAATCATCCTTATATGAACATTACATATAAAATATTTTACATAAATCGATTGAAATGAATAAAATGGTTTAATATATCATAGTAATGTATATCAAATCAATTAACACTTAGCCCCATGTTGAAAATTCATATAGAACATCACATATAAAAAATAATATAATCAGACATCTCATCAGTGACCTATGCCTAATATCCACTACCTATTATGGGAAAATTACTAACATCCAATTCCTCATAACGCGAAATTACTATCATAAACTCCCATGTATGGGAAACTTATTAGTCGAACATGGTTTAGATAGTGTTGTCAAGATAAATCATGTGTAATGAGATCAAGATCCTATCATTATTATCCAAACGGTTTACTGGATAACAATTATCCCATTTTATTCTATCAAAATATCAATAAAATTGGCAATCAATCATTTTAAAACAATTTAAAATATAATTACGTGATTTTATTTTTGAATATTCCAATTCTATTTCAAAACTAGATCATTAGTTTCACCATTTCATTCCATTTGAATACATATTTCTATTTATGATTTTTTCTCAAGATCAATATAAAATATTTTTCACCAAAAATATTTTCAAACAATCCCTCATTTTTCCAAATTTCATCACGTAATTTAAATTCCCTGAAGAATTTGAGTTTTCTCAATTTCCTTCCTGTTTTAAAATCAATGATCAAATCATAAAACTTCATTTGTTTTATGTCTTTTAAAAGAAAAATTAAATTTTAATCAGTTATTTCATAGTTTAAATCATAGGTAATGTAACACCCTAAGCTTCCAAGGTATGTTTGTCTTTAAATAATGCAGTAGCTTGCATTGTATGCAACTTGGAGTTTTAACGCACCATGCCCAATCAATCTAGCCGTTATGAATATTAATACCGACTTTTTGAAATTCTATAAATTTTATTTTCAAAATAGACTTCAATTTTGAATTTTGAATAACTAAATTATCTTAGGGTTAATTTGTTGTGTTTTTCTGAAAACATTCAATTTTTGATGAATAGAAAAAAAAACATTGTGTTATTATTTAGAACCGAATTTTTATTTAAATAATTAATTATATTATTTTAATTTATTTTAGGTCAAAATAGATACATAATACCTATATATGTTCAATTTAATTCATTAGAGTCATTTTATAATAAGTATATATATATAAACCATTGTTAATTTTTTACCATCTTTTACCCATCTTCTAGAAGCATTTAGAAATTTGCATAAATCATAATTTTACCACCTCTGTGAGTTGAATTTTAAAATCCGAGAGACACTGTTGACATCAGTCAGTAAAATTTGGTTCTATAATATGAAAGTAATTTTTGGTGAATTGTAACTTTTGACTTCGATTTAACACGGTTAAAATTAAATTGGGTAATTAAGGGTAAAAATGATATTATAATTACCATTACACGTGTCCTAATTCTATTTTATAAGTATAATTCGACGAAAAACAACCTTATGAATAAAATAAGATCCTTTTGGTCCACTTGGATTATATATGGACATTTATTATTATTTTTTATAAATAAGCGTTAAAAGAGGAAATTCAATGTTTAATAACTAAACCATATTTAATATAGGGTTACACATAATATAAATTCGAAAATAAATATTCATTATAAAGATAAAAATATTTCCAACATAATTATATTTTATTTATAATATTTATACATTAAATAATTTAATTTATTTATGACACAATGATGATGTATTAATTACCTTAATAATGTAATATTATAATAAATGATATTATAAATATCCAAATAAATTTAAATTGAGTCTTCTTATGAATTGAAATAATTTTATATGTTAATATGAAATTTTATGGTTGATTATATAAATTTTATTTGAAGTGATATTGTTTTTATGGATTTCAAAAAATGAAATACTAAATAGTGTTAAAATTGACATAATTGTGTTTTAAAACCAATACTATATTATTAATTGATATAATATTCCCTAGAATCTACAGCTCATCCAAAGGACATAGAATAGTTTATATATATTAATAATTAACCATATTTGGTACGATTGGCTTGTTATAGTAAGTTTATTAACAATATAATATAAAAATTAACAAGAGACATGGTTAATGACATACTATTTAACTAAGAGTTCAATCGAAAAGATAAGGTTATTATGGTGACCTAAACCTATCTAACACCCATTGGTTGAGAGTTTTTAACCCATTCCAACATTATCCAAGAAATAAATCATTCTTTAGCCATTAGAAACCGAAAATTATTTTATAATAAAATAATATTTTAAGCTTTTTTAATGTGACCCTCACTTCTCTTACAAAAGGGTACTTCCCCTTAACTTAATTTCACACATCCAAAGACATTTTTCTCAGCCAATACCTGACCAAATATCTTCCCAAGTTTCCTTTATTCACCCTAGAGGACTTCCTTTGGTCGTAAAGCCAACCTATGGAGCCCTTTTGGTCAAATCAAAAGGAAGAACCTGAAGAATTGTAAATATTACATCACCTCTTTCAATTTATTTTCTTATTCTACTTCCTCTTTCTATTTTATTTAGATTCTAAAATAATATATCCAGTATCTTCAATATACTATGATGTTATTAAAAAAATGGTACAAACATATTCATTATTCTATCCATTATATTAATGACAAAGTCACCAGACGTATGTACGTATGGCTTGCCGTCTCCACGTCGTGGTGTAGTATGTTATTCAAAAACATAATTATTTTGATGGGTAAAATAACTAGTATAAATGATATATATAATAAATATAACATGTTAATTATTCTGTATATATGATATACCATCAAATTACATTCTATTTCAACATCAATATAATGATATTGTCGCTCGTGCGTACGTACGGATTACCGTCTCCACTAACGCGATGAGAATAATTCTCCATCATAATAATTCAGGAATAGTTTTAATTTTATGATTTAAAATAATTTTTAGGAACATAATTTAATTATTTATATGAATTAAATACATCATATCCACAATAAAAATGACTTAAATAACTAATAATATAAAGGATAATGAATCAGTTAACACAAGAAATTATGATACTCCTAAAATATTATTAACAAAGAAATATTATAAGATCATATATGATATCATATTTATGTATATAATTTGTGTATAATTTAATTACAATTTTTTAACTATTATACAATATTTTAACATATGATCAACGAAGGAAAATTAAAAGTTAAGGGTCAATTTCAAAATCTCTTTATTATATGAGGTTGTTTTTACCTAAGTATCTGATGGGAAATCTTTATCATCCACATCATTGATTCTTAAAAATGTATTCCAAATCATTTTTACTATTTACTAGACTATGGGTTAAAGTCATTTATACCTTTTTTTTGTCTTTTTATAAAATAGTTTGAAATGAATTTTTCTGTTGTTTTCTAAACCATGTACTTTATGACCTTTTAGAAAAAATTGAGGTAAGAATGTATTTTTTTAACTTATACGTCGGGTGTGGCTATTTTCCACAATTATATCATCGTCGAATCTTCCCATACATAATTATATGAATATTTTCAAAATAAATATCTTCTTTTATAATTATATGACTTTTAAATGATTTCAAAACATAAAAATGTATTTATTTCAAATAGTTTTCATTTCATCTATGTCAACATCCTTTGATGGATTTTAAACTTGTATGATGTTAATTTATTATGATAAAAATATTCCATATTTTATTGATGTTTTTGAGATATGTTTGACTGTGAAGGTATTATTTTAACACCTTTCATGGTTTATGGATAATTTATTGACATTTTGTATACAAGTGTTAATATGATTGTTTATGTTATGTGAAAACATTTTCATATGAGGAATTAATTAGACTTAGTAAGTGATAGGTTGAGGCCAATATATCCCTAATATGCATTGGTAGGTCTCATGAGACAAACTATTGTCTTTAAAAAAGGCCTCGATAAAATCTTATTTGTATTCTTGGTACAATGATTGACTTTGTGGTTATGAAGTTTAGCAGTATGCATTCCATCACTATAAAAGTTGCTATAGATATTGCATGTTATTATTCCACGAGTAGAATATCTATTTGAATAAGTAAATGAAAATATTTGATTTTAATTTTTCAATATTATGCCAAAGTTTATTTTTAAAAGGCTTTTGTTTTAGTTTTATACATTGCCTTAAATATTTATGCTTATTTATGAAAGTTTCCACTATATTGTTACCCTTACTGAGAATTTGATCTCACCCCTTTATATGTTTTACTTTTAATAGGATGAGAAGAAGTAATTTATGGTTGACCTATAGGGATAGGTATAGGGATATAAGTGTTTTCTAATGGGAAAAAATGTGGTTGTTGTTTTTATCTCGCGATGTAATGTAAAACATATGTATGTATCTTGTACTTCCAAGTCTACTAAACTAATAAGTCTTTCGGGACATGATTCCTTGTATCATTCCAATGTTATGTAAAAATGCACCAACCCTGTGTAACTACGGTCGGGGCATTACTGTTGTTATCAGAGGAAATTTAGTACAAACCTTGGAATGTAGGTTTAGATAAATTCTTATTAGAGAACATTACCCTAAGATAGTATTTAAGGAGTGGTATAGAATAACTTCTTAAAATCATGGTAATGTAGATAATTTTTTGAATTTTCCAAGCAAAAAATACTTGTCTGGATGCAAGTAGGTAGAGGCGGCTCTGTCATAGATATACCTAGGAGTGAAAACTCTGACATGGAATTTGATTATTGACTTGGGGTATCCTGTGACACGACAACAGGCCTTGTTACACTCTTGGTTACAACACTACCAAGGGCTATTCTTAGGATAATTCACATTTTCAATACAACCCATTATGAAGGATTTATGAGTATATATCTCCTCAAAGAAAAAATTTTTTTATTATGGATTAAATCCATAAATTGTTCAATTTATGTTTAGTGTTTTACAAGTATTAATTTATGTATTGTACTTCAAAAACTAATCTACTATATGACATTGTTTATAAATGGTGCCTAGTGGATGGAAAGGAACCCATATCAACGCATGTAATCTATGTAGGGACTTCTTCCCTACTCAAGATAATTATAGTGGATCTAGATATGCAACCAGTGCTGATCAGCTTATCACCATATTGGGAAAACTCCCTCGGGTTATGAATAAAATCATACCTCTATGGGGAACCCTAATCCACAATGCTGAGGATCAATGTTTGACCGCTTAATGAGGTAACAACCACCAAAAATAAATGGGAGTACAAATCCATTAGTAGCTGATCAATGGATAAATTTCATAGAGAAAATATTTCATTATTTGGGAGTAGAAAAAGGGAAAAAGTTTTCATGGCAGTTTATCACCTCACAAGGGACATACATCAATGTTGGTCATTAATCCAAAACACAAAGAAAGATAAAAAAGTATAGAACATGAAATGGAGGGAGTTTAAATAGATTTTCTTAAAAAAATACTTTCCCTCGTGACCATCAATCAGATATGGAATGAAAATTTCTGAGTTTGAGGAAAAATGAGGATGATATTGTCACAAAGTTTGAGGCGAACTTTACAAGGTTTTCAAGGCATGTAGCAGATTATATATCTAACCCAAGGAGTAAGATTGATCAATTCATTGATGGGATAAAACCACCTCTCCCTTGAACATTAGTCTCACAATCCTTCTTGTCATACGATGATATTTTCTCATGAGCTATCAATAAATAAGAGTAATTCTCTAAGTCTTATGACTTAAAAGAAAAGCAAGAGAAGAAGCGATCTACTGATCACTCTAGAAGTGGAAATAAGGTTAATAATGGAAAATTTGAATATCCATCCTACATTATATGTTGGAAGAAACACCCTGGCACTTTCCTGAAGGGAATGGGAGTCTATTACAAGTGTGGTGAAAAACGGACACCAAGCTCAAGATTGCATGGGAATGAAAGAGGTTGTCAATGTTGAATGCTACAATTTTAGAGAAAAGGGACTTTATGAAAATGAATTCCTTATATACCAAGAGAATATAACTTAGAAAGGGCCAAGGGAGAAAGGCCATGATTATGCGATCACAGCTGCTGAAGTTTAAGCTTCTAAAGATGTGGTGGTAGGTAATTTAATGGTTTCCTGACATTTATCCAATGCCTTATTTGATTCTGGATCATTCAATTATTTCATATCATCACATTTTTCTAAGAAAATTAAGTATTTTCAATTTGAATTAATAAGGGAGTTTTCCATCAAAACCCCTAATGGATGTATCATCACAACAATGTCTTGTGAATAAGTTCCCATTAGGGCATATAAATTTTCTTTATCTATTGATCTCTTTGCCCTACCCTTGATTAAATTTGATATAATCCTCAAAATGGTTTGGCTTTCAGACCATGCTGAAAAAGTTTATTTTAAGAATAAGGAGGTTACAATTTTCGATGGTGATAAGGAGTACCATATCTTTATAGTAGAAATGTCACCACCTGATTCTTATCTAGATCCACCTATAGTAGCTATACTAAATTCAATTATTGGGGTGTAAGAGAAAGAAATAATTATGGGTGGGGAAAAGAATTTTATAATAGAGGATATAGATTTTGTGCAAGAATATGTTGACATGTTTCTAGAGGATTTACATGGACATCCTCCCTAATGGGAAATTGAGTTTTCCATTTATTTAATTCCTATTTCAAGGACCATATAAAAGACCCCTTACAGAATGTCCATAGTGGAATTAGTGGAACTAAAGAAACCACTAGAGGAATTGAGTAATAAGAGATTTATTCTCCCTAGTGTTTCTCCATGGGGACTTACCTGCATCGAGCTGATGGGTTTGCTGGAATCCTCCTGGACATGGCGTCAAACTCTATATTGATGGATATTATACCCTTAGAATCATAAGAGTTGAAGGTTTTGTTCGCAATTCCCTCGACTCGGTCATTATCAGTTTTAGTAGTTACTATGTTCATAGTGACTCACTTATTGCATAATACAAGGCGATTCTTAATGTGCTTCAGCTTTGTCATTCCAAGAATATCATACATAGTGAATTAAAAACTGGCTCCTCGGTTATTTTCAACTCTTTATTGGGAAGTAATGACCCCCTTGGTCCATTTTTTACAATATCAGAAGATTCTTGAACATCATCAATCGAGCTCACTCAACACACTCATGGTGTGAGGGTAACACTCTTACTGACTGCATATCTACCCAGGGAAACCACTCTGGTCCTTCTATTATTTATTCCTCCTTTGTCTCATTACCCCATGAGTGTGCGGATTTTGTTAATACAGAGGCCCTCGGTTTTCATTTTTTAGGCCCCCTTGACTATTCCTCCCTCATTTTTCTAGATTGACTCCCTTAATTATGATTAGTAAAAAGATCCCCATTTTCTGCTGTAGGTCATCGTGCCTATCAATCCATAACTCATATTGTGTAGGTTGTTAGGCCTAGCACCCCATAATCTAAATCATGGATAACTATTGTAGAGGAAAACCATGAGAAAGTACCAACTTCTAATTGTTCTTTAACTCTATGTCTAGAACCACCAAAATATCATCCATTTAATTATTTTTTAATTCAGAATAATTTTCCATATTATTCCTTTACAAATCCAATGATTAGTTAAACATTTCAATGGCCATTAGTTAACTCAAAAATTAACTAAGCACATAATCTATTAATTACTTAATCAATTAATTAATTAATCAAACCAATTCTCATTCCATAATTAATTCTTCACAATTAATTATCCATATCAAATCTCAACTTGTCATTATTAATTATTACAATTAATTATCTTTGATCAACATCATGGAACATAATTAATTATCAAAATTAATTATCATTCACTGTCAACATCATTTCATATTTAATTTCACCCAATTAATTATCTTAACACAATAAATTCCATATCTCAACAAATAACTAATCTCCAAGACAGATATCTATTTTTGGAAACCCCCCTTCATTTATTCTTTGATTAAATTATCAATTAATCGCCATGGAAAACACACGTAAATTCCATATTCAAATTTAATCAAATTTTGAAAAACAACTATCAAATGAAGCTAGAAATTACTAATGTCACATTCAAATATCAAATCACGACTATTAAAGTTCATTTAGGACCACATAATGTTGTATATTGATGGAAGTTTTCCCAATATAAATCCCCAACATCCGAGTGTCACAACATCGTTGGTCAAGATCTAGATCCAAATCCCTAAACCAAAATTAAGAACAAATGCATCAAGATCGTGCAAATATAGATAAAGATCTTCAATCCTAGATCAATTTCCCAACTCAAAGGTTCAGATCCTTGTAAATGGTAAAGATCTTTAACAAAAAAGATCAATCAATGATCGTGGTATGAAAGAGAAAAGCAATGGGATAAAATCTACCTACTGGGTAGAGAGGGGGGTGTTAAATAAGGGCATTTGATCTCAAAGAATGATGTTCTGATCATCTTTGAATACCTCTATAAGTCTCTAGGATCACATAGAATTTTTCAAGCCCGATCACAGGTCAAAATATGGGTATCTCCAGGGGGGTTGGGGGTTCTAGTGGTTTTCAAATAGATTTTTGGAACAAAATACCACATGTACAGTTTCCTAGGTAGGGGAACATGGTTAGGGATAACCCTTCGCTAAGCGTGTTAACCTCTCTATCTAGGTTTTCATGGGTGGAACTTTTTTTTCACGTGGTTTTTTGAACCTTGTGCAAACCAGGTGGACCTATCAATCCAGTTTCCCACTCTTAGAACTGTTTGGTCGCACAGTTTTTCAAATTGTTCACAAACCATGAAAAACCAAAGAGTCATATAACAAAATGGGCTAAATGCCCACTGGGCCTTCGGGCTGTGTAATGGGTCTCCCTCTACCCAGTTAAAGAGGTCTTTGCTTTGATATAATAATAACAATTATAATAGTGAAAAATATAGGATCGAGGAAGTGAATTATTTACATCCTCTGAATTTTAAAATAAAAATTTCTATCTTGTATTTATTTGTTTTTGGTTTTTTAATTTCTTCTCTAAGTAAGTTATTATTTAAATAGAAAATTTATTTTATATGAAAATATCAATGTAATTAATGAAACACAAAGATGATTGAAGGGAAAACTATCATTATACTATATAATCATCCATTGTAAATACAATTAATTGGTGTTTCCCTAAATAAAAATTTATGTCACATGAATATCAAAAAAGATATTAAATATGAAAAATTGAATGAAATTATATAATCACTACTTGATCATTCTGAATTTTGTCATCTCATCGTATACATTCATGTAGTGGAAGATATTTATTTAGTGAAAGAGGATAACTAGTTGTTGAGGAGTGATATATTACAATATGATTCAGTAACCCCCACCATTGCAATATTGGATTTTAATAGCACTAGTAAATGACCTTTATTAGTGATTATAATGAAACGAATTCCAAAGTGAGGTTAATGTAATTTCATTATTAGTACTTAGGAAAACCGCTGATAAATACCTCCTTTAACAGAGATAAAAAATTTGGAGAAGGGGACTTATCATCTCCTTTTTATAATTGATAAAGTGGGCCTTTTAGCTCTTTTAGAGATTATAATGAGGGACTATATTTTTTTATAGAACAAATAAAGTTGAAATGTTTTCTTTGTTTTTGGACCTCTATAATCACCCCTTTTATCAGTGTGTTCCCTCTATCTTTATTTGTGCCTTCCCTATATCATAACTTCCCCACTACCTTTAACAGTTCTTTACAAAATTCCATCCTCCATCTTGTACCTAGATTTTATCCTTCGACCTCTCCTTTGGAACTTTATCACCATTGCCACGTCACTAAGATGTTTTATTTTCTATTTTTCAAAATATATTTTACTCTATATATTTATATTCTTCTGAATTTTTTATTTATATATTTATAAAATTATTATTAAATAAATCTATAAATTATATGATTTTCTGGAGTGTGATATATATATACTTATATTTATGAAAATATATTACACACTATAATCATTTACCTATACTGAAATATAATAAAATTGTATATATTTTTCATGCACACATATTAGTATATATATGTATTGTATATATATATATATATTTATATTTATTTTTATAATGTAAAAAATTGATACATATATTTTTAATGACATTTCTAAAATATATATTTAATTATATATATTATAATATACATGTACACATATTTTTTTATTTACACACACAATTTTATATATAATCATTACTTGTATAAGTATATATACACATAGAAATTAATTCGTAAAGGGTAAATAAAATGGAAAATGTTTTACATTAAATAAAATAAATAATAAATATTTAGTTTAAATATTTAAAAATACATTTTAACATAAATATGATGATATGTGTATTTGTAAATTTTATTTTTTATAAGTATATATATATATATATATATATTAAAATATGAAAACAACTTACTATAAATAAATATACATTGAGAAAATTTATGAAACATGAAAATAATAATATAAAAATTAATATATTCCTTGGTAATAAATGATGAATTTTCCGAAAAAATAAAAAAATCCCCTCTTAAATGAGGAAAATATTTCATTTGATTTTAAAGAATTGGGAAACAAAAAAAATCAGTATATATGGAATTATGGGCCATTTTGGTCTCAAATAATGGGACTTATTATGTTCACTAGTCACCATGTAGTAGTGATTCTGAAAGACATACATTTGATATGTGGTATATCGTAAACAGATAGGCGGATCTACAGTTATTTTTCATTGTAGTTCAAGTCATGTTTTAATCTTATGTCAATTCGTTCATCAATTCATTTAATTTTTATATAATCCATCTATTATTAAATGAATCTTACTTGATAATTATCAGAATATTATTAATTAACAATATTTTTTTGTATATTTTTTATTCCATATTCAATAAAGATCACGTATATTTAGTTTAACTTTCTTTTTTACCTTATCTGGAACATATTTAACATATATATATATATATTATATTTATATCCATATCAATATAAAAATATAAAAATATTAATATACTATTCCTAATTAAATAATGGTTTTTATGAAAAATATCATTTATCGGTGCTAGAAAAAATAATGTTAAAGGGAGCCTTTATCAGAACATGTAAAAATGCACTGATAAATACCCCCGCCCTTTATCAGTGCTTTTTTACTAGAATTGATAAGGCCCATATTTATCATTGTTTTTTGGTACCCCTAATAAGGGACCCTAATTTTCAGAACATTATATCTCTCTCTAATAAAAGTGAGGCCTTTATCATAACTTTTTTATAAACACTAATAAACGGCCACCATTATCAGTGATTTCTTTAACACAGATAAAGACCCCATACATCTGTTCTTTAAAAAGAACTGATAAATTCTCGTTTATGTGTGAAAACGGGATGATAAAGGGGGTACATCATCAATGATTTTTGCTAGTAATAGTAAATCATATATATTGGTAAACCATTATTTTAATTAGTGATCATATAGAATATTAGAGATCATATTCATAAAAATTTTTAAGGAACATTGTAAATTGATAGGATCTAGGATTGGGAACCTATTAGGATATAGTAGATATTATTAGAGAATTTATACTTAATATGATTTATGGTTTTCAATAAAATAAAAATATCATTATATATATTTATTTAACAATTATTCATACTCATACATTATAATTTTTCCTCTATGGTAATTATAAAATACGTTCTTGGATGTGACCTGAACACAACAATGATGGAGAAACTGATTTTTAGTTGAACCTTATAAAAAGACCTTATGTTTGTAATTTTTTATAGTTATTAATTGATATGGTTTTAATATGATTCATTCTTCCTAATACATTGTTATATTTTAGTAAAAAATGTTTTTAAATTATAAAATAAAATAATTATATGGATCTTTCAAAAATGTTCTACTTTCACCCTCATACTGTAATTGAATGATACACCATGATATTCACACTATTCCATAGATGCTGGATTCTAAATAATTGTTAGGCATTCATCCACATTTTGAGTTTCATTTTTTATCCAGAAAAATAAAAAACATAAAAGGATAAAATTTCTATTGTTCACAGAAAGAATTAATATTAAATTTTTAAAATGTCAAATATTGGGAATGATCATATTAATATATGATACCAAACCTATCATTAAATAAATTATATCATCTTTTGAAGAATCTAGCAAATGAACTTTTAAAATATGTAATTAGGTGAATATTTTTTTGAACAACCATAGTTTTCCTTATATGATCTATAATATGATAAAGTTTATAGTGACGAAAGTAAAAACCCTAAAACGAATTTGAATGTTCATTATGATTTGAGAAATATTTTAAAATAATAGTGTTTCAATATATTCCATAATACTAATGAAATTTATATTTTTCATTATTTTATAGGATAATTTTTTTGTACTTCCAATCTATTTACAACACACCATGGTTCATGATGGATAAAATGTTTTTAGGAAAATACCCCCAACAATGCTGGTGATAAAAAGGCATCAAAATCCAATATTGTATTTTAATGATATAAAATCCTTGATAAAATAATTAGATGTATTCAAATTGATACTTATAATATTCCAACACCACACACATGGATTTTTTCATTAAATAAATATTTTACATTGGATATTATTATCAATGTGTTGTCTCTGGATATATGATATTCTTTTTGGATGAAAAATGATTAAAACTCACAATATTTCAGTAGATATCCCTGATGAAATAACTAAAAATTATAAACCTTTCTAAAGTATCAGTCGAACACTAAGGATAAGAATATATCAACTTGAGAAGATTTTA
Organism: Viscum album; assembly: GCA_963277665.1. Lineage (NCBI taxonomy): Eukaryota > Viridiplantae > Streptophyta > Magnoliopsida > Santalales > Viscaceae > Viscum > Viscum album. Next base: position 1,062,058,836 of record OY728133.1, read on the forward strand.
TTCATTGTTTAAAAGGTGGAATCCTTATTGAAAAATATTAATATATTCAAATTTATAAAATGGACACGATATAAACAAACAATCCCAACTCTCATTTAATAATAATTTTATATTTGTTTGGATAACAAATTAAAAATACTATGAATCTAGATTATAATGTCGTCAACCATTTAATTAGAAAAATGTTATTTTCCCAAAACCTCAAAAAAAATTATAATTCTTTTTGGATGTTCATGTATGAAAATTTAACACAAAACATGTACATGACCTAAAAAACATGTGGAAAAATTAAATATAATCCTAGGTATTCATGTATATATATACCCATACTAGATGGATTTTTGCCTCATTATAATGTGTTTCATTCTCCATGAATGAAATTTAATCAACCTCAACTACTATTTCATCCACAACTACCAGAAATGCCATCTCTTTATAAAATATATTTCTACCTATATAAAAAAAAATTGTATTATGGATAGTAGGAATTTTCTAATAATTCAATAATAAACTTCCCATAATATTCTATATCATGATTGGATAATTTTAATTTTATATTTTAACTAATTACCTGTTAAACAATTTTGTAACATGATTAACAATTATTGTTCATGGTGAAGGTAGTGACACGACACAGTCACCTAGAGCATGTTGAAATAGACATAAGGGACATAAAAAATTATAAAATCATAAAATTATTGAATTCGTAATGAGATATGAATGTAGAATTTTGAGAATGAAAAATAATATAAATATATAAATGAAAAGTCAAAATTAATTTCATATAGATTGAAATATGAAAAGATATAAATCCCTCTATATTAATCCAATTAAAAATTAAAAATTGATGAATGAAAATATATCACTATGTTTTCCTTATGTTCATTATGATACCCTAAATTAACAAACCATTCCCATATGAAATTAATAAATTTTTTATATATGTGAAATTATAGTAGTAGTTTCCTACTAAAAATAGTATTTAAAAATACTAATGTAATATTCTTGTGATATGAGGTTTATTATAATTTTAATGAGAATCCATCTAAATCAAAGAGATCTAGAAAGGTATTTTATTCCATACACAGTTAAATATTTCACAATTTTGAAGGTATTTTGGGTATCATATATAAGTGTTTTTTTAAATATTTTAATTGTATTTTTCATGATAGGACTGGTTAAATCTAATACAATAAGGTTTGTACTATAATTAACATACATATTATAAAAAAAATCAATGATTTTATTATTATATTCTTTTTCAATGGGGGGATGTCTAAATTTCAAAAAACCATTTTAACATGTAAATTGATTATGAATGAATTTTTTCCACTATACATAAGAGAATATTAATAGCTACAGTGAAATATTTGACAATTTTATATCAACTAAAATTAATTTTTATAGTTGGTGATGGAGTGTCACCATTGATTTTAATAAAAAAAGTAATACATGGATCTAAACATGAGTATTTTATTATTTTATTTAATATTAAATATATTTGAATACCCATGAGTTTAAAATAGTGAATGAGGATAAAAAATAAAAAATAATATTAGATGGGTGGATATAAATAATGAAACATTTCATTATAGGAAAGATAAGAATATAGTGATATAATGTGGATAGATGACCTATTATGATATTATAACATGAAATTGATCCATTCAATTATAAACCCATCAACAATTAATCTTATTCAATGTCTATAAACTACGAGGTATTCATTTTTAGAAGAAAAGAAATGTTACCCATTACTGTCAATATAGTTTTATCAATGTAAAATTAGATAAAATTGTGTTATTGAGGGAAAGGAAACAAGTCATAAGATGAGGTATTATTAATTTCAAATTAATTAATTGAAATATTTGTAAAATAGATTATTATTGGAATAATGAATAATTCCATGTGAATAATATATATATATATACACCACTAAACATTGGCGTTTTGAAAAATAAATTTTATAATATTTGTGATGTTAACATGAAAATTTATATTTAATATAGAAAAATTATATGTTATATTATATTATAAAAAAGAACGAAGGCCTAAACTCTATTAAAATTTATAAAAATAAATTGACACTAACAAGAATAATTACTGTACATATAGTACATATTTATTGTTATATTGTAGACATGAATACCATAAAATATCAATTTAGCCTCACATATTTTATAAAATACTAGAAATGAATGAAATCAATGATTTTTGTATATTTTTCATTTTTAATTTACATATAATAAAAAAATGTGGCTCTAGTTGTTGGAGAAAAAATGATATTCACTTGTGAAACTCGAACCGTAACGTCTCATCACATGTCATTTGGTTATTGAATTACACAAGTGTTATTTCAATGATGTGTGATATGCATATTTCAGGACATGTTCAGGGAGCCTTTATAGATTTTCATTGATTATTTTTCATTATATTGATGATCCTTCAAGGAATTCCTTTATATCATCAACATGGTACATGATCCCTATATGAAAAACATCATAGTAATCAATATGGAAAATATTCATTTGATGGTTTAAAAGTGAATCATATTTGGAAATTAAATATAAAATCAAGGAAAATGTATATTTAAGATAAAATAAATTTAATAGAATAATTAGAAAATACAACCACAACAAAAGAGATATATTGCTTTCTTTTTCATTATTTATTTTATCAAAACTGTATCAAATATATTTCCGATATATCTAATCAACTCAACCACTTACTATAAAATGATTTTTTTCATCAATGAAGTCTCGTGTATGGAAACCTAACAAATTTTACATTTGAATTTGGCGGTAACCACAACGATAATATATATATTTAAAAGATAATTTTGGAAAAAGTATATGGTATTATGTATTTTAATATGTGATATAACTTAGGATAACAATTTTATCATTAATTTCACCAATAAATTTTAGAATAAAAACTCTTAGAAAGGATAAATTCAATCACACTATCATAATAAATAATATTCATGTAATAGTGTTTGTGATTAATAAGTGTAGATCTAATTTAAAAAAATCTATTTTTATATTTTCTACTGATCATTCTACCCAAAGATACATAAATTATAAGAATAATATAAATCCATGACAAATCTAATGTATATTATTACTATAGAAATTTTACATTATAATCAAAGATAAATGGTGTTTATATAATTTAATGTTTTACCACATATTATGGCTGACCCACAACAATGTGTAGGATGAATAGAATAATGACATTAATGATCAGTTCTGAGTTGAAAACCATTTTTGGTAGATTTGTAATCTCATCGAAGGTTATTTAATGATAAAAAATACATATATATTTAAATAAATTACCCTCATTTCATTCATTATCAATGTAAATTACGTTTGGTTTATTATAAATAATCATTTTTTGTTGATTAATTGCTACTCTAGGATGTGCATATTGGATTATATAATGATTTATCCCTTATTCATAGATGAAAACAATTTTTATGTATTTCCATTCTCCAATTATAATTGGGAACCCGTGATTGAAGTAAATAGTGGAAAAAATTCGTAATTTGATTTTTTTAGACCGCTAATATTTAATATACATGTTATATTATTCATAGTTATAATTATTGAAAATTGTTATAAATTATTTGAATGAATAAATTCATTTTTTAAAAAATTTAAGTCATAGTTTCCATTTTATAGGTAATTAATATTACAAGGACCTTCTTTAAACATTTAGGTAACACATTCATTCTTTTCAATACAGATTAATATTTTTTATTCATATAATTATGATCCATAAAATGAATTTTGGTGGTTTTCATTAAAAATATTTAGAAAAATACACTTTCATGGTTTGGAATATGTCATATTATTTATTGTTATTTTGGATCTCACATTAATAATCACGCACAGAAGGAACTGGTATAAATTTATGAAATTGGAGATGATTATGAAGCATAAAATCCTGTGAATATACTAGGATAGATGAACTATCTCTTAGTGAGATATGAATGTAATTGTTCATATTTTTCTGAAACCAAAATTATTGGTTCATGAAACTCATTGATGTATTGTGGGATGATTTAGAAACCACAAAAATACGTATTCGTAAACCTAAATATAGTATTATCCTTGAATACTCATTCCATTTGTAAATGTAGCTTTGGAATATATTATATTCATAAATTAAAGAGGTCATTACAATTTTATATCAAGATAATTAAATTCTTTTAAAAAACAAGAATAGATAGAGTAAGTTGTGAGGTATATATAAAGGAATGAAAAATATATATAAATAATACAATGATGTTCTTTGACTGATGCATGGCCTAATATCATTTATACATGGATACAAGGTACCTTTTTAACACATGTTTGGAATAGTTTCAAGGAAAATGTAAGTGAAATGTGTTGAGACCCTTCATAGTGACTAATAAATACAACTAAAAATCCATATAGATTTAAATGTTGTTAAATGAAAAAAGGATGAATATTTATATGGATGATTTACCTGATTTATTATTCACACATAAATTTTATTGAAGAAAAAATGTAAATATAACTATTAGATTTTAAAGTAGTGTTGATCTAAAAGCAACAAACATACATTTCGATATAATAAATGTTTTGATTTTCGTAATTTTAATGGATTTAAACATGTTATATAAAAAAATTTCATAATGTTTCATATGTTGAATCCTTGTATAGTCTCCCTGGGGACACACCCTAGGACCGCGCAGTTAGTTGGCAGCCTCTGCAAATCATGGAGATGCGCTTGAGTGCACCGATTAAGTGGAATCCATGTTTGAGATTTCACATAAATAGAATAATATAAAATGCATCTTAAAAAAATATATATGATGGAAATAGGATGAGAAAAAATGATATGAAATGTGATGTTGCACGATTTGAGAAGATTCTTTTTTCTGTAGTACATGAAATTCACATTGTAAATATCTTGGATAGGTTTATCAAAAAAATTTAGGATAACATAGAAAGATAAAGGTATTCTCTATTGTATATTCACATTTTTCAAAATTCTTTGTTATTACCAATGAGTGAGAATTTTTTTAAGTGGTTGATCATATCTTTACATGATCAAATAAACATCCAAAAAAATATTCACCAGAAGTATCCATTAATAAATAATAATTCTTCATTAAATTCCTGGTTTTTCTTTAATGCTTCAAAAATACCTATAAGATATTTTAAATGAACCACTGATATGATGTACCTTGTATGTAATCTTCACTTAAATTATGGTTTATTAAGCTCATAGAGACATGGCATGTTAATATGATACAGAATGGTGATGTGGTCTGTTCATATCTTCATGTTGTCTGTTCATTTTCACATATGGTGAATTTATGACATCATGTTGTATGATTTTTTTTGTACTTTCACTAAATTAGAAGATATATATACTTTATTAATTTATGACAAATTATTCATACCTTGGAATTTTAAATTGATTCTTTATGCATTCTTTGATTTCCTTCATGCTCTCAGGTAAACCAATTTACACTATATGTTAATTAAACATGTGGTAAAGTGACTTTCATCGTATGATATATTAAATCCAAAATTTGGTCTAACTTCCTAAAATAAGAAAAAAATTAATCTGCATCCTAGTGATATGTTTTATTTAATCAGATAAGGTATACAATAATGTGTTATAAAGTGATACATTAACATGACCCTCACACAGTAAGGTGGGGCTATAAACTCTACACTTATCCATTTATGAAATTATTGTAGTAAATTTATCTCTAATAGAAAATTGGTAAATAGAAAATAACAAGGAAAACAAGATTATGGATCATTAAAACAATAATACAGTGGTTTAGTACAAGAAATATTTATATTTTAATGATAAAAAATTGAGACAAAATATTAACATGTATTACATATATCAAATGTATATTTTTAAAGGATTAAATTTTTTTTTGAAAAAATCATCAGGTCATGTAAAAGGGTTTTGCTTAATTCAATAAATTTTAATTTATCACATTACTACCACTTTTATGATTTTCATAAATAATTTAATTAATAAAAAACATTAAAATGTTATATTATAAAAAAGAGTGAATTTTATTAGTATATCAAAGGACTATACAAATAGGTTACAAACATATTATAAAAAATAATTATCAGAAATCCTAATCCCAATTCGATTGGGGTCATATGTGATTTCTATATGGAGTATAGAATCATTTCCTTTGGATTTAGATGTACGATAATACATATTTTAATGAGAACATTATTATGGAGAGGCTCAAATAACTACCAAATTGAAAAATGATATATGGTAGTGAAAATCATTTGAAGTAGTTATGTGAAAAGAATTAATTGTAGTGGACGTTGTAGGTTGAGAAAAAGGTATGGATTAAGGGGGAAAAATCTATCTTAGAGATTAAAATGTAGGTTTTATCATCCATGTAAAAACATTGACATTCCATGAACCTTGCTACAAATCATGAAGTAAATCATATTAATTCTCCTTGAAATATCAAAAAACATGTTTAATAGTGAAAACATTTTGCGCAAGAGACATAAAAGAATGATGTTGAGAGATAATAATTAAATAAAAACCAATATTCCAGAACATCCCCTTCATATTTTACATTATGAATATCCTACTTGGATAATAATAAACCACCCACTTAATTATCTTTCATTGTCGACATGATTTTTTGACATCCTAAAGAAATAAAGCTAGGGTCATAGAAGAACGGTTTTGAAAACCAACATACCCAACTTATTTATTCTTTATTAACTATTTATAAAAAACATTTAAGTCTTTTTGAATGAATTTTTTTTCCTTTTTATGTACCAATTTTTTTCTGAATAGAATGAAAAGAAGACATAGAAGCGGGCTGAAACACGACACTGATGAACCTTTGGTCTATTTGATTCATCCTTTCATATACAAAATCATGAAAAGAGACATCATGAGCTATCATATATTCAATATCAAACTACATCATCTCTATTTTAAAACTACCTATATAATGATGCTAATTGATTACCAATGTAATAGATTCAAAAATATCTCCATGCATCACATTGTGAAATGAGATATAAATGTTATCAAATGTGTATTCAAATATCTATACCATATCTGATTTAAACATAGTTAAGATATTTTCATTTGCATATGAAAATGATGGAATGGAGTTTTTGGGAGAATTGGGAGATGGATCACAATAGGGATTCTTGAAATTTACATAAGTTAAATCCTCTGTTGGATTATCCCTCATAGTCTATTCCTCATCACCACACAAAATTTTAACTTCATCGTTATCAAAATCATCAACAAAGTCCTCGTGAAAAAGAATCTATGAATATTCGATTTTCTCTTCAATTTACACATTAGAAATCAAATAATATACCAATGTTCATTAACTAGAATGAATGGAAGGTCCACCAAGTTCATGTGGACTACCTCTATGATATTCATAATTAGTATTATGATATTATAATACTAGACCACAATATTTTGATGAATTATCCATGTTAGAGGTGTGTATAGTATTCGTTATCTAAGATTACTTCCAATAATAAAAAATTATTCTGAGATATACCTATATTCTTATAATCCCACAATTGGTCCAATTATTTTTAATCTATAAAATCCCACATATATTCATTATTTAGTTCTGGAGACCTTATTTATTTTTATTCATCTTTTAGAGCTACATCTTCATATTCTAAAGAAACATACACCCCTTATTCATTAAAAGGAGAAATATTATTATTGGAATACTACAAAATAATTCCGTATTCAATAATGGGATCTACATGATCCCTAGGTTTAATAAGATAATATTTTGGGATAAATTTTTCATTCTATATCATTGGGTTAACCACCCATTATTAATACCACAGATTCAATGTGACATTTACTTTGTTACAAATCGTTGGAATAAGGAAAAAACTATCAGAATAATTTTTCATATCCTACCACTATAGAATTAATCCATTATATTCTATCATGGACCAAATTATCCTAGGATAAGGTATAGAACTAATACCTGAAGATTTATTTCATATCTCCACTATGTGTATCATTAAATATGTAAAAATATTTATTTGAACACTAATATTCAAAAAAATAAGAAATTTTGATTTTGATTCTATATGATACTAATATATCTTTTTATTGGATATATTACATACTAAAAAATAGTAAACTAGATTCAACATTCACTATCCAACCTAACAAAAATGTGTCTTCTTTTTTTCTCATTCTTGTTAGTGTCATTAAAGGAATTCTAACATTTAATGTGTGGATTATTAATAGGATATGAACTTTGATAATATTCAAATTCCCTACTATGTATCAAACCAAAACAATTTTACTACTTCTTCTAGGAGAATTCAAAAACATAACCTTTTATCCTTGAAATTTAATGTTTATATCTAGTTTTTCAGAAAAAACTATAGTTTTTGACAACACTCCTTGAATACATTCAGATAGAAAGATATATCATTTTTTTAACCAATCAGTGAATCCTTTCTCCTGATTCGTATTATAAACCAGTAATCATTTCAATTTCATTCATTGAGAATCAATTTATTTTTCTTCTAAGACTTCATAAGCGATGAGAAATAGAATCTTTGATTTTATCGATGCATTGAAGTCATATTTTTTCTTTCTATATGGTGTTGATTTGACCATAAAAGTGGATTCCAATATTCCATTCATAATTTGTATTCATATTCCATTTAAGATATCTGAAGGTCCTAAAATGGGAGGTAAAATTAAGAGGTTTGATATGGAGAGTGTGATAGGTTCGAGAAGAAAGAAAATGATATGATTAAATGACATAAAATATAAAAGTGATATAAAAGAAAATATACTTAACAGTTCAGATTACAATTCATGTTATATTTTAAATTTTTTTGGTAGTAAATTAGAAATAAACATTTGAGAAATAATGTCATTATTTTGTCATGAAAATATCATGTTAAATAGACATGGTAAGTCGGTTCCTTATATATTTTTAAATAATATTTTACGGTAGGAATTCTATACATAAATTTATGATAGGTATGATAAAGATAAGACCAATATGTTCACGATGAGAACATAATATTCGTAAGAACGGGTTTCTATAGGAAACATAGTAATAGTGTGATTAATTAATCATGGAGAGTTTAGTGACCACATGAGTAAGTGTTTAGGGTAGTCATGAGGATTACAAGAAAAAAACTAACGGTATCAATAAATTACATGCCAAACATACATAATAATTTCTTCCTGAGAATTACTAAAATTGATGATAAAACCTTTTATCGTAGTAATTAATAACAACAAACAAATTTAACCTATTTGGCATAATTTTTCATGTCCAATTAATGTTTTATATAATTTATTCTCACAATATTCAAATACTTTGTAAATATATTAGAAATATGATGATCAACACCAATGAACTCAAGAGTTACATCACATTTTTAGTAATTATATCTCAAAAAGTAATGTCTTATGTAAATATAAATTATTATTGAATGTGTTATAGGATTCATATAAATATTTATCCCATTTTGGTTAAAATAATTTAAAATAAAATGTTTGAATTTATATTAATATCCTATTAATGTATGTTTTATCCATAGAATATGTGCACAAAAGCTACCAACACATATGTACTGATCATTAGTCATTGATAATGGAACATAATTCTATTTCATATTACACTATTACATTATATAGTTTCCCAAAAATGGGCTTTTTTTAACTAATTTTTCTATCTAACATATAGCCACGAAAGTCTGAATATAAAAACCTAACTAAGTCAAAAGCATGTCTTGTACTGTAAAAGAATCCTATGTTGGCTGTATTGTATAGGAATTTGAAGATTCTTTTCATATCAATTAAATGTGAGTATATTATTTTTTTCATGAAAATTACCACACATACAAATAGTAAACATTACATCAGGTTGAATATAAGTTATTAGTAAAAGGCTTTCAATTATACCACATTTAGTGGTTTGGTTAACTAATTTCATGGTTTCACTATGATCCAACTAATATCTGGTAATAATGGGTTTATCACTATGTTTAGTTCTATTTATTCGAATATATTTTTATAATATTTTTATTGTACATTCTTTGATTTAAAACAATTTCTTATTTATTCAAAAAACATTTCATGCCAACAATGAATTTAAGTTCACCCATTAAACTTGTAATGACTGAAATTTTTAACAATGGAAATTAATTTCTTATTATTAGTCTATATTTTATAAACAAATAATATAACAAAATAAAATCTTTACAAAGGATGAAGGAATAAAATAAGAAGCATTTCTAGAAGTTAAGGTACCCAGACCGATGAAATAGTAAATTGAACATTGGAATAGTAATGTGACCCTTATGAATTATAAACCATCCAGTTGAATAGTAATCTCAGTAATGAATGTATAAATACAATTTATCTGTCTTATGAGTGACAATATGATATAATTAAATCATAGTATCAGTAAGTAAATATTTGAAAATTATTAATTAAGTGTTGGTATTTTTTTATGTTAAATATATTTAATTAAAATTTTACAACTAATTTAATAATTTAAAATAAAAATATTTTTATAAAATCTATTCATAAATTAATATTGTTATGCCTTATTATTATGAGATTATTTTTTGAGATCTTAATTAAATTTTCAAAGTACTAGAAAAGCATTTTTAATTTTAAAATATGTATTTTTTGGGTATATTATGTTTTTAATTAATTATTAACTTTCTCATATATATAAATATATTTTAAAAAAATGGAGTTAATATTTTAATTATACATGTTGGAAAATGTTTAGGGTGAATCTATGGGATTTTTCTAAAATACAATAATTTTTTTGAACAGTGAAATACAATAATTTACAATATATGTAAATAAATAAATTTTTGAGTCATTATTAAGTCATGGATTATTTTTGTGACCATTGGTGAGATTTATCATTAAATATTTACTATATTTATTCTCATGAAAAAACACTATTTCTTAACTTGAGAAAATAATAAAATAATGTATAAAATATTTAAAAAACACCCTCCTCCTCCTCCAATATAAATACATCCCCTCACCACATCTTATCTTCACAACTTTCAGGCATTTAGACTTGAAAAAATTATTCTAAAATATCCCCCAAGACCTTTACCCATGACTATGAGATTTTTTCCTTAATAAAATTGAAAAACCAATACCCTACAGAGGTTCTCAAGAAGAATTAATCAAGAGGTAAAATCCTCTTTTGTTTTCTGTCAATTTCTTTTCATGTTCCTTGCATTCATTTTTCTCACATCCCATAACCTCATACAAATGTAATTAAAACTAAATTATCTTTCATAATGTATAATTTTATCTTCTTTATGGAATAATAATTCCTCAAATCTATTCTCGTCTCACTTTTACATTAACAATGAAATCACCGTCTATGAGGTGCCGATTTACCACATTCATGGACAACATGATACCATCATTCAATTCCGTCTTCAAGAATAGTCATGAAAGAATTTTTATGGGTCAAACATGTTATAATAAATTAATTTTATCTTATTTAATGTTCTAGAATCATTTTTTACTCAAGATATTAATTTATAATACAAAATGAGTTCATTGTGACAAAAAATGAAAAATCAATCAAAACGAATATCATTAATGATTTATCTAATGACTCTTTATAAATTATTGAAAAAATTAAATTTTAACGTTATATAGTTTCATAATAATATAAAAGATCATTTCAAGAGAAATATCATCATCTACACAATTTTCCATATAAACTAATCATGAAAACCAAGAAATCAACGCTCCCAAATAATGAAATTGAATCTCTTAAACCATCAAAAAGAACATATATGAAATTAATAATGTTATAATAAATCAAATACATGTATAAAAGGTCATGGAATTGTTAATAAATGAATATAATTTTAATATTTGTGACCTTAAGATCAAGTATAGAATCTTTTCTTATAAAAGGTAAGGGATTGTACGCGAACCTCCATTATTCCTTCGGTTTCCTCTTTCTCTCTTTTTACCGAGATAAAATTATATTTTATTTTTTATTTAATTATTATAAAAATTATATGATACAAAACCATGTACTAAGGTTCCTTAATCCTTCATTTTCAGCGAAATACAATTTTTTAAAAGGTTCCCAACTTAATTATTCCTAATAAGCAAGACTGTTAAATGGAAACTTCTTGAATTCTCACCCAATTTAAAGTGCACTATATAAACTATTTTAAGAAAACATTTTTTATAAAATCAATCATTTTTTATGAACACATTACTTCTTCACTTCTGGTTTTATATAAAATATTATTCCATTTTATTATTAAAATTCTCTTTAGTATTTTCCCTTAAACCCTACTAAAACGTTTTATTTAAAAAGTTTCTTAAACACTCATTTCACATCCGTTGGAAATCACTGATCCTAATATGATCCTATATTCCTTTATTAATTTAAATGCATGATTTAATCCCTTTCATTTATTTATAGTTTTATGATACATCTATTTATTAATATTTTGATAAGATTATGATACCCAATTCATTCATTGGGTAACCCTTATGTAAATGTTTGATTATTTATGTACGATATATTTTGTGGAAAACATATTCATTAACATGTTATGATATTTGATCCAATATATCTCTCTAATCCATTTTGTAATGATTAATCTCATGAGATATTATATGATGTCATCTTGGTGGTTAGTCTAGACGCATGCTCCTCTATGTGCAACGAGTCTTGACTTGTTCTCCCATATGTGAGACAATCCATGACTCATGAAAAATTCATGTTTTATATTGATTCTACATTAATAGTAATCCATTATTATATTACCCCATGTTATGATTCATTATTTCTATTCAATTTCCTTGCATTTAGATATTTATATTATGCCTTCAACCCACTTTCTAAGAATTATTTTAATGTTTATTCCCTTACTAGGATTTATATCTCATACCATTGATTATGTTATCCTTAGATTCTCCTACGAATATGCAAGGTATCATAGGATGTTTGGATATCATAATGGATGATAAAAAATTAAATGTTTTATTTATTCCAATTTTATCAATTTTATGTACCTAGTATTCCATGACACTGTAAATTATGATCCCTATCGTGAAATTTATTGTTTAATTACACTTAAAATAATATAATGATATGTGTAAAAGGATAGGGTCTCCATAGGTTATATCATAGGATAAGTTTACTTGTTTTTTGGATACTATGAATAGAGAATATTAGTATAAACCGTAGAGATAAGACTATGTATGAGAAAACATCCCAAAATTTTAGTTGGTGTAGAGTAAGTGATTATTTAAGACAATCCATCCATATTTGGATAATATAAGTGGATATGGTTCTAAAAAAAATTTACCTAGGAGTAATGTAACACCTTGGTTCTGGAAGTCACCCGGGGGTGCCCTGTACCCGGTTGGTCACATGGCCTCAAGAGCATTTACCCAAACGACTGAGGCTACTGACTAGTAGTGAGGGCCTTGGGTGTGATTGTGAGGAAAAAATTCTATTGTTGGCAGAGTGAAGCAGTTGAAATAAAAAAATAGTTTAAGTAGTAATAATACCATACAATAGTAAACAATGAAAGATTGAAGAAATAAATAATTGCATCACATATATAAATTATTCATGAAACATAAGTCTAGGAAAGAATCCAAATAAGTCACAATTCTAGAATACAATAATAAACCAAAGTACAAAGGAAACAAATAAACTCCAGCTACATCACAAGCCTCAGCTTTGTCCCATGATCTCCAGCTCTACAGTAATCAAGTACCAGCAGTAGAAGGGAGAATTTTCTAATCTAGACATGCAACAATGTATTCTGTTTGGGCCAAAAAGCATTACCCAAATAGGGTTTGAGATTAATCCCAGTATTAAACCAACAAAAGCTCTATGCCTAATAGTCAATGAATATACATGGCAGGTAATAAGAAAAATGAATCAGTAAACAAGGGTGTACTAAAAAGTAATCAATATTATAGTTTCATTTGCATTCATTTTTTCATTATCAAATTAAGCAGCTAAACAACACAAGTAATCCACTGGGAAGTAGTCACACCTGAACCCCTCTAGTTCAACTAATCAATCAATATAAACCCTATGGTAAGTACTCATAGTCTAACCACTCTGGTTCAGCTTTAGTAAAGACACTCAATGAAGTCACTCATTGGAAATTCCCCCTATGGTCTTGTATCGGTTACTATAGACACTTTGGGGAAGAAATCAATGACCAATTCCACCTATGGTCTTGTAACAAGGAATTTACAGACGCTGTGATAGGGAACATACATCCATCCCCCTTATAGTCATGCAACGTAATGTAAATAGACACTCTGGAGAATCCCTCAGCATCCATTCTCCCTATGGTCTACTACACCAGGTTCCCATAGCCCTATGTAATTCAATTGAGAACAAATTATATACGGTAGACAAAGTAATCCTCAAGAACTAATTCACTAAATAGTCTATAACATATCATATAATGTCACATAAAATCACCCCATCCCAACAGTACTATGAATTGAAAAGACAACATCCTATCATGAAATGTTAGACCAAATTGTCAAAACCATGAAAATAGGAGAAACACATCCATATCAAGGTAAAATACCCTATTTACAATCATAAAACATCTACTCAAGCACACAATGCATAGAAGGAAATAATAGGGAAAATAACTTTAAACACCTTACACCCCTGAACAAGAGTATTGGTAACTTTTTTACATATAACTCAATGAGTAACTACATAAAGGCATAAACCACTTAACTTGTCATTTTACGAATGATATAAGTGAATCTCAAGACCTGAATCCCCCTAGAACTCCACAGATATACAAAACCGCTATAAATTATCAACTCAGGATTTCTTGTGAAAGAGGAGAAATCAAGATATGAGGTTCTAGTGGAAGGAAGAACACATCAATTCGATTAAAACGCAACTGGTAGAGTTTGATACAGATAATGGATGGTGATCTAGGGGCATGGAGATGAATCAGTGGTCTTGTTTCATCCTGGACGAGATGGACGAAGAAGAAGTTCATTCTTCCGATTTGACGTGACCCCGATACATTTAATGAAATAAAATTAAAGTACATTAAGTGTTCATTAAAAATACATGGTGTGTAGTTGCCTTATCCAACTCTACATTAGGTGTCCTCCAGGTCACCCCACATGGCCATGTATTCGGCCTTTACATGGCCAACACATGGCTACTCGCGGCAACTGAGTACACAGAGTGTACTTATAGGTACATGGAGTGTACTCCATAAATTTCCAGAAACTCATATTTTTCTCAAAAACACCAAAAAAAATATTTATACCTGAAATAATATCCAGGTTCTTACAAAATTCCCCCCTTAAATAAAGTTTCCCCCAAATTTCCCTAGTAAGGTAGCATAGAATAAAAATCCTCGAATATCTCTGGCCACTATGATCATTCATCGGCCTCCCTCTCCCAAGTCTTGTCCTGTACTTGCACATGCTTCCGTAGCACTCATAGCATAGGAACATACCTTCCATGGAGAACCTTTTCACTAAGATCAATAATCCGAATATTATTCTCCTTCAATGATGCTTCCACCTCTAGCTCAACCTACTCAGGTTAAAGGAAATGAGATATGTCTATGATGTAACGCCACAACAGATAAATGTGGAAAACTTCGTGAAAATCCCGGTACCATTGAGGTAATTGAAACTGATAAGAAACTGGCCTGACACTTTCCAAAACCATGAATGGTCCGACGTACCTCAATGAATTCTTACACTATCTCCTAATCCTCCTTTTCCCAACCTCGATGTGACATGTATGAAAACAAGATCTCCGACCTAGAACACCATGGGTCATCTATTTTGATCAATATAAGTCTTCTGTCATTACATTATAGTGTCCATCCGCTTCTGAATCAAATCTATCTACATTGTGGCCTCTGGGACAAGAGGAGGTCCCATCATAGCTACCTCTCCTACCTCCGACCAACATAGGGGTGATCGGTATGGCTTTCCGTACGAAGCCTCATAAGGTTCCATTTGAATAGTTTCTTGAAAACTATTATTGTAGTAAAACACCAAAATAGGTATGTGTTTCTCCCAATAATCTCTAAAATCTTGGATGCATGCACAAAGCATGTCCTCCCACACCTGAATAGTAAACTTGGACTGGCCATCTTTCTGGGGGTGGTAAGCAATACTTAGAAGTACATGTGTACCCAAATCCCTTTGTAATCCCTTCCTGACCTAATAAGTAAAACTTGCATCCCTGTATGAAATAATAGAGTGTTAAACTCTATGTAAACACTCAATCTCATGGATGTACAAACTTCCCAACTCATCAACACATAAGGTCTCCTTGATCATAAAGAAGTGATAGACCTTCAGGGGTCTGTTAATGACAACCTAACTACATCATTCCCTCAAGGGGACCTCATTAACCCTATCACAAAGTCCATCGTGACATCATTCCACTTCCACACGAAAATGGGTAACTACTGCAAAATCTATGATGGTCTCTAATGCACCGCCTTCACCTGATAATGGTGGAACACCTCGTGATGAAACTAAAAACATATCTTTTAATACATAGACACCAATAAAGACTTTTCATGTCTCAATACTTCTTGGCGACACCCGGATGAACTGCCCAAATTGAGGAATGAAATTCCCGCATCAGCTCCTCGTGTATGTCTGCTAACACCCACACGCGCCCCTGAAAATAAAAGATATCATCATCGCATATGGTCCATTCAAGAATAGGGTCCCCTCCAGACACACTCTCCCATAGGACTAGTCCTTTAGCATCTGATAGCTTCTTCATTCGCAATATATCAAGAAGAGTATAGGAAACAGCCATAGAAGAAAGAAATGTTTTCCCCCGTCTAACGTGAAGCTCTAATTTCATCTCAAAGAACAGAACCATAAGCTGCCACTCACTACAAGCCTCCTAGAATTATAGTATTTGAGTCCTCATTCTCAATATATCATCCACAACATTTCCATTACTAGGTGTATAGGCATGCTAAAAATCAAAGTACTGAAGGTACTCAACCCACCTTCGCTGTCTCAGATTCAGATCGTGCTGAGTGAAGATATAATAAAGACTTTTGTGATTGGTAAAAACCAAATTTTTTTTGCAAATATATAATTTCTCCAAAAGCGTAAGGCATAAACAATTACATACAATTCAAGATCTTGTGTCGGGTAGTTCCTCTCATGTGGCCTTAACTGCCGATACCTGTATGCAACGAATCATTCTCCCTGCATAAGTACAACTCCCAGCCCGATACCAGATGCATCCCAATACATAGTATAACTCTTGAATGGCCATGTTCATATATGTATCGGTGCATAATTCAACCTCATTTTCATCACACGAAAGGTGGAATCATAAGAATATGTCTACAAAAACATCGCACCCTTCTTAGTCTGGTTTGTCAGTGGCATTGCTATCCATAAAAAGTCATGTATGAAGCGTTTGTAGAATCCATCTATCCCAAGAAAACTCTACACCTCAAATATGTTCTTCGGATGATCCTAGAAAACTAATACTTTCAATTTATCAGGGTCTACAGATACTCCTTTACATGAGATAACATGACACAAGAAGAGAATTTGGTCCATCCAAAAGTGATATTTTGAGAGCCGAACATATAACTAATTCTCTCTCAGTGTACTCAGATCTATCTCAAGATGTGTTTCATGGTTGTGTCGACTTTGAGAATACACCAAGATATCATCCATGAAGACTACCAAAAAAGAATCCATGTACGGATAGAATACTCGGTTTATCAAAGCCATGAATACTACACGCGCATTTATGAGACAAAACGGTATAACCACATACTAGTATAAAACATACCTACTAAAAAAGGTTGTAAGAGCTATATCTGATGGTCTAAAGTGCAACTGATTATTACCGAATCTCATTTCAATATTCAAAAACGCATGTTCTTCAAAAATATGATCAAATATATCATCAATCCTCTGCAAGAGATATCGGTTCATTACCATCAAATGGTTCAACATCGGATAATCCACACAAAGTTTGAGGGTACTGTACGCATTATTGGAAAAAACGACAGGAGAACCCCAAGGAGAAGTTTTGGGTTAGATAAAACCCTTTTCCAATAACATCTCTAACTACTTCTTGAGAACTTGTAACAGTAGTTTATCTATCGTATAAGAAGGAATAAACATCAGTTCTAAAATTGTAATAAGCTCAATAGAAAGACTACCACTCGTTCTCGAGGTAAACATTAAAATTCATCTAGAAATACATCTATACAACTATCCACCACTGGAGGAAAGTCTAATAGCAAAGTCCCCTGTTCATCCTGATATTGAATAACGATCTGAGCTATAAAACCTCTGAACTGATGATTCTTGGGTTTTCTCTGCTCTCCGGGACATCCCATTATCCTTTAAAAAGAAAGAATCCACCCTCTAGAGATGTGAAACTCACACTACGAAAATAAATATCGATGAATACCTAGAAGAGAACTAACCATTCCATTCCGAGAATGAAATCATAGGCTTCCATCTCTACGACATAGAGGTCCTATAAAAAGTGACACCCACCAATCTCAAGAGGGAACTGCTTGCACTGATGTAAAATATCCATTCATTTCCCCAACAGAGTGTCCAAAATCAAGTCATCGGAAGAATTAAAGATACAGAGCTCAAGGATCTCCAAAATAGCAACATATATGAATCTATGGGACTACCATGTATCGAAAAGTGAAAAAGCTGAAAATGAGGTAACTAGGATTGTTCCTCGCACTGTAGATGGTTCGAGATCCTCCTACTTCTAGGTATTGTCCACCACAAAAGCCTGGTCTACACCGTAGCCCTATAACCCTACCTAACCACTATGAGCTGATCCACTCTATTATCACTGGTAGCCTGCTGACTTGCTACAACGTTTGGGACCCCCACTTCTGCCTGAACGGCCAAAATAACTTCAGTTCCTAGACTGATGAGAAACTGGTGGTGTTGCTCTAGAATGAGGAGTCGTAGAAGAACCTTTTTCACAAGCTGATGGTGAGAAACTCTAACAAAAATGTTGAACATGACCCATATTGTCGCAAGATCGGCACTCCACTTGGTCTCTTGGGGAAAGTGGCCTTGTATGACCACTCTTCCCACCCTGGTGGCACACCACGAGGCCACTAAAAGATTTATACCGCTTACTACGATATCCACATTTAGACTCCCTATGGCACATCCTTTAATCAGAAAGTGGATTATCGACTCTAGATGATGAACCTCCCTGGCTCACATCTCCAGAATCTCTTAGATTTCGCTCTGTGATCAACACCTGGTTGACAATAGAGGTGATGGATGTCAACCTGAAGATGTTCAATTAATATTATGGGACATACATGAGAATATAATAAATAATCCACGCCAGAAATAACTCATCACCTCATGGAATAGGCATGAAGCACTGCAACTCGTTGAAGCATGAAGAATACTCCATTACTGAAAGAGTACGTACTCCAGACTCATGAACTCTCAGGATCGATCAGACCTCAAAGAATCTGAGTAGAAGTAGTCATAGAAGGCACACTACAACTCATCCCATTCCATGACCTACTGGATTATCTCCTATGAGATCACATCCCATCATCTCTTGGACGAGTCCCAAAGCATATATGTAGTGAGCATGAGCCTCCTCTTTGGAGGCGTCTCTAGATTCTCGAATATAGAAAGCATGGTTTCTAGCCAAGACTCTTTATCCTGAAGTCCTCCATCCCTTGTGAAGGTGGGATGATGCTACTACTGAACAACCCACGTCAATTCATCCATCTACCGGGCAGGAGGCGGTACTCCTTGGAATGTCTGCATGAACCTCAAAATTTCCTCTCAAAACTGTGTGTCAGCACTTATTTCTGGGATGACGGCGAGTTCCAAGACTGGAACTACAAGGGGATATTCTGGTAGCTCCTTATCATCCATTTCCAATGTCTAATCACTACCTTGTATATGGGGTACAACTGGGGGATGTCTTGGTGGCATGACTCTGGATGGCCAAGAATACACCTTAGGATCATGATTATCAAGGAAACAAACATATAAGTGTACGAAATGAACAGGAAAAGGAAGGAATTAATGTTTTCCAAAAAAGGGATACATGGCGAGTATAACCCCTACACGGCGTGTTACTTTAAGCGTACACATGGGTGTTAACTCCTACCAAAAATGGTCTTGTTACACCCCATATACACGACATGTTTCTCCAAGACACAGCGTGCACTTGAATCTTGATCCCTTTCCCGAGTTCTTCTACACAACGTATCCCCATCGTTCTCCTAGAACAGAACCAAACAACGTGTTTATGCCAGACATGGCATGTACCACTTTTTTTCAACTAACCATGTTGTTAGTCACACGGTTGGACACACAGCTGACTCTACATGGCGTGTTTATGCCAGACACGGAGTGTTCATGAAATATTTTCACCAACGCATGTTGTTAGTAACATAAATGGATCAAAGTCTACACAAAATGAAAATTATAAGATTAACGTGGTGTATATAACCTATGTTTCATCCATCTGGGTCATTAGTCACACGGGTGGACACACAGTCTACATGATCGGGCATGTACATATAGTACATGGTGTGTCCCACAAAATATTTCCCAACCCTGTGTCTCTTATCAAAAATTATGTGACATGGTTTTAGACTACACGGTGTGTACATACAGTACAAATCATGAACTTAAGAAAAATAGTTCCTTCTCAAAAAGAAGGATACATATTGTTTATTCATAATTACACACTGTGTATTCTAGGTTTTTCCAAATAGTAAGCCTTAGAAACTACTCCAGACCCCAAAAAAACAATGAAACAAACATTAAAGTGCCAAATTTCAATTAGTGAGGGCCCATACTCTATACGAATCAAATCATGGAAACTTATACAAGTAATATGCAAGCATAACAATGTGATGATCCACCAAATTCTGATCCATGAGGGCCCATAACACCTCAAGAACCAAAGTTTAGAATTCATTCATACTGAATCATACAAATTAGAAATACCCTATCAAATAGAAGGTATTATATCAAGGTATTTATCAAAACAACATGCATATCTAGAAAAACATCTATCACAACAACATGCAATCTGTAAGGAACCCTAAATAGAATGGAAAGAATGCATGACAGGTGATCTCTAGCAAGTGCCTAAATGATGCATGAGATGGAATACCATCATATCATTAGGTTAAAATAGAAATAGAACCTAAATAATATCAACAATTAAATTACAAGACATCTGAATCACCCAATGGTGAAATCAAATCATCTATAATAATTGAAAAACTAGAAAAAATAGAAATATACGAGTTAAATTAGCTTTTTCCTATACATGGGTTAGCTAATCCTAGCAATATATTATTACCAAGTACATATTCCTTCCTATCCCTAGCTCTAGGCTCCAAATAGTAATTAAAGTAGAAAATAAGCCTCTGGTACCACATTGTAACATCCAGGTTCTGTAAGCAACCCTGGGGTGCCCCGTACTAGGTTGGTCACATGGCCTCAAGCGCATTTCCACAAATTTCAGAGGCTACCAACTAGCAGTAATGACTATGGGTGTGATAGTGGAAAAACTATACCTTTATCGGTAGAGTAATGTAGTGGAAATAAACAGATAAAAATAGACGAATCAGTAATAATACCTTTCAATAGAAAATAATGGAATACTGAAGAAATAAAAACCTGGAGCACATATATAAATGATGCATGATAAATATGACTAGGAAAGAATCCAAACAAGTCACAAATCTGTAATACAATAACAAACCAAAGTAAAATGGAAAAAAATAAACTCCAGCAGCCTCAAAAGCCTCATATTAATCCCATGATTTCCAGCTCCACAACAATCAAATACCTTAAGTTGAAGGGGGTTGGTCCTTATCTATATCTACAACAATGTAATCTATTTAGGCCCTAAAGCATGACCTAAACATGGTGTGAGATGAATCTTAGTTGGAAACCACCGAATGATCAGTGCATAACAGTATGTTAATATATGTAGTGGGCAATATAAAAAAAACTAGTAAACAAGGAAGTACTCTAAAGTAATCATTCCTAAAATTTAATTTTCAGTCATTTTTCATTACCAATGTATTTAGCAAGACAACAAAGTTACCCTCTGAGAAGTACTCATAGCCATACCCCTCTAGTTTAACCAATGAAACATAAGAAACCCCTTGGGATGTAATCATATTCTAACCCCTCTGGTTCAGCTTTAATGAAGACACTATGAGGAAGCACTCTCCGTCAATTTCCCCTATGGTATTGTATTGGTAACTATAGACACTCTAGGAAAGCACTCAACATCCAATTACACTTGTGGTCTTGTAACGATGAAACTACAAACACTCTACAGACGCCTTCACCTTCCTTTCCTCATATGATCAACTACACCAGGTTCCTAGATCCCTGTGTAATTCAATTGTGCACAAACAATATACCACAGGCAATGTAAACCTCAAGAACAACATAGATAAACAGTCTACAGTATATCACAACATGTTAGTAAAAATCACTCTATCCTAACCGTACTAGGCATGGAAAATAAAACAGGTTAACAGGCAATGCTAGACCAAATGATCAAAACCAAGAAAACATGGGAAACACATCCATATCAAGGTGTTTACAATCATAAAACCTCTACTAATTCACCAAAGTCATAGTATGGAATAACTGTGATAATGAATATAAACACTTAATACAATAAAAAAGGGTATTCCGAAGTTTTGCACACATAACTCAAAGACTAACTACTAAAAGGAACAAACCACCTACCTCAGCATTGTACGAACGATATATGTGAACCTCCGGCTATGAATCTCCTTATAATGTTGTAGATCTTTAAAAATGATATAAACGTTCAACTGAGGATTTCTCGTGAAAGTGGAGAAATCATGGGATGAGGTTCTAAAATAATGAAGAACTCAACGTTGTGATCCCAACACTACTGATAAAGTTTTATTCGGAGAACGGACAACAAGTTGGGGGCTCTGAGAAGAATCGGCGATCTCGTTCACTCCTGGACAAGACAAACAAAGAAGAAGATTGTTTTTCTAATTAGACATGTCCCCAGTATGTTTAATGAATTAAAACTAAAGTACATGGAATGTTCTATAAAAGTACATAGCTTGTACTTTCCCTATCCAACTCCACATTAGGTAGCCTCTAGGTCACCCCCACATGTCCACATGTTCGACCTTTACACGGCTAACACACGGCTACCCGCGACAACCGAGTACTGGGCATGTACTCCTAAAATTTCCAAAAACTCCTATTTTTCTAAAAAACACCAGAAAGCAAGATTTATTACTAAAAGAAGATCTGATTTTGTTCAAGTAACTACTCTGAGACTATTTTTTCGACCTGACAAGGGGTAACCCAGTACATAGTAATAGCCCTTACTACACACCTAGTTTGACAGTCCTAAGGGATATGGTTTTCTATATTCTTAATATCATTAAAAACTACTATTAAATATAAAATAAAAATTCAAATAAAAATATAAGTTAGGAAAAAATTCATTGATAACCCATATTGAATCCAAGGGAATCAGAATATAGGATATAATTTTCCTTTAGGAGTTTAACCTTTTATGTTTAATGTTTTCTCTTTATGATAATTAGCTATGTATTCAAGCCCCCTAATTTCACATTCTTTTTCTTTGTTAATGTACAGAAATATAATAACATGTGAAAATAATAATTGTGATAGGAAATGTGATGAATTTTCTAATGATATGCACCATATGATGGAAATGGGTGCTGAAAACATCATGATTTTACGTTCTTCACTGGTGCAAGATATGAATAAAAACTTAAATCCTGTGGAATACCCTCATTCTCCATGTAATGAAAAATTTGTCATCTTATACTTCGTGTAGAAAAGGGCTCCCATATTTAGTGGATATTTTGATCCCCTCTTCTCAGAATAGTGGATTAACTCCATTCAAATGTTATTCTCTTTATTCTAGTCCTCATAAGAAGATAATTTTTTCCCAGTGTTCTATTTTTTTTATGGGTAAGATAATTAATGTTTTCCACGGATCAAAAACATGAATTCCAAGGAGGAAATTTAGTCCGTCGATTGGGAGGAATTAAATAATATGTTTTTAGTAAATATTTTTCCCAATCCCTTTATATCATGATAAAAAGAGAGTTCCTTAGGAATAAACAGAAGTAAGATGTGTCTATTTGGGTGTATGAGTATAACTTTACTAAGATTTAAAAATACAACTCCAACATTTTCATCAACACTAAAACCATGGTAGATCACTTATTTTGATTAATAAATATAAGTATGTGAAAATAATTAGTTATTTTTGACACTTACTATTATGAGGAGATTATTTTTATCTTCCCTCATATTTGAAAGGGAGATCGTAGAATCAAAATGGTCTCATTGTCCTTTAAAAAAATGGAGTCTAATATGGGTGGATCAGAAAATAAGTCCCTCTCATGTACCCTCTAGTTAAGGGCATTATATGCCACTCATTTACCCAATAATTACCTCGTGGATTAGAGGGATATATAGGTCCTACCAATCGCGTAATATAATAATACAACAATGCACCATAAGATAATATATCATTAATCAGATCATGTCCCATAAATATATATGTGATTCATAAACATCATATCATAACCCATGAAATTAAATGGATAAAATAAATACATAATCCTATCATAACACATGAAAAATATAAAGGATTCACAATAATTTCATCATAGAATAATCTATAAAATAAAGCGGTTTAATTAAAGTTTTATCATGGTGTAACCCATTGTAGAGAAATAGGATTCATAATAACATTTATATCATAAACATGAACCATTTAAAAAAATTTCACGGATCCTATCCCCTGTAAATCATAAACTATATCAAAGGATGTAATCTCAGATAGTGGAGGTTTTTTAAATATCACATGGATCATTTCTTATGAAAAATAATCTTTCTTTTAAAATAATTTAAAATAAGACATAAAAATTTTCCAAAACTATATTATTTGAAATCCACATTCAAACCTTATTAGGTATGCTTTGAAAATAATTTAAAATTTTTCTTATTCAAATATCATTTACTATTTGAAAAAACACATTTGAAGTCATTAAATTTTTGTAAATTATCTTTTTTGAAAAAAAACCTTGAATTCCTATAAAGGAAACTTTGAAAATCATTAAAAACAGTTATTGAAATTAAAACATTTCTTATGACCTTTTTCATTGAAGTACACTAAATAAATTTCTAGAATACCAGGTTAAACATTTTTATGTAAAAAATTAATCTTCTTAATTTATAAAGGAATCATCTTAGAAATGATTATTATAATAGTTTAGTAATCATTACATGTTAAACATTCTATTATTCCTCATTAAAGGTTTATGAATGTTCCTTGATCATAAAATGACCAGATGATTCATTTTTAAACACCATTTTTTTAACATTTTAATGAAAGGCAGAATTTATTTTAATGGTCATTGGATAATGTTAAAACATGTATAAGAAATTTTTAGAAAACATTTTTTTTCTCAAAAATTATTTCCAACCGAAATGAGAAATAAATTCATATTTTAATAAAAAAACATATTATTAATTATATTAAGTTACAAAGTGTGAAAGAAATGGTTTAATTACCTGAATATATAATCAATATAAATATTCTGATAACAAACTAATATTTATTGAGAGATGTAGAATAATATTTCTTCAATGGAAGCATAATCATAAATGATGTTGATAAACAATGGGATTATAGTAATAAACTCTTACCACATTGGTAACCTTGAATCCTAATCCCCATAAAAGAGTATGATAACATGAGACATAAAATATAATTAGGATAAATAAATTCATGATATTATATTTCAATGGTACTTATATACTCCTCAAAAGTATTATAGGTTCATGACATAATGTGGGTCTAAAAGAAGAAAAATCGACACAAAATAACATTATCAAATTGGTACATTTTGAACTGTAAACCCCATGAAAGAGAAATAATAAAATGTATTCAAGAATACCCATAAATTGAAGGATAAAATAATATAATACATTTAAGTTCTATATATATACTACACAAAATAATCAAGTGGGTATTATGGAATAAGTATCGTAGAAATAAAAGTGAGACTAGAAATATCCTAACTACTTGAGTAACCATTGAATCATGAGATAAACTAAAGAAAAATTTAAAATTAAAATTTTAAGACCTTTAAATAAATTAAAATCATGATATTATATGTCATATAGAATTATAAACATCATAAAATAAGAATAGGTGGTGAATATATCATATATGTCATATAAATAAAAGTGAGATGAGAAAACCCATACCTTAAGTCATGAATTTCTTCATTAATGTTCAACCCACTTCAATAATAAATGTAATTTTATTATACATATACCAGATAATAGTATTATTATATATCATACCATAAATTATTTTATTTTTACTTTATATTATATTTTTATTAACAATTGATGTGAGTGTTATGTTTTTGGTAATAATGACTTTGTTTTTCGAATTTATTTTGAGTTTTTATTCTTGATCTTATTGAGAAGATCATGATTTACATATTTAAATAATGAAAATAAATGATATAAATATAATATATAATATGAATTTAATTATATATTATAATCTATAAAAGATATAAATATTAAATTTAATACAATTATCATAGAGACGATAGACTGTGCGTATGAATGAACGTTGATTCTATTTTCTTTACATATCGAAAGAAATAATGAAAATGAAATATATCTATATTTATGTATATTATAATTCAAATAAAATTATTATTTCATAAATATAATGCAAATTTACAAAACATAAACTTAATATATTCCATTTAATGTGTGAACGAATCAAATCGCTTTTAGAAGGCGGTATTGGACACGTCCACAAAAAAAGTTATCGTATTACCACAAAAGGAAAGGATGAAGGTATGAGTTATATAAAAAATAAAAAAGTAAAAATACATAATAAATAGCATATATACCATATAATGATAGTATGTATATCACTATTCCCATCATTGAAAGGCAATAAGGGAAGAACAAATGACATCAGTTTGTGAGGTGATAGTCAACCATACACACGAATGATGATTGCATATCCAATTTGAAGGATGTGAATATAGGTATAGGTAAAAACCATAACATAGAAAAATTTAATTATATTCCTTATAATGAGGTTACTATATAACCATGAAATAAGATGTATTGAATAGGTTTTGAAAGAAATAAATTTAATGTTCTTTTGGAAGGATGAAACCTCTTTTTTTGTAATTACTTTTGGTTTGCCCCAAATTAGTTCATTGTTTTTCCTTTGGAACAAATTATGTATTATAGGATGATAGATGGAATGTTTGGAATTTATTTGGGAATGGGTTTTACTATAAAATGGGCTTTATATGTGTTTATAAGTGAAGGGTAGACTTCTATTTTATAGTGGGTGAGGAGTTGTATTCTTATAAATATAAAAAGGAAAACATTATTGGGAGGTCTCCCTTAAACCATGTGCCTCCAATAATGGTAAATTTTATATTAAATCACGTATATATTTGGAATATATCCATACAATTGTTTCTATTCATTTTTCTATGTTATTGGGTTCCTTAATTAATACGTTAACAACTATATAAACTCGTTTTTACCTTAATCTCTTCAATTATTTTTATTTATATTCCCCAATATATTTGGTAAAAATCTATGTTTCCCTTATTATAAATCATAAATAATGATTATTAAATACATATAATTAATTTTAAAAAATTATAAACACTGATATTGAAAAAATTTATTTAATATTAGTTTTGTCGACGCAATGAGACAACAAGTTTTTAAAGTGATAATGTTCAAAGGTTTACAATGTTTTTATATCTAATTTCTAACTGAAATTTTTTAAAATGAACTAAATTATATTAATATATTTACAGTTGATCTAAATATACATTAAACTCAATTTAAAATATTATATATATATATATAAGTTGAAAATCCAATTTTTAATAAAATTTCAGTCATTTTTCACTATTTATAAAAAAGGAAACTTCTTAGAATAATTCCAAATATATACCGAAATTAAATTTTGATGTTATGATTAAAAATATGAAGTTTATATTTTTCAAATAAAATTTATAAAATTTTCAAAATTAAATTCAGAATTGGTGTATCACTAAAAGGTGGTAAATTGTTTTAAAAGAGAATATATATCTTTTGCATCAAATTGGATTTATTATTAGCTATTATCTATAAATCACAGAAGATGAAAATTAAATACTTGATTTAATAAAATATATATATGTCCTTAAAATAAATTATCAAAAGTTTTTAAATTAATTTCTTCAAGAAAATGTGGTTAATTACGAAAATATTGTTTTAAAGTAAATGATTTTTTATATATTCCGAAGGGTTTTCTTTTCATTTCTTGTTTATTGGTTACGAAATTATTATTATTATATACATTTTAAAACAATATTTTATGAATTTAATTAATATTATTCATAACCATCATTCCAATAGCTTGGTGATGTATTGAGTAATATTTTAATAATATTATTAATAGTATATTGTAGTTTGGTAAAACATGGTTTGGGGTGTATCATGTGTTAACGAAAGAAATTATTATTGTGTGAAACACAATAAAAAAATAGTGTTTTATATTTGTAAAGATAATATATTTATTTCATGTATCATATGATCGATAATGTGTTATTTGGTAATAAATAATAACATAGGGATTTCATATAACAAATGATATATTTAGTGGTTAATGAAAGGATTGAAATAAAAAAGATTAAATTATATTAAAAATAATAATACATTAAAACAGAGGGGGTTATAATTTTCTATTTATTATAACATCCACTCCCTACCATATCATCACATCATCCATTTATGCTTCCATAATCTTCTTAACAACAGATGGTTGATAAATCAATTAAAAAATCTTGGACATTTTTCTTTTTTTTTGGGATTCGAATGTTCATTATTTTTATTTCCATAATGTTTGGATAC
Source organism: Viscum album (assembly GCA_963277665.1). Lineage (NCBI taxonomy): Eukaryota > Viridiplantae > Streptophyta > Magnoliopsida > Santalales > Viscaceae > Viscum > Viscum album. The sequence continues at coordinate 1,062,087,918 of OY728133.1, forward strand.
ATATCAATATTTTTTATATATTAGGTTTCAATATATTTTCTAATTATATAATCTACCAATTTATTCTAATTCTATGGAAATTAATTGTTTAAGTAATTAAAATCATCGATCATCTCTAACTACCATTGTTGGTTCATGTTAGGCAATTGATATGTGAATATATAACAGAGGATATTTAGGTCTAAAAATATATGTAACATTTCCTTAAATATATATATAATGAATCATAATATTTAATTCAAATATCACTTTCGACAATTATAGATCATATATAAAATAGTTCTGGCCATGGATCATGAATTCTTGAGTGTTATAGTAGATAAAATAACCATTTTTCAATAGTACAAAACTAAAACCCTTCATTAAAGCATCTCATCAAATAAAAAATCCTTTATCACTTGAGGGTATTATGATAACTCGTGTTTTTATAATCCTCTTATTCATATCCTTAAGTAACTATAAAAATTTCTCCCTCCAAATAAACATTACTACCTTCTATTTTATCTTGGTGAATAGTCTTATCAATCATGAGAATTTTATAAAAAATAATTGATAGTGCATAGTAAATCTAAATAAACTGCATACCTCTATTATATATGTTGGTCATTTTAATTAATCAATCACCATTTTTGTTAAAATATCCATACACATCCCCTTTCTGGTGATAAAATTCCCATGAATGTTACTTTATTAATCTAAAATATTCATTTATTTTATATTTCATATAACATAACCATTCTAAATATCCCTATTATATAACTAAAATTCTTCTCAAAATCCTATTTAATTTTGTATCATATAATAATTATGTTGATAAATACCAACTTTAATTTCATACATAATATCTCAAAAATTATATTAACATTTTATTTGAAAAATTTTATATAATTATAGATACTGAATAGAATTATTATAAACTCATAGTTTCAATACCTTATTCAAAAGGTAGTGTGGAGAATATCCTCCTTCATGATATATTAATGATATCCCATGTGATGGTCCACAATACGGAAATGTTGTACTACATGTTCCTGATCAATAATGTGATAAATACATGATTGGGGATACATGTTCATTATCATGATTTTTATGGGTCGATGATAATCAAATATTTGGAATAGTGAGCTTCCTTTTTTCTTAACAAAGTGGATAGTTACACCCCCTGGTGAAGAACATTATTGTATGATACACTTTTCCAACTTCACTTTTATTTTCATCAACATTTATTTAAATTCAATGGGTTCATATTATAGGTAAACTTTGATATGGGATGATCCCTATGTATATGTTCATTTTAATAATAAAACTCTTGATTATGAGGAAAACTATACAACTCTACATGGTATACATTTGAATATTCCCGTAATATGAGCATATCATCAAGTATGGTCTCACAAATTTCCCAAATCATCTATAACAAAAAACATTCTCACAATGAAACAATATATTTTCTTTTGAAGATTTATGAAGAAGAGATTCATCCCCCAAAATACACTTTTTTAGAATTAGATGATAATTTTTGACATGGAATATTTTTTATTTCTCCCAAAAGATGATATTTTTTCTATATAAATATAGAAAAATATGTTCCTAGTATGCCACTTAAGTCTAATAAATGAATTGTGAAATGGTATTCTGGGATACCAACCCAAAAAATATTTATTGAAGAGGAATTATATTATTTATATATAAGGATTTAAATACATAAAATGTTGACCAATAAATCATCATTAATGACTAGAGGTGGTGTCAAAATTAATCTTATAAACATGAATCATATGAAACAATTAGAAAAAACATCATAAAATAAATCATCAGATAATATAGAATTAATATCAAGTGAACTATTTATCACTTCATTTTCATGGTCCACATATGTAGTTATTATAGAATAATGTTTCTTACGCACTATTTTTCTTAAAAGTATTTTTATTTTTTATCTTAATCAACACTTTTCATAGAATATTAAAAAAATAACTTCTCTATTAAATTAATATTAAACAATAAAACAATGTTTATTGATTGTGGAGAACCCTCCCCCTTCAATTACATTATTTGGATACTTTATCTCCCTTAAATATTTATTTCATTTATTTCCCTCCTTTCGACACATGAATAATATCCTTGTTCACTTGAGGAAATTTCTAGGACACTTCTTCCCACACTTATGAAAAGTGGGAAAATGTATTATCAACACTATTTTAGATTTATATGTTTATCCAATAGTGTTAAACTCCATTATTTTATTTTTTATCTATCCCTTCATTACCATTAAGAATAAGTAATCTTAATATTGACTTTAAGGGTATATTAGAAAATTTTCTCCTATTTTTCAATGTCTTAAATCCCAAAATATATTCTATGAGTCGGCTTTATCACAATAAAGCAATATTCAAACATAAATTCTAGATAAAAATCTATGCTCATGGAATATAATTAAATCCATTAAAAGTTTTCCTAATAAGACCTAATTGATTCACCCTACTTTTACATATGTATAAATAATTCCATCACAATTTTATTTTTTAGAGTGGGTGGAAATATTTTTTATAAAATATTTTTATTAATTACTTTTCAATATATTAAATTGATTTCTTTATTAGGATTTGTTGAATTTGTTACTTTATATCACTAATGGGGTTCTAAAAATGAATATTTGAAATAAAAATATTAATTTCTCTCATTTAGAGAATTGGAGAATAAAAAATTTATTTTTAATAGAATCAATACTTTATTCTATGACTGGTGAATCAGATGATTAATTAAATGTAGAAGGCCTTTTTCTCATAATATAATTTACCACTACATTTTATTTTCTAAGATAATGATGGAATTATATGTGAGTCAAGTAATTTTTCATGATATGGGTCAGTTGAGAAATTACATCCATAAACATCTTGACTCCTACTCTATCATACAAGAGGTTTCCTTATGTTAATCATTAAATTATCCATCATGTAATATTTTTTTTCTTGATTCACCCTATTTCTATCAAATAAATATAATAAAGTAATTTTTTTAAGATAATTATTAAAATAATAATAATATAAAACAGAAACTATTACCTTAAGTATTGTATGAATTTTCTTTATTTTTTAAAACATAAAATTCCATAAAATACAACCCAAATACATATAAGTCGTTTTTCAGTGGGTTGTTAGAAACATTATACAAGAACATAAATATACGACATTTAATATTTATATTGATCATAAAAAGTTACCATAATTCTCATTGATCTTATTTACTAATATTGGACATTGTATTGAATATTTAATATATGAGGTGGACTATAAATCCAAATAATATTTCAAGCCTAATATAACATTACAACCGTAGATAAATGGGCTAAAACAAGATTTCATTAAAATAAATATCAAATATCATCAATTTGAAGAATTCCATAAGGATAATAGCATCACAACATCATATCTTGATAAGAATATTTAAACATATAAAAATATGAAATTTTTCAAATAAATCAGGGCCTATACCATGAAAAAATAGAATAGTATGTTATGACAACCAAACATACAAAAATCATGGTATATCTTGTTATTAAAACATTACCCTATTCATTAAGGGATATATAATAACAAGAAAACCCATCACCTAATAATATGAACATGAATATGTGTTCTACAACATAAAATCATAAATTAGGAAATATATTAAGAAAACCCCATGCGAAATAATTGGGATATAGAATCCTATATCAAGGCATAATCAAAAGAAATTTCATAAATATTCTTAATAGATGTTGAAATTACTAATTTAGAATATTATATTTTACATAAAAATCATATTTCATAAATATGGCGTTCTAGTAAAGAAAAATTTAAATGAAATTTTAGAAATGTTAGAAAAGTTGTCTATGAAATGAACCTCTTGAAGGATACACTACAGAAAAACTACCATATACCCACAATTTTCTAAAAATTGTGGTTATAGGTATTGGTTTAGATCATATAGCCAATATATTTTTAAACCATGTGTATATGTTGAAAATTCTAACATATACACATGATTTTCAAAAAACCATGGTTATAGGTCCCCCTAATATGTAACACCCCAAGATTTCATAGTGTGTTATTTTTTCAAAATAATTCAATAACTTGCACTACACGCAACACCGAGTTCAATTGCACCATGACTTACAAAAAAAAAGCCATTAAAAGAGGTCATGAATAGTATTAACTAAATTTTAAACTTTATATAATCCTTATAATTTTAGAATCCATATTATGAGTTTCTTAGTCATAATGCAAGAACAGATTCATTTTCAGTATTTCACTTTTATCAACTTTTGATAGTGACACCTTTTTAAATACAATATTTTAAACTTTTTGACTAAATGGAGACATCAAAAAATTTAAAATGAAACATCCCAAGCTTCCACGGTACGCTTTCCTTTGAATAAAACAGTAGCGTGTGTTGTACGCAACTTCGAGTTCTAACACACCGTAACCAATCAAACTAGCTGTTATGAATAGTAATACCTACTTTTTGAAGTTATATATATTTTATATTTTAAAATGGACTTCATTTTTGGATTCGGAATATCAAATTTAGCCTAAGGTGAAATTTTGGTACTTTTCGGGTAACTTTCATATTTTGATGAATAGTGAAAATTACTAAATTTTAATTAAAAACAACTTTTTTAATCAAAATAATTAATAGTAATAAATTATGAATTTGAGTGGTTTTAAAGTATATTTAGAATATATTTTTACTATTTAATATAATGTTGGTCATTGGACATAATTTTACAATTAAACCGAACATAAACAAGTGTCAATCTTTTGATAGTTATTATCTCTTAAAAACACGCTTTTTGTTTTGACAGCGGGAATTAATTTTAAATTAATTTCTGCCACTTATGTGTTTTGAATTTAGGAAAATGGATTCCATATTTGGAATCAGGATGTTCAAATTGTGTAAATAGGTAACTTTTATTTTTAGACATTTTGAATAATTACTGCGGTAAATATTTTATTTACCATGGTTAAGGGTAAATCCGGTAAATAAGGGTTAAAAAATAATATTATAATAATACTAAATTACCTTAAAACGTGTATTAACCCTATTGGTTGATACATGGTCGACCATGGGCTTCTTTGTATCAATTTTGGGACCCCATGGATCCACTTGTAAGTGATAATGACACTTTATTTTAATTAAGTCAAAATGAATACAAAAATGACACAAGAATATATCTTTTAGAAAAACAATTGTTACGTAGGGTTATATAAGTTGGATTTTAGATTATAAATATTAATTAGAAAGATAAAAAGATTTCCTACATAATGATATTTTATTTATAATTTTTAGACATTAAATAATTTATTTTATTTATGACACAATGATGATGCAGTAATTACTATAATAGTGAAAAATTAAAATAATTGATATTATAAATACCCAAAAAAATATAATATGAAACTTTTAATGAATTAAACTAATTTTCTAGGATAATATGATATATTAGGATTGATTTATTCGACTTTTTTCGAAGTAATCAATCTGTTATGAGTTTCACAAAAATCAACTATTGAATAGTGTCAAAATTGACATAAAAGAGTTTTTAAAACAAATATTATATTATTAATTGATATTAAATTCCTAAAAATCTAAGGTTCGGCCAAGAGACTTATATAAGGATAGGTTCATCATTAATGGACCACTTGGGGGTCGCTTGGATGTATATAGTATGTTTATTAACCATATTATATAAAAATACAAAGAGACATTGTAAAAGTGAAACTAATTAACTTAGAGTTAATACTTAAAGATAAGGTTAATATAAGTACACAAACCTGTCTAAATTCTATTTGTTGAGTGGTTTTCGACCTATCCCCACCTTAACCTTTGAATAATCAACTTTGGAGCCTTTAGAAACCGAATATGAATTTATTATAAATTAATATTTCTAACTTTTCCAAAGGTGCCCCTCACCCCTCTTATAAAAGGGCACTCCTCATTCTCATTTCATCACACCTTAAAAGCCTTTTGGCTCGGCCGAACTCTGCCCAAATACTCTCCCAACATCCCTCACTACATCCTAGAGGCCTTAGTTTGATCAGAAAGCCAACCTAAGGAGCCCTTTTGATCAAATCAAAAGGAAGAACCCGAAGAAGAGGTAATGATTTCACCACCCTTCTCCAAGTTCATTTCTTCTTCCACTTCTTCGTCCTTTGTTCATACCATTCTAAAATAATAACTCCAGTATCTTAAATATACTTTGATGTTAGTATAAATATGGTACAATCATATTCAGTGTTCTATCCACCCTTTGAATAACATGTCACTATACGTGCGTACGTACGGCTTACCGTCTCCACGTCGTGGTGTAATTGTTATTCAATATAATATTATTTGGATGGGTATAATAATGATGTGTAACTCATGTAAATAATAAATATAACATGTTAATGATTCTGTATATATGATATACCATCCATTTATATATTATTTTAATTTAAAAATAATGATATTGTCGCTCGTGCGTACGTACGGACTACCGTCTCCACGAACGCGATGAGATTCATTCTCCATCGTATCCATTCAAGTATAATTATCATTTGATGATTTAAAAATGATGTTTAAGGACTTGATATCATTCTGGATATTAATAATATAAAACCTATCCTTTACAAACATGTCTTACGTAACAAAACATATAAAAGAAAACAAGTAAGTTAACACCCGATATAATGATAATACTAAGATATTATTATCAAATCAATATTAAAAGATCATATATTATATCATATTAATGTATATGATTCTTTTATAATTTAATAACAATTATTTCACCATTATACAGGAGGTTAACCTACCCCAACCAAAGAAAAGTACAAGGTAAGGGGTTTTCATCTCACTCCTTATTCCCGTGAGATTCATGCCATATTGCCACCATCACCTTTTGTGTGGTGTATGTACTGCCCATAATTATATTATTTGTGTAATACACTCTAATTTATGTGTATTTACATATTCATTGTATGATACTTCTTTCATGGGTTGTATGTTTCATAAGTTACCAAATTGGTAAGGGTTATTTCACAATCTCTTCATTATCCAAGGTTGTTTATATGTAATAATCTACTGGGATCTCTTTATCATCCACATCCATGTTTCTTAAAAATGTATTTCAAAACATTTTTAATATTTACTAGAATATGAGTTAAATTCATTTATACCCTTTTTGACTTTTATAAGTGGTTTATAAAGGAATCTTTCTGTCGTTTTCAAGACAAGGTCCCTTTTAACCTTTTCAACAGAATTAAGGTAAGAATGTTTTTTTTAACTTATTCGGTGGGTGCGGCTATTTTCCGCCGTTATAAAATCTTCAAAGCTTACCTTACAAGCTTATAAGATTATTTTCAATGAAAATGTTTTATTTTATATGGATCTTAAATGATTTCAAAATAAAAGGAGATATTTCTTTAAAATGAATTTTGATTTCATCTATGTCAACATCCTTTGATGGATTTTAAGATTATTTGAAGTTGATTTATTATGATACAAAACCTCTATATTGTATTGAAGGTTTTGTGATATGTTTGACTGTGGATGTGCTATTTTTATACCATTCATAGTTTATGGTGAAAGTATTGACATTTCGTATTCTAGTTTTAATACGAATGTTTATGTTATATTTAAACCTTTTCATATGGGAATGCATTGGACTTAATATGTGACGGGTGGAGCCCGCTATAGCTCCTCGATGCATCGATAGGTCTCATGAGACAAACTAGTGTCTTGGCACAAGGCCTTGACAAAATCTTATTTGTAGTCTTGGCACGAGGCCTTGGCTATGTGGTTATGATAGTCTGCGTTATGCATTCCATCATTATGAAAGTGGTTATTGATTTTTCATGTGATTATTCGATTAGTAGAATAACCATGTGAATAAGTAAATGGAATTATTTCAATTTATTTATGCCATACTATGTTGAAAGTTCATGTTTTAAAGGCTTTTGATTTAGTTATACATTGCCTTAAATGTTTATTCTTATTTATGAAAGTTTCCGCTATATTGTTATCCTTACTGGGCATTTGAGCTCACCCCTTTTCTATGTTTTATTTTTCCCAGGAAGTGAAGAAGTAAATTATGAATGACCTGCAGGGATATTATGTGGGGATATGAGTGTGGATTATGGAGACAATATGTTGTTGTAGTAGTTTTTCGTTTAATAATGTAATGTAAACCTTGTGAATATATCTAGTGTTTCCAAGGCTAGTAAACCAATCGGTCTTTCGAGATTTGATCTTTCTTGTGATCATGCCAATGTTATGTAATAATGCACCGACTCTGGGTAACTAGGGTCGGGGCGTTACAGTTGGTATCAGAGGAAGTTTAGTACAAACCTTGGAAGCTAGATTTAGATAAACTCTGAGTAGAGCACGTAGACCTAAGATTAACTTTGAGGATTAGTTTAGAAGAACTTCCTAGAATTTTGGTATTGTAGATATTTTGTGAGTTTTCCGAGCAATACATCCCTGTCTGGATACGAGCAGGTAGAGGCGGCTCTGGCACAGATGTACCTAGGGGTAAAACCCGAAAACACCGCTTTGAGCTAGACTCGAACGGGAACTGGTGCACGAAAACGGGCCTTACTGCACTCTTGGTTACGACACTCCCGGGGGATATGCTTAGGATAATTCTCATTTTCTTTACAAACCATTATGAAGGGTTTATGAGTATATACATCCTCAAAGGAGACATTTTTATGATTATGGATTATATCCATAAATAGTTCAATTTATGTTAAGTGTTTTATAAGTATGGGGTTATGTATTTTGATTCATAAACTGATCTAGTGTATGCCATTGTTTAGAAATAGCGCCCAGTAGAGGGAATGAGAACTCCAGAAATGCACATGATCCAAAGAGAAGGAAGGATCATATCTTTCATGGTCTTAAGCTATAATTTATAAGAGAAATATTCTCCCATATATTATCATCATATGAAGAAATAATATCATGTGTTGATAAGATAAGTAAAGAGTTTACTGAGTTATATGGCTTTGAAGGGAAGTAAGAGAAGAAAAGGATGGAAGAGAGAAAGATGGATAAAAGTAAGAGGGAAAAGAATAATTTTCCCATATGTGGTAACTGTGGAAAGAAACACCCTGGAACTTTCCTGAAAGGAATGGGAGTTTGTTATAAGTGTGGAGGAAAAGGGCACAAAGTACGTGACTGCAAGGGTAAGAAAATGGTTTTAAATGTACAATGCTTCATTTGCAAGGAGTTTGGACACTACGCGAACCTATGTCCCAGTCATCAGACTATGCCGCAAATGATGCTATTGGATAATAATCAAGTTATGATACTACCACAGATGAAGAGGAATGATTAGAGTTCTTATGTTGATTATGTCAATTGAGTGTTGTATCAACAATGTAATTGTTATAATAATTATGGAGTATATAAGGATTGTACTGCAGTACTATTTCATTAAGGACTTGAGATTGTGTGGAACAAAGAAAAGTGACTCAATAGAAGGTTAAATTTTTGGAAAATATATGGTTGAGAGAATGATAAATCATAATATAGTTCTGATACTGAGGTAGTGATTTTGGAATAATATGTGATTGTTTTGGATAAATTATATTGGATATTCTTGACTACCTTGGAAATGATTAATGATTTGTATATTCCATCATTTTTGGGGGTTTAAAACATTTTTGGATTAATGAAGTATATCCAGCATTCTATATGGAATAAGGGAGCATTAATGTAATCAATAATGAATATGGTAATACATGATGAAGGTATTGATATGCTATTACGGGGTAAAAAGGATCTATATTATGTTTACCTTCCTTATAAATGTTGGATTGTGAGTTTGAACAGAAGTATTTTGGATATTTCTAGTTTGGATTATTTTGGATTGCCATAAAAGGACAACCCGGAGGTCGGGCGGCAACCCGTCGCGTCCGGCAAGGCTGCGAGACTTGAACCCGCAACCGAAGGGCGACAAGGGTGTATCACCTACCACTGGCCCAGGAGATGTCCTGGATTAAATAATGTAGTTTTTTTTAAAAGATCTGGTAGATGAATTATAAATTCGTTTATTTTGGAACCCTGTACGAATAGTATAAATATAATTTTTTTTACGAGTGAAAGATGAGTTTATGGTAGAAATTTATTAATGGATAAAACTCTAATTATAAAGTAAGTATATCTCCTTATGATATTAGCCAATCCCATAAATAAATTCCTCAACATTAATAAAAGAAACTTAGAACAAAAATGTTGTCCTAGATGGTACCTTAAATCATCACTAATTTATGGCTTTGGGATTGTTGGCCTTTTCATATCCATGTTATCTACCACTCTCCATAAGATAATTGATGGTTATATTTCTCTTCCATATCCATATTTTCCTACATGGAACCCTAGTATGTGTTATTTTCGGTAATCTTCATACTTTCCACTCTTTATTTTAAATAGAGGCCTCATTAATTCATTTTTTGATGTGGGATTTCAACTAAGATATTTTGAAACGTCAAAAATGTGTTATCCTAATACCCTATGTTTTGTTGAACCGATGGTATTTCAAATCATCATAGATTGATGAATTTAAGGACCTCAATTATACACTTGTTTGCGATTGATGACCTCAATCACTACCTATAAATATTTACGTTTTTCCTCCAATTATATGTCTCTAATTGCCACCAATGTTCTCCTAATCGAGATCATAATTTGGTGGTGACCCTTTCATTTCTATTTTCCTCATATTAAGACTAAATTTTAGTAACCCAATTTCCTATGTGGTTTTTCCCACAAATATGTTTTCTATTTTCAACCTTTTATTTTCGAAGAACAATTTCAAATTGCGAGGACGCAATTTATTGAAGGAGGGGATAATGTAACACCCCAAGATTTCATAGTGTGTTATTTCTTCAAAATAATTCAATAACTTGCACTACACGCAACACCGAGTTCAATTGCACCGTGACTTACCAAAAAAAATCCATTAAAAGAGGTCATTAATAGTATTAACTAAATTTTAAACTTTATATAATCCTTATAATTTTAGAATCCATATTATGAGTTTCTTAGTCATAATGCAAGAACAGATTCATTTTCAGTATTTCACTTTTATCAACTTTTGATAGTGAAACCTTTTTAAATACAATATTTTAAAAATTTTGACTAAATGGAGACATGAAAAAATTTAAAATGAAACATCCCAAGCTTCCACGGTACACTTTCCTTTGAATAAAACAGTAGCGTGTGTTGTACGCAACTTCGAGTTCTAACACACCGTAACCAATCAAACTAGCTGTTATGAATAGTAATACCTACTTTTTGAAGTTATATATATTTTATATTTTAAAATGGACTTCATTTTTGGATTCAGAATATCAAATTTAGCCTAAGGTGAAATTTTGGTACTTTTCGGATAACTTTCATATTTTGATGAATAGTGAAAATTACTAAATTTTAATTAAAAACAACTTTTTTAATCAAAATAATTAATAGTAATAAATTATGAATTTGAGTGGTTTTAAAGTATATTTAGAATATATTTTTACTATTTAATATAATGTTGGTCATTGGACATAATTTTACAATTAAACCGAACATAAACAAGTGTCAATCTTTTGATAGTTATTATCTCTTAAAAACACGCTTTTTGTTTTGACAGCGGGAATTAATTTTAAATTAATTTCTGCCACTTATGTGTTTTGAATTTAGGAAAATGGATTCCATATTTGGAATCAGGATGTTCAAATTGTGTAAATAGGTAACTTTTATTTTTAGACATTTTGAATAATTACTGCGGTAAATATTTTATTTACCATGGTTAAGGGTAAATCCGGTAAATAAGGGTTAAAAAATAATATTATAATAATACTAAATTACCTTAAAACGTGTCTTAACCCTATTGGTTGATATATGGTCGACCATGGGCATCTTTGTGTCAATTTTGGGACCCCATGGATCCACTTGTAAGTGATAATGACACTTTATTTTAATTAAGTCGAAATGAATACAAAAATGACACAAGCATATATCTTTTAGCAAAACAATTGTTACATAGGGTTATATAAGTTGGATTTTAGATTATAAATATTAATTAGAACGATAAAAAGATTTCCTACATAATGATATTTTATTTATAATTTTTAGACATTATATAATTTATTTTATTTATGACACAAAGATGATGCAGTAATTACTATAATAGTGAAAAATTAAAATAATTGATATTATAAATACCCAAAAAAATATAATATGAAACTTTTAATGAATTAAAATAATTTTCTAGGATAATATGATATATTAGGATTGATTTAATTTACTTTGTTCGAAGTAATCAATCTGTTATGAGTTTCACAAAAATCAACTATTGAATAGTGTCAAAATTGACATAAAAGAGTTTTTAAAACAAATATTATATTATTAATTGATATTAAATTCCTAAAAATCTAAGGTTCGGCCAAGAGACTTATATAAAGATAGTTTCATCATTAATGGACCACTTGGGGGTCGCTTGGATGTATATAGTAAGTTTATTAACCATATTATATAAAAATACAAAGAGACATTGTAAAAGTGAAACTAATTAACTTAGAGTTAATACTTAAAGATAAGGTTAATATAAGTACCCAAACCTGTCTAATTTATATTGGTTGAGTGGTGTTCGACCTATACCCACCTTAACCTTTCAATAATCAACTTTTGAGCCTTTAGAAACCGAATATGAAATTATTATAAATTAATATTTCTAACTTTTCCAAAGGTGCCCCTCACCCCTCTTATAAAAGGGCACTCCTCCTTCTCATTACTTCACACCTTCAAAGCCTTTTGGCTCGGACAAACTCTACCAAAATACTCTCCCAACATCCCTAAATACAACCTAGAGGCCTTAGTTGGATCAGAAAGCCAACCTAAGGAGCCCTTTTGATCAAATCAAAAGGAAGAACCCGAAGAAGAGGTAATGATTTCACCACCCTTCTCCAAGTTCATTTCTTCTTCCACTTCTTCTTACTTTGTTCTTACCATTCTAAAATAATAACTCCAGTATCTCACATATACTGTGATGTTATTACAAATATGGTACAATCATATTCAGTATTCTATCCACCCTTTGAATAACATGTCACCATACGTGCGTACGTACGGCTTACCGTCTCCACGTCGTGGTGTAATTGTTATTCAATATAATATTATTTGGATGGGTATAATAATGATGTGTAACTCATGTAAATAATAAATATAACATGTTAATGATTCTGTATATATGATATAAAATCCATTTATATATCATTTTAATATCAAAATAATGATATTGTCGCTCGTGCGTACGTACGGACTACCGTCTCCACGAACGCGATGAGATTCATTCTCCATCGTATCCATTCAAGTATAATTATCATTTGATGATTTAAAAATGATGTTTAAGGACTTTATATCATTCTGGATATTAATTATATACAACCTATCCTTTACAAACATGTCTTACATAACAAAACATATAAAAGAAAACAAGTAAGTTAACACCCGATATAATGATAATACTAAGATATTATTATCAAATCAATATTAAAAGATCATATATGATATCATATTAATGTATATGATTATTGTATAATTTAATAACAATTATTTCACCATTATAAAGGAGGTTAACCTACCCCAACCAAGGAAAATTACAAGGTAAGGGGTTTTCATCTCACTCCTTATTCCCGTGAGATTCATGCCATATTGCCACCATCACCTTTTGTGTGGTGTATGTACTGCCCATAATTATATTATTTTTGTAATACACTCTAATTTATGTGTATTTACATATTCATTGTATGATACATCTTTCATGGGTTGTATGTTTCATAAGTTACCAAATTGGTAAGGGTTATTTCACAATCTCTTCATTATCCGAGGTTGTTTATATGTAATAATCTACTGGGATCTCTTTATCATCCACATCCATGTTTCTTAAAAATGTATTTCAAAACATTTTTACTATTTACTAGAATATGAGTTAAAGTCATTTATACCCTTTTTGACTTTTATAAGTGGTTTATAAAGGAATCTTTCCGTCTTTTTCAAAACAAGGTCCCTTTTAACCTTTTCAACAGAATTAAGGTAAGAATGTTTTTTTTAACTTATACGGCGGGTGCGGCTATTTTCTGCCGTTATAAAATCTTCAAAGCTTCCCTTACAAGCTTATAAGATTATTTTCAATGAAAATGTTTTATTTTATATGGATCTTAAATGATTTCAAAATAAAAGGATATATTTGTTTAAAAAGAATTTTGATTTCATCTATGTCAACATCCTTTGATGGATTTTAAGATTATTTGAAGTTGATTTATTATGATACAAAACCTCTATATTGTATTGAAGGTTTTGTGATATGTTTGACTGTGGATGTGATATTTTTATACCATTCATAGTTTATGGTGAAAGTATTTACATTTCGTATGCTAGTTTTAATACGAATGTTTATGTTATATTTAAACCTTTTCATATGGGAATGCATTGGACTTAATATGTGACGGGTGGAGCCCGCTATAGCTCCTCGATGCATCGGTAGGTCTCATGAGACAAACTAGTGTCTTGGCACAAGGCCTTGACAAAATCTTATTTGTAGTCTTGGCACGAGGCCTTGGCTATGTGGTTATGATAGTCTGGCATTATGCATTCCATCATTATGAAAGTGGTTATTGATTTTTCATGTGATTATTCGATTAGTAGAATAACCATGTGAATAAGTAAATGGCATTATTTCATTTTATTTATGCCATACTATATTGAAAGTTCAAGTTTTAAAGGCTTTTGTTTTAGTTATACATTGCCTTAAATGTTTATTCTTATTTATGAAAGTTTCCGCTATATTGTTATCCTTACTGGGCATTTGAGCTCACCCCTTTTCTATGTTTTATTTTTCCCAGTAAGTGAAGAAGTAAATTATGAATGACCTGCAGGGATATTATGTGGGGATATGAGTGTGGATTATGGAGACAATATGTTGTTGTAGTAGTTTTTCGTTTAATGATGTAATGTAAACCTTATGAATATATCTAGTGTTTCCAAGGCTACTAAACCAATCGGTCTTTCGAGATTTGATCATTCTTGTGATCATGCCAATGTTATGTAATAATGCACCGACTCTGGGTAACTAGGGTCGGGGCGTTACATAATACCCACCATTTTTTGAAAAGCTGTGGGTATATGGTTTGCTTCAAAACAAATAACCATAGTTATAAAAAAACATGGGTATAGGTTTTTCTTGAATACTTATACCAACTATTATCAAAGACCATGGTTATAAGTAAACACTACAACTATAGTTTTTTAGAACTATGGGTATATCATTCACGTGTAAGCACGAGAAAAAATCCATGGGAACAAAAATATTTACATGGGAAAACCTTTGCCCATTTATTCAACTATATCTATAGTTTATAAATATATAATTATATATTCATAATAATATGTGGTGTAGTGGATTTGTGTGTCGAATGGTAAGAGGAGGTATGGGTTTCGAATTTGGACGTATCATTTTTTTTCATTCCTATAACCATGGTTCTCAATCCATAGGTATAGTTTTATTAACATGGTGGAAATTTTCCCATAAACCTATTTCTAGAGTTTATAAATGTGGGTATAAAATTATTCCAATCATGGGTATAGCTTAGAGCTATACTAATGCCTCATAATGCAACAATTTATAGAACCATGGGTATATCATATGTCCATGGTTTTAAGAGATATAACCATGGTTTATAACTGTGGGTATTAGAGAGGTTTCAAGTCGTGATTCTTTTTGAGTTATCTGATACACCATTAATGAAAATAAGAACAATTTTTTTAAAAATATAAATGTAAATATAATGTTTTTCTATAAAATATTGTTTATTTTAGAAAATATTCGATGTGAAAAAATTTAAAATGATTGAAAAATAAAATGGATTAATGAGAATAAAATTTTTCAATAATAGGGTATTCATTAGAGAGAATATTTAGAAGAGGAATAAATAACATATATAACCGTATAAAATAAATGAAAATGTCTTAATTTTTATGTAAAATCTATATATATATATGTGTTGAAAATTGTATTATTTCATAATGATAATTAATAAAAAAATTATTCAGCGATAGAAATAAAAACCCAATGAAAATAGGGGGTTTAAAGAGATCCCTTACAACGATCTAGAGTCAATTGGTATATGAATCTAATATCATTAATAAATGAATTAAATTTGTAAAATTATTTCTTTTGAAACAATTTCAAGTATATTTTACTTTTTATTATTCTATTTTTTCATTTATAATCATTTTAATGAGATATCAATTTTAAGCTCAATTACCATAGGATATTTGATTCATTGTTCAAAGGTCCAAATGACATACTTGTAATTACATATGTTTGAAGGAAATGGGTTCATTACTCTCACAGTGTAATTTTATGAAGTTAATTATTTCTAGAAGATATAAAGGATTGTATATCTAATATTATTTTTAAATAATAATTATATGTAGTTTATATGTGCAATTATAACGCAATTAGTTCATTTATATTATTTTTTCAACCTTGATAAGTTAATATTGTTTAATTAATATTACGAATAGTTATCCACTTAACAATATAAAATATTATAATACAATTATTTAGAACATTTTAAAAAAATTTGTGTCTGTTAAAAACATATGTGTAGGTGGTGAAAAATAATGGAAATCGTTATTCTAGGGGGTGATTAACATGATAAAACATAAGAGACGATTTCATTTTAGAGTGAAATGAAGTAAAATGGTGGATATTCTACAAAAATAATAACAATTCATTTTATTTGTGACATGAATTTCATTCTTTCAGGATGGGTGAAAAAATGTGTGGTGTTATAAGAATAAAATAATTTTGAATTCTTTGGTTGATAACATTATCTCTTACTTTATACACCTTCTATTATACTACACTTTAAGGATTTTTAGAATGTTATTTTGGTGAGATATAACCACATGGTATGTGGGATGGAGGGTTTGAGAGATATTTAAGTTGGTTTTTATTATCTATACTTCTTGGAATGTGATGAGATGAACCATGGTTTTTTATATATGGGGATGAGGGGTTGTTCTGAGTATAATATTCATTTTTTTTATTATTTTTACAAAATATGTAGTATATTGATGATTATTTTGAATATATATAGTAATTATTATAATTTATTGTATGATAATGATTACAAACATCATCCATGATTTAATTAATCAAATATTTAACGAACAAAGTGAAATCATGTGTTTTTTAAAATGTCCCTATTGTGTAAAAATTTTAATTTCCCAAAAAATTAAAAAAAAATAACACTAAGATAATTCATTAATGAATATTTTAAAAATTATATTCTTTTTTAAATTATAATTTTCTAAAAGGGATAATTTTTTTAAAATGTAATTAATTTTTATTCAAATAATAATAATTGTTATAACAAATATAAATTTTCACCCCTTAGAAAATGTTGTTTTGATTTCATAATTTTTTTTTATCATTTATAAATTATTAGTACTGTATTATAAAACCATTATATAAAAAAAATTATTTCATATATTATGAAAATTATTTTAAAAAAATGAAAACGTATATTTTCTCTAAAAATACCATTATAATTTCTTTTTTTAACTATATAATTGATCATATTTAACATTTTATTTCATTTTTTACTATAAATTTAATATATTTTAATATTATATAATACCCAATAAATTATTTAACTAATACAGTACTCTAAATACTATTATAATGGCCTAATTACAATTTATAATCGTCCAGTTATTATTCCAATTTCCACATGGGTTATGTAATCTCTATTAAAACATCATAATTTCTTCCATTATCATTCACTTGTATGTCTATTAATGTTATATTTAAAATTTTCAAAAATTTAAATTACATGAATAACATCTTGTTTTTTAATCATGTTGTTCATTATTATGATTATTATAGAGGACCAATATAATCCAAATTTCTCTATTCTGGTTATTTTACATTTTGTTTCTTATTGACACATTTTAACACAAAATATTATTAATGGTTTATTTATTCTCTAAATTTGATTTTCAAATATATATATACATATATATATATTCATTATGTTTTTTTATTATATATCATTTCAAAATATCACATGTGTATATTTTGGGAAGGGAATTCGTAAATGTTTTCTTAATTAGATTCTACCCTAAACTAGAAATTTATCAACAAAATATTTGTTATGAATAATATCGTAAAAAATTTGGGTAATTATCTTTTAATATTTTCCCATGTTTCATTTTTATTCTTCGTAATTATAGATCCAAAAATGCACATTGATAATCCTGGTTATTTTATATCGTAGAATTTTTTCTCTATAAACCATGATCTTCACTAAGTACTCCTTGTACGAATTATTATAATACAATTGCATTAACATTGTATTTAGTACATATGAGAGATATGGTATGTACTTATTTAAGTGGGATATAAAAAACGCCATGCACTTGAGAAATTTTTTTGGAGTGGTAGTATATCGTCCATATATAGTATATGATAAATAATCTAAATGGGACAAGTGTATCTATAAATTAACATTCCATTTATTCCAAACAACTTGAATTACATCCAAAATGGTAAGAAAAAATTTTATTTTTCCCAAAATTTATAATCATTTCCTTGTTTATATTTCTTAGGATATGACTTATGTTAGCTCGGTATTTTTTATGTTTTTTAATCATTTTCCTTGACCATGTTTACATGTTATTTTCATGTTACAACTCAACCATGAAAATAAGTTTCCACAAGCTTCCATTGAAGTCAATAATATAATCTACCAACACATCCTATACTATATGGATAGTATTTTATTGTTTTCCATCACACTAGGGTGATAGGTCATAAAAAAGTTCAACTAAATTTTTAAGGAATTTTGAAAAATCCCCCCATAAAATTGAGGTATGCCTTGGATCTCGATCAGACATAATCAATAGTGGTGTTCTATACAACCTAAATAATTATATGAGATATATAATTACACGTAGGTCAAGTGAAAATTAAAATTGATTATATAAGAAGAGATTAATCTTTTTATGGTGGTCCACTTTAACCCTTGTGGTATTAAGTAATATGAATGTCTTTGGAAGGCCCGTGAAAAAATCCAAGGGGGTTTTCCCTCATTTCAAGAAATTTATATGTAATATTAGTACCATTCCATTGTAAATTTTATTTTCCGCCAATAAATGTTTGAATAAAAATCACTTTGATGTGTATTCATCAATATCAATTTTCATGTTTTCCCACAAATAATTCCACCAAATATATCTATTCATTTTTATGCTCCTTATGTGGATATAGAATGCTAAGATATCTGAATCATAAAATATATCATTCTTTATCAAAGTATTGTTCAATACAAATTGGCATAAACCAAATATTACCACTCCTTGATCATTAATATTGAAATCTTGGGTCTTTCTTATAGTTATATAATCCACCGTCTTTTGTATCTCAATACTATCCCCGTGATATTTCATAATCATCTCATTAATAGAAAGATGATAACTCATTTGAGAATGTAATGTTGAGGTTCCTTCCATTATAATTTCCATTTAAGTTTTTTATGTACAATAAAATGGATTATTCTCTATACATGTGAATTGAGATGTTTCCAGATCCTTTATACTTATAAATTCCTATATATTATTATCTTTTAAATGATAGTAATGGATTGTTTAGTGAAAATATTTGAACAAATCTGACCACCATCATTGGAACATGTTAATATTTTTCTATCTAAATATACACATAATTATATTTTAATCCATATATATTTTATACATATATATTTATATAAAATTTACCTAAATGGTCAACGAAAGGATTATTGTATCAAACTCTAGATCATCTTTTCAATTATTTTAATAATGGATCTTCAACTTTTAGGAGGCATAAGTGATAACATTTTTATTTTCCTTGACAAAACAATCCAATAATTAGTTGAATCATCATTATAAGTCAATAACACTTCCTTCCAAAGGGATGGCTATGTTCAAGTAAAGTGATAGAATCTAATTCAACTCCATAAATATCAATTATCATTCTTCGGTAAATATATGTTTTACTCCTTTATATTATTACATGGTTTGTGGACATGAAATACATGAGTTGTTCTATAAAAATCATAGAATTTACCAAGGTAATCTAACAAAACTGAGGACATCTAGTAATGATTTGGTTCTGGGAAATTCCTTAATATAATTATCTTCATACAATCCATATATTTTACCTTTATGGGACATAATTTCTAATGAATTATACTTTACCACTCTTAAACTTATATTTACAATTCTTTTCATACAAATTATCTTTACTCAGAGCCTCTAAAATGATACTTAAATACTTCAAACCCATATCCTTAATTTTAGAGTGTATAATAATCTCATCTATGATTACTATAAAAGGTTTCGCAAGGTGATCTACAACGAAACTATTAATTAAGTTCATGAAGATTTTAGAATCATTAGTGTGTTTGAATGGAATCACTCAAAACTCACAGTGTCCATAATTTGTTTGAAAGGTAGCTTCTGAATACACTCATTTTTCACCTCCATTTGATGATATTCTAACTAAATATCTACATTATATAATTAATAAATTATGTATAGTTGATTAAACAATAAATTGATTTGTGTGATAGAATACATTTTATTTAATAGGGTTTTGTTTAGTTCTAAGAAAAAAACACTTAAGAGAGTTTACCAATCTATATTTTTGAAATATAATATAGATACACACTAAGGTTAGCCCTGGGACATGTGGAGTGGTTTTATATATTATATTATAGTTTTTTATTATGTTCATTCAATTTTCGGTGGGATATTTTATGAGGACTCTTTGATATTGTATAAGATCTGGATAAATGTTCAATTGACAACTAAACATCACATTCATGACAAAAGTATCTGAAACTATTTCTGTAATACATTTTTGTGTCAACTTATAATCTATATTTATTTTTGTTGGATCCACTATTCTTCCACTATCACAAGAGTGAAATATTGTTTCTCACAAATAAGTAATAACCATTCTTGAAAAGATGTTGTGAAAAGATATTCATCATTTGTATTGCATTTATATAGTATATTAGAATGATTTTATGAATGTAATGTGACAACCATATAAAAAAATTTGATTTTATCTATATTTTAAAATTAATATACCCTGATAGTTATAACTTTTATTTCAACTATATTTTTTATGACATGGTTTTCTGAGCGATTCACCTAAAAATATTGAATAAAGATGAGTTAGTTGCCTGGGATGTAATGATTTCACCACTGTGTTTTTACAGATAATTTAACCACAATGTAATGATGTGTTTTTCAAATATTCCTTTTAATCATATATTATATGAATGAATCCAAATAAATAAAAATAAATTAATAGTTTCTTTTTATTGAATGAATAAAAAGTGAACTGATAACCAATTCATTATAATGATCATACTCAAATGTGGGGATATAAGAACCCCATCATTTCCATCTTGGACATGGAGGTTATATCCATTAGTTATCTTCATAAATACATGTATTAAATTACTTATTTTTATATATATAAAGTTCTTTATAGTTGAAATATTATACCATATCTTGAGGATTGATTTGAACCCTCATCTATTACTTCATATTTGTTGGAAACATCATCACCCATTGAAAATAATTATCTTGATTACCCTCCTTTTTACACTTCATGAATCTTTATACTCTGTTGAGATAGTTTCTAGGATTTATCATCCAACAATTTACACTAGTGGAAAGCATTATTTTATTTCCCTTTAGGATCATCCAAAATTTAACTATAATGATGTACTAATCACCATATCTAATATAAGGGTCAATTATAAAATTTTCTCAAACATAAACAAGTCTCGGATAAAAAATTATTATCATAGAATCATTTTAAAATCACAAAATAAATGGTTATCCCTACATTTTGGGTTGATAGGAAATAGAAAGTTGTGCCATAAAGTATTTTTGATATTAATATTATAACACTTGATTGATTCATCATATTTTTCATGATCCTCAGTGAAAACATCTTATTTTTTGAATATATAGTGAAAGGAAAATATTTATTGTAAAATATTTTCCAGAATCCTTCCCACATGATTAATTCTATTTATTATATTGGCTTCATATACATGATCTACATCCAAGGATACTCGGAATTTTCCAATTAATTATAAATATCTAATTTAAATTTATATATCAAAGAGGATTTGAGGATAGAGAATATATTTAATATGGAATTAATCTATTATTATGAAACTAATTTGTCAAATGATCCACTAAAACTATGAGATTTTATTACATAAGGACTTAACATTATATTTTTCGTTCAAAGGAATAATATTGTGTTCCATGTGATTCATTTTTTGCTTCAGGACTTGATTTAGTTGAGAAACTACATCTATTTTTTTTCAACTCATTTTCCATTAAAGTTATGAATTTAATTAATGTAATAATTTCATTACCCATCATAGAGTTTTCTTTCCTGATTCCACTAATTTCTTTCTTGTAACTTATTTAAATTAAAATTAGGAAATTGGTTTCAAAGATTATTGAACATTTAAAATCTAAACTAGGAAATTATAAAAAATAACTCATAAATGACATATGTATTCTAACATGTGAATTTATAAGATTCTTCAAGATTTATATATGGTCATTTTATTATTGGGTTCTCTTTCCTACCTATAAATATATTCAAATCTATAATAACAGATCATATTGAACTTGTGAAACAAAATGATATCCCCTTGGAGTGTCTTACCATGTGTGATATTAGTCCCACATTTTGTTTAAAAAGTGAAGTTGTTTTTAAAGTCAAATAGACCATGTTTACTATTATTACACCAAGGATAATTTTTCATGATATCTTGTATCTACATTTTAGTATCTAGAAAAGGGATTTTATTAGTATAAAATCCCAAAAACCATCTATTTTCATTATATTTTTATTTTTCCCCATAAAAAAATTATCCCTCGTATTTTCACTATTGTATGATTATATAAATCAAAAACAATTATGAGATATGTCTCTAATAAGTGATATAATAACCTAATTCTAAATTACATTTTATTTCATGATTGAAATAATAAAGTTCTATTAATTATGACACAAAAATCTTAAGGTATGGTGTCATTGAGATTTTAAAAACACAGTAAAATATCCTAAATAGAAGTTATATAATACTTATTTTGATCACAATAATATTATATTAATGTATAATAAACATCTATTATATCATAGTATATCTGGGTGAAAAAATAAAGAATGTATTTGAGTTATAAATAATATTAATTTTAAAAACATGACAGTAATATAAATAAGCTGAGATAAGGGGAATAAAATATTATCATAATGGGAAAGATCATCTATCATAAAATTGAATCATATCAATAGAAGAATGTTATCATATAATCATAGTCATAAGAATGTGGAAACAATATAATACATGGAATCATAAGCATAGGTCAAGATTCTCTTCCAAGGAAGAACTAAAAAGTGTGTTACGCTAACTATTAGTGCACTATACAAAAGATCTCATTAGATAAAAAAAAATCTCTCAATGAATTTGGATAAAATTTAATTCTGATCCCAAATAATGTAATAATATGTTCATGAATATGTTTTCCACATAAATAAATCATACATAAGGTGTAACTATATGAAAAATTGATGATAATGAAATGAGTTAGGTAACATTTCCACAATGAATAAACAATTTTCATTTCATAAGGATTTTGAAGATAAGAATGAATTAAATATTATTCATGTTAATATTTAAAATAAAAAAATATTCCTTAAATAAATATTTAATATGTAGAAAAAATACATGAAATTCTAATGAAGTGAAAATAAAAATGATCCTCTAAAATGATGCATTAAAAAAATTGAAATGAAATTTAAAAATTGGAGACCACATGTTGTACTTGATAAAATACTTATACCACAATGGTTTTCTATATAAAAGATTTTATTTTAATAAACAATATAAGGTATGATACTTGAAATTAATTACACATTAAGAGTAATCATCTAATGTAATTTTTTTCAATCGGGTTTTTATTAGGGAAAATTGTAACATCCCCAAATGATAAAGGGTTAAATGACTAAATGATATGACTGATGTCAACAAGGTGCACCTTCCTTTTCGGGGGCCTACCTGATTAGAACTACACAGTTAAGCGTGCTTGGCTTGGAGTAGTGATCAGGATGGGTGACCCTCTGGGAAGTTTCCCAGGGTGTGTGTGAGTGAGGACAAAGCACACTGGAAAGGACATGTGTTGGCCTGTGGGGACTATCAATAGTCAGATGACCAGTTCGGGCATATGGGTGGACCCTGGGGTGGGCCCCACATGTCTGCGGTGGCAACTAGTGGTACCTGGTGAGCCAGGACCCGACAGCTATGTTAAGGCGGGGTGGTTGTGCTGTCACTGGGTCCCGGTTGTCACATTTGGTATCAGAGGAGGAACCCAGCCTTAAGTGTGCGGTGCACTGCCTGGGTTGAGATGTAGGGCCCACAACGAGGGCGTTGTGCTCTAAAAGGGGGGGGGGTGAATGTAACATCCCCAAATGATAAAGGGTTAAATGACTAAATGATATGACTCATGTCAACAAGGTACACCTTCCTTTTCGGGAGACTACCTGATTAGAACTCCACAATTAAGCGTGCTTGTCTTGGAGTAGTGATCAGGATGGGTGACCCTCTGGGAAGTTTCCCAGGGTGTATGTGAGTGAGGACAAAGCACACTGGAAAGGACATGTGTTGGCCTGTGGGGACTATTATTAGTCAGATGACCCGTTCGGGCATGTGGGTGGACCTTGGGGTGGGCCCCACATGTCTGCGGGGGCAACTGGTGGTACCTGGTGAGCCAGGACCCGACGGCTGTGTTAAGCCGGGGTGGTTGTGCTGTCACCGGGGCCCGGTTGTCACACGAATATTGACAATGGAACTTTAAAGTGTGAATAACCAATGATCAGGATGGGTGACCCTCTGGAAAGTTTCCCAGGGTGTGTGTGAGTGAGGACAAAGCACACTAGAAAGGACATGTGTTGGCATGTGGGGACTATCATTAGTCGGATGACCCGTTCGGGCATGTGGGTGGACCCTGGGGTGGGCCCCACATGTCTGCGGGGGCAACTGGTGGTACCTGGTGAGCCAGGACCCGACGGCCGTGTTAAGGCGGGGTGGTTGTGCTGTCACCAGGGCCCGGTTGTCACGAGAATATTGACAATGGAACTTAAAAGTGTGAATAGCAAATGAAAAGAATATGAAAATATCATTTTATACATGTGACACATATATTTAAATAATTTAGTGTAATTCTATATTGATAATGATGAAAATGAATATGTTGTATAGGGAAATCATAACTAATTAAAATAGAGTGTTTCAGAGATATCCCTAACATATGTTCATGAATTTCATGGTATGTACACCTAATATCCTTAATAATTGAACTAAATTAATTAAATAATTTATACATAAACATTTTCAGGTATATTTTATTTATTGTAATACAGTTATTTAAATTTATAATCAATTCATTATGATAACATATTTATGTTCACTGTACTGATGGTTTATATTTCACGATTCCTAGGCCACATTAATTTAAAGATATTTATATATGTTATGACCAAGGGGTTGATAAATAAAGAAGTGTAATTTTGTGGAGTTAATTTATTTTTATAATTTTATAAGTTTCTTAATATAAATTAATTTTGATAAATATATGTTATTTATAATGATTATGTGTTACTATGATATGGTTAGTTCATTTAGGTGATTTTTCTAACTAGTAAGAACTTATTTGGTTTCATTTATCATTATGGTTATTTTTACATTCTACTGTTTTACCCAATGTAGTACAAGGCTCACTCAGTGTTGGTGACTAAGTCTAACAACCCTACTACATGGAGGAGTGTCTATTAGCAAGTCTTAAGTCCCATATTAGGATGTGGGGAGGATTTTGGTGTCCCATATAATATGTGGGTGATACATCTAAATTAAAGAGGAATTTTCACTACTATATATTTTTAATACCTAAATGAGAGAAAAATATATAGGTGGTATTCCAAAAGAGGACAGTGTCATTGAATTACATAGAACTACTCCATGGATTTGTGGGCTTGTATCAAGTTTCAGATCTATGGTACAATTATAGACACGATTATGTTAAGTCACGGGATTGTTTTTTCACACCTAATGTTATAAGGATTCCCTCTAAACCAAGTACTAACAACCCTACTATTGGGAGTTGTATCAACTAGAAAGCCAAATGTCCCATATTGGGGTTTTGAGAGGATCCCAGGTATCAAAAATAATTTTGTGATCCAAATAAATTAATTAGGTGATTTCCTTATTGTGTGGGATTATATTCCGAGGGAGATAATATTCGGTATATAGGATTCTTAGAGAAAGAAATTTCATTGTAATGTGGATTACTTTTGTATAGACATTCCAACACATAGTCGTTTGAAGATTATTTTTGGATTGTGTTATGAAATTATTATAGTTATATTTAATTTATTTGTTTAATACAAGTGAATGTTCATAGAGGAAATGGGAGATGGATTGGGTGTCCATCAATTACCTGATGTTTATAAAGGTCACCATAATAAATTAGAAATGGAAACTATATTGTATATCTCCAATACAAATGTAATGGATGATTCACATATTAGTAAGACAAAAGATAAAATAAAGTCTACATGGTGAGGAGTATAGATATCATATGATTGTTTAACTATACCGCATATTAAATTCAAATATATTGTATTCTAAATTATCTATATACAAGAGTCATAGAAAATGTTATGTGTATATGTATTGGAGAATCCATCAAATAATTCTTCATTTATTAACTAATAAAGTAATTGTTAATGTTTTATAATAGATTCATGACAAGAATGAAATGATTTTGATGTTTTAAAGTGTATTTATCCACATTAATGCACTAAAAGGGCAATAAATATTTTTATGTGTTATTGGTAATTTACTTTATGTGTTTAATATTTCATAATAAACTCTAAATGTTGATTAACAATATTTTTGAGTGTTTGATAATGGCCTGATCTGATTCAAAAATATATTGGATTTTGTTGGTAATATCTATCTATGTGTCGTATCAATGTGAATGTAATAAAATAACTTTGTAATGGATAGATATAAATTCCATAGGATATAACAAAAATGTGAATATAACTGGTTTTATGTATGTTTTTCCAAACCTACATAATGGTCAACCAAATATTCCGGGAGATACAAAAAATTACTCTCAATGATTTACTTCATGTGTAATGGTAATCGTTTCACTTTTTATTGGTATCATTCATGTAACATTCCTATTGTAATGGTGAACTCATTCTCAATGAATTTGCTTCACTGGATATGTAAATGAAAAATATAAATTTAGAAATTTACTTATAGTTAATCCTTTACACATGAGCTTAGGCCATTATTTCATATAATAAATCATTGAGATCCTTATATTATAACTTATAAATTTATTTCAATTTGTAGAATAATAAGAGATCATGAATAGTTATTAATTGATATTTAATGGTAATTGGAGAAATATGTATAAGTGACTCATAATATAACGAAGGAAATGTAAGGTTCAGTTGTGAACTCCATGACATACATAA
Organism: Viscum album; assembly: GCA_963277665.1. Lineage (NCBI taxonomy): Eukaryota > Viridiplantae > Streptophyta > Magnoliopsida > Santalales > Viscaceae > Viscum > Viscum album. The sequence continues at coordinate 1,062,115,633 of OY728133.1, forward strand.
GGTTACGATCAAGGATTCATTAGTTACATAAATTCAAAAATGAACCATTAATAAAGGTAAAGTATGTGATATATATGTTATGTAATGGTCTCCATGAAAAAAAATGTATATGAAAAGGAATATTGATTTATCAAAATTAATTTTTAATGAAGAAGAATAATCTATTCATAAGATTCATGATCATTTAACTATTTATCAAAGCATCATGAAGCCTCTTTATCCATTATAATTGAATACTATGTCATTATTGAATAATGAGGATAATTATCAGATCACTATTTTTATTTTTTTCAGATTTCAAAATGGGAATATTTGACTATCCATTCATGTGATAAAAATGAAAATAAATATGATGAAACTCAAGACGATATTTAAAGAGTAAAATATCATAATAGAATGTGGTAAAATATGGAAATTATATGTTCAAGATGTGTTTGAGTCATTGATGAATATATAGGTCAGTTCTGGTGTTTAATACACTATAATACTACAGATCAGAATTTCATACCACAAGGTTGTTGGTCAAAGTGGTACAGATTATAACGTAGTAATTTTTATGTGTCTAATTTTAAATGTTATAATTTTAATGGGGAGTTACATGAAATATATGACCTATTGTGAGATAATAAGATTATTAATCAAGTTAAAAGGGATAATGTGTTTTTATGTGAAATATTTTACATGTATCTATTGGATAACATTTGAAATAAATGGTTATCTCAAGTATACTGGGATGATGGAGAAAATATATATCTATCCTAGAAAATTGACAAATATATATTCTGAAAAATTAAAGTCTCTCATAGTATTTAATAATACAATTTATTTTTATGAGAAAAAATAATTGGAAACATGGAGACACATCCACATTTATATTTTATCACTAATGAAATGACATTGTGGGAGAGAACCCACATACATGATATTTGTAAAATGGGAATTTTGTGCTCCAAAATATATTATGGGATATTTTAATTTAATAATATATAAATATAATTTGTGAAACCAATAAAATATTGGAAAATAAAATAGATATAATGGATGTTTTAGAATCAAATTTATAATATTTTCTTCTATATTTCGAATACCTCTCAAGGAAGAGGATGATTATTATAAGCGTGTACTAGTGTTAATAATAATTTAGTTATTTTGGTGATTAATAAATTAGGATTCATTCACCATTCATTGATCATATTAGTTAGATAATGTTGATAAGAATAAGAATAAATAAGAGGAAACAAAATTATAGGCTGAAAATAATGTTTCTTATTTTAGTTTTTTTAATACTTATAAAATACTAAGGAGCTTATAGATATTAAATAACACAAGGGCTCGATGGCTAGATATATAGATGAATAAATTATTTATATGTGAAGTTGAACAGTAAGTAGTAACTAGTTTTTAAAGTATTCTTGAGGAATAGATTGAAGTAAAAGTTTCTACCACTATGAATAAGGAGTTCTTTCTTGTAATCATAGAAGAACCTCATATAGGCATGTTAATTGACTAATAAAAAATAAATGAAAGGAATAATTGAATAAAAAAATTTAATCCATAGATAATGTGGGACTCAAGGTGTTGAGGGAGATCATGTTAGAAATATATAAAATTCTATATAATCTATTGGAAAATGTACTATTAAAAGAAGTATCATTTTAGTTTATGAATATGGAATAATTATATCTATTGGATGAATTGAACAAGTTTTTTTCATTGATTGTTTATAGTCAAGAAACCAAGGTTAATTAGAATGACCAATCATTTCGTGGAGTAGTCCTATTTCTTTATCAATGTAAAAATACGATGTTTAATTTATTCCTTACATGAATTTTATATGGTTACTGATTTCTAACATAAATATAAAATCTATTGGTGTGAATTTACCTATAACATGGGTTAATATTCAACTGGGTTAAATGATTCAAATAATAATTTGAAATGGGTAAATATTAGGAAAAAACAACCCCCACCCTCGTCTTAGGTGTATTAATAGATCCTAATGTTCATTTCATGTCATATAAATTCCATGGTTGCCTCTTAATAGATCAAATTTTTATAGACACTCTAAATTTAATTTAGAATAATGAAGTTGAAATGTGATATTTTGTAGAGGCTGAAACGGAATTATGAGATTATAATCATACTATTACTCATTAGGTAGTAACTCCAATTATCATATAAAATGTGTAAAAGAAATAGACTGTGAATATAAGAAGAACCTCAATAATAAAGTAAGAACATCCAAAAACAGAAGGTAGGTTGAACATATTTCGTATGTAAAGTTGTAATAAAACTTAGTGTATTGGTGATGATAACAATATATAATGTTGGGGTTTGTTACTACATGAGTAATGTTCCTATAAAACTTATTACTCATATATTTGTGATTTCTCAAGATATATATTAGGTAAATTCATAATTGTTAGAAAATTCTCTAAAAATAAACAATGCATTTGTTGAAAAATTAAAAAAAACCCTCTCATCAATAAATTAAATTATATAGATATATTATTACATATTATTAAATTAAAATTATATATGAATTAACATAACATGAAATATAATATTTATATGGAAAAAATATTATGTGATTTTCAAAGTAATATTCCATGCTATGAATGAATCACATTAATGTGCACTAGATTTCAAAGAATGTCAATTAGACTTGAATGATAAATTAATCATTGAAATCTACAATATTATTACTAAATTATTGTAACCATATAATTTTTATTTTTATAAGCTAAAATATTAATGTAAATGTAGGTTGGGATCACAAGAGGATAAAAATATAACACTCAACATGATGTGTGTTGAGGAGGAAATAAAAGTGAAAATTTAGGAACTAGTACAATTGAGATATTTCTAAAATGATATAAATATTAATACTACCACTAAATATTTAGAGATTATTTTTGTTAAAAATGTACTCAAATTATTTTTAATAAGATTGTGAGAATTTTTGAAGTACCCACCAACTCATCCCCATAAAAAAGTTATCTCACTACCTTGGTAAATCAGTAAGAACGTAAAAGTTTTTATCTATATGTAATGGACATGAGTAAAATTATTAAAAAATGTGGGTAATAAAATTTCATTGTAATCCCACAATTTTATCATGGGTGGATGTGAATAATTAATAAAGAATATTCCATAAAACATAACCTAGATAAAGTAACAATTTCATCCATAAAATAACAAGGTCTATAAATTATAAAAAACAAAACAGTTTTCTATAAATGAAAAATGAAAAATATTTTTCAGAATATGTTGGTGATCATAAATATTTTTTATATATGGTTCTTCATATTTGGAATAATATTTCAATAAATAAATAGGTCAAATACCAAATTTAAATGTAATAAAGGGTATATGAAAGAGTAAACTAGATGGAAAAAATTAATTATCACTAAGAATGAATAATGATTCATTTAAAACATATGTTGAACTATAGATAATTCTTTTGACTAATAAAATAGTAATTGTTAGTTATATGAGGTATAATGGTATATTAAAACTATCCACAACTCAAGTACTAGAAATATTATTATCTCACAATATCATAATGGAAATAATGATAGAAACATGTCTCACATGGGAGCTAGTTTAGTATAATGTGGTTTAATATAGAATGAAACAATCAAGAAGATAAAGAGTGTATCTGAGAATCTTCAAAAGAGTGGTGAAAAAATTTTGAAATAAATATTGTGTTAATTTTTAAATGGATTTACAAACATTCTTAACATATTCCAGAGTACTCTATATTAAAAAATTGAACTATTGAATATAATGTTGATGGAAATAAGGATTTTTAAATATAAAAATATTGAAATTAAGAGGGAGTCTATAATAATTATGAATTTATTGAATGTGTACAAGTGTATTGGATCATATAGACTAGTCACCTTAAAAGAAAATAATGTTGTAGAAATTTTAAAAAATGAAAAACTAGTATGCTTCCACAAGTAAAGAAACCATTATCAATTTGAAGAAACCTAAAAATGAATTTTATTCTATTATTCCCCAAAATGAACAACTTTGAAAATCCATGAGATATTTAAGAAAAAAACCACATAATATTTTATTCCTATAATGAAGAATCATCCAGAGCCTTCTCCCAGATTCTATAATTGTTGATTCAATAAATACCAAATTTATTCCAATATTATTTTGATTGTACATTAAATATGGAATTGAAGGTAAGGATAGGAAAAATAAATCCACCATTGACAAATATTTTTTATAGTATCCATCTTCTATTTGTATGAAGTCTCAACTAGTATAGTAGCCACATTAATATTATTTATTGAGTATTCCAAAAATGGAGACGATGTGCTATGTGAATTTATTGAGTATAAGAACTAAAGAAGTCGAGGATACAAGATATATATCATAAATAAATGACTATGAAATTTTTGAGGATCATGAAATTCTATATTATTAAGGTAGAATTTACACACTCATTATTCTATATTGGTCTATTCACACTCTTATCATAAAAGGGGAGAGATTAAAAAATGGGTACTAATATATCTTGCATATAAGATTTATTTATCTATTTATCATGAACCATAAAGGATCAAAATGAATGATTTGAGAATATTCTTATGAAAAAAGAAATGTGTATAATCTCTGAAGTATGTGGGAGTAAATATAAGAGATATAACTTGATGAGAGAATATGTTTATATTTCTAGTAAAAGAGAGAACTCATACATTTATTAGGACAAATATCATTCCCTAGTTTTAATTTATTTTCAAAAAATACTTGTGTAGAATCTTTAACTGGAATTATTAAATTATTATTGATAAAAAATAAAAAAGTGGTGATTAAAGTGACCTTATGAAATGCTTAATTGTATTGTTTTATTATTTATTAATGTACTTGTTAGAGGTGAATCAATGTTCAAGAGGAACATTTGTGATTGATTGTGTATATTCCTATCATATGTAGTCAATAAAGTTATTCATAATAATTGTAAAATGGAAAATAATGTTAATTATTTCATTTCAAATGAAAATATGAATTTTTATATAGGAAATTTTATAAAAAATCAATGATTAAAGGAGAGAAATTCAGAAATAAGATTATTTTTTAATTGAATTTATAGTGAAATACACGTGTTATGGTGTGTGCAAGATTTTCCTATAATACTTCTATAATAAACTAAGTGTAGATGTTTCGGAGAATCCATCCTTCTGTGAAGATTCTATTGACTATTGAAAATAATATTATTTATTTAAAAAAATATTATTTTAATGAATTAAATGTAGGTATAATTTTAATGTGTAGTGATCCACAATGCATTGCATGAAGATGTGTAATTATACATAAACATTTTATATGAATGGAGATGACCAGTTTTAGAATGCTTGATAAATTATCAAAGGTGATTTAAATATTTTATTTGTGTCTATGAATAGAAAGAAATTATTTAAATAATTATTAGAATTTATAGTTGAAATTTGATATGTACCTAATCTATATATTGGTAAAAAAAGGTCATGCATGAAGGTAATATATAAATTCATAGGGTAGTGTAAATGAAATTTTGGAATAAAATTGGCTATATATAGTTCATTCGTAGAATGTGCAAGGGTTGGTGTGAAATAATGGTAGTGTGTAAAAGTCATATAGATATATCAATGGGTTTGTAAATGTAGTACATGCATTGTTTAATAGTTTAGATTCCAAGTTATTCATTTCTTTTTAATGATATATCAATATGTGGTAGTAATGGAAAATATGAAGTGGTTATTCTAAGAGAAATTTCATAGATTAAATTTATAAGAAATTATTCCTTGCTTGTATAATTATCCTCATGAAAGTGATTATTTTTTAGATTGATGTTAAATCTTAAATACATGTGAAAAAGAAATTTTTCTATGCAATGTATTCAATATTAAAAAAAGGCCATAGAACATTTTTTATATCATTAGTATTTAAACAAGGACATGATAAAAATGTACTTATTATTATTGATGAATATTGAATTGAATAAAATAATATATAGTAAAAAGGAAACTGTATTCATATATTTATCCTAAAGAGTTATTCCTTGACATTTGACAATTCCATGTTTTATATGTGGATTGAAAAATTTGTATACTTCAATAAATAATAATTCCAACCAACTATCCAGTTGAGGGATTCCAGTTCATCCACTCTCAAGGTGGCCACCAGAGTCAACCTTTAGTAAAAAAGGCAGCCAAAATAGAGGAGTTTCATAGATTCCTTGGATAGGGGTGTAGAAAAGTGATCTGGATGTATAATGGTTGTGTATAGTTAACATGGTAATTGAATTAGGGGCTATTGGACAATGCTCGTTAGTGTGTTCTTTAAGGTAGTGTGTGCAGGTGTGAATAGAACGATTCACAAAGGATGTTGTCATGTAGAGAATAATGTGGAGAACATAAAACACATTGGTATTTGATATAAGATTCATTATATATTAATATGAATGAATTATCTTCAAAATTTATGAGCTCCATTATGATACAATATACTATATAATAATAGGGTATTAATCTATAAATATAAATATCCACATTAATTGGGGTTTTTAAATAGTGTAATTTAATACCTTACATATTTTCGGTATTTATATTTGAGGATTTAAAAATAATTTTTTTACACCTATGAACATTTGAATTAGGATTTAAATGAGCTATCTTAAATCAAGAAATAATGATTTATCATCACATGAAAAATAATATTTTTTATGAATAAATTGTGAATACAAATGATGAATAATTTTGGGAGGTGAAAATATTTATACTCCTTTCATCCAATATGAAATAAATATATAGATATATTGTGACATCATTAAATCAAATTGATAAGATGTTCTTTGAGAAAAGTAATGTTGATGCAATGATGATTTTGCTGGAGATTTTGATTTTTATTAAAACTAGATTTTCCAAATATCTTGAGGAAGTTAGAAATTAATGTGGAACCCATTATATTTATAGTGAAATGCTATCTATGATAAAAAAATTTATTGATCTGGATCAAAAAGAGAGAGGAATATTGTATTTGTGGTGTCTAACCCACTACTAGATACTTTTGATTGGGGCATCTAAACAATCAAATAATAACAGAAATTGGTATGTCTAACTAATAAAAAAAGAAGATTAATAGTATTGTCTTAATAATTGGGGGATTATTATAACTACGGTGTCCAACTAGTTATATTCACATGTGATGTTATTGAAGAGAATTTATATTGGGGTGTCTTACCAACATGGAAATGAGTAGATTTTTATTCCAAATCCTACTAAAAATGTGATCTAATTTTTCAGTATTTATATTTCATAATATATGGGATTTATTGATACTATTTAGTGCATCATGAACATTAAACAATTCAATTGTTTGAATGTAAATGCTAAAAAATTCGTAAAACAGGGTTACTATAGATTTACGACCCATCAGTGGAACCTAACTTGTTCGTCGTCTCTATAAATTGGAGATTACAATCCACAAAACCTATTTAAAGGTCCAAAATATCTTCTAGATGGTATTTTATAGGCTGAATAATGGAAATATGTAAACTTACTGACCTATGTAAAGGAATACCATTATCAATGAACATATGTCCTTTGAGCCCACATGTAGGACTTTTTTGTGGATTAAAAGTCTCTAAAATCATGTTAATGAATTTATTGAGTGTGATATATTATTGTTCCTAATTACTCTTATAGGTCCCTAATGAATTTATTCAAAACGTATTTAAATTTCCAGAATACCGCATTGTAAGAACACAGATCTTCTTTTCATGTATGTTTTTCCTTTTCTGGTCATTTATAATAAAAAGTGGAAAATATAGAAATTTTCAAAGTAAACACTATGTACTACGATGCTGCTGGAGTCCGTGTGCTGGTTGTGTGAAGGGAACAAACATGACCATGTATGGGTGATGTGGAGGCCGCCTAAAGTGGAGTACGGAAAGAGAGAGTACACGCCGTGTACATCAAAAGTACACTCCATGTACTTTTTCTTTTTCATTAAACGCACTAGGGTCACGTCTAACCCCCTGAAGCGTCTTCTTATAGGTCATGTCTGGCCGAGAGGAAGCGTACGGCGCCAAAACACTTCCGAGCTCCCAAGCCTCCGTCTGTTCTCCAAATCGATCGTCGTCGATTGCGTTAGAACCACAGTAGTATGCTCTTCCTTCTACATGAGCATTGTTTTCCAATTCATCTTCATTTCCAAGTTATCGTGGGTTGAAAGTTTTGGACGTTTTGTTAGATCTACGATGTTCCAAGGAGAATCATGTTTTGCGGTTCAAGTATATTGATCTCCTAGCTGCAAGGTAGGTGGATTGTGTCTTTCCATTTACAGTACATTACTATTATGTCTGAATTCCATCAATACCCGTGAACGGGGTATTGTGTGTTTACTGTTTTACCTCTATTATATTCCTTCCATTCTAGTATGCCAATATAGAAGATATTGAATATGAACATGGTTGAACAGCTATGCTTTGGAGCTTCTACCCACGCATGTTCCGTTATGACCGTTTGGCCCTGTTTTTCCTTGGATTCTTTTTCTGTTTCCATGCCTATTGTAGTAGGATCGAGAAATGTTTTATGACATGCTTTTTTTACTATAGAACTATTTATCCATGTAGTTCTGTATGTATAATTTGGTCATATTGTACTGCTTTGTCGTTATCTTACATAGGGGCGTGAGAACTGGGTGTAGTAGACTATAAGGGGATAGACTGAGTGAGCTTTCCCAGAGAGTCCTTCAGCTTTAGGCTATAAGGGGATTGACCGAGTGAGCATCCTCAGAGAAACTAGGATTACTTTGGGAAAAAGGGGGATATACCATGAGAGCTTCCTCAGATAGATTCCATGACTGATTTATACTATACGAGGATAGACCTCGTGAGCTTCCTCAGAGATTCTCTATTTTGTCTTTATGAATCACCTGATTACCATAGGCTATAGGAGGTATTTACTATGTGAGCTTCCTCAGAGGGTCTATGAACAACCTGGGATATAGGGGAATTGACCGAGAGTGCTTCCTCCGATTGTCCTTGACCTTAGTGCTATAAGGGGAATTAACTGTGTGAGCTTCCTCAGAGAGTTCCTGACTACTCGAGACTATAAGTGGATTTGACTGTGTGTTCTTCATCAGAGAGTCTTTATAATTTTTTATGACCAAACCAAAGGGGTTAGGCTAAGTGCACTACCCAGAGGGTTATTGGTACTGGTTAGGTAAGACCAGAGGGAATGGTTGTGAGTACTTATAGAAGGTTACATGCTATTCTTTGCAATTTTTTAGTTTTTTCTTGACATTGGAACTGTGGTTTGTTTATTGTTCAGCATGTTCCTGCTTACTGTTTCCTATACATTTACCTTCCATATATTCACTGACTATTTGGAACAGATCTTTGGGTGGTTGCCTAATGGGATTTAGTCTCACACCCTGTTTGGGTCATGCTATTGGGCCCAAACAGACTATATTGTTGCAGGTATAGACAAGGGCAAGTGCCCTTCAACTTCAAGTACATGACTTGCTGTGGAGCTGGAGAGCATGAGACCAAGTTTAGGATTGTGATGCTGAGGAGCTATTTATCTTTATTCTGTACTTGTTTGAGTACTGTTGTATTTCTGGGATTGTGACTTGTTTGGATGATTTCCAAGACATATATATCTTGCATCATATATATATATCCTCCTTCTGTTTAGCATATTTAATCTTCAGTTTTTCACTTGTGTATGGATTGTTTACTACTTCCGCTATTGTTTATTGTTTCTCTTCTATTGTGTACTCTACCAATGAGGGCATAGTTTCTCCACTATCACACCCAAGGACCTCGCTGCTAGTCGATAGCCTCTGGCGTTTGGAAAAATGAACTTGATTCCATGTGACCAACCGGGTATGGGGCGCCTCTGGGTGGCTTCTAGAATCGGGACGTTACAAAGTGGTATCAAAGGGTTTCCTTTATCTTGACATACTATTTGGCACTTATAGCTAAGGATAAGATGGAATAGGTACATGGTAATAAGTTGTGACCAGGAGTAGCTAACCCATGTAGATGGAAAATCCATACAACCTCGTTTATTTCTATTTTATTGGTTTGAAAATTTTATTGGTGATTTGATTTCAACATTGGGAAATTCACATGCATTGTGCTATTACCGTTGCGGTTATTTCGGTTCAATTTCTGTCGTAACCCGATAAGATGAGGTTATTATACCTCATGAATCATATATGAACTTGTTATAAATCACATGCCATGCATTCTTTCCATGCCATCTAGGATGCATTAGTGATTGAATGTTGTTGTGATAAACATTGTGTAGATTATGCATGTTGTTGTGATAGATGCTTCGATAGAATCATTTTGTTTGATAGGGAACTTGTTAGTATAGTGGTTTACTTAGATAGACACCAAATTTTGGTTCTTGAGGAGTTATTGTCCCTCACGGACCGGAATTTGGTGGATCACTGCTTGTTTCCTTATTATAACTTGTATAATATTCCAAACATTGATTCGCATAGAGTATGGGCCCTCATGGATCGGAATTTGGCACCTTAACGGTGGTTTTCTGTGTTTTCTGGGATATGGAGTAGTTTCTGAGGCTATTTTCTAGAAAACCCCAGAATACACAGGATGTACTTTATGAATACACGTTGTGTAGTCTATAACTGTGTCACTGAATCTGCGAGCAGGGACACAGGGTTGTGAAAAATCTTGTAGGAACACGCCGTATACTAGTTTAGCACACCGTGTAGTATGAAATAGGTACCCCGGCCGTGTGATGAACAACAGAAGTCATGTTATCTTTTAACATGCATGTCGTGTCTGAGTTGTACATGTCATGTAGTCAGTTCTAGGTACCAGGACATAACACGAACAACATGGGTCAGTGTCACCCTTTCTCGTACACTCCGTGTCCATCTGGAACACGCCGTGTAGTGTTAGCCGTGTGTCAGTTCGTGTCGCTAACAACACGGTTCAGGTAAGGCATGTCTAGTACAAGCCATGTCTTCCTTAAACACGCAATGTAGTTTTGTCTTAGAGGATCCATGTGTCTTAATCGTGCAGAAGGACTCGGGAAAGGAAGAGGATTCAAGTATGCACCATGTGTTAGGAAAACACACCATGTATTTGGGGTGTTACATGACTAGTTTAGGCAGAAGTACACACCCATGTGAATGACTAAATGGAACACACCATGTAGGGAAAGAACACACCATGTAGTCATGTTTTTCATAACTTGAATAACTTCATTTCCCTATTCCTTCTTGTGCGTTCATTTTTTCAGTCCTTGTTAATCCTGAATCTAATGTGTGCATTTGACTTTGCAAAATCATGCCACCTAGACGTCGTTCGATTGACCTCCAGTCACATGGGAGTGATCAAATGCCTGATATGGCTGATCGGGGTCTTCCCATAGCTTTATCTATGTTGCTGTTGTAGAGGGCCCTGGGCTCTGTATCTTTTCCTCTACTGATATGTTGAGTCTAGACACATCGTTGGGGACTTGGACGGCTAGTGTATGTCAATGCAAGGAGTTCCCTTAGGAGCTGGTTGGTTTTCACTTTATATGGGATCCCTATGTCATAGAGATGACATGCTATGATGTCATTCTCAGAATGGACTCGCTAGTTCCCTTCTAGGTAGTCATTAAATTTTTCGTCGTAGGGTGAGTTTCATATCACCAGAGGGTGGGTCTTTTCTTCATAGAGGTGAGTGGGATGTCCAGGAGAGTTGAGAAGGACCCGATCATCATGGGGCAGGTGGAGTTACAACACAGATTGAAAATATATATTTAAATGACCAGGGGACTTCGTAGTTAGACTGTACTTCTAGAAGGTTACCTATTCTGCTTTGCGGCTTGTTAGTTGTTGCTTGACTTTGGAATAGTGGTTTGTTTATTGTTCAGAATGTTCTTGTTTACTATTTCTTGTACTTTTACATGAAATATATTCAATGACTATTAGGAATAGATCTTTGGGTGTTTGCCTATTGGTATTTATTCTCACACCCTGTTTGGCTCAGGCTTTTGGGCCCAAACAGACTATATTGTTGCAGGTATAGACAAGGTCAAGCGCCCTTTGACTTCAGGTACTTGACATGTTATGGATTTGGAGAGCATGAGACCAATCTTAGGCTTGTGATGCTGAGGATCTGTTTGTCTTTCTTTTGTACTTGTTTTAGTACTGTTTGTATTTCCATCATTTTGACTTGATTGGCTGCTTTCCTAGACATATGTATCATGTATCATATATATATATATGTGCTCCTACTATTTATCATATTTAGTCTTCCACTGCTCACTTGTGTATGGATTTTTTACTGCTTCCACTATTGTTTATTGTTTATCTTCCACTGTGTAATCTACCAATGAGGGAATAGTTTCCCCACAATCACACCGAAGGCTCTAGCTGCTAGTCGGTAGCCTTGGGTATTTGGGGAAATGCGCTTGAGACCATGTGACCAACCAGGTATGGGGCTCCTCTGGGTGCCTTCTGGAACCTAGAGGTTACATGCATGATGATAAATCTAGATTAAATGCTATATAATGGTAAAAGGATACTCATATATATGTTGGATCAAAAAATATGAAGGCTCTATACGGGGTATTTTTGAACTCGTGACCTACTTAGGTGTCTCATAAATGTTTTTAAATCAATTTTAAGGTATATTTGATTTTTTATAATAGGAATAATGTTTATCTAAGAGGTAAATATTGATCCCTTGAAAAATAGCATCTATATAAAGGTTTTTTGATATCCTTGATTTAATTTCTAATGTGTAATAGAATCAATTCATGAGATTCTTAAGTTATTCTATATTGATCTGGAAATCATGATAATTATAAGAACCATAATCAATTTTGTGTGTAATAATGATTGACCGAAGAGGAGTATAAGGAGATAATGATTAAAAAAATATACATTTTTAAATGAAAATATTTTAAATTCTATTCTTATGTCCAAAATGATGATAAATTAGATGATACACTAGGTGACCTTCCAATTGTAACATATCATAAGTGATTTTGATTCAATCCTAGAATGAGATGTAGTAGCTGAGGTGGATTTTGTGTAACTTATACATGTGAGTTGTGATGCTCCACATGCATTCAAGTAAAAAAATATACTTTTAGCACAATTTTTGAGGTTACAATTGTATAGAACCTCACATAGAAATTTTTGGGTGCATGTTATGAAATTTTGGAGGTTTAATATGCTCTTATATACAACATAGGACATATAATATATTTATGAGATTTGTGAGTGAATTGAAATTGTTGAGTTATTTTTGTGAGGATGATTAGAAGGGTATCTTAAAAATATTTTTAGAATGAAACAAATATATTAAATATCCTAAAATTCTATAGATGATATGTTTTTGGATGAGAGAAATGATAAATGTGATAAAAATAAAGTTAAAGGGATCACCTTTTATTTAATTGGAGATAACTACTTGAGTAAAAAACAATAATTAAAAACATAGTGGAGTAACCATTTTCTAATAATTTTTTTGAAAATTCAATCAAGGGAGACAATACACATACAATCCTTTGAGAAAATTTGGATCATGGGATCTAAAATATATCATCGTATATTATGTATTTCTAATATGTAAAATATATTTTTTATGACATATATTTAAAAGTAAAATGAAATAGGGAGAATGGTAGTTTGAGATTCCAATGTCTCAATGAATGTACAATATTATAAATAACACTCAAGAGAAAAATTAATATTTTGAGGCCATGTTGATGTTGTTGATAATTTTTTAATTAATAAAATATATTGATAAAGGAGTTTGGAAGCAATTTTTGATTTGATCATTGAGCCATATTTTAGAAGAAGATAAGTGGGGAGGAAATTTATTGAGTTACTGACTATAAATTTAATTATATTAGATGGGTCATACATTTTAGAACAATAAGGATATGTTATCCATAGCTAATCACAAGAGATTTGGTAGTCAGATATTCACGATTAATACATTTTTTAGAATATTATGATGCAAATTTATGAGTTATGAATGATTTGTAGATTTCTCTTACCAACTATCTTCCGTACAATGTAGATTATATAGAGAATATTTTTATTTTTCATATTAATGAATAAGAATGTTGTGTAGACCTTTTTATTGACTTCCAAAGAGTAATATTTAAAAAGGAACACTTTCATATTTGATATGTAAATCCACAAAACCAAAAGGACACATGGTATATAGAGAGATCATAGTGTTATTATATAATTCATTGTAATTTTTTATAGATGCCTTGTGGAAATAAGGATCTTGTATGTCCAATGAGACTTGTTCATTTTTTGTTTGGAAAGGAATCAATAAATTATATTTTACAAATTTATTATAGTTTAGAAATGATGATTTATGTGAATAACATCTAAAATTTTAGACCATTAATTCAAACCATATAATATTGTGATGTCCTTATTAGCATTATTTAAATTTATTTTCTTCAATTAATGATTAATAAGTTACACATAAATGTTATCATTCTTAATAAAGTAGAAAAACTCATTAATAACAAATGTGTTAATTAATTTATGAATATTTATAGATTTATCACAATTTAAAAACTCCCAATTTACCCCCCCCCCCCACATATAACATTTCTTTAAAAAAATTGGAATATCATCTATAACTTGAAACAAAATAAAATATTCTTATTTAGAAAATTTTTCCAAAATATTTGTGTATTACAACCATACATGAAGATGATAGTAAAAAAGAGAATAAATCATACTTAAAGGTGATGAAACAACTAAAACATGTGGGGTGGTTTCTTTTTTATAATGAAAAGAAGTTAGAAATGAATATTATGTTGTCATTATAACATTTATGTATATTTATTATACTAGATCCATTATTTTAATATGTTTTAAATAAATTTAAAGGATATGGAAGTTGAAAATAGTTAGAAAGTGTTAAATTGAGAACATTAATGCTTCCACTTTAGGTCATCTCTTACACAATGGCATAAGGTGCGTTATAATGGTCTTTTAGTGAGGCCAAAATTCCAAAAACATGGGAAAGAGGGATGAAGAGATATTTATATATCATTTTTGTGGAGATAAAGTGTTTTTGAATGTGAATAGAAATGGGTTGGGGATAGTGGTATCTATAAGTGGTGGAGGTCATGGTTTTTTTAAATAATATTAATTATATTATTATTTACTCACAAAACATGAAGAATAGATTATTACAATGAATATACATTTAAATTTTTTGATGAGAGGATGAGGAAATGAGAAAATGATTAGCTATATCAATTATTATATACTAATTTATATAATTAACTTACAATATTAGGTATCATATTTTCTATATTTAACTATTAAAAAAATTCAATATTATTATTAAAAATAGAAAAATATCACAACAAAATGTTTTTTTCTAATTTTCTTAATAATTCTATTTTATAAAAATAGTTTTTGAAATATGCATAATTTATTTTTTAAAATAAATCCCTTGAATGAAAAATACTAATTTTTATATCACGATAATGTTTATTCCCACTAGAAAATTAAATTTTTCTTTTAATATTAATTTTTTCATATATATAAATTAGTCTATTTTTTTAGAAAATCACTTTATGAGGGTAAACTTTTATTTATTATTTTTTGAAATTTATTTTATTGATAATAAAATATATATTTTCCAAAAAAATTTATGGTTTCTATGTGTCAAATAAATATTTTATCAAAATCAAGAGTTTAGATTACTTATAATCGAATATAAATTTATTATATTTTTGGTTAATAAAATACCCAATATAATATTTTACAATTCCATCATCTAACTCCATATTTTAATGGTCATATTAATATTCATAATCATTAATTTGTTATTCCTATTTTCATATATCCAATGATCATATGGTTTTTATCCACTATAAATTCCTATTATTTCCTTAATTAATCATTCCCCTCTACATCATTCAATGTTATATTATTAATTTTGAAAAATATATATTACATCACTAAAGCATTGTAAATTTTTTATATGGTTTTTCATTAGTGTGATTATTATTTTAGAATAAAATAAACCAAATTACCCACTTCTAGCTATTTTATTTTGATGCGATTAGTTTCCCTTTATAAAAGATTGATTTTTATGTCTGAATTTTATTTATAAAGTTAATGTTAATATTTATTTGAAAAAGAGTTATATATTTTTATAATACATGAAATGTGTTTTATGTTCTATTTCATTAGGAAATATGACATATATATATATTCATAAAATAAATTTTATTAATAGTGTTTTGGTTCATTAAAATTTTATAAGTTCATTACAAATGATGAATTAAAGGGTCCAAATAATGGATGAGTTCAGTTAATTTTAAAATTAGTATTTTTTATCAAAATACTAAGGAATAAGTAATTTTTTCTGTATTATAAAGAATGTTGATAATTAATTTAGATAATTGATTAATTAGGAGAAAATATCAGGGTAAATGGACGGCACACATGAGTTAGAGAAATACATGTCTTATTTCTTGGAATTTATATTACAATGGGTTGGAGGTAATTAAAATCCAATGTGGTGATTTATGTTGATGATTGGTGGGATAAAATAGTGGATGTACCTATATTTTTGGAGACTTCCAATACAAAACATATGGGGGAGAGGATAGATAAACTTTTTGATGATAGATTTAGTCATTCATGGCATTGAAGAAAAGATGAATATGGTGGTGATGGATGGACAAACTCTTATTTTAAGGAATACTTATTTTCTCATTCCTTCTATAAGAAATATTTTTTATGTATTCATATTTTATTACTTTGATAAAATTGAAATACGTGACTAAATATTCACATGAAAAAAATAAAATATAATGATAATTTCTTTTAGTGGTATTATTATTGTTTATTTATTTTTGTCCATTTTTTCATCATATACATTCCCTCTTTGAACCCATATTTTATTTTTTTCATTAAATAAATGACTAATGATGTTGATTAATAAATATTTTATTTATATGGAAATAAATTTTTCATCATAAAAAATTGATTCATAAGATGATTACTATGAAAATGAATATATAACTACTTTATACTTTTTATCACTTTTAATTTGTTTGTGATCATTTCCTATACATAGATTTATATACATATAGGTGATGACTTGTTAATTCTTGGACTTTAAAAGGGTTCACCAATTTATGTTGATTGTAAAATTCTTATCCTTCAATTTCTATATGAAAGAATAAATTTAGCAATATATTATGATAAACAATTATTTTTAAATAAATATAATGGAACAATTGATGGGTTTTTAACAATACAGAAATGATACAATGTATATTTCTTCCCATTTTTTGAGAAATCATAAGTAACATAATTAAAATAACTAAAAATTTTCCCCAATCATAATAAAGCCGGTCTCCCCTAACTCTGAAATTATTTACTACTATTTTAATTTTCTTTATTTTGAGTTATTTTTTTATCTTTATATTTGATTTCATTGTAAAAATTCATCACTCCATAATATTTTCACATCACATACATTTTTTTAATCAAGATGAAATCATAATTAAATCATAAATGTTGAGTATTAATTTTGTGATCTATTTTTTATTATAGTTATTTAATGGAATAAATCCGGATATTCATAATGGTTAGAAATTTTTGTGGGATGGAAACATAGGATAAAATATTGTCATACATGGGAATAAATTTACTATATTATACTTGGTTTTTTTTCATTTTCATGCCTAAAATGCTTCATAGTGTTGGTTCATTTTGAATTTATTTTTAAAAACAATACCTAGCAATTTTTCTAAAAATTATCATAGTTTATAAGACTTATAAATTATATTTTATTCTTTTAATTATAATCAGCTAATAAAATTTTCCATACATATGGATTTTTGGCATTATTGTAAGCCTTATACATGCTTTTGGATGATAATTTGTAAATATTTTTTTGACTTTTTTATATCCTCCAACATAGATATTAAAAATGGTGAAAATTTCTGGTTTTAATTATGATAGATGTCTTTTTTGTTTGATAAAAAAAAATTCATGGATTACATATCAAAAAATTTGAAACAAAATATTTTAAAATTCGTTGTTTTTATATATTTTTTATGAATAGTGATAAAAAATTCTAAAAAAAGTTCTTATTTTTCTTAATTTATAGTGGTTAATAATTTTTTCTCCATGAATTTAATCTTGTAACATATAATATATTACTAAATTGAAAATAAAATTTTTGTAAAATTTTTGAATAGGGTTTTACATTTTAAAATTTATTAAGAATTATCTTTCGGTCCTAAATGTATAAAAATTTTATTTCAATTCCACTAAAATACATAAAAATTGATAACATTTTTTAAAATAGAAAACAAATTTTTAAAGAATATTTTTTTTATAGAAGAAAAAAATAACTTTTAACTATTGAGGATTTTTTAAAAGAAGAATTATTTTGAATATCAGTTCTTTGTATACATTTAAATAATTCACATTTTATATTACTAACCACATTATTATATATGAAAATAATCTCTTTGAAGAAAATAAATTGACGAATATTGTGTTATTTGATACTAATTTATTTATACAATCTTACCCATATTTTTTTATTTCATTTATAAATTTTTAAGTATAAAAATGTTCTTTTATTAAAATATTATTCAGTATTGACCATTAAAAATTAAAAAATTATATAATTTTTATTTTATTAATATGATTCCTATCATCAAAATTATTATTCATTGTATTATTAGTTGAATAATATTAGTTCTTATGTGATATTATCATATATTCTCTAGCTTTGTCATAAATATTTATTTCTGAAAATTTATAAATATATTCTTTTAAGTTTAATTTTTCTTGAGTAAATAAATCTTAAAATTAAAGAATCATGAGAAATGTTTTTTTGGATGTTTTTATTTAGGAAATATTGTCCAGTTTGAATTTTTAATAATGTCTTAGATGAAGAAATTGGATTTAATCTTAAGTATTTTTAAGTTTTTAATATATTTCAAAATTATTATTTAATATTATATTTTAAATTTTATATGATATTTTTTAATATTATGTATTTTGAAAAATATGAATTTTAAGTGTTATTTCATTTCTGGATAATTAAAGTCTTATGAATTTTTCTTCTAGTGATTTCAAAATAGGTATTAATGGGATACATTATTTCTATGACTTTATGAAACAGTAATATTCTAGTCGCATATGAATATCACTTTTCAGTTGGAGGTTAAAATTCAAAGGCCTTATATATACTTCTTAATTCTTTTTGTGAAAAAATAAAAAAGTGTTAAGATGAGAACCTGAGATTAAATTTGACTATGTATAAGAATAATCAATGAATCATCCAATCTATATTGAAAGTAAGAAAAAATGTTATTGATTCCCAAGAGTACAATAATAAAATGTTAACAATTTTTCATTTTAGAAATTTTTTTAATTTAAAAATACTTTTTTAGTATATTGATCCCATGTGAATTAATTTCCCCACTCTATATATTTTTATTATTGTAGTTTTTTTCTTATGTTTTTGTTTTTGTTTTGTACCACTAGGTTGTTTAGTTTTACCCTTACATGATGAAATCATAAAAAATATTCAGTTGTTTTAAAATTATGTTATATAGGATTACACTTCTATGGGGTGTATAACCCTTTTGAGATTTATTGTAAAATATTATTACCCTTAAGTATGGAGGTTATTATATTTATGTAAGGGTTGTAGGGGTCATATTACCTATATATTATGTAATGATGAACCCTAAGTGGAATATTTCTTCCATGGATTATGCTAAAATAGATATATCCAAACTGTTTTACTCATTCATAATGGGTTTCTAAATATTACATACTATATTGAAATAGTATACCCCGGTGTAGTGGATAGTTCATCATACTATTGTGACAAAAATTTGTATTTTCTTCAATGACTTATTCTACATCTCTCATGCCTGATATAATTTCAATATAGTTATTATAGATATTGATTAATTTAGATTTAACTTTCTACATATGTATTGTATTATTATTAATAATTGGATCATAGAAGGGAGAACAAACAGAAATGAATAAGGAGAAGAAGATAATTTAGATATGAATGTTCTTTTCAGTGTCTCTATTATTGATGCTACAAGTTCCAAATCATTATATACATGATTTAATAAAGATATTTTTGATTGAGATTATATAGGAGGATCTAAGAATCTACATTGAGGTTTTATATGGTGTCCATCTTGTGATATTATGAATTAGTATGTATGTTTTAGACTTATTTCTTTTTATTTCCACATTTTTTCTCTAGATTTGGAAATTTTTTTATTTTTTTATTTTTTTCTATTATTTAATTCTATATTAAAAGATAGTTATTTATTTTCCCCGATATGGAGTCATAAAAAACATGTTTTGAAGTACAAAAATAACTAATATTATTAACATTATTTTATTATCATCTAGTGTTGTGGATCTCATTTTACATATGAATCATTTGATTAAATTAGTTTCATAATTCTTTGTTATATTCAAATTTAGTTCTTTATGAACTCGTTATTATTTTGTATATTAATTGTTTTATAGGTGATACATGACCAACTTTTTATGGGAGTTTTTTGTATCTCCTATATACCTTCTCCATAAAAAATTATATCATAATTGGTTTATCAAGTTAATAGATATATTTATCCAAGTTTGTGGTAATATAGTTTGATATACATGATGAATTTGATTTATATAGAGTAGAACTAGGTTATTTTATTTTATAAAAAATAGATAATGATTCTTTGGTAAGATAAAATAAAAATATCACCAATTTGTTTTTTAGTAGGAAATATTCTAAATCTTTTATAGTTTTTCCCCTTTTGTTTTAATGATATCATATTTATTGTTGTTGTTTTTAACAATAAGAAATAAGGTTCTGTGAGATGTTATCTATGAGCCAACTTTTAGTTCCATATGGTTTAATCATGAGTATCTTTATATGACTAAGTCACTTAGTAATATGTTACAAAATAAAATTATTCATTATAATTTTAAAATGGTGATTCTGAAAACAATATGGATTTAGATAAATCAATTTAACAAAATTGTTCTGGACTAATCTAACATGGATGTTAAAATATTAGATGAGGACCATTTACATTAATAATTAATTAATTTATTTGATTTATTTAACCTTATTTTTTATTTTTTATTGTATGGTAAGGATTCCATTACATTAGTTTAAGTAAGGTGTGTGATAGTTTTTATGGATCTTTATATGATTAGTTTTGAGATGAACATTACTCTTGAGTTTCTCATAATAACGTTTTAGTTGGAAAGTAAATATAAATAGAATAAGAGTGGTATTATATTTAGTAATTTTAGATTAGATTATTTTTGAATGGCCAACCACATTAATATATACTACCTTGAGAAAACATCTAAGGATAGTGTGGCTCATAGCAAAGGAGTATACCCCAGTTATGATAATACTAAGATACTCTAAGTATTTTTATC
The DNA here is from genome assembly GCA_963277665.1 of Viscum album. Lineage (NCBI taxonomy): Eukaryota > Viridiplantae > Streptophyta > Magnoliopsida > Santalales > Viscaceae > Viscum > Viscum album. The sequence goes on from OY728133.1 coordinate 1,062,137,116, forward strand.
ATCCCATAGTGTATAGTTCAGTATAAATCAATGTTATATTTCTTTTTTGATCCAATAATTGTATCTAGAAGTATCCTTCGTTGTACCAATATGAGGAGGGTGTGAGAGTATGGCTTGTGGATGGGATATTTAGGCACAAGTGGACACGTGTTGGCTTTCAACCTGATGTGATTTCTTATTGTGTCATTTCTAATAAATTTATATTCATCATTTTTTCCTTCATATCTATGATTTATTTTAAATATTTTTAATCCAATAAAATTTCTAATTATTATGATTTTTTAGGTCTTAGTTATGTTTTTTTGGAAAATGCAACAACTGTTCAATGTAAAATCTGGCAAGAGTTTGTGGTTTGAGTAGTTATATCAATATGGTTAGTTATCTCGTTTAAATGATGTTACTTATATTATTATTTTTTATTTAGAATTGTTTTATTGGTTGATAATAGAAGAAGGTTTGGTACAGTTACACAAGTTCCACTATGTTACGTGATCAAGAGATGATCAGGCTTTCATAATCATGATTGAGATATGGGTTTTTTATAAAACAAATCTTAAATTGCTTATAGATTAGGACAGTATAGGATTTTATAAAAATCCCTTATTTTTAATTGTTATTTTATAATGCTTATATATGGTTATTATGGAATTTTTCTTATTACATATTAATATGTCTTTTTCATAGTTTATAGATTCCATGTGTTTCATTTCTACATTGAATATTTTATTCCCCATACATTTCATAAATTATTATGTTTTTATTATTTATTTTTTTCTATCTAGTTCTTTATTTTACCCTCATATGAGGATAGATTAAATTTATGTTATGGTGGTTTACATTAATGTGGGGAAGTACTTCACATATGTGACGGGCATGTTCCCCATATATGATACATTTTAAAGTTGGTTTACACTTTTTTTATGTGGTACTTAATTTTATACAAGGGTAAATACCGTTATGGTACAATTACACAAGTTAGTGATGACCCTTATATGGGTTTCACGATATGTGACCTAATTTTGTGTAGTTTTATCTGAGGAAGTATTCCATTTCATAGACAATTCCATATATTTTTATAGGTTTTTCATGTAGTATACCACTACCAAAAGACTTGGTTACCTTTATATCGCACCATCTATATGGTTTCAAAGCAATAATTTCTTCTACAATCCTAATGTCTAACAAAATTTTGTTGTAGGTATTTGGTAAGGTTACATCATCTTATTTATTTTATCTTGAGTACATATTTCATTTATAGTGATTAGTCTATAGAATAGGGTGATGTGAGATATCAAGACATATAATGAGATGTTTGAGAGATGGAAAATGATGTTCACGGATCAATTAGTGAATACACTAAATTTTTAAAGCTATAAAACATGTTTCATTAGATACACTATGGAAAAAAAACCCCTAAATAACCCTCATGTAACTACATATAGGCCATTTAGAGTGTTTGGTAGGTTAGAATAATCCCTAGGAAAGGATATTCTATATGGTTTCTATTTTTATTGCATTATTACTCTTGATTTTTCCTGTTTTTTTGAATTATATTTCTCATTTTCTATTGAATGGTTGAATTTTTTCATCAAAAATTTAATTAGAAAGGGGTTGTGTTCTTAGCATAAAGTTGGACCAAAGTCACCTAATCCATCAAAATCTATAGCATTGTATACTTTCAGTATTTTTTATGTGTTTTAAATATTTTTTTATACTTTTTCTATTGATTCCGTTTAATTTCTTTTATTACTATATTTTGAATTTATTTATAATTATGATCGTTTTAACGTCATGTGGTTAGTAAGTGATACACAACATCTTTTCTTGGGGATGTTTATGCGTTTCGTGGACACCTTCCTTATAATAGGAGTGGTGATTCCACAACATTTTGTGTTTATTATAATTACACATTCTTTTCATGCGTATATATTACGTTTAGGAAAATTATAATAAATAAAACCATTCTATAATCGTATGGGTTTAGTGTATCTGGAATCATGGGAACCTAAAAAAATGATTCATAAAATTGTTGCATCATTTATCGCTTATTCCATCATATCTATAACCCTTTTGGACATATTATACTTAATTCCTTTCTTAAAATTAGGGGGTAAAGAAACATATGAAAAAGGTGAGCTTAGATGATCAGTTATGGTAAAGAAGATATATATCAAAATATAACATACGAATAAGGGAACACTAACATAAATATACCATTTGAAAATTATACAATGTATATTCAAGATAATAATCATGAGTTATAAAATAAATTACATTATTTCATGTGACATGAATCATTAAATAATGTGATCCAAGAGTGGAAAAAATTACTATAAGACATGTAAGTTTTCCATATATATAATCATAGAAAATAAATCACATTATAGTATAGGATCATTGAAAAGAACATATAAGGGAACTCTATTCGCAGATACACCTCCTAAGGATGAAACACCACCTTACCAAGTGTAATCCCTTTCACATAATGGAATATATTCACTCCCAAAACCGTCATTATAGTCAATTTTCACTCCATGTACCATCATAGAGGGACAATTTCTCTACAAAACATTGTTCACATCCCATTTTAGACATGTACTACTAATCTGAGTTCACATCCCATTCCAGTCCTATCTTATTTAACTAATTTAACCTCCTATTTTAGTCTTATTTGTATCATGTTATATAAATAATTTCCCAATGCTAAGAGGGATATATAGATATTAACTTTCATTTTTTCTATCATAACAATGTTCCTTGGTTATAACATAACCATTTCTCTTGTTTATAATGTATTGAAAATCATATAATGAAACCCATATGTATGTGTTTAATGAGAACATATGTAATTCAACATATCAAAACCCATGTAATGAAATGAGGTTCATAAAAATTTCATCATAACATAACTCATGGAAAAGAAATAGGATTAATAAATATTGTAATCATAATCAATAAATATAATGAATATGGATGGTATATTTGGATTCAATCTCCATTAATGCATAGGAAACCTAAAATAATAATATCTTTAATGAAAATTGATTTTCAAAATCACTTAAATAATTATTTAAATAAGAAATAACATTCCTATTTTCAAATCATTTATTTTAGATTCATACATTTCTAACAAAAATAATTTCATTGAAAATTTCCTTATAATATTTTATAGGAAATATCAAATGAATAAGGTTTCATGATCGAGGGAAAATCCACTCATGTCGTATATGTTGTGAAATTGACATCTGTATTATTGTTGTAAATGTCATCAAGAACCTCGTTCAGAAAACCAAAAAATCAATCCAAACTATTTTTTAAGAATTAAATCATGAGGAAAGAAAATTAGAAATTCATAGAATTATTGTAAAAACAATTTTGGAAAAAGTTTTAGAAGACATAGACATGGAAGAAAAAGTTATATTTAACCGAAACATTTAAAAGATGATTTTTAAAAGAAAGTACCATATAAATATCCTATCATTGAAGTGAGAATTAATCAAATTATTTCATTATGTGTATCATATATAAATAAAAATTATAAATTATAAATACCACATATGATAATAAAATTTTATCTTTCAAATAATATAAAAACATCATGATCAATGAATTAGAAATTTAATTCAATGAATTGAAATCTAGTATTGAAATACCTTGAACTTTGTAATCAGTCGAATAATATGCACTAAAAGAGTAATAATTATGAAATGAATCATTTAATAATTTAAAGATAATAAGATTCATGATATGATATGTCCACATAAAATAAATATGATCTCAATAGGGAATATAGCACGTAGAAGAAAAAATTAGATTAGAAACACTTACATCAAGCTTCCAATTAGTTTTATGTACCATAAATTCATGAATATTAGTTTATAGAAAGTTATTTACCCCTTAAAAACTATATTCATATTTATAATACCTTATGTGATGATTTTATAACATCCTATCACATTTTAAATAATAATATTCCATTAATTTTATTGTTTTGAGAGATTTAGTTTCATGGATTCATGGTCAGTTTGTAACAACCCAATGTTCAATGGAAATTCCCATCTCAAAAATATGCCATAAAATCCACTAAAAACACAAAATAATGAACTTCTAAGGGCTAAGTGACCTTTAAATATAGTTTTTCCACTTCTGTGTTTGAATTTCGAAAATATGACAAACACGATTGTGACCAGTACGTTATTTGGTGTCCGATAAGAAAAACATAATTTTTTGTGAATATTAATCTACCCTTATGAATAGTAACATACACTTATTAATAGTGATATACCCTAATTAATAGTAACCCTAACTATGATATTATTAAAATAATATTCAATTGGAATTATGATGTACCTGTATTTTAGAAATATAAATTTATGTTTTAAAACGGATTTTTAATAATATATTATAATTTTAGTTAAATATTAAATTAATCATATATAGAAATTATTTTTTGAAAAATATACTTCATTTTTATATTATACATGTTGAAAAAGGGATATTGTTAATTTATTGGATTTTTCTGAAATACTGGAATTTTTTATAAATAATAAAATCTGATAATTCACAATAAATGCTAAATAATGGATTAATTCAAGCATTGATGATGATTTGCTGATGTAAGACCAAGAGGTCACACATAGTCACACTAGAAACATGGCTCTGATATCAATTGAAGGACTCTAGAACATCCAGTGAGGGGTGGTCTGAATTAGGGTGTCAAAATTTTCTTAATATGGTGATAGATCTTTTTAACAGATTGGTAGGAACCAATTAAACCTTTATGAAGTGAATGTGTAGAAAATAATCAATAAAATTCAGGGTGATCACATGAAAATTTTACTTGGTTTTCCACAATGGGCTAGTAAAAGGAGCATATGCTAATGGTGTTTTGGTTGTACCTATATCCACTAATCATCACTAGTTTTGGAATAGAAGAGGTCACACATAGTCACACTTTTCCATACATACTTCCTTTACAATATTTTTGGTATAACACAATGAATACCTTAGAACACTTCCATGTACTCCCACTAACTCACTTATTAGAAAAAATTCTAACTCACATTTTCGAATTGAATGTCGCTTCAATTGATTATCATTAAATTCTTTTTCCATGTCTATCATGAGACTCTGCATGCACCAGAGACCTAGAATGATGAAATTTGAAAGCATTGTTTTTTAAAAAACTAATATTCTAAAATTCCATTCACTGTGATCCTTTGTTAAGCTCACTACCTTCATTAATCTACCTTCATTCGTAGACCTATATTCTTACACTAATCTCACTAATTCAACATGGAGTAATCCTTCATCACGAATCACCCTTTACTCATAATAATTGGTATCACTCGAGAAATAAATATTTTTTTTTGTGCTCAATCTTTCTTAGAATTTCATTTTTTTCATAGAAACCCTAGCTTCAACAAATAAAAGTGATTCCATATTTTCCATAAATAATTTCATGAAAAAATGATTAGGGGCCTCATCTTTATAAGACCAGCCACTCAAGATTCTCCAACACCTCCAACAGATTTTTTGGATCTTTCAAAAACATCTTCCTATAACTACTTCCCTCATGAAGCACAACTGAAATTTGAGGTAGTTACAGATATCACTATCAACACATCACGAAGTCATGATGCTCTGCTTCTCGTAATTATGGAGAACACCAACTTCATTCGCAATTCTCCACATCTTCAAGAACATCAACATTGTATTCACAAAACTCATGCCTTTCACATTTTGTTGAATTTTCATTCATAGAAAACAACCTTTCGCGATGCAATCCTTTCCTCCATATTTTTTACCACAAATATTTAGAAAATACTAGGAAACAATTCCTCCTAAAAAACTATTATATATATAAGGACTCATCCTTGATCATTACATAATATTGAGTTAATTCAATAATTTGACTTGTTCACATTGTGTAACTTTTTAGTTTATTCCATAACATGTATATAACAACTTGATTATTAAAAATGACAAACTTCTACTGGCTATTAATTTTTTCATAAAACAAAAAGTTTTCAAAAAACATGGTTTCTCTTCATGTTTAAATATCCTATATTTTTAATGATCCCATCCTTGAGTTTATTTTCCTTTAAAATACTATGAAAAACGTTTCAATATTTGTATGAGAAAAAAATATCAATAAGGGAGACACAAAGAAGGAATACTTTTAGCCTTACAAAAACATGTAATCTATGAATTCTTTATCATAACATAATACATTTCACCTTTATGAAGTAGTAACTATTATTCATTGAATATAAACTCATTTCATACATTCTTGTAACAAATATATTACCATAAAATCCATATAAAGAACACATAATATATAATAGTAACATAGGACATAATCATACTTAAATAGAATAACTATATAGTCAACTTCAACAAATCATTCATTCCAATGGAATAGGCATACAACTGACATACATACCCAATACATTAGAATCTATAATGTAACTAACATTCCATGGATTATCATGGAACCACTTATCTCTATTTTATCACATAACCACCCATCTTTGTTTTATCATGTAACCACATATCAAATGTCCAAGTGCCATTATAAAGATATAAAACATAAATGATTGCAATTATCAACATTTCCCTCATAGAATTTCATTTTCATTCAAAAGTAATTATTTCAATATATTGAAATTTTCAATATACTTTAAAAACGATTTTCAACACTAAAACATCAAAAAATTGAATAAGGGATCTATTTTCCTTTTAAAATAATCATCAAAGCATATAGAGGAAGACAAATATAAAATAATAGTTTAGGATTTAGAGAAGATGTTGTAGTCATATATGGTAAAAAAATTCCTTTTTAAATTTAGTAAAATTATTCATAGAAAAAAAATTTCCCTTTGAATTAATATTTAAAGGGGATAATACACCATATAAAAGTTGGTGGTGTATATTATCAAAATATACCTCAATTAAATTAGATTGATACGGTGTCCCTTCTAAAGACCATATCATTAGATTAAAGATAAATCATGGATTTAATTATGTGTGAAAAAATATAAATAAACCCAATATAAGTGGATATTCATTGTAAAACAATTACTTGTTATTATCACATATTCTTGGAATAACAAAGCTAATGACATGGATATTTAACTCAATGAAGGAAAATTGAGATAATATTTCCCTTACCTTGAGTTAGACTTGTCTTGTAAGTTCTTTATATTCTTGAATAATAAAAAAATGTTAATTTAAACTTAAATAAGAAGCATTTTCAATTTTATTATTTATTTTATATTACTTATTAACATGAAATTTCAATTAGTTAATTATTTGAGTTCGTATTGGACATTATTTGGATGTTCGGTACATGAGTCAAAAATGAAATTGATTGGATGAAAATTTTCTATGTGGTCATAAGTACATTATCTCCACAATGATATTCTTGATTTAAACATAATTTATTTCCAATATTTATGTATTTATAATAGTCCATGACATTTGGGGAAAGAAATGAAATAAACCATTCATAGTGGTAGTAGGCTATACTTACGCATGAAAGCTACCTTCATTTATTTGTCAAATAAATGAATTGAAAAATAAATGATACAAAGGTATATTATACTTCCATTATAATATCTAAGATATATATGTTACATAAGTTCAATAATTCAATCCTTTAGACATTCCTTGGATATAATGAATGAGTCATATGAGTTTGAGGGGGTGGTAGTCCAGACATCATCAAATGAAATTATCATATTTACACATTATGGAAATAATAAAGGAATGTTGTAAATAAAAATTAATGAAACCTAGAGACAATATAAATATAATATATATCATATATAAATACATTTCTATCAAAATGGCCACCATGAGAGGTTTTAGGTGAAAATTTAACAATAAATATTTCGTGAGGTAGTAGTTCAACGTTCATATGAACATAATGTTCCATATCCATTAGGTGGAGGTGTGTAAGTTTATGACTATCCATTATAATAAAAAACATACTAGTATATTTATTATAATGTTGTTTTTATAAAATAATTTAATAAATAGAGGTTTGGGGGTTTGAGAAGGGAAAAATAAAAGGATCTTGAGAGAAGACGTTACCTCTAAATCAGGTAATTCCATTTGATTTGAGGCAAAAGGATTATTTAAGTTCCTTATTCCCATGGTATGGCTTCTTGGAAAAAATTAGGTATATTACAAGATAGTTTGAGTATAATTTTTGTGATCCAAGGGGAATGAGATGTGTGCGTATGTGGGTAGAGTTAGTGACCTTTTATAAGGGGGAGGAGGGGCACTTTAGGGAAGTCTTGAAATATTATTTTTTAATAAATTTATTATTGAATTATAAATTATCCAAAGTGATATAGTTAGAGGATAAGATGTGTACGAGTATAAATAATCTCAACCAATATGTTTTATACATGTTTTGGTCACAAAATAACCTTATCATTTGGCTTTAACCCTTAGTTAAATAAATTAACTCCTACCATATCCTCATGTTTTTTCACACTGTATGGTTAATATATTTACAATAAAATTCCAAGAGAACCTAAAGTGGATCATTAATGAATATTTTAACACTATATATGTTATTTGGACGAATATTATATTTTTATGAATATTATAAGATTTAAAAAATATTATTAGTTTTAAAAAGTCATTTATGTCGATTTTGACACTATTTAGTAATTTATTTTATTATGTCATAAAAACTTGATTCATTCTAAAAAACTAAATTAAATGAAATATTACATTTGATAATTTTAGAGGTAATTTTTTAATGTCATCAAAAGTTTCAATTTAAAAATATTCTAATATTTATAATATAGTTTATTTAAATCATTCATTAATAAGGTAGACCCTGCATCATCATTGTGTCATAAATAAATTTAATTACTTAATTTTCAATAATTATAAATAAAATACCATGATGTATGAAATGTTTTTATCTTTCTAATAAATATTTATAGTCAAAGATATCAATTATATAACTTCACCATAAAACTTTTTTCATAAAAAGATACATGTTTCAATTATATTTCTCTTAACATTAAATTATTTGTTATAACATGTCATTATCACACCTAAGTACTTCCCAGATGCTAAATGTTCAGTATAAGGATTTTTGTGGTCTCTCGTGACTCATCCATCAATATTAGAACACATGTTAGCGTAGTTTTATAGTATTATAATATTGTTTTTTCTCTTATTTACCAAATTTACCCTTTAATAGTGGTAAATAAAAAGTAATTACTATAATTACTATTCATAATATCCAAAAAAAGGTAGATATTTACATAATATATACCTTATGATTCAATATATGGAATCCATTATCCAACATTCAAACCTAATTAAATGTAGTAATTAATTTAAAATTAATTCTCATTCTCAAAACCTGAAAGCATGTTTTAAAGAAGCCGAAACTATCGAATGATTGACATGTGTTTATTTCCAATTTGAATGTAAAGTTAATTCAGATAACCAACCTTGGATTAAATGATAAGAACCTAATCTAGTAACACTTTAAACACAATTAAAAAAGATAATATGACTATATAAATAAATGAGAAGAAAATTATTTTTGAATCAAAATGCATTATTTTTCACTATTTATTAAAAATTTAATTTTATATTAAAAATACCGAAATTGAAGGATTCATGTGTTCTGTGTTTGTTCTACTCTGTTTCACATTATATGATCATAATTTTTATTTTATAAATGATATGTTTATTTGCTAATCATTATATATATATATATTAATCCTAATTTATTCATTAATTAATCTATACATAATCACTACTAATAATAACTATTATTTCTAAACAATATAATCTTTATTATACTATTGTTTTAGAAAATATTCTTATATACTAAACTATGATAGTAATATTTCTTATTAATGTTTTTAACTGGTTAATCATTCTTTCATCACTTGTTAATAACTAATATATTATTCTTTAGTTAGAAATTCTATAATCAGCCTATAATTATTCTTTATTCAGTTATTAATCATATGATACTCATTAGTTAATGATTTTAAGAAAATCATTAGATTTATTCATTTTTTAATCCTAAGTTGTTCATTAATAAATTTATAATTAATTATTACAAAAATAACTTTTATTAATAAACTATGATACTAATATTTCATAGTATAGTTTTTATATTAGAGAATCATTATTTAAAAAGTAGTTAATCCTTACTAATTTATTCATTATTTAATGTATTTTTTCATATTCATTTCATTTTCTATTATGATAGTTTTATTTTATCATCGATAAATATAATAATTTGATGTATTATTTTCATAGGTATTTTATTGGTTTATAAAAACAATATGTATCATCAAAATTATATCCTCTGCGAATGTCAACCCTGGATGTTGCAGGGCTCGTTTTCATGTACCATGTTACCCCGAGTCAGGCCCGGGACACCTTGTCAGAGTTTTTAATCCTATGCACATCTATTCCAAAACCACATCCAATTATTTTTATCCAGAAAATAATTTTACTGTGTAAATAGTCACATAAACTTTATACTACCAAAATTTTATAATCTCTAATCTTAAGTTATTCATTAGTTATTCTAAACATAATCATTACTAATAAAAACTATTTTTATAACCTATATATCGTTAAATTAACTTATTAATAAATAAAAAATCTATACCAATTAAACTACTTAATAAATGAAATATTTAGAACTAACTAAAATATAAATTAAATAAATAAATAACTTTAAATTAAATAAAAAAACCAAAAAAATGATGCTTCATGAAAAAGCAAGACATTTTTAGACAACCGGATCCACTACACATAAAAAGGATTTTTTTTAGAGAGAAACTCTAGAATGTAGAGAGATGAGTGTAATTGGACGTGAGGAGAGTGGGATGGGATCCCTTTTATAGGGAGTTAAGTGAAAGGAGAAATTGGGGTTCCCACCTTTATTCTTTATGTTAGGTGAAAGGCGACACCCCCAGGGATACCTTTCACATTTAGTTTAGGCGAAAGGAGGAACCCCACCCAGCAAATTTTCCATATCATCAATCCAAGGAAAAAAGGAAGTGGTAGAGGGGGAAGGAGGTATTGACGCTACCGCCTATCAAGCATATTTTTTAAGAAATTAAACATCCATTTTTAAAAAAAATCAAAAAACATTTAAAATACTCTTTGAACTCAGAAGGTTTCTCCTCTAAAACTCATCCTTTTTAGAAAATAGAAAACTCTTATTTTCAACAAGATTATCATAGCATACCTCACCAACCTGAGACCCAAAAATATAAAAACCAATATCAACTCTTTAGGAATTATAGTAAACCCTTAATATGGGTGGATTATAATCCATTAAGGTTCCATTAATTTGATTAATTTAGTTTCCACAAAGTCACCCCAATTCAACCACAATTTTTTAAATGAATTATGTAAATACCTCTACTAATTCACTAAAATGTATTTAAAATTGTCTCACTTATAATGGTAGATAATCTAAAAGTCCTTTCATTAGAGAATTGATATCCCTAATAACATGTGAAATATCTAGTATCCCATATAACATCACATGATATGTTTTACTAATAATGATTATCTAATAACCCCAAATAATCATCGCCTACGTAAATTAGTAGTCTCCATCCAAACCCTCATTCAAATCTCTGATAGAAAATGTTAATAATATCAAACCTCTAGAGACTGATTCTAATCCTACACTAAGGATAAGGGTGACCCCTGAAGCCTGCCTCTAATATGAAATGATTTGGAAACTAACACCAACTGTATGGATCTCAAAAATTAGAAGAATATACCCCAAAAATCCATGAAATATATACAATTGAACCCAATATTCTACTATATATTAATAATAATACCAAATTAACAAAATATAAAGAATTTATGAAAATATAATATATGTAAAACTACCTAGAATTGAATCCCAAAATAAAAGTCTTAATGTAGAGACTCCAACCATATCTCCCAGTGACGAACTAGTAAGATCCTTCTTTGGGTATAAATCCATCGTAGAACTTTATAAAAAAATATTTATATTTATATTTATATTTATATATTGTACTAATAATACATGTATACCTTATTGGGACCTCCTTTAGACTTATCATTAAAAATTGAAATAATCATACTGGTTTCCCACTATGTGAATAACAAAACCAATATGATCAAATATCAAGTAAAATAATCCAATCTCACATAGAATCTCTCATAAAACATCATTTTCACATATAAAAGTTATTATCAATGAATATAGTAAAAGGGGTACCCTACACAACATTTCCACTGGTTTTCATCTCTCATATCACAACAGAAATATCAAGTTGCGCTCATCACTTCTATGTCATCATAACAGTAATAATAAATCAATAGGTCAAATTAATACTTCATAATAAAATCACCATGTGTCCACAAAGACGTAAAATATATCCGTACCTCAACCCCAAATCACCTTTAAATATTTGTATGTTATCATCAACATGAAGGTCATAAACCTCATACCCTCATCTTATAAAGCATGAATACCACTACTTAGTACATCATCATCCCATAAAAAAAATAAAACATTTTAATTCTAAACATAAAATAACATTTATATATAAATAAATACATCACTATCATTCAATTTCTAGAAGGTGGATTGGGGAATAAGGAGTTATAATTCAACTATTCCCTTACTAACTTTTATGTTTTAGGAAGACACATAAAACCAAAATCATTTGGTAAATAGTATGGTTATCTGACATCAGTATGGGGTGTGTAAAATCACAAGAAAATATACCACAACAATAATATAAAAATTTATTAGCCTGAACCTCTGGGTTTATAAAATGAATCCATTTAACATATTAAAATCAGCAACACATCCATTACATATTCCATCAACAACTACTACCACCTCTATAGCCTCAACCAGTCCCACTATTCCAAAAAAACATCCAAAAAAATAGACATAGACTCCGTTTCAACTCATTTGATAAAAAAAATATACATTTACCATTTAATATTCATATTAAATTAATTATGTCATTCACTAATCCTATTTAATGGTAATTAATTTATAATGTAACACCCAAATTATTTCTAAAACATCTTAAATTCTTTTAATTTTCATAGAAATCCTTAATGGTAATTACATATTAAAATTGATCCAACTATCCATTTTTTATTTCCCATTAAAATCATATTTCATTTAATTTCATATAATAAGGTCTCAAATACATTGGGAACATATTACACAACCATACCACAAAATACATGTCTTCTAACCCATGCCAACACCATTATATTCATAGAGAACAATATACCACTTAATACCATAGTAAATCAGAAAAAAAAACATTTATAAAAAATCAACATTACATTATTCATACTGTGAAATTTATCAAATGAAATTATCCATATCATAAAAAAAATTAGATTCACAAAATAGCCGATTCAATTTAACATTTGAATTATTATCCATTTAAGAGAGTTGATTCTAACATTAAATCTAAAAAATTGGTTCATAAATAAAAACAATCTACAACATCAGTTTTAAACACATTATAATATCAACATATATATTACAAAAGAAATATTGGAAACATTATAAATAGAGGTGAAATATTTTCCCCCATATTTCATTATTCAATCTTTTATATATAATTCTTTAATATTAAACCATTCAATTTATTAAATGGTAACAAGATATTAATAAATTTATGATTTAAAGTAGGATATAGGAAGAGTTTTTAAATCCCAAGCCTTGTTAAAATTCCATTATAATTCACTTCACTTGTAGTGGAAGAATGAAAAATGTTTCTAAGATTAAATCATATTAAGGTAAACTCACACTAGTCAAAAGTCACCCACTGGATTCAATGGGTGGAATCTGGTGGCCTAATTCAGGGAGAATGTTGTTGATCAAGAGGTGTAACTTCTTATACACCAAATTAATATAACTCAAAAATGAGAATTTATGTGATGGGTTATATATTATATTTCCCAAAAAAGGGGCCGTGTAATATAATTTCATCTAGATAATCCCCCTTATGAAATTTATTTTGATATTTAATATAATTAATTGATATCTTATTGATATTCTATAATGTGTATTATATTTTCAATTAAAAATAATGATATTAAATATTTTATCATATTGTAACATTTTTCCTACAAAAAAATATCATGTTTAATATATTTGATTGATTTTTTATCTTTATAAAGTCTTCAATATATAATATAATTATGATATATAATATATTCACTTTAAATTAAAGTTGATATATATAATTTATTATACTTTAATGCAAATTAATATATATTAATTTTTTAAAATATAATGTTTTATATGAATACATAAGGTTTTTATCATTATTAAAAAACTAAAACATAATACTTTTGACACTCCAAACATAATATAATTTTAAATTCATACATGATATTTTATAAATATCCAAAAATTGAAAATATAATATACACTCTAGAATTTTATCAAATTCAAATTAAATACAAAATCACATAATATTTCCCAATATTAAGGAATTACTTAAAAATCATGTTAAATTATAAAATCATTCCCCAAACATTTAAATTAACAAATTAGTTCTCCTATATTCTCCAACACATGAGAAAAAAGTGGTTTTATGAAAAAACAAGAACCATAGTAATATAATATCTCAAAACTCATTAAATTATTATTATAAATTTTATTTTATTAATTTTTGATTCTTTAACGCTATTTTTTGTAATATTTAATTCTATCACCCACTTTAAAAACACCATAAAGTTTTCACACTAATATATTTTTAACTGTAGGGTTAAAATAGATTTAATTTTAATTGAATATTAACTAATGAGTTATAATTTTATAATCTATTTTCCTTTGGTGTCCAGTAAGAGAAAAATATACTTGTTCTTAGTTAGAGGGATTTTAGTTTATAAATATTAAGTATCTATTTACTATAAATAGTGTAGTTTATTTATTATTTTATAATAATGGTTTCTAATTAAATTTTAACCATTAAGTTTATAAATGAATGAAATTATTAGTCCATTGAACCCATGATTTCAATGTGTTTGATACTGAAATCTAATTATTCTAGAAATGAAAATAAATATCATAAACCATTGAATTCCTATATAGGTTTCCTTTATAATATATGTTATCATGATCCCAATCGATCATCTAATTTTTTCCTCTATCGTGTATCTATATATTTCACCAAATCAAAAAAAACATTCATATTGATTCTTTATCATTAGAGATATGCTTGTGTCCCAAAAGAAAATAATGATGGATAAAGAGATCTTAGAAGAGAGGAAAATATCATCCTTATTTTATTTCATGAATATACACCACTATAAAGGTCCAACTCCATTTAATATAGGCTTCATGGGTGATCCCCATTCCATTATTTTAATATTACTTTTCATAAACTTATAGGTAATGTGATCATTTATATCCCTGTTAACTTAAATTCAATTATCCTTAAATTCATTAATGATTATTGATGTATTAGCGAATTTAGAATATTATATTCTTAATGTTTGAATGGATGAGTGAGTAAATATAGTAAAAATATTATAGAACCATTCAATACATGGTGTTATGATTCAAATATGTCATACAATATGATATGATAAAATAGTCGATGTCCTATATCATAAAATATTACTTTCCCAATGCCTAAATTTAATCCTTATTCCACATTTTGTTTTAATCCTCTTGTCTAATTAGGTTCCACTGAGTGGGTTGAATTACTAGTACACTCTTTTTACAAATTAATTATAATTTATTCTTATAACCTGGTTCCTGTCTTCATCTATTCGATCTTGAATTTACTCATCATCACCTTATAAAGAATATAAGAAGAGAAAAAACATCAAAAAATGATTTATATTTTTTTCTTAAACAATCATACCCATTTTTTCTATTAGTTAATCCCCCAAATAAATAATTATAATATATATTAGATATTTTCTACACCATGAACAGTCATAATCATATCAATATAGAGTTCAACTATGTTCCTTCTCTAGAGTCCCATAGAATAATTTAGCCCCCACATTCTTTCACTACATTGTGTAGAATATGAATGGTTCCTCCATAAAACCAATGAGAATGAATTTTATTTCTCATTATTGATTTGGAAAATATTTTCCTTGATCATTTATTGAAACTAGTTCATATGTTCTCAAGAACTTTTCAAAGCTACAATTATAGTGAAATTATTCTCAACCATTGACTATATAGGATCATGATGTCTTCCATCCTCTTCATAAATTTCTGACTGTATTGATGTTATCTATTTTTAAATTAAAATTATAGTGTATCTACTTATTATTATGTTAAATACAAAAGAATATAAGTTTTATTCTCCTTTGAAAAAAACCCCAACTTCAAACTCTTCATATCTTCTCTATTAAATATGATAAATAATCAACTTATATCAACTCAACTTATAAACATATTCATTTTATTTTTCTATACATATATATTCATAATGTTTTCATAAATATTATTTTCCATAATGGAATTTAGTAAAGTACAAGATTTTATATAGTATCAATCTAATAATTTTAAATAATTCAATAAAAAAACTTGTTTTATTCTCTCATTCAATTTTTTTTTGAATTATTAGATGGAATAAACATTTAAATACTAAAGACTTCTGATAATTATTTCTTATTATTTTTCAAAATAACAGACTACATTAATCTTATCTAAATCATCCACACCTTTTTGGAACATTGAAATGGCATTGTAGCTTGTTGTATGAAACTCATATCGAAACCAGAATCATCCTTGACTAGAACTCCTAAAATCTCATATTTAATCACAATATTCCAATTGTGATTATGATATTTTAATATTTTGTGACCAAAAAATTAATCATTTGAGTTTAATTTTTAAATATCTTAGTGTTTATTAACATATCATTTGATATTTAATTGTAATCCATCTCAAATTTTCATTAAGACCTAGAATAAATAAATATACCTACTTGACCCCAAATGGTTTTTAAACAATCCCTTAATTTATGAAAACCCCGATTCATGTTTACAGAGTGGAAAATGATATTTTGGAAGTTGAGATTCAAGATTATTCATCAGTGAATTATATTTAGGAATATTGGAATAATTATAAAAAACTAAAATGATGGTTATGATCATTTTTGTTTCTTCTAGAATGAATCATACACTGATTCTATAACGTAACTATTTCTTATATTTTTACTTTCTTATCATCTTACTAGATTTACTATCTTATGAGATAATTTTTCATTTGTGAAGCCATTATTAAGTATATGTATTATTAGATAATCATATCTTATGGGATATAAAATATTAAGAGATATTCCATTTTATGAGATTCTATATATTATGAGTATGATGTATCCCAAAAGAACAGTCTATGTATTGAAAAAATATCATAGGAAGATAGTATACAAGTTTAAAACTTCACGAAAACATTTTCAATTAAATTTTAATCAAAAATAACATTTTCAAACCCATATAAAATCAACAAAGATATTTATACAATGATTCTTCATCACCTATTATGTAGAGACCTGAAGCCTGACTTACATGGACTTTACATTACTTTTGCAGAATACTTAGTACATAACAAAAACACACACACAAGGATCTTAATAGTTTAGTGTCTTTGGAAACTCGGCATAAAATCTTCTAATCGTGGTGAAAGATCTTCAAAATATCCCATAAATATATTCCTTTTTTTTACCTAAAACCTTTCTTTATATCCCAGGGAAAAGAAAACATAAAAGGGTGAGCTCAAATGCTCTGTAAGGGTAAATGAAAGAAATATCAATCACATCGTATTCATAAGAACATAACATTTTGGAAATCATAACCTGCAAAAGAGAGAATAATTTCATAACATGGGATAAATCATGGTAGTGAAATGTAATCACAATAATCATAACTTAAAACATGAAACTTTGTGGCATTCACACATAATCATAGAGAATAATTTCTTGTTAGTCAAGACTCATTGCCAAGACTATCTTAGTGGACAAAGTCCCTTTCTGAATCGAGTAACCCTCGTTTCAGTCCGGTTTTACTGAACCGGTATAACCAACCGTTCCAGCCCTCTCTATCTCATGAGATATAAAATCTTTATCCAATGCATTGGAGGGAGATATAGGTCCCACCCATCTTATAATGAATCCTTTCTTATGTGTTCCACAAAATCACAAATCATACATCATCGCATAACACATGTAAAAAAATGGGATTCTTGAAACATCATGACATCATAAAACAAATCTTATAAGGCAAATGACTTCATAAAAATAATTCCCTCACAACATAATCAAATAAATGTAATTAAAGGGATAAAAACAGAACCCTTTATTATCTTAGATGGAAAATAATTTTGATAAAACACTTGAACACCATTCTTGAGGAAAATATCCTTTCTTCTTCAAAAACACTTTTCTTTTCTTAATATGTCATACAATTATAAACTAAAAGAAGTTGATTAAAAATAAACTTGAAAACTTGTAAAGTAAGCTTCTTGGAAATAATGTTTTAAAAATCCATTCATGCCGTATAAGTTAAAAAAAACATTCTTCGTACTTTTGTCGGAAAAGTAAAAAAGTACCTCGTATGAAAAAAATGACAAAGATTCCTTTCATATTATTTACTAAAAACTCACCGAAGGGTAAAATTGGATTTAAACTATTGTAAGTGGATGGAAACAATATTACATATTGAGGTAACATGGATGTGGATGATAAAATACACCCTAGTAAATACTTACGAATAAACAATCTCGGATAAAAATGAGATTGTGATATTTCCCTTACCTTAGGTCCAATTTGCTTTGTACGTGTCCGAAGCTCCTGTATAATGGTTTAAATAATGTTATTGACTTATTCCAGAATCATACATATTGATATGATATCATATATGGTCATATTCTTAGCTTCTTGATAGTAATATTTCATTGTTACTTGTTACTCGGGTCTTTATTGCCTTTTGTTCTTATGCGTGTTTTTCCGAATACATTCTTATTCTTCTTTTAAGGTTATAGATACCTTATATCAAGAATGGTATTAGTGTAACATATATCATATTTATTCATTCAATTTATATAATTACTATGTAATGATGATCATGTAGAACAAGTCGCATCACATCGTGGAGACGGTATTCCGTACGTACGCACGAGTGATGATATCGTTCCTATGATCATGGAACTGTATTGGAGTATATATATATTATTTCAGTATCAATATTACTTTATAATAATCATAAATAGTTACTCATTACACCATTATACCCATCCTTTTAAAGTGATGGTGGAAAATTGATTACACCACGGCGTGGAGACGGTATTCCGTACGTACGCACGCGCGGTGATTTCATTTTTCCGTAGGCTGGATAGAAGGTGAATTAGGGTTGTTTCATATTTATAATAACATATCAGTATGTAAGTAATACTGATGTTATTACTTTATCATGAAACAACTAATGAAGAAGAAGTTGAAAAGAAAGAAATTGAAAAGATCGGTAATGGATATTACCTCTTCTTTGGAACGCTTCTTTGAATCCTTCACTTAGGGAACTAAGATTGGTCTTTGAAGAAGACCAGGACCTCTAGGACTATTCTAGGGAAGTGGAGAAGGGATTTTTTCAGGGGTTGGCCGAGCATTAGTGCTCAATTTGGTGTGAGGAGGAGGGGGAGGAGGTGCCCTTTTATAATGGAGGAGAGGGGCACCTTAGGAATTCTTAAAAATATTAATTTATAATAAATCTAACCCCACATAAAAACCTCCAAAAATGACTCATATTCGAAGATTAGATGATATAGGGTTGTAATCTCATCAACCAATCAAATTTAGACATGTTTGGATCTTATTTTAAACCTTATCATTTTGATTTATCCTTATTTAATCTATTTAAGTTTATTTGTGGTAATAAAATTCTAAATTTTAAATTATAACAAATAATTACTTATTTGTTGTGAATATTCCATAATTTTTTACTTTATAACATTATAGACCATATAAATATAAATTTATAATTTTTAAATATTTTTGTGATTTTTAAACAATTTTATAATATGTTATTTTTGTAAAATAACAATAGTGTCAATTTTGACACTATTCATTTATTTCAATTTAAATAAAATATATACAGAAGATATGTTCAAACTAAAAGCTTTAATATATTAATAAAAGGTCATATGTATCTATAAAATTAGTGTATCACATTAAATAGGTCATATAATATTTATTTTATTATTTTTAAAACCATTTATTTGGTTTATCTCTTAATAAAATAATTACTACATCATTTTTGTATAATTATTTAATATACTTATTTGTTGTATAAAATTTAAAATAAATTTCTATGATGAAGATAAATATATTACCGTTCACAATAATACTTTTACTCGAATTTATCATCTTAAAATCACAATATTTAAATTGTTATATTTATTAAATTATGAAGGTGACAACTTTGGGATCATTTAAAATAAAATAATATAGGTGTCATAATCGCTTTTATAAGGCTCCAAATGGTCAACTATTCGACCATTGGATGCTTATGGTTTACATTTACATGTCCAATAAGTTTTGGTTAGGTATTTGTGCATTTTATGGTCACTATTAGTTTAAAAAAACATTATTCTTGATTTTTCACTAGATAAACAATTTCTGCATCACTATTGTGTCATAATTAATGATAATTATTTAATCCCTAAAAATTATAAATAAATTTATATGATGTAGATAATTTCATTAGATTTATGTAGAATATTCATGTTCGAAGTTTCATGAAGTTTATCACTAAATTAAAATTAATATACTTATAAAATTTAAGAGAGTGACATGTTGTCACTTTCTTTGGTTTTAATAATAATTAAGTTATTTTCATGGACAAATGTTCATTAAATGATTCTAATCTGACCCTTAGGTGATATGGGTCGACTTTTAGTCATCCAATAGGATTTTGACATTTGTTAGGGTAATTTTAAAATATTATATTTACCCTTAATTACCCGATTTACCTTTAACTATGGTAAATAAAATATACCGTAGTTACTATTCATAATTCCCAAAAATAAAAAAGTAGCTTATTAACATAATTTGGACCCACTGATTCCAAATATGGAATCCATTTTTAAAATTCCATACACAGAAGTTGCAGAAATTAAATTAAAATTAATCTCGTTGTCGAATAAAAACGGGTTTTTGTTTAAAACATTGCAAAAGATTGAATTGATTTAACCTACGAATTCAAGGTAAAATCAATGCTAATGACATAAATTATATTAAATGGTAAAAATATATTCTATTTATACTTTAAAACCATTCAATATTATAATTTAACCACATAAGATATTACGATGAAAAAAAGTTGTTTTTAATTAAAATATAGCGTGTTTTTACTATTCATTAAAATGTGAAAGTTACCAGAATAATATGAAAAATTTATCCAAAGTAAATTTTTATTTCTTGATTCCAAAGAAGAATTTTATTTTGTCAAATTGAACTTATAAACATGTCAAAAAAATATATTTAAAGTGGGTGCGCCATCAAAAGGCGGCAAAACTGCATTTTTTTGAAAAATACTTATTTTACCCGAAAAATTTATTTTGTTCTTATACCATGTTCTAGAAATGTGTAAGATGAATAATAATATTATAAAATTCAAAATTTAGTTAATACTATTCATAACGGCTAGTTCATGACAATATTATAATAATATAACATTGTTTATTAAAACCTGGTATTGTGTACAACACACGCTATCGAGGAAGGTCGCGATTGCGTGTAATGCAAGCCAAGTCAGGGTTGCGTGTTGTGAAAGAATCCTTCATTGTTTCGTATAACAGAATCCAACCATATTTCATTTATACATTTAATATATATATATATATATATATATATATACTTAATGTTGCGTAGAATAACTATTATCAAAATTGTGTGTAACACGGTCCAAGAATAGTGTTGCGTATACTGCAAGCTAATACGGTGTTGCGTATAGCGCAAGGTAATCTTGGTGTAGAATACAACATAAGACGTTAATGAAATTAAAATAATATTTTTCATAAAATCTCGGAGTGTTACATTCTACCCCCCTTAAAATGAATTTCTCCCTCGAAATTTGTCGGGGTTATAAATGGTTTACTATTTGAAAGTTTCTTTGATAGAAACCCACATCGTAAAAAGGAATACCCAAACTTATCTTTAAAAAACAAAAGTATGAAACGTAACAGTTACCCAAATAAACTAATCACTGGGTTTCCACATAGGTGAAAATATGGATATGGAAGAGAAATCTAACCATCATGTTCTGATGGAGAGTGGTAGAGAATATGGCTATAGAAAAGCTAGCAATCACAAAGCCATAAATTTGTGATGATCTAGGGTATCATCTGATTCATCGGATATAAGGGCACTAGGACAACATTTTTGGTTTTCAAGATCATTTCCCTAAAGTTGAAAATTTGAATTACAATAAATACTTACTTTATTTTGGTACAATCTCACTGTTGTTCATGCCTTGAACAATTTCCACTTCATCTCTTAAATAAATGAAGTTGAATTTGTTATTCGTGAAGTGTTAGCAGATCATGTGATAGAATGACGGGTCATTCCATCTGTCTCAAACAAAAGGTTAGCAAAAATTATATACATAAGTCGATCTATAGTGAGATTAATCATATATGGTTCCTAAAATGAACTTATACTTCACATATCATACTGATTAATATAATAAAACTAGTTTTCTACTAAACAGGGACTTCCTGTAGGTCAGTGGTAGGCGATAAAGGCCAGTCGGACTTCAGTTGTGGGTTCGATTCCCACAACCTTGTCCGAAGCGATGGGCTGTCGCCCGTCCTGCAGGTTGTCCTTTTTCTAAAACTACATTACTATAACATCCCATTAATAATATCGAAAAAAGAACTTATATCCTTAAACAATACTAACTTATGTCCAACATAATCCATTCTAATATTTAGGCTTATCAATAATATTGCAGTCCACTCTCATAACATAGTGAAAACGATTACCAGAGATTTAATACCATCGTTGATCCCCATAAATCATAAGATATATCTTGTTGGTCACATTCCAAACATTCAAAGGCCTTAATCTTGTACTCTCTTGAATACTCATTGATCCTTAGTGAAAACATGAATACAGTTAAAAGTTAACACCTTCCACATACCAAAATCCTTAAAATTCTATATACTCAAACCATGATATCACTTAGTCCTTATATCAATCATGAGCTCATGCATACAATCAAACATCTCATTATCGTCTTATCCCTTCATTATGCGCATATCATCTACTTTCCAAAAATACTGGTACCATTCATCACATACTTTCAAAACTTAAGGAAAGACAACAATGTAACAATCCTTAGATGTCTCTTTATCCCATAGTACCATGAGATTACTTATACAACATTACACTTGATAAACATGTAATCATTCCACTACATTCTTAAACCATTGACCGAGCTTCAACAATTCTTTCATCTCACATATCATTTGTAGTCTCTTCATCATCATCCACATAAATACTTCCCATACGAACATACTGATTATCTTCATGAGACTTTCCCTTTGGGAATTGGTTTGCATAATGCCCGTACATTCAACATTTAAAACATTTAACCATTGTTGATGTCGTAGCAATACCATTATCCTCATCCCTGGTGTTAACTGAACCTTTTCCTTTGCACTTACTGGCTTTGTGTCCTTCTTTTCCACACCCAAAGCATCTTCCAGTTCCTTTGAAACATTCTCCTTGATGCCTCTTCCCACATGATTTACATAGGGGAAATTGAACTTTCTTTCCTCTATGATCATCATGAAATTCCATCTTTCTCTTATTAGCCGAGTCAGGAAACATACCAAATTTTACTTTATTGATCATATTATGAGATTGCTGATTCGGCATAATAATGATTTTTGGACTTCCAAATCCCATTTCATTATGAAGAATATCATTCCATTGTCCATCATATCCTCCATTATCGTGAATCATCTTGTTTCCAGCCATTTTCTAAAACCCAAAAAGAATAGTGTGAGAGGAAAAAATCATAATAAAGGGGGAGTAACTTAAATATCTAACATCTTTGGTTTAATCTAATATCGTTACCATAGTTCTAGGACTATATCCTATACGTATACTTATCCTTAGGGGCATCCCTAGACATACCTTAGAAATATCTCTAGGGATCTCACTAACGTTTTCGCATCCTAGTTTCCAAAGGTTGACTAAACCTTTCCTCTGATACCAACTGTAGAGACCCGAAGCCTGACTTACATGGAATTTACATTACTTTTGCGGAATACTTAGTACATAACAAAAACACACACACAAGGATCG
Organism: Viscum album; assembly: GCA_963277665.1. Lineage (NCBI taxonomy): Eukaryota > Viridiplantae > Streptophyta > Magnoliopsida > Santalales > Viscaceae > Viscum > Viscum album. The sequence goes on from OY728133.1 coordinate 1,062,161,487, forward strand.
TAATAGTTTAGTGTCTTTGGAAACTCGGCATAAAATCTTCTAATCGTGGTGAATGATCTTCAACATCTCCCATAAATATCTTCCTTTTTTTTACCTAAAACCTTTCTTTATATCTTGGGGAAAAGAAAACATAAAAGGGTGAGCTCAAATGCTATGTAAGGGTAAACGAAAGAAATATCAATCACATCGTATTCATAAGAACATATCATTTTGGAAATCATAACCTACAAAAGAGAGCATAATTTCATAACATGGGATAAATCATGGTAGTGAAATGTAATCACAATAATCATAACTTAAAACATGAAACTTTGTGGCATTCACACATAATCATAGATAATCATTTCTTGTTAGTCAAGACTCATTGCCAAGACTATCTTATTGGACAAAGTCCCTTTCTGAATCGAGTAACCCTCGTTTCAGTCCTGTTTTACTGAACCGGTATAACCTACCGTTCCAGCCCTGTCTATCTCATGAGATATAAAATCTTTACCCAATGAATTGGAGGGAGATATAGGTCCCACCCATCTTATAATGAATCCTTTCTTATGTGTGCCACAAAATCATAAATCATACATCATTGCATAACACATGTAAAAAAATGGGATTCTTGAAACATCATGACATCATAAAACAAATCTTATAAGGCAAATGACTTCTTAAAAATAATTCCCTCACAACATAATCAAATCAATGTAATTAAAGGGATAAAAACAGAACCCTTTATTACCTTAAATGGAAAATAATTTTGATAAAACACTTGAACACCATTCTTGAGGAAAATATCCTTTCTTCTTCAAAAACACTTTTCTTTTCTTAATATGTCATACAATTATAAACTAAAATAAGTTGATTAAAAATAAACTTGAAAACTTGTAAAGGAAGCTTCTTGGAAATAATGTTTTAAAAATCCATTCATGCCATATAAGTTAAAAAAACATTCTTCGTACTTTTGTCGGAAAAGTCAAAAAGTACCTCGTATGAAAAAAACGACAAAGATTCCTTTGATATTCTTTACTAAAAACTCACCGAAGGGTAAAATTGGATTTAAACTATTGTAAGTGGATGGAAACAATATTATATATTGATGGAACATGGATGTGGATGATAAAATACACCCCAGTAAATACTTACGAATAAACAATCTCGGATAAAAATGAGATTTTGATATTTCCCTTACCTTAGGTCCAATTTGCTTTGTACGTGTCCGAAGCTCCTGTATAATGGTTTAAATAATGTTATTGACTTATTCCAGAATCATACATATTGATATGATATCATATATGGTCATATTCTTAGCTTCTTGATAGTAATATTTCATTGTTACTTGTTACTCGGGTCTTTATTGCCTTTTGTTCTTATGCGTGTTTTGCCGAATACATTCTTATTCTTCTTTTAAGGTTATAGATACCTTATATCCAGAATGGTATTAGTGTAACATATATCATATTTATTCATTCAATTTATATAATTACTATGTAATGATGATCATGTAGAACAAGTCACATCACATCGTGGAGACGGTATTCCGTACGTACGCACGAGTGATGATATCGTTCCTATGATCGTGGAACTGTATTGGAGTATATATATATTATTTCAGTATCAATATTACTTTATAATAATCATAAATAGTTACTCATTACACCATTATACCCATCCTTTTAAAGTGATGGTGGAAAATAGATTACACCACGGCGTGAAGACGGTATTCCGTACGTACGCACGCGCGGTGATTTCATTTTTCCGTAGGTTGGATAGAAGGTGAATTAGGGTTGTTTCATATTTATAATAACATATCAGTATGTAAGTAATACTTATGTTATTACTTTATCATGAAACAACTAAAGAAGAAGAAGTTGAAGAAGAAAGAAATTGAAAAGATCGGTAATGGATATTACCTCTTCTTTGGAACGCTTCTTTGAATCCTTCACTTAGGGAACTAAGATTGGTCTTTGAAGAAGACCAGGACCTCTAGGACTATTCTAGGGAAGTGGAGAAGGGATTTTTGCAGGGGTTGGCCGAGCTTGAGTGCTCAATTTGGTGTGAGGAGGAGGGGGAGGAGGTGCCCTTTTATAAGGGAGGAGAGGGGCACCTTAGGAATTCTTAAAAATATTAATTTATAATAAATCTAACCCCACATATAAACCTCCAAAAATGACTCATATTCGAAGATTAGATGATATAGGGTTTTAATCTCATCAACCAATCAAATTTAGACATGTTTGGATCTTATTTTAAACCTTATCATTTTGATTTATCCTTATTTAATCTATTTAAGTTTATTTGTGGTAATAAAATTCTAAATTTTAAATTATAACAAATAATTACTTATTTGTTGTGAATTTTCCATAATTGTTTACTTTATAACATTATAGACCATATAAATATAAATTTATAATTTTTAAATATTTTTGTGATTTTTAAACAATTTTATAATATGTTATTTTTGTAAAATAACAATAGTGTCAATTTTCACACTATTCATTTATTTGAATTTAAATAAAATATATATAGAAGATATGTTCGAACTAAAAGCATTAATATATTAATAAAAGGTCATATGTATCTATAAAATTAGTGTATCACATTAAATAGTTCATATAATATTTATTTTATTATTTTTAAAACCATTTATTTGGTTTATCTCTTAATAAAATAATTACTACATCATTGTTGTATAATTATTTAATATACTTATTTGTTTTATAAAATTTAAAATAAAATTCTATGATGAAGATAAATATATTACCTTTCATAATAATACTTTTACTCGAATTTATCACCTTAAAATCACAATATTTAAATTGTTATATTTATTAAATTATGAAGGTGACAACTTTGGCATCATTTAAAATAAAATAATATAAGTGTCATAATCGCTTTTATAAGGCTCCAAATGGTCAAATATTCGACCATTGGATACTTATGGTTTACATTTACATGTCCAATAAGTTTTGGTTAGGTATTTGTGCATTTTATGGTCACTATTAGTTTAAAAACAACATTATTCTTGATTTTTCACTAGATAAACAATTTCTGCATCACTATTGTGTCATAATTAATGATAATTATTTAATCCCTAAAAATTATAAATAAATTTATATGATGTAGATGATTTCATTATCTTTCTGTAGACTATTCATGTTCGAAGTTTCAGGAAGTTTATCACTAAATTAAAATTAATATACTTATAAAATTTAAGAGAGTGACATGTTGTCACTTTCTTTGGTTTTAATAATAATTAAGTTATTTTCATGGAAAAATGTTCATTAAATGATTCTAACCTTACCCTTAGGTGATATGGGTCGACTTTTAGTCATCCAATAAGATTTTGACATTTGTTAGGGTAATTTTAAAATATTATATTTACCCTTAATTACCCGATTTACCTTTAACTATGGTAAATAAAATTTACCGTAGTTACTATTCATAATTCCCAAAAATAAAAAGTAGCTTATTAACATAATTTGGACCCACTGATTCCAAATATGGAATCCATTTTAAAAATTCCATACACAGAAGTTGCAGAAATTAAATTAAAATTAATCCCGTTGTCGAATAAAAACGGGTTTTTGTTTAAAACATTGCAAAAGATTGAATTGATTTAACCTATGAATTCAAGGTAAAATCAATGATAATGACATACATTATATTAAATGGTAAAAATATATTCTATTTATACTTTAAAACCATTCAATATTATAATTTAACCACATAAGATATTACGATGAAAAAAAGTTGTTTTTAATTAAAATATAGCGTGTTTTTACTATTCATTAAAATGTGAAAGTTACCAGAATAATATGAAAAATGTATCCAAAGTAAATTTTTATTTCTTGATTCCAAAGAAGAATTTTATTTTGTCAAATTGAACTTATAAACATGTCAAATAATAGATTTAAAGTGGGTGCGCCATCAAAAGGCGGCAAAACTGCATTTTTTTGAAAAATACTTATTTTACCCGAAAAATTTATTTTGTTCTTATACCATGTTCTAGAAATGTGTAAGATGAATAATAATGTTATAAAATTCAAAATTTAGTTAATACTATTCATAACGGCTAGTTCATGACAATATTATAATAATATAACATTGTTTATTAAAACCCGGTATTGTGTACAACACACGCTATCGAGGAAGGTCGCGATTGCGTGTAATGCAAGCCAAGTCAGGGTTGCGTGTTGTGAAAGAATCCTTCAATGTTTCGTATAACAGAATCCAACCATATTTCATTTATACATTTAATATATATATATATATATATATATATACTCAATGTTGCGTAGAATAACTATTATCAAAATTGTGTGTAACACGGTCCAAGAATAGTGTTGCGTATACTGCAAGCTAATACGGTGTTGCGTATAGCGCAAGGTAATCTTGGTGTAGAATACAACATAAGACGTTAATGAAATTAAAATAATATTTTTCATAAAATCTCGTGGTGTTACATATTATAGCATCATTCATGTAAATGAATCCATTTTTTGGATTTCTTTTATCTCTTGTGATAGATATTTATTTAAATAATAATACTGCAATCTCCCAGTAATTTTAAATGATTTCGTGTGCATGGTACCATTTTATGTATTCTCCAAATATCTCTAGCCATCATTTCCTCTTAAATATTCATTATTTAGTCCTCTATTTATTTAGTTTCTTCTAATATCCATGTTTAAGGTAGTACATTCATAATAAAGAATTTTATTTGACATAAAAATCTATTTCCTTAATCATCACATGTTTTTATATTAAAGATGTCATGATAGGTTTTAGATGTATTTTGAAACATGTTATTATTTTCATTTATGATGAAATCCACTCATCCTCATCATTATTTATTTTACATTTCTCATCCTTAATAGAAAAAATTTCAATTACATTATTTGGTCACATTAGTCTCATTTATTCTATTTATTGGAAATTCCCATTTTATATTTACTAAGGATATAGTAATTCATATCCCACATTTTGAAACTAAATTCAATGAAAATATAGGTGTATTATTATCTCATATTCTTTACAATCCTTATAAAAAAAATCCTTATCTCCATTCACTAAAAATTATATCTTGATATTTATTAAGAGAAGTATGCACAACTGGATTTTCATAGTAATGATCCTATAGTTTGTTGAATCTAAGTCTATAGAGTTTATCATAATGTATAAACAAAAAATATTTAACATAGGTGACAAATTTTTTCAATCAATTTGCATGCATCTAATACTAACCCTGTCACGACCCGTCCCCTGCGGCCTGTGTCGTGACTACCCCAAGCCCGCCTTTCATAGGCCAAGGGCTAGTGACTAGCACTGAAGGAGTATTTCCTAAAACTGGGAAAACATTGCCTTTATAAACTGAAAGCACACGTAACCAAGCACACAACAATATAAGAACACAAGTAAACTGATCTATAAATATAGAGAGTACAGTAAGTAAAAGGGGCCAGAATACAAGCCCAACTGGAAAGTACAAGTACAACTGTGATTCAATACAACTGAAGAAATGGGAAAGTCAGTTATTGGGTCATCCTCCAGGTTCATACCTGAAGGGTAGGTACAGATCACCTCCTCAGCACTCTTCATCCACCCGTCTCCTCTGCGTACCAACACGTTGTATGGTCCACCTCCTGGTACCGTCCAGCCCTAGTACTCTGAGCATCAGTAAGCGCTATCCGTCGTCTGCATCAAACACAACAAGGTGCAGGCATAACCCATGCAGGGGTGAGTATAATGATACTCAGTAGGGACCCCGAGACCCTCTAGGTCTCACAAAATACAACAAGGATAAAACACCAAGTATTAAATCAACAGCTAACCGTACATAGGTATATTCCCATACATATACCAATGTTATCAAGTAATCCATCACAATCATAAGGAAAACATAGAGGTTCTGACTCAGCTCACACCAGGATTTATTCTAGGGGTAGTGTTAAAAAACATTCACAGTCACAACAATGAACAAATCGGCTACTGGATAACTTCTTCACTATCGAGTACAGTGGGTCTACCACGTCACACAGAGGCGCTTCTCACTAAACTTGGACTGTTGGGGTACTCCTCTTGTCGAGTACCGTGGGACTACCATGTCACTAAGGATCTCCCCACCATGGGTCTGTCATATCACAGAGAAGCGCTCCCCCTCGTGGCCTGCTGAGGTACTCATCCCGTTGAGTATCGTGGGTCTATCGCGTCACCAAGGCTCTCCCCACTATTGGTCTGCCGCATCACCAATGTGCTTTCTTATTGGCCTGTCGAGTCACTCTGAGTCGAAACAGTCATCATTCATCAAGTCTTATCCAGCCACTAGGTTCACGTAGTATGCTCGCTCGTCTCTAGATGGATCATCTCCACAAGGTACTGGTCGATACATCAAATGCCACGAAGTCCTACAAAAAAAATTGTCTCAAAGGTCTGTTACGTCATAGGGGTCTCAACATAATATATGGAACATCAATCATATGCCTGATATGTGAGTTAATAGACTTTTAGTCCCAGGGGCCTAGTTGGATTCGTGATCGATCCAACCTAACCATTTCCATTCTTAATACAAAACACAGTGGACTATCACTCAAAGGGACCGACTCGCTCCATGGTTCCCAACGTCGCGGACGGTTCGTCAAACTGACATCCAGTGCGAACGTTATGGCCAAAAGAAAGAAATTGGTTCATAATGTGCCCAGGTTCAGTCCGACCTGGTCGGACCAACCCCGCCCGCAGTGCAGGTCGGCCCGTTGGGTCTGGCCCGGCCCGCGAGGCTAGCTCGGACGAGGGGTATTGCGAGGGCGCGGACCATCCACGAGTGCGTCGACCGGCTGCGAGGGCGAAAGACCATCTGTGAGGGCGCGGTCCAGTCACGGGTACTGCAAGGGCACGGACCAGCCACGAGGGCGGCGGACCGGCCGCGAGGGTGGCAGACAGTCTATGAGGGTGAGGACCTGCTGCAAGGGCGGTGGACCGGCCACGAGGGCACGGACCAGCTGTGAGGGCACGAAATGGCAACGGGACGGCGGATCAGTCATGGGTCGGCAGTCTGGTCACGATGAGGAGGACCGGCTGTAGGGTGGCGGTCCGACCGTAGGATGGTGGTCCAGTGGCAGCGGCTCGACGGATGGCAGTGGCGGCTCGGTGGAGGGGTACCGTGAGGGAGGAGCTGCGTGGTGGTGTTGTTGAGCCGTCGCCTTCATCGTGTTCAACAACACAAATAATCATAATATTTGCAGAGGGTTCATTCCATGTTTGTTTGGCCCATAACATCCATGTTAGGGTGTTAGAAAATGGCTCAACATAAACAATAATGAAGAACATAAAATCATATCCTCCCGCAATGATTGTTCCCAACCCACAAAAGAAATAATATGTGTTCATTGTTTTAAAAATGGTGAAAACATGAGAATATAATCACTCACAAATTAAACCCCTAAACCAAGTTGTTCATTGACAATAGAGCGAGAAGAATGTTTGGATGTCTATTTTTCATAGACGAAGACGTCCCACATTGGAAGAGGTCTTGAGGAAGAAAGTAAAAGTCGAGGTCGGCATTCGTCGTCAGTGGAGTGTTCTTTGTTCGAGAGCTTTTCTCCCAAGGCTCCTTCCTTTCACCAAATATTAATTTCCCTCAACCCACCAAAAAGAAGTAATATCCAATATAATAAAATGGGTTTGCAATTTTCAAATTAGAACATTTAATTAATTGAGATGGATTAATTAATTAAAGGGGGAGGGTTAGCATAATTTAATGTGGTGTATTGGCATAATATAATGTGGAGGAAGATCAAGTGGCTCATCTACATTAATGAGGGAGTTGATAAGTTTCTCTCACATTAAGAGGGGAGTTCAAGAGGTTTAGGCCTCATGTGGTCCCCACCGCCATAACCTCTATTGGGAGGTTAGGTTCGGGTGGTCTCAACCACCATAACCTTTCATGGTAGGCTATGTCTTGGGGGTCCCCACTACCAAATTCGGCATGGAGTGGTTACAACAAATAAAATAAAATGAAGTGTGTTTTCCATTATTTTATTATTTCTACGAAGAATCCAAAAACTAATTTTCACCCTCGATCAACATTCATCGAGGTGAAAGTCTTCTTAAGTGAATACGTGCGCTGTGAGTTCAACAGTTCCCTCAGATTTAAATTCTAAGCACCAGTTCAAAATTTTTAAAACCTGCTCACACGTTTACTGAACGTACCCGAAAAAAAGATCATAAATTTATTCCAGGCACTCCGGGCCTCAGAATCAAGTGTCGTCAATTTTCGCATACTCGTAAAATTCCCATTTTTTAAAAAACATTACATGGAAATTATAGGTCTTTACATTCTCCCCACCTCCGGGATTTATGTCCCAGTAATCCACAACTCATAAATAGGTAAACATGTTGGGGTACTGAGCATGCATATGAGCATCCCGCTCCAATGTGCTCTCCTGGAGGATCTCGTGCTGCCAGCGATTGTGCACTAGAGGTATCAATCGTCCATGAAGGACCCACTCCTATCAACCATCAATCTCTACTAGAACCTCAATAAAATTCACCCCATTGTTGACGTTCATCTCTCAATGGTCGATAATGTGAGAAGTGTCGTGCACGTATCTCTTCAGTTGGGATACGTGGAAGACGTCATGCACCCAGTGCAACTGAGGTGGAAGAGTTAAGAAGTTTGCCACCTATCCAACTCTGTTGAGGACATAAAAAGGTTCGATGAATCTCGGACATATCTTGTTGCCTTGGCCAAATCTCCATAGACCTCATCGAGGTGATACCCATATAAATATGTGGTCAACATCCTAGAACTCCAGAGGTCTCTAACTCTTGTCGGCATACGACTTATGTCTGCTCTATGTAGTCTTTTTCCACTCCAAGATGATCTGAACCATCTTTTTGGTAGCATGTACCATCACTAGTCCCACTAGTACTGACTCCCCTGGGTCAGTCCAGCACAATGGTGATCTGTAAGGCCTCCTATACAGTACCTCAAAACGTGTCATCCCAATGGTGGAGTGATAATTGTTGTTGTATGAAAACTCCACCAAAGGTAAGTGATCATAAAAGCTATGACCAAAGTCAAGGACAAAAGCATGCATCATGTCCTCGAGGGTCTGAATGGTCTACTCAGGCTGACCATCCATCTAAGGATTGAAGGCGGTGCTCAAACAAAGCTATGTCCCGAAATCCTCCTACAACACCTTCCAAAGCTGGGAGGTAAAACATGCATCACTATCAGAGATAATTGTCGAGGGTACTCCATGTAATTGTACAATCTCATGCACATAGAGTCTTCCAAAGGTATCTACTTAACCCTACTCTCTGATTGGAAAGAAGTGGGCCGACTTCATGAGTCGGTTGACGATCACCCAAATCGAGTCGTGTCCCCTGGAAGTACGTGGAATTCCTGTCATGATGTCCATGGATATCTCATCCTACTACCACTCTGGGACCTCCAAGGGGTAAACCAAGCCTACTGGTACCTACTGCTCTGCCTTCACTAGATGAAATGCAAGGAACTAAGTGACATACTCTGCTACTACTTTCTTCATTCCCGACCACCAGTGTTATTGTCGGAGATCCTGGTATATCTTCAACACTCTTGGATGTACAACTAGAGGGGATGTGTGGAACTCCCTCAACACTTCCTCTTGATTTGATATTAGTACCATGGTATGTTCTCTAAAGAGTATGATGTGCTTCTCACCTTCAGAAAATCCATCAGGTGCATGCCCTATGAATATCTATGAACATCGAACCTCACAGCCAGCGTCCCCACTTTGTGCCTCACAGACTTGCTAATGAAGTGGGGGAGTGACTATAAGATACTGTAGAATCTTTTCCCCATATCTATCCACAAAGGATATCTATAAAGCAGCCAGCTGCTCCGTCGCCTCACCTAGAAGCTGTATACAAGACCTCCTGCTGAGTGCATTTGCAACAACGTTCCCCTTCCCAGGAGTATAGACTATCTCAAAGTAAATGTCCTAGAAGAACTCAAATCAACTTCACTGTCTCAGATTCTGGTCCTTCTGAGAGAAGATATACCTGAGACTCTTGTGATCAGATTACATGGTAAAACACTCACCCATAAGATAGTGTCACAACATCTTCAAGGAGAAGACCACTACTATTAACTCCAGGTCATGGGTAGCGTAGTTATGCTCGTGTTATCTCAGTAGTCGAGAACCATATGTGATCACTAGTCTCTCCGGCATCAGAACACATCTAAGCCTGGTCCCTGATGCGTCACATTTAACTATGTACCCTACACCATCCTTTAGAAGCCTCAAGATGGGGGCACTAGTCAGCCTCTTCCTCATCTCCTAAAAACTCTGCTGGTATCTCTCCGACCATGTGAAGGTTTTCCCCTTCTTCGTCAAGGTTGATAGTGTTTCTGCAACTCTAGACAAGTCTGGAACAAACCTCTAGTAGTATCCAGCCAAACCTAGGATACTTAGTACCTCCGTCACACTCCTCGGTGGATCCTAAGAAAGTATCGCCTCAAATATTGCGGGATCCACTGCAACTCCAGCCTCCGATATGACATGCCCCAGAAATTGAACCTCTCGGATCCAAATCTAGAACTTCGAGAGATTACTATAAATTTGGTTCTCTCTAAGTGTATCAAGTACTACCTTAAAATGATAGGAATTCCCATCCTCAGTAGTCGAGTAGATCAGAATTTCATCGATGAAGACCACTACGAAGTGATCAAAGTAAGGTTGAATGTTCATGTTCATGAGTCCCACGAACACTGATGCAACATTACCCACACTGAATGGTATAAATATGAACTCGTAATGGCCGTAATGACACCTGAAGGTCATATTCTACACATACTTGTCTTGTAGTCTAAGCTAGTGATAGCCTGATCTACGTTTTATCTTCGAGAACCACCGTGCTCCCTTCAGCTGATCAAAGATGTCGTAAATCCTCAGGAGTGGGTACTTGTTCTTCACAGTCACCTAGTTCAGGCACTGATACTCAACAAAAATCCTCAATCACCCTTCTTCCTTCTTAATGAACAGAATCAGAGCTGACCAAGGAGTAATTCTAGGACGAATGAATCTGTTCCCCTGCAAGTCCTCCAGCTGTACCAATAGCACACGAAGCTCTGCGGGAGCCATCCAATATGCTGGTGTAGATATTAGTGTCATCCCAGGGTACAAGTCAATGTAAAAGTCCACCTCTCTGTGATGAGGTAGACCCGAAACATCATCAGGGAAAACATCCACATACTGGTCCACAACTATAGGATAGCTCTGACTCTCCACATCAATAGCTCCGAGGGTTAGGCTAGCCAACTTATGATTAATCGGTTTCACCCTCCTCCGGGTAATTCCATCCTGTGCTGCAAAGGATCCCCTCTATCTGGTGAAGGTAAACCTGGTCCCATCCATGAGGACACACCACACCTTGCACCTAATAATGTCAATATGAGCATAGACTGTAGATAACCATTCAATACCCATGATGATGTCAAAAGGCCTCAACGCCGCTACTTAAAGATCCTAGTCTAAGCTCTCACAACCTAGAGTAATATCACACTGCCGAAACTAGTGCGTAATTGTCGAATCCACTCCCACAGGAGTCTCTAGCCGCAAGGATCGAGGCAACGACTCCACCAGAATCTCCAAGCTCCGAATGAGGGAAGTGGAAATAAAATAAAGATTGGAACTTGTGTCTATAAGTACTGCACCTATGGTTGAGTAGACACAGATCCTACCTTCTATCATCTCTATAGCGTAGTGATCGTAGGCATCGGCTTCCAGGAGCTGAGCTCTCCCATGTCCACTTGCTACAAGCGGTCGGGGAGGACCTCCTCGTTGTGGTGGTGGTGGTAACATCTCAAATTGTCTCCCACCACCAGATGCATGGAAAACTCCCCTGCCACATCAGCCTTCTCCCTACAGACCTCCTTGGTCGAACCTCTGTCTCTGTCTGGGCGGTCCCTCAACCATTTGATGATCATCCGTACGGCGGGTTGGACCATCACAAGCCATGTTACCTTTCCCTATGCATGCTTAACACTCCCCGCTCTTGTTATCAGTGGCTCTGCCTCGGGTTCCCCACACAACCAATCCTGACTCATGCAGTTGTCCACCTATAGTTCTGGTCCTCTTGGACCACTGCAACATCTTTCTTCTTCCAGTTGCATAATACTCTGCTACATGATGACTGGTAGTGGGTCTCTCTACTGGTGACTACTCGGAAAGAAAACTATCCACTAATAAGGCTCTCTCTGACACCCCCGCCTGCGTCGGGATGGTGAGTGAGATCATCGAAGCCCAGATCTCCTCTCTCAGCCCCTGCTCAAAGGTATGGGCCCTGATGAAAGGATCTTTCACCATATCGGTGGAGTAACGTGAGAGGTCAGTGAACCTCATTGAGTACTAAGCCACAGTCATACTTCCCTACTGTAGGTGAAGAAGCTCATGTATGCGTACTGCATGAAGAGTTACTAGAACAAACTCTGCCTAAAATAGGCTCTCGAAGTCTGCCCAAAGAAGCGTCACCTCATCATGAACCTAGAATATCATGCTCCACCATCTACCTGACAATACCTGTAGAAGTCTGGTTGCAAGAATCTCTATGAGATCAGCTGGTGTCCCTACGGGTTGGAAGACTGTCACCATAGCCTCCAGCCAATCCTCATCCGCCTGCGTGTCCATCTTTCCCCTGAACCTATGTGGAATCTGGCATTAGAACTCATGCAACACGCTTAAGAGGCATTCACCGTCTGCTACTGAAGATGATTGCATCAGTGGCCCAGTGCGGAATGGTAGCGTTGGTGCCTATCCTAGTGCCTCTACTGGAAAAGGGCCCTCCACCGAGGCCTCATCGCTTGATGTTCTATTAGTGTATACAACTCTCGGAACTCTAGCTGGCTATCTTCGTGGAGGCATCTTAATAAGAAATTGGTGCACCATGGTCAAAAAGTTATACCTAGTTAGAGGAAAGTTATACCTAGTGAGATGACTCAAAATATCACAAAGAAAACATTTGAAAACACACACGCAATCAGTGTTTTCGTGCACTGAGTTGGAAATCAGAAGTCAGGGTCCGGGTGTATGGATACGTCGGTCTCTGCACCATCACTGGACTACCTGAACAGAAATCCGTACTCATTACCCTTAAAAATATTTCTTGAAAAAAACGATTAGGGCTCTACTTCTGTGGTAGAACTGACTCCTCTAATACCAATTTGTCATGACCCGTCCCCCGGGGCCCGTGTCGTGACTACCCCAAGCCCGCCCTCCATAGGCCAGGGGCTGGAGACTAGCACCGAAGGTGTATTCCCAAAAACTGGGAAGTCATTTCCTTTATAACCTACGAGCAAACATAACCAAGCACACTACAAGATAGGAACAAAAGTAAACTGATCTATAAAGAAAGTGAGTATAGTAAGTAAAAGGTGCCCGAATACAAGCCCAACTGGAAAGTTCAAGTACAACTATTATACAATACAACTAAAGGAAAGGGAAAGTTGTCTACTGGGCTATCCTTCGAGGTTTCTACCTAAAGGGAATGTACAGATCACCTTCTAAGCTCTCCACATCCACCTGTCTCCTCTGCGTACCGACACGCCTTATGGTCCACCTCCAGGTAACATGCAGTCCTTGTACTCTCAACCTCAGTTAGCATTGTTTTTTGTATGCATCCAACACAAAATGGTGCGGGCGTAGCCCGTGCAGGGGTTAGTATGACGATACTCAGTAGGGACCCTGAGACCCTCTAGGTCTCACAAAATCCTACAAGGATAGAACACAAAGATTGAAATCAACAGAAAATATTACATAGGTATATTCCTATACATATACCTTAGATATCAAGCAATCCATCTCCATCATGAGGAAACAGAGAGGTTCTGACTTAGCTCACACCAAGATTTATTCTAGGGGTAGTGTGAAGTAACATTCCCAATCACAATGTCGAACACCTAAGCTAGTGGATCACTCCCCCTCTATCGAGTACAGTGGGCCTGATGAATCACACAAAGGCGCTTCCCCCAAACCATGGACTGCTGAAGCACTCCTCCTGTCAGATACCGTGGGTCAGCCGTGTCACCAAGGCGCTCCCCATCGTGGGTCTTCCACGTAACACAGAGGCGCTCCCCATCATGGCTTGATGAGGTACTCTTCATGTCATGTACAGTGGGTTTACTGCATCACCAAGGTGCTCCCCAACATGGGTCTGCTGGGTCACCAAGGTGCTCCACACTGGGCCTGTCGAGTCACTCCGAGTATTAACGGTCAGCAGTTATCAAGTCTCAGCCAGCCACTGGGTTCCCGCACTATGTTCGCTTGTCTCCGGAAGGATCCGCTCAAAACAATTTCTGGTCAATACTCCAAGTGCCATGAAGTTCCACGAAGAAGTGTCTCAAAGGTCTTCCACGTCATAGGGGTCTCAACATAAGAGACGGCGCGTCAATTGGACGCGCAGTCTGTGAGTTATTAGTCTTTTAGTCCATGGGGCCCGGTTGGATTTCTGCTCGATCCAACATAACTATTCATCATCTTAATTCAAAACACTGTGGGGTATCACTCAAAGGGATAGACTCTCTCCAATGTTCCCAACCCCAAGTACGGTTCATCAAACGGACGTCTGGTGCCAACGTTATTTCCAAAAAAAGTAATTGGGTTGTAATAGGCTCGGGTCTGGTCCGGCCCGACCCACAGGTCCATGAGGGTGTCACGAGGGTGGCTCTTCCGCGGGGTACCGCGAGGGCATGGACTAGTTGTGGGCACCATGAGGGCACAAATTGGCCACAAGAGAGCGGTCTGGCCGTAGATACCACGAGGGTGCAGACCATCCACAAGGGCACAGACAGGTCGTGTGGGTGGGAGAGGCCCGAACTAGAAGTGAGGGCACGGACCGGTCGCGAGGGCGCAAACCAGCCGCGAGGGCGGAAGACCGGTGGCGAGGGAGTGGATGAGCCTCGAGGGCGTCGGACCGGCCGTAAGGGCGCAGATAGGCTACGAGAATGCGGACTGGCTGCGAGGGCGTGGACCAGCCGCAGGTCGGCGGACCAGCCGCAGGTCGGCAGTCCGATGGCAGGTTGGAGGACCAATCGTGGGGCGGCGGTCCAGCCGTGAGAGGGTTGTCTGGCGGCGGCGGCTCGACGGACGGCGGCTACGTCTCAACGGTGGGATACCGCGATGGCGGAGCCGTGGGGTGGTTTCGTTGCACCTTCACCTTCGTTGCGTTCAACAACACAAATCATCACAAGATTTGCAGAGGGGTCGGGCCGTTTTTTTTTTGGCCAGTACCCTCCACATTATGGTGGTCTCAAATGGTTCAACATAAATAAGAATGAAGAAAATCAAATCGTATCCTCCCATAATGATTGTTCCCTACCAGGAAAATAAATCATCCGCATTCTTTGTTTTAAAAATGGGATGAACATGGGAATATAATCACACACAAATTAAACCCCTACCTCATGTTTTTTATTGATGTTTGCATGAGAAGAAAGTACAGACGTCGATTCTTCATAGATGAAGATGTCCCACATCAGAAGAAGTCCTGATGAAGAAGGACAAAGTCAAGGTCGGCGTTCTTCGTTGGCTGATCGTTCTTCATTGGAGAGATTTTCTCCCAAATCTCCTTCCTTTGGAAAACAACTAATTTCCCCCAACCCACCAAAAACAACTAATTTCCAATGTAATAAAATATGTTGGAAAATTTCAAATTGGAACATTTAATTAATCGAGATGGATTAATTAATTGAAGGGGGGGTTGGCATAATTTAATGTGGTGTGTTGGCATAATTTAATGTGGAGGAAGCTCAAGAGGCTCCTCCACATCAATAAGGGAGTTGAGAATTTTCTCCCTCATTAAGAGGGTAGTTCAAGAGTTTTTGGCCTATTGGTGGTCCCCAACACCATATCCTCTCATGGAAGGTTAGTTTCAGGTGGTCCCCGCCAACATAACCTCTCATGGTAGGTTAAGGTTTGGTGGTCCCGACTACCAACTTCTACATGGAGTGGTTACAAATAATAAAATAAAATTAAGTGTGTTTTATTTTATTTTATTATTTCCACGAAAAACCCAAAAAACTAACTTTCACCCTGGATCAAGAGTCGTCAAGGTGAAAGTCTTCTTAAGTGAATATAGGCATTGTGAGATCAATAGTTCTCTTGGATTTCAATTCCGAGCACCGATTCAAAAGTTAGAAAAACCCGCTAGCACCTTTAATAAACGTACTTGAAAAAAAGTTCAGAAATTTATTTCGGGCACTACAGGATTCAGAATCACACGCTTTCAATTTTCTCGGACTCATAAAATTACTTTTTATTAAAAAAATTAAATTTAAATTCCGGGTCTTTACAAACACAATTATCATTTTTTGGTTTTTGAAATTGTTTTATCAATAATCAATAAACTCCAATTAAACATCATAAAATAAATTAGATCCACTCAATTGGAATACATGTAAATCTATTTTTATATTTTTTTCATTATGAGCCCCTCCCCCCTCATATATTTTTTCCAATATAAAAAGATTGATGTATGTTTGTTTTTTAAATCATATTTACCATTTTGAAAAAAAATCCAAAAATTCTAGATTCACTACATAGTTATAATTTTATATATTATCTTCATATTTTTCCCTAATAAAGTGATTATATTATTTCAACTTCTTTATGAAAGTTATAATAGTCCATGAAGGCCGCATTTTTTTTATATAGTGTATACATGTCTCATATATCCTATTCAATTCCCTGAATTTTAGTAAAAATAAATAATGAATTAGGGATTGAATATGGACCTCTTAATTACTCAATAAAAAAATAAATCATGAGAGTTTTATCTCAACCAAGACTTCTCATTCCTTCCTAACTTAACATATTAAGAATACATGAAAATCCTTTTTTTACTTTAATATATTTTAACAAATTTGTTATCCATTTTTAACATCAAATTCATAATTGGGTGATGAAGTTATCATCACATTAGTTATTTATTCATATTCATTATCCCCTGCATTCATTATCTTCAACATCAATATTTCATTAATTGTAATTATGGTAATATGGTCTTTCATATCATGTTATATTTAATATCATCTCTCACAAATAATTTATTTCATTTTTATGTAGACTCTTTTACAAAACCTCTCACGTACCTCACCATTATCATGTGAGGCCACTGATGTTATTAATATTTTCATTACTTATTATATTCCCCCTTTACTTATTTTATATGAAATGTGCTTAATTTGTGTGAAATATTAATGTTTTAATATTAAGTATAATATTTGAGCATTTTTAGAAGTAGTCAAATTGAGTCAGTTTAATGTTTTAATTATAAATATCACTATACTGATCCAAATTGTGTGGTTCTTGTTTTGTAGGATTCCCCTTTCAATATACAACATTTCATTAGAAGGAACCATGAGCCAATTCTGCCATTTGAAGGGTCATATGGTCCTCACAAACAAGACCAAAGAATCTGTGAACAAACTGGACCATCCATGAAGATTGATTTACTGGGTTCAATCGAGAAGTCCAAAGACCTTCAATCTCCACCATAATTTGGGGGACACTACATTGCATCTTGGATAAAAATTTCATGGCCCAAATCCAAGTACAAGGGGCCCAAATAAACCTTTGAAGTCCAGCCCACCATTCTGGCCGAGAATTAAAATCAGTATAGTATGCATGACATATCTCCTGATGTAAGCATCCAATCGAGCTGAGATTTTGCAGTGTGAAAGAGGAGATATAGGCGGCCGACTTTGTTGAAGAAGTCATTCGAATTTGAAGGCATCTTCCTGTTCAAAAATCCATTCACATTTTGGCCATCGAAAAAGAATGGATAGAAATGGACAGTTTACCTTTGTTTAATCAACCGGCCATAACTTTGGCTCCAATTGTCCAAATACCTCCAAATTTTTAGAGTAGTCGGCCAACATTATTTTCTACAACTTTGAAGAAGGATGTATTTGAAGATTCGGCTGTCTGTATAGCTCAATTGGCGAAGCAAGTGGAGGGACAGATTGGGAATGCAAACAGTCCACTCCTTGGGCTATAAATACTCTCCCCTTCTCTCCTTGAGAGGGGTTGGCATTTCAGAAGAGAGGAGATCACATTGGCACGACCAAAGCTTTTCCAAAGGCTTGGGAGGACCTGCCATACTCAAGTTTTCACTTGAGAGACCTTTCCTCCTCTCTTTCTTTTCACTTACTTTTGAGTTCTTCATTTTTGTAATCTTGTAATTCTCTTTCTTTGTAATTCTGTTTTAATGCAAGTTACTTCTTCAATATCTCTTATTCTCTTCCACCTTCTGTATTTTAATATTAATGTTCTTAAAATAGTTTAAATTCAGTTCAATCCCCTTCCCTTCTTAAGCTTCCTCATTCAATCGAAATTCCATTTTTGATTCTTAAATTATTTCGTGTGTGTGTTCGGCATACTACTCTTATCTTGTCCCTTTCTTTTTCTTCTCTTTATAATTCATCACCATAAACATATATTACCAGATTATTAAACATCCAAATGGCTGAGTAAATCTCTCATTGGGGTGAGTTATAATTTGGGGATGTTAATTGATTGAGAGTTTTGCTCGATGAGTATTCTTTAAATTAATATTGTGTATGTTAAACTTAATATGTCATGGATTAATGATATGTTTTGTTTAACAAGTGGTTTCCATGGATTATTGGAACCATAAATACACTACCATACATAAGTTTTGATTGAGATTAGAACCCTAAGTTAAGTTAAGGCTTGGATTAAAGCCTTCACACTTAGGAATTCCAATCAACGTCAACTTATGACATGGGTGTTAATTTAATGCAATACAAAGTAAGGCTCAAGGATATCACATGCTTAACTCCCCAATGATGAACTCACCCCAATCTTTATCAATTTGGTAAATCAAACATCATCCATAAATCATTTCAATTAAGCTCTGCAAACAAACCCCCCTAATCAAAATACAATCAACTAAAAACAATCGACTATTACGAAGTACCATCACCGAGGATTCGACCCGAGTGCTGCTATACACATTAGCAGAGCACCAGAACTTTGAACAGTCGATAGGCGACAATCGGCCGTGCGTTTCAAATGGCGCCGTTGCCGGGGATGGTGCTTTAAGTAGTCATTAGTTTCTGGTTATTGTAAAAAAAAACACAAAAAAATACAAAAGTTTAAAAAAATTGAAAAAAAAAACACAAAGAAAAACCCGTCTTCCTCTTAAAAATCATAAATTGAAAAAAATTCAAAGAAAAACCCGTCTTCCTCTTTCTTCCAAAATCTCTCTGAATGCCCCGTAGCCTTCCAAACAATCCCTCGGATTTGTTTGACCCTGAAATTGATAGAACTCTTCGTTGAATTAGGAGGACCATTAGGGATAACCAAATCACCCAAGAACCAATCATTGCCCTACCAATTGAATTAGATATGGCCAATCCTAGGGAACAAACATTGAAAGAACTTGCTGCCCCTGATATGAATTACCAACCTCTTGGTATTCAATATCCAAACATAGAGGCTGACTTCGAACTCAAGTCGGGTTTGATTCATCTTCTCCCTCATTTTCACGGGCTAGCCGGTGAGGATCCTCATCTTCACCTCAAAGAGTTCCAAGTGGTCTGCTCAACCATGAAACCTCAAGGGGTTTCTGAAGAACAAATCAAGCTTAGAGCTTTCCCCTTTTCCCTAGCAGATTCTGCCAAGTCTTGGCTCTACTACCTCCCACCTGGTTCCATAAACTCATGGGTTGACATGAAGAGACTTTTCCTTGAGAAGTTCTTTCCCGCTTCCCGAACAGCTTCTATCCGAAAGGAAATAAGCGGCATCCGTCAATTCCCTAATGAATCACTCCATGAGTATTGGGAGAGGTTCAAAAAGCTTGTGGCAACTTGTCCACACCATCAAATCCCTGACCAACTCCTGATCCAATACTTCTATGAGGGGTTATTGGCTATGGAGCGAACTCTCATTGATGCCGCAAGTGGCGGTGCTCTTGTTGACAAAACTCCTGCAGCTGCACGAGAACTCATAAGCAACATGGCTGCAAACACGCAGCAATTCCATACTCGAGCACATGCTCAAGTGAAACAAGCCCAAGATAATCAATCCATAGAGCCCAACAAGATGACTGAGTGGATGAGTGAACTTACAGGTCTTGTGCGTCAACTAGCGGTGGCTACCAAAGCCCCAACCTCATCTTCTCCACAGTCACTATTCCCTGGACCTATCAAGAATTGTGGAATCTGCAACTCTCCATCTCATCTGACTGACACATGTCCACAACTTCAAGATGATCCATCTGATTCATCTAGTCCAATGGAGCTCAATGCGGCATATGCTCAGCGAAACTTCAACCCTCAACAATCAGGTCAGTTTGTTAGAAACTTCAACCAACCCCACTCTGAGCCCTTCTCTTCTACCTTTAACCCACCTCTGAGGTATGGTAATCTCATTTCTCATCCTCTTCAATTCCCTCCTCAAAACCCAAACCAATTCCAATATGGTCAAGGTGTTGGTAACTTCCAACAACCTTACCCTTTTGTCCCTCAACCCCAAAGGAACAATCCTCCTCCTGGATTCCACTATCCTAACGAGCCTTCCCAATTCCCCACCCAATACAATCGCTTTCCCAAGAACCAAAATCAAGGCCAACCCAATTTGGGACAAGCCTCTTCTTCTAAACAACCATGGGAAAGTGCTGTAGAGGATCTTGCTTCCTTCACCCGTTCTAGCCTAAAGAACATTGAAACCCAAATAGGTCAACTTGCATCCCACCTTAGCCAGCAACAACCATCCAATTCATCCCAACTCCCAGCTCAACCATTACCCAACCCCAAGGGTAATGTAAGTGCAATTGCACTTAGATCAGGAAAGCAACTTGCTATGCCTCAAGATAAATCCTCAAACCCCCCTTTCGATGTTGATCTAGAAAATGAAAAGAACAAAAAGCTGGAAAAGGAACTTGAATCCACTCCTTCACCTTCTTCCATTCCACTTAGGAACCCGATTCCTTTTCCTCAAGCCATCTCCAAGCCTAAGAAGTCCTTTGAACCTGATCCTGAAATGCTTGACATGTTTAGACGTGTTGAAGTGAACATCCCCCTATTAGATGCCATCAAACAAATCCCTAAGTATGCCATGTTTCTTAAGGAATTGTGCACCCATAAGAGGCAACTTAGGAACATTGAAAATGTTTCAACTCAACAGTCCATTCCCATGAAGTGCAAAGATCCAGGGACCTTCACGGTTCCATGTCAAATAGGGAGTTCCAACTTTGATGATGCACTCATAGACCTAGGAGCCTCAATAAATGTCATGCCCAAATCCATTTTCTCCAACCTTGGTCTAGGTCCCTTGCACCCAACGGGTATTGTCATTCAATTAGCCAATCGAAGCACTGCCAGTCCTGAGGGGATAATTGAGGATGTTCTTGTTCGGGTCAATGATCTTATCTTCCCAGCTGATTTCTATGTCCTTGACATGGAAGGTGAGACGACCTCTTCTCGATCTCCCCTAATTCTAGGAAGACCATTCCTCATGACTGCGAGAACCAAGATTGATGTCCACTCAGGCATCTTATCCATGGAATTCGGTGACCAACTGGTCAAGTTCAACATTTTCCAAGCCATGCGATATCCATCTGAGGATCACTCTGCATTCTCAATCCATGCTTTTGAGGACACTTCTAAGATTCAATCGAACCCCAATCCACCATGTTCTTCATGTTCTAATGATAAAGGATCTTGTGAAATCTGCACCATGATTAACAAAGTCATAAATGGTGAAGTTGATGTGGACCTCTCATTCATAGACTCCATCAATCTAGAGGAACTTGAAAACTCTCTTGAATCCCACATCAACTCTGATCGCTACTGCTCCACCTTGGACAGTGTTGAGGAAAATGATCCAAACCCATCTAGAATCCCTTCTCCTACTCCTAACTTGTCTAGCTCTCCAATCAAGGCTGAAACTGATCTAAAACCACTTCCTTCACACCTCAAGTATGAATTCCTTTTCCATGATCCCTCCTACCCTGTCATTATCTCTGCTTCACTTTCTGAAACTGAGGAGTCCCAACTTGTTCAAGTGTTAGAGGAAAACAAAAATGCCTTAGGTTGGACCCTAGAGGATATTCCAGGAATCAACCCTGCCCTTTGCATGCATCACATCCATCTGGAGGAATCATCCAAACCAATTAGGCAACCTCAAAGAAGACTCAATCCACTCATACTTGAGGTAGTTAGGGAAGAGATTACCAAGCTTCTTCAAGCTGGTATTATCTACCCAATTTCTGATAGTGAATGGGTTAGTCCAATTCAAGTCGTTCCTAAGAAGGGCGGGATAACAGTTGTCACAAATGAACATGGAGAAGTGGTCACAACTCGAGTGAAAAACAAATGGCGTGTGTGCATCGATTATCACAAATTGAATGCTGAAACACGAAAAGATCACTACCCACTTCCTTTCCTTGACCAAATGCTTGAGAGATTGGCCGGAAAGTCACACTATTGCTTTCTTGATGGTTACACCGGCTACTTCCAAATTCCAATCGCACCTCAAGACCAAGAAAAGACCACATTCACTTGCCCCTTTGGAACCTATGCCTATAGGCGAATGCCTTTTGGCCTTTGTAATGCTCCTGCAACATTCCAGCGGTGTATGATGAGTATTTTTTCTGAATTCATTGAGAATTGCATGGAGGTCTTCATGGATGACTTTACCATTTATGGCGAGTCATTTGAATCTTGCTTACATTCACTCTCTTTGGTCCTTCAAAAGTGTGTCAAGTGCAACCTTGTGCTGAATTTTGAAAAATGTCACTTCATGGTTTCAAATGGGATTGTTCTAGGGCACATAATTTCTCAAGAGGGTATCCAAGTTGATCCAGCCAAAATTGAGGTGATCCAATCACTTCCTGAACCCAAATCAGTTCGAGACATTCGGTCCTTCCTTGGTCATGCCGGTTTCTATCGGCGATTCATTCAGAACTTCAGCAAGATTTCCCTCCCACTCACTCGTTTACTTCAAAATGATGTCACATTCAATTTTGATGAGGCTTGCAAGAGAGCCTTCATTGAACTCAAATCTGCTCTCACATCTGCTCCAATAATCCAACCCCCAGATTGGTCCTTACCATTTGAATTGATGTGTGATGCTTCTGATAGGGCCATTGGGGCTGTTCTTGGTCAAAGAAGAGAAAACATTCCTCATGTCATCTTTTATGCCTCAAAAACATTGGATGAAACTCAATCACACTACACTGTGACTGAAAAAGAACTTTTAGCTGTGGTTTTTGCCTTGGATAAATTCCGGCCCTATCTCTTAGGTGCCAAAATCATCATCTTCACGGACCACTCAGCATTAAAGTTCTTACTTAAGAAAAGTGATTCCAAACCAAGGCTAATAAGATGGATTTTAATGCTCCAAGAGTTTGACCTTGTGATAAAAGATAAACCTGGAAAAGAAAACCCTGTGGCTGATCACCTGAGTAGAATTTCTAATTCTTCTCATTCTGAAATAATTGATCCTGAATTTCCAACTGAACACCTCTCATCTCTTACTCCAAAGTTACCATGGTATGCCCCAATTGTCAGTTACTTGGTTTCTGGTGTTTTCCCTGAATATTTTTCAAAAGAACAAAAAGAAAAGATGAAAAGTGATTCAAAGAATTATTTTTGGGAAGATAATAAACTTTGGAAAACTGGGGCTGACATGGTAATTAGGAGATGTGTTGATGAAACTGAACAATCCTCCATCTTGGAATTCTGCCACTCAATGCCTGGAGGTGGCCACTTTGGACCACAAAGGACTTCTCGAAAGGTCCTAGATTCTGGATTCTTTTGGCCTTCACTCTTCAAGGACTCACACGAGTTCTGTCAATCATGTCCCACTTGCCAAAAGTTTGGCACAATTTCTAAAAGAAACGAAATGCCTCAAAAGCCATTAATCTTCTGTGAGATTTTTGATGTTTGGGGCATCGATTTCATGGGACCTTTTCCCCATTCCAATGGATTATCCTACATTCTCCTTGCTGTCGACTATGTTTCTAGGTGGGTCGAGGCCAAACCCACTAGGAAAGACGATGCTCAGACTGTGAGTGAGTTCCTCAAAACCCATATCTTCCATCGATTCGGAACACCACGTGCTTTGATAAGTGACTTAGGAACTCATTTCTGTAATAGAACCATGGAGTCACTTTTGAAAAAGAATGGGGTTGTACATAAAACATCCACTGCATATCACCCTCAAACAAATGGAATGGCTGAACTTTCTAATAGAGAAGTGAAAAGAGTGATTGAAAGAATTGTTAAGCCCACAAGAAAAGACTGGCCCGATAGACTTGGTGAAGCACTTTGGGCCTATCGAACAGCCTATAAGACACCCATTGGGATGTCTCCATTTAGGCTAGTCTTTGGTAAAGCCTGTCATTTACCAGTTGAAATCCAACATAAGTCATTTTGGGCTGTCAAAACATGTAATTTTGATTGTGAAAAATCTGGTGAAGAAAGATTGTTGCAGTTGACTGAATTGGAGGAGCTTCGACTCGATTCATATGAGAACTCCATTCTCTACAAAGAAAAGGCAAAGTCACTCCATGACAAGCACATTCTTCGAAAGGTATTTCATGAAGGTGAAAAGGTAATGCTCTTCAATTCTCGATTTCGACTTCACCCAGGTAAGCTCAATTCTCGTTGGGATGGACCTTTTATTATTACTAATGTTTACCCATTTGGTGCAGTGCAAGTCGAAGACCCTTCTTCAAAAAGAACATTCACGGTAAATGGACATCGGTTAACGCATCACCATGAGAGGCCATTCACTTCAGGTTCCACATCGACTTCCATTGACCCACCACTAGATGGAAATGGCGACCCACCAAATCCAAACCAGGGGGCACCTCTTTCCCTTTAACTCTCTCTCTATCTCTTCCTCTCTCTACCTCTTTCTTCTTCTTCCTCTCTCTTTCGTTTTGTTACCACTTTATTCATCAAACCCTTTCTTTTTATCTTTCTTGTGTGGGTGTGTATTTTTTTAAAAAAAAAAACCTTAAAAACTAAACAAAAAACAAAAAAACACAATTACTTAAAAAAATTACAAAAAAAGAGTCATGCTTACTCACCATCTAGTTTTGAAATTTTGTCCAACCATTTTGGGGAGTCAAAAGGCTTGTTTTAAACTCAAATATATTGAATTTTTATCTCAAACTTGGGTAAACAATTTTGTGTCAATAACAAACATTTTGAATGAACAATTTTTGGTGGAAAATGATTCTCCCCTACCGTGAGGAATAACATTAGCCTTCATGCCAAGGTCATCTATGGCCATCTTTTTCATTGTGTGTCTTCACCACTGATTGTGAGTCTTGCGTTTGTGGACCTTCGAGCTGAATTTCCATCTTTTGTGTGCATTAATATGATAGAGGCATTTTCTAAGCCACATGAGAATCAGAATAGCCAAATAGCATCCCGTTACCCTTACATTGATCCTACTTTTGAAAGCCCCTTTGAGCCTATGAAACCCTTTCTTTTGATAGCCACATTACAAGCCTAATACCTTGTCCCACCCAACATCTTCATGGATTTTCATTGTACAATTTATTGAAATTTAAGTGTGGGGGGAATGGACTTCATTTTTGGGCGTCCTTTCATTGATTTTCAATGTGTCATCATATGCTTGAGGGCAAGCTTCCATTCAAGTGTGGGGGAGAGGTTGTAATTCTGTGAGCTTTGGGTTGTATATGTGTAATTGTCATTTGTACAAAAGTCATTGAAAAGTGTTCAAAAAAAAAAAAAAAATTAAATTATAAAAAAAATGAAAAATAAAAAAAAAAGAAAAAAAAGAACACTTGACTCATCTTGTATTGTGTCATTATTGGAAGTCTTCCATGTTGTACATATTCCATCATCTCACCCTATTCCATTTTCTATCTCCATCACTTTTCATTCATCACACATTCATGCCCTTGTAAATATGTGTTTCTATTTCCTTTCAATTCAAATTTCAAAAAAAATGTGCATTGATTTTTCCATGTTGGTGTTTTTAACCCCTCTTTTCCTTTGGACATTATATACCTACCGTCCCATAGCCACTGAAAAACCCCTTAAAAGTCCTCTTGATTCTTGTACACATTAGATTTGGGAATGGAAGCTGAGAGCTCTTACAAACTCTTGATTTTCACTTTTTGTTGGTGAATGAGTGAACCTCCTAAAATACATTTTTATCATCTTGAGAGGAGTAAGTTTTGAGTGCCTACATTTTCCAATTCAAACCTTGAACATGAAAAAATGAATTGTTTATGATGCATTATTGTGAACCAAATTTGTGATGGAATTCAATATGGATGAGTGAAATATTCTAAACCTCCCCTGATTGGAGAAAACAAAATTTTAATATTTGTTGGTGAGTGAAAATGATTTTGTCATGTTTTTATATTTGTTGCACATGAGGACACGCGCAAATCTAAGTGTGGGGGAGTTGATGTTATTAATATTTTCATTACTTATTATATTCCCCCTTTACTTATTTTATATGAAATGTGCTTAATTTGTGTGAAATATTAATGTTTTAATATTAAGTATAATATTTGAGCATTTTTAGAAGTAGTCAAATTGAGTCAGTTTAATGTTTTAATTATAAATATCACTATACTGATCCAAATTGTGTGGTTCTTGTTTTGTAGGATTCCCCTTTCAATATAAAACATTTCATTAGAAGGAACCATGAGCCAATTCTGCCATTTGAAGGGTCATATGGTCCTCACAAACAAGACCAAAGAATCTGTGAACAAACTGGACCATCCATGAAGATTGATTTACTGGGTTCAATCGAGAAGTCCAAAGACCTTCAATCTCCACCATAATTTGGGGGACACTACATTGCATCTTGGATAAAAATTTCATGGCCCAAATCCAAGTACAAGGGGCCCAAATAAACCTTTGAAGTCCAGCCCACCATTCTGGCCGAGAATTAAAATCAGTATAGTATTCATGACATATCTCCTGATGTAAGCATCCAATCGAGCTGAGATTTTGCAGTGTGAAAGAGGAGATATAGGCGGCCGACTTTGTTGAAGAAGTCATTCGAATTTGAAGGCATCTTCCTGTTCAAAAATCCATTCACATTTTGGCCATCGAAAAAGAATGGATAGAAATGGACAGTTTACCTTTGTTTAATCAACCGGCCATAACTTTGGCTCCAATTGTCCAAATACCTCCAAATTTTTAGATTAGTCGGCCAACATTATTTTCTACAACTTTGAAGAAGGATGTATTTGAAGATTCGGCTGTCTGTATAGCTCAATTGGCGAAGCAAGTGGAGGGACAGATTGGGAATGCAAACAGTCCACTCCTTGGGCTATAAATACTCTCCCCTTCTCTCCTTGAGAGGGGTTGGCATTTCAGAAGAGAGGAGATCACATTGGCACGACCAAAGCTTTTCCAAAGGCTTGGGAGGACCTGCCATACTCAAGTTTTCACTTGAGAGACCTTTCCTCCTCTCTTTCTTTTCACTTACTTTTGAGTTCTTCATTTTTGTAATCTTGTAATTCTCTTTCTTTGTAATTCTGTTTTAATGCAAGTTACTTCTTCAATATCTCTTATTCTCTTCCACCTTCTGTATTTTAATATTAATGTTCTTAAAATAGTTTAAATTCAGTTCAATCCCCTTCCCTTCTTAAGCTTCCTCATTCAATCGAAATTCCATTTTTGATTCTTAAATTATTTCGTGTGTGTGTTCGGCATACTACTCTTATCTTGTCCCTTTCTTTTTCTTCTCTTTATAATTCATCACCATAAACATATATTACCAGATTATTAAACATCCAAATGGCTGAGTAAATCTCTCATTGGGGTGAGTTATAATTTGGGGATGTTAATTGATTGAGAGTTTTGCTCGATGAGTATTCTTTAAATTAATATTGTGTATGTTAAACTTAATATGTCATGGATTAATGATATGTTTTGTTTAACAAGTGGTTTCCATGGATTATTGGAACCATAAATACACTACCATACATAAGTTTTGATTGAGATTAGAACCCTAAGTTAAGTTAAGGCTTGGATTAAAGCCTTCACACTTAGGAATTCCAATCAACGTCAACTTATGACATGGGTGTTAATTTAATGCAATACAAAGTAAGGCTCAAGGATATCACATGCTTAACTCCCCAATGATGAACTCACCCCAATCTTTATCAATTTGGTAAATCAAACATCATCCATAAATCATTTCAATTAAGCTCTGCAAACAAACCCCCCTAATCAAAATACAATCAACTAAAAACAATCGACTATTACGAAGTACCATCACCGAGGATTCGACCCGAGTGCTGCTATACACATTAGCAGAGCACCAGAACTTTGAACGGTCGATAGGCGACAATCGGCCGTGCGTTTCAGCCACATGTGTCCTTTTAGAGTTATTAATAATTTTTAATAATCTTTTTTCATATCCACATCTAATGGGTCTACTCAAACTACTTGGAACTCCTTCTGGTCATGCTTTGTGTATTTTGATGTCTCACATTCTGTCCGGTAAGTCTATCCAAATTATGATTTTTCACTTCTTATTAACTGAATATACTACCCTTTCATGAAATTGGGATCCTCTCGTAGAATATTAATCCAATATTTCTCTGCTAAATAACCAAAATAATCCCATAAACATCAGAGTTATTCTAAATAACCAAATTTTATTTTGTTTTATAGTTTGGATGATGTTTCTAATCATAGATTTCATTTCTTAATAATCATTCCTCATATGATCACCATACATCACTCTTGAGTCATGCCTCTTCCATATCAAGGAAATGTTATACTAGTTGGAGTAGGTTGTGTGTCTATATAATCAACCAAAACCAATGAACATAAATATTACACCTTGAAAAATCATTGTAGAAAACCTATTTTGTTTTCCTTATTCAATAAAAAACTATTTTTAACAGGGATTTTAATCCATTTGAAATATTTATCTTATTATATTATATAGGATAGGTCTTTTCACTTGTCTTTTCTAAAAGATTTATTCTTGTTCTTAAAATATAAACAGTGAACAATTCCATATTTATACATGGGCTTGTTTTATTAACAATTTATCTCCCTATTGGGAATCATTAACATATAATTTTGAGAAGAAATATATTTTGACTCAATAAACCTATTTATGTAATTTATTATTTCTATTAAGTAATTATGAGCATCAAGTAATAGTGTGTATTTCCTAGTTATCTCTTCTTTTTTCCTAGTATATTTTTCTTCATGATCTCTCAATATTTTATATCACACATCTGTCTTCAATTTATATTTATTAATATCATCAATGTATGTTAAATTTTTCTATACGAAATCATCGATTCTAACTAATATAATTTTATTTTCATTAATCATTTTTCAATTTTTATTCTTGACATATGTATGTTACTCAATGAAAGATTCCAAATTTTCATTCATCATGTACCCTAGTTAGGTTCCTTTTTCTCTATTATCATTTTTTGATGTATCAAACCATCTCTCAACATGGGATATATAGTTCACATAATTATATGACTAACTTTAGTATGATGAGTCAATTTTTTCTTTATTTATTATAAAATTATTCATAGTCTTTTGAGAATAATTTTTCTTAATCTTACAATTTTTCTAATTCATTGAAATGTCATACTTCCCATTTTATGAAGATTAATTAATATTATTATTTTGATAATTAAGGGAAAAAATTAATTTCATTACAATTGCATCACCTTGGTGGTTTCACTCCATTTATTTTTTTTATTGCATTTTTTAAATTCATTCGATAAAGAGAAATGATATTATTTATTTATTACTAATATTCAGATTCAATTTATTCTACAACATTTTCATATTTATAATTATTATTTATTACAGATTTAATGGATAACATATCTTTTGTTATCTTTATAATTTTTTATATCTTTTACATTTCATTATAAATTATTATATTTTGAAACACATATATGAGATCCATTTTTTCCCAATATTACTCTTATTTTTATTAATAATTATCCCCTAATTAATCTATAAACCATGACATTAATTTATTATTGTAAATTTTATAAATCCAAAATATATTTCATAAATGATGTAAAACGTAGTTTATTTTATTAATATATTTTTAAAAAAACTTATAATCCATTATTTTATTTTGGATTTTCTCATTATATTTTTAATATAATTTTATTTGTTTCAATCAATTTTGTATTGAATGAAAAAAGATAAAACATGATTTTTGTTATTTTTTAAGGATACATTAAAGATATGAAAACTATAAAATGGTATACAATGTATCTATCAATCGTTGACATGCATATGTGTTATGAATCCCCACTTTTGATATCATAAAACCTGACATACGTATCATTCTAAAACTGTATGTGTCATTTTAATAGTTTATAGGGAAATATATTATGTGTAATCTTACCATTTTCATTATTTTTAATGACAACTAACCCGAGGTGTTTAAAATCATAACACAAAAAATGGAAAACTAAGAAAACAATTCCACTAGTTCTACCTAATCACGATAAGCTCAAATAACATATCTATATATATACTATATAATTATGTGGGAGTAAATATTCATGGGTGGAAATTTATGTAACTATAATATTTTATATGTTTAGCTTTAGAAACCATGACCCACAAAACTATAGATATATAATTTTTCCAAGAAATTATAACCTTGAAGATATCGATACTAAAATTAATATGAGGGACAAGAATATGAGGGATATAAATATATCCCCTCTCTTGTTTTTTAATGGATTGAACCTTGGATTTTATCCTGGGATTGATATAGAAATTTTTTTATATGATTTTATGTATATCAATATTATTTCATTATATTTATTATTCACATTTGTGTGTTATGTTTTCCTTCTCTTCTACCTTCAATCATATTTATCCCACTATGATTTCATGGTCTTTGTAAATATATTATACATAATTATTGGATAACCCATGGATCACTCATTAGAAAAAAACCAGTGAACTATAGTCCTGAAACTAGGTTTTACATTGTTGATTTTATTCTAAGGATTCCGGGTGACTGAAGGGATTTTTAATGATTATATCCTAGGAATCGTTATTTTACATTTCCTTTTACATTGTTGAAATAATTTACACTCCAAAATGTGGTATCACCTATGTGAGATTTGGATTAACGGTTCAGGATACAGATGGAATCATTATTGTGACCTATTTGAGTTTCTAGCGTGATGTTCACATAGATAATTCCCTAAGAATGATATACCATCCAACATTTTAGTTAGTGAATATAAGTATAATTTATTTGGATATATATATATAATATGATATATATATATATATAGCTCTTAAACATTGAGGGATCACTATTTTGAACACAGTATTGTATCCATTCTTACTTTTTGTCCATTCCATTATATATTGAATGAATCCAACTCCATCCCACTATCTCTATGAAATATTTAAATCTCAACATACAAACATAAAGTGTCAGTATAGTGAATCATCCTGACCCCGCTCTTTGAGAGGAAACCATATTTAATCACTAGGCTATATTCTGTGTTTTATAATATATATTGAATGTAATTAACATAACAGCTGTTGAATAACAATTTTTTCAGGGATTGGGGATGAGATTTCTATAATTTTAACGCATATATAAGTAGTGTTTCATATTTTATTTTGTTATTATATGGTTATTTTTTTTATTTATATTATTTATTTCTTTATTTATTCCCTTACATGAAAATTGGATAATCATAAAAGGGAGGCCCCACCACAATAATTTATCAATAACTTCATTCATATATCAACGAGGTAACTAAACCATATATGAGTTCATGAAATATTACGAAACCAAATTTTTTAATTATAGTCCATATATCTTCCTATGGGATCATGAGGAAAATGGAATTCCTAGAAATAATTTTTATGGACCTATGATATAATGTAATATAAAGGATAAGCAATAACACATTCATCATGAAGAATACTAAAAAAATTCGCATTCCCCCAAGCTATCCGAGTGAATAAGAATAAACACTAGAGGATATTTATTCTTAACATTATATCTCTCAACAGTTGGTGACACGTTTGAATGTGGAATAGTATAAACTAGAAGAATTGAATGTTATCATGGATATGATGGATACCTCCCTACAAACACTTCTTATGAAAGGACATCATAAAGAAGAGGATCATGACGTTACAAAAGAAGACCAACCTTAGGTTAATTACAAGATATTATTAACAATAACAGTGTAATAATCACTTGAAAACCCTCTACCATGTCACATTTCTATGTTATATCTTGAACCCTCAATATATAATAACTTCTTTCATATGAATAATTAAATGGAAATCACTTATCTATGGACCCTAGTATTTTTAACCTCTCAGGTTCATTAAAAATTGTTCCCATTTTTTTTAATGATGCAATATCAACACTACTAAAGTATTCATTAGAATAAGGAAAAAATGAGATGAAGGTATTTGAGGATAATTTAATGTATACATTGCCCTCTCTGATTGAATCCAATCAAATGGCCCTCATTATGGATATAGAGATCATAGATGAGCCACCCAAGATAGTATATATCTATTTATATACACATTCCTTTTACAATTAACTACATAAATTTTTTTATAACTCCTCATACCCAAAATATATCTATTATGATGAGCTAATGTTTTCCCTATACCATGATAATAAGCCTTAGGGATCCATCATAAAAGAGAAAATGGAGCTGAATTTGAAAAAGAGGATTCCTACTATTAATTAAATGAAAATTGTGAGTAATTATATGATATTATGCATAAATCAACTCTAGAAGAAATTAAAATTTAATTTAAAATAGTGGATGGAAAATATAGAAACCCCATCACACACACTATTTTGATGAAAAATGTTTACAAATATCATAGAATTGAAAACAATAGTCAACCAAAGAAGAAGTATAATAACAATAAGAATTATCGACACCTATGAGGAATCCTCTAACATCTAAACATATCAATTATTGAAAATTAAAAGTGGATACATCAAATAAACCATTTGCCTCTTTCCATCTTTTCCAACCCTTCTTTTTCTTTTTTGACTATTTAGGGTTGAGAAAACATTACAATATTCATAGGGTTATCCAAAACTATTTTCCGTAGATAGAAAGTTTTAAAAATGAAATGCAGTTATTATATTAATGAAATGAAACCAACCATCGGATTGGTGTTAATAATTAGATCTATCCATTAAGAGCAGTCAAAACCTATTACCCACATGTGGGTTTCATCATGGTTTCCTTTTTCTTTAATTGATTTACTATTTCCAATGAAACATATTATGGAAAATATATTTATATATGTTTACCAAAGATTATAGATCATATGAGACTAGATGAAGGAAATATACAAATCAATGTGGGAGTTCTTAACATAGAATGATTGTAATAATAAACACTCGGCTATTTCTATCCTTATATAATTTTTTATTCATTTCCACCCTTCTGAATGTTTGATAAATTTTAATTAGAATGTATGAAAAATTGTAGGGGTCTCGAATCTATTTAGGAGTTGTTTGAGACATATTTCAGATTATTTTGAATGAATTTTAGGATTTATATTTTGAATATTTAAATTATTTCTACGTATATTTTTCTAATTAAATGTTTAGTGTGTTTTTAGGCTTGGAAATTTAGTTTCAAAGATGTCATTCCTAATATATATAAATATAATAGTTTTTTGAATATCATGAATTATGAAATTGTAGAAATGTAATTATTTTTTATTGAATGATTCCACTATTTTCAGGGTAAAAACTTTTTGAACTAAGAAAATGAGGTTGATTAAAAAATATTTTTAACTATAATTAAAATTATAACATAATGAAACTATATTGTTGAATACATACCTAAGTAAAGTATCCTCTATGAAAAATAAATTATAAGGGAACAATCTTAAAAAATATTAATACATTTCCATTATAACTAGAGTAAAATCATTAATTTTGATAATAAAATGAAATTATTATATTGTTATGCATTGTGTTCATGAAAAATTAAGTCCATTTTTCATTCAATGATTTTTATTCATAAAACATATCTTAAAAGAAATTAATAAATTTTTTATTATTAAAAATGAATTAAATTAGACAAGGTGGATATTGAAACAAAATAAATAAAGTAGGTCCTAACTCTTAAAAAAATTGGGATGTATCAAGGAATTGAAAAATGAAACATGGGTACACATAAGCTAAAGGAGATTGAAAACTAAAATTTCCCCTTATAAATTTCTTAATTACTTAATAAATCCATCTATGAACCTATGGAGAATAATGATAAAGATTAATATGGTAATATAATCTTATGAATGATCAATGTGTAATATAATATATATTTTTTGATATCTCACCATGTAGGCTGTATCACATGTGTCATTAATATATATATTGTTATTTTTTATTTGAATTAAATAAATTAACATCCTGATAAAAATAATATGTCCGTGAAATTAGTTCAAATGTTCTGTTACAATCCAAAGGAAAGATATATCAACTTGTATTATCTTTAAATGGATAAATCCTTTATTTATTTACTCAATAGTCTCATATCAAATGTTATGAACCCAATGTATCCTACATTATTAAGATTATTTCATCACGGATGTCAAAAACACAAACAACTACAAAACTCAAGATATGAATTAAACATATCCTCAAGAATGAAGAGTCATATATAGTTATTTCTATATGAATATACCATGAAATGTAATTCATTTAGAATCCAAATGGTCAATTCAGTTCTTATAACCACCTCTCTTATTGATTTACAAGGTAGAATATTATTGGAAGATTCACATATGTCATATGGTCCCCCAACCACTAATATGTAGAATCATTCTCTTCCATCCATATGATTTATTTTGTCCATATAACATTTATTTAAGATTATAATCATACCATTTCAAGATTCTCATCATAGAAGGAAACTACTATGACTTTTTAAAATACTTTTTTTGGAACATTGTGACCTTAAATCATATGAAGAAAAACATTCAACATAGGGTAATATATTTATTATTACTCAAAATCCATTACTATACTAGTTATAAAAATTATATAGTATTTTGTTCTAGGGAATCAAAATCAATATACTTCAACAATAACTAGAGATGAATATTGACGACATACAATCTGCATTCTCCCTCATAATGTTCATGATGCTGCTAAGATAAGGCTTTAGAACATTGTTCTTTCTCATTAAACTGTATAGAAACTATTGTTACAAAAACTATGACCATTGGAAAAAAATAACCCAAGAGGAAATACATAAATAATATTTTATTTTACAATTATATGAATAAGGATCCTTGGCTAGGTCCTCTACAGTAGTATTATCACCATGTAATATGATAAATTATCTACTGTGAGGAACCATATCATTATCTTGGATAAAGATTCATATCGACAATACTTCATTTACTATACCAAAATCCATAGTTTACTCAAAATATAATAAATAATCATCTATATCTAGATGAATTGAACTATTATCATGCATTATTCCTCAATTTAGATATAAGACATATCCTAACTATGATTTTAGAAAATTCTAGTCTATCTAGAAATTATTATTTTTATACAACCTAATGAATAACTCTTCCTTACCTCCATAAACCAGGAACCTATCTTAATGATAAATTATATTATCATGTATATCCTTGAGATATATCCAATACATTTCTCCCATGTATTATTTATATCTTCTAATAATTCTTAGGAAATAATTGGCATCATTTTTGGTACATAACCTAGAACACATGATTAAACATATCATAAAATCATAAGGTGTTCTATGAATCTCCCATCTCATATTATATTTGAGCACACAATTTCTAAAACATTGTTATACAATGGGTTAAAATAACTAATTACTTCAGATATTATTCCACATTAAATTGTTTTAGTATCTACTAAATATATAATCCATAATTTTTTTCATTAATCATATTATATCCCTCCCGAATGATCATGATCCCTAGAATGTGAGATACATCACCAATTTATTGTTGGAGTTAGTGCACAGGAACCAATATTTGGTGAATTTTGATAACCTACATTCACATAATTGATATTAATAACCTCCTTATAATATCATGATTTTTCATTTATGTTACATAGTATATAATAATATCCTATGATTATATGTCTCACTAAACTGTCATTTTAGTTCCATGTAATGATGAGAACCCAAAGGTGCCAATGCAGTGTTCTTAAATATATATTCTATAGACAGATGAAATAATTTGGTTGGAAAATATTACTTAGGATATCAGGGGTGGAGAGTCATAAGACATTGAGGCACCTTCTCTTTGTGTACAACCCTGGTAATATCTAGTGTGGGATATTATAAAAATTAGACCAACAAATAGTTATTATATATTATTATGTCATTATATGTTCTTTTCTACAGATAGGCGTATTTGTACCTATACATTAAAATTAATTTTTATTAGTGTTATAAGTCACGTATATTGAAGTATTGATGAAAATTCTAATAACATATGTTCTCGTTGAGGTAGGATATGTTGGTTATGTCATAAGTAATACTTCATTAATAAATAATGTAAGATAAGATGTTTAACTTATTTATTTTAATAGAATATTATATCATAGTTCCTCTAAATTAAATGATATATCATAAATAAATTCATTTCTATGGTGTTCTACAGGCATGTTGAATTTCTAGAAAGTCATAGAAAGTGACATCGAGAACATAAGATTTTGGCCCCATGATAAAAACATCTTGATTATAGAAATCATGTTAAAATAATTATAATAAATAAGAATCATAGTTATGTGGTATTATTTCATTTCAACATTTAGTTCTTCCTCTATGGGTTCTTTGGTGTTTTTATGATACTTGTAATTGCATGAAAATCTAATGTAGTAACATTATATTCGATATTACGTTTGACTAACAACACCAAGAAAATAAAGGATTGTAATATCGAGATAATTTAGGATATATTTAATATTTAAAATAAATTCAATATAATTTATATATTTCAATTCACGTGAAACCGAGTTATCATACCTCACTTGTAACAGTGATTTTTTTCAATGGCTTGCGTTACATGCAAGACCGAGTTTTACAAAGCGATAATATATAATTGAAAATTATTATATAATATAAATAGATATAACCTAGTTGTTAAATTATAGGTTATTAATAGGATAAACTATCTTAGGATAATATATTTTTGAAACAAAAATAAAATAAATTCATTGGCTATAATCAATTAGAAATTAATATCAGAAACAATTAAATATAAAGGAATGTTTTTATAGAAATCTATTTTACTACCCACAATGTATTTTTATCCTAAAAAATTTCATAATTAGTGAATGATATTAATGATATATAGATGTTTTATATTGAATGTAATATTTTTTTGAAGTTATCCAATACATTATATAGGCATAAGGTAAGAATAAACCCAATTGTATGCTTAAAAACCAATCTGTTATTAGGTCACTTTTACCTCTATTTAATGGACTGCCAATTTAAAATCCAATTTTTCAAACCATTATAAATATTTTATGTAAAAATGAACTTATTATTTAAAATAAAAACATAAAAATTAGTATAGTGTAATTTATGGGTATTTTTCTATGAAATTGCATTTTTTTAATTAATAACGAAAAAAATTATAATTTTTAATTCAAAAATACATTTTCTACAAATTTATTTTTATTTTTAAATTATTCATTTAATAGGTTTTGAATTTTAATGGGAATACTTTTTTAAAATTAATTTAATTTAGGTAATTATAATCAATTTCACTTTGAAATTGGATATAAAAAATTATCAAACTTTTAAGCATTATTACATTAAATACTGATAATATCATCTCGTCTGTAATGTTATTTTAAATTAATTTTCACCACTTGAGTGATTGGAATTTGGAAAAATGTATTCCATATTTAGAATCCTCATAATTTATAATTTCTAATAAGGTCAAATTATTTTTTGACCGAAAATATTATTGGAAGTAATTAAAATTATTTTCAATGATTAAGGTTAAATTAAGTTTAATAATGGACTAAACCATAAACATAGTAAAAAAAATGACCTATAAACATGTACTAAACTGGTTATATTTCCATATTTGGACACTATAATATCTATTCTCAAATTTCAACAATTATTGGATCAAATTTAATTGGGAAAACATGTTTGACATTACCTATTCCAAAATTTACAAGATTATCACTCCTCCTCCGCTATAAAAAGTAATTGAAGCCTCCCACATATTCACACATCTCAAGAAACGTTTTATCAAAACATATCTGAAAACATATCTTCTAAACACCATACCCTCAACGCAGAATCCTCACCTTGGTCATAAATCCATCCAATGAAGCCCTTTGGTTCAAAACAATTGGAGTTACCTAATCAAGAGGTATCATCTTTCCTAAATATCATTAGTTTTAATCCATTTTTTTATAATTTACATTATACATATTCCATGATTGTATAAAAAAAAGTATGCTAAATATCCTATTATGATTTTATGTTATGTTCTGACCTGTACTTACACACACTTCCATCTAATGGGTAATGAACATAGGGTTCTTATGTAAGTTGAAATACTGCCTCAAGAGGTGAACTTCTTCATTTTTCCTTTACAACCAATCATGGTGGACATTATGATGGAAAATATGTTCATATATTATGTAAATTAATACATATATATATATATAATTTTTTCATATTTATTTAATTATTCTCTAACACATACCTATGTACATTCAATTTTATGAATATGTGATTACATCGTTTTATGGAAGTGTGGACTATCTCCCCCTCAAAGTGATATGAATCATTCCCACTATTTCTGGGTTTGATTCCCTCAACATTAAATTGATTATTCATATGTTTTTTATTGATTTCCTCAATTTTTCCTATAAATATTATGCTTTTCCCCCAAGTACGTATCCCTACATTCTGTTAATGTTCTCTTACTTAGATACGTGGTTATATGTTATTACATGTGACCTTTTTTACTTCTCATTGTCTATTTTCAAGATGATTTTTTAAAAAACCTTATCTAAATATGGGATTTAAATATAAGATATATCAAAAAATATATTACCATGATCATGTTTAAATTATGAGGACACATTTTAATTAAGGTGGGGAGAATGTAATGCCCTAAAAATATAATGTAGGATCCCTGTATTTGATTGTATGTATGATAAGAAAAAACAAGCGCCTAAAGGAATATAATATACCATGAATTTATAATATATTTAATATTTTAAATAAATAAATTTTTTAATATCTTTATATTCACACAACATTGAGTTAACTTACATCACACACGACAATAATTTTCTTTTATGGCTTGCATTATATGCAAGACCATGTTTTAATAAGAAATATTATTAATTAATATAACAACATATAATATACACACTAAATTAACAGATATTAATATTCTTAACTAACTTATCAAAATATATGGCTTACGTTAATATAATATGAATTCATTGGTTTCAATAAATAATAAGTGAATATAAGAACCAATTAAATATAATGTGATAGTTTTTATTGAAAAAATATTTTTATACCCACAAAGATATTTCAAATTATTAATTTAAATAAACTAGAGAATGATATTGATGAAATATATATTTTATATATTAATTTTAAGAAAATTTGTATTCATCCAATAGATTTAATATGAATAAGGTAAAAATAAACCCATTTCTATGCATATTAACTTATATTATTATGAAGGTATGTTTACGGCCATTTAAGGATGAAACTTTTTAAAATATAGTTTTTAGAAACTTTATAAATATTATATATCAAAATAAAATAAATATTTTAAACAGTAACATAATACTATATTAGGGGTAATTTTGGGTATTTTTCTCAGATGTTTCATTTTTTTAATGAATTGAGAAATTAATATTGAATTTTAATTTAAAACTAATTTTTATTATAATTTATTTATAAGTGTATATTATAGTTTTAATTT
Source organism: Viscum album (assembly GCA_963277665.1). NCBI lineage: Eukaryota > Viridiplantae > Streptophyta > Magnoliopsida > Santalales > Viscaceae > Viscum > Viscum album. The sequence continues at coordinate 1,062,201,499 of OY728133.1, forward strand.
GTATTAAAGTTTGAATAAGTCATTTTTATTATTATTTTTATTTAAATAAATTTAACATTGAAATTTTATATGAAAACATTACAATCTTTTGAATTTTTTACATTAAAAACATAAATTGGCTACACATATGAGGGATTAAATTTAAATTTATTTTTGTCACTTCTATTATTGGAACAAGGAAAAATGGATTCCATATTTTTTATAATAAGAATTTATAATTTCTAATAATTCTAACATTTGTTTTTACCAAAATTATAATTCAATTTTGTTAAAATTTATTAAAATCATTAATGTGAAATTAAGCTAAAATAGGGGACTAAACATTAAACTTAATGGAAAAAATTACATATAAACTTATCCCAAATGCATTATATAGAAATATATTGACCATATCATCTCATTTATCTACATTGGAATATTATTGGAGCCAATTTAAATGAAAAAAATGTTATAATTCTGTTTTTCCAGATTTTTTGAACAGTGTCACACCTCCTCCACTTGAAAAATTCACTTAATACTCCAACTTCCTCAAACCTATAAATCCAATATCAAACCCTATAGATTTTGACAAATATATCCTTAAAATACCTCCACTAATATTTTAAGACTCACCTTGGTCATAAATCCATCCAATGAATGCATTTGTTTCAATCCAAAATGAGTTTCCAGATGAAGAGGAAACATCCTTCCTTAAGATCTTCAGTTTTATTTATTTTTTCAAAACATTAAATTAAAATTATTTAATTAATATATAATAAAACCAGTATAATTAATATTATAATATATTTTATTCTAAAATTATGATGTTAACATACACAAACTTCTATCTAATGGGAAAAAACATATAGTTCTTTTGTACAGTTAAATATCACCTCACAAAGAGAAGTTGTTTGTTTTTCATTTACCACCATTAATGGTGGAAATTATTATGGTAAAATGTTTATATATTATATATATGATATTTATATGTATTTATAATTATTTAATTTTTTTATAACATATAACATTATTCTTTCTATTTTATCTAAACATTGTAACATCGTTTTAGGTAGTGTGGACAACCGCCCCATCAAAACAATGTGTCTCGTTTACACAATACATTAAACAAATAAAGGATGGTTCTAATAAAAATATGTCATATATATTACAAGAATATGATATTTGAATTGTAATATAAATATATATCATTTATATTTTAATCTTTTAATATAGAAAATAATTGAAAGTAACATTCATGCTTACATACAGCCTTTAGTCACTATGAATGGTGTGTTCTATATCTTAGATCCAAATATTATAGATTATTATAAATACATTTATATATATATATATATAATATTAAAATAAAAACATTTTTTAAATTCACTAGATGATTAAACCATTTTCTAAAAAATAATAACAACAAGTAACATGTTAAAACTTACTCGAAATACAAGGAAATTAACTCCAGAAATAGTGAAAATAATGAACGGGTTTTATCAAATGGAAAGAAATAAATTATTATAAGATAATATATAATATTATAAATATGAATATGGTTTTTTAAAAAGTTATTAACACTCTTAAAACCCTTATGCAATTATTTAATGTATCTTCACCAAAAAAAGAAACACATGGTAAGGTATTCTCATCTCAGTTTTTACAACTACAAGATAAATGTCATATTAACCACTTACATATTTTATGTGCTGTATCTAATACCACTTTTGATAGATTATATAAATAATATTTATATATTTATTGTATTTAAATTTTTCATTTATTTTTATTCCTTCATGAGTCTTCTCATTAAAAATGTTTCACTGTGGAATGGGAATCTTTGGAATATTTAAGGATTATGTTCCTCAAGAATAATTTTAATGATATTTAATTTAAATTTGAGTAAATTATATAAAAATTGTTTAATAAACGCTTTAATTTCATTCATTTATGGTTATTCATGACCATTTTCAAGTATTAGTGCCATTTTTCTACTTTTTTGCTTTCAAAATATTTTAGAAAATGTTTTTTAAGAAAATGTTAGATAATTTCTCACTTTAGTTAGAGAACCTATTTTCTTCTAAAACCCATGTTTTCTAAATATTTTTTCCAAAAAAAATTTCAACCGCAATGAAATTATTTATTATATGAAATGTTTAACATTTCTTTTAATAAAGTCTTTCAAAATAATCTTCCTGTTGCTTTCCAAACATGTTGTTTTTATACCATTTTTACTGTTAAAATGGAAGGTTATTTTTAAATCGTACAACATGTAAGAATTTACCAACCATCATTTCGCTAACGATTCCTTTTTATTTTAAATGGTAAATTTTCAAATAAAAATCAAAATTATTTTTCAATTACATTTTTTTTCAAATTAAATTTAATAAAAATGATATTTTTATAAAGAATGTTTTTATAATATATTTTAATAATATTTATATACTTAAATGACAACAACACTTTATTTTTACTCTTATTGAGATATATTTTTCTGATACAATTGTTATTAGTCCACTATATTTTTAATGATTGATTTTCCCAATTAATGTATTTACATTAACTTCCATGATTACTTTTATCCCCATTTATATATTCAATTTCTTATGATCATTTTTCAATGAATTTACCCTAAATTTACATATAATTTTCATGTATATGATTATTTTATGATCCATATAAAATTTTTCCTACGGTATTTACATTAAAATTTATTTTATTATTTGAGAAAATGTTTATGAATCCATACCCTTTTTTCAATATGTATATTTTATAATACATACTGTTTATTCGATAGGAGGAATGGTATGGACCAAAAAGACATGGCAAGTGACATTTATGTATTCCCTACAAGTTTTAAACCGATTGATGAAATCACCTTGACACATGATAAATTTCAAGAGAATAAATTACTTAGTGAAAAACACTTTGATTTTGTTTACTAGAAGAATATATGGGTTTTTACCAATAGATTTACACAATTTAGAGGATAGATATTGATATTAGTGGTTTTTATGTGACATAGAAATGAAATCCAATAAGTAATCATTTCCTCTGTTTGGATTTTGTTATTATTCATCCATGATATTTTTTATTGATATATCTATGGATTCATTTGATTCTCAGTTCATTAATTTAAAGGCATGGGTTTATGTTTTGCAACTTTCCATATTTATTTTTCCTTACCAAGTTTTTTTAATTTCTTATTCATCAAGCTATTAACATTCCATATTATTTATGCACTTCCTTCTCAGATTGTTGATTACATGATATGTGTGTTCAGTTATTTATCATGACATAATTATTATTCTCATTGATTCAATATCACATTTATTATACATTTCCATTACCGAGAAATTGTCCTTACCATTATTATTTTTCATTCCCCAGGAATCGAATATGTATAATAAGAAATATTTTCTTACATACTCTAGGTATAATAATGTTATCCTAGAAATAAAACAAATGTTGTAATTAGGTAATTCTTTTGTAATACACGTCTCATGTATGTATATCTTTTACCAAGACTACTAAACTCTTCAATCCATCAATATTTGATTCTTATTAATCATTATAATGTAATGGTAGTTTTCATGAGCTCTGGTATTTCTTAGGTTGGGTTGCTACAATTCTATCCTTGTACATTAATCTGGTTCACCTAATGCCACTACGAAATATGCCTATATGGTCACAAAGTAAGTGAATTCAAAATCTCAAGTAAATAATATATTATTATTTATTATTTAATAAGTTAAATAAATATTATTCCCCCATGTGGTTTAATAATAATTTGTTTTTCCCTGATCACGTGTATTTTTAACTAGTTATTCGACATAATATAATGTGAGTGGAGTATTTAAATATTTTTTAGAGAATAGATTGTTTATTAATTTATCGATGAATAATGTAGTGGTATTTAGTTATTAAATAAATAAGAATAATTCATTGCCAAATAAATATTGCGGGTAAGGGGGGTAAAGAGTTTCTAGGTCACATTATAAATAATATATATTGATTTTTATTTTACTAATTAATATTTAAATTTTTTTCTTGGGTTTTGGAACATTCCAATAAATAATATTTTAATTATTATTATAAAAATGGTGTTCTACAATGATTATATAAATAATAAAAAATACTTTTCGAATTTATTTCTAATTGTAGAGGTATATAAACCCAGTTGTTCAATTTATCAAGAGATCTAATTCATTTTTTTCACAACAAAATCAAATAATCCCCTTGATGCCCAAGAGAGATCCTATCTCCTAGAACAATCCCATGAACGGAGGGTGATATTCCTCCGAATTCCATTATCGAGTCTCATGAGATCAATTAGAATCATATGGAATTGATTCTCATTCCAGTCAAAGGCGAATGACACAAATGATAGGATCCACTATGCTTGAAACATGAGATTCTTATGGCGATGTTTATATTTTTGTGGAATACATGCGGATCATTACTAGAGAAAATCTAATCTTTATTCCTACTAGGAAAAATGGTATGACATATATCTATTTTCAGATTGATCCAAGAAGAAATAAATTCACACTAAGTAATTATTTTATTGATTAAATTAATTATAAATTATATATGATGATCATGCACTTTGGCTATAGCATTTTTGAACTGTCATTTTTATTTAATTTAATTACATTGATCACAAAATTCCATGTCATTTAATTCTTGAATTAATCATTGATCCTGACAAAACCAAAATATTGGAAAATTCCATTTTACACATCTAGTATTCTCTAAATGTACTTGTTTTATAAGTGATAGTTAATAATTAATTATAATTATTTAATTTTCATTGTTGGATTTTGGAATTTATTTTTAGTTTTCAATTATTGTATAATCTTTCATTAAACTAAATTATTATATAATCGTTCCTACTTATTGTTTCTCATAAATATTGTTAAATATATTAATTCTATGAGTTAAATTTATTCAAAGCTCTCATCTGGATGTGCCTAATACTTTGGGTGGATAACACAAGTTTACACGGCATATAACCCAAAGGTAGACACCATGTACTAGTGTTCAGTGAAATAATAATTAATTCATAATTAATTAATGTTGTGTGAATTTATTGTATGCGGTGAATTTAATTATAAAACACATGTTGACATGGATGGTAAAACGTGTGGTCAACCAGATTACACATCGTATTACATTCATACATAGAAATTAGTGCTTTATTCACCGATGTTAAATGTATCTTCATATATATTCAACATGACTGGTGGTCATGTATCTCGAAGACCATATTCTTTATAGCCAATATGCACATAAAGTACTCCAAAATATTCTATGTCTTGGTTAAAAAATGAGTCTCTAGCATGTTCCACCTATAGATAGTGAAAATAATGTATATGATTAAATTTCACAAAATTTAAATGATTTAAAATTAATTTATTGTATTTTTGAAAACCCTTTTCAACATGTACTTTTGTGATTTCATTATGTTGATATGACATTCCATGTGACTGTTTTTTTCTACGTATAAATGATTAATTAATTTCTTCTCAATGTTAGTATCTACATCTCATATATAAGTTCTATTAAATTTAATACTCTACAAGAATTAAATAATTACATGCTATATAAAAATAAAAAAAACCACGTAAACCATTTTATTATAATTTTTATAGTAAACTTTATAATATTATGTGATATGTTTTTTATGAGACATGTCGTAAGAGTAAACAATATATTTTTAAAATACATTCTCTGTGTTTTGGAAGGGTGCTCACTATGTTTCCTGGTAATTTTTTTTAAATAGTAAAATTTAAATAAATTAATTTTATTTGATTAAGATTATGATGGATGATAATAATAATTTAATTTTTATAACAATTAATACAAAATAATTTTTTAATTAAAAATATAATTAATTAGTTGGATTGTGATTTATAATAAATAATAACTACTATAATTGAATGTTAATTTTATTAAATTGGTAATTCATTTCATTGAAGTGGATGATCCAGATCCTATACCAGACCATTTCATGTCATTGGTTTCATTTAATTTATTATTAAATTAAATTATTTTCAGTTGTGTCATCTCTCATCTCATTTTGTAAGGGGATGTTTACCCATGGTTTCTTTTAGCTACACCCTTATCCAATTTTTTATTCTCATCTCCTTCATGTGAGTAAATATTATACATAATGGATAGAGCTCCAAAACTACTTGTGGTGGATCAATTTTAGAGATGAGGTGATACAAATCCAAGAGAGATACATAGGTGGACATATGGAAAGCTACAATATAAAGCTGAATTGAATCAAGTTATTTTACACCTAGGTTTGTGGTAAATTATAATCCACTAGAAAAACTAACCATTAGTAAAAGTTCATCAACATACCACCTTATTATTTTATTTATATCAAGTTACATATTTGTTTCATTATTGATATGTTGTCTTGATCACATGAATGAATTAATTAATTAACATACAACATATAACTAAATTGAATTGGATTATGCGTAAATATTATCTAAAATATGGTTATAGACTTATTTAATTGTATATAATATTAAAAAAAATGTACTAAATATAATAACATTAAATTTAGGAATAAAAGATAAAATCCAACAATTATATATTTCAATTCATTGTTAAATTCCACTTCTTTAACTAAAGTTGAAACATAGTTCAAAGTGCCCCTCCATCCAAATTTGGGGTGTTATCAATTATTGAGGAATTATAACATGAACCTTTGGATTTAATTAACATATTTCTAATCAAGTATTGACTTCCAATGTAGGAATTAGTGTAACTAAGAGGCAATGATTGATGATATCCAATTAAAGGATTTCTGGAATGGGGAGTCTACTCAACAAATCAAGGAATTGTGAGTTAATGAAATTTTAATTAGGAATCCCAAACTAGATCCTTTAAAACTACATGACCTACCAAATTTGGCTGGTGATAAGGGTAATATGGATCTTTTACACTATAATTTCCATGAAATATTATATTATGAAGTCAATGGTGAGGTCTACTGGGATTTGATTAAAAAGTGAGAGATAAATAAATATCATATTTATTTATTTATCTAAATTTTATCATATAAATCGCAAAAACATTTCTCATATTAGTTACAGAAATAGAAATAAAACAACTTAAAACATACCACTATAGTCCATACTTGATAAGGATAACCTTCTCACCCGCACAAATTTAAATGAGTGCTATGGAACTTTTGTGTTATCCTACGCAACGAAAGGAAATTGTATGTGTTGGAAGAACCTATTCTGGATACATCTCGTAGTAAGGGTAGTGAGGAAGATATATCTCTCTATGAGAAATATATGTATGATGTTATAGATTTTATGTGTTTCACTCTATCATAATAGAAGAATGATCATTTAAGTAATTATTAAAACAAGCGTATGTATAGCCTAATGTCTCACCTTCAGAACCATTCTCAGCAGATAGTGAGACAACAGAGATACAAGATATCAAATGCTATATTTTCAACTATTCTTGGAGAGTTTGTTTCATATGGGACTCATGTGGTCAACCATATTAGAAATATTTAATCCTTAAACATCTTATAGATTAATTTCCTCTATGACTTCCACATAGATATCACAAATTCTTCACTAACCAAGATCATCTCTATTTTCATTGATAATTATAACATGAGAAATAATGAGGAGATTCTTTTAGAACTTATTATTTTGATTCGCTAAGTTGATAAATACCTGATATGTGAAAAAACTAAAATCCTTATGGTGAATAATAAAAGGAAACAAAATAGTTGGGTACCAAGACTCATAATAAGTCAAAATATCTTTATCACCATCTTTCCAAAAAGAAGAATATCCATAGTTACGAAATTGAAAAAGAGGAAATATTTTTTCTTGGGAAAGTATGGGAACTGAAAGAGGATCTCCACCTAGAGGAAATGGGAAACTAAAGATGAATTTATTATCAACTGTAATACATTAATATATATGCATTGGGTATTATAAATATCTTTGGTAGGTCATATTTTCTTCCATATGAAGGAACCAAGGATATTATGAATTATTTCTAGATGAGATATGGATCTGTGAGAATCCAATTATATTGGGATGGATACTATAGACATTGGTGACTACCATAATTCATTTATAATTGTAATTATATTAGATTTATGATATTCTTATTATGTATCAATGGTTACCATGGAAATATTTATGTTTCATTAATTAATATATATTGTTTTATTTTCATGTTTGGAAATAAAAGTTATTTCTTTTATAAAGAAAACACATGTATTGTATGGAACATTTAAATATTATTCCTTATGCATTAAATTATGAAAATAAAATGTTATAAATAGAAAATGAATCATGTTCACATGAATCATATAATACCCTTCCTTTTAATGACCATCTTGGACTTGTAAATGATATGGTTTTGAAAAAGATCAATCAATATGGTTATTTAGACTCTTTAGAGCTAAAAACACATGAAAAATGTCATACTAATTTACAAAGAAAAAAATGATGAAACTGAAATTTGGTGCATCGGCTGGAAGGTCTATAGATCATCAAGGATTGGTTCACACAGATGTGTGTAGACCATTTCAAATAAAATTTAGAGGTGGATATTCATACACCAAAAATTTTACCAGAGAAATGAGTAGGTCTTGCTATGTTGACTTAATGAGGTATAAGTCCGAGTCCTTTAAGTAATTTGAATAATTCCTTAATTAATTAGATAATAAAAATAAAAATAATAAAAATACTTTTATATTAGATCAATTCAGTTAATATACTAACTAATAATTTACCAACCTTCTATAGGAGTTTGTGATTTTAACTCAACTCACTCCACCTTACACACCACAGTGGAATGATGTTGGTAAAAGGAGGGATTGTACCATGTTATTTATGGTATGTTAAATGAATTTTCATGTACATATTATATTTTACTTTCATATATATGTGTTACAAACTACAACATAACTATTAAACCTTGTACCATATAAATTAGAAAATGGAACCCCTTCTATTTTTGCAGTGTAATTAATACCATTTTTCACATACATGTGTATGGGCTTGTGATTAATTTTTTAGGCATTATCAAGAAAACAATTAGTACCCCCAGGCACATGGTTTCTCTTTATAGGGAATCCCAAGGAAACACAGTCATATTACCTATATTAACACTCAAATAAGAAAGTGACTATTGGAAGACAAGCCATCATTATTGAGAGGCAGAAAATACTCACATTGCATAGTGGGAGAAGTATTTACTTCAATGAAGTGGAAGCACATGATACAATAGATTTTTTAGTGGAAGAAATTCCATAGTTACCCATGGAATAAGTGGTTCTTGAAACACATATGTTGTATAGGATCACTAGAGAGGTAAGAGGACCTGAGGGATTTGGTTTTCTAGTAACCAAAGCTGGTGAATCCTTATTAGTTGATAATGATGAACCTCTATCCTATAAATAGGAAGTAGGGAGATCCAAAGTTGCAACATGGAAAGAATAAAGAAAATTTTAAATAGATTCCATGTATTAACACCATGTTTGGGTTATATTCTATGAAACAGTTAAGGTAAAGGCCATTGGGTGAAAATTGGTATTCAAGTGAAAATTTGACATTAAAGATAAATAAAATAGATTTCAATAATGGATGACGTATAAAGGTTATATAAAACATCAATTAATTGACTCTAAAGAAACATTTTCATTATTTTTAAGGTACAAATCCATCAAAAGTCTACCTCCTACCCCAACACACCATGACTATGAAATTATTTAGATGGTTATAAAAACAAATATATTTTATGGGAACCCTCGTGAATATGTCTTGATGAAAAAATTGAAGGTATTATGACTACAGGGGAATAGAAAAGGGTTTTAAAGTTGAAAAACTCCATTTCGAGATTTAAGAAAGCATCTAGGTTGTGGAACATTTGATTTGATGACCCCATAAATTAATTTTGTTTTATTAATAATGAATGTGATCCATGTGTTTACAATTGGTTTAGTGGTAATGTTTTCATTATCATATAAGTGTATGTTGATGTCATATTACAAATGAAAAGTAAAATAACAATATTATAGACTATTAGGGACTGTTTTTACAAGTGTTTCATCATTAAAAACATAGGTCAAGAAGCCTATATTCAAGGGATCATTTTCATTTGTGATAGATCCAATAGGTTTCATGGAATAAGATAAATTACATAATTTGACCATATAAAATATAGATTTAGTTTGGAACAATCCAAGAGGGGATTCATTCCAGAATCACATGGGGTATAAAAATGTTTCCTAGGCACTGATCATGTTAGTAAGATATCAATAAGATCTAATAGAATAACATCGTTCTACTATTGTGGCTATCCTTAAGATTCTAAGAAGAACAAAGAATATCTTCCTAGTTTATGGAGGAGATAAATGAGTGTTCATGAGGGGTTTTACCAATGATAGTTCTTATATAAATCAGTATAATATGAAGTTGCAGTAAGGATTTGTTTTATATCTCAATTGACCATATATAAGATAAAATATTTCAATGAATATAGTAGTCATGAATTATACATTAAACTACGCGTATATAGTGTCTATTAATGTATTCATTGGATCCATTTGGATATAAAACATTTTATTGGATCTAGATGTGGTGTATAATAGTAGAGACCAAATAACATTGTATTGTGATAATACTATATGGTGGATCGTGAAAAATTCCAAGTTCATAACAACATTTAAAGCTCATACTCTAGAAGTATCACCTAATTATATATTTTTATCAATGTTTGAAATTTATAGTATATAGTTTTCCCATATAATTAAATGTGGTAGATCCCATGACAATATTCTTAACTCATCAGAAGCATGAGTATCTTCTGATATCTAGCGGACTAATGGTTGTTAGTAGTTGGCTCTAGTGCAAGTGGGAGTATATTTGAGTTGGCTCCATAGAAGCAACTTCTATGTTTTTTATGATAAATTTTAATCATTTTTTCAATATTAATAAAATCCATTGCAAAACATGGTTGTTCTTTTGTGTGTCATAGAATCTAATGATTTCTTAAGATTAATTTTCTTATTAAAATGTCATATCAGTTCCCCACTATGATGAGAGCATTGAAGTTCAATTAAATTATTCTAAAATTATTGATCTATAGAAAGATGAAATAATTTGAAGTAAAAAAATGATTCAGGATATAAAAAGTGTGTAGAATAATAATATTTTTAAGAAACTTCTAATGGTGTATAGAATTGGTAATATAAAGTATAGGATATTTTCAGAACAATACCTGCTAGTAAGAAATCCACATTTATATGTGTCATTAGATTTTTTTTATTTGTAGACATGTGTACTGGTCCATAGACATTAATATTATTATTAATGTGTTTTAAAATTAATTTACTTTTATGTATTGATTAAATCTATGAAAATATATGTTTCCAATGAGGTGGGATATACTGGGTGCGTCAGGAGTAAAATTACATTATCGAGTAATGTGAGAAAGTATTTATCACTTAAATTAATTAATATAAATTGATATCTCTATAATTTGATAAAAATAATATGGACTAAATAAATCCATGTCCATAGTGTTCTTTAGTAATGTTCAATTTCTAGCATGTCGAGGAAAGGACATCAAGGGAATATGTTGATGTCACTTTCATACAACCTCCAGGATTTGATATATCATGGTAAAGAATTATAATACACAATAAGAATCTCTATATGGTATTATGTCATTGTAACATTAACTTATTTGTCTATGGGTGGCTTAGTGGGTTGCTATATGTTAACCTTGGACATTAGATAGCTTCACCTAATGTGACTGAGAATGAGTCCAAGATTGTCACACAATAAATATATTCAAAATCATAGTTAAATAATATATTATTGTTTTTTATTTAAAAATTTCAATAAATATTATTCGTTCATGTGGTTAAATAATTATTCATGTTTTCTTGATCATATATATTATTTCACCAGTTATTCAAGATAATTTTATGTGAGTGGAATATTAAATAAATATTTATTTTCTATTTAGGGAATATTATATATATTTATGTATTCACTAATAATTCATTAATATTATTTTTATTAAAAAATTCATTATTCAAGGCCTGTTAATTTTTTTGGTGGAATGGAGGACCAATTTTTTAAGACCCCTGAGAAATAATATATGTTGAATATTATTTGACTAAATAATATTTAATTTATTTTCTTGAGTCTAGTGTATGTCAAGAACTATTATTTTCATTAATAATAAGAATAATAATAAAATTGTTATTATTATAGATATGGGGCTCATCGAGAATAAAATAAATAATTAAGGGAACTTATGGAATTATTTATTTCTAACCCTAGTGGTATATAAACAAAAGTATATTATTTTTTAAGAAAGAAAATTCATTTTTTCTTATAAAAATGAAATCCTAAGAATCCTCTTGATTCCATGGAGGGATACTTTATCCATGAACGCTTATAATAATAGATAGAGATATTTCATCACCTTCTACTATCATGTATAGAGTTCCTAAGTATAATCCTTTAGATGTGATTCTCATGCGGATCAAAGGAAAATGAAAGAAGAGATATAATCAATCATGATAGATCTCGAATATTTCTACAGTAATGTTCTGAGATTTTGTAACACATGTGGATCACCCTTAGAGGGAATATAATATTTAGGCTACAACACAGTGATGGTACTATAAAGATCTTTTGTTAGGTCCATTAATAAATAAATTATTTCAAGCAATGTAATTATTTAATTTATTAATTTAATAATAAATAATATATGATCATCCTACACTTTGGTTTTATTGTTTTTCCATTTTCTTTTTTAAGGGTTGATTCTGAACCCTCAATTTATTATTAAAGCAAAGACCTATTTTAATTTTTTGTAGTGGGAGACCCATTACACATCCTGAAGGCCCAAGGCCAAGTTTCCTGAATACTAGGCTTGAAAATCCCATTTTTTTCTCAAAGGACCCCTCGGTGAACAATACTGCTACAATACCTACATTGCTATAGTACCTTCTACATTACCACCACCACTACAGTCTCTGCTATTATGCCTCTACTACTAAGGTATCACCGCTTCTATATAATGTCGTCAATACAATACTACTACAGTGCCATGCTACAATACTACTATAGTACTCAGAAATTTGCGTCTTCTTGAATTTGATCTTGTGTTTTTTAGATTCCATGTAAGAGTTTGTACCACTTGGGTACATGCTCATTTGGTTTTCCATTGTCTATATTATTTTTTTCAATTCTATTGATCACGGTGTTCATTATCATGTAATTCTCTGATTAATCATCAATTATAGAAAAAGGAAACGTTGTACATAACCCATTCAACGTTTCTACTACCCCCATAACATATAAGTTATTCATTAATAAGAACTTATTAAACCATAACATAACTATATCTATGACTATAATCACATTATTAATAAGTAGAATTCCATCAATATATTCCAATAGGAAAATGATTTCATTCCCCCAAAAAAATTCGACATAGATCAAATTCAATCATTGTAAATTTAATTTCCCATATAGATTCATCAAAGTGAATATTATATGATCATGATGCATATATGGATTTCTGTAACTAGAATAAATTATTCTAATCATATAAAGACATAAATCCATATGGATGTTTTATAAATACATCTTTAATAATGTTCTATTTAGATAAATCTATCTTTATAACCATTATCAAGATCTCATAATGATTGTAGGATAGAATGGTATGTTTAATTGTGATTGATTTCGATTACGTAACTAGTGAACAAATATTTACAAATTTTATGTCTTTACATTATTTAAACACTTCTTTTGATAGATTTTCATTTTAAGTATTAACATTACCTTCCATGTCCTATTTTTTATTAAATCCACATTTTCACCCAAGATGATTTACATATATTAGTGGATTTACTATAACCTAAATATGGTACTGATACATAGAGTCCATCCAATAATTTACAGATTTTTTCCACCTTGAATATTCTGAGATACATACTACATTTTTGTAGAATATAGATTCTCCATTTAAAAGAATTAGGATTCGCCATCATGGATTGCAAGATAGTTGTGTCTCTCTATTTCCTTAACCACTCTGGTTCATCTACATAGTACTTTTATCTATGAAGCAAACTCTTACATAAGGTCTTCAGAATTTATCCATAGAGAAACTCTTTTGTATCATGGGAATCAACGTTATTGAAGTCAATCTCTCTCCCGCTATCTCATTTATATATTTCCTTCCTCTAAAGAAATGTTCATTTCTTTCCACTAATACCATTCCTTCTAAGGGTATATATATAATATCCCCTTTTCATGGGATATCCTAAAAAGATAAATATAATTCTTAAAGGTTTTAGTTTTTTGATATTTGTGGCCTTAAAATATTTTGTTCAACATAATATTAGATTATAAGACCACACAAATTACTTTCCACTTGTAAACTCATATAGAATCCAATTTTCCATCTACATTTTGTACATAGATTAGTTTGTACAATAAATTTTTTAATTTAAATTCCAAATATGAATATATAAATTCTACATTACTTATAATAAACCCCACTATGACGGATAACATGAAATTACTCATTTAACCTACTTCATCTTTTTTTGTGTTTGAGGATTCAATAATGATAGAATCCCAAAAAACAATATGTAGTTTATGAACTTTGTGTTACGATATTATCCTAATTGATCCAATCCATTTTTTTCTTTGCATTGTGGTAATTTTGTCTTGGATCTATAAAAAATAAATTATATCCTAAAAAATATAATATAGAAGTATCATGCTTGTCTCTTAAAGAGGATGCAAGCTATGTTTGAAGTTTTCACAAATGTTATTTTTTGGTTAAGTTTATGAAAATAGGGAATTTAAGATATTTAAAAATATTTAAAGGATATATAATATAACATTAATTAAAAATAGTTTAGAAAATAAATTTAAAAAAATAATTAATTGAAAGTGATTGTGCAATTAGATATGTAGAAATAGAAATAAAAAGGTTTTTACCCTCTTAACACTTCTTTATTCATTATATAATAATATCCCAAAATTAAATTAAAAAATTACAACTCATACACATACAAGGGAACAACTATATATTTTTAGAAACCTTTTTAAGACCACAATACCTATGATCAAGCTCTTATGAAATTTATTTGATTAAATATTTAACATTAAGAAACAAAATATATTTGAACCTATTATTTTCAAAAGTAATCCCTCACATTACAATATTAAATATAAATAATTAACATTTTTCATTCATATGTTGAAAATGATCTTGAATAGTTTAGAATAAAATGAATTATAGAATGAAAATAACTTAATTAAGTCATAAAACTTGATAATAATATAATTCAGAATGATTTAAGTTTAAAATAAATAGACTCAAAAGGTATAACTAATCATATATATATTATCTATATTCACAAGTTAGTTTATCTTTACATGGATAAATTAGCCCTAATTCCCTTCTTTCTCATATCATTTACAGTCCTCTAACTGATCCCCTTCTACAACCCTCTATATATCTTGCACCTCTAGTATTCTATATCATATTGTTTTTTTCTATTTTATATCATCAACATATAGACGGTAAAATAACTTTAAAATGATGATATCCATTTTTCTCTCATTTTAGGAAGAAGTTATTCCTACAGTAGCATTCACGATCAACTTCTCTATAGTAGCAGAAATGATTCGTTAATTCATAATAGAAGGGAATATTCAAATGGGGTGATCACATGGGAAACAATACTTTATTTCTCCATAACAATTTATTGTATCTCCCATGACCTTTAACCACTTTATAATCATTTAAATGATATTACATAGCTTGGATAGTGGGTTTTCTGAAATGCATGCAATGTGGAAGCATGATTTCTAAAATTTCAGAAAGTAAAAAAATTTATACGTGTAAAGATTATTTAAATCATAAGAGTTTATTCTTGAATAGATTTATTTGATCAATATTTTGAATTATTATGATATTAATGACTTCACGGTTTCTAGAAGAAGACATATGCAATCTAAAAATAAATAAGAAATTAATGAAGTTATTAAAATATACGGTAACAGAAAATTATTACATGATTAAAAATAATTATGGGGATCACAATAGTCATATAATTAGATTTTTAATAAAATTAAAATATAATCTTGTATCTTTTAAAAGTTACATAAAATCCATGGGAGTCATAAAAAATTAATATATGTTATACAAAATTTCTAAAAGACATATATAACAAGATTTCACAAAAATTATCACTTTTAATTTTATAAAATTATATATTACTAAATGAAAAAAAACATGGATTGTTCTATTATTTCTAGATAATTAATAAAAAACTTAATAACCTCGAATTAATTATTTTTCCCAAAAATTCGAAAAATATATCTACAAAATAAATTATTCAATTTCAATTAATAAGACCAAATGGTGGTTATCTATTCCATGAAATACATATAAAAATTAATTAAATTTTTACCTTTACTAATACATTGACTCATAACACATGTACTTTCACACATGTAATCATTAAAAACACCAAATAAATTTTAAACCATAATCCATGGAGATTCGATAATTCAACATCAATACCATAAAAATTAATTTTCCTCCCCAATAATCCATATTAAAAATTATCCCTTCAATTAATTATTTCCATTCCCACTTCATTTATCATCTCATGAACACAAAAAACTAACCTCGAAATAATTTTACTCTAATCACAAAATTTTATAATTTAAAAAAATAACATTCCAAAACATGCAAGGGTAACCATAGGCTAGAGAAGTTTCTAACTATTCCCCAAATTGAGAGGTTGAATTTATTTAATATTATGAAAATTCTATGGATGTTCATAGGTTAAAGGATGGTAGACCTTAGATGAAAAAAATATCAAATTTAGAACAGTAATTTTGGGATTATTTTTAAAAATAAAAAAATTGTTTTTCAATAATGAATGCAATTATCTCCACTCCCATTAAAAATTTATTGACTCAAATAATAATATTAAACACTAAGGGAAGGATCACAGATTTATTATTTTAGCCGTGACATTTAATCCACTCAACCTTCTTCCATAAAATTGATTATTTTTTTAATTTTTTTCTAATTGGGAATAGATTATTATTTGAAGGTTGTAATTGAAATTTAAATTGAAATAAGTAGTTTTACTTAATAACCCTTTTTTTAAGGATAATGTTTTTCTTCAGCTTCCTTAAAGAGGTTTTTCATTATTTCCATTGTAAGTTTCACAATGTACATTTTTTATCATTTAATTTTTTGAAATTATTTTCATAATATATTAGCCAGTATATATTTTGTAAACATCCTTTCCACTATAAAATATAATATATCAACCTTGATTCATCCTTAAAAAGTAACCTTAAATTATGTAGTGGCCCACAAGATATAAATTCCCCACACTTGAGTTTTACTATATTATGTATTTTACTTATATAGAATATTGGATATATATAATAGTCATTAAATATATCTTCTAACCTATGGATTCATAGAATAAAATGGGCTCATAAAAAATAAATGTAAAGGGGAGACCTTAATTGGGAATTTTTTCTTTAAAAAGTATTTTCTATAATAACAATATAATTTCCTCATCAAATATCAATACAATCTCCTCAAAAATATTAATTTTATATTGAAATAAATCAAATTCTACTTAAAACAAGTAATTTTCAATTATCTAAAAAAATATGTTAAATGTGAATAAGTTTTTAGAAGGGTTCATAATCATCCTATGTATATTATTTATAAATTATTTACGATATTTATGTCATGGGATTCTATGTTTATTTATATTTTCATGAGTTTCATAAAAAACTGATTTTTGGAAAACATTAATTTCATTAATAATTTAAATTTACATCATTACATTATCCCTATACACAAATTATCATGGGTTCTAAAAAATACATATGAATTCACTTTGTACTCAGAAATTTAAGAAATAATCTAAAAAAAATAAGGACACTGAAAAGTGAAGGGAAAACTGTAAAAATTTAAAAAAGAAACGGAAAAATAAATTGAAAATTGAAAAATATTCATTTAATAAAATGTTTCCCCTTATGCTTCTCTTATTTTGTAAAAATTATTCAATGTGAAATAATCCATATGAATAAATGAGAATAAAAGATGAAGGGCATTAAAAAATAAGTAAAAGAGAAATGATATAACCCTTTTTATTTACAAAGTAGAATCCATAATTTATTCACATTGCAAAAATTTAATATGGGCCTTCAAGAAAAAATAGAGAAATTTTTTAAAACATTTATCAATAAAAATAAATATAATGTGATAAATTGAAAATATATTGGTATAGTGACCCAATTGGTTTTTTTATTTTATATTTCTCACTACAGGAAAATGAGAGTGAAATAATCTTAGTCTGATGGATAAAATTATTTCTTTATCAAAAACCACCAAAAGTCTTTATCTCAAATACTTTCAGTATACAATTCTACTAAAATAACTCATATATAGATTTCTTCATGTTGGTTTAGATTTCATTATTGTTCCCATTAAGTATTGTAAAGGAGAATAAAATAAAATGGAACCAACCTAACAGATGATCATTGTGAAGGGAATCCATTGGATGATATAATTGTGTTACTAAATATGTTCTTCCATGAGTTTTACCATTGAATATGAATTCTTCATTGAAAATAATCTGTTTACATTCTTTATAATGCGAACAAGGGAACAACTCAATTGTTTCCTCCCTTTTATCCACAGATTATTCATTTACCCCCTTCACCATATCTTATTTAATGATAAATTCCATATATACAAGGCATGTATGAATAAAATATACACAAACAAACATATAATAATAATTTAGTATCAATATATATAGAAAAAATGAATCTTTGTTTAACACTTATCTTCATATTTTCACAGGTTCCAATTATTTTTTTAAGTGGATTACTTTGTGGAGGATTTAATAAGACAAGATAGTATCTCATATTCCACCATGGATTATTTAATATAATCGTATCAAGTATCACTTTTTCGTTATCCAATGATTAGTAAAAAAATTATAAAATTTCATATAAAAAATGGTGGGTCTTATTTGGTATTACATTCTAAAAAAATCATCCTTTTAATTTTTAAAGACTTTTCATTTCCTATACTCAAATAAATATATAAATTAAATATGATTCAGTATTGTGGATTTAAAATAGAAAAATAAAATTAAATCATGTCCTGCAACTCATCCTTGTAATGTTTTTAAATGGAAATTGTGGTATTGAAAATGTTCTTAAAAGAAATGGTCATCACAGGCCTAATATAATGAATTTTTTAAGACATATAATGCAACATAGTTTCAAAATAGGGTAGTATATAAAAAATTTGGGCCTTGGATAATCATCATACTAACACTTTATTCTTATTTTGATAGTATTCTTTGACTATGAAAGCAGAAAGAGGGATGGGGTTTGGATTCATGCACCAGAAAAAAGAAAAAATTAACATAGAACACAATGAATGAATGGAGACACCACTTGATTTCATATAGTGATCCTTTATTATCTCACATTATTAAACCTATAAACTATTATATGTATATTCTAATTTAATTTTGTAACCACTTGGTATGTTATAATGTATTATATTTGATAGATTATGTTACATTAATAAAAAATCTAAAATAATAATTTTTATAATTTATTAAGATAAAATATTTAAATAAATAAAAACTCAAATACATTATATGGTTTAAATTTGAAAAATGATTATGAAAAGTTCAAGTATGGTAAATTTGAATTTAAATAAAAAATTTACAAAACATAAAATCATTATCCCCATTGTTCACCATGATGACAGTAACCCAATGTAAAACTATTAATACAAGGAAAATAATTATAAATATAATACATATGTTCTGTAGAAATAAATGAATAATATCATTGAATTTTACTAAAGTATATAATGTTATCTCTAGTAATTGAATATATTCATCAAACTTATAGGCATTGAGCATATGGTCGTACTAAATGTGGTCATTGTATATATAACAATTAGACATATGTAATTTTGATATATATATATATATATATATCAAATTTTTATATAATATATAATATAATTCTCATTGCTTGTGTAATTTTTAATTTATATAAAATTAGATTAATAAGACATAAAGTTCAAAAGGTTAATTTCTTTCTTTAAAAGTTTGTTTTAATTATATTTTTTATTTTATTTTAAATTATTAATTTATTTTTTTTATAATTTCAATTTAATAAAATGTGAAAAAAAATTAAAATTAACATAGCTTTGGATTGATTTTTTAGATTTTACATAAATAGTTGATATTACAGTGAATATTGAAAAATAATATCTATAAAAATAGATTTGGTGATATTACCATGATATAAGAGTGACATGAATTTTTATGAAATAGTTTTATAGAATATATATATATAATAATATAAAGAATTAAAAAAAATTTGAACTTATATATCTATGTTTGATATTATTAATATCTGAGTAATGTTTTTATTCAAATAAAAACGCTTTCAATCCCTTCTCTTTTATTATTATTTTAACAAGGTTTCTTTCCTTTTTTGGTTTAAAAGTCAAGTAATTCCAATTTCAAATAACCTAATCCAAATAAATACATGGTAATCATCATTACACATTATTTTTGTGTAAAATCAATTTTAAGATAAAAGAAATTGTTTTTAAAATAGTTTTCAATGTGTTTTGAAAACTAATGTTAAAAGTAACCCTTATCACTTTTTAAAATTGAGTATAAGAAAGTTTATTGCGTATTTGGAATCATCATGTTCATATTTTTGAATTAGTTCAATATCATTTTTAATCAAAATAAATAGTTATCATTGTAAAAGTTTGTGACCACATTATGGTTTCAAATGGTTACCAAAATGCGTTAAATTAAGAGATAATCCAAAAAAATATCTCTATTTTGTGTACAAATTTACTTTTGGAGTGAATTGTGATCATAAAATATTCTATATTTAAAAATTAACATAATTGGACCCACCTTCCTTGAGAAATATATTTATCATATTTTAATGTTCTTAATAATTATAAGGTTTCCACTCTTATAAATAATAAAAGGGTTCCTCTTCTCTTTATTGTTATACACACTTTTAGCACTCTTGATCAGAAAATTTCATACCAAATCACTTCCCAAATTTACTCTCCATATTATTATTTTTTCTCTTTCCAACGAAGGACAAATCCCAGAAGGCTTATGTGGTATCATAAAATAATATTTCCAACATGTATATATAAATCATAACAGAATCCTTTAATGTTTTTTCTTTTTATTACTATATAAAATACATTTTAACCATAATTAAATTATGAAATAAAAAAATTATTTAATATAAATGTGATTATATTTATGTAACAACTATTTTCTACTTTATTTCCATCTTATGATAAATGATATATTTTTTCGTGCGTACATCTAGAATACCAACAACATGAAGCAATTTTTTTTATCATCACAAACTCACATGAAGTTTTATAAAGATGGATTTAATGTATATTATATATATATATATTACATTATTATTATTATTTAAATGTATAATATTATCTATATTCATACTCTCTCACCCATTGGAAAATGATAATGCTGCTTATGAGAACATTTTTCCTACAACATCCACGAAGTGAATTGACTAATTTATCAATTATCACCTCGTATATAATGAAATAATGTTGGGTTCAATTAATAAATATAATATTTATAATTATATTATTATTCTATAATTCTGAACATTTTTCTTCTTTATTCTATTTCTATCCACTAGAAAATTTATAATGTCGCTCATGCATATATGCGGACTATAGCCTCCAAGAACATAGTATCTCATTATTTATGTCTATATTATTTTAAAATTTTATTTAATGTAAAAAATGGAAACTTTATCACTGGGATTACTGTATATATAATGGACCTCTTCCCCCTTTTTCCATGATCAATACACAAAAATAGTTTTGGACACGATAACCTCAAAATATCTAACATAAACTAATGTGATTTAGTAACAAAATAAAATATGTTAACAATTAAAATAATATGATTAAAGATATTTTAATGAACATGAAAATGTGTTTTAGTTACTTAAATAATTTTCATAATTTTATTATTCTGGTGTTAGAGAATATATGATAAAATTTGGGACAAAAGTTATTATATTTTCCACTGAAATCATATTTTAACATTCTTCATTCAAAATCATTCTCTTCCACATGCATGTTCATGAAAATGTTTGAAATTGCTTTTATTTATACTAAAATGATTTTATAATTTTATTTCCAACTATGATTGATGATTTCATATTTTTTAAATTGGAATAATTTTTTTATTTTATTTAAGGGACACATTTGACCCTTTTTACTGAAGTGGAGAATATTTTTTTAAATGTTTTCTTCATGACCACCTTTTCCTACCAATATAGAAATTAATTTTTTCTCGTTTTATAAAAAATGATTCATTTTATGAATAATATCCTATTCTTATTATTTATTTCTCTACCATGAGTTTTGAAAGATGAAGTCCCTTATTTTTGGGTTCAAATGAGTTTCTCAACTAGTATATTATGAAAAATATACTATTATAATGGTTTTATTCTTGAAAAGTAAATTTTAATTATATGATGATATTTTATCTTAAGATATACCTCAACAATTAATTGGGTAATTATTGATTTTTTTTAAGTAAAATTCTAGGAGATAACTAATTAGTATACTTATATTGAATAGATTTTGTGAATTAGTTTAAATTTGATTCCCCAAGATGGCCTCATGATTTTTAGAAAAAATTTATGGGTTTTAAATAATTTATTAGGTATGTTTTTAACTTACACATATGATTATGATTTATTTATATAAACAATTTGTATTTAGAAAATGGAAATCATTTTTATAAGTTTTCATTTTTTTCAACCGAAAAATTGGTTTCCTATATTGTTATATACCCTATTCATATTTTTTACTCAATAATTTTTTAATGAACATCACATGTTATAAGGATATTTTGGATCTATATCATCATCTATATATCTTCTATAGTGACTCATTAAAAATGAATAAAAAATTTCTTCAGTGAAACGATGTAGTACATTTAGGAGCATTTTTTTGAAAAAATTATCTCTGTATGGAAGTAAATTTTTTTTCATGTAATAGATTTCCAAACTCAAAAATACTATTAAATTAAAATATAATTGGAATTTATATAATGTTATATACTTACTATTTAACTCGTAATGTATTTTTTTTATGTTAAAAGATGTTATAGTTCGAATTAGAGTAATTTTATGAGAAAACATTAGAGGTTATGATGTAATTTGATAAGAAACAATTAGTGGTGAATATCATGGTATGGGATAATAGGTTATAATTATTATATAATTTTATTTATTACTATTTTTTGACCCCTGAAAAATTAGAATCCCTTTAATCCAAATGGAAGAAATACCTTGATTTGGGTATTATATTCCACACAAATGTTAAGGAAGGAAAAGGATTTCAAGACTCTCATATCAGGCAAGACACTAAGAGACATGCGATCATATAAACATAATAAGGTCATGGAAAATATATATGTTTTGTGCATATCCTACGAAGGATCCTTAAAATTATCTTTCATAATTCATTCTTCTCTCACAAAGGTTCCATGGATAACCAGGGACCATGCAGTGACAACTAGATGTGCTCCCCGAGGTCCGGAAGATTGAAAACTGTCGAAAAACTAAAAAACCTTCTATAAATCCTCTAATATAATTTTAAATTTCCAAAAATGAAAATTATACTTATGGATGTAAACATAATGTGATGGACCACTAATGGAGAGAAATATTTTCCTCGATGACTTTCAAGAAAAATTATTAGACCACCAAGTCCTTGTAAGATAAAATAACAGAAATAAAAGGGGAGTAGAAAGGATCCAATTATAGTCATAAACATCACATGACATGCCCTTGTAGATCCCCAATACATGGTGAGACTCTAGAGACCTTTTTGAGTTACCTCACAAAATAATGTTGACAAGTCCCCTTCATCACATGAAGATCCTTGAGTATGTCCTGGGGAACTCTCACTTCACCCTTATTTCCCTACAGAAAATTGGTGGAATTTTCTTGAAATTATTGTCCATATCTAGATGGAATTTATTGGTCATGTGATGAATCACCATGAGGTGGAGTATTTTTCTATGAAATTTCTTATGGAATGTTACATAAATCATGACTTTTGTAAAATAAACAAATTAAATAAAAATGGCAAACATGGGAGCCTCTCGTGGTCAAAAAACTCTTGAGACGTTCTATAAAGTCTGTATCATGGTCTTGTGAGACCCCTTGACAAGTCATAAAAAACCTATAAAGGCCCATACACAAGCCATCATCTTCTCACAAAAAGTCCTAGACAATTTACCTAATATCATGTTAATGTTTTTTGACAAGAATTGTGATCACACTAAGGCACTTGGACATGTTAATATGACAATATAGAAGTTATTTATAATTAATTAATGATTCAAAAAGACCCCATTAATTTGGGATAATAATGTAAATGATATATTGATGGGATGGGCTCATTACCACGTAAAATAAGCCAATGACCCCATATAGATCCATGGTAGATACTCACGAAGACGTGTGATGCTGAATCCTTAACCAACACCATCCTAGATCCAAATGATATGTTCCGTTTAATGTGGTGAAAACCCATGGTGGTTAAGACTATAAATCCCCCACCTCACTATGAGAAATGCACTACTACCAACTACGATGAAGATGATGATTCTTGAAAAGAGAAATTTGAACTATTTCATCCAAATTAAAAAAAGGATTTCTCATAGTAGTGGTTCACAAGACTGGAAATCATTTTTTCAAGTAAGATATTATAAAATATCTAGAGAAACCATGATGAATTTCTAAAAACTTCACATGATCACTCATAGATCACATGAAGGACTTACGGCATGACACATGGAGAACATCCCACACCACATCCTTGGTCATGTGAGACATAAAATAAGATAACACTCATAAAACCTAATTAATTATCCATATAAATGATTAAGGAAATGCTAAAGGTGAGAGAAATACATTATGAAAAAATTTGATGACCCTCATTTTCTTCACATGAACCATCGTAGACATATGAGAGCATCGAGATATGTTGCCCACATCCCATAACACTCCTTATGTGTGAAATTTGGATATTTAGAAGTCCTTAGAACTTTTTTGGAAATGTCACATTGTTCCCCTTGGTCATTCCAGACAATTCTTGAAAAAAACCATCAGGCTCTCTATTCAAGTCTCACAATGTCATTCAGACGTGTCACCTAACTCATATAACAGCACCAGAACATGTTATATTTGTCCCATGGAATCACTTGGTCATGTTATAAAACTCTCACGATGGCCCTTGGATATGCCATTTAGGATTCATGATATCCTCCAGATATGTTCTCCATACATACGACATCCTCTAAGACATGTCACATATACTCTCACAACAGGCTCCATGTGTGTTGGCCGGTTTTCTTGATGACACTTGGGATGTTAGTCTTGAACATGAGAAACCATTTGGAAAAGTCATCCAGGTCATGTGATGGATTCCAGAGTAAACCATATAGGTCTTTTGATGTCCTATGAAAATACATCATTAATAATAATAAATCCTTCTGACATTCCATATAGGTAATGGTAAATAATCCATAAAAAATAGTACAGCATAATTATCTTTAAACATGTCAAGAATACACTCTCCTATATGTTAATTAAGAAATCAAAGGATATCGTATGGAATATCAGTGTACATCAGGCAATGAAGTAGGAAAAATCATAGGGAATCCAAAGGCAAGATATCTTTTTATATCCTTGGCATGTAAACACAGGTCAATAAGGAAAACTCATAGTGTATGCTCTGATCCATAGCATAATATGATATATCCTAAATTCAAGGGAAACGTTACTGTGCAATCCTTGATCAAGGTAACTATGATGAAATTTATTCTTGTTTTAACCAGTATACAGTGGACACCTCCTTGAGGTTCTCGGTCCATATTATTTTTCCAAGGGATGTTCCATCACATACCTCCCACTTTCACAATTAATGACATTGATTAATTAACATCCCTTGATTCTCATAATGATCATGGATCTTGTAGTGGTAGGGAGTTTCAATTATCATGCCATATTAACCATAAACCACTACAAGGATAAGTGAAACATCCGTGTTTAATCCTTGACCAACTGAACTATGATGACCTTGATTCTTACTATAAATAGGATATGTTTGAAACCTATCTAGGGCCCAAGATCTATAATAACATCTGATGGGTTATCTTAGTACATAGGTATCACACCCATGAGTTATGAGAATGATCATTCTCTATCCTCTATTTATCACACTTATCATAGATCATATGATCTTAGGGACTCACAATAAGAATATATTTTTCTCCATAAACCTCTATCAAGCTAGGAAATCCCAATGATGGATGAACATTACCATCCTTGATGTTTAAGCCCAAAACATGTGGTTAACATCAATGTGTAAGACTCTGCAAAAAAAACTATGATGACTATGATTCCTACTATAATAAGAATATATAGGATGCCTCTCTTGGACATAATCTCTATATTAACCTATAATGGAATATCCCATTACCTAAGTCATTCATCCATGAGAAATGAGAATGATCACTTTATATCCCATGTTTCTAACACCGACCATATATCATCTTGTCATATAGATTTGAAATAATGACATCCTTTATGCCATAAACCTCTATCATGATATAGAATCATAGGATTGGAAGAACATTTCCATCCTTGGGGTGTAAGACCTAAATATAAGGACAGTGTTAATGTGTAAACCTTAACAATATGAAGTATGATGAATCTGATTCTTTCGATAATCAGGATATGTAAGACGTATTCCTAAGGACAAATCCTGAACTCAAACTAGAATCCCCATTAGAATTTATCATGCCATGTCTCTGAAATTTCAACCATTAGGACCCAATATTTTCTATGGGTGGACCACTCTACCTCCCCTTTTAATGATCTGAGAAATTAGTTGAACATCAATATATAAAATGGCTTCTATAACAAGGTTATGTAGGATAACTCACTGAGTCCAAAGCTTTATATTGAACATCACAAGGGAATTCCTAGAACATAATTCCCACATATGTATATAGAGAGGTTGATAACATTTTATACCTTATTTCCCACATCGAGAAAATATCATGTGGGATTAGGGAGTTGCAATATTTATATCACTTGTTTCACAAATCCATACAATCTTGGGAGATTCAAGTATGTAATCCCTGATAAGTGGATTTCTATAAACCTCCCCATATAAGGACATCTAACATGGGGCCAATTCCAAGGGAATAAATAAACTATTAGAAATCTGATACATGTAATAAATGGGATATTTATAAAACCTTTCTAATGGCTTGGTATCAAATAGGCATCCACCATTATGTGGGTCTCGCTATATCTCTGAAATTTCAACCATTGAGACCCAATCATTCTTGTGGGTTTTTCTAACTGGGGATTACCAGATGATCATGGGACAAGACTCAGTGTAGGCTCATATCCTTTCCAAGAATGACCAACCACATATCCCAAAGGCTCAGGATCCTTCTCATTCTCTCATCTAGACCAAGGCACACCATGTTAAAATGACACATGCCTTGGGGTAGAATGAGATTCCTATTAATAATGATATAGCTTCCTTGAATTTTCTATAATCTTCCCAGTATTAGTCATATATTCTTGAATCATCAAATGGTTATAATAATGTTTCATAAATAGTCATAATGAATGATAATATCCAAGAACAATTCTGAACGGTATATCGGAATATTATGACCATGAAAGAGAATGTGAAACTTATTTCTAATCATTTTAATGTAGTTTTCCTTAAGATCATGCAAGACACATTGAAATCAACAAAAGGGTCTATCAAATCTTCAACCGAATTAGAAGAAAATAATTACCATAGTACCCCTGCTTGTGGTAGTGTGGAGATGGATCGTTGGGACTCTACTCATAACATACTCCATGGTCAGCCTTCCCATGAATATATCTCCAACGTAAAAATAAATCCTCCCCTTCCACTGACTCTTTTGAATATAGATGTTTTTAAAACACGCATGACATTATATATAGAGGTTCTTGAAACATCTAGGTCAACTACATATGGTTCCCTGATGGGCATCCTTGTCATGAGGATGGTCATGTTTACATTTATAAAGACCCAAAATATAGCACAGTGGCTAACCTAGGGGTCGCTCTCACGGAAGAAGTGTCGAGAGCCCAAGTGGTCTATTCCGAAAATCTTTTTTTTAATACATTGAAAAAATAAAAACAAAACACCTATGAAATTACTAATCAGTGCTGAAGAGCATAGTGGAGGGGAAAACAATGATGAAAAATTGGAGAACACAGAAACACATGACAAAACCAGAGAAATAAAGAATGTGTGAATAGAACAGAAGACACATAACAAACAGATGAATCCAGGACAAGACAATAGTCAGAGAGACAAAGGACGGACCCAGGTTAATTAACCCTCTACTCCCTATCCTAGATCAACTTAAGAAATTTATCAACAATTCTCCCCTTCGCTCAGTGCATGAATGATTTCTCATGTCACACACCAATCTCGCCTAGAAATTGAACACTCAAGCATCGAATTTAATCAACACTCAAGTGATCCTCCGAACTGCAAGGTGATTCACCCAACAAAGTCATTCTGGAAATAATTTCTCACAATCCAGAACGATTCCACTAAGATCATCACATCGTACAACCAATCTTTATTCTTAGTTTGAGAAATCAAGACAGTAAGGGGAGAAGAAATTAAAAATGAAAGTGGAAAATCGTCCTACGCAAGATCTTTCTCTCACTCAATCTAAATCGCAGATGCAATCCACCAAGGTGAATAAAAAGAATGTGATCGCATTAATGTGAGGATCTCCAAATTGTGGTGGGTTTCATAAACTAGATCTATCCCCCCAAATTGGATCTCCATTACCGGAGATTCTTGATCACAACGTGAGATGATAAAGAAGAAAATACACAAAGAATTAAGCATAACTAACATCAAGATTAAATTAACTAAACATGAAATAGTACGAGTGTATTTACAGAGTCGACATAGAACACAAAAAATAGAGCAGCGGAACGATGGTTGAAATGGAGGAGAGGGAACCCATCTTCAGGTCTAAGACGAGTTCTTGTCCAGTGAAAATGTTATGGAATGGTTCCCGAACGGTGGTGGAGTCTCCGCCACCACTGCTGAATGATTCCCCCCAGATACTCTTCTCTTTTCCCTCGGACCTTGAGGAGTCTAGAGTTATTTTATTCTAAAAAACTCAACTAAAACAGAGGAAAACATTAAATCCACGTGGCACGTCTTCATGTGCACATCACTAGCCTTTAAGTGAACTCCCTATAAGTGCATTCAACCCCTAAAACCACCTTGAGAATCATCACGCGCTATTCCCACAAACAACTTCATTTAATCCCCAAAAGTACGAGTGACTCCCCCTGGAACAAAAAGGAGAAAAAATAAAACAAATAAAACAAATAAATTGAAACTAAAAAAAGTGTATATTAATATTATTACGTAGATTAATTAATGAAAAAATAGATTATTATATATATTTATATTATATATATGTATATAATACCTAATATTATTATAACTATTATATTTAAATATAATATTTATTTAAAACATATATTATTATGACATATTAATACTATATATATGTTTTCATACTTTAAAAATAAGACCTATTATTATTATTATATTGTATATGATATGTAAAACATAATATATATTATATTATATGTTATAATAATCAAAAATAAAAAATAACTAAAAAATAAAAGAGAAAGAGAAAAGGGGGATGAGGGTTCAAGGTAAGGGAGATGTGGCGTGACAGTAAGGTGGAAGGGAAGGCCGAGGCAACTTCGGGCATGGGGGTTCAGTGCGCAGCAGTGAGCAGGAAGGTGGTCATAGTGGTGCTCTACTGGTTCGAGTAGGAGATGCAGGAGCGATAGTGGTGCAAGCTTTCAGATGGGGCAGCGGCGCACAGTAGGGTGTAAGGTGGATTCTGGTGGTTCGCAGCGAGCAGGGGGCTTAGTTGCTGGTTCTAGGGGCTCCACGTGGCGTGTGGGTTGAGGTGTGGCGGAGGTATGGGGTTTGTCTGGTGAGATCGAACCAGCGGCAGTGAAGGTTCGGCTAGGGTTTGTGAAATTGGTTTCATGTCTGGTACGCAGATTCAAGTTTCTATTCTGTTTGTAAATTCTCTGTTCGATTTGCTTGGTTTGGTGCTGAGATTTTTGTGTGGATTTAGCTACTGTTGAATTTAATTTGTTTGCTGCTGGATTTGTGTTGCTGCTATGTGGTTGAGAGATGTGTATTAGTGAGGGAAATAGAGAGGGAGACATATCAGTGAGGAAATATAGAATTATAATAATGAGGAAGAGGGGGAGCAGTAACGGTGAGGAGTGCATTAGTGGGGTTTGGTGTATCAGTGAGGATGAATGGGGGATAAAGTTTGGTGTATCGGTGAGGATGAATGAGGGAGAGATGTATCAGTGAGGTTTGGTCTATCGGTGAGGATGAGGGAGAGATGTATCGGTGAAGAAAAAAGGGGAGGTTGTATCGGTGAGGAAATAAAAATGTATTATAGTGTGGTGGTAAAAGAAAGATGTAGCTGTGAGGATGGGAAAGCTGGGTAACTGTGAGGTAATAAAAATGGTAACGGTGAGGTGGTAAAGGGACTAGCGGTGAGGAAAAAAATTGAGGTATCAGTGAGAAAATGTGTATCGGTGAGGATTTGTTTATCAGTGAAGTTTAAAGGCAGAGGTGTATTGGTGAGGAAGGTCACCGCTACTGGTGAGGAAGTCAACAATAAGGACGGGACCGTGCGACCGCAATACCTGCGAAAAAAATAACAAAGAAAATTAAATAAATAAAATAATTTAATGAAACTAAAAATAAATAAAGTAATAAATTAAATTAAATATAATGGAATTAAAAACTACAAACAACAACGTTAAATAATAAAATTAATGAAACTTTATTTAAAAAATGAATTAATTTGGGTTAAAATTTATAAACATACATAATTAAATAACAAATTAAAATATTTACAATTACTTGCTTAAATTAAATAACCAATTAATTAAAGAATTAATTAAATTGAAGAATAAAAAAATATTAAACGAATAAAATTAAATTGTTAAAACAAATTAAATTATTAAAAGACTAAAAACCAAAAGGAGTTATATATTTACAATTTAAAGAATAAAGCATTAATTAATTTAATAAATGAATTTGTAAA
The DNA here is from genome assembly GCA_963277665.1 of Viscum album. Lineage (NCBI taxonomy): Eukaryota > Viridiplantae > Streptophyta > Magnoliopsida > Santalales > Viscaceae > Viscum > Viscum album. The sequence continues at coordinate 1,062,232,898 of OY728133.1, forward strand.
CTAACTAGAATGAAAAATTATAAAAATTAAAGAATAAATAAATAAATGTCTAATTAGAAAGACTATGTTAATTTAACACTTATTTAAAATGACAGTAATGTACATTAAAACACATGTTTTAAAATAAAACGGAATATTTTACACAGCAAGAATAAAAGCACAACACTTATCAAATATTAACAAAAAACAATCATTTCTGTATTAAAAAATTCAATAAAAATGCAAAAAGGATGTGGAAAAGAGTGTGAAAACACTACCACATCAAACTCCCCCACACATAAAGCTTTGTTTGTCCTAAAAGAAATTCATTTCCCTGACTTTAAAACAAAAATAATTTTAGTGAGTTTCCGCTTAAAAGGTGCATTAATAAATGTTATTATCCAGAGGAGCAGGACCAAATAATGAGTCAGGCTATCCAAAGGTGTTCAAAAATGTTGTCATGTCTAGCTTCAAATACTCACTGGAAATCAAAAGCCTCACAAACTCATACACTGTCAAGTGTGTCATTCCTCCTTTGTGTAATCATTAACCATCCTACTTCACCTTCCATTTCAATTTCTGATTCAAGGAGTGTTGACAGTTTAGATGAAGTGGAACTCTAAACTTAACCAAGTGCACCTTCCATTCTCACCTTCCCCCAAGTTCCAAAAATTAAATTCCATTAATTTGATCACTTTATTGATTCAACCCAAATGAAATTTAACCAATTCAATTGCTCCCTTCTTCATCTGGGTTCGAAATTCCCCTCACCTTAATGTGTTCATTTTTGACAAAGGCACATTATTTTACTTTTTCCATGCCATATTCCATGTATATATCACTTTGCATAGAACTTATTAAAATTGAAATTGGCTTTATTTATTCACATAAACGCTCCCAGTGAACCTTGTCTCAGATACTCACCATGGGATCCCATTTTCCCATATTACTCCAGTTACAAAGGACTAAATTCATAAACAATCAATTTGACTTCCTAAAGTGATTGAATATTATTTAATAAAAATGTGAGTTCCCTAGGTTCCAGTGAGAACATCATGTTACCCTAAATCATAATCCTTACTCCATAAAACCGATCCTGTCATACTCTCATCCTCAGTTTCTAAATAGAATTGTTCATAGAGACAGTGAACAATTGCACTCAATAATCATTCATGATTAACAGTTTCTGACTAATTGCCACTCTCAACATCCATCAAACAGTTATCCACTAAATAGGAAATAAATGAAGTACCAGTGAACCTCCTATGACCATTATGTGATGAAAAAAATGAAAAAAAATTGAAGGAATTTTGAACCATTGTTTTGAAAAAAAATTGACCATTTTTTAAAAAAACACAAACTCAGGTTCAAGAAGGGGGAATTCAAAATGACACTAGAATGACCCATCTCCCCCACACTTAATACCTAGAATTGTCCCCAATGTTGTCTCTCAGAGTGCGAGACAGTTAATGTTCAAAATAGATGGAAAATTCAGCTGAAAGAGGTTATGGAGGGTATCAATGAAGTTCAAAAATTTTCTTCGCCACACGAAAAGTAAAAGAAAAAAAACCCAAACAAACAAAAACAAGAAGAACCCGACCCCACCAACCATCACCAGCAACCAAGTGTATTCCTATTCTTAAAATGATCATGATTTGAATCATTGTGAGCAAACAAAATATTGTATCAATTTACTTCAAATATTAGCATGTTTAGCAATGATGTACATCAGTAGAAGCATAATGAAATTGAAGGTAGTGGGAGCAAGCATGTTTCAAAAATCAGCTGAAATTAATTTTTCAACTCTCTAGATACTAGCAGCTAAACACCCATGCAGGAAATCTAGTTCACAAGTATCAAAAACGAGCGATAACTCCCCCACACTTAATTCAAAACAGCATGAAATAAAAATGTGAAGAGTAAAACATTGAAACATAAACAAATACTCCCCTGAATGTGCAACTTCTTAAATTTACAAATGTATCCCTTTGATTTCCATGCACAGGAACTCTGAATGCTTCAGTTTGGCACCTATATAATGAGACATTTTGACATATGTGTTCCAGATTTTATGTTCAAATAAAAATCAACCACATAGTATGTGTTAGGGAGTTTTATCCATGATCTTCAGTGTACACTTCCTCTAGGACTTGAATGATAGCCACATGGAAAATACTGACTATTTGTTGTCCTAAGAAAACAATACTCAAATTAAAAACAACGTGAAAAAAAAATCTAAAGAAAGAAATTAAAGAGGATAATCCTGGGATAACCCCTAGGGGTTGCTGTATTTGGACTGTCCACAGCTGGACAGTCCTCAGATCAACCCCACTCTGAGGGGATATGTATCTTCTTGCTTACGAACCAACAGTTGTGATTCTTTCCAACTTCAGTGCTTTTCCATATTTGGAGTACCCCATGTGCATCTTCACCCAAATTCCCCTCTTAGGCATTGATGTACTTCATGTTGAATGATGGAGGGGAATACCCAAGGTAGGGGTAATTCCCCTCTTCTTCAGCTTGAGGTTAAGAGTTCACAAGTTGTAATGTTGGAAAACATGGATGTGAATTGTATTCTGGTTCATTCCAATTAATTATTTTATCTTGGAAAGCAATTAATGTGTCATCATCCACTTTTATTTTAGTGAAAAACTCCAAAAATTCATCTTCAAAAATAACTCCCAACTGGAAGTGTCATCGAGATTTGGAAGATCCAGAAACTCTTCAGCAGATTCAACCTCAACTTCCTCACTCTCCAAGAAATCACAAAAATGAGATACATCTTAAATACCTGCATAGGGAGCAACACAATTAAAAACAGCTTCGATGTAATCCAAGTTGAATAAAAATACAGCTTCTTCCATAAAATTACCAACACCCTTTATCTGTGATGCTTGTTCCTCCTCGTAATGGAATAGTGATCCTGGGAGAGGGTCTAGGGAAAGAGTGAGGTAGTCAACCTCCTCCAGCCTCTCTTCAAAACAAAACACCTCACGTTCCAAATCTTCTATGGAGAATGATATAATGTCATGTGATGGCTCCACCTGTTGAAGCATTGAAAAATCATTAGAATAGTTATAGAAATAAAAATCAATAGAATGGAAATCAGGGAAATAATGATCGTCAATGAAATTCCCAGCATCATGAATCATTAAAAGTTCCATATCCTTCCATCCCTGGAAAACGTCCTTGGAAATTGGTTCTGAAATTTCCAGCTTTGACACCAGGAACAAATCCATACCAATGTTGGAAAACTCCAAATTTTTCTTTATTCTGTTTCTTTTCCCTTTCCTTCTAAACTGTTTTCCAGAATGTTGGGCTTAAATGGGAGGTGGTGGTACTACACTATATTCTTGGCATCCCTTGACCTTATCCATGGATTGTTGCATCAACTGCATGATCTCATGAGAATAAGTTGTCTGCTCATCAGTAAGTTCTCGATTCTTTCTTTCATGCATCCAGCATTGAAACATAGCAACATCCTCCTCAAGATCATGAACCATATCAAACAGTGACATAGTATCAGATTAGTTAGAGTTCATCACTATGTATGTGTGTGTTTTTTTGCTTTTATTTGTTTTTTTATGTTTTTATGTTTTAAAATGAAATAAAACAAATTAGAAAAAACCACTAAGACACTCGTTACTTCCCCAGAAATGGCGCCAAAATTTGATGGGTGTCCTTATCGTGAGGACGGTCAAGTTTACATTTATAAAGACCCAAAATATTTCATAGTGGCTAACCTCAGGGTTGCTCTAAAGGAAGCAGTGTCGAGAGACCTGGTGGTCTATTCCGAAAATCATTTTGTATTTTTAAATACTTTGAAAACATAAAAACATAACTACTATGAAATTAATAATCAGTGCTGAAGAGCACATTGGAGGGGGAAACAATTATGAAAAAGTGAAGAACGTAGAAACACAGGACAAAACCAAAGAATGAGAGTAGGCGCGAATAGAACACAAGGCACATAACAAACAGATGACTCCAGGACAAGACAATATTCAGAGAGACAAAGGTCGGACCCAGGTTAATTCACCCTCTACTCCCTATCCTAGATCAACATAAGAAATTGATCAACAATTCTACCCTTCGCTCAGTGCATGAATGATGTCTCATGTCACACACCAATCTCGCCTATAAATTGAACACTCAAGAATTGAATTTCTTCAACACTCAAGCGATCCTCTGAACTACAAGGTGATCCACCCAGGAAAGTCATTCTGGAAAGAATGTCTCATAATATGGAATGATTCCACAAAGATCATCACATCGCACAACCAATATTTATTCTCAGTTCGAGAAATCAAGACAACAAGGGGAGAATAAATTAAACAAGAAAGTGTAAAATCGTCCTACGCAAAATCTTTCTCTCGCTCAATCTAAATCAAAGATTCAATCTGCTAATGCGAATAAAAATAACATGATCGCATTAATTTGTGGATCTCCAGATTATGGAGGGTCACATAAACTGGATCTAGCCATGCAAATTAGATCTCCATTTCTAGAGATTTGAGATCACAATGCGAGACAAGAAAGAAGAAAAGACACAAACTATTAAACATAACTAACATCACAATTCAATTAACTAAACATGAAACAGTACAAGTGTATTTATAGACTCGACATAGAACAACAAAAATAGAGCAGTGGGAGGATGGTTGAAATGGAAGAGCGGGAACCCGTCTCTAAGTCGAAGATGAGTTCTATTACGGTGAAAATGGTATGGATTGGTGCGCAAACGGTGGTGGAGTCTCCTCCACCACTGCTGAATGTTTCCCCCCAGGTACTATACTCTTCACCCTTGGCCCTTGAGGAGTCTAGGGTTCTTTTATTCTGAAAAACTCAACTAAAACAGAGGAAAATTGTAAATCCATGTGGCACGTCTTCATGTGCACATCACCAGACTTTAAGTGAACTCCCTGTAAGTGCATATAACCCCTGTAACGACCTCGAGAATCTTCACCTACTATTACCACCAATAGCTTCTTTTAATCCCCGCAAGTACGAGTGACTCCCCCTAGAACAGAAAAGAAAAAAACAAAAAAAATTAAAAAAATAAAATGAAACTAAAAAAACTATATATTAATATTATTACTTAGATTAGTTAACGAAAAAACATATTAATATATTATATATATATATATATAATACCTAATATTATTATTACTATTATATTTAAATATAATATTTATTTAATAACATATAGTACAATTAAATATTAATACTATATAGAAGTTTTCATACTTTAAAAAAAGACCTATTATTATTAATATATGGTATATGATATGTAAAACATAATATATATTATATTATATGTTATAATAAACTAAAATAAAAACAAACTAAAAAATAAAGGATAAATATAAAAGGGGGATGAGGGTTTGGGGCAGGGGAGATGCGGCGTGATGGCAAGCTGGAAGGGAAGGGTGACGCAGCTTCGGGCATGGGGGTTCTGTGCGTAGTGGTGAGTAGGAAGGTGGTCGCAGTGGTGGTCTTATGGTTCGATCAGGAGAGGTGGGAGCGATAGTGGTGCGGGCTTATAGAGGGGGCAGCAGCGCACAGCAGGGTGTGCGGCAGATTCTGGTGGTTCGCAATGTGTAGGGGCCTTGGATGCTGGTTCGAGGGGCTCCATGCGGCGAGTGGGTTGTGGTGCGACGGAGGTCTGGGGTTTTTCTGGTGAGACTGAACCAGCAGCAGTGAAGGTTCGACCAGGTTTCATGAAGGGGGTTTCATGTCTGGTATGCATATTCATGTTGTTATTCGGTTTGTAAATGCTGTGTTCGATTTGGTCGGTTTGGGGCATAGATTTTTTTGGGGATTTAGCTGCTGTTGAATTTAATTTGTTTTCTGCTAGATTTGTGTTTCTGTGATGTGGTTGGGAGATGTGTATCAGTGAGGGAAATGGAGAGGGAGATGTATCGGTGAGGAAATATAAGAGTATAATAGTGAGGAAGAGGGGGATTAGTAACAGTGAGGAGTGCATCAGTGAGGTTTGGTGTATCGGTGACGATGAATGAGGGATAGGTTTTGGTGTATCGGTGATGATGAATGAGGGAGAGATGTATCGGTGAGGTTTGGGGTATCAGTGAGGATGAGGGATAGACGTATCAGTGAGGAAAAGGGGGGAGGGTGTATTGGTGAGGAAATAAACAAGTATAACAGTGTGGTGGTAAAGGAAAGATGTAACAGTGAGGATGGGGAAGCTGGGTAACGGAGAGGTAATAAAAAGGGTAATAGTGAGGTGGTAAAGGGACTAGCGGTGAGGAAAAGCAGCGAGGTATCAGTGAGAAAATATGTATCGGTGAGGATTTCTGTATCTGTGAGGTTTAGAGGTAAGGGTGTATCGGTGAGGAAGGTCACCGCTACCGGTGAGGAAGTCATCTATAAGGACGGGACCATGCGATCGCAATACCTGGGAACAAAAATAACAAATAAAATTAAATAAATAAAATAATTTAATGAAACTAAAAATAAATAAATTAATAAATTACATTAAATATAATGGAATTAAAAACTAAACACAAAAAACTTAAATAATAAAATTAATTAACCTTATTTTAAACAAATGAATTAATTTGGGTTATAATTTATTAACATACATAATTAAATAACAAATTAAAATATTTACAATTACAAACGTAAATTAATAAACCAATAAATTAAAAAATTAATTAAATTGAAGAATAAAAAAATATTAAATGAATAAAATTAAATTGTTAAAACTAATTAAATTATTAAAAGACTAAAAACCAAAAATAGTTATTTATTTACAATTTAAAGAATAAAGCATTAATTAATTTAATAAATGAATTATTAAACTAACTAGAATGAAAAATTATAAAAATAAAAGAATAAATAAATAAAGTCTAATTGGAAAGACTATGTTAATTTAAGGATTATTTAAAATGACACTAACGTACATTAAAACACATGTATTAAACTAAAAATGAATTATTTTACACAGAAAGAACAAAAAAACAACTCTTATCAAATATTGACTAAAAACAATCATTTTGGTATGAAAAAAGTCAATAAAAATGCATAAAGTATGTGGCAAAGAGTGTGAAAACACTGCCACATCATTCCCCCAAAAACATCCAACCGCACTCCACCCTAGTCGGTACGGAACCCTCAAGTGAATCTCTTATTGTATGACTGGATAGAGGTGTGTAAGCCTGACGAATAAGAGCGTGAAATTGAAATATGGATAGATTTAGGTGGAAAAATACTACCTATAATGTTTGATCCCCTTACCACTTCTTACTATGAGATCATATATGGGTTAAAAAGGAGTTCATGCCTTATCTACACCAAAATATGTGGGATACTTATCAGTGACTGAAGGCTCGATGTCTCTGTTATACATGATTCTAGTGTCACTATCATACTATCAAGATTCACACTTTCATCTAGACTTGACCACTATCTCCATGTCCTAGGATCCAAAACTAGAAAATATTAATGAAAATATACATCACTCTTTCCTCTATAGAATCATAACCCATCGGTTGCTAATCTCTAAATCCAGACCATGCATCTATCTTATAGAATGGGGAGTGAATGGAGAATTACATGTTTCCACACCCCTGGAATATTATAACCCATGATATACAGTTTCCCATATAATGTCATAACCTCCGAAAAATTGACGGTATTGAGTGCCTCTCGGGCCAGTTAGTCACAACAATAGAATGACCCCAACTTCAAAAATGCCGAGACATCACAAATAGATGGAGATGTTAACTAACAAGTCCTTGAATGGGCCCCATGAAGAAAAATAATGAATTTTATAAATGTATATTTATGTATTTATTATAAAGAAAAATTCCAGTAAAAATTATTTTCAGCATGGGCTTTCATCACACCAAGTTTATATGCAAGCATATCTACAACAAATAAAACAGGCCACAGTTGAAGCTACCATAAAAGCATTCCAAGAGGAGAACCATCCCATTAGGTTGAAACAATATATATCATCACCACCCCTCATATCACCAATTCATGAGAAGATTCATGACAAATTGACATAAACTATAATCAAGCCACATCTAACTATGCAAGATAAATTTATATGTTAGTCAACATAACTAGGTTAATTTTCCCTTGAGTGAGTCATGGGGACATCAATGATAATTATAGATCACCCACATCCTTTTGGTATGGGGGTATTTATATCTCAATGTATATCCATGGAATCATCAAATCCCTAAATGGACACCTTAAATCCTCAACTATTGGACCATCTAATTCCAATTATTACCCTGAATAACCCCCATCAACAGGGATGTGGGAATTTTCATAGTTATCATCACTAGAAATGTAATTAGTATTATCTTGGTTGGGAAGACATAATTAATGGTTAGCATCCCACTTGTTCCTATCACGGTAAGATAAACCTCTACCGATCTGGGGCCCCTCATAGATCTCTTCCAAAAACATCATCCAGGTCACTATTCATAGATCATGATGGGAGGAGTGTACAATGAAATGAATCATACCACCACTAAGGTTGCAAGCCTGAATGGACCAATAGGTCTAGGGTTCGAATAATTACACTAGGAAAGGAAGTTCATAATCATCATGTGGTGTTGAAAGTAATGGAAAACAACCATTTCCTGATATGATTCTGTGAATGTCTTCGGGGGCAATGTGGAAGATAATGAAGATAAAAATGAAAATATATAGGGCATCAGTATAGAAAAGATAAACCAAGAAGAAGATAATTTGGATTCACTAACATAGCCTACATGTACTCTGGTCCAGATAATTCTCTAAAATCATGCTCGTCTAAATAATGAGTTTCTGCCTCCACATTAGAACACTACCAATGAAAAATTGAAATGTTTCGCCACATCCCAATCACCATCCAGAAAATTTGAAGTTCCTCACATGGAGTAACAACCATCGAAATATGATATTGAAAAATAAACTCTTTAACAACTTAAATATGAGAAAATTATGTGCAACATACCAACTGAATACAATCTTTGGGAAGAGAAAAATATCCCTCCTCCCACAAGACCCAATCCTGAAACAGAAGAGACATCTTATACTCATACAATCCCCAAATCAAGGTATCTAGTCTATATAGATTAATAAGTAAAAAATTATTTTTCCTTCCCTCTATTGTTGTGATATCCTCCACCAAACTGAGGAAATAATTTATTCTTTGGAAGAATCAATAATTGATGGGTGATGAAGGCGGTTCCACCTCATCAACCCCTAACCATTTCCTGTAGATAGGTTGTGACTTCGAAATAAGTGCCCCCATATCTTTTAAATGTCATAGAGTCCCGATCTTATTAAATTGAATCCAAGGAATGGAAATGTATGCCTATGAATCCTGAGAGGATCCATATCCCGAGTGGGTGGGAAAAACATTACCTCTACCAAATTTCAAAAATCCTACTTTCTCTACGTTTAACAGGGCATGAAATCGTTAATATAATCTCATACTCATCGTATCCGGATGTGGGATGATGATGGGCCTTTGAGATCAACAAAAGGTAACAAAGATAATGTTTTTTTGTGAAAACTATGATAGGTATAGTCTTTTTTACTATATTCGTTTTCTAGAAAGATATATTTTAGGTTGGGAAGACATCCATCATCATATCATTTATATTTTCCTCTCTCCACTAAGGAAAACAAAAATTGTCAACCAAATAAACTATATGAAATGAAAAAATGAGAGGGTGTATGACTTCATAACAAGGTAGAAAGGCTTAACATATTCACTCAACATCCCTCTCTAGGAGGAAATTTTTTTGGAGATCTGTTTTAAAAATATCTCAGATGAGTTGGAGACTCCTTTGATCCCAATGAAGTAACTAGTTGGGTTTTTTGAGTTTTCTGAAATGGAATAATTTCACAAATATGCAATTCAGAGAACCTAATCCAAATCTCATCTCTTTCTATCAACACAGTAGAAAATTATTTTCAAAGTAGAATCAGCAGCTAAAATTTTCATGAAATCATTGATGACCATCCAATCACTAGGGTAGTTCTTGAACCACCCTGCACCACTAATTGAGTGTTGACAACCACAAAATCTTCCTCATCCAAAAGAAAAGAGAAATTAGGTTTTCCTAGGATTTTATGAATAGATGATTAAATAATTATTCTTCTAAAATGAACATGTCACTATCTATTTTGTATTAGTCATAGACAGTAACCTATTAATACATTCACATCCCTGGAATCCTGATGAGGTCGACCCCACCAACCATCTTGACTAGTTCCTCTTCCATAGAAGGTTATGTCACATGATTTAGTACTTCTTTCTCTTCAAATACATTCTTTATGGAATGGTATATTCTATATTGGTTGTTTTATATAACTCCCTAAAAAAGGTGGTATGCATAACTGTTTCCCGATTAGAATATGATGATGGCTTGTAGAATGTCTCGGCTAGGTGTGCATGGATGTTCTACAACAGAATGAATTGGAAAGAAGTTAACCAAGACTATGCCACCCTCAGAGCACAACTATATAGACCAATAATTGCTCCAACACCCGGCTAGGTCACATTAAATATGCCTCCAAAAGGGGACCATGACTACTTGAAGTAAGAAGTAATAGAAGAAAAAGAGTCGCACTTTTCTACAGCACAAGCCCTCACTCTTGAAAACTTATTCTCTATGATATTTTTAGCATGGGTACCTCCCCACCAAATAAAATCTGCATCTGAATAATAGATCATATTTTGTTGTTTTAATGTGATAAAATTTTTAGAAACCTTCTGTGATTATGAAATTTTTGCAGAATAAGTGTTTCCCATACATAACCAGGAAACATGAGGCCACATGCTCAAGAATCAAGGATATATGCAACATCGTGATCATAGTTGAACCCAATTTTTACGTCACATATCCATTGAGAATATATATATATATATGCATCTAATACCCATTGGAAGTAACTTCAATGAGCACATCAAAAACATAGAGGTGTGCCAGAACCCTCAAGAGGTCATTAGTACCCAATAGTCTCGAATTACTACCTAGAGGGGGATGGGTTATATTATTAACCCGGTAAATGGGGATGGCTGGTGTGACCTACATCACTATAAGCAAAATCTCCCACAACCTCTATAAAAGCATGACCTCCATCTACCTCAGGTTCCATAGTTATTTAAAAACATGTCCAGAATAAACCCCACCTCATGAAGCACCATCCTCTTGCATAATATTAGGACATTCGGAAGCAGTTGGAAATTTTTAAATCCAATATCTCAAACATTTATGTTCTTTATTTATAAAAAGAACTCATTGAGGAACTTGTTAAATCTGTAAAAATTCCAATTTTATTTGATACAAATGTCACGAAACCAATGGTTTATCGTATATAGTCATTGTAATTATAATTCCATGTTTCCATCTCATTCATAGAGCATGATCAGGAGGAGCTAATTCATTGGAACATAAAAAACCTATATGTTTTAGGAAGACTCGATAATTTCAACATCTCAATTTTTATTATTGACAATGGTTTTGGGATAAATCTCATACATATTTGAACCCTCCAATGTTTGGGATATAGAAAAGGGGATTTTTCTCCCACAAATTTTACCATTCAATGGAATGATAAGAGTGAGGAAATACCTCTCACGAAGATCAAACTCAAAACATAGTTTTGGGAGCTCACATATCAAGTTGATTTTATGGTTATCTAGCAAGACTTATCATACAATGTGCTTCTCAGAAGTCCCTAGTTCCATATCCATATTAAATTTCCTTTATCATTCCTTAATTTATAAAATACCTTATCAATAGAAATGTCATAATAATAAATAATTATAGTTCCCCCTTGAATGCATTGAATCCACATATGGTGAATAAATATTCTATAAAAATGGAGGAAGGGAACCAATGATGGATGATGATACATAGTTTGAATCCCCCAATATCTTGGGGATAGCCCCTAAAACTCCTAGAGTATGATTTATAGTGACTATATTCTCTATATAAAACTAGTTGGGGTTATAGACTTAGTCCCAAAGATCCAAGATCCTCCTAAACCTAGTGATAGTGTAAAAAACAATCAGATATGGAACCTCTCTATAACAACTCTAGAGGTAGGGGTTATAATGTCTCTTTTCCTGGCCGCCCTCACCCAGATAGTTATGGATAATCCCCTAGGATTCCATCATTATCAAAATGTGTCTCCAAAAACTAATAATTTAAGGAATATGTGTATGACTGTATGAATTCTCACATTTTATTTTGGGAAGATGTCTCTACCACAATTGATGATCTCATAAAAATAAATCTAGGAACATAAGAAGCCAAATGGAATACTTAGATTATTATTTTCATCCCCCTAAAATAAAAATATGTGTAAAACTAATTTCTAAAGAAGAACCAAAATCTATTCTCTTTGAACTATATAGAAATTCCCAAATTAAATTCAAATGTGTCTACACACAATCTCATCCTACCCTATTAAAACTAATGCTTCAAGATGGAATCCATGGGGATTGACCCCTCACACTCCACCAATGTTGAGGCACAAGTTTAAAAATTGGTCAAATATACATTTTTCCAAGAAGTGAAATACCCAATATTTCTTTCCAACATCATCCATTTCTAGAAAAAAGTAAGGGAATATTAGTTAATGAATTGATTTCAAGAAACATAATCATAATTTACCAAAATATGTTTTCCTGTTTTAAATCAAAAAACTTTTTATCGATGATACTAATATCTTCCAATCCCCTTCATTCATTGGCCTAAATTTCGGGTACAAACAAATAATGATACCTTCAGTATGAGAAATCTATAGCCATTAGAGTGCCTTGGGGGATATTCTTCCATCAGGTCATTCACTTTGGGTTATATAACACAGGGACCACATACCAACATGGAATGCATCATATCATTAATCCAATACAAGGATGAATAGTCAAATGTTTGTTAATGACCTAGTTTTCAAATCTTGTTACTAATGCGATCACTTCATGGGTATTGAAACTGTCTTCAACAAACTGTTATAGCATAGTCTGGAGATGAATCTGCTAAAATACATTTTTGTGGTAACATCAGATAAGTTATTTGGATTTTTTGGGTGCCCATGTGTCATCGAGGTCCACCCATAGAAAACTACTACAATCATGGAAATGTCACCCCCATGCATATCAAAGAACTGACATGGATCCAAGTTAACCTCACCTAAATTCATAGATTCATACCCAACATGTTTAATAAATCTCACCTCTTCACTAGGCTAATGAAAAATGGTATCACATATCAATGGGATGATGACGTCAAAGAATCATTTGAATGTATCCAAGAGTACTTACTACACCAACCGGTTCAGATTATTATAATGGAAGGGAATCTACTCATCATTTATGTGGCCACCATGGAATGCTCATTGGTCACCTTCCTCACACAAAAAATGATGTGGGGAGTGAGAAAACTCTCTACTACCTTATCAGGCCAATTCTTGTTATAGATTCCAGATTCTCTAATGTTGAGAATAATTTTCTTGGACTCATATTCATAGTGAAAAAGTTGGGTCATTACTTAGAACACCACAGAGTCCATTTATTCTCTCATTTCTGAATTCTCAAGTACATCATTTTCCGCCCTATGATGACTGGGTGATTGGCCTGATGGGCGGTCATTCTTCCACAATACGACATCGAATTTGTATCACAAAAGTCAGTGGAAGGGTAAGCCCTATATGATTTCTTTACAGCACATCATGCGCAAAAAATATACTAGTGGACACTGAGCTTTGGGATGAGGAGGTATTCTATGCCCATGACACTCCCCAGACATGGAAGATGTATTTTGATGGCTTCTCCCGATGTCTTATGGTCCAAAGGTTGGAAAACATGAGGCTCAATGTGGTTAGTCTAGTGATTTTATTTGTCTCTCCAGACAATGCAGGTTTTTCTTACTCTTTATCTCTATTAGAATGATTCATGAATAACAAGGAATTGTAACAAACCCTCATCACTAGGATGGAACTGGACCTATAGATTCACATAGCTTACCAAGATATCAAAGAAGATTTGGAACTAATGATAAAGTATATCAATGGATAATATTCGGTAAAAAAGAATAATTTTCTCCTCTAATCAGCTATGTCAAAGGACTATTGTTAGAGTTCCCTTTTAAGACAACATTACGCCGTGTTCAGTAATTAAATAATTATCAGGAAGATGAATTATCTAATGCAACCACTCTCGGGACCGACCCGGATCAGGATGAAGAAATCTTATGTATCACACATAAAATAATAATCACATCCATTGTCATATGTGATATGGAATAAATCAATATGGTCAACACCACACTAGATCATGATTAATAAATGACCAACCATTGATGAATGGATCCCATATTATATTATCTCCAAAACTAGACTCTCCTTATAGACCAAACTATAAGGTAACAGATTCGGCATCGTGTAATGAACTTCATCCTTCAAGATGGTCCAAATAAACAAAAAATCCATCTAAAATCAGGATTTGAAAAAAATCATACTTAGATACATAAGAGGATGATATATTTCTACCATTATGAAGGAAGTCCAAATAGGATATTTCGATGCACAACAATCTAGGACCATTATCTTCCACCAAATTTAAAGGTAGGAATATTATTGGAAAACCATGATACATGACTTTGTGGAATTCATAAAGAGATTTCATGAATGCCAATGCCCTATAAACATCACCCGTCAACCCCTATAATTTCATCATACAACTAAATATATTATCCATTTTAACATTTTTTTAATTAATGTGGTGGGTACATGTCCCCCTTCCACAACTAAGCAGTTCAAGTACATCCTTACTTCAACCAACTTATTCTCCAAGTGGGTTGAGGAAATACCCCCTCAATGAAGTCGGAATGAAGAATATTATCAATATCATAAACTCTCACATCATCACTAGGTTTGGTTTCCATCACATAATATTAACGTACCATAGCACCAAATTATATTCTATAGATTTGATGAAATGGTATCATGTGTAAAATATAGAGTCCAATCACTCCTATTTCTATCATTCAGTTGAAAATGGATTGATATAGTCCTTTAATATGAAGCATTAAAATATACTCCAAGAGATTGTGAACAAAGGTAAATATTCCTAGCCAGATAATCTCCACCGTGATTTATGGGCCTATCTTACCACCACCCATACTACACAAAAAATTCCACAGTCATTGGTGTATGGGACTGAGGCAGTGTTACAAATAGAAGTCTATATACCTTCACTTCGAATAGAAATTTTTTAGATAGAAATCGAATGATGAGAAATCACTAAAGTGACTGGATGATTTGGAGCAGCTTGATGGGAATAGGTTTCTTATATTACACAACATTGAGGTCTATCAGAATCAGATCACATGAGCATTTAACATTAAGAATCACCAATGTTCATTTCTCTAAAGAGAACTGGTGTAGGATCATTGGACCTGAATTATATTAGGGTCGAATCCTATGAATCTGGAACCCAAATTGTAAGAAACATATATCATATGTAAGGTCTATCCCAATGGATCCTTCTCATTGGCTAAAATGGGTGGGTAGTGTGTTACAACCCCACCAATGTGATTTTTTTCATGAAATACATTGCATATCATTCATAAAATGGGAATCCACGTCAATGTATGTCCTTCCATTCTTCCCCCTTAAATGATAATAAACTAAGAAATAGTCATCCTAGTTACATGATGTAAAACTTTAATAATTTATTACTTTTCACATGAAGTTAAATTGTACCATATAATTATTATTTTATGATGTTAGTATTCACAGATAATTTCCTTAACCCACGACATAAATACTACATGGGATTATAGAACTATGTATGGATTGACTCTTTCTATCATAAGATACATTATTACTCCCTAATATCTAATAGTTAGACCAAAAAAACATTAATTTTCATTCAAATAAAGTGAACCACAAATTTACAACAAGACATTAAACTCTATAGATCCACAATGTCCCTTTCCAAATTCACATCAGGTGATCCAAGCCCTTACCACAAGATGTAATTGCATGGATAATGTCCTTTCAGCATGATAATAAACTACAATGGTTTTCTATAACTAAACACATATTGATTCTCATTTTCAATTAGATATTTAGGAATTCCATGATCCCATATCCTAATCCAGCCACCATATGATACAAAATACACATTCAATATCCCAAATTTTTTTTTTGCATAGTGAGAAGAGCCCTACTAAGTCCTTATTTCTCACACTGAGGATAGCTCATGTGAGCTTGTCATATTCTTTTCAGGGTCTTTAATGAAAGGATATAAATGGAATACCATGATTCCTCACCATTTAATATTAAACTGAATAGTTTATGTCCCATGCATGACATAAAACAGGACATTTTTGTGAACCTCACCTGAGTGGACGACCATTACTTATGTTGGGACCCTACCACACCTGCATTCAGGAACTATATGTGACTTGATTCCTAACATCATATAATATGTAGTGACACCCAAACCTTAAATAAGGGGTCCAGTCATGAAAAATATAATGATTATCCATCATAATGTATAGTCCATACTTGTTTAAGAAGGTCATTCTCTAAGAACTATGTGTGAATTTATTCTCATTCTCATGAAGATACATAGTGACACTCATACTTCCATTATTGAGTAAATCCACACAATTCTTGTTTCTTCACATCAATTCATCTTTATTATCCTTACTTGATGTTAAACTACATGGGAATTCTAGAAATATGTTTGTATTTATTTCTTTCATTATAGGATACGTAGTGATGTTCAGATCTCCAATCAAGATCCCATCTACAACAATCAATTAAAACGATCCCCACCTCTACCCATGGGCCATACATCTTGAGTTTTTACAATTTAATAACTCTGTGAAGATTTATTCTTATCATTATAGTATAAATAGTAACATCTAAATCACTAATCATGGGCCCAGTTGCAAAAAAATGATAAGAAATGCACCAAAACTGCAAAAGAGTCGAGTCACAAAAGCTCATTGTTTCCCAGTTATGAGCCAAGTATATGTATATATTTCTTATGTACACAATATGTAGTGAATAAAGTTTTTATTTAATATACCACATCCTTATGATGTGTCCTTAAACTATTTGGAAAACATCCTTGTCACATGACATTAAATAATTTCAACAATAATTTTCACATTGCATAAATATAATCTCACGACGTATTTATTTATTGCATGACATTAAACTACATGGAGAACATACCCACCACAAGAAGATAAATTGTGTATGACATATCCCATTTTTTATCCCCTATCAAGGGATCATTAGATCCTTACCCTGGTCACCTAGCGTATGGGGTTCATTATCCAAATTTTAAAATCACTGAAATCCATAAATCATTATTCATGTCTTAAGTTACATACATTTCTAAAACCATCAATGTCCCCTCTAATGGATACCTGGCTTCAAGGACCATTTTATTAACCATGAATGAATGCATATGGATCCTATACATGGACCTATAGTCTTCAAAAAAAAATATAACAATGAAAAAATTTATTTCAAATCCATGGGAGTCGTGACATCACTATAGTAGAACAAAAAACCTCATCAAGATATGAACTACTCCTGATATGATAGTATCATGTCATTAATCATGATTTGATGAACTCGATCCATGATTTTCATCATTTTTATTTACCACAAAAAAGGATTTTTGGGTACTATTTAACCTAGGTATCCTGATGGGGCTCATTTGTATCAACCGTTTTATTATTTCCTTTTACGTCATGTCCTTAAACTGTATTCAAATTTCATAAAACTGTAAGACCTTAAAATCTAGTATATAATGGTCTAAATTACAAGACCATAATCTTGTATTAAATGAGATAGAAAAAATTTCAGGTCGAAAACCCTCAAAGGGATGTCTGTCCAAAATTGATATCTTCTATTTTTAAACCCATCATCTAAAAAGTATATGAAATAATTAGGGTTTAAATGAATAAATCATAAATATAAAAGGGTCTACATTTTATCTTGAGTAAAATATAATTTATGATATCTAGACCATATAGTTCAAGAAAAAGTTTTATTAATTATTTTTCACATATCCTTTCTATGAGAATACATTCTCTATTAATTGACATAGATTTTAGGGTGGTCAAACCCTTCCTATATATTACAGTTTCTACAAGTCCCACTACATGATTTGAGTGTCTCAGATTAGTGAAATCTTTCAAGGACCTCGGAAAGGATAACTAACATCAATGACCCTTTGATTGACTATGATTGTATTCCTATGGATTTTGAATATTCTCTTATGGTCATCAACAAAATGTGTCACACTAAAAAATAGATTTTTAATCATTGTGAACCCTAACACCATTGCAGAAGAACCCATCACCCAAGTGTTTTTTGGTTTATTCTAGGTATGATTGTCCCATATCATTTTCCTAACCCAATAAATTTAGACCATGATTTATGGTCTATGAACTAAACTATCCAAGTTGATTTGACATCCTCAATGCTATGTCACTGTTTTTTGTACACTTTCTCAAATAAGAATTGTGACACTCCATTCTTGAACCTTCTATTGACCACGTATCATGACTCAAAACCACATGTCATAGGGATCTATCTTTAAAATATACAATCCAAATTTCCAAAGGATTTTATATTCCTTTATAAATGGATGAACATCTCATGCCAAACCTCATCATATGGATGTTTATGTATTGAAAAATATTTCATGGACCTCAGAAAGGAGTGAAGATCATATTTTTCTTCACCATGGTACTTCCTTGATAAATCAACTAAAGGCATCTCCTATTTTCAATAAATTATCTTTACTCGATGTGATCACTAGTAACTCCATGATGGAAACTGACACCTTAGAGTGTTATGGGTCATCCCCGACTTGTCTTCCCCATTAAATATTCACATAATCAAACTTTTGGGTTATGAATTACTTCACCAATATTCCATCTATCATGGTAGAACTTGCATCCCTATTATTTTAACCTCAACCGATATTACCTCCATAATACATTCATAGCCCTTTAAAAGGATACCTGAATTCAAGATTCCCCATTCTTAACAAGGAATATCTTATTATTTAAAAATTAAAATCAATAAATTCATGTTTACTTTAAATTATTCAAGGGATGGGTATCATTGGTGATTCATATAGTACCGAAGAAGTCAAATTTCTTGCCCATCATGAATAAGATACAACTAGATGATACATATAATGTTATGAAAAAATATTTATTACTTGCATATTGAAAAAAGAGAAATATCCAAATATTTTATTCTCTTGAAGAACCTCAAATAAAATTAAATCAAATTGTGAGACAATTCTATCTATTAAACTATCCATGTTGGTGAGGTTTTGACAGGAGGTATCATTCGAATGATGGAGTTCTACATTCTCCTCCTCTTTTGCTTCTACATCGGGGTGGAGTGTCTCAAACATTATATTCAACTTCTAAACTCTATTATGGTAAGCTTATAATATAGATAATGAAGTTTAATGTTTAGACATTAGATGGTATATTATTTCATCTGTATTCAATATTTTTTCAGTCCAGGATTTCATCTGATCAGATAGCTTAGATGTCAACCGGTGACCCTACTCCAACACCTCTGATGTCTCTTTCATCTTCCCAGCAAGTAGAGTCTCACATGAAAATTCATACATGTCCCTCCCATTGGAGACCAAATCCTACTGGGTTAGAAAACATTACTTCGTGATTTCACAAAATAGATGGTGATCAAATCCATTCACCCATAATCCATAAAATAGATAATGAATCCATCCCCCTTGGTTATGAAATGAATCCAAACGAGTCTTAGTGATCAAGGAATTAATCTATTTCCCGGTCAGCCTACATTGTTTCAAGGCCTATGTTACTAATGAAGCAGGTGAGACTGGATAAGGAATGTCCAATTGAGGTAATAATGATGTGGTAGAGGAGGCCTCATTTGATTTTATCTCAACTATAATATCATATTTATCCTATGTTGTAGTACTAAATTCTTAAACATGTTATATCTCACTATCAAGGAATTTATCACTCTAATATGGGTGCTCCCTTAACGTCACACCCAAGCCATCATCCAATTCCATCATCACCATAGAAAGAGGTGTTAGTGAGGAAAAATGTTGGACCACATAACAGACTAGTTGTCTTATCACACCATTAGAATAATCCAAAACCCATAATCATAGGTAAGGAAGTCAGAAGCATCATCAGGTGGAAGTATGACCTCAGCCTTAGTATCTTTAGGTTCCGACCACATCCAAAACTGGTAGATGTCCCCAGGATGACACTCTCTTCATACACCATCCAAGGGAAGAGGGTACACCCTTTTGGTGCATCCAAACTGATGAAATAATTAATATTGTGTATAAGGCTCACATATTATTAGCTCATCCAACATGTAAGAACCATTTATTGAAGAGAGATCATACATGACATTTCATCTAGGGATCCACTATAGATATCAATAATATTCCCATCTTGTGCATATTAAGGGGTAAAATTGAAGCTATCGGATTGCTTCATCATGTCCTTAACCTTGTAAGGGATTATAAAAGTTGTTCTAACACAAAATATCATCACCGCACTGTATGGGATAATGTATATTGTATCTTAGCCACATTATAGTTTTCATAGTAATGGAAATTCTCCCTTGTCTAGTCACAGAAAAACTAGATAGGATAAATTAACTTGTTGTGTGTGTTAACTAATTGAATATTTCGAAGTAATTGTTAAAGGCATTCAAGTATTGGCACTTCCTAATTGAGATGATTTCCTTCCGCAAGTTGTGTTGTTATTACCAATATATTAACATGCATCCTTGAATGCACATCCCCATCCAATAAAATTCATCCATTCCAAAACATGAACATACATCCTACGAGCCTAAGGTATGGAGAGATCTATGAGTTCACATCGTTTCCCCATGAGGTATAGTCCCAAACATCCAAGATGGTTCAATAAGATCTAATACTATTAAAGACCTATTGAGAAGGGCATTGATGAAGGAATATGGTAGTTGGACTAACCATTCTATGAAAAAATACGATATAAATCCATCCCAATAAAGATATTGCTGATAGCATTATCAACTCCTTTCTTATTTTCAACTTCACAAGGATAAGAATATCCTTCTCCAAAATTGAAGTATCCAAGGAATCATACCTAACATCCACAGTATGGAGGAACTCATCATGCATCTCTCTAAGAGGGGGAATCCACCTAGTTGGTAGATGTACCATAGGATGATACCCACATCACCATGGGAAAAATGGAATATATTGGTGATAGGGAACCAATGACTGATCATTTCTTGAAGTAGATCAGGCTAGTAGTAGAGGATGAATTGGAAAATACACAATGATTCATAAAGACGGACCCTGTATAATTTACCATAAAACTCTACGTAGAATTTTTTGACACAAAAGGGCCATTCTCATTCATAAGAAAAATTACCTCCATGGAGAAGATCCCATTTAATGATCCATACACAACAAAGATAGTTCAAGTAGGAGGAAAATATACTCGATTAGTTCAAGGTGATAAGATAATGACTGAAATAACAACCATCCAAACTCAATGGAGTGTTTTCTAACCTATAATACAAACCCTGGGGTTGAACTGTGATCATCTGGCCTTCCACTACAACTGTCATCTAAACACACTAGGATGAAGTTGAAACCTTGTGAGATAGGATATTCAAGTACGAGTTAGGGATGATAAAATATTCTAGAAAACTGAACCCATAAAGATGAATTTGGTGAGGTAAGGGGTTATCCTGAAACTCATATTAGAGGAACATCTTTATAATATAGTTTTCCAAATACATGTGATATCAAGAGTTGTGATTTAAATTTATAGAAATCATGCCCATTTATTGGTATCATCTTATAGACCATGGTGATAACCAAAATCCAAAAAAAATAAAAGTAAGTGACATATGTCAGACATATGAAAAAAAAACATTTTTCCAAAGAACATACATAATAAACTTGAACTATCAAGTGCATCCCATGAATCAGCAATGGGTTCATGAATTTAATGAGGAATTTTTGAATCACCTAAACTCTCATAGATATCATGGGTCGTATAACCGCAAATACAATAATGTGATCACATGACACCTTCATGAATAAAAATCATGTGACCCATACATGGTCATGTGAGATACATGATTATTAATCAATCATATGATCAAACCAAAAGATCTCATGAAACCCTAGAGAAAATCTCAATCCTCATGAATGAATTTCAAAAAGTTACTGAAATATAGTCTGTAATTGGTTCAAAGGGGTTGTTGAGAAAAAGCGTTCTTGGGAAATAATCCACTCAAACATAGGCTTGTAGTGGGGTCTCACAATTGGTACATATGGAACATTCTTTGATAAAGTCAACAATGTGAGAATGGAAGGAGTTATCTATAATAATGATCATCCAATTAAATGAATGGATATCTTCCCATGTTTATATAAAGAATCTCTCTATGTACCAAGGGTTTCCGAACATACCAATAATCGACCAACACACTTATGTTTTATAGTGCCAAAGACTCATGCTTGAATATACATTCCTTGGAATCCAGTCATTTGTCCCAACTAACATTGATACTATTTTTGGAAATTATTTATTCCTACCAAATAACCATTAGAATATTCACAACAGAAAAATATGTGAATATGGATATTATTTTTACTACAAAATAAATGAAAGGAAAAGGTAGTCGAGACACATGGATCACTCAAGTCTCTAAGAGACACAATTTTTTGACAATCATGAGGCCTCACAATGGAACCATGTGAATTCCATGTCCTTAGGATGATCCTTCAAATTCAATTTGACAAGTGTTTTATCTCCCAAAAAGGATCCTCGAACAACTAGTGATCACATGACGACACCTGGATGTGCTCCCTAGGTTATGTGGTTTTTCAAATGGTGAGTTCCAGGAAACCCATCCAAATATCCTTTGAAAATATGAGTAAAATGTTCAAAATATGGAGGCCTATTGAGGTATAAAATTTCACATCCATGTTTTCTCTCTTTTTCTCTCTTTTTATCTCCTCCTCACCCCACCCTCCTTCCTCGTCGTGTCGCACCCAGCACCTGGATATCCCCATCACGAACTCCTCCCCTTGTGCTCACACCCAACACCTATCACCTCTTCAACCTACCAAACCTTCAGTTGGGACCCTTGACATCCTCCTTGCTTGGGACAACTGGCACACACCCACACTCCTACTCACTAGCGTAGCGCACGAAGCCTCTCCCTCCTATGGTCATGATTTCACCGGCGCACCTCTCTCTAGTGGCTGGCCTCCCTTTTCCCCCTCTGATGAGAATTTTCTTCCCCCTTCTTGATTCAGGGTTCTCCTTTGGTAGGGTTCTGTTTTATACAAACCCTAGTTTTTAGGGTTTGATTTTTATGGTAGTTTCCTAAAATTTGTAGTTCTATCTTGGTGATTAGGGTTGTAATAAGCTTTCCAGTAGTAAGATTCAGTTACACTTGGGTTTTGTCACTTATGTTTTGTATTTTTTTCCATCATTTGAGGTAGGACCCTTTTAAAATAGATTTTAAATTAATGATTTGTAGAATTAATTCTTTTTTTCAGCTTCATTAATAATTGAATAATGGTATAATATGGTTATTAAAATAGTTTCATGTGAAATATGGTGTATTGTTTGGTTATTTTTATTCATAGATGTATGTTTACTGAAATTATGCACACTATTTATTTAATAAATATATCGGTTGACTTTTTCATGTGGTTTTTATTTTTTAGAAGTATGATTTGGTCTTTAAAAAGTATTTGGGATGTTTAAAATGGTTATTGAGATTTTATCAAATGGATTTCCCAAGTATTATATGGGTAAAATCTTTTATAACTCTTTGAAATGATTTTATAAGAGTTAAAAAGGACATATTAAATTATTTTTGTGATGTGGATCATAATATGGAGTGGTTTTGTGTGTGTGAGGTTTTGAAAATAAATTCTTGGCATTTGGTGTATTTTTGTTACATTTTTCATACTAAGTATTTGTAAAATGCCTCATAGGCTCCTATAGATGTATTTTTAATTTAATGTGGTGGTTGATTTTCCTTAAATGTGTTTCATGGTTTGATAAAATGGTGTGAAATGTGTTTCTTCATGTGGATTTGGTGTGTGTGAACTGGAAAGTGGTTTTTTTATAAAAAGTGGTGATTTCCCGGAATATTTATAATGTCTGGCTTGAGGATTTGAAAAAAGTTTTGTATTATGGGAAGAGAGTGTCTTTATTGAAGTGTTTAGTGTTGGTTTGGGAAATTGGGGGTTTATGTGGTTTTTGTTTGTCTTTCTTATCGCACCCCTTGTTTTGATCCTAGTATAATAACCTGTCATAGCTACTAGGTTTACAAAGAATGATTGCTGAACTAGTCTAGGGTATTAGACTAGATAGTAGCCCATAGTATGGGGTAATCTAATTATTATTTATTTGGGATTGTACCCATCAGTCAGGCTAGGTAGGGTAACGATCAGGGAGTACGGCATTACGATGTCCTCAGGTAGGGAATGCATTCATGATGCGTCACATGTATTAGTACATTCTGGTTTTCCTCTAAGTTCCTTTGATATCCTGTGTTCCTTGGACACTAGTATAGTTAGTATCATTTCCCTTGTTATATGATGTGATATACCCTGTACATATTTTTTGGTATTTTCTTGTAAAATTATAAATGTGTGGTTTGCTAAATAGCACTTCAAGAAAAATGTTTTGAATGAACAATAACATTTTTCCTTTGGCACTTTTATAAAAAATGAATGATTATTTTTTCATCTCATTTTCTTTCCTCCTCCTATTGAACCTTATTTCAAACTTGGGGTCAATGGATTAGGATTTTAATTTATTTTCCTTTAAATGAAAAGTGTAGAAAATATTTTAGCTGTAGATTGTATTTAAAAAATTTAATCAATTTATTCTTTATTTAAAGAATGTGCACTGGTAATGTCATTAGTCGGGACTACCAATTGAGTTTTAATACTCTTTCCTATCGTATTTTCTTGTTTTTAGTTTTTTTTGTAGGTTCGAATCTATATTTTTTACCAAGTGAGAGAGTTGTTTGTGGTTTGGAGAATGACTTTGGGGGTAACAATGAGTTTTGGTTGTGGTTATGTTAACATGTTGTTGTTGGTTGTTCTTTCTTTTTCATGTCATTTATTCACTTATTGTTGTTCTAAATTTTCTTCTAATTTAATTATTTTCATAAGGAGATATCATTACCATTTTTTTATGGTGATTCTATAGCACTTTTCGCTAACTTGGGAGGATCAGAAACGCCTCTCGGGCCTTGCTCCAGATCGGCTTGGGTGACCGGCTCAGGGTCTACCTGGGTTGGTTCATGAAAGAATAAATAATGTGATGGATCATTGATGGGAATAATCTTTTTCCTCAATAATGTTCAAGAAAACTCATGAGGCCCCATGATTGTTTAAAATAAAACAAATTAAATAAAGGGGGAGCTGACGAGATCCACTCGCGATCATAAACTCCACACAAAATGCCCCTACAAACCCTCAAGAAACTACAATACCCTATAGATGTGTCCACATTACCTCACAAAATACCTCTAGCATGTCATCCTCATCACACGAAGTGCCTCAGGTATGTCCAAGAAACCGTGCACTTCCCCTTTGACTCCATATGGACAAATATGATGAATTTTCCATGAAATGATAATGAATTTCCATATGGTCTTTATTGGTCATGTGATTCATTGAAAAGAGGTAGAGTGTTGGAATTTTTAATTACTCATGCAATCTTGTATGACTCCAAACCTTTATAATATAAAAAATAAAACAAAAAAAGTGGAGGGTGCATCTTGGGGTTATAAACACCTAACGATGCACTAATGATATATATATCATGGTCTCACGAGACCCCTTTAAAATTTAGCCTTCTCATAGAAAATCCCTCAGACAATCCATCATTGTCTCATTGAAGGTCATAGACAAGACGCTAGAGATCATGTGAAATTATTTTAATATGCATCTTTTTCTTGCGTAGGCATTTGGACATGATAATATGACAATATAAAATTCTTTCAGCATGCCCACATGATTCAAAAACACCACATTAATTGTTAATAATATAGTAAATGAGTATTTTAAGAGATGGTTTTGTGGTCACTAAAAATCTGGTGATGAACCTAGATCCATTGTAGATACTTGCGAAGTCATATGTGGTAGAAGCCTTCACCAACTTCATCATGGATCCACATGATTTGTAATGCATAATGTGGAAAAAAATAAAAGTAGTGAGGCCTATAAATCCTCCACCCAAGCATAAAAAATGAATTGTGGACAACTATTATGAATAAGAATGTTCCAAATATGATAATTTAGCCATTTTGTATCTATGTTTCTAATAGGATATCTCGGAGTAGTGGATCTTGTTACCGGTATGTGCTCTATTATGCGAGATACCAGAGAATTTCTAGAGCAATGGTGAATCTTGCTTATGTACTTTGTGAGATCACTAGATCATGAAATATATTCCTCGAAGGAAACATAAAGAACATCCCACGCACCTTCTAGGTTAGAAGATACATAAAATTTTCTAACACTGAACAGATATAATTCATATTAAATATATAGGCTTAAGAAAAGACCAAATGAGGGAGAATTATGCAATGAACATATACATTGACCCTCATGTGCTTTGTGTGAACCATCCAATACCTACAAAATCACTATTTCATGTCACCTAGATCTCATGGAGATTATTTAGTACACAATTTGGGTCATGTGAAGTCCTCTAGACATGTCAGTGTAACTCACACGGTGCCCCTCAGGAATGCCTCCAAAGTCTCTCGAACCCCTATTGTCTCTCCATTCAAGTCTCAAGATTTCCTCTGAATGTGTCCCATGACTCATGTAACAGCACCATCACATGTTAAATGAGTCTTTTGGTACCATTATATCTTTTCATTTGTCTCTCCTTACATCCCTCAGACCCGCCATCCTAGCATTGCGTTGTCCTCCAATCATGCTAGATAAGACATGACACACCCTTTGAGAAATGTCACATCGACTCTCATGATTCTCACTATGTGTGTCATATTCCTTTCATGATGACACCTAAATTTTTTTGCCTTGAACACGGTACACCCTGTAGACAAGTTAGTTTGTTCATGTGATGGCTTCTAGGGTCAACCATTCAGGTATTACGATGTCCTCCCAAAAGAACAGACTTAATCATGTGATAACCATTTGACAGGCCATCCAAATTATGTGATGTCCTATGGAAATGTCAACTAGGCCACATAATTGTATGTTTACATGATAGGTATACACTCTTCTACATTTCACGATGGAAATTAATACATATCAAACAGAAAATTAGTGTATCCTGGGTGGGAAATCATGTCAGATCATAGGGCACCTAGGACATGATAAACTTGTCTTCCATCTATGTGTACGAACCGATCAGTAAGGAAAGATCATATTGTAAGTCCTGATCCATATCATAATATGATATGTCTTGAAAAAAACTGAAATGTTAATGTTTAATACCCATTCAAGGGAACTACGATGAATCTGATTCATTCTATAAAAAGTATATGTAGGAAACCTTGTTGAGGTTCGAGTTCTACATTAATCTTCCTAGGGAAGTCCTACTGCCTAAATCCCTCATACAGAAGAAATGACATTGATTAATTTCCATCACATTATTAACACAATTAGTATGAATCCTATGGGATTAGGTAGTTTTAAAAATCATACCATCATTACCATAAACCCCAACAAGGATAATGGAAATGATAGTGTGTAATACCAAACTAACTAAAATTAGATGAATTAAATTCCTAATATAACCAGAATACTTAGGGTTCCTATTCATGGTCTGAGATATATATTACCCTATGACGAATTATCCTATTAAATAAGTCCCACACCTATGAGAAATAAGAATGGTCATTTTCTATCCCTTTTTTCTCACACTGAGAATAGTTCTTGTCAGATTATGTAGCCTCAATAATCATATCCATTGAATCCAATACCTATATCCAACTAGATAATCCTATAATTGGATGACCTTTCCCATCCTAGGTGTTTAAGATCCAAATTTAAGGGCAACATAATTTTCTTATCCCTAAAGGTAAGGGAAACATCATTGTGTAATCCCTAACCAAATTAACTATGATGACTCTGATTCCTATAATAACTATGATATGTAGGATGCCTTCTTAAGGCCTGATCCCAAACTCCAATGGGAATCCACCTCAGTATGGGTCCCTCCACTTATCTAACATTTCAATAGTTGGGACCCAATAATTCCCATTGTATGATCGCTCTACATCATCTGTTAGTGGACTGAGAAGTTGGAAGAATTATGATGCTTATGATTTCCTCCGTAGCTAGGATATGTAGGAAAATTACCTGAGGCTCGAGCTCCATATTAAACATCCCAAGGATAGTCCCAGCACATAAAACTCAAATCCATATGAAGTGAGACTAATTAATTTTTATCCATTGTTTCTCACATTGAGAAAATCTCATGTGGGATTAAGGAGTTCCAATAATCCAATTAATCGCATCATGAATTCCCAATAGCTTGGGAAATTCTAGTATGTAAGCCCTGATAAGTGGCATGATTTAATCCTCCCCCATATAAGGAAATCTACCTTTAGCCCAGTCCCATGGGAGTGAAAGAATTATGAGAACTATGATTCCTATAATAACTAGGATATTTAAGATTCTTTTCTAAGGTCTTGAGCTCAAACAAACATCCACCTTAGTGTGGGTCCCATGATGTCTCTTGATTTTAAACTGTTTGGACCCCATAATTCATATGGGATGATCATCTTACCCCATACATCAGGGGACTGAGAAATAAAATGAACTATGGAAACTCTGATTCACTCCATAATTGAGATATGTATGAAGTCCCCCCCCCCCCCGTGGGACTCTATCATAAATATATGGTGCCTCAAATCACTTTTATACTTCCTATTAATACAATGCTAAACTGAACAAGTTTAATATACTATGTGGTTCTTGATTCATGAAATAACCAAGACACATAAAACACCTCATAATGGGTCAATCACCTCCATTCAATGTTAACCTCCTCCATGTGTTGCAGTAAATTTTGAAGCTCCAAGTATTATTGATTTAGCACATAAGTACTTGTTCACTACTAGGAAATGGATGAAGAAACATAGATATATACAGATGGATTTACATATGAGATCGCAATGTTTTCAGAAAGATAGTCTAAAATCATAATAATTTTGTTAGGATAACCCATCTCTTATCAGGATTAGGTGGAGATTCACGAACATATGTAAAATCTAATAGAAAATCTAGATGTATGCAGAAATTTTCCCAATAAGGGTTTGATGAGCATGATGTCACATCCTCTTGACCAATGCAAGTCCCCATGTTCCATCGGGCCTAAAAACATAGGTGATGGCCAACCTTTCAAAATCAAGTATGTACACAATTACTAATGGGGGAACCGTTTGGAGTTTCCATTAATGAGAGGAAAATGTAACCTATTATTAATTATTATGCATGTGGTGAACCCCCCCCCCCCACACACACACAATTAATCATTAGGCTAAACATGACCATCCTCAACGAGGGTTCCAGGTCACACTCTTTTTCCCCAGAAAAATAGTGTGTTATATATAATTGTAGTTATATTGGGATGAATTGAATGAGTTGAATATTATATGAAATGGATAAGTTATCTTAGTCATTATAATCCTAAAAATATGGTTTTTTTATTCTATTTAATATAATCACAAGTACATATTTTTTTAGTAAATGGATGGAACCACTATGAACCAAGTTATCCGTGGTTATAAAGGACACTCTTGTTGTTTTGAAAATGAGTAACCAAACTAGAAAAATTCTATAGTGAAATGTATTGTGGTAATTTGTAACCATATATCAAATATTATGATTAATAACTAGATCATATGTGAGTTTCTTGATTTTACTAATAAGAGGAATGGAGATTCATGGGATTCCATTTGATAATTATAATAAAGTATAAAATATTATAACTTACTACATGTCAAAAATTTCTATATAATACCATAGGTAAATTCCTCAACAAAATAAGAAGATTTTTCTTTTGTGTTAATAGTTGAATATGAGAGAAATTCCCAAGGAAAAAATGAAGACTTCCATTAGTAAGAAATAGGGAAATAAATTTATTCCTACGGTTTCAAATTGAAATTTTTAAATGAGGAGAAAGGAAATTTTAAAAAATATTTTCTAATGTGGAATTCTCATGAAGGGGACCAATGGGATTGTATTTTTAGTGGTATATTAAAGTAATTTTCTAAACATATGTTGACGAAGAAGCATCAAATAACATTTATCATATATGAATTATTTTAATTCATTTTTTTATGTTTAAACCATAGAACATAAAAAGTTTGATATTATTAAATATTTGGACCTAATTAATATTTTATATTGTATAAATAATTTATTAAAAATAATATAGAAAATATTGGTTAAATATTTGTGAAAGTACTTGAATGGTATAATTGTCTACATATACTGTTTCAACGGGTTATGATGTATTGTTGTGTTATTGATAATATTTAAACATGATTATAATTTTAAAGTTATAGATAACCTTTTGAGTTCTTATGTGATTCTATTTGAAGGTGATTAATGATATTTTGTGTAATTTTTATTGGTCTTTAGAGAAAATGAAGTATTGAAGTATAGCTGGCCATTTGGATTAACATGAAATTTGTTGTTAAGGTAATTATCGTTTATTAGGATAAATCATTAATATATGTTTTTAGGGGAATATATTTTTTATCATATAGAAATACTTATGATTAAAAAATGATTTGGTGACTAGGTTTATAAAGTTATTCTTTATAAATTTAAATGAATTGTTTGGAACATTACAAGAATAATGGTAAATATGATATTTTAATAGTATGTGATTTTATTTAAAAATGGTTGATATTTATTGATGAATAAAAATTGAGTTAGATTTTGGAAACAAATAAGTTTTCATTATTCATTTATGGTGATTTATGTTTTTTTGGAAAATAGTAGTCAAATTTTAAGAATATATGACAAGGGAATAACAATTTTTTATGCAGATTTGTGAGTGACTTTTGTTTTTTAGGGATAAATGCCATGTTCATCATAGAAGAATATTTGATCAAATATTTTATAATATGGGTTTCAAATTTGGTCATGAATATTTTGAAGATCTTTTAGATAATTTATTTACAAAATGATTTATGTTGAAAATAGGGTGTTATTATTGAGGTTCTGAAGATTAAAATATTATTTATTCATTTGATTGTTTATCGATATCCGATTTTTCCTTAACGTTTGATATCCATTTTGGATAGGGTTAATGGATAATATGGGGAATAACTTGTGATTCTTTTTTGGATTTTATGATCCATTAAAATTTATTTTTAGTTCTTCATTGATGAAAAAATCCTCATGGTTAATTGTCACATAGAATATGAGATAAAGCATAGATGTAAAAACAAATATTAAACAATTAAAGGATTAAATTAGGATTATGAAATTTATGTAAATAAAGTAATTATAATTTCTCATCTTCTCCATTTCAAGAGTAAAATAATTCCATATACTCAATTAAGAGGATGAAAAATATATCATGTCAAATTTGGGAAATACTAATCTTATATCAAGGAATTTTTTTGGAAACACATTCAAAAGTATATGTCTTAAAATGAAACATACATTGTTTTACGAACGTTTAATTATGAAACACTAAATCTTATATTATTAACATAAAATTACTTAGCATGATAAAATTTTATATTCTAGTTTTATGTCATGATACACAAAATATTTATAAGAAAAAGTGAAAAATATGTGGACATAATTTTATTAATGAGGGATATTTTAACACCTAGTGATTTTCGAATATATTTTTACTTATATGATATAATTCTTGATAACATATAATCCATGTAAGACTAAAATAAAATGAAACATGGTGAAATTTATTAAATTAAAATATTATAATGAAGATGATCACTAATACTTTACATAATTCCAAAATGAAACAACATTAAGAAAAGTTCAAGTTCAGTAAATTTACAAGAATATAAAAAGAGCATAATCATAAAATATTTATCCTCATGGATGTCCATAAATATTCTGACATTGACTAAAACTATAGAAATAAGGAATAAATTTAGACATATAATATACATTTTGTGATAAAATTAAATAACAATTTTAATAAATTTTAGGGAAGCGTGTAAGGCAATATAGAAAATTGGAAGATGGTGTTTAGACATATGGTCACTGGACAAAAGGTCATTGGAACTATCTTTATTGTATATATAGTTATTAGATATACGTATTCAATAAATATTTAAATCCAACTGGTATTTACTTCCTAATATAATTTAGAACACACATATATTTTTCAATATATAAGAAATAATATTAAAAGAATTTAATATCTAACATGGGAACTTTTTTCAAAAGTAGGTTTTCATTATATTTTGAATTTTATTAAAAATACAAAATATATGAATTTTATGATGTTATTTTTTTAAAAATAAATTTATTTTTTTATTAATCATATTAAAATTATCTTAGGGTGAATTTTTTATTTTTATTTTTTGAAATTTAATTTTTTGTGAATAATGAAAAATAAATATTTTAAGATTTTTTAACTTTTTTGAGGTTACCATGGTATAATAATGACTTTAAGTATTATATAAACCTTTTATGGACTATATCTATATTAGGTGATTCATTAAAGGATTTGGAAAATAAAATTGTGAATTTTGAAATATTTGTTTGAGATTTTGTTAATATTAAGAAATTTTTTATTCAAATAAAAACTATTTTTTATTATTCTCATTAGAAATGGTTTTATAGGGTTAAATTAGGTTTTAGTATCATTTTAAAGAAATATAAGTATAATTTTATTTATATTTGTCTATTTAATGCCATTTTAATATGTCTTATACATTATTTTTCTGTAAAATCCCTTTTATGCTTAAAAATGTATTTTTATAAAAATAAATTCCAGTTGTTTTTTGAAAACTTATATTTAAAATAAATATCAAAACATATAGAAATATAATCATAGAAAATGAATTCCATATTTTTATGATCATGTAAAAATTTGGTAATTTTTTTAATTTCATTTTTATCAAAAATGAATAGTCACTATGGTGAACGTTTGTCCCCATGACTGGGGTTAAAGGGGGGGTTAAACTAATATATAAGGCTTCAAATATCTATAAAACATTTGAAAATAATTCATTTTTAGTTAAATAATACTATAAATTGTACTGAATATTTAATTGTACTAAATTTGATCGAGTATCCATGATAAATACGTTATGTATCCTTTAATGTTCATAATATTTATAAGGTTGTAACTACCCTCACCTAATAATTGAATTACTACACACACTTTGATCACTATATATCAACTAATATATAATAAAATAACTTCTAATAATTTCATACCACATTCTAGAGGTGCTTCTCTCACCAAAATACCAATCCATGAAGGCTTGAAGTGTAACCCAAATCAAGATATCCAAAGAGGTGGTATAAGTATTATCTGAAATCATTCAAAGTTATTTCAACTTGATCATTCATAAGATCTTTTATATCCAAACAAAAATAATTAAATCTCTATATTCTATACACATAAATGTTATTATGTTGATGGAGAAACTATATTTTACCTATTTTCCATCATATGGGAAATGAAAATTTTCGCTTATGTATACGTGCGGAATATAGACTCCATGAAGAGAAGTGATACGGTTTTCATCCCCACATCACATAGATGTTTTTAAAGATACAAATATTGTTTATATAAAATTTTTATTAAATAATTATTTTTCTTTAAACATAAACTAACATCTATATTTCTAGCCTCCTAATATTGGTAATATGATAATGTTCTTCATCCGTATATGTGGATTACCACCTCCTTAAATTCATGTAATTTGATTTTCAATCACTCATTGACATGGATGTAAAAAATGTATTTATTGAATAAGTATAATATTTTAACATTATTAGGACTTATTAAAGGTAATCCATTATATTCATTTTTTAATTTTATTACATTGGTAAAAATGAAATTGTCACTCACGTGAATGTGCAAACTACCTCCTCAAAGAACTATGTGTCGAATTTTTCTTTTACACCTTAAGTATATTGTTTTAGAATTATATTTATTATAAAAACCAGAAAATTTTTAAATTTTTTATGTTATTTATATTGTCTAACCATGACCTCTTTGACCACGGTCAACAGAATGTAGTTGTTTTGGGCTAAAAGACCTCAAAATGTGGGACAAAAAATTAACTGATTTAGTGAATATATAAAACATGAAAATAATTTAAATGAAATAAATAATTATAATGGAATGTGAATGAATATTTTTATTAATAAAATAAAAAATATATTTTTATTATTCATAATTTATATAATGTTAAAGAAATATGAGAATTAAGGAAACAAGTTTTTTTTTTAAATCATGATGTAATGTTTTCCATTCAAAATCATTCTCTTCTATATTCATGTTTTTTAAAATGTATTAATGTTTTTCTTATATATTAGAAAATTAATATTTAATTTCATTTTCAATTATCCTTTACAATTCATAAAAAATTAATATTGATTAATTTCTAATATTTATTAATTGGTCACATTTTACTCTTTTTACAAAATTATAAAACTCTAATCTTTTAATAACTATCTCAAAGATTTTGTTTCTCATCATCATACCAATTATTTGTTTATCAAGATTCCTCATTAAAATATAATGGTTTTTTAATTTTGTTTTGATTCCCCTTAGTGAATTATTTTTTCATTATTAAGAGTTGTTAAATGAAAAGAGAATTTCACATTACTATAATTTCCAAATGGAACATACTTTTATTTTTATATTCAAATAATGTTTTCATGGGTTTCAAGATGAAAACGTGAATTAATATAAAATTCTTGTTCATGATATGGTAATTGATAATTAAATATGAAGACATGTGAGTCAAGGGTATAGTTTTTCAATGAATTAAGTTATAATTTATTCATTGAATACAAACTATTGATGATAACCAATGAGGTTACTCTAATTTAAGTGGATCTATTAATGAGTTTAAAATATGTTTAAATATGATAAATCAATGAAAATTCATGTATTTTCTATTATTTATAATTTTTAATGTTTTATTAATGAAAATATTTATTTATACATGGGAAAATGATTAATTTGTATGATAAATATTTAACATTCATAAAGATAAACATTTATTTGTATTTCTTTATTTTTAAGAGACTAATGGGGGCCCTTTAATTTTATATCCTTTTATGATTTTTTTCATTCCTCATTTTAAATTGGTTTTTTTTTATAAAAGGATGTGTAATAAGTATATTATGTTCAATAATTATTCTATATTTTAATGTATTAGATGAAGAAAATATGATTGGAATGAAAAAACGGTGTAAATTTTTGAACCCATTTTGTGGGAAAATTACACTGGGTGGAAATATCCACATTATTATATAGTGGTTTTTCTAATTCTATAAATGTATATACTTAAAATATATGGGGAATTTATGGTTGAAAAATCCTTCCAATTTAACTCATTATTGTGTTTTTTTATAATTTATGGGGTTTTATAGCTATGTATAGTCTCACTACCTTGATGATGTAGATATAAATTACACTCAATATGAATCCCTTTAACTGTTAAGAACAACACTCTCTCAAATGGGTAAAACATGTGTGTGCATTAATTTCCCAAACCACTGATCCCATCATAAATCATGAATCATGAATGTGTGGGAGGAAATTTTTTTCAACTGTGGGAATGAAAATGTGGGATGTAAAAACATGAGGTATGAACATCAACTCAATGAGTCTGAAACATAAATTAGTAGAATAAAATAAAAAATTACAACCCAGTTCATGGATACAATATCACACATTTTCATCTTTGATGAGATCATAAAGTTATCCTATTGTCATATATAAGAGCCTGAGATTCACCACCACTTTACAGAGGGAAAAACATAAAATAAATCATGGTGAGGGAAATACATCATGAATAGAAAAGACAATTAATTCAAATTCAAAATATTTTAAATAAATTAAATAATTTTTTAACCAAGTTATGGATGATGAATAATGTCAAAATACATAGATATAATCAGTGAAAACTTAATCCATTAAAAGAGGGACGGTGAAATTATTTATAAATATCAGACCTTCTTCATCCTCCCACTAAAAATTATTGTTCCACAAGAAGTGGGATTCTTCCTCGTCAGATGATTGGAATGTGTCAAGATTAATGGTAATTATTCTTCTTATGGGTGTATATAATCATATAGAACATTTCTTGTATTCATTTTAGGGTCCCCAAATGTATATTCAACTTTATCATCTCCATGTGTTATATTTACATAGGCCTTACTAAATTTGGGAAAATTGGTAATGGGATTTGATTTTTTTTGGTCGAGAAATCCCGTTTTTGTAATTTTGGATTTTGGTCCATGTGATCACAAATTTCAATATATCCCAAATCATCTATATGAATAAAATTCACAATCAATTTAATAAATCCAAAGTATAGTTGTATGGAATAGTCACTTGGAATTTATATATCATTTTCAAGATATCTATTCACATAATCAGTTAGAATGAAGACATGGTTGAACAAGTCTTGAAGTTGATTTAATTCAATAATCTAATGGATATTCACTTTTTATCACATCAGGTGAAGTGTTGTGGATCAATATAATGAATGTTCTACATAAATTTTGATCAATTCAACCTCATGGGTGATCCTAGAAAAATCTTATATATCAACTTGAAAAAAAACCATTTCAAGGTATTATTTATTCAAATTATGATCTAATTGAATAAAAACACTTAAAACTAATATTTCACCAATCTATCATTGATTTTCCAAAATTCACTAATGCAACAAAAATTAATAAATCACTGATCATTTATCAATATTATTTGGTCAATTATGAATGTAAAGTAATTTAAAATTTATAAATTTTTAATCTCATCACTCCACACACACATTCACTATTATACTCTTGGGAATTACAATGAATTATGTTTAAAAAATATTAACCTTCCTATTTTCAAATAAAAAGATATTAAAAATGAAAATCACAAATTCATTTATTTTTTAAAAATTTTATGACCTCTATGTTAATTACATTAACTTTTTCAATTTATTCCAATTAAATTTTCAATTTCTTGTATTTAATACTTTTATATTCTAGTTGAATTAACATATTAATAAGAAAAATATTAATTATCACTCCCAATTAGGTTCCTTAAACTAATGATTCATTTTCCACTTCATTAATAAAACTAAAAATATATTCTTATATGTCAATTTCTGTATTTTTAAATTGGGTTCAGTATTACCCTCACCATAATTAATTTATTTCGTTAATTATTATCATATATATTTTTTCCTAGAAATTTCTATGAAAATAAATATTTATATTTTCAAAGGGATGTTATTTTAAAACACACACTAATTGCCAAATTTCTTAGAGCTTCATTATGGGATCTAAATTTACCATTTTACACAAGTTCATAAGGAATTTTATTATTATTATTTGAGTACGCTCCCCCAAATTTAATTTATCTCAAAGGAAAAGTTAGCAAGTTTTGTATTCAGAGAATGTAGTTTTATCCTTTTATAATCCCTATTCTACATTAACCTTTTCAAGAACTACACTTTTTCTTGTTAAAAATAATATTTTAAGGAATATTAGTAATAAAACCCACTCAAAAATCATAAAGATACAATAATTTAATTATTCATTAAATCCTTGAAACTAGATTATAACCATCCATTATGAAGGACAATAGTTAATGATCATGTTTCCTAGCCTAAAAGCATACAAAAATTGTATAAAGTGAGAAGAAAGAAAAAAATAAAATATTTATTGATAGGTTCATAAAAAAATATTTTAAAAAATATTAAAACTAATCTAAACAAGTTTCAAGTTGATACAGAATAGTTTTTTATCACAAATCCATCAATTTCAGACAAAAAATCACAATGTTTAATGATAAAATATTGTATCATGTAATAAAAAATGTTATTAAATGGGTAGTAGTTATTTAAAATAATCTTATATAACTCCATGATACTTACCTACAAAAATAAATATAGGAAAAACATAAATATATATTAAATTTTTTTTGAAACTAACTAAATTTAAAAATAGATTTATTAATAGAAGAGAATAATGGGTGGTTCCCTCTCAAGATGGGACAATACTATGGTTATTCATAATCATCCAAAAGATTAATTTTGTGTTATAAAAATTAAAATATATTATTCCTTATAGTGTTACTCATCATCTTATCTTTATGAAGGTCTTTTTTGGTATAGTTATTCACGTACACCTCCTTATTAGTATGGTGTCGCTGGAAAAGTGAGGCTGGATGGATAATGTATGTGGTCTCTATAGAAAAAACAATGGTGGATTTCTCTTCCGATTAATACTCAATTTATTCTTATTTAACATTTAAAAACAAAATAGATTCATAATATAATAAAAATGGAAAAGAGTTCAATTTGTTATATTTTTATTCAATATTCTCCACATCAAATATAGTGGATTTTTTTAGGAGATACCATTAGAAACTCCACCGAATATAATTCTAATATATTATACAAATAATATTTTGTAATATCCTATTATTATATTCATATTCCATGTATTCTTATTCATGTAGTTATGGGGATATTCATTTAGGGGTGTCTCCACAAGTTCTGCATGTTCTAGAAAAGTTGAATCAATGGCATCTTCATGTTCTTGTTAGGCCAGGATTTTATGTTCTCCCTATGCATCATATTCTCATTTATCAGCTTTTATTTTGGAATAATCTTTATAATTTTCATGTATATTTTTTATGTTATCCTTATCCATAAATTCTTCAACATATAACATCATTAGAGAGCCAAATAAATGTCTTCATAATGCTCTTATGATTTCCTTATCTTTTGGTTTATCCCAAAATTATAATTCTCTCAAAAATTAATTTTTTATAAAGTAACCTCATTCAAAAAAATCAATAACCATGATGATTCTTCAATTTATTATTTCATTTATTCATTATAATTTTACAGGTTTGCATCAATGATACTGGTTTTTGGAACTTGAAAATTGGGGATATTATTTTTTAAATGTATTTTTAAAAATTAGATTAAAAAGATATAATAGTTTGATTAACTCCCAAATAAATTCTATTTTGAAACTATTTTTTCTAATAATACATCCTTGAAAAGTCTTTTTGAAATTATTTTGGCATATGGTTCTTCAATTTTGTTTCCAAAAATAAATTTCTCTAGTTGGTATTCATCATTATCCAAGGTGGGCATGGTTTCTGGTGGACCTAAACAATGAAAACTCTATATATCATATAATAATTTTGTGGGAAGTAAATGCAATGAATTTTTTATCTTCTACCTATTTTATATAATCTTTTTATTCATTATCCATGTAAAATTCATCTTAAAATAATTTTCCTTGTATGGGTGTGATATTGGATAATCCATCTTCTCTTTAAATACAATCTCATCAATTCCTCTTTTTTTGTGTTTATACCGGGCATGAATCCATTCTTCATATTTTAATTATACAACATAAAGATGATCAATATATAGTTCTACTTCAATAAATTTATAAAAATAAAATTATAAAAATAAAATTTCATAGTTAATGAGTTAACATCAATACATACATCCTATAAGTCCTCTATAAATTTCAAGGCCACTGGGAATATATTTTTATTTGTATGTTATCATCGATATTCCTCTTCTTTAATCACATCAACCATCATGTCTATTAAGATTAATTAAGAAATCACATAAATTTTATCCTCATTTGTTATATCCTATTCCTAAAATTATTTTTTATCATTTTATATTATAAATTTTGATGTGACTCAGTTAATTAGGTCCATAAGTACATCCTAGCTGATTTTTTTCTTCTTCTTTTCTTTTTTCACAATTGGTTGGAAATTTCATTTAGTTTTATTGTCTAATAGTTTTTTTTTCTTAAGTAATAAAATAAAAAAAATCTAACTAAAAGTAATAATGGAGTTTTATTATAAATTAATGGAACACAAAATATTCCTAATCTAATTACATATTGAATGAAGAAAAAAATGAAGTCAAATCAGAGTAAAATGAATAAAATAAAAAAAGGCATAAAATACTAATTTCATATTTTTTGAAATAGAAAACACTCATCCTAAATCCTTGAAAATGGATTTATTGATACGAACATTTTTTCAATCCATGAATAAATAATTTATGAAACCATATAATTTAACCAAGTGGATAACTAGGTTCATCTCTCAAGAATATGGGCCTTAGAGATTGTCTATCCAAACAATTATAAATATTTTTTGTTTAATAATTTTTAATTATAAAATATTTATTGGGGTTTGATTCAAGATTTTATGATGAGAAACGAAAAATAGATGAACATAATGAAATTATGGAAAGGTTACACTCTAAATATTGAACTTATTGATCCCTCATTATCACACAATCATAATCCTCTATCATATATATATATATTCCAAGAGGCTACACAAATCATCATTTACTAGATTGTATGAATGAACATTACATTTAATGGAAACTATTAAGATTAAAACTAATTAACTTTATTATGTGGGTCATAATCGTGAGTCAACCCACTTCCTAGACCAATGATTCCATCATACATTAGTGGGCCAAATATGGGGAGTTAAAATTATTTCGACACTCTGATTGAAAATGAGTGAAGGAATAATATGAGTTATTATCATCTAATTATCTACTTAAACGCCAAATTTTCATAATAAAATATAATGATATATGTTGGTGTGTAGAATAAGGTTTAAAATCCTTAATCAAGCAGTTGATCATTGGGATAGCCTCTTATAATAAAGGTGATATTCATAATGACCACCACTTGATAGAGGTATAAATGTGAATACATTAGGAAAGAGAGGAACATATAATGAAAAACATAATGAACTCAAGATAAAACATAGAAAATATAGTAAATTATATGCTAATAAATTTGTAGTTTGAGGATAAGGGACAAATTCCAAGATAAAATTAGAAAGATCAAATTGTTTATAATGAAGAGGGGTGAAAATTTTAGTATCCATTGGGCCTTTTACCACTTCCATCATAAATTTTCCATACTAAAATTATGGGGCTTCCACCACCTCATACGATTAGAATATATCCATATTTTGGGTCAGGATTATTTAGTTACAAATCATGAATATCCCTAGTCCGTAATTTCATTATTCATATGATCCCAAACTCATCTTCATATTAATCAACTCCATGTGGTAGCTCAAGCAGGTTTTTACCAAATTGGCGTAGATATGGGGAAAGTGATTTGATTTTATTCTTGGTTGACCTATCCACTTTTAATAATTTAATATTTTGATCACTATAGTGAAAAATTATCTATTTTCATTATTAAATTCATGATGGAAATTTATGTATGATTGATTACATCTAGGGGTCGATCGGATGGCATCATTTTTTTCAATCATCATATGGATGGAACAATCGATCTCCGCACAATCGGTTAAAATGAGAGTGAGATCACACTATTCTCATAGTAAATTTTTTACAGTGATTTAATAGATCTCCACATATAGTTTCTTTATAAAATATATGGTTGGTTAAGGGAAGGAATTGATAGTTGAATTCCATGGTCGATTCATCCTTATTATTGATCTAGGAAAAATTATACCATAAAACATGAAAATAACTATTTTAGAATATGAATTATTCAAATTAATTTAAAAATTGTTGAAAATTATTCAAACCCATGATTTATTCCATTTATTAATGAAGATAAAAATTTCATAAAAGTAGGGAAAATGGATAGATAAATGTAGTCTTATTTAGATTATTGGTTTAATTATTAATGTAGTGTTGTTTAAAATTGGGAAATGATTCTTCTCAACATTCTCCATTTCTTGATATTCTATTTGAGTGGAAAATTATATCAATAAAATTATCAATATTCAAATTATTCCCAAGTTTTTACTGAATATATAAATCATTATCTCATTTGTTTACACATTTTATTTCAAATAATCGTCATTTTTTAACTCATGGAATTGTTTAGGAATGGGAAAATATTATTTGTAATAACTGTAAAAGTAAATTTATATATGGGGAATCAAAATCAATGCTAAAAATTTAGTGGTATAGAAACAGATAAAGTGTCATAGGAAACCTCCCCAAAATAAATGTTATGGTTATGGTTGGAATTTTTTCTGGGATACCTAATAAATAAATTATTTCCTAAGAAATATAACATAGTAGTATCAAGGTTATCTCATAAGTAGGTTTTTATCTACATTCAAAAATATCTCTTTTGTTAATTTATTTTCATAATGTCTCAAAAAATTAAAGAATTAAAATGTTTAATAATATTTAATAAACACATAAAATCGAATTAAAAAAAATTAAAACTATTTTTTGAAATAAAAAAGAATATCTTATTGAAAAGGAATGAGACATTATATTTGAGGTTGTAATAGTGAATAATTTTCAATATTTTAGACACTACCATTTTTTAAATAGAAGGAATATTTCCCTATTTAATGACACAATTCTCACTAATGGATTTGAAATTAAACACTGAAATCTACCTAAAACTATATTAATACATAAATATGGTATTTGATTTTTGTATGAATGTGACTTCATTATCCAAATACCTCTGAGAAAAAAAACTATTTTTATCAAAAGTGATAGCTCATTATTAATTTTAAATAGAATGAATTATTAGTTTAATTTCATACCATTAAAAATTATCTGGATTAGTCTATAATAAACTGAATTCAATAAATAAAAGGATCATAATGGATAAATAATTTCTTACATAGATATAACATCTTTTTATATGAATATCCAATAAATATCCTAATAATAAGTTCTATTGGATAAAGGTATTAATAGATACGTAAACAACATATTTTCATTAATGATTCTTAATATATACCATTTATTCTTTATATATTTTAAACTTATAGGCTTATCATACATAATATCCTTATATATAACCATGGGAATTTTGAAAAATAAGGAATGAAATCATATTCTTAGTATAGTTAAATATGGAAGATATCAATCAATGACATTAATTGAGAATTATATAATCCTGAGGATAAGATAACATGATCCAAAATTATATAAATCATACCCAATCAGTCAAGATCATAAATCACAAGACATGAAATAATCTTTTTATCACAACATAGTAAATGTACAAAATAATTAAACCAAAATCGGGAGCTTGGAATCATAACATGAACATATATCATTAAAATTTGATATAATAATAAACACTGGAAATCATATAATATTAAAGATATATAAACACTAATACATACACTAAAAATTTTAAGGATATGCAATCAGTTTTCCATATATAATTTAAGAAAATAAAACCATGAAAATGCATAAAATTTTGAATATTTTAAAATATGAATAGGTTGGTACTAAATGTTATGAACATGAAATAAGGTCCATGAATAATATATTTAACTAATTATAAATAAATAATTAGCCAATTAATTGGAGGGATATATAAATATGATCCCCCACATAACATAATTAAATTCATGCATATTTTTCCTCAAGATCATAAAAACATTCATAATTTCATCACATTAGGAACTGTGGAAAAGAAATAGGTTTCACAATGATTTCCTCATAACTTAATTTAACCATGGAAATGTAATTTGTTTTTTTAAATAATATATAAAACAAGATCGTCAAAATCAATCAATAAAATTAAATAGAACGATATCAAGAGATTATATCCCAATTTAAGTATAAAAATATTCAAATATGTTTATATATATGAACAATAAATGTAAAATAGAATTTTAACATTTAACTGAAAACTAGGAAAATAAAAATTTCTTCTGGTAGATATAAAAAATAAAAATTCCAAGAATATTATGTAAAATATTTTTTTGAAAATAATAGTGGAAACTTATAATCGAGTCTTTAAATAAAAGAACATTGATAATAGTAAGAAAATATTTTCATTCATTATATATTAATATAGAAAAATAATCACATTTTTTTAATGATAAAAGTGATTCGTTTTCAAAACATTTGAAATGGCTAGTTTTATTAATTAGTAAAAAAATTAAAAGATGATAAAAATAGCCTTTTAAAAATATTTCCTTATAGTTAAAAACATCCAAAAAAAATTATGTCTCTTTACATAGAGTAAAATATTCATCGACCACAGATTAAATAAATTTATATTTTCTTAAAAACATTTTCTCATTAAATTTGATTGAAAAAGAGAGAAAATTGGTACTAGTACATGATCATTATAATAAATGGTATATTAGAAGTAAATATATATGTCTTAAGTGATACATGTCACATGATTTCTCTCAATGAAAATTTAAAATATATAATCCCAAAATGAAATGATATTTTAACATAAACTCTTACCTCAACTCTCATCTTTAATAATATTCATTCAAACCTCCTGAATAATATATATATATATATATTATAAATTTTTATAGAAAAATATTAATATTTTTATTTTATATATAATATTCCATTATAATTTATAATTATACTTTTGTTAATAATTCATCAATAAGATGAAAATTCTAGAGAAAACTCATCTATTTTACCTAAAATCTTCTTCTAGAATGTTTTGATCCTCACTCCATTTTCACAATTAAATAATTTATAGAATATTAACAATTTCAAAATTATTTTATTTATTTATTATATACACTATTATAAATATTCATATAAAGTTTTTCTTAATAGAAAATTACATAACTTAAAGAATATGGCAGTTC
This sequence comes from Viscum album, assembly GCA_963277665.1. Lineage (NCBI taxonomy): Eukaryota > Viridiplantae > Streptophyta > Magnoliopsida > Santalales > Viscaceae > Viscum > Viscum album. Next base: position 1,062,277,789 of record OY728133.1, read on the forward strand.
GTACGTGCACACAGGTGATGCTTTAACATTTTTGTAGATAAAAAAAATTAAGTTATATAATAATTAAACATTAAAAAAATTATGATAATATCATATATATAATATATATTAATAAATTATAATTTATTTATGTCTATTTTAATAGTAAATGAAAAATGAATCACATTGCTTTGTGGATATAGTGGTCCATATGTATGCACGAGTGATACTACAATTTTCCAATGGATTGGATGGAAATATAAAATGGATATTAAATAAATAAATAAATAATATATATGTTAAATATAATAATTTTATAACTTTAATACAGTTATATAATATTTAAATGAGTTTTAAGTATAAAGAAACATGAAAAATATCTGTAAAAACCATTACCTCATCTTCAGGTATCATTCTTTAAAAAGTACTAGAGAGATTCTTTGATTAGCCTTTAGGAAACACCATAACATCATAGTCATTGATAAGGATGTTGGGTGATTATTTATCTATATATTTCTTTTCTTAATGAATCTTGTAGTATGGATAATAAATTATAGGAGGTTCCATTTTATAAGTGACGGGAGTGGTACACTTGTAATTATTAAGATTATTAAGATATAATAATGCCTCTCTCTTAGAAAAGTGGATCCAAATTAGAGAAAGTATATATTTATGATCAAATAACACCTAAATCCATTCACACAATTGTATTTATAAATTTGTTTATGTTATTTTAACCCATATCTCTTTAGTTTAACTACCACTTTACCCTTATAACTTTTACCGAAGTAATGAATTTTTCCTTGATTACTATTCATAATGACCAAAATTGAAATTGAAATTGTCAATAAATTTATAAATTATGATTATAAATATGAAAAAAAATTAATATACTAGTTTTATATTTGAGTAAAGTTATTTATATAATTTTTTAAACATGATGAAAGTTGTTTTTATAAAATAGTATTTTAGGCATAAAACTCTATTTAATGTTTTTTCATCCCAAGTAAAAATCATTAGAAGAATTTTAGTATGGTTTATTTAATATATCACCAAATAATTTTACTAACATCATTCATTAATAATAATTAAATTAATTTATTATGAGAAAACATTTTTTAAATAACAAAATAATTTTTTTGAAAGAAACAAATATCATTTTTTAAATGGAAATAATTTTGTCTTATTTTCTAGAAAATTGATAATAAATATATGAATTATTATTCAATTTTTCACATTAAATATCAATATATATCTTAAAATTACTAGATAATTGGGAATCAATACACATATTATATATTAAGTACCACTCTTTGAAAAAATGATCTTATAACATAAAATGATGATATTTTTAACATCTATAAATGAGTAACTATTTTATAGAAATTTAAATTATTTCTAATGAAGAAAAAAAATATAAATAATTTTGATAATATAGTTTTCAAATTCTTACCTTTTAAAAGGACATCTAGTTTTTAAATATCACATATAATAATAATATTTAAATAATATATTTTGGATTTCTTAAGGATGTTGTTTTATTTAAAGGATTTAATCAAATAGATCAAATTTTTATAAAGAGTACTATTTCATATAATGTTTGGGTGTTGAATTATACCCCTAAGAATAATTTTCCCTAGAAATTTCATCACTCAGATATAAACAGCATAGTATAACTTTTCCTCATCACTTCCTCATGTTCCCGCGTAGTTACCATAAATTTTTTATTCCTCTAAAGAACGTCATCTACTCTAATACATGAATTCCACTGGTTATTCCAAAAAAGAAATATCATTATGCTATAGTGAAACATATATGTTTAGTAGTTCTGAAGATTTATGTTTGTACTTCCTTTAAATATATACGTGGAACACATCATGAATAAGATATTTGTTCATTCATGACCTCGATTCATAATATATCATCCTAATATGATCATTAATCCTAAAAGGATAAATATATCTATTGGTTATCTTTACCTTCCTTAAAAATATATTAAAATTATTCCAATTAGATATTTGTAGTAATAACTTAAGAGATACATAATTATCTATATCACACCAATGATTTGTACCATAATTATTTTTTCCACTCTAAACTGCCCTAATGTTTTACTGAGTGACTCCAACATTATTTGTCATTTCATTATCTAAGCCAAAATAAAATTGATTTATTTATCAAAATTCAACCCAACACATTGGAGTTCTATACTTATTTCTATATAGGGATACATAACGTGATACATAAATGATATATTGATAGCTCTTGTTGTGAAAAAACTCAACCAAAGAACGGTTTTGATCCCCAACACCATTAAAATACATAAAACAAGATCTCGACATATATTTCTGGGTTTTGATGGTCATTTTAGACTGAACCTTTTTCATAAGATGATATACTGTGCCAAATCTCAAATATATATTCATATATTACTAAATACTTTACCAAAATATTTAGGTAAACCTCATATCTCAATCAAATATGACTAAGAATGGTACACTATGAAATCTTTCTACTTTATTAATTTATAACAATGAAACATAAAAAATATATACATTTTCACTAATATAAATTAAATTTAATGTATTTATAGGGAGATCAATTATAATAAATTATATATTATGGATTATAGATTATTTACAGAGTCAGATGATTAATTCCATGGTGGTGTTTTATCATTTCCATTCTAGTATGTGAAAAGGTTCTAACATTCCCTTGGACATTTTTCTATCATAATTAACTTTCTTCTCTACTATAAATTGAAACACCCACATTGCAATGTCACTTTTCTTTTTTTTCACCATAAATACACTTTCATGTCTTAATATAACATTATAATTCTATGATGAACAGAGAATGATAAAAAAGTGAGATTCATACAACAACTCCATCTTCAGATATTGTATTTATCTAAGATGTACTCAATTACTAATCCTTACCATTCCATAACAATCATAGTTGCCATAAGGAATATACCTCACCTTTTTCTGTAATTCCACATCATCTTTATATTCCTCTTTCACCCTCACATTGATGTATGGATGAACATTCATCTAAGAAAGATCAGATGTTTCATACTTTTTATTATTTCATGGTTCATAATCACAAAATATAGAACTATTGGATCTATTTAAAAAATCTTCAAGGAAAAACTAGCAGGCCCTTCCAACTCAGAGCATCAAACACCTTGTTCTTCTTATAAGGTTATTAATTTATATAGAAGTCCTAATATTATATTAGCTCCAACAATATCCTTTAGTTCATCTTCAACTCTTTTAGTGTGAATATATACATCATGATTTTAGGATTAGTATTTATATATATCACACCATTCACCTTATATACAATTCTGACATATCTTTAATGTAAAAATCCTTAATTTCATCTCTAAATCATGATTCTAGTAATTTTATCATTAATTTCAAATTGGTAAGAGGAATATGTTACCTCCATGTCATTCTTCATGAAAATATATCTGAGTACCATTTTGATGCATCACTATAGATCAAAAACCATCCACAATTGTATGGTAGTGTGAATACAGGTGCAATGAACAATATACTATTTAGTTCCTTAAATATTTTCCCAAATCAATTTATCCAAATGAACCTGTCTCCCTTAAGATTCAATTTTTTATTGGATTTGATAACCATGAGAAATCACTAACATGGAATCGATAGTATCTAGATATTCCAGAAACATTATGTATCTCAGTCACTATGGTAAGTCTGATTCCTTACTCAATAACTATTATCATTGAAGGATCCATCGGTATAATCTACAATTAGTGTATTTGACCTAATAGTGAGTGTTTTTATGGCCAAAATTTACACTTGGTAAATTTGGAAAAATATTATAACTCCTCAGTGTATTCAAAAAAAATTATTAACTGGTCATCATGTTCTTCATTTAACTTTGAATATATAATAATATCACCCATAAATACTAACTGAAACTAATTATAGTAAATTATAAAGAATCATTTCATTGTATCTAGGAGGATAGTTATATCAATGGTAAGTCCAAATGGAATCACTATAAATTCAGAATGTTTGTATCAAATATATAAGGTTTCACTTGTAATGTTATCCTTTATTTCCCTCAATTAATGTTTTATAGAATGAAGGTAAATATTTGAAAGTTATTTTGAATTGTGAATAAAATCAAAAAAGGCATCGATACATTTTTTGAGATATTATTTATTTATAGTGTTCTTGTTATGTTTTTAATACTCAATGTAAAGAAGAATTAACCAATCATTTATCTTAACAAAAATATCATGTTCAACTAAAGATGATGCACTAGTTCATATGACTCTCTTTTCTATATTCTCTAGGTGTTTCTTCTTTATTTCATATAACTCAATTGGGATCATTTAAAATGGGGTCCCTCAAATAGGTGTAGAACTGGGTATGAGTTCTATAGAAAACTGAAATTCACAGTTTAGTGGATGATTGGGAAGGTTTTTAAGAAATATATTGGAATATTCATGAACAATAGGCATATCATTATTATTTAGTTTCTCCCTGTCCATTTGAGATAAATACCCCTCGTGAATGGATAAGAAGACAAGTAAAATGGAAGTAATTTCCATTGTAAATTTATATTCATCCTTGTACCTATAGAAAATTTTAGTATTATTAAAATTATAAAATGTGACTTTTCTTCATAAGAAGTTGGTAGGGGATCTATATAAAGAGATTCAATCCATGCCCAATATCACATCAAATATGACTATAAGAAGAATAAAAAGATTTATAGGAACAACATTTCCAAAATCTTCTATTAGAGTGGAGCTATAGACACGAGACACAATCATAATACTATTATGTTTTATCACTGCTAACACAACATATTACCTTTCATTAGGTGATGTGATACTTATATAGAATCCTTCAAATATAGAAGATGTCATGAACCAACCTAAATCGACCCTGAACCGGTCACCCGAGCCGGCCTGAGGCATGGCCCATGGGGCGTTCCTGGTCCCCTAGGGCTAGCAAATAGTGTCGGGCATCAAAACTAAATAGGTGGGAATGATTTGGCCCATAAAAGGAAGACGAATAAATTAATAAAGACAAAGCAAAGTGAAAGAAAACTAGCAGTGACAAGAAAACAAGACTACATATATCTCTATGTGACCTATTGGTCATCTCCAAAAACTAACAGTCTACCTCACACGGGTAGATGAAATAAGAACCTAAACCAAACAGCTGAACTTGCATCTGAAAGGGTAAGATAGGCGTGAGCATTAAAATACTCAGTAAGAATGCCAAAAGTGAACCATAGAATCCATGCATTTTACAGATCCAAAACAACCCAAAAATAATAGTTTGAACAACAATTATAAAAATAAGGTTTTCATATTTACAATGCATTTTAAAAACTAACTATCACAATTCCATTTCCCTTATAATTCATAAACAAGGAAAAGAAAAAAAAATAGGGGCTCACAAAAACTTTTCCAAAACAGCTACTTTGAAGTTCGTTTTAAAACCAACCTTACACACAAAACTTTTCCAAGAAAATACCAAAACCAAGTTCAAGGGTATGATTTCCGCACAGAGCAAGGGAAATAGTACTAATAGTGCTCGTATCAAAGGATAACGGAAAACCAAGGAACTCAGAGGAATACCAGAATGTACTATACATGTGACTCATCCTGAATGTGTGCCTACTCTTGATGACATCATAACTCCCTAATGCCTGGTGTTGCCCTACATGGCCTAACCAAGGGGCACAATCCCCTAGCTGAGTATAATCTGTACTAGGGGCCACTATCATGTGCGTAGTCTAAACTAGTGCAGCAATCATTCTCAATAAACCCCCTTGCTATGCTAAGTTTTCATGCAATGTTCACAAAGAGGCGTTCCACGCATTCAAATAACAAGACATATATATATAGTCCATCACATGAAATAAACCGGCACCACCCCGACCCCCTCGAGGTTAGTCTCATGCCTTAAAATAAATATTCTCAAAAGGAGGCCCATACTGAGGTCCCTCTAGTCACATGATCGACAGATGAGGCATGGGTGCTAACCAAGGGTGGGGGGGTTTCCAAACATACAATTTCAAAGATGCCAAACGGGCATCATATAATTTTCACATATCAAACCAATTGTAAACAGCCAATCTAACATTCCAAACGGGACTCTAGATTCACGGCACTCATCTTTTATAAAAAAAATTATTAACCAATTCAAAACGACCACAATTAACCATCTTTATTCCAAAGTGACCAAATGGTACATTAAATAAAACATTTACCATACCATACCCAAGTTCACTTTAAGTCAAATTGAAACAACAACACCTGTGAGAGTTCCAAACGGGATTTCACAACACTTGCATGCCAACTATCTTTCAAAAAATGCCAAATAGGCTTCAGCTTCCACTTTCACCCAAACACACCCCATAAAAACAAACAACCCTTTCATTTTCAAACAACTCAACCAATCATGTTTCCAAGCCCAACCGGGCCAAACCAAGAGAAACACTCTAAAACCAACCAAAACATTTGAAACCAAAATTTCATTAATACACCCTTTAATTTCAACCCAAAAACACCCATATCAGTCACTTATAAAATACCACACAAGTTCATAAACCAAAATCCTAATTTTAGACAAACACCACACCATAACTAGGGAAAACACCACATTTCATACACGAAATCCAAAACCTATTTCAAACCAATTTAATAAAACATTTTTATTGGAAAAACTCCACCCAAACATTCAATTTCACCCAAAAAGAACATGTGTAAATTTACAAACACCACAGGCATCATATACAAGGCCTAAACCAAGATTCATGTAATCCCTATCTTTAAAGACATAAAATAATTTTAGAACAACACAAGAAGCTTTAAAGAGGTGCCAAGAAGATGCATAGAAATATAATAATATAACGAAAACCTCAAGAATTACGGACAAGAAATGGAAAGTAAATGCATGGATTTTCCTACCTCAGGGATGACAAGACGAAACATTCTAACTCAAGCAACATCCCGCTCGCACGCGCACAGGCACTTACATATATATATATACACCTTTAAACTGATTCATGTGTTCCATGTGCCATGAGGGAACACGCACTCAGAAAGCATATATATATATATATATTCATACATGGGAAAATGTGTGTGTGCACTTGGAAAAAAACTCAACTCCCTGCAATAATTTCTGACAGCCAACATAAAGCAGCACAGACCAATGCACCTCTCAATGAAAACCAAGGACTCAAAGATTCAAACATGACACAAAAATAAAGTGTTCAACAATGAAATGGATTAAAAACATAATCTCGACAGTGGTGGTGATCATGAGAACACGGAAAGGCAAGATTTAACAGAAAAATAATTATTCATACTACAAAAAAATATATGGAATTAAAAACAAAATAACGACACTAAAATAAACATTTGCGTGATAATAAAACTCACTTTGGATGGTGCTGGTGAACCAAAACATGCGGCGAGGACAAACGTTCCCTTTGAACAATGGTGGACGATACAAAGTAATCTGAATAACTTCACCTTCGGTGGCGGCAGATGGAACAGGGTCTGACATGACCAAAGACACCCTTCGTGAACCCAGTGAGGGAATTTGTGGCCATGTTAGAGCACGATGAGGTTCTAGACAATATAATTCAGGTTTGCATTGTAAGATCATCAGATGGTAGGGGTAGGTTTGCTGGAAGTGCACCGGGAAGGGGGGTCGGGTTTTCCCGACAATGTTTCCGGAGGGAGGGCAGTGGCTTCCTCTAGTGGGTCACACTAAGGGATAAAAGGAGGGGCAAGGGGGTCTCGTGTTGGATGGAAAAGCATATTGGGTGGCCTTTCACTAACTGGGGAAGAAAAAGGTGGCGGAGGGCGGCCCTACGTCGGCGCGGGAGAGGGGTAAGTGGGGTTGTGGAAGGGCGGCACAAGAGACGGGTGAGCGGGGAGCATCCCGAGAGTGTGAGGTGTGGGTGGCGCGAACCAAAAGGGGTTCCAGAGGTGGATCAGGGGTGAGGGGAGCATGAAGGCAGGGGCACCGGATCGGCAAAGTAGGAGGGCGAGCCGAATGGGGAGGAGGGTCAACCGAAGAAGGGTGAGTAGGGAGGTGTGGCGCACAGTATGATTGGGGGAGAATCCGGATGAGAGGGGGGAGTGTAACGCCCCGACCCCAGCTACCCAGAGTCGGTGCATTACTTCATAACATTGGCATGATCACAAAAGATCAAGTCTCGAATGACCGATTAGTTTAGTAGCCTTGGAAACACTAGATACATTCATAAACGTTACATTACATCATAAAGTGAAAAACTACAATAAAAAAAGTCTTCATAGTCCACACTCATATCCTCTTCTGACTATCCCTGCAGATCATTCATAAAATACTTCTTCACATCCTGGAAAATATTAAAACATTGAAAGGGGTGAGCTCAAATGCTTAGTAAGGATAATAATATAGCGGAAACTTTCATAAGAAAACATAAGCATTTAAGGAAATGTATAACTAAAACAAAAGCCTTATTGAACTTGAACTTCAGCATAATATGGAAAAAGTAAAATAAAATTATGTCATTACTTTCTCACATGGATATTCTACTAGACGAATAATCACCTGAAATATCAATAACCGCGTTCATAATGAGGGAATGTATAATGCCAGACATTCGGAAACATTTTGTCAAGGCCTCGGCCAAGACGTCTAAAATGATTAAGGTCTCGTCCAAAACCATAAATCAAATTGGGAAAGGGCCTCGGCCAATTCCACATCCAGTTGTCTCATGAGACCTACCGATGCATCGAGGAGCTATAGCGGGCTCCACCCTTCCCTTATTAAGTCCAATACATTCCTCATATGAATATGTTTAAACATATCATAGACCATAACATAATCGTATCACCTAAAACATGCATAAAGGAAACATAACATTTCCACATTTCAATCACAAGATATAAATACAACACATTGATATAATAAAAACGCTTTCAAAACCATTTTCAATACCAAAATAAAAGAAAGTTAAAACTTTGTATTTATTTTTTATTAAAAAAAATGATGGCTTGTAGAGGAAGCCGAAACTCAAATAATGGTCACGGCGGCGGAGAAGTCGTTGTCGCCGCATATGTACGGAAAGAAAAACATTCCCTTTTTTTCGTTTATTAAAACGCTTCGTATCAAAAAAGATTCATTTTGAATAAATGTAAAAGTCAAAGGGGTTTATACACCGTATAAAAGAAAGTTGTGTATAAAACCAAATATGCCTCAATGAAAGGTGATTGAGACGAAGCCCTTAAAAAGATCTTTTTTTTAAATAAAGTACATATATAATGTGTATTCACTATAATTACTCATAAATAATGTAAAAATACAAGATAGGACATAATAATATCATGACATAATTTGAAAGTAGGAGATTAACCCAAAGATTGGAAATTGGGTAAAGAAATTCCCTTACCTTGTGTCCGACTTGATTCGACCGTTCTTTAACCTCCTAGAATAATAAAATAGAGTTAATATCTACTTTATTAAGAACATTTTTCATGATAATTATCCCTTTTATATCACTTATTACAATGTTATGTACATTATGTAATTATTTATGTTAATAACAGTCGTTTTGTCGATCTTTGGTACTTGAGTCAAAAATAGACTTCTTATAATTACGAGTTGTTCATGTGGTGAAATATCCGTTATATCCAGAATTATATTCATGATATAGATATCATATATCTCATATATATCCAGTATATACATTCATTCATAATATTGCATGACATTTAGAGGTAAAAAATGAAATGCACCATTCATGGAGACGGTAAGCCGTACGTATGCATGAACGCTACTTTCATTTCTATTTCATATTTAATGAAATGAAGTTATAATTATATAAAGGTATAATATAATTCCAGTATAATATCATATATAATATCATTTACTCCATCCTTTATACATCCCACATATGGTATTAATGATTCACATCACTTTGAGGGGGCGGTAGTCCGCACTTCCTAAAATGAAATTATCGTGTTTACCCATAATGGAAATCAGAAAGTATTCCATAAATGAGAAATACAGAAGCATAAGGAAAGAATAAACATATAATATATCATATATAAATATAGTGACATATTAATGGCCACCTTTGAAGGTGTTATATGAGTGTTGAACAATCATCGTTTCGTGAGGCAGAAATTCACCATCCACAGAAATAGTATTTTATTTAACCATTAGATGTGGGTGTGTGTAAGTGTAGCTCGAATCCTTATTATAACAACATCCTAGTATATTTAGGATACTTGTTTTGTTACAAAATAAATGAATAAAAATAGTTTAGGGGGTTGGAGAAGAAAACTAATACAAAACAACATTAGAGAAGACATTACCTCAAAATCGGGTAACTCTTTTTGATTTGAGCCAAAGGCTTCCTTGGGAAGAGTTCTGCCCAATGTGAGGCTTCTAGGATTAGGGGGGAAAGTTGGGAGAGTATTTGGGCAGAGTTTGGCCGATCCAAATGGCTTTAAAGTTTGAATGAGGTGGTAGAGGTGGGGGCCTTTTATAAGAGGAGAGGAGGGGCACTTTTGGAATGTAATAAAATGTTACTTTATTAAACAATGATTTTAGGATTATAAAGGTCCCACACTTATATAATTCGAGACTAAGGTGATAAGTATTCTAAATCTACTCATCCAATAGGTTTTTGACAAGTCTATGCCTTTGATGTTACATTATCTTTTCATTTTATTTAAATCGTTAAATAATGAGGTCATCGCTGCATCATCATGATGTCATAAATAATTTAATTTATTTAATGTCTAAAAATTATAAATAAAATACTATGATGTAGGAAATCGTGTTATATTTCCAATGAATATTTATAGTCAAAATTTGGACTTGTTTTACCCCACTTAAAAACTCTTTTAGTAAAACAACTCATGTTTGTGTCAATTTAATTTTAACATTAAATAAATATATATTAATGTCATCTTCCAACCAAAGTGGCTCTATGGGGTCCCCAAGTTGACCCATGGGTTTTCTTGGTCGTCCATGACTCATCCAATAGGAGTAGGACAAGTTTCAAGCTCATCTCATATTATTAAATCATTATTTTTACCTTAAACTACACTAATTTCCTCTAATCGCGATTAAGAACTTATAAGTTACTATTCACCAAAAAATTATTTTAATCTCATTGAACCACATTTTACTTCTTAATGACAACCATGTATGTCGGATTTTTGAAAATCAAATCACAGAAGTGGTAATATTTCATTTTAACGAAAAATATGTTTTTTACAACCACTTAGTGGTTTCACTATTCATCAAAAATTTAAGTTTTTCAGAATAAGGCCAAAATTTCACCCTAATCTATAATTGATATTCCGAATTAAAAAATGATGTCTATTTTATAAAATTACAAACATATAAGTTGCATTAATTAATTTTATAATTAATTCCCACTGTTACAACAAATAGCGTGTTTTTAAGTAACAATTTATATCAAAAGATTGGCAATTGTTTATGTCCAATTTCATTGTTAAATTAATTCTAATGACCACCATTAGATAAAATGGTAAAAATATATTCTAATTATAATTTAAAACCACTCAATATTATAACTTATCACTATAAATTATTTTGATTTAAAAAGTTGTTTTAAGTATTTTTCACTATTCATAAAAAATGGATGTTCTCAGAAAATTACAAAAAATTCAACTTTGGATAATTTCGATATTACGAATACAAAAATGAAGTCCATTTTAAAATATAAAATTTCAATAATTTTAAAAATTGGGTATTACTATTCATAACGACTACTTTGATTAGTTGTGGTGTGTTTTAGAACTCGAAGTTGCGTACAACACACGCTACTGTATTATTGAAAGAGAAGTGTATCGTAGAAGCTCGGGGTGTTACATTCTCCCCTCCTTCAATAAATTGTGTCCTCGCAATTTGAAATTTTTCTTTGAAAATAAAAGGTTGAAAATAGAAAATACCTTTGTGGAAAACCCACATCGGAAATAAGGTTAATAAAATTTAGCCTTAATAAGAGAGAAATAGACATAAGAAAGTCACCACCAAATTATGATCTCGATAAGGAGAACATTGGTGGAAATTAGAGACATATAATTGGAGGAAAAATGTAAATATTTGTAGGGATTGATTGAGGTCATCAATCACAATCAACTGTCAAATTAGGGGCCTCAAAGCCTTCAATCTATGTAGATTTAAAATATCATCAGTTCAACAAGACATAAGGAATTAGGATAACATATTTTTTGTTTTAATATCCCTTTACTAAAGTTTAAGAATTATTTCATTCATTGAATAAGAGATAGGTATATATATATTTATGCTTGACAATTAGAGTTTCAACCTTCAACTCACCTTTCACTCAAAAAGATAATAAAACCCAAAAATATTATACTTATCCTAATTGTATAAGGTTCCAAATGTTAACACATAGCATTTAGATTAGTAAACTTATTTTGTAATAATCAGGGACTTCCTGTAGGCTAGTGGTAGGAAATAAAGGCCTGTCGCACTATGGTTGTGGGTTCGATTCCTGCAGCTTTGTCCGACGCGACGGGTTATGCCCCATCATGCAGGTTGTCCTTTTACTAAAACTATAGTATTATAATATTCCAAAAATAATCTTCAGAAATGCTTTAACCTTAAACAATACTATCCAAAGATCAACTTAATCCATTCCAAACTTTATAGTTATCCAAAATACCTCCGTCCAGACTTTCTCTAAAAGGTCTCTAAATTTCAAAATCAATTGTAACCTCAGATTCCCCAAAAAAAGTAATGTTTTTCTTATTGTCACATACTAAAAATATGATTACCTTGATCATATTAAATCCTTAATGAAAACAACATGTACTGCAGTACAATACTTATATATATATCACATTATTCTAATAACCAGAATATAGTCCATGAGTCCAAAAGCACCAATACATTAATTATTCCGCTTCAACTGTAGTCACATCATAAGATTGTCCTTGATCACTTAGCCTTTTCTGAGGTAACTTTCCCTGACGCTTAGGACATTCATTTTCATAATGCCCCATTTCTCTACAATTGTAGCATTCAACATTGATAGCCTCTTTCTTTCCTTTGCAATCACGCGCCTGGTGACCTTTTTCTCAAAATTTATAACAAACTCCCATTCTTTTTAGGCAAGTACCAGGGTGATTCTTCCCACAATTATCACATAATGGAAAATCCTTCTTTCCCTTTTTCCCTTTATCCGTCTCTTGTTCCACCGTTCCCTTCTTTTCTTGTTTTTCTTTAAAGTCATGAGACTTAGAGAATTCATTTTCCGTCTTGATAGTGCACGAGACAATACCTTCGTATGAAGAGAAGGTTTGTGATACTAAAGCTCGGCGGAGAAATGGTTTTAACCCATCAAAGAAATGATCAGTCTTACTTCTTGGGTTACGTATGTAATCTGCAGCATACCTCTCTAACCTTGTAAAGTTAGCCTCATACTTTGCGACATTCTCATCCTCCTTCTGCCTCAGACTCAGAAATTGCCTTTCCATATCTGCTCGATGGTCTCGAGGAAAGTATTTTTCTAAGAACAGCTCTTTGAACTCCTTCCATTCCATGTTTGTTAATTCATCATCTTTCTTTGTGTTTTGAATTAGTGACCACCATTGATCGGATTCTCCAGTGAGGTGGTAAACTGCCATGAAAACTTTCTCCCTTTCACTACTCCCCAAGGCATGGAATATTTTCTCTAAGGAATTTATCCATTGCTCAGCTACTATAGTATTTGTACTCCTATTGAAGGTTGGTGGTTGTTGCCTCATGAAACGGTCTAGCATTGATCCTCCACGTTGCGGATCAGGGTGCTCCATATGAGTAAGGTTATTATTCATAACCTGCGTGAGTTGTCCCAGTACGGTGAGAAGCTGATCAGCACCAGTTGTATCACTAGCTCTACCATAATTATCTTGACCAGGAGGGCAATACCTACACGGAGTGCATGCATTGATACGATTTCCATTCCTTCCACTAGGCGCCATTTCTAAATAATGGCATAAACTGGATTAGTTTATTAATCAAAATACATAATTCCATACTTGTAAAACACATAACATAAATTGAACTAATTATGGATATAATCCATAACTATAAAAATGTTTTCTTTGAGAAGTATATACTCGTAACCCTTCATAGTGGTTTGTAAAGAAAATGGGAATTATCCTAAGCATATCCCCCGGGAGTGTCGTAACCAAGAGTGCAGCAAGGCCCATTGTCGTGCACCAGTTCCCGTTCGAGTCTAGCTCAAAGCGGTGTTTTCGGGTTTTACCCCTAGGTACATCTGTGCCAGAGCCGCCTCTACCTGCTCGAATCCAGACAGGGATGTATTGCTCGGAAAACTCATAGAATCTCTACAATACCAAAAATTTTAGGAAGTTCTTCTATACTAATCCTCAAAGTCTATCTTTGGGCTATGTGCTCTAATCAGAGTTTATCTAAATCTAGCTTCCAAGGTTAATACTAAACTGCCTCTGATACCAACTGTAACGCCCCGACCCCAGCTACCCAGAGTCGGTGCATTACTTCGTAACATTGGCATGATCACAAAAGATCAAGTCTCAAAAGACCGATTAGTTTAGTAGCCTTGGAATCACTAGATACATTCATAAACGTTACAGTACATCATAAAGTGAAAAACTACAATAAAAAAGTCTCCATAGTCCACACTCATATCCTCTTCTGACTATCCCTGCAGATCATTCATAAAATACTTCCTCACATCCTGGAAAATATTAAAACATTGAAAGGGGTGAGCTCAAATGCTCAGTAAGGATAACAATATAGCGGAAACTTTCATAAGAAAACATAAGCATTTAAGGAAATGTATAACTAAAACAAAAGCCTTATTGAACTTGAACTTCAGAATAATATGGCAAAAGTAAAATAAAATAATGCCATTACTTATTCACATGGATATTCTACTAGACGAATAATCACATGAAATATCAATAACCACTTTCATAATGAGGGAATGTATAATGCCAGACATTCTGAAACATTTTTTCAAGGCCTCGGCCAAGACGTCTAAAATGATTAAGGCCTCGACCAAAACCATAAATCAAATTGGGAAAGGGCCTCGGCCAATTCCACGTCTAGTTGTCTCATGAGACCTACCGATGCATCGAGGAGCTATAGCGGGCTCCACCCGTCACTTATTAAGTCCAATACATTCCTCATATGAATAGGTTTAAACATATCATAAACCATAACATAATCGTATCACATAAAACATGCATAAAGGAAACATAAAATTTCCACATTTCAATCACAAGATATCAATACAACACATTGATATAATAAAAAATCTTTCAAAACCATTTTCAATACCAAAATAAAAGAGAGTTAAAACTTTTTATTTATTTTTCGTTAAAAAATTTGATGGCTTGTAGAGGAAGCCGAAACTCAAATAATGGTCACGGCGGTGGAGAAGTCATTGTTGCCGCATATGTACGGAAATAAAAACATTCCCTTTTTGTCATTTAGTGAAACGCTTCGTATAAAAAATGATTCGTTTTGAATAAACGTAAAAGTCAAAGGGGTTTATACACCGTATAAAAGAAAGTTGTGTATAAAACCAAATATGCCTCAATGAAAGGGGATTGAGACGAAGTCCTTAAAAAGATAATTTTTTTAATAATGTACATCTATAATGTTTATTCACTATAAGTACACATAAATAATGTAAAAATACAAGATAGGACATAATAATATCATGACATAATTTGAAAGTAGGAGATTAACCCAAAGATTGGAAATTGGGTTAAGAAATTCCCTTACCTTGTGTCCGACTTGATTCGACCGTTCTTTAACCTCCTGAATAATAAACTAGAGTTAATATCTACTTTATTAAGAACATTTTTCATGTTCATTATCCCTTTTATATCACTTATTACAATTTTATGTACATTATGTAATTATTTAAGTTAATAACGGTCGTTTTGTCGATCTTTGGTACTTGAGTCAAAAATAGATTTCTTATAATTACGAGTTGTTCATGTGGTGAAATATCCGTTATATCCAGAATTATATTCATGATATAGATATCATATATCTCATATATATCCAGTATATACATTCATTCATAATATTACATGACATTTAGAGGTAAGAAATGAAATGCACCATTCATGGAGACGGTAAGCCGTACGTACGCATAAACGCTACTTTCATTTCTATTTCATATTTAATGGAATGAAGTTATAATTATATAAAGGTATAATATAATTCCAGTATAATATCATATATAATATCATTTACTCCATCCTTTATACATCCCACATATGGTATTAACGATTCACATCACTTTGAGGGGGCGGTAGTCCGCACTTCCTAAAATGAATTTATCGCGTTTACCCATAATGGAAATCATAAAGTATTCCATAAATGAGAAATACAGAAGAATAAGGAAAGCATAAAAATATTATATATCATATATAAATATAGTGACATCTTAATTTCCACCTTTGAAAGTGTTATATGAGTGTTGAACAATCATCGTTTTGTGAGGCAGAAATTCGCCATCCACAGAAACAGTATGTTATTTAACCATTAGATGTAGGTGTGTGTAAGTGTAGCACGAATACTTCTTATAAAAACATAATAGTATATTTAGGATACTTTTTTTGTTACAAAATAAATTAATAAAAAGATTTTAGGGGGTTGGAGAAGAAAAATAATACAAAACAACATTAGAGAAGACATTACCTCAAAATCGGGTAACTCTTTTTGATTTGAGCCAAAGGCTTCCTTGGGAAGAGTTCTGCCCAATGTGAGGCTTCTAGGAGTAGGGGGGGAAATTTCGGAGAGTATTTGGGCAGAGGTTGGCCGAGCCAAATGGCTTGAAAGTTTGAATGAGGTGGTAGAGGTGGGGGCCTTTTATAAGAGGAGAGGAGGGGCACTTTTGGAAAGTAATAAAATGTTACTTTATTAAACAATGATTTTCGGATTCTAAACTTCCCTCACATATAAAATTCGAGTCTATGGTGATAAGGATTTGAAATCTACTCATACAATAGGTTTTTGACAATTTTAAGCCTTTGATTTTACATTATCTTTTCATTTTATTTAAATCGTTAAATAATGAGGTCATCGCTGCATCATCATGATGTCATAAATAATGTAATTTATTTAATGTCTAAAAATTATAAAAAAAATACTATGATGTAGGAAATCTGTCTAACTTTCCAATTAATATTTATAGTAAAACTTTGGACTTGTGTAACCCCACTTAAAAAATATTTTAGTAAAACAACTCATGTTTGTGTCAATTTAATTTTAACATTAAATAAATATATATTAATGTCATTTTCCAACGAAAGTGGCTCCATGGGGTCCCCAAGTTTACCCATGGGTTTTATTGGTCGTCCATGACTCATCCAATAGGAGTAGGACAAGTTTCAAGCTCATCTAATATTATTAAAACATTATTTTTACCTTAAACTACACTAACTTCCTCTAATCGCGATTAAGAACTTAAAAGTTACTATTCACCAAAAAATTAGTTTAATCTCATTGAACCACATTTTACTTCTTAATGACAACCATGTATGTCGGATTTTTGAAAATCAAATCACAGAAGTGGTAATATTTCATTTTAACGAAAAATCAGTTTTTAACAACCAATTAGTGCTTTCACTATTCATCAAAAATTGATGTTTTTCAGAATAAGGCCAAAATTTCACCCTAAGCTATAATTGATATTCCGAATTAAAAAATGATGTCTATTTTACAAAATTACAAAAATATAAGTTGCATTAATTAATTTTATAATTAATTCCCGCTGTTACAACAAATAGCGTGTTTTTAAGAAACAATTTATATCAAAAGATTGGAAATTGTTTGTGTTTAATTTCAATGTTAAATTAATTATAATGACCACCATTAGATAAAATGGTAAAAATATATTCTAATTATATTTTAAAACCACTAAATAGTATAACTTATCACTTTAAATTATTTTGATTAAAAAAGTTGTTTTAAGTATTTTTCACTATTCATAAAAATTGGAGGTTCTTATAAAATTACAAAAAATTCAACTTTGGATAATTTCGATATTACGAATACAAAAATGAAGTCCATTTTGAAATATAAAATTTCTATAATTTTAAAAATTGGGTATTACTATTCATAACGGCAACTTTGATTAGTTGTCGTGTGTGTTAGAACTCGAAGTTGCGTACAACACACGCTACTGTATTATTGAAAGAGAAGCGTATCGTGGAAGCTTGGGGTGTTATAGGGAGAGAGTAGCATGAGGGGGGAGAGAAGGGGGATGACATCTAGGGTTAGGAGGAAAAGAAAAAAAAATTAAAAAAATAAAAAAAAATAAAAAAATAAATAAAAATAGGAGTAATGAGAAGAATAAAATTAATAATAACAATAATAATTTTGTAATAATTTTCTTTCTTGATAATAATAATAAAATTAAAAATTGTAGTTGTAATAATATTAATGAAAAGTAAATAAAAATAATACTAATAGTTATTCAATATGAATAATACTAATATCACATTAATGATAATATTATTATTATCATTTGAAAAAAAAATATTATCATGGTGGTTTAAACCTTTATAAAATTTAGTCATTTTAATTATTGGGAAACCGCGCATTCACCAGGGTCGAACGAATGGGCACCGTTAACGGTGTAGTGACTGCGCACCGGCCCGAGACCCACCAACAATATAAAAGTTCAAAAATTTCAAACTAGGACCCAACTAAACCTCGTCCAAATGACGTGGGACTAAGTAAATAATAAAAATAAAACAAAATAAATGGGCGTCTGAGGTCGGGGTGTTATAATTCTCCCCTCCACAGACACTTTCTGCCCCTAGAAATTCACCATGCTAATAGTGGACCCAACTTGAGTCCCTGGCTAGACAAAAACATAAAGAACCATGAACCTCAGGGTGACCATTCCAAAAAAATGTCACACCCGACCAATTCAAGGAAAACACAACCCGATATTGAGGGGAGAACATGACAGGGTCCTCCCCAACACATGAATTCACTAATACAGAAATCCTTAAAACTCAAACACCCCCCCCCCCCCAGGGAGGGGCCTACGTGGGGAATACCAAGATGAACTCATGCAATATCTCCATGTGGACCGAACAACACTCCTAAAACTTAGGCGACATCTCGCTATGAAACAACCTAGAAACTTGAGGCTAAAGAATGGACTCAACACTTACTATCAATTTAACGATACCAAACAGTCCCCTAATGGGTACTGATGTAACCAACTCAAACTCATAACGGGTCAGTTTATTCATGAGCCTAACACCTTTCAAGGAATACAAATAATTTTAAAGCCACATTTAGAGAAGATGAGGCCACTTGGATTGCGGTACAACGATCTAATCATGCCAACACAACAAGGATGTGCTTACGACAACCACGAGAATCGAACAAGGAAATTCTGGATATTTCCATCCCAAAGCTGAAAACATTATCCGGACCGAGGATCCACACACCCTATGCAATGCCTGAATGTGCGCAAGCATCACCCCAAGGCATGTGGTTGGGGCCCTGATGGCTGAATCATCTCTTATCTCATAGTCACGAATTTGCATCCTCTAGTCCCTAACTCCTTCCACCTGAATGACGCTTCTTTCAAAACTCTCAATGGGGACCCAAACAGTCTCATGGTAGGAAGACATCGGAGGGATGCAATAAGGCATCTTAGAATGCCTGAACTGGCCAGACTAGTCACATTCAAGAGAACAATAAAACAACCTGGGAGTTGGTACAAATGTAGATTCTTGCCAGATGGGGAACCTTCAAAAGATCCGACCCCGACAAACTGCAACCCAGACTCTAACGATGATGATACATACCATCTTTACTTGTCCAGAACGGAACCCTCAAGTAACTCTAGAATTGTAAAAACCTTAACCACCCCAGGAGTTCCCAACAACACAAATACACACTATCTTTCTAAACTATACAACTTCCTCTTACAGAATTCGATTACCTCAATAAGAAGGCAACACATGAAAAGAACTGGGAACTGGGCATAACTCCATAAAAACTTTGGAGGCTTTATGGGTGGCATACTCATATCAACAAGAAAAACATAATCGAAACCAGCATCATGCAAAAACTCAGTCAAAGAAACAACAAAATCCAAGGGAAACCGGTCCATAATCCAAACATATACAAACACAAGCAAAAATCACTTTACTAAAACCGTTATTCCTTTAAAATTTTAAAACTAACCTATGCCACCTTATGAACCATCACATGTGAGTTCATTCAATCTCGCTCACATCATCTGCAAACAAGTACCCCTATGCACTCTCGGTATATACCCATGGACGTGTGACCCTCCATAAGGAGTGCCATGATTCAAACACTTCTTTCCTTACCAAATCCAAACACATACCATGTTGTTCCAAACCGATACACTTTCTCTTTAAAACCCCACATTACTAATTTCAAGAACAATTTGGAAGAAATTATTTTTTAATTTCTAAATCACTTTCATTTTCAACACATACTCACATTAACAGAGTTCAAAACAAAACACAACCAACTATAAACCATCGGAATGAGGAACTAGTGTCTATACCTAACCTGGCGACATGGTGGTGAGTCATGCCCAAGTAAGAAAAAACACTAAGAGGACCTTAAATCGGGACTTGGACTCCACATGGGTCACCACCCCATGTGAGGCCGCAACATGAACTAATTCACACCCATTGTTATCCGTCAATCCAAATCAACCAAAGACAAATGTCTCAAATCACGGACTACCCATAGTAACGTAGGTGTCTTTGCGAGCGGTGGTGATTAGGTACCAGCCCGTAACCTACATCATGAGCACCGAATGTCTTAATATCCTTCTACCAGACACCCCAAATAACAAGGGCCTCTCTGATATAATTTTTTCACGAACCAACCCGGTTCATCCCTGAACTGATCACCTGAGTCGGCCCGCGGCATGGCCCAAGGGGCGTTCCCGATCCCCGCAGGCTGGAAACTACTGTCGGGCATCAAAACTTAATTGATGGGAAAGATTTGGCCTATGAAAGCAAGACAAATAAATTAAAAAAGTCTAAGAAAATGGAAAGAAAACTAGAAACGACAAGAAAACAAGACTGCACTTACCTCCATGTGACCTCTTGGTCATCTCCAAAAACTAATAGTCTGCCTCACATGGGCTGATGAAACAAGAACCTGAACCAAACAGCTGAACCTACATCTGAAAATTTCAGATAGGCATGGCCATTAAAATTCTCAATAGGAATGCCAAAAGTGAACCACAGAATCCATGAATTTTCCAGTTCTAAAATAGCTCAAAAATACTAGTTTGAACTACAGTTATAAAAATAAGGTTTTCATATTTACACTACATTTCGAAAACTAACAATCACAATTTCATTTCACATATAATTCAAAAACAACGAAAAGAAAACAAAAGTGGGGCTCACATAAAATTTTCTAAAACAACTACTTTTAGATCCATTTTAAAACCAACCTTACACTAAAAACTTTTCCAAGAAAACACCAAAACCAAGTTAGAGGGTATCATTTCCACACACAGAAAGGGAAATGGTACTAATAATGCTCATATCAAAGGATCATAGACAACCTAGGAACTCTGAGGAAGACCATAACGTACTATACATGTGACTCATCCTGAAGAGATTCTTGCTCTCGATGACGTCATAATGCCGTAACGGCCGGTGTTGCAATACATGGCCTAACCGAGGGACCCAATCCCCTAGAAGAGTATAATACAAACTAGGAGCCACAAGCCTGTTCTTAGTCTAAACTAGTGCAGCAATCGTTCTTACGAAACCCCCTTTCAATGCTATGTTTCTTTGTTATGTTCACAAAGAGGTGTTCCACACATTCAAATAACAAGCCATATATATATAATCCATCATGCGACACAAACCGGCACCACCCCGACTATCTCGAGGTTATTTTGATGGCATAAAATAAATATTCTCAAAAGTAGGCCCATACCGAGGACCGTATGGTCACATGATCGACAGACGATTCAAGGGTCCAAACCAAGGAGGGGTTTTTCAAAAATACAATTAAAAAGATGCCAAACAGGGCTCGTACAATTTGCACATATCAAACCTTTTTTAAACAGCCTATCCAACATTCCAAATGGTCCTTTATCTTCACAACGCTCATATTTTATCAATAAATTTATTAACCAATTCAAAACTACAACAAAACACCCTCTTTATACCGAAGTGACCAAACAGTCCCTTAAATAAAACATTTACCAAAACATGCCCAAGTTCACTTTAAGTCAAATTAAAAAAAACTCCTATGAGAGTGCCAAATGGGATTTCACAACACTTACATTCCGACAATCTTTCAAAAAATACCAAATGGGCTTCGGCTTACAATTTCACACAAACACACCACAAAAAAACAAACACCCCTTTAATTTTCCAACAACTCACTCAATCATGTTTCCAAGGCCAACCGGGCCAAACAAAGAGGAACACCCTAAAACCAATCAAAACATTTGAAAAAAAAATTTAATAAATACATCCTTTTCATTCAACCAAAAAACACCCATATCACTCACTTATAAAATACCACACAAGTTCATAAACCAAAACCATGTTTTTAGACAAACACCAAACCACAACCAGGGAAAACACCACATTTCATAAACGAAATCCAAAACATATTTGAAACCAATTTAACAAAATATTTTTATGGTAAATCCCCCACACAAACATCCAATTTCACTAAAAAAGAACAATTAGAAATTTACAACACCAAAGGAATCATATACAATTCCTAAACCAAGATTAATGTAAACCCTATCATTAACAACACCAAATAATTTTAGAAAACCACAAGAATATTTAAAGAGATACCATGACGATTCATATAAAGATAATAATATAACAAAAATCTCAAGCATTAAGGACAAGCAATGGAAATTAAATGCCTGGATTTTCCTAACTCAATGAAGTCTAGTTGAAACATTCTATCTCAAGAAACATCCCACCCACACACATGCACGCACTTCCATATATATATATATACACCTTTAAACTGATGCACGTGTTCCCCATGCCATGAAGTAACATGCACTTAGAAGGCGTATATATATATATATATATATTCATACCTGGGAAAATGTCTGTGCACACTCGGAAACAATCTCTACTCCCTCCAACAATTTCTATCACCCAACATAAGGAGGCATAGACCAATGCACCTCTCAGTGAAAACCAAGGACTCAAAGATATAAACATGACCCAAAAATACAGGGTGCAACAAAGTAAGGGATTAAAAACATCACCTCGGATAGTGGCGGTGATCATGAGAACACGTCAAGGCAATATTGCACACCAAAATAATTATTCGTACAAAAAAATAAAACATAAGGAATTCCAAACACAATAACGAAAATAAAATAAATGTACGTGAGATACTAAAACTGACTTTGGATGGTGGCAGAGAACCAAGAAATGTGGTGAGGCCAAACGTTTCCTGCGAACAATGGCAGACGAACCGAAGAGATTTGAATCACATCTCCTTCAGTGGCGGCAGATGGAACGGGGTTCGACATGACCTGAGACACCCATGGTGAATAGAGTGGGAGAATTCTCTTCCACGTAGGAGCATGCTGAGGCACTACGCAATGGAATTTGGTATTGCGTCAGAAGATCGTCGGACAGAAGGGGTCAATTCGCTAGAAGTGCACCGGGAAGGGGGGGTCGAGTTTTCTGGACAAAGTTGCCAGAGAGAGGGAGAGGCTTCCGCCGGTGGGTCGCGCAAAGGGAAAAAATGATGGGGAAGGGGGGGGGTCTTGTGTCGACTGGGCAAGCAGAGGGGGTGGCCTTGCGCTGGCTAAATAGGAAAAAGGGGTCGGCAGAGTGGCGAAGTAGGAGGGCAATCCGGACGAGGAGGCGGGGTCGGTCGGCGGAGGGTGAGGAGGGAGGTGCGGCACACAGTATGATTGGGGGAGAAGCAGGAGGAGAGGGGGGAGAGATTCGCGTGAGGGGTGAGAGAAGGGGGAAGGCGGCTAGGGTTAGGAGGAAAAGAATAAAAATAAATAAATAAATAAATAAAAATAAAAGTAATGAGAAGAATAAAAGTAATAATAATAATAATAATAATAATAATAATTTTGTAATAATTTTCTTTCTCTATAATAATAATACCATTAAAAATAGTCATAATAATAATATTAATGAAAAGTTAATAAAAATTATATTATAGTTATTCAATATGAATAATACTAATATCACTTTAATGATAATATTATTATTATCACTTGATAAAATAATATTATCAAGAACCAATATAGTAGTTGTGATGGAATAACATTATTTTTTTACTTTAAAATAAATGGTTGTTGATCATTATTATCTTGAATAACCCTTATATTGGGGAATTTATTCTCATAATAAACAAAATTATTATAACTGAAGCCCTAATGTTTGTGTGGTGCATTTGTTTTAATCTTATTACCATGAATTTCATTGAGTGGACTATTCATCTCAACTCAAGTACCAAAATATTAATGACTATTCCTTTCTCACTTAACACATATCATGATCCCTTTAATGAAATTATCTCAATGCTTCTACCCAATATATTGGAATGTTGGGGGCTGAAACTTCTTCCCTCTATGTTACAATCCATTGGAGTTCTCCTAGAACATTGTTGTCCATTTTATCACTAGATCTATTAAAATAAGAGCATCCAACAATAATTTTTTCCTTGGGTGAACCACAAACTATATATTCATAGCTTCCATAGTCTCTTGTGGCTAGTTCCTTTTAAGGACTTGGTTTTAGTCAACTTATTAAGTGATTAATATTTATACTAGGTTTGATTATATAATTAGAATCATAACATTGAAGTAATTTAAAGATTACTTTGTATGTATTAATGGTTTCATTATCCTTATTATTTGACTATAAACATCCCCTCTCAATTATATAATTACGATTCCATGTAAAGTAATTATTAAGAAATACCCTTTTCACCTCCTCCGATTCAATAGAGATTATTTATTTCTTATTTCCTCATGATCTTGAAAACATTCCACCATTTATTAGCTTCTCCATATAACATGATGACTTTTAAATCAAATTTCACATGGTGTGATAACTGGAGAACATAAAATATCATTTCCATCATTTTAATCCATTTAATAGAAATAATTGTGCCCAATGACCCAAAAATGGACAGTGGAAGTTACTGAATAATCTAATTAATGGAATTTTTCTCTTTCCTTGTTCCATTCAAAAGTTCAACATGATTCACACCATTATTCATTGCACTAGAGATTTATGAAAACATTTACATGAGTATTTTTTTCTATCTCCCATGAAATTTGATTACTCGTGAGGATATTCATTTCATTATCCATCACATTCATTTTCTACCCGATTACTTGAGGTTTCACCCATTGATGAAAACCAAAGTATACATAATCTGTGTTTAAAAAACAATAATTACAGTGAGCCCCCATATAATAAGAAAAATTAGTAATGATATGTACTCAATTATGTCACCTTCTGGTAGACCCATATAACTTATGGCCCAACCTTATTATTTTCACAAATTTTTTATATTAATTATCTCTAAAAACAAACCCTAATCTGATATCAACTATAAAACCCTAATATTTTCGTAAATAAATATTAAATATTTTAAAATTAATATTTAATACATATTATAATAAAACTTTCTTGAGGATCATAAATTTTTACTATAATTAGAGACTATATACAAAAAAATTTATTTTTATAAACATTATCAACATCTCCCAAAATATATTTTACATGTGGTACCCTAATAAAAATATAAAACATAATATCCTTCTTCATATCCTATGGAAAGAGAAACCATAAAAAGGGGTGAACTGGGATGCGCAATACAGGTAAACATGGGAGATATTGGTCAATGATATTAATTGAGTGTATGGTAAGAAAAAAATTAAGGAAAAATGATAATAACTTACTAAAATCATTCCTAATTACTCAAAGTAATTAATAATGAGTCATTTCAAAAGTATTTTATCCCAAAATAAAACATTTTTATAACCATGAGTCCAAAATAACAATATATTGTTCATAAAATGAGAATATATCATAGGAGAAAGTAGTAATGAAGAAAATGTTGAATTTTAAACATGTATAAACACCATTAGGTCCACTTATCATATTAGGGACATAAAATCTAGTCCCTACATAAATTTTTCCAACAAGAAACTAGATACATGCTTAAAATTTTAATCATTTAAAACTATGAATAGCCTTACTCATAATGATTTGAACATGAAATTAGGTTCACATATAATATAATTTTGTCCTGAGATATAATGATATACCCAATGCATTGGAAGGGTAAAATATTGTACGCCCACCCATAACATAATGAAAACCATACAAAACTTTTCTAAAAGTTCATAAAAACATTTATATTTTTATCTTATCATTACCCATTACAAAAAGTGAATCAAAAATATTTCATCATAATGTTATTAATTTATATAAATGTATTGGGTTTTATAAAATCACACATAAAAAAATAATAATAATCCATACAGGAAAATAACATGGATGATATAATAATATCATATCAATAGGTAAGTATAAAAATAC
The DNA here is from genome assembly GCA_963277665.1 of Viscum album. Classification (NCBI taxonomy): domain Eukaryota; kingdom Viridiplantae; phylum Streptophyta; class Magnoliopsida; order Santalales; family Viscaceae; genus Viscum; species Viscum album. The sequence goes on from OY728133.1 coordinate 1,062,304,424, forward strand.
ATAAAACATGTTTATATAGATAAAAATACCTCTAAAACGTAATTTAATCATTTCTTTGAAAACTAATTAAATTTCCATTTTTTCAGTATGTTTATAAAGTAAACTTCTTCTAGAATGTTATGAAAAATATTTCCTTTGCAAATTACAATAAAAACATATAAATTATAGCTCAATGAAAATAATGGTCATGATATTGTGAAAATTATATCATTCCATATTTATTAAAACAAGAAATCCTTTCCACACTATTGGAAGATTTGAAAAGTTAATTTTTCCAACAAAAATTGATAAGACCCATTTTAATCATTTTTTTTAAAAAATATATGTTATTAAAAATACTCTTTCTCAAAAATTATTTTATATATAAAAACTTTTATAGAATATTTTAATGAACATTTACATTAAAGAAAAATTTCATCAATAAAAGAAGAATTATGTTCCATATTTTTTAATAAATTTAAATTGAACTTATTAAGTACCAAAGAGTGTGAAATTATAAAAATAATTGTTAATTATAGTAATAAATAAATGAAAATAAAATATATTTTTCTTAAAAAAAATCGCATATTATTTCTCTTAATAAAAATTTAACATAGTTTGCTTCGAAAAGAAATTATGTTGTAACAAAAACCCTTACCTAAGGTCACCTCTTTCTTTGTAGGTATTAGGTTATACTATATAATTAATATAGTTTTATTATTTATGTTTGATATGAACATATTAATATTATTAATACTATATATCATTCCCTTATAATTTATTATTACCCATTTGTTAACAATACCTCATTAAAATGATCATTTGGGTGAAAACTGGTATGTTTTACAAGCATGTTTCAATTTGATGGTTCTATTCCATCCATTGTATTCATGAATTAAACATTTATAGAATAATATTAATTTAATATGTATAATATTAATCAATTATATACACATTTATAACCATTATTGTAAAAATTTTATGAAAAATAAATCATATCACTTCATAGATATGGTAGTCCATACATACGCATGAGTGATGTATGTACTTTTTGATGGATGGACTTGAATAATTGTACACCACAATAAAAATTATATAATAATAATTACATTATAAATATCATATTTATTCATTGAATATATTCTTACTAATAACCATGTAAAGACGAAATGAAAAATTAACCATAACGTGTATTGGTGGTGGTGGTCCACACGTACGCACAAGCGACGTTATTATTTTACAATAAAATAACATAAGCCGTATAATGGATATGACACTTACAAAAATATTATAATTATAATTTTATATATTACATATGTTTTAGATATTTATATTACATTTTTAGTAGTTCTAATAATAAAGAAACATGAGAAATATTTGTTTGGATATATACCCCTTCTATGGGTATCTTCCTTTTTGAGTCACCTTAATGATTATTAGATGTAAAAATTTGGTAGATAAGAACAAAAAGTTAAAAGACAATTATTTTTAGTGAGTATTTAGACATATAATTTTTTTGGAAAAGGGGACAATGTTTTGTGTAGAATAGAATAGAGGGGGATCCCTTTTATAAGTTAAGGGAGTGGAACACCTGTAATTATTATGAATGTTGAAATATAATAATGTAGATCTCAAGATAAAGTGGATAAAAGTTGTATATAACTGAAATAATAGATTATATAATCTCTAAATAAATTCATAAAATAGTATTTAAATAGTTTTTTAGGTCATTTTAACCCTAATATCTTTATTTTAACCCCCCATTTACCCTTTTAACCTTTATGTGGTAATGAATTTTTACCTCTATTATTATTCATAACGAAAAAGAAATGTAGTAAACCTCATTAAAAAATTCAGACATGATGATTAAAAATATAAAAACCATATTTTCATTTTCATTAGGTTGGTAAATTCATTTTAAAATACTTTTCCAAAATTATAGGAAACCCTTTTTTAGAAAAATACATTTTAAGCATAAAACATAATTTAATTTTATTCATTTTCTTATAAACCCCATCAGATTAATATATATATATAATTTATTTAATATATCATATAGATATTTCATGAAAAACATTCATCAATAATAATTAATTGAATTTATTAAGATAAAATATAGTCCTCAAAATAAAAAGGGTTTTCAGTAGAAAAAAATATCACTTTTTAAAAAAATGACTTTATCGTCATTTCAAACTAATTGATAATAAATGTTTGAAAGATTGATAGTTTTCACAAACTAAATAAAAATATATTTCATTAAAAATATATTCAATTGGTTGAAAATAAAAATCATATACAAAAAATAATATATTTTAAAAATATTTACTTTTATCATAAAATGATATTATTTTCAACAATTAAAATTGAGTATTTATTTACTAGGAACTAAAAAATAACATATCTTTATGGAAAATTTTATACATTATTTTCATAATTTTTTCTAGACTTTCATAAACATGTCAATACAATGGGTATGAAATAATAGTCCAATTTTATATTAATATTTTATTCGTATTTTTTTAGTTTATTTATTCTTGGTGTTGTGTGTATAGAATTTTATCAAACACGTATACATTATTTTAAGATAAATAAATCATATAATCTCAGTGTGTTAGAATGACCTTATTTAATCATTAAAATATATTTCCAAACTAATCAAAACGGTTTATAATAATAAGAAAAATACCCAAATTTATAATTCCTCATATTTCCACTACCAACAGGCACCAAGGAGTTTCACCTAAAATAACATGTTCTACTCATATTATATTCTTTCTCCCCTATTATATTGACTTCATGTTGATACCGTAGGATAGTATACTATACATATTGTGCCTCTAGTGTGTGATATATTATTATTTACTTAAAGGGTGTATTATATATTCCATGGATATAGGGGAAAATATTTGAAGATAAATATAGAATACATTTCATGTCTATGGAAGCTGTCACACATGCAATAGCATTCACATTTTACTTTTAGATTGTTGAAATAGATATTATTTACTCTATGATTGAAATATGTTTTATCATTGGGTATTAGTGTGGAAAAAAATTCCTTTATTGATCCTCTAATTATACGTTATATATCCCAAGATACACATCCACTTTTTCCTACTTTAAATGAGATTATTTGTCAGAGATTGTGACTTGGATAAATTTTTAGTGCTTGAAATCCTGATTTTTGAAATTTTACAAAGTAAAGACATTATATGTTAGGAACTCACTCAAATAATTATAATTTTTTTAATAAATTTATTTTATAATTATTCTAAACTCATATATAATGAAAGAAATAAATTATTCTAGAATAATTATTATATTTTCCAAAAAATTAGACAAATTGGTAGATTTCAAGAAAATACTAATTTTTTAAAAGGAAATGTCTTATTGGATACAAAATACTTATACAAATACCAAAATTCATATTGTATGTGTGTTACAAACATGCGACTTTTTTATGGAAACATTCATGAGTTAAACAATATACATGGAAGACATGTGATGTTAATAAAAGTTATAAAAAATTCAATGAAATCCAGAGGTAATTAGATTCAACAAGAAAACAATTAAACATAATAAATGAATTTCTCATAAAACAAAAATAATCCTTCATTAATTATTTAAAAATAAATTATAAAAAAACTAAAAATCCATCAATTTATCTATTTTCACAAAAAAATAAAAAAAAATTCATAAAATACAAATAAACTAAATTTCAATAATAAAATAAAAATGGTGTGGATTTATTAATTGAAATATACAAAAATAATAATAACAGTTTAAAATGTATTATCTTTATACCAAGTTGAATTTCTATTTCATTATTGAACACCTTAAATTTCTCAATGTATTTAAACATATACCTCATCATGTAGACATATTCATAACTACATATATCATTTTTGTTGAATTGAATGTGTCAACCAATAAAATTAACTAAACTTTTATTCCCACATCTATGTGCATCAATTTAATAATCTTATTGGACATCTATCCCTATCTAAAAAAATTAATGGACTTTTTAACCTATAAAAAAGAATGAAAATTTTCAAGTGGTTTTAGTTTGAATGAACCTAAATACACATCTCAAGTATTGTCAGATGCTTCTCATTTACATTACCAATTTAGAGATGCAACAACTTAGAGTGATATAACTCCTAATAACTTGAATAATTATTAGTTATCATCACTTGTTTATCATTTTCATGTATATAAAGTCCATTATTAATATGTTAAATACTATAATAATCATTATCTTTGTAAAAGTGCATCTTTTGTTCCCAAACTAACATAAAAATTCTTTTTAATATAAACATAAAATAGAATAAAAGTTATTTTTAAAACACTATGAAAAATATACATTCATATAAACTACAATAATTCATTTTAGAAATGTATGTTGGTAGTCCCATAAAAGCAGGGCAGCCAGTATTTCTCTATTGGGACCTCAAATTTCTACTTCAGCTCTAGAAACCTTCCTGAATCAAAAAGGTAGTAATATTAGTATACAAATGTTACAACCAAATGATATATATAATACTCAACAGGAATATATATATTTTAAAAAAATTTCATTGGGAACTATTTTATCTTCCTGTTGCTTCCTCATAGTCTTTCATTTATTCTTACAATGTAACTTCAATCCATATAAAAACTATTAAACCTTCTATTCCCTTTCCTTACATGGTATCAAACTCTTCTTGAAGAAACAATGATCAAAATACCTATGCATGGAATAATTCTTGGTACCTATTCCTTTCATATCATCTTATTCACTATAATGACTCCCATTTTTTTCTAGTGTCCTTATCTAATTAAGGAATCTAGGTGAGGAGTTACAAAAATTTCATCTCAGAATTATTAATATTATAATTAAAAAAAATAGAGAGGATTTAACATGGTGAGTAAGGTACATGTTCTATGAAAAAATAATAGGGAACCTTAAATCCCATGATGTGAAAATTCTCAATATTTCTAATATAATTGATAATATGATGTTTAAGTGGTGATCTATATTCAAGAACTTATGTTAAAAATTCCTTGGAGATTTCATACCTCTCTTGTTATGCCTTCTCCTAATATTGATTACAAAGATTATAAAAACTGGTATAATAATCCATATCATCATCAATATTCTTAATATCACTTGTACTAGATGATAACAAGATTTTTTATATGTGTACTGCATGAACTAAGTTTCACATGTAGGAAGATATCACTTCCTAACAAGCGTCCTCTAAGGGAACCTTGGGAATATCAGACTCCAACACATAAGGTTTTCACTCTATTCATATTATAATTCATGAGATTCCTTAACACTCTTAAATGTTACTATCGGTTAGGATATTATTTTTATATTATATGGACTATAATGATAATTTATAGTTTATAATTTATATTACTTTTCCATCAATCAAAAATAAAATCATGTTTTAGTACTTCTTCTTGACTACCCAAATGTGGTATAATAAATTTAATTTATTAATCTCCAATTATTATATAACATCACACTATCCCTTACCATTGGATTTGGAATATCCTTATATGGGAATATTATTATATAAAAGATCCATATTTTTCTTATCAAAACCCAAAAAAGAGAGTAACAAGTTATTAAAAGTTATTTAGGTTCCCATATATGGACAAATAAATTAACATGAAACTTCATATTCTGTTTAATGGGATCTGCAATCCAAATATTTTTTCCATGGATTTCCTAAACACTTTACTTCAAGTTACACCTTTTTCTTATTAATCAATTAACCCTTGCTAAAAAATATTTTATTTTAACCGATAATTATAGTTTAAAATACATGTTAATTTAAAGAACCCTGGCATGGGCCAGAAAATTAATTTGACCTATGACTGGATATTAATTTAATTAATGGAAGGATGTTCCAACTTAAAATTTTCTTTTATGAATTTTTATCACTATTTATAAATGTTGTATATTTTATAATTTTCTTACTTTTTGAAATTATGATTATTTTACAAAAGTGATTAAACATGTCTCAATAATATTATTTTCACATAATTCATTTATTTTATTATATATTTCAATCTTCTTAATTTATTTATTATATTTGATAATGAAACGTATTCAAAAATAATAAATAATTAATCATTTAATTGATATAAAGAAAATAAATATATGTGACATGATCATCATATTTTTTATTATTAGATTTATCAAGTGGATAATAAACTAATCATTGATCTTAGGTTAATAATTACACTAACTAAAGCACTATTATAGTTAAATAATTACACCATGCCTACTCTATATATCCTTTATTGGATTCACCTTGTCCTCACCTAGAATTTCCACTACTCAACTAGTGGCTTCATCCTTTATTATTGCGTTACTCACATGCAGGAGAGGAGAAATAGTGGTATTGAGTGATATAAAAGAAATAGTTGACATATAACCCCAAATATAATAAATAGAAGGGGATGTCATGAAGAAAATAATATTAATTCCAAGATAATTATTACAAAAATAAAATAATTATTAATTATATTCAAGTAAATAAATCATGTAAATTGATCTTATATGATTATGATCAGCCTCACATGGAATGAGTAAACATTATAAGATAAAAATATTTCATTTCAATTTAATCATTATTATGATAAAATCATTGAATTAATAATGTAATTATATTATAAAATAATTAATCCATTTATAATAATAGTTATTCTAAATGGTATAAAAAATAACATTCATCTTTAATTTTAGATAAATTAAATAATTTCATTTAATGAAAAATTAAATTAGTACAAAAAGTTTACATGGAGGCAATAAATCATATACTCATCTATTATTTATGGTTTATTAAATAGTATTTTTCATGAATTAATTATTTACAAGAAATGTAAAACATAAAGTGTATTATAATATTACATGATGTGTTGTTCTACATGTCAATCCAAGTATTTAGCACAGTATTTATGACACATTTAATTCTTTAATTTATGTGTATTGTAGGACATTTAATTCTATTTTTAATTAAATGATGTGTATGATGGTTATACACAGCGTGTCATTATTAAATTATCATATAAATTAATTATATATTTAAAATTATAAAATAAAATTAAAATTTTTTATACACTAGCTACACACCATGTAGAAGGGTTTAATGCTAGAATTAATTTTTTATCAGTTCAATTAATTCACAAGGGGATAGTCTAGCTTGATATATACCAACATGTACGAGTATGCATTACATGGAATGTTCAACCAGCTACACAATTTATATTCCATGTAACACCCTAGGAATTTAGTATGTGATTTGTTTTAAATGAATACTATGTTTTAATATTTTTGAATCACTAGAAACATCAAACTAAAAAGACCATAGAATATTATGTTGAGATAATATTATAAATATTAAATCTGACCATTATAATATAGCCATTATATTTGAGGGTATGAATATAAGTAACATCAAGATGAAATATATTTAGAAGTAATTATAAATGGAATCATATAGTATTAATACTCTTTAAGAGGATAATGTTTTGAGCATGAAATGGTAGTAACATCATTAATTTTTCCCCCAAACCAAGCCAAATATAACCATCAATAAATATGAATTGATAGGAATAGTCTACGTGAAAATATTGAGCTCATATATTTCACTATGAGATACACGTCATCTGAATCACTACACATAGCCTCCCCCATTACTTATCATACCCCTGTATCTTATGTAGAAGTATTAATGATTGTTTTAAGTATAAGTTTGGTTTATATGGACACGTAATTATTAATGTAACAACTTTAAAATGTATTTTTATAAATTGATAATTTCAATAAAACATTACTTTTTAAGAATGAATTTAACTAAATAAAAAATAATGTATTTAAATATATTGATGCAATGAAATTAATTCTTTGAAAATAACTAACCAATTAAAAATTCATTTAACATTGAAAAGATAAATATTTGAATCTATTATTTTTAAATTATTGTGTATTATTTCCTTAAATTAAATTGATCACCTATAATAAATTATTCTTATAAAATGTTTCAATTATTAAAGAAATAATCACTCATTTTATTACTAATTTATGTTGAATAAGATTAATAGAATGATAATTTTTATGAATTTTTCTATATAAAAAATATCTTATTATATTTTTTATTTTTATGTAAAATTTAAATTCCAAAACATTATTATTTTAATTAGATTAAATGAAGATAATTGTGGATACAGTATTTCAATATTATCTTAGAGTAAATTTTTTGGAATTTACTTAAATATTTTAATTTATATTGATTAATAAAAAATAAAATTATTATAAATATCAAAACTTTAATGATATAATCACAATATAATCATGAATATCAATGTTATGAATCCTTTTTCTCATATAAAAAATCTATTTAAGTAAAAAAATAAATCTTGAAATAATAATTTAAATTTTTACACCTATAATTGATATTTGGGAAACTATACTATATTTAGTTATAATGAAAATAATTTTGGTCCATTTCCAATATTTAACTATTCACTTCATTATATATGATTTGATTATTATTTTAAATAAAAATATGAAAATTTATAATTAAAAATAATTTAAATATCATTATTATTAATTGTATTCCTATTATTTTCCAAAATTAATATTTTAATTTTTTAAAATAAAATTTATTAAAAATATAATATATTATAAAAAATTATATTTTATTTATTTTTTATCGCCATTGGAAATTGAAGTAATGAAAATGGATTCACAATTTTTAATCAACATAATAAATATTTTTTAATATTTTTTATTTAAATTTATAGTATAAAAATAATATACCAATATAAAACATTACTCGCCACATTAAAGAATAAAATGAGGGAAAATGTTAAATCAATAGGTAAATTCTCAAGATATCATATATTATCATATCTAAATAGTTCTGTGAGTGTTTTAATGACATTAACATATCTATTACTGGTAAATTATTAATTTTTTATCTTCTTTCCTTGAATGTGACATTCCTTTTAATTTTAATAATTATTATTTACAAAAATTGCACCCCTATCACTTATAAAAGGATCCCTTCAATTCCATAATTATTCTAACAACTAAATCTTATTAAATAGATAAAGATCTTAAACCCCCCTATAAATATATATACACACATCTTATAGGGGTTTCAATCATTAAAATACCATCTTTTAAATGTTAATTCCTGATAGCAAAGGAGTTATCCCATGGAGTAAGGTAATAACTCCTAATCACTTATTTTAATTTATGTTCCCTTAATTATTCTTATTACTCTTACCAATATCTTATATCAACCATAATATAATAAATATAGGATATTTAGTGTAATTAAATAATATTATATTATTGCAATAACTTGTATCTACCAACTTTACACCCATTTAAAAAAAGAAAATGTTTCTAATGTTATGCTTAGTTTACCACCACCATAATCAATGTATTTATTTTTCATCTCTGACCTAGATGTATGGTTTTAAATTTTGATTTAATGAATACAAATGATATTAATTAGACAATTTTTATTCTTAAATGATAAATTTCAATTTTATGAATGAAATGAACAATAAATTGTCATATTGATTTTAACCACCCAAAAATGTACATATTGAGAAATCTTTCGTAATTTAAAAATATTTTGGACAATATATTGAGTTTTGTAAAAACAAATTAATCTTGAATGATATAAAATCTACTACTACATAATTTTAGATATTATTAACTCTTTAATTTTGAATTATAAACAAAACTAATACACCTAAATTAATAAAATGAATAGTTAAAACTACTAAAACTGATGATCAATATTAACTTAAAATAATTAATACATTTAAAATAACGGATCATAAAATATTAATATAATAGGTATTGAACATAAATAAGTTTATGAATAATATGATTAATAGAGTGACCCAATTTATTCTTAAATTATTATTACATCATTTTAATGAAAAAAATATAAAAACATTACACAATGATGATCAAAAGGTACAATGTCATAGGAAAAATAGAACCATACACTATCTTTACTACATAAAACATAAACATGTATGTAATTATTTATTCTATGGCTTCTTATTGTCCCTTGTGTACTCTTTAGTACATATAGTCACCTGAGTATATAAATATAAAAGGATTTTGCTAAAAGCCTAGTAATATGATAGATAATATAATGAAATAATATGACATTGGGGGATCATAATAAAAACATCATCGTCATGAGAGGAAGTAATAAATAAAGGACTGGAATGTGGAAATTCATAAAAATGAAACATCATGTCTTATTGGTCAACTACCACACATAGTTGTGAATAAATATATCATTATGTTTATGCATATTTAACATTACTGATGACATAAATCACAATACCCAAGTCATTTTATCACTATATAATTCCGGGCACACCCTTCACATCTTATCCTTTACTTTGGGCTATATAATACAGGGCCCACCAATCATATCAGAACATTTACATTATCATCCATGCCACATAGAATATATATCAATATTGGACATTAGATAACCCATATAATGGAATGGGTTTCATTAGATAAATTATAATTTCACAAAATTTTGTTTCCCAAACGAAATAATTGATAACATACTTTATATAATAATTGTCAACCTTGACTGATGAAGAAAAAATCTCAAGAAGTGTAATTTTTTAGAAATAATATTTCTTTTGGAAAATATTTTATTTGTCATAATGTCAATTAGAAAATATTTATATCCCATAAAATGTACTATCATGATTAATAAATTATATTAATGGAATATACAAACTAAAAATGGGGTCAAAGATGAAAAAACCCAAAGAAATAGAGATGGGTTTGAGAATTCCTCTAAACATGTGTCTGAATAATTTCTTCACTTTAATGTCATGTATAGTTCCATTAGATTCATTAATTAACAATTAAATAACCTTTTATACGTTAATATAATACATTATGGCCTTATTAAGTTATTTTCTTTCTATTTTTATGAGTTAAATAGTTTAATGTTTTTAATTAGGGGGTGTTCGTTTTCATAGTTTTCCAAATCGATTCGTTTATCTAGCTGAATGGAAGATCCTTTAAAATGATTATGAATATACCGAATTTTTATTATATTTTAATAATGAAACTATCTCATATTAAATGATCTTACAATGTATTTATTTATATACAACGACGATTATTTGTTAGATAAAAGTTATTGACAATCATTTTAGGTTAATTTTGGCGGTTTTTCGAACACAACTAACGCATTTTTTTATTATTTAGTATTATAAGTGTAAGTTATTTACGGAACATAAAAAGGGTTATAACATACAATTTAAATAAAATTAAACCATTTAATGTCTTTATTAACATCCTTTATGGTTTTCATGTAAAATTAAAGTCAATCACCCATGATGACATGAAATTAACACATCACGGGCGACGATTTCATTTTTAAGATAAAAGAGAGAGAGAGAGAGAGAGAAAGGGGACTCTAATTTTGGATCATAAATTAAAATGATATAATTCCAATATATATAAGGTAATGGAGTAATCATTCCATTCTATGGATGTATGTGAGGAGATAATAATAAAAGAAATTGAAATTGAAAGGAAATTAAAATAAAGATAGAGGATTTACTGCTTGAGTTATCCTCTTGAGATTCTCATCAAGGAACCTAGGATTTCTATTTAGATGATACCAAGTTATTCTGTATGTGGGAGATGGGATATGGAAGATTATTGGGTATAATTTATACAAGAATAAAAGCTTGAGAGGTGTTAGGGGAAAAGGGTGTGAGGGGTAGTATTTATAGTTGAGGAGAGGGGTGTTTTCTTATTATTTTAAAAATCAGTTCATTATATTTATTAATAAAAAAAATAGTAAGGATTATTTTGACTAAATATAGTAGTTAGTGAATGTGATTTCAAACAAAGGGTCACTCGAATCATCCATGACTCACGTATGACTTAAAAATTTAGGTTTTTTAGCATTTATCGTAAATTATTTTATTTTACATTTCACCAAAAATTCAGGTACTTCAGAAAAATACCAAAAATTCACCACAACTATTTATCGATGTGTAGAATTCAAAAATTAAGTCCATTTTATTAAAATAATTTTTTTAAATATTATTAATTTAATTTTTAATTAAAATCATCATTTACATGAAAAAATACAGATTTTAAAATTATAACTATTTTTTAACACTTTGAAAAAAAATATTATGGTCTTACAAAATTATATTAAAATAATAAGAAATGAAAATAATAATTTAGACTCTCAAGGACATGCTCTGCGCATGTGTCCTCAACTTTGGTCACAGCTGGAAGGACCACCTACCCTTGGTGGAGTTTGCGTACAACAACAGATACCACTCCACCATCGGGATGGCACCATACGAGGCGTTGTACGACCGACCTTGCAGATCTCCTTTGTGCTGGATAGACCCTGGGGAGTCAGCACTTGTGGGACCAGAGATGGTCCAGGCCACGACAAAGAAGTTCAAGGTCATCCAGGAGCGGATGAGGACAGCTCAAAGCTGGCAGAAGTCTTATGCTGACAGGAGGCAGAGGCCACTTGAGTTCGAGGATGGTGACCACGTCTTCTTGCGTGTCTCACCTCGACGTGGATTACAGAGTTTTGGCCGAGGCGGCAAGTTATCTATGTTCTTAATCGGACCCTTCCAGGTCCTCAGCGGGATTGGGGAGGTGTCTTTTCTCCTGGCCCTACCACCTCAGTTGCACCGGGTGTCGGACCTGTTCCATGTATCTCAGCTGAGAAGATACATGCACAACCTGTCGCATATCATTGACCATGGGGAGCTAGACGTTGATGATGGGGCGACTTTTGCGGAGGTCCTAGTGGAGATCGAGGATCGACAGGAGTGGGTCCTATGTGGATGATCGATTCCTCTAGTGCGCATCAGATGGCAGCACGGGAACCTCCAGGAGAGCACTTGGGAGCGGGAGGCTCAGATACGTGCTCAATACCCACATTTGTTTCCCTAGTTTTTGTTGTATCTTTACGGGGATGTAAATCCCTGAGGTGGGAGTGATGTAAAGACCAGTAAAAATTCACAGAAATTTTCTTCATAATTTTATTTTGAATTCTACAATAACGCAGTTTCTGATGGCACCAGATTCTGAGGCCCGGTGTGCCCGGAATCATTTTCCGAAGTTCGGCTCAGGTACATTCAGTGAACGAATGAGCGGATTTTTCTAACTTTTGAATCGGTGCTCGAAATCGATTGGTGAGGGCACCGATGGAATAGCATCATCGGTATTTTCTTAGAAACACCTCTTCCGGAGTTGCGTTTTCTCGGGTGTGGTTTTTAATTATTGGGTTAAATTAAGAAATAAAATAAAGTGGTGCGACAACTTTATTTTATCTCACTTTACGCCACTTAAAGACACTTAAGCTAAGTTAAGCGGATATGGGGGAACCCAAAATATCCTACCCACTTGGTAGGATATTTCTGAGGTGGGGCCCACACGAGCCCCACCGTTTCTTTTCCTCTAAGTAACGCACCCACAACCCCCTCTTAATTGAAAGTCAACCGGTGCGTTTTCTTAAATTATTAACGCCCCAATTAATTGGGCAGTTAAGTTGTTACCATTAATTCATCGAATTAATGGTTCGTTACATAACCTTGTTTTCCTAATTGTTTGCTTAAGAATAAAATAAGACCAATACTTGTTTCACTTGGGGGTTGCTTATTGAGAGGATTGAGAGAATCTCTCAAGCTTGAAGATCTTCATCCTTCTTCGCGAATAACGCGAAGAACGCGAAGAACACGAAAAACGTTGAACCCTCGGAGATCGACAACGTGATGCCTTGTTCTATGACGCCGATGATTCTCCTTCCGTGACGTTTCTTCCACGACGTTCCTTCCCCGTGACAACCTTTGATCAACAACTGATTGAGGAAGGATATTTCGGTTCTTTTAATTCTTTGTGAATTATATCCTCGACATGGTTTCTTTTGGGGCATCTTAAATATGTGTGTTTTCTTTAACCCTCGTAGATCGTCTACGTGATGTCTTGTACCGCGACGAAAAGACGCCCCTTCCGCGACGCGACGATCCTCTTCTTTGGCGACGGTCAATTCCGCGAAGAACTCACGTTCGACGACTACGACGAGGTAGGGGTTTGATTCATTTAAATCTTTGTGATTTATACCTGTGGTGTGTGATTAAAATTTTGTTGTGAAATATTTAAAGCTGCTAACACGGTGGGTGCGGACCAATGAACAAGTCTGAACCCACCGCCCCTTTCGTTCTTGGTGTGCGAAAAAGCGGACGTCGACAAAACTAGCCGCACGGGTGATGTGAGATCCTCGAAGTGAAGGACAGACCCCAGGAGGGCTTTTGGCGAAGACGGCGTGAATTTCCAACCACCGAAACTCGTCCGGTGGTCCGCGGAGCAACCCGCTGGCGCGCCACGCTGGCATGGCCGCGCCAGCGGCGGAAGGCTGCGGCGCCCGGCGCGCTGCCATGGAGAACCACCGCGGCTGAAGCCACGACGGTGAGCCAGCCATCCCGTGACCGCGTGGGACCGATGAAGGACGGGACCCGGTCGGCTGCTGCGTCCGCTGGCAAGGGCAGCCCCACGTGGGGTCGCGGCTCTATCACGCGGAGGCAGCTCACCCCCCGCTCCGCTCAGCTGTAACCGGCCGATCCGACCCGTCTGGCGACCGGGCCGCGCCCGCGCCGGCCCGGTCGGACCCGGACCCGGGTCCGTCCGGGCCATGACCCCCCGTTTTCGGACCCTCTTCGTTCTTTTTCCCATATCGTGGGCTACAGAACTCCGATCGACGCACTGTTAGCAGATATGTGATCCTTGGATCGAGGCGGTCGATTCGGTATATCGCACTCATGGTTTCGGAGTACTTTGGGTTTGGCCGGGTTGGTTCGTAAACGAAACCAACCGGGCCCTCGGAGTGGAAACACTTGTATCTTGAGCTCCGGACATCTGGTTGACATGACGTCAACATTGTTGCATTCCTCTTGATGAGATGGAACTTTTGGCATAATTCTACTGAGTTTTGGTTGCAGTTGGATAGTGGTCGGGTTGGATTGTACCTGAAATCCAACCGGGCCCCTCGAAAGGAAAAGATGATAACTTTCAGACTAGACGTCTGTTTGACGAACCATCAGCGGCGTTGGTGATCACGTTGAGGAATGTTCCCTATGTGTATACCCTATGAGTGTTCGGGTTATAGTTGAGATATGGCGGGGTTAGTTCGCACATGAAACCAACTGATCCCCTGGGACGAAAAGGCTAATAACTCACAGACCGGGAGTCCGATTAACGCGCTGTCTGTTGTGTTGAGACCCCTATGACGAGGCGGTCCTTTGAGATACTTCTTCATCGGACATTGTGATACTTGGAGTATTTACCAGTAGCTCATGGAGCGTACCCTCCCGGAGATGAGCGTGTGGAGTACGGAGACCGTGTAGCCAACTAAGACTTGACGATGGCTGATCGATTGACTCGGTGAGTTTCGGATAGCCCAGTGGGGAGCGCTTGGTTGTAGCGGCAGACCCACGGAGGAGGAGCGCTTGGTTGTAGCGGCAGACCCGCGGTACTCAATAGAAGGATTACATCTTGTGGCTATGAGGGGGAGTGCTTGGTTGTAGTAGCAGACCAATGGTGGGAAGCGCTTGGTTGTAGTGGCAGACCCACGGCGGAGGAGCGCTCGGTTGTAGCTGCAGACCCGTGGTACTCAATAGAAGGAGTACCTCTTGAGGTTATGAGGGGGAGCGCTTGGTTGTAGCGGCCGACCCATGGTGGGAAGCGCTTGGTTGTAACAGAAGGCCCACAGTACTTGATAGGTGGAGTACCTCAGCAGTCTTAGGTTAGTACCTCAGAGTCGTGACAGGATCACTGTACACTCCAGAGATGGGGCTCTTCAGTAGTTACGGTTTCGATAATTGAAAATCCTGGTTTGATCTGAGTCTATGATCTTTGTGTTTCCTCATGATTGAGATGGGTCACTTGATAACTTAGGTATATGTATGGGCATATACCTGGGTAGTGGTTATCCGTTGATTTCATAATCATTGTGTTTCCTCATGATTGAGATGGGTTACTTGATAACTTAGGTATATGTATGGGCATATACCTAAGTAGAGGATATATGTTGAGATCTTCCTTGTGGTTATACTTGTTGGATTTAGTGATACCTTGAGGGTCTCGGGGTCTCCATTGAGAATCGTTA
Source organism: Viscum album (assembly GCA_963277665.1). Taxonomy (NCBI): domain Eukaryota; kingdom Viridiplantae; phylum Streptophyta; class Magnoliopsida; order Santalales; family Viscaceae; genus Viscum; species Viscum album. The sequence goes on from OY728133.1 coordinate 1,062,320,614, forward strand.
TACTCACCCCTGCACCGGCTATGCCCGCACTACATTGGGTCGGTTTTAGACGACAGACAGCGCTGATCACGGTTGAGGCTTGCGGAGCAGGTCGGTACCCGGAGGTGGACTACTGGGCGGGACATACTCGGAGTAGACGGCTGGACCTGAGGGGTTGTGGAGGCTATCTGTACCCACCTTTCAGGTGGGACTTCCAGTGGAAGGCTCGACGCTGCGGATTTACTTTTCAGTTGTGGTTTTCTCTTTCCAGTTGTACATTACTTTCAGTTTTACCTCGTGATTACTTCCGCTTGTACTCTATGGTGTTTAGTTTACTTTTATAAACTCAATGCCTTCCCAGTTATCAGTATTTACGCCTTTGGTGATAGTCTCCATCCTCGGGCCTATGGAAGGTGGGCTTCAGGTAGTCACGGCACGGGCCCCGAGGACCGGTCGTGACACATTTTTTCAGTTTACTGTTTATAAGGTTCATATTATTATTCCTAAGGTCAAGTTTCTATTTCATCATTATTAGATACCTAACATCCTAAATACTTCTTATTTCATTAATTAATCATTTATAAAGATTTAATTTTTCTATTTTGGTGATTTTCTATGATCTATACTATGTGAAATTACTATAGTAAGGGACAAATTCCATTGATAAATGTTTGGGTCATTACATTCTTCCCCCCTTTTGATATTTCATCCTCAAAATTTCTTTTTACATAAATAGATGGGGGTACTTATCCTTCATTTCCACCTATGGTTCCCAAGTTACTTCTTTATAAATATGGTTCCTCTAAAATACTTTGAAAAGTTTAATTGTGTTGTTGTGTAGAACCATATTTCCCCAGTCAAAAATCTTTACTAGCTTATCATCAAAAGAGTGATCATCTTCTACTTATACAACCACTGAGTTCAATACATATGTCGGATATAGTATATACTTTCACAAGAGTGATATGTGGAACACATCATGAACTTGATAAATATTTGGAGGATGTAAAAATCTATAGGCTGTGGATTCTTTGCGATCAAGGGTCTCAAAGGATTCATTTAATCTTGATATTATCTTCCCTTTCTTTCCAAACTATATTGCTCTCTTCCATGGTGCTATTTCAAAGATGAAGTGATCTCTTATATCAAACTCCATGTCCGTTAGATAGTTGATAGAATAGATATTTTGTAGACTCTTAGTAGATTTGATATGATACTGGATGGCTTGAACCTTTTCAATAATCTTTTTCACAATATCAGGTCCAAGTAGCTTTCTTTAACCAACATCCCACCAATAGGTTGGAGTTATACATCACTTTCCATATAGAGATTCATATGGAGCCATCTGAATACTCGAGTGGTAGTTATTTTTGTATGAGGACTCAACCGATGGGAGATTATGATCACATACAACTTTGAATTTTGAAGAAATATCTCATAGAATATTTTCAAGCATCTGAATAGTCCTTCCAAATTTTCCAACAGTTTTAGGGTGATAGGTTATGATAAAATTCAATTCAGTGCTCATGGCATGTTAAAGACTCCTCCAGAATTTCTATGTGAACCTAGTATCATGATCAGAGACAATTGAAATTGGAACCCCATATAGTTTCACCACTTCACATATATCTTTTCATGTTGTTCAAGTGAGAGATCTTCCCGAATAGTGATAATGTGGAAATTCATGGTGAGTCGGTTCACTACAACCCATATTGCATTATTTCAATTGTATGTCTTTGGGATACCCATGAAAATGTCAAAAATGATATTCTCCCATTTCAAAATTGGTATAAGAAATGGGTTCATCATTCCTTTGGACTTGTGTAGCTCTGCTTTACCTTTTTGACATACCAAAATCCTTGAAATATATTATGAAATCTCTTTATTCATGTTTCCATATCAGAAGAAAACTATGATATCACGGCACATCTTGGTAATCCAAGAATGGATAGAGAAATTTGATCTACTTGAATTTTCCAATAGATTCTTTTTTATCACATGTGATGAAGTCATGAAAATCCTTGTTCCAAACCGAATCACCCCATCATAATCGATATTTAACTCTTACATATTCCACTATTTTACTACATTCACCCTCTTTTGTAACTTTGCATCATCCCTATGTTCATCCTTAATATTATCTTGGATAGATGGTTAGAAAATCATTTTTTTAAAGGTATGATGTATTACTTTCCATTATGATTTCAAAATCCATCTTTTTTATATACATTAAGATATGGTCTTTCTCAATCTCCAACATGTATAGAGCATCAGGTTGTTTTATTATAAGTGCATCTACTAACTTTATTAGCTTTATGTGATGATAGGGAACAGAACAATCATAGTATTTTGATAGCCCTAACCATCACCATTGACACATGTTATGTTTGTTTTTTGTTAATATGTACTTTAGTGCCTTGTGGTAGGTATATATTTCACAGTCCTCACAATGTAGGTAGTGTCGCCAGATTGTCATGGAGAAAATCAATCATGCTTGCCCTAAATCATGACTGGGGTAAATCTACTCATGGATAATTAATTATAGTGAGGTGTGGGATATCACATTATCATTTCCCTTGAGTACATGTCTCAATTAATTCATGGAATCATCACTTTATATCACAAAAATTTTCCACTTTTAGGTATGGTGACTACATATGAATTGATCAACCTTCTCTTTTGATCTTTGAAACTTTCCCCAAATTATTTTTTCTATACATACTTTAACATTTTCCTTGTTAACATTGTTATCAGGATTAAAAATAATGATATATTTTCAACAAAACGTTCATAGTATCGAGATAATCAAAGAAAACAATGGATTTCTATGTCACTAGAGAGTCTGGGCAGCTTTTCAATTACCCTTGTTTTTTAAGGGTCTACAAAAATTCCCTCACTTATGATCACATGTCCCAAAACTATGACCTACTGCATCCAAAATTAACTCTTTCTAAACATGGTGTACAACTTACATTATCTCAGTGTCACCAACACAAGCCTTAGATGTTCTTCATGTTTCATTTCTCTTTTATTAGGTGATAATGTGATCAATAAAAACTACCACAAATTTCTCGAGGTAATGTATAATGACTATATTCATCAAATCCATAAAGATCACAGGAGAATTTGTAAGTCCTTAGAGAATCACCATAAACCCATAGTTCACATACCTTGTACATAAGGAAGTATTATGAATATCTTCTTTCCTCAACAATATAAAATGATATCCATTATGAATATCCACCATTGAGAAATACCTACCTCCTTTAAACTGATCAAACAAGTAGTCAATACTTGGAAGAAGAAACTCTTTCATTATGGTGATCTTGTTGAGTTTCCAACTATCAATACACAGACACATTGATACATCCTTCTTCTTGACAAGTAGCACCGGTGAACCTTAAGGTGATGCACTAGGGAATATTAAACCATTTTCCAAGTTCTCTTATAGGTGATTCTTAAACTTCTCCATTCCATTAGGATCCAAACTATAGGAATACATTGAGATAGGAGTAAATCTAGGTATGAGTTCTATTTAGAAAAATACCTCACGATCAAGGTGTATTCAGAGTAAATATTCATAAAATACATCACTTTATTCCATTATAATGGGAACGTCACCTAGTTGTATACCTTCCTATGACTCAACCATTTGACCGAGGTATGATTCTTCATAGGGAATCAATACCCATGCTATTGAATTATTTTTCAAATGATATTCAGGATCTTTCCTTTCATTTGTAGAGGAGGATTGGATGGTTTTTAATGTGAAAAGATATTTCCTTTTCCAATAAGTTAATGTGTGCTCTCTATAGTAAGATCTAATCCATTCCAAGTATAGCATCAAATTCCACCAAGGGTAGTATCATGAGATTTGCTGGAATAATCTTCCAAGATATGCCAACAAGAGAAGAGTCCAACTGTTGGGTAGAAATGATTTAACCACTTGGTTTTTTTACATATATCTCTACTTAAAGGTTTCAGGCTTCTATTCAATAGTTCAAACAGACTTTCAAGATATAATGTAATGTTTAAAACTAGAATAAAATAATACTTTTTCATTCTTGAGTGAATATGAAGTGTATCATGCAAGTCTTTTTTTCTTTCCCCACTTCAACAGTAGTTATGGAATTAGCCTTTACATTTTCCTTTTCCATTTGTGTCTATTGATTTTTATGACCCTCGAGGACTCGAGGTTTAGTGCACTACCTTGCATTGTTCCTATTCTCCCTACATTTGTATAATTTAACCTTGGGTGGTGCTATCCTTTATTCCAAAACATTTTCCTTATTCATTATTTCTTTTGACATTCAGGATCATAGAGGCCTTCTCTTCCACAAATAAGGCATTCACCCATCCCTTTGAGGCATTTCCCATAATGATTCTTCACATATTTTTGATATGTGGTTGTGTGATTTTTATTTCCACATTTCTTGTTAGATCCTATCGCATGAAACTCTATCTTTTGTTTCTTGTAACAATAGCCTTCAGACCATTCCCTAAACTCTATATCCAATTTTAGATAACATAAAAAACTTCTTCATAACTCCCAAATTCTCTAATTGAAATATCCTTTCAAAGGATTTCTTTTAAAACACTAAATATTCTATCAATTTTTCTATCATTGCTGATAAAAAAACACGAAGTGCACCTTGAAAGCCTTGTGAAATTTTCTTCCTAAGACACAAAAAAAAATCACCTTCCTTTTAATCCAGATCTAAAAATTGACTCTCTATCTTTGTATGAAGAGTTTGAGGGAAATACATATTAATAAACATTATAATAAATTTTTCCCACTATAACTCTTAAATTTTGTACCTTGCCTTTTTGTTCTTAATCAACACCCATCATTGGTTGGCCTCTCCATCTAGATGATAAATACCTATAGTCACCTTCTCCATATTAGAAAATTGAAGTATAGAAAATATTTTCCCCATATATTTGACCCACCATTCCACAACTAGTGGATCATAAGTTCCACAAAACATTGGTGGTCATTGTTGTATAAAATTCTTGATATCTCGCTTTCCCAACTTTGGTGAAGGAGTATGTTTCACATTTTTAGGTTATTGTTAATAAATGAGATAGCTGAGAAAGAATATCCATAAAATTTCGAACTCCACCTCCCAAATCATTGGGGACGTCTTTCAAGAAATCCTTGAATTTTCCCTCGCATGGGTTATTGGCCTAGTTTCTCTTGGATTCCACCATTTTCTAAAATAAAAAGGATTATAAAAAAACAAAATTAAACAAGTCATCAATAATCCATCCATTTTGAAAATTAACTCTAAATTAATATCTTATGGGATCCCTATGTTTTGTAAATTTTCATGTTTTCTTATATATATACTTCATCTCATACTATGGATCCACTCAGGTTCTTTAATCATAATTACCAAGTTAACTAAATAGTCCTCTGATACCAACTATAGAGACCTGAATTTTTCTTACATTACTCTTACATTGATTTAATGATATAATAAATAAATAAAAATTCACAATGAGGATCAAAAGTTTTATTTTCCTTGAAAAACCAGGACCATACATATCTTTTACGACCTAAAACATAAACATTAATTTAATTTCTACTTATCTATCCCTTGTGTTCTCCTTAGTACATGTAGTCACCTGAGAATATTCATTAAAAGGGGGTGAGCTAAATATACTTTTAAGATGATAGATAAGATCAAGAATCAATATTACATGCAGTGAGCATAATCATTACATCATAATCATTAGTTTAAGTAATAGATAAAGGCATGTAATGTTGAAATGCATAAAAATGAGACATCATGTCATAGTGTTCAACTACCACACATAATTTTTTAACAATCTAGCACCATGTTCACACATATTTCAAATTATTAATGATATATATCACATTACCTATTTCAATAGAGAGAGATATAATTTCAGGTTCACTCGTAACATCTTATCATTTACTTTGCGGTATATAATTTCAGGCTCACCCATCACATTATAGCATTTACATTATCATGAATGGCACATGGGACATATATCAATCATGGACATAAAAAAACAAATAGAATAAAATGGATTTTATTTTATAAGGAATACATTCACAAATTTTGGGTTCCCAAATTAAAGTGGTTATAATATACTTGATATAAGAAACATCAACATAGAGTGAAGAAGAAACAATCTTGAGAAGTGTGTTTTTTTTAAAGATGGGGTATTTTGGAAACATTGTGTTTGACATTATCTCAGTTAAAAATAATTTATATCCCATAAAACATAACATAATGATGAAAAAATTATATTTAAGTATTATTGATACTAAAAATGGTGTAAAAGAGGGAGAACCTAAAGAGAGAGAGTTGGGTTTGTGAATCCCACATACCTTGTGTCTGAACACTTTCTTCACATTAATATCCTATATAATCACAATATATTCATTAATTAAAAAAATATAAAACCGTTTTTACATGAATCTAATTAATAATGGTTTTATTGAGTTCATTAATGTCCCTTTTTATGAGTTATAGAGTTTAATTTCGTCGTTCGAGAGTGTTTATTTACATAGTTTTCATGATCAGTTCATTTGTATACATGAATAGAAGTTCGTTTAAAATGAGGATAAACATAAAAGATTATAATTATATTTTATTAATGATACTCAAAAAGCATAAATGATATTAAAAAGGATTTTTAATATACATGGGGAAGATTTATTATATAAAAGTTAATGATGATCATTTTAGGTTAATTTTGGCTATTTTTTCAACACAACAAACTCGTTTAGTTTTATCAATACGTATTATGAGTAAATGTTTTTTATAGAAAATATAAAGTGTTATAAAATATAATTTAAAATATATTTTAAACCATTTAATGGTCTTATTAAATAATTGAATGTGTTTAAGGAAAATTAAAGTGCATCGCCCACGATGACAATAATTTGACACATCACAGGCGATGATTTAATTTTTAAAATAAAAGAGAGAGGGGGGGAAAGTTTTGATGTTGTATATTCCATTAACTTAATATAATTATAGTATATTTCATGTAATGGGTTTCTTATTCAATTATGATGAAGGGTGGTGAGGAGATAATAATAAAATAAATTGAAATTGAAAGGAAATTAACAGAAAATGAGAGAGGATTTACCTCTTGAATTGTCCTCTTGAGATCCTCCACAAGGAACCTAGGCTTACTAATTTGATGATACATAGAGATCATGTGCATGGGGGGATATAGGGAAGATTATTTTATATAATATGGGAAATTATCAAATCTTTAGATGTGTGAGGAGAAGAGGGTGTGAAGAGTGGTATTTAATGCGGAGGAGAGGGGTGTTATTTTATTAATTTAATCATTAGTTTATTATTTAGATAAAGACAAGAAATAGTGAGGATTATTGAGAATAAGTACACTAATTAGTGTCTATGAGTTCTAAAAAATGTTCTCTTACATCATTCATGATTCAATCATGACTCGAAAATTTAGGTTTTTAGCATTTATTGTAAATTATCGTATTTTACTATTCACCAAAAAATCAGGTATTTCCAAAAAAAATCAAAAAAATCACCCTATCCATTTTTAGAAATGTAGAGTTAAAAATGAACCCCATTTTATGAAAATTATTTTATAAATTTTATTAATTTAATATTTAAATAAAATCCTCATTTACTTGGAAAAATACAGATTTTGAAATTATAATTGATTTTGTAACACTCTGAAAAAATACATAGGATTTCATAAAATTATCTTAAGATAATAAGACATAAAATTATTAATTTATGAATAAATTTTATGAAAATACATTTTATTTTAATTTATTAAATTAATCATAAAATATAATTAAATATTTACGACTTAAAAAAAATTACAATAGTTAATTAGTAATTTTTAAAATATTTACTTATGTACTATGATATAATTATATCATATTTTAACATATAAAATGAAAAAAAAAATTATTTAAATTTTCATGGGAGAGTCTAATATTCATTAGGATAGTTTACTATTCATAAAGGTCATATTACTATTCCTAAGGTCATGTTACCATTTTATTGGTATTGGTTCTTTATCATCTAGAAATAATTCTTATTTCATTAATTAATCATTTACAATGTTTTTATTTTGGTATCTAAGGGATTTTATATGATTTATACTATGTGAAATTACTATAATAATAGAGAAATTATATCGATAGATGTTTTGGTTTTTACAATTAATCCGTCTTATTTTACTATATATGAGGTCATAGTATTTTCAGATAAGAGGGAATCTAATGTAAGGGATCTTTATCACAACTTAAGTACCTTGAGACGTGTATCTCTTTTTAAACCAATTTCCTTTTATATAGTGAAAATACTACCATGTTTAAATATTACATCTAAAACAATTTTTTATTATTTATGTTTTTACAATTATTTAATTTCTCCAATTTTGTGATACTTCGGTTTATATATTACCTATGTTGTAAGGCTTGTCAATAAAATAATTTTCTTTCATTGATTTATAACCTTTATTTTTAAACATTATCATCATATTTTTTGGTTTAATCCACCTTATTAATTTATTATATTATCTTTTCTATTTATTTTATGGGTATTTACATTTATTTATCATTAACTATTATCTAAAGAATTTTTAATTCACATTTTATGATGTTCCACAGAGGTTTCATGTCTCAATGTTTCCTTTTTATAAATATGTTTTTTAATATACACCTACTGTATTTATATTTTTTGTATATATAATTGTTGAAATATTATACCATTATTAATCGTTTATTATTTATATTGAAATTTCAATTCTGTGTTTTCTCTTTTATGGGCCTTTGATCCAAATGTCATAAATATTTTAAGTATTTATTTTCTAATCTCACTTTTTTTTCAAAATTCATTATGTTAAAGAATCTATTTGAGATAATTTTATTTTATTTTCCTCTAAAATCCCAGATTTTCCTTCTTCAATTTTATTTTTTATTTTTACATGCCATCACATCATTACATTTCTATAGGGTTTACAATTTAATAAAAAATATTTACATAAGTGAAATAGGCCATTTTGTTCTTTACGGTCAGGTATATTTGTCTTCAACATTTATATTATTTAAATTTTTTTATAGAATATTCTATAATATAAATTAAATAATTTTAATTTTAATAAATATTATCATTTTATTTATTTAAAAAAATTGAAGCACTCTTTTTAACAATTTATACATGGGTTATTTATTACTTTCTTCACGAAAGTATGAAAGAAATATAATTGTAAATTTTTATGACATGAATTACATTTAAAACATTTATAAATTTTAATCCTAATGAGTACTACTCATCATTTTTTCATGGTTTTCCAAAATAATTTATATAACCATTTATTTTGAATTTTTCATTTTGAAAATAATGGTTCATGTTTTAGATGATTAATTAAATGTATTTAATTATACATATGTATATTTTATCTTCCAATACAAATTTATTATCAATAAATTAATTTAATTTCAATGTTTAAATATTTTTAATTATTTTAAAATTTTGGCTTTTATGTCTTCTTTTCATCCACTTGAAATTGATTTTTATGTGCCTAATATGTTTGTTTTTACAACCATGATACAAATTTTTATAATGATTATTTTCATAATTTGACTTCCATTAAATACTAAAAATAAAATATTTATCTCATTTTCGGTAATGTTTCATGGTTTTACCTTAAAATTATACATTGATTTTATAGTTCTTATATCATATAGTTTATATGCTTTTTGTTCTATATCACTCTCTGTCTCTCTATTGAATTTTTTTTCTACTTCATATCCTTGTTCTTGAATTTTTAAACAATATTTTATGTCCCATTGACTACTTCTATGTTATATATTATAATATTGTTATAAACATATAATAATTACTATATATGGTGTTAATTTTAATGTTTATTACAGAGAAAATTTTTCAATTATTGGATTGGGGAAATATTGAAATATTGTATATTTTTTTCAATACATATTTTTAGTGTTTTATAAAGAATATAGGCTACCTGTTGTTTTATTTATTAATTATTCTTATAATTAATTAATTATAAATAATTAATTATGGTTGGGTAATGGAATTAAGTATCCCCTTGATGCGTTATTAGGTCTCATTAGACAAATGAGCTATGTAATTTGATGTAATCTTTACAGGATTATGTAATATTTCATGGCACATGTCCTTGAAGGTGTTTTTAGGATTTATTGAGTTATTATGTATATCGTTATGATATAAATTATTATTTTCAAGGTGATTATTTAAATTTCTATGATATGAATCGATATATTTAATTCTCATGTTTTTAGTTATATGTAATTATTATATTATTATGAAATAATTTTATATTATCAATTCTTTGTTTCTTCCATGACCTCATTTATTGCATGATATCCTCTACTAAGGATTTGAGATAAGGATTATTATGTTTCATTTCACACAATTTATAATGAATAGTTTTCAGAATGATATGTCTATATGGGAATCGTATCTGGAAGATACTGTCAATGATGTTAAAGAATTATTGTAAAATAATTAATCCTTAGTTTAGAGGTATAAATTTAATTTTGATTTGAAATATATGGATTTTTTAACTTAAAAGATAAATTTGATTCTCTAAAAATCTAAACCAAAATGAATTTATGTACGTAAGTGAATAAATATTTTTTATTGATATTTTAATTATTGATAGTTATGTTTGGATTACTTAAGTTGATATCCAAACTAGTTAAAAATGAATATGATTCATTCTCACAATATCTAATTATAGTATATCTAGGGAACCCATTCTATTATATGGCCATTTTTGATTAATTCATAGGGACTCGGCATATCTTAGGAACATTTATGTGAAATTTTGAATGTATGTTAACTATACACAATTAAATAATATATGGAAATTTTTCATAGATTTAAGTATCTATATTTCATTTATTGAATACATGTCATGTAATTTTACCGAAACACCTTTTTGTTTCTCATAAAGAAAATTGTATTTGGTAATACGGAATGTACACCCACTTAATTCTATGTAACCCCTAAAATCACATTCTATATGGATTTTTAATAATGACAAGTAATGACATTGCATAATTCTCCATGATATGTATCATGACATAAATTGCTCATTCGAGGTTGGTGGATCTTGGTACACATGTGTACTTTTCAATCACATGTCGTATAGCGGCATCTTATCGTGCCAAAATGTTCAACACCTTAGAATGGGATCTTCAAATGACACTTAACTATTTATGGATTTTTATAGGTTATATGATGGTGGATTTAAACAAAAAATAAAATAGAAATTATTAACTAATAAAAAATTCACAATTCAATCAATGGATAGGATGTATTTATAAATTAATATGAACTCACTCAAAAATAGGTTGAATGGTCTATGGTGTAGCAGAAGTGCTCGGTCCTACACCCAATAATGATTCTTCATCAGTTTATCTTAGTAAATACTCAAAATAATATGAATAAAAATATGAAAAATTATAAGAGAATATTTTCCAAAAAAATTCATCATTACTTTACATAAATATAGAATTCCCACAACATAATCCATTTTCAATTTAATTGACCACTTTTTCTCACACCATCGTTTTTTCAATGGATTCAAGTGTATAATACCACTATTGGTATCTACACGTGCTCTTTCAACCTTAGAAAACCAAATCGAATATTCAATATTATGTGTGATTAATTCTCAGTTATTTTAAAGATTAGCGTTGATTTTTAAAAAAAATATCTTTAGATATAAAAGATTATTAACATTATTTTCATGTACTCCAGAGGTTGGAGGATTGAATCTCTTCCTTATTGAGTTCATTCTAGTGTATGTTCTCTCTAGGGGTTGAGATAATTCTCACTATAGGATTTTAGGAAAAAAATCATCTTACCCTATGAAATTATATAATAATGTTTTTAAATTAAGGTTAAAAATGAGTCATTGTACATATAAACAAAACCATTCTATTAATTCCTAGAGAATCCCACATAGAATAATAGTAATATAATTATTGTTGTTGTTTCCTGGACATTCGTATGACTTACATATAATTCAATTACCAATTCATAATTAAAAAAATATTATTTTATTTAATTGATATTTAATATATAATTAGAACTAAACCCTTAACTAGGTCGAAAGATCCTCCTCGTTATTTATCAAAAAATGAATAATGAATATGTTTTAAAATAAAAAAGCATAATTTAATTATCTGATAAATTAATAAATAAATATTAGATTAAATGAATTTTTGAATAAATTTTTATTTAATATAAAACTCAAAAATATATTCTCTCGGATGACTGATGACAGAATATTTGAGATTAACCAAATGAGAATAATCAATATTCCATGAAATTGGAGAATAGTATTTTTTATATTATAAAATTAAAATATAATTTAACTTGGGTTTTGGATATATGTAGCTTTTGATCCTCACGGACTCTTTCTTAGTGTAATAAGTCTAACTGGCCTAAAGACCTAGATGGTCATCTATCAATATTTATAGGCACACATAGAGACATAAATTAAATATTTCAATTACAATAACCTCCTATGAATTCTCACTATATAATATAATCTCTCTTTATTCATATCTAATCAATAAAGTTTCATCGTTGGTTTTATAAACCTATATACTTAATATATTTTCTTTTACATTCAGGAAATGAACTCATTAAAAATATTTCCATATTCAAGGACTTCATCAGGTAATTCCATTCCAATAAAATGGTTGTTGACATTTAAAATCATTAACATGGAAGGGAAGAATTCTTCATTTACTTATTTTTATTATTTTGTATAACTTATTACACATCAAATCTTTATTACCACACCAACAGAATTTGGACTCATTGTTTTTTCCAATACATCAATATAAATTACTCGTGATATGGATAAAAAATAATCTCATGTTTGAGGGCCACAAAACACATATGTATATAATAGTATCCAATGAAACATAAAACATCTTTAATTACTCTGAAGAGGTTTGTTCTCATAAGATAATATCTAATAGATTACTAACGGAAAAATTCAAGATAAGAATTTACAATATCTTATGATCTTTAACCCTTTTTATATGTTATTTAATTCAATCAATTCCATCAAGAAATAGAAAATGTATTTTAGAATATCATGAATGAATTATTATGTTTCTCATTGTAGTAGGGAACATATATGACCTCTTGATGTAATAAAGACTCTACAGACATTATCAAATTAAATGTTTCATAAAATAACAATAAAAATGTGATAAAATATATGTTAAAGTTTGTAAAATCAAATATATTTTAAATAAAAAGTATAATGTAATTTTTTCTAGGGAACCAAATCCAATAAAAAAAGACTATATAAACAATTTATATTGATATTCTATTTAATGTCATATAAATTTAAAAAAATTAATTATATTAACCCTTAATATTATATAAAATTTATATATACATGTTTCAAAAAAAATTAATAATATCATTATAAACACAATATAATTAATAAATTTATAAATAATTTATGGATTAAAAAATATCTCTAAATAAAATTTATAATAATTTCTAAAAACTTTACAAATTATATAGATCAATTAATAAATAAAAATAAATAAAAACTTTTTTTCCTTTATCATATTTAATTATATAAGGGGAGTGGTGGATTCATACTGATAAGACATTAGTTAATAAACTCTTCAGATTGTATTAGTTCTATTTTATGTCTAATAATATGAACATCAGATATAATAATATTTCATATTTTATTATATATATAGATAATGACAATGTAATAGAATGCACTATTTGTATAGCCTTTGACAAAAAAATACTATAGCATAAGGTGTACTATATTCATATTCTACAACCAATAAAAAATCAGTGATTTTTTACTAAATTACATATTATGAAATCAAAAATTGTATGTTATGATTTCAATCCTGCATAACAAATGGTTTTTTTATTTTATAACTATAAATGTGATAAGAATTATGATTTTAAAATAAATCATTTAGTAAATGATTAAATGAATAAAAAATGAATGGAATGGGTCTGATGCAATGGAATGTTTTGTAAGTAATTATTATCCATTAATCCTAGTAGAAATATTCATTAATGAATATTAAATATTAATATCTTCATGCATTTTAAACGAATATTTGTGATACATGAAATTAAACTACGTTCCTTACACCATTTATGGAATGTTACCATATACTTTTTAATATGCCTAATGGTGATACCTAATGAATAACTAAAATGTTATTTCCTCTTATTTTTATCCACATGTTCCTTAAAATCACCCAAAATCTTTGAGTGTGATTCATTAGTCATAATAGTTTTCTATTATCACAAAATAAAATAAGGCTAACAGGAAAAATCATTGGGAAGGGAAAGACAAAGCGGTTGAAGGATGGCAAGGCAAAGCAGGTGCAGGGGAAGCTACCTATATAATTAAACTCAGTCAGTACATGTGAGGATGTTGTGGATCATAATGGTGGAGTGTATGAGCTTCCTACTAACAATGATTCCCAAAACCAGTGTACTGGTAATGCGAAGGAAGACAGCGGGGCAAAGCAGGTAATCATGGAGCATGATATCACCATTGTCCCCATGCATGGACTGATGAAGGGATAGGGAGGTCAAAAGAAAAAAGGGAACATTCAAGCCTCAATGGGGAATAAAGTGGGTCCTCTGAAAAGAGGTATGGTTGGTAAGAAATTAGGATTCTATATTGGAATTTTCAAGGGCTGGGGAACTCCCACATGGTCAGGGCCCTTAGAAATTATAACTTGACCTACAAACCAAATTTTCCTAGTATTGATGAACCTAAAGTTCTGTTTGATAATTGGAATGGATTCAGGTGGGACTCACTAGGAAACAGTTTTGTAGCCAGCAATCAACATGCATCCTCTATGGATCACTTCTGAGTGTTAGTGAATAACACCATGTAGATTACTTCATATGACAGCGGTCCTCAATGTGTTTTGGTTAACTATAGCTCTGCATGATAGAATATTTTGTTATCATTTTTTTATGCTTCAAACTCCTATATTAGGAGGAGGGATTTATGGGAGGCGCTCAAAGTCATCTCTAAGAGGATGGATCAAAAATGGTTTCTTATTGGTGATTTCAATACTATTTTGAGGCCCGGTGGAAGAATTGGAACAAATTTTAATAGGATTGATGCCTCTGAATTTCTTGAGTGTGTTGATTTCTGCAATCTGGATCAAGTTGAAATTTCTAGTGATGATTTCACATTGTGTAGATACACATGGAAAGGAAAACAATCTAGAAACCTTGATAGATGATGTTTCTATATTGATGAGAAGGCTACAACACATGGTGTTTCCGGATTCACACTTCTTATACACCACTCTACTCATAACCCAATTGTGGTCGATGTTGAGACTCAGGTGAAAAGATCAGCCCCTGTTCCTTTTTATTTCAAAACTGGATGGCTTGGGATGCCAGGATGTTGGGAACATGTTTTAGAAGCATGGAAACATGAAGAAATTGGAATCCCACTGCAAAGAATGGTCGTGAAACATAAGAATCTGAAGGGGATACTAAGAACATGGAGCAGGGATTCCTTTTCAAGAATGGATGAGAATATCAAGATATCATAGGGTGAGTTGTCTAGGATTTAGACTGGTCAAGGGCAGTAGTTGAGGGTGTCTCGAGAGGAAATTGCAACCCATAACAAGATTGATGATCATTTAATGGTAAGAGAAATATTGGTCAGAAACCAATAGAATGTGCGGTGGCTAAAGGATGGGGACAAGAATTCTATGTTCTTCAATAGATTTCACAAATAAATGAGGGAGTGAGTAGGGACCAAGGTGATTATCATTGATGGGAATCTCTACACGGAAGAGAATGATATTTCAATGGATGTTGTTGAGTACTTTATGGGTATATACACTGATCATGGGCAGTCCATTATTCACTGTATGGTGGACAACATCATCTCCTGCATTGATGATCAGTCGAATCAGCTTCTAACTACTTCCCCATGCAAAGAGGATATCAGATCTACTGTAACACCCCGAGCTTCCACGGTACGCTTCTCTTTGAATAATACGGTAGCGTGTGTTGTACGCAACTTCGAGTTCTAACACACACCACAACCAATCAAACTAGCCATTATGAATAATAATACCTACTTTTTGAAATTATATATATTTTATATTTCAAAATGGACTTCATTTTTGGATTGGGAATATCGAATTTAGCCTAGGGTCAAATTTTGGAACTTTTCGGAGAACACTTATATTTTGATGAATAGTGAAAATTACTAAATTTTAATTAAAAACATCTTTTTTAATCGAAATAATGTATATTAATAAATTAGGAATTTGAGTGGTTTTAAAGTATATTTAGAATATATTTTTACCATTTAATATAATTTTGGTCATTGTACATAATTTTACAATTAAACCGGACATAAACAAGTTTCAATCTTTTGATAGTTATTATCTCTTAAAAACACGATTTTTGTTTTAACAACGGGAATTAATTTTAAATTAATTTCTGCCACTTATGTGTTTTGAATTTGGAAAAATGTATTCCATATTTCGAATCAGGATGTTCATATTGTGTAAATAGGTAACTTTTATATTTAGACATTTTGAATAATTACTGTGATAAATATTTTATTTACCATGGTTCAGGGTAAATCCGGTAAATAAGGGTTAAAAATAATATTATAATAATACTAAATTACCCTAAAACATGTCCTAGCCTTATTTTTTGATACATGTTCGACCATAGGAATCTTTGGGTCGATTTTGGGACCCCATGGAGCCACTTGTAGGTGATAGGGACACTTTTGTTTAATTAAGTTAAAATGAATTCAAAAATGACACAAGCATATATCTTTTAGAAAAACAATTTTTACATAGAGTTATATATGTTGGATTTTTGACTATAAATATTCATTAGAAATATAAAAAGATTTCATACATAATTATATTTTATTTATAATATTTAGAGATTAAATAAATTAATTTCTTTATGACACAATGATGATGCAGTAATTACCAAAATAATAAAACTTTAAAATAATTGATATTATAAATACCCAAATAAATATAATTTGAGACTATTATTGAATTAAAATAATTTTCTAGGTTAATATGACATATTAGGATTGATTTAATTGACATTTTTAGAAGTAATCATTCTGTTATGAGTTTCACAAAAATCAATTATTGAATAGTGTCAAAATTGACATAAAAGAGTTTTTAAAACAAATATTATATTATTAATTGATATTAAATTCATAAAAATCTATTTTTTGGACAAGAGACTTATATAATGATATTTTTATCATTAATGGACCACTTGGGGGTCTCTTGGATGTATATAGTAAGTTTATTAACCATATAATATAAAAATACAAAGAGACATTGTAAAAGTGAAACTAATTAACATAGAGTTAATACTTAAAGATAAGGTTAATATAGTAACCCAAACCTGTCTAAATTCTATTATTTTAATGGTTTTCAACCCATACCCACCTTAAATGTTAAATAATCAACTTTGGAGCCATTAGAAACCGAATATGAATTTATTATAAATTAATATTTCTAGCTTTTCCAAAGGTGCCAATCACCCCTCTTATAAAAGGGCACTCCCCCTTCTCATTACTTAACACCTTAAAAGCCTTTTGGTTCGGCCAACCCCTGCACAAATACTCTCTCAACTTCCCTCACTACAACCTAGAGGTCCTAGTTTGATAATAAAGGCAACCTAAGGATCACTTTTGACCAAATCAAAAGGAAGAACCCGAAGAAGAGGTAATGATTTCACCACCCTTTTTCATGTTCCTTTCTTCTTCCACTTCCTCTTCCTTTGTTGTTACCATTATAATATAATAACTCCAGTATAATATATATACTGTGATTTTATTATAAATATGGTACAACCATATTCAGTATTCTATCCATATTTTGAATAACATGTCACCATACGTGCGTACGTATGGCTTACCGTCTCCACGTCGTGGTGTAATTGTTAATCAATAAATTATTATTTGGATGGGTATAATAATGATGTGTAAATCTTGTAAATAATAAATATAACATGATAATGACTCTGTATATATGATATACCATCCAATTATATTTTATTTTAATATCAAAAGAATGATATTTTTGCTCGTGCGTACGTACGAATTACCGTCTCCACGACGGGATGAGATTCATTTCCAAGTTCACCATTCATCGACGATTATAAAAATATATATTACTAATAGGTATGTAATATATGACATAATAATGATACTGGAGATATATATATATATATATATAAGGATTTATGTACTTACATATATCTTATTCACTTACTTCCATTCAATACTATATGAAAACAGAAACAGCGTTTATGCGTATGTACGGACTACCCTCTCCATAAATGATGTTCTCCATTTCATATATATGTCTATTATACATATTTATATTCATAATATATATGATATATTTATCATGTTTTATATTCTGGAAGTATTTAAATCATGATCTAAGTGATACAACCAAGAGTGACAAGTTAAAACACGTACGATAAAGAAAGTGATTATTACACGAAATGTTAACTTTACATGGAAATTATTATTAAATGGGTAATATAAAGTCATAAATGAATCATGTATGATATCAAAAATATTAATATGGTTCTGGTATAATTTAATAACATACTACGATCTTCGTACAGGAGGTTAATCGTACCCTCAACTAAAGTAAAGTGCAAGGTATGGGGTTTTCATCTCACTCCTTATTCCCGTGAGATTCATGCCATATTGCCACCATTACCTTTTGTGTGGTGTATGTACTTCCCATAATTATATTCTTTGTGTAATACACTTTAATTTATGTGTATTTACATATTCATTGTATGATACCTCTTTCATGGGTTGTATATTTCATAAGTTACCAAATTGGTAAGGGTTTATTTCGCAATCTCTTCATTATCCGAGGTTGTTTATACGTAATAATCTACTGGGATTTCATTTTCATCCACATCCATGTTTCATAAAAATGTATTTCAAAACATTTTTACTATTTACTAGAATATGTTTTAAAGTCATTTATACCCTTGTTGACTTTTATAAGTGGTTTATAAGGAAAACTTTCTATCGTTTTCCAAACAAGGTCCTTTTGAACCTTTTTGACAAAAATTAAGGTAAGAATGTTTTTTTAACTTATACGGTGGGTGTGGTTATTCTTCACCGTTATTGCACCTTTTAAGCTTACTTAACAAGCTTATAAAGATATTTTCAAAATAAAGGTTTTCTCTATAATTATACGACTTTAAAATGAATTTAAAAAAAAAGAGATATTTCTCTCAAATAGTATTGAGTTCCTCTATGTCAACATCCTTTCATAAATTTTAAACTTGTTTCAAGTTGATTTATTATGATACATATCATCCATATTGTATTTAAGGTTTTGTGACATTTTTGACTATGGATGAGTTATTTTTATGCCATTAATCGTTTATTATTAAAGTTTTGACATTTTGTATGTTAGTTTTAATAAGAATGTTTATGTTATATTTCATCCTCTTCTTAAGATGAATGTGTTGTACTTGTATGTTCTGGGTTGGGGATCGGTAAAACTAAGCCCTCCGGGTTGGTTTCCGGTTATTAGAGGCACTCTGTGTTGGTGTCCGGTTATTAGAGGCACTCCGGGTTGGTGTCCGGTTATTAGAGGCACTCCGGGTTGGTGTCCGGTTATTAGAGGCACTCCGGGTTGGTGTCCGGTTATTAGAGTCACTCCGGGTTGGTGTCCAGTTATTAGAGGCACTCTGGGATGGAGTCCGGTTATAGAGGCTCTCCGGGTTGCGTTCCGGTTACAGTTATCCCTTAGGTCTTGGCACGAGGCCTCGACACAGAAATTAATGTTCGGCATCATGCATTCCATCATTATGAAAGTGGTTAGTGATATTGCATGTGATTATTCGATTAGTAGAATATCCATGTGAATAAGTAAATGGCATAATTTCATTTTAGTTCTGCCATAATATTCTGAAGTTCAATTTTAAAAGGCTTTTGTTTTAGTTTTATACATTGCCTTAAATGTTTATGCTTATTTATGAAAGTTACCACTATATTTATTACCCTTACTGAGCATTTGAACTCACCACTTTCTATATTTTATTTTTCCCAGGATTCCAAGAAGTGTAATGTGATTGATATGCAAGGTTAATCCAAGGTAATAATGGCGTTCATAAAGATTATTTATGTTGTTTTGTACGTCATAAAGTGAAAATGTAACATTCATGAATGCGATCTATTTTTCCAAGACTGCTAAACTAATCGGTCCTTCGGGACTTGATTCCTTTTATCATGCCAATGTATTAAAATAATGCACCGACTCTGGGTAACTGGGGTCGGGGCGTTACAGTTGGTATCAGAGGAACTTTAGCAATAACCTTGGAAACTAGATTTAGATGAACTCTGATTAGAGCACGTAGACCTAAGACGAACTTTGAGGATTAGTATAGAAAAACTTCCTAGAATTTTGGTATTGTAGAGATTTTGTGAGTTTTCCGAGCAATACATCCCTGTCTGGATACCAGCAGGTAGAGGCGGCTCTGGCACAGATGTACCTAGGGGTAAAACCTGAAAACACCACTTTGAGCTAGACTCGAATGAGAACTGGTGCACGACAACGGGCCTTGCTGCACTCTTGGTTACGACACTCCCGGGGGATATGCTTAGGATAATTATAATTTTCTTTACAAACCATTATTAAGGGATTATGAGTATATACTTACTCAAAGAAAACATTTTTATGATTATGGATTATATCCATAAATTGTTCAATTTGTGTTAGGTATTTTACAAGTTTGGTAATTATTCATTGAAATTCATAAACTGAACTAGTTTATGCTATTGTATAGAAATGGAACCCAGTAGAAGGAATGTGAACTCCCGTAATACGTATGATCCAAAGAGTAAGAAGGATCATATCTTTCATGGTCCTATGCCAGAATTTAGAAGGGAAATAGTTTCCCATATATTATTATCATATGATGAAATAGTATCATGTGTTGATAAGATGAGTAAAGAATTATCGGAGTCCTATGTCTTTGAAGGGAAGCAAGAGAAGAAAAGGATGGAAGAGAAAACTATGGGTAAAGGGAAGAGGGAAAAGAATAATTTTCCCATATGTGATAACTGTGGGAAGAAACACCCTGAAATGGCCTGAAAGGAATGGGAGTTTGTTATAAGTGTGGAGGAAAAGGGCATAAAGTACATGACTGCAAGGGTAAGAAAATGGTTTCAAATGTACAATGCTTCATTTGCAAGGAGTTTGGACACTACGCGAACCTATGTCCCAGTCATCAGACTATGCCACAAATGATGTTATTGGATAATAATCAAGTTATGATACTACCACAGATGAAGAGGAATGACTAGTGTTCTTATGTTGTCATTTTAGAATTATTTCATTTAAGTGTTGTATCAATAATTTTCTGGAAATAAATAAGGATTGTACTGCAATACTATTTAATTAAGGATTTTAGATTTTATGGTACTAAGAAAAGTTACTCCACAGCGAGTTAAATGATTTTAGAAATTACATGGTTGAAGGAAAGATAAACCTTAATATTGTCCTAATATTGAGGTTGTGATTTTGGAATAAGAGATGGTTGATTTTGGTAATTCAGGATGTTGGGGTGTTTTAAAATAATATATGAGGAAGGCTTTCACATGTTATTACCTGAAAAAAAGGAACCTCATTATGTTTAACTTCCTTGTAAATTTTGGACTGTGAGTTTGGATAATATTATTTTAGATAAGTCTAATGGTTGGAATGGATTATGTTTGAGAGGTTAGTTTTTTGGATTTTTATAAAAGGAAAACACGCAGATCATGTGACGACCCGTCGTGTTAGACAAAGCTATGGGAATTGAATCCACAACCATAGTGCAATTGGGATTTATCACCTACCATTGTGCCACATGATGTTCCTGGATGGTATAATGTAGTTTATTTACATAAAGGGTCTGATATGTGAAATATAAATTCATTATATTTGGAACCCTATACGATTAGGACAAATAGAGTACTTTTGAGTTGTATTATGTTTTGGGGTGAAAGATGAGTTTTTGGTAGAAATTTATTAATGGATAAAACTCTAATTATAAAGTATGTATATCTCTTTATGATCTTAGCCAATCTCATAAATAAATTCCTCAACATTAAGAAAAGGAACTTAGAACAAAAATGTTGTCCTAGATGGTACCTTAGATCATCACTAATTTATGGATTTGGGATTGTTGGCCTTTTCATAGCCATGTTCTCTACCACTCTCAATCAGATAATTGATGGTTAGATTTCTCTTCCATATCCATATTTCCCTACATGGAACCCTAGTATGAGTTATTTTCGGTAATCTTCATACTTTACACTCTTTATTTTAAATAGAGGCCTCATTAATACATTTTTCGATGTGGGATTTCAACTAAGATATTTTGAAACGTCAAAAATGTGTTATCCTGATACCTTATGTTTTGTTGAACCGATGGTATTTTAAATCATCATAGATTGATGAATTTAAGGACCTCAATTTTAAACTTGTTTGTGATTGATGACCTCAATCACTACCTATAAATATTTACATTTCCCTCCAATTATATGTCCTTAATTTCCACCAATGTTCTCTTAATTGAGATCATAATTTGGTAGTGACCCTTTCATTTCTCTTTTCCTCATATTAAGACTAAATTTTAGTAACCAAATTTCTGATGTGGGTTTTTTCCAAAAAGATATTTTATATTTTCAACCATTATTTTCAAAGAACAATATCAAATTTCGAGGACGCAATTTGTTGAAGGAGGGTAGAATGTAACACCCCGAGCTTCCACGGTACGCTTCTCTTTTAATAATACAGTAGTGTGTGTTGTACGCAACTTCGAGTTCTAACACACACCACAACCAATCAAACTAGCCATTATGAATAGTAATACCTTATTTTTGAAATTATATATAATTTATATTTCAAAATGGACTTCATTTTTGGATTCGGAATATCGAATTTAGCCTAGGGTGAAATTTTGGAACTTTTCGGATAACACTTATATTTTGATAAATAGTGAAAATTACTAAATTTTAATTAAAAACAACTTTTTTAATCGAAATAATTTATATTGATAAATTATATATTTGAGTGGTTTTAAAGTATATTTAGAATATATTTTTACCATTTAATATAATTTTGGTCATTGTACAAAATTTTACAATTAAACCGGACATAAACAAGTGTCAATCTTTTGATAGTTATTATCTCTTAAAACCACACTTTTTGTTTTAACAATGGGAGTTAATTTCTGCCACTTCTGTGTTTTGAATTTGGAAAAATGGATTCCATATTTGGAATCATGATGTTCATATTTTTTAAATAGGTATCTTTTATTTTTAGACATTTTGAATAATTACTATGGTAAATATTTTATTTACCATGGTTAAGGGTAAATCCGGTAAATAAGGGTTAAAAAATAATATTATAATAATACGAAATTACCCTAAAACGCATCCTAGCCTTATTGGATGATACATGTTCGACCATAGGCATCTTTGGGTCGATTTTGGGACCCCATGGAGCCACTTGTAGGTGATAGGGACACTTTTTTTAATTAAGTTAAAATGAATACAAAAATGACACAAGCATATATCCTTTAGCAAAACAATTTTTACATACGGTTATATATGTTTGATTTTTGACTATAAATATTCATTAGAAAGCTAAAACGATTTCCTAAATAATGATAGTTTATTTATAATTTTTACAGATTACATAATTTAATTTATTTATGACAAAATGATGATACAGTAATTAACATAATAATGAAAATTTAAAATAATTGATATTATAAATACCCAAATTAATATAATTTGAGACTTTTATTGAATTACACTAACTTTATAGGTTAATATGACATATTAGGATTGATTTAATTGACTTTTTTAGAAGTAATCATTCTGTTATGAGTTTCAAAAAAATCAATTATTTAATAGTGTCAAAATTGACATAAAAGAGTTTTTAAAAAAATATTATATTATTAATTGATATTAAATTCCTAAAAATCTAAGGCTCGGCCAAGAGACTTATATAATGATAGGTGTATCATTAATGGACCACTTGGGGGTCTCTTGGATGTATATAGTAATTTTATTAACCATATTATATAAAAATACAAAGAGACATTGTAAAAGTGAAACTAATTAACTTAGAGTTAAAACATAAAGATAAGGTTAATATATTAACCCAAACCTGCCTAAATTCTATTTGTTGAATGGTTTTTGACCCATACCCACCTCAAAATTTAAATAATCTTCTTTGGAGCCATTAGAAACCGAATATGAATTTATTATAAATTAATATTTCTAGCTTTTCCAAATGTGACCCTCACCCCTCTTATAAAAGGGAACTACCCCTTCTCATTACTTCGCACCTTCAAAGCATTTTGGTTCAGCCAACCCCTACCCAAATACTCATTAAACTTACCTCAATACAACCTAGATGTCTTTTTTTGATCAGAAAGCCAACCTATGGATCCCTTTTCACCAAATCAAAAGGAAGAACCCGAAGAAGAGGTAATGATTTCACCACCCTTTTTCAAGTTTCTTTCTTCTTCCACTTCCTCTTCCTTTGTTGTTACCATTCTAAAATAAAAACTCCAGTATAATAAATATACTGTGATTTTATTATAAATATGGTAAAACCATATTCATTATTCTATCAATCCTTTGAATAACATGTCACCATACGTGCGTACGTACGGCTTACCGTCCCAACGTCGTGGTGTAATTATTATTCAATAAATTATTATTTGGATGGGTATAATAATGATTTGTAAATCATGTAAATAATAAATATAACATGATAATGATTATGTATATATGATATACCTTCCAATTATATATTATTTCAATATCAAAAGAATGATATGTTCACTCGTGCATACGTACGGATTACCGTCTCCACGACGCGATGAGATTCATTTCCATGTTCACCATTCATCGACGATTATAAAAATATATATTACTAATAAGTATGTAATATATGACATAATAATGCTACTGGAGATATATATATATATTTATATATAATGATTTATGTACTTACATATATCTTATTCACTTACTTCCGTTCAATACTAGATGAAAATAGAAACAGCGTTTATGCGTACGTACGGACTACCGTCTCCATAAATGGTGTTCTCCATTTCATATATATGTCTATTATAAATATTTATATTCTTAATATATATTATATTTTTATCATGTTTTATATTCTGGAAGTATTTAAATCATGATCTAAGTGATACAACCAAGAGTGACAAGTTAAAACACGTACGATAAAGAAAGTGATTATTACCCGAAATGTTAACTTAACATGGAAATTATTATTAAATGTGTAATATAAAGTCATAAATGAATCATGTATGAAATCATAAATATTAATATGGTTCTGGTATAATTTAATAACATACTACGATCTTCGTACATGAGGTTAAACGTACCCTCGACTAAAGGAAAGTGCAAGGTATGGGGTTTTCATCTCACTCTATATTCCCTTGAGATTCATGCCATATTGCCAACATTACCTTTTGTGTGGTGTATGTACTGCCCATAATTATATTCTTTGTGTAATACACTTTAATTTATGTGTATTTACATATTCATTATATGAAACCCTTTTCATGGGTTGTATGTTTCGTAAGTTACCAAATTGGTAAGGGTTTATTTCGCAATCTCTTCATTATCCGAGGTTGTTTATACGTAATAATCTACTGGGATTTCTTTATCATCCACATCCATGTTTCTTAAAAATGTATTTCAAAACATTTTTACTATTTACTAGAACATGGGTTAAAGTCATTTATACCTTTTTTGACTTTTATAAGTGGTTTATAAAGGAATCTTTCCGTCGTTTTCCAAAAAAGGTCCTTTTTAACCTTTTTGACAAAATTAAGGTAAGAATGTTTTTTTAACTTATACGGTGGGCATGGTTATTCTCTGCCGTTATTACACCTTTGAAGATTTCTTCATTTTCTTATAAAGATATTTTCAAAATAAATGTTTTCTCTATAATTATGCGACTTTTAAAATGATTTAAAAAAGAGATATTTCTCTTAAATAGTATTGATTTCATCTATGTCAACATCCTTTGATAAATTTTAAACTTGTTTCAAGTTGATTTATTATGATACAAATCATCCATATTGTATTTAAGGTTTTGTGATATTTTTGACTATGGATGAGTTATTTTTATTCCATTAATAATTTATGATTAAAGTTTTGACATTTTGTATGTTAGTTTTAATATGAATGTTTATGTTATATGTCATCCTCTTCTTAAGATGAATGTGTTGGACTAGTATGTTCCGGGTTGGGGACCGGTAAAATTAAGCCCTCCGGGTTGGTGTCCGGTTATTAGAGGCACTCCGGGTTGGTGTCCGGTTATTAGAGGCACTCCGGGTTGGTGTCCGGTTATTAGAGGCACTCGGGGTTGGTGTCCGGTTATTAGAGGCACTCCGGGTTGGTGTCCGGTTATTAGAGGAACTCCGGGTTGGTGTCCGGTTATTAGAGGCACTCCGGGTTGGTGTCCGGTTATTAGAGGCACTCCGGGATGGAGTCCGGTTACAGAGGCTCTTCGGGTTGGGTTCCAGTTATAGTTATCCCTTAGGTCTTGGCACGAGGCCTCGAAATAGAAATTAATGTTCGGCATCATGCATTCCATCATTATGAAAGTGGTTAGTGATATTTCATGTGATTATTCGATTAGTAGAATATCCATGTCAATAAGTAAATGGAATTATTTCATTTTATTTCTGCCATAATATGATGAAGTTCACTTTTAAAAGGATTTTGTTTTAGTTTTATACATTGCCTTAAATGTTTATGCTTATTTATGAAAGTTACCGCTGTATTGCTTACCCTTACTGAGCATTTGAGCTCACCCCTTTCTATGTTTTATTTTTCCCAGGATTCCAAGAAGTGTAATGTGATTGATATGCAGGGTTAAGCCAAGGGAATAATGGCGTTCATAAAGATTATTTATGTTGTTTTCTACATCATAAAGTGAAAATGTAACATTCATGAATGCGATCTATTTTTCCAAGACTGTTAAACTGATCGGTCCATCGGGACTTGATTCCTTGTAATCATACCAATGTATTAAAATAATGCACTGACCCTGGGTAACTGGGGTCGGGGCATTACATCTACCCTCCTATCTCTCAACCTAGTGAGTGCCCCAGGCCCTGGTGGATTTACAAACGAATTTTTCTAGTATTATTGGGACATTTTGCAGAATGATATTGAGTAGGACATTAAGGACTTATTATCTCATTCTTACATGCCACATGGTTTGAACTGATGTTTTATTGCGCTCATCCCTATGAAATAGGATTCCCTTGACATCAAGGACTTCAGGAGGGTGGCTCTTGGGAATTTAATACCAAAGCATATCAGTAAGATCTTGATGAGAATGATGGGTGGGATGGTTCACGTTATGATCACCATGAACCAATTTGGATTCATCTAGGGGAGGAACATCCAAAAGTTCCTATTCATGTCCTCATAGAGTGTCAACCTTATGAGAAGGAGGACAAAAGAAGGGAACTTTTCCATCAAAATTGGAATCTCCAAGGCTTTTGACACATTGAAATGGGATTTTATCTTGTATTCCCTCAAGATGAATGGCTTCTATTATGGATCTATGAACATGATCTTCATTATTCTTGGCTCTTCAAGGCTGTCAATTCTTGTCAATGGGGTCCTGAGGGGTTTTTTTCCGTGCACCAGGGGGTAAGACAAGGTGATCCACATTCTGGGATTCTTTTTTGTGCTTGAAGAGGATTATCTTAGTAGGTGTATCAATAACCATCATCAAATGGGTTGGTAAAAGTAGTTCAGGGCTGGTGTGAGTGGGCAGGCCCCATCTCATCTCTTGTATGTAGATGACATCTTATTACATGTACAAGATTCAAGGAGAACTATATAATCAATTAAGGACATTTTCAGTCATTATGAAGAGGTGACTGGCTAGGCCATTAGCTGGGACAAGTCTTCTATCATCTTTGGGAATGGAGTTCCGTTTTGAAAAAGGAACAGGATTGTAAGGTATATTGGGGTGAGGAGAGGATCACTTCCTTTCCAATATCTTGGGGTCCCACTGTTTTGGGGAAAGGTGAAAAGGTAGTATTTGGAGAGAATTTCTAGAGTTGTTATACATCATCTAGCCATTTGGAAGGGAAATTCTATGTCACTGGCTGGTTGGGTCTACCTAGTGAACTCATTGATCACATAGAAGTTATTTTATTCCTTCTCCCTTTATAGATGGCCGTGAGGACTTATTAAGGAGCTTCAGAGCATGGTAAGAAACTGTATATGGACGGGGTCACCACATGAAAGGAAGCAGATTATAGTTGCGTGAAAGGAATGCATAAATCCTGTGGATATGGGGGCATTGGGGTAAAGGACCTCTGTAACTTCAATGATGGTTTGATTAGGAAATTCACTTGGAACCTGATCACACATGAAGCTGATTATGACTTTCTTTCGAATCGAATCATAAAGAGGATTCTAAATGGTTATAAATATTATCTTACATCATTGGTTTGGGAATCTCTCAAGCATGTGTATTTGAGGCTAATACATAATACTAAATGGTTGGTTTGTAGGTATTACACCTTGAATTGTTGGACAACAAAGCGGCTCACGCATCCCCTTCGCGATTTTAATGTTCCAACTGAAGTATCCCATATGTTCATCTTGGGTTTCCTTTCCAAAATTCATGCCCTTATTTTTGATATTTGTGTGCAGGTGGAAAATGAAATCAATGGATATACTTTCATGGGTGGTGATACTCTGATTTGGGTCCATGCCAAAACTGGGAATTTTAGTTGTAGGGATTTTTACATGACAGCTTTTCGGGGTTTAACTCATACACCAGTGTGGCTGTTGCATTTCAAAGATGGCTTCATTCGGCCGGCTAGGTTATTATTGATAAAGTGAATTTGGAAAAATCGACTTCCCACAACTGACCTTCTCAAACAGGCTGGCCTGCAAATTTCCTCTATATGTTCCAATTATAGGGGTGAGGAGAACTCAATACAGCATGTATTTATGGACTGCAGTCATGCCAAGCAGCTTTGGGATTACATTGGCTATCTGTTTAGGATTGTGGTTGACACATGCAGGCCAATCCTGGACCTGCTGTCCGGCATGGTGTTTTCTCAATGCAGTGAGCGAATCCAGAACCTATTGTTGGTGGCAGTTTCTGCTGTTATTATAGATATCTAGGAATCCCGGAAATGTTTGTTTCTTGGTGCTTCACATTCCACTGTATAACAAGGTATGCTGTCTGTCCATAGGGATGTTTATTCTGACTCAATAGTCTAGGATGGCGCCATGTCTAACATTGTTGATGATCTCCAAATTGTGAGAAAGCTTGGTGTTTTGGGTCGGTCGCGCAAGCCTCAAATGCTCAAATATATCCGGTGGATTCCACCCATTCTGACATGTCTCAAGGTGAATGTTGATGGACCTGCGGCAGGCCCACCAGGTACATCGGGATGCGGGGGAGTGTTCTGTACCTATCATGGGTTTTTAAAGGGATGCTTCCACCATGCCATTGGAATTGGAAACACATTCGAAGATGAAATATGGTCCATGATATATGTTGTCCGGTTTAATTGGAAATGTATATGGATTGAATCTGACTCCCAGTCTGTGGTTCATGCACTAGAGACCAAGACACGTAATGTACCTTGGTGTGTGCTACCTCAATGGGTTGATTGTCTCAACAAGGTCGTGCAAATGTGTCTAGTGTTTTCACATGTCTATCGGGAGGCCAACCAAGTGGCGGACACTCTGGAAAAGTAGGCACTCATTGATCTTGGTTGGATGTGGTCTTTTACTGTGGCTAATTATTGTGCCCGACTTGTGGAAGATGATAGATGTGGGGTGTTGTACACTCGCCTATGTAATAACCCCTTGTATGCCAAACTCTTCTACTTTTTTATTTAATTTTCTTGGGGTCATCTTCCACTGGTTCCTAGTCTTTTTTCTATTCTCATTAAGCCATTAATTTATTCATTAATTTAGTAAATATATGATTATTTCCTCCAGTTACATACCATATAACCTACAACAAATTATTATCCCATATATACTAATAGTTAACATGCTAGTGTGTTTTTACTATTAACTCATTAATGTTCAGATGGTTGACTGAATTGTGATATTTTTTCTTATATTAAACCATTCAGTATGTGATGTTTTGATTCAACTATATCATAAAATAATTTTTTCTAAAATATCCATTAGAAGTTTTCCTATGTTGTAAAATATGATATGCCTCATAGCTTAAATTTATTCTTTTTTTCTTATGGTGTTTTATACTCTAATACAAACCAAATCTTATAATATGATATATATGGATTTAGGTCATTTTTTTCAATAATTATCTATTTTTTTCTTTTATGTGC
Organism: Viscum album; assembly: GCA_963277665.1. NCBI lineage: Eukaryota > Viridiplantae > Streptophyta > Magnoliopsida > Santalales > Viscaceae > Viscum > Viscum album. The sequence continues at coordinate 1,062,351,096 of OY728133.1, forward strand.
TTAAAAATCCAACATATTATTCTTATATACTAAATTATTAATGAATATCCTATTAGTTTCAACTTATATTCACTCAGTGTATGGTTAACAAAGGACATTGTATGATTTATTTTATTTTGATCTAATAATCTTATTAAAATCAAAATTGAAAATGAAATTTCATATTGAAGTTCATATTGGTACACTATCATGTTTTATATAAAATTTGGATATATATTTTTTTACATGTGTTAAAAGAGTTTATGGTTGCTTTGTGACCCTAGTGAATATTTTTTTACCACAAAAGTTCTATATTTTTTAAAATTTTAATATTATATTTTTTTTAACCCTTACAGTTAAACATTAAGTTCAATAATATATTTTATGGATATGGTAATATTAATTATATAGGCTAAAATATGTTTCATAGAGCACATGACAAAATTGTCTTGAAATTATATCAAAATTTCATGGTTTTAAGTAATTGTTATCATGTTCAATGAGAGAAATGTTTTATGAAAATTGAATTTATATTTTCCCAATTAGAGTTATTTTATCATTTTATTTTCTCTATGGGATTAATTTAGTAATATCTCTTATATTTAACTCATGAAAAATTAATTTTTGTGAAATTTCAAGAGTATATTTAAAGTTTTTAAATGAATTTAAAATTATTTTTTATAATTAAACTTATAAATTATAATATTAATTTTTCTATATAGAAATCTTAAACCATGGATGAGATGTGATATGTTGAGTTGATATATGATTATTCATTAATTAGGTTGTTATTATATTTATTTCTTGAGCTTATTAATCTTCAATTTATATGTAGTGTTATTTAATTAATAATTAATATGATAAATATGGGTACATTTGTGAGTTTAATATGTGGTCTCCATGGAGAGAAAGATAAATTTGGAGGATCACATGAAAGTTTAATGAAGTTTCATGAATTCCTCTAAAAATGTTAATTTCTATTAGAAAAATTAAATTTCTCACACATTATTTTTTAGAATTTTATAATTTTTAGGGATTTATAATCCATTTTTTACTAGGGGGAATTCATGGATGAGAAATAATTTTGAAAACTAATTCATTTATGTCAATATTTCCATTCACATTTGAGATAAAATACCACTTTCCAATGTAGTATCAATTGTTTATTTAGGAAAGGAAAATGACTAATTATGACTGAATTTTAAATTATTTTGTTTAATAATTATTTATCATTCCATTTTTGAGGATTTCAATGTTTTTTCTATAAATTATAATTTATTGAAACATTATTAATTTTTTATAACCATTATTGAAAAATTATTTTTCCAAACTTTTTTTTTTGAAATTTTTTTTCCTGTCAATATTTTGATTCATTAAATTATTGGGTGAAAAATTAAATATTATGGGTGATAATGTCAAAAGTTTTATAGATTTATGAAAAAAAGTTTCTTCATAATTTTATATTTTTTTAGTGTTCAAAAAACTTATTGAGGAATAAAATATTAAAATTAAGGATTAAAATGAATATTTTTTATTTTAAATGCATGGTTATCATTTCCAATTATGTTGAGGTTTAATTTTTAATATTATATGATATAATAAAATTGGATTTAATGTTATCTATAACGTAAAAATATTATGTACATTATCTAATTATAATTTTATATCGGGTTTTTTATTTTTTATAAAATAATTTTACTATTTTAATTATTAAATCTATATTCTTCACATTATATTATAGGTGTTGATACAGAAAATCATTTTAGTTTTTTACACTAGTTTATATAATCTAGTTAGTTGAAAATAACATTTTCTACTATAGGTGGAATTCATGGTTTTATTTCTAGATAATAATATAGGAAAATGGCGTGAATGTATGATTAAATAATATAGTTTTAGAATAAAAAACTTCTAGTTTTCGAATGTTTTGAATGTTTGAAATGGAAATTGATGGGATTTTAATTATAGTGTTGATTTTAGAATTCTTATAAATTTATAAATGAAACAAATCCATTTTTTGTTTCTTACATGAAAATATAATGTTGTGATATTCATTCAAATTATTTTCTTTGTGTTTTCATACCTTTTATTTTTATTCTCATCATTTTGGGTTACCCTTAAGTAGAGTGGTTTTACCATTATGTGAGGTCCATGTTACTAAAAAATTGTTGTTAGTTATCCATACATGTTGTTTGTGATATTATTATTTCCCTTATGTAGAGTTTGAATGACTTTTACCTGGGCATCTCATGACCTTTACATTGAATCTTCTCAAAACTTATGTGGGTATTATCTAACTACTAAATATGGTTTGTGGCTATCTTGAATTAACATAGTGTTATCAATTACCTATTTTTATTTATATCCAGGTGACATTGTTGGAGTCTCTCCTCCTCAACTCTACCCTCCGGATGTCACCTAATTATTAAACAATATTTCTTTTTTAAGTCAACATAGATATTAAGTGAACATAAGGTAATTGAAACACACCAATATTATAAAGTAATATCATTGTGTTTTATTTTTTATATAACATGTAACACCAATCTTAAACAACCCATAAAATATATTTATTTAAATTTAATCTCTTCGATTGCTTGTGGAGCAAGCTACCCTGAGTCAAAAAGATACATAATAAATTATACCATTTCATGAATTCAATTAAATTGGAGAATATGAATATTAATAAATAAATTATTAACATTATTTTTATTTATATATTATAATAAAAATAAAAATCATTTTTAATATGAAACAATGTTCATTGAAAAACTGTCTATTTTCTAAAATATGGTTTTGTGGCTTTTTGAACACATAATTTAAAATTAGTTTTTACCAATTTTAAAAATATAAATGATAAAATTAAAATAATTTTTGATATAAAAATATCAAAATTATCTTAGGGAATTTTTTTTTCATTTTTATGAAATGATTCATTCTTTGATGAATAGTAAAAATAATGAATTTTAATTAAGAAGTACGTTATCATTAAAATAATTAATAAAGTTAAATTTTATAGTAAATAAATATTAAATTATGAAATTATATTATATATATATTAATATAATTTGTTCAATTTAATCATTTTTAAATTTAATTTCGATATGAAAACATTTTAAAGGATTGAACATTTGGTCCTTGAAAACTTCTTTTATCGTCACAACTGCAAGATTAATTTAAAATTACCTTTTTTCAATTATGTGAATTGAATTTGGAAAAATTGAATCCGTATTTGGAATTAAAATAATTTATATTATATAATAATTTCAAATATATTTTTTATCAAAATAAATAGTGAAAACAATAAAATTTACTTGTTTTTGTTAAGGTACATGTGGGTTATTCAGGGTTTAAATAAAATGATAAGGGTTAAATTGGCCTAAAAACTTTTATAAAATATATTTTATTTTCATATATCAACCTTATAATTACTAATTATCTGTAATTATCCATTTTTGACCCTTTTACAATTTTTAAAACAAGTGAACACCATTTTCTTTTCAACCATTTCATGTGTGCCACTCACCTCACTTATAAAAGGACTCAACCTATCCTTTCTTCATTGCACCTTAAAAACTTTTTTGGCCAATAATGGACTAAATAATTTCCCAAAATCAACAATCTCATCCTATAATATTGTTTTCATAATCTATTCTATAAAATAATTATGTATAATCATAAAGTGGTGGTCTGAGAAGATGCAAAATTCCAATGTATGCATTTTTATTTTATTTCTTCCTCCAACTCCTTCAGTTATTATTAAACCTATATGATATAATAAAATCAGTATCAAACATATAATGATATATTTTTATGTTAATTTTCTAACCTGAAACCATCTAAACTTCCATCAAATGGGTTAAGAAATCATAATTCATGTGTATAGCGAACTACCACCGAGCGAACCGATGTCATCTATTTTTTCATTTCCACCTATAATGGTTGGAAATGATGATGGATATAAATCATATATATATGATATTTTAGCATAATTATATCATTTGGATCGTTATATCATATTTTCCTTTTTAAATTTCCTTTCTGTAGGAAATAGAATGATATCGCTCAGGTGTATAGTGGACTACCGCCTCACTAAGCGATGTTAATCGTTTTTCACTAACTATTTACATGAAATGTATTATGGGTAAATTTAATAAATATATGTGATATAAATGAAATAATTATGATATTAATGAAATATTTATCATTAAAAATGATAACATATCATTTTATCACATACTTTTTCAATCACTTGAAAATGATAACATCGTTCATGTATATGTGGACTGCTACCATCAAAAAGTGATGTGACCCTCTTTTCATCATCACACCAAATTGATGGAATATTTAAGTATATATAATGAAATAATATGGTATTTATGATATTTTTATAATTATTTTAAGAAATAACATTACTTACCTAATTTCTATAATGATCTTTGAAAATGAAAAATGTTACTCAAGAACACATATGGCCTACCATATCCATGGTTGTATTGTAGTTCATTTTAAATAATAATATTAGATGCTTGGTTTAAAAATTATAATTGATGTATAAATATTATAATTATATAATTTTAATTATTCTGGATATGATGAATCTATATAATATGCATAAGAACGGTATCTTTCATGAGAAAACATAAATGAGAAAAAAGGCAATTAACACGTGAAACAATGAAAATAAGGAATGATTATTAAGTAAAAGGTGATAAAAAGGTAAAAAAATGTATCATAAATCATAATATAACTATTACTAATTCTATTTTATAAGTTAATTTACATATTGAAAACCACAATGTAGGAGTTTAAATCACGTTCATGCAAAATGAAGTAGGAGGTAAGGGACTTCGTCTCAATTTCCACTTGTTGATTCATATAGTAATGTTATGAAAAAAATACATTTTATATGTTGTACATAATACCCATTTTGAATTTAATATCAATATTATTTAGTTATTCATGTTATTTTATGTTTCAATTTGATTTATTACCTTCAAACATATTTGACTTAATATTTACCAAGTTGTAAGGAATTTTAAAACTCAATTTCTTTTAATTAGGATATATTAAATTTTAATCACCTTTCATATTCTAAGATTATGTGGGAAGTGAGTTTTGATTCTCTTATGTTTTATTTCCACTTTATTTGTGTGGATACATAGTTGATATAAATAATCAATTCAATTATTAATTTTCACTTCAATATTATGATCATCATTAGGGTTTATTTTACAATCTCATTCTAATCATGATTATTTATTCTTGAATTTTAGTTGATGAAATTTATTTTGCCATATACTATTAAAATTATTCCATTTTATTATCCTCTAGTATTCATTATATTTTTAGTAATATTACCATTTTAAAGCACTTTGGCATATCAAATAATTGGACAAATGTTTTTATGAAAACATGACTTTATTTATCTCTATTTTCAGAAATTTGTTTTCTTCTAACACAATGTGTTATAAAAATGTTTTCAAAAGTTTTTTTAACCTTCACTATATTATTTATTAAATAAATCTTAACAAATGTTTTCCATTTCAAAAAAAAATTTAACATTCATGTTTTTTTCAAAATAATTATCATTTGTATTTTATGGAAAATGAGAAAGGAATCATTGTATTAATGTACTCGATATGTATTTAATTTCTTGTTTTCATGACCACTCAATGTTTTAAAAAAATCTATTATATGTTTAAAAGGTTTTTTTCAATGATATTTATTTTCCAAATTAGTTTTGAACCATTATTTTTGAAATGATTTTCAATGTAAAAAATGTAATTTTCTACAAGAATGTATTTTTTAAATTTTGATAGTATTTTCATTTATCAATGATATCAGTATTTTAGTGTACCTATCATCCAGTTGTTATATATTGTTTTTATATCATCCATATTCTTTTATTTGATTTTTATGATCTTTTTTACCAATGAAAGTATTGACATTTAAATTCATGATTAATTTTTTATATTCATCAACTTTTCTATGATGAAATCACTCTTTTATGATCATTATAAAATTAATTTCTCTTAAATATATATTTTCTTGGAATTGTGGTTTTCCCAAGTAATAATATTATTTTGAAATATAATGAATGATGTAATTATGTATTGTATTTAAAGAAGTAAGAAACATAAAATATCTGTGTAATTTGATAAATTTTAGAATCTTATATGTCTTAATTAACTTAAGAGTTATGGATACCATCATAGGTTAATGAGTTTAAGGTTCATAATAATTTCCAAGACATAGAAACACATTTTGGAAAAAAAAATTGGAATATATAATTACTAAGGATATTTTTGGTAAAAAAATAATGGTAATACAACTAATTGGATTAAAATATGAAGGTTATTTAAGTTGGAATGTCCTTAAATTTTGTGGATATGAGTTTAAAGATATTGGTAAACTTTATGGTTTACCTTGTATTTGATTTTTTAGTAAAAATGTCTTAAAATTTTTTTAATTTTATAGGAATTATATTAATCTAGTTTTAGAACAAGAATAACCTAATTAATGGGTGAAAACTCATCAGATCTGGAAAGGTTGTGACGCTTGAACCTATGAACAAAAGATGATAAGGTTGTAAAACATACCATAAGACCACATGATATCCTAGTTAATATTTAGATAGTTATTGGATTTTATGAATAAATATCAATAATGAAACAGTGGTTCTAATATTGAGGTTTAGACAATAATTTATTATATTGGAAAACGTTTTCTAACCATATTGGTTTTGGGAAAGATTTGGGTAAATATAGAAATACTTTTTACTATTTTATAGATATTATGATCCATAAAAACAAAATTTAAGTTCTTAGAGATTCCAAAATTTCTTTTTTGATATTCATTTCATGATGGGGTGAATTGTAAATTGATCAAAGCGCAACCAAAGAATGAAATTGTGCATATAAAATAAAAACAAGTCAAGTAAGTATATTTCCAAATATTCTTAGAGAATAAAAGAATTATTCCAATTTAATAAAATTCTCTAGAAAAAAATCCTATTACAATCATATCATATTAATCATATTCACTATTAAATTATTATATATTTATGGGTTTGAGGCCCTTATCTATCCATTGATCAATTAGTTTCTTCTAATCAGTGACCTCTATCAATTTATATAATTATTTTTTATTTTCACCCATTTTCAAATATTTTATATCCGAAAATATTCTCATACATAGAAACCTAGTTATATGTTATTCTATATGAAATTTAAACAACCCATTCTATCTCATTAAGAAGATGTTTTATTAACCCTCTTACAATATGGGTTTCTCAATAAAGATATTTCCAAATATGAAACCCCTGATTATTGATATCAAGTTTAAATTGTGAGGGTGAAATTTATTTAAAGTGGTGGAAATTTAACACCCCAGTATAATTAAATAATAACATTCTATTCTATAGAATATTTGACACCAAATACTATGCTTAAAACCCAACTAAATATATTTCATTAAATATAATCTTTTTGATAGCTTGTGGGCCACGAAACCCAAATTCGAAAAAATATATAATATAGTATACCATTAGAACCTACCCATTAAATTTTCATGTATTTAATTTACGTTTTTAATAATAGAAATTGTGGTTATCTATTGATATTAAATAAATTAAGTGTCATTTAAAATCAAAATAAATATTTTCTGAAAAAAACAATAACTTTTTCTAAAGGATGGTTTAGTCTCTCTTTGCGCACATAATTTTAAATTACGTTTTCAAAAATTTATAAACTTTTCTGATAAAATGAACATAATTTTTGAAATAATAATATAAAAAATATATTATGGATATTTTTATCATTTTTATGAAATGTTTCATTTTTTTATGAATAGTTAAAGATACAACATTTTAATTAAAAACATTAATTTCATTTAAATTATTTATATAGATAAATTATAAATTCAAATAATTTAAATAAAAAAATTTTATTTTTATTAAAAATATATATTTCATTTCAATAATATTCATATTAATGTTGATATAAGAACATTTTAAACCTCTGTAGAATTTCCCTTTGTTAAATTTCTTTCTCATCGTGTCTTTAAGATTAATTTTAAATTGAAATTTTCTACTTATGTGAATTTAATTTGAAAAAATGGATTCTATATTTGAATTAATAATAATTTATATTACCTAATAATTTCAACTTATTATTTTAAAAAAATTAATAGTGAAAAAACGTAAAAATGGATTACTATCCTAAAGGTAAAAATGAGTTAACTGAGAGGTTAAACTAAAAACATAAGTGTTAAAATGACCTAATAAATTTTATAAAATATATTTTATATAAATAATTACAGATTATGATCTATAAGTAACAATAATAATAAATATTTTAAAAACAATTCATGTAGATAACTTGGGTACACCATTTTCCTTTCAAACATTACAACAGTGCCACTCACATTATTTTTAATAGGCCACCACCTATCCCCTATTCTTCACACCATAAAACTATTTTTCATCATCCAAAACTATCCCAAATGACTTTTCAAAATCCATACCCTCATCCTAGTATAAGTTTTTTTGTGTTGATGTCATACATGGAAAACTATAGATATAATCATTATAAGGTGGTAAACGTATGAATTTTTATTTTATTTATTCATACAACTCATTAAATATTATTAAAACATTAGGATATAATAACCTGATTAAAAAATATACTCAGATGTTTTTTATGTTAATTTAATGACCTATTAAATCCTCAACTTCCATCAAATTTGTTACAAAATCATCATTCGGGTGTACGACGGACTACTGCCTTCCGAATTGATGACTTTCATTTGTACACTAACACCTTTTACATTTGGGTACGATGAAGTAAAAATACTCTTTGTATTATATTTATAATATTATTATACTTATATAGTCAATATATCATATGAATTTTTTTACTTTTCCTTTTTTTAGGGGATACAATATTGACACTCATGTATGTGCTGGACTACTGCCTCGTTGGGGAAATGTGAATTGTTTTTCACTAACTCATTACATAGAAGGTACTATAGATAAATTTATAGAATATATGTGATGTAAGTTAAGTAATTAATATATTAATTATTTATTTATTATTATAAAATATTAATATACCATTTTAATTATTACCTTTTCATGATAACATTGGATGTGTACGTGTAGACTACTGCCTTCATGGAGTGATGCGACTCTCTTTTCATCATCACACCAAAAAGATTAAATTTATAAGTATATTTAAATAAATAATATTTTATTTATGATATTATAATTATTATAAGAAGAAAAAATATTACTTACATTCTTTTCATAATGATAATTGAGAAATGGAAAGGTTCCTCATGCATACATACGGCTTACTGTCTCCATGATTGTTACATAATTCGTTTTTCATAACCATATTTCATGATTTTTTTAAAGTATAATTGATTAATTAAAATTAAAATTATAACATTAATATTATTTTGGACATTATGGAATTATATAATATGTAAAATAACTGAAAGTTTCATGAAAAATCTGAGATGAGAAAACAAGGAAATTAACACCCGAAACAATGTAAATAATGAAATATTATTAACCAACAGGTGATAAGATGTTATAAAAGGATCATATATCCTATTATAAATATCAATATTATTATGTTATAGGGTATAAAATATTTAAAACCACTATAAATGATGTCAAATTATGGTCAACTAAAAGGAAACGTGAGGTAAGGGACTTAGTCTAGAATTCCCATCCTTGAGGCCCATTGAAATGTTATGCACCAAATTTCTTATATATGTTGTATATATTACCCCTTTGATATGTAATATAATTATTATTTAATTATTCTTGTAATTTTATGTTTCAATTTGAATTATTTCATCCCTATTTATTTTAAATAAGAGTTACAAAGTGGTAAAAAAATTATAATTTTAATATATTTTCATTGGGTTATATTACTTTTTTGTCATATTTGATATTATAAAATTATTAGTGTAATGAATTTTAGTTATATTTTACTGTATTTATACTTATTTTATGTTTACATAATGTTGATAAGAATAATTTTTTCTATGATATATTTTCATTTCAACATTAAAATTCTTTTAAGGTATTATTTTACAATCTCATTCTAATCAAGAATATTTATTTTTTATTTTAGTTGTAGAAAAATATATGAACATTCCCTAATAAAAAAAATTTATTATATTTTCCTCATGTTATTAATGATATTTTAAAGTTATATTACTATTTTTTATACATATTGGTATATTAAATAATTAAGAAAAATATTTTTTAGAAAGTTTTACTTAATTTCTCTCTTCGGTCAGAAATCAATTATCTTCCAAAACCATGTTTTCTAAAAAAATTCAATAATTTTTTTTAACTTTTCAAAATGATTTATTAAATAAATTATTACCCATTTTTATTTTTAAAAAAATTATTTCAATGGAATCATCATTCAATTTTCAAAAAAGTTTTCATTTTCATTTTACTGAAAATATGTAATGAATAACACTTTTTATATAATCATCTTGTAAAAAATTTCCTACCATAATTAATTAAATGTGTTTTAAAACATCCTTTATAAATTTAAATGGTAATTTTCATTGAAATATATTTACAAATTTTTTAGGAACGTTTATTTTTATAATTATTTTCAAAATAAACATGTTAATTTTCCTCAAGAATGTTTTTAATGACATTTTTAATTTATTTTTATTCATCAATGACAGAAATCCATAATTTTACTAATGATATCATTGGTATATGTTGTATTTATATCAGCCTCATTCATTAATTGGATGTTTTATGACAATTTTAACTAAATAAAGTATTGAAATTAATTTTCATAATTAATTTTTTATTTTATCCATTAATATTTCTTTGAAACGTTCACTATATAATGATAATTTCATAATTAATTTCTCTAAAATAGAGGTATTCATTATATCAAGTATATGATCATTTCCTAAATCATATATCATTTTAACATATGTTTATTCCCTTAAATATAAATATTCATTGTAATATGGATATCATTATTTCATAATATTTTAATAGTGGGTGCCCTAAAACAAACATAAAAAGTACTTTGGATTACCATTTCATGTATAAAGTCATATATACATGATGCATACTTTCAGTTATTGTTTATATATTTCTACACCCATTATTTAATAGTAATTTTCATAGATTAATATTCATATCAAAAGGTTATAGTAGATCCTGGGATATAATTAGAACCTTGCGATATTATGAACTTAATATCAAATATATGTTCCAATATCTATATATATCTTACTAACTATAAATAGTAGATGATTGACTACCTGGTTATGGGGGGCTCATAAGAATTGGGACTTCTTATCATAAATCCCTCACTTTGTTATCTCTACTGGTGATATAATGATTAAAGACCCTCCAACAAGAACACCACATGTTTTGTGTGTAATTGGATGTTCTAATCTATGTACATGTGTAATGGTATCCTTAATTGAGATCATTACCAATTTGTTTCTATTAGGAAAAAATCCCTCAAGGAATCATTGAAGTATTTTTGAGGTGATTGTGTTTGTTGACATAGTGAACATCTGTGTTGTGATTGTTCACAAAGAAAACCATGACATACAAATTTATTGACAAAGGGGATTTCATGGTGGAATGTCGAGTTCATGAGATGTGGGTAATGATCAATGTTTTATTCATGAACTTTGACAAAGAGATGGATGATCTGGAGGCGGTACAAAAAGAACAGATACAAGGTGGCACTATTTTCCAGTGTTTGCCAAATTTTTGGGCCTGAAAATCGACAAATGAAGAAAAGTGGTTTTTGGAAAAGGGACTTGTGCGCCGTGTACATAAAGGATTGGAAACATGCGCACCATATGTTTTTCATGATCATATCATCAAAATATGGCAAAGGGATAAGGGGCGCGCAAGTTTTGGTGAGGTCATGTAGGTGACTTACGTGCCGTGAAAGATACTTGCGCGCTGATGCCTTGGAAGATTGAGAACTTGCGCGCCTATGGTTTTTCAAGATCAGAAGATCAAAATATGGAAACGGAAAGAGGTTCGCGCAAGTTTGGAATTGGGTCGTGCAAGTGACTTGTAGGGGAAGAGACCTACGCGCCGAGACTTGCGCGCCGAGGAGAGACTTGCGCTCCGTCGCGCCGGGTGGTCATTTTTCTTATAAATACTAGACCACCCCTCCTCATTCTACACTAGAGTTCAACACTTTGAGAAATCAGAGCTCACGTCGCGTAGGTGTGGTGGTCGCGCAGGTGGTGTGTGGTCGCGGAGGTGAAGTTGCGGGCCAGTGTGAGAATTTGCATATCGGTTGGCAGTTGTGCGCCAGTATTGGTTTTTCCATAAAAGGAAGTGTGTCGTGCAAGTTTGGAGTTAAGGAATGTTGAGTCGTGCAAGTGTCTAAGGAGGACTTGCACGCCCGTTGTGACTTGTGCGTCGATACTTGCGCGCTGATATTGACTTGCGTGTGAAGTAAGGTTTATTTCCAGCAGTGATTTTCGGGCTGCGTGGAAGCTGGAAGTTTTCCTGATACCTTCGGTGCAAATAGAGATTCATTTACGGGTGAAAATTGGGATTCAACAGAGCATCTACTTACAGAGGAAGATTCATTCCTTCATGAAAATGAAGAGACCTACAGGTCTATAAACTGTGAGTGGATTCCTTCCAAGAGTAGTGAGCAATGGAAGAGAAAGAAGGTGATCCTCTCTATCGGCACTGAGCCAGAGAGAGAGAAACAGGGAGTGACCCTTGGGAAAGCAGTGAACTGACCCAAAACTTTGTAAAGGCAATGATCCTGGGCATAGAAGTGATCTAGCCCGAACATTGTATCCACATCTAGTGAACAATAGTGGAATTTGGTACGACCGGCAACTTGTCGGTGTATGCTCCATGGACGTAGCCTAGTGAGGGTGAACCAAGTAAAAATCTGTGTGTCTGCATGTTTGCTTCCTTGAATTGCATTTAAAGCATCATCATTAGATAAATAAGTAAATAAGTGATCATAGTTTACACACAAGAGCAAACAAAGTGACCCTTGAAATAAAGAGCTCAAGATCCAGTGGGGTAGGAAGAAACTTGGTCAAAGAATATCCATACCCTGATTCACCACCCCACCCCCCCTCTCAGGGTATATGGGCCCCTTTTGGTCCTAACAATTGGTATCAGAGGGAGGTTGCTTTTATCAGATTTTTTTTCTCAGACTTGGTATAGCCGATCTGTGTGGTTAAAGAATCAGTCTGCTCTTATCTTGGTGTTCCATGGAAAAGGGAAAAACATCAAAGAAGAATTCGAAGTCAGGTGGTATTTCTTAGTGTGGAAGTGTGTATGGAAAATGTGTGATTCAATTAAAATAATCAAACAACTTACTGGAAGAAGGCCTAGATTAATTTAATAGGGAAAAGATTGATTCACTCAATCAAGATGTTGGAATGAGTGAAGTACATGAACATCAAAGTGATACCAAAACAACTGATGATAATGAAGTTTTGAGAAGGAATCCACCAGTAGATGTTGTCAACATGACAAAGAAATTGGACCGGAAATTGGATGAAGAAGTCAAATCTAAAGATATCTGGATAAAAGTATTAGAGATTGAGGTCAACAAGATAAGAGGCTTAAATCAAAGGCTTATTGATGTGGCTACTGACCAAAAGTATAAGAATGATTCTCAAGGTGAAGACCTATAAAAGGTGGGTAAAACAAAATGAAAACAAAAGGTTGGTGATTATGTAGAAAATAAAAAGTCAGATGAAGTTCAGAATTTGAAAGCTAGAAATGATGATCTAGCAACATAGTTTTCTGAAGAAGTTCAGAAGAATAAAAGGCTACAACAAGAGAATGAATCTGTCACTAAATCTGTTTCTGAGGAAAAATTGAAAGTAATGAAGCAAGGTGACATGGCAGAAAATCTCACACAGGAACTAGAAGATGAGTTGAGTAGAAGGAAGAAACTCATAATAAAACTCAATGCTAAACTTGAATCAAGAAATAAAAAGATTCAACAATTGGAGGAAGTAATAGAGAAATCCAAGAATGAAATGGAGATATCAAGGGACAAAGGAAAACCTATGTTGAAGGATGCACTGCACTTACTATTCTATTGTCCTTCGGAAGGTGATGATAAAGTGAAATGGAAGTATGAGATTTCTTAGGAGAAACAACAAAATATTTTCTCACATCAAAGACCATATAACTTGGGAAAATCTGGCATTGGATTTGATGAATCCCCTCCCGTGCATGATAGAATGCGAGCCATGAATAGTTCCAGGAGTGGAGAAAAACATATAGGTGCTAAAGATAGGCCTAAGAGGACAGTTACAAAAGGAAGTGATGAAATGTTCTTTTTCTGTGGGTTTCATGGCCACACATCAAGCTTCTGTTCAGAGTCTCTAGAATAAATCTCAAGCTATGAAAACAAAAACATTACTAAATCTGAGAATAAGAAGACGCATCATGAGAAATCAGATAGAAGGGTCTCTCAGTGGAAAGCATCCATTAGATGCTATTACTGTGGAAGAATGGGACACACCATGAGTATGTGTCAAGAAACTCAAGAGCCCCATGTCAGAAGAATAACTTAAGGTGTATCATCATCTCGACATAGAAGTGATGAAATGAGGTATTCCTTTGATGGAAAATTTTTTATATGTTCAGATTATGGGCATTTGGAAAGAAATTGCAGCAATAAGAACACAAGAAGGGAAAGGGAACTCGAAAGGAGATTCTTGACTCCAAATATGCATAATGAGAAATTCTACACAGAGAGACAAAGAGGCAAGGAGAGGAATAGGCTTAGAGCCTTCGGGAAATCACATGGAGCTGAACAAAAGGTGTATCAGTCACCTCATCTGTCATACTCAAAACAGCTCTCAAGGAGAGAATGTGAACAAACCTGGAATATTAATGGAAGATCTACTCTAGCTGCGATAAAGAAGAATAAATGTTCAGTGGAGGACTCACAACCAGTGAAAAAGAGTGTGGTGACTCAGACATTTGATAAAAGAAAGATGAAAAAATAATGTAATGAATAAATTGCAGGTCGTGTTCCATAGAGAAAATTGGAAGAAGATGCATGATCCTTGCAATGGTGGAAGAAGCAAGGGAATATGGAAAAGAAAAGATATTCCTCCACAGAGTAGGAATCAAGGGAAATAAAATTTTAGTGGATCATAAAATACAGAAATGTGTACTAGTGGGTTTAAACCCCAAATGGAGAGAAAGGTCAGGCCTACAGAATCTTCATATCAGAAAAATACTCAGCATTCAGGTAATGAATGCTTAGTCATATGGCTAGAGTAGTTGAAGTTGGTCAGGCAGCTGGAGGAAGCAAGAAAGGAATGTGATGTGCTCCAAGAAAGAATCAAAGGGTTGACCCATCAAGATCAACCACTATCCTCATCTTGAGGATTCAAGAAATTTCCCTCCCCCTATGTATATAAATGCTATTAATTGATGATTCATGTGTTTCAGGTTTTAGGGAGATACGATCCAAGGGGAAGTGGCATCTAAAGATGCAAAGTGGAGATGTGATATGCTTCAGTGTTTTAATTGACTCAAATCAGGTATCAAAGTTGATGATGAAAGGGAGCAATAGAGCACAACAGGAAGGGATTGTGTTATTGACATTGTCTCTTGTTTCCTACACCGAGTTCCAACTCAGTAGGCTTAGAGATTGTGTTAATGGCTCAATTCCGATTGGAATATGAGAATAAATGATGCATGAAGAAAAGAATGTTTATGGGTCTATACAGTTGGGCCTAATAGATGGAAGAGTTTCATAACAAAGAGGGATCATTCTATATCCTAATTAGATCCATGATTACAATGCGATATGAAGGATGAATGTTTATTTTCATGAAGAATGATTGGGGGCCAAGCAGTAAGACACAAGATTTCATGATTATCTATTCTGTTCTAACAATGTGGTATCAGCTGACTGCTTTCAGGATACCAAGATGTTGTGAGAGAAAATCAAAGGCATGTCAATAGAAATTTGAGATAAGAAGTTCAAAGAAAAGACATCTATGAATAATGACCCAGTGAAAAGTTTTCTATTAAGAGATATGATGTGGTAAGAGACTCAGGGATAGAAGAAGTGTCTGAAGTTGATTTAGAAGAAGAGACTGATGGTGAGTACGAGGAATTAAAATCCTTATCTGCATAAAAGACAAAGAGTCGAGCTAAAATTGACAGCCAGAATATCATCAATGATCAGTTCAGACAAGAAGAATGAAATCACTACAGCAGACATCATTACTATCACAGGTTGGGCCGAAATTCTTTGCTGATGCAGCTGAAGATGAAAACTTGGTTCAGGCCATGAATGAAGATCTAAATCAGATTGAGAAGAATCAGACGTGGGAGATTGTTTCGAGACCAGCAGATAATAATTTCATCGTGACTAAATGGGTCTTTTGAAAGAAGATGAACGAAGATGGCATAGTGATTCGAAACAAATAACGACTAATGTGAAAAGGATAATCCCAGCTAGATGGTATTGAAGTTGATGATACATTTTCTCTAATTGCAAGGCTAGAGACAATCAGATTATTTTTATCCATAGCAGTGCAATGAAAGATTAATGTGTTTCAGATGGATGTCAAATCTACATTTCATGAACTGGATTCTGGAGGAAGAAGTGTATATCGAGAAATTATACGGTTTTCTCATTCATGTGGATGTGAAAAAGGTTTGTCAGCTAAAGAAGGCATTATATGGGCTGGAATAATAATTGATAGAATGATATTCATTGCTGAATCAATATTTGCAGAATCTCTGATTCAAATGAAGCATATTGAAGGTTGTTTTCAGAAATATGTCAAGGAGGTTCTGGGAAGTTTTGTAATGTAGAATTACAAGGAAATGAAGACTCCTGTTGCTACCCAGATGAAATTATCAAAAGATGAGAATTTCAAGGCAGTTAATATCACAGAATACAGGCTAATTATTGGATGTTTGTTGTACTTGACTGCAACAAGGCCGGATATTGTTTTCACCACATGCCAAGCAGCGAGATATCAGAGCAATCCCAAGGAAATCCACATGCTTGCAGTGAAAATAATACTTCGGTATATCCAGGGCAGAGTGGATTTTGGCTTGACATATACTGACAAATCTCAGACAGAGTTATTGGGATATACTGATGCAGATTGGGTCGGATCAGCAGATGATAGAAATTCAACGTCAGGAGGTGCATTCTATCTTGGTGGACTATGTATTTCTTGGTTAAGCAAGAAGCAGGATTGTATTTCGTTGAGCACCGTAGAAGCTGAATATATTGCGACCACTCAAGCATGCAAATAGTTATTGTGGATGAAGTAGCAGCTTGAAGATATGGGAGTTGAAGTGAAGTCTCTAATCAGAATCCAGTGCGACAAATTAAGTGCTATAAATCTAAGAAAAAATCTCGTCCGTCATTCAAGGAAAAAGCACATTGATATTAAGTATCATTTCATCAAGGAGAAGGTGGAACAAGGGCATGTGAAGTTGGAGTATGTGCCTACAGAGCTACAGGTTGCAGATATTCTGACCAAGGCCTTACCCAAGGAATCTTTTGAGAGAAATTGACTGGATCTGGGAGTTCATTTGATTCCCCGCACTTGAAATAGTGTGGATGTAGACCCCCCCCCCTCCCCCCTATACCCGAGGTATGATGTGTTTTTCCCAAATTTGCTGATATGTGTTCTCTACATTGTTACAGAATACAAAGGAGTGACCTTTGGGTTCGTTGACAAAGGGGTAGAAAATAGTGATTTTTCAAGGAGGAGACAGTGTGGAAATTTGATAAATCATGATTGATACGGGGAGAAGATGACTAGTGGAGCATCCAGATAGGGGGAGAAATGAGAAAGGGTGAGATTTTAAATCTGACGATTCTAGAAGTGACCGAACAAAGAATAGATATCCCGACAGATGTGGATCGTGATAAAAGCAGAAGACTACTATTGGAATGTGGTAAAAATATTTTCAAACAAAAATTGGTCTTCCAACATGTCCTTAAACAATTGGTAATGGTATTGAACTAATTGGTATCAGTTTTCTATCAACAATGGATGTCAGAGATGAAGTGATTCATTAATGAACATAAAAATATTTCCAAACAAAAAATGGTCTTCCAACAAGTCCTTCAACAATTGGTATCAGTTTAATATAAATTAGTATCAGTTTGGTGTCCATAGTGGATGTCAGAGATGAAGTGATTCATTGATGAAATTTTCATTTACTCTTGTTTCTCACGTCAAGCATTGCTCATGTGGGCTTAGAGTATGTGTTGAGTAAATCCTTGATCGCTATCAGAATCGCAAAAGGCGAATGGTGGATGAATAATTATTGTTGTATCATTTTATGGAAGATTTGTCAACAAACCCAAAGGGGGAGATTGTTGGGAAAAATTCCCTCATCGAATCATTGAAGTATTTTTGAGGTGATTGTGTTTGTTGAAAAAGTGAACATCTGTGTTGTGATTGTTGACAAAGCAAACCATGACATAAAAATTTGTTGAAAAAGGGGATTTCATGGTGGAGTGTCGAGTTCATGATCTATGGTTAATGATCAATGTTTGATTCAAGAACGTCGACAAAGAGATGGATGATCTAGAGGCGGTACCAAAATAACAGATACAAGGTGGCGCCGTTTTCTAGTGTTTGCCAAATTTTTGGGCCTGAAAATCGACAAATGAAGAAAAGTGGATTTTGGAAAAGGGACATGCGCGTTGTGTACATGAAGGCTTGGAAACTTGCATGCCATATGTTTTTCATGATCAGATCATCAAAATATGTAAAAGGGATAAGGGTCGCGAATGTTTTGATGAGGTCGCGTAGGTGACTTACGCGCTGTGAAAGATACTTGCACACTGATGCCTTGGAAGCTTGAGAACTTGCGCACCTATGGTTTTTCAAGATCATAAGATCAAAATATGGAAAAGTAAATAGGTTCTTGCATGATTGGATCGTGCAAGTGACTTGTAGGAGAAGAGACCTGCGCGCTGAGACTTGTGTCCCGAGGAGAGACTTGTGCGTCGTCGCGTAGGGTGGTCAATTTGCCTATAAATACTAGGACACCGCTCCTCATTCTACACCAGAGTTCAACACTTTGAGAAATAAGAGCTCCCATCATGCAGGTGTAGTTGTTGCGTAGGTGGTGTGTGGTCGCACAGGTGAAGTTGCGCGCCAGTGTGAGAAGTTGTGCGCTGGTTGGCAGTTGCGCGCCAGTATTTGTTTGGGCGTAAAAGGAAGTGTGTCGCGCAAGTTTGGAGTTGAGGAATCTTGAGTCACACAACTGTCTAAGGAGGACTTGTGCGCCCATTTTGACTTGCACGCTGAGATTGACTTGGGCACCAAGTAAGGTTTATTTCCAGCAGTGATTTTCGGGCTGCGTGGAAGATGGAAATTTTCCTGATACCTTCGGTGCAAAGAGAGATTCATCTACGGGTGAAATTTGGCCTTCAACAGAGAATATACTTATAGAGGAAGATGCATTTCTTCATGCAAATGAAGAGACGTACAGGTCTATAAACTTTCAGTGGATTCCTTCCAAGAGTAGTGAGTAATGGAAGAGAAAGAATGTGATCCTCTCCACCGACAGTGAGCCAGAGAGAGAGAAACAGTGAGTGACCCTTGGGAAAGTAGTGAGCTGACCCTAAACATTGTAAAGGAAGTGAGCCAAGGCATAGAAGTAATCTAGCCCGAACATTGTATCCACATCTAGTGAAGAATAGTGGAATTTGGTAGGACCGGCAACTTGTCGGTGTATGCTCCTTGGACGTAGCCCAGTGAGGGTGAACCAAGTAAAAATCTTTGTTTCTACCTGTTTGCTTCCCTGCATTGCATTCAAAGCATCATCATTAGATGAAGAATTAAATAAGTGATCATTGTTTACACACAAGAGAAATCAATGTGACCCTTGTAATAAAGAGGTCAAGATCCAGTGGGGTAGGAAGAACCTTGGTTAAAGAATGTCCATACCCTGATTCACCCCCCCCCCCTCTCAGGGTATATAGGCCCCTTTTGGTCCTAATAGTTTCATTTAATTATGTACATTGATCCAAACAAAAAACTATGATAATAAAATCATGGTGTGGTAACATGTGTTGGGTGCATCATTGGTGGTATGAAATTGGTTGAATGTTCAAGAAATGATTTCTCTCTTATTTTTTAAGGAATTTAATATATTTTAGTCCCGATTGATCATGATGGTACTACCTTCATAAATCCATGGTAATAGTACTCTAGGTTAAATCCATCTAGTTAGATCAAAAAATAAAAATCAAAAAAGGGCGATGACACGGGTGTTCATCCTACTTTATGAGATACTAAATACAAAGAGATTATATTAAAAAAAATGTGTGTTTGTAGTTTGGATATCATTTTTATGACTTCTATATATCTTTAGGGTATGTGATGGGTTTTTATATCCATCTATTAGTCAGTGAATTAATAGTCACTACTATTGAGATATGGTAATAGAGGGTCGCCCATATTAGCATACTTAAAATTCTTCTCTATTCTACTGAATAAGTGAAGTGCCCAGATCAGTGTGAATCACTGAGAGGGGGAGGGGGTGAATCAGTGATCCCTTAAAACTTTTTACTAATTGATTCTTATCAATTAAACCTCTATGGCTGGTTAAAGCCTCGATCCACTCTTCTTGTATCTCTCAACCTTTTCTGAATGATGCAGTAATGAAAAGGCACAGGACACAAGGATTTACAAGGTTCGGCACCAAAGGCCTACATCCTTGCCATGCTCTCCAAGCATGGATTCTCCCATTATAATCTGTTAGTATTACAATGGTCGATACAGAGTCCCATTGTATCTGTCCTGAGTCCCACAGGAGGGTCTTTATACTGCGTCCCACAGTGTTACCAGAGTCCCACTGGCCTGCTCCAGAATCCCACTGAAGACTTCTTCTCCCTGAGTCCCACAGGGTCTTCTCCTGGCTCCTCGAGTCACACGAGTAGCTCTTCTTATTGTTCAGATCTTCAAGTATCTTCAGCAGTCTGGGATAAAGGCTGCTGGCCTTGCTCTTCTCTTCTGATCACTTGTGGTTGATCGGGTTTCTCGTCCAGCTCAGGCTTTATCTCCTTCTTCAGGATGACCTGGCTTCTCTCTTCAACTACTGAATACTCAGACAACTGATATCTTTAACTTCAGTCTGGTCCAGTCTCACTTAGTTCAACTTCATGCACTGAGTGCATGGCAGCTCTTCATCTTCATGCACTGATAGCATGGCTCCTCAAATTCTTCAAGAACCTCCTGGTCTTGGTCAACTAAAATGCACACCGCTGATTTGGCTTTGTCCACATGTGCACGTGCATGCATGCATGCATGCACTCCCCTTCTTCTCTTCTTGGTGCAGTAAACCCTCAGAGGGTGTAATTTCTTTAAGCACACACCTTCTTTGAACTTCACACAATTAATTCAATTTGTTTACACACATAAATATGTGTTCTACTTTAGTGTGAGTATTCTCCTTCTTCTCCTTCTTAGTGTGTATACACCACTTAGCACACACTAAGGTTCGGCCTTCACTTGTTTTGCACACACAATTTGTTCCACGTTTTGCACACACTTAAACTTGGCATGTTATTATTGATGTTGCACACACTTAACCCATAGGTGGTTCTTCAATTTTGCACACACACACTAAGGTGTGGTCTTCACTTCACCCACACAAGGCTACGGCTTGGGTTATCCACTTTGCACACACACTGCCCAAATTCAATCATCCCATAGGGTGTTCTCCCACTTTGCACACACACACACCAAGGGTGGTATACTGCCTTGCACACACTTAACCCGTGGGTGAGATATACTTCATCCGAACTCAATCTTCAAGGAGGAGCGCAAGGTGTCTTGGTTCAAGGGGCAGACGCGCAAGTCACAAGAGTGGTACTGCCTCTGGTGCGCAAGGTGCACTGGCCGCGGGCGCGCAGGTGCTACTGCCGCGCAAGCACTCGGGTGTGCAAGGTGCAACACCGCGGGGCTTCAACCGTGGGCGCGCAAGATGTTGCGGCCACGAGTCTTCCTGCTGCGCAAGGGGGAGGCGCGCAGGGGTCCTTCTCCAACCTCTTTCGCGCAAGGAGTGCGCAAAAGGAACCAAAACAGAGCTGGGGAAGCTCTGGGCTGTACTGTCGCGCAAGTGTGCACGCAGACTCTTCTTCGCGAGGCAAAGGTGCTCTCACGGGACTTCTCGTTTTCAACAAAGGATCAGCAAGCAATTCAGAGGTCTCGGCCTCTCTTTATATAGGCAGAGGGCCTCGGTTCATCCGCGTGGGATAAATCTGAAACTCCCGAGATCTTCGGATCTTTAAAAATCTTTTCAAATCTTGATTTTTATCCTCTGTTTCACGCGGGTTCTCATTTTTAATTTCCTCTACGTGCATGCGACTTAGAACGCATGCACGGCCTTCTTTAAACCCAATCCATGCAAAGGCACGAACCCACACAAGGCCTCGCACCTTCGGTTTGCTTCGGCCTTCTTCGAAATTTTCCATACATTGCATGCATGTATATTTTTATACATGAATCTGTTCAGTGTGGCCAGACGAACTCCATGGACGTCTCAGATCCTTCAGAGGTGGCCGGGAGCTCGAAAACTATGCTCGGGGAGCCACTGGTTCAGTGGCGGCTTCGCGGGTGCCTCGGTCGAGCTCGAGGTAGAAGATGGACGGGGAGCCGTTGGATGCGGTGATCAAAAAGGCTTCGACGTCTTGGATCAGATCGGGGGCGCGGCGGATTAGATGAGCGGCTGCGATCCAACGCGCGATGAGACGGACAGCTCAGATCTGCTCCCGGGTGAAAATTCCGCGTCCCACATCGAAACGGCGAGCGGAATTGCCGCGGTTTATCACCCTGGCGCTGCCGCAACTCGCCAGATGAACTTCTCCCCTCCCGGTGTCGCCCCGCACCGGGTTCTCTCTGCGGGCGCGCTCTGCGCCCACTCACACCTCCTGCGGGCGCGCTCCTAGCGCCCACTATGCACACTGACACTCTCGGGGGCGCGCTCCTAAGCCCCTGCCGCGCTCCTTCGGGCGTGCCCCCAGGCGCCCATGCGGTGTCTTGGGGTGCGTCCTGCCGCCCTGGCTCGCCCCACGGGTTCCCCCGGGCGTGGTGCCCTAGTTCCCATGCCTTGGGGTTAAACCCCCAAGGTGCCTTGGATGGCCATATTTTTGGCAAAGGGTCAGAATGTTACTTTGTCAAAAAACAAAGTACTCCATATGAAAAATGCCCATTCTAAATGCCAAGCCATTCTTCTTCAACATTTTTCTTCTTCTTCTTAAGAATTCCTCCATTCATCCTCAAGATTTATTTATCACTTAGGAATGGAAATTCTTGAAGGTTCTTCTTCATCAACCGAGCTCCTTAGTCAAATAGATTCTTCAACGTTCTTCATTGATCTAATCAGATATCAATCGGATCATCTTCATGTTCACATGCACTAAGTGATAGTGCATGGACTTCATTAATCCACTTCATCCACTTAGAAGTTTTGGATGGATCCCATTCACATCCTCATGCATTGTCTTAACAATGCATGGCCTTCTAGAGCTTGTTGTGACATTGTATCCAGTTGATACAAGTTCTTGGAACTTAAAGATCAGTTCAACAATCGTCTGATTTTCATGGAGAATGTTTCAACCACAATTTCCAATACCACTTAGTGAATCTCCTAAGTGACATGCATCTTAGTACCATGGCCATTCTCTCTTCATCACCATCACTATCACATCCTTTGACATTCACATCTTGACTCCTTGACATCCATTCATTCCAAGACAACTTCATGCCTCATTGACAACAAATGCAACACAGTGCACTACAATCTCCCCCTTTGTATTTGTTGTCAATACACTCCTTCAGAACATATGAGTGGGTTAATATGTGTGCCAATATTTTCTCCCCCTTATTGGCAATCAAATGCAAAGGTGTGGTGTGGTTCACTTTCAAAAATATCTCTTCCTCCCTTTGAAAAGTATTTTCTTGAAAAACACTGAGAGAGGGATGATGTCACTTGTTCTCTTTAGCAAAGAACCTTTAGTAAATCAGATGTAAGTCTACTTGGGCTAACCCGGTGTAGAAAACAAGAGTGATATGACCAAGGAATTCAAAGCTGTCCATAATTCTCTACACATGTGAGATCATGCTTAGGGGTTTGAAATTTTTCATATATAACAATGAATTGCTAAATCCTGCACATACTCCACAAAACTCATTAGAAAGTTCAGTGCAAAGATAAATCTCCCCCTTTCATCCATTTGTCTTAAATCAATACTCCCCCTTAATTGACAAGATAAACTCAATTAAGAAACAAGGGATGAAAGTATGATTGGAATACCTTCACTTTTCTCAAGATGGAATTAAATATCAGAATCCCATCTTCTCCAGATTGGCTCCCCCTCAAGGGGTGCACTCCATTCTGTCCAAACCATCCTCCAGCTGAGAATGATCATCATCTTCAATTCCCTGCAATGTCAGCACATGTAAATACCAATAGTATAAGGGAATAAGATGGAACCTCCTTGGTTCATCAATGTGAACAACAAGGTTGAGAAGATTCTCTCAACCGAGATGTCCCATTTTCACCATTCTTAACACTTGCACATTTGATCTTCATTGATGTTTGTGCTGGTGTGGTTCTCAAAACATCTTCATGTGAAACCTTCTTCTTCCCTTTTGCTTTAGCAATTGCCAGAGCTTCATCTTCAACTCTTTGTAGTTCTCTGGCAAGTTGCAACTGATTTGGCCATATGACTAGTAAGTCACTTGGAAGTGTGGCCTCAGTTCTGGATATTCCACATGGTTCCTTTGATGCTGTCAAGCTACCTCTCTTAGGTAACTTGTTTTCAATCAATCCCTTCTGCTTCTTTTGGATTGATTGTCTGTTTGAGTTTAGTTGGCTTCTATTGATTTCCATGGCTTGTTTGCAAAGATCCATGGTATGACCTTTCTTTCCACAGTAGAAGCATGTCTTCTTGGTGGTCCTTCTAGATGACTCACCCTTCTTGGATTTAGACTCCAAGGACTTCTCTTCCTTTTTCAACATCTTCTTGGGAGCTTCTTCCACTTTCTTATGATTGCTTCCCAAGGATTCTTTCTGAGCCAGGTTCTGTGATCTTTTCTTCTTTCCAGCTTTGGATACAGTTGGAGATTGACATGTATCATTCTTTTGACCACTTTTGCAACCATCCCAGATGTTGTCAAGTAATCCAAATCTATTTGCAGTAAACAGAAGTCTTTGGACCTGTGGATGTTGCTTATTTCCTTCTGGCTTGCTCCCCCTTGGCATGGGCTTCCTCTGTGCTTTAGCATTCAGTGGATTGTACCAACAATCCTTTGCACAATGCCCATACTTGTTACAACACCAACACTGACCCACAAATCTTGACCTTTTCAGTCCTTCTGATTGCTGGGTACTTTTCTTGACAAGTTGTGTTGTTTCAGGAGAGCTCTGCTTCTTCATTTTCTTCATCCATACTTGTTTGGAATTATTTTTCCATCCTGCACTTTTTGTGGAAACACAATTAGAAGCATTAGTACAAGATGGTATGGATGGTACCTTCCTTTTAGAAGTTGTTGCCCTTTTATTAGAGGATGTCTTTCTTTTAGAATCATCCTGCTCAAAGCATACTTGAGTAGCAACATGTCTTCTACCAGCTGACTGGGAGGTTTCAGCTTTGGGTGATTGCAGATTTGTCAATATCACCTCTAGTTCTAAGCACTTCATGTTAAGGGAGTTCTTCTCATCCTCAACAGCTCTTAGCTTTCCTTCCCAACTTTATTTCAGCTGATTCATCTGGTCATCATGCACTGTCTTCAATTCAAGCAATGAATTGTCAAGCTCCTTCACCCTTTTTGCTTTGTCTTCAAGTTGAGCATCTTTGACAACCATTGAAACTCTGTGTCTCTTTTCCAGTGCACGGAAAACATCTTTGATCATTATCAAAAATATTTCTTTCTCAGAAGAGCTCCTTTGCAATTCTTCACAGGTATCTTCATATCTTTCATTGCAAAGGGAAACAGTTTCATCTTTGGCCTTCACCAGCTTTCTGAGAGTGTTGGTTATGCCAACCCTTTTTGCCAATTGGACTTCCAAAGAATTGGCTTCATCTTCTAGCTGTCATTTTTCTTCTTGAAGATCAAGGAGGCCTGTAGCTATACACATTGCAACTTCCTTGGGGACTCTCTTCTGAAGATATTTGATTGCATTTAGAAGATCATTGTTCCTTCCATCTTCATCACAGCTAGAGCAGGCTTCATCAGAAGAATGATAAAAGTAATTGTCATCTGATGTGACCTTCACATTTCTTTCCATAGAAGGAGTTTCTCTGATTGCAACAACCTTATTCTTCATCTTCTTTGCATGTTTCTTCATTCTGTTTTTCAGAGTCTTGGCAGATATCTCCATTTGAGGTTGTTCTTTCATTTCCTCAAATCTGCACTCCATCTAGACTCTCTTGGATCTTTTAGAGGTAACCTGGCTCTGATACCAATTGAAGTGCCCAGATCAGTGTGAATCACTGAGAGGGGGAGGGGGTGAATCAGTGATCCCTTAAAACTTTTTACTAATTGATTCTTATCAATTAAACCTCTATGGCTGGTTAAAGCCTCGATCCACTCTTGTTGTATCTCTCAACCTTTCCCTAATGATGCAGTAATGAAAAGGAACAGGACACAAGGATTTACAAGGTTCGGCACCAAAGGCCTACATCCTTGCCATGCTCTCCAAGCATGGATTCTCCCATTATAATCTGTTAGTATTACAATGGTCGATACAGAGTCCCACTGTATCTCTCCTGAGTCCCACAGGAGGGTCTTTATACTGCGTCCCACAGTGTTACCAGAGTCCCACTGGCCTGCTCCAGAATCCCACTGAAGACTTCTTCTCCCTGAGTCCCACAGGGTCTTCTCCTGGCTCCTCGAGTCACACGAGTAGCTCTTCTTCTTGTTCAGCTCTTCAAGTATCTTCAGCAGTCTGGGATAAAGTCTGCTGGCCTTGCTCTTCTCTTCTGATCACTTGTGGTTGATCAGGGCTTCTCGTCCAGCTCAGGCTTTATCTCCTTCTTCAGGATGACCTGGCTTCTCTCTTCAACTACTGAATACTCAGACAACTGATATCTTTAACTTCAGTCTGGTCCAGTCTCACTTAGTTCAACTTCATGCACTGAGTGCATGGCAGCTCTTCATCTTCATGCACTGATAGCATGGCTCCTCAAATTCTTCAAGAACCTCCTGGTCTTGTTCAACTAAAATGCACACCACTGATTTGGCTTTGTCCACGTGTGCACGTGCATGCATGCATGCATGCACTCCCCTTCTTCTCTTCTTGGTGCAATAAACCCTCAGAGGGTGTAATTTCTTTAAGCACACACCTTCTTTGAACTTCACACAATTAATTCAATTTGTTTACACACATAAATGTGTGTTCTACTTTAGTGTGAGTATTCTCCTTCTTCTCCTTCTTAGTGTGTATACACCACTTAGCACACACTAAGGTTCGGCCTTCACTTGTTTTGCACACACAATTTGTTCCACGTTTTGCACACACTTAAACTTGGCATGTTCTTATTGTTGTTGCACACACTTAACCCATAGGTGGTTCTTCAATTTTGCACACACACACTAAGGTGTGGTCTTCACTTCACACACACAAGGCTACGCCTTGGGTTATCCACTTTGCACACACACTGCCCAAATTCAATCATCCCATAGGGTGTTCTCCCACTTTGCACACACACACCAAGGGTGGTATACTGCCTTGCACACACTTAACCCATGGGTGAGATATACTTCATCCGAACTCAATCTTCAAGGAGGAGCGCAAGGTGTCTTGGTTCAAGGGGCAGACGCGCAAGTCACAAGAGTGGTACTGCCTCTGGTGCGCAAGGTGCACTGGCCGCGGGCGCGCAGGTGCTACTGCCGCGCAAGCACTCGGGTGTGCAAGGTGCAACACCGCGGGGCTTCAATCGTGGGCGCGCAAGATGTTGCGGCCACGGGTCTTCCTTCTGCGCAAGGGGGAGGTGCGCAGGGGTCCTTCTCCAACCTCTTTCGCGCAAGGAGTGAGCAAAAGGAACCAAAACAGAGCTAGGGAAGCTCTGGGTTGTACTGCCGCGCAAGTGTGCGCGCAGACTCTTCTTCGCGAGGCAAAGTTGCTCTCACGGGACTTCTCGTTTTCAACAAAGGATCAGCAAGCAATTCAGAGGTCTCGGCCTCTCTTTATATAGGCAGAGGGCCTCGGTTCATCCGCGTGGGATAAATCTCAAACTCCCGAGATCTTCGGATCTTTAAAAATCTTTTCAAATCTTGATTTTTATCCTCTGTTTCACGCGGGTTCTCATTTTTAATTTCCTCTACGTGCATGCAACTTAGAACTCATGCACGGCCTTCTTTAAACCCAATCCATGCAAAGGCACGAACCCACACAAGGCCTCGCACCTTCGGTTTGCTTCGGCCTTCTTCGAAATTTTCCATACGTTGCATGCATGTATATTTTTATACATGAATCTGTTCAGTGTGGCCAGACGAACTCCATGGACGTCTCAGATCCTTCAGAGGTGGTCGGGAGCTCGAAAACTATGCTCGGGGAGCCACTGGTTCAGCGGCGGCTTCGCGGGTGCCTCGGTCGAGCTCGAGGTAGAAGATGGACGGGGAGCCGTTGGATGCGGTGATCAAAAAGGCTTCGACGACTTGGATCAGATCGGGGGCGCAGCAGATTAGATGAGCGGCTGCGATCCAGTGCGCGATGAGACAGACGGCTCAGATCTGCTCCCGGGTGAAAATTCCGCGTCCCACATCGAAACGGCGAGCGGAATTGCCGCGGTTTATCACCCTGGCACTGCCGTAACTCTCCAGTTGAACTTCTCCCCTCCCGGTGCCGCCCCGCACCGGGTTCTCTCTACGGGCGCGCTCTGCGCCCACTCACGCCTCCTGCGGGCGCGCTCCTAGCGCCCACTATGCACACTGACACTCTCGGGGGCGCGCTCCTACGCCCCTGCCGCGCTCCTTCGGGCGTGCCCCCAGGCGCCCATGCGGTGTCTTGGGGTGCGTCCTGCCGCCCTGGCTCGCCCCACGGGTTCCCCCGGGCGTGGTGCCCTAGTGCCCATGCCTTAGGGTTGAACCCCCAAGGTGCCTTGGCTGGCCATATTTTTGGAAAAGGGTCAGAATGTTACTTTGTCAAAAAACAAAGTACTCCATATGAAAAATGCCCATTCTAAATGCCAAGCCATTCTTCTTCAACATTTTTCTTCTTCTTCTTAAGAATTCCTCCATTCATCCTCAAGATTTATTTATCACTTAGGAATGGAAATTCTTGAAGGTTCTTCTTCATCAACCGAGCTCCTTAGTCAAATATATTCTTCAACGTTCTTCATTGATCTAATCTGAGATCAATCGGATCATCTTCATGTTCACATGCACTAAGTGATAGTGCATGGACTTCATTAATCCACTTCATCCACTTAGAAGTTTTGGATGGATCCCATTCACATCCTCATGCATTGTCTTAACAATGCATGGCCTTCTAGAGCTTGTTGTGACATTGTATCCAGTTGATACAAGTTCTTGGAACTTAAAGATCAGTTCAACAATCGTCTGATTTTCATGGAGAATGTTTCAACCACAATTTCCAATACCACTTAGTGAATCTCCTAAGTGACATGCATCTTAGTACCATGGCCATTCTCTCTTCATCACCATCACCATCACATCCTTTGACATTCACATCTTGACTCCTTGACATCCATTCATTCGAAGACAACTTCATGCCTCATTGACAACAAATGCAACACAGTGCACTTCAATAAGTGTTTAGGACAAGGATTGACCCCCCACTATGGTTTGGGGTTTTTCAATGATATACAATAACAAAAGGAAAAAGAAAATTAAATTATTCAAGTTATGAATAATTGGTACTGAATTTATTTATTTTGAAAATATTATTTGAAATAATATTAGATTAAAATATTTAAGGTTCATTTAATATTTGTGGTAAAAATGATTCTTGTTAATGACTCTGGATTTTTCATGTAATTTATTTCTTATATTAGAAAAAAGTGATAATAATATAAATAACATTAATGATTATGTTCAGTAGTCAAAATATATCATTTATTTAGATATAAATAAATATTATGGTATCACATATATATTTCAGATATTTATTAATTAACTACAAATAGAGAATAGAGCCTTTATGCCAAATAATATTCACTTACAAATGGTGAAAGCTTATATGTCTTCTCTATATATATTCTTAGGGAGAGAAACACTAGTTTCTCAGGATCTATCTAATTCATGCTTCATGGATTTATGGAATACTTATTTGGTAATCATCGATATGTCGAAGGGGTCATATGAACTTCACACCAGAACCCTCATTCTGGTTATTGACATTCCTACAGGATTTCAAATCCCGTGTAGATGTTATATAGGAATTCGACTTCAGATCCTTCGATAAACGATAACCAATGAAGAGTAGATATTGAGCTCAAATTTGGATTGAACCGGGTATTTTGTGGTTTTAATTTTGTTCTTGATATTCATCATGTGGTATCCCTGGGTGGTAATTCGACAACACTTTGTTGTCGATGACGTGCTCATGTCGATCATCGGTGGAAAAATTTAAAAATACATCCTTCAGAGAATTTGATGCATGGAAGTTACCTTTAATTGGTATCAGTTCAATGTGTAAAAATTTGAATCCTATAAAAAGTTAATTTTCATTAAATATAATAAAGTATGTTGTTATAATCCCAACTCCATAGATGGACTTTGAATCTGACAACAGATGGCTAGTCTGTAGCCATTTAATGTTTTGAAATAGAATTTAAAATTAAAAAAATAGACTAAATTTGTTTTTTAGGTTTTTTAATTCAAAAAACACATAAATTTATTTATATGTTTTTTCACCCTGAAACCAATTTATGAGGAGGTGTCTTTCGATGAAGTTGAATACCAGCTAGATTTCCAATGGTTGGAATAGTCATTTCTGACCAGATCATTTGTTACAACAATATAATAATTATTAATGTAATAATAGTTTTTATAATAATAATTATTATTATTTTCTAAGCCTAAATTGATAGGGTTTATAAATTATGGTTCCAAAGAAGACTTTTAAAAGGATAATAAAAAAATGGGCAGGAATATTTGTTTTCTAAAAAAATTATGTGGGGTGGATTGTCACGCCCGGACTTCGTTGAAGTACAAATCTAATTTTTTATTTTTTTATTTCGTGAATTAATTGCATGTTTATTTAAATTATTTGGTTGTAGCACGAGCTGAACCCGATGTGGATTGCCCATTGTTGCAACAACGTGTGTGTGTGATCCTTACACCACTCGGTGCACGGGTAGGGCATAGGCGTAGCCGTGCGGATTTTCCATTTTAACGTACGACGTCCGTTGCGCAGACATTTCACATACTAGATGATTAATTTCCATTTTATTATTATTATTATTATTATTATTATTATATTATTATTATTACCATTATCATTAATTTTTATTAATTTTAAAGTCTTTTATCCTTATTTTATTTCATTTAGTTATTTTATTTTATTTTATTTTACTTTACTTTTCTTCTTTTCTATTTTTATTTTATCTCTTTTCTTTTTTTTCTTTCTCTCCCCCTCTTAAACCCTAGACGCCACCCCCCTATTTCTCTTTTTTTTCCTTCTTCTCCTCCTTTTCTCCTCTCTCCTGCGGCCTCCATTCTCCCCTCCTCCTCTTCTTCTTCTCCTCCTTTTCTCCTCTCTCTCGCGATCTCCCTTCTCCATCTCTTCTTTCTTTCTCCCTCCCTTCTCCCCTCTTCCCTGCGTGCTCCCCCATCCCCTTCTCACCCGGACCGCTACGCTCCCCCAACCCTTCCTCCAGCGTCACGCCGCGCCCACCCTTTCCTCCTCCCATCTCCACCGCGCATGCTGCCACCTGCATACCCCGGCCGCACCTTAACCCCCCTGATACCCCCCATCATCCGAAGTCACGACCCTCTAGACAGCAGCTCCACAGGTCGGCTCCCTTGCTTCTTATTGACGGACAGTCACTGCAGCCCCCTCCGCCTACTGCTCCTCTTATTCAGCCTCCCTCCCTTCAACAGATCACCGGCAACACCTCCTCTCCTCCTTTCTCAGACCGACCAGCCGGCACCCTGCCCCCCTGCTTGCCGGACAACCGTCGTGCCGCCCTCTCGGTTGTCTTTCTGACGTTTTCTTTGGTCGGAGGCTTGATTTTAATTTATTTAACTTGATTTTGTTTAATTTTAAATTGGTTTAATTATTTATCATTGAATTTGTTAATTTTATAATTATTTAATTGAATTTTTTTAGTTGGTAAAAAACTTATTTAATTTTTGTTTAAGTGTTAAGTAATTAATTTATTATTATTAAATTTGTTAGTTATTTTATTTATTTTAATTTTTCAGATTGATAATTAATTTATTTGATTTTTTAAATTGTTAATTTACTTAATTGATTATTATTAAATTTTTTAATCATCTAATTTAATTGAAATTGTTAAGTTGTTAATTAATTTATTTAGTTATTATTAAATTTGTAATCATCTTATTTAATTGAAATTGTTAAATTGTTAATTAATTTATCTAGTTAGTTTTGGAATTGTATACTTATTAATCAACCTGCTTAATTGTTTTGGTTTAGTTGTTAATTAATTTACTTAATTATTATTGAACCTGTTAAACGATTAACTGAATTATTTAACTGCTGATGTTTCAATGGGTTGGCATTGAGGGTATTTGGTCCACTGTTTTAGGACCCTTTTGATGGCTTCGTACGGTGTGACCGTTGCACAATAGGAGTTTTGCACCGTGTCGATTCACGCACCTGTTTGAAGTAGGTGGTTTCGCATGCTTAGGGCGTTTGATCATTTGGTCTGCTGGTTGATTAATTTAATTTTTCTTTTTTTAAATACTGTTGTGAGTTGTTGGTTGGACTGGTAGAGCATGGGTTTTACTTTTATTAGTGGGTTGCCTAGATTTTCGGGTCTATACTATGTTGTGCCTTGGTTTTTGAACAAATGCAGCAGTTGAAATTGATCCTTGTTACAGTCTTAGTGTGCGTCGGAGTGGGTTTTGCACTGTTGGTTGTGCTACTTTATTTTCTTAAAACTTATAAATCAGTTTCCCAAATGTTTGATAAACTTTAATTTGACCCTCGAAATTCCATAGATCTTGCATGGTGTGAGGTTCTATGTTGTGTTCTGTGCCTTGACCTTGATGAGTAGGGTAAACAAGAAATAATGAGGACAAAAGGGGAAGCCTGGGTATTAGGTGGGCATACTAGACTAGCGTGATAGTGATACGGGAGTGGCCTCGGCCCAGTTTCACTTAGTGGAATTAACGCTTACAACACTAACTAAAATTTGGATGATGACAGGAGACCACTACGGTAGGAGGTTTTTCCCTTCCGGTGGCTCGTG
The DNA here is from genome assembly GCA_963277665.1 of Viscum album. Lineage (NCBI taxonomy): Eukaryota > Viridiplantae > Streptophyta > Magnoliopsida > Santalales > Viscaceae > Viscum > Viscum album. The sequence continues at coordinate 1,062,384,518 of OY728133.1, forward strand.
CATGGGAAATGTATGATATGGTTCACCGAGATGTGAGGTTCTAGGGTCCCACACGACTTTATTACCTAGGGCCTCTCCCACTTTTTCTGCTCTTGTAAGATAATATACTCATCACTGGTTGGTTTTGGTGACTTTTGTGGGTTCAAAAGGTAATAATTTTTCTTTTTCATTCAATTTCAAAAACACCTTTTTTCTATTTTAAAACTGCCTTCCTTTATTTAAAAACTGTTTACATCAGAATGTTAGTGCATTTATTTACTTTCCCCAAAATTTGAACCTGCAAACTGCTTTGGTCATCTAGCCCTTTTTATGCGGAATCTATTCTTTGGTGTCAACTTGTTGAGCGATTTCTCACACCCTACTTACACCCTTGGGTGTAAGTAGATATGATTATGTCTGATGCAAGGAAATTCCATGTTTTTGAGCATGGTGGTCTGAGTTGTTAGTCGGATCATCTGATTTGGCACTGGTGGCGGAGACCTGACATCGATATCCTTCCATCAGGTGACAGTTGCTGATTTGGTTTTTGGTCACCTTTTTGGGAGTTGGTTGTGGTTGGGTTGTAGTTTCCCTTTTGTTGAGACTCGTTCGGGCTATTTTGTTAAACTTGTGGTTGTAATGTTGCTTTCATATTTCATTTTACTTATGGTTTGTTTTTGTTTTTTTTATACGGGTAAATCATTCCCAAAAATTCTAAATTTATACCAGGGAACTTGTTCCAGCCTGTGGGGATCGGGAACGCCATTCGAGCCTTGCAGTGGGCTGGGTCGGGCGTCAAGTTGATGGTGACCCGATTCGGTTCGTGACAAAATGGTATCATAGGAAGGTTAACTCTTGGTATATGTTATTTGGGGTGAGTTTGGTTATACAGAAGATGGGACTATCGGGGGGCTCAAAATTCATGTTGCGAGTAGGGTGCCTGTCTAGCACGCCTCGTGACAGATACTGAGTCACCATGGGATGTCAGGGTGCTTGTTTGACTTTTTTCCTAGGTGGGATGTACAGGCTGCAGACTATACATGGACACCAGGTAGGAAAGTAGAGTTTTGACATGAAATAGTTTTTGCATGTTTGGTTTATTGATTATTATTTATCCTGTTGAAAAATTTTGGTTTTTCTTGAGATATGTAATATTGATGGTATTCCTTTATGACTGTTTCCATGTGCAGCAAGATGCCTCCCCAGAGAGCTCCCATGCACCCATGGGAGGAAGCCGGAGAGGGTTCTCCCACGCCGCTTGATCAGAGATTGGTAGAGGATATGGTCCAAGCCATTCAGGCTTTGGGACAAGGGGAAACTTCTACCCCCACCCCTATTCCAGCTAGAGGGGAAGAATCTGTCTCTAAGAAGGATAGAGCTCAGGAGTTTTTGAAGATCACCCCTCCTTCATTCTGAGGTAGTTCATAACCTCAGGAGGCAGAGGAGTGTCTTGAAAAGATAGAACGCATGTTCGATTTCCTTGACATGCCCGAGGAAGTCAGGGTGATTTGTCCCTCATTACAGCTAGAGGGTTCCAGTCGCAAATGGTTGGAATCAGTGGTCTAGGCTGGGAAACATGAGCACATGAGATGGAAAAATTTCAAGGGTATCTTCAACGAACAGTATTGTCTAGATTTCTAGCCTACACTAGATCTCGGGAGTTCATGGAGCTTTCGCAGGGAAACCAGACAGTGATGGAATATGCGAACCGCTTTGCTGAGCTGGTGCGGTACACACCTGAGATAGTTTCGAGTGAGTTCTTGAAATCTCAGATGTTTGAGAAGGGCCTTCGACCAGAAATCCACTCTCAGGTTTTCTTATTCAAGCTGAAGACTTATGTTGAGGTGTTCGATCGTGCTTGCATGGCCGAGATTGACCAGAGAGGAATGTCGGGGTTTTCTGGATCAGTATCAGGCTTTGGCAGCGGTAGTTCCTCGGAGAAGATGAGGAAGCGTGTTGAACAGTGGAAGAAGAGTGGTGGCGGCTCAGGCCATCCCTCCAGGCAGACACCATCTGAGGTTTCTGATGTGAGGCCCATTGTCTTCCATCAGTGCGGAAAGGCAGGGCACATCCGACCTACGTCTCCACATACTCCCAGACCTTGCTATGGGTGTGGAGTCATGGGGCACCTACAACGTTTATGCGGGACTGTACGCCCTTACTAGAGTGGGACTGGATCCATAGCTTCCAGGGGTGTATCAGTGTAGTCTGAGCCGACCAGGACGTCGGGATCTCGGTTCGGTGGTCATGGTGGCAGGACCGGATCATCTTCTGGGCAGAGCCAGATTAGGGCAGAGCCACAGGCAAGCGGTTGTTCTCAGGCAGGGACCAGGCAACTGCATGTTGTGGATCAGGCACCAGTGGGATCTGATACAGGGCCTTCGACAGTTCGAGGTACTATTCTGGTTGCATCTTCTATAGCTGTACTTTTATTTGATACTGGTGCTTCATTTTCTTTTATATCTGCTCTCCTTGTGAATCTGTTGAACCTACCAACAAATCTATTATTGTTTTCTATGGATTTGGCAACACCGTTGAGGAAAAAGAGGGAGCAGGGCCTTAGGTGCCCATCATGCGCACTCTCTGTGTCGGGAGTCGAGATGGAATGGGATTTTATGGTCCTTAACATGGACCTATTTGATGTGATCCTCAGTATGTACTGGTTGGTGCGCTTTCAGGCGCACATTGATTGCTATCGGCGCCAAGTCAGTTTTACAGCACTAGATGGGACTCCCCATTTATTTCACGGAGAATGGGATCCTCAGTCGGGACACGCGGGACCTCCACTCCCTGAGTTGGGAAATCCTGCTTATCAGTTTTCATCACTTGCACTAGAGGACGATGATGGTGTTTTACCGGGCGGGTTACCTCATGTAGTGGATGAGTTCCCAGAGGTCTTCCCAGATGATTTTTATGGCTTACCCCCAGAGCGGGACGTGGAGTTCTCGATTGAGTTGGCACCGGGAACACAGCCTATATATCTTCTCTCATATCGCATGGCCCCCACCGAATTGAGGGAATTAAAGATACATCTAGACGATTTGGAATCCAAAGAATTCATTCGCCCGAGTGTCTCTCCTTGGGTCGCCCCGGTTTTATTCGCGAAGAAGGCCGATGGAACCCTTCGGTTGGGCATTGATTACCGGAAATTGAACAAGGTAACAGTCAAAAATAGATACCCTTTGCTCTGATTGACGATTTGTTCGACCAGAAGAAGGGGAAAAGTGGTTTTCCAAGAATGATTTGCATTCAAGATACCACCAGCTCAGGGTGAGAGAAGCAGATATCCCGAATACGGCTCTTCGAAGAAGGCATGGTCACTTCGAGTACTTGGTCATGCCTTTCGGATTGACGAATGCCCCCACAGTTTTCATGGCACTCATAAATAGGGTGTTCCACCAATATCTCGACTCATTTTTCGTGGTATTAATGGATGACATCCTGGTTTATTCTGGATCTGAGGAGGAGAATGAGCATCACCTGCGAGTTATTTTGGGCACTTTACGGGATCACCGACTGTATGCCAAACTCTCAAAGTTCACATTCTGGATCAGGGAAGTGAAGTTTCTGGGGCATGTCATCTTAGAACACGGGGTTTCAGTGGATCCCGAGAAGATCAGGGCAGTTATGTCATGGGAGCAGCCGAGAAATGTGTCTGAGATCAAGATTTTTTCTGGGCTTGGCTGGTTATTATAGGCGCTTTGTACGGGACTTCTCGCGGCATGCCTCCCCCATGACCGCACTCACCTGGAAAGGGGTGAAGTTTGAGTGGAGCACTTAGTTCCAGGCATCCTTTGAGGATTTGAAGCGGCGGTTGACTACTGCACCTGTGCTGACCTTACCAGAGTCGGGAAAGGGCTATGTGGTTTACCGTGACGCTTCAGGTATGAGCCTTGGGTGTGTGCTCATGCAGGATGACCATGTTGTGGCTTATGGTTCTCACCAGCTCCAGCCGCATGAGAAGAATTATCCGACCCATGACATAGAGTTGCCAGCGGTGATGCATGCTTTGAAGAAATGGCATCACTATCTCTTTGGGGAGAAGTTTTTGGTCTATTCTGACCATAAGAGCCTGGCCTACATTTTCTCTCAGAAGGATCTCAATTTGAGGTAGCGCCGCTGGGACGAGTACCTGCAGGGTTTTGATTTTGACATTGTCTATACCCCTGGAAAGGGTAATGTGGTAGCTGACGCTTAGAGCAGAAAAGTACTAGTGCAGGCATTGAGGAAGTCCAGCGATGAGTGGACTTTGATGGGGCTCTTCGTCCAGATGCACTTGGAGATCAGGGAGCACAATGGAGGTACTTTCTTGGCTAGCATTCAGTTGACTCCTGCTCTTCTGGAGTTGATTTAGTGGGAGAATCCTGGTGATGAGCTGTGTCAGTGATCTATGTAGTTTATTTATGGTGGGGAGGCTCCTTCTGATTGGTCTTTGTCTTCCCAGAGGGTCTTGTGCTTCAAGGGTCGTGATGTGGTGCCATTGTCTCTGCGGAAGGTGGTGATGCAGGATATCCACAAATCTCAGTGGGATGTCCATCCTGGTACCAACAAGAAGAATTATGATGTTTGCCGTCAGTTTTGGTGGCCAGGTATGAGACGGGACATAGCCTACATTGTATCCAGATGCTACACTTGCCAACAAGTGAAAGTAGAGCATCAGAGACCATCTGGCCTACTCCAGCCATTACCCATTCCTACCTAGAAGTGGGAAGAGGTCGCCATGGACTTCATTATTGGTTTTCCTCGTACACCTCGGGGCAGGAATGCTATCTGGGTAGTGATTGACCGCTTGACCAATTCATCTCACTTTATTCCGATCAGATATACATCGAAGGTAGATGAGTTGGGCCGCTTGTACGTTCAGGAGGTGGTCAGACTTCATGGTTTGTCACCGGTAGTTGTTTCTGACAGGGACCCCTGCTTTACATATTGGTTTTGGGGAGGCCTCAAAAATTATTTGGGGTCGCATATTAAGATGAGCACGATATACCATCCTCAGACCGATGGTCAGACAGAGCGGGTGAATCAGGTTCTGGAAGACATGCTCTGAGCCTGTGTGTTAGATTTTGGAGGCTCATGGGATAGCCATTTGGGACTGGTCGAGTTTGCTTATAATAACAGTTACCAGTCTTCCATCAGAATGGAACCCTTTGAGGTTCTCTATGGCTGGCCTTGTCGGTCTCCTCTGTGTTGGGATGAGGTAGGAGAGACCTCACTCTTGGGACCGAGTCTTGTTCAAGAGAGGTCTAAGAAGGTCAAGCTGATTAGGCAGCGGTTGTTGACAGCTCAGAGTCACCAGAAGTCTTATGCAGATTAGAGGTGGTGGGATCTTGAGTTTTCAGTGGGGGACAGAGTGTTCCTGAGAGTGGCCCCTCGCTTGGGTCACTATCGTTTGGGGAAGCAGGGAAATCTGACACTGAGGTATGTTGGACCTTTCAAGATTCTTGAGAGGATTGTCAAGGTGGAATATAGGTTAGATTTTACATCGCAGTTGACGTCAATTCATGCCGTATTTCATGTCTCCGAACTAAATAAGTACAACCCCGATCCGTCGCATGTGCTGAATTGGGAGGATCTGGAGATAGATTCTGATTTATCTGTGTTTGAGCGACTAGTGCGGATAGTGGATTCTCAGGAGAAGGTGTTGTGTGTAAAGTCCATTCCCTTGGTCCATATTCTCTAGCAGCATGGGAGTGATGATCACGAAACATGGGAGCATAAATCTTGGGTTGAGCAGGAGTATCCGTTTCTATTCTCTGATATGGCATCGAGCTGAATTTCCGAGGGTGGAAAGTTTTCAAGGTGGGGAGAATTGTCACGCCCGGACTTCGTTGAGGTACAAATCTATTTTTTTAATTTTTTATTTCGTGAATTAATTTCATGTTTATTTAAATTGTTAGGTTGCAGCACGGGCTGAACCCGATGTGGATTGCCCGTTGTGGCAATGACGTGTGTGCGTGAGCCTTACACCACTCAGCGCACAGGCAGGGCACGGGCGAAGCCGTGCGGCTTTTCCATTTTAATGTATGGTGTCCATTGCACAGACGTTTCACATACCAGATGATTAATTTCTGTTTTATTATTATTATTATTATTATTATTATTATTATTATTATATTAGTACCATTATCATTAATTTTTATTAATTTTAATGTCTTTTATCATTATTTTATTTTATTTAGTTATTTTATTTTATTTTATTTTATTTTATTTTTCTTATTTTCTATTTTTATTTTATCTCTTTTCTTTTTTTTCTTTTTTCTCCCCCTCCTAAACCCTAGCCTCCACCCCCCTATTTCTCTTCTTTTTTTTCCTTCTTCTCCTCCTTTTCTCCTCTCTCTCGCGGTCTCCCTTCTCCCTCTCTTCTTTCGTTCTTCCTCCCTTCTCCCCTCTTCCCGGCAAGCACCCCCATCCCCTTCTCACCCAGACCGCTGCACTCCCACACCCTCCCTCCAGCGTCATGTCGCGCCCACCATTTCCTCCTCCCATCTCCACTGCGCCTGATGCCACCTGCATACCCTGACCACACCTTAACCCCCCTGCTACCCCCCCCCCCCCTTCAGCCGAAGTCGCGACCCTCTAGACAGAAGCTCTGCATGCCGTCTCCCTTGCTTCTTCTTGTCGGGCAGTCGCTACAGCCCCCTCTGCCTGCTGCTCCTCTTATTCAGCTGCCCTCCCTTCAATGGGACGCCGGACACACCTCCTCTCCTCCTTTCTCAGACCGACCAGTCGGCGCCCTGCCCCCCCCCCCCCCCCGCTCGCGGAACAACCGTCGTGCCGCCCCCTCAGTTGTCCTTCCAACATTTTCATTGGTCGGAGGTTTGATTTTAATTTATTTAACTTGATTTTGTTTAATTTTTAATTGGTTTAATTATTTATTATTGAATTTTTTAATTTGATAATTAATTAATTAAATTTGTTTTAGTTGTTAAACAGCTTATTTAGTTTGTGTTTAAGTGTTAATTAATTAATTAATTTTTATTAAATTTGTTAATTATTTTATTTATTTGAATTGGTCAGATTGATAATTAATTTATTTGATTTGGTAAATTGTTAATTTACTTAATTGATTATTATTAAATTTGTTAATCATCTAATTTAATTGAAATTGTTATGTTATTAATTAATTTATTTAGTTATTATTAAATTTTTAATCATATTATTTAATTGAAATTGATTACTTGGTAATTAATTTATCTAGTTAGTTTTGGAATTGTATACTTACTAATCAACCTGCTTAATTGTTTTGGTTTAGTTGTTAATTAATTTACTTAATTATTATTGAACCTGTTAAATGGTTAACTGAATTACTTAACTGCTGATGTTTCCCTGGGTTGGAATTGAGGGTATTTGGTCTACTGTTTTAGGACCCTTTTGAAGGCTTCGTACGGTGGTACCGTTACACAATGGGAGTTTTGCACTATGTCGCTTCACACACCTGTTTGAGGTAGGCGGTTTCGCATGCTTAGGGCGTTTGATCATTTGGCTTGCTGGTTGATTAATTTAATTTTTCTTTTTTTTTAAATACTATCGTGAGTTGTCAGTTGGACTGGTAGAGCATGGGTTTTACTTTTATTAGTGGCTTGTCTAGATTGTCGGGTCTATACTGTGTTGTGCCTTTGTTTTTGAACAAATGCAGTAGTTGAAATTGATCCTTGTTATAGTCTTAGTGTGCATCTGAGTGGGTTCTGTACTGTTGGTTGTGTTGCTTTATTTTCTTAAAACTTATAAATCAGTTTACCAAATGTTTGATAAACATTAATTCGACCCTCGAAATTCAATAGCTCTTGCATGGTGTGAGGTTCTATGTTGTGTTTTGTGCCTGGACCTTGATGAGTAGGGTAAACATGTAATAATGAGCACAAAAGGGGAAGCCTGGGTATTAGGTGGGCGGACTAGACTAGCGTGCTAGTGATACGGGAGTGGCCTTAGCCCAGTTTCACTTAGCGGGATTGATGCTTACAACACTAACTAAACTTTGGATGATGACTGGAAACCACTAGAGTAGGAGGTGTTTCCCTGCTGGTGGCTCGTGCACGGGAAATGTATGATATAGTTCATCGTGACGTGAGGTTCTAGGGTCCCACACGACTTTATTACCTAGGGCCTCTCCCACTTTTGTTGCTCCTGTGCGATAATATACTCATCACTGGTTGGTTTTGGTGAATTATGTGGTTTCAAAAGGTAAGAATGTTTCTTTTTCATTCAATTTCAAAAACCAAATTTTCCTATTTTAAAACTTCCTTCCATTATTTAAATACTGTTTACATTAGAATGTTAGTGCATTTATTTACCTTCCCCAAAATTTGAACCTGCAAACTGCTTTGGTCATCTAACCCTTTTTATGTGGAATATTTTATTTGGTGCCAACCTGTTGAGAGATTTCTCACACACTACTTACACCCTTGGGTGTAATTAGATCTGATTATGTCTGATGCAGAGAAATTCCACGGTTTTGAGCATGGTGGTCCGAGTTGTTAGTTGGATCATCTGATTTGGCGCTGGTGGCGGAGGCCTGACAGTGATATCCTTCCATCAGGTGACAGTTGCTGATTTGGTTTTTGGTCACCTTTTTGGGAGTTGGTTGTGGTTGGGTTGTAGTTTCCCTTTTGTTAAGACTCATTTGGGATATTTTGTTAAACTTGTGGTTGTAATGTTGCTTTCAGATTTCAGTTTACTTATGGTTTGTTTCTATTTTTTTTATATGAGTAAATCATTCCCAAAAATTCTAAATTTATACCCGGGCACTTGTGTCAGCCCGTGGGGATCCGGAACGCCCTTCGGGCCTTGCCGCGGGTCGGATCGGGTGTCGAGTTGATGGCGACCTGATTCGATTCGTGACATGGATGGCACATTAAACAAATAAAAAAAGACTCGTTTTTTGTTTTCTTACTCATAGAAGGACTAACCTCTTCCACCTCCAAGCTACACTGTAAAAAACATGGCTACCTATCTACATGTGGAACCTAACTAGTGATACAGGCCTTATCTATGAGCTGGAACCCGAGACCACCCTGTAGGCCACCACCTCATCTAGACGAACCCCAGCCACTAGTTTGCCTACCTCTCATCATTCGGCCTGAGATACCTATCGCACAACTACATCTTCTAGAATAACCCATAACCATCATATTTCCTCTCCAATCCCTGTATTATCCCTATCATTTGGCCTCCTCCCAACCGTGAGATCCTGAGCAGGTCTCCACAAGGTCAAAAGGCCACCCTAGCCTTAGATCTAGTAGAGGGACACTAGTGGTGATCCCCACTAGTGGAACCTGATCATGGATCACCCTTTCCATGGAGTTGTGTCATACCTCATAGATTTGTACCTCCTACCCCATAGTAGCACTAAAACTAGATCATTGCTTCCATCAGCTATGCCATTTTATGGAACCTTCCTCCTGTTGTCATAACTTGTTGAAATATCCATTATATTTCACGATGTGCATCAAAAATAATGGTGACATCCCATAACCATATGAAAACTATAATAAAAAATGGATATCATATGAGTCATATTATGATGTAAATCCATTACTAAATAAGACTTGTCTTTATATGAAAATAGTGTGTTATAATATAAACAAACTTGTATCAAAATAAAAGAAAATTTCATCTAATGTAATTTTCCTTACGATTGTTTAGAATATTACATAAATCACTGTGATAGAAAAGTAGTAGCCAAGTGACCGACTATGTAAATATATAAGGGTGTGTATCTCTATTAGAGATAGTGAGATCTAGATTGACATGGGTTTAGTCAATTCTTGAGATTCACATGTACTAAGCATACAAACAAGTTCCATAAGTGTATGCATAATGGAAATTTTCCAAAGACACATACTGCATAGGTTGAATAAAACCATTTTAATGGTTTCTACATTCAATTAGGATAGTTATCCCTTGTTATTTTGGAATAATAATTCCCCAAGTAAAAATTATATGGAAATTAGTTAATATTTTCAAGACTATTTAAAATTCAATAATGTGTTCCATGAATTAAAGTGAAAAGTGGCATCTTATTTTGAATACCATAGTCGGTATTCAAATGATATTACACATGGATGGTACAAGGGTAGTACCAATATGTATCAATTGGTAATACCAATATTTCAAGCCTAAATCCATTAAAATTTTACATCTCATGGCGAAGTTTTATAATCATCTTATTAAGAATTGGATGTAATTACAACAATTCATGGAAGGTTTCCATATGGCATAACTAGAAAATAATGTTTATGTTACAGAATGAAAATAAAGGTTACAAGTCATATAAATCAAGTTTTGGATTGAAATAACCAACAGGAATATAGAATATTCATTTTAGGGGAATCGTTTCCATGTTTCTACCAGAGTTAAGAGGGAGCACTATTGTTTTAAAGGGAAAAGTGTTTGGAAACATAGAGAAAATGTTTATTTTTCTTTAAGATAGTTGAGACCAAAATGAATGAATCTATTCAAATGTGATTGACTTAATGTATCAACATAATTTCTTGGGAATATGATCTATGAGGTTATATCAATTGGTTTTGTTGACCTAGTTAATTATACATATAGTAACATGGTATTAAAAAATAAAAGTTGGAAAAATTAGAGATTGAATTTATTGCATTGTCAAATGGATTATATCTCTCCATGCTGACATTTTTTGGACATGGGAGGATATTAATATGATGATTTGAAATCCATTCTCTTAATCATTGGATCAATCACTAATTCCATAATACGTAAAAGAGTAGATATTTCCATAATATACATTATAATAAAAAAATATCTGTTATATCTAGGAGAACTACAAGATAAGTAGTCATAACAGTGTAGTTTTACTTCACAATACACAATGGATCGGTTTATGGAATGTGTAACACCATAAGAATCTAAAGTGGGGACGTTATATTCGATAGCGTGTGTGACATGCGATACCAAGAACGTAAAGGAATACAGTATACCGATAATTTATAATATAACACATATTCTAAAGAAATTAAATATAATATATATCTTTAAATTCATGTGATATTGAGTTGTTATAAAACATAATAAACAATGAGTTTCTTTAATGGCTTCTGTTACAGGCAATACCGAGTTTTGCTAAATAATAATATATTATTAAAATATTATTATTTAATATAATGAGATATAATCTAGCTGTAAAATTAGTACTCATGAATACTATTAACTAAGTTATAAAAATATGCATCTTACACAAATATAAGATGAATTAATTAGTTACAAATTAATTATAAAACAAAATAAGAACCAATTGAAAATAAATATAATATTTTATAAAAAACCTATTTTTATGCTCAAAGAGCTATTTTAACCAAATAAATTTAATTAATTACAATGAGTGATTTATATTAATGTAATATATATATATATATTAGTTAATATAATATTTTTTATATTCATTCAATATATTTAATAAACATAATATAAGAACAACCCAAATTTTACACAAACAAAACTATATTTTAATTAAGGTTTTTTTAACATCTTTTATTGGAGAACCTATTTATATTAAATTTTTAATCTATTTTATACTATATATGTGAAAAAATAAAACTTACATTTTAAATATAAACATTAAAAATATAGTAGGATTAATTTTTATTATTTTTCTGTGAAGTATAACTTTTAAATGAATAGTGAAGCATGAAAAATTTTAGTTCAACACTCCTTTTTCATAAAATTTACTTATAACGATAAATAATATTTTAAATAAGTTTTGAAGATTAATTAGATAATATTTTTATCAATTAATCCATTTTATGTCATTGTAATCAAATTTCAATTTGAAATTGACTATAAAAACCTAGCAATCTTTTTTATGTTTTTAAATTAAAACATGTATTGTCGTTTAGTCTATGGGATAAAATTTAAATTAATTTATACCACTTATGTTATTTGAATTGTAAAAATAGTTTTAAGAATTTTAATGGACAAAATATATAATTTATAATAATGGAAACATATTTTTTTATCAAAAATATTAGGGAAAATAATTACAATTAAGTATAATTATTAAGGCTAAATTAAGCTTTATAAGGGAATAAACCATAATATTAAGGGAAACATTGACCTATAAACATGTCCAAACAAAATTTTATGTCTATATTTCCATAAATAATCCTATAAGGTTACATAATTATTCATTTTAATACATTTTGAATAAGTAATACTAAGGGAAAACACAATTCATTTCAAAATTACCAAGTGTATCTTTTCCCTCCTCTATAAAACTCCTCTTATCCTCCCAATTCCGTGCACCTCTTAAGAAAAATTGGATCAAAAAATATATAACAAAATATAATCTAAAAATACATCCAATAATTCTATATTCCTTACTTTGGGAAAGATTCAATTCAAGGATTCCCTTTGTTTCAAACCAAAAGGAGTTACCTGAGTAAGAGGTAACATCTTTCCTTAAGATCTTTAGTTTTATTTCTATTATCCACCCCGTAAATTCTTATTATTATATGATTATATAAAAAATATTATATTTTTATACTAATATAATTTTATGTTAATTTTTACACCTAATCTTACACATACTCCAATTTAATTAATAACGAACATAATGTTTATGTGAACAGTTAACTACTACCTCACAAAATGATGATTGTTTGTTCTTCCTTTATCACCTCTCATGGTGGTCATTACGAAGGAAACCATATTTATATATGTTAAATATTATATTTATAATGTATTTAAAATTATTTTATTATTTTATAACATATATATTAATGCACTCCATTTTGTGGTAATATGATTACATCATTTGTGGAAGAGTAGACTACTACTGCCTAAAAGTGATGTGATTTATTAACACGGGACATGAAACATATAAAAGATTCTTTTAATTAAAATGTTGTGAAATATGAAGAATATATATAATATTAAGGTAATAATTACCTCCCTGGAAATATAATATCTATAATTTTCATTATTACCCATTCACACACTTAAAAAGTGATGAAGTTGTCTGTGGATGTGTGGACTTGTGCCTCCTCGATGTTATGTGATTCAATTTACATCAAAATAATTATATATATAATTACATATGATTAAAAATTATGTTATTTAAGATATAATGATAATTTGAGAAATATATAATACAAATTACTGTCTTTCAATAATGATCATTGAAAAATGAGAACATTACTCATTCATACGTACAACCTACCATCTCCATGATTATAACGTTGACTTATTTTTCATAACCATATTTAATTATTGGTTTTAAAGATATAATTGATATATAAATATTATAATTATTACTCGGTTATTTTTCTATATATTATGACATCATGATCTATATAGTAGGAACCTTAAATAACAAGTTAAAACATACTTGAGAAAACTACGCAATTAACACATGAAATAGTGAAAATAATAAAAAATTACTAACAAACGGGTAATAAGATATTATAACAAGATTATATATGATATTAAAAACAATATTATGGTTCTATTATAATTTAGTATCATATATTAAGAAACTATAATATAGAATAAATACCAAACAATAAAAGGAAGGTTACGGTAAGGGTTTTCATCTAACTTTTTACATATGAGATAAATGTCACATTCACCACATAATTCCTTATATCGTGTATCAACTACCTATTTTGATAAATTATATCATAAATCCATTTTTATTAATGTTATTTAAATGTTTGATTTTTTTATTCCTAGATTAGAATTATGACATTAAATATTTCAAAGTGGTATGGGACACTTTGGAATGATCAAATATTGTTTTTCTCAAGAATAATATTAATGATCATTAAATAGTATTTCCATTCAAAGAATTTATAAGCCAATTGTTCAATGAAACGTTTAATTTTATTGTCCTCTATTTATTCAAGACCATTTTCATTTATTAGTTCCATTTTTATACTCTTTAGTACATAATATTCCTTAGAAATATTTTTTAAGCAAACCCAACTTTATTTCTCTCTTTCAGTAGAGAACTTTTTTTCTTCAAAAAACCCAATTTTATAGAAGTGATTTCAGAAAAGTTTTCAGCATTAAAAAATTATTTAGTAATTATATTTTTACCTTTTTTTCTAATTTATTCAAAGTAATATTTTTTCTGTTTCTAGAAAAGGCATTTCTCTAACCTTTTTACCAAAAAAATGGAATGATTTTTTATCTAATACGGTAAATACTGATTTACTCTCTATTATTTCATTGAATCTTAATTTCCATGTTTAAAAGGTCTACATTTCATGGAAATTTTTCAAAAATTTATTTAAAACAAATTTTTTTCCAAAAAAATCAAAGAAAGGGATATTTTCCTCATGAATTTTTTTAATTGACCTTTCTATAATATTTCAATTCACCAACAGAAAAACCCCATTATTTTACTCTAATTGGTTTGATTTTTTTATTGATACTATCATTAATATTTTTTTGGATTTTTTATGACGGATTTAGCCAAGTATATTATTTACATTCAATTCCTTGATTCTTTTTAGTCTCTTTGAAATATTCAATTTCCTTTGATTATTTAACATTAAATTTCCCATAAATATACATATAATTTTTCATGGATATGATTATTTCCTAAACTACATACCATTTTTCATATACTATTTACTTTGGAAGATATTTTATTATTTTGGGAAATTTTGATAAATCTATATACATTATTCAATAGAGATATTTTATAAGGAATATCAGTAATTTGATATGAATAATATTTTGGATAGATAAGCCACAAGATGGGTATAATTTAATGTAATCCCTATGGGATGTTAAATGGTTAATAAAATTCCCTTGATCAAATCATTTGTATCATGGTAGGAATTAGGTTGTAAAATCCCTTCCCATTTGTAACCAGTAGGATATAAACTATCGTGTGAAAGGTCTTGAAAGAGAGTTAAGGTTGCAAAAACCAAATTGGTATGTAACCAGTATGTTTTACACCATATTTTAAAAATTATTGATGATTATGGCTCCATGTACCAAGGAAACATAGATTCTGATAATTAATACTTTTCTGTATTGGGAACTAAATTATTATAATTATCCATGAGATTTTACATCTAAAAATCTTTGGATAGATTAAATTATCTATTTTTTAATTGGAAAGTGTTTTGATTTCTTACCTTACCATATTGATATTTCCTAATCTAGTTGTTTAAATGGAGTTTGTTTGTAATTTTTTCCTTTCCATATTTTTATACACTTCTATATTGGTTTATTGATTATGTGGAATGTAAGTTCATCTTTTTACCATGTCATAATAATTATTCTCATTGATTTATTATTACTTATTCTATACTTTCTCCTTACTGGGCATTTGAGCTCACCCATATTTTTTTTCAATTTCCCAATAACTCAATAAGTATAATTTTAATGTTATGTGAAGATATAATCTATAGAATAAAGTTATCCTTGAATTTATTTAGAAGGATATATGTTTTAATTAGTATATTAATTTGTAATACAAGACTCATGTATGTATCTGGTTTGCCATGACTACTAAACTCTACAGTTCTTTAGGATTTGATTCCTTATAACCATGATAAAGTAATAGTAATAGACATCAGCTCTAGGATATCTACGTTTGGGTCATTATATATTTTATAAATTAAACATTACTCACATCCCTGGAAACTAGATTTAGGAAGACATAGGTTAGATAACATATCTCTAAGGTAGAATTTGAGGATAAGTGAAGAAGAAACCAAAAGATTTTGGTAAAGTATAGATTATATGGGTTTTCTTATAATGCATCCAAATTTGGATAATATTAGTGGATTTAGTTCTAGAACATATGTACCTAAGTGTAAAAACTCTGAAAAGGTGTATCCAAAATGACTTGGCGTAACTTGTTACACAACAATGGTCCTTACATTCCACCTAGTTGGACACTCTCAATAGATATTCTTAGTATAATTCATATTTTATATAAGAACAACTAAAAAGGGTTTAGATAATGAATGACCATGGCTAAACCAAATGTGTTTTTATTCAATATAAGATGTAATGATTTGGAAATCATATAAAAGATATTATGGATAAACCCTAGACTAAGGAAGGAATTATGTGGAAATAAATTGATGAAGTATATTTGAGATAAGGTTGTATTAGAAAATGTATGATATTTAATGATTAAATTTCAAGGATTTCAATCATATTAATTTTTTATAATATAATAATAAGGTTTTAGAAAATAGGAAGCTATATTCTGGGTGACAACTAATCAAGTCTTGGAAGGTTTGCGAACATTAACCAATGATTAAAGGAAGATAAGTGTTTAATGCCAACCACTAACCTACGCATTGTCCTGGTTAAAATGTCATTGTTTTTAGATAAAAATTTTGAGAAATAAATATCAATGTTGAAATTGTAGAGTAAATTTTTAGGTTTAGAGATTAATGTATTGACCATGTTGACTTTGGAGAATAGTTACAGATAAATAGTTAATTTTTACACTCTTTTATTGATTTTTAAGATCCTTAAATGATTAATTTTATTGTTTTGGGCATTAAATATAATTTTTGTATATCAATTACTTGAATTATGTTATGAATTAGAAGTTGATAAAAGAATAACCAAGTAGTGAAAAACAATTATAGAAACATATCATGTATGTAAATTTCCTTATATCCTTATGCAGAAAAGAAAAGTATCAACATAAGGAAAATTATATTAAAAACAATGTTGTACTAATTTTTTAATTTTTGTTGAATCTATGGTCTTCTAAATCATCACAGAATAATGCATTTTTTGCCCTAAAATTTCTATTAATCATTCACTTGTGGGTCATTTAGGACCCCAATAACTCCCTATAAATATACATTCTTTTCCTCTAAGAATGTATCTCTACTTGAAACTAATTTTCTCTTGTATAGAGACCTAGTTACATGTTAGTCCTTATAACCTTTGTAATACCCATTATCTCTTTTCAAGAGGATGTTTTACAAACCCTTCTCATTATGTAGGATTTCAACATATAAAATATCATAAAAATATATTACCATGATTGAGATTAAATTTTTAGGACACAATTTGATTAAGGTGGGGATAATTTAACACCTCCAAAATCTAACGTATGAACATTATATAGGATAATGTGTATGACACATGAAACCAAGTATATCAGGGAATATAATATCCCAATAATTTATAATATATTTAAAATTCTAACAAAAACCAATATAATTTAAATATTTCAATTCACATGATACTAAGTTAGCATGATACATACAATAATAATAAGTTTATTCAAAGTCTTATGTTACACACAAGACTGAGTTTTACCAAACAATAATATATTACAAATATATTATTATTTAATATAATAAGATATAACAAAGCCATTAAATTAGTAGATACAAATAGTATTAACTAAATTATGAAAATATATGCCTTAAACAAATATAATATGAATTAATTACTTATAAATTATATTTAAATGAAAATATGGTCCAATTAAAAATAAAGGGGATATTTTATAGAAAACTATCTTTATGCTCACAAATCTATTTTTACCTAATATATTAAATTAGTTAAAATTATAGAGTGATGTTAATATAATATATATATATACATATATTATATACTATAAAATATTTTTTTATATTCATCCAATATATTTGATAAGAATAAGATAAGATTATACTCAATTTTACATATAAAAACTTGTATTTTTATTAAGGCATTTTTACTAGCTTTTAATGGGGAACATATTTTAAATTCAATTTTTGTAACTTTTATAGGCTATATATGTCAAAATAAACTTAATATTTTAAATATAAACATAGAAATTTTGTTAGGGTGAATTTTTGGTGTTTTTCTATGATGTTTTATTTTTTTAACGAATAAAGAAAAATACTGAATTTTAGTTCAAAGATTATTTTTCATCTAATTTTTTTATACTCTTAAATAATTTTTTAAATTGTTTATAAAGTTTAATTAGATAATATTTTTATAAATTAATCAAAGTTAGTTCATTTGAATAAATTTTACTTTGAAATTAATTAAAAAAATAGGAAACTTATGGATATTTCTACATTAAAAACCCACATTTTCATCCTGTGTGAAGGATTAAATGTAAATAAATTTATGCCAATTATGACGTTGTAAATAGGTAAAATGGATTCCATATTTAAAATTAGAAAAATATATAATATATACTAATTTCAACTTAGTTTCTAATTAATAATAGTATTTAAATTAATTAAAATTAATTACAATTATTAAGGGAAAATTAAGATTAATAAGGTGCTAAACATTAATATTAAGGGAACAACTGACCTATAAGGATTTCAAAAACCTATTGTATAGAAAACTGTCATCCCCTAAACCTCTATGGTTCTATAATGATCCATATTAATGTTTTGAAATTAGCAATACTTGGGGAACACATATTGTTTTTGAAAATACATAGTATTTCCCTAACCTCTAATATAAAAAGGCCTCATCTAATCTCACCTCCTCACACTACTAAAGCCACTTTTTATCAACCTATATTAACCAGAAATAATCCTAAACATCCCTTAACTCATCCTAGGGTCCTAAACTTGGGCCGAAAGCAATCCAAGGAATCCCTTTTCTTGAAACCAAGAGTTGTTACCCGATTAATATGTAACATCATTCATTATGATCTTTATTTTTATTTCCATAATCCAACCCTGTAAGAAAATGGATCTTCATTTCAGGTATGTTTTTCCTTTTCTGGTCATTTTTTAGGAAATGAGGAAAATCAGGAAATTTTGGAAGTACACGTCGTGTACTTTGATGCAGCACCAGGTCGTGTGTTGGTCGTGTCTCGGCCACACACACGGTGTGTAGGGGTGATGTGGAGGCCACATAAAGTAGAGTATGGAATGTACAACTACACGTCGTGTTCCCCAGAAGTACACGCCATGTACTTTTTTTCATCAAACAGAATAAGGTCGTGCCTGACAGACAGAACTCGCTTCTTCTCAAGTTTCTTCGACTGAGAGCGCCCGTACGGCAGTGAAAACTCTCCAAGTCCACAACTGTTCTCCGAATCGACCGATGTCGATTTTGTTGGGACCGCAGTGGTAATCTCTTCCTTCTCATAGGGCTTTACTTTCCAATTCCTCCTCTTTCTCAAGTTATCATGGGTTTAACATTTTGTGTGTTTTCATAGATCTATGTCGTTATAAGGAGAATGAAGCCTCGTGGATCTAGTATATTGATATCTTAGCATCTAGGTATGTGTTTTGTGCCTTACCATTAGAAGACTTTGAGTTTTATGTGCAAATTCCACAAATACCCGTGAATGGGGTATTGCGTGTTTACTGTTTTTCCATATTGTTTCCCTTCTATGCTTGCATGCTTGGGTAGAGGTAATTTGTCCAAGTCTGTGGATAATTTTTTTGCTTGGATGTTTTTCCAATTCCTTGTTCTGGTTACAACCTTTGGGTCTTGTTAGCCTTTGGCCGTTATACCTATTTTCCATGCCTTGTGATCATAGGATGGAATGATATTCTGGACATACTAGTTATGTTGTATACTGGTTAGCCAAGTAGCTCTATAGGTGTACTTTGTCCTTATAGCATTATTATGCACTGACTGGCACGAGACCGTGAGAACCGGGTGCTATAGACTATAAGGGATAGATCGAGTGAGATTCCTAGAGTGTCGTGGATATTATAGACTACGGGAGGGTAGACAGAGTGAGGTTCCTCAAAAAGTCTTGGACATTATAGACTACAGGGGATAGACCGGGTGAGATTCCTAGAGAGTCTTGGATATTATAGACTATGGGAGGGTAGACCAAGTGAGATTCCTTAGAGAGTCTTTACTTTTTTTGAGTTTATTTAACCCCATTCCATGCCAGAGAAGGAATTTACTGAGCGAGCTTCCTTAGAGAGTCTGTGATAGACCTGATACTATAAGAGGTATTGACCGAGCGAGCTTCCTCAAGGAGTTTCTAGACCATTAGGCTATAAAAGTATTAGAATGCATGATCTTCCTTAGAGGGCCCCTGACTACCCTATAATATTATGGGAATTGACCGAGCGAGCTTCCCCAGAGAGTCTTATAATTTCATATGACCAAACCAGAGGGGTTAGGCTGAGTGAACTTCCCAGAGGGTTGTGGGTACATCTTGGATAGGACCAGAGGGGGTTCGCTGCGAGTACTTCCCAGAGGGGTTCCTATTGTGGTTAGCTATTTTCTTCTCTGCTGCTTGTTGTACTATGGATTGATTACCATTGTATATCATCCTGTTACTTCTTACTGTTTACTGCATGTTGCTTACTGTATTGTTTACTGCATACTGTACTATTACCTGCCATATACTCACTGACTGTAAGGCACAAATCTTCGGGTGGTTGCCTACTAGGATTAGTCTCACACAAGGTTTGGGTCATGTTTTTGGGCCCAAACAGACTATGTTGTTGTAGGTATAGAAAAGGGAAAGCGCCCTTCGACTTCTGGTACTTGATTTCTTTGGTGTAGGAGACCATGGGATTAAGTTGAGTCTTGTGATACTGTGGAGTTGCTTATTTGTCTTTCTTTTGTACTTTGATTTAGTTTTGTATTCATCATTGTGACTTGTTTGGTTGCTTTTCTGGACATATGTATCGTGCATAATTTCATATATACATGTGTGCTTAAGTTGTTTATTGTTTTAGTCTTCCGCTGTTTATTATTGTTGGATATTTACTGCTTCCTCTATTTTCTGTTTTGTTTTCTTCCACTGTGTACTCTACCAATGAAGGCATAGTTTCCCCACTATCACACCCAAAGCCCTCACTGCTAGTCAGTAGCCTCTGGCGTTTGGGGAAATGCGCTTGAGGCCATATGACCAACTGGGTAAGGGGCGCCTCTAGGTGGATTCTGGAACCAGGACATTACAAAGTGGTATCAGAGGTTGTTATTTTCTCTTGATTTACTGTTAGGAGCCTTTATCCATGGATAGGATGGATTTAATACATGGTAATAAGTTGTGCCCGGGAGTAGCTAACTCGTGTACAGGGAAAAGCCAATCTACCTCATTTATTGTAGTTTTCTGGTCATGAGATTTTACGGTTGATATGATTTCACCGAGAGTGATTCCAATGCCTTGTGTTATTATTGTTGCTGCTATTGCAGTTCCATTTATGTCACAACCCGATGAGATTAGTGTATTCCATATCATGCATCATATAGGCACTGTTAGAAATCACATGTCATGCATTTTTTCCATGCCATCTTGGGTGAATTAGAGAGTTCATGCTGTTGTGATAGACGTTGTATAGATTATGCATGATGTTTTGATAGATGCTATGATAGAATCCATGTAGTGTGTTAGATAAATTGTTTGTATTGTACCTTTACTTAAATGGATGACAAATTTTGATTCTTGAGGTGTTATGGGCCCTCATGAATCATATTTTGTTGGATTATTCACTTTTTTCTACTGTATTTGATATGTAGGAGATTCCAAGCATTGATTCGCGGGGAGTATGGCCCCCCATATATCGGAATTTGGCACCTCCGTGCTTCCTTTTCAGTGTTTTCTGGGTTTCGGTGCAGTTTTTGAGCTACTTCCCGGAAAACCCTAGAATACACATCGTGTACTTGACTACACGCCGTGTAGTTTTCGACCATGTCACTGACTATGTGAGCAGAAACATGGGGTGGTGAAAAAGTTTTCGGAAACACACCGTGTACTGTAGTTGCACGCCGTGTAATAGTGAGAAGTGTACCCAGTCATGTCACTAACTACATTGGTCGAGGATGCTCGCGTAGTACATGCCGTTTCGGGAATGAACATGCCATGTAGCCTCGCTCTAGATACCCAGACATGTCATGAACAACACGAGGCAGAGTTATCTCTCATATACACACCGTGTTTGTTTGGAACATGCCGTGTAAGGGTTATCCATGTAGTCGGTCGTGTAACTAACAACACAGGTCACCAAAACCTTTTCTAGTACATGTCGTGCCCTTAGTGAACACTCCATGTAGTCTAGGGATAAAAGGACTATGTGGGTTTTCCATGTAAAGAGACTCGGGTTATGGAATAGAGATCAAGTACACACCATGTGTGGGGACAACACGCCGTGTAGTCTGGGGTGTTATATGACCAGCTGTGGCTGGAGTACACACCCATGTGTTTGGATTAAAGGGACACGCCATGTAGTTTTATACACATCATGTACTAGTGTTTTGTAGAACTTGTTGTTATTTTCTCCTATTCCCATATTGTATTCTTATGTTCTCAGTTTTTTATAATACTGTTCTAAGGTGTTCTTTTGATCTTTCAGAGCTATGCCTCCGAGACGTCCTTCGGTTGTACGTCATCTGCCAGATGGTGATCAGACACTGGATATGGCTGATTAGGGATCTCTTTCAGATCCTCTTATAGATCCTCCTACATATCCTTCTACTTTTCCAGCCATGGAACTAGCAGTTATACCCATTGACGATGGCGACACGCAGTTCAGGGAGGACATCATGAGGATGATGCATACCTTTCAGGAAGCATCGCCTCCTTCCCCGTCGATGGCTAATTTTACACGGGTTTTTTAGTAGTAGTATCCTCCTATATTCTCAGGGTATAGAGGACCTCAGGCTGTAGAGTCATGGTTAGATGCCCCACTGACGATCTTCGAGCATCTGGAGATACCTCTAGAGAAAAGGGTAAAGCTGGCTACTTATATTCTCTGAGACACCACCAAGAGGTGGTGGGAGGTGATCTTATAGTTAGGATGCCATCGGAGTATGACTTGGGATGATTTCCAGCACATCTTCTACGATTAATTCTACCCAGAGACCTTGGGGGCCAACGGAGCTTGGGATTTTATGAGTCTCGAGTAGGGTACTCTTTCTATTATAGAGTACTGCTCACGCTTTACCAAGCTGCAGCACTTCACGCTGATTCTAGCAGGTGATGAGTTCTCCCTTGCTAGGAAGTTCGATGATAGCCTCAGGCAAGAGATCTGTTCCCAGTTGAATATCTTCAGGTTGACTTCGATATCATCTATCGTCAACCAGGCGCTTGTGACTGAGCACAATCTGAGAGATTTTGGAGTAGTGAGCCAGGGCGGTTCGACATCCAGAGTTAGTGCTCCTCCTACAGATAGCAGGAAGCGTTTTAGGTAGTCTTCTCAAGGAGATAAGGGAAGGAAGAATGCATATTCATGCAGCCAGTTATTATGATACTATTATGGTAGGAGTGGGCATACTGGGCCTTAGTTCCAGAGAGACCCGATGGAGTGCCGATATTGCGGCAAGATGGGCCATCTTCATAATTTTTGTCAGATCTTCTCTCTTACAGCTGGTGGTAGGTGTTCTTCTATGACCACGCGTTTAGGAGATATATCACCAGTGTCTCACCAATCTGGGAACTGGAATTCTTCCAGCCATTCGGGTCGAGGTAGAGGTCACGGTCGTGGTGGTCAGTCACCAGGTTATCAGCGACAGTAGAGTGGATCAACTCAGAGTGGTCAGCCTGGGGCGCAGGGCTGCAGTAGAGACCATACTTTCACCGTGTAGCAGACCCGTTAGGATCAGGATCCCATCCCTTCTATAGTTCGAGTTATGATCTTAGTATCCTCAGTTTTATTTTTATCCCTTTTCGATACGGGTTCTTCGCATAGTTTTATCTCTATTTTAGTTGTGGAGAGCCTTGGGCTTTGTATCTTTTCATCTGCTGACATGTTGACTCTTGATACACCATTGGGAATGAGGACATCTAGTGTAAGTCAGTGCAGAGAGTGCCCTCTTGAGGTTTCAGGGTGTCACTTCTTATGGGACCTCTATGTCCTAGAGATAACAGGCTATGATATCATTCTCGGTATGGACTGTTTAGTTCTCTTCCAGGCATTCGTAGACTGTTATCTCCACATGGTGAGTTTTATATCACCATAGGGCGTATCTTTTCTTCACAGAGGTGAGTGGTATGTCTAGGAGGGTAGAGCTAGACTAGGGAATCATGGGCTTGGAGGAGTTACAACCTAGATTTCCAGTCTTTATCTGGATGACCAGGGGACTTCACCATTAGACTTTCCTCTCGTGGTGGATCATTTTAGGGATGTCTTTTTAGAGGACTTTTCAGGTTTCCCTTTGGAGTTTCAGGTAGAATTATCGATTGATCTTGTGCCCGGGGCAGCACCGGTGTCCATTACTCCTTATAGGATGGCTCCACCTGAGTTGCAAGAACTCAAGAAGCAGTTGGAGGAGTATCAAGAAAAGGGTTTCATCCGACCCAGTACATCTCCTTGGGGTTCTCTTGCCTTTTTTTCGAAGAAGGCAGATGTCTCCCTTAGGCTTCACGTGGATTATCGGAAGCTGAACCAGTTTACGTTCAAGAACCGATATCCCTTACCGAGGATTGATGACCTCTTTGATCAGCTTCAAGGAGGTTGGGTGTTCTTGAAGAACGATTTGAGGTCCGATTATCATCATTTTCACGTTAGACCATCGGATATACCTCTTACAGCCTTCAAGAGTTGGTATGATCTATACGAGTGTACTTTCATGCCATTCGGTCTCACAAATGCGCCAGCAGTTTTTATGGAACTGATGAACCGAGTGTTCCATCCATACATGGACTCCTTCGTGGTAGTTTTCGTCGACGAAATCTTGGTGTACTCTCACACTCGACACTACCATGCTACCCATCTTCAGATCATTCGGAGTACACTAAGAGAGCATCAGTTATATTCTAAGCTCTCAAAATTCCACTTTTTGATGGATCAGATTCACTTCTTGGGTAATGTTATCTTAGAGACAGGAGTATCGGTAGGCCCAGAGAATGTGAGAGCTGTAGTTTCCTGGGAGAAGTCGAAGATTTTCATTGAGGTGAGGAGTTTACTAGGGATGGCTGGATACTACAGGCATTTCATACATGAATTTTCACACCTTGCAGCACCGTTGACAGGTTTGACTAAGAAGGGTGCGAAATTATTATGGTCAGATTTCTGTGAGTCAGTCTTTCATGATCTGAAAGGGAGATTGATGACAGCACTGATACTGGTCTTTCTAGATCCAGGTAAGAGCTATACAGTCTATTGTGATGCTTCAGGTGTCGGATTGGTAGATGTGCTTATGCAGGGAGATGGAGTCATTGCGTACGGGTCTCACTAGTTGAGGGCGCACGAGAGGAACAACCCAACACACGATCTGGAGTTAGTAGTTGTTGTTCATGCCTTACGTTGTTGGATACATTATCTTCTGGGAGAGCACTTTTTGGTTTTCACCAACCACAAGAGTCTCAAGTATATCTTCACTCAGCATGATACGAATCTGAGACAGCATATGTGGGTCGAGTATCTTCAGTCCTTCAACTTTGAGATTGCCTATACGCTGGGAAAGGGAAACGTAGTGGCTGATGCGTTGAGTAAGAGAACTCAGATTCAGCCAGTTCAAGAGGCTAGCAGTGAGTGGCATCTTATGGCTCTATTCTCTGAGATGCACATGGAGTTTCACTACAGACAAGGATAAACTTTTCTTTCTTCTATAGTTGTTACCTCAAATCTTCTTTATCGGGTACGGATGAGGCAGCTATCAGACTCAGAAGGACTAGTCCTGGGGGAGAGTGTGTCAGGAGAGGATCCTCTTCCCGGATGGATAGTGGGAGAGGGTGAGATCTTGAATTTCCAAGGATGTGTATGGGTTCCAGTAGACATATTCAAGGAACTGTTGTGTATTTTCATTCTTCTGATTGGGCAGTTCATCCTGGTGTCACCAAGATGTATCCTGATCTACACCGCCAGTACTGGTGGCTAGGTATGAAAAGATATGTTTTTGGGTTCATCATGATATTTTTTACTTATCAACAGGTGAAAGTGGAGAATTATAGACCATTAGGGCTTTTACAGTAGTTACCCATCCCCAGGTGTAAGTGGAACGATGTCGCGATGGACTTCAGGACCGGGTTACCGAGGTCACCTCGAGGGAGTGATGTTGTTTGGGTTGTCATCGACAGGATTAGGAAGGTTGGTCACTTCTTGCTGATCAAGGAGACCTTCATTGTCGATGAGCTGGGACGGTTGTACATCCGAGAGATTTTACATCTGCATGGAGTTCCACACTCTATTGTATCAGACATGGATGTGCGCTTTACTTCTTGGTTCTAGCAGGGGCTTCAAAAGGTTTTGGGTACATAGGTACTTTTGAGTACAGTATACCATCCCCAAACAGATGGCCAGTCTGAGTGTACAATTCAGGTTCTTGAGGATATTATCCAAGCATTCATTCTATACTTTGGAGGTTCTTGGGAGAAGAATATCCCTCTTTTGGAGATTGCCTATAACAACAGTTTTCAGGCGACTATTTAGATGGCACCTTATGAGGCTTTGTATGGTAGGCCATGTTGATCACCTTTGTGCTGGCTGGAGGTAGGATATGTAGCTTTTCTAGGACCTCATCTTGTTCAGGAGAACTTGGAGCATATTTAGTTGATTTGGAAGAGGATTACTTCAACATAGTCTTGACATATGTCTTATGATGATCAGCGGAGACGACCTCTGGAGTTCGAGATCGGGGATCAGTTTTTCCTGTGTGTCGCATCGTGGTTGGGACACAAGAGAATTCGGAGACAGGGTAAGCATTCACCGTGGTACATCGGTCCGTTTGAGGTGTTGTAGGGAGTTGGTCCGGTTTCCTATCGGTTTCAGTTACCTTAGAGGTATCGGGCTATGCACGACGTCTTCCACGTCTCTCAGCTCCGACGATACTTTTCAGACCTGTCTCATGTCTTTAAACCAGAGGAGGTTAAGATTGAAGTGGATGTGTCATTTGAGGAGCATCCTATCTGGATTTTCGATCGTAGTAAGAAGGTTCTCTTTGACCGGTCTGTTCCTCTGGTATGGGTTCTATGACAGCACGGGTGAGTACATGACAAGACTTGGGAGAGGGAGGCCGATGTACGATCGTAGTGGCTAGAGATGTTCGGAGTTTCTTATTATACGCCTCTCTAGGGAAATTTGGGGACGAATTTCATTAATGGGGGAAGTTTTTAAGAAACCGGATCTTCGTTTCAGGAATATTTTTCCTTTTATGGTTGTTTTTAAAGAAAAGAGGAATGTCTGGAAATTTTCAAAGTACACGCTGTGTACTTTGATGCAGCACCAAGCTGTGTGCTGGCCGTGTCCCTGCCACACACACAGTGTTTAGGGGCGATGTGGAGGCCTCTTAAAGCAGATTACAGAAAGATAAATTACACGTTTTGTTCCCTATAAGTACACACCGTGTACTTTCTTTTTTTCATTAGACCGACTGGGGTCACGCCTAACGGACAGAACTCACTTCTTCTCCAGGTTCTTCAACCGAGAGTGCATGTACGGCTGCAAACACTCTCTGAGTCCCCAAGCCTCCGTCTGTTCTCCAAATCGATCGTCATCAATTGTGTTGGGACTGCAACGGTAAGCTCTTCCTTCTCCTAGGGATTTGTTTTCCAATTCCTCCTCTTTCTCAAGTTATCGTGGGTTGAACGTTTTGTGCTTTTCATAGATCTACATCATTATAAGGAAAATCAAGCCTCTTGGATCTATTATATTGATCTCCTAGCATCTAGGTAGGCGTTTTTTTCCTTACCTTTAGAAGTCTTTGAGTTTTATGTGCAAATTCCACCAATACCCGTGAATGGGGTATTGCGTGTTTACAGTTTTTCCCTATTGTTTTCCTGCCATGCTTGCATGCTTGTGTAGAGTAAATTTGATCATGTTTGTGGATAATTATTGTGCTTGGATGTTTTACACATGCCTTGTTCTTGTTACAACCTTTGGGTCTTGTTATCCTTTGGTCGTTATACCCGTTTTCCATTCCTAGTGACCGTAGGATGGAATGATATTCTGGACATGCTTGTTATGTTGTAGACTGGTTAGCCAAGTAGATTTATAGGTGTAATTTGGCTTTATAGCATTATTATGAACTGACTGGCATGTGACCGTGAGAACCTGGTGCAATAGACTATAAGTGATAGACTGAGTGAGCTTCCTAGAGAGTCATGGATATTATAGACTACAGGAGGGTAGACCGAGTGAGCTTCCTCAGAAAGTCATGGACATTATAACCAATAGGGTATAGACCGAGTGAGATTCCTAGAGAGTCTTGGATATTATAGACTACAAGAGGGTACACAGTGTAAGATTCCTCAGAGATTCTTTACTTTGTTTGAATTTCTTTAAAACCTTTCCAGGCTAAAGAGGGAATTGACTGAGCGATCTTTCTTAGTGAGTCTGTGATAGACCTGAGACTATAGGGGGCATTGACCGAGAGAGCATCCTTAGAGAGTTTCTAGAACATGGGGCTATAAGAGGGTTAGATGGTGTGATCTTCCTCAGAGATTCCCTAACTACCCTAGAATATAAGGTGAATTGACCGAGTGAGCTTCCCCAGAGAGTCTTATAATTTCATATGACCAAACCAGAGGGGTTAGGCTGAGTACACTACCTATAGGGTTGTGGGTACATCTTGGATCATACCAGAGGGGGTTGGCTGCGAGTACTTCCCAGAGGGGTTCCTGTTGTGGTAAGTTGTTTGCTTCTATAGTGATTTTTGTTCTGTGGATTGATTATCATTGTATATCATCCTGTTACTGCTTACTGTTTACTGCCTGTTGTTTAGTGTATTGTTTACTGCTTACTATACTATTACCTGCCATATACTCACTGACTGTAAGGAACAGATCTTCGGGTGGTTTCCTACTGGGATTAGTCTAACACCATGTTTGGGTCATGTTTTTGGGCCCAAACAGACTATGTTGTTACAGATATAGACAAGGTCAATCACCCTTTGACTTCTGGTACTTGATTGCTTTGGAGCAGGAGAGCATGGGACCAAGCCAAGGCTTGCGATGATGAGGAGTTTCTTATTTGTCTTTCTTTTGTACTTTGGTTTAGTTTTGTATTCATCATTGTGACTTGTTTGGCTTCCTTCCTAGACATATGTATCATGCATCATTTCATATATATATATATCTGTGTGTGTGTGTGTGTGTGTTCTCCAGTTGTTTATTGTTTTAGTCTTCCACTGTTTATTGTTGTCGGATATTTACTTCTTCCTCTATTGTCTGTTTTGTTTACTTCTGGTGTGTACTCATCCAATGAGGGCATAGTTTCCCCACTATCATGACCAAGGCCCTCGCTGCTAGTCGGTATCCTCTAGTGTTTCGGGAAATGCACTTGAGGCCATGTGACCAACTGGGTACTGGGTGCCTCTGGGTGGCTTTCGGAACCGGGATGTTACACCCCCCCCCCAAATCATCTTATTACATGATTATATAAAAAACCAATATCATAAATATAATAGGATGTTTTTATTTTAAGGATTCGACCTACACTTACACACAATCTCATCTAATGGGTAACAAACATAACGTCTATGTAAACGGAAAAGTACCACCCAATGAAATGATGATTGTTTATTCTTACATTACCACCTATCACGGTGGTAATTATGATGCAATATACATTTATATATGTTAAATATTATATTTATAATTACTTTATACTTAATTATTTATTTAATAAAACATATATTTATAAACTCAATTTTTGGGAATCAGATAACATTGTTTGTGGAAATGTGGACTACCACTTCCTGAAATCGATGGGATTCATACACATGATCCATGGAACTTATAAAGGGTGATATTAATCAAAAAATGTGGCATATAAAAAGTATATAATATATTTATGAAATTATTACCATTCTGTAAATATAATATGTATCATTTTCTTTATGACCCTTTCACACACATAAAAGATGATAACATTATTTGGGGACGTGTGGACTACCACCTCCTCGACATGGTGTGATTACTTTTACATCACAAGAATAATATATAAAATTTATATATGATAATATAATATGTTATTTATTATATAATTATCATTCTGAAAATAAATAATTCTACTTAACATATTTTTATAACAACTGCTGAAAAATGAGAACGTTACTCATCCGTACGTACGGCCTACCATCTCCATGACTGTAACATTAATTTATTTTTCATAAAAATATTAAATTTTTTGTTTTAAAAGTGTAATTTATATAAAAACATGATAAATATTTCGTGTTTATTATTCTAAAGATGATGAAATTGTGGTTTATTTAATAGTAACAACAATAACAAGTCAAAAAATACATGAGAAAATTTGGATATAAATTCCCTAAATAGTGAAAATAATGAATGATTGTTAAGAAAAGGGTAATATGATAATATAAGAAGAATATATATGATATTATAAATTTGATTATGGTTCTACTATACATTATTAAAATATTTTTAAACCACTATATCGAAGTATGGATACCACCCAAAAAAGTATTCTTAAGGTAAGGGATTTTTATCTAACTTTTTACATCTGTGAGATAAATGTCATATTCACCACTTACTTATTTATGTGGTATATCAACTACCCAATTTTATATATTATATCATTAATAATTATATATATATGGTATTTAAATTTACCATATTATGTTATTACTTTATGAGGATTATGATCTAAAATGTTTCAAAGTGGCATGGGACACTTTGGAATGTTTAATGATTATTTTAGTCAAGAATAATTTTAATGATATTTCAATGGTATTTACATTAAAGGAAATTATAAGACTATTTTTTCAATTAAACATTTAATTTTATTCTATTTGGGGGATTCATGACCATTTTCATTTATTAATACCATTTTTACACACTTTAGTGCTCAAAATTATTTAGAATGTGTTTTTAAGAAAAGATTGAATTTTTTCACTCTTTAGTTGGATAATATATTTTCTTTTAAAAAACAATTTTTTAAAATTCTTTCAAAAATGTTTGATTTCTTAAATGATTTAGAACATAAATTTTTACCATTTTTTTCTTTTAACATTTTTTCAAAGGAATCTTTTTATTCTTTATAAACAAGGTATTTTTTAACCATTTTACTCTCCAAATGAAATGTTCTATTAACCTCATATGACATGTACATATTTTCCCACACTAATTTTTTTGAAGTTCTCTTTTCATATTTAAAAGGATTATTTTTAATGAAAATATTTTCAAAAGTTAATTTCAATGAAAATGTTTATCAAATGGTTTTTAAAAGGAAAAGTATATTCTACTCAATAATTGTTTTTAAAGGATCATTTTATAATATTTCAATTAATCAAAAAAACACTTTATTTTACTCCATTATGGATATTTAGTGTCAAAACCATCCTTAATATTACTTTATATGGTGTATGATTGATTTGGACAAGGATTGTATGCACATTCGCTTCCTTAATTCATTTTATTCCCCATGAAATATTAAATTTTATATGATCATTTAACCTTAAATTTCACGTAAATATCCATATCATTTTTCGTTGATATGATTTTTGCATGAACGATAAAAAATTATTCATATGTTTTTTACTATGAAATATATTTGAATATTTTGGGAAATTTTTATAAATATGTATACTTTATTCAATATGGATATTTGTTAAGTCACATTGTTTTTTTGATAAGAGGAATTTTTTGGAAATGTACGATGCAGGTTAGGGTTGTTTAAGGAAACCCTATAGATTGGAGACTAGTTAATGAAATCCCCTTGATGCATTGGTAGGATCATGGGGTGAAATTGTGTTGGAAAGGCCCTTTGAATTTGTAACCAGTATGTTATAAAAATTCTATTGAAAGGTATTTACAATAGATTTAAGGTTGGAAAACCCAAATTGTTTTATAACGAATATTTTTTAAATTGTCTTGTGAAAGGTCTAGATGATAATGGTTTCATGTACCAAGGAAACATGGAATCTAATAATTAAGCTTTTCCTTTATTGATATCTCAGTCATTGTTATAATCCTCGATATTTTGTTTCAATATATATATGGATATATTCTATTCTATGTTTAATTTTTAATGTTACATGTGTTATAGTTTCTCATCAATCCATATTGATATTCCCTTATCTAGTTATTCGAAAGACCTGTGTTTTTATTTATTTACTTTCTATATTTTTTCTTCACTTACTTATCATTTTATTGATTACATGGCTTGTTAGTTTAGTTATTTACCATTTCATAATTATTATTATCATTTATTCATTATTTATTCCACTATAATTTTCCCTTACTGAGCATTTATGATCACCCTTATTTTGTATCCCATCCATAAGAACTCAATAAGTACACTAAGAAAGTTATGAAAAGATATACTTGATGGAAAAAAGTTATACTCAATGTTATTTTCAAAAAAAATTATTGCATTTAGCATATTAATTTGTAATGAATGGCTCATATATGTATCTGGTTAAAAAAGATTACTAAACTCTTCAGTCCTTCATGATTTGTTTCCTTATAATCATGATAATGTAATAGTAGTAGACATCATCTTTGGGTTTTCTAGGGTCAGGTCACTACAATATACCGAGAAGAAAGGATACTAGTTTTACGGGGAAACAAATTATTCTTCCTTTATATCAATATGATCTTATATCGTAGTTAGGATAAGATGATTAGTAAGACAAGATCATAAAATCCAGTGGTATCCAGACCAAAAAATACTGACTATGTGTTATCTTCTACGTTATCATAGAAGTAGTTAAATGCACCTATTTTTTACAGTTCTTGGAATCACACCTTGTAAGTAAACTGTTGACATAATGTAAATTATGATATACTTACTTGCCAAGAATTAAAGTTATGAAAATGGACAAAAAGGAATATTTTCATAGATACCATCTATTTAAATGTTTTACTCGATGAGGAGAGGTTACATGTAGTATAAATTACATTCAGTAGAATCCTAGAAGGGCCTGAAATTAAATCTATGACTCACCAGAAACAATATTTTGATCATTTGGGAGCTTACAAGGTTGGTCAGAAAGTTGTCTCTAATACAAGTGGGAGTTTTGTAATATTGGGATCCTAAATACCAACATAAATATTAATTTTTATTAGCATATCATTTTTATATTTAGATATACATGATACATAATTACTATTATTGTCTAAATATTTCTGCATCCAATATTTACTGGTAATTTCCCTAGATTAACTATTGTATAAAAAGGTTATAGTAGATCACATGATATAATGAGAACATCAATATAATTTGAAATTAATCATAAATATATGTCTATGGTCTATATACATCTTACTGAATGAAAATTGTAGATGTTTTACTATCAGCTGTTGGGGGCCCATATTCATTAGGACTTCTTCACATGAATTTTTCACATGGTGATCTATAGTAGTTAGATCATATAGAAAAACTAGAAAAAAGTAACACCAAATGTGATTAGTTTCACTAGATGTTCTTATCTACGGTAATCTGTAATTGTCCCTAGAATTTATATCATTTCCTTTGTGTGTCATTTGATCATGTACATTGATTTAAGTAAAAAATCAAGATAATGAAATCATGGTGAGGTTACTTGTTTTGGGTGTATCTTTTGTGGTTTGGCATTGGTTGAATAGTCAAGAAATAAGTTGTATCTTCTAGGTTAAAGAAGTAATATAACTTATGACCAGTTGATTATGATGGTAGTACCTTCATTACTCCATTTCCATGGTAGTAAAGGGTATGTATGTCCAGCTAGATCAACAAATAATAAAGTCATAAAAGGGAGATGACATGGGTGTGCATTCTTCTTTATGACATATTAAAGAAAATCATAATATATTACATAGTTCATGTTTGTAGGATGGTTTTCATTTATATGATATCTCTTATCTCTTTTGGGGCCATGATTGGTTTCTTGGTCAAACTCTTGGTATGTGCATAATAATTCAATACTATTGAGAAAAGGGCCTAGAAGGTCAAAAACAATAGCGTATTTAAACATGTTTTCTATTATAGTGAATTGGTGTTAATTGGATTGTGGGCCCTACTACTTGGTTCATGGTTTTATCCAATGATATACTCTCACCAATGGGATAAATAAATTCATATTATCTTGGTTATGAATAATTGGTATTGATTTTATTTATTTTGTAAATATTATTTGAATTAATATTAATTTAAAATATTAAATGTTCATTTAATATTTGTTGGAATAACGAGTCGGGTTAATTAATTGGATTTTATCACATAATATATTTTTTATATTTCAAGAAAGTGATAAAAATATAATTTATATTTATGATTCTGTTCAGTAAGCATAATATATCATTTTTTATTGAGAAATAAACATCTGAATATCAGGTGTATATTTCGAATATTAATTTATTCACAATATACAGAAGAGATAGATATCATGAAAAATAATATTAACTACAAAATGGTTATAGATTATATATCTTATATATATTGTTTCCTTAATAGATATTATCTAGTATAGGGTATTTATCGCAGTTCTTCTTCATGGATCGACGGAACAGAGTTGTGGGGATCGTCAGGATGTCGAAGGAGTCATCAGAACTCTACACTAGCACATGTATTTTGAGGATTGACATTGGTGAAGGATTTCAAAGAACATGTGGGTTATTTAGAGGGATTAAAATTCAGATACCTCTAGTAATGATATATGTTGAGGAGTAGACATCAATCATAGCTTCATATTAAACTTGGTATTTTATGATTTTAATTTTGTTCAAAAAAATCTCACATAGGTTCTTTAGGGGTAAATCGGGATACACTTCACCGACGACGATGATCTAAAATTTATTTTTAGTGGAAAAGTTTTAAAATCCAATCCATGGGTCTTCCACTAAACTACTGGAACATTCACCTAAAAAATATTCTATTTTTACATGTGGTATGTACATTGTGATTTATTTGATTAATTGGGAAATATTGAAATATATGTATTCTTTACTCAATATGGATATTTTATTATAAGTAAAATTTTTCATGAATTACATATATTATTAAATATATATGGAATTATTTGGAAATGTAGTGCCAGGTGGGGCCCAAAATTATATTTCCCCTCAATTAATTGGTAGTATAATAGAGAGAATAGATAATATAGAATTAAATAGGTTTATACCTGATGTTTTTAGCATTCTTGTAAAACGTCTTGATAGTGGAGGAATAATTATTCCTAATATTATTTCATGATGTAATAAATTTTTTCCTTCATTTAGAATTCATATTAATTATCCACGATATTTTTACAAGGATATTATCTCTAGATTCATTTTTTTCTTAGTGTATTGATTAAATGGAATGTCTTTTCAGTTATTTACCTTGGAATATTTATTATGAATTATCTAATTATAGATGAAATTTTTGAAATCATATTCTCGATAGATGCATTTAATTTTTAATTTTATTGATTAAATGACCTGTGGTTTCAGTTATTTACCTTCCCATATTGATAATTCCTTATGTTATCATAATAGTAAAGTTGTCAAATTCCATGTGTGTTTAGTTTTTTACCATGGCATGTTGATTATTCATATTTCCCAAGACTAGTAAAATATTTATTCCTTTTGAATTTGATTCCTTTCATATTATTCCTATGTAATAAATTAGACACTAACTCTAGGTTATTGGGGCCAGAGTCGCTATAGCAATGGGTTTTATTACATTTACGCATGATTCTATTTTTATACTAGTTTTTTGGTTAGGGCCCCGATATTTTCAATCTATTATTTCAAGATTTTTATCGATGAATTGACACCAACCTTGGATCATAGGTATATATCTTATCACCATATTTGGATCAAGTAATGAATATTTGTGTGAAGGTGTTTTGAGAGAGGTCCTAGCGGTGATATTCTAGAGAAACACCGAGATAATGTCGATCGAATCCAAATGTTATGTTTCATACCAGACACGACATTTCTTTGTCTATTAAATATCTGATCTTTTAGTGACATTATGTTCTAGTTTATATCTTGAAATTACTAATTGTGAGGTTCCATTTTTGTTAAAACTACTTGTGATATTCAAATAATTCTTATGTGATGGTTAGTTGATAAAATTAGCTAAGATTGAGAATTTAGTTATAAATATTCCTTAAGGTTCCATTTTTATTTAATTCAATAAATTATTATTCAATCAATTTCTTATGATTCATGTATTTTTTTTAGATGTTTCATTAAATGAAAGAATCATGTGTTGCTTTTATCATGAAATAGGACCAAAGTATACCATACCACATTGAAGTCCTATATTCATCATTTCTTATTTCTCTTTCCTCACTAATTAAATTTTCTTTTTATTATTGATTATTATTACATCATTTATTAATACAATTACATACTATATATTGTAATTATTACATGATATATCAAATTTAAAACATGTGTATCTATAATATTCCCCTAGATAGTTGGTCTCAGAGCTACATATATAGGATAACTCCTACACATAAGTTTTAGTTTGATAAATTGGATGGTTATAATGATTTTATTCTACCCCCACATAAGATGAGAGTGTTAGTAGTAAAAAATGGATTATAAGATGAACTGAATGTCAGACATAAAAACTCATAATAGTTTCTATGAAAATGGAAAAACCAGGAACACATAATTTGGTGTCCCTCATGAAATTTTAATGCAATCCCTTAACTCTTTGTAATTATCTTTGGATAATAAAGTTATACCAAAGGTTTATTATTAAATATCCAAAACTATAATATAGTATATCTTATAAGATCTATATGTTGAAACTTCATTTGATGGAAATCTATATAACAAATATAAATTTTATACCTTCAAGGGGAATCATATAAATTCCATTCCAGAACATATTGATGAGTTTAATAAAATCATGTTAGAATAAGATGATAAAAATGTTTATCTAGAAGTCAAGGAACAAGTTATTATCATTTTGACCTCCATGGAAATTTCAATTGAACGCCTTCTAGATTCCATGATGTATGGTAGAGGTTCTTTGACCAAAGAAGATGACAAATATACCTGTCATTATCATGATTTTTGCGGTACAGATATGATTATATTTGAATATGAGGGTATGATTATTAAACGTTATTATAATTATTATGGGAATAAAAAAATTATGAATAATAAGGACAGAATGAACATAATCTAGTCTAATGAGACTTAGTCTAAATCCAAATCATCATACATTACCTTGTATCATTGATAGAAACATATGCATATTAATTCCAATTCCCTTGGTTGAAGTTTGTTCAGCCTACTCAATAATTTGGTGATCCTTTCAACTTTTCCAATAAACTATATGATTATTTTAAATTCATGAAAGTTTCTCACGACAGGATAAAATATAAGTTGATTTTAGACTCAAGGTTTCATTTTCATTTGTTCCCATACATGAATTATCTTTTTGATTTTATTATGGTATCTAAAGGATATGTTTTTTTATACAGTAATAAGATATTTTCTTTCCAAGGTAGAGGATTGTTTATGATAGAACTCTTAGATCACTCACTTATCATGTTAATAAATG
The DNA here is from genome assembly GCA_963277665.1 of Viscum album. Lineage (NCBI taxonomy): Eukaryota > Viridiplantae > Streptophyta > Magnoliopsida > Santalales > Viscaceae > Viscum > Viscum album. The sequence goes on from OY728133.1 coordinate 1,062,421,780, forward strand.
TAAGTTGGGTTATAGGTCAATATAGGAATCTTATTTCAAGATGTGAATTGGATAAAAATGTATTAAAATTAAAAAAAATTATTATTTCTTAAAAATCATCAACGTTTCTCATATGTTACTTATGGAATCCATATATAACATATTGAATATATTGAGTGGGAACACATACAATAAATAGTTGGGTGGAACTTATATCACCAAAAAAGATTTCACTATGCTTTGGTATAGATTGTTCAGAAATGTTTTTGTTAAAGTATTAGAGTAATTGAGTAAGAAAGAGATTCATACTAATGTTAAAGGGAATAACATTCCATTTTTTAGGATTATATTAAAGGTGAATATAAGTCATTCAGATTTCCTAAATATATCTTAAAATCATTTCACCCACTTGATTAGGTACACTCTAACTTATGGGGACCTTATAGGATTTCCAATCATGATGGAGGATAAAAGTTTCTCACTTTTATAGATTATTTTACAATGAAATTATATACATATATATTTCAAAATAAATTGGATGTATTAAAGGTGTGTAAACCATGTAAATAATTTTTATTTTGAAGAAAAAAGGATTATATAAATGGTTAATATCATCAGCCGTACAAAAGTAGAGCCAAGAGGGGATATTATCTGGCCATAGTTGGTTGACATCAAAGGGGCCTGAAGCCGCCAGCTGATGGGCCGCATTGTTTCCTTCCCTTTTAGTAAAGGAGAATGTGCAGTAAGAGAAGTCGTGACACAGCGTGCCGATTCTTCTGACGATAAATCCAAAGGCCTGGAGTCCGACGTCACCATGGTTAATAGCTTTGATAACCGAAAGGCAGTCAGACTCGATGAAGATATCGGCCTATCCACATTCCCCAGCGAGCATCATCCCTGCAAGTCTGGCATAGCCTCAACAACATTCGGTTCCCAGAAGGCATGATGTGGTTCATATTTTTCTGCAATGATCTGCCCCAGATGATTTCGAGTGAGGAGGACAAGAGAAACAGGCCCATCCTTGGGGAGAGAATCATCCACATTACGCTTAAGACTCCCTTCGTTTGGGGGGATCCAGTGAGGGGACGAGGAGGGGGAAGAGCCTGGCATAAAGTGTCTTTATCGTTCCTTCAAACCCTCAATCCATGAAGTGTCTCATTCAATCCAGAACTCGGGAGGCTGATGAATGGGATGGAAAACCGAATCGTTATGCCAAACCCAAATGATCCAAGCCAGGGTGCAATGGGAGCATGCATCAGATGATGAAAGAGAGGAACACCAGCACATCAGAAGATCGGGGAGGTCACAAGCAATGTCCAGTGAAGCATCCGGAGTCTAACCCCATGAATTCCAAATTTCCTTGGCTCTCGGGCAGTGAAAGATGGCGTGCCCGGGGGTTTCAGGAATATTCGGGCAGAAAGGGCAGGAGTCAGCACTGGCCATATGACGGTAAACAAGGAGGCTCATGGTAGGGAGGGTGCCCGTGCAGACCTGCCACCAAAATTGGCAAATTTTTTGGGGGATGTTGAGCTTCCAAAGTGCATTCCATGGTCCCTCATCATGGTCAAGAGAGTGGAAACCAAGATCTAGTCTATATCTGGATCTCACCGTGTAGTCTCCTGAAACATCATAGGTCCAAAAAAAGGTCAGGGCCTGCATCAGGGACACAGGATATGCTCTGGATAAGTCTTTGGTCTCTATCATTAAAATCCTTTATGACTAATATGGTAAATGAGAACCTATCTAAAATAATTAGTATAAAAATTAAGATAATGGAATTTTTCAACATGAAAATGAGAATCATACTCCTCAAAAAAATAGTTTAGTTGAACACATGAAACATACCCTTATTTATAAGGATCGTAGAATTCCTAAATTCATTTTATTTTTAGTTTGTTTTTAGATGAAGCTATAACTATTTTAATTTACATGATAAATTGGATTAATTTATATTTTATTTGTTTTAAGACTCTGGAAGATATTTGGAGTAACCATCCCCCATCTTGTAGATATCTTGGAGTTTTTGGGTGCACTGTCTATGACCATTAAAAAACATATTAGCTTGATCCTAGTGTGTTAAAATTTACATTCAAAATATATCTTTTTGGGGTGAAGGGATATTATATCTATGTATATAAAGTTGGTTTTTAGAGGTGTTTTGTTATCCAAAATGTAATGTCTTATAATTCTATTCATCCTAGAGTCTAGCCTCCCTAAAATAGTAGTGGTTATTATTCTCATAAGTGGGATAATGAGGTTTATCATTCAACTAATAATGATTCTCCCATTAATACTCCTCTACATGTCCCTCATTATAATTGTAATTTTCTCTCTAAATGAGATGATTATTCATATGTTGGTGCTCTTAGTGGTCTTAGGGATTATGAGCTCACTAGGGATAGGGATAGAATAGTGATTAGTCCTCCATCTATGAATATTCTTGATGATATGATTGCCTTTTATCTACTTGTTTCCTAGGATCTTGAAGTTGTTACTCCTCAAATAAAAGAACTAGTTTATCAATAATAGTATCTCTATGCACTGGATTGATTCCATTGAAGATGTTATGGAATCTATTCGAAATAAATATACCTTGTCTATATTCAATAAATAATAAACTACCAAGCTGATTTCATATAAAAAATTTACTAAATATAATTGGATATAATACTACAATGAATAATATTAAATAAAAGGCAATATTATTTTCTAGTTGTTTTCTTCAAAGAGGGTAAATTAAATATGATGAAATATTTTCTCCCGTAGTTATTCATTCTTCTTTATGAATTTTAATTTCTTTTTTTACTTATCTTTATCACTATATTAAATATTATAAATATTTATTTAAATATAAAATTTAATTTCTTTCATCTACCATTTATATTTTCTAATTATCATTTACTAAAAAAATTCCCATTTTTTACCCCTACATGTGCATTTTATAATTTGGTTTACTATATTGTAAAATCTAATTTGAAACATACATTGTTTTATGTTGATGTAATAACTATTAAACATGAACATGGGTACCCTTACAAAACATGTTACTTTGGTGGTGTACATAGAAATAGTGATTTATTACCTTTCTGTGTAATATTTTGGACCCCTACACAGTTTTTGGTTGACCTTTACATGACAATTGATTCATCCATTTTTCCTTAGCATGGCCAGTGATTGACCTCTATATAGTGTTTAGAGGTTACCCTTATGTTGGATTTTTTCTCACATTTGAATAGATCAGCTACATATTTATGTAGTCTCTTATGATCCATTGATGAATTTTTCTATCTTGCCTTATCCTGACTATCCAGGCACTCATTCCCCATTTATTGTTATGTTAGGCCACTCCTCGATTGGTATAGTTTTACATATGCATCATTTACCTGGAAGTAATTCATTCCAATCACTTAAACATTATCTCTATATATCTCTTACTCTTATGCATTTTAGATCCTAAAGAACGCCCAATAGTGATAAGGGGGTGAATTATAGTCTACTTATGGAGCTATATGTCACATGGTATCCATCAAGGACCCTTGACTTGGTTCTATCATTCCAGAGGATAAGCATTCCCAAAAAAACATTCTATGGAGATCATGTGCTCATACATTGAAAAAAAAAATCATTAATGAATGAACTCAGATTCATAAGCTATAAATTCTTAATTGGGACATCATCGAAGGAAAAATGTCAGTTTTAAGATGACTGGAATGTTGGTTTCCTATTTTTATTTCTTATTTTTTGAGTATTTTCATTTCTTATACTTATGTTGTTGATCTATTTTGTTCTAATTGTCTCTTGTATTCTATTTTATTGAGCTTAATAAAATATCATGAGTGGGTGGTGTATTTCCTATTCATGTAGGACAGAAATGGTTCAATTAATAATAAATAATATTTTCCCTTACTACATTATTTTATCTTCAGTTTTTATAATTTCTCTCATCTCAACTCACCAAACAAAAATTCTTTACTATGTAATTTATCTTCATTGTTTTTTTATATTTTTATTTACGAGACTTAATAAAATTATTAAGCATATCCATCATGTTGTGGGTCCTTTTGAGGGGGAATAAAACCTAATCTTTCCGACATAAATTATTATTAGAGCTCTAGGATGAGGTGTTTCATCTGTTATGTATGAAATAGAAGAATTCATTAGTGGTGATGATTCCAACCATCAAAAATAAAATATAATAGATCCTCTATTATATAAGGATCTCATTAATTCCCCTATATGATCAAGGAAAACTAAAATTGGTTACTATTATAATGAAAACCCAACTACCACCTACCAAGATGTGTCTTCCAATTTTTTAGTTAATATAACATCCCAAGTAAATAAATAATATTACATTTTCATATTTATTAATATTTGTGAGTAAAATATTAATATTACTTTAAAGGGGATGCTATGTTCGATGGTGTACCCAATACGCAACAACGAGTTTCTTTGAAATCTTACGATGCACACTAATAATATAATAAGATTATTGTAAATGGTAGTAAACTCCTAGACGTTGTAATGGCGGGAATGAAAATAAATAACTACAAATTTATTATATATGTTGCTTAAATATTTTTACATTCATCCAATAAATGTTAGAGTCTTAAAATGAAAATTAATCCAATTTAAAGCATAAATGTTCTAATATTCTTAAAAAGGTCGATTAACCGCCTTTTGATGGTGAAACCTTTTTAAATATAATTTTGAAAATTTTATATGTAATATTTGAAAAACTAAAACCCTTCTTTAGAATCTTGACATCAAAATTTACTTTGGGTAAATTTTTGTTATTTTTCCGATAAAGTTCATTTTTTAATGAAAATGATGTATTTTAATTCAAAACCTCCTTTTAATATAACTTATTTATATAGATATATTAACTTTTTAATTGGTAATAAAGTGTAGTTAAAATATATATTTACCATTTAATCCAATGGTGGTCATTGTAAATTAATTTCACTTCGAAATTGGACATAAACAAGTGTCAATCTTTTGATAGATTTTGTTTCCTAAAAACACATTATTTGTTTTGACAGTGGGAATTAATTATAAGAATAATTAATGCAACATTTATGTTTTGAATTTGGTAAAATAGAAATCATTTTAGAATTTGGAATATCAAATATATCTTAGGGTGGTTTTTTGGTATTTTTCTGAAAAACATCAATTTTTTAGGAATAGTGAAACCACTAAGTGGTAGTTAAAAAAACTGATTTTTCATTTAAATGAAATTTTACCACCTCCGTGATCTGAATTTAAAAAATCAGACATAAATTTTTTTCATTAGGATGTAAAATGTAGTTCAATGAAATTAAAATATTTGTTTGGTGAATAGTAACTTTTAAGTTTTATTAATCGCGATTAAAGGTAGTTAGTGTAATTTGAGGTAAATATAATGATATAATAATATAAAATTACCTTTACACTTGTCCTAAACTTATTTTATGAGTCATGGACGACTAAGAAAATCCATGGGATAACTTGGGGACCCCATGGAGCCACTTGGGTAAGAAAATGACATTAATAACTTTTTATTTAAAGTAAAAATAAAAGAGTCACAAACATTTATTGTTTTACTAAAATAATTGTTACATGTGGTTATACAAGTCATATTTTTTACTATAAATATTCATTAGAAAGATAAAAAGATTTACTACATCATGATATATTTTTTATAATTTTTATACATTATATAAATAAATTTATTTATGACACCATGATGATGTAGTGATTACCACATTAATGAACGATTTAAATAAAATGAAAAGATAAGGTAAAATCTAAGACTTACACATGTCAAAAACCTATTGTATTGGTGGATTTAGAACCCTTATAATATTATCCTCGAAATATATCTTTTTGGGACCTTTAAAATCCTAAATTCATTTTATAATAAAGTAACATTTTATAACATTCCAAGAGTACCCCTCCTCCCTCTTATAAAAGGCCCCCACCTCTACCCCCTTATCCACACCTCTCAAGCCCTTGGCTCATCCAAAATATTCTCATATTGTCTCTCCGTATCCCTCTATTACTCCTAGAATCCTCACGTTGGGAAGAAGTATTTCCAAGGAAGCCTTTGGGCTCAAATCAAAAAGAGTTACCCAATTTAAAGGTAATGTCTTCTCATATGTTCTTTGGTTTTATTTTGATTCTCCAACACCATAAACTAATTTTATCCCTTTCTTTTGTAACAAAACCAGTATCTTAAATATGCTAGGATTTTTTTTATGGGAAGTATTCGAGCTACACTTACACACACCTCCATCTAATGGTTAAAGAATATATTGTTTATGTGGGTGGCGAATTACTGCCTCACGAAACGATGATTGTTCAATATTCTTTTAACACCTGTCATGGTGGCCATTAAGATGTCACTGTATTTATATATGATATATAGTATGTTTATGTTTTCTTTATGCTTCTATATTTTATATTTAAAACATACCTTTAAGCTTTGCATGTTGTTCAAATGTGATAATTTCATATGAGGAAGTATGGACTACCGCCCCCTCAAATGATGTGACTCGTTCATGCAATACATTTAATGTATAAAGAATGCAATTAATGAACTTATGTGACCTATATAACATATATATATTACTATAATTATAATATATATATATATATATGTCATTTATTTTTAATTCCATTAATATGTCAAAGAAATGAAAGTAGAGTTCATTCGTACGTACGGCATACCGTCTCCATGAACGGTGCATTTCATTTTTTTATCTCCAAATGTTATGGAATAGTATAATATGAATATTTACTAGATATATATGGTATTTAAATCATTAATAATATTCTGGAGATGATGTACTTATAACTACATGGACAATTCTTTTCAAACAAGTTCATTTTTGACTCATGTACCAAACATCGACAAAAACATCTGATATGAACTCACATAATTAACTAATTATTATAACATTATAATATGTGATATTAATTGAATAATAAAATTTAAAGTAGGTCCTTAAGAAATTATAAACTGAAAAAAGTTTTTTATTCAGGAATATAAAGAAACGAACAAGACAAGTCAGACTTGAGGTAAGGGATCCTACCTCTCTCTTTCTTTTTAAGTACTCTTTTTTTCATTTCTTTTAAGATAATCTTTCTTATGTTGGGGGATGTTCTTTTATATTCATCTTACTGTAATTTTTATGTTAATATGATGAGAGACCCTGTTTTAACTCATCAATCCATTTTTTTGATGTTTTAAGTGGCATTTTTAGGATGCTGAAATTTCGTAAGGGGTTTCTTATCTCACTTTTAATTCCATGAGATTTCAATTATTTGCCACTTATTTATTGCATGTTCTGTATTGTGTACTTCACATTAATATATATTATCATGATTCTATTTATATTAATGGTATTATATGATTCATTTGGTGTTTATTATCTTTTGGACATACGACTCGATTGATCACAATGAAATAAGGGGTTTTTATCTCACTTTGTGTTCCAGTGAGATTCATGCTGCAATTTCCACTATTTCCTTTTGTGTGGTGTATGTACTGCCCATGATTTTATTATTTGTATAATATACTTTAATTTATGGGTATTTACATCTTCATTTAATTAACCTTCTTTCATGGGGTGTATGTTTCGAAAGTTACCCAGATTAGTAAGGGAACCTTTCACCCTCCTCTTTTTAAAAGACTTCATTTTTTTAGGTCTTTTAATTTAAATCTTCTTATGTTGGGATAGGTTCTTATATATCCTTATTATTGTTCAAGTGATGAGATACCCTTTTATCTCTCATCAAATCATTCTCTGAATTTTAATGTGACACTGTTAGGCTGTCGAATTTCTGTAAGGGAACTTCTTAACCCAATTTCAATTCTTTGGGTTAAACCTATACTTATTTATTATGTAGTGCTATGAATATGTGTGGATGACCTCTGATTGTTTTACACTTAATATCCACTTATATTGAGTGTATTTATATTTGTCACACATAATTACGTAATTGATTTATCCTTAATCTAAGGATACCATCTTTGTAAGGGACTTCATCTAAATCTCCTTTAATTGAGGATTATTTTGTTTGATACACAAATTTCTTTTATACAGTGCATAAACACCTTTGACTTTTACTTTTATTCAAAAGGAATATTTTTATACAAAGTATTTTACTAAAAAAAGAGTTTTTTGTCTTACGTATGTGGCGACAACGAATTATCCACTACCGGGACCATTATTTAAGTTTCGGCTACCTCTACAAGCCATAACTTTTCTTAAATGAAAAATAAATACCATGTTTTAATTTTCTTTTATTTTGGTATTGAAAATGGTTTTGATAATGTTTTGATTATTCAATGTGTTGTATTGATATATTGTGGTTGAAATGTGGAAATTTTATGTTTCCTTTATGCATGATTATGTTATGGTTCTTGGGCATTGTTTATGAAGACGGGTGGTTCCTGTGATAAAGTAAGGGCGGGTGAGCCCGATATATCTCTCCAATGCATTGGGTAACACGAAGGAGTTAAATGCTAAGGTTTCTCTGAAGATATTTAGGGAATATACTATGATGGGTATTTTAAACGTAATCATGAGGGTTACTCCCTACGTAAGAATGTAATGAATGCCTCAAGTTACCTTTATGTCTTATGATTTCTATGAGTTATACATAAATATTATGATTTCAGAAGGTATGTTGTGATTGAAAGTTATGGTTTCATTGATTTGTATTTATTGGCGGGTTAATGTTTCTGTTCATTATGTTATAACCCTTACTGATATTTTTATGCTCATCCCATGTTTTTGAAATGTTTTTCACAGGTTATAAAGAAGGTTAAGATAACGGAAGTATTCAAGAAGATTTATGTTAAGAAAATAACTCTTGTTTTATTTAAGGAATTTTTTTGTTGTTGTGAAAAATCAGTTATAGTAGTAGTGTCTACTTTGTAATCCTTTGAGATGTAATAGTTATGTCCTAATTATCTAAAACTCTAAACCTAAAAATATCCTCAATGTTAATTATTCATTTAATTCAAGATCAATTAATGTTTTAAGGATGAGTACTTATAGTTATGGATCATAATTATGAGTTATTATATTTAGGAGATGTATTATTAAGAGAAGTTTCATTGAATTTTTTTTCTATTGATATTTCATTAAGACTATATAAATTTTAAATTATTTAATCTTTAGTTGGTTGTTTTTAAAAAAAATTATAGAATTTATACTTTCAAAATGTGTTTAGGAACACCAATCTAAGGGCATCTTGAAGAATTTAAGAATGTAATTATCAAATAATCCAAAATCTGTTTTACAGAAACTGATGAAGATAAATTTATTGTTATTTTTGTTTCTATAAAAATTTCATATAGAACACATGTTGATACTATGATGTATAGTCATGAATACCAAACTATTTAAAGGATCATTTCATCCTTTCTTTCTAAATAACATCATAACAAACCAAATATTATTTATAAGGCTGATTATCATCAGAATATAGGTAGGTCAGATAATAGTGGTAAAACAAATATAATTATAAAGGTAATGGAAAGAATAAGAACCACCACACATCTAGGAAATTTCAGTCTAATTCTAGGTCAATACATGTACCTTTTTATTATTTTGGTATTCCTAGTCACATAATTCCAAAATACCAAAATCCAAAACACACACAAAATATTGATCAACTAGATGATCACTCTAAGTTTTTAGACACTGGATATGAATTCTTTGAGGTTCTAAATTTCTCTAAGTGTGATCTTCAAAAGGAATAGGTATTAGACTTAGTGTTTTCCTTCAACATCGTTCTCAATAGGGAATCCATATTAGAGTTGATTAGGATATCATAATAATAAGTCATTTTAAGAAATAATTGGAGATTTTGGGTATAGGGTAAAGGATATATTTTGTAAGAGCTCGATAAAAATTCCATTGGAATGTAACTAGATATTAAGACGGTCCTCATACAATATATAAATCATATATTTTCAGGGGTTCTAGTTCAGAAATGTTTTAAATATAAATTTCAATAATTTTTCATTAAAATTTCCAAATTCTCTCATATAGTCATTAAAGGTTTTATGGATTATGGGTTATTTGTTATATGTGAGATCCCATTGAATATAGTTGGTCAATATATATGTCACTAACATTAAAAATACTATTTTATGGCATCATGAGATGTTAGGGCATGTTGGCTCTATGTGTTTGGAGGAGCTATGTAAATTAGATCTGTTGAATAATATAACTTATAATAAACATTATTTATATGAGGAATATATATAGGATAAATCCCAGGGAATGAGTTTTAATAGACACTCTTTTAAATATAATAAACCACTAGATTATATTCCCTCCAAATTGTGGGGTCCTCGTAGGACTGCTTCCCATGGTGGGGACCATACATTATATCTTTTATATATTATTTTTTATTGAAATTTCTTTATCTATATCCTCAAAAATATATATACTATTTTGGATAACTTCAAAATGTAAAAATAATTTTTTGAAAACCATACTCAAATAAATATTAAAACAATTAGAACTAATAGTGTCCAATAATATTTTTCATTCGGTTTCATTTAATATTTTGAGTATTAAGAAATAATTTGACATAAAACTATTTAGTATACTCCCCAAAAAAACGTTCTAATTGATCATGTGAATTGTGTTATTTTATAGTGGGTTTGTATCATGTGTTAATTTTTAGGCCGAACAAAATATTTTTGGTCCATAGTTGAAACCAATATAGTTTATCTCAATAATATATTTCATTCTACCCTTAATAAATTTAAAACTCTACATTAATTATTCTATAATTCGCCTCATTTTTGTAATAATGTTTTGGTATTTGGGTTCACATATTATAACTTCATTAACTTTTATAATCTAGAACCTAATAAACATAAATGATTACTCATAGTCAATCATAAATGAATAAAATGATATAAACTCATTGTTGATAAACTAGGGTATCAAAAATGTATTGTTAGCTATAATTTTATATTCCATGAGATAGTTTCTCATATTCTTAATTCTCATACTAAAAACATTTTCAGCAAACCAAATATGAGGATGTTGATGCTAGGTGGCTTACCTGGTTTGAGGATCCTCTTGATCCTTTTCCCCCTCTAACATAGCCTAACTTCAAACATCAATTTTAATTAGATTCGGAGTTAGATAATGATCTCTCTGATGCTTCCCATGACTACCAGCTCAATAGAGATAGATCTAAGAGTATTATTAAGCCTCATAATCATTATTTTTATTATAATATGGTCTCATATGATTTTAACATTTCCTAAAACATTATAACTAGGGAAAATAAAACCTATAAACAGGATATTAATGGAAGTGATTTGTAACACTAGATCACTACCATGAACGATAAAATTAACTCCAAACACCTACATGTATTTCTTTATTAACATTCCAAAAAATGAAAAAGTGACTTGTTGTAAGTTTATTTTTGGAATTAATATAATAGTAGATATATTAAATTTATGTACAAGGATATATTAGTATCCAGGGGATTCATTCAATATGATAGAATATATTATTCTAAAATTTTTTCACTTATTGTGAAGTATTTATCCATTCATTTTCTTCTTTATTTATCTGCTTATCATGATCTTCATATATAGATTATTAATGTTAAATATTCTTTTTCTCGTGGTGATATTGATGATATATTATTTTAGAAGCCTTCTGATTGTTTCATGAATGAATTCAAGTCTAACTAAGTATTCCAGTTGATTAATTCTATGTCTGTTTTGAAGCATGATTCAACCCAATGGAATAAGAAATTTGAATCATTCATGTAATATAATAATTTTAACACGAATAAATATAATTAATGCATATATTATTTTATTAAGAAAATCATCCTTCTTTATCTAATTATATATATTTATGACATGTTGATTGTTTTTAAAGATGTGAATCTCATCACTATAATTAAATCACAGTTGAGGAATATTTTTGAAGGGATGTATCTTAATAATGATAATATGTTTTTAGGAATAAATATATTTATAGATAAAAATAATAATATATTTTACTTATCCTGATACAATTATTTATTAAAAAACCTCAAGATATACCTATTTCATTCTCCTAAACAATTTGTTTACCCTATGCATAACACTTTAAATAGTATTTATAGATGTCACATTGCACAAATGTGAATATTTATCATATGAGTAAAATTAATTATGCTAGTATTATTAGTACCATTATGTGTGATATAATTTTCACAAAAATGATGTTATATTTCTTTTTTCACCTTAAGAATATCCACTATGAATTAATATAAGCCACATTGGCATTACCATAAATGGATTCTTTGATATATCTCATTTATATCATTATTGGCTCATGTTTATGGTAGTAATGATAATTATAATTATTTTTTGATTAGTTTTGTAGATTATGACTATATATGATATGTTGATACACAAATTTACCATACAAGATATGTTTTTATTTCATGTGGATGACACATTTCCCGTGAATAAAATATGTAATCTATAGTGTCCCTATTTACCCCTGTGGATGAATATATTTCCCTGACCAAGGATATTAAATAATCTATATATATTAAAAAGATACATTTTGATATTTCTTAATTCCAATATCTTATTACAATTTATAGTGATAGCCAATATGAATTGCATATTTCTAAGAATATTGATTTCCTTGGTAGATCTAAAATTATAGATATTAGAATAAAATTTATATGATAAATTATTGAATTTGTATTAGTGTGTTTCAATAATATACACACATATGATAATAAGGTCAATATTTTGACTAAGGATGTGATATTTTCCAAAAATCAATCATTGTTTAAGAATTTTAAACATCATTCCAATTCAATAACACTAGTTTCAAGGAACTTCCATGCTAAATTTTATTTATAAATGGTAAATATTTTTCATTTATTATTTACATATAAAATATAATATCAATAATAATTTATTTATATTTGATAAATCTCACACATTCCAATTGTTTCTTAGGTTTTGATACAATTATGGGTTCATTTTATTCGTTATTTTATCCTAATGTGGATTATATGAGGACATAAATGTAGCCTTTGGTTGATGAATAGACCTTCCCACATACCCTTGGGTAACGTTACATAACCTTTATCTTCAGTTGTGTACGCTTTTATAGTGATTTCTTACATTTATGTGGAAGCTAGATAATACTTACATGGTTGTAGGATGACCATTATGCCCAATGGGTTCAGTTAGGTTACCATGATGTAAAGGATGGATTAACATTATATGGAGTCTTTATGTTACCTTAACAAGGATATTTTTCTCACCATCGAGAGGATGTTATTCTTGTTTCCCCAGGAACTTACATGTCATTAATGAATTCAATTAGCTAGCCTCATCTTGGTTGTCCATGTGATCTCTTCTCATTCCTTAGGCTATTACACCACCCCTTGATTGTTGTACTTGTACACATGCAACATATACCATGAAATAATTTTTTTCAATCACCTCACCTTTATCCATCTCTCACCCACTCTATCAAAATCCATAAGATAACCATAAAGTGATCAATGGAGGAAATATACTCTTATTACCAAGATACTACTCATAGATCATATGTATAAGTCCATTGACTTGGTTCCATATCCCCATATGAGATCCATTCTTGGTCTAGACATTATGTGGAGATCCAATTCTTATACATATATGGGAATTATTTCTTTGGATAAATTACAATCCAAAATCTAGAAAAACTCTATATGGATTTCTATTAAAATAAAACCAAATAGTAGTAATCTAATTGGATTGTAATTTTTCTATTTTGATATCTTATATCTTCTAGTATTTTGGTTTCTTATCATTCTATTGAAGATATGATTCATTTCTATTTCTCTTTTATTCTATTTTTTGAGCTTTAAAAAATGGGATGAGTGGGTGGTGTTTAATTTGGAATGTAGGACTAAGCATGTTTAATGACCGCTAAATATCCATTTCCTTTATTACATTATATGTAATATATTTGTTATTGGATTCACTTGTACCAACTCTACAAACTCTATCCTTTCATGTAAAATACATTTTTCTTCATTCATTCACATTTATTTTTATGAATACTTAATTGAAACAATATGAATATCTAGTACCTCCTAGTTCATTTTCTAGAAACATACCAATCAGTGTTGTCGAAAATAAATTGTTTTATCGAAATAATACTTTCAATAAAGGTGATTTAGATAAAAAAAATTGTACATTAATCTTCTTTATAGTTTTGAACATGAATTTAAAACTAACCAAGTTAAAATTATAAATAATTAAATTTATCTATTATCAATTATAATAAAAAATTGTACAAAAAGATTATTTCATTCATAATAAAACTTTTTTTAATATTATTCAATTTTAAGTATGTTTTTATTTTAAATATATTATGAACATCATGTTTTAAATTTTTTATTGATAATGTGTTTCTAATATGTAGTAAATTGAGAAAAATCACATGTTTCAAAATAAAATTGAATTGATATATTGAAATTAAATATGGGGTTTTTTTCTGAAAAGACTAGTTATGAAAATTATTCATTATGAAAAGGAAGGTTCACATTAACATTTTTTAAAAAAATAAGAGGGGAAATCCCATATAAATTAAATATAAATAACTCCTTTTAAGTTATGGGAAAAGGAGGAACCCATTACAATGAAAGATGAAAACATATTAAACAACAAGGAAAACATCAAAACAGTGATCCAAATGCCAGAAAAGAAACAAACTTCCTAACAAGAACAAGCCAGAAATCTCTCTGCCCCCCTTTTCTGAAAATGAAACAGTGAAATCAAACAAAGATGATGTGTCACCCCCTCTATGAAGAAAAGTGTTGTGCTGGCAACACAATCCAGGAAAAGCACTCGTTAATTTTTTAATTTTTACTTTTTATTTAAATTTAGTCATTTAATTTGGTCTTTTATTCATGTATTTTAAGAACTAAAGGAATATTTTAATATGTATTCAAAGGACACAAGATGGTCATGGGAAATTATTGGACCAATGCCTTATCTTGTTTTTTGATTAGTGAATGCATTTAAAAATTAAATAGAATTCCGTAGAGGGAATAAATGGTGGAACTTGTTGAAGTGAATTATTGTGGGCTACACTAACTGGTTAGTGTAGGCGAGCTATTATCCTGTTCCATCTGAAGAGAAGTAAAAAATTTATAATAACTCTAATGACCATACGATAATAGTTCCAGAGGAGAAACTTTTTTCTAAAAAGACATTAGATATACTCTTTCTAGTATTGACTAGCTGGTGGAGGGTTTACAAAAATGTATGATCAAAGTGTCCCAATGGCTAGCTGATGAGATGCACTGGGTAACCAGTAGCATTAGTTCATGTCATCTGAGGGAAATATATATTAATATTCCAAATTCGATTTTTTATATTACTTATCTTTAATGACCAAAATAAATTCAATAATATTTCTATTAATATTTGAGATATAAATATGCATCTATCATGGAATGTATGATCTAGTTATTAATGACCATGCCTCTCAGAATCTTGATCAAATCATTATCTATCCAAAAGTCCATTCTCTAACACACCCTCTAAATATTGTCAAAAAATGCAATATAAATTATTTTTCAATATCAAATAATATTCCTTCCTAAATATTCTCTAATTATATCATATAAAATTGTATAAATCCATACAATATATTATAAGGTGGAATTATATTGATTTTGTGCTAAAAACCATATTATTATCATCTCCTTCAATAATAGGTGAACACTATAGAAAAAGTGAGGGGAATGTTCCTTATATAATAATGAAGCTCGAGATGATTATCATAACCATAATCATTATGTATGGGTTTTTTTATCATATTCAAGATCAAGTAACTAATAACACAAACCACTAAACTCTAGGAGAGGAGATGTAGGGGAACATAGTGAGCTATTTTTTAAATCCATTATAAACCAATGTTTTATCTCTCTTTAAATTTATACATTGCATCTTTCAAACATGATAATCATAATGTATAAATTCAAAAGTTAAATTTTTCATTGTTTGTACTCACTCAATCAATATTGAAACTATATTTATAATTTGTATGGAATTTATAAATCTAATAGTTTATTGAAGTTATCACATTAACATCACAAATTCATTTATATTTTAAATTCATAACTTATATTTTATTAGAAGAATAACTTAACCTGTTTGAGAAATGTATATGCAAGAATATATTTCTACTAAATATCCATAGGAAAAGTGGACATGTAAAAAAATTAAATCCTTTGTTCTTAATGGTAAATCCATTAATTCTCTACATCAAATTCTTGACCGAAATGAATCTAATTATGAATATATATGAAAAACTATCCCTAAAAAAATTACAAGATTTCAATATTTAGGGAACCAAAAATGTTAACGATACAATATTATACATGCATCTGTGTG
This sequence comes from Viscum album, assembly GCA_963277665.1. NCBI lineage: Eukaryota > Viridiplantae > Streptophyta > Magnoliopsida > Santalales > Viscaceae > Viscum > Viscum album. The sequence continues at coordinate 1,062,438,200 of OY728133.1, forward strand.
ATTTCGAAATCATTTCTATTCATTTAAATGAATTAATTAATAATATGGTCACTCATTTTATAGACACATGTAATGGTGGAAATATTATTAGTGATATTTTTCAATAGATTCCATAGTAAGAAAATTTACTATAAATCCTACTAATTAATTGGGATCCCATAGCTATTACTATAATAGAGGTGAAGGATATGAATAAAATAATCAAAAAAAATATCATATCCCTATTGACATATAAAATTATAATTATGAAACAATATGAGAAAAGGTCAAAACAACAATGATGTAAAGATAAAAATCACCTTTAAAGCTACCAATGATGAATCATCTTGGTCTCATGCTCAAGAATATTACCAATTCTCTATGAACATGAGAAAATTCTTCAAGAAAAAATAAAATCCAAATCAATCCTATAATGTAAATAATAAAATGAAAATGGGTATTCCAATTGGATTGAAAGTTTTTATAATGGGATACAAGAGGGGGTTCATTATAGTTTAAAAAATTAAATCTAAACACAGAACACCAATCCTCTTGTAGTAATAATATTGGACATAATGATTGTTAGATGATCCAAGTTACAAAATCAGAATCAAAAACTGTCTGATTTTATTAGGGTACCATTATTTGTATCACAAACTCACCGATAAAATAATATATTTAGATGTCCCCAAACCTGTATTTCGTTAATTAAAAAGTCTCCAACCCATAAGAGTTTCATTAACCCATCCCAAACCCATATAGTGCATTCCAAATCATTCCAAATATATCGAATAAAAAAACATTGCCTTATCAAATATCCTTATTGAGTAAAGGATACATATTTATCAATATTTCCCTAGTTAATAAAATAATGTTCAAAGTAAAAAAATATGTGAAAAAGATATATGGTTTCGGAAATAAATATATCTATTATTATTGATAGGGATAATTAGGATAAATTCAATGTTCAGTTATCATAGGAAATTTAATATTTCAAGCGGACTAAAATAAATCAAGGTAGAGAAAGTTAATATTATCCTTGTTCAAATAAATCATAACCCATCTAAAGAAGTAAAAATGATTTTATCAATAAAACATATCCCAAGTGGTGTAAAAATTAGTGTGAGTTCTCATTGTTGAATTGTAATAATATAAAAAGATCTTTAAAAAGAAATCTTTAGGAAAATATCCTATTTATTTTGAAAAAAAATTAAAATAATTTTATTAGAAAAACACATTTGAAAAAAAATCTTTAAAAATTAACATTTTAATATTGAAATCGAAGCTTCAAATATATGACTGTGGCTAAATTCATGCATGTCGTATATAGAAAAATAACATTCCTTTTGTACGGTAAAAGGTTAAAAAGTGCCTTCTTTGGAAATAAAAAAAAAAGAGTATTATTTTTAAAGTGTTTTAAAATTAAATAAAGGGTAAAATTTTCATTAATAAATAATTTTTTATATGTAAAAACATTTTTAAACATTTTTATAAAATAGTATATTTAGAAGAAAATATGTTATCCGACTAAAGAGGTAAATGATGTTGGGTTTTATTAAAAAAATTCTAAAAACTATTAAGTACCAATGAGTGTAAAAATGGTACCATTATATAGAAAAGTTCATAAATAATCATAGGAGAATAAAATTAATGGATTTATTAAACAATGATTCAATAATTTTCTCCAATGGAAGATAAACTATAAACAACTCTAAAAAAAATTGGCGTTGTAAAGTAAACCCCTGAGAAGACCATAACATGTATGTGAGATTAAATTAATGATTACATTATGTGTGTTAATTGTAAATAAATATAAAATAAGTTTAAATAAAATAATATATAGTTAAAAAATATTAATCAAATAATCATAAAATATTAATCACCACAAGGAAATAGTATAACCCAATTAAAACGAATTGTGTTATCAAATTCTTTACCACTTAAAATTTTTTAACTAAAATACCATTAGAAGAAATAGTTAAAATTGAAACCTAGAATAACATTAAGGTAAAATAATTCAATATATAATATATAAAAATGTTATGTAGATACACCACACAAAATATGTTAGTGGTGAATATTACATTTATCTCATGGATGTAAAAAGTGAGATGAAAATACTTTACCTTTCCATTCCTTTCAGGTGAAAATCCTTTAAATTAAATTATAAGGGTTTTAAACATTTTAATAACTTATTTAAGAACCCTATTAATACTTATTATATAATATATTATCTTTATAAAATATATTATTACTTTTTTGTTAGTAATATTACATTTTTTTACTATTTCGGGTGTTGACTGCCATGTTTCTCAAGTATGTTTTGACTTGTCAGTGGATGTTGTTAAAATTTTATAACAATCTACATAATTTAAACCATGATGTTATTATTATATATATCTATTATATATTTATTTATATTAATCCATAAATATTGGAGATAAGAAATTAAATGAATCGTTCACGAAGATGGTTGGCCTTATGTACGCATGAACGTTACTTTCATTTCAATTCTATATTTAAAAGAAAGAAAAGTAAATTATATATATGTGTGTGTTTATATTAATATTATAATAAAATTAAGATTTTTATTTTATATATTTTTCATATTTTTAAAAACAACTACCTCTTATACTTTACATGTATAGTGTGAATGAATCACATCGCTTTGTGGACGTAGTAGTCCACACATCCGTAAACGATGTTATTGTATTTACAAAAAATGGAAATCAAAATGGTATGTGTTATGTAGGAATTAAATAACAATAAATACATTATAAATATCATATATATATATATAATATATAAACTTATGTTTCATGATAATTATCAACCATGAGAGCTGGTAAAGGATAAAAATGAACAACTTCATTTTCTGAGGCAGTAGTTCATCGTAAACGTAAATGGTATGTCTGTTACCCATTAGATGGAATTTTGAGTACTTTTAAGTAAAAAACATAGAAAAAAACATATCATTATATTTAGGATAATTTGTTTTGTTATATATAACGTAATAATAATATTTTAGGTGGTGGAGAATGAAAATAAAACAAAATAGCTTGAGGAAGGATGTTTCCTCTTCTATGGGTAACTCCTTTTGGTGTGCACCAAAGGGATTCCTTGGATGGATTTTTTCCCAAGGCAAGGATTATAGGATAATTATAGGTATTTTTAGGATCTATTTTTTAGATATTCATTGAAAAAAAGTTTATTGGGATGTTTGAGGAAGTGGGATGTTGATTTCCTTTTAATAGTGGAAGAGGAATGGCATTCTTGTAAATTTTTGAAAAGCGAATTCCACCCACGTTTCTTTTATGAAAAGTGACTATAATAATGGACCAAATTATATAAAATTTATTATATGGTATAATTAATCCAGCCAATTCATTTTGGAAAAATTTCTTGGTCATTTTTTCCCTTATGTTTAATGTTTAGTCCCTTGTTAAGCAAATTTGTGTCTTAATCATTGTAATTAATTTTAATTATTTTCACTTATATTTTTAGTAAATAAATTGAACATATTAGATATTATAAATTATTCTTATTCTAAATATGGAATATATTTTTCAAAATTTAAATCACATAATAGGATAAAATTATTTTAAATTTTATTCCGTAGACGGGACGGAAAACAGGGTTTTTAAAATAAAATGTTCAAAATTTTGTTATGTTTTTTTTTCAATTTCATAGTGAAATTTACTATAATGAACTAAATTGTATTAATTTATATAAAATTGATCTTCTTATAATTTTAAACCAAAAAATATAGAATTTATACTTATAAATAAATTAGATAAAAAGCAGTTTTGAATTAAAATTCATTATGTGTCACTATTCATCATGAAATGAAACTTCACAAAAAAATACAAAAATTCACCCTAACAAAATTTTTAAAATCTTATTTTAATTTTTTTTATTTGTATATATAAATATATAAATTTAAAAATGGATTGATAATAGTTTATCTTTTAAAAGGTGGTAAAACTGCCATTATAAAAATATTGGTTTTTATTCATAAATTGGGTTTGTTCTAATTTTATGCCTATAAAATCATTTGTATGAATATAAAATAAATTTTATTAAATGTATAATATATATATTTAATTAATATCATTAATTAATTTTAATAAATTTAATTTATTAAGATAAACCATCTTTGTGGGCATAAATTTTGTTTTCTATAAAAACATTCCATTTATAATCAGTTGCATATTATTTTCATTTCCCTTCAATTTGTAACCAATAAATTAATTTTAAAATTGATTAAACCATATATTTTCATAAGTTATTTAATACCATTCATAACTTCTAATATAATGGCTTGGTTATTTCTTATTATACATAGTAACAGTTTTAATAATATGTTATTGCTTATTAAAAATGGTATTGTGTGTAATGCAATCTATTGAAGAAAGTATTTTTTGTGTGTAATGAAATATAACTCTATGTTATTTTCATTGTAATATATATAGTGAATTTATTTAAAAAATTAATTACATTTTAATTTCTAAGGATATTATATTTTCTTACATGCTAGGTATTTCATTTCATGCATGGTATTAAATACAATGTTCATACATTAGAATTTAGGGGTGTTACAATGACTTTTGTGTATCTGGTAGAGAAGACATATATCTAACCACTAGTTATAAAAAAAATTATTCCTATTAAATCAGAAGCACCTTCAGTCTAATGGATAGGATTGAATAATAAAATATTATTTTTATAATACATTTGAAACGTTTCTATGTAAAGTATAAGGTAATGTTTTTTATAAAAACATACCAAAACACTTTGAAACAATAAATATAGTAATACGTATGTTTAAAGTAATTATTTGTGATTTCTAGAACAAAAGGAATATAAATTTTGAAATTTCGACTTTCAAATCAATAGTGAAATTCTATTAATGAAAGAAAAATGGACTCAACAAGCAGGATTTCCGTGTCTAAAAATAATATTAAATAAAGGAAACAAAGGTAAGAAGGCACTCAAAGTGAAAATATAGTACCTAAGTGGTGACTAAATGGACTCAACATTTTCAACCTCTTTAACTAACTCTAATTCCTTGTTCCTTATCAAACATATTGATGAATTCATCACACTTCCTAACCATATTCCAATTTCCACCTCTTCCTCTTCTTCTCTTACTTCTTGCCCCACCTTTTATTTATACTACTCCACAAGTCAAGTTAATTGTGAATTCCAACAATACACTCATGATCTACTCAAAAAAAATTTTCATGAAATTTCTTTACGATACAAGGAACATAATATAAAATACTATAATGTCTTCAATAAAAAATAACATCTACAAAAATAAATGGAATGAATCTTCAAGTAAAATAAATAATTGACCCTAAAAATAAGAATCAACCATATGTTAATAATCTCGAGTCTACAATCATAGATATGAAAAATAATGGTTTGGTACTGGTTTCTGAAATCAATAAATCATCTTTAAAATCATTTATATCCAATTTTATCAAAGGTTTTTTAAAATATTTGTTATGAAATTACATTAAAATAATTAGACATTATATTTATCAGGGTGATGGTAAAAATTCTTGATACTAGGGAACAAAAAAATCATCCTTCATCTATTATTAATAAAATACTAAAAAAATGGATTCTTAAATCATTATTGGAAAACAATAGCCGGTGAAAATTTTTTCAGACACCAAATCTTGTAGTTATTTTATTTTTTGGTAAAATAATCTCCCATGAAAAGTATAAGAATCATTATGGGACCAATATAGTAATTTCTCATGACACATGTGTCGATTCCTCATCAAATTTAATCAAATTGATAAACTAGATGGTGGGTATGTCATAATCAGTGATAACTCTATGGATAAGATAATAGGTGAGGGTACAATTAGTTTTTTAAATCAAAAATTATTGAAAATGATTTATTTTCCAAATTCCTAAAACATTATTTTATACTAATTATCCAATTGTGTTAGAGAGGTTATGAAATATATTTAAAAATGATATTTTTAATGATTTTAACTCAAAATAAATTATCTTATTTACCACTTTTTTGTTTCAAAATGATTATAAAATCAATTTTAAATATATCACTATCCAATAGATAAAATTTTAAATCTTTTAGTTAGTGAGTCATAGATTTTAGTATAAATTCATTGGTACCTATAGCACATTCTCACTAGTCAAACCCAACTGTTATCACCAATTACATGATTTACCAAAACATTACTTAAAATACGACATGGTTTGTTAAGAAGGTAAATATAGTAAGAAACATGAATATTATTTTTAATAAAAAATGAATTTAATATTATAAATATCTATAAATAATTAAACATGATTTATTTGGGCCATCTAAAATTGACGGTATTAGTTATAAATCCTAAACATTTTTTATTGTTATTGACATTACAAAATTCAAATGGGGTTAATTTTGATTATATAAATGTAATGATTGAAGACCCTTAATCATGTTTCCTAATAATGTTGAAAATAAAAATGGTTTTAAATTAATTATATTTTATGTGATTATGGGAATTAATTTAAAAATAAAAATTTTATGTTTTTATTTATTCTAAAGGGTATAATCATTATTTCTCTAATAATATAACCCCTCAATAAAATGGGATTGTAGATAGATGAAAAGAAAATATCTGAAAAATCCCTCAAGTTCCATAAAACTAATTTAATTATACAAAATAATTTTTTTTCTGAGGACACCAATACATAATTTTATCATTAATCACACTCTAAAAAGTACTTCTCTTAAAAATACCCCTAAAGAAAATTGGTAAAAATTACCTTAAAAGGTATTTGTTAATTTGTTTGGTTGTAAATGTTTTATTCAAAACATTTAAACAATCAAGGAAATTTTTATTAAAAATCCAATAAGTTATCTTTCTTATGTACTCTTGTTCAAGAAAGGCATACCAAGTTATTATAATAGTTCTAAAACATTAGATGCATCAATTACATATGTTTTTTATAAAAATTTTACAAAATAAATTTCTCCAAATATTCTTGCAAATAACATTTTAAATTTTTAGGAACCTTTTAAATCTAAATATGTTGAAGTTAAATAATAATATCCTTTAAATTATATTCTTAAAACTTTTAGAAATACTAAAGACTATTCGCTAGAAAATTTCATTAGACATTCTCAAGTATGAAATTTTATAAGAATACCAGTTTAAATGAGTTTGAACATCTTGCCTTCTTCTCTCAATTAGAACCCAAAAATGTCAATGATTCCCTTAATGAATAAATTTTGTTTCTATCCTTAAAAAAAAAATTGTATGCATGGATTGATGTATAGACTCTCATGAAATTACATAATGATCATTCCATAATAAGTTCTAAATGATTTATTAGGAATAAGTTTGATGGGCTAGGTAATATCATAAGAAATAATACATACCTTGAAGATAAAGGTTATAACCAATAAGAAGGAATCAACAATGGTAAAAATTTTACACCTTTCACTCAATTAGAATAATTTATAATCTTGCTGGAATTTTCCTCCCAATTAAATTTTATACTATTTCAAATGGTTATTAAATAATAATTTTTTAATGGTTTTATTAACAAAAATTTATTAATAACCATTATGTTTTAAATATAATTATTTTCCAATTTTTTTTCAAATTAACAAAAAACTTGTATGGTTTAAAATGACCACCTTAAAATTATCATAAATGATTCCTTAATTTTATTTTATCAAATGGTTCTGAAATGGGGAAATATGATTCAACTCGTTTTCTAAAATACATCTCAAATTAATTTTTACTATTAAAATCTATATTGATAATTTGATTTTTAGGTCAACCAATGAATCTCTTGATTTTTTAATTGTCAAATTTATTGAAAATTTAATTTTAAATAATCTTTATAGATTAACACAAATTGTATCACATTTATCCTAAATCTAAAATAATTATTCTATTTTTTAAAACTAAGTAAAATATAATAATAGTATCTTAAAATAGTTTATAATGTGTCAATATAAGGATATTAGTATATCCAAGAGTGAAAAATGTAAGATAAAATTGGATGATGCATGCAGGATGGTAAGCAACAAGATTTATATAAGTATGATGTCTAGTCAACATTATCCAATTATGTCCCAGCCTAATATCATGTGTATTTTTTTTATTATCTTTCAATCAAATTAAAATGAATATCATCTCAAATATATTGAAATCATTTTTTTAATTTAAAATTAAATATATTTCATGGTTTTTTTTGTCCTAAAGGATCTTCTCTTCAATTAATTGTTTCTTCCAACATTAATTTTGGAGGATTCTAATAAGATAGAAAAAGTAAAATGGGAATTTCCTCTTACATTGAAAATATATTTTATCATGGAGTAGTAAGAAAAAAACACAGTTCCTCTTTCTATAGTTGAAATTAAATACATAGCTTCAATGAGTTGTAGTTCCTAGATAATAGGGATGAAACTCAATCACTTAGACATTATGATTATATATGACCATATCCTAATTAGATGTGATAATACCGGTGATATTAATATTTGTAAAAATAATATATATAACTCTTTCCACAACCAAATTTACCTTAGTCACCATTTCTTTAGATTTCACTTCTAAAAGTGTGATATCTTATTAGAATGTTTTTAGATAGAATATCAATGTGCTGTTATTTTCACTGAACATATTTATCTTGATTGTTTAAATTTTAATAAAGGTGAATTAGGAATGGTATTCTCATAATTCATCCCATTTCACCATGGATAAATTTAATAATATTTTAAAATAAATTACATTTAATTCTTAATCTCTATTTCAAATATTTTCCTCTTTTTTCTAAAAACTATATATTGTTGATTTATATAGAAAAATGTTTTTTCCTTTTTTTAATGATCCCTATATCTAAATTTTGGATTCTTTTGATGGGTATTGATATTTTTTTAATTCTAAAATTTTCATTTAGAGTTACTTTTTTCAAATTAATTTTTTAAATAAAAAAATTTCAATTTTTTGAACTTCAATAGGATATTTTTAAAACAATTTACATTTTAATACATTAATATTTTAAATGAAAAATGTTTTCAAATTTTTTACACACTTAGTATTAAATTTAATTATTTTTTAATATTTATTTAAATACATATATATTATATTCTGTATATTCTCTACAATTTTTTAGAATAATCATTTTTATCTCTCTTTGTGGTTGATTAATAAAGATTAAAAATTGTATTTATAAATTTATCTATGAAAATATCTCATGAGTTGTATTATATAAAATAAAAAATTAAGGCACTCCATATAGGTATAAATTTAAATTAAAAGGATATCCTTTATGATATTTCAAGGACGGAATTAATCAATGGATTTTAAAAATCATTAAAGGAATGAGTGTCATTGAAAAGATATATAATAATTTCTTTTATTTTACGTTTTCATTATTTCTGTTTTCTCTTCTCCTTCCTAAATATCTTTTATAAAGATATTCTTATAGATATTAATCTCCAACAATCTCTAGTAATCTTATTAATGGGTTGTTTGGATGTTAATAGAAGTTTTATAATAATTTTTATTTTAACATCTCTTTTTGAAAAATCTATTTACCTATTGAACACCATTTGAATCTCTATTTTGAGTTTTGAAATAATATTTTAAAATATATCTTGAGTGTTTCTTTAAATCTGTCATTTTAAATTTGTTTTTCCTCACCCTGTTTTATTTTTGATAATCTCAAAGGGGTAAAATGTTAAATATTTAAAGGGGTATATTTTACCATAATGAAGGAAAATTTTAAACATTAAAAGTTAAAAATATTTAAACCGTGAATGGGGAAAATTTATTGCAGAAATTTATGGAACTATATGTTTTTTATTAATTATTTCATAAATTATGAGTTAAATGTTTTAATATTTTATAAAAAAATGTAATATTAATTTTAACTACTTCTAGGATATCTTTTTCTTATATTATATATATATTTTTATTTTAAATATATCATTATTTTTCTTAAAATTTATTTAATTGATTTAAATTTTATTATATGTGTTTGTGATCATCAAAATGGGGTAGATCGTTGTACCTCTCTCACTAATACAGATTTTTCTTAATCAAAAATAGAAATTCATTTTTATAATAATCTCGTTTTAGTTAATTTTAGTTTAATAGTTTAGACCTTTATTCATGTAATTAATAGACTGAATGAATGTTTTAAATTATACTCAAAGAAAATTGTTGGTCGTGAAAAAGTCATGTACATATATCGTATCATGTTCTATGATCTTCAAAATATGTTATTATATCGATTGAAGGAATTAGATGAATGTAAGGGTGGAATTTCTGGATGTGAAGTTCTATTAGAAGGACTAGATGGACAATACTATATGCACTAAAGTAAAGGTGTATAGAAATACCACTAAAAATACATTAGAGAAGTTCAATCAATTTAATGATATTTATAGAAGAGAAGATTTCCTATATAAGGCCACTACCCAGACACTAGAGATTATAATCTTTCAATTGGAGGGTTTCTTAAACTAATATTCTCATGGTGTCTTGAAAACCACCAATTGAGGTGTACTAGGTAGTTGATGGCATCAGGACAGGTCATCTGGGGGATCATTTAATCTTTTTAAAAATTCCCTTTTTTGGAATTCTTTAGTTTAAATGACATTGAAAGAATATGTTATATTTTTAGATATATTATTGAATATAAATAGGTCCCATTGGGGGATTTGAATATTTTTTTTAATGATAATGCTTCCCCAATTACTGATCAAATAATAGGCTTGTCATAAGCAAAATCTCTTGTGGATCCTCTTAAACTTTTCTCAAGATATAATCTCAATTATCTATAGATATAAATAGATATAGTTATTTCAAAATTCTCTCAATATCCTATTTAAAATTTTATACATCCATTATAATGATTATGGAGAATAATTGCAACATTATTTCACCAAGAAAACCTAATTATTACAATATAATTCTACAATAAGAGCTCACTTCCCATAAAATAGGGATGATTTCCTTGGATATAACTAAAGATTAAGAGGGTGATAAAAATATTAATCCCAAGGTACTAGTTTTTTATCAACATTATGATTAATGGATTAAAAAAATATACTTCTCAACCCAAGGGGAGGAGTCATAGGGACACAAACTGAGATATTACTAAACGCCATTATCAAACCCTATTTTCCCTATATTTAAATTTATGTGTTTCATAATTAAACCTTGAAATATATAATTTAGTAAATTTGATACATGTGTTTTGTAATACTCACAACAACTTAATAAATAGTGAAATTAACTTAAAAATATGTATATAATTTATCAATCTATCATTTTATTGAATCTACCACATTATCATAACAATATTATTTAGATATTAATTTACTATTTCTTTTTGCATTATTTTTTAAAACAGATATCTTCCCTATTCCATATTTAAACAATCTGCATCATTGTCAAAATATTCTACTACTACTTTTTATAATGAATAGAGAAGTATAATCAAATATGTTACTGTTTTTGGTAGTGTTATATATGTTTTGATTTGTACTTGGATGAAAGTTTTCATCTCTTTATGAACATTGATAATTTTTATTACAAATTTGGGGAAGAAATTTGTCATGAGATTTATTTTTTTTATATTACATATCTTCTAATTAATCTCTTTCAACTATTTTTTATAGGAATTTTAATTCTGGTTACATAGTTAACTTTTATGTTGTTTTCAATTATACTCAAAATATTGATATGATTAAATCACTAATTGTATTTTTTTCATTTAATATGGGGTACTATATCTTCTAAATTCAATATGAAATAAGTGGAACAACTTTTAATCATTGAGGAAAAATATATTTCATTTAAAGAGGACATAAAATAATATGTTTGGATGATGTTTTTGATTACTAAACTCAATTTATGTAATTATTTTATTATTATTCTTTATATTTTCTAATCATCCTTGTATCACTCTATGAACCTATTATGACAAGGTTCATCCAATAATATAGATATTGGGTATCATTTTATGAGTGAGGTTATAGAAACTATAACATTGTGTGTTAATAAGATACAAATATATGAATACCCAACTGATAGTTTGATTAATATTATTGCATTTTCCATGTGTGAGAATTTTTTAGATATTCTGAACATTGTTATACATGAATTATGTTAACGTAAAGGAAAATAATTCTAATTGTATTTTAATTTCTTTCATAAATTGTGGTTATATTTTGATTTTATCATGCATATTTATTTCATGTGAAACTAATATCTTTTCAGTTTTCCATTTGAATTTAGAAAGTTTAGATTTTTGATGAAATTATATACTTATGTTTTCCTGTCATATATTTTTTATACTACACATTATTTATTACCCATACATAGTATGTTTTTACCTTTACATGAGTTTCATGTTACCCTAACGCATCAACAAGTTACCTTTACATGTATATTCTGCGGCAATTTTTACCCCTTCATACTGTTAAATTGACTCTTATATGGGTTTATAATGAACTTTATGTGGAGTCTTTGTGAACCTAACAAGTGTTTTTTCTGATATTTACATAGGGTTTCTTCAAAGACACCTTGATTTAAAGGTCTTAGTTACCTTTTAGAGATGTCTTCAAATTATATTGATTTATTTTTCCATCATGAGCTACATGAAATAAATTTTATATAAACTTTGTATATTTTTTCTAGTTATTCTAACATAATGGTCGATAGACCTTGATGAAATTGGTTCTTTTGCCTTCACACATGATTCCATTCATTTTTCCAACGTTTTCTTGAGCGTGCGTATTTTTATCCATTCAATCCCTGATTTCTATTAAGTCATTACAATCGCCCTTGACTCCCAAAGATATATCTTCTCGCCAAATCTAGATAGAGTGATGATGATTCATGTGAATGATTATTGAGATAGTTTTATGCACTAATATTCCAAACAAAGAGCTGCAGGAGTTCAATACAATCCAAAAATAATTTTTCTCTTCCAAATGTGTCACTGCCCTTATAATTATTTATCACATCTTACTCCATTATAATGTTCTCATAAAAATATAGAAGCTAATGATGGTGATGTGCCACTAATTTCATCCTTTTTTTAGATATATTATAGACACTCAGGTTATGGACTGTTGTAAAATTTGATTGAGAATAAGAATTTATTTTTCACTATTATTTCATGTTTCTTTTATTACTACATTATTTATTTGTTTGATGGATAAATTAATATTGAATTATTTATGTTTTTTTTAGAATTTATAAAATGTGATAATATTATTCTATTTTTTTAGAGTTGGACCTATGTTCTTTTAACCATGTTAAATTTATATGTACTTAATTTTCTATTTCTCCTTAATTTATCATCTAGTTTTGAGTCTCCATTTTTCATCTCGAGTTTCTCATTCTAATTATGGAATATATTTTTTCATTGTTATGTAATCCCAACTGTTGGATAATGTTGTATACATATGATTTCTCTCTACATAGAGAATGAAGAATAGTGATTGTAGTTTAGGTTGACCAGATGTTGAAGGGCTAAAGGATTCATCTACTTCTTATTTGAAGTATGTGTCTGGATGGCATTATTGAATGAATATTCTAGATATATGACATGAATATGAAGTTCATAGAACATAAGTTTAAGTGCATAATATTGAAACAAAAGAATTTGTTTATTTTATAATCAAATAAGATTAGAAACTCACCCATTTCAAGAACAGATATGGTTATATACTTCATGCTAGAACTATAAATATTTTTTTACTAAAATTAAATAGGTAAAATATTATTTCAAATCTCATAAAATAATTTAAGTATAATGAGGATTTTTTAAGGAAGACAATAACACTAATGGGATCCTATATATTAAGGGATATTGACCAAACAAGCTAGATACCTAGTGTATTTAAAGTTTGGAGTTAAATATAATGACCTATGATTACTGGTTATCATATATTTACATTTTTTTACATTTCTGCATATTCAAATATCAAGGATAATGCGTGAATGATGGTGATTTAAGGTGGAAAGGAGTTTCTTTATTTAATTCCTCTCTAAATCCTTGATCAACTAAACAAAAATTTGACTCCGAGGATTATTTCATGTAGTCTTGAGCCTGCATGATAAGAGGAGTTGTTGTGGGTAAAATGTTAAGTGTATTCCATAAATAATGTCCTGGTATCTTGAATGAATTATGGGTTTTGATTTTGGATGATTGATATAAAAAAAATGATAAAAGAAATATGATAGTAGTAAGATCCTAGCATATTAATATTAATTCAAGATAGTTTTAAAAAAAGAAAATAGAAATGAAAACAAGAATAAATAATAGAAAAATAATTGAGGTGTTTACATGATTCAGTCCCATTTCATACCTACTGGAGCATTTATAAAATCAACCATTTACACAAATACCTATATGCTCAGAATAGATTTATTATGGAATACAATATAGAAAATAAAAATCATCAACTGTATAAAAACTAAATGTAATATTCAAAAATATATAATAATAAATAAATTCATACATATTTGGATAGCTAAACATCAACAAGAAAATTTTCATATATGATTTAATCAGAATACAATGAGGGTTCTTGATCTGAATTCATACACTATCAGTGCGTGTTACCTGAATCTTCACCAGATACATTGACTGAGTATTGTTAAGGATTTAAATCAAGATTGGATTTCATTATAGAGCTCCATAATAGGAGAGCTATAATTTTAGGAGGATGTAATGGTGGATAAGATCACATGAGAATTGTAAGATGAGATGAGTAGTCGAGATAATATAAAGAGACAACTTAGTGATCAACTTGAATCAAGGAATATGAAAAATAAAAATTTTTGATAATAGATATAATTAGTGAAGAAAGAAGTGGAGAAATATAATACAAAAGGAAACCCCAGATTGAAGGGTTAATTTTATTTATTATTTAAATATCCATTTAAAGGTAATAGTGAAAATAAATAGAATATATTCTATTTCATAGAGAAAACATGAAATTATTGTCTCATCCCAATGGACATATGGTTTGTGAAAAATCAGTATTAGATATGATTAACCCTCTCCCATACATGATATAAAGATAGTTGTGAACATATCTGGAAATAATAAAATTATTGTAGGTTCTGAACATAGACCTTTAAAGGTTTCTATAGTAAGTAGTGAAAAAATATTCTATATATATATAGGATGTAAGTTAATACTTCATGTTTATGTTTTGAGAATTTAGAAAATATTTAATGTTTTTAAGATATAAATATTTATAAATATGATAATAAGAATAAAATTCTTGAGAAATATGAAAGAGAAATATTTCAAAAGAATGTAGCCTTGAAATGCTACTATTGTGAAAGACATGGACACATCATGGGTATGTGTCAAGAAGCATGGGGGGTCAATTTTATGATAGAATATTATGCCATATCATCATAACAATAATGAAATTAGGATGTGATGTATTTTTTAATAAAATATGTTTTA
Organism: Viscum album; assembly: GCA_963277665.1. Classification (NCBI taxonomy): domain Eukaryota; kingdom Viridiplantae; phylum Streptophyta; class Magnoliopsida; order Santalales; family Viscaceae; genus Viscum; species Viscum album. The sequence goes on from OY728133.1 coordinate 1,062,453,665, forward strand.
TAAGTGCTAATCATGGCCATTACGAAAGATATTTCATCAGGAAGAAAACAAACAAAGAAAAAGTACATAAAAGGATATCCTCAACTCTAATGGTGTAAAATGAAAAATACTATACTATAAGATAACATGATATATTTAATAATATGTTTAAATCCTCAAGTTAAAAACAAGGAGATTAAAAAAAGGCATATTATTCTCCTGTTATGTTACACTCACAATAGATCTCTTTGAAAGAAATTGAACAAATCTGGATGAAAAAGGAAGGATATACTCCAATTCTTTTCCATGATATAAGGAAATATTCTAATTAAGGTGAAATATCCCTCAAATTATGGATGAATAAAGAGTATATTACCAATTTAAACATTCCTCCTTAGATAAGGAATCATTAAAAATGGCGTATAAGTGGATATTAAAAGAAAAAATTGTACTGGTGGGGTTAAACACCAAATATTCAAAAATGAAATTCTGACCAAATATATATATTAGAAAAAGACTCAAAAATTGTTTATATAATGAATACTAATATATCCATAAGATATGAATTTAGTTGGGAAAATTAAACAAAAATATAAAGAGTGCAATTCTTTACAAGAAAGTATCAATGGTTTGACCCATCAAGATCGACTCGAATTTTCTTCTTGAGGATTCAAGTGGAACCCCTCTCCTGGAGTGTTAAATATTTATAATATATGTTGGATGTTTTGAAGGACTAAGGGATATATAAAATTCATGGTGTGTGTGTTCAGAAATGGAATGGATTCATAAATTGAATAGAGATACATATAATAAGAAGAATATAAACTCTTAAAATTTTCATATAGTATCAAATTTAAAAAGTGGTGTTGCAAGAAAATGTTATTTTATGAATAAATTTCTAAAATTTGTGTGCTATTGAAAATGGATATTATATGATGAATATTATAATGTGATATTTAATAGTTATTATATATATACTTGAATGATCTAGTGGTTCTAATTGGCATTGAATATTAAACCATTATAATTGTGCCTCAATTTGAGTATTATTTGTTCACCGTGGGAAGACCAATAGAGGTAGATGAAATAACATTCATTTATTTTAGGATTGTCTATTTTTTTCGAACAATATGGTATCATCTGACTATTTTTTGGATACCAAGGATATGTGAATGAATAGTAATATTGTTTCCAACAAGTGGACCCCCCATTGTGATGGGGTAATTATACATCTAAATAAATCTAAAAACATCATTAATGATTTATATTGGTCTAATGCTGAAGGTTTTCTGGGATATTGTTTCAAGACTAATAGATAAGAATATCATTTGGACCAAATGGGTCTTTTAAAACATAATGAATGAATATGGAATAGTAATTTGAAATAGGGCATGATTAGTTTTCAAATTGTACTCCTAGATAGAGGTTATTGATGTTGATGTAACATTTTCACCAATTTCAATTCTAGATACAATCATATTATTTCTATCAATAGTAGTAAAAATAAGGTTCACATTTTTCTCGACGGAAATCATTTTAGTGTTTCTAAATGTGGTTTTAAAAGAAAAATTTTAAATTGAGAAACCATATGGATTTCTCATTCATGAAGAAAAGAATATAGTTTTCTAGCAGAAGAATGTGTTATGTGGGTTAAAGCAAGCTATAAGATCATGGAATTCATGACTATATCAGTTTTTTATGAAACTCATTTTCAGTATGGTTGATTTTTTTATAATCTCTATATAAACAATAAAAGTAATAAAATGATGTTGTTGTTGGTGTTTGTAAATGAAATAGTATTTTGTGGATTATATGAAGCATCGTGAAAACCGTTCACATAATTAATGGAAAGTGAGTTTGAAATGTCAATGTTTGGTCAACTGAAATTTTCCCCTGGTTTAAAGGTGACAAAATGATGTAATGGAACATTGATTCCTTTATGTAAATATACCAAGATGGATAATTCGAAAGATGTGATGACTCCAGTGGATACCCAGATGAAACTATAATGGTATGATAAATGCAATGAAGTTAATGTCACAGAGTATAGGAAAATCATTGGAAGTCAATTGTAATTAATAGTGAAAGGACCAAATATATTTTTAACATTTCAAATAGAAAAATATAAAATAAGTCCCAAGTAAATCCAATTTATTACAAGTAAAATAATACATTGGTATATTAAGGGAATAGTCGATTTTGATTTTTTGTACAATGAAAAATATCAGCATGACTTAATGAGATATACATATGCATATTGGGAAGGATTAGAATATTATATAAATTCAATGTCTCTTAGTGCATTATATCTTGGAAGTTTGTGTATTTCTTAGATAATAAAGAAATAGGATAATATTTTTTTAAGAACCAAATAAGTTGAATTCATTATGGCTACTCAAGTGTTCACACAATTATCATGGATGGAGAAATATCTTGATGATATGGGGGTTGAATTGATGTCTCGATCGGAATCCATTGTGACAATTCAAGTTCTATAAATAATATAAAAAAATAAATTACATCACTCAAAGATAAATATCATTGAAGTAAAATATAATTTTATCAAGTACATGGTTTATCATAGCCTTTTTAAGTTGGAGTGTGTGCATGTAGGCCTACATGTTGTGGAAATTTTGAAGAAGGTCTTTCCAAAAGTAGCATTTGAAAGGAATTGACTGGAACTCAAATTTCATTCGACTCCATGCACTTGAAATTTTCTCAATGTTTTATACCCTCTCTCTAAGGTTTCTTCTCTTTTTTCCTAATGTGATAATCTATGTTCTTTACCCTATGAAATACCACAAAGGATTTACCTTCGGGTTAATTGACTAAGGTGGAGAAATTATAGCTATAAAATGGGAGTAAAATGTCTTAATCAAGATAGGGTAGAAACTGATAGGGTTAGAAGTGAAGAAGGGTGGTTTTAAAATATTATGATGCTAAAGGTGATTGATCAAAGGTTATATATCATTATAGGTAGTATTCTTAGTGAAATAAGTTCAATGGTTTTAGAATGAAGTGATTCATTTATAAACTTTTCATACTAATCTTGATTCTCACATTGAGCATGGATCATGTGGGATTAGAGTATGTGTTGACTAAATCTTTTATTTCTATCTATAATTGTAATAAGATAATTTTTGTAGATGGAAAAAGAATATTTAATGAGGTATCAAAATTTTAAGAGTTTTCGATAAACCCATAGGGGAGATTTTTGGAAAAAATTCCTCAATGTATCGTTATATTGTTTTTGAGTTGATTGTGTTTGTTGTAAAACAAGTAATTACAGGTCAGTTATGGAGTTCAATGATATTGTAGATATGTTATGTTAACCAATACCCTAGAAAAATTAATGGATTCTTCATAGTAGATATCGAAAATTAGGTATATAAGGTAGCCATGTTTCTCTGTGTTTTCAAAAATGTTTGTGTCTAAAATTTTTTAGATGTCTCAATCGTCACAAATTTATTATTTGCATGAATTCCTCCTAAAAATATGGAAAATGAATTGGTGTGAAGGTTGGTGTTCATGAAGTTATAGAGAATCACAAATATATAAAGGGTATATGGTAAATTTCTACGACTACCCGAAGAGGAGAAACACAAATTTGTGATGAAAAGACATTACTTATTATGACTATAAGAAGCCTTAAGAATGGTGAAATTTTATTCAACCTTCAAGAAACATAAATATTTGAAAAAAGAAGTGGATATCTGCACAGAAAAATTGATGATGAGGATGGAAGCTTCTAGAATGGGAGGAAACACCTATAAATTGGCCTCTACCCACCTCAGAAATGCAGATCAAGAGAAAAAAAATATTCAAAGGCTCTGAATTAGATAAGGGGGTTCATGAAAGATTTTTTCCAAAATTTTCATGAAGAAATTAAATTTTCAATATATATGAAAGATAACCAAAATTTTTAATCATCTTAAAAGTATTAATTTTCATGAAGTCAATATAAATCCCACATAATGTTGGGAGCTTATCCAAGGTTAAGTGATATTTTCAAAAGTGTTTGATCTTCGCAAAAGTAGGTTTATTCATAATCGATAGTTGAGATTCATGAAATAGGTGATTTTAATTAAACATATGGACTTAATGATGGAAATATATACTTGTGAATAATTGGATAGTTTTTCAAAGATTATTTGTGATTCTCAAAGGTAGTGAGCATTGTTAATGTATTAAAAATCCATTTCACAGTAAATTATGGTAAAGTAATATTCATCAATTAGATAAATATATAACATAAATAGATCTTATATCTACATTATAGGATGCATTAATTATTTCTAATTAAGGGAAATACATGTTCATAAATAGTTTGTGAATCCTTTGAGTACAGAGAAAGGGATGAGAAGGAATGTGATTCATTCCACTGTTAGTGATCTGTAGAAGGAACGATTGAGGGAGTGACCATAGGATGTAGTGAAATATCTCTAAGCATTTTAACGTTAGTGATTCTAGTCATATATGTTATATTTCCTAAACCTTATTTTTTCATTGAGAAATATTGGATTTTCTATATAGGTTCATTGTCATTGTATTCTCTTTCTACATTGATCAGTGAGGGTGAACTAAGTAAAATATGCTTTCACTTATGCCTTATTTCCTTTTCTACATTCTATGCATCATAATTAAAAATGGTTGGAAATAATAAGATCAACATAAATGTTAAATAGTAAACAAATTGACCCTTATAATAAAGAGGTCAAGATATGTGGGGTATGAAAATTTTCAAAAAAACATATATACCCTGATTCATCCCCCCCCCCCTCTCAGGGTGTCTAAACACCTTTTAATCCCAACAACTAAGGATTCATATTATAAAACCCATATTTATCCTAGTGTAGATCATGACACACTTGATGCTACAAAAAACATTTTAATAGGGAATTTTATACATGTAATCAATATCAGTATCACAAGTAGGTTCTTCAGTGAATGGTATCTTAATGTGTATTTCAAATGGAACACTATATGTATTTAATGATTTATGTAGGTATCTAATTATAATTATAATAATATAGTCATCATTTGATAAATATAGGATTTTATTTCTCATATTTCTAATAATTTCCATTCTAGGAATTTTCTTAACTAATCCTAAGAATTTCATTTTAAATAAATTATTTAATTTCCATGTAATAAAATGAAGAGTTTAATTTATTTTAATATAATTATAATTTCATAAAATAAAGTAGTAAATATATCAGGTAATTTTTAATATATTAAAAATACATACATGAATCACATTGATTGTTTATAAAGTGATTATCAGTTAGGAATCACTACTGGAAAAATAGCATATACCCACGGTTCAAAACCATGGGTATAGCCCCCAAAACCGTGGGTATAGCCTATACAGATGTTTTTGGGAACCGTGGCCTGGAACGGCGTCGGTATAGGTCCCCAGCCTATAACCACGATTTTCCAAAACTGTGGGTATAGGTTTCCTACCACCGTGTCACCAAAACGTAGCCAATTTCTACGGTGTCAATGGCTTTTACCCACGGTTTCAAAACCGTGGGTATAGGTCCAAAAATATTTCAGGCGCCGAGTTTCGATCCCGCAACCTCTTTGCTACAAACACCATGTCTAACCACTACCCTTACATCAGCTATATGTATATATATATATATAGTTAAATATAGTCATAAAAACTATGGGTATAGAGGGAAGAACCGTGGGTATAGGGTTCCCGCCAAAAAAATCCTTCCTGTGGGAAAAAAATATTTCCTGCACACACAAAAGTGACCTATACCCACGGTTTTTCATAATCGTGGGTATAAGTATTTTAGCCCAGACCTATCCCCACGGTTTTCCAAAAAAATGTGGGGATTGGTACCCCTATACCCACAGTTTTGGGAAATCGTCGGTATAGGTCACTTTTAAGGACCTATCCCCACGGTTTTGGAAAACTGTGGGGATAGACCCCCATATACCCACGGTTTTGGAAAACCGTGGGTATAGGTCTTGAAAAGACACCTATACCCACGGTTTTACAAAACCGTGAGTATAGGGGTACCTATCCCCACGGTTTTGGGGAAAACCGTGGGGATAGGTCCATTTTCCAGTAGTGAATGAGTAAAACTTTCAATACAATTTTTTTGAGGCATGTTTCCAAAAATATAGAAATTTATTTAGAAAACATGAATTATTTGGTCTCATTTTAACATTATAAATTTTAAAAGGTTTCATGTATAATTTCTCAAAAATTTCACAATGAAAACAAAAGTTGTTTTTACATTAGGATTCTCAATATGGCAATCATGGTAAGCAGAAAAAGAAAGAAATATCTATATAGATGAATGTTTTATAATGTGTAAAAAAAATCATTGTATTAGACACCTTCAAATTAGATAAATCCCACTGTTATAATACTATATTAAAAAATAACCATATTTTCACAAGTTTTGTATTACTTTTTTGAAAATAAAATAATAGCCAATTACCTTGGAACTAGGTTGTTTATTCACTATAGACTATGTTTGGTTTTTTGTTTAAGGAATTCATATATTCATCTATGGTAGAGATTAAATTCCTAGAATATCTATCATTGAGATCTAGATTATAAGTCTAGAGTTCTTTAGATCAAATATTATGGGAAACATAGAACACAAAGTAGAGCATATCATATTATAGAAACAAAATTGGATGACAAAAAAACCTCCTAGGACATCTTTGGATAATTAGTAGTCATTGGGGGACTAAATTTATCAATTTACAAATCAGAATATAATAAGGACTGGGGGCAGATGTCATGTTGGGAATCAGGTGGAGAATAATTAGTATTATCATTGAAATCGGTTGGAGAATCAGTTTGAACACTCTAAATGTGAGGTGTGTATCACTATGATTAGTGATAGAATTAGTTTTAAGGGATAAAAACTAATGGAACTCAATTTCTCCAGTAATTATTATTTTTTTGGTAATTGAAATTCTCAACTCACAACTAATACCCTTTAACCCTTATCGGATATACCAGAATGGTAGAGTTTAAATATCTTCCTTAATGTTACTCAATATTAATTTTTGCATCAGTTTTACCCCCAAAGACTCTCAGGTAACCATAAGAGAAGGGTCAATTACCCTATAACTCTTCTATAGAATTAAATTTATTAGTAGTTTAAGTGAATATATTAATAAGTTAGACTGTATTATTTTCATTCTTGACCTGTATGGATTTGTAATGGATAAATAAAGAATACATGTTGAAAACCCACACTAGTATAGTGTGGTTCATTTTCTCAAAAAACCCATTCTGTTTAGGTGTTTCCCTAATAATAAAATGTCTTAGAATTCCCTCAGACTCAAAAAACTAAAAAAAACAGATGATAAGTACTTGAATCCATTTTTTATCCTCATATCCTCAATTCTCCAACCAAAATGACTTTCAAAAATTCATTTACATTTTTAAATGGGTTCAAAGGAATCATATTTTCTACACATAATATAAATACACACATTTCTAGAAAATTAATCAATGAAGGTCACTAAATAGAATCTTACTCCATGAAAAGAAGTTCTAGAAGGACCCCATAAATCAGAATGTACATATTCTAGATAGTTTTTATCCTTAAATAAATACCAATTTAAGTTGAATCTCTTCACCTTACCTAGAACATAGTATTTACAAAATTGTCTACTTTTAGGTCGGAATTTATTTATTAATCCTGGTTTAATAGGTTCTTTAAGACCTTAAGAGCTAAATATTCCCAACCTCAAATGCCAATGCATAGTATTATCATTATTAATAACATAAATACAACCTAATTATCTTGAGATAGTTTTTCCATCGAAAACATAAACCCCATTGACTATATAAACATTAATAACTATTCTAGATCCCTTTTTATCTTTATAAAACCTCATTTAGACTTGAAAACATATCTTTTCTGTTATATAACACCTAAGCACAACATATTCCTATATATTTCATGGACCCACATCATTTAAAAAAGTGAAAATAGAATTTTCATGAAGCTCTTATAAGATATAACCTCTACCCTGGACCTTACACCTCCTATAATTTCCATGAATTACCTCTCCTTATAATTTCACAGTCAAATAAAAAAGTAATCTCTATAGGTAAACATGTGGAAGGAGAAACATTAATCTAATACACACTCCCTTTTCACATAAAGTGAATACAAAATAAGAACCTCAATAGTGTCTTAACTAGATTAAACAAAAAATATATATATCTATAGGTTATTCAATTTTAGTGTTCCACTTATAATTGTAAATTCAAGATTCTAGACTAATGTATCTAGGATTTCCAAACTTTTATCATATAATATTCCGACAAAATTTATTAGATCTATTATTCCTAGGTTTTATTTTTTTTCTTGTTGTTAACATTATATTTATCTTTATTATTGTTTATATTCCCAGGTCTACCTCTTCTAAATAATATCTTACCCTCGAACTTTATTTTAGGTCAATTATGATGTCATTAGATAGAATAACTCATTTATCTTCTTTTAGGGTAAGAAAATCCACCCAAATACATCACAGTTTCCTTGAGCGTATTATAGAAACTAGGAATAAAAATAAGTTATATCAATGATTAGACTTCAATATTAATAACTATATTAATATTAGAAAGTTTGATATTTTTTATTCTTAATGATGGAATTTAATAGAAATTCTAGAACATATCTTAAATGAAAAAAAAATTGTTTTTTATCAATAAAACCAACCAAATAATTATTCATATATGATTTCTCCTGTTTCATCCAAATTCTAGAATTATAAGAATAATGGGAAACTACACTGAGAAATGTTTCACCTATTGATGACAAAAAAAAACTATGTGTTTTATGTAGAACAATATTAGAGATATCATGGTACATATAATAGTGTATCCATATTTAGATAGATTAGTTATAGCTTTATTCAGTCCATGTAAGGATTCGATGATCCACTGCTGAATAGGAAGGTATCTGTAACGACCCAATATTTAATCAATGGAAATTCCATTCATATAATTATTTCATATAGTATAATCACAAGAAATAAAAACTCAATGAACTAATAAGTAATATATGACCTTAAAACATATTATTGTCACTCATGTGATTTGAATTTCAAAAATATGACATACACAGTTGCGATCAGTAAGATTTTTTTTGTCTGATAAAACAAATTTAATTTTTGGTGAATAGTAATAGGACCTTATAAATGATAATGATACCCATATGAATTGTAATATGGCCCTTATTAATATTAAATCATCCAAGTCAATAAGTAACCCTACTAATGAATTTATAAATTAAATTTATTCATCTTATAAGTGACAATATTATATAATCATAGTGTTGGTATTTTTGCAAGTCATGTATATTTAATTGAAATTTTATGATTGTAAGGTCCTAGATTTTCTTAAGGAATGTTTTTGTTTAAGTATTTGTTTGGTATCTTCTTTATGGATAGATAAGTGTTTCCCCTTTTTTATGTGAAGATTTGGGGGGTGTTCCATGGGTTCAGGACATGAAAGAGGATGAGAGAGGAATTTTTATTCATGTTTCACAGTTTGAAAACTATTAGTTAAAATCATACAGACCATTATAGGTAACAATAATGCTTTGGATAGAGGCTTGTGCATAGTTATTTCAAGATTAATCATCTTTTTAGGACCATCCCAGGTAGCCATGCGAATGGTGTTATTTTCAAGTAGTAGCTCCCGTATAGTTTTCCAAACTGTGTGGGTAAACAGAGTGGCCCAGTATTTTTGAGAAAATAACAAAAATTCCATCCTGGTATTTTAAACCCCACCTTGGTATTTCTCCCCCTTCTTCATCATTCGACCCTAGTGGTGATCCAATATTCCAAGACCTTCCAAGATGTGATTTTCCTTCAATCCTAGGTCGTTTGGAGTGTTGTGAGTTGCAGATTAAAGATTTACGTAAGTCTAACCTCCTCCTTGCTTCTCTTTTTTGGGTTAAGGATCACATCATTTATTTATCTCCTTCTGAATCCCTAAAACATTTTTTTTGAGATTTAGGTTGAGGCTTCAAAGGGTGGTTGAATTTGTAACTATGGCTTTTATTAAGACTGTGTTCAACACTGGATACAAGGTAGGTGTTCTACAAGTTATATCTCATAGCTTTTTAAGTAGATTTGTGCATATCGGTATGTGTTCTTTCTTTTTTATTGTGGTTCTTTAGATGACTTTGGTAGGTTTTGGAAGAATAATCGTCTGAATAATGATTTTTAGCCCTCACGATCCTTGTGGGATATGTCTAGGATGATTTGAAAAATTTGGGGCCACCCATGGGGTGTGATGTCCCTTTCGAACCTAGAAATTGACAAGGTCATGTGTGGAATTGATGCATAATAGCATATATCCCATGTTAAAAAAATTGGTATAGTTAGTTGGATTGAATATGGAATGTCTATGGTTTTCCTAGGTCAAATAATGGCCTAAAGGGATTTTTTTCATTGAGTGGTAATGGGTTAATTGGGTTATATGGGACTTTTTTGAATGTTATATGATTTATGTTGAAATTCCAAATAGGACTAGTATATATAAAATAATATGAATGTTAAATTGGAAATGTCTTGTGAATTGAGAACATGTAAATGGTTTCCAAATGGAATTAATGAATATGGAATGAGTTAATACATGGGAAACCTTGGGTCTTACCTAAGGGGTTGAATGTGATAAAGTGATTGTTCTATGTATTATAAGAGTCGAACCTGAAATGCATAAGGGGTAAATGCTTGTGAAATAGTAAATTGGCTAAGTGGGTTAGTACATGGTAATTGATGTATATTGGCTAAGTATTGGGGTTTTTCAATAAATCTAATGGGTTAAAGCATGAGAATGGAATTTTTTTAAATGGATATGAATTATAAATGGTAAATGTATTAATGGGTTAAGGTATATCATTAAATCCCATGTTGTTTTTAATGAATTGTGAATGATGATTTCCAATGGTAATAGTTATGTTATGTTGTGTTATGGTATGGTTGTAGTGATTTCATAAATAAGAATGTGCATGTGGCTTGGAATAGTTGGTTATTGACTTGAGGTTCTATGCCCACAGGTCAAGTCAAACTGAGTCTCTAAACTCCACCCCAAAATTCACGGGTTAGGGAAGGGGGCGGAGGCTCTATTCCCCTAACAGTTGCATTCAACCTGGACTGAGGCTTCGAGGTTAGGATAATGTATTGATGTGATATGTGTGTACCTAGTGAGATAGGGACTTGATTTTTTTCCCCTATGATTTGTGATTGATTTCCTTAGACCCATGTATAGATTATGTATATGCCTGAACCAAATAGAATGTATAGAAAATGGTATAAGAAATAGAATTGTGATAAATACTAGTCTTGAATTGAATGAAACTTGTAATCCTATGGAACTCAAACTGTCCCTTATTCAATTACCATTTATTTTTTACTTGCATGCAATATCTATTAGACTGGATATTTTTTAGACACTATTGGTGGTGACCAACAGAGTTTTGTACTCACACCCTTATCGGGTCGTCGTTGGGTACCTAAGTAGATCTCTTGGTTATAGGACAGGACAAGGGAATAGGCCCTACACGAAGATGTTGAGTTGGGCTCGAGATGTACAAGGAGAATGATCCAAACTTCGATTTGTGACCCATTTAGTGTTTCTCTCATTTGTTTCATTTTGGGTTTCTTTAACTTTTCACTACTAGTATGCTTGGCATTGTTGTATTTAATTTGTGTCTGTACACCATTTGGGAAATATTTAGTTATGCATGTTTATTGGTTATTCATATTGATTCCACTATTTATATTGTTTTTTGTTGTGGCTTGCTCTGATAAATAGAGTATAGTATCTGCATGTGATTTATTAAACACTCTTTATTAGTCAGAATCCTCTGATATATAGGGATGCATGCTTGAGGTCATGTCACGACACAGCTTGGGGAACTGGTTTAGTGGCTTTTTGGTCAGGGATGTTACAATGTGATATTAGTGGAGTTAATTTCTATTTTATACTATTTAGGTATATTATACATGAGATTATGATATGTTGGACCTTGGTAATGAGGTCGTGCTTAGGTGTAGATAACTCATGCATGAGGTAAAAACCAAGTCACCCTATGTGGGAATTGTTGTTCTTGATGTGTGTTGTTATTGTTGAATGATATCTCACCATTGGGTGATGCACATGTTGTGTGATTTGAATGATTTTTTATATTTTTATAATTTTTGGGATGACATGAGTTTGTGCATTCATGCATAATTTTAGGATCCTAATGATATAGGTGGAATTCATCATTATAGTCACACACACATGATGAGTGTGTGGGGTATAAATAATAGAATTCATTTTACTTCCTTGACAAATTTTAAGAATATGATGCCTAATAATGTTAATGAAATGTGTAAATGAGTTAAAATGATGATTGTAATATGTTTTGAAATTGTAAATGGGTCTAAGAGGAAAGGATCATGTTGTAAATGAATAATGGGCTTGAAGGGTTGTTTATGAAAGACTTGTGACTAAGTAAATTGGTTACCCCATGTTGACAATGACCCACAGTAGGGATGGTAAAGGGTAGTGTTCTAAGTGTGATGATGACCCTTGGGATAGATTATGAAAAAAAATTCTTTAAGGTTGATAGCGTGAGGTCTTTTCCATCCATGGATAGATCATTTTTCTCATTCTTCAGAGCATAGGGTGAAAAATAAGTTTAATATGATAACGATTATGTTCAAAGTTGGGTATCCTCTATGTTGTCAGTTTGAACCTCTTATGTGCGGGTTGCGGCATTGAGAGTGCCCTAGTTTGAGACTTCAGATTAGGATTGTGAGGCATTATCGACCATGATATGGACTAGGTTGTGTGTTTTGGGTACCCCTACCAAGGTTGTCGTTTTTGGGTTGCAAGGTATGTGAGTATAGAAACTCATAGGGTTCGTGACCGTACAGAGTGCATCTAGGACCCTAAGGGTGGTTCCTGGGTCTTGGTGACCTTGTGATTAGATACCTTATGAGTTTTGTTTTTAATCTGAAAGGGATTTTTTTCAACCAGTTCTAATTAATGAGTAAACCATTATTATATGAAATAAAGTAAATGGTTTTTTGGTGTGCTTGGAATAGTGTGTACTGAAACTACAGTGAGAGTGTCATGCATGAGATTTTCTTTTTTCTTGTCATGATATGTATGGTTTGGAGAGAATTCCAATATATTCTCTTCATTGTGACTCCATTGTAGGGAGTTGGTATCATTCAACCTTTAATGTGACCTATGAGAGAGGTCGTATAGGGTTTCTAGCGCTTTTGGGTCTGTGTCGCACATGTAGATGTTTTGGAATTTGATAGTGGAACTCAAAGTGTTGCATGGTGTGGGTTTGTCCTAAAGGGCTAAGTTTGGAGTTTGACGGTTGTTGATGCTACTCGAGTTATGGTTACATGATGATAGTTTCAGAAAATCAAGGGTGACCTTGTGGGAGGGTATCCCTGTGGTGCACATACCTTGAAATATGAATCGTGGAAGATGTTTTAGGGGTGGTGTCAATGCATACTAAGTACCACTATATTTTAGTAAATGGTATAGTGGTACATGTTTTTTTCATAAGGGAAGCTTAGTGCTTGTTTTAGGATATAAGGATTGTTTTAGCAGGTTTTATCATATGAATTATTAAATCAACTATTTGGGTGAGGATTTATGGAGGTCTTGAAGTTGTTTCCAAGTAGAAAATACAAGGGTGACTGAAGTTCGGTTTTATTATTTTGCTCTATGGTGACACTTGTGGTGAGGGTGGTCACGTGGTTGAACTTTTTTGTATGAATGAATTGGTTGTTTGGTGATATGAAGAGGCCTCCTCAAGACTTATGAGGCTGAGTAAACAAGATGCATGGTTAGTTAATCAAGCATACAATGGGATATACCCAAGTTAAGGATGTTTTGTGAGAGATTGTTGGTTTGATTGGTGTGGTAGACCATTGTGCTTTCGTTGTTAGTCATTAGGGACACATCAGGAGAACTCAATAAGAGTGTTGGACGTAGTTCCACATGAAATGTTGGTTCATGGAGGCTTGTCTATTAGGTCGTGAAGTGATGGTTAGACTTAGTTGGAAATCACGCTTGAGTAGTAGTTGTTAAGTGTTGATAAGATGTGTTTTTTATGGGAGCCTGAGATCCTTTCCAGGTCATGGTTTCCCATGGTTCGACATCATAAATGGATAGGTTGGTAGTGTTTTTCTTCAAAAACTTCATTGTGTTCATCACATAGTTATGATCCTACCTAATATCTTGATATCATCCCAGGTATATTATGAAGGTCTAGCTTTATGCCAAGAGACACGAAAGGTGTTGGGTGGGATGAGAGATATCATGGAGTTTACATGCATGGGATCGGTATGTGTGAAGATTTATGATAGGATGTACACCCTCAATGGCATTGGGTGGGATCCTCAGGATGGACCAGATGTCGACAAATGTCAAGGGTTCCATTCACAGAATCCTGGAACGGGAACTATGTGACATTATTTTTTCTATTTTAGGGAAAAAGTGAGATATCTATGTCTATGTTTTGGGGTACATCTTATGATCGATTGTAATAAATAGCAGTTTTAATTCCTCATGAGAGTAGTGGTGACAACAATACTAAGGTGTGAAGTGATGAGTCAGCCTTAGATGTAGATAATAGAACACTAAGTCAATGTAGTGGAACAACCATGCCAATTAGGAACCTTTGAGATACATGTTAGGTTCCTAGGAGGGGGAATGTGGGACTTGGATGTTGTGGATAATGAGAAAAGTGTAGACTTCAAGCTCACTATGGTTCTATGTGAATCTTTTGATTCATTTGATGAAGTTGTAGGAGGGTGTGGTTGGATGATAACAGGTGGTGAAAAGATATATTTGGTTCTATAACTCCATCGAAGATCATGGTTAGGCTCACGTAATTTCTACTCTGGTGATTTTAGGACATCTTGAAATTGGGTGAACCTTGGCCATGTGATGTGGTGTTATTCCATGGGTGAAGTCGATGATAGTGTGAAGTGTGTTCACGCCACGATGATGGGATTCTACTTGAATTTAGGAAATGACGGCAGTGGGTGTGTAGGATGATAATGATGGGATTCAGATTAGTAATCACCTTGGTAAGGTGAGAAAGGGGTTGTATACCATTAGTAGAAGGTGGATGTTCTGGGATAAGTTTATTGAAGGTGGTTCGGCCTGATATAGTAAACTTGGATGGGTGTGGTGAGAGTGTCCCACCTCTAGGTTCATGTGGTAGAGAAAAGATCCTTTTGAAATGAAGTTGTACCTGAGTGGGGTGCAGTTATTCTTAGTATTTGGATGGATATGGTAGAAATGTGCCTCTGAATGGTTTTGATGGTACAACGTGATGCCAAAGAAGAGTAATGCTTCTATGGATTCTTGGGTGTAGTGAGTTGGAACATCTTAGGTGATGTGAAAGTTGGGTTGAGGTTAGGGTGGTATTTAAATGAATGTTGAGGTTCCAAGTAACAAAAAATGGTGGATAGAACCATTCCATATAAATAGTGATTGAAGATGCGCTCATAGTTTCAATTTAGAAGGACTAAAGTAGTCACCATTCGGGTGAGTTGTCCCTAGTAGAGATATTTTGAATGGTCTAACTGGTCAAGTGGCCGAGAGTGTTGAGTTGTGTTTGGATGTATAGTTGTGGAATGAAAATTTTAGAAAACATGGTTGTAAAGATCATGTGTTTTCCTTCAGGTGGTATTGTTTTTGGGTCACTGTTAGAGTTTGAAAATAATATAAAATGACTCCAGGTGATTTGGGTCATGATTTGTATAGAGAATCAGGCTGATGAGGTATTGATTGGTTTATCCATGATAATGTTATGTAATTTGTTAATTTCCATGTGTTGTGAGTTAGGTTTTGTCGCCTAACTTTCCCCCATGAAGATCTCATGGTGGGAATGGTTGAAGTGGATGCATCCTTGAGGAGTTTTCAACTCGTGTTGTGGTTGTGGTGAGGAATAATTGTGAGAAATGTCTATGCCCTTGATCCATGTTCAGTGGGGTTTGTGATGTGCAACCAGAAACGTGAAAGATGGAAATAGATAGGCTGGCTTAGTGGTATAACCTTTAGTTCCAGAAGATTAGTGATGCTTGGAAGGGCGTCTCTAGGACGAGCTGTTATAAGTGGGGAGGTTGTAACGTCCCTGATTTTCTTATGGAATTTTTTATATATGTCATGGTTTGGTATCTTATTTATGTCTAGATATCGGTTTCCCCATGTTTATGTGAAGGTGCGGGGGTGTTCCAGGGGTTCCACACATGAAAGAGGAAGATAGATGAATTTTTGGTCTAGTTGCACGTTTTGTGCATGGTTAGTTTACACCTTGTGGACCATTCCGGGTAACTGTGTAGCCTTGGACAGAGGTTTGTGCGTGGTTATTTGATTGTTAATATAACCATGAGGACCTTCCCAAGTAACCATGTGAATGGGTGATTTTTAATAAGTAGATCTCACACGGTTTGCGCACGGATTGGCAAAGCATGTGGGTAAATCGTGTGGCCCAGTATTTTTGAGAAAATTACAAAAACGTCATCCTGATATTTTAAACCCCAACTCAGGATTTCTCCCACTTCATCCTCGTTCATCCTTAGTGATGATCCAGGATTCCAATACCTACCAAGAGGTGATTATCCTTCATTCCAAGGTCATTTGGAGTGCTTTCACTTGTATATTGATGATCCAGGTAAGTCTAACCTCCTCCTTGCTTCACTTTTTGGGTCTGGGTTCACATATTTCCTCTATATTTGTATGAATCCATAAAACCATCCTTTTTGGGTGAGATTTAGGTTGAGTATTCAAAGGGTGGTTGAATTGAAAAATATGGATTCGATTAAGAGTGTGTTCACCAATGGATTTGAGGTAGGTGTTCTACAAGTTATATCTCATAGATTTTAAGTAGATTATCACATATGAGTATGTACTCTTTCTTTCCACTTCTGCTGTTTTAGATTAATTTTGTGGGATTTGGAAGAATGATCATCTAAATAATGAATTGAAACCCTCATGATCCTCATGGGATGTGTTGAGGATGATTTGATCAATTTGAGGCCACCCGTGTGGTCTGTCGACCCTTCTAAGTCCAGAAATTGACAGGTTAAAGCATGGAATTGATGAGTAATTACATAGAGCACATGTTGAAAATGTTATTATGGTTAGTTGGATTGAATTTGGAATTTATATGGTTTTCTTATTTTTAAATGTGGAATAAGGGGTTGTTTGGTGTGGATTAGTAATGAGTTAATCAGGTTAAATGTGATTAGGTCGAATTGTATATGATTTAGGTTGAAATTCCAAATAGGACTAGTCTATATGTGATGAAGCTTATATTTTCCTATATTTTATACTGTAAATAATTGTTTATAATCCCACTATTGTGTTATTTAATGGGTAATTGTCACGTTCTTAGGTTTTAGTGTTATTTTGAGTGTAAATGTGAAAAACGCCTAATTCTGGATTTTAGACAGATTTTTACATTAAGGGTATTTTAGTAATTAAATGGAAAATATATGTCAAAATTTTGTGATTAAAATTTTATTAGAATAATTATTTTATTTCCTTAAACGTTGTATGCTGGACCAGGAGCTAAGTCGGCCATCTAAAGGGTCTAAAAATTAATCGAAGTTGGACATTTTTTCGGGCAGACAATGTGGACCCCACCAATGTAACGGAACCAAAAATCATCCTACACACATAAAAATTAGTTGTTTCTACCTGGGATAGAACGAGGACATATATGAATGATTCTAAATAAAATTTTGGGAAGTTTTGAATTCATTAAGGCATCCATTAAACGACATAATTTTGGAGGAACCATCCTAGAAGCTTCGTCCAGAAACAGAAACCGAGAATGAAAAATTCATAACTCCATCATCCGATTTCCAAATTTTCTAAAATGTTTAGGAGCGACAAACAAGATATTTAGGAAAAACATTCAGGAAGGGTGGAACTCATGAAGAGGTCATTAATGGGGCCTACAATGCATCGACTTTCGGGGGTCTAATTCTACCTATAAAAGGAGGCCCTAACCTCCTTCCCAAAGCATCTCATTCTCCGTCCATTATTTCTAGGCACCAAGAAGGAGATCTTCACCAAGGGATGCTGGACCAAAATCTTCCCCCTTTCATTTTAATTTATTTCTTTTATTTATTTTTAGTTTTCAATTCTAATTTAGAATTATAATATATTCATGCATTGTTTTTATTATTGTGTTCACCCTTCCACTATCTTTTCTTCTTCACATCTCACCATCGTGAACTATAATACTCATGATCATGAGTAACTAATCCGAGGAATATCCTGAGGGATTAATCAAGTTCTTGAACCTATGACCGTGTTTTTAATATTCTTTGAGTTAATTCTAAGGTTAATTTACAGAGGGTGAAATCCTTACTATATGGTTGTCTAAAGATTAACTTCTTAATCTACAACCATTTCCCCTCAATTGAGGAGGTAGAAGGAGGGTGTGAATGTCGATCGATAAGTAGACTTTTCATTCATAACTGGGGTAGAAAAATGTGTGCACACATATGATGGAGTTTATTCACTAAGAATATTTGAAGCTAGCCAATGAAGGTGCTCCCTGAAACTTCTCTCGAGAGAACTTCCTTTATTCTCTAATTACGTTCTATTTTGCATTTCATGGTAATTTAGAATTAAATTTTAGTTTCTTATGATTTATGATTTTCATTTATTGTATTAAATTCCATTTATTTCATAAAATATAAAACAACAAAACAAAGTAATTTTGGTTAATTATATTAAGTAGGTGAATGAACTGAGAAAACTCCTCAAGTGAGATGACCATGGTCAGCCTCTATGCTGCACTAGGAAAATTAAGTTGCTTTTTCCACACCCTACGACAGGTGTGCATCAAAACTGGCACCGTTTCTGGGGAACTAATTGGTTGATTACTTTACTTTTTCTATTTTCAAATTTTAGATAGTTTTCATTGTTTTTTATTTTAAAAAAATCAACAAAAAATTTCTTCCATGATGAATTCAAATGATTATTATTCTACATGGACTGACAATTAATCAATGGTGCAAGAACAAGAAATAGACTACAAGGAAGAGGCCCTCCAACGAAGAGCTGAGGCACTGATGATAATGGTTAATCAAAAAGAAATACGAATAGCAACATGGATCTCACTAGAAGATTTTATGGCCATGGTCGTTGAACTCCAAGATGACTTAAAAGATTCAAGGCAAAGAAGGAAGTTCCACTAGTCTTTCCTGATTTCACTGAAGACA
Source organism: Viscum album (assembly GCA_963277665.1). Lineage (NCBI taxonomy): Eukaryota > Viridiplantae > Streptophyta > Magnoliopsida > Santalales > Viscaceae > Viscum > Viscum album. The sequence goes on from OY728133.1 coordinate 1,062,472,907, forward strand.
TCCATGAAGTCGAATCCAAACATGAGGTGGAGGAGCCTGACTGCTTACCTCCATATATTACATATCAACTCCAAGGGGCACTTTCAATTGAAGAGGAGATTAAAGTGGAACCGACTCAATGAGATGATACAATCTTAAACTCAAACTCTTTTATTTTTATTGAAACTAATTTGAGTATCACCCCTAATTGTTTTGAATTTTCAGATTCATCCATATCATATTACGACTTGAAGGATGATGTAGAAAATGATGCATCTATTGAGGAACTCCTGGAGCTCCCTAAAGAAATTGAATATCTACTAGAGGATCCCCATCATAAAGAGATCCAAGTTGATGAGCCTGAGGAAATCGGATAGGAGGCTAAAGCCCCCATGAATCTAGAATTGGAAGGCAAGATGGTTGTACAAGTAGCAACAAATGAGGAGGAGTCTCCATACTTCATCCAACCCCCGCCATGCAAGTTTTACCAAATTGCGAAGGGGGCGGATCTGGTATACTCTTTCTATGTAGTCCTCCTCAATAAGAAAAAAGAACATCAGGCTGGGAAGAGCCACAGGTGGTGGTTCAAATCAATGAAGCTTCATCCACGGATAGATTATGGATAAGAGCTGGTACTGCCCTCTAGAGGCAGTAAAATATTCCAGGTCCCACTTGGGGGATCATACCAAGATTTATCTTTACATGCTTTCTAGTAATTTAAATTCCAAATCTTGTATTAGGAAATAGTTTATCATGTGGCCCCCTCCCTCTTTTAATTTTGATCTTAAATGAAATGATCCTTGTGATTAATTAAATAATTTTTCTTTTGTAGGATAATGAAGGAATAAGGAATCCCTGAGAATTAGAGGAAGAGGACCAGATCTTTATATCAAAAGGGAGATCGCTTTTTATGATTATAATTTATACTCCTTTCAATTTTTTGGCCCAAAACATATTTTGAGCTTTAATGAATATTCTTATCACTATTCACACATCAATTTATTTTGATAGACTTGAAATTATTTTTGAAATAATGGATTTTAAATGATTATTGATATGAATTCTTTTCCCTTGAAATGGATTTTCAAGCATTTTAATGAGTTTCACTAATTTTTTAAATCCATGCCCATGAAACACTAACTCAAAATATTTTTCCAATCATGTGAGGTATTCTAAACCACTTTTAAATATTCTTCCTAATACCCACACTTTCTTGAGGGAAACATAAATTTTGTGTGAGAACCATAATTTGTGAATAATTCTCTTTCAAAGATTTGGATTTCATGGAATGTATTTGAAATGATTGAGGCATCTCTTTGGATATCCACATTTTATCTTGAGACCCACCTTTACATTTATCCTTCAAAAGCCCTTAGATTTCATGGATTTCATTATAGGTTTAAGCCACATTACAAGCCAATTTTTCCTTACCTACCCGCACATTTATTATTTTTGCATGGTTATTTAAAGTTTCAGTGTGGGTTCAGGGCCTTTCATGTGAATTCATTGGGATGTGTATCATTTATGGGTGGTGTGAGGATTGTGTCAATACTTTGGGCAATGGATAATAAGAGAATTGGGCATGTGTCATCATTTCATTGTGCTTTATTTGTTTCATCTATTTCTCATTCAAAAAAAAAGAAAAAAAGGGATATGATCTTGAATTCCTCATTGTACATTATTTTATGACTCATGTCCCTCTCAAAATTAAGGGCATGAATTTTCATTCATTCATTGTATTCAATTTTCACTTCATCCTCCTTGAAAAAAAAGAGTTGTGCATTTCTAGAGCTTTGAAAAAAAAAAGTAGAACTTAGATGATCTCATTAATTATAATCACTTCATGGATCATGTACCATGTCATAAAACGGGGTGGTTTTGTTTTTCAAATTTTCAAGTGGGATTGAGAGAGGAAGTTTCTGTGTTTTCCCTTGATTTATTCATGCACTGTACTTAAAAGTCCAACCTCCTCTTTCTTGCCTGAAATGTTTTCAATAATTTTCCCACCAACCCTAAGCCATAGAATCATTTGAACCATTAATTAAATTCATCATGACTAAATTCATTTTCATTTTTCACACAGTGGAGAAATGAGAAATTTCACAAGCCTATGGTGATACATGCCATTTCCAAGTATGAGCATAACTCTACAATCAATTTCTCTTGAGTAAAGAGTGACATAAAATTCAATGTGTTGTAGGTTGTGATTGGGCCATGGATTGATTTTTGAGGTTGAAAAAAATTAATGATTAAAATGAAAATAATAGATAATTATTTTTCATATATGAGACATGATAGAATTCTATTTTGGATAAGATCATTGATATTTTCTCATTTTTGATTGTTGTGTGGAAATTGATTTGGATGTAAGATGATTACCCAGAAGTGAAATTTTTAAGTGTGGGGGAATGATGAAGCATACATTTGCCTATATTTTATACTGTAAATAATTGTTTATAATCCCATCATATTGTTATTGATTGGTTAATTGTCATTTTTTTAGGTTTTAGTATTATTTTGTGCCTAAATGTGAAAAATGCCTAATTCTGGATTTTAGACATATTTTTACATCAAGAGTATTTTCTTTATTTAATGGAGAATATATGAAAAAAAAATTATTAAATTTTTTTTGGAATCCTAATTTTATTTCCTTCAACTTTGTCTTATGGACTAGGATCTGATTCAACCATCTAGAGGGCCTAAAAATTCATTGAAGTTGGACATTTTTCCAGGAAGACAGCATGGAACCCACCAATGTAACGGACACCACACTCGGCCTAAACACATCCAAAGGAGGTTTTTCCACCTGGGATAGAACGATGACATATTGGAACGACTCTAAAATAAATTTTGGGAAGCTTGGAAGTCATTAAGGCGACCATTAAATGACATACTTTGGGAGTAACCATCCTAGAAGCTTCCTCCAGAAACAGAAACCGAGAATGAAAAATCCATAACTCCTTCATCTTGTTTCCAAATTAGCTTTAATTTTGATGAGAGATGGAAAAGATATTTATGAAAAACATTAATGAAGGTTGGGACTCGTGAAGAGGTCATTAATGGGGTCAAAATGCGTCTACTTTCAGGGATTGAATTCTTCCTATAAAAGGAGGCCCTCACCTCTTTCCCAAAGCATCTCATTCTCCATCCATTCTTTCAAGGAAACAAGGAGGAGATATCCACCGAGGGAGGCCGGCCAAAAATCTTCCCCCATTCATTTTAATTTATTTCTTTTCTTTATTTTTAGTTTTCAATTCTAATTTATATTTCTAATAAATTCATGCATTATTTTTATTATTGTGTCCACCCATCCACTATCATTTGTTCTTCGCATCTCACCATCGTGAATTATAATACTCATGATCATGAGTAACTAATACGAGGAATATCCCGAGGGATTAATCAGGTTCATTAACCTAAGACCATGTTTTTAATATTCTTTGAGTTAATTCTAAGGATAATTTATAGTGGGTGTAATCCTCATTGTGGTTGTCTAAAGAATAACTTCTTAATCTGCAACCATTTTCCCTCGATTGAGGAGGTGGAGGGAGGGTGTGCTTGGTGATCACTAATTAGAATGTTCATTCATAAAGGGGGTATACTAAGGTGTGCACACATACGATGGAGTGTGTTCACTAAGAATATTTGAAGCTAGCCAATGAAGGTCCTCCCTAAAAGTTCTCTCGGGAGAACTTCTTTTATTCTATAATTACATTCTGTTTTTCATTGCATTGTAATTTAGAATTAAATTTCAGTTTTTTATGATTTATTAATTTCATTTATTATAATAAATTCAATTTATTTCATAAAATATAAAACAAAAAAAATAAGTAATTTAGGTGAATTATATTAAGTAGGTGAACGAACTGAGAAAGCTCCTCAAGTGAGACGACCCTGGTCAACCTCTATGCTGCACTAGGAAAATTAAATTGCTTTGGTCATGCCCTACGACAGGCGTGCGTCAATATGAAGTTATGATCATGTTAAATTGTAAATGGCTTGTAAATTGAGAACATGTAAATGGTTCTATAAGGAATATGGAATGATTTAATACATGGGAAACCTTGGGCCTTGCCTAATGGGTAGAATGTGATAAAGTTATTGTGTTATGTATTATAAGATTTCAACATGAAATTCATAAGAGTTATATGATTGTGAAATAGTGAATTGGAAAAGAGGGTTAGTACATAGTAATTGATAAATATTGGCTAAGAATGGGTTTTTTTGAATACAACTAATGGGTTTAGGCAGGAGAATAGAATTTTGATTTATGGATATGAATTGTAAATGGTAAATGTATTAATGGGTTAAGGAATAGCATTAAGTCCCATGTTGTTTTTTATTTATTGTGAATAATTTTTTCCAATGGAATTGGTTATGTTATGTTGTGTTATGGTATGGTTGTGGTGATTTGATAGATAAGCATGTGCATGAGGATTAGAATAATGGGGTATTGACTTGAGGTTCTATGCCCATTGGTTGAGTTAGACTGAGGCTCTAAACTCCACCCTAAAATGCACGGGTTTGGGTAGGGGACGAAGGATATATTCCCCTAACGGTTTCATTCCACCCAGAATGGGGCTTCAAAGTGAGGATAATGTGTTGATATGATATGTGTGTCCCTAGTAAGATAGGGAATTAATTTATTTCCCCTATGCATTGTGATTGATTTCTTCAGACCCGTGTATAAATGATGTATATGCCTAACCCAAAGATAATGTGTCGAAAATGGTATAAGAAATGGAATTGGGATAAATAATAGTCTTGAACTAAATGAACCTTATTAACTTATGGCTCCCGGACAACCCCATGTTAACTTACCATTTATTGTTTACTTGCATTAACTATCTATTAGACTATATATTTTGTAGATATCTTTGGTGGTTCCATAATGAGTTTTTTACTCACACCCTTCTCGAGACGTTGTTGGGTACCTGAGTAGATCTCTTGGTTATCAGACAGGTAAAGGGTAGAGGCCCTATAAGAATATGCTATGTTGGATCAGGATACACATGGATAAGGATATGGACTTTGAGTCGGGACCCATTTTAATATTTCTTAATTTGTTTCATTTTGGGTTTCTTTCACTTTACACTACAAGTATGGCATGGCATTTCTATATTTGATTTGTGTTTGTACACCGTTTGGGAAATGTTTGGTTATGTGTGTTTATTGGTTATTCATATTGTTTCAGCTATTTACATAGTGTTTTTCTATGTCTTGATCTGATAAAGACGGTATAGTCTATCCACTTTATTTATTATAACCTCACTGCTAGTCAGAAAACTCTGGAATACGGGGAGGCTCTCTTGAGGTCAAGTGACGCCCCGGCTCGGGGCACTGATTTAGCAGCTTTCGGGTCGGAGAAATCATAATGAAAAATTTAATAATTTAAAATAAAATTCATTTTCATAAAACTTATTCATAAATATTTATTTTTATAACTTATTATTATATGATAATTTTAAGAGACCTTAATTATGTTTTCAAGGTGTTAAAAATAGTTTTAATTGAAAATTTTGTACTTTTCAAGAAAATTATGATTTTAATTAAAAATTACACTTCAAAAATTTAGAAAATTATATTCAAAAAATGGACTTAATTTTTTAATTCTACACTTTGAAAAATGGTCGGGGTTATTTTATGTGATTTTTCTGAAAAACGTGAATTTTTTTTGAATAGTAAAATACAGTAATTTATTGTATATATGAATTATATAATAAATACACTATTTGTTGAGTCATGGAAGATGTAATCACCTTGGGTTCTAACTCACATGAAAATTGTACTATTTTTGTCACAATTATCAATATTATTTCTTTTTTTGATCAAAATAATAAAATAAGGAATAAAATATTGGGAAAGCCCTACTCTCCTCCACTATAAAAAAACACCCTCACCCCCTCTTCTCTTCACTCCTCTCAAGCCTTGTTCCTAGTAAAAAATTACTCAACACTCTCCATAATCCCCTCTCCCAAGTCCCACATCCCTAGATCTCTTCAAATGACCATATCCTCTCCCCTACAAAACCTCTCAAGGAAGATATATTCAAGAGGTTAATTCTGCTTTTATTTTCTTTTATTTTCTTTCATGATCCATTCTTTAATTTTTATTTCTTTATCTCCTTTAATCAAAATTTTACGATAACTCCATTAACATAAAAGTACTATAATTTTATTATGATAGTGTAATAATTCATTGTCATCTCTCCTTTCACCTCCTTTTATACTAGAAATGATGACACCATCTCAGATGTATTAATTTCTCACCTTCATGGATGATGGGGTATCAATTTCTATTACCATATTCTACTCTGGTCATGAGAAAAATTATGGTTGAACCAAAATATAATATATTTATTATTCTTAATTTATGGTTCTTGAATATTTTGTACACATGATATTAATATATAAATCAACATGTGTTTGATGTGATCAAAAAACAACCAATTAACCAAAACGGTTACCATTAATGTTTTATATAATTAGTAGTCTTAAATCCCAATAAATGAATGAATTTTATATCCAATTAATATAATGGATGATCACTAAAAACATATAACTCTAATTCTGGACAACAATTTTCATCTTACATGTATATACTTACATGTATATAAGTAAACCAATCATGAAAACCAGTGAAAACAGTTAAATTGATCCTTTTAACCCATAAAAAATGTCATGGATGACGCTAATATGGTTATAATAAATCAGTTACAAAAATAATAGGTTCTATAAATATTAATTAATTTATTTAATTTTTCATCCAGACATTAATATCATGTGAAGGACACCATCAGACTTAAGGTGAGGGATTTAACCCAAACCTCCATTATTCCTTCAGGTTGCTCTATCTTTCTTTCTACCCAAATAAGTTATCTTTTATTTTTATGTTCATATTATAAATTATATTTATATTCTAAAAACTCATGTATCAAGATCCATTCTTCATTATCTTTTGGGGATATAAATGTTTTTAAATGATTCCCTCAGCAATACTTCCCAATAAGAAAACCTGTTTTAAGGGAACTTCCGGAATTCTTACCCAATTTCAAGTGCACCATATCATATGTTTTAAGCTAAAATTGTTTATATAAAATCAGAATTTATATTATAAAATCATTATTGTTTCACTTCTGGTTTTATATAGAATATTATTCCATTTTCTATTGTAAATTCTCTTTAGTATTTTCCTTAAAACTGTACTAAAATGTTTTAATGCTAAAAAATTTTAAAAAAACATATTACATGAAGTCACTTTTGTTTGAAATAAATTAAAATGACATATTCCTATTTTCCATTATGAATGTCCATGTATGTTTTAATTACTTTCTTTTATTGAAACTTGTATGATATTCCCATTTATTATGATTTATTATATTTTTATGACACTTATTTCATTCCATGGGTACCCTTATATTTATGTATGATTGATTATGTGTGATTCTATATGTGGAAAGAATATTCATGAACATGTAATCATGGGTGATTCCAGATAGTGCTTCAATGTTTTGGGTAATTTTTAGTCTCATGAGATGTTATGTGCAATGGTCTTCGCGTTTAGTCTTAAATTGTGACACCATGTGAAATGGTGTTGGTGGTTCACCATGACTTGTGCTCCTCTATGTGCAAAAAGTCTTGAATCATGCGAAAGTAATGTTTTATGCTTCAACCACATTACTATGAATCCATTTTTATATGATCCCATGTTTATATTTTATGATTCCATATCATTCGTGCCTTTTTATATCACTATGCCACTCATTCTAAGCCATCTGATAAAGCTTTATTCTTATGTCTATTCCCTTAATGGGATTTTTATCTCATCGCTTTGTTCATTTTATCCTTAAGTTGTCCTATGAATATGTATGATCACAATGTATGTTAGGTTCTCTGTATGAAGAATAAATAAAGGAATTTTAAATTTAGTTCCATGTTTTATGTTTTATATACGTAGTCTTCCAATACACTAGAATTTATGATCCTTCGCTTGTAATATGATGCTTTACTGTGTTTAAAATAATGTAAGGATATGTGTAAAAGGATAGGGTCACAATAGTTGGTATCATAATATGGTCTAGTTATTTTTAGATAATAAGAATATATCACTTTAGTAAGAACCATGGGGATGAGACTAAGTATAGGAAAACATCCCTAAATTTTGGTATGTATAGAGTAAGAGGTTTATCAAAAAAAATGGATCCATTTTTGGATACGAACAGGTGGATCTAGCTCTGGAATAGATGTATCTAGGGGTAAAACTCGAAAACACCTCTTTGATCAAGACTTGAATTTGAACTAGTACATGACAACAGGTCGTGCTACACTCCCAGTTTGACACTCTTGGGGGATAATGTTTAGTAAATTCATAAACATAATACGAACCATTATTAAGGGAACATAAAAAAATTATATAATAATATAAGATAAATTATATATCAAAGATAACCTACATTGAAACATATAGAATCACAAGTTAGGATATACATTTACTTTATTATTTTATCCTTTTAAGTTTAAAGTTTCCTTTTTATGATTAATAAATATGTATTTAAGCCCTCTAATTGTACATTATTTTTATTAGTTAATGGGGGGAATAGAACACTGAAAAATAATCAATGTGATAGGTAATGGGAAGATTTCCCTAATGATATGCCAAATATGATGAGAACGGGTGCTCCAAACTTCATGAAAATACTTAATCAGTTGGCTCAAGTTGTGAATAATAACTTGAATCATGTGGAATACCCTCCTCCTCTAAGTAAAAGTAAAGTTGATGTCGAATCTTTCATTCAAAAAAGGCCTCCCATGTTTAGTTGATCATCCAATCCCCTAATCGCGGAACAATGGATTAAATCCATTGAAAATATATTCTTTGTTCTCTAATGATCTGAAGAAGATAAATTCATATTTCGGGTCTATCATTTTCATAGGGATGTTGATAAGTGATGGACACTACTCATGAATATGAAGCTCTAGGAGGAAATTTATTCCCTGGATTTGGAGGATTTCAAGAAAATGTTTTTCAATAAATATTTTCCTCAAACCCTTCATCTCAAGATGGAAATAATGTTCCTCAAAATTAAACAGAAGGAAGATGATTCCATTAGGGAGTATGAATAAATCATCACAAGGCTTGAAAGATACACCTCTAGATTTTTCATGAACCTCGAAAACAAGTTGGGTCGCTTATTTAGTGGACTAAAACTGAGTCTACAAAAATCATTGGTGATTCATGACTTGAATAGTTATGAGGAGATTTTTTTTGTCTTCAAGGATGAAATAGATATTGGAGATTCTCAATGGTCTGGTGGGCCTAGTGAAAAAAAGTGAAAAATGGAATCTAATATGGGTGGTTAAGAAAATAAATCCAATTATAGAAGGAAGATGGAACACCCCACGTGTCAAAATTGTGGGAATAACCATCCTAGGAACTGTTTAAAGGGAACATGGAAGAATGGAAAATCTTTCTAATAACTGCTGGAGGGATATAAAGAATCCCACTAATGTGTAATAATAAAGTATGGTTCAAACCAATGTTCATCATATAGTTCAATTTTAGAGGAAATCAACAACAACCTCTAAGGTAACAAGGGAGGGCTTATAGTACCACTACTTATGAGGTGGAGCCGAACAAAGATGTAGGGACAAGTATGCTAGTTATTCATTTAGGAATAGTGAATGTACTATTTGATCCTCTTTCAATGAATTATTTCATATCATGTAATATTAGTAGAACTATTAAAATACCACTTCAAAATTTAGAGGTTGTGTTATCTGTGAGAACAAAAAATTGGGCAATTACTACATCCAAAGTATATAACACCTACTTGGTTAACGTTTGTGGACTGAACCTCCTAAAAAATATTTTCATACTTCCTTAATTGGAGTTCAATGTAATATTGGGAATGGATTGGGTATCTTTATACAAATACAACATTAACTGTAAGGAATGGTAGATCACTATTCACATCCCAAAGCATTATAAAATTCTTTACAAGTGTAATGAGGATGATGAATCTCATTTTTAATCATTGTATCAATTGTAGATATTAATTCCTTATAATCAAGCTTGACTAGATTAAATGATTAAGACAAAGGAGATCATAATTATTGAATATATTCCCATCGTGATGGATTACACTGATGTATTCCCTGAATAATTGCATGGTCTTCCTATTGATCGATAGGTTCATTTATAAATTGAAATTATTCTTGGATCTCTTCATGTATCAGATAAACCTTACAGAATGGCCACCGTAGAGATGGAGAAGCAGTTATAGGAGAATATAGAGAAGGGTTTTATATACCTGAGTGCTTCACCATGGGGGGTCCCAGTCCTCTTTGTCAAAAAGAAGGATGGACCAATTCCCCAATGCATTTATTATCGTGAGCTCCATAAAATCACTATAAAGAACACGTATCCTCTACCACAAATAGATGACTTATTTGGTCATCTTCATGGGGATAGCTATTTATCTAAGGTGGACCTTTTGTCAGGATATCACCAAATAGAGGTGAGGAAGGAAGACATTCCCATAACTACCTTTGAAATGAGGTATGGACATTATGAGTTCATAGTTATTCCCTTAGGAATCACTAATTCTCTAAAAATATTCATCAATTTAATAAATAGAGTCTTTAGATATTGCCTCGACAAATTTTCGGTAGTCTTTGTCGATGATATTTTGATATACTCCAAGATCAAGGAGGAACATGAGGAGCATTTTAATACATTGTTGATGACTTTGAGAAGGGAAAAAACTTTATGCAAAGTACAGTGAATATGAGTTCTGGATGGAGGAAGTATCATTCATGGGGCATGTTATTACCATCAAAGGGATATATGTGGACCCTTCCAAGATAATGGCAATTAAAGAGTAGCTAATGGAAACAACTCTAACGGAGATCCACAGCTTTCTGGGTCTAGCCAGGTATTATCGATGATTTGTGAAGAACTTTTCATGATTTTCAAACCCAATGACAAAGCTAACACAGAAGGGGGTAAAGTTTTCCTAGACACAAGAATGTGAGGAAAGATTTAATTATCCCAAAATGAATCTTATCATTGTTCCAGTACTCACACTCATGATTAGTAGGGAACTCTTGGTGGTGTACAGTGATGCTTAAAATAAGTAATTAGGTTGGATGCTGATGAAAAAATTTAAATTGATATCCTACGACTCAAGGATGCTGAAAATTCATGAGAAAAACTATCCAACGAATGATTTGGATTTGTCGGATGTGATCATTGCATTGAAAATCTGGCGACATTATATTTATGGTGAGAAGTGTAAGATATATACTAATCAAAAGTCTCAAATATATATTCACATAGAAAGAGCTTAATATACACCAGTGAGGATGGTTAGACCTCATCCAGGTTTATGACTTCTCAATCCACTACCATCCTAGTAAGGTAAATAAGGTGGAAGATTCTCTAAGTAGAAAGGATCCTGCAACATTATCAATGATTAGAATTTAAAAGGATCCAATATTCTTAGATTTGCAGAGGAAGGAAATGGGAATAATTAAGGTAGGAACATCATCAATCCTTTCTCAAATGATTTTTGAACCATACCTTGTAGAGAAAATAAGGGATATTCAAAGAAAAGATTCAGAAATTCTGAAAAGGGTGGAAGCTATTAGAAATGGGAAACCCTATAATTTCAACATTGATGAGGAATGAGTTGTAATATTTGAGTCACAATTATGTGTACCATCCAATCCAATGATAAATAAGGATATATTGAATGACACACATAGATAAACATTCTCTATTCACACAAGGAGCACAAAGATGTATCAAGATCTCCAAGATAACTTTTGGTAGGAAAATATGAATGAAAATTTTGTTGAATATACATCAAAGTGTCTAGTATGTAAACAAGTGAAGTCTTAAATGCATAATTATAAGGGGATGATAAAACCACTACCCATAACAACATGGAATTTTGAGAACATCACTATATACTTTTTCACTGGACTTCCAAGGACATTTAGAAAAAACAATGCTATATGGGTCATTGTGGATCGTCTTACAAAGACATCTCACTTTATTACAATTCAAGTGGCCTTTTTCATAGGATTATCTTGAATGAATATATATTAAATAGGTGGTAAGGTAGTTAGAAATACTATAATCTATTGTATCTGTTAGTGATATGATATTCACCTCGATGTTCTGAAAATGTCTCTAACGTGCTCTAAGCACGGAACTGAACTTCAGTACATCTAATCATCCTCAAAATGATGGCCAATATGTGAAAACTATTTTGACACAGGAATAAATTTTGAGAGAATGTTATATGGTCTTTAAAGGAGGGTGGTACTAATATCTTGAACTGGTCAAATTCTCTTACAAAAATAGTTTCCAACCGAGCATCTAAATGGCACCATATGAAGACCATTATGGGAAAAGTTGTTGAAGACCAGTGTATTGGGATGAAGTTGGTGAGAGTAAGTTGTTATGACCTAAAATGGTTGAAGAAATGGTGGAGAAGGTACAAACCATTTAGCATCACATCAAGGTATCCCAAAGATGATAAGATTGTTATGAAGACAATCATTGATGGTACCATGAGTTCAAAGTCGGAGACATTGTATTTATCTGCATATCTCCATAGGAGAAGGTCAAGAGGTTTGGGATGAAACTAAAGCTAAGTCTCGGGTACATCATCCCCTTTGAGATCCTTGATCATGTGGGAGATGTGTCATATTGACTATCACTTCAACCTAACCGGTCTAAAGTATATCATGCCTTCCATGTAACTCTCTTAAGGAAGTAAATACCAGATCTTTCTCATGTACTTTCTTCAGAGGTGGTATAGTAAGAGAATGATCCTTATTAAAAGGAGCATCCAGTGAAGATCTTAGATCATAGAGATAAAGTTATAGAAAACTGTACTAATATCCTGGTCAAAGTGCAATGGAGGAACCCTAAGTACGAAGAGGAATCATTGGAACAAAAGGAGGAAATGGAGGAAAAGTAACCACACCTTTTTATGGATTATAATGTAAAATGATATTTTGAGGGAGAAATTTCATAAGGGGGAAAAATGTAACGACCCAAAGTTCAATCAATGGAAATTAACTTCTTGTAATTATGTCATATAGTATAATCACATGAAATCACAACACAATTAACTAATAAGTACTATGTGGACTTTAAATGTAATATTGTCACTTATGTTATTTGAATTTCAAAAAACTGACATACACGGTTGTGATAAGTAAGATGGTTGGAGTCTATTAAGACAAACATAGTTATTAGTGAATAGTAAATGATCCATATGAATAGTAATGTTACCCATTTGAATAATAATACGACCCTTATAAAAAGTAAATCTTCCATGTGAATAAGTAACCTTAGTTATGAAAGTATAAATAAAATTTATCTATCTTATTGGTGAAAATATGATAATTATAGTGTTGGTATTTTTGCGAGTCATGTATATTTAATTACAATTTTATGAAGAATTTAATAATTTAAAAGAAAATTTATTTTCGAAAAATATATTCATGAATATGTATTTTGAGGAATTATGATTATATGATATTTTTAAGAGACCTTAATTAATTTTCCAAAGTTTTAGAAAATCTGTTTTAATTTTAAATTTTGTATTTTTTTCATGTAAATTATTATTTTAATTAAAAATTATTTTTCACATATTTATAAATTTATTTTCACAAAATGGACTTCATTTTTGAATTTTATACATTGAAAAATGTTTGGGGAGAATTTTTGGGATTTTTCTTAAATAAGTGAATATTTACTGAATAGTAAAATATGTTATTTTTTGTATATATACATTATATGATAAATACACTATTTATTGAGTCATGGATGATGTAATCATGTTGGGTTATAACTAACATGTAAATTTAACTTTTTTGTCATAATAATCAATACTATTTATTATCTTGAGAAAAATAACAAAATAATGATTAAAATATAGAGAAACCCCTCCTCTCCTCCAACATAAAAAACACCCTCACCCCCCACTTCTATTAACTCCTCTCAAGTATGGTTCCTTCTCAAAATTCTATTCAAATATCTCCCTAATCCCCTCTCCCACATCCAACATCCATTCGTCTTTTCAAATGTCTAAATCCTCTCCCATAAATAGGTTCTCAAGGAAGATATATTCAAGAGGTAAATTCGACATTTCTTTTCTTTTATTTTATTTCATGTTCCATTTTTCAATTTTTCATTCCTCACCTCCTTTAATCCAAGTGTTTTGATAACACAAATACCTTACATGTAAAATAATGTTTTATGACAATTTAATAATTCATCATTATCTCTTCTTTTCCCTCCTTTTATACTAGAAATTAAAACACCATCCGAGATGTGTTAATTTCTCACATTCAAAGACGAAGGGTTTTGAATTTATTTTACCATCATCAATTCTGGTCAGGAAACCATTTTTATAGTTGAGATAAACTATAATATATGTATTATTTCTAATTTAAGGTTATGAAATATTTTTTAAACATTATATATAAATTTATAAAGAAAAATATGTTCGATTTAATAAAAAAACTATCAATTAACCAAATAAGTTATCATTACAGTTTTATATATTGATTCATATTCAATACAAATAACCAAATGAATTTTATAACCAAGTAATATTCTGGATGTTCACTAATAACATATAACTCTAATTCTATAAAACCATTCTTATCTTAAATTTTTATCCTTACATATATATATGTAAACCAATCATAGAAACTAATGAAACAAACAATGCAATTGAACCTCTTAACCAATCAAAAAGGTCATGAATAAACATAATAAGTTTATAATAAGAAAATTAAACAAATAAGAGGTTCTATAAAAATTTATTAATGAATTTAATTTTGGTATCCAAAACATTAAGATCAAATGAAGTGCACCATTGGACTTAAGGTAAATTGATTCTACCTAAACCTCCATTATTCCTTCATGTTGGTCTATCTTTATTTATACCCAAATGAAGTTATATTTTATTTTTATGTAAATATTATAAATTTGGTGTATATTATCCAAAATCATGTATCAAGATCCATTCATAATTCTCCTTTTTGGATATACAAATTTTAAATGATTCCCTCTTTAATACTTCTCAACAAGCAAACTTGTTTTAAGGGAACTTCATGAATTCTTACCCAATTTCAAGTTCCCTATATCATCTATTTTAAGATACAATTGTTTTCTATAAATTCATCATTTATTTTATGGAAATCTTCTTGATTCACTTCTAGTTTTAGATAATATATTATTATCTTTTTTTAATTATCTTTAGTATTTTCCATAAAACAACACTAAAATTTTTTAATGCTAAAATATCTTAAATACTGTTATTACATGTTATCACTTCTATTTGACATCACATACCATGATATATACCTATTTTACATTATTAATTTCCATGTATGTTTTAATTCCTTTATTTTGTGGACACTTTTTTGATACACCCATTTATTATGCTTTGTGACATGATTATATTACCCATTTCTATCCATCAGTACCCTTATGTTTATGTATTCTTGATTATGTATGATTCTATATATAGCAATAATATTCATGAACATGCTATTTTTGGTTAACCCAGATAGATCCCTGATGTATTGGGTAAATTTGAGTCTTACAATATGTTATGTGCAACGGTCTTGGTAGTTATCCTTGACTTGTGATACCATATACAACAGTCATGGTGGTTAACCTTTACTTGTGATCCTATATATAAACAATACTTGAATCATGATAAAGTCATGTTTCATTTTTCTTCTACATTACTATTAATCCCTGTTTATATGATCCCATGTTTATATGTTATGATTTTATATGTTCCATGCCTTTTTATATCATTATGTCATGCCTTATAACCCATGTGCTAAAACTTTATTCTTATATTTATTCCCTTATTTTGATTTTCAGCTCATCCGTCTGTTCATGTTATCCCCATGTTATCCTGTGAATACATATGAGCACAATATAATTTAGGGTCTCTTTATTAATACTAAATAAATAAATGTTATATTTAGTTTTTTGTTTTAATATTTATGTACCTAGTCTTCCAAGACACTAGACTTTATGGTCATTGGATTGTAATATGATGCTTTAATATGATTAAAATCATTTAATGATATGTTTAAAAGGATAGGGTCTCTATAGTATCTCATATTTATGTTTCAAATATTGAATTCACTTTCTCCATAAAATGTTTTATCCCATGATTTCTTAATTCCACCATTTATTTATGGATAAACGATTCCTAGGTTTTGGGGAAGATGTTATGTGTTTCCCCTAAAGAAATAGGTGATTGGTTTTAGTTAGTAATTATTGATATAAAAATAAAATGATTATGCAATGGTTTCATTAAAAATATCATAATGTATCACGATTTTAAAAATATAAAAAATTGAACATAAATAAATAAAATTAGAACAAATAGAAAATTATTTATGTGATTTAGTCCAATTTGGTACCTATATAAATGGAAAGAAATCCACCCACTTGAAATATTTATTAGATTCTGAAAATATGTGTATTAAATAATACAACTAAGGAAATGAAAATTAAGAATTTATGACTTTTTAAAATTATACTTCAAAACTATAAAAAATAAAGAAATAGTTACAAATCTTCATAGCTTGCCTCTTTCTATAAAATCAATATGGAAGCTTCAACTGAGGGTTGAGGAAGGTTCTTGATCTAAATTCTCACAAAAGTGGTAAATTTAACCTGGATATCCATTAGATTATTTTTTTAGAATCACCTTGGATCTCAAATGAGAGTGGATGTTATATAAGCTCTCCATAGGAGGAGCCTGAACAACTCGAGAGAAAAATTGCCTTCTTCTCCTAATAATCACGAGAATTTCACACAAAAATAACTATGGATTCAAAAAATTGTAATTTTGGTGGAGTTTTAAATAAAAAAGGTTGAATTATGATGAAAAATTGGAATACAGGTTAATGAATTACCGTAATAATAATAATCAACAAAATGACCCCAGTGAACCAATTACTGTAATGTGGCTGAGCAGAATAGAACCAAGGTAAAGCATTGTATAGGTGGGAGGATCAGATGAAAAGGTTGGTGATGCTAATTAATTTTTTTGGATAATAATATCTGGGATAATTCTATGGAATGTGATATTTGTAGAGAATAGGTCCATAAAGGACAAGTAATGGATCCCAATCCATAGACAACATGTGTCGATAAAGAGGCCCAATGTTGGAACACATATAGAGAGGTTGTGAACAAAATAATCATATCTAAAAAGAACTAATTTGAGCCTAAAAATTTTATCCAAAAATAATATTGCATTCAATATTATATAAAAAATTAATTGAATAAAAATTAAAATGAATTTTTAAATTAAAATAAAGTCACATGTTTTCCAGTTTGTGGGAGGGAAAAGAATGCCACAAAATATGGGTATTCTATTTTTTTTTCTTTGTTTGTGAAGGATATATATAAGAGGATAAGGTCATATATTATTATAGGAAAAATTACTATGTTACTAATATGTAATTGAAGAGGTTCGGAATGAAAAAGGTTAATGGTTAATATTAATTGATCTATGCTCGAGTATGAAAACTGGTTGTTGATGTCGAGGTTTATTCAGGTTAAAAAAATGTTTCATAGAGAATTTTGTGTCCAAAAAATGAGAGGTAAGGATTAGTTTATTCAATTCTGAAAATTAATGGTGACTTGATAGAATCATAAATTGGATAATTTTAGTTTATTTGAGGATCTAGTATTTCTGACCTCTCCAATGAGGAAGAAGGAAAATATGGAGAATTAAAAAACAATTAAGTAATAATTAATGGATATCGTTAATTAATTAGGTAAAATAGATTATTTCAGGGAATAAATTAACAATAAATTTAGTGATCGGATAAATATTGAAGGAGGAATCATCGGTATTTTTTGGAGCCTTATCAAACCCACTTACAGACTGACATATGGGAGGAGATGAGAGACTAGTTTTTTATATGAGAGAGTATGAGGTTCTTTGAGGGAAAGTGAATTAATTTACAGAGATGTTGAAGTAAGAAATTATAATGATAGAGAAGGATTTTTTTTCTTTCTATTATTCATATTTATTTTAGTCATCTATTTTTTTATTGAAATACTAAAGATACCTCTCAAAATATTAAAATGGTAAATTTATTTAAATATATTGATAATATTTTTATTATTATTTTTTTTGTTTCATCTATAATAACTATTTTCTATCCTAAAAAATGCACTCTTTGGATTGATATTATATTATTATTTAATCATGAACCAATTGGTTATTATGATTAATAAATATTATCTTCATTGATATATAAATTCATCATCAAACAAATTAATTAATTGAGAAGATGACACTTGGATAAGGACAATGTGGATTCTTCTTATTCTATTGTCGCATTTTTTAATTAATTAGAATTTATTCTTCACATATTTATGTAAAGATAGGTAATGATCATTTAACTCATTAAACTAAAAAAGTGTTATCCTTTGACTGGAAAATATTGATAGTTCATTTATTCCCTAATAGAATAATTTATTCATTAAATGATGGTCAAATTTTCATTATTTTATGAAGATGATAAAAAAATGTCACTTATTCAAACAATGGAGAATCAATAAAATTATAAATTTGATAATATAATATTTCATATTCATGATTAATATAATATCAAGAACATTAACCATTTCATAAAACTAGATAAATATAGTCTTCCCTAACTCATTAATTATTTATTATTATTCTCATCGGGTTTCTTCTTGCATCCTTAAATTATTTTCTTATGCTCATCCTTATTATTATCAAACTCATTCATAACACAAAAACTTTTTCACACCACTATTTTCACTTTTTTTGGTATATATTATTAAAATTCTAATCCACATATATATTTCCTTTGAGATTTTATCATGCTCTATAAATACTAGTTTAATGTTTATACTAAATAATTTTTATTATCTAATGACATAACTAGAAATTTATGGTGGTGTTCTTAAATTTGATTTTTATATTGTGTATATTAGTGGATCATCAATTATTGAGCATCAGTGATATTGGCTTTATAGAGGTGGTTCTTGAACAAAATTGTGAAAAATTATGAGTTTCTCGGTTCATGTTAGAAACACATGGATAAAAACATTAGAAATTCACATTTTGATATTATATTTTTTAGCTTCTTTATATAATGGAGTTTAATTTTTTTATTTAGTGGGATTCTCAAATGGGATATTTTGGTTTTTCAAAGTGTTTTTCTAGTGATTCGTTTATTAATATATGTTATCATGCACTCTTTCCAACTATTTTTAGTTGTTGGGGATGTTTTTTATAACTAATTTGGGGTTTTTTGTTTTTTTATGGTTGATATTGGTTGAATATTTTTTCAAATTCTCATACATGTAATATTATTTAGACATGCTAGAACAACCCCTTGGAATTTTTACCATGGCTACATGGTCATGATAGTGGGTTTTCATTAGTGGTTATGTTTTTTCATGGGTTTTTACTTAAATGTATCTCAGAATAATTTTTTTATTTTTTTATAATAAGATAAATGGAAATATAAAAATGAAATTTGATATTAAAATGAAACCAAAGAATGGAAATGTTTTTTATTGAGATAGAAATGATAAATAATATTGGGATCATTATTCTTAAAAAATCTACATAAACAAAAACTATGGCCATTAATATATTACTAGTGATATATTTTCAAATAATTATTTAGTGATAGTTCCCCCCACTATAGTGTATATACCCATAGATTCAGTGGTTTTTCAAAAACTTCCAACATAAACTCAGACTATTTTCCCTTTTAGATAATAAATATTCCACTCTCAAAGGAGTAAATATTTTATTTCCACCCCCTTTTATTTTGTTTTCTCTTTTACAACATGTTCCAATAATTTTGGCAACCTATACTAATTATCTACCTTCCATTAAGATAGATTACTCAATGGTTACAGTTTTTAAAAAGTAATATGATGAATATGATGAATTTCATGGAAACATAATGACTTAGGATTATATATTACCTATAGAATATGATTATGGGGAGGTGGGGGGAACTCTGAAGTTGATCTTAATGATGCATATAATGTTTTTTCTTTTCTTAACATTATATTTTAAATTTTCATTACCCTATATTTCCTTCATCTTTTGGAAACTACTTTATTATATTTTATATGGTAAAATAAATAAATATCAAAATATTTTATTATAAATTCAATAATATACATTTTGAAATTTAGAATAATTTCGTATTGGATATTATGATACTAACATGTTTTGGGAGAATAAAAATTATCTTTAATAATATAATCCCCAAATTTTGATAAATAATAAATGTGATATTTGGATACTGACTTTTGAAAAAAATTGTATATTTTTTCCATTCCTTTTTCATAGGTTCATTGATAATATACCTGATATCTCTCACTTTGAACACAAATAACAATCGTAATTTTTGACTTTTAGTACAAGGTTAGTCAATTGAAACAAACTAGAACATTTATCTTTAATTAATTTTTTAAGGAGGAAATTTTCTTAAAAATATTATCATGAATCGCATAAATTGAAAATCAGTCATGAAAATGGAATTAGGAAATATAGGTGGATATTTTTAAAACTAAATAATTTTTCTTTTTTGTGTTTAATCTTTTTAAAATTATAGTAATTTTTGTTTTTTAAATTTGATACTCTGAAGATCAAATTCATTTTTTGATTACTTTTTATTCATTTTATGATTAATTTATTAAAATTAAAAATTATATTCTCAATAGGATCACTAAATCCATTGAAATATTTTTCTATTACACAACCCCATGGGATATTCTTAAGATATAAATTACTAATAGAATTTAGTCTTTGAACTTTTATAAAACATGAGAAATTTTAACCACATTGAGGTAATATATTATATTTATTTATCATTTAGTCTCTTTAACAACTGACCCTACCTTGCATTTGATCATTCTATAAGCCTTTATATTCCATGAAAAGTTAGTTAGGTTAGACACATTACAAGTAGTTTTATCTTTACAACACAAATTCTTTGGTATTGTTTCATTTTTACATATAAACTATAAGAATAATGCTGGATTGATTAATATTTTTATATGGAAATAGACTATTAAAAAAGATTATAATAATAAGTTTCCCCAGAGAAAATATTAATGAATTAGAAAATAATATATAAAGTAAAGAGATTAATTTTTATAAATATTTAGGAAGAAAATATCCATAATGATATCCAAAAAAACTAGGACCAGATAAATCTCCATAACCCAAGTCATATATTGGATGAAACATTAGATATCATGTTACGTTCTCTTTAAATATGGGAGAGAAAAATTATGATGTTCCATCAATGTTCTATGTAATCCTCCCAAGCCACAAAAAGTATCTAAGATGGGGAGGAAGAGACAATCATGGTAATATGATGAAGGAAGGAAGAATCTTACTAAATACATATATTATTCTAATTGTTTTGAATTTTTATATTATTTTCTAGAATAACTCTCTTCCTTTTCTTTATATTCAATGAAAGTCCCATGGTTCTTATAAAATATGATATAGATATTACTTTAAAATCCCTTCAAATTATTCCATAGACCATAGGCCTTGGGTTAACATTAGGATAACTATTAGTATTAATTTATATCAATCCTATGAGAGGATCCTATAAACCGCTAGCATAAATCCTATTTAGAATCTATACTTCCCCTGGATATCTTATAAATCAAGGACTATGAGTTCATGGAATGAGTTTCCAACAATAAATGTGTTCATATAGCCTTCCACCACAGTTTAAGTGACAATTATTCTCAAGAAATAATTATGATAAATTCTATACTACTACTACAGTGATCAATCAGAGTATTAAAATCATAAAAATTAAAATGTTCCACTTAAAAAAGGTTATAAAGTATTAACCAATGTGGTGGATCTAATTGATAATTAAAAAATAGATGGTCAATTCAATCAGGGCCTTGATTCAGAATATAGCATAAGGAGAAATGGTTCAAACTATTTCTTATGAGGCACATATTTTTTGGAATTCTATGATAATACATTATCAAGATAAGAGTTAATGTATAGTTAGAACTCTATATTTAGTGAATATATTAAAAGGGGATCCAAAACTATAGGCCTATATAAGAAAATGAAATTTTAAATATGGTATGTGAGATATTAATGCCTTATTGGATCCCAAATTAGAATGTCCCTATAAGATATAAATTAATATTATAAATTTCCACTTTGATAGATATGGGAATAATATCCAAAGATGATCCAATCTTCTATAAGATATTAATATCGGGATATTTCACCTACCCCTAGAAGTCATCTAGTAAAGAAGTATCATCCAATTTTTTCCTTAATTATTTTTTAGAATTGAGAGAGTCCAAAAATTAACAAATCTTAATAACAACATTATAAGACTTACTAAAATATATCTAAGTATAGGAATTATGATAATAGATTCTACCAGAATTAAAAAAAATCATAATATTTTCCTCAGAAATAAATCACTACTAGAACTCTTACACATCAGTCTCTAATGTATACATGCCTATAAACATTCATTAAACTTTAATATATTCATAAATCCCAAAAAAATTATTTAATATACTTAAAACAAGTATATCCATTTAACCACAAGTTCCCTTATTTCATTTATATTTCCACTCCACAAAATTTCTTGATTAATTGAGTTGGGATTTTAATAAGGTAGCTTGACCACTTATAAACAAAGAAATATTAAACCAACATGGATGTATTAATGGTATTAACATTGTAATATCTTATAGAAAGAGATGTGGATTTTTCTTTCCAATAAATGAGTTTATGTTTAATGTTTTTAGTGATAACCAAAAAATCACAAGACATAGAACTTCCCCAAAACATGGGTATTCAAACATAGATAAAGAGAATTCTTCCCTCATTAATTTCATGTCTTCTAAAAATAGCCATTCTCTCGTTGTTTCAATGATGATTCTGAAAATAAATTCTTGATTTAATCCATCTAATGTGTTTCTTTGAGATAGATCTATATTTTTTAATAAGCTCTTTTATATGGTTGATGTTACTCATTACTGCCTTAATAAATAAGATCTGGTCGTTAGCATAAAAATTATGAGTGGGAGCATTAAGCTCTATATCAATATGAATGTCCTTGATAAGTCCCTTATCAACCATATTAGGAATAAATATATATAATTGGTCTTGAAACTGATAAAAAATATTTTAGAGAGATGTTATCCACTCTCAATGCCACATGATAATGAGAACTATCCCTCTGGTGTTCCATTCAATAAAGCATAGATTATAACTGACTTCAATAAAAAAACCATATCATTGAAAAGATTACTAAATATAAAATGGTGTATAACATTAAACATTACATTCCTATTGATAGTATAGAATGAATTTTTAGCATCTAACTTTATGAAAAATATTTTTTTCTTGGTATTCTTCATTAATAGGATAATATATTCCGAATTAGTTAATATTTTTTCATGAATTCTTGTACATTGAACAATCCATAACTGGTTACTTGAAAACATCCTATTATTAATAATGGGATGATTTTTAGCCCATATTTTTTTTAAAATATTAGAAATATAATTTGAAATGGAAATATTCCTAAAGGAAACATAATATTCATTAGAATCCATTTTGTTAAAAAAAACTGGGAATTGAGAGTACATACCTTTTAGAAATATAAAATATATAATGAATATGTTACCCATATTGAAATGGTATCCTTGGGAAATTTTATATTATTCTCTGAAGAATATAATTTATAACCATATAAATTTGGCACACTTCTATAGATAAGGTAAAATATTTCTCCCATTAACTCTACATAATTAATAAGTCTTATAAGTATATAATTTTCTATGTGATCTTCAATTTTATAAAATATATACATGAAAACAAAATGATTTATTAGATATAAATTGTTAAATATCTCCTAAAATGAGTGGAACACATGCTCTATAATATTCTTCTTACTTTTTACCAGATCATTTATGTTTTAAATGTAAGAAATTGGCCTCATATCCATTCTACATTTCTAAAGGATATTGAAAAAAAAGAATTATTACCCACATTATTCCTTTTTATCTAAAATTATTTTTCAATATGGCATCCATCATAGCAACATTATCATTTGTCATAGAGGCCATGTTCACCTCCCCATTGAAATGATCATTTTTAAATATATTATCATGATTATTTTGAGCACTTATAGTTCATTGTCTTGTATAAAAGTAACCACATCCATGGTAGAAAAATTATTCATGCTCTAAGATTTAAATATAAATTTTATGTAATTTATATTTATCAAATAATCATAGAGATAATAAATTCATTATATGGTATCCAAAACCTATAGTATAATCCTCCTAAAATATGGGTTATTGGAAAAATAATTATTAAATTTAGAAGGTATAGATCCCCTATCCTTTTTAAACTATGATTGGGGTCAACATGGTGTGATGAAAATAATTATTCTTCACAAGTGTTATGGATTGGTTCTCCTCCCAATTCTCTAGATCCTCATAATTCACAAATCCACTATTCAAATTTCTTGCCACAATTTTGATGAAATGTTTTTTATGTCGGAAATATCTATCATCTTGGAGATAATATTCTACCAAGTAATTTAAGTTAGTATATTCCCTAAAATTGGTGGTAGTAATAGAATTATTGGTTCTCCCATTCATTCATGAGCTCCAAAGACATCATTAAAGTCACTGGTGAGCGTCCATGACCCAGGTAAATTTTTACTTATTCTATTAATGTCACGCCAAATGGCCCTTTTCCCTTGATAATTATAGAGAGAATAGATTAAGGAATAGAAAAAAGGAAATTTAATCAATAAAAATAATAATAATTAATATATGATAGCTATTTTGATCCACAATATAGCTATTAACCCTCATTAGGACCAAAACCCTAGATATTCTACCGATGCATTACTTTCATTAGTTCAAGCTAAGTCATAACTGAAAGAGTTGTAGTTTAGACTTTTTAAATATATCAAATGGGCCTTATTATTCACAATAACAATCATTAAGGATTATGAGTTTCAATAAAATTCCATAAGGAATTAGTAGTGGATATTTTGTATAGCCATTTATATTTCCAAAATAGTGAATTCATGTTTTACAAGCATTTTAGTTTTTTTTACTTACACATAGAGTTGGATTAATTTCTCTAGTTGATCCTTTAAATTTTTGTTATTTAGTATCATAATTGGTAGAATGAGAGGAATCCCGTTGAAAAGGGAGGGACTATTTTGAGTCCTCTTGAGACCCTTTTTATATGTAATGTGACACCTATTTGTCTTGTCTTACATTCTAAGAGACTTCTGGGATTATACCCCTATTAGCTGAAGGATATACTAAATTAAATGTTTTATTATCATGATTTGATCTATTCTCAATGAAAAAAACCTTGAATGATTCATCCCCTAGTATAGGGGGGTCTAAATTTTCATCATCAACTAGATAATCCCAATTCTTACCTCCAATAGTCTAATTTAGCTCTAAAAGTATAGTCATGTTAGATTGAATATTAGATTAATCCTACATTGGTCCATCTATACTTTAGGTCTTAGTAGAAACAAATCATTATTCATCTCTTACAGATTATTTGTATTTATATAAATGATAGAGTATAGGATATATTCCTTATATTCAACCCTCCCAATATGACTCTTCCAAAACATTCAATGCCTCATCCAAATCCTCAGTAGGATTTTTGGAATCACCATTAATCTCCTTACCAGGTGGACTATCCTTCACTATGTTATTGGTGTTAATTGTGATCTTAACATGTAGTTTGTGCACTAACCTGCATTTGGAGATCTCAGGACTAAAAATTTGAAAAAAAAATATTGTAAGTAGGAATAAACTCATACTAAAAATATATCTAAATCTTCTCTCCATTCACAATTTGAATGGAATTATTAGGATGAGAGTTAAGGAGGTCTACATCCACCAATACTCTGGAATAATATCCATATTTTCCATAAATTATAATATTATTGATCTTAATTGGGTAACTTATATATGAGGTATTTCACTTCAAGATTCATGGGTGATATAACACCCAAAAGAGTCCATGAAATTGGAACTAAACTTATGTGTTAGTGTGCTATTAGTGACAGGTGTTAAAGCTGATGTATCGTTCTATATATATATTAATAAATCTAAATTCCATACTACGTATCTCTATATCCTAGGTTATAAAATATGATGAATTTAACCTTTCCAAATATTAATAATATCTAAGTTATCAATTCCCCAAATCCAACGATTCGTCATTTTAGGATCCTCGACATACAAAGGTTTATCACCTTTAGTGAGAATATTCCTCCCAATAAGTGAAAACCAATTAGAATATGGTATCTCTTTAATATCCTTATGATTGAATGTAATAGAGATATTTGAAACCTCATATCTCGTGATATAAGGCTCACGTATATCTAGGTCTGAGGATTTATACCATGGGATATTTTTTTTATATTATTTCTACAAAGGAGACTCCCTTTTGAAGAGGTTTCGTAACATTCCTTTACACATTCACGTGAAAAAATTGGTGAATAATTAGTGTACATAGACCAAATAGAATTGGAAAACATATTTATATTGAGTATTTTCTTATTTAATATGAGATAATTGTATCCCAATGATATATAGTGGTATGTTTACATGCTTCCTCTTCAATATGAAAAAAAAATTTAAAAAAACGTAATAATAGGAACAAGTTCATCATTTTCTAGAAAGATAAAGTATTAAAACTGATTAATAAAAGATTAATAAAATTATTGATTGGTGATATTATTATTAACAATTATATGAAGCACATCGGCTAATATTGAGTTAATTTTGTGTATAGAATTTGAATAATCAAGCTTCCTTATTAAGACTTTTAAAAAAAATCATTATTACCAACCAACTATTAACTTAAGAAAAAATATTTTGAAAAATTACTCACGATTGGTGTGGTTTGAATTATAAATTGGATATTTATATATATTTAATACATATAAATAGAATTAATATAACTAATATTGGATATAAATTAGATTAAATTATTTTGAGTGATGGGGGAAATAATGTTTGGGTAATCTAAATTGAAACTTTTGAATGAATATTTAAGTGAAAATTCGTATATGATAATAGAAGGGAAAACATATTAAAATTTTAACTTAATAATAAAATAATTATGTACAATTAAATGAGAATAAAAATTTTTGATTTTATGATTTCCCATTGTAGTAATGTTTTAATGGCATGATTGATTCTAAATTTATCCTTTTTAAGAGATGTTTTATTGGAAATTATTAACACAATGTTTCTCTTGAGGATAACTAAAAATTCAATATGGGAGAATTGGATATTTCATTTTTTACTCATTTAATAATATGTTTTATTTCTAAATTTTATATAATTTTTTAATTTATGGTTTTTTATAATTATTTTAGGATTTTTTTATTTGATATTAATTGAAAAACATTGTAATAAAGGATGAAAAATTAATGAACCTGCATCATGGTGACCCATAAAACATGTCATGGTCATGTTTTTTAAGAGAGAATGATGAGTTTGGAGGAAAATATTACATTGAATATCATTTCTGTGGTAAATAGGGATTTCTATTTTGAAAAAGGAAGATCATGGTGTCCACTATGACATAGTGTGAGTCTTATTGATTTCTATTTAGTGGCTTTAAAGTAAAAACCCATGAACCTAATTGGAGTGAATTAAATTAGCATATAAAGACCCATAAAAGAAACGAAACCATGAAAAATATTGGAAAACCAATTTAAATGGATAAATAATTTAATATAAAAGGTATTATATGTATGAATTTCTCCATATTTTCCCCTCTAAATTGTTTATAAATTTCAAATAAAATGGGTATTTTTATATAAACCTTGTTATGGTGTATGATCATGTTATAAAAATAATATTAATTTTTACTAGTTTTAAGTAATATTGGTGATGTTATCATCATTTCAGTTTTTTGATAGAATAAATATGTTGTTGTAGATTGAAACCACAACATGGTGGGACTAGGTTTATAAATATTAGTGTCTCATATATTTCAAATAAAAATTTCCATTTATTTTATTTTATTTCATTTTATTTATTTTATTTATTAAATTTATTTTATTTTTTACATTCCTTAACTTCTCTTTTGATTATTTCATCATTCTACTTAGTATGTATGTTTTCATTTTGTATTTTTTTATTAATTCTTCATGTATTTTTAGTCAAAACAAATTATATGATTCTTGTATGTTTTTTTATTTTGATGGATAATTCATTAATGGTTGAATTTCCATTGATCATGAGAGTCAAGTATATTTGGATATAGAGAATAAATTTTAGAAGGTTGGGTACATATTATTTTCTATTTAATATAACCAATAATAGTTATTTAAATTTAAAAGTTTTTATGGATTCCATTCAATATAATTTCATAATGAGACTTTTGTTAAGAGATTTATTAGTAGAGGCTTTCCAAGAAAATTTTTAGGGATGAATTTTTAATGGAAATTTGGATTCAAGCTCTTATTTTTATGTTTAAATTTAATTTACATAATTTTTTATATCTTTTCACTAAAAATATTTAAATTAACTCAATTATAATTGTTATATTTTACCGTAATGAAATTTATTTCTTTTGAAAATCCTTGAAACTAAATAACTCAATTTATATATAGATAATGGATATAAAATATTTTAATAAAAATTATCCATTGTAATGAATTCCTTTATTCATGCCTTGTTAATTTTTTATATTACTCTAAAATTTATATTGTTAGTGCATTAAAATATTTTGTTATGTACTAATTGAGGATTACTATTTGGTTTAAAAATAAATTTTTAGGTTTACTTTAAAGAAATTATAGTAATGATCTCATATTGAAAATAAATTATGCATTAGTTGTCTAGTTGAAATTCGAGTAATAAAATAAACTTCTAAACATTTTCAACTATGAGATGTTATAAAGATTTTTTCTTGGTTATCTAAGAAATATATGCTAAAACTAGGAATTTATAAAGCAATTTCAGCTGATTTATTATTTATTATACCAAATTAATTCACAGAAGAATATTTTTAGAGATCCTAATACAACATAATTTTGAATGAAAATGTAAAGTAGATAATTTATTAAATGGCTCCATACATGTTGAAAATTAAAAATGTTGTTATAAAAAACTACACCAAAGACAAATGATATTTTTTTTAACATTCCAAATTCAACTAAATATGTTCAAAACATATCTCTTATAATTTGAATAATTCATTTCATAATCCTATTTTTCTTGTGTTGGTATGTTAAAATCGTCCTTATTTTTGTTCCAACAGTACTCTATTACTCTTCCCAAATGTTGATATAAACTAGGGAAATATATCTAATATAATGGAATTTATAATAGATTGGATTCATTTAACGTAATTTATATAAATCATACCAAATCTATAAACTAAAAAATTCCTTTAATAGGTAAGAAAAACAATGATTTTTTTGCATCGATCCACTACTACCCCAGTTCCATTCTTTTTTAATGGTGTTTTCAGAAAAGAAATATTGAAATAAATATTAAATTAATTCTCACATATATATTTGAAATGTCACATACTATAAAATCACTATTGGTATTCTAAGGTATTCTTTTACTATGAACAAAAATAAATATCAATAAAATCATCCATAAAAGGATTCTTCATTCCTAGCCCTGTAAATTGGAATTTGATTTTAGGATACATATTTCTAGCTCTTGGATTTGAATCCCAACTTTTAAGGAGACTAAAATTTCAAGATCAATTCTTTATTTTCACATGAATAGATATCTATCCTAAAAAATAATTCACTTAATATAGTATGATAATTCATTTATTATTGGTATCCCTGTTATTTATTCCATTCATTATCTATTTTCAATCATAATTATATAATAACATCTCTTTCAATTAGTTTTTCAACTTGGATATAAAATTTAGAATAGAGGGAAACACACCATCTATCATTTTCTTTACCTCTATGTAAAATCTAATAGAAATACCATTAACTTCCACATCTCTTCTACCTATTTCTCAATTTTTTCATGAGTTCTATTAGGAAAATATTCCATCACCATATTACCTTTTTCTAATGTATACATGATATCAAAATAAAATATTTGAATTCACTATACCATCCTATTTATTATTAGGTTGAGATGACATTGTGTTAAAATGTATCAAAAATAATTATGATCAATGTAAAAAAATTCTTACAAAATGGATAATTAATTACACTCTTCAAAGTATAAAATATAGTAACTTACCCTAAATCATGTGTACTATAATTCTTCTCATTAGGTATCCTATATTTGGACCCATATAAAATAACCCTTATATTTTTTTAAAAAGTATCTTAAACCCAATCCATATAAAACACAATATGACTCATATTCATATTTTATCTCATAAATTATATAGAATAACATCAAAGTAAGTATATTCTTTAATTTTACAAATTAATTCATGCACTAGTAAATAATTTCTCTTTTCTATGTTATGGATTTCAGTGAAAATTCTTATTTCAAAAATAAAATCAAACATCCCCAATATTATCCATTAAAACCAAAAATATAAATTTCAAATACAATATTGGGAACTTATCAAGAAATTAAAATTTTCAATTTCTCAGGATCAATATTTTTCCATCATCAGAGATAATAAATCCAATACATTAGAATTTTTTAATCTATTAGTTACATTTTTAGAACATCATATAATACTTATACACATATAGGATTCCAAAAACAATATCAAGTTGTTTTCTATAATTTTTCTCTGGTCATGAGTATATCAATATATCATCTGAAAAAACTACAATAAATGTGTCCAAAATTTAATTGATTATTCGGTTCTTTAATTTCATAAACACTATACGTGTAATCATGACTCCAAAAGGAATGAATAAAAAATCATAATCACTATGTATATTTTAAAAAACCATTTACATAATATCTTTTAAATTCACCCTTAATATAATATATCAATATTTAAGGTTTATCTTGGAAAATATATGAGCTCCATTAAAATAATCAAAAAGATCATTCATTATAGATAATTGGGGTTTTTATTTACAATCACCTAATTAAATTTTCAAAAGTAGATTCATTAATGTAGGACACCATTTGTAACATCTCGTGTATTTATTAAATAATACATTATCATATCTATAAATATTTTTTAATTTAATATTAATTTTAATTTAAATGGTAAACTCTGTATAATAGTGTACCCAACACATGACAATGGGTTTCTCCTAAATCTTACATTGCACACCACGCTAAGTTATACTAAAAAATAAAACAACAATAATATTATTATTTTAAATGGTATTTAACACCTTTTCATTGTAATGGAAGAAATGAATAGAATTAAATATATTATGATTTTACCTATTTTGTAAATTTTACACTTTTATTCAATTAATTTTAGATCTTTAAAATGAGAATGAAACCGATTTTAAGCATAAAATACTCTAATATTTTTAAAATGTTGTTTTACTGCCTTTTGATGGTGAACCCTTTTTGAAATTATTTTTTATCTCATTATAAGTTATATTTGATAAAATAAACTAATTATTTATAAAATATACATAAAAAAATTTGGTTGAGATTTTGGTATTTTTCTAACAAAATCCATATTTTTATAAATAGTGAAAATACTACATTTTAATTCAAAATTGTCTTTTCATATAATTTATTTATATAGTTAGATTGTAATTTTAATTGATTTTAAATTTTAATTGTGTTATTTTTTTATCATTTAATCCAATTATGGTCATTATAATAAATTTGATATTTAAATTAGACATAAATACATGTTAATCTTTTGAATGTATTTACTTCTTAGAAATTCTTTTTCTGGTTTTGACACCGTGAATTAATTTTAAATTGATTTCTTCCAATTATGTGTTTTGAATTTTTAAAAGTATATTAAATATTTTTAATTTTAAGGACAAAATTATTTAAATAGGTACCTTTTATTTTTGGACATTATGAATAGTATCTTCGGTAATTATTTTTATTTACCAAGGTTAAAGTGGAAATCAAGTAAATAAGGGTAAAAATACTAATATAATAATATAAAACTACCTTAGAACATATTCTAATCCTATTGGATGAGATATATCTGACCATGAGAATCATTGGGTCGAATATATGACACCATGGGGCCACATGGGAGTGATAATGACCTTTTATAGAATTTAATTTAAAGAAAAGGGAAATATTATATAAACATGTATCTCCTAACTAAAACAATTTTAATTTGGTTTATATAAATGATCACTTTGACTATAAATAGTAATTATAAATATAAAAATATTTCCTACGACATGATATTCAATTTATAATTTTTATAAATTAAGTAAATAAATATATTTATGATACAATGATGATGCAACGATTACCTTATTAATGAAGTATTCAAATAAATGATATTATAAATATTAAAATAAATGTAATTATAAAATTTTGATGTCATACACTAACTTTTTGGATGAAATTGACATGTTAGGGATGATTTAATTCCTTTTTTTCAAAGGAATAAATTTCTAATGACTTTAAAAAAAATAAATTTCTAAATAGTGTCAAAATTGATATAAATGAGTTTTTAAAACAAATACTATCTTTTAAATGAAATAATAGTCCTAAAAATATAATATTTGGAAAAATGACTTATATAATTTTAACATTTTCATTAATGTTCTACTTTTATTTTTCTTAGCATTTTATAATAACTATAGTAACCATATATTATGAAAATACCAGAAGACATGGTGAGAGTTAATTTTTTTAACAAAGGGTTAATGCTAAGAGATGAGGTTAATTTTGGGACCTGAATTTTTATAAAACCTATTGGTTGAGAGTATTTAGAATCATAATCATATTATCATATAAATATATCACTTTTTAAGTACAATAATTCTAAAATCAAGTTATAATAAAATAATACTTCAAGACTATCCTAAAGTGCCCCTCCCCCCAATGATAAAAGGCCACCACATCTACCCACTTACTAACACCTCTCAATCCCCTTGTATCAACCAAATTATACTCAAATAATATCCCAAAATACCTAAATTACTCTTATAATCCTTTCATTGTGCAGAAAAAAATTCAAGAAAACCTTTTGGCTAAAATTAAAAGGAGTTTCCAGATTTAGAGGTAACGTCTTCTCTAAATCTCCTTTCATTTCTTTTCTGAATCCAACCCCCAATATTATATTTATTCCATTATTTTATAAAACAAAGTATCATAAATATACTTTGATGATGTTATTCTAATGTTTTGACCTACACTTACAAACACCTTCATCTAATGGATATTTAACATACTCTTTCTGTGTAAGGTGTACTACCGCCTTGCAAAATGAGGATTATTCAATTTTTTCCTACCACGTCTCATGGTGTCCATTATGATGGACAGGTATTTATATTTGATATTTTTTATATATACTTTGTCTCTATGCCTCTTTATCTTTCATTTACACAATACCTTTATTTTCCCATAATGTGTAAATATGATAATTTCATTTGACGAAGTGTGGAATACCGCCCCCTCAAAGTGATATGACTCGTTCATGCCATAAATGGAATGTATAAAGTATGTTCTTAAGGAGATTATGAAACATATATATCATATATATTGTAATGTATATATAATATACCTATTTAACTATTATTTTTTATTCCATTTATATGAAAAAAAAATGAAAGTAGCGTCATGCGGACGTACGGTCTACCATCTCTATGAACAGTGCATTTTATTTCATATCTCCGAATGTTGTGGGATATTATAAATAAATATATACTATATATAAATGATATTTAAATCATTAATAACATTCTATAGTTATGTAACTATGAACACATGGATAATTTGCATTAAAATCTGTTCATTTTTTACTCAAATACCGAACATCGACAAAACATCTGATATGAACTCAAATAATTAAATAATTTCTATAACATGGTAATAAGTGATATAAAATGAATAAGAAAAATTAAAAAATGTTATAAAGAATTAATAAATTTACAAAAGTTTATTATTCAGGAAATTAAATAATGAACGAGGCAAGTAGGACTCGAGGTAAGGGACTTCGCTTCAATCTCCTTTAATTGAGAAATTTCATGATAATATGCACCTTTATGATTTTATGAGGTGTATATACTACCACTATAATATTTAATATAAATATTTTATCAATTATAAATTTATTTATTAAATCATGGATTTTAAAATCTAAATGTTCAAAGTGGTATGGGACACCTTGAACATTTAAATATATATTTATCAAATCTTTTTCTTACAGATATTAAATTATATATTTATTTATATTGGTATAAAAGGAATATAAATGAAATTTTATGTCAATATTAAATTTCATTCAATTTTTTCAAAAGGATTATCTTTATATGAATCATTTTTCTTTCTTTGCAAAATGACAAAAGTAATGTTTTTTAATGTATATGGCGATAACTACTTCTCTGTCGTCGTAACCATTATTTGATATTTGACTTCCTCTATATTACTTAATGTCTTCTGAAATGAAAATAAATCCTTTATTCCTTTATTTGGGAATCGCGATATTTAAAATGGGTTCTTAAATGAAAATGGTGTTTTTATATGAAATTTTTTTCATATGGTATTAGAAGATTATTTCAAAAAAGGGGTTTTGTGATGAATGTGTTTTCTTAATGAAATTGTACATGAGAATTTTATGAAATGGGAAAGCCTCATATAGGTTATAAAAATGTTTGAGCCCCATTATAGCTTATAAGAAATACCAATATAGCTTATATATAGGGTTGATCCCCATTATAGCTCATGTGTGAGCACAAAACAGCTTATACGAAGGGTTGAGCCCCATTATAGCTCACAGGTGAGCCCGATAGAGAATATACGAATGGTGATTCCCATTATAGATATCCAATATATAAGTCAACCATATGGTTATTCCAATTGAAATATTTTTTAAAGGTTTGTATATATATGATTCTCTAAGTCACCTAAAGCATTTCTAATTACTTTCTATTGGTTTTAGTGTTTTTCATTGAGAAAAAATTATGGGTGTTATTCATATGAATTTTTTTTGTTTCATCCTCTCAATGAATATTCAATGGGTTATCAGGTTTTAACTAGAATAATGGTTTTTTTTATTTTTATGTCCCTTACTGAGATTTTTGTGCTCATCCCATTTTTTTAAATGTTTTGTATAGTATTTAAGGGAGAATTGAGTTAAGGATATAATCATGGAAAATTTATGACGACTAAACAGGAAAAGAAACCATGTTTATTTTTAAAAGTTCTTATTTCATGGAAGAAATAGATACTCTTTGAATTTCCACTTTTTATCTCAATGTTTTTGTTATGTAATAGTTATAACCTAATTCTATAAAGCTCTAAACCTGAAAAGATCCTCAATATGAATTCTTGACCTAACTCAAGATTTTGTAACGTTTAAGGATGGGGCCTTATAGTTGGTATTAGAGATCCGTTTAGATAACTTTAGAGGTTAGGATGGTGTAAATTTATTTTTTAAAGGATTTTACTTTATGGTTAAGTTTAAATTATGTATCATTTTAAGATTACCTTGTTTATTCATTTAAACTATGTCTATTCAAGATGGTTTGACATATAGGAAATTGGAAAGCTATAATGGGAGGGAATAGAGTAGAAAACAACCTTTTAAATCAACAACATGTGGTGGTGAGAATTAGAATTGAATAGTTTTTTGCAGTGATGGAGTAGTTGACTCAGGATATAAAGGGTAGTGGTATCCATGCACGAGATCATCCCTATATACCATAAAATAATATTTCAGTAGTGGAAAATTTTGGGAGGTAATATCCCCCATCATTCAATGGATTGTCTGGCCTATTGGTAGCTTAAGAACACATCAATACCCTAGATAAGATATTTGAAGTCATGGTATATTTGGAATGTCAAAACCTAACTGCTTACAACTATCATTTTGAAGGTGAATCTAATCAATGGTGGTCATTAGTTATGAATACTAGAGAGAAAAATGATCTTGATTCCATGGAATGGAAATACATTAATGATATTTTCCTTGAGAAACATTTCCATAAAGTTTTTTGGATATGTACAGATAACAAATTCTATGAATTAAAGAAAAAGAATTATGATTCAGTTTCCGCATATGAATCGAACATTAAAATACTGTCCAAGTATATTCCAGATTTTATTCAAGACATTAATAGAAAAATTAATATATTAAACCTAAGATTGAAACAATGGCTATGAGGATCATTGAAATCCTAGGCATTTAAAATTTATGAAAAAGTTGTTCATTGTGATGAGAAATTTGAAATGGAGTTTTCCAATACTTTTGTTCTTTGTGATGATAAGAGTAATAAATGATCAAGGTGCCAGGAAATAGAGAAGAAACCAACTAAGAATTCTAGAGGTCATCCAAAAACTTGTTCCATGTGTGGTAAAATAAGTTTAAGGGGATTTATATGAGAACCTATAAAGTTTTACTAGTGTGGTATGTTTGGTAACATATTTTGTGACTTCATAGAAAAGGGTCATGGAAAATCCAATAATGAGATAATTGATAACCAATCTACAGTAAGATGCTTTAGATGAAATTAGTTGGGAAATTATTCAAATAAGTTCCCAAAGTTAATTATATAGGGAGGAAATTTGTATGAACGAAAACAAAAAGGTTTGGAAAAATATTTTATTGCAACTATAGTTGATGTTGATACATCTAGTAAAGTGATGGAAGCTCCTAAGAGCCTAATAGTTTTTGAAGGATAAAAATTAGTTCACGCTTTAGACACACCTTTTGAGGTATTATGTGATGTGATAATAAGTTATTAAGGACCTTTCTAGGTGATGTTTTTTGGGGTTATTTTTATGTATAGTTTTTTTAAATGTGGAGGTATGCTTTTAATTTTGGACGTAAGATTTAATATATTGATATAATTTAATGTTTTTTGAAATTTTATTAATAAGTTTATTCATAGTGATGTACATCATATTCTAGGAATATTATGAGGATGAAATTGTGCTTATAGAATATAAATACATTACGTAATTATTTTTCATTATGTTCTTATTCTAGAAAGTAAATTAATCCATCAAATATAACAAAAGGATCTTAAAAAATCATTATTCATTTACATTTCTCAATGGTATTTTGACCCATCACATAATTATGGTTTTATAATGGATAACCTTCCAATGACTATGTTCTCTATCACTCTCTATTAGTCTTTGAGGGTTACTTTTATCATCCAAGTCTGGGTTTTCCTATAGGGAACCCTAGAATATAATATCTCAGGTGACCTTTGTATTTATCTTTATTTATTTTAAAGTTATAGTTTTAAACTCTTTTTTTATGTGGGACTTTCAATTATGTTTCTGAGCCTGGTTTTAAAATTGTGAGAATGAAATTTCTAAAAGGGGGAATACTGTAACATCCTAGGTATTTATAGAGTAATACATTTTCATATATATTAATATTTTTCAATCTAATAATATTATTATTTTAAT
Source organism: Viscum album (assembly GCA_963277665.1). Lineage (NCBI taxonomy): Eukaryota > Viridiplantae > Streptophyta > Magnoliopsida > Santalales > Viscaceae > Viscum > Viscum album. The sequence goes on from OY728133.1 coordinate 1,062,510,512, forward strand.
GTATCACTATGTATGATAGTGTACCCTACACCCAACAACGGGTTTCTCTGAAATCTTAAGTTGTAAACAGTAAAGAGTTATACTAAAATGAGAATTAATTATATTATTATTTAACATATTTTTTAAATGTTTTTATATTTATCTAATTTATTTTAGTGGCTCAAAATGAGAATTAATCCAATTTTATGCAAAAAATACTTTTTTATTTTAAAATGTTCATTTCGTCACCTTTTTATGGAGAAACATTTTCAAAACTAGTTTTTTTTTTAAATTTTATATGTTCTATTTGAACAAATAAACTTCTTATTTATAATTGGAACATAAAAATTTATGTTGGTTGAAATTTTAGTACTTTTCTGATAAAATCCATATTTTTATGAATAGTGAAAAATAATGCATTTTAATTCAGAACTGTCTTTTCATCTAATTTATTTATATAGTTAGGTTATCATTATAATTGGTTTTAATGTTTAATTGGATTAATTATTTTTCATTTAATCCAATTATGTCCATTGTATGTAATTTCACATTTAAATTAGACATAAACACATGTTAATCTTTTGATAGTTTTCACTTCTTAAAAACATGTTTTCTGGTTTTGACAACAAGGATTAATTTTAAATAAATTTCTACCAATTTAATGATTTGAATTCGGAAATGTGTATTCCATATTTGGAATCAAAAGATCAAAATTCTTTAAATATGTACCTTCTAGTTTTAGACATTATGAATTGTAACATCAGTAATTATTTTTATTTACCATGATTAAAGGGTAAAGAAAGTAAATAAGGTTAAAAAATAATATTATAATATTATAAAACTATCATATATTCTATCCTAATAATTTTTTATGAGATATTTCCTACAATTATAATCCCTGTGTCAAATTTAGTACCCCATGGAGCCACTTAGGTGTGATAACTTCCTTTCATAATATTTAATTTAATGAAAAGGTAAATATAGCATAAACATGTATCTCCTCACTAAAACAATTTCAATTTGATTTATATAACTGATATATCCTAATATAAATAGAAATTATAAATATAAAAATATTTCATACATCATTTTATTTTATTTATAATCTTTATACATTAAATATATATATATATTTATGACACAATAATGATGCATCGATTACCTTATTAATGAGGTATTCAAATAAATGATATTATAAATATTAAAATAAATTTAATTTAAACATTTTGATGCCATAAACTAATTATTTTGATGAAATTGACATGTGAGGTATGATTTGATTCCTTGTTTGAATGAATCAATTTGTTATGACTTTAAAAAAAATCAATTTCTAAATAGTATCAAAATTGATATATATTAGTTTTTTAAATTAATATTATTTTACTAACTGATATAATAGTCCTAAAAATATAAGATTTATCACACTAATGTATATAGTGTTAAAAATTACATTAATGTTCCACTTTGAGTCCACTTGGTATTTTATAGTAACTATAGTAACCATATATTTTGAAAATACAAGAATACATGGTAAGAGTTAATGTTTTTAACTAAGGGTTAAAGATAAATGATAAGGTTGATTTTGTGAACTAAACTTATCTAAAAGATGTTGGTTGAGTGTACTTTTACCCATACTCATCTTATCAGTTAAATTTATCACTTTTTAACAATTAGATTTTGAATATAAATTTATAATAAAATAATATTTCAAGACTTTCCTAAAGTGACCCTCCTCCCTCTTATAAAATGCCACCAACTCTACCCACTTACACACACCTCTCAAGCCCCCTATCTCAACCAAATTCTGGTCAAATATGATCATAACATCACTACCTTCCTCCCAGAATACTTACCTTGGGAATAAGCCAATTTAATAAATCTGTTTGGATAAAATTAAAATGAGTTACCTGATTTAGACGTAATGTCTTCTCTCAAGATCCTTTCATTTATTTTCCTCATCCAACTCCCAAACCTATATTTATTAAATTATTTTATAGAAAAATATGAATCATCAATATACTAGGATGTTTTATGCTAAGTTATATACCTACACTTACAGACACCTCCATCTAATGGATATAGAACATACTATTTCTGTTTATGGAAAACTGCTACCACACAAAACGATGATTGTTCAATTTTATCCTACCAACACTCGTGGTGTCCATTATGATATAAATGTATTTTTATATGATATATATTATATTTACATTGTCTATATTCCTATGTAATTTTTATTTACAATATACCTTTAATCATTCCATAATGTGTAAATATAATAATTTCATTTGATAAAGTGTGGACTACTGCCCCATCAATGTGATATGACTCATTCATGCCATACATTGAATGTATAAAGGATATAATTAATAAAATTATGTATCATATATATCATATTTATTATACTGTAATTTTAATATACCTATGTATATTTTATTTTTTATTCCTTTAATATGAGAAATAAATGAAAGTTGCATTCATGTGTAAGTAAGGAATACAGTCTCCATGAACGGTGCATTTAATTTATTATCTCTAAATGTTATGGACTATTTTAAATAAATATATACTGGATATATATCATATTTAAATCATTAATAAAATTCTTGAGATAATTTAATTATGACCACATGGATAATTTTCATCAAAATAGGTTCATTTATTACTCAAATACCGAACATCGACAAAATGTCTGATATGAACTAAAATAATTAACTAATTACTATGACATGGTAATACTTGATATAAAATGAATAATAGACTACAAAAATCATCTAAATCAATAATAAATTAATCTATATTTATTATTCAATAAATTAAATAATGAACAAGACAAGTCAGCCTCAAGGTAAGGGATTTCCTCTCAATCTCCTTTCATTGAGGCATTTCTTGATAATATGCACCTTTATTATATTATAAGGCTAATATACAGTCACTATGACATTTCATATAGATATTTTTTCTTTACTAATGTTAGTTATTAAATCATTGATATTAATAACTAAATGTTCAATGTGGTATGGGAGACCTTGAATATTTAAATATTTAATTATAAAATCTTTCTCTTCCTAATATTAAATTACATATTTATTTGTATGGGTATGAAAAGAATATACAAGAAATTTATGGTCAATATTTAATTTCATTAAAAGTTTTAAAATGAAATCTTTTTATACTAAGTGTTTTAACTTTTTTACAAAATAACAAAAGGAATATTTTTTAACATATACGACGACAACGACTACTCCATCGTTGTAACCATTATTTGATATTTGGCTTCCTCTCTAAGCCTTAATGTATTTTAAAATGAAACAAAATCAATTATTCCATTATTTGGGTATCTTAGTATTTAAAATGGGTTCTTAAATGAAAAATTGTATTTTTATACAGAAATGTTTTTCATATGCGATTAGAAGAAGTTTTAAAAAACTGGGGTTTTGTGATGAATGTGTTTTATTCACAAAATGGTACATTAGCATTATATGAAACGGGTGAGCCCAATATAGATTATACAAACGTTTGATCCCCATTATAGCTCATAGGTTATCCCAATATAGCTTATATGATGGTTTGAGCACCATTATATCCCATTGGTGAGCCCAACATAGCTTATACAAAGGGTTTATCCCCATTATAGCTCATGGGTTAGCCTAATAAAGCTTATACGAAGGGTCATCCCCATTATAGATCTCCAATTTTGAATTCAACCATATGGTTATTCCAATTGGAATATTTCTTAAAGGGTCTAATATATATTATTCTATAAGTCACATAAATAAGTTTTAATTTCTTGATATTGGTTTTATAATTTTCATTGATCATAAAGTATGAGAGTTATTCATGTGTAAATGTTTTGTTCCATCCTCTCAATGAATGTTGAATGGGTTATTAGGGTTTAACTAGACTAATGTTTTTTCTTTATTTTTATTTCCCATACTGATATTTTTGTGCTCATTCCATGTTTTTAAATGTTTTTAAAGGATTTAAGGTAGAATAGAGTTGATGATGGAATCAAGTAAAAGTTATGATGATTAAACATGAAAATAACCCATGATTATTTTTAAAAAAATTTATGTTATGGAAGAAATAGATACTATTAAATGTGTCCAATTTGTATTTATATGTTTTTTGTCTAATAGTTATGGCCTAATTCTCTAAAGTTCTAAACCTAAAAATATCCTCAATGTTAATTCTTAACTTAACTCAATATTATGTAATGTTTAAGGCTAAGACATTATATCATTGACAATATTAAAAATAGAAATAGTGTATCCCAAGGGGTGACACCTGATTAAACGATTCCATTCAACTCAAAAACTTCCTATTACACAATCAAAATATTTTAGTAATACATGTTTTATATGATCAAATATAGAAACGTGGAGAGTTTATGAGGTATTAAGTAAATGAAAAATTCTACATCCCACCTTAGCTGTAATTTATAAAAATATAGTAGGAAAAAATTTAAATAGAGTCCCACCACCACTAGAAAATAAAGATCAATATTTTCCTTCCATTAATCTAAGAACAAACTGATCCAAATGAAATTATATATATTCCTCCTAAATTAATATTGGACCAGCAATACTAAAATTATTTTATCACTCTAACATCAAATAATATACAACACCATTAGGTTATTCAACTATAAATGTGAGACAATAATAGTCAATTTGTACCTAGAACTTACTAAGACACGACATTCCAACAAAAAATACACCTGTACTTATTTGAAATATTAATAAGTATCATAAAATATCTTTAATCCCCATATTAATGGAGTATAGAAGATACAAAAACAATATTTAATTCCTTTAATCTAGTGGAGTATCAATTTTTAAAATATATAAAGTTAACTCCACTCACACAACCAATTGATCAAATAGACATAAGAAGATTAATAAATCTAACACACTTACATAAAATAATTAATAATGATCATAGAAATAGTAAATATGGTGATTTTCAATATATAAGGAATTATATAATTATTATACACTTACTATGTGAACTCAGTTGTAATGATACTTCCCTAAATATTTTAATGTGATGTACACTCCACATTAAAAGTTATCCACACTCTTCCATAATTCCTTGAATAATTCTTCCTATGTTAAAAAACTTGTATCCATGATCCATTAACATGTTTAGATGATTTTATGACAACCCTGCTTTTTTTTATTACAACTTAAGCATGCTTTATTACATAAAACTTCACTTGATACAACAAACAAGATCAAGAGGTTTAGTGTCTTTGGGGCTTAGGATCATTACATAAAAACTTTAAACTTGAAATACAACATCTTTATTGAAAACTTCCTTTACATGACCACTACATTCCTTCGTACTTAGCATTGCATGGGATAACCTGAGGACATGCATAAGAAAAGGGAAGCCCAGTAAGGGAGTACACAATAAATAACATGAGGAGTAAAATACATGTTAGGAAATAGGAACATCAATAGATCATTAGAGTAACATGAACATAAAGGCATGATAAAGCATGATAACCATAACATGGAAATGTGGAAACAACACTTAACATTGAATTAGCATGAGCCAAGGCTCATTGAACATAGAGCATGAGTAAACCCTCATTGCACATGAAGAACGAGTAAACCCTCGTTGCACTTGAATTATCATGAGTCAACACTCATTTCACATGACGTATCATGATACTATACTTTACCCAATGCATTGGAGCGCTATAAGGGCGCACCCTTCTTAAACATTTCATTTCATGCATAAGTGTGCAACATGGATCATAAAACATGGATTCATAAAACATAATAATTTGTTCCATGATAAAGGAATGTGTAATTAATAATGAAACTTTATAATCAATAAGTAAATGTGCATAAAGTTGAATACCCTTGATGGAGAAATGGGCATGGTATTCACTACACAATGACATTGGCTTAGAAAATCTGTGTGATTTCGGCAGCGTAACGGCATGACATAAGAATTCATAAAAATGGTTGACGAGAGAGAAAGGGGTTCCTCATAATATTTACATGTAATGGACAGTAAGGAGGTCATATATATACATGTCACAACAATTGAAATGGAATTTAGATTCATGATACAAAAGTATTTCTTGAATGTAAAAGAAGAGAGAGAGAAGTTCCTTTCGAAATTTCAGCATAGTAACGGGTGTACATGGGAGGCATTTAATGAGAGAGAAAGGGTTCTCCCATAATTAAAACAATAATAGGGCAGTATGGGGGAGGTTCCAAACCATACCCCAACATTCATAATTGAAATTAAATGGGCAATACAACTTAAAGAAAATTGACAAAAATGAGAAAGGAAGAAAAAACCCTTACTTGGAAGTGTGCTTCCAAAGGCTAGAGAGAGGCTTGTGAGAGGCTTCTTGGGAGCTTGGGGCACCTTGGGAGGATTCTAGAGAGAGTAGGGAAGAGGTTGGGCGAACTCCAAGGGATTTTAGTGAGGAGGAAGAAGGATCTTGGGTGGGTTTATATAGGAAAGGTGAGAGAATTCTTTATTATTTTGGTTTGGGACCCCTTATATTAAAATAATCCAAACCACAAACCATCCAATGGTATTTGACCATGGTTTCTGGAAAAGGAAAGAGGAAAACTATATTTTACAAGGCCAAGGTCCGAACTTATTAAAAAAGTAGGGTTGCTTATGTGGAGGTGAGTCACACTCCCATGGAAATTAATTTAAAAAGGCAAAGTGTTGAATAAGGCTTGAGGGCTCCATTAATGCTTTGAAAAGTAAGTCAAACAAACCAAAAACCTCATTATTTTAATGATAAAACACATATTGGCCGAACATAAGGATTATTTTATTTTATTACATCACCACTGGGTCATTAGGATGTCATAAAACACATTATATATTTAAATGGTATTTAATTTTTACCCAAAAATTTGACAGTCTCTGAAAATTATGAAAAATTCACCGTTGGATAATTTCGACGTCCTGATTCCAAAAATAATATTTATTTTATCTAAATAATTTTCGAAATATGTTAACTTTCACTTTTAAAATAAAAACCTACTATTATAAAAAATTCAAGGGTTTTGACAGAAATGGCTTTCAAACCTTAATAAAAATTTTAATTGCATTCATAAAATTATAAGATCATTTATACTTAATAAAAAATTAATTTAATATTAATAATAATATTATATTAAAATATTATTTAATTCAAAAATCCTTTAATTTAATAAAATATAATTCTTAATTAAATAATAACTAAAAACACAATTTGTACTTTAAAAACTAATTACAATGTATCAAAAATGACTAGAAATTATATTCATTATTATATACAAAAATAATGTACATGAACATGGTGCTACTTATTTGTTACATAACCCCTTAAAATAGCCGCATAAGACCTAAGGGTAAGGTGTGCGATGGTGACAGACTCTTAGGTCGGCTCGGATAACATATCTCGAGTGGTAATCTCTATCAACATCCACTTTTCCCATAGACGGTCCCATTCGAGCTTGACTTGATGAAGCTCAGCTTGGTCTTGGTCAAGGTCAAAGCCCAAAGACACCACCTATTTTCTGAGCTCCGACAAATGGGCTTCGTAAGGGGCAATTCTACTGGATGAGGCCATCGCTTCCTTTGTCTAAGTAGAAATGGGTTCGTTAAAGCCTTATATTTATACTACTCAGATGATCACTGTTCAACGGCTAAAAAGTAACGGTCACAAATCTTAACGTAAAACTAAAGAAGTTTACATCTTATAAAAACATTTTTCATAAAGAAACATTTAACTGGATCAAGAGGGATTTTCTATTAATGAAACTTTCAGTCGTTACAATATTCCCCCCTTAAGAAATTTCGCCCTCGAAATTTTCCTTTTCCCACACTAAACAAAATGTGGGTAACTCAGCTTCATCATATCCTCCGACACCCAAGTTGCTTCTTCAAACTTGTGGTTTCTCCACAACACCTTGATGAGGGGCATTGTATTATTTTGTAGAAATATTTCTCTACGATCTAAGATCTTCAATGGTTTCTCCTCATAAGAAAGATCGTCTTCTAATTGTACCACCTCGGAAGAGAGTACATGTGAAGGGTCTGGTATGTACTTCCTTAAGAGGGATACATGGAAGACATCATGCACCTTGGCCATAGTAGGTGGAAGTGCTAGTCGATAGGCCACAGCCCCAACACGATCAAGAATCTCGAAGGGGCCGATGTACCTTGGACTTAACTTCCATTTCTTTCCAAACCTCATGACCTTCTTCCACGGAGATATGCGTAAAAACACCATGTCTCCGACTTTAAACTCAAGGTCTCGTCGACGATTATCTGCATAACTCTTCTGTCGACTTTGGGATGCCTTGATATACTGCTGAATGGTTTTCACCTTCTCCACCATTTCTTCGAGCATTTATGGTCCAAGCAGCTTACGTTCACCGACCTCATCCCAACATGTTGGTGTTCTAAACCTTTTCCCATACAGGGCTTCATATGGTGCCATTTGGATGCTCGAGTGGAAACTATTATTATAAGAGAACTCAACTAGAGGAAGATGTTGATCCCATCCTCCTTTAAAGTCCACTGAGCACGCTCTCAACATATCCTCAAGTTTTTGGATAGTCCGCTCGGATTGGCCATCAGTTAGAGGATGATAGGCCGTACTGAAGTTCAGTTCAGTATTCAGAGCATGTTGAAGACTCTTCCAAAACTTAGAGGTGAATCTTGGATCTCAGTCAGAAATAATAGATAGTGGTACTCCATGCAACCGTACCACATCCCTGATATATATCCGTACCAGTTGATCCAAAGAGAAATCCTCTCGAATAGAAATGAAGTGTGCAGTCTTTGTAAGATGATCCACAACAACCCAGATTGCATTGTTTCTTTTGGATGTCCTTGGAAGTCCAGTGACAAAGTCCATGGTTATGTTCTCCCATTTCCATTCTAGTATGGGCAATGGTTTCATCATCCCCTTAGACTTATGCCTCTATTCCTTCACTTGCTGACACACCAGGCACTTTGATGTATATCCAGTGATCTCCTTCTTCATATTATCCCACCAAAAGTTTTCTCAGAGATCTCGATACGTCTTTGTGCTCCCTGGGTGAATAGAGAAATTTTAACTATGTGCATCATCCAAAAGTTCCTTCTTCAGCTCCGAACTTGATAGAACACATATTCTTTTCCCAAACCGCACAATTCTTTCTTCATTAACATTAAACTCTGAGGATTTTCCCTTTTTGATAGCTTCCACTTTTTCTTGTATTCCTGCATCATCCTGTTGATCATCCTTTAACCTTTCCAAAAGAGATAGTTGAGCAATCATTTTTGAAAGGATTGATGATGTTCCCTTCTTTATGATTCCCATGTCCATCTTCATCAAGTCTAAGAAGATTGGATCCTTTTCAATTCTCATCATTGATAGAATCGCTGGATCCTTTCTACTTAGGGCATCCGCCACCTTGTTCGCCTTCCTAGGGTGGTAATGTATTGAACAGTCATAATCCTTGATGAGCTCTATCCATCTTCTCTGGCGCATATTAAGCACTTTCTGTGTGAATATATATTTAAGACTCTTGTGGTCAATATATATCTCACATTTCTCTCCATAGAGATAATGCCGCCAGATTTTCAAGGCAAAGATCACCACTGCCAACTCCAGATCATGCGTTGGATAGTTTCGCTCATGGATTTTCAACTGCCTTGAGGCATAAGATATCACTTTATCATTCTGCATCAGCACACATCCTAAGCACTTCTTCGAAGCATCACTGAATACCACAAAAAGCTCCCCACTTGTGGGTAAAGTGAGCATGGGTGCAGTGATAAGCCTCGTTTTCAACTCCTTGAAGCTTTCTTCGCATTCATCACTCCAAGAAAACTTTACTCCCTTTCGAGTTAGCTTGGTAAGAGGGTTGGAAAATTGTGAGAAATTTCTCACAAATCGTCGATAATATCCAGCTAACCCCAAGAAGCTACGGATATCAGTTACCGATGTTGGCCTTGGACATCCCTCAATTGCATCTGTTTTGGAGGGGTCCACAGATATCCCATTGCTTGTGATGATATGGCCCAAGAATGAGACTTCCTTCAACCAAAACTCACACTTGCTGTACTTTGCATAGAGCTTCTGTCACGACCCGCCCTCGGGGTCCGTGCCGTGACTACCCCAAGCCCGCCTTCCATAGGCCAGGGGCTGGCGACTAGCACCAAGGCGTAAATCCCAGTAAAAAGGGAAGGCATTGCCTTTGAATAGTAATACAAACACCACAGAGTAAGCAAGCGGAAAGTAAACACTAAACAAAAACAGAGTACTACTGAAAGTGCGGAAAAGTAAATGGGCCAGTATACAAACCCAAACTGAAAGTAAGTACAACTCGAAAAGGGAAAAACAGCAACTGAAAAGTAAAAGCCGCTACTCCGAGCTGTCCACTGGAAATCCCACCTGAAGGGTGGGTACAGATAGCTCCTCTGCTCCACGGGTCCCGCCGTCCGCTCCGTGCACGTTCCGCCCAGTGGTCCACCTCCGGGTACCGTCCCGCTCTGCAAGCCTCAGCTAAGGTCAACGCTGTCCGTCGTCTGCAACCAACACAACGTAGTGCGGGCAAAGCCCGTGCAGGGGTGAGTATAAGCTACTCAGTAGGGACCCCGAGACCCCTGAAGGTCTCTCAAAATCCACAAAGGATAAACCACGAAGAAAAGTACAATCAAGAAGTAACAACCGACACTGCTTAGGTATATGCCCATACATATACCTAAGTCATCAATTCAAATACGCTCCAACCTCCGAGCCCAAGTACAACTCAGTCCACACAGGATAGTAAACGTATTCCACATAGGAAAGCAAAACGTAATCCACACAGGATTGCTCAACACAATCCACACAGGAAAGCAAAAGGATTCAGCTCACACAGGTATACTTCTTCAAGGACGATAAAGATGATCACTGATTCATCTAAGTCGTCGGACCCACGAAGGATCGATAGGTAACTAACCCCCGCAATGACCCACACAGGATCGGGCACACACAGGACCTGTAGGCGCTGGCTCACACGGAACCGCTGAGCGCAAGGACCCACACAGGATCGGGCCCACATAGGACCTGTAGCACTGATCCACGTAGGATCGCTGAGTGCTGAAGTCGTCGTCGTCAAATCCACACAGGATCTCTGTACAGTCGTCGTCGCAGTCACAGTAGCATTCGTAGCAGTAGTAGCAGTCGCAGCCAGCACTAGGGTTCCCGCACATAGCAAGCTCGTTCGGAGGGTCCGCTCCACGAGCCGAGAGGCTGATACATCAACTGTCACGAAGACCAGAGTTGATGTATCCAAAAGTTCCGTATCGTCAACAGGAACTCAACGCAACAGACGGCGCGTCGATCGGACGCCCGGTCTGAGAGTTATTGGCACTTTCGTCTCCGGGGCCCGGTTGGTTTTTAAGGCTAAACCAACCCGACCGTACTCCACCTGTGTCCAAACCTCGGGCGGAGTATACCAAAAGATCCGTCTCACTAAGAGGAACACAACGCGACTGACGGCGCGTCAATCGGACGTTCGTAGCTCAAGATATGAGTGTTTCCGCTCCGAAGGCCCGGTTGGTTTCGTGAACGAACCAACCCGGCCGAACTCAAAGTAAACCGAAACCTTGAGTGCGATATACCGTAACGACCGTCTCGATCCAAGGATCACGTTTCCACAGACGGTTCGTCATTCGGAGGTCCGAGGCTCAAGTTATGGGCCAAAAACCAATTCTGGTTCGAAAAGGGGGGGTCCGGGTCCGGGCCGACCCGGCCCGACCCCCCCCCCCCCCCCCCTGGGGCGGCGCGGCGGCGCGGCGGCGCGGGGTGCCGTGAGGAGCCGCACGCGGGGGCTAAGCCCCGCGGTTTTTCAAGAGGCGGCGCGGCATAGCCGCGCCGTTATTTTTAAAGCGCCCCCCCCCCCCCCCCACGTGGGGGGCCTGCTGGTGCGGAACCGGGGGGCCGGCTGCCCCCCCCCCCCCCCCCTCCTTCAAAGAACCGCCCCCCTCTTAAAGAGGGGGGTTTTACATGATGGCCGGGGGATTAATTCCCCCGGTTTAACGGCATCCGGCCGGCCAGCTGGCTGGCCGGTTTTTCTCCAACGGGACCGGAAATTCCGGTCCCCTCTTCGGCTTCCGACGCCGGCGGCCCGGCCGCCGGTCTTTTCTTCTGCCGCGGCCCAAAACCGGCCGCGGTGTTCGTCGTCCGGCGCGGTGCGACGGCACCGCGCCCCTTTCGCCGTGCCTTAATTCCTTTCAACGCGGCACGACGGCGTCGCGTTCTTGAAGATTTTACCTCGGTGCGGCGTGACGGCGCCGCGAAAAAATATTTGCACGATCATCCGCGTGGTGCGACGGCACCACGCCACTTGCTTCCACCCGCAAGAATAAACAAGAACGATGGAGGGGGGGTTCGGCCGTGTTCGTGCGGTCCGGCCCCCCTCACGTTAAAATAATAACGCAACTTAAAAATAATTCAAGCCTCACGTTAGTCTTGCTAAAATCACGATCAAGAATAAAAATAAGGAAACCAAAAAGAAATCGACAACCCCTACCTCGAGTATAAGTTTCGAAGATTGTGAACGTTCCGCGGAAGACGACGTCGCGGAGGTCGGGCGTCGCGGTATCCGTTCGTCAAATCCGATGACGAAGGGATGCGTTCGAAGAGACACGTCGTTGGCGAAACTTGTACGCCCACGAAGGTTGTCCGAGGAAGAAGTGGCGTCCCCTTCGTTGACACAGTAAACGAAGAATGGAGGTGCGGCGTTCTTCGTCGGAGCTTGAGCGTTCTTCGTCAAGATGAACGTTCTTCGAGTTCTTCGTCAGAGTTGAAGAAGAAGAAGGCTCTCCACCTCTCAAGAATACAAACAAAGAACCCAAAATAAAATAAGACAACATCTTATTTTATTATCACATAACACATTAGAATTTCAAAAGTTTGAAATTCAAAAGGTTTAACTCCCATAATTAAAAGGTAACTTAAGCCAATAAATTAGGGGTTAAGCAAGTTGAGAGAATTTGAAAGGATTAGGGGTTCGTGTGGGCCCCACCACACTTAATCCTCCCAAGGGAGGTTAAGTGGGTGTGGGTCCCACTTCCAACCTCCTTTGATAGGTTTAAACAAGTTAATATAAAATTGTTCTACAGAATTTTATTTAACTCAAACTAAAAACCCCAAAAAATTAACTTTCAACCCGCAACAAACGCAACTCCCGAAAAGGTCTCTTTAAGCGAATATCGGCGCTGCGAGTTCATCGGTGCCCTCGGATTTCAATTCCGAGCACCGGATCAAAAGTTAGGAATTCCCGCTCGTTCGTTCACTGAACGTACCCGAGCCAAACTTCGGAACTTAATTCCGGGCACTCCGGGCCTCGGAATCAGGTGCCGTCTGAAACCGCGCTCTTGTAAAATTCTAAAGAAAATTAAGAAAAAATTTCCCTTGAATTTTACGGGTCTTTACATTACTCCCACCTCAGGGCTTTACGTCCCCGTAAAGATACATCAAAAACTAGGGAAACAAATGAGGGTACTGAGCACGCATCTGAGCCTCCCGCTCCCATGTGCTCTCCTGGAGATTCCCGTGCTGCCATCTGATGCGCACAAGAGGAATCGATCGCCCACGCAGGACCCGCTCCTGTTGATCCTCTATCTCCACCGGGACCTCCGTAAAAGTCGCCCCATCGTCAACGTCAAGCTCCCCATGGTCAATGATGTGCGTCGGGTCGTGCACGTATCTCCTCAGCTGGGATACGTGGAAGACTTCGTGCACCCGGTGCAACTGAGGTGGTAGAGCCAGGCGATAAGCCACCTCACCAATCCTGCTGAGAATCTGGAAAGGTCCGATGAAGCGCGGAGATAACTTGCCGCCTCGGCCAAATCTCCGAATACCACATCGAGGTGAGACCCGCAAGAAGACGTGGTCGCCATCCTCGAACTCCAGTGGCCTCCGCCTCCTGTCAGCGTATGACTTCTGCCGGCTCTGAGCTATCCTCATCCGCTCCTGGATGACCTGGACCTTCTCTGTCGTGGCCTAGACCATCTCCGGTCCCACCAGTGCTGACTCCCCAGGGTCTGTCCAGCACAAAGGAGATCTACATGGTTGGTCATACAACGCCTCGTACGGTGCCATCCCGATGGTGGAGTGGTAGCTGTTGTTGTATGCGAACTCCACCAAGGGTAGGTGGTCCTCCCAGCTACGACCAAAGTCGAGGACACAGGCACGGTGCATGTCCTCGAGTGTCTGAATGGTCCTCTCCGTCTGACCATCCATCTGAGGGTGAAAAGCTGTGCTAAGACGTAGCTGCGTCCCGAACGCCTCCTGCAACCCCTTCCAAAGCCGGGAAGTAAAGCGGGCATCTCGATCGGAGACGATAGATGATGGCACGCCGTGGAGCCGCACAATCTCCTGAACATAGAGACGTCCCAAGCTCTCCACTGAGCCCTGCTCTCTGATGGGTAAGAAGTGTGCCGACTTGGTGAGTCGGTCAACAATCACCCAGATGGAGTCGTGACCTCTGGAAGTGCGTGGAAGTCCAGTCACGAAGTCCATAGATATGCCGTCCCACTTCCACTCCGGAACCTCCAAGGGCTGTACCAAGCCTGCTGGTACCTGATGCTCTGCCTTCACCTGCTGACAGGTGAGGCATCGAGAAACGAACTCTGCTACTGCCTTCTTCATGCCCAGCCACCAGTGCTGTCGTCTGAGGTCCTGGTACATCTTCGCCACTCCAGGATGTACCGCCAAAGGAGAAGTGTGAAACTCTCTCAGCACTTCCTCTCGCAAAGCTACTGGTACCATGGTACGTCCTCTGAAAAGGATGTCGTGCTCTGCTCCAAGGGAGAAACCATCTGGTGCCTGTCCCGAGGATATCTGTGCACGCCGTGTCTCACAGTCAGCGTCCCCGCGCTGTGCCTCCCTGACTCGCTGCAGTAGTGGAGGAGTGACTATAAGAGACTGAAGAAAGGCTGCTCCATCTCTATCCACGAAGGATATCTGCAAAGAGGCTAGCTGCTCCGTCGCCTCCTCAAGTAGCTGAATGCCCGTCCTCCTGCTGAGGGCATCGGCTACTACGTTCCCCTTTCCAGGAGTATAGACTATCTCAAAGTCATAGTCCTGGAGGAACTCGAGCCATCGCCGCTATCTCAGGTTCAGGTCCTTCTGCGAGAAGATATACCTGAGACTCTGATGATCGGAAAAGACTGTAAAGCGCTCGCCCATCAGATAGTGTCGCCATGTCTTCAGAGCGAAGACCACTGCTGCTAACTCCAGGTCATGGGTAGCGTAGTTCTGCTCATGCGGCCTCAACTGTCGTAATCCATAGGCGATCACTGCCCGCTCCTGCATCAGAACACATCCGAGTCCGGTCCCTGATGCATCGCAGTAGACTACGTACCCTACTCCCTCCTCAGGCAACCTCAAGATAGGTGCGCTAGTCAATCTCTGTCTCAGCTCCTGGAAGCTCTGCTGACATCTGTCTGACCACACGAAGGGTTTCCCCTTCTTCGTCAAAGCTGTGAGTGATGCTGCAACTCTAGAGAAGTCTGGAACGAATCTCCGATAGTATCCAGCTAGTCCCAAGAAACTCCGAACCTCAGTCACGCTCCTGGGTGGCTCCCAAGCTAACACAGCCTCAATCTTCGAGGGATCCACTGCAACTCCCACCTCAGAGATAACGTGTCCCAAAAAGTGGACCTCACGTATCCAGAACTGGAACTTCGAGAGCTTACCATAAAGCTGGTGCTCTCGGAGTGTGTCAAGAACAACTCGCAAGTGATAGGCGTGCTCCTCCTCTGTCGTAGAGTAAATCAGAATGTCGTCGATGAAGACCACGACAAACCGATTGAGGTATGGCTGAAAGATCCTGTTCATGAGAGCCATGAACACTACTGGAGCATTGGTTACACCGAAAGGCATAACCAAGAACTCATAGTGGCCATACCGACATATGAAGGCCGTCTTCTGCACATCCTCGTCTCTGACTCTGAGCTGATGATAGTCTGACCTGAGGTCTATCTTCGAGAACCACCGTGCTCCCTTGAGCTGGTCAAAGAGGTCATCAATCCTCGGTAGCGGATACTTGTTCCTCACAGTCACCTGGTTCAGGCGACGATAGTCAACACAAAGTCGCAAGCTCCCGTCCGCCTTCTTGGAGAACAATATCGGGGAAGCCCAGGGTGAAACACTGGGTCGGATGAACCCCTTGCCCTGCAAGTCCTCCAACTGTACCCGTAGCTCTCGAAGCTCGGCGGGGGCCATCCGATATGCTGGAGTGGATATCGGGGCTGTCCCGGGGTACAAGTCAATATAAAATTCTACCTCTCTGCGAGGAGGTAGCCCTGGAACGTCGTCGGGAAAAACGTCCGCAAACTGATCCACCACTGCAGGAAAACCAGGACTCCGCACGTCAACTGCTCCAAGGATAAGGCTAGCCAACTGATGAGTGATGGGTTGTCCTCTCCTCCGCGGAAGTCCATCCTGTGCTGCTAAGGCTCCCTTCTCGCCGGTGAAGGTGTACCTGCTCCCGTCGGTGCGTACACAACGCACCTTGCGCCTAAAACAGTCAATCTGTGCATGGACCGTAGATTGCCAATCCATGCCCAAGATGACGTCGTAAGGCCTCGACGCTGCTACAAGAAGATCCCATCCGAAGCTCTCGCCTCCTAGAGTAAACTCACACTGCCGACACCAGTGCGTAATCGTCGAGTCTGCTCCAGTAGGAGTCTCTAGCCGTAAGGATCGAGCCAACGGCTCTGTCGGAATCTCCGATATCCGAACAAGGGCAGCGGCTATGAAAGAATGACTCTCTCCTGTGTCTATAAGAACTGCAGCAAGGGTGGAATAGACACAGATAGTACCTCGAATCATCTCGGGTGCGCCGTGGTCGTAGGCCTCTGCTGCCTGGAGCTGTGCCTGTCGCTGCCCGCCAGCTCCCTGTGGTCGGGGTGGACCTCCTGGTGGTGGTGGTGGTAGAGCCTCAAAGCGTCGGCCACCACCAGCTGCTCGCCCAGCTCCTCTGCCTCGTCCGCCTCCTCCCTGCGGACCGCCACGGTCGACCCTCTGCCTCTGCCTCGGTGGTCCCTCAACCGTCTGCTGCTCCTCGGCATGGCGGGTCGGGCAGTCACGAGCCATGTGGCCCTGCCCGCCGCACGAGTAGCACTGTCTGCCTCTCGTAAGACTGGCTCCGCGCTGTGTGCCCTGCACTGCTGAGCCAGTTCCCTGAGATCGTCTGCCTGAAGGTCTGGTCTATCTGGACCCCTGAGTCATCCGTCGACTGCCTGCTGCAGATGACTCTGCCACGTGCCGCCCTGCGGTGGGTCGCTGTGCTGGTGAAGACTCAGCAAGGAAGCTCTCGATCAGAAGAGCCCGCTCCAGTACTCCTGTCTGAGTCGGTATGCTGAGGGAGATCAGCGATGCCCTGATCTCGTGTATCAAACCCTGCTCAAAGGTCCGGGCCCGGAAGAATGGGTCCCGTACCATGTCGGTCGAGTAGCGCGAGAGATCGGTAAATCTCGCCGAGTACTGAGCGACCGTCATGCTGCCCTGCCGCAGCTGTAGAAGCTCCTGGATACGCACCGCACGAAGGGTGGCTGGGACGAACTCCGAGCGGAAGAGGCTCTCAAAGTCCTTCCAAGGAAGAGATGCCTCATCGTGCACCTGGAGCATCAAGCTCCACCATCGTCCTGCTGCTGCGTGTAGTAGGCTCGCAGCGAGGATCACCATGAGGTCTGCTGGTGTCCTCACTAGCCTAAACACTCGAACCACTGCCTCCAGCCAGTCCTCTGCTGCCTGGGGATCCGTCTCCCCGCGAAACCTGGGCGGTCGCTGGCGCTGAAACTCATGCAGTGCGCTGAGGCGACGTGCATCGTCAGCGGCTGCTGCTGGAAGCATCGGGGGATCGGCGGGTAAAGCTACCGCCGGTGCCACTACTGGAAAAGGGCCCTGCACCGAGGCCTCGTCGCTCGGTGGGCTGTCGTCTCGCTCGACTCTCGGAACCCTAGCTGGCTGCCGTCGTGGGGCCATCCTGAAAAGAAAACAGGTGCGCCATGGTTAGAACAGTATACCTGGTGAGCTGTTATAAGTAATCACAAAGAAAACTTTGAAACACACACGCAATCAATGTTTTCGTGCATTAAGTCGGAAATCAGAAGTCAGGGTCCTGGTGTACGGATACGTCGGTCGCCGCACCAACACTGGACTCCCTGGACTAATATCCACACTCAATACGCTAAACATTATTGCTTCACATAGAAAAGATCAGAGTTCGCGGTAGAACCGAACTCCTTTGATACCAATTTGTCACGACCCGCCCTCGGGGTCCATGCCGTGACTGCCCCAAGCCCGCCTTCCATAGGCCAGGGGCTGGCGACTAGCACCAAGGCGTAAATCCCAGTAAAAAGGGAAGGCATTGCCTTTGAATAGTAATACAAACACCACAGAGTAAGCAAGCGGAAAGTAAACACTAAACAAAAACAGAGTACTACTGAAAGTGCGGAAAAGTAAATGGGCCAGTATACAAACCCAAACTGAAAGTAAGTACAACTCGAAAAGGGAAAAACAGCAACTGAAAAGTAAAAGCCGCTACTCCGAGCTGTCCACTGGAAATCCCACCTGAAGGGTGGGTACAGATAGCTCCTCTGCTCCACGGGTCCCGCTGTCCGCTCCGTGCACGTTCCGCCCAGTGGTCCACCTCCGGGTACCGTCCCGCTCTTCAAGCCTCAGCTAAGGTCAACGCTGTCCGTCGTCTGCAACCAACACAACGTAGTGCGGGCAAAGCCCGTGCAGGGGTGAGTATAAGCTACTCAGTAGGGACCCCGAGACCCCTGAAGGTCTCTCAAAATCCACAAAGGATAAACCACGAAGAAAAGTACAATCACGAAGTAACAACCGACACTGCTTAGGTATATGCCCATACATATACCTAAGTCATCAATTCAAATACGCTCCAACCTCCGAGCCCAAGTACAACTCAGTCCACACAGGATAGTAAACGTATTCCACATAGGAAAGCAAAACGTAATCCACACAGGATTGCTCAACACAATCCACACAGGAAAGCAAAAGGATTCAGCTCACACAGGTATACTTCTTCAAGGACGATAAAGATGATCACTGATCCATCTAAGTCGTCGGACCCACGAAGGATCGATAGGTAACTAACCCCTGCAATGACCCACACAGGATCGGGCCCACACAGGACCTGTAGGCGTTGGCTCACACAGAACCACTGAGCGCAAGGACCCACACAGGATCGGGCCCACACAGGACCTGTAGCACTGATCCACGTAGGATCGCTGAGTGCTGAAGTCGTCGTCGTCGAATCCACACAGGATCTCTGTACAGTCGTCGTCGCAGTCACAGTAGCAGTCGTAGCAGTAGTAGCAGTCGCAGCCAGCACTAGGGTTCCCGCACATAGCAAGCTCGTTCGGAGGGTCCGCTCCACGAGCCGAGAGGCTGATACATCAACTGTCACGAAGACCAGAGTTGATGTATCCAAAAGTTCTGTATCGTCAACAGGAACTCAACGCAACAGACGGCGCGTCGATCGGACGCCCGGTCTGAGAGTTATTGGCATTTTCGTCTCCGGGGCCTGGTTGGTTTTTAAGGCTAAACCAACCCGACCGTACTCCACCTGCGTCCAAACCTCGGGCGGAGTATTCCAAAAGATCCGTCTCACTAAGAGGAACACAACGCGACTGACGGCGCGTCAATCGGACGTTCGTAGCTCAAGATATGAGCGTTTCCGCTCCGAAGGCCCGGTTGGTTTCGTGAACGAACCAACCCAGCCGAACTCAAAGTAAACCGAAACCTTGAGTGCGATATACCGAAACGACCGTCTCGATCCAAGGATCGCGTTTCCGCAGACAGTTCATCATTCGGAGGTCCGAGGCTCAAGTTATGGGCCAAAAACCAATTCTGGTTCGAAACGGGGGGGTCCGGGTCCGGGCCGACCCGGCCCGACCCCCCCCCCCTGGGGCGGCGCGGCGGCGCGGGGTGCCGCGGCGGCTCGGGGTGTCGCGAGGAGCCGCACGCGGGGGCTAAGCCCCGCGGTTTTTCAAGAGGCGGCGCGGCATAGCCGCGCCGTTATTTTTAAAGCGCCCCCCCCCCCCCCCCCCACGTGGGGGGCCTGCTGGTGCGGAACCGGGGGGCCGGCTGCCCCCCCCTCCTTCAAAGAACCGCCCCCCTCTTAAAGAGGGGGGTTTTACATGCTGGCCGGGGGATTAATTCCCCCGGTTTAACGGCATCCGGCCGGCCAGCTGGCCGGCCGGTTTTTCTCCAACGGGACCGGAAATTCCGGTCCCCTCTTCGGCTTCCGACGCCGGCGTCCCGGCCGCCGGTCTTTTCTTCCGCCGCGGCCCGGCCGCCGGTCTTTTCTTCCGCCGCGGCCCGGAACCGGCCGCGGTCTCCTCGTCCCGCCGCGGCCCGAAACCGGCCGCGGTGTTCGTCGTCCGGCGCGGTGCGACGGCACCGCGCCCCTTTCGTCGTGCCTTAATTCCTTTCAACGCGGCACGACGGCGTCGCGTTCTTAAAGATTCTACCTCAGTGCGGCGTGACGGCGCCGCGTAAAAATATTTGCACGATCATCCGCGTGGTGCGATGGCACCACGCCACTTGCTTCCACCCGCAATAATAAACAAGAACGATGGAGGGGGGTTCGGTCGTGTTCGTGCGGTCCGGCCCCCCTCACGTTAAAATAATAACGCAACTTAAAAATAATTCAAGCCTCACGTTAGTCTTGCTAAAATCACGATCAAGAATAAAAATAAGGAAACCAAAAAGAAATCTACAACCCCTACCTCGGGTATAAGGTTCGAAGATTGTGAACGTTCCGCGGAAGACGACGTCGCGGAGGTCGGGCGTCGCGGTAGCCGTTCGTCAAATCCGATGACGAAGGGATGCGTTCGAAGAGACACGTCGTTGGAGAAACTTGTACGCCCACGAAGGTTGTCCGAGGAAGAAGTGGCGTCCCCTTCGTTGACACGGTAAACGAAGAATGGAGGTGCGGCGTTCTTCGTCGGAGCTTGAGCGTTCTTCATCAAGATGAACGTTCTTCGAGTTCTTCGTCAGAGTTGAAGAAGTAGAAGGATCTCCACCTCTCAAGAAGACAAACAAAGAACCCAAAATAAAATAAGACAACATCTTATTTTATTATCACATAACACATTAGAATTTCAAAAGTTTGAAATTCAAAAGGTTTAACTCCCATAATTAAAAGGTAACTTAAGACAATAAATTAGGGGTTAAGCAAGTTGAGAGAATTTGAAAGGATTAGGGGTTCGTGTGGGCCCCACCACACTTAATCCTCCCAAGGGAGTTTAAGTGGGTGTGGGTCCCACTTCCAACCTCCTTTGATAGGTTTAAACAAGTTAATATAAAATTGTTCTACACAATTTTATTTAACTCAAACTAAAAACCCCAAAAAATTAACTTTCAACCCGCAACAAACACAACTCCCGAAGAGGTCTCTTTAAGCGAATATCGGCGCTGCGAGTTCATCGGTGCCCTCGGATTTCAATTCCGAGCACCGGATCAAAAGTTAGGAATTCCCGCTCGTTCGTTCACTGAACGTACCCGAGCCAAACTTCGGAACTTAATTCCGGGCACTCCGGGCCTCGGAATCAGGTGCCGTCTGAAACCGCGCTCTTGTAAAATTCTAAAGAAAATTAAGAAAAAATTTCCCTTGAATTTTACGGGTCTTTACAGCTTCTCCTTGCACAAAGTCTCTAGTACAGTTTTTAAATGCTCCTCATGGTCCTCCTTGGTTTTGGAGTATATTAGAATATCATCTATAAAGACTACCACAAATTTGTCAAGGTAATCTCTAAAGACTATTCATCAAGTCCATGAATATTTCTGGAGCATTGGTGAGTCCAAAAGGCATTACAATGAATTCATAGTGCACATACCTTGTACGAAAAGCAGTCTTGGGGATATCTTCCTTCTTCACCCTTACTTGATAATATCCCGACTGCAAGTCCACCTTGGAGAAGTATTGTGCTCCACGTAGCTGATAAAACAAGTCATTGATTCTTGGGAGAGGATATTTGTTCTTTATCGTTATTTTGTTAAGTTCACGATAATTGATGCAAAGCCGCATTGACCCATCCTTCTTTTTGAAGAAGAGGACTGGTGCACCCCATGGTGATGCACTTGGGTGTATAAACCCTTTATCCAGATTCTCCTGTAGTTGTTTCTTCAACTCTTCAAGCTCAACAACAGCCATTCTATATGGAGTCTTGGATATTGGTAGCGCCCCAGGTATAAGTTCAATTGAGAACTCAACATCTCTTCTTGGAGGAAGACCAGGAAGTTCCTCGGGAAATACTTCAGCGAATTCCCTCACAATAGGCATTTCTTCAAGGGTGGTTTCTTCCTTGGACTCAATCATCTGATCCAGATATGCGTGCTCATAAGGCAGTAATATCCATGCTTGAGATGATGGAGCTAAAGTAGATTCATCTTCCTCCTGACACTTGTAAAGAATCGAGGGTCGATTCTCCATATGGAGTGTGATTTCCCTCTCCCGACAATTTATGTTGGCTCTATATAAGGAAAGTCAATCCATGCCAAGAATTGCATCAAATTCCACCAAAGGGAGTATGACGAGATTCACCGGGAAATTCAATCCACAGATTATAATAGGGGAGGACTTATATTCATGGGATGCAATGATTGCCCCATTTGTCGTACTCACCGACATCTTTACTTCCATGATTTGTGGTGGTGTAGGGATCGTTCTAATAAACTTTTGATATATAAAAGAATGCGTAGAACCTGAATCAAAAAGTACGTTTTCTATTATTGAATGAATAACTAGTGTACCTGTCACCACTTCATTGTTGGGGTTCACTTCGGCAGATGTGATGGAAAAAGTTCTCCCTTGCTTTCTTGGAGGTTGCTGGTTGCCTTCGATAACCCTTGGATTAGGGCACTGATTCGCAAAATGACCCGGTTCTTTGCATTTGTAGCATTGAACAATGCGTTGAGGTTCGAACGGAGCGTTCCTCTCCTCTATCGCAGCCGCGGGTCCTTCTTGCTGACAGTTAATAGCTAGGTTCCCTTCTCTTCCACCCTTGAAGCATTTTCTTGTCCCCCTAAGGCAATTTCCAGGGTGCTTCTTTCTGCACTTTTGGCAAGTGGGGTGATGGAACTTCTTAGCACCGTTGGATTTATCCATCGGACCACCAGCATTGAAGTCCACCTTCTGCTTCTTGTCCCCATGATACCCCTGTGATTCTCTGATCTCCATTTCAACCTTGAGGGCACATCGGACAATTTCCTCATAGCTTTCGAAGTCACGGATCGCTAATTCTTTCTGAAAGCTAGGCTTCATCCCACCAAAGAAGCGGTCAACCGTGCATTCGGGGGTAACGACAAAGCCGGAAGCGTATCGTGCAAGCCTTGTGAAGTTTTCCTCGTACGCTCCCACAGATTCTTCATCTTTATATTTGAGGGAAAGGAAGTCCCTTTCCATCTTAAGACGGAGGGTTAGTGGAAAATATTTATCACAAAACATCTTCCGGAATTCCTTCCATTCCAAAGCCTCGATCTCCTCCTCAGGCTTTGTATTTTTTATCAACGTCCACCATTGATCAAGTTCACCCTCCACACGATAAGCCGCCAGGAGAACCTTCTCTTTTTTAGAGCATTGGAGGATGGAGAATATATTTTCAATGGAGTTGATCCATTTTTCAGCTATCATGGGATCGGATGATCCACTAAAAGTAGGAGGCCTTTGTCTCATGAAGCTCTCGATAGCGACTTGTTCTTTCTTAGGGGGGGGGTTGAACGTTCATCTTGACTAGTGTTTCTATTCAAAACTTGAGTTAGCTGAGAGAGAAGCATCACAAAGTTTGTGATTCCCGCTCCCATTGTATTGGGCATCTCATAAGCACAATCATCACACTGATCTTCACAACGGTTGTTAGCCCGAGTTCTCCTATTACCGGCCATTGGCAAGAATAAAAGGAAAGTTAGGGGTAACACATAAAGGGTAATCCAAATACAAAAGTTGATGACTTATAAATAAACTTTAATCTCTTTAACTCATGAGTCTATAGGATTCAATCCAGGCTTTTCATGATCTTCCTTCTTACATATATTCTTAGGGGAATTTTTCCCTTAATAAGGGTTCATATTAAGATTGTGAATTTATCAAAACATCTCCCCCGGGAGTGTCATAACCAAGAGTGCAGCAAGGCCCGTTGTCGTGCACCAGTTCTCGTTCGAGTCTAGCTCAAAGTGGTGTTTTCAGGTTTTACCCCTAGGATACATCTGTACCAGAGCCGCCTCTACATGGTCGTATCCAGACAGGGATGTATTTGTTTGATAAACCACTTAAATAGTATTTAACAAAACTTAGGGATGTTTTTATTATGCTTAGTCTTGTATCTAAGTCTTATTAGGGTTTCCTAATCCCAAAAATAACTAAACCTATCCTTTGATACCAACTATGACAACCCTGCTTTTTTTATTACAACTTAAGCATGCTTTATTATATAAAACTTCACTTTATACAACAAATAAGATTGAAAGGTTTAGTGTCTTTGGGGATTAGGATCATTAAATAAAAACTTTAAACTTGAAATACAACATCTTTATTGAAAACTTAATTTACATGACCACTACATTCCTTCATACTTAGCATTGCATGGGATAACCTGAGGACATGCATAAGAAAAGGGTGAGCTATAAAGCCCAGTAAGGGAGTACACAATGAATAACATGAGGAGTACAATACATGTTAGGCAATAGGAACATCAATAGAGCATTAGATTAACATGAACATAAAGTCATGATAAAGCATGATAACCATAACATGGAAATCTGGCAACAACACTTAACATTGAATTAGCATGAGCCAAGGCTCATTGCACATGGAGCATGAGTAAACCCTCATTGCACATGAAGCACGAGTAAACCCTCGTTTCACTTGAATTAGCATGAGTCAACACTCATTTCACATGACGTATCATGATACTATACTTTACCCAATGCATTGGAGCGCTATAAGGGCACACCCTTCTTAAACATTTCATTTCATGCATAAGTGTGCCACATGGATCATAAAACATGGATTCATAAAACATAATCATTTGTTCCACGATAATGGAATGTAGAATTCATACATGAAACTTTATAATCAATAAGTAAATGTGCATAAAGGTGAATACCCTTGATGGAGAAATGGGCATGGTATTCACTACACAATGACATTGTCTTAGAAAATCGGTGCGATTTCGGCAGTGTAACGGCGTGACATAAGAATTCATAAAAATGGTTGATGAGAGAGAAAGGGGTTCCTCATCATATTTACATGTAATGGACAGTAAGGAGGTCATATATATACATGTCCCAACAATTGAAATGGAATTTAGATTCATGATACAAAAGTATTTCTTGAATGTAAAAGAAGAGAGAGAGAAGTTCCTTTCGGAATTTCGGCATAGTAACGGGTGTACATGGGAGGCATTTAATGAGAGAGAAAGGGTTCTCCCATCATTAAAACAATAATAGGGCAGTATGGTGGAGGTGCGAAACCATACCCCAGCATTCATAATTGAAATTAAAAGGGAAATACAACTTAAAGAAAATTGACAAAAATGAGAAAGGAAGAAAAAACCCTTACTTGGAAGTGTGCTTCCAAAGGCTAGAGAGAGGCTTGTGAGAGGATTCTTGGGAGCTTGGGGAACCTTGGGAGGATTCTAGAGAGAGTAGGGCATAGGTTGGACGAACTCTAAGGGATTTTAGTGAGGAGTAAGGGGGAACTTGGGTGGGTTTATATAGGAAAGGTGAGATAATTCTTTATTATTTAGGTTTGGGGCCCCTTATATTTAAATAATCCAAACCACAAACCATCCCATGGTATTTGCCCATGGTTTCTGGAAAAAGAAAGAGGAAAACAATATTTTACAAGGCCAAGGTCCGAACGTATTAAAAAATTTGGGTTTCTTATGTGGAGGTGAGTCACACTCCCATGGAAATTAATTTAAAAAGGCAAAGTGTTGAATAAGTCTTGAGGGATCCATTAATGCTTTGAAAAGTAAGTCAAAAAAACCCAAAACCTCATTATTTTAATGATAAAACACTTATTGGCCGAACATAAGGATTATGTTATTTTATTACATCACCATTGGGTCATTATGATGTCATAAAACACATTATATATTTAAATGGTATTTAATTTTTACCCAAAAATTTGACTCTCTGAAAATTATGAAAAATTCACCGTTGGATAATTTCGACATCCTGATTCCAAAAAATAATATTTATTTTATCTAAATAATTTTCTAAATATGTTAATTTTCACTTTTAAAATAAAAACCGACTTTTATAAAAAAAATCACGGGTTTTGACAGAAATGGATTTCAAACCTTAATAAAAATTTTAATTGCATTCATAAAATTATAAGATCATTTATACTTAATAAAAAATTAATTTAATATTAATAATAATATTTTATTAAAAAATTATTTAATTCAAAAATCCTTTAATTTAATAAAATATAATTCTTAATTATATAATAACTGAAAACACCATTTGTACTTTAAAAACTAATTACAATGTATCAAAAATGACTAGAAATTATATTCATTATTATATACAAAAATAATGTACATGAACATGGTGCTACTTATTTGTTACATAACCCCTTAAAATAGCCGCATAAGACTTAAGGGTAAGGTGGGAGATGGTGAGAGACTCTTGGGGTGGCTCGGATAACATCGCTCGAGTGGTAATCTCTATCAACTTCCACTTTTCCTGTAGACGGTCCAGTTCGAGCTTGACTTGATGAAGCTCAGCTTGGGCTTGGTCAAGGGCAAAGCCCAAAGACGCCACCTATTTTCCGAGCTCCGACAAATGGTCTTCGTAAGGGGAAATTCTACTGGATGAGTCCATCGCTTCCTTTGTCTGAGTAGAAATGGGTTCGTTAAAGCCTTATATTTATACTACTCAGATGATCACTGTTCAACGGATAAAAAGTAACGGTCACAAATCTTAACGTAAAACTAAAGAAGTTGACATCTTATAAAAACATTTTTCATAAAGAAACATTTAACTTGATCAAGAGGGATTTTCTATTAATGAAACTTTGGGTCGTTACAGATTTGCTACAATTTTTCACTAAGAATTTCCCAGAATACTTATTCATATTTATCACCTTCCTACATTGAAAAGATTCACTTGGTAGAATTGTAAAGTTATATATAATTTTTCCCATGCTACTACACTAAAATCACCCAAATGAATTTATCAATTGAGAGATGTTTGAATATTAATACTTATATTTTACTCATAAGTAATTCTATTTCCTCTTATAATCATTAAAATAATTCATTCTTCAACAAATATAATGAATAAAGGTATTCTAACACCATATTTCCCCCACATTTCCTTTCTTAATATCATTCTCAATAACCACCTATTTATAATTTGGTGTCCTAAATAAGATAATCCGTAACTACATCTCTAATTAAAACCAAATCTCAAGTAATTTGTCCTTAATGCATCATTCAATGGCAAATTTGGTTTATATGGTACAATATAAAAAATATTAAATAAATACTATGTCCATGATTTATTAACTTTCTCGAACAATAAAAATGATTTATCCTTTGCAGATTCAACTCCTCTAAATAATAGAAAAAAATAAATTTTATTTGGAAACCCTTCCAATCAATATCCTCTTAGAGTCTAATTTTTGTCACCATCCCCCATCATTTTTTAGTCATTCCTTTTGGAAAATATGATATGAACTCTACATTCATGTTTTCTGGAATCTATGACAAGAATATATAGTTGATCTTCTCCAAATATTCTATTTTCATCTCATGTCCAACATCTACACAAATTTATGGTTGAATATACTTCCAAAACTGTAATTCTTGGATAATATATATAATCATGGTCTTCACTTAGGTGCCTATTATAGAAACTTCAATAGCCCCTCATTATCATCTAGAAAAACTACTATAAGGAGAATAATAATTTTATATATTTAATTATTCAATTAAAATAAGACAATTTAATAATTTTTTGTCGTCATAAAATCTATTATATACCATTTCTATAAGGATTCGTATCTATTTACATAGAATAACCTCATTTCCCAAAACACTATCACAATAATTTAAATTAGCTTTTTCAAATCCATTTTTAAAAAAACTTTTTAGAATAAAAAATAATTATTACAATTAATATACACATTTTGGGTAGGAAATTGTTTTTCTAAAACCATATTCATGAGATGATATTTCATTCCATTTCTATATTAATACATGATATATTTCTAGATATAACAGATAATTGGTTAACTTGGAATAAATAATAACATCTTATAAGGTCATCCATATCCCCTAATTCTCTAAGACTTCTCAGTAACTCGATATTTGACATAAAGTGGTGAGTAATGTGTTTTTATAGATAAAATTTGAGGCATAATGATCCAATTAACCACATGAACCAAATTTTTTATAAATTGGTCTTAAAAAATAGCTCTAATATCATTTTATGATAACTCAACCTGGGAACCTGAATCCTAATACCTAAATATGAATTCCCTAAGTATTGAATTGTGTCATTTTTATAGCTAGAGGCTGAAAACTAATACTAAGGGTTAATAAATCAATGGGGAATTATTTTCCCAATTAAAGAAACCAAAACCGAATAAAACAATTATGTGGATGGTAAATTATTTTATAAAATAAATAATTTAGAAATAATAATCCAAGGTAAAATGAAATATATTTTACAAACATAATAGAAAAATACATCAAAATGTGTTAATAAAACATAAAAATAGTGACTTGAGACCCAATACTCTAACCCATTTACAATATAAAAAATTTAGATCTGTGGATAACCGTTAATAGAGGATAATATCTTCCCCCTTCATAGATCATGACCTATAATATCTATTTCTCAAATAGAGTACATTCTATGGAATGACTATAAACATATTGTAACTTTTCCATGGACTTATATAAATATCCATGAATAAGAAATGAAAAAAAAAATATAATAATCCTTCAAAAATAAAGATAATTTTTTCCAAAAACATTGAATTAAAAAAAAATCAATACAAAAAAATCAATGAATTTCCATTTAATTCAAAACCCATGTTTTCTAGAAGAATATATAGTTTGAATTAATTTTATTTAAAGCAATTCAAAAATGGTGTCACCTCCATGATAACATCCTTTTTAAAAATATTATCTTTTCAAAAATTTCCAAAAGAAAAATACCCATTTTACCCAAACACATTGTAGACTCTCTATTTCTACATGTATCACTAGAAACTCCCCTTTTATTAAAAATTTTATTTTGTTAAATAAAATATTTAGTATAATATAAAAATCAATTATTTTCTAGACACATAGAACTAATCATCACTCATCTTACAGGATTTGAATTATCATTCACCAAGTACCATTATTTAAACCATGGAGTCACCCATGTAAACATAACACACCAAGTAATTGTCTTTACCATGATAATTAGTGAGGTTTCTTCTAAAATTATTTTCATTATAACCATTTCTCACTTTATCTCATTCTCTCTTATCCTCCTATTACATATGGATAAATCTTATTGGTTTTTAAAATGATGTAACCAAGAAATCATGTTACATTAATGAACACATCCCATAGAATAAATTTCTAATAAACCACATCTAATTCCACATTCAAAATAAAACACTTCCCAATGAAATTTAAAAAATATTAATTTTTAATACAACCTACACTTTAAATTAAATCATGGTTTCTCATAAAGTATATTTAATAAAATAATTTCATGATCATAATCTATAAAATAATTATAAAGCTATCAACCAAGCTCATATAGAGTATATATATTTCCTAATAAGATTATATTTCTACAATTATTTATGTAATTTCAAACTAATAATCCATTTAAGATGAAACTTCGATCCTTATAATCAAAATATCTTATAAATAGTAATCTAGAAATTAAAAAATATAATATTTTATTTAAATAATTTTCTTTTACTTTTTAATATTTGGCATCTACCATGATGTTAATTTGGTGTAACACATTCGAAAACGGCATTGACATAGTTTAACTCACTACCTTGGAGCATAAGGACCATAATGAGTGTCATAACACCAATGTATTCTTCTATTATCATGGTATGAAAGAATAATGATTAGAGGATGAATTATATAATAGGGAAAAACCACTATTTACATTGGAATTGACCCATATTAGACGTTGTAAAATGTGTTTTAACTCCTTGGATCTAGTGAAACTCA
This sequence comes from Viscum album, assembly GCA_963277665.1. Lineage (NCBI taxonomy): Eukaryota > Viridiplantae > Streptophyta > Magnoliopsida > Santalales > Viscaceae > Viscum > Viscum album. The sequence goes on from OY728133.1 coordinate 1,062,540,743, forward strand.
TAATTAATATTTTCAATGTATTTTCACATTACTAGAAATAATTAATAATTTAAATAAAATGTTTATAATAATTATTTCTATAAACCTATAAAATATCATTATATATCTCTAACATTTGATAACCTCTTATCCAACTCTCCTTCTAAATTTCCTATAACACATGAAGAAAAAAATAGATCTTGAAATATGAGAGTGTGATGATTAAATCCTAAATTTTTAAACTATTATATCTAATTATATATTAAACCCATTATCCCTATAATAATTATAATGTAGAACCAATGTAAATATCCCATTAAAACCCATATGATAATAACTATTTTAGTCATAATAATTCCTCCTTATCCCTATAATAAATCCATGGAGGATAATCTTTATTCACCCAGTTATTTTATCTTTATAATCCACTAGTACAACATAGTCATCTACAATAAATTCCATATCAACATGTAAAATTAAATTCCATAAAATTAATTCCCTTTCCTTGTCAGTATTTTAACTTTTATCAATATTATATCAATAAAAATAATTAACTGTAACTTAATTTCACATTAATCAAGTTTTCATGTTAATAATAAACTAATAAATAAAATTCATTCATAACCCATATAATTTAATGATATAAAAATGATATTATAACAAATAACCAACAAAACATCTTGGATTTATCATTGATTCTATATTCTGATAGATATTTAGGTAAAAATAAAATTATAATGAATGGAAATATTTAACTATTGTTCTCTAAAATTGGATTGTATTGTTTATAAAACCTATAGTTTTATCCTTTTTAATATAGGAATCCTATGTCAATATATAATAGTCAAATGAAAATAATGATCCTTCCATAAATTATCCTATTATTACCATATTTTTAACATATAATCTTAATTAACCTAACATATTTTTAATATTTGATGCATTGGAAATTAATTTTTATCTCTTATATCATAAAATAATATTAAATTATTTCCTTTTAACCTTAAAATGGAAAATCAATATACATTACATGATATTAAAATATCAATTTAATAACATGGATAAAAATATGCATCTATCAGTTCTTGTGACAAGTACCGTATATCTATATTATACTATGTGACATAATTATATAGTTCCTAGAGAAAAAAGTTTATTGTATAGGTAAGGTACATCATAGAAAGATTTAATTTTATAATTGAAAGAATAGTACACGATTTTTTCAAAAACTATTATAAAATACAATTAAATTTCTCACTATTAAAAAATAATAACTTTTTCAAACTTATATGAAATGTTTATAAAATATTACAAATAAACACACCATTTCATTATCACAACTAATTGTATCTATTTCAGAGAAACTTCACAAATTAATTTATTTTTTTATTTTAAAAAATGTGGTTGTTAATTATATTCAAAGGAGATATATACTTCAAAATAGTTCTAAAAAATGGATAAGGATATTTATATAGAGGGATAAATCCCCACATATCTTCTTCAAATCATTAAAAAGTACTAGAATTATTAAAACATGGAAAATTTTTGTACACTATATTTTTTATTATTATAAAAGTAGATTATTCAGTTGAAACCCATAATTTATAGGTATATTTATGATGTTAAATTGTATATTAATTTTTTATAGAACTTAGTGAACCATTTTTTATATTTTTTTTACATGCATTAATGTATTATTTCTTATGATCATAAAAATTATAATATTATTAGATCATGTCATAGATCCAAAAATTATTATCCTCTGTACTAATATTATAGGTTTTAGTGGTAATAAGAAACTTCTCTTATTATCTAATATATCTATCACAATGTTTGAGTTGAATGTCCTTCCATAGAAAATGAAAAAAAATATATTTTTTATAGTGATTATTTGTAAAGAGTCTAATAATTAAAAATATTAAACAAGAAGTTATAAATTTTTATTATGATATATATAGATAGATAGATAGATATTATACATGGTAAAATATGGATGAATTCATAGAATAATGAAAAATAGAATAAAATATTTTATGTTAATTCAACTATTCAATCCAAAATACATCATCCACAATACATCTAATAGAATGAACTTTGTGGTCAAAATTTTAACAAGATTATTCAAGATAAACATTTGAAAACATGAAAATAAAAATAATTTGGGACATTATTAGAGTATCTATGAAATATATAAGTATCAATTTTTATAGAATATTTAAATCACGTCATTTAGAGCTATGTGATATATCATATGTAATGATTAGTCTAATCAAAACATATAAAATGATCATTAGGATTTATGAAATGAATAAAATTGAGAAATATAAATTGAAATAAATTATTTTTATCATAACATCATTTCCACCAATAGTTATATTCTTCTATGATGAGAAATAAAATATTTTACAAAAAAATAATAAGTAATAGAATAAAATGAAAAACATTAGTGACTGAAATGAGACATCAACATCGATGACTACATCATTAATATAATTCAATGTGAGTGTAACACTCAAATAGTCATATTTAAATGCCTATATAAATTTGATAGGGAGATAATTTGAATGATTCATTAGGATAATCTATTATGAGATTAAAATAAAAACACAAACCTAATTATATATTCACTGTATAATTTCTTTAAACTCTTATGAGAGACTAATTATTTTCTCTTGAACCTATATAAACTTAAAACAACATTTTTTGTGACTTATAATTGTCTTTGTAATCTTTTTTTCAAAAAACATGTTAAGATCTATTTTCATTATAACCATATTTTAGTTCATATTATGTTATTATAATTACATTCTAGGTATAAGGACATAATTTCCCATTTAATCAAAATAGGGCATTAAGGTTACTCTATTTTTTAAATAAAATATCTTATTATAAGGTAATTCACACAATTTTGGTTAAAATTAAATAAATTATATTCGTAGGAAAATACTTTTATTGATATATATTTAAGGAAGTGGTGATTTCTTATCATAAACCACTAAAAAATTTGCATATCAAGTACTAGCATAATTTACTTTAGTGATTTAACTTCATAAACCACATTTTTACATAATATTTTGATCCTATCACTAGATGAATAATTTTATAGAAATTGTTTTCATTGTCTTATTTATACTCTTTAAATAAATTTAATCCTTTTACTTGGTGAGCATAAATATTTATCATTTACCAACCTGATTTTATTTATGTCTAGATAATTACAAACAATTATATTAGTTTTATACTATAAATTCTAAAATTTCATTCATGTCAAAATTATTTAAATAGTATGAATTAATATAATGAAAATGAATTTCAACTTTAAAAGTTACAATGAATTGTTAGTTTTTGAGCATATAACTCATAATATTTTTAAAATTTTCACTTTAATTTTCTAATGTGAATACTTTTGTAGGTAAGGGTATTTTCACAAAATAAAACATTTTATTGAAGTTTTTTTGTGAATTTTTTATATCCATAATTCATTCCATTATTGGAATTTTCCATACCTAGATTATATTTTACATACTATCTATAGAACAAAAACTTGTTTTCCTATCTTCAATTTTTTTATTAACTTTATATAAAATGCACTTATTATTTTCATATTTCCAAATATTTTAAGATGAAAACGATTTTTATTTAAATATTTATCCCCATATGAATCTTTGTGATTTTGGAAGTTTCTTGTATAATATCAAAGGGGCTACCATTTAAAATTAATAATTTCCATATAGTTATATGATATTTTTAATTTAGGTATCTCAAAACCCAAGACATAAAATTATTTTTCCATTAATTTACTTTTTCCAAACACACAATCAATAATTATATGATAACAATCATATCTTGAAAATTATATTTTTTTAAACCACATAATAAAAATGAGAATTCTATTTCATACTAAAATTTAATAAATATAATTCATGTTAAAAAAAATTGATGTAAAATATTTGAAATAGTTACAAAATGGGGAACACAATCAAATGAATCCATTTTTACTATTGAATATGAAGCATAAGTTTACTAAGAAAAAAACACAATTTTAAAAATATTTGACATAAATTGGGTTTTTATGATATTAATACATGAAATGTTATATTTAGAATAGAAATATATAAGGAAGAGAGTCATGAAACAATTGGTGTTTACAATATATATTAATCAGTTAACAAAAAATTATTAGTTATTGTTAACATAAATGTATATAATAGGAACATTTTTAAAATTCTTATATATATTTATCTATGACTCTTTTTAATAAAAATTAACATTATTTATTTTTAGAAGTTTTTATGAATATTATCTATTACGAAAAAAATATTTACTAAACCTTTTGAGACTTTTAATCCTCATATTAATTTAATGAAATAGAAGTATATGAAAATGAGTGAAATTTTAGAATTATTATAGAAATATTATGTAAGATTCCATCTTTTTCTAGATTCATACCACTTTGACTTTTGGTTTAACCTATTTTAGTTGGGTTTTCCTTATTCATTAAACCTTGGTGATCGAGTCTCGTTTGGTATGGAGATCATTATCTAGGTAAAATAACCTAAAATTAAAGGATGTATATTTCTTTTAATTAATGGATTCTGGGGATAAATATTTCAAGGAATTGTGAGGGTTTTCTATAGTTTGGAAGGATTCAGAGGTGGTTCTGGTTCTTTATGCAGGGTCTAGGCTAAAAGATCTCAAATATACACTTTCTTATTTTGAATGGTGTAAACAATGTAAAACTATTACAGGGAAGATTCCATGAACAAGTTTAGGGAATGGAATTTTTATATTCCATGAAACCTGTTCATGGCATGAAATGGTCGATCGGGGTTATTTTAACCCAAGGTGACATGTTTTTTGGTGTATCTATTAAATTGTGAAATTAACATCATGAAAGGTTTTCATGTCATAAATCTATCAGGATTGGTGGTTCTAAACCATATTGTGCATATGGTTTTATTTCATCCACCATAATGAAACCTCTCTATCTCAAACTCTAGGGTGACTCCTGGTGATATTGGAGTGATTCCTTCCCTTTTGGGCATCCCTATCAAGAATTTAATCTTTGGTGAGTTTATTTTCCTTAATTTTTCCATCTTAAGATTTTTCTCTATTATCACAGTGTAATTTATTAACCACTATTGAACTGGGATTATTCTTATGTGATCTATGTTCTTTCTTATTGTCTCATTTTTCTTTATTACACATTTGTGTTCTTAGTTGAGAGTGTCATCTGAATCACTGGATAAACGTTGGTGGTATATAACAAAACCCTTATGGTCTATTTCAATCTTTTCCAATATGTTCAATATTATGCGACTGTTCCTTCATAATGTGAATGTTAATAAAAAGAATTGTGGGTGATGATAATCATGTATCTAGATTACTCATTGGGTCCCTTTGGATCCAAATGTGGTGAGAACTAGCTAGAATATACCCATAGGTTGATGCAACCATTGAACAATAATGAACAGGCTAATGGATTAAAACATGATTTAGCATGTCAAGAAATCTAATTAAATTTATTAATATATATTCCCCTAGTAAATTTATTCAAAGTTTATTGAATTATTGGTGATAATTTGATATAAAATGGGTGTGAAAACAGGCATAGAAAATGATTAATATATAATTTAGTTAATGAATAGGTTATGTAAAGAGAATGGTAATTTTCTTCAGTAACCATTGTGTCTTATGACATTGTATTGTGTTGTTGTTTACATTATAACTTGTGTTGTGATTCCTATATAAATTCATATATAAAGTGATACTCTTGGTGATCTGGAAATTATTATATAAATGTCTATACTCAGTGATATTGAAATTATTATATAAAGGTATTATCCCAAAGATAAGGAAATTCTTATACAAAGGATTGGGCCTAGTGATACTGAAATGCTTATATAAATGGATTTTTTTTCAGTGATGAAGAAATGATTATATGAAGTTCTATGCCTAGAGATTCTAAAATTATTATATAATGGGTTTAAATGGTTACGATAAAATTATTATATAAAGTTATTGTCTTGGTTATGCAGTAAATATTATAGGGCTTGGATGGGTTATGTGATTATCCACATACTAATGGTTGTAGTTGTCTTGGTTTCGAAACATGATCTAAGATATTCTGGTATGGTGTGGAAGTAGGTTAATTGTTTTATTTTAACAAATTAATTAATTATTACACCATTGTATCTCTTTCTCTGTATGTTCTTATAATCAGTCTTTTTTTTAAACATGTTGGTTTCAACCTACTAAGTTTTACTCACACCCTATTATGGAATCCATTTGGTACTTAGGTAGATTACATGGATATAGGTTTGGAAAAGGTAAATTGACCTTTTTCTTGATTTTTAATTTCTAGATAGGTTTGATCGTGGAGATGGAACTAGCATGGGGTTCAAGAATGGGTTCTTTTGAGTTTACTTGTGTCAGCATGGTCCTTTGTCATTATTTCTTTCATTGTGATATTTATATTCATTCCATCCTTTTGTTACATTATCATTTTATTATTATTGGAATATCTATTTCACATTTATTGTTTGGTTTATCAATTTATGTTTTGTTTCTTCTATTTCTATTACTATGGTATTTTTTTAATTCTTCTATATTACAAATCTCTACCATAGAGTTTTGTATACCCACTATGTTTTCTAAACCCCCAATTCCAGTCAACGTCTTTTGGAATATGGGGAGGCACTCATGAGGTCATGTAACAAACCCATATTGGTCATGTGATAGATTTTTGGATCAAGGGATGTGAAAAAGTGGTATCAAATACATTTTTTAATTTCTGATACTTTATTATTTTGGAATAGATGAATGTAGGCAAGGATGTGTTGGTACTTTCTAATGAGTGTGGGATTGGAAGTATAGAACTCATGTATGGGGTGAAATCAATGTACCAATGGATTGGAATTATGTTCATGTTGTTTATTTGTTACGGTTATTGTTATTTCAACTTAGGTGATTCACATGGGTTGTGATGTTATTGTTTCTTGATATTTATGCGTGCGGCCTGATATGGCGTGAGATGAGTATTCATGCATCATGATAAGAACATATAGATATATATTTACATGAATTGTTCAATATAGGGACATATTTATTACATGTGATATATTTTCTTATATGAACTGTGAAATGAGATAATTGTTAAATCAGATAAATAAATTGAAAGAACTATTATGTCATTCTAATTCAATTATTAATCCATGTTTAGAGAGACCATGAGCCTATGGTTCTATTTTGTGTCACCTATTGAGGTTAAACATATTGTTATCTTGTGTTCTAAGGAGTGGATTTTTCTTATAAAAAAAATACCTCCTTTTTATCTTCTAATTAAGTGTCAGGAGAGCGGATATGAGAACACTCAAATCGTAGCTAAGCTATAGCTTCTTTTAGCTCCTAAGGATGTTCACCTTTACAAAGTCTTCCTGGTGGTCATTGTATTCATGGAAAGCAAGAATGTTTTCACTATTCCTTCATTGTTTTTTATGATAATATAGTTTCATCTACAACATATACCTACATTAACTATGGAGGTATGCCCCTAGATAGTTGAGTTTAGGATCAATTAGGACGAGGGAATCTTGAATAATCTTGATATACTCACTAATAGGTGCATGAATCTAGCTACATACATGCTTTTTGGACCATCCAAGAGTTGGTAGGACACTATATAATAAGCTAGGAAGTAAGAGGAGTTATCATGGAAGGACATAAAGGTGATGTTTCGAGCCACTTATATCCTAAAATGTTGAGGGATGAGAAGGCTAATGAAATCATGAACCTGACACAAGAGAAAATGTCATTGATGGAACACTCTCTATGTTTAATCAAATTGTAGTACTTTTAACCATCTTAAACAGCTAATGATATTTCTAGGGTGAGGTGTTTCTAGGATGGGATTCTCTATGAGATCAGTTCACAGTTGAACATTTTTTGTATTTATAGCTTTTTATATGTCAGGAATCCGGATCTCATCATAGAAGGTAATATAAGAGAGATCCTAATTAGGGGATGGGTGTTTTCTGTAAGGGAAACTAGGAGATCTTATTTTTTATAAGAAGTGACACTACAATATTTATCACTAAGGAAATAGCAGGAAGAGCAGTCATGGTAGTGGGAAGCCATCTCTGGGACCTATTCTAATATAGTTCTATCAGTGTGGAAATTTTTATCACAAGAGGTCTCGATTTCCAAATCCTCTATTTATGTGGATTTGTTTTAGTATCTTATACCACTTGTACATTTTTTATGGGGGAATAGAACATCAGAGTAGTGGTAGGAGATTAGGATAGCAACCAAATTCTGGGAAGGAAATAGCTTCCCCTAAACAAACTGGTAGCTAGAGTCCCACTAGACGTTTAGGTTGAGGTAGGGGTGTGGTAATCTATTGTATGAGTGGTAGTACTGGTTAGAGGGAACTGCATAGGGAAGACATACCTTGTTCGAGGGAATAGAGGTAGGTTAGCTATACCCAATGTGGTCTACTATGACTAGATTAAATGTCAGACCTTCTACTGTCATGCTTATAATTCTTGTGTAATCTACCATTTCTTGTGTTTTTTATGATATAGGAGCATCCCATTAATCATTATCTAATATTTTTTTTAAAAATATTCTTGGTTGTGGAAATCATGGATATTTTGTTAACGATTTATGCACAGTTGGGAGTACAGTTAATAATATCAAACATTATAAAGCATAATCTCAATACATTAGTTATTATCGTTTCATGGGGAACCATTTATACTGGATATGAATGTTTTTAATTTAATTATTGAATGGATTACTTAGTTCTATACTAGTCTCATATTTAATGTTATCATCGAAGAGTTACCCTTCTTTCCCCATAAAGAGGTAGCTATATTAATCAGGGTGATTGTAACACCCCAAGATTTTATGAAAAATATTCTTTTTAATTTCATTAATGTCTTGTTTTGTGCGCTACACAAAAAGGATCTTGCACAACATGCATCCCTGACTTGGCTTTCATTACATGCAATCACAACCTTCCACGATAGCGTGTGTTGTTCGCAATACTGAGTTTTGCTAAACAACGATATGTTATATAAAACTAACTGCTACGAATAGTAATACCCACATTTTGAAATATTATAAATTTTATCTTTCAAAATGGACTTAATTTTTGGATTCAGAATATCGAAATTATCCTAGGGTGAATTTCTGGTATTTTTCGGAAAACTTTCAATTTTTGATGAATATTGAAAACACTGGGTTACTATTCAAAAACCGACTTTTTATTTAAATAATTATTTATTTTTTTTAAATTTATATTAGGTAAAAATTGATAAATAATACCTATATAGGTTCAATTTAAGTCATTGGAGTCATTTTATAATAATTTTAGATATATAAAAATTTTATTGAACTTTTCACCGTCTTTTACCCACCTCCTAGGAAAATTTGCAAAATTCACATAAAACATAATTTTACCTCTTCTATGAGTGAAATTTAAAAAATACGAGAGACACGGTTAATATCAAGGACTAAAATTTGGTTCAATGAGATGAAAATAATTCTTGGTGAATAGTAACGTTTTACTTTTTTTTACCACGGTTAAAAGTAAATAGGGTGATTAAGGGTGAAAATGATATTATTATTACCCAAACACATGTCCTAATTCTATTGTATAAGTGTAATTAGACCAAAAACAACCTTAGGAATAAAATATGACCATTTAGGCCCACATGGAAAAGATTAGGACATTTATTATTAATTTATTTAAAGAAGGGTTAAAATAGTTAAAATCAATGTTTATTAACTAAATCATTTTTAATATAGGGTGATACATAAGATAAATTAGACTATAAATATTCATTAGAAAGATAAAACTATTTCTTACATAATTGTGTTTTATTTATTATTTTTAGACATTAAATAATTTAATTTATTAATGACACAATGATGATGCAATAATTATCTTATTAATGAAATATTGACATAATTGATGTTATAAATACCCAAATAAATGTAATTTGAGACTTTTTATCATTTAAATTAAATTTATAGGTTAATATGAGATGTTATTATTGATTTAGGTAACCTTTTTAGAACTAATCATTCTGTTATGATTTTCACAAAAATCAATTACCAAATAGTGTCAAAATTGACATAAAATAGTTTTTAAAAAACTTATTATATTATTAATTGCTATTTTATTCCTAAAAATATAAGGTTAGGCCAAATGACTTATATAAGGTTATATATATATTAATAATAAACATATTGGGGTTATTTTGGCATGTTATAGTAAGTTTATTAACCTTATAGTGTAAGAAAAAAAGAAGACACGGTAAAAGAAAAATTCGTTAACTTAAAGTTAAATCTAAATGATAAGGTTACAATAGTAACCTATACTTTTCTAAATTCTATTGGATGAGAGGATTTCGACCCATCCCCACCTTAGAATCTAAATAACTCAATTTGGAGTTATTTAAAACCGAATATGACTTTATAATAAAATAATATTTTTTGTTATTCCAAAGGTGCCCCTCTCCTCCTTTCTAAAAGGGCACCCCTTCCCTCTCTTCCTCACACCACATTGAGCCTTAAATCTCGGAAAACCCCTGCCAATTTCTCTTTTCAACTTCCCTAGAAACATCCTAGAGGTTCTTTTCTTCTTCAAAGACCAATCATAGTGCCCTAATAAGAGGTTTCAAAAAGGCGTGTCGAAAGAAGAGGTAATATATGTTACCGATTCATTCAACTTTATTTCTTCTTCTACTTATTCTTCTTTAGTTGTTTAATTATTAAGTAATAACATCAGTATCAATCATATAATTATATGTTATTATAAGTATTAAACAACCCTATTTCACCATCTATCCATCCTATGGAAAAATAAATCACCGCGTGTGCGTACGTACGGAATACCGTCTCCACGCCGTGGTGTAATCTGTTTTCGACCACCACCTTAATTGGATGGGTATAATGGTGTAAATAAATAACTATATATTATTATTTCAAATTGATATTGATTCTGAAATATTATACATACACTTCATTTCAATTCCACGATCATGGGAATGATATCATCGCTCGTGCGTACGTACGGACTACCGTCTCCACGACGCGATGAGATTCATTCTCCATGTTAACCATTCATTAATGATTATAAAGTATATATAATAAGTAATCATGAAATATATAAAATAATAATGATACTGGATTTATATATATATATATTTCATCTACTTAATTCCATTCAATTCAATAAGGAAACGAAAACAGCGTTCATGCGTACGTACGGCATGCCGTCTCCATAAACGGTGTACTTCATTCCATTTATCGGTCAATCATATATATATATATAAATATATATGATTAATATATATAAATCATGTTTTACATTCTGGAATTAATTAAATTAGGTTATAAGTAATAATATCAAGAACAACAAGTCAAAACATGTATGATAAATAAAACTAGTTTACCCAAAACGCTACTTTAACATGGAACTTACAAAAGAACGGGTAATATAAAGTCATAAGTGAACCATATATGATATCATAACAATGAATATGATTCTGAAATAATTCAATGACATTATTTAAATCATTATACAGGAGGTTCGGATACGTACGAAGCATATCGGACCTAAGGTAAGGGATAATTTTGCAAATCTCATTTTTATCCGAGATTGCTTATACGTAAGTATTTACTGGGGTTATTGTTATCATCCATGTACAAGTTTTCTAAAAGTGTTTTGATTTATGTTTAATGTCATTTTTACCCATTTTGACTTTTACTACATGGTATGTAAGGAATCATTCTTTTGTTTATGTTACGAGGTACTTTTTCACTTTTCCGGCAAAAGTACGAGAAGAATGTTTTTTTTAACTTATACGACACGAAGGATTTTTACGGTTTTATAAAGCCTTGTTTTCATGAAGCTTCCTCCAAAATATTTCATGTCTATCTTCAAAAAAATCCTTTTCTTTTAAAATTTCATTACATTTCGTGAAAAGATAATGATTTTGAAGAAGAAAGGATATTTTCCTCAAGAATTCATTTCAAGTGTTTTATCAAAACCATTTTTCCATCTAAGATGAAATTATTTCATATGTGTATGTTTCAAGAATAATGTCTCTATGATTTACATGGTTTCACTTTTCTTATTATGAAATGATATCCATTTCTTTTATATGGATTATGTGATGATGGAAGGATGTTTATGAAACCCATTTTATTCTTTGGGTTATGATGAATGATTTATGTTTATTTTATGGCACAAGTAAGAATGATTTCATTATTTTATGGGTGGGACCTCTATCTCCCTCCAATGCATTAAGTAAAGATTTATATCTCATGATATAGACATGTATGGAATGTTAAGTTAATCTAGTTCAGTGTCACAGGACTAAAATGAGGAGTGAACTCGATTCAGAAAGGGACTTTGTCCACTAAGATGGTCTTGGAAGCAATGCCTTGGCTACTATGGAAATCATAACATGTGTTTAATGGTTTCAACAATTACATGTATTATTCCCATTCTATTTTATCATGATTGATGTTCCCTAATGATATACGCCTTACGTAGTTCCAAGATTCATGTATTTTCTCAAGATTTTGATGTTTACATTTTATGTTCACGTTTTTGCATTCAAATATTTATGGATTGTTTTATGTTCTCTATGTTTACTCTTACTGGGCATTTGAGCTCACCCCTTTTATGTTTTCTTTTCCCCAGGATATAAAGAAAGGTTTTAGGTAAAAAAAAAGGGGGATGATCTTTATGGGAGATGTTGAAGATCTTTCACCACGATTAGAAGATTATATTCCGAGTTTCCAAAGACACTAAACTATTACGGTCCTTGTGTGTCTGTTTTTGTTATGTACTAAGTATTCCGAAAAATTAATTTAATGTCCATGTATGTCAGGATTTGGGTCTCTATAGTTGGTATCAGAGGAAAGGTTTATTCAGCCTTTGGAAACTAAGATGTGAGAACTTTAGTGAGATCCCTAGAGATATTTCTAAGGTATATCTAGGGATGTCCCTACGGTTAAGTATAAGTATAAGTTATAATACTAGAATTACGGTAAAGATATTAGAATTAAACCTAAGATGTTAGATATTGAAGGTACTCCCCCTTTATTATGTTCTTTTACCTAGCAAAATATTTGTCTCTCACACTATTCTTTTTGGGTTTTAGACGATGGATGGAACCTGAAGAAACTGTGTTGATCAATGTAATGGACAATGCAATGATTGTCCTCCTGAACAAACCAATGTTATGGGAGATGGATTTCAAAATATTATTTCGATACTTACACAAGCTATGTATCATTCTAGACTTCCAAATAAGCAGAGAAGGGAACAATATTCTATTGAGTCCTTCATGAGACAACGTCCACCTTCTTTCAGTAGGTCTTCTAATCCACTTGTTGCTAAATAATGGATCAGTACCACTGAAACGATATTTTCAGTTCTTCAATGTTATGAAAATGATAAATTCATCTTACCAGTATATCGTTTGGAACGTGTAGCTGATCAATGGTGGAATCTTATCAAGAATATGAGGCCAAGAGATGAAATTGATTCCATGGAATGGGACGAGTTCAAGAACTTATTTTTCAATAATTACTTCCCTCGTATTCTTCCAACAAAGATGGAGAAGGAATTTCATGAACTAAAGAAAAAGGATGATGAATCTGTCGGTATATACGAAGAGAATTTTACAAGGCTTGCAAGGTATGCATATGGATTTATCATCCAACCTAAAAGTAAAGTTGATCGATTCTTCAGTGGCTTAAAACCAAATCTTCAAAGGGAATTAGCTATAAGATACTTTAATAGCTATGAAGAAATTGCGTGTTGGATATCAAGGTAGAAAAGGAAGATGGTGTTACATATCCATCTCATGGTATTGAGAAGAAAGAAAGATGGAGTTCAAGGAGAAATCTCAGAATAATGGTGAAAAGAAGATGAATGTTTCCTTATACTCAAAGTGTGGAAAGAAGCATGGTGGAGATTTTCTTAAAGGGACTAGAAAATGTTTTTAAGTGTGGAAAATAAGGTCATCAAGCAGCTGAGTGTCGATGTAATGGAAAAAGGGTTACTAATGATAAAGAAAATACTACAGAGAACGCACCACCAACACTTCAATGCATCAAGTGCAATGAAACGGGTCATTATTGTTGTACATCTCGAACCTCTCGTTGTTTGATTTTCATGATCACAATCACTTTCATTTTTATCTAACATTGTGTTTTAAGTGTTTGTGTTGATAGGAATTTGATTGCCAAGAAGTTGACCAAGGAAGAGGCAGAAATGGACTGAAATTCAGTCCACCGGCCGACCGGTGGCTTCACCACCGGCCAGCCGGTGGCACCCAGACTCAAGGGGTAGCTACTGCCTCCCCACCGGTCGACCGGTGGCTCTGCCACCGGTCGACCTGTGGCATCCAGCCCAAATAGTGCAATCTACTGTCTTTCCACCGGCCAGCCGGTGGCTCCTCACCGGTCGACCGGTGGAGCCTGGATCAAGACTCTTCTTCTCTACCAAGGCACCGGCCAGCCGGTGGAGATGTACCGGTCGACCGGTGGCCCCTGGACCAGACTTCTCCTCCACTGCCAAGGCACCGGCCAGCCGGTGGAGCTGTACCGGCCAGCCGGTAGCACTGGTCAAACTAGCCGTTGGCTTTGACCAGTCAACTCCAAAAGCCTCCCAACGGCTCCGAGGCCTTTTCCAACGGCTCCAAAGCCCTCCAACGGATACTTGAAGGTTCCTAGCCTATAAATAAAGGCCTAGGAAGCCCCGGAACTTCCCCCAAGCCACCGGACACATTGTTGATCATTTTGGCGAAGCTCCGGCGGATTGTTCCAAGGGAACCCCAAGTGCTCCATCCATTTCCACATCCAAGAGCACCACTCAAGAAGCTTGGGAGAGCACGCTACATCAACTCCATCATACTTTGGCGCCCAAGTCTTCCTCAATCACGGTTTTTCTTGTTTATTTATTTTGAGCTTAATTTTGGGTTTGTGCCTACAAACCCCAACACCTTTTCTCTTCCCCCTTTCTTTTGGGTTCTCACACCACCATTAAGGTGTGAAGAGGTTTCGTCAAGACTTTCCTTTTAAAAGGCTTGAGTTTTCGGTGAGCTAGCCTTCACCCGTTAAAAAGGCTAGTGGGTTCTTGCTAAACCATTAAAAGCAAGTGGGTTCTTGCTCAACCATCAAAAGCAAGCTGTAATAGGTCCTAGTGCTACCTCAAAGCCTAGTGGGTTTCTTGCTAAAACCATTGAAAAGCAAGCGGTAGGAATCTCTCAACGGTTGAGTTGGGAGCGGAGACGTAGGTCGGGTTTTGGCCGAACTCCGTTATCAATTTCTTGTGTCTTGCCTCTTTTATTTTCCGCTGCATTCTTAACTTTGATTTTTAAATTGTTAATCTTTTTTAAAAGGCAATTCACCCCCCTCTTGCCATCATTCCCCGTTTTTCCGACCTAACATTTGGTATCAGAGGGACCTTTGAGTAATTCCTTAACCCGGTTTCAAAGTTAAGATCTTTTTTTGATGGCATCAACTTCTTTCGCCCCCGAGGGCTACTCATTGGGTCGGGCTCCATTTTTTGATGGGACCGACTATAATTATTGGAAAACCCGCATGACCACCTTTTTGAGAAGTATAGGATATCCCATTTTTAAAATAGTCATGCAAGGTTACACTCTCTCTTCCCCCGACGAATCCAAATGGACCCCCGCCGATATTAAAAATTTTGAGCTTGATGGCAAAGCCATGAATGCTCTTCATTGCGGGTTAGATAGAAATGAATTTAATCGTGTATCCACTTGCACCTCCGCACATGAAATTTGGAAGCTTTTAGAAGTGACCCATGAAGGCACTAATAAAGTCAAGGATACTAGATTAGATATGTATAGACAGGATTTTGAATCTTTTTCAATGCATCCAAATGAGTCTATTTCTGAAATGTTTACACGATTTACTGACGTGTGCAATGGGAGAAAGTCCCTTGGTGATGATGTTTCAGCTGAAACTATGGTGAAGAAGATCCTATGGATCCTACCAAGCAAATGGGCACCGAAGGTCACGGCGATTCAAGAAGCAAAAGACATCAAAAATATGCCGGTAGAGGAGCTCATCGGATCTCTCATGACTTATGAGATCACGATGAGGAGGCAAGCTCAAAAGGAGGGCACACCAATCAAGACCCCAAAGAACATCGCCCTCAAGGTACAAAAGGAAGTAAGCTCCTCCTCATCTTCTTCCTCATCTCCTTCCTCATCATCAAGCGGCGACTCAGAAATGGAGAATCTCGCCCGCCAAATGCAAAAATTCATGAAGATGCACAAGAAGAAGAAGAAATCCCGCAAGCATCGAAAGCAAGAACCCACCGCAAGACCCGAGCCCAAGGTGAAATGCTACGGGTGCGGCGAAAAGGGCCATTACAAGCCCGATTGCCCACTCAACAAGAAACGGGCCACGCCAAAGGAGAAAGGAAAGAAAAAGGTCCTCAAGGCGACATGGAGTGACACCTCCTCATCCTCCTCCTCCTCCTCCTCAAGCGACAACGGTACAAAATGCCTAATGGCATTCCATGAGGTAACATCTTCCGACTCCTCCTCTTGTTCTTCAAATTCCAATTCTTTAAATCATCTTTCTTATGAAGAACTCTCATTTGCTAGAGATCAATTGGAAAAAGGTTTTCATGAACTCTCTTCTAAATTTGTCGCGTTGAAAAAGAATTTCAAAAAACTCTCCTCCGAAAAAGAACAACTTCTCAAAGAGAAGGAGGAGATGTCCCTTAAAATCCAAAATTTTCCAAATGTTGATTCCATGGAATCAACCATCAAAGACCTTAGGGAGACCCTTGCTAAGTTCACCCAAGGGGAACAAAATTTGAACAATTTGCTTGGTTCCCAACGTATATCTAGAACCACCCAAGGGTTAGGATATACCAACCGAGCTTCCTCCTCCCATGCTCAAACTGTTTTTGTAAGGGGGAGCTCCGATTATAAATTTTGTAATTATTGCAAGAAAACCGGGCACCTAATTTATGAATGTAATTGTAAAAACGCCCGGTATGGTCAACCCAAAAGTATTTTCTTTTCCGATGAGTTTTATAGGAGAAGACCCGCCATGAAACAAATTTGGATTGAAAAATCCCTTTTGGCGAGTCTCACGGGACCAAAATTTGTCACGGTTTCAAAAACCGCTCCCCGGTGATTAGTTGTTTTTATTTAGGGGGAGTTAGGTTCTTTTAAGCCTTTTTGTGAATTAAAAATTTTCTTTCAAAATTAAGCTTTTAAATTTCAAATTTTTTTTTTTTTCAATCTTTCAATTTCAACACTTGGTATCAAATTTTTCATTTCAAAATATTCAATTCGAATTTTTAATTCAAAAATCTCTTTCAATTGGTTTTTGATTCAAAACTTTCAATTCAAACTGATATTCAAATTTTCATTTCAATTTCAAAAATCTCAATTGATTTTCAAATCTCTTTTTGTTTTTCAAAGTGTTTCCCTCAATCAAGTTTTATGCCCCACTCTATTTTGATAATCACAAAGGGGGAGAAATTTCTTGATTGATTGGGGGAGAATCATTTTCATCATGTTTAAGCATTCCTTTCAATTCATGTTTTTACTTTAATTGTTTAAGTGATTGTGATCATCAAAATAGGGGGAGATTGTTGTACATCTCGAACCTCTCGTTGTTTGATTTTCATGATCACAATCACTTTCATTTTTATCTAACATTGTGTTTTAAGTGTTTGTGTTGATAGGAATTTGATTGCCAAGAAGTTGACCAAGGAAGAGGCAGAAATGGACTGAAATTCAGTCCACCGGCCGACCGGTGGCTTCACCACCGGCCAGCCGGTGGCACCCAGACTCAAGGGGTAGCTACTGCCTCCCCACCGGTCGACCGGTGGCTCTGCCACCGGTCGACCTGTGGCATCCAGCCCAAATAGTGCAATCTACTGTCTTTCCACCGGCCAGCCGGTGGCTCCTCACCGGTCGACCGGTGGAGCCTGGATCAAGACTCTTCTTCTCTACCAAGGCACCGGCCAGCCGGTGGAGATGTACCGGTCGACCGGTGGCCCCTGGACCAGACTTCTCCTCCACTGCCAAGGCACCGGCCAGCCGGTGGAGCTGTACCGGCCAGCCGGTAGCACTGGTCAAACTAGCCGTTGGCTTTGACCAGTCAACTCCAAAAGCCTCCCAACGGCTCCGAGGCCTTTTCCAACGGCTCCAAAGCCCTCCAACGGATACTTGAAGGTTCCTAGCCTATAAATAAAGGCCTAGGAAGCCCCGGAACTTCCCCCAAGCCACCGGACACATTGTTGATCATTTTGGCGAAGCTCCGGCGGATTGTTCCAAGGGAACCCCAAGTGCTCCATCCATTTCCACATCCAAGAGCACCACTCAAGAAGCTTGGGAGAGCACGCTACATCAACTCCATCATACTTTGGCGCCCAAGTCTTCCTCAATCACGGTTTTTCTTGTTTATTTATTTTGAGCTTAATTTTGGGTTTGTGCCTACAAACCCCAACACCTTTTCTCTTCCCCCTTTCTTTTGGGTTCTCACACCACCATTAAGGTGTGAAGAGGTTTCGTCAAGACTTTCCTTTTAAAAGGCTTGAGTTTTCGGTGAGC
Organism: Viscum album; assembly: GCA_963277665.1. Lineage (NCBI taxonomy): Eukaryota > Viridiplantae > Streptophyta > Magnoliopsida > Santalales > Viscaceae > Viscum > Viscum album. Next base: position 1,062,559,360 of record OY728133.1, read on the forward strand.
TAGCCTTCACCCGTTAAAAAGGCTAGTGGGTTCTTGCTAAACCATTAAAAGCAAGTGGGTTCTTGCTCAACCATCAAAAGCAAGCTGTAATAGGTCCTAGTGCTACCTCAAAGCCTAGTGGGTTTCTTGCTAAAACCATTGAAAAGCAAGCGGTAGGAATCTCTCAACGGTTGAGTTGGGAGCGGAGACGTAGGTCGGGTTTTGGCCGAACTCCGTTATCAATTTCTTGTGTCTTGCCTCTTTTATTTTCCGCTGCATTCTTAACTTTGATTTTTAAATTGTTAATCTTTTTTAAAAGGCAATTCACCCCCCTCTTGCCATCATTCCCCGTTTTTCCGACCTAACAATTATACTAATCAATGACCTAATCCAAGGGTTAATGGTGATCGACATGAGCAACCACTTAAGGAAAAGGAAAAAGGGATGTCACGTGTGATCACTATTGGCGATGTTGAATATGACAACGATTTGGTGGAATGATTAAGTGTTTATGTAATGGGATTCAAAAATAATGTTGTATATAGTATCGTGGAATATTGGAATATTTATGTATTGGTCCATTGTGGTTTTCTATAAGAATATGGTACCAATAACCATGAAAAGTGATTGAAATGTTTTTGGAAAGAAGATGATAAGCACATAATGAAGGGATAAAGAAAAAATGAAATAAACTCATGACTAATAAAATTAAAATGTTATATCATGGTTTGAGTATATAGAAATTTCGGGATTTTGGTATGTGGAAATAGTTACCTTTTGATAGCATTCATGTTTTCGCTAAAGTTCTATGGTAATTAACGTTTCAAGAGAACACATGATTAATGAATTCACATGTTTGGAATGTGACCAACAAGATATATCGTATGATAAAATGATGTTATTCACGTTTTTGTTATGTGACCTTTCCAGTAATCATTTTCTGTACACTATGAGATTGGACAGATGTATTTTGGATAAGTCTAAAGATTAGAAAGGGTTATGTCAGACATCAGATAGTATTGTTTAAGGCTAGGACTTTTTTTCGATATTATTGCAAGGAATGTTATTATAATGTTGTTTTAGAAAAAAGAACAACTTGCAAGACGGGTGACAACCTGTCGTGTCAGACAAGGCTGTGGAAATTGAACCCACACCCGAAATGTGACAGGCCTTTATCGCCTACCACTAGCCTAAAAAAAGTCCCTAGTTAGTGGAAAGTAGTTTTATTTTATTAATAGGTATGATAAATAAAGTATAAGTCCATCTTTGGAACCATATACGATTAATCTCACCATAAGATGGACTTATAACTTTTGCTAACCTTTTGTTTGAAACAGATGGAATGACCCATAATTCTATCACATGATCTGCTAACGCTTCACGGATAACAAATTCAACTTCATTTCTTTAATAGATGAAGTGGAATTTATTCAATTCACGAACAACAGTGAAATTGTACCAAAATCATGTAAGTATCTCTTTTAATTCATCAACTTTAGGGAAATAATCTTGAAAACCAAAAATGTTGTCCTAGTACCCTTATATCTGATGAATCAGATGGTACCCTAGATCATCACAAATATATGGCTTTGTGATTCTTGGCTTTTTCATAGCCATGTTCTCTAACACTCTCCATCAGAACATGACGGTTATATTTCTCTTCCATATCCATATTTAACATATGTTCTCCTATGTTGAAACCCAATGATTAGTTAATTTGGATAACTGTTATGTTTCATACGTTAGTTTTTAAAGCCATGTTTTGGTATTCCTTTTTACGATGTGGGTTTCTATTAAATAAACTTTCGAGTAGTAAACCATTTATAACCCCGACGAATTTCGAGGGCGAAATTCATTTTAAGGGTGGTAGAATGTAACACCCTGAGATTTTATGAAAAATATTCTTTTTAATTTCATTAATGTAATTTGTTGTATGCTACACCAAAATGAGCTTGCACAACACACATCCCTGACCTGGCTTGCATTACACGCAATCGTGACCTTCCATGATAGCGTGTGTTGTACGCAATACCGAGTTTCGCTAAACAATGATATGTTATATAAACTAGCCATTATGAATAGTAATAACCACTTTTTGAAATTTTATAAATTTTACCCTTCAAAATGGAATTCATTTTTGGATTCAGAATATCGAAATTAGCCTAGGTTGAATTTTTGGTATTTTTCTGAAAACATTCAATTTTTTATGAATAGTGAAAACACTGGGTTACTATTCAAAAACCAAATTTTTATTTAAATAATTATTTATTTTATTTAAATTTATTTTAGGCCAAAATTGATACATAATACCTATATAAGGTCAACTTAAGTCATTGGAGTCATTTTATAATAATTTTAGATATATAAAAATTTTATGGAACTTTTCACCGTCTTTTACCCACCTCCTAGGAGAATTTGCAAATTCACATAAAACTTAATTTTACCGCTTCTGTTAGTGGAATTTCGAAAATCCGAGAGACACGGTTAATATCAAGTACTAAAATTTGGTTCAATGAGACGAAAATAATTTTTGGTGAATATTAACTTTTTACTTTTTTTCCACAGTTACAAGTAAATAGGGTAATTAAGGGTAAAATTGATATTATTATTACCCTAAAACATGTCCTAATTCAATTGGATAAGTGTAATTCTACAAAAAACAACCTTAGGAATAAAATATGACCATTTAAGCTGACTTGGATTAGATTAGGACATTTATTATTAATTTATTTAAAGAAGGGTTAAAATAGTTAAAATCAATGTTTAATAACTAAATAATTTTTAATATAGGGTTATACATAAGATAAATTCGACTATAAATATTCATTAGAAATCTCAAAATATTTCCTACATAATGGTGTTTTATTTATAATTTTTAGACATTAAATAATTTAATTTATTTATGACACAATGATTATGCAGTAATTATCTTATTAATAAAATATTGACATAATTGATGTTATAAATTCCCAAATAAATGTAATTTGATACTTTTTATGATTTACATTAATTTTATAGAATAATATGACATGTTAGTATTTTTTTAGTTAACTGTTTTCGTACAAATTATTCTGTTATAATTTTAAAAAAATCAATTACCAAATAGTGTCAAAATTGACGTAAAATAGTTTTTAAAACAAATATTATATTATTAATTGTTATTTTATTCTTAAAAATATAATGTTCGGTAAATTTACTTAGATAAAGTTATATATATTAATTATAAACATCTTGGGGTTCTTTTGGCTTTTTATAGTATGTTTATTAACCTTATAGTGTAAGAAAACAATAAGACACGGTAAAAGAAAAATTATTTAACTGAAAGTTAAATCTAAATGATAAGGTTAAAATAGAATCCTATAATTGTCTAAATTCTATTGTATTAGTGGATTTAGACCCATCCCCACCTTATCTTATAAATAACTCAATTTGGATCTATTAACAATTGAATATGACTTTATAATAAAATAATATTTTTAGTTATTCCAAAGGTCCCCCTCTCCTCCCTTATAAAAGGGCACCTCCTCCCTCTCTTCCTCACACCACATTGAGCCTTCAAGCTCGTACAAACCCTTACAATATCTCTTATACACTTCCCTAGAAACATCCTAGAGGTTCTGGTATTCTTCAAATACCAATCTTAGTTCCCTAAGAGGAGGTTTCAAAAAGGCGTGTCGAAAGAAGAGGTAATATCTGTTACCGATTCTTTCAACATTATTTCTTCTTCTACAACTTCTTTTATTTTTTCATTATGAAGTAATAACATCAGTATCACTCATATACTGATATGTTTTTATAAGTATGAAACAACCATATTTCACCATCTATCCATCCTACGGAAAACAAAATCACCACGCGTGCGTACGTACGAAATACCGTCTCCACGCCGTGGTGTAATCTATTTTCGACCACCACCTTACTTGGATGGGTATAATGGTGTAAATAAATAACTATATATGATTATTTAAAAGTGATATTGATTCTGAAATATTATACATACACTTCAATGCAATTCCACGGTCATGGGAATGATATCATCGCTCATAAATACGTACGGACTACCGTCTCCATGGCGTGATGAGATTCATTCTCCATGTTAACCATTCATTAATGATTATAAAGTATATATAATAAGAAATCATGGAATATATGACATAATAATGATACTGTATTTATGTATATATATGTCATCTACTTAATTCCATTCAATTCAATAAGGAAACGAAAATAGTGTTCATGCGTACGTATGGCCTACCGTCTCCATGAACAGTATATTTCATTCCATTTAACGATCTATCATATATATATATATATATTATGAATATATATAAATCATGTTTTACATTCCTGAATTAAGTAAATTAGGTTATAAGTAATAATATCAAGAACAACAAGTCCAAACATGTACGATAAATAAAACGATTTTACCCAAAACGCCACTTTAACATGGAACTTACAAAAGAACGGGTAATATAAATTCATAAGTGAACCATATATGATATCATAACAACGAATATGATTCTGTAATAAGTCAGTGATATTATTTAAAATATTATACAGGAAGTTCAGATACGTACGAAGCATATCGGACCTAAGGTAAGGGATAATTTTTCAAATCTCATTTTTATCTGAGATTGCTTACACGTAAGTATTTACTGGGGTTATTGTTATCATCCATGTACATTTTTTCTAAAAGTTTTTCTATGTATTATTAATGTCCTTTTTACCCATTTTGACTTTTACTACATGGTATGTAAGGAATATTTATTTTGTTTACGTTACGAGGTACTTTTTGACTTTTCCGGCAAAAGTACGAGAAGAATGTTTTTTTAACTTATACGGCATGAACGGATTTTTACAGTTTTATAAAGCCTTATTTTCATGAGGCTTCCTCCAAAAGATTTCATGACTATTTTCAACAAAATCCTTTCCTTTTAAATTGCATGAAATTTTGTGAAAAGAGAATTATTTTGAAGAAGAGAAGATATTTTCCTCAAGAATTCATTTCAAGTGTTTTATCAAAACCATTTATCCATCTAAGATGACATTATTTCATATGTGTATGTTTCAGGTATAATTTCTCTATGATTTACATGGTTTCAATCTTCTTATTATGAAATGATATCCATTTCTTTTATATGGATTGTGTGATGATTGAATGATGTTTATGAAACCCATTTTATTCTTTGGGTTATGATGAATGATTTATGTTTATGTTGTGGAACAAGTAAGAATGATTTCATTGTGAGATGGGTGGGACCTATATCTCCCTCCAATTCATTGGGTAAAGATTGACATATCATGAGATAGACATGTCTAGAACGGTAATTTAATCTTGTTCAGTGTTACAGGACTGAAACGAGGAGTGAACTCGATTCAGAAAGGGACTTTGTCCACTAAGATGGTCTTGGCAGCAATGCCTTGGATACTATGGAAATAATAACATGTGCTTAATGGTTTCCACAATTACATATAATATTCCCATGGTATTTTATCATGATTTATGTTCCCTTATTATATATGCCTTACATACTTCCAAGATTCATGTCTTTGCTCAAGATTTTGATGTTTAGATTTTATGTTCAAGTTGTTTCATTCAAATATTTATGGATTGTTTTATGTTCTCTATGTTTACCCTTACTAGGCATTTGAGCTCACCCCTTTTATGTTTTATTTTTCCCATGATATAAAGAAATGTTTTAGGTAAAAAAAAGTGGGAAGATCTTTATGGGAGATGTTAAAGATCTTTCCCCACTATTAGAATATTATATTCCAAGATTCCAAAGACACTAAACTATTATGGTCCTTGTGTGTCTGTTTTTGTTATGTACTATGTATTCCTCAAAAGTAATGTAATGTCCATGTACGTCAAGCTTTGGTTCTCTAAAGTGATTGGGATATTCATTTTGTTCAGATAGGACCAATTCTGTGTATGTTAGATTATTTATTTGATTAGATACCATTTCTTACTCTAGATGATAGAGGAATGTAATAGGATACTTTTCCTATAGTGTTAGACCATTCTCAATATGCATTTACTGAATATTTTTATGGCTCACCACTCGAGAGGTACATCAACTTCACAATCGATTCGGTGTTGAGAGAAGAGTCAATTTCTATTCCAACTTATAGAATATAACTAGTATAATATCTATAATTTATCATTCAATTAGATGATCTGAAAACCAAGGGTTTCATATGGCCTTGTACACCTCTATGGGGATCCCCATTTCTTTGAACTAAGAAGGTTAATGGAACTCTATTCTTTTCTGTGGATTATTAGATATTGAACCAGATGATGGTAATGAACTAATATCCCTTTACACACATCAAAAGACTATTTAATTAGTTGAGAGGTTCCAAGATTTTTCTTAAGATTTAATAGAGATCATGGTATCATTAGTTTATAGGGATACCATCAAACATACTTGTAATAAGTTATCATCTGTTTAGAGGGATATTGTGATATGCATGATGTTTTCCATGTGTCACAACTTCGGCAGCATCACCCTAACCCTTCTCATGTGATCAATGTGGATGATGTTGTGATTGAGACCAATGCATCCTTTGAGGATAATTTCATATGTGTGTTAGATAGTAATGATAATTTTTTGTGGGGAAGGACCATGCTGATTGTTCATGTGTTTTGGAAACATGGTAATGTTTAAGAGGAAACAAGGGAGAGAGAAGTGGGAATTTTTTCTCAATAGACCAAAATTTTTGACTCATAATCTTATAGTTTCTTGGGACTATAGCTCGATGATGAGATCTTACGAGGTGGAAATACTGTAAAAACTAACCTTTTTTAAATATGTCTTATAATTTTTTTCTTTTACTATTTTTCCATATTTTGATAACATTTTGTTTGGGTATTACCTCGGGGAATTTTTGGGTAAATTTTGAAAAACATTGAAGGACTTTGGGTTGTGTAAGGTTGGTTCACAGTTTTCCCAAACTGTGTGCCCTAGCCTAGAAAACAATGCAAAACCTCACCATGAGGGATTTCATGGTGTGCTCCCCTTCCCAAGAAATCATGCACGGGTTTTTAATTAACCCAAAAATTATATTTTAAACTACATGAACCCATATATTAACCCCAAATCGACCCCCCTTTTCCCCTAACATTTCCTCTTGATTTTGAAGACTCCAAAATGAAAACCTAGGGGCCCCAACCATCGTTATCCACGATTAAAGTCCCAGATCGAAGATCTACAACTTTTCTAGTATGTGAATCTCATACCAACTGATTCTAGATCTAGATTTCGGTTTTTAAGAACTTGATTTATTTGATCATGGATCTAGGATTTGGATCAAGATCTTCTTCTTGGTAGTGTGTTAGACCTATCCATTTTAAATTGAGGATTTTTCGTTGGTCAATCGCTCATCCCTGAATTGAGGTAGGTTGTCTAAATGTAAAATCCTATAATAATGATTCCAATTATGTGTATGTAATTTTATAGTTTCTATAGAAAATTTATAAATTAAATTTCTTAATTTAAATTAAATAATTTAGTGAATTAATTAATTTAGGGATTTTTGAATTGATTGAATAAAGGGAGATGGAATTAGTAAATTATTGATTTTGTGAAATTTAAAAATTGTTAAATTGTATTAATTAATTATTGAATTAATTCTTGGGATATTGTGATTTTTTAATCAGAATAATTAATTTTCGAATTAATTATTGAACTGTTATGATTGTTAAATTGGATTAATTAATCGGTGTATTAATTAATGGAATATTGGAATTGATTTAATGGGATTAATTAATTATTAAATTAATTATGGGGATATTATGATTGTTAAAATTGATTAATTAATTTTTAAATTAATTAAAGGATATTATTATGATTTTGAAATTCATTATTGTTATTAATTGTTTATTAAATTAATAAATGGAATTAATGTGACTATTTAATTGGTGAATTAATTGAAGAGATTGACAAAATTAATTAATTATTGAATTAATAAATGGAATTTTAGGAATATGAAATTGAAAATTTGTATTAATTAATTTTTGAATTAATTAATGTTATATTTTGATACATCTGATATATGTGATTGATTGATAAATGGGGTGTGTAACCTGGACTGATGCTCTAAATACCCATGGGAGCCTAGTCATGATGTTATAGAACCAAACGAATGCGTGAAAATATTAATGTATGGGATAGAGAATGATGATCCAAATACCCATGAGGTGTGAGGATAGGGACGGATGCTCCAAATACTCATGGGGCGCTAGACAGGACAATCTCTACCGAAAATATTGGCTTTGGACTATAGATCCAGTAATCAGTATTATAAATTGAATTGAAATGGATTATAAAAGACCATTCTTTAATAATTAATTTTGAATTATATATGTGATATGGTTCAGAATCTATCATAGGAAAAAGTAGGTATTGGTGTTTGGTTGTTCATAGGAACCTCGAGGTTTATGTGGTTAAAAAAGGATAATTGAATAAATGTAACTGTTTACTTTATTACTTGCAATTAATACTTTAAAAAACTAAATTCATTTTTTTTACTATATTTATTTTTGATGTCATTGTTGGTGGCCTATTGATTTGTACTCACACCCTACTCAGGCTACCTGATTGGCACCAGAATAGACTTCATGGTTACAGGATAGTTTAAGGGCAAGGTCCCTATGTTAGATGACTAATATGGGATGGATCATGAATGAGGGAACCATACTGAGTGTTAGGACCCACTTGGAGTTTTAGTGTATTCTTTTATTTTTGGTTTTTCACATTAACACAGGACACGTATTTAGCATTACATGTTTGTTGTTTAGTTGGATGTTGAATTTCCTACTATTCTCATCTTGTAATATTGGTACTATTTTGGTTATTGGTTATATATTTTTTCAATTCTTATTTATTCCCAATGTTGCACTACTTTTGTTAAAGAGGGTATAGTCTTCCCATGATTGATATTAGACCCTCTAAACTAGTTTCTTACCTATGTAATATGTGCTGGCATGCTTGAGTTCACCTAGCTATCTAGCTATGAGCACTGGTGTGTGGAACCTGGGTAGGGACATTACAATATCTTCTAGAAATTATTTCTATTGAAATTATCCCATTGTGATGAATCAATTAGAGACTAATTTTATCCATATCAGATATGTAGTCAATAAATAATTCAATAGATTCTTTCACAATTTTTCTATTTGCCTACTATAAACCCATTTTTTGGTATTTTAAAAGCCACTTTTAGGTCAGTGGTAACCTCACATATGACCAGAGACTTCAAAATTCATAACATAAACAGTGAAAAATTCAATCATAAAATAAGAAAAAGGTCCAAGGATGAGTTTTAAATCACTAAGGCCAAAGACTATTGTCCCGGTGAAATCCACATCTCAGTCGTCCACTACAAATATCATCACATCCACATCGTTGCGCTGCCCATTGAGCACAAATTAAAATTTTAAAATTTCAAATTACAAATAGAGGCCATCATCACAACCTTGACTGATGAGTCACCTCGTGTCTCACACTCTGACCACAATCGTACAACACAGCCACACTAGATCACCGGAGAGATCCTGCCATCAGAATCCAACGTTGCAACCAAAGAAACTCCAAAAAGAACACTGCAAAATGTCAAAGCCATAGTAGAAGATTCTTCACAAACATCAGGATAGAATTTCAACCAAAAAATTCAAAAAACAACACCATCTTCACCATCTCCTATAACCACAACAGATCAAAAACAAAATAGTAACCATGAACATAACTAGCAATAAAAAAACAACATCACCAAGAACTAAAACCTCCTGAAATATTGATTGTCGATTGACCTCACATCCCAAGACATCTAAAACACCATCATGCAAATCTGACTTACAGAAGAGTGTTGGAATATGGAGAAAGAGCAGAGTAGGAGGAGACGTCTTCGAGCAGGAACGCAAGAACTGAGAACTTCTATTGTCGTCGAGGATGAAAATCTTGAACAAATCTGAAACTAATGAGGCCAAACATCAATCACGACCGGAAAATACCATCATTCCCAAACCACAACTAGAAAAAAATACTAAAACCCTAAGGAATAAGATATCCAACATGAATCATGACTCCCATAAAACTGATGACCTCTAAACAAACACATCCCAAACCCCCCAAGAGAGACACTACATCAGACTGAAATGGAGTCTAGTGCATCATATCTGAGAGAAAGAGAAGATTTTGAAATAAAAAAGGGCTTGGCAGTTATTCATGATCGTAGAAAGAAAGAAAACCATGACTAGGACGAATATAAAAAGATCAATGTTGAGAATTAAAGGTCAACCAATGTCCACAATGCATGAAGAAATCATCCCTGAAAGTGAAACAAAGAGGAAAGAAAAATAAAAAGAATGAGGGAAGAGAAAAAAAACCAAGATAAAATACTTTATTGATGGGGAAACCCCTAAATGGAGGAGAGGTGTGGTGAGATTGGGAGATCTATCCATGAGATAAGGGGGTTATCCACCATGTCAGTGAACTCATTAGATCATATGTCTGCAATAAAACCTTCAAGAAGGTTTTTATTATTGGAATACCCTATCAAATCATCTTATATTATTTAATATGGTGTATATAGCTATAATATATAATAAACTTAGTAAAATATATCTAAATAATAGAAAAACAAAATGATATATTATATTATTGAATTGTGGTGGGAATAAAAGATCTAATTCACATAATGTGATGGAAAATTCCTTTTCTATAGATGGTAACATAACTAGATCTATATAACTAATAAATATATATTTTAAAAGTAATTAAAATTTGATTAATATCAGACTAAAAATTTAGGTACAATGAATCATAAAGTCACAAAAACTAGATATTATATCAAAACATGATAGTCAAGTGATTCTAATTCATTTAACCTTAATGCATTCACTGAAGAGGTATTCTTTATATTTTTTAAATACCCCTCTTGAAACATCACCCCATTAGGGAAGTTTCAAAATTGAAATATCACTTTCTTTGGAAGTTTGTATTCCACTGGAGAAAGAAACATATATCTTTCACCCTTCACTAGAACCAACTCTTCCCTTATCCCCATATCAATCATGACAAAACTAGTCTTAATTATATATTTTGTAATTTTAAGTTTATTTAGTAACATTCCAATAACATTATCACATAAATTTTTTATACATGCATAACATCAAAAAAATATCTGGCACATAATCAATTTCAATAAAGTAATTTAATGAAAATGAACTATTTTTAAAACTAATTTTTGTAAGGTTTTATTTTATGTTTTTCTTAAGAATGATTATAATTTCCTCTACCTTATCAAATTATTCAATGCCTATTAATAGAGAAGATATTTTACCTTCTTTTCAATTATAATAAAATGATTTTATTTATGATCTGTATATATTTTATCAGTGTAAATATTAATTATTTCATATAAACAATATCTTAAAAGAATTATTCAACCTAAATTTGAGTATACCTTATTAACAAATTTGACAGACTAACATTCCTTTGATTCTATATCTTTAAGGACTTCCATAAAGTTAAATTTCAATGATAAACTTGGAAAACATAGATCTCAATATAAAATCTTTATTTTTATGAGAATCGTAAAACATAACACCTCAATTCCACATCAATTTTAGATCATTGATAAATATATAAAAATAAACATCAATATCAATATGAGGTTGTTTTTTCTCGATATAAGTATATACAACATAATGTATGTGTTCTTCATGTATAACCATGACGGAAAGTTATAATTTTTCAATATAACCAATCACATACTAAGACTACTAAATTGTAATCCAAAAGGATTAATTCTATCCTTTAGTAATTCAAGATGGATGTTTCTCAGAACATTTCCTAATTCAATATAATTATGGTCAATTTTTTCCAGCTATGAAATTAAATAGATTTGGAATGGTTGAGAATGTTTCATATTTAATAAAACCTATATATAGTTCTATCTTGGAATAATACATTATCTTCTCAAATATTGGTTGATAGTTATGTATTTTATCTTTAATTATCACTTTCATTTCTTAAATATGATATCCATCAATGTCAACATTTTTCTCACATTTTTAGATCCATGAACCATATTTTTATCCATGTAACTAGATAAATTTAGTTTTGTCTATTATTTAATATAAAATTTATAAATTTGATCAATTATAGGAGAGGTCAAGTCTCCTTCTGAAGCATACGAAAAATTTAGCTTGAAAAAAACAATGTAAATATAGGAAAATGGTTTCGGAAGGGTCATTTTCATCAATCAGTTGAAAACTCAAAGAAATCTATAACTCTATCCCCAAACACTTTTTCCTATATTTTAATCCTTCCATTATTTATTTATATTATTAATATTTGATTCAATAATATATATATATATATATGTGAATAAATAAATACATAGAATGTATGCATATAGTGTATCATTTTTACAAGGGTCAATTAGATAAAATATTACTTTATAAATATAATTTTAATTTATAATTTATACATATGATGGATATTTAGTATACCCAACTTGATTTAAAAATAGATTATATTTAAATTCCAAAAAATATGAAATATTATATGGGTGATAAAATAAGTTTTATGGGAGTATTTTTCCCTATAAAAAGAGTGATTGTTTTTGGTTGATGGAAATAAATTTTTTATTCAGACATTCACTAGTGTAATTAGATGATCATCATATAAGGATAAATTATTTCTAGTTTAAAATTAATAAGATTTAATAAACCTCCCTTATGTATAACATGTTCTAATTAAATTGGATATTATAATAAAAAAAATTTATAGTCACTTTGTTCTAAGATTAATAATTTAAGGTGGTGGTGTATTGATGTTATTTAATTTCAATATTACTTTCCATTGGTTTTTTATAATCAATAATTCTCATATATTTATTCTTTCTATATATTTTATTGGATCATGTAGTTACCTTAAGATGGGGTGTGAATTAGGGGTAACCATGTTTTAATCAAATATGTTCAACTTAAAAATTATAAGTTCATTAATTTGATCAAACCTATATCATCGATTAATATGTATGGATATTTTTTAAGAAGCCTTGACACTTTATTTGATATTTATTGAAAATACTTAATGAAAAATAAAGGAACACTAATATTTTTATAGGGTTTGGTCACTTAGTGGGTAGCTACTTCTTATTTCCCCCAAAATCTCCCATTACATATATTTTACACTATAATATCCATCACACATTACAAGTGATGTGGTAAGGAATCACTCTTAATTTTAATGTCTCATTATATGATATAAGTGAATGATATTTATATATTGTTTGTATAGTCTACATCCTCTACGTGTATATGTAGTTTTTTTACTTCTACCACCAGTTCTTAAATTCACCATCTGAGCTACCTTATGAATTGAAGATTGACTACCTATAATTTTCTTATTAATATATATGCGCATCATCCAATAAAACATCTAGAAATTTGAATTATGGAAACAAAAACATCATAAAAATCTATATTTCAAAATTTTATTGGTTTTTAATTGATTTTAGTTTTACTAATCAATATTCCTTATGCCATGATCTTCCAATTTCATAGAAACATCATCCCAACAAAATCATACTTTAATGATCTATCAAAATATTATTCTTTTTTTTACTTCTCATCTCTACTCACCTTCATCAGCATTCTTAAAATAAGTACGACCCTTTATTTAGACATAACTTTACAGAAACATTTAGATATTTTAATTCTATAAACTCTAATATTTTTTCAATTCTAAATATTTCATTGAAGGCCTTTAATGATCTTATAAACATTAGAGTCAACAAACATCTTATGAAATTCTGAAAATATTATTTCCATAGATCTTCATTTTATCGTATAATTTTGGCTAGAATCATGATATTTCCATCATGAATATTATAACCTTAATCATAAATATTTTTATCACTATAATTAGTTTAACATCACATAAAAATAAAAATTTATTCAATATTTTATGTTTTACATTTATCCAAACTCTCCATGCGTGAATTATAAAGTATAAAAAATATAGCTTATACAAAATGTCCTTTTTCCCTATTTAGTATATTTTCGAAAAGTAATCCTCTATACATTAGTGATCCATTTGGTATTTCATGAACTCATTTTTCTTATATTGATCCATTAAGAGTTTATTTTTCTAGATCTTCTACATTAGCTTCTTCTGCATCCATAACTTATTTTTCTAGAAATCATTATCTGATAAGCATCCTTATAATTTCCTCCATATCATCTTCTTTTTGTGATTATTTAAATCTATTAAACTAATATCTATGACAATCAAATATTACTTTATAAATTCAATCAAATTTTTTTAAAAGTTGAACAAAAATGTATGCATGAATAGACTTCTCTATTTTCCTTCTCTTGATAACAAAATCATCAAAATAAACATTTAACTCTAGACTTATTAGTTTAATATCCTATATTAAGTGGTTTCATTTTGATTCCAATGTTACTCATACATTAAAAATACAACTTTTCTCATATATTTTCAGTCTCTAAAAAAGTTTTTCATGATCATTTCATACACTTGTTTCAATATTAAATCTATCCGATAATCCCAACAACATCATATTATATCCTATAATCTCAGTTCACTAAACCTGAAAACATCATCAGACAAAAAATTATTTCTATCTATTAACTATAGTAAATATATACTCTATATGATGACCTCAGTTTAGTAACCTCACATATATTATTTGTATAAAGTATCAGTAGTAATTCTAATAAACTCTATCCATTGCATCTTCCTAATAACTTCACAAATATTCTTCTTTTTTATTTAAATTCCTCCATCTAATCATAACATCATATATTCATGGATTAATATTATTATATTTTCATCTCCACGAAATCCACATATTTAAAAACTATTTCACTTATATTTCGTTATCTAGTATGTTTATATCTCTTCATCCACTAATATCATTAGTTTTCTCTCAATCCATAACAACTTCATCTGGTGATTCATTAATCTAGAACTTCTTGGTTTAATGTCCCTATGAAAATGTTTGGACAACATATTTATCATGTATTATAATTTAATAATTCATGTTTTCTTTATCTTTTAATATTTATATTTATTCATCTAATGGATTATATAAATATCATTAGATGAAATCCTATTTTTTTATTTGTAACATTTATAAGAATTATTTTTTGAATACATTTGTAGATATCCATCGTCTAGTAATCCATGTTTTCTATATCTATAAATTTACATAATAAAATCATATTTATCCATGAATACTTTTATAAATCATGATGTTATAAACATTTAGGATCCACAAATCTTTATCTTACTATACTGACTTTTGTAACCAAACATCAATGAAACTTAATTTCAATCAACTTCCTCATTGAATTAATCAAAATATGTGGAAAAATAATATAATATATCATCATTTTCATTATTTAAATGAATTTTTATTCAAATTAATCATTAACTTTATCATAATACATTTAAAAAATAAAATATTTCATCATCATCGCCCAACAAGAACATTAATCTCCCTCATTGGATTTCTTGTCAATACAAATTTTTTCTTAAAGTTAATGAGTTTTATCTCCACATTATTGAAAATAAATTTAAAACTTATCTTTTGAGGTATATTATCTTTGATATCCCCCATATTAAGATAAATATGGATACTCATAATTGACATTATGGGGTAAGAGGAAAAAAATTTCACACTTTTTCTTATGCTCCACCTTTCCTCCGCAATTTTTCATTTCGTTATAGAATGATGGAATTGCTTTTCTTAATTAATTGATCCATAAATATACAAACTATAAGTATATTTGATCAGTTATTAGTGAATATAATAAGATATATTAACTCATTAATCTTTGTTATCCTTAAAAAAATTTAACATGTGATGGAAAATTTTAAAAAAATATTATTTTAGTTGTATGTTCATTAGGTTATCATTTAATTTAATTCCTTGAATCCATATCAATAAAAATATAAAAAAATAATGTAAAAATGGTAAGTTACTATCACTTTAGAAAATAATTTTTCATGTTTTTTTCAAAAATAAAAACTCACACCCAAAATCTCATAATTGATTTTTCCGGAATGATTGCATAAAAATATCAACATACCTCAAGATGATAGATCCTTTAATTCTATGTATTTTCTATATTCAAAAAATGAACATCATTATATAAACCATCATCCTCCAAGTACATCATTTTATTTCTTTACTATAACTTAGAATATAGTTCCAAAAAATTAGTTGTCTGGAATTTATCACTTCATTTCTACTTCAATGGTTTTTCATAATTACCAACTTCTTTTTCAAGGGTACACTCCCCTTGAATTTCATCACCTTCAATTTCCTTATTGTTGTAAGTTATATAAAATATATAATATAAAAAGGTTAACTTTTCGTTTCTCATCAGTTTGATATATAGTACTACAATTTCATCAACCAACCCTGGTCAACCCTGAATCGGTCACCCGAGTTGGTCCACGACATGTCCCGAGGGGCATTCCTGATCCCCATGGGCTGGTAACCATTTTCGGGAATCAAAATTTAATCATTGTAAATGATTTGGCCCATAAATATAAATAAACAATAATAAACAGAACAATATTGTGTAAGTAGTAAGGCCCTCTCACGCGTGATTCATCTCACTACACTTGCCTTCCCAAAAGACGGACACTTCCTATGCATTCACTCATAAAGGGTTACCCTAGACAAGAGAACCCCCAAATACACATTCAATCATTTTATATTAACAAAGTTCCAACAGATGCGTCAAACCATTTCACATTTAAACCATTTCATAAAGTTTTCAATGTTTCCAATCAGGCATACACTTTCTCCAAAACATAATCACCTTTATAATTTAGTACAAAAATTAACATTGGGATAAAAGGGCCAAACAGGCCTTCAACTCAACATGTCTAAAGGTATTTCCTAAAACATCACAAAAACACCACTTTTTCCTTTACAAATCCAATTTGGTATATTCTCATATATTTTATTTCAAACCATTCCAGAACTCACACAAAGAACCCAAAGTCATTTATTATGCAATAATAATTTTCACAAAATTAGCACCCCCTTTCAAATAAAACCCAAACGCATTCTAAAACCCTTTGTACTCATGATTCTCATATCAAAAATCATTTAAAAAGTCATTCACTCATTTCATAAAACATTTCAAATGGACCAAATAAATACTTACATCATGGTCTCACCAAGTTCGCTTGCGAATTAGATTTTAAAATAAAATGCATTCCCAAATGCTTAAGAAAAAAACTTTCACACCATTCAAAACCTAACTCGCACCACTTGAACAACAAAAATATCTATTTATACAATTAAAGAAAACACTTTCACCATTAAATAAACTACTATGAAAAATCATTAAACAATCTTAAGAAGCAACCCAAATCTTAAAACACAAAAACTCACTCAAATCTTTTTTGTGACTAAATATACATCAACGGCATGCCAAAACACAGTTTTTAGTCCTGGAATAGTTAAATACATTAGTTTCACAATTTATAAAAACACTAGTATAGGACACACTGTGGGTTTTCATAAAATAATACACATCATATCACACAACATTCTATAAGGGTAGATCATGCGTATTAAACTTACTTGAAAACTAAATTTGAACCAGATAAATTAACTAAAGAACATGTTAAATTAATAAGACAAGAAAAATCATTTATCAATAATGTTTATATTCAAAACTACCTACACATAATGAGATAATTATTTCAAAATCTATTGTTAACAATTCTTAACTTATAACAACACCACAATGAATTATCTACAATACTTATGGAGGTGCGGATGGTATTTAAAAATAAATTTGAAACACACAAGTGTCACAGATTGTGTGGGAAAGGAAAATTTTGGAAAGAAAACCTACCTAAATAAAAGAGAGGATGAAACGACATAACAGTAGGAGAAATAAAAATGCCCTGCGGATTAACTGCATACCTAAAAAATGTGAAAAACATGTGAATTACAATTCGCGCCATTAGGGTTTAGCTATGGCATAAAATCCTTAGAAACTGATATAAAAATGCACTAGTGAGGGGGTTCGCAGCCATAGATGGGTTATTTAGGGTGGTCGTGCATGTGCAGGACATCGCACATGGGGAGAGGCAGCCACTGGAGGGTGCTCCAGAGTAGGAAGTGGTGATGGCCGGTGGATTGGGCTGGTAGATAAGGGAAGTGATGAGGGGGTCGGAGCACGGCCTAATCAGAGGTGCAGTGTGGAGAGGTCGTTTTCTGAAGATGTGGGGTGAGGCCAGTAGTGGGAGGCTAGAGCGCGGACGCTAGCCGAAGGCACGGAGGGCTGCTAGAGGTCAGAGTAGTGGTCAGTAATTAGAGAGGGAGAGTGCGTATTTCGGTACTAGGGGTGAAGGATGGAGCGGTGAGGACCTACAAGGGCGAGGTTGGGGAGCGGCGAGGTCGACATCCCATGGGTGAGGTCGAAGCTGGGGGTCGAAGGGGGCCTGGTGTGCTGAGAATAAGGGTGAAGGGGGGAATGGGTATGTGTGCAATGCATAGGATGGGTAGATTATGGTTATAAAAAATGTAGTGATAATAATAATAAAGTTTTAATGATAATAAAAATAAAAATAATAACAATAATAACAATAAATAATAATAATAATAATGATAATGAAAATAATAATTAAAATAGTAATAATAATAATAATAATATTACTAACAATTTATTAATAATTATATTAACAACAGTTTTCCTTTTTAAATAATAAAAATATTATTAAACAATTCTTAATGATAACAATTTTATTATCCAAATAATAAATACATGATTATTGCGTAATAAATATTTAACTCATCTTACTTAGATAAAAATTTATTTATTTCAACTGTTAGAAAGTTGCGTGGACACTTGGGCCAACCGTGCAGCTACCTCCCACTGTGTAGTGACCGCCCACAATTCTGAAACCCAGTGAAATTAATAAACAATCTAAATTTTAAGTCGGGACCTAGCTCAGACCTTCATGCAAGAACCCAGAGCCAAGAAATAATAAAATAAAAATTAGATTAAAAAGTTTGTGTGTGACAATTCTCCCCACCACAGACACTTTCTTCCCTCATAAAGTCACCTTGATGAACAATAGACAAAACAAGTGTCAATGTCCATCTGAAATTGAAAGGAACCACAATAAAAGAGAATGGGAGAACATGATAGGGTTCTCCCCATCACAAGAATTCAACTAGTCTAGAAATTTAACACACAAACATACCACCCCAATAAGGGGAGACTATGAGGGAACTCCCAACCGATCCGAACTAACTTCTATATCATGTGTAAAGAAACACCTCCGCTAAAATTTGGAACTCTCAAAGAAAACCAAAAACCCTGAATACAAGAGAAAAAACTCCAAGTAAAAGATAATCCAAGCAGTAAACCTAAACATAATTACCAGACTTGACTCCTCCAAAGGTAATTAAATCTCCAAATGAACACTTCTAAACCATGATCAACCCATAAAAGTTCTAAACACACTTTTAAGAAAAATTCATGATTTAGAAAACACTAATCAAACAAACAAAACTATTTGGATTAAAAAAGAACATGTTCATCATAAATTCATGACAAAACAATGATCTTAAAACAGTGTCAAAACTTTAACAGCATAAAAACAAGAACGAAAAGGCTTTAAATGTTCCACTTCAAACATGGAACACAAAACCCAAACCGAGTATTCACACCCACGGTAACTCCAAACTGCGTGCGAGCTTCACCAAAAGACCTTTTTATGGGACTTTAATGGCTGAATCATGTCCTACCTCACAGTCAGGCACTAAATTCCTCTGGTCATAGTGTGTTCTTCAAGAAATTATTCTAGAAATACTTCTCCATCTTTCCCAAATAGCCACAATGATGACACATCTTTGGCCATGTGCGACATGACGGTTCCACGTTTCCCAACCGGCCACACTGGTAGCACACCATTGAACGGTCCGACAAATTGGAATACATAACCATTGTAGAGAACTCCTTAGAAATAGGTTCCTCTAGCACACCCTGATCTCCATATGGGGAACCTTTTCAAGCAACCGAATACTCTATATTTCCATCCCTCTACGCTCCGGACACCAAGTCAACTAAAAACACCTCATCCACTAACATCTCAAAATGATGGTCCCTAGAAGGGAGGGCTCGCTCCATGACCTTTAGAAGAAGACCCATAATGAAAATAGAAGTCTTCATCAAATCCAATGATGCTACCTTCGGAGAAAAGGACACAAGCTCCTTGAAATGGTCAACATATGCCTTCATCGTCCGTTGGCCTTGTTGAATATGCATAAACTCTTATTATTTCTTAGTCTTCACCTCTTCAGGTATAAACCATCAGACGAAGATGTATTGAAAGACATCCAATATCATCCCAACATGTAGTGATGGCGGGGTGAACAACTTCCATTCATCTGGTATCTGACCTTCAACAGACCCAAAAAGGCATGCACTCTGACTACATCGGGAGTTCCCAATACCCTGAAGACATGTCAGACCTCTTCAAGACACTCTACTTCCTCTGATGGGCCCTGGTCACTATAAAAGACATGTAACATATGAAAAGAACCAAAAAATGGGCATGACTTATCAGAAACATTGGGTACCTTTCTGAGCAGCATTTTCTGAACAACATATAAAACATAAAACCAAAACTAATATCAAGCTGATGAATCACTATTGAAAGCGCCTTCATCTAAAAATAACCGCCCCAAAAAACCAAACAAATACAAATACAACCCAAACTTCCATTTTAAAAACCCCCCTTTTTCATTTTAGATTTCAAAACCACCTTCTTTGAAGGCCACTTTCCAAACAATATTTAATTTCCAAAATACATTTCCCCTTTTTAAAATCACTTTAAAAAAATAAGGTCATGCCTTTAATTCCAAATACACACCCCAGTAATCTCATGAACCGTTACACATGTCTTCATCTGCTTTCATCCATATTCACGGACATGCACTTCCCATGAATTCTCTCGCATGTGAAAATGATCATAAAGAGTACTTGAGGTTTCACCCAAACCATTTCTCTACCAATTCCAAGCAAACATTAGATTTTTAGACCAAGAGATTTCAGTTTTAAAGAACCCATTTTCATTTTCAAAAGATCACTTACACCAACTAGAACAAATACATCACTCAACTTGCATCAAAATACTAGAGTGAGGGACTAGTAGTCATGCTTAACCCGGTGACATGGTAATGGGTCATGCCCCAAGTAAGCGTCAACAACTAAGAGGAACTTAAACCATTTACTCGGACTCCACATGGGTGACTACTCCATGTAAAATCATGATAAAACATCAGCTTACCTTCGTTGTCATCCCTCAATCCAAAACAAACCATATTGAGATAAGGACTCAATTCCTGAACTACCCCTAGCGACTCTAGGTTCAGAACGAGCGAGGGTTCATGACGTCCTTCTCATACCTAAAACCCAAGTCCCGACAGTCCTAACATCTATCGGACACCCCAAATAACAAGGTCCTTCTATGATACCATTTTTTCATGGACCAACCCAGGTCAACCATAAAACGGTCACCTGAGCTGGTTTGGGACATGTCGCGGACCGGATCGGGTGATCGGTTCAGGGTTGACCTGGGTTGGTTCTTGACATATGAACTATTTCTCAACATTGAAAATAATTTACTTTATATTCACATTTTTTTATTCTTCCACCCTTGGAATTCCAAGTATTTATCTTCTCAAGCTATCAATATTCTTTATTCTTCATTTTATTGTTTTTTTTATGTCGATCATTATTTTTAACATCTTCTAGATAAAAAAATCTCATTCTTCTGGATTTCATTCTCTTCTAACATCCTTTATTCTTCCAACTACTCAATCCATATTTCCAATAAAAATTAGGAATATGATTCCTTTTGAAATTATGTTGATATTTATTTATAGTGAACATTTTAGCACCATCTTTTGTATGAATTATTTTTTAACCTTTTTTCCCTAATAATACATGGAATACATTTTTCAAAAGTGTCATTATATACATTTCCAAACCCACACTACTTATTATCTTCTATCAAGATACACTTTACAGGAAAATTTAATTGAACTTTAAATTCATCATTAGTGATGTCTTCCACAATTCTAATCTACTTGTGAATTTATTATATTAATTCTATTTTTTCTTAACATTACTTATATTTTCTTTAAAATTCATGGAATGTTTAAAATTATCAATAAAATGGCCTTTATTTTCAAAAATAAATCAAAATTTTAGGGTCATGAATCTTCCTTAACATTATACTTGGGCATGTTAATTTTTGTAACTTAATTTTATTTACACTATTTTTAATACATCGTGTCTATCTTAATTTATATTTCCTTCATCTTTTGAGGCCAATTTATAATAGTTATAACTATACCTTTCTTAGTAGTTGTAGAATATTAATCTTCATTGACGAAACCACTTCCTCCACGCCCTATATAGAAATTTTCATGATATTAAAATCCATTAGATGTTAATAGATATTATTTCTTGAACATATTTGACTACCTCTTAACTTTCTCTTGAAGGTCCCGTAATTTCATACTTCTACAATTTCTAGTAGTTCAAAAATTATTCCATCAATTAATGTCTCAGTGACAAAACATTCCACATAACCATCATTAGGGAAACTTTTATTCTTCTATTGTGTATTATTTCATCCAGTATAGGGTTCAATTATAATATATTTCTTAGAAATAGCATGTGGGAAAATTTTTGTTATACTAATATCTACCACCATTATAAAAGTATTTAGTTTCATCACATCATTCCTCGCCTATCTTTTTCGGGAATTCTAATATTTAATATTAAACGTATTCAAGTTACATTATATATTTTGATTAGATCATGGTTTACCTTTTTCTTTGATCAATCAAAATATGGGTACTCTAATGATGACACATTTTTCCTACCACTATATTTAGTATTAAAAAATGTAATCCCACTCTTAAAAAATTTTATAGTGTTTATTTTCTTAGATTCATGTGAAGTTTCAACTTTAGTGGCTTCCATATTTCATAATTTTACTACCATCTAATGATACATTAAATTTAACGTTTTCTTATAATCTTAAAATAACTTCAAATTCACTTAACATTAAACTTCTAATTTTTTTATCTTTTCTTCACACACCTTACATGCCTCTTTAAAAGAATGATCATGTTCCTTTAATCATTTTTCATTGATCTTAATTTGATTA
Source organism: Viscum album (assembly GCA_963277665.1). Lineage (NCBI taxonomy): Eukaryota > Viridiplantae > Streptophyta > Magnoliopsida > Santalales > Viscaceae > Viscum > Viscum album. The sequence continues at coordinate 1,062,582,603 of OY728133.1, forward strand.
TTCTTAACATTAATAATTGAATTTTGAGTATCCTATAGAACATATAGATTTTCTTTTATAAAATTGGTTAATTTATACACTTCCCACAAAATTTGATGTAATTATATTTATTCCTGGTTAAAAAAATTATAAGAAATTAATATCATTTCTCCCTTTAATTTAGTTAGGGATATTTTTACACTCACTTTCATTTTATAAAAATTCTTTCTCAATTACACATTATTCCTCCTCAAGCTGTGATTTATCTTTATAAACTACCTTGATTAAAAAACATATATTACATAACCTCAACTGTACCATTCTTCTAATATTCCATAACTTCATTATAGAGTGCATAAATATATTAAACTAACTCAAATCATCACAATATAAACTTTAATATTTTTTACATGATTTATTGTTACTAATTTCTCAATAAAACCTCCAATCACATTAACTTATAGTAATATTAAAACCTATTTTATATGATTTTGTGATAATAATTTCCATTGATTTTGAGATTTGTTATTCTTATTATTCCTAAGGATTTTTTTAATACTTTAATACTTCCACAATACATAGTATCTTCTATTTATTTCACTCTGGAATATCTTCCTCATATTCTAGGGAAATTATTTCTTCATCTTTGAGAAATCTTAATTTCATATAAATAATTGAAAAATAACTGGGAAAAATATATAGTTTGAATATAGGGAACCTCCCTTTGATACTAATCATAGTGTTTAGTGGATCATAAAGTCGCACTAAGAGGTGTGAATTAGGGGGGTCTAATTTTTTATCAAATATGTTCAACTTAAACCATATATATTCATTATATTCATCAAATATTTATCATCCATTAGAATGTACAAATATCTATTAAGAACCCTTATCATTTCTAATTTTTCTTTATATAGTAATATCACAAGTTTTCTTCCCATCTGATACAACTTCATCTAGTGATTATTTTATCTAGAACATATTTTTTTGATGTGATTGAAAACATATTTGGAAAAAAAATATTTTTCCCATTTTTATCCAAACATATCATGTTTTCTCCATGCATTAATCCTTATATTTAATCATATTATGGATTCAAAAAAGATCATATTGTAAAATAAAATTTCTCCATCTACAAATTTTAAAATCTTTCACTGTCTGGTACTTTTATAAATATTCTTCATATGATAATATATGTTTTTTATATCATTAATTTTTTCGAATAAACTCTACTTGAACCACGAATACTATGAGTACTTCTCAGGATAGAAACATTTCAGATCAGGAAGGAATTATTGGACTATATAGAATTCCATAACCAAACATCTAATAAATTTATTTTTCATCAAATTACACATTAAATTAATCAATATACACTGAAAAAAAAATAATTTCATCACCACTATCCAAAAAGAACAACACTTTATTTGAAAAAATGATCATTATGATATTAATTGATGAATTCCTATTTAATGCATAAAATAGCTACATGAATTAATCCCTATTTATAGAATGAGTTTAAATTTATTTGTTTAAATATATATTTTGATTATTATATTAATAAACCAATCTAATTACATGATTATAATAAAATGGTAGTTTAATAGTTAGAGATAAACACCATGGATAATGGCTTTTTAGTCTAATTTTGATAAAAAAAACATGATTATCTATTAAATATTTTATATTAGTATATATCACATGAAACTTGATTTATAAATTTTCATTAATATTTTAACATAAATATTTTACTTAAATTAGTTTTAGATTTATTTCAATAATTTAAATAATAATTTTTTAACTTATTAACTAAAGTTTCATGCTAAGGATATTTGTTTATATGTTTTTACCTTGGAAATTATTTTATAAAACACCTTTAATGTTTTAATTTAAATGAGGAGTGATTATAAGTTCTAAACCTGGTTCTTATTATTAATTGATGACACCTCAGGGGTTCATTTTCCCTTTTTTATATATTCATAAGGTGGGACATAAAGAAGGGTGTATCCTAAGTTAGAAAACAAAATTTAGTCCCACACCTCTAATGAAGGAAGCTGTAAAGAAGTAAGTGTCGGACCTCTTAGATACCAATATTTTCTACATTGTTCCCAATAATGAATGGGTGATACCTTTCTGTGTAGTTTTCTATAAAGGTGGGTCGATCGTAGTAAAGTCGAATGATGGGTTGTTCCCTTCATAAATAGTGATGAGTTATAATATGTGTTTAGAGTATCTAAAACTAAACTAAATGGAAAGGAATAATCAATTTACCTTTTCATTTATTGACTATATAGTGTAATAGATAATATGAATGAATAAAATTGTTTTTCATGGTTTTTAGAGGGATATAATAACACATATTAGAGGAAGGTGAAGTGATTAAGAAACCCAAACCAAGATGTCCATGTTAGAATAAATAAAACCATAAATATATTAAAAATAAATAAATAAATATAAAAATTCATGTAACATACATTTATGACATCACATATTGTTTTTGTTTCCTTATTTTAGAAAATGTGATTGTCACTAATAAATAATTGGATGATTCTTCACTCCATGGTGTATCCATGGGTTATTGAATCACTCACCATTAATATAGGATCTCACACCCTCAATAACATTATAATGCTTCATGATGTGAAGAATCAAGGTGATGATAGATTCAATAATAATCCTTTCAACCAGCTCAATAAATCATAAATGTCTCATCATCTCTTGATAGTTATATTTATAAGTCGTTCAAGGACGCACCTCATGTGTTCATTCATTTACTCAATGTTATTACTCATGATTAAATTCATTGACCTATAATAAATGAAATTTTTTCTTGAATTCTTGTTTTATATCTTATATAGTATATTTCTATGATATCTAATTGGAGAAGATTCATTAAAATGTTAACTCTTAAAATTATTCCTCCACTTATATCCTATGATGTAACATGGCCATACACGCCATGCATTACGAAACATCATGTTGTGTTGTAAGAAAATATTGGGTAGTGCTAAAGGATGTGAACCAATTGTGGAATATGATTGAAAAAATAAATATTATGGAATATTTTTAATTATTTAATAAACTATGTTTTTTATCCATGGTAAAATTACAAGGGAATTTTAATTTTGGCATTAACTGGATGGTCTATTATTTGAACTGCACTTAGGAATGTAATTACAAGAGTGTGAACATTTTAATGTGTTTTTTTCAGACTTGGATAAAGTATTTAGAGGTTCCACAAGTGTATTTCTAAGTTTTAGGTTCATTAGGACCTGAAAATCATAATTTTGGGAGCCTGACAAAGGCACATGGTTTTTCTGAAACTGTGTGGCCCCCAATAGAAAATTATGCATCCTAAACCACAGGAGTCGTAGGTATTTCACTGGTTGTACATGGTTTACCCAAATTGTTTTCCAATCCCACATGGTTAGTTCCACATAGGAAATAACTATGCACTATTAATCACACTATTGGTGCACAGTTATGGTATATGTGTGGGAAAAACCATGCGAAGTGGGTTTCCTAGGTAGTGGGAGCTGCACAGTAGGCGCAAGGGTTGGAAAAACCGTACGGCTAAACTGTGTGGTCAAAATGTGTGACTCAATTTTTAGGGTGAAATTTCATTTTTACATTAATGAGTTTTAAAACTAATTTCATACTTTTCTCCTCCCCATCCATGTGAGCTCCCCTCTTTTTCACTATGGGTTATTCTTCCCTCTAATATAGGCATGGATATATATAATCTATCTGAAGTATGAATCAATCATTTTCAGCCTATATGGATCATAATAGGTAAGATCTCAATTCATCTCGATTCCTTTATATGTTTATCTTTAAATCTATTTCTCTATTTTCATGTGATCTCATTGTCCGTATTTCTAGGGAAATGTCTGTTTTATTGAATTCTTCTAAACCAAAATGAATCAAACCTCAATATTAGATGATTAAAGCATACTAAGAATAAGGTAGGTGGATTATGTATTTTTTCACAAGTTTAAATAATTTTATAAATAGTTTCATTGTTCCGCACAGCAGCATCTACCACATGTTTCCTTAAAAATGTTTTATTTGATCTAAATTGGTATATAAACCTTTATATACACTTTTTGATTGTTTGTATGAAAATAGATGATGTATACCTTGATCACGTACACCCCTTGGGGGTACCAAACCTTATTTACCATTTTTAATTAGTTGAGTAAACGCTAAAAATTATTTTTAAGTGTTCATCTTAGATTAATAAAAAAATTTCCCCATGTAGGTGGTTGTTAAATTGATAATAGAACCTCCTAAGTTCCATGTTGGGAAATTATAATCATTTTTCATGTTTACTAATATTTATAAAATTAATTTTAAATGTCAATTGAATTATGATCCTTGAATGTGATTGTTATTTATGTTTAAATGAATTGTTTTATAAACAATGTCTTACTTTTATAATAAAACCCCCTAGATGAGGTGTGCTATATTCAAAATTAAAAAGTGGTAATTAGTGAATTTCATATTTCTTGGATTTATAAAATTGATGGTTTTTATTATGTTTTTTGTTAAGGTTTGATATATGGTATGATTTTTATGTCCTATTTGGTTATTTATAAATGGAGTTTTTCCCCATTGATATAAATGTTTAGTAAAACCAAGGCACCTCCTAAGTAGTTTTCCTAAATCATGATTAGGATTTCGGTATGGGTAATTTCCCTATTTCTACAAGGAACCTTCTAAGTTCCCCCCATTAATAATTTATGAGTAATTTTCTATGTTTTTTTAAATTAAATAGAATGTATTAGTTTGATTAGATTGTTCATGACAACGTTTTCCCCTAAATGTATTAAATAAAATAAGTAAAATGAAATTGAATTGGGTGGTATGACCACACATTTTCATATATTTGAATGAGCACAAATAAAGTGAATTGAATTAGATAACTTGAATGGAATGAAATGTAAAGTGTTTCTGGGATGCGTGATTTAGTGAATGCTAAAGTACATTCTTAATTATAATTATTATAAAAGAAATTCTATTCATTATGAATGGACTTATTAAAAGTGAAGCATGAAAGGTAATTCCTTATGGATATTATTATAAATACGATTATACCTTGATAAAGTATTTGGAATGATGGTAAGGTTTCTTTTGAACATGGAGGAAATCATGCTCCCTTACATCGAGTGTTGAGTCATAGCATCTCACCCCATTGATTATTGGGATAGTAATAGTTTTGTACCAAATCCCTTGTTGAGTGTTAGAATGATGGTACACTCACGTTTAGATTATTGACATAATGGAACACACACCATATCGAGTGATGAGAATGATGCCTCCAACGTGTAATAATACGTAGGGCATGTACCAATTGTCTTGAGATTATAGTCTATTCATATTGGATTTCAGGGAATGACGTATTCCCCAGTCCAACTAGCACCTAGTAATACAAGTATATGGATACTTACATTTGAACAAACTTGTTTCATATATTTGGATGAAATATATAACTATAATATATATATATCATTAATATATATATATAGTTACTATAAATAATTCTCTTTCTTGTCGTGAGCTAATCCAGGTGGAGCCTCCAGGTTTCCTTTAGTAACCTGAGTATGATATTGTTAATTAGTTCAGTTTTTTTATTCCATATATTTGCACACTAATTTACATTATTTTCATTGAATGGATTCAGTTTTAGAAAAAATTGGTGGTAACATAATGGTATTTATATCTCACATCCTTCTCAGGGATCCATTACACTGGTGTACCCGAGTGGACCTTATTTTCACAAAACCATGGATTATTGCTTGTGTTGATTTGTTATTACCTAAGAGTTAAGAGCACAGGACCAAGTTGTAGCTCATGATGATCGAGGTCCCTTTGAGACTTTCTTTTCTATTCCTTTATTTATTCTTTAATTGTACTATATCTTGTTTCCTATTTTATGTTTTCTTTTTTAGATTATATATCATCATCTTGACATGCATCCATTTCTAAAAATTTATGTTGGCCACCCTTTTTATTATTCAGTTTATTTTATTCTTACACTTCTCTTCCTTTCATTTATTACTACTTCCACTATTGTATATTATTTATTATTTGATATACCATTTTTATTCTCCGATCATAAATGTATAGTATCCTCGCTATCACCTTCTTAAACCATTAGTACTAGTTGGCAACCTCTAGCATATGGGGAGGCACGCTTATGGCCATGTGACCCACAGGTCCTAATAACTGTTTCAAGTAAGTCATGATGGGATTTTAAAAATTGGAATATGAGGTTATTTCATTTCATTTCTCTTACCATTTTTGGATGGTATACAAGAGATTAAGAATGTGTTGGTACTTTGTAAATATCCATGTCTAGGACTGATCAACCCACCCATGGGAAAAAGTTCCAGTTTCCAGGATTGGGATTGATGTTCATGTTGTTTTATATTATAGTTGATTATGATTTCACTTTTATTGAATGGTATAATTTCCACATATTAATGATTTATGATATTTATTTTCCTAGAATAATAAATATTAAGCATTACATGCATCATTATAGACACATAAATATTCGCATGCCATGGATATGTCAGTCCATGTAGCTTTATTTGGTGATTGCTTGTTGATTATGATTATGTACCTTGAGTGTTATATCGTGATTCTATTTTCATTTACATACCTACTTATATAACATGTTTATGTGATTATATTTCATGATTCCACTTTATTTAGAAATTTTTTCTTATGTATCGTGCTTTTGTGTGTATTAGCATGCTTTTTTTCATTTACTACTACTGATAACATGCCTCATTTTTTTGATATATAAACGGTTTCATGGGAGAAATTTATTTGTTATGATTAAATAGGAATCATTTTTCAGTTCTAAGGTGTATGGATTCCTTATAATTGGGAAAAGGTATCCCTTACACTCTAACCATATCTGGAACCATATATAAATATCAGTTGGGTGTTGTTATAATCTAAATATTGCTAATTTTTAGATTTTAAAGTGTGTTGGTTTTTGTTATATGGGAGCTAGTAAATGTTCTATTAAGTGTATAGGCACTTTATAGGCTATGGAATTGTATCCCATATAATAAAAACATTTTATATGACCATTTTACATTATGAAATTTTTATAAATGCTATTTAATTTTGAGTTGAAATGAATTGGTTGCCTCTATAAAGGGTTGTGACTCTATCACACGGGCATAGAAATAATGTGATTTTCTTTTAAAATGCACATATAGACCTAAGTATGTTAGTTGGGGCATGTCTTATATGAGTTAACATGAAATGAGTGTTTTGAAATATTAATAATTAAGAAACATCTATTAGGTTTCAATCTGATGAACCTAGGTTGGCTTAATGTGCCCCTTATAGGTCTCCTTCTCTCTTTATAATGAATTTATATGATAAATTTCCTAATTATGATGTAACTTCAATAAATGATTAATATTTAAAAAAGGTATCCTGATAAAACTTACACGTTTTTCCTAGATATGTTAGTTAAATCAAGTACTAAGTAGTTTTTTTATAAATGGTACTTGATGATATATTTCAAATATTTTGAATTTTTATGATTTGAAAGATATTTAATTTAATGAGTTTAAAATGGAACCTTATTTGGTTTCTTTTAGTTTAAAACCTCATTTAATTTTAATTTTAACTTCTGTTTGAGTTTCCTTAGAATGGAAGTGTGAGAATTTTTCATATTCCTTTCTTCTTTATAGAAATGGATTAATTAATGGGATCTTAAGACTAGTGAATTTTTTATGTGTGACCCCATTATGGGTCGATGTGTGTGCTTCATAAGGGGATATTACAAGGTAGGTATCACCTTTATAGTTTAAATTCCTTGTTACATTTAATGAGATTTTGTTGTATGGTACTATTTGGGGGTCGTTGACCCTGGTAAGGATCTTAGTTTCTAAATTACACCTTATTTTGATGGGTTTTCATTACATTCTTAACCCTTGTTACAGATGTGAGCATTTATTAATGCTTGGTTTCAAAAATTCATACATTCCTTGGGAATGTTCATCCACTTAGTTGGTCTCAGGAACCATTCTAATTTTTTTGGGCGACTAGTGAGATCTTTGCTCTATTTTACAGTCCAATGGGATAATACTCCTGGAGATATTTTTCTATATGGGCCATTTTATTCTTGATTACATAGGGTAGATATCCTATGGATAGTATCGATGATGTTTCATTTTACTTCTATAATATTGGGGTGTTATGCATTGATATGTGTGGTACCCATCAGGTTTCTAATTTATTTAATCAACCAAATGAGTTTAGGGGAATGGTTGAGCCTTGTTCTATTTAGGTTGTTATCGAGTCATGTCTTCAGTAGAGTGACCTTTGAGTTAAAGGAACTAATTCATCCTAGTGATCTAGATGACCTTACAATATAATTAGGTATTCTGACATGTCAGTCATGTTGGTTTGGGTTTTCATGATAAATGTTATGAGGTGCATGAGTGTGGCTTGGAGGAGAATCACATGTGCATACAAGGTGAATCTAACCAAGCATGATTGTGACTGTCTAGTCTACCCATTCTTTCAATGAATAGGAAACTCCTAAGGTTTGTAGAATTAATCCATTTCTAATGTATGTGTTGGAGCTCTCTCGGCAGCACAATGTTGATGTGGTTGGTTGTGTAAACAACGTTTGGAAACTTCATAGTCTTGGGTGAACTTCGATAGTAAATATTGAGAAATCATGGGATTCCATGGGTGGTAAAGGCATCATGGTTGGGTTGGTGATGACATATCAATAGGTTAATCTAAGATTCATCCAAGTGAAGTTGTCCAGGAGTGGCTCAAATGTTCTTACTTTTTTTCTTGGTTGGTTAAAAACCATTCAAATCCTCTTGGTGTAATCTTTTAAAAGAGACAATCTTATCCCCTATCATGAAATAATTTGTATTTCACTAATAGAGTTTTAGTATTACATCATGAAAAAATTTTGAAATATTTTGGTCTTGATATGTGATCTCTATCATAATTTCATTCATGATGAGTGCTTTTTATCGACGCATCGTTAGTCATGAGTGATTTTGGGGATCCCGTATAGAAACACCTTGGACGGACTCTTGGACACCAGCTGTTTCCTTTGACTTGACCACCAAGCGGATGATTCTCTAGGCTCAATCAATGATATAATGTGGACATATTGACCCTGTTCCAACTTCTCCCTTATAAGCATGGATTATGGAATACCATGGGTTATTTCCTTGGACTCTAGTTAAATGAATCTGAGTTTATCCAGAATTATTGTCCAGGTCAGAGGTAACGTTTAATGGGTAATGATTCTAGTGGTTTGGATCATGACTACACCCTTGTTTGTGGATAGGTACGATGTATTAAATGGTCAAGTGATGGTTAATCAGGTAACATTTATAGAATTCAGGTATGGACTTTGGTGAACGTGCTCATTGTAAGCGTGATATTCCACCGAAAAATGCATTTTGGTTCAATTGATAGAACATCAGTCATTTAAGATAATTGTTTTGGGGATGGTCGATTAGAGTTGTCTTGTCCTGTTATCCTTATTTTTCAATGAGTATAGTTGGGAGGAACCATTTAATACATGTTTCCAGGTAAAGGTGGGTGTAGTGTAATGGTTGGTTATATCTGTCACGGAATGCTCGCCCGACCAGTTTCAGTTTGGTTGATCAATATTTGACCACTTCTTTATGATGAGGCCCCTAATATGACCTATGAACTAATTAGGTTAACTTAGTTAAAGGAATCACCCAAATAGCATCACAAGAATTCCTCATTGTGTGCTTGGTAAGACAATTTAGATGGTGTAGGTTCCATGGTTTAGAATTAGACCTTTATGATGTTAATACCTATGGTGGGGAGCACCATCGGCCTGATGTTTAAAGAGACAATTATGTGATCATATCTCAAGATAAACGGTCTTGGGTAAGTACAATTTTAGTGGTTCATATCAAATAATGATCATTGGATCAAGTTTTGAAAGCTTAAGTATTGTATAATTAAGTGATGATGGTTGGTGTGTTGGGATTTTGGAAATGAAACATTACCTTTTGAATGAAAATTCACACTTTTAGGTTAAGTGCTGTTATATCTGTTCCCAAAGGCTTCTAGGGGACAAGTAGTTAAAATGTGGGTGGTTGTAATGATCATTATTTTTGAGCCAATGTAAAATTCCTAAGGAATTTGAATTTTGGAATTTATTGGATGGGACGTTCTTTGAACCGATCTTAGAAATGAAATTATGAGAGTTGGAACACCTAAAAATATTGTTCTTAGACTTTGGTAAAGTTCTGAGAGGTTCATCGGGGGTCTCAATGAGTTTTGAGAGCATCAAGCCCCACAAATCCTAAGTTTGGGTCGCCTGAAAGTTGTGCACAATTTTTCAAAAATGGTGTGTCCCACTACAACAAACTGCACTGCCTGAACCAGATGAGCAGCAGGTGTCACATGGGTTATTATTGGTTTACCCAAACCATGTGCCTATCCCGCATGGTTAGTTTCACGTAGGAAATATGTATACACTATTCATCACACAAATGGCACATGGTTAGGGAAATAGTGCAGTACAAACCATTTGAGGTGGATTTCTTAGGCACTACGAGTCGCACGGTTGGTGTACATTTTGGCCGAACCATGTAGCCAAACCATGAAACCAAGTATTTTGGGTGAAATTACATTTTTTATCTTCATGAGTTTTAAAACTCACTTTGTCTTTATTTTCTCCTACCCAAGCATCTTGAGCTTGTGTCCTCATCATTGTGGGTTATTCTCATCTCCAATCTAGGCTTGGATAAACCTCATTTTTTCAATGTTCAAATAATGATCCATTGTTCTCTATGTATCTACATAAGCTACTCTTTATACCTCTTAATTCGTTTCTAAGATTCTATTCAAATATATAGCACTAAATTGGTGTGATCTCATTTCCCTTATTTTCAAGGAAAATTTCTATTTCATCAATATATTCCAAACCAGAACGAATCCAAACTCAATATTGGATGAGTGAATAATCATAAGAATATGGTAGGTGTTCTATGAATTTTCCTCAATTTTCCATCATTTTATAAAAAGAAATGTTAAAATAAATGATGGACTTTATCGTGTGTTTCCTTAAAATTATTTTCTTAAATATAAATTAGTATACACACATTTATATAAACTTTTTTATTATTTCTATTAAAATAGAGGATGTAGACCATGATCAAAGATTCCCCTTGGGTGTACAGACCCTTATTTTACCTCTTAGATTAATTGATTAAATGTCTAAAACACCTTATAAGTGTTATTATTGGATTAATAAAGAAATTTTTCCATATATGGGGTTGTTAAATTGATAATGGAACCTTATAAGTTATATGTTGAGACTGTATAATAATTTTCCATGTTGGTTAGTTATTCTAAAATTACTTTTGAAAGTCAATTGAATTATGATTCTTGAATGCAATTCTCTTTTATGGTGAAATTAATTGTTTGATAAACAATGTAATGGTTTTATAATAAAACCCCTCGGACAAGATGCACTATCTTTGAAATTACAACATGGTGATTAGTTAATTTCATATTTCTTTGATTTATGGAATTGATGGTTTTTCTTATGGTTTTTTTAAGTTTAGACATATGGTATGTTTTGTACATGGAATATTTTTCTATTTATAAATAGAGTATCCCCCAATTGATATAAATTTTTAACTAGACCAAGTCACATCCAAAGTTCTTAGACTAACTCATCAATGGGATTTCTATGGGGGTAATTTCCCTATTTTAACAAAGAACCTCCTAATTTACCCTCACTGAACCTTAATATGTAAATTTCCATGATTTGTTCAATTAAATGGCATGTATTAGTTTGATTAGCTTGTTCATGAAGGCTTATTTTCCTTTAATTATTGAAATTAATTAAGTGAAATGATATTGAATTGGGTGGTATGACCACCCAACTTTATTTACATAAATGATAAAAGCTTGTCTGAATTGGATTAAATGACTTGAATGCAATGAAATTTAAAGGGTGGAAAGGATACGTCGTTTAGTGCATGCTTGAGTACATGCATAATTCTAATTATTGTAAATGAAATGCCTTTTGTTGTGAATAGTATTATTAAAATAAATCATGATAGGTAATTCTTTATTGATGTTATTATAAATATGATTATGCATTGATATTGGCTATAGAATTATTTTAAGGGTTATATTAAGAATGGTTGAAATTATGTTCCCTTACATTGGGTGTTTAGTCATGGGGTATCACACTATTGACATTATTGGGACTGTTGTCATTTTGTTCCATGTCCCTTGTTTAGTGTTTTCATCATGGTGCACACACATCTTGAGTGTTGACATGATGACACACTCATCATCTCAAGAGATGAGAATGATGTCACCTACTAACTATGAGATATAGGGAATGTACCTTTTGTCTTGATCTTATAGTCTTGTTCAGACTGGTTGTGGATGATTGAGTTATGCTCCGGTCCAGCTAGCACTTTGTATTATAAGTATATTTCCACATACATTTGAACATACTTATTCTATATATGTGGATTCAATAGATAACAATACTATATATATAATTATTGTATATATAGTTAATGGAGAGGCTTCTCTTTATGACCATGATCCAAAGAAGGTAGTGCCTCCTGGAGTCCTTTAGGAACCTGAGCAGGCTGTTATTTATTTATTCAATTTGGTTTATTATTTTTTATACCTGCACACTACATTACATAATTTTAATGGAATGGATTAATTTTTATATATTGTGGGAGTAACCTATTGGAATTTGTATCTTACACCCTACTCAAGACACCATTTCACTAGGGTAACCAAGTAGAACCTATGTTCGGAGGACCGTGGATTATTGCTTGTGCGGATTATCTATTACCTAGTTGTTAGAGGAAAAATAAAAATCTAGATCTCATGATGCTCAAGGAGATCACCCTCAGGGATTTTCTTTTCTATTATTTTCATTGTTCATATATTGTACTATACATTTTTTCCTTTTATATTTCTTAACTTTTAGATTATGTATCATCATCTGGACAGGCATAAATTTTTTGTATATTAGTTTTGGACACCCTTTTTATTATTCCGTTTATATTATTCTTATGATTCTCTTTATTTGATTAATTTATGATTATATATATTTTAGTTTTTTATTATCTTATATACTATTTTGATACTTTGATCATGAGGGTATAGTCTCCCCACTATCACCTCTTTAGACCCTCAATGGTAATCGAAAGCCTCTAGCTTATAGGGAGGCACCCTTGAGTACAAGTGACCCACTAATCCAACTACTATTTTAGTGGTAATTCAGTCTAAGTTGTTACAAATTACAGTATGATATCAACATTATATTATAATGTAATATTGTCTATTACATAACATGAAAAAGGGCTTTAGGTTATATTATCTTCTTCAGTCTCTCACATTCACTAAATCCTAAAAGACTTTATGCTATTTCAAATTATATAATATCATGTATGATAACATGTAAACTCTTATCCAAAACTCCTTTAGGATATCTTATAAAACAATTTTTTAAATATATAATTAACTTAATCTTTTATCACATAATATAAAATACCTTATAAATACCCATTGAAAACTAATCTTTATTAGATCTAAAATATTTTTACATAAACTCTCTGATTCAAACACAATCACCATTTGGTCAACCATAAAGTGTGACCCCGTGGTCCTTTTATTGTTTTCCACAAATATGAATATCTATATCCATAAATGTAAGTTGAAAATGGAATTTAAAAGAGAATCAATGTTACTCAAACTATAAAGTTATAAATCAGGATCTCCATCAAACACTTGCATCTCTATACTTGTGTCCACAAGTTACATCGCATGCCAGCTCGTATTCCCATATTTTCCCTTTTTCTAAGACATCAAGTGACCATGGGAGATAGATTGCTTCAATTTTATATATCCAATTCACAAGTTTTCAAATATCTAAGTATAATCTGACGAAGTCAATTAATACATCACATGTCATTCCCCTTCATGGATGAGAACATCATGTTCCCATTATCAAAATGGATAAAAACATCATATTATCTATTTAGGTATTACCAAACACTCCCTGATCTTTCTAAATTGATGGTTGACATGTCTTCATCCTGATTTAGGATAAAACAAATCCTATCTTAGTTGAGCTCCAATCAACAATATTATCTATATCATAACCAACCACACCTTGATTATTTAAGACTCAAGAATTTCATAAGAATGTTATCAAAGTATAAAGGTTCACATGCTATTTATCATTCCAAATATAGTAATTGGGGATTACATGATTAATTCATCCATAGTATGTTAAAACAATAATCTAAATCACTCAATTTGATATATATAGTGCTTCATCTAGTTTCCAAAAAAATTGTTTGTGCAATGTGAGAATATCAAGTATCTTGATATAATAATCATACTCGTTATATCCATTGTATTTCATCATAAAATAAAATAATCCATGATGAACGCAATTTAGTGATATCTCAAAGTAATACATTAATAGGTCAATTATCATCACACTTCACAAAATGTATATCAATATATATATATATATATATTGATACATAAAATGTGAATTAATAATATAGTGTATATTTCAATTTATATTATACATTTTAATTTCTCAAAAATATTTAACAATACATAAAAAACTCTACATAATCACCAGTCTATAAAATCATATATGAAAGAATTATAGAACAATTTTATATTTGTTATACATTCAAGGCTATTGTTAACTCATCTCATAGATCTATAATTTCTGACACATCGCTATATGATCCTCTTACAAAACTCTCCCACTAAACTCTTTAGTGAGTAACATATATGAAGAAAAAAGTTTGAATAATTATGAAATTTAGGGATTTTATTCTTAATTTTAAACTCCTTTAACAAATTAAAACTCCATAACTCTATAACATAAAATTTTATAATATTAATGTGTATTATGTACATTAATAATTTTAAATTATTATATCATCAAACTTTGAAACCATTATAATAAATTTTTTTCTTAAAATCATTTCAAAAATAATAAAAATATTTTTATTATTAAATATCTCTTTAAATTTCACTTTACCATCATATGATAAAAATATTATATGATATTATGTGAAATAAAATTTTTATTTTTTACAGGCATAATCCATTAGAAAATAGTGATACACACATTTTTATGGTAACTAAATGTAACATTTACATTTTTTTTACTTAAATTAACATATTCAGGATATTTAGCATATTAAGTTTAAAGTAATATTAATTTTTACATCCCATTATTTAAATAAGGAAAAACTATGCTCGATTGTGTACATGATATGCAATAACGATCTTAAACGAGCAACTAAATATAATTATTTAAATGTTTCCATTATAACCTAGTCGATAGAATGGAGGGTATAAACAATATCAAATGTATTATGATAATATGTATTGAACATGTATATATAGTGAATTATTTGAAGACCAATTAATTAAGAATAAAAATAAAAACCTTTTTAAAATAAAAGGAAATATTTTTTTTGAAAAACTATTTAAATGAACACTAGTGTATGTTATACCAATAAAATTAATAAATCACTATGATTGGATTGTATTAATTAAACCTATATATAATATATTTAGTCTAATTTTTAAAAATCATCCTATGTTTTTCCTTGTAATGATATAAAAATAGATCAAATTTTATGCATAAAAGGCTTTTTTCTGAAGGCAGCTTTTCCACCATCAAATGACACACTTATTTTAAAACTAAATTATTACACTTCTATAATTTTTTGTGAAAAAAATAAAAAATAAGTAATGTAATTAGAATATATTAAATTAATTTTGTATAATATTTTTATTTTTTAGATATATTTTATTTTTAAGAATAGTAAAAAATATAGCATTTTAATTAAAAAGTGAATTTTCATCTAAAGAATTTATAATTTTAAATTACATTTTGAATTGTTTTTAAAGTTAAATTAGATAAAATATACATATATTAATTAAATTTATGTCATGTTATTGTTTTTCATATTGAATTTGGATATAAAAATATTTCAAACTTTTGAACATTTTCACTTTAAAAACACTTTTTCTCTCTTAATCTATATAATTTACTATAAATTAATTTTAACCATTCCTATGTTTTTAATTTTTAAAAATGTACTTCATATCATTAATAATAAATTAAAAATTTACTGAATTGTACCATTTTATATTTCGTCAATATTAGTAGTAAACATAGTAATTTTTATTACCATGGTTAAGGGTAAATTAGTTAATTAAGGGTAAATAAAATAATGATAAGGATTAGAAAATATCCGCAAAACTTGTCCAAATTTTATTGTATGATTTATTTATAACCAAAATCATAATTTTACTGAATCTACAACCTCTTAAATCCCCTTTTATGACTTTAATCCCTTTATAATAATTCATTTAATGAAAATCCATAGATATCGTACTCATGTTTTTAATAACTATAAAATTTTTAATATACGGTTATTCATAAGATAAATTTGAATTAAATATTTATTTTAAATAAAAAATATTTATCTTAATCATGTGTATTCAATTTTATTTTTTTATGAAATAAGTGCCTTAAATTCTTACACAACGCTGACGGAGTAATTATTTTATTAATCAAAAAATCAAAAAAAATATTAAAACTATTAAAATAAATACAACTTGATATTATTAATTTCATGTGAGAATTTTATAAATTAAATTGACCTATTTGAAATGTATTTAAAAAAATTATTTGTTTTTATAAGTGTTATCTTAATTTTTTTATAACTTAAAATAATGAATAGTGTCATAATTGACATTAATGATATTTTAAAATATATAATATTTTATTAAAAGATATAATATCATAAAAAATATTAAATTATTCAAAATTATTGGTATAACATCATAAATTTCATTTATTATTAATTTATGGGTATTTTGGAATTTCATAGTAACTATATGAACCATTAATTAGTAAAAAACCATGTTGGCATGGTAAGAATTAAAGGGATTAAATAAGGGTTATAACCAAAATATAAGGGTAAATATTTAGTAAAAAATTATCCAATTTTTATTTTATGAATATATATTGACCCAAATATTTTAAATTAATTATTTTTTAGAAATTTTTAATTGAAAATTAATTTATATTAATTTAGTATTTTTGATGAATTCCAAGAGTTCCCCTCCCCTCTCTTATAAAAGGGAACATCGTCTTCTCTTTTGATCACACTTAAAAACATTTTCTCTTCTAATATATATCCAAATACCTTAATATAACCCGTAATCACATTATAGAGTCTTTATTTTGGGATTCAGACACACTTTAGAGTTGTTAAAGAGTTAGTCAAAGGAAATATTCCAAAGAAGATGTATTATTTTTAATCAATTGTTTCTATTTTATTTCTTATTAAATATACATAAAATATTAATAAACAAATAAATAATAATAAATATTTTATCCTACATATACTTATATTTTATTATGTCATGTTCATGATACTTTTCCACATCTGCATCCATTAAATAGGATAAGAATTCATCATTCATGTGTATGGTGGACTACAGCCTTGCGAACCAATGTAATTCATTTTCCATCACCATCTATCAAGATTTATTATAATGATGGAATTGATGTTTAAATATAAAATTAGTGATATATTTATCATTATTAAAATATAATGTATCATTAATTTTATTACCTTTCAATGCATAAAAAAATGATAACGTCATTCTTGAGTACTTGTGAATTATCACCTCCATGATGTGATCTGATTCATTTTCCATCATCACATCACATGGATGACATATATAAGTATATTTAAATAAATAAAATTATACATATTATATTATTATAATTATTTAGTCATGAAATTATACATACTTTCTTTCTATAATGGTCAATGAAAAATGAAAATGTTACTCATGTGTATGTATGGTCTATTGTCTCTATGATTATAGCATAGTTCATTTTTCATAACCATAGTTAATGGAAGTATTTAAAAGTATAATTGATTTATAGATATTATATTTATTTCATTAATATTATTATGGAGATGAATTAATTATGACCACTTTGACAATATACATCCAACCAAAGTAATTTTGGACTTAGGTATCGAATATCATCAAAACATCTGACGTAAACTTAATTGGTTAAGTAATTGAATATAACATAGAAATGAGTGATATAAAAGGTACTATATAAATTAAAAACATTATCAAGATATAAAAAATTCAAACAATTTTATTATTATAAATATAAATAGTCTACATGATGAGTTGTACTCATGGTAAGGGGCTCTTTAACAAAAAAACACATATTAAATATTTTAGAGATTTATTATTAAAAATATTTATATTTAATGTTCATGTTTTCAAAATGGTTTTTATTAATGTATTTATATGGAAATAAATGTTTTAAAATTTTAATATTATAATTTATATAAAATAAATTTCAAAAAGGCATATTTTTAGGTTTTATGTAAGGGAATCATTAACTAAAACATCATTTTAAATGTTTTAATGATTTATTTTCTAAATATTTCCCTTTGATTTACATGTTTTTTAAAATGATTTTAATCAATTAATTTATGTAGACATGAATGTTTTATAATTTTAATTTTTAATTTCTCTCTACTTTTTTCAAAATGAATCGTTTTACTGTTTTATGTGAAGGATTTTCAATTAAAAGTCTTCTTTAAGATTTCTCTTTCATAAATTTTCAAAATGTTCAAAAGAAATGTTTTTTTAATATATATAGCACGAACAGAATTTCCTTATTTCCTTATAGTTTAATGATTTAATGTTTTTATTATAAGTGTTCATATTTCTTTTAAAAGAAAAATGATTCATTATTATGTGCATTGTTTTTATTTTTTAAAAGTTTTTTATAATAAAATGCTATTTTATTATCCAACAGTGTTTTTAAACATGGGTATAAAAGATTTTTCAAGGATTTTATTAATGATTTGGTCCTCATACATTATTAAATATGGGTGCACCCAGATAGCATTCGATGATCCCATTATAACATATATGTAGGGTTGATCTCCGTTATAGCTCATAGGTGATCCCGATATTGTTTAACCAAAGGGTTTATCCCCATTATTTCTCATGAAAACGTTTAGCTTGATATATCTTATATGAAGGTTGATCCCCATTATATCTCTCCAATTTACTAAGTACTCCGGTGATGGTGGTCTGTCGTATAGTCATTCTATTTGTGAGGGTTCTGTAAGGTTTTTATGATAATGATTTCCCAAGGAACCTACATGACTTTTATATGTTTGAAAATGAGTTTTCATGTAAATGTTTTGATTTCAAAAATTAAAGATATTGATATTTTTTTTAAAAAAATGATACATTTTTTAGGGTAAAGGGCAAGTTTTTAGGAAAATGTTTTTTATGGTTTTTAACTAGACTCACAGTTTCTTTTATTTAAACTCTATTAGAAAAGTGTTTTTTGCTCTCACCACTTTTTAAAATGTTTTTCATAGGCTTTTAAAGGATATTAGGGATAATGAGGAGGTCAAGATCAAAATTGTGAAGATATTTCACGAAAATATTACTTGTTTTTTTAGGGATTCCTTAGGTGGGAAAAGGGATACTGAGTATAATTGTACACCTGTGATATGTAGTTTTAATTTGTATGAGTTTTTCCTAACTCTCCAAAACTCTAAAACTAAAATATCATTTGGAAATAAAGAAATCATATTCTATTATAAGGTCAATATAATATAATATTTTTATGTTTGGGTACTTATAATTAGTATCAAAGTAGAGTTTAAATAAATTTAAATATTAGGTTGGTTTAGTTAGTGTTATGGATATCATAATGGGTTTGTGATTTTTTTGTTTATCATAATCTCAGTGTCATACAAACACTTTTTAGTCTCTATATAATGATGTTTTAAGGTGACTAATGGTATTTTTGGATACATTTATTTTTGAGCTAATTATGGGTTACTATATTTCGAGATAAAAAATTGAAGGTATGAGATAAAATTTGTTGTTAAAACATATTAAGGTTATTTTTTAGGATCATATTATAATTTTGGTAATGTTATGATAATTGTATAGTTTTAGAAAAAATACAACCCACAGACCTTATGACACCCATCGCATCCAAAAATGCAGTGAGAACGGAACCCACAACTGAAGGGAGATAAGGGTGTATCACCTAACACTAGCCTACATGATGCCCTTGATAGTATGAGATTGTTTTTATTTATTAAAAAAAATTAAAAAATAAATTTTATGTACATTTTGTAAACATATATTTTATCATATAGATACCCATGATTTTGAAAAATGATTTGTTGATTAAGTGATGATGTTATTCTAGATGATGTTTAATATTTTGGAATCCTATAAGAATAAGGTAAATAGAATATTATGGGACTTTGTTTCAAGAATAAAGTTTGAGTTGTACTTTAATGTTAAATGTGATTTTTTTATGGATTTATATTTATCTAGGTTATTTATATAAATTACTAGCACATCATAGAGAATATATAATTTGGGAATGTACATTTTAGTATGTAATTTTAAGATTCATTAATGTTATTTGGAGATATATTTGTCTTGGAAGACTCTGTGATAAAATAATTTTTATTTTTTCATTTCAATATTAGACTATAATATTATTGAGTAATTTAAAGGATATTTATTTATATAATGATATATTATGACGTTTTGGTATTACTTTTGTAATTTGGAGACTAAAGCAGTTTTTCATCCTATAAAGTTTTATTATTTCTATTAAATTTTCTTACCTTGTCCTGACCATTTTTTTGGTTAATGTCTAATTAAATAAGGAATATTTAATTATAATTTTTTGAATTTTATGATCTATATAAGTTAGATATAATGATTTAGGCACTAAAATTCATCTTAAATACTCATCATTTGGAGAAAATGATTAGATTATGTTCAAATTATATTAAAGGATGAAATTGTACTTGTCATGCAAGTATATTTCATTATGTTCTTGGTTAAGGTAGTAAAATAATTACTCAAATCTATGAAAATGATCTTTAAATAAAAATATTATCTGATTACTTTTTGTTACATAGAAATCAATGACCTTTTAACCCACTATAGATTTTTGGTTTTGTGATTGTTCACTTTATCATGACCATGTTCTCTATCACTCTATATCAAAAAATGATAGTTATTTTTCTCTTCCATTTTCCGTGTTTTCCTACATTTTCACCCTAGTATATGTTATCTCACGTGACCTTCATACTTTGATGTCTCTCATTTCAAATCGATGTTTTATTGACCCTTGTTCTGATGTGGGATTTCAATTAACGTATATTGAATAGTCGAACCATGGTTACGAAGACTGAGTTAAAATTATGAGGGTGTAATTTATTAATGGGGGTGTAACATTATGAAAATTTAGTAAGGAAACACTATGTTGGATAGTATATATGATACGATACATTGATCTTAAACAATGTATTGAATATAATTATTTAAATGTTACTCTTTTAAACTAATTATTAGAGTGAAAGATATGAATAAGATTAACTAAACTATAAAAATATTTTTTAAGAATTTATATATAATGAATTTTTTTTGTCTAATTAATTATAAATGAAAATAAAACCCCTTTGAAAAAAAAAGTAAATATTTTCTAAAAAAATATTTAAACTCGTAAAAATGTGTTTTATACCAATAAAATATTTAAATTACTCTTTTGGGTTTTATTAATTAAATAAATATATCATATATTCAATATTAATTTTAAAATTATTTGTTTGTTTTTTCAAGACAAGATATAAAAATAAATCCAATTTTAGGAATAAATGGTTGTGTTTTTATAAAGGTATTTTTGTTTCCTTTTGATGGCACACATGTTCTAAAACTAAATTTGGAAACTTTTATAAATTTTACTCGAAAAAATAAACTAAAATTTTAACATTTTAAAATCAATATTTCCTTTTGTGGACTTGTTGTTATTTTTCTTATATATTAAATTTTTTAATGAATAGTGAATAATACTACATTTTAATTTAAAACTGAATTTTCATCTAAATAAATTTTAAATTAAATTAATATTTTAATTTGGTTTCAAAGTAACATTTGATCAATCATACATATATTAATACAATTTAGGGAATTTTAACCTTTTTCTTATGGAGTTTTAATATAAAAACATTCCAAACTTTTGCACATTTTCACTTTAAAAAACCACGTTCACACCCCATCTATGGGATTGATTTTAAATTATTTTTAACCACTTATGTGTTTTGAATTTTTAATAACAGATTATAAGTTTTGAATAATAAGGTCCAAATTTAGTAAATAATTCCCTTTTATTTTTTGAACACATAATGGTAAACTTAGTAAGTTTTATTAACACTGTTATGGGTAAATTGGGTAATTAAGGGTAAATATAATTATCATAAGAATTAGTAAATTTCCATAAAACTTTTAATAATTATATTTTTTGAGTTATTTTTAACCAAAATCTTCCTTGAGATGAATTTATCACCACATGGATCCACTGGTATGAAATTGTGACCTTTATGATATTTTATTTAAAGTAAAGTCAAAGATGTCTTAGTTATATTTTTAATAACTATAAAATTTATAATATTGGGTTATACAAAATATATTGTCACGACCCGTCCTTAGGGCTCATGTCGTGACTACCCCAAGCCCGCATTCCATAGGCCAAGGGCTAGCGATTGGCACCAAAGGCATAAATCCCGATAACTGGGAAGGCATTACCTTTATAAAACATAAACACATCCAACCAGAGTACAAGCGGAAGTAAAACACTAAGTACAAAATAAAGTGATGAAAAGTAAATGGGACAGAACACAAACCCAACTGAAAAGTACAGCTACAACTAAACAAAAGTACAACAGAAAATACAAACATCTAGAAGATAGAAGCAGCTCATGGGTCGTCCACCTCGGATCCTAACTGAAGGGTAGGTATAGATAGACTCCTCAATGCTCTCACCCGCCAACCTCCTCTGAGTACCGTCTCGTCATGAAGTCCACCTCCGAGTACTTAGTTGTCATGAGGTCCACCTCCGGGTACTGTCCAGTCCTCGTACACTTGGTCTCTGCCAGCATTGTCTGTCATCTGCATCCAACACAACATGGTGTGGGCATAGACCGTGCAGGGGTGAGTATAACGATGCTCAGTAGGGACCCCAAGACCCTCAAGGTCTCACTAAATCCAATAAGGATAAACCACAAAGATAGATCTCAACAGATAACCTTTACTTAGGTATATGCCCATAAATATACCTAAGTTATCAAGTAACCCATCTCAATTATGAGGAAAACACAAAGGTCATTGACTCAGCTCAAACAAGGAATTTTATTCACAAGGATGAAAACACGTCTGCTGGAGAACTCCTCCTCTGTCGAGCGCAGTAGTCCTTCCATGACTCCGATGTGCCACTCACTATCCTTAGACTGCTGAGGTACTCCTCATGTCGAGTATCACGGGTCTGCCACATCACAAAGTAATGCTCTCTGCCATGGGTCTGCCACCTCACACAGTAGTGCTCCCCCTCATAGCCTATAGAGGTACTCCTCCAGTCGAGTACCTCGGGTCTGCCACCTCACAAAGTAGTGCTCCTCCGCCCTGGGTCTACCACCTCACAAAGTAGTGCTCCCCACTGGGCTATAAAAGTCACTCTGAATCAAATCGGACAAGCAGTGATCAAGTCTCATCCAGCTACAAGGTCACTGTAATCCATATGATCACCTCCGGTAGGATACTTTCCATGATCCACTGGTCCATACTCCAAGTATCACAAAGGACCACCTCGTCACAGGGGTCTCAACACAACAGATGGTGGGTCAATCGGACGCATGGTCTATGAGTTATTAGCCTCTTTGTTCCAGGGGCCCGTTTGGTTTCGTTTATGAACCAAACCGGCCGTATCTCAACTGTATCCTGAACCCTCATGGTGTATACTCAAAGGAACTGTTTCTCAATGTGATTACCAACGCTATTGACGGTTCGCCAAACAGACGTCCGGTCTGAGAGATATTTGTATTACCGTTCGAGGGGCCCGGTTGGATTTCAGGTATGATCCAACCCAGCCTTACTCCAACTGTGTCCAAACCTTAGGTGAAGTATTCCAAAAGAACTGTCTCATCAAGAGGAATCGAATGTGGTTGACGGCAGGTCAACTGGATATCCGGTCCTCAAGTTATAAGTGTTTCTACTCCGAGGGCCCGGTTGGTTTCGAATTCATACCAACCAAGCCATATCAAAACATCGCCAAAAACTTGAGTGTAATATATCTAAATGACTGTCTCTATCTAAGGAATCCTACACAACTGACAGTGCGTTGATCGGAGGTCTGTAGCTCAAGAAAAGTCCATTTAACCGAAAACGGTCCGAAAATATGAGGTATGGGCCCGGTCCGACCCGGCCCAACACCCCCAGGGTCAGCCCGAACCAGGTCGACCCGGCCCAGATGGCACGGCTCGGCCCTGCCGGCATGGTCCGGTCCATGTGACCCACACGGTTGGCCGCGTGTCTGGGTGACCAGGGGGGTTACACCCCCAGATTCTTCGGATACGGCCATCCATTAAGATCGGCCCATGGTAACTGCGGGACCCCCTTGGGTCCCGCCTCTTGATGGCACCAGTGTCCGGCACAGTCGGCCGCCCTTCCCGTTCTGCTGTGGCCTTAGGTCGCGGCTTTGTATGACCAGCGCGGCACGACGGCGCCGTGATCCACTGCCGCAGCCCACTCCGGTTGTGGTCCCCTTGAGGCTCTGGCGCTGCGTGACGGCATTTCTCCCCATCACCGCGGCCCGCCCCAGCCGCGGCTGTTGCAGTTCTGGCACCGCACAACGATGTCGCGCCCCTCCGCTGCGGCTCGTCCCAGCTGCAGCCCGGCTCTACTTCGCGCGGCATGTTGGTGCCACACCTTTGCGGCATCCTGGAAATCATGTGCTGACGATCCGCTTGTGGCCGGCCTATTGCCGGATAGTTCTTCGTAGTCTGCCTCCATCATCCATAAACAACAAATGGAAGGGGAAGGTTCGGACTGTGTTCGTGTGGTCTGAACCCTTCCTCATCATGATGGTATCAAGCGGCCAAACGGAACTCAAGAATTAAATAACGACAAACATGGTATTAAAACATAAGCACAACAACCCCTACCTCATAAAATGGCATTAAACGATGGAGAGTCGCGGAAGATGGGCATTGCGGAAGACAGGAGTCTTTTTGTCAACATTTGGAAGGAAGGAGCCGAGGATGGCGTCGGCGTTCTTCGTTCTTCGTTGGAGGAAGAGGAAAACTCTCCAAGTGTCGGGCGTTGTGCTTCGCTGCTAGCATTCTGCCGCTTGAAGAAGTCGTCCAGAACTCCTTCCCCTAGCCTCCTTTATATAGGAATGGGAGGGTTCTTTGTTGGAACGCAAGTCATAAATAGAGGATTTATGATAGAGGGTTCCACCCAATTAATCCGCTGCGGTGGCGCATTAAAAAGGGGAGGAAGTAAAAAAGGGGGTTATTGGCCCAGGTGATCCCCACAGAAGAATATCATCTAATGGGAGGATATTTCTTGGCGGGCCCCACCATTTATTATCCACAAAAAGGAAATAGGGTGGTTAATTCTTTGGTGGTCCCCTCATTAAAAAGGGAGGTTTCATCCTCCTCAATTTAGAGGGGGATTTAAACCTAGTGGCTCTCCCTCATAAATGAGGGGGAGTCAAGGAGTTATGATTCCCCTCCCATTAATGGGAGTCCTCGTTTGGTTTCCAAAACTATTAACCTCACATGGGAGGTTGGATCTCACTGGGCCCCACCACCTACTCCCAAGTGGATCTTCTAACCACTTTATCCACACGGCATGTGTTTAACAAAATAAAATAAATTGTTCACTTATTTTATTTTATTAACCCACATAAATCCCCCAAAACAAACTTTTATACTCAATCATCTGTTGTCAAGGTGAAATTCTTCTTAAGAGAAAACTAATGCTGTGAATTCAATGGTGCCCTCAGATTTCAATTCCGAGCACCAGTTCAAAAGATAGAAAAAACTGCTCATTCGTCCACTGAACGTACCTGAGCTAAAATTCCGAAATTGATTTCGGGCACACCGGGCCTCGGAATCAAGTGTTGTCAGAATCCACAGAATCATAAAATTCCAAAGAAATTAATAAAAAAATTCCTTCAAATTTCTAGGTCTTTACATTACTCCCACCTCAGGGCTTTACATCCCCGTAAAGATACAACAAAAAATAGGGAAACTAAAGGAGGTATTGAGCACGCATATGAGCCTCCCACTCCCATGTGCTCTCCTAGAGGTTTCCGTGCTGCCAGTGAAAGATCACAAGAGGAATCGACCGTCCTTGTAGGACCCGCTCTTTTCAATCCTCAACCTCTTATGGAATCCCATGAAAGTCGCCCTGTCGTCGATGTCCGGCTCTCAGTGGTCGATGATGTCATATAGGTCGTGCACACATCTCCTCTGCTGAGATACGTGGATGACGTCGTGCACCAGGTGCATCTGAGGTGGAAAGGCCAGCTGATGTCTCGCCACTCCACAACTTTCCCCTCCCTAGGAGTATAAACCATCATGAAGTCATAGTCCTAGAGGAATTCAAGCCTTCACTATTGTCTATGGTTCATGTCCTTCTAGGAGAAGGTACACCTAAGACTAATGACTTGGAGAGAACTGTAAACGGTTCTCTCAACAAACAATGGGTGAGACTAGCCAATTTTAAGAACTCATCTCCACCCTTCTTCATCTAAGTTCCACAAGAGCTACTGAGATTTCCCCTCTACTGAAAAGAGACATTTGTTCTCATCCCTTGGATGAACAACATTCTTTGCCTAATACAGTCAATCCTGACATGAACAGTACAATCAATGTCATGGATGATGTCGTAAGGCCTCGACGCTACTACCAAGAGATCCAATCGTTACTCTCGACTTCAAGGGTCGTGTCACACTATCGGCATTAGTGTGTGGTCACTGGGCATCCTCCAGTAGAAATATCAAAAGTGAGTGTCAAGTCAACAGTTTTAACTGGAACCTCTTAGTACACAAAAGGAAGGAGAGGAAACGTCACAAGAAAAATTTTCTTTTATTACTAAATCTAAAAGTAAAAAGACACATAACAACCACAAACAACAACAATAAGTAAGCTTAGAATCACGAAGAACAAAGTCCCTCATGCCTGGAACTAGTCCCGCTCTTGTCCACCTGCTTCTGGAGCTCCGTAGTCGTACGCTTCAGCTACCTGAAGTTGTGCTCTCCCGTGTCCACCCACTCTTCACGGTCGGGGTGGACCTTCAGGTGGTGGTGGTGGAAAAACCTCTAAGCGTCTTCCTCCTCCAGTTTCATGGCCAGCTCATCTTCCATGCCCTCCTTCGCCCTGCGGACCGCTGCGATCGAACCTCTGCCTCTTTCTGGGAGGTCCTTTATCTATCTGTTGATCATCCGAGCGGTGGGTAGGACAGTCACGAGCCATGTGACCTCGTCTGCCGCATCTGTAGCACAGCATGGCAGGTCTGTATCTGTCTCTACCCTGGGTGCCTCGCACTACCGATCCGGAGTCGTGCGTTCGACCACCTGTAGGTCTGGTCCTCTTGGACCTCTACGTCATCTATCTACTGCCAGCTGCAAAAGACTCTGCTGCATGTCGACTAGTGGTGGGTTCCGCTACTGGAGACTACTCAGTAAGGATACACTCCACTATGAGGGCCCTCCCCAACACCCCTGCCTACGTCGGGATGCTATGAGAAATGACTGAATCTCTAATCTCTCACTGGATCCCCTGTTCAATGGTCCAGGCCCTGAAGAACGGGTCATATACCATGTCTGTAGTGTAACACAAGAGATCTGTGAACCTTGTTGAGTACTGTGATACTGTCATGCTTCCCTGCTACAGATGCAGTAGCTCCTGTATCTATACCGCTCAAAAGGTGTCTGGTACAAACTCCGCCCAGAACAGGCTCTCGAAGTCCGCCCATAGGAGTGTCTCCTTGTCATGTATCTGGAGCATCAGGCTCCACCATCTTCTTGATGCTGCCTGAAGAAGGCTAGGAGAAAGGATCACCATAAAGTCTGCTGGTGTCCCTACTAGACTGAAGACTCTCACCATAGCCTCCATCCAATCCTCAACCGCATGTGGGTCCATCTCTCCCCGAAACCTGGGCGGCCTCTGGCATTGGAACTTGTGAAGCGCGCTTGAGTAGCATGCATCGCCTACTGCTGGGGCTGGTGGCATCGGTGGCCCAACGGGTGGTAGTACCACTGGTGCCTCTACTAGTGCCTCATCTAGAAGTGGACCATGTACTGAGGCCTCGTCGCTCGGCCGGCTGTTAGTATGTACAACTCTTGGGGCTCTAGCGGGTCATCCATAGGGAGGCATCCTAAAAGAACAGATGTGACACGGTCAAAGGACTATACCTGGTGAGCTGGCCTGGTTTGAGCTGACTTAAGGGAAAAACTTTTTCTACACACCCGCAATCAGTGTTTTCATGCACTAAGTCGGAAATCAGAAGTTAGGGTCCAATTTTATGGATACGTCGGCTGCCCGCACCAACACTGGACTCCCTGAACTGAAAGACACACTTAGTACACTTAACACTATTGCTTCACAGAAAGAGAAAATCAGAGGCCTAATTTCTTCGGTAGAACTGACGTCCTCTGATACAAATTTGTCATGACCCCTACTCGGGGCCCATGCCGTGACAACCCCAAGCCTTCCTTCCATTGGCCAGGGGCTGGCGACTAGCACCAAAGGCGTAAATCCCGATAATTGGGTAGGAATTGCCTTTATAAAACATAAACACATCTAACCAGAGTACAAGAGGAATTAAAACACGAAGTACAAAAGAAAGTTTTGAAAAGTAAATGGGCCAGAATAAAAACCCAACTGAAAAGTACAGGTACGAATAATGAATGTACAACAGAAAAGACAAATAGCTGAAAGATAGAAGCAGCTCCTGGGTCATCCACCTCGGATCCTACCTCAAGGGTTGGTACAGATAGCCTCCTAAATGATCTCGCCCGCCAACCTCCTCCGAGTGCCGTCTCTTCGTGAAGTCCACCTCCGAGTACTGACTCATCGTGAGGTCCACCTCCAGGTACCATCCAGTCCTCGTACACTCGGTCTCTGTTAGCGTTGTCCATCATTTGCATCCAACACAACGAGGTGCAGGCATAGCCCATGCAGGGGTGAGTATAACGATACTCAGTAGGGACCCCGATACCCTCAAGGTCTCACTAAATCCAATAGGGATAAACCAAAAAGATAGATCTCAACAGATAACATTTACTTAGGTATATGCCCATACATATACCTAAGTTATTAAGTAACCCATCTCAATCATGAGGAAAACACAAAGGCCGTTGACTCAGATCAAACCAGGATTATCATTCACGAGGATGAAAACACGGCTGCTGGAGAACTCCTCCTCTTTCGATCACATTAGTCCTGTCACAACTCCGAGGTGCCACTCATTATCCTTAGACTGCTGAGGTACTCCTCATTTCGAATATCGTGGGTCTTCCACCTCACAAAGTAGTGCTCCCCACCATGGGTCTGCCACCTCACACATTAGTGCTCCCCCTCATAGCCTACATAGGTACTCCTCCTATAGATTACTGCGGGTCTTCCACCTCACAAAGTAGTGCTTCTCCGCCATGGGTCTGCCACCTCACAAAGTAGTGCTCCCCACTGGGCTATACAAGTCACTCTCAATCAAATTGGATAAGCAGTCATTAGTTCTTAGCCAGCTACAAGGTCACCGTACTCTGTATTCTCTCCTACAAGAGGATCCTCTCCATGAGCCACTGGTTGATACTCCAAGTATCACAAAGTACCGCCTCTTCATAGTTGTCTCAACACAACAGACAGCACATCAATCGGACGCCCGGTCTGTGAGTTATTAGCCTCTTTGTACAGGGGGGCCGGTTGGTTTTGTTTACAAACAAACCTGGCCGTATCTCAACTGTACCTCGAACCCTCATGGGGTATACTCAAAGGAACCATTTCTCAATGTGATTACCAATTCCGCTGACGGTTCGTCAAACATACGTCTGGTCTGAGGGATATTTGCATTACCGTTCGAGGGGCCTGGTTGGATTTCGTGTACTATCCAACCCGGTCTTACTCCAACTATGTCCAATGATCAAGTGAAGTATGCCAAAAAACTGTATCATCAAGAGGAATCCAACGTGGTCAACGACACGTAAATCGGACGTTCGGTCCTCAAGTTATAAGCATTTCCGCTCTGAGGGCCAAGTTGGTTTCGAAATCAAACCAACCCGGCCATACCCAAACATCACCAAAACATTGAGTGGAATATACTGAAAAAACCATCTCGATCCAAGGAATCCTACGCAACTGACGGTGCATCGATCAGAGTTCTGTACCTCAAGAAAAGACCATCTAACAGAAAATGGTCTAAAAATAGGGGGTCTCGGCCCGGTCCGACCCGGCCCCACTCCCCCAGGGTCAGCCCGAATAGGGTCGACCCGACCCGGGTCTGGGTCCGGCCCGGTTGGGTGCATCCCGGCCCGGTTGGGAATTGCCCGGCCGATGTGGTCCGGTCCACTTGACCCACGCAGTTGGCCGCGTGGCTGGGCGACCAAGGGGGTTACACCCCCGGTTCTTCAGAAACGGCCGGCCATTAAGGTCGGCCCTAGGAAACTGTGGGACCCTCTTGGGTCCCGCCTCTTGATAGCATCGGCGGCCGGCACAGCCTGCCGCCCTTCCCGGTCTGTCGCGGCTTTGTTCGACCAGCGCGGCGCGACGGAGTTGCGCTCCACCACCGTGGCCCGCCCCGGCCATAGCCCCCTTGAGGCTGCAGCGCGGCGCGACGGCGCCGTGCCCCTCCGCCTCAGCCCGTCCCGGTAGCGGCCCGGCTCTACTCCACGCAGCACGTTGGTGTCGCGCCTTTGCGGCCTCCTGGCAATCATGTGGTGACGATCCGCTTGTGGTTTGCCCATCGTCGGACGGTTCTTCGCAGTCTGCCTCCATTATCCATAAACAACAAACAGATGGGGAAGGGTCGGACCGTGTTCATACGGTTCTAACCCTTCCTCATCATGATGGTATCAAGAAGCCAAACGGAACTCAATAATTAAAGAACAACGAAGACGGAATTAAAACATAATCACAACAACCCCTACCTCGTAAAACGGAGTTAAACAATGGCGGGTCTTGGAAGACGAGTGTCGTGGAAGATAGGCGTCATTCAGTCAATGTCGGGAAGGAAGGAGTCGAGGGTGGCATCGGCGTTCTTCATTATTCGTTAGAGGAAGAGGACAACTCTCCAAGTTCTGGGTGTCGTGCTTGGCTGCTAGCGTTCCACCGCTTGAAGAATCCATCTAGAACTCTTTCCCCTAGCCTCCTTTATATAGGAGTGTGAGGGTTCGTCATTGGCACACAAGTCATAAATGGAGGATTTATGACAGAGGGCTCCACCCAATTAATCCGCCGCGGTGGTGCATTAAAAAAGCGAGGAAGTCAAAAGGGGGGTTATTGGCCCTGGTGGTCCCCACAGAAGAATATCCTCCAAATGGAGGATATTTCCTGGTGGTCCCCATTGTAATGTCCCGGTTTCAGGTGCCACTCAACGGGTGCCCCGAACCCGGTTCGCCACATGACCTCAAGCGCATTTCCTTAAACAGCAGAGGTTGCCGACTAACAGCGAGGTCTCAGGTCTAATAGTGGGGAAACTATTCCCTCATTTATCAAAGTGTAGCGCATCGGAATAAAATGAAAATCATACAATAACATCGAAAGTAATAAACCATACACATTCAACATAAACAACTGCAGTAAAGATAATCGACCAGTTATATAGATATGATGCAACATGTCTCAAGTTCTAAGAAAATAGCCAGAACATGTTACATAGAAGTACAATACAATACAGAGTATAACAAGAAAAACAAAATAGCCAGTAGCATCGCGAGCCAAAGCCTAGTCCCATGCTCCCCTACTCCTCAACAGCAATCAAGTACCTATATAGGGACCTTTGCCCTTATCCACACCTGCAGAAAAGTAATCTGTTTGGGTCGAAAAGAATGACCCAAACAGGGTGTGAGAAATAATCCCAGTAGGCACCCACCAAAGGCATGTGTCCAACTATGTGAAAACATGCAACAACAATGTGCAAAAATAAATGCAATAAACTAAGCAGTTCTCCAAAGTAACTAACTTTACCAGTTATATTTTCATTTTATTATTGATTTAATCATTCAATATAAGGAAAACTGCCACAGTTAATTTTCTATGCAAACAGTCAGTGTCCTCAGACACGCAAACCCTTACCCTTAGGTAATTATAATCTTTCCCTCGGGCGTAACATATATTTCCCTCATGCCTAAAAAGTTCCGCCATCAGGCATAGAGTCTATTGCCCACAAGCACGGAAGAAGTTTCCCTCGGGCCGAAATAACTACTACCCTCATGGTAAAGGAAGCACTGACCTCGGGCTAAACAAGTAACTGGGCCATGCCCAATGTATAACAAGAAATTCACATTAAATTCCTCTCAAGACAAAAGTAATGTGAAAATAAACATGGCATACCCTTAGGTAAACTGGCCAAACGGCTAAACAAAGGAACACACCCTCGGGGTGGTCCTGAATCCAAGCAACGATCCCAGACAATAGTTTATTATCACATTCAACTACCTATACAATTATAAGTATTTAAAATATCCAGGGCCTCAGCCTCACGATACACCAACATGGGTTCGTGGCTCAGTGGTACACAAAACGCACATCAGTTAGAAATTTAAACTCTAAGCCACCTACCTTTAACACCCACGAATGATATACGCGAACAACAATCCTTGATTCATCCTATAACGACGTAGATCTGAGGTGAAATAAAATCTCTTTCAAACTTAAATAACTTCCCTATGGGAAATAATTGGTCAGAACTACTCTAGGAGAAGGGAGAACTCACCCGTGCGGTTCCAGGGAGATCGACGGTGCAGAAAACGGATTCCCGACGTGCGCTCGACGGATCTCCAAAGCTCCGGCCTCCATCTTCCCCTCCTTCTTCTCGTTCTAAGCCTTATTTGTGAACAGGGGAGGATACAACCCATTTTAAGTGAAAAAAAAAAGTACACTACATGTACTTTAGAGTACACGGCGTGTAGTTTAGAGTACACAGCGTGTACTCCCTTTATTTAACTGTTCAACTAGCGGCACCACCAAACTATTTATCTACCGACATGAGTACATGGAGTGTATTTTCGACTACCTAGTCTGTACTATCTCCCAGCTAGAGGATGCTTTCACTGCCTTACTGTTTCATCTACCGACTGACTATAGGGCATGTAAAATACCACTACACGGTGTGTAGTCGGTTTTTACACCCTTCATCGCCAACAAGGCTACACACCATGTGTACTCATCCTAAATGGCAAAAAGTACACAACGTGTGGAAAATTACATATCATGTACTTACAAAATTTAGGATTTTCCCCCATTTCCCTTATTTTATCAAAAAAACTTAAGGAAAAGAGAAAAGAAGAAACTCGTACCTCAAGAATAAAAACCGGGTTCTTACAAACTTCCCCATTAAAGAAATTTTTCCCTGAATTGCCCTTCCAAGGGTGGTGAAGATATATCTGTGAACAACTCCGGCCACTGAGCAC
Source organism: Viscum album (assembly GCA_963277665.1). Classification (NCBI taxonomy): domain Eukaryota; kingdom Viridiplantae; phylum Streptophyta; class Magnoliopsida; order Santalales; family Viscaceae; genus Viscum; species Viscum album. Next base: position 1,062,616,228 of record OY728133.1, read on the forward strand.
GTAGGTCGGTCTCCTGCTCCCATGTTTCGTCCTGCACTCGGCCATGCTACCATAGCACCCGTACAAGAGGAAGTGGCCAGCCTCGGAGAACCTTCGTGCTCCTATCAACGATACAAATCGGAAGCTCCTCAAAGGAAACATCAACATCAAGATCAACCTCTTTGGGATGAAATATGTGAGACGGGTCTGAATGATAGCGGCACAACATAGATACATGGAAGGCATCGTGTATGGCCCGCTACCTCTGTAGTAACTATAACCGGTAGGCAACCATCCCGACTCTCTCCAGAATCTCGAATGGCCCCACCTACCTCTGTGAAAGTTTACCCTGTCTCCTGATCCGCCTGTGTCCCATCCTCGGTGAAACACGCAAGAAAACCTGATCCCCAACCACAAACTCCAAAGGTCGTCTGCGACGATCAGCAGAAGACTTCTAACGAGACCGTGTGGTAGTCATCTGCTTCTGAATCAACTGGACCTGCTCAGTAGTCTCCTGCACAAGTTGTGGTCCTAGTAAAGCTTCCTCACCTGCCTTCGACCAGCACAATGGTGAACAACATGGCCTACCATATAAACCCTTGAATGGTGCCATCTCAATAATTTCCTAAAAATAGTTATTATAGGAAAACTCGGCTAAGGGTATGTGCTTCTCCCAAGATCCCCCAAAGTCTAGGACGCATGCACACATCATGTCCTCATGAACTTATATCGTGCACTCTGACTGGCCATCAGTCTGAAGGTAGTAAGATGTGCTCATAAGAACCTTTGTACCCAGTGCCCTCTAAAAACTCTGCCAGAAATGAGATGTAAAACGGGTGTCCCAATCTGAAACGATAGAATGAGGGACCCCATGAAGACGTACGATCTCTCAGATATACAAATTTCCGAGTTCGTCAACACCAAAGGTCTCCTTGATCAGTAAAAAGTGAGCAGCCTTCGTGAATCTGTCCACATAAACCCACACAACATCATTTCCTCGAGGTGACCTCAGTAATCTAGTCATGAAATCCATCGCGGCATCATCCCATTTCCACTCCGGAATGGGTAATTGCTGTAACAGTACAACTGGTCTCTGATGCTCTGCCATCACCTGCTGACAGGTGGAACATCTTGTAACAAAACAAACTATCTCCCTCTTCATACCCGACCACCAATACTGACATCTCAAGTCACGGTACATCTTGGTAACCCCAGGATAAACTTCCCAAGATGAAGCATGAAACCCCCACATTAGCTCCTTCTGTATATCCCCTGGAACCCATACTCGTCCATGGAAATGCAGAATCGCATCATCACCTATCGTCCAACCAGGAGGAGGGTCCTCACTTTCCACTGACACCCGTATAACTAGCCCTTCTGAATCACGTAGTTGTCTCATCCTAACTCTATCCCAGAGGGTGGAAGTCATAGCTAAAGATGAAAGATAGGCTTGCCCCTGACTGTTTTCCACCTCCAGATGCATCTCAAAGAACAAAGTCATAAGTTGACACTCATCATTGTCCTCATGCATAGCCTGTATCTGAGTCTTCCTGCTGAGTGCATCAGCTACTGCATTACCTTTACCAGGTGTGTAAGAAAGCTCAAAATCAAAGGACTGAAGGTATTTGACCCACCTTCCCTATTTCATATTCAAGTCACGCTGAGTAAAAATATACTTGAGACTTTTGTGGTCATTGAAAACCACAATATTCTCTCCCAAGAGAAAGTGTCTCCAACAGCGCAATGCATGAAGAACTATATCCAACTCGAGGTCATGTGTCAGGTAATTTCCTCTCATGTGGCCTCAACTGTCAGGACCCGTACGCAACAACTCAATCTCCCTTCATCAACACTGCTCCCAGCCCAATACCTGATGCATCACAGTAAATTGTATAGCTCTTTCCCTGCTCTGGAAGTATCAGGACTAGTGCTGATGTCAGCCTTCCTTTCAGATCTTGAAAGGCTATCTCACAAGATTTTGAACAAACGAACTTCACACCATTCTTAGTCAAAACTGACAATGGTGCTGCCAAGTGGGAGAAGTCTTGTATGAAGCGTCTATAGTAACCATCCAGCCCCAAGAAACTTCGTATCTCAAACACGTTCTTGGGATGATCCCATGAAACTAATGCTATCACCTTCTCTGGGTCCACTGAAACTCCTGCCTCTGAGATGATATGACTCAGGAAGTGAATCTGGTCCATCCAAAAGTGGCACTTGGGGAGCATAGAATATTGCTTATGCTCTCTCAGTGTAATCAATACGATCTAAAGATGGGTGGAATGGTCATGTAGAGTGTGAGAGTACACCAAGATATCATCAACAAATACTACCAAAAAAGAATACAAATAAGGATGGAAGACACGATTCATCAGAGCCAGGAAAAATGCTGGCGCATTCATGAGTCTGAACAGCATAACCAAGTATTCGTACAGACCACATCTGATCCGAAAAGTTGTAAGTGGTATATCTGATGGTCTCATGCGTAGCTGATGATATCCTGATCTCAGGTCAATCATTGAGAACACTCATGCTCCATAAAGTTGATCAAACCGATCATCAATCCATGGAAAGGGATATCGGTTATTTAATGTTAATTGGTTCAACTTCCGATAATTCACACAGAGTCTGAGGGTACCATCTGCCTTCTTCGCGAAAAGGACCAGAGAACCCCAAGGATAAGTACTGGGTTGGATAAAACCCTTTTCATGTAGCTCCTCCAACTGCCTCTTGAGCTCCTGCAACTCTAGTGTAGCCATCCTATAAGGAGGAATTTACACCGGTACTACCCTTGGAACAAGCTCGATAGAGAAATCCACCTCTCGCTCCAGAGGTAGACCTGAAAATTTGTCCGGGAAGACATCACTGAAACGATCAACCACTGGAGGGAAATCCTTCTGACAAGTCTCTTGATCATCCAGATATAAGCTCGCAATCTGTGTTGTGACTCCACCTTGCCCATGATGCTCTGGTCCAGCTCGACTCGCCTAAACATTCCATTCTCCCTTGTATAGAAACTCTTCGCCCTCTGGTGTCGTGAAACATACCATGTGACGATAGTAGTCTAAAAAGGCTCGAAAGGGAAACAACCAGTCTATCATGAGAATGACATCATATATCTTCATCTCTAAGACATAGATGTCCCATAGAAAGTGGCACCCACCAACCTCAAGGGGGCACTCCTTGCACTGATGCACACATGTTGTTCTAGTTCCCAATAGAGTGTATAGCATAATAACAGTAGAAGAAGAAGGATAAACACAGATCCCAGGACTCTCCACAACAGGTAAAGATATGAAACTATGTGTAGCTCCCATGTCAAAAAGTACTGAAGATGAGACAGAGGCTACTAAAATAGTACCTCTTATTGTAGAAGGTCTGGGATCTTGCTCATGTTGGGTTTGATGCACTGCATATGCCTACCCAGTGTCGCGGCCCTACGACACAGCCTGGCTACCCTGAGCTATCCCACCATGCAACCTCTGAGATCTTGGTGTCTGGCTACCATGGCCACGACCACAATCCCTGTCTGCACGCCCTGACATATTCCAGTTCCCCGACTGGTAAGAAGATGTTGGTCCTGCTCCCGCATGCGAAGTCTGCACTGAACCCCTCTCACTAGCCACTGGTGGAAACTCCCTATAAAAGTGCTATAGATGACCCATCTTGCCGCAAGCTCGGCACTCCACTAGATCGCTTGGACACTGCGGTCTCTTGTGCCCCTCTTTTCCACACTGGTATCACCTGACCTATCCACCTGAAGAAATCATCTGGCTAGTACTGCCACCCTGAGAGAAGTCCATCTATATCTTCCTCTTGCATGTAGAAATAGTACTAGAAACTGGTGATGAACCGCCCTGGCCCACACCACTAGCTTCCCGAAGTTTCTTCTCTGTAATCAGCTCCTAGTTCACAATAGAATGTACTGAAGGCAACCTAAAAACTTTCACCACTGCTCAAATATCATATCGAATACCGTCCTCAAAGTTTCTAGCTCTCAGCGTCCCATCACCCACCAGAATGGGTGCAGAACGCGGAAGCTCGGTGAAACGAGCAGAATAATCCATCACTGACATAGCGCCCTTCTGAAGATTCATGAACTCTAAAGCCCAATATACCCTCAGTGTCTCTGGAAAGAAGAAGTCATAGAAGACTACCTAAAAATCTTCCCACACCATGTTCTTGTGATGTTCTGACTGGGTGGTAAAATTCCCACCACCTCTTGGTGGAATCACGCAGCATATATATCGCGATCTTGACCCCCCACCTTGGAGGGATCTCAAGATGCTCGAAAATAGTCTGCATCGACCCCATCCAAGACTTCATAGCCTGTGGTCCGTCATCCCCTAAAAACGTAGGCGGATTCTGCAGCTGGAAGATACGAGTCAGCTCAGCCATAGATGTGGCAGCCGGCGGTGCTCCCTGAAAGGTATGCATGAACTGCATAAAGCCTTCACGGAACTGCGCCTCTGCGCCTGTATCTGGTATAAAGGCTGGCACCGCATCTGGATCTGTTGGAGGATCCACTAGTAGCCCATGGCCCATCATCTCTGGAGTATAATTGTCGCTACTCTCTTGGAGAACAATGCGTGGTCGTCTCGGTGGCATGACACTACAAAGTCAAACACACACCTTAGATCCACATTTATCACAGACTAAAACCGAAGGAACCGAAAAGGGAACAGGAGGAAGAAGGCATTCAAAATTTGAAAAACAAGACTACACGCCATGTATAATGACTACACGGTGTGTACTTGGCTTCTCTTCCCCTGCCCAGATCCTTCTACACGGATCCCGTTGAACAAAACTACATGGCGTGAATATAATCTACAGGGCATGTATGGTGAAATTTTCCAACTTCCCATGTCGTTTGTGACACGGCCGACTACTCCTCTTGCTACAACACGGCGTGTTACACCCGCACACGGCGTGTACACCATCCCGTTTCCCTGCCACATGGCTAAGTCCACACGGTCTGTCCTCATACAAGACTACACGGCGTGTCCCACGGGAACACGGCGTGTACTGGACGAGCTCCATCAACCCGTGTTGTTAGTTACACGGCCGGATTCATGGCTAAAAATACACGGCGTGTTCCAAATACACATGGCATGTACACGAAAGGATTACACCGACCCATGTTATTAGTTACACGGCCGGATCCCATGTCAGACTACACGGCGTGTTCCACAGTAGACACAGCGTGTATATCTTAAGGTCTCCTTCGTCCGTGTTGTTAGTTACATGGTGGACTCCTGGTCAACACTACACGGCGTGTACATCTGGTACACGGTATGTTCACCCCAAGAATTTTCCCTCCCCGTGTCCCCTCCCACATGGTTTATGACACGGGAAGAGACTACACGACGTGTACATAGGGTACATGGCATGTACTCAAAATGTTTTCTTTTCCTCCCGAACAAAAGAACATACATGGTGTGTTCAATGAACTACACGGCGTGTATACTGGGTTTTCCGGACAGTATGCCTCAAAAACTTACCTAGAACCCATAAAATACTGAAAAAAACACCTAAGTGCCAAATTCTGATCTGTGAGGGCCCATACTCCCCGCGAATCAATGTTTGGAATCTTATCAGTGTTATAATAAAATAAACAGTCAATGATCCACCAAATTCTGGTAAATGGGGGCCCATACTCCCCAAAAACCAAATTTTGGCATTCATTCTCATAACCGTCTCACACAAAAATACCCTATCACATAGTAGGTATTTATCAAGCAGCTATCACAACAGCATGATTCTCTAGCACAACAACTATAACAACAACATGCAATTTCTAATGTACCTACATGGTATGGAACTATGCATGGCATGTGATTTCTAGAATGTGCCTAAATGATGCATGAGATAGCATACCCTCATCTCATAGGGTTGCAATGAAATAGAACCCATGGATAAAATATAAACAGCACAATCCGAAGTGCGTCACCCAACGGTGAAAATAAAATCAACAGTAAAATTTGCAAAATCAATAAAATTACAATACGAGGTAAATTGGTTATTCCCAATACATGAGTTAGCTACTCCTGGGCACAGCTTATTACCAACTACCATTTCTGTCCTATCCCTGACTAAGGGTCCAAATAGTAAGTCAAATAAAAGAACCCCTTTGATACCACTTTGTAATGTCCCAGTTCTGGGTGTCACTCAACAGGTGCCCCGAACCCGGTTCGCCACATGACCTCAAGCGCATTTCCCCAAATTCCAGAGGCTGCCGACTAGCAGTGAGGGTCCAGGTCTGATAGTGGGGAAACTATGCCCTCATTTATCAAAGTGTAGCACATCAGAATTAAATGAAAATCATACAATAATAGAGGAAGCAACAAACCATACACATTGTACATAAGAAACTGTAGTAAAGATAACCGACCAGTTATATAGATATGATGCAACATGTCTCAAGTTCTATGAAAATAGCCAGAACATGTTACATAATAGTACAATCTAATACAGTGTATAATAAGAAAAACAAAATAGCCGATAGCATCGCGAGCCTATGCCCGGTCCCATGATTCCCTACTCCTCAGCAGAAATCAAGTACCTGTATAGGGACCCTTTCCCTTATCCACACCTGTAGAAACATAATCTGTTTGGGCCGAAAAGCATGACCCAAACAGGATGTGAGAAATAATCCTAGTAGGCACCCCCAAAAGGCTCGTGTCCAACTGTGTGAAAACATGCAACAACAATGTGCATGAATAAATGCAATAAAATAAGAAGTACTCAAAAGTAACTAACTTTACCACTTATATTTTCATTTTATTATTCATTTAATAGTTCATTATAAGGAAAACCACCATAGTTAATTTTATATGTAAATAGTCAGTGTCCTCAGACATGCAAACCCTTTCCCTCAGGTAATCAGAATCTTGCCCTCAGGCATAACAGATATTTCCCTCAGGCATAAAAAGTGTCTCCCTTAGGCATAGAGTCTATTGCCCATAGGCACAGAAGAAGTTTCCCATGGGCCGAAATAACTACGGCCCTCAGGCTAAAGGAAACAATGCCCTTAAGATAAAAAATTAACTGGGCCATGCCCAATGTATAATAAGAAATTCACATACAATTCCTCTCATGGAAAAATTAATACGCAAATAAACAGGGCATACCCTTGGGTAACCTGGCCAAATGGATAAACAGAGGAACACACCCTCGGGGTGGTCCTGAATCCAGGAAACGATCCCAAACAATAGTTTATTATCACATTCAACTACCTATAAAATTCAAGGTATTTAAAATAGCCACAGCCTCAGCCTCACGACACCCCAACATGGGTTCGTGGCTCAACGGTACACAAAACGCATAGTAGTTAAAAAATTAAACACTAAGCCACCTACATTTAACACCCACGAACGGCATACGCGAACGACGATCCTCGATTCGTCCTAGAACGACGTAGATCTGAGGTTAAAGAAAAACTTGTTCAAACTTAAATAACTTCCCTACGGGAAATAATTGTTAAGAACTACTCTAGAAGATGGGAGAACTCGCCCTTGCGGTTCCAGGGAGATCGACGGTGCAGAAAACGGATTCCCGACGTGCGCTCGACGGATCTCCAAAGCTCCAGCCTCCCTCTTATGCTCCTTCTTTCCATTCTAAGCCTTCCCTGTGAACAGGGGAGGCTACTACCCATTTTAAGTGGAAAAAAACAAAGTACACGGCATGTACTTTAGATTAAACGGCGTGTACTCCCTTTATTTAACTGTTCAATTGGCGGCACCGCCAAACTGTTCATCTGCTGACATGAGTATACAGCTTTTATTCCTGACTACACGACATGTACTGTCGCCCAGCTAGCGGCTACTTCCACCGCCTTACTATTTCTTCTGCCAACTGACTATATGGCGTGTAAAATACCACTACATGGTGTGTATTCAGTTTTCACACCTTTCGTCGCTGACATGGCTACCCACCCTGTGTACTCATCCTATACGGCCAAAATTACACGGTGTGTACTACCAAAATTTAGGAATTTTCCCCGTTTTCCTTATTTTCTCAAAAACACTTAAGGAAAAGAGAAAAGAAGAAACACATACCTCAAGAATAAGAATCGGGTTCTTACACCCACCATTAATTAACCACAAAAAGGAAAGGGGTGGTTAATGCTTGGGTGGTCCCCTCATTAAAAAGGGAGGTTTCATCCTCCTCAATTAAGAGGGGGGTTTAAACCTAGAGGCTCTCCCTTATAAATGAGGGGGAGTCAAGGAGTTATGATTCCCCTCCCATTAATGGGAGGCCTCGTGTGGTTTACACCACTATTAACCTCATATGGGAGGTTGGATCTCAGTGGTCCCCACCACCAACTCTCAAGTGGAGCTTCTAACCACTTTATCCTCACGGCATGGGTTTAACAAAATAAAATAAATTGTTCACTTATTTTATTTTTATTAACCCATGTAAAACCCCAATACCTAACTTTCATACCTGATCATCTGTCGTCGAGGTGAAAGTCTTCTTAAGCAAAAACACACGCTGCGAGTTCAACGGTGCCCTCAGATTTCAATTCTGAGCACCGGTTTAAAAGATAGAAAAACACGCTCGTTCGTCCACTGAACGTACCCGAGCTAAACTTCATAAATTGATTCCGGACACACCGGGCCTCTGAATCAAGTGTCGTCAGAAGCCACAGACTCATAAAATTCCAATGAAATTAAGAAAAAAATTTCCTTGACATTTCCGTGTATTTACATATTTATTCGACAATAAATATTAATTTTAATTCCAAAAGATTTATATTAATCATGGAAATTTATTTTTAATTTTTAGTGAAGTAATAATTATAATAAATTATTACCCAAATTTGATGCATTAATTATTTTATATATTAAAAAATCAGATAAACTATATTAAAACTATTAAAATAAATATAATTTGAGATGCTTAATGTTATAAAATAATTTTATAAATTAAATTTACATTTTAGAAATTGAATAAATTTATTTTTTCTAATTATAATAGTTATCTTTTTTTTAAAGTCATACTAATGAATAGTGTCAAATTGGCAATAAAAATATTTTAAAAAAATAATATTTAATTTAATGATATAAATTTAATTAAAATCTAAAATTCATCCAACTGATTGAGATGATGTTTAAAATTTCATCCATGATTCATTTCTGGGTCTTTTGTAATTTTATAGTAAATATATTAACCCTTAATGTGTAAAATTCTATGTTGTCATGGTAAGAATTAAAGGTATTAAATAATGGTTAAAACCATAAGATAACAGTAAACATTGAGTAAAATATAATCTCATTTTTAATGAATTAATTTATTTTGACCATTATCTTAAAAATTATTATTTTTTAATCCATTTTAAAACAAAAATTATTTTAAATTTATTTAATATTTTGAGAAATTCTAAGAGTTATCTCTCATCTCTTATAAAAGAGAACCTATTATTTTCTTTTAATCACACTTAAAACCCTATTAGGTTCATTAAATATCTATCCTAATACCTTTATAAAATTACTCCTCCTATTAAAGATTTAATATTTTATGTATAACACTAACTTTAGAGGTGTAAAGGTGTTAATTAAAGGAGGTTTTACAAAGAAGGGGTATTGTGTTTAATCAAATGTTTCTATTTTATTTATTCTTAAATATCTTAAAATATTTATAAAACAAAGTAAAATATAAAACCTTGGTATCTTAAAAATATTTGGATTTTATTATTTCATTTTTGTTTCTTATATTTATCTCCACCTTCATCAAATTAGAAAAGAATTCATTGTCTGTGTGTATGGCAGACTACCACCTCACAGCCCGATGTAATTCATTTTCCATCACTATCTCCTCAGACTTATTATAATGATGGAATTAATGTTTTTATAATTAATTAATGAAATATTTATCATTATTAAAAATAATATATCATTTAATCTCTTAACATTTCATTCATAGAAAAATGAAAAGGATGTTCATCTATACGTGTGAATTATCACCTCCACTAAATGATGTGATTCATTTTTCATCACCGCATCCCATTGATGATATATATAAGTATATTTAAATAAATTAAATGAAATATAATATTTTTTGATCATTTTATAAATAAAAAATGATACTTACCATCTTTTCATAATAATCATTGCAAAATGAAGATGTTACTCATTCGTATGTATGGCCTACCATCTCCATTATTATAACGTAGCTCATTTATCAGATTCATTTTTAATGGAAGTATTTAAAAGTGTAATTGATTTATAAAACTGATATTTATTTCATTAATAGTATTCTAGAGGTGATAGACTAATGACAACTTTGACTATATACATAATACCAAAGTAATTTTGGACTTAGGTACCGAATAGCGACAAAATATATGATGTAAACTTAAATGATTATGTAATTTTAAATAACATATAAATGAGTAATATAAAATAAAAAAAATTATCATTTTATAATGTAATTATAAATAAAACAATGATTATCATTCTAGAAGATAAATAATGTAGGTGATGAGTATGAGTCAAGTTTAGGGACTCTTTAACATAGAAACCTTATTTAAAATGTATTAAATATTTATTATTCTAAATATTTAACATTCAATTCCATGTTTTCAAAATAGTTTTTATGAATGTATTTATATGTACATTAATTCTTCAAAATGGTAATTTTTTAATTTATCTACAATATTTTCAAAAATGGGATTTTTTCAGCTTTTATGTATGTCACTCTTTAACTAAGACATCATTTTAAATGTTTTAAATATTTATTTTCTAAATATTTCTATTTATTGTTCATGTTTTTAAAAAATAACGAATTTATTTTTATGGACATAAATATTTTAAAAAATGTATTTTTTAATTTCTCTTAAATTTTTGAAAAAATTATACTTTTAATTGTTTTAGGTCAGATCCTTTCTTTTAAAAAATTTCTTCTAGAGTTTCACTTTAATATCTATTTATATAAGTCAAAATAATTTATTTATCATATATATAATGAAATTATTTTTAAACTTTCATAAACCTTTAATTATTTAATGTTTTCTTTATAATATTTCATATTTCTTTTCAAAAAGTGTTCATTATTATGTGTGCAATTTTTGTAGTTTAAAAGTAATATTTATAGTAAAAGGTAATTTTGATATCTAAAAGTGTTTTTAAAAATTAGTTTCAATATTTATTCAAGGTTTTTATTAATTATTTGTTCCTTTGACATTATTCATGATGAGTTAAACCAGATAGCATCAGGTGATCCTGTTATATCTTATACGAAGTGTTAAGCCACATTTTAGCTCACAGGTGATCCCGAAATAACTAATATGAAGGGTTGATACCCATTATAGCTCATGAAAAATAGATTTTATCGACATGTCTTATAAAAATGGTGAACCCCATTATAGCTCCCCATTGCATTTGGGTACTTTTGAGATGGAATTTGACCAAATGTTTATTCCATTTGTAAGGTTTCTATAATAGTTTTGTGATGATGATGTCCTAAGGCACCTAAATGACATTTATATTTTTTCAAATGAGATTCATATAAATCATATGGTTTTAAAATTGTAATATAATGATCTTTTTTAAAAATAAAATGATTTATTTTCTAGGTAAAAATGAATATTTTCAATGAAATTTTTTTATGGGTTTTTACTGGACTAACAGTTTATTTTATGTCCCATAAATAGATTTTTGTTATCATCCAAGGTTGGAAATGTTTTCCAGGAATTTTTAATGAATATTAAGGAAAAATATGAAGTTATATAAAATTTTTTAATATATTTCATGAAAATAAAACATGTTTTATTTATTAAAAATTGAATCCTTTTGTGGGAAAATGAATATTGAGTATAAGTGTCCACTTGTAATGTATGGGTTCCCTATGTAATATTTGGTCCTAATTACCAAAAACTCTAAAACTAAATGATATTTGGGAAAGAAATAAAGTCAATTATATTCTTAAGTTACTAGAATCTGAGATGTATAAGCTCGTTACCTTACATAAAGTTTTTATCAGTATAGTATTTTATTTTTTAACTGTAAACTTATAAAGTTTAAACTTTTCAACCCTAGACTCTTAGCCACCATATACATTTTGAATATCATTCTAGGATACCGAAACATATTTTTATTTGGAAATAAGTTTTCATTCCTTTTAATAGTAATATTTAAAAAATAAACTATTGTTTCTATATCATATATGATAAAATATTTGTTTCGATCAATTATTCTATAAAAGAAAGAAATAGATTAAAATATGCCATTGATTAGTTGTGGTAATATATTCCATCATATTTTAATAATTATATGATACATATTTCTCTTTAACAGCTTTTAAAATATTTTATTGAATCTGATGAATCATAAAATATGTGTATTGAATTTATGAACTTGTATTGATCATAAAAAATAATTAATAAAAAACTACTCTTAATAGATAAGATAATTGAGATAACTATACATGTTTTTTAGTAGATCTATCTGAATAATATAAACTATTTTACATTTAAATATTTGATGTAACAACTATATCCTACATCACTTAAATAAACAATAGAACTCTATCAATTCTTCCTTTTATTTCGAACTCTTTTATATTTAAAAAAATTATAATTTATATATTTGGTATCACATTCCATTTAAAAATGAAGAATCAATTTCTATAAAATTAACACCTATCATGTATATTCCAGGATTTTTCACAAACTCCTTCTGGTATCTTTAGTAATTCAATCCTATGGAATCGTTATTCATTCTTCATGATTTTACCTTTAAGTTAAAATGAACTTGATTGGATAATCAATGAAATATTTTTTGACTCATCAAAAAAAATTCTTCTTATATTTTGGAATTTTTCCACTTTTATTATCAATATAGTATAGAAAATATGGCACTGCACACCCAGTTCAACAATAATCAGGACCTTTAAGAATATCTGGTGAAACCAATCTCAAAATCATTCATGTTTTTGGAACAATAACAAGAATTACCATATAAATAATTCTTTATAATTCACAACCTATTATGGAAACTTCAGTATCTCAACGTCATTAGCATACTCAATCATGTTGGATTTCATTGACACACCTAGTCATATGGAGTATACGAGACTAAAATTCCATCATCCATTTTGCATCGAATTCCCTTAAAACCCTAAGTGGATCATTATTTACTTATCCTAAATATATAGATTCTCATATTGAAAATCATCAAAATTTGGTTAATCAAGAAGAGTTATCTATACCACATAGTACATCTACTTAACAAATTTTCATAAGTTAACAATTTAAAAAGTTAATTACATTAATCCACTCTATTCAACGATTGATTTTAATGATAATTTTGATGATTATAATTTCATTATACATAAAAAAATATATTATCATATAATTACAATGTGTTATTAAAATTTAATTAGAACATTTATAAAATGATATCCCACTAAAATAGTGACCCATTCTAAATTCACCATCCCATTAATTTTCCAATTTCTATATTTCACTATGAAAATTTCTTCTTTTTATCATGAACATCACTGGTTAGTAATTTAGGTAGTATATTACCACAATCATATCATATAAGACTCTTGGATAGCTAATAGAACAATATTGTTTCCAATATACCATATAGAAAAACATAGTTATATTCTTCTAGTATCTTAACCCTTAGTTTTTTCTAGATAATTGTAACCTAAAGAAAATACCATGAACGGGAAATATAATTTGTTATGAAACATCCCATTCTATCTTAATTTACAAATGAAAATCCATGGGAACCCATTTTTTGCATGAAACTACCTAGTTGGATGATTATGGTCATTACAAGTTCTAATTTGGAAGAAATCTAATTGTTATCATTTAGAAGGTGATTTAATCCCACCTTTGTATCTCATATCACTCCCCTTATTTATGATTTATTAAAAAATATTTTTTTGAATCTTATTCCTTATAAAAATTAATATTTCCAAACCATTCTGATGTGTTACTCATAAAAAAACTCACAATTTATATGAATCACCACAAAATAGAAGGCAAATATATTTAAACCTATCAAAATTCATCATATGGATGAGGTATTTGAAAATTTCAAGTAAATTTTTATAATTATATGTGATTGATAATTTTTATATGATTAATCTTGGTTCCACATATATCTAACCCCCCACTTTTATAGTAAAATATATAAGACTCCAAGCTAGTGGTAAATCCAACCCAAAGTCTCTCTACCTAAGGACACATTACTCAATATAGATTATAATTCATTATAATACTAACACCTAATATGTGTAAAATATATTTAATAACTAACTACAAGATAATAAATTTAATTACAAGTTTAATTCAAGGTAAAAAACCAAATCTATTATCATACATATCATGTAACTTCTTATATGCATATATAATAATTTATAAAATAAAATTATCAGCTTTGAAAAAAAAGGAATAAATATCTTCACAGTATAAAAAAATTATATCCAATAATAATTAATGGAATAACTTTTAAAAAGAATAATATTTCACATATTTAAACATAAGAAAAAAATTTATGAACAATTCATAAATGAGAGATAATTATAAGATTTTTATAATTTTAGATAATCATTATGGAATGTCAATAATATTGATTATAAATAATTTAAATTAATTTCATGTTAATAAATTTTCATAGTATTAACTATATGGATTTTTTATCAAATATATGACACATTATGAATTATAAGCAATATATAATAAAATTGTGTATTATGAAAACATTTTACATAATTTAAATATAATGTACATTATATTTCTTAAAACTTGATCAAATCAATCAACACAAATATTTTATTATTATATAATGATATCCCAAATGAGGCCATTAACTTGCATAAAACTATTATGTATAATGATTAATACATAATCATAAAATATAAAAACATCATTTGTATTTTTTAATTTATAAACACTTTATAAATTAACCTTATTATTTATAAATAAATAAATTTACTGAATCATAATTTCATAAAAGTTGTTTTAATATTAATATTTAATATTTTAAAAATATTTGATAATAAATACTTCATAAATATTAATTTATAAACAATAAACACATTGTAATTAATTAATTTATAATACTTTTATAAAATTATAATTATAATAAAATACCTTTTATTCTTATTTATAAACAAAGTTTAAACAAAAAAAATAAATTCATAATTTGAAATAGATAAAAAATTATTCATCAATCATATTCTATAATTCATTGTGAATTATAGATTATAATTGATATCAGTGAACTAAGAGAGAAATTAGTCACATTATATTAAAGATAGCATTTTTGTTTCATATGAAATCTATATCATATTTAATGACGTGCATCGATATCATCTAACCAATCCAATTATCTATTTATTGGACTCATAGCATAATTAAAGTCTTAGAGTAATGTTTTCCAATTGCATATGTTATGACATGTACAAAATTGAATGATTTGTACTAAAATTTATTTAATGATTGGGATTAAGATATGAAATCTAATATCCAAAAACAATATTCCATTTTAGAATTCATGAATTTAATTTCTTGATAATATTTGATACTACTACTGGTATTTATAAGGATCTAAAACACTAATTAGAGGTATCAGAAGTGATTGGGGAACTCAAACAGATATATTCATACCAGAATTAATCAAAACGTGCATATAATAAAAATGATCGACAAAAAATAATAGTTCATGTACCTTACATCAATGAATTTATAAATTTTTATTCCTTTTTTATGTTTTATTTTTATCACCAAGGTACAATTTAAATATTATTCCCTTCATGTTGTATCCATGTGTTGCTTAATCACTCATTGTGTGATTGTGGTCCATTGCCCTCCTTGACATGATTGCTCCGCATAATGTAAAGGATCTAGTTTAAGAGATAATCAATATATGGAGTTTTATACAACTCATAAAATGATAAACAACCCACCATCTCATGGTTGTGAGCTTTATAAATCCCCCAATGATACTCCTTCGGTTATCTTGTAGCTACTCATGTATTGTAAAGCATGAGTACATTCCATGGCCTAGAATGCATGAAATATTTTAATGAATTCTTTTGTTACATAATTTATAATAGATTCTACTGATCCCTAATAATTGATGATTAATTTCAACATTAACTCATACAATTAAATTTACACATCTATTATGTTAAATATAATTGCATCACATGTGAAGCATTATGAAGTTGTAAGTCATATAATACAACTAGCTTGCGTAGTGGCATACAACATAATCCAATCATCGATTATGATTGAAATAAATAGTACCATTAAATATTATTTAATTATGTATGATATCCTCATTATCATATAATATAATATAGTCTATTGAATCACATTAAAAGGCTTTAGGGTATACTGTATCCTTCAGTGATATTAATAGAAACCCTGGATACAACCAAATTTTAATTTCATTGAAAGTATAAAGTAAAGAGTTATTTTCCAAACCTTATAAACCATTCACATACCAAAACATGTAATTTATTGTTTTTAATATAACCATAACCTTTTAGTGGTTCATGAGGATCATATCTATGATATCTTAAGAAATTTATAATTATACTTTTGGATCAATTCTATTAGTATGGAAGATATATTGATCTATTTCTCAAAAATACTATCATGTTTTTAGAATAGCTTAAAGAGACATTACAAGTGATTAATTGGGTAGCCTACCATTTAATGGAGATAGATTTTAATTTCATTGGACTTATATGTCATAGAATTTAATTCAATTTTATTATCAAAAAATCAATGTAGTATGATAATTTTGAAATCCCATTTTGAGGAGTGATATACATAGATTTATGGGACATTATGATATTTTTAGACGTATACCAAATATTTATAAAAATTTACTCACCCATTTATCGATAAAATAAGTTACATTTTATTCCAATGATAATTGTAAAAAAATTATTTAATACTTTAAGGGGAGTTTAATGACTAAACCAATCATTATTTCAATAAATGTAGAGGAACTATATGATGTTATGAGTGATGGGATCTATTATTTCATAGGATTCATACCTAGTCAAAGAGTTAATATACACTTCCTAAATAATTAGTATACATGTCAATCTAGTATGGAATAATAATTAAATTATGTCACCATGGAAAATAAATTTCTTTTTGTTTCCTATTCTTTTGATAATTTTTTACAATAAAATTTTCATTTAATGTTTATAGACAATAATGATCATTGAAACTAAAAAAATTTTAGGAATAAAGATAATAATCCATGACTGATTTAGTGGATATTATCTCTTAAGGAGTTTTACATTGTGAACAATGATAAGAAGGGTTCATAGAGCATTATAATTGGACATATTTTTTCTTTGTTAAATCTAATTTAAAAATATAAAAAATCACAAAAAAATGTTTTATGCTTCAAAACTAAAATCATAAATACATTACATTACACACACACATATATATATAAGTATACATAAATATATAAATTTAAATATATACACACACATATATAAAAAATTATTTAAAACAAAAAAAAATATGTGTGTGTGCATAAATATATAAATTGATATGTGAATGTATTTACACACACACACACACAAATATATATATACATATATATATATATATATATATATATATCATGGATATTATATCACGATTTGTAAAGGGTGATTGGTATGAGATATAAATGAGGAAAGTTCAAAAAAATAAAGGATAGTTTGTTAAAACATGAAGAAAAATCTAAAAAAATATAGGGATATACAACAAGAAAAATAAAATTAGATATATATACTCAATTCATATATATAGTTCATATAGATAAAAATAAAAATAAAAAATTTAACAAAATACATCATGATTAGATGAGATATCATTAAAATACATGTTTTGAGTTAAATACCACCAATTTTGGAAGTGGAATCATTCACAAAATGATATGATGGGGTAAGGTGGAGAGTTGATTCTAAAAGAGGCTCAGATGACAGGTTTGATGGGAAACAAAATTAAGGTTTTTTTAAATAATAGTAATGGTGTTGTCATCAATTACTAAAAAGTACTGATAAAAGAGACTTTTATGAATATAAAAATTATTAGTACTTATAATTTAATATATTGTCAGTTCTACAATTTTCACTTATAAATTTAGATCTTTATTAGTGATAGATTTTGCACTGATAATTTAAGTTTTAATTTTAAAAATCATTTGAAATTGAGAATTATTCTTATGAAACTTTGGTTTAATCTCACATAGAGATCTTTATCAACAGTAAATTTAGTGCAGATATAGGTAAATTTACAATCCTTAAAATTAACACCAATAAAGATCACTTTTTTAGACTAAATTAAAGCTTCATAAGAATAACACAAAATTTTTTAGGTTGTATAATATATGTCTGGGAATTATCAATGCTAAATTTAGTGATAATATAGGTAAATATGTTTTATAATATATTGTTAACCATATAAATATATAAATAAATTTTAAATTTTAAATTTTTCATTCAATTAAAAAATATTTAAAATAAATTAATAATTATTTGTATATATATGTATATATATAATTAAAAATAACTTCAAATGGTATTTAAACATTTTTAAAAATATTCATAAACTTTTATTAGTTCTATAAATGAATAAATATTCAATACTATGAAATTGTATACATATATTTAAAAATATTAATAATTTTTTTCAATTTATAGATTATTTTTAACATATTATGATAGGTCGAGAGGGTGGCCCAGTCGTAGATAGATATGGGAGAGGCAAGCATGGGCCTACATGCCATTTTTTGGGACTACTGGCCACAGGTCCTATAGACTAGTGTGTTTGGCCTAATTTAGGGCCTATGGGCCATGGACCATGGGCCTTTGGGCCTTTGGGCCTTTGGTCCTTTGGACCCATATATGATAAAATTGTGCCTTAGGCCTATGGTCCATTTAAATGGGTTTCTCCCTACCCAAAAATAAAGTTGTTCATTGTGTAATATTAAAACAGGATTTGACCACAACTTTTAAAAAAAATACTCAATTTACTATCAATAATATTTAAAATTAAAATCAAATTTTATTATTATAATATATATATATAATCTAATAATATAATATTTTTGATCAACTACATGAAAAATATAAATTGATAATTTTTTCAAAAAAAAATTATTTATAAATATAAAAAATTAAAATTCTTAATTTTAATAATTATATTTATATAGATTTACAATTTCTAATATATAGATATTTTATTATTATTAATTAATTATATAGATATATATATTGCACTAATTATGTATAAAAATATAATTAAATGTTAACTACATATAAAAATTATTAATTATAATTAAATATAAGATTTTTTAAATACATTAGTAAATATTTTTTAAAATATATCACTAACAACAAAAATGTATAATTATATTCAAAAAATATTTATACCTACAAAAAGATAAATAAAAAAGATAAAGAATAATATAAGAAAAATTATAATGTATATATTTCTTTTAAATTAGATAAGAAACATTAATATTTAATAATTATATCTCAAAGTGACTAATTTTATTTAATAAATATTATTAAATTTATAATTTTGTAATATTTTTTATTATAAATTTATATATATATATATATATTAAAAATTAAATTTAAATACAAAATATTTATCATAGATTACTTGTGATATATATTTATACAAAAATTATATTTATATATATATATAATATTAATAATAAATGTATTTAATTTTTTTTGTTAAGATATTGGTCGAAGTAGATCTCTTGTGGGGATCTCAAAGTGCTTTAGGAGAAAAGGTTTGAAGATTCCATGGAATTCCCACAAGACATTGAAATTGAACTTCTAGCAGGTGGAAATCTCACCAACCCAACTCTAAAGGTGGGTTATTCAAGAGAGGTGAAGGTTATCTCCACTTATTCCTTGAAAGAAACTGTGAGTACAAATAGTAGTAATCAAAGTCATTTTTCCTCTCTCAAAGATGGGGTCTCAGACAGTATAATAATAAGGCGCTTAACAGCACATATTCTTTCCAATCAGGAAGAAATTGCTGACAGAATGAAGAATTATAATTTTTCTATCATCGTTCTGGTTGTCTTTCCATCAGTTACATCCATCCAAATATAAATTTTTGTTATGAAACTTTAAGTAAAAGTGTGAAACCATAGTTCCCAAAACATAGAGACCACTATGTGGTGAAAGAACTCACAAAATAATTAAACACAAGACTAAGATTATTATAATTAGACACTATATATAATTCCCATTGCAGAGTAATAGCCTAGGTGTCTAGATCCTTTATGATAAGCTCTTCAAGGTGGGTAACCATTTTATCCATTTTCTAAATGAATTCCACATAATAGATTTTACATTGGTTAAAGACTCAATCTAGGATTTGGTCTTGTTTTTCTAACCACACCTCTTTCTCCTCCTAGGCATCAAATCACAACCTTCAATCATATATTCTTTCAACCATCTCTTTTAAAGCATTGACCCGAAAAGCTTTTTCAATCATTTCTTCATTATAATGGAGGATAAGTTTCAAACACTCCCCTTTTTCTTCTTCAGCTATTCTTGTTTTCCATCTTTGTTCTCCACTTTCCTCATTCTGTAAGTCTTTTCTTTCCATGTTTCAAAACCATGGATAGTGGATAATATTTTTTCCCTTCTTGTGAAAGCTTTGGCCATTATATATTTGGTAATCATCCCAATAATATGAGGATATATTCATATCCACTTCCCATCTTAGGGTACAAAAATGAAAGAATGGGGTTTGGATCGATTCCTCTAAGACCTGTTATGGTTTTTATCCAATATTGGGAAGATTATTTTATTCCATTCTCCATTAGAAATGGAAAACTGCAAGTCTAAATTCATGTATTAAGTTTAAATTAGATCCTCTAGAATCCAAATTTCTTGTAAAATGTCACTTCAGCGATTTTTTTACCCATAAATATGGGCAATGCTACTGAGGAGACTCGACTTTGATACTTTTCACGGATCATTTTTTAGGTATATAATTCTTATACACTTAATGTAAAAGTTTTTCTTTTGACTCAGAGTGATGATATTGATCTCAAAATAATGTATGAGAAGCTTCTTGATTTTTTTGATGGATATAAGATGAATGGGAACTTGAAGGAGAAGTTTCAAAGGGATATGAGTTGTTATGTATGTTATTAAAAATTGAATAGAATTTTAATTTGTACAAAAAAAGGTCAACGAGGAAATCATGATGGAGCATGGTGTAATAAAAAATCTGGAGACAAGGTATCCACTATTTCTAATCATGTTGGTCCTTCTGATAACCTTGGTACTTTATTCTCTACTGAATTATCACATAAAGGAGTAGGAATACATAATGAATCGGGTGTAAGAGATGAATATTTGGGCACCATCATGGAATTGATTTTTCAAGGGGTCCCCAATCATTGTTCTCCTCATTATGAGGGTGTTGAAATTTAGAATCTTGGTGGAGAATTGCACCGTGTTGGATAGAATGCTCATGTGGCTGTTTTTTGTGTAGTTGTAGTGGTTATTCCTATAAATCATGATATTTTGGGTCATGTTTTCATAGTATATTCAGTGGAAACTGATTTTTTAATTCAACTTCCATAGGAAGTTTTCTTAAAAAACTAGTTTTCAACAAAATATAGACTATTTTCAAGATTTTCAAAATACTATAAATTGTTTATAAATTTCCTCAAAGTGGGTATACATCTTGGATAATGAAAATGATAATGATAAAAAAGGTTCACTTCATTGTAGAATTATAGAGATCACCTCAAGGCTTCAACCATTGGTGGATATGCCTCCCTTAATTATGATATTAAAAATGGAAAGAAAAAGGTTATCAATAGCGATGGATTCACCCCTATTCATTTATAGAGAATTCCATAGGTGGACAATTCCAACCTATAAAGTAACATGACTATCATATCATCCTCCAAAGAATCGAATTTAAAGATAACTTTAGAGAAGGAAAGAACCAAGATAGATATTCTCATTATCTTTAATCAACATAGTTCACAGTCGGAGTTAGATATTGCTGATGATTATGAATATGGTTATGAAGTTGATTTATCATATTATGATCTTCAGTTCTATAATTTTTATTTCTGGATGACAGTTAGTCCCTTAGTTTGACCTTGTCCACTCCTATTTTTTACTTTTTCTTTCACCTTTAATAAAATTTCTTGAGCTTCTTTTTCTACCTAGACTTGTTTGGTATATAAATGAATATATATTTAATATTATGAAATTTTATTCTTATCTTTATAAATATTAATAACTACATTACAAATTAAAGATAAGTATTTTCATATTATATTATTTACTATTAAATATACTATCAATTTTATTTAAAATAATACTAATTTATTATTATTTTAATAGAAAATATAATAAATTCATATGAAAATATAGAATATTTTTTATCAACTACATGAAAAATATCAATGAATAAATGGTTTTTGAAATATATTATTCTTTATAAAACTATAAAATAAAAAGTAAATTTTTTAATAATTATATCTTAATAAATTTAAAATTTCTAATGTATTAATACATAATTATATTTTATTACAGATATATTTTTTCATCTTATAGAAAAATATAATTTATTTTTAATTGCATTTTAAATTATTAATTATAAATTAAATTATTATTATTTATATAAATTAATAAATATTTTTAAAAATATATACATTATTATATAAATATATAATTTTATTCATATATATTTATATATATACATATATAAAGTTTTTAAAATATCAATTATTAATTATAGATATATAAACATTAATTAATAATTATAGTATTATAATAATGTCTATTAAAATTTAACTATAAAATTTCTAAAATTCAAAAAGGAAGATCATTTTATAAATTCATTTAAATATTTAAATTTTCATTTTTTTTTTAATTAAATATTTACATATAAGATTGTCTTCACTCACATATAAATATTTGTGTGTGTTCATGTGTGTGCCTAAAGAACCTAATGAGATATGTGTGTGTCTGTGTGTAATAGGTGAACCAAACACATATGTATGTTTATCCAACAATATATAATACATATAATATTAATTTTAATTTAATTTTTATATATAATGAACTGAAATTAATTACTATTTATATATATATATAATATATATATACATAATGGAATAACTAATATAAAAAATTATTAGAAGTATCAAATGGTCGAAGCCACTTTATTTCAAAATAATAATTATACATACAATTAAAGGATGGGGCCCAACAAGGAAAACATGACCAAATTCCAAAAAAAATTATAAACAGTCTCAAACAAGATTCCAAGTCCCAAACTCTTTAAAAATCATCCTAAGAATGTAAAATCATGTTTTTTTGGGTTGTGACTACCTTGAACATGTAGATGTCATCCTCATCTCTAATTATTATATGTTTTTAAGGAGGCTGAGTAACCCTAGCCTTATCCTCTTTAAAGGTTGTTGCATTGGACAAACACTCTAAAACCTAGTTTTCATCTTATTCACTCATATATTGGACATCCTCACTATTATTAGTTAATATGTAAAAGGAGTTAGAAGTAAAAAATTTATCTGTTGACACTTGAGAAGGGAAAAAATAACCTCTTATTTTTCTAAAACTGTTGGGGAAAGGTCTTTTACCATCTTTGCAGTAACCAGTGTGTCTTTGGTAGAGAACATTTTATATATATATAATCTAATAGAGGTTATTATCCCTTGAAATATATTGTAGTATTCTATATATTTTGGATTCATAGATGAATCGTCTTCAATATTTTCTTTCTTTTTTGATTAAGTATGGTTGCCGAGAGCTTCTCTTAGATCAATGAATTTAGTAAAACCTAATTCTTGAAAAAATATTCGTTCTTAACATGGTGATGTTGATTAGAATCCCTATGAACACTTGATGGAACTTCAATAAAATCATTAGTAGCAACTCAACCCATATAACCTACTCCATAATATTAATAGTAACTCTCTGTACTTTTCCTTTAATTGATCCCTTAAATGGAAATATAATTGAGGAATAAACCAATATTTTCTTCTTATAATTATTATGGTTTACTAAAAGAAAATTTCTTTTCCAATTTTAGTCATCAATAATCTTTTTTTTGTGGAGTCTACACATCATATCTTTATCCCACCACCTAGGCTTCAATGATCCTTATAATACAACCATTTTCTATTATCCTCATTATCATTCAAATAACCTTAAATAATATTATATATTAAAATATAATTAAACTAACCCTAATTTTATTAATTCTAGTCCTTCCCCTCTTTTATAATATCCAAGCTTAGACCCTTCTCATTAGGTATAACAAGTCAATTTCACCTAGCACATTGTTATCGCACCTACATAGCGTCCTACATAAAATACCCTATTAGAATCTCATTCCCATCAACCTATGATAGAGTGATCAATTATCAAAATATGTATAATGATTTTTTTTGTAACATAGAGTATTTCCCCACATTATTTGGTTTTCCCTTATGTTACTTTTGAAAATAATCCATTCCATACCCCTATAACGAACAGTGATAGAAAATAAAGTCCTTATAAAACATATTAATGGAAATATCAATTAATTATATTATACAAAAAAGTTTTATAATGTGATCATATTGAGTATTTAGATATATATCATCTTTTATATTTTATAAATCATCCATAATAATTAAGGTAGAAGCAATATAAAATTCAACAATAAAACTCAGGAAGAATCCAAATTGGGCCACTTCAGTGGCCCAATCTATTTTGGAAGGAAGCCCTATTACATAAGTGACATCATTAAGTATGATGGATTATTATGAAATCTAGTTAAAAATAGTTATATTCACCCAAATATGAACATCATTTTTTTATATATTTATGGGTTTGAAGTAGAAATATCACTCGTGGATGCAAAGAATTCCTGGTTTAAGAGAAACAAATCTGAATCCCTATACCCTGTACTTGAATTATTCATAAGAGAATATAATATGATAATAAGTTTGACCAAGAGGGAAATATTTCCATTTAGATAACCCATATATAGCATAGATCATATTTTATCTATAGTTTTCTCTATGATGGTAGTGTCTCCCTCACTGTCTTCAAAAAATAAAAAACATAAAATGATCCTAAATTGCATCTTCATTAGTACATTCATAGACAGTACAACCTATCCTAAAAATACTGTTATGTAATGAGTCCTTTAAAGAGTATAACAACTTTCTATCGGATCATGAAACATGTTGTGCCTCATCATGGGGCTCTGAGTCTTCAACATAATTCTTATTCTATGATGAATAAAATACATGGGAATCACACCATAAAGGAGATCCATTATCGAGGACATATCAGAAGAAAAATTTATGGTTGAATATAATATATCTATTTTAATATCTAAAGGTTGATCATTAACATGATCACCATAAAAATATCTTTTGATCCCTATAAATAGGAAAAATTATAACATTTTAGATTTTAAATTAATAATTCATTTAAACATTAAAGTTACAAATATTTCATTGAACCCAAAATATATAAATATTTTATCTCAAATAAATATATAAATATTTTATCAGTGGTATTACTAACACTAATAAAAGTTTCATCTATCGGCACAAAATTAAGTGTTCCAAAAATTGTTTTTTATCCATGCTTTCAAAAAGAATTGATAAAGTATAATGCCTTTTTTATATTCTTTTTTAGTAGTGTATATTTATTTCTTTATAAAATACACCTATAATAAATATATATAAAGAGTCATCAAACATGTTAAAAATTTTCAAATATTTGAAAAAATATTTTCAATGAATTAAATATAGACTGGTTATCATATGTTAGATAAAATAAAGATATATAAGGAAAAGGTATTATATAACAAAAAAAGTAGAATCAATAAATAAAAATCATACATGCCATTAGGAAAAACATGTAAATTATGAATTCTTTATAAAATGAATTAAATCATATAGGAATGTAGTCTAAATTTCTTCTTACCAAATTTTTTTAAGTGCCTTTAAAAACAAAACTAAATAATTTTATTTCATAGTAATATTGATAGAGGATCTAGAAATAATTGTGTTCTTATGGTTAGGTAATTGTAAAAACCATAAATATCAGTTAAAATCATAATGTTCGAATGAATTTTATTAAAAATAATTAACTATAGAAATACTTGTATTTTTACCTTCCACAAATTAGTTCACGTAATGCTTAAATTATTTCCCAGTATATGAAATTCATTTTATCGTATTAGTTATTTTTTGAAATGACATCATCTTTTCATATTTATCTCTTCCATTGGTAAAATTTGATAAGGCCTGTTTAATACATTCAAGCATAGCATTCAAATTTCCACCATTTGTTTAAACATCATTCATATTTTCACACACCTTTTCCCAAATTCTAGAAGTAGTATTATTTATTTTTGATTTCCTTCTTTAGTTTAGAAACATAAAAATGAACACTATTTTTCTGCTCAATATAATTTCATTTTTTTCATCATGAGTTTCAGGCACATATACTAGATATTGAAAATGTCATGTTTTAGTTTATAGAAATTTTTATTCAACTCGTTAACACAATGTTTATCATACTCATGGTTAATGAGAGAATTGTAATTTTTATCAAAATTAGAATCACAATACTCATTCACTATTTCCATCATGTTCATGTTTATAGGGTCTTTATTTTTTGTAGAATCATCACTTGAATATGATTAATTAGAATAAATCCATTCACCTGCTTCCCATTTATCCTTTTTTGTCACTTCTTATCTAATATTTTATTTTTTTGTCTTTGACATTCATATTTTTTATACATGTTCTTTATTCACTCGAAAAATAATATCATAATTGAAATACGAACTTGAGTTAATTTTCATTTCTTTCCTACTATAATTAATTTTGTCTCTTATTATCTATTTATTCTATTTTATTTCTTTGTAAACACCATTAATGATTTGAGTTATCTAATTTTTCCTAAAATTTGAGGTACATGAATCATTTTTATAAGAACTTTATAAAGTAATAATAGTATTTAAATAAATATGCCTCTCAAAACCATGATCCTCATTATCAAGGTTTCTAAATTTAATCTCATGTTATAAAATAGATCTATTAATCTCATCCATGGTATATTTAGTAGAATACATTCTTTCATAAATTACAATGTTCTTAAATTTCACTTTTGGGTAGTCATTTAAGATTACTCTTGATCATAACATCATTATTCATAGTCTATCCAAGTGAAGTCATGATTTTTATAGTCTTTATAAGTCATTCATACAACTCATTAATGCCTTCATTTATATCATCATGAACTATTGAAACTATTACTTGTACATGCATGCTTAATTTTTTTAATTCATTTATGAGTGTCTTGAAAAGTCCCTTAAATTTAAAAAGTACTTTTATATATAGATATATGACTATAAAAACGTATACAAAAAAATAACAATGATAATTCATAAACAGGTAATTAAAAAAGTATTTAAAAAAATAATTACCATTCAAAAAATCAAGATCATATTATAGAAACATATAAACTCGAAATATAATTTTCTAGTATTAAATAATAATATTTATAAAAAAATATTACAACCATATATTTATAACATACATAATTATGAACATTAAAATATAGTGGTCTTTGGTGATTTTAATGATCAATCGCTAACTAAGAACCCATATCTAAAAATATATCACTCACTTTTTCTTGTTAAGTACTAAGATTAAAGTGAGATAAAATATGTAAAATTCACCAAAATATGAGCCTATTATGATTCTAAATAAAGCTATGTGATAAGATAAAAACATAGAAAAAAGATCCTAAAATTATAAGATTTGATACCAATTAATTTGTCTTAAAATAGTGATAGAAAGAGATAAGAGGGTATTAAATTATCAATCTTAATTAAATACAGTAATTGAAAATTAATTTTGAATTCAGTGGATACAAGATATAAATAATTAAATCTTATATATTAGACAAGCCATTGTATGAATTGTAAGCAGTAAAGTAAATATGAAATACCAAAAGGTCTTTTATAGTAGTTTGGATAAAAATTATCCTACATTTACTCTTCATATACTCAAATCAAGAGTATTTATATCAAGTATATATAGCCTTTTATAATGGGTAAATACTTAACCCAAATATTTACAGGTGTAGTCTCAACATAGAATTTTTACAAGACAGCCCTAACCTATCGCTCTTTTATCTGGAGAGGAACAACCTTGTGAATATATTTTTTACATAGATAACTATAAAAAAAATTTATATTAATAATGGTATATCCATCATATGAGTATGTGTTTCAAATTTTCAGATCTTTAAACTAATATAGAGAATTTTATAAAAAAGAAACAATGAACCAGTGAAACTATAAAATGTAGTGGATGATGGTAGTTGCAATTTGACCTATCAAATTTGGCACTTTAATGTTGATTAAACATTTCAGCTTTAGAAAACCATCTAGTATTTATTAAATGTAGATTTTCTAGAAGATGAAAAAATGTAGTTTCATTATGTTTCTGCACATTCGTATTTTATAAATTAAAATGAATGTCTACTATAAAAGGATTCAAACATCATTTATAAAAAATCTAATGGATATTTTCCATCTAATGAATACTGGTGATCCCCCCTATTTAATTAATCTACACTCACTTGAAATATAACCCCTTAGATCTATAAGTAATTTTAAATTAAATCAATGGTTATAATTAACAAATAAAAACTACTCATTATATTATTTGAAATATCCTGCATCAATAAATAGTATAATCATTCCTTATGTATTGACATAGAATTATCATATTAACATAGTATCATATTTCTTTTTGATATTATAATCTATCCAATGTAATTTGAAAATATCTCTTGACTATGTGTACACCACTTTAGATAGTCCCACACACTTCATATTGATATTACATTCTTTTTATTTCTTAATATATGAAATCCATTAATATTAATTAAATTATTACATAGTGTAATTTTTCTTTATGGGAGAATATTATCCTCATAAAATAGTGTTCATCTAAAAGATTCACCAAAAACGGAAAAGAGAGTAGTCTTAGAAGATTCTCTCCCTCAATGAAGATGGCGCTTAGGGTTCCCATCTTCCATGGCTCTGCCACACTTACTAGGTTTTTATTATATCAATAGTGGGTATCCTCTTCTAGTGGATCAGCTTATAGATGATTTAGTGGGATCTAAGGAGAGAGACCATTTGGTTGTTGGGATCTTTTTGGGTGAAGATTCCAATAATCCATCCTCTTCAACGAATCCTGTCCCAGATCAAACTATTTTTGTTGGATCAGATTCCAGAGTGGAGATCATGATGAATGAGGATGAATGAATGGATTCTTCTTCCTGAAGACTTTTCACATCCTTCCTTGATATGAATTCTTAATTTATTTTTAAAAAATGAGACATTTCTAGAGATATTGTGAGACAATATGTGGTCTTGGAGAGAGTTTTTTTAGTCTCAACTCTATCATTGGGTGTGTTGTGCTTCTAAAGGGGAAAACCAAAGGATACTAGAGAATCTAGTTAGTAAATTTTCATTGATCTAGGGAAATTATAATTGGGAATCCATCCTAATATGGTGTGGCTTCTACTACATACTCTTCCCAAACATAGATTCAAAGAAGAAAGAATGGGGATTTGGTTTTGTTTCATTGAAACCAGGAGCTTTTTGAATTCAAGAATGGAATTAAAACTTCAACCCCTTTGAGGTAATAAAATTCATTGAGAAATTTTGGGATATAAGTTTTTATTTCAATTTGATCTATTATCACCCAAATATTTTATTTGATGCTTCTTCTTCGATTAGAGTGAAAATAAAAATGGAAAAAACAACAGAACAATCTATCTTCATTTAATTTTATCAATTTTGATTTAATGTAAAACTGAGTTCAATTATAAATAACAATGTGGCGTTATCCACTCCAAATGATGATCAAAATAATCATGATGGGTAAGAAAACCAACCTTCCTTCTTTCCTATTTGTAATGAAATTAAAAATGATAATAATTCATGTATAATTTCGTGTTTTTCCTTATAATTAGAAATAATTCACCTATATATATGGGATAAATGTCAAAGAAATAAAAAAAATTAATATTATTGAGCCTAATACTAATAGAAATGGAAAATACTCCCCCTCATGTAATTGGAATAAGAATATTTCTTGGATGAAAAATGTATCTGAAGTCATTCTTGATGTGGTTTATTCTTTAAAGGGGCATACCTCTTCCTTAGTGATGAAGTCTAAGGTGGATGTTTCTACATAGGTCAGTGATGTTGTAGGCTCTTCCAATTAAAATACTAACCTATATTCCCTTTATGAGACTAACATGCATCAGATTATTTCATGTTTGATGGTGTAGAAAATAGGTACCAATATTTTCAAAAGTGGGGATGAGTATAAGAGTTTACTTGTTACTAACTTTAGTGGTGATAGTATCCAGTAGTTTTCTAGTAATATAGTAGCTAGAGATGCTACCCATATTTTGGTTCTGTCATCCCAGGTTGAAGATGTCCATCCTAGGGTAGTTTAATAAGGGAGTACTAATCTTGAACCCAATGGGGTTGACCCCACTTTTCTTCATGACTAATAGGAATTGGTTTGACATCAAGCTATCAAAGAGGTTGATAACACTTCTTGAATCACTTTAAATTGGGGTGATATTTCTGACCTAGATAAATATGAAAAATTACAGAAGAGAAAATCTACTTATAGGTAAAAAGTTATTCAAGTGAGGTAGATTGATGGAGAGCCATAACACTCTCCTATAACAAAAAGAAGACCCAAAAAAGGATAATTCCAATATTAGTCCCATAATGAGTACTAGGTCTACTCCCTTGGTTACCGGCATTCTAGAACTCTTTGACATGTTCTTCTCTTTGAGTGATGAATTTGACTGGTATGAAGATGATTCTTATCATTTTTATAATGAATTTTAACTTCTGTTCTCATGATCATGTATTCTTTTGGGACTTTAGGTTTTGGTTGAGGGAAGAAATTATCTATGTGGCCCCTTATTTTCTACTATTCATGTACTTTTTTTCATTAATAAAAGGGGGTTACCACCAGACCATTTTCATAGTGTGCAAATACCTATTACATTACAATGTTCATTAATTTATTACACAAATATAGCCCTTATTAAACATAGATATATTGTAATACATGATGAAATATAAATTATGCATGAAATAGTACATTATAAAATAAAGTGTTAGATATTTTTAGAAAACTAGATCTTGTTTTTCTTATATCTCTTATACTTAATTTCAAACCAACCAAAATAGAATGATTTTTCACCATAAAATAAAAGTTAAGAAAATCCATCCTTCAAACCACTCGCTCCTCTAACAAATCACTTGAACCAATTCAGGTACAACATTTTTAGATGTAGTAGTACAATTTCAAAAGTGTTTTTAGATTTTTCAGAAAAAATAAAAAAATAATGTTATCTTTAAAAAAATTCCAAAAGTATGTTTGAACGGAGATAGTAGACTTGATGTTTGTCAGGTAAATTTGAATGGTGTTTATGGAATCAACACATTTTCACCCCACCCATATAAACCCACCCCCTCACTTCTCATTGATTTCTCATCCCCTCTTAATGCCTCTACTCTTTTTCCTCCCTTAATTTAAAATTTTCCCAATTTTTATATCAATTGTCTATGACTCTTTTATTGTCCTTAAAGTAAAAAAAATTGTAAATATTCTTTTAAATGTATATTATCTAATTTATTTTAATATTTTTTAATTATTTATTTATTTAGTTTTTAGTTTATTTTAATGATTTTGTTTACTTGTTTATTTAATTAATTATATGTATTTTTTAATTAAAAGTTAATATTATTGTGTAAATTATTGTTATTTAATTATTATTATGTAGTAATGAGTTTATAATTTTTTATAGTAATTTAATAATTATTATTAAATGATTACTATTTAATATCACTTATTAGTTAATAATAATTATCAACCACTAACTATTAACTATTATTTAAATAATTAACATATAATTATGAACTAATAATAAACTTATAAATAATTAATAATTTATTACTTATTAGCTATTAATTAATATTGATTAGATAATTATTAAATATTGACTAATTAAATATTAACGAATGATTACCTAAGGATTAGATAATGATTATGTAAGGATTTATAGAGGATTAATTAATGTTTATATAAATTATTAATTGGTGATTGATTAATAATAAACTAGTAATTAAGTAACTAATAAGTAACTATTAATTAACTATTAAACCACTATTAATCAATGATTAATTAATGAATCATAAAAAATGGTTAACTAATGATCAAATAATCATTAACTAATGAATAAGTTAGGATTAACTTAGGATTAATTAATGATTAACTAAATGATTATCTAATAATTAGTTAATAATTAATTAATAATTAAGTAATATGTAACTATTAATTAACTAATAATTAACTAATAATTAACTAATGATTAACAATTGAATAACAATTAGAAAAAAATGATTAATTAATGATTGAATAATAATTTATGAATGATTAAATAATTATTAAATAATGATTAACTAATGATAAACTAATAATTAACTAATGATTAACTAATGATTTACTAATAATTAACTAATAATTAATTAAAAAGTAAATAATATTTAACTATTAATTTACTACTAATTAAATATTAATTAAATAATAATTAACTATTAAAAACGTATTAATTAAAAAATGATTAATGAATGATTAAATAAAATTTCCCTATTATTTCATCATTAAAGGTTATTCACATAGAAAGCCACAAATACATATCTATACTACTATGGGGAAGTTATTCAAGCCATTCAATGAGCTTAATATAGTACATAACAAATATAAATTGTTAGGATAATAGATTATGTTACCCAAAGATAACTTTTGGAAAGAATTAATGGTTAGTTATTTTAGATACTAGATCAGGAGATCTAGTATAATGGTTGTAGACATTTTTAATATTTGGATAAGATATGGAATCTTTATTATCCATTTTCTGATGATGAGGACTAGTCACGAGCAACAAAATTATTTAACCAACTTTCTAATAATTCTACTACTGAGTTATACATGGAGGTTTCTACTAGCTAGTAGTTGCATTAAATTGTATAAGAAAGAGGAATATAATATTTTCTAAAATGGTAATTCCATATAATATGTGACTCTTCCATGTATTTTAGAATAATATAACCAAATTGATCAACTAAATATGATACAATGAGCATTTTCATAATGACTATGACTCTAAATATGGAATATAATGAGAAAACAATGATGATATTGAGGTAGCTGGAGATGTTGTTGATAAAGTTTTATGAAATATAATAGTTTTACATCATCCTCAATGAACACTCTTCAAATATTATTCAAAAGTAATAGAAAATTATCTTGAATTTGGTTTAATTATTATCACAATGTGAACTTAATTTCCTAGAGTTGGAGAGGATATATTTTTTCAAATTGAATAAACTTTATACATTGGAATATAATTTCCATGAAAAATTACTTGAAAAAAATGCTAAAATAATTTCATATTGAGATACATAATAGATATTTATTTCAGGATTTAATCCAAATAAAACAAATCATATTGTTAAAAAAAATATGGTGATGATATTATATTTTTATTAAGGGTGATTCATTACATTTCTCTTAGAAGGTGGAGGACTTATAAAATTGAGTCATCAAATACTTGTGTTCAGACTAACCTAAAAAAGATCACACATAATTTTATGACCAATTTGTGTCATCTATTATTTTTGAGATGATCAATACCTTACAAGATATTCCTATAACACTTTTAAATGATAGGATATAACAAAATTTTGGTTATATTATTTCAAATGAAAAGTCTTTGATGTTGAAACAAAGGGAAAATAAAAAGGTGTATGTTAATTAGGGTGACTCATATTAGGTTTTTATACAATTTCTATCAATACTGAGGAAAACTGGCCAATGTATCTTCCATTTTTATATGAATGAATATATATATCTAGAGAATTGACTTAATACTTCTCATGTCAAATTTTGTCTGTTTTTTTGGGCATTCATGTTATGTATTATCATATTTTTTTCTATTGATAGTTTATATATTTTGATGAAATGTTTCAATATGGAATTTATAATATCATATTTCTAATAATAGAAACCTGAAATGGTGACTTTATACCTCTTTTGATTTTATTTTCCATATTGGATAAGGTAAATTCTGAATCATGGAGTTGGTTTTGGCATATATTAGAAGCTATTTCACCCAAATTCGGGGTGTATCTTTGATATATAATCATCATCGAGAAATCAATGATTAAATAAATTTATATATTATTAACTAGGGATCCATTAATTCACATCATCTATATTTCATAAGACACGTTTACAGCAACTTTTTAATGAATTTTAATGATGAATTTTGAAGAATTCTATCACGAATCTTGGTATACAATATTTTTCTTACTAATTGCATTTTAAGTGTAATGATAAAATTAATTTACATGTAATATGATCACCATTATGTAGTATATGGTTTGAATCAGAAGATATTTGACTAATTATATGAAGGATTTTATAGGTCTAATTTCAGAAATGTATGACTAAATGATGCATATTCCAAAAGAGAAATAGATATTGGAATATTATAGTGAAAAGAGGTATAAACACATGAAAAAACATTTTGGAGTGCATCAATGGTGTATTAAAAGGTATTTGAAAGATACCAATAAATTACCTAGTTTAGGATACATTTTACCATTATGTAAATTACATCATAGAAAGAAGAAGATAGATTTTTTATAGAATTTATCAGGGGATGGGTTACAGATGACACATTCAATGAGCGATTGAGAGGAACATTTATGAATATTTCACTTTTTGAGTGTTATTGTTCAACTATGAAAAAGTTAAATTTGAAATAAGGGGGTGTTAGTAAACCATCACTAGTATCATAAGTCAAGTGTAGGTGGTATTACAAGATGCGATGCATTTTCACTATGGAAACTTCTAGACATTGAAATTTCTATGCATGCACACCATTTTATTATGTTCGTATGTGAACATACCAGGGGAACCATATGTTGATTTGTTGTACTAAATCAACACCATTTCTAACCACTAGAGTGCATCATGGATTCCTATTGAGTTGTTTAGATATTTTTCAATTGTCAAATATCATCCTTCATTGATACTTGAAATCAATAGGTTACAACCATGAGGAAGAGTGAAGTCCAATAAGATTCAGAATAAGATGGGTTAGCCTCATAAACAATGATTCCCTTTGGGATACAGCATATGTAATAAGTATCTTCATAAAAGTAAAAAAATTATATACATATCTTGAATGAGTTTTCATTCTCATCCATGATGGTTTATTTCTTGAAAATAATGAAATGTCCTGAGTCATTAAAAATTGGATTTGGGATAGACCTCAACATGACCTTTTCAGTGGATTTACTAAAGATTTGATTATTTAAAATCAACCTTCTAAAAATATATTAAATATAGTTTTGAAAACTATCCCTCTAAAAATACATAATAAATTCAAATGATTTTTCAAGTCTACTAAACATGTTCCTTCAAACCTTTCAAGATATTGTTCAAAATGTTCTAATTCTAAAAAAATTGATGATCTAAGTAAACATGTAAATTTTTTAAAAGGAAAAATGAATAATATCAATGGAAAATGATGAAAATGAGTTGTTAGGAATAATGAATATGTAATTATGTTAAACAAACTATGTGATGAAAAAAATTTAATTCATGTTTTCAACTTAAGAAAGTGAAACTATTGTTAACATATCTATTATATCATAAATTCTACAAATCATAAAAATATACTAACTATAACATTATATTTCCATTTTATACTTATATAATAGTTATTTTATTTTGATGCAGAGAGATGGGGGATATTAATCTACTCATTGAGTTGTATAGGATATTTTGCATGAGGTGCTAGAGGGTCGTGAGGTTTGACGGGTTCGGATTCATAGGGAAAAATATCCTCCTCAAATTCCACCTAAAACTAATATAATAACATAAAAATGACATGTTGTATTCTATGGTGACACTATATTAGAATTTACATTTATTGATCATAGCATCCTCATTTTCCTCCTCTAGAGATAAAGACCGGAGAATCACACATTCCACTTGCCTGAGTGGGAGAAAGTCACCATACTACATTATTTGGTATTTATTCTTAGTATTCATTTCCATGGTTCTATAGTTATAGGACCGACCCGTAGAGACTATCCTAATCTTATATTGTGATTTATAGGATTTGACATTATAGGGGTTTGATACTATTACATATGTACGTTCATTGTTTATGAGATTGATGGACATGGACTTTTCACATTTACCCAATGATTTTGATGAGTAGAGTGCCATATGGTATGCCTATTTATATATATTATGGCTCATTGGAGGGGCAGTGTGTAGAAATCACTCTAATATGTATGTCCACATGATGCAGTTGGGGCTACAGGAGGACTTTGATCAAGCTAGTAGATACAGTTGGGAATCTTCGATATTGGAATAGACCTAAAAATAATTATGAACTAAATTTGGATTGGATTATAGGGTTATGGGGGGATGTTTTATCCCCATTCATATGGGGCATGGCTACAACACCCTGGCATTTTATGATATATTTCTTTAGAAATAAAACTAATTTATTTAATAGATTTCTTTATATGAAACATCGATTTTAAAAAACATTAAAAATTTATTTAAATATTATTATATAATAGTTATTAATTTTTTAAATCATCATGTAAACATTATCTTAGGTTTATTTTTTCATATTTTTCTAAAAAGATTTATTTTTTTGAAAATAGTGAAAATGCCAATTTTTGTAAAATTGAAATTTAATTTCATTAAATTGATTCATTTAAAAGTCCTATTATAATTTGGATTTGGTATAAAATTATTTTATAATAAATTTTATTTATAATTTTATAATTAATTCCATTTTTATTATAATTTTAATTTATTTTTATATAAGTCAATTTTTAGGCCTAAAACATATTTTTCTAAAAAACCTTTTTCATCACATTTTTCATGTTAATTTTTAAATTAATTTATGATTCTTATAGGATTTGAATTTAATAAAATGGAATAAATATTTTTAATCATGAGTTTTAAATTTAGTAAATATGAGCCTTTTATTTTTAGTTACTATGTATAGTAATCATGTTAAAATTCATCGCCTCTATAATGAGTAAATGAGGTAATTAAGGTTAAAAATGATGTGATAAGAAATTAAGAATCTATCAAAAACATAACCTAATTTAATTTTATGAGATTAAATTGGATAAATTCATCTTTCTTCAGATATATGGAATTTTTGTACCATTTTCCTTTTATAATGACATGTATTATATTTTATGTAAAGAAAAATACAAAATGTCACACTCTTACCTTTATATTTCTCTTAAAATTTCACATGGAGATAAATATAATCTTTAATAAACATTAAATGTTATATTGGGAATAATAAAAACTATTTTTATTATTTTAATTTATTTTTGATTTCTATTTATTGTATAATTACCTTAAATTCTTATACAATGCTAACGCGATACTTGTACCACGAGTGGAAAAATAAAAAAATAATTTAAAATACACTAGAAAATATTTATAGGATGAATTATAGTTCCATAATAATTTTAATATTTATAAAAATTTATATTTTATGGTGAAAATGATTATATTTTAATTTAATTTTTTTGATAACATTAAGTACAAATTATGTGAATAGTTCTTAAAATTAATTTAATACTATTATATGATACATAATATTTTATTAAATTATTTAAAAGTAATTAAAAAATTAAAGAGGACAAATAGGATTAAAATTTATTGAAAACATTATCCCTTGTCCATTTATGAGTAAATTTTTACATTATATGTTAAGTAATAACCAATTAAGTTTCATAAATTTGTTACAGCAGTTGAGGTTAAAGTTGTTTCATGAAGGGGTTAAACCAAAAGATAAAATTTAAAATACCCATTGTACTTATCAAAATTTTATTGGATGAAGGGACTTAAACCATACTATATCTTATATTCAAAATATTTACCACATTTTTACACTTTAAAATAAAAATAAATTTATTATATTTAAATATTTTTATTAATTTCATGTGTGTCCTTTCATTCATGATAAAAAGGAGTTACTTATCATATTTTCTATACACAACCTACAAACACATAGATAAAATAATCCATGAAAATAACTAATATTTACATACTTATCTAAGTTATATAGGTTCCTTTCTTCCAAAAATACCAACCCTAGTTTCATTAATATGAGATTTAATGGAGCTCTTTTAAGGAATAAGTTGTCATCTTCACCGAGCACTTTCAATTATCTTCTTCTTTTAAAACATGTAATTATTTCCTAAAAATTATAGTTTAATAACTCAAATATATCCCATATACTAATATGTTATTATTTTTATGGAATAATATTTATCCATCTCCCACTTTATAAAATGGGAAATAAAACCATCACTTGTGTGTATGGAAGATTATCATCTCACCAAACCGATGAAATATGTTTTGCATCACTACCTTATATGGATTTTTATACTGATATAAATAATAAATAAATTTTATACTTATAACATAATTATAATTATTTATATATAATATATCATCTATTTCCCTACCCTTCCACCTGTTAAAAAATTATAATTTTATCTGTGTGTATATACAGTCTACTATTTCCATGAAGTAATGCCATTCATTTTTCATGCAAGTTTCTCACAGATGATATTAAATATGTATATAGTGAATATTAACGATTTTTATGATATAATTAAAATTTTAGAGATGATATAACCATGATAAATATATAGTGACCATAACTATCAAATCAGAATATGTATGAAAATTAAAGCAATCAATACCCAATGAAATGATAATATTGAAATATTGATAAAAATAGGTGATAAGATGTTATAAAAGGACATCATATGATATTATAGATTTGTATATATTTATAGTATGTAATTATAATAAATATATATTTATTATATATGAGTTTAAAATAACATTTAAGGTAATTTAAACTTGAGGTAATGGATTTCGTCTCAATTTCCACACTACTGAGACATATTTGGTATCATGGATAATAATGAATGATCATTAATCTATATATTTCATGATAATATGATTTATTGTACTTAATTTCTTATTATTTATCACTTTTTATGTTGTAATTTACAAGTGGAGTCAAACACACCAATTCATCAGGATACCAACACACGTTTTGGGTGAAAACTATCTCATGTTGGACAATATACTACCAATCAATGTAAGTATAAACATTCTTATATTGATAAATAAATTTCATAAAATTATAATTTTTTTTAATTATAAAAAAATATTTTAACACATTTTACCTACCAGTTTAGATTTAATGGATGCCATAATAGGCTATATTAGACCATCTTCTGGTATAAAGCACTAATGGTCTTTATGAGGACATAGTTTTAATTCCTCTCAAAAACATTAGTATTCATGATTAGTACAAACCTGATAGATTTTTATCATAGTTTGGATAGGGTTTGTTTATTCTATTTCCACCTAGACAACCAGCAAAGCTTCAGTCCATGAAGCTGGTTGGGAGGCTGGAAGTCAACAGGTGAGGATAGCATGCATAGTACCTCATAATATAGGACATACGTGAATCATTTAATATCAATGAAATGCGTATGATGTGATTTTAATTTTCACAGTATCCTGAGTAGGTTTTATGGTATATACTGAGGTTTATAAGGATTCAATAACTACATGGAAAAGTTTTTAAATATATATTATGTTAATAACATTACATTATGATGGAATCCTCATGTTTTAATGCACAAAAATCATGTTTGGAGATTGTTGGACTCCTCGTGTTTTAATGCTCACAAATAATGTTTGCAGATTATTGGACTCCTCATGTTTTAAAGCTTACAAATCATGTTTTAATCTTGATCTATTATGTTTTAGTGTGATTATGTTTAATTCTAATCAATTCTGTGAATATTTATTCTTATGATATCTTACAAATATTTTTTAAGTCTTTGAAACCATAAAATTTTTATGAGTTCTAGAATTTCACAAAGTCTCTACACCATAATCTTGCTAACTGTTCCAAATTTCCGAAAAGTACATGACACTATTTCTATGATATCGTTTCTAATAAACTGTAACAAGACACCGATCATAATTTTGGAAAAGAGATAGACACCATTACCAGAGATACTGTTTCCCAAACACTATAACCATGCTACCAATTCTAGAATTTGTAAAGGGCTAGACACTGTAACTTTGCTATCGATTCCAGATCTCATCGCAACTGTCTCACAGCAACTGTCTCTCTGCAACTTTCTCACTGTGACTTTCTCACCACAATTATGACATTGTTCTATACTTAACCATTTTTTTGTCTTTTTAAACTAAATTTAAAAGTTGTTTCTAACATTCATATTTGAGTCATTTAATGACACTGATATAATTAAAAATATTTTGCAGTCCTGACAGTAGATAGTACGAGGTACGAGGTGTCGAGATCGTGCATTTTGTCAGCTCCAACTCAAGAACCCAAAATAAAAATAAAAGTGTGGAATTGGAGAAAAAAATATACACAGTAGTGAAATTCATGAAAAAAAGAGAAGAATACCAATACACATGAGAATAATCTGATGAAATAACGTTTAATACCTACTAAATGTAAACATAGAAGATACTACAATAAACTATCTTGAAAGTATCCTTTTAGAAACTCAAAGAAGAAGAAGAACATCACACTGCACTTAAAACTAGAAAACTCAACTCACGATACTCTGTTCTCAGAAGAGGACTGGAACATTGAATATGTTGCACCCAAAGAGTCCAGAGCTGCATTTCATGACACATAGAGCCTTCTAAACTCTATCTCGTTACATTTTTCTCTATTGTGTACTGTTTTATTACTCTTTGAGCAGTGTGTGTATCTGTATAAAAAACACACACTATCTCCTGCATTGAACTAGAGGATACAGGATATCCTCACTTGAATATCTATTTACACATTGTTTCACCCACATATAATTGTGTAAGAGGTCTTGTGTGACCTGGCTGACAGTTTTCCCACAAAGAATAGTGGTAGAGGTCTTGTGACCTAGATAGTCTTGTGTACTATTGTTAACCCCAATCCATGGTGTAGATAAAAACTTTTTATATATATTTATTAGTGTTAGTTGATCACCATGTAGAGTGGATTAGGTCTCGTCTTGAGACTAAACCACTTGTTTTATCCATTGTGTCTTTTAATTTATCTTTCTCTGTTTTTAACTTATATTTCATAAAACTAAATTTTACTTTGATAGTTACTCTTGGATGGTAGTTATAACTATTTTTAATTATTTGAGTAGTTTCAAAAGTTATATCAATATCTCATATTTTTATAACTAATAATTAATCAATCTTCAGAGAAACTATTTGAAAAGTCAATCTATTATAATTTTACTACCTTGGTTAACTAGCCTATTTTTTTATAATTGGGGGAATCTTTTAAATAAAATTTTTAACAAAAATTTGAATAAGAACCCAATTCACCCACCTCTTGAGTTTCCCACTTAGACCAATATTTGGTATCAGATGTTGTTTTTCAAGTTTATATTTTCAAAATATTAAATTGTGAATCTGTTTTAAAATATTTTTCAACTATGATATTAATTTTTTTTTATAGATCTTTAAATTTTTATTAGTTATAAATTTATAGTTCTTTAAAAGCTTATTTCTTTATCATGGATAATAGTTTGGAAGGTGATTCTACTAACAGACCACTATTATTTAATGGAACAAATTATTCACAATAGAAAATTAAAATGGAAATGCACCTAGAAGCTATGATTTTTGACATTTGGTCTTCAATTATGGATGAATATCAGATTCCACCTATTGATATGAATACATGGGATGACCCAACTAAAGCTTATTATAAAAATAATAGCAAATCCATGAATTCCATATACTATTCTATAGGTGATGAAGAGTTTAATAAAAAAATTCTTATAAAATAGCCCATGAAATTTGGGACACATTGTTTGTTTCACATGAAGGAACCTCTAGTGTTAAGGAAATAAGACGTAACACATATACTATTAAATATGATAACATTAAAATTAATCCGGATGAGCCTATTTCTAATATGTATCTTAGGTTTAATGAAATTTTGAATACTATGATCTTTGTAGGAAGGATGTTATAACCAAGGATAAAATCATGAGAATACTCTGATGCTTACCAGATAGATTTAGAGGGACTTTTGTACCAATTATAAAATCATGTGACACCAAAAAGTTTTCAGTAAAGGAGCTAATAGGAAAGTTGATGGTGTATGAGGAAGAATTAAAAGTCAACAAGGAAGAGGAAGATGAACCAAAGAGAAATTCGGTGAATTTCAAAACCACCACTTCCAAAACTAAGGAAAATTAAAGGATATAACCTCATTATAATAGTAAAAGTAAGTAATATTCACAATCTAATAGTGATGAGGAAATGGCTCAATTATCTAGAAGGTTTAAGAAGTTTTACAGGATAAAAAAATTCTTCATGAAGCCTAACTACAAAGGTAAATATGACAACAAATAAAACTAAAAAAAGGATTAGAAGAAATGTGATACATTTAGTGAAATAGTATATTATGAATGCAATAGAAAATGACATGTGAAGGTTGATTTTTTTGATCTAAAATAAAATAATAGATATGAGTACAAATAAAGAAATTATTAAAAGGAAATTAAAGAAACATGGAGTGCTTTGGAGGATATATCAAGTGACTCAAATTATTCACATGATTAAAAGGCAGAAAAAGACAATATGTGTTTCATAATAAACACATCTGAGGTAATATTTGAGTATCTTTAACATAATACTTATTATTCTTGAGATAAAATTTATTCTGAATATATGACCAATGATGAAATGTTTGAATATTGTCAAATGATTGAAGATACATGCAATGACTTAAAAGATAAATATAAAAATTTTAAGAAATAGTATGTTCTTACTTCTATGGTTAAGTCTTATTATACAATAAAAAATGAGAATAATTCTCAATTACATAGAGAGAACAATGAACATAAATTATCAAATGGGAAATTGAAAAAGGATCTAGAAATATTTACCAGTGGAAAAGAAATTTTATTTCAAATTCTTGTTATCTGGTAGCTCTTAATTATACTACTAGAATAGGATATAAACTAGGAAAGAGGAATATTAAAAAAAACTCATTTTGTATCAAAGACTAGAAAATCTAGTTTTATGCCCATTTTTGGAAAATTTTCTGCAAGTTCCATCTATGAGACATCTTATACTTCTTCTATTTTCTTAGGACCAAATGAAGTTCATTTTTTAAATGAATTACAATATTCTTATAGGAAACCCATGAAGAAATTATGGGTTCCCAAATCACTTATTACTAATTTTATTGGACCCAAACTAATATGGGTACCAAAATCTTCTTTTGTTTAAATATTTTATAGGAAAACTATTTAAAGAGATCCTGTAAAAAACTATTGTAATTGGAAAGTGGAAGTTCAAGACACATGATAAGAGATTACTCGTGTTTCAAGAACCTAATAAAGATTGATGGTGGACATGTCACCTTTGGTGATAATGCTAAATGAAAAATAAATTTCCTTGACAAGATTGGTAACTCTAACTCAGTTTTAATTTCTAAAGTACTTTTGGTTGATCGATTAAAATATAATCAACTTAGTATATCTTAGTTATGTGATAATGGATTTAATGTTTAATTTGAAAATGAATCTTAGAATGTTTTTAATTATAAAAATAAGTTAGTATTTTCTTCTTTTGGAAGTGAAAATGTTTATCTTGTTAACATAGATTCTTTAATTTCTCAAAATGTTTTTTTCTTGAGTAGTTTTCATAAAGAGTCTTGGATTTGGAATAGAAGACTAGGACACTGTAATATACAATCCTTTATAAATCTTACTATCAAATTCTTTGTCCTACCAAAACATGAGTTTCCAAATGAAAAACTCTTGAATCCTTATCAAAAGGGTAAATAGCACAAAATATCTTTCAAACCAAAGAACTAAGTTTCAACTTCTCAACCACACAATTTGGTTCACATGGACTTGTTTGGACCTTGTATAGTTTCAAGTCTTAATGGGATACACTATGTCTATGTTCTTGTAGATGACTACTCTAGATATACTTGGAACTTCATCTTGGATCACAAAAGTGAAGCGTTATCTCATTTTACCAAGTATGATAGGACTGTAGAAAATCATAGTGGTCCTATAATTAAAACCCTAAGAAGTGACCATGGTTGTGAGTTTGAAAACCAAGATTTTGAATCTTTTTTCTCACAAAATGGATATAATCATAACTTATATTCCCTTAGGAAACGTCAAAAATGGTGTTTTAGAAAGAAGAAATAGAACTTTATAAGAAATATCTAGAACAATGCTTAATGAATATGACCTACCTATCTAATTTTGGGTGGAAGCTGTTAATAAAACATGCTATATAATTAATAGAGCCTTGATTAAACAAATCCTTAAAATAACTTCATATGAATTGTGGAATAATATAAAACCCAAGGTTAACTACTTCAATGTTTTTTTGTTTTAAAGTCTATATCCTTAACACTAAGGATAATTTGGACAAATTTTCTTCTAAGAGTGATGATGGAATTTTCCTAGTTTATTCAATTTTAGTA
This sequence comes from Viscum album, assembly GCA_963277665.1. Lineage (NCBI taxonomy): Eukaryota > Viridiplantae > Streptophyta > Magnoliopsida > Santalales > Viscaceae > Viscum > Viscum album. The sequence goes on from OY728133.1 coordinate 1,062,660,976, forward strand.
AATCCTATAGAGTCTTAAATAAGAAAACTAAATGTGTGGAAGAATATGAACATGTAATATTTGATGAAACGGATCCACATGATCCAAATCCCTCTCTAGTAAATCTTGAGTATGATATGTCAAATTTGGACATCAATGCTAAATCTTCTGACCATTCTATGAAGGAATCTATTAAAACATCAAATTCTGTAAATTCTCCAGATTTGAGCCATGATGAACCCGAACCTACTAAAGAACATAAAATTAATAGTCCTTTTTCTAGATATTTTAGAACCCTTAAGAACCATATTTTAGATATTGTTGTTGGAGATTTAGATAAATTAACATAGAAAAGATATTATCTAAGAAATCAGGTTGAACACCAAAATTTCTTGTCACATCATGAACCAAAAAATAGCAATGAGGAAATCAATGATGAATTTTGGGTGATCGAAATGAAATAAGAATTATATGAGTTTGACAGGAATAAATTTTTGAAACTTTTGTATATACCTAAAGATATCATGACCATAGGCACTAAATGGGTGTTTAGAAATAAAGTATATGAATATGGTACCATAGTAAGAAATAAATTTAGATTGGTTACTCAAGGTTATAGTTAAGAAGAAGGGATAGATTATGAAGAAACTTTTTCACTGGTTTTTATACATGAATCCATTAGAATCTTTCTTTCATATGAAGCAAATATAAATTTCAAACTATCTCAAATGTATGTTAAGAGTGAATTACTAAATGGGAATATAGTTGAGGATGTTTTTGTTGAACAACTTCCTAGTTTTACAAACCCTCATTTTCCAAATAATTTTTTAAAATTAACAAAATTATTATATATTTTAAAGAAAGATCCAAGAGCTTGGTATGATATATTAAGTATTTTTATTATTTATAAAGGTTTTACAAAAGTAATAGATGATTCTACTCTCTTTATGAAAATAATTTCTAAATATTTTTTAGTTTTTCAAATATAGGTCGATTATATTATTTTTGGATCATCAAAAAATTATTTATGTATTGATTGTTCTAAAATGATGCAAAATGAATTTGAAATGAGAATGATGGGTGAAATAAAATTCTTTCTTGGATTTCAAATCTTTCAAAATAATGAAGGTATTATTTTGAATCAAAGTAAGTATACTAAAGACCTTATAGAAAGTTTTGGTTTAGATAGTATTAGAATTATTGATACTCTAATGAGTGCCACATGTAAGTTGGATATTTATGAGAATGGTAAATGTGTTGATCAAACCAATTACAGAGAAATGATTGTGAGTTTACTCTACTTGACTACTAGTAAGAATGATATTATATTTTGTGTCTGTATGTGTGGTCATTATCAAGACAATACAAAAGAGTCACATATTCTTATTGTCGAAATGATTTTTAAATTCCACAAACGTACAACCAGCATATGACTATTCTATTCTAGAAGAAAATCATTTGACTTAGATATCTATTCTGATGTAGATTTTGGTGGTTGTAAGTTATATGGAAAAAAGCACCTCTAGAGAAAGTCATTTTTTGGGAAAGTCACTAGTTTCATGGTGTAGTAAAATAACAATATTATGTTGCATTATCTACTACTGAAACTGAATAAATAGCTACTGGTGGTTGTTGTGCTCAGATTTTGTGGATGAAACACACTTTTCTAGATTATGGATATCAATTTGGGCATTTCCCTATAAATTGTGATAACAAAAGTGCCATTAACATATCAATTAATTAATTTTATCATTCTAGAACAAAGTATATGTGTGTAAGACATCACTTTTTGAGAGATCATTATTAAAAAGGTGATATTATATTAGAATTAATTGGCACTGAACATCATCTTGATGACATTTTCACTAAGCCATTAAATTATGAAAGGATGAATTACATCATACAAGAATTAGGAATGATTAACCTAGAGTGAACACATTACTATATCCGGATTACAGTCTCAGACTACAATCTCACATATTGTTGTCTTATGTTCATTGTCTCATTCATTACAGTCACACCATTTTAGTCGCACAGTAATACTGACACAGTGGATGCATGTATTGGTCTCACTGTATTATTAAAAATTTCTTTTTGAAAATTTCTATTTTTATCTAGAATTTTATTTATTTTTATCATGTTTTTGTTTTTGTGATTTTTGAACTCCCAAAATGATAAATAATTATCTCTTCACTTCCCATGAGCCCATTTATCTCAAAATTTAAACCTATGTCTCTCTCAAACCATGTTCCCTCCTTCTCTTCCTTCTTGATACTGTGTTGAATTCCCAAGATGAAGCATCCATCCACGTCAACTACTGAGAAACAAAGGTCCCAGAATAAATATAAGAAGTATCCTATTGTAATTCTTGAGAAACCTCTGAGCCCAGGCCTTGAGGATTGAAAAGTCATACCAGAAAAGAAAATATGTGCGAAGTTTCCCTTTTCAAGTAAGTCTTTGATTCTAAAAGTTATAAAAGAACAAGGGTGTCTATATTGGTTTACCAAGGAGAAGAGACACATCTACCCAAGGATTTATTTTGAGTTTCATCAGTATGTTCAGTTTTCCTTAAACTCCAAGGATGATTTTGTTGTTAGGAGCTGGGTAAATGGTCAAAGACGCACTTTTTCATCGAGGTTATGGGTTTCCTTCCTAGAAATACCTCATGTAACACCCGAGACTTTTATAAGAAATATTTTGTTTTTATTTTATATAAATCATCAAAGGAATATTTCACTACACACAACACTAGCTTGGATTTCTTTACATGCAATCATGACCTTCCTTGATAGCTTGTGTCATACGCAATACTGAGTTTCACTAAACAACGATATGCTATTAAAATATTATTAAAACTAGCCGTCATGAATAGTAATAAACACTTTTTGAAATTTTGTAAATTTTATTTTTCAAAATGGAATTCATTTTTGGATTTGGAATATCAAAATTAGCCTACGGTGAAATTTTGGTATTTTTCTGGAAACTTTCAATTTTTGATGAATAGTGAAAACACAGGGTTACTATTTAAAAACCAACTTTTTATTTAAATAGTTATTTATTTTATTTAAATTTATTTTAGGTAAAAATTGATACATAATAACTATATAAGTTCAATGTAATTCATTGGAGTAATTTTATAATAATTTTGGATATATAAAAATTTTATTGAACTTTTCACTTTCTTTTACCCACCTCCTAGGAGAATTTGCAAATTTACATAAAATTTAATTTTACCACTTCTGTGAGTGGAATTTCAAAAATCCGAGAGACATGGTTGATGTCAATAAGTAAAATGTGGTTCAATGAGATGAAAATAATTTTTGGTGAATAGTAACTTTTTACTTTTATTTACCACGGTTCAAAGTAAATAGGTTAATTAAGGGTAAAAATGATATTATTATTACCCTAACACATGTCCTAATTATATTGGATAAGTGTAATTCGACCAAAAACAACCTTAGGAATAAAATATGACCATTTAGGCCCACTTGGGTTAGATTAAGACATTTATTATTAATTTATTTAAAGAATGGTTAAAATAGTTAAAATCAATGTTTAATAAGTAAAAAAATTTTAATATAGGGTTATACATAAGCTAAATTAGACTATAAATATTCATCAGAATGATAAAACGATTTAATACATAATTGTATTTCATGTGTAATTTTTAGACATTAAATAATTTAATTTATTTATGACACGAAGATGATGCAGTAATTATCTTATTAATGAAATATTGACATAATTGATGTTATAAATACCCAAATAAATGTAATTTGAGACTTTTTATGAATTAAACTTATTTTATAGGTTAATATGACATGTTATTATTGATTTAATAAACTTTTTTCGAACTAATCATTCTTTTATGATTTCTACGAAAATCAATTACTAAATAGTGTCAAAATTGACATAAAATAGTTTTTAAAAAAATATTATATTATTAATTGTTATTTTATTCCTAAAAATCTAATGTTTGGACAAATGACTTATATGATGTTATATATATTAATAATAAACAACTTGGGGTTAGTTTGGGTTTTTATAGTAAGTTTATTAACCTTATAGTGTAAGAACACAAAAAGACACGGTAAAAGTAAAATTATCTAACTTAAAGTTAAATGTAAATGATAAGGTTACAATAGTATACTAAACTTGTCCAAATTCAATTTGATGAGAGTATTTCTACCCATCCCCACCTTAGCTTCAAAATAAATCAATTTAGAGCTATTTAAAACAGAATATGGCTTTATAATAAAATAATATTTTTAGTTTTTCCAAAGGTGCCCCTCTCCTCCCTTATAAAAGGGTACCTCCTCCCTCTCTTCTTCACACCACTTTGAGCTTTCATTCTCGGACAAACCCTGACAATTTCTCCTCTCCACTTCCCTAGAAACATCCTAGAGGTCTTGGTCTTCTTCAAAGACCAATTTTAGTGCCCTAAAAGGAGTTCTCAAAGAGGCGCTTCAAAGAAGAGGTAATGTCCGTTAACGATTCTTTCAACTTTTTTTCTTCTTCCACTTCTTCTTCTTTTGTTGTTTCATTATGAACTAATAACATCAGTATCACTCATATACTGATATGTTATTATAAGTATGAAACAACCCTATTTCACCATCTATCCATCCTATGGAAAATGAAATCACCGCACGTGCGTACGTATAGAATACCGTCTCCACGCCGTGGTGTAATCTATTTTCCACCACCACCTTGCTTGGATGGGTATAATGGTGTAAATAATGAATATATTTGATTATTGTAAAGTGATATTGATTCTTAAATAGTATACATACACTCCAATACAATTCCACGATCATTGGAACGATATCATCGCTCGTGCGTACGTAGGGAATACCGTCTCCATGATGTGATGTGACTCGTTCTACATGATTTTAATTTCATAATGAATACATAAATGAATTGAGTGAATAAATATGATATATATTACACCAATAACATTCTGTAAATGAGGTATCTATAACCTAAAAATAAGAATAATAATTTATTCGACAAAACATGCATAAGAACAAAAAGTAATAAACACCTGAATAACAAGTAGCAATGAAATATTACTAATAATAAGCTAATAATATGACCATATATGATATCATAACAATAAGTATGATTCTGTAATAAATCAATAACATTATTTAAATCATTATACAGGAGGTTCAAACACTTACGAAGCAAATCAGACCTAAGGTAAGGGAAATATCACAATCTCATTTTTATTCGAGATTGTTTATACTTTGGAATTTATTGGGGTGTATTTTATCATCCACATACATGTTTCCTAAATATATAATATTATTTCCATCCACATAAAATTTTGTAAATCCAATTTTACCCTTCGGTGAGTTTTTAGTAAAAGATAAGAATGGAATCTTTTGTCGTTTTTCGTACGAGGTACTTTTTGACTTTTCCGAAAAAAGTACGAGAAGAATGTTTTTTTTAACTTATACGGCATGAATGGATTTTTAAAACATTATTTCCAAAAATCTTCCTTTACAAGTTATCTAGTTTATTTTTAATCAACTTCTTTTAGTTTAGAATTGTATGACATGTTAAGAAAGGAAAAGTGTTTTTGAAGTAGAAAGGATATTTTCCTCAATAATGGAGTTCAAGTGTTTTATCAAAATTATTTTCCATCTAAGATAATAAAGGGTTCTGTTCCTATCCCTATTATTACATTGATTTTATTATGTTGTGATGAAATTATTTTTATGAATTCCTTTATCTTATATGAATTGTTTTATGATGTCACGATGTTTAAGAATCCAATTTTTATTACATGGGTTATGCAATGATGTATGATTTATGATTTTTTGGAACACATAAGAATGGTATAATTATGAGATGGGTGGGACCTATATCTCCCTCCAATGCATTGGGTAAGGATTTTATATCTCATGAGATAGACATGGCTGGAACGGCAGGTTAAACCGGTTCATTGAAACAGGACTGAAACGAGGAGTGAACTCGGTTCAGAAATGGACTTTGTCCACTAAGATAGTCTTGGAAATGAGTCTTGACTAATAATAAATGATTCTATATAATTATCTGTGTATTCCACAAAGCTTCATGTTTTAAGTTATGATTATTGTGATTACATTTCACTACCATGATTTATCCCATGTTATGAAATTATGATCTCTTTTCCAGGTTAAGATTTCTAAAATGTTATGTTCTTATGAATATGATGTGATTGATATTTCTTTTGTTTACCCTTACTGAGAATTTGAGCTCACCCTTTTGTATGTTTTCTTTCCACAGGTCAGGAAGAAGGTTATTAACTAAGATATGCCAAAAGGGACTATAGATATGATGAAATAAATGGGAGACAGTGTAGACGCTTTATGAACCAGTTTTTTATGTTTCCCAGTTTCTAATGACATTATACCTATATGGTCCTTTCATGGTTTTGTTATATGTTGTAATAAGTGTACTTCAATTTTGAAGTACGAACAATGTATGTAAAGTATGGGTCATTATAGTTGGTATCATAGGAAGGGTATAGTCAACCTTTGGAAACTAGGATGTGAAAGCCTTAGTAAGAATCCTAAGGATAAGTCTAAGCATAGAACACAATCTTAGTGTTTTAGAAATGTCCATGAATAACCTAGGATAAGACCTTAAGTGTTAAATTATATTCTTGATTATGTGGTTTTCCTATTATAATTAGTGTTGCTCACACTATTCTTCTTGGTTTTAGTCAATGGCTGGAACACGAAGGAACCGTTTTAATGCGGAATGTGACAAGCAATGCAATGATTGTCCTCCTGAGAAACCAAACGTTATGGGAGCTGGAATGAAAAATCTTATAGCCATGCTCACACAAATTTCTCAAGCTATGAATCATGCAGGACTTCCAAATGAGCAAAAGAAGAAGAAACATTCTGTTGAATCCTTCATGATACAGCGTCCACCTTCATTCAGCGGGTCTACTGGTCCATTAGTTGCTGAACAATGGATCAATACTACTAAAAAGATATTTTCAGTTCTTCAATGTTCTGAACATGATAAAGTTATATTAGCAGTGTATCGCTTGGAAGGTGATGCTGATCAATGGTGGAATCTTATCAAGAATACGAGGCCAAGAGATGAAATTGGGTCCATGGAATGGGACGAGTTCAAGAACTTATTTTTCAATAAGTACTTCCCTCGTATTCTCCGAACAAAGATGGAGAAGGAGTTTCTTGAACTAAAGAAAAAGGATGATGAATCTATTGGTACCTATGAAGAAAATTTTACAATACTTGCAAGGTACGCTCCTAGTATTATTATCCAACCTGAGAGTAAGATCGATTGATTCTTTAGTGGCTTAAAACCAAGTCTTCGAAGGGCGTTATCCATAAGGGACATCAATAGCTATGAGGAAATCGTTCGATGTGCTCTCAAAGTTGAGATGGAGATTGGAGTAACCCATCAGTCATATGGGTTTGATAAGAAGAGTAAAATGGAATTCAAAGGAAAATCTAAAGAGCACACTGAAAATAAGTTGATTTTTCCCTTATGCTCAAAGTGTTTAAAGAAACATGGAGGGAGTTGTCTTAAAGGGACAAGTAAATGTTTCAAATGTGGAAAGTATGGTCATCGGGCATTTGAATGCCACAATGATGGGAAGAAGATGTCTAGTGATGCGAACAATTAAAAGGCTACACAGAGTGGACCTTCTACACTTCAATGTTACAAGTGCAAGGAAATGGGGCATTATGCCAATCAATGCCCTAATCCAAGGGTTGTTGATGATGATCGACGTCAATAAACTCTTAAGGCTAAAGACAAATGAATGTCACATGAAATTTCTATCAGCGATGTGGAGTACGATAACGAAGTGGTGAAAGGTACACTTACCATCCACTCTAAAGTAGAAAATGTTTTATTTGATTATGGATCCACCCACTCCTTTATTTCTGAAGAATTTTCTAAGGGTATCCCCATATTAACTCAACAAGTAGATGTTGAGTTAGCTGTGATAACCCCTAATGGCACAACAGTCGCATCAAAAGTTTATAATTCTTCTCCGATTGAAGTTTGTGGGAAAGTGATTCCTGAAAATCTTGTGATCCTCCCTATAGTGGAATTTGATGTGATTTTTGGCATGGATCGGCTTTCTCTATATGTAGCTCATATCAATTTCCAAAGAAGGGAAGTCACATTTCATATTCCATATCAATCTTTGATCGTCTATCGATGCAAGGATGAACATAACCTTCCAGTGGAAATTTCTTCCATCTTATGGGTCTTGATTCCACTAAATGAAGGTTATTTATCTCAAATGGTTGGTGAGAAACTCACGATTAAGAATATGCCCATTGTAAAGAAGTTTGATGATGTCTTTCCAGGGGAATTGTCGGGTCTTCCACCAAATCATGAAGTTGAGTTTTCAATAGAACTCGTACCAGGTGCTTTACCTATTTCAAAGACACCTTATAGAATGGCCCCAATTGAGTTGTAGGAATTGAAGAAGAAACTCCAAGAGAATCTTGATAAGGGGTTCATATTCCCTAGTGCGTCACCTTGGGTAGCACCTATTCTGTTTGTTAAGAAGAAATATGGATCAATGATACTCTGCATTGATTATAGAGAACTTAACAAGATCACTATCAAGAAAAAATATCATCTCTCTCGCATTGATGACTTATTTGACCAAATACGCGGAGCTCAATACTTTTCCAAGATTGATCTTCATTCAGGGTATCATCAATTAAGGGTCAAAAGGGAGGATATACCAAAGACGGCTTCCGTACAAGGTATGGACGCTATGAATTTATAGTGATGCCATTTGGTCTTACTAATGCCCTTGATATCTTCATAGATCTGATGAATAGAGTATTTAGAGACTATCTTGATCAGTTTGTGGTAGCCTTTATAGATGATATTCTTGTATATTCAAAAAAAAAGGAAGAACATGAAGATCACTTGAGAATTATATTGAAGACCCTGAGAAAGGAGAAGCTTTATGACAAATTTACCAAGTGTGAATTTTGGCTTCAAAAAGTTTCATTTTTGGGTCACATAATCTCAAAAGAGGGGATATCTGTGGATCCAGCAAAAACAGAGGTTATCGAAAGATGGTCGGGACCAACAACAGTAACTAAGATCCGAAGTTTTCTTGGTTTGGATGGATATTATCGACGTTTTGTGAAAGATATTTCACGATTATCTAATCCACTCACCAGGTTGACTCGGAAAGGAGATAAGTTTGTTTGGACTAAGGAATGTGAAGAGAATTTCAAGGAGTTGAAAAGAAGGTTATCCAGTGCACCTGTGCTCACACTTCCTTGTAGTGGAGAAAGGTTTGTGATCTACAGTGATGCATCCAAGAAGGGATTGGGGTGTGTTCTTATGAAAAATGATATGGTGATAGCTTATGCCTCACGACAGTTAAAAATCCATGAGATAAATTACCCAACTCATGATCTGGAGTTAGTTGCAGTAATCTTTGCATTAAAGATTTGGAGGAATTATCTTTATGGAGAAAGGTTTGACATTTATACTTATCATAAAAGTTTAAAGTATATTTTCACACAAAAGGAGCTGAATATGTGCCAAAAAAGATGGTTGGAGCTGATTAAGGATTACGACTGCTCAATTCATTACCAGCCTAGGAAAGCAATCAAGGTGGAAGATGCATTAAGTCGACAAGACCATGCCAGTTTATCCATGATGAGGATCAAAAAAGATCCAATATTTATGGATTTACAAAGGATGGATATTGGAATTATAATGAAAGGGGAAAAATCGTATCTTTCTCAAATGAATGTTCAACCATCTATACATGTTAGGATTAAAGAGGCACAGAAAGAAGATGTAGAGTTACAAAAGAAGGTGAGAAATGTTCCTGAATTCAACTTTGATTGTGATGGGATAATAAAGTTCAGTAATCAGGTTTGTGTTCCTCACATCCCCGAATTAAAGAAGGATCCACTGGATGAGGCTCATAGTTCTTCATTCTCTATTCATCCTGGAAGCATGAAGATGTATAAGGACCTGAAAGAGTACTTCTGGTGGGATGGAATGAAAAGAGATGTTGCTGAATATGTCTCTCGATGCTTGGTTTGTCATCAAGTTAAAGCCGAGAGACAGAAGTCTAAGGGGATGTTACAACCATTACCCATACCCGAATGGAAATGGTAAAACATCACTATGGACTTTGTCACGAGACATTCTAAAACATCCAAAGGTAATAATGAAATCTGGGTCATAGTTGATCGTCTTACAAAGTCTGCACACTTCATTGCTATTAGAGAGGATTTCTCTCTGGATCAGCTTGCCAGGATATATGTAAACGAAGTGGTAAGATCGCATGGAGTACCACTTTCTATTATATCTGATCGGGATCTGAGGTTTACCTCAAAGTTCTGGCGAAGTCTTCAGCATACTTTGGATACAGAGTTGAGTTTCAGCACTGCTTATCATCGGCAGACAGACGGTCAGTCTGAGAGGACAATTAAAACTCTATAAGATATGTTGAGAGCTTGATATATGGATTTTAAAGGTGGTTGGGATCAACACCTACCTTTGGTGGAATTTTCTTATAATAATAGCTTTCACTCCAGTATTCAGATGGCTCCTTATGAAGATCTCTATGGAAAGAAATGCTGGACTTTAACTTGTTGGGATGAAGTTGGGGAAAGAAAGCTATTAGGACCTGATCTTGTTGATGAGATGGTAGAAAAGGTCCGATCTATTCAACAACACATAAGAGCAGCTCAAATTCGACAAAAAAGTTATGCCGAAAACCAAAGAAAAGACTTAGATTTTGAAGTGGGTGATAAAGTGTTTTTACGAATATCTCCTTGGAAGAGAGTAATGAGATTTGGAAAGAAGAGAAAGTTAAGCCCTAGTTATATCGGTCCTTTCGAAATACTAGATCGTGTGGGGAAGGTAGCTTACCGATTGGAACTTCCACCAAATCTCTCTCAAGTTCACGATGTGTTCCATGTATCTCTCCTGAGAAAGTACATACCTGATCCTTCACTTGTACTCAGTTCAGATGTTGTACCGTTGGAACAAGATCTTTCTTATAAAGAACAGCCGATAGAGATTCTTGATCGTAGTGAAAAAGTCCTACGGAAAAAGACCACTCGCTTGGTGAAAGATTTATGGAGGAACCACCAATTAGAAGAATCTACATGCGAGCTTGAGGATATGATGAGGGAGAGGTATCCTCATCTGTTTGTTAAGAGTGACGAATTTCGAGGGCGAAATTCATTTTAAGGGGGGTAGAATGTAACACCCAAGACTTTTATAAGAAATATTTTGTTTTTATTTTATAAAAATCATCAAAGGAATATTTCACTACACACAACACTAGCTTTTCTTTCTTTACACGCAATCACGGACTTCCTTGATAGCTTGTGTCGTATGCAATACCGAGTTTCACTAAACAACGATATGCTATTAAAATATTATTAAAACTAGCTGTTACGAATAGTAATAACCACTTTTTGAAATTATTTAAATTTTATTTTTCAAATTGGACTTCGTTTTTGGATTCGGAATATCGAAATTATCGTAGGTTGAGATTTGGGAATTCATATGGAAACTTTCAATTTTTGATGAATAGTGAAAACACTGGGTTTCTATTTAAAAACCGACTTTTTATTTAAATAATTATTTATTTTATTTAAATTTATTTTAGGTCAAAATTTATACATAATACCTATATAAGTTTAATGTAATTCATTAGAGTAATTTTATAATAATTTTGGATATATAAAAATTTTATTGAACTTTTCACCGTCTTTTACCCACCTCCTAGGAGAATTTGCAAATTTACATAAAACATAATTTTACCGCTTCTGTGAGTGGAATTTCAAAAATCCAAGATACACGGTTGATTTCAGTAAGTAAAATGTGGTTCAATGAGATGAAAATAATTTTTGGTGAATAGTAACTTTTTACTTTTATTTACCACGGTTAAAAGTAAATAGGGTAATTAAGGGTAAAAATGACATTATTATTACCCTAACACATGTCCTAATTCTATTGGATAAGTGTAATTCGACCAAAAACAACCTTAGGAACAAAATATGACCATTTAGGCCCACTTGGATTATATTAGGACATTTATTATTAATTTATTTAAAGAAGGGTTAAAATAGTTAAAATCAAAGTTTAATAAGTAAATAATTTTTAATATAGGGTTATACATAAGATAAATTCGACTATAAATATTAATTAGAAATCTAAAAAGATTTCCTACATAATGGTATTTTATGTGTAATTTTTAGACATTAAATAATTTAATTTATTTATGACACAAAGATGATGTTGTAATTATCTTATTAATGAAATATTGACATAATTGATTTTATAAATACCCAAATAAATGTAATTTGAGACTTTTTATTAATTAAACTAATTTTCAAGCTTAATATGACATGTTATTATTGATTTAATTAACTTTTTTCGAACTAATCATTATGTTATGATTTTTACAAAAAATCAATTACTAAATAGTGTCAAAATTGACATAAAATAGTTTTTTAAAAAAATATTATATTATTAATTGTTATTTTATTCCTAAAAATCTATGGTTCGGAAAAATGACTTAAATATGGTTATATATATTAATAATAAACAACTTGGGGTTCGTTTGGCTTGTTATAGTATGTTTATTAACCTTATAGTGTAAGAACACAGAAAGATGCGGTAAAAGTAAAATTATCTAACTTAAAGTTAAATCTAAATTATAAGGTTAAAATAGTAAACTAAACATGTCCAAATTATACTGGATGAGATTATTTCGACCCATCCCCGCATTAGCTTCAAAATAAATCAATTTTGAGCTATTTAAAACCGAATATGGTTTTATAATAAAATAATATTTTTAGTTTTTCCAAAGGTACCCCTCTCCTCCCTCTCTTCCTCACACCACTTTGAGCCTTCAAGCTCGGCCAACCCCTTCCAATTTCTCCTCTCCACTTCCCTAGAAACATCCTAGAAGTCCTGGTCTTCTTCAAAGACCAATTTTAGTGCCCTAAAAGGAGGTCACAAAGAGGCGCTTCAAAGAAGAGGTAATGTCTGTTACCGATTATTTCAACTTTATTTCTTCTTCCACTTCTTCTTCTTTAGTTGTTTCATTATGAATTAATAACATCAGTATCACTCATATACTTATATGTTATTATAAGTATGAAATATCCCTATTTCACCATCTATCCATCCTATGGAAAATGAAATCACCATGCGTGCGTACGTACGGAATACCGTCTCCACCCTGTGGTGTAATCTATTTTCCACCACCACCTTACATGGATGGGTATAATGGTGTACATAATGAATATATATGATTATTGTAAAGTGATATTTATTCTTAAATATTATACATACACTCCAATACAATTCCACGATCATGGGAACGATAACATCGCTCGTGCGTACGTACGGAATACCGTCTCCACGATGTGATGCGACTCGTTCTATATGATTTTCATTGCATAATGATTACATAAATTAATTGAGTGAATAAATATGGTATATATTACACTAATACCATTCTGGAAATGAGGTATCTATAACCTAAAAAAGAAGAATAAGAATTTATTCAACAAAACACGCATAAGAACAAAAAGTAATAAACACCTGAATAACAAGTAGCAATGAAATATTACAAATAATAAGCTAAGAATATGACCATATATGATTTCATAACAATAAGTATGTTTCTGGAATAAGTCAATAACATTATTTAAATCATTATACAGGAGGTTCGGACACTTATGAAGCAAATCAGACCTAAGGTAAGGGAAATATCACAATCTCATTTTTATCCAAGATTGTTTACACTTTGGAATTTATTGGGGTGTATTTTATCATCCACATCCATGTTTCCTAAATATGTAATATTATTTCCATCCACCTACAATTTTTTAAATCCAATTTTACCCTTCGGTGAGTTTTTAATAAAATATATGAAAGGAATCTTTTGTCGTTTTTCGTATGAGGTACTTTTTGACTTTTTTGACAAAAGTACGAGAAGAATGTTTTTTTAACATATACGGCATGAATGGATTTTTTAAAAATTATTTCCAAGAAGCTTCATTTACAAGTTTTCAAGTTTATTTTTAATCAACTTCTTTTTTTTTAGAATTGTATGACATGTTAAGAAAGGAAAAGTGTTTTTGAAGTAGAAAGGATATTTTCCTCAAGAATGAAGTTCAAGTGTTTTATCAAAATTATTTTCCATCTAAGATAATAAAGGGTTTTGTTTCTATCCATATTATTACATTTATTTGATTATGTTGTGATGAAATTATTTTTATGAATCCCTTTATCTTATATGAATTTTTTTATGATGTCACGATGTTTAAGAATCCCATTTTTATTACATGGGTTATGCAATGATGTATGATTTATGATTTTGTGGCACACATAAGAATGGTATCATTATGAGATGGGCGGGACCTATATCTCCCTCCAAATCATTGGGTAAGGATTTTATATCTCATGAGATAGACATGGCTGGAACGGTAGGTTAAACCGGTTTAGTGAAACCGGACTGAAACGAGGAGTGAACTAGGTTCAGAAATGGACTTTGTCCACTAAGATAGTCTTGGCAATGAGTCTTGACTAATAAGAAATGATTCTCTGTGATTATGTGTGTATTCTACAAAGCTTCATGTTTTAAGTTATGATTATTGTTATTACATTTCACTACCATGATTTATCCCATGTTATGAAATTATGATCTTTTTTGCAGGGTAAGATTTCCAAAATGTTATGTTCTTATGAATATGATGTGATTGATATTTTTTTTGTTTACCCTTACTGATCATTTGAGCTCACCCTTTTGTATGTTTTCATTCCCCAGGTCAAGAATAATGTTATTAAGTAAGATATGCCAAAAGGGACTATAGATATGATGAAATAAATGGGAGATAGTGTAGACGCTTTATGAACCAGTTTTTTATGTTTCCCAGTTTCTAAAGACACTATACCTATACGGTCCTTTCATGGTTTTGTTATATTTTGTAATAAGTGTACTTCAATTATGAAGTACTAACAATTTATGTAAAGTATGGGTCATTATACCTCATGAAGGTAATTTGGAGGACTACCAAAAAGTTCATCTTCCACCTATTAATGTGTATATCCTAGAAGAGGCACTGGTAAGTTTTACTAAAAATAATAAGAAGAGAAGGTCTATTGCTACTAAACTTTATGGTGAGTCAAGGTTACTGTTCAAGTTCATTCAACATCTAATCTACCCAAGGAAATAATATTTTTACACTCTTAAGTATCATGATGTATTTTTGTCCATATTTTGAATAATGGACACAAAATCAAATTGTGTAAGTATATTATACTTAACATGTGTGATATTCTAAAAACTATATCAAAGTACACCTATATTTTCTATTCGAGGTTCATTTCTTCTATTCTTATAGACAAAGGTGTGGTTAGCTAGAATGAAGAAGTTCTTGAGGAATATTATTTCTTAATATCTAAATCTATATGAAGGAGAATGAAAATAATCTAGAATCCATGGAAGAGATCATGGGTTGAGGATATTGATAGGTTTTATGAGGATTTTAATCCTATTGAAAATCCCTATAGACTTAAAAATTTCAGTGATCCTGGATTAGAAGATGATGAGATTATGGAATATCCCGATAAAGAAACTATTGATTATGTTACTGAAGGTTTTTTGAGAATATATCTTGATATATCACCTCTCTCCAAAGATAATTTTGATTCAAGTGGAATGGATGAATCAATTACTAAAGGAAGTGATGTTGTTGAGGAAGAGCTTTCTGTTGAGGAAGACCCTACTACTATGGAGCAGCTTAAGGAACCGACTAAAACTGAAGTAATATTATCTGCTAACAAAAGAATGGAATAGGAATTTCAGCTAGCTAGAGAAGATATGGGTGAGCCTAACAGAACTGAAAATTTAGGAATGGGTCAATATATTGAGTCTCTTAGCCCTAGAAGATATTCCCCTATTGAGGGGTAGTAGCACCCCATCTTAGAAAGTTTTCAACTTCCAAATCCTATTGACCAAATTTCTATGGATACCTAGTATATTTTTCCCAGTTATTTTGATGTGGATGATGCCCAAGAGGCCTTGGTAAAAGGGATAGATCTTTTAACCTTTTTTCGGCTGAAACTAATTTCTTCCAAAATATTATCCCTTTCTAAGGAAACTAAATATTTCTCAGCTCCAATTTCTAAATATTCTCAAGAATCTTCTGAGTTTTTAATTCATGCTGATATGAATGTTTTTTATATCACTAGTTGTCTGGGTTTGGGTAGTTTTCATAGTATCAACCTACCCCTATAAAAATATCATTGAAAGTGATATGGCACTACTATTAGAGAAAATAATATAGAAGATCCAACCAAATATGATTAATTAAATTAAAGATGATAGAGTTGAGAACAAAAAGTTGAGTGATGAGGTGAAGTCTCTATAATCTATAGTTGAAGATATGCAGAAAGCCTTGTAATATATTCATGCACCTGTTGCTTACCTTAGAGAGGATGATGTTGATAAGATTCCATAGAATGTTGTATCTATAATTCAACCAAACCTGATTACTATATATGAAAATGTGGTTGATAACAACACCAAGTGTCCAATGATATGTGAGTGCTTGTTTCTGGACTTAATAGGCTGACTGATTAATATAAAGGTTGTTTAATAAAGGTTCTAAATCATCATAAGTCTCTCACATCCATTGTTTCAGCTTTATCTTCCTCTAGAAATCCATCTCATACAATGGACAGTGAAAAAAATAGCTCAGTTTTCAAAGAAGAGATTTAGTCAGTGTTCAGTGGTGTTAATAAATAAATTCACTATGTTTTCATCAATAACAGTAACCATGTTCTTAATTTGGTGAGAGTCCATTCAAATACAGCCACTGATTCTCAAAAATAAATCTCTAAGAAAGTAGAATTATACTTTAAGAGAATTTATTCTATGCATGAGATGAATAATCACTTCAAGTATCTTGTGAAGAATTTAAAAATACCTCAATTCACTCAAGATTTCAAGGATCAAGTGAAGAAGATCAAGGAATCCACACCCACTCTGAAGATGTTTCTAGAAAACAAGGAATTCACACCCACTCTTTAGAAGTTTTCTCCCCCTATTTTTCTCTAATGACTATGTTTTTTTCTATGGATATGAGTCAGATTAGACCTTCCATTATTGAGAAACCTTTTCCTTAGTCATCCACTAGACCTACCCTTGCACCTTCTATCCTTGAAGGAGTGCCACTTCCTTCCCTAACCACTGATTCTACCACTTCCACTTCTACCCCCTTGCTTCTCCATCTTATGTCTCTGATAATGTAAACGAAATGTTTTCTGACTCTATTGAGAATTGAATGCTGATTTTGATAGGGTTCTATTGTAGTTTATTTCTTTATTATAATGGACTTTATCCTTTTATTTAATAGAATATGGTCTGTTGTTGTTTCTTCACTTGTTCTTTTCTTTTTCTCTTTCCCTCTCTTTTCTTTTTGATAATCCCAAAAGGGGGAGAAATAATAAAAATGCATTTAAGGAGGATAATATATTTGCACTAATATTCTAAGGTGGAGAAATAATAAGTAGGATACATAAGGGAAAATAATTAACCTTTCTGCTATTTATTACATATATGCTTAAATATCTTGATTTGATAAGTAATGTGTTTATTTCTTTATAAAATATTTGACTTATAAATTCCATGATTTTTTATCCTAAAAAAGTGGTAGATTGTTGTAATCATCATGTTTTAATGCTCAAAAATCATTTTTGGAGATTATTGGACTCTTCATGTTTTAATGCTCACAAATCATGTTTGAAGATTGTTGGACTCTTCATGTTTTAATGCTTACAAATCATGTTTGAATTTTGTAAGTTATGTTTAATCTTGTTCTATTATATTTTAGTATGATTATGTATAATCCCAATCCATTCTGTGAATATTTCATCTTAAAATAGCTTACAGATATTTTTCTAAGACTGTGAAACTATAAAATTGTTACTGGTTTCAGATTTTCACAAAGTCTGTGACACTGTAAGCTTGATACCAGTTCCAGATTTTCAGAAAGGACCTGAAATTGTTTTCATGCAACCATTTCCAAGACACTGTAATAAGAAACTATTCATAATTTTGACAAAGTACTAAACACCATTACCTGAGACAGCATTTCCCTAACATTTGAATCGTGCTACTAGTTATAGAATTCACAAAGGACTAGACATCGTAACTTTGCTACCGATTCCATATCTTACAGAAACTGTCTTACCTAAACATTATCACCATGAATATCTCACCTCAATTGTGAAATCATTCCATACTTAATCTTTTTTCTATATTTTTTAATTAAAATTAAAAAAAATCTAACTATCATATATGATTCATTTAATGATACTGCTATATGTAATTCTCTTTTATAGTCCTGTCAGCATACAGTACGAGGTACGAGGTGTGGAGATCATGCATTTTTTTAGCTCCAACTCAAGCACATGGACTAAAAAAAGTGTAGCACTTGAAAAAAAAATACACAATAGTGGAATGCATGAAAAAGGGAGAATAGCACCCAAACACATGAGAATACACTAAATGGAGAACTTTCCATTCCAGCTAGCTTTAAACAAATAAGAACCTGTTGTGAACCATCTTGAAAGAATCCTTGTAGAAACTCAAAGAAGAAGAGGAACATCTCACTGCACTAAAAACCAGAACACTCGACTCACAATACTCTGTTCTCATAAGAGTACTAGAACATTGCATATGCTTCGTCCAAAGAGCCTAGAGATGAATTTCATCACACACAGATCCTTCTAAACTCTATCTAGTTAAATTTTCTCTATTGTGTACTATTTTATTACTCTTTGTGTAGTGTGTTCATCTATATTAAAAACACACACTATCTCTTTCATTGAACTACAATATACCTGATATCCTCACTCGAATATCTTTTTACACCTTGTTTCACACATGTATAACTATGTAAGATGTTCTATGTGACCTGGTATATAGTCTTCCCATGAAGAATAGTGGTAGAGGTATTGTGACCTGGACTGTCTTATATACTATTGTTAACCATGATCCAAGGTGTGGATAAAATACTTTTATATATATTGCTTAGTGGCAGGTGATCACCAAGTAGAGTGGATTAGGTCTCGTCCTGAGATTAAACCAATTGTTTTATCTATTATTTCTTTTAATTTAGTCTTTTTTTTAACTCGTATTTTTTAAAACTAAATTTTACCTTGATAGTTAATATTGGATAAAAGTTATAACTATTTTTCTTTATTAGAGTAGTTTCAAAAGTTGTATCGATGTCTCATATAGTTATAATTGAGAATTAATCAATATTCTGATAAACTATTTGAACAGTTAAGCTACTATAATTTTACTACCTTGGTTAACTAGCCTGTTTTATTTTTAATTGGTGGAATATTTTAAATAAACTTTTTAAAAGAAATTTGAATAGGAACTCAATTCACCCCCCCCCCCCCTCTTGATTGTCCTACTGCGACCAACACATTAGTTTTTCTAGTGTTTATTTTTTTTAATTCAAATTGAATATCTTTATAGTTATACTCAATAAGTGAATATTATCCACATGTATGATCTAAAGAAAGGAAATTAATTTATTCAAGAATCATACCATGATGTAGCGTAGGACATGATGTCATCTTATTGTATTCAGCATGATAATATCTATGATGGTCCACCCAAGGGAGAGGATTTTAAAGCTCAAATGGTGGAGTCCCATGATCAAGAACCTCCTCAAGAATATAACGATGTTTACGAGCCATTATGATGATGGAATATTCCATATTGGGCTTCACATGAGGATTTTCTTCTTCCACAAGAAGAGCCAGAACATCTAAAAGATAAGCCTCATTTGATTGTGGATGTTTACCAGTAGGAATGGGATGCATTTATATTGGAAACATATCTATATTTTTCAATGGGTATAGGGGATCTGGAGTTTATTTTAAGATTCATTTCTCATGCCTCCATCTTTTTTGATCGATCCTTCTTAGGCCATATGGAACTCAAATCAGATGGAAATCCCTCCCACTTATATAGTGGGATAAGGATCAGTTGTACATCTTAATATCCTTATGGAACCACCTATTGATGATTCATGGATTGAGAAGTATAAAGTCAAGGTTCCTTCACCTTGGGAAGATCTCCCTCAATGCCATCAGACTCCACCCTAGTATAAAGGTCACTGATCTTGATACGGACATACCATTTTCACTCCAGACTATTGGATGGTATCTCATCATTATTAATTGTAATATTTTTAATGTTTATACATTCCCTTTATAATTAATAGTATTATTTTTAATGTTTATATATTCCCATTTACTATAAATTTTTAATCAAACCATTTATTTATAATAAACATTTGGAATAAATACAAATAAATTTATTTTCGTTTATAATTATTCTAATTAATTTAAAATTAGGTATTTTAAAATTAATTCCTATGTAATAGTTATTAATTAATTATAAATAATAATAATTAATAAATTATTAATTATAATTAATTATAATAATTATAAAAAAAATTATATCTAATAATTAATTGATAATTATTACTATTAATTCATGGAAATGAGATGAAATTAAATAGATATTAATAATTAGTTTAAATAATTATAAACAATTACAAATTAAATATTAACAAAATAATTATTATTAAAAATTATAAATAATTATTTTTACTTATTTAAAATTCAATGAAATAAGATACAAATAATTATTTGTTAATAATTATTACAATTGAAAATTTCTTTTAAGTTATATTACTTATTAAATTAAATATTTATTATAATGAAAATATAAAACAATAATAAATATTAGTTATTTTTTAATTATTGTAATGTTTTTTCAAATTAATTTTTAATCATGGTATGTGTGTGTGTGTGTGTCTATATATATTGAAAATTGAAAAATCAAAAAGTATATACTAATAATTACTTATTTACTTATAATTAATTCTAAATCAAAATTTTTGATTACTACTAATTAAATAAAAATAATTTATTTATGAAAAATGAATTTAATTTCTTTCATTTTGATATAAATGAATTAAATATTGATTTCATTTGTGTTTAGGAAATGTTTTTATAGTCCCTAATTCCTTTTCCTAAATTTGTAGGGAAAACGCATTAGGTCCCTTAACATATTTTAGAATTTTATTTTAAAATACTTTCAACCTAGCGTTATTTTTTTAATTTTTATTCAAAAACATTTAAAAAACTCATTTACTAAAAAAATAATTGTACCTAAGATTGATAAAATAGATCACATGAAAATGAGAAATAAAAACCTGCATGAAATAGGGATCCAAAATGCTAATTATGTTTCACTGACTTCATAAGCTCATGTTTTCTCCATATGATAGCATTTGAGTGGTGATGTATATTGTCTTTAATTTTTTTTCTCTATTATTGGTGACGTAATATATGGTGGATAACACTACACTATGTTGGGGTTATCATATCATGTGTTATGGGGTATCAGTGTTCATTGTGTTCCAACATTATTTCAGTAAAACTCTATGGCCTCTATTGAGTTTTGATATTGTTTGGAAGATTATCAAGAGGGTGAATTATATATGTGATATATCATAGAAACCTGATGTGTCCCACACTCAACTATTGAGAAATATTTTATAATAGTAGGGATTATATTTAATTCTATAAATGTGTGATAACTTAACATGAGAGTGTGTTCTATATATAATGTATTATAATAAATTATTGTATAATACATTCTTCTTATAAAGTATTATTGGCCTCTATCATAACTGGTGTCACATATAATATTGAGATAACTATTTGAGGTTACCCACTCTATTTCAATGGTCTTATGTGTTCTTATTTATCTCATGCATGTGTGTCCTAAAATTATCATCATTTTTATACACTACCATCCATGTAAAGTCTCATGCAAAACAATGCCTTATAATAGTATCCCAATAGTATATAGCCTCTATTAGATACAAAAATATATATATAATACTTCAAATAAACCAAATTCCTCCTAAAAATATATAATATGTTATAATTTATTATTTAATTTGTAATCAACACTTATATATGAACCAAAGATATATATATTATAATAGAATAAAACCAAATACATGTTAAGCATGTTAAAGTTAATTCAAGAAAACATAGTATATAATATCAATTGTCAAATACACATCACAATAGTAAAATAATAATAGCATCACATATAAAAATATTGAAAATAATAAATAAATTTAGCCACATTTATTCTTATAAATATAATTAATAAAAATAATATATAAAAACTGAACAAATATATGAAAAATAAATAATCACATATAATTAAGATAATTAATATATTAAATATAATTTGAGAATTCAAACAGAATGATATTATTAATTATCAAAAAAATAATAATAAAAGTGTCAAGGAACCACTCAACATCAACATACCATGTGTAAAATAATTAATAACTCTATAATAAAATTGATTCTACCAATGATGGAGAAACATTCTGTATATAGAAATTAATAATCATAATGGTACAAGGAAAGGGTTTGGTCAATCATAGGTTTACCTATGAAAAGGCGATTAATTTGAATGATGTCTTTTATATACCCAATTATCATAGAAAATTAATTTTGTGTAGATTATTCAGTGACTATATTTAAAACTATATTGGATAAATAAAAATATATGTAATTTTGGGTTTTTTCATGAAAATTATTATCTCAATGATATACTATTTTATTCAAATATATATTTTGTTTTTACTTATTTATGGGAGTATTTTTACTTATTCCATAATGGTTTAAGACATGTAAATTATAAGAAGATTCATGAAATGAAAAAAAGGGAATCATTAACTAGAATGGATAAAATTAATGATAGATTAGTTGTATGAATACTAAAAAAATATCAATAAAACCATTTCTTACTGTTGAAAAGAAAACTAATTTCTTAAAATGAATACATTGTAATGTTTGTGATTTCTATGTCACACCCACCATGGGTAATAAATATAAAATTATGACTTTCATTGATATCTATTATTTGTTTTTTCATTTTTATCATTTACATTCTAAAGATATAGATAAAAATTAATTTATAATTTATAAAAAAATGCAGTTAGAAATTTGTATAGTCTTAAAATGGAATTAATTAGATTTGATAAGGGAAATGAATAATATAGTCCATAATTTATTAAATCCCAAGGGATGATACATGAATTGATGGACCCTTAGGCTTCCAAAAATAATGTTTTGGAAGAGAAAAATAGTTCATGATTAATATAAATAGTTAATTTTAGGATGTATATCTCATGTATCATGAGTTTGTTAGAGAGATTCATTAACTATATAAACCTTGTGTATGAGTGGTTGGTTAATTACACATAGGGGTTTAATGATATCATATAGATCAGAGAAACAAACTCATATAATAGATTACATAATGGATTATGGGTTTTTTACTCTAGAAAATAATGGGAAAATGTCATAATAACTTAGATTTATCTTATTTGATGTACCTATGAGTCTCAGAAAATTGCTCTTAGAGTCTATAAAATGTCATGATCAAACTATATAGTTAGATAATATAATAATTCTTCCAATAATTTATCAAGAAATATTAGACTAAAACATATATATGTGAGTCATTTGACATAAAATGATATAATAACTATAGTCTTTTTTAGATTAATACAAAAAAATCCACTAACTAAGGGACATTAAAGGGATTTGGTGTACAAAACATCCATATATGTGTGTTTAATTTCTTTATCAAGGATTTATAAATGGTGTTAACTTAATGAAACATGTGATAAAAATAGATATCAATGTTCTATGTAGAAAATTCCATCATTGTGTGAAGGAAGTTCCAAATTATTTTACATTTACAGGAATATAATTTGGTTATTATGAATAAAAATGGTTAATTTTTAAATTTATCGACAAATAAAGGATATTAATAAAGTGTTGAAATATTTAAATAATCTATTTTATGTATATAAATTTAAGTGGGGATACTCTGAAACACATATGAAATTCGGTATCCAAAATTTATGACGGGCTAAGAAAAATGGATATTATGGTTCCTATAAATGGAATAAATAAATATATAATTCGAAGAAGCTTGTGTAGGAAAAATTAGGTGTAATACAAGAGTTAATTGTTTAAGGAAGCTGCAACCTATATATTAATCTATATTTTATTTTTCGCTACTTTATTTTAATATCCCAATACCAAACCCTAATCAAAAAACCCAAGTTAGAGAACTATATATATCAGGAATCCTCCATGTATTTTAGAGGCCATTGACTAGTGATAAGGTTCGAATAAAAGAAAAAATTAAAGATTATACCCTTATTATCTTCATAAGAAATATCAATATAAAAAATGAAAGCATCCAAAAACTAATATAAAATTAGAGGAAAATAATAAAAAAAATATTATAATAGGAAAAATATAAAAAAAATTGCACACCATTTTATAAAAAATCCTAATATAATATATCAATATAAGATTTATAAATCATCAATCATATGTAGCACTAAAAAATATAAAATACAATGATATCTAAACCAAATTAGTAATCATTGGCATCACCTCGATTTATCTTCATGTCTCACTGATCCACTCTAGCTCGTTCACCTATACTAGGGTTTCTACCCTGACCAACAGGAAAACTATAAGATCTTCACATCCATCATGGTGTATATGCATGATGTGAGCATAAAACTCATTCATCCACTAATAATTATTCCCCTAATAATGATTCACCAAATAATATTGTTTATATATACATTCATTTAATAAGTGAAATTATTTTTTAAACCACTACATCAATACACTTATCATTCCATTAAGTGATTAAGAATCCATTTTGATGATCGACTAAAACCTTTTTAAGCTAGTACTTTTATGGGATAGGTATTCTCGAGGTTTTATTATATAAAATAGTAAATGAGTTATCACTATATAAATAAAAAATAGATGAATTATTTATCACCATGAAAAAAAATCAGAGGAGAATGATTCATCATCAAATATATATTATAAGTAAATGGGTAATTAGTATATAAATAACCCGATGTGAACACATCATTAAAGAATACATAAACCAAAGGCCAATGAATCTATACCCTATAGAATACAATTGGTGAATCGGTTAGC
Organism: Viscum album; assembly: GCA_963277665.1. Taxonomy (NCBI): domain Eukaryota; kingdom Viridiplantae; phylum Streptophyta; class Magnoliopsida; order Santalales; family Viscaceae; genus Viscum; species Viscum album. Next base: position 1,062,686,116 of record OY728133.1, read on the forward strand.
ATTGGATACATATACCATTGGTGAAAATTTATCTCTCTACACCTAAACCATAGGTGAAATAAATCTCAATGAATACATAAACCATATGTGAATGAGTTGTCACTAAATAAAAACACCATAGGACAATGAATTGTCATCATATACATAACCATACAAGAATGAGTTATCATAAGATAAATAATACATAGGTAAGAAATTTATCACTATTTTTACATCCATAGGTAAATTATGTAAAACTATATACATAAATCATAGTAATAATAAACAAACATGGATGATATATCACTAATAATAAAAATAGGTGAATTATTTACCAATAAATATAGGAATTAGCATTAAATGATATATCAATAATAACCAACACAGTGGAATGAGATACCACTTAATATAAATTATGTATCACCATAAAAAAAATATTCAAAACCTAGAGTATGATCATTTATTGTCAAGAAACATCTTCCATATAATGGTTTAATTAGTATCTCAGATCCTTTATTGATCACCAAAATATTAAACCGAGCCTCCCTCCATCACATGGTCCAATTATTGATTCACAATAATGTAAATATTAGGATAATGATAACAATAATCAGGTGAATAACCCTACCCAAAACCTATTCCTTGGCTAAAGTCCTTCACACCTTATTCAGAATGCATCTTAATTAACTATGTATTATCCCTTGAGTAATCTAATTGACCAAATAAAAGGCATTACTAAAATGATATAATTGATAGAGATTGTCCAACCCAGGCATATCCCAACACTGGGGAACACACCTCTAAATTTTTGTAAGACTCTAGGCTATAATTATAAGGACTCGGCCATATTACATTACAAGATCTTGAATTTAGTCAAGAAATATCTTCCTTTTACATTGAGGATATTTTAAAGTTTATATATTTAGAGAAAAGTTACATAACACGTTCATAACATTACACATTAATATAGAGTGGATAGCATAAAAAGAGTATTAATTTCTTCTAAAATATAAAACTTTTCAAATTAAACATGATTTCTTTTAAAATTCATCCAAAAATTATCATGGATTATTTATTTGTTATAAAAATATTTATAACCTATGAAAATAATTTAAAAATGTGGGATGAGCACAAAAATCTTAGTAATGGATATAAAAATAAGTAAATATCACATTAGTCCATGAATATTTGTAACGTATGAAAACATTTTCAAATGACATACTTATCACCCATATATACTTATTTCGTGAAACATGAGATTTCACAAGATCCCCAAAAATTTTAAGAACATAAATTGAACCGTAATGGTATCTTGGGTCATTACTTACATAATCTTGTAATCCTCTCGGCCACCTTATAATTTGTGACACTCACGACTCCCTTACAATTTGTGTAACCATCGTAGTTACACTTGGAGTAACCATACGGATGACCTCCAACATACACATACCCAAAGAATTGGATAGAAATATATGTCCCACCATTCATCATAAAAAATTACCCAGAACCTAAACATAATCATACAACATGAAAAATTTCATAAAATCATTACTTTTAGATTTTGTAAAACAAAATTTAAAATGAGGATTTTAAAAAGAAAATATCTTTAAAAATATCATATAATTGAAGAGAGACTTAATAGAGTGGATGGAATATGTATATAAACATAATTAATCATAACATAAACAAATTTCATCACATAAAAAATTTTAATACCACATAATTAATGAAGTAGAAGGTTAACCGAAAGAATGGAAATCGGGTTAATAATTCCCTAACCTCAGGTTTGTCGCACTGAAAACTCATTTAAACCTCTTTTATAATGGTTAAAAGAGTGTTATTAATATCTTATAGAAACATATTCATGTTTATAACACCTTATATGATCATTTCATAACATCATTTCACCCTTTAATTATTAATATTGTGTTCCTTCCATTGTTTTGGGTGCATTATTTACATGTTTTTCATGATCAGTTCATGATGGATATTCTTGTTGATTGGAAGTGAATGTCCAGAATTGGAACAGAGTGATATTTTCATATTACTAGAACCATAAATTATATTATTTATCATTTTTTAATTCTGACATGATGAGGATTCATAAGTTAAAACATTATTGATATTTTTTAGGACATTTTGGTGATTATTTGATTATAATGAACCCATTTGTTTTATCCAATGGTCTGAAGGCCTTCAATTTTTTATATTATTGAAAATAGAAACCCCATTTTGAGGGAATAAGGGGGGAACCCTATAGACATCATCAACTTAAGAAAAAAAACATAACATGAAGGTTTAGTGAGAGAAACCAAGCTAATACATGGTGCTACCCCTCCCAAGCATATGAACATGAAAAAGAATTTCATCATTGCAGAGCTGAACAGCAAGCAAGTGTCATGTGTCAAAGAAATGGCCCGATCTGATGGCTGACATCATACCCTCTCAAAAATCCAAATCCAAAAAGCACTGCAACGATAAAGGGAAACTCTGGAACCTCATCTGGGGCCTGATCCATGAGTCAAGTCTGAGCGCGTCACCATACCAATAGACATCATAAAAGAAACCATTCGCCCTTTCAAAGTCACCAATCCAAACGCATCCATCAACAATCATTCTAAGCCAACTCCCCCATCCTCCTCAATCACCCCTGTCACGACAGTTACATAAGCCCGGAAGATAAACCGAAGGGCATGTGATTAGGCCATCGTCACTTAGGACTAGGTGGACCGACCCCATGCTAAGGGAGCTCCACCAATAAGGTGATCCAAGTCATCCTGAAACAGAGGCACCACTCTGGGAATGAGTCTACTATGATTAAAACCATGGATTCACCCTCATCAGGATCCTAAACCTCACAATAATGAGAATTAGTAAAGTCCAGAGAAGAACCAACCAAGTCGAACAAGAACACCAAAACTGAATCCAACCAAAAGAAACAAACCGTATAAAACCCAGAATTAAACCCGTAATAGCCACAGATTCCACAACCCAGACCTCCTCCCTCCAAATACTACAGATCGGACCAGAAAACTGCACCTGGTCAAGCAGGACGAGATGCGAAACCCAGGACTCTCCGACAACACTGGATGATCCAGTCATCGGATCCGCACCTAAAGTGCCAGACGAGTCGAAGCACACCTCCCAACATCGGAGCCTCACAAAATTCTGGCAGATGAGGTGAAGCTCACTGGACCAACCTCTCACTGAGCCTCATCAATGATGAAAGGGTGATCCATGCTAGTCTGAGCATCGACTTTCTGCTGAGAAGGATGTGCTGACCTTGACCGCTCCGCCAAAGACGAATCAGATCCGCACCGAGATTCATCGACGACGATAGGAAGCGAACCACGCTGAGTCAGCTCTCAGATACTCGATGACTTCAACTAGAACTGGGCGCATCATCTAAAAATAGAACCAGGTCAGAGGGGGTAGAGGAGACCAAAAATAGTATAAACCCTATCTACCGCGAATTGGGAGAATCCCGCCTCTCAGAGGCCTTTCTTTGGGTTCCACATAAAATTTAAACTAATTTTTTTATAAATTAATAAAATTTGTATAAAATTATTCAAGAACATTATATAAGATATAATGAAAAAATTATAATATGTTTCAACCATAAAAATGGTTTCATGAAAAGTCTTTAAGAAAGTAAAAGAAACTAAAATTACATCATCCACGATGTCAGTAATTCGACACATCCCAGACGGTGTTTTTAATTTTTGAATAAGTTGGAGAGGAAAAAAATGTAATGGTGAGTATTCCATAAAAATGATGAAATCCATAATATGTAATATACTATATCATTCATACCTCTTTTATTACAAGATATGAGGAAAGAAAAATAAAATAAAGGAATCTCAAAATAAAATAAAAGTTGAACAATCCTTTAAGAAAATTTGGCAGCCTAATGGCGTTGCATAAAATATCATAATATATTTTGATGAGATAAAGGGGTATCTAATATTTCATTCATTATATGTATTGTAAATGGGATATAGAATGAAATATTCTAATATAATCCAAATTAAATTAAAAAATAATAACATAAAATGAAAGAAAATAAAGAAAACAAAAGAGGATGTTTACCACATGATCTCACTCACTGAGATCCTTCTTATGGCCTTTGGTTTTGGCCTTTTGGTGGGACCATCAGTTCTTGGACATGGTAAACATTATTGGGAGTATTGGGAAGAAATTAGGTAATAATCAAGGCTTGATAGGTGTGGGAGTAAGAGGGGAGTAAGGGTATAATTTATAGTGGAGGAGATGCGGTATTTTACATTATTTTAATCATTATTATAATATTTTGGCTCAAGACTTTGAATAGTATTAATTCATGTGACCCAAAATAGTAATAATGGCATATGAGTTTGAACTAAGTGGAATTACATCATCCTTGCATCACCTATGATATAGTAAAACAAAAAATTGATCATTTATTGTATTTTATCAAATTTTACTATCCATCAAAAATTCTAGAATTTCATAAAATTCAAAAAATTTACCCTTACCATTACTCGACGTATATAATTCACAAATTATATATATTTTTTGAAAATAATTTTCTAAATATTATTAATTTAATTTTTAAATAAAATCATAATTTATTCAAAAATTAACAATTTTAATTCTATAAATGCTTTTATATCACATTGAAAAATTAAAAAAGATGTCATTATCTTAAATCCTTATGAAAATAAAATAATAATACAATTTTCTTTTCATTAGGGTCATATTACTATTCATATTACTATTCATAAGGGTATGTTACTATTCACCAAAAAACACGTTGGTTCCATTAGATTCAAAATAACTTACTGAACACAATTGTAGATGACTATTTTTCAAAATTCAAAACATAGAAGGGGAAAAATTATGTTTAAAGGATAGTTATAAATATCTAATTAAAACAAAGTTTGATGCATTTCAAAAAAATTTAGAAAACCTTGGGGGGTTACATTATCCCCGCCTTTTAGAAATTGCATCTTCGCGATTTTATTTACTTATTAAACAAGTAAGGGTACCTTTCCCTCATAGCATTTTCAAACTCCCATGTTGCTTCTTCAACCATGTTGTTTCTCCACAAAACTCATACCTGATGGATTACCTTATTCTGCAATACTTTTTCCCTTCGATTGGGAATCTAAACTAGTTCATATTCATAAGAAAGGTTTTCTTCCAGCTAAACTACTTCTGGGCTCAAGACATGAGTTGAATCTGGCACATACTTTCTCAACATCGAAACATTAAAAACATTATGTACCTGAGAAAAACTCAAAGGCAAAGTTACTAGATATGAAATTGGTCCAACTTTCTCTAATATATCAACATTATTGATGAATCGAAGACATATTTTTCCTTTATTAGCAAAATGCATCACAATTTTACAAGGATAGATTTTAAAGAAAACAAGGTCACCTACCTCAAAATAGAAGTCTTTACTTCAGTTATTTGCATAACTTTTCTTCCTGCTCTGATTTTTCCTCATGTGTTGTTGGATCATCTTCACTTTCTCAGTCACTTCCTCTACTAATTATAGCCCCATAAACTTTCATTCACCAACTTCATCCCAAAACACGGGAGTTTGACACAGTTTCCCATACAATGCCTCAAAATGTTCCATCTGTATACAGGAATGAAAAATTTTATTTTTAGAAAATTCAACTAATAAAATATGTTGATTCCAAATTCCCTGGTCATTCATTGAACAATATAGAATCATATCCTCCAAATTCTAAATAATTTTTTCTAACTACCCATCTGATTGAGGATGAAAAGATGTACTGAAATTTAATTATATTCCCAATGACTTATGAAGCCCCTTCCAATAGTTATAAGTAAACTTGGGATCTTGATCAGATATAATGGAAAGATGAAATCAATGTAACCTGACAATCTCTTTGAGGTACACTCAAGAAAGATGATCCAAAAACATTATATCTCCAATAGAAAGAAAATGTGTAGATTTTTTCAACAGATCAGCAATAACTCAAATTACATTGTTACCTCAAGAAGTCTTAGATAGTCTTATCAAAAATTCCATGGATACATTCTCCCATTTTCACACTGGCATAGGAAAAGGTTGATGTATCCCCTTTAATAACTCCCGCTCTACTTTAACCAGTTGACATATCAAACATTTCATGATTAAATCAGTAATATCTCTTTTTATTCCATCCCACCACTAATACTCTCGATGGTATCTATACATCTTAGTACTACTAGGATGAACTAAATATGGATAACTATGAGATTCACACAAAAAATATTTCTTCAACTTAAAATCACAAGGAACACATAACCTTTTTCTAAATCATAACACACAATATTTACCAGTGTTTTATTTGGGAAACTTACTCCTTTTAACCAATTATTCTTTTTTTATTAGCTCACGGTCTTCCTTATGTGCTTGTTTAATTATATCTGATAATGATGACTACACTGAAACCTGAAATAAAATAGGTGTATTTCATGCAACAATAACTTCTTATCCAAAATTCACCAAATCATTAATCAAGGGATCATGTTCCAAATGTAACATGGTTAATGATGCATGCCTTTTTTGACTGAAGCCATCTGCTGCTTTGTTTTTTTTCTAGATGGTAATTTTTCATGTAATCATTATCCTTAATTAGTTAAAGCCATCTTCTCTACCTCGTGTTTAATTCCTTCTGAGTGAATATATACTTTTGACTTTTATGGTCAGTATATATTTTACATTTGGATCTGTATAAATGATTCCTCAAAATTTTCAAAGAAAAAAACCACAGCTGCCAATTCCAAGTCTTGTGTAGGATAATTTAACTCATGAGGTTTTAGTTGTCTTGAATCATAAGAAATTACCTAATCATTCTTCATCAGAACACAACCAATTCCCTTCAATGAAGCATCATTGTACATTAGAAACTCACCATTTCAAGAAGGCAAGGCCAAAACCAGATCATTCACCAATATCTTCTTCAGTTTTTAAAAACAAACATCACATTCTTCTATCCAAATAAATTTAACCCCTTTTCGTGGTAACTTGGTTATCGAGCTAGATAACCATGAAAAGTTCTTAAAAATCACTGGTAATAACCTAATAATCCAAGAAAATTATGAATATCTGTAACATTTTTAGGTCTTGTCCATTCACAAACCACTTTTTTTTTGTAGGATCAACAATTATTCCATCCTTATTTACCATTTTCCCAAGAAAAGAAATCTTTTGTAACCAAAAATCATACTTTCTGAATTTTCTATATATTTTCTTTTCCTTTAAGGTTTGTAAAACAACCCTTATGTGTTTTCCATGCTTCTCTTTATTTTAGAAAACACCAGAATGTCATCAATAAACATATCCAAAAACTTATCCTAGAACTCGTGAAATATTATATTCATAAGATTCATGAATACAATAAGTGCATTAGTTAATCCAAATAGAATAATAATGAATTCATAATGCCCATACCTAGTATAAAAAGTTTTATTGAGGATTTCATCCTACTTTAGCTTCAACTGATGGTATCCAGATCTCAAGTCAATCTTGGAAAAGTACTGAGCTCCCTAGATCTGATCAAACAAGTCATTGGTATGAGGCAAAGGATTATTGTTTTTAATAGCAATTTTATTCAAACATCTATAATCAACGAAAACTCTCATGGAACCATATTTATTTTTAATGAAAAAAAAATAGGATCACCCTATGGTGAAGTTCTGGGATTAATGAAGCCTTTATCAAGAAAATCATGTAACAGATTTTTCAATTCAAGAGGTTATATTTGAGTCATATGATATGGGGGTTTTAAAATTGGCTTTGCATCAGGAACTAAGTTAATTTTGACTTCTACTTCTCGATTAGGTATGACACCAGGAAAATCATTGAGAATAACATCAAGGTATTCATTCAATATTGGAACATCATTAATTTGAATAGTTCCCTTGTTTTTAACAATATGAGAAAGATAACATTCATTCCATATTTCAACAGTTTCCCAGCTTCCTGATATGTTATCAATTTTATGGGTTTGTTCTCGTATACAAACTAAAACCCTTTCTGAAAAATATCTTCTTTAGCTCTATGGTCAATCTTAGCATGATAAACAGGAACCCAATCCATTTCGAGAATAACATCAAACTCGACTAATGGAAAAACAAAAAGTTTTTTAGGTAAATTATTTCCAAATACCATAATAATAAAAAATTATAATTCAATTTTTCTATAATATTTCCCCTAGTGTTTTAAAAATAAGTTCTGGTCTCATTTTTTGAGGTGATATTTCTAATTTACAAGAAAATTTCTCAAAAATAAAGGAATGTGTAAACCCTGTATCAAACAAAACTTTAGAAAAATCTGAGTAAAAAAATAAATTACCTGATACAAATTCATTGGATAGACTGAAATCTACTGAAATAATCTCAATAGATATCACTACACCTTTCTTCTTGTAGTTTGTCTTTTTTGCATCATTTGGATCTCTCTTTGGGAAGGCATTTTCATAATGACCCATCTCACCAAATTTAAAACACTTAGCATTTTTCTTATCAGGATTATTATTAGGATCATTTTCAATACAATATTGGTCCATATGTCCAAACTTACCACATATAAAACACTTCCTAGTTTTGGTAAGACATTCCCCAGGGTTCTTCTTGCCAAACTTTTCACAAAACGGAAACTAGATTTTCTTACCATCAGATTTATTTGGTTGATTATTTCCCATCACATACCATTTGTACCTCTTCTTCTCCTTGTTTCCAAAATGAACATTATCATCAAAAAACTCCATCTCTATCCTCTCATCACATCGGAAAAGTTTCTCATAACTTTTGAATTCATGGGAGGCCAATTCCCTTCGATGCCTTGGATTCAATTATGAGTAAAAGCGGTTTATTTTACTATCAAGATCCAAAATAAGATATAAAGCATACCTCGTCAGTTGGGTGAATTTTTCTTCATAAATAGCCACTGAATCCTCCTCATTTTTCATCAATTCAAGGAATTACTTCTCCATCCTAAGTCGCACCACCTTAAGAAAATATTTTTTAAGGAAAAGAATTTTAAATTCATCCCACTCTAAAGCATCAATATCCTCTTTGTCCCTAATTTTCATTACCATTGAACACCACTGATCAACTTGACCTTCAAACCAATAAATGGAATGACTTACATTTTTATTATCTAAACAACCCATTACATAAAATATCTTTTCAAGGGATTTAATCCATCCTTCAACCACTATTGGGATAGAATATCCATTGAAAGAAATAGGATATTGTCTAATAAAATGTTCCACTATTTTCATGTTACATTGTGGTACCTCTAGTTGTTCTCTTGCATGGATTCCACCACTATTTATTTCTTGTGTCAGATGAGCCATTACTGTCACAAAATGCTCAATTCTAATCCCTACCATTCTGGGATGCAGATTTGGAAGGTTGTCGTTTTATTGGTGCATATCCTCTTCAGCTTCCCTGTTTCTTCTGTGGGAAACCATTTTGAACAAACATATCTTAGTCTAAGAAACATGGTAATATTTAAATTCTATAACATTTCAAATTAACCATAGAGTAAAAAACATTTATGGTATTATATTAACATTATCTTAACCCCTAAATTTATATAAACCATCCTATGATACCAATTATAAGGACTCAGCCTTATTACATTACATAATGTTGAATTTAGTCAATAAATCACTTCCTTTAACATTGAGTATCATTTCATGTTTAGATATTTCGATAAAATAGAGATAATAAATTCATAACATTACACATTAATACAGAGTAGATACCATAAAAACTGTATTCATTTCATTCAAAATATAAAACTTTTCAAATAAAACAAGATTTATTTGACAATTATTAAAAAAATTAACTTGGCTTCCTTATTTGTCTTACACATCCTTATAACCTATCAAAATTATTTAAAAACTTGGGATGAGCACAAAAATCTCATTAAGGGATATAAAAACAGGAAAGATCACACTAGTCCTTGAATACTTATAATGTAAGAAAACATTTTCAAATGACATACTTGTCACCCATATATACTTACTTTGTGAAAAATGAGATTTTAAAAAGATCTCCAAAAAACATAAATACATAAATAAAACCAAAAATTTTCTTGGGCCATTACTTACATAATCTTGTAACCCTCTCGGCTACCTTATAAATTTAACCCTCATGGATACCTTACAATTTTTGTAACCATCACAGTTAAACTTGGAGTAACCATATGGCCGACCTACAACTTACACATACCCAATAAATTATAGGTAAATATAGTTCCCACACTTCATCATAAATAATTCCCAATAACCAAAACAGAATTATACAATATGAAAAATTTCATAAAAGAATTACTTTGGGATTTTGTAAAACTAAATTTAAAAAGAGGATTTTAAAAGAAAATACCTTTACAAATAAAATATGACTAAATAGAGACTTAATAGAGTGGATGGAATATTTAAATACACAGAATTCAACATAATATAAACAAATTTCATCACACAAAAAATTTTAATACAACCTAAATAATGAAGTAGAATGTTAACCCAAAGAATGCAAATCGGGGTAAGAATTCCCTTACCTCAGGTTTTTATTACTTAAAACTAATTTAAACCTTATTTATAATGGATAAAATATAGTTATTAATATCTTAAAGCAACATATAATGGCTAAAATATAGTTATTAATATCTTAAAGCAACATTTTCATGTTTATAACACCATATATGATCATTTCATAACATCATTTCACCCATTAATTATTAGTATTTTGTTCCTTCCATTTTTTTGGGTACGTTCTTTACATGTTTTCCATTATCGATTCATGATAGATATTCTTGTTGATTGGAAGAAAAACTCTAAAATTGAAATGGAGTGTTATTTAAATATTTCTAGAACCATAAATTATACTATTTATCATTTTTAATTCTAACATGAGGATGATTCTTAAGTTAAAACATTATTGATATTTGTTTATGTCATTTTGGTGATTCTTCGATCGTAGTGAAAAATTTGTTTATAAATTAATAACATGTGTATAAAATGATTCTAGAACATTATATAAGATATAATTAATATATAATAATCTGGTTCAACCATAAAAATTGTTTCATGACCAGTCTTGAAAGAAGTAAAAGAAATTGAAATCACATCATCCACAATGTCAGTAATTTGACACATCACGAACGGTGTTTTAATTTATTGAATAAGTGGGAGCGGAGAAGAAATATAATGGTGAGTATTCCATAAAAATGATAAAATCTAGAATATTTAACATACTAGGTCATTAATTCCTCTAGTATATGGGGAGGTGAGTAAATAAAAATAAAATAAAGGAATCTCTAAATAAAAGAAAATTTGAAAAATCCCTTACGAAAATATGGAAGCCTAACAGCGTCACTTAAAATATCATAAAATATTTTGATGCGAGAAAAGGGGCCTCTCATATATCATACATAATATAGAAATTAAGTGAAATATTTAATGACATATCCCAATATAATGCAAAGGAAATTAAAAATAATAACATAAAATGAAAGAAAAAAACAAAAGAAGATGTTTACCTCTTGATCTCTTCTCCTTGAGATCCTTCTTAAGGCCTTCGGTTTTGGCCTTTTGGTAAGACCAAAAGCTCTAGGACATGGGGAAGACTCTTGGGGGAGTATTGGGAAGAACATAGGAAAGTATAAAGACTTGAATGGTGTTGGAGGAAGAGGAGAATGAGGGTGGTATTTATAGTGGAAGAGAAGAGGTTTTTTACATTATTTTAATTATTATTATAATATTTTTGCTCAAGACTATGAATAGTCTTAATTAATGTGACCCCAAATAGTAATAATGGAATTTCAGTTCGAACCAATTAGTCTTACATCATCCTTTCATCACCTATGATGCAGTAAAACAAGTATTTAGCATTTATCGTATTTTATCGTATTTTACTATTCATCAAAATTTCTAGAATTTCAAAAAATTACAAAAAATTCAACATAAACATTAATCTACGTGTAGAATTAAAAAATGATCACCATTTTTTGAAAATAATTTTCTAAATATTGTTAATTTAATTTTTAAATAAAATCATAATTTATTCAAAAACAAACAATTTTAATTCTATAGCTGCTTTTATATCACATTGAAAAATTAACCAAGGTATCGTTATCTTAAATACTTAATAAAATAAAATAATAATACAATTTAACATTAATTAGGGTGATATTACTATTCATATCACTATTTATATGGGTATGTTACTATTCACCGAAAAAATCAAGTTGGTTCCATCAGCCTCCAAATAACATACTAAACACAATTGTAGATGACCATTTTTCGAAATTTAAAACATAGATGTTGAAAATTGTGTTTAAAGTATAGATATAAATATCTAATTAAAACAAAGTTTCATGCATTTCAATTTTTTTAGTAAAATTTGGGGTTTTACAATAACTAATATCTATATGTTATATTTAAAAAGAAAACCAATCATCTACCAATCATAATAATACCCTTCCATTTGTAGTTCATTAATAATAATCAAATAAATGTGATTTTGATATAAACTAGTTACCTAATCTTATATCTTATTCACCGCTCAATCAGTGATATTGTAAAAGGATAAACACTATCCCACTATATAATATTTACCCTAATATAAACTAGTCAATGGGTTTTTAGCTCACTGAGGCACCCTTAGTGGAAGTCTATTCACATATATCTAGGCCTATTAAGGAACACACTATATAATTCCAAATTAAAATCAAAGGGAATCCATCTTGGATGACCTATATTTCATGTTGTTTCAACAACAACTATTTTCTTTATCCCTAGCCCAATAATCTGGGTGAATGTTACACACCAACCAGTAAGACCTCTCTAGGTCATTGCAGCCATCTCTTAAGGTTTAAAACCCATCAAGGTTCCCATTAAATTCTATTTTCTTCTCTAACATTGATAAAATAAGTATCAAGGGATATATGTTAAATCAAAATATTTAAAAGATATAATACATGTAAAATTAAACTCACTAGAATCTTCACATATATGAGAAACCCCATATGGATATATATTGATTCATTCACACTAGGTTACCCCCTCCAAGAATTCAAACAATATATCTACCATATTAACCATTAAAATTTGAGACGGCCAACTTCAATCATGGTGTTATCACCAATTTAAGAAATCATGGTCAATTATTCATGCTTATCTGATCCCTCACCAAAATTCCATTTCTACACATTAAAAATTCCATTTCTACACATTAAAAATATATAAAATCTTCTTACTAGGTACCTAGTGTCCCTTAATCATCTACCCAAAGGAATGGACTAATTTATAACACCAATAGCCTCATCACTGGGTACCCAGTGGCACCTAAAACCACCCAAAAACTTCATTTTAATTAACCAAAACCTAAATAATATCTATATATTTTCACCCATTTTATTACTCCAAAAAATTATTTTAATTATTCAAAAAAATTCTATAAACTCATATATTTACTTATAATTTTACAAAATTACAAAAATTATAGATCTAATACAGTTTTCTATTTCTCCAATTCAACTGATGACCTATAATATAGTTATTACTGATTCTGAATTATACCTATTTTTTCTCTAAGAATAATTTATTTTAATCTTCCAAGAACTATTTTAGTCACCAATATTTTATGTACACTCCCATATAAGAACATTTAACTTATTATGGAATACCACTACCACACCCGAACAAGAAAACCTATATAATATTTTAGAAATATTGCATTTGGATCAATTATACATATGAATTTTTCCTTGAATGACCTGATTCGAACCAAATTCATGTCAACATACTCAATTGTACATGAAACATATTTGTTAGCACCCCACTTCACCAATATCCCTTGAAAACTCAATTGTATTCACACTACTACATCAATTAATTTTACCAACAAATGATTTCTGATCATAGAAAAATTACTTAAATTCCAAGAAATCAAGACATACTTCTACTATTGAATTTTTTAGTATATACTAGGCCATAACCTATTTAGATCTATAACTGAGAAAATAAAGATCATATTCACTAAAATTTATGGTCCCCCACTCAAGAATATTCCCACATCAAAGATCCATTCTCCACTATAGATGTTGTTGTGTTTTACTGTGAGTAGCGACATTCTCCAAAACTAATCACTATACCAGTCCTTTTTTTCAATATCATGTCCATTAATATTGAACATACCAACCACTAATAATTATTAAAATTCATTAATAAAATCTATTATCTCATAAATAATAGTATATATATAATATTCTTTTATCCATACATTTAGAAAAACAAACAACCACCCTTGGTCTAAGACCACTGTACACGTCACTCCTGTGGTTTTTCACAATATCACCCAACAAAAGTATCTAAACTTTAATCATCTATTAGTTTCCTCTCCACTATAACATTTATCATATCCAAGATCAATAATAATTGACCTGCTAATATTTTTTCAAAAACAAAATATGTTTCTCATCATACATTCTCATTATAAATAGATAGAACCATACCATGAGCCTCACACTAGAGTTTTTTCATTAGGGTTCTCGATGATATCACTCCACAATTTTATAAATTATTTTTTTCCTCATAAATCAAATCTAAAATTATATTTTCCAATTTTAAATACCACACTCACTTCAAATGACCAATCATATAAACAATTACTAAAAAACTCAACATCATCTTTCTGGTATCTCTATAATCTCATCGGTTCCCAACTCATCAAAATTAAGAAACTCCCCAAACTCATCAACAATTGTGTTGAACCACATGGCTCTTCTACATTCCACTAAAGTAATTAATCATCTCATTTCACTTAATATTTAGTAGAATGTCATAACGCATCATTCACATTGGTTTTCTATCTTAGCTTAACAATGGTCTACATTACCCTATAGCAATAGTATAACATCAAATTAAATATCTCATAATTCGTTATACTTATAGCTTCCTCCATCAATTTCCATAGGTCAATCGATATCTAAAAATTTATAAATCACCTATTACTCTAACTAACATAGAAAATAGCATTGGAATGTTGTCTCCGTTATTAATTTCTTAACCAAATAAAGGCATCTCTCGCCTTTCCCCAAGTTATATCATACTCTATCACTTATTAACTATTATTGTTCATTTAATCCCATCTAAATACCTTTAAATGAAAATAAAAAATAGATAATTAAGGAGTAAATGTCTCTATCTTGATCTCACTCCATGGGATTCATCATCGTCATCTCATTAGAATATATCTTATATAACACCCCAAAATTCTAAAGCAATAACATTGTATTCGATAACGTGTATGAAACACAACACCAAGAATGTAAGTGAATATAATATCATAAGACTTTATAATATAGTTACTATTTTAATTAAATTCAGTCTACTCTATATATTTCAATTCATGCAATACTTGTTTATCTTTATTCATACGCAATAATGAATTTCTTTAATGGCATGTGTTACATGCTAGACCGGGTATTACTGAACAATAATTTATTGTTAAAATATTAGTATTTTACATAATAAGAGATAAACTAGTCGTTAAATTAGTGTTTATGAATTTAATTAACTAAACTATGAAATTATATGGTTTACAAAAATATAAAATGAATTCAACGGTTAAAAATTAATTAGAAGTGAATATTAGAACCAATTCAATATAAAGTGAATGTTTTTATAGAAAAATAAATTTTTTCCCACAAAGCTATTTTATCATAATAAATAAAATTAATGAAAATTATTGAGCGGTATTAATTAAAAGTATATATTATATATCCAATAAAAAACTTACATTCTTCCAAAATATTTTATAGTTATAAGATAATACAAAACCCAATATTATGAATAAAAACCAATATTTTTCTAAAATAAATTTTACTGCCTTTAACTAGAAAACCAATTTTAAATAAAATTTTTTGAGAATTTATATATTTTATATGTCAAAAAAATTATTTGTTGAAGTATAACTTTAAAAATTACTTTAGGTTAAATATTTTTTATTTTTCTAAAATATTTCATTTTTTGATGAATAGTAAAAAAACACTACATTTTAATTCCAAACTTTTTTTCATCTAATTTATTTATAATAATAAATTTATTTTTTTTAAGTTTAATTTGATTAATTTTGATATCAATTAATATAATTTATTCCATTTTAATCAATTTAACATTGAAATTTAACATAAAAACATAGAAAACTTTTGACCGTTTTTACTTTAAAATCATGGTGTGTCGTCCCATCCACAGGGTTAAATTTAAATTAATTTCTATCACTTATAGTATTAAAATATGAAAAAAGGATTTCATATTTTTAATAATAATAATATATAATATCTAATAAGTTCAAATTATTTATTAACAAAAAATTATTAGTGGAATTAATTAAAATTAATTTCAATGATTAAGAGAAAATTTAGATTAACATGGGACTAAACCATAACTTAATAGACAAAATGACCTAGAAAAATTTTTCAAATTATATTAAATGTTCTTATTAAGACCATAAACTCCATTTTTTCTAATATTGGTTCATTATTGGAGCCACTTTAAATTGGAAAATGTGGGTGGAATTCCCTTTTCAAAAATTTACAAGAATTACACTCCTCTTCCACTATAAAAAGGCACTCACCCTCCCAATTCCTCACACCTATAAAAACACTTTTTAGGAACCAATATATGTAAAAATAACTCCTAAAATTCCATATAATCATCCTATAATTCTCCCATTTTGAGGAAACCCATCCAAATAATCCCTTTGGTGCAAACCAAAAGGATTTACCCAAAGAAGAGGTAACATCCTTCCTCAATATCTTTTGCTTTATTTTTATTCCTCAACCCCTAAACTCTTATTATTATATTATTATATAATAAAACCATTATAATTAATATACTTATATTTTTTAATTCTAATTTTTCTTCCTAAACTTACACACACTTCCATCTAAGGGGTTATGAATATACCATTTTTGTGTACGTCAAACTACCACCTCACAAAATGATGTCGTTCATTTTTCTTTTACCACATATCATGGTGGGAATTATGATTGAAATTATACTTATATATGATATATGTTATATTTATATTTTATTTTTACTTATATAATTTTTATATAAAACATACCCTTATGTTTACCATTTTTTGTAAATATGATTACATCATTTGCGGAAGTGTGGACAACCGTATCCTTGAAGTGATGTGATTCATTCACTCTATACGTGGAATCTATAAAAGACTTTTTCAGAAAAACTATGTATCATATATGAAATAAATATTATAATTTAATTATAATATAAATATATATCATTTACTTTTTAATCTTTTGAATACAGAAAATAAATGAAAGTAGCCTACATCCGTACGTACAGTCTACCGTCTCCGTGAACGGTGCATTTAATTTCCTATATCCAAATATTATATATTATTATAAATAAATATATACTGAATATATATTATATTTAAATCATTTTTTAAAATATTGAGATAATAAACCATGATAGGAACAACAAGTAACATGTCAAAACATACCTTAGAAACTAGGCAATTAACACCTGAAATAGTAAAAAAATGAAAGATTAATAAGAAACGAGTAATAAGATATTATAAGAATATCATAGATGATATAATAAATTTTAATATAATTATGGAATAATTTAGTAACATTTTTAAAACCATTATACATAAATTTAAAGGACGTTCACCTAAAAGGAAATACAAGGTATGGGATTTTCATCTCACGTTTTACATCAGTGAGATAAATGTTGTATACCCCAATTACTTCTCTTGTGTGATGTATATACTATCAATTTTGGTATATTATATCATGAATTATTTTATCTTCATGGTATTTTGAGTTTCAATTTTATTTATTTATTCTAAGGGGATTTGAGTTAAAATTTACCAAGTGGTGAATAATTTCATAACATGATTCCTTTTCATTGGGTTATATTACTTCCTAATTGTCATTAATATTATAATATTATATATATATAATAACTTTTTACTATATTTTGATGTATTTAAACTTGTTTTATGAGTATTTTATTTTAAACACATTATCTGGTCATTTATTTATTCTTAAATCAATGTTATGGTCTTTTTAAGAGATTAGTTCACAATATAATTTTATTTGGGATTTTTTAAACATGAATTTAATTTATAGGAAATTATTTTATTATTGTCTAATAAACCCTTTAATTTTATTCTCCTAGGGATATTCATGACCTTTTTCAAGTAATATTGTTATTTTTTACTCTAGAGTACTTCAACTTTTTTAGAAAATGTCTTCATAAAAATCCGACTTCATTTCTCTCTTTAGTCGGAGAACCTTATTTCTTCTAAAAATAAAGTTTTATAAAAAAAAATACCTTTTGAAAAGGATTTATTAAATAAGTTTTTTTCCTTTTTTCTTTTAGAAAAATTCAAAGTAATTTTATTGTATCTTTCAGAACAATGGACTTTTCTAACCTTTTTACCATGAAAAGGAATATTATTGTTACTCTGTATATAATGTATGGATTTACCCTCTTTCATTTCTTAAATTATTCCTTTGAATATTTAAAAGGATAATTTTTATTTAAAATTCTATTTATAAATGTTATGTTCAAATGAACGGTTTTTCAAAAGGTTTTTAAAAACAAAAGGATATTTTCCTCAAGAAATATTTTAATGTTATTCTTGTATTTCATTAATGAAAAACCCCTTTTTATTACACCAATGGATATATGTCATATTGATAACATCCTTATTGTTACTCTAGATTATTTTTGATTTATTTTTTCAAGTATATTATTGAAATTCACTTCCTATATCCCTTTGTTATTCCCCTTGAATCATTAAATTTTAAGTGATCATTTAACATTAAGTTTCCCCTAAATATCCATATCATTTATCATGGATATGATTATTTCCTAAAACCTATACCATTTTTATATACAGTGTGTACTTGATAGTTATTTGACTAATTGGTGAAATATTGATAAATCTATATCTTCTACTCTATATATATATTTGAAAAGGCACAATATTAAATTGATTATTCAATATATGAGGGTTTCTTTGGAAAGTTACGACACTAGTGGGGCCTATTTATAGATATCCCATCAATGCATCATTAGTCTCATGGGACGAGTAAGTTGGATAGACGTAGATGGGTTTTTATCTAATATGATAAATTTTCATGTGAAATGTCTTGAAGGTAAAGGTTTAATATACCTAGGAAATATGGTGTCCAATAATTAAATATTTCCCTCATTCAGACTCAATTACTATTTATCCATGATATTTTTCTCAACAAATCTATGTATACATTTCATTTTCAATTTATTGGTTAAATGGAATGTGTTTTTAGTTTATTACCTTTCCACATTGATTATTCATTATCAATTTATTTTAAATTTCATGTGTTTTCTGTTATTTACCTTTCCATAATTATTAACCACTTTCTTCTCAGTTTATTTATTATATGGTGTGGGTATTCAATTATTGTCTTTCCATATTAACTATTCTCATTGATTCATTATTTTTCCATTGTACTTAACCTTACTAAGAATTTGAGATCACCCTTATTATGTTTCATTTTCCCATGATTCCTTTAATTGTATAGATAATGTTATGCAAGGATACACTAGATAAAATAGAGTTACTAGCCTCAAACTAATAAACAAATTATTTAATAATTAGTGTATTCATTTTTAAAACAAGTCTCATTTTTGTGTCTGGTTTACCTAGACTACTAAATTATTCAGTCCACTGGGATTTGATTTACTTGTATCTTATTCCAATGTAATGGTAACATGAAATCATCTCCAAGAATTTTGTGGTCAGGGCGCTATAATTGGTATTAGGGAAATTTTATTAGAAACCTTGGAAATTAGATTTAGGAAAACATATATTAGAGAACATATCCCTCTTGTAGACTATGAGGATAATTATAGAATAATATCCTAGAATTTTTATTAGATATATATTATATGGTCTTCTTAGAAATAAATATATGTCTAGATACTAAAAGTGGACATGGTTATGGAATAGATATACATATGGGTAACAATTCCAACAAGGTGCGTCGAGCCTAACTCGAGTGTAACATGGTACACAAAAATGGGCCTTACAGTACCCTGGGTTTGACACTACCATGGGATATTCTTAGGATAATTAACATTTTCTTTAAAACCCTTTATAAATTATTTGAATAGATAATGACAATGAACGGTCTAGGTTAAACTTGAGTTATAATATATTGAAAATTATTTGTCAACATTTATAAATCCTAAAAATTATTATATGTTTTTCCCAAGTTATAATTTGTTATATAATATAGATTTTGGTATTATGAAATTACCACTTCTAAAGGATAAACCCTAGACCAAGGAATGACCAATGTGAAAAAAAATATCAAATAATTATGTTTTGGGGTAGTATTGAAAACCTTCGTTAAAGGATATTTAGTGATTAACCTTATTTCAAGGATTTCCGTCATAATTTTTGGAAACATTATAGGAATTATGTTAATATGGTTTTATAAAGGGAAAACCTATATTCTGGGTAACAAACCATAATGTTCGGAAAGGCTACGGTACTAGAACTATGACCAAAGGATGATAAGGGTTTAACACCACCACTAACCTATGAAATGTCCTGGTTAATATTCCATTGTTTCTAGTTGAAAAATTTAATGAATAAATATTAATGATGTACAAGTAGTATCATTTTTAAGGATTAGAGATTAATGTATTAATAATTTTGGATTTTGAGAATCATTAGAGACAAATAGTTATACATTTTATTCTTTTTTAGACCTTAAGATCTGTTAAAAGTGTATTTTATTGCTTAAGGAATCAAAGTTAATTTTTTTATATCCATATCATGAAGTAATTGAGGAATTAGAAATTGATCACAGAATAAAAAAAGGATTAAAATTGTGTTAATAGGAATATTATATATAAGTATATTTTATTATATTCATAGGTATTAAAATAATTACTCAATGTTAGAAAAATGATCAAAAATTATTTTCTACAAATAACATAATATTTTTTGAAATGATGACCTTTTATATCATCAATGATTTATGAATTTTAGACCCTAAACATTACATTAAACATTCACTTGTTTGTGATTGATGACCTCAATCACTCACTATAAATATTTACACTTTTCTTCTATGTATGTATCTTCACTTTCCACAAATGTTCTATAACATAGAGACCTAGTTATATGTTATTATGTGTGATCTTTTTACTTCCCATTATCACTCATCTAGAGGATGCTTTAAGAACCCTTCTCACATTGTGGGATTTCAATATATAAATTTTCAAACAATTTATTACCAAGGTTAATTTTAAATTGTGAGGATACAATTTATTTAACGTGGGCAGAAAGTAACTCCCCAAAATTCTAATGTAAGAACATTTTATTTGATAAATTGTATGACACTCAACACTAAGCACAAAAGGGAATATAGTATCTTGAGAATTTTTAATATAGATACTATTTTAAATAAATTAGATCTATGATATAGATTTAAATTCATGAAATAATGATTTATCTTGCATTTCATGTAACAACTACTTTCTTCAATGTCATTTATTACACATAAGACTAAGTTTTATATAACAATAATGTATTACTAAAATATTATTGTTTAATATAATAAAAGATAACCTAGTTGTTAAATTAGTGGTTATGAATATTATTAAATAAATTATGAAAATATATATTTTACACAAATATAAATCGAATTGAGTGGTTACAAATTAATTATAAATGAATATAAGAACCAATTAATTACAAAGTAAATGTTTTTATAGAAAACTATTTTTATGAACCCAAATTTATTTTATCCGAATAAATTAAATTCACTGAAATTATTGGGTGATATTAATTAAATATATATATTATATATATAATCAAATTTTTTTACATTCATCCAATATATTTTATATTCATAAGATAAGAGCAAACTCAATATTACGTAGAAAACCCTATATTTTTCTAAATGCAATTCTACTACCTTTTAATGAAGAACCTATTTAAAATCCAATTTTTAGAGCTTTTTTATATTTTATATTTCAAAATAACCTTAATTTTTGAAATCTAAATTTCTAAATTATGTTAGGGTAATTTTATTAGTTTTATGAAATATTTCTTTTTTTTATGATTAGTGAAAAATACTGAATTTTAATTCAAAACAATTTTTTCATCTAATTTATTTGTATTGATAAATTATATTTTTGATTATTTTTTAAGATTAATTTGATAAAATTTATATAAATTAATACAATTTATTTCATTTTAATCAATTTAAATTTAAAATTGAGTAAAAAACATAGCATACTTTTGACCATTTTTACTTTAAAAATAGAATTTCTTATCACGTCTATAGGGATAAATTTAAATTAATTCCTACAACTTCTATGATTAAAATTTGGAAAAATAGATTCCATATTTTTAATTATATTAATTTTAAATTTATAATGTGGTAATATTATTTTTAGATAGAAAAACTATTAGTAAAATTAATTAAAATGAATTTCAATTATTAATGGAAATATTAGCTTAAAAAGGGACTATATATTAATATTAAAGGAAAAAATGAACCACACACTTGTAAAAAAATATATTTTATGTTCATATTTACACTCTAACCTCCATTTTATCTAAATGTTTCTATTATTGGATCCTCTTGTCATAGGAAAAACATGGGTTGAATTCCCATTTCAAATATTTACAAGAATGTCACTCATCTTCTACTATAAAAGGAACTAACCCCTCCCAGTTCCTCACACCTATAAATTCACTTTTTATCAACCAATATATGCCAAAATATATCTTTATAATCACTCTACTCATCTTATTATCCTCTACTTGGGAATAAATCCTTCCATGTAAGCCCTTTAGTGTAAACTAAATGGTGTTACCCAGAGAGGAGGTAACATCCTTCCTTAAGCTTTTTCATTATTTTCATTCTACACCCCCTGAAATATTCCTATTACATGATTATATAATATCACCAGTATCATAGATATTCTATGATTTTTTATTCTAAGGTTTCAATCTACACTTACACTCACATCCATCTAATGGGTAACAAAATTACCATTTCTGTGTACGGTGAACTACTGCCTCACAAAACGATGTCGATGGTTTTTCCTTTACCACCTATCATGGTTGGTAATTATGATAGAAACAATATTTATATATATTATATATGATATTTATAATTTATTTATTCATGTGTGTATTTTTTATATAACACATACCCTTATGTTTTCTATTTTGTGTAAATATGATAACAATGTTTGTGAAAGTGTGGGATACCGCCTCCTCAAAGTGATGTCATCCATTCACAATATACATGGAAATTGTAAAAAATGTTTTAAATGAAACTATGTAACATATATGAAATATATATGATAATATAAATATTATACACATACATATCATTTACATTTCATTTTTTAATACAGAAAAGAAATAAAAGTAGTGTTCATGCGTACATAAGGTCTACCATCTCCGTGAATGGAATATTTCATTTCCCATATCCAAATATTATGGATTATTATAAGTACATATATAATGAATATATATTATATTTAAATCAGGTTCTAAATTTTTTATATGATGAAACCATGATATTAATAACAATTAACAAGTAAAATCATACTTTTGAAACTGGTAATTAACACGCGAAATAGTTAAAATAATGAAAGATTAATAACAAACGAGTAATAAGATATTATAAGAAGATAATATATGAAATAATAACTATTAATATGGATTTTTAATAATTTATTAACATGTTTAAAACCATTTTATAGGAATTTATATGACATTCATCGAAAAGGAAACACAAGTAAAGCGATTTTCATCACACTTTTCTACATTTATGAGATAAATGTCATATACACCACATACTTCTCTTGTGCGGTGTATCTACTGAAAATTTTTATATATAATATCAAAAATTATTTTATCTTAAAGTTATTTTGAGTTTAAAGTTTAATTATTTCTTTTAATGGGATTTGTGTTAAAATTTACCAAGGGGTAAATAATTTCATAACCTGGTTCCTTTTCATTATGTTATATTACTTTCTTGTTGTTGTTAATATTTTAATATTGAGTATTTAATAAAATTATACCATATATTTATTTATTTACACTTGTTTTATGTGTATTTTCATTTTACACACACAATATATTCATGGAATAATTCTCACTTCAATGTTATGGTCTTTTCAAGGGTTTACTTCACAATCTCATTTTGTTCGGTGTTGTTTACACATGAATTTCCAACATAATAAATTTTTTGATAATTGTATAATAAAACCTTTCATTTTACTCTCCTATGGTTATTCCTGGCCTTTTTTAATTAATAGTTCCATTTTTCAATAATGGATACTTCAAATTTTTTAGAAAATGTTTTTAAGAAAACCTGACTTCATTTCTCTCTTCACTTAAAGAACTTGTTTTCGTTTAACAACCAAGTTTTCTAAAAAGGCTCAAAAAAATTACCCTTTTTAAAATTATTTATTAAATTCATTTTTTCCCTTTTGTCTTTTAAAAAAAATTAAAAGTAATTTTCATGTCTCTTTCCAAGCAAAGCACTTTTCTAACCTTTTAACATGAAAAAGGAATAGTATTTTTACCTTATAGGGAATGTATGGATTTACCCACCATCATTACTTCAAATATTACTTTTCAAATTTAAAAGGTTAGTTTATAAATAAAATTTTGTTTTTAAAAGTAATTTTTAAATAAAATTTATTTCCAAATGATTTTCAAAAAAATGATACTTTCCTCCAGAATGATTTTAAAGTTATTATTCTATTTCATAAATGAAAAAAACCATTATTATTATGCCAAAGGGTATATGTCATATTTATACCATCCTTTATCTTCCAATGGATGGTTTTTTATTTATTTTTACAAGGATATTAATGAAATTCACTTCCTTTATTCATTTATTATTCCCCTTGAAACATTAAATTTCTAGTGATCACTAAACATTAAGTTTTCGCAAAACATAACTATCATTTATCATGGATATGATTACTTCCTAAACCATATACCATTTGTACATAATTTTTGTACTTGACAGTTATTTTATTAGCTTTGGAAATATTTATAAATTTTTATCTTCTAATCTATATGGATATTTGGGAAGGAACATTATTAAATTGATTATTTAATATATTTAGAATACTTTGGAAAGGTATGACATGGGTGGGGCCCGATTATAGATATCCCCTTGAAGTATTGGTGGTCTCATGGAACAAGTAATTTGGCTAGATTTAGATTATTTTTTAAATTATATGATAAATTGTCCTATAAATGGCCGTGATGGTAAAGGTACCATGTACCTAAGAAACATGGTGTCCAATAATAAAGTATTTCCTTAATTCCTAATCAGTTACTATTTATCCATGAAATTTTTTTCAACATATCTACAAAGGCATTTTATTTTCATTTTATTGATTAAATGACATGTGTTTTCAGTTTCTTACCTTACCATATTTATTATGAATTATCAAGTTATTTTAAATGGAATTTATTTTTTTATTTAGTTTTTCATATTTTTTATCCACTTCATTCTCTATTTATTGATTACATGGCATGTGTCTTCAGTTATTCCCTTGTGATATTGACTATTCTCATTGATTAATAATTTTATCTAATGTACTTACCATTAATGATCAGTTAAGATCACCCTTATTTTGTTTCCTTTCCCCAAGATTCCATGAAGTGTACTTATAATGTTATGAAAGGATACAGTTAGTGTAATAGAGTTGTTTTCCTCCAATGGAGAAAAAAATTTTGTTTTAATTAGGGTATTAATTTGTAAAACAAGAATCATGTATGTATATGGTTTACCAATACTTATAAATTTTTCAGTACTTTGGGATGTTATTTACAGGTATCTTATACCAATGTAATGGTAGCATGACACCAACTCTAAGGATTTTGGAGTCAGGTCACTACATCTCCATCTATCCAAGGATTATCATACTTAAAAATCACTAAACATGCTCTTATAAGGAATACTTTAGGCCATAATATCACATATTCCACACATGTAGTGTAAAAACACACCATATTATCCAAAAAATATTAATAGAATCACTCTCACAATGGTGTACAACAATCACCATCAACAATCAGATATCTTACCTGAGAAGGTGTGCACCCTAGCACTACCCCTCTATTTAACTCAACTTCTCACATCATGAGTCATATCCCAAAATTCCTTCAAATAAATTCACAATTAGATGATTTTATAAACAATTAGTGTTAATTTCATCACCCTTAAAACACCATATATTACTTCTTTCCAACACATAAACAACGAAATTTCCAAGACTCTACAGCATAGTTGATCACATTTTTCCCATGTTTTGTTAAAAAATCATCAAAAATTTATCCATGATTCTATTCATTTAATAAAAACACATTTATGGTCTAGAACATCTCACTTGAGACACCCTCAATTATCAATTCCCATCTCATTAAAAAAATATAAAAAATCTCTCCAGATCTACAAACCCAAATGACTCAACATTATCCTAAGTTGTATCTCAATACCTTTAGACATATCTACCTACTAAAGAGACTATAAATATTTATAGGCCACAAATAATGAAGTAAAATATATTCTCATATCCCAAATTCTATAAGGAAATTATTATTTCAATGCACTCATCAAGGAATCTCATCTAAATTAGATGTCCTTATACTCATATTGAAACTATCCACTCTAGAGTCAAAAATAATCACACACATGCACATATCAATGACATCAATTTTAAGATATTCATATCAAGGAATCCATCAATTATATAAATCAATTAATTAATTCACCATAAATAAATTAATTAGAAATACCCCAAAAAAGTTATTGATAGAATTTTAAATAACCAAAGCCCATTTTTTCACTATTATACAATAATATTCAATCATGATCATGTCATCTGATCCTAAATTACAATTATGATTAATAAACACGTGTATTTCCACCCTGGTCCAAGAGTAAATAATAAATAATAAATATTATTCAATAAAAATCATACTTCATTAAAACAGCTCACCTGTAACAATGAGAAGAGATGATCACAATCCCAAATCCATAGAAACATGTAATTCCTCCCATACTTGTGTTGGATAGATATAAATATGGATTCCATAACAAGTTATGATTATCCTTAAATCCATATACTATGTCCGAAAAAATAAGAAAAATAAAAATAATTCTCTAATTCTATTTTTCAATGTTCCCAACATAGAAACAATCTACATGACCCAATCCAGATCTCTACTTGTCTCGGGTGTTTCTCCATGTATACTAAATAATACTGGTATGTAATGATGGTTGAGTAAAAGATTCACACATAGACTATACCCTTTGTATCATCATAATAAATATCAAAATTAACCATATAAACTTCCATTAAATAGATATAACATCGAATTGAAAATATAAGTAATTACAACAGTATGTTATGTGTAGATAAAACCATACAATCATACACAATGTAATAAAAAATATAATCCAATAATATCATAGATTCATTCATCATGTAAATAACTAACAACATATATTCATATATAATAATAATAACTCTAAAATAAAATGAAAAAGTGGCCCAATCACTAATCATTGGCCTTGTCTTAGACATGTCTTCATATAGTGTTGACCACTTTCAGCATAATCACATATACTAAGGCCACCACCCTGACCTGTATGATAATTTTATGAATAAAAAAATCCACCAAGGTGACTATGTATGGTGTTCCCATAAATCTTACTATACCACTACTAATAGTACCCTTAATATAAAACCAATTTATATGTTAATTCATGTACATAAGGAAATTAAGTTATAAACTATTTCATATATACACCTATAATACCCTTGGGTGCTCAAGAATCTTCTTTAAATGTTGGCTCAAAACTAATGGTTTTGAGGGATAAAAAAACTTTTTCTAAGAATTGATGTCACAACCAAACCACCTAGGCCCTCATGGCCACTAGTAAGAAAATAATGACATCCCATCCTACCTCAAATAGGAAAATATCCAGAAACTAGCACCATATAGGCATATCATGCACATGAGAGACCTTAGCCTAGAGTACCTATACACAGATATGCATCTACATGCACTAGCATAATACAGAAATGTAAAAAACATATACTATAGATACATGAATAACATAAAAACCACATCATAGTAAAACAAGTAGTACCACACAAATGAAAATGGACAAGTACAATCCTTCCAATACTAAAAAAGAATCCAATATGATGAAAACATAGGGAAAACTGCCTAGAAGAAACTTTTGGAACCATATGAGGCCTTTTATAATAACAAATATCTAGCTACTTCTGGTCCAACTTAGACTCCATTGAAATCCATGTCATCTTCATAAGACATGACATGTTTGGGTGAATCCCACACAAGGGTGAGTGTAAACATAACTAGCATGACACCCCAAAATCACCAAAAATTAAGCATCAAGAGATTATTCAACTCAATAACATGAAGATATTTTCATTCATAATATGAGACAAAAAAATTAATAAAAATAACCTAGATAAACATAAACGTATGCACCAAGTCTCAAGGTATGATTGTGTCCTTAATGCCGTCCTAGGATTCCATTAAAGGTTCATAAGGTAATACTCATATGGGAGAACTCACTCCATTATTCTTGATCTAACTAATGGCACTCATCAGAGAGGACATACTCATTAGGTATTTCCATGAAGAGGTCAAAATGGAACTGAAATGGTTCATCTGAGATACTCACTTGATTGGAAAAACATACCAGAAGACAACATATGTCAATACATAAAGAGGGTATTTCACCCTGGTCTTGTGGCCGGTTCCTAAGCTTACTAAGAGTAAACCCGCTAGGATGGAGATCACACGCCAAGATATTCATTAATTAGATTATTCTCCCAACCATATGGAATAAACGATAAAATATCACACCCTGGGGAACATAAAGGGATTACATACTCTATTATATATTAATCCTATTCAGAGTAACACATCCTATTCTTTAGGTGTGGTGCCTCACTACACCCTGATATGGATAGACCAAGGGAACATGGTCAGGTTAAAAAGCTCTATGAGATCTCACCCAATCTCATATAGAGGTTTTTAAGAAAACAAAAAGGGCTCTAAATTTCCCTTAAATATGTAAATTGTGTATCTCATGGGGTATATGGAATGTCTCTCTGAGTCTAGAACTACACATGTCTCACAACCTCACACGTCAAGTCCTTATCTATATACATGGTGTGTTCTATTATGATACATGGAATGTAGAGGCCAACTGGAACTCAGTGTGTCATCTTCCCAAGCCTATGTACTTTGAATGTTCCTATGTACTCTAGTTGTGCCTGAGTACTTTCTGTAGTACAAAGGGTTTACTCTACATAACACTATTTTTAGTGGGTGTGTTGTCACTCATTTTATGTTATCCCCACAAGGATGTGTACCTTCTAAAGTGCATGGAATATTCCCCAACACACATGGTGTCTCGGGTCACATGAACTCAAAGTCTTGTACTCCCTATAAGCACCAATTCATTCACTAAGGGTTACATCGAGTGAGAGTGAACCACAATGAGTGTTGTGCTACATGGAATCCTAGGTATGTACTCTATGTACATTACATGATATCCTGCTAAGGGTCATATGGTGTGTATGTAAATCAACCAAAGTGTGATATTTAACTAAATTCATAAGCCTAAGGAACCACACATAGTTAACTATATGGAATGTGTTCCTTTAGATTATATGGTGTGTCACGACCCGACCCTACCAGTCTCGACCCACAACTACCCCAAGCCCGCCTCCATAGGCCAGGGGATGGAAACAAGCGCCGAAGGTGTAACAATCTCATGGAGTCCTTTGCCTAAGTACATGTACACACACACACAGCCCACTTGATGCAGAAGTGAAGAGTCAAAAAAAGACTGAAGAAAAACAACTATAACCCAACCACAGTCATGCATGAACTTCTAAATAGAACAAGTAAAGTGTTGAAAAGTACTGACAATATAACTGAGCAGAAAAAGGAAAAAACACGTGCCCAACCCAGAAGGTTCCACAACCTAGCAATAGGTAAACAAAAGTAAATATTTGGTGATTCTCACACAAGAAAGTCCTACTACGACCACTGAACGTAGCCCAAGCTCTTGTGTCCTCTATGCTTTTCTGCAGTCTCGATCGACCTGTTTATCATCTATAAGGGCACACCAAGTGTGGGAAAATCCCAAGGAGGGGTGAGTATACAGATACTTGGTAGAATGCCTCGAAAACTTGAGGGAGAAACAAAGGAGGTACTAAAATGGTGAGAAGTAGATAGAATATAGAACAGTGAATGAGTACAGTAAAATAGAGTGTAGTCAACCCAACAAGAGGAAGGAAGTAGGCTCGTCTAACCAAGAGGAGCTATACACAGAAAGCACGTGGAATACCCCACATGTCTTCTCCCCTCCTAGAAGGAGAGTAACTGAACCCAAGGAGTGGGAGAAAAAGTAGGGTATATATATATATATGCTCAACAAGAAATCTGAACGAGTGCGTAAGGGGATCTCCATCTCCAAGCCCATCCCAGGAAAAGTCTCCAAGAGTTCCAAGGGTATCCATCACTAATGGCCAACAGTTATGCACGTCAAAGATTCCACATCGCTAAACCGTACCAATAAAAGTTCTGCTCCGGTAATGATGGAGAAAAGTAACTGACTAGCCTCATAGAAAGGGCTGAGTCTGAAATAATTCATCAGGTAACCCACTGCCCAACCCTGTTGGAGGGTAAACCCTAAAAGGACATAGGGTAACCCACTGCCCAGACCCACTGGAGGGTAAACCCTAAAGTCAACGGCTAACCCACTCCTCAGCCCTGCTAGAGGGTAAACCCTAAAAGGTCATCGGGTAACCCACTGCCCAAACCCGCTGGAGAGTAAACATTAAAGAGAATGGGTAACCCACTATCAAGCCCTGATGGAGGGTAAACACTAAGGTCAATGGGTAACCTACTACCCATCCCCACCGGAGGGTAAACCCTGATACGTCAGTGGGTAACCCACTATCCAACCCCACTGGAGGGTAAACCCTGAACTAGTCTGATAACTCCGCACTGCCCGAACCATCTCTGGGTGTCACTAACATCGCTACCATTATTTGGTTCAGAGTGCATCAAAGAAACTCTGTCCAACGCCCTTTCATGTTTCCACATTTAATTAGATCTCGAAAGAGGCTCTGCATGCCCAAATAGATTACAATGTTGTAATCCTCACGGAAAAACATGTGAGATAGACTACTTACTCACTGGAAATAGGCTCCTGACGAAAAAGTTATTCAACCCTGCTTTGTGCCCATACGGGGTCTCATGGGGCCCACACCTCGGTCCCAAAAAAGTTCGGGCGAACTGTGCCATCGCAATGCTCTCAGAAAAACACGGCAAAATAAATATTTATTCCCCCCAAACAGACGTCTGAGGAAAAAGTCGCAGTACGCTGCACACAGCTTAAAAGACAGCCTACGGGGTGCATGCCTCAACTCTAGCTTCAACACCTAAAACCAACCTAGACTACATCTCCTCGACTCTAGGGTTACAACGCCACTGAGGGAACCTAAAATGGACTCTGGATGTGTTCGCACCATCCGAAAGAATAATCCTGGTGAGGCGCTAAACCATACTTAACGGGTGTGTCGCGTCACCAACCCCCCCCCCCCCCTAGTCTCGGGAATAAAAAAATCACGAGACCATCTCAAAAACTCCTACTTGATCCAAGGATTGCATTTCCATAGACAGAACACAAAACCAAAATCCTTAGTGAATGTGACGAGTGTCCAAAGACAAGGAGGCTAACCCCTTAGGGTTGGACCGGCCCGGTCCACCAGGTCCACCCGGCCTGGGCCGGATCATGCCGGCTGGCCGGCGGACCTTCCGCGTAGTCTGACCACTGGCCCATGGTCCACTCGCACCAAACGGCCCTTGTGGCCAGTATCTGTCCCGCGCAGAGACCCGTTGAAGGTGGGAATCGGTCTCCCGCTCGGGGTCGCGCGCCGCGACCCCTGTTGCGCCCCGCAACGGCGACCTCCGCCCGCCACGTTGGTCCGCTGTAAATGCCTGTCGTGCCACCGATTGGGAGACACGCCACTTCCGCCACCTAGGAACCACAGCGTCATGGCCTGGGAGCCGCCGCACCGCCATTGTCGCTCGCCGGACCGCCACGCGGAGCCGCTGGAAACCCTGGAACCGCCTGAAAACCCAAAATTTGGCTGGAAAACTTCTCGGGGTCACCTCGGACACCCCGGGACTCGAAAATTTAATCCAAGATGATTTTTGTGAAGCCCTAATCAAGCCCTATGCAAATATTTCCTTCTCTAGAGAATTAAACAGCATATCGACGTGATAATTTGAGATCAAAATATATGCAGAATTAAAAAAAACACGCAAACCTACCTCGCTGGGCGTAGCCCGTTGCATCACAAACGGTCCACCGGAGCAGCCACCGCCTTTATGGAGAGGAGGGGAATCTTGAAGGAGGTTTCTCCCTTTGTCGTGGGAGCTTCTTCTAGGGAGAAAAACCAAGGGTGAACGAATGGGGTGGAGAAGTGTTCAAGTAGAGAAACACTTAAACACCCACCAGTAGGACCCACACCTGAACATTCGGTGGGGTCGGGGTTAAGCCGCCTCTAATGTAAAATCCACGTTCTGAGTGAAACTGAAGTCTTGGAATTTTAATCTGAGCCTCCGTTCAGAAGTTTTAAAGTTCGCGCCTGAGGCCACTAAATTACGAAAACGCCCCTGGTGGCGTTTTCCACAGAAGGGTTGTGCCTGCGAAAGTTACACCCCTCCTAGGGTAAACGGCACGCTCTGGACTAAAAGGTGCCCTCGGTTTTCCCATCTGAGCAACCGTTTAGGATTAATTCTGTTTATTTGGCGTGTCCAGTGTGAACACACTTAAAATTTAATTTCGGCCACCGGGGCTCGGAATCACACGCAGTCTCAAAGCCCTGCTCTGGAATAACATCAAGAAAATTTCAATGTCTTACGGGCTCAAAACCCATGTTTTTATATCATTCCCTCCTTCATGTTTTTTGTCCCCAAAAAACAAAACTACAAAAAAACAACTCAGGATACTGAGCCCGCATCTGGCTCTCCTATTCCCAGGTGCTCTACTACACCCTCTCGTGCTGCCATAACACACGAACCAAAGGAATGGTCTATCTATGCAGTGTCCGCTCCTACCGGTCCTCAATCGCTAACGGGTGCTCCTCAAAGGTGGCACCATCCTCAATGTCTAGATCTTCCCCAGTCGATAACGTGTGTGGGGTCATGCACGTATTTCCTCAGCTGCGACATGTGGAAGACGTCATGAACCCTCTCCAACTGTGGGGGTAGAGAAAGACGGTAAGCAACATCACCATCCCTCTGCACAATCTCAAAGGGCCTAATGAACCTCGAGGATAGCTTTACTCCTCAGAAAAACCTCCATGTTCCACGTTGTGGAGAGACTCTCAAAAAGACATGGTCCCCCTGATCGAAATCCAAAGGCCTGCGATGACGGTCTGTGTAGGACTTCTGTCTGCTCTGAGTTGTCCACATCCACTCACGAATAACCTGCACCTTTTTCATCATCACCCACACCAACTCTGGGCCCACAAGGAAGGTTTCCCCAACCTCTGTCCAACATAATGGTGACCTGTAGGGTCTCCGGTAGAGGGTCACAAAAGGTTCCATGCCGATAGTAGAGTGGTAACTGTTGTTATACGCGAACTCCACCAAGGGAAGGTAATCCTCCCATATTAGGCCAAAATCTAACACGTACGCCCTGAGAATATCCTCCAACACCTAGATAGTGCGCTCGGTCTGCCCGTCTGTCTGGGGGTGAAAAGTTGTACTCATCCGCAGCCGAGTCCCGAATGCCTCCTACAGGCCTCACCACAATCGTGAAGTAAACCGCGCATCATGGTTGAAGACGATCATCGAGGGTACTCCATGAAAGTGGACAATCTCCCAAACATACAGCTTCCCTAGACTCTCCACTGAACTCTGCTCCCAAATGGAAAGTAAGTGCGCTGACTTCGTGAGTCGGTCTACTATCACCCAAATGGAATCATGGCCCTTCACTGTACGTGGAAGCCCTATGACTAAGTCTATAGATATTCCATCCCACTTCCACTTTGGGATATCAAGGGGCTGCAACAACCCTGCCGGAACCTGATGCTCTGCCTTCACCGGCAGACAGGTAAGACACTGAGAAACGAACTCAGCTATGCTCCGCTTCATGCTAGACCACCAAAACTGTCGTTGAATGTCTCTGTACATTTTCCCTACTCTGGGATGTACATCCAAGGGAGAAGTGTGGAAGTCTCACATCACCTCCTCCTGCATCTCCACTAGTAATACAGCTCACCCCTAGAACAAGATCTCATGATTCCCTCCTTCAAAATACCCATCGGGTGCATCTCCCGTGGATATCTGATCATGCAGCACCTCGCTGTCGACATCCCCTTGTTGTGACTATCTCACTCGCTCAAGGATCAAAGTAGTCAACACCATCGATTGCAGAAAAGTCATACCCTCATGCTCCACCAAGGTCATCCATAGGGAAACCAGCGGCTCTAAAGATTCATGCACTAAACGAGCCTGGGACTTCCTGCTAAGGGAATTTTCTACTACGTTGCCCTTCCCTAGAGTGTAGACTATCTCAAAATCATAGTCTTGCAGAAACTCCAGCTAGTACCTCTGCCTCAGATTCAAATCCCTCTGAGTGAAGATGTACTTGAGGCTCTGGTGGTCTGAGTAGACCACAAAACACTCACCCAAAATGTAGTGTCTCCATAACCTCAAGGAGAAGACCACCATTTCCAGCTCCAAATCATGAGTCACAAAATTATTCTCATGGGGCCTCAACTGCCTCAACCCATATGCAAACACTACCCACTCCTATATCAGCACGCACCCGAGCCCATCTCCTAAAGCACCGTAGTATACCACGAACTCAACACCCTCTTCTGGAAGCCTCAACACTGGAGCACAAGTCAGCCTCTGCCTCAGCTCCTCAAATGGCATCTAGAAATGATCAGTCAAGGTGAACAGCCATCCCATCTACGTCAATGTGGTCAAAGGGGAAGAAATACTAGATAAATATTCCACAAACCTCCTGTAGTACCCGGTTAAACCAAGGAGGCTCCACACCTCTAAATCATTCTTGGGTGGCTCCCAATCCAGCACTACCTCTACCTTTGCGGGATCTACATCCAATCCCTACTCTATAATGACATGCCCCAGATAGTGAACCTCATGAATCCAGAACTGAAACTTTGAGAGCTTCTCATACAACTGGTGCTCCCGGAGTAAGTCGAGGACCATCCTCAAAAGCTCTGCGTGCTCCACCTTCATCGCAGAGTAGATGAGTATGTCATCAATAAAGAAAACCACAAACCAGTCCAAGTACGGCTGAAAGATATGGTTCATCAAATCCATGAAAATGGTGGGGGCATTCGTCACACCAAAGGGCATCACCATAAACTCGTAATTCCCATAACAACAACAGAAAGCCAACTTTGGGATGTCATCATCACAAAACCGCAACTGGTGGTAGCTGGATCGAAGATCAATCTTGGAGAACCACATCGCAACTCTCAGATGTTCGAAGAGGTTGTCGATCCTTGGAAAAGGGTAATTTTTCTTTATCATGGCCTTATTCAGGCGATGATAATCCACAAAAATCCGTAGAGTCCCATCTGCCTTTTTCACAAACATAATTGGGGCTGTCAAGGGGGACAAACTGGGCCTGATAAACCCCTTCTCACAAAGGTCTTACAACTGAATTCATAGCTCCTGAAGCTCTATGGGTACCATCCAATATGCTTCACAAGATATCGGGGTAGTCCCTGGCTGCAAGTCAATACAGAACTCCATCTCTCACCTCGGAGGTAGTCCCGGGACATCCTCGGGAAAGATGTCCATGTAGTCCTCTAAAACGGTAGGGACCCAGGTTCCTGTAGCGTCTGCTGCTCCAAGATCCATGCTCACCAACTCGTGAGAAAAAGGTCGTGGTCTCTTGCTCAGAGTACCCGTCTGATCTTCCACGAGGTCTCGTTCACCAAGGATGGTGAACCTCATCCCATTAGAATGTATGCATCTGACTAGTCTGCGTCGACAGTCAATCTGGGTGTGAACCATGGAAATCCAATCCATGCCCAAGATGACATCATATGGTTCTATCATGATGACGAGTAGGTCCCACATGAAACTCTATCCTCCTAATTACAGTTCGCACTATCTGCAGATAAAGGTCACCAATGAGGCACTTCCCATAGGAACATCGAGTCTAAGTGCAGGTGTCAGCGCCTCTACTGGAAGATCTAATTCCCGCACCAAAAGTATAAATATAAAGGAGTGGTCGGCGCCTATGTCTACTAGTACCGAAGAAAATGTAGAGTAAACAAAAATAATACCTCAGACCATCTCATGTACTGGGGGTCACGAATACCCATAGCCTGAAGCTTCCCGCGGCCCCTACCGCCAACTCCCTGAGCTAGACGTGGGCCGACCAGTGGTGGCAGTGTAAGGACCTCGAAACTTCATCCCCCACATCTAGTTCTTGCCACTTTTCATGCACCTCATCCCTAAGGGCCACCCTATCCTCTCCTGGGGGATCCCTGGTCACAGCGCCACCTCTACCGCTGTGGTGCGCACACTACCTACCACGGCTGCTCAATACACCTGGTCGAGCAGTCCCATGCTAAGTGACCTCGTCCGTCACAGGCATAGCACTGACTCTCTCCTGACTTCCCTGATGCTCTACGGCGCCACTAAGGTGTACGGACCTCCCCCTAAGTCTTCTCACGGAAGGGTCTCCTCAACTGAGACTCTGCTCTCTGCCTCCTACCTGCTACCGAAGACTCTGCTCTAAAGTGGCCACTGCTAGGCCCTGCTTGCTGGCGTCCCTCATCCAAGAAGATATCTATCATGAGCACCCACTCTAGAACCCCGGCATTAGTAGGGATGCACAGGGGCACTACACTAGCACGGATCTCACTGTGAAGACCATGCTCAGACATACGCGCTCAGAAGTAAATATCACGGACCATATCCTGCGATTAGTGTGTCAGATTGGTAAATCGGGTCGAGTACTGCACCACGGTCATCCCCCCTTCTTCATCTTTAGAAGCTCCTGAATCTGAATGGAGCGTAAACAATAGGGGGAGTACTCCTCTCGGAAGATCTGCTATAATCTATCCCATGTGAGGGACGACTCGTCGTGGGTCTGCGTAACCAACCCCACCAACGCCCGACCATCATGAGAAAAAGGCTGGAAGCTACGGCTACCATATGGTCTACTGGGGTCTGTACCAGCCTGAAAATTTGGTCCATGGACTCTAGCTAGTCTTCCAATGCCTGGGGATCCGGGTCCCTGCGGAACTTCTACGGTTGCTGACGCTGGAATTCTCAGAGCACACTCAGACTGTGCTCAACCTCAGACTGTGATGTCGGTACTAACTGCCACTCTCTAGGTGGAGGGGATAATGATAAAGCACTGGGCGGAAGGGGATCACATGAGGGTCCCTGAACTGACACCTCGTCACTCTCCAGTTCGTCATCATGATCTAGAGAGGGTAACCTAGCTGGTTGCTATCGTGGGGGCATCATGAAAATTATCAAGGATTACCGCGATCTGATGAGAATATATATATATATATATATATATATATATATATATATATATATATCAATAATAACAATGGAGAGCTGACTCAAAAGGGACAGTCAAAGACTCAATCCTACTAGATGCGTGTTCCAAAGTTCCCTGCAACAAGTGTCTCAACGTGCCGAGTCGACAAGTGGGTTATCAGGGTCCTGGTGAATAGATATGTCGGTCTCTCGTACCATCACTGGACTCCCTGACCTGAGATCCACTCTCGGGACATGTCGACACTATTTCCCTAAATCCCAACCAATTCCTTTTTAGGGACGTCTGAGCAATTCCCCAAGGAACAAACCATCTCTGATACCACTTTTTCACGACCCAACCCTACCGGTCTCGAGCCAAAACTACCCCAAGACCGTCTTTGTAGGCCATGGTCTGGCAACAAGCGTTGAAGGTGTAACAATCTCCGGAAGGCCTTATCCTACGTACTTTTACACACACACACACACCCCACTTGATACAGAAGTGCAGCATCAAAAGAAAATCGAAGGACAAACAACTATAACCCAACCACTTTCATACATCAACTTATACATAGAACAAGTAAAGTGTTGAAAAGTACTGACAAGATAATTGAGCTGAAAAAATGGAAAACACACACCCAACCCAAAAGGTTCCACAACCCGGAAACAGGTAAACAAAATTAAATAGATGGTGAGTATCACACCTAAAAGTCCTACTACAACCACTGAACGCAACCCAAGCTCCTATGTCCTCTATGATCCTATGTAGTCTCGATCGACCTGTCTATCTTCTGTAAGGGCACACCAAGTGTGGGCAAAGCCCAAGAAGAGGTGAGTATAAAGATACTTAGTCGGATGCCTTGAAAGCTTCAGGGAGAAAAAAAGGAGGTACTAAAATGGTGAGCAGTAGACAGAATAGAGAACAGTGAAAGAGTATAGTAAAATAGAGTGCAGCTCAACCCAACAAGAGGAAGAAAGTAGGCTTGTCTAACCAAGTGGAGGTAAACACAGAAAGCATGTGGCATACCCCGCATGTCTCTGCCCCTCCTAGAAGGAGAGTGACTGAACCCAAGGAGTGGGAACAAAATTAGAGTGCATATATATATATGCTCAATAAGAAACATGAACGAGTGTGTAAGGGGATCTCCATATCCAAGCCCATCCCAAGAAAAGTCTCCAAATGTTATAAGGGTAGAAATAACTGATTCCCAACAATCTCATATGTCAAAGTTCCCACACCGCTAAACCGTACCACCAAAAGTCCCTCTTCGGTAATCACGATGAAAATTCATAGACTAGCCTCATAGAAAAGGCTGAGTCTGAAAGAAGTTTTCAGGTAACCCACTACCCAGCCCCACTGGAGGGTAAGCCCTAAAATGTCGTCTTGTAACCCACTACCTAGCCCTACTAGAGGGTAAACCCTAAAGTCAATGGGTAACCCACTGCCCAGCCCCGTTGGAGGGTAAACCCTAAAAGATCGTCGGGTAAGCCACTGCCCAGCCCCGTTGGAGGGTAAACCTTAAAATGAATGGGTAACCCACTCCCCAGACCCACTGGAGGGTAAACCCTAAGGTCAATGGGTAACCCACTGCCTAGACCCGCTGGAGGGTATACCCTGATACGACGGTGGATAACCCACTGTCCAGCCCCATTATAGGGTAAACCCTGAACTGGTCCGATAACTCCGCATTGCCCGAACCATCTGTGGGTGTCACTAACATCGCTACCATGCGTTGGTTTGGAGTGCGTCAAAGAAACCTCCGACCAATGCCCTTTCATGTTTACACATTTAATTAGATCTCGAAAGAGGCTCTTCATGCCCAAACAGATTAAACTGTTTTAATCTTCGTGGAAAAACACGCGAGATAGACTACTTACTCGCTAGAAACAGACTCCCAATGAAACATTTATTCAACCCCACTTTGTGCCCATACAGAGTCTCATGGGTCCCACACCTCGGTCCCAAAAAAAGGTCGGGAAAACTGCACCATCACGATGATCTCAGAAAAACATGCCAAAACGACTATTTATTCACCCCGAACGGACGTCTGAGGAAAAATTCATAGTACGCTACACACAGCTTAAAAGACGGCCCGTGGGGCCCATACCTCAACTCTATCTTCAATGCCTGAAACCACCCTAGACTACATATTCTCGATGCTAGGGTTAAAACTCTGCTAACGGTGCCTAAAACAGACTTCAGATGTGTTCGTGCCATCTGAAAGAAGAATCCCGATG
Source organism: Viscum album (assembly GCA_963277665.1). Taxonomy (NCBI): domain Eukaryota; kingdom Viridiplantae; phylum Streptophyta; class Magnoliopsida; order Santalales; family Viscaceae; genus Viscum; species Viscum album. Next base: position 1,062,726,058 of record OY728133.1, read on the forward strand.
AGGCGCTAAACCATACTTAACGGGCATGTCGTGCAACCGAGCCCCCCCCCCATCTCAGGAATAAAAAGAATCCTGATACCATTTCAAAATCTCCGACTCAATCCGGGGATCACGCTGCCGCAGACGGAACGCAAAACCGACACCCATAGTGAATGTTATGTGTGTCCGAAGACAAGGGGATAACCCCTTAGGGCTGGACCGACCAAGTCCAGCCGGTCCACCTGGTCTAGGTAGCATGGACTGTAGTGCCACCTCTTGGACCTTCTGTGAGTCCTGGCCACTACCCCATGGTCCACCTATGCTGACAGGCCCTCATGGTCGGTCGTTATCCCGCGCGGAGACCCGCCGAAGGCAGGTCTCGGTCTCCCGCTCGGGGTCGCGCACCATGACCCCCGTCGCGCCCCACACTGGTGACCTCCTCCCACCATGTCGGTCTTACATATATGCCCATTGCGCCGCCTCACCGCCGTCGTCGTCCGTCGGACCGCCGCGCGGAGCCACTGGAAACCCTAGAACCGCTGGAAAACTTCTCGGGGTCACCCTGGACACCATGGGACTCAAAAATTCGATCCGAAAGGATAGTAGGGAAGCTCGAATGAAGCCCTACACAAATATGGACCTCGCTCGAGAATTAAACAGCATATCGATTCTAGAATTTGAGTTCAAAGGTATATGAGGAATTTAAAAAAAAACACGCAAACCTACCTCGCTGGATGTAGCCCGTTGCTTCACAAACGGTCCGCCGGAGCCGCCATCACCTTACCGGAGAGGAGGGGAAGCTTGAATGTGGTTTCTCCATTTGTTGAGAGAGCTTCTTCTCAGGAGAAAAACCATGGGTAAAAGAATGGGGGGAGAAGTGTTTAAGTATAGAAACACTTAAACACCCACCAGTAGGCCATGTACCCGAACTTTCGGCGGGGTCAGGGTTAAGCTGCCTCTAGGGTAAAATCCACATTCTGATCGCAATAGAGGTATCGGAATTATTATCCGAGCCTTTGTTCAGAAGTTTTAAAGTTCACGCTCGAGGCTGATAAATTACAAAAACACCCCTGGTGACGTTTTATACAGAAGGGTCGCACCCGCAAAAGTTACACCCCTCCTAGGGTAAACAGCACTCTCCGCAATCAACAATGCCCTCAGTTTTACCATCTGAGCAACCTTTTAGGAGTTATTTTGTTTATTTGGCATGTCTAGTGTGAACTCACTTAAAATTTAATTCTAGCCACCGGGGCTCGGAATCACATGTCGTCTGAATTCTCTTCTCTGGAATAACATGAAATAAATTTCAAAGTCTTACAGGCTCAAAAAGCGGGTTCTTACAAGGTTTGTAGTTCATAATTTCAGAGAAATTTTTATTTCATTACACGACTTCACCTGTGCCTCCACTATTTTCTTATATTTCCAAACTAAACATGCCATTAAATTTATATTAGTTTGGACACCTATAATGGCCATATTAATGTCATATTCTAACTATTATTCATTGGAAAAATTATCATGGTCATCGCCATAACGCACCATGTGGGCCAACCCGTATGAACCCCACTATCTGTACTAACATCGGGTTTCCATCACCGATGAGTAATGGTTCTACATCAATTTCATTGTCGAAATCAATGAACTCTATTGGAAAAGAAAATACCCTCAGTAATTATTATCAACCCCAGATCCAGTTGAGATCCACCAAAGCTTTCTTCCATGCTCCCTCAATATCCCTAGAGTTATCTATCTAATCCTAGGATTTTCCATTTACTAGATTTAAATAAAGAGGATATAGGTTATCTAAATTAAATAAATAATATATTTATTTATTTATTTATTTATTTATCAATATTTTCATGAAAACATTTAAACCAAACACTTGATTCACACATTGTTATGTCACGCCTATGGTAAAACTTGTATTCCAAATTTAACTGTAGTCTTAAATTTCCCATTCATAACACTATTTGGGACATATACCATTATTTACCCAAATTTGGTCATGCATGATATAATAAATTAAAAATTATTAATATATCTATATTGAGGCTCTCCAATTCCCAAAATCCTACACCAACTCCATGCCTTACTCTAAAAATATTACTTAAAATATTCTTAATTTTTACACCGAAATTTAAATGTCGTGAAATTATTCCCACCTTCAAGTATTTTCATTTCAAAAAGAAAAAATCCATACATATGGGTCTAGATACTATTCTCACATTTATATCTCTCACTACGAGGAGCTCTCTTGGAGGTTACGATGCTACCAAAAAGCACACACTTTTGGAAAACACTTGATCAGGATGGGTATTCTTCTACTGGTACTCAAACACCACTGGGAAACTCAGAAGTTAACTCCATCATTGATGTACATCTTACCTAGATTGAAATCATGTTATGATTCATGCAAATATCTTCTCAACTATGATATATGGAATACATCATGAATATAGTCTAACTACAGTGGTAGGATATTGTAGTACTTCACCTTGGTAACACTTAGTAGTATCTAGAAAGTGACAAAGAATCTTAGAGATGAATTGCTTCCCTTGATAAATATCCATAATCATCATCGAGGGGAGAATAGTAGGAAAATGTAATCTCCCATGTCAAACCCCAAATCCTCTATCATCAGTGCACATAGGACTCTTGGTGTCTCTATGCAGCCCCCATAAACCCTTGGATGAATTTATGCTTTTACAAACATTATTCGCACCAAATATGTTCCCAAAAGGTTTGTTCCCTTGACTCCAACCAATCTAGTAGTGACATGTGGGGTCTCCTATACATGACCCTGAATGGTGCTAAATCGATGGAAGGGTGGTAAATATGGTTAAAATAAAAATAAAATTGTGGAATATGATCCTACCAGCTATGCATAGAACTATTATTAAAACCTAAATCATGTTCTATAGAATCTAAATGGTCCACTTTTCTTGGCTATATGTATAGGGTAAAAACATTGTTCCCAACTGTATCCAAGTCCCAAAGTCCATTGAAATACTCTCTATAATTGTGACATGATGTGAGAATCATGGTCTGAAATGATCTTCAGGGTAACACTCGGAATTAGGGCTAACTCCTTCATGTATATACATCCCCAAATCTCCACTTAACTCTTCTCTAAGATGCTTATAAAGTGGGTAAACTTGTTCAGTCGGTCTATGACCACCCAGATATCCTCTGACCTATCATTAATCATGGAATCCCAATCTAGAAAACCAAAAATATACCTTAACATTTCCACTTCCAGATGGGGACTCTGTCCATTACCTATTGGTAGGTGAGGCATCAAGAGATAAACTCGTAAACATTCTATAAAATCCTCAGCAACCCAACATGATATCAAAGGATCCCAGTATATCCTCACCACTCTTAGATGTACTATTAAGGGAAAGCATGCAACCTCCTATGAAACTCATCTCGCAATGTGTCTAGTTTCATCATCCATCCATAAATAATGATGATATGCTCCCCACCTTTATAGAATTAATTAAGAACATGTCTAGAGGATATCTAGTCCCAAAAGTTTTCATAATCAGAATCCCCAAGTTTTTTCACCCATATGATTTGATGAATTAGTGGAAAAATAACAATCAAACTTAAGGTACACTGAATCATACTTTTTATTAAGTTAAACAACAAAATGGTTGGTTTATTGGTCACCTTTCTTAAAAAAAATGAACAGAAAACCATTCTATGACCACATGTCATCACTATCATGTTATCATCTAGATCCCAAGCTAGAACTACCTCAACCTTGAAGGTTTCACTATCACTAACATTTCTAGGAAGGCCTATCCCAAGAAGTAGAAAACCTAATCTATAACTGACACTTCTAGAGATTCCCATTAATAAATTACTCTCAAATAATATCTTGATTAATCCTTAAGTATATCATGGGATCCAACTATTATTCTGAGTAAACAAGGATGTCACTAGAGAATAATATCATGAACCAATCCATGAATGGTCAAAGGATCTAGTCTAGAATCCCCAAAACACTATTTTTTTATTCAATACATAGAATTGTATCACCAAGAACTAAAATAAATCATAGTGCCTTGAGGAATCCAACCTTGGTATATTCTTCACTCTATCTATGAGATCGTGATAACATTTCCTTAGGTAAAACTCTAAGAACCACATTGCCCCTATCCAAAGGTTGAAGAAGTAATCAATTCTCAGGGGCTGGATACTCCATCCATAAAATCACCTTGTTCAGGTTATGTTAGTTCATATCTAACCTAAAACTCTTATCTGTCTTCTAGGAGAACAAAACTAGGATTCTCATAGAAACACACTAGGCCTAAGAATCCCCTAATCTATATATTCTGTAACTGCATCTTTCACTCTCGTAACAACATGGGGTGTTCTGGTATGCTAGCTCAAATATCAAGAAATACATGGGTTTAAGAATATGTAGAAAATAAAATTTTTATGGGGTGTTAAGCATAGAATATCCTCAAGGAAGCTATTTTTATACTCATCCAACATAGAAGGAAACTAAAATATCATTACAACTGTTGTTCCAAGGGTTATACTAACCACCTAGTAAGATATCAGTTATATCCTCCTACACATTATCTCATCATTCCCTTCCTAGGATTTCTTCTCACCAATAAAGGGAAGTTATAAAAAATTAACATGATTGAACTAAAAATACAACTATTAATATTCAACTAGATATATAGAGTAGAAAAATAGTCCATAATGAAAAAAAAATACATGGTCTCATCACCACCATGGAAAGATTCTATGCAAGTCTCTCTCTCCTCCAGGAGAGAGGCCACACTATTAGCAGAAGTGTGTGGTCTCCAAACCATTCTGTAAGTGCCTCTAAAATAATGTTACAAGATAAGAGGATCCACTGGTATCGTCAAGTCTCTAACATGGGATACATTTAATAAACTTTGTCTTACAACTATGTACTAAAACTGCAACTAAATAAGAGAAGGCACATTTCGTACATAGACCTACCCTCGAAGATTCGTGTCACAAGATCTTACCACCTAAATATATTATCTCACCTTACCTCCTGTTCTGCACAACCAAGTCCTTATTTGAAACCTTATAATATCAAAATTAACTCAAATATTAAATATTTACGGAACCAATCTACCACACATCAACACTATCCAATTTGGGTTCCATTAACTAACCAGTACAGTTTTAAATCACATCACAAGAATACATCTTGTTTTGGGATGTTTACCTTTTTCTTATGTTCTAAATTCCACATCAAACATCACCAACACATATCTCTACCTATTTCCTATATCACCCTGGATAAATCTCACCACCAAGACTACTATCAACAAAGGTCTTGACCAAGAGGAACACTCACACTACAGGCTCGAGCCAGTCCTTTACTTCCCAAAAAGGGGCTCTATCTCACCATGAATCTTGGAAAATGTCTTTCTATGAAATTCAATAAGTGAACTTAACATAGGTGTTTCATCTTCAGGTAACATCAGAACCAATATCTTTTCAACTTAATAGGGATAATCAACTGAGACCACTAGAAGTGGGTAAGGTTGTTTCTTAATTAGTGGAGACATCGCTCATTATCCACATGAACAAACCAAATTCAACATCGGTCCATAAACTAAATACTTCTCACCTGGTGAATCATAACCAATGTCGTCCTATGTAAACATAGTTGATTTCCATTATGGGGGAATCTTGAAATAACCAAGAAACACCATGGTCAAAAGAGCATATTTTGTGAGCAGACTTAGAAGGGCATGGAAACAAAAACATATTCCCATGTGTTGAAAGTTCCAATGTATTCCCTTTGACTAGTATCTACATGTGTTGAGTAAAAAAGTAGGTAATCAAAGTCATGGTGAATAGATACATTATTTTTTTCACCCACACTGAGTTCCATATCCTTTAATCCACACTCGAGACATGCTAACACTATTTATATAGTTCTTAAACCAAACGTCATGTCCAAAAAAATATTCAAACTCTATTCCTAAGATAGCCTCCTATAATACCAATCTATCATAACATGTCCCACTATGTCTTTCCTAACTATTGAAAATCCTATAATGATCCAAAAAAACCCACTAATAGTAGGCCAATGGCAGGAGACTAGTGTTGAGTAGGCATATCACACACATGGGAGGCCTTAGCCTAAAGTACCTTTAAACCCATAGACACATATCCATACTCTAATATAATAGAGAAAGGAAAAAATATAAAAATATAAATGCACACATGAAATATATCTCACATATAAGTACAATAATTGTTATAAAAAGGTGAAAGGGTCCAAATATAATCCCATAAAAACTGCAAAAAGAACATAACCTTATAACAATATAAGAGGGAAGATACCCAAAAAAAATACATGATCCATATGTGGTCCATCTAGAATAATTGAGCTCCACTTGATCCTGGTCCTCCTAGGACTCTAATGAATGGCCTTTCGTCTACATAAGAGATGACATGTGTGGTTGGATCCCATACTTGGGTGAGTATATGCATGCCTAGTAGGGGTAAAACCCTGAGTTTTTATGTATTACTTTTTTAGAATAACTAAAATTTATTGGATATATTGAGTTACATGAAACACCATGTAAATATTTCATTACACATAACACTAATTTATTCTTACATTACACGCAATGCAATGTTATCTTATGTTACACACAACACTGAGTTTAACAAAATCATGGCATATTATTCATATTATTCAAATGCAACTGTTATAACCTAGCCATTAAAAAATAGCTATGAATAGTAATAACTATTTTTAAATATTTAGTATATTTTTTTAATATAAATGAAACATATTGATAAAAAGTTAATTAATTTTTCAATAATTCCCAAATATGCTTCAAAAATATTATTTTCTCATAAAAAATGTTTCTTATTTGTTGTTGTGAACAATAATAAATTTAATTTTTAAAAATTTTAGAAAATTATTTTTGATAATATAAAATTAATTTTTTATATTAGAATGTAAAAAATTATATTAGTGTTAATTTTTGTGAATTTTCTGAACAGATTAATTTTCTAATGAATATTGAAGAATACTAAATTTTAGTTGAAAATTGCCTTCTCAATTAAAATGTTTATAAAGTAAAATTACATATTAAGTATATTTTAAAGTAACATGAGTTCAATTATATACCTATTAGTAAAATTTAGATCAATTGTATCAATTCTATATTGGATTTGGATATAAAAACTTTGTAATCTTTTGAACATTTTCTCCTTGAAAACTCACTTTCTTATCATGTATATGAAATTAGTTTTAAATTGATTTTTCCATTTTTGTGAATTGAATTTATAAAAATGGATTAAATGTTTGGAATATTCAAAATTTATATTATTTAATTATTTAAACTTGTTTTTTGACAAAAATAAATAGTGAAAAAAGTAAAAATTAATTATCACGGTTAAGGTAAAAGTGTTTTACCAAGGGTTATACTAAAATGATAAGGGTTTAAATAAAATAAAAACTTATTAAAATACTATTTTATGAAAATATTTATACTATATAATTTATAATTCTAGTTAATAATCCAATTTTTAACCCATTTTTCCATTAAAGAAACTTAGGTACACATTATTCCTTTCAAAAATTACAAGTGTGCCACTCACCTCACTTATAAAATTCCATCCCCTATACTATCCTATTAACACCATAAAACCATTTTATTCATAAAATAAATTCCAAAATAACTTAAAAATGTACATCCTCTCATCCTAGAATCTGTAGTTTCTGTAGAAATAAAACATAGCATGGGTTTTGGTGAAAACCTAAGGAGGTTACCTGAAAAAGAGGTAGAATTATTCAAGAGTTGTTTATTTATTATGACCCCTCTATAAATTTTTAATAGACAGTGATGATATAATAACTTCAATATCATCCCTACACTTACATTTTTTTATGTTAATGTAATGGACCATTACCTTATCTATTTCCATAAAATTGGTAACAAAATCATCAATCGTGTGTACGATGGACTACCGTCTCGCAAACTAATGTCATTAATTTTTTCATTACCACCTCTCTTATTTGGGTTTGATGATGGATTTAAAGTTTATAAATAATATTTATTACATAATTATACTTATTGATTCATTATATCAGATCTCCCTTATTTCATTCCATTCCATAGAGGATATAATAACGTTGCTCGTGTGTATGGCATACTACCCCCCCGCAAAGCAATGTGATTAATTTATCACTAATGATTTACATTGAAGATAATGAGGATAAACATATGTTATATAAATGAAATAATTATTATATTAATAAAATATTTATCATTATGAAAATATAATATATAATTTTATTTCTTAACTTTATACTCAATGAAATATGATAATGGCATTCGTGTACATGTGGACTACCGCCTTCACAAGGCGATATGAATCTCTCTTTTCATCACCACACCAATTGGATAATATGTATAATTATATTTCAATAATTAATTTTTTAATTTTTATATTTCTATCATTCATGAAACATAAAATACTATTTAAATCTTATCCATAATGATTGTTGAAAAATGTAAACATTATGACTACGTATAATTGGACTATCGTCTACATGATTGTAACATACATCATTTATCAAAAACAATATTTAATGATTAGTATTAAAATTTTAATTGATGTATAAATATTATAATTATATCATGATTATTATTTTGTATATTATGGAACATTGATCTAAGTAAGAGTACTGGAAATAATAAATCAAAACATACACAAAAAAATAAGGCAGTTATTACCCGAAATGTTATTTGAACAATGAATTATTAATAAATTCATATTAAATGTTCATAAGTAAATAATTTATGATATTTTATATAAAATTGTAGTTTTCTAATATATTTATAATAAAATTATATTTATTATGTAGTATTTTAAAATGTGTATGAAGAAATTCAATACTTAAAGTAATGGATTTCCAGTATCTCTTTTATTTTTTGGAGACATGTCTAAATTGATATCTCATTTCTTTTTTGTGGTGTATATAATACCCTTTGACATTTTATATCATTAAAATAATTATTTTCATGAAATTTAATGTTTAATTTGATGTTAATATTTATTGAAGATTATGATTTAAAATATTTCTAAAGTGGTAAGGGGTTTTTGTCTCACTTCTATTTTCTATGAGACACAAGCCATATTCACCACGGGTTTATTTTATGTGGTATATATACTACACATGAATTTATTTTATGGTTCTTATAATTAAAATTATAGTTATTTAAATATCCATTTGAGGGTATCTTTCTCATGGGTTTAACGATTAAAAATATACAAAATTGGTAAGGTACTTTTGTCTTAATTTTTCGTCCTTGATATGTATGCTATGTTATACACATATCTTCTTTATCAGGGGTATATATAGACGCATTGAAATGTAATCTCAAGAATTAATTTATTCTCATTATATTTTATGTTTAATTTAATTTTTCTCTTTCATGGGTCTTATGACTCAATTTTACCAAAGTGGTAATGGTTTTATGGTACAATCAAATCGTTTATCTGGATTGTCTATGTTTATTCTTCCGATGATGAAATCATATGATCCATATCTCAAGAAACTAATGAATTTTCTTATCATGTGGTTATATCATGAGAATACGGATTTTATCATACTTTTCCTCTCATTATTTAATCATGAGTTCAAAAAAAATAAGAAAAATCTCATTTTCGGTCGAAACCCCTTTTCCTTCCAAAACCATGTTTTTTAAAAATGTTTTAAAAAATGTTTTTAACATTATTAAAATGGTTTATCAAATATAATTTTGACCCATTGTTAAATTTTTATAGAATTTATTAAATGGAATAATCATGTCGTTTTCCAAACAATGCATATTTCACTTTTACAGAAGATGAGAAAAAAATATTTATTTTTAACATGAACGAAACAAACGGTATTTCTCAATATCATGACTACTCAAAGATTTCCAGATTATCTAACAAGTTTAAAATTTTATTTTCAAAGAAAATTATTTTGAAAATTTTTAAATTTTTAAAATATTTTATTTTAAAATAAAAGTTATTTTTAAACAAAAAATTCCAAGATATCATTCAAAATCATTATTCATCTAAGAAGACATCCTTTGAAGTCATTTATTATTTACTAGGGATATAATCCAAGGATACGATTATTATTATTTATATGAATGATTTATGATGAAAATATGTTTGTGAAACTCATTTTTATTCCATGGGTAATACAATGATAAAATTATTATGAAAACTGCTTCTTTTTTCATTAGTTATGCTATGCTGAAATGATGAAATGATTGTGAAATATGTATCTTTTCCATAAATTATGATGTGATGAAATGTTTATGAAACCCATTTTATTTAATTGGTTTCAATATTATGAATTTTTTGTGATATTTCAGAACACATATTTATGATTTTAATTTTGTGGCACGTGGGACATATATCTCCCTCCAATGTATTGTGTAATTATTAATGTTTTATGCACTTAAAGGGTACATGGGAGGTTATACCAAGCCTGAAAGAGGGTACACATAAGGTTATATCAACCCCAAAAGAGGTTACATGGGAGACTATCCTAAGACCAAATCATGTACATAGTTGGTTTGCCCAATACTAACATGTTATAAATGTCTTGGTGGGTATCCTTCAGATATTATTTTCTATGATTATGTGTATGTAATAAGTATATGTCTTTCACCAATGTTATGGTCACATGGATCATGTTCTTTTATTACCTTATGATTCTTTTCTTTTGAACTTACAATATTTATTCCACAACTAAATATTATAATATTTTATAAAGAGGGTATAGTTTTCAAATGTTATGATCATGTTCTCATACCCTTATTCTCATATTATGATTATATATCTCCCTTGTTTACCATTATTGATAATAAGATCTCACCCTTTATTATGATTCCTTTCCCCATGTTATTAAGAAAGGTTTTAAGTATAATTACAAAAGGTCAAGATCATTATTGGAGGTATTTATGATATTTCATGAATTATAAATATTTTTTTCTAAGATTAAAATGGCACTAAAATAGTATAGCCCTAATTCATGTATTTTTGAAATGTAATGAGTATTCATTGGGATAGATATAACATCCATATATGAAAAGACTATATCACAATAGTTTGTATCAAATGGAGTTTTAGTTAACCATTGGAAACTAGGATGAGATAAAATTAATGAGATCCCTATAGATATTTCTAATGATATGTCTAGTTATATTTATAAGGATATGTCTAAGTGTGAGTCAATGTATAAGAAATTGTCATGTAATTTTGATAAAGGATAGAGAAATTGGTTTACAAGTAATTACATCCCATTTTAGATATTACAAGTGAATGTGGCTCTAGAATATAGGTAACAATGGGTAATAACTCTAAAAAAGTTAACATTGAGTCAGACTCAATCATCACCTAGTTCATGAAAATGGGAATTACTTCACACATATTTTTAAACTCCATGGAGATATGATTTGTATAAACTCTTTGCGAACTATACTGAAGGATTTAAATAGATTACAATTATGAATTACATAGTATAAACCTATGGTTTCATAGATTAATAATATATTTTCATGATTTAGACAACCTATAAATTATTAATTAAAATCTTTTGGTTTACTATAATGATTAATATTTCACACACTATTATTTTGGTTTTATTAAATAGATGGAAACCAAAGAAATAATGTTAATTCTAAATTACATGGATAATGAAATTATGTTCTTCTATTAGAACAAAATTATATGGGGGTGGAATGAAAATTTAAATTGTTATAATCACACAACTCTCTCAAGATATGAACCATGACGTACTTAAAAATGAGAAAAGGATGGAACAACATTTTATTGAGTCCTTAATGTGACCACTTTTAACTTCTTTTAGTGCGTCTTTTGAACCAATAGTTTTTTATCAATAGATTTGAACCACTGAAAATATATTTTACATCCTCCAGTGTTTAGACCATGGGAAATTCATTTTTCCTATCTACATTTTAAAAATTGTTGAAAATAAATGGTGGGATATTATCAAGAATATAAGGCAATGGTATGAAATTGAATCCATGTATTGGGATGAGTTCAATAAATTATTTTTCAGAATTTATATTCCATGTATTCTTTATATGAATATGAAGAAGGAGTTCCTTGAGCTAAATAAAAATGATGATAAATCCATTTGTACCTATTAGGAAAATTTAAAAAGACTTGTGAGGTATAATTATAGCATTATAATCTGACCTAAAAGCAAGGTAAATTGATTATTTAGCATCTTAAAACCAAGTCTCTAAGGGACATTATTCATAAGTGAATTCATTAGATATGAAGTGATTGTTCGATTTTTTATCAAGGTAGAAATAGAGGAATGATTTATGTATCAATCTCATGGTTTTGAAAAGAAGAAAAAAATAGAATTCAAAGGAAAATATAAAATCCATGGATACTAGAAGATGATATTTATTTTATTTATAGAGTGTGGGAAGAAACATAGAGGAAATTATCTTAAGGGAACTAGTAAATGTTTTAAGTGTGGAGGGAAATCTAATCAAGAAACTCAATGATAAAGAGATGGGAAGAAGTTAGTTATTAATGAAAAGAGAGACAAATCTCCACAGAATGTACATCCCACACCCCAGTGTATCAATTTAATGAATTTTGGGAATTAATTGAATAAATTACCCAATATAAGGGATAATATTCATGATAATCCATAACAACATCTAAATAAATATGAAAAAGGGAAATATTATGAAATCACAATGGGTGAAGTGAATTGTGATAGTTAGGGAACACTTATCCTCTCCTCTATAGTTTATAATTTCATGTATAATTTTTTATGAATAGACCCTATTAAAATCATATTGTTTATCCTTTAGTGAAATTTCATGTTATTATCTAACTCTACATGAATTTGGGAATAATAAAATCACATTTTATATTCTATCATTATAAGGATAAATCCAATCTTCCAATGAAAATTTTTTTGTATTAGATAAGAGCTTATATAAGGAATAAAGTGTGAATTAACATTTGGAAGTGTATATGACTCCATGTCAGACTAACTTAATAATTATGGATACCATCATGGGTTTATGATTTTAAGGTTGATCATAAATTTCAAAGTCATTGACACCCCTTTTTAGGTTTTATGTGATGGTATTTTACCAATATTAGTGATATTTTAAGAGATATTTATTGCAATGAATGCATTTTGTTTTGTATATAGTAACAAATTTATTTTAAGGATGAATATATTTACACCTTGGGGAAATATGGTTAAAGTTATCGGTAACCTTTGGGGTTTATCTTATCTTTTAGGTTGAGATAATTATTGGTTATAGTCAATGAACTTATTAAGTCATCACACTTTATTGATAATAGATAAGATTTATCTCTAGATATATTTTACAAAATAAACATTAAGGAAGTGGTAAGTTTTCATGGAGTACCTCATTAAATTGTATTTTATCAGGATCAAGAGTTCACCTCAATGTTTTGGTTAATTCTATATAAATCCCTTTATATAGTGAAATGTTTCTACACTACATATCATCCTTATATATATAGTCACTCTGAGTGAAAAATTAAAACCATATAGGATATGATAATAACTTAGTCTATGGATTTAAAAGGTGGTCAGGATCAACACCTTCCTATATATAAACATTCATATAAAAATATATTTCACTCAAGAATTAAACTAGATACTTATGAATCCCTTTATGGAATAAAATATATAATTCCCATGTACTAGAATGAAGTAAGAGAAATAAAGCTATTGGAAGCTAAGAAAAATGATGAGATAGAAGATAATATTAGATCCATTCAGAAACATGTAAGGTAAACACAAGGTTGATATAAATTTTATGAAAATAATCTTTTACATGATCTAGAATTTAATTTTAGTGAGAAGAAATTTCTATGAATTTCATTGTGGAAGAAAGAAGGGAAAACTAATCCATAGGTATTTTAGTCCCATTGAGATACTTGATAATGTCATGATAGTATATTATTATTTTGAACTTATAATAAAACTATCTATGTTTCATGATTTATTCCTTGTGTATCTTCTAAGGAATTACATATCTGACCCTTCACATGCACTAAACTCATAGTTCATACCACTAGGGAATGATCTTTCTTTATGATGAACAAACTATGGAGATTCTGGATCATATAGAGAAATTTCTAAGAAATAGGACCACCCACCTGGACAAAGTTTTAGCGAAGAACCACCAGTTTGAGTAGTCTATGTGGAAACCTTTTTAAATTATGAGGCATAAGTATCCCCATTTATTTATATCAGAGTGATGAATTTTGAGGATGAAACTCATTTTATGGGGGGTAGAATGTAACACCATGAGTTTTTATGTATATTTATTTAAAATTAAATTAATTTTCTGAGATATAATAGGTTACACGCATCATCCTATTAACATTTAATTTCCATAATCACCATGTTAATATTGTGTTACATGTAATATTGGGTTAGCTTACATTACACACAATGCTGAGTTTTAAAAAAATTGTGATATATTATTAATAATATTCAAGCACGACCTTTATAAACTAGATGTTAAACATAGATATATGAATATTAAAAAGAATTAAAATATTAATTATAATGTTTTTATATGATGAAAATATATTGATAAAAATTACTTAATTTTTTGATAAAGTAATTATATGTTTTGAAAATACTATTTTCTCAAAAAAAATGTTTTTTGTTCCTTTTTTTGAATAGTAATTAAATTACTTTTTTAAAATTATGTAAAATTAATTTGATAAAATAAACATCATTTTTTCAATCATAATTTCAAAGTTACCTTAGGGTAAATTTCTGAAAAAATTCTAAAAATATTAATTTTCTGATGAATAGTGAAAATACTGAATTTTAATTGACAATTGTATTTTTGTTAAAATTAATTATAATGTTAAATTATATTTTAAATATATTTTAAATTTATTTTATAGTAAAATTAGTTCAATTAAATATCAATTAATCCAATTTACATAATTTTAATCAATTCTATTTTGAAATTGGATGTAAGAACGTTGTAATCTTTTAAACATTTCTCTTCAAAACCTCGATTTCTTAACATGACTATGAGATTAATTTTAAATTAAATTTTTAAAATTATATTAATTTACTTTAGAAAAATTGATTCCATTTTTGTAATCATAATAATCTATATTATCTAATAAGTTTAACTTAATTTTTGACCAAAATTAATGGTGAAAATGGTAATTATTAATTATTGTAGTTAAGGTAAAAATGGAATTACTGAGGGTAAAACAAAAACAATAAGTGTTAAAATGAACTAAATGATTTTATAAAATATATAATATAGACATATTTAAACCCTATAATGTCTATGTATTAGTAATATTCCATTTTGGACCCTTTTTCATGTGAAAAACATGGTTACATGTTTTTCTTTTCAAAAATTACAAGTGTGTCACTCGCCTCAAATATAAATTTCCACCCCCTCTTATCTTCTATTTAAACCTTAAAACTGTTTGGTTCAAAAAATAACTTCAAAAATCACATACAAACATCCTTTATATCCTCTTATAAGACTTATTTTTTCATCCATCCTACCTAGAATGTTTTTTGGTACAAACCTAAGATGGTTACCCAAAGAAGATGTAACGTTTTACAACGAGCATTTTTATTTGTTCCTCCACATAAACTTATTATTATTAAACCATAATTATATAATAACCTCAATATATTCTAGGTAATTATATTTTATTATGTTATTTTAATGACCTACAATTATCTCATCATCCATCAAATGTGTTATAAAATCATTGTTCATGTGTACAGCAGACTACTACCTCATGAACTGATGTCATTCGTTTTTTCCATTAATACCTCTCACTATTCTATATGAGAATGTATAAAAATTATATATTTAATTTAATTAGAATAATTATACCTCTAGATTAATTATATCATATATACCATTTTACTTTCCATTTCATTGTGGGTAGAATAATGTTGCTTGTGTGTACGGTGGACTACAGCCTCATGAAGAGATGTGATTTGTTTTTCACTAACGATTTACATGGAAGATAATATGGACAGATATATGTGATATAAATGAAATTATTATGATATTAATTAAATATTTATCACTCTTAAAATATAATATATCATTTTATTTCTTATATTTACACTCACAGAATGATGTTAATGTTGTTCGTATACATGTGGACCACCGGCTTCACAGAGTGATAGACTCTATATATTCATCACCACACCACATGGGTGAAATATATAAGTATATTTAAAGAAATAATATTTTATATTTTATTTTATGATAATTATATAAATATAAAATATTACTTATCTCATTTTGATAATATCTGTTGAAAAATGGAAATGTTACTCATGCATACGTACAACCTACCATCTTCATGATCATAACACACTCTATTTATAAAAACCACATTTCATGATTTGTATTATAATTAAAATTTATTTATTGATATGATAATTATGTTATGATTATTATTTTTTATATTAATGAACCATGATCAAAGTAAGAGGACCAAAAATAAAAAATCAAAACATATATGAAAAACAAAGCAGTTATTACCAGAAATGTGATTTTAACAAGAAACTTTTATCAAAGGGGTAATAAATGTTCATAAGTAAATCATATTTGATATGATATATATAATTATGGTTCTTTGATAGATTTATAATAAACATATATTAATTATATAGTAGGTTCAAACCTATATGAAGGAATTTGATACTTAAGGTAAGGGATCTCTAGTCTCTCTCTTATTTATGGGATACATATTAAAATTCACCAAAAGTTTATTTTTTGTAGTGTATATAATAATCCTTAAAAAATTTATATCAAGGATATTAATCTTTTATTTAACTTTAATGTTTTATTTTATTTTATTCTTTATTGGGGCTAAGTATTCAAATTATTTTTAAGTAGTAAGGTATTTCTGTCACTCTTTTATTCTATATGAGATACAAGACATATTCACCATGTGTTTATTTTTTTTATTGTATAAACTTACCATGAGTGTTTTTTATTTTTATTAACCTTAAAATTATGGGAATTGAAATATCTATTTTAGGATATCTATTTCATGGGTTTAATGATTCAAAGGATTCAAAAGTGGTAAGATTTTTTTGTCTCAATTTTCCTTCTTTGAGACATATATTATAATAATATGGACCAATCTTATTTTATTAGGTGTACATATTTCCCATTGGACATGAAATATCATGAATTTATTTTATTTCATAATACTTTATGTTTCATTTAATATTATTCATTCATGGGGCCTACGACTCAATGTTTCCAAATTTGTAATGGTTTTACAGTAAAATCTCATCATTTATCAAGATTGTTCATTTTTATGCTTCCTCTAATGAAATTTTATGATTAATCTCCCATGAAAATCATTAATTTTATTCTCCTTTTTTTCAGGAGAGTACATGTTTTCCTTCATTTTTCTCTCTTTATGTACTCAATATTTCAAAAGAGTTTTTTTAAGAAAAATCATTTTTCGATCAAAAACCCCGTTTATTCTAAAAATATGTTATCCAAAAATGTTTTCAAAAATGATTTCATAATTGATAAAATGGTTTATTAAAGTAATTTTTATCCACATATGACTTTTTTGAAAAAAATGATCTAAATCTTCATGTCATTTTCAAAACAATGCACATTTCTTTTTTACTATAAATTCAAAAAGAATATTTGCTTTTAACATGGATAGAAAAAACAATATTTCTTGATATCATGACCGCTGAAATATTTAAATAAAATATTCCACATTTAAAAGATTATTTTCAAAGGAAAGTATTTTTAATTTGTTTTAATTTTTTAAATAAGTGATTTTCAAAGAAAAGTTATTTTTCTCAAGAAATGTTCCAAGTTATATTTCAAAATAATTCTCCATATAAGATGAAATCCTTTGATTAATTTATGATTTATGGGAGATATGAACCAAGGTTACCATTATAATTCTTTATATGAGTGGTTTGTGATGAAAAGATGTTTATGAAACTTGTTTCACTTTTACGGGTTATACCATGATAAAAGTTTTATGAAACCTGCTTCTTTTTCCATGGTTTCTACTATGATGAAATGATGAAATGGTTATGAAAAATATCTTTTTTCTACAAATTATGATATGATGAAATGTTAATGAAACCCATTTTATTTCATGGGTTATGATATGACCAATGTTTTATGATTTAGTAAAACAAGAATGTATAATTTTCATTATTATATGGGTGGTAGAGATATCTCCCTCTAATGCATTAGGTAATTATTATGTTATATGAGTTTAAAAGGTACATGTAAGGTTATACCAATCCTAAAATAGGGCACATGGGGGTTATATCAATCTTGAAAGAGGGTACAAGGTAAGTTATCCCAATTCTGAAGTAGGTACATGAGAGGTTATCCCAAGACTAACATGTTATGAATGTCTTGATGATTAGATTTGATATAATATATTATATGATTTTTTGAATGCCACAAGTTTTGTATTATGAAAATGTTAGGCTCGCATAGATCATGCTCATTAATTACTTTATAATTCATATCTTATGAACTACTAGTCTTTTTTCCATCACTGAATATTATGATCACTGATATGTAGGGTATGGTTTTCAAATTTTATTCTCATGTTTTCATACCCTTATGCTCATTTTATGATTACATATCTCACTTCATTACCATAACTGAGTAACTGAGATCACCCTTTATTATGTTTCCTTTCCCTGGGTTACGAAGAATTTTTTATGTATAATAAATAAAGATGAGGATCTTTATGGGAGACATTGAATATCATGCTTGAATTATGAATATTATGTTCCAGGTTTCAAAAGTACCTATAATATTATGATCCTCGTGAATATATTTTTGTAATGTATTGAATATTAATCTAATTAGTTGTAATATCCTTTTAGGATAAGCCTGGTTTGTTATAGTAGGACACTTGAAATCACCAAACATAAATCTTTATTAGAGTATTCAGCTCATCATCATGAATCTATGACAATCAGAATATGAGAAATAAAAATAATAAAGATAACATTGATATTCATAATGGTAGGAACCACATCTCAAGGTGAGTTCATGTATTAACTTTATCCAAGGATTATACTAGATTCTCATAAGGTAATAGTCATTTAGAATAACTCACACCATGAGTCCTGTTATCACTGATAGAACTCATCTGAGAGGATATACTCATTTAGAATTTTCATGTATAAGTCCCAAGGAACCATAGAGAGGTCATCTGAGATACTGACTCGATTTTAATAACATACAAGAAGACAACATATGATAATAATAAAATGAGATCTCACTAAGGTCTAGTGGGGTATTTCTAACCCTACACAAGGTAACCCCACTATGATGGGTATCACAAACCCTAAAAGTTGATTATGGGATTCCTAACCCAACCTAGGTAATTAATTATAGAGGATCAAACACCATTCTATATAAAGTTATTCCTGACTCAATCCAAGTATAATCCCATAGATTTAATCACATCTTATTCTCATAATGTGATGTCTTGCATTATCCTTATCAGGACGATTTAGGGGAATACACACTCAGTAAAATGGTCTAAGGTAATTAACCCATGCTCATACCAAAGTTGTTCTACTAAAATCAAGGGATTTAACTTGACATTACAGAAGAAATTGTGTGTGCATTGGGGTAAATAGTGTGTCTCACTGAATCTAGGACTACCCATGTCTCACAATCTCATATGAAATGTATTTATCTATATATATGGCATGATTTTCTAAGATATATAGCATGTATATGTATACTATAATTTAGATTGTATCATATTCCCAATATTGAGTACACTAATCGTGCTCATGTACTCATGTAGTTATCATGTGTTCAAGTCATTCCCATGTACGCTGGTCATGTTTGAGAACATTCCAATATACACTAGGTGTACTCTGCATCATATGGTGTGTAGGAATTTGGCTAGATCTCAGTGTGTTTCATCTTCCAAAGATAGTCTACCTTCTAAAGTATACAGATTGTACCCCAAAATCCATGGCATGTGGGGTCACATCACCTCCTAGGTGTTTAGTCCCTATACATGTTGAGTCATTCACCAAGTTTTATACGTAATGGGAGTACACGACACTATGTGTTGCGTTGCTTGGATTTCTTAACATGTACTATATGTACACACTGATCTAGCTAGCTTAGGGTCACATGGAAAGTGATATTTCACTCAACACATAAACCATAAACATTTTAGAGAGGAAACTAAATGTCATGTGTTCCAATATAATACATGTCATGTGTATGGACTTGTTTTTTTCTTTTCAAAATTTAAAATATATCTTGAAATATTTCCAGATCTTGGAATTGATACGGTTCATGATTTTGAGGTCTGGTGTGCTCAAAATTAATTTTATAAAAATACTAAATATATTTTATATTATGTGTGATGATTTTTTCAAGAAAAATGGGATAACACTTCAATGGAGTCTAGGATAAAAAATTATAAGATAGGGGTTAAATTCAGAATGCAAGGTTTACCCTAGGATCGACAAAAAGTTAGTTAGAATGGGGCATTTGGATATTGTAACTATTGGCAGGTGAGTTTAAATTAAATTAATTGAATAAATTAATTATTTAATTTAAATGGAATAATCCCAAACCCTATAAAAATATACCATTATAGGATATCTCTAGAGTTTTCTATATAACCTTAGGATCATTGAGTGTAATATTCTACCACTAATCCTTGGCGAATCGAGATCAGACGATGATGAGCTTCAAGATCCATTAAAATTGAGACACAACAAATGTAACGGGTCTTCCACCTTTATTGGAGAGAACATTATTAATTGACGAATGATATAGATTTATCTAGTACTCATCATATGTGGATTTCCTCCATTATTATTAAATTATGGAGCATGATCATTCTTATTTAATTGATCTGCATAAATTCTAAGACATTTCATGTGCCCAGATATCTAATTTAATTTATTTATTAGATTAATCCTCTTTATAAAATTTTTTCTCTCCATGACTATCCCTAATTTTAATTCATTGTCCAAGGATGATTGGACAAAAAAATCACCCAGATTTATTTGATTTTCCACAACCATTCTTTTTGTTCTTCATTTTTTGAAAATGGGGTCATGATTCAATTAATTTCATATGGTTTCTAATGCAATCGGACACTCATAATCATATAATATTCACAAGTGGAACAATAATTGATGATCTAAGATCAGATAGGGATGTGTTGTGGGGTTTGGGTGATTATTTTCCTTGATCTGGGATCTAAGACTGAACAGCGATGATGGAAGGAGTAATGGTGGTGCACTAAGGATTCATAAAGGAGGAACTCCGTCTATTTTACAGCAAACATATTGCTGGAAATGATGGCCATATATGGTTTTCACCAATATCGGGCTGTCAAATGGTGGGATTCGATGTAGTAAGAATAGATATAGAACAAACTGAATAATTATTACCTTTTGTGAAAAACATGACTACACACTATGTAGTTTGAAGAACAAATGGCATATAGGACCCTGTCTATGGAAGCAAGGGTTTTTAGGTGAGTCAAAAGTCACACACCATGTGCCTCGGTAATGGAGATCCAAAATTTACTCCAGGAGTACACATACATGGGTACATCCAAGAATATGTTGTGTAATTGAACATGGCTAGGGTACATTGACCCCACCCAAATGACATAGGAAAGACCTTGTGAGAGAGGACATGTCATGTATCTGAGTACACTAGTACAAGAAAGTTTATATGGATATGTCCAGGAGCATGGGAAGGACCCCAGGTGGTTGATTCATGCCATGTAGTCCCTTTACTTGATGTGTAGGGATATATGGGTAGTGATACATGAACTAGAAGGGACATGTTCAGGTAGAAAGGTGGGACCATACTATATATGGTCCCCCTTATACCCCTTCTACCCTCCATATTGAGGGAAACTTATACCTCTAATATCTCCATTTTTGGACTCTAATATTGGTCTAAGAATAGCTTATCCCAATTTTTTTTCCTTGTGGAACATGATGGTTCCCTTAATAGTGGATTTTGAAATATGATACAAGTTGTTCAGAGTGTGATGATTCTTTACAAGATGCTCGACAATAGCAGTGATTGGGTAGGATCACCAGAGACTAGAGTCGAACCATCCTATTAGGATAGGGCATAGTTCCTCTAGATATATATAGAGTGGAACCCTCATTCCAGGATAAGGAAAGGGGCCTCTATCAAATATCAAAGTGGATCCCTCCTATAGAGATAGGGCATGGATCCTCAACCATTAGAGTGTTACCCTCCTTCTAGGATAGGGTACGGTTCTTCTATCTACCATTTGAGTGGAACCCTCCTACTAGGTCAAGTCATGGATCATCATTTGACTATAAAAGTGGAATCCTCTTATTTTTATTAGGTCATGGGACCATGACCCTTGGAGTGGCACCCTCCTGTTAGGACCGGGCATAGATCCTCGACCAACCTTCTAAGTGGTACCCTTCTATAGAGTTAGAGAATGGGTCCTCTACCATCGGAGTGGAACCCTCCTATTGTTTTAGGTCATGGGTCCTCTAGATATATATTGTGGCCCCTCAATTGTGTATCACAGTTGAATAGTGTGGCTTAATATGGATTTTTCATAATATGGATATGCATGATACTGGGCATCTTTAATGATCCACTTGGAATTGATGGTAGTCTCTTTTTTCTAGGCTGTTCTGTGAGATGGATATCCACTTTCTCTCTTGATTATGATTCTTTTCTTGAGAATATATATGTGTATCCTACATATTTTTTCATTTATTTCTATGGTTTGAGCTTTCTATTATTAGTATGTCTCTTATTTCTCCCTCTTCATCTTTTGGGGTATTCTACTGCATATGTATATTCTCATACATGAATGGGATTTCCCACACATTTCATGTCTTGTAAAGATGAAGGACATCTCATTTGTGATTATAGAAGATCATAGGAATACATATGTGATTTTGACCAAATACGGTGGATGGGGCATGGATATCTAGATCTAGTCTCTCTCAACACCTTACATTTATAGTTATTATGGTTGGGATGTCTTTATAATTGGGCATGTATTTTTCTAATTTTTTTATTTCATATTATGGTAACATAATCTTATAAACCCTAGAGGTTTTACATGGATGGATTATTCTCTAGATGTTACAGATTTTATTATTTTTATTATTCAAATCTGTGTAGATATGGTTGGGTATATTTGTAAAAATGCATAGGTAAATCCATCCCATAATAGTTATTCCATTTGGAGCTTGTCACAAGCCCCAAGCCTATGAAGGAAGGCTCAGGGTAGTTGTGGATCGAGCCCCATTGGGTCGGGTCATGAAAAAATTGAATCAAAGTAGTTCATTCCTTGGGATGGTTTTTGGATTTTTCCCCTTATTAGGATTTGGTTGGGACTTAGAGAAGCACTGTAAAAGTGTTTTAAGTGTGCCTCACAGGCTAGGGAAACCAATGTTGGTGTTGGTGGATGATGTATCCATTAACTATGATTCTGGAAACCTACTTGTCGACTTGGAATACCACGAAATTGGTTGTAGGGATCAATCATACATTCATTATATAGGATTGAGTATTTTAATATCCTTCATTATTATTATCCATATATATATATAATAATCTAACCAAGGTACATCGTGATAAAAGTTTCATAATGCCTCTACAAAGACAACCATTCAGGTTACTGGTTCCTAATCATGTTGATGACATGATGAGTGATGAGACCTCAATTCAGGGGCTATCGGGTGATATTCTTCATATATATAGACAAGTAGCAACAACTCCACCTATCGAGTATAAATATATACTAGTAGAGTATTCTGAGGATGAACTTAGGCTTAGCGCACATTACAAGTTCCAACACCATTGGTTGTTGAGGTTCCACATTAAGCTAGATTATTAGGTAGCTAAGGACTATCTAGATTCAAGAATATGAGTTTTCAAGATTATTCAAACACTAAATAATCAATGGGTAGTTCTGGTAGCCATCCTTTTCTATGGATTATTTTAGAAGTAGTGGATTATAGTCAGCATATGCATTGACGCTCTCATGGGACAACTTCTAAAAGATGTTTTACGGGGAGTAATGCCCCTCATGATTTTACTTAGTTAAGATTTAGGATATTATGGATCTATAGTATGGAGTTATATTAGTTGATGAGTATACTGAGAGGTTCAAAAACCTTACAGAGAACTCCCTTGACATGATTCAGTATTGATACTTCTGGTCATTGAAGTATTAGAAGAGTCTCTATAGAGACAACTATTCTAGTGCATTACCCCTTTACATTCTATAGTTTTTGTAGTATTAGAGTGGGAGATGGTGACTAAGATATTTCTATAAGAGGAATGATACATAGCTAGAGCCAGTAATGGGGGTTATATGTATTAGTTGTCAACAATATCTAGAAGGATCCAATTGAGAGGGTCTCGTCACATGAGATATTCTGAGGATCTGACTCGTGCAAGTGGTCAGGTAGCATCGGGACTTCAAAAAATACCAAGGAATCCTAGAGAGGGGAATTTTCATGAATATTATGGGAGAGGTAACATGGAACTTGATTTAATAAAAAACATGCTGATGAGGGTAAGAAGATAGTGGATAGATCGCTATGATAGAGGCTACGTTGTGATCATATATCTCCCAGGAGAGGGCAGGGTGGCCCCCATGGAGGTAGAGATAGAAGAGGAGAAGGTGGGGCTCTAGGAAGAGGATTTTTTTAGTGGTGGATGATGTTATGAGTTCCTTACACAACCACCACCAGGTACCCCAAATCATGCTTAGGGAGCTGTTGATTGAGGTTGTGGTAGTTGCATGCCATGGAGGTGTATGAACCAATAGCACACGAGATGATCAGAGGTACAATATGTGTTTATTCTACAATTTATTCAGTACTAGTACACACTAGTAAGATTCATTCCTTCATATATAGATCGATAGACCGAGTGCACTATCTAGGTGTTAGAGGATATACTGAGGTATTTCATTATAGAATTTTTCTAGAGGTAGTAGGATCACCTTCCATTGGAAGAGTTTGTGTATAATAATAGAAACCACTCTACTATATGCAAGGAAACTTTTGAGGCTCTGTATGGGAGAACCTATAGGTCACCCTTATGCTAAAATCATATCATTGAGGCATCTATTTTTGGGCCAGATATGGTGCATGTGATGATAGAGAAGGTCGAGGTGGTCCGCAAGCAGATGAGGACAACCCAAATTAGGCATAAATTTTATGCAGATTGATTTCATAGGCCCTTGGTGTTCAAGTAAGGAGACCACATTTTCTTGAGACTCTACTGATGATGAGTATTATAAATATTTTTCCAGTGAGGAATGTTATCCTTGAGGTTCATTAGGTCATTCGAGATCATTCAAATGGTTGGTGGGGTTTCATACCGCTTTGACCTATACCAACAGTTGGAACGGGAATAAGATTTATTCCATGTTTTATAGCTGAGAAGATACATGCATGGCCTCATGCACTAAAGGACACTAGACCCCCCTGAGAGTGGGGGTGAATCAGGGTGTCAAATGTTTCTCTTCCTTACTGGATCTTTCTTCCACATTAGTAGGAACTTTTTTAAACATGTATGATGGATATGTGTAGTAATTAGAACATTCACATGCAGAAGGACAACACAACACTTTTTTACTTGGTTCACTACTAAGGGATGCATCCAAGGAGCATGCACTGAAAGGTTTCTGGTCGTATCAAATTCCACTAATATTTACTTGTTGTGGATTACAAAGGTTCGATCATAGTCACTCTATCCCAGGCACATTTCCTTTACAAAGGTTCAGGTATATCTCACTACTTCCCTCAGATCACTTCGGTTGACTCCCCTTAGCTTACTACCTTGGGAGAGGTCTAACTCAGTTTATTGACTTAAAGGTCACTTCAATATATTCAATTGAAAATTCATTGTCTCTTTTCATCACAAGACACTTCTTGCATCAAATTCCCAAATTGATGCTCTTTTATATTCAATTTTCTTCTTTTGTGAAATTACTAAATGCACTAGAACTTCTTCCCCTTTTTCCAATAGAATCACAAACTCCATTTATTATGGTTTTGTTTCCATGAACTATCCCAGATTATGTGGATAGTCTATGATTTGTACACCACACCTGTTCGGCATGATGCACCTGCTCTACGTACCTTGCCTGCTCCACATACAGCACCTGCTCTACGTACCACGCCTTCTCCGCATATCGCGCCTGCTCTGCATACCGCACCTTCTCTGTGGATTGCGCCTACTCTATGCACCACACCTGCTCTGTGAATCGTGCATACTCTGTGTGTTGCCTTCACGTACTTCCTTAATGTACTACCTCTATGTACCACCTCTACATACCACCTTGGCATACCGTTTTGTCTATCTGTGAACTTCTTCATCAAATTCTATGAATTATTTCGTCTCCATCATACCACTTTTTCTTATGAATAATCTCTTCCATGGACTACTCCTTAAAATTTCATGAACTGTTACATCGTTCATGTACCACTTCATTATACACATAATCTCTCTTGCGTACCACTTTAGGACTTAGCCGAGTTCTTCCACAACGATGATATTTTCTTATCTAATTCACTCTCTCTTAATGATTGGATTAGGACTCCATATATAGAAAAACAACTCCACAAATTTTTCTAATATTTTTTACACAAAATTTCAATGTGGGACAATCATCACCACAAACTATGCTTATTCTGTGTACTGTGAGCCTCCACCATATACTGCAACCCTCCTACGAACTGCAAACCTTCACCGCGTACCATGTGTCTTCCAATCTGCATACTACATCTCTTTCTCCAATGATGAATCATTCCACGTACTGTAACTCCATTCATGGTGAACCATTTTTAGTATTTCTACCCATTTCTCAAATCGTTCTGCATACCTTTCCCGCTACATGGTATGTGACTGTGAACCCTTCCTGGACATGGTACGCAGTCCATGCTCCGAGGTACGCGGTTTTCTTCCTTTGCCAATTTCCTTCATCATTCCACATCTCATTAACTCCTATGAAAAAATCCATCCATTACCAAAAAAATCCCATTTTTGAGGTCCATCATTTTAGAAAACACTGGGAAATGACACGACCATAAATATCTGTTTTGGTAAGAACGCCCATGCTAATTCACTGTAATATTTCTTCTTTAAAATTCAACTACTTTCATCATAAACCTATATAAATATACCATTATAGAAAATCAATAGGTTTATCTTCATAACCCTAGGATCATTAAGAGGATAGTTATACCACCTATCATTGGAAAATAGAGATCATATTATAATGAGCTTCTGAATCCAGTTGGATCAATATGTAGTGAATGCAACGCACCTTCCTCATTCATTAGTTAGTGCATTATTCATAAATGAATGATCATAATCAACATTAGACTCTTCGTATTTATATTTTCACCCATATGATTATGTTATTGAGAATGATCATTATTATTTCTTTGATCTATATAAATTATAAGACTTTTCATGAACCCATGTATCAGATATAATTTATTTATTCGTTTATTCCTTTTGTGCCAAGTTTTCTCATCTCATCTATCCAAAACTTGAATTCATTGTCCAAGAATGCTTGTCCAATGATTTTTTATCCTTTATTTATGTGATTTTTACCCACCATTCTTCATATTATTTAGTGTTGGACCATGGCATCATGATTTGACAATTTTTGGGTAGGTACAAGTGAAATCTGACCCCCAAATTCATAGTCGATTCACAATCAGTGAATGGGTCGAAGATTTTTTGGGATGGATAGGGTTACATTGTGGGTTTTACGTGATGTTTTATGTGGATATAAGATATGGGGTTGAATATAGATGAAAGGAGGAGTGATAGAGGAGTTTAGCGGCTTTGTGTGGGAGGAACATGATTTGTTATCCATCCAACGGATGGCTGAAAATGACAATCGAAGATGTTTTCCACCAATATCGTGTCATGAAATAGTAGAATTCATAGTGGTCAGTGCTGATCTAGAATGCATGGAATAGATCTGACGGTTTGTGAAAAACCAAACTAAATTTCATATATTTTAAAGAACATGTGGCATATAGGACCCTATCTATGACAGGTATGATTTTTGAGTGATTTAAATATCACACGCCATGTGGGACCCCCCCCCCCCCCACACACCAGGTGAATCAGTGTTGGTGACTTGAAGTGTACTCCAATAGTACACAAACATGGGAATGGACAGTAATATGATGTTTACTAGTACACAATCAAGTTACATGGACACAATCTGAAGGACATGGGAAGGACCCCATGCAGGAGGACACATTGTGTAACATAGTACATAGTCATGGGAATGTTTACTCAAACAAGTCCAAAAGAACAGGTAGGACCTCATGTGGATTAGGAATATTGTGTAGTCCATTTACATTCCATGTAGGTCTATATGGGTAGTGATTCATGTACTTGAAGAGAAATGGCTAGGTAGTAGGGAAAGACCACACACCTTGTGGGTCCCCTTATATGTCGTTTACCCTCCTCAATTAGATAAATTTATACCTCTTGTATCACCTTCATATGGACTGATATTTTGGACACTGAATAGCCTTTTCCGAGTTTTTTTTCACATATAACATGATAGTGGACTTCATTGTGTCTTTAGAGATACAATGTGAGTTGTTACGAGTGTGATGGTTCTTTATGTGATGCTCAATGATGGCAGTGATTAGGCAGGTTCACCATAGACACTAGAGTGAAACCCCCTACTAGGATAGGGCATGGGTCTTCTACCTATAAATATAGTGGAAACCTCCTACTTGGATAGGGTGCAGGTCTTATATCTTTCATTAGAGTGGATCCCTCCTACAAAGATAGTGTAAGGGTCCTTAACCATTTGAGTGGCACCCTCTTGTTGAATAGTGCATAGGTCCTCTATCAAACATTCGAGTAGATCCCTTATACTAGTTTATAGGATGGTTTATCGATAAACTATCATATTTCCACCCTCTTATGGTATCAAGGAATGGTTCCATAACCCTTAGAGTGGAACCCTCCTTCTAAGTGGCACCCTCCTGCGATGTGAGGGCATGGGTCCTCTATCATCCGAGTGGAACCCTCCTATTGTAACAAGGTATGGTTCCTATACATAGAGATTGTGGCACATCAACTATAAAACAAAGTGTTGAGTTATGTCTTGAAATGGATGTTTCTTCGAACAAATATGTGATATTTTGGGCATCATTGATGGACCTCTAAGAACTAATGGGAAACTCTTTTCTTGTACTAGGCTATGAGATGGATATCACCTTCCTCTCTCATTTGGACTTCTTCTATTTAGAATATATATGTGTTTCATCATTATTTTATTTCATTTCATTCTATGGGTTAAGTAATCTATTCCTATCGTGTCTCATACTGGTCCCCCTTCAACTTTTAGGGAATCTTACTAGGTATGTATATACTCACCCCTACATGTGATTTTTTTGGATGTGACATATATTATGAAGATTATAGAAAGGTAATTAGTGATTATAGAGGATCATAGGGATACTCATGTTCATTTGACTCTATACGGTAGACTGGGATTGGAAATCTGGATCTAGTATCTATAAAAACATTACTTTTCTAGTTTGTTCAAGTTGGGACATTTTTCTGTTTGGGTATGTATTTTTTCCCATATTCATTTCAGATTATGTTTTCATGCTCTGGTAATCTTTAGAGTTTACATGTGTATGGATTATTCTCTATATGTTTCATATTTTATTTCTATTTTTATACATCTATTCATGGAGATGGTTGGGTGAGTTCATATAGGTACTTTGGAAAAGACCTCCCATATTAGTTATGCCTTCCAGTGCTTATTTCCATACCCTAGCCTATGTATGTGGGCTTGGGGTATTTATCGATTTAGTACCATTATTTTAGGATTTTATATCTTGTAGTTAAAAAAATTAGATAAAATTTTAGTTCATCACACAACGTCACTCACACCATTGTTGTTTCCTTTGATTTTACCGCTAAACATTCCACAACATTTGGATTTGGTTTTACCACCCTTAACGGAAGTATAGAATTCTGATTCTAGACATTCTTCACAAAAAAACTCATTGCCATCCTAACATTCCATGTGTACCAACTCTTGGGAACCATTATTTTCTCACTATCATTGGTTTCTATCTCCACTGGTGGCCAAATTTCGACCATTTAATCCGCATGTAGATAATTCTTTTTTACACTATATCACTGAATGCCAAAACCCCTGAATTAAGAACACCTGTTTTAGTATCTAATTTCTTGATGTACCAAATAATTTCTCATATATGCTTCTAATTCAAAAACTAAACCCATGGAAATGATTCATTTCACCATATATTGATTTTTTAATTATTTGTTTTTGGTTATTTATCAAATTTTTGTCCAAATTAAATAGTGATAATGAATAAATGAAGAATATTGGTAGAAAAGAACTAAACACAAACATAAAAAACAAATCTCATACAATATTTCAGTTGGCCTCAATTATTTGATGGATAATAATAAAATGAAGATAATAAT
The DNA here is from genome assembly GCA_963277665.1 of Viscum album. Taxonomy (NCBI): domain Eukaryota; kingdom Viridiplantae; phylum Streptophyta; class Magnoliopsida; order Santalales; family Viscaceae; genus Viscum; species Viscum album. The sequence continues at coordinate 1,062,756,651 of OY728133.1, forward strand.
AAAAACATGATACATTTATAATTAATGGAAGATAAAAAAACTTGTAAATCATTAATTGTCCAGTGAATAAATTTGTTAGAAAGATTTATTTGTGTCACCATGGGATAAAAAAATGGGGAATAAACCAATATATCCAAATGTGTTACCTTGAGTTTGGATATTTAACTAAATAATAATGATTATATGTCATTTTCATTGTAAATACCCACAAACTACATTGGTGAAGATAAAATCCTCAGTACCAATATTCAACCGATAATATGGTTAACATCCACCAAAGTTCTCCTGCATGCTCCCTCCAAATCCATAGGGTTATTCAGAAAACCTTATGATATTTCCATAACTAGGTTTAAATAGATGGAATTTGTGTTATGGAAATTAAATAAATAATAAATTTATTTACGTACTTATCAATCTGCCTATGTTCACTTTTAAACTAAAAACCTATTGCACATATATCTTATCGTGTACCTAGGATAAAACATGCATTCTGAATTTAATGGTAATCACATATTTCTCATTCGGAAAATCTTTTGGGATATATTCTATTATTTTCAAAAAAAAATAGATGCGCTCTTGATATATTATTTTTAGTATTTTTAATATATCCACACCAAGCCTCTCCAGGCCCATGAATTACCCACCAAAATTGCACCTTACTCTAAATTTATTACTTTAATATTCTAAAGTATTACATAGAAATTCCATAGTTTTTACAAGTGAATAAATTGGAAACACAAAATTCCCAAGATAAACATGATTTTAAAACCAAAATGATGTATAAAAAATATATAGAACAAGTACATAACACTAAATATGGTTGTTATTGGTTTCTTCATTTAGATATTGATGAATATAATTAAAAATAGACAACAAACTCCTCCTTTCATGGTGTATCCAAGGGATAATCAGAATCATATGATGCTTGATCATGATCCTCCTCATATCTACAATATTTCAATATCCTAGTTTAATAATGAAGGTGAAGTACATAGCCTCAATAAATAGAATTAATGGGAATTATACACAAGTATGAACTCCATTTTCACATACATTAGACCCTTTATATAGGATTTGGATTAGTATTTATATATTCATATTATTTAATTGAATAATAAAAAAATTCAGGTAATTCCATCTATTTAAAAAATATTTTTTATTCATTTATATGAGTGTGCATAAATTTATCACAAAAATACATTTGACTCTTCATACATTTAATCCTGTAAATTTTTTGATCTATGATAGTAGTTTGAGGAATATTCTTGAATGTTAACAACGTAATTTTCTACTACCATTACAAAACATAAAACCATTTTATATCATTAATTATGGTTATTATAGTATTATTATGTCCATAAATATTTCAATATGATATTTGATGGTAACAACATGATATCAACATAACATGTCTTAAGAAATGACGATAAAAAATAATAAAATATACAAAGAATCTATATGTCAAATCATATTAAATATATATATTTTCACATATGATATAACCAAACACCTCAAAATATTTACATTAGCTTTTGGGAATATCTATAAAAATATCATACATTCACTAAAGCCTCAAAAACATTGTTCTATTTTACCCTATATTGTATCATGTGAGATAATGTATAAAATCATATCCAAAAATAATTTTGGATATTTCCAAAACACTTTTATCAACTTGTTATAAAATTCACCTTTTTCACATCATATAAAATACCTTTTTAGTATCCCTTAAAATATTTTTTTATATAAACACTAAAACACCTTTTAAAGTAGCTCTTAATTTTATTTAACTCACTCCCATTTCTGTGAACTAAAAATTATGACCTCATAGTAATTTTGAGAATTGAAAAGAAATATAAATTTTTGAATTCATGAATGCATGCAATGATTAGCCTCTATAAAATAATCAGTGACACTCAATATATAAAGTGTTTTGATGTAATTTCCCTCAAAAACATTTATCCTTATACTTATGTCCACTTGTTGTATAATTTACAAGAATTAATTTTCGTATGATATATTTTTTTATGACATTGAGTAACTACATGATAGAGAGTATTTCAATTCCATATATCTATTCTAATGTCCTGGATTCTTTGAGAATGGACTTATCAAGTTGATGAATAAATCACAAGTCATTCATCTGATTAATTAGTTCCTAACATTTCCCGTACGCAATAGATAAGCACATCACATTTATTTTCTATTTATGACCTTGCACTCCTTCATTATATCATAATCGGGTCCCATATATCATACTCTTCATATAACAGGAAAAATCCTATCTTTTTTAATCCTTAAATAATGACATGATCAGAAACAGACCTAACCAACCCCTAATTAGAAAAGAGTCAAGGATTTAATACAAAAGATATCAAAGTATAAAGGTTATCTTTTAATGTATCATTAAAAACTCTGGTATGAGGAATTGTTGATATGAAAAATCCTCGCCTAGTAAACTAAATACATTGTGCATGACACTCATCTTGGTATACTTGGGGGGGTTATCATGTAAACAAATATCTTTTTATGACTTATGTGGATATAATGTATCAATACAAAAAATAAAATCCACACTAAGCTTAATATCTCCTCTTAAACTATAATAATCCATGGAAAAAAATGGTTAAGGATAGTACAAAATCATACATTGAGAGTTTAAATATCATTTCACTCCATATAATATATACAAATATTATGAAATAATTTTAAAGTGGGGACTACCTTTTTATACAATTTGATACATTTTATATTCATATTTTCCTCTAATAATATGAAAAAACTATAAATAAATTCTATCTTAATCATATCCTACATGATATAATGATTGGGAAGACATATGTTTGCTCTAATTTTAGGGATTTGTTAAACTCCTTACATCTCAATGAAATTCTTGACACATCTCTATTTGTCCATATGATAAAATCCTCCCACTAAAATATTTATTTGGTAATATTTATAAATAAATTCAATTTTAATAATGGTGAGACATAGAAAAAATACCTAATGTTAAATTATCTTAACATAATATTAAAACTCTTTTACCCCATAATATCAAATATTATGGTTTCAATAACTTATTTTTTCTACATAAAAATATTTTTCAATTTTTCATCATCATCATTCCTGGAACCATATATTTAAAAAATTTCCCTTTGAAATCATTCAATAAAAAATAAAACTCTTTTAATTTTACTTTACCAACATATATTAAACCCATTTTAGGAAATAAAGGGATATTCACTTTAGTAGATTAATGTAATGTAACTCCTTGCATGTCTCTTTACTAACATACCCTAAACTAATTTAAGATATTAATTTAAATTCATTTTGAATATTAAAAAGAAAAATCTTTTAATTAATAATATTTGAATGTAAACAAGTCAATCACACTCCTTTCACCCTCATAGAAACTATATACTCTTCAGGATATCATGCTAACATATAAAAACTCTTTGTTGTCAATAATAACACTGATTTCCTTTTGGGAAAATATTTAATAAATAAATTATTGTATCCATATCTTATATGGTATTATATGTGATAGATCATTGTTTTGAAAATATGATTTTATTCATTTCACTATTCCACTAATGGGTGGGGGATCACAACCTTCATGTTTTTACAATTTCCTAGATAAACTCTTTTATCCTTGATAAAAAAAAATTATCCTTATATTATTCTCAAGAATGTTAAATAATTTTATAAATCATAAACCATGTGCATCATCACATTTTATTCACAATAAATCTTTATTATTAAACAACTTATCTTCACATATAATTTAAATAATATGAGAATATGCATTTTTTATTTATATCTATGTGAGATTGATATATTCCATTGTATTTAATCCCATGATTTATCACCCTTTTGCTTCATCATTTAAATAAAAAATAAAATATACTTTAATTATTAGCTTTATTTTTAATTATTTTATATTTATATAATTTGTAAAATATAAATTTGGTATCAAATACCCTTCAAAATCAAAGAATTAGTTTTCATAAAAAATAGATAACTTGGAATATCCATGGATTTTCTAAAACCCTTAAAAGTATTTTGAATTAATTCATCACAAATAGAATCATTTTTCCTTTTTCCTGACACCACTATTAGGTTTCAATTACCAAGTATGACTATTATATAATCTAATAATTTTACTTATAGATTAAACCTTGAGCATATTGTAATATTAACAAAACACATGATCTTAGATATCACATGTAATTCTCATCGATCCTCAACACTTTTATGAAATAAGGTAAATACTTCTTGAACTCCATTACATTTTTAGAAAATTTCCAATGATTATTCTTAGATAAATTCAATACCCACATAATGACTTAAATAATATTTTTAGTCTCAACAATACATTGTCAAACTCAATAATATTCAGAATGTGAGTACTTAATAAAGTTAATTTATTTATTTTTTTATTTAATTACTTTGAAAACATAAGTGAATGATTTTATGATTATTGTAAAAATTTATATTCATTTCTGAACAATTTCAATAGTTGGTCAATCAGTTAAAAGTTTTCTCTAACACGTAGAAGTTGTCTATCTAGATTAGAAAATATTATTAAGTTTCACATCAGTCTAAAAAATTTATTATATTAAGATTATTTTTTCTCAAGGGTTGATATTAAACTATTTTTTAATGATGATTATTATGAAATTTTTCTAGAACAAAAAAAAATATTAGATGGTATCATATTTTACCTTAATTTAATAATAATTTTTATATAATATTCTCATATAAAAATGATTTCCCCTATTAGACATATCATATCTATATATGGACCATCATCTATATTTCACTATGACATGAGTCTGTAGTGGTGTTCCTCTTACCACATAGATATTGTAGTACCCCTGGTTTATGGTATGTAACCCTTACTTGATTCTTTTCATGGTTTTAAAGTTAAGGGTGATGAATGGTAGATTCGGGAGAACTTTGAATGAAGTTTTTAGGCAAAGGGGAAGTTGCATGGATGGCACACGGTTTGTCTAAACCATGCGGCAAAACCGTGCATAGCTGGTCTTGGAGGCAGTAGCTTCGGCATGGGCATTGCATGGTTTGTCTAAACATGTGGCCAAACCGTGCGTGGAGGGTCTTCTGAGGCAGTGTCTTAAGCACGTTTAGTGCACGGTTTGTCTAACCGTACGAGCAAACCATGTAGCCACTTAAATGAGATCCTATAAGGGTAGATCTCATGCGTGTTTTCCTCTATGTGGCTCGTTTTTTCTCCTAAGCAGCCCTAACACGGGGTTGTGCTTCTCCTAAGGTCAAATAAGGTTCTCCCATCATTCCTGAGGTGATCCTAATGCTTCTCTTGTAAAATCAAAGCTATATTCTTGAGGTATGTGATTGTTCTTCATCGTTCTTGTTCGGTTTCTAAAATCTACTTAGATATACTTCTCCTCTACTCTCAGTTTCTTATATATACACCTGTTATGGGTAGATCTAAGTGTATGGATTCCAAATATGATGATATTTGGTCTTGGTCTTTCTAGGAGAAGAGATCTAAGGCAGGTTTTGGAAGAAGCAACCCGGTTTTCTTATGTGTTCTTCGTTCGTTGTGGTTTTCGTCAAAACCCTAAAGGTAGGAGGCTTCACTCTCGACTCCTCTTGTTAGAATTGATTGGATTAGTTTCAAATTGGGTTATTTTAATTTAATTGATTGTGAAAATCATAGAATAAATCTTCTTTAGTGATGATTTATGGTTTTGGTGAAATTGTGAAATCTTGGTGAAATGTTGTGCAAGTGATTTGGCTTCTTCAATTTAAAATATTGAATTTAAATTATGGATTTGCTGAAATTTTAAATGGTTGATGAAAAATGGGTTTTCAATAAAAAGGGCATTTTATTGAAATGGTTTGAGATTGAAATGACTTTTATGGAATTGGTTTTCAATAAAAAGTTAGTTTTATTGAAATGGTTTGGAATTGAAATGGTATGGCATTGAAATGGTTTAGATGGAAATGGTTTTCAATAAAAAGGTGTTTTTATTGAAAGGGTGTTTTGGCATTATTGATGGGAATATGTGATGTGTGTTCATGTTTCATGTACGAGGCTTGGTTGAAATATGACCTTGTGCTCAGTGCCAAAGGTGTAATGGAACATGGTAACTATATGTGCGAGTCTTGGTTGAAATATTCCCTTGTTCTCGGTGCCAAAAGTTTAATGGCACATAGTAACTATATGTATGAGGCTTGGTTGAAATATGACCTTGTGCTCAGTGCCAAAGTTGTAATGGAACAGGGTAACTATATGTATGAGTCTTGGTTGAAATATGACCTTGTGCTCGGTGCCAAAGGTTTAATGGCACAAGGGAAACAATTACCTTTTGACAACTTGGTAGATCAAAAAGAAACCGCTAATCAGTATGGAACTATCATAACAAAGCATGCATGGTTGGTTGCATGGGTTGGAAAATGGTTGGGTATGCCAAAAAGGGATGTTTATAAAATGGTTCTAAATCTTGTTTAGTTATTTTTATGGAAAAATAACTCACTGGAAAATTGGTTTCTTTTGCATTTGAATGCTTTTGGTTATAAGTTGTTTTGGGAAACTTTTTTATATTTATTTATAAACTGCTTTTAAGAAAATGTTTTATATAAACTTTTTTTATATAAAAGTTTCTAACTATTCTATCATAGTGACATGAGTAGGGATGTCATTGGGGAAACCTATTGAGTTTTATACTCACCCCTGCTTTAGCACTTTGGTGATTTTGCAGATGCTATTTTCTGGGACAGGGGAAAAGGTAACACTTCCCATGTTTTTAGTACTACCTCATCATGATTGGGGTTGTTTAGTGATTGTGGAGCTCGGAGCTTATGGAGCATTGTGTTTTGGTGTCTTTTGAGAGTCTTGAGTTGTTCTTCTATTGTGTACTTTGATGTTTGGTTTGGTCTTCCGCTATTATGTACTTGATGTGGTTTGACATAAAGGAAGTTGTTTAGTTTTCATTCATTTGTTCATTCATCTTAGTGAATGTTGGTTGGTTGGTTTTTTGGTTTATTTCATAAAGGGTAAATCGTCCCCCGCATTTATTTGAAACTCTTCGGCATTTATTGACATCCTTTGGCATCTTTGGGATGTCGCTTATGGCCAAGTAATGACTCATTGTACTCTTAAGTCAATGATAATTGGCGGGTTATTACAGATATTTAGGTATTATATCATTTTAATCATATCATACATAACTCTTAGATGGTTGTGTAGATAAATATTTTCCTAATTCATCATATAGATAATCTCTACACAATTCATTTGGTATCCAAAATATTAGTGTTTCCTAAATAATCATAACCCAAACAAAATTATAAAAATAGGGAATATAACTCTTAGGGTTACCTCATTACTTTCTTTCCTTACATAATAAAATCAATTGGAACCCTTATTTGGTAGAACCTACCTAATTTAATGATTGAGGTCTTGAAAAGTGTCACATTTGAAGGAATCCAACAAAAAGTATTATAAAGTGGATATAATCTCACTATCCTATCTCATGTATTACCTTTTCATATATTCATGATTATAATGATTTATTTATGAATCTGTATACCTCACACAAAATCAATATCTTTAAACCATATTGATATATTAATTTTTTCAAAACATTTGTATTTTTTTGCAAATCTAAATTTAATGTTAACTATATCCAAACATGTTTAAATGCATCATGTGAATAAGTTACATGAAACCCTTTCATGAAACATCTTAGAATAATATGAAATTATAAATCTTTATCAGATTAATCTCATAGAAATAGGTATCCAAACCCCACTTCTCTTAATAAGGTATAAGCCTTCAGACTAAGGAGTCATCCGACCTAATTTTTCCTACCCAAGGTTACCTTTCTCAAGAAATACCTAAATTCAATCACAACTCTAATACCTAATATGTGTAAAATATAATTAAATTATTAATTCAAGATCAAAAACCAATACAATCTAAATTCAAGGTTGAAGAAAACTAAATAAATTAGCATACCTAGCATATAAATCCTTATATGTGTGTATGGAAATTTATATAAGTAGTTTAAATATTTAAAAAGAAGAATACATACATTAATAATATAAAAATTATATTTATGAATGAATTATGGAATAAACTATATAAATTAATGATTCATAATTTTACACATGATATAATACATTTATGTATAATTCAAAATTATATCAATTATAATCACATTATAATTTAGCCATGTATTATGGAAATTCACTAATTAAATAAATGTAAAAACATTATATTTATTTCTAATATGAATCCATTTGTATTATCATATATGTGTAATGTTATTTTAAAGATATGTTATATGAAATATAAACATTGTATATATGAACTATTCATATATATTATGAAAACATATAAAATATTGCATATTTATTTTTTAAAACATGACCATATAAATTATTAAAAAAAATTGGATATGGTTCGAATAATTTTTCAAATGAGTTATTTTTCAATTAAAACATTTCAAATTAAATATTATGAACAATTTATAACTCAATATAATCTCTTTTATATTTTATATTATTTTATAATTTATTTTTATGTAAATTTTTTATATAAAAATTAAAATTCATTCCATATAACTCAATGGATATAAATAATTATTTATTAAATCATTTATAAAAAATTAATAATTTATTATAAACATTCAATAATTAATTAATTTATAAATTGGTTATAAATTAAATAAATATCCCAAATATATTTTTTTTATAATTTTTGGAAAAATTTTAAATTATATATTTAAATTAATAATTAAAAATGGAAATTTTTAATTTTTAATATCATTATATTTAATGACATAGGAATATCATAATTAGTTATGTAGTACCACTTAATATGACTTTTACACTATGACTGATGATAGATAATCCCACATTATCTATCATATTCTAAAATATACCTATATTTTACACCACAGTTTTCCTCTTATAGCATACAGAATCTTTGATATCGCCTTAGTGATCCCGAGCTCTATTTTGTGGGGGTTTACTTCAGCACCATCAGACACTATGAATAGTGATATCATATTTTATGATATAGTAAAAAACACAATGATTATACTAATCTATAAGAAATTATATTCTATATTGTATGATGAGGTCATATTACTTATTACGATATCACATACTAAAAAATAAGGCATTGTTCAAAACCTCATATCATTTCTTACAAAAGGCATTATGATATAAAATACAATATAATTTTTTCTTCATTCCAAACATGATTTAAAGAATAAAAGAACCATAGTAATGCTAAAATGTAATTCATGGGTTTATAAGAATTAAAAAATACTTATTATAAGTAGTAGAATAAATTAAAAACCTTAAATTCCTCAAATTACCATGATATAAAAACCAAAACCATGTATAAAAATGATGAATGTGTACCCTACACCAAAGATGGTTTTTTTATTTTCTTTGATCATTTTTTGATGATTATTACTAGGTAAATATAACTCTCTCTTACCACCATAGTGTATCCATGATATAATCTAAATCACTCGACACTTCTCGTAGCCATGGTATGTTGGAACCAGGTTCTTCAAAGCATGATTTGGTGTATGGTTTGTGTTTGTTGTCAATCCTCAGTGGAAGTTCAGGGTGTGAACCAACAAAGCGATCCTACCGTTCAGGAAGAAAACAGTAGTGAAGGTGGCGCTGTTTCCCAGTGTTTGCCAAATTTTTGGGCCTGAAAATCCGTAAATAAAGTAAAGTGTTTTTGGCAAAGATACTTGCGCGCCGAGCTCTTGGAGGATGAAAGACTTGCGCGACATATGTTTTTGAGGATCAGAACATCAAAATTTGGCTAAGGAAGGAAGGTCGCGCAAGTGTTGGTTGGGTCGCGCAAGTAACTTGCGCGACAGAGGATCTAGAGACAGGACTTGCGCGCCGTCGAGGGACTTGCGCGCCGCCGCGCAGGGGGTCCAGTTTGCCTATAAATACTGGACCACCCCTCCTCATTTCCAACGGAGTTCAAGGCCGAGAGATTGTTCGAGCTCTCGTCGCGCAGGTGGTAGAGTCGCGCAGGTGGTTGTTTTGTCGCGCAAGTAGAGTTTGCGCGCCGGTGTTTGGCTGTTCTCCCAAGGCAGTTTGGAAGAGAAAGGAAGTGGATCGCGCAAGTTTTTAGTTCAAGAAGGCAGTGTCGCGCAGGTGCTTCAGTGACACTTGCGTGCCAGTTTAGTCTTGCGTGCCTAAGACTTGCGCGCCGCCGGGAGACTTGCGCGCCGCCGGGAGACTTGCGCGCCGGGCTTGAAAAGGAGACCTAGACACTATTGAAGCACGCCTGCCTTGCTGGAGCTGCACGAAAGCCGAGAAACTACTCGGTTCATTCGAGGAAAAGTGATATTCTTCTTCTGGTGAGAATCGGACTTCAATAGAGCATCTACATTCAACAAAGGATGCACTCTTATGCAAATGAAGAAGAGACCTACACGTCTATAAACTGAGTGGGACTTCACCAACGGCAGTGAGCCAGGGGGAGTCAACGGGAGTGACCCGAGGGACGCAGTGAGTCATCCCTGAACTATTGTAAAGGTAGTGAGCCTGGGACAGGGTGTCTGTACCCGAACTTTTGTATCCGCAGCTAGTGAAGTATAGTGGATTTAGGTACGACCGGCAACCTGTCGGCATATGCTCCTTGGACGTAGCCCTTAGTGGTGAACCAAGTAAAAATGATTGTGTCTTCTCTGTGCGTGTGAATGTTTCCTTTTTGATCGTAATCATCATACAGGTTCAACAAGTTTCTACCAACGTGGGAACAAGATCCAACAAATTAAAAGAAAAAGTGGTCACCCTGATTCACCCCTCCCCTCTCAGGGTGTCCCGGGGTCCTTCAAGTGGTATCAGAGGGTAAAGGTTGCGGGCGTTGAATCTGACCTTCTTCGTCATGGAAAACGCGATCAATGTCAGGGGAGTCCCTCACTTCGATGGAAGCAATTTCCAGATCTGGAAGAACAGAATGAGATCTCATCTAAGATCTCTTGGAATGGAAGTTCTTTTTTCTACTGTGCAAGGAATACATGTCACTGATCCAACAGGTCTGGCTATGACTGAAACAGACAGGAAACTTCTTGATGCAGATGCCAAAGCACAGAATGCTCTCACTGCTGCCCTTTCTGATCAGATTTACCTGAAGGTGATGAATTGCACCTCAGCAAAATCTATGTGGGATAAACTTGAGAATATTTATGAAGGTGATAGCAAAGTGAAGGAGGCGAAACTACAAGTGCTACACAATCGGTTTGATGATCTGAAGATGCATCCAGACGAGAATGCAGACTCTTTCTTCAATCGAATTACTGAAGTGGTTGGAGCAATTCGGGGTCTAGGCGAAGAAATCAAAGATATTGATATTGTAAAGAAAATATTAAGAAGACTTCCACCTCTGTATAATGCGAAGGTGTCAGCTCTTGAGGAAAGAGATCTTTCCAAACTTTCTCTTGATGACTTACTGAGCAGTTTGGTAGCATATGAAATGAGAGTCAAACCAGAAGATTCTACGACTCGGGTGAGCAAGGAAATGGCATTCAAGGCCATGGATAAATTGAAAATCTCAAAGGATAGTAGCGGTGATGATGACGAAGAGAAAGAAATTCTTTCTCTCATTGCAAAGAAGTTCCAGAAGGGGAAAGGGAAATTCAAAGGGAAGTTACCTCTCGCATGCTTCCGTTGTGGAAAAGTTGGGCATATTGCCTCTCAGTGCTTGAAGAATATCAATGATGATGACAGTGAAGATGAAAACTTCAAGAAGCCTCAAAGAAGGTTCTTCAAAAAGGGAGACTTCAAATCTGGTAAGAAAATGCAAAGAAAGAGTTTTGTCTGTGAAGAGGAATAAGATGACAATGAATTCTGTGATGAAGAAGAACCAGAATTCAAAACTGGGAACCATGCTTCTATGATGGCCACTGTTGAAAAGTCAGAAGATACTGATGGTGAAAAACAACTGAGAACTTGTGTAGATCCTGAGGTGCAACTTAAGGATGCAGTTAGTAAGCTTAAGATTAAATGTAAGAGCTGCAATAAGTGGAAATCAATTGTAGAAGAATCAACTGAATATGTTGATCAACTTGAAGCTGAAATTGAACGACTGGAAGAATTTGTGAAGGTACATTCTAAAATAATTGAAAGCAATGATGATGCAGTTGATCTGAAGCTGAGAATTGAAGAGCAAGCAAAGGTCATCAATGACCTCACATCCAGACTGGATGAAAAATCCAAGACTGTTGAGGGTCTTGAGGAGGAAGTAGTTACTCTGAGGAGTAAAATGGAGACAGAATCAGTTCCAAAAGAATCGAGGAAGAAAATACAGTTCGGAAGATTCTCAGATGCAGAATTACTTGCAAGAGCCAAGTGTGGTTCAGATGGGGTTGGAAAAGTCTTGAGTGATCAAAGACCTGCTTGCATGGGAAAGAGTGGAATTGGCTGTGAGGCTGAGTCATCAACTGCTGGAAGTGCAAAGATCCAAAAGACAGATAAGATGAAAGTTGAACATGTTGAAATGTTACCTAGAGTGCTGAAAAAGGAACCCTCAATCCAAACTAAAAGGAGACCTGAAAATTATCCTCAAACTTTCAAAAATGGCAGACAGTCTTACTATTCTCCCAAGGAAGAAGCTATAAGGAAAAATTCAAGTGAGAAGACATTTCTTCTCATGAAGTGTCAGTTCTGTGGCTATCTGGACCATACCATGTCCTATTGTGAAGAGGCAAGAAGCTATCTGAATGGAGAAGATATAGATGCTCAACAAAGGAGAACAATTTCATATCCTAATTCTTATAGAAGAAATAATTTCTATGGATGTTGTTTTCATTGTTCTAACTTCGGTCATAAGGCCATTAATTGCAGGCAGAGAAGGGACATTGACACCTCATACAGAAGTTCCAGACATGTCAAGTCTCGTCAGCAAGACGATGTTTCTCTTTCAAACAGGTTCTCACCTCTTAAAGAAGACTTTGACTATGAAGAACCTGGGTTTGCGGAAGAGATAGTTGAAAGGCCATCAGTTCTATATACTCAATCTAATGTCTCATGGAAGGAAAGGAGGAAGATTGAGAAATCAAACCTTGCAGAGGTAGCTCTCAAAGCTACAAAGAACAACAGTACCTGGATTCTAGATAGCGGTTGCTCATCTCATATGACAGGTAATGCCGGTCTACTAACAAATATCATAAAGAATGTTGATGGTACAGTAAGATTTGGTAATGATGGGGCTCTGAAAATCAAAGGGAGTGGAAGTACCAAATTAGCTAATGGAGAACTAAAGAAGACTGAAGTCCTTTACGTAGATGGCCTACGTCATAATCTCCTCAGCGTGAGTCAACTCTGTGACTCAGGACTTGTTGTTACTTTTAATCAGAAAGGCTGCACTATCAAGGGAAAAACTGGCAATTCTCTCATGAAGGGATGCAGAACAGAAGGAAACTTGTATCAGGTTGATAGTGAAGAGAATGTATGTTACATGACTGTTGAAGAAGAAAACAATCTGTGGCATCGGAGATTGGGACACATCAATCAACAAGACATGGAGAAAATATCAAAATTGAGAATTGTCATGGACATTCCCAACCTGAAGTGTGAGCGTGAAAAATCCTGTGATGCTTGTATTCGTGGGAAGTTGGTCTGCAGTTCATATCGGCCAAAGAAGAAAAAGGCATCCCACCTTCTTGATCTGATTCATACAGATGTTTGTGGTCCAATAAATGTTGCCAGAACTCATGGAGAAAGGTACTTTGTCCTTTTCATAGATGATTACAGTCGAATGGCATGTGTGATGGTCATTCACCGGAAACGACAGGTCCTTGACTGCATGAAAACATATCGGCGAATCGCCGAGAATGATACTGGACGAACAATCAAAGTGTTGCGATCTGACAATGGAGGAGAATACACGTCCATTGAATTTGAAAATTATCTGGAGAAGCATGGGATACAACATGAGGTAGCTGCTGTGAGAACTCCACAACAAAATGGAGTTGTTGAACGAAGGAATCGATAGGTGAACAACATGGCACGAACTATGCTGATTGAGAGTCGTATTCCACGACATTACTGGAAAGAGGCTGTTCAAGCTGCAGTGTACATTCAGAATCGAACAGGACTTTATATGGGTGAGACGAAGACACCATATGAATTGTGGCATGGACGGAAGCCTTCTCTAAAATACTTTCGTGTTTTTGGAAGTAAGTGCTTCATCAGGAACAAAGAAGGAAATCAGGGGAAATATGGTGACAACGCAGATGAAGGAATCTTCCTCGGTTACTCAATGAACAGCAAAGCCTACAAATGTTTCAACAGTCGTTTGGGAAGGATTGTGGAAAGCAATGATGTTAAGATAATTGAAGAGAAAACCAAAAATGCTTCACGGACGTCATATGCTGATGTGATAGAAAGTCATGAAGAATGTGGACATGAAGAAACTACAAATGCAGAAATAGAGGAAGCTGTTCAAAACACTCATCAATCACATAATGATGTTGACTCAGAAGAAGAATCTGAAGAAGAAACTATGGCTGAAGAGAATACTACTGAACCTCGTAGGAGAAATCGAAGAGCTGAGATTGATCCATCCAACATAATTGGGGATAGGAGTGCACCCACACAAACCATAAGGATGAGGAATACCACGCAATCTGCATTTCTATCAGTTGTAGAGCCATCCTCATTCGAAGAAGCTGCAAAGGATGAATCTTGGGTGAAAGCCATGAATGATGAATTAGATCAGATTGATAAGAATCAGACATGGGATCTTGTCCAGAGACCTGAAGGTCACAATGTGATTGGTACCAAATGGATTTTCAAAAATAAGTTTGATGAGCATGGAAGTGTTATCAGAAACAAGGCACGACTGGTATGTAAAGGATACTCCCAGATTGAATGTATTGATGTTGAAGAAACCTTTGCTCTAGTTGCTAGACTGGAATCAATCAGGCTTTTCCTTGCCATGGCACTCCAAAGAGGATATAAAGTATATCAAATGGATGTTAAGACAGCATTCTTGAATGGTGTACTCGAAGAAGAAGTCTACATTGAACAACCGGTGGGGTTTGTCTTGGGTACCGACGAAACAAAGGTCTGCAAACTAAAGAAAGCTCTATATGGTTTGAAGCAGGCACCACGGGCATGGTACTCACGGCTAGATTCATATCTCAAGAAGTTGGAATTCAAAAGAGGAGGAGTTGATCACAATCTCTATGTGAAGAATTCTCCAAAAGATCAGTTCATGGTTCTTGTCTACGTTGATGATATCATTTTTGGTGGCAGCAGGCAGAAATCAGTGGATGAATTTTCCAACCACATGAAATCAGAATTTGAAATGTCTATGATTGGGGAGCTCACATATTTCATGGGGTTGCAAGTAATTCAAAAGAAGGAATACACTTTCATTTCTCAGGAAAAATATGCAAGAGAGTTGCTGAAGAAGTTCAATATGCAAGACTCCAAACCAATGTCAACTCCGATTCCTGTTGGAACTAAACTTGGAAAGCATGAGGATGGGAACTCTGTTGATCCCACCATGTACAGGAGGATCATTGGAAGCCTACTGTATCTGACAGCGACAAGGCCAGATATTGTCTTTGCAACATGCCTTGCGGCCCGCTTCCAGAGTAATCCAAAGGAGGAACATATGTCAGCAGTAAAAAGAATCATGAGGTATATTCAAGGCACACATAACTTCGGGTTATTTTTTGCTGCAGGCAGGGACAATGAATTATCAGCGTTTTCTGATGCTGACTGGGCTGGGGATGTAGTAGACAGAAAGTCCACTAGTGGTGGAGCTTTCTATATTGGGCATAAATGTGTTGGCTGGTTAAGCAAGAAGCAAGAAAGTACTTCTCTTAGTACTGCTGAAGCTGAATATATCTCCGCCACAAAAGCATGCACTCAACTTCTTTGGATGAAGCAGCAGCTAACAGATATTGGTGATAAGGTGCAGCAACCAATGGTGATTTATTGTGATAACAAAAGTGCAATTGATCTTACGAAGAATCCGGTTCAGCATTCTCGTACAAAACATATTGAAATACGGTATCATTTTATCAAAGAAAAGGTTGAACAAGGCGTGATTAAAATGGATCATGTTGGAACTAATGAGCAAGTGGCTGATATCCTAACCAAGCCATTGTCCGCGGCTGTGTTCGAGAAGCATCGGTTGAATCTCGGTGTTCGACCACCTCCTACTGCATAAGGAGGCTCCGGAAGCCCCCTCTCCCCGTTTGTTTTAACTGTTTTTATCTGTTTATGGCTGTGATGCAGGTTTTTGGGGGAGATACTATCCAGGGGGAGTATGGCTTGAGCTGAATGTTGAACGAACTTTTCGGTCGTTGGTTTTATTGTCAATGGGGGAGAAAGGAATAAATTCAAGGCAAGAAATTCTTCTGTGATGAGAAGTGTAAGCTTGTGATGAGAAGTTTAATAAGGATAACATCGGGATGGAGGATTTTGTGTACGATTTCAACACCCTAAGACCCAATTCAAGCTTTCTCTCTTGTTTTCTACACCGAGCATTGCTCACGTAGACTTAGAGTGTTAGCTGAGTTGATGCTTGCGTTTTGGATTTGCTCATGGTTGAAGATCTATTGAATTTATTCTGATTGCCAACAAACCCAAAGGGGGAGATTGTTGGAACCAGGTTCTTCAAAGCATGATTTGGTGTATGGTTTGTGTTTGTTGTCAATCCTCAGTGGAAGTTCAGGGTGTGAACCAACAAAGCGATCCTACCGTTCAGGAAGAAAACAGTAGTGAAGGTGGCGCTGTTTCCCAGTGTTTGCCAAATTTTTGGGCCTGAAAATCCGTAAATAAAGTAAAGTGTTTTTGGCAAAGATACTTGCGCACCGAGCTCTTGGAGGATGAAAGACTTGCGCGCCATATGTTTTTGAGGATCAGAACATCAAAATTTGGCTAAGGAAGGAAGGTCGCGCAAGTGTTGGTTGGGTCGCGCAAGTAACTTGCGCGACAGAGGATCTGGAGACAGGACTTGCGCGCCGTCGAGGGACTTGCGCGCCGCCGCGCAGGGGGTCCAGTTTGCCTATAAATACTGGACCACCCCTCCTCATTTCCAACGGAGTTCAAGGCCGAGAGATTGTTCGAGCTCTCGTCGCGCAGGTGGAAGAGTCGCGCAGGTGGTTGTTTTGTCGCGCAAGTAGAGTTTGCGCGCCGGTGTTTGGCTGTTCTCCCAAGGCAGTTTGGAAGAGAAAGGAAGTGGATCGCGCAAGTTTTTAGTTCAAGAAGGCAGTGTCGCGCAGGTGCTTCAGTGACACTTGCGCGCCAGTTTAGTCTTGCGCGCCTGAGACTTGCGCGCCGCCGGGAGACTTGCGCGCCGCCGGGAGACTTGCGCGCCGGGCTTGAAAAGGAGACCTAGACACTATTGAAGCACGCCTGCCTTGCTGGAGCTGCACGAAAGCCGAGAAACTACTCGGTTCATTCGAGGAAAAGTGATATTCTTCTTCTGGTGAGAATCGGACTTCAATAGAGCATCTACATTCAACAAAGGATGCACTCTTATGCAAATGAAGAAGAGACCTACACGTCTATAAACTGAGTGGGACTTCACCAACGGCAGTGAGCCAGGGGGAGTCAACGGGAGTGACCCGAGGGACGCAGTGAGTCATCCCTGAACTATTGTAAAGGCAGTGAGCCTGGGACAGGATGTCTGTACCCGAACTTTTGTATCCGCAGCTAGTGAAGTATAGTGGATTTAGGTACGAACGGCAACCTGTCGGCGTATGCTCCTTGGACGTAGCCCTTAGTGGTGAACCAAGTAAAAATGATTGTGTCTTCTCTGTGCGTGTGAATGTTTCCTTTTTGATCATAATCATCATACAGGTTCAACAAGTTCCTACCAACGTGGGAACAAGATCCAACAAATTAAAAGAAAAAGTGGTCACCCTGATTCACCCCTCCCCTCTCAGGGTGTCCCGGGGTCCTTCATGGTATTCTAGTGCCTTTGGTTGAAAATGGTGGAGAATTAGATATATTAAATAGGGTGAATCAAAAGTAAGTGAACACAATTAAAAACCCAACATTAATATATGTTATCCAATTCATATAGGCCTCAGGGTAATCCAAAAACATTCATGGAATTTACTCAAATTTTACAAAATGTTCGAGTAATACCATCTATTTATAAACACATTGTAAATATTTCTCCAACTATGCAAGAATTTATCAGATAAATAAATTTTGTTCTCTATATGTTTCATCATATGAAACATTTGATCAATGATATCCATCTATGGAAGATTCTTGAATATTAATGACATAATATTGGACTTCAATTCCCAATTGTAAACCCTATGAAAATCAAACATTATGATATTCATAGTATTATGATTTTTATATATTGTACGATATAATATTTGACAGAAGTATCAAGATATTAGCGTAAAAATTCTAATGATATTATCATAACAAACCATATGATATTACTAGATTCTTATTTCATACCATACGTCATATCCATATCATCAAGTACAATATATCCAAACACTTCATAATTGTTACATTTTATTTAGGGAATATATCTAAAAATACATACTTCATCCAATGTCGTTATGGGATAATTATTATTATATCCTTATCACAAAAAATGTGAATAATTTAAAACCATGTAAATAAAATATAGGTGAACAAGTTATCACTATACAACTAAAAAAATTTAATAATTCATCAGTGAATATATATCATAAGTGAATGATATATCATTATATATATAAAAATAAGTTAAACAAGTAATCACTAGTAAATTAGACATATGTGAATGGTTCATCCTTTCATAAATTACAATAGGTGAATGAGTCATCACCAGATACCTAAACCATAGGTGAACAAGTTATCATTTTATACATAAACAATAGGTGATTGAGTTACCAACAAATACATAAACCATGGGTAAAAAAGTTATTAATTAATATAAAAACTATAGGTGACTAAGCTATCATAATATACACATCCATATGTAAATGGATTATTACTAGATACATAAACCATAAGTGAAAGAGTTATCATTGTATATATAACCATATTTGGATTAGTTATCACCATATACATAAACCACAGTGATAATAATCAAGGGAGAGTGATATATCACAAAAAAAAACATGGATGAATGATGTTTCACTAAATACATAAACTATTGGAAATTAATACATTACTGATAATTAATATGGGTTAATGAAATATCACCTAAGGTGGATGATTTATCATTATAAACAAAAAAATATTCACAATATTGAGTATAACCTCAAATTGTTTGGAAACATCCTTTATATGTTTGTCATATTAGAATAGTAGATCCTATGATGATCATACAAAGAGAATTACTAGCCCTTATCCATCCCTTTTTTTCCAATACATCACAAAAACATAAACATTAGGATAATCACAATCATTATCGTGGGCAGTACCCTGGCTTAAACAATGACTTGGTAATAACCTTTTTCACCTCATAAGGAACATATTCCACTGAACTAGAACCTACCCCTAATCAAATATCATTAATCATATCATAATAATCAGTAAAATGATATACATAGAAATTTTTATCCATACCAAACTCTATGAAATGATATATAAACCAACTATCATGTTTTCTAATCCTATATGATATAACATTCCAAATACACTTATTTTTTATATTTTTAAATAAACCCAAATTTTGGATAAGTGGGAACCCTACAAGAAACCAGGTCCAAAACAACCAACCAACATGAAATAAAATCAAAACAACCAAAAATCAAAATAATACAAATTTAAAATTTCAAAAACAAACAAGGCCAGCAGGTACAACCAGACTAACTATTGTGAAGCATGAGGATGGTAGGATACACCTTTATCCTAGAACACATGCAATAACTGAGGTTTTTCCCACTCAACATCATCATCAGAACTATCATCTTTTAAAAATTTCTTTAGAAATTTCACTAGTCACTTTTCTAGGATCAGCATCAGAGTAAAACCATTTTGAATAAAAATATCAATGAATAAAACATATCCACTGAAAACCCATAGAAGTGAATGAACTTTTCTCCACCATCTAGATGAAGCCCCTTATAATATCTTGACAATTTTTTGAGATTTCTATGGATCATTTGTAGGTATTATTTTTCCTTGTTTTCAGTACTTTTGGATTTTGTTATTTCTTAAGGAGTTTTTTGGGTAAATTTTCAGAAATTTGGAAGGGGTGAGGTAATGCATCGTTGGCTCAGAGTTTTCCCGAACCGTGTGCCCAAGACCAAAAAACCATGTGAACCCAAATAGAAATTATTTTCATGGATAGCATAGGGTTTTACAAATAGTGATCCCTATTATGATAAATTTCACACCCTCCCCCCCCCCTAGAAGAGGTTCATGGCTAAGGTGTGTGTTTTGTAAAATTGGGCACCCATGCCTAGGAAACTGTGTGCAGGTTTTTAATTAACCTTAGTTTTTATTTCAAAATTCTCAAACTCCCTATATTAACACCTAATAATACCTTGATCGACCCTAAACATTCTATATTATTTTTGGATGCTCTTGAATGAATTACTAGACCTCTCGACCTCCATTATTCATGATTCGAAGTCTAAGTTGAAGATTTGAACCTCTCCAAGTAAGTGAATCTCATCCCCATTGGTTTACCATATCTCTGCCATTCTTATATCTTTCATTAAAGGGGGTTTTCCCCCTATTGGGATTATATATAGATCTAGGTTTTATGGATCCTATTTAATTTGATCTCAGATCTAGGATTTGAATTAAGATCTCTTCATCGCGGTTAGGGTTATTCCACTAAAATTATGGATTTCTGTTGGAGAGCGTTCACCATCAATTTTGAGGTAGGTGGTATATTATTCAAATAAAAAAGTATAGATTTAAATTATTTGTATGTAATTGTTGACTTTTTATTGGATTATTAGAAATTGAGATTCTGAAATTGAATTAATTTATTTAGTAAATTAATTAATTAAGGGATTGTGAATTTGGTGATATGAAATTTATTGAGTTGGAATAGTTAATTATTGAATTAATTATAGGGTAATTGGGATTGTGAAATTGGACCAATTAATTATTTAATTAATTAATGGAATTATTGTGACTGATTAATTATTTAATTAATTAATGGAATTAATGAGATTAAGTAATTGTTGAATTAATTAATAGAATTGATGTGACTAATTTATTGTTGAATTAATTAATAGAATTTATATGACTAATTAATTGTTTAATTAATTAATGTAAATGGTGTGATTAATTAATTATTAAATTAATTAATATAATTGATATGATTAATTAATTGTTGGATTAATTAATGAAATTGATAGGATTTATTAACTATTGAATAAGTAAATGTATTTTTATTATTGTGAAATTGGATTAATTGATCAGTGGACTAATTAATAGAACATTAGAATTGATTAAATTGGATCAATTAATTATTTAATTAATTTTTCAATTGTTGTGAATATTGAATTAATGAAGTTTGAATAATTAATTTATCAATTAATTAATGGAATGGTAAAATGTGATAAGAGGATTATTATTTATTAATCTTGAGTGATGTGATATTGTGATACATGTGATATAATAATACAGGTGATATTTATGACTGATTGATATGTGAGTGTGGGACATAGACTATTTCTCCAAATACCCATGTTTGAGGGATTGATATATGAGTGTGGGACACAGACTAGAACTCCAAATTCCCATAGATTTATAAGTGCATGCATGTTAATATTATTGTTTGGGATAGGTACTCATGCTCTAAATACCCATGCGGGGTGGGATAGGTAATAACACTCTAAATACCCATCAGATACTAGACACAACATTCTATTCCCATGATTTTGGAATTGGGATATGGTTCCAATTAGCAGTATTATAAATTGAAATTGAATGGATAATGAAATCATGTGTGTTATAATGATTTGTGAATTGAATATGTGATATGGTTTAGACTCTGGCATAGGCCAAAGTAGGTATTGTGGTTCAAATGTCCTCGATAACCTAGGGGTTTATGTAGTTAATTTAATGAATAATAAATGTGATAATTTTTTAATTAGGCATTGTAATTTATTCTTTTAGGGATTGAATACACTATACTTACTATATATTGGTTTAGACACCATTGGTGGTGTCCTACTTATTTTTACTCACACCCTACTTGGGATATCTAATTGGTACAAGAATAGATTTCATGGTTGCATGTCAGGTTAAGGGAAAGGGTCATGTGTTATATGGATGATTTGGGATGGAGAATGGATGAGGGAACTGGATGTTGTTAGCTACCCACTTAGGAGTTGTTAGTGTCATTATTTCTTTTGGGTTTTTTATATTGATTCTTGGAAAATACTTTTCATGGAATATTTAATGTTTAGTTCTGGATATTGTATTTCCTATTTTAGTCATCATGTGATACTGGTTTGGTTTGGTTATTGGTAATACCATTTGGTTATTATTATTTATTTCAAATATTGATATACTTTTATAAATATGGTATTATCTCCCCATGATCAATATTAGACCCTCACTTTTAGAAAAAATCATTTGTCATATGGGGATCCACTCTTGAGGTCATGTGACCAACCAGCTTGGGTCACCAATGTTTGGAACATGGGTTGAGATGTCACAAAGTGGAATCAAAATAGGTTCTCTTTTCATTAATCTTTTCTTTCTATTTTGGAATGGTTGACATGAGAATAATATGATTCAGGACTTGGATAAGAGCACATTAATTAGAGTATCTAACCCTTGTACAAGTCTAAAAGTCAAGTAATCTAGGTGGGATTTTTGTTATTGAAGTGTGTTGTTACAGTTGATGCTATTATAACTTGAGTGATGCACTTCTTGTGTGATGTGATTATTGATTTTTAGATTTACTGAAATTTGAATCATGGCCCACAATGGAATGATAATTGAGTATGTATGCATAATTCTAGGAACTTATAATTATTTTGTGAAATGCATCATTTTAAGAACGCACAGGAAAAAGGGGTTTTGGGTAAGTGCTAAAAATGAAATTTTTCCCTTTCTCCTATAATGGAAAGGGAAAACAATGCATATTTTAAAATCGAAACTAAAATATTATGCAGAATATTAATAAATGTTTGTTTAATGTGAAACATTAATAATGAGAATATTTTTACCCTTGTTAATCATGACCTAGATTTAGGATGGTTAAGGGTAGTGATTGTTCCTTGGTTTTGACCATGTTATAGAGTTTGAGGGATGAATTGTCATGGATTGCATTAAATCCCTCTTACATAATGTATTAATGTTTTGAAATGTGTCTTGATATATTTTTTCAATTGTAGAGATATTCCTCCATGAAGACATAGGTTGAGACGATGAAAGTAGTACATGGTTAAAGATAATCCTCCAGTGGTGGAACCTAAGGCACTAGTAGTGTCGGTTGAGAAAGTTAGAGAGACGTTTTGGGAGAAAATTTCTTGATTCGTGAAATTTATGGAAAGATACCAAGATTGAGTAGGAAAGAGTATTTCTGACCTGACACAGTAGTTATAATTGCATCACCCTATAATGTTTACTTATAAGGTTGGACCTAAGGTATCTAAGTTCTAGTTTGAGTCTATCTAGAAAATACATCACCACATAGAGACTTCTGTTGAGAAGAGAGTCAAATTATATGCTTACATGATATATGGTCAATCAAAAAATGGTGGGACATCCATACTTGGGATGGAAATCTAGATACTACAGAGTGGAAGGACTTATAAGATAAGTTGTTGGAGCACTTTTACATTGAGACTTTTAAAAAAGAGAGAGTAGCTGAGTTCATGAGACTGAATTAGGGGAGCTTGTATGTGATGAACTATGCTAGATGCTTTGTAGATTTGTAACACTTTGTTCCATCATTGGTAGTAGATTTAGATACATCAGTAAAAAAGTTTCAGGATGGTATTAAATGTAATATTAAGTACCAGGTAAATATATTCAAGCTAAAGAATTTTTCTAAGGTGGTGAATTAGGCTCTCATTCCTGATGGTAACCTAAAGGAGTAATCTAGTGTTGGATGGGTGGTTTTTTCTAGATGGTCAGGAGGTACGTATTCTAAGGAAAGAAAGAATCATTATGTGAGTGTTGACCAGAGAAGTGGGAAGATGAGTGGCTTGGGGGAAGGATCAGTTACACAAGATCATACCCAAGTGCTTTTCCACTAGTGCTGCAGGCCAAACCACTTTCATATACATTGTCCCAGACCATCGGTAGGGTTCCAATCTTATAGTATGATGGGAAATCTATGAATATTCTATAGGAATCCATTACATATGTGTAGTGATGGAGAAGCTAGGTGTAACTATAGTGTGGGTAGGGGATCTTCTACACCTCATCAGTATGGTAGTTGGATTTCTATTTGTCATGGCGATATAAGAAATGTACATGGTGATTCTAGGAAAGAGCACTCAAATATGCATAATATTATAGCTTAGGGGATACATAATGCATCACAGGGAATAGGGTTAGGATAGTAATATTCCATTCAGCCTACTCTTATGGATAGCAAGGCTGGACCATCCATAGTAATAGGTAATATTCTTGTAGATTATACATTTTCTAATTCCTTATTTGATACTTGTTCCTCTCATTCTTTTATTTCTATGCAACTTTTGAATGGTTTGAGCCTATCAGTGGAGTTCATGAGTGGGGTTTTAATGATATATACACCATTGGGAGTATGGTCGAGAGACATCTATTTGTGTAAAGGTTTTTCTCTTAAGGTTGGAGAGTATCATTTTATGTGAGATATTTACATCCTAGATATTTTAGGATTTGATCTAATTATGGGTATAGAGTTGTTAGTAGAATATCTAGACCTAATTGTCTGTTATTGATGGAGAGTGACTTTTATGTCTCTAGAGGGTGAAAATTATAATCACTAGGGAGAATATGATATCATGTCAGGCCATGCAGGTCTAGTAATTCAGAAACAATGAGATCTTACCACCTAGGTTGTTAGTCTATTTCTAGATGATGGGGGTGTAAAACAGGATGTATTTCCACCCATAGTGGACCAGTTTCATGATGGTTTCTTAAATAATTCTCTAGCATACCACCTGGGAGAGATGTGTAATTTATAATTGAGCTCATGCCTGGGATTGAGACACATTTTGTTCCACCATACAGGATGGCACCTTTGGAGAATCAAGAGTTTATGACTCAGCTGGAAGAGTTGATAGATAAGGGGTTTATTCATCTGAGTACATCATTATGGTTTTCTCCAGTTTTTTTTCAAGGAATGATGGAAGGATGCTACACTTATGTGTTAGTTACCAGAATTTGAATCGGATGATAGTAAATAACTGGTATCCTTTTCCATATATCGGTGATATTTTTTACTAGTTGGGAGGAGATTGTGTTTTTTATAAGATTTACTTGGGATCAAGGTATCATCAGCTAATATTTCAACCTTATTATATATCAAGGAATGATTTTAGATATAGGTATACCCTTTATAAGTTCATCATAATGTTATTTGGGTTGATGAATAAACCAGTAGTGTTTTTGGCCTTGAAGAACAGAATATTCTATCCACAGCTGGACCAATTTATGGTAGTGTTTGTGGATGAAATCTTGGCATTCTCCAAGACTCAGGACGATCATTCCCATCATATTGATATTTTCCTGAGTACACTAAGATATCATCAATATACACCAAGATATCTAAGTGTCAGTTTTGGATCAATCAGGTATACTTTTTACATAACATTATCTCAAAATAAGGTGTTTTGGTGGACCCAAAGTAGGTTTAGACAGTCATTTCATAGAATCATCCCAATAATGTATTTGATATCCACAAATTTCTAGGGTTAGTAGGATATTATTAGAGATTCATCTAGGTCTTTTTTTGATTGGAAGTACTACTTTTGGGCCGGACCAAAAAGGGTGTGATTTTATAATGGTATGGAGCATGTGATAACTATTTAAAGGAGTTCAAGAAGTGCTTGAAAACCACAGCGATCTTGATCTTACTTGAATCGGGTAAGGAGTATACAATGTATTGTCATGATTTTGGGATAGGTCATGCAGCAGTGTTGATGTAGGTTGATTGAGTTGTGGTTTATAGGTCTCGGTGGTTGAATACATATGAATAGAATTACCCTATGCATGGCCTCAAGTTGGTAGAACTGGTTTATGAATCGAGGTGTTTGTAGAATTATCCATTGGGTGAGAAGTTTACTCTGTATACAGACCACAGAATCATAAAGTATATCTTTTCACAATGAAATTTAAATCTCTAAAAACATAGGTGGTTTGAGTATATATATTATTTTGACTTTGATCTATCATATATTACCAAGAAGGTAAACATTATGGCTGACACATTAAGTAGGAAAACTCAAACTCAGACTATTCAAGAATATAGTGTTGTGTGGAAGATGATGAATTTGATGGATGAGATGCATGTAGTGGTTCAAGATAGATTGAAAAAGATGACTCTCATATCATAATTAGTGGATTATACACATTTTATATGGATTAGGTATAAGTGGTATGAGTATCTGGAATGTTTGTCCTTCAGGGAAATCCTTTAAGGTGGGGCGACACCACTAGATTGGATGATAGATGGGGATGAGATCATATATGTCAGGAATATTATTATTGTGCCTATGAGCTTGTGGGAGGAGCTGATGTATAAATTTCATGCCTTAAAGTGGGTGGTGGATCCAGGTGTGATCAAAATTTATTATGACCTTTGATGATAGTTTTGGTGGATGGGCATGAAAAAAGAGATAACAAGGTTTGTGAAATGATGCTACACCTTTCAACAGGTGAAGGTCGAGCATCAATGACCTAGCTATTTATTGCATTCATTTTCCATTCAGGAATGAAAGTGTGATGAAATTATCATGGAATTTTTAGGGGTTCTCATAAATACAAATCAAAATAATGATGTTATTTGGGTGGTCATGGATAGACTAATGGGATTAGTGCATTTCATTCCTATACAGGTGACTTTCTTAGTAGATTAGTTGGGGTACTTTTACATTCGAGAGATAATCCATCTTCACAGGGTTCCATATAATATTATTTGATACCATGAATCATTTTTAACTTCACACGTCTGCTAGGGATTGCATAAGGTTCTTGGTTAACAGGTTTTACTAAGAATGGCTTTCCACCCATAGACAGATGGGAAGTCATAGTGTAAGATATAGGTGCTAGAGGGTATACTTATGGCATGTGTACTAGAATTTAGTGGGTTTTTGTAGAAGAAACTATCTTTGGTTGAGTTCGACTATAATAATAGTTATCAAGAAACTATACAGATAGAACTATATGAGGCACTTTATGGTAGGCCATGAAAATCACCTCTATGTTGGATAGAGAAAAGTGAGTCAGATATTTTGGGACCAAGTCTCATTAAAGAGATATCAGAGTAGGTTCATATGTTTGAAAGTATATGGTTATAGATCATATTAGATAGAAGTTGTATATTGATATATTTTGATGACCCCAGTAGTTTAAAAAGGGTGATCGGGTATTCCTTTAGGTGTCGCCTAGATCGGGTCACCGTCGGAAATGGAGACAAGGCAAGCTGGTGCCCAGGTTTGTTGAGCCATTTAAGGTTGTGGATATAATCGAGTAGGTGGCATACTGATTGGATCTTCCATAGAGGTACTATGCTACACATTATGTTTTTCATGTGTTACAACTTTGGCGGTATCACCTTGACCCTTTTCATGTGATCGATGTAGATGATGTTGAGATTGATATCAATGTGACCTTTGAGAAGAATCTGATGTGTGTGTTGGATCAGATTGAGATAGTGATGTGGGTAAGGACCATGCTAATAATTTTTCTATTTTGGTAGTGTGACCATGATCATGAGGAAATGTGGTAGATAGAGGCGGATATGAGAGATCAGTGGTCCAATCATTTTGTCTTAGAATCTCAGTGATGCTTTAGAGTACATCTCAAGGAAGAACAGTTATAAGGTGGGGAGATTGTAACATCGCAGCCTTTTTTGAAGATGTCGCATGCTTTTTTACAAGTACTCTTTTTCATTTTTTGAGTATCTTTTTTTTGGATTATTTATTTTGGATTTTTTAGGTAAAATTTGGGAAATTTGGAGGGGGGGAGGCAGTGCATCGTTGGTGCATGTTTTACCCAAATCATGTTCCCCATCCCAGCAAACCATGTGAACCCAAACCGAGTGGATTCACACAGCTAGCACGTTGTTTTTCAAACTATGTTCACTATTAGGAGAAATAATGCCCCCCACTATGAGAGGTGAATGGTTAAGGCACATGGTTTATCAAACCATGTTCCCCTACCCACAAAAACATGCATGGGTTTTTAATTAACCCAAATTTTTTATTAAATTTTTTGAACCCATCGTATTAACCCCCAGTCTACCCTAGCTCAACACTTAACATTATCTCTTGTTTTTGTAGTACCTCTTCTGAATTCCTAGAGCTCCCAACCTTCGTAATTCACGATTTGAATCCCATGTTGAAGATACACACCTCTGTTGGTAAGAGAATCTTATCCCGATTGGTTTTATATCTCTCTCCCATTGTTCTCCCTTTATTTGAAGGGGTGTTTTCCCCTGTTAAAATATATCTAGATCTAGGTTTGAATAATCTTGTTTCTTGTGATATAATATATAGGATTTGAATCAAGATCTATTTCTTCATCATGGTTTGAATTATTACGCTCAGATTGGGGATTTCTGTTGGTGAGCATTCATCACCAATTTCAAGGTAGGTGTTTTATTATTCAAATATTAAAGTATTGATTTCAATTACATGTATTTAATTATAGAATTTCTATTAGTTGATTAACATTTGAGTTTCTTAAATTTAATTAATTAATTTGGTAAATTAATTAATTATGGGATTGTGAAATTGGGGATATTGAATTGATTAATTTGGAATAATTAATTTTTGAATTAATTATTCAGGTATTATGATTGTGAAATTGGAATAATTAATTATTTAATTAATTAATGGATTTTATGTGATTATTTAATTTTTCAATTAATTATTAGAATTGATGTGATTAATTAATTATTGTATTAATTAATGGAATTGACGTGATTAATTAATTATTGAATTAATTAATGGAATTGATTTGATTTGATTAATTAATTGTTCAATTAATTAATTAAATTGATGTGATTAATTAATTTTTTTTATTTAATTAATATAATTTATGTGATAAACTAATTTTTTAATTAATTAATGGAATTTATGGGATTAATTAACTATTTAATTAATCAATTGATTGTTATGGTTGTGAAATTGGATTAATTAATCAATAGTTTAATTAATGAAACATTGGAATTGAGCATGATAATTATTATTTCTTTGATCTATATCAATTTTGATCTTTTTCATGAACCCATGTATTAGATATAATTTATTTATTTGATTAATCCTTATTGTGCCAAGTTTTCTCATCTCATCTATCCACAATTTGAACTCATTGGACAAGAATTCTTGTCCAATGATTATTTCACCTTTATTTATGTGATATTTCCCCACCATTCTTCACATTCTTTAGTGTTTGACCACGACATCATGATTTGACAATTTTTTGGTAGGTACAAGTGCGATCAGGCCCTCAGATTCATAGTCGATTCACAATCGGTGAATGGGTCGATGATTTTTAGGATGGATAGGGTTACATTGTTGGTTTTATGTGATGGTTTATGTGGATCTAGGATCTAGGGTTGAACATAGATGATAGGAAAAGTGATGGTGGAGTTTAGGGGCTTTGTGTGGGAGGAACAAGATCTGTTACCCATCCAACGGATGGATGAAAACGACGATCAAAGATGGTTTCCACCAATCTCAGGTCGTGAAATAGTATAATTCATAGTGTTTATTATAGATCTATAATTCATGGAATATATCATACTTTTTGTGAAAAACCCAACTAAATTTCATATATTTTTAAGAACATGCGGCATGCAAGACCCTGTCTATGACAGCTAGGGTTTTTGAGTGATTTAAATATCACACACCATGTGGGACCCCTCCACACCATGTGAATAAGTGTTGGTGACTTTTTGTGTACTCCAAGAGTACTCAAACATGGTCATGGTCAGTAATATAATGTTTACTAGTACACGTCCAAGGTATATGGACACGGTCTGAAGGACATGGGAAGGACCTCATGCAAGAGGACACATTGTGTAACATAGTACATAGTTGTGGGAATGTTTACACAAACATAACCAATAGAACAGGTAGGACACCGAGTGGATTGGGAATATTGTGTAGACCCTTTACATTCCATGTAGGTCTATATGGGTAGTGATTCTTGTACTTTAAGAGACATGGAAAGGTAGTAGGGAAGGACCACACACCTTGTGGGTCCCCTTACATGTCGTGTACCCTCCTCATTTAGAGAAATTTCTACCTCTCATATTTTCTTCATATGGACTCATATTTTGGACTAAAAATAGCATTTCCCCAGTTTTTTTCACATAGAACATGATAGTGGCCTTCATAGTGTCTTTGTAGATACTATGTGAGGTGTTATGAGGGTGATGGTTCTTTAAGAAATGCTCAATGATGGAAGTGATTAGGTAGGATCACCACAGACACTAGAGTGGCACCCCCTACTAGGATAAGGTTTGGATCCTCTACCTATGAATAGAGTGGAAACCTCCTACTATGATAGGTTTTCGGTCTTATATCTTCCATTAGAGTGGCTCCCTCCTACAAAGACAGGGTAAGTGTCCTCAAACATTAGAGTGGCACCCTTCTGTTTGGATAGCGCATAGGTCCTCTATCTAACTTTCAAGTAGAGCCCTCCCACTTGGTTATAAGATGGTTCCTCAATCAACTATCTGAGTTCCACCCTCCTACGGTATCAAGGAATGGTTTCTTGACACTTAGAGTGAAATCCTCCTTCTAGGATAGGACATGGGTTATCTACCTACCTTCTGAGTGGAACCCTCCTGTGAAGTGAGGTCATGGGTCCTCTATCATCGGAGTGGAACCCTCATATTTTACCAAGGAATGTTTTTTAAACTTAGAGATTGTGGAACCTCAACTATGAAACAAAGTGTTGAGTTTTGTCTTGATATGGATGTTTCTTCAAACAGATAAGTGAGATTTTGGGCATCATTGATGGACCTCTTATAACTAATGGAAAATTCCTTTCTTGTACTAGGATATGATATGGATATCAACATTCTCTCTCATTTGGGATTTTCTATTTAGCATATATATGTGTTTCCTCATTGTTTTATTTCATTTATTTCTATGGGTTAAGTAATCTATTTCTATCGTGTCTCTTACTGGTCCCCCTTCTGCTTTCATGGAATCCTACTAGGTATGTATATGCCTACAAATAATTTTTTTTTCATTTTCAAAAGGCCGGTTTAAGGGTTGACGATACCCAATAAAGGACTTCATAATGCCAATTCACCACTTAAAAACATCTAGTTCAAATTCAAATTTCAAATTTCCAAAACCAAAATCATGAGATAGCTCCTCGAGTCGCGCACCCACCATCGTATCGCGCACCCTACACCTCGATCTGAAAACCAACACCACACACCACCATTCACAGCAGGACGCCAGTGGTACCAACAGTCGTCATCGTCTCCAACATCACATCCACCAGGAAAAACATATTAATCTGCATCAATCGAAGCTCGGGATAGCTTTCCATCCTCCGACGTCACCACCGTCGGCGATTAGGAACCAAAATCAGAATATCCACCTACCCTTAAACCACAATTCCTCTTTCACCACAGTATGAACAACATCAAAAGAAAAACTCATACACCACACACATGACCGAAGGCCTCGTGCACCTTGAAACATTCACTGGTCGCCCAAACCACTGCCAGAAGACACCCCAGCCGCCAACCGCAGACATCCTCAACCAACCGCAGAACAACCAGAAGCGCACCACGGAAATCCAGAGACAGTGAGGAAGGGAAGGGGACCTCTGTCGATAGTGATTCCGCACAAACCATCTGAACATCAACACTATCTTAACATTCACAAACATAACCAAAACATAAAAACCTACAAATAGAAGAAATGCCAAATCCAGGACCTCCCCCCTCTGAGCCACTCCACATCCACCGTCAAGCCACACCGGAAGCATGTTGAAGGCATCACCTAGCCTCACTGGACTGAAACAGGTCCACTCTGAGCACGCCATCTCAACCGAGCCACTCAAATCATATGCCGGAAGAGCCGACGCGACAGAGAAGCCAGAAAATACACCAGTGCCCGGCCACGTGATGCCAACACCAAGCCATGCCGAGGTGAGACGATCCAAAAGAGGCCGACACTGAAATCGAGTCAGGACGAAGGGGGAAGGGAGGCAAAGAAAACCTAAAAACCCTAGCCACCACAAGTGAGAGGGGAGAAGTCGCTTCGAGGCCTTAATCTAATGCAATAATCCTACTAGGTATGTATATACTAACCCCTACATGTGTTTTTTTGGGATGTGACATATATTATGCAGATGATAGAAAGTTCATTAGTGATTACAAAGGATAATAGGGATACCCATGTTCATTTTACTATATATGGTAGATTGGGCTTGGAAATCTGGATCCAGGCACTATCAGCACTTTACATTTCTAGTTTTTTCAGTTTGGGACATTTTTCTTCTTGGGTATGTATTTTTTCCTTTATTCATTTTATATTATGTTTTCATACTCTAGTACTCATTAGATTTTATATGTGTATGGATTATTATCTATATATTTCATGTTTTATTATTAATTCTATACACCTTTGAATGGATATAGTTGGGTGCGTTCATATAGGTACTTAAGAAAATGCCTCCCATATTACTTATGCCTTCTAGTGCTTGTTTCCCACCCCTGACATACATAGGTGGGATTGGGGTAGTTATGGATTGACTACCATTAGTTCAAGTCATGATATCTTGTAGTTTATAATTTTAGATTAAATTTCAGTTCATCACATGAATTCACTCACACCTCCATTTTTTCCTTTGATTTTACCGCTAAACATGCCACGTCATTTGGATTTTGATTTACCACCCTCAAAAAATGGTTGGAAGTCTGATTCTGGACATTCTTCACTAAAAAATCATCGCCATCCTGACATTCCATGTGTACCAACTCTTTGGAACCCTTATTTTCTCACTATCATTAGGTTTACATCTCCACTAGTGTCCAAATTCTGACCACCTAAGCATCATGTTGATCATCCTTTTTTATACTACATCACTGAATGCCAAACCCCATGAATTAATAACACTTGGTTTGGTATCTAATTTGTCTCTAATTTCGTGATGTACCAAATAATTTCTCATCTATGCTTCTAATCCAAAAACTAAACCCATGGAAATGATACATTTCACCAAATATAGATTCTACAATTATTGGTTTTTGGTTATTTAACAAATTGTGTTCAAAATTAAATACTAATAATGAATGCATGAAGAACATGGGGTGAAAAGAAAAAAAACACAAACATAAAGAAAAAATCTTATACAATATTTCTATTGGACTCAATTCATTGATGGATAATCATAAAATGATGAGAATAATAAAAACATAATACATTTCCAATTCAAGGAAGATAAAAAACATATAAATCAACGATCGACTAGTGAATCAATTTGTTAGAAATATTGATTTGTGTCACCATTGTATAACAAAATCGGGACTAAACCAATATATCCAAATTTTTTAACTTGATTTTGGATCTTTAACTAAATAAGAATGATTATATGTCATTTTTATAGGAAATATCCATGAACTAAATTGGCCAAGATAAACTCCTCAGTACCAATCTTCGACCCATAATATGGTTAACATCCACCAAAGTTCTCCTACATGCTCTCTCCAAATCCCAATGGCTATTCATATAACCCTGTGATATTTACATAACTAGGTTTAAATATATGTAATATGGGTTGTGGAAATTAAATAAATAATAAATTTATTTACTTAATTGTCAATATTCATATGTCCACTTTTAAACCAGAAACCTGATGCACATATATCTTATATTACATCTAGGAAAAAACATGAATTTTGTATTTAATGGTAATCTCATATTTCCCATATGGACCACCTTTTGGGAGATATTCAATTATTTTAAAAAAAAATAGTTGCGCACTTGATATAATTTTATCAATATTTTTAATATATCCACAGAAAGCCTCTTCAGGCCCCTGAATTCCCAACCACCAATGCACCTTACTTTAAATTTATAAATTTCAATATTCCAAAGTATTACATAGAAATTACATAGTCGTTACAAGTTAATACATTGGAAACCCAAAATCCCCAAGATAAACATTATTTTAAAATCAAAAGCATTTATAAAAAATAAATAACATGTATATAACACTAAAGATGGTTTTTATTGGTTTCTTCAATTAGGGATTTATGAATATCTATAAAAATGGACAAAAAACTCCTCATTTCATGGTGTATTCATGGGCTAATTAGAATCATCTAATGTTTAATCATGATCCTCCTCACAACTACAATATTTCCATACCCTAGGTGAATAATGAAGGTGAAGGAGATAGCCTTAATAAATAGAATCAATGGGAAGTGTACACAAGTATGAACGCCATTTTCATATACATTTGACCCTTTATATAGGATTTGGATTAGTCTATATATATTCATATAATTTAATTGAATAATAAAAAATCTTAAAGTAATTCCATCTATTTACAAATAGTTTGTATTTATTTAGATTAGTGTGCATGAATTTATCACATAAATACATTTGACTCTTCATACATTTATTCCTGAACAATGTTTGATAGATGATAGTAGTTGGAGGAATATTATTGAAAGTTAACAACATAATGTTCGACTACCATTAAAAATCATAAAACCATTTTAAATCATAAATTATGGTTATTATAGTATTATGATGTCCATATATATTTCAAAATGATATTTAAAGGTAAAAGCATGATATCAACATAACATGTCTTAAGATATGCCCATAAAAAAGAATACAATATACCTAGAATCTATATATCAAATCATATAAAATATATATATTTTCACATATGATATAACTAAACACATCACAATATTTACATTAGCTTTTGGGAATATCTATAAAAATATCCTACATTCAGTAAAGCCTCAAAAACATTGTTCTATTTTACCTTATTTTGTATCATGTGCAATAATGTATAAAATCATATCCAAAACTAATTTTGGATATTTCAAAAGCACTTTTATCAACTTGTTAAAAAATTCACCTTTTTTCACATCATATAAAATACCTTTTTAGTATCCCTTAAAATATTTTTTTATATAAACGCTAAAACACCTTTTAAAGAAACTCTTCATTTTTTTAACTCACTCCCCTTTCTGTGAACTAAAAATTATGACCTCATAGTAATTTTGAGAATTGAAAAGAAATATAAATTTTTTAATTCATGAATGTATGCAAGGATTATCCTCTATAAAATAATCAGTGACACTCAAGCTATAAAGTGTTTTAATGTAATTTCCCTCAAAAACATTTATACTTATACTTATATCCACTTGTTGTATAATTTACAAGAATTAATTTTCATATGATATATTTTTTTAGGACATTGAGTAACTACATTATAGAGAGTATTTCAATACCATATATCTATTCTAATGTCCTGGATTCTTTGAGAATGGACTTATCAAGTTGATGAATACATCACATGTCATTCATCTGATTGATTAGTGCCTAAAATTTCCCATACCCAATAGATAATCACATCACATTTATTTTCTAGGTATGACCATACACTCCTTCATTATATCATAATCATGGTCCCATATATCTTACTCTTCATATAACAGGAAAAATCCTATCTTTTTTAATTCATAAATAATGACATGATCAGAAAAAGACCAAACCACCGCCTAATTAGAAAATAATCAAAGATTTCATACAAAAGATATCAAAGTATAAAGGTTATATTTTAATGTATCATGAAAAACTCTAGTATGAGGAATTGTTTAT
This sequence comes from Viscum album, assembly GCA_963277665.1. NCBI lineage: Eukaryota > Viridiplantae > Streptophyta > Magnoliopsida > Santalales > Viscaceae > Viscum > Viscum album. The sequence continues at coordinate 1,062,792,614 of OY728133.1, forward strand.
ATGAAAAATCCTCCCCTAGTAAACTAAATACATTTTGCATGGAACTCATATTGGTATACTTGGTGGGTTATCAAGTAAAAAAAACTCTTTTTATGACTTATATGGATATAATGTATCAATACAATAAATAAAACCCACACTGACCTTAATATTTCCATACAAACTATAATAATCCATGGAAAAAATTGGTTAGGGATAGCACAAAATCATACATTGAGAGTTTAAATATCATTTTACTCCATATAATATATACAAATATTATGAACTAATTTTAAAGTGGGGACTACCTTTTTATACAATATGATACATTTTATATTCATAAACTCCTCTAATAATTTTAAAAAACTATAAATAAATTCTCTTTTAATCATATATTATATGATATACTGGTTGAGAAGCGATAAGTTTTCTCCACTTTTAGGGTTTTGTTAAACTCCTTACATCTCAATGAAATTATTGACACATATCTATTTTTCCATATGATAGAATCCTCCCACTAAAATATTTAGTGGGTAATATTTATAAATAAATTCAATTTGAATAATGGTGAGACATTGAAAAAATAACTAATGTTAAATTATTTTAACATAATATTCAAACTCTTTTACCCCACAATATCAAATTTTATGGTTTCAATAACTTATTTTTTCTACATAAAACTCTATTTCAATTCGTCGTCATCATCATTCCTGGAACCTTATATTTTAAATGTTTCCCTTTGAAATCATTCAATAAAAAATAAAAAAACCTTTAATTTTACTTTACTGACATATCATAAACCCATTTTAGGATATAAAGTGATATTCACTTTGGTATAGTAACTTAATTTAATTATTTACATGTCTCTTTACTGATATAACCTAAACTAATATTGGATATTAAGTTAAATTCATTTTTAATTTTAAATAGAAAAATTATTTTCTTAATAATATTTGAATGTAAACATGCCTAAACACACTCCTTTCACCCTCATAGAAACTATATACTCTTTAGGATGTCATGATAACATATACAAACTCTTTTATGTAAAAAATAACACTAATTTCCTTTTCAAATAATATTTAACAAATAAATTATTTTATCCATATCTTATATGGTATTATATGTGTTAGATCAGTATTTTGAAAATATGATTTTATTCATTAAATTATTCAACTAATGGGTGTGGGATCACATCCTTCGTGTTTTAACAATGGCCTAGATAAACTATTTTATCCTTGATAAAAAATATTTATCCTTATATTATTCTCAAGCATGTTAAATAATTTTATAAATCATAAACCATGTGCATCATCACATTTTATTCATAACATCTCTTTATTATTAAACAATTTATCTTGAAATATAATTTAAATAATATGGAAATATGCATTCGTTATAAAGATCTATGGGAGCTTGATATATTCCTTTGTATTCAATCCCATGATTTATCACCCTTTTTCTTCATCATTTAAATACAAAATAAACTGTACTTTATTTATTATCTTTATTTTTAATTATTTAATATTTATATAATTTGAAAAATATAAATTTGGTATCAAATACCCTTCAAAATAAAATAATTATTTTTTATAAAAAATATATAACATAGAATATCCAAAGATTTTATCAAACCCTTAAAATTATTTTGGATTATTTCATCACATATCGAATCATTTTTTGTTTTTCCTGACACCTCTACTAGGTTTCAATTACCAAGTATGACTATTATACAATCTAATATTTTTACTTATAGCTTAAACCTTCAGCATATTGTAATATTAAGAAACCACCTGATTTTAGACATCACATGTAATGCTCATCAATCCTCAAAAATTTGATGAAATGTTGTAAATACTTCTTAAACTCATTCACATTTTTGGAACATTTCTAATGATTATTCTAAGATAAATTCAATACCCATATAATTCCTTAAATAATATTTTTAGTCTCAGCAAGACATTGTCACACTCAATAATATTGAGAATGTGAGTAGTTAATAAAGTTCCTCAATTGATTTTTCATTTAATTAATTTGAAAAGATAAGTGAATGATTTTATGCATCTCATAAAAATCTATATTCATTTTTTGAACAATTTCAATAGTTGTTCAATCGGGTAAAGGTTTTAGCAAACACATAGAAGTTTTATCTCTAGATTAAAAATGATTCTTAAGTTTCAGATCAGTCTAATAAATTTATTATATTAAGATTATATTTTCTCAAGGGTTGATATTAAACTAATGTTTAATGATTATTATTATGAAATTTATCTAAACCAAAAAAAAATATCTGATGAGTATCATATTTTACATTAATTTAATAAGGATTTTTATAAAATATTCTTATATAAAAATGATTTCTCCTTTTAGACATATCATATATATTTATGGATCATCATCTATATTTTACTATGACATGAGTCTGCAGTGGTGCTCCTCTTACCACATATATATTTAGGTATTATATTATTTCAATAATATCCTATATAACTCTTAGATGTTTGGGTAGATAACTCTTTTCACAATGCATCATATAGATAAACTAAACACAATTCACTTGGTATCCAAACTATTAGTGTTTCCTAACTAATTATAACCCCAAAAAATCTAAAAACAAGGAATATAACTATTAGGGTAACCTCATTACTTTATTTCCTTACACAAGAGAATCAATGGTAACCCTTCTTTAGTAGAACCAACTTAATTGAATGAGTGAGGTCTTGACAAGTGTCACATTTGAAGGAATCAAACACAAAGTATTATAAAGTGGATATAATCTCACTATCCTATCTCATGTATTATCTTTTCATATATGCATGATTATAATGATTTATTTGTAAATCATTATACCTCACACAAAATCAATATCTTTAAACAAATTGATATATGAATTTTTTCAAAACTTATGAATTTTTTACTAACCTAAATTTAATGTTAACTATATAAAAACATATTTAAATACATAATGTGAATAATGTACATGAAACTCTTTCATGAAATATCTTAGAATAATATGAAATTAGAAATCCTTATTAGATTAAGCTCATAGAAATAGGTATCCAATCCCCACTTTTCACAATAAGGTATAAGCCTTCAGACCAAGGAGTCACCTGGCCCAATTTCCCCAACCCAAGGTTACCTTTCTCAAGAAATACATAAATTCAATCACATTTATAACTCCTAATATGTGTAAAATATAATTAAATTCTTAATTCAAGATCATAAAGTAGTACAATCTAAATTAAAGGTAGAAGAAAACTAAATCAATTAGAATACCTAGAATATAAATCCTTATATATATGTATAGAAATTTATATAAGTAGTTTAAGTATTTAAAATGAAGAATACATCCATTAATAATATAAAAATTATATTTATGAATGAAGTAGGGAATAAACTAAATAAATTAATGATTCATAAATTTACACATGATATAATAAATTTATGTATAATTCATAATTATATCAATTATAAACACTTTATAATTTATCCATGCATTAAGTAAATTCAATAATTAAATAAAAAAATTATTTATATATAATATGAATCCCTTCATATTATCCTATATGTGTAATTTTATTTTAAATATATTTTATATGAAATATAAACATTGTGTATATGAACTATTCATATATATTATGAAAACATATAAGATATCCCACATTTATTTTTTAAAACATGACCATATAAATTATTAAAATTTCGTTGAATATGGTTCAAATAATTTTTCAAATAAGTTATTTTTCAAATAAAAAATTTCAAATTAATTATTACGAACAATTTATAACTCAATATAATCGCCTTTATATCTTATATTATTTCATGATTTATTTTTATATAAATGATATATATCTAAATTATTGGTCATTCCATATAACTCAAAGGATATAAATAATTATTTATTAAATAATTTATAAAATTTTAATAATTTATTATAAACATTCTATAATTAATTAATTTATAAATAGTTTATAAATTAAATAAATATCCCAAATATACATTTTTTTATAATTTATGGAAATTTTTTAAATTATATAATTCAATTCATAATTAAAAATATAAATTGATAATTTTTTATATCATTGTATTTAATTACATAGGAATATCATAATAAGTTATGAAGTACCACATAATATGACTTTTATAATGTGACTTATGATAGATAATCCCACATTATCTATCATATTCTAAAATATCACTATATTTTACACCAAATTTTTCCTATTGCAGCATACCCAATCTTTGATATCACCTTAGTGATACATAGATCTATTTTGTGGGTTTACTTCAGCACCATCAGAAACTATGAATAGTTATATTATATGTTATGATATACTGAAAAACAAAAATATTATACTAATCCATAAGAAATTATATTCTTTATTGTATGATGTGGTCATATTACTTATTACGATATCACATACTATAAAACAAGGCATTGTTCAAAACTTCATATCATTTCTTACAAAAGGCATTGTGATATAAAATACAATATAAATTTTCTTTCATTCCAAACATGATTTCAAGAATAAAGAACCATAGTAATGCTAAAATGCCATTGATGGGTTTATAATAATTACAAAATACTTATTATAAGAAATAGACTAAATTAAAAACCATGAATTCCTCAAATTAACATGCTATTAAAACTGAAACCATGTATAAAAAATGAAGAATGTGTACCCTACAACAAAGATAGTTTTTTTTATTTTCTTTGATAATTTTTTGATGAAGATAACTAGGTAAATATTACTAGCTCTTCCCTCCACAGTGTATCCATGATATAATCTAAATCACTCAACACTTAAGAAACATCCTCTTCATAGCCATGGCGTGCTAGTGCCTTTGGTGAAAAATGGTGGAGAAGGATATATCTTAAATATGGTGAATTAAAAGTAAGTGAACACAATTAAAACCCCTACTTTAATATATGTAATCCAATTTATATAGGCCTCATGGTAGTTTAAAAACATTCATGGAATTTACTCAAATTTTACAGTATGTTCGAGTAATACCATATATTTATAAACACATTCTAAATATTTCTCCAACTATGCTTGAATTTATCATATAAATAAATTTTATTCTCTATATGTTTCATCACATGAAACATTTAATCATTGATATCCATCGATGTAAGATTCATGAATATTAATGACTTAATATTCAGCTTCAACTCCCAATTTTAAACCCCATGAAAATCAAACATTATGATATTCATAGTATTGTGATTTTTATATATTGTATGATATAATATTTTAAGGAACTACCATGATATTAGATTAAAAGTCCTTATTATATTCTCGTAACAACCCATATGATATTCCTATATTCCTATTATGTACCATACAATATATCTATATCATCAAGTACAATATATCCAAACAGTTCATAATTGTTTCATTTGATTTAGGGAATATCTCTAAAAATATATACTTCATCCAATATTGTTATGGGATAATTATTACAATATCATTATCACAAAAAAAGGTGAATAATTTAAAACCATGTAAATAAAATATAGGTGAACAAGTTATCACTATACAACTATACAATTTTGGAATAAGTCCTCAGTGAATATATATCATAAGTGAATGATATATCATTGTATATATAAAACTAAGGTGAAAAATTAATCACTAAAAAATTAACTATATGTTAATGGGTCATCCTTTCATACATTACCATTGGTGAATGATTCATCAACAGATACCTAAACCATAGGTGAACAAGTTATCATCGTATACATAAACTATAGGTTATTAAGTTGCCACCAGATGCATAAACCATGGGTAAATAAGTTATCAATTAATATATAAACTATAGGTGACTAATTTATCATAATATACAAATCCATTTGTAAATGGATTATCACTAGATACATAAACCATATGTGAAAAATTTATTATTGTATATATAACCATAGTTGGATGATTTATCACTGTATACATAAACCACAGTGATAATCATCAAGGGAGAGTGATATATCACTAAAAAACAACATCGATGAATGATGTTTCACTAAATATATAATTTTTTGGAAATTATTACATTACTAATAATTAACATGGGTTAATGAAATATCACCTATGGTGGATGATGTATCACTATCAACAAAACAATATTCACATATTGAGTATAACCTCACATTGTTTGGAAACATCCTTTATATGGTTGTGATATTAGAATATTAGATCCTATGATGATCAACCAAAGAGAATTACTAGCCCTAATCCATCACTTATTTTTTCCAATACATCACAAAAACATAAACATTAGGATAATAACAATTTTTATCATATGTAGTACCCTGTCTTAAACAATGCCTTGGTAATAACCTTTTTCAACTCATAAGGAACATATTCCACAGAACTAGAACCTACCCCTCATCAAATATCATTAATTGTGTCATAATAATCTATAAAATGATATACATAGAGATTTTTATCCATCCCAAAATCAATGAAATGATATATAAACCAACTATCAAGTGTTTCAATCCCATATGATATAACACTCAAAATCCACTTATTTTTTATATTTTTAAATAAACCCAAATTTTGGATAAGTGGGAACCCTACAAGAAATCTGGTTCAAAACTACCAACCAACATGAAATAAAATCAATACATCCAAAAATTAATGATATTAAAATTTTCAAATTTCAAAAACAAAAAAAGGCCAATAGGAACAACTAGAATACCTATTGTGAAGCATGAGGATGGAAGGACACACCTTGAGCCTAGAACCCATGAAATTACTGAGGTTGTACCCACTCAACATCATCATCAGAACTATCATCTTTTAAAAATTTCATTAGAAATGGAACTAGTCACTTTTATTGGATCAGTATCAGAGTAAAACCATTTTGAATAAAAATATCAATGAATATAACATATCCAATAAAAACCCATATAAACAAATGACCTTTTATCCACCATCTATCTAAAGACCATTGTAAGATTTTGACCATTTTTGGATATTTCTGGGCTCATTTGTAGGTACTATTTTTCCTTGTTTTGAGTATTTTTTATATTTTTTATTTATTAGGGTGTTTTTTGGGTAAAATTTGAGAAATTTGGAAGGGGTGATGTAATTCATGGTTGGTGAAGAGTTTTCCCAAACTGTGTGCCCAAGAACAAAAAACCATGTGAACCCAAATAGATGGTATTTTCATGGCTGGAATAGGGTTTTACAAACCATGTGCCCTCTTATGAGAAATTTTTCACCCTCCCTCCCCCCTAGAAGAGGTTCATGGCTAAGGTATGTGTTTTGTAAAACTATGCACCCATTCCCAGGAAACTGTGCATGGGTTTTTAATTAACCCTAGTTTTTTTTCAAAATTTCCAGACTCCCTATATTAACCCCTAATCATCCCTAGATCAACCCTAAATATTCTACATTATTTTTTGTGGCTATTTAATGAATTACTAGACCTATATACCTCTATTATTCTTGATTCGAAGCTCAAATTGAAGATCTTCACCTCTCTGAATAATTGAATTTCATCCCCATTGGTTTACCATCTATCCCCTATTCTATTAAATTTATTTGAAGGGGATGATTCCCCTATTGGAATTATATATAGATCTAGGTTTGATGGATCTTGTTTCATTTGATCTCGGATCTTGGATTTGAATAAAGATCTATTTCTTCATCGTGGTTAGGGTTATTCCACTCAAATTAAAGATTTCTGTTGGTGAGAATTCACCACCGATTTTGAGTTATGTGGTCTATTATTCCAATAAAAAAGCCTATATTAAAATTATTTGTATGTAATTGTTGACTTTTTATTTTATTATTAGCAATTGATATTATCAAAATGAATTAATTAATTTGGTAAATTAATTAATTATGGGATTATGAAATTGGGGATATTAAATTTATTGAGTTGGAACAATTAATTATTTAATTAATTATGGGGTTATTGGGATTGTTAAATTGGACCAATTAATTATTTAATTAATTAATGGAATTGATGTGATTGATTAATTATTGAATTAATTAATGGAATTGATGAGATTAATTAATTATTGAATTAATTAATAGATTTGATGTGACTAGTTTATTGGTGAATTAATTAATAGAATTGATGTGATTAATTAATTATTAAATTAATTAATTGAAATGGTGTGATTAATTAATTATTTAATTAATTAATATAATTGTTTTGATTAATTAATTTTTATATTAATTAAGGAAATTGATAGGATTAATTAATTGTTGAATAAATAAATATGTTTTTATGGTTGTGAAATTGGATTAATTAATCAATGGACTAATTAATAGAAGATTGGAATTGATTTAATTGGATTAATTAATTATTTAATTAATTTGTCAATTGTTTTGAATATGGAATTGATGAAGTTTTATTAATTAATTTATGAATTAATTAATGGAAGATTGTGATGGTGAAATTTGGTAAGAGGGTTATTATTTATTAATCTTAAGTGATGTGATATTGTGATACATGTGATATTATAATACATGTGATATTTTTTATTGATTGATATATGAGTGTGGGACATAGACTATTTATCCAAATACCCATGTGTGAGGGATTGATATATAAGTGTGGGACACGGACTGGCACTCCAAATTCTCATAGAGTTACAAGTGCATACATGTGAATATTATTGTATGGGACAGGAACTGATGCTCTAAATACCCATGCGGTGTGGGATAGGTATAACACTCCAAATACCCATCGAATGCTAGACACAACATTCTACGCCCATGATTTTGGCATTGAGATATGGTTCCAATTAGCAGTATTATAAATTGAAATGGAATGGATAATGAAATAATGTGTGTTATAATGATTTGTGAATTGAATATGTGATATGGTTAAGACTCTGGAATAGGAAAAAGTAGGTATTGTGGTTCACATGTCCTTGGGAACCTAGGAGTTTATGTAGTTAATTTAAAGAATAATAAATGTGATAATTTTTTAATTATGAATTGTAATTTATTATTTATATGATTGAATAAACTATATTGACTGTATATTGTTTAAGACGTCATTGATGGTGTCCTAATGAGTTGTACTCACACCCTATTTGGCCTTCCTGATGGGTACACGAATAGATTTCATGGTTGCATGACAGGTTAAGGGAAAGATTCATATGTTATATGGATGATTTGGGATAGAGCATGGATGAGGGAACTGGATATTGTTAGGGACCCACTTGGGAGTTGTTAGTGTCTTTATTTCATTTGTGTTTTTCATATTGACACTTCAAAAATAATTGGCACGGAATATTTAATGTTTATTTCTGGATATTGTATTTCCTATTTTAGTCATCATGTGATACGGTTTGGTTTAGTTATTGGTAATAAGATTTGGTTATTCTTATTTCTTTCCAATATTGATATAATTTTATAAAGAGGGTATTGTCTCCCCATGATAAATATTAGACCCTCTATTTTAGTCAAAATCATTTGGCATATGGGGATCCACACTTAAGGTCATGTGACCAACCATCTTGGGTCACCGGTGTCAGGAACCCGGGTCAAGATGTCACAAAGTGGTATTAGAGGAGGTTCTCTTTTCATTAATGTTTTCTTATTATTTGGGAATGGTAGACATGAGAATAAGATGATTCAATACTTGGATAAGATATCGTGCATGATAGTAGCTAACCCATTTTCGAGGCTAAGATCCATGTAATCTGGGTGGGATTTATGTTATTGAAGTGTGTTCTTACAGTTGATGCTATTACAGCTTGAGTGATGAAATTTTTGTGTAAAGTGATTATTGATGTTTATATTTTCTAAGATATTAATTGTGGCCCAAAATGGAATGATAATTGAGTATGTATGCATCATTCTAGGAACTCGGGATTATTTTTGTGACATGAATCATTTTAGGAACACATGAGAAAAAGGTTTTTTGGTAAGTGCTAAAAATTGTTTTTTTACTTTCTCCTATAATGGAAAGGGAAAATAATGCCCAATGTGATGTTAAAACTAAAAAATGATGTATAATATTAATAAATGGGTATTTAATGTGAAACTTTAATAATGAGAATATGTTTACCCTTGATAACTGTGACCTATGTTTAGGATGGTTGAGGGTAGTGATAGTTCCTTGGTTTTGACCATGTGACAGAGTTTGATGTATTAATTTTCATGGATTATTTTAAATCCCTCTTACATAAATGTATTAAAGTTTTTGAAATGTGTATTGAGACATTTTCTTGGAGTTGTATAGATATTCTTCCACGAAGACACTGGTTGAGATGAAAAAAGTAGGACAGGGTTAGGGAAGATCATCTAGTGGTGGAACCTAAGGCACTAGTAGTGTCGGTTGAGGAAGTTGGAGATTATTTTCAGGAGAACATTTCTTGATTCATGAAATTTATGTAAAGAGACCAAGGGTGGGTAGGAAAGAGTATGTCTGACCTGACACGGGAGTTACAGTTTCATCACCCTATGACATTTACTGAAAAGGTTGGACCTAAGGTATCTAAGTTTTGGACTGAGTCTATCTAGAAGATACATGACCACTTAGAGACTTCTGCTGAGAAGAAGGTTGAATTATATGTTTACATGCTATATGGTCAATCCAAAAAATGATGGTACAACCATACTTCTGATGGAAATCTATAGACTACAAAGTGGAAGGACTTACAAGATAAGTTGTTGGATCATTTTTACATTGAGACATTTAGGAAGGAGTGAGTAGATGAGTTCATGATATTGACTCAAGAGAGATTGTCTGTGATGAACTATGCTAGATGATTTGAAGATTTGTATCACTTTGTTCCATAATTGGTAGTATATTTGGATATGTCAGAAAAAAAAGTTTTAGGATTGGATTAAATGTGAGATTAAGTACCAGTTAAATGTCTTTAAGCTAAATAATTTTTCTAATGTGGTGAATTAGGCTCTCATTTCTGAGGGTAACCTGAAGTTTTAATCTAGTGTTAGATGGGTGGTTTTTTATAGATGGTCAGAAGGTACGTCTTCTAAGGGAAGAAAGAATACTTATGTGATTGTTGACCAGATAAGTGGGAAAAAGAGTGGCCAGGGAGAAGGATCTGTAACACAAGATCTTACCCGAGTGCTTTTACGCTGGTGCGGCAAGCCATAGCACTTTCATATACATTGTCCCAAACCATCCGTAGGGTGCCAATATTGTAGTATGATGGGACACCTATGAAGTTTCTATAGGAACCCATGATATATGGGTAGTGATGGAGAATATAGGTTGAACCAGAGTGTGGGGAGGGGATCTTATACACCTCATCAGTCTGGCAGTTGGAGTTCTACTAGTCATCGTGGTATAAGAAATGGATGTGGAGATTCTGGGAAAGAGTACTCAAATCCAGATACTGGTGTAGCTCAAGGGATACAGAATGCATCACAGGGAATATGGTCAGGATAGTTATATGTAATTCATTCTACTCTTATGGATAGCGAGGCTAGACTATCGACAATAAGAGGTAATGTTCTTGTAGATTCTATGCATTCTAGTTCCTTATTTGATATTGGTTTCTCTCATTCCTTTATTTTTTTTTATGCAACTTCTGAATTGTTTGAGCCTATCGGTAGAGTTTATGAGTGGAGCATTAATGATGGATGCACCATTGGGAGTATGGTTGAGAAACATCCATTTGTGTAAAAATTGTTCTATTAAGGTTGGAGAGAATCATTTTATGTGAGATATTTACATCCTAGATATATTAGGAATTGAACTAATTATGGGTATGGAGTTGTTAGTAGAATATTGATCCCACATTAATTGCTACCGAAGGAGAGTGACTTTTATGTCTCTAGATAGTGAAAATTATAATCACTAGGGGTAATATGATATCCAGGCGGACCATCAAGGTTTGGTTATTCAGAAACTAGGGAAGCTTACCTTCTAGGTTGTTAGTCTATTGCTAGATGATGGGGGTATGAAACCGGATGTATTTCCACCCATAGTGGACCAGTTTCAGGATGTTTTTCGTAAATAATTCTCTAAGATTCCACCTAAGAGAGATGTGTAATTTAAAATTGAGCTCATTTATGGGGATGAGACACTTTTTGTTCCACCATATAGGATAGAACCTTTGGAGCATCAAGATTTTAAGAATTTTCAGGAAAAGTTGATAGATAAGGGGTTTATCCATCTGAGTACATCGCCATGGTTTTCTCTAGTTTTGTTTGCAAGGAAGGATGGAAAGACTCTACACTTATGTGTTAGTTACCAAAATTTGAATCAGATGATAGTAAAGAACTTGTATCCTCTTCCGTATATCTGTGATATTTTTTACCAGTTGAGAGGATATTGTGTTTTTTATATGATTTACTTGGGATCAGGGTATCATCAGTTGATATTTCGACCTTATTATATATCAATGAATGATTTTAGAAATATTTTTAGCCTTTATGAGTTCATCACAATGTTTTTTGGGTTGATTAATAAACCATTAGTGTTTATGGCCTTGATGAATAGAATATTCCATCCATACCTAGACCAATTTCTGGTAGTGTTTGTGGATGAAATATTAGCATATTCCAAGTCTCAGTATGATCATGCCCGTCATCTTGATATTGTCCTCAGTACATTGATAGATCATAACTATACAACAAGATATCTAAGTGTTAGTTTTGTATGGATCGGGTATACTTATTACATAACATCATCTCAAAGGAAGGTGTTTCGGTTGACCCAAAGAAGGTTAAGATAATTGTTTCTTAGAAGAAGTCCAAGAATTTATTTGATATCCAAAAACATTATAGGGTTAGTATGATATTATTTGAAATTCATCTAGTTCTTTTCCTGATTGGAATCACTAATTTTGGGCTTTACCAAAAAGGGTGTGATTTTATAATGGTATAGAGCATGTCAGAACTCTTTCAAGGAGTTGAATAAGTGCTTGAAAACTATAGAAATCTTGATCCTACCTAAACTGGGTGAGGATTATACTATGTATCATCATGTTTTTGGGATCATACATGTAGCAGTGTTGATGTAGTTAGATTGAGTTGTGGTGTATGGGTCTCGGTATTTGAGGACATATGAATGGAATTACCCTATGCATGACCTCAAGTTGGCAGAATTGGTTTATGATTTGATGTGTTAGTGGAATTATCTATTGGGTGAGAAGTTTACCCTATATACATATCACACAATCATGAGGAATATATTTTTAAAATGAGATTTAAATCATTGTAAACATATGTGGGTTGACTGTATACAGTATTTCAACTTTGGTCTAGCATATATTCCCAAGAAGGGAAACAATATGGCTGACACATTAAGTAGGAAAACCCAAACTCAAACTATTCAGGAATATTTGTTTCATAAAATATGATGAATTTGATGGATGAGATGCATGTAGTGGTTCAAGAGATCCAAAAGCAGATGACTCTCATATCAGTTTCAGTGTATTCTTCACATTTGATATGGATCAGGGATAGGAAGTATGAGTATCTGGAATGTTTGGACTTGAGGGAAATCCTTTAAGGTGGAGAGACACCTCTATATTAGATGATAGATGAGGACGAGATCATCTCTGTTAGAAATATGATTTTTGTGCCAATGATCTTGTGTGAGGAGCTAATGTATGAATATCATGCCTCAAAGGGGGTGGTGGATCCGGGTGTGACCAAATTTTATCATGACTTATGATGATAGTTTTGATGGATGGGCATGAAAAAGTATATAAAACGGATTGTAAAATTATGATACACATATCAACAGGTGAAGGTCAAGCATCAATGACCTAGCCATTTACTGCATTCATTTCCCATTCAGGAATGAAAGTGTGATTACATTATCATGGAATTTGTAGCGGGACTTATAAAGACACCTAAAAATAATGGTGTTATTTGGGTGGACAAGGATCGACTAATGAGATTAGTTCATTTCATTCCTATATGAGATACTTTCTTATTATATTAGTTGGTAGGCTTTTACATTCAGAAGATAGTTCATCTTCATAGGTTTCTATGGAGTATTATTTGAGAAAATGACTTATTTTTAACTTCACATGTCTGGTAGCTCTTGCATACGGTTCATGGTTCACAGGTTTTACTGAGTACAGATTACCACCCATAGACATATAGGCAGTCATTGCATAAGATATAGTTGCTAGAGGGTATACTTCTGGAAAGTGTACTAGATTTCAGTGCGTTTTGGGAGAAGACCCTATCTTTGGTGGAGTTTGACTATAATAATAGTTATCAAAAAACTATATAGATAGAAAATTATGATTCACTTTATGGTAGGCCATGAAAATCACCTCTATGTTGGATGGAGGAAAGTGAGTCAGATATTTTGGGACCAAGTCTCGTTCAAGAGACGTTAGATTAGGTTCATATGGTTCAAAAGAATATGGATATGGGTCATATTTGATAGAAGTTGTATATTTATATATTTCTATGACCCCAAGAGTTTACAAAGGGTGATCGTGTATTCCTTCAGGTGTTGCCTAGATCGGGTCACCGTAGGAAATAGAGATAAGGAAAGCTGGTGCCCAGGTTTGTTGGACCATTTAAGGTTGTGGAGATAAATGGGTAGGTGGCATATTGATTTTCTCTTCCACAAAGGTACTGTGATATGTGTGATGCTTTTCATGTGTCAAAACATTAGTAGTATCACCCATAACCTTCACATGTGATTGATGTAGATGATTTTGAGCTTCATACCGATGTGACCTTTGAGGAGAATCAGATATGTCTGTTGGATCAGATTGAGAAATTGATGTAGGGAAAGACCGTGCTGATAATTTTTGTATTGTGGTAGCACGGACATGTTCATGAGGAAATGTGGGAGATAGAGGCAAATATAAGGGTTCATTGGTCTAATCATTTTGTCTCAGAATCTTATTGATTCTTTAGAGTAAATATCAAGGAAGAGCTATTATAAGGTGGGGATATTGTAACATTGCAGCCTTTTTTGGAGATGTATCATGCTTGTTTACAAGTACTCTTTTTACTTTTTTTGAGTAACTTTTGTTTGGATTGTTTCTGGGGGAATTTTTAGGTAAAATTTGGGAAATTTGGAAGTGGGAGAGTCAGTGCATGGTTGGTGCATGGTTTACCCAAACCATGTTCCCCATCCCAGCAAACCATGTGAACCCAAACCGAGGGGATTCACACGAATGGCATAGTGTTTTTCAAACTATTTTCTTTCTTAGGAGAAATTGTGCCCCCCACCATAAGAGATGAATGTTTAAGGTTCATGGTTTGTCAAACCATGTTCCCCTACCCACAAAACCATGCATGGGTTTTTAATTAACCCAAATTTTTTATTAAAATTCTTGAACCCCTTGTATTAACCTCTAATCACCCCTAGCTCAACTCTAAACATTCTCTCTTGTTTTTTGAGTCTCTCGTATTAATTCCTAGAGCTCCCAACCTTCATTATTCATGATTTGAATCCCATAATTAAGATCCACACCTCTGTCGGTAAGAGAATATCATCTTGATTTGTTTTTCATCTCTCTCTATAATTCTTCTCCCTTTATTTGAAGGGGTGTTTTCCCCTATTAAAAATATATCTAGATCTAGGTTTGATAGATCTTGTTTCTTTTGATATCATATATAGGATTTGAATCAAGATCTATTTCTTCATTATGGTTCGAATTATTACGCTCAAATTGTGGATTTCTGTTGGTGAGCATTCATCGCCGATTTTGAGGTAGGAGTTTTATTATTCAAATACTAAAGTCATGATTTCAATTATATGTATTTAATTGTATAATTTCTATTGGTTGATTATCATTTGATTTTATTAAATTTAATTAATTAATTAGGTAAATTAATTAATTATGGGATTGTGAAATAGGAGATATTCAATTGATTAAGTTGGAATAATTAATTTTTGAATTAATTATGGTGATATTTTGATTATGAAATTTGAATAATTAATTATTTAATTAATTAATGGAATTTATGTGATTTATTTAATTTTTTAATTAATTGTTTTAATTGATGTGATTAATTAATTATTGTATTAATTAATGGAATTGATGTGATTATTTAATTATCGAGTTAATTAATGGAATTAATTTTATTAATTAATTTTTGAATTAATTAATGGAATTGATGTGATTAATTATTTTTTTATTTAATTAATAGAATTTATGTGATTAATTAATTTTTTAATTAATTAATGGAATTAATGGGATTAATTAATTTTTGAATTAATCAATTAGTTATTATGGTTATGGAATTGGATTAATTAATCTGTGGATTAATTAATGGAACATTGGAATCGATTTAATTGGATTAATTAATTGTTGAATTAATTGGTCAATTGTTGTGATTATGGTATTTGTGGAGTTGGATTAGTTGATTTATGACTAATTAATGGAGGATTGTGATGGTGAAATGTAATAAGGATATTAATTTTGATTAATCTTGAGTGATGTGAAATTGTGATACATGTGATATTGTGATACATGTGATATATGTGATTGATTAATATATGAGTGTGGGACGTAGACTGATACTCCAAATACCCAGAGTTCCAAGTTCATGCATGCTAATATTATTTTATGGGACATGGACCGAGGCTCTAAATACTCATGGGATGTGGGATATGGAATGACGCTCCAAATACCTATGGGGTTCTAGACATGACGTTCTATGCCCATGAGTTTGGCATTAGGAAATGGTTATAATTAGAGGTATTATAAATTGAAATGGAATTGAAAATAAAATACATTATGATATAATGATTTTATAATTGAATTTATGATATGGTTCAGACTCTTGTACATCCCAAATCATGTATTATGTTTCAGGTATCCTCGAGAACCCAGAAGTTTTATGTAGTTAATTTGAAGAATAATAAATGTGATAAATTTTTAATATTGCATTGTAATTTATTATTTATATAACTGAATACACTATATTGACTACATATTGTTTTAGAAACCATTTTTGGTGGTCTACTGAGTAATACCCACACCCTAGTCGGGCTACCTAATTGGTACTAAAATAGATATCACAGTTTTAGGATAGGTTAAGGGCAAGGGCCCAATGTTAGATTATTGATTTGGGATGGATCATAGATGAGGCAACCAGATGTAGTTCAACACCCACATGGGATCTGTTAGTGTCTTTATTTATTTTGGGTTTTTCATATTGACACTTGGAAGTTACATGGAATGGAATGTCTACTATTTAGTTTTGAATATGGTATTTCTTATTTTAGTAATCATGTGATGCCATTTTTCTTTGGTTATTGGTAATACCATTTGGTTATTTTTATTGATTTCCATTATTGATCTACATTATTAAAGAGGATATAGTCTCCCCATGATTGATATTAGACCCTCACTGCTAGTCGGCACCCTATGGAATATGGGGAGGCCCACCTGAGGTTATGTGACTAACTGGATTGGGAAACCATTGTGTGGAACTCGGTTCGGTACATTAAGACCATGAAACCACAATAATAATCCATGATTACATCACATTAATAATTCTTCCTCTAGTGTGAAAACATAAAAAATAGGTAGGTCCCATCATCATGCACTCCACCAGTATATACCATTCTATAAAATAGAAGCATAGTAATGTCGATTGAGGGGAAATTTTAATGGAAAATATTCAATCCATCATAGGGGAAACCATAAAATAATCAAACTATAAGAGAATATTAGTAGCGATATACCCAAGCTATTGAGAACCAAATATCAAATATTGAAAAAAAAACCTATAAAATCGCACCCTTACACTACAATAATCATGTGTGGACTCACTGAAACACCTGGTCACTGTCAGGTTAAGGGGAATAGTTTAGTTCCACTCTAGGATAGAAGGACCACCACCATGACTAAGGGAACCAATGAGGTTAAAACCTAAAAAGTACCAGTACTAAGGATAACACAAACTGTATTTTTTATAATAGGAAAGAAATAGGAAGATTGAACACAATTAACCAGAAAAGGATGAGTCACACCATCGAGTTGGGAGCAGAAGGTGAATGATACTAACAGGGAGACTAAGACCTTGAGGAACTCCAATAAAAATAATTTCAAAGAAAATAAAACAGAATTCAATGGCATTATATAAATCATCTGATAAGACCAAAAAACTATAATAAAGGATTGTTTCATATCAAGGGGATGAAAACATTATAATATAACATATAATCCCTATACTACGATCATGAAGTAGAACTGTCATATGAAAATTGAACTAATACCCAACACTGGTTAAGTCATAACTCATTATCAAATATGACCAAGAATTTTATAAACTATTTACTTAATCTTATCTCTTATTTACCCCCCCCCCCCCACTCACTTATATCGTAAAATGATCACCACTAAACCACCTTATAATCTTACTACCAAGAAGAACCGATAAATGGGAATTTATCTCACCAAGAAACCCTCAATGTAACACCATTTAACACCATCTACACATCTCATGACAAAAAATTGATAATCCTAATTCAAGCCCAATGTTTATCCATCCTAGATAACCCATAACTCACAAGGCTACTCCAATAACCATTCACCCCACCGTTATCCCAATTATCTATGTGAAAATCACTCACTAACCCATAAGTCCTCCGTATGACTCAAGATCCATCACTTCTTGATGGAAACCCTCTAAAAATCCAAATATATTATATAAAAAACTATCACCTATGATATCTACCTATTATTTTCTATGTGATCATTCATAATATTTAATGTACTTTCTAGGAGTCTAACAGAACTCGATAGTTACTCCTTGCATAAGGGAATCCACATTTGGTTCTATCTTAGGTTTTTTTCACCAACTTACACCCACTTTTTATTCATAAAATATATATAAATATATATTATTTGGTAAATATTGGTACTTCTAAAATAAATCATGGATTTAACCCATCATTAAGAAATACCAGTTAAGCATATAAGCTTGTTCTATCTGGCACCAACCAACATCCATTTCCATAATCCATGACTAACATAACCTCACTAAAATATCAATCCACAAGTGAAAAATGACTCCCAAAATTCCCCTAATATCCCTATTAACAATCCATGATTTCTAAAATCAATCCAACCTATAAATTCACCCAATTTAATCAAAATCCATAAGAAAAATATTAAGGAATTTACCTAAAGTGAAATAGTGGGAAACTAAAACTATTCATCCCTCCTCAATCTCCTCTTGCAACTAAAAATTAAATCCCCATCTTATAAAAGTAACTTCAACATTCTATGATGAGATCACATCATAATACCTCAAATAAATAATACCAAATAAGAGGAAATGTGTGATAAAGTTGTGAAGGGTATATAGGTTAATGGGTCTACATCAAATAGTGAAAAAAATACATCCCAACCCACTAGAATCCTTGGTTGATGAGAAAGTGTAGGAAGCATATATGTCCTCTAATCACTCGTACAACCATCAACAAGAAATCCTTAATGGTTTTTTAATTAATAAATTTAAAACCTCTTAAATTTCATCTATACCCTAAAAAATTGGTTTTGAGAAGGTTCATAACCAAGAGGAACACTCGCACCATAAGCTCTAGCCAGTCCTCTACTACCCAAAAAGGGGTTCTGTCTCACCATGAATCTAGGTAAATATATATATCTAAAATTCAAAAATCAAATTTAGAATATGTATTTAATATTAATGTACCACAAGAACCAATACCTACTCAACCAAATGAAGATAATCCACATAAAGCACTGGAAGTGGGCAAGCATGTTGCTTAATTGGTGGAGACATCTCTCACTATCCTCATGAACGAACCACCACCTGCATGGGTCTATAAACTAAATACACATCACCTATTAAATCATAACCAAGATCCTACTTTGGAATCATTTTTGGATGTCATTATGTAGTAATCTTTCAATAAACAGTACACACCACAGTCAAAAGAGCATATTTGGAAAGCGGACTTAGAAGGGAATGGAAACCACAACCCATTCTCATATGATGAAAGTGCCAATGTATTCCATAAAACTAGTTCTTACATGTGTATAGAAAACAAAATTAGGTCATCAATGTCATGGGGAATAGATACATTAGTTTTTTCATCAACATTGGGTTCTCTATTATTTGATCCACACTCGAGACACTTTAACATTATTTCTCTAGTTCCCAAACCGAACATCACATCTAAACAATCTCCAAACTCTAGTCCAAATTTGACCTCCTCTAATACCAATATATCACAACCTATCCCACTAAGGCCTTCTAGGATAGTGACAAGCCTAGAATTACCCCACAAACCCACCTCTAATAGGCCAAAGGTAGACAACTAGTGTCGAGTAAGCACATCACACCCATGGGAGGCCTTAACCTATAGTACTTGTATACACACATATCCATACATTATTATAATGGAAAAATAAAAAAAATAAAACTATAAATGCATGAATAAAAACTATCCCACATATAAATACAACAAGTAGTATAAAAAAGTGAAAAGGCCCAAATATAATCCCATCAAAACTATAAAAGAACCTAACCTACTAATAACATAGGGAGGAATGCTACCTAAAAGAAACTATAGGATCCATATGAGTTCCATCAAGAATAAATAATATCCACATGATCATGGTCCTCCTAGAAATCTAATTAAAGGCATTTCATCTCCATAAGACACTACATGTGTGGGTAGAGCCAATACTAGGGTGAGTATATACATTCCCAGTAGGTGTAGCACCCCGAGTTTTTATGTAATATTTTTTTAGAATAAGAAAAATTTATTGCATAGCTTGAGTTAGTGGAAACATAATGATAATCTTTCATTACACACAACACCTATTTATTCTTTTATTCTATGAAACACTAGGTCATCTTGTGTTACACATGACATTGAGTTTTAACAAAACCATGATATATTGATAATATTATTTAAATTTGGCCATTATAACCAAGTCATTAAACAAAGTGATATGAATAGTAGTAACTATTTTTAATTACTAAGTATAATAATTTTATATAAAGAAGAAATATTTATAAAAAATTAATAAATATTTTGATAAATTCCTTATATGTTTCAAAAATATTATTTTCTCAATAAAAAGTTTCTTGTTTATTTTTGTGAACAATAATAAATTTAATTTTTTAAAATTTTGGACAATAAATTTGATAAAATAAAATTAATTTTTAAAATAATAATGTAAAAATTATATTGGGGTGAATTTTTGTGAATTTTATGAAAAGATTAATTTTATGATAAATAATGAAGAATACAATATTTTAATTGAAAATTAAATTTTCATTTAAATTATTTATAAAGTAAAATTATATATTGAATAGATTTTAAATTAAAATTATTTCAATTATATATCTATTAATGAAATTTAGATCATTTTAATCAATTCTATATTGAAGTTGGGAATAAAAACTTTTAAAATTTTGAACATTTTCTCTTTGAAAACCCACATTCTCATCACGTCTGTGAGATTAATTTTAAATTGAATTTTTCTAATTATGTGAATTAAATTTTTAAAAATGGATTAAATTTCTGTAATATTCATATTTTATATTATTTTGATAATTTAATCCTAATTTTTTCCAAAAATGAATTGTGAAAATATTACAAATTAATTCTCACAGTTAAGGTAAAATGGTTTTACCGGGGGTTAAGCAAATAATATAAGGGTTTAAATGAAATAAAACCTTCTAAAAAATATTTTATGACCATATTTATATCACATAATTTCTAATTCTAGTGAATAAACCATTTTTGACCCTTTTGGCATGTGAGAAACTTGGGTATTCCTTTTTTTCCTTTCAAAAATTAAAAGTGTGCCCCTCACCTCACTTATAAAATGACACCTCATGTCCTATCTTTTTTAAACCATAAAAAAAATTTATTTCACAAAATACATGACCAAATAACTTCCCTAATTCCCTCCTCTCATACTAGAATCCTTAATTTGTGTATAAATCCAACCTAGAAAGGATTTTGGTGAAAAGCTAAGGACGTTACCCGAAGAAGAGGCATAATTCTTCAACAAGCATTTTTATTTCTTCCACCACCTAATTTAAATATTAATAAACCATTATGACATAATAAATTAATTATATTCCCTATGATGATATTTTTTTATTATAAATTTAATGACCTACAACCTTCTCAACTTCCATCAAATGGGTTACAAAATCATCAATCGTGTGTATGATGGACTACCACCTCGTAAATTGATGTCATTATTTTTTCAATTACCACCTATCATGGTTGGGTTTTATGATGGATTTAAATTTTATAAATGATACTTATATAATAAGTATACCTATTGATTAATTATTTCATGTCTTCCTTTTTTCATTACATTCTATTGGGGATATGACAGCGTTGCTCGTGTGTACGGTTGACTACTGCTTCGCAAAGTGATGTGATTAATCTTTCATTAACAATTTATATAGAAAATAATGAAGATAAATATATTTTATATACATGAAATAATAATTTTATTCATAAAATATTTATCATTCTGAAAATATAATATATCCTTTTATTTCTTAACTTTATACTCCCTGAAAGATGATAACGTTGTTCGTGTATATGTGGACTACCGCCTTCACGGGGCGATGTGACTCTCTCTTTTCATAAACACACCAAAAGGATAATATGTATAAGTATATTTGAAGAAATAATTTTTTCATTTTTCTATTTTCATCATTCAGTAAATATAAAATAATACTTAACTTCTTTCCATAATGATCCTTTAAAATGGAAATGTTAAATTAGGTTATAGTTTTCTTAATTTTAAAACACTCAAATATAATGTTTATATAAAGGTATTAATGATTCTAGAATATAATTTTTTAAGGAATAATGTTATTTAGACAAAAATATATAAGATTTATGAAAGATACTGATGATATTGTATTAGATGGATAGAAGTATGAAGGTCATACAATGAGAATTTTTTAGTACATCGAATAGAGGTAATGTTTCTAAATGATCATAAAAAGGTTTCCCAGCAACTTCATCAGATATGGAAAAAAATTGAAGATTAGTATATAGAATTTACCAATTGAAGATAATAGACATAGGTCTCTGAATGAATTCATCAAAGAGAAGTGTCTAAGAGAATTAATAAGATAGATCCATCTGATGGTGTAACTAGAATGGTATCAGACCAATGATTTCAAGTCATCATATAGAGAACTTCTAACAAATCCATCCGATGGTGAGTTTTAGATAGTGTCCACCAAATATAAAAATATCCTATAAATTTATAATAGACATAGGCCACTGGATGGAGGAAGTTTCTAAAAATATGATCCTGACAAAGTTTTTGGATCTTTCAAAGTCTTTTTTAAAGACATTAAATATAACAATACTGATCTAGTCATTTAATTATTCAATAATAATGAATTTTATATCATGATTTAATCCATGGTTTTAGGATTTTGGAAGTGTTTTTTGATTTTTATGTTTTAAGTAAAGATTCATTCAAATAATTTTTAACACTTATTATTTAAAAATTATGAAGGTCGTAAACTATTTAACATTTTGAGTGAGATGTGTAAAATTTGTGTAAGATGTTTAAATTCTATGTTCACTTCTTCTCTTAATTCTTGGAGGATCACTGCCTATTTAATGGGGTGTTCATTCTTTCTGGATGTATGTGTTATGAGTACTGGGAAAAGTGCTTAAGATTTTTATTGGATATGAAAGATATATTTTCTTGATGCATTAGACATAGTATCACTAGAATGAGTGATTCCAAATAGATTCTTTCTATATTTTGGTATCATATGATCAAGGTGAAGAGGTGATCGAATGAACATATATTCTATTGATATTAGTCAAAGTGGTACCAAACATAATCATTCTACCAATTGGTATCTGCTAGATAAGGTAAAAGATAGAGGTTATCGGGTTGAGGAATCAGATAGAGAGTGATTAATGAAGAGTACAGGATGGACTGGTCTATCAAAATAATTTTATAATGAATTCCTTTATCATTATTGTGCCAAAAATAGAATTGAAACAAGAGGAAGACTTGTGATATATAAAGTGTGAATAATATTGAAGTAGCATAGTGAAAATTTTGAATCATATTGGTCAAGGTTCATTTATAGTTTCAAATTTATTAATTCAAAATCATTATTAATTCAAAATTATTATAAATTAAAAATTGATAATTCAAAATAAATATTAATTCAAAAATATTAATTTAAAATAATTATTAATTCATAATCTCCTAATAATTCAAAATTTATCTTTTTAAACCATTTCAATTTATTCACTCTAATTTCAAATAAAATAATCCATTTTAAAGTCAATATGAAACATAAAATATCCTTTATTGATATCATCATTTAAATCAAAAATATAATCCTCATTCTGAAACATTATAAAAATACAATTTATTAACTTTAAAACCAATCATTTACCCTTAAAATCACATTTATATTATCAAAAATTGATGAATATTTTACTAATAAATCATTGGGACACATTTTAATAGTCTTTAAAAATGATTTTCACCACTAAAAATCATGTTACCTTTTATTTAAAATCACTTTTTAACAAAAAAATTACCAATTAAAAAACATTTTTTAGAAAATCAAACACTGAATTCATTTTCAAACTACCTTAGAAAACTCACTCACTATTTTTAAAACCAATATGTTTTCATTTTGAAACAATATTTAAAATTTTTAAAATCATGAATCGCCTAAATAACATGAGCATTCTATAATTAATATAGTTTGAAAAAAATAAAAATTTGACACAAATTTCAAGGATAATTATTGACCCCAATAAACGAGTCCACATGGTTCAATATCCATGTTCCAATCACATTTTTGTCATAGGGAGCCACTCATAACTATGAACATGATCTCCATAAGGTTTACCAAACTCTATGATCTCACCATGTGTCGCTGATTCAACTCCCACTTCACCCCCAAACATGAATAGATTTATAAAAAGCATAAATAATCTTTAACCAAAGATAAAAAATCATCAATATAAATTCAAGTACACCAACATCAGATAAGAAGAACATAAAACTCAAGACTCGGTATAACATGTCATGAAAATTTGAGGTTTAGAATGAGTAATATATCATGACACCTAAGTTAGATAGTTTGGAATGTGATGGTTGTGTTTTGAGTGCTAACCCTAGATTATCGAGGAAATGATGGTGTGCTCATGTTGTGATGGGAGTAGGGTGGTGTCAAGAAGTGATTAGTGAATCTTCAGGCGTTAACTAAATAAATAAGCACATGCCTTATATTTAGAGAGGATTGATTCATCGATAAGATATATGAAGAGAAATTTCAGTGGTAGCAATCGTGTTCCAAAAGATCTTTAATTCCACAGTCAAGGAGACTATGTTCGGTTTCTTTTTAAAATATCTAGTTAGAAATTTATTAGTGATTTCAAAAAAGATCTAATAAAAAGTAGTTTTATTAGTGCTAAAATACTAAGCACTGATGGGTGGCAGGAGGGTGGCGACCTTATGGTTGATGGAGCAGCGGGTGAAGACGGTGGAGGACGTATCGACTTCGGCTTATGGCATCAATGACGAGTGGCGGGAAGGCAATGTTGGGGGGTGATTCTTATTATATTATGTAGATATGTGTGGGATGATGGTGTTGTGAATGGTGGTCTATAGCCTTCTGTAGCGAGGTCGATCGGCATCAGAAGAGCCCAGTGACAGTGGTGAATGGAGCTGGACAGAGGAATGTGGCGATATGTCCATTGGATTGGTGAATGGGACTGGAAAACCACCACTCGACAATGGGGGTGGTTGTCTGGTGGTCATTGGTGGCACTACCATGATGTCTGGTTAGACGATGGAAGGAGGGGGTATGTCTATCATTGGTTTGTAGGAGTGGCCCATTCAGAGGTTCTAACGAAGGCATGGCATAGCAATGGTGGATACTGTAGTGTTATGACCTTCCTTTCCAGCCTGTGTGTGTGGTGTGTTCGTGTTTGATTGTAATTGTACCCCCAAACACCTAATATTATATATAATTATAAATATATTTATATAATTATATATAGTTATATGTATATAATGATATATATTTATATAATAATATATATTTATTTATTAATATATAAATATATATAATTATAAATATTATAAATATAAATATTATAATTTTTTAATTTTTTAATTTTTTAAATATATATTTAATTATTTATATTTATAATTATAAATAAATATATTCATAAATATTTGAATGTAATTATAAATATATTTATATAATTATATATAATTATAAATATAATAAATATATTAATTATTTAATTATATTTATTAGAATTTAATAATTATATATATATAATTATAGTTATAAATAAATATATTTTTATTTAAATATATTTATTATAATTTTATAATTATTTAAATATATATTTCTTTATTTATATTTATAATTATCCTTGGGACGATGTGAACCATGGATTACAAATCCATGGTTCTCAAAAATTTATTATTTAAAAAATACTACAGTAGAGAGGAAAGAGTGGATTATAATGATAAAAAGTGGTACACAACACCACCAAGAACAAGAAATATTCAACAGTCACCTTTTTTTATTCGCTTCACCCCTTCCTCGGGAGCCACCTCAGCTTTGCGGGTGTCTATCTCTCTTCTACTGCTTTGGATCCTACTATGTGACAACTTGATCATCCATTCCTGATGGTTCTTCTTCCTCATCATGAGGTTCGATGCCTTGGCCTGAAGTTTTTCCTTCACAAGCTCCATAAACACTGCAAAATTCCTCGCAGAAGATTTATGGTACCTATTTATAATTATTTGTATGTAATTATAAATATATTTATATAATTATATATATATTAATTAATATATAAGTATATGTATTTATATATTTATATATATGTAAATAATTATATATATGTATATAATTATATATATTTATATAATTATATATATTTATATAATTATATATAATTATATAAATTTTTATATTTATTAATATATATAATTATATATAATTATCAATATAATAAATATATTTATTATTTAAATATATTTATTATAGTTTTATAATTATTTAACTATATATTTATTTATTTGTAATTATAATTATAAATAAATATATTGTATATATTAAAAAAATATATTTTTATAATTATATATACTAAAATAGGTTTGATTACAAGTTGGAAAGTCAACCCACACCCACAAGATTTATTAAAGAAAAGATGAAGTACAATAGAGAGAGGAAAGTAAGGCACAACAAATCATGAAAATCCCATAACAAAGAAAATAAGAAATCAATTATGGTCGCTCCCTCTAGAACACAAATTCCTAGGATATCAACCTCTGTCCTTTCGGTGTCTTCCCCTCCACCATGACATGACCCGCTGAGGCAGCACTAAATCATCACTAAATGAAAAATTTGAGGAGTCCTATGGAGTGATGTGGCTTTTAAATTTACTTGAAAGGTCTTGAAAATCAATCCCTGAATTATGCCAGAAACCATCTTTAATGTTTTTTGTTAACAATTTTTAGACTTCAAGATAATACTTGTATCCCAAAACATGTGGTATCATTTTTGGAAAAAGTAGCTTTGAGATATAAATCAAACCATTTTTTCATCTCTTTTGTAAGGCCCTAGGGATACCTCTCACACTTATAGTCCTCCAGATGAGCCGGGAAATTTTTTTTCCTTGCGGCTTCACATTTCATAATGAAATCCTTCCCAATAGAGTCATTAGTAGATTTAATAAGATCATGAAATTGATAAGGGTAAGACCATTCCATAATTTTATCTGAACTCATCCATATACCGCCCCTTCCTTAGAATCCACCCAAACTTCATGGATGTCTTCCTCTCTTCCACTGCTTGGGAAACTACCAATTACCATCTGGATCATCCATGATCACAGTTTCATCATCCTCAACATGTGGTTCACTATCATGCATCATTTCCAAAGATGCATCCCCTATAGTATAAGAACAAGGTGTAACCTAATCATCTTTCCCAATCAAGCTATTATGATCCTTGCCAGCACCTTTGTCATTATAAATTCTGATCTCAACAATTTTTGGAGGTTCCAACATTAAAACAGTTTGTTGAGGATTCAAATGATCAACTTCACCTATAGGTTGATGTCTTCTTACATATCAAACAACTAGATCCACACCAATGTATGAGTAGACAGAAGCCATCCTTATGGAAAATATTCCCAAATACATGAGCCACTAGCTCTTTCATAGGGATTGCAGCCGCATTCACATATGATTTATTTGAAATAGCAACATCACTGGGAATTTTAATAGAGTTGTCCAAAGGTGGAGTAACAAGGACATTACTTTTCTCTAGAAAGACATGAGATATAGCTTGCATAGATTCCTTCAAGGGACTCTTCTTCTTGTTGGGTCGAACAGTTGATGAACCCACTATCTCAAGTGATTTATTACCTTTATTACCACCATATTTCAATAAAACATCTTCTTTAAAGTCTTCTAAATTGACATTATCATCACTAGAAGACCATTGAGTCTTGTCAAGGACCTTTGTTTGAGTATTGAGGTCAAGATTAGAGCCAACAACCTCCTGTTATATACTCCCCTTAGATATTTGTACACCATGCCCAGCCTCTACAACTTTCTAGCAACTCTAGACAAGAGGAACAGGGGATCCGTAAGGACATATGCCATTGATAGATCTCCACCAGGCACATTGGATAGATCCACCAAATTTTCAATATGTTGGTATTTTCCCTACACATTCATGTTATCACCCCTTCCAATATGGATCCTACTTCCTCCATCATTAAAGCCTCCAAAAATAGGCATTTTATATTTACAATTTGCAATGGAATGGCCATTTTTCTTACAATTGGTACAACTAAGGTTCCTTCAATATTCAGATTCAAAATGCCCAATATTTCCATATTTCTTACAAAATTAAGGTTTTTTTTCAAACTCTATTGAGATTTCCAATCTTCTATCAACATCAAGAAAATTAATAGAATCAATAAGAGTTTATTGAATATCAATTTCCACTAACACTCTAGAAAATTTCCAAAGTGAGCAATCTCAATCTGTATGTTTAATTTAATTAGAACCCCTACTATAGAAGAAATTCCCCACAATAGTTGAGGATGCTAGAAAAACTAGTGAAGAACATGAACCCAAATCCAAATCGGAATGATAGAATTATTCATCTGGGCTAGATTGAAAAGGGGATCCCAGTCTTGGATCCTCAAAATTTCTAGTTTAAGGGATATAAATCCTAAACCCCATGCTCAATATTTGAGATCATTAGAAAGAAAACTAATATGATAATACCCTTTACCTATTGAGACGGACGTTCATCCATCGAAGCCCCATAATTGAAGAAACCAATTCTCTAACTCCTCAATCTTCCAAGGATTTTCTTTTCCCTAAGAATTTATCCCTACAAGAATTGAGTGCTTAAATTCCGCAATCTTATCCGCAATTAACTTCTGATTCACTTCAATGATTTCCAAAGATCCGTTTTTCATGACTTTAGAGGAGGCCCCACTCCTTGAATCTTTGAAAAACGGGTTAATCCTCACCTTTTCAGTAAAGGATTATCAATTAGATTTCTTTGGATAAATTTAAACCTTTGAAATTCCAACCATCAGTGTAGGTGCAGAGGCATCTAAAATAGAAGCTGAGTACCACTTCCGATCATCCGACTTCAAAGGACTATGAAAGAAGTCAACCAGATTGAGGTAGCAATCTAAAAGAGGGGGCATGGCTCATCAAATACCTAATCTCCATGAAATCACTAGAAGCACTGCTCTCGCACCATCACACCTCTATGTCTATAATTATATGTATAATTATATATAATTATATAATTATATATATGTATATATTAATATATAAATATATATAATTTTTAATATAATAAATATATTTATTATTTAAATATATATTTTTTGATTTTATAAATAAATTTTTAAAACATTATATATATATTTATAATTTTATAATTAACTATTTCTGTACATTTCATACATACACATATTATATATATGTATACATCCCATGTACATGTGCATATATATATACATACACATACATACGTGCACGTACAACATCTATATTTACACATACACAAAACAAACACACGCACATTATAATGCAAACACATATATGCACATAGAGATCCAAATGGTGCGAACCATGAGTTATAACCCATGATCCTAGAATTTATTGAAAATAAAGTTAGAATACGATACAAGAGGATATGAAAAAAAATCCAATCACATACAACTGCTATGAAGATCAAAGTGGACATTTTCTTAGAAAATATAAGAATAAAATCATTTATGGGATTGGCCACCACCCCTACCTCTCAAATGAAGGCCCCTCCTCAAGATTATGGACTGTTTCCAGGTCTCATCATCCTTATGAGGAGAAACAGTGTCATCTGTTGTGGTGGGATCCCTTAGGGGCCGAAGAACCTATTCACCTGTCAGACCTGAGTTATCTGATAAATCCTTCAAATAAAAATTACATATTTCCTTTATAATCTCAGTGTCTATGTATTGGTTTTTAGCTCAAATAACTCCATGATCGATGCTGAATTACTCACAGAAGACCTACATGTTGTATGATCTATTTAAGATGTCCAAGAAATTAATACATTCATTACCAGAATCCATCAAGGTCAAATATCTTCTATGGTAAATAATTATTCCCCCTTTCACCCTATCTTAGTCTGGGGTGGAATCAACACATTGAACCAATTCTTTAGGAGTAGCAGAAGGAGTTTTAGAAGAATTGATGAATGTTTTTGGAGCAGCACTTTGGATCTTGTAATGTACCGGATCCGGGTGCCACTCAACGGGTTCCCCAAACCTGGTTGGTCACATGACCTCAAGCGCATTTCCCCAAATTCCAGAGGCTACCGACTAGTAGCAAGGGCCTAGGTCTGATAGTGGGGAAACTATGCCCTCATTTTTCAAAGTGTAATGCAGCAGAACAAAATACAAACATACCAAAAGCGGAAGTAGTAAACAATACCATTACTGAAATGGACACAGTACTGAAGTAAAGAAAAGACCAAAAATCATATATAATGATGCAATATGTCTCTAAGTCTAAGAAAGCATCCAAAATAGGATACACTACATTCTGAAACAATTCAATACAAGGGAAAAATACAGCAATGCAAAATAAAACAACATAGCAGGAACTCAGCAGCATCGCAAGCCTAGGCTCGGTCCTATGCTATCCTACTCCTGTACAACAATCAACTACCTGTATAGGGATTCTTTACCTTATCTAAAACTGCAGAAATATAATATGTTTGGGCCCATGACATGACCCAAATAGAGTGTGAGAAATAAATCCCAGTAGTCAACCACCAAAGGCCCGTGCCCAACTGTCAGTGAATTTGTGCAACAGCAGTGTGCAGTAATGAAAATGCAGTAAACTAGAATGTAATCAAAAAGCAGCTACTCTTACCAGTTCCATTTCCATTAATCATTATTTAACAATTCAATATAATTTAATTTTAAGTTCCCGAGACTCAGCCCTAGCCGACAATCTCCTATACAGTGCCACAGCATAACTACAACCAGTTATCTATCAAGTACAAGGTGAAACAATACCTAGCTTGTGCTTTAGCTTGGTAGGTATAACATGTAAAATCACCACAGTGAATATACGAAGTAAACCGTGTCCTCATACATAAGAACATTTTCCCTCGGGCTAAACAAAATCACGCCCTCAGGCTAATCATAACCTTTCCCTTAGGCCTTTCCCTCAGAAGAAACAGAAACGAAACCCTTTGGTGATTTCCCTCAGGCATGGAAGCTACAGCCCTCAGGCATATGAAAAGTTTCCCTTAGGCTAACAAGAACTTTACCTTGGGCTAAATAAAACCTTTCCCTCATGCTGAATATTACCTTTCCCTCAGGCTAATCAAAACACTGCCCTCAGAAAATGTAAGTAACTGGGCTGAGCCCAACACATAAGCAAGCAATTTTATATACATTTTCTCTCAAGAAAACTCATAGCATTTTAAATCATGACATACCCTCGGGTAACCTGGCCAAATGGCTAAACAAGGGAATGCACCCATGGGGTGGCCCTAGATCCAAGAAATGATCCCAGATAGTAGTTATATATATTCATTAAATTACCTATGAAATTATAGGTATTTAATTAATCAAGGTCTCAGCCATACAACACCCCAAACATGGGCGCGTCGCACAATGGTACACAAAAACAATAAATAGTTGGAATTAAACACCAGACCACCTACCTTGATCTCCACTGATCGATATACACGAATGACGCCTCCCGAAACACCCTAGAATGGAATAGATCTGGGATAAACGAAAACACATTCAAACCCAAATAGCTTCCCCTCAGGAAATAATTGGAAGGAAGGGTTCAAGAAGAGTGAATAAATCACCCGTGTAGTTCAATCAAGATCGTCAGCGAAGGAATTAGAGTTCTGATGTGCCGTCAGGAGCTCCTCCAACCTTCGGCCTTCTCTCCTGTGCCCTTCCGACAATCTAAGCTCCCTCTGTCGAAAGAGTGGGATACTGGCCTTTTTAAGCAAAAAAATACAAACTACAGGCGTGTGCTCTCAAGTACACGGTGTGTACTTTTCATTTTTAACTGTTCCTCTGGTGGCTACTTTTCACCACCACACTATTCATCTGTCAACATGAGTACACGGCGTGTATTTCTAAGTACATGGCGTGTACTGTCGCTCCTCTGGCAGCTACTCCCACCGCCTTATTGTTCACCTACCGACTTATTACACAGCGTGTAAATACTAAGTACATGGCATGCAGTTAGTTTTTTACACCCTTCATCACTGGCAGGCCTACACGCCCTGTGTACCCATCCCACATGGCCAAAGTACACGGCATGTGGAAAAGTACATGGCGTGTACCCACAAAATTTGGGATTTTGCCCCATTTTTTTATTTTATAAAAAACACTTAAGGAAAGAGGAAAATAAGAAACATGTACCTCAAGAATAAGAACTGGGTTCTTAAAAACATCCCCTCTTAAAGAAATTCATCCTCGAATTTCCCTTCTAAGGGTGGTGAAGATAAAGCTGAGAACAACTCTGGACATTGAGCATGTACGTCGGTCTCCCACTCCCAGGTTTCATCCTGCACTCAGCCATGCTTCCATAGCACCCATATGAGAGGAACTGACCAGCCTCGGAGAACCTTCATGCTCCTATCAACAATACAAATCAGATGATCCTCAAAGGATGCATCGACCTGAAGCTCAACCTCCACTGGCTGAAAAATGTGAGATGGGTCTGAGTGATAATAGTGCAGTTGAGATACATGGAAGACGTCATGCCTAGCCCGGTACCTCTGTGGTAACTGCAACCGATAGAAAACTGGACCAACTCTCTCTAGAATCTCAAACAGCCCCACATACCTCGGTGTAATTTTACCCTATCTCATGATCTTCCTGTGTCCCAACCTCGGTGAAACACGCAAGAAAACTTGATCCCCGACCACGAACTCCTAGTGTCACCTGCAGCGATCAGCATAAGATTTTTGACGAGACTGTGCGGTAGCCATCTGCTTCTAAATCAAATGTACCTACTCTAAAGTCTCCTTCATGGGACACGGTCCCAGTAAAGTTGTCTCACATGCCTCCAACCAACACAAAGGTGATCGGAATAGCCTACCATATAAATCCTCGTAAGTTGCCATCTTAATAGTTTCCTGAAAACTATTATTGTAGGCAAACTCAACCAGGGGTATGTGTTTCTCCCAAGATCCCCTAAAGTCCAGTACGCATGCACGCATCATTTCCTCTAGCACCTATATAGTATGCTCTGACTGGCCATCGGTCTGAGGGTGGTAAGCTGTGCTCAGAAGAACCTGTGTACCCAGTGCCCTCTGAAAACTCTGCCGGAAATGAGACGTAAAATAGGCGTCCCTATCAGAAATTATAGATTGAGGGACCCCATAAAGGCGTACTACCTCTCGGATATATATATTCTCGAGATCATCAACACTAAAGGTATCCTTTATTGGAAAAAGTGAGATACCATTGTAAGTCTATCCACAACAACCCACACGACATCACTACCTTGAGGTGACCTCGACAACCCGGTCACGAAGTCTATCGTGACATCATCCCATTTCCACTCTGGAATGGGTAACTGTTGTAACAGTCTGGTTGGCCTCAGATGCTCCACCTTCACCTGCTGATAGGTGTAACATCTCGTAACAAATCCAACTACCTCTTATTTCATACCCAGCCACCAATACTGATGTCTCAAGTCATGGTACATTTCGGTAACTCTGGGATTCACTGCCCAAGATGAAGCATGAAACTTCCACATCAACTCCTCACGTATATCCCCTGGAACCCACACTCGCCCATGGATATGCAGTACCTCATCATCGCCTATCATCCAACTGGGAGGAGGGTCCTCACTTGTCACTGACTCCCATAGAACTAGGCCTTCCGAATCTGATAGTTGTCTCATCCTCACTCTATCCAGGAGGGTAGAAGTCATAGGTAAGGAAGAAAGATAGGCTCGCCCCTAACTATCGTGCACATCCAAATGCATCTTAGAGAACAAAGCCATGATCTTCCACTCACCACTGGCCTCCTGCACTACCTGTATCTGAGTCATACTACTCAGTGCATCAGCTACTGTGTTACCCTTACCAGGTGTATAGGCAAGCACAAAGTCGAAGGACTGAAGGTATTCAACCCAACTTCGTTGTCTCAAATTCAGGTCACACTGGGTGAAAATTTATTTCATACTTTTGTGGTCTGTAAACACCACAAAATGATCTCCCAAGAGATAATGTCTCTAACAGCGTAACGCATGAACAACTGCAGCCAACTCGAGATCATGTGTCGAGTAATTCATCTCATGTGGCCTCAACTACCGAGACCCGTATACAACTTCTCGATTGCCTTGAATCAACACTTCTCTCATACCAATACCTGATGCAACACAGTAAACTATAAATCTCTTCCCTTGATATGGAAGTATCAGGACTAGTGATGATGTCAACCTTCACTTCATCTCTTGAAAGGCTATCTCACAAGCTTCTGACCAAACAAGCTTCACACCTTTCTTATTAAAACCTTTCAACGGCATTGCTAAGTGGGAGAAGTCCTGTATAAAGTGCTTGTAGTAACCATCCATCCCTAAGAAACTCTATATCTCAAACACATTCTTAGGCTGCTCCCAGGAAACTATTGTTCTCACTTTCTCTAGGTTTACCGCAACTCCGGACTCTGAGATAATATGACCCAAGAATTGTATCTGGT
The DNA here is from genome assembly GCA_963277665.1 of Viscum album. NCBI lineage: Eukaryota > Viridiplantae > Streptophyta > Magnoliopsida > Santalales > Viscaceae > Viscum > Viscum album. Next base: position 1,062,827,774 of record OY728133.1, read on the forward strand.
CCATCCAAAAGTGTCACTTTGAGAGCTTAGCATATAGATGATGCTATCTCAGTGTACTCAGAATGATCTCAAGATGGATATCATTGTCGTGTCGAGTGTGAGAGTACACCAAGATATCGTCCATGAAGACTACCACAAAAGAATCCAAATAAGGGTGGAATGTATTATTCATCAGAGCCATGAAAACTTCTGGCACGTTCGTGAGTCCGAACGGTATGACCAAGTACTCGTATAGACAATATCTGCTCCGAAAAGTTGTAAGCGGTATGTCCGATGGTCTAACGCATAACTGATGATATCCGGATCTCAAGTCAATCTTTGAGAACACTTGTGCTCCTCAAAGTTGATTAAAAAGGTCATCAATCCTTGGCAAGGGATATCGGTTCTTGACCATCAACTGGTTCAGCTTCCGATAATCCACACAAAGTCTGAGGGTACCATCCGCCTTCTTCACAAACAGGACAGGCGAACCCCAAGGAGAAGTATTGGGTTGGATGAAACCCTTTGCCTGAACTCCTCCAACTGCCTCTTGAGCTCCTGAAACTCTGGTGTAGCCACCCTATAAGGGAGAATGGACATCGGTGATGCTCCTGGAACTAGATCAATAGATAAATCCACCTCTCCCTCCAGAGGAAGACCCGAAAAGTCATTCGGGAAGACATCCCTAAAACGATCAACCATTGGAAGGAAATCCTTCTGATAAGTTCCTCGACCATCCAGATACAAACTCACAATCTAGGCTATCACTCCACCTTGACCATGATGCTCGGGTCCAGCTTGGATCTCCTGGACATCCCATTCACCCTTGTATAGAAACTCTTCGCCCTCTGGTGACGTGAAACTCACCCTGCGACAATGGAAATCTACAAAGGCTCGAAAGGTTAAGAACCATTCCATCCTGATAATGATGTCATATCTTGTCATCTCTAAAACATAGAGGTCCCATAGAAAGTGAAACCCACCAACCTCAAGGGGGAACTCCTTGCACTGACGCACACATGCTGCTCTAGTCCCTAAAGAAGTGTCTAGCATCATAACATCAGAAGAAGAAAAACCATAGAGCCCAAGGCTCTCTACAATGGGCACAGATATAAATCTATGTGTAAAACCAATATCGAAAAGTACTAAAGACAAAATAGAAGCAACTAGAATAGTATCTCTGATAGTAGAAGGTCCGGGATCCTGCTCTTGTTGGTTCTGTTGCAATACATATGCTTACCCAGTGTCGCAGCCCTGCGACACAGCCTTCCTACCCTGAGTTGACCCACCCTACTGTCTCTGAGATCCTGGTGTCTCACTTCCATGGCCACGACCACCACCTCGGCCTGTACATCCCGACGTATTCTAATTCCCTGACTAGTAAGAATCTGTTGGACCTACTCCTGCATGAGGAGTCTACACAAAACCCCTCTCACTAGCCACTAGTGGAAACGCCCTGCAAAAGTGCTGTAGAGGACCCATATTTCCGCAAGATCGGAACTCCACTAAGACACGTGGACACTGAGGTCTCTTGTGCCCCTCATTAACGCACTGGTAACACATAACCGGGCCACCTAAAGAATTATGCTGACTAGTACTACTACCGTGATATAAATCCCTCTGTCTCTTCCTCTTACCGATAGAAATAGTACCAGAAACTGGTGCCGAACCACCCTAGAATGCACCACTAGCTTCCTGCAGGCTCCGCTCAGTAATCAGTGCCTGGTTTAAAATAGTATGCAATGTAGGCAACCTGAAAACGTTCACCACTGCTCGGATTTCATATCAAAGACCATCCTCAAAACATCTAGCCCTCAACATCTCGTCACCCACTAGAACAGGTGCAAAGTGTTGTAGCTCGATGAAGCGGGAAGAATAGTCCATCACTGACATGGTGCCCTACTGCAGATTCATGAACTCTCGAGCTTGATCTTTCCTCAGTATCTCTGGGAAGAAAAATTCATAGAAGACTGCCTAAAAAACATCCCACTCCATGTCTCTGTGATTCTTAGTCTGGGTGGTAACATCCCACCACCTCTTGGCGGAATCACGTAGCATGTATGTAGTGATCTTGAGCCTCCACCCTGGAGGCGTCTCCAGATGCTCAAAGATAGTCTGCATAGAATCCAGCCAAGACTCTTCAGCCTGTGGTCCGCCATCCCCTGAAAATGTAGGCGGATGCTACTGCTAGAATATACGAGTTAGCTCTACCATAGATGTGGCAGCCGGTGGTGCTCCCTGGAAGGTCTGCATAAACCGAATAAAGCCTTCACGAAACTGCGCCTCCGCGGCTGTGTCCGGTATAATGGCTAGCGCCGCATCTGGCACTGCAGGAGGATCCATCTGTAGCCCATGGCCTACCGTATTTGGAGTATACTCATTTCCACTCTCCTGGAGAACAACTCGAGGTTGTCTCAGAGGCATGACTCTATGAGGTCAAACATGTGCCTTAGATTAAGATCATCAAGGACTGAAAACAAGGAGTATAAGAAGGGAACATGAGAAAGAAAACATTCAAGTTTTACAAAACAAGACTACACAGTGTGTATAATAACTACACAGCGTCTTCCCTTAAGTCTTCCACATGGGCGTGTACTTCTGCCAAAACTGGTCATGTAACACCCCAAACACATGGTGTGTTGTCCACACACATGGCGTGTACTTGAATTTTCTTCCCCTTCCCGAGTCCTTCTACACGGCTTAGCCACATGGATCTCCTTTAAACAATACTACACAGCGTGTATAAGATCTACATGGCGTGTACTGGATGAGTTTCACTGACCCGCGTTGTCTGTTCCATGGCCGGGTACACAGCTCAGACTACATGGCATGTTCCAGATAGACACGACATGTACTGCTTAGATTCCAACTGCCCGTGTTGTTAGTGACACAGCCGACTACTCGGTTGACACAACATGGCGTGTTACACCCGTACACGGCGTGTACACCACCCTGTTTCCCCAGCCACACAGCCAAGTCCACACGGTCGTTCATCGGTCAAGACTACACGGCGTGTCCCTTAGGTACACGACATGTACTAGATGAGCTTCACCGACCCGTGTTGTTAGAGACACGTCCAGACACACGTCTCACACTATGCGGCATGTTCCAGATGGACATGGCGTGTACAAGAAAGGATTACACCAGCCCGTGTTTGTTAGTTACACGGTAGAGTTCCCAGGTTACACTACATGGCGTGTTCGGCATTGACACGTCGTGTATAAACGAAGATTCCTCCATCTGTGTTGTTAGTTACACGGGCAGACACAAGGTCAACACATCACGGCATGTACAACCAATACACGACGTGTACCCTTAGAGTTTTCCCAAACCCGTGTTTCTTCCTACACGGCCTATGACACATTTAGGAACTACATGGTGTATACATACAGTACACGATGTGTAGTTAATTTTTATTCTTTTCTTCCCGAACATAAGAGTACATGGCGTGTAGTCAAAACCACACGATGTGTATTCTAGGTTTTCCCAATGATAAGCCTTAGAAACTACTCCGAAGCCTAGAAAAACACTGAAACCAACACCTAAGTTCCAAATTCTGATCCATGAAGGCCCACACTCCCCGTGAATCAAAGCTTTGCATCGTATGTGTGTTATAACAAGGTAAACAAGTCGATGATCCACTAAATTCTGGTTGATGAGGTCCCATACTCCTCAAAACCCAAAGGTTGGCATTCATTCATAGAACCTTACATAATAATACCCTATCAAATAGTAGGTATTTTATCAAGGCATCTATCACAACAGCATGCGTTTTCTAGCACAACATCTATCACAACAACATGCAATTTCTAATGCACCTACATGGCATAGAAACAATGCATGACATGTGATTCTAACATGTGCCTAAATGATGCATGAGATGGAATACACTCATCTCATCGGGTTGCAACTAAATAGAATCCAAGTAGAAAAATATAAACAACACACAACAAGTGTGTCACCCAATAGTGAAAATCAAATCAATTTTAATAATCATAAACAGAAAATCACAATTTACTTCGAGGCAATTAGGAAATTACCTATACACGGGGTAGCTACTCCCAGGAAAAGTTATTACCAAATCCCTTAACAATATATCTCTTTCTGTCATCGCAAAATAACAAAATAACTCAGAGCAATGAAAAGTATTTTGATACCACTTTGTAACGTCCCGGATCTGGGTGTCACTCAAAAGGTGCCCCGAACTTGGTTGGTCACATGACCTCAAGCGCATTTACCAAAACGCCAGAGGCTGCCGACTAGCAGCGAGGGTCTAGGTCTGATAGTGGGGAAACTATTCCCTCATTTGTCAAAGCGTAACACAGCGGGACAAAATACAAGCATACCAAAAGCGTAAGTAGTAAACAATACCAATGCTAAAATGGACACAGTACTGAAGTAAAGAAAAGACCAAAAGTCATATATAATGATGCAATATGTCCCTAAGTCTAAGAAAGTAGTCAAAACTGGATACACTGTAGTTTGAAACAAAACAATACAAGGGACAAATACAGCAAAGCAAAATAAAATAGTGCAGCAAGAAACTCAGCAGCATCGCAAGCCTAGGCTCAGTCCCATGCTCTCCTACTCCTCTGCAATAATCACGTACCTGTATAGGGACTCTTTCACTCATCTACACCTGCAGTAATATAATCTGTTTGGGACCAAGACATGACCCAAACCGGGTGTGATAAATAAATTCCATTAGTCAACCACCAAAGGCTCGTTCCCAACTATCAGTGAATTTGTGAAACAGTAGTGTGCAGTAATGAAAATTCAGTAAACTAGGAAGTACACAAAAAACATCTACTCCTACCAGTTCCATTTCCATTAATCATTATTTAATAATTCAATATAATTGAATTTTAAGTTCTCGAGACTCAGCCTCAGCCGACAATCTTCTATACAGTGCCGTAGAAAAACTACAACCAACTATCTAACAAGTACAAGGTGAAACAATACCAAGCTTGTGCTTTAGCTTGGTAGGTATAACATGTAAAATCACCAAAGTGAATATATGAAGTAAACAGTGTCCTCAGACATAAGAACCATTTCCCTCAGGCTAAACAGAATCATGCCCTCAGGCTAATCAGAACCTTTCCCTCAGGCATTTCCTTCATGAGAAACAGAAACGAAACCCTCAGGTTATTGCCCTCAGGCATCGAAGTTATAGCCCTCAGGCATATTAAACGTTTCCCTCAGGCTAACAAGCACTTTCCCTCAGGCTGAATAGAACCTTTCCCTCGGTCTGAATAGTACCTTTCCCTCAGGCTAATCAAAACACTTCCCTCAGGCTAAGTAAGTAACCGGGCCGAGCCCAACACATAAGCAAGCAATTTTATATTCATTTTCTCTCAGGAAAACTCAATGCATGCTAAATCATGGCATACCCTCGGGTAACCTGGCCAAACGGCTAAAAAAGGGAACGCACCCACAGGGTGGACTTGGATCCAAGCAATGATCCCAGACAACAGTTATACAAATTCATTAAATTACCTATAAAATTATAGGTATTTAATTAATAAAGACCTCAGCCATACGACACCCCAAACATGGGTGTGTAGCACAATGGTACCCAAAAACACTCAACAGTTGGAATTAAACACCAGACCACCTACCTCGATCTCCACAGATCGATATACATGAACGACACCTCCTGAAACACCTGAGAACATCGTAGATCTGGGATAAATGAAAATGCATTCAAACCCAAATAAATTCCCCTCAGGAAAGAATTGTAAGTAAGGGTTCAAGAAGAGTTAATAACTCACCCGCGTGGTTCAATCGAGACCGTCAGCGAAGGAATCCGAGTTCCGGTGTGCGGTCGGGATCTCCTCCAAGCTTCGGCCTTCTATCCCACGCCCTTTTGATGTTCTAAGCTCCCTCTTTCGAAAGAGGAGGCTACTGCCTGTTTTAAGTGAAAAAAGAAAACTACACGGCGTGTACTTTTCATTATTTAACTATTCCTCTGGCGGCTAATTTTCACCGCCACACTGTTCATCTTTCAACATGAGTACACGACGTGTGTTTCTGAGTACACGGTGTGTACCGTCGCTCCACTGGTGGCTACTCCCACCACCTTACTATTCACCTACCGACTGATTACACGGCGTGTAAATACTAGGTACACGGCGTGTAGTCAGTTTTTTACACCCTTCATCGTCGGTAGGCCTACACGCCCTGTGTACTCATCCCACACGTCCAAAGTACACGGCGTGTGGAAAATTACATGGCATGTACCCAAAAAATTTGGTATTTTTCCCATTTTCCTTATTTTCTCAAAAAAATTAAGGAAAGAGGTAAAGAAGAAACTCGTACCTCAAGAATAAGAATTGGGTTCTTACAGATCTGATACTTCACATCACTCTTTGTTTGAAGAGCAGGTGAGTCGTTCACTTTTTGTTTCCCCTTTTGCAGACTGGAGGAAAGCAAGTGCATCTCTTGGATTATAGGGTAATCAACAAAGTTTTGAATATCTTTCTTGAATTCCGGATGGTTATGGGAATCCTCTCTACACCCCTCCGAGTAAGAATCAACATCATTAGCCCATGTTTGAGGCTTCCCCTGGGTGTGAGGAGAGCTCCCCTACACTCGAACCTGAGAGAAACTCTCGAGAGACTGCATAACAAGGTCCTTACTAGAGGGTTTTGGGCTCCCAAGTTCTACACTAGTCTGAGAACCAGGACAACTACCATTAAAAGTAATCATGCCCAGTTCGTGCTTCATGGTTATGGCATATGAACCAATTTCATCTGGTCTAATCATATGCACTATTGGGGATGAATTCCCATGGAGATTATCCCTTCCAGCATGTTTTACATTATCCCCGATCTTGGATGCACCACCTCTCTTTCTACAGTCCTTTTCCAGGCGCCCTCACAGGACACATTTCATGCAAACAAACAATCTATGATATGTGTCCTTCAAGTGTCCCGCTGAACTACATTCCCCACAAAGACGAGGAAGCCTTCCATATTACACTATAAGTTTAATCTCATCTTCACATATTGAGATAACTACCAGATCGATACGAGTTGTGTTGAGATCAATCTCCGCCAAAATCCTTGAATGATTCCAAACTCGCACCATCTCTGTCTCTTTGTCAAGATGAATAAGAAAACCAATAGATGTTTCAGTGTCATGAGAAATTTTTGGGTTCCAGAGAATCCAATTGATCCCATATAGCCCAATCCAAACCTGTGAAAATGTATTCATGACATTAGCTACATTAAAATATAGCGACCACTCGGGGACCTCAAATAATCCTAGCTTCAGATATAGGGATCCAAGGCTCTGGATCATCTGTTTGAAAATCTCAGAAGAAAAGAGGAAGTGATAGAAACCACATCCTAATGAGACACAATTCCATTTGAAAAACCCCTAAATAAAAAAATCCTACTTACTAGGTCTTCATGGCGCCATGACTTTTCACCTTTGGGAAGAACGGGTCTCCCAACTATTCAATTCATGCACATTTCTAGTCTTTCGGAGACTGCACTGATTTTGCATCTACATTGATCGTCGAACCCTTTCTCACAATCGGCTCAATGCTTGAGTCTCGGTAAGATGCGAAAGGTTGAGAGCCCTCAGATGCTTTTTCTCGGTTCACATCCAAATCTCATTCCTCAAGAGCATCACCATTACAAGATCCATTAAATATAAGTTCAAATATCACATATTAACAATACATCATTTGTATTTATATAATTGTTTGAATTATTAATATATATATATATTGATATATCATATTTATATGAATTATTTACATGCATTTTTTAATTCATTTATATAAATAAAAATTAATTTTGGAATATAAATATGATAATTATATATATATATTAATAATATTTTTATTAAAAAATGTATAATGCTAAAAAAACCATTGATAAAGATGAACCTTTAATATAACTAATAATAAGATTAATTGACCAATGTCACAGTTGAGTGATACTCAAATCACAACTGGTACTAATTTGACTCTCATAGACATTGTGTTAGTTCATGGCGGCCTGGTTGAAGGGGAAGACTATTGAGGTTATTGCAGGCCTACGCATGACTGTGTGTATAGGGTTTTTTGGCCAGTTGATGGGAACAACAGAAAGAAACAAAGACCCCTAGCGATCAGCGGAGAAGGGGTATTCCTAGTGGCCATACAGATCCACTACTACAGATATGGCCTTTATAAGAGCACAAAAGGGGTAAACACTTCATCACAATTTTCAAGGCCAAAAAAGACTCGTAAGGCCTCCAAAACTGAGTTTTTAGTCGGGGTACCTCGATTTTTTAACATTCGATTGATTTTCAGCCTCGTTTAAGGGGTTTTTTTCTCTTTTTCAATGAGGACTAAATTTCTTCCTAGGGATTACATTCATATTGATATTATGGCTTTAAATTTTTATCGATTTTTAGAATGTACTATTATTTATAATCAAATATATACATATTTTTTATATATTCACACATAAAAATTTAATTTTATAAATAAATAATTAAACATATTTACATATAAAATATATTTCTCAACATATAAGTCTTATCTAAACAAAAACTAATATCAATTTTATTTAAAATATAAATATATGAATATTTATATATCTATATAATGTTTGTGGGTGTGTGTTAGTGTGTGTTTGTATTAACAAACTCGTATATATTATCAATATATTCTAACATATGCATATACATATTAATATATAATATATATAAATATATATAAATATGTATTTGGGCCTACGGGCCATGTAATGGGCTAAATGCCCACTGGGCTATCGGGCTATATAATGGGTCTCCCTCTACCCAGTTAAAGAGGTCTTTGCTTTTCTTAAATAATAAATGAGGCTTCAACCCCAACCTTTTAAAAAATATATATAAATATGTATAATTATACTTACAGATACAATAATATATATATATATACGTATGTTATATATATGTATTTATTTATTTAAATATAAACTCTCACAAAAAACATATTTTATAAATGTATTTAAAACTAATCTTATAAATATATATTAATATAACTATATATATATAAATATATATTAATATATGAATAAATATAAATAAATATATATATAAATAAATAGATATATCATTAAAGGGAGGGAAAAACAAAATGGTTGAGTGGTAAAGGAGAAGATGCGCAAGGGAGAGGTCACGAGTTTGAATCCAATCGGAGATAAGGGTGCGCGGGTGGGTGCAGGTGGGTCTAGAACTATTAAAGGGGTGCGCGGGCGGGAGGGGGGCGAGTGGGTGTATGGGTGGGTGTAGGGGGGTGGGGGTGTTGTTATAAGGGGTGGTCAAGTGTTGTTGAAAGGGCATTTGATTTATAAAAAAATCATTTAGCGCTGATAAAAGTGACTTTTAGCACAGTTAAAAGCCATACTTGTGGATGTGAGAGCTCATAAAGCTCAATTCAGCCCTCTGTGGCGTAGAGCTCGTTGTATCATTTGATTTGATACGTGACAGAGCTCAAATGGATATCTGGCTCAAAAGTTATGGATGTTTGAAGTTTCAGTTACGTTTTCAACTTATTTTAGATCTTTTATTATTTTTTTGATTTTTTATCTTCAAATTGTTATTAAATAACTATTACTCAGTAATAATTAACAAAATATTAATTGTTATTTTTTAATTATGTTATAATCCATTTTCACTAAATATATTATATATGTTATCTGTAAATGCCTATTTAGCCTTATATAAAACATTTTTAAAAAATATATATTATATTTATATTAATATATTATTTTTAATGAAATATATATATATATTTTTAAATATACCTTTTATCATCTTTAATAAAAAAATACTGATATTTATCGGGGGTGCTGAAAAAATACATTCTTTTAACAATTTTTATTTTTTTTTAAATACTGATGAAGTGTGGCCCTTTGTAAAGTTGTTTCGGTGGTAATGATCTGTGTGGGGGCGATGTGGCCTTCCATGGGCGCCCCGCCACGGCAGGGCATTATCACTTTCTGTTGCCTATAAAACTGCAGCTCCTTGGAATCACCTTAGTCGTAGCAAGAGAATACCTGGCATCGGTGGAGCAGCAAAATGCAGAGCTGGAAGGGCAAGGTCTGGTATGGAGGATGTTGTTCGGCTACATCGACTCCGCGATCTTGCAATTCTTCGTCCACCTCCGCATCGCCGATATCATGCACTCCCATGGACGACCCATCACCCCCACCAATATCACCTCTCGTTTACCCTCACACACCAACGTCTCATGTCTCGAGCGCTTCATGAGATTCCTGGCCGCCAAGGGGATCTTCATCACCCGTCCTCCATCGCACTCCGACGAAACGCTCTACGGGTTGGCTGTTGGGGAGAATCCTGAATCCGGGCCGAAAATTGCTTGACAAAAATGTAATGAGAAACCTGAATCGATATAAGTAGAATAAATAAATCAACATGCAGGATTTTTTAACGTGGAAAAACCCTCCCATGCGGAGGATTAAAAAACCACGGGGCAATTCCCAAAATATCCACTATGAATTAGAGGATACAAGAATCCAAGTAATGCCCAAACTTGAATTACAAATGAGAGAGCATAGAAAACCTGTGTGAAATCCACACCCCGATACGTCTCTATCATCTCTCTGATAATCATCTCGCTGACATCATGTATCAGAAGATCAATCTGTGACAAAACGTCACCCTTTTGTCGACGAAACGTCACTACCTCGGAGATCTTCACCCGAACACGCGTCAACCTCACACCAGCTTGCGACAGCCAAATGATCTCGCCATCATGATGTACCATCGATCTGCAATTAGGATAGGCCACCTGATCACCTCTATCAGGAAGAGTTTCATTACATGACCATGATCATCAATTCCGTAGTCGCTGCTCTGCACCCATCAAATGCTGACACGTCATCGCCGTCGTGCCACGCGGGCCACCGTAAACGCGGAAACCCCTTCCCGGATCTCCCTTGCCGGCTACATCTTGTTGGTACACCTTCATGTTTTCCACCACCCGCTTCCCCTTTTAAAGCCTTTGATGTTTCCTTTTTCAGAATGCAAATAAGATATGAAATATTATATCTTATATCTCCAAATCACCATGTATCTACCATGTTAATATTTAAACAATTATCTCATCTAAATAGTTAAGATATATCTCCCCATGAGATACACATGCAGCCTTATCCATGTGATATGATTAAATATATCTAATATTCAAAAACATATCTTATCTCAAATCCGGAAACACCAAGATGTGGGCTGAACCTCAACATTGGCTCCGGCGGAGTTTCTGCACCATGGAAGAGAGACCACCCTCGGCCCATTCGTGCTGCTCATGAGCAAACACGCCTTTGTCGACCCCTAGCACTGCATCACTCAATCCATCACCGAGGGCGGGGTGGCCTTCGAAATGATCCACGGGCTTCCATTCTGGGATTACACAATCCAAACCCCGGACATAAACTGGCTGTTCAATGAGGGGATGGCGTGCACGGCGGTGCTCATGACCAGGGCCGTCCTGTCGGGGCACGCCGACGGGTTCAAGAGCATCGGATCCCTGGTGGAAGTGGGTGGCGGGAGCGGGATGTCGGTGGCGTAGATCGCAAAGGCTCACCCGCACATCAAGGTCATCCATTTCGACCGCCCCAAGGTCATCGCGGTGGCGCCAGAGATTCCGGGGGTCATCAATTTGGAAACGCAGCCTCCCCTCAGTCACTCTTTACTATAAAACTACAGCTCCCTGGAATCGTCTTAGCCGTAGCAAGAGAAGACATGGCATCGGCGGAGCAGCAAAACGCAGAGCTGGAAGGGCAAGGTCTGGTATGGAGGATGTTGTTCGGGTACATCGATTCCGCGATCTTGCAATTTGTCGTCAACCTCCACATCGCTGATATCATGCACTCCCATGGACGACCTTTTTGGGAAAGATGGCAAGCGATGAACGCGCAAACAAAAAAAAACACAAACGCGCAGCAGATAAATCTTTCCCTCAAACAGCGGATGCGTAGCGACAAAAATAGGTGTAGAAAATAAAATTGACACCAGAATTTTTACGTGGAAAACCCAAAAGGGAAAAACCACGGGACCTAGTCCAGAAAGAGGGATCCAATAAAATAAATAAGTACACGGTAGAGACTCCCCAAAAATGAACGGGATCTCAAAAGTAATACTTAGAAAAATAGTGGATCAATGTTGGAGAATAGATGCAGTCTTGATGAAGCCTGAAATGAAGAAAACAGCCTATTAAAGAAACCCAAATAGATCTGACCGTGAAAGCAGAATATTGATGTCCGAACAAAAGTGCAGATGAAAAACACCGGGATCGGATCAAAAACCCACCGCAGATGAAAGCCGATCAAATTAGAGTAGTTCCACCGGTTGCAGATCTGAAAAACGCTCCTTGAAAACGCAACTGCACTACCTCCAACCACTACCGAGAGAAGAGCCGCAGACCTCATATAAATAGAAGATGAAATCTCATATATCTCCTAAAAGATATCTCATATATGATTAAAGATATTAAATATATCTCATCAAAGATATAAAATACATCTTCTCAAAGATATCATATATATCTTGTCAAAGATATCAGATATATATTGTCAAAGATATCAAAATATCTTTTTTTTAAAGATATCGGATATATAAAAAAAAATTATCGGGGCCAGATGAAGAGGCGCCCCAACAAACTCCCCCTCCAACTCAACTGGGGATCATTTCCAACCCTACAATCAGTCGGCAAGTCTCAAATTTTCCTCTGGGTAAACTCTTGGTCAACATGTCTGGCCCATTGTCATCAGTGTGGATCTTCTCAAGCTCTAACTGTCTCAAATCAAGGACATTGCGGATGCAATGATACCGAACATCGATATGTTTCGACCTGCCATGAAAAGTAGGATTCTTTCCCAAACAAATAGCACTCTGATGATCACAAAATAAAACATATCTGTCTTGATTAAAATTGAGCTCTCGAATAAAATTTTTCATCCACAACAATTCTTTGCACGCCTCTGTAGCTGCAATAAACTCTGACTCTGTGGTAGATAAAGCAACACATCTCTGCAACCTAGACTGCCAAGATACAGCTCCCCCTGCAAAAGTAATCAAATAGCTTGAAGTAGACTTCCTCGAATCGATATCTCCTGCCATATCTGAATCTGTAAAGCCACAAAGCATAGGTTCCCCTTTGCTAAAACACAATCTCAGATCAGAAGTACCACGAAGATAACGAAAAATGTACTTCACTACCCTCCAATGCTCTCTGCCTGGATTCGATAGAAAATGACTGACCACACCAACTGCATGAGCTATATTAGGTCTAGTACATACCATAGCATACATCAAACAGCCAACGGCAGATGAATAAGGTATGTGTTGCATCTCCTCTCTCTCTTCATCAGTAGAAGGTGACTGACCGGTGTTGAGCTTAAAATGTAAAGCAAGAGGAATACTAACCACTTTAGATCTATCCATAGAAAATCTTTGAAGAACCTTCTCAATGTATCTCTCCTGAGATAACCACAATTTCTTGGCCTTCCTGTCACGGGAGATCATCATGACAAGAATCAATCGCGCTGGCCCCAAGTCTTTCATCGCAAAAGACTGACAAAGATCCTTCTTCAAAATGTCAATTCTAGAAGCATCATGGACAAAAATGAGCATATCATCAACATAAAGCAGCAGTATAATAAAATCATCATCAGTAAATCTCTGAACAAACACACAATGATCAGAAGATGTCTTCCTGAAACCCTGATGAGAAATGACAGAATCAAACTTTTTATACCACTGTCTCGGAGCTTGCTTCAAACCATACAAACTCTTCTTCAATCTGCAGACATGATTCTCTTTACCTGTTTCAACAAAACCCTCTTGTTGCTCCATATAAATCTCCTCCTCTAAATCTCCATGGAGGAAAGTTGTCTTCACATCCATCTGCTCAATCTACAGATCCAAACTAGCAGCCAAACCAAGAACAACCCAAATAGAAGACATTTTGAAAACAGGTGAAAAAATCTCATCAAAATCAATACCTTTCTGCTGACGGAAGCCTTTAACAACTAACATTGCCTTGTATCTGGGAACAGAACTGGATTCTTCATTCTTAATCCGATAAATCCACCGATTTTGCAAAGCTCTCTTACATGTCGGTAACTTCACCAGCTCAAAAGTGTGGTTGTCGTGTAATGATGTCATCTCGTCATCCATTGTCACAACCCATCTGTCCTTCTGTTCACTTTCCATCGCCTCATCAAAAGATTCTGGTTCTCCCCCTTCAGCGAGGAGCACATACTCATCAGGTGAATACCGAGTAGAAATGGTACGATGCTGAGATGACCTCCAGAGTGGAACTGCGGGTTCATTGATAACCCCAAGAACCGGATCATCAGAAACAAAAGGTGCATCAGAAATATGAACTCCAACCTGTTCACCCTGAGCATCATTTTGCACATCAATGTGATCATCCGAATCAACAATATGAGGTAAATGTGAATCAGAACCTGGCTCAAGACTAACAAAACCATCAGAAGTTGGAGAAGTGGACTTTTCTCCCTTATCAATATCTGCAATAGTCTGGTCCTCTTTAAACATTGCATCTCGGCTTCTGACAAGTTTCTTCAAAGCAGGATCATAAAACCTGTACCCAAACTCATCGTGTCCATACCCAATAAAAATACATTGTTGTGACTTATCATCCAACTTGGATCTCTCATCTCTAGGCACATGAACAAAAGCCTTACAACCAAAAACTTTCAAGTGATCGTACCTGATCCTTTTTCCATACCAAAACTTATCGGGGGTGTCTGTCTGCAAAGAAACTGAAGGTGATAAATTGATAATATAAGCAGCAGTAAGTAAAGGCTCACCCCAAAAGTGTCCAGGCAACTTTGCTTCTGAAAGCAAACAACAAACTCTTTCCAACAAAGTCTTGTTCATCCGCTCAGCTACACCATTTAGCTGAGGTGTCTTGGGAGGTGTCTTCTGATGCCGAATACCTTCCTGCCTGCAATATTGTTCAAATGGACCACAATACTCTCTCTCATTGTCAGTGCGAATACATTTCAATTTCTTGCCTGATTCCCTCTCAACAGAAACATGAAATTGCTTAAAAACACTGAGCACCTAACTTTTGGCATTCAAAACATAAACCCAGATCTTTCGTGAGTAGTCATCAATAAATGTCACAAAATAAAGACCGCCACTAAAGGTCTTAGATCTCAAAGGACCACAAACGTCTGAATGTACTAATTCAAGTACCTGTGACTTCCTGTGTGGAGGATGACTGCTAAAACTCACTCTGCTCTATTTCCCAGCCATGCAATGATCACATGTGTCCAATTTGACACTCTTCAAATCTGGAAGAAGATTTCACTTGGACAAACAACCAAGCCCTTTCTCACTGATGTGACTGAGCCTCTTATGCCACAACTTGGAAGAACCACTGCACTCAACAACGCAAGCAGTATCACATGAAATAGATGCTCTAGTCCAGTACAAATCTGACTACTTCTTCCCTCGAGCCACAATCAAAGAGCCCTTGGAAAGCTTCCATTGGCAATCACCAAATGTGCTGATAAACCCTTCATCATCAAGAACGCTGGTAGAAATAAGATTCAAACGAACCTCGGGTGCATGTCGAACATTCTTCAAAATCAGCTTACTTCCAGTACTGGTCTCTAAACAAACAGTCCCGATACCTACGACATCAACATTATCATCATTACCCATCTTCAAAATCCCAAAATTACCTGGGTTGTAAGATGTAAAGAACTCCTTCTTTGATGTCACGTGAAAATAGGCACCACTGTCAACAACCCAGCAAGAATGATCAGAAGCAATATTAATGGAGTCATAAACAATAACAAGATCACCCCCTGTAGCGGCAGCGACAAGATCATCTCCATCGATATTCTTCTTTGGCTGATTTTCCTTCATTCTGTTTTCCCCTTTCAACTGATAACAAAACTTCTTAACATGCCCCTTCTTACCACAATGATGACATTCAAAATCTCTCTGCTTTGATCTAGATTTGCTTCTGCTTTTACTATTTCCTCGACTGCTCTGTCCCTGATTCTTTTCCTGACTTCTCCCCCTGTTCTCTGTGACTAAAAGTTCTGAAGATTTCTCTTGAGTATGTCTCCTGACTTCTTCATTCAAAATAGAAGACTTAACAAAACTGAATGTCACAGCACCATTAGGAGCAGAACCGGTTAGAGTAACACGTAAATTCTCCCAAGAATCAGGTAAAGTGTTAAGCAATAAAAGTGTCAAAACCTCATCTTCAAAATTAATACCCATGCCAGACAACTGATCAAAACATCCCTGATATTCACTTAAATAATCAGAAATAGACGTACCTTCTCTGTACCTCAAATTCATCATTTATTTGAGAAGAAACAATTTATTGTTTCCTGTCTTGGAAGCATAGGTAGTCTCAATCTTCTCCCACAATGTTTTGGCGTGAGAGATGTTGACAATGTGGTTCATCACGTTGTCTTCGACCCATTGGTGAATGAAGCCACAAACCATCTCATTCTCGAACACTCATTCTTCATCTGACATCCTTTCTGGCTTCTGGGTACTAAACACTGGAAGATGCATTCGCTTGACAAAAAGCAGATCCTTCATTTTAAGTCACCACATATGATAATTGGCACCATTCAATAAAATCATCCGACTGTAATTAGCTTCCATAATGAATATGAAATAAAAACCAAACCCTTTGATACCAGATGTTGGGAAAGATGACAAGCGATGAACGCGCAAACAACAAAAAACACGAATGCGCAGCGGAGAAATCTTTCCCTCAAACAGCGGATGCGTAGCGACAAAAACAGGTGCAGAAAATAAAATTGACACCAGGATTTTTACGTGGCAAACCCAAAAGGGAAAAACCACGGGACCTAGTCCAGAAAGAGGGATCCAATAAAATAGATAAGTACACGGTAGAGACTCCCCAAAAAATGAAAGGGATCTCAAAAGTAATACTTAGAAAAATAGTGGATCAAAGTCGGAGAATAGATGCAGTCTTGATGAAGCCTGAAATGAAGAAAACAGCCTGCTAAAGAAACCCAAATAGATCTGACCGTGAAAGCAGAAGACTGATGTCCGAACAAAAGTGCAGATAAAAAACACCAGGATCGGATCAAAAAACCACCGCAGATGAAAGCCGATCAAATCAGAGTAGTTCCACCGGTTGCAGATCTGAAAAACGCTCCTTGAAAACGCAACTGCACTGCCTCCAACCACTGCCGAGAGAAGAGCCGCATACCTCATATAAATAGAAGATGAAATCTCATATATCTCCTAAAAGATATCTCATATCTGATTAAAGATATTAAATATATCTCATCAAATATATAAAATATATCTTCTCAAAGATATCATATATATCTTGTCAAAAATATCAGATATATCTTATCAAAGATATCAAAATATATATATATTTTTTTTTAAGATATCAAATATATAAAAAAAATTTATCCTGGTCAGATGAGGAGACGCCCCAACAGACCCATCACCCCCACCGATCTCTCGCCTCAGTCAGACACGAAGGCCACCCATCCCAATGTCTCCGCTCTCGACCGCATCATGAGATTCCTCGCCTGCAAGGGGATCTTCACCGCCCATCCTCCATCGCACTCCGGCGAAACGCTCTACGGGTTGGCTCCCCCGGCGGAGTGGCTGCGCCACGGAAGGGACACCACCCTCGCCCCATTCGTGCAGCTGCTGACCAAACACGCATTGGTGGACCCCTGGCGCTGCATCACTCAATCCGTCACCGGCGGCGGGGTGGCCTTCGAAAACATCCACGGGGTCCCATTCTGGGACTACACGGTCCACACCCCGGACTTCAATCGGCTGTTCAACGAGGGGATTGCGTGCACGGCGGCGCTCATGACTAGGGCCGTCCTGTCGGGGTACGCCGATGGGTTCAAGAGCATCTTTCCCTGGTGGACGTTGGCGGCGGGAGCGGGATGGCCGCTGCGGAGATCGCAAAGGCTCACCCGCACCTCAAGGCCATCAATTTCGACCGCCCCAAGGTCATCGCGGTGGCGCCGGAGATTCCGGGGGTCACCCACGTCGCCGGTGACATGTTCCAGGAAATTCCAAGCGACGATGCGATCTTCATGAAGGTGATCATAATAACTCTCACCCATATAAATTAAAGATTTCCTTCTAATTAGTAGCTCCGTGTACTTGTATTGTAGTGGGTAATGCATGACTGGGGTGACGAAGACTGCGTGAAGATACTGAACAACTGTCGGAAAGCAATACCCAAGAAAAGAGGGAAGGTGATAATCGTGGACGCGGTGCTGTGGCCTGATGAGGGAGTGAAGTATGAGGCTGGAGTTTATCATGATCTGATTTTGGGTGGTAAGGAGCGGACGGAGGCGGAGTGGCAGCGGCTCTTGGCATCGGCGGGGTTTCCTCGCTACACAATCAAAGAGATTCCAGCATTGCTGTCCATCGTGAAAGGCTATCCAGAAGCTTGAGTGGGCATGTGGTGTAAAAACCCCCTAGTATTTTAATAATCCACGTTGTGTGTGCTGGCGTATCACATTAGCCTATCCTACTTTAATAATCTTTTGTGTGGTGACCTATCACATCAAATTATATAATGTTAAGCCCCTACAATTTTAATAACAAGTACCCTACCAGTGCATTTGCACGGCATGATAATGTAATTTCAATTTTTCATATTAATACTCAAATAAATATCATTTATACCAATTCAATGTATCTAAGTTATTGTGAGAGGAGGAAATTGAATGAAAATAGGGCATGTGTAGTTGTGAAAGATGTAAATGGAGTAAATGATAGTGGAATATGAACTATATTAGAGAGGAGGAAAAATATGTGTAAGAGGAGGCACTGGCCAGTGACGTGGAGGATGCATATACAAAAGGGAAGAGGGATTATGAATATAACATTTAATTCATGAATGGTTTACTGTTCAAAAATGCTAAAATTTAATTTTCTATGGAATACATTTCAAATAGAATGAAGATTTCATCAAGAAAACAAAATCATCTGACAGAAAATGATAGAAAATAATTTAAACTCTCTATTTCTAAGAAAAGTAACTTTTAAACCACTTATTAAGATTCAAAATTATATGGACTATACTACAACACAAGAAATTATTAGTAGAAGCATTCCATTTCACATAAAATCTTCAACTTATAACTTCTATTAAGATAAAACCACTACAATTCCCTTTTCGATTATCAAATGTGCAGTAGAACATTTCACCCAACGCCTCACTGTAAGGTTTTTTTTAATTGTCAAACCCACTACAATGAAGATTTATTCCCTCTGCTGTACCATTTTTTTACTTTCAAAAATAATACAAATAATCCATAAAAATGTGATACAAAGCACTAAATGATCACACAAAGGTAGTGTCATCTTGCTGGTAACATCAATATAGTCCAAGATTCCAATCAAACCCATGGATCTATAACTCGGCAATTACCTTGATTTTCTATTATGTCTTCATCAGCATTATTTCCAACCACGTTCTTAAAGGAATACTAAAATTTGAAAATTGAAATAGTGATAATTAGGTCTCAAATAGAGTTGATGATGTGTTCAATGAAGATCATAATGATGAAAATAAATTTAAATCTTTATACTGCAGGGATAATGACTTGTTAACAGATGAAAAATTCAGACTACAGGGATGATGAATTGTTTACAGATGAACAATTCAAAGGAAATATAAACGCATAAAAATATATGGTTCTTTTTCTAGGATGAATCCTCCCCCAAACAGTTAGTGATTCAAAGAGATCAAAACATATTAACATCCATGATAGAAGTTTTATTCAGATAATTGATGATGTAGGAGTCTCATTTAAAAAAGTACAAATATTGTAATTGATGCAGGTGTTAAAATAAAATTTTCAGAAACAATTATAGTAGATTCAAGTGATAAGATAATAGATGAAGGTGACACAATCTAGAGAAAGTGTTATAGTAGGTGCACGCGAGAATAGATGCAGGTGATAAAATTTAGAGAAATCGTAAAAAATAGATGAAGGTGATAATAACCAAAATGGTTAAAAAAGATACAGGTGGTATGAAAAAATTTATAGAAATTGTTAGACAAACTATGTACATGAACAAAGATAGAATTGCAAGATAAATCACATTGAAAGGTATTCAACGACTACAATTATAGAATTAGCTGTAATAATAGTAATTTATTTTATAAAATAGAAGTTAGAAACATTGAGAATACTAAAAACCAAATGGTCATTAAGTTATATTGAGACATGGAATGCTATATGTAGAGAATAAAATTCAAATTGATACATTGTTTAAAGAATGTAAAACCAAACATAAGACTGGTAAAATAATTTCCAGCTAGTATATAAGGCAATTGTGATACTTGAGTATCTGACATATTCAAGGTTGAAGTATCGAATAGTGTGCCACTGTTTGAGATCCCCATACAAAGTAACATGAACACCAACAACCTACATTACAAAACCAAATAGTGGACAGACTGTGATACAAGAAAAAAAAAGCAACGCATTAAAATATATTTATTTAATGGACTGAACACCTTGGTCTGGCATTTTGCTTCAACAGATGTTTCTGCAAGCTGAGCAGCACCTGTGTTTGATGTAACCCCTTAAAGATACCAAAAAAAGTATTAGAAATGTTTAAAATCGTGACTTGATATGCCAAATATACTCTATAAAACTCAATCCCACCTCCAATGATGACAAGACCATCCAGCTTTAAATCCTTGCACACGGCTAGTGAAGCATTTACTTGTTCAGTTGTCTTTATTTGACCTTTTGTCCGTCCCAGCAAATCATAACCACCTTCAAGGGCATGTCGTGACAGTGTATGATTTTCCAAGTCAAATGTGAGAATTAGGAATCTGAATGATTTTTTTTGAAAAATACCTTGTTTCACATTACATTACATTTTCATCAATTATCCAGAAGTGCCCATTTAAAATACCATATTTGACATTACATTTTCATCAACTCAAATATAAAACCCTTTTTCCTGAAAAATGTTTGTAATACATACAGTAACGTTAAAACAGGGACTACCTGCTTCATTGAAGTCATCAATCTTGATAGATAGTATGGTATCAAATATTTTTTTGATCCCCCAATGCATTCTCAGTTGAAATGAATAAACTTCATCTTATCCATCACTGCAAAGAAAAATAGAAGAGGCAAGTAAATACCGATTTAGGTCATATAATTAAGAACATAAAAATAAAATTAACAATGTAAGGTATTTTTAGAAATGTTGGCTTTATGTTATGTTTAAAAACCCATGGAAAACTGCTTAACCTTTGAGCATGAATTGTATGAAACATTGGTGCAGGATTCATGACCTTATACTATAAAAATTGTCTAGTATGAGCTATATGGATATAAACATGAGAAGCATTTTAATTGAAACAAAAATCCTATAAATTTTGGAGAAACAATATAAAAGCAACAATCAAAACAGAATCGGATAAGCATCACATATAAAAACCTATTACAGAGAGTATAAAAACAATCACTGCAGTGATATACAACAGTGACACACATTACATTAGCTGCTTAAACTAAGACATGACTTATACTCCACATTATGTTCACTACTTAACATAACAGTAGAAATAGAACATATTAACAATGAACAATATAACCGTGAATTTTATTCTGTATGCATGATAATATAATATAAAAGATTAATGCAAGCTCAGTACATGATAATTCAATATGAACTTCAACATAAACTACAATATGAAGTTATATTGAAACAACTATAAAACAGAAATGTAAACTGTAATTTCAGTACATCATGAACTAATATAAAGTGAAATATAAAATCCAATATAAATGGAAGTATAATGTAATATAGAATGCAGTTCTAGTATAAAGTGCAATATAAAGTGCAATATAAAATCCTTATTTGTATTATTTTTCCCATGAAAAGTAAAATAATACGATGACATTGATATTATTGTTATCATAGCAGAGAAGCTAAACATTGGAATGCAGTTGTTCGAAAATTGAAATTCATGGAAATAAAGTCTTACGTTGAATGTGATATTCATCACATCAATGGGTGAAGTTACAGTTCCAGATAATATTCTAGAAAAGGCTCCAGACATCGCATCATCAAACAGGATCCATGTGAACCAATTTCCTAATGAACAAATGAATCAAAAAAATCATGTATGCAATTTTACACAAAACAATAGTGAAGAGAGGCTGAGGCTACCCAATTCTTCTGGGAGAAGCTCAACAACAATTCAAGGCAGTCTCTTTTGAAAAAGAAATCGAACTGATTATCAAATAATCACGAAGGATGGTGACAAAATAAGCCAAAGTTCTGTAAATGATTTTATTTCATATGCAACCAGAGTTTCATATCACCAAAGCTACCTTTTATGATGACGAAGGTGTTGCTGACGAATCCTGATGTAGAGCTTCTCGACCCCAGATTGAGAGTCGCTGACAACCAAACTTTGGAAATAACCCAGACTCGATGCCAACAATATTGTTTGGAAGAATATTGAAATCCACTGTGATTTATGGTCACCACTATTTAATCATAGGAGGCGTAGGATCTGGATGTGATGGATCCGACAATGGAGGACGCAGAGCAGGCTGATGCAGAGAAGGCAATGGAGTTGGAGTAGGCTGACACAGAGAACGTGAAGGAGGAGGCCGAGAAGCCGAATGCAAACATGGTAGTTGAGGAGGTAGAGGTACCCAAACATGGAGGCCAGAATGATGGAGTGGAGTTAAATGTCGAGGTGTAACTCTATAAGAAACGAGGGGTTTTCCAGGCCGGGGATGGTAAGCGCGATGAGGGTGTCGAGGCCGGCGAAGGTATGCGGGATGAGACGAACAGATTCGAGGAGTGATGAAACCCTATTTGCGGCTGAAGAAGCAGGGTTAAATGGTGATTAGCCACTAAATGAGGCTAATATTCATTATTAATATATAAAATATTCATGTTCTTTATTATTCATAAACACCATTTTAGTGCATTTTACACTTTGAACATCATTTCACATTATGATTGTAATACCTTCTTAAAATGCACTATTATGTGATACATTTTTGAACATCATTTGAAGTACCCAATTATTCATCTGATTATACTTATTTTAATTTGATATTTTTTGAGATTGATCTACACTTCAATATGAACATTTTTGATTCATGGATCAATGGAGAATTCATGGAAGAAGATGGGGATATTTTGTGATGAAAGGAAACAATTATGGAGAAGCCAGATTGGACACCAGCCCACTGATGAGACTGTGGGGCCCACAATACAGGCCCAATGAAGCCCAAAATTCCTGGGATTCTAGAGTAAATATATAGGAACAAATCATTCTCCATGATTCAATGCTAATTCGGCTTCCATTGTGGTCATTTAGGCGGCCCACGTTAGAGATAAAATTCTGGGCCAGATTATGCGGCCAAAAAAAACAGACCACTAATATGTTCATATCTTGGAATCCAAAACTCCAAATGGGCCCCAAGTTTACAGGAGGTTATAAGACATCCGGATCTCCATTTTCTTCTTATATGTCCCACTCTGATTCGGCCATCTAGAAGGTCTTCCAAGCGCGTATGGTCGGTGAAGGAAAGCTAGCTGCCACCTCGGGTCAAGGGTGGAAAAATCAATTCTTCCTTACTTTCCACCCACCTATGGCCTACCACAATTAATTGAGGAGACTTGGAATGTTGGAGGCTCGAACCAAGGGCTCAAAAATTCCTATTTAAGGCAGTTGTGTTGGAGGATTGAAGGATCTTTGGTGCTTTCTTCAATTGTAATGTTATGCTGCAATTTTATTGTCTCAAATTTGACTTTCACATGTAAGTTGTTCAATTCACTTTAGTTTCTTAATAAAAGTTCTTCTTATCCTCTTATTCTATTTTTATACATCTCACTTTGATACCGTTTCTTCAAGGTGTGAATTTATTCACACCAAATCTTGTGAAATTATTCACACAACGGTGGAGTGATCATTTTATTTTTGTTGTTTTCTTTACTTCTCAATTTCTTCCCTCATGAGTCTACTTTCCGCTTCCATTGAAACCATGGGATCAATGGAGGGATAACCCACTTATGGGTTGATCCAAGGGAGTATCAAGGTGCTATATTGGATGTTATTTATCACCTCATTAATGTATGATCACTTCTTTAATTGAGATTTTTATTTGATGATTTTTAAACTTCATCGTCCTTGTTGAATTTAAGGCCACACACTTCAAGTGCTAATACAAACCTTTACCTTGAAGTGCTCAAAACTTTTATCCTTAAAGTGAATAGGTGATTAGTATTAAAGGGTGTAGGAATTAAACCAGTAAGTGATGATGTTGTTTTATCTCCTTAAATGAACCCATCTCAAATATAAGAAATTGAAATCATTGAAAAGGAAATACGTCCAATCCACCCCGAGCGATAACCTAGGATCAACTCATTATTTTAAATTAAATTCACTTAAGTATCTTAGAGTTCCTTTAAACCCATCCAAAATCAACCCAAGTTGGCCACTTCATAGACAAAAACAGTCCATAGAATGTACGTATCTATAGGTTACTTCTTAGGTCTCTGAGGATTCGACAACCCAAGCTAAACTACAAGGACCATCTTACCTTCTTCTCTTGGGTAAATTTGAGTGAGATTCAAATTTTGGTGCCGTTTCAGGGGACCCAAGTAAGTTATCTAAACACCCATTCTATTCTCCCCCATTTCTTCTTTTCTCATCCAAATTCTTTTATCTTGTCCCTTTCTCGTTTTTTTTTCTTTTGGCGCATGTCTGCCTACACCCACGATCAATCAAACCGTCTAGTTAGGGTGGATAGTCCTGGGGTTGGGGAGTCAAGTACACCAAGGTAACTCTTTCAATTATATCCTAATCTTACAAACACCCCCGAGTCAAAAATTGAGCCCATTTCAATGGAAGGTATTCAAAGAAACCAACTCATAAACCCGGGTGGGAACCAAAATGGAAACCCAAATGAGGTAGCCCCAAACTTAGGGAATGCAATTGATCAAACCATGAATGACTACCTCACACCTTCCTAGACCAATTACCCCTCATGCATTAGACACAATTTTCTAGGATATTCCAACTACATCTTTAAACCCCATGTCCTAAACCACCTTCCCACATTCCATGGAATGGAGTCCGAGATGCCATACCTGCACATTAAGGAGTTCAATGACATTGTAGAAACCATGTGTCCCCCACATCAACTAGAATCAGCTAAGATGAGGATATTTACTTTTTCATTAAAGTATCGAGATAAAAATTGGATAAACAATTTGAGACCATCATCCATAAATTCTTGGGACCAACTATAAAGAGAATTCTACAAAAAATACTTTCCCCACCACAAAACAATTTCACTTAAAAAGAGTATCCAAAACTTTTTTGAAAAAGAGGGAGAGTCATTCTATGAAACATGGGAGAGGTTAAAAGATACTCTAAACATGGTTCTACACCATGGTTTCTCTATTCCTGAACAAGTGAGAATTTTCTATGAAGGGTTGGGTCCGGGGAACAAACAATTCATTGACATGATGTGTAATGGAACCTTTAAAAACAAAGCCCCAAATGATGCTTACGAGTATCTAGAAAACCTTTCTAAACAAAAAAACATGGGGAACTTCACCTTATTCTAAAAATCCATAAAGAAATACTGGAATTCATACACTTAGAGAAGAGGAAAGCATTAGGGCTAAACTAGCATCACTCTCTAGGAAGGTTGAAGAGATAGACCTTAGGAAAGTCCATGAAATCCAAACTATTGACCCTGTTTGCACAATTTGTGACAAACATGACCATAAGACAGAAAAATGACCAACCATTCCATCCATCAAGGATGTTCTTTTAGGAGGACCCCCAGTGGAAGTAAATACTTTGAACTTTAAAAAGCCTCAATACCAAAACACCTTCAACCCAAGGTATAACGACCACCCAGGCTTCCACTGGAAGGATAACCAAAAACCTAGCAAACCACAGGGACAAAATCCTTACCCCCATTAGAACTACCAAACCCATAACTAGTTCCAAACCCAACCTATCCAATACCAATAGCCACCGGTCCATTTTCAACAAACCATCCCACCTCCAAAATATCCCCCCGAGATAAACCAATCATCTCAAGCACCAACCTAAACTGTTCCACAAAGCCTACTAGAAAAACTATGCAAACAAATGGAGAGGATGAACTCGGAGGTATCTTCCCTAAAACAAGAACTTCAAACCATCAAAATTGGAAAGGCACCCATGCCTACTCAGGTGGTGCCATCCTCAACTTCAAGGGGAGAGTCAGGTTGTGCTCAAACAACTCATGAACAACTAAAGGGTGTGACTATTTTAAGAAGTGTGAAATCAATTGAGAACCCTAAACAACTAATTTAGAACCCACCTGAAGATTCAAACTTGGATGAAAATTCAAATGAACCACAAGATCAAACTGAGGAAACTGATAACATTGTCAAGGAAACAACTCTTCAACAAACAACCCCACAACCTACACCATTTCCTCAACGCGTGAGGGGGAAAACCAAGCCTGAACTGAGTGAAACATTGAGAGAAATCTTCTCACAAGTCAAGTTGAACATTCCCCTTCTCGATGCCATCCAAACCATACCTTCCTACTCAAACAACCTTAAGGACTTGTGCACTTTTAAAAGAAAATTTTCACATAAAAACCAAGTCCTTTTGGCTGCTAATGTGAGTACCACCATTCAAGGGACCATTCCTCCTAAGTTGAAGGACCCAGGTTTCCCTTACATCAATGTTGAACTAGGAGAGAGAAAAGTTGTCAAGGCCTTGTGTGACCTAGGTTCTAGTTTCAATCTCATCCCATATGTTGTGTACTACCAGTTAGGCCTAGAAGAGCTCCAACCCACATCTGTCACACTTCAACTTGCTGATCGTAGCATTAGGGTTCCAAAGGGGATTTTAAAGGACGTTTTGGTAAATGTTGAAAACTTCATCTACCATGATGACTTAATTGTCATTGACAACCATCCAAACTTAGGAAATAAAGAACAAATCCCAATCATCCTTGGTCGTCCCTTCCTTGCAACAATCAACTCTGTTATCCGAGTCCAAAATGGGAACATGACCATCAACTTTGGGAACATGAGTCTAGACTTGAACATCTATAATGAAAGCTCAAAAATAGGGGATGATGAGGAAATTCATGAAGTAAACATGATAGGAAGCATTGATAATGAATCCATAGAACATAAAGGAATATTTGATGAATGTTTAAGTCAGGATGATATTTATTTCCTTTTTTCACATGAAGGAAGTTTATCTCCTTAGCTTGAATCATTTTCAAATTGCTCTTATGATGAAGTCTTAGGTCCAAAAATCAATGAAACCTTTCAAGAAACCACTTTCATGGAGACCACTCCAACTTCCTTACCTAAATCTGATCAAGACAATCTTGTAACTGAAACTTATACATGTGGAGAATCAATCCTATCTAAAACTTTAAAAAATAAAATTGATCTTGATCTAATGTCCCAATCTTCTGCTGAAATTCTGAATCAACCTGATATTGAATTGAAGGAAATTCTTGATACACTCAAGTATGCTTTCCTAGGGGACAATCAAACACATCCTATTGTCATTTCTTCTTCTCTTGAAGCCAATCATGAAAGGATGCTTCTAGATGTACTTAGGAAGCATAAGAAAGCCATTGGTTAGACCCTTTCTGATATTCCTTGGATTAGCCCACTTATCGGGACTCATAGGATTGTTCTGGAATCTGATTCAAAGCCATGTCGCCAACCTCAATGGTGACTCAATCCTAATATCATGGAGGTAGTAAGGAAAGAACTTCCAAAATTGTTAAAAGCTGGTATCATATATCCCATAGCTGAGAGTGAATGGGTGAGCCCAATCCAAGTGGTTCCAAAAAAGGCTGGAATCACAGTGATAACCAATGAGGATGGAGAGATTCTTCCAACAAGGATGAGTAGTGGATGGAGGGTATGCATTGATTATAGGAAATTAAACTCATTCACCAAGAAGAACCATTTCCCCTTACCATTCATTGACCAAGTCCTTGAGAGAGTGGCAGGTCATGCGTTCTACTATTTCTTAGATATGTACTCAGGGTATAATCAAATTGAGGTCTCCCTAGAGGATCAAGGGAAGACTACATTCGCATGTCTATTCGGAACCTTTGATTTCAAATGCATGCCCTTCGGGTTATGCAATGCCCCTGGAACCTTCCAACGGTGCATGATGGGAATATTCTCAAACATGGTAGGGGATTTTATAGAGGTCTTCATGGATGACTTCTCTGTGTTTGGGGATACATTTGAGGGATGTATGAGGAATGTAGAGAGAGTCTTGTCAAGATGTGAAGAAAAGAATCTAGTCTTAAACTGGAAAAAATTCCATTTCATGGTTAAAGAGGGACTAGTTTTAGGCCATCTGGTCTCAGGTAGGGGGATTGAAGTTGATAAAGGCAAGGTTGACATCAATCGTCACCTTCCATCACCCAAAAATATCAAGGAAGTGAGATCTTTCTTAGGACATGCTAGTTTCTATAGAAGATTCATCAAGGACTTTAGTTCAATCTCTCGTCCCCTTTGTGCTTTCCTAGTAAAGGATGCTCCATTTGTTTGGATAGAAAGCTGTGAGGGTTTATTCTCAACCCTCAAATACTCTCTCACCTCTCCCCCCATCATGAAATCTCCAAATTGGAACCTTCCTTTCGAACTTATGTGTGATGACACTGACTTTGCTGTAGGAGTTGTGTTAGGACAACGTTGTGATAAAACTCCTTATGTCACTGCTTATGCAAGAAAATCCTTAAATGATGCCCAAATCAACTACACCACTGCTGAAAAGGAGTTACTTACTATTGTGTTTGATTTAGGGAAGTTTAGGTCCTACCTATTAGGATCCCTCATCACTGTGTTCACTGACCATTCTGCACTAAAATACCTCTTCCAAAAACAAGATGCTAAGGCTAGACTGATTAGGTGGGTCATTCTCTTACAAGAATTTTACCTCACAATCAAGGATAAAAAGGGCGTTGAAAATGTTGTAGCTGATCACCTATCTAGGATGGAATTCAAAGACAACTCAAATCACCTTTCTGTGTCTGATTCATTTCCTGATGAACACCTATACTCTGTGAGTGACTGCCCATGGTATGCCGACATAGTCAATTTCTTAGATACTGGAGTCATTCCAAAATTCTTAGGGACTCAAGCTCGAAGGAAATTTCTTTCTGATGTTAGACACTATGTGTTTGATGGTCCATACCTCTATAAGTTCTGCCTTGACCAAGTCATTAGGAGGTGTGTTCCAGAATCTGAACAAGAGTCCATCCTTAAATTTTGTCATAGTGAGGCATGTGGAGGTCACTTTTCCTTTAAGAAAACATCTGCTAAGATTCTTCAATGTGGTCTCTTCTGGACCACCCTCTCAAGGGACTCCTACACATTTTGTCAAAGTTGTCATAGGTGTCAACAAGTAGGGTCCATCACAAAAAGGAATCAAATGCCTCTCACTCCCATCTTAATGGTTGAAATATTTGACTGTTGGGGAATTTATTTCATGCGTCCCTTCCCAAAATTTAGGGGATACCTCTACATACTCTTAGATGTTGATTATTTTTGAACCCTCTGGAGAATTAGTTGAACTCATATTTTGATAATCCCAATTATGCTCAATTATAGTTTGATAATCCCTATATAGAATAATGATTAATTACTTATTTCAGTATTTCTGTACACCATGCACATATTCATATATTATAATATTTACATTATCTTCAGAGAATTAGGTTACTAGAAGAATATATATTCTAACTTAACCATTTCTTCCAAAATAATGCTTAAACAGACAAGTGGTCACTGTTACAGAACAAAGCTACCGATTTGTAAAGTCCACTATTATGTATAAGGTCACCGATAAAAACAAGTATACCATTACGTGAAGCCTACTGATACAGAAAAGTCCACTGGTATAACAAGTCCACCGGTATGACAAGTCACCATTATGCAAGCCCACCATTACAGAAAAGTTACTGAAGTCTACCGATACACCAAGGAAGCTACCTGTACATGAAGGCTACCTTTACACGAAAGGTCACCGGTACATTAAATCTACCGCTACCGCTCAAGTCTACTAACAGACATGAAGTCTACCGATAGAGAGGTTACCAATACAAGAGGTTACCGATACAAGAGGTTACCGATACAAAGACCTATCGTGAGACAAGGCTACCGATATCCAAAGCTACCATTCCAGAGAATCCAACGCTACCTTAATTTATTTATCTTTGTTTAATCTAACCAACAGTCATATTAGGTATATTTTAATGCTCTGTAACTTATTTAATGAAGGTTGTTGGATGTCAGGGAATCGTACCTCGTACCTGCAAAAAGAAATCATTTCTTTTGTCGGAGCTCGTGCCATAAATATTAGAAGTCCCTGTTGCTGCAATAGAGACAAGAAAAATACAGAATTGATCGACAAGTTACATACACAAGAAGAGCTCATACAGATATACATGCACGACTAAGAATACACAGAAGCTCATACACCCTCACGCCTACTCAAGAAGAGCTCCGTACATTCACGAGGATTTTGAAAAACCTCATCGACTACATTTCCACTGTCTCTGAACCTGGATGTCAAGCAGACGACACTCCATTTTCTAGAAAAAAACCAGAAGAGGACTCAGAACCATTTATGATCAATCCAAAGGAGTCCAAATCTATACTGCAATCACTAGATCCATTCTAAACTCTATATCTTTCTCAGTGATTTGTTATTTACATTATGAGCAGTGTGTGTCATCAGTTTTAATTTACACACACTGTCTCCTGAACCTTAACTGTAGGATCTGTAATTCCTCATTCAAACTCCTTACATCTTCTATTTCCCACTGTGGATAGTGGTATAGGTCGTGTGTGACATGGACAGCTGTATTTGCTGTTGTTTTTGTTTCCCATATAGAACTGTGGTAGAGGTCTTTGACCTGGACAGTTGTAAACTGTTGTGAACCCTGATCCAGGGTGTGGATAAAATTTATATAAATTGTTGATAGTACTTTGTCTAAGCTTAAGACTAAACCTCTTGGTTATATCTGATGTTCCTTGTTTAGTTTTATCTAAAACCTTTTTATTCCACTGCTAAATGCTTTAAAATTTAAACTGTTTTTCAAGGTTACTCTGATAATTGAATTAACAAGTGTTTTCATTATTTGTAAATAATTAGGTTAGTTTCAAAAGCTAATATGATCTTCTGATTAGATTAACTGGGAATTAATTAATCCCTTGAGAACCTAACTGAACGTTTTCTTTAGTTCAAATTCACTACAATTCAATTAGTATGTTAAATTGGGGGATTTTAGTAAAGGATTTTAAACAGAAATTTTAATTGGAACTCAATTCGCCCCCTTGAGTGTCCACTCTGACCAACATTTGGTATTAGAGGTTTAAAATATTTTCTGAAGTACTCTGTTTTTCAACTGTGATTGTAGTTGTATTTTAAAGTTCTTAAAATTTCTGTTATTTCTAAATTTTTATCTCTTTAAAAGATTTTTTTTTGTTTTAACCTAGTTATCATGGATAACAGACTTGAAGGTGTTTCTACTAATAGACCGCCATTTTTCAATGGAAACAACTATGCTTAGAGGAAGATTAAGATGAAAATTCATTTAGAAAGCATGGGTTTTGATATTTGGACTGCCATAAAATCAGAATACAAAATTCCCACTACTGTTAGATCGACTTGGAATGAAGCTACTAAGATAGCTTACAATAATAATTTCAAAGCTATGAATGCTTTGTATTGTGGTTTAGGAGATGAGGAATTTAATAGAATATATTCTTGTAAGACTACATATGAAATTTGGGATACATTAAGTGTTTCTCATGAAGGAACAAATAATGTTAAGGAAATGAGATTGAACACCTATACTATTAAATATTATAATTTTAAGATGAAGCCTAATGAACCCATTTCTGATATGTATCTCATGTTTAACAAAATTTTCAATACAATGATCTCACTGGGAAAGGATATTCCATCAAAGGAGGATATCATGAGAATTTTGAAATGCCTACCTGAAAGATGGAGGGGCACTTCTGTTTTAATCAGAGAATCTTCTGATATTGGTGAACTACCAGTCAAGGAACTTATTGGAAAGTTGATGATGTATGAAGAAGAACTTAAGGTAAACAAAGAAGAAGAATAAGAACCAAAAAGGAAGTCAGTTGCCTTGAAGACATCTACTTCAAAGAATAAGGATAAGGAGAAACTTCAAGTTGTACGTGATAGCTCAAGCTGTGAAGAAAGTGAAAGTGCATATGACAGTGATGCAGAAATGGATCACATATCCAGAAGATTTAAAAAGTTTTATAGGAAGAATAAGTTTTTCAGAAAATCAAATTACAAAGGTAAGTATGACAACAAGGGACACTGGAAAAAGGACTGGAAGAAATATTACAAATCTGATGAAGTTGTCTGCTATGAATGCAAAAGAAAAGGACATATAAAAGCAGACTGTCCAAAGCTGAAATACAAGAATAAATATGATTATAAGGATAATAATTATAAGAAAGACATGAAGTCTACGTGGAGTACTTCTGAGGATAGCTCCAGTGAATCTGAAGCTTCTGAGACTAAAAAAAGAAATAAGGCAAACATGTGTTTTATGAGAAACAATTCTGAGAGAACCTACTTAAAGATCTCCTATAGAAATACTTGGTACTTGGACATTGGATGTTCAAGACATATGTCAGGATACTTCTCATGTTTTAAAAGCTTAGTCAGAGTTGATGGAGGTTTTGTCACCTTTGGTGATAATTCTAAAGGGAAAATCATCGGCTTAGGCCAGATTGGTAACACTGACTCAGTATTAATTTCTAAAGTTATATTTGTTGATGGACTTAAGTATAATTTACTAATTATTTCTCAGTTATGTGATGGTGTTTTTAATGTTAAATTTGAAAATGATTCTTGCAATGTTTTTAATTCTAAAAATGCTTTAGTATTTTCTGCCTTGCGAAATGAAAATGTTTATGCTGTTGATTTAAATTCTTTAGCTATGCAAAATATTACTTGTTTAAATGATTTTCATAAAGATTGTTGGCTTTGGAATAGAAGATTAGGACACTTCAATGTACATTCACTTAGAAAACTCACTAGGAAGAACTTAGTTAGAGACCTACCAAAACTTGAATTCCCAGCAGATAAAGTTTGTAATCCCTGTCAAAAGGGAAAGCAACATAAAGTTTATTTTAAATCAAAGAAAGAAGTGTCAGCTTCTCAACCTCTCGAGTTGGTTCACATGGATTTGTTTGGACCTTCTAGAGTTTCTAGTTTAAATGGGAAGCAATATGTATATGTTCTAGTAGATGACTATTCTAAGTATACTTGGGTATATTTTCTAGCTCACAAAAGTGACGCTTGTTCTTACTTTGTTAAATATTCCAAGTCTGTAGAGAACCTTAGTGGTCTTAAGATTAAAACCTTGACAAGTGATCATGGTTGTGAGTTTAAAAATCATGAGTTTGAATCCTACTGCTCACACAATGGCTATAGTCACAATTTCTCTGCCCCTAGGACACCTCAGCAAAATGGTGTAGTAGAAAGGAGGAATAAAATCCTTCATGAAATTGCTAGAACCATGATCAATGAGTATGACATACCTATTTTTTTTGGGTTGAAGCTATCAATACACCTTTTTATATTATCAATAGAGTCTTGATCAGACCTGTTCTTAAGAATACCCCTTATGAGTTATGGAACCATAGGAAACCTAAGGTTAACTACTTCAGAGTTTTTGGTTGCAAAGTCTTTATTCTTAATACCATAGATAATCTTGACAGGTTTTCATCCAAGAGTGATGAAGTAATTTTCCTAGGTTATTCTATTTCTAGTAAAGCCTATAGAGTTTTCAATAAGAAAACCAAATATGTGGATGGATATATATTCACATCAAATTTGAGGAAACTGATCCACATGAACCTAAGAACTCTCTTGAAAATCTTGAAGATGATCTCTCTGTTTTGAACCTTAATGATAAATACAGTGGACCTATAGTTAAAACATCTAGTTCTGGAAATTTTCCAAAACATACTTCTGTTGATTCCCAACCTGTTGATGAACCTGAAATATTTAGCCCTACCTTTTCGAAACCAACTAGGACTCTAAAGAACCATCCTTTAGATGCTGTTGTAGGTAATCTAGATAGAGGAACACAGACTAGAGCTTCTCTAAGAAATCAGGTTGAACATCAAGCCTTTCTTTCACAGTTAGAACCTAAAAATATAAATGATGCTATAAATAATGAATTTTGGGAAATGGCTATGCAATAAGAACTAAATCAATTTGAAATAAATAAAGTCTGGGAATTAGTAGAAAGACCTAAATACACTTTAACCATACGCACAAAGTGGGTGTTTAGAAACAAAGTTGATTAATCTGGATACATCATTAGAAACAAATCTAAAATAGTTGCACAAGGTTACAATCAAGAAGAAGGAATTGACTATGAGGAAACCTTTGCACCTATAGCTAGATTAGAGGCAATTAGGATCTTACTTGCCTTTGCATCACATCTGAATTTCAAGTTATATCAAATGGATGTGAAAAGTGCTTTTCTAAATGGTTTTATTGTTGAAGATGTTTTTGTAAAACAACCACCTAGTTTCTCAAATCCTAACTTTAAAAATCATGTTTTTAAACTTTCTAAAGATTTATATGGTTTAAAAAAAGCTCCAAGATCTTGGTATGAAAGACTTACAAATTTTCTTATTTCAAAAGGATTTACAAAAGGAATTGTTGATCCCACACTTTTTATAAAAATAATTTCAAAAGATTTTTTAATATTACAGATATATGTTGATGATATTATTTTTGGATCTTCTAAAAATTCTCTATGTACTGAATTTTCAAAGGTTATGCAAAATGAGTTTGAAATGAGCTTAATGGGAGAGCTTAAGTACTTTCTTGGATTTAAAATCTTTCAAACTAAATATGGTATTATTTTAAATCAAAGTAAATATACTAAGGATCTATTAAAATGTTTTGGTTTGGATAGAATTAAGGGGAGTTATACACCAATGAGTACCACCTGTAAATTAGATATTGATGAAACTTGGAAACCAGTAGATCAAACTAATTATAGAGGTATGATTGGGAGTTTACTTTATCTTACTGCTAGTCGACCTGATATTATGTTTATTGTATGTATGTGTGCTATATTTCAATATAACCCTAAAGAGTCACACTTACTTTCTATTAAAATGATTTTCAAATATCTTAAATATATTGCTAATTTGGGACTGTTTTACCCAAAAGGACAATCATTTGATTTAATAAGTTATTCGGATGATAACTTTGCTGGATGGAAGTTAGATAGAAAGAGCACATCTGGAACATGTCATTTACTTGGAAAGTCCCTAGTATCATGGTGTAGTAAGAAACAGAACTCAGTTGCATTATCTACTGCTGAAGCAGAGTATATAGCTGCTGGTAGTTGTTGTGCACAGATTTTGTGGATGAAACACACTTTATTGGACTATGGATTTGATTTTAAACATGTCTCAATTAACTGTGATAACACTAGTGCGATCAACATCTCAAAGAACCCTATGTCTCACTCTAGAACCAAACACATTGATGTTAGACACCACTTTCTAAGAGATCATTATCAAAGAGGTGATATAACTCTTGAATTTATAGGCAATGAACTCCAATTAGCTGATATTTTCACTAAGCCATTAAGTTCAGAAAGATCAAGTTTCATTAGACACGAATTAGGAATTATAACTTACTCTTAAAACTGTTAGGATAAACCTCACCATTGGATAAACCTTACAGTTTTATATACCTCACCGTTAGGATAAACCTCACCGTTGGATAAACCTCACTGTTGGATAAACCTCACCGTTAGGTTAAACCTCACCGTTAGGATAAACCTCACCGTTAGGATAAACCTCACCGTTAGGATAAACCTCACCGTTAGGATAAACCTCACCGTTAGGATAAACCTCAATGTTAGATAAACCTAACTGTTAGGATAGACCTCACCATTTAAGGACACCTCACCGGTACATCTCTCACACAGTTTTAAAATTTTCGTATTAAGGCTGAGACTTCGAACCGTTTTTAATATGAAATTTATTTTATATATGAATCCTAAATGATATTAAACCAAACTCTAGACATCACTCAATCACCACGAACCCTTCTTTTCGAATCCCTCCTACCTAAACCTCTCAAGCTCGCAAAACCCTAAGCCTCAGAATCTGAAATGGCCTGTGCGAAGCGACCCTCAGTGGATGAAGGGAGTGATGTGCTGCAAGATAAGAAGCAGAAAGTAACCAATGCTGGTGCTAGTGGAAGTAGTAGAGGTTTTGTTTGAAGGAATCCTGTGAATCCACATTTATCGAAGTGAGAAATTATAGTGGAAAAGGAGTTATGTGCGGAATGGATGTTGGAAAGTAAGTCCTTGATTCTGAAGATTTTACAAGAGAAAGGATGGCTCGAATGCTTCATGAACAATAATGGACCGTATTATCCTGTACTGATAAAGAAGTTCTATGAGTTTTTCTGTTTTGAGACTTTAAAAGAGGAGAATAGGATTATTTCCTTTGTGAATGGTCAAAAGTTTGCGTTTTCATCTATTGAATGGGCTGATAACCTTAGAGTTCCTCATAGAGGTGATTATGGATTTTATTCAAAATCTATACCTACTACTTGTGACTTTTTCAAATATGAGGATGCTTTATTAAAATTGATAGGAAATGGAACTCCTAGAAATATCATTGCTGTAGAGATGGTAGGGGAGGATAAACTACTTTTTAAGTTAATTCAGCATGTGATTAGTCCAAAGAGAGGAGATTTTGCTACCCTCAAATTTCAGGATATTTATTTGTTATATCTGTTAAAGCATGGTGTAAAGGTGAATTTGTGCAGATTGCTAATGATTCAGATTGAGGATATGACTAGACCTAAGTCTAAGTCCAATGCACTATTATTTTCTAAATTGATTTCTATTCTGTTGAAGGCAAAGGAGGTAGCTGGACCTCAGGATGAAACTGTTGTGGTTAAGGATAATTTTTGTATCACCAGGACTGTATGTAAGTATATGAAAGTTAGCTGAAACCCTTGGAAGAAATCATGGTTTAATGATGAAGGTAAATTCTATGACAAGTACACTCCTGTGGACCATCCTTCTAGACCAAAGGATGTGAGAGATCCTGGTCTTGGACCAGATGATCCAGAACCGGTCTACAGTGATAATGAGGCTGAAACTGAGGAGGAAGAGATGTCAGTTGAGGAAGGAGGAGACCCAGATTTACATCATAGTCCTGTGAGTCAAAATATTTTCTATGGAGCAGCTATCCCTCCAAAAGAACTACCAAGGAGAGAAACTGTTCTGAAGGACAGTGATACTAAGTCTACTGAAGAAGAAGAAGAAGAAGCATATCATAATGTTGTCAAGGACACCTCTGAAGAGGATGAGGCAACCGAATCCAATATTTTTGTTCATGGAGAAAATGAGACTGCTGCTGAAGTAGATGATGAGAAAAATGAAGAAGAAGAGCTTAGTTTGAGCCCTCTGATTGGTAATATAGACAAGATTATGCCTGTTCAGGCAGCAGAAGTGGCATCTACTTCCATTGATGAGAGAGTCATTAATGACCTAGAAAAGGATAGGACTTACCCTACTATTGAACTATCAGAGAAAATGGTTGTTGCATCTGTTGAAGTTTCAGAGGAGGTTGTAGAGTTACCTCGAGCAGAACAGTTAGAGGAGATTCCCCAGGAGAATACTCTAAGTGAGGGGGAGCATCTTGGTTCCATTTCTGTGTTGTATGACATCGAAGGTTGGTTATCAGATCCAGGATATATGGTACTTGGACTTAATTATGAAGATTCCGATGAGGAAGACCAGCCCCAAAGGGATTCAGTTATCCTACCTGTTGTGGCTGAAGATTTGGAAACCAAGGAGGACCTTGAGTCCTTAAAGGCTGAAATGAAAGAAGCACTTAGAGAATCAGTGGCAGATCTGAAGAAAAACCTGGTTGATGAAATGAGGAGTGTGGAGAAATCCCTGGAGATATCTCTAGGATGTGATGTGTCTAGTCCAGTGAAGGAAATGATGGATGAAGTTAAAGTATGCCATACTAAAATTGAGAGTTGGATAGGAGCTATGGTTTCTCTAAGACAATCAATTGCTTCATTGGATACCATGAACATTTCTCAAACCCAAGTTAATACTGATATCAGATATATCAAAGAAGTAGTCAAGAAGTTTGTGGAAGTATTTGAGGCTTTTAAGACATCAGTCAAAGAACATTTGAACAGTCAAGATGCACTTGTTCAGAAGGTGGTTAGTAATTTGACACAGTTTTTCAAAGAGACATTATCTTTCTCCGTTAAACCCCTTCCCTCATCCAGCTCCACTATGAACATTGACCAGATCAGAACTGTGATCCAGGAAGAATTGGCTAAGGCCAGTACTAGTGGCACGTCG
Organism: Viscum album; assembly: GCA_963277665.1. Lineage (NCBI taxonomy): Eukaryota > Viridiplantae > Streptophyta > Magnoliopsida > Santalales > Viscaceae > Viscum > Viscum album. The sequence continues at coordinate 1,062,866,263 of OY728133.1, forward strand.
GATACTCAGATCCTTGCTACCACTAGATAAGTTAGTAGTTTTGTTCGTGATCATCTACGGGCAGCTACTGCTTCTCAAGAGTCCATTAAGAATAAGGTGGATGCTTACTTTGAGAAGGTCTATACCAAGCATCAAATGACCAACCATTTCAAGCTCTTGATAGAAAATATGAATTTGCCTCCAGTGAATCAAGCTTTCAGAGAACATGTTAGTAAGATCAAGAAGCTTACTCCTACCTTGGAAAAATTCATTGAAAATCGAGATGATTTTGTGTCAGAAATGGAGAGAGGAGGTAGTATTATTATGGATTTCAGGAACATTTTGCTACCATTCATGCATGTGGATGCCAGACCTATGATTGTACCTCCTGATCTTCCTGCCTCTGCCTCTGGGAGTACACTTCAGTTGACTCCAGTTCTGGCTATTCGAAGCTTGACACCTATGATCCCACAGAGGAGCACAGATTTCAGATCTAGTTTAGTTTCAGTGGCTGACCCTCCAGTTGTTCTTTCAGCTATTCCCAAGCCATCTACTCAATCTGAACCTGCGTCCTCTTCTGATCCTAAGGGAAAAACTCATGTTCAAGAGGAAGATTGAGTGATTCTGGATGTTTTTGGTAGGATTCACTTGTATTTTTGTGATACCGACTTTATCAGTTTGTACCTTTTGTGATTTAATGAAAATTTACTCTTCCATTCTCCATTTTACTATGTTTCTGTTTCTTTGTAATCTGTTCTCCTTTAGTCTCTACATTTCTCTGATTCTACCCTTCTTTTTGTTAATCATAAACGGGGAGAAAATGAAACTAATGAGAACTGGGAGTGCAATTGAAAGGGGGAGAAAAATGAGAACTTTGTTTTAAAGTTTTTTTTGGAAATTCTTCCTCTGACACAATTTTTTTTAATAATTTGGCATAAGTTGTGATTATCAAAAAGGGGGAGATTGTTCAACCCTCTGGATAATTATTTGAACTCATATTTTGATAATCCCAATTATGCTCAATTATAGTTTGATAATTCCTATATTGATTAAAGATTAATTACTTATTTCAGTATTTCTGTACACCATGCACATATTCATATATTATAATATTTACATTATATTCTGAGAATTCGGTTACTGGATGAATATATATTCTAACTTAAACTTTTCTGCCAAAATAATTCTTAAATAGACAAGTGGTCACCGTTACAGAACAAAGCTACCGATTTGTAAAGTCCACCGTTATGTATATGATCACCGATACAAAAAAAGTATACCGTTACGTGAAGCCAACCGATACAGACAAGTTCACCGGTATAACAAGTCCACCGGTATGAAAAGTCACCGTTATGAAAGCCTACCATTACAGAAAAGTTACTGAAGGAATTCTACTGATACACCAAGGAAGCTACCTGTACATGAAGGCTACCGTTACATGAAAGGTCACCGGTACATTAAGTCTACCTCTACCGATCAAGTCTACCGACAGACATGAAGTCTACCGATAGAGAGGTTACTGATACAAGAGGTTACCGATACAAGAGGTTACCGATACAAACACTTATCGTGACACAAGGCTACCGATATCCAAACCTACCATTCCAGAGAATCGGACGCTGCCATAATTTCTTTATCTTTGTTTAATCTAAACAACGGTCATATTAGGTATATTTTAATGATCTGTCACTTATTTAATAAAGGTTTTTGGATGTCAGAGAATCATACCTCGTAACTGCAAAAAGAAATCATTTCTTTTGCCGGAGCTCGTGCCATAAATATAAGAAGTCCCTATTACTGCAATAGAGACAAGAAAAATATAGAAGTGATCTACAAGTGACATACACAAGAAGAGCTCATACAAATATACATGCATGACCAAGAAGACACAGAAGGTCATACACACTCACGCCTACTCAAGAAGAGCTATGTACATTCACAAGGATTTTGAAAAACATCATCGACTAAATTTCCACTGTCTTTGAACCTGGATGTCAAGAAGACGACTCTCTGTTTTCCAGAAAAAAAACCAGAAGAGGACTCAGAACCATTTCTGATCAATCCAAAGGAGTCCAGAGCTACACTGTAATCACTAGTTCCATTCTAAACTCTATATCTTTCTTAGTGATTTATTTTTTACATTACGAGCAGTGTGTGTCATTAGTTTTAATTTACACACACTATCTCCTGAACCTTAACTGAAGGATCTGTAAATCCTCATTCAAACTCCTTACATATTCTATTTCCCACTATGGATAGTGGTAGAGGTCGTGTGTGACCTGGACACTTGTATTTGCTGTTGTTTTTGTTTCCTACGTAGAACTGTGGTAGAGGTCTTTGACCTGGACAGTTGTAAACTGTTGTGAACCCCCATCCAGGGTGTGGATAAAATTTATATAAATTTTTGAGAGGACTAAGTCTAAGATTAAGACTGAACCTCTTGGTTATATATGTTGTGCTTTGTTTAGTTTTATCTAAAACCTTTTTATTACACTGCTAAGTGCTTTAAAATTTAAACTATTTTTCAAAGTTACTATGATAATTAAATTAGAAAGTGTTTGCATTATTTTTAAATCATTAGGTTAGTTCCAAAAGCTAATCTGATCTTCTGATTAGATTAACTGGGAAATTAATCAATCCATTGAGAACCTAACTGAAAGTTTTCTTTAGTTCAAATTCACTACAATTCAATTAGTATGTTAAATTGGGGGATTTTATTAAAGGATTTTAAACAGAAATTTTAATTGGAACTCAATTCACCCCCCCTGAGTGTCCACTCCGACCAACAATTATGTCTCAAAATGGGTTGAGGCCATTCTCGCTAAGTCCAACGATCATCAAGTTGTGATTCGATTTCTGAAAGAGAACATATTTTCTCAATTTGGAATTCCTTGGGGTATAATCAGTGATTGAGGAACCCATTTCTGCAATTGCCTATTCTCTTCACTCATGTCTAAGTATGGTATTTCTCATAAAGTTTCCACTACATACCATCCTCAAACCAATAGTCAAGCTGAGTTAGAAAATAGGGAGATTAAGCAAATTCTTGAAAAAACTGTCAACCCCTCTAAGAAATATTGGTCTGAGAAACTCTTATATGCTCTTTGGGCATATCGTACAGCATTCAAAACCATCCTAGGAATGTCACCATATAGGTTGGTTTATGGAAAAGCATGCCATTTACCTGTTGAAATTGAGCATAGGGCATTTTGGGCAATTAAAAAAATGAATTTTGACATTTCTTTAGCCGAAGAAAAGAGGAAATTAGATCTCAATGAACTAGAGGAACTAAGGATGGAGGCTTATGAAAATTCAAGGATCAATAAAGCTAGAGTTAAAGCCTACCAATATAGGAATATCAAGGTCAAACATTTTGAACCGGGAAAACTTGTGCTCTTGTATAGTTTACAACTTCATTTACACCTGGTAAAGTTGAGGTCTAGATGGTCAGGTCCATACATAGTGCATAAGATGTACCCCCATGGGGCTGTAGATATTCATGATCCCACAAGTGGTTACATTTTCAAGGTCAATGGTCAAAGGTTAAAACCATTCATTGAATCATTCAATAAACAGGAAATAGAGGTTGAGTTAACTGAGCCAAACTATGAACCATGAAAAAATTGATAGATTTAGGGTTCAAGTCGAGCTAACGATGTTAAAAAAAGCGCTGCATGGGAGGAAACCCATGGTTTTAAAGTTTCCTATCATTTTTTTGTTTTAATAAAATTTATATTTTAATTAATCATTTTTATATTTAAAAAAAATAGACTGTTGACCTGTTCTTCTATTATGAGTATGGATGGGTATGAAAGGGGAGAACCATATTCATCTGTGTCACGTGGTGTGATCCTTGAGTAATACCTTACCTAGAAATTTAAAAAGAAGACAATGTATCATCAGTTTATTTTATTTTATATATATACTTATATTTTACTTATATATATATATACTCTTTTGTTTTGTTTGTTTTTTTCCTTTTTCCACTAGGGAAGTCTGCAAGCGACATGGATATCAAAGGACTAAATTGGAGCAGCAAGAACTTCAAACTTCAACCACCAGGTGACTTCATTCCATGATCATAATATTTCAATTTCCTTATTGAACTCCCCGTTTATTCCTATGCCCCCTTCTAAATTTTATTTTCTTTAAACATTGGGGAAATTGTTATTTTAAGTTGGGGGGGAGATAAAATAAAAAATGATTTCGTGTAAAAAAAATGAATGATTTGAAAAAAAATTGTGTAAATGGAAGGAAAAATTCCTTTAACTTTGAACATGGTAATACACATTGCACACTTTGAAACTGAATATCAAATAATTTATCATGCCCTGATTCTAATTTTAATCCTTGTATAATTTCATGAGCATAGATTTTGGAATGTGTGGCTGTCTAATGTGATATTTCATTGTTTATATTTTCATCCAAATAAAAAATGATCACAATGCACGTCCTTTGGATAGTGGGGTATTAGTTTGAGTTCATGGGGTCCCCTAAATAAATAGAATAGGTTTGGTGATCATTTTAGTTTAATATGAGTATTCAAAAAATAAAAATAAAATAAAAATTGCACGTAGAGCAATGAAATGACCTAATGCGTGTCTTCTGACACTTGGGGATCGTGACTCCATAGTTGTCTGGCCCAGAGTTAGTAATTTTATCTCTATTTTTGGTAATTTGAATTTGTTTTTGACTGAGTTAACTTGAGATGATGCCCGAGTATGTGGGCTTCACTTGGTTCCCTAAGGTCTTTGAGCCTGGGAGTCATCGAAAAAGTCTCGCTACAGGGGTTGACTTTTTTGAGTGCAATTTCAATTACCATGGAAAAATTACAAAAACAAAAAAAAAACAAAAACAAAAAAACAAAAAAAATATATAATACAAATAAAATTTGAATACTCATCTTAATATTGAAATGTGATTCCACCTAGCGCTTCCCTAATTTTCCCCTTGATTAAAGATGAACCCCCATGTCTATTGTGATGCACAACACATCCTCATACTTAATTGATATTGGATGAAATATGGAAATGAATTTGAAAAAATGAAGGGGCTTGGGATTGGGATCTTCTTATGAAACTATCTTGTATTAAAATATTTTTATGGGTTTCATGATTTTTTGGTATATGGGTTTCTGGTGATCATTGTGTATTAAAATGTTTTTGGAAAAGGGAATTCGAATTTCATATTGTTGAGATATATTTTTCTCGGGACTAGAAAAACTCAAGTTGGGGGGTGTGATTAGCCACTAAATGAGGATAATATTCATTTTTAATATATAAAATATTCATGTTCTTTATTATTCATAAACACCATGTTATTTCATTTTACACTTTGAACATCATTTCACATTATGATTGTAATACCTTCTTAAAATGCACTATTATGTGGTACATTTTTGAACATCATTTGAAGTACCCAATGATTTATCTGATTATACATGTTTTAATTTTATATTTTTTGAGATTTATCTACAATTCAATATGAACATTTTTGATTCAGGGATCAATGTAGAATTCATGGAAGAAGATGGGGATATTTTGTGATGAAAGGAAACAATTCTGGAGAATCCAGATTGGACACCAGCCCACTGATGAGACTTTGGGGCCCACAATATAGGCCCAATGAAGCCCAATATTCCTGGGATGCTAGAGGACATATAGAGTAACAAATCATTCTACATGATCCAATGCTAATTCGGCCTCCATTGTGGTCATTTAGGCGGCCCAAGTTAGAGATAAAATTATGGGGCATATTCTGCGGCCCAGAAAAACAGCCCTCTATTATGATCATATCTCGGACTCCACAACTCCAAATGGGCCCAAAATTTTCAGGTGGTTAGAAGACATCTGGAGATTATTTTCTTATTCTATGGCCCACTCTGATTCGTCCTTCTAGAAGGTCTTCCAAGCACGTCTGTTCGGTGAATGAAAGATGGCTGTCACCTCGGGTCAAGGGTGGAAAAATCAACTCTCCCTTACTTTCCACCCACCTATGACCTACCACAATTAATTGAAGAGACTTGTAATGTTATAGGATAAATCCAAGGGCTCAAAAATTCCTATTTAAGGCAGTGGTGTTGGAGGATTTAAGGATCTTTGGTGCTTTGTTCAATTGTAATGTTATGCTGCAATTTTGTTGTCTCAAATTTGACTTTCACATGTAAGTTGTTCAATTCACTTTAGTTTCTTAATAAATATTCTTATTATCCTCTTGTTATATTGTTCTAAATCTCACTTTGATACCATTGCCTCAAGGTGTGAATTTATTCACACCAAATCTTGTGAAATTATTCACACAACGGTGGAGTGATCATTTTATTTTTGTTGATTTATTTACTTCCCCATTTCCTCCCTCATGAGTCTACTTTCCGCTTCCATTGAAACCATGGGATCAATGGAGGGATAACCCACTTATGGGTTGATCCAAGGGAGTATAAAGGGTCTATATTGGATGTTATTTATCACCCAATTAATGTATAATCACCACTTTAATTGAGATTTTTATTTGATTATTTTTAAACTCCATCGTCCTTGTTGAATTTAAGGCCACACACACTTCAAGTGCTAATACGAAACTTTACCTGGAAGTGCTCAAAACTTTGATCCTTCAAGTGAATAGGTGATTAGTATTAAAGGGTGTAGGCATTAAACTAGTAAGTGATGATGTTGTTTTATCTCCTTAAATGAACCCATCTCAAATATAATAAATTGAAATCATTGAAAAGGAAATACGTCCAATCCACCCCGAGCGATAAACTAGGATCAACTCATTCTCTTAAATTGAATTCACTTAAGTCTCTTAGAGTTCCTTTAGACCCATCTAAAATCAACCCAAGTTGTCCACTTCATAGCCAAAAACAGTCCATATAATGTACATATCTATAGGTTACTTCTTAGGTCTCTGAGGATTCGACAACCCAAGCTAAACTACAAGGACCGTCTTACCTTCTTCTCTTGGGTAAATTTGAGCGAGATTTAGATGGCAAGGTGATAAGAAAGCTTCGGGCAGGGAGGAAAGAAAGAGGATATCGAGCACAATGGTGTAGGGGTATAATTGGGATTGAGTTAGTATAGTAGGTGACATGGTTGATTCTGGAGATGACAAATCAGTTAGGAGGTACCCAGCTTTAGTATATATAGTGGATTACCTTAAAGCGCAACATGAATAAATAAATATCTGTATCCATGTAGAATATGAAAAAAATATATTTATAACTAAATCTTTAAAATGAAAAGAGTAATGAAAAAAAATGAAAAAATGAATTTAAATAATCATAAGTTAAATGTAATCATCATTATTAAAATGAAAATGAAAATAAATTAGAACTATCATTCAAGTGGTAATACACTTTACCCATTTACATGGCCTCTAAAATTCCTCCAACTTTAATGGTTTCAACATTACATGCACTTTACATCCCCCACCAACATGCTAAATCCAGAAAACAAAAAAAAATTAGTCAAATTGGGAAACCATAGTGAAAAATAAATAAATGCAGAGGATATTCCCAAAAAAAGGTATGTTCAAACATAAGTGTTCTGAATTATAATTCATATTACATGTACTTAGAGATAGATAATATGTATTTAGAATGAAAAGATTCGAAACATGGAAGAATGCAAAAAAAAATTATAATAGGAATAATTACCTTAAAATGCATACTCATTATGAACGATTGATAATGAAAGCAATTAAACTGTAATAGTGAACATAATGCTCTAGAAATCGGTTTGGAGTGCTTCACGAGTCATAATGGAAACATGAATAACTACATGTGTGTATGCATGCATGATACGAAAAAATATATTTATAACTGAATCTGTAAAATGAAAAGTATAATGGAAAAATAAATAACGGTATTTAAATAATAATAAGTTGAATGGAATCATCATTATTAAAATGAAAACGAAAATAAATTTGAAGTAACATTCATGTGGGGGCACAATCAACCCATTTTTATGGCCTCTTTCTGTAACGCCCCGACCCCGGTTGCCCAGAGTCGGTGCATTAATTACATAACATTGGCATGATCACAAGAAAGATCAAATCCCGAAAGACCGATTGGTTTAGTAGCCTTGGAAACACTAGATATAATCATAAAGTTTTACATTACATTTCAAAGTGAAAAACTACTACAACAACAAAGTCTTCATATCCACACTATTAACCCCTCATAATATCCTTGCAAGTCATTCATAATTTACTTCTTCACTACCTGGGAAAAATAAAACATAGAAAAGGGGTGAGCTCAAATGCCCAGTAAGGATAACAATATAGAGGAAACTTTCATAAATAAAAATAAACATTTAAGGCAATGTATAACTAAAACAAAAGCCTTTTAAACTTGAACATTTAACATAGTATGGCATAAATAAAATGAAATAATGCCATTTACTTATTCACATGGATATTCTACTAATCGAATAATCACATGCAAAAATCAATAACCACTTTCATAATGTTGGAATGCATAATGCCAGACTATCATAACCACATAGCCAAGGCCTCGTGCCAAGACTACAAATAAGATTTTGTCAAGGCCTTGTGCCAAGACACTAGTTTGTCTCATGAGACCTACCGATGCATCGAGGAGCTATAGCGGGCTCCACCCGTCACTTATTAAGTCCAATGCATTCCCATATGAAAAGGTTTAAACATAACATAAACATTCGTATTAAAACTAGCATACGAAATGTCAATAATTTCACCATAAACTATGAATGGTATAAAAATAGCACATCCACAGTCAAACATATCACAAAACCTTCAATACAATATAGAAGTTTTGTATCATAATAAATCAACTTCAAATAATCTTAAAATCCATCAAAGGATGTTGACATAGATGAAATCAAAATTCTTTTTAAAGAAGTATCTCCTTTTATTTTGAAATCATTTAAGATCCATATAAAATAAAACATTTTCTTTGAAAATATTCTTATAAGCTTGTATGGAAAGCTTCGACGATTTTATAACGGCGGAAAATAACCGCACCCGCCGTATAAGTTAAAAAAACATTCTTACCTCAATTCTGTCGAAAAGGTTAAAAATGACATTGTTTTGAAAACGACGGAAAGATTCCTTTATAAACCTCTTATAAAAAGTCAAACAAGGGTATAAATGACTTTAACCCATATTCTTGTAAATAGTAAAAATGTTTTGAAATACATTTTTAAGAAAACATGGATGTGGATGATAAAGAGATCCCAGTAGATTATTACGTATATACAACCTCGGATAATGAAGAGATTGTGAAATAACCCTTACCTTGTACTTTTCCTTTGTTGGGGTAGGTTAACCTCCTGTATAATGGTGAAATAATTGTTATTAAATTATACAAGAATCATAAACATTAGTATGATATCATATATGATCTTTTAACATTGCTTTATTAATAATATCTTAGTATTATCGTCGTTTCGGGTGATAATCGATTCGTTCTTCTTAAATGTTTGGTTACGTAAGAGATGTTTGTAATGGATGGATTATATCTTATTGATAATTAGAATGATATTAACATTATTTTTAACCCGAAAATGAGAATAATACTTGAATGGATATGATGGAGAATGAATCTTATCGCGTTCGTGGAGACGGTAGTCCGTACGTACGCACGAACGCTACTTCCATTTAAGTCAAATCCAAATGATAAATAGGTATATTACTATTCCAGTATAATATAATATTTTATATATGTTACTTAAGTTCATTAACACCATCCTTTATACGTTCCATGTGTGGTATGAACGAGTCATATCATTTTAAGGGGGCGGTAGTCCGCACTTCCTCAAATGAAATTATCGTATGTATATACAACATGAAACGAATAATGGTATGAAATAAAATGGAATTACAGAAGCTTATATATAAAATATATATCATTAATATCATATTTAATTACAGTGCCATCATAATGGCCACCATGAGAGGCGGTAAGATGTTTTTGAACAATCATCGTTTCGTGAGGCGTTAGTTTGCCATCCACAGAAACATTATGTTCATCATCCATTAGATGGAGTTGTGTGTATGTGTAGTTTGAATACTTCTTATAACAACATCTTAGTATATTTAGGATACTGGTGTTGTTACAAAAGAAAGGAAATAAAAATATTTTGGGGGTTGGAGAAGCAAAATAAATGAAAATACTTTAAGAGAAATTGTTACCTTTAATTTAGGTAACTCACTTTGGTTGGAACCAAAGGACTTCTTGAAATGCTTTCTGCCTAAGGGGAAGCTTCAAGGAGGAGGAGAGGGATGTGGGGAGCTTAGTTGGGCAGAGTTTGGACGAGACAAGTGGCTTGAGAGGTGTGAGGAAAAGAGAAGGAGGAGTGCCCTTTTATAAGAGGGGTGAGGGGCACCTTTGGAAAAGCTAGAAATATTAATTTATAATAAATTCATATTCGGTTTCTAAAGGCTCCAAAGTTGACTATTCAAAGGATGAGGTGGGGATAGGTCGACAAAAACTCATCCAATAGAATTTAGACAGGTTTGGGTACTTATATTAACCTTATCTTTAAGTATTAACTCTAAGTTAATTAGTTTCACTTTTACAATGTCTCTTTGTATTTTTATATAATATGGTTAATAAACTTACTATATACATCCAAGCGACCCCCAAGTGGTCCATTAATGATTAACCTATCATAATATAAGTCTCTTGGCCGAACCTTAGATTTTTAGGAATTTAATATCAATTAATAATATAATATTTGTTTTAAGAACTCTTTTATGTCAATTTTGACACTATTCAATAGTTGATTTTTCTGAAACTCATAAAAGATTGATTACTTCGAAAAAAGTCAATTAAATCAATCCTAATATATCATATTATCCTAGAAAATTAGTTTAATTCATTAAAAGTTTCATATTATATTTATTTGGGTATTTATAATATCAATTATGTTAATTTTTTACTATTTTAGTAATTACTGCATCATCATTGTGTCATAAATAAAATAAATTATATAATGTCTAAAAATTATAAATAAAACATCATTATGTAGGAAATCTTTTTAGCTTTCTAATGAATATTTATAATCGAAAATCCAACTTGTATAACCCTATGTAAAAATTGTTCTTATAAAAGATGTAAGCTTATGCCATTTTTATTTTTATTTTATCTTTATTAATATAATGTGTCCCTACCACATACAAGTGGCTCCAAGGGGTCCCCAAATTGACCCAAGGATGCCCATGGTCGGGTATGTGTCCACCAATAAGGTTAGGACACGTTTTAGGGTAATTTTGTATTATTATAATATTATTTTTTAACCCTTATTTACCGGATTTACCCTTTAACCATGGTAAATAAAATATTTACCGCAGTAATTATTCAAAATGTCTAAAAATAAAAGTTACCTATTTACATAATTTGGACATCCTGATTCCAAATATGGAATCCATTTTCCTAAATTCAAAACACAGAAGTGGCAGAAATTAATTTAAAATTAATTCCCGCTGTCAAAACAAAAAGCGTGTTTTTAAGAGGTAATAACTATCAAAAGATTGACACTTGTTTATGTTCGGTTTAATTGTAAAATTATGTCCAATGACCAACATTATATTAAATGGTAAAAATATATTCTAAATATACTTTAAAACCACTCAAATTCATAATTTATCACTATTAATTATTTTGATTAAAAAAGTTGTTTTTAATTAAAATTTAGTAATTTTCACTATTCATCAAAATATAAAAGTTATCCGAAAAGTACCAAAATTTCACCCTAGGATAATTTCGATATTCCGAATCCAAAAATGAAGTCCATTTTGAAATATAAAATATATATGATTTCAAAAAGTAGGTATAACTATTCACAACGGCTAGTTTAATTAGTTGTGGTGTGTGATAGAACTCGAGGTTGCGTACAACACACGCTATCGCATTATTCGAAGGGAAACGTACCGTGAAAGCTTGGGGTGTTACACTTTGAATAATGAAGCTCCCATTGTAGTAGTAACATAGGTCAATATATATCAACTAAGAAATGAAACAGTCAAACCATGGACAATAATAATAAGAAAAATTTTAGGATATTCTCTTTTTAGGGTATCATTAACTCAAATATTTTGTGCTATGATCAGTTAAAAATGAAGCATTCTGGTTCATGCCACACAAGATGAGTTTAAGAGCATACAATAAACCATATTCTGATGTGTTGCTGCACTCCAACAATAGTAAAATGAAACACATTGAGTTAAATTTCCATTAAACTTATATGTTTCTAACTACTACATAGAAAAATAATTAAATATAAGTACTATAATGATAAATAGATGTTATTTTAGGAATATTAAAAAACATAATTTTGAAATCTAGTAGAATCATAATGAAATCCCAAAAAGAAAACAGTACAACAAATTAATAGGGAAGAATAAGCATAGAACAATCAAAATTCCAATGATACATGGTCCCCAAACTTGAATAGTATACATTGTGACCAGAAAACAGAAATCTATCGTACTCCAGTAACGTGAATTTTTGATTTACAGGTTTTCAAAAATCCTTCAATTTCTCAATGGATGTAATTTTGTTCAGAATGCAGTTGAATCAAACTGATGCTTATAATATATATGTCCATTATTAATAGGGAATAATAAACATGGAATAAAAAAAATTCCCAAGATACATGGTCCCCCAACTTGAATAGTATACATTGTGACCAGAAAACAAAAATCAATCATACTTCAGTAACTTGAATTTTTGATTTACAGGTTTTAAAAAATCCTTCAATTGCTCAATGGATGCAATTTTTTTCAAAATGTAGTTCAATTAAAATGATGCATATATTATATATGCACATTCTTAAAAAATAATCCTACATATGAATGCGATCATACAAAAAAATCTATGGAAAGAGGTCGTTCATCCACTATGGTGATTTAGAAACCGCAAATAAATTTCAAATTGAAACATAAATACCATCTTCCAGACAACCAAGATCATTTCTTTAAACACATTTCAACTCATACCATGTGCTTATTTTTGAAATCTTTATCTGCAGAAAACACACAATCCTGGCTATAATAATGATTAGATATTCAATAAACCCTTCTATATTTTAACATATACCTTACAGTCGCTCAAGTTTATGTCGTGTATAAGCTTGAAACTTTTCAACCGATGTTCTATTCTGAGATCTGTCATCAAAAATTAGAATTTGGATTTAGAGACTCATCAGCCGTGGAAAAGAATACAGATTAATCATCTAATAAAAACACCATAAAAATCAAATTCATTTATACATGAAGATATTTGACAGTGCTTTGTACGTTTGACACTAGTTTTTAGATGGTCTTACTCACTGCATTCTTGAGGGAAAGGGAACCCTAGGTAAAGAAGAAGGCATAATCGGAGGATCTGAAGTCATATGAGCCAATGTTGGATGAGCCAAAGTCGATGGAGTGGATGTCGGTGGAGCCGATATCAGACGAGCAGAAGTCAGAGTAGCCGAAGTCGGAAGAGCGGTATTTGGAGGAGCTGTAGTCAGAGGAGCCGAAGTCGGAGGAGCCGAATTCGGAGGAGCTGAAGTTGGAGGAGCCGATGTCGGATGAGCTGATGTTGGATCATGCACAGGTGGAGTCGCAGGTGGAGAGGGGATTTAGGGATGTGAGGGGAGAGGGAGAGAGGATTCAGAGCTGAAGTCGGATGAATCACAGGTAGAGTCGTGGATCGAGAGGGGATTTGGGGATGGGAGGGGAGAGGGAGAGTGGAATCGGGGAGGGGTGTGGAAACCCTAGAGAATGGAATGGAGAAATGAGGCGGATAATCAAGGAGGGGTGCGAATGGAAATGGAAAAGCCCGATCCAGTTCGGGATTGATGGGGTAAAACGGGGAGATTTTTTTATTTTTGGTGGCGTGGTTGCTTGTGGAGGTGACACGTCAGCCCAGAGCAACCCAGATTTAGTATATATAGTGGATGTTGTGTGTGGTGTTGAAACCCCTATTATTTTAAAAAGATTTATAGAATAACCCACACCCCACCTGCAATATAAATAAAACCACAATGAAACAACATCTTGAATTTTGGTATTCCATCATATTTACAAATTATAAGCACTACTTAACAACATCTAGAATTTTTGGGATTCGGTATAAAATTTTGGAATTCTATCATATCCTATTAATATGCATTCTATTTGTTTAATTCATAAATTATTTTCTTATAATTTCCCAAAAAATCGCATTCATTTTCCAGGTTTTGACATTTTGGTGTTAAAACCCCTACTATTTTAATAATCCATGTTGTGTGTGATGACCTATCACATCACCCTATGCTAATGAGAATAATTATATTAATAATAAAATTTTTGTATGACACAAAGGCATGGGAATAATGTTGCGTGTGGTGATCTATCACATTATGGTATGCTAAAAATAATAATTATATTCACCAGAACAAAATATATTTATTGATCGCGTTTTTAACATCAGTTATTTATAAACGACATGAAAAAAAGTTTTTTCAAGTCAAATATATAATAACCGACGTTAAATTTAGAAGTTTTTTATTTTCTACATCGGTTATCAAGAAACCAACATTCAATATTAGGTTTAACACATTGGTTTCAGGATAACCGACATTGAAAAATGATTAACAACGTCGGTTATCTGAAATCAACATCAAAAAATTGTTTTTCACATTAGTTATTAAATAACTAACATGATATACCTTTTATAATTTTATGAATCATCAAGTGGGATCATTTCGTGGTCTTTCGTTCTCATGACAACAATCTCATTTCTCTCATGCAGAAACCCTATTCTTGTTGGAAAAGATAGGAAGCGACAGACGTGTAACGCCCCGACCCTAGTTACCCAGAGTCGGTGCATTATTACATAACATTGGCATGATCATGAGAAAGATCAAGTCTCGAAAGACCGATTAGTTTAGTAGCCTTGGAATAACTAGATACATCCATAAATTTTTACATTACATCATAAAAAAAACATCTTGTCTTCATATCCCCTCATACTATCCCTGCAGGTCATTCATAAATTACTTCTTCATAATCCTGGAAAAAAAAACATTGAAAGGGGTGAGCTCGGATGCTCAGTAAGGATAACATTATAGCAGAAGCTTTCATAAATAATCATAAACACTTAAGGCAATTTATAACTAAAACAAAAGCCTTTTAAACTTGAACTTCAGCATAAAATGGCAAAGGTAAAATGAAATAATGCCATTTACTTACTCACATGGATATTCTACTAGTCGAATGATCACATGCAATATCAATAACCACTTTCATAATGATGGCATGCATAATGCCAGACTATCATAACCACATAGCCAAGGTCTCGTGCCAAGACTACAAATAAGATTTTTCCAAGGCCTTGTGCCAAGACACTAGTTTGTCTCATGAGACCTACCGATGCATCGAGGAGCTATAGCGGGCTCCACCCGTCACTTATTAAGTCCAATGCATTCCTCATATGAATAGGTTTAAGCATAAAATAAACATTCGTATTAAAACTAGCATACGAAATGTCAATACTTTAACCACAAACCATGAATGGTATAAAAATAGAACATCCACAGTCAAATATAACTCATTTGATACAATATGGAATATTTTATTGTATCACATTAACCTCAATCATGAATAATGAAGGATGTTGACATAGATGAAAATAATCATCAAAACTATTTGAGAGAAATATCCCCCTTTTCTTGAAAACATTTAAAAGTCACACTATTTGTCAAGAAGCCATTTAAAAATAGATTTTTGAATCAAAGTGTCCCATACCACTTTTAAACCTTTTAAAAGGATTTTTAATTTCTAAACTTTAATGTCCATATAAATAAATCCTTAAAACCATTTTTAAAACATGGACATTAATGAGAAAGATTTAGATGAATAAGTCTTTAAAACATTTAAAAATGGTATTTTAGTTAGAGATTCTAACCAAAAGAGAGACACTTGAATGAAAATAATTGAGGTAATCAAAACTTTGTAATATCATGAGAATAAAGGGAATTCATGATATACTATGTCAAAGTACATTATATACACCACATAAAAGTGATTTGGTGTATATCAACAAAGAAGTCTCAATGGAATGTAAGTTGAGATGAAATCTCTCATAAAGGCCGTATCCTTAGGTTAAGGATAAATCAACGACATAATTATGTGTGAAAAATATAAATACACTAAATATGATTGAATATTCAGTGTAAAACAATCAAAGGATATTCAAACATATTCTTGTAGAAACAACACCAACGAATTGGATATTTAACTCAACAAATGGAGATTGAGTTAAAATTACTCTTATCAAGTTAATAACGATCACTTGAGATTTTATAAATGGAGTGATTATGTGTATCAAAAGTATATCCACAGAAATGGGAGTGGAAATTAAGGCATAATCAAATGAATAGAAATTTCACACATAATCTTGGAGTAATAAAATCAATGAAATATGTGTAAAGCCAAATGAGTGGAAATTGAAATCTCAAATTCCCTTATCGATTAGGTAACTTACGAAACATACACCCATGAAAGAAGTATCATAACATGATGATGTAAATACCCATAAATTAAAGTATATTACACAATGAATACAATCATGGGCAGTACACCACATGCAATAATTAAGTGGTGAACAATGGAAATCTCACGGAATTGAAAGTGAGATAAGAAAATCCCTTACCATGTTAATCAACTGAGTTGTATGGCCAAAAGTCAATAACCACCAAATGATTTACAGAATAACATGAATATAAAGACAATCATGATAATATATATCAAATGGCAGTACACAATACACCACTTTCAATAATTTAGTGGCGAACAATGGAAATCTCACGGAATTGAAAGTGAGATAAGAGAATCCCTTACATTGTACTTTTTCCTTGGTCGATGGTAGGTTTACCTCCTGTATAATGGTGAAATAATTGTTATTGAATAATAAAAGAATCATTTACTTTAATATGATATCATATATGATCTTTTATCATTGATTTGTTAATAATATCTTAGAATTATCGTCATTTCGGGTGTTAACGGGTTCATTTTACTTTATATTCTTTGTTATGTGAGCCATATTCGTTATTAATGGGATGCATATTATTCATATCCAGAATGGTATCAAGTTCTTAAACATCATTTTTAAATCATCAAATGATAATTATACTTGAATGGATACGATGGAGAATGAATCTCATCGCGTTCGTGGAGACGGTAGTCCGTACGTACGCACGAACGCTACTTCCATTTAATTTTTTATTTTAAAAGAATCGAATCCAAATGATACATAGGTATATTACTATTCCAGTATAATATAATATTTTATATATGTTACTTAAGTTCATTAACACCATCCTTTATACGTTCCATGTGTGGTATGAACGAGTCATATCATTTTAAGGGGGCGGTAGTCCGCACTTCCTCAAATGAAATTATCGTATGTATATACAACATGAAATGAATAATGGTATGAAATAAAATGGAATTACAGAAGCTTATATATAAAATATATATCATTAATATCATATTTAATTACAGTGCCATCATAATGGCCACCATGAGAGGCGGTAAGATGTATTTGAACAATCATCGTTTCGTGAGGCGTTAGTTTGCCATCCACAGAAACATTATGTTCATCATCCATTAGATGGAGTTGTGTGTATGTGTAGTTTGAATAATTCTTATAACAACATCCTAGTATATTGAGGATACTGTTGTTGTTACAAAATAAAGGAAATAAAAAGAGTTTGGGGGTTGGAGAAGGAAAATAAATGAAAATAATTTAAGAGAAAACGTTACCTTTAATTTAGGTAACTCACTTTGGTTGGAACCAAAGGACTTGTTGAAATGCTTTCTGACTAAGGGGAAGCTTCAAGGAGGAGGAGAGGGATGTGGGGAGCTTAGTTGGGCAGATTTTGGACGAGCCAAGTGGCTTGAGAGGTGTGAAGAAATGAGAAGGAGGAGTGCCCTTTTATAAGAGGGGTGAGGGGCACCTTTGGAAAAGATAGAAATATTAATTTATAATAAATTCATATTCGGTTTCCAATGGCTCCAAAGTTGATTATTCAAAGGCTAAGGTGGGGATAGGTCTAAAACCACTCAACCAATAGAATTTAGACAGGTTTGGGTACTTATATTAACCTTATCTTTAATTATTAACTCTAAGTTAATTAGTTTCACTTTTACAATGTCTCTTTGTATTTTTATATAATATGGTTAATAAACTTACTATATACATCCAAGCGACCCCCAAGTGGTCCATTAATGATGAACCTATCATGATATAAGTCTCTTGGCCGAACCTTAGATTTTTAGGAATTTAATATCAATTAATAATATAATATTTGTTTTAAGAACTCTTTTATGTCAATTTTGACACTATTCAATAGTTGATTTTTGTGAAACTCATAACAGATTGATTACTTCGAAAAAAGTCAATTAAATCAATCCTAATATATCATATTATCCTAGAAAATTAGTTTAATTCATTAAAAGTTTTATATTATATTTATTTGGGTATTTATAATATCAATTATTTTAATTTTTCACTATTATAGTAATTACTGCATCATCATTGTGTCATAAATAAAATAAATTATTTAATGTATAAAAATTATAAATAAAATATCATTATGTAGGAAATCCTTTTAGCTTTCTAATTAATATTTATAATCGAACATCCAACATGTATAACCCTATGTAAAAATTGTTCTTCTAAAAGATGTAAGCTTATTCCATTTTTATTTTTATTTTAACTTTATTAATATAATGTGTCCCTACCACATACAAGTGGCTCCAAGGGGTCCCCAAATTGACCCAAGGATGCCCATGGTCGGGTATGTGTCCACCAATAAGGTTAGGACACGTTTTAGGGTAATTTTGTATTATTATAATATTATTTTTTAACCCTTATTTACCGGATTTACCCTTTAACCATGGTAAATAAAATATTTACCACAGTAACTATTCAAAATGTCTAAAAATAAAAGTTACCTATTTACACAATTTGAACATCCTGATTCCAAATATGGAATACATTTTCCTAAATTCAAAACACAGAAGTGGCAGAAATTAATTTAAAATTAATTCCCGCTGTCAAAACAAAAAGCGTGTTTTTAAGAGATAATAACTATCAAAAGATTGACACTTGTTTATGTTCGGGTTAATTGTAAAATTATGTCCAATGACCAACATTATATTAAATGGTAAAAATATATTCTAAATATACTTTAAAACCACTCAAATTCATAATTTATCACTATTAATTATTTTTATTAAAAAAGTTGTTTTTAATTAAAATTTAGTAATTTTCACTATTCATCAAAATATGAAAGTTATCCGAAAAGTACCAAAATTTCACCTTAGGCTAAATTCGATATTCCAAATCCAAAAATGAAGTCCATTTTAAAATATAAAATATACATAATTTCAAAAATTTAGGTATTACTATCCATAACGGTTAGTTTGATCGGTTGTGGTGTGTGTTAAAACTCGAAGTTGCGTACAACACACGCTACTGTTTTATTCAAAGGAAAGCGTACCGTGTAAGCTTGGGATGTTTCATTTTAAATTTTTTGATGTCCCCTTTTAGTCAAAAAGTTTGAAATAATTTATTTAAAAAGGGTTCACTATTAAAAGTTGGTAAAACTACAATACTGAAGATGAATTTGTTCTTACATTATGTCTAAGAAACTCATAATATGGATTCTAAAATTATAAGGATTATATAAAGTTTAAAATTTAGTTAATACTATTCATAACCTTTTTTGAACGGCTTGTTTGGTGAGTCATGGTGCTCTTGAACTCGGTGTTGCGTGTAGTGCATGTTATTGAATTATTTTGAAGAAATAACACACTATGAAATCTTGGGGTGTTACATTCTCCCCTCCTTCAATAAATTGCGTCCTCGCAATTTGAAATTGTTCTTCGAAAATAAAAGGTTGAAAATAGAAAATATATTTGTGGGAAAACCCACATCGGAAATTGGTTTACTAAAATTTAGTCTTAATATGAGGAAAAGAGAAATGAAAGGGTCACCACCAAATTATGATCTCGATTACGAGAACATTGGTGGCAATTAGAGACATATAATTGGAGGAAAAACGTAAATATTTATAGGTAGTGGTTGAGGTCATCAATCACAAACAAGTATAAAATTGAGGTCCTTAAACTCATCAATCTATGATGATTTGAAGTACCATCGGTTCAACAAAATATAGGGTATTGGGATCACACATTTTTGACATTTCAAAATATCTTAGTTGAAATCCCACATTGAAAAATGAATTAATGAGGCCTCTATTTAAAATAAAGAGTGGAAAGTATGAAGATTACCGAAAATAACACATACTAGGGTTCCATGTAGGAAAATATGGATATGGAGGAGAAATATAACCATCAATTATCTGATGGAGAGTGGTAGAGAACATGGCTATGAAAAGGCCAACAATCCCAAAGCCATAAATTAGTGATGATTTAAGGTACCATCTAGGACAACATTTTTTTTTCAAAGTTACATTACATAAGGAAGAGGAATTCATTTATGATATTGACTAAGAACATTATGAGATATACTTAAATTTTAAGTAGATTTTCATTCTTTAATAAATTTCCACCACTAACTCAATTTTTTTTAAACGATGAGTATTCAAGAAGACTTGGTCACACTGGAAGAGCTAGAATAAACTTCTATAGAACCACACGATCCATGCAGGATAAACCATATATTTACATTGTCTTTGAAGATTAATCAAAACCAAAATGGTTAGTGAATGATCTAATGATCCCCCAAAAGGATATTCATTGAGATAAATATGCACTAATCTTAATTTCTAAAATTAAACCAACAATACCCCAAAGTTAAATAGATACCATTCAATAACCAATTTTCCTTAAAATCCTTTAATATAATCCAAACTAATATTGAAACCCAAAACATAGAAGAATTTGATTATGTAGTCTCCCATGTTACATTGTATCTCCAAATTACATCAAATACTCTTAAAGTCACATACTTAAAAGTAATCAACATCATCACATATTCTCTGTTATAGGTTAATCATTTCCATAAATAACCCAAATCACTATAAATCAACAATAAAAATGTAGATAAAAATCCACCATTACTCTACAAATGAATCCTCATTGTATTCTATTTTCCTTGGGCATATAGTGTTCCTAACAAAACGAACATCTTCCAAAATAACATTTATCACTTAATCACCAAATCATTTTCCTATACCAAGGGTATTCATTTGATAAGACATAAGAACCCAAATCATCTTATTATTGATCAATAAAATCATTTAACAAAAAAAAAATAGTCACACTAACCAGGGACTTCACGTAGTCCAGTGGTAGGCGATAAATCCCAATCACACTTTGGTTGTGGGTTCGATTCCCACAGCTTTGTCCGACACGACGGGTTGTCACACGGTCTACGTGTTGTCCTTTTTCAAAAACTATATTCTATAATATTACCAAAATGAGATAAATTCCTCAAAATAACAAAATTTAACCACAAATGTTATATCATACTTTTCATTTTCATCCCAAATTATAATAACTTATCATTTTCTCAAACCCCAATGATCATATAAAACCAAATGGTTATTTATATCTATATCCACAAGGGAAGAGACAATTCTTCCTCAAATATCATTCTCACATGGAAAACTGTGGGGTTACAAATACAAGAGAAAATTATTCCAAAGTAAACCCATCAACAAGGAGTGCTAATACTTTTTAAATTTTTCTCCAGCCATTTATTTCCACATAGCTTCTTCTTTGACCAAGAAAATATCCTATAAAATAGGACATTCACTCGGGTAATGTCCAGGTCCCCTACATTTACGACAAATGACTGTAAATGGACTCTTGGGACCATTTTTATCTTCTTCCATAGTACTCTTCATTTTTCTTCGGCAATTCTTCACTTTATGTCCTTCCTTCCCGCACGTAAAACATTTCGTTGTCCCATTGAGACACTTTCCTGGGTGTCTCTTTCCACAATTCCTGCATGATGAAAATTGAGGTTTCTTTTCTCCATGGTCTCCATTGCTGGAGATCTTTTCATTTATCACCTTTCTCTTCCTTGTTGAGTCTGGGAGTTGGTTAATATATATGTTGTTGATCATATTTTTGGAAAACTGATTTGGCATAAAGACGATATCTTTTACGCCTATCAACATTCCATTTTGTTGCTCATTTCCACCACTGTTCCCAACTTGTACATCATTCTCAAAGTCACTATGACTTCCTTGGAATCCATCCATTAACTAAAACCAGAAGGCATTGTGTGAGTAATAGTAATCGTAAAATCATTTAGAGATTAAAATGTCACCATATTCTCAATTTGAAACATATTAGGATTAACCAAGGTCATTTTCTCTCATCTTATGTATATATTACTTAAATCGGTTTGTAAAGAAAATGTAAATTATCCTAAGCATATCCCCCGGGAGTGTCGTAACCAAGAGTGCAGCAAGGCCCGTTGTCGTGCACCAGTTCCCGTTCGAGTCTAGCTCAAAGCGGTGTTTTCGGGTTTTACCCCTAGGTACATCTGTGCCAGAGCCGCCTCTACCTGCTCGTATCCAGACATGGATGTATTGCTCGGAAAACTCACAAAATCTTTACAATACCAAAATTCTAGGAAGTTTTTTATACTAATCCTCAAAGTTCATCTTAGGTCTACGTGCTCTAATCAGAGTTTATCTAAATCTAGCTACCAAGGTTTGTACTAAACTTCCTCTGATACCAACTGTAACGCCCCGACCCTAGTTACCCAGAGTCGGTGCATTATTACATAACATTGGCATGATCATGAGAAAGATCAAGTCTCGAAAGACCGATTAGTTTAGTAGCCTTGGAATAACTAGATACATCCATAAATTTTTACATTACATCATAAAAAAAACATCTTGTCTTCATATCCCCTCATACTATCCCTGCAGGTCATTCATAAATTACTTCTTCATAATCCTGGAAAAAAAAATAAAACATTGAAAGGGGTGAGCTCGGATGCTCAGTAAGGATAACATTATAGCAGAAGCTTTCATAAATAAGCATAAACACTTAAGGCAATTTATAACTAAAACAAAAGCCTTTTAAACTTGAACTTCAACATAAAATGGCAAAGGTAAAATGAAATAATGCCATTTACTTACTCACATGGATATTCTACTAGTCGAATGATCACATGCAATATCAATAACCACTTTCATAATGATGGAATGCATAATGCCAGACTATCATAACCACATAGCCAAGGCCTCGTGCCAAGACTACAAATAAGATTTTGCCAAGGCCATGTGCCAAGACACTAGTTTGTCTCATGAGACCTACCGATGCATCGAGGAGCTATAGCGGGCTCCACCCGTCACTTATTAAGTCCAATGCATTCCTCATATGAATAGGTTTAAGCATAAAATAAACATTCGTATTAAAACTAGCATACGAAATGTCAATACTTTAACCACAAACCATGAATGGTATAAAAATAGAACATCCACAGTCAAATATAACTCATTTGATACAATATGGAATATTGTATTGTATCACATTAACCTGAATCATGAATAATGAAGGATGTTGACATAGATGAAAATAATCATCAAAACTATTTGAGAGAAATATCCCCCTTTTCTTGAAAACATTTAAAAGTCACACTATTTGTCAAGAAGCCATTTAAAAATAGATTTTTGAATCAAAGTGTCCCATACCACTTTGAAACCTTTTAAAAGGATTTTTAATTTCTAAACTTTAATGTCCATATAAATAAATCCTTAAAACCATTTTTAAAACATGGACATTAATGAGAAAGATTTAGATGAATAAGTCTTTAAAACATTTAAAAATGGTATTTTAGTTAGAGATTCTAACCAAAAGAGAGACACTTGAATGAAAATAATTGAGGTAATAAAAACTTTGTAATATCATGAGAATAAAGGGAATTCATGATATACTATGTCAAAGTACATTATATACACCACATAAAAGTGATTTGGTGTATATCAACAAAGAAGTCTCAATGGAATGTAAGTTGAGATGAAATCTCTCATAAAGGCCGTATCCTTAGGTTAAGGATAAATCAACGACATAATTATGTGTGAAAAATATAAATACACTAAATATGATTGAATATTCAGTGTAAAACAATCAAAGGATATTCACACATATTCTTGTAGAAACAACACCAACGAATTGGATATTTAACTCAACAAATGGAGATTGAGTTAAAATTACTCTTATCAAGTTAATACCGATCACTTGAGAATTTATCAATGGAGTGATTATGTGTATCAAAAGTATATCCACAGAAAGGGGAGTGGAAATTAAGGCATAATCAAATGAATAGCGATTTCACACATAATCTTGGAGTAATAAAATCAATGAAATATGTGTAAAGCCAAATGAGTGGAAATTGAAATCTCAAATTCCCTTATCGATTAGGTAACTTACGAAACATACACCCATGAAAGAAGTATCATAACATGATGATGTAAATACCCATAAATTAAAGTATATTACACAATGAATACAATCATGGGCAGTACACCACATGCAATAATTAAGTGGTGAACAATGGAAATCTCACGGAATTGAAAGTGAGATAAGAAAATCCCTTACCATGTTAATCAACTGAGTTGTATGGACAAAAGTTAATAACCACCAAATGATTTACAGAATAAAATGAATATAAAGACAATCATGATAATATATATCAAATGGCAGTACACAATACACCACTTTCAATAATTTAGTGGCGAACAATGTAAATCTCACGGAATTGAAAGTGAGATAAGAGAATCCCTTACATTGTACTTTTTCCTTGGTCGATGGTAGGTTTACCTCCTGTATAATGGTGAAATAATTGTTATTTAATAATAAAAGAATCATTTACTTTAATATGATATCATATATGATCTTTTATCATTGATTTGTTAATAATATCTTAGAATTATCATCATTTCGGGTGTTAACGGGTTCATTTTACTTTATATTCTTTGTTATGTGAGCCATATTCGTTATTAATGGGATGTATATTATTCATATCCAGAATGGTATCAAGTTCTTAAACATCATTTTTAAATCATCAAATGATAATTATACTTGAATGGATACGATGGAGAATGAATCTCATCGCGTTCGTGGAGACGGTAGTCCGTACGTACGCACGAACGCTACTTCCATTTAATTTTTTATTTTAAAAGAATCGAATCCAAATGATACATAGGTATATTACTATTCCAGTATAATATAATATTTTATATATGTTACTTAAGTTCATTAACACCATCCTTTATACGTTCCATGTGTGGTATGAACGAGTCATATCATTTTAAGGGGGCGGTAGTCCGCACTTCCTCAAATGAAATTATCGTATGTATATACAACATGAAACGAATAATGGTATGAAATAAAATGGAATTACAGAAGCTTATATATAAAATATATATCATTAATATCATATTTAATTACAGTTCCATCATAATGGCCACCATGAGAGGCGGTAAGATGTATTTGAACAATCATCGTTTCGTGAGACGTTAGTTTGCCATCCACAGAAACATTATGTTCATCATCCATTAGATGGAGTTGTGTGTATGTGTAGTTTGAATCATTCTTATAACAACATACTAGTATATTTAGGATACTGGTGTTGTTACAAAAGAAAGGAAATAAAAAGAGTTTGGGGGTTGGAGAAGGAAAATAAATGAAAATAATTTAAGAGAAAACGTTACCTTTAATTTAGGTAACTCACTTTGGTTGGAACCAAAGGACTTGTTGAAATGCTTTCTGCCTAAGGCGAAGCTTCAAGGAGTAGGAGAGGGATGTGGGGAGCTTAGTTGGGCAGAGTTTGGATGAGCCAAGGGGCTTGAGAGGTGTGAAGAAATGAGAAGGAGGAGTGCCCTTTTATAAGAGGGGTGAGGGGCACCTTTGGAAAAGTTAGAAATATTAATTTATAATAAATTCATATTCGGTTTCCAATGGCTCCAAAGTTGATTATTCAAAGGCTAAGGTGGGGATAGGTCGAAAACCACTCAACCAATATAATTTAGACAGGTTTTGGTACTTATATTAACCTTATCTTTAAGTATTAACTCTAAGTTAATTAGTTTCACTTTTACAATGTCTCTTTGTATTTTTATATAATATGGTTAATAAACTTACTATATACATCCAAGAGACCCCCAAGTGGTCCATTAATGATGAACCTATCATGATATAAGTCTCTTGGCCGAACCTTAGATTTTTAGGAATTTAATATCAATTAATAATATAATATTTGTTTTAAGAACTCTTTTATGTCAATTTTGACACTATTCAATAGTTGATTTTTGTGAAACTCATAACAGATTTATTACTTCTAAAAAAGTCAATTAAATCAATCCTAATATATCATATTATCCTAGAAAATTAGTTTAATTCATTAAAAGTTTCATATTATATTTATTTGGGTATTTATAATATCAATTATTTTAATTTTTCACTATTATAGTAATTACTGCATCATCATTGTGTCATAAATAAAATAAATTATTTAATGTATAAAAATTATAAATAAAATATCATTATGTAGGAAATCGTTTTATCTTTCTAATGAATATTTATAATCGAACATCCAACATGTATAACCCTATGTAAAAATTGTTCTTCTAAAAGATGTAAGCTTATTCCATTTTTATTTTTATTTTAACTTTATTAATATAATGTGTCCCTACCACATACAAGTGGCTCCAAGGGGTCCCCAAATTTACCCAAGGATGCCCATGGTCGGTTATGTGTCCACCAATAAGGTTAGGACACGTTTTAGGGTAATTTTGTATTATTATAATATTATTTTTTAACCCTTATTTACCGGATTTACCCTTTAACCATGGTAAATAAAATATTTACCACAGTAACTATTCAAAATGTCTAAAAATAAAAGTTACCTATTTACACAATTTGAACATCCTGATTCAAAATATGGAATCCATTTTCCTAAATTCAAAACACAGAAGTGGCAGAAATTAATTTAAAATTAATTCCCGCTGTCAAAACAAAAAGCGTGTTTTTAAGAGATAATAACTATCAAAAGATTGACACTTGTTTATGTTCGGTTTAATTGTAAAATTATGTCCAATGACCAACATTATATTAAATGGTAAAACTATATTCTAAATATACTTTAAAACCACTCAAATTCATAATTTATCACTATTAATTATTTTGATTAAAAAAGTTGTTTTTAATTAAAATTTAGTAATTTTCACTATTCATCAAAATATGAAAGTTATCCGAAAAGTACCAAAATTTCACCTTAGGCTAAATTCGATATTACGAATCCAAAAATGAAGTCCATTTTAAAATATAAAATATACATAATTTCAAAATTTAGGTATTACTATCCATAACGGTTAGTTTGATCGGTTGTGGTGTGTGTTAAAACTCGAAGTTGCGTACAACACACGCTACTGTTTTATTCAAAGGAAAGCGTACCGTGTAAGCTTGGGATGTTTCATTTTAAATTTTTTGATGTCCCCATTTAGTCAAAAAGTTTGAAATAATTTATTTAAAAAGGGTTCACTATTAAAAGTTGGTAAAACTACAATACTGAAGATGAATTTGTTCTTACATTATGTCTAAGAAACTCATAATATGGATTCTAAAATTATAAGGATTATATAAAGTTTAAAATTTAGTTAATACTATTCATAACCTTTTTTGAACGGCTTGTTTGGTGAGTCATGGTGCTCTTGAACTCGGTGTTGCATGTAGTGCATGTTATTGAATTATTTTGAAGAAATAACACACTATGAAATCTTGGGGTGTTACAAGACGTGCAAACAAACACCAAAGCTAACGCACATCAAAACTAAAAAATATTTCCCCTCAAACAAGCATAACAAATTAAATCAGATTCCCAATGACCAAATATATGTCCAAAAAAATAAACGTTGACATTGAAAAATTTTAACATGAAAACCCCCAAAAGGAAAATCACAGGACCTGGTTCAAAAAGAAAAATCCACTAATAATAAAAAGTACAAAGCATAGACTCCCAAAGATGAGCATGATCTCAAAAATAACACTTAGATTAAATAGAAGATGAAAGGAAAAAAACAAAGGCAGTATGAAAGAATCTTGAAAAGAATAACATGATCTGATAAAGAAATCTATATAAATACGACAGTGAAAGAAAAATGTTCAATGTCTGAATAAAAAGTGTAGATGAAAAACAACAAGATTGGATCAAAGAGAACTTCAGAAGAAAGTCGATCAAACCCGAACAATTTCATCGGTTGCATAATTGAAAATCGTTTCCTAAAATGCTAGCTACACTATGCCTCAAAGGAAGGGAGCACCGAACCCGAGATGAGAAAAGAGTGTGACGTCCAAAAAAAATGGTCCTCCTCAAAATCCTGTAACCCCTCTTTTCAACATATCTCAAATATTTTTCCATTTTCTTCTATTTAAGTAGTACATGAGGTGGACCAAGTGAGGAGGTGCACCAAAAAATCCTATTAGGTTTGAAGATTTTCTTGCTGGCCCTGCATTCCGGCTTTGGCCCTGCTCATTCTGAATCTGATTTGGTGTGGATCCGGTGGTTTTTTTGATCCCGTGTGAACTCGGTGATGTTGTTGATTTTTTATATGGAGCGGATAGTTACTTTATCGATGAGTCTTTTTAGGATTCTCTCTAGTGATGATCGACGACGGTTTGTAGCCAGCTCTCTGCTCCAGTGGAATGCTCGGTGGATGGATGGGTGACTCAAGGAAGCGGTGCGGGTGTGGTCTTCAGTGATGTTCTGGACGATGTGATGTCTCAAGAGGATCTGGAATGATGACGGTGGGGTTCTTGCCAGCGTGGTGTGATCTCCTGTGCAGTTCTACAGGGATGAGGATGGTGCTGTAATGATGTTGGCGACACGCCTTTTCCAGTGATAGCGTGATTTGCAGGATTTGTTTGTGCGATGGATCCCACGGATACGCTACTGGCTTTTTGTTTTTGAATTTGGATTTGGTTTGAATTTTGAAAGTGTAAGTCGTAATATGTGTGGTTTACACTTTTCCCTCAAATTGTTTTTTTATGATAATAAAAAATGATTTGGACTGTCAAAAAATTAATACCAGTCCTTATTAAAATTGATCTCTTGAATAAAAGTTTTCATCCACAAAAAATCTTTGCATGCCTCTGTAACAGTAATAAATTTAGACTCAATGATAGATAAAGTGACACACCTCTGCTATCTAGACTTCCAAGATACACCCCCTACAAAATTTATCAAATATCCTGAAGTAGACTTCCTCAAAATCCATATCTCCTATCATATCTGATTCTATAAATCCATAGAGTATAGATTCCCCATTTCTAAAACAAAATCTCTAATCCGGAGTACCACAAAGATAAAAAAATATATACTTTACTGCTCTCTAATTCTCTTTACCTGGATTAAATAGAAAACAATTCACCACACCAACTGCATGAGCTATATCAGGTCTAGGACATACCATCACATACATCAAATAGCCAACGATGGATGAATACAATATGTGTTGCATCTCCACTCTCTACTCATAAGTAGAAGGTGACTAAATGACCGATACTAATATTAAAATGTAAAGCAAGAGGAGTTCTAACCACCTTTTCTCTATCCATAGAAAATCTCCAAAGAACCTTCTCAATATATATTTCTAAAGATAACCATAATTCTTTTGATTTTCTATAATGAGAAATTGACATGCCAAGAATATGTTGTGCTGACTCCAAGTCTTTCATCAAGAAATATTGACAAATATCCTTCTTCAATTTTTCAATTCTAGAAGCATCATGGAAAACAATGGGCATATCATCAACATTAAGAAATAGTGTAAGGAAATCATCATTAGTAAATCTATGAACAAAAAAAACAATGATATGTAGATATATTCCTGATACCTAGATGAAAAATGACAGATTCAAACTTCTTATAACACTGCCTAGAATCTTGATTCAAACCATACCAACACTTCTTTAACCCACATACATAATTATCTTTACCCATTTTAACAAAACCCTCTGGTTGCTCTATATAAATCACCTCCTATAAATATCCTTGGGAGGAAAGTTGTCTTCACATCCATCATCTCAATATACAAATACAAACTAGAATCCAAACCAATAAAAACCTAAATGGAATACATTTTTTCAATTGGTAATTTTTTTTCATCAAAACCAATACCATTATTCTGAGAGAAGCCTTTAACAACTAACCTTGCCTTGTATCGTGGAACAGAACTAGATTCCTCATTTTTAATCCAATAAATCCATCAATTTTGTAAATCTCTCAAACCTATAGGTAACTTACTCTACTCAAAAGTATGGTTGTTTGGAAACGATCTCATCTCATCGTCCCTTTCCACAACCCATCTATCATTTTGATCACTTTACATCACCTCATCAAAATATTTTGGTTCTCCCTCTTTAGGGAGGATCACATACTCATCAGGTGAATACTGAGTAGAAATAGTACGATGTCGATATGACCTCTGATGTGGAACCGTGGGTTTATTAAAAACCCCTATAAACAGATCATCATAAACAAAAGGTGTATCAAAAACATCAAATCCAACATTTTTACCCTAAACCACAGTCTGCATATCAACACAATCATCATAATCGAAAACATGAGGTAAATGTGACTCAGAAACTAGCTCAAGAATGACAAAGCCATATGAAGTTAGAGAAATATATTTTTCTCCCTTATCAATATCTACAATAGTCTGATCCTACTTAAAAACTGAATCAAGTCTTTTGACAAGTTTTTTCAAAGTATGATCATAAAACCTATACCCAAACTTATCATGTCCATAGCTAATATAAATAAATTTGCATGACTTACCATCCATATTGGATCTCTCATCTCTAGGAACATGAATGAATGCCTTATAACAAAAAACACGTAAATGATCATAACCGATCTATTTTCCATACCAAAACCTATTGAGAGTGTTTTTTACAAAGCAACTGCATGTGATAAATTGATAATATAATCAGTAGTAAGTAAAGCCTCACCCACAAAATGTATAATCAACCTTCATTCTGAAAGAAAACAATGATCTCTTTCCAATAAAGTCATGTTCATCTTCTTAGCTACACCATTTAGATGAGGTGTCTTCGGAGGCATATTCTGATTCCAAAAACCTTCCTACCTTTAATACTGATCAAATAGACCACAATACTCACCCCTATTTTCAGTGTAACTAAATTTCAACTTCTTACCAGATTCCCTCTCAACTAAAACCTGAAATTTCTTAAAAACACTGAGAACATAAATTTTGGCATTCAAAACATAAACCCAAATATTATATGAGTATTCATCAATAAACGTCACAAAATAAAGGCCTCCTTTAATGGTCTTATACATCAAAGGAACTCAAAAATCAGAATGTACTTATTCAAGTACTAGTGACTTCCTGTGTAAAAGATGACTTCTAGAACTCACAATGGTTTGTTTTCCATCCATACAGTGACAACACGTGTACAATTTGACACTATTTAAATCGGGAAGTAGATTTCTCTTTTCAAAACAACCAAGATCTTTCCCACCAACTTGGTTGATCCTCTTATGTTGTAACTTTGAAGACAAAATGCACTCAACAACACATGTAATATCACAAGAAACAGAAGCTCTAGTCTAATACAAACCTGACTACTTATTCCATCGATCCACAATCAAGGATCCCTTGGAAATATTACACTGTCCATCACAAAAGTAAATGTTAAAACTAGCATCATCAAGAACACTTTTAGAAATAAGATTTAGAAAAACATCATGTGAATATAAAAAATTCCTCAAAATAAACTTACTTCGTCTGCTGGTCTCTAAACCAACAGTCTTGATACCTACAACATCGTCATGACCATCATTACCCATATTTAAAATCCCAAAATTAAAAGGGCTATAATATGTAGAGAAACCATTCCTTGATTTCATGTGAAAACACACACCACTGTCAAAAACACAACAAGAATAATCAGAAGAAATATTAATGGAGTCATAAACAATAACAAGATCACCCCCTATAGCAGCAACGACACAATTATCTCAATCACCCTTTTTCTTCTGCTGTTTTTCCTTCATTATGTCTTCTATTTTTAGCTGGTAAAAGAACTTCTTAACATGTATTTTCTTGACACAATGATGATATTAATAATATTTATACTTCGAACTAGATTTTATTCTGCCTTTTCTCTTACCCTAAATTCTCTATCCCTGATTCTTTTCATGAATTCTCCCCTAGTTCTCTGTGACTAAAATATTTGAAGAATATTTCTCTTGAGTATGCATCCTAACCTCTTCATTAAAAATAACAGGCTTAATAAAAATGAATTTCACAACACCATTAGGGGAATAATTGGTGAGAGTAACACACAAATTGTCTTAATAATTGGTTAAAGTATTAAGAATTTTTTTAAAACCACATCTTCAAAAGTAATACCCATACTAGAAAATTAATAAAAAATCCATGATTTTAACTCAAATATTCAGAAATATACATACCTACTTTGTTCTTCAAATTCAGCACTTGTTTGAGGAGTAATAATTTATTGTTTCCTATCTTAGAAGCATAGTTAGTATCAAGCTTCTCCCACAATGTTTTGGCATAAGAGATTTTGAAAATATGGTTTATCACATTATCTTCGACACACTGACGAATGAAACCACAAACTATCTCATGCTCAAACTGCCATTCTTCGTCAGAAATTATTTCTGGATTCTGATTACAAAACACCAGAAGATGCATTAACTTGAAAAAAATAAGATACATCATTTTTAATCACCACATATGGTAGTCGGTATCATTAAACAAAATCATCCTACTTTAATTGGATTACATAATTTATCTAAATAAAAACTATAACCTTTGATATTGGATGTTGGGAAAGGTGGCCAGAAATGAATACATAAATGAACACCAAAGAAAAAATGCATCAGAAATAAAAAATATTTCCCTTCAGAAAATACTAAAAATTTAAAGCAGATGCACAACGACCAAATATATATGCAGAAAAATAAATGTTTACACCAAAAAAATTTTGATGTAGAAAACCCAAATAGGAAAAAACATGAGATCTAGTCCAGAAAGTATAATCTACTAATAATCAAGAGTACAAATCAAGGATTCCCAAAGATGAGCGAGATCTCAAAAATAATACTCAGATAAAATAGCGGATAAAATGAAGAAAGACTATGCAGTTTGAAAGAATCCTAAAACGATGAATGCAAGACAATAAAGAAATCCAAATAGATCTAACTGTGTAAGATAAATGCTCACTATCTTAATAAAAGGTGCAGATGGAAAATACTAGGATAAAATCAAAGAGCATCGCAGATGAAATTTAATCAGTCCCAGAGTGTATCAACCCTGACCCAAATAGCACATAGCAGTGGTTATTTTATTACAATGACATAGATATGAGGCATCACATCACCAATGATCGATTAGTTTAGTATTCTTGAATAACTAGATATATAAATGGTTCTCTTATTACATTGATAAATAAACATAGAACATAGAAAAGGAAAATAAACTATTTCCTTGACACTTATTCAGATATTTCATCTTTATAACTTGGGGAAGGAAAAAAATAAAAGGGTGAGATCAATTGCTCAATAAGGGGTCATATATAGAATAAAAATGAATCAATAATAAGTGAATCATAATATATAAGGCATAATACATATGTAAAGGTAGATAGCTTAAAACAAATTCCATTTAATCAACTAACTGAGAATGAAAATTCATCCATAGATTTGGTCATAGTTAAAATCTCATGGATAGGAAAAACTAAATATTGAATGAAGTAAATGATTAATTATTGGACTTCATGTATCTAGAACATGAACCACTATCATTAATACCTTTCACGAGATGATTTAATCCAGTGGGTAGAAACCAATCTGATTCTTCTTGGAAACAAACACGAAGGGTTTTTCACCAACTATTTTGTCTCATGAGACTTGTCAATGCATCGAGGGGCTATATAATGTCGGGCCCCACCCATCACTGTAAGTCAAAAGAATTATTCAGATATAGATTTAATTCATGAACAATATGACTTATCAAATTATTTTTATTTATTAGAGGATATAGAGTCATCGATATTTCTTCATTTAAAACAACAGTCAAAGTAAACAATGTATGTAAAAATGGTATAAGACTTAAAACAATAATCATATCCATGAAAGAAGAAATATAGTTATTTAATAAAATATTAAATTATTGAAAATCATAAATAAAATTTTCGGTATATACACCATGTAAAATAAAACAAGTGCATATCAAAAATATGCCTCAATGAAAGAAAATTGAGATGAAGTCCCATACAAGGATAATATCACTAATAAAATGAATAGATTATGTGTATTCACTGTAAATAAATATAAAAAACTATAAATAAAACATAATATAATCAAAATTAACTTTACACATAACCTTAATATGACATAATAAATGAAATATAAGCTTAAATTAATGAATGAAAATTGAGTTAAGAAATCCATTATCACTTTGTAATCAGTAGAATCATATACCCCAATAATTAATAATCATCAAATAAAACATTTAATACGATGAAAATAAATATATTCATGATATTATATATCAAAGGTAAGTATATACACCACACAAAATAAATTAGTGGTTAATAAGGCATATATCTCGCAAAAGTAAAAGTGAGACGAGAAAAACCCTTACCACTTTGTAATCAGTTGAATTGTATGCCCCATGAAAGTAATAATTATCAAATAAAACATTTAATACCATGAAGATAATTATATTCATGACATGATATATGAAAGGTAATTATTCACACCACACACAAGAAATAAGGGTTTAATAAAGAATATATCTCACAGAAGTAAAAGTGAGACGAGAATAATGCTTACCACTTTATAATCAGTTCAATTGTATACCCCATAAAAGTAATATTTATCAGATGCAACATTTAATAACATAAAGATAATGAAATTCATGATATAAAATATCAATGTGTAGTATACATAAAAAAAATAATTGGTGAATAAATCATATCTTACAGAAATAAAAGTGAGATGAGAAGATCCTTACCTTATGTCCGAAAGCATTCTTCACTTGTACTTAATGTCCTGGATAATTAAATTAGATTAATTAATTAATAAACTCTTAAAAATATATTTTATTTATTATAATTTATAAATTTTATTTTATGGCCACTCTAATGATTTATAATGTTTAAATTTGTTGTTTTGGGAGTGTTCGTTTCATGGTTTCATAATCAGTTCGCTTGTGTATTATTATGGAAGTCATTGTAAAATTGGAATAATTATCTAGAACTGAAATTATATGGAATTAATTAAATTAAATAAATTTAAATGGTCTCATATATCATTTGGTTATATGGTATGAGGATGAATCATTAAATTAAACGTTGATGAAAATGTTTTAATTTATTTTGGCAGTTTTTACAACCATCACAAACTTGTATCATTTCATTTAATATTATGTTTATATATTGGTTCAAGAACATGATATAAATTATAATATGTATATTATAATTTTATTTAATGATAATAATGGTTTTATAACCACCCTTGAAGATGGTAATAGAAAATTAAAACTCACCATTCATGAAGGCGGTGAATCAACACGTCACGAACAATGTTTTCAATTTTAGTATAAAAGGAGGAGAGAAGATATTTGATGATGAATATTCCATTAACAAAATAAAATTATATTATATATATGATACTATAGTTATCATGAATCTTTGGATAAGGTATTAGATGATAATATAAGAAAATAAAACAAATTAAAAGGGAAAGAAAGTGGATTTTACCTCTTTAATATCGTCTCCTTGGAAACCTCCTTAAGACACATGGATTTGGTCTTTTGGTAAGGCCAGTAGGTCATGGACATGAGGAGATGGATGGTAAAGGTAATTGGGAATAATTTAGACAATATTAAAGTCTTAGAAGGTGTGAGGATAAGGGGTGGTGAGGGGTGGTATTTATAGTGGGGGAGAGGGGTGGTATTTATAGTAGAGGAGATGGGTGTTTTTTGATTAATTTATTTATTTGTTTATTATTTTGGATCAAGACTATCAATAGGATTAATTATCATGACTAAATAAATTTAATAGATAATGTGAGTTAAAACTAATGGATGATTACATTAGAAATGACTCAAAAATTCATGTATTTAACTTATAATGTTAAATACTGTAAAATATCGTATTTTATTCTTCACCAAAAATAAACCTACTGAAAAAAATCCTAAAACATCACCCTAAACATTTTTTGATATATAAATTTAAAAAATGGACTTCATTTTAGAAAAATAATTTTCTAAATATGAGAAATTCAATTTCTAATTAAAATCATCATTTATTCAAGAAATACTGATTTTAATATTATAACTGATTTTACGACACTTTGAAAATTTAATTATTGTCTCATAAAATTATATTATAATTATAATGAAACACAATATTAATTTATGAATATATTTTATGAGAATAATATTTCTTTTAAATCATTATATTAATTAAAAAATTGTAAATAAACATTTATGTTTCACAAAAATACCAACACTTAATATATAATTTTTTAAATATTTATTTAATTATTCCATGATATACATATATCATATTTTCATTTATGAGATACCAAAATTTTATTTATAATTTCATAGGTAAGGTTATTATATTAATGTCCACATTACTATTCCTAACAATCAAATTACTATTCCAACAGTCATGTTAATATTTAATAGTATATCACAGTTCATTTTAGTTCTGTGTTGTGTGCAATGTAAAATATATAATAAATTGAATCCATTTAAGAAGATTCATACTATAAAATCTTGGGGTGATATGTATTTTCCTCCTTCGAAAATTTCTTGCTCAAAATTTTTCATGAATATTTCCCTCTGAATAGACGAGGGTGGTTCTTCTTCATAACATCCTTAGGTTCCCACATTACTTCTTCCATTATATGGATTATCCAAAGAAATTTTACTAGTCAAGTCATCTGATTTATTAGGACCTTTTCTTTATTTTTAATAATCTCAACAATCTCTTCTTAGTAAGAAAAATCAGGTTCCAATTCTATTTCTTCATAGGTGAGTACATGTGTTGGGTCTATCATGTACCTCTTTAATAATGATATGTGGAATACATCATGAAATTTGGAAATACATGGTGGAATTCCTAATCGATAAGCTAAAGATCCAATTATTTCCCTAATTTCAAATGGTATAATGTACCTGGGGCTCAGTTTACCTTTCTTACTAAACCATATGAAACCCTTCCATGGATATAATTTTTGAAAGACATGATCTCCCACTTCAAATTCCAAATCCTTTTTTCAGTTGTCAGCATAAATCTTTTCTATACTTTGAGATGCTTTAATATGAGCCGGAATAGTCTTTACCTTTGTAATTGTTTCTACAATAATTTATAGGCCTATAAGTTTTCTCTCACCAAATTCATCCCAACAAGTTGGAGTATGACATATCTTTCCATATAATGATTTAAATGGTGCCATTTGAATACTATAATAGAAACTATTATTGTAATAAAACTCTATAAAAGTTAAATAATGATCCCACATACCTTGAAAGTCATGTGATCATGATCTTAACATGTATTATAATGTTTGAATAGTCCTTTCAGACTGTCAATCAATTTGAGGGTGATAACCAGTATTCAAATAAAGCTCAGTATCAAAAGCCTTCTGAAGACTCTTCTAGAATTATGAAGTAAAATGAGGATCTTGATCAGACACAATTGATATAGATTCACCATTATGTATTAAAAATTCATTAATACAGAGTCTTTATAGGTACTTAAGAGGAAAATCTTCACTTATAGTAAGAAAATGTGATGATTTTGTAAGATGATAAATAATAACCCACATCGTATCATTACTTCTAGGTGTCCCTAGTCGTCCTATGACAATGTACATTGTAATTCAATCCCACTTCCACCTATAAATGGGTATAGGTTTCATAAATCCCTAAGGATTCTGTCTCTCAGCCTTCAATTGTTGAAAAACTAAACATCTTTACATATAGTCAACAATTTCCCCTGTAATATTATCTCACCAAAAAGGTTCCTTCATATATCTTACATCTTGGTATTAACATAGTTTATAGAGAAATTTGATCAATGAGCATCATCTAATAGTTCCCTTTTTTTATCCTAGGTATTGATGGAACACATAACCTCCTTCCAAATTTAAAAATCCATCATCATACATGAAGTCTTCCAATCTTCCATCCTTAATGGATTTAATTTTCTTTTGAAAATTATCATCATCATATTGAGATATTTTTATCTTTTCTAATAAATATGGTTTCAAAATCATTTGAAAAAGGAGTGATGTTTAACCTTCCTTAACAATTCCCATATATATCTTTACTAAATCCATGAACATAGGATATTTATCAATTCTAATTTGGGTTATAAGTCCATGATATTTCATACTTAATGCGTATTCTACCTTATTTTATTCTCTTGGGTGGTAGTGTATTGAGAAATCATAATCTTTGAATAACTTGGGCCATCGTCTCTGTCTCATGTTAATTTTTTTCTATGTAAAGATTCATTTCAAACTCCTATAATTAGTATCATATCATTCACCATAGATATAATGTCTCCATATCTTTAGATAAAATATTACAGTTGCTAACTAAATATCTTGAGTTGGATAATGTTTTTCCTGAATCTTCAACTACCTTGATTCATATGTAATAACTTTGTCATTTTTCATAAGGACACAACCCAATACTTTCTTCAATGCATCACTATATATCACCAACCCATCATTTTATGACAGTAGATTCAAAATTGGAGCATTGACTAATCTTATCTTCAATTCATCAAAATATTCGGCACATTATTGTGCCTATAAGAACTTAACCCCTTTACGTGTGGGCTTGGTTAATGGGTTAGCCAATCGGGAAACATTCTGAACGAAATTATTATAGTAACTTGAAAAACTAATGAAACTACATACCTCAATTATGTTCATTAGAGAAGACCATTCTTGGATTTCCTTTGTCTTTATAGGATCAACTGAGATTCCATCCTCAGACATAATATGGCCAAGAAAAGAAATCTCTTGATGCCAAAATTCATACTTTCTAAAGTTACCATGTAAATATTTCCATTTGAGTGTCTCAAGAATGATCTAAAAGTTATTCTAATAGTCTTTATAGCTTTTAGAATACACTATACTATCATTAATGAATACTACGATAAAAGCATCAATATATTCCTTGAATACTCTAATCATTAGATCCAAAAAAACTGAGGGTTCATTAGTCAATCCCAATAGAATTACTATTAACTCAAAATGTCCATACCTTATCCAAAAAGATGTATTTAGAATATCTTCACTCTTTACTCGTAATTAATGATACTCATAACGAAGGTCAATGTTCAAAAAATATTAAGCTCCATGAAGTTGATCAAATAAATAATCAATGTGAATCAAGGAATATTTTTTCTTTATTATAATAAAATTGATTTCTCTATAATCAATGGAAATCCCCATGGATCCATCTTTATTCTTAAAATGGGAATAGGGGATCCCTATAGATAAACACTAGGGTGAATAAATCACTTATTAATAAACTCATTTAGTTTTTTTGTCAACTCTACTAATTCCATTGTGGACATTCTATAAGGATTATTTGATATTAGTCTTGCATCAAGGATTGAATCAATGGTTAAATCAAATTTATGCTCCAGGGGAGGTGTCCAGGTAATTCCTCAAGAAATACATCAATGAATTCCTATAAAATTGATACATCCTCAATTTGAATATTACCTTCCTTATCCCCTGAAATTGTTTGTTCTTTCTCCCTAAGAATTTCATTTAGTAGAGCTATTGGGGGTGGATCTATATAAGAATCAGATGATGAAATTTCTACTCTAAAGATAAGTAATTCTATATATTCCTAAAAAATCATAATTTTATGCTTGTAAAAAATTCTTGCATCATATTTTTAAAGACAATACATACTAAGGATTATATAAAATTCAATCATAGGTATGACGATAAAGTCATCAAATAAATCATTTTAATGTGTCATAATGGGGATAAATTGACACATATTTGTTGCAATGAGACTTCCCTTAAGAGTTTTCACTAACAACTCCCATATAGGATTAATTTACCTTCAACAAAATCATTGGACACTTATACTTTATTTGTAGTGATCACATAAGGTTGGTCATCTCCCCATAGCCTCTTCTATGGTAGATTCCCTTAATGCTTGGAAAATTGGTTTGAATAATGCCCCATTTCATTATAGTTGAATCATTGAACATCATTGATTTTTTTCTTCCCCTTGAATTCATTAGCTTGATGAACCTTTTATCCACACTTATAACAAACTCCCATTCCTTTCAAGTATTTCCCAGGATGATTCATTACAAAATTTTCACATAATGGGGATTGATTAATTCCCCTCTTCTTGTTTGATGCTTTAACTTTTTCATGTTTATCATAAGACCAGTTCTTCTATTTATTTCCCTTGAACATATATGATCGTGATAATTTATTATTTGTTTTTATGGAACTTAAGACTATTTCATCATATGATGAAATTTTTTGAGAATTCAGTTCCTTTATAATACTTGGCTTAATATCTTAAAATAAATAACCAATATTCTTTTCTGATTAATTTATATAATTTTTAGCATACCTAGCTATTCTTGGAAAGGTAGACTCATACTCTTCACCACTCTCTTATTTCATTTTCTTTAATATAAGAAATTTTCTATTCATTTTAGTTCATTTCTCATGAGGGAAATATTTTTCAAAGAATGTTTCATAAAAAGTTCTCCAATAAATTTATTATATTTCATCTTTCTCCTTAGTATTCTAGATTAAAAACCTCAATTTATCATCATCTCCCTTGAGGAAATATACCATTAGCACTACCATTTCCCTTTACTAATATCCCAATGCTAGAAATATCTTTTCAAGGGACTGGATCCATTGCTCAACTACCATCAGATTAGTAGTCCCACTAAAATATGGGGGATTTTTTCACATGAAACAATCCAACATAGGTGTAGTATGGTTATTCCTCAAAACCCGAGTAAGTTATCTTAATATGGTCATGATCTACTCATATCCAACACCAAAAATGTTGACTTTCTCATTAGGGAAATCCCTACATTGTCTATGGGTATTTATTCCATTTCTTCCATTAGGTTCTATCATTAAATAACGGAACACACTGAGTTATCTCATAATCATCATGAGTATGGAGCCAAAAATTTACTAGAAGAAATTATTATAATTCTCAGGTTTTTTTGACATAAACTTCTCAAGGTACTAAACCTTCTCTGATATCAACTATAACAACCCCAACCCCAATAGTCTAGATTCAATGGTCATTTTATTACAATGGCATAGATAGATGATATCACATTAATTAGGATCAAACAATTTAGTATTATTGATGAACTATATACATACATGGTTCCCTTTTTACATAAATAAATAAACATCAAAAATAAAAAAGGAAAAAAACTACTTCTTTGACACTTATTAAAATATTTCATCTTCATAACCTGTGGAAGGAAAAAAATAGAAGGGTAAGATAAAATGCTTTGTAAGGGTTACATAAAACAAAAACATGAAACAATAATAAGTGAAGCATAATTAATAAGGAAGAATCAATATGGAAAGGTAAATATCTGAAAAACACATTCCATTTAATCGAGATTTTTTCATAGTTAAAATATAATGGATATGAAAAAATGAATACAAAATGAAGGAAGTTATTAATTATTGGATGTCATGTTTATAGAACATGAACCACTATCATCAAGTCCTTTCACAAGATGGTTTAAGTACGTGGGTAAAAACCCTTCTGACTCTACTTGGAAATAAACGTGAAGTGTTTGTTTCCAAATATTTTGTCTCATGAGACCTGTCGATGCATCGAGGGGCTATATAATACCGGTCCCCACCAATCACTGAAAGTCCAAATAATTATTCATACATAGATTTATTTCATGAACAATATTACTTATAAAGATATCCGTATTGATTATGGGATATGTATATATCAATATTTCCCCAATTAAAACAACATTTAAAGTAAATATTGTATGTAAAATTACTATACGGATTAAAAAATAATCATATCCAAATACAAGAAATATGGATATTTAATTAAATATTAAATTATTGAAGATAATAAATAAAATTGTCAGTATATACACCATGGAAAATAAAATAGGTTCATAACATAAAAAATATGCCTCAACCAAAGAAAAATGAGATGAAGTTCCATACATGGATCATATCATTAATCAAATGAATAGACTATGTGTATTCACTATAAATCCAATTAAAAAAGTGTAAATACAACATAATATAATAAAAATTTAATTTATGCATAACATTATCATGACATAATCAATGAAATAGAAGTTTAACCTGATGAATGAAAATTGAGTTAAGAAACCCCTTACCACTTTGTAATCAGTCAAATCGTATGACCAAAAAAGTAATAATCATAAAATGAAACATTTAATACCATGAATATAAATAGATTAATGATATGATATATCAAATGGAATTGTATAAACCATACAAAAGAAATTAGTGATTAATAAGGTATATATCTCACAGGAGTACAAGTGAGATGAGAAATACTATTACCACTTTGTAATCTGTTGAATTGTATGCCCCATAAATGTAATAATTATGAAATGAAACCTTTAATACCATGAAGATAATGATATTAATGATATGAAATATCAAAGGTATGTATGGACACCACACACAATAAATAATGTTTGAATAAAGAATATATCTCACACAAGTAAAAATGAGATAAGAAAAACCCTTACCAATTTGTAATCAATTGAATTGTATGACCCATAAAAGTAATATTTATCAAATTATACATTGAATACCATGATAATAATTAAATTAATTATATGATATATCAAAGTACAGTAAAAATACACCATAAATAATAAATAATTGGTGAATAAACCATATCTCATAGAAATAAAAGTGAAATGAGAAACCCCTTACCTTATGTTCAAAAGTGTTCTGTACTTGTACTTAATGTTGTGGATGTCTAAATTAGGTTTATAAATAAATTAATTAATAACCTATTAAACATATATTTTATTTATTATAATTTTATTAAGTCCATTTATGGCTATTCCGATGATTTATAATGTTTAATTTCATTGTTTCGGGAGCATTTATTTCATCGTTTCATGATCTGTTCACTTGTGTATAATTATTGAAGTTCTTGTAAAATTAGAATAATTATAAAAAATTAAAATTATATGGAATTTATTAACATACATAAATTTAAATTGTCCCATGTATCATTTTGTTATATGGTATGAGGATGAATCACTAGAGAAAACATTTATTAAAATGTTTTAATTTATTGTGGTGGTTTCTATAACCATTATGAACTTGTATATTTTTTTTTAATATTATGTTTATATGTTGGTTCCAAAACATGATATAACTTATAATATGTATATTATAATCTTATTTGACCATAATAATGATTTTATGACCATCCTTGAAGCTGTTAATGGAAAATGAAAACTCATCATTCACGATGGCGGTGAATCGACACATAACTGATGTTGTTTTCCTTTTTAGAATAAAATGAGGAGAGAAGATATTTTATAATGAATATTAAATTAAAAAAATTTAATTATATATATTATAATAGAGTTATCATAAAAATTTGTATAAGGTAGGTGTGGAGAGGATAAGAAAAGAAAATAAATTAAATGTAAAAGGAGGATTTTACCTCTTGAATATCGTCTCCTTAGGAACCTCCTTAAGACACTTGGATTTGGTATTTTGGTAATACCATCATGTATTGAACATGAGAAGGAATGTTGGTAAGGTAATTGGTAATAATTTAGAAAATATTAAAGGCTTAAAAGGTCTGAGGTAAAGGGGGGGATGAGGGGTGATATTTATAGTGGAGGAGATGAGTGTTTTGTGATTATTTTATCCATTTGTTTATTATTTTTGGATAAAGACTATCAATAGTGTTGATTAACATGACAAAATAAATTAAATAGAGCACGTGTGTTCAAAATAATAGATGATAACATAATAAATGACTAAAAAATTCATGTATTTAACTTATAATGTTAAATACCGTAAATTACCGTATTTTACTATTCACCAAAAAATCAACTATTTCATAAAAATACAAAAAATTCACCCTAACCATTTTTTGAAGTTTAGATTTAAAAAATGGACTCCATTTTATGAAAATAATTTTCTAAATATGATAAATTTAATTTCTATTTAAAATCATCATTTATTAGAAAAATACCGATTTTAATATTATAACCAATTTTACATAACTTTGAAAAATTAATTATGGTTTCATTAAATTATATTATAATTATAATACAACAATATATTTATTTATGAATCTATTTTATGAAAATAAATTTTATTTTTATCCATTGTATTAATTAAAAAATTGTAAATAAATATTTACGTTACACAAAAATACCAACACTTAATATATCATTTTTAATTTTTTTTTCTTATTCCATGATATAAATATATCATATTTTCATTTATGATATACCTAATTTTTTTATACATTCATAGGTGAGGTTATTATTCTAATGGCCACATTACTATTTCTAATGGTCACACTACTATTCCAACAATCTTGTTAATATTTAATAGTTTATCACGATTTGTTTTAGTTTGATGTTACATAAAAAGTAAGATATTGAATAAATTTAACTTATTTAAGAAGATTAATACCATAAAATATTATGGTATAATATGGAGAATTTCACCTATTGCATATCTAAAAACTACTTCCTAAAACTCTAACTGCATCATTCCTGGAAGGAAAAGAGCATCACTCCTGGGATGAGAAACGAATATGGTGTAATAAAAACCAACTGCCTCAAAATTCTGTAAACCCTCTTTTAA
Organism: Viscum album; assembly: GCA_963277665.1. Lineage (NCBI taxonomy): Eukaryota > Viridiplantae > Streptophyta > Magnoliopsida > Santalales > Viscaceae > Viscum > Viscum album. Next base: position 1,062,911,207 of record OY728133.1, read on the forward strand.
ACATATATCAAATATTTTTTCCATTTTTTTCAGGATACACTTGAGATAGCCCAAGTGAGGAGGTTTCCCAAAAAACTCCCCCTCCGACTCAACTGGGGATCACCACTAAACATGCAATCAGTCAACAAAATTCAAATTTACCTATGGTTAAACTATTGGTCAACATTTATGGACCATTTTCAAAAGTGTGGATCTTCTCAATCATCAACCATCTCGAATCATGGATGTCACTAATCCAATGATATTAAACATGAATATGTTTTGATCATCCATGAAAGGTGGGATTCTTTCTCAAACAAATAGCACTCTGACTGTCACAAAATAAAACATAAATATCCTTGTTAAAATGACCTCTCAAATAAAATTTTTCATCTGAAAAAGTTATTTTCATGCATATGTAGCCGCAATAACTCATATTTAGTGTTAGATAAAGCATCAGATCTCTAAAATATAGACTGTCAAGATACAACTCCCTCTACACAAGTGATCAAATATCCTAAAGGAGACTTCCTTGAATCCATATCTCCTTCTATATCTGAATATGTAATTCCACAAAGCATATGTTCCCCATTAAAAAACACAATATCAGATTAGAAGTACCATGAAGATAATGAAATGTATACCTCATAACTCTTCAATTCTCTCTACTTAGATTAGATAGAAAATGAAGGACCACATCAACTGCAAGAGCTATGTGAGGTATAGTACATACCACCACATACATCAAAAAATCAATAACAGATGAATAAGGTATGTTTTTATCTCCTCTCTCCCTTCATTAGTAGAAGGAGAGTGACTAGTACTAATTTCAAAATATAAATAAATAGGATTACTAATTACTTTAACTCTATCCATAAAAAACCTATGAGTACTAAACATCAGATTATGCATTCACTTGAAAAAAGTGGATCCTTTATTTTTAATCACCACATATGGTAGTTTATACTATTCAATAAAATCATATGACTATAATTTGATTCTATAATTTATCTTAATAAAATAAAAACCCTTTTATAAAAAATATTTGGAAAGACGAAAAGCAATGAATTTTTAAAAAAACACCAAAGAAAATGTGTAGTAGAAATAAAAAATATTTACCTTCAAACAAGGTTTAAAAATAAAAGTGAATGCACAATAACCAAAATATTCATAGAAAGTTAAATTTTGACACAAAAAAATTTAACAAGGAAAACCCAAAAGGGAAAATCTATAGGACCTATTCTAGAAATAAGAATCCACTAATAATCAAGAGTACAAAACAAAGACTCCCAAAGATGAATAGGATCTCAAAAAAATACTCAGATAAACTAGTTGATCAATGGAATAATGTAGATGTAGTATGAAAGAAACATGAAATGAAGAGCATAACATGATAAAAAAATCCAAATAGATATGACCATGAAAGATAGTTGTTTGTTGTTCGAATAAATGGTTCAGATGAAAATCACCAGTATTGTATTAAAGATCACCACCGATGAAAGCTGACCAGACTTGGGGAATTTAATTGGATTCAGATATGAAAACTATTACCTAAAACTCTAATTGCATCATTCCTGGAAGGAAGAGAGCATTTCCCCTGGGATTAGAAAATAACACAACTTCCAAAAAAATGGTTCACCTCAAAACACCATAACCACACATTTCAACATATCTCAGATATTTTTTTCCTTTTATTTTTTAGGTTTCACATGAGGTGGCCCAAGTGAGGAGGCACCCCAACAAATCCTTCTTTTCATCATTTCATTGGACTCAAATCTCATAATTTTTTATTACCATCATCATCGAATTTTAGGTATCATCAGCAATAAGTTTTGATATCTCACATAGAAAACCTAATCCTTCATTTATTGGTTCTGGTGGGATTTGATCTCATCATCTTTGTCACGAAATGTCACTCGGGGCCCATGTCATGACTACCCCAATCCCGCCTCTTGAATTCCAGGGACTGGTGACTAGTGATGAAGGCATCAACCTACATGTGTGAGGCATTTTCCTGAGTACATGTATGCACACACACGCCCAACTAAGTCCAACACACTGAAAAGGAAATAAGGTGATACTATATAACCCCTGAGTACATGTAAAACTAATAAAAGTGGGACAAAATACAAACCTAACAAAATAACTAAAAATAGAAAGGTACAAAAAGGAAACTCTAATGGTCGTCTGCGAAAAACCCCACCTAATCATGAGAGTAGTGTAGCTATTATAAGATGAAGTAGAATGTCTTGTCCACCCAATCCTACTGGGCCATGCTTAGTCCTAGGCCACCATGTCCACCATCGTAGTGTTATTCGGTCCCATCTTCATGAGCACATCTGGGTCCTGGTCTACCAAAGCCTCTGTCAAAACGTCAATCATCTGCACCCGACACAACACGTGTAGGTGAAGCCCGTGCAAGGGTGAGTAAAAAAATAGTCAGTAGGGACCTCAAAAAGGGGAAAGACTGTAAATCAATACTCAAATTAAATCATTAAGAATAAGACAGATCAAACCAGGTATATATTTAGGGTAGTGATGGTAGAAACATTAGTCACATCATTGAACACCTCGAATAGTGGAGAACTCCTCCTCTATTGAGTATAGTGGGCCTGCCGGGTCACACAGAAGCTGCTTCCCACTAACCTTGTAGTTTTTTGGTACTCCTCCCTGATGAGTACCATGGGTATGATGGGTCACACAAAGTCACTCCCCACTATGGGTTTGCTAGGTCACACAGAGCTGCTTCCCACATTAGGCATACTAGGTACTCCGCCTGTCAAGTACCGTGGGTCTGCTGGGTCACATAGAGTTATTCCCCACCGTGGTCTTGCCAGGTCACATAGAGTCTCTTCCCACCGGCCTGTTGTTGAGTCACGCATAGTCGATAGTCAATCGTCTTCATGTCTCATCCAACCATAGGGTTTCGTACGTAGTGAGATTGGTAGAACCACTCCTCAAGCCATTCGTTGCATCTAAACTTCAATGAAAGTATTGATAGATCTTGAAAAAATATCCTACTTATCGAGAGAGTCCTAACACTACAAACAGATCATCAATCAAACACATGGCTTGTAAGATACGAGCATTTTAGTAAACAGGAGTCAGTTGCGTCTGGGCCCGGTCCGACCTGGTCAGACCGACCCGACCAACCCAGCCTGGGGGTCCTACATACCCCAGTTTAATTTGATGTACTCGACCTGACTCGGTTCGGGTATGGTTCGGTCAGGTACATCCTAGCCAGTGGGTGAGGCCCAATGGGCCTCTCAAGACCCGGCTTGGTTTGGCCGAGGGTCCATCCCATTGGGTCGCTCAGTGACCCGGTCTAGTCTGGCCCGGACATATGGGTGTGGGTTTGACCCACCAGTGTGGGTTCTGCTAGCTTGGACATGAGACTGTCCTTCTAGATGAGGGTACGACCTGCCAGTCCGAAGCCTGGTCCACACGATGTGGTACAACGGTGCACCGCCTAACTAGGACATGGATGGTCGCCGCATCCAGCCTCCACTGGCCCCACAGATGCGTGGGGACCTCCTGTTGAGGTCGAGCGACTGTGGCTTGCCAATCCACCCCGATGGCCCAGACGCGGGCACCGTGTCTCCCTGCTGCCACCGACAGGTGTGCTATTCTACCCAGCCATCAGCATGACCGTCGGCTTGTTGTCCCACCATTCGTCATGTGATCGACGTCGTAGGTGTCGCCCCAACCACCACCGTCAACACTGGTGTGGCGGAAGATTCTTCAGCGGACCACCAGACGTGATCCGAGGGTTTGTTCGTCGCACCGCCTGCACCTATGGCCTTCGGGGAGCATCCTCTTCACCATGAAGGTCTCAAACCTGCCCTTTTGTTGATTCAGAAAAACTGTTCACAAAGAGTGCACATGCGGAGGGGCTCGGGCCTTGTTCATGTCGGACCGCGCCCTCTACATTAGAATTTTATAATCATGGGGAGGCTTGGGGATTGTGGCTCAATCAAACTAGTTATAAACTGATTCCGGATAATAACTCCCAAAAGAAAAGTCACGCTCCCCCATAAATTCATTATTCGTGGATAAACCTGTTCATGGGTTGATCTGTATTCATTGTTTCTAGAATAAGAATAGGGAAGAAATTTAAAATAAAATAACCCCTACCTCATTGATGCTTGATGTCGGAGCGTTTTGTCCTTGAGGTTTCAAGAGGTTGACATCATTCATTGCTTCTGGCTCCATTCTTCGAGGTGCGTTGAAGATGTTTGTTGTTCATCGGCGTTTTTCATTCTTCATTGGAGAGGAAGTTTGTCGAAGGTTTTTCAGAGAATCATCATAGTTTAATTCCCCATTCCACCAATTCATCAACCAAAATAAAATTAAAACACATCTCATCGTTTCTATTACGTTACGACGTCACATTGTTACACTATTTCATTTATGAAACAATGTCACTGTTATGTGTCATTAAAGAATTATTACAGTGCAAGTTAACAAGCCATTAATGAGCCTCATCAATTCACCTAATCACTGCACCACAACATTACCATTCGCCACTCAATGTATGAAAAAAGAATATAAAATAACTTTTTAAAGTTATTTTATTATTTTTCAAAAAGACCAAAAATTAACTTTTCCATTCATCCCTTTCCAGATAAAGTTAATTCATTTCTATGTGAATCCTGATGTTCTGAATTCAACAGTTCCCTCATATTTTCAATCTGACCACTGGTTAAAAATTTATAAAAAACTGCTCGCACGTTTACCTAAGCATACTTAAAAAAAGTTCAAAATTCTCTTATGGGCTTACCGGGCCTCAGAATCACATTCCGTCAAAATGTGTGGTCTCATAAAAATTGAATATAATTAAAAAAAATTACACAGAATTATAAGACATTAAATTCTCCCCAAATAGGTCTTTACACCACCAAAATCCAAAACAAAAACTAAACAAATAGATGGGGGGTAATGTGCACAAATATGAGCCTCTCATTCTCATATTCTCTCCTAGAGATTCCTATGCTGCCACCAAACTTGCACTAGAGGAATGAACTACCCATGTAAGACCCACTCCTGTCGATCCTCTATCTTCATCGAGAACTCCAAAAATGTCACCCCATCATCAATTTACAGCTCACCCCAGTTGAGGATGTATGATGGATCATGCACGTATCTTTTCAGCAGTGACACGTGAAAAATATCATGCACCTGGTGCATCTGTGGGGGAAGAGATAGGTGGTATTCCACCTCACTAACTCTGCTCAGGATCTAAAAAATTCTGATAAACCTCATAGATAGCTTGCCGCCCGGGCCAAATCTCCATAATCCGCTTTGGGGTGAGACCTAATGGAATACATGATCACCATCCTCAAACTCCAAGGGTCTTTTTCTCCTATCAGCATAAGTCTTATTCCTACCCCGTGTAGTCCTCATCCACTCCTAGATGATCTGTACCTTATTGGTGGTAGCTCAAATGAACTCTGGACCCATGAGTGCTGACTCCCATAGGTCTATCTAGCATAAGGGTGATCTGCAAGGAAACCCATACAAGGCCTCAAACAGTGCCATGCCAATGATGGAGTGATAGATGTTGTTGTATGAAAACTCCACCAGTGGTAGGTGGTCCTTCCAACTACGACCAAAATCCAAGACGCAAGCACGTAGCATGTCCTCTATGGTCTATATAGTCTGCTACGTATGACCATCCATCTGGGGATAAAAATCTGTGCTCAAGCGCAGCTGTGTCCTGAACACCTCCTGTAATCCCCTCCATAATCAGGATGTAAAGTGAGCATCATGATCTAAGAAAATCGTCAAAGGTACCCCATGAATCCTACTATCTCCTAGACAAAGAGTCATATCAAGCCCTCTATTGATCCTTTCTCACCTATGGGTAGGAAGTGAGACGACTTGGTGAGTCGGTCAATGATCACCTAGATAGATTCATGGACCCTAGCTGTACATGGTAACCCCATCACAAATTCCATCGATATACCATCCCATTTATACTTTGGTACCTCGATTGGCTGGGCTAAGCCTATTGGAACCTGATGCTCAACCTTCACTTGCTAACAAGTGAGGAATCGTGAAATGAACTTGGCCACCACTCTCTTCATCCCTGGCCACCAGTACTGACATCAGATGTCCTGGTACATCTTTCCACCCGTGGATGTACTTCCAAATGGGATGTATGGAACTCCCTCAACACCTCCTCCTGAAATTCCACTGGTAATATGGTGCGACCTATGAAAATCATGACATGCTCCCCACCTATCAAAAATACATTAGGAGTCCATATTAAGGATAACTGAGCATGTCGGGCCTCGTAGTCAACATCCACCAGCTATACCTCCTTGACTTGCTTTAAGAGCAGGGGAGTAAAAGTCATTGACTGAAGGTAAGTAGCTCCACCTTCATCCACAAAGGATATCTTCATTGCAGATAACTACTTTGTTTCCTCACTCAACAGCTGCAAACCGGTCCTGCTAAGTGTGTATGCCACCACATTCACCTTCCCAAGAGTATTGCCTATCTCAATGTCATAGTCCTAGAGGAACTCTAGACATCACCACCATCTCAGGATCTGGTCCTTCTGGGAGAAGATATACATGGGACTCTTTTGGTTGGAGTAAACTGTAAACCGATCACCCATCAAGTAGTGACACCACATATTTAAGGAAAAACAATACTGCTAACTCCAAGTCATGGGTCACATAGTCCTGCTCATTCTTCCTCAATTATCATGAGCCATAGGTGATCACTGCTCGCTTCTGCATCTAGACACAACCCAATCTAGTCCATGATGCATCATAGTAAACTACATACCCAACACCCTTCTCTGGTAGTCTCAAGATGGGGTCACTAGTTAGTCTTTACCTTAGCTCCTGGAAACTCTTCTGGAATTTCTTTGTTCACACAAAGGATTGTACCTTCCACTTCAAAGCCGATAAGGGTGCTTCTACTTTAGAAAACCTAGTCACTAACCTTCGATAGTAACCAACCAACCCCAAGAAGCTCTACACCCCGATCACGCTCTTGGGTGGATCCTAAGAAAGCATCGCCTCTATGTTCGCCGGATCTACTATAACTGCAGCCTCCAAGATGACATTTCCCAGAAAGTGGACGTCCCATATCCAAAACTGATACTTTGAGAGCTTACCATAAATCTGGTGTTCTCATAGTGTATCCAGAACAATCCACATGTGTGTAGTGTGATCCTCCTCTAACGCTGAGTACACCAAGATGCCATCAATTAAGATCACAATAAATCGGTCAAGGTAAGGCTAGAAGATCCTATTAATGGGTCCCATGAACAATTCTGGGGTGTTGGTCATGCCGAAAGGCATCACTATGAACTCATAATGGTTGTATCGGCAACTAAAGGCTATCTTTGGTATATCCTCATCCCATACCCAAAGCTGGTGATATCCCGATCTGATGTATATCTTCGAGAACAACCTCACACCCTTCAGATGGTCAAAGAGGTCATCGATCCTTTGCAGTGGATACTTGTTCTTCACAGTCACCTGGTTTAGGAGCTAGAAGTTCACACAAAACCTCAAACTCCCATCTACCTTCTTGGAAAATAGCACGAGGCTACCCCTGGTGAAACATTGGGCCTTACAAACCCCTTATTCTACAAGAACTCCAACTGTACCCTCAGCTTGTGAATATCTACGGGAGCCATCCGATATTCTAGTGTGGATATCAGTGACGTCTCGAGGTACAGGTCAATGAAAAATTCTACCTCCCTATGAATAGGTAGTCTTGAAACATACATTGAAAAAAAATCCTCGTACTCATTCACCACTATAAGAAAACTTGGACTCCTCTCATCCACTTCACCGAGGGGGAGGCTAGCTAACTGGTGAGTGATCGACTGAACCCTCCTCCAAGAAAGTTCATCATGTGCTGCAAGGGTTTCTTTCTCACCAGTGAAGGAAAACCTTTTCCCATATCCATAGACACACCACACTGCATGCCTAAAATAGTCGATCTCAACATGGAATGTGGATAACCAGTCCATACTCAAGATGACATCGTAAGGCCTCGACGCCACTAATAGGATATCCTAACTGAAGCTCTCGCCTCTTGGAGTAATCTCACACTACCAGCACCAGTGTGTAATCATTGAATCCGCTATTGTAGAAGTATCTAGCCGTACGGATCGAGCCAGTGGCTTCACTGGAATCTCTGAGATTGGAATGAGAGCCGTCGAAAGGAAGGAGTGACTAGAACCTATGTATATAAGAAATAAAACTAGGGTGGATAAGACACAAATCATACCTTAAATCATCTCTGGAGCACCATGGTAATAAACCTCCATTGCTTGAAGTTGTGCTCACCCCTATTCTTCTACTCCCTAAAGTCGGGGTAGACCACCTGGGGGTGGTGGCGGTAACACCTCAAACCATCACCCACTTCCTACTTCTTGAACTAATCCCCTACCACATCTGCCACCCTACTGACCACCTCGCTCGAACTAGATTCCTCTGTCTCAGCATCCCCTCAATTGTCTGCTGGTCATCTGTACGGCGGGTCAGGCAGTCACATTCCATGTGTCCTTGCCCGCTGCAAGAAAAGCACTTCCCGACTCCCTACTAACTCCCTTTGGACTGGGAGCCCCACACTACCGACCCTGATTCTTGGGGTCGTCCTCTGAAAGACCCGGCCTGCTTAGGCCCTCGCATCTATTGTCCGTTACCTTCCAAAGAGTCCACCACTTGGGGTCTACTGGTAGATCTAGCTATGGGTGCCTTCTCTGCCAAGAAGCTCTATACCATAAGGGCTCGATCCAGCACCCCATCCTAAGTAGGGATGCTAAGAGATAACACGGATGCCCTAATCTCCCACCTAAGTCCCTGCTCAAAGGCTCAAGCATTGAAAAAAGGGTATTGCACCATATTTTTCAATTAGAGAGAAAGATCTATAAACCTCGCTAAGTACTCATCCAACATCATGCTGCCCTACTATAGGTGAATCATCTCATGAATGCGCACAAACTTCAAGGTTTCGGGAAAAAACTCCTCCCAAAAAAGCCGCTCTAAGTCTTCCCTAGTGAGGGTCACCTCATCATGCGTCTGGGTGGTAAAGATCCTCTATCTCCCTACCGATCCATACAGAAGGCTTGCTGATAAGATCACCATCTCGTTAGGAGGTTTCCTCACTAAGAAAAAGACCCACATCACTGCCTCCAACCAGTCCTCAGTGACCTAAGGTTTTATCTCTCCCTTGAACCTGGGAGTTCTCTGTCTCTAAAAATCTTGCAGGGAACTGAGTCTACGCACGTCCTCTACCAAAACTGCCGGTAGTAGATGCTGACCATCGGGTGGTGGTGGCACTAGTGTACCACCCGATGGGGCCATCTCTAGAACTGGTCCTTGAACTAATGCCTCGTTGCTAGGAAGGTTATCCTCATGACCACGTATCAAGATCTTGGCAGGTCATCCATGTGAAGGCATCCCGATATAGATCATGATTTACCACAATCATAAGGTTATACCTAGTGAGCTGAATTTTATTCAAATGAAAATAAAAAGATACTTATGGAACCTATGATTTTAGGTATAGAGCCGAAAAGAATAATTCAAGGTCATAATATATAGATACGTCGACCGCTGCACCAACACTGGACTCCCTAAATTTGGAAGTTGGATTCAAAACACTTAACACTGTTGCCCCAAAACAAAACGTAGAATCCCAGTATTTGTGGTAGGACCGACCAAACTATGATACCACTTTGTCATGGCCTGTACCATGGGGACCATTCCGTGACTACCCTAATCCCACCTCCTGAAGGCCATGGGCCGGTGACTAGCACTGAAAGAATCAATCTACACGTGGGAGGCATTTTACTGAGTACCTGTATGCAAACACATGCCCAACCAAGTCCCACACACTGAAAAAGAAAAAAGGTGCTACTATATAACCACTGAGTACAAGTACAACTAATACAATTGGCCCAGAATACAAACCCAACAAAATAACTGAAAAAAGTAAGGTACAAAGATGGATGTCTGCGGAAAACCCCACCTGATCATGAGAGTACTATAGCTACTGGAAGCCAAAGTAGAATGTTCTATACACCAAATACTAATGGTCCCAACCTAGTCCTAGGCCACCAGGTCTACCATCATAGAATCTATCGGTCTCGTATCCCTGGGCACCTTTGGGTCCCGTTCAACCAAAGCCTCTATCGAAACGTCGATCGTCTACACCAGACACAACACGTGTGGGTGAAACCCATGCAGGGGTGAGTAACAAAATACTCAGTATGGACACAAAAAACGAAATACCACACAGAAATACTCAAAGTAAAGAACTAAGCACAATATAGATCACACCAGGTATACATTTAGTGTAGTGATAGTAGAAACATCAATCACGTCGTCGAACAACTCAGCTACTGAAGAACTCCTCCTCTATCGAGTACAATGGGCCTACCGGGTCATACCGAAGCTGCTTCCCACTAACATTGGACTACTGTGGTACTCATACCTAATGAGTACCATGGGTATGCTGGGTTACATAGATCTTCTCCCCACCATGGGTCGTTCGGGTTACATAATGCTACTTCCCACCTTGTCCATACTGAGGTACTCCTCCTGTCGACTACTGTGGATTTTCCAGGTCACACAGAGCCACTCCCCATCATGGGCCTGTCAGGTCACACAGAGCCACTTCCCACAATGCCACTATCGAGTCACACATAGTCGATAGTCAGCAGTCTTCAGGTTTCAACCAATTGTAGGGTTCTGTATGTAGTACGCCTGGGAGAACCACTTCTCAAGCCATTCATCACATCTCAACATCCATGAAAGTCACCATAGAGCATGCCAAAATATCCTCCTCATCAAGAGGGTCCCAAAACCACAAACAACTCTTCAATTAGATGGCGGTTTTCATGATACATGTTTTTTAGTAAATAGGGGTCGATTGCATTTGGGCCCGGTCCGACTCGGTTAGTCCAACCCGACCAACCCAGACTGGGGGTCCCACATACCTCAGTTTAATTCGGTATAATCGACCTAAACCAGTTTGGGTTTGGGTCATTCCAGTCTAGCCAGGCCCAATGGGACTCGATGGACCCGACCTGATTTGGCTGAGAGTCCAGCCCACCGGGTCACCCAATGACCCGGTCTAGTCTGGCCCGACCCGAAGGGTGCGGGTCTAGCCTTTAGTGTAGGTATGGATAGTAGGGTACGGGTCCCGCCTATTGGCATGGGTCCGGCCCGCTAGCTGGGGTCATCGCCCGATATCCCAAAGCCTGACCCACATGGTGTGGGCTGGTGGTGCGCTGCCTGGTCAAGACGTGGCTGGCTGCTGTGTCTGGCCCCGTGGACGCGCGAGGCCCTCTTGCCACGATCAAGCGACCACAGATTTCTGAGCCACCTGGACATCCTAGATGCGGTTCATACCTCCACACGGTGCTAGGTGGGCGCCGTGTCTCCCCACTACCTCCGCGATAGGATGACGGGCGCGCCACTCTACCTGGTCATCGACACAAGCGATGGCTTGTTGTCTTGCTGTCCAGCATGTGGATGATGCCTCCACATTCCGCCACCGCTACCGCCACTGACATGGTGGATGATTCTTCAATGGACCACTGGATGCGAGTTTGCTCTGTTCTTCATGCCACTTGCACCTACGGGCTCTGGGGAGCATCCTCTTCACTACAGAGGTCTCAAACCCACCTTGTCGTTGATTTGGACAAACCGTACACAAAGAGAGCACATGCAGAGGGGCTCAATATTTGTTTGTGTCAGCCCATGACGCATTAGAAGTTTATAATCATGGGGAGGCTCAGAGATTGTGGCTCAATAAAACTATAGATAAACTAATCCCAAATAATAAATCTCTAAAGAAAAGTTACCCTCCCACATAAACGTACGATTCGCGGATCAACCTATTCATTGGTTGATCACCGTTCATCGTTTCTAGAACAAGAACATGGAAGGACATTAAAATCAAATAACCGTACCTCGTTGATTCTTGAGGCTGCAACATTTCTTCCTTAAGGTTTCAAGACATTGATGTTGTTCGTCGCTTTTGGATTTTTTCTTCAAGTTGCGTCGAAGATGTTTATCGTTCTTCATTAGAGAATAAGTTCATCAAAGGGTTATCAGATAATCCACACAGTTTAATTCCCCATTCCACTAATGTGTCAACCAAAATAAAAGGAAAACACGTCTCAACAATTCTATTACGATGCAACATCGCGTTGTTATGTTGTTTCATTTATGAAACCTCATCACTTTTGCACATTGTTAAAGCATCGTTCGGTTGTGATTTAATGAGTCATTTATGATTCTCATCAATGTGCCTCGTCATTGCACCACGACATCACTATCCACTGCTCAACGGATGAAAAAAGAATAGAAAATAACTTTTTAAAGTTATTTTATTATTTTTTGAAAATTCTGAAAATTAACTTTTCTGTTTGGCCCTTACCAGCCAAAGTTAAGTCCTTTCTAGGAAAATATTGGCATTATGAATTCAACGTTGCCTTTAGATTTTTGATCCGAGCTCCGGTTTAAAAGTTAGAAAAAAACTACTTACATGTTTACTTAAGCGTACTTAAAAAATGTCCAAATTCCATTTCGGGTTCACCAGGCCTCAGAATCACATGCCGACAAAGCGTGTGGTCTCAAAATAATTCCATATAATTAAAAAAAATTACACAGAATCCTGAGACATTACAATCTATCATTATAATCTTCATAAAACTTCAAGTATCATTGGTCTCTAGTTTTGATCTCTCTAATCCATCTTTTCATTGTCTTATTCTCCTCATTCATCCCCTGTCGAGTATATATTTGTGGTTCATGTTTATTTTTTTCTTCTATTTTTCATGCAATAAGGTAAGTTTTAATTGGTGAATGTTGATTTCAACTTTTTTTCTTGAATCTTCCTCACCACATCTATTATTTGAAAAAATATTGTTATATATAATTTTAATTAAAATATTAATATGTATATAAAATTTTTTTATGTATAAATTGGAATCTAATTTCATTCATTTTCCATTACTTTCGTCATCCACCCTCAGGTATTTTTATCCACCACTTTTGTTCTCTATGCGTTGTATTTCCATTATATTTGTCTCCTCATTCATCCCCCGTCAGGATAGATTTGCAGTTCTTGTTTATTTTTTCTGTTTTCCTTGCAATAAGGTATATTTTAATTGATGAATGTTGATTTCAACTTGATTGTTTGAATCATCCCCACTACTACTAATATATTTTCTTCTGTTCACTATTTGTATTTTCTATTCCAATTATTTATGCATGTGATGTAGTTTTTAATTGATGTATATTTGTTTTGAGGTTTGATTATATGATTATTTATTGAAATATTTTCATAAATAATTTTAATTTACTAATTAATATGTATCTAAGGTATGTTTTTATCTACATTGGACTCTAATCTCATTAATTTGGAATTACCAATTCCATCCACCCTCATGTATCACGGGTCACTGATTTCAATCTCTTGATTCATGTTTTCATTGTTGTTGACTCCTCATTCATCCCCCATCAGGTATATATTTTGGGTTTGTGTTTTTTTGTGTGCATGTTTTAATTGATGAATGTTGATTTCACCTAGTTTTCTTGAATCATACCCACCGCTACTAATATTCTTTCATCTATTCACTAATTTTTTTTCATTATTCATGTATCTAAGGTATTTTTTATTTAATATATTGTTTTTTGATGTTTTAATATATGATTATTTGATTAAAATCTTTTTATAAATAATTCTAATTTTCAGATTAATGTGTATATAAGGAATTTCTTTATCTGTATTGGAATGAGCATTTTGAATGTGTAATGGATTTCTAAGTTTGAATATATTTTGGTTATCAGGATAATTACACGATGTGTTTTGATTTTTTATGAAATAATAATAATTAAATATGTTCAAAGTGGTATTTTTTATTAAATATGCGGTATTTATTTTATTTTTGAGAAATATAATTTTATTTAATTTATAAAATTAAAATTAAAATTATAATAAATTATTTTTAATTTTTTATATTTGTTATAAGTAATAATGAATCAAAGTTGGATTATTTAACTTTGAATAAGTGATAAATATGAGGAAGGTTTTGATGTTTTTTGGAATTTTCTAAATGAAATGTTCAAAACAAAGACATTTTTTTATATCCATGTCTAAATTTTTTAAATATGAAGAAGTTGAAAAGTAAATAGTTCAAAGATCATTAAATTTATCAGGGTTTTAATCTAAGTTGTAGCCTTTAGATTTGGAATTGTTAAACTAGGAAGAATTTTAGATCTATTAATGATGATGTTTTGTAATATGATAAGTCTAATCAAATTAAAGAAATGATTCGTGATATTGAAGTTGTGGAAATTGAAAAAGAACTAAAAATTTTCTGTTTATATGGTGATGATGAAAATACATTGTATCTAGGTTTTACAGAATTTATGATATAATCGATAATGTTAAGATTTATTAACTTGAAGGTGAAAAATGGACAGAGTGAAGAGATTTTTATAGAGTTTCTAAAATTGTTGAAATGCATTCTTTCTAAAGACACCAATATTCCAGAATCACATTATAATGCAAAGAAAATTTTACACCTGATGGGATTGGGGTACAAGAAAATACATGCCTTCCTGATTGACTGTGTGATATATAGGAAAGATTATAAGTTTCTGTCAGAGTTTCATAAATGTGGGATGTCACTATATAAGTTGAAAGATAAATCAGTAGTTATAGAGACCCCTACCATGGAATTTTGGTATATTCCTATAATTTCCCATTCGAAACATTATTTGAAAATTCAAATGATGAAAAAATGTTAATGTGGCATAAATATGAGTTGATATGTGATAAAAAATTATGAAATCCAACTTATTTTCTATAGTATAAGAAAATTGATCAATAGTTTCCTACATTAAAAAATCAAGTTAAAAATCTCAGACTTGGGAATGTGCATATATGAATGAATTCATATCAAATCCTTAGAATCTCACATAGTTCATGGCCTATTTTATTGGTAATTTACAATTTATGCCCTGCTTTTTTTATAAAGTGAAAATATTCCATGTTGATATTAATGATCGATGGACCAAAACAACACATAAATGATATTGATGTTTTCTTGTCACCATTAACTGATTATTTGAAACTTTTATGAGAGGAAGGTATTAGGGTGTATGATTATTATAAAATTTAATATATCCAACTACATTAAATGATTAAGTTCAGTATAAATGACTTCCCATCATGTGGAAATTTTTCTAGATATATTATTAAGGGTCATAAATGTTTTCCAATTTGTGAACAATAGACTTCATATTACCAACTACAAAATTTTAGAAAAAAAGTATACACGGGTCATCTAAAGTTTTTGTCTATGGATCTATCTTATCAAAATGCATTAAATGACTCATAATAAGTTGATATTTCTCTAAAAACATTTTACATCAATCAATATTTTGAGAGGGTGAGAAACATTGATGTAATATTAAGAAAGACATGAAAATATAGCAATGATAGAAATATTTGGAAGAAATGGTCAAGATTTTTTGAACTACTATATTGGAGATATCATGATGTCAAACATAACATTGATTTAATTCATGTGGAGAAGAATATCTATGATAGATAAATTTGAACATTATTAGATATTAATGGCAAGTCTAAATATGGGTTGAATGAAATATTGGAATTACTCTCAATGGGAATACGTTTAGATTTAGCTCACATTCATGATAGAATGAGAACATTCATGCCACCATCATTTCATACTTTATCCAAGAGAGATAAATATGGATTTTTGTAATGTATTCATGACATCAAAGTTCCATAGGGTTATTCCTCAAATGTAAAAAAAATCTTTCATTAAAGTATTTGAAGTTGATAGGTATATAATATCATCATTGTCACATTATAATTTAATAACTCCTACCATATTCATTTACAAGAATATTTTCCATTAGTGTAAACATAAGTATCATAAAGGTGTGTTATTTTTTAAATTGAATTTTTAACAAGGTGATTGGTCTGAATGCTTTGAACACTTTTGAGAATGAAGAAATTTCTAGACTTTTTTCTATTGTAAATATAGTTTCCTCCAACTTTTTTTATTATCATAGTTAATTTAATGGTTCATTTGGTGTGAGAAATACATCTTTATAAACCTTTATATCTATGTTGGATGAATCATTTTGAATGAAATATAAAGATATTAAAGGGGTATGTTAATAATTAATATAGACTTGAAGCCTACAATATTGAGAAGTATATTTATGAGGAGGTTTCATAGTTTGGTACAAGATACTTCTCTGCAGTGGAGCACATCAGTTTTCCCACATCTCTCAATAAATGAGTTAATTATGGTGGAAAGGGGATTCATGGATTGAAATTAAAATTGTTGATAGGTGAATAGATAAAGAAGGTACATCTATACATATTGAATGACATATATGAAGATCAAACATATATAACTTTTAATATTAATGTGTTAAAACAATTTTATCTAAAGAAGAAAGATAGTGGATTTTTAACGAGCATAACAATTTTTTTTCCTGTGGTTTAAAGATATCGTTCATGGTAGATCATATGCATAAAAAAATTGAGATACTTAGTAGTCGATAAAAGTATAAATTTGATAATATGGTCTGAGTATAACATTAATGGATATACAATTCATACGAAATATCATGACAATAGAAGTACAATTTAAAATAGTAGTGTATTTTTGTTCACAGAGGCAATGCATCAAGTGCTGAAGACAAAATGTAACACCCCCAGACTTTACAATATTTTTATTTCTAAATAAATTTAATATTTGTTTCTTGATTTTTTTATAAAACACCATGTTAAAATTATTCTACACACAACAATGAGTTAGATTATGTTACAAAAAAGACACAATTTTACTGAACAACAATATATTAATAAAATATTTTTATTTATTATAATATATAACCTAGCCCTTAAATTAACAGTTATGAATAGTATTAACAATATTTTTAATTTTATATATTCAATATAATTTCTAAATTCATATTATGTATTTTCTAGACAATATATAAGAACAAATTCAATGTTACAGATAAAAGGAGTATTTTTCTAAAAATGTAGCTTTACTGCCTTTTGATGGTGAAACCTTTTTAAATTTATTTTTTTCACTTTTATATATTCTATTTGAAAAAAATATTCTTCTTATTTAAAATAAGGGATTAAAAATTTACTTTGGTTATAATTTTATTTTTTTTATAATAAAATTCATATTTTAATAAATAACCAAAAATGGTATATTTTAATTCAAAAATGCATTTTTATATAATTTATTTATATAGTTAGATTATATTTTTAAGTTGGATTAAAGTATAAATAAATAAAAAATTTATCATTTAAACCAATTTATGTTATTTTAATCAGTTTCAAATTGAAAATAAATATAAAAAAATTTCAAACTTTTTAATGTTTCACTTTAAAAATTCTCTATTTAGTATTGTCTACAAAATTAGTTTAAAATCTAATTTTCCCAATTATATGAATTTAATTACGTAAAATGGATTATATATTTGGAATCATAAGTTAAAAATTAAGTAATAAGGTTAATTTAATTTTTAGTTATAAAAAAGTTACCATGGTAAAAAAATTAGTTTCCATTGTATAGGTAAACTTTTGACAAGGTTTAAAGTTAATAGGTAAAAGCTTAACATACAATAACATTGAAAGATTTAATGGTTGGTTAAGGTGTTTATCGAACCTAACCAGACTAAAAAAATTAAATGAAAGTATAACTTTTTGAAATTAATTCCACCTCAACATATTTAACTTTTAATATAAAAGAATCACTAAATTAATCACGTGAACCCACCTCTCCACAAGTATAAATACCACCCCTCACCTCCCCATTTCTACCCAAAAAGCCTTGTAGATCCTCAAAAACCTACCAAAACACCTCCTACTCATTCTAACCACATATAATTTAATTTGGCATCACTAAAAGACCAAATCCAAGGTCTTTAAGGGGCTTTCAAGTATGGGATATTCAAGAGGTAATTTTCTCAAAGTACCTCTCTTAATTTCTTTTCTTTTTTCTACTTTCTACTCACCTCCTTCATAAAAAATTCATTATAACTCCAAAATAATAAATATACTATATTTTTATGTTTCTAATGTAATATAGCACATAAATTTTATTTCTCACCTCCTCTTATTCAAATAAACAAAATTTTTGTCAAAGTTATGCCATTTAATCGACTCTGTGAATATTGTTTTTGTTATTTTTCCATTTAAACCTTAATGGATGGTCTAGAAAATATTTTTATGGTTAAATAAAATTTTAATATATAATTTACAACCTATTTCATATTATATAATTGTTTTATTAAACATACCTTCATGCTTTTAATATTTTGGATATATAATAACATCATTTGTGAAAGTGTGGACTACCGCTCCCTTAAAGCGACGTGAATCATTCATGCTATACATGGAAAATATTAAGGATAATTTTAATAAAAATATGTAACTTATATGACATATATATGATAATATAATTATAATATACATATTTATCTATCACTTTTAAATATTTTAATACGATAATGAAATGAAGGTAGAGTTCATGCGTACATACGTCCTACAATCTCTATGAACAACGCATTTTATTTCTTATCTCCAATAGATTATTATAAATAAATATGTAATAAATATATAAGATAATTAATTCATGGTTTACATTCTAGAGATGATGAAATCATTATCTATGTAATATAAGAAGAAACTAATAAGTCAAAACATACATGAGAAAACTAGATAATTAACTCTTGAAATAGTGAAATAATGAAGGATTAATAAAAAACGGGTAATAAGATATTATAAGAAGATGGTATAAAATATTATAAACCTTATTATGGTTCTATAATAAGTTATTAACACTCTTTTAACCATTATACAAGAGTTTAAATGATGATCACCCAAAATAAATTGTAATGTAAGGGATTTCCGTCTCATTTTTAATTTCTGTGATATATAAGCCATGCTCACCACCTATTTATTGCGTGTGGTGTATGTACCACCCATATTATATTTAATATCATGAATAAATTTATCTTCAGGGAATTTAAATATTCATTTGATGATATAACGCTTATGATTTAAATGTTCAATGTGGGATGAGACACTTTGAATGTTTAAAGAATTAATCCTTTATCTATTTCAATATTATTGATATTATTTTACATAACTATTTATATGAATATAAATGGATTATAAAGGACATATTATGTCTATTTTTAAGTTGATATTTTTTTTCAAAAAGGAATATTTTTATTATTTTATTTAAGGGTTAATTTCACAATCTCATTATTATCCGAGGTCATTTATACAAAAGTGTCTACTAGGATATATTTATCATCCATATCCATGTTTCTTAAAAAGTATTTCAAAATTTTATCAATAATTATTTAAAGTAATTTTTCCAATTTTTTTATTTTTATAAAATGTTTTGAAAGGATTATTTTCACCATTTTTCAAATGAGGTGCTTTATGATCCTTTTCAACAAATTAAGGAAATAATGTTTTTTAACTTATACGGAGTGAACGACTATTTTACACTATTATGACACCTTAAAATTTTAAAGATTTCTATAAACGAATACAAGGTTATTTTCAAAAGAGTTATTTTATTTTATAATTACGTGTCTTTAAATGATTTCAAAGTATAAAAGGGATATTTCTCTCAAAGAGTTCTAATGATTTTATTATATTATTTTCATCTATGTCGACACCCTTTTTTGGATTTTATGCTTAATTTAGGTTGATTTATTATGATAAAATATTCTATATTGTATTTAAGGTTTTATGATATGTTTGACTGTGGATGTGATATTTTGATACCATTCATGGTTTATGGTTAATGTATTAACATTTCATCTGAAAGTTTTAATATGAATGTTTATGTTGGTTATGTTTTACCCCTTTCATAAGGGGAATGCATTAGACTTAGTAAGTGATAGGAGGGGCTTGCTATTTCCCCTCGATGCATTGGTAGGTCTCATGAGATGAAATTGGTTGGAGAAAACTCCTTCACCTTTATTTTCCAAGTAGTTTAACATTACCAGGGGGATGGATCCTGACATAAATCAAATGGTTTTCTACCCACATACTTAAACTGTCATAGAGATAGATCTTGATAGTAGCTATCTTGAGGATATATCTCGATAGTGTAGATGTCCAAAATTATGAATTCCTTCATTATGATATTAGTTATTGATGTAATTATTATACTAGTAGAATATCCATCATTATGATTATTTTATATGGTATTATCTATTCTTGCCATATTATGATCAAGATTATGTTTAAAGGTCTTTTGTTTTAGTTATAAATATTTTTTTGAGGTTTATGATTATTTATTCATAATAGTTTCTGGTGTATGCTTACCCTTACTGAGCATTTAAGCTCACCCCTTTCTTATGTTTTATTTTCCCAAGATTCCAAGAAGTGTATTTTGACTGATATGTAGGGTTAAGCTAGGAGGATAATGGAATTCACAAAATATTATCTATGTTGTATTTTATGTTTTGAATTGCAATGTAAGGTTTATGAATTTAATCTACTTCCCAAGACTGCTAAACTGATTAGAATTTTAAGATTTTATTTCTTATAATCTTCCAATTTATTAAAATAATGCACTGGCTCTTGGAAACTGGGGTTGAGGTGTTATAGTTGGTATCAAAGGAAGTTTAGCAACAAAAATGGAAATTATATTTATAAAACATAGATTAGGGAACATATCTGTAATATTGACTTTGATGATAACTATATAAAAACATCCTAGATTTTTGGTATGGTAGATATTAGGTGCGTATTCCTAGAAATAGATCCTTTCATGGAAACTACAAGTGGATGTGGTTTCATAATAGATAAACCTAGGAGTAATAACTCCGAAAAGGTGTTCTAAGCATGACTCAGGGTAACCTGGTACATGAAAATGGGCCTTACTATGCACCTATGGGATATGCTTAGGATAATTATCATTTTCACTACAAACTATTATGAATGTGTTAAAATTATATATATCCCCAAAGAAACCATGATTATGAGGTTAGATATGAATTTTTTTAATTTATGTTATTAATTTTACTAGTTTTCAATTATGAATTATAATTCATAACTTGATCTAATGTATGTCATTATTTAGAAATGTCACTTATTGGAAGAAATGTAAATCATATCAACACACTTAATCCATGTAGGGATTTACCTCCTATGCAAGATAATGATGTTGGAGTAGGAGTTGCAACTAGTGATGAAAAACTTATAACTATACTGGGATAACTAACTTAGGTTATGAATAATATCCTTACCTGTATGAAGCAACCTAATCTACAACTCAAAGGATCAATACTGGAATGTTTCATGAGACAACAACATCCAACATTCAATGGGACTGCAAATACATTTGTAACTGAGCAATGGGTAAGTTTCTTAGAGAAGATATTTCATGCTTTGGGAAACAAAAAAAGGGAGAATGTTGTCATTGATGTTTATCCTCTCTCTAGATATGTAGATCAATGGTGGTCATTGATTTAAAAAATGAAGGAGGAAGATGCAATAAAAACATCAGATGGAAGGATTTTAAGGAAATTTTCTTTGAAAAATATTTTCCTAACCAACAGAGAGTTAAAATAGATAGATAGTTTCTGATTCTATGGTAAAAGGAAGATGATAATGTTGTGAAATATGAGGCCAAATTTACAAAGTTAGAAAGGCATGATACAAACTATATACAGAACACAAGGAGTAAGATTGATCATTTATTTGATGGGTTAAATCCATTTCCCTAAAAGGATTTGGTCTCCCAAAAATTCTCATCACATGAATATATGGTCTCATGTGCTATCAAGACAGAGAAAGAATTCGCTATGTCTTATTAATTTAAGGAAAATAAATAGAATAAGCGGAGAGTGGAGGAAGATAAAAATAAAGGGAAGAAGGTAAAGAAATAATTTCCCACATGTGATAATTTTGGAAAGAATCACTCAGGGAAGTTCTTGAAGGGATTGGGTTTTTCTTATAAGTGTGGATAAAAGGGTCACTAGAAAAAATAATGAAAAGGGAAGAAATAATAGATTTATATTCAGTGTTTCAACTAAAGTGAAATGGGGAACTACACAAATAAATTTCCTAAGAGTAACAGAAATATAGATAAGAAAAATTAAAGGGATCAAGTTCAATATTATGATGTTACTACATTAAAAATCAAATAATCAGTGTATTTTTGTTTTTGGGATTCAAGAATTAGGTAATTTGAATATTTTATTAGGAATTTACTGGTTATAAGAATTACAGAATATATGAGGACTGTATTAGATTATTTATTCTTTTAGGATATTGAAGCATGAAGGTTTTAATGTGATCAAGGTATTCATATTTTTAGTATGTGATAATAAGAGAAACATTATGTTTGAGATAAATCTAATGTTAAGATTTATTTTGGAAATTTAGAGACCTTATTGGACTGTTAATTTGGACAGATGTATTTTAGTTGAGTCTCAAAGTTGAAATGGATTATGTTGAACATTGGATATTATTGTTTGAGGATAAAAAATTTCATTAATGTTGAACATACAAAGGTTAATTATAGAATATTATAACAATATATTTTTAGAAAAAGGACAACTCACATGTTGGGAGACAACCTGTCATGTTTGGAAAGGCTGTGAGACTTGAACCCGCAACCAAATGGAGATATGAGTGCATCACCTACCACTGGACTACACGATGTCCTGGTTAATATAACATAGTTTTATTTATTTAAACGGTATGGAAGATGAAGTATAAGTTAATTTTTGGAACCCTATATGATTAAAATAAATATAATATTTTTTTAATTTTATTATCTTTTAAATATAAATATGAGTTTGTGGTAGGAATTTGTTGAAGGATGAAACTATACTTGTCTAATAAGTATACTTTCTTGTGTTCATAGTCTATGAAGTAAATTAATTATTCAACTCTAGGGAAAGGATATTGAAACCAAAAATACTATCCTAGTAATTTTTTTTTGATGAATTAATTGGTCCCTTATATCATCATATATTTATAGATTTGTGATTATTAACTTTCTCTTAACCATGTTCTCTGTCATTCTCCATCATAACTTGATGGTCAAATTTTTCTTTCATGTATTTTTTTTCTACATGGAACCCTTGTATGTGTTATTTATGGTAACATTAATAGGTAAATTTATTTATTTTAAAGTGTTGGTATCATTAATCCTTTTTCGATGTGGGATTTCAACAAAGATGTTTTGAAATGTCAATCCCCTAGTTTTTGATACTGAGTTTAAATTGTGCGGACACAATTTATTGAAGGAGGGGATAATGTAACACCCCAAGACATTAAAATATTTTCATTTTTGAATAAATTTAATTTGTGTTTCTTGATTTTTTTATATAACACCATGTTAATATTATGTTACACATAACAATGAGTTGTCTTGCGTTACATGCAAGACACAATTTTACCAAACAACAATATATTAACAAAATATTATTATTTAATATAATATATAACCTAACTATTAAATTAGTACTTATAAATAGTATTAAACAAAATTTTAATTTTATATAGTACATATAATTTTTATATTAATCTTATGTATTTTCTAGACATGATATAAGAACAGATTCATTTTTATAGACAAAAAGAGTATTTTTCTAAAAATGAAGTGTTACCACCTTTTGAAGGAAAACCATTTTTAAATTTATTTTTTTAACTTTAATATGTTATATTTGACAAAATAAAATTTTTATTTTAATAGGTACATCAAAATTTACTTTGGTTAAATTTTTGGTATTTTTCTAATAAAATTCACATTTTAAAGAATAGTAGAAAATACTACATTTTAATTCAAAACTGTCTTTTCATCTAATTTATTTATATAGTTATATTATAATTTTAATTGGTTATAAAGTATAATTAAATAAATTTTTTATAATTTAATAAAATTTTGGTCATTGAAATTAATTTCGAATTGAAAATAAATATAAAAACATTTCAAACTTTTGAACATTTTAATTTAAAATCCCACCATTTATTGTTGTTTTGTGGAATTAATTTTAAATTTAATTTCCCCAATTTTGTAAATTGAATTAGGTAAATAGATTACATATTTATAATTATAAGGTCCAAATTAAGTAATAATGTTAATTTAATTTCTATGTATAAAAAAGATACCATGGTAAAAAAATTATTTGTCGTTGTATAGGTAAAATTGTGACAAAGGTTAATGTTAAAAGGTAAAAGATTAGCATACCTAAAAATTGAAATATTTAATTGTTGGTTGAGGTGTGTCTCTATCCTAACCATTATAAAAAACATTAAATTAATGTTTAATTTTTTGAAATTAATACCACCTCAATGTGGTTAGTTTTTAATATATAATAATCAATAAATTAATCACTTGAACCCACCTCTCCTCAAGTATAAATACCACCCACCTCCCCATTTCGACCCAAAAATACTTGTATCTCCTAAAAACTCTTCCAAAACATCTTTTAATCACTATAAACATGTCCAAGTGCTTATGGTATCCCCAAAATACCAAATCCAAGGTTCTCAAGGGTCTTTCATGGAGTGGATATTCAAGTGGTAATT
This sequence comes from Viscum album, assembly GCA_963277665.1. Lineage (NCBI taxonomy): Eukaryota > Viridiplantae > Streptophyta > Magnoliopsida > Santalales > Viscaceae > Viscum > Viscum album. The sequence continues at coordinate 1,062,935,810 of OY728133.1, forward strand.
TTCTTAGAGTACCCCTCTTAATTTATTTTCTTTTTCTAATTTCTTCTCACCTCCTTCATCCATCAATGAATTATAACTCCAAAATCCTGAATATAATGTATTTTTATGTTTCTAATATAATAACTCATATAAATTTCTTTTTTCACCTCCTCTTATTCAAATAAACAAAATTGTTGTCCAAGTTATGCCGGTTAATCGACTCCGTGAATATTATTTTTGTTTTTTTCCATTATTTCCTTAATAGATGGTATTAAAATTTTTTGTGTGGTTAAATAATATTTTAATATGTACATTATAACCTATTTAATATTCTTTAAATTTTCTATTAAAAATACCTTCATGCTTTCCATATTGTGGATATATGATAACATTGTTTGTGGAAGTGTCGACTACCGCCCCCTCAAAGAGATGTGAATCATGCACGCTATACATGGAACATATTAAGGATAATTTAAATAAAAATATTTAACATATATGGAATAGATAATATACTGGAATTATAATATACATATTTATCATTCACTTTTCAATATTTTAATACGATAGTTAAATGAAAGTAACGTTCATGCATATGTACGACCTACCGTCTCCATGAACAATGAATTTCATTTCTTACCTCCAATAGATTATTATAAATACATATTTACTAAATTTATAAGATAATTAAGTCATGGTTTGAATTCTGGAGATTATGAAATAATTATATATGTAATAGAAGAAGAAAATAACAAGTCAAAATATACTTGAAAAAACTAGGCAATTGACACCCGAAATAGTGAAATAAAGAAACATTGTCAACAAATGGGTAATAATATATTATAAGAAGATGATATAAAATATTATAAACATGATTATGGTTATATAATAAGTTATTAACACTATTTTAACCATTATATAGAATGTTAAAGGATAATCACCCAAAAGGAATCTCATGGTAAGGGATTTCCATCTCACTTTTAATTTTCATGTGATATAAGCCATGTTCACCAACTATTTCTTGTGTGTGGTATATGTAATTCCCCTTTTATATTTAATATCTTGAATACATTTATCTTCATGTTATTTTAAGATTAATTTGAAGATATAAGGCTTATGATTTAAATGTTCAAAGAGGTATGGGACACTTTGAATTTTTAAAGAATACATCCTTTCTCCATTTAAATATTCTTGATATTATTTTACATAACTATTTATATGTACATAAAAGGATTATAAAGCAAATTTTATGTTTATTTTTAAGTTCATACAATTTTTTTTCAAAAAGGAATATTTTTATGGTTTTATTTAAGGGTTAATTTCACAATCTCATTATTATATGAGGTCATTTATACATAAGTATCTACTGGGATATCTTTATCATCCATGTCCATGTATCTTTAAATTTACTTCAAAATATTATCAATAATTGTTTAAATTAATTTTTACCCCTTTTTGATTTTTTTATAAAACATTTTGAAAGGAATATTTCCTTCATTTTCTAAAAGAGTTACTTTATGATCCATTTTGACAAATTAAGGAAATATTTTTTTAACTTATAAAACACGAGCGACTATTTTACACCATTATGACACCTTAAAATTTTGAAGCTTACTATTCAATATTACAAAGTTATTTTCAAATGAAGTGTTTTATTTTATAACTGTACATATTTAAATGATTTTACAATAAAAAAGGGATATTTCCCTCAAAAAGTTTTAATGATTTTATTATATTAATTTCATCTATCTTGACATCATTTGTTGGATTTTACGATTAATTGAAGTTTATTTATTATGATACAATCTTCTACATTTTATTAATGGTTTTGTGATATGTTTTACTGTGGATGTACTATTTTTATACCATTCATGTTTTATGGTTAATGTATTAACATTTCATATTCTAGTTTTAATATTAATGATTGTATTGGTTATGTTTTACCCCTTTCACAAGGGGAATACATTGGACTTAATAAGTGACGGGCATGGCCCACTATATCCCCTCAACACAACAGTATGTATCATGAGATGAAATTATTGGAAGAAAATTCATTCGTGTTTTCTTCCAAGTAGTTTAACATTGTCAGGAGGATAGATCTTGACACAAATTAGATTTGTTTCTACCCACAGAATTAAATTGTCACGAGGATAGATCTTAATAGTAGATATCTTGAGGATATATCTTAATAGCGTATATGTCCGGCATTATGCATTCCCTCATTATGATTTTAGTTATTTATGAGATTATTCAACTAGTATAATATCAATGGTTATGCTTATTTTATATGGTATTATTTATTATTTACATATTATGATCAAGATTATATTTAAAGGGATTGTGTATCAGTTATACCTCTTGACTTAAGGTTAAAGATTATTTATTCATAATATATTTTTTCATATACTTACACTTACTGAGCATATGATCTCATAACTTTATTGTGTTTTATTTTCCCAGGATTACAAGAGGTGTATTGTGACTGATATGCAGGGTTAAGCTAGGAGAATAATCGAATTATAAAAATATTATCTATGTTGTATTTTATTTTTTGAATTGTAATGTAATGTTTATGAATATAATTTATTTTCCAAGACTTCTAAATTGATCGGTCCATTGGGATTTTTTTCTTGTAATCATGCCAATGTATTAAAATAATGTACCAGCTCTAGGAAACTGGGGTCGAGGAATTATAAAAAATCTCAATCTTTGTATCAAGTGAATATTATGGATTTATTGATGAAATATGGGATGTTTATTGCATTAAATTTAAAATTATAGTGTTTGATTACAAATTGTTTATCAGTAACAAAAGTGAGAGACATGGTGATTTTAGAATGATACTAGCTAGTCTGAATATGTTGGAATACATAGTTGATCCTTTTATCAAGGAAACACATGAAAAAACATTTCTACGTTCTTCATCAATCTGATATGTAGTGGTCTATTTTTTTTACAAGGGAAAAAAGAATGTTTGTAATGATAAACTTTAATAATATCCCAACTTATGTGATATCCCTACTTCAATAGAAACATTAACAAATAATATTGATTAGCACATTAAATGCAAGGTTTGTTCTGTACATAATGATCATGAGAAAGGAATTTGGGAAAATAATTCTTCAGTACATTCCTAACATTACATGTAACATATGTTAATTCTTGGTTTAATTTTTAAAATTTCATAAAATGTTTGATATATTAGTTTTATTTCCCTTATAAAAACAAATATTATAAAAAATAAGTTAAATTGATTATTTTTTTTTGTTTATATTTGTTTATTTTACCATGTTTATCCTTATGAAACTTATATATTTGTTGCTTTCATTGATTTTTTTTAAAATATAAAATTTTAAATAGTAAAATACTATATAAAAGATTATATTAAAAAATATTATTTATTGTGTAAAAAACGATTTATTAGGTTGTAGAATTTTTACTATTTACACACCATTTTTGGATTTGTTTTCATTATTTTATTTTTTTTCTTATCTCATTAATGTTGTTATAATTTTAGTTAACTACTCTAACAAATATGAATAAAATTTTTTAGTTTAGTTTATTTTTCTTCGATTATTTTTCATATATTCAAAGAATATTATTTTTGGTGTAAAAAATGTGGTTATACATTATAGATTTTTAATATTCATACACCATTTTTGTATTTTTTTCATTTATTTATGTCATTTCATCTCTATTTAATATTATCATAATTTTATTTAAATATAAAAAATATGAATAAAAATGAGTTTATTTTAGTTTACAATTTTTTGATAATTATTCGTTTTTATTTACATTTGTATGTAATAGTTGGATTTGTATATTTGTTCACAAATTGCTTGTAAATTTGATTTATAGGATAATAATAGATCTTATATATGATCCAATATATAATTTTTGAGAGGTTTATACACATACCTTTGGGGAAGAATGTACACATGCTCCTATTGATGATCCTCGTTATCCATCAATATAAGAGTCAAATACTTCCCTGGGGGAAAGAAGAGTTCAAGGGTTGGTAAACATGGAAACGCACATTTACCAAAATTATCAGTTGCTTGTAGCTAGTACTGGAGGATACCAATAGACTTTGAGGATAATGATATTCCAAGAAGTCCAAATTCAAAACATTTCAATACTTTTATTACAGCACATACTAAAATCAAAATTAATATTTTTATTGATGATTGGAGAAGTGTTGAAAAGATAAAAATATCTCAATTATGGGAGACTTTTTTGGTAATATCATTTTTTAATATTTTACTTATCATGGAATGTTTATATTAATATATGTTCCCCCCTTCTTATCAAATGACATATGATATACTGGATACCGGAGGAGTTAGGAGGAAATTTTTATCATTGGATTCTAGGAGATGGAGGGATTTTAAATCAACCCTCACATTGGATTTCATTTTTGACCATAGAGAACATCATAATCTATATGATATATATATATATATCCATTTATAGATAAAGATACTTGGAATAAATTTTTTGATAATAGATGGCGAGAATCATTTTTTGTAAGTGCAATTTTTCCTTTTAGAATTTTTTCTATATTAATGATCATATTAATAATTTCTTTATTATTAATTTATATAAAATAAGGATATATCATAAAGATACCCAATATAAAAACATAAACCCTCATACTATATCTTAGGGAGGTTATATGTTATTGGAAGAAAAAATGATAGCTAAAAGTTTTCAAAAACTGATAGTTAAGTATTCAGGCTCCATAGAGGTTGACCCTCCCCCCCAATAGACATGAAAAATGGAAGAGGTCATGAATAAGAAAAAGATACAATATATTATGGAAGAATCTACGGTTGTTGCTATGAGGATTGTAATATATTTAAATTATTTATTTAGTTAAGTTAAATCTATTATTTATATATTGTGATTAACTATGGATTTTTTAAAATATTCTATATAGGAATCTATTGAGGATTTGAGAACACCGAGGGTCTTCATACATGAGGGTATAAAGGATATTTTAGGTATAATATTGGGAAATACTAAACACTCAGGTCGTGTATGTGGATAACCGACAGGTGTATCAGTAAAAAAGTGTTTCCACATTTTGAATCATCATTAATGGAGTATTTTTATACAAAACTAAGAATATTTGGAAGCTATAGTTCATGTTATTTGTGATATGATATAAGACATGATCATAGAGTTGGTATAGTCGATGTTTGAAGATATTAAAATAAGTTTCAAGATGATGATCCCACTCCTCCACCTCTACCTATATATCCCAATCCTGCACCTCTTCCTGTAGATCCCAGTCCTAAATATCCTACTCCACCTCCACCTATAGTCCTCACTACTCCTATTTATCTTACTCTTACACCCCTACTCCACAGTTTCCCATTTACTATGAGTTATATGGCGATCATCCCTAACATCATATTATTTCATATAGGATAATATATTATATTGAAGATACCATTCATCATCAAACGATAGAGATAGAGAATCATAGGGTTAGTGTATATGATATTATATATAGATCATCAAGAATACCATTTCTTACAGATGAGATTTGTACAAATGGATACAGTATCAATCATTTTTTAGTTTTTCCATATAGACTTGTTCGAAAAATTATAATTGAGGTATGTGCATATTATATCCTTTATTTAATTTTGTTGCTAAATTTATTTTATCATTTTAATCTTTATATATTTCTCTATCTTTTATAAGAATAATTTAAAGGTAATTAAATACTATATTGAAAACAAAAAATAAAAAGTGTTATTACTTAATATACAACTTCTATTAGTCTGGATAGATTTTCAACATATTAAACTTTGTTGTTGGATGTTTTATGAGATTCAAATATAAGATATAATTTTTAGGCTTTCAATGACTATGGTACTTTTTATGAAATATATCACAGAGCTTGTAACTGGAGATGAGGTGGGAATCAACACAATATAAGTTTTTTCCATGTAAGTTGATTAACATACGTGTTTTCATAATATAATTAATAAAAAATTTATACTTATTTTTGTTTTGTATAAAGTATATTTAAAGAATTTACATGAATCATAAAATGATAAATTTATATGGATTTAGGTACCCGAAATTTATTTCACCCATAGTGAGGGTATTAACTAACGCAGAAAGAATAACTTATATTGCAGAAAGACTTCAAAAGAATGAAATTACTCAGTGATGGATGATTTATTATCTTCAAGAGTATGAAACATATATATCATAAAGTGTTATATATATATATATATTAATATAATAACCACTCTTAGTAAATTTTCTTATATATTAGTTTTGATTGGATGTTGGGTGTTTTTTTCAAGTGAGATGACACTTAACTAGATTTTCTCTATCCATGGTGAAGTGTAAGAAAATATTAATATTGTATTGAACATGTAAGTTTGAATATTTTTTTACCTTTATATATTATAATTAAATTTAAATTTATTTTATTCATATTATTTTCAAATATTTCATGGGATGTATTTAGAGTGATGATGTTATTAATATTTTCATGACTTATTATATACCCCCTTTACTGATTTTATATGAAATGTGCATAATTTTTGTGAAATATTAATGTTTTAATATTAAGTATAATTTTTGAGCATTTTTAGAAGTAGTCCAATTGATCCAGTTTACTTTTTTAATAATAAATATCACTATAATGATCCAAATTTTGTGGTTCTTGTTTTTTAGGATTATCCTTTAAATATACAACATTTCATTAGAAGGTACCATGAGCCAATTCTGCCATTTGAAGGGTCATATGGTCCTCACAAACAAGACCAAAGAATCTGTGAAGAAACTGGGCTATTCATGAAGATTGATTTACTGGGCTACATTCAGAAGTCCAAATTCTATTATTCTCCACCATAGTTCAGGGGACAATTCAAGGAGTCTTGTATAAAAATTTCAAGGCCCAAATGAAGCTTTAAAATCCATCCCACCATTCTGTCCGAGAATTAAAATTATTATAGTATGCATTACATATCTCATTATGTAAGCATCCAATAGATCTGATATTTTTCAGTGTGAAAGAGGAGATATATTTTGCCGACTTTTTTGAAGAAATAATTTGTATTTGAAGGCATCTTACTATTAAAAAACCCATTCACATTTTGGACCTTAAAAAGACTGGATTGAAATGGATAGTTTAACTTTGTTTAACCAATTGGACATAACTTTTGATCCTTAAGTCCAAATGACTCCAAATTTTTAGCATAGTCGGAAAACTTTATTTTCTAAAACTTTGAAGAAGGATATTGCTCGAGATTCTACTGTCTGTATAGACAACATGGTGATGCAAGTGGAGGTACATATTGGGAATGAAAACAGTCCACTCCTTGGGCTATAAATACTCTCCCCTTCTCTCCTTGAGAGGGTTTGGCATTTCAGAAGAGAAGAGAACATATTAGCACAACCAAATACTTTCCAAAGGCTTGGGAGGATCTTACATACTCAAGTTTTCACATGAAAGACCTTTCCTCCTCTCTTTGTTTTCACTTACTTTCATGTTCTTCATTTTTGTAATTTTGTAAGTCCTTTCTTTTGTAATTCTGTTTTAATGAAAGTTTCTTCTTCAATATCTCTTATTATCATACATATTATATAGTTTAATATTTATGTTATTAAAATAGTTTAAATTCAGTTGAATTCCCTTCCCTTCTTTTTCTTCCTCATTCAATCGAAAATCCGTTTTTAATTATCATCATCGTTCGTGTGTGTGTGTGTTCGACGCAAAAATATTTTCTTATCCCTTTATTTATCTTATCTTCTTAATTTATCATAATAATCATTATAACCAGATTAGTAATAATTTTAATGACTGGGTAAATCTTTAATTATGGTGAGTTATAATTTAGGTATGTTAAGTGATTGAGAGCTTTTGCTCGACGAATGTTCTTTAAATTAATATTGTGTATGTTGAACTTTACATGTCAGGGATTAATGACATGTTTTGTTTAATATGTGGATTCCATGGATTATTGGAACCCAAAATACACTACCATAAACAAGTAATGGTAGTTATTAGAAACCTAAGTTAATTTAAGGCTTGGATTAAAGCTTTAACACTTGGAAATTCCGATCAAAATCATCTTGTGACATGGGTGTTAATTTAATGCAATATAAAGTGAAGCTCAAGGATATCACAAGATTAACTACCTAATGATAAAATAACCCCAATCTTTTTAAATTTGTTAAATCAAACATCATACATAAATTATTTAATAATATCTATAAACAAACCCCCCAATTAGAATATAATGAACTAAAAATAAACGACTATTACAAAGTATCATCGCCAAGGATTCGACCCGAGTGCTGCTATACACATTAGCAGAGCACCGGAACCTTGACCGGTCGATAGGCGACAATCGGCCATGCATATAAAATGGCACCATTGCTGGGGATGGTTCTTTATTTAGTAATTAGTTTCTAGTTATTTTTAAAAAAATCCAAAAAAACAAAATTTAAAAAAAAAATTGAAAGAAAACACAAAGAAAGACCCATCTTCCTCTTAAAAATAATAAAATGAAAAAATACAAAGAAAAACCCATATTCCTCTTTCTTCCAAAATCTCTCTGAATTCATCGTAGTCTTCTAAACAATCCCTCAAATTTTTTTGACCCTGAAATTGAGCGAACACTTCGCCAACTTAGGAGGAACATCAAAGATACTCAAATAATTCAAGAACCAGTCCTCATCCAACCAGTTGAATTTGAAATGGCCAATCCTAGGGAACAAACCCTTAAAGAACTCGCTTCCATTGATATGAATTACCAACCTCTTGGTATTCAATATCCAAACATAGAAGCTAACTTCGAACTCAAATCGGGTTTGATTCATCTTCTCCCTCATTTTCACGGGCTAGCCGGTGAGGATCCACATCTCCACCTTAAAGAGTTCCAAGTAGTGTGATCTACCATGAAGCCTCAAGGGGTTTCTGAAGAACAAATCAAACTCTGAGCCTTTCCTTTCTCCCTAGATAACACTACTAAGTCATGGCTCTACTACCTTCCTCCTAGTTCCATAACTTCATGGAATGACATGGAGCGACTCTTCTTAGAGAAATTCTTTTCTGCTTCTCGTACTGCTTCTATCCGAAAGGAAATAAGTGGTATATGTCAATTCTCAAGTGAATCACTCCATGAGTACTGGGAGAGGTTCAAAAAGCTTTTGGAAACCTTCCCACATCACCAAATCCCTGACCAACTCTTGATCCAATACTTCTATGAGGGTTATTGGATATGGAGAGAACTCTCATAGATGCCGCAAGTGGAGGTGCTCTTGTTGATAAAACTCCTGCATCTGTAAGAGATCTCATAAGTAACATGGCTACAAACACACAACAATTACATACTCAGGCACATGATCAAGTCAAACAAGCCCAAGACAATCAATCAATTGAGCCGAACAAGATGACCGAGTGGATGAGTGAACTTACAGGTCTTGTGCGATTGCTAGCTATGGCCACCAAATCTCCAACCTCGTCTTCTCCACAATCAATGTTTCTTGGACCTATCAAAAACTGTGGAATCTGCAACTCTCCATCTCATCCAACTGACACATGTCCAAAACTTCAAGAGGATCAATCTGATTCATCTGGACCAATGGAGCTCAATGCAGCATATGCTCAGCGGAACACCAATCCTCAACTATCAGGTCAGTTTGTTAGAAACTTCAACCAACCTCACTCTGATCCCTTCTCCTATAACTTTAACCAAGGATTGAGGTATGGTAACCCCATGTCTCACCCCCCTCAATTCCCTCCTCAAAACCCAAACCAATTCCAATATGGTCAAGGTGGTGGAAACTTCCATCAACCTTATCCTTTTGTTCCTAAACCTCAAAGGAACAATCCTTATCCTAGATTCCATTATCCTAGTGAGCCTTCCCAATCCCAAAACCAATATAATCGATTTCCCAAGAACCAAAATCAAGGCAATCCCAACCAGGGACAAGCCTCTTCTTCCAAGAAACCATGGGAAAGTGCAGTGGAAGATCTTGCCTCCTTCACACATTATATCCTTAAAAACATTGAATCTAAAATAGGTCAACTTGCATCCTACCTGAGCCAGCAATAACAATCAAATTCTTCCAAACTCCCAGCTCAACCATTACCCAACCCCAAGGGTAATGTAAGTGCAATTTCACTTAGATCAGGAAAGCAACTTGCTATGCCTCAAGATAAATCCTCAAAACCTTTTTTGAATGTTGACCTAGAAAACTAAAATAAAAAGAAACTTGAAAAGGAACCTAAATCCATTCCCTCGCCTCCTTCCATTCCACTTAGGAATCCAATTCCTTTTCCTCAAGATGTTTCTAAACCAAGGAAGTCCTTTGAACCTGATCCTGAAATACTCGACATGTTTAAATGTGTTGAAGTCAACATTACCCTCTTAGATGCCATAAAACAAATTCCTAAGTATTCCAGGTTTATCAAGGAGTTGTGTACCCACAAGAGGCAACTTAGGACCATCGAAAATGTTTCCACCCAGCAGTCTATTCCCATAAAGTGTAAAGATCCAAGGACCTTTACGGTTCCATGCCAAATTGAATGTTCGAACTTTGATGATGCACTCATAGACCTAGGAGCTTCAATTAATGTCATGACCAAATCCATATTATCCAACCTTGGTCTAGGTCCTTTTCACCCAACGAGTGTTGTCATCCAGTTAGTCAATCGAAGCACATCTAGTCTTGAGGGAATAATTGAGGATGTCCTTGTCCGAGTTAATGATCTTATATTCCCTGCTGATTTCTATGTCCTTGACATGGAAGGTGAGACGACCTCTTCTCGATCTCCCCTTATTCTAGGAAGACCATTCCTCATGACTGCGAGAACCAAAATTGATATCCATTCAGGCATCTTATCCATGGAATTTGGTGACCAACTGGTCAAGTTTGACATTTTCCAAGCCATGTGATACCCATCTGAGGACCACTCTGCATTCTCAATTCATGCTTCTAAGGACACTTCTAAGAGTCAATCGAGCCCCAATCCACCATGTTATTCATTTTCTAATGACAAAGGATCATGTCAAATCTGCACTATGATTAACCAAGTCATAAATGGTGATGTTGATGTGGACCTCTCATTCATGGACTCAATAAATCTAGAGGAACTTGAAAACTCTCTTGAATTCCACATCAATTATGATCTCTACTACTCCACCTTGGACAATATTAAGGAAAATGAACCTGAAGAAACTGAAGTCCCTTATTCCATTCCTGAGTTGTCTAGCCCAAAAGTGAAAGGTGAGACTGATCTGAAACCTCTTCCTTCACACCTGAAATATGCATTCCTCTTACATGATCACTCATATCCTGTCATTATCTCTGGCACACTTACTGAAACCGAGGAGTCCAAACTTGTTCAAGTTTTAGAGGAAAACAAAAAGGCCTTAGGTTGGACCCTAGATGACATACCAGGAATCAACCCTGCCCTTTTCATGCATCACATCCATCTTGAGGAGTCATCCAAACCAATTAGACAACCACAAAGAAGACTCAATCCACTCATCCTTGAGGTAGTTAGGGAAGAGATCACCAAGCTTCTTCAAGTTGGTATTATATACCCAATTTTTGATAGTGAATGGGTTAGTCCAATTCAAGTTGTACTTAAGAAGGTTGGGATAACTATTGTCACAAATGAACATGGAGAGGTAGTCACAACTCAAGTGAAAAACAAATGGCGTGTGTGCATCGACTATAGAAAATTGAATGTTGAAACATGAAAAGATCACTACCCTCTTCCATTCCTTGATCAAATTATAGAAATATTAGCCGAAAAGTCACACTATTTCTTTCTTGATGGATTCACCGGCTATTTTCAAATCCTAATCTCACATCAGGACCAAGAAAAGACTACTTTCACATTCCCCTTTGAAACATATGCATATAGAAGAATGCCTTTTGGCCTTTGTAATTCTCTTGAAACATTCTAGAGGTGTATGATGTGTATCTTTTTAGAATTCATTGAACACTGCATGGAAGTCTTCATGGATGACTTCACCATTTATGGTGATTAATTTGAATCTTGTTTGAATTCACTCTCTCTAGTCCTTCAAAAGTGTTTCAAGTGTTACCTTGTGTTAAATTTTGAAAAATGTCACTTCATGGTTGCAAATGGGATTGTTCTAGGGCACATAGTTTCAAAAGATGGTTTTGAAGTCGATCATGCCAAAATTGAAGTGATCCAATCACTTCCTAAACCCAACTCTGTTTGATACATCTGTTCATTTCTTAGTCATACTGGTTTCTATCGTCGATTCATCCATAACTTCAGTAAAACTTCCCTCCCACTCACTCGTTTTCTCCAAAATGACTTCACTTTCCATTTTGATGAGGTTTGAAAGAGAGCCTTAATTGAACTCAAAACTTCTCTTACATCTGCCCCGATAATCCAACCCCCAGATTGGTCATTACCCTTTGAGTTGATGTGTGATGCTTCTGATAGAGCTGTTGGGGCTGTTCTTGGTAAAAGAAGAGAAATAATTCTTCATGTCATCTATTATGCCTCAAAAACATTGGATGAAACTCAATCTCACTACACTGTCACTGAAAAGGAACTTTTAGCAGTGGTTTTTGCCTTAGATAAATTCTGGCCCTATCTCTTAGGTGCCAAAATCATAATCTCCACAGACCATTCTGCTATAAAGTTCTTAATCAAGAAAAGTGATTCCAAACCGAGGCTAATAAGATGGATCCTAATGATCCAAGAGTTTGAACATGAAATCAAAGATAGACCAGGAAAATAAAACCCTGTTGCTGATCACTTGAGTAGAATTTCTAATTCTTCTCAATCTGAAATCATCGATCCTGAATTCCCCACTGAGCACCTTTCATCTCTCACTCCAAAAATACCATGGTATGCCCCAATTGTAAATTACTTGGTTTCTGGTGTTTTTCCTGAAATTTTTTCAAAAGATCAAAAAATGAAGTTGAAAAGTGATTCAAAATACTATTTTCGGGAAGAAAATAAACTTTGAAAAACTGTGGCAGGCATGGTAATTAGGATATGTGTTGAACAAAATGAGCATTCTTCCATCTTAGAATTATGTCACTCAATGCCTGGTGGTGGCCACTTTGGACCACAACTGACTTCTCGAAAGGTCCTAGACTCTGGATTCTTCTGGCCTTCACTCTTCAATGACTCACATGAGTTTTGTCAATCATGTCCCGCTTGCCAAAAGTTTGGCACAATTTCCAAGAGAAATGAAATTCCCCAAAAGCCTTTAATTTTCTGTGAGATCTTCGATGTTTGAGGTATCAATTTCATGGGACCATTTTCCCCTTCCAATGGATTCTCATACATATTTCTTGCAGTTGATTAGGTTTCTAGGTGGGTAGAGGACAAACCCACTAGAAAGGATGATTCACATACTGTTAGTGAGTTCCTAAAGACACACATCTTCCATAGATTTGGCACACCTCGTGCCTTGATCAGTGACTTAGGAACCCATTTTTGTAATAGAACCATGGAAGCTCTTCTAAAAAAGAATGGGTTTGTACATAAAACTTCAACTGCATATCACCCTCAAAGAAATGGCATGGCTGAACTCTATAATAAGGAAGTGAAAAGGGTACTTGATATAATTGTTAAGCCCACCAGAAAAGACTGGCCTGAGAGACTTGGTGAAGCCCTTTGGGCTTATCGAACTGCCTATAAAACACCCATTGGGATGTCTCCTTTTAGGCTAGTTTTTGTTAAAGTGTGTCACTTACCAGTTAAAATCCAACATAAGTCTTTTGGGGCTGTGAAAACCTGTAATTTTGATTGTGAAAAAATTGGTGAAGAAAGATTGTTTTAATTGGATGAATTGGAGGAGCTTCGACTTGAATCCTATGAGAATTCCAATCTATACAAAGAGAAGGCTAAGGTACTCCATGACAGACACATCCTGAGAAAGGTATTTCATGAAGGTGAAAAGGTAATGCTCTTCAATTCTCGATTCTAACTTCACCCAGGTAAGATTAATTCTCGTAGGGAAGGTCCTTTTGTTATTACTAATGTTTACCCATTTGGTGTAGTGCAAGTCCAAGACCCCTCTTCCAAAAGGACATTCACGGTTAAGGGACATCGGTTAAAGAATCAATATGAGAGGACACACAATCCTGGATCATCATCTACTTCCATTGGATACCCAACTTCTCCAGTCAACCCACCACCGGATGGAGATGACGACCCACCAAATCTAATCCACAGGGCACCTATTTCCCTTTAACTCTCTCTCTATCTCTTCCTCTCTCTACCTCTTTCTTCTTTTTCCTCTCTCTTTAATTTTTGTACCACTTTCTTTATCAAAACCTTTATTTTTCACTTTCTCTTTTGTGTGGGTGTATCTTTGTAAAAAAAACAAAAAAATATAAAAACCTAAAGAACTAAAAAAAACCAAGAAAACAATCACTTAAAAAAATACAAAAAATTAAAGAGTCATGCTTACTCACCATCGTGTTTTGAAATTTTTTCCAATGATTTTGGGGAGATAACAGACATGATTTCATCTCAAAAATTTTGTATTTTTATCATGACTTTGGATAAAGAATTTTGTGTCAAAATTAAAAAAATTTGAATGCTCAATTTTTGATTTGGAAAATACTTTTCCCGAACCGTGAGGAACAACATTTGCTTTCATTCCAAGGTCACCTATGACCATCTTTTTAAAATGTGTATTTTCACCCCCATTTGTGAGTCTTGAGTTTGTGGACCTTCGAGCAGAATTTTTTGCCTTAGTGTGCATTAATATGATAGCGGCATTTTTTGAACCATGTGAGAATCACAATAGCCAAATATCCTCTCATTTCCCTTACATTAATCCTCCTTTTGAAAGCCCCTTCGAGCCTATGAAAACCTTTTCTTTGATATCCACATTACAAGCCCGATACCTTTTCCCACCCAATATCAACATGGATTTTCATTGCATATTTTTTTGAAATTTAAGTGTGGGGGGAATGGATTTCATTGTTTGGGTAGCCTATTATTGATTTTCAATGAGTTATCATATTCTTGAGGGAAAGAATCCATTTCAGTGTGGGGGAGAGTTTGTCATTCAGTGTGTTTTGGGGAATGTAATGTGCTTCCATTTATATAATTTTGTAAATGTTTTTGACAAGTGTTAAAAAAATCAAAAATGATGAAAAAAAATCAAAAAAAAAATTGAAAAAATGGGTTGTGTCTTGGGTAGGTCAAAAATCACTCTTTCTCAACCTTTGATCTTGTTATAACTATTACAATTAGTGTCATGAGGAGATCAAACATGGATTGGGATATGAGTGTGAGATCTGTTTCAAGTTCAACTTTCGAAAAAACAAAGAAAAAAAAAGAAAAAAAAGAACACTTGCATTATCTTCTTATATCATTGGGAGATGTTTTGTGGTTTGTAAATATTTCATCTTCTCATCCACTTCATATTTTCTTCCTCTATTGTGTCTTTCTTCACACAATCATTCCCTTGTAAATATGTTCTTTCTTTTCCTTCCGTGTTTTATTTCAAAAAAAAATGTGCATTGCTTTTTCTATGTTGGTGTTTTACCCCTCTTCTTCTCTCTTGGAAATTATATTACTACCGTCCCATAGCCACAAAAAAACCCCTTAAAAATACCACTTGATTATTTTGCACTTTGGATAGGGATTGGAAGGTGAGATCTCTTTTTAAACTCTAAGATATTCACTTTTGGTTGGTGAAAGAGTGAACCTCCACAAATGAATTTTATCATCTTGAGAGGTGTGAGTTTTGAGGGTCCACATTTTCCATTTCTAAATTTGAGCATGAAAAAATGAATTAGTTTTGGAACATTTTATCTGTAACAACTTATGGTGGAATTCAAAATGGATGAGTGAAATAGTCTAAACCTCCCCTGATTGGAGAAAACAAAATTTTAATATTTGTTGGTGAGTGAAAATGATTTTGTCAAGTTTTTATATTTGTTGCACATGAGGACATGCACAAAAATAAGTTTGGGTGAGTTGATGTTATTAATATTTTCATGACTTGTTATATACTCCCTTTACTGATTTTATATGAAATGTGCATAATTTGTGTGAAATATTAATGTTTTAATATTAAGTATAATTTTTGAGCATTTTTAGAAGTAGTCCAATTGAGTTAGTTTATTGTTTTAATAATAACTATCGCTATAATGATCCAAATTGTGTGGTTATTGTTTTTTAGGATTATAATTTAAATATACTAAATTTCATTAGAAGGTACCATGAGCCAATTCTTCTATTTGAAGGGCCATATGGTCCTCACAAACAAGACCAAAGAATCTGTGAAGAAAAACTGGACTGTTAATGAAGATTGATTTACTGGGATACATGAAGAAGTACAAATTCTATTATTCTCCACCATAGTTCGTGGGAAAATGCATGGAGTCTTTTCTAAAAATGTCAAGGCCCAAATATAAGAACAAGGGGCCCAAATGAAGCTTTAAAATCCAGACCACCATTCTGGACGATAATTAAAATAAGTATAGTATGATGAAATATCTCATGATGTAAGCATCCAATAGAGCTGATATTTTTCATTGTGAAAGAGGAGATATAGGTGGAAGACTTTGTTGAAGAAATAATTCATATTTGAAGGAATCCTCCTATTCAAAAACCCATTCACATTTTGGACTTAAAAAATACTGGATTGAAATGGACAGTTTAACTTTGTTTAATCAACCGGCCATAAAGTTTGATACTTAGGTCCAAATGACTCAAACTATTTAGAGTAGTCGGAAAAGTTTATTTTCTACAACCTTTAAGAAGGAGATTTCTCGAGATTCGGCTGTTTGAATATCCAACTTGGCAATGCAAGTGGAGGGACAAATTGGGAATGCAAACAGTCCACTCCTTGGGCTATAAATACTCTCCCCTTCTCTCCTTGAGAGGGGTTGGAATTTTAGAATAGAGGAGAACATATTGGCATGAAAAAAGCCTTTCCAACGGCTTAGGAGGATCTGCCATACTCAGGTTTTCACTTGATAGACCTTTCCTCCTCTCTTTGTTTTCACTTACTTTTATCTTCTTTGTTTTTGTAATTTTGTAAGTCCTTTCTTTTGTAATTCTGTTTTAATGAAAGTTTCTTCTTCAATATCTCTTATTATCATCCACATTATTTAGTTTAATATTTATGTTCTTGAAATAGTTTAAATTCAGTTTAATTACATACCCTTCTTTTTCTTCCTCATTCATTCGAAAATCAGTTTTTAATTATCATCATCGTTCGTGTGTGTGTGTGTGTTCGACGCAAAAATCTTTTCTTATCCCTATCTTTATCTTATCTTTTTAATTTATCATAAAATAATTATAACCATATTAGTAATCATTTTAATGGCTGGGTAAATCTTTAATTGGGGTGAGTTATAATTTAGGTATGTTAAGTGATTGAGAGCTTTTGCTCGACGAATGTTCTTTAAATTAATATTGTGTATGTTGAACATTATATGTCATGGATTAATGACAAGTTTTGTTTCATATGTGGATTCCATGGATTATTGGAACCAAAAATACACTACCATAAACAAGTAATGGTAATTATTAGAAATCTAAGTTAATTTATGGCTTGGATTAAAGCTTTAACACTTGGGAATTCCGATCAAAATCATCTTGTGACATGAGTGTTAATTTAATGCAATATAAAGCAAAGCTCAAGGATATCACAAGATTAACTACCTAATGATGAACTCACCCCAATGTTTATTAATTTGTTAAATCAAACATCATCCATAAATTATTTAATAAGCTCTGCAAACAAACCCCCCAATCAGAATACAATTAATTAAAAACAAATGACTATTATAAAGTATCATCGCTGAGGATTCGACCCGAGTGCTGCTATACACATTAGCAGAGCACTGGAACCTTGAACGATCGATATGCGACAATCGGCCATGTTTATCAAGTGAAAAAAAGAAAGAAGAGCTCCAATATCAGATATGTTGAAGAAAATGTGATTTTTCATTTACAATTACACAATTTTTGATGTAGAACTTAAAAATGTTATTTTGAATTGAAAAATTATTTTAAAAAAATATCATAAACAAAGAATAAAGGAATTTTGATACTATGTTTTAATATTTATGTATGAAATAATTTCAACCAGAATATTTATGAAGTTCCAAAAGGTAATATTTTTTTTAAAATTTTCCTTTAATTTTTCATGCGTTCAATTTAGAATACATTTTAAATGATTTCATTTTAATTTGTATATTTTTGATGAAATTATGACTTATACTGGAAAAGATCTAAGATACTTACAAATTGAATGGGTGAATCATTTCATTGTTTTTTTTATTTTAGTTTCTTTGTAGTATACATTGTAAACTTGAAAATTTAAATTGTAAATGTTTGTGTTATTATTGTGTTTATATTTTTTATTTTATGCTATTATGTAGTTTTATCTACTATTTTAATGTTTTTAGGAGAATAAATATTATAATTTTATTTAAAATATTTTTTTAAATCTGTTATAAAATAACCAATCTGAAAATGAAAAATAATATTTACCATGATATTTTTTATTAAAAACCAACATGGTAAATAGTTTTTAACATCTGTTATTTGATAAAAGAAATGTAAAACTTCCAAAAAAATGTATTTATAATATTTATTTGTATCATAAAACGTTAAAAAATTATTTACAACATAATATTCAATAAATCCGCGTAATAACTAACATTAAAAAAATGACTTGAAAAATACAATTTTCACTAGTAATTAATAATAAAATTTTTCTAGGAGAAAAATATGTGGGAAGTATATTATAATGTTAAAACCCAGAATATTTTAATAATTTCGTGTTTGGTGACTTATCACATCATATTATAAGAACAATTTTCAAGGAGCATGATCTGATACCTAATAGTAAAGAACCTATCACATTGTATTTTGATAATAATTCAGCAGTGTATCTTGAAACAGAGACATGGTCAAACCAAGGAAAAAACATATAATCTAGAATTATCACATCTTGATGGATTTTTCTTAGATAGGTTAAGTTGCAGTAAGAAAAGTTTACAAGGAAGAAAATATGGAGGACTAATTGACTAAAGGCCTATATTAGTATAAGAATGACTATCATTAGAGAGTTAGTGCACTAAAAGTTGTTAGCAGTTATATATATTGTAAGCCGGAGTTTTTTTATAGTTGGTTCTCTAGACACTAATTATGTTTAATTTATGATAAATTTATTCCATTTTTTGAATATTAAGAAACTCTTTAACACATAATTATTATTCTTCTGTGTGATGGAGTATGTGATAGTGTCTTAATAATAGATACCAGACTGAAAGATCATAACAATTCAATGCTATGATGAGAACCCATAAATTCCATGAAGGTAATCCAACTAGTGTTCCTAGGGAGGCCATAATTTTGAGTTCATGGATCCTTTAAACTTTTACACTCTGTGTTTTGATCCCAGATAGATTTATTATTAATAATTTCATAATTTTGATCAAATATCTCTCATTATTTCTTGATATATGGTTTTGGTAGTATATATATGTTGTGTTAATTAGTTTTATTGATCATTTTATTTTTAATTATCTATTTCATATTGATCTTTCTTTTTTTTGATAGTTAGAGGATAGATCTTGTTTTGGTCATGGTACAGAACATGTGTCCTTTGAGGTATGTGTTGATCAATCTTATATGGTTCCCTTGTGCATATGTAAACTCAATTATAAGATATTGGAATCAATGTTTTGGGCCTCCTATAATATTTTAATGTGTTTCCTTTCCTTCCAGTTTGTGGATCCTGTTGTGGTTGGTGAGTAGCCTAAGTGTGAGATGGGTTGTTATGTCTCTAGCCTTTTCCTATTGAACACATAGGATCTATATTTTCCAACTCATTTTCTAAATGATGTTTGGAATGATCCTTGACATTCTTGATATGAATTCATAAATTGAGTTCGATAAAATATGTGTTTTCCATTTGTTTTGATAAAATTAAGTAGTTTTCAAAGCACTATAAAATGGTTTTTGAAATTGATTTTTAAAGAATGATTTTTATAGATAAGTATTATTTGGAATTTTTTATAAAATGTGACAATCCTATTGAAATTATTTTAATTTTTCATCACTTGGGATCATTGGGTACCTATTTGGGTGTATATTATTTGGTGTTGTACTTATTCTCTGCTGGGGGGGACACTCTTGGGGTTTTCCTCTATTCCCTTGGACTTGTTGATCTAGGGACTTAATTATCTGACACCATTGGGGGTTCATCCATGAGGTGTTCCTCTATTCACTAAGACATTTTATTTTAGGGTCTTGTTTAGTACACACTTGTATTTTCATGATTATTTAAGTATGATAGACCTATCTAGACCAAACCTATATTATCCTTAGGGTGATTTCCATTGTTCTTAGTTGTGCTTATTTTTCTTGAAATTGTATATGATATATTATTTAATAAATTTCAAATGGTTTATTTGTAAAATGTGCTTTGAACTATTTATATGGCGTCTATTTTAGAACTGTAAAAAAGGGGAAGTGTTTTAACTTTCTTTTCATATAAATGTGAAAATTGTTTTATCATTCCATGATTTTTATATATTGGGAATATTGGTGTTATTTTATATAGAATTTATCTATAACACTGGAGTGGTATCCTACTAGTCTTGTTTTTCTCACACCCTTTACACACCCTTGAGGCAATGTAGACCTTATTTGGTTTGATGTAGGAAAGGGAAAGACACTGAAGCGAGGCAGTGTCCTTTTAATTTTTTTAATGAGAATATACCTTATTTTTTTGGATTGTTTGGTTAGTTATATCACTAATTCTATTAGTTTTCTGTTATGGTACATTTTCAATCTTTTTTTATAACTCTGCATATATTCCATGTATCTTGTTTAAGGGAGGGAAAATTGTTCCCTCTATTTTTTGTTGGATTCCTAGGTACTAGTCACTAGAAGAAATCACATTATATCATGTTATACTTCATAGATTCAGTCTTGAAAATCTAGATCTAATATCTTCACCAAGAAGAGAGAATATCATGAAAGAACAATGAAAACATAAGAAATATGATCACATACCAATAAATACCTAGGAATGATGTCTCTATATCAAATGAAATTTCTCTCCAAAGGGAATGAATTCACTAAAAACCACCATAGGAGTCCCTAGGTTTGAGATCCCTAGGAGTAGGAAGCATAATGAGGGGTTTCATGTAAAAATTATAATTTTGAGATTAGTTAATCCCACATGTATGATTTGATCACACAATTTACCATACCCTCTACCAACCTTTCAGGGCTCACATCCTACTCAAGATAATCACATGGTTTTGTAAACCCTGCACCAACTATGATTTTTCTTATATTACAAGTTACATGGTTAAATAGAGAATGTATCATGGTTAGATATAACTATTCACCAACCATGCACCGAGCATTTCTCCTCCCTAACAAGTTTCATGGTTACTTGGGGAACCCCACACGGTTCCCCCAAAACATGTTCAAATGATTCCCCCCTTTAAAAATATTCTAAAATACTTTAAAAATACCTATAATCTACCTAATAATTCACCCAAATAAACTATAACTCAAAATAATTTTAAATAAAGGACAAAAAATGTATAAATCACCTAGAATGTTTGAGGACATTACTATTTCCCCTTAAAGAACTTATCATCCTTGAGAAGTGTATCTAGAGTTCCTAATCAAATAACACAGGACACTAATCCCACACATATAACTGTCACTCCAAATCCTCCTCTTAAATAAATTAGTTCTTCCATGAAACTAGAATGAGAGGCATTGTTTTACCTGCCAATGAGCCCGTACTGAGTGGTAAGGGCTCCTGCTTGGCATCCAAGAGACCCAGGTTCAAAATCGAGCAGAGGAGAATTTCTGGGGGGGGGGGTGTACTGTAGCAGCCAGAACTATTCACCCAATTTGGGCCTTCGGGCCACCGGTTTGGGCCTACGGGTCTCCAGGGCCTTTGGGTCATCAAAGGTTTTTGGGACTCAGGGCCATCGAGCCACAAAGAATATGGAGTAGCTCAGTTCACAAAGAGAAGGCTCCAGAAGAGGATCAGAGCAACAAGACTAGAAGTCAACAGAAGTAGAGCTACCAGATTAAAATAATGAAAGGGTATGGAAACCGCCATCCGGACCAAGTACCATGAATCTTTGTACGGGGAAATTCTAGCTGATCAGCAATGCAAGGTGGGGATCTAGGTGATAAATTATGCAGAAGCTAGGGGAGGGGCAGTTCCTGTGGTTTGGTCCTATGGGTCATGTATTGGGCATAGTATTCCTCTGGGCCTTCTGGTCATGTATTGCGAGTCATATTGGGACTTGTGCCATGGGCCTAAAGGTCATGTATGGGTTTCCCTTCATCCCTTAAAGGGGGGTTATCTACAATAAAATAACAAAAATAAGGCATTCGGGACATTCAGTTAGACATCGATTTACCTTGTTGTAAATTTTTACTCCAATAAATAATTTTCTCTGGATGTTCCTAAAATAAAGAATTCGAATCCCATTCAAATTATTCATCAAAAATTACATGCTAAGGATCAAACATGTTCATTCTAAGCTGAGACACAAGGAACTCATCATTCGTACCTTGATGTTATGTAGATGATATTATCAGTGAGACACCATCCAAATCCATTACACTATCTCAAATGATTCCACAAACTACAGTGTGAATTTACCCTACCTCCAAAATAATTGGTGTTCCCTTCAAGGTCATACCTGAAAGAAAACATGGTCACCCATGAAAAAATACAAGGTCATTTTCTTCAGTATTTATAACAATAATTTCTTCTCTAAGAAGTAACCAACCACATCTTGATTAACTATACTCACTCAGAGGTTTGATAAACTAAAATCCTCATGATAAGTGTTAACTCATTGGTTTTCCTGCTACCAAACCATACACCAGGTCTCACTCATTCCCAAGAGCTAAGGAAACAACTTTTATTACTTTACAATGTGTTAATTTCCAAATGACACTTAGTTATGTTTTTTCACATGATTTATCCCATGAATCATTTCACAAACCATATTATCTCCAATTGTCAAGCTCACCTAATGATCCATGACTCACTACACAGGTTGGAATTACCGATTCATTTTTGATCACCTCTGGTCTATACTCTCACATGGTGTCTATCTTCTACAAATTAAACTCTTCCTATTATGAACATGAACAATCCAAATGTCTCTACCCGTGGGTTAATTTTATATACACACCACTCCTAACATGCGCTAATAAATTCCATCACCATTGAAACATAAGCATGAACATATCCCACTATTATACAAATTCCAACACTCATAATAATTTTCAACAACTCTTGAATAGGATCACATCATAGTATGTAGAAAAATAACTCAATGAACCCATCGACTCACCTGAACATGAATCTTTCACTCTAATCTACCACAAAATTTCTTGGTCCTATCAGTGACCAATAAAATTGTAGAATTATATCACATCATAGTTGAGCATCCTTCAAATTTATAAACAATAAAATTAAGTTAACAACCTATAATAGATTTCAAAAAATAGGTTCCACCTCCACACTATTTGAACTTTAATGTTTCAAAGATTTCTCCCTAGATGAACTGATTGTCTCACATACCTTTAACACCATGACCTAGAGGTCACTTCTTAAAATATCATAGGATGATAATCTGATGCATCATTTACACCTCAATGATTACATCTTGTCAAAGAAACCTTACCAGCATACTCTTGGAGGAACTCTAAGAGGATGTATAACTGAATCTCCACCTAACAGTCATCAGGATCACTAATCTCCTCCATTATCACCACTAAACCATGAACCAAAAAACCTATATTAGAAATAAAAAAACACCATATTATGTTCTAAACCAAATTTAAAATACTAACCTTCTAGCTATCCTAAGAACCAAATAAATAATTTTTGATCTCATCTCATTTCTCAAAAGGCCATAATGATTTTGTTGCACCACTCTAAAAAAACTCACAAGGACTAGAAATATCAATCTAAATTATTAATTTTGGACCTCACAACACTGATATATCAATAAAACTTTCTTGAATTATCCAATAATTGGTCGTCAATGATAATAAAATATACATAACACTCTGAATTCACAAAAAACCTTATCCATAATTCCATCTAAACCCCACAATAATTAACAACTACGTACCCACACTTCTTAAGTGAATTCAGTGCTGAACCACACTTCTACCATAAATACACCAAGAAGACTCATAATTTCCCAATCCTAACTAGGAAGAGGTATTCCTTTAACCCATCTTAAACCAATAATGATCTACTATATATTCTTTAATTTTTATTTCTAAACCATCACCACAACTTCTATGCTTACACCGAGCCAAAATGATTGAACATGGTTTATCAAAAACCACCACAGATGTTTCACACTCCTCCATAAACTTAGAATATGTTCTATCGAAACGAAATAGAACTACACCACTATCCTTTTCATGAACACTCCCCAAAGAAATATTGATATTCTTAATACATTATGTACTAGGGAAGTTCACTAGGAAACAGCCCATGAGAGGCTTGTCCAAGAAGAGTTAAAATTCTATAAGCACTATTCCATTGAATTTCATGCTAATGTAAACTATCTCACTAAAAATTCATTACTCAATGAATTATGAAAACACAAGGTTACACAAACCATGTAAACCCAAACACCAAAGGTATCACAACATAATCTTATAGTACCCCACCTATTATCAAAATATCATACCACCATGTCTCACATGGTTTATTTCACTCCAAGGAATAAACAATAATATTTTATCACTATACAACCCAAATTTGGTTTCCAATATGAAACCACATGCTAAAAATTCAACCATACCCCATAGGAACCTTCTTAGGAACTTACCAAGGAGCCCCCTTTATGACCTAAACACCATTTCATGTTATGAACCCTATTATATGAAATATCACCTCATCTACTAGCTGGTCTAATTCTTTCCAAACTTATCTCAAAACTCCTTCCACAGCCCCGATACTCTCACTATGTCACACATTATAACCAATAAATTACATGATAAGGCCATATGCTTGGCCCTATATCAATCGAGTTCCAATACTTGAGGTCTCTATAACTTATTCTATACAAAACTACTCACATATTCTTTGAACATCCCACTTGATTGCTACTAAAGGAAAGTATAACAACCCACTCACATACCTCACAAGGCCTATAAAACTTGATTTTCCCACTAATTGGTATTAAACTACTGATCACCAAGCTTAAATACCATCATTACACTACTTCTTTCCAAAATCCCACACCAAAAGATACATCTCAATGGTCTATGGTTACATCACACATCAACCTATGCAGCCCATGTGTCTCTACCCAAAACAACACCCCACTAGCTCAACCTATGAAGGGGTTTGCATCTCACTCAAGGTTTCAAAACCACATACTTTCCATAACCTAATCTAATCACTTTAGATATATCCACACAATCACTACACTACTACGTCATAACCCACCCCTTACCAAGGTCTACTAGTAGTGAATATCTAATCCATACTGGTCAACCACTTCCAATCTCATCCCTAAAACATAGGCTTTTCACTGAACCACACAAATGGAACACTTCCACTAAGGCCAAGATTAAACAAATGAAACATTACATTTTGAAAAAATCCACCTAAATCACAAATATAAGAGGCACTTAAGAGGTTCTAAAATACATATTATAAAAACTCAGGTTTAAAGTGCCAAATGGGTCGCAAATAATTTTATCTTGGTACACAAATCCATTTACACCTTCTGAAAATACCATTTCAAACCACATTTTCAACCAAAAAATTTTGGGAATCCAATTTCAAAACCATTTGGAAATCATCCAACACAAATAAACCTTTTCTAAAAAATAATTGAGAAAAATTCCAACTATTATTTTCATTAAAAATAATTTTATAAAAATAAAAACTCAATTGAGTTCATGAACAAACCAAGGAGAAATGTCTTTTCAAATTATTAATTATATTTTGTTAACTCATTGAAACCATTCCATAAATAACCTACATCCAAAAATTCTATTTTATAAAAACATTTATTTCCAAATACTTTAGAAACCATTTAACCCCTTTTATTCCAAGTGAATTTTTGTTAAAAAGAATTTATTATGACCAAACACAAACAACATTCC
This sequence comes from Viscum album, assembly GCA_963277665.1. Lineage (NCBI taxonomy): Eukaryota > Viridiplantae > Streptophyta > Magnoliopsida > Santalales > Viscaceae > Viscum > Viscum album. The sequence goes on from OY728133.1 coordinate 1,062,961,944, forward strand.
AAAAAAAGAACACATAAACTAAACTTACCACCTACACAAGGTTCAAGTCCATATTATCAAAACCAATACATTATTTATAGTCATACATAACTAAATATAACATACTCAAGATAAATTAATTTAATTCCACTAACAATGTATTTGGACAAAGAATAAATATGTTATTACTGAAATTAAATAAATTTAAATATTTATCTGTCATAGGGAAATAGGGGCATGGAATTTTAAATTACATGAACATCCATGATTCATGAACTCATCAAATATTTACAATCATCCAAGAGAAAATACCAAAAATGATAACACTAAAATCACGTGCTTCACTAATTTTGAAATAGCCCAATAATAAAAGTTAAAACAAAAAAATTCCCACCTTCGACAACTTAGAATTTTGTTCATACATGGGTCATATAATCCTAGAAATGAGTTCATTAATATGTCATGAAAGCATATTATATCATTTATAACTTGTTCAAATAGACTAATAAAAGAAAAAATAGTTCTGATACTATTTTGTAACACCCCGACATGAATCACCTGATCCGAGCCAGTGGGTCACCTAAGCTCATGCATACCTCCCAATACACAAGTGGTTATCGGCCGATGGTGAGGGACTAAGTAGAATCATGGAGAGAATATTCCATTAGTAACATGTAAGAATTAGAGTACACAATAGTGGAAACAATAATTATAGTAACACATGAAAAAATACGGAAGTAATGACAAGATCAGTATCCCATGATATAACATTATGATATAAAAAAACCAGTGCAACAAGTTAAGATATTTCCAAATGTGACATATCTATATAAAATAAGCAAGAAAAAAATAAATATATGAATCTTTGAAACTAACACCAAAGTCTATCATGGTATCACCTTGGTCTTCGCTGGTCTTCCTACTCAACTACACTTGACAGGTCCACTACCCTCATATGAAATCAAAGTCAATGAGTCTTCATGCACATCAAGATGGTCAAGAAAGATGTGAGTATAAAAAATAGTAAGGAACCACCAATTTTTCCTTAACATAAGTGAAATAGTTATATATAATTGTATGTGATGAAATAAAATTAACTACATAGGTAAAAAATCTTTTGTTGGGTCATCATTTTCAAACAATTCTGCTAAGTACTAAGTACAACCTGCTTCAGCTCCCCATTAAGAGAGAATTTATTTTTGGTTTCCATGAATCTTATAAAAATCCACAAGGCTAATGTAAATATTCAAAAAGGCCAAAAGGTATTAATTACTTGGGTCATTACACAAGTCCATCATGCTCAACCAACTATCACAAGTTTGTCCAAAAGGCTATCATACCCCACCAACTATCACAAGTCAGGACACAAGGCCAACATATCCCACTGTTAGTCCTAGGATAGGACATAACTCCATCATGAACTTCAAAGTATCATTAAATACCCCTAAATAATCATCACATGTCATGTAATACATGATCCACCACTAAGGGATTAACCAATACATAAAGGTCCACCTATTACGTTAATACCAAATAGAATAAGTATACAGACTATACAAAAATATACTTATAAAAGATTTACAAAGGGAAGTCATAAGCTACACACACATAATCATGTCACATAAAGATATGTCTTATATTCCACACACACACACAATAAATTCATATCAAGAGAGGTATTTCCTTCCACAAACATATGCACAACATGTCATATCATAAAATTGTATATAAAGGCCATAGAATGGTAAGGAATTCCCACCTTAAGCATATATATGGATGCAATCATGTTTTCACACAAATCAAGATCACATACCAAAGAACCCTAGAATCATCCCCAAATCACCACATGGGGAATCACGAGTGAAGACCAAGAAGAAAATGTAAAGGGATAAGATTAGTTTAGACTTACATAATGATATCTAACATAATGAATTTATATAGATGAATCTTAGAATGATCAAGACAAAAATGGAATTCTAACTTCCTTTTCATCAAAAATCAAGAAGGAATCACATTAAATAATGTCAGATTCCCAAGATCTAGTCATTAAATTCCAAGTCTAGAGTCATCATAAATTAGAAGAGATAAGATCTAAAAAGAGTAAGATAAATGGAGGAAAAATGATCACACACCTTGAAATCCCTGATACCAATATCTCTAGATCCAATAAAATTGATCTCAGGATGGAAGGAATTCATCAAGAACTGCCATTGGAGTCCCTATATTCAATTGATTAAGGTGTATAAGGATGAATGAGGGATTTCAGGGAGGTTTCAGGTTAAATTACTAATTTTTAGACCAATTTATCATGCATTCATGGTTTGGTCTCACAGTTTACCATACCGTGCACTAACCATGGGAGGCTCACTCCCTATTCAGGGAACCCATATGGTTTAGTAAACCATGTTCCAACCATGATTTTTCTACTCTTCCATGTTACATGGTTACCTAAGGAAAGTGTCATAGTTTGTTCTAATTGTGTTCCAATAATAGGCTACACTGTTACATGGGGAAACCTGTATGGGTTACCCTAACTATGCCCCCCTAAAGGCTTATAAAATCCTTAATACCACCCATAAGCTACCTGAGTATTCTCCCAAAAAAATATTTACTAAAACAATTAAAGATATGATATACCAAGGCATAACTCAAGTAGAAATTATGAGGTCATTACAACACCCTCTTATATAATAAAATATATCATATCTATATGCAATAATATATCACTAATCCTTTGGAAGTTGTGATAGATCAATGTCAAAAAATTTCTATCAAATAAAAAAATGAATTATTTAACAAATATGGATATTATTGATGAAACGAATACACATTTTTTACTATTTTTTTCTATAATACAAAAAACATCAAGATTAACAACCTGACAAGTCCTCTATACAGACATCCAATCGATGGGATCACCTCACTTACATATCTACATCTAAGGTGAACAAAAATTACATAATTATATTAATTTTACACTATATAATTTTTAATATATGAATGAAAATTTAATTTTAAAATTATATTATTCTTAAGCTATGACACATGCTATATTCCAAGTCTAGAAGGAGTCCCTTGCAGTTACCAATTACATGACTAATGACCAGAATCAATCTAAATTCAATGTATTCAGTTATTGGAAATATAAATTATTAAATTCAATTAAATATCAAAAGAAATAAATCTCATTATAATCACCTCAATCGACAAAAATGAAACCAAATATAGACACTTTGAAGAAATAAATCACAAACTAACTCATTGTACAATGTCTTTCACACAAAAAATGATTCCCAATGATCTATATTCACCATTTAATTATACAATTTCAACAATTTTCATAATTTTATAATTAAAAATAGAAATAACTCATCTAGATAAGATATTAAATTATATTATTAAAAAAAGCATTAATAACAAAAATAAATAAATAAAAAATATCCTGAAAACCTAAACATTAATTTTACCTAACCTCCCTCCGTAATTTGTTAATTGTATCCAAGGGTAATGACACCCACTAGTGAGTCTTTAGAGGGAATCTATGGGGGTTTATGTAAAATGTGTCTCATATAATGAATCAATGAACTCATCTTCTCTCCAATTGGATGAAAGGTTTTTTCAAATAAGACATCCAATAGAGTACTAGAGTTCCCGGATTGAACCCATATTTCAAGGCCCATGAATTTTCTAGAGGACATGATATATCCCACTAAACAAAACTTTATAATGCGGGAAATAATAAATTATTGTTTAATTAATAAAACTAAAATTGATAGGTGAATATATTATCAGAAGATTACAGTGAATTTACATAAAATTTAAAACACACATACCATCAATACCAGATAAAGTACCCTGAGCTTCATGTGAAATATTGACATTTCTAAAAATAAATTAAAATAAATTGATAAATTATTTTACAAATACTAGTTAATAATTTTATAAAATTTCAAGCATTTTTTACATGTAAATGAAATAAAATTACATGTAATCATTAACTGATCATATAAATCTATAATATCTATTTCAATGGTCACAAAGAACCATTTAATATCTTTTTCTCATACAAATACTATGGTTTGGTCAAGTTTTTTTTAGGAAAGTAAATAATATATGGATCTTCTTATTCAATTAGAAAACCACCTTATTGATATTTTCACAATAAAATTTCAGTTCAAAATAGTGCAAACAATGTAAACCTACTCTGCCATCGATATTAGTATTATGGGTTAGTTACTTGCTCGATCATATTTATAAATAATATTATAAATGTTTACTAACATAAATTGAAAATGGTACACTTTCATTCTGTAAACTAGACCAAACCAATTAGCCTTCTACAATATATATTTTAAGCCACTATTGTAAATAAATTCAATGGGGTCCCTCAATAGTCCATAGTAATAACATGTATCAATGAATGGACAACCAATACCATTAGTTTGCTTTGGTTGATTCACATAAACATCACTAATGGTAAATAAAAAAAATTTATCATCAAAATAATTGTAATAATGAGACATAAAAAATTTAATATCTTATAGTAGATTGAGTTCTTTAGTCACTATATAAGTACCTGATTCACCCATCTTGTGAATATATAAATTTCATGTATGTAAACGGAGTAAGGGGTAAGGAAATTCACCCTAGATACATTTTAATAATATTAAATAACTTTTATATACATATGTGAGTCTTGAAACACTTATGAAATGTATTGAAATAACGTTTTTGGATCTGTAGGTTGGTGGAAATAACCTTTTCCCATTTCAACATGGTGATATACATCCTAAATTGAAAAAATTATGAGATAAGGAACAAATTCAATATGGAAACGAAAAATATAATAGGTCACCCATATAACTTACTATATTATTTGAATAAATGATGGAGTTTTGAACAACACATATCAATGATCTTCAACCTACTCATCATTGTATATATCAGATATTTTCCCTTCTCTAATAGGACCTTCTTCAATCCAAGAGGGATAATGAAATTTCATTTCAATATCATTAAGATATGCATCAAATAAATTGGTGAATTCATCCATAAAATAACCTGTGGTAATTGAATCTTCTTGATGATATCTATTATGGACATACAATTTCAATATATTCGAGTATGTTTATAATCGATGCATCCACCTATAATTCATGGGAATTCTAGCAATGAATTTTCCAGTTGAATATACTGTCAAGCGGACGGTGAACTCAAAAACGTGTTGTTGAAATAGTTTCTATAAATGATATAGAGTAAGAATAATCTTGTACTATATATTTTTCAAATAAATTACATGGTGATTTATTAAATAAAGCTATCTAAAAAAATTAAAACTTCAATGAATAGGTCGACATCATGGGCAGGAAGACAATCATGAATTATAATCAGAGTTACCTATTGAAGTGGAATATGATTATATTTTCTTTTTAGACCCTTTAATGTTAATCTCACTACATTGACACACATGGAAATATTATAACAATAAACATTAAGAACCATGACTATATTTAATATTCATAAAAATGACCTTCTCTTTTTTACTCATCGTATACTGTGTAGTAGGCATATATAACTTATTATCATCACCCCGCTATATATTTAATGGTTTTATCAGTCCTATTTTTTTATAAATCATGTCAAGTGTTGGTAATTTCCATTTATTTCTCCTTGATTCCCAAAATGGTACACATTATATTATCACACATTCTTATCAGTGTGCAGTATATTGAAATTGTGCCTTAAAATGTTATATTTATAATATGGTAATTCAAAGGAAATATTTCATCTTGGAAAGAAGGGTTTAGGGTTTTCTAGAGATTTTGATCCATCAAAAATGGATCATCCAGGACGAATAGGTGACATCCTCTACATTTATCCTCTTACCGATATCTTCTACATCAATCCTCTTCCTAGTTTTAGAGTTAAAACTAACATCATATTCGTTGTTTGATTAACCCTCCAGGGTGACATCCATGATTGCATCACTAACAACTTGTTTCTCTTTCGATTTGAGAAAATTTTCATACTTCGAGGCCATAAAGATCACTAGACATAAGGAACTCTAGAGTTTCTAAAGACTTTACACCTGATCGCAATCCATCCACGAAATATAAATAATTATTAATAGTTAATAAAAAATTAATAATTAACAATCAGTAATTAATAATCATTAATATTATTATTTATATAATTAATAACTAATAATATAAATAATAATAAACAATAATATAAATAATAAATTTTAATGATTATTTATAATAATCAATAATATAATTAATAATTAATCATATAGTTAATTGTCAATTATATATGTAATTATTAATAATAAATAACTAAAAATAAAATATAATTAACAATTAATAATTAAAAATTATTATCTTAATTTATAATATAATCAAAAAATAATAATTAACAATTAAAAAAAATTACCAATTAATAATTAAAAATTTAGAAAAATATGAGGATAGAGCCCAAAGGCCTAACCCATTTATTAAAATAAATGAAAATATAAGAGAAAGAATAGGAGATAAAACTACTTGATAAAATTATTTTAGAAGTGCTATAAAAATAAACCAATGATTCTAAAAAAGCATTGTTGATCTAAGCCTTGTTACGGGGGGGGGGGGGGTTATTTTATCAGCGCTAAAAAATTTGATAAAGGGTGACTTTTATCAGCATTAAAAAATCACTTATAAAGGTGGTCCTTTATTAGTGCTACTTATGTAATTGATAAAAGCCATGATTCTATAGTGCGCTGATGATATTACAACACACTATAGCAAAAAATAGAAAACCAATACAAGAAGAAATTGCAACAAATATAGAATATTAAAAATTAGTAATTTAATTGAAATATAAATTACCTCAAAAATAAAAAAAAATTATATTATATAAATTTCAAACATTTTTTTGTACAATTAAATTAGCAGTTACAATTTATCACCAACATTAAAAAAACAATGGTTTCATTGTCTTTGGGACTTGATCCCCTCTCAAAAAGATAGACCATGGTAGCAGTTGCTAAAAAATCACTCAAAACTCAAGTAAAATAATCAACCTATATAAGAAAACAATTCTTATCTTAATAATACTATAAATAAATAAATAAAACATAAATATGAAACAATACATTAATAAAATTTTAATTTTAAACTAATAACAAACACTGTGTTTTACCAGTCACACCATGCATCATATTGAGGTACGATTGATTCCTACATATCACAAATGACTTAGGAATAATTTTCCTAAAGTATCAAAAAAATACAAATTATTTTTATTACTTTTGAGTATTTTAATTTTGTTTTTTTACTAAAATTCCATTTTAATTTAAAACACCCACTTTTAGTCATACCGGTCACATCGTGTGTTGGTTTGATATGAGATTATTTCTTAAACATAAAAAATGACTTATGAATCTTTTTACTAAATTATCATGACAATCCGAGCATGTTTTCTCAATTTTTAGTGAGTGACACACATTTTAAACTAAATTTTCAACTTTAAACTAATAACAAACACTTTGAGTCATAACGGGAACACCATATATTAGATTAAGGTATGAATAATTCCTACATGTCAAAAATGACTTATGGATAGTTTTCCTAAATTATCGAAAAAATATGAATATATTTTCATAGTTTTGAGTATGTGACATGTGTTTTTAACTAAAATGTAAATTTTAAAGTGAAAACACACACTTTGAGTCATACCGAACACCCCATGCATTGGATTGAGGTGAAGATTATTTCTACATGTCACAAATGGCTTATGGATATTTTTTGTAAAGTATCAAAACAATATGAAATTTTTTGATTCATTTTGAGTATGTCACTTTTATTTTTACTAAAATATAAATTATAAATAAAAGACACACTTTGAGACATATCGTTCACACTATTCATCAGATTGAGGTGTAGTTGATTCCTACATGTCAAAAAAGACACAGGGATCATTTTTATAAAGTATCAAAACAATCAAAATGCATCTTCTTGGTTTTTACTATGTCACTTTTATTTTTTACTAAAATTACATTTTAAACTGATAACACACAGTTTAAGTCATGCCGATCACATTGTGTGTTAGTTTGACATGAGACTGATTCCTGCATCTTAAAAATGGCTTATAAATAATTTTCCTAAATTATTAATACAATATGAGCATGTTTTCTTAATTTTTAGTGAGTGACACATGATTTGAAATAAATTATCATTTTTATACTGATGAAGAAAAATTTGAGGCATACCGGGAATACCATTTCTCAGATTGTGGTGCAGAATATTCCATCACATCACAAATGACTTATGGTTTTTTTTCATGTATAATAAAAATATGAATGTGTTTTAGTTTTTTTGGTAGTATGTCACTTTTATTTTGTACTAAAACTTAAATTGTAAATAAAAAGACACACATCGAGTCTTACTGATCACACTATAGATCATATTGAGGTGAGGCTAATTCTTACACATCAAAAATGACTTCTAGATCATTTTCCTAATGTATCAAAACAATATGAATTTTTTCATGGTTTTGAGTATATCCGTTTTTTACAAAAATATAATTTTAAACTAAATACATGCATATTAATTACTATCAAACATTTCCTATGTTAGATTGACGTGATACTGATTTCTATTAATAAAAAATGAATAATTAATTATTTTCATAAATTATCAAGACAATCCATGTGTGTTTTATCAATTTTTAGTGAGTGATGCACTTTTTAAACAAAATTTTAAAATTTAAAATTATAAGGGACACTTTGATTCATATCATGAACACCTTGTATCAAATTGAGGTGCTGCTGATTCCTACATGTAAAAAATGAATTATGGATAATTTTCCAAAAGTATCAAAATAATCCAAATGAGTTTTTTTTGAGTATGTCAATTTTCTTTTTTACTCAAATGTAATTTTTAAATAAAAGGACACACATACCAGTCAAACTCTATGTCATATTGAGGTTTGACTAATTCATACATGTCACAAATGACTAGTGAATAGTTTTTTGTAAATTATTAAAATAATATGAATGTATTTTTAAGGTTTTTAGTATTCCACTTTTATTTTTTACTAAAATGTCATTTTAAATTGAAAACACGCACTTTGAGTTATATAGATCACATCATGTGTCAATTTGATGTGAGATTGATTCTGACACATGAAAAATTACTTATGAATACTTTTTCTATGGTATCAAGATAATCCAATAATTTTTTCTGAATTTTTAGTGAGTAATACATGTTTTGAACTAAAATGTCAATTTTAAAATCGTGATGGACACTTTGATTAACATAGGACACACTGTTTATCTTATTAAGGTGGAGATGATTATTACATGTAAAAAATGACTTATGGATCATTTTCATAAAGTATTAAAATATTTTGAATATGTTTTCTCAACTTTGAGTATGTCACTTATCTTTTCTACTAAAATGTTAATTTAAAATAAGATGGAACACTTAGATTATTACCGGTCAAACCATGCATCAGATTGAGGTGTGGCTGATTCCTACAAATCAAAAATTAATTATGAATCATTTTCATAAATTATCAAAATAATATTAATTTTTATGATTAGTTTTGTGTATGTCACTTGTGGTTTTTACTAAAATTCCATTTGAAATTGAAAAAACACATTTGGAGTCATTGTGGTCACCCCATGCATCAGATTGACATGTGGCTGATTCCTATACCTCAAAAATGACATAAGGATTGTTTTACTAAAGTATCAACATAATCCAAATGAATTTTCTTTGTTTTCAGTATGTCATGTATCCTTTTTACTAAAATGTCAATTTAAACTAAAAACACACACATTGAGTTTTACCGGTCACATCGTGTGTTAGTTGATGTGTGGATAATTCATACTCATTAAAAATGAATTATGAATTGTTTTAAAAAATTATAAAGTCAATATTATTTCATTTTATTGGTTTTTTTGAGTGACACATTTTGAACTAAAATGTCATTATAAAATAAAATCATAAAATTTAAATCATACTAGTCACACCATGTATTATATTTAGGTATAGGTGATTCATGCATGTAAAAAATGACTTGATTTTTCTTCTAAAGTATCAAAAAATTCAGAATGAAATTTATAGTTTTTGAGTGTGTGATGTGTGTTTTTAACTAAAATGCCAATTTTAAACTAAAAAAACATTTTTAGTCATACTAGACACACTGTGTATCAGATTAATATGAGGTTGTTTCCAAAATATCATAAATGAATTATAGACCATTTTAATAAAGTATCAGATAAAATAATAAGGAAAATAAGTGAAAAGGTAGATAATATAATGATAAAATCAACTAAATAAGTAGTATTTTCTCACATTTTCATAATGTTTGTATACATTTTGAAACAAGGTATGCTCCCATTCGTTTCTAAAAAAATATATTTACCCTTTTGAATAGTAATACTACTGAAATTTGTAGCATTATTTAGAAAATATAAATAATGGATTAATAAATATTTAAATTAAATTATAATTAACTTCGAAAATACCTCTTTAGGGGTGCTAGTTTGTTGATGACATACAATATATTTCATAAATTTAAAAACATAATGACCACACTATTTTCTATTGGTTTGTTTGGGATATTATATAAACATTGAGAAAAATAATTAATTTGTTTTGATATATGTTTTGATAGTGAAAATTTATTATATATAATCTAATACTTATCCAATTTCATAATTTGATAGGCTCCTTGAATTCATAGACTGTCCTCATGCCAGGATTTTGATAATATTTAAACACCGCCATAACATAATAGAATTCTCTTTAAAACATAATATAAAATAAATAACTTTATGTTTTTTTGTAAAATATTTCATATAGTGTATTATAAATTGATAAATTCCATCTCATGTGGTCATTTTTTGGGTATCTATGCATTGAATCTACAAAATAGATCTTTAGAGAATCCAAATTGATATAAATGAGTAACCAATGTTGCCTAAAAAAAGGAATAATTAATGAAATTAATGAAAATATATTTTATGTGATTAAATTTTAGAGTTATACCCATGAATCATGGTTATTTTTAAGAGTCTATTGTCTGTAATTTTTCTTTCAAACATTGTGGATAGTTTGTTAGCTATTACTTCAATTTAATTTGGTTCTAATTTGAATTCTTGCGTAGAAGTAATGTAAGGACTAATGAGTCCAAATTTCCATTCTCCAAGTTTCCATTCAAATAGTACTCATATATATGCCTGCAAAAAATATGAGTAGTATTTAGTCATAATTAACATATATTGTCAGTTACTAGTTAAAAAAATCCTTAAAACACACTTTATGCTTTCATTTACAACAAAGACTCCCAGCCATTCACAAGTGAGGATTTCATTTACATTCTCAAGAACAATATAGTCTTCAATGGACACTCCGTACATATATTATTCGAAATCAATATAAATCATAGTACCACTCTATAACATTATATATATCTGAAAATTTAATGTTAGTAAATTTAGATGTTTAATGGATAGGTTAAAGGTGCTTTGTGAAGATACTTTTGATTAGTTGGTTGATCCTTTAGATCATTTTGATTCATCCTTCCATTTTATCCCTTCCCTTCTTCATTTTTTAATAAAATTCATCAGTTCATACCTTTTTTAATTTATTTTTCATGTTTTTTCATGAGAAATAAATTGTAAATGAATACCTATTTATTTGAAATATTTTTCTACAAGATCTAACGGCCTTGCTATGAATGTTCTAACAACTTTATCAACCATATGATTATCTGTATAATCAAGTGGAATTGGTAGCTTTCCACTAAACTCTTGAGCTATGTTAATCAGTACTCTCACATGAAATATTGTAAGTTATCTATTGAGTAGAATATCTCCTTGGATATTTTTTATGGTACCCCTCACAATAAAGAAGTGGGTGGGTGTTGATGGATATAAATCACAATCATTTTCACCATGTTGAATATTAGTACAAGAAAGGTATAAATGTATTTCTGATTCACATTTCATAGAAAAAATTATTACAATATTGATTACCACTTCTAGGAAAGCTCTTTGAGGGGAATGACTCACCTTAAAGATGGTGGGTGTGGGCAGGGATCTTGATGTGGTGATTATTTTTGTAATTTTTATTCTCTTCGAATCCTTCCCATAACATTTTCTAGGAACTCTAGATTCCAATTAAAATTTTCTTATGAAGAATCCAATCATTCTTGAAACTATTCCATTTTCATATATTTACCACCCTATTCATTTATTTTATCAAAATATGTTCGGGTTGACACATCAAAACCCACACCTATGTCACGACCATACAATTCTTGAAGATTTAAGGGCATTGATATTAGTTATTCATTAGGTACAACTGATGATTATTATTTTGTCTAAGTTGGATAAAAATATAGTAAAATAACTAATAATTATTATGTAATAATTATTAAAAATTATTATGTCATGATTAAACTTTCTTCCAACAATTTTTGGTATATTTTCATCTATTAGTATCCCTTATTTATTTACATGTGACTCCTTCCATAGTATATTATATGAGATGGAAGTGGATTTGGATTTAGATTCATCAATCTATATATAAATAGAGGAACATAATTTTTTTATTTTTTTATGTCACATAAAATTATTACATTTGAATTAAAATATGCACCAATTTTTTTCAAGTGATGTGTACCACATCCTTGCTTTACGGTAGGGGTACGTTGGTTTTGCTGCCCATTTCTTATTTTTAGCACTCAATTGTTGTTTCATAAATTAAAATTTATTATTCAAAGTGATTAATGCATGCATTTTAAATAAATATATTACCAATCACAATGTACCTAAAAATATGTCTTCTCACGATGATCAATAAATGCATCCCACACGTGTTGGTTTATAGAGTGTGAATATATCCTTGGTGGGTGAAGGTTTATTTTCCCTTCATCATCCTTGAGATGATTCATTATAATAATAGTGTGAAAACCACTATGATCCTTTATAGTGATTGTTAATACAAATTTCATTCAAGGCTAATCTAATATAAATACACTCTTAAAGGGATAATGAAGAGTAATTCATTGTTTCATTATTTTGGTTTTTAGTAAAATAAAGAAATTATGTCATAATGTTACCATAATATCTTATATAATTAGTGTCTTAAGCATATACACAACATTTTTCCATGAATATACATCATTTATCATGCGCATGAAAGTGGTGATCCCACTATAACTATAAAACATGTCCTTATTTGGGTTAATAGAATTGCTGCATTCATTCCATCCAACCTCAAATATGATGTCTTTATTTCTTTCCTTAATAATTTTTGCTACACCATAATGCTACGATGATCCTGTTTTTCCTAGGACATACGTTTATCACTATCTACCATTTCCTCAGCTTCAACATCATCAATACGTTGTTCCTTAGGATTTCTAGCATCATCATGTTCATAATGTTGTTGTTCCTCTATATTGGGAGAACCAACATGTTGAGAAACCTATTGCTCCTCAATATTGAGAGAATCAGTATTTTTAGAAGTATTTATATACAGAAGTGGTTGAAAATTTAATTTAGATTTCATAAATTTATCTATGAACAAATAATAATATTAGGTAACATAATGTATGTTATAAAAAAACATGACATGATTATTTAAATATATTTTTTTATAAAGGTTTAAGTGAATTGAACCCTATATTAAGTATAAAAATACCTTCATTGTGGTCTTTTATGATATGAATGACCCCATATATATTAAAAATGCTTTTAAATGATGGAAACATCTCAATTAAACGGTCTTCCTTAGTTGAAGTGACATATGACCCTTCACTTATTTTGGTTGATAAAATAAAAATTGACCTCTTTAGGTTTGTGGGATCTAGAATATAAAATACTTATACTACCTTTGATTACATTATTAATGGTTATTCCTTATATACTTCCTTATTTGAATCCAATTTTATGAATCTGAATTCATCTATTTCAACAAAATTCCAATTATCAACCCAATTGAATTGAAAAGGAAACACTTATAATAGTTTATAATCCAAAAACCATATTTTTTTATGATACATAATTATGACATATCCTCATAAATTTTATTTATATCCTTGGTACTAGATACATGTATTTCTTCAACCACAATTGTAGCTCCACTATTTTTTGTGGCACATAATTCATCATGTTCATTTATATAAAACATATATCCATTAATTACATAACCATTAAAATATAATACATGTGCACTTAGTCTCTTGGATAGACATAAAAGTCATTCTAAAATTTAATTTAGTTTTTTAGATAACACCTTAAAAATATGGTCTCAAAACAATCATACAAATAGTTTATTATTTGTATTTGATATCTGGACTTCTTCACTTGATGTATTCAAATACCTAATAATTTCTTTTTGGGTTTCAACATATGGGGAAACCTATAAACTATTATGAAAAATGTAAAGGTGGTCCTGACCCTGATATGTAATAGTAATCATGACAACATATATTCAAATAATTCCTTCACCCATAGCCTTCCCATGGGATGATATTTAAGTAGACCAATGATTTACACACCAGATAGGTAGTTGGTAAAGAATTTGATAGATTCCTAAATAACATATCACTCTATAATATAACTTTTTGGACAAATTTTATATTTGACATACCCCTTCAAAATATTCATATACAGTTCAATGGGGTACATCCATATATAATTTACAGAACCACATAGTTTAATCTCTCTTACCAATTGAACCATATAGTGAAGAATCATACTAAATAATTCATCAGAAAGAACATCTCTAATTCACATAATATGACAACAATTTCCTTTTCGATAGTTGTAAATTTATTTAGGTCATATAGCTTTGAAAAATAATTATATTCTAGTTAATATATGACATATATTCTTCATAAAAATAAAACATAAAGCTGTAGACATTATATCTTGAATCAAAACATGGAATTCATGTGATTTCAGATCCTTTAACTATAAATTAGTCATTGAAATGATATTTTAAATATTTGATAAATACACTTCTAGAAACTTTACATCATTCTAGAAGTTTCAAAACTGATATCTCTCATATTAAGAAAGAGTCTAAGAAGCTGGAGGAAGAAAATTCTTTTTTTTTTCACCCTTCACTAGAGCCAACTCTTCATGTATTCCCAAGTTAATCATGTCCAACCTAGCCTTAATTTAATCATTTGTTTTTTTTAGGTGTATTTAGTATCATGCTAATGAAACTATCAAATACATTTTTTCTATATTAATATCATCAAAAACATCCCTGGTATACAAAAAATTATAATATAGTAATTCAAATAAAAATGATCTCTTTTTTCCAACTGGTATTCGGAAGGTTTTTCAAAAAAAGTCTTACAAAAAAAGTGTTCGTATCTTTTATTTTCTCAAAAACATGATCATCTTTTAGTGGATATGGGGTTGTATGTTCTTATGAAATCCCTTAAAATGATTCCATACAATATCAGTACTTATGTTTTTGTGGTATAATTTTATGATATCCTATAATCATAGTCTTTGATGAATGTTTAAACCTCATTAAATATGTACCTTGTTCACAAATAGGACACCCTTGAGTTAGTTTAATTCTATATCCTGATAAATTTATATAAGCATGAAAGTCATTTATTGTCCAGTATAATATGGTTCTCATCATGAAATATTCTTTTCTATAAGAATAATACAACATAACACCTAAATCTCACAATAATTTCAAACATTCGATCAATGAAGCGAAATAAACATCAATATCATTACCTATCTATTTTGGTCTTGATATAAGAAGAGATAACATAATTTATTTTCATTTCATGCATATCCACAATGAAAAGTTATAATTCACCAACATAACTGCCCATGTAATGTGTGTTCTTCTTTTAAAACCAAAAGGATTCACTCTATCTGTAGAAAGTGCAATATGAAGGTTTCTCAGATTGTTTCCAAATTCCGGATACTCATGATCAATTCTCTTCTATAGAGGAGACTTTATCGGGTGAAGAAGTTTTCCATCTTAATATCTTATATCTGCATGCCATGTAAATTGTCTTTCTGTATACTTACTTCCATATTGGTTCATAAACCTTGGAATTATTATGAAGTACCATACAAATTTCATATGACACAATTTGTCATTCTTGTATCGAGAAGCATCACACTTTGGGATTTTTTGCGATTTTTGTTCCTTGATAAAACATATACAGTAATTTTGATAGACATGTATTATTTCATAGATCATACCCATTTAATGTATAATACTTTTAGAATTATATTTTTGACAAGGAAGATCATTATCTTCTGGGATCACATCATTCAAGAGATAAATTAGTTCAGTAAAACTAGTGTCACTCCATATGTTTCTAAATTTTAAATTACATAGGTTCAATATAGATGAAAACACTATATATTTAGTACAACCAGTATACAATAGAATCTTTGAAAAAATATTTAACTTCTCAAACAATTTTGGACAACCATGAAGTTCATATTCAACTATAATTTTCATTTCATCAATATGATATTCATCATCATTCACACCTATAATCTCATCCTCGATACAATCTTCATCATTGTCTACACTTTTAATCATATCAAATGATATATAAAACATAGTCTTATCCCAGTCACTTGCAACAATCAGTTTTTCCTCTTGTTGAGTCCAAAATTTAAAACTTCTATCTATTCTATGACAGATCAAGTGTTCTTACAACAAATATGAAATAATTAGTCTTGAATAATAATTTCATAAACATGAACAAAGGATTTGAGAAGTCTCATATGCATGATCATTTGCAAACTTGATTAACTCTTTAACCACATCCTCATAATCCTTTACAATATCATTGGAAACCATCGATTTTTGATTCATATCCATCCTATTTGATTTAGTAATATTAATATTAAAAAAATCATAAAAACCATTTCATAGAAAAATTATATCTTATTATTAAAAGATCACTATAAGGTAATATTATTACTGGTTATGATTTTAAAGACATAAATTGGTTTATTAATGGTTATTATTTTACTAAAATAGGCTACCATTAATGTTTTATATATTATATGAACTTAATATACCATCTATTTCACTAATTCGGGTCCTAATAGAGATTTATACCCTATTAGAACCCAACATAGAGGTGATCAACACATATACTTTAATAAAAATATTCAAAAAAAATATCTATATCAATTCTTGTTAACTATTTTTATATAAAAATTACAATTTTTCATATTTAAAATTTTCCATCTCAATGTTTGGAATAATACAATTTCCATATTTAGGATTCTATAAAATAAGATAATATTGAAAGATGATAGTTTAATGGTCACTAAAAATAAAATACACAAGTAAATGACATGTTTTAAAAAGAGATAGTGGTTTTAATCCATAGAGGTATGAAGGATTCTTGGAAGAAAATGGGTGGAATTGTTTTATTTTAATCTATGGGTTCAGGATGAATACTTAGAACTTGGAACCGATTACTAGATTTTCACCACAAAAAACATTGCCGACTTATCCTTGGTAGTCACCACTATACATGATAAACAAGAATTTTTTTTGAAGTGAACAACTAGGATCTCCACAAAATTTGAGTGATAAATAATTAAGAATGTTTGAAAATTAATGCGAAGGAAGGGAGGGGGGAGGGTGAACCAACAATGGCTCGAGGAAAAAGATATTGGGTGGAAGAAGATGTCTAAGATGAAAGAAGGATTTATTATGTATTTTTGGTTGTTGAAAATAATAAATCACAATACTATGATGATAATTACATATAAATTTTATTGTATAAGGTCCAATGGATTGATGTTATCAGAAAATGTGTGACAATAAAATGATTATCTAATTATATTCAAATTTCTACCAGGATGTTCAATAAAAATAAATCTGGTGATGACTTTCTAATCTTTAAAATACTCAAAAATAATTTTTATATGAAGGTATTCAAGATTATAGAATATTATTATTGAAGGAATTATATTATTAAGACAAAAAGACAAAAGATTTATGGAAGTTGTTGATGAGGTCATATTAGATGGATAAGAGTATGATGGCCATTTTATGATTTTTTGAGTACATTGGATAGAATGGATGTTTCAAAATGATTAAAAAAAATTTCCTAACAAAGTCACCAGAAAGAGTAAACATGTGAAGGTCATTGGATAGAAGTTACCAATTGAAGGTAATAGACATAGGTTATTGGATGAAGTCATCAGAAATAAGTGTTTGAGAGAAGTAATCAGATATATTTATCTAATGGTATAACAAGAAGGGTACTAAACCACTTATTTCAAGTCATCGGATAGTGGTCTCCTAAAAAATCCTAGAAACATTAAGTTTAGGATAGTGGATTCCAAATGTAAAAAGATTATATAAAGTTATAACTGATAGAGGCCACTGGATGGATGAAGTTACTAAAAATATGAACCAGGAGAAGTTTTTAGGATCTTTCAATAGATTATTCAAAGATATTTAGTGGGACAATACTGATCTGGTCATTCAATGCTTCAATAATAACAAAATGTAGATCATGATTTTATACATTGTTTTATGAATTTTGAAATGTTTTTTGATTGAAAAGTTATAAGGAATGTTTATTAAAAATAATTTTTGACTCCTATAATTTAGAAATTATGAAGCTGGTAAATCATTTAATGTTTTGATTGGGATATACATAATTTGGATGGGATGTTTAATTTTGATTTTCACTTGTATCCCTTAATTTCTGGAGGATATATTACTATTTAATGGGGTGTTCATGATTTGTGGATGTGTGTGTTATTAGTACTGGGAAAAGTACATAAGATTTTAGTTGGATATAAAAGAGATATTTTCTTGGTGTATCGGACATAGTAGCACCAAAATGAGTGATTCTAGACAAAGTCTTTTTATCTTTTGGTATCAGTTGATCAAGGTGAAGAGGTGATCAAAAAAACAAATATTCTATTGATATCAATCAATGTGGTGCAAAATGTTTTTTTCTACCATTTTTAATCAGTCAGATAAGGTAAAAGATAGAGGATATCAGGCTAAGGTATCAAACTGAGTATAATTGATGGAAATCATGGGATGGACTGGTATGGATAAAGAATTTGATAATGAAGTTCTTTCTCATTATTGTTCCAGAAATAGAAGTGAAGGAAGAATAATAACTTACAACATGGAAAGTGTGAATAATTTTGAAGTAGCTCAATGACAACATTGAATCATGTTGGTGAAGGTTCTTTTAATATTTCAAAATTATTAATTCAAAATGATTAATTTAAAATTATTATTAGTTAAAAATTATTAATCCAAAATAAATATTAATTAAAAAGTATTAATTCAAAATAATTATTTTTTCACAAGCTCTAAATAATTGAAAATCCCCATTTTTAAACTATTTAAAAGTATTCACTCTAATTCCAAATCACAAAACCCCATTTTAAAGTCAATGTTAAAATTAAAAGATCACTTATTGCGATCATCATTGAAATTAAAAATATCATCCTCATTATGAAAAATAACTGAAATCCAATTTATTAACTTTAAAACAAATAATTTTCCCTTTACATCACATTTACATTCTAAAAATGATTAATCTTGTCCAATTAAATGATTGGGATACTTTATATTAGTTTTTAAAAATGATTTTAACCGCTAAAAATCATGTTACCCTTTATTTAAAATCACTTTTTTAAACATGTTTACCCATTTAAAAAACATTTTTTGGAAAATGAAACAACTAATTCATTTTCAAACTACCATAGAAAACTAACTCACTATTTTAAAAACCAATCACTTTATATTTTGAACCATGTTTTAAAAAATATTAAATCACGCATCACGTAAATAACTTGGGCATTCTATAATCAAGATATTCTAAAAACTATGAAAATTTGATATAAAATCCAATGGTTGGAAGGCCATGTTCCAAGTACATTGTTGTTATATGGAGCCACTCAGAACTATGTACAGGATCCCCACAATGTTTACCAAACTCTATGATCTGACCATGTGTCACTGATTAAACTCCAACTTCACCCACAAACATGAATAGATTTATAAACAACACAAATAATCTTTATCCAAAGATAAAGAAACATTAATATAAATTCAAGTATGCCTACATCATACAAGAAAAAATCAGGACTTGACACAATTTTTTATGCAATCTAAAGGGTTATAATGAGTAAGATCTCACAACACCTGAGTTAGACAGTTTGAAATGTGATGATGTGTTTTGAGTGTTAACCATGGATTATCGAGGAAAATTCGGCATGCTCGTGTTACGATGGGGGTAGGGTGGTGTAAAGTAAAGAGAACTTCATGTTTAGAATTTGAAAAAATAAATTTGCACACACCTTATATTTAGAGAGGATCAGTTCATAGAGAAGATCGATGAAGAGCAAGAGTAGTGACAACAATCACAGTTTGTGAGAGCTTGAATGGTGTGAGCGAGGAGACATTATTAGGGTTGTTTTTAAAATATTGGGTCATGCGTTTATCATCTCTTCTAAAAAACCACTCATAAAGATTAGTTTTGTCAGTGTTAAAATAGTTAGTGTTGATAAAACAACTCTTTAACAATGCTTATTTAGCACTGATAAAGATACCTCTTTATGAGCACTAAACAAGAACATATGAAACATTTCTTTATCAATTCTGAAATTCTTTCTTTGATAATGATATGTTTTATCAGTTCTTTTTTGTATTTATATAGAAATAATTTTAATAATATAATAAATATACTTAAATTTTTTAAATGTAAATAATTATAAATAAATATTTAATGAATTACTAATATGAAATTATAAATGTAATTATAAATAAATATATTTATTATTTATATGTATTCATTATCATTTTATAATTATAATTATATATATATATACTTATAATTATATTTATAAATAAATATATTTATATAGTTATACATATTTATAGACAATTATATATATATAAATATAAATATATATCTATATATATTAATATAAAATGTATATAATTGTAAATATATTTAATATATTTATTATTTATATATATTAGTTAAAATTTTATATTTATTTAAATATAATAGAGTTATAATTATAAATAAATATATTTATAAAGTGTTTATATACAATTATAAATATATTTATATAATTATATATAATTATATATATTTATCTATATTTATATAATTATAAAAATTTATACAATTATATATATATATATATATTAAAATTTTATAGTTATTTAAATGTATTTTTTATTTATGACTATAATTATAAATAAATATAGAAATAAATATTTGTATATAATTATATATGTGCATAATTATATATATATATATATTTGTTATTATATAAGTATATGTAGTTATAAATATAATAAATATATTTCTCATTTAAATATATTTATTATAATTTTAAAATTATTTAAATAAATAAATATTTATTTATAATTATAATTATAAATAAATATATTTAAAAAGAATTTATATATAATTATAAATATATCTACATAATTATATATATTTATGTATATATATATGATTATATATAAATATCTGATTATATATATATTTTTCCAAAGTGATGTGAACCATGAGAAAATCCAAGGTCCCCACATTTTTGTAAGAACCCGGGTTTTTGGAATGGGACAAAATCCCGACCCTGTTTGAATTTTGACTCGCTTCTGAGAAAACTAGAGAAATTGGACAATTCTGGGTTAAACTTTTGAAGTTGGGGAGGTCGTGTAGGTGTGCATGGTTGGTGCACAGTCTGAACAAACTTTGCAGACAAACCATGGGAAGTCTCTGGGTGAGACAGTGGGCTCCGCACGGGTGACGCACGGTTTTCCAAATCGTGTGGGTTGGCCGTGCAAAGTTCCTGGGTGTATCAGTGGCAACCGCACGGTTGGAGAACGGTTTTCCAAACCATGCGGGTTAACCGTGCGACCACTTAAAATCAGGGTTTTTATGTTCCGGGCCACCTGGGAATTCCCATTCTCCTCTTTTTCTTCCATCCACTCGGGGCTTATGCAGGGAGAGCCGACCGGACCTTCAAATCCTTCCAGGATCTTCATCTGAACTCCTTTTTGAGCATCGTTTGATGTGTTAGAACCCCCTCGGTAAGGCCTTGATTCCCCTTGATCCGTTTTTCTTGATTTCTGTTCTAGAACAAGTTGTTGGGGTTTGAGTGGTTTTTATTCTTTTATAGATCTACCGCATTTTAGATCTAATTGGAGGCTGATATAGAAGGAGTATCATCGTTCTAGTATGAGGTTGGTGGTGCATATCTTCTTTTGTGTTTTTGTGGTCATTTGGGTAGCGAGACCTAATGCGCGTATTTGGGTATTTTGAGAGGGACCCTAATTTATCATCTATTTCATTTTAAATTGTTTATTAGACCTATGGGATACCTTGGGTATGCCCTTTGTCCTATCTTGATTGAGTAGGGTCGGGTGAGAGGTCGTTTCTCACATGGGGCATTTTGGATGGGGTTTCCAAAATGATAATACTTGAAATGTATTGGTTTAAACTGTTAGATTTAGTTATTCAAACCTTGATATGAATTGTTGGAGACCTTAGAAACTTCAGTGCTGGTATGGGGCGACACTTGATTAGTGAAATTCATCTGTTTAGATGGTTTTTCCTATTATGTGTTCTGTTAAAATGCGATTATATATGTGATGTGTGGTTTTGCATATGCTGAAACCTTAGGGTTGTGATGGGCATGGACCGAGATACTTGACTGGTTTTGACCACGGGATTGGGCATCATGGACGTCAGCTTGAGGCAGTATGACTATCAGGTTGGGCTTGGCCTGAGGTTACTTTGGGTGGTTTTAACCACGGGATTGGGCATCGTGGACGTCATCTTGAGGCAGGATGACTGTCAGGTTGGGCATGGCCCGGGTTACTCGGATGGAAAGGCCATCAGACTTGAGCGGCATGGTCACAGGGACATGAGGTGTCAGATGTGTGTTTCCTTAGGTACTATTTTGATGATTACTGCTCACCCAGAACTTTGAGTAGTGTGCACACATAGATACTCCGTGATGAGGTGGTTTTGACCACTCGTTTGGGTATAGGCCCCCGTAGAAGTAGTTTAGGAACTTTAGTTGGGGGTACTTTCCATAAAAAACCATGTGGAAGGTGAGGAGCCTCCAGGGGATAGATTTGAGGCTATCAGGTTTGGGGATGAGGCTCGCCGTGATTTGAGGGAAGGTATCGTTGTCCCTCTGGTTACTTATTTGAGGGTGGATATCATCTTCCCTTCGGTTACTTGATTTGAGGGCATGTATCGCTGTCCCTCTGTGTATTTATTTGAGGGAAAACATCGTTGTCCCTCCTGTTATTTATTTGAGGACAGACATCGCTTTTCTGCCAGGTTACTATTCTTGGGCGTGCCTTCGGGACGTCGGTACTTGAGGCATGAGGTGTAAGAAGGCACAAGGTGTCGGGTTACTATTATTGGGCATGCCTTCGGGGCATCGGTAATTGAAACACATGCTGTCAGGGGGAACATGGTGCTGGGTTACATGACAGAGATTCCAGCACTGGCCGAAGAAGGTGACACTCCATGGTGGCTGTTGAGCACCAGTGAAGTTTGTGTTTATTTGTGCAAATTACTATGTACTATTCTCCTTATAAATTCATGCCTGTATAAACACTTATATTAGGTACGCACCATTGGGTGGTATCCTTCTGAGATTTTTCTCACACCCTGCACAGGCCCTTCAGGACGCGTGCAGACTTTATGGATTTATGTGCAGGAAAGAGGCCAGCTTTTGGAGCTGGACTATTTTAGTCATTGCATGGAGATGGTATGGACCTTGAGGTCTTTCCTAGATGGAGTTTATTTTGTTCTATTTTATTTCATGTATGATAATTCTTGTTATGTAGCTATAGTTGGATATCCAGCGGCACCCTTTACATATATATGGATATGTATGACCTTCTTTGGATGCATGTTTCTTTGTTCAGTAGTAGTTACATGTGATCAGTATGCTGTTGTGTTTATTTACACTACTACTGTTTATACTTATTGCTTCTTCTGTTTATCGATATTGATTGTGCTTCTACTCTGCGGGTCTGGTTCGAGTCTGCTGAGTCATTTGTTCCACTGCATCATTATTATTATACTTGGACTGGTACCATTATTATCCTCTGAGAGGGTATAACCTCCCCACTATACCTATAAGACCCTCGCTGCTAGTCGGAAGCCTTTGGCGTTCAGGGAGGTGCACCTAAGGTAGTAACACCCGACCCATTTGGCACTGTTCAGGTGGCTGCTCGGGTCAAGGTCGTTACAAATTGGTATCAGAGGAGTTCTTGACATGGATTTAGTAGTAGTGTTTTGCTGGCTACTAATGATATTGAGACTTATCTCTTTATTTCTACGAGTTTTAATATTTGGGATATGGTAAACTGGAGATAGATTATTACCAGAATTGGGTTTCTAGCTTGTGCTTGGGTGCCTAAAGCCCCAGGTACGAGGGATGGACCTAGTTTCCATGGGTTGTAATTTCTGTTTGTTTTTGCTCAGATTACAATTTAAATGATTTCCACCTCGGTGGATCACTTGGTGTGTGATGTTATTGATTGTGATATGTAACCCTTGAGCTGGTGCGGTAAGGGAGAATTGAACCTTGGCCCGGTATGGTGAGTCTTGTTTTCTTGGCTTTTGATAGGCACATTTTAGGGTATTTCAATTTCATAATTGCACATATGCTTTGTGAAGTGATAATGTCATGTGAGTAAAAATAAATTGCCATGTTTTGTATGCTCTAAAATTTGAATTGGTGAAATTCCTAATACAATTGTCTATTTATTGCAATGTGTTATGCCATGCTTTGTATATTTGTAGAATTGCATGTGGTAGGGAATTTGGGTCCGGATCTTATGAGAGCAGGAATGTACTATCGGTTGAGGGGATTTTGATCACCAGGATTGGGTGTCTCCGTCGTCAGTTTGAGGCAACATTGGTTGTGAGGACAGGCATGGCCCAAGGTACTTTTGATACTTGGCTCTCTTAAGGGTGGGTAAGGAGGCCATGAGGCCGGGATGTCGTGGGGCATGGGTTGCAGTGGGGGAGAGTAAGGGTAGTAGTTATGCACTACATTTTACTGATTTCTTATATGCGTTGAATATATATATATATATCTATGGGCTATTTGACCATTTATGGTATTCCGTGGGTTCCTCCTACACGTCTCGATGGAGCATCATGCAAGTGAGGATACAATACCGTAGGTGCAGGATCAGGTTCAGGATTCGGTACAGGAAGAGCACGAGCCACAAGTACAGGCTCAGGGACAGGATCAGGTTCAGGATCTAGTGCAGGCAGGACAACAGCCAGGTTTGGCAGCGTTTGGGACATAGCTCGATGAGCAGCTCCGAGCTAGCCTGGTACGTGTCTTGTAGGGGATTGACAGAGGCACACAGGGTACAGATCCATATATGGAATATCTGATGTGGGAGTTCTAATTGCAGCACCTGCTACTTTTTCAGGGTGAGGGTGGTCTACAGGCGGCTGAGAACTTGATAGAGAGCATGAAGATGATCTTTGAGCAGCTCGAGACACCTCCAGGGTGGGGGGGGGGTCAATCTGGCGATGTACATGTCGTGAGGACCGACAAAGCGTTGGTGGGATGTGCAGGTTCAGGATCACAGGAACGAGGGACTAGCATGTAAGGACTTCAAGGACAGGTTCTTCGAGCACTTTTACCCAGAGACACTGAAAGCAGAGAGAGCTCGGGAGTTCTTGAGCCATCAGTAGGGAGACATGTCCGTTATGGACTATGCAGCTACTTTCACTGAGCTGTCTCGCTTTGCACCTGTTATGATAAGCGATGATGCAACTAGGGTGAGACGCTTCGAGGATGGATTATGACACACCATTTGGGTCTAGGTGAATATTTTTAGGCTGGGTTCCTTTTCGGAGGTGGTGAATCAGGCACTCATAACAGAGGGCAACTAGAGGGATAGGCCACAGGTTAGTCGGGTGACAGCTTCCAGTGACTGTTCGGATAGCATGAAGTGAGGACAAGATGAGTTCCAACAGGTTAGTCAGGCTAAAGACTCAACTAGACCACCTCGTATTAGTTCTGCAGTGGTTTCCTTCCAGTGTGGACAACCGGGGAATGTTCAGACTCAGTGCGATATGCCTCTAAAGAAGTGCCGGGAATATGGACAGGTCGAGCATCTGGAGAGGTTTTGCAGGTAGCCTTTCCAGACAGCTGTCAGACAGGGACTAGGACATACAGTGACATCTGGAGTTGGTTCAGTTTCGGTAATAGGAGAGGGTATACAAGGTTCAACTACACGTGGCGGATGTGACAGAGACAACTGGATCCAACTGAGGCGTCAGTGGCTGGTGGTTGGAGCAGCACCGTAGGGAGGTCAGGCATCAGGCAGCCGTACTTCAGGCTAGGTGCAAGCCGTGGGGCTTCCAGAGGCAGAGAAGGATGGTGATCCGATGAAAATTAGAGGTACACCATGGGTGTGGTCGTGATTCCCTCATTCTCTTTTGGCATGACCTATAGAGGTATGTCTGTTTTGGGTGCACGTGATGCACAAGACCTATATGGATTGACTAGATGTTGGTCACTGGGATTGGTTCCATATCAGGTGCATGATATTTTTTATATATGTATACATATGAGGTGCCATGGGCATCAGGGCATCGAGGATGCGATTTAATTGAGGTTCCAGGGGCATCAGGGCATCGAGGATGCGGGTTACTTGAGGTGCCATGGGCATAGGGGCATTGAGGATGTGGGTTACTTGAGGTTCTAGGCACCAGGTTAATTTTGAGCATCCATGGGATGCAAGACCTCATGGAGGTGGACACCGATGCAGTGCGGGATATTTTTGGGTGTCAGAAATGACACGGGAGCTCCAATGAGGGGCAGGGGTGACGATGCGTCACGGGAGGACCTTCAGTCTGGAACACAGGTTTTCAAACCTTTTCTTGTTCTAAGTTTTGTCGAGTTGAGACTGAGTTAGGCGATTCCTAAGGTGGGGAGCCCTTGAGGAATTTATCCAGATCCTTATGACCGAGGAAGTCCAGGTTTCTTTGATCAGGGTGGTATGTTTGGTGCCATCCCCGGGTTTTTTTTGATAGCTCGGGGATGAGCTATGTTAAGGTGGGGAGATTGTAAGAACCCAGGTTTTGGGAATGGGTCAAAATCCCAAACCTGTTTGAATTTTGGCTCGCTTATGAGAAAACTAGAGAAATTGGACAATTCTGGGTTAAAATTTTGAAGTTGGGGAGGTCGTGAAGGTGCGCATAGTTGGTGCACGGTCTGAACAAACCGTGCGGACAAACTGTGTGAAGTCTCTGGGTGAGACAATCAGCTCTGCATGGGCGGTTCACGGTTTTCCAAACCATGCAGGTTGTCCGTGTGAAGTTCTTGGGTGAGGCAGTGGCAACCTCATAGTTGGCGCACGATTTTCCAAACCCTACGGGTTAACCGTGCGGCCACTTAAAATTAGGGTTTTTATGTTCTGGGCCACCTGGGAATACCCATTCTCCTCTTTTTCTTCCTTCTACTTGGGGCTTACGTAGGGAGAGCCAGTCGGACCATCAAATACCTTCTAGATCTTCATCCGAACTCCATTTCAAGCATCATTTGATGAGTTAGAACCCCCTAGGTAAGGCCTTGATTCCCCTTGAGCTGTTTTTCTTGATTTCTGTTCTAGAACAAGTTGTTTGGGTTTGAGAGGTTTTGATTATTTTGTAGATCTACCGCATTTTAGACCTAATTGGAGGCTGATATCGAAGGAGTATCATCGTACTAGTATGAGGTAGGTGGTTCATATCTTTTTTTGTGTTTTTGTGGTCATTTGGGTAGCGCAGACTAAGGCGCATATTTGGGTATTTTGAAAGATACCCTAATTTATATGCTATTACATTTTAAATTGCT
Source organism: Viscum album (assembly GCA_963277665.1). Lineage (NCBI taxonomy): Eukaryota > Viridiplantae > Streptophyta > Magnoliopsida > Santalales > Viscaceae > Viscum > Viscum album. Next base: position 1,062,989,824 of record OY728133.1, read on the forward strand.
TATTAGACCTATGGGATACCTTGGGTATGCCCTTTGTCTTGTCTTGATTGAGCAGGGCCGGGCGAGAGGCCGTTTCTCACATGGCGTATTTTGGTCGGGGTTTCGAAAATGATAATACTTGAAATGTATTGGTTTAAACTATTATATTTATTTATTAAAACCTTGATATGAATTGTTGGAGACCTTAGAAACTTCAGTGCTGGTATGGGGCGACACTTGCTTAGTGCAATTCATCTGTTTAGATGGTTTTTCCAGTTTTGTGTTCTGTTAAAATGTGATTATATATGTGATGTGTGATTTTTCATATGCTGGAACCTTTGGGTTGTGATGGCCATGGCCCGAGTTACTAGGGTGGTTTTGACCATGAGATTGGGTGTCATGGACGTCATCTTGAGGCAGTACAACAATCAGGATGGGCTTGGAACAAGGTTACTTTGGGTGGTTGTAATCACAGGATTGGGAATCGTGGACGTCGTCTTAAGGCATGATGACTGTCAGGTTGGGCATGGCCTAGGTTACTTGGATGACAAGGCCATCAGACTTGAGCGGCATGGTCACAGGGACATGAGGTGTCATATATGTGGTGGCTTAGGTTTTATTTTGGTGATTACCGCTCACCCGTAACTTTGAGTAGTGTGCACACATAGATACTCCATGATGAGGTGGTTTTGACCACTCATGTGGGTAGAGGCCCCCGTAGATGCAGTTTAGGTACTTTGGTTGGGGGTGCTTGCTGTAGGAAGCCACGTGGGAGGTGAGGAGCCTCCAGGGGATAGATTTGAGGCTATCGGGTTGGCGGCTGAGGCTCACCGTGATTTGAGGGTAGGCATCGCTGTCTCTTCGGTTACTTATTTGTAGGCGGATATTGTCATCCCTCTGGTTACTTGATTTGAGGGCAGGTATCGTTGTCCCTCCAGGAATTTATTTGAGGGTAGACATCATTGTCCCTCCGGTTATTTATTTAAGGGCAGGCATCGCTGTTCCTCCGGGTTACTATTCTTAGGCATGCCTTCGGGACGTCGGTACATGAGGCACAAGGTGTCAGGAGGCACAAGGTTCCGGGTTACTATTCTTTGGCATGCCTTCGGGACATCGGTACTTGAAACATGTGGTGTCATTGGGAACATGGTGCCAAGTTACATGATATAGATTCCGACGTTGGGCAAAGCAGGTGACACTCCATGGTGGCTGTTGAGCACCAGTGGAGTTTGTGTTTATTTGTGCATCGTACTGTTTACTGTTTTCCTTATAAATGCATGCCTTTTTAAACACTTATATTAGGTACGCACCATTAGGTGGTATCTTACTGAGGTTTCTGTCACACCCTTCACAAGCCCTTCGGGACGCCTGCAGAATTTATGGATTTACGTACAGGAAAGAGGCCAGCTTCAGGAGATGGACTGTTTTAGCTATTGCATAGAGATGGTATGGACCTTGAGGTCCTACCTAGCTAGAGTTTACTTTGTTCTGTTTTCTTTCCTGTATCAGCATGCTTGTTATGTAGCTAGATTTGGATATCCAGTGTCACCCTTTACATATGTACGGATATGTTTGACCTTCTTTGGATTCATGTTTCATTGTTCAGTAGTAGTCACATGTGATCCTCATGTTGTTGTGTTTATTTTCGCTACTGTTGTTTATACTTATTGCTTCCACTGTTTATCGATATTGATTGTGATTTCTCTCTACGGGTCTGGTTCGAGTCTACTAAGTTATTAGTTTCATTGCATCGTTATTATTATACTCGGACTAGTACCATTATTATCCTCTGAGGGGGTATAGCCTCCCCACTATACCTATAAGACCCTCGCTGCTAGTCGGCAGCCTTTGGCGTTCGGGGAGGTCCGCCTAAGGTAGTAACACCCGACCCGTTTGGCACTGTTCTAGTGGCTTCTCGATTCTGGGTCATTACAATTTTATTGAAAAATAGATAAAGTGCATGTAATAAGGATGAAAAAGTAAAAGGCAAAACATACCCAAAATCAGAAAGCAGAACAAAAAACACTTGCTCATCTTTAGCTACCTCCCTTTCCTCGGGGGTACTGACCTCTTTTCCACTTCAGAGGGATCCATGGATTTGGATCCACCATCTCTGTTCCAATCAACTATTCATTGTGAGTCACCTCCGATTAAATTAATGTTTCACTAACATCAAGCACAACATATTTGATTCCTCAAACATCCACTTCAACTTCTATAGGTGTTTTTTCAGCCTCACTATAGCTATATTGATCAATTTTTAACTCTGATTGGGGATGGATAATCACCCATGACTCCCCTCTTTACTAGATTTGATCATGAAACCATTGATGGCTTGAGGCCTATTATAATTATCCTTGGAATTTTCCACTTCATGAAGGTATGGATCCCTGCTAGATGTAACATTAAGTTGTTAAATATTATTAATAAAATTCATAGATGATTCATTTAACCCATCCTGTTTGGAATACGGTGGTCCCCTAGTCATTGTGACTTTCTATTCACTAGTAATAATCATCCCCATCACCTTAATAGCTACCAGTTTTAGATTAAAATAGGAACCAATGACTTTAGAAGAAGATTCTACTTCATTTAGATGTTGTCCTTGCACAACATTAGAGTGTTCTGGCAGATCCTACTGCACCCCCAGAGCGGAATCAACAAGCTGGGTGTCACAAGATGATACCCCTACCTAATTTACATCCCCCATCTATTTAGACATAATACCCCCTTTAAACTAAACTAAACAATTATTAACATTTCCTGATGATAATAATTTTTCCACCAACAAGACAACAGAATCACCATCAAATTCAAATCTCATGAGTCTCTCCCGCTTGAGAGCGTTCTCTCCTAGGGTTTCCTGGTTTTTGAATTTTCTTGGTAGTTTGGTTCACGGTGACTCCTCTCCCTCTGTGACCTAGTGTCTGTTCTGTGGATTACCGCTCTTGATTCTTTTTCGGTGTAAGTGGATCGTTCTCCCCTTCTCTGTGTCGTTCCACGAACCCTCCGCGGTGTAGCTCCTGCTTCCCATGGGGTCTTGAAAGCCTGTCTGTCGCCGTCATTCTTCATTGGTGCCAGATCTGGGATAGGGAGGGTGGTTCCAGATCACAAATTTTCAAGCTCCATTAGCTTTATAGATCCGAGGTTTCTCAATTTCGAGAGTCTCACCAGATTTTGAAGAAAGCATAACCCTAATCAAAAATCTCCTTCAGCTTCTTGACCCGTGCATTCATAGTCAGGAGTCAATCCCAGGTGATCAAGGAAATCCTTTCCATAATCACCTGACACACCTATTTCGCGAAGGTAGGCAGTGGGTCATGGGTGGTTTTCCGGTTCCACATTTCTGCGAAGCTTCCACCGCAAGGAGGTTTGTTTCACGTAGCACCTGCAGTGAAGATTCACCATGCTGTGAGGTCACGGAGTGGCCGCTGCGACATGTTTGATCCGTAAATTTCCATCGCGAAGCCTCTGCCGCGTTGTGTAGCCACGTTTTTTCTTCCGTGGGGTGCTTCCCCGCTAGGAATCGGTGGGAGATGTGAAGGCCGGTGGTGACCTGTGGCCGGTAATCCATTTTCATGATTTGCATTGTTCCGCCGCAAAGTGGGTGTTTCGCGAAGTACCGTCTGCGAAGTTTTGAGGCGTTGTGTGTTTGAGAAGTGGTCATTGTTTCGTGTCTGTCACTGGTTGTGCCATCGTGAAGCCTCTGTTGTGGTGTGTTTCCACAATTTTCCATCGTGGGGTGTTGATACGCGTTGACTCGGCAGGAACAGTGAAGGTCGGCAGTGACCAGTGGCCGATAAGCCATACTCACAGTTTTCGTTGTTCCACTGTGAAGTAGGTGATTCACAAAGCTCCTTCAACGAAGTTTTGAGGTGTTGTGTGTTTGCGAAGTGGTTTTCACTTCGTGACTATTTCTGGTTGTGTCATCGCAAAGCATCAGTCGTGTTTTGAAGCTGCGAAGGTTCTGCCGTGGGTGTGGATCTACGAAGACTGGAGGGCATGCAATGCGGGTTTGTTGGGCGTGATCACTAAAGAGGCAGTGTTGATCGCAAAGTTTTTGGTGCCTATATCAACTTTGTGGACCACATAAGCGGGCCGCGAAGAGTTTTCTAGTCCAGGGAATTCCATTTTGGACCGGGCCTTAACTCAAGTGCGACTAGATTGAGTTGGTATTGCACTCAGGGCGTTTTCGGAGATTTTATCCAGTTCCTAAGTTAAGTGTCTCAGGGCCGTCGGGATTTCCAGGGCGTCATTCCTTAAGGAGGTTTGCAAATTCAACATTTGGTTTTCTCTATGGATGCTGACTTGGTTAATCAATGGAAGAGGTTTTCCCTGATGGAGAAAGAAAAGGTGGAGATCGAGGCTTGGAGAAACGAAGACACACTTTTGAAAAAACTCATGTCTCTGCTCGTTGTGGGAAATTTCATTGAAAACATAGACACACTTTTGAAAAAACCCATGTCTCTGCTCGTTGTGGGAATGTTCATTGAAAACATATCGGTAAATTAGGGGGCTCTCAAAAACACCCTAAAGAACATCTGGAAACTTGATACAAGAGTGGATATCTGGGATACGGGGATCAATCGCCTCATCTTTGAGTTCTTCAACGAAAAAGATAGAGACAAAATCTTACGGGGCAGACCGTGGTCCTTCGACAATCAACTCCTCCTCATGGAAGAATACAAAGGGGGGGACGATATCCAACGATTAAATTTAACCCACTCCCCCTTCTAGATACATATTAAAGGAATCCCCTTCCATTCAAGAATGAAACGAATCATGAGGGAAATAGTGAATGATTTAGGTCACTTTCTTGACTGGGATTGCTCATACCCAATACACTAGGGCCCCGAGGTTCGGATCAAAATGGAAATTGAAGTGTCAGATCCCCTGATGAGGGGAATGTTCCTAAAAATCGAAGAATCCAACACTTGGATATCATTTGAGTTTGAGAAACTCCCAATCTTCTGTTTCTTTTGTGGTCACCTTGGCCATCTGGAAAGAATATGCACCACAAAACAAAAGAGTGGATCAGATAACACCATCCTTTAATATGTCCCTTGGCTCCATGCTAAAACGAATAAATATGATTTAATCCCAGATATGGAAAAACAAAAGGACTGTGACCGTCTTAGGTTGGCACATGCCAGCCAGGTGGAACCCATACCTGAAAAATCACTTATGACTGAACCATTGGATTTACCTAATCCTGACCATCCCACTTAGAGAGAAGCTGGAGTTCATCCTAACCCCCTGAAGGACAATAATCAAACATCCACAATTTTGGAAACGAAGCAAAAAAGAACCACCAAGAAAATATGAAATGCCAATGCCGATGCAAATCGGACCACCCGATCCGGACCCTGACCCACAGTCTGCTGAAACAGGCATTACAACAATGGAGGCCCATGAAATGACAAGAACTCCAATACTGGGCCCAACTACATGTCGAACGTGGATAAGAGTGCAACGAAGTGACAGTGATGGTCACACGGAAGACCCTAAACCCGGGGTTAGGAAAAGACAAAATAAAACATGCCAATCAGAGAGAAATCCTCCCAAAAGATGGAAAACAACAAGTCCATAGGAACCAAAGGTGGTGGTGGGCGAGACCCAGCCCTACCTAGAGAAATTATTGTGTTATGTTAGAACTATCGTGGGCTTGGAAACCCATGAACGATTCATATGCTACAATGAAATTGTGCCCAAAGTCTCCCTGGTATTTTTTTCTTGCTCGAAACCATACTGGAAAATAAGGACACCAATGGTATTGCTCTGATGTGGGGCTTCCAAGATTACTTCTCGGTGCCTAGACAAGGCCATTCCAGGGGCCTATTTCTCATTTGTAAGGACAATATCGACATCAAAATTTTGTCCTTCTCCTTGCACCATGTGGAAGTGACTATTCAAATAGAGTTTCACCCAACCTGTACTTTCATGGGATTCTACGGCTGACCATCCCACAATGATAAGGTGAAGTCATGGGATCTTCTTTTAAGTTGTGACATGACCTACCGAGACCTATTCTCTTCGGAGGTGATTTCAATGAGATTATGTTCCATAAGGAAAAGAGGGGTGGAAGCATCTGATCCTTAGCTTCAATGTAAAACTTTATGGACATGGTCTCTAGGGAGAACCAGGTCGACCTGGGGTACACAGGTAATCCATTTACATGGTTCCGTGGAAATACTGAAGGCACCCGCATTGTTGAGCATCTAGATAGATTCTTAGGTTCTACTGATTGGATCAAACTGTTCAACATGTTTCATATCGGTCACTTGGCCCTTAACTGTTCGGACCACTTCCTAATACTCATTGATTGCATGCAAGGAGAACGAAATAGACAACTCAGCAGACCCTTCAGATTTGAGAGCTTCTGGTCAAACGACCAGAAATGTGAAGAGGTGGTCCGATCAAGCTGGAAGAGTTATCATGATGATGTTGGCCTCAATATCCAATAGGTTGCATCCGATTTGAGATCTTGGAGTTACAAGAAATTTCACCACCCTAATAGGAATTGTTATGTCCTTGAAAAGAATTTTCATAACCTACTCAGATAACCCCCATCCATTAACAATATCTCCAGGATTGGGTCCACTGAAATAGAGATGGACAGGGCCATGCGAGTTAAGGAAATCTTCTGGGCTATGTGGGCGTGGGACATCCACATTAAAGAAGGAAACGCTAATACAAGGTATTTCCACCAGAAAGCTTATTCTAGGTGTCGGAAAAATTCTATAATGTATATATCACAACCTTATGGAAGCAAAGTCTTTGACACTAGTGGTATTCATGAAGCACTGATCGGCTACTTCCAGAACCTTTTCGATACATGAACTCCTTTCATATCTACTGAAGTGGAAGAATGCATAAGACATGTGATCAATGAAGAGATCAATCGAAAACTTAATAAAGATGTGATGAATGTCAAGATACTCCTGACTTTGAAACATATTCATCTTACTAGGGACCTGGGACCGGACGGATTCCACACCCTATTTTTTAAACAATACTGGCACATCATCTGTCCCGAAATCTGCAGAATGATAAAAAACATCTGGGCGGGGAATACAAGCATTGCTTCCATCATTAAAACTATCCTCGTCCTCATTCCCAAAATCAAGAAACCTCTAGAGATCCCTGATTTTAGACCTATCAGCCTCTGCAATGTCTCTTATAATATATTCTCAAAAATCATTATCAATCAGTTGCGCCCTTTGCTTCCTGATATCATCTCCGAAAACCAGAGAGACTTCGTAGCCAAGATACTGATTATGGATAATGCAACTGTGGCCCATGAAGTGTTCCACTCTATGAAATAATGACCACAACGAAAAGAGGAACTGTGGCCTGGAAACTGGATATGACAAAAGCCTATGATAAAGTGGAATGATAGTTCCTTAGAGTGGTGATGCTAAAAATGGGTTTCTACACTAAATGGACAGATATTGTCATGCACTGCATCTCAACCATCTCCTTCAGAATCAAGGACAATGGTAATCTCACCAGAGGATTCGCCCCAACCTGAGGCCTATGCCAAGGAGACCCCCTCTCCCCATTTCTCTTCATCTTGGTGCCTGATGTTTTTTGTAACCTTATTTCCAGGGCTGCATCCTCTAATTCTATTCATGGGGAAAGGTCTGCCATGGAATCCCACCAGTGTCGAATCTCTTTTTTGTCGAAGACTGCCTCCTTTTCTCCAGAGAAACTATAAATGAATGCTGGGTCATTAGCCATGCGATACTGTAGTATGAGAGGGCGTCTGGACAGTCTATCAATCACGACAAGTCAGAAATCTCCTTCAGCGCAGGGGTTCCTCTTTCCAAGAGAGATGAAATTTTTGTATCAACAAGCATCCACATAGTCGATAAACACCATAAGTATCTTGGGCTACCCACGGTGATTGGACGGTCCAAAAAAGAAATATTTTCATCTCTGGTGGGCAGGATTGAGAAAAAAATACAAGGCTGGACCCCAAAATGCATCTCCAAAGCTGGCAAAGAAAAACTCATTAAAGCTATCATAGAGTCTATCCCCAGCTATTTTATGTCACTATTGAAGCTCCCGGTGTCCATCGTCAATCAGATCCATTCACATACTTCCAAATTTTGGTGGGGGAAAATGATTGAAGGAATAGACCCCACTGGATTGCCTGGGGGAAACTCTGCAAACCCAAGTCGGAGGGAGGAATGGGATTTCAGAATATTCTTCTCTTCAATGATGCATTGTTGGCCAAGAAAGGATGGAACCTTATTAACCATTCATCATCTCTTTGTGCACGAGTACTCTGAACTAAGTACTTTCCCCACACGGACTTCCATGGTTCCTCCCTTAACCCCCATCCTAGCTTCCTCTGCAGAAGCATTTGGGGGGCCCGAAATCTACTGGAGAAAGGGTTGGGATGGAGTATTGGGAATGGATCATCGTTCAAAATCTGGACCGACCCATGTCTTGTCGATTAGGATGGTATGCGGGCCACATCCCCCACCCAACCATTTCTTGAAGACGCCATTGTCAGCTGCCTCTTCTCTGACCAGGGCTTGGGGTGGTGGTTGGAAAATATCCATGAATAGTTTAACGAAAGAGACCAAAGAATTATCCTGAGTATCCCCCAGGTCCAAAATGCAGGCCCCGACCATCTTTTCTGGACCAATGACATTTCCGACGACTACATGGTGAGATCCGGTTACAGACTTTCCCTAGGAATCCACTATGTCGACAGTGTAGAGGGACCATGGAAATTGCTTTGGAAGCTCAACGTCCCCCAAATAATTCGCCAATTTTGGTGGCAGGTGTGCACGGGCACCCTCCCTACCTTGAGCCTTCTTGTTTTCTGACATATGGCTAGTGCTAAGTCCTACCCTTTCTACCCGAATGTTCTAGAAATGCCTTTGCACGATATCATTCACTGCCCTGGAGCTAAGTAAATTTGGAATAAATGGGGCCCAGCTTCAGATACTTCAGTGGACATTTCCTTTGACCTCCCCGATCTTCGGATGCGTTGGTCTTCATCTCTCTCACCGATTAATGTGGGTTCACTTTTCATGCTGGCTTGGATCATTTGGGTTCGGCGTAACGACGCTGTTTTTAACCACGTTCATAAACCTCCTGAGTTCTGGATTGAACGGGAAATTTCATGGATTGAGAGATGGAAGGACCACAAAGGGCACTTTTTTCCAAGGTTGACACCCTCATGACCCCCTTATTAAAACCCCCCAATGTAAGAGATTCTTAATATTAACGTGGATACGTCTCTCCCCAAGGACGGGCTTGTTGATCTCGGTATCCTGGCCTGAAATAATCTGGGGACAATCATTGCAGAAAACTTGAATCACACCATTCCTTCTAGGAACCTGCAATAGCTGAGGCCTCTGCCATCCTTGCAGGTCTGATGCTCGCTGTGTAATGGGGATGGGTTGATATCATCATTGAGTCTGACTGCCTCACTATTATCGATGCTATTAACCACAACGATGTCGGACTCCATCCATTTGGCTCCATCATCAGGAGGATTCGCTCGCTTCGCCAAGTCTTTTCTTATTGCACCTTCCCCTTTACCAAAAGGGAAGGAAACAATGCGGCCCACCAGCTAGTGGCCTCAGGCCCCTTCGATGACAACCAGCTCTGGCTGGAAAAATTCCCTTTATGGATATGCATTTGTACGGCTACTGATCTTCATCATTAATGTTATCTGTTCTCCTTTTCAAAAAAAATCACCATCAAATTCACTATTCAGTTCCTAATTTTTACGAAAATCCATAAATACATATGTATACATTATATATTTATGTGTACATCTCACATACATGTGAACATATATTCACATACACATACATAAATACACATACATAAATTCAAATACATAAATACATATACAACATCTATATCTACATATACACATACATAAAACATACACAAACCCACAAAACATAATGAATACACATATATGAACATAGTGATTCAAATTATGTGAACCATGAGTTATACCCCATGGTCCAAAAATTTATTTAAAATAAATTTATAACAAGATTTAGGAGGATAAAAAAATCCAATGACATACAACTTCTATGAAGAAAAAAGCATACATTTTCTAAAAAATTTGAAGAATAAAATAATATATGGGATCTGGAACGACCCCTACCTCTCTAATGATGGTCGTTCCTCTAAGTTTTGTTCTATTACTAAGTCCCATAATCCTTATGAAGATAATTTTTGTCATTCGATGGGGTGGAATCCTTCATGGGTTGAGGAACCTGTTCAGCAGCCAGAACTAAGCCATCCGATAAAGCCTTCAAATCAAAATTACATCTTGCCTTTACAATGTCAAGGTATGGGGCTTGGTCTTTAGATCATATAAATATAAGGGCACTACTATATTAATCATGGAAAACCTCCTTGTTGTATCATATGTTTAAGACGTAAATATTATTAATACACTCTTTAACAGAATTCAGTGGAGTCTAAAATCTTTCATAGTCATCAATTGTGGCCCCTTTCACCCTCTATTGGTCAGGGGTGGAAGAAACATGTTGAAATAGTTATTTAGGATATAGAGAAGGTGTTATAGTAGAATTTATGAATGTTTCCAAAGTATAACTTTATATTTGAGTCTTAATTGCACTCTTTGTATGAAGAGTAGTTGATTCATCCACTTTCCATTTCCCCTTTTGTTTTTTTATAAAAGGGTTGAGTCGTAAGGCCTATTTATTTGAAATAGTCAAAGAGAAGGTAGTTATAGGATACAAACAGAACCATAATGGGACACAAGAAGGAAATAAAATAATTTTTGAGTGAGTAATCATAGGATAAGACATGATGCGCCCTCCCCTACCTCGACGATGTTATCCCCTTCTCCAGGTTTTAGCCTGCACCCATGATATATCATCTTCACCGGAGTGTACAACAACTGTGTTCTCCTTCATAGAATCATCTCCATACATGAATTATTTTATATTATATGTTAATAAAAATAGTCTTTAATGTGTTGTTAAAAATCATTATGGTTGATGGAATTCTATCTTCACCCCTCAGAGAAAGTATCTACATCATTATCCCATGTTTGAGGATTCCCCTAGGTGTGATGATAGCTTGCCTACACCCTACCATAAGAGAAACTCTCCTAAGACTGCATAACAAAGTCCTTCCCAGAGGGTTCCTGTCTCCCTAATTCCACACATGTCTGAGGTCTAGGAAAACTACCATTAACATGGATCATGACCAGTCCATGCTTAAAGCCTTTAGAATATGTACCAATTCCATTTAGTCTAATATCCTACACCATTGGGGATGATTTCCTAAGGATATTATCCCTTCTAGTGTGCTACATAGGCTCCATAATATTGGATGAACCATCTCTCTTCCCGTAGTCCTTTTCCAGGTTCCCTCACAAACCACATTTCATGCAAACAAACAATCTATGACTGATGACTTTTAGGTGTCTCACTGAATTAAATTCCTCATAAATATGAGAAAGTTTTTCATTTTCCACTCTAAGTTTAATCTCATCAACATGTGTTGATAGAACTACCTGATCAATATGGGTTTCAATGAGATCAATATTCCCCAGAATCCTTTCATAATGCCCAAATTGCACTATCTCTATATCTTTTTTAACATGAATAGGGACACCAATAGATTCTACAATGTTGTGATGAATTTTATAGTTCTAGAGAATCCAATTGAGCTCATATATCTGAATCCAAACTATAGATAATGTATTTTTAAAATTTTCTAGATTAAAATTCAGAAACCCCTCTTGGACCTAAAACTGCCATGGCTTCAGATATAGGGATCCAAGGCTTCAGACCTTTTTGTTTGAAAATATGAGAAAAAAAGTGGTATTGATAGAAACAATAGCCTATTGATACACAATTACTATTGAAAAAACCCAAAATATAATAAATCCTACTTATTAGGTCTTCGTGGCACCATAGATTTTACCTTTGGGATGAACGAGTCTCCTAACTATTGAATTCTTTCACATTTCTAGTCTTTTGGAGACTACACTAGTGTTTTCTTCTACATGGTCCTTCAAACCCTTTTTGGTGATCCAACTGGTTATTTTATCTTGGTAAGATATGAAATGTCAAGACCCCTTATATGCTTTTTCCCATTTCACTTCCAAATCTACTTCCTCAAGAGTGTCACCATTACAAGATCGACTAAATATATGCTCAAATATCACATATTAGGAATACACCATTTATAATTATATAATTGTTTGAATTATTAATATATATATTGATATATCATATATTATATTTATATTAATTATATTCATGCATTTTTTAATTAATGTATATAATTAAAAATTATTCTTTGAATATGAATATGATAATTATATATCATTTAATAATATTTTTTATTAAAAAAATTTATTAGCACTATGAAAAGAATTGATAAATGAACCTTTATCAGTGCTAAAAAGTAAATTAATAAAGGTTATTATTTACCATTTCTATTTTTAGTGCTGATAAAAGTTACCTTTATAATAACTTTTAGCTAACACTGATAAATGTTACCCTTTTATCATCTCTTTATGTTTAGCATTGGTAAAACCCAGCACTAGCTAAAGTGTGATCTATGGTAGTGTGAGGTAAAACATGAAAATATTTCCCTAATAAATATTAAAAATATTATTTATATAATTAATAATATTATTAAGTGTCCAATTATACAATTTAGTGGTACTCGAATCGCAGTCGGTACTATTTTGACTCTCATTGCTAGTGTTTTGGTTCAAGGTAGTGTGGTTAAAGGGGAAAACTATGTGGAGGTTATTGTAGGCCCCACACATGATTTACTTCATTTCATAAATGTAGAAATAGACACCCTGGATAGTGTCTGAAATGAATGGTATAATGATTTATGTGTTAAAATGAAGAAAATAAAGTAATGAATTGCCCCTGAAAAATGAAGAGTACGATGGAATGAAATAAAAAACATCCTAGGGATCTATTTATAATTATATGTATTAAATGTGGGGAACCTAGGGATTATTTTTTAATTTACCTCTTCCAAATATTAACCCCTAGACCATGAAATTACCTATTTTGAAATAAAATAGATGATGTATTTATGGGTTGGGCTTCAAGAATTAAATTGTATAAGTTTTTTCACATATGTTATTTTGTTTATAAGACTCATGAAACATCTAAGGATTCTGTACAATTTAAGAATAATATATTTCTTCAATAATATAAGAGTTATGGATACCATATTTGGTTTTTATTTTAAGGTTGATCATAAGTTCAAAGTCTTAAACACCCCTTTTTAGGTTTTATGTGATAAGAGTTTAGAAATATTAAAGATATTTTTGGAAAACATTTATAAAAATAAAACCCATTTTTTAGTATATGTTTTAGAAAAAAAGTTAGTAAGCATGAATTCCCTTACTTTTGTGGGAACTATTTTAAAGGTATTGGTAACCTTTAAGGTTTATCTTATCTTTTATGTTGAGGTAATTATGGGTTATTACACTTTGGGAATTTTATAGGAATTATTTTAATGTGGTTTTAGAAAAAGGAAAACCTGTATAATGGGTGAGAACCCACTTAATTTGATGATGGTCATGAGGATTGAACCCATAACCGAAATGTGATAAGGTTTTAATGCCTACCACTGAGCTACATGATGTTTTGGTTTATATTTTATTATATTTACTTAAAATATTTGATTGATAAATATTAATAGTGAACCTATGGTGTTTTCATTGATTTTTAGGGATTAATGTATTATATTGGATAACTTGTGCTAACCATATTGGTTTTGGAAATGATTTTTAAATAGATTGAAAGAATCATCACTCTTTTTTGGATATTATGATTGGTTAAAAGTTAATTTTAGTGATTTGGGCATAAAAAATAATTCTTGGATATTTATTTTTAATAGTAATAAATGAATTGAAATTTGATCAAAGAATAACCAAAAGATAAAATTGTAATTCATCCCCAAACATAAATAAATTTATAAGTAGCACAAATAATCTTTAACTGAAGATAAATATCCATCAATATAATTTAAGTATGCCAAAAGAGATAAAGAAAACCTAATACTTAATACTCGACACAAATTTTCATGAAAACTCAAGGTTTATAATGAGTAAGAGATTACAAAATTTGAGTAAACTAGTTTGGAATGTGATGGGTGTTTTTTGACTATTGACCATTGATTATTGTGGAAACATTAGTGTTATTGTGTTATGATGGGAGTAGGCTGGTTTCAATTAGTTAGTAGCGGATATTCAACTGCTAACAAAATAAATCGGCACACACCTTAGATTTAGAGATGATTGATTTGTCAAGAAGATCTATAAAGAGTAAGAGCGGCGACAACAATCGGGTTCCATGAGAGATTGAACGACATGAGCAAGGAGACTCTATTAGGGTTTTTTTTAAAAGATCATTCAAGGCCTTTATCAGCGCTTTCAAGAAATTGCTGATAAAGAGTATTTTTATTAGTTCTACAATAGTAAGCGGTGATAAAACTACACTTTATCCTCGCTAAGAAATCAATGATGAAATGTTTCTTTATCAATGCTACAATTCTAGCACTGATAAACATAAGTTTTATCTATGATTTTTAGCAGAAGTAAAGACCTAATTTTAATAATGTAAAAAATATAATTAAAAAAATTCAGTGAAAATAATTATAAATAAATATTTAAAGAATTAAAAATAAGTGTTTATAAATATAATTATAAATATATATATTTATAATTTAAATATATTTATTATAATTATATAATTTTTTAAATATATTTATTATAATTTTATAATTTTTTAAAAATATTTATATAATTATATATAATTTTAAATATAATAAATATATTTATTATTTAAAAATATTTATTAAAATTATATATATATATATATATATATATATATATATATATATATATTAAGAGAAAAATGTATAGCTCCACCAAAGCTGCAACTACATGTGCTGAGGGTCAGAACACAGATTAATTAACTAATGTGGCAGTAGAGAGAAATATTTCCTACAACATAAATAATAGAGGTTGTTCTTCCAGGGTAGTGACTGATGTAGGAACTAAAGGTAATAATAGAAATTTACAATTTATTGGTAAAATTCACACCAACAATTCCTTTGAACTTCTAGCCTCATAAATCATTGAGGATCATGAATAAAAAATTAAGGATGCACTGAAAGCAAATGATGTTATTATAATAACCCTGCAATTTATTATACATTTAAACATGATTTATTACAAATATTTTCACTTAATGAACTCATAATATTGATTGGCCTAGTGTCTTGGGAAATTATAAACATTACATAACAACTTAAAAAATGAAATATAACATCTTTATTGAAAAATTATTTTACATAACCACAACATTCCTTCATACTTAACTCTACATGGGATAACCTGATAACATACATAAGAAAGAGGTGAGATATAAAGCTCATTAAGGGAATAAACATGGCATTACATGAGGACAAAAATACATTTTAGACAATTCATATCAATGAGGCATGAAGGTATATGAATATAAAGGCATGATATAAAATGATAATCATAACATGGAAATGTGGCAAAAACTTAAAACACCGCATCATAAAAAAAAGAACCATATAAACCCCTATCCCAACATGGTGGACAAAAGTACTATAAATTAATCAGGTAAAAACCTATCCCAACATGATGTATCATGATACTAAACATTACCCAAAGCATTGGAGCTCTATCAGGGTGCACCCTTCATAAACATTTCAATCTAATTCTTAAGTGTGCCACATAGATCAATAACATGGATTCATTCAACATAATCATTTATTCCACAATCATGGAATATAGAATAAATAAATGAAATTACTGAATAAACTAGTATATGTTCATAAAGGTGAATACCTTTATAGAGGAATGGGTATGGTATTCATTACATGATGATTCTGTCATGGAAAATCATGGTTTAATTTTGGCAGCATACAGACGTCATATGGAAATTTGTAAAATGGGTTGATGAGAGTGAAAGGGGTCTATCATATTTTATACATGAAAAATATAGTAATGGGATCATGGGATACAATATCCCAACATATGAAATGTAATTTAAGGTGTATAATATAAAAGAAGTGCTTTAATGGGAATGAGGAGAGAGAAATCCCTTATGGAATTTTGACATGGTAACAAGTGTATATAAAGGATCATGAATGGATTAATGAGAGTGGATGGTAGATATAATTATTTATAAATAAAATGTATAGTAATTTGAGTATGTATGAACATATCACAACATATGAAAATTTAAATTAAAAGGCATATTACAAAAGGAGTTCTTAATAAAAGAGGTAAGTGAAAGATCCTTTACGAAATTTTTCCATAGTAACTGGTGTACTTAAAGGATCATATGGGGGATAAATGAGAGTGAAAAGAAGATCCCATAATGTTAAAAAATAAAATTTATAGTAAGGAGATATGGATGAACATATCCCAAATCAATAAAATGGAAATTAAAAGGCATGACATAAAAGATATGCTTGAAGAAAAAGGAGAGAGGGAGATTCATTACTTGTATATGTGACTCCAAAGACTTCAGAGGGGATTCATGGGAGCATGGGGGAACCTTGAGATGACTCTATGGAGTAATCGGAAGAGGGTGGTCAAGCTTAAAAAAGTTTTAGTGAAGATAAATGGGATCTTGGGAGGGTTTATATAGGAAATGAGGTGGATTTATTTATTATTTTCATTTAGGACAATATGCCATAAAATATTCAAAACCACATACCATCACATGGTTTTTTCCCATGGTTTCTATAAAATTGGTGTGGTATGTATTATTTTATATAGTTAAGGAAAAAATAAATATAAATATATCACTTGATTATGTGGAGGAAACTCATACTTTCAAGGAAATGATTTTAAAATCCTAAAATATATTATATGTTTTGGAGGTTTTACTAAGGCTTTATAAAATAAATAAAATTAAATTAAAATTACATTATTTTAAAGGGGAAACACATATGTTTATTAATATACCTTTTATTTTATTTATTACATCACTATTAGGTCATTATGTTGTCATAAAAGACATTATATATTTTTATAGTATTTAATTTTCCACCCTAAAATTCGATTGTCTAAGAAAATTATGAAAAATTAAGAATTGGATACTTTTTGAAATAATGATTCCAAAAATAATATTCATTTTATCTAAGTAATTTTATAAATATGTGAATATTCAATTTTAAAATAAAAATTGACATTTATTTAAAATTAATGGGTTTTGACAAAATCAGTTTTCAAACCTTAATAAAAATTACATTTGAATTCATAAAAATTATATTATTCTTTATATTTAATAAAAATAATTTAATAATAATATTTTATTATAATATTATATATTTCAAAAATCCATTAATTCTTAAAAATATATTTCTTAATTGTATTTGAATATTAACCAAAAATACTATTTGTGCTTTAAAAATCATTTAAAAAGTAACAATAATGAATCAAAGTATATTAAATATTCTATAAAAAAAATAATGTACATAATTATAATTCTAGTGTATTGTTACATATCCCTTTATTACACCAGAATACTCCCTAAGAGTAAGGTGTGTGATGGTTGGGATTTTATGGGGCTATTCGGTGAACATGATTTTGGTTGTGATCTTGATGAGCCTAAACATCTCCCGTAAATGGTTTCACTCATGCTTAATTTGTTGGATATCGGCTTGCACTTGGTCTAGGGAAAATTCTAGAAATGATATCTCCCTCAAAAGATCTGATATATGGGATTAATATGGAATGACACTATTGGTTGAAGCGGTCACTTCCTTTGTTTGTTCCAAAAGGATTTGTTAAAAACCTATATTTATATTAGTAAGGTGATCATTGTTCAATTGTTATATTATCAATGGAGATGATACTTAAAAGTCATTAAAACAAACTGGATATAATACAAAAAAATTAGTTCATGGGTCTTATATATCCATAAGTCATTTAATTAAATAAAAAAGGGAATTTTATTCATAACAGTTTTGGTCATTACAGTTAGATATGATTTGATGATTATATTATAGATGATGGAGGGGGCAACTAAAATAGGCCAAGACATGAAAGAGGGGTCCACACCCTCATGATCATGGTCATGGGTGTGGTGGACACACCATGAGTCTTCACTCCTAGAAATAAATAAAAGAAAATAATGGTATTTGACCTATGATTTTTTTTTACTTTTGTGGCTTTTATTACTATGTTTTTCTTTGTCCTTGTATTTTTGTTGGAGGATAAAGTGCCTTGTAAAACTACATCTTCCTCCTTTATTTCTTTAATAAAGGGTCTTCGACCCCAAATTATTGAAAAAAATATTAAAATATTAATATATATAATTATAAATATAATAAATATATTTATTTTTTGTAAATATATTTATTATAATTTTATAATTATTTAAATACATAATTATTTATTTATAATTATAATTATAAATAAATATATTTAAAAAGTATTTATATATATATAAATATATTTATATATTTATATATAATTATATATATTTATAAAATAATATATATATATAAATATATTAATGTATATATATAATTATAAATATAAAAAATTATTTTTTATTTAAATATATTTATTATACCAGGAAGAAAAACCATGGGTAAACTCATGGTCACAAAAAATTATTAATATAGAGAAAGTAAAAAGTACAAAAGATATGAGGATGCAATGTTAAGGAATGACACAAACATCGACACTAAAATAAGAGAACTATAAAAAATAATATTTTTTATTTCTATTTCCCATTCCATAGGATCCACCCTGAATTCTCAAGTGCCTGCCTCTCTTCCATTGCTTAGGAGACTACCAAGTGTCAACCTGATCATCCATACTTGATCATTCATCCTACTTAGAATGGGGCTCGATTTATTGATCTCTAGTAAAATCATTTTTTGATATCAAAATAAAACTATCCTAAACATGTTTAAAATACTCACAAAACATTTCCCAATTGTGAGATATTTTCAAGATATCAATTGAAGTTACTATATTTTTATTCGGGCCAAAGTCCAGTGGGATAGTGAAATTCCCTTCAGTTTCCACCTTATTCTTTATTAAGTCATTCCTTACCCTTGGGGGAGAGTCTAATGAAGAATCAATATCCTACACAGTATCTTTTTTAGACTTCACTACATGAAAATAATTAGGATTATCCTTATAAAACTACTTCTTTTCATGAACATCAAGATGCATAGTCGAGGCCTTCTTAAGAATGTATGAGGAAGCTCTGTGTTTTCTAAGCATTACTAATTGAAATCCATCTTCATCCAATTCATTTTCTTTACCCTTTATTTTAGTTGTAATAAATTATTCCTACCTCAAGTCAGGATCAATATCCCTATTGAATGTATCCTCATAGCCAGGATTTCTAGAGGAGACCTAATTATCCATTTCAACATCAATGACCTTACATATAATATCATGATCAAACTGCATCTCCAACTCTTCTACAACTGTATCATCCCTTGAAATCATAAGATCTAGTGATGAGGAACACCTATTTCTAACTTCAATTCTACTCAAAACAACAGTCATGGTCACATTAATCTTCTCTATGTTGGTTCTCATCCCCTCAACCAAAGAATCCCTTTCCACATTAGCCAACCCCTACCTTTTTCTAAACTAGAGCCTCTAGAACTTGCAGCTTGTTTAAGAATAGAAGGATAAGAAAATCCATCAACATCCCATGAATTGACCTGTTTAGTCCCATTCTCCACACCACCATTACTAGAATCATTTATAGAACATGATCTACCCATAACAGAGGTCCCTAAAGCCAGAATCAACCCATCCTTGTCTATATGATCACCAATAGCTATATTTTTAGTTAACCTATATCTGAAATTTCCTCTGAGTTAGATGACTTTACTATAATTGGAGAAAAGAAAGTTCCTTCGATACTTCTTAGAAAGGTTCCCAATAGATTTAAAAGTTCCTCAAAAATATTTTCTTATCTCATATTAAATTTAGAGTTCAATTCGATTCCCTTTAGTAACCAAAATAACATATTAAATCATGGTGAGTTAAAAGTCAACATCGATGAGAACCCTTGTGAAATGACTATTGAGGGAACAATCCATCTTCTTGTCAAACTTGACCATGACACTGATGGATGAAGAAATGTCCCATAATATTTCATATTTTTAAAAGAACCTTATCAAACAACATGGTAGACTCAATATTGGGATACTGAATTCCTGACCTTATCAGGATCAAAGAGAGGATCCCAATCCTCTATCTTCAAAAATCTTACTTTAATATGAACAATAGCATGACTCAAATCCCTTTTCTCGAGATCTTGTGTGGGGAACAATATTATATAATCCCCTCCCAATTAAAAGAAAATTACATCCGTCAAAAAACAATATTCAAAGAAGATGATTCCTCAAATATTTAGTCATCCATGAGTTTTCCCCCTTTGAATTAACTAAATTCTTGATAATTGAGTACTTACATTCATCAATTCTCTCTTACAGTTCTTTGGTATTCACTTTAACAACATCAAATGTCCCATTTTGAATGATTCAATTTTGTGGATTATCGGATCCCCCAAGGTCTAAGAAGAACTAATGATGTTCAAACCCTTTCACCCCAGGACACAAGACATCTTCTTGACCCCTAGATGAAGAGGTTAAAATAGCTGAATAGGTAAAGATATGTTCTCTAGATATCAATTCAAGCTTAAGGTACCAAGGAAACGCCATTGTAAATGGGTAGTTAGGAGCAAACAAAGGTGAAGTGGTAGCAAATATTTTCATCGGAAGGCTTTCCTTGCTACACAATCAAAGATGTTTTAATTTTTCCTTCCATAATAAAAGTATATCTAGAAGCTTGAGTGGGCATGTAGTGATAAAAACCATACTATTTTAATAATTCATGTTGTGTGTTTTGGCCTATCAAATTATCCTATGCTAATGAAAATAAGTAAAAACCTACAACTTTAATAATCAATGTTGTTTTTTGTGACCTATCAAATCAAAATTATAATGTTAAACCTCTACTATTTTAAAAATTTTGTCCATAGTAACCTATCACATCATGGTATGTTAATGAGTATAATTATATTAATAAATTTTTTTCTCTTTGATAAAGGTGTGGTAGGCATATTAAAATGTTTTTTGGGAACTTGAACCCAGAATTCTTTCAAATATATAATAAAAAATGCATGATAATACTATCATTATTACTCACTCTTTAAATTATTTATTTTTGTATCATATAGATATTTAGTTTAGATGGTTTTACAACCTCCCAGGTGCCTATAACAATGGAAAAAACTATAGGTTTAGACAAAGTAAACTTTAGAGACGACTTGTCGATTACTAAAAGTAACAATTCTTTTAGAAATATTTATAGAATGAAAAAAATCCCACCTAAAATACAAATAAACCCAGAAAGAAATAAAATCTAGAGTTTTGGAATTCCAACATATTTACAAATTATAAGTACAACTTAAAAATTTATAAAATCATATGATGTCTAATCTCTATCAAATCATTATTTGCACTCCACCAATTATCTTATAACTGAAAGAAAATTAAAATTAAATTAAAAAATTTAGTATAATAAAAAACAATAAGAAACTAAAAATCATAACTCAGTTGATTTTTAAACATTATAAAGTTATATTTTACATAAAAATGACAATTTTATATAGAAAACATTAAATTATCTATAAAACACATGTTTTTATGCTTTAGAATCAGTAAAAATGTACTATTTTTCATTACAAGAAATGAGAAAGTTTGATTAAAATATAATATAATCTTATATGTCACAAATTAAATAGAGTTCATTTTCTTATGATTTCATAACAATTTGAGGTCACTTTCTAAGTCTTGACCCTATAACATTTTCCTAATTGTTTTTACTATAAAACGTTTTTTTCACTCATTCTAACCACACTATACATAAAAATGATGTGTGGTCTATTATTATATATCAAAAATTAAATGAATATCATCAACCTATAATTTCATGAATATATAAGTTCGTTTTATAGGCTTTCCCCACTTAATTGTTTTTAAAAAGACTTAAATATTTTAAAAGTAATTTTGGTCATTCCATGACCAATGCATGTTAAATTGAGAATACGTATGTTGCTTAATTTGTGAAATTATTAAAAAATCATTGTCATATGATATCATAATAATCTGAGGATTTTTTCTGGATTCTGACTCTTTGAATCAAGTTTTTAAATACATAAATATAATAAAACCACTCTACTAGCCATTCCAACCACACCACACATTTGATTGACATGATTTCTATTCCTACATGTCCCAAATTAATCGATGATCATTTTCCTATGATTTCATGATAATATAATGTCATTTTCTTGGTTGTAATTCTTTGACCGAGGTCTTTTGACATTTAATTCCATAAAATTCACTTTCAATCAATTCGAGAAATAAAAAATTCATAATGATGTGTGATAAATTTATAAATGTACAAAATTATTTGATAATGGTTAATGTATGATTTAAGAACATAACTCAACATATGGGTTTTGACCATTTAATGAACATTTTAAAGACTTAAATCTGATAGAATCACTTTTCTATCATTATGACCACACCACGCATCATATTAATATGATGTCTATTCATATATATCATAAATTAATCAAAGATTAATTTCCTATAATTTCACAAAAATCACATTCATTTACTATGTTTTGAAATTTTGGTGTTAAAACCCCTACTATTTTAATAATCCATGTTATGTGTGCTAGCCTATAACATTAGCCTATACTAAGGAGAATAATTATATTAATAATAAAACTTTTCTCTAAGAAAAAGGTGTAGGGAGAAAACTATAATGTTAAAATGTCTTCTACTTTAATAATCCATGTTGTGTGTGGTGAACTAACACATCATGTTATACTAATGATAATAAGTATATTCACTAGAGAAAAATATATTTATCATGTTGTGTTATTAACATAAGTTATTTATAACCAATGTGAAAAAATATTTTTCACATAATATATATAATAACCGATGTTAAACATAGAAGTTTTTTATTTTTTACATTGTTTGTCTAGAAACCAATGTTGAAAATTAGGTTTATCACATCAATTTCAGGATAAATGATGTTGATTTTTTTTAAATGTTGGTTATTTTAAAACGACATGATTTTTTTCACTTAGGTTATTAAATATCTGACATGATATAACTTTTAAAATTTTAAGAATCTTCTATTGGGCTCATTTTGTGGTCTTTCATTCTCATGAAAATATTCTCATTTCTATCACATAAAAACCCAAATCATATTGGGAAAGGTGATAAGTGATGAACACTAAAATGAAAACCAAAGAGAACATGCAGAGGAAATAAAAAATCTTTCCCTTCAAAAAATCCTAAAAAATTATTGGGGATTCACATTGAACAAATATATGTGCAGAGAAATATACATTGAATCTAAAATATTTTAACATGAAAAATCCAATTAGAAAACCCATGAGTCCTATTCTAGAAAGAATAATCCATTAATAATCAAACGTACAAAGTAGAGACTCTCAAATATGAGAAGGATATCAAAAAAAATACTCTGATAAAATAGCTGATTAAAAGAAGACAAAAAATACAATATGAAAGTAGCCTAAAATGAAGAACATAACCTGATAAAGAAATCCAAATAGACTTGATCATGAAAGATGAATTTCTGCTCTATTAATAAATGGTGAATATAAAAAATAGTAGGATTGGATCAAAATGCACCGTAGATGAAAGTCGAACAAATTTGCAGAATTTTACCAGTTATAGATCTAAAAACTACTACCTAAAAGCTTAATAGGTAATACCCCGAATGATAATGGGTTAAATGACTAAATGATACAACTCATGTTAACAGGGAACACCTTCCTTTTTGGGAGTCTACCTTATTAGAACACGAAAATTAAGAGTTATTGGTATGGAGTAGTGATCGGGATGGGTGACCTTCTATGAATTTTCCAATACTGTATGTGAGTGAGGACAAAACACACTGGAAAGGGCATTTGTTGGCCTGTGGGGACTGCCATTAGTCATATGACCCGTTCAGGCATGTGGGTGGGCCCTAGGATGGGGAAAACGTGTCTACGGGTCAACTGGTGGTACCTTGTGTGCCAGGAACTGACGACCATGTTAAAGAGGGGTGTTTGTGCTGTCAGTGGCCCCCCAGTTGTTACATTTGGTATCCAAGGTGGTACCCAACCTTAAGTATGGTGCACTGTCTGGGTTGATAGCTAGGTCCTACAATGAGGAATTTGTGCTCTGGGGGGGTGAATATAACACCTTGAATGATAAAGGGTTAAATGAATACATGATATGACTCATGTAAACAAGGTGAACCTTACTTTTCATGTGCCAATCTGATTAGAACTCCACAGTTAAGTGTGATTTTCTGGGAGTAGTGATCTTAATGGGTGGACTTATGGGAAGTTTCTTAGGCTATATGTGAGTGAGGAAAAATCACACTTGAAAGAACATGTGTTGGCATGTGGGGACTGTCATTAGTCAGATGACCGTTCAAGCATGTGGGTGGGCCCCAAGAGGGGGACCACATGTTTGCGGGGAAACTAGTGATACCTAGTGGGATAATACCCAACAACCATGTTAATGAAGGGTGTCCATGCTATTAGAGGGCCCCTAGTTGTTACATAACAACACTATTCCTAGAAGTAATAGATCACCATGACTGGGATGAGAAAAGAGTAGTGCGATGTCCAAAAAAATGGTCCACCTCAAAATCCTATAAAATCTCTTTTCAACATATCTCAATTTGTTTCCTTTTATTTTTTTAGGTTTCACATGAGGCGGCCCAAGTGAGGAGGAACCCCAATAAATCCCCCTCCGACTAAACTAAGGATCACCCCAACCTCGTAATCAGTCAGATAATATCAAATTTACCTCTAGGTAAACTCTTGTTCAACATGTCTGATCCATTATCATCAGTGTGGATCTTCTCAAGATCCAACTATCTCAAATAAAGGATGTAAAAGATCCAATGATATTGAACATTGATATATTTCAACCTACCATGAAATTTGTGATTCTTTCCTAAATAAATAGCACTCTTACTTTCACAAAATAAAACACACCTCTTATGATTAAAAATAAGCTCTAAAATAATGGTTTTAATCTAAAATAACTCTTTCCATGCCTCTATAGATATAATAAACTCATACTCAATGGTATATAAAGCAACAAATATCTACAATATATAATTCCAAGATATAATCCCCCTTATAAAAGTGATCAAATATCATGATGTAGACTTCCTCAAATCCATATCTCCAGACATATCTAAATCTTTAAACTCACAAAGCATAGGTTCCCAATTTCCAAAACACAATCTCATATTATAAGTAACATGAAGATAAAAATTATATACTCCACTTCTATCCAGTTCTCCTTACCTTTATTAGATAGAAAACAATTGACCACACCAATTATATGAGCAATATCAGTTCTAGTACATACCATCATATAAAAAAATATACAATGACATATGAATAAGGTGTGTGATACATCTCCTATACCTCTCTTCATTATTATAATGTGACTGACTAGTACTAATCTTAAAATGTAAAGAAATAGGAGTACGAACCACTTTCACTTTGTTAGTAGAACATCTATAAAGAGCCTTCTTAATATATCTCTATAGAGATAACCAAAATTTATTATCCTTTCTGTCACATGAAATATATTTGCTAAGAATTTATTGTGTTGGCCTCAAATATTTCATCACAATAAGATGAAAACCATCATTCTTCAATCTATCATTTCTAGAAGTATCATGGAAAACAATGATCATATCATCAACATATAGAAACAGTGTAATAAAATCATCATCAGCAAATATCTGAACAAAAACATAATTATTTGAAGATGTATTTCTGATACCCTAATGAAAATTGATAGATTCAAACTTCTTATACCATTTCCTCAGAGCTTACATAAAAAAAAACTATTCTTTAACATGAATACATAATTTTCTCTACCTATTTCAAAAAAAAACCCTATGTATGATTCATAAAAATCTTATCCTTTAAATATCTATGGAGGAAACTTTTCTTCACATACATATTCTAAATATAAAGATCCAGACTAGCATCCAAACCAAGAACACCCAAAATGGAAGAAATTTTAAAAATAGGTGAAAAAATCTCATCAAAATTAATACCTTTCTTATGAAATAATCCTTTAACAACAAATGATGCCTTGTATCATGAAAAAAAACTATAATCTTCATTTTTAATCTAACAAATCCATAAAATTTTTAAATCCCTCTTGCCTCTAGGTTACTTCACCATCACAAAAGTATGGTTACCATGAAATGATATCCTATCATCATCTATTCCCACAACCAATCTACCTTATGATCACTTTCCATCACCTCATCAAATGTATGGTTACCATGAAATGATATCCTCTCAAAAGTATGGTTACTCGTTAGGTGAATACTGAGTATAAATAGTACGATGCATAGATGACATATGGAGTGGAAGTATGGGTTCATTAATAACCCCTAGAGTAAGATCATCAGAAATAAAAGGTGTATCAAAAACATAAACTCCAACTTATTCACCCCAAACCTAAGTCTGCACCACAACATAATCATCAAAATCAATATATTGAGGTAAATGTGACTGAGAAACTAGCTCAAAATTGAAAAATCCATCCAATGTCTGAGAAGTAGGTTTTTCTCCCTTATCAAGATCTTGAATATTATTATTCTTCTTAAAAACAATATATCAACTTCTTAAAAACTTTTTTAAATAAGGATCATAGAACCTATACTCAAAATCATCATGCCTATAGCCAATAAAAATGCACAATCATGAATTACCATCTAGCTTGGATATATCATATAAAGGCACATGAACAAAATTATTTTAACCAAAAACATATAATAGATCATAATTGATCTCTCTTCTATAACAGAACTTATTAGGAGTTTCTATATAAAAATAAACCACATGTTATAAATTGGTAATATACGAATCAGTAAAAAATACCAACCCCAAAAATGTCTAGGGAAATTTTATTCCAAAATAAAACAATAAACCATTTCTAATAAATTCATGTTCATACACTAGGATACAATATTTAGTGGAGGTGTATTAGGAGGTATATTCTGATGTCAAATACCTTATTTACCACAATAGTGATCAAACAGACCATAATACTCACCCACATTGTTAGTGCGAATATATTTCAACTTCTTTCTAGATCCCCTCTCATCTGAAACTTAAAATTACATAAAAACACTGAGCACATGTTTTTTGGAATTCATAACATTAAGCCAAAGGTTATATGAATAATAATTAATAAAAACTAAAAAACAAAGACCAAATCTAATGGTCTTAGACTTTAAAGGACAAAAAATTTCAGAATTTACTAATTTAAGTACTTGTGACTTCCTATGAAAAAGATGACTACTAAAACTCCCTCTTCTTTGTTTTCTAGGAATTAAATGATCACTGATGACCAATTTTATAATCATCATATCTAGAAGTATATTTGTATTATACAAACAACTAATACCTTTCCCACTAATGTATTTGATTATTTTATTATGTAACTGGGAAGTCAAACTACACTCAACGACACATGCAATATCAAAACAAATAGAAGATCTAGTTCAGTACAAACCAGACTAATTCTTCCTTTAATACACAATCAAGGATCCATTTAAAATTTTCCATTGTCCATCGACAAAAGTACTGATAAAATAGTCATCATGAATAACACTTTTATAAATATGATTCATTAAAACATTAGAAATGTGTCGAACATTCCACAAAATTAGCTTACTTCCCCAGGTCCTCTCTAAAAAAACTATCCCAATACCTACAACATCAACATGACCATCATTACCCATATTCAAAATAACAATATTACATGGGATATAATATTTAAAGAACTCTTTCCTCGATGTCACATGAAAATTGGAACCACTATCAACAACCCCAAAAGAATCATTAGAAGTAAAATTAATGGAGTCATAAAAACTACAATACCACCCCATGTAGCTTCAGTAAAATTATACTCTCAATTAATATTTTTCTTCTACTTATTTTCCTTTATTTTTTCTATTTTCATCTGACCGAAAGAATTATTAACATGTCTTTTCTTACCATAACGATGACATTCAAACTCTCTTTGGTTAGACCTGGATTTTCTTATTCCTTTTATATTAGCCCGAATTCTATGTCCATGGATATTTTCTTGACTTATATATCAATTGACTTTGACTAAAATCTCTGAATAAGATTTATATAGAGTATAAAACCTAACCTTTTCATTCAAAATACCAAACATAACAAAACTTAATGTCAAAACACCATTATGAGTATAATTGGTGAGAGTAACATAGAAACTCTCCCAAGAACCGAGTATATTATTAAGAAAAAAAATCTACCAAACCTCATATTAGAAAATAACAACAATACTAGAAAAAATATCAAAACATCCCTGATATTCCCTAAAAATTCATAAATAGACATACCTTATTTTAAACTCAAGTTCATCACTTGTTTGGGGAGAAACAATTTATTGTTTTATGTCTTGGAAGCATAAGTAGTTTCAAGATTCTCCCACAAAGTCCTAGAATGAGAGATATTGAAAATATGGTTCATCATATTTTATTCAACCCACCAATGAATGAAAACACAAAACATATCATGATAAAACTCCTATTCTTTATTAGAAATTATTTATGGATTCTGATTTCTGAACACTGTAAGATGCATGAACTTGAAAAAAAAATAGATCCTTCTTTTCCAATAACCACATATTATAATTGGTATTATTCAAAAAAATCATCTGACTATAATTATATTCCATAATTTATATAAATAAATACCAAACCCTTTGATACCAGATATTGGGAAATATGGAAAGTGATGAATATGTCAATGAGAACCAAAGAGAATGCGTAGTGGGGAAAAAATATTCCCCTTTAAACAAGCCTGAAAAATTAAATTGGATACACAATGACCAAATATATTTCTAGAAAAATAAATGTTCACACCAGAAATTTTTAAAATGGAAAAACATAAAGGTAAAAAACATGAGACCTAGTCCAAAAAGAAAAATCCACTAATAACTAAGAGTGCAATGTAGAGACTTACAAAGATAAGCATGATGTCCAAAATAATAATTAGATAAAATAACAGATCAAAGGAAGAAAGAATATGCAGTCTGAAAGTAGCTTGAAACAAATAACATAGCTAGATAAAGAAATATAAATAGATCTAACAATGAAAGATAGATGTTAAATTTTTTAATAAATAGAGTAGATGAAAAATACCATGATTAGATTAAAGATCACCATAGATGAAAGATAACCAGACCTAGAGAATTTCACAGGCTGTAGATCTGAAAAACTGCTTCCTAAAACCCTAATTGAACCATTCCTAGAAGGAATAGAGTATCATGTTAGGGATGAGAAAATAGTGATTCATCCAATTAAAAAGAGTCTTCCACAAAATCCCATGACCCATCTTTTCAAAAGATCTCATATATATTTTTCCTTCTCTTTCTTTAGTTTTCACATGAGGTGGACCAAGTGAGGAGGTGCCCTGAAAAAAGAATTCATTTATTCATTTAGTTGTACTATAATCTCATCATCTTACATTACCATCATCATTGAAATTTAGGTATCATTAGTTTTTGGTTTCCATTTCTCATGTCCAAACCCTAATACTTTATTTCCTCATTTTGGTGGACTCTTATCTCATCATCATGCATTACCATATTCATCAACCTTCAAGAATCATTGGTCTCTAGTTTTTTTATCTTGATGCTTTATTTACATTATTTTTGTCTCCTCATTTTCCCCACATTGGGTATATATTTCCATTTGATTTTTTTATTTTTCCATAAAACAAGGTATGTTTTAATTGATAAATTTTGATTTCAACTTCTATGCATGAATCATCACCAAGACTACTATTATTTTATTAAATATTGTTATATATAATTTTAATTTACTAGTTAATATGTTTATAAGGTTTGTATTTTGTTTACATTAAACTCTAATCTCATTCATTTTTCATTACCATCATCATCCACCCTCAGGTATCATCAGCCACCGATTTTATTTTCTCTATGTTATATTTCCATTTTCTTTTTCTCATCCTTAATCCTCCAGTAGGTATATGATTGCAGTTATTGTTTATTTTTTTTCTTTTTTGAGAAACAATGTATGTTTTAATTGATAAATGTTGATTTCAACTTTTTTTCTTGAATCATCCATGCCACTCCAAATATTTTTTAATATATTTTCAATTTGTATTTTCTATTCCAATTATTCGTTCATGTGTGATATTTTTTAATTGATGTATATTTGTTTTTAGGTTTTATTATATGATTATTTATTGAAATATTATTATAAATAATTTTAATTTAATGATTAATATGTTTCTAAGGTATGATTTTTCTTTGCATTGGACTCTAATCTCATTCATTTAGCATTAACACCATCATCCAACCTCAGATATCATCAGTCACCACTTTTGATCAATTTGTGCCATATTTTCACTATCTTCAACTCTTCATACACCCCCCTTAAAGTATTTTTTTTCAATTCATGTTTATTTTTTTTATTTTCTGTGCATGTTTTTCATTGATGAATGTTAATTTTGTCTTGTTTTCTTGAATCATCCTTTTCATTGCTAATATGTTTTCATATCTTCACTATTTAAATTTCTTTTTCTGATTATTCACATATTTTAGGTATTTTTTATTTAATTTGTATTTATTTTTGAGGTTTTATTATATGATTATTTGATTAAAACCTTATTATAAATAACTTTAATTTACTGAATAATGAATATTTAAGGTATGTTTTTTTCTAAATTGGAACAAGTGTTCTGAATTTATAATGGATTATAATGTTTGAATATATTTGGGTGACTAGGATAATTACATGATTCATTTTCATTTTTTAATGAAATAATGATAATTAAATATGTTCAAAGTGGTATTTTTTTATCATGTCATATTAATTTTATTTTTTAAAATTTTTTATTATATTTTTTAATTGTTATTTGTAAAATTAAATTTGAACTTATAATAAGTTATTTTAATTTTTTTATATTTATAATAGAGAACAATGACATGATGTTGAATTATTGAACTTCAAATAAGTGATGAATATGAGGATGATAATGATTTTATTTTGAAATTTTCTAAATGAAATGTTCCAAAAAATGATATAATTTTCTCTCCATGCATGAAATATTTAAATATGAAGAAGTTGAAATGCAGAGAGATCAAAGATAATTTAGTTTTTCATGGTTTTAATCTGAGTTACAACCCTTGGATTTGGAATATTGAAACTGTAAAGAATTTCAT
Organism: Viscum album; assembly: GCA_963277665.1. Taxonomy (NCBI): domain Eukaryota; kingdom Viridiplantae; phylum Streptophyta; class Magnoliopsida; order Santalales; family Viscaceae; genus Viscum; species Viscum album. The sequence goes on from OY728133.1 coordinate 1,063,021,189, forward strand.
ATATATTGATGATGATGTTTTGTAAGATGATAAGTCTGATCAAATTGAATAAATGATTCATGATATTGAAGTAAAGGAAATTGTAGAAGAACCAATAATTTAGAATCTATATGGTGATGATGAAAATCATTGTATCTAGGTTGTACAAAATTTATAGTTTTATCGATGGTGATAAGATTGATTAACGTGAAGGTGAAAAATGGATAGAGTGACAATATTTTTATAGAGTTTCTATAATTTTTGAAAGAAATTCTTCCTAAAGATAATGATCTTCTAGATTCACATTATAAAGTGAAGAAAATATTATGTCTGATGGGATTGGGATACATGAAAATACACACCTTCCCAAATGATTGTGAGACATATAGGAAAGAATATTAATTTCTATTATATTTTCCTAAATATGGGATTCCATAGTATAAGTTGAAATAAAAATCACAGGATGATTTGGCAGTTATAGAGACCCATGCTAAGGAATTCTAGTATCTTTCTATAATTCCTTATTTGAAACATGTATTTGAAAATTAAAATGATGAAAATAGGTTAAGATGGAATGTAGATGAGTGGATATGTGATGGAAATCTATGAAATCTATATGATTTTCCACAGTAGAGAAAAATTGATCAAATGTTTCCTATATTTAGAAATAAAGTTAGAAATAGTAGACTTGGCATGTGCATGGGTGGAAGGAATATATATCAAATCCTTAGTAGCACACATATTTCATGACCTATATTATTGGTAATTTTAAACTTTTCTCCTGAATTTTTTATGAAGTGAAAATATATCATGTTGAGTTTAATGATCTCTTGACCAAAACAACCTAGAAATAATATTGATGTTTTCAGGTCACCATTAATTAATGATTTGAAACTTTTATGGGAGGAAGGTAATAGGGAATATGATTCATGTAAAATGGAAAAATTTCAATTCCATACAATGATTATGTTCAATATAAATGACTTCCCAAAAAATGGAGCTTTTTTAGGATATAGTGTCAAGGGGAATAAATCTTGTCCAATTTGTGATCAAAAGTCTTCATATTATCAACTGCTTTTGGTTTCAGGCCTAGTGGAGGTGTGTGATGGGTTATAACAAACAATACATCTTTTTCATGATCGATGATTAATTTTAGATTTACATGAAGATAAACACCACAATCAAAATAATTGAATCACAGAATATTGACAAAAGATAAATGTTGGAGCCAAAGACCAGGATTGTCCCATATTATTTTTAATTAATTTAAGAAATTAAATAATTTCTTTGTATGAAATTAATTCTTTGTTTATGGATCAAACAATGGATCTACATCATAAAGTCCTTATATTTTAAGAATCAAGAATAGATTCTCTCTAGTGATGAACCACACGTGTTCCACACATCTCTAAATGTTTTCGTAAGAATCTTCGAGTGCTAGCATGGGAGATCCTATCACTTGCACCATTGGAATTTGATATCCCCAAGAATCAATTCTAAAGGATTAGTTTTGATCTCCCTAGAATCAAGAGTAGAAGGTAGAGGAAGATCACTCTCTTTACTTGGTATAGTTCTTGGAGAAGGGTGCTCTCTAGGGATTCTCCAGATTTATTTTTTCACAAAAAATTAAAATAATTGGCTCTCTTGAAAAATAATATAATTGGGTTTATATACTACTAGGTTTATAAATATATAATTTCAAAAGTTTCCTTTACTATTTATTTAGTCCCTATGGAACCCCATGTCTGTAATAATAATAAAATTATTATTTCTCACCATTCGATTAACCAGAAAATTAAATTAAATGTTATTTAATCAAATAATATTCAATATATATATATTATTTATCAAAAGACCTAAACATTTGTTCTACCATTTCTCCACAATATTTATCAGGCCTTAAATAAAGAACATTTATTTATTAAATAAATATCACTTCATTATTCACAGATAAATAAAAAAATATTATATTCACTAAATAGAAAATAAGAATTTATTCAATATTCTACTCACATAATATTATCTTGAATAAATGGTGAAAGAATATATGTGATCAAGAAAAATTAAAAAAATATTAAATAATTTTTGGGAATAATATTTATTCAACTTGTTAAATAATAAATAATAATATATTCTTTAACTGATATTTCGGATACACTTTGTGTGTGACTGTCTAGGCCTCTCTCTTAGTGACATTAGGCGAAGTAGCCTAAAGTCCATGTTTACAATATAAAAACACCCAAGGAAACCATAGAGAAAGAAGTTAATGTTACAATGACGTAATACCTCATACAGATTCTTGTTGTGTAATATAATCCCTTTATCATGATATCTCTAATCAAGTAGGTTTCATGGAGGTCCAATCATCAAATGTGTCTAATGTATCTTTATTTAAGTTTTTGGAAATCAAACTTTCCTATAGAACACCATAGACATGAATTTGTTTAGTCTATATAATTTCCATTAAAGGGAATGAGATATTAATTTCCATTAAATAACAGAAGGAGAAATACTTTCTCGTATTATTTATTAAAGAAATATTATCCATGACACACCCAAAGTATCCAACCTCTCCCAGAACATATGTCATCACAATTTTCATCAATACATCAAACTAAAAAACTTATATAACTCATTAATAATAATCTAAAAAGTATAAGGACTGTCACACCCTGACTTTTAAAATTAATTTTTATTTTATTGTTTCTTAGTTTCGGGTTCTCACGGCAAGGTTCAGGTTGGGTCCCAGTTTAAATTTTTTGACGTTTAATGATTTTGGTGGGTTTTAGATAGGTGAACGGGAACCACATGGTTAGCAGTAACCGTGTGGTTGCCCCCAGTGCTTGTGCGGGTGCCCAAGTGGCCTGGAATGAGGCGTGCAGCTTGCGCGCGGGTTATTAAGCCATGCGGCGAGCATATAGTTACCCAGTTTTCAGAATAAGATAAAAATGGATTAAAACTAAAGAGAATGTTCTGTATTAATAAAAATATTATGTTGTTGTTTTTATTTTTATTATGATTGTTATTAAGAAAATTAAAGTCATTAATGATATTATTATTATTATTATTATTATTATTATTATTATTTTGTTATTATTTTTAAGAAAGGTAATTAAAAATTATTTTTAAACTTAAAATTATTATAGTAATGGTATTATTATTATTATTATATTAATTTTAATATTATTATTTATATTATTGTTATTTTTGGGATTATTATTATTATTATTGGTTTTATTATTATAATTATTGTTATTATAATAAAATGAAAAAAAGAAGAAAAACTAACCCTAAACCCAACACAACCCCTAGCCACCCCCTTTTTTCTATGCATTGCACCCAGGACCCTCCCCTTATTCCCCTTACCTCATGTTGCACCACCACGATCCAGCAGAAGCACCACCCTCATGCTCGCCGCGCTCACCCCATCCACCTTCGATGCCTTTCGCACTCTGTGATCACCGTCTTGCTCCCCGCCCCCTCACCCTTAGCTCTCGATTTCCCCCTGCAGGACCCCTCTCTCCCTCCTGGTTTCTTGCATTGCATTTCCCCCAACCTCCCTCACCCTCAAGCTTCCCTGGCTCACCCCCCGATTTTTTCCCGATTTTTCCCAGTGCTGGCCTCTCCCCCCTCATACTCTAGCCGACAGCCCGCCTCACCCCTGGATCCCATAAACCTCATTCCCTCCATGCTTTATCCGCCCTATCCTCTCTCCCAGCCTCCCAACCTCACGCTGGACTCGCCCTCGTCCTATAGTCCGGCCTCCCGTGCTCCTGTTATCCCTTGCTCCAGCCAGCAGGAAACCCTATCCTTTACTCATGCTCTTCTTTTATCTGGCTAGCAGTGTATCTAATCCCTTGATCTCCCTTTTCTAGCCAGAAATGCATCCAACCCCCCCCCCCCCAAGTGGCATCTCTGCATTGATCTGGCATGGCCACTTCCCCCCCTTGTCTTTAACTGTTTACTCCTATGGTATATTTATTAATTTATTTTTTCGTTCTTTTCATCCATGGTGTTTTCATTTATTTAGGCTGAATCATTATACTGCGATTTATGTTTTTCACAATTTTCTTGTATTATAGGGCATGAAAATGGTCCATTGGGTGTTTTCCGTCTTTTCTCAGATGCGTCGTTTTTTCCGCGCTTAACTTTGAGGTAGGCATTTTTTGAACTTTTCCTTTTCCACATGATCTATGGGACTTGTGTGTTTCAAATTAATTTTCAAATACCATTTTCACCTCTATAAGTATTGTAGATAATTTATTGTGGTGTTTTTTTTAGTAATAAATAGTTAAAGATATATTTTGAAAAAATTATCTTGTTCTGTGTCAGTAGTTTTGAATATAAACATTATTGAAAAAGGATTTTTCCTGTCAAATTAATTTAACATATTCTTTAGTTAATTTATCTGGTGCAAAATTAGTTTTAAAGGAAGTTTAATATTAATGATTTATCCTTATAGCATGTTGTGTGATATGAAGTGTATTATTTTATGAAAACCCATAGTGTTTCCTCTTCTAGTGTTTTTATAAATTGTGCAACTAGTGTATTTAACTTTGCATGGACTGCAAACTATGTTTTGGTGTGGTGTTAATGTGTATTTAGTCCTAAAAGAAAATTTGAGTGAGTTTTGTGTTTTATGCCATGTGTTTCTTCTTATTATTGTTTAATGATTTTTCATAGTAGTTTAGTTAATGGTGAAAGTGTTTTCTTTAATTGTGAAAATGGTTCTTTTGGTTGTTCAAGTGGTGTGAGTTAGTTTTTTTATTGGTGTGAAAGTTGTTTTGTTAAGTGTTTGGGTATGAATTTTATTTTAAAATAGAATTCACATGTGAACTTGGTGAGAACATGATGTAAGTCTTCATTTGGTCCTTTTGAAATGTTTTACGAAATAAGTGAATTATTTATAAAATTATGTTTGACATGTGAATCATGAGTGCTAAGTGTTTCGGTGTGAGTTTGGGTTTTATTTGAAAGGGGGTGCTAATTTTGTGAAAATTATTCTTGCTTTCTAAATGACTTTGTGTTCATTGTGTGATTTCTGGAATGGTTTGAAATGAAATTTTTGATCATATGCCTGTTTGGATTTGTTAAGGAAAAAGTGGTGTTTTTATGATATTTGGGGTAATACTTGTAGACATGTTTAGTTGAAGTCCCGTTTGGAACTTTTAACCCAACGGTAAAGTTTGTACTAACTTTTAAAATAGATTGTGTTTTAGTGAAAGTGTATGCCTGATTGGAAACTTTGAACATTTTAAGAAATAGTTTAAATGTCAAATAGTGTGACGACCCAGTTGGCACGTTGTTAATATGAAATGATTGAATGTATATTTGGTGGCATCCTGTCTAGGGTAACCCTTTATGGGTGAATGCATAGAAAGTGTTTGTGTTTGGTGAAGGAAAGTGCAGTGAGATGAGTCACGAGTGTGAGGGACTTCTTACTTACATAGTATTATTGTAACCACCATGGGTCCCTGGACGTCTTTTAGATGATCGAGTGACGATTGTTGATCAACCCTGATCAGACGGGTTGGTACCCACTGGATTTGTTGTCATGCTAGGTGGGATTTTCCACTATATTTGTGAGTTTAGGGTATCCAATTGGTTATTGACATAGGAGCTTCACCATATACCGACAGGTGGTTCCGAAACCAAGTACCTCTAGGGGTCTTCTTGGGATGTTTAGGATCACCCATGTTTACTAGATTATTTTCACTACTTGGTTACTTTTCATTATACCAGTTTACTTCTAGCATGCATTATTTACCTGTTCTACTTTTTCCCAGCTTTGGTATATTTTATTTTGAGTTTAGTTGATTTTGGAAATGCTATGTCACATGTGTTGGATTTTTAAAGGAGAAAAACATGCTGCTCATTTTAAAATGTGAAAACCATAATTTTATATTTTTATTTCAAACTTGTGTTAATGGATGGTCTCGGTAAAGGAGACATTGGATTCTTTGGTTTATCTTAGAAACCCTACTGTGAATTTTTTATTCTCATGCCTATTTTTATCATTTCAGTTACAGGTTTCCTTTGTTCTGGTTTTCTTTCTTGAGTTGCTCATTATTGGAGCAAGGTCAGACTTTGGTTGGGAGGTGACCTGGAAGGTCACATGGAAGTATGTTGAGTTGTCTTTTTATTTCTTTTCTACTACATGAGTTTAGTTTATTCTTATTTATTTAATTATCCTCTATGGTACAAATCGTTTCCAGTGATTAAATTGTGATGCTCGACACTGGTTTCCAACCCGCGGGGATTAGGAACGCCCTTCGGGATATGTCGCGGACCGGCTTGGGTGACCGGTTTAGGGTCGACTCAGGTTTGGTTTTTGAAAAAATGGTATCAAAGGTAGGTTCTTGTTATGTAGGTTGTCTGGTAGATAGAGATTATGACTGTTGTGAATCGGGAGGTAGGTATGGGAAGGACGTCATGAGCCCTCGCTCGTTCCGAACCTCGAGTCGCCAGGGGTAGTCCGAGAATTGAGTCCTTGTTTCATTCAGGTTTGTTTTAGATTAAGGGATGACAATGTAGGGAAGCTGATGTGACATCATGATTTCACATGGAGTAGTGACCCATGTGGATCCCAAACACACAGTTTAAGTTCCTCCTAGTTGTTGACACTTACATGGGGCATGACCCATTACCATGTTTCTAGTTTAAGCAAGAATACTAGTCCCTCACTTCTATAGTTTGATGCAAGTTGTGTGTCGTTTTGGTTTTGGTTGATGCAAGTGCACTTTTTGAAATGAAAAAATGGGTTTTAAATGAGAATGATTTATTTTACATGGATTTAAATTCATGAAATGTGTTTTAAAATTGAATGCTTTTGGTCTAAAAATCTGGAATTTTCTTTAAATTGGTAGAGAAATGGTTTGGGTACAACCTCAGGTACTTCTTATGAAAGTTTTCACATGTGAGGGAATGCATGATAAGTGCATTTTGGTGCATATGGATGAAAGCAGATGAAGAAATGTGGAATGGTTCATGGGATTACTTGGGTGTGTAGTTGGAATCAAAGGCCTGAACTTGTTTTTCTAAAGCATTTTATTTTAAAATGGGAAAATGATTTTTGAAATTGAAGTTGGTTTGAAAAGTGGGTTTGGTATTTGGAAAATGCCCTTGAAAGAAGGCAGTTTTGAACTCTAAAATGAAAATGGGAATTTTGTGTTGGGTTTGTAGTTGTTTGGTTTTTGAGATGGCTGTTTTTGGATGAAATCACTTTCAATGAGGCTTCTTTGTCTTGATATTGGGTTTTTATTTATGTTTTATATGTTGTTCAGAAAATGACACCGAGAAAGGTCCCTAAGGTTTCTGATAAGTCATGCCCATTTTTTTGTCCTTCTTAGACGTTGCCTATCCTTAATAGTGATCAGGGTCTGTTAGAGCCAAGAGAGTGGATTGAAGAGGTCAATCACATATTCACAGTATTGGGAACTCCTGATGCTATTCGAGTGTGTGCCATTTTGGGTCTATTCAAAGGTCCAGCTCTGGATGAATGTGAGTTTTTCACCCCCCATCACTACAAGTTGGGATGACGTGGGATGCATTTTAATTTGTCTTCATCCGATGGTGTATAACTGAATAGGTGAAGATGGGGAAAATAGGAGAGCTCATGCATATTCAACAAGGACAACAGACGGTGAATACTTATGTTGACCATTTCAAGGATCTTTTATTCTTTTCTCTAGAGGTAGCGTCATAGGATTTGATGACGACTTATTTCTTCATCAGGGGTCATTTTCCAGAGATCAAGGAGCAGGTCCTCCCTTTTAGGGACCATTACTTTGAGAAGCTGATGCATGGGGTGTTCCTAGATGAGTTGGTCTCTAGAGCGCAGGTGGTTGAAAAACCAGCATATCTAGTTTCTCATAATGGTTCCCCATATTGAGGGCAGGGTGTGCCAGAGGGACCTGTTTCTAAAGAGTCTTCTACAGTGGTTCTGGCTTCTATTTTGTTGGACTGTTCAGTGGTGTGCCACCATTGTGGCTGGTTTGGTCACGTGAAGCCGTCATTTTTCATCCCTCCGAAGACATTTCATCGTTGCATCTTTTTGGGTCACTTGGAGATGTTTTGTAGGAAGCGTCGTCTGAGGAAGATGTTGTGATCAGAGGAATTTCAGTGCTTGAATGTGAAGCAGGAGATGCTTCATCCATAAGATCGCTAGCCGAAGGTCTTGGGGTGAATCTCACGCAGAGTCAGGAGTTTCTAGGGGTGAGGAGCCTCGGTTCAGGTTTTGTGTTCCATGTTGGCAGTATAACATTTAAAGTATTTTCATTCTCATTTTTCTACTGTTAAAGTTTTGACATTTTAGTAAGTTCATTTCTTTATCGTGAAGTTATGACAGACTTATCCTTTTTTAGTCCAAGCAGTCCTCATTGTGTAAATTTTGTTTTATGAATCATGTGTTTTTCTTAAAACTATGTTTGGTCCCTGTATGGTTTGATCTTGGTTTAGCAGTGTTTGTTTGGAGACGTAAGTTCCTACAAAAGATTCAAGGCTTTTATTAATGCTCTAGTTTACTATAGGGATTACATTATTTTCAGATATTTTTCTCAAATTTTGGGGGTTTTTGGTTTGGGTCTAGAGTTTCGACTTTCAGCTGAAGTGTTGTTAGCTCATGCTATAAAAGTTAGTTTAGATTGGTTGGGAGTTCCTGCATTGGCCCCCCTTCCTGGGGTGAAATGTTTGGTTGTTAAATTTCCACACTAGTTGAATTATTGTGGTGGGCGTTTTTCAAACTTTTCCTTTCCCGCACGATCTATGACACTTGAGTGTTTCAAATTAATTTTCAAATACCAGTCGCACCTTAATAATATTGTAGACAGTTCATTGTGCTATTTTTATAAGTTAAAAATTGTTAAATATAGATTTTGAAATAATTATCTCATTACATGTATGTAGTTTTTAATATAAACATTATTGAAAAATGTTTTTTCCTATATATTTAATTTAAGATGTTCTTTAGTTAATTTATCTAGTGAGAATTTAGTTTTCATGGAAGTTTAATATGCATTATTTATCTTTATAGCATGTTGTGTTGTATGAAGTGTATTCTTTTATTAAAACCCATAGTGTGTCCTCTACTAGTGTTTTTATAAATTGTGCAACTATTGTATTTAACTATGCAAGGACTACAAACTGTGTTTTTGTGTGGCGTCGATGTGTATTTAGTCCCAAAAGAAGATTTGAGTGAGTTTTGTGTTTTAGGCCATGGGTTTATTCTTAAGATTGTTAAATGATTTTTCATAGTAGTTTGGATAATGGTGAAAGTTTTTTATTTAATTTTTAAAATGGTACTTTTAGTTATTTAAGTTGTGCGAGTTAGTTTTTTTAAATGGTGTGAAATTTGTATTCTTAAGTATTTGGGTATGCATTTTATTTTAAAGTAGAATTCACATGTGAACTTGGTGAGAACGCAATGTAAGTATTTTTTTGGTCCTTTTGAAATGTTTTACAAAATCAGTGAATGATTTATTAAATTATTCTTGACATGAGAATCATGCGTGCGTTTGTTTTTATTTGAAAGGGGGTGCTAATTTTATGAAAATGATTCTTTCTTTCTAAATGACTTTGGGTTATTTGTGTGATTTATGGAATGGTTTGAAATGAAATCTTTGAGAATAATCCCGTTTGGATTTGTAAAGGTAAAAGTGGTGTTAGTGTGATGTTTTGGGTAATACTTTTAGACATGTTCAGTTGAAGGCCCATTTGGAACTTTTAACCCAAGGGCAATGTTTGTACTAACTTTTAAAGGAGATTGTGTTTTGGTGAAAGTTTATACCTAATTGGAAACTTCAAAAAATTTATGAAATGGTTTAAATGCTAAATGATGTGATGGCCTGGTCAACACTTTATTAAAATTTAATGATTGAATGCGTATTTGGTGTTGCTCTTATCTAGGGTAACCCTTTATGGGTGAATGCATAGGAAGCAACTGTGTTTGGGGAAGGAAAGTGCAGTGAGATGAGTCAAACATGGGAGGGTTTTCCTACTTACACAGTATTATTATAACCACCATGGGTTCCTGGGTGTCTTTTAGATGATCGAGTGATAGTTTCTAATCAACCTTGATTAGACGGGTTGGTACCACCTGAATTTGTTGTTAGGCTAGGTGGGCTTTTCCACTAGATTTTTCAGTTTTGGGCGGCTAGTTTGTTATAGACTTAGGAACTTCACCCTAAGTTGTTAAGTGGTTCAAAAAATGATTATGTTTAGGGGTCTTCAAGGGATGTTTAGGATCACCCATGGTTACTAGATTATTTCCACTACTTGGTTTCTTTTTGTTATACCAATTTACTTACAAATTGCATTGTTAACCTGTTCTACTTTATCAGAGCTTTGGTATATTATATTTTGAGTTTAGTTTATAATATGACAAATGATTTTGGAAATGATACGTTACATATGTTGGATTTTTAAATGAGAAAAACATTTTTCTTATTTTAAAAGGTGGAAACCCTACTTTTATATTTTTATTTCAAACTTGTGTTAATGGATGGTCTCGGGAAAAGAGACGTTGGATTATTTGGTTTATCATGGAAGCCCTACTGAGAATTTTTAATGATCATGCCTATTTTTCCCATTTCAGTTTCATGTTTCTTTTGTACAGTTTTCTTGGCTGAGTTTCTCATTATTGGAGCAAGGTCGACCTTTGGTTGGGAGGTTACCTAGAAGGTCATGTGGAGGTATGTTGAGCTATCTATTTATTTCTTTTCTACTGCTTGAGTTCAGTTTTTTTTGTTATTATTTATTTATTTATCTTTTATGGGCCAAATCATTCCGAGTGATTAAATTTTGATTCATAACACTGGTTTCCAGCCTGTGGGGATCGAGAACACCCTTTAGGACATGTCGCGGATCGACTCGGGTGACCGGTTTAAGGTCGATATAGGTTTAGTTCATGAAAAATGGTATCAGAGGCATGTTATTGTTATTTGAGTTGTTTGGTAGATGGAAATTAGGACTGTCGAAACTTAGGAGGTAGGTACGATAAGGACGTCATGAACCCTCGCTCGTTTCGAACCTCTAGTTGCCAGGGGTAGTCTGAGAATTGAGTCCATGTTTCATTCTAGTTTGTTTTAGATTGAGGGATGAAAATGGAGGAAAGACAATGTTACATCATGATTTCACATGGAGTAGTGACCCATGTGGATCCTGAGTACACAATTTAAGTTCCTCCTAGTTGTTGACACTTACTTGGGGAATGAACCACTACCATGTTTCCAAGTTAAGCATGACTACTAGTCCCTCACTACTGTAGTTTGACGTAAGTTGAGTGATTTTTTGGTTCTGGTTGATGTTAGTGCACTTTTGAAAATGAAAAAAAGTGGTTTTTGAAATGATAATTATTTCTTTTAAATGGATTTAAAATCATGAAATGGGTTTTAAAATTGAAATCTTTTGGCTTAAAAATATGAAATTTTCTTGTAATTGGTAGAGAATTGGTTTGGGTGAAACCTCTGGTACTCCTTATTAATGTTTTCACATGTGAGGAAATGCATTATAAGTGCGTGTTAGTGAGTATAGATGAAAGTGGATGAAGAAATGTGAAATGGTTCATGGGATTATTGGGGTTTGTACTTGGAATTAAAGGCCTGCCTTTGTTTTTCTAAAGCGTTTTATTTTAAAAAGGCGAAATGATTTTGGAAAATGAAGTTGGTTTCAAAGTGGGTTTTGTATTTGGAATGTGGCCTTGAAAGAAGTCTATTTTGAACTCTAAATTGAAAAATGGAATTTTGTGTTGGGTTTGTATATGTTGGGTTTTTGAGCTAGCTATTTTTTTATGAATGAACCTTTATTGAGTTTGCTTCAGCTTGATATTGGTTTTGGATTTCTCTTTTATATGTTGTTTATAAAATGCCACCTAGAAAGGTCCCCATGGATTATAATAAGTCATGCCCAATTTTTGGACTTTCTCAGACATTGCATTTCCTTCACGGTGATCGGGGTATGTTAGAGGTAGCAGAGTGGCTTGAAGAGGTTGAGTGTGTCTTCAGGGTATTCGGAACTTCTAATGCTATTAGAGTGTGTGTTGTTATGGGTCTGTTCAAAGGTACAACTCTGGATGACTGAGAGTTGTTCACCCTACCATTACTAAAAGTTGGGATGACGCGAGATGTCTTTAAATCTGTCTTCATCAGATGGTTTATTCCTGAAGTGGTTGCGATGGGAAAAATAGGAGAGCTCATGTGTATTCAACAAGGATAATAGATATTGAAGAATTATGCTGAACATTTCAAGTATCTTATGCCCTTTTCTCCAGAGGTAGCATCATAGTATTTGATTAAGTCTTCTCTCTTCATCGGGGGTCTTCATCCAGGTATCAAGGAGTGGGTCTTCCCTTTTAGGTACCATTGTTTTGATAAACTGATGCATGAGTTTTTCCATGCTGAGTTGGTCTCCGGAGCGTAGGTGGTTGGAAAACCAACGTTTCTGGTTGCTTGTGAAGGTTCCCCGTCTGGAGAACAGGGTGTGCAAGAGGAAACTTGTAAAGACAAGGAAATTCCATGTAATTTTTTTTAAATATATGAGAATTTTACGAGTCTATGAAAATTGATGGCGCGGGATTCCGAGGCCCGGTGTGCCCGGAATGAATTTTTGAACTTTTTTCTGGTACATTCAGTAAACATGCAAGCGGGTTTTTGTAACTTTCGAACCAATGCTCCGAATTGAAATATGAGGACACTGTTGAACTTGCAGCACCAGTATTCACTTATGGAGACTTTCACCTTGAAGGCAGTTGGTTGAGGGTGAAAGTTAGATTTTGGGTTTTTTGTGAAAGAAGAAAATAAAATAAAAATGTTTAACATTTATTATTTTTTTTGAAACCTCCCATAGGGATGTTATAAAAGTGGGGACCACCTGAACTAAATCCTCCCACAAGGGTTATGGTGGTGGGGACCACCCGAGCATAAACCCCCGAAATTCGAATTCAAAGGCACATACCACCCGACCATTAAACCTCCCACTTAAATGTGGGGAAGTCTCTTGAACTTCCCCCACTTTAATTGTTCCACACCCTCTGATTAATTATTCCAATTAAATGATGGAAACTGAATGGTTCCAAGAATTAAAATGTTAAATAAAATTTTATGTTGGAACCTCATCCATTGAGAGAGGATTTTTGGGTTGGAAAGAAGAGGGGAGAACTTGTGGAAGAGCTTCTCCAATGAAGAACACCAACAAAAAACTATTCTCCTTCGATGAATCTTTCTCCAAACTCCATAGAAGGATCTCCAATGATGAATGAGCTGACGATCGAGGAAATGCAGTAGTCACAGACTTTAACTTTTTCCTCTCCTCACTGATGTCATTGGGGAGACTTGTTTTGGTATCGACAAACGCCAATCTGTCTCAACCGCAGACAATATTCAATCGAACCATAGAAGTAGGGGTTTAATTATGTGTGATTATTGTTTCCCATGTTCTTCCCTTCTAAAACAAATACCGCAGATCAATTCTCTAACTAGTTGATCCACATATTATTTCTTTTGAGGGTTTGGGAATAATCAATTGTGGGAGGTTCTAGGGTTTGTTAGTCTTTATTCAAGTTTTTGTTGAGTCGCTTACTACTGCTCTAACGTAGAGGATGTGGGCCAAACAAACATGGTCTGACCCCTCCACCGTTCTTCTTGAATGGTGTGTTTTTCACGATAGAAGAAAGCGGCTTTGTGCCACGACGAAGAACGGATGCGGCGGCTGGCACATCACCGACCGCGACGAAGGAAACGACCCCACGACCCTCCATGGCACCCCATGACCTCGCCACCCCACGAACCTCCACGCCACCCCGCGGCCCTCCATGCCACCTCGCAGCCCTCCGAGGTGCCCTGTGGCCTCGCCGACCTGTGGCCCTCTCTGGCGCCCCATGGCCTCCCCACCCCGCGGCCCTCCGCGCCGCCCCGTGGCCCTCAGCACCGCCCTGTGGCCTCACCGCCCTGTGACCTTACTGCCCCATGGCCTCACGCCGCCCATGCGGCCTCCACGGCTCTTCACGGCCTCCGTGGCCCCCATGGCCTCCGCTGCCTCACGAACCTTCACGGCCCCCGCGGCCTTCGCCGCCCTCGCGGCCTCACGCCGCTCCGTGGCCTCTGCGCCACCCAGCACCGGCTGGGTTGGACCCAATGGTCCGGGTCGACCCAAACTGTGTTGGGTCGGCCCAGGCCGTGTCGGACAAGGGATATACGACCGGGTCGGACCGGACCCGGACCAGCTACGAGGTCTTCGCTCTATCAGCCATAACTTTGGCACCAGGCGTCTGTTTGACAAACCGTCAATTACACTTTAAACCATGGAGTGAGATGTCACTTTGGTATACCCCCACTAGAGTTTTGGGTAATGTTGGGATACGGTCGGGTTGGATCGAGTACGAATCCAACCGGTCCCTCGTGACTAAAATGCTAATAACTTACAGACTGGGCGTCCGATTGACACACCGTCTATTGTCTTGAGACCCCTATGACGTGGAATTCCTTTGAGATACTTCATAGCGGGACTTCATGGAAGTTGGAGTATCAACTAGTGGCTTGAGGAGTGGACCCTCTCGGAGATGAGCATGCTCAGTGCGGGAACCCAGTAGATGGATGTGATGTGAAAAATGAATAGAGATCCTATGTGGGTCCGCTCCTAGCGATGCTATGTGGGTCAGCACCGAGTGATCGTGTGTGAGTCAGCACCAAGCAATCATGTGTGGGTCAGCACCGAGCGATCCTGTGTGGGTCAGAACCTAGCGATCTTATGTGGGTCAGCACCAAGCGATCCTATGTGGGTCAACAGTAGTGCCTCATAACAGAGTAAGATGATTTAGTAGTTACATCCAATCATCTCTACTACTGTAACTAAGTTATACCTGGTGTGGGCTGAGTCTATACCTTGTGGTACTTTCCTTCATGGTAATACCTTGGTTGTATTCTTCTGTGTGGCGTACCTATGTGGTACTTACCTTCGTGTTATTTCTTATTTTGTAGAATAGTTGTGCTTTGGGATTTTGGGTTGGACCCTATGTTTCCTCATGATTGATATGGGTATACTTGGTAACTTAGGTATATGTATGGGAATATACCTAAGTAGGGTTGTTATTTGAATTCATACTTTGTGGTTTATACTTTGTGGATTTTGTGAGACCTTGAGGGTCTTAGGGTCCCTACTGAGTATCATTATACTCATCCCTACACGGGCTATGCCCGCACCTTGTTGTGTTTAATGCAGAGAACGGACAACACTGATCGAGGCTGAGGGTACAAGGGCTAGACGGGGCTCGGAGGTGGACCATACAGTGTGACAGTACGCAGAGGAGACGGGAAGACATGGAGTGATGATGAGTCGATCTGTACCTACCCTTCTTGTAGGAACCTTGTAGGATGACCCTATAGCTACCTTTCTTTTTCTTCAGTTGTATTTTATTTCAGTTGTACTTGTACAATTACTATTGGGCTTGTATTCTGCCCCCTTTTTACTTTCAGCACTCTTTTTTCTATACAGTTGAATTGTGTTTGTATCTTGTTGTGTGCTTGGTTGCATGTGTTTACAGGTTATAAAGGCAATTCATTTCAGGTTTTAGAGAATACGCCTTTCAGTGATAGTTTCTAGCCCCTGGCATATGGAAGGAGGGCTTGGGGTAGTCATAGCATAGGCCCCGGGGGACGGGTCATGACAAATTGGTATCATAGGAGTCGGTTCTACCATAGAACATAGGACTCTAATCCTTTTAATGACAATGGTGTTAAGTGTAGTGACTGTGGTTATCAGTTTAGGTAATCCAGTGTCAGTGCGGTGACCGACATATCCATACACCAGGACCCTGAGTTCTGATTTCTGACTCAGTGCATGAAAACACTAATTGCATGTGTGTTTTGAAAAGTTTTCTTTGTGAACTCTTTGAGTCAGCTCACCAGGTATAACTTTTTGACCATCAAGCACCTGTTTCTTTTCAAAATGCCTCCATGCAGACAACCAGCTAGGGTTCTGGATATTGTACGCACTGATAGCCCACCGAGCGATGAGGCCTCAGTACATGGCCATCTTCCAATAGAGGCACTAGCAGTACCATTACCCGTTGGGACATTAATGCCACCATCCCCAACAGAAGAGGGTGCATGCTACTTGAGCGCGTTGCACGAGTTCCAATGCCAGAGGCCACCCAGGTTCTGGGGAGAGACGGACCCACAGGCGGCTGAGGATTGGCTGGAGGCCGTGGTGAGAGTCTTATGACTGGTAGGGATAAGAGCTGATCTCATGGTGATCCTTTCCACCAGTATTCTACAGGCAACAACATGCCGATGGTGGATTATGATACTCCGGATTCACAATGAGGTGATGCTTCTCTAGGTAGACTTTGAGAGCATATTTTGGGCAAAGTTTGTTCCAACGACTCTTCGCATAGTGCACATACATGAGCTTCTTCATCTGCAGCAGGGCAACATGACTGTGGCTCAGTACTTAGGGAGGTTCACTAACCTCTCATGCTACTCCACTGATACGGTGAAAGACCCATTCTTTAGGGCCCAGACCTTCGAGTAGGGTCTCAGGTGAGAGATCAGGGCTTCTATGATTTCTCTTAGCATCCTGATGCAGGTGGGGGTGTTAGAGCAATCCTTATTAGTGGAGATTTTTCTTGCTGAACAGTCACCATCCGTGAGACCCACCACCAGATGTCACATAGTGGAGTCTTCCGCAACTGGTGGCAGATATATGTCGTAGATGTCAAAGAGGACCAGACCTACAGGTGGACGACCGCATGATTCAGGGTCAGTTGTGAGGGGCACCCAAGGTAGATCCTATCATGCTAGGAGCAGGAAATGTTACGCATGTGGCGGGCAGGGTCACATGGCTCATTACTGTCTGACTCACCGTACGGATGATCATAATACAGTTAAAGGACCACCCCGGTAGAGACAAAAGTTCAACCGAGGAGGTCCGTAGGGAGCAAGCAGATGTGGCAGATGAGATGTCCATGCAGCTGGTGGTGGGTGACGATTCAAGATGTTACCGTCACCACCACCAGGTGGTCCACCCCGACCATAGGGAGTATGAGGACAGGGGAGATCTCATCTCCAAGAATTTTAGGCCTACGATCATGGTGCTCCAGAGATGATACGAGGTACGATCTATGTCTACTCCACCTTAGTTATGGTACATATAGACACAAGTTCCAATCATTCATTTATTTCCAATGCCCATGTTTGGAGCTTAGAGATTCCGATGGATCTGTTGGCTTGATCCTTACGGCTAGAGACCTCTACGGGAGTGGATTCTAAGATTATGCACTGGTGCCGGCAGTGTGAGCTTACTCTAGGAGGCGAGAGATTCGGTTGGGATCTCCTAGTAGTGTGGTCAAGGCCTTCCAATGTCATCTTGGTTATGGAATGGTTATCTATATTCCATGCTCAGATTAACTATATTAGGGAAAAAGTGCGGTGTGTCAACACAAATGGGACAAGGTTTACCTTCAATGGTGAGAAGGGATCCTTTGTAGCACATGATGGACTTCCCCGGAGGAGAGTGCAGTCGATCACTCATTTGTTGGCTAGCCTTTACCTCGGAGTAGTCGATGTGGATAGTCCGAGTTATCCTATAGTAGTGGACCAGTACGCAGATGTCTTACCTGTTGATGTTCCTGGTCTACCTCCTCGCAGAGAGGTGGAATTTTACATTGACTTGTACCACGGGAATATGCCGATATCTACACTAGAATATCGGATGTCTCCTTCAGAGATTCATGAGCTGTGGGTACAGCTAGAGGAATTGTAGGGTAAGGGATTCTTTCGGCCCAGTGTTTCACATTGGGCAGCCCTGATTTTGTTCACCAAGTAGGTGGATGGGAGCTTGAGGCTTTGTATTGATTATAGATGCCTGAAAAAAGTGACTATGAAGAAAAAGTACCCACTCCCAAGGATTGATAATATCTTTTATCAGCCGAAGGGAGAATGGTGGTTCTCGAAGATAAACCTCAGATCAGGCTATCACCAGCTCAGAGTACGAGATGAGGAAGTGCAGAAGATGACTTTTAGATATTGGTATGGCCATTAAGATTTCTTGGTTATGTTGTTCAGTGTAACCAATTCCCTATCAGTCTTCATGGTACTCATGAACATGATATTTCATCCATACCTTGATCACTTTGTAGTAGTCTTCATCGATGATATTCTGATATACTCGACTACTGAGGAGGAGCATGCCTATCATTTGCAGGTAGTACTGGACACACTCTAAGAGCACCAGCTTTATGGTAAGCTCTCGAAGTGCCAATTCTGGATCTGAGAGGTTCACTTTCTGGGACATGTCATATCGAATGCTGGAGTTGCAGTAGATCCAGCGAAGATTGAGTTGGTACTTGCATGGGAGCCACCCAGGAGTGTGACAAAGGTCCAGAGATTTGTGCCAGATTTCTCTAGAGTTGCAGAACCACTATCTGCATTGATGAAGAAGGAGAAACCCTTCATTTGTTCAGAGAGATACCAGTATAGTTTTTAGGATCTAAGGTCGATACTGACTAGTGCCTCCATCTTGAGGCTACTAGAGGTGGGAATAGGGTACGCAGTTTACTACGACGCATCAGGGACCGAGCATGGATGTGTCCTGATGTAGGAGCAAGCAGTGATTACATATAGTTCTTGATATCTGAGATAGAATGAGCAGAACTACGCTACCCATGACCTAGAGTTAGCAGCAATTTTCTTCACCTTAAAGATGTGGCGACATGACATGATGGGAAAAATTTTTACAGTGTACTCGAATCACAAGATTCTTAGGTATAACTTCTCTCAGAAAGACCAGAACCTGAGATAAAGATGTTGGCCTAGGTTACTCCAGGACTATGACTTTGAGATAGTCTATACTCCATAAAAGGGGAATGTTGTTTCAGATGCACTCAGTAGGAAGTCTGGTATAAAACTATTAGGAGAGGCGACAGAGCATCTATATGCTTTGTAGATATCCTTTGTGGATCAGGATGGAGCTTCTTTCCTTCAGTCTCTTACAGTCACTCCCCAACTTCTTTATCGAGTCTGGGAGTTGCAGTGTGGGAACACTGACTGTGAGACTCGACGTGCTCAGATATTGAAGGGAAAGGCACCTGATAAATTTTCTAATGGTGGGGAGTATATAATCCTCTTTAGAGGACGTACCATGGTACCAGTGTCACTTTGGGAGGATATGTTGAGGGAGTTCCACATATCCCCTCTATCGGTACATCCAAGAGTGGTGAAGATGTACCAAGACCTCCGATGATAGCACTGGTGGCCGAGGATGAAGAAAGAAGTAGCAGAGTATGTCTCTTGATGCCTTACTTATCAGCAAGTGAAGGTAGAGCATCAGGTACCACCAGGCTTGGTTCAGCCTTTAGAGGTCCCAGAGTGGAAGTGGGATGGGATATCCATGGACTTTTTTATAGGACTTCCACATACATTCAAAGGTCATGACTCGATTTGGGGGATCGTCGACTAACTCACCAAGTCGGCCCACTTCCTACCGATCAGATATTAGAGTTCAGTAGAGAGCTTGGGACGCCTCTATGTGTAGGAGATTGTGCAGGTGCATGGATTACCATCGATGATTGTCTCCAATCATGATGCATGTTTTACTTCCCGGATATAGAAGGGGTTAAAGGAGGATTTTGGGACACAACTTAGTTTGAGAACCACCTTCCATCCTCAAATGGATGGTCAGACTGATCGGACCGTTCCGAACCTCGAGGACATGCTACGTGCTTGCGTCCTCGACTTCAGTTGTAGCTGGGAGGATAAATTTCATTTGGTGGAGTTTGCATACAACAACAGCTATCACTCCACCATTGGGATGACTCCTTTTGAGGAGTCATACGGGCGACCTTGAAGATCACCTTTTTGCTAGACTGACCTAGGGGAGTCAGCACTGGTGAGACCAGATATGGTATGGGCTACCACAGAGAAAGTGCAGATCATCCAGGAGTGGATGAAGACTGCACAGAGCAAGTAGAAGTCTTATGCCGACAGGAGACGGAGACCTCTAGAGTTCGAGGATGGAGACCACATATTTCTACGGGTCTCACCCCAATGAGGTTTATGGAGATTTGGAAGAGGTGGAAAGTTATCTTTGAGGTTCATCAGACCTTTTCAGTTCCTCAGCAAAGTTGGCGAGGTGGCTTACTGCTTAGCTCTTCCCCCTCAGTTGCACCGGGTGCACCACGTCTTCCACATATCTCAGCTGAGGAGATACATGCACGACCCTTCTCACATCATCAACCACGACGAGCTGGACTTCGACAATGAGGTGACTTTTATGGATGTTCTAGTAGATATTGAGGATCAAAAGGACCTGGTCCTTTGTGGGTGGTCGATACCTCTGGTGCACGTTCGCTGGCAGCAAGAGAACCTCCAGGAGAGCATATGGGAGTGGGTGGCTCAGATTCGTGCTCAATACCCCCACTTTTTTTTAGTTTGTGTTGTGGATTATGGGGATGTAAAGACCTGAGGTGGGAAGAATGTAAAGACCATAAATTCCATGTATTGTTTTCTAAATAAATGGTAATTTTACGAGTCCACAAAAATTGATGGCACATGATTATGAGGCCCGGTGTGCCCGAAATGAATTTCTGAACTTTTTTCAGGTATGTTCAGTAAACATGTGAGTGGGTTTTTGTAACTTTTCAACTGGTGATCAGAATTGAAATATAAGGACACTGTTGAACTCGCATCACCAGTATTCTCTTAAGGATACTTTCACTTCGATGATAGTTGGTCGAGGGTGAAAGTAAGATTTTGGGTTTTTTATGGAATAATAAAATAAAATAAAAATGTTTAACATTCTTTATTTTTGTTGAAACCTTCCATGTGGATGTTATAAAGGTGGGAACCACCTGAACTAGAGCCTCCCACATGGGTTATGGTTGTGGGGAGCACCCAATCCTAAACCCCCCAAATTTGAATTCAAAGGCGGGGACCACCCAACCCTTGAAGCTCCCACTTAAATGTGGGGAGGTATCTTGAACTTCCCCCACTTTAATTATACCACACCCTTGGATTAATTATGCCAATTAAATGATGTCAACTTAATGGTTCCAACAATTAAAATGTTAAATCATATTTTATGTTGGCACCTCATCATTTGAGAGAGGATTTGTTGGTTGTCAAAGGAGAGGGGAGAACTTGTGGAAGAGCTTCTTCAACGAAGAACACCAACGAATAACTATTCTCCTTCGACGAATATTTCTACAAACTCCATTGAAGAATATCTAATGACGAACGAACTAAAGATCGAGGAAATGACATCGTCAATAACTCCATATTTTTCCTCTCTTCGCCGATGTCGTTGGAGGAGACTTGTTTCGTGATCGACAAATGCCAATCCATCTCAACCGCGGACAATCTTCAACTGAATCATTGAGATAGGGGTTTAATTATCTATGATTATTGTTTCCCATATTCTCCCCTTCTAATACAAAGATCATGGATCAACTCTTGAACAAGTTGATCTGTGGATGAATTCTTTTACGGGTTTAGGAATAATCAATTGCGGGAGGTTTTAGGGTTTGACATTCTTCATTCAGCTGCTTGATACCACTCTAAAGCGGATGGTGCGGGCCAAAAAAATGGCCCGACCCCTCTTCCATTATTATTGAATGGTGTGTTCTTAGCAATGGACGAATATGGATTTTTTCCACGACGATGAACGAATGCGGTGGCTGGCACATCTCCGGTCGTGATGAAGGCGGCAGCTCCGCGGCTGCTCTCCACCCCGCAGCCCTCCACGCCACCCCACGACCCTCTGCGCTGCCCCGCGACCAAGCCACCCCATGGCCCTCTGGGGAACCCCGCGGCCTCGCTGCCCCACAGCCCTCTACAATGCACTGCGACCTCACCACATCGCAGCCCTCCATAGCACCCCACAGCCTCCCTAGCCTACGGCCCTCCGCAACACCCTGCGGCCCTCCGCGGTGCCCCACGACCTCCACGCCCCGCAGCCCGCAGTGGCCTCGCCTCCCCGTGACCCCCCGCGCCGTCCTGTAGCCTTCGCAGCCCTCGCGGCCTTAAGCACCCCTCGCGGCCTCCGCGACCCCCGCGACCTCTGCTTCCCCATGACCCTTCATGTCCCCATGTACTCGCACCACTTCATGGACCCCACACCACCCAGCATGGGCTTGGCCGGACCCAGCAGTCTAGGTCGGTCCAACCGGGTCAAAACGGACCCGAACCAACTACGATCTTTTCTCTCTATCAGCCATAACTCTGGCATCAGGTGTCCATTTGACAAACCATCAAGGGATCTATAAACCTTGTAGAAAGATGGTCCCTTTTGTATACACCCACTAGAGTTTTGGGTAATGTTGGGATAAAGTCAGGTTGGATCGAGCACGAATCCTACTGTGCCCTCGGGACTAAAAGGCTTATAACTTGCAGACCAGGTGTCCGATTGATGCACCATCTGTTGCGTTGAGACCCCTATGATGTGGTGGTCATTTGAGATACATCTTCATGGGACTTCATGGAAGTTGGAATATAGACCGGTGGCTTGAGGAGAAGACCCTCCCGGAGGCGAGCAATATTAGTGGTAGAACCCAGTAGGTGGCTGTGACGTGAAGAATGAATAGTAATCCTATGTGGGTCAACACCTGGCGATCCTATGTGGGTCAGCATCGAGAGATCCTGTGTGAGTTAGCACTAAGTGATCTTGTGTGGGACAGCACTGAGCGATCCAATGTAGGTCAGCCCCTAGTGATCATATGTGGGTCAGCACTGAGCGATCCTGTGTGGGTCAGCAGCAATTCCTCATAACAGAGTAAGATGATTCATTAGTTACATATAATCATCTCTACTACTATACCTAAGTTATACCTGGTGTGATATTATTTTGTACCTTGTGGTACTTTACTTCGTGGTAATACCTTGGTGGTATTCTTTTGTGTGGCGTACCTGTGTGGTACTTACCTTCATGGTATTCCTTCCTTTGTGAAACAGTTGAGCTTTGGGATTTTGGGTTGGACCCTGTGTTTTCTAATGATTGAGATGGGTATACTTGGTAACTTAGGTATATGTATGATAATTTACCTAAGTAGGGTTGTCAGTTGACTTCATACTTTTTGGTTTATCCTTTGTGGATTTTGTGAGACCTTGAGGGTATCGGGGTCCCTACTGAGTATCGTTATACTCAACCCTGCACATGCTATGCCCGCACCTTGTTGTGTTTGATGTAGACGACAGACAATGCTGATTGAGGATAAGGTTACCAAGGCTAGACATGGCCTGGAGGTGGACCATATGGTGTAATGGTACGTAGAGGAGACAGGCGGACATGGAGTGCTGAGGAGGCAATCTATACCTACCCTTCAGGTTGGAACCTCGAAGGAAGACCCAAGAGATGCCTTTATTTTTCTTCAGTTGTATTGTATTTCATTTTTACTTGTACCGTTACTCTCGGGCTTGAATTCCAACCCCTTTATACCTTAAGAACTCCTTTTGCTATACATTTGACTTGTGTTCTTATCTTTCTATGTGCTTGATTGCGTGTGTTTACATGTTATAAAGATAATACCTTCCCAGTTTTATGGAATACACCTTTCGGTGCTAGTCGCCAGCCCCTGGCCTATGGAAGGAGGGCTTGGGGTATCATGGCACAGGCCCTGGGGGATGGGTCTTGAAAAAACTGTTTCAAAAGTGTCCTCTGTGGTGGTTCTGTCTTCTAGTTCATTGGACCATTCTGGGGTGTGACACCAGTGTGGCCGGTTTGGTCACATGAAGTTGTCATGTCGTTTCGCTCTGAAGACATGTCATTGTTGTGGCTGTTTGGGTCACTTGGAGAAGTTTTGCAGGAAGCGTCACTTGAGGAAGATGTTGTGATCAGAGTAATTCTAGTGCCTAACTGTGAGGCCAGAGATTCTTTAGTCATCAGAGCCCCAACCACATGTCTTGGGGTGAAGCTCACACAGATTCAGGAGTTTTCGGTGGTATGGAGCCTCGGTTCGGGTTTTCTGTTCCATGTTGGTAGTAGAACCTTTAAAGCATTTTCGTTCTTGTTTTTCTGCTATTAAAGTTTTGACATTGGTGTAAGTTCATTGTTTTGTCATGAATTTATGATAGACTCATCCTTTTTTAATCCAAGCCGTCTTGGTTGTGTGAATGTGGTTTTCTGAATCGTTTGTTTTTCTTAAAAGTGTGTTTAGCCCCAGTTTGGCTTGATCTTGGTTTAGTGGTGTTCGTTTGGAGTCATAAGTAACTACGAAGGAGTCAGGGCTTATATTAATGCTTGGGTTTACTACTGGTATTATGTTCTGTTTGGAGGTTTTTCTCAAATGTTGGGGGTTTTTGGTTTGGTTTGAGAGTTTCAAGTTTCAGTTGAGGTGTTGTTTGCTCGTGCTATAAAAGTTAGTTTAAATCGGTTGGAAGTTCCCGCATCAATTCCGCACTAGTTGAATTATTATGGTGGGTAGAACCCTCTCATGTTCTATAATACTCCTGTATTGTGGTTTCTTTCAGTTTCAACTAGGCATGGTCTCTTGTTTTGTCTATTGTTCCATCGAGTGACATTCTGGGGGAAGAACGTTTCTGTAGTGGGGAGAATTGTAACACCTTGACTTTTTAAATTAATTTTTATTTTATTATTTCTTAGTTTTGGGTTCTCACACTGTAGTTCGAGTTGGGTCTCGATTTAATTTTTTTGATATTTAATGATTTTGGTGGGTTTCAGACTGGTGCACGGGCATCGCATGGTTAACAGTCACATGCGGTTTCCCCCAGTGCTTGTGCAAGTGCCCAAGTGGTTTGGAATGAGGCGCGTAGCTTGTGTGTGGGTTATTAAGCCATGCAGCGAGCACGCGGTTACCTAGTTTTTAGAATAAGATAAATAAATGGATTAAAACATAATAGAATGTTCGATAGTAATAAAAATATTATGTTGTTATTTTTATTATTATTATGATTATTATTATGAATATTAAAATCATTAATGATATTATTATAATTATTATTTTTGTTATTTTTATTAAGAAAAGTAATTAAATATTATTATTAAACTAAAAATTATTATAGTAATGGTATTATTATTATTATTATTGTATTAATTTTATTATTGTTATTTATATTATTGTTATCTTTGGTATTATTATTACTATTATTATTATTATTATTATTTGTTTTATTATTATAATTATTGTTATTATTATAAAATGAAAAAAAAGATGAAAAACAAAACCTAAACCTAGAGCTACCCTAAGCCTCCCCCTTTTGATTGTTGTGTGCTGCACCCATGACTGTCCCCTCATTCCCCTTGCCTCACACCGCACCACCGCGCTCTAGCAAAAGCGCCACCCTCACGCTCAACGCGCTCACCCTAGCCGCCTCTGGTGCCTTCAGCTCTCCGCGCTCGCCGTCACGCTCCCCATCCCCCTCTCCCTTGGCTCCTGGTTTTCCCCTATAGCACCCCTCACTCCCTCCTAGTTCCCTGCATAGCACCGCCCCCAGCCTCCCTCACCCACAAGATTCCCTGCCTCGCCCCCAGTTCATCCCGGTTTTTTTCCTATCGCCGGCCTCACCCCCTCCTACTCCATCCAACAGCCCGCCTCACCCCCTAGCTCCCATCTGCCTCCTTCCCTCTATGCCTCAACCACCTTCGGACCTTGCCTAGCAGCCCAACCTCATGCTGGCCTCATCCTCACCCAGTAGTTTGGCCTCCCACTCTCCCACTCTCCCTTGCTCTGGCTAGTGGCAAACCCTATCCTTTGCTCATACTCTTCCTTGCTCTAGCAAGCAGCACATCCGACCCCTTTATCTCCTTATTCCAGCCGGCAGCGCATCCGAGCCCCCCTACGTGGTACCTCTGCCTTGCTCCAGCATGGATTCATCCCCCCTTGCCGGCAGCTATTTAATCCTCTAGTATATTTATTAATTAATTTATTAATTATTTTTATCCATGGTGTTTTTATTTATTTTGGATGAATGATAATACTGCGATTTGTGTTTTTCACATTATGCACATTGTCTAGGGAATACAAATGGTTCATTGGGTATTGTTCGTCTTTCCGTGGATGCATTGTTGTATCCATTCTCGACTTTGATGTAGGCGTTTTTGGAACTTTTTCTTTTCCCACACGATCTATGACACTTGCGTGTTTCAAATTTATTTTTAAATACCATTCACACCTCCATAATTATTTTAAATAATTAATTGTGGTGTTTTTATTAGTTTAAAATTGTTAAATATATCTTTTGAAATAATTATTCCATTATGTTTAGGTAGTTATGAAAATAAACATTATTGACAAATGATTTTTCCTGTTTAATTAATATAACATGTTCTTTAGTTAATTTATCTAGTGTGAATTATGTTTTCAAGGAAGTTTAATATGCTTGATTTATCATTGTACCATGTTGTGTTATATGAAGTGTATTATTTTAGGAAAACCCATAGTGTGTCCTCTAATAGTGTTTTTATATATTGTGAAACTTGTGTATTTAACTCTGCAAGGACTACAAACTGTGTTTTGGTGTGGCATTGATGTGTATTTAGTCACAAAAGAATATTTGAGTTCATTTTCTATTTTAGGCCATGGGTTTCTTCTTAATATTTTTTAATTATTTTTCATAGTAGAATAGTTAATGGTGAAAGTGTTTTATTTAATTGTGAAAATGGTTCTTTTGGTTTTTCACATGGTGCGAGTTAGTTTTTTTGAATGGTGTGAAAGTTATTTTCTTAAGCATTTGGGTTGCATTTTATTTTAAAATGGATTTCACATGTCAACATGGTGAGAACGTGATGTAAGTATTTGTTTGGTCCTTTTAAAATGTTTTACAAAATGAGTGAATGATTTATTACATGATTTTTGACATGCGAATCATTAGTGAAAATTTTTTGGGCATGCATTTGGGTTTTATTTGAAAGGGGGTGCTAATTTTGTAAAAACGATTCTTGATTTCAAAATGAATTTTGGTTCTTTGTGTGATTTCAGGATTGGTATGAAATGAAATCTTTAAGCATATTCCCATTTGGATTTTTAAAGGAAAAAGTGGTGTTTTTGTGATGTTTTTGGTAATACATTTAGACATGTTGTGTTGAAGGATCGTTTGGAACTTTTAACCCAAGGTTAATGTTTGTACTAACTTTTAAAGGAGATTGTGTTTTGGTGAAAGTGTATACCTAATTAGAAACTTTGAACATTTTATGAAATGGTTTAAATGTTAAATGGTGTGACGGCCCGATTGGAAAGTTGTTAATATGAAATGATTGAATGTGTATTTGGGGGTGCTCTTGTCTAGGGTTACCCTTTTTGGGTGAATGCATAGGAAGCGTCCATGTTTGGGGTAGGCAAGTGTGGTGAGATGAGTCACGCGTGAAAGGGCCTTCCTACATACATAGTATTATTGTAACCACTATGGGTTCTTAGGCATATTTTAGATGATCGAGTGACGGTTGCTGATCAACCCCGATTAAACGGGTTGGTACCCCTAGATTTGTTGTTAGGCCAGGCGGGCTTCACCATTGGATTGGTCAGTTTAGGGCACCCAGTTGGTAATAGACTTAGGATCTTCACCATATGCTGGTAGGTGGTTCTATAACCGAGTACGTCTAATGGTTTTCTAGGGATGTTTAGGATCACCCTTGGTTACTGGAAAATTTTACTTCTTGGTTAATTTTCGTTACAACAGTTTACTTCTAGATTTCACTGTTTACCTATTCTAGTTTATCCCAGATTTGGTATATTTAATTTGGATTTTACTTTATATAAATACAAATTATTTTGAAAATTATATGTCACAAGTGTTGTATTTTTAAATGAGAAAAACATCGTTCTTATTTTAAAATGTGAAAACCCTACTTTTATATTTGTATTTAAAACTTGTGTTAAAGGATGGTCTTAGGAAAGGAGATGTTGAATTTTGTGGTTTATCTTGGAAACCCTACTGAGAATTTTTAATTCTCAATCATTTCGGTTGCAGGTTTCCTTTTCTCATGTTTTCATGGATGAGTTGAACATTATTGGAGCAAAGTTGGACTTTGGTTGGGAGGTGACTTGGAAGGTCCGGTGGAGGTATGTTAAGCTCTCTATTTATTTCTTTTTTACTAATTGAGTTTAGTTTTATTTTTTTTGTCTATTCTTGTTTATTTAATTATATTTTATGGTCCAAATTGTTCCCAGTGATTTAATTTTGATGCCCGACACTGGTTTCCAGCCCATGGGGATTGAGAACTCCCTTCAGGACATGTACTAGAACGGTTCGGGTGTTCGGTTTAGGGTCGACCTGGGTTTGGTTCGTGACAAGGACCAATACTCACGTCCGTAGATAATAACATCCAATGAAACATTTAAATGTAGATTTCCTACTAATGGGTCTCATTCTCAGAATATCTTACATTGGATATTACTAAGGGCATACACCATGAAATGGTGCCTCAAATTTTATGAGTAGCCACCCTGATATGCTATTTCATTTATATGCTATTTCAGTGAGGAAGCTACTCTTAAGACATTATCACATACTATGTTACACAAAAGAACAATAATTATATGATAGAAAGTTTATTAATATTCAAAACAATGAATACATTTTATCATAATGCACGTAGAATATGGTTATGGGGCACTAACTTCAACATAATCCCACTTTCACATGAGCCAATTTCTAACAAACTTTAGTCCACTATCTTTCACATGATAATCATGCTTCTATTGAGATAGGAATTTATTCAATGGGTCCCCCATGTTTTCTTATATGAGAAATATTCTTACTAAAACTTCAACCCTATGAGAAAAACCCCTCAAGAGGTGATACCTTTGAAGTATATTCTTTGTCCTTTGGTGTAACCTTGGATATTTTTCAAGAGCCACTACTATTGTATTATCATAATACAACGTTATAGGATATTTACTACTAGGTATCACATCAAGATTCTGAACAATTGTTTATATCCAAATGACTTCCTTAGATGCATCATATGTCACTATATAGTCTAACTTCACTATAGAATCAGTGGAAATGGTTTCTTTGAAATATTCAAGCTCATAAATCCTCTATTGAGATAGAAAACATATTCTGATTGTGAAATCAGATCAATCCGATCTACTTGAAAACTAGAATCAGTATAACCCCTAATAAGAATTTCTTCATCTCCTCTATACTGTAGGAATATATCCTTAGTTCTTCTCAGATAATTAATTACATCCTTAATAGCATACCAATGTTGTTCACTTGAATCATTTTGATATATACCTACCTTGATCAATGAATAGTCAACATCAAGTCTAGTATATAACATGATATACATGATTTATCCTATCATAGAAGTGTATGGGATCTTACTCATTATCTCTTTCTCCTGTTGTGTCTGAAGACACATTTTCTTAGAATGATGTATACCATGTGACAATAGAACCAATCCCTCTTTGAATGTTCCGTACTAAATATATTTAGTATTTTGTCAATATATTTACTTTGACATAGTCCAATAAGCTTCTTATATATACCAAACATGATATTGATCCCTAGAATATAGGTTTCTTCCCATAAGTCCTTCATAGTGAAACACTTATTCAACTATTCATTAACATACTATAAGATTGGTAGGTTGTTTCCAATAAGTAATATGTCATTAACATATACTAATTAGATAATGAATTTATTAACACTAAACCTATTGTAAACACATGGATCACATTCATTCTTAGTGAAATAAAATTCTTTTATAGTTTCATCTAATCAAATGTTCCATGAATTGGATTCTTACTTCAACCCATAAATGGATCTATGAAACTTAAAATTTTTTTTGGCACCAACTGGAGTCACGAACCCTTCTGGTTATTTCATATATAATTCTTTTGAAGTTTCCCATTATGGAAATAAATTTTGATGGCAATACACCAAATTTTATTGTCACGGTAAGCTACTATAGAAAGTAGAATTTTGATGGATTTAACCATGAAAACTAGTGAAAAGGTTTCATCATAGTCAATTTATTGATGTTGTTTAAACCCTTTATCCAGTAGCCTTTCATTATAGGTATTTAACTTACCTCCAATTCTCATTTTTCTCTTGAATATAAATTTTCACTATATGGGGTTTACATCAACTGGTACATTTACTAGAACCCAAACATGGTTACAATACATGGAATCCATTTCAGAATTCTTGTATTCTTTCCATCTTGTAGATTTTGAGATCTCTACTACCTCTTTGTAGGATATAGGTTCATCATTGTTAACCAACAATGAGTCACCATCTTTAGTGACTATAAAAATATATATCTCTAGTTGTCTTACCTCTTTAGTGATTATATGTAGTATATGTATTTCATGAACTACTTCTTCTATAGGGACCTATGGAATCTATTTCTATACCAAATCTTGTTTATATTGAGCATTAGCTTCATAAAATTTAATCCTTCACTCAATATATTTTTTATGATATCTCCCTCTCCGGAAATAGGGATTGTCTGGTGACAGTCACTTTTTTTTCTGAGGTTTTGTATAGGAATTATCCCTTTGTTTTCTTAGAATACCCTATAAACATACACTTTGTGTCCCGATGATCTATTTTGTTTCATGAGAAGGCCTTAAAAATCTTCTTGAAACCCCATAAAAATGTACACAACAAAACATATTTCTTTCCACTCCGTAAATCAAAGGGAATTTTGTTTCCCACATTAGTTGGTACTCGATTAAATGTATATTCCACATTTTGTAATGAATATCCCAAAAAGTATAATGGAAGATCTGCATGACTCATCATTAACCTAACCATTTCTAATAAGGTATGATTCATCCTTTCACTAAAAAATTTCACTATGGTGTGTAAAGTGGAGTGAGTTGAGATATAATCCCAAACTCTAATAAAAAGTCAATAAAATATTTGTTAATATATTCACCACCTTAATCTAATAAAAGATTAATTATATTATTTTAAATTTGATTCTCTACTTCATTCGTGAATTCTTTGAATTTATCAAAGGACTCAGATATATACCTTGTTAGGTAGACATATCCACATCTACTCATGATATTAGTAAAATTTATGAACAAAGAATATCAACCACTATATTCTAGTAAAAATGGTCCACACACATTAATGTGTACCACTCCTAAAAGAAATATGGACCTTTGATGCTGACCACCTAGTAGATTTTTTTTATTTTTATAAGTAAAAAAGAATGATATCTTTGAAATGGTTTTATCTCAAAATAGTATAGATAACCATATTGACATAGCTTTTTCAACTTCTTCTCATTTACATTACCAAGATAGTGATGCCATATCTGAGTTTTATATGATTCATGTGAAGATGATTTATTATATATTTCCAATACTTTGTTTTCATAATTTAATACATAAATACTATTATTTAAATTTGAAATACCATAGAATTTGTTGAATTTATAAAAGAAACAACCCTTATTTCAAAACATTAAAATAAAACCATTCTAATCTAGGCATGATACAAAAATTATGTTCTTTCAAATCATTAGTACATAATAATTTTTTTTAAAACCAATATCATTCATGTTGGGAATGAAAGGTGGAAGACACCAATGGCTAGAACAGTATTCCTCACACCATTGGCATCTAAAAAATCCACCTCTCCTCTAGTAATCTTTCTTAATCTACTTGGTTTCTATATTTGGATACACATGTGAGCACCATAGGCTATAAATAATACCCAATGTGTAGATATTGGAAGATTACACTCGATAACGAATTCATGTTTAGCTTCCCCTATTTTTTGGATGAAATTCCTCTTCCAGTGACCTTTCTTTCCACATAAAATACATACTTCTTCCTTTTCCTTACCCTGCCTCTAGATCATACTCTTCTTGTAAGGATGGTTCTTGGGATATTTAGACTTGTTATGATTTTGGGTCCAATTCTCTTTATTCTTCTTTCTCTTATTCACTATAAGGGCTATAGGTTTGTCATGGACCATGTACTTATGCACTTGGAGAATTAGAGTAAGATTTTATGAAAGACTCTTCTCATTAGTTTTAGTGTTATAATTAATAATAAAACTAGAGAAGGTCTTGGGTAGTGAGGAAAGTATGATATCTTTGTGAAACTCATATGGGAATTTAATCCTTTATATGTATAATCAGTCAATGCAGCCTATAAGGTTGACTACATGAGGACTAACTAGCATAGACTATCAAAGATTAGTTGAAAATAGAGAATTTGAGATCTTATATCTCTCTTTTCTCTCATTTACTTTATAGAGTTCCATAAGGTGAGATGTCATGATCCATGCATAAATTTCTTTATGCTTCTTCAAAATAACATTGGTCAGGGATGATAACATAAAACAATGAACATTTTTAGAATTGTTCAAATATTTCTCATAAAGAGATAACTATTCCTCACTAGCCTCATTATGGAGGTCATCAAGAATAGGTTCTTCCATTAATTAAAATTTCATTTCATGGTGTAGGATAACACATTATAAACTTTTCCATTATTAAAAATTTGTGACAATGTGAAGGTTATCCTTATCAAGTTTGAATCATTGTCATATGTTTGAATTCATTTTATTGTTGTTTCTAAATATAATATGGGTAGAGTTTTAGTACTTTATTTGATAAAATTATGATAAATAATTAAATTTTATATTTATTAAGATACCACTATTTTATAAAAACCCAATATACCACACAATTGGATTCAAAATATCCAGTTTCTTAGACATTCTAGTGGAAATGATCCATATTCACCTTCTCATCACCCCAACATTGGATGGTCAATCCATTTAAAGGATCTTAGGTAGAAATTCTAAATTCCAAATCCATTAAATCATAGTTCTTTGACCTGTTGAGTGAAATACCCAATCCTAAAATCCTAAAATTATATTTCTTAAACCATTGACTCTAAGTTTCACCATGTCCTAATTTGAAATTCAACCATTGATGTGAAATAAGTTAAGTCAACCCAAAAATTCGAGTTAGAATTTCTTGATAATTGAAAGCACCCCAACTTTGGCTGGTTAGGAAATTTGAACTATGGATCAATTTTAACTGAAGTAGTGGTTGGATAAAATGTCTTAATATATATAACTGATGGTTTTATATTTTATTAATAAATTGAAAATTATTTTCTTTATTACATGCTTGTTAATATTAAGTGGATTTAATTAAGTGATTAACCATGTCTTAGATAATATTTATTCATAAGATAGTTTATTTTAGTTCTACCTTGCATTATTATTAATTCATTAATTCATGTGATTGTGAAAAAGAATCCATAATGAAATTTCAATGAAACTTGAAAAAAATAAAATAATAAAGTTTTATGATCTTGAGCTTTTACTTACTGTTAGTTTTTCTAGCAGATAATAATCTAACAATAGTACTAAGAGAAAATAACTTGAACTAATTAAGGTTTTTGTTTCACTTTTCCACCCCATCCACCAATTTATCTCTCTTGGTTTGGTTTTGACTCGACTCATAACTTGAACTGCCTCTACTAGCTTAGTATCTCCATCCATTACATATGATTTTTCTCACACGAAGGTGAGGGGAATCGAAGGATGGGTTAAGGGGTTTACATAATAAAATCCATAGGCATGAATGCCCTTATATAACGAGATGAGAGATGACACACATGCCAACAATTTAATTTAATAATAAATTAAATGAGACTAATCACCTAAAAAGCTCTAATCTAAGATCATGATCATCCACATTCTAGAAATGAATTATGCATTTTATAAAATTATCATTCAATTATATTTGTTATTATTTATGATAAATGGTGATCAAATAAATTAATTATATTCTTTAATTAAACAATTATTTTATCTTAATTATCATATAAATTTTCTTGATATTCTCATCTAAAATAATATTAAAAATATTAATTAAATTTATTTAAAATAAACTACGCAAAAAAATGTACCTTGAAGGAAACACAGTGAGTACCCATCTAAACCAAAGAATGTGTATTATAATAATATAGTATTCAATCTTGTGTCAAATAGAATACACGACTTATGATGTAATATCATGGCATATACTATCAAATTAATTATCACATGGTATACAATGTTTTTTTTGTTTTTTTATAGCATGTAATGCTTTAATTCACGTAGATTAATTACTGTACTACGACTTATACATGATATGTAGATCAAAAAATTACATATAAATTAATTAAAAATTAATATATATATATAAAACCCATCACATGGAATGTACCATCAAATTAATTTCCACACACAAGTACACATTGAAAAGGTTTTCACAGTATAATAGATTAATTTTAATTATTTTTATTTTGGTAAAAGTACACAACATGTACATTTAAGATACACGGCATGTATTATTCTCACTGTCTATCCATGACACATGCCTAGGGACATGGCATGTAACTGTTCCATGGGAAATTTTAGAGTAGACAACATGTACAAGGGATAAACGGAGTGTCGTATCTGAGTTACATATTCACCAGTTTTGTATGATGTGTAAGAAGATATATGGCTTGTCTGTGACTAAAGGACTACACACCATCTAAAAAAGTTACACAATGTATAATCTAGCTGAATGTGTGATAGGATGGACCTGTCAACACATGATGTATAATTAAATTAACCACAATTAATAAATGAACATGACCAGAATTAAATATAAATTAATTATTAGCACATTAAACACTAGTACACTGTGTGTACCTCTGGGTTACATGGTGTGTATTCTTGTGTTATTCAATTAGATTTCTTGGAACCTCTTGATGGGATCTTCAAATTTATTTCATTTATAAAATAAATCCATTTGATTAGCTTTATGATAAATGATTAGGAATAAAATAGATCTCCCAAATCAAATTAAAGTATGATGAAATTTATACCCAATAATATATTCATAAATCAATTAATGATCTTAAAATAATTATGAGACCCAATCTAATACCAATTGATAGTTTTAGGCATATCTGAAGCATTTTATGGGTTGTGAATAGCTTTTATTTTTGTCTCGATCGATGATTAATATAATATTTACATGATAATAAACACTATAAAAATGGCATTGAATAAAAGAATATAGAAAATGGATAAACACCAGAACCGAAGTGCCGAATCGTCCCATATTATTTATAATTAATTTAAGAAATTAAATATTTATCTTTTGAGAAAATATTTTTTCATTTACGGATCTAAAAATGGGTCTACATAATATAATAATTATGTTGTAGTAATCATAAATAGACCTCGTTTATCTATGATCCATGCATGTTCCACAAATCTTTAAACATTTCCATGGGAATCTCCAGATGCTAGCACAATAGATCCTATAACTTGTGTCATTATCTTTTGATTTCCCCAATAATTTCTTCTGAAGTATTCTCCTTGGTCTCTCTAGGCTCAAGAGTGGAAGGTTGAGGAAGATCACTCTCTTGATTTGAGAGCATTCTTGGAGAAGGGAGATCTATAGGGAATCGTGAGGATTCTCCAGATTTCATTATACACAATAAATGAAATGATTTGGATCTCTTTTAAAATTATATAATTGGGTTTATATATCTCTTGGGTTAGAGATCAATAATTTCACAATTTCCCTTTATTATTTATTTAACCCCAATGGAACCCCATATCTCTTATAATAATATTACTATTTCTTGAAATGTGCATAACTTGAAAATTAAATTAAACATTATTTAATAAAATAAAATTCAATATTTATATTATTTGTCACCAAACCTATGTAATCAATATTCTATTCTTCCATAACATTTATCTATCCTTGAAAAATAACTATTTATTTAATAAATAAATATAACTACATTATTCTCTAATAAATAAATAAATATTGTATTTATTAAATAGAAAAAAATATTTATTATATATTACACTAAAATAATATTCTGTTGAATAACTGGTGATGAAATTTATGTGATAAAGAAAACATGAATAATTATTACACCACAAATGAGAATAATATTTATTCAACTTGTTAAATAATAAATAGTAATATATTATTTTACTGAGATTCTGGATACACATAGTGTGTGGCCCTCTAGGCCTATTTCTTAATGGAATTAGGTGAAATGATCTAAAGTCCAAGGTTAACATATAGAAACATTCCATGTCACCCACAGAGAAAGAAGTTAGTGTTGTAATGAAATAATACCTCATAAGAACTCTTACTGTGTAATATAATCCCTTTATCACAATATCTCCAATCAAGAATGTTATATGATAGTGCCATAATCCTATGTGCTCGATGTCTCTTTCATTGATGTTTTGGAAATAGAACTTGCCTATAGAACACCATGGATATGGATTTATTTAGGCTATATCATTTCCATCAAATGGTCGGAAAAATAAACTTTTTTAACAAAATAGAATGGAAAATCCTTTATTTCATTATTTATTAATGAAATATTACTCGTGACACACCCAACATATCCTACATTGCAAGGAACATATGTTCTCATGGTTTTCATCAATACATCAAAGTATGTTACTTATAATACTCATTAATAATATTAAATTCTAAGGACTAATAAAAACATCTGCAGATAAGAACATCCAACAAAACATATAAATTTGTATTTTCTAATTGCGGGTATTGTTCTCATAATATCTTATATTTTATATTAACAATGGAATACACCAAGAGATAGTGCCTCAATGTCCTATGAGTCTCCACCCCTGATAGTCTGTATCATTTATATCCCACAAATGATTTTATATGGATGTTGAATATATATTTAAGAATACAGTCATGGTACTTCTGGTTTCTCATCATAATGGGGAACTGCTATGACCTTTCAGTGAGATAGATACTCTTAGGACATTATCACATACTATGTTACATAGAAGAAAAATTATGATGTGATAATGAGTTCACAAATATTCAAAACAATGAATAATAGTTATCATAAAGTACATAAGAGTCGGTTCTAGGGAACCAAATCCACATCTAAAACATGGGAGAAAAATAGTATACATCGGTCATCAAAGGTTTTTGTCTAATTTTACTCTTATCAAAGATAAAAAAATAAATTCAACAGATCATGATAATTTGATATTTCTCCAAAAACTCTTTCCACTGATTGGTATTTTGAGAGGGTGAAAAACATTGTTTTGACATTTGAATATACAAAAACAATATGATAATGATCGATTTATTTGGAATAAATAGTAAATATTTTTTGGGATACCATATTGAAGATATCATGAGGTGAAACATAATATTGATTCCATGCACATGGAGAAGAATATTTGTTATAGATTAATTGAAAAAAAATTAGATATTAAAGGAAAGAAAAAGGATGGTTTAAATTTACGATTGGACTTATTCTCAATTAAAATATGTTTGGATTTATCTACCACTCCTGATGAAAGGATAAAATTACTCCCACGGGCTTGACATACATTATTCGAGAGGTAGAAAATTAGTTGTTGTTAGTGTATTCATGATATCAAAGTGACTTGGTGTTATTATTTAAATGTAAAAAAATTTATGTCATTAGAGGATTTGAAGTTGATAGGTATGAAATCTCATGACTGTAACGTCGTGATGCAACAAATCCTACTAGTTTAATTGTGTGTAATATTTCTCATCCATGTCTGAATGACTATCATCAAGTTGTTTTATTTTTCAATTCAATTCATAATAAGATGATTGATATGAATGCTTTGAATTTTTTGAAAATGAAGAAGTTTTTAAATTCAAAATGTATTTTACTTCATCTTTTTTGATATCAAGGCACATTTAATGGTTGATTTTGAGTGAGAAATAAAAAATTACAGGTTGACATATCTAAGTTGGATCTATCCTTTTGAATAAAATATAGAAATATTAAAGGGGTATGTTAAGAATCTATATTGACCTGAATCTTATATTGATGAGAAGAATATTTATTAGGAGAATATAGAGTTTTATAAAATATTGTTATCTAAAATGAAGCACATCAATTTTCCTACATCTCACTATGAATGATTCAATCATGAGGGAAAAATAGATTTTGGTATTGAAAGTAAATTCATTGATAGGAGAAAAAATAAATATGGAACATTTATACATCTTGAATAAAATAGATAATTCCCATCCATATATGAAATTTCATATTAATATGTTAAAAAATTGTTATCCAAATAATATAGATATGTGGATTTTGAATGAGCATAAAAAACTTTTATATCATGGTTTAAAGAGACCATGGTTGGTAAATCAGATGAATTGGAAACATTGTGATGGTTAGTGAGAAGTAAAAGTTTAAATTTTATAACTTGTTTTGAGTATGAAATTAATGAATATATAATAGATACAAAAGATTAGGACAATAGAAGTTCAGTTCAAAATAGTAGTGCATTGGATTTTACAGAAGAAAATTATTTTTCGAGTTCCAAATACTAAAACTCAATCCGCACATCAAGTGCATATTATGGAGTGATTTAAGAAATATGGGAGTTTGATTATATTAAATTTCAGGTTCAAGTGTTTAAATTCAAATGGTTTATCAGTAACAATAGTTTCAGATAATATGATTTTATAATGACACTAGTTAATCTAAATATATTTGAATACATAGCTAATCCTTTTATCATGGAAACACATGAATTTTTTTTTTGATGTTCTTGATCAATACAATATTTAGTGGTCTATTATTTTACAAGGAAAAAATAGTATATTGGTTATGAAAAAATTTATAAATATGATAAATTTTGTGAGATACATACATCCAAGGAATTATTAATGGATAATATTGATGATCACATCTTAAACATGTTTTGTTCCATATTAAATAATCACGATGAAGGAATTTGGGGGAAAAAATCCTTTATTGCATTCCTGATACTAAATATAACATATTATTATTTTTGGTTCACTTTTTAAAATTTCATTAAAGATTATATATATTAGATTTATTTTCATTATTAAAACACATATTATAACTACATGTGAATTTTTTTGTTTAAATTAGTTTATTTTTGTTTATTTTACCATGTTTACCCTTACATAACTTATCTATTTCTGGATTTCATTGAAAAAATTTTATTTTAAATCTAATATTTTATATTAAAATAAACAATTGAATACAAGGGTTTATTTCTAAGAATATTCATTTTGGTGTAAAAAAAATATTTTTAGGTTAGATATTTTTTACTATTCACGCGCCTTTTTTTGATTTCTTTTCTTTCATATATGTCTTTTCATCTCCCATTAATGTTGTTAGAATATTAGTTAAAGATTATAAAAAAACATGAATAAAAATTTTATTAATTTTTGTTAGATCACATTTCATATATTCAAAGTATATTATTTTTAGCATAAAAAATGGTGCTATACATTGGAGGGTTTTTACTATTCACACAACATTTTTGGATTTTTTTTCATTTATTTATGTCATTTTATCTCTAATTAATGTTTTTAGAATTTTAATAGATAATAAAAAATATGAATACAAATTTGTTTAGTTTATTTTAATTTTTTTTGATAATTTTTCATTCTTCTTACATTTGTATATAATATTTGGATTTTTATATTTTTATACAAATTTATTGTTACCTTGATTTATAGGATAATGATATTTTAAACATCTAACCCACCACATTCTTCTAGAGATAATCATACACATACATTTGGGGAGGAACATACACATGATCCTATTGATGCGCATCCCCATCTTTCTGTACATGAGGAATTTACTTCTATGGAGAAAAAATAGAGTTCGAGGGTTGGAAAATGTGGTAACACATGATTACTAAAATTATCAATTGCGCGTAGTGATGACCGGAGGATATAAGTAGACATTTATGATAATGATATTCCCAGAGGTTGAAATTCAAAGTAATTCAATACTTTTATTTCATTGTAGGATGAATGAAAATTTATTGTTTGGATTGATGATTGGATAAGTGTTGAAAAAATGATAATATCTCAATCATGGGAGACTATTTTGGTAATCTAGTTTGTTATTATTTAACTTTTCATGGAATGTTTTTTATAATATATATTTTCCCCCTTCTTATTAGATGTCATATGATATAACCAATACTGGATAATTCCTATGGAAATGTATATAATTAGTTTATAGGAGACAAAAGTATTTTAAATCAAACCTCACATCATATTTAATTTTTGTATATAGAAAAAATCATAATATTTATGATATATATCCATTTATATATGAATATAGATGGAAGATTTTTTTTAAACTATATGATGAGAAGCATTTTTAGTAAGTGAATTGTTAATTTTTATATATTTTTTATATTAATGATCATATTAATAATTTTATTATTCTTAATTTATAGAAAATGATGAGATATCATCAATAGATCCAATTGAGAAACATATACCTTCATAATTTATCTATAGGATGGTATAAATTTTTGGAAGAACAAATGATAGCTAAAAATTTAAAAAACTAAGAGTAAAGTATTCAGGCTCTACAAAAGTTTACCTCCCCCCACTTGATATAAAAAATAGTAGAGTGATCATAATAGAAAAAAGGACAATATCTTACCAAAAAATCGAAGGTTATAGTTGAAGGGATTTTTAGATATTTACTTTATTTAATTACTTAAGTTAAATCAATTATTTATATATTGTTATTCACTATGTATTATATCAAATATTATATATAGGAATCTCTTTAGGAGTAGAGCACATGGAGGGTCTTCATAACTAATTGTAGGAAGGATATTTTAGCTAAAACATTTGGAAAGCCCAAACACCCAGGTCGTGTACGAGGATACCCAAAAGGTGTATCCATAAAAAAAGTGTTTAAAAATTATGAAGCTTCTTAAATGGAGTATTTTTATAAAAAATATAATTTTTAAAAGCTATATTTCAGGATATTAGTGAGAAGATGGAGGATGGAATCAGAGCTTCAATACAGTCGATGTTTGTAGACATGAAAAGGCAATTTCACGTTGTTAATCCCATTATACACTTTTTCCTATAGATCTAACTTATCCGCCTCTACTTGAAGATACCACTCATCCTACTTATCCTACTATAAATCCACACATATACCCACTCAACCTACTTATCCTACTCCTACACCACCTCCTCCATAACTTCCCATTTACTGAGAGTTATATGTTGACAACACCCAACATCATATTGTTACACATGGGTTGATATATTATATTTTAAATATCATTCATCATCAAAAGACAGTGATAGAGAATCATAGGTCCAATATATAAGAAATTATATATAGATCATCAAGAATACCATTTCTTATAGAAGAGGTCTATACAGTTGGAAAAAGTATCAACCATTTTTTATTTTCTCCATTAAGACTTGTTCAAAAAATTACCATAGAGGTATGTGTATATTATATCATTTATTTCATTTTACTGTTAATTTTTTTAAATTTTAATGTTTATATTTTTAGCTATTTTTTAACAATACATTTAATCCAATGAAATACTATATAGGAAACAATAAATACAATGTTTTATGACTACATATATAACTTATAAGAGTCTTGATAGATTGTTAAAAATATACCATTGAGATTGAAAATGGAGATGATTTCTGTATCAACACAATGAAATTTTTTTTCATCTAAGTCGATTAACATAAATCTTTCCATTATTTTAATTTATTGAAAATTTATATTTATGTTTGTTTTTTAATAGGTATCTTTATACATTTTGTACACATCATGAAAATATAGTAGTATATGGATTTATGGACTGACACTTTATTTCACCTATAGCAAGGATAATGAATGATGTAGAAAGAAATATTTTTATTGCTAAAAGAAATCAAAATATTGCAATTATTCTATGTTGGATGCTTCTTTGTCTTCAAGAGTATGAAAAAGATATCTCATAAAGTGTTATATATATATTAACATAATAAATTATCATAATAAATTTACTTGTATATCAATGGTCATTGGATGTTGGGTGTTTTTTTCCAAGGTTGAAGTCACTTTACTAGAAATTCTCTATCTATAGTGAAGTGCGATAAAATTTTAAGACAACTTTGAACACATAAGTTTGAATATAAAACACTTTATGATATTATAAATACATTTAAATTTATTTTATTCAAATTATTTTAAAATACAGAAAGTGATTTTGTTAGATATATAACAAAAAATAAGAGTGCCAAGATCAAATATGTAAAAGAAAAGGTGACTTTTCATTTAAAATTACTAAATTTTTGATGTAGTACTTAAAAATGTTATTTCCAATTAAAAAATTACTTTAAATATAAATGTACTAAATAATTATTAATGGGATTCGGATACTATGTTTTAAGATTTATGTACGAAATACTTTCAACAGGTGCAGTTATGATGTTCTAGAAGGTTAGATTTCTTTGTGAACTTTTCATTTAATTTTTCATTCAGTTTATTCTGAATAAATGATAAATGATTCCTTGTAAATTTTTATATTTTTTTGACCCTCGGCCTTATACTGGACAAGATCTGATACACATAGAAATTTAATGGGAGAATCATTTCACTGGTTTGATCAGATTTTAGTTTATTTGATATATACATTATAAACTAAAAAAATCAATATGTAAATTTTTATGTTACTGTTATGTTTCTGATGTTGACAAAAAATTAATTTTATTATTTCCAAACACTTTAAGAAAAATTGAGAATCAAAAAACCCTTAAACCATACAAAATCACACCTTACAACATTCAAAAAACAAGCACATGAAATTCAAACCACAATCCAAACAAACCAGCACGAAATTACATATCATAATACCCATACTCCTCTCTACATCCCACACAATATTCCTATTCCGTGGTAGATGATTCCCATTCATAATCTGATTTATTCCGCCTCAAAATATTATCACTTTGTTCCTCGTTTCTCAACTGATCCAGTGAAGGCTACATTGAGCAAGGTTTCTTGGATAGGTTGTCCTTTTTGATGGTAAGAATCACCCCCTCTATCCCACTTAAAGGATGATCTCGTACTCGCTGGTCGTAGAAGGTAAGAGTATTCCCTTATTGTTCTTCTTCTAGGTGTTGCAGACTAAGTTCCATTACACTTATTCATCATTTTATTCCCATTCTGTACAATGTCACAATAAGGGCGATTGATCGAACCACTAACATTTTATTTATCACCCCCAGAGAGATCCCTCCCTTTACCAAGGATGTTCTTCGACACATTATCCTTACATCCCTTGGTATTCCCCCTACTCTGTTCTGGTGTGGGAAGAATATTATAATGTTAAAACCCATAATATTTTAATAATTTTATATTTGGTGACTTATAAAATCATATTTTAAGAAACTTTATCCCGGATCTTGATGTGGTACATAATAGTAAAGACCTTATCACAATGTATTGTGATAATACTGTAGTGGTGTCTCTTCAAAGAGAGACAAGTTTACACAAAGGGACAATGAATATTATTTGTAATTATCTTCTCTTGAGGGATATTTCTAACAAGGGTCAATTTTCCAACAATAATAGTTTCCATGGAAGAAAACATGGAGGACCCCTTGACTAAAGTCTGTTCTCAACAGAAGCATGATTGTCATGTGGGAGCTAGTGGACTAAAAATTGTAAGCAGTTGGCTCTACTGCAAGTGGGGGTATTTTAGAGTTGGTTCCCTAGAAAAAACTTCTATTTAATTTATTATAACCTATATTTACTGTTTTGAATATTAATAAACTTATTAACACATCATGATTTTTCTTTAATATGACATAATATGTGGTAATGTCTTAAGATTGGATGCCACAATGAAAATTTATAGAAATTACCTTCTATGATGAGAACCTTGATGTTCCAAAACCCTAATCCAACCAGTGATCCTAAAAAGGATTTCCATTAGCATTCATGTCTCTTTCAAACTTTTCCACTTGGTGTTTTGATACCAGGTCAATCTATTATCAATGATTTGGTATGTTTGATCAAATCTCTCCCATTATTTCTTGATCTCTTGGTTTGGTAGCAGATCTATTATTATATAAAAATATATTATTATAAATAGAATAAATATATTTATTATTTAAATATATTTATTGTAATTTTATAATTACTTAAATATATATACACATATAATTATTTTTATAATTATAAATAAATATATTTAAAAATTATTTATATATAATTATAAATATATTTATATAATTTTATATATTTATACAATTATATATATATATATATATATATTTATTAACATTTAAATATATATAATTATAAATTTAATAAATATATTAATTATTTAAACATATTTACGATAATTTTATAATTATTTAAATATATATATATACACTGTGTGTGTGCTTTTGCCTTCCGAGTCAAGCGAGATGTGGAAAGGGTTGAACCCATTTATTTCTCTACAAATTAGGTTGATTAGAGGATATATGAAGATCTATAAAACCATCTAGCATCATGAATTTCTATGAATGATAGGTTTTTCTATGGACCTCAAAATGATTCTATTCTTGTGCACAATCAGATTTTGAGGAATAGTTCCCCAGCATTCATTAAAGAGAACCCAAAGTTCTTTGAAGACAATATTGAGGAATGTAAAAATTCCATTATTGTGCAGATCACCCTTTCATGGGGAACTACTCTTGGAACATAAAATATTTGAGGAATAAGCTTCTATAGTTTTGGTGTTTCAATGGATGGTGAATTGTGTCTATCTATATGGGTTATTTCCCCATAACTTTACCTTTGCATGAGCATAAATTAAAGGCTCGGTTCTTTGGATTTGTATATATCAATCCAGAGGTCCTGAGATTCCAAGATCAGGACCCCTAATTTAATTCATCAA
Organism: Viscum album; assembly: GCA_963277665.1. Classification (NCBI taxonomy): domain Eukaryota; kingdom Viridiplantae; phylum Streptophyta; class Magnoliopsida; order Santalales; family Viscaceae; genus Viscum; species Viscum album. Next base: position 1,063,065,834 of record OY728133.1, read on the forward strand.
GATCCAATACCACTATGTATTATTCCTAGATTCATATTAAAGGATTGAGTTTGTTTTTATGGAACCCAAAAATCCTTTAGGATATCATATTAGTTGTGGGTTCTACCATTAATCTTGATAAAGGATCTCAGTTGTCTATATACAGAAATTATGCTTGAGTTCTGGTTAAATTTGATCTCAGTTCCACTCTGGTTGAATCAATATTTGTGGTTTCTAGAGAGTTTAAGTTGGAGTTGGAAATATAGTATGAATATGTGTCCAAATTTTGTTTTAATTTTATGTCAATTGGATATGTTACAGATAATTACTAGAGGGGATTGAGGCTCTCTAATTTTAGTAAATATTACCATCTAGTTGAAGATGGTATGTTCAATATTCTCACCTATGTTGGATACAATTCTGCAGTTAATGCTCCAACTATGGGAAAGGAAGATAGACTATAAATAAATGGTGAATCTGATATTGGAGCTCATACATGTTCATATATTGATGTGGTTGATACTCCTTCTAGACATAGGGACCATGCTACCTCTTTGAATGTTGTGGTCGATAATACACTATCCATGACATGAAGGGGTGTGCCAGCTGTAATAAAATTTCAGAACATTGCCATGATGAAAAATCTGGTCTTGGCTAGTGACCCTACTACTCCATAAATGGAGTAGTAAACTGATGGAGTGTATCCACATGTACATGAGCCCTCATGTATTGTAATAGGTTTAAGTATTAGGAATACACCAACTACTTCCTCATATAGTGGAACATCATCTGCGGCAATGGATAAGTCTCTGACCAAAGGTAAGAATTTTTTTTTGCAGAAAGAGGGCATCCAACTAGTTGATCCCTGGAAATAAAATGCATTTGAGTCTCTATTGGCTAAAACTATAGGTATAAGTTCTCCCTCCTACATGTTGAGAATAAAATTAATAATTTATTAAGCAGGAGTGTTGATGGTTTTGAAAATGTGGAGTGGCCTTATCCAACCCATTTTATTGGACTAATGAAAAATGCATATGACTCTCTTGGAAAGGCCAAAAATGAAGAATGTGATATTTCACATTCAAAAAGCTCTAGTATCAAACATCCAAAGAACTGGAAAGGTGAAAGGCCCATTTAGGTCCTTAGAAAGGAAGAAGTAGAATGGTTTTCCCCCCAACTTGAAGTCATTTATTCTATGTTGGTGATGGATGTTTTAAGTTTCAATGGCGATTTAATAGTGCAGAAGTAGTTATCAATCAACTTTAAAGATGGATTCTAATCTAATCTAGATATTGAATTTCAGGATCTATCTAGGAAATTCAATATTTTCTATACTCTGGAGGACTCCTTCTAACCGTCATTAGATTAAGAATATGAGGCCCCACAAAGGGTGAAGACATGGGGGTGAGGTTGACATCCAATGTGTAGAATAAGATTTCCTAGGAATTTGGGATCTAAAGTTACTTGCAGGGATTAACCTACAATATTTGGCTTATTTTCTTCTAATGTGGGCATTTTATTCCTTTCTTGACCTGCTTTCTTCCTTGTACATTTTATTTTTATTAATAATTTTTAGGTTATGGGTTTGGTTTTCAAATCCATGACTAAGGCGTCTTGGTAATATATAAATATATATAACAATAAATATATTAAATATATTAACTATTTAAATCTATGGATTATAATTTTATAATTACTTAAATTTATATATATATATAATTATAAATATATATATTTATAAATATTTGTATATAATTATAAATAAATAAATAAATATATAAGTATATCTAATTATAAATATAATAAATATATTTATTATTTAAATATATTTATTATAATTTTATAGTTATTTAAATATATATATATTTATAATTCTAATTATAAATAAATATATTTAAAAATATTTGTATATAATTATAAATATATTTAAATAAATATTTATATTTATGTAATTATATAAATTTATATAATTATATATATGAATATAATTATATCTTCTAATCTAGTTGCATATATTTATATAATTAAATAAATATATATATATATATTAATATATAAATATATTTATTATTTAAATATATTTCATATAATTTTATAAATATTAAAATGTTTATTTATTTATTTATAATGATAATTATAAATAAATATATTTAAAATATTGTATATATTTGTAAATATATTTATATATTTATATATATTTATATAATTATATATATATTTATTAATATTTTAACATATATAATTATAAATATGATGAATATATTTAATAATTAAAAATATTTATTATAATATTATAAATAATTTATTTAAAAAATTATATATATTTATAATTTTATAATTAACTATTTATGTACATGACACACATAAACATGTACACATCTTATATATGTGTGTACAACCCATGTACAAGAGCACATATATATACATTAACACATATACATCTGTAAACATACAACATCTATATGTACACATACACAAAACACACACACACACACAACAGAATACATACACATATATACACATAGACATTGATATAAATATATAAGTTCAAATTTCACATATTAAAAATACAACAATTATATTTATATAATTTTTTGAATTATTAATATATATATTTATATATAATATTTATATTAATTGTATACATGCATTTTTTAATTAATTTATACAATTTAAAATTGATTTTTTAATATAAAATGATAATTATATATGTATTATTAATATTTTTTATTAAATGTTTTTATTTGTGCTAAAAAATCATTGATAGAGGTGCATTTATCAGTGTTAAAAAAAGAACTAATAAAGGGTAGCCTTTATCATCTCTTTTTTTATCATTGATAAAAGTTACCTTTATTAGTGATTTTAGCTATCACTGATAAAATTTACCCTTTTATCATCAATTTATGTTTATCACTGATAAAATCAAGCACTGGATAAAGCGTGATTTGTGGTAGTGAAAGTTAAAACATAACAACATTTCCCTCATCAACATTAAAAATATTATTAATATAGTTAATAATATGATTAAGTGTATTTAGAGATATTTAGTGACTATGAGAGCTTCTTACTCTAACTCATGATGGAGGTTAGTGTTCAAGGTCCATGGAAGCTTTCTATCCTCAAGCCATGGGTGATTATTTTCTCATTAATGGTTGCATTGATTCCCAAAAGTATGTGGATATTGATATTAATGATCAAAAAGCTATTGGTGGCAGGATTGTTGTAATGACCTCACTCCATGATAGTGTGAGGAGTTATTCCTTCTCATTCTTTAAGGGTGTTTCTTCTGGTGGTATTCATTAAAAATGAATTTTTTCTCATATAAAGGAAGGTTCGATTATTATCTCAGCATGAATGTAAATCAGTGAGCACTCGATCATTTCTTGTATTATTTTTCCATGAGGATTGAAACCGTGGAGAATCTGGGAACTTGTGGATTGACATTATGATATTTGCGGATTCACCAATTGGAAATATGTTTCTTTGGGAAATGGATTCTTCCAAACCCTCTTCTATTCTGAAAACATAAAGATGAGGGCATGGTGTCTTAGCTCTATCTCAATCAAGCCAGACCTACTACACATCTAGGAATGGCACAAAAAATTCAATCTTTTGGATTTATGAAACTCTTTAGTTCAATTGTGGGATATGGTTTATGGATTAAATTTGATTATCTAGTATACTATATTTCTCTATAATATTTATATGTCTATTGGGTTTCTGATAAAAATGGAATGGGAAATTGAAATGGAAAAATTTGGACACTATGCTCTATTCTTTGTTGAAGTTGACTTGTCTTCTACCTTAGTTGATAGTTTTGTTCTTTCTATTGATGATGATGATTTTGATCTCAAAATTGAGTACGAAAAATTACCTTGATTATGTTATGAATGCAAGATCATTGGTCATAAATTAATAAATTGAAATAGGTCTTCTATTTATGAATTTTTTTTCTAGGGTACATGATGAAAAATCATTCTTTAAAAATATGAAAATTCTTAAATCCATTAATTAAGGTGGAATAGAAAATTGTGGATAGGTACATCCCACAGAGGGTTGTCTAGAAGGTTGTGTTCCCGGTCTAAATTACACTGCTCAAGGTGGTTTGTAAAATGTTGTACAAATATTGCACATTGAGGGGTGTTTGGAAGCTGGTTTTGATCCAGGTCTTTCTCAAGACTTACACTTATTTGGAAAGAATACTATTTTTGGTTCTATCAATACTCTAAATGGAGGAAAGATTCTATATTTTAAGAGTTCCCCTCTTTAGTGGTAATTCTCAGATGTTGTTATTGATTGAAGGTTGCATGGATGGCATGTTGCTACTGGATAGTGGACAATGAAGTTGAATGAACTTAACGCCACCAAGTCATTTGAGGGATAATGGAAGGGGGGATGATGAGGCTAATCTATCTGAAGAAGAAGTGGCATAATAGATCTCTAACTGAACAATACTTCAAGAATATTTTATATCTTAAGGACCTAGGAAAAGGTAATAAAATATTATATGTGGACACACCATTGCATGATAAGTCTTAAATTTTAATGAAAAAATAAAAATTCATTGAAATCCCATTAGATAAATGTATTCCCCAAGTTTTTTTATATATAATGGGATAGGATTGGATAGTCCTGAAGTCAATTGATACTCAGAATTGGAAGGTCCTCCACCCAATTATTGGAAATATATTCCTAATTTTGATCACCTCATAAGCAGCAGTACAACTGATTCTTCCATCAACAGTATAAAGGACCATAGGGATAGTGACCTAGAAGGAAAGAAAAATCCTTCACCCAAGGTAATATTAGTGGAAGTAGAGGTATTTCAAATGGTTCCTTTCAGGAAGTCCAAACCTTATTTTTCTGATCCTAGACATGCCTCTCCTACTAACATTGAAAGTTTCATGGATTTGTCCCTCTATTATGCTACATCTCTATATGTATCCTTTATCATGTATCCACACATGTAGGAAGGTTGATGTTGTACTGCCTATTGATTCAAGTGCCACTGCATCCAATAATGTGTATGGATTAATAAACACAAGAATTATGTAAGTGCCAAATTATAACCTATTAAGAGTTCTTTATATGGTCAATGAAGGTAAAGATTAATCTTAGGAATAAGTGGTCCATTGTTGATCCCTTGAAGTATATATGAGGGAATTTTATAATAATGATGTACTTGAAGGAATATTTCAGGAAAATATGGTTCATCCCCCTACATAGAAATATATTGAAGATACCTTGATTTATGACCCTTTAAAAAGGGTGGAGGTTCATACAGAAGCTAAGGGATCAGATTTGAAGGATAATAGAACTGAAGACCTCTTACAATAAGTGAAGACTTGGAGGATAGGTTGGATTCATCGAGGTCAAGGACATGGGAGATGACATTTATCTAGAATTATTTGCATGATGAATAATATCGAATTAGGACATATATTAGAAAACATTTAGGCCTTTGATTACCCTTTTCACAAGGTAAAATTTTATTTTCCTGAACTCGTCTCTCTCTTTCTATATTTTCATTGTTGTTTAATAAAAGGGATTGAGCCTACCTTTTCAAAAAAAATATGATTAAGTGGCCAATTTCGTGGTTTAGAAGTACTCAAATCCACGATTGTACTAATTTGACTCTCATATCTAGTGTGTTGGTTTAGGGTGGTGTGGTTAAAGGGGAAGACTATTTAATAATGAGACATTATAAAATTGACTATATTCAAGTATATTAAGTTCTTCAATCACTATATAAGTACCTGATTCACTCATTATGTGAATATGTAAATTTCATGTAATTTTATGGATTAAGGGGTGCGAAAATGAACATTAAATACATTATAATAATATTAAATCACTTATATATACATATAAGTGTCTTGAACCACTCATGAAATGTATTGAAATGATGTTGTTAGATCTGAAGGTCGGTGGCATGGGACCTTCCGGTTTCAACTCGGTGATATACATCCTAAATTGTAAAAAATTATTAGATAAGGAGAAAATTAAATATAAAATTCAAAACATAATAGGTCACCCATATAACTTACTATATTATTGGAATAACTAATAGATTTTTTAACAAAACATATTAATGACCTTCAACCCACTCATCATTGTCTCTGTTAAACATTTTCTCTTATAGAAATAGACTTTCATCAATCAAAGAGGGGTTATTAAATTTCATTTCAATATCATTACGACATGCATCACATTAATTTACTCATTCACACATAAAATAACCCATGGTAGTTGAAACTTCTAGATGAGATCTATTATGAACATATTGTTTCAATATATTCAAATATGTTTATAATGGATGCATCTGCCGAAATCTCATGGGATTTCTTGTAATGAGTTCATCAGTTGAAGATATGGTCAAGTGGATATTGACATCAGAAAATTACATATGAAATGGTTTCTCTAAATGACATAGAACAAGCACAATCTTGTCCGATTGATTTTCCGAATCACTAATGTGATAATTTCTTGAATAGAGATATAAAAAAAATTAAAACTTCAATCAGCAGTTCAACGACATGGGTAGGAAAACAAACATGAATTATAATAAGAGTTAGCTATTTAATTATAATATGATTATAATTCCTTTTTACCCCCTATAAATTTAATCTCTACCCATTGAAAAACTTGGAAATATTAAAACAATAAACACCAAGAACCCTGACTATCATTAAAATTCATAGAAATAACTCTATGTTTTTACTCACTGTGTACTAAGAAATAAAAATACATGCCTTATTACACTCACCCAACTATATATGTAATGGATTTTTCTATAATATTTATTATAAATAATGTCATGTGTTGGAAATTTCTATTTATTTATCCTTGATTCCCAAAATGGTACATAGTATATTATTACAAACATTTTTCACAATGTGCATCACATCCAAATAGTTCTTTAAAATGTTATTGTTCTAATATGGAAATTCAAAAAAAACTTCATTATAGAAATAAATATCGATGATTTTATGGAGACCCTTATCATTCAAAAATGGATCATCCATTGTTGAAAAAGAAACATCCTTAACATTTATTCTCTTCCCAACATCTTCCGCATCAATCCTATTCTAATTTTTAGAGTAAACACAAAACTCATCTATGTTGTTTGATCAACACTCTAGGGATAAATCCATGGATGAATCACTAACAACAAGATTTTTTCACCTTCAATTTGTGAAAATTTTAATCATTTTAAGTGGAACAATATCTTAGCATCGGTATTATCTTCTTTCTATACAATCTATGAAATTTTATCATTGTTATCCATCATCAAAGGCTATCTAGAAGCTTGAGTGCGACTGTGGTGTTAAAACCCCTACTATTTTAATAATCCATGTTGTGTGTAAAGGCCTATCACATTAGTCTATGATAATGATAATAAGTAAACACTTGATACATTAATAATCCATGTTGTGTGTGGTTACTAATCACATCAAATTATAAGGTTAAACCACTTCTATTTTAATATTTTTGTGTGTGGTGGCCTATCACATCAAGGTATGTTGATGAAAATAATTATATTAATAATAAAAAATTTCTCTTTGAAAAAGGTGTGGAAGAATATTAAAATGTTTTTTTTTGAAATCAAACCTTGAATTGATTCAAAATACGTAGTACAAAATTCATGAAATAGATTTCATTGTTTCTCACTCATTAAAGGTTTTCTCATTGTAGCCTATAAAGATCATTTTTAGATGTTGGTATAGCCTCATGGTTCCCATAACAACTGTAAAAAACACAAGCTATAGACAAAGTAATATTTGGAAACCACTTGTTGCCAACTAAAAGTAATAATTCTTTTAAAAAAAATTTATAGTATAATCAACATCCCACTTAAAATATAAATAAAACCAAAAATAAATGACTTATATAATTTTTATAATTCCATTTTATTTACAAATTATAAGAACTACTTAAAATTTTATAAAATCATAAGAAATTTAATCTCTATCAAATCATTCTTTGATCTTTAAATGTTATCTCATATTATTAGTATTATTATTCTCATTAGCAAAGGAATATCTGATCGATCACCACATACAACATGGATTATTAAAACAATAGGGTTTTCAACACTACATTCCCACTCAAACTTTTGGATATCCATCCACGATAGAAAACAATGATGGAATCTCTTTGTTTGTGTAGTAAAAAAATAACACCTATGACAAGATCCAAATCCACTTAACCAATGTATAATAATTTTTACCCATGAAATGTGAAATTAAATTAAAATCATAATAAACTCAAGGATTTGTTTATATGAATTTCTATAGAAATTATTTAATAAAAATTATACTTAGTCAAAACAAATTGAATTCTAATGTAGAAAGGTAACATATCTGACACCACCTTTACCCCAACCCCCTATAAAAGGAACTCGACCCCCTTCTCCTTACTCATTTCCCACCCTCTCTCTCTCTATGTACACACTCTCACTCTCTCTATATAATTTTCCATGTGCTTCTTTGTTTTTTCACAAGGATTTTAGTGGCCTAAAAGGAGTGCCAATTTTTGTGGAGAAATATTTAGAGTTATTTTTTATTATTTATTTTTAACATTATTTTTTTATTTAGTTGATTATTTTTTTAGTTAGATTTAAAAATTCTATTTACTTAGTATTTTAGTTAGTTAGATATTGTTTATAAATAATAGTATTATTTTTAAATAAAATATTATTATTTATTTATGTATTTTGAGTAAAGAAATTATAATTTATATTAGTAATGATTTTATTATAATAATAATAATATTATTTTTTATTACTTAGTAGTTTTTAAATACCATTCCCATAATTATAAATTAATATTAACTAGTTGATGAATAAATAATAGTGAAAAATAGTTTACTAATAGTTAACTATTAAAAAATAATGATTAACTAATGTTAATGTAATGATTATATATTTATTATCCAATGAATAACTTAGGATTAAATAATAATTAGGTAATTATTAGCTAATAATTAACCATTTAATACCATATGATTAACTAATGATTAAAGAATGATTAACTAATAATTACTTAATTATTATCTATTAGTTAAATAATAATTAACTATAAAGTAACTATGTGATATCTATTAATTATGTAATGATTAAATATTGATTATTCAATGAATATGGAATAATTAATTTAGTACTACAAAAATCTTAACTAATGATTTTCTAATAATTAACTAATGAATAACATATGGATAACTTGTGATTAATTAATGATTGAGGGATAATTAATATTGAATTAACTATTGCTTAATTAATGATTATCTAATGATTAACTAATTAATGGAATATGATTAAATAATGAGTAATTAATGATTAAATAATAATTACATAATGATTAACTAATAAATATCTAAAAATTAGATATAAAGTACCTACTTGATATCTTTTAATTTAGTAATGATTAACAAGTGATTAAGGAATTCTTGAGGAATAATTAAAGCAGGATTAAAAAATGATTAACAAATGATTAGATGATTAACATATTAATAGTTACCGATTAATGACCAATTAACTAATAATTATTTAAAGATTAAATATTAATTATCTATAAATATGCTATTTGATATCTATTAATTAAGTAATGATTAACAAGTGATTAATGAATGATTAAGGTATAATTAATACAGGATTAAATAATGCTCAACTAATTATTAGTTAATGATTAACATATGATTAACTAATGATTAATGAATGATTAACTGATAATTACTTAATGATTAACTATAAATTTACTATAATGTATGTACATGATATCTATTAATTAAGTAACTATTAAATAGCGATTAAGGAATGATTAAGGCATAATTGATATATCATTAACTAATTATTAACTAATGATAAACTAATTATTTATGAATTATTAACTATTAATTACATAATGATTAAATATTAATTAACTATAAAGTAACTACTTGATATCTATTAATTAAGTAAAGATTAACTAGTGATTAAGGAATGATTAAGTCATAATTAATATAAGATTGACTAATTATTAAATAATGATTATCTAATGATTAAAATATGAATAACTAGTGATTAATGAATGATTGAAGAATGATTAAGTAATAATTAATTAATGATTAACTATTAATTATCTATAAAGTAATAACTTGATGTCAATTAATTAAGTAACGATTAACTAGAGATTAATGAATGATTAAGAGATAATTAATATGGTATTAAATAATGATTAACTAATGATTAGCTAGTGATCACCATATGATTTACTAATGATTAATGAATGATTAACTAATAATTAATTAGTAATTAATTATTAATTTTCTATAAAGTAACTAATTTATATATATTAATTATTTAATGACTAATTAGTGATTAAAGACTGATTAAGTAATAATTAATGTAGGGTTAACTAATGCTTAACTAATGACTATCTAATGATTAACATATGATTAAATAATGATTAATGGATGTTTAAATAATAATTACATAATTATTAACTATTAATTATCTATAAAGTAAGAACTTCACTTCTATTAATTAAGAAATGATTAGCTAGTGATTAAGGAATGATTAAGGCATAATTAATTTTGGATTAACTAATGCTTAACTCATTATTATCTAGTTATTAACATCTGGTTAAAAATGATCAATTAATGATTAAATAATAATTACTTATTGACCAACTAGTAATTATCTATAAAGTAACTAATTGATATATATTAATTAAGAAATGATTAACTAGTGATTAAGGAATGATTAATTCATTAATTAATGTATTATTAACTAATTCCTAACTAATGATTAGATAAGGATTAAAATATTATTAACTAATGATTAATGAAGGATTAAATAATAATTACATAATGATTAAATATTGATTAACTTTGGGTTAACATAAAAATATCATAGGATCAAAGATAGATAATTGGATGAAAAATAGGACTCACTGAACAAATTATTTTTTAGTCCCATGATTTTGACGATTCATACCTTATTGCATGACTGATTTGATACTCTCGATGGAAATATTTAAGGCTATTCACAATCTCTTTATAAACCATTGAACATAACTTTAGGATAATTAAAAAGTATACTGTAAAACACTAGTGTTATCTTTTAGTATATAAGAATATGTTTTATAATTTTGGTATAATAAACATTATGATGTTATCTATGAAATGAAATTATTTTTTGGATATTATAAGTGGATGTGGATCTTACATAGATGCACCTTGGGGAAAAAACCAAAAACATCACATTAATCTAGACTTGATCAGGAACAGGTGCATAAAAAGGGGCCTTACTGTAAACCTTATTTGACAATCTAGGGGGATTTTATTTAGATGATTCATATTATATATATAAAATACTAAACATATCTTTACTAAGATTAAAAATTATACTTCAAAACATTTGTGTCATTTTTTAGGATATAATAGGACTCTTTAAAATGTCGTTATAATAACGATTATGTGGTTATCTAGGAAATGAAATTATTTTTTGGATACTACAAGTGGATATGGCTATGCACATGTACCTATGGGTAAAAATATAAAACACCACATTGAGCTATACTCGATTGGGAACTGGTTCATAAGAAAGATCCTTGCTACACACCTCGTTTGTCACTCCGGGGCATATTCTTTAGATGATTCATATTTTATTTATAAACTACTAAACATACCTTTAAGAAGATTAAAAATTATACTACAAAATATTAGTGTCATCATTTAAGATATAAGATAATGTTATAAAATTTCAATATAATAAGGATTTTATGGTCAAACATCATTTTCAATGTTATTTAGACTATTAGAATCTTGATCAAAAAATCTTTTTCACATAGAGAATAATGTTTTCCTTTTTCTACTAATATGGTAAGGTTATTAAAACTAATCAAGGAGCTTTTTATAGTACACAACCAATAATGTAACATCGTGACTTTGGGTCCACTTAACCTATACCTGAAGCTAGTGGGTCATATGTCCTTAGGCATGCCTCCATGTATGAAAAAGGCTTCCAAATAGTAGTGATGGTCTGAAGATAGCATGATGGGGAAAGTATACCCTTTTATTAGAGTGGAGTAAAGGATATAACAATAAACATGAAACAATGGAAGAATAATATAAAAAGATAGAATAATAAAGCAGTAGAAGAATAGATGACTGAAAAACTAATAATAATATAAACATCCACTGAATTAGTGTCAAATACATTGATACATGACATGCTATTATATGAAAAGGGAATAGGGGGCATGAATATACAAAAAATGAAAAAAGACTAAAAGCTGCTCCTATAGTATCTCTAGTGAATGCTAGACCCTCTACTCATAAGCTCTGTCTATAAAAATACATGTCATCAATATGTAGTAGGGCCCTTTCCCTTATCGATACATGCAGTCAGATATTATTCTCAGGTATCTATGGTAGGCCGAGTAGCATGTGAGATAAAAAACCAAGTAGGCCATCACTAATGGTGCCTACTCATAATTCAATAAGTTCTTGTATGTAAATATTCTGAGTGCGTATAAAATTAATTAAAAATGATGAAAAAACAAATTATTGTCTGCGCAAGTTCAAAAAAGACACATTGAGGCTCTACTAGCTTCGACTCATGGTCGAAATAGATGTCTAAACAGTCACTATACATATATAGTAATAATATATATATATATATATATCAGTTATATATTACATACACCTATATAAACCATGTACGTACAAGAGTAAGTGGCCATACACCTAGAATACTAGTTTCTTGTTGGACTGAGGCATAACATAGACAACCATTACAAGTCTAATGAGCCTATAAGATCATGAAATAGAGTACATGCCCTACATCCAAATAAGAGTGTGAGACGTCACACACGACACTTGGGATGGGGATTGATCCATTATTTCATCACTCATAACAATGTATGCGACACATCAATCCAACCATCCTAATAGTATTAATGGAGTGAGATTTCATGCTCAACACCCAATAAAAGGGAGCATGATACTGTCATTCTCAACTAAACACATACCATCGTACCACAACCTCCATCAAGGAATAATTCATATTTAAAAATATAGGCATGAAGCATTACATTTCATGCATATCATTTATCAATCTCAATATAATCAAAGATTCAAAATTTATTCAATTAAATTTGGTTAAACATGAATAGAAGTGGGCATAACACCCTTATAATTCATTCCATTTAATTTATCTAAGTCATTTTATAAAGGTAAACCATAATGAATTATCAATTCTACATAATTAAACCATTCAATTCCTAATAAAATTTAAATTCAATTTATAAGGCTTAAAGAGCCATTTAGAAGGTTACATAGTCAACATGGAAATTTCCTACGTGGGAAATTCCAATTACAGGTTGAGAAAAACACCTATGAGGTTCCTTGGGTTCCATAAAAATTCACATATCAAGAAAAATGTCATTTAAAGTCTATGATGAAATCTAAATAGGAATTTTGGGCATTTGGATCAATTATCCATTAAGTTAATTTCAAATAGGAACATCTAAGGGGTTTCCAAAAATGAGATAAAAAATATCCAATCCATTAAAAATGGGTCAATAGAAATGTATCAAGGTGAAAAGATAAATTTGATATGAAGGATTCAATTAAAAGGTGTCACTCAGGAAAAGACATATTGTAGTACAATAATAGAGCTATGAGACATCGAAACCCAAATGGGAAATGATATGACCACCTACTTCAATCCCATAGATGACTCCTCTCTCAATATCGACCTCGAATTCAAATTAAGTTGGAAGAAATCTATGAAATGGCACAACACCCTAAAAATAGTTCAAATGATCTTACACCTAAATAAGTAATGGATTCATAGATAATCATATATTGGAAGGGAGAAGATTATAGAATGTACCGAGATAGATGATAGGATTTCAAAGGATTGTGAATTAGGCTTCAGATATGAGAGATGCCTCAAATCCTAGATTGAGGAGATTTTGAGCCCATTAGAGAAGAAAAACATAACTAGTCACTAGAGGAAGAAGGGAGAAAATAGAAAAGTTTTAAAATAAATAAATAGGGAAATTTCATTCATTTCACCTCAAAACAAAAGGGTGCTTGGTTTGACTACACAGTTAGCCAAACTATGCACTAATCGTGTGACATTAACCGCTTTAGAGGAGAACCATGTATGGTTAGGCATACAATTTGTCCAACTAGCTACAAATCATGCAAAAGGGATCTATCTTGAAACCCAACAACACCACACAACCGTGAACCTGGTGTTTCATGGTTGTAGACAAACCACGTAGCCCTAATGTATCCACTATTAGTAATTTCATTGTTTCAGATAAATCATGCATGATGGGTGGCATAAATTTCTCTAATTGTGTGACCCGGTCTTTTGTTCCCATTCGGTGAATTCAGGCTCTAAATGATCTCCAAAAGGATCCAAGACATCCATAATTTGACTAGGTATCATTATAAGATCTATTTAAAGAAGAAAATTTGAAAACAATGACTCATACATTCCTGAAAATATAGGTCATTACATCCTCCCTTCCTTGAATCAACTCATCCCCTATTTTTCCTTCTTAGGGTAAAGAGGTTTTATCAGTAAATAGTTCTAGGCACTGAGATCATATATCATATTCATGTTCCATGATCTAATCATGTACCTGACTTTGCTGCCATAACACCCATAACAAAGGAAAAAAAACTCTCTCATAGTGTCTTCATGCTCCGATCTAAAAAACAAATGAGATGCTTCTCTAAAGAAGAATCCACATCTGGTTCAAACTCCTCTGGTTGGAAAACATGTGATGGGTTTGGACAGTATTAGTGAAGTTGAGATATATGGAAGATGTAATGAGTTGACCAATATATCTAAGGAAGTTCTAATTGGTAAGCCATTGGTCTGATCCATTTGAGAAACTTAAAAGGTCTAACAAAACTTAGTGAGAGGTTACCCTACCTCTTTATACATCTATGGATCAATCTAAGAGAGACTCATAAGAAAACCTTGTCTATGTCCTCGACTTGATAGGTCGTTGATGTTTATTGGAATACAAATTATATCTAGACTAAGCTATTATTATGCGCTTCCAGATGAGCTGGACCTACTCTGTTGTCTCCTACATGAGACAAGGTCCAAGCATAGATACCTCCCATGCCTCTAGCCAACACAAAGGTGAATGGTAAGGCCTATTGTATAAGGATTTATAAGGATCCATCTCGATGGTATCCTGAAAGATGTTATTATAAGAAAACCCAACAACGTAAATTTGTTTCTCCCCAGAACCTCCAAAGTCCAGGAGACAAGCACATAACATGTCCTATTTCACCTGAATTGGAAGATCTGTATGCCCATCTATCTATCGGTGATAGGCCATGATCAGAAGAACCTATGTACCCAAGGCCTTCTTCAACCCTTTCTCGAAATGTGAATTAAAATGAGCGTATTTGTCAAAAATGATAGAACAGGGAGATCCATGAAGACATACAACCTACCTAACATACAAACATCCTAGTTCATCTACTGATAAGGTCTCTCAGATAGGTAAGAAGTGTGAGACATTCATGAAATGATAAATTAAATCCCACATTGTATCATTTACATGAGGTGATCTTAGTATACAAGTAACTAAGTCCAATAAAAAATTGTCCCATTTACACTTGAGAATGGACAATGGATATAAAATACCTTTTGGATGCTGATGATATGACTTCACATACTAACAGGTAGAACACCGTGTTATGAAGCCAACAATCTATCATTTCATACTTGACCAACAATACTAGTGTTGTATATCCTGATACATTTTGGTGACACCAGGGTGAAGTGCCCATGTTGAGGCATGAAATTCCTGAATCAGCTCCACACTGATGTTTGATAGGATCCATACACACTCATAAAATAGTAAGGTATCATCCCTATACACACTCCATCCTAAATATTTATCATCAAATGAATTGATTTATCTTAGAAAAAGGCCCTCAATATTATATGACTACCTCATTCTTAACCATTACAGAAGAGTAGAGGTCATTTATAAGGTTGAGAGGATAGTCTGAACATGATCCACTTGAACCTCAATGTGAATCTTTTAGAATAAGGCTATAAAATTTCATTATCCATAGGATTCCTGAACTACCTATGTTCTAGTATTAAATCTCAAATTTTCAGCTACAACATAGTCTTTACTATAAATTTAGGCAAGATCAAAATCAAATGGCTATAGGTACTCAACCCACATGCACTTTTTGATATTCATATCTTGATTTTTAAATATGTACTTGAGGCTGTTGTGATCTATGAATACCAAAAACTATCTCTAAGTAAATATCATCTATAATAATGTAGACCATGAAATACAACATCTATATCGAGGTCATGCATTAGGTAATTATTCTCATGAGGCTTTAAATTACAAGACTCCTTTGTGATGACTCACTCATCCTACATCAGAATATCTCCTAGACTGATACCTAATGTATCAAAATATATAGTATAGATCCCACCTGGTTCTGGAAGAATCAGTATCGATGATGAAGTTAAACATACCTTCAACTCTTGAAAGTCTTCTTCACAAGATTATATCTATATGAATTTCATATCCTTATTTTTAAATCCCATAAGTAGCACTACAATGAGTGATAAACCCTGGTTAAAGTGTATGTAATATCCGACTATCCCAAAGAATCTCTGAATTTCAAATATGTTCATGTTATTATTATATGAAATTGAATATCTCACTATCTTTAGGTCTATTGAAACTCCTGACTCTGAGATAATATGACCCAGGAAGTGGACTTCATCGATACAAAAGTGGAATTTACTTAGCATATCATGGATCTAGGTCTCTCTAAGTGTGTTTAGAATAATATCAATATAGGTTTCATGTTTGTGTCTAGAGTGAGAATGCACCAATATATCATCAATAAAGACTACAACGAATGAATCCAAATACGGGTGGAAAAAATGATTCATGAGAACCACGAAAACAGTTCGTGCGTTCTTGAGCCCGAAAGGCATAACCAGGAACTTTTATAAACTATACCTGCTATTGAAAGATATTTCAGGTATGTCTGAAGTCATGACATTAATTTTATGATTGAACGATCTCATATCTATCTTGTAAAACACTTTATCTCCTTAGATCTGATCAAAGAGGTTTTTTATTCATCGAAGTAGATACTGATTCTTTATTATGAGTTAGTTAAAACGATGACATTCCAAATAGATACTGAGGGTACCGTCTACATTATTGGAAAAAATAGCCAATGATTCCCAAGGATATGTGCTAGGGAGTATAAATATTTTATCCTCTAGATCCTCCAATAGTCTCTTGAGTTCCAAAATCTCATTAGGTTTTATCCTATAAGGAAGTATGGAGACTAGCGCTGCTCCTAGTATAAGATCTACAGTAAACTATAAATCTCAAACATGAGGTAGACTATATAATTCATCATGAAATAATTCCTAAAAAGTATCCACTACATGAGGAAAACAATGTGTCATAATCCCTAGTCATTCATCAAATGACTAGCGATCTGATTTTTCAGACTACCAAGCCTCTAAATCTTGAGTCCTTATTGTGTCGCACTGATAACCAATTCTCATTTATACATGTTCCTAATGCACTCTGGTGACGTAAACGTCACCCTATGATAATAGTATTCTATATGACCTCAATAGTTAACTAAACAATCCATTATGATGATTATGTCAAATCCCATTAGGTTAAGGATGTCAAGATTCCACATGAAAAGGTAACCACCTATATTAAGGGGATGATCCTTATAATGAAGTTTTCCCTTTGATCAGATACCTAATTGGGTATTAGGCATCATAAATCCATGAAATCGATCGATATCAATGCACAACATTCCCATAACAGTATCATATATAAAATTGTGAGACACATCTATTTCAAATAAAGAAGATAGTAAAGTAGAGGCTACTATAATAATACCTTATATATTAGAAGGTCCAGTGATCTTTTCCTCTAGCCTAAGATTATCTTCATGTAATTTTCCTATACCACAACCCTAAGTGACTACATTATTAACCTGAGAAAAAACCGCTCTACTAGAAATGAGAATTATAAGTCTGATTTCCTTTACCTTGACCACCACCTCATCCTGATTGGCCAGTGGTATTCCATTTACCTTCTTGTAATGATACTACTAGCCCCGATTCTACATGTTATGTGTGCATAGATCCACACTTTATAGGAACTAATGGGAAAGTTCTATAGAAGTGTTAGATATTCATCATCCCATTGCAGCCTCTACACTTCAATGGGTCTTGTAAGCACTGAGGTTTAGTGTGTCACAACTTTTAGCACTGGTGACATATCAAGAAACCACCTACATAAGGAACCAAACTTGTAATAACTAGAACTGTTTTAAATTAAGTTCCCTTTATGGTTTAATTATATGTCTTATTTTGTAATATAGTTATAGAAAACACATGAACTTCCTTGGTTATATATTTATCTTTAAAATACCATTAAGAAAATTACCATTGTTAATATAGTCATTAAATAGTGATCACATGATTAATATAAATATAGAGATTTAACAAATCCAATTGACAAAAAAAGGAAGTGATGGCCTCATACAGTAGTATTGTACCCTATTAAGACAATTAATCAAAGATTCAGAGGGAGATAGGATCATTCATATTTTCCCTTTACCAAGACAAATCTTAGATCCAATAACTTAAGTATGATAAAAATAGTTTACAGGAGAGGTTTAAGCTCATCGAGACCACAACCCAAACCATGTTCACCATATGGCCCCATGAAAGTCTCAACATCAGACATCTTACTATTAGAGAATATGATGGAGTAATAAAGGGATATGTATAAATACCTTAATAATATTAATATGTATTTTTTATATAATAATTAATTTATTTTCATTTTTATTGTTATTTTATAAATGATTTTGATTTTCATTCAATTAAACACAAATTGTATTTTTAGGTAATTTAAAATTAATTTAAGGGGTTTATTTTGATGAATTAATGTATTATAGAAATAAATAATATTTAAAAATATTATTATTAAATAAGGTTTATTAATTTTAAATAGTCATATAATTTTTATGAAGTGAAATTTACTTCTTATAAGGGTTTAAAAAATTTTATTGTAAAAAATCCCAGCATTTTTTCAGTAAAAGTCGAATATTTCTTAAAATTTAAAATACACATATTTAAATAATTATTTAGGTAAAATTAATATTATTTTTTAATACTAATTTTTAAATTATCCATTGGTTATTTGTTTATAATTTTCTAAGATAGTCGAATTTTTTGGTAAAAATTAAATATCATATAAATATACAGTGTGTTTTATGACATAATAATAACCCAAAAATTATTTAATAAATACTATAATGGGTATACTAGAACAAATATATGTTTTCCATTAAAATAATTCAATTTTTTGTTTACTTGATTAATTCTATTAATTCTTTATGAATCATCCTAAACTTTTAATATATTTTAGAGTTTTAAATTCATTTATTTAAAAGTGTGACTCACCTCCATACAAGAAAGAGAATTATTTAAATATGTTTGGCCCTATTTTTAATAAAATAATGAAAACCTCCCCAATTTTTTAAGAAACCATGCGCAAAAACCATGGAAAGGGTTTTTTTGAATATTTTATTATAGAGTCCAAAACCTAAGTTTGTAAAATATTAAAGAATTATCCTCTCATTTCCTAAATAAACCCACCCAAGCTCCCACTTCTCTTCACTAAAAATTATTGTATCACATCCGTAATCTTATCTCCCCTCTCTATAATCTTCCAAAGGTTCCCTAAGCTCTCAATAATCCCCTTTTCAAGATTTTGGAGGTACACATTCAAGTAAGGGTTCTTTCCATTCTCATCTTTATCAAAGTTTATTTATCTTGTTATGACATTTTATTTTAAATTTATAATGATAGGGTATAATTTAGAACCTCCTAAATAAAACCCTTATTATTTATAAATTATGATATACCCCTTTCTCTCCCATTAATCCCTCTCATGTACACCCGTTACCATGCCGATATTTTATAAGCATCCTTTCCCCTTTTTTCAAGCTTATTTATTATCATATGCATTATTTTTATAATTATATATGTGTGGACATATCTTAAAATATCCCTATTACTATCCAATTATTTTTTAATTTATTAGAGAACCATTTTTCTCTCATAAAACATTTTTATGAATTTTTAAGTGATGTCGTTATACTGCCAAATCTTCACTGGGATTTTCCATGACAAACCATTTATGTAGGGAATTTCGTACCCATTTCCTATCAAGGTTGTTCACTTTTATGCAGATATACCATTTTATTTAGGATTTAAATGTTTTTATTCCAAACTTATTGATTTTGGAATAAATTATAATGATGAATGAATCCATGTTTTATGAACTATGTGGCACACTTAAGCATGACAATGAAATGAAAGTGACAGGTGCACCTGAAATTATATAGAGCTCCAATGCATTAGGTAATGTTTAGTATCATGATAATTAATTTTGGGATATGGGTATACCAAATTCATTTATGGTACTTTTTCCATCATGAAGTCTTTGTCATTTATCCTTGACCTATTTTTATGATGAAATGTTTTAAGTTTTGGCCACATTTCCCATGTTATGATTATCCTGCTATATCATTCCTTATTATTCATATTCCTTTATAACTCATTGATATGAATTTTCTAAAATGTATTATTATAGTCATTTTATTCCATTTTTATTCCCTTACCGTGATTTATGGATCACCCTTTTCTTATGTATTTCCCCAGGTTATCCAATCTAGTTTTAAGCTCAATCATGTTAAAGAAGTTTTTAGTAAAGATGTTGTAATTCATGCTTAAAGTTGTAATGCAATGTACCTATTTCCAAAAGAAACTAGAATTATCTATATTTTGACTGGTATTAATTATATTTTAAATAATTAAATCATGTATTAATGTGTAATAAAGATAATGGTTGTTATATTTTTTATAAGAGGAAAAGTATATTTTTTTTGGGATTAAGATTAGAAAACTATAGAAAAATACTTAGAAATAAATCTAAGTACAATAATACATTCCTAAAATTTTGGTTAATATAAATTAAGTTTATTACCAAGAAAATAAACCCTTTTATGGATAGTAAAAGTGGACGTGGTTCTAGAATAGATGTACCCAGGATTAACAATTTCGTTAATGTGTTTTGGGCCTAACTCGGGGTAACATCATACCCAACAATGGGCCTTACTGTACACCTATTTTGACACTCCCATGGAATATGCTTGGGTAATTCATAATCTCATTAAAAACCGTTATTAAGGGAGAAAACAATTCACATAAGAGTACATATTAGGAAATAGATCATAGATAACAAATACTAAATCCTATAAATCTATAATTTAATGAAATACATGTAAGTTATAAGTTATCCCTTTAATGTCATTAAATTCCCATTTATGTGTTTAAAATTTAAATATAATCATACTTAATTTTCCTTTTATTATAGACAATAGCCTAAAATATGAGGAATCAGGTGAAAATCAATGTGAAGAGAAATGTGATGACTACCCCAATGAGATGCCCAACCTATTGGGAGCAGGAATCACACACATCATGGCAATACTCTCTTAGCTGACTGGTGTTTTGAATTGAAACCAAGATTTGGTGGAGTGTCCAAATCCCCCAAAAGGAGAACAAGACACAATCAAGAGTTTCATACGACAAAGGATTCATACTTTCAATGAGTCACATGATCCCTTAATCATAGAACAATGGATCAACTCCATTGGGAAGATCATCTCCATCCTTCAATAATCCAAAAAAGAGAAGGTTCATTTGGCTATTTATCATATAGAGGGTGGAACTAAACAATTATGGACATTAATAAAAAATATAAAGCCTGGGTAATATATTGAAGTAATGGTGTGGAGGGATTTTTGTAAATTTTCTTTGAATAAGTATTTTCATTGCACTCTCCATCTTAAAATTAAATGGGATTTACTTTCCATCAAGAAAAAAGATGACGAATCTATCGGGGTGTATGAGGAAAACATCACAATACTTTCATGGTATGCCTCTAGCTTTGTCATTACCCCTGAATGCAGGTTTGACCAATTATTTGGTGGGATAAAACCTAGCCTATAGAAATCCCCAGGGATCCCTGACTTTGATAGCTATGAGGAAATTATTTTATGTGCCCTAAAATTCAAAATAGATATTGATGAATCTCTGGGGTATCATAGGGATAAGAAATGTAAAGTGGAGATCAATTATGGTGGTCTGATATAGAGATCTAATGGTTCTATGAAATTTCAATATCCCACTTGACAAAGGTGTGGAAAGAAGAACCATGGAAATTTCTTGAAGGGGATGGGGAAATGCATTAGGTGTGGGAAGGAAGTCACATATCCAGCAATTAATGATAGGAGAAACCTTCTACTATGATGGAAGAAAGGAATTATATGATTAACCATCAGTGTATTGTTAATTTATACAACTACAAGGAACTATGTAACTTTGAAGATAAATTCACTAAGCTAAGGTTTTTTATTGACAACAAACAACCTCCATTGTAGTAAGGGGGAGATTTTTCCATCACTACCACCGAAGTGAATCCTAACAATGAAGTGGTGAAAGTTCTGCTAGTTATTCATTCAAGAATAGTGAATGTGGTTTTTGATTCTATTTTTACACATTACTTCATATCACAAAAGTTTAGTAGAACTTTTAAAACACCACCCTAAAGCATTGAAGTTGTGATGTCAGTGAAAATAGAAAATGGGGAAGTTATTTCATACCAAGTATATAACTTATCCCCTATCAAAGTTTTTGGGATAAATTTCCCAGAAAAACTTTTAATACTCCCTTTGGTGGAATTTTATTCAATTCTAGGCATGTATTGTATTACCCTATATAGATCCAACATAAATTCTTGTGAGAAGGAAACCAATCTCCATATTACAAATCATCCTAAGATTCTATACAAATACAAGGAGAAGGATGAATCATTTTTCACATCATCATCTCAAGAATGGATATTATTTCCCTATGAGAAAGCATATCTAGATCAAATGATTAAGTCTAAGGAAAGAATCATCCCTGAAGAAATTCCCATTTTGAGGGAATATGATGATGTGTTTCCCAAGTAATTTCCCGGTCTTCCTCCTACTTAAGATGTTGAATTTTTAATTGAGATTATACCTGGGGAGTTACCATTATCTAAGACTCCATATATAATTTCTCATGTGGAAATTGAGGAGTATAAGAAACAACTACTGGTGAATTTTTATAAAAGTTTCATATGACCAAATGCATCACCATGGGGTGTAACATCCCTATTCATCAAGAAGAAGGATAATTCAATGCATCCTTGCATCAATTATCGCGAGTTAAAAAAGATCACGATAAAGAAAAAGTATCCTCTACTTCTGATTAGTTACTTGTTTGATTCATTACGTGGAGAACAATACTTTTATAAGGTGGATCTCTAGTTTGAATGTTACCAAGTTAGGGTAGAGAAGGAGGATATCCCCGAGACTACTTTTCATACAAGGTATGAGAATTATGAATTCATAATAATGACTTTTGAACTTACTAATTCTCTATAAATATTCATGTAATTGATGAATAAAATCTTTAGAGATTACCTTGACATATTTGTGGTAGTATTTATAGTTGACATTCTACTATACTTAAAAAGTAAAGTACAACATGATGAGCATTTCAATACTGTGCTAAATAACTTGCAAAAGGAAAACCCTTATTCCAAGTACAATAAATTTGAGTTCTGGTTGAAGTAAGCCTCTTTCTAGGGGAATATCATCATATGAAATGAGATATATATATCCCCTTTGAAAATAGAAGCAATTTAAGGATGGTGGATGAAAAAATCTATGACAGATATCTGTTGTTTCTGTAGGTTAACTGGGTATTATCACTGATTTGTGAGAAATTTCTTAGGATTTTCAAAACCTCTCACCAAAATAACTTGGAAGGGAGTCATGTTTTCTTGGAATAATGAATGTGAGGAAATATTAAAGGAGTTGAAAAGGAGTATTATCATTGTGCTTGTGCTCACACTACCCACAGTGGAGAGCTTTTTTTGGTATTCAAAGATGCTTCAAAGAAAGTATTTGGGTGTGTGTTGATGAAAAATGAAAAATTCATTACCTATACTTCAAGGTAGTTGAATGTTCATGAAAAAAACTACCCAAAACATGATCTGGAGTCGGCTGTAGTGATCTTCACTTTGAAATTTTGGTGACATTATCTCTTTGGGTAGATGTGTGAAATATATACAGATCAAAAAAGTATCAAGTATATATTCACACATACAAATCTAAATATTCACCAATGAAGATGGTTTTATTTGATCAAATACTACGAATGCTCAATCCACTATGACCCCGAGAAAGTGAATAAAGTGGAGGATTCTATAAGAATAAATGATCTAGCAATTATATCATTGATGTGAATTTAGAGGGATTTGATCTTCATAGAGTTTGAAAGGATGGACATGGAAATCTTAAATCAAGGAACTTCATAAATCATTTCAAAAATTATTGCTCAATCGTCTCTTCGGTAGAGGTTAAAGGATGATCAAAGAGTTTATGTGGGAATTTAGAAGAAAGTGGAACCTATAAGGAAAGGGAAATCCTTAGAGTTCAATGTTAAGGATGAAGGTGTTTTGAGATTTGGTCAAGACTATGTGAACCATTAAATCCTTAGTTAAAGAAGGATTTGTTGGATGATTCACATACCTAAACCTTCTCTATCTACCCAGAAAGCATAAATATGTATCGAGATCTATGATAAAAATATTGGAGGGACAATACGAAGAATGAAATAAGAGAATATACATCAAGATATCTTCTATCTCAGTAAGTGAAAGAGGAAATGAAAAAATCCAAGGGGATGATTTAACCATTACCTATACATATTTGAAAATGGGAAAACATCACCGTGGAATTTATAACTAATATTGGAAAGAAATCAAGAGGGAATAATTCTATATGGGTTATGGTGGATTTTCTTACAAATAGTACACACTTAATTGCGATACGAGATAAATTATCACTAGATATACTTACATAGATATACATTAAAGAATTTTTCAGGCTACATGGAGTACCAATATCAATGGTATCTGATCGAGATCCAAGATTCAACTCTAAGTTATAGAAGAGTCTCCATGATGTTCTAAATACTGAGTTGAACATCTGCACACCCTATCATCCACAAACTAATGTCCAATCTAAGGGAAATATCAAAAAACTTGAGGACATGTTGTGAGCATACTCAATGGACTTCAAAAAATGATGGGATCAACATCTTACTCTAGTTGAGTTCTCTTAAAACAATAGCTTCCTTGAAAGCATGGATCCCTATAAAGACCATTATGGGAAGCAGTTAAGGACACCTACATGCTGGGTTGAAGTTGGGGAATAAAACTTTCTAGGTCATAAAATAGTCGAGGAAATGGTGGAGAAGGTTAAGACCATTCAATATCACATCAAGGATGCTCAGAGTTGAAAAAAGATATATTATAACAATCATTGAAGTGACCAAGTGTTTGATGTTTGAGACATGATATTCCTTCATATATATCCGTAGAATAAATTTATGATATTTGGGAAGAAGGGAAATCTTATTCCAAGATACATTATCCCCTTTTAGATCCTTGATCACATCAGAGCGGTGGCCTATCGACTTGAAATACCACCTAACCTATCTCAAGTTAATGACATATTCCATGTACCACTCTTGAGAAAGTACATACCAGAACCCTCAAATGTACTCATTCCAGAGTTGGTACCATTTAAGAATAATCTTTCCAATGAGGATCAGCTGGTGAATATCTTAAATCCTAGAGAAAAAGTTATATATAATAGGACAATTTACATTGTCAATGTGTTTTGGAGAAACCAAAATATAGAAGAAGAAAAATGGGAACTAGAGGATGCAATGAGATAGAATTACACTCATTGTTTTTAAGGGGGGTGAAATTAAAATTATGAGGGTGAAATTTTTCAAGGGGGAAAGATTGTAACAACTGTAACTATTATAAATGAAGTTTCCCTTTTTAATTTAATTAAATGTCTTATTTTGTAATATTACTATAGAAAAAACATGAACTTACTTGGTTATATATTTTGATTTAAAAATATATTAATAATATTAATATTTTTAATATAACCATTAAATAGTGATCCCATGATTAATATAAATATAGGGCTTTAACAGATCAAATTGGCACAGAAAAATGGAGTAATGGATTTATCCAGTAGGATTGTACCCTATGAATCCCATTTATCAGAGCTTATGAGAGAGATAGAATCATTGCGATTTTCCTTGACCAATCCCAAGATGAGATCAAACAACTTAATAATGAGCAAAATCGTTTATATAAGAAGTTAAAGATCATCGAGATCAGGACCCAAACCATGTTCGCTAAATGACCCCATGCAATTCTCACTGTCACATACCTTAATTTTAGGGAGTATGATAGTGTAATAAAGTGACATGTATCAAGAGATTAATAATATGAATATGTATTTTTATATAATAATGGATTTATTTTCATTTTTACTTTCCCTCTATAAATGATTGTGATTTTGACTCAATTAAACACAAATTGTATTTTTTGGTAATATTCAAATTAAATTCAGGTATTTATTTTGATGAATTAATAGATTTTTTAAGTAAATAGTATTTTAATAAAATTTCATTATTAAATAATTTTTATTAATTTTAAATTTTCATATAATTTTTATGAAGTGAAATGTACTTCTTATAAGGGTTCAAAAATAATTATCGTAAATAACCCAACATTTTTCAATAAATGTAAAATTTTATTTTAAAATTGAACATGAAAATATTTAAAAAATAGTTTAGATAAAATTAATATTATTTTTGGAATCATAAAGTTGAAATTACCAATGGTTAATTTTCATAATTGACTAAGACAATCAAAATTTCAGGTAAATATTTAATACTGTATAAATATATGGGGTGTTTTATGACATCAAAATGACCAAAAAAATGATGAAATAAATAAAATAATGGGTATCCTTGGACAATTATATGTTTTAAACTAAAAATAATTTTATTTTATGTTTAATTGATTAATTATATTATGCCTTTATGAATCCTAGAAAACATTTAATATATTTTATAGTTTAAAATTCATTTATTTTAAAGTGTGACTCACCTCCACATAAGAAAAATAATTATTTTAATATGTTCATACATTTTCCTTATAAAATAATTTAAAAAACTCTAGTTTAGAAAAACACATGTTAAAAAACCATGTAAAGATCATAGTATGGTTTGTGGTTTGGAATATTTTATAATATAGAGTCCAAAAACTATGTCTGTGAAATCTTAAAGAACCCCCTATCATTTCCTATATAAACACACCAAAGGTCCCAATTATGTTCACTAAAAATACTTTTATAATGTATTTACTCTACTGTACCCTCTCTATAATCCTACCAAGGTTCCCAAATCTCTAAAGAAACCCCTTTTCAAGGTTTTGGAGCCACACGTTCAAGTAAGGGTTCTTTCCTTTCTCATTGTTATCAAAATTTCTTTATCTTATTATACCATTTTATTTTCAATTTAGAATGATAAGGTATGATTTTGAACATTATTCATACTTCCCTTATTATGTCTAAATTAGGATATAACCATTTCTCTCTCATTATTCCCCCCCATGTACATCTTTTACCATGCCAAAATTTCATAAGCATCCTTTCTATTTTATTTTATTTTTCACGATTATTTTTTATTGCATGCCTTGTTTTTCTAATTATATGTGTGTGAACATGTCCTTCCATTTTTCTATAACTGTCTGCTTTATGTCCAAATTTTGAGAGACCCATTTCTCTCTCATCAACAATTTTTATGAATTTTTATGTGATTACATTATGCTACCAATTTTTATAACTGTGATTTTCCATGAAAAACTATTTATGTAGTGAATTTCCTACCCATTTATTATCAAGGGTGTTAACTTTTATTCCAATATAAATATTGAATTTAGACTTAAATGTATATATTCCACATTCCTTGATCCTGGAATAAATTATAATGACGAATGAATCCATGTTTTATTATCTATGTGGCACACTTAAGCATGATAATGAAATGAAAGTGATGGGTGCACCCAAAATGATATAGTGCTCTAATGAATTGGGTAATGTTTAGTATCAATATACATCATGTCAGGAATAAGGTTTAACTGATTCCTTTATTAGACTTTTTCCACTCTGAAGTCTTGGTGATTTATCCTTGACCTATGTTTATGATTTAGTATTTTAAGTTGTTTCCAAATTTTCCATGTTATGATTATCAGGCTAAATCAAGCCTTATTATTCATGTTACTTTACGCCTCATTTATATGCTTTGTATAACATGTATTATTATCTTTGTGTTATTCCATGTTTATTCCCTTACTAGTATTTATGGATCACCTCATTCTTATATATTTCCCTAGGTTTTCCAATTCCATTTTAAGATCAATCATGATAAAAAAGTTTTCAATAAAGATGTTGTAATTCATGTTTAAGTTTTTAATGAAATATACCTACTTCCCAAATACACTATAATTGTCAATATTTTGGGTTATATTAAGTGTAAATTTATGTAATTAAATAATGTATTAATTCATAATAAAGATAAGGGTTTTTATATGATTGTTGCTACCTCCATAAAATCCTAAAAATTTTTCTTTCTCCCAAAAGAAGGAACTCTAGCTCTAGTTGTCGAACCACCCTAACTCACACCATCTATTTCCCTTAAATTTTGATCTATGATAAGGTCTTGGTTTACAATTTTATAAATGGTAGTCAACCTCAAATAAATTGAACTATAACCAGATAGAGTATACCAACCAATACTTTAATCACCCTGAGGTTATACGATCATCACCTTCTAGAGTAAAAGCAAACTGATGTAGCTCTATAAAGTGATAAAATTATTCCAGAACAGAAATAATTCCATACTTAATGTTCATGAATTATCTATCTCTATCATCCCTCATGTAATGCCCCGACCCCAGTTACCCAGAGTCGGTGCATTATTACATAACATTGGCATGATCACAAAAGATCACGTCTCGAAAGACCGATTAGTTTAGTAGCCTTGGAAACACTAGATACATTCATAAATGTTACATTACATCATAAAGTGAAAAACTAAAATAACAGAGTCTCTATTTTCCACACTCATATCCACTTCATACTATCCCTATAGGTCATTCATAAAATACTTCTTCACATCCTGGAAAAATTAAAACATTGAAAGGGGTGAGATCAGATGCTCAGTAAGGATAACAATATTGCGGAAGCTTTCATAAATAAACATAAACATTTAAGGAAATGTATAACTAAAACAAAAGCCTTCTAAAATTGATCTTTAGCATAATATAGAAAAAGTAAAATGAAATAATTCCATTTACTTATTCACATGGATATTCTACTAGTCGAATAATCACAGGCAATATCAATAATCACTTTCATAATGATGTAATGCATAATGCTAGACTATCATAACCACGTAGCCAAGGCCTCGTGCCAAGACTACAAATAAGATTTTGTCAAGGCCTCGTGCCAAGACACTAGTTTGTCTCGTGAGACCTACCGATGCATCGAGGAGCTATAGCGGGCTCCACCCGTCACTTATTAAGTCCAATGCATTCCTCATATGAACAGGTTTAAACATATAATAAATCATAACATAATCGTATCACATAAAACATGCATAAAGGAAAAATATCATTTCCACATTTCAATCACAAGATATAAATACAACACATTGATATAATAAAACATTATCAAAATCATTTTCAATACCAAAATAAAATAAAATTAAAACTTTTCATTTATTTTTCATTTAAAAAAAAGTTATGGCTTGTAGAGGAAGCCGAAACTCAAATAATGGTGACGGTGATAGAGAAGTCGTTGTCACCGTATACGTACGACAAAAAAACATTCCCTTTTTTCATTTAGTAAAATGATTCGTATAAAAAATATTCCTTTTGAATAAATGTAAAATTCAAAGGGTTTTATACACCGTATAAAAGAAATTTGTGTAAAAAACAAAATATGCCTCAATGAAAGAAGATTGAGACGAAGTCCCTTACAAAGAAAATTTTTTAAATAAAATATATCTATTATGTGTATTCAGTATAATTAAACATAAATAAAGTACAAATACAAGATATGACATAATAATATCATGAAATAATTTGAAAGTAGGAGATTAACCCAAAGAATGGAAATTGGGTTAAGAAGTTCCCTTACCTCGTGTCTGACTTCACTCGACCGTTCTTTAATCTCCTAAATAATAAAATAGAGTTAATCTCTACATTCTTAATAACCTTTTTCAAGTTCATTATCCCTTTTATATCACTTATTAAAATGTTACGAAAATTATGTAGTCATTTAAGTTAATAACGGTCGTTTTGTCGATCTTTGGTACTTGAGTCAACAATAAAATTCTTATAATTACAAGTTGTTTATGTGGTAGAATATCCATTATCTACAGAATTATATTCATGATTTATATATCATATATATCATATATATCCAGTATATACATTCATTCATAATATTACGTAACATTTAGAGGTAAGAAATGAAATGCATCGTTCATGGAGACAATAAGTCGTACGTACACATGAACACTACTTTCATTTCTATTTCGTATTTAATGGAATGAAATCATAATGATATAAAGGTATATTATAATTCCAGTATAATATGATATATAATATCATTTACTCCATCCTTTAGCATCCCAAATATGGCATTAACGATTCAAATCACTTTGAGGGGGCGGTAGTCCGCACATCCTAAAATAAAATTATCGCGTTTACCCATAATGGAAATCATAAAGGTATACCATAAATGATAAATACAGAAGCATAAGGAAAACATAAACATAATATATATCATATATAAATGTAGTTACATCTTAATGGCCACCATGAGAGGTGTTAAAAGAAGTTTGAACAATCATCGTTTCGTGAGGTAGTAATTCGCCACCCACAAAACAGTATGTTCTTTAACCATTAGATGAATGTGTGTGTAAGTTTAAATAAAATAATTCTCATAAAAACATACTAGTATATTGAATATACTGGTGTTGTTACAAAATAAAGGAATACAATGAGTTTAAGGGGTTGGAGAAGCAAAATAAAACAAAATGACATAAGAGAAGTTATTACCTTTAAATCGGGTAACTCTTTTTGATTTTAGCCAAAGGCTTCCTTGGGAAGAATTCTGCCCAATTTGAGGCTTCTAGGAGTAATAGAGGGAAGTTGAGAGAGTATTGGGCCAAGGTTGGCCGAGCCAAATGGCTTTTATTGTGTGAATAAGGTGGTAGAGGTGGGGGCCTTTTATAAGAGGAGAGGAGGGGCACTCTTGGAAAGTCATAAAATGTTACATTATTATGAAGTGCTTTTAGGATTTTAAAGGTCCCACAATTATATATTTCGAGGATAATGTGATAAGGGTTCGAAATATACCCATCTAATAGGTTTTTTATAAGTGTAAGTCTTAGAATTTACATTATCTTTTCATTTTATCTAAATCGTTAATTAATGAAGTAATCGCTGCATCATCATGGTGTCATAAAAATTTTAATTTATTTAATGTCTAAAAATTATATAAAAACTATCAGGATGTAGGAAATATTTTTAGATTTCCAATGAATATTTATAGTCTAAAAGTTAACTTATATAACCCCATGTAATAATTGTTTTAGTAAAACAACACATGTTTGTGACAATTTTAATTTTACTTTAAATAAAAAGTTATTAATGTCATTTTCTTACCCAAGTGGCTCCATGGGGTCCCAAAGATGGCCTATGGATTTTCTTGGTCTTCCATGACTCATACAATAAGGGTAGGACAAGTGTAAAGGTATTTTCATATTTTTATAATATCATTTTTACCTTAAATTTCACTAATTACCTTTAATCGCGATTAATAAAACATAAAAGTTACTATTCACCAAAAAATTATTTTAATCTCACTGAACCACATTTTACTTCTTAATGAGAATGATGTATGTCGTATTTTTGAAAATCATTTCACAGGAGTCGCAAAGTTTCATTTAAATGAAAAATTGGTTTTTTTAACTACCACTTAGTGGTTACACTATTCATCAAAAATTGAAGGTTTTCAGAAAAATACCAAAAATTCACCCTAAGCTATATTTGATATTCCAAATTCAAAAATGATGTCTATTTTACAAAATTCAAAACATATAAGTTGAATGAATTAATTTAATAATTAATTCCCGCTGTCACAACAAATAGCGTGTTTTTAAGAATCAATATCAATCAAAAGATTGACAATTGTTTGTGTCAAATTTCAAAGTGAAATTAATTCTAATGACCACCATTGGATAAAATGGTAAAAATATATTTTAATTATACTTTAAAACAACTCAATAGTATAATTTATCACTATAAATTATTTTTATTAAAAAATTTGTTTTCAAGTATTTTCTCGATTCATAGAAAATCGTAAGTTCGCAGAAAATTACAAAAAATCCAACTTAGGATAATTTCGATATTCCGAATAAAAAAATAAAGCCCATTTTGAAATATAAAATTTATATAATTTCAAAAAGTGGGTATTACTATTCATAACGGTTACTTTGATTGGTCACAATGTGTAAGAATCTCGAAGTTGCGTACAATGCAAGCTATTGCATTATTGAAGTAGAAATGTATCGTGGAAGCTTGGGGTGTTACATTCTCCCATCCTTTAATAAATTGCGTCCTCGCAATTTTAAATTGTTATTCGAAAATAAAAGGTTGAAAATAGAAAATACCTTTGTGGAAAACCCACATCAGAAATAGGGTTAATAAAAATATAACTTTAAAAGAATGAAAGATAAGTACAAAGGTCACTCGAGATATCTCATACTAGGTTTCTATGAAAATATGGATATGGAGGAAAAACAAACCATCAAGGTCTGATGGAGAGTTGTAGAAAACAGGATTAGGAGAAAGTTAACCATAATAAAATCACAAACTTGTGATTGGTTAAACGGTTATTGAATCCCCAGGTGGAAAAGATAACCGACAACATTTTTGTTTTAAGTTACCTTTCATAAAGTTGAGGAATTTATTTAAGAGATTTACTAAGAACATAAGGAAATATACTTACTTGTCATATAGACTTTCATTCTATAATAAATTTTTACCACAAACCCATCTTTCACTCCAAATGGTAACAGAGCTCAAAAATATTCTATTTATCCTAATTTTATAAGGTTACAAATATTACCACATACCATTTAGATTAGGAAAACTATTTTTTAATAACCAGGGACTTCATGTTGGATAGTGGTAGGTAATAAAGGCATGTCGCACTATGGTTGTGGGTTTGATTCCTGCAGCTTTGTCCGACGTGACGGGTTATCCACCAACCTACAGGTTATCCTTTTCCTAAAAGTATAGTATTATAATATTCCAGAAATAATCTTCAGAAATGTTTAAACCTTAAACAATACTATCCAAAGTTCAACTTAATCCACTCCAACCTTTATAGTTATTCAAAATACCTTTGTCCAGACTTTTTCTAAAAGGTCTCTAAATTCCAAAATCAATTATATCATCAGATTTTTCAAACAATGTAAAGTTTCTCTTATTGTCACATACAAAAAATATGATTACCTTCATCATATTAAAACCTTAATGAAAACAACAAGTACTACAGTAGAATCATTATATATATCACATTATTCTTATAACCAGAATATAATCCTTGAGTCCAAAAGAACCAATACATTAATTATTCCACTTCAACTGTAGTAACAAGATAAGATTGTACTTGATCCCTTTGCCTTTTCTGAGGTATGTTTCCCTGACACTTAGGAAATTCATTTGCATAATGCCCCATTTCCCTACAATTGTAGCATTCAACATTGATAGCCTCTTTATTTCCCTTGCAATCACGAGCCTGGTGACATTTTTCTCCACATTTATAAAAAACTCACATTCCTTTTAGGCAAGTACCTGGGTGATTCTTCCCACAATTATCACATAATGGAAAATCCTTCTTTCCCTTTTTCCCTTTATCTGTCTCTTGTTCCACCATTATCTTCTTCTCTTGCTTTACTTTGTTGTCATAAGACTTAGAGAATTATTTTTCTTTCTTGATAAGACATGAGACTATATCTTCGTACGACGAGAAGGTTTGTGAGACTAATGCTCGATGGAGAAATGGTTTTAACCCATCAAAGAAACGATCAATCTTACTTCTTGTGTTATGTATATAATCTAGAGCATGCCTTTCTAACCTTTTAAAGTTAGCCTCATACTTTGCGACATTCTCATCCTCCTTCTACCTCAGACTCAGAAATTGCCTTTCCATATCTGCTCGATGGTCATGTGAAAAGTATTTTTCTAAAAAAATTCCTTAAACTCACTCCATTCCATACTTGATACTTCTTCATCTTCCTTTGTGTTTTGAATCAGCAACCACCATTGATCGGCATCTCCAGTGAGGCGGTAAACTGTCGTGACAACCTTCTCCCTTTCGCTACTCCCCAAGGCATGAAATATTTTCTCTAAGGAGTTTATCCATTGCTCAGCTACTAATGGATTTTTACCCCCATTAAATGTTGGCGGTTGTTGCCTCATGAAGCGGTCTAACATTGATCCTCCACGTTCCGGATCAGGGTGCTCCATACGAGTAATGTTATTATTCATAACCTCAGTGAGTTGTCCTAGTATGGTGATAAGTTGATCAGCACCAGTTGTATCTCTAGCTCCACTATAATTATCTTGAGCAGGAGGGTAATCCCTACATGGAGTGCGTGCATTTATACGGTTTTTATTCCTCCCACTAGGTTCCATTTCTAAACAATGGCATAAACTAGATTAGTTTATGAATCAAAAAACATAATTACAAACTTTCAAAACACTTAACATAAATTGAACTATTTATGGATATAATCCATAATCATAAAAATGTTTTCTATGAGGAAGTATATACTCACAACCCTTCATAGTGGTTTGTAAAGAAAACGAGAATTATCCTAAGCATATCCCCCAGGAGTGTCGTAACCAAGAGTGTAGCAAGGCCCGTTGTCTTGCACCAGTTCCCGTTCAAGTCTAGATGAATGAGGTGTTTTTGGGTTTTACCCCTAGGTACATCTATGCCAGAGCCGCCTCTACCTGCTCGTATCCAGACAGGGATGTATTTCTCGGAAAACTCACAAAATCTCTATAATACCAAAATTATAGGAAGTTCTTCTATACTAATCCTAAAATTTTATCTTAGGTCTATGTTCTCTAATCAGAGTTTATCTAAATCTATCTTCCAAGGTTAGTACTAAACTACCTATGATACCAACTGTAACACCCCGACCCCAGTTACCCAGAGTCGGTGCATTATTACGTAACATTTTCATGATCACAAAAGATCAAGTCTTGAAAGACCGATTAGTTTAGTAGCCTTGGAAACACTAGATACATTCATAAACGTTACATTACATCATAAAGTGAAAAACTACAATAACATAGTATCCATTGTCCACGCTCATATCCCCTTTAGACTATCCCTACAGTTCATTCATAAAATACTTCTTCACATCCTGGAAAAATTAAAACATTGGAAGGGGTGAGCTCAGATGCTCAGTAAGGATAACAATATTGTGGAAGCTATCATAAATAAACATAAACATTTAAGGCAATGTATAACTAAAACAAAAGCCTTTTAAACTTTAAATTCATCGTAATATGGCAAAAGTAAAATGAAATAATGCCATTTACTTATTCACATGGATATTCTACTAGTCGAATAATCACATGAAATATCAATAACCACTTTCATAATGATGGAATGCATAATTCCAGACTATCATAACCACGTAGCCAAGGCCTAGTGCCAAGACTACAAATAAGATTTTGTCAAGGCCTCATACCAAGACACTAGTTTGTCTCATGAGACCTACTCATGCATCAAGGAGCTATAGCAGGCTCCACCCATAACTTATTATGTCCAATGCATTCCTCATATGAACAGGTTTAAACATATCATAAACCATAACATAATCGTATCACATAAAACATGCATAAAATAAAACATATCATTTCCACATTTCAATCAAAAGATATCAATACAACACATTGATATAATAAAACATTATCAAAACCATTTTCAATACCAAAATAAAAGAAAATTAAAACTTTGTATTTATTTTTCATTTAAAAAAAGTTATGGCTTGTAGAGGAAGCCAAAACTCAAATAATGGTCACGATGGAGGAGAAGTCGTTGTCCCCGTATATGTATGACAAAAAAAACATTACCTTTTGTCGTTTATTAAAATGCTTCATATAAAAAATATTCCTTTTGAATAAACATAAAATTCAAATGGTTTTATACACCGTATAAAAGAAATTTGTGTATAAAACAAAATATGCCTCAATGAAAGCAGATTGAGATGAAGTCCCTTACAAAGAACATTTTTTAAATAAAATAGATCTATTATGTGTATTAAATATAAGTACACATAAAGAAAGTAAAAATACAAGAGAGGACATAATAATATCATGACATAATTTGAAAGTAGAAGATTAACCCAAAGAATGGAAATTTGGTTAAGAAGTTCCCTTACCTCGTGTCCGACTTCACTCGACCGTTCTTTAATCACCTGAATAATAAACTAGAGTTAATATATACTTTATTAAGAACCTTTTTCAAGTTCATTATACCTTTTATATCACTTATTACAATATTACGAAAATTATGTAGTCATTTAAGTTAATAATGGTCGTTTTGTCGATCTTTGGTACTTGAGTCAACAATAAACTTCTTATAATTACAAGTTGTTTATGTGGTTGAATATCCATTATCTCAAGAATTATATTCATGATATTCATATCATATATATCATATATATCCAGTATATACATTCATTCATAATATTACGTAACATTTAGAGGTAAGAAATGAAATGCACCGTTCATGGAGACGGTAAGCCGTACGTACGCATAAACGCTACTTTCATTTATATTTCGTATTTAATGGAATTAAATCATAATGATATAAATGTATATTATAATTCTAGTATAATATCAAATATAATATCATTTACTCCATCCTTTATACATCCCACATATATCATTAATGATTCAAATCACTTTGAGGGGGCGGTAGTCCGCACATCCTAAAATGAAATTATCGTGTTTACCCATAATGGAAATCATAATGGTATGACATAAATGAGAAATACAGAAGCATAAGTAAAACATAAAAATAATATATATCATATATAAATATAGTGACATCTTAATGGCTACCATGAGAGGTGTTAAAAGATGTTTGAACAATCATCATTTCGTGAGGCAGTAATTCACCACCCACAGAAACAGTATGTTATATAACCATTAGACGAAGGTGTGTGTAATTTTAAATCAAATAATTCTCATTAAAACATCCTAGTATATTTAATATACTATTTTTGTTACAAAATAAAGTAATAAAAAGATTTTAAGGGGTTGGAGAAGCAAAATAAAACAAAATGACATAAGAGAAGACATTACCTTAAAATCGGATAACTCTTTTGGATTTGATCCAAAGGATTCCTTGGGAAGAATTATGCCTAAATTGAGGATTCTAGGAGTAATATAGGGATGTTGAGAGAGTATTTGGGTAGAGTTTGGCCGATAAAAATGGCTTTTATGGTGTGAATAAGGTGGTAGAGGTGGGGGCCTTTTATAAGAGGAGAGGAGGGGCACTCTTGGAAAGTCATGAAATGTTACATTATTATGAAGTGATTTTAGTATTTCAAAGGTCCGAAAATTATATATTTATAGGATAAGGTTATAAGGGTTCAAAATATACTCATACAATAGGTTTTTGACAAGTTTACCTCTTAGATTTTACATTATATTTTCATTTTATCTAAATCGTTAATTAATGAGGTAATCGTTGCATCATCATGGTGTCATAAAAATTTTAATTTATTTAATGTCTAAAAATTATATAAAAAATATAATTATGTAGGAAATCATTTTATCTTTCCAATGAATATTTATAGTCTAAAATATAACTTATATAACCCCATTTAATAATTGTTTTAGTAAAACAACACATGTTTGTGACAATTTTATTTTTACTTTAAATAAAAAGTTATTAATGTCATTTTCTTACCCAAGTGGCTCCATGGAGTCCCCAAGATGACCCATGGATTATCTTGGTCGTCCATGACTCATCCAATAAGGGTATGACAAGTGTAAAGGTATTTTCATATTTTTATAATATCATTTTTACCATAAATTTCACTAATTACCTTTAATCGCGATTAATAAAACATAAAAGTTACTATTCACCAAATAATTATTTTAATCCCATTGAGCCACATTTTACTTTATAATGACAATGATTTATGTCTGATTTTTGAAAATCAAATCACATAAGTGGTAAAGTTTCATTTAAATGAAAAATCAGTTTTTTAACTACCACTTAGTGGTTTCACTATTCATCAAAAATTGAAGTTTTTCAGAAAAAACAAAACATTCACCCTAAGCTATATTTGATATTACAAATTCAAAAATTATGTATATTTTAAAAAATTCAAAACATATAATTTGAATTATTTAATTTAATAATTAATTCTCGTTGTCACAACAAATAACGTGTTTTTAAGAAACAATATCAATCAAAAGATTGATAATTGTTTATGTCAGATTTCAAAGTGAAATTAATTCTAATGACCACCATTGGATAAAATAGTAAAAATATATTCTAATGATACTTTAAAACCACTAAATGGTATAATTTATCACTATGAATTATTTTTATTAAAAAAGTTGTTTTTAAGTATTTTCTCTATTCATAGAAAATTGGAAGTTCTCAGAAAATTACAAAAAATAAAACTTAGGATAATTTCGATATTCCGAATACAAAAATGAATTCCATTTTTAAATATAAAATTTATATAATTTCAAAAAGTGGGTATTACTATTCATAACGGCTACTTTGATTGGTCACGGTGTGTAAGAATCTCGAAGTTGGGTACAATGCAAGCCATTGCATTATTGATGGAGAAGTGTACCATGGAAGCTTGGGGTGTTACACCTCAATGTATGGGAAATAAGTATTCATATAAGATCATTTGGAAATTTACCCAGACCATATCACAATGTTGTTCTGCTTGGGTGATAACATCCCACCACCTCTTGGTAGAATCACACAAGATATACGTAGCTAGTTTAACCCTCTACTATGGAGCCATCTATAGATGATTGAATATAGAAAGAATAGATTCAATCCAAAACTCAGCAGCATGAGGTCTTCCATCCCCCGAGAAGGTGGGAGGATGTTTCTGATGAAATTCATGAGTCAACTTTTCCATGCTCAGGGCAGGTTGAACTACACCTTACAAAGACTACAACATTTGTAATAATACCTCTCTAAACTAGGAATTAATGCCCATATCAGGTTTAGGAAGAGGATCCATAGGTGTAACTACAAGAGGAATCACTAACGGCTTAGGGACCTCCACCTCAAGTGTGTGGTCATCACCACCTTTAGGGTGTGTGACTGGAGGACATCATGGAAGCATAATAATAAAATTCCAAATGAAAACCTACGAAGAGATTTAAGAAATTGAGAAGATGACAGATATGAACTAGGATAGGTATAAATCCTTCATATAAGAATGATCATGACTCACTAGTTTCTCAATAATCTAGGTCTAGATGATAGAAGAGACCATTATAGGACATTAAAATGTAAGAGGCACCTATATACCCACTACTAAGGGTGGTTTTAGGTATGAATATCAGTTTCACAGGTATACAATAGCTAAGATCACTTTAGAATCCATATTCGTTTAATATATATGATTGTTCAATTATATAAATAAATTTAAATGGATGAATTAGGTGCATTACGATTTTTGATCCATAAGGGACTATACTCTTTATAAACTAAAATAGGGAATTCACTTAACCCACACCACAACATGTTCCATCCCTTGTGACCAATGGTCCATGGATCAGTGTTCTATAATTGACTACTTATGGCATCTACTTTAACCTATTCATGAAAAATATATTAAGTAGAAGAAGTCACTTTAAGTATCAATTATGTTTTCAAATCCCTCAAAGAAGTGTCAACAAATTTTAGTACATATTCAAGGTATTATCAATATTCAATAGGAAAATGCACGCTGAAAGTAAACATGGAATGGAAAAATTTAGTGTATAATAGTCTTATTGTGTCTATAGTGATGCATGGAATGAAATTCCCTCATTTCATATTTCCTCGGCAAAATAAATCACCTTTCAATAATACCAATATCAATAACATCATAATACATGTGTGTCACCCAATTTTGAATTTGTATCAACTTTAAATGGAATAATTAATAACTCTAATTACCAATCTGAGGTACCTTGGGTTTCCCCTATAAATGGGCTAGATATGTCCAAACATAGAGTCATTTTCAAATTCATTTTACTCCAAGTCTCCTATCTAATACCCAAATAGAAATAAAAAGAAAAATTCCTTATGATACCAATTTGTAACATCCCAAAATGGGGTCCACATAACCCATACCCCGATTTGGTGGGTCATATGGCCTCAAGCACGGCTCCTGATACGCTAGAGGATACTGACTAGAATCGAGGGTGTGAAGGTGGAATGGTGGCGAGACTATACCCTCTTATCAGAGTGGAATAATGGATACAATAATAAACATTCAAAAATTGATGAATAATATAAATAGATAGAATAATGAAGTAGTGGAATAATAGGTAACTTAATAACTAATAGTAACATAAAAAGATACCAAGAAATTTTCAGATACATGGATGCATCAAATGTTGTAATATAAAAAGTGAACAATGTTTTGGCATATACTGATACTGAAAAGGACCAAAATTTTCTCATCTAGAATCTTGAGTGAATTCTCAATCCTCTTATCCTAAGCTCCATCTATTAGCAAAAAATATCAGTAACCTATAGTAGGGACCTTTACCTTATCAGTACCTGTAGTTATATAATCTTCATAGGAACCAAAGTAATCCTAAGTAGGGTGTGAGGTAAAAATCTTAACAGTCCACCACTAATAGTGTCTACTCATAATCAAAGTAGTGATCGTAACTGAACAATGTGCATGCATGTAAAATTAATTAATAGTTATGATGAAATAAATGACCACCTACTCAGGTTCTGAAAAGATACATGGCAACTCTACCTATTTCATCTTATGTATGAAATTGAAGTCCTAAGAGTCACTATACATATATGTCACGACCCGTCCCCAGAGGCCTGTACCGTGACTACCCCAAGCCTGCCTTCTATAGGCCAGGGGCTGGTGACTAGCACCAAAGGAGGAATTCCCAAAAATGGGGAAGACATTGCCTTTATTACTTGTAAATGCACACAACATAGGACACAATTAGATACAAAACACTAAGTAAACTGTATAACTAAAGAGTGTTGAAATGTAAAAGGGGCTAGAAATAAAATCCCAACTGTAAAGTACAAGGAACTGAAAGTAAAAGTAGAACTGAAGAAAGGAAAAATAGATGCTGGGTCATCCTCCAGAATTCCTACATGAAGGGTAGGTATAGATAGCCTCCTCACCACTCCACGTCTATCAGTATCCTCCGTGTACCGACTCGTCGTAAGGTCCACCTTTGGGTATCGTCTAGTCCTGGTATTTTCAGCCTCATTCGGCGCTATCTATCGTCTGCAACTAACACAACTAGGTTTGGGCATAGCCTGTGTAGTGGTGAGTATAACAATACTCAGAAGGGACCCTGAGACCCTCAAGGTCTCACAAAATCCAACAAGGATAAACCAAAAAGTACGAAATCAACAGATAACCCCACTTAGGTATATTCCAATACATATACTTAAGTTATCAAGTAATCCACCTCAATCATGTAGTAAAAACAAAAGTTAATGACTCAGATCAACCATGATTTTATTCACATTATTGAAACCAAGAATACTGGATAAATCCTCCTCTATCGAGTATAGTGGGCCTGTCGTGACACCAAGGCGCTTCCCACTAACCTTGGACTACTGAGGTACTCCTCCTATCGAGTATTGTGGGTCTGCTGCGTCACCAAGGCGCTCCCCACCATGGGTCTTCCGCCACAATCAGGTGCTCCCCCTAATAGCCTGCAGAGGTAATCCTCCTATCGAGTACCACAAGTCTGCTTCCACAACCAGTCACTCCTCCACTATGGGTCTTCCGCTATAACCAGGCGCTCCCCACTGGGATAGTCGAGTCACTCTGAGTCAATCGGTCAGCAGTCGTCAGGTCTCAGCTAGCTACTAGGTCTCCGCACTCTGTCCGCTTGTATCTGGAAGAATTCAATCCATGAGCTACTGGTTGATACTCCAAATGTCACGAAGTCCCATGAAGAAATTTCTCAAAGTTCCACCATGTAATAGAGGTCTCAACGCAACAGACGACGCGTCAATCAGATGCCCGGTCTGTGAGTTATTAGCTTTTTAGTCTTGGGTACCCAGTTGGATTCGTGCACGATCCAACCTGAATATATCTCAAATATAACCCAAACTCTAGTGGGGTATACTCAAAGGGACCCTCATGCTCCAATATTAATAGGGTCACTGACGGTTTGTCAAAAAGACGCCCGGTGCCAAAGATATGGCCAAAATAAAGTAATGGGGTCGTAGTGGGCTCGGGTCCGGTCCAACCCGGATAGACCGAACCAGATCGACCCATTCTGTGCCAACCCAGTCTGGGTCGACCCGTCTTGACCCATTGAGATTGGCCCGGCCCGAAGGGCCCTGCCCAGCAGCCCGAGGGGTCGCGGAGGGCCGCGAGAGCACGGACTGGTCACGAGGGCATGGACCGGCCGTGCATCGGCGTAAGGGTGGTTCATCCCAGAAGGGGCCACGTGGGGCCAGCTCGGGGAAGATCAACCTAGGGTCGGGTGGCCGGCTTGGCCAGCACGCCTCGGGGTGCGCGAACAGCGGAGCAGCGGGGCGCGCGGAGGCCGGCGGGCTGGTTCAGCCATCAGCGGTGTGGGGCACACATGGCATGTGGGGAGAATGTGGTGAGTGGTGCACGCGGGGTGCGCGGACAGTGGAGTCGTGGGGCACACAGAGGCCGGCCCGACCGATTTGCGGCAGGGTTCCGCGAGGGGTGCGAAAGGCGCGGGAGAAGTGGCGGCCGGGAGCCGGGGTGTGGTGCGGCCGGAGCGCGGCTCGGCCGTGGTGCAGCGCGGCATGGGCCGGTTCGTCCTACGAGTGGCACAACCGAGGGGCAGTGTGACCAGGGAGGCTTGAAAACCAGAGGGCTGCGCGGTTCGGCCTAGGGTGCCGGAGCATCGCGGGGGCGACACATGTTGCCTTCATCACCTTCGTATCTTCGTTGCCATGCCGAAAAACATCACAAAGAAGAACAACGGAGGGTGGTCGAGCCATGTTAGTTTGGCCCGCACACTCCATGTTTAGGGTGGTAGAAAACAGTTCATCAAGAAAATAAACAAGGAATGATCATGAAAGATATCTTAAAAAAATCAATTCCCATAATCCCTCATTGACAAAAAATATTCCCAAATCGCAAGAAAAAACATCTACAGATCAAATTGATAATAAGTTGGTATGTGTTATTTGTTTTGGAAGGAAATAAAAAAGGGAATAATATCATACTTAAATAAAATACCTACATTGTTTGATGTTCGTCGACGGTGTCGCGGGGAAGAAGAAAGATCGTTGGGAAAAGATAGATGTCGGTGTCTTTGGTGTTTTCCTCAATCGTCGGTTTGTGTGCCGACTCGTCATAGTCAATGAAGTCCTACGTCAGAGGAAGTTCTGATGATGAAGGTTGAAGTCAAGGTCATTCTTCATTGGGAGAGTGTTCTTCGTCGGGAGAACACGTTCTTCATTGGAGAGCATAATCCTACAAGTGTTGGGCATCACGTCACTTAACCAGCACTTCATCGCTTGGTGAAGCTGTCCCAAATCCTCC
Source organism: Viscum album (assembly GCA_963277665.1). Lineage (NCBI taxonomy): Eukaryota > Viridiplantae > Streptophyta > Magnoliopsida > Santalales > Viscaceae > Viscum > Viscum album. The sequence goes on from OY728133.1 coordinate 1,063,109,788, forward strand.
TCCCAACCTCCATATATATAGGAGAGGGGGGATATAGGTAAGGATTGTTGGAATTTATGATGGTTCATTTATTAGTAACCTTCCTAAATTCCAACGATGCTGTTACTTAATTTGAAAAACGGGGAAAGCCAATTAATTTATGTTGGCGCAATGATGTGGTGTGTTGGAAATATTAATGGCATGTGCATTGGCATAATTAAGGTGGAAGAGGTCAAGAGGCTCTCCCTCATTAATTGTGGGAGTTGAGGGTTTCTCCCAATTGAAGGGGGGTTTCAAGGGGGTTTAATCCCGGGTGGTCCCCAGTACCAAAACCTCTCATGGGAGGTTATGGTTCGGGTGGTCCCCATCACCTTAACCTCACATGGGAGGTTAAGGTATGGTGGTCCCCACTTCTCAACTTCCATATGTAGGATAAAAATCCTATGGTCCCACCTCAATAATATTCAAATGGGTGCTTCAAATAAAAATAAAATGTTTGCACAATTTTATTTTTATTTTATTCCTTCATGAAAAACCCAAAAACTTACTTTCACCCTCGACCAAATGTCGTCGAGGTGAAAGTTTCTTTAAGTGAAAATCGGCGTTGTGAGTTCAACAGTGCCCTCGGATTTCAATTCCATGCTCTGGTTCAAAAGTCATAAAACGCCGCTCACGCGTTTATTGAACATACCCGAAGAAAAGTTAGGAAAAATATTATCATTCACCCTCCACCTGCGCTGGTCAAGGTTAGGCTCTGCCTAGATAAAAAACACCCCAAAGAACCCAAAGTTACTCTCAGATTTTCAATCTGAGTTACCATTTAGATGTTATGATTTTTACAATAAAATAATTGTCACTCAATTATTTTATTTGCGGCCAAAAAACTAACTTTCTCTGGTGGCCCGTGCCGAACAAAGTTAGTATCTACTTAAAGAAAGAATAACCTCATGAGTTTAGCAGTGGTCTCATATTTTTAATCCGAGTTACCGTTTGTGAGTTATATGCATTTGAAAAATAAAAAAAATATTTAATTATTTTATTTTCAATTATGCCATTTTTTGGTTCTCTCACGGGAGGCCCGCGCTGACTAATCTGAACTCGCGCCTAGGGTAAACCCGCCATCCTAAGCACAATGGTGCCCTTGAATTTATGATCTGAGTAACCATTTAAGTGTAATTCCACTTTTTTAGGAAAACTACTTATGCGTGTTAAATTAAGCTTAACCAAACTTCGACGGATCATTCCTGGCACTCCGGGCCTCAGAATCGCACGCTGTCAGATTTCAGGGACTCGTAAAATTTCTTTATATTTAAAAAAAAATTACACGGAAATTATAGGTCTTTAAATTCTTCCCACCTCAGGGATTTATGTTCCTGTAAGCCACAACTCATAACTAAAGGAACAAGTTGGGGTATTAAGCACGCATCTGAGCCTCCCGCTCCCATGTGCTCTACTAGAGGTTCTCGTGATGCCAGTGAACATGAACCAGAGGTATCGACCGTCCATGAAGGACCTGCTCCTGTCGATCCTCAATCTCTACTGGAACCTCTGTAAAAGTTTCCCCATAGTCGACGTCCATCTCGCCATGGTGGATGATGTGAGATGGGTCATGTACGTATCTCCTCAGCTGGGATACGTGGAAGAGGTTGTGCACCTGGTGCAACTGAGGTGGAAGAGATAAAAGGTATGCCACCTCGCCAAATCTGTTGAGGACCTGAAAAGGTCCGATGAACCTTAGAGATAATTTTCTGCCTCATCCAAATCTTCATAAACCTCATCAAGGTGAGACCTGTAGAAAGATGTGGTCGCAATCCTCAAACTCCATAGGTCTCCGTCTCTTGTCAGCATAGGACTTCTACCTACTCCGTGCAGTCTTCATCTACTCCTAGATGATCCGCACCTTCTCTATGGTAGACCATACCATCTCTGGTACCACGAGTGCTGACTCCCCTGGGTCAGTCCAGCACAAGGGTGATCTGCATGGTCGCCCGTACAACGCTTTGAAAGGTGACATCCCAATGGTGGAGTGATAGCTGTTGTTGTATGAAAACTCTACAAAAGGTAAGTGATCCTCCTATCTGAAACTGTATTCGAGGTCACAAGCATGCAACATATCCTCAAGGGTCTGAATGGTCCGCTCGGTCTGGCCATATGTCTGAGGATAGAAGGTCGTGCTCAAATGAAGCTGTGTTGCGAAAGCCTCCAGAAACCCCTTCCATAGCCGGTAAGTAAAATGTGCATCCTGATCATAGAAAATCGTCTAATTTACTCCATGTAGCCACACAATCTTGTGCACATAGAGTCATCCCAAGATCTCTACTAAACCCTACACTCTAATCGGCAGGAAGTGATCTAACTTGGTGAGTCGGTCGACGATCACCCAAATCGAGTCATGACCCCTGGATGTACATGGAAGTATTGTCACGAAGTCCATGGATATATCATCCAACTTATACTCTGGGACATCTAAAGGATGAACCAAGCCTTCTAGTACCTGATGCTCTTGCCTTCACTTGCTGACAAGTGAGGCACCGAGAGACAAACTCTACAATTGTATTCTTCATTCTCGATCACTAGTGATGTCGTCAGAGGTCCTGGTACATCTTCGCCACTCTTGGATGTGCTATTAGAGGGGATGTGTGGAACTCCCTCAACACTTCCTCCTAAAGTGACACTAGTACCATGGTACATCCCCTGAATAGAATGATGTGCTCCCCACCTTTAAAAAATCCATTAGGTTCCTATCATGTGGATATCTGAGCATGTCATGTATCACAGTCAGCATCCACATGTTGTGCCTCCCTGACTCGCTGAAGAAGTGGGGAGTGACTATAAGAGACTTAAGGAAGGATGATCCATCTCTATCCACAAAGAGTATCTGTAAAGCAGCCAACTTCTCTGTCACCTCACTCAGCAGATGCATGACAGACCTCCTGCTGAGTGCGTCTGCTTCCATGTTTCCCTTCTTAGGAGTATAGACTATCTTAATGTCAAATTATGCTGCCATGAGGGTGAGGTTGGCCAACTCATGATTGATCAGCCACACCCTCCTATGTAGAAGTTTATCATGTGCTTCCTGGGTTTCCTTTTTCACCGACTAAGGAAAACCTCATCCCAACATTGTAGATAAACCACAAATTTTTTTCCAAATACAGTTAATCTGAGTGTGAACTGTGGATGTCAATTCTAAACCCAAACTAACGTCGTAAGACCTCGATGCTGCCACCAACAGGTTCCTACCGAAACTATCGCCTCAAGGGTCATATCACACCATTGGTGTAAGTGTGATTATCGAGTCTCCTCCCAAAGGTATCCTTAGATGTGAGAGTTAAGTCAACGGTTCAACCATAAACTCTAGGTCCTGGAAAAGATCTGTGGAAGGAAGGAATGACTTGTAAATATTTCTATTAATACGGAAGCTAGTAGTAGACATAGACCGTACCTTGAATCATTCCTAGAGCCCTTGGGTTGCATTCCTTGACCGCATACAACAACTCTCTTCCCTTGTCCTTTAGCTCCCTGATCCCGATGAGGTCCACAAAAAGGGGGTGGTTGTAACATGTCGAAAAGTACGCCACCACATGCTGCTCTCCTAGCTTTGCTTCCATGTCTGCTGCCCTACAAATTCAATTGTCCCTAATACATCCTCTTCCTAAAACATTTTAAACGCCCAAGTCTCTGAGGCTGGTGCTAGTTTCTTGGTTTCCCACCACTAACATTCACTGGCTGTATCCGCTCATCCGAAGAACATTCAACCACAAAGGTTCTCTCTAGTACCCTAGCATAAGTAGGAATGTATAGAGGTATAGTGCTAGCTCAGATGTCCTTTAAACACACCTTGCTTAGAAGTTCGATCCTTGAGGCATTGATTGTATCATATTTAGCGAGTACTAGGAAAGATCGGTATGCCTTGATGAATACTCAGCTACCGACATTTCATCCTACCAAAGTTTTAGAAGTTATAGAGAACTCTCAGCCACCTCCTCGAGTAGGTCCTTAGCCTCCTGTGAGTCAGGCACACCTCAGAACCTGAGGGGTATCTGATGCTGAAACATATGTAAGGCACTAAGACTATATGTTTCCTCTACCGGTACTGCCGGTTATAACTGATAACCAATGGGGAGTGATATAGCTGGAATACTACCCGAAGGTACTATCTCAGGAAAAGGTCCATGTACCAAAGCCTCATCACTAAGTGGACCATCCTCATGGTCACTCACTTAAAAAGACTCATAGCTAAGACCATTGTCTACTCTACTGGCATCTCAACTAGACAGGAAACTCTAGCAATCGCCTCCAGCCAGCCTTTAGCTACATGGGAAACTATCTCACCTTGAAACCTTAAAGGCCTCTATTGCTGGAACTTGTGTAATGCGCTCAGTCGATGTGCTCCATCTGCTAGTGTGGATAGTGGAATATACTACCCAATGGGTGGTGGTGCTGCTGGTACACCACCCGAAGGTGTCATCATAGTAAGAGGGCCCTGTATAGGAGCCTCGTCGCTCGGTGGGCTGTCAGTATATACACTTTCAGAACTCTAACTGGCTTTCTATGCAGGTGCATCCTGAAAAGAATCATATGCGACATGGTCAAAAGTTTATACCTGGTGAGTTGACATGGTTGAGTTTAATTAAAGAAAACTTTTGATAACACACACACAATCAGTGTTTTCGTGCACTGAGTTGGAAATCAGAAGTCAGGGTCCTGGTGTATGGATACATCAGCCACCGCACCAACACTGGACTCCCTGAATTGAGAACCACACTCACTACTCTTAACACTATTTATTCATAGAAAATAAAGATCAGAGTCCTAAGTACTACCGTACAACTGACTCCTCTAATACCAATTTGTCACGACCCGTCCCCCGGGGCCCGTGTCGTGACTACCCCAAGCCCTCCTTCCATAGGACATGGGCTATCGACTAGCACCAAAGGTGTAATTCCCCCAATTAGGGAAAGCATTTCCTTTATAACTTATAAACACACACAATAGATCACACAGATGGATAAAAAACACTAAGTAAATTGTATAACTAAAGAGTGATGAAAAGTAAAAGGGGATAGAAATACAAGTCCAACTTTAAAGTACAAGGAACTGGAAGTACAAGTAAAACTGAAGAAAGGAAAAATAGTTATTGGGTCGTCTTATGGAATTCCTACCTAAAGGGTAGGTACAGATAGCCTCCTCATCACTCCACATCTTTCAGTCTCCTTTTTCTACCAAATCGTCGTAAGGCCCACCTCCGGGTATCGTCCAGTCTTGGTACTCTCAGCTTCAGTCAGCATTGTCCGTCATCTGCAACCAACACAACTAGGTGCTGGCATAGCCCATGTAGGGGTGAGTATAATGATACTCAGTAGGGACCCCAAGACACTCAAAAAAATTAAATGGAAATTCCGGGTCTTTACAATATGTAGTAATAATATATATATATATATATATATATATATATAGTAGTAATATATTTCATCCACCAATATGAACAAAGTATGTGTGAACTTAAGCAGTAAAATACCTAGAATACTAGTCACATACTAGACCAGGGTAAAACTCAAACATCCATAAACAGTCTAAATATCCTATAAGCTCATGCAATAGGGTAGGTTCCCTACATCTCAATAAGAGTGTGAGACATCATGCACGACACTTGGGATGGTGAGTGAGACATCATGTCATCAATCGTAATAAGGGATGTGTCACGTCAATCCCACCATCATAATAGTGTCAATGGTGTGAGACATCATGCTCAACACCTAATATAAGGGGGAATGATACCTTCATTCTCAACTAAACCCTTTCCATCAAACCAAAACCTCTATCAAGTCATAAGTCATATTTATAAATATAGGCATGACTAATTACCTACCATGAATTTAATTTATCAAGCTCTATATAATCAAGAATTCATAATAAATTTAATTACATTGATTAAACATGAATTAGCATGTCCATACCACCCTTATAAACCATTATATTTAATCTATATGATTCATTTTAAGAAGGGAAGCCATCATGCATTAGCTATTCCACTTAATCCATCCATTCAATTCTTCATAACAATGTAGTTCAATTTATAAGGCTTAAGAAGCCATTTATAAGGTTACATGGTCGACAATGAAATTGACTACTTGGGAAATTCCAATTACAGGTTGATCCAAACACCTTGAAGGTGCCTCGAGTTCTATAAACATTCATATATCTAGGGAAATTTCATTTAAAGTATAATCCAAAAACTAGATAGGCATTTCAGGCATTTGGATCAATTATCCACTAAGGGAATTTCAAATTGGGACACCCAAGGGGTGCCCATAAAGGATATCAATAGTATTTAATCCATTAAACAAGGGTCGATAGACATGTATCAAGGTGCAAGGATCAATTTTATAAAAAGTATTTAATTAAATGGCGTCTCTTGGAAAAATCCAGCATACTGCACAATATCATTGCTATGATACATCAACACTCAAAGGAAAAAATATGTGACCACCTACCTCAAGGATGTAGATAACCCTTTCCTTGATATCGGCCTTAGATTTAGAGTATGTAGTAAGAAATATATGAAACGGTACAACACCCTGAAAATATGGAAAATGAACTTCCACCCAAATAGTGGAATGGATTAAAATAAAAACATAGATTATAATGGAGAGGATTGTTGAATTTAATAATATGGATGAAATTATTCTAAAGAATATTGAATCATACTTCAGGTCAAAGAGTTATCACAAATCCTAGCTTGAAGATATTTTCAGCCCATAGGAGAAGAAAAAAACCATCCACATGACGAAGAAGAGATAAAAGAAAAAAATATTAAAATAATTAAATGGGTTAATTTATATCATTTAAACTAAAAACATAAAAGCACATGATTTGGCCACACAATTGGCCAAACCGTGTCCCAATCATGTTCCATTCACTACTATTGAGGGGAACCCTACACAATTAGATGCACAATTTTTCTAACTGTAAAAACCCCATGAAATGGGATCTATCCCAAAACATATAAGTATTACATGGTCATGCGCCTGGGTCACATGGTTAAAAACAAACCATGTGACCCCTAGGTCTCCACTGTCTAAATTTTCATGGTTTTAGTGAAACTTTACATATGCGGGTCACAGTTTTCTCTGACCATATAACTAAGTCTTTTCTTCCCATTTTGAGGCTTCGGACTTCATATTAGCCTTGGAATCACAAGAGATCTCCTTAACATGATTCTTTATCACTATGAGGTCCTTTTAAGGAAAATAAATTAAAAAAAACAATATGTACCATTTTGAAAATACATTTCATTAAAAAAACAATGGTTATGATATATGATTATGTAACCCAAATTAAACATCATGAAAAAATTTAGGGTTGTTTAAATCTAGAACCTAATCAAGAGTTAAAGTCTATTACATATATATATTTTTAATTCTAGGATACACAATCAAATCTAGCTTATCTATTGGCTAATGATGAGAACTGGGTCCAAGAAATAAATTTATTTTCCTAGTGGTAAGATAGTGATATGATGGAGTTATATGTCAAGGTTTCTAGAGTACAACAGTAATGTAAAATTTCAAAAAGACATATACATACAAGAGTGGTTGAAGAAGGCCCATCCCAAGAAAATGAGGATATTCCATATGATGTAAAAATAATGAATACCTATATGATATCCTAAATATAATTTTAAATACATTTTATGCTAAGTAATTAATGATGTAATAGAGGGAGATAATAGAGTTGATGATGAGGAATCTATAGAAGTTCTGGTGAAAGTTTCTAAAAAGGAAATAGTTGTATATTAGCCTCAACCCATAATAAATCTTTCACCACTCTTTGTATCTTGGTTAAAAGAAATGGAACATTTTCCTAAATTTCACTGGAATGTTATCTCACCTGTAACTTAGTTTCCTGAAGCTATAGAGGATAGGTTTAGTGAGCTAGAAAAAACATTATACATTATAAGGGATATTTCAAATAAAGATTCATTGAAAAACATACTAAAAAATATTTCATATTGAGAGTCATAGTAGATATTTAGTTTAGGAATAAATCCCTAAAAAATAGATCATATGGTGTGATAAATATGGGGATGGTTGTAAATTATTCTTGAGGGTAATTCTTGAAATTTAATTTGGAGGTTAGAGAATTTCAACGTTTGAGGTAGCTCATACTTGCATTTAGCCAAACCTAAAACAAGACCATACTTCTTTGGATAAAGACTTTTTTCATCTATTATTGTTGTGATGATTAGGACCTTATAAGATATTCTTATTTCCCATGTGAAAGATAGGATACAATAAACTTTTGGTTATAATATTTCCTACAATAAGGAATGGATGGGGAAAAAAGGCAACTGTCAAGGTCTATGGTGATTGGGATGACTCATATTGGGTATTTCTACAATTTATAGCCACACTAAGACACAAAAGCAATGTTTTCTTCCATACTGATATGAATGAACATGTGTCTCAAGATAATTTACTAGATCCATCTCATGTCAGTTTTTGTTTATTTTTTGGGCACTCCTCCATAGAATTTTTGTATTTATTTTCTAAAAATAATTCTTATAAATTGGAAGAATGTATCTTTATGGAAGATAAATGGGTGTATTGGTGATTATGGAAACCCAATATAACAATATTTCACCTCTTCCACTTTCATTTTTCATTGTGTAGAAGGAAAATTATGAATCATAGAGTTTGTTTTTTTCCTGTATCAACAACCATTTTATCCACATTTGAAGAGTATATTTGATATCAGATCATCAACAGGAAATCAACGAGGCAATAAATATGGATCTGAATATATGGAGACCCCTAAATTCACATCATCGGTGTAATGTCTTAGAAATTTTGTATAATTTATTTTAATTATATAGAATTATTTCGAAACCGTAAAATTTGACGGAGCGTGATTCTGAGGCCCAGAGTGCCCGGAATGATCCATTGAAGTTTGGTTAAGTTTTAATTAGCACGCGTAAGTTTTTTTTCTAAAAAAGTGGAATAAATCTTAAATGGTAACTCCGATAAGAATTATGAGGGAACCATTGCGTTCAGGATGGTGGGTTTACCCTAGGAATGACTTAAGTTTAGTCGGCGCGTGCTTCCTGTGAGAAAACAAAAAAATGGAATTATCGTGAATAAAATAATTAAATAAATTATTTTATTTTTAAAATGTTTTTAACTCACAAATGGTAACTCAGATTGAAAATCTGAGACCACTGCTGAAATTGTGAGGGTATTCACTTTTTAGGAAGATACTAACATTGGTTGGTGCGGGCCACCAGTAAAAGTTAGTTTTTGGCTGTAAATAAAATAACTATTTGAAAATAATTTTATTATAAAATTCATAACTTATAAACAGTAACTTGGATTGAAAATCTGAGAGTAACGTTGGGTTCTTTGGGGAATTTTTTACTTAGGCAGATCCTAACCTCAACTGGAGCGGTTCAAGGGTGACTGTTATAATTTTTCAGAACTTTTTTTCAGGTACATTCAGTAAACGCATGAGCGTCATTATATAACTTTTGAACTGATGATCGGAATTGAAATATAAGGGAATCGTTGAACTTGCAGCGCTGATATTCACTTAAGGAGAGCTTTACTTTGGCGGCAGTAGGTCCAGAGAAAAAGTTAGTTTTTGGAACTTTTTAATAGAATAAATAAAATAACTTTATTATTTTATTTTTATTCCATTCGTCCAACGGACGAGAGGTAAGGTGGGAACGATGATGTGTCAAGCCAATAAATGTCTTGACCTTTCAATTCTAAGTAACCACTCCATTAAGGGATTGGGAAGGTTCCTAATTAATGGGCCTACATTAATCCCAAGAATGTTGCACACCCTTCCCCTCTTCTATTTATATGGAGTTTGGGGAGAGGTGTTGGCACTACTTCCCCAAGAAACAAAGTGATTCCAAAGTGTAGTGATGCCAAACCCTTGGAGGACGGTGCTGGTACTAGTGGGAGGTGACAAGAGACACTGAAACCCCAAACCCGAGATCAAAGAATGAGTGACGTCGTTGGAAGCTAGTTGTGGGGGATGACGAACGCTGACACTTCCTCAGACGTGAACGCTCTCCAATGAACTTGATGTAGGGGATTATTTTTGTTTGGGTGTTTTTGAATTCTTTTTTCCCATTCCTGAATTTATACTAAGAACGCGGTCAAACAACTAATGGTTTGACCCACAATTCCTTCATCTTTGCGGGAGGATGTTGTGGGGTATCTTGTAGGGATTGTTATTTTATTACTCCTTTCCCCGTTCTTGACTTTCATATTGATTTAAGAATATATATATTCTTCTTAATTCTAGAACAAATAAGCTTCTTGCTACCATTCTAACATGGTGGGTATGGGCTGAATGAACACGGCCCGACCTCTCCGCAACCTTTGTGGTTTTGACACGTTCTTCATCCGTTCCAAATGACAAATATTTATTAGTGCTGGAAACATATATTTTTTCTAAGCGTGATATATGGACGTGAATCCCTTGACGCAAGGATCAAAAATATGCAATCGTTTAATTTTTCGGGTTTGGAACGAATCCACAATGACTTGCAGAAGGAGGCAGCGACCGATACCCGAACAACCGCAAGGAAGGAAGGGAAGCATGTGTCCGTGCCGCCGGATGATGAGAAGGTTGTGGACCGTTGGCCAAAGAGGAGCAAGGATGGCGGCCAGCGCAGAGGTTGGCCGCACGACAATGGTGTCGGCATGCGTCCGCACCGCCCGGCGTGCAGGGGTTGCGGCACATGGCCGCAGTGGTGATGAAGGGGCGGCCGACCGAGCTGGCCACCAGTGGTGGTGCGGTGCGTGACCATGCTATAAAGAAGGGTGGGCCACACCGTAGGTCGGGCCGTGCCGCGCCTACCGGTCGGGCCCAACCCAGCGGGCCGGGTCGGTCTGACCGGGTCAAACCGGACCCGGACCCACTTCGACCCCTTTCGCTCTTTCGACCATATCTTAAGCTACAAGAATCCATTTGATGAATTGTCTTCTGCGTCAGAAACCTGGGATCGAGACAGTCTATTTGGTATACCCCACTTGAGTTTCTGATAAAGTTGGTGTACGGCCGGGTTGGATTGAACACGAATCCAACCATGCCCTTGGGATTAAAAGGCTAATAACTTATAGGTCGGGCTTCCGATTGACGCACCGTCTGTTGAGTTGGGACCCCTTTTACGTGGCGGTCCTTTGGGATACTTATTCGTGGGACTTAGTGGCAGTTAGATTATTGAACTATGGAATGAGATGTAGATTCTCCCAGAACTTGAGCGCACCAGGTATGAGGAATCTAGTAGTTGGCTGTAATGTGAAGAAACAACATTGATCCTAAGTGAGTAATGAAACTATTGATCCTATGTGGGTCAGTGACTATCGATACTAAGTGGGTCAGTATCTATCGATCCTATGTGGGTCATAACCTTTCAGATCCTATGTGGTTCAGTGCTCAGTGATCCTATGTGGGTCAGCGCATACAGATCCCGTGTGGGTCAGATCCTATTTGGGTCAGCGGGGTTTATTTCATATCAATCTTGTGTGGGTCAGCAGTAGTGATACTTAACAGAATAATATGATTTAGATTACTTCTAAACATATTTACTTCTGTGTTTATTTTATACCTGGTGTGTACTCAGTCCTTACCTTTGTGGTGATACCATTGTGGTATTATTCTGTGTGGAATACCTGTATGGTACTTACCTCTGTGGTGATACCTTTGTGGTTTTCTTCTGTGTGGAATACCTGTGTGGTACTTACCTTCATTTTGATACCTTTGTTGTATTCTCCTGTATGGCCTACCTGTGTGGTACATACCTTCATTGTGATTCCTTTTTGGTGTTCTTTTGTGTGGCATACCTGTGTGGTACTTACCTTCACGGTAATACCTTTGTGGTATTCTTCTATGTGGCGTACCTGTGTGGTACATTCCTTCTTGGTGATACCTTTGTAGTATTCTTCTATGTTGCGAACTGGTGTGGCACTTTCCTTTGTGGTGATACCTCCGTGGTATTATCCTGTGTGGCGTTATCTTTGTGGTACTTACCTTTTTGGTGTTACCATCATGGTATTCTTTCCTGTGTGGAATAGTTGAGCTTTGAGCTAATGAGTTGGGCCTTGTGTTTTTTAATGAATGAGATGGGTATATTTAATGACTTAGGTATATCTATGGGCATATAAATAATTAGGGTTGTCAGTTGTTTTCATGCTTTTTGGTTTATCCTTTGATGGTTCTGTGTGACCTTTGAGGGTCTCGGGGTCCCTACTGAGTATCGTTATACTCACCCCTGCACGGGCTATGCCTGCACCTTGTTGTGTTTGGTACAGACGACGGACAACACTGACTGAGGATGAGAGTACCAGGACTGGAGGTATCTCAAAGGTGGAAATTAGATGAGGCATACCATAGATATGACCTTTTGAGATCTGTACCTACCCTTTAGGTAGGATCCTTGGCAGGTATCAATAGGAGCTATTTCAGTTTACTTGTACTTTCCATTTTTCTTGTAATTTCTAGTTGGGCTTGTATTCTGGCCCCTTTTACTTACTGTACACACTAATTCTACTATATTTACTTGTGTTAATATCTTTCGGTGTGCTTGGTTGTGTGTGTCTACATGTTATGAAGGCAATTCATTCCTGGTTTTATGGAATATGCCTTTCGGTTCTAGTCGCCAGCCCCTAGCCTATAGAAGGCGGGTTTGGGGTAGTCACGGCATGGGCCCCGGGGGACGGGTCATGACAAATTGGTATTAGAGGAGTCGATTATACCATAGAACATTGGAATATGATATTTTTAACAACAATAGTGTTACATGTAGTGAGTGTGGTTGTCAGTTTAGGGAATCCAGTGTTGGTGCGACGGCCGGCGTATCCATACGCCAAGACCCTGACTTATGATTTCTGACTCAGTGCATTAAAACACTGATTGCGTGTGTATTTTGAAAAGTTTCTTTGTGAACTATTTGAGTCATCTCACCAAGTATAACGTAATGACCATGGCATACCTATTCCTTATTAGGATGTTGTTGTATAGACAGCCGGTTAGGATTCCCGATAGAGTAAACGATGATGACCCACTGAGCGATGAGGCTCCAGTGTAGGGCCCTCTTACTATGTTGGAACCTTCGGGTGGTGTACCAGCAACACCACCACCTGTTGGGTAGAAGTTACCACCATCCGCACTGGCGGACAATGCACACCGACTGAGCACATTGGATGAGTTCCAATGGCAGAGGCCTCCGAGGTTTCGAGGCGAGACAGATTCCCACGCAGTTGAGGGCTAGCTGGAGGAGGTTGCTAGAGTTTTCCTCCTTGTTGAGACACAAGTAGAGAAGATTGTGATCTTAACTACTAGTCTTTTTCAGTGAGTGGCCATGGGGATGGTCCATATAGTGATGAGGCTTCGATACATGGACCGTTTATCGAGATGGTACCTTCGGGTAGTGTTCCAGCTATATCACTACCCGCTGGTCAGCAGTTACAACCGACAGTATCGGTAGAGGACACATGTAGGGTTAATGCCTTACACGTGTTTTAGCATCATATACCCCTTAGGTTCTGAGGCGAGCCTGACTCACAGGTGACTAAGGACTGGTTTGAGGAGGTGGCTGAGTGTTCCCTAGAGCTTCTACAGCTTCAGCAGAACGACATGTCAGTAGCTAAGTATTCATAAAGGAATACCGACCATTCCTGGTACTCGATGAATACGATACGATTAGTGTTCAGGGATCAGACATCCGTATGAGGTGTGTTTAAGGAAATCCTAGCCAATACGTTTCCTCTATGAACTCCTACTTATGTTAGGGTTCTAGATATAATATTTGTAGTTTAAGGTTCTTTGGATGAGCGATACAACCAATGAGGGTTAGCATTGGGAAAACAGGAAACTGGCGGTAGTCTCAGAAACTTGGGCGTGTAAACTGTTTCAGGAAGAAGAAGTGTTAGGGACAGATGAATCTGCAGGGCAGAAGATGTGGAATCAGATCTAGGAGATTAGCATGAGGTGGTGTACATTTTGATATGTTACAACCACCCCCCTTTTTGTGGACCACACCAGGCTCAGGGAGCCGGAGGACAGGGGAAGGGATTAGCTGCATGTAGTCAAGGAATGTGACCCAAGGGATCTAGGAATGATTCGAGGTACAGTCTGTGTCTACTACTAGTTTCCATATAAATAGACAAAGGTACCAATCATTCCCTCTTTCCACGAATCCTATTCAAGACCTAGAGTTTTTAATTAATCCATTGAATTGACCCTCACGTCTAGAGATACCTTTGGGAGGAGACATAATAATCCCACTTATGCCAATGGTGTGATATGACCCTTGAGGTGAGAGTTTCGGTTGGAACATATTGGTGGCAGCGTCGAGGCCTTACGACGTTAGTTTGGGTATGACTGGACATCCACAATTCAGAATCAGATTGACTATATTAGGAAAAAAGGTTGTAGTCTATCTACAATGTTGGGATGGGGTTTTCATTAGTCAGTGAAAAAGGAAACCCAGGTAGCACATGATAAACTCATTCAAAGGAGGGTTCAACCGATCACTCTTGAGACGGCTAGCCTTACCCTCGTGGTAGTAGAATTTTTGAGTTTTCAGTTCCCAATGGGAGTGGCTAGAGTTTCTCCAGGACTATGACTTATCTATACTCATATGAAGGGGAACGTGGTAGCAGATGAACTTAGTATGAGGTCTAAACTATAGATGATGAGTGAGGCGGAAGAGCAGCTTGCCGCTTTGTGGATATCCTACGTGTGTTAAGATGGAGCAGCTTATCTTCAGTCTATGACAGTCACCCCCCCCCCACTTCTTCCGTGAGTCAAGGAGGCGTAGTGTGAGGACACTGACTATGAGGCTCGATGTGCTCAGATATCCTCAGGGCAGGCACCTGATGTATTTTTTAAATGTGGGGAGCACGTCGTCCTCTTCAGGGGATGTACCATGGTACCAGGACCTTCAGTGTCAGTACTGGTGTCTAGGGATGAAGAAAGTAGTGGCAGAGTTTGTATCATGATGTCTAACATGTCAGCAAGTGAAGACTGCACAAAGTTGGCAGAAGTCTTATGCGGACAGGATACAGAGACCCTTGGATTTCTAAGAGGGGGACCACGTATTCTTGCGAGTCTCTCCTCAACATGGACTATGGAGATTTGGCCGAGGTGGCAAGTTATCACCAAGGTTTATCAGTCCTTTTATGATACTTTGGAAGATATTTGAGGTAGAATACCACTTGGCTCTTCCACCATAGTTGGAGAGGGTGCACGACGTCTTCCACATATCTAAGTTGAGGAGATACGTGCATGAACCACCCCACATCATTGACCACAGTGAACTAGACTTCGATAATGGGGTGACGTTTACGGATGTTCCAGTACAGATTGAGGATCAACAGTAGAGGGTCCTTTGTGGGTGGTCAATACCTCTGGTGTGCTTTTGTTGGAAACATGGGAACCTCCAAGAGATCACATGGGAGCGAGAGGCTCATATTCATGCTCAGTACCATATTTTGGTTGTTTTGACTTTGTTGTGGCTTTCGGGGGCGTAAAGCCCTAAGGTGGGGAGAATTTAATGTCCCTGAGATTACGTATATTTTTTTAATTATATGGGATTATTTAAAGACCTCAAAATCTAATGGAACATCATTCTGAGGCCTGGAGTGCCTAGAATGATCCGTCGAAGTTTGGTTATGTTTTAATTAGCACACGTAAGAAGTTTTCCTAAAAAATTGGAATAACTCTTAAACGGAAACTTGGATAAAAAATCTGAGGGCACCGTTGCATTCAGGATGGTGGTTTTAACCTAGGCACAACTAAAGTTTAGTTGGCACGGGCCTCCTGTGAGAAAACCAAAAAATGGCATAATCGGGAATAAAATAATTAAATAAATTATTTTATTTTTCAAATGCTTATAACTCACAAATGGTAACTCAAATTGAAAATCTGAGACCACTACTGAACTAATGAGGATATTCTCTCTTTATGTAGATACTAACATTGGTCAGCACAAGCCACCAGTAAAATTTAGTTTTTGGTCGTAAATAAAATAGTTAAGTGAAAATTATTTTATTGTAAAATTCATAACTTCTAAATGGTAACTCAGATTGAAAATCAGAGAGTACTGTTGGGTTTTTTGGGGTGTGTTTCACTTAGGCAGATCCTAATATCGACTGGAGTGGGTCGAGGGTGACTGTTATATTTTTTCAGAACCTTTTTTCAGGTGCGTTCAGTAAACGCGTGAGAGGCATTATATAAATTTTGAACCAATGATCGGAATTGAAATCTGAGTGCACCTTTGAACTCGCAGTGTTGATATTCACTTAAGGAGACCTTCAATTCGACTATGGTAGGTCCGGAGAAAAAGTTAGTTATTGAAATTTTTTAATAGAATAAATAAAATTAATTTATTATTTTATTTTTATTCCATTCCTCCAACGGACGAACAGTAAGGTGATATCAGCGACGTGTCAAGAAAATAAATGGATTGGCCTTTCAATTCTAATTAACCGCATCATTGGTGAATTAGGAAGGTTCCTAATGAATGTGCCTCCATTAATCCCACGAATGTTGCACACCCTTCCCCTATCCTATTTATATGGAGTTTTGGGAGAGGTGTTGGGACTACTTCACCAAGCAATGAAGTGATGACAAAGTGCAGTGACGCAAAACCCTTGGAGGATGGAGCTGGTACCAACGGCAGGTGACGAGCGACATCGAAACCTCGAACCGGAGATCGACGAAAGAGTGACGTCGTTAGAGGCTAGTTGCAGGGGACGAGGAACGTTGACACTTCCTCAAACTCGGATGCTCTCCAATGAACTTGAGGTAGGGGATTATTTTCATTTGGGCGTTTTTGACTTCATATTACCCGTTCTTGAATTTATACGAAGAACACAGTCAACCGACTAATGGGTTGACCCACAATTCCTTCATCTTTGCGGGAGGATGTTGCGGGGTATCTTGTAGGGTTTGTTATCTGATTATTCCTTTCCCCTTTCTTGACGTTCATCTCAATTTAAAAATATTTATATTATTCTTTATTCAAGAAAAAATAATCCGCTTGCTACCGTTCTAACACGAAAGGTGCGGGCTGAACGAACATGGCCTGACCTCTACGCAACATTGGTGGTTTTTGATATGTTCTTCATGTGTTCCTAATGCCAAATATTTATTGGCACTGGAAACACATAGTTTTGATGATCTCAATATATGGACATGAATATATTGACATAAGGATCACAAATATGCAATCTTTTAATTTTTCAAGCTTGGAACAAATCCGCAATGACTCGCAGAAGGAGGCAGTGGCCGACACCCGGCCGACCGCGAGGAAGGAAGGGCGGCGCGCGTCCACGCCGCCGAATAATGAAAAGATCACGGCCCATCGGCTAAAGTAGAGTGAGGGTGGCGGTGGGGGCACGCATCCATGCTGCCCAGTGTGCAGGGGCCGCAGCGCATGGTCGCGGCAGCGATGGAGGGGTATCCAACCAAGCCGGCTGCCGGTGGGGGCACGGTGCGCAACCGTGCCGTGAAGGAGGGCTCGCCATCTTTCCAGTCGTGGGCTAGACCCAGTGAGCTGGGCTAGACCCAGGGCTGGACCTGGGTCGGGTCGGCCCATGCCATGTCGGTCCAGGTCGGTCTGATTTGGTCAGACTGGACCTAGACCAACTTCGACCCTTTTCTCTCTTTCGACCATATCTTGAGCTACGGACCACTGTTTGACAAAACATCTGTGGCGTTGGAAACTTCAGATAAATATGGTCCATTTGGTATAACCCAATTGACTTTTGGATAAATTTGGGGTATGACCGGTTAGGATCGAACACGAATCCAACCGGGCCCTCGGGACTAAAAGGCTAATAACATACAGACCGAGTGTCTAATTGACACACTATCTATTGCGTTGAGACCCATTTTATGTGGCGATCCTTTGGGATACTTCTTTGTTGGAATTTGTGGATGTTGGAGTATTGGAATGTGGGTTGAGAAGCAGATTTTCTCTGAACTTGAGCGCACCGGGTGCAAGGAATCCAGTAGCAGGCTGTAATGTGAAGAAAGAACATTGATCCTAAGTAGGTCAACAACTATTGATCATAAGTGGGTCGTGAAATATCGATCCTAAGTGGGTCAGCATCTATCGATCCTATGTGGGACAACACCTATCAGATCCATTGTGGATCGGTGCTCAGCAATCCTGTGTGGGTCAGCGCATACCGATCCTGTGTGGGTCTGATCCTATGTGGGTCAGTGGGGGTTATTACCTATCGATCCTGTGTGGGTCAGCAGCTATGTTACTTAATAGAATAAGATGATTTAGCTTACATATAATCATCTTTACTTCTATACACAAGTTATATCTAGGGTGAGATGAGTCCTTACCTTTGTGGTGATACCTTTGTGGTATTCTTCTGTGTGGTGTACCTATGTTGTACTTACCTTCGTGGTGATACCTTTGTGGTATTATTCTGTGTGGAATACCTATGTGGTACATACCTTCGTGGTGATACCATTGTGGTATTCTTCTGTGTGGCATACCTGTGTGGTTCTTACCTTCGTGGTGATACCTTTGTGGTATTCCTCTGTGTGGAATACCTGTGTGGTACTTACCTTCATGGTAATACCTTTGTGGTATTCTTATGTGTGGCATACCTGTGTGGTACTTTCCTACGTGGTGATACCTTGGTAGTATTCTTCTATGTGGTGAACCTGTTTGGTACTTTCCTTTGTGGTGATACCTCTGTGGTATTCTCTTGTGTGGCATTACCTTTTTGGTACTAACCTTTGTGGTGTTACCTTCGTGGTATTCTTTCCTTCATCGAACAATTGAGATTTGAGCTAATGAGTTGGACTTTGTGTTTCCTCATGAATGAGATGGGTATATTTGATGGCTTAGGTATATGTATGGGAATATACCTAAGTAGGGTTGTCAGTTGTTTTCATGCTTTGTGGTTTATCCTTTGTGAATTTTTTGAGACCTTTGAGGGTCTCGGGGTCCCTACTGAGTATCATTATACTCACCCATGCATGGGCTATGCCCACACCTTATTGTGTTTGGTGTAGACGATAGACATAACTGACTGGGGATGAGATTACCAGGACTGGAGGTAGCTTGGAGGTAGAAATTAGACGAGGTGTACTGTAGAGACGACCATTCTAGAGCTATACCAACCCTTTAGGCAGTATCCTTGGCTGGTGTCCACAGGAGTTGTTTCAGTTTACTTGTACTTTCCAGTTTTCTTATACTTTATAGTTGGGCTTGTATTCTAGCCCCTTTTACTTACTGTAAACACTCTTTCTACTATAGTTACTTGTGTTCATATCTTACTGTGTGCTTGTTTGTGTGTGTTTACAGGTTATAAAGGCAATTCCTTCCTAGTTTTAGGGAATACGCCTTTCGGTGCTAATCGCCAGCCCCTGGCCTATGGAAGGCGGGCTTGGGGTAGTCAGGGCATAGGCCCCAGGGGACGGGTCATGAAAACCGGTACTACATCTAACACATTTCTAGAAACTTGTGAAAAACATTCCATGATGATCCTATGAAGAAGGTAATCATGAGTCTTGTCATGAAATCTCTTTATTATTTTTACTATTCCGATGCAATGATAAATTAATTTATGTGAAACGTGATCCCTTATTTATAGTATATGACTTGAATCTATGAAGGTTTTAACAACATTTTGAAGAAATACAAAGGGGTAATTAGGGAGTGTAGGGTTATATGATGCGGATTCCGAAAGAAAAATGGACATTGGCATATGACAACGGGAAGGTATAATGAAATTTGACCACAAACATTGTGGAGTGCATCATTGGAATCTTAAAGGGTCTTCTCAAGTTACCCATACCTAGCCTAGTTCAAGAGACATTTTATCATTGTTTCAAGTACTTTCTTGATATAGAAAAACATACCAGATATTAGATTCAACAAGTCCTAAGGTACGGAAGACACTTTCAATGGGTGATTGAAAAGAATAATAAATAAGCTTATGTATATCGAGTGTGCCTTTTCCATTGAGAATAATCTCCTTTTGAAGTTCAAGAGTGTTCAGGATCCATCTCAAATAGTCATGGTCAAGTTTTTTTGGTATTACTAAAAGTGAGGAAACATTAATATGGAAACTTCTAGGCATTACGGTTTCCATGTGCACATGCCATCACAGCATTTTCCTCTATGAACATATCATGATAAGAATATGTTGATCTATTTTACTAGCTGGATACCATTTCTAACTGATATGATGCACCATGGATTCTTATTAGGGTGTTTCTATATTTCATAATGCCTGATGACCAACCAATATTGATACCTGACATCAACAGGCTATAACAGTGAGGGAGACCGACGCCCATCAGGATACAGAATGATATGAATTCACCTCAATAAAAATGGAAACATTTGAGATGCAATATATGTCATTGGGAAGGTCCTGATAATAAATGTTTCCCTAACATTGTTGGATTGTATTCACACTCTCATCTACAATTATGTATTGTATCCAATATGAACTTTTCATATTATCAATTACATGGTGTTAATATAAAATCCTTCATTTTTTGGATTTTATGACATTTATGAATTTCTTGCTATCAAATAATAATAATACTTTCATATTCACATTACGAGGAATATGAAATGTATATGTGAGTTGACATAAAATCCTAATCAAAATATCCATGGCTACACCACAAATCAAGCATGTAAGAAAACAATAATAAAATTTTCCATCATGTGAAAAATCCTAAATAAATTACAAATCCAACTATTTGGGATCTAGCTTACTCGAATATATTATAGACATCAATGAAAACCTCAATACACAATGATGGTCAAACTAATATAACCTATGTACGTACAAATTTGTTTCTAAAGTAAAACTCATTTAGAAACATGAATCTATTCAAAAAAGAAAAGAGGACAAACCTGCCACCTTCAAAAAATGAGATTGGGAAAATGAAATATGAAAAGTGAGGCACAAATCCCATTTAGATACCTATATGAATCCATTTAATTATTTTATCCATTAAAACTAATAAAATCGTTTGAAAAAAATTTCAAAAATAAACCACATGAAAATAAACCAACTTCAATAAAACCATTAAAATCCCATTGGTTGTATTTTATTAAAAAAATGGTTTTCTAAAACAATTCCCAAACATAGATCAAGTAAACAATTAAGTCCATAAGGTACAAGATATTTCACAAATGAAACATGTAAAATTTAAACACACCACATTTCCAAGGTAAAACCACATCTAAAACCACTTTAAAAATATGGTTTGAGAAACATGACAACATGAAATTTTCTTTTGGTAAGAAAAAATTCATAAAATAATGGGAATAAATACGTTATGTCTTACATTATACCAGTCATATCATTTTTCTTTACCATAATGTTATATTTAAATTTTTTAGTGATGAAATATTTCATTTTAATACATAGATATTGTGGATACTAAGCTACTCAATGAGCTATATAGGCATGTTTCACATGATGTGCTAGTGGGTCATGAGGTTCAAAAGATCAAGGTATGTATAAAACACTATTATCATCACATTACACCTCTATATTCTATTAAACCATACCTACATCATGTTGGTTTCTATGGAATTTCTTTATTTGATTTTAAATTTATTGATCATAACCAATTTTCTTCTTTCATTGAGAAAAGGAGACCTGAGACTAACCAGTTCCACCTGCTTGAGGGAGAGATGGCCACCACCCTTGAGGATGTTTCAATTCTGTTCATTATTCCTATCTAGGGGGATACTGTTATAGGTCCCACCCATGGATATTGGACTAATCTTGTATATAAATTTCTAGTCATATAATTTTTAGTATTTTTAATGCTATAGATGGCGGGTCGATATCTATGAGGTTTATTTAGATACACTTTGCACAGTTACCTGATGACGTCGATGAGAAAACAATCATGTGTCACACCGGTGAATATATCTTACATCTCATTATAGGGACATTGTGCACTTATCACTCTGGTATGCAGGTTAGGAGATACAGTTGGGAATCTGTGGTCTTGGTGTACTCTTTCATAGGTTTATGGATGGCTGGAAAACCAGATCACACTGATCTAGGGGTAAATTTTCATCCTTATTCAGATGTGGTAATGAGAACATGTCCCTACCCTCTCTCTTATTATTTATCATTAAGAGCTTCATATAGATGCGATTCATGATTCTTTATGTGTACATTTGTATGATCACTAAACTTTGTTTCCTTCTAATGCTACTATGATTTATTAAATTCAATTCCCTATTGAGATTTATCACATTATATGTTCTACGTTAGAGGTGGAGTCAAGAACACCAATTTTTTAGGATACTGAGGCCCAACTTGTTGGCATATAATCTCATTTTGGATAGTTTAGTACCCATTGATATAAGTATATATAGCCTTTCCTTGACTAATCAATTTCAAAATATTATTATTTTTTTGGTTTTTGTAACATTTTTTTTTCAACAAATGATAGGTGTCATTTCAGATTTCATGTCTTCCATATTATAATCTATTAGACCAGCTTCCCACATACTGCACAAATGGGATTCATGATTCTATTGATGTAATTACTCTCATTAAAATTCATATTGTTGAGTAGCACCATCCTAATAGATTCACATGCTAGTTTGGACTAAAACCCAATATTGATAAGGTAGATGCCACCTTTCCACATTATAATTAAAAAAATTAACAAGGTATAATTTAAATTAAAATTTTTCCTGAAAAAAATATATAAAAAAACTCTAAACTCTAGTCTCATACTTTACCCCCTCATTAGGCCATAGAACCACGTTCATGAAGATCACCTTCCCAGTTTTCTTTGGTATTGATTTCTGATTGTTTTTTAATATCTTCATAGATTCGTTGTCACTCTAATAGTGCATTACCCACTACAAGTATGAAATTAATAATTTTAAGGAAATAATTAATTCATATGGTTGGGTTATTATAATCACCTGCATGAAGATCACATCGGTTCTTGGAATTTTCTGGAACATGTCACCGGTGACATGGGTGACTGCTAGAATCTTCAACACCAATGTGATGACCTTTGGATGGTTGAAATTGATGAACATGATGTATAGGTGAGCCTTTACAATATCTTCCACATTTATCCCACTTTCACCGATTATGTCTACCAGGGATCTGATTCTCTTGAACCCATCATCGTGCACACTATCCCATTGTTGAACAAATGAATTAACTCTAAATGTCACCAATCAACATCCTCCATAACATAACTTAGCCTTCCAACTCAATATTTTTCTAGTCGAAAGATTCCATGTATTCTCTTGGTACAACAAAGGATATTTGAGGGGGATCTAGTTTTATAGGCAAGAGAAAGTGAGGGGATTCTAAAAACTATATTTGAAAAATTTTACAAATACGTTTTTTATAAATATGTGTATATAATTATCAATATATTTATATAATTATGGTGGTTTCAAGGATGATGCTGGATAATGTGGGTCCACTCTTCATTGGCTCTTCGTAGTATTAAGCGGCTCGTTAGGTGGACTCCGGTTTGTCGATGAGTGTGGATGAACCCAAGGATGACTCATCAAGCAAAAGAAGTTATCACCCTCATAACGTTTTCTTAAATAAAAACACTGAATACATTTAGGAATTTAATGAGATTTATTTAAATAAGTTTTTTTAATGTTTTTTAATTAAAAGTATTATGATTTTTTTCGAAAATGAAACTATCGAGTTTCAAATGAATTGACACTCATAACCCATTTTTCAAAAAAAATAATTTGTACTTTTTTTGTTTTCTTTTGTTTTGTTAAATACATAAAATAAATTTTTAACAAAATTTACAATGATTATTTTTTATTCAGAATTACCTACATTTAAGTAATTCTAAAATATAACTAAAAACCAAACACAGAAATCCCTTTTAATGGTAAGAGAGATTGACATCCCATATATATTTTTTGTGTGAGATTTGATTTCATTTTTCCAACATTACAATAATAATTTACTAATGATAAAAATTCATATATAATAAAAAATAACTAAAAATAAAACTAATTAAAATAAAATATCATTAATATAAAAAATAAAATCTAAAAATATAATTTACATAATAAATAATTAACATTAAAAATAATAATTTATAATATAATAATTTATTAATAATATTATATAAAAGTAATAATACAATTAAAAATTAATATTATTATTAATATGATATATAATAAAAACTAAATAATAATACAAATTAAAAAATAAAAAATTAATAATTAAAATAGTTAGGGTTTTATCATTATCATATGCTTCCCACACATTTGTCCCATAGACAATTTTTTATTGATATAATTATTATGATTAGCATAAAATGATGAGATAGGTCACTAGACAAAACATGGGTTATTAGTCAAAATTTCCAGAGAAAGATACTAAGGAGAATTTTTAATGTAAATTTCCTGTTGTAATTTACCTTGAATGTTTCTCAAGGAACTTATCAATGGTTTTTATAATGAGAATCTATAGTTCATTGTAAGTTTTCATAGAATAGTTTCATTGGAAATTTCCAATGCTTCTTACTAGTGGAAATTCCCATTTTCATTTACTAAAGGAAATTTCTAATGTAAGATACCAGTTTAAAATTTCAATGTGAGTTTCAAGTGGTAATTTATATTGATTTGTTTTTTATAAAACTTTAAAGTGAATATTTCTATCAGCAATTATTTGTGTAGTGGAAGTTTTCTTGGAAAAATTCATTGAAAATTTCCAATTTCATTTATTAGTGAAAATCTCCAATCCAAGATATCAGATATTTCCAATAGAACTTTTCACTGTATGTATATAGTTAGAAGTTTAAGTGTAGATAAAGTTTCTAGAAAACTTTTTAGTGGAAATTTTCAATTATAGTTAAGAGTGAAAAAATTTCAATGCACGTTACAGGCAGTAATTTTCAATTCATGTTTCTAGTTTTAATTTAAATCAAATGTTTCTGATTGAAATTTTTATTGCATTTTTCTAGTGTGAATTTTAAGTTTCATGGATGTTTTCTTAGAAATTTTTTAGTGAAAATTTCCAATGTCTTTTACCAATGGAAATTTACAACACAATATACTAAACTTTTCTATTAGAACTTTTCATAGAATTTTTCTATTAGGAATTTTCAGTGTAGATGAATTTTTCCTAGAAATGTTTTTGTTGAAATTTCCAATGTCGTTTACGAGTGGTAATTTATTATGAAATATATCCATGGGAAGTTTCAATTAATGTTTTTAATGCACAAAAAAATACTTAGTAATGTTATATTTATATTTATATATCAAAATTTTATAGGAGAGAATGGATGAGGCTGGTCTAGTGTTGATCAACCTATAAATTTAAGAACAAATAAATTTAGTGTATTTGAATATAGTGTGATATTGAATTAGCTATATAATGAGGGAACATGATAGTGGTCAAATTACAAAAATCAAATTCCAATACTTAAATTTTATTCGATAGATATAATGTTCAAGATTCATTAGAAATCACCACATCTAATATCCTCACAAATAAATTCAATAGGTACCTTAAAACCAATCATTGGGGTGGTTTTTAAATAGAAGTAATATTATATTGATTTTATGTTTCATATGGAGGCATGCTCAGTTTTAATGAAGGAAAGGAGTGTGTTAAAAAAATATGTAGTATAAAAGCCTAGTGACATCAACATTGTACACATGTAACAAAGAAGGATGCGAAAGAGTAAAAGAACATTATGTTAATTTCAAACTTCATATTTTGAGATGAGGATATAATTTCATGGACAAATTATATTTACTTATGTGTATAGTCAGCTATATGAGTGTGAGAAGTTCATTGAGGAATATTATATTCCATTACATTCTCTAGGAACCCTGCATCTTATGAGATCACATTATCATATCAATGATGTGTAAGCTGAAGAGTTGGATGTAAATAATAAAGTTTTTTCTAAATTTTGTTGATTCTTTCCCACTCCTGAAAACCATTTAAAGTTGTCTTGATAGTATTTGATATACATTATTTGATTGACATAATTTTTTATGATCCCAAAGGTAGAGGGATTTATTTCTTGATGATGTCAATAAAATGCTATAATTCTTGGAGAAGTAATTAAGAAATAAAAAATTCTTTTTTTACTCTATACAACTTGAATTTTGTGGCCAAATTACCTATATTTTTTTGTTTGATCCCAAAATAAATATTTATTATGATCATTTTACGGGTTTTGTTATCTTCCAAAATACTTTTAACACAAATAAAGAGTGTAGAACTTCTATAGTATTTGATGGAAACAACCATTATATAGAGACTGAAATTTTTAGTGTGATGTTTTTATATGATGAGAAAACAAACTCATTTAGTTGTTTTTGAGTTGATTTGTTTATTTCCATGGTGGAAAGATTCCTGAGATGATTTTTAAATATTAAGAAAGAGACATGTCTCAAGCCATTGCTTTAACTAAACCCCAAACAATGCATGGCCTATACACTTAGTGCATAATCAAAAATGGAATTAAACACCTAGTAGAAGTAATGAAATATGGATCAACATTATTAAAAAAATTCAAGAATAGAATGTATGGGGTTCGATATAGTTTAACATTTTAGGATTTATAGAAGGAAATCAAAGAAGAATTCATTAATTAAAATTTTATAAGGTAACAAGATGTGTACAAATTAAGGGGAAAATGGGATCATGGTTTTATTTAGAGTGTGAAGACATTTGAAATTTTAACTATTGAAGGAGAGTTTCAATGGTGTATTAAAGGATTACTTGCATCGTAAGCTGAGTGTCCTAGATTTCATAAAGAAATTTTAACATGTATTAGAGAAAAATCAATATCAAGAAATGAATGATAAATTTTATGGAAGGGAAAATCTCTCACATAATCACTTTTCTTATCATCAATTAATGGTTCAAGAATTTAAGTTGTATACTCAAATTTTTTTTTCTAATTTTCAGCATGAACTCCAAAGTTGTGGTTCATGTTTCCATAAGTCTTGTGCAGAAAATGTAGCTGTAAAAATTCTTGTGTTTTAATGAATGGATCATAAAATTATTTTTTTTATTACAGTCTGTAAATATTCACATATGAGATTATAGTGTTGTTCCCTAAAATTTTAGTGTTTCATGTATTTTTATTGTTATGAAATGAAAATATTAGAGTGACTATGTAACATCACAACTCTAGTAACCTGTATCCAGTGGTTATTTTACTAAGTTGGCATAAAATACAAGGGATCCAATCCTGAAGGATTAAATAATTTAGTAGTCTTTAGAGACTAGATAAATACATGATTCTCACATTACATATGAAAACAAGAAATCAAATGTAAAAATTCTATTGAGGACTTTATTATTTCTTCTAGTAAATATCTGATATCATTGATAAAACCCTTATTGGTATCCCAAGGTTCAGTTTGGGAAATAATACAGCACAATCTATCATTGAATAAATAAATAATCATTAATATGAAAGAGATAAATAAAAATAAAATATTCCATATAGTAATATAAAAAAGGGGAATAAATTAATTGATGAAACAACAAAATAAAAAATCACATAGAAAATAAAAACGACCTTCATAATTATATAATGTATAATGTTACACCTAATAATATTAACTTATAATAATTGTTCCAAGACATCATGAAAAAATAGGTAAGGCGTATTCCAAATACATAAAATGGTTTGTCTCATGAGACCTGCCGATTCATCAAGGGTAAATAATGGGTCACATTCATTACATATATACATATTCATTATATAAATGAAATGAATAACAATTAAATACATAATCAACATAAACATTCATATTGGAAAACTAGAATTATAAATATTAATATTTTACCCTGTCAATAAAATGAATAATATGATCATAATAAATCTAGAAAAATATTTAGGATTGTTTCAATGGAGTATATTTCTAGTAAATTGAAATATTCATCAAATTATTTTGACATATATAGAAATACTTTAAAAAAATCACTGGTTGTTTTCTTGAGGAAAATAACCTTTTGATTTTGAAATAACTTGTATTAAAATATAAAAATTTCTAGAATATTTAAAACATTATTCAAAAAGAAAAATAGAAACGTGTAAATGGGGATTAAAAACAAATTATATTCACATTTTTTGAAAAAATTAGTCGAGCAATAAGTGTTAACATAAATATTATGTTCACATCTTTGGTAAAAAGTGTCTTGTTCAAAAAACAAGAAGAAAATTAAATTTAAAACTATTTATATAATAGAGAACATGGGTAAAAATGACTTTTAATCAATCATTAGATAATATTAAAAAAAATTTGAAAACATTATAAAGAAAATATCGTCATAAAAGAACAATATTCCTGACCAAATAGACAAACAATGTCGATTTTCATTAAAAATATTATTTAAAAGTTTTGAGTACTTAGGCAGACAAAAAAATGAAAGAAAAACTTGTAATTTATTTAAATAAATATAATATATGGAAAAATATATTTTTTAATATATAAACATCATATAATTCCCTAAATAGAAATAGAAACATAAATAATCTCTAATAAGGAATAGATTGTTAATCAAAACTCTACCTTAGTTTTAAATTTCTTCATAAGTGATTTGAACCTCCCATATAATAAATTTAAATTGATTATAATTCTATAAAATAACCATATAAATACTTATAATATAATATAAGATATACTTATAACATTTAAATATCAATTTGTAATAATTATTTATTAAAAACATCATTTCTAAGTGTTAACTAATTTTTTTCATCTATGTTTCAATTCTATAGTTTCAGTCCTTACATATTTCTCATGGTTCCATCATATCCATAAATTTAATCATGATATAAAAATAACACATATTAATTATTTACATATATATAATCATCCATGAAATTCATTCATGAAAAATGAATCACATCACTTCTTGGTGGTGGTAGTCCATACGTATACCCGAGCGATGTTATCATTTTTAATGGGTAGAAGGGTAAGAAGGTAAATGATATATTATATTTTTAGAATTATAATTATGTAATAAATATCATAAATATAGTATTATTTCATTATAATTCATCATTATGACCAACTATAAGAAGTGGTTATCAAAAATGTAATACAATGTCTTCGTGAGGCGGTAGTCCGCACATATGCACAAACGATGATTTCATTTCCCATTTGATGGAGAAGGATATGAATAAAGGATACTATATCAACATAATAACATCTCATTATATATTATATAATGATGATATTATATCATCATGTTTAATAAAACATATAAATATATATAAGAAGAAATAAAATAAAAACATTCATTAAAGAGTTGTACCCCTTCTTTGAAAAACCCCTTTTGTATTACACCTTAAGACTTATAAGGTTTGCATTTTGATCAAAATAGGACCTATAGTATTCAAGGAAGGATGTTAGGAATGGATTTTGGTAGGGATTTTCTAGTCCAATAGTCTCTTAAAGTGTGAAAAATATATGGGAGGGGTGTCCTTTTATAAGTGTGGGGGAGGAAACACCTGCACATGAGACTCAACCCGGTTGGTGAGGACTCTAAAGTGCATCCAGGTGACCTAGGATCAAATACAGGCGGTGGAATAATTTTTGGGGTACTGTAGCAGGAACTGTGCAGTCCTGTAGTAGTACTATATCAGGAACTATGCAGTACTGTAGTGGGACTATTGCAGCACTGTTTGGCACTATAGAAATTGGGAATTTTCCCCCATTTATGCCTTCGGGCCACCGATTTGGTCCCCAATACCTTTAAGGCCTTCGGTCCACCCAATAATTTGATCCAATAAGGCCTTAGGGCCACCTCAAGGCCTTTAGGCCACCTTTAGTGAAGATGCAAACCAGACAACCTACAAGGAACTAGCTCTATAAGGAGGTTGAGCAAGGAGCATTCACCATAGCAGAAGCTACATGGATTGAAAGAACGATAGGGTATGACACCTACCATCAGGATAAGACTATGCGTGCATGGGATAGCCTATACAAATAGCAATGCGAAGGTGGAGAGCTGATTTCATGATGAAGATGCTGGGGAGGAGCAGTTCCAAGTAGTTAGTCTGGGTTGTGTGTAATGTTTGAAGCCTACGGGCAATGAATTCCTCTAAGGCCTAAGGGCCATGTAATAATTATGCATAAGGGCATTGTAAGGGTTCCAGATCACTCCTTGAAAGGTGGATTATCGAAATATATAAAAAATGAAGGCCTTTGGACCACTGGATGGAGAGGACACACCTGAAAGTTTTCAAAAGATTAAAATATATTAATGTCTCTATCAAGCCAAAAAGATCTAAAATGACTCATATTCGAATATAATATGAGATAAGTTCAAAACATTTCTATAAAATAGGATTTATAAATATTTTTAGGTAATTTTAACACTTTTCATTTTAGTTGTAACCATTTTCACCCGTTTTAACTCTTACCATGGGAACTAAAGTTTTACCAAAAATACTATTCATAATGGAAAAAAATGATCGTGGGGTCATTATAAAATTTAAAAAATAGTAATATAAATATGGATTCCATTTTATTAAATTTATTTTTTATAAGGGTTATATATTAATTTAAAAACAAACCTATAAAACATGAAAAAAGCAGTTTTCCAAAAAAATGGATTTTTATGTATAAAAATCATTTTATAGAAAAATAAAGTATTATATTGATTCCTATGTAATTAATTTGATTATTTTGAAGAAAAATATACATATTTTTATTTAAAAAAATTTAATTGAACAAAAAAAAAATACTTAATTTAAAGAGAATAGCAAAAACTATTTTTATTTAAACAAAACAATTACTAAGATTTTACAAAATATTAATAATATATTTAAAATTTCAATATTACATTTTCATATGAATTATGTTAGTTAATAAATATATATTTATTATATCAAAATAGTTTCATAAATCCTAAAGTTATTCTTATATCATTATAATCTCATTAAAGTGAACATTTTTTAAAATTTGTATTTTTCACTATTCAACTAAAAACCAACTATATCTAAAAAATAAAAAAAAAATTAATTCTAAGAAAATGTTGACATGATTAATTTAAAAAATATATTCATTTCATAAAATTAAATTTATAAAATTTTTTAATTTAGTTTCTAATTACATTATTAAATAATGTTATGTGCATTATACTACTGTTTATTTAGAAATAAATGTTTACTTACTATAATAAAATCTAAGCTGTAAATTTATTCTATCTATAAAAAATTTCATCCTAAAAATTTATATAATGATACATCATAAATAGTTATGGTTAATTAATCATCATTACTTATTTATGTTACCAAATCACCTCCTCTATCTTATGATTTTTCCAAAGTACATTTACCAACCGATTCACCTGATTCTACAACACTTGTTCTATATTGTCAAGAATATCAATATGATTTTCATACTAAGATATATATAGTTCCAATTATATTTCATGATAGTTGATCACATGAGTTGGGGTTAGCATGTACTTCCTTAATAAAGAGACATGGAACACATAATGAACTTTAGAGAGGCCAGGTGGCTTTGTTAAATGGTAAGTCATAACTCCAATTCCTTTGAGAATTTTAAAAGGGACTTATGTACTTAAGACATATCTTCACTTTCTTGAAATATTTTACAACACCTTTTCATGAAGATACCTTCAATAATGGATGATATTTTTCTTGAAATTTTAAATCCTTCCTTCTATTATCTACATAACTTTTGTTTTATACTTTGAGATAAATTAATTTGATATTAAATAGTCTTTACTTTCATTATTTACCCTTTAAAAATATTTGGGCATATAATATTCATTCAAACAACTTAATCCCAAAACGTTGGAGTACAAAACCTCTTATCATAAAATGTATCATATGGTCTATTTTAATAATTATATAGAATCTATCATTATATTTGAATTCCACCAAAGGTAAATACTAATCCCACATATCTTTAAAGTTAAGTGAGAATGGCCTCAACATGTCTTATAATGTTTGAATAATCAGTTCATACTACCCATTGGTTTGAGGATGATAGTTTGTTCTAAAACTTAACTTGGTGTTAAAATCCATTAAAATACTCATTAAGAATTTTGTTACGAACCGCATATCATGATCAGATACAAGTGAAAGTTGTTCACTATGAAGTCTCATAACATCATTAATATAGAGACATGTGAGTCTCTCAAGAGGTGGATATTCTCTTAGAGCGAGGAAATGTGTATAATTTGTATGTTGATCAACAATAACCCAAATAAAAACATTCTTTATAAGAGTATTTGTAAATTCAATAAAAAATACCAAAGTAATATCATCCGTTTCGATAAAGGAATAGACAGTGGTTTCATGATTCCTTTAAGATTTTGTCTCCAAACCTGTAACTATTGAAAAACCAATCATATTGATAAATGGTCGGAAATTTCTTATCTCATATTATCCAACCAAAATCATTCCTTCAAATTCTGATACATTTTGTTGCTACCTGGGTGTATTGAGAAAATTGAGTTTTAACCTATACATGGATGAAACATATATCTCTTTTTGAAATATTAATATACCATATTAATAGTTGAAGTCTATCAACATCCAATTATTTATGGATTTTGTATTCTTTTGAAAATTCTTATCATCAAGTTGGGAACTTTTTATTTTATCTAATAAGGATAGTTTGAAAATAATTTATAATAGATGTGATGTTTCCCCTTCCTTAATGATTCTCCAATAAAACTTCACTAAATCCATGAATAAAGGATTATAACGGACTATGATTTTGAAATGATATTTTTTTCCTGATTAAATGCGTGTTAAATAGTATTATACATTTAAAAAAAATAAACCATCAAAATTTTATCTCTTTAATCAATACCATTACATTACTCATCTTTGAAACCAATGAAAATTACAAACATTACATATGGACAAAAAATATAAAATAGAATTGCTAAAATGGGAAAATATGAATCATCCCAATCTTCTATAATCATAAACTCCATGTCTAAAACTATATAAATGAAACAAAATATTAGTAAAATCAATCAACATCTTAAGAAATGAAAATAAATCCTTAGGAGGAATTATAGTAAATATTGAGTGAAATAATGAAGTGGTATTTATAGGGTATAAAGATAAATTTGACAGTTGGTATATGAATATTATATGACTATTGGTCAAATATTACCATTAGTCAATTTTACTTTTGAAAAATATACCCATTGTTGATAATTTTAACATTTTAATTAGTGTTTATATGTAGTAATAACAAAGGATAATTGACACAGAAAGGAGAAATGATAACCTCAACCAGTATATTCAGACCATTTGAATCACATTTTTCAGAACATGGGAGGGAGGTATTGTTATTAGGGTTTTACCTTTACTAATCCCAATATGGGCTTCAAAAAGTGGATCTTGAACAAAATCACCAATGTGATAAGCCCAAGTTAGTGAAGACTACCACATGTTCAATGTTAGCCAAGCTATCCCATTAAATTACTACAATTACGCACCTTACCCTTAGGGTGTACGTGGGTGTAATAAGGGGTTATGTGTCCATACCTTAGTTTCTTAAATTAAAATTCTTATTGTATAAATAAAATTTTTATTCCCTATGTAACATTTTAAGAACAGTTTTTCTTAATAAAATATTTTCTTAATTGAGATGAATTTGATAAATTTGTTTTTGCACGTTAGTAAAATATAATTTCATTTTTATAGAAAATATACACACTTTTATAATAAACTCAGGTATTCTAAGTAATATTTGTTTTAATTAAATATTCTTTTAATACACTATTATTTAAATAAAAACCATAAAATAATTTTGTAATGTCCCAAGAAATTTTTGTAATTGTCATAAATTTAACTCTATCTTTAAAAAGGTTATTTTTCAATAAAAAGGGATATTTTTATTTAAATTTTAAAATTTTCGTATTTTAAAAAAATTATTAAAAAACCATTATATTTGAAATCAGAATGTCAAAATTGTGTTATGGTGAATTTTTTAGAATATTCTAAAATATTTTAGTTTTTAGTCAATAGTACAAAGTATTGTTTTGGGTTTTTGGTTTGTTTTATAACTTCATATTTATGTCATAATTATTTAATAATTAATTAACCCCAATACATGACCTAAAATTAGTTATATTATTTATATTATCTATTTTAATATATTTTAATCAATTTCCAAAACAATAAGTGACTTTTCAAAGTTTAAAATTGAAAATTTGATTTTAAATAACCTTATTTTGTGAAAACCGTACATTTCCCTGTGAAAAGAACTAATAAGAAATGGTTTTCAGTTATAATGAATTTAAATATCAAAAAGTGTGTCTCAAATGTTCAATACCATGAGAAAAACCATGGGTAAGACAATTGTTTTGAATTTTCCACAGTCTAGATTTCCAAGAGCTATATTTGGGAATTATTAAACAATTCTTCCACTTTTTCTATAAATACTCATTCCATTTCACCATTCCCCTTCACTACCAATCCAAACTTCTTTAATTTATAGCTATTTTACCTCCCAATGAGTCCTCCAAGGTGCCTTTAATCCCCCAAGGTTCCAAACCTCATATTTAGGATCAACTCTTCAAGGTAATATAAATCCTCGATTCTCTTTTTCATTCATGTTCATTTTATATTTTATATCATATAATTTCTAAACTAAGTTCTTTTTCCACTTTATATTAACCAATTATTTTAATGATATTCTTTTATTAATATAGTATATTATTTATCCCTCATTTTATTCTTTTCGAAAATCCATATTTTACAACCGTCATGTTGCTAAATTTACATCTCAAATTTCCCTCTTTTAAATGAAACATTATAACATTTTGAATTCCCAAGATATTTTTTTATCAATGGGTATTTAAATATTTGTTAATATAAATTCTTGATTTTGGGATATATATATATTAAAACCACATTCCCTTTCCATGGGTTAAAAATGATTTTATGGTCATGCCTTTAAGCACTTACGTACTCAATAATTTCATATGAAACCCATTATTTAATCTCCTTGGGTTTTTAGAAAAATGAATTATTATGATCAATGAGTCTCTTATGAAATTAATAAATATGAATTTTATGCCCTATTAGCACTATAATTCCTTGGTAAAATAATTTAATCTCTAGAGATGACCTGTTTTATGATACATTGGTAAATAACCATAGTGATTTTGATTTACGATGCCTTGATGATAAACCTTGGTGATATGATTATGAATGTATCATTTAAATGTTTTAGGCACATTTAGATGTTAGTATTCATATTCTATTTATTGTGATATGCCTCACATTATTTTAATCATTCCATATTATTATGACTTATGTTCTTATTGGTAAGCCTCATGATCAAATGTTATATGTCTCCCTTGCTTATTCCCTTACTAGGATTTATAATCATCCATTTCCTTTGATGTCTATCCCTAGGATATGATATGATATGAATTAAAAGTAACCTAGGGTCAACCCATGAAGACATATTTTAAGTGGATTTAGAATAATTATTTATGATTTTATGTATTATGTTTCTAATTTTAATGAAATTAAACTTTAAAAGGTGATGTGTTTTGTTTCATGTAATGAAATGTGTATGTAATAAAAAGGTGGTATTCCATAGTTGGTATCAGATAACTATTTAGTTATTTGTTGAAATTTGGACTTGAAAATGATATTTTGAACCCTAAGAAAAAGTATAAATATAGGAAAACATTATTTTAGTTTAGTGATATTAAGTAAGTGGTTTCTAAGAAAATATATCCTTATGAAGATACTATATTTGGATGTGGATATTCCACCAAAAAACCAAAGGGTAACACCTAAAAACACCATTTTGAGATAGAATCAATTAGGAATTGGTGCACAACAACCGTCCTTATTGAACACCTAGTTTGAAACTCTAAAAGAATATTTTTGGTTAATCACATGCTTTTTATAAACCATTATGACAGATATAAAGAAAATGTAATTATTATTATGAGAGATTAATGAATAATGTATTTAAGAACACTATTTTAGGATATAAACTCCATTTATAATTATTTGATTCCTAAAAGAAACATGTTTCTCACTACAGTTATCTTCTGTTAAAAATGATGGGAAATAGGAGGAAATATGTAAATTATGAGTGTAACCAATGATGTACTGACAGCCTTCCGATGGAATCTAGAATAGAATACTTCATGAGGATGATGAATCAACTATTCAAATCTATAAATAATAACTTGAATCAAGTTTAATGACCATATTTACATCAAGGGTAACAACTTGTTGTTGAGTCCTTCATGTGTTAACATCCTATTTCTTTTAGTGGATCTACATACCCATTTATTGCTAAAAATGGATTAACTATTTATAAAAGTTATTTTTTGTACTCTATTGTTCATAGCTAGAGAAATTCACCCTGGAAATGTAACACTTATAAGGATAAGTTGATTAGTGGTGGACACTGATTAAAAATATGAATCCAAGCAGAGATATTGATGCTATGGAGTGGGAAGAGTTCTGGGGAATATTTTTCAAAAAATATTTTATAAAATTCAGTGTAAACCAAAATGGATAATGAATTCATAAATTTAAAGAATAAGGAAAATTAATTAGTGGGAATTTATGAAATGAAATTCACAAGACTTTCTCGATACACCTCTATATTTTTTTGGATCCTATATGAAATTTTAATAGATTCTTTAGGGGGTTGAGACCTCATATATGAAGGAATTTAGAAAATTAAGTCTATGAAATCTATGAAGAGATAGTAAGGAGTGTAAGGAAGGTTAAATTAGAGTTTCGAGAGACGTAGTGGTCACATAGGTCAAATCAAAATAAGATAACAGTGGATCCAAAATCAAGGAATAATTTTGAACATTGAATAGAAGGAAAGAAAGTAAAACATCACAGATGAAACAAATTTGGAAACAAGAATTCAAGGAACTTATTACTTGGGAGTGGAAAGTTATAAAAGTGATAATGAGATGTGAATATAGCTCATAACTATCCTTGTGAGGTGACACCTAATCTTCTCAACACTATCGACAAAGGGAATATGGTTCATGCCCAACTTAAAGTTCAATGATTCAAGTGTGGGCAGCTTGGTATCTTTTCCAATAAATGTCCACATCAAAATATAATGGAAGGAAACCACCATCAACCTAATTAAAGGCTAATGAATAAATTTTGGGAATTTTAAATAATGATAGATGGAATAGAGTCTCTAAATGATATGGTGGAAGTTACACTCGTTGTGCTCTCAAAGATTGAAAATAATTTTTCTTGATTCTATTTCTATAAATTACTTTATTTCATCTATGTTTCTAGAGAATATAGAATCAATACCTACACTAATTGAAGTGAAGTTATCAGTTAAGACTCTTATAGGGATTATCCTAGCATCAACAACAGATAGAAACTCTAGTATTAACTTTAGCAAGAACAATATCATCATAAATATATTAGTCATCACCATGGTGGAATTCAACTCTACACTAGGGATGAACATGATATCAAAGTATAATGCTAAGAACAAATTCAAGAGAAATTAAATTTCAATAGTCTTGAATAGAAAACCTAATGTTATTTTTAATGGAGAGATATCATGACTTGAGATTTTTCTAGAAACACCTCCCATAGACTTCATTATCGAAATTATCTGTGAATAGAGATAAGGAAATGAGATTATAAGGATAACAAATGTCCCCATAAATCAAGAATACATTTTAATATTTCTCGAAGAGGTTCTAGGGCCTCCCCCATAAAGAAAGGTAGTGTAATCCATTGAACCCATACAGGATCCAAGCCTAAATCAAAGACACCATATAGAATGGAAAATTTGGATTCATAGGAATTAAAGAAACAAATTAAATATCTTTTTGAGAAGGGATTTATCCATCCAAGTGAATATTCTAAGAAATAATCAGTTCTCTTTATAAAGAATAAAGATGGGTTAATGCAGATATGCATCAATTATAGAGAATTTAATGTGATCAAAGTGAAGAACAAGTACCCTATCCCAAGGATTGATGACTTATTTTACTAGTTTTGGAGGGCTTAATTCTTCTACATTATTGACCTCTGATCCATTTATCATCAATTTAGGGTGATAAAATGAAACATTTCTAAGACTACCTTTTGAAAAGAATATATTTATTATGGTTTTTTTGTTATGACCTTTGTCTTGACTAATGCTCCTTTCGTATTTATGGATAAGATTAATAGAGTCTTTATGGAATACCTTGATAAATTCATGGTAGTTTTTATTGAGGATATGTTGATGTATTCCAAAAATCTTGAGGAGAATGAGGATCATCTAAGGGTTATATTGAAAACTCGGAGGAAGGATAAGTTATTTGGAAAATTTAAAAAATGTGAATTTTGGTTGCAACAAGTTTCATTCTTGGGGAACATTTTAACAAATAAAATAATCACAACTAAAACTTCCAGGAAAAAGGATGGGGAGGGGTGGCCTCATCTTATAAAATAAATAAATATTCATAGTTTACTTGGTTTAACAAGATATTATAAGAGGTTTGTGAAAAAAATTTCACAACTTTCTGATCCACTAACCATGTTAAGTAAAAAATTAGATAAGTTTATCTAGATAAAATAGTGTGAAGAAGGATTCCAAGATCTTAAGAAGATATCGGTTACTATACCTGTGTTAACTCTACCCTCTTTCAAAGAAGGTTTTTTATTTATAGTGATTCATATCTGAAAGGTCTTGGGTGTGTACTCTAGAAAAATGAAAAAGGTGATTTCTTATGTATTTAGATAGTTAAAGCCTCGTGAGAATAATTATCCTACACATGACTTCGAGTTAGATATAGTTATTTTTGAGATAAATATATGAAAGTACCATATTTATGGGGATAAATGTGAAATATACATATACCACCAGATATTGAAGTATTTATTCACACAAAAATAATTGAACATGAGGAAAAGGAGATGATTAGAGCTTCTTAGATACTACGACAATAAAATTAATTATCACCCTAGTAGAGAAAACAAATTCATTAATGCATTAAGAAGGAATGAACCTATTGTGATGGAAATGATGAGGACTAAGGAGATTCATTGATCAAGGAACTAGTAATTTAGGACACATAAATCATAAGGGAAGGGGCATCATCAGTCCTATCCTAAATTATTTCTCGACCATAATTTCTAGAGAAGATCAATATTTCCCAAAGAG
Organism: Viscum album; assembly: GCA_963277665.1. Classification (NCBI taxonomy): domain Eukaryota; kingdom Viridiplantae; phylum Streptophyta; class Magnoliopsida; order Santalales; family Viscaceae; genus Viscum; species Viscum album. The sequence goes on from OY728133.1 coordinate 1,063,148,957, forward strand.
ATAATCCTTGGAAATAAAACAAGATAAATTTTATGAATAATGGTAATTTTCTTATCTTTAATATTGATTATGAAGGTTTACTATAATTTCATACAAGGATATGTGTCTCATCTATCATAGAGATTAAGGAGGAGCAGATGAATGAAGCTCATACCTCTACATTATCTATATATTAATGGAGCGCTAAAATTTATATAGATCTTCATGATCATTATTGGTGGGATGATATGAAAAGGGATATTTCCAACTACACTGAAATTTTCTTGGCATGTCAAAAAGTTAAGGCAGAGTAAAAACTTCCAAAATGGGTATTGAAACTAATACCCATAAAAACATGGATGTGGGAAAATATCACTATGGATGTTTTCAATTTTCTTCTAAGAACATTTAAAGGAAAAAATATGATATGGGTTATTGTGGATCGAATGAACAAGAAAAACCATTTCATCAGTATTCGGGAAGATTTATCTCTTTAAAAAGTTTCCAAGATATATTTAAAGGAAGTAGTGAGGATGCATGGTTTACCACTTCATGACATTTTTTATCATGATGCAAGGTTCACATATAAATTATGTATAAGTCTCCAACATGCTTTGAATGCTGAATTGAATTACAATATAGTTATCACCCCAAAATTGATGGAAAATCTGAAATGACTATTCAGACACTCAAGGATATAATACAAACATTCTCAGTTGAATTTATAGGTGGATAGGATCAACAGCTTTTATTAGTTGAGTTCTTATGTAGCAAAAACTTATACTTTGGTATTCAAATAGTACTATATGAAGCTCTATATAGTAAGTGATGTATAACTAATACTTGTTGGGATGAAGTTATTGAAAGGAAGATACTTAAACCAGATATTATACAAGAGATTACATTAAATGTTCATTCCATCCAACAACACATAAATGATACTCAGAGTCAGATGAAGAGCTATGATGACAACTGTCGAAAGGACTTAGAGTTTGATGTTGGAGATAATTCTTTTCTTCGAATATCACCATGTAAGTGAGTCATGTAATTTATAATGAAAGATAAGCTTAACACTAGTTACATTGGCCCTTTTTAAATCCTTGATTTTATAGGTGTTGTGGCCTATCAAATAGTAATAGTTTTAACACCACACACACAACATGTGATAATTTTTTTTGATTTATCTATATTTTTTATATGTATAATATTATACAACACACAATTATTTAAGAAAAAATTTCATTAAAAAATCATGGCCTGTTACAATCAAATATATATGTATTCAGTAATTTTTTTGAGAATAATTAAGGATATGGAAACATCACATCTATTCTAAATTATTTATAAACCATCATAATTAGAGGAAATAAAAAGTTCCCAACATGATGTTATGTACTTGGAAAAGAAAATAAAAGTCGTGAATAATGGGAAGTTGGTAGACTTCAACTATGAATACCGTATATTGAAATTCAGAAAAAGGAAATATGTTTCATCCATGTTCGATTTAATAAGAGAATTATTATATGAATCTCATAAATCCAATTTCTCTATACAACCTAGTAGAAAAAAATGTATTGGGATTTGAAGGAACAATTTTGGTTGGATAATATGATATAGTTGATTTCTTTGCTGTGATAGCTTCTCTCGACTAGCGCGCACTGGTGTCTACCTATCCAAGGTGGCACAGTGTTGAATCTACGCCTGAGTTCCAGCCTTGGTGGTTCGAGATCGGCACCTCGTCCACAGATCATGGAATTTGGAGGTTTCTTCGTGGATCTTCCGGATGGCGGTGACGGGATCTGTTTTGAGCCGACGCATTTTGATTTGGCGTTGATGATTCAACCGATTTTTTCGGATAAATCTCCTTCACCTCTTGCAATCTTCTATGCGAGAGTTTTGTTTTGGATTTTTTGGATTGGTATGGGAGGTTCTAGGAGCTGTTCTTGGATGTGTGGTTGTGTGGTATTGTTATGTCTATAGTTTTCATAGCCTGTTTGATGGTTTTCTGTGTTTGGATCTTTGTTCCTGGTGTTTTGTGGCATGGGACAGTGACGCTTCCCGGTGGTTGGTCTTACCGGAAACTATTTCGGTGGACGATCGATGGGCGGATACTCGGTTCAAGGAGGTGGTGCTTCAGGTGGACATGTGCGCACGAAGTATCTATCTGGTGATTTGGGTTTGATGATGCTAGGTTTTTAATTTTGAATTTGAAGTTTTGAGGTGTTTGATGGTTTATTGTTCTGCTTGGCTTGATGTCTGTATTGGGTACCAGTATCCTTTAAACCAGCTTTCTAAAAATTAAAAAAAATGGATTGCATACATATGAGTTATTATTGATTACCTTCCTATGCCTGAACATTTCCTCAATATATTGAATATCTACCTCTTGATCACCTCACATGAATCTATATTAATGATTTTTTGAGACTTTATTGTGAAAATATTTAGATTCTATCTGATTGTGAAATATAGTTTTCATCAAAATTATTAAAGATTCTTCAAAAGGATCTTAGCAATGAGATGCATTTGAGAATAGTCTATCATCCTTAAACTGATGGGTAGTTTGAAAGGACTATGAAAACATATAAATACAAGTGGAGTCCATTCTCACTTGACTTTAACGGTGTATGAGATCATTATTTAACTTTTGTTGAATTAATATATAATAATATATTCCATCCAAGATTTCAAATGGACCATGTGAAACATTTTACGATAAGAGGTTTCTTACTCCAACATGTTGGAATGAAATTGGTGAAAGGAATATTTTATGCTCAGATCTTTTTATAGAAAAAATGGTGAATGCGAAGACTATTAAAAATCATATTAAGGAATATAAAAGTAGAAAACAAAATTTATGTTGATAAATAAAGGAAGGATTTAAAATTTCAAATAGGATATCATATTTTCTTAAAGGTATCTCCATGAAAATTTGTTATCATGTTTTCTTAGAGGGATGGTAATTTTGTTGCAAATAGTCTTTCTAGTAAAGGATGAGTTTTTTATAGTATTATTATTTATTACAATGTAGGATATCTTCCATAGAATTGTAATATTATTATACTTGAATATTCCTTTGTTCTTAAATACTATAAACCTCCTTGATGTAATGGTTTTCTTAACGTGGAATAAAAGTTAATTTTGAGTGTGAGTGTGTCTTACAATTTGAGAATTCCATCTAGCCCCTATAAAGTTAATTATGTGTTACATATCTATTTATTAAGGAAGTACACACCAAATCCATCTATTTTTATCACCTATGAGAAAATATAATTGGAAGTAGATATATCTTACTATGAAAATCCTATCCAAATTCTCGATAATAGACATCAAGTGTTGTAGAATCTGGCAACTCGACTAGTAAAGCTACTTTGGAAAAATTAGAAGATATAAGTGGTGATGTGGGATACTAAAGAAGCTATGGTGAAGAATTACCATTGTAATTTTTTGAGGTGATAATCTATAAATTTTTATGACTAAATTTTTTTGTGGAGATAATAATGTAACACATGATATTCAATTATAATATGTAAATTTTTTTCTTAAGAAGAAATAGTATAATACAAAAAACTTTATTCAGTACTGTAATTAAAAAATAAATTCAAAATTTTATAAATTTAATTTTATGAAATGAATATTATTTTTTAATTGATAATCTAATTTTTTTTCGTTAGATTAATTTTTTTATTATCTGAAATAGTTGATTTTTAGGTGAATATTGAAAAATACTGATTTTACAAAATTGTTACTTTTAGGACATTGTAATGATATAAGTATAAATTTAGGGGTTATGAAACCTTTTATATATAATAAATATATAATTAGTTACTAATATTATTCATAAAAAAATATAATATTGATGTTGTAAATATATGCTTGACATTTTGGAAATCTATGTAATTTTTTTGTTCAAAGAATAACTGTTTCTTATTCTTCTCTTTTAATTGTGTGTTTATAATATTCCTTTATATTTTTGATTATTTTAAAAAAAAATAAGTATATTTTTATGTAACACAATACAATTAATTCCATTTAAATCAAAATTATACTTTGTTTTTCTATAAAATCATTTTTATTCATAAAAACACATTTTTTGGAAAACTATTTTTTATCATGTTTTGCTAGTTTTATTAATTAATATATAACACTTATAAAAAATATATTCGATAAAAGAGAATACATATTTATAATAATAGTTTCTTAATTTTTTTATTTTTACACTATGATTTTTTCATCATGAATAGTGTCTTTGGTAAAAAGTTGGCAGGCACAATAAGAGTTAAAATATGTGATAATTGTTAGAACTAAAATGATAAGGGTTAAAATGACATAATTTTTTTTATAAATCCTATATTATAGTAATATTTTGAACTTATATCATCTTATATTCGAATATTAGTCATTTTAAATCTATTTTTCTTGAGAAATAAATTAATATATTTTAATCTTTTGAAAAATTTCTAGTGTGCCCGCTCCCACACTTATAAAAGGACGACACATCTCTTCTACTATATACACTTAAAAGGCCTATTGGTTGAGAAATTATATACCAAAATCATTTCCTAAAATCATTCCATGAATAATATAGGTCTTTTATTTATTGAAATACCAACATTATAATGCTTAATCTGTAAGGAAAATGTGGTCTTCCAAAGAAGAGGTATATCTCTTAACCAAATATTTTTATTTTATTTCTTCTTACACCTATTTAAATTATGGGTTAGTCATAACGATATAATAAAATCAGTATATCCCATATAATGAGATTTTGTTATGTTGATATAGTAACTTTTATTCATATCCTTCTCCATCAAATGGGAAATGAAAGTATTGTTTGTGCCAATGTGTGGACTACTGCCTCACCAAGACAACATAATTCATCTTTCATCACTACCTCTTATGGTTGGTCATAATGATGGATTAAAATTAAATAATATAAATTTATTATATTTATTAAATAATTATGACTGTATAAATCTAATATAGAATTTACCTTCTTACCCTTCCACTTGTCAAATAAATTATAACGTCACTCGTGCATACATATGGACTTCCACCTCTACGAAGCGATGTGATTCATTTTTCATGTCCACATTTCATGGATTATTATAAACATGTATATAATTGATATATATGATATATATATAAGGGTTAAATTTATTTATATGATGTAAACATGAGAAATATAGAAGTACTAAAACTGTCAAATTGAAACTTACATGAAAAATAAAAATGTTAACACCCTGAAATGACACTTTTAATAAAGAAATTTTAATAAACAGGTGTTGAAATGTTTTAAGTGGATCATATATGATATTATAATTATTTATATGGTTCTTTTATAGAAATATAATCAATTTAAATTTATTATATATGAGGTTAAAACCACCCATGAAGTACTTCTAACCAGAGGTAAAGGTTTATTTTACAATCTTATCCTAATTCAGGATTGTTTATCTTTATATTTATATTATGGGAACTATATGATATTTATATCTTAAAACCTATAAATTATAATATACTCTAATTATTTATATAAATTAAAAGTTTTCCTTCAATTATCCTCTATCTAAGTACTCAAAATTCATAAAGAATATTTTTAATGAATACTGAGATTGTTTTTCTATTTTTTTAGGAATTTTCTTCCTCCAAGTCCATATTTTCTTAATAATATTTCCAAAAATGTTTTTACTATTCTAAAATGATTGATTAAAGTCATTTTTACCCATTATTTATTTTCAATAAAAATTTTTATGGGGAATCCTCTCGTTGTTTTCGGAATGAGATAGTTTTTACTGAAGGTATGAACAAAATATTTATTTTAACATGTTTTGTACAAATGAAATTTCTTAACCTCATGAATTTTTTTGAAACTTCCTTCTTAATTTCACAATTTTATTTTGGAATTTTGTTTCCTAATATGATTTAAGTTTTTATATTTTAATACAATTGATTATAAAATTAAAATGGTATTTTTCTCAAGAAATATTTTATTGATGTTTTAAAGTATTTTCATATATGTAAACATCCATTGAAAAATAATATAATTTACTGGGAATATAATATATTGATACTATCCTCTATAATACTCTAGATTTATTATGATAATATTATTCTATTTATTAATTGGGGAAAATGTAAATATTTAGAATTCTTCCAATATGAATGTTTATGTTGATTATGTATTTAATTGTTATTCTTTTCTCTCATATAATGTATGAATTTGATATTTATGTGATGGAAAGGTCATGTTATAGCCCATCGATGTATCAGTTGGTCTCAAGAGATAAACTAGTTTAAGTATTTTACATACAACTTTACTATTTGTGTATGATTTCATGGAAATGGATTTGAAGGTAAGATTATGATTTCCAACATTATCCATTATATCATTATGAAACTAGTTATTGATATCTATGTTAATATTTATGTTGTTTTTCATACATGAATTTAGTCATATTTTTTATTATATTAGTTATATGTAATTTTTAACTATTATTTATCTCTTCCATATCATTCGTTATTTATTTATTCTATGATAGCCTATATTGAATTATTTACCTAATTAAGAATACGATATCACCTATTTTTATGTTTTATATTTCCCAGTATACCGATAAGGGGTCTATCAATTATATTAGATATTTACTAGAATAAATAATAATGTCCCCATTATAATTTTTATGTTTTATTTAATGTTTTCATATATAATGTGAGAATAATATATTAATATAGTCTATGAAGACTACTAAAATATTCAATCCTTCTGGATGTGATCCCTTGTATTTCATGTCAATGTAGTAATGTAACCACTGGATCTAGATTACATGATTTGTGGTTTCAGACAATCACTCTAATATTTTAATTTCATGATAAAAAAATACAAGTAACTAAGAAATTTCATAAAGCTGCACTATAATATTATAGGTGAATCTTGATGAACTGAAATAGTAAATTAATTTTAGGAACCAAACATTAAAACAGAAAATATTTTTGGGGAAATAGTTTCATCACAAGACTTACAAAAACAAGAACAACAAAGGTGGTGTTCATACTGAAAAATAAAAAACATTTTTGAGTGTACAACTTACATTATTGAACCATGAATATATGATATGGAAAATGATAATGTGAGAGATTTTACCAACCATAAAATTCATCCATAATTTCATGATATTTACTTTTATCCAACACATGCTCAAATTTATTGACGAAATCTCGGACACATAGCTTATGATGTAGGTAATCCTTTAATACACCATTAAAACTCTCCCTTGACTATTAAAATTTGAAATGCCATCATTCTCTATATGAAACAATGATCCCATTATCCATTAAATTTTACATTAATTATTACCTTATTGTATGTGAATTAATTAATTCTTATTCATTTTCTTTCAAAAAATATTCAATGGTTCAACTGTCTTCAAGGCCATACTTTCACTTCTTGAGTTTTATTAAGAAATTTGACCTGCCTTTCATTATTTCTTCTATGTTTTTTTGAATGAAGGGTCCCTTCGCCAAAAGTCCAAGTCATTAATTCATAAAAATAGAAATATTATAAAAGGCAAAAATAGGAGATTTTATTACAATCATCCCTATAAAAATGCAGTAAAGCCTCAGGAAGAGTATCGGACCAGGTAATAGGTTTTCCAACTCCAATGTTTGTAAGACCATCTATAACCCTGTTAGGATCTCGATAGACATGTGTGATGATGAAGTTGAGAGTCAGAAGGGTCTCCATGCATTACATCCATTTTGCTACGAGCCACTAAGAGATAAGCATTTCACCATTTCTGATAGCCAGCACAATGGTAGAAGAGTCACTCTCTAGCCAGATATTAGTCCAACCATTAATTTTCACAAAAGAAACAACTTGTATGATCCCAAGCATCTCAGCCTCAAGAGAACTTTTCACGCCACAGGATCCATAGAAACACCCTTTGACAGAGTCATCACGAGCCCTAAAAACCGCACCACAACCCGAAGGACCATGATTCCTTTTAGAGGTTCCATACGTATTGACTTTAATCCAAAGGGGGGAAGAAGGGGTCCAAAACACCTCCATAGTACCCAAAGTAGGTCTGAAATTCCCTTTTACACCCATATTTTTCAGAATCATGTAATCCTGAATGTTGTTGTAACATTAACCCAAACAGACATCCGACATGTCTCTTATAGCCGCAAAAATTTTCATCAAGTCAAGCTTCAAGCGGTAGAACTTCCCGTTATATAATACAGCATTTCGAAGCCTCTAAATAGTATGTCGCACTTCATCAACAGCCATGGAGAGGAGAGTCCAAACCTGGGGTGATACTTGAATAACTGAACTACAACAGAGAAGGGCCTGTGGTCCCAAAAATATGAGGCCATCCATATCAAAGGCACCCAGAACCTACTTCCAAATGGACAAGGACATTGCACAAGAGAGGAAGAGGTGCTCTTCAACCTCCTGATGTTGATGGAACATAACACACCTGGAACATCACTACAAACCAAACACCTGGAAGACCTCATCAGTGTGTAATCTATTGTAAACCAGCCTCCAGATAATTGTTAAACGAGAAGGCCTAATCCATATTTTAATTCCATTTATTATTACGTTCTAATTTTATAGGCTATATATGGTTTTAGGTTGAGTTAAATAAATGGATTTAGACATGAACCTATCTTGAAATTTAAAAATTATCTCATGAATCTCCCACCATGGAAATCAATAAATCTACTAAACAACAATCAAAATGAGTTTGTTGTCTCATTATATAAAAACATCACACTAAAAAATTCTATATCTTTATGTTGGTTTAAACTAACAAATACTATTAATGTTATACAATCTATATTTGTGTTGAAATATGGGTTGAAGAAAAAAATCCTCTAAGATTATCATAATCCAAATTTATTTTGGGATCCAACAACAAAATATATGTAACTTGACCACACAATTCAAGTTTTATAGAGTATTGAAAGGAAGTGTTATTACTTTATTTCTTCTTAAAGTTTTATAACACCCCACTGGAATCATCAATAAGGAACTCAATATACCTTTTTTACCATAAAAATTATTTTGATCAACTCATGTATATACATGACTATCAAGACCACTTGCAATGGTTGTTGCAGGTGTAAATGAATCAACAATCTTTAGAAAAGATTTATTATTTATATAAATATCTAAAACTTTTAAATCACTATTATGTTATCATGTTCTCTTAATATTCAGGGTTACTAAGGAATTTAATGGGATTTTATCTTCCTCAATAAAATTCTCACACTCATATAACTGACTAGACACATAAATAAATCTAATTTGTGGAAGATAGTATGTCCTCATCTCAGCATATATAGTTTGACATTGAAATCATGTTTGTTTACTCTTCTACATCCTCCTTTGTTACATGTATATAATGTTTATGTCACTATGATTTTATGCTATATATTTTTTCTAACACACTTCTATAATTCATTGAAACTAACCATGCCTCTATAAGAAACATAAAATGAGTAGACTTCAAACTCGAATTAAAAAACCATCGAAATGCCTTTTTTTCATGTAACTTTTGAATTCATTTTTAAGGATACTTGATGCGGTAATTTATAGTAAATCTATAACATTATCTCTATCTAGTAATATTTTAGTATTCACTATTGAAAATTTACCCTATACACACACTTTAGAACCAATGGTACAACCCATAAAACCATTGGTATAGGTTATAACAATTGTTCTATGAATGGTGGGTGATTAAGTTGTCATTATAGAGCTATACCCATGGGTTCTATAGAGACCATAAGTATATCCTATGAGATATTCATAATACCCACGGTTTTCATTAAAATATGGGTATATATATATACCCACTATTTGGAGAACCTTTGTTATAACCTATCCCCTCAAAATAATATACCAACAGCTCATTGAACCGTTGGTATAGCTACCCATCCCTTACAAGTAGAAGATTCCCATCCAGGACCACCGTACAAATAATACAAGAGCCTATAAATAAAAAACAAACCATGATACACATTTAATGAAGTACACTTATTACATATTTAGAATTTAATCACTATTTTATCAATAGTTTTAAAACCATTTACAATACTATAACATAAATATAGAATCCACATAATAAATTAGTTTTAGTCATTAAACAACATCCACATGTGTCACTTTACTGTTTACTCAAAAATGGGGGGGGGGGAGGGGGAGGAGGGGTCAATATCTCATGCATCACCACTAGTGCCATTACAATCATCACCTTCATCAGCGCCTGGAGCACCACCACCACCACCACCACCACCACCATCATTATCACCACCACCACCACCAATATCATCACATTGACCACCACTTAAACCCTCAATGACATCACTCGTTTCATAATATATAGAGCTCATTGTTTGTATACATGAATAAAAAACATTAGCTTCATCAGATGGTAGTGATGGACATATAAATGAACTGGATTTTAGGAACTGTATAGTGACCAATTTAACTCTTTAATGCTCCTCTATAGGCATTTTTTAGCTTCATCTGCTTCTACATGATAATTTTGTAGCTCCGTGGTGTGATATTTTGAGAGTCACTTGATGAAGTCTAATACATATTGGGGATGTTTCTTTTATCTGGTTGACATTATATTCTTCCATAGTGATCCCCACCTAATACCTATATCAAATGATCATTTTGCCCAAAGTTTTCACCTTATTTCTCATAGAGGGCCTCCTGAGAACACTGTTGATAATATAAACAATATGTATAATTATGAAATATGTATCAAAATTTGAAATTGAAATAAAAAGAATTAAAATATTTTCTTATGTTTGTTTATTTACAACACTTCTATACTTTTACCTCCTACTCAAGAAAAATAATGTTGCTCAAGGAGCATGACATTTGATGCCCGATTCTACATGATACAAATTACATTGATTACTATATTATGCATTATTAAATAAAATGAAATTCATAAACCCTAAATAAATTAAATTTTTAACAGTTGAATAAAACCATAAAATGAAGAAGCATCAAAATACAAATTTAATTATAAATTCAATACCAATGGGAAAACAGAATCAATACATAGTAATTTTCATGATAAATATGGGTAAGATATGGATTAATTGTGTATATTTATTTCAGTCAAATTCTATATGTGTTACGCTATTTGGTTATTTTTTTCACTTTGTTATGTTTTTCATTTGGTTATTTGACTCATTTTTTTGGTTATGTTGTTTGGTTATTTAGTCAATCAATTAGATTTTTTTCATAGTTATTTGGATTAGTCATTTGATTCATTTTTGGTGAGGGTGTTTCAATCATTAATGAGTTATGTCATTTTGATTATTTTCAGGTTACATATTTTTTGTGTTATTTTGTTTGGTTCATTTTAGTTATTTGGTCATTAGTTTGTTTTCGATTTGGTTATTTGATCAACTATTCATTTTTAGGTTAATTTGTACATTTTGGGCTTGGTTATTTATTTTTATTTGGGTTAGGTTATTTATTTCATTTTTTTGGTTAACGTATTTTCTTCATCTTGGTTTATGTCAATTGGCTAATTTCAGGTTTAATCATTAGGTTCATCTTTGGGTTATTCTATATCTGAGTTTGGTCATTTGGTTTATTTTGGGTTATGTAATTTTTTTCATTTCAGGGTTATATAATTTTTGGTTCATTAATTTAGTCATTTGTTCATTTTTTTTCTAACAATTGGTTTTCTCAGGTTTAGTTTATTTGGTATTTTTTGTTTTATGTCATTTTTTTCATTTTGGGTTAGTTATTTTTAGGTCAGGTTATTTTATTCATTTTTGGGTTATCTCTTTTTTATGTTAGGTTATTTGATTTATTTTGGGATAGGTCATTTGGTTTATTTTTGGCTTTTTTATTTTATAGTTTAGGTTATTTGGTTCATTTTTGTTGGCTGGTCATTATCCTATTTTATATTAGTTTTTTTGATCAGTTGTTCATTTTTTTGGTTAGGTGAATTAGTTCATTTAAGGTTATGTTATTTATTTTTATGTGGGTTAGTTTATTTATTTCAGTTTTGGTCAGGGTATTTTATTCATCTTGGGTTATTTCAATTGGTTAATTTTGGGTTCATTTATTTATTCCTTTGTGTTATGTCATATTGGAGTTAGGTCATTCAGTTTATTTTATGTTTTGTCATTTGGATCATTTTAGGGTTTTATAATTTTTTTTAGTTAATTTGGTCATTTTTTCATTTTTAGGTTAGAATAATTGGTTTAATTGGGTTTAGGTTTTTTGTTTTATTTTTGGTTATGTCATTTTGTTCATTTTGGGATAGTTCATTTTTGGATTGGTTATTTTGTTCATTTTTGGGTTATATAATTTTATGTTAGGATATTTGGTTTATTTTTGGTTAGGTTATTTGGTTTATTTTTTCATTATATATTTTTTGGATTATGTAATTTGGTTCATTTTGTTTTTTTAGTTATTAGTTTGTTTCAAGGTAATTAATTTGATCAATTGTTCAATTTTTTAGTTAGATTAATTAGTTCATTTTGGGCTAGCTTATTTAATTTTATGTGGGTTAGGTTATCCAGTTCATTTTTTTGTTAGGGTATTTTCTTCACATTTTTTTTTAAATTGGTTAATTTTGGATTGTATCATTGGTTCATATTTTGGTTATGTCATATGGTTTATTTTGGGTTACATCATTTGGTTAATTTCAGGGTGATGCTATTTTTGGGTTAGTTCATTTGGTCATTTCTTAATTTTTTGGTTAGAAAAATTAGTTTACTTATGTTTAGGTTATTTAGTTTATTTTTTCTTATATCATTTTTTTGGGTTTGGTATTTTTAGGTTAGGTTATTGTTTTCATTTTGTGTTAGGTCTTTTTAAGTTAGACATAATTACCCCTTTACTCTAATACATTGGGACATGGGTTTTTACAACCAAATTACTATGAAAATTATAATACCAAATTAGATAAACCGATTCAACATACAATATATAATGCATAAAAAAATTATAAATCCCCAATTAAAACACTAGCATATATCTCTAATATACACTGTTATTCTGATGTGTGACTTCAAAAATTTAATTCAAACAAAAAATACTAAATCTTTATTTACTAAGAGGTAACTAATATCCCAAAAACTATTACATAAACAAAAACAAATATTACATACTTATATATCAAAATTTCCAAGACATCAATCATAACCTAAATATATGATCTCCAAATTCAACTCAAATTACAAATACCAACAGTTTCACAGCCAGATGGATTTTTAACCACTAAATAACTAACACATACTCAAAATATTAATCACACATCCATTGAGTAATGTCTTTTTAGTACATAAAATCATTATAACCACAATGAGATACTACAAAAATACCACTTAACATACCTAAAATCCTCAAAATATTATCAACCAAACTATCCTTAATCTTATAGAACTCCCCAATATAAAAATCACTATAGATTTACCTTCTTCTATCATCCATTGAATTTAGGTTTATAAAAAAATTATACTTCAAAATAGTTTTACCAAAGAAACATTACTATTTAACATCCCCCAAAAAATTATTTCAAATATATATTATACCTCCAAATCAACATAATTTAAAATAAAATTTGACAAAACACTCTCCCAAATTAAAATACAAACAGTATTCATTTCAATATATCCACCACTTTTTAAAACTAATTATCATTAAAATAATAATTTTATAAAATAGTTTTATTTATTAAAAAGTAACTATTTAAATTTATTCAATCCATGTAAATACCTTTTCCCCATTTTAAAACAAAATATCATAAAAAATATACCCTTAGTTTTAAAACACAATCGGTTTCAAAAAAATTATTCATTATGAAAACACATATTTTTGGATAGGTTAATTAGTTCATTTTGGGTTAGGTTACATATTTTTCTTTGGTTTAGGTTATTTAGTTCATTTTTTGTTAGGGTATTTTCTTCATCTTTTGTTATTTCAAATGGTTAATTTGGTTTGGTTATTTAGTTTACAAAGTTTTTTTTGAATTGATACATTTTAAAATGCATCCCTTGAGGAATGATACATTCATTGAAGAAAGTTTTCAATGATATAAGGATTATATTGAAATATCATTGAGGACTTAAATTAAAATCATGCAAGCTAATATTTATATATTTCAATGGAACTTTCATAATATTCAGAAGAGTTATGTTATCACAACATAGAAGTAATTAATTTAAGATATAAATTCAAGATCAATGAGGAATTTTTATCTTTATATTAATGATATTAATGAGAATAAAATATAAATTTCAATATAAAGATCTAACTAAATTAAGTATTTATATCCTTCTATATTAATGTGTAATTTTTGGCCTTTGGTCCTAGGACTACGTGAGTATAGTTTATGACTATTTTAAGAATATTCAATTGAATTTTTTTTCTTTTTTATGTCTATTTCTGTTTTTTTACTTATTAAAAGGCCAAATAAAATGAAATTACCACTTTAGGTTTGTTTGATTCTATTAAATTGAGGTTATGTTTATTTTAATGCATTTTATGAGATTACATTTAAGAATATTTTATAATTGAAATGAAAACTATTTTTAACATCAGTTTATAATTTACAAAATTAAACTAAAATAAAGTAATTTTAGTATAATGAACCTAAATTTAAAGTACCTAACAACTCACTTTATCTGACATTGCAGTGTTCCCCAATATTTCAAAGTACACCACAACATATTGGTTTAATTTTTTTTCTAACGCATTCAAAAAAATCTCAATACAATTAATAAGAATTAAAATTTTAATTAAAACCATTAAAGATTTCATATACATTAACCTCATTACTTTTCAATTGGTGATCATTTATTAATATTTTGTTGTTGGACAATCGGTGAATGTTGGTACACCCTCAAAGTCAGAACTGAATCTACTATTCTAAGAAACATATAACTCATAATTATACAATATCCACAACTCCCCAAGATATATAAACTATGTGACCATAGTAGATTCATTATTAGAAAAATTTTATAGAAGCTACAACTAACATGTTAATTCATATAAAAAATAACAATATAGATATAAATTTAATAAGTTTTTAACAAATATTATAAGGAACTAACCTTAAACATTAAATAATCTTCAGTTAATATAAGAATTTTACTTTATTTCACAATGATGATCTTTTCAGGTTTAGAGTTTTAGAGAATTTTGACATAAATTATTCATAAAAACACCATAAAATATAAAGTGGGAACTTTCAAATAGTATCCATTTTCCCATAATCTAGAACATTTAAAAGAAAGCATGACCTATTTTATTAGACTATTCATGATTTTCAATATGAATCCTTCTAATACATTTCTCATCCTTAAGTCCAGCGATAAACATTAAAAAATGTGGGGTGAACATATAAAACTTATTAAGGAATATAAATATAATAAAATCATTAGTCCATTGATAAAAATTAAAACCCATGAAACCATTATCATAAAGTAATACTTTTCACCATTAATAATTAGTAGATATATTCCTTTGAAAATAAGGTCATTTCATACTTTTTTAATAATAAAACTACTATAAAAACCATATAAAGCATAGAAAATACATTAAGGTATCTGGGGACATCATTATAATTATCACTATAATAAATGGAATAAAAATTCAGTAAAATTCCATACATGTCACTCTTACAAATAGAATATCCATACGAATGACTTCCATACCCAATTCATTGAAGGAAAATCACATAACCACCTGTTGTTGGTTTATAATAGAACCAACTGTCATTGGTTTATCATGGAACCACCCATAAAATGTCGAAGTAACATTATATAATAATTACAAATAAAATATTTAAATTTTCAACATTTTACTCGTGAAATTTAATTTGAAATCACAAGAAAACATTTGAAGATATTGAAATAATCGATCCCTTTTCAAAATCATATTTTCAAAAAAAATACCAAGAGAAAATGGAAAGAGGGGTCTCTTTTTTAAAAAAACTAGAAATATTTCAGAGTAACAAAAATACCAAAATAGGAATAAAACTTCCTTTTTAATCATTTTATATCAATATAAATGAACATTTAAAATAATATCTAGAATATTGAAAGTGGGGAAACAATTAAATCCTTAAAAATTCAAAGCATCCCATACCACTTTAAACATTTAAATCATAAGTAACATGAAATAATAAAATTTAAAAATACATTAAATAACATGATAATAAAAAAAAATTGGATATGGAATGTTATAGGGTCTTTATATACAACTTATAAAAGAATAAAGGTGCATATCATCAAGAAATTCCTTAATAAAAGGAGATTGATACATAATCACTTACCTTGAGTCTAACTTGCCATGTGTATCTTTATATCCATGAATAATAAACTTATATTAATTATTTAATTTCTTTAGAATAATTTTCAACTTTATAATTATTCTATTTCACTTATTACATTTTTTTATTCAACTACTTGAAAAATTAAGTCTATGTAGGGTGTTTTTACTATATTCGGTTTATATGTCAAAAACGACTATTGTTGGTCAACTATGGTCAAATGGGTCATTAAATAAACATATCCATAGTAATAATCATAAAATAATTATCATATTTGTACATAAATTATACTTTTAAAACCAATCTTAAAATATGGTTATGAAAAATGAACCAACATTACAATCATGGATATGGTAGGTTGTGTGTACATATGAGTAACATTTCCATTTTTCAACGATCATTATAGAAATAAGGTAAGTAACATTTATCATTCCATAATGATAATTATATCATAAATAACATATTTTTGATTCATATATATTTATATATATCATTATGTTTATGTAAATGGAATCACATCGTGTCGAGAAGGTGGTAGTCTACATGTCCATAAACGAGGTTATCACATTTTCAATGTGTGAAAGGGTAATAAATAAAATGAAATATTATAATTCTAGAAATATATTTATTTCATTAATATCTTTTATATGTTATGTATATCACATTTTTAATTAAATACATCCTAATTAAATTCTATGTAATTTGTGAATGTATTATATCTCTTTGAGGAGGCGGTAGTCCATAGGCCTACAAATAATGTTATCATATTAACACAAAATGGAAAGAATGATGGTATGAAAATTATAAATATTCAAAAATTATAAAAAACATAAATATCATAAAAATAATATAAAAAGTGTGTACATCATAATTCCCAACCATGATAAGTGGTAAATTAAAAATAAACAACATCGTTTTGTGAGGCGGTAGTTTGTCGTAAGCAAATGGTAATTTCGTTATCCATTTGATGGAAGTGTATGTAGTTGTAGGTAGAAAACATAACATAAAAACATATAAGTATATTTAGGATTATTATGTTATTATATAATCATATAAAAATAATAAATTAAGGGTTTTTTAAAGAAATAAAACATAAATTCTCATTGATTAATGTTACCTATTTTTTCAGGTAACTCTTTTTAAATTTCCCCAAGGACTTTCTTCGTTGTATTTATGAAAAAATTAAAAACTATAGGGTGAGATATGGGACGTTGGGAGATAATTTTGGCAGTTTTTTTTTGAGACAAAAGGCATTTACAGGTTTGAATAAGTGGGTAGGATAGAAGGCCTTTTATAAGTTTGGAAGAGGACACATTGGGTATTCTTGTAAATATTTGAGTGATCCAAACATTTTAATTATCCCATAAGGGTCAAAAATAGACCATTATTGATTAATAGAGTATAATGGTCAAATTATGGCTATAAAATAATATTTATACAAGGTTATGGTCATTTTTACACCTTATTTTCCATGTTTACCCATTAATTAAGTTGGTTTTTCCTTAATCACTGCAATTAATTTTTATTACTTTCGATATTATTTTTGGTAAAAAAACAAATATGAATATATTATAAATTATATATTATGATGATTAAAAATATGCAATAAATTTTTACAAATTTCAATCACATAAGTGTTTTAAATTAA
Source organism: Viscum album (assembly GCA_963277665.1). Lineage (NCBI taxonomy): Eukaryota > Viridiplantae > Streptophyta > Magnoliopsida > Santalales > Viscaceae > Viscum > Viscum album. The sequence goes on from OY728133.1 coordinate 1,063,166,909, forward strand.
TTTTAAATAAATGCTATAGATGGGACGATAAAGCGAGTTTTTAAAGTAAAAAAATGTTCAAAAGTTTGCTAAGTTTTTATATCTAACTTCAATGGGAAACTATTTAAAATGACCTAAATTGGTTTAAATGATATAAAATTTATCTTATTATACTTTAAAACAAATTAAAAACATATTTTAACTGTATAAATAAATTTTATGAAAATGTAGATTTCGACTAAAATTCCATATTATTCATTATTCTTCAAAATATGAAAGTTCTCAAAAAAATACCAAAAAATAACCCAAAGTACATTTTGATATTTATATTTCAAAAAAAGTTTATTTTTTCAAATAAAATTATAAAATGGTAAAAATTATTATAAATTTAAGTCTTCTATTAAAAAGATGAAAAATGACCATATTAAATAATATTATTAATACCTGCAATCCATTTTTTTCATTTTATAAAAAAAACCAGTTTATGGGTTACCAGTAACCATATAGACTCTGAACCAACAAATCATCTGGATTCAAAATTCAAAATATCAGAAACCATCATCCTAGCCACGAAGATTGGGGTATCTCAATCGACGAGCCACCTCAAGTTGCGTCCCCTGACATCACTGAATCATCAGCATCATCTAAATCGCCGGTGAAAAACTGCCGATGAGAAACTACCAGACCTCGCCGCCATATTATTACATCACCATTTCAAACCACAAAAATTGAAAACCACAATACAGAAGAAAGTTCATCCCATGCCTCATAGAAACTAATTGTTTTGAATGAAACAATATATTTCAGAGAAACTAATTGTTTTATGTCTTGTATGCTATTCGACATGGAATACCTTTTAAGGTAAAATTACTTATTTATTTCATAAATATTAATAAATGTGAACAATACTTATTCTATCATTACCTGGGATGTTACATCATTCCCCTCTTTTGGAAATTACGTCCTCATAATTTTATTCACATATAAAATAAGTGGGTATATTCTTACCTCATATAATTATTATATTCCAATGTTTCCTCTTCAACCATATGGGTTTTCAATAAAACCTTAAACTGATGAATCAATTTATTCCACAACACTTTCTTTACGTGGTCAAGAATTTGAACTGGTTTTTCATCATAAGAAATATTCTCTTCCAGCTATACTACTTCAGGGCTCAAAACATAAGATGAATTTGGTAAATACTTGATTAACAAGGAAACATGAAATACATTATGTACCTGGGATAAACTCATAGGTAAATGCACTCAGTAGGATATTTATCAAACATTATCTATGATTTAATAAGTTCAAATAAACCATAGACTCATCTTCCTATTATTAATAAAATACATCACACTTTTATATGGGGAAACTTTGAGAAAGAAATGATCACCAACCATAAAAGAAAGATATTTTCTTCAGTTATCCATATAAAATTTATATATGCTCTGAGATTTCCTCATATGTCACTAAATCAGCTAAACTTTCTCCATCATTTACTCTACTGACTTTGGTCTAATAAACTTTCATTTCTCCTAAATCATCCAAAAAATCTTGTGTCTGAAACCATTTTCCATATAATTCCTAAAATGGTTCCATCAGTATATTTTAATTAAAACTATTATTATAAGAAAACTCAAACAAATAAATATATTTTCCCAACATCCTTGGTAATCCATTGAGAAAGAACAAATCATATCTTCCAAGGTCTGAATCATCCACTCATAGTATCTATCAGATTTAGGATGAAAATTTGTACACAAATTTAATTTAGTACCCACTATCTTCTGAAGTCCTTTTCAAAAACTAGATGTGAACCTGGGATCACAGTATGATACAATGGAGAGGGCCACTCCATGTAACATGATAATCTCTTTTAGATATAGTATATAAAGATTATATAAAGACATCAAATCTAAAATGGGAAGAAAATGTTTATATTTAGTTTATTGATCAACAATAACCCAAATCAGATTATAACTTAGATAATTCTTTGGAAATCCTACCATGAAATCAATTTTAATATTTTCCCATTTTCAATCTAGCACTGGTAACGGTTGAATAATTACCTTCGGTAAATGTCACTCTTCTATAAACTATGAATTATTTAATGTCACGAACCAAGTTGGGTTTCCATCTAACATAGTGCCCAACATGGTCTGTGACATGGCCCGAAGGGCATTCCTGATCCCCACAAGCTGGCACAAGTTCCTTTGTATCAAAAGTATAGTTGGGAATGATTTACCCAAATATGCACAAATATAAAACAACCAACAAAATAAATCAAACCAAAAGTAAAGTTTTGAAACCAAACAAGCCTTTAACCAAAACTATATTTTGAGTTACATGAAAAACCAAACCCAAACAACATTATAAACTATGGTGACCAAAAACCAACTCAAAAACTGCCACCTGAAAAGAGGAAACCACCCTCCAGTCATCTCTCCAACATCGATCCAAGAAAACAACTAGAAACCCGAACCACTACATCCAAAGATATTACTTTTACCTGCATCAGACATAACCAAATCTACTTAAACCCAAAGGATTATGTAGGGAGTGAGAAATCACCCAGCAGAATTCCATTGAGAAAAGATTCCATGTAAAAGTATTAAAAACACATTTTCAATAATAAATAAATGGAATAAATAAATGCTTGAACAACTTTAATGAAACTAGTTTTCAACAAAACAACTTTAAATAAAGGCAGTTCTAAAAAACACATGTTCTTGTGTAGTATATCAAGTGACACATCATGTGTCATCGGTGTGCGTAAAGTAACTAAGAGAGAAAAAGATGGTAGAGGCCCTGTAGGTACTAGCAACAAGTAGGAACCTAGAACATCATATCTTAGTGAAACGTGTCTTAGAAACCATAACCCTCAGAAAATGTGGCTTAGAAACCATGAACCTTGGAAAACGTGGATTAGAAATTATGTCCATCAGTAACCATGGTTTTGAAACCATGAACCTCAATCATTCATATGTTTATTTAGTGTTAAAATCATTAATCTTTCCAGTTAAACTAGGCCAAAGCCACCTAATGAACAATGGCCCACTAGTCCTAGTCCATACACCTAATACCCCAGACTTCCCTCTTTGTGCTCATTTAAATTCCAATTTCACTTCACATGTCACATTTATGCATAAAATCCAAAAAAAAACGATTACACACACAAAACCACCATTTGCACACCCAAATTCCATTTTGTAATAATACGCACACCAAAACATTGTCCAATAAAGTTTCACACCATTGTTAAAATTTGATAAACCCTTTTAAAATTTCTAAGAAACAATTCTATAAGAGTATCATTGGGATTATCACATGGAAAAACATTGAAAATACCCATTTTGAATTAAGAGCACACCAAAATATTTTTATAAATTAATATTCATCGCTTAAACAATCAATTAAACCAATTAAAAATTTAAATAAAACAATTTTAAAATTAAACAACTAGCAAGGAAATTTATTAAGAAATCTCAAAAATATGCCGCATGACTTTAAACACAAAAAAACACACTCAAAAAAAATTTTATGCAAAAAAAAATCTTTATGCCACACCAAAACACACACTATAGCTCTTTCACAATCAAACAAAGTAGATGCATAGTTTCTAAAACACTGATAAATATCCCCACATGGTTTTTCACTGGGAAACACACTCAGATTTCAACACATGCTATTAAAAAAAATCAAAATCACATTAAATTTAAAAAAGAATCAAATTAGAAGCATACCAAAAAATTAATAATTATGCTAAATTAATTAAATAAACAAGTTTATTCATCAAATAATACTTATATATAGAATCACCTACTTACATATGAAAAATTCATTCTAAAAAAACAACTTCATAGCAAAAATCATTTTTTAAACTATTTTTACACAACTCGCACAAAAAAGTAAATCATTTCAATAATATTAAATGCAACTAAATTAAATGAAAAAACTAACTTTACACCAAAAAAATTAATTAAGGAACAAAAAATTAATTAAATAACCAAACTAACTCGTATAATACTTATGCGAAGAACCCCCTACTAGGGTGTAGAATATTCACGAAACAATCCGCAAACTTCCACTGCACACCACACGCACTGCAAGCAAACAAAATTGGACCCAGAAAGGGATTTATCATGTGGAAGGGGGAAAGGAACCAGAGGTGTCATCAAAGGTTGCACCCACAGGGGAAAAGGCAGTGTGAGATGGATGGTTCAGAGGAGTGGTGTTGTGAAACAAAGAAGGAAGGGAGGTTGGGGTAGCGTGACCCATGTAGGAGGGAACTAGGTGTGATGGTGGGTGTCCAAAGGAGATGGAGAGCTAGTTAGGATGAGGAAAGCGGGAAGTCACTAGAGCCGATGAGAAGGGAGTGCAAGTTGGGCGGCGATCTGGGTGGTATAATGAAGGGAGAAGGGAGTCCGAATGCAAGCCATGGAGAGGATGATGCGTAATGGACACCAGGGGGTAAGGGGGGAGTGCAAAACAACATAGAAGGGCGAGTTGCAATCCCTAAATCAAAATGAGATAAAAAGTAATAAAATAAATAAATAAAATAAGTAAAATAATAAAAAATGGTAATAACATTGCATAATATTAACAATAATATTTATTATCACAATATTAGTAACCACTTAATAAATTTTATATTATTAACACTTTTAATAATATTATTATTATTATTCCCATACAATATTCTTATTATTATCAATAAAACTATTTCTTAAATTTCATTAAACTTATTATTTTCATTTAATTTTTATTTTATTATTCATTATTATTTCATTATCCCTTTATGTTTTAACTCATATTGAAAACCCGAAAGACCGTGTTGTCTTTAAACTCTCCCTTTCATGTGCATCTGATGAAGCTAAACCCAAAAGGTTCATTTTTTTCAATAGAACTCAAAAACATTTAGGTTGGGATTTAACCCAAAATACCCATTTCCTAGTAAAATTAATAAAATAAATAATTTAAAAATGACGGGTGTGAAAATTCTCCCCACCATAAAGCTTTATTCCCCTGGAAATCCACAACAAGGCTTAGACCAAACAAAAATAATACTCCCTTGAGGATCAAAGAGGATCTCCACAAAAAACAAGAAAAAAGAGTCAAACACACCAGGCTCATAGAAAGTGACCTAAACGTCACCCTCAATAAGCCCGTAAAAAGACTTCCACTAAGTGTCACCCCCACCAAAGATCTAGAACACCTTCAGTTGGTTGATCAAGGAAAGGAACTCTCTCACTCAAAAAACCAAATTCTCAAGTCGAAACACCTCAGGAACCATTGAACAAAAACCACGCCATTTGACTAGAATGAACAAAAAATACCAATCATGTCCAAGAAACACTTTGATCAACTAACACCAAGACATCTTTAGGAACATAACCAAAAGGTCAACATGGTAAATCCCAAAAAGGCTCCCCACCATTAGAAATCTACCAATGCTCGAGACAAGACTGGAAAATGGACATGAGGAGGCCTGAGAAAACTAACCACCATTATGAAAAAAGTCCAACACCGATTCATTCCAAAGACACATGATTGAGACCCACCATGGGTTTCTACACTATTAGGACTGCCAGAAGATACAAAAACTTCAAAATTTCCTAACAGTGGCCAAACACCCCACCACAAGGGGTGGGGAGGGTAGGGCCCAACTTCTGGGGAATCAAAATCATAACCCAAGTGAAACCAATTTCTACACATCCCAAGGTGATCACTTTTAAAATTTGAGACCAATTTACCCAAACAGACCCCATAAGGACCACTAAAAGAGGTTACATCCGGTGGGATGAAACCCCCAAGAATTTAAGTTAACAAGAAGACCATGCTTCCTCATTTCCATGAGAAACCCCACACACCCAAACGGGTCATTCGGAACATAATATCTACAAGAAACGATTTAAACTGCTTTCACCTCAAACACCGATGACAGAAATACGGTTGTGGTTCCATACACTCCTGGGGTTCCTGACCACGTGCCAACTTTACTCTGAGGACAATGGATGGAGTCATGATATTCTAAGCATCTTCTACCTCATAGTCAGGCATTAAAGACTCCCGAACAGAGCTTCTCCTTTTGGTGCCACATGAGACCACACTGCAACTGAGACAACACCAACAAACACAACAAACCACGACATATAATTATTCCCTCATGACACATATACCAGAACAGGGTTTTAGATGATACACATGCATCACGTTTTCACTTCAACCAAGGTACATAATAAGGAACAACGCATGGAAAAAAAATTCCCTTTGAACATAAAAATTACAACTCCCTAAGAGGAGGACACACTCCTTTAAAAACAGTGATTCCTGAAGGATTCTATGAAATACACATTTTCACTTAGAAGAGAACTCACACTGTATGATTTTATCAAACATGATCCTCAAGACTGATGAAATCACTAAAATCCTTTCAAGACATCGGTCAACACTGATAATTCCAAACCTCCTTCACCCTTCCCCACTAGAATTCCTTTCACTATTTCCATGGGGGGCCTTCAGACACGACGATGTCAAACTTCATTCCCAACGACTCAAACAACTCAAAGAGACCGAAAAACACTTCAAATTCCCTCCCATATATCATCTGTTTATGAGAGGATCTGCTTAACCAAAAAGGAAAAGGGATAGACTTAGTACTATCCCTCAAAAGGGAGAGTCCTTACTTTAATCAACTAGAGGGATGGCCAATGGGGAATTGCACATGGCCACACATAAATAACATGTTAATGCTTGTTGTGGGTGTACACTAGTCAAGAAATAAAACCATGGACCTAATCAAATAGGTATAATGGCCAAGTCATACCACAACCGAACAATAAACGTGCAAGGGGAACCACTGAAAAAGATTCTCAAAGCACTTTTCAAAAGATTCCACTAACGACACCCTTTCACACCAACTTACAAATAATAATTCAAAATCAAGACAAACAATCAGTCAAAAAGGATTCTATGATAAAAAAGACTCACATCCAACATTTCCAAAACATAAGGACACACCACATAATCATCAGTTACTAAAACACCAAACATACCTTTAACAAAAAATTTGAAAATAAATGAAGAAGGTGGGTTACACAAACACTAGTGGTGTCCCATGGGCCTTACACATGCATCTACCCATGCCAAAATGGAACCCACATTATGCCTATATAGGAACTCATCCACTTGTTCCATTGACCATTTCTCTTTCCATATACACTCATGCATGTGCCTGACCATGAGAACACAAAGGATCAAAACCAGACCCTTTCATTTTTTTCAAAACCAAAACATTCAACCACACTTTTCAAACCTCACATGTCATTTTCTTTTTAAATTGATTAATTTCAAAACATTTTCCAAGACCAAATCATATTTACTTAAAAACCACATTTCCATGAATCCAAAACAAATAGATTAGGAATGATGCATGAGGAAACTAGTGTCAGCAGGTGATTGGGACATGTGGTTTCCAGCCATACGCTAATCATGCCACCTCCTATGAGAGTATTCTTGGACAACATCCCAGGCTTCACATGGCTTGATAGACCCTGATATTTCAATGGTACCTCTTACCAAACTCATTTTTAATTTTCCATAAATAAATATTAACAACAAGGACCAAAGATTTAGACTAATCTCAACTTACCCTAGTTACTTTAGTCCCGCTATGAGGTGTGCTGGCCTGGCACCTTTCTTGTAGCTAAAACGTCAAGTTCTGACACACTTTAATTTTTTCTACCCTGATTATATCCCAAAAGAACCTGACTCAATATAGAAAACCCCCTCTGATACCATTTTTTCATGAACCAAGCTGGGCCTCCATCCGAACCGGTGCCCGACCCAGTCCGCGACATGGCCCGAAGGGTGTTCCCGATTCCCACAGGCTAACACAAGTTCCCAGGTATAAAAAGTATAGTTGGGAATGATTTAACTAAATATGTATAAATATAAAACAACCAATAAAATAAACCAAACCAAAAGTAAAAGTTGAAATGAAATAAACCTTTAACCAAAACCATATTTTGAGTTACAAAAAAAAACCAAATCCCAAACAACACTATAATGTGTGGTAACCAAAAACCAACTACAAAAATGACACCTAGAAAGAGGACACCACCCTCCATCCATCTCCACAAAGCTGAGCCAATAAAATAGATATAAACATGAACCACCACTTCCAAAAAAATTACTTTTACCAATATTAGACATAATAAAATATACTTTCACCCAAATGTGTAAGTAGGGTGTGAGAAATCACCCAGAAATATGCCACTAAGAAAATATTCCACACCCAAGTATTAAAAAAAACAAACACATTTTCAATAACAAATAATGGGAAGAAAGAAATGCTTAAACAAATTTAATGAAAATAGTTTTTGAGGAAAAAATATTAAAGATATACATTTCTAAATAAAAACACATTTTCTTATGTAGTATCTCAAGTGACACATCATGTGTCATCGATGTGCACAAATTAACCGAGATCACCAAAAGACGGGAGAGGCCCTATAGGTACTAGTAACAAGTGGGACCCAATAACGTCGTGCCTTGGTGAAACTTGGCTTAGAAACCACGACCCTCAAGAAATGCGTCTTAGAAACCACGACCCTTAGAAAAAATGGCTTATAAAAAATGGCTTAGAAACCATGACCCTCAGTAACTGTTGCTTAGAAACCACGACCCTCAGTCATTCATATGTTTAGTTAGTGATAGAATCATCAAACCTACCAATGAAACTGTGCCGAAGCCACCTTCGAAACACTATCCCATTAGTCCTAGTCCCCACATCTAATACCCAAGTATTCCCTCTTTGTGCTAATTTAAATTCAAATTTTATGTCACATGTTACATTTATGCATAAAATCCAAACAAAGTGCTTACACACACAAAACCTCCATTTTCACACCCAAATGCCATTTTGAAATATTATTCACACAAAAACATTGTCCAAGAAAGTTTCATACCATGTTTATAATTTGATAAACCATTTTAAAATTTCTAATAAACAATTCTAAAAGAGTATCACTGGGATTTTCACATAAAAACACACTCAAAGTCCCTATTTTGAATTAAGAGAACACCAAAATCTTTTTAGAACTTAATCTACATCACTTACACTATCAATTAAACCAATTAAAATTTTAAATAAAACAATTTTACAATTAAAAAAACACTAAGGAAATTTATTATGCAATTTAAAAATGTTCTACATGACTTTAAACACCAAAAAGGCACTCAAACCCTCTTTTATAACAAAACGCATCTTGATTCCACACCAAAACACACACTGCAACTTTTTCCCATTCAAACAAACTAAATGAACAGATTCTAAAACACTGATAAATATCCCAACATGGGTTTTTGCAGGGAAACACACTCAAATTTTACATACACGCTACTAACAAATAAAAATCACATTAAATTTCTAGTAGAATCAAATTCGCAGCATACCTACAAATTAATAATTAGGATAAATTAATTAATTAAACCAGCTAATTCATTAAATAACACTTATACATAGAATCACCTACTTCCATATGAAAAATTCATTTAAAAACAATTTCATAACAAAATCATTTTTTAAAAACTATTTTCCACCCCTTACACTAAAAAATCATTTTCATAATATTAAATGCAACTAAATTAAACGCAAAAACTAATTTTACACAAATCTAATTAATTAAGGAAAAAATTTAAATAAACATCCAAACTAACTTGTATAACACTGATGCATGGAACCACTTACAAGTGTGTAAAAACTTCACGAAACAATTAGAAAACTTCCACCACACGCCACAGGCACCATAATAAAATGGAATTGGGCTTGGAGGGGGGGTTGCTCACGTAGAAGGAGGGTAAGGAATTGGAGTTGTTACCAGAGGATTCACCATAATGGTGGAAAAGGTGGTGTGAGATGGATATCCGAGAGCAGTGGCACGGTGCGACGAGGCTGGCTAGGAGTTCGGGGTAGCACGACTCGAGTAGAAGGGAACTGGGCGCAACAGCGGGTGTCCAGGGGAGACAACGAGCTATTTTATAAGGCGAAGGCGGGCAGTCTCTTGAGGTGATGAGAAGGGGGTGTGAGCTAGGCCCCGAGTTGGGTGGCACAATGAAGGGAGAAAGGAGTCCAAAAACTTTTCATAGAGATGATGAGGCATGATGAACAATAGGGGTAAGGGGAAGAGTGAGATGCGACTTAAAAGGGGGAGGCGCAAACCCTAAATCAAAATGAGAGAAAACGTAATAAAATAAATAAATAAAATAAGTAAAATAATAATAATAAAAAATTTAATAACATTACTTAATATTAACAATAATATTTATTATCATAATATTAGTAAAAAATAAATATATTTTATATTTTTAATACTAATATTATTATTATTATTATTATTCTCAAAAAATATTCTTATTATTATCATTAAAAAAAATTATTATATTTTATTAAACTTATTATTTTCATTTTATTTCTATTTCATTATTCATTATTATTTCATCATCCTTTTATGTTTTAACTCATCTTGAAAACCGGGAGGACCGCTCGGTCTCTTAACCATGCCATGCCCATACGTTCAGTGATTCTAAACCTATAATGTGCGTTTTTCTTAACAAAAGTCAAAAACAATTAGTCGGGATTCAACCTCAACTACCTGATTCCCAGTAAAATTAATAAAATAAATAATTTAAAAACAATAGGAGTGATAGTTAATAACATCATGGTAAAATTAGAAATATCCATTTTAATTCCATCCTACTAAAAGTACACCAGAAGGTATAAGTACATCTCAGTGCTTCCTGAATAATGGTAAAAAGGATAACTACGAGCCTTTGTCAGTAACTCTTTCCTAAAATATGATTCAAAAGGCACACATAATCATTTTACAAAAAATAAAATTCATTTTTCATAAATATTAGAACCATAAAACAGGTCATTATTTATGAATTGTACCTTTTCTTTCAACAATTTATCCACCTTATAATCCCACTTAATTATTTCTGAAAAAATCAAATATATAGAAACCTAAAACAAAATAGAGGATTTCCCTACTTCCATAACTTCTAGTGCACAATTCATCAATTCATTAACCAAAGGGTCCCATTCCAAACATAACATGGTTAATGTAGAATTAATTTTTTGACTCAAAGTATCATCCACTGTGTTAGATTTTCTAGGATGATAATGAATAATGAAAACATAATCCTTGATTAGTTATAACCATCTTATATGTCTCATGTTAAATTAGTTATGATTGAATATATAGTTAATTTTTTTTTGATTTGAATATATTTCAATATTTACCCCATAAAAATGATTCCTTCATGTTTTTAAAGAAAAAACAATAGAATATAATTCCAAATCATGTTTAGGGTAATTTAAATAATTATTTTTCAAATGACATGAATCATAAAAAATTACCTAGGCATTCTGTATAAGGACACAATCAATTCATTTTAATGAAGAATAACTATAGATAATGAACTCACCATTTCTAAAAAGAAAGGCCAAAACATGACCATTAACTAATATTATTTTCAGTTTTTAAAAAAAATCAGCACATTATTTTATCCATATGAACTTAACTCTTTTTTGAGTTAAATTATAAAGTGGGCTAGAAAATCGAGCAAAGCTTTTGACAAACCACTGGTAGTATCTACATAAAAAAAATGAATTTTGGTGATATTTTTGGGTCTTGTCCATTCTTCAAAAAATTTCATTTTAGTTGGATCAATAGTTATTCAATATTTAGAAACAATGTATCTAAGGAATAAAAATTTTTACAACCAAGATTAAAACATTCTAAATTTCCTATAAAAAGTATTTTCTTTAATGGTTTTAAAAACAAACATTAGAATACTTTTATATTCCTCTTGAATTTTATAAAATACTAAAATTTCATCAATAAACACAATCACAAACTTATCCAAGAACCCATGAAAAAATCTATTTAATAATTCTTTTTCCATCCTAAGTTAAATAACCTTAGGAAAATATTTTTGAGGGAAAATATTCATAAATTCATCTGATTCTGAGGCATCAATCTATTCACTTTATCTAGTATTCTTTAACAGTTTACCACTACTAATTAATTTCACCTATAATATGATAAATTTCAAGAGTTACCTTTTTTGTGATCTAAAGAACCCATAACATCAAAGGTCTTTTCTTTGGCTTTAACCCATCCTTTAACTAGAATTGGGTTGGATGATTCTATGAATTATGGGGGATATCGTCTCATAAAATGATCTACTATCACCATATTACTTAGTAGTAGATCTTGTTGATCTGTTTTATGGTCACCAACACCATTTATAGCCTCTATCAACTTATCTATCACTGCAAAAAATTGTTGTTTTTCAATTATAACCATTATAGGACGCTGACTTAGAAGTATATTTTCCTTTTGGTTCATTCTAACTATATCATCCCTATTTCCTCTATGGAAATCCATTATGAAAAAACTTTAATTAGATAATTAAACATGGTAATATTTAAATGTTATATGATTATAACTTAATCATAAAGTAATATATTCTAAGTACATTCTATTAACACTACCCTTAACACCAATGTTATCTAAATTGACCTTAGATACCAACTATAAATACCCAAATTTAAATATTACAAAATCTTGAATTAAGAAAATAATTTTTATTTCTTCTACATTGAATTTTTTTTCTAGTTTAGATTATTAGATAATTAGGCCATAAATCATATATAACAAAACCCTAGAAGACAAAGTGGACACTTTCAAATAGTATCTATTTTCCTATAATCTAAAAATTTTAAAATAAAGAATGAACTATTTTATGAAACACTTCATAACTTTTAACATGAATTCTTATAATACCTTAATCATCCTTAAGTCCATTAAAAAACATTAAAATCATGGGATGAGAAAAAAAATCTCACTAAGGGATATAAAAAGAAGGAAATCATTAGTCCATTGATAAACATTAAAACCCATGATAAATTTATCATAATGTAGTAATTTTAACCCTTAATAAGTATTAAATACTTTAGTTTTAAAATAATCTCATTTCATACATTTTTTGTAATCCCAAGATCACCATACAACCCATAGAAATCATAGAAAATACATAAAGTTATGTTGGGAAATCAATATACTTGTCAGTCTTATAAATGGAATAATCATGTAGTAAAAATCCATAAATGTCACTCTTATAAATGGAATATTCATACGACTGACTTCCATACCCAATTAATTAAAGGGATATCATGGACCCACCCATCATTTGTTTATCACAAAACCACCCATAAAATTTACAAGTACCATTATATAATAATACTCATAAAAGATTGAAATTTTCAACATTTCACTAATAAAATTTCATTTTCGATCCCAACAAAACATTTCAATATATTGAAATAACAATCCCTTTTCAAACCCCATTTTCAATAATAAAATACCAAGAAAAAAGGTAAATAAGGGTTTATTTTTCTTTTAAAAAAATTATGTATTGTCAAGGAATCCAAATAACAAAATAGTCATAAAAGAATTTATAATCATTTTATTTCCATATAAATAAATATATAAAATAATATCAAGAATATTGAAATGGAGGAAAGGATTAAATAATTAAACATTCAAAGTGTCCCATACCACTTTAAATATCTAAATCATAAGCTCCAAGAAATAATAACCATTAAGAAAGCATTAAATAAAATGAGAATGGATTAAATATGTATATGTAATTTCAAAGGGGCTTTATGTACACCTTATAAATAAATAAAGGTTCATATCATCAAGAAATTCCTCAAAAAAATGAGATTAAGACCAAATCCCTTACCTTGAGTACGACTTGTCACATATGACTTTATCTTCCTGAATAATAAACTTAGGTAAATTATTTACTTTATTCAAATCTGTTTTCATGTTTATCATTACTTTTATTTTACTTATTACATTTTTTATACAACTATTTTTGCAATTAGGTCTACGTAATTTGTTTTAACCATATTCAGTTTATGTATTAAAAACAACATCGATTGGTTTACTATGGTCAATAGATTCATTATATAAACATATAAAAAATAATAATCATGAAATAATTATCACATTTATACATAAATTATATTTTTTAAAACAATTATTAAATATGGTTTTGAAAAATGAACCAATGTTACAATTATGGAGACGACAAGCTGCATATACGAATGAGTAACGTTCTCATTTTTCAATGATCATTATGAAAAGAAGGTATATAAAATTTATATTTAAATTAATATAATTATATAATAAATACAATATTTTTTAATCATATATAATTATATATAGAATTATGGTGATGTAAAAGGAATCATATCGCGTTGAGGAGTCATTAGTCCACAAGACCATGAATTGCATTAGCAATTTTTTAGTATGTGAAAGTGTAAAAAAGAAAATGATATATTATATTTCCAGAAATATAATTATTTAATTAATATCATATAGATTACATGTATTTAATGTATTTTTATTTAAACCCATAGTTAATAATTTTTATGTAACGTGTGAACATATCACATTGTTTTGAGGAGGCGATATTCCACACGTCCGCAAACAATGTTATCGTATTTATAAAAAATGAGAAGCATAAAGGAATGTGTTATATAAAAATTAAAAAAGTATTAAGGAAATATAAATATCATATATATATATTAGAAATATTTTTTCCATCATAATTCACAACCATGATAGGTGGTAAATAAAAAACCAACGACATCGTCTCGTGAGGCGATAGTCCATCGTACAAAAATGATAATTTTGTTACCCATTTGACGTAAGTGTGTATAGGTGTTGGTAGAAAAATTATCATAATAACATATCAATATATTTAGGATATTGGTTTTATTTTATAATCATTGAATAATAAGAAATTAAGGGGTGGAGACAGAAATAAAAAATAAATTCACATTAAAGAATGTCACCCCTTTTTTGAGTAACTTTTTTTGGTTCTCACCAAAGGGCTTCCTTGGTTGGATTTATGCCCAAAGTGAAGAATCTAGGGAGAGGGAATGGATGTTATGAGATTTTTTGGGTAGGGTATGGACAAGGAAAGTAGGCTTTAGTTGTGAGAATAATTGATGAGGGGAGGGGTCTTTTATAAGTTGTGAAAAGGACACATTGGGTGTTCTTGAAAAAATTTGAGTGTTCTATACATTTTAATTATCCCCTAAGGGTTAAAAATAAAAAATTATAGATCCTTATAGGTGTAAGGGTTTATATATGGCCAAAAAATATTTTTTATACAAGTTCATGGTGATTTTTATACCTTATTTTCTATGTTATACATTAATTAAGCTTCTTTTTCCTCAATCAATATAGTTAATTTTAATTACTTTTACTAATAGTTTTTTCCAAAAACTAATTTGAACTTATTGGAAATTATAAATTATTTTGATTCCAAATATGGAATCAAATTTTTAAAATTCCAATCACATGAGTGGAATAAATTAATTTAAAATTAATCTCACAGACGGGATGACACAACAAGTTTTTAAAGTAAAAAATGTTCAAAAGTTTGTAATGTTTTTATATATAATTAAATGTGAAATTTATTCCAATGACCTAAATTGTTTTAAATGATATAAAATTGATATAATTATACTTTAAAACCAATTAAAAACATAATTTAACTATATAAATAAATTTATTGAAAATGATGTCTTAAACTAAATTTTAGTATTATTCACTATTAATAAAAATATGAAAGTTCTCAAAAAAATACCAAAAATAACCCTAAGTAAATTGTGGTATTTTTATTTATAAAAATTATATTTTTTCATATAGAAATTGTAAAAGTGTTAAAAATTAATTTTAAAGTAATTATACCATTAAAAGGAGACAAAATTAATATATATTATAATATTATTTGTAGTATATTATTGTTCGGTATAACACAGTATTGCATGAAACACGAGATATTAGAGAAACTCATTATTATGTGTCATATACAATATTATAAATTGAATTCATTTTTAGGTAAAATAAATTATCCAATTTTTAATTATTAATAAATCTGAAAAATAATTATTGTACCATTACCTTGGATGTTACACATATCACCACAACTGCTTCCTATTCGATTTCATTACTGATATGACTCTATAAGACTGGTTGAATGATATCATTGTACTTGGATAATTCTTCCATAAAACTTCTACACTAACTGACATTTTTACCTATAATTTTATTTTCTTCATTTTAATCCATCATTATCTGTGTTTGACTATTCTGTGCTTCATGCCCTAATGGCCCAAAGGCATTATTTTTATTTTATTATGGATTATACCCCTTTTAAGGGTTTAAGGGGAACCCTTACACGACTCATAGAACCATAGAATAAGGCCCAACATGACCCGAAGGCCAATACATGGCCCTAAGGCCTAGAGGCATACTATGACCATTATATGACCCATAAGACCAACCCACTAGAACATCCCCTCCCCATATTCTGCATCATTGATCACATAGTTCCGCACCTTGCATTGTTGACTGACTAGCATTGCTCGGTACAAAGTTGCACGATGTCTGGTCTCGATGGTAGTTGTCATACCCTCTCATTATTCAAATTTAGTTAGCTATACTTCTGGTGACTGATAATATTTTCTTTGATCCTATTCTAGGGCCTAATCTGTGTGAACTAGGCTACTCCATGGTCTCTGTGTCCCTAAGGCCTTTGATTACCTGAAGGCCCTAAGACCTGTAGGCCCAATATGGTGGCCCGAAGGCCCAAATCAGGTGAATAGTTCCAACTGCTATAGTACCAAACTCTGGGAGTGGAGGTTCTGTATGAGGTAGTGACCCCTTAGGGGAAATACCATAGTTCTCTTGTGCGAGCGATGAAAACTATAAGATAAGACTTCCCAACTCTGGTAGTGGAGGTCTTGCGCGACCCGACTGAGTATCCCATTCTCCACAAAAAAACCTGACGACTCCCATTAGGTACTGGGAAACTCACACACCGCCTGTAGTGATCTATGTGTTCCTGGAAGTGTACTAGACAATCCATGCTAAGTATTTTTTCATATTGTTCCATATCTAGGACCAAGAGGTCCCACTCCATCTCAACCCCTGACACGAAAAGTGCACACGAGGGGCACCTGTGACCCTGCTCCTTCTTTCTCATAGGCATCGCCAACTCTATTGTAAAACACAATAACTCGGATGGAAATTTCACCGTATCCCTGAAATGGGAAGAAATTAATGAAATATATGAACCAATATCAAAAAGATATTTGGAAATAGAATATGTGATCAAAAATGTACCTCGAACTATCGATGGTCCCACCTCTGATCCTGCTAGTGCTTGTTCCACCGCATAGAGATGTATGATCCCTACATAGGGATGACCGTTAGACTGTGTTTTTGCCTTGAACTGGCTCTACCTAGAATATGTCCCATACCTACCACCAAAAATACCAAAATGAGATCCTCCCATCCTCGACAACTCTGACTCTACTGGCACTCCTCTTCAAGCCACTGAACCTGCCCCACTCAGAAGTGGACGTGCCACCCCGCAAAAGTGTTGCATATGAACCATACCTCCACACTGGTAAAAATGCATTAGAGGAAGTGGGCATGCTAGTCGAATGTTCCTTGGTTTCCCATACTAGTGGCACACGACTGATCTCGCATCAGAAGCCCCAGATGAAAACTGTCTGGTGGAGTGGCCTGAACTGCCACCTCCATTCTTCGCATGATCCTCTCACTTCCTCTTCTTCTCTGAAGTGATACAACTTTACACTGTTGACACGGTTCCAGAAAAACCATCCCTACCTTTATGATCAATCTCTACCATACATTCTCAATCAATGACCTCAACATAGTTCTTCATCTTGAATAAGAAGACCTCAGAGTATATCTTTGGTCGCAAGATTTTCTCAAACCTCTAGACCTTCAATTGTTCATTCGATACAATTTCAGGGTCATAACAAACCAACTCAATGAAACTGTTGGAGTAATATATCACAAAAATGTTCCCCTGAATAAGTCCCATGAACTCTCATGACCTGGCATATGCCAAGACCTATGGGAAGTACTGTTTTTGAAGACGGACTTGAAATCTCCCCAGTGCATCTGCTCATTCTTCTTAGTCTAAAGCACTGAATCCCACCACTTACGGCTAGTACCCTCTAATATAAAGGAGTCACACTTAACCCTAATCTCCTCGGGTGTTTCTAGGAACTCAAACATGTTCTCAACCTTCTCAAGACATTCCTCTACTTCCTGGGGTTCTGAGCTGCCTCGGAAGGTAGGAGGCTTGTTTTTCATAAACTCTTGTGCTTTATATTTTCTAGGACCCGTATCTTCTTCCCTAATAGGAATAAGATTAGGAGTCGGTCCCTGTACTAGAGCATGAACGGTCCAGACCTCAACCTTGACTAGCCTCTAATCAATCAGTTTGGGAGAACTCTCTCTGACATCCTCCAGTGGGTGCATGGGAGCTTTCTCGGAGGAATGTTGCTACAAAATGCAATAGTCACAAAACAAAAATCAATACCAAAATTCTGAAAATTTTAATCAAATACATAAAATATAAATAATCTAAACACATTACAATAATAAAAGTAAAAAATTGTCCCCCCCCCCCGATCGATGTCCACGTGTGGTCTACATCCCACACGTCTCACCTGGAAGTGAAGTCAATCAGACAATTTACAAAATCCCCTGGTGACTCACATTCTTCCATGAGAGGTGTGGGGTAGGCACCCTACTCACTACCAAAAACCCAATCCCCAACATTCCTAGATCCTGTTTATCCCCACTCATCCCAAAATTGTAATATAATCCAACAACAGAACCTCCTTTCATACCATTTTGTCACAAACCGAATCTGGTCGCCACTAATGCCTGCAAAACATCCAAACCATGAAAAGTACCTAAGGGAATTCCCTATCCCCACAGGATATCACAAGTGCATGGTTATCAATAAATTCATTTTTGGAATGATTTACCTGAGTATGAAAGCATAAATCATTAAAAAGAAATCTATAACAAGAATCTAAAATCTTCATGCCAAACAAGTCTTAACAAAACTAGATCTGAATACATGGATTAAAAAACAGTAAAAGAGGTCCAAATACAAAAAACGTATAGCAACAATGCATCCCCAAGGACTCCACATGACAAGGGGTGATCAGCCACAAACCGTCTCCACAACTCCACACCAAGGATGGGAACTAACATCCCAAACCGCTATCACCCAAAGCCTTTCCTTTACCCGTTTCAAGCATAATAAAGTATAATTACACCCAAGGGGTGTAAGTAGGGTGTGATAATAAGACTAATAAGATTCCACCCAATGATTCTAAAGGGCATGAAATACAAGGTGAAAAAGTAATCCGTTTTAATATGCAAAGAAAAGCAGTGACAAATTCCAAGAAATGCAACGTTCAATTAAAAACAGTTTTCAAGATAAAACATTCAGAATGCTAAAACATTGAAATATTAATGTTATATACTATACTATAATTCCAAAAAAACCCTAATACAATAGAAAATACCACAAATCCAATGAGAAACAAAACTGAGAACACCCCTAGGGACTAGATAGTATGAGGCCCCATGTACCTCATACCTTTGTGTAAAGTAACCATAGTTAAAATCCATTATCTGCACAATCTACTATTAGGGAACATACCCATAACCTACTGGTCCACAATCATCATACATATTGTTTAGTTAGAGTTGTATTTATCAAAATTCTAAGTGAAATAGGGACAAAACCCATCCGGTCCACTAGCCATACTAGTATATATCCACCCAACTAGGAACTTGGGATTCCCCCTTTGTGATCAAAAAAAACACATCATGCCATATACATCCATTTACATATAAAAACTCAAATAATGTTAACTTAAAAAAATACATTAGATATACACACTATATACCATTTAAAACACACAACAAAACACTTTGATTTTCCATAAAACAATTTTTCAAAAACCCACATTGTTTTGCACCCAAAACTCCTTTAAAACCCCACATTTCACATTATGTGCACACCTGTAAGTTACCAAAATAGAAAAGAAAGCCAACTAAATTTAAATGAAACCAAAAAATAAATTTTAGGGCAGCCTCATGTGAACCAATAAATGTTATCTTTGTAAAACATCATTTTTTAAACAAACACATCACTTAAAGTTCACAAGTTCCAAAAACACCATTAAAAACAACATTAGAAGCAACAAATAAAGGGGATAAACATTAAAAATAGTATTTTCAGAACTAATAAATCCCAATAAAATCAAATAAGTGGTGATAGGGCAGCCCCAAATGAACCAACAAGATACTTCCATGAAAAACCCCCAATTTCACCTAAAATTGGAATTAAAAATTCATTTGCATTACAAACACCACTAAAACTATTTTTTAGCAACAATAAAATGAAATGAACAAGAAAGTATCATAAAAACATAAATAAAATTCACAAAAAATTCATATAGATGGATTCACCTACCAAATTAAGGAGAACCCTTGAATCTTTGTGTGGAAATCAAATCGCACCACCGCCGCACCTAGAGGGACCTAGATCAAACCCAAAACCACAATAATTGACCAAGAAAACAAAAGGTTAAACCCTAGGTTCGAAACAATACCCTCTAAAAATCTGGTACTTTAAGAAAATGATAATAAACTTCATTTAATGGGGATAAAAATAGAAATAATTGAAAGAGTTATGAAGGAAAGAAGTTTCCTCTTTAAATCTGGACGATTTGAGATACCCTATGAAGTTCTGCCCTAATTCATGATGCATAAGAGCTCAAAATAGGGGGAAAATATAATGGGCGCACGATTGGATTTAGTGGTCTTGGGTGAGACTTGGAATCACTGAAAAATAATAAAAATTGAATAAGTTATTAAATAGAAAATTTTTTATAATTGGAAATGGGTTTTCGGGATGGTCAAATTCCTTAAATAAAAACCCAAATACACCATTATTATGGATTAATAAAGGTTCAAAATTAATATAGTGGTGTTAATATGTCAGGAGAGGTAGTTTTTTAATTGGAATGGATGAAAAATGAAAAAAAATGAAGGAGTTATAAAAGAAACAAAATTTATTTTTAAATCTGGAAATGGGCTCAAGGTTTGGCCCAAATTTAAAAAATGCACCACTTCCACCAAAATTCATGGGAAACCCCCAAAACAAATAAATAATGGAAATTAAATGAAAAATAAATTCAAAAATAAGTTATTTATGTGAGAAATAAAATATTTTGGATTATAAGAAAAAAACCTTAACAAATTTTTTTACACCATTTGGGGCCTTTTACTATACCATAGTTTAAACATCAAAGAAAATTTCCATGCACTATTAGTGGTTCTTCAAAGGGATGTTTCTAAACTAGAATCCTTATGTAGAGATATCTAGTTATGATGCTTCAAATCCACTATAGTGTATTTATGGCATCATTACGTTTTGATTGATTATAATGACAAAAACCTTAACAAATAAATTTCTAAATCATGTATGAAATTTTAATATACCATAGTTGAAACTTAAATGAAAATTATCATGCACTAGAACTGGTTCTTTAAAGGGAAGAAAATAGATTATAATCCCCATGTGTAGATTTCCACTTCTAAAGTTGAAAATCCCCTACATGGGATTTGCAGCTTCATTATATATTTTTTGGATTCTAAGTATAACAACCTTAATAGAAAAAAATTACATCATGGAGAGCCTTAAACTATACCATAGTTGAGGATTCATAAAAAATTACCATGTACTATCATTGTTTCTTCAAAGGGAATTAGGTACACTATAATCCTTGGGTGTAGATTTGCAATTATGATTCTTCCAATCCCCTATGGGAAATTTTCTTCCTAATTACATGTTGTTAAATTAGGGGGACATCAAACTCAACAAAAAAATAGCATCTTGTGGGGACATTCACTATACCATATTTTCAACATCAAAGAAAAGTAACTTGAACTATCAATGACTCTTCAGAGGGAAGCTGCTACAATAGAATCCCCATGTGGAGATATCCAATTCTAAAATGGAAAATCCCTTACAGGGGATTTACAGAATCATTAAATTTTATTAGATTATATGGGGAAAATAATTAACAAAGAAAATTATACATCATATAGGGCCTCTAACTATACTAGAGTTTCAACTTCAAAGGAAAGTACTGATCACTATCATTGTTTCTTCACAGGGAAGCTGCAATGCTATAATCCTCGAGGGGGAGATTTCAATTTATGATCCTATAAATCCCTTGTAGGGGATTTTCAGAATCATTAAAATTTGTTGTATAATAAGTACATTAACCTTAAAAAACATTTTTTTACATCATGTAGATCCTTTTACTATAACAGACATTGAACTTCATTGAATGGCACTCTACACTATCACCGATTCAATAAAGGGAATCCACTGAAATAGAATCCTAATCGAGAGATTTATAGTTCAAATTAGGAAAATCTCATATAGGGGATTTGCCTTATCTATAACATTGAAAGTATTATATAATTAGAATAATTTATAATATAATTCCCCAGTTGAGATGTCAAGAATTATTTTACAAATCCCTTATAGGGGATTTACAGGATCAATTGAATTACATACTTCATTATTGTTAACGCATCTATACTAAATTAGAAGTAAGAAAATAATATAGAGGCTTAATAGTTTAAAATTGGAAAACTTCCATCAATGAATAGATTTTTTTCTTTACACATTAATAACTCTAAAAATTTCATGATTTTGATTAGAAAAACAACCATAAGTATAAGTAGAATAATGAAAATTAAAAAAATACTCATAATATCTTCATCTTCATCCCATTAAATTGAAACATTATGTTCATAAATTGATTTTTCATGTTCTTAATAACATTCCTATGGTGTTCCATTTTTGACTAAAATTAGACCGCAATTACATCATCTTTACTGCCTAACTGACTTCCAAATTCATGCAGTGGCTCTAAAAACATAAAAAAACTATATTTCAAAGTTTTGATAGTAGATAATGTTCTATCTGAATTTATCTCAGTATTTGATATATTTATGGATGCTTCCTTTCCATATCTACAATTCTCATGTCGTTCCTTAATTGAACCACTTTCAGAAATCTCTGTAAATACATATTATAAATAAAATTTTTAGTAACAAATAGGTTTTTTATTTTACATTATTTCCAGTACTTTTACTATTTAATTAGTAATGATATAAATTTTGAGTAACAATATATATTTTTAAAAGTTGGGTAACAATAATGAACTCCAAATATTTTTTCAAAACATATATATTGTAAAATAAAACTAAAACATTGTACTATAGAAAATATCACCAAATGACCATAAGTAATAGTTTATAGGGTAAATACCTAAATAAGTCATCTTTGGTTGTTGAATAGTTTGTCTTTGTTAATCTGAGATACCCACAATCCTAAATTTATCTATTTTGTGACAAAAAAATGATGATCACCAGAGAATGATCATAAATTTTGGTGCATCATCATTCAAAAATTTTATTGAAATACTAAATCTCTCCTATCTTTTTTTGTAATGAATAATAAACAATGGTCGCTAGAGAATGACCCCAAATATAGAGCAGGTGAGATAAAATCTAGATCATGATTTGTTTATGATTTATTTTGATAATGGAATCTTAATCTATGAGGAATGTAAAATGAAAAAAAATGAATACAGAAATAAGATCATTAACTTGAATGGTTTTGGTGAAACTAGGACATGTGTTACAATCACAGGGTATAAATTGACCAACCTGTTTAGGTGGGAAAAAATATTGAAATGTGGGTGATGAGTGGCCCCGCATTAGTTGGTGTCATCCTTGAATCGAGTATAATTGTATAAATATATTGATAATTATATACATATATTTATAATAAATTGTATATGGAAAATTTATCTCATATATTTTTTAGACTCCTCTCCCTTTCTCTAGCCTATAAAATGGGAGCCCCCTGGAATCACTTTATCCATACCAAGAGATGAAATGGAATCTTTTGACTAGAAAAATGAAGCATTTGGAGGCCAAGGATTGGTATGGAGGATGTTGTTCGGCTACATCGAATCCTCGATCATGCAATTATTCATTGTATCAAGTGCATCATGAGATTCCTGGACTTTAAGGGGATCTTCATTGCCCATCCTTGATCTGATTTTGGGGAATTGTTGTATGGGTTGGCTACCCTGGTGGAGTGGTCATGCCATGAAAGGGAGACCACCATTGACCCATTCGTGCTACTGATGAGAAATCACGCCTTCATGGAGCCTAGAACTACATCAGTAAACCTATTACTAGTGGTGGGTTAGCCTTTGAAATTTTTCATGGGGTTTCATTTTGGGATTAAACAGTCCAAATCCTGGAGTCAAATCAGTTGTTCAATGACGGGATGGCTTGTAATGTGGTGCTCATGATGAAGGTCATCCTATCAGGGCATGATGATGGGTTAAACAGAATAAGATCCCTGGTGAATGTTGGTGGTGGGAGTGGGATGGTGACAACATATATTGAAAAGTCTCACCCACAAATCGAGGTTATCAATTTCTACCAGCCAAAGATCATCGTGGTGGTGTTAGAGATTCCTCGGGTCACCCATGTTGTCGGTGACATGTTCCAAAAAATTCCATGTGCCGATGTGATCTTCATGAAGGTGGTGATAGGAACTCATCCTTATAAAATAATTATTTCATTCTAATTAGTGACTGTATATACATGTAGTGGGTAATACATGATTCGGGTGATGATGACTGTGTGAAGATAATAAAAACTATAAGAAATAAATACGAAAGAAAATTGGGATGGTGATCATCATGGACACTATTCTATGACCTAATGAGGGGTGAAGTATAAGGACAGAGTTTATCATGATTTGAATTTAATGTTACATTTCATGTCAGAAAATTATATTGGGAAAGATCACAAGAAATCATCGCGCAAACAATAGAAAAGTGAAGGCATTATAGAAATAAATTTATTTCCTTTTAAAAAATCAAAAAAAAAATAAATTAGATGCATATTTCTCAAATATATGTGGTGGAAAAAAATGTAGACACCAAAAAAATTTAACATGAAAAACCCAATAAGGTAAATACCACGGGACCTAGTCCAGAAAGCATAATCCCCTAATAATAAAGAGAATAAGATAAAGACTCCAAAATATGAGTGGTATCTCAAAAATAATACTTAGATAAAATATATGATCAACGGCAGAAAACAGATGTAATCTGATAGTGGAATGAAATGAAGAAATAATCCTGATAAATAAATCCAAATAGAAAAGAACATGAATAATAGATATTTGTTTTCTGAATAATAGGTGTAGATGAAAAACAACAATATTGGACCAAAGAATACTGCAAATGAAAGCCGATTAAACACGTAGAATTTTAATGGTCGAAGATCTGAAAACAACTTCCAAAATCCTAACGACACTACACCCAAAATTGAGAGATACCCCATTCCTGAAAAAATAATACACTATACTGAGAGAGATAGAGAGAGAGTCGCATGGTACTTGGGATAAAAAAGAAGTGTGTGACATAGAAAAAACCATCTACATCTAAATCTCATAAACCCATTATCCATTAAATATAATTTCTTAAATGAGTGGCACTTGACATCCCCACCTTAAGAGGAAACCTAATAAACTCCCATAACGACTCAAGTGGGGATCACCACCAAAATTGAAACCATTCAACAAGTCTCAAATTTACCACTAGGTGAACTCTTGGTCCACATGTCTGACCCACTTTCATATGTGTGGATCTTCTCAAGCTCCAATTATCTGGAATCAAGAATGTCACTGATCCAATGATACTAAACATCTATATATTTTTTGACCTACCATGAAAAGTGTGATTTTTTCTAATAAAACATCACTCTAACTATCACAAAATAAAACATACCTATCTTAACATAAATTGAGCTCTTGAATAAAAGTTTTCATCCACAACACACTACAAAAAAAACCTCATTTAACGACGTTGTAAAACATCGCTAATTAATTTACCGACATTTCCTAAAAACATCACTAAATGAGTTGTTGGTAATTTAACGACATTTTTAAGGGTTGATAAATTTGCGACGTTTATAAGCATCACTAAATTAGCGACATTTATAAGCATCACTATTTAGTGACACCTCATTTACCGACGTTTTTACAGAACATCGACAAAGAAAAATCGTTAAATGTTAAAACATCACTAATTCAGTTACTGAGATTTCATAAAAAAGTTTCTAAATTAGGTGTCTCTAATTTAGATACATTTTTAAGGGTTTCTAAATTTATGATGTTTATAGGCATCGCTAAATTAGTGACATTTCTAATAATCACTACTTAGCGACCCCTCATTTACTGGCGTTTTTATAGAATGTCGATAAAAAAACGTCGCTAAATTTTCAACTTTTAGCAATGTTTCTAAATATCACTAATTTAAGGAGACCTCATTTAGTGACATATTTTTGAGATGTCAGTAAATGACATCTCATTTACCAGCGTTTTGAAAAAGAATCTGTAAATTTTTATGGAATTTTTTAATTATTTAGTAACCATTTTTTTACAATTTAAAATAATTTCCACCCCTCATGTTCACTCACCCCTCCCTACTCCTCCATTTCCCCCACACCCTCCCTTTCATGGTTAGGTACCCTCACACCCCTCCTTTTCCCGGTCTGGTACCCCATTACCCGTCCCATTCCCCCGCATTTCCCAGTCCAGTACACCCCAGCAACCCCTCTGCACCTGCACCCCTCCCTTTACAATCAAACAGTACTCTAACTATCACAAAATAAAACATATCTATCCTAATTAAAAATGAACTCTTGAAAAAAAGTTTTCAGTCAAAACACACTACAAAAAAACCTCATTTAGCGACGGTTTAAAATATCGCAAATTCATTTACTGAAATTTCCTTAAAACGTTGCTAAATAAGTTGTCTCTAATTTAGAGGATTTTTTAAGGGTTGATAAATTAGCAATATTTTTAAGCATCACTAAATTAGCGATGTTTATAAGCACATCCATTTAGAGACACCTCATTTACTAACATTTTTACAGAATGTCAATAAAGAAACATCGCTAAATTTTAAAACATCGCTAATTCATTTAACGATTTTTCATAAAAATGTCTCTAAATTAGGTGTAACAAATTTAGTGACATTTTTAAAGCGACGTTTATAAGCATCACTAAATTAGAGGCATTTATAAGAATCACTATTTAGGGACACCTCATTTACTGACGTTTTTATAGAACATCGATAAATAAGTGTCTCTAAATTTTTGACCTTTAGCAACATTTCTAAATGTCACTAATTTATGGAAACCTCATTTAGTGAAATTTTTTAGAGAGGTCTGTAAACAACATCTCATTTACCGGCATTTTGAAAAAGAGTCTGTAAATTTTTATTGATTATTTTTAATTTTTTATGAACCGTTTTTTTAAAATTTAAAAACATTTACAATCCTCAAGTTCACTCACCCCGCCCTTCACTGCCCCTCCATTTCCCGGTCCAATAGGCATGCCCATGCAGTCCATTTCCCCTCGCACCCTCCCTTTCCTGGTCTACACCCCTCCTTTTCCCGGTAGCAATATTTGAGATCTTTAACAATGTTTCTAAATGTCACTAATTTAAGTGCACCTCATTTTGTGACATTTTTTTAGAGACGTCGGTAAATGAAATCTCATTTACCCTCATTTTGAAACAGCGTCTGTAATTTCTTATTTAGTTTTTTAATTTTTTTATGAACCGTTTTTTTACAAATTAAAAAAATATCCACTTCTCATGTTCAGTCACCCCGCCCTTCCCCACCCTTCAATTTCCCAGTCTAGTAGGCCCACCCACGCAGTCTATTTTCCCTGCACCCTCCCTTTCCCAGTCTGGGACACCCTCACCATTCCTTTTCCCGGTCCATACCCCAGAACCCCCCGCATTTCCTATCCAGTTACTGTTGAGGTTCAGCCCGCATCTTGGTGTTTCCAGATTTGAGAGAAGATATGTTTTTGAATAATAGATATCTTTTATCATATCACACAGATAAGGCTGCATGTGTATCTCATGGGGAGATATATCTTATCTATTTAGATGAGATAAGTGTTTGAATCTTAACATGGCAGATACATGGTGATTTAGAGATATAAGATATAATATTTCATATCTTATCTGCATTATGAAACAGGAAACATCAAAGGCTTTAAAAGGGGAAGCGGCTGGTGCCAAACAAGAGGTGTGCCAGCAAGATGTAGCCGGCAAGGGAGACCCGGGAAGGGGTTGCCTCGTTTGCGGTGGCCCGTGTGGCACGACGATGATGACGCGTCGGCGTTTGACAGGTGCGGTGCAGCAACTACACAATTGATGATCAGGGACACGTATTGAAAGTCTGCCTGATAGCGGTGATCAGGTGGCGTGTCCCGATTAGAGATCGACGGTACATCATCATGGCGAGATCTTTCGGGTGTCGCAAGCTGATGCGAGGCTGACGCATGTTCGGGTGAAGATCTCCGAGGTAGTGACGTTTTGTCGACAGAAGGGTGGCATTTTGTCACAGATTGATCTTCCGATACATGGCGTCAGCGGGATGTTTATCAGAGAGATGGAAGAGACGTATCAGGGTGTGGTTTTCACACAGGTTTTCTACGCTCTCTCATTTGTAATTCAAGTTCGGGCATTACTTGGATTCTTGTATTCTCTGATTCATAGTGAATTTTCTCGGAATTGCCCCGTGGTTTTTTAATCCTCTGCATGGGAGGGTTTTTCCACGTTAAAAAAAAAATCTTGCGTGTTGACATCTTCATTCTTCTTATATCGCTTCCATATTTCGACGAGTTTCTCACGAATTTTTGGCAAGCAATTTTCGGCCCAGATTCGGGATTCTCCCCCAACAAGTGGTATCAGAGGTGATGGTTTGGGCTTGCAATTTGTGATGAGATTTTTTTGGAAGATTCAAAGAGGATCGATGGCGCGTGCGTGAGACAGAATAAGGTTTCGAAAGCAGGTTGAAGGAGGTGTTCCAGATCTTACACCTAATTCTTTTCTTCAGTGCGACTAAGTGAAGAAAGAATTAAAATTTGAAGATCGAGGTGATGCGCTAGGTGATCGAGATTTTGAGCAGGGGGAGAAAGTAATTCCTGCAGGTGCTCCAGATTTTGTGGCGATCACGATTTTGAGGGAACCAGATATTGTTGATTCTGGTATTGGCGGTGCAGACACGGGTATGACGAAGACTTCGGCATTTGAGTTTCTTTTGCAGGGGGAGCAGTCAGGTTTCTGCCAAAGTTGCAAAAGGGAGTCGTCATTTTTCTGCAGAGGATGGGGGTTGGTGCGATACCAACAAGTTTTTTTTGGTCCAACTGAGTTTGTTGGATGGTATCTCCATTGACGGGCTGAAGGGGGAGATTGTTGAGGTTCAGCC
The DNA here is from genome assembly GCA_963277665.1 of Viscum album. Lineage (NCBI taxonomy): Eukaryota > Viridiplantae > Streptophyta > Magnoliopsida > Santalales > Viscaceae > Viscum > Viscum album. Next base: position 1,063,196,287 of record OY728133.1, read on the forward strand.
CGCATCTTGGTGTTTCCAGATTTGAGATAAGATATGTTTTTGAATAATAGATATCTTTTATCATATCACACAGATAAGGCTGCATGTGTATCTCATGGGGAGATATATCTTATCTATTTAGATGAGATAAGTGTTTGAATCTTAACATGGCAGATACATGGTGATTTAGAGATATAAGATATAATATTTCATATCTTATCTGCATTATGAAAAAGGAAACATCAAAGGCTTTAAAAGGGGAAGCGACTGGTGGAAAACAAGAGGTGTGCCAGCAAGATGTAGCCGGCAAGGGAGACCCGGGAAGGGGTTGCCGCGTTTGCGGTGGCCCGTGTGGCACGACGACGATGACGCGTCAGCGTTTGACAGGTGCGGTGCAGCAGCAACACAATTGATGATTGGGGCCACGTATCGAAAGTCTGCCTGATAGCGGTGATCAGGTGGAATGTCCCGATTAGAGATCGGCGGTACATCATCATGGCGAGATCTTTCGGGTGTCGCAAGCTGATGCGAGGCTGACGCATGTTCGGGTGAAGATCTCCGAGGTAGTGACGTTTCGTCGACAGAAGGGTGGCATTTTGTCACAGATTGATCTTCCGATACATGGCGTCAGCGGGATGTTTATCAGAGAGATTGAAGAGACGTATCAGGGTGTGGTTTTCACACAGGTTTTCTACGCTCTCTCATTTGTAATTCAAGTTCGGGCATTACTTGGATTCTTGTATTCTCTGATTCATAGTGAATTTTCTCAGAATTGCCCCGTGGTTTTTTAATCCTCTGCATGGGAGGGTTTTTCCACGTTAAAAAAAAATCTTGCGTGTTGACATCTTCATTCTTCTTATATCGCTTCCATATTTCGACGAGTTTCTCACGAATTTTTGGCAAGCAATTTTCGGCCCGGATTCAGGATTCTCCCCCAACAGTTACACCCCGCATTTAGTGACATTTTTTTAGATATGTCGGTAAATGAAATCCCATTTACCGATATTTTGAAACAGTGTTTGAAAATTTTTATTGAATTTTTTAATTTTTTTATGAACCGTTTTTTTACAATTTAAAAAAATTTCCGCCCCACATGTTTACTCACCCCACCCTTCCCCGCCCCTCAATTTCCTAGTTCAGTAGGCCCGCCCATGCAGTCCATTCCCCCCACACCCTCCCTTTCTCAGTTCCGTACCCTCACACCCATCCCTTCCCCCCCCCCCCCATTTCCCAGTCCAGTTACACCCCAGCAATCCCTCCACACCCGCACCCGCACCCGCACCCGCACCCGCACCCGCACCCGCACCCGCACCCGCACCCGCACCCGCACCCGCACCCGCACCTGCACCCCTCCCTTTCCCAACCCTGCTCATGCCCCCCGCTCCCCTATCTCTCCCAACTCCATCCCGCCCCTACCCTCTACAGTACTGAGATGTTTCTAAAAAATCTTATGCTACGGGGAAATCGAGCTTCGGACACCCCGCCTACACAAAAGTTCATCGAACCAACTGATCTAATGGTGTTTAGTGTTCTATAACTGCATTATCACACACACACACATCTATATCCATTTTTAATAAATGAATTATATATATATATATATATAAATTAGCAGACATATATTAATATATTAATATATAAATATATTTATGTTTATATTATATTTCATATGTTTATATTTTATTATATATATATATATATATGTTTATATGATTATATTATATATATATGTACATATATATTATTATATTTATAAATTTACGGACGTACGCGCACATAGAGATATATACATATATTAATATATACATGTATATGATTATATTTTATTTTTATAAATACATATATATATGTTTACATTTATTATATTTATATTTCACATGTTTGTATTTTATGTTTATATGTGTGTGTGTGTGTTTATATTATATATGTATATATATGTTTATGTTTTATATTATATATATATATATGTTATATTTTATGTTTATTTATATGTTTATATTATATGTGTGTGTATATGTAAATATATATGTGTACATATATAAAATTATAATTATAAATTTACACACACACATATAATTAGAAACATTTTAAAACACTAATAAAAATGTCATTAAAATAGACCCGTTTTCTTAAAAACATGACTACATTTAAAATACATATGTGTTTTTAGATATAAATATATGCATATATATAAATATATGTATATATATATTTATATATTAGTGTGTGTTTATATATATATATATAAATATATATATTTTTATAGATATGTTTATATATATGTGCCTTTGTTTATTCATATTAATATATATATATATTTATATTTACATCAATGTGGGGAAATGAGTTATATATAAAAATATATTTTTATATATATGCTTATATATATGTGTATGTATTTATACATAGTAATATATATATATATATATATATTTATATTTATATTTATTTATATTTACATCGATGTGGGGGAATAAGCTATATAAATATATATATTTTTAGCGATGCTTCCTGAAAACGTCGCTAATTTCGAGACGCTTCTGAGTAAATGATGCTAAATGTGTGATGCTTCTGAGAAAAAGTAGCAAATTTAGCGATGATTCTGAGAAAAGTTCCCGAATTTAGTGAAAGTTCTGAAAACATGTTTCTAAATTATCGATGTTTTCAAGAAAACTTCTCTAAATTAGAGACGCTTCTGAGGAAATGTCGCTAAATTAGCGATGCTTGTCACGACCCGACCCTACCCGGGCTCGAGCCGCAACTACGCCGAGCCCGCCTAAATAGGACAGGGGCAGGCGACAAGCGCCGAAGGCTAAACAACTCAGGCAGGCCATTGCATGAGTACCTGTACACACACACACAGCCCACCCAATGCAATAGTACAGAGTAAAAAGAAATGTAAAGTGCCAAATGCTATAAATAGAAACCACAAAAGTGAATCGACCTCTACCAGTACAAAGCAAGTACTGAAAGTAACTGAAAAAGAAAAGTGGCAAACATGCACCAAACCTGAAAAGGTGTCACAACCCAACAACAGGTAAACAAAAGAAAAACAACTGGAAGGGTCCCCCACATGGAACCCGACTCTGACCACCATATGCGGTCCAAGCTCCCAATCTCCTATGCTCCGCTGAAGTCACGACCAAATTGTCCGTCGTCTGCCAGGGCACACCAAGTGCGGGAAAATACCAAGCAGGGGTGAGTATAAAAATACTCAATAGGATGCCCCGATGGCTTGAGGGTGCAACAAAGGAGGTACTGGAGAGGTGAGCAGTAGATCGAATAGTGAATAGCAAAGGAGTACAACCGAGAGTGCAGTAAAGAGTACAATAGAGAGTCCATCTCAACCCAATAAGATAAAGGAGGTAGACTCGTCCCAACACAAGGAGCTACAAGCGGTGAGAAGATGAACTTCTCATCGAGTCTTCGCTACCTATAGCCGGAGAGTAGACTAGTCCAACCACGAGAAGCTAGACTTGGAAAGCACGTGGCATACCCCACGCGTCTTCACCTCTCTTGGAAGGAGAGTAACTAAAACCCAAGGAGTGGGTAATGGAACACGGTATATACATATCCATATGATCAAAAAAGAAGCCCAAACAAGATCGTAAGGAGATCTATGTCCTGTAGCTCAACCCATTAAAGTGAGTCGCCACCAGTCTCAAAAGTAACCATCATCGATGCCCAGCATCCGTACATCTGCCCCGAGCTGCAAGTCAAGGGGTTCAAATCACCGCACCTCAACACTATCCGCTTTGGGCGGCACTGACTCGCCCGCACGGTTTTAGGTTGCATCACAAGGACGCGTCTTGGTGGGGAATGCGCCCCTCGTACTTGAGAGTTCTGGGGAAAGTCGAACCACACCTTGTCACTGCCTAGCAGTCGAGAGGTCTTCTCAAAGTCAAGCTGTCACCTAACTAACCCGTACAACCATGGTTCCCACTCTAATAGTCATGGAGAAAAGCCACAGACTAGCATAGTAGAAAGGACATAGTCTGAAAATCCAACAGGTGACCCACCTCCCAGCCCTGTTAGAGGTTAAAACATAATAAGATATCGGGTGACCCACTGCCCAGCCCTGCTGGAGGGTAGACCTCGAAGAAGTCGACGGGTGACCCACTGCCCAGCCCTACTGGAGGGTAAACCCAGAACAAGTCAACAGGTGACCCACTGCCCAGCCTTGCTGGAGGGTAGACCGGAATTAAGACGATGAGCGACCCACTTCCCAGCCCTGCTGGAGGGTAGACCCTCAAGAGTCGTTGGGTGACCCACTGCCTAGTCTTTGCTAGAGGGTAAACCCTGAGAAGTCAATGAGCAACCCATTGCCTAGCCCTGCTGGAGGGTAAAACCGGAACTGCTCTGACCATCTCCACTAGATGGAACAACACTGGACAACCGAGCACGGAGTGGGTACCGCGCAACCACCCAACTCTAGAACAACTCCCCAAATAGAGGTTCAACGCCCATTCCATCACTGGGTGTCACTAGCACTAATACCGACCAAACCATCGAAAACAGAACCAGGGGAAAAAATCAACCCTGCTGGTCAACAAACAAGAACCGAGGAACCCTCTATGTTGCGAGGGGTCAAAAGTACGTAAAGCAGAACACGATACACACATGGGGTCAACACGACGTGTGGCCCCAAGTCAACCCCAACCAAGCGCCCAAACGTTCTTAGGTTCAACCATCCACATATACCTCTTAGGAGTGAACGCGATCACACGCCAAGGGTTCCCTACAAACACCATAGGAAGAACCACCACCAGTACACCTTTCATATTTCCATATTTAATAAGATCATGTAAGAAGCTACGCTCGCCTAAACAGATTACTCCATCGTAATCCTCGTGGGAAAACATGCGAGATAGACTAATTACTCTCCCGAAACGGTCAACTGGTGAATAAGGTACTATTCATCGTAACCAACCCATGTAGGGCCCACCCCCAGATCCCGAAACTGAACAAACGGATCACAACACTGCGACCACCACAGAAAAATACACAGGATTGACTACTTGGTCGTCCAAAATGGACACCGAGTGAAAAAGGTACTATTCACCGTAGCTAAGTCGGGTGGGACCCACACCATGATCCCGAAAAAGGTTGGCGGATTGCGCCATCGCAATGCTCTAGAAAAAACACGCCAAAAAGACTGCTCACTTGAGCGCAACAGATATCCATAGAAAAAGACGCGCTCCGACATACCGAACTTGAGTGGTGCTGCATGAGACCCATATCACGGTCCCGAAGTGCTGCCAACGGATCACACCGTTGCAATCCTCTCAGAAAAGTACACAAGTTTGACTTTTCACTTTTCCAAAACTGACACCCGGTGATAATGCTGGAAATCATCGCCAACTCCCAAAACGACCCTCGGGGGGGGGGGGGGGGGGCACCAGCATGCGGAATTTGAGCGGGCAGATTGCACCAATGCAATGCCCTTGGAAAAACACCCTGAATCGACTACTCGCACGCCCCGAACGGACGTCCGATAAAAAGTTGTAAAGCACTGCATGCAGCTCGAAAGACGGGTCGTGGGGCCCACGCCACAACTCTGGTTTCAACGCCCGAAACCACACTGGAAAACTTCGGCTCAACGCCAGGGTTGCAACGCCACTAACGACGCTCAAAAAATACACCGGATGTGTCCGCGCCATCAAAAACAAGAACTCTTAGAAGAACGCCCGTCCACTTAACGATAGCGCCGCGCCCCCGATCCCCTCGTCTCGGGAATTAAAAATTTCTGAGACCGGCTCAAAAAGGTTGCCTCGAAGTAAGAAACGCGTCGCCGCTAACGGAACGCGAATCCGACGCCCGGTCTACGTTCTAGAGGTGTTTTAAGTTTTATCGGGCCGAAACTGGGTGGGCCGGGCCGGTTCGGCCGGCCCACCCACTGCCTGAGCCGGCGCGCGGTTCACCGCGTGGGCTGGCCCGCATCGCTCGGACCTGCTGAGCCAGTCTGGCTGTTTCCCCATGAGATTCACGAAGCGTGGGTCCCTTGTCTGCTGGCCGGGGTCACGAAGACCCCAGGTCTTCCTCCAGAAACTACCGGCCGAAGCCGGTCCTTCCCCATGTCGCCGCCATGCTGGCGCCTGGTACTGATGACCCCGCGACCTTCCTCCGCCTCCTGCCGCATCGACACCCTCGCAGCCCGCGCCTCCACAACCCACTCTGCCGCGACGCTCCGCGGCCGCCTGCGCTCGCCAGCTCGCCGAAGCCCGCGACCGCCTCCGCCGGAAGAAGCCCGCGCCGCCGCCTGCTTCTCCGATCCACCATGGTCCGCTTCCTGGGATGACCGGACCACCCTTGGATCCAGCTGAAATCGCCAGAAAACACCCAAAACACCCCAGGACCCACAACCTTCGACGGACGTCCCCAGACTCGTCGGAACTCGGATTTTCAAACCGAAACATGTGTCGGGAAGCTTATAAAGAGTAATATGCATTTAAGGGCTTCGTTCGACAATCAAACAACAATTTGATGCAAAACTATGAATTCAAAGGAGTTTCAGAAAATATAAAATGCACGATCCTACCTCTTGGGCGTTGCCCGATGCTTCGCGACGATCCGCCGGAGCTGCCGCGCCTCGCCAGAGTTGTCGCGCCTCGCTGGAGAGGTGGATGGGAGGAGTTCCTCCTTGGGAGGGTTTGCGCCAGGGATGAACAAGGGAGGGGGGAAGGTGAGGTGTTTAGATTAAATAGAAAAATTAATTAAGTTTTAATTAATTATTATTTTTTAAAACATCCACCAGTAGGCTCGTACCTAGACTCCCTGTGGGGTCGAGGTTAAGCCTCCCCTAGGGTAAACACCACCTTCAGAGCACAACGGCGGTCTAGGAATTTTAATCTGAGACCCCGTTCAACAGTTATAAAATTTAACGTCCGAAGCCGCTAAATTACGAAAATGCCTCTGGGTCCATTTTTCACTGACGGCCTACGCCCGCAAAACTTATACCCCTCCTAGGGTAAATGGCATGCTATGAACTCAATGGGCCCCTCTGTTTTCCCATCTGAGCCACCGTTTAAGTGATACTGAATTGAAAAATTAAACGAATATATTAATTATTTTATTTATCCTTTTAACGTTCCAGAAGCGAGCGAGGGGCCCAAAGCCCCACGCTGACATGTTTTATGTTGTCCCTAGGGTAAACACCCCATTACGGACCCATATGTGGCCTAAGATATCTGATCCGAAGCTTCGTTTAGGAGTTATCCAATTTATTTGGAGTTCCCAGCGTGAACGCACTGAAAACTTAATTCCGGCCACACCAGGGCTCGGAATCGCACGCCGTATGAAGGCGCTTCTATGAAATAATATAAAGAATATTCCAAAGTCTTTTATATAAAAAACAAGGTTCTTACATCATTCCCTCCTTAAAACTTTTCATCCTTGAAAAGAAAAATCGGGGAACAACTCAGGGTAATAAGCCCGCACCTGGATCTCCCGTACCCAGAAGAACTCTTACACAGTTCAGCATCACCGCACACAGACCAAAGGATTTGATCTGTTCATACGAGGTCTGTCCTCGCTGATGACGTGAATAGGGGCACACACACTTCTTCTTGGGTGAGTCACGTGGGAGATTTCATAAACCCACTCCAGACTTTGGGGTTAGGGCAAGGTGGTAGGGAACCTCTCCATCCCCTTGCACAGTCTCAAATGGTCTGAAGGACCTCGGGGGTATCTCACCTCCCCGATCAGACCTCTATGTCGCATGTCGCGACTAGAATCACCGCCCACACCTGGAACAAGGCCCGATGATTCCCTCCTTCAGAATATCCATATGGTGAAACACCCAAGGATATATGGTCACACAATGTTTCACAGTCGATGTACCACAACCAAGACCCTCTTACACGCTTATAAGTGGTGGAGTCAACACCTTCGACTTAAGAGAAAAGTTCCGCGTCTTTTACCTTTCTGACACAGGGTTACACCGACACCCCATGTCACCCTGGTAACACCTCAAGAAAGGAGTAGAGAGAAAAGCATTTCACACACAACGTCTAACTATTCTACTGCAAAAAGTAGAAGATCCGTAGAGCGTACATCTTATCACCTCATGCTCTGCAGGATCGTAGACATCCGAAGCTCGCGGCTATCCGCGGTCCCAAATGTCAGCTCCCGGAGCCTGACGTGGACCGCCTAGTGGTGATGGGAGGACCTCATAAGGTCGCCCTCCACTTCTATCTCTCCGGATCCTCTGCTAGAACCACCTCTCTAGGTACTACTCTGATCACGGAGTTGCCTCTGCCGTGGTGGTGCACCAGATGCCTGCCTGATATTATCAGTACGCTTGGTCGGGCAGTCCCGTGCCAAGTGACCTCGCCCATTGAAAGCATATCACCGATGCTCTCCGGGCTGTCCAGGTGCCCTTCGGCGCCACTATGGTGTACGACCACGCCCCTGAGTTTGGTTGTCAGAAAGCCATCTGCGTCGAGGTTCTTTCACCCGATGCCCGCTAGCTGTGGTAGACGTCTCGGCTCCAACGTGTCTGTTGCCACCACCAACTCTAGAACGTGATAGGAACTTCTCTGTCACCAGCGCCTTCTCTAGCACCCCAGCATATGTGGAAATTCCCAAGGGTACTATGAAAACACGAATATCTCGGCGGAGACCCTGCTCAAACTTCCGCGCTAGGATGTTCTCGTCATGGACCAAGTCCAGGTAAAAACATGCACGGTCTGCGAAACTAGCCGCCTACTCGTCCACCGTCATCCCTCCCTGCTGAAACTGTAGGAGCTCCTGAATCCAAACAGACAGAAAGTAGGAGGGGAAAAACTACTCATGAAACAGCAACTGAAATTATCCCCACGAAAGCGACGACTCGCCAAGAAACTGAGTCACCAGACTCCACCAATGCCAAGCTGTTCCACGGAAAAGTTTGGCGGCCAAAGCCACCATAAGATCTACCAGCGTATGCACAATACTGAAATGGTGAACCACTATCTCTAGCCAAACCTCTGCTGCCTGAGGGTCTGGCTCACCATTGAACCTCAGTGGTCTCTGCCCCTGGAACTCACGGAGCGCGCTCAACCTGCGCTCAAGCCCCGTCTGCTCTGCTGAAGTTGTCTGCTGCTCACTAGGTGTGGGTGCTTCTACTGGACCACCTGGAGAAAGGGGATCGCATGATGGGTCCTGGACTATGGCCTCGTAGCTCATAGAGTCGTCGTCACGAACCAAAGCTGGTATCCTGGATGGCTGTCTTCACGGAGACATCCGGAATATTATCAAGGAGTGTCGCGATCAGATTAGCATATATGTATATCACTACAACAAAAAAACGATGGGGAGATGACTCAAGAAGGACTGTCAAAGACTCAATACTATTTGATGCACAAACCAATTTTCCCTGCAACAAGTGTCTCAGCATGCTGAGTCGACAAGCGGGTTATCAGGGTCCTGGTGAATGGATACGTCGGCTGCCGCACCATCACTGGACTCCCTGTCCTGAGAGCCTCTCTTGAGACACGTTAACACTGTTTCCATAAATTCCAACCAATTCCCTTTATTTTAGGGATGTCCAAACAAAGTCCCAAGGAACGAACCACATTTGATACCACTTTGTCACAACCCGACCCTACCCGAGCTCGAGCTGCAACTACCCCAAGACCGCCTCCATACGCCAGGGGCTGGCGACAAGCGCCGAAGGCTAAACAACTAGGGGAGGCCTTTTCCTGAGTACCTATACACACACATGCAACCAACCCAATACAATAGTGCAGATTAAAAAGAGAAGTAAAGTGCCAACTGTGATAAATAGAAACCACAAAAGTTCATCGACCTCTAACAGTACAAAGCAAGTGTTGAAAGTAACTGAAAAAGAAAAGGGGAAAACACGCGCCCAACCCGAAAAGGTGCCACAACCCGACAACAGGTAAACAAAAGAAAAACAGCTGGAAGGGTCCCCCACCTGGAACCTGACTCCGACCACCATACGCGGTCTAAGCTCTTGGTCTCCTAAGCTCCGCTGAAGTCACGACCAACCTGTCCGTCGTCTGCAAGGGCACACCAAGTGCGGGAAAATCCCAATTAGGGGTGAGTATAAAAATACTCAGTAGGATTCCCTGATGGCTCGAGGGAGCAACAAAGGAGGCACTAAATAGGTGAGCAGTAGATCGAATAGGGAATATCAAAGGAGTGCAACCGAGAGTGAAATAAAGAGTAAAATAGAGAGTCCATCTCAACCCAATAAGAGAAAGTAGGTAGACTCATCCCAACACAAGGAGCTAGAAGCGATGAGAAGATGAACTTCTCATCGAGTCTTTGCTACCTATAGCCAGAGACTAGACTCATCCAACCACGAGAAGCTAGACACGAAAATCACGTGGCATAACCCGCGTGTCTTCGCCTCTCTTGGAAGGAGAGTAACTAAAACCCAAGGAGTGGGTACTGGAACAAGGTATATACATATCCATATGCTCAAACAAGAAGCCCGAACAAGATCGTAAGGGGATTTCCATCCCATAGCTTAGCCTAAGAAAGTGAGTCTCCATCAGTCTCAGAAGTAACCATAATGGATGCCCAGTATCCGTACATCTTCCCCGAGCTGCATGTCAAGGGGTTCAAATCACCATACCTCGATACTATCTACTTTGGGTAACACCGACTCACCCGCACGGTTTTAGGTCGCATCACAAGGACGCGTCTCAGTGGGGAATGCGCCCATCGTACTTGAGAGTTATGGGGAATGTTGAACCACACCTCGTCAGTGCCCTGCAATCGAGAGGTCTTCTCAAAGTCAAGATGTCACCTCACTAACCCGTATAACCAAGGGTCCCACTCCGATAGTCATGGAAAAAATCCACAAACTAGCCTAGAAGAAAGGACTGAGTCTGAAAATCCAACGGGTGGCCCACCGCCCAGCCCTACTGGATGGTAAAACATAATAAGATATCGGGTGACCCACTGCCCAGCCCTATAGGAGGGTAAACCCTAATACATCATCAGGTGACCCACTTCCCAGCCCTGTTGGAGGGTAGACCTAGAAGAATTCGACGAGTGACACACTGCCCATCCTTGCTATATGGTAAACCCGGAAAAAGTCAATAGACGACCCACTGCCCGACCCTACTGGAGGGTAGACCTGAATAAAGAGGACGAGTGACCCACTGCCCAGTCCTGCTGGAGGGTAGACCCTCAAGAGTCATCGGGTGACCCACTGCCTAGTCTCTGCTAGAGGGTAAACCCTGAGAAGTTAATGAGAAACCCACTGCCCAGCCCTGCTGGAGGGTAAAACCGGAACTGCAATGGCCATCTCCACTGGATGGTACCACACTGACCAACCGAGCACGGAGTGAGTACCGCACAACCAACCAACTCCATAACAACTCAACCAATAGAGGTTCAACGCCCGTTCCATCATTGGGTGTCACTAGCACCGCTACCAGCCAAACCATTGAGAAAAGAACTGGGGAAAAAACTCAACCCTACTGGTGAACAAACGAGAACCGAGGAACCCTCTACATCGCGAGGAGTCAAAAGTACGTAAAGCAGAACATGATACACACATGGGGTCCACACGACATGTGGCCCCCAAGTGAACCCCAAAAAAAGTGCACAAACCTTCTCAGGTACAACCATCCACATGTACCTCCTAGGAGTGAACGCGATCACACACCAAGGGTTCCCTACAAACACCGCAGGAAGAACCACCACCTGTACACCTTTCATATTTCCACATTTTATAAGATCACGTAAGAGGCTCCCCTCACCTGAACAGATTACACCATTGTAATCCTCGTGGGAAAACACGCGAGATAGACTACTTACTCGCCCGAAACGGTCAACTGGTGAATAAAGTACTATTCACCGTAACCAACCCGTGTGGGGCCCACCCCAAGATCCCGAAACTGAACAAACGGATCACACCACTGCGAACCCCTCAGAAAAACACACAGGATTGACTACTCAGTCACCCAAAATGGACACCCGATGAAAAAGGTACTATTTACCGTAGTCAGGTCGGGTGGGACCCACACCATGATCTCGAAGAAGGGTGGGCGGACTGCGCCATCACAATGCTCTCGGAAAAACATGCCAAAAAGACTACTCACTTGAGAGCAACAAATATCCAGAGAAAAAGACACGTTCTGACATACCAAACATGAGCGGTGCTGCGTGGGACCTGTATCCCGTTCCCGAAGCATAGCCAACAGATCACACCATTGCAATCCTCTCGAAAAAGTACACAAGTTTGACTATTCACATGTCCAAAACGGACACCCGATGATAAAGCTAGAAATCACCGCTAACTCCCAAAACGACCCTCGGGGGGGGGGGGGGGGGGTGGGGGCACCCGCGTGTAGAATTAGAGTGGGCGGATTGCACCAATGCAATGCCCTCAGAAAAACACCCCGAATCAATTACTCGTACGCCCCGAACGGACGTCCGATGAAAAAGTTGTAAAGCGCTGCATGCAGCTCGAAAGATGGGTCGTGGGGCCCATGCCTCTACTCTGGTTCCAACACCTGAAACCACACTGGAAAACTCCGGCTCAATGCCAGGTTCACAATGCCACTGACGACGCTCAAAACGGACATCAGATGTGTCCGCACCGCCAAAACAAGAACTCCCGAAAGAACGCCCGTCCACTTAACGGTCGCACCGCACCCCCGATCCCATCATCTCAGGAATTAAAAATTCCCGAGACTATCTCAAAAAGTTCTCCTCGATCTAAGGAACGCGTCGCCGCTGACGGCACGCGAATCTGACACCCAGTCTACGTTCTAGAGGCGTTTTAAGTTTTATCGGGCCGAAACGGGGTGGGACGGGCCGGTTCAACCGGCCCGCCCACTGCCTGAGCCGGCCCGCGGTTCACCACGCAGGCCGGCCCGCATCGCCTAGACCGGCTGATTCTCCACGGGACCCGCGTAGCATGGGTCCCTTGTCTGCTGGCCAGGGTCACGAAGACCCCGGGTCTTCCTCCCGCAATGACCAGCCGAAGCCGGTCCTTCCCCATGTCGCCGCCCCGCTGGCGCCTGCTGGCGATGACCCCACGACCGGCCTCCGCCTCCTGCCGCGCCAACACCCTCGCAGCCTGCACCTCCGCAGCCCGCTCCGCCGCGATGCTCCGCAGCCGCCTGCTGCTCCGATCTTCCGTGGGCCGCCGCTTGGGATGGCCGGACCGCCCTTGGATCCGGCTGAAATCGCCGGAAAACACCCAAAACACCCCAAGACCCGCAACCTTCGACAGACGCCCCCAGACTTGTCGGAACTCAGATTTTAAAACCGAAATGTGTGTCAGGATGCTTAGAAAGAGTACTACGCATTTAAGGGCTTCGTTTGACAATCAAACGACAATTCGATGCAAAACTATGAATTCATAGGAGGTACGGAAAATATAAAACGCACGATCCTACCTCTTGGGCGTTGCCCGATGCTTCGCGACGATCCGTCGGAGCTGCCGCGCCTCGCCGGAGTTGTCGCACCTCAATGGAGAGATGGAGGGGAGGAGTTACTCCTTGAGAGGGTTTGTACCAGGGATGAAAAAGGGAGGGGGGAAGGGGAATTTTTTAGATTAAATAGAAAAATTAATCAAGTTTTAATTAATTTTTTTTAAACATCCACCAATAGGATCGTACCCGGACTCCCAGCGGGGTCAAGGTTAAGCCTCCCCTAGGGTAAACACCACCTCTCGAGCACAACAGCGGTCTCCGAATTTTAATCCGAGACCCCGTTAAACAGTTATAAAATTTAACGTCCGAAGCCGCTAAATTACGAAAATGCCCCCGGGGCCATTTTTCGCTGACGGCCCGCGCCCGAAAAACTTATACCCCTCCTAGGGTAAAAGGCGCACTCCGAACTCAACGGTGCCCTCAGTTTTCCCATCTAAGCCACCGTTAAAGAGATACTGAGTTTAAACATTAAACAAATAATTTAATTATTTTATTTATCCGTTTAACGTTATGGAAGCGAGCAAGGGGTCCAAACCCCCCGCGCCGACATGTTTTATGTCGTCCCTAGGGTAACCACCCCATTTCGGACCCATCCGTGCACTCAGATCTCTGATCCGAAGATCTGTTTAGGAGTTATCCTTTTTATTTTGCGTTACCAGTGTGAACGCACTGAAAACTTAATTTCGGCCACACCGGGGCTCGGAATCACACGCCGTCTGAAGGCGCTTCTCTGGAATAATATCAAGAATATTCCAAAGTATTTTATATAAAAAACCGGGTTCTTAAAACTCTTCTGAGAAAAAGTTGCTAATTTGGAAACCCTTATTTGGAAATATTTCTTAATTAGCGAAGCTTTTGAGGAAATGTCACCAAATTAGAGACGCTTCTGAGGAAATGTTGCTAAATTAGCGGCATTTTTAGGAAACATCAGTAAATTAGAGGAGTTTCCTAAAAACATCACTAAAAAACGTCACTACATTACAATTTTTTTGTACTGAAAATTCATTGAATTCCTCTATAGTTTCAGTAAACTCGGACTCTAGGGTAGATAAATCAACACAACTCTACAATATAGAATGGCAACATACAACCCCCCACTGAAAAAGTGATCAAATATCATGAAGTAAACTTCCATGAATCCATATCTCTTACCATATCTGAATATGTAAATCCACAAAGAAAAGGTTCCCTATTTCCAAAACAAAATATCCTATCATAAGTACTGCAAAGATATTGAAATATATACTTCATTGCTCTCCAGTTGTCTCTATCTGGATTAGATAGAAAATGAATTTTCTCACTAAATGCATGAGCTATATCTGGTCACGTATAAAGTATCACATACATCAAACTATAAATAATAGATTAATAAGGTATGTGCTGCATATCCTCTTAGTCTTCATCAGTAGAAGGAGATTGACTAGAAATGAGCTCAAAATGTAAATAAAGAGGATTACTAACAACATTCTATCTATCCATTGAAAATATATGAAGATCCTTCTCAATATAACTCTCTTGATATTACCACAATTTATTGGCCTTTTATTCATGAGAGATCAACGTTCCAAGAATATGTCATGTTGGCCCTATGTATTTCATTAAAAAATACTGAAAAAAATCCTTCTTCAACCTATCAATTCTAAAAGAATCATTTCCAAAAATGAGAATATCATCATCACAATGAAAGAGTATAGTAAAATCATCATCTGTAAATCTATGAAAAAAACACAATTTTAAGAATATGTCTTCTTGAAACCCTAGTACAAAATGATAGATTCAAACATCTTATACAACTTCCTTAGAGATTTATTCAAAACATACAAACTCTTCTTCATCCTGCATACATGATTCTATTTACCTATTTTAACAAAACCCTCTAGAAACTTTACATAAATCTCCTCCTCTAAATCTCAATAGAAGAAATATTTCTTCACATCCATATGCCCAATCGGCTAATCCAAACTAGTATCCAAACCAAGAACAGCCCGAATGAAAGTAATTTTGACAAAATGTTATAAATATTATCAAAATCAGTATCTTTCTTTAAAAAAATCCCTAAATAATTAAACTCTCTTTGTATCATGGAACATAACTAGATTCTACATTTTTAATATGATAAATCCATAAAATTTTCAAATCTCTCTTACCTATAAGTAAATTCACCAGATCATAAGTATGGTTATCCTGCAATGATATTATCTTGTCATCTGTTTCTACAACCCATCTTTCCTCATGTTAACCTTTCATTACATCATCAAAAGAATCTAGTTTACCCCCTTAAATGAGGAGTTCATACTCATCTAGTGAATACTGAAAAGAGACAGTATGTTGTCGAGATGATATTTATAGTGGAATTGGAGCCTCATTAATAACCCTTATAATAAGATCATTAACAAGAAAAGGTGCATTAGAAACATCAACTCTAACCAGTTCACCTAGAACATCATTCTTCACATCAACACTATAATCATAATCAACAATATGATACAAATGTGAATTTAAAACTAGATCAAGACAGAAAAATTCATTAGAAGCTGGAGAAGTTTATTTTACTACCTCATAAATATCTGTAATAGTCTAATCCTCCTTAAACATTGAATTACATATTCTAATAGGTTTCTTCAAAGTAGGATCAGATAACCTTTACCCAAACTCATCTTGTTTATAGCGAATAAAAATACACTATCATGATTTACCATCCATCTTGGGTCTCTAATCTCTAGGAATATTAATAAAAGACTTGTAACTAAAAACATATAAATGATCATACTTAATCTCTTTATCAAACAATAAATTTTTAGGAGAGTATGTCTATAATTAAACCATAGGTGGTAAATAGATAACATAAGAAGCATTAAATAATTCATCACCCCAAATATTTTAAGGAAACTTTTCTTTTAAAAGAAAACAATGATTTTTTTCCAATAATTTATTGTTCATACACTTAACTATGCCATTTAAGTGAAGATTCTTATGAGGAGTCTTCTAATGTTAAATAATTTATTGCTTTAATACTAATAAAATTGACCAAATTACTCACCCTCATCGTCAGTACAAATACATTTTAACTTCTTACCAATTTCCATCTCAGCAGAAACCCAAAATTGATTAAAAACATCGAGAACCTGACTTTTGGCATTCAAAACATAACCCCAATGTTTATATGAGTATTCATCAATAAATTTCACAAAATAAATACCAAAAATAAATGTATTAGATTTCAAATGGCCACATATAATGACCCAATGTTTTATCAATGGAAATTCCTTTCTTATAAATATGTCATATAATCACATGAAATCACAACACAATGAACTACTAAGTACTATGTGACCTTTAAACATAATTTTGACACTATTGTGTTTTGAATTTCAAAAATCTGACATAAATGGTTGCAATCAGTAAGATTTTTTGAGTTCAATAAGGGAAAGTTTTT
Source organism: Viscum album (assembly GCA_963277665.1). Classification (NCBI taxonomy): domain Eukaryota; kingdom Viridiplantae; phylum Streptophyta; class Magnoliopsida; order Santalales; family Viscaceae; genus Viscum; species Viscum album. Next base: position 1,063,213,102 of record OY728133.1, read on the forward strand.
GGTGAATAGCAACATAACCTTATGAATAGTAACCTACCCTTATGAATAGAAACCGACCCTTATGAATAGTAATTTGACCCTTATGAATAGTACACCATCCAAAAGAATAGTAACCTCACCCATTATTGTATAAATAAAATTTAGGTATCTTATAAGTGATAATATAACCATAGTAAAAGTTTTGGTATTTTTGTAAGTCATAAATAAATAATTATAAATAATTAATTAATTTAAAATAAAATATTATTTTTCTAAAATGTGTTTTTAAATTTAAATTAAATTTTTTGGTTTTAAGATAATTCTATAAGACCTTATGTAATTTTTGAAAGCATTATAAAATCAGTTACAGTATTAAAATCTATATTTTCAAGTAAATTATGATTTAAATTAAAAAATAAATTAATAATATTTAAAAAATTATTTATAAAAATTTGATTTCATTTTTGGAATCTACATGTCAAAAAATGGTTAGAGTGAATTTTTGGGATTTTTTTAAAATACTTGAATTATTGATGAATAGTAAAATACGATAATTCACAACAAATGCTAAAAGCTGAATTTCTGCATCATCCTTGAGTCATGGATGATGTAAATGGACATTTTTTAGAAATAAAATGCACATATTACTGTTTTTGGTCACAATAATCTTTACTCTTGCGTTTATTATGAAAATATAATAAACTAATAATTAAAATATTAAGAAAACCCTCCTCCCATCAACTATAAAATCCACCCACACTCCCCTATTGTCTTCACTCCTCTCAAGCCATGTAACTTTCCTAAATTCTACTCTAATATCTCCCCAAGATCCTCCCCCACGTCCATAATCCCTTGGTCTCCTCAAAATACCAAATACTATCTCATTAAGAGGTTCTCGAATGAGATAAACTCAGGAGGTAAATTCCTCTTTCATATTCTACTATTTTCTTTCAAGTTCTTTTCTTTTGTTTTTCATTCCTCAACTCTCTCCACCTAAATGGTATGATAACTCTAGTAACATAAATGCAATGTATGTATTTTATTATAATGGGATAATTCATTATCATCACTCATTTCCCCTTCTTTTATACAAAAGAAACGGAAATGCCTTCCAAGATGTGTTAATTTATCAAATTCAAGGATGAAAAACTATCAAATTATACTACTATCTTCTATTAAGGTCATGAAACCATTTTTATGGATGAAAAATACTATTAAATATGTATTTTATATTTTTTTCTAGAATCATTTTCCACACTTGATGTAAAATAATAATACAAAACAAGTAAATTATGAACAAAATTGCCAAGTTAATCCAACCGTTTAACATTAATGTAATGATTCACCTTCCCTCAAAATAACCAAATTAATTTTATAACCATTTAATCTTTTGGATGATCACTAATATTTTATAACTTTAATTCTATACAAACACCTTCATCATATATGTGTGTTCAAACATGAATATATGTGAACCGATCATTAAAACCAAGGAAACAAAAAGAACTGAACAATGAAATTGAACCTTATAACCAATCAAAATGTTTATGAATAAACTCAAAAAGGTTATAATAAATAATTTATATATAAAATTGGTTCTTTAATTATTAATTAATGAACCTAATTTTATTATTCAGGTCATTAATATCAAAAATAGATCTCCATTGGACTTAAGTTAAGTGATCCTCTCTTTCTCACATTTATTCATGAATATCCTCTATGTTATGCCCTTTGACGTGTAATTCCTAATGATGGGGTATGATTTCAAACCATCCCCATACTTCCCTCATGATGTATAAAAGATTATAAATCCCTTTCTTTTTCATTAATCCCTCCTACGTACACCCAATACCATGACGACATTTCGTAAGGGATTCTACCTGAACCGCCTTTATTCCTTCAGGTTGCTCTATCATTATTTTTACCCAAATGAAGTTGTCTTTTATTTTTATTTAAAAGATATAAATCATATATTTATTCTCAAAACTCATTTTTTAAGATCCAGCAGTCAATATCTTTCGAGGATATACATTCTTTTAATTGATTCCCTCCTCAATACTTCTCAATAAACCAACCTCTTTTAAGGAAACTTACCAAACTTTTACCGAATTTCAAGTGCACTCTACCATTTTTTTAATCCAATATTTTTTTATAATCATACTTTTTATTATGAAAACCTTATTATTTCACTTCTAGTTTTATATAAATTATTATTCACTTTTTGATTTTAAATTGCCTTTAGTATTTTCCTTAAAACCGCACTAAAATGTTTTAATGATTAGAATTTATTAAATAATCTTATTACATTTTATAAATTATCTTTGACATAGATTAACATTCTATATACCTACTTTACCTTATTAATATCCATATATATTTTAATTCATTTCTCTCATGGACTCTTTTATTATACAACTATTCATTATGCTTTATTACATGAATGTGATACCCATTTCTCTCCATGGCTTCCCTTATCTTTATGTATGACTGATTGTGTATGATTATTTATGTGGAAAATATATTCATGAACATGTAAAGATGGGTGTTCCAAGATATCTCCCCAATTAATTGGGTAAATTTGAGTCTCATGAGACTTTATGTGTAATGATATTGGTGGTTATCCTTGACTTGTTCTACCATGTGTAATGATCTTGGTGGTTATCCTTGACTTGTGCTCCTATATGTGCAACGAGACTTGAATTGTGATAAAGTCATGATATATTTTTATTTCACATTACTAATAATCTATGTTTTTATGATACCATGTTTATATTTTAGGATTACATATGTTTCATTACTTTTTATATCATTATTTTATGCCTTCTAACCCATGTGATAAATCCTTATTCTTATGTTTATTCCCTTACTGGTCTTTTTAGCTCATACCTTTGTTCATTTTATCCCTAGGTTATCCTATGAATATGTATGAGCATAATAAAAGTTAGGGGCTCTTTATGAAGATTAAATAAATAAATGTTATATTTAGTTTCATGATTTAAGTTTTCTGTACCCAGTCTTCAAAGAAACTAGACTTCATGATCCTTTGCTTGTATTCTGATGTATAATTATGCTTAAAATCATGTATTATTATGTGTAAAAGGATAGGGTTTCTATATTTGGTATCATAGGATAGTCTTGTTATTTTTAGATATTATGAATAGAGCACTTTAGTAAGAACCTTAAGGATTAGACTAGGTATAAGAAAACACTCCTAAATTTTGGTAAGTATACAGTAAGTGGTTTATCAAGAAAATACATCCCTATCTGGATACAAATAGTTATATGTGGCTATAGAATAGATGTATCTAGGGGTAAAACAAAAAAAAATCGCTTTGATCTAGACTCGAACGGGAACTGGTGAACAACAATGGGCCTTGCTGCACTTTTGGTTTGACAATCTCGGGGATATTATTTGGTAAATTCATAATCTTGGTACAAACCATTTTTAAGAGAATGAAAAAATCCCATAAGAATATATGTTAAGAAATATATCAAGGATAAAATAGATTTAAACATAGGTAATCACAAGTTAGGATATACTTCTCCTTTACAAGTTTATCCTCTTATATTCAAAGATTCTATTTTTATGCTCAATAGCTAAGTATTCAAGACCTCTAATTGTATATTATTTTTCATAGTTAATGGTAGAAAATGTAAGATCACATGACAACAATAAATGTGGTAAAGAATGTTATGATTTCTATAATGATATTCCTTGTACGATTGGAACAGGTGCTCAAAACTTCATGATAGTACTTGATCAACTAGCTTAAAATATGAATAATAACTTGAATCTTATGGAAAATTATCCTCCCCCTAATAAAGATCAAGTTTCCATTTAATCCTTTATATGGAAAAGGCCTCCCATGTTTAGTGGATATTCTGATCCCCTCCTCATAGAATAGTGGATTACCTCCATTGAAAATATATTATATATACTTTAGTGCTTAGAAGAAGAGAAAGTTATACTAGTGGTCTATCATTTTTATGGGGAAACTGATCCCTAGTGGACACTGATCAAGAATATGAAGTCCCATGAGGAAATTTATTCCATGGTTTGGGAGGAATTCAAGAGAATGTTTTTCCATAAATTGTTTCCCTGAACCCTCGGTCTCATGATGGAAAGAGAGTTCCTCATACTCAAGAAGAAGGAAGATGAGTTCAACGGGGTGTATGAAGAAAACTTCACAAGGATTGCAAGGTATTCCTCTAGAATTGTCTTGAACACCGAAATAAAGGTGGATCTCTTCTTTAGTGGACTAAATTTGAGTCTACAAAAAGTGTTGGCGATTCGAGACTTTGACATTTATGAGGAGATTATCCATTGTGCTGTCATGGTTGAAATGAATATCAGAGACTCTCAGTTGTATCATGGGATTGGTGATAGAAGAGGAAAATAGAATCTAATATAGGTGGTTCAAAAAATAAATCCCATGATGTAAAGAATCCCAACCATACCATGTGTAAAAATTGTGGGAAGAAGCATCTAGGGAACTATCTAAAGGGAACCATGAATTGCTTCAAATGTGGAAAGTTGGGACATCTGGCTAAAAATAACTGATGAAATATGAATAATATCACTTATTTGGAAGAATAAAGGAAGTTTTAGACCGACACTCTTCTCATAGTGCAGTGTTACAACTCCAAGGATCATGGTAATTATGCGAACAATTGTCCTAAGGTGAGGATTGTTGAAGGAAATCAATAACAACCTCCAAGGAAACAAGTAAGGTCTTATGCTAGCACTATTACTGAGGTGGATCCAGACAACGATGTCATGACAGCTACTCTAGTTATTCATTAAAGAATAGAGAGTGTACTATTTGATTCTGGTTCTACACATTCTTTCATTTCTATCAAGTTTAGTAGAACTATTCAAGCACCACCTCAAAATTTGGAGGATAAGTTATCTATGAGAACATCAAATGGGGAAATTATTGAATCCATGGTTTATAAATCCTCCCCAATTAACATAAGTGGACTGAACCTCCCATAAAATCTCATCATACTTCCTTTTGTGGAGTTCGATGTTATCTTGGGTAGGGATTGGCTATCTTTATACAAAGTCAACATCTACTGTCAGGAAAGGGAGATCAATCTTCACATCCTGAAGCATCCTCTAATTATTTATAAGTGTAATGAGGAAGTTAACTCTCCTTTATAATTAGTGTCTCAAGTGTGGATATTAATTCCCCATGAGCAAGCATTTCTAGCTCAAATGATTGAGACAATGGATAGAATCATTCTTGAAGACATGGCCATCATGATGGATTAAACAAATGTATTCCCTGAAGACTTTCCTAGTCTTCCTCCTGATTGAGTGGTTGAGTTCTCAATTGAACATATTCCGATATCTTTGCCTATATCAAAGACAACTTATAGAATGACCACCGTAGAGATGGAAGACCTAAAGAAGTAGATACAAAAAAATTTGAAGAAGGTTTTTATATGCCTGACTGCTTCACCATGGGGTTCAGAAGTCCTCTTTAACAAGAAGAAGGATATATCAATGTGCCTATACGTTGATTATCATGAGCTCAATAAAATCATGATAAAGAACAAGTATCCCCTACTGCAGATATATGACTAGTTCAAACATATTCGTGGGGCTTGTTATTTCTATAAGGTGGAACTTTAGTTGAGATATCACCAATTAAGGGTGAGGGAGGAAGATATTCCCAAGACTGCCTTTCTAACTAGGTATGGGTACTATGAGTTCATAGTGATGACATTCAAAATAACTAATTCTCTAGAAATTTTAATTGATATAATGAGTAGAGTCTTTATATATTACCTCAAATTTTTTTTGGTAGTCTTTATCAATGATATTCTGATATACTCCAAGAGTAAGGAGGAAAATGATGACCATTTGAATACTATGTTAAAGACTTTGTAATGGGAGAAGATGTATGCAAAGTATAGTATATGTGAGTTTTTTATGGAGGAATTATCATTATTGGGTCATGTTATCACTATAAAAGGGATATATGTGGATCCTTCCATGACAAAGGCAATTAAAGAGTGTCCTAGGCTGACATTTGTAATGGAGATCCATAGATTTCTGGGTCTAGACAGGTATTACTGATGACTTGTGAAGAAATTTTCATGATTTTCAAACCCAATGACCAATCTTACATGGAGGGGAGTGAAGTTTGTCTGGACTCATGAATGTTAAGAATTTTTTAAGGGGTTGAAAAAGAGGCTAATCACTGTGCCAGTACACACACTCCCAAAAAGTGTATAAATATTTGTGATGTACAGTGATTCATCAAAAAAGGTATTAGGCTATGTGCTGATGAAAAATGATAAAGTGATAGCCTATGCCTCAAGGTAGTTTAAAATCCATGAGAAAAAACTTTCCTATGCATTATTTGGAGTTGGTGGTTGTGATCCTTGCATTAAAAATCTGGCAGCATTATCTCTACGAGGAGAAGTGTGAGATATATACGGATCAAAAGACTCTCAAATATATATTCACATAGAAATAGCCTAATATGTTCCAAAAAATATGGATAGATCTCACTAAGGATTATGACTGCTCAATCCACTACCATCCCGGTAAGGAAAACAAGGTGGAAGATGCTCTAATTAGAAAGGATCCTACATATTTATTAATGATGAGAATTATAAAGGATATGATGTTCTTATATTTGAAGAGGATGGACATGAGGATCATTAAGGGAGGAAAATCATCAATCCTTACTCAAATTATGGATAAACCATCCCCCATGGCGAAAATAAAGGATTCTCAAAGAAAAGATGAGAAAATTCAGATTAGGGTGGAAGCCATTAAAAATGGGAAATCATCAGAGATCAAGATTGATGAGGAAGGTGTTTTAAGATTTGGGTCACGATTATGTGTACCATATAATTCATAGATAATTAAGGAACTTTTCAGTGACACACATTTCTCAACCATCTCTATCACCCCATGAAGCACAAAGATGTATCAAGATCTCCAATTGAAGTTTTGGTGGGTCAATATAAAGAAAGAGATTGTTGAATATACATCAAAGTGCCTAGTATGTCAACAAGTGAAGGCTAAAATATAGAATTATAAGGGTATGATGCAACCACTACCCATACCAACTTGGAAGTGAGAGAACATAACCATGGACTTTATCACTAAACTTATAGGGACATTTAGAGGAAACAATGCTATATGGATCACTGTGGACCATCTTATAAAGAAAAATCACTTTTTCATGATTCGAGAGGACTTCAAAATGGATCAACTTGTATGGATATATATCAAATAAGTGGTAAGGATGCATGTAGTACCACTATATATTGTATCAGATAGAAATATTATATTCACATAGAAGATCTGGAAAAGTCTTTAACAAGCTCTAATCACCGAACTAAACTTCAGTATGACCTATCATCCTCAAACTGATGGCCAATCTGCGTGGAATATTAAAACACTAGAAGATATATGGAGATAATGTTATATGGAATTAAAAGAAGGTTGGGACCAACATCTTCCCCTTGTTGAATTCTTCTACAAAAACAGTTTCCACTTGAGTATCTGAATGGTACCATATGAATCCATTTATGGGAAAAGGTATAGAACACCAGTGTATTGGGATGAATTCGGTGAGTATAAGCTTCTAGGACCTAAAATGGTCAAAGAAATGGTGGATTAGGTGAAAACCATACAACAACACATTAAGTCAGGCCAAAGTTGATAGAAGATTTATGAAGACAATCATCGATGAGGCTTTGAGTTCAAAGTTGGAGACATGGTATTTCTACCCATATCTCTATGCAAGAAGAACATGAGGTTTGGGAAGAAAGGAGTGCTAAGTTCCAGGTACATTGACCCCTTTTAGATTCTTGATCATTTCGGGGATGTGGCCTATTGATTATCCCTTCCACCTACCATGTCTAAAGTACAAGATTTGTTTCAAATGTCCCTTTTAAAGAAGTACATATTAGATCCTTCACATGTACTCTCTTTAGTGGTGGTACATTTGGAGAATGCCCTTTCTTACGAGGATGAGCTGGTGAATATCTTGTATCATAGAGAAAAAGTTCTATATAACAAGACTACTCACCTGGTCAATGTACTATGGCAGAACCATAAGTATGAAGAGGCAACATGGGAACATGAGGAGACAATGAAGGAAAAGTACCTGCACCTGTTTATGACATAGAATGTAAAACGAAATTTAAAGGGTGAAATTTCATAAGGGGAAATAATGTAACGACCCAATAATTTATCAATGGAAATTCCTTTCTTATAAAAATGTCACATAATCACATGACATCACAACATAATGAACTACTAAGCACTATGTGACTTTAAACACAATTTTTACACCTATGTGTTTTGAGTTTTAAAAATATGACATACACGGTTGCGATCCGTAAGATATTTGGAGTCCAATAAGAAATTTTTTTGGGTGCATAGTAACCTACCCTTATGAATAGTAATTCAACCCTTATGAATAGAACATCATCCAAAATAATAGTAACCTCACCATTGATTGTATAAATAAAATTTTGGCATCTTATAAGTGTTAATATGACTATAGTAAAAGTATTTGTATTTTTTGTAAGTCATAAATAATTAATTACAATTAATTAATTAATTTAAAATAAAATATATTTTTCTAAAAGGTGTTCCTTAATTAAGTTTTTTTGGTTTTAGGACAATTTTATAAGACTTTATGTGATTTTTAAAAGCATTATAAAATCAGTTATAATATTAAAATCTATATTTTTCAAGTAAATAATTATTTTAATTAAAAATAAAATAAATCATATTTAGAAAATTATTTTTGAAAAATGGATTTCATTTTTCAATTTTTCACAGAGAAAAATGGTTTGGGTGAATTTTTGGTATTTTTCTAAAATACATGAATTTGTGATGAATAGTAAAATACGATAATTCACAATAAATGCCAAAACCTAAATTTTTTCATCATGATTGAGTCATGGATGAAGTAAATGGACATTGGTTCGAACTAACATGCACAGATTACTATTTTTTGGTCACAAGAATCATTAATATTACTTGTATTATGAAAAAGTAATATACTAATGATTAAAATATTAAGAAAAACCTCCTCCCCTCTAATATAAAAACCAACCACAATCCCCTATTCTATTCAATCCTCTCAATTATTGTGACTTCACTTAATTCTGTCCAAATCTATCCCCAAGATCCTACCCCAATTCTAAAATCACTTGGCCTCCTAAAAATACCAAATTCTCTCCCTTTAAGAGGTTCTAAAATGAGATAAACTCAAGAGATAAATTCCTCTTTCTGGTTCTTTTATTTTCTTTGAAGTCCTTTCATTTTAATTTTCTTTATTCACCTATCTTCACCTAAATGGTTTGATAACTCCAATAACATACATGTACTATAATTTTGTTTTTCTAATTGTATAATTTATTATCATATCTCTTTTCCCCTTCCTTTATACGAAAGAAACAAAAACACCATCTAAGATTTGTTAATTTATCCCATTCAAGGATTAAAGTTTATCAATTTCTATAACAATTTTCTATTATGGTCATGAAAAAAAATTTATTGTTGAAATAGAGTATTAAATATTTATTTTATTATATGTTTTTTTTTCTGGAATCCTTTTCCACACTTGACATAAAATAATAATACAAAACAAGGTAATTATGAACAAAATCACCAAGTTAATCAAAGCATTTGACATTAATGTAATGATTCACCTTCACTCAAAATAAACAAATGAATTTTTGTTAGGACCAATAGGGGCCTATATACCCTCAGAGGGGGGGTGAATCAGGGTATGGATATTCTTTTTCAAAGTTCTTCCTGCCCCGCTGGATCTTGACCTCTTTGTTTCAAGGGTCACTTTGTTTGCACTTGTGTGTATGTTATGATCACTTACATTCTCCTTTATCTGATGATGATGCTTTAAATGCAATGCAGGAAAATTAGCAGGCAGACGCAGATATTTTTACTTGGTTCACCGCAAAGGGTTACGTCAAGGAGCATACGCCGACAAGTTGCCGGTCGTACCAATTCCACTAGACTTCACTAGCTATGGATTACAATGTTCGGGATAGATCACTTATATGCCCAGGCTCACTGCCTTTACAAAGTTTAGGGTCAGCTCACTGCTTTCCCAAGGGTCACTCCCAGTTTCTCTCTCTCTAGCTCACTGCCGGTGGAGAGGATCACCTACTTCCTCTTCCTAAGCTCACTGCTTCAGAAGGGAATCCAATCACAGTTTATAGACCTGTAGGTCTCTTCATTTGCATGAAATAATGCATCTTCAACTGTTGATAGATTCTCTGTTGAAGTCCAACTTTCATCCACTGATGAATAGCACTTTGACTCTGACCACTGGGAAACTACCTTTGGAAAGTACCTTCGCAAAGCACCCTACTTCGCGAAGCTCCCAATTTTGCGAAGCTCAAACAAGCCTTCACGAAGCTCCTTCCTTTTCGCGAAGCTCTATCACGAAGCACTCTCGCGATGCACAGACCTTCGCAATGCTTAGGCCGTCGCGGAGCTCCTGACTCTCCGCGAAGCTCACTGAGCCAACGCGGAGCACGCGCCTTTCGCGGAGCTAGAATAGCCGCCGCGAAGCTCCCCTTTCGCGAAGCACAGTGCCTTCACGAACCACCTCTGCGAACCGAGAGAAATGGATTTTCTCTGAAAATTCTCTCTATATCTCTCGAGGGGGTCGGCCTCTATTTATAGGCGATTCCACTGACCCTCGTCCCTTCCGCGCGAAGTCAGCGCCACGTCATCTCAAATCGCGAAGCTCCAAAGTTTCTGCCGGAATTCTGTCCAAATCGTGAAGCACCACGGCAATTTGCCATTCGCGAAGCTTGATGTAGTCACGAAGAATCACTGTCAACATACCTTCGCGACTTCACCACGAAGCTCCCTCGTGAAGCCCTTCTCCGCCGCGATGCGCTTCAGCCTCTGCTGTTCGCGAAGCTTGACGTAATTGCAAAGCATCACAACCTCTATTTTTATGTCCTTCGCGAAATCCAATCCATGCATCCTATCTTTGTGAAATTCATACCTTTTCCATATTAAGTTATGCTATTCATGGAAATACACTTTTCGCGATGCTCACCAAATTCCAAATTTTGGACCCCAAAAATTTGGCAAACACTGGGAAATGGCGCCACCTTGTACTGCTCTTTTGTACCGCCTCCAGATCATCCTTTCCTTTGTCATTGTTCTTTATCAACAAGGATTGTCAACAAATTCTCGGGAAATCGACAATTATCCATGAATACCTGCTTTGTCAACAAACACAATCAACCCAAAAATACTTCAATTTTACCTTGAGGTATTTTTTCCCAACAATCTCCCCCTTTGGGTTTGTTGACAACTCTTCACAACTCTGCTCAGAATGATTTTCTACACTTTGATACCTCACTGAGTATTCTTCCAGCCACTACCACCATTCTCCTATTGCGATTATGATAGAGTTCAAGGAATTACTTAACACGTACTCTAAGACCACATGAGCAATGCTCGGCGTGAGAAACAAGAGTAGTATGAAAAGATCATCAATGAATCACTTCATGTGAGACCCCAATTGTCGATTCCAACCGGATACCAATTCTTAAATTGATACCAATTGATGAACCACACTGATACCAATTAATGATAGCTGGACACCTTTTCACACCATTCCAACACCACTGTTCTACTTTTATCCCGATCCTCAGCTGTCATGATATCTATGCTTTGATCGATCACTTCTAGCATTGTCAGATTTCATACTCTCCCCCTTTCTCATTTCTCCCCCTATCTGGCTGCTCCACTGGTCAGCTTCTCCCCGTATCATTCATGATTTGTCAAATCTCCACACTGTCTCCCCCTTTAACAATCACTATTTTCTCCCCCTTTGTCAACAAACCCAAAGGACACTCCTTTGTAGTCTGTAACATAGTAGAGAACACATATTAGCACAACAGGAAAAAACACATCATACCTCGGGGAGGGGGGGGGGGTTCCACATCCACACTATTTCAAGTGTGGAGAGTCGACTGAACTCCGAGAGCCAGTCGATGTCTCTCAAATGCTGCCTTGGGTAAGGCCTTTGTCAGGATGTCTGCAACCTATAGTTCTGTAGGCACATACTCCAACTTCATGATCCCCTGCTCAACTTTCTCCTTGATAAAATGATACTTTATCTCAATGTGCTTTGTCCTAGAGAGATGGACGGGATTTTTGATTAGATTTATAGCACTTGAGTTATCGCACTAGATTCCGACCAGAGACTTCACTTCAACTCCCATATCTTCAAGCTGCTTCTTCATCCACAATAACTGTGTGCATGCTTGAGTGGCCGCAATATACTCAGCTTCTACGGTGCTTAATGAAATGAAATCTTGCTTCTTGCTTATCCAGGAAATACACAATCCACCAAGATAGAATGCACCTCTTAATGTTGATTTTCTGTCATCTACTGACCCGACCCAGTCTACATCAGTATATCCCAATAACTCTGTCTGAGATTTGTCATTATATGTCAAACCAAAATCCACCGTGCCCCTGATACACCGAAATATTATTTTCACTATAATCATGTGGATTTCTTTGCGATTACTCTTATATCTCTCTGCTTGGCATGTGGCGAAAACAATATCAGGATTTGGTGCGGTCATGTACAACAACCTGCTGATAATCTGCCTGTTTTCAGTGAGATTAACTGCCCTGCCACTGTCATCTTTTGATGATTTCATCTGGGTAGAAACCAGAGTCTTCATCTCCTTGGAATTGTCCATTCCAAATCATTCCAAAGCATCCTTGGCATATTTGGATTGAGAAATGAATGTGTCATTCCTGCCTTGTGTAACACTGAAAACCAAGTTTCTTCAAATACTGATATAGCCTTCCGTACAATGCTCTTGGTGCTTGTTTCAGCCCATATAACGCCTTCTTCAGCCTGCAAACTTTGTTCTCATCCTCATGAATGAGAAAAAATCTGGCTGCTCAATATACACCTCTTCTTCTAGAAACCCATTTAGAAATGCAGTCTTTACATCCATCTGGAACTCTATGAACTTTCTTTGCCCTGCAATGACTAGGAATAATCTTATTGTCTCGAAACAATCTCCCACATCTGGTTCTTCGCAATCTGATCAAGCATTTTATTCATAGCATGAACCTAGTTTTCAACGTCAGCTGCATCAGCAAATCATTTCAGCTCTAATTGAGGTAGGAAAGATGTCTGCTACAGTGACTTCATTATTCGTGTTTGAACAGGAGATGCCTGATCACCAATGATATTTTGTCTATAAATTTCAGCTTAGCTCTTTGGCTTTCTTGTAAGCACAAACTAGAAAATTTTGTGTTCATCATCAGTGTATTCTTCTGAATCATTATCAGCCACTTCTTCTCTCCCTGTTTTACTTACTTCCTCATCACTTTCATCAGGAATTTGTTCACTGACTCATTTTTCAATGGCATCATTCCTTTCAACTACTTCTCGCAGCTTCTTGGTATCCTGAAAACAGTCAGCTGATACCATATTGTTAGAGCAAATAGATAAGCATGAAATACATTGTTACTGCTGCTTCTCCCTGTGTTTCTTTCTTCCCTCAATAGGAAACACCTGAGTTGAGTCATCCAGTTATTACATTGATGGCTCTTGAATCTGATTTGGATTTAGAATTCTCCCCCTGTGTTATACAACACTTCTATCTGGTAGGCCCAACAGTAGAGACCTATAACCATTCTTCTCCACGTGCACCATTTATACTAATCTGGCACTCAACATCGAGCCATTAACCAAATCTCTAAGCCTACTGAGTTGGAACTCGGTGTAGGAAACAAGAGACAAAGTTAACAACACAATCATATTCTATTGTGCTATGTTGCTCCCTTTCTTCTTCAACTTTGGTACCTGATTTGAATCAATTGAAACTGTAGAGCATATCACATATCCACTTCGCATCCTTAGATTCCACTTCCCCTTGGATCGTATCTCCCTAGAACCTGAAACACATGCATCATCAGTTAATAGCATTTTTATACATAGGAAGAGGGGGTGTTGTTTCTCAAATCCTCAAAACAAGGATAGTGGTTGATCCTGATGGGTCAACCATTTGATTTTTTCTTGGAGGGCATCACACTCCTTTCTTGCTTCTTCCAGCTGCCTAGCCATCTTCAACTATTATGGCCATATGACTAGGAATTCATTGCCTACATTCTGAACCTTTTTCAGATATGTAGATTTCGTAGGCTCGGCCTTTCTCACTGCTTGGGGTATAAACCCGCTAGTACACATTTCCTTCTTTGAGGTTCTACCAAAATTCCATTTTCCTTGATTATTTCTCTGAGTAAGAACCTCTCTGTTTGGCATCTTCCCTTTCTTATTCTCCCATCTTAGGGGTCTTTCTCTTTCCTTCACTTCTTACTGAGAAAAACGACTTGTGAATTTTTCAATGCATTCTTTATTTATCTGCCTTTTATCAGATGTCTGAATCACTACACTCTTTTTCACTGGTGGTGAGTCCTCCATTGAACATTCATTCTTCTTTATCACAGCAGGAGTAGATCTCCCCTTAATCTTCCAGGTTTGTTCACATTCTCTCCTTGAGAGCGGTTGTGAGTACGATAGAGGAGGTGATTGATACACCTTTCATTCAGCTCCATGTGATACCCCTGAGCCTCTAAGCCTATTTTTCACCTTACCACTTTGTCTACCAGTGTATAATTTCTCATTATGTACCGCTGGAGTTGGTAATCTCTTTCTTGGGTCTTTTTCTTTCCCCACTTTCTTCTTGCTGCACTGTCTGGCCAAATGCCCATGATCAGAACATATGAAACATTTTCTATTAAAGGCATACCTTGTATCGTCATTTCTATGTCGAGATTCGGATACACCTTGAGTTCTTCTTCTGACACGGGTCTCTTGAGCTTCCTGACACATACTCATGGTGTGTCCCGTTCTTCCACAGTAATAGCATCTAACATATGCTTTTTTTTGAGAAATTCTTCTCTTTGATTTCTCATGATGCTTCTTCTTATTCTCAGATTTAGTAGGGTTTCTGTTTTCACAGCCTGAAATGTATTCCAGAGCCTCTGAACAGAAGCTTGAAGTGTGACCATGAATCCCGCAGAAATAACACATGTCATCACTTCTTTTTGTAACTGACCTCTTTGGCCTATCTCCTATACCTACAGGGTTTTATCCACTCCTGGAACTATTCACGTCTCTCTTCTTATCATGCATGGGAGGTGATTCATCAAATCCAATACCAGCTTTTCCGAAACTTGCTGGTCTTTGAGCTGAGAAAATATTCTGTTGTTTCTCTTCAGAAATCTCATACTTCCTTTTCATTTTATCATCACCTTCCAAAGGATAATTGAATAGTAAGTGCAGTGCATCCTTCATCTTAGGTTTTCCTCTAGTATTGTATTTCTCCATTTCCTTCTTCACTGACTCTAGCTCTTCTTCCAACATCTGAATCTTCATATCACTTGATTCAAGTTGGGCATTGAGTTATCTTCTGAGATTATTTCCACAACTCATATCATTTTCTAGTTCTCGTGTGAGATTTTCTACCTTGTCACTCTGCTCCTTTAATTTTAATCTTTCATGAGCAACGGAATCAGAACAACATGCATTATCTTGTTGTAGAATTTTATTCTTCTAAAGTAGTTCAGATAGCTCTGTAGTTAGCTTCTCATTTTTAGATTTCAAATTCCGAATCTCATATGAGTTCAGATTCTTCTCCTTATCACCAGATTTTTATTTTTCCACCTTTTCAGATCTCTTTCTCAATTCTTCATCTTGAGAATCATTTTTCTCCCTCAGATCAGTAGCTACATCAATAAGCCTTTGATTCAAGCCTCTTAGCTTGTCGACATCAGTTCTCAGTGCTTGGATCAGAATATCTTTAGATTTAATTTCATCAGTGTTTCTAACGTCACTTGAAATACCAGGTTCTTCGATACACTTGAATTGATCTTTCACTTTTCTATTCAAGCCATCAATATTCCTTTTCTGTTCTTCAATCTTAAGATTATACTCACTAACTGATTCTGAGTTCTCTCGTGTTGATAACTTGAGTTTCTCAATTTCTTCCATCAACTCAGACTCTTCCTGCTGCTGCATATAGAGTTTGGCATCGTGAACAACATTGTTAGATTTCTTTGCTTTAGATCTCCAAACATCTATCTCCTCAAGAGCAGCCTCTAACTCAGCTCGCATATCTATTCTTCCTTCAATTTCTTCTTCTATTTCATTATCACTCTGATGCTCATGTACTTCACTCATTCCAACATCATGATTGAGTGAATCAATCTTTTCCCTATCAGATTCATCAAGACCTTCCTTCAGTAAGTTAATTGATTCTTTTAGTTGAATCACACTTTTTTCCAAAAACACTTCCACACTGAGGGAAATTACCAGACTTCTGATTCTTCTTTGATGCTTTTCCTTTTCCCATGGCAGATTGTGATAAGAGAAAACTGAATCTTCAACCACACAGATCGACTACACCAAGTCGAAGCAAACAAATCTGATAAAAGAAACCTATCCCTCTGATACCAATTGTTAGGACCAATAGGGGCCTATATACCCTGAGAGGTGGGGTGAATTAGGGTATGGATATTATTTTTCAAAGTTCTTCATGCCCCGCTGGATCTTGACCTCTTTGTTTCAAGGGTCACTTTGTTTGCACTTGTGTGTATGTTATGATCACTTACATTCTCCTTTATCTGATGATGATACTTTAAATGAAATGCATGCAAATTAGCAGGCAGAGACAGTGATTTTTACTTGGTTTACCGCAAAGGGCTACGTCCAAGGAGCATACGCCGAGAAGTTGCCGGTCGTACCAATTCCACTAGACTTCACTAGATGTGGATTACAATGTTCGGGCTAGATCACTTCTATGCCCAGGCCTACTGCCTTTACAAAGTTTAGGGTCAGCTCACTACTTTCCCAAGGGTCACACCCTATTTCTCTCTCTCTGGATCACTGCCAGTGGAGAGGATCACCTACTTCCTCTTCCTAAGCTCACTGCTCCAGATGGGAATCCAATCACAGTTTATAGACCTGTAGGTCTCTTCATTTGCATGAAATAATGCATCTTCAACTGTTGATAAATGCTCTTTTGAAGTCCAACTTTCATCCACTGATGAATAGCACTTTGCCTCTGACCACTGGGCAACTACCTTTGGAAAGTACCTTCGTAAAACACCCTACTTCGCAAAGCTCCCAATTTTGAGAAGGTCAAACAAGCCTTCGCGAAGCTCCTGCCTTTTCGCGAAGCTCTATGGCGAAGCACTCTCGCGATGCACAGACCTTCACAATGCTTAGGCCATCGCCGAGCTCCTGCCTCTCCGCGAAGCAAACTGAGCCAACGCGGGGCACGCGCCTTTCGCGGAGCTAGAATAGCCGCCGCGAAGCTCCCCTTTCGCGAAGCACACTGCCTTCGCGAACCACCTCTGCGAACCAAGAGCAATGGATTTTCTCTGAAAATTCTCTCTACTTCTCTCGAGGGGTTCGACCTCTATTTATAGGGGATTCCACCGACCCTCGTCCCTTCCGCGCGAAGTCAGCGCCACGTCATCTCAAATCGCGAAGCTCCAAAGTTTCTACCGGAATTCTGTCCAAATCGCGAATCACCACAGCAATTTTCCATTTCGAAGCTTGACGTAGTCGCGAAGAATCACCGTCAACATACCTTCGCGACTTCTCCGCGAAGCTCCCTCGCGAAGCCCTTCTTCGTCGCGATGCGCTTCAGCCTCTGTTGTTCGCGAAGCTTGACGTAATCGCGAAGCATCACCACCTCCATTTTTCTAGCCTTCACAAAATCCAATCCATGCATCCCATCATCACGAAATTCATGCATTTTCCATATTAAGTTATGCTCTTCATGGAAATCCACTTTTTGCAATGCTCACCAAATACCAAATTTTGGACCCCAAAAATTTGGCAAACACTGGGAAACGGTGCCACCTTGTACTGCTCTTTTGTACCGCCTCCAGATCGTCCTTTCCTTTGTCATCGTTCTTTGTCAACAAGGATTTTCAACAAATTCTCGGGAACTCGACAATTATCCATGAATACCTGCTTTGTCAACAAACACAATCAACCCAAAAATACTTCAATGTTACCTTGAGGGATGTTTTCCCAACAATTTTATAGCCATGTAATATTATGGATGATAAATAATGTTTTATAACTTCAATTATGGATAACATCCTTCATCATACATGTGTTTATGATCATGAGTATAAGTGAACTGATCATTAAAACCAAGGAAATAAACAGACTTAGACAGTGAAATTGAACCTCGTAAGAAATACAAAAGGTTATGAATGAATTAAAAATGGTTTTAATAAATAAATAAATGTAAAATGGGTTTTTTAATTATTAATTAATGAACCTAATTTGACTATTCAGGTCATTAAGATCAGGCAAAGATCACCACCAGACTTATGGTAAGGGATCATCTCTTTCTCGCATTTATTCAAGAATATCCTCTATGTTATGACCTTTTACATGTAATTACTAATGATGGGGTATGATTTTTCACCCTACCACTATTTCCATAATTATTTATAAAAGATTATAAATCACTTTATCCCTCATTATGTCCTCCAATGTAAACTCGATACCATGCCAGTATTCCGTAAAGGATTCTACCCAAATCGCCTTCATTCCTTCATGTTGCTATATCTTTTTTTACCCAAAAGAATTTGTCTTTTCATTTTATTTAAAACTTATACATACTATTTATATGCTCCAAACTCTTGTTTAGAGATACATCCCTAAATATCTTTCAGGGATATACATTATTTTAAGTGATTCACTCCTCAATACTTCTAAATAAGCAAACCCACTTTAAGGTAATTTCCCATATTTTTACCCAATTTCAAGTGAACACTACCATTTTTTAAATACACCATTAATTTTATAAAATTGGTATTTTTATTATGAAAACATTCCTATTCAACTTATGGTTTTATATAAATGACTATTCCATTTTCTATTTTAAATTCTCTTTAGTATTTTCTATAAAAACCCCACTAAAATGTTTTAATGATAAGAATTTCCTAAATACTCTTCTTACATGTTTTAACTTTTGTTTGACATCACTTACCATTATATATGCCTATTTTAACTTATTAATGTCCATGTATGTTTTAATTCATTTATCTCTTGAACACCTTTGTGATACGCCCATTCATTATTCTTTATAACATGAATGTGATACCCATTTCTTTCAATGGGTTCCATTATGTTTATATATGATTGATTATGTAAGATTAGTTACGTGTAAAGAATATTCATGAACAAGTTAATATGGGTGCACCCATATAGATCTCCAATGTATTGGGTAATGTTGAGTCTAATGAGACGTTATGTGAAATGGTCTTGGCGGTTATCCTTGACTTGTGATACCATGTGCAATGGTCTTGGTGGTAAACCTTGAATTTTGATCCTCTATGTGAAACAAGCCTTGAATCATGATAATGTCATGATTTATGTTGCTTAAAAATTACTATGAATTCATATTTTCATGATCCCATGTTTATATGTTATGATTTCATATGTTCGATGCCTTTTTATACCATTATGTTATGACTTCTAACCAATGTGATAAAGATTTATTCCAATATCTATTCCCATATTGGGAATTTTAGATCATATATTTTTCCATGTTATCGCCAGGTTATCCTATGATGATGTATGAGTAAAATGGAAGTTAGGGTCTCTTTGTGAAGACTAAATAATGAAATGTTATATTTAGTTTCATATTTTAAGTTTTATGTACCTAGTTTTCAAAGACACTAGACTTTACGATCCTAGGATTTTATTATGATGTATAATTATACATAAAATCATGTATTATTAAGAATAAAAGGCTAGGGTATCTATACCACAAACATCATAATTTACTAATTCAAGTACATATGAGTACTTTTGCAAGGGATGGTTTCTAGAACTCACCCTGCTCTATTTTCCAGTCATACAGTGATCACACATGTCTCATTTGAAACTCTTAAAATATGGAAGAAAATTTATCTTGTCCAAACAACCAAGCCTCTTTTAACTAATGTGGATGACCATTTTATGCAATAAAATGTAATAAACACTATGATCAACAATATAGTAAGTATCACAAGAAATAAAAGATATAGTCTAGTAAAAATTGGACTACTTCATCCCTTGATCCACAATTAAGTATAAATTGGAATTATTCCTTTATATATTACGAAAATTATGGATAAAACCATCATCATCAAGAAAACTTATAGAACTAATATTTAGATGAACTTTAGGGTAATGTAAAACATTTTTCAAAATCATCTTACTTCCTATACTGATCTCCAAGAGAATAGTCCTTATACCTACAACCTCATCCTAACCATCATTAACTATCTTCAATGTGACAAAATTATCTAAGATATAACAGGTAAATTATCCTTTCCTTGATGTCACCTAAAAACATGCACTACTCTAAACAACCCAAAAAGAATCATCAGAAGCAATATTAATGGATTCATAAACAATAATAAGGTAACCCCCTATAGCAGTGGTGGAACGATCATATCCATTACCATTCTTCCTCGGCTAGTTTTCCTTCATTATATTTTCTCTTTTTAGGTGATATTAAAACTTCTTAACATGTTATTTCTTACCATAATGATGACATTAAAAATCTTTTTATTTTTACCTACATTTTCTTCTACCTTTTCTCTTACCTTGACTTCTCTCTCGAGTTATTTTTTGGACTTCTCCCCTACTCACCATGACAAAAATTTCTAAATAATATTTATCTATAGTTCATCTCCAAACCTATTCATTAAAAATATTAGACTTAATAAATATGAATGTCACATAACAATTTAGAGCAGAACTAGTAAGATTAACATGAAAATTATTCGAATAATATTGTAAAGTATTAAGAGAAAAAAGAACTAAAACCGTATATTAAAGAGTAACACCCATACTGGAAAATTTATCAAAACATCCTTGAGATTCTATAAAATAGTCATAAATATACATACATTTTTTGTAACCAAAATTCATTATTTGTTTTAGGAGAAAATATTTATTATTTTTTATCTTGGAAGCATAGGCAGTCGCATGATTCTTCCACAATGTTCTGGTGTGAGAGATGTTGAAAATATGATTCGTCACCTTGTATTATACCCACAAAAAATGAAACAACAAACCACCTCAGGATCCAACTCACATTATTCATCAAGTATTATTTCTAGATTCCAAGTTCGTAACACTAGAAGATGTATTCTCTTGAAAAAAGTCAGATAATTCAATTTTAATCGACACATATGGTTGTTGGTACCATTAAATAAAATCACCATGCTGTAATTAACTTCAATAATTTATCTAAACCAAAAACCAAATCATTTGATACCAAATGTATGGAAATAAAATAAGTGATAAATATGAAAACTACATCAAATGGAACATGTATTTGAAATAAATTTCATTCCCTTTAAACAAGAAAGAAAAAATTAAATTGGATGCACAATGACCAAATATATGTTCAAGAAAAATAATTGTTGTCACCAACAACATTTAACATGTAAATCACAATGGGGAAAAAAATAGGGGACCTAGTCCAGAAAGAAGAATCCAATAATAATGAATAGTATAGGGTAGAGACTACAAAAGATGAGAGGGATCTAAAAAAGAATACTCTGATAAAATAGTGGATCAAAGGTTGAAATTAGAAGTAGTCTAACAGTATACTAAAATGAAGAATGAAACCTGATAAATAAATCTATTTTTTTGACTTTTAATGGTGGATGTTCACTATCTGAATAAAATGTTTAGATGAAAAACAATAGGATCATATCAAAGGCCACCTTAGATAAAATCCGACCAGACCTAGAGAATTTTCTTGGTTTCATATTTGAAAATCACTAGCAAAATCCTAACTACACTGCACCCATAATTGAGAGATAATCCTTGCTTGAAACTCTAATATTCTACACCAAGAGAGATATAGTCGTGTGAAACATGGGATAAAAAATAAGTGTATGGCATCCAAAACACCATCCACTTATAAATTATGTAACCCTCATTTATTTAAATCTATTTTTTAATTAAGTGACATGTGAAGTCCCCACTACACGAGTACACCCAACAAAAGAGCAGATAAAGGTTGAGTTACAACAGCTCTTGGCATTAGCATGATTTCCTCAATACACAATAAAAAAGATTCCATAATTTTTTTCATTAGGGAAGGATATCAAGAGTTTGAGTGGCCATGTGGTGCTAAAACCTCTACAATTTTAATAACCCATGTTGTGTGTGGTAACCTATCATATCATCCTATTTTAATGGGAATAATAATATTAATAATAAAATTTTTATGTTTTCAAAATGAATGGGAATAATATTGGAATATATTTCATTTTGTAAATGGGTTGATAAAGTCACTACACATTTAATAATCCATGTTGTGTGTGGTGGCCTAACACATCATCTTATTCTAATGCCAATAATTATATTAATAATAAAATTTGTCCCATAGAACAATGTGTGGGAAGAATATTATGATGTTTTTTTAAAATTGAAGCCTCCGAATACCTCCAAATACCTAATAAAAAATCCATCATAGGAGGAGGTATACCTGAAAATCATACATGTTGTTTATCCCTCTATATGTGGAAACCATATTATTCATATTCATACTGTTTTTTTATTCTATCAATAATTTGTTTTATATTTTTTTTTTAATTTTGAAACACTTTTTACTCTTACCAAGAAAATCCTACATGTTAAGTACTCTTATACGAATAAATTTCACATAACATAATTTTACAATATTTGAGAAACTTACAAACACAACAAATATGGTTTTTAATTCTTACATTAAGTACTCCAATGAGAATTATTATTACGTGAAGAATCTTTATTATCTCTTACATGAATTATTATTTTACTCTTACATGAATGCACTTGTATGTGTATTTAAAATCACCCATACATAAAATTTACACACCCATGGAACTTAGG
This sequence comes from Viscum album, assembly GCA_963277665.1. NCBI lineage: Eukaryota > Viridiplantae > Streptophyta > Magnoliopsida > Santalales > Viscaceae > Viscum > Viscum album. The sequence goes on from OY728133.1 coordinate 1,063,236,054, forward strand.
TGGTCCTCACAACATATATCCTTGCACATACCATGTAGTTAGACTTTTACATGGCATGTTTTGAGGCCATACATGACCGAGTGGTTTACTTGGGGCGAAACATTGTATACCCCCAGGTCACTTTGTGTGACTCTCAATGGCTTGTAATGGGACCCTTGAGTAGTCCTCTCTATGTATAATTCTATAAGGTACATGATGATGGAATTAATCCAAAAGGTAGTGGTGTGTTCATTGATGATGCAATCATGATTGATCACAACATCATTACACATATCATGTTTTGATCTTATACTTATTGGTGAATTTCCACCCTCCCCGATAACTTCAGGAATCATTTAGGAACTCTTTCCTCTAACTACCCATGATATAGAATTATAAATTCCACCCTTTTCTATGATTTATATGAGGGAATGATATCCTATACCTATAGATTAGATAGGGTTTGAATTTTCTCTCACCTGCATAGGCTTGGAACTTATATCTTTGAATTTGGTATTTCTTATTATATAAGAAGCTCACACAGGTTTAGTTTCCCCATATAGAGTAGGTATTTCTTATTATGTATTATCATACTCTATTGTGGGTTGTTTGAGGTTATACATGAATTTATTTTCCAAGTTTCCATTACTCTGTATTAGTCTAGGGTGTATAAGGATATGTGTGTGTCTGTGTGTGTACATGTATATTGGGATAAGGATTCCCATCCATGTGATATGACTACTTTGTGCTACTAACTTTACCCTATCCTAATAGTGGTAGGCTTGTGGTGGAACTCTTAGCTTACAATCAGTTAGGAGGGACCTGGTTGGTCGGGTCATGTGAGATTTGATGTGGGAATTAATTCATGTAATTTTACCTTTTTATTTTCCATCATTTTAAGTAAATAATTTTAATATAAATTTTAAATAACAAATGTGAATTTATAATTGTTTTATGATTATAATTTCATCTATAAATTTATTGATGTGAATTATTTTTGTTAATTTCTATTGAGAAATTTTAATTGAATAAATTGTCAAATTTGAATGTAATTTTACCTATTTTGTCTCCATTATTTACAGGTAGACAGTGGGGATTTCTATTATAAATTCAGAGTGTAAAAACCATTTGGAATTTTAGTTGGAATTTGAACTAGAAATTTCTAGTTATAATTATAAAAGTAAAATTTCACCATGAATTTCAATTGGATCAAAGGTGAATTATGCATATAATTTCCCGATCTGTTTCAGTATTTATAAGTAGACAATGAGATTTTCTAATAAAAATCCCTATCATGAATTTAACTAATAATTTCTTATGGGAATTACATATATAATTTCCAATGGTAATTTATAGTTTTAATTTACAAATGGAATTACCAATTGGAATTTCTAGTGGTAATTTTTAGTGGGAATTTCTATTATAAATTCCCAACTTCTTTTTTAATTGAATTTAAAAGTAGATATCGATAATTTCCACTCAGATTTTTTATAAAGAATTTATAGTTTTAATTTCCATTGTGAATTCCCAATGGAGAATATCTACTAATAATTTCCAATTGAATCAAATATTAATTTTTATATGAATTTTCCAAGATTTTTTCCAATACTTTCATGTAGAAATTTGTAAATTCCATTGAAAATTATCGGTATGATTTCCACTTTGAATTTTTAGTTGAAATTTCGTTGATAATTTTTTGTGAGAATTACCATTGTATATTTTTGTTGGGAATTTACAATTGATTCAAATATGAATTATTCATTGAATTTTCCCTAGTTTCATTCCAATATTTATTTGTAGACAATAGAAATTTCTATTATAAATTTATAGTGTGGTATCCACTTTGAATTTTCTACAGGAATCAAAAGGAGAATTATTTTTGGAGAGGGAAGATCTTAGTGTAAATTCCTAGTCTAAATATAAATTTAGAATTTACAATTAAGAAAAACATAAATTAAGCATGAATGCTTCCCTATTTTTTCCATAATTTTAATGTTTATTAATGGAATTTCTATTTATAATTCTTAATTTGAATTTTATTAGAAATTTCTGACTAGAATTTCTAGTAAAAGTTCCCAAATTAATTTTAAATTTAATTTCAAAGTAGAAAAATGAAATTTAATTAATTATTTATAATTAGTTTTAAAACTATAGAGCTTTTCTTGGGATCATGGAATTCTTGAGGAGAATGTTATGTTAGTAAACAAAATACACCCATCCTTTAAAAGTGATAAGGTCTGTTTCCATTTTTGGTGTAAGGTGTTAATCATTTTTTAAATTTAATTATCTATTTTAGGATAGTGGATTTATTCATAAAACCATTCAATGCGATAAAATTTTTATAATAATAAATATGGTATTATTCTAATGAAAATAGATGGAGTTACTCTATTATTTGTTTGATGGAGTCTTCTAGATGTTTTTATTTCTCTACAAGAATTGAGTAAGGTGACATTGTTATATGAATGGGTTGGTTGACAAACCTTAATTTTTAAATTCATGTATGATTGTTTATAGTGTGTAATTATGTTTATAGTGAGTAAATATTATTACACCATTACTTGTAGAGTTTAAGTATGCCTAGACGTATCACTGAGCTACAATCAATTCTAGCAGAGGATCAAGAATCTATTTAATATTATGTGAGTGAAAAAGAATCATTCAAAAAATATCAAAGGACATAGGAATGAATTTTGAAAGGAGGAGACAGCTGGTTTTTATTTATAGAATTTTAATATAGTTAGAAAGGTAAAGAGACTGGAAGTCCAAATTCAAATGAAGAATATAAAAATTTCATTATTGAGACATAGATAGAAGTTGAAGAACTACAAGCGAGAAAAATTTTCTATTCTAACGAGGAAAGGGATATTAGGAAGGATGCACAAATTAAATAGATAGATAAATGAAAAACATTAACAGTTATTATTAGGGTAACCATGGTGGAGTTTAGGGAGAGGATGTAGTTGGAGAGAATGACAGAATAAGTAAACATGTAATCTAGCAAGAGGGAGATGATGTTGAAGAAAAAGTATAAAAAAAATATGAAAAGGGTCATAAGAAGATGAATGTAACCAATTCGTCAACCAAGAAAAAATTATTATTGATTAGAGGGTTGAATAGTAATTCTAAGAGACTAAAGCATAAATATCAACACACACACACACACACACATATATATATATTCAGAGATAACAACCAGGAATTGAGCTTCACTCCCAAAAAAATGAATCCAAGGATATTTTTTAACTCATTCAAGAAAAGAATTCCATAAATATTTCTAAAGTGGGTGAAGCAGCATTCCATAGTTATTCAAGAAAAAAATTTCATAAATATTCTTAAATTGGGTGAAGTAGTATTCTATAGTTACAATGAATGATATACGACTTCTTCAACTATTTATTGATATTAAAGGAGATAAGTATTCTTACTCCCATTACCCTATTATTATTTGGGGTTATATATTTTACTTTGTAATAAAAATATAAATGTATCATAAGAAAATAATATTGTATTCTGGGAATCAACCAAGAAATCATATCATATTATTTTTAGAAACATTATTTTTTTATGTAAGAGGTGCACATCTAGTGTGGTGCGTGTAAGACTATCTTTTTACTATTTACTGTAGTGATTATTTATGTTGTAAAAAATTATGTTTTTGAAAATATTTCATATGTAAAAACCTAAAATTATAAAATAATAAAAATTTATTTAATAGTGTATGTGATAAGGAACATTTAGTTTATCTTATGTTTAATGCAATAATGAGTTTCTTTGATAGCTTGCATTGCATGAAAGAAAAAAATGATGGAAGGTATCAAAGGATTAAAAAATTATTAAAATAAATATTTTACTCACATTTTTTGATACCTATTGATTATAAATAATAATAAGAATCATTTAAAAGAAAATGGAATGTTTTGGGAGAAACTGTATTTTCCTAAAAGATAGTTTCGACATTCTTAGTGCATATAATATAAAATTAATTTTTAACATTCATAGATAATTTATTTGAAAAAATAAACTTAATTTTTGAATTTAGAACACCAAAATTATCTTATTGAGCGTTTTTGGTAGTTTAATCTGAATTTTCATTTTTTGATGAATAATGAAAAATACTTGATTTTAATTCAAAAGCAATTTTTCATATAAATAATTTATAACATAAAATTATATATTTAATTTATTTTGAAGGTAAAATATTAAGTTATATATATATTAATCTAATTTATGACATTGGAATATTTTCATTTATAATTTTTATATTAAAACATTTTAAACTTGTGTACATTTTCACTTTACAAACTCACTTTCTTACCACGTCTGTAGGATAAATTTTAAATTTAATTATTAAATTATTGTGAGTTAAATTTAGAAAAATAGAATAAATATTTTTAATAAAAATAATATATATTAAACAATATTTTCAAATTAATTTTAATCATAATTATTTGTGAATGTAGTCAAAATTAATTATAGTGATTAAGGTAAAAATTAATTTACTTAGTGATTAAACTTATAATATAAGGTGTAATGATTGCCCAAAACTTTTCCAAAACCCAATTTATGGATATATTTTTTATATTATCCATTATATTATCAATAATGGTCCATTATAGGGTCCTGGTGATATTAATAATCATGGTTGTAATTCACTCCTTCAAAAAAATTACAAGTGTTCCACTCACCCCACTAATGAAAGGCCACCCCTCTCCTCTTCACTTCACACCTTAAAACAAATTATTAATGAAAAATAACTTCAAAAATAACTTACAAAATTCCCTCCCCTAATATTCTACATAATCAAAAAGGGAAAAGGTATTCTCTCTAATTGAACTAAAATCAGTCACTTTTGGCATGAGGGTAATCAAGTGGCAAATCACCTTGCTTCGATGGAGGTTCTCAGTCATGATCCGATTTTTTGCATGATATTTCAACTTTCAAACCCAAGGGGTTTGATTTTATTAGAGGGTATTCCCTCATCTTGAATCATTTCGGACCTCATTAGGTCACCTTGTCTCTATTTTTTGGCTTCATGTTTTCTCTTCTTAATAAAAAAGTACATTTGAGTGAGTAAGGAGGATACCCGAAGAAGAGGTAATGTTTGTCAACTATGTATTTATTTTAATTATTTCTCCAACTCATTAAATTTTTATTAATCCATTACGATATAATGACATAAGTTTATTATTTATAATTTAATATTTTTATAATTATTAAATTACCTAATAAAATCTCCACTTCCATAAAATGGGTTATGAAATCATCATTCGTGTGAACGACTTAATACCACCTCATGAACCTATTCCATTTATTTTTCCATTTCCACCTCTCATGGTGGGTTATAAAATTGGATATAAAGTAAATATAAGATATTTATAACATATTTATACCTTTTTAGTAACTATATCATTTTTATCATTTTTACCTTTTATTATTTAAGAGATATGATAACGTCGCTTGTGCGTATGGTGAACTACCACCTTACAAAGCGATGTGATTTGTCCTTCACTAACCCTTCACATGGATGGTGATAAATATATTTTTAATGATTATATATGAAATAAATGAAATAATTATGATATTAATTACATATATAACATTCTATAAAGATAATATATATAATTTTATGTCTTTCCTTTTCACTCACGTAATGATTATTACATTGTTCCTGTGCGTGTGGACTACCACCTTCACAAAGCACCGTGACACTATTTTCATCACCACAACACATGGATGGTATATATAAGTATAAAATATGGTATATATAATAATAATAATATTATTATTTAAAGGTAATATATTTCTTACCTAATTTTCATTATGATCATTGAAAAATTAAAACATTACTTATGTGTATATTTAGCCTACCATCTCTATGACCATAACATAATTAATTTTTCAGAACCATCATTCAAGATTGGGTTTAAATTTAAATTTACATAAAAATATGATAATAATGACATTATTAGTATTCTAGTGATTATTTAACAATATTTTATTTTCATGAACTAAAACTTTCATAATAAACCACGTATGAGAAAACTTGGAAATTAACATTCGAAATAATGAAAAGAATGAAATATTATTAATGAAAAGGTAATAATATGTTATGAAAAGATAATATATGATATTATAATTATTAATATAGTTATTTAATAATATAATAGTATATTTAAAAGCTCTATAAAGAAGGTTAAATCTAATAAAACCAAAAAATCATAAAAAAATATATATTTCGTCTCAATTTACAATCCATTGAGACTTATTTGTTATTATGTAGAAATTGAAATTTATATGGTTTATAAACATAAAATTTCACATGTATTATCATGATTAATTTAAAATTCATCTTATTTTACATTTTAATTTTAATTATTTCATCTAAGGGGATTTGAATTAAAATTTACCAAGTGGTAAATAATTTCCTAACTCAAAATCTGTTCATTGATTTAAACTTATACTTCATTGAATGTATCATTATAATATTACGTGTATAATGAATTTGGATTATATTATGTTTTATTTACACTTAATTTATATATATTTATAATAGATACCCATAGTCTATCCATTGACTATTTTTCACTTTAATGTTATGATCATTTTAAGAGTTTATTTCACAATCTCATTCTAGTTGAGATTGTTTATTCTAGAATTTAAAATAGAAGAAATTATATGATCATTACTCAATAAACCCTTTAATTATCTTATAATTTAGTTATTTGTGATCTTTTTTAACTGATATCACCATTTTTCTACTCTTTGGAACATTATATTCTGATAAAATTATTTAATAAAATCTTATTTCATTTCTCTCTTTGGATAGAAATTTGTTTTCTTACAAAACCATATTTTCTAAAAATATTTTAAAAAGTATTTTATTTAACCTTTTATGAATTTTATATTAAAATAAAATTTTATCCATTTTTATAAAATATAATTATTTAAAAGGAATCTTCTTGTTTCTATATGTACAAGACACTTTTCTAACCATTTTACCATGAAAAAAGAACGTTCTTTATAACATATATAGAATTAACTGATGACTTTAAGCTCATTTCATTGAAGCCTTCTTAAAAAAATTATGAGGATATTTTTAAATAAAATGTTTCTAAAAGCAACTTTCAAAAAAATAATTTCAAAATCTTTTTCAAACTGAAAAGGTTGTTTTCTTCAAGAATGTTGTTGAAGATATTTTTTGGGTATTTATATTAATAAATTAAAAAAAACCATTATTCTTACTCTAATTTGTATCTTTTCATACCATCCTAATTATTTCTATGGATCATTTATGATTATTTTTACCAATTATAGTATCTACATTCCCTTCTTTGTTTCATTTTTTATTCATTTACTTCCCCTCAGACTACTCACTTTTATATGATCATTGGTCATTACATTCCCCCTAAATATTCACATTATTTATCCTGGATATGATTATTTTCTAAATGATATACATATTTTACATATTGTGTTTAATTTGATAGTAATTTTATTAAACAGGTAAATATTTATAAATCTGTATACATTACTCAATATAGATATTTAATGTTAAGGCAAGTTTTTCATGAATTAAATCGATTATTAGATATAAATGGAATGCTTTAGACATACAACACATTAGTTAGAGACCAGTTAATTTAATCCCATTGATGCATTTGTATTCTGATGAGATGAAATCAGTTGGACAAACCCTATGCGTTTATTACCAGTATGTTTTAATCTATCTTGTGAAAGGTATTGATAGTAGTATTCTAATATGTCTGGTGAAAGGTCTTAATGATAATGGTATCATGTTCATGGGAAACATGACTTCCAATAATTAATCATTAACTTAATTCAGTATTCAATTATTACCATTCAAGATATTTTCACTATAACATAATCTCTAAATAAATTTCATTATCAGTTAATGATTAATGACATGTGTTATTAGATATCAACATTTCCATATTGATTGTGAATTATCTATGACTATAGTAAAGTTATTAATAAACATGTTATTTCAATTATTTACCTTTAAATATTGATTATTCCTTATCTAGTTATGATATTCATGTTATTTATAAAATGGAATGAAATTTTATTTATTTAATTTTACATATGTACTTTTATCCACTATATTTTCACATTAATATTATCCCTAGATGCAATCCCTTATTAATTTATTGATTATATGACATGTGTGTTCAGTTATTTACCTTGACATATTGATTATACTTATTGTTTAATTAAACATTCCACTGAACTTGATTCTTACTAATCATTCAATATCACCCTTATTTTATTTCCTTTCTCTAGGATTACATGAAGTTTATAATGACTGATATACAAGGATATGGTAGAGGGAATAAAGTTATTCTTGAATGAAAAAAAGTAATTTTATAATATTTGGATTCAAATGGATTGTATGTCTCATGTTTGTATAGATTTTACCAAGAGTACTAAAATGTTATTTTATTTGCGATGTGATTACTTATATCTTATGCCAAAGTAATAAAGTATGACACCAGCTTTGAGCTACTAGGGTCTGGTTTGGTACAGTTGGTATCAGAGAAAGTTGAGTATAAAACATGGGAACTAGTTTTCGGAAAACATATATTATGAACTTAACCCTATTATATAATTTGAGGATAAGTATTGAATAAAATATCAATGATTTGGTAAGGTAGATATTATTTGGTCTTTCCTACAAATACATGACTATCTGGATACTAAAAGTGGAAGTGGTTCTTTCTATCATGACCCGCCTTCATGTAAAGGAGAGAAGGGTCAGCAGATTTCCAGGCCCTTCATTCTTTAAGTTGAAGGAGAGATAATGACCCCCCGAAACCTGCCTTCAATAGGTCCCGGAGTGGCGACCAGCACCAAGGGTATAGAATCACACACTAAATGGAAGGAATTACCCTTTTTCTTTTAATAGGATCGAGAGATAAGATAGTGAATCCCACAACACCAAAACTGAAAGCAAAAGTAAAGCCAATAACCATTCCCAATGCATGTTACAAAAGTAAAATCCACAATGTATAAGGAGACTACAAAGTGAAATACCAAAAGAAAGAACAACAACAACTACAATGATCTGTCACAAGGTATGAGCTAGTACGGTCCAACACGATCCCTGAAGTCCTCCTGGAAACCTGAAAGCAGTTTTATATACATAGGGTGAGCATACAAGTATACTCAGTAGGGAAAAACCAAAGATTCTCATGCACAAGTGGGGAGGCATACTAAATCCTTGTGAGAAAATAGATAACCAAGAACCTATCAAAGAAAATAACCACCCAAGTCTCACCAAGGAACACTCCCCAAATAACACAAGTCAGGTAATGTACAGTAATAGCCCATCGATGTTTGGGTACCCCACGCCACTTTCCCACTAGTTATTGAAGACATACTACGCATCGAACCAATCCTTCCATTCTCGTCACAGTCCTACTTCCATACCCCACCCGCACACACCTGGGCCACAACCTCACCGCAGTCCCACTGCCTAACCCCGCCCATAGACACCTAGACCACAACCACCATGCATAACCACACCCGCAAACACCTGGGTCCGAACAACTACTACCACACCCGAAGACACCTAGGCCTCATCCCCAAGACACTTGGGAAACAACCTGCCCACAAACACCTGGGTCATAACAACTATTGCCACACCTGAAGACACTTGGGCCTCATCCCAAAGACACATGGGAAACAACCTGCCCGCAAACACCTTGGCCAACCACCACAACCACCCTGCCCAAATATTCTTGGGCTAATAATGGACTTCAGGCCATCACAACCTGCCCGAAGAGTCTTAGGCTATTCAAGAAATGGAGTAGAAAAAGAGATAATAACCAGCCACTCATAAGAGTGTTGGGAAAAACACCCTCCCCCATAAAATGGGGGTGTTTGGCACTAAGTGCTCAACTTGGATGGGGCACGAATAAGAAACACAAAAACTACAATTATATGTATAGGTAACAAGCACTCACCCAATCTAGATTTTTCTTCAGCCAGCCTAAAGAACACTATCCTTACTACTCATTCATAAGAGAAGAGAACAATATCCATGCCCAAGTCACAACTCACACCAAACCAAATCCCCATTTGTCCCATCCTTGTTTTCATGTTTAGTAATAACGTTTAAATAAGCTTCAACACCTACTTGGGAAACTAGTAAGAATAAGCACCAGCCAAGGAAAGAGTACACCCAACAACAATTTAATCATTCACAGCTAGTTCTCTTGTAAAAACACATCAAGCGAGACCCCTCCAAGTATTGTAACTAAAGAAGGTCAAAGTGAGATACAGTCCCAAGTTCCTAGAACTGTGAATAATAAGGTTACACAACAGAATAAAATCCCACCCCAATTCATGATACAAACAGAGGATCCCATCCTCATCCACATCACCCCCAGCAATCTAAGCCCCTATCCACCCGTGGAGGGAACAATAAAACCAATACTACCAACACAAGGAAGACTCAACATGTATTTTAAGATTTAAAAGATTTAACACACTCCATGATTTCAATTCCACTAGGCTTAAACCAGGGTTATCATAGAAAAGGAGTTGATCCTAGTGCTTCCAATTTGTTTAGCCAAATATATATAATTAACCAATTTCCTTTACACATAAAAAGGTTCACAACTAAAATACAAGCCATTTAAAAATCACAAGGGGTAAGGTTTTGTTAGTGTACATAGAAAGACCACCAACAACCATGATTTTAAGTAGGCGTAAGCCCACACAATTTAGAAATCATTAATCATGAAAGAGGATAAAAACAGAGCAACATCATCGATCACACCCCTCCCCTTCATTCTTTAGAGTCCGTTTATTATCTTCATCAATGTTTGGTTCTTCCAATTCTATAGAAGGAGTAGCATACCCACCCCGAAAGATACACAAAAAGGAGAGATGATGGTGAAACCCCTACTTGATTGATCAAAGATCGACATTTGAGTCCTTGAATGGAAACTGAAACAGGAGTAGCAGGAACTGCACAAAACACGATCAAGAAAACTTCATGGGGTGGGGTACGACTCGTCCGGAGGGAGGGTATGTCTAGCGCAATAGAGAAAATAGAAACGTAGGGAGAGGAGAATTTTCTAGGCTATAAGGGCTAAGATACAGCGTCCCCCGAATGGTTACGATATGGAGAGAAACTCGGAACCGCAGTAGAAATGGGATCGTTGGTTGACCACGCAGCTGGGCCACCCCACACGTAACTTAAAAGGTCCCTGCCCCTCGGGGTGGTTAAAACAGATGCACACCTCACCAATAATTTAATTAAAACCCATTAATGGCTTTAAGGGTCAAAACATGTCTTAAAATCCTATTCGCGCAAAAGGAGGATCCACTAGGAAAACCTGTGGTCACCAGTAGGCTAGGTCTACCGGTAGGCCAAGCCATCGGTATGCCGCGGATACCGATAGGCTGAGCTACCGGTAAGACGAGATACCGGTAGGCTAACCTACCAGTATGCTGATATACTGGTAGACCGAGCTACTGGTAGACTGAGCTACCGGTAGACCAAGCTACCGGAAGGCCGAGCTACCGGTATGCCGAGCTACTAGTAGTACGAGCTACCGGTAGACCGAGCTACCGGTAGGCCTGATACCGGTAGACCGAGCTACCGGTAGACCGAGCTACCGATAGGTCGAGCTACAGGTTGGCCTGCTACTGGTAGGCCAAGCTACCGATAGGCCAAGGCTGTCGTTAGGAGCCTCCAAGAAGCTTTGATAGCTTCCCATACTACCCCAAACACCTAAACATCACATTTTCACTAAGTAATGGACCCCAAAACCCCGAGCCATTACATCAGATACTTCTCAAACTATTCTCATCCCCGATAATATAATAAAAACCTAGAAAGTAGAAAAGTGGGGTCCAAACAACCAACCTCTAAAGATACTTCTCATGGGAAAACCCCAGAGTTGTTCAAAAGCTAGAACAGAACCCCTCCTACATTTAGGAACACTCACCCAACACCTGAGTCAGGGAGTAACTTCCTACACGTCAAGATATTATCCGCTTTGGGCGGCACTGACTCGCCCGCACGGGTTTAATCGCATCCACATTAATGTGTCCTCATTAGCAATCAGGTTTCCCATCATCACACATTCGCAGACACACACAGAGAGAATAGGGAATATATCATCTAATAGCTAAGCAGAACAAGCATTCCATATATTAAAACACAAGGTACAATATCTCAAGGATCAGAACAAAAAAAACAAGGAAGTCAAAACAACTCTGGGTACTTAACGCGTAACTGGGCCTCCCGATCCCTTGTTCTCTCTTCCAGGCCTCCATACCTCCACAACACACGAACCAAGGGGATGGTTCGTCCATGAATAACTTTCTCCTTACGATCCTCGATCTTGATTGGTCGTTCTATGAAGGTTTCATCGTCTTTGATATCTAGATCTCCCTAGTCGAGGATGTGTGAAACATCGTGAAGATATCGTCGGAGCTGGGACACAAGGAATACATCGTGTATCCTCAGTAGAGGCGGTGGTAGTGCTAGCTGATAAGACATATCACCGACCCGCCGCAACACTTCGAAGGGTCCGATGAACCTGGGAGAAAGCTTACTTCTCCTACCGAACCTCCACTATCCATGCTGAGGGGAGACCTTCAAGAATATGTGGTCCCCGACCTCGAACTCCAAGGGTATACCCCTATCATCGGCATATGACTTCTACCGGTCCTGAGCCGCCTTCATCTTTTCTCGTATAAGCTGCACCTTCTCTGCCATGCTCTGCACCACTTCCAGGCCAAGAACTCCTGCTTCCCCAACCTCAGTTTAGCACACAGGTGAGCGACACAACCTCCCATATAGGGCTTCAAATGGATCCATGCCAATGGTAGAGTGATGGATATTATTGTAGGAAAAATCTACCAGAGGAAAGTGTCGCACCCATGATCCCCCAAAGTCCAGAATACATGCGCGTATCATGTCCTCTAACATCTGGATGGTGTGCTCTGTTTGCCCATATGTCTGGGGGTGGAAAGCAGTTCTAAGACGTAGCTGGGTGCCAAAAGCTTGCTAAAAACCCCTCCAGAATCGTGAGGTAAAACGTGCATCCATTTCCGAGACTATGAAACTCGGAACTCCATGAAACCGCACTACCTCGTCCACATACTTCTATGCTAGGGCGTCCACTACACTCGACTCCTTAATCGCTAGAAAGTTAGCCGACTTTATCAAGAGGTCCACTACTACCCAGATGGCATCGCATCCCCCTTGCACCTTGGGTAGTGCCGTTAATAAATCCATCGAGATGTCATTCCACTTCCACTCGGGAACATCTAAAGGTTGCAACAACCCACCTGGAAGACAATGTTCAGCCTTTACCTAATGACACACTAAGCACTTGGCCATAAACTCCACCACTGATCATTTTACTCCGGGCCACCAAAGTTGTCTCCTCAAGCCCTGGTACATCTTGGAAACTCCTAGGTGTACTGCTAGGGGTGAGTTGTGGAACTCACTAAGAACCTGGCTGCGCATTGCCTCCGGAACAAACAACTTTCCTCGGAAAAGCATCCAGTTCTGACCATCCTCTGTCCACCCTTCCAGAGCATTGCCCTGGTCAACTTGGTCATGCATCACTTTGCACTATGGGTCTCCACACTGAGACTCCTCCACTTGTCGAAAAAGAGAAGACTGCATTGTAATCTGATACAGGCAACCTCCACCGCTATCCATCCTCGCATCCAGGTGCAAGTCAACCAACTCCTCCATCACCTTCCAAGCGTCTGCCGACTCTCGGACCACATCCTTCTATGACCTCATGCTCAAAGAAACGACCAATACATTCCCTTTTCCTAAATTGTATAAAATATCGAAGTCGTAATCCTAGAGGAACTCCATCCACCTTCGCTGCCGTAAGTTTAGGTCCCGCTGGGAGAAGACATACCCCAATCTTTTTTGATCTGTGAAGACCACCAAGCATTCTCTAATGTGGTAATGACGCCATAACTTTAGTGCAAAAACGACCACTACAAGTTCCAGATCATGGGTGGCATAATTACGCTCTTGAGGGAATAGCTGCCTAGAACCATAAGAGATCACCCCTTGTCGCAGCATCAACACACATCTGAGGCCTTGCCCTGAAGCATCACAAAACACCTCATACACCTTATCTTCTTTTGGTAGTCTCAGCACTGGGGAACTAACCAATTTATCCTTCAGATAGCTGAAGGATGCCTCACATAGCTCACTCCACATGAAAACCTGGTCCTTCTTGGTCAAGGCTGTCAAAGGTGCCGCAACTCGAGAGAAGTTGGGTACGAACCTTCGGTAGTAGCCTGACAGGCTGAGGAAACTACGAACCTCTGCCACATTCTTGGGTGTTGCCCAAGAAAAAACCGCCTCAACCTTTGATGGGTCCACTGATACCCCCATGTTCGGACACACCGTGCCCAAGGAAGTGCACTTCTCACGTCCAGAACTTGCATTTTGACAACTTCCCATAGAGCTGGTGCTGTCGGAGGACCTCTAAAACCATCCTCAGATGCTCCGCGTGGTCCTCCTACGATCTTGAATAGATCAGGATGTCATCGATGAACACAACTACGAACCGATCCAAGTACTCTCAAAATATGGAGTTCATAAGCCCCCTGAACACAGCTGGTGCATTCGTAACACCGAATGGCATGACTACAAACTCGAAGTGCCCATATCTACATCTGAAGGCCATCTTTGAGATGTCTCCCTCCTTCACCCTCAACTGGTGATATCCAGATCATAGGTCGATCTTTGAGAACCATCCTGCCCCTTTCAGCTGGTCAAAGAGATCATCTATCCTCGAAAGAGGGTAGCGATTCTTGATCGTTACCTGATTCAGGCTCTTGTAGTCTATGCACAACCTGAGACCACCATCTTCCTTCTTTGAAAACAAGACTAGAGCACCCCGTGGTTACACACTCAGTCGAACAAAACCCTTCTTCATCAGATCATCGATCTGAATCCCCAACTCCTGTAGCTCCGAAGGCGCCATCCGGTAGGGAGCCATTGAAATCGGATGAGCACCAGGCTGCAAGTCTATCCCAAACTCCATATCATGTCAAGGGGGTAAAGTTGCCACCTCCTCAGGGAAGACGTCCAAAAACTCACTGATGAACCTTGATACTTCCACCATCTAAGCATCCACTTACTCTACTGACAGCTTGGCTAACAAGGAGAGGAGGGGTTCCTCTCGCCTGCTGCACTTCTGGCCACCCCGCTTGCTGGTGAAAGTAACACATCGGCCACCCAAGTCTGAGAACACAACCCTTCCTCGGAAGCAGTCGATGATGGAACACATAGAGAACAGCTAGTCGATGCCTAGGATGACATTATATGGCTGTATCTGTATTAATAGTAGATCCCTGACCAACTTATGTGGCCCTATCATCAGTCTGTATCCTCTACAAACACATAACAAGTCGGTCTGACCTCCTACTGGTGTGCTCAGCACCAGGGGCACTAGAAGTCTCTCAGAATCTAGACCCAGAGCACGTGCCAGACCGGGTAAAAAAAAGGAGTGCGAAGCTCTGGTATCGAACAAGGTGTAAGCAAGGGTACTAAAAAACTGATTGTACCTAGAACGACCTCCGGTCCTGTTGGAACTGCTACCTCCGTGGCATGCAACTGCCCATGCCCAGCTCGTCTTCCTCTTGGCTGTTGGCCGCCTCCACGACCACGCCCTGGTAGAGGTCCCTGAGGAGCGCCCTGAGGACTTCGTTCCCCTGCAACGCCTGCCCTCGGAGGAGCGGGAGCGTGCTGCCCCTACTCCTGATGCTGGAAGGGCTTATCTGGAAGCTGCTACTAGGGTGGGTGCTGGGCCTGTCAGCCACCACTGTACTAAACTCAGTCCGGGAATTGATTTTGGAGATGTCCATGGATCCCACAAACAATGAACCTCGGTCCTGGGCCCGAAGGGAAAGGGCGAGGACTGGGGGACCAGAACTGGAACTAATACAACCTGCTCCCTGCTGGTCAGAACCTAGAGGGTCTCGATGCTGGAGGTCTGGTGCTGATGGCCTTTCCCTTTGACGGGCCTAGATGAATCCCCTCTCGTGACACACCGCTCAGCATGTGCATCCTCTCCACCACTTTGGCCTTCTTCTGGACCTCCAAGTATGTCGGCAAGGTGAAGGGGGTAACAACGTATTAGAGGGAGGGTCGGAGCGCCTCCTCTAAATGTCTCTCCTGAGACTCCTCATCTGTAAAGAGGTCTGGAGAAAAGCGGAGGAGGTCCTTGAACTTGATTCCCAGCTCCCTTATTGACATAATCCCCTGCTGGAGGGAGAGAATCTCTTGACTCTTCTCCACCTTCATCATAGAAGAGAGGAATTCCGCCCAGAACTCCTTCTCAAAATCAGCCCATGCCACCACAGCCTCTCGCCTCTCCCCCAAGTAGAGAGCCCACCACTGACACGCTGCTCCCCGCATCTGGATCACAGCTAGAGGAACCCAATACTCATTCGGAGCCTGAATCAAGTTGAAAGCTATCACCAACTCTCTAGCCAGCCCTCCGTCTTCATGTCAGAGGTGCTGCCCTCGTACTTCTCGAGGGTCTGTCGCTGGAAGGCTCGAAGCATCTTCTGCCACTGGTCGTCCTCCTACTCTCGATCATCCCTATGTTGATCGTACAAGTCAACCTCCTGGGCCTCGATCGCCCATAAAACTCATGCTCATCTCCCGGGTGCCATATCTGCAAGGTAAACAACGAATGCCTAAGCACAAGTAGTGCAGAATATTGTTCTTAAAACTCCTTAAAGTTATTATTTATTTCAAATTCCCAAAACTTCCTAGAAACATGAGAACACAAGTCATTTATGATGCATATAACTTTCCTAGGGTCTCTACCCTGCAATCAGTGTGGCCTCACTTGGTCGTTCGGTCGGTCCAGAGTCCTTGCATCAGATCACGAGGGGCCCTAAAATCTCGTGTCCTATCCGGTCTTCCCTGGCCTAATTTACGTACTGAGGTCACCCAACACCGTTGCCCTACCATCCCATGCAATCCTCAATGTGCCTAACTCCATAATCCATCCTATCTCTCAACCTCCCTCTGATACCATTCTGTCACGACCCGCCTTCACCAAAAGGAGGGAAGGGTCAGCAGATTGCCAGGCCCTTCCTTCTTTAAGTTGAAGGAGAGATAATGACTCCTGAAACCTGCCTTCAATAGGTCCCGGAGTGGTGACCAACACCAAGGGTATAGAATCACACACTAAATAGAAGGCATTACCCTTTTTCTTTTAATAGGATCAGGAGATAAGATAGTGAATCCCACAATACCAAAACTGAAAGTAAAAGTAAAGCCAAGAACCATTCCCAATGCATGTTACAAAAGTAAAATCCACAATATATAAGGAGACTACAAAGAGAAATACCAAACGAAATAACAACAGCAACTGCAATGATCTGTCACAAGGTCTGAGCTAGTACGGTCCAGCACAATCCCCAAAGTCCTCCTGGAAAACTGAAAGCAGTTTTATATATGTAGGGTGATCATACAATTATACTCAATAGGGAAAAACCAAAGACTCTCGTGCACAAGTGGGGAGGCATACTAAATCCCTGTGAGAAAAGAGATAACCAAGCACCTAGCAAGGAAACTAACCACCCAAGTCTCACCAAGGCACACTCCCCAAATAACGCATGTCACGTAATGTATAGTAATAACACATCAATGTTTGGGTACCCCGCGCCACTTTCCCACTGGTTATTGAAGACATATTATGCATCGAACCAATACCGCCATTCTCATCGCAGTCCCACTGCCATACCCCACCTGCACACACCTGGGCCACAACCTCACCGCAGTCCCACTGCCAAACCCCACCCTTAGACACCTGGGCCACAACCACCACGTGTAACCACACCTGCAAACACCTGGGTCTGAACAACTAATGCCACACCCGAAGACACCTGGGCCTCATTCCGAAGACACTTGGGAAACAACCTTCCCGCAAACACCTGGGTCCGAATAACTACTGCCACACCCGATGACACCTGGGCCTCATTCTGAAGACACTTAGGAAACAACCTTCCTGCAAACACCTAGGCCAACCACCAAAACCACCCTGCCCGAAGATTCTTGGGCTAATAATGGACTTTAGGCCATCACAGCCGGCTCGAAGAGTCTTGGGATATTCGGGAAATGGAGCATAAAAGGATCTAATAACCAGCCACTCATAGGAGTGTTGGAAAAAACACCCTCCCCCATAAAACGGGGGTGTTCAGCACTAAGTGCTCAACTTGGGTGGGGCACGAATAAGAAAAACAAAAACTAAAAGTATATGTATAGGTAACAAGCACACACCCAATCTATGTTTTTTTTTCAGCTAGCCTAAAGAACACTATCCTTACTACTCATTCATAAGAGAAGAGAACAACACCCATGCCCAAGTCACAAATCACACCAAACCAAATCCCCATTTGTCTCATCCTAGTTTTCATGTTCAGTAATAACGTTTAAATAAGTTTCTGCACCTACTTGGGAAACTAGTAAGCATAAGAACCAGCCAAGAAAAGAGTACACCGAACATTAATTTAAGCATTCACACCTGGTTCTATTGTAAAAACACATCAAGCGAGACCCCTCCAAGTATTGGAACTAAAGCAGGTCAAAGTGAGATACAGTTCAAAGTTCCCAGAACTATGAATAAGAAGGTTTCACAACAGAAGAGGATCCCACCACAATTTGTGATACAAACAGAGGATCCCATCCTCATTTATATCACCCCCAGCAATCTAAGCCCCTATCCAACCATGGAGGGAACAACCAAACCACTACTACCAACACAAGGCAGAATCAACAGGTATTTTTAGATTTAAAATATTTAACACACTCCATGATTTCAATTCCACTGGGATTAAACTGGGGTTTTCATAGAAAAGGAGTTGATTCTGGTGCTTCCAATTTGTTTAGCCGAATATACGTAATTAACCAATTTACTTTACACACCAAAAGGTTCACAACTAAAATACAATCCATTTAAACATCACAAGGGGTAAGTGTTTATTAGTGCACAAAGAAAGACCACCAACGACCATGATTTTCAGTAGGCGTAAGCCCGCACAATTCAGAAATCATTAATCATGAAAGAGGATAAAAACAGAGCAGCATCATCAATCACATTCCTCCCCTTCATTCTTTAGAGTCTGTTTATTATCGTCATTAAAGTTTGGTTCATCCAATTCTACATAAGCAGTAGCGTACCCAACCCGAAAGATACACAAAAAGGAGAGACAAAGTTGAAACCCCAACTTGATTGATCAAATATTGACGTTTAAGTCCTCGCTTGGAAACTGGAACAGGAGTAGCAGGAAATGCACGAAACGTGATCAAGAAAACTTTGTGGGGTGGGGTACGACTCGTCCAGAGGGAGGGTATGTCAAGTGTGATAGAGAAAATAGAAATTTTGGCAGAGGAGAATCCTTTAGCCTATAAGGGCGGATATACAGCATCCCCTGGAGGGTTACGATATGGAGAAAAACTCATAACTGCAGTAGAAATGGGATCGTGGGTTAACCACGAGGCTGGGCCACCCCACACGTAACTTAAAAGGTCCCTGCCCTTTGGGGCGGTTAAAATAGATGCACACCTCCCCAATCATTTAATTAAAACCCATTAATGGATTTAAGGGTCAAAACGTGGCTTAAAAGCTAATTCGCGCAAATAGAGGCGCCCCTGGGAAAACCCGTGGTCACCAGTAGGCTAGGTCTACCTGTAGGCCGAGCCATCGATAAGCCATGGCTACCGGTAGGCCGAGCTACTAATAAGTCAAGCTACCGGTAGGTTGACCTACCAGTACGCCAATCTAGCGGTAGAATGAGCTACCGGTAGTCCGAGCTACCGGTAGGCCGAGATACCGGTACGCCGAGCTGCTGGTAGACTGAGCTACTGGTAGACTGAGCTACCAGTAGGCCTGCTATTGGTAAACCAAGATACTGGTAGACCGAGCTACTGGTAGGCCGAGCTACCGTTAGTCCTGATACTGGTAGGCCGAGCTACCGGTAGGACAAGGATACCGTTAGAAGCTTCCGAGAATCTTTGATAGCTTCCCAGACTACCCCGAACACCTAAAAATCACATTTTCACCACGTAATGGAACCAAAAACCCTAAGCCAATAAACTTTAATAGAGGTTCCTTAGGGTAATAACTCAAGAAAAGACACATCATTCTTGACTTGAGTATTACCTAGTACATGAAAATGGGCCTTACAGTCCACTTGGTTTGACACCCATGGGGAAATCATTAAGAAAAGTCACATTTTCTTTACGAACCAATATGAAGGATTTGAATAGATAATGAAAAATAATGACCTTGGTTAAATCCTAAACCAATTAAGGAACTTTTTGAAAATAAAATGGATAAATTATTTATGTATTGGGATTCACGAATTAAATTTTTTAAGTATTTTACCAATAAAATTTTAGTTATAAGAATTATTAAATATAAAGGATTATGTTAAATTTTAGAAGCTCATGTATATTACTTAATATAAGAGATATGGATACAATCATGGTTTATATGTTTAATATTGATCATAAAATCAAAATTTTAAACACCCCTTTTAAAAACATTGTGTGGGAGGAATGTAAAAAGATAAAAAATATTTTTGGAAGAAATTTATAGTAATACATCCCATTGGTTTAGTACATGTTTTAGTAAAAAAGTGATTTGAGGAATAATTACTTTACATTTTATAGACATATATTGAAAGGTGTTGATAGCCTTTAGGGTTAAAATGATCATTAATGGAATTGTAATAGTAGTGAAACGATTATTAGACCTTATTAAAATAAATTATATTTAAAACCTTAGTAAAACATTTATTTAATGATTAATTTTTTTTCAAGGATTCCCATAATATTTTTGAAAACTTTATTTTAATTTTATTAATATAGTTTATAAAAATTAAGACCAACATACATGGTGACAGCCCATTGAATTATGCAAGGAAGTGGAGATTAAACCCATGACCAAAGGATAATAAGGGTTTCATACATACCACTGTCCTACATGAGATCCTAGTTAATATTTTATTGTTTTTAGTTAAAAAATTTGATTAATAAATATTAATGATGAACCAATAGTATTATTTCTTAGTTTTATATATTAATGTATGAACCATATTTTTTGGAAAATATTTAGATACATAAGAAAAGAATTATCACTCCTTTATGGATATTACGATCCATTAAAAGTGAATTGTAGTGCTTCAGGAATAAAAAATTATTATTTTTTATATATTAATTTATTGGAGTAAAGGGATAAATTGGAAATTTATAAAATCACAACCAAAGGATTAAATTATGTTTATGGAATAGAAAAAAAGTCAATTAATTATATTTCCTTATATTTTGAGATCCTAAAATAATTCTTCAACTTTAGATAAAGGAAAATGAAATAAAATTATATTCTATTACCTTAATTTATGATTATATAAATGTCATTTTAACACATACTAGAATTATGTATTTGAGTTCCCAAACGTTTCATTGATCATTCAACTTCTTGTGATTAATGACCTTTATCACTCTCTATAAATATTAATGCTTTTCCTCCATGTTCATATCTTCACTTTCCACCAATGTTATCCTACTTAGAAACATATATATGTGTTACAAAACATTAAATTATTACACAACTTTACCTCTTATTAATGAGATATTTTATTAAATCTTTTATGATGTGGGTTTTTCTATAATGGTATTTCCAAATGTCAAAACCTCAATTACCGAGATTGATTTTAAATTATGAGGATGTAATTTATTTAAGGTGGGGAGAATGTAACACCAAAAAATTATAAGATAATAAAATTTTATTAAATAATTAATTTGACACATTTTTTTTTCTTTCACTACACACAATAATGAGTTTCTTTTCTAGCTTTCCTTATAGGTAAGACCATGTTTTACCGAACAACAATATACTATTAATATTATTATTTAATTTGATAGTTATCATGTAGAGTTTGGAATGGAGGGTATGAATATGATTAAATAAATTATAAAATTCTATAGATTAAAAAATTTATTGGTTACCTATTGATTATAAATATTTATAAGAACCATTTAAAAAAATAATTTTTTTAGGAGAAACAATATTTTCCTAAAATACAGCTTAGTTGTTCTTAGCGCACATAAATTAAAATTAAATTTTTACAAATTTAAAAAATTTATTTTAATAAATAAAATTAATTTCTGAAATAGAAATACCAAAATTATATTAGGGTCAATTATTGGGATTTTTTTGAGAAGTTCCATTTTTAATGAATAGTGAAAAATACTGGATTTTAATTGAAAACTATCCTTTCTTCTAAATAATTTATAATTATAAATTAAATAGTGAATTGTTTTTAAAGTTACAATAGTTCAATTATAAATCTATTAATCTAATTTAGGCCATTGGAATTATTTTCATATTAAATTTTGATATGAAATCTTTGTAATATTTTGAACATTTTCACTTTAAAAACCTACTTTCTCACCACGCCCGCAAGATTAATTTTAAATTAAATTATTCCACTAATGTAGGTTAAATTTTAAAAAACTTATTCGATATTTTTTATAAAATAATTTATTTTATCTAATAATTTCAACTTTATTTTTGAACATAATGATGATTGAAAATAGTTCAAATTAATTATAGTTATTAAGTTAAAAATGAGTTTACTTAGTGGTAAAACATAAAATATAAGGTGTAATAATGAACCAAAAACTTATCAAAAAATTATTTAATGGACTTATTTAGACATTATATATTATATTATATGTAATTAACCATTATTGGGGCCTTATTACATGAAATAAAACATTGGTGAAATTCAATATTTCAAAAATATTACAAGTGTGTCACTCCTCCCAATTATAAATAGAAACCACCTATACTCTCCACTTCACACATTAAAAACACTTTGGGTATGAAAATAACTACCCATATAACTTAATAACATCCATAATCTCATTCTATAATCTTTTTTTTCATAAATCATCCCATTGAAGGCTTTAGTGAAAAATTAAGGAAGATACCAGAAGAAGAGGTAATGTTCATCAACGAGAGTCTCTATTTTACTTGTTTCTATAACTCCTTAAATTTTTATTAAAACATTATTATTTAATTAAATATGTAGGTTATATATATCGGTATGTTTTATAATAATTTAATTACAAAAAACCATCCCCACTTCCATTAAACTGGTTACGAAATCATCATTTGTGTGTACAGAAGACTAATGCTTTGCAAACCGATGTCAATAATTTTTCCATTTGAATATCTAAAAGATGGGTATGATGATGTATCAAATGTAAATATATAAAATTTATAACAAATATATACTTATTTAGTCACTATATCATGTGTATATTTTTTACCTTCCATTGCATAATGACACAATAATGATGCTCGTGTGTATGGCGGACTACCACCTTACGAAGCAATGTGTTTCATATTTTATTAATGATTCACACGAAGGTGATAAAGATAATGATAATGATTATATGTGATCTAAATGACATAATTATGATATTAATGACATATTTATTATTCTATGATCACAATATATATCATTTTACTTCTTTCTTTTTCTATCACGTAAAGATGATAACATCGTTCATGTACATGTGGACTAACACCTTCATGAAGTGATGTGACACTATTTTCATCACCACACCACATGTATTAAATATATAAGTATAAAATATGGTATATAAGATATTATTATCACTATTTAAAATAAATATACCACTTAACTCATTTATATAATGATAATTGAAAGTGGAAATGTTACTCATGCCTATATACATCCTATCGTCTCTATGATCGTAACTTCATTTTTCATAACCATCATTCATGTTTAAGATTAAAATTAAAATTTATGATAAAAATATGATTATTTATTCATTATTATTATTCTGTATATGATATAACTATATAATATGTTCAATAACCATGACATTCACAACAAATCATGCATTAGAAACTAATGTCATTAACACAAAAAAAAAGAAAATAATGAAATACTATTAAAAATGGGTAATAATATGTCATGAAAGGATAATATATGAAATAATAAATATTAATATGGTTTTGGTATAATATATAACAAATTTAACAACACTATAAAGGAGTTTAAATCACTTTCATCCAAAAATTAGCATAAGGTAATGGATTTCATCTCAATTTACATTCCATTGAGACTTATTTGTTATTGTGCACCAATACACTTTTATGTGGCTTATATTATTCAAAGTTTTGATGTATTACCATTATTAATTAATAATTCATGGTATTTAATGTTTTATTTTGAATTATTTTATCTAAGGGGATTTTAATTTAAAGATATTAAGTGGTAAATAATTTCTTAACTCAAATTCCGTTTATTCTGTTAAACATATACTTTATTGATTATATCATTTTAATATTATATTAATAATGTATTTGGATTATATTATGTTTTATTTCCTCTTTTTATTTGTATTTAAAGTTTATAAACATAATCAATTATTTTTTTTAATTCTTTCATCAATGTTATTATCATTTTTAGTGTTTATTTCCCAATCTCATTGTAATCGAGATTGTTTATTCTTGAATTTACACTAAAGGAAATTAAATGATAATTATTTACTAAAAAAATTAATTTTATTCTCCAATAGTTATTAATGATACATTTCATGTGATAATAAAATTTTCCCACTCTTTCGTACTTCAAATTATTGATAATTGTTTTATAAAATCAGACTTTATTTCTCTCTTTGCTCAGAAATCTGTTTTCTTAAAAAACCATGTTTTCTAAAATTGATTTCAATTTTTTTTGTTTAACCTTTTCAAAAATAATTTATTAAAAGATATTTTAGCCCATTTTTACTTTTTTTTATATTTTTTTAATTGTATTCTTCTTGTCACATTTTGAATAAGGGAATTTTAACCCTTTTAACTATACAAAAGGAATGTTATTTACATAATGTATGGAATTACCCATCCACATGACCACAATTTATCTGAAGCTTCCTTTTCATATTTAAGAGTAATTCTTTATATAATTTTTATAAAATTGGTTTTTAATGAATAGGATTTTAATAATTTTTTTCAAAATTAAAAGGATATTTTCCTATGTAATATTTTTATTGATATTTTAAAAGTATTTCTAATAATCAATGAAAACAAACCTATATTATTACTCAAATGGGTTTATATTAATACCATCCTTTTTATTACTCTAGATTTTTTATGATTATTTTGATCAAGGATGGTATCGACATTCACTTTCTTGTTTCATTTCTTTGGTTACTAACTTTCCCTTGGATTTTTCACTTTCACATGATAATTGGTAATTATATTCCCCATAAATATCCACATTATTTATAATGGATTTGATTATTTCCTAAACCGTATTTCATTTTACATAAGGTGTATAATTTGATAGTTATTTAATAAACTAGGGAAATATTGATAAATCTTTATCATTTACTCAGTATGGATATTTTGTGATAAGGAATATTTTTTCCTAAATTAAATCTATTTTTCAATATATGAGGAATTATTTGGAAAAAATACATGGTCTGAGGACCAATTGATATAATTCCCTCGGTAAATCAATAGTCATATGAGTTGAAATCATTTGGAAAACCACATATGAATTTATAACCAGTATGTTATAAACTATCTTATAAAATGTCTTGATAGTATTATACTAAACTGTCTTATAAAAGTTAATGAAAGAAAAGGTATCTTTTTTTTGGGAAACATGACATCTAATAATTAAGAATTTCCATAATTTAGTATCCAATTATTACTATCCATGAGATTTTCACTTTGAAATTATCACTGAATGAATTTAATTATCAGTTATTGATTAACTGACATGTGTTGTTATTTACCTTGCCACAATGATTATACCTTATCTATTCAGGTAGTAAAGTTAATAAATGGAATTATTTTTCAGTTATTTACCATTCTATATTTATTATTCCATTTCTTATTATGATATTAACATTATTGATTAAATGAAATGTGGTTTTAGATATTTAGCTTACTATATTGATTATTATTCTTATGATTTTCACATTGATATTATCTTTGTATACCATCCCTTATCAGTTTATGGATTACATGTCATGTGTATTCAATTATTTACCTTTCTATATTGATTATGACTATTTATTCATGGAATATTCCAACGTACATAACCCTTACTGAGCATTTTATCTCACCATTAATTTGTTTCCTATCACTAGGATTCCATTAACTTTACTATGATTGATATACAAGTATATTCAAGAGGGAATAACATTATTCTTGAAATAAAAAAATATTCTGATTTGTATATTCAAATGTAATGTAATACTTGTGTATGTATCTAGTTTACCCAGACTACTAAACAATTTAGTCCTTTGGGATATGATTCCTTATATCTTATTCCAATGTAATGAACTATGACATCAGATCCAGGCTACTCAGGTCAGGGTCAACGCATTATAGATGTATAGATAGTTATAATTGAGTATTAATGTAAAATATATTATGTGGAAGGAATTATTTAAATGAAAATTTTCAATTTATTATAAAGAATTTTAAAGTAAGAGTGAATTTTAATTATATGTTAACAAGTCATCATTATTTTTGTTTGTTTTAATTACAACATTTTAGGTTTTTTTCATGATGAGAAAATGAATTTATTTGATTTTATTTTTATACTAGGGTACCCTTCATGCATAAAATAGAAAAATTATGGAATTTTTTTTAATTAGGTAGAGGAGAATTCTATGAGAACCCCATGGTTATTATTTTTCCTGGTAAACTCTTAGAATATCCATTGTATTTTGTTAATCATGGATATAAAAAATATAGTGTTTAATTATTTTTCATACTTTTATTTTTTTAAGGATCATGAGAAGTTTGTACCTATCTAAACGATGTCATAATTGTGGTATAAACCCATATAGTACTAAAAAATAATTTAAACACATCAAAATATCTAGTGTCCAATAATATACTTTATCTATAAAAGTAAAATTTGAGAAACTTAGTGACTCATTATTTAATTAATTTTGTTGAATAATGGAAATGAGACTTGATAATTAGAAAAATTATATAGTAGAGAGACACTATTCTGGATTATAGTGTCATCAGTTTTTATGTCATTGGGTGTTTGGAAAAGGGAGTTGTGGATGCAAAAATTCTGAATGAAATAGAAGTTATAAAAGGGTGATTGTTAATGCAACATTACTTTCTAGATGATCTTATATGGATGTTTTCAAAGATGGATTTAGTGAGCAAGATATTTATGGTTTTTATAAGTAGCGATGTAGAAATTTAAATTGTGTTTAAAAACTGATATTATATTGGTTAAAAAACTAAAATGGTGTTTTGTAACAATTTTAAATAGTGATTTATGGAAGGATGATGTGGAGGTTAATATGGTGAGAAAAATATTTATAGTTACTTCCAGAAGTGATGAAAAAAATTGAATGGTGTTTAGAAACTAAAATTGTGTTGGGTAAGAAAATGAAATAGATTTTAGGAATAAACTTAAATGATTAATTATAGAATTCTTCCACAAATATGTTAGTTCCCAAACTCTCCCTTCCTATATTATTTATTGTGCATGTTTTAAAAATTAGATGTTGGTGTAACTCAAAGAAATAACATAAATACAAAATATAGTATATATATATATACACATGGACATGTTTTTAAAAAATTAGTTTTCATCATCATTTTGAATTTCTGAATACATTAGCAGCTAAAGGAATCAATTACCTGAATTTTAATGTTTCCACTATGGATTTGAAATATATTCAATGTTGGAATTTCTTTTAAGAATTATCCCTAGTTATTTTCTAGTTTTTATTGGATGTTTTCATTTAATTTCTAGTGTGAATTTCTATTTGTTTTCCTATATGAATTTCAACTGTAAATTTCTTATGGGAATTCCAAGCGGAAATTTCCACTATGAATTTCTAATTTATTTAAAGTGAGAATCTCTTTAGAGAATTTTATATAGTTTTTTAGGAAGAAATTTAATTAGATAGGTGAAATTTCAATTGGAAATTCCAAATTTTTTCCCAGCATTTATTTTATTAATTTCTAGTAAACCAAAAATATAAATATTAAAAAATAATTACTCACATATTACAATTAACTAAATATCTAAATTAAAGAAAATGAGAAAAATATTGATATATTTGCAGGATTATTCTATAAAAAAAGTCTTCTTTAGTATTTGGACATTGTGAAGACATCCAAATATAAAGCAAAACATATTTAAATTTTGAAATGCATTCACTGGGATATTAGTTCCCAATGTTTCCCTTCCACGTTTATTTGTAGTGATTTTTTAAAAAAAAATACAATTTTGAGTAATTGGTACCAACAAATTACACTCCAATGTGACATAATTTCTTCTTCTTCATTACTTCAAGATGATTAATTTTATAAAAACAACATCTATTTATGAATAAAATCATTGTATATTTTTTTGTGAATCCCATTATTGAGTTATTTCTTGATGAATTTTCTATTTGTTTTAATTAAAAGGTCTCCATGTTGGCTCCTAATTTCAATAATAATACTCATTGAAAGCTAAATACAAAATAGTAGTTTTATTACATATTTTGAAATAACTCTCCACTATGAGGTTTATATACCGACCAGTTTCACAAAATAGATTACCCTTATTGTCATTCGTGTAAAATATTGGTAAAATTTTTGTTTTCTTATTATCAAGTCCTCTTCCAAATTATTAATTTATATATATATATATACCATTTAAATCTGATTGTAATTTTTTTATATATTAAGGATATATAAATTTAGAAATAATTGTACACCCATCTTGTAACACCTAATATTCAATTATAATTAGTAAACTTTTTTCCTAAAGAAATAACAATATAGTTTACAGATCTTTATAAAAGAATGTGATTAGAAACTATATGAATTTTTTTTATAAATTTAATTTGATGAAATTAATGTTATTTTTGAATTCATCTTGTAAAAATTATCTTTGTATGAATTTATTATATTTTACAAAAATAGTTGATTTTTAGGTGAATAATGAAAAATATCAATTTTATAGAACTATCACTTTAATGACTTTATAATGATATAAAAATATATTTACGGTCTGTTAAACTATTTTTTATAACAAAATATATATTAATAAATTGTACAATTTATATAAAAATATAATGGTGAACATAGAAATATATGCTTAATATTTTTGGAAATGTAATTAATGTTTTTGTTTAAATAAAAACTATTTTTTGTTTTCTTTAAAAAAAAAGAATTTATAAGGTTAATTTTAGTTTTCATTTGGTTTTAAAAAATAATAATTCTACATTTATTTAATATAATTCAATTAACTCCATTGTAACCAACATTATATTTTTTTTCTATAAAATCATTTTTATACTTAAAGTTGTATTTTTTATTGAAAACTGTTTTTCATCACATTTTTTAAGTTAGTTATTAAATTATTTTCTTCCACTTATAGAAATTAAATTTGGTAAAATGGATTATATATTTAGTATTATAATTTACAAAATTTTTAATGAGTCCACTTTCATTTTTGGTTATTATGAATAGTAACTTTATTTACAAGTTATTTAGCACAGTAAGAGTTAAAACAAGTTAAAAGGGTTAAAACTAAAATTATAAGAGTTAAAATGAACTTATAAAATGTAAAAATTATATTTCAGGGTCATATTTTTAAAATATAAAATCTTATATTCTTATATGAGTCATTTTTTTCTATTTTTCTTTAGTAATACATTTATATATTTTAAATTTTTTGAAAATTCCAAGTGTTCCCTCTCCCTCGCATGTTAAGAGAAACCACCTACCCTATCTTCTCCAAACTTCAAGAGCCTATTAGCCCAACCATGAAATAACCATGTAATTTATAAACATTCGTTATCATGTTCTACTTTTCCTTTTTTAATAAAAAAATTATCCTTATAATGATTAAGGTGTAATCCAAAATAGGTTGTTTAAAGAGGAGGTATAACTCTCAACCGAATGTTTTAATTATATTTCTTCATAAACCTCCTTAAATTATATGCTAACCATGATGATATGAGAATATTAGTATATCCCATGTAATGTTATATTATTATGTTAATTTCAGAACCTTTATTTATCTTCTTCTCTATCAAATGGGAAATGAAAGTGTCATTCATGCTTACATATAGACTACAGTCTCGCAAAGCTGAAGTTTTTAATTTTTTTATTGTTTATTATGATTGATAATTATGATGGATTAAAAATGGAATAATATAATATATATTATATTTATGAAATAAATATTATTCTAAAAATATAATATATTATTTACCTTCTTTCGCTTCCACCAGTTAAAAAATGACAACGTTGCTTGTGCGAATGTGTGGACTATCACATCCATGAAGCGTTGTGATTAATTTTTCATGGACACATTTCATGTATGATTATAAATATGTATATATTTAACATATAATGAATTTACACAATTTTTTGATATGTAGATATTATGAAACAATGATAAGGATATGAGGATCAAAACTTCCAAACCAAAACATGCATGAAAATCAAAACAATTGACACCCAGAAATGAGGGAAATATTTTTCTTCCACATACATATTTATATTAAAATGATTTCAAGAATATTTGTATTATTATTAAATGATTTATTTATGTCATTTTTAAACATGTTTTAGTTTCTGCAAAGTGTTTTAATGGAATATTTTTTCCACTTTATGAATGAATCACTTTTTTACTATAGATGTGAGAAAAATAATTATTTTTTTGCTTACCAAATGAACATTTTTTTTGTGTTTTTATGATTATTCTTCAGTTTGGATAATTATTTTCACATTTCCATATTAATTTAAATATAAAAGTATTTAACTAATATTCTATATATATATATATATATTATTTTAATATAATTGATTTCAAAATTAAAATGGGTTTTTCCTCAAAAAATCATTTTAGGATTTAACATATCATCTTTTAATTATATAACAATCATTACATTGTACAAAATAATGTATGTTTTAAAATTTAGTTTCAAAGAAAAAAGGTACATAATACATGAAGATTTAATACATTCTTCTATTATACTTGAAATTATTCATTTAAGGTTCATCATAAGTAAAATTACTACATCTCATAACCTAGGGACATACATCAATGGAAAGGTTGAGATTAAGGCCTAGTAAGGGAAAACAAGGGAACCAATTTACATGTGACCTTGAATAAATTCAATAAGAATATGAAGAAAATAATTATGGAATTAAAGATAGAACATGATGAATACCATAATAATTAATACATGAATAATAAATTGAAAATGTGGATAAAATATTTTTTTAATGCATTAATAATCATATCACTAAGGTTTTTCACCGAGGTATCATAAAAAACTACCAATGTTATTCACCAAGGTATAGTAAAATGTGTCATCTATAGAGATTAAATTACTTACCCAATGCATTGGAGTGATATCAAGGAACAACCTTCAAATGTATTATTTAATGTGAGCCACATATATCATAATAAAATATTTCATAAATAACCTGCGGAAAATAAAAGAAACAGGTTTTATATAAAAAGAAGGGCATTTTAAAAAGATGTTCGTAAAGGAAAGATCATTATGTCATTATTAACCTACCATAAAGGAGGGTGGATTTCATGTATGTTAGTACAAGAATAAAAATATATAATTTTAAAATCTAGGTTAAAACCCTTGGAAAATAAATAGGTTTGGGTATTCATAAAATAAAATAAACAAATTTTTGTAGAAAAAGATAGAAATTTTGAGAAGAAACTTCCGCAGCATAACATATATGAAACATGGTTTTAGAAAACATTAAAAAGAAATGAGAAAATGGTATCCTATTCAAAAAATAATCTTAATGCATAAAATGTATAGAATAAAATGGATACAGGAATATATTATGGAAATTTTATGGACATACCACATAAAAAGGAAACTTGAAAGGAAAAGAGAAGTTGATATTTACCTTACCTTGAAGAGTAACTCCTAAAATCGATGATTGGGACAATAGGGGCTTGAAGAAACATTTGAAAGAGTCCTTGGTGGGTAAAGATAACATGTATTCATGTAATATTAATTGGTAATGAATGAAAATGGAGAAATGGGTGGGAGTTTATAGAGAAAGAGGATGATTTGGTTATTAATTTCCTTGGACACCTAGGTAGTGGTAAATTCAAAACCATGGGATTTACTATGGTATTTTCCCATGTAATTGCACAATAAGGACACCTATTATGATATTTTAATCCACAATAGTAGTCCTTAATTTTATATTACATATTAAATCATTGTTATTTCATTAGACATACTGAAAACTGAAAATTGCATTTTTAATATTTACCAGAAAACCACATAGTTTAGAAAATTTTCATAAATTCAACCTAAACTAATTTATATGTGATGATTTCAAAAATTATGATTATTTTATCATAATAATTATATATGTATGAGAAATTTAACATTAAAATAAAAACATTATTTATTTATTAAAAACAATAACAGATAGAAAATTTATAGTAAGATGAATAGTAAACTTTTTGACACTTGAAAAAAATAAAATTATTTTATCATTTAAATTTATTTAAGAGTGTTTTCATAATACTATTTCATTAAAAAAATATTATTATAATATTTTAGTTTATTATAATAATTATACCTTTTCTGAAAAGTGAAATTTCTGTTTGAAAAATCAATTTATGAAATTCGTTATATTTTTAAGAAAATATAAACACAAAACCAAAATGATGAAAAATAAATTTTATTTATACAAAGGGATTATATGTTATATAACTAAGACCTTGACACATAATCACTTATAAAACCTATATAATACATAAGGTCATGGTGTGTAATGGAGACAGATTCATGGGGTGGCTCTACTAATATCACCTGGGTGGTAATTTCTACTAACCTGTACTTATCATATAGGTGATTTAATTCTATCTTAACATATTAAATCTCAACTTGGGCTTGGTAAAGAGAAAATACTGATGATGATACCTCTTTTATAGGCTACAACAAAAAGTCTTCATATGAAAAGACTCTATTGGTTGAGTTCATAATTTCTCCTTTCTACATTAATTAACAATTATTATTTCTATTTATAACCGTAATTATAACATTAAAATTATTATTAAGAGTATTATTTGAAATAGTGGTATTTACCAGTGGTCATAATTGACCAATGGTTATATATTGGTCGAAAACCAATGGCCACATTTCAAATTATACTCACTTCATTATTAAGGAGATATTTTTATGTAGAGTAAAATATAATATGATGAACGTTCTCAGGAGACATTCATTATTCAAAAAGTTTGGGTTGTTACAATCTTCCCCCTTAAAAAAATTTTATCCCCAAAAGTTTATCTTATTGATCAATACCATTAATTATAAAGGAAAGAATAATATTAAAATTTTATAATGTTATTCTTATAGGATGATATAATTCAATATTAATAAATTTTTTCATTTAATTTATACCATTTATAATGGGTTGTACAAGATTATGGTTAACCAAAGAATATCCCTTGGGAGTGTCAAACATAGAGTACAATAAGGACCTTTGTTATGTATGAGGTTACATTTATTTAGGCCCAAAACACCTTTTCAGAGTTTTTACCCCAAGCAACATCCATGTAAGAGACACATCCACTTTTTTATATCCAGACATGGATTTATTTTCTTAGAAACCACTTACTTAATATTTCACAAAAATACCAAGATGTTTTTCCTATAATTAAAAGTTTCTATAGGAATATTACTAATGTTTTTGAAATCCTAATTTCCTAAAATAACTAATCTATCATTTTATACAGAATATATCATCCTTTTTTTATTTTATAACTTTTATTACGTTATACAAAATAGAGGATCTTTTAAAGTTCAGTTTTTTGGAAAAAAGTCACATAGTACAAGAAAACAAAAAAATTATTCTGTTACACATAAAATTATTCATAAAATGTTCATCCTAAGTAAATTTATGACATTTATTATCCCGGTGAAATACATAAAAGGAAAGGGTAAGCATAAGGCCCATTAAGAGAAACAAGGGAAGCAATTTACACGCGATCTTGAGGATATTCAATAAGTACATAAAGAATATCATTATGGAATGAAAAAGAAAACATCAAGAATATCATAATAATAATAACATGAATAATAACTTGTAAATTTGGATATTTTTTTTCTTTAATCATTCATAAGCACACGACTATGTTTTTTTACTGAAGTGTCATAAAAATTACTAAGGTTATTCAACAAGGTATCGTAAAACATTTCATTTCTTGTGATTAAATTTTTTACCGAATGAATTGGAGTGATATCAAGAAGAACCATTAATATATATTAATTAATTTGATCAACATATATTACAATAAAACATTTTATAAATAACCTATGGATAATAAAATATATAGGTTCTATATAGAAATCACAATGTTTTAAAAAGTAGTGCTTAATGATATGATCTTCATGTATTTATTTACCCTCTAAAAAGAATTTTAGGTTTCATGTATATTAATAAAAAAATAAAAAAATATAATTTTTACATCTATAATAATTACCTTTGAAAAGAAATATGTTTGGGTATTCACAAAATAAAATAAGATAATTTTTTAGAAAAACAGAGAAATCATGAGAAGAAAATTTAGCATCATAACAGGTATGAAACCTGGTTTTAGAAAACATTAAAAAGAGAGAAGAAAAGGGTTTCAAATTAATAAAATAATATTAATATAAAAATGGGATTTAATAAATTGGGAATAATAATATTTTATATAAATTTGGAGGACATACAACATAAAATGAAAACTTTAAAGGAAATGAGAAGTTGAGATTTCCATTACCATGAAGAGTAACTCCAAAAAATAAAATATTGGGACCTTAGGGGTTTGAGGACACCTTAAAAGGAATCATTGGGAGAAAAATGTTTCATATATTATTTGAGGATAAATTGGTAATGAAATATAATAATGAAATTGGTCGGTATTTATAGAAAAATTGTAGGATATGTTTATTAATTTTCTTGGACACCTATGTAGTGGTAAATTCAAAACCATGGGCTTTCCCATGGATTTTTAACATATTATTTGACTCTTGGGACCCCAATTATGATATCTTAATCCAAAAGAGTATAATATAATTTTATATTACATATTACATCATTATGATTTTATTAAACATTCTGAAAACTCAAAATTGTTTTTTAACTATTCCCCAAAAATAAAATTCTTTTAGAAAAATCTCATAAATTTACTGTAACCTAATTTTGACATTATTATTTAAAAAATGAAGTTTATTTTATCATAATAATTATATAATTATTATAAATTTATCTTTTAAATATAAAAATCCTTATTCATTAAAAATAATAGTGGATAGAAAATGCACAACAGAATTTATCACTTGAAAAAAATAAAATTATTTTCTCATTTAAATTTAAATAAGAGTGTTTTAATAATAATATTTAACTAAACAAAATATTATTAATAATATATTATTTTATTATAATAATTATATATTTTTTGAAAAGTACAATTTTTTTTCCAAAAAATCAATTTATCAAATTCATCATATTTTAAAGAAAAACTAAACTAAAAACAGAAATGTTGGAACACAAATTTTATTTATAAAAAGGGATTATACATTAAGTAAATAAATCCTTGAGCAATAAACCCTTAAAAACCTACATACGACCTAAGAGTATGGTGTGAGATGGTGACAGATTCATGGAGCATCTTGGCTAACATCACCCGAGTTAAAATTTCTACTAACTTAAACTTCCCATATCGACAATTTTATTCAAGGTTAACATGTTGATGCTCAGATAGGGCTTGGTCAAGAGTAAATATCAATGATGCTTCCTCCTTCACATGTTCTTTCAAAAGGGTTTTGTATGACATAACACTACAAGTTGAGGCCTTCATTTCTTATTTTTTCATTAATTACCCATTATCACTTCTATTTATTACACTAATTATAAGTTTAAAATAATTATTAAGAGAATTGTTTTCAATATTTATATTGACCAACAGACATAATTGACTAATGGTTATATAATGGTCAAAGACTAGTTGTAAAATTTTAAATTATAAACACTTCATTATAAAATATATATAGTTATGTGGAATACAAAATAAAATAACACACACTTTCTAGAAAAATTTATTATTCAAAAGTTTGGGTTGTTATAGATGATATATTTAAAGTATTTTCATTTATATAATACTA
Organism: Viscum album; assembly: GCA_963277665.1. NCBI lineage: Eukaryota > Viridiplantae > Streptophyta > Magnoliopsida > Santalales > Viscaceae > Viscum > Viscum album. The sequence continues at coordinate 1,063,272,310 of OY728133.1, forward strand.
TTTTGATAAATAATACTCTTCAATAGGGTTATAATCTATTGATATAATCCGCCATATTAATCTAAATGGATTATAATTAAATTTTTTTATTTATAGACTAGAGAAAATATTAAAATTTTGTTTGTTAGTTTACAAATATGAATGTTTATATTGATAATGTATTGAATTGTTATTCATTTATTCCATAAGATTAATGAATTAGACAAAGTATGTGATGGGTGGGGTCTGTTATATCCCCTCGGTGCATCGATAGGTATAATGAGACAATCTAGTTTGGGTATTTTGCATACTTCTTATCAATTCACTTCTGATGTCTTCGCACAAGGCCTTGATGGTGAGATTATGATCTTAGAAACTATGCATTATATCATTATAAAACTTTTTTTGTTATCTGTGTGATTAATTATGATTCTATATCATCCATGGATTTAGTCCCAAATATATGATATTAGTTATATTACATATTTTATTATTATTTAACACTGACAGATTATTCATGCTTTATTTCTTCCATGATTGCTTATGTTGTATGCATTTCTTTAATGAGTATTTGAGATCACATGTTTTGTATTCTCATTTCCTTAAGATTCCATAAATGGGTCACTAGTATAAAAACAATATTTCACTTTAGGGTTTTGACATTATTTTTTTAATAACAAATGCCGATTTTTTAACATTAGTTATTTAGATAAATGAAATTAAATACATTATATTATTGGGATTTAACATTATTTTTCTACTAAATGATATTAAAATAGTTTTTTTAACATAAAAAATAGAGTAACTGACATTAAAAATTATGTTTTAACATCAGTTAAAAGATATCCAAGGTTACAAACACCATTTATGAGATTTTTTACATTGATTATTTAAATAACAGATATGAAAACTATTTTTTTTCATTTGTTATAATGATTTTGGAAAGTTTTCATTACTCCCCTTCACCTTTTTAAAATCTCTAATGTAATTTTTGATTTCATAAGAAATTGTTTCAAGAACCCTATTTAATTTTGCATGCTCTTTCATTCATTACATTTATTCTTCTCATCTATCAATCCATATCATCCCTCCACCATTTCTTATTTCAATGATTTATTTATGGTATTTATATTTAATATATCATTAATTAATATTTCTATTATTTTCCTTAATAATGTTTTGATAGTATTCTTTTTTAAGATAAATAATTATTCTTTTGATAAAGTTAAAAATAAAAATATTCCACCTAAGATTCATCTTCCATAATTTAAAATTTGTCACCATTCATATATTTGGTTTCCTCATGAGTTCTTTGCAAAAAATAAAATTAAATTCTATAAAATAATATATTTAATTGAAGAAAATTGAAATGAGCATGGACTTGAAGTTGAATTTCCAAGTTTATTTTTCTTGGTTTCATTTGGTTTTATCAATTTTCTTACTTATGTATCTTGTATTTTCATTTAAGTGAGTCTTGTATTTTCATTGAAGTAAGTAATTAGTATTGAATGTAATTATTGCAAAAATTATTTTCTAATATCATTTATTAGATAACCAATATAAATGTAGTCTACCAGATCAGTTATTTTAAATATCCAACGTGATAAATGTTTTTTAATATTGGTTATTTAGTAACCGACTTGAAAATCCCTTTACATCCTAAAACTTTTGACTGATTTCTACATCATTGTTTTAAAAACTGATATGAAATAAAATTTTCATATTATTTAATAATAATTTATGTGAAACAAATATTTATAATTCCATTTATAACAATGTCACTATGTTACCATCATTAAAAATAAAAAAATTATGAAGAGAACCCTTTTTAAAACTAGTGGGTATATGAATGATTTTAGGGACTTACTGAAAGCAATTATAAGTTCCTCACTATATTTTTAAGTTATATTTTGTTTTTATATGTAATGTTAGAATAGTGTATGTATATAATCTCACAATACTTCTAAACTATTATGTTCTTTTGGATGTGATCCCATGTATTTCAAGATAATGTGTTAAAATAACCACTGTATTTGGGTTATAGAAGTAAGTGATGTTACAATTTGTATCCAATGAAGTTTAATATAAACCATGGGAACTATATTTAGGAAAATATAGATTAGATAACATAACCATATAATACACTCTAAGGATAAGTATTTGTATATGATAATATCATAAATAATTTATATAATTGTGATTGTGTGATTTTCCTAGAAAATACATCCGTGAATGGATATTGAAAAATATATAGGGTTGTGGAATAGATGCACATATGGATAGAAAATATTTAAGTAGAGGATTGGGTATTAAGTTAATCATTACAGATTTATGATTAGTGGGTATTAGACTACACACCGGCATAATCACTCTTAGGGGATATGATTTAGTTTATTTACATGCTCTATACAAACCATTATTAAATTTTTGAAAATATTTTTATGATTTAGAGATATTCCGAAAGATTATAATATTATTATTTTGATATTAAAAATTAATAAATATTTAATTTATGTTAATATTTATTCTAAATTTATAATCATATACTACGATTTAAAATTTGTATTACTATAAACAAATTTAGTGTATTCTATAGTTAATAAATAACATCTAGTGGAAGGAATGAGAACATTATCAGCACATATAATCTATGTATGGATTTACCTCATGGATAAGAAAATAATGCAAGATTTAGATCTAGATATGAATAAATTATAACTTTATTAAGGAAACTAACTCATGTTATAACAAATAATCATTGATGTGTGGATAAGTCTCTTAAAACTAAACATGGTACAGTAGTGTTGGATAGATTCATGGGAAAAATTCTATGTTATTAAATGGGATTATTAATAAATTAGTAGTCGATAAATAAACCAAGTCCTTAGAGAAAATATTTACCAGTTTGGGAAAGAGAAATATAGACAAATTTAACATGGTATTTTATCATCTACGGGAGATTATTATCAATACTGGTCATTAATCCAGAACACTAAGGAACCATAGTAAATAAATATAATGATTTGGAATAATTTCAAGGATATATTATTTTAAAAACACTTTCCATGTGATAAATGGGATAATATAGAGAGGTAATTCTACAATATAATGCAAATAGAAGGATTAAATATTGTTGAATGTGAATATAACTTTATAAGATCAGAAACTTATGTTACAAATTATGTACATAATCCAAGGAGTAATATTGATTATTTCATTAATGGGTTAAAGCCTATCCTTCAAAGAGCATTATTCTCTCATAAATTCATATTATATGATGATATTGTATATAGTTTTATAAATAAAGATACAAAATTCTTAAAATAATATATTTTATATGGAAAACAAGAAAAGAAGTAGGTAACTTAGCATTTTGAAAAATGAAAAATATCCAAAGGGGTGAAGGGATAGGTAAAATTTCTAGCATGAAATCATTATGGAAAGAAACACCATAGAACATACTTTCTAGTAATGGGAGTTTTCTTCACGTGTAGAGAGAAAGTCCATCAAGATCATGATTTCAATAGAAAGAAATAATATTCCAATGTTTAATATTTCAACTATAAGGATATGGCTCACCATTTGAATGAATTCCCCAATAATCAAGGGAATTTTCCTTAGAAAATTCCAAGTGAGAAAGGACAATATTACGAGATCACTGTAGATGAGGATGAATATCATAATGATTTATAGGAAGATATGTTGATTATAGCCCCAAATTTAGCTAATGCTTTATTTGATTATAGATCTTCACACTGTTTTATATATTCTATGTTTTACATTAAAATTAGATATTTACCTATCACCTTAAGAAGATAATTTTAAATCAATAATCTCAGATGAAATATTATTGAAATAATGATATTCCATTCAGTTACTATTATAAGATATAAACATAACCTATTAGTAAAGTTTATCATTACAAATATGGTAAAATTTGATATTTTCCTGTAATGGATTGGATTTAAAATTAAAAGGTAAAAATTTATTACCAAGAGAATGATATTTCAATTATTTATGGGTATATGGAATCCCTCATCTTTATAGAGGAAATTAAAAGATTTGAATAATGTTTGAATCCACCTATTATATCTCTACATAATGAAATTATTGGAGGATAATATAATTCATGACCTATGAATGAAAAATGTATCCTTAGAGTGTTGGATGTACAAATTTTATAGTAATGAATTGATGTTTTTCTTGAGTAACTACATGGATACACACTTGAGAGTGATGTTGAGTTTATATTGATGTCATCCCTGATAAAAAATGTATATCTAAGACTCACACTAGAATTATTATAGTGGAACTAGTGGAATTGAAGAAATATTAGCATGAGTGGTGTGATAGGGGAATTATATTCTCCATTGTTTCACGATGGGTAGCCCCTTTTATTTTTTATAAGAATAAATATGGGTTTATGAGTTTGTGCATCAATTAAATGGAAATGAATTCCATTACTACAAATAAAAAGTACCCGATTTCACATATTGATTAGTTATTTTATCAAATTCAAGGAACTAAATATTTTCCAATGATTTAACTACATTATGAATATCATCAATTGTGATTAATGAAGGGGGATATTACAAATAAAACATTTTATAAGAGGTAAGAACATTGTGAACTTAATACCCTTTAGATTGACTAATATGACCTTTGTTTTTATAATCTGATGAGCATATTATTCAAGTATTGTCATGATAATTTCATTGTGATTTTTTTGATAAAATTTCAATATACTCTAAAATTTAAGATGAACATAAGAGTCATTTAAAAATAATTATTAAAACTCTTATAAAAAATAAGTTATATAGGAAATTTATAAAATGGGAATTTTGGATTTATGAAGATTCTTTTCATGACCATATAGTCTATAGGGATGGAATATTAGTTGATACTTCAAATAAAAAACTAGTAATGCAATGTAAAACTCTAATTAATATAACTAATTTTTCTAGTTTACTTTAATTTAAATGTTACTATCAATTATTTTTTCAAAATAATTCTTGATTAGATAACCTATTAACCATGTTGGAATGTAATTGAATCATGTTTATATTGTAAGAAGGATTTAAATAATGTTTTCATAATTTAATGAGGAGATTAGTGAGTGCACCTATATTGAATTTTCCATCAAGAAGGTATGGATTTTTGATATATAGTGTCACATTAAAGGAAGTTCTTGGATATGTTCTTATACAGAATGATAGATTTTTTGACTATAAATAAATGTAGTTAAATATTCATGAATAAAATTATCTTACCCATGAAATTGATTTTGAGGCCATAATATTTTTATTTATGAGATGAAGGCATTAAATTTATAGTGAAAAATGTTTAATATATATAGATCACAAAATTTTTAAATACATCTTCTCAAAGAAAGAGTTCTCCATGAGGAAAAAGTGATGGTTCAAACTACTAATGATTATGATTTCTCAATAAAAAAACACACTGTGAAGATAAATATGGGGTTAGATGAATTTATTAGGAAACATCCTTAAATTTTTTCAAAATTGAGGATTAAAAAAGATCATATGTTCATTGATTTAGTAAATTTTTTGGGAATCATTAAGGAAGGGGAAACATCACATCTTTTATAAATAACAAAAAATAATCATTATTAGGGAAAATAAAAATTCTATAGTTGGATTATAATTATTTTCAAATTGAAATCCATGTATTGAATGAGGGGAATCTTTTAGACTTCAACTATGATGATTTCATATTGAAATTTATAAAAATTATATATATTTCATCCATACCCAGGTTGAAAATTTAATTATTAGATGAATCTCATAACTCAAATTACTTTATACAACCTAGTAACACACAAATGTATTAAGATTTGAAGGAACGATTTTTGAGGTATAATATGAAATTGGAAATTATAGACTATATATCAAGATGCTTGGTTTGTCTATAGTTAAAGGTTGCGAGACAACATCCTAAGCACATGAGCCTCAGCCTAGTTGGTGAGGACTCTTTAAGTGCATCCAGGAGACTCGTGATCAAATCCAAGCAGAAGCTAATTTCTAGGGGTACTATAGCAGTAATGTAACAGGTAATGTAGTAGAAAATCTGCATAACTATAGTAGGTATTTTAGTGGAATTGAAGCAGGCACTATTTGACACTGTAGCAGCTGGGAAGATTCCCCCGTTTGGGCCATCAGGCCACCAATTTGGTCCCTGAGTCCTTTAAGGAATTTGGGCCACCCAGACCTTTGAGTCAGTAAGGCCTTGAGGCCACCTCAAGGCCTTTGAGACACCTTAAGTACAGATGAGAACCAGACAACCTACAAAGGAACAAACTTCAGAAGGAGGAGGAGCAAGGATCTTTCACCATAGAAGAAGCCAAATGGATTGAAAGAATGAGAGGGTATGGAACCTTCCATCAGGACAAGCCTATGCATGCATATGAAATCCTAGCCAAACAACCATGTGAAGGTGGAGAGCTAATATCACAATGAAGATGCTGGGGAGGAGCAGTTCTAAGTAGTTAGTCTGGGTTGTATGTAATTTTTGAAGCCTATGGGCAATGGATTTCTCTAAGGTATGTGTTCCATGTAATACTTACACCTACGAGCCTTGTAAGGGTTCCACCTCACCCCCTGAAAGGTGGATTATCAAAATAAATAAATATGAAGGCCTTCGGGCCAATGGAGGAGGAGAAAACATCCTAAAATAATCCTAAAACCACTACGTTTTTCTTTTGTAGAAATGGGAAGATATTACTAGGTATTATTCAAAATATCCCTTTATTTCAAAATACTCCTAGAAAGAATGATATAATATGGGTTATTTGTGATTGCCTTTACAAGTCTACACATTTATTCACTATATTAGGAGGTTGACAGGATAATGGAATGGTTGATATGCACTGATATGAATAATGAAAAGTGTGTATGGATTGAAAAAAGAGGATCTTATATTGATAAATAGATTCATTGAATGGAAGATCAATAGGGAGGAGTATATCCGAACAAGGTATATGATGGATTATTTCTTTATAGAACTTATAAAATATGATCCTAAAACACATTTAACCATGATCTCTTGAAAATTATCTAGGGAGAAGGCTTCCAATAGGCTTAAGTTATTTTTCAATGAGTTTGTGATATATTATAGTGTTTTTCAACCTGGGTAAACCTTTTTGGTTTCTTGTTTTTTTATTAAAAGTTTTTGAATAATAAAAAAAATAATTTTTATTTATGAAAGATCTACTTCTTGAGTACCTCACATGACTCTATATTAATGATGTTGTGAGATTCATGGTATACCTATTTCCATTTTATCTAATCATGATCAGTAGTTTACATCGAAATTCAAAGATATTATTCAAAAGTTTATCAAAACTGAGATATAGTTTAGGAAAAATTTTGATCCTCAAATAGTTGGGTAGTATGAAATGGATATTAAAACATTAGAAGATGCGTTGAGGTCATTTTCACATGAATTTCAAGGTGTGTGGGATCAATATTTACCTTTATTTGATTTCGCATATAATAATAGATTCCATTCAACATTCAAATGGAACCCTATGAAACATTGTACCATAAGATGTTCCATACTCCAACTATTTTAAATCAAGTTTTTTGAAGTATTATTTAAGGCCTAGATCTATTTTAAGAGACAACAATGAATGCGAGGACAATTAAAAATCATACTAAAGAAGCTCAATGTAGAAAAAACATTTATGTAAAAAAAAGAATGAATTTAAAATTTCAAGAGAGATAGGGTGTTTTATTGAATTTATCTCCATGAAAAGGTGGCATAATATATTCCAATAAATGTAAACTATTTCATAAGTACATCATATCTTTTAAAATTCTGGAAATAATTGGGGTTGTGTCTTACCAATTGGAAATTCCACCAAACCTCTCTAAAGTTAATTATGTGTTCCATATCTCAGTATTATGAAATTACATGACAAAAAAACTCATTTTATCACTAATGAAGAAATAAAATTACAACTAGATATATCCTACCATGAAAATCCTATCTAGATTATTGAAACTAGAGAAAAAGTAATTTAAAATAGGATGACTTGACTGGTAAAGATACTTCATAAAAATTATAGGATAGAAGAGGAGATGTGGGAACTCAGAGTATTTTTTATTAATAATTACCCACATCATTTTATTTAATGAAATTATAGAAATTTTGGGGTAGAAATATTTTATGGATAGATGAATGTACCACATGAGTTTCAATTATAGTAAGTAAACTTTTATTTGTAAATAAATAACAATATAATGTACATAACATTATTCAATAATGTTATTAAAAACTAAATTAATTTGTTTTAAATTTAATTTGATGAAATTAATATCATTTTTAAATTTAATATGTCTAAAGTTTCTTAATATTAACTTTTTTCCTAAATAGTTTTTTAGGCCAATAGTGAAAAATACAAATTTTACAAAACTGCTAATTTTATGACATTATAATGATATAAGAATAACTTTATGTTTTATGAAACCATTATTTATAATTATTATATATTTAGTAATTAATATTATTCATATAAAAATATAATTTTAAACTTTTAAATATATAAATATCATTTTGGAATCTAAGAAATGTTTTTTTTCAAATAAAAAAACCTTTTCTTCTCCTATTTTAATGTTTTATTTATATGGTTACTTTCAGTTTTGGTTTTATTTATAAAAAAGTAGTGTAATTATATTAAAGAATCTAGTTAATTATATTGAAATCAAAAGTATACTTTATTTTTTGATAAAATCATTTTCATAATTAGAAAGGAAATTTCCTGGAAAAGTGTTTTTCATCACAATTTGTAGGTTCATTTTTAAATTAATATGTGTTACTTATAAAAAAATTAAATTTAAAAAAATGGAATCCATATTTATAATTATTTTTAAATTTTTTAATGATTCCACTATCATTTTTGGTAATTATGAATAATATATTTGGTAAAAAGTCTATTACTATGGTTAGAGTTAAAGTGGGTAAAAATGGTTAAACTAAAATTATTAGGGGTACAATAACCTAAAAACTTGTATAAATTCCATTTTATAGTCATATTTTATCCTTATCTCATTTATATTCGATTCAGATTCATTTTAAGTCTATTTTTATTGAGTAATATATTATTATATTTTAATCATTTGAAAAAATCCAAAATGTGACCTCTCCCTCACTTATAAAAGGACAAAACTTCTCATCTCTTGTACACACTTAAGGAGCCTTTTATCTTAGTAAATATATACCTAATTTTTTTCCTAACGTCGTTCCCTGCATTCTATAGGTCCTAGTTTGAGCAAAAAGTCAATCTTAGAAGGATTAAGGTGTCAGACAAGAAATATTTTTAGAGAGGAGTTATAAATATTAACTGAATGTTTATTATTTTATTTCTTATTATACCTATTTCAATTCTGTGTTAGTAATGGTGATAAAATAATATCTATAAGATATTGTGTTTTTTTATGAATATATATCATTTTAATTTCAAATCAATTCCTTGTGTTTGACCTAATGTGATTTGTTAATGAGGTCATGGGAATTTTATGGGTGTAAGGGGCTTGTACGGATCCCAGAGGCTCTGTTTTTGGAAGAATAATCTTGAACCATAGTTAATATAAACCATAAAGTACATTAAAAATTGTTTATACTAACCTTTGTGTTCTCCAACTATTTTTCTAGGGCCACACAGTTTGATGAAACCATGAAGCTAGGCCACCATTCCCATTTGAACCACTTGCAATTTTTTTCTAGAGTAAAAACACATGGTTAGTGCACAATTTTCTTACCTATGATCCATGACTGTGTGAGATGGGTTTTGAGATAGAGAGGGGTTAATTGTTGGAATACTATTTCTCTAACCATGTATAAAAAAAACATGACATAGTTTTAAAGGGTTAAGTGACCTTTTTCCCCAAAAAACATTATAACCCTCAAATCCTTTTATTTTCAACCAATGGAAATAATCCCCTTCAATTTGGAGCTCCCCCATTGAAAATCCTCTTAGGATTTGGTGTAAATTCTATATCTAATATATTAATTGACTTTTGATCATCTCATTAGATTACTACTGGTGTGTGCTTCAACCCTTAGGCTCATTTTTTCATTTGAGTTTATATTGATGATGATATTTTTGTGTAAGCTAATATGACTTTTTTTCAAGTTATTCATTTGTTCATCCTTTTTCATCTAATTCAAGAAAAACTAAGAGATGATACTGGATGAATGTTCTTCCATAAGAAAAAGGTAGGTGGTCTATAATTTTTCCCTAAAAGTCTAACTATTTTGTAACCTATTTTCATTATTCCTCATGATTAACCTTATGGTGTTGCTCATAAAATTAATTGAATTATTTTATTTAATTGTTGGAACCCTAATAAGGCTCCTAAATTATCAACATGATATGGTTGGTGGTAGTTAAACTCAACCCCATCCTCCCATGACATGTGTTTATGTATCTTTTCTATGATATAACACCTTGTTGGGTGCATGTGAGATCACCATCATTGTGGTAACCTTAACAAATTAAATAATATATTAGGAGAGGGATCTTACCTCCTTTGACATGTTATGAAATGATTTAAAATGGATAAAAGGATTAAATGGAAAACACATAATACATTGTTTGAACTCATCATTGGTATATGATTATGAAACGGGTTGATGAAATGGTTATTATTATAGTGGATTCCATGGAAATTCCTACTCCATTGTTCCGAACTACTTTAGATGCCTTAGAAATTTATACTTCTGGGATGTGGCTTGCTTAGAATACCTAGTAATTTCTCTTTGTACATGATCCTTGGGATCAACCCAAGTGTTTACTATGTTTTAAATGGATATGATCCATAAACATAATGAGGATGCCTTGTTCATTTTATACCACGGATCTGAGCCATCTAGGATAGCCTCTAGATTACCCAGCATAATCTATAGTAAATTTTCTATCACGCTTTAAAGATGTTCCTTGTTTATGATTTCTTATTTATAGTGAGCCTTGGTAGGAATGATAGTATCAAATTTACATTTATCACTACTTCTTATTCATTTATATTATTGTTATGTATTGTACATTTCTCATATTATATACATAGATTAAACTTTTTATAACCACCATTGGTGGTGTCCTTCTATGTGTTATCTCATACCCTATTCGGTCTTCTTTTGGGTACCTAGACAAACTTTGTAGATGTAGGTATGGACTGGGGAAAGCACCCACTTTGCGATGCTTGATTGATTATTCTGTGGAGCATGAGATCATAAGATCAATCTATTCCCATGACCCTATCTGGAGTGAGTTATTTTTAAACTTTTGTACCTTTGAGACATGTACTTTATTGGATACCTTTTTTTATGTTCTTCCTACCATTTTGTATAGAGACATGACATAATCATCTTGTATATGATATTGTCTTTTGATTTCTTTATTACTGCTGTTGTCATATGAATATTTATATACTAATTTTCAGTTATTTGATATTATTAATCTATTGATTGATGTGATTATTACACTACACTATACTCGGATAAGGATACTATATTCTCCCCACTACACCGCCTTATACCCTCATTGCTAGTCGGTGGCCTCTAGAGTATAGGGAGGTGCGCTTGATGCCATGTGGGCCACCAGCTCGAGGCACTGTTTAGTGGCTCCTAGGTCAAGATGTTATAAAATCAGTTCCTACCATATAATGATATCTTATTATTTCAATAGTGTAATATTTATTTATCTATTTATATATTGAATGGGAAAGAAAAGCATTGTTTGTGTGTACGTGCAGACTGCGACCCCACAAAGACCAATTTTCATCAATGCCTCTTATGGTTAGTCATAATGATGAATGAAAATGAATTAAAATTATATTTATGATATTAATTAAATAATTATTATTATATAAATATAATATATCATTTACCTTCTTACACTTCCACCAGTTAAAAAAATATAACGTCGCACGTGCATAAGTATATACTACCACCTCCATGAAGTGATATGATTTATTTTTCATGTCTTCCTTTAATTTAGGATTAAAAATATGTATATAATTAATATATCTGATAGTTATATAATGAATAAATTTTTTGAGGTTATGGTACCATGAGAAATATGTAATGACAGAAAATATTGAATTGAAACCTCCGTGAAAAACAAAGAAGTAAACACCTGAAATGGTGATTTTAATAAATAATTATTAATAAAATGGAGTTGAAATATTATAAGTGGATAATATTAGATATTATAAGTATTTACATATTTATTATATATAATTATTATATATTTTATTTTATTATATGAGAAGTTGAAAGATCGTATGAAACAATTTGAACATGATGTAAGGTTTATTTCACAATATAAAAATTATTTAAGATTATTTATGTTTTTTTATTATATTGTGGGAATTATATTATATTTCTATATTATAACAGATTTATTTTTGTATAATCTTTTTATTTCTGTAAATTGTGAGTTTTTGTTTCCTTTTACTCTCTCTAAGTACTCAAAAGTTTGAATGAATATTTTTAAGGAAAAGAGAAATTGTATTTCTATTTAGTCAAAAAAATTTATCTTCCATGTCCATATTTTATTTATAATGTTCTGAAGAATTATTTTAATATTAAAAAATGATTTATTAAATTCATTTTTACCCATGTTTTAATTTCTATAATTTTTTTAATGGAATCATATTACAGTTTTTCGAAGGAGACACTTTTTTCTAACGGTGTGAAAAGAATCTTTATTTTAATGATTTCCACAAAAATGAATTTCTAAACCGTCATGAATATTATTTTATTTAAAGATTAATTTACAATTTTCATGTTTCTTTTCAAATAAAATGGTTTCCTTAATATTCTATAAATTTTAATATTTTAATACATGTGATTTCAAAATTAAAAGGGTATTTTCCTCAAGAAATATTATATTTATTTTTTAAAGCATTTTCACATTTATAAAAATACTTTGATAAATCGTATAATTTACTATGAATATACACTATTGATACCATCATCCCTATTACTTTGGATGTATTATGTTCATATTACTCTATTTTATGACTTGAGAAAATGGTAATATTTATAATTCTACTTATTTAATATGAATTTTAATGTTGATTATGTAATGAATTATTATCAATTTCTATCATAAAACTATTGAATTGGATATTTATGTGATGGAAAGGGGTCGTTATATCCCCTTGATTCATCGATAAGTCTTATGAGGTAAACTCATTTATGTATTTGGTATAATCCTTACCTATTTGCATATTATGTATTGGCCCAAGGCTTTTAATGTAAGATTATGATGTCCAACATTATGCATTATATCATTGTGAAAATTGTTTTTGTTATTTATTTGATTATTTATAGCTTTGAATAATCCAGAATTTAGTCCCCATTTTTATGATATTAGTTATATGGAATATTTTATTTTTTTATCTATTCCATATTATTAATTATTTATTTATTCTATGATAGATTATGTTGTATTCTTTCCCTAACTGAGCATCTATTCTCAACATGTTTTTTTCATTTCCCTAGGATACTAATAAGGGTTTTATCAATGATATCATAAATTTACTAGAAGAATTAATAAATCCCTCACTATAATTTTCAAGTCATACTTTGAGTTATCATTTGTAATATAAGAATCATGTATCTATATAGTCTCCAAACACAACTAAACTATTCAATCCGTTAAAAATTAATCCTTGATATTTAATGCCAATACAGTAAAATAACCACTAGATTTATGTAATTGAGTTATAGTATTACAGTCACTATAATAGTTTCATTAAATGACATTAAAAATACATGTAACACTCAATTTTTTTGGAACTACCCTAAAATATCATAGGTGAAAATTGATATACTACAATATAAAATTTTCTTTACGATCCAATCATTTAATCTATTAAAAATTTTGGGGCAACAATTTCATCACAAGAATTAAGGAACCAAAAACCAAAATGTTGGTTTTTATGCTTAAATGGAACAAATATTTTTTTAGTGTACAACTTACATTCATGAACCGTAAATATATGACATTAAAATTGATTATGTGAGAGATTTTACCTACAATTAAATTCATCCATCACTTCCCTGCATTGATTCATCTCTAACACAAGTTTAAATTTATTAGATAAAACTCATACACTCAACATATGATGAAAGTAATCCTTTAATTCACCATTTAAACTATCAATCAACTCTTTAAATTCAAAATGTTAATACAATATACATGAAACAATGAGCCCATTTTCCCCTTAACTTGAACACATCCTGTCAACTTATCAAATTTGAATTAATCCATTCTTCATCATTTTCATTCTTTAAAGCCTCAAATTTTGAAGTACCTTCAACCCTATATATTCACATATTGAAGTTTTTTAAGAATATTTACCCATTTGTTTTACTTCTCTTAAGTGTTTAATTCCTTTTTTTTATTAAGAACTAAGTGTGTAGGAAATGTATTGTTTTATGTAGAGTTAAATCAATAGCTCTATACATTGATCTATCTTTATCATTAAAAACCATATTGATAATTTTCACATGATATAAATAAAAAAATATTCTTAACAAAAATCTAAATGAGTTTGTTATCTCATCATAAAAAAACATCACACTAAAAATTTCAATCTCTTTATAATGGTTTTCACCAAAAAAATAATCCCAATGGTTCAAACTATTTATTTGTGTTGAAAGTAGTGTTGAAGACAAAAAAACCTCTAAAATGATCATAATACATCATTATTTTGGAATCAAACAAAATAATATAAGTAATTTGTCTTTATAATTCATGTTTTTTAGAGTATAAAAATAATGTGTTCTTATTTTATTGCTTCTCTATGTATGTAAAATTACACCTACATCATCAATAAGGAGGTGCCCTACCTTTTGGGAAATAAAATTTTATGTTGATCAAATCATGTATATCGATGACTATCAAGTCAACTTTAAATGGTTATTAAAAGTGGAAAATGAATCAATAATATTTACACCACCTTTATTATTTACATTGAAATATTCATCTTGTTCATCACTAATATGTCATTTCAATTTCATCATATGCTGGGGTCCTAGAGAATTTATTGGTTTGTTACCTTAATTAAAAAACTTTTTACACACATATGCCTGACTAGACAAAAAAATAAATATCACTTGTGTAAGACAATGTAACCTCATCTCAACATATGAAATTTTACATTGACATCATGTTTTTTTTACTCTTATGAATCATTCTTTAATACAAGTATACAATGTTGATGTCAGAATGACTTTATCATAAATATTTTTCTAAACTCACTTCTTCCAAACATTGAAACAAAACATGCCTCCATATGAAACATAAAATGTATAGGCCTCAATAAACATATTTAAAACCATTATAATGCTTGGTTTTTATGTATGGTTGAATTTATTTATAAATTTATTGGAAGTGGTGGTTTCTAATGAATCTGGAACATTATCTCTATTGACTAACATTTTATAATTGGAATTTTAATTTTTAAATTTGACCACTATAATGTTCTATCATGATAAAGTTAATTTAATATCTCACAACATTCAAATCCATTGAATTTATCTATTCTAAAATGTGTATGTTGTTTTACACAAGCTCGATCCCATCAATTTTTGGCTATACACTTCCAGTAAAGAAATATAAATGCATTATTGGAAAGGTTATTTTGTTTTCTAGAAAATAGTATGAATGATTTAGAAGAAAACTTGGATAATTCTATGATATGTCCAATTATTTCACCATGGGGGCCCCTATTCTTTTTATTATGAAGAAATATTGGTTTATGAGGTTGTGAAATGATTGTAGGGAAATCAATGTCATTAATATAAATAATAAGTATCATATGCCTTGTATTTATGACTGATTTGATCAACTTCAAGGAACTTAATATTTTTTAAAGGTTGATCATTATTATGGGTATCATCAATTGAAAGTAAAGAGGGAGGACTTCCCAAAGACAAAATTTCATTCGAGGTATGGAATTTATGAATTTAATACCGTTTGTAATGAATAATAAAACCTTTGTTTTTATAGATATAAAGAATATATTATTCAAGGATTTTCATGATAATCTCATTTTTATTTTTGGGGATGACATATTGACATAATCTAAATTTCTTGATGAGAATAAGAGTCATTTTTGAATCATTCTTATGTTTCATATAAAATATGATTTATGGATAATTTATAAAATGTGAATTATATATTTATAATGTTTCTTTTCTTGACTATATTTACTCTATGGATGGAATATCAGTTGATCCTTCAAATAAAATAGAAGTGACGGAATTGAAAACTCTAACGAATATAACTAATGTATTTAGTTTCATTAAATTAATATGATACTATCAATTTTTTTTCAAAAAATATATTTATTAGAAAACCCATTAACCAAGTGGACATATAAAGGGTTCATGTTCATATGGTTAGAATAATGTAAAGAATGTTTTGAAAAATTAAAGATGATATTTGTCAATCCACCCATATTGATTTTACCATATAGAAGGATTAATTTTTAATATATAGTGATTTATCAAATAAAGTAAGTGGATGTTTCCTAAAATAGAATGATAGACTTATTTCCTGTGAATCAAGGAAGTTAAAGATCCAGGAATCGAATTATCTAACCCATGATCTTTAGTTGGAGTCCATACAATTTTCATTAAAGATATGGAAGCATTACCTTTATGGTGAGAGGAGTATAATATATATAGATTGAGAAATTATGAAATATATATTCTCAGATAAAGAGCTCAGAAAGAGGAAAATGTAATGGTTATAACAACTCACAGATTATGATTTCTCAATACATTACCACACTATGAAGACAAATATAGTGTTAGATGCATTATGTATGAAATATCCTATAATTCGGACTAAAATTTTCATTGAAAAAGGTCATATATTCATTTATTTAGAAAAGTTTTATTTATGAATCATTAATGTAGGGGAAACATCACATCTATTATAAATGATTTCTAAAACATACATATGGGAGAAAATAAAAAATTCCCATCTCGATGATAATAATTTTCAAAAGAAAATAAATTTTGTGAATAATGAGACGTTTGTATACTTAAACTATTAAGATGGTATATTGAAATTTTGAAA
Organism: Viscum album; assembly: GCA_963277665.1. NCBI lineage: Eukaryota > Viridiplantae > Streptophyta > Magnoliopsida > Santalales > Viscaceae > Viscum > Viscum album. The sequence continues at coordinate 1,063,289,408 of OY728133.1, forward strand.
AACATTTGGTGTTTATATGATGGAAGAGTTAAAAAGAGAATTATTTGATAAACCTCATAACTTAAATTTCTGTATACACCATGGTAGCACCAAAATGTATCAGGATTTGAAGGAACACTTTTTGTTGTATAATATGAAACAAGAAATTATAGACTATGTATAATGTTTTTCGGTTTGATAATATTTAAATGTTGAGTGAAAACAACCTAAATGAATCATGAAACCATTACTTATTCCTTTTTAAAAATGGGATGAAATTACTATGCAGTCTTTCATTGGATTTCCAAAGACCCCTAGAAAGAATGATTTAATATGGGAAATTATTGATCATCTTTATATATTTTTACAATTTGTCACTATAAGGCAAGTTCTACCTCTTTATTGCCACACACGAATCTATATTAATGATGTTATGAGACTTCATGATGCACCTCTTTCAATTGTATCTGATCATGATCTGTGGTTCACATCATATTTTTGGAAGAGTATTCAGAAGGATATCGACACTAGGACACATTCAAGAATAGACTATCATCCTCAAACTGATAGGTATTCTAAAATTTCTATTAAAACATTATAATACATGTTGAGGTCATTCTCACATGACTTTCAAGTTATGTAGGATAAGTATTTTCCTTTTGTTGGATTTACATATAAAAATAGATTTCATTCAAGAATTAAAATGAAACCCTATGCAACATTATACAATAAGAGGTTTTGTAATCCAAATTGTTGGGATGAATTTGGTGAAATTAAAATTTTAGGCCCATATCTTATTGATTATATATTGGTGAAAGTGGGTATAAGTTAAAATCATAATAAGGAAACTAAAAGTAGAAAAAAGTTATATTGATAACCGTAGGAATAATTTAAAATTTCAAGAAGTAGATCATGTTTTTTTTGAAGGTATATCTATGAAAATGTGTTATAAATTTTTTCAAGAAAAGGAAACTTGGTATTATGTACATCTAGACTTTGAAAATTCTTGACTGAATTATATTTGTGGCTTTCCATTTGAAAATGACACCTTTCCTCTCTAAAGATCATTATGTGTTTCATATCTCTTTATTAAGGAATTACATGCCAAACCCAAATCATGTGCTCATGTATGAGGAAATATAATTGGAAATATAAGTTTATTACCATAAAAAACAATCTATATTATTGACAATATAGAATAAGTGCCCATGAATTGAATGTCCCAACTAGTAAAGGTACTTCAAAAAATTCATAAGATTGAAGATGTGATGTGGGAAAGTGAAGAAGTTATGATGAATAATTAACCACATATATTTATGAGGTGACAGTATATAAATTTATAGGATGATATTTTTTATGGAGATAATAATGTAACACCTAAGATTCAATTATAGCAAGTAAACATTTATTTTAAAAAAAAGAGCAGTATAACGCGCATTACATTTTTCAATAATATAATAAAAACCAAAATTTAAAAATTTTATAAATTTAATTTTATGAAATGAATTTAATTTTTTATTCACCATGAAAATATTTTATTTGGTTTTTTATATTTCCAAAATAGTAGATTTTTACGTGAATAGTGGGAAATACCGATTTTACAAAACTCTCACTTTTATGAAATTATAATGATATATGAATAACATTAGGGTTTATAAAATATTTTTTCTAGAATAAATATATTTTTATTAATTAATATAATTCATATAAAAATATAATATTTAACTTACAAATATATTATTAACATTTTTTAAATATAATTAATGATCTTGTTCATATAAAAATTATTTTTGATTCCACTCTTTTAATCATGTATTTATAACATTCCTTTCAATTTTAGTTTTTTTAGAAAAATAATTCAATTTTTATTAAAAATAATCTAATCTATTCTATTAGAATAAATATTATAATTTAGTTTTCTATAAAATCAGTTTTATACCCAAAACGGATTTTTTTAGGAAAATGGGTTTTTCCATGTTTTACAGGTTTGATTTTAAATTAATATCTAAAACAAATAAAAATTAAATTTTATAAAATGGAATCCATATTTATAATAATAATTTATAAATTTTATAATGATTCCAATATTATTTTTGTTCAATATGAATATTTAATTTCATAAAAAGTCATGTACCGCTGTAAGAGTTAAAATAGGCGAAAATGGTTAAAATTTATAAGATACAGGTTAAAATGACCTAAAACAATTTACAAATCATATTTTATTGTCATTGTTTTAATGGATGATTTAAATATATATGATATTTACATCATGATTAAAAAATTTAGATGATTTAACCATGGAACAGATGCAAGTAATGAAACTACAACCATAAAACTTAAATAAATAAAAAAGACAGTTTAACACCCAAAAATGACGATTTTAATAAATAATTATGAATAAATTGGTGTTTAAATATTATAAGTGGATATTATATGATATAATAAGTATCTATATGGTTATTTTATAGAATATTAATAAATTTAATTTTTTTATATGGGAGGTTTGAATCAATTTTGGAGAAATTTGAACCTGAGGTCGAGGCTTATTTCAGATCTCATCCTTATTTAGGATTTTTTATGTTTCTATTTGTATTGGTTGAATTATATGATATGTTTATCTTAAAACTCATATAGGTTCCTATCCTATATTTATTTTTTAAAATTACATGTTTTCTTTCATTTTCCTTAATGTATTCAAAATTCCAAAAGAACGGTTTTAAGGAAAACTGAATTTTTGTTCCTTTTTTTCTCAGGATTCATTTTCATCTATGCCTATTTTTTATTCATATTTTTTTTCAAGAATGATTTAAATAATAAAAAACGATTTATTAATGTAATTTTTACCAATTTTTTAATTTTTATAAAATTTTAAAATTGTAGTTTCTTGTCATTTTTTAAACGAGACATATTTTACCAAAGGTTTGAAGATAATATTTATCTTAACTCTTGTCACATGAACATATTTTGCGGTAATCATTAATAATATTTGTTTTGAATCTTCCATTATGAGTTTCCACTTTTATTTTCATACAAAATATTTTTCGTAATATTCTATAAATTTTAATATTTTAATACAAGTGATTTCAAAATAGGAAGGGTATTTTCATCAAGAAATATTCTATTGATTTTTTGAAAATATTTTCATATATTTCAAAATACTTTGATGAATATTATATTTTACCAAAGATATACAGTATTGTTACCATCCTCCATATTACTATGGATTTCTTATGATCATATTTGTAACATCCCAGGTAAATAATGAATAAAACATTTTCATATTTATTAATATTTAAGAATTAAATATTACTTTTACTTTAAAGGGGTTGCTATGTTCGATAGCGTACCCGATACGCAACAAAGAGTTTCTTTAAAATCATACGTTGCACACTAGTAATAAAATAATATTATTTTAAATGGTAGTTAACACGTAGCCGTTATATTGGCGGGAATGAATAGAAATAACTAAAATATGATTATATATGTTTTTTTAAATGTTTTTACATTTATACAATAAAATATAAAGGCTTAAAATATGAAAAGAATTCAATTTTAGGCATATATACTCTAACATTCACAAAAGGTCGACTTATCGCCTTTTGATGGCGAATCGTCTATAAATATAGTTTTGGTCACTCTTATACATTCTTTGGACCAAATGAAATTATTCTTTAGAATTGGGACATCAAAATTTACTTTGTGTAAATTTTTGGTATTTTTCCGATAAAGTTCATTTTTTTAATGAATAGTGAAAAATGTTGTATTTTAATTCAAAACCTCTTTTTAATATAATTTATTTACACGATTAGATTATCTTTTTAATCGGTTTTAAAGTAAAATTAGAATATATTTTTACCATTTAATCCAATAGTGGTCATTGGAATTAATTTCACTTTGAAATTGGACTTAAACTAGTGTCAATCTTTTGATACTTACTGTTCATAAAAACAAGCTATTTGCTCTGACAACGGGAATTAATTATTGAATTAATTAATGCAACTTATATGTTTTTAATTTTTTAAAATATAAATCATTTTTGAATTTGGAATATCAAATATAGCTTAGGGTAAATTTTTGGTATTTTTCTGAAAAACTTCAATTTTTGATGAATAGTGAAACCACTAAGTGGTACTTAAAAAACCGATTTTTCGTTTAAATGAAAATTTACCACCTTTGTGTTTTGAATTTCAAAAATCCGACATATATGGTTGTCATTAGGAAGTAAAATGTGGTTCAATGGGATTAAAATAATTTTTTGCTGAATAGTAACTTTTTTGTTTATTAATCGCAATTAGAGGTAATTAGTGTAGTTTAAGTTAAAAATAATGTTTTAATAATATGAAATGACCTAGAAACATGTTCTAAAATTATTGGATGTGTCATGGCCGACCAGGAAAATCCATGGGTAAACTTGGGGACCCCATGGAGCCACTTTGGTAGGAAAATGACATTAATAACTTTTTATTTAAAGTTAAAATAAAAATGTCACAAACATGAGTTGTTTTACTAAAAAAATTTTAAATGGGGTTATACAAGTCAGCTTTTTGACTATAAATTTTCATTAGAAATATAAAAATATTTAATACATCATGATATTTTTTTTATAATTTTTAGACATTAAATAAATTAAATTATTTATGACACCATGATGATGCAGCGATTACCTCATTATTTAACGATTTAAATAAAATGAAAGGATAGTGTAAACTCTAAGACCTAAACATGTCAAAAACCTATTGTATTTGGGGATTTATAACTCTTATAACCTTATCCTCTAAATATATAATTGTGGGACCCTTTTCATCCGAAAATCATTTTATAATAAAGTATCTTTTCTTAACTTTCCAAGAGTGCCCCTCCTCTCCTCTTATAAAAGGCCCCCACCTCTACCTCCTTACCCACACCTATCAAGCCTTTGGTTCGGCCAAGCTATGCCCATTTTGTCTCTTTACATCCATCTCTTACTCCTAGAAGTGTCACTTTGGGCATAAGTCTTCCCAAGGAAGCCTTTGAGCTCAAATCAAAAAGAGTTACCCGTTTTAAAGGTAGTGTTTTCTATTGTGTTCTTTTGTTTTATTTTGCTTCGCCAACCCCCTAAAACCTTTTTATTAGTTCTTTATGTAACAGATCCAGTATATTCAATATACTAGGATGTTTTTAAAAGAAGAATTCGAGCTACACTTACACACACCTACATATAATGGTTAAAGAACATACTGTTTCTGTGGATGGTGAATTTCTGCCTCACGAAACGATGATTATTCAATATTCTTCCAACACCTTCAAAGGTGGCCATTAAGATGTCACTATATTTATATATGATATATAATATGTTTATGTATTTCTTAAGCTTCTGTATTTATCATTTATGGCACACCTTTATGGCTTCCATTATGGGTATACGCGATATCTTCATTTTAGGAAGTGCGGACTACCGCCCCCTCAAAGTGATTTGATTCATTAATGCCATATGTGGGACGTATAAAGGATGGATTTAAAGTTATTATATATGATGTATGTTACATATAAATGATGAATATAATTCTGTAATTAAAATATACATACCTCTCATTTAGTTTTAATTCCATTAATATGACATAGAAATGAAAGTAGCGTTCATGCGTACGTACAACTTACCGTCTCCATGAATGGTTCATTTCATTTCTTACCTTTAAATGAATATGAAATATTATAAATACATTTATATGCTGGATATATATGATATATATTATATCCAAATCATGAATATCATTCTGGATATATTGAACCTTTGACCACACGAACAACATGTAATTGTAAGAAGTCCACTTTCGACTTAAGAACCAAATATCGACAAAACAAACATTATTAACTTAAATGATTACATAATGTTTATAACATGGTAATAAGTGATATAAAAGTAATAATGAACTTGAAGAAGGTTCTTAAGCAAGTAGAAATTAAGTCAAGTTTATTATTCAGGACGTTAAAGAACGATCGAGTCAAGTCAGACCCGAGGTAAGGGACTTCATCTCAATCTCCTTTCATTGAGGAATATTTCGTTTTATACACAACTTTATTTTATACGGTGTATAAACCCCTTTGAATTTTACTTTTATACAAAAGGAATCTTTTTCTACGAAGCGTTTTACTAAACAACAAAAAGGAATGTTTCTTTTAACGTACGCGGTGACAGCGACCTTTTTCGCCGCCACGAGTATTATTTAGTCTTTGGCTTCCACGACATGCCGTAATGTTTTTTTTAAAATTAAATAAATACCATATACTGTTTTATGTATTTTTGGTATTGAAAAGGGTTTTTTATAATGGATTTTTTATGTCAATATATTTAAGTGATATATCATGATCAAAGTGTGGAAATTTTTTCTTTCCATTATATTTGTTTTATGTCTTATGATTTTATAATGGCACTTGGACATTTGATGGGTGGTTACGTGATAAACCATATAAAGGGTGGTGCCGTGAATACCAGGATGGGTGGTTACATTATAACCTCCAATGCATTGGGTATCGAAGTCGGCCGTATGGCTATTCCATTAAGTGATATGTGTGGAAGTCGACCGTATGGTTATTCCATTTAAGTATGTTTATGTCCCAAGTTACCTTTATATGTTATGTGATCTTTATATGGGTTTTATGGTAATCTTTTGGTTACAAAAGGGTAAGTAATGATCTTTTATTCAGTGAAGAGTTTTTACTTCTTCATAAAGGTGAAAAGTATTACTTTGATAAAGTATACATGGTTTACTTGTTGTTTTGATAAACTAACAGTTTTCATTATTTGTGTATCCCTTACTGAGCTTTTTATACTCACCCCAAGGTTTTTTGAAATGTTTTTCATAGGAGTTAATGTGGAATAGGGTCAAGGATGAGATCAAGGGAAAGTCATTCTATATAAAATATGTAACTAGACATGTTTTTTTAAGAGTTTTTATTCTATGGAAACTTAGTAGAAGTGTATAATTTGTAATATTTTGAGATGTAATACTTATGTCCTAATTCTCTAAAACTCTAAACTTGAAAAGATCCTCAATGTGAATTATTCATTTAATTCAATATTAAGTAAGGTTTAAGGATGGGGCCTTATAGTTGGTATCAGAGGTCGGTTTAGACAACTTTAGGAGTTAGAAAAGTGTTAAATTATAAGTTAATTTATGGTATGATTGAAATGATATAGCTTTTAAAGATTACCATGTTGCTTCATCTAAGATATTTCTGTGTTCAGAATGGTTTTCCGCAGAGGGAACAAAGGAGCTATGTTGGGATGACATCAAGAGGAAGACAACCTTCCAAATCAGCAACCTGAGATGGTCGGAATCAGAACTGAACAATTTGTTGTAGTGATGGCACAGTTGACTCAGGCTATAAATGGTGGTGGTATCCATGCATGAGATTATCCAGATCAACCGCAAAGGAACATTTCAGTGGTGGAACATTTCATGAGGCAACATCCCCCATCATTCAGCAGATCATCTGACCCCGTGCAAGCTGAAGGGTGGATTAAAGCACTGGAGAAGATTTTTGATGTCATGGGGTGTTCAGAACATCAAAAGGTTAGTCTTGCTATTTACCGTTTTGAAGGTGAAGTTGATCAGTGGTGGTAGATGGTGAAAAATATCAGGGATAGTGATGAGATTGATGATCTTCACTGGGAAGAATTCAAAGTTATGTTTCTTGAGAAATATTTTCCTAAGGTGGTTCATCTTAGGATGGAAAATAGTTCCAAGAATTGAGGCAGGAGGATGACTCAGTGGCTGCTTATGAAGCAAAGTTCACTCGATTGGCAAGGTATGCCCCAAACTTCATATGAGATCTTGATAGTAAAATAAACCGTTTTTACTCAGGGTTAAATCCAAAGTATCGAAGGGATTTAGCTTCCCGTGAGTTCAAAAGTTAGGAAAAACTTGTTCGATGTGCGGAGAAGATGGAAATGGAGTTTGCCGATGATCCGGTGTTCTTTGACAAACAACATAATAAGAGGTCTAGTTGGTAGGAAAAGGGGAAGAATTCATCATAGAAGTAAGGAGGTAAGAAAACTAAATATCCATCCTGTGAGAAGTGTGGTAAAATGCATCCTGGAGAATGTTTATCCAAGTCTGGTAAGTGCTTTCGGTGTGGTAAGTCTGGTCATATTGCTCGTAATTGTAAGAAAGATGATCAAGAAGGTAATGAAAAGCTAGCGGTAAGATGTTTTAAGTGTAATGAAATGAGTCATTATGAAAATGAGTGTATAACAAAGAAATCAACTGGGAAAAAGCAGCCAGACTACAAGCAGAAAGGGGTGGTGAAATCCTTTGCAACTACTTCAGTAGATGTTGGGCCATCGAATAAAGTAGTATCAGGTACACTGTTTGTTTGTTCAGATTATGCCAATGTGTTGTTTGATTTAGGGTCTACACATTATTTCATTTTTGAGAAGTTTTCTAGTAAATTGGAAATTCCATCTCAAGATATGAATCGTGAACTTATGGTAAAAACACCCGGAGGGAACGTTGAGACAAAAAGGAATTATAAGAACCTTCCTATTCTTGTGTGCAGAAAGAATCTACCAGCAAACCTTATTGTTTTGCCTCTAGTAGAGTTTGATGTTATTTTGGGCATGGATTATCTTTCTATTTATCATACTAAGATTGACTGTAGAGCTAAAATGGTTTCTTTTCAGAAAGATTTTCAGTTTGTGTACAAGAATGAACCCTTGATTTTGATAACATATCAGTAAGTTGAGAAACTAGTAAAAGATAGAAATGAATGTTACCTTGCACATATTATTGAAAATAAAGGAACTGTTCAGATTAATGATGTGCCAGTGGTAAATGAGTATCTTGATGTTTTTCCTAATGAGTTGCCTGGTATTATTAATGATCGGGAAGTTGAATTTACTGTTGACTTAGTTCCTGATTCTAAGCCAATTTCAAAACCCCCTTATCGAATGGCTCAAGTTGAACTCTTAGAGTTAAAGAAGAAATTGCAGGAGTTATTAGATAAAGGTTTCATTCGACCTAGAACATCACCATGCGGTGCTCCTGTATTGTTTGTTAAAAAGAAAGATGGCTCAATGATACTTTTCATTGATTATAGAGCCTTAAATAAAATTACTGTTAAGAATAAGTATCCTTTGCCTCATATCGATGATTTGTTTGATCAGCTCCAGGGAGCTCAGTATTTTTCGAAGATTGACTTGAGGTCGGGGTACCATCAGTTGAAATTAAAAGAAGCAAACGTTCTGAAGACTGCGTTCCGTACTAGATATGGCCATTATAAATTTGTAGTTATGCCTTTTGGGTTAACCAATGCACCTGCTTTATTCATGGACCTTATTAATAGAATTTTCCATGAGTTCTTGGATAAGTTTGTGGTTGTTTTCATTGATGATATTTTGGTGTTTCCTAAAAGTAAAGAGAAGCATGAAAGTAATTTGAGGGTTTTCTTGCAAACCTTAAAATAAAAGAAACTATATAGAAAATTCAGCAAGTGTGAGTTTTGGTTACAACAAATTTTTTTCCGTGGTCACATTGTTTCAAAAAATGGCATAGCTGTTGATCCTGCTAAAATAAAAGTTGTTGAAGAATGGCCAAGACCCAAAAATGTAACTGAGATCCATAGTTTTCTTGGTTTGGCAGGTTACTACCGAAGGTTTGTTGAAATATTTTCACGATTATCTAGTCCAATGACTAAGCTAACTCGGAAGGGTGTTAAGTTTATCTAGACAAAAGAATGTGATGATTGTTTTCAGGAGTTGAAAAGAAGATTGGTGAATGCTCCAGTTTTGGCACATCCTTCCAGGAATGGTGAGTTTGTTATCTACAGTGATGCTTTGTTGAAGGGACTTGGCTGTGTCCTTATGCAGAATGATCAGGTAATTGCTTATTCTTCACGTCAGTTGAAAACTCATGAGGTAAATTACCCTACACATGATTTGGAATTAGCTGCTATTGTTTTCGCTTTAAAAATTTGGAGGCATCATTTGTATGGAGTAAAGTGTGAAATATATACTGATCACAAAAGTTTAAAGTATATATTCACTCAGAAAGAATTGAACATGAGACAGAGAAGATGGCTAGAATTAATCAAGGATTATGATTGTACAATTCATTACCATCCAGGAAAAGCGAATAAAGTGGCTGATGCTTTGAGTCGAAAAATTAATGCTTCATTAACAATGTTGCATTTGGAATGTGATCCTTTGGTTAAGGATTTGATGAGCTTTGGCATGGAAGTTGTTTGTGAAGGATGTCCTTCTATTTTGTTTTGGGTATCAGTGAAATATTTTCTATCAGACAGAATTAAGCAAGCACAGAAGCAAGACAACGAGTTGCAAAAAAAGGTAGAACTGGTTCAGAAGGGTAAGTTGCATGAATTTAACATTGATAATTATTTTTTTTGAGGTTTGGGAAAGATTATGTGTGCCTAGTGATTTATAGTTGAAGAATGAGTTGTTATGTGAGGCTCATAGTTCCCCATTTTCAGTTCATCCTTGCAGTACTAATATGTACAGAGATCTGCGGGAGTATTACTGGTGGGATGGAATGAAAAGAGATATTTCTGATTTTACTGTGAAGTGTTTGACTTGTCAGAAAGTTAAAGCAGAGTGGCAGTTACCGAAAGGGATGCTTCATCTATTACCAGTTCCAGAGTGGAAATGTGAAAAATATATCCATGGACTTTGTTGTTGGATTACCGAGGACATCTCGAGGTAATAATGCAATCTGGGTTATTGTTGATCTATTGACTAAATATGCTCATTTCCTTCCTATTCGAGATACATTCTCTCTAGATCAACTTTCTCGATTGTATCTTAAAGAGATAGTCTGGTTGCATGGAGTTCCCCTCTCCATTGTATCTGATCGTGATCCCAGTTTTACTTCTAACTTTTTGAAAGGCCTTCAGAAATCGTTGGGTACTGAATTAAATTTTAGTACAGCTTTTCATCTGCAATCAGATGGGCAGCCAGAACGAACAATTCAGACCTTGGAGGATATACTACGAGCTTTCTCTATGGATTATCAGGGATGTTGGGACCAACATCTTTCTTTGGTTGAGTTTTCTTATAATAACAGTTTTCATTCCAGTATACAGATGGCACCATTTGAGGAATTATATGGGAAGTGATGTCGAACTCCAGCTTTTTGGGATGAAGTGGGTGAAAGGAAGCTGATGGGACCAGAATTGGTAAAAGAGATGGCAGAAAAAGTTCAGTTGATTCAGAAACACATGAGAACAGCTTAGAGCAGGCATAAGAGTTATGCGGATAACTGGAGGAAGGATCGATCTTTTAAGGTAGGTGATCATGTTTTTCTCAAAGTTTCACCGTGGAAAAGTGTGATGCGATTTAGTAAGAAAGGAAAGCTGAGTTCAAGGTTCATTGGACCATATGAAATTCTAGAGAGAGTTGGATCAGTTGCATACAGAGTGGCTTTACCTCTGAGTTTATCTCAGGTACACAATGTTTTTCATGTGTCAATGTTGAGAAAGTATGTGCCAGATCCATCTCATGTTTTGAGCCCAGAGGTAGTTCAGTTGGAAGAGAATCTCTCTTATGAAGAACAACCAGTCCAGATTCTTGACCGAAGAGAGCAAGTGTTGCGAAATAAGGTAATTCACCAGGTAAAGTTTTTGTGGAAAAACCATATGGTTGAAGAGGCAACATGGGAATATGAAAATGCTATGAGGGATAAATACCCCCACTTATTTTGATAAGTGAATAAAATTGCGAGGACGCAATTCCCAAAAGGGGGGAAGGATGTAACATCCCAGGTAAATAATGAATAAAACATTTTCATATTTATTAATATTTACGAATTAAATATTAATTTTACTTTAAAGGGGTTGCTATGTTCGATAGCGTACCCGATACGCAACAAAGAGTTTCTTTGAAATCTTACGTTGCACACTAGTAATAAAATAATATTATTTTAAATGGTAGTTAACACGTAGCCGTTATATTGGCGGTGATGAATATAAATAACTAAAATATGATTATATATGTTTTTTAAATGTTTCTACATTTATCCAATAAAAGATAAAGGCTTAAAATACGAAAAGAATTCAATTTTAGGCATATATACTCTAACATTCACAAAAGGTCGACTTATCGCCTTTTGATGGAGAACCGTCTATAAATTTAGTTTTTGTCACTCTTATACATTCTATTTGACCAAAAAAAAATTTTCTTTAGAATCGGGACATCAAAATTTACTTTGTATAAATTTTTGGTATTTTTCCGATAAAGTTCAATTTTTTAATGAATAGTGAAAAATGTTGTATTTTAATTCAAAACCTCTTTTTAATATAATTTATTTACATGATTAGATTATATTTTGAATTGGTTTTAATGTACAATTAGAATATATTTTTAACATTTAATCCAATAGTGGTCGTTGGAATTAATTTCACATTGAAATTGGACTTAAACTAGTGTCAATCTTTTGATACTTAATGTTCATAAAAACAAGTTATTTGCTCTGACAGCGGGAATTAATTATTGAATTAATTAATGAAACTTATATGTTTTGAATTTTTTAAAATAGAAATCATTTTTTAATTCGGGATAACAAATATAGCTTAGGGTGAATTTTTGGTATTTTTATGAAAAACTTCAATTTTTGATGAATAGTGAAACCACTAAGTGGTACTTAAAAAATGGATTTTTCGTTTAAATGAAAATTTACAACCTTTGTGTTTTGAATTTAAAAAAATCAGACATACATGGTTGTCATTAGGAAGTAAAATGTGGTTCAATGGGATTAAAATAATTTTTTGGTGAATAGTAACTTTTATGTTTATTAATCGCAATTAGAGGTAATTACTGTAGTTTAAGGTAAAAATAATGTTTTAATAATATGAAATGACCTAGACACATGTCCTAACCTTATTTTATGTGTCATGGCCGACCAAGACAGTCCATGGGTCAATTTTGGGACCCCATGGATCCACTTTGGTAGGAAAATGACATTAATAACTTTTTATTTAAAGTTAAAATAAAAATGTCACAAACATGAGTTGTTTTAATAAAAACATTTTAAATGGGGTTATACAAGTCACCTTTTTGACTATAAATATTAATTATAAAGATAAAATGATTAGCTACATCATGATATTTTTTTTATAATTTTTAGACATTAAATAAATTAAATTATTTATGACACCATGATGATGCTGCAATTACCTCATTATTTAACGATTTAAATAAAATGAAAAGATAGTGTAAAATATAAGACATAAACATGTCAAAAACCTATTGGATGTGTGGATTTAGAACTCTTATCACCTTATCTTATAAATATATAATTGTGGGACCCTTCTTATCCGAAAATCATTTTATAATAAAGTATCTTTTCTTAACTTTCCAAGAGTGCCCCTCCTCTCCTCTTATAAAAGGCCCCCACCTCTACCTCCTTACCCACATGTCTCAAGCCTTTGGTTTGGCCACGCTCTGCCCATTTTGTCTCTCCACGTCCCTCTCTTACTCCTAGAAGCCTCACTTTGGGTATAAGTCTTCCCAAGGAAGCCTTTGAGCTCAAATAAAAAAGTGTTACCCATTTTAAAGGTAGTGTTTTCTCTTGTGTTCTTTTGTTTTATTTTGCTTCTCTAACCCCCTAAACTCTTTTTATTCATTTATTTTGTTACAAATCCAGTATATTAAATATACTAGGATGTTTTTATAAGAATAATTCGATCTACACTTACACATACCTACATCTAATGGTTAAAGAACATACTGTTTCTATGGATGGAGAATTTCTGCTTCATGAAACGATGATTGTTCAATATTCTTCCAACACCTTAAAAGGTGGCCATTAAGATGTCACTATATTTATATATGATATATAATATATTTATGTCTTCCTTAATCTTCTGTATTTTTCATTTATGTCACACCTTTAAGGCTTCCATTATGGGTATACACGATATCTTCATTTTAGGAAGTGCGGACTACGGCCCCCTCAAAGTGATTTGATTCGTTAATGCCATATGTGGGATGTATAAAGGATGGATTTAAAGTTATTATATATGATTTATGTTACATCTAAATTATGAATATAATTCTGGAATTAAAATATACATACCTCTCATTTAGTTTTAATTCCATTAATATGACATAGAAATGAAAGTAGCGTTCATGCGTACGTTCGGCTTACCGTCTCCATGAATGATGCATTTCATTTCTTACCTATAAATGATTATGTAATATTGTAAATACATGTATATGCTGTATATATATGATATATATGATATCCAAATCATGAATATCATTCTGTATATAATGAACCTTTGACCACATGAACAACATGTATATCATATATATACAGCATATACATGTATTTATAATATTACAACATGTAATTGTAAGAAGTCCACTTTCTACTTAAGAACCAAATATTGACAAAACAAACATTATTAACTTAAATGATTAAATAATGTTTATAACATGGTAAAAAGTGATATAAAAGTAATAATAAACTTGAAGAAGGTTCTTAATCAAGTAGAAATTAACTCAAGTTTATTATTCAGGATGTTAAATAATGATCGAGTCAAGTCGGACCCGAGGTAAGGGACTTCATCTCAATCTCCTTTCATTGAGGCATATTTCTTTTTATACAAAAATTTCTTTTATAAGGTGTATAATCCCCTCTGACTTTTACTTTTATACAAAAGGAATCTTTTTCTACACAGCATTTTACTAAATGACAAAAAGGAATGTTTCTTTTAACGTACGCAGTGACAACGACCTTTTCTACCGCCGCGAGTATTATTTGGTCTTTGGCTTCCTAAACAATCCATAATGTTTTTTTAAAATTAAATAAATACCATATACTGTTTTATGTATTTTGGTATTGAAAAGGGTTTTTTATAATGGATTTGTTATGTCAATATATTTAAGTGATATATTATGATCAAAGTATGGAAATGTTTTCATTCCATTATATTTGTTTTATGTCTTATAATTTTATAATGGTATATGGACATTTGACGGGTGGTTATGTAATAAACCATATGACGGGTGGTGCAGTGAATACCAGGACGGGTGGTTACGTTATAACCTCCAATGAATTGGGTATGGAAGTTGGCCGTATGGCTATTCCATTAAGTGATATGTGTGGAAGTCGACAGTATGGTTATTCCATTTAAGTATGTTTATGTCCCAAGTTACCTTTATATGTTATGTAATATTTATATGGGTTTTATGGTAATATTTTGGTTACAAAAGGTTAAGTAATGATATTTTATTCAGTGAATAGTTTTTACTTCTTCATAAAGGTGAAAAGTATTACTTTGATAAAGTATACATGGTTTACTTGTTGTTTTGATAAACTAATAGTTTTTATTCTTTGTGTATCCCTTACTGAGATTTTTATGCTCACCCCAAGTTTTTTTGAAATTTTTTTCATAGGACTTAATGTGGAATAGGGTCAAGGATGGGATCAAGGGAAAGTCATTCTATATAAAACATGGAACTAGACATGTTTTTTTTAATATTTTTTATTCTATGGAAACTTAATAGAAGTGTCTACTTTGTAATCTTTTGAGATGTAATAGTTATGTCCTAATTCTCTAAAACTCTAAACCTGAAAAGATACTCAAAGTGAATTATTCATTTAATTCAATATTAAGTAAGGTTTAAGGCTGGGGCCTTATAATATTATTCTATATCTTGATTGGGAAAAATTTTAACATTTAGAATACAAGTTTTACAATGAAAATATTTATATTGATTATGTAAGTATTTTTTGTTAATTTCTTTCATATAATGAATGAATTGGATATTTATTTTTTGGAAGGTGACCTTTATATAACCTAAATACTTCATTAGGTCTCATGAGAACAATTAGTTTAAGTATATGGCATACACATTACCTATTTTAATTTGATATCTTGGCATATTACTTTTAGGGTAAGATTATGACATCTGACATTTGGCATTATATTATTATGAAATAATCTTTTGTTATCTATTTGATTATTCATATTGTTTTTTTACACATGAATTCAAGCCCCTTTTTTATTATATTAGTTAAATGAAGTATTTTATTTTTTTCCTTATGTATTCCATAGTATTCATGATTTATTTGTTCTATGACAACTATTGTTGTATTCTTTCCCTAACCGAGCTTCTGATATCATATTTTATTTTGTTTTCCATCCCCTTAGATACCAAGAAGGGTCTATCAATGATATAAAATATTTACTGAAATAAATGATAGAATAATCATTAGAATTTTTATGTTTTATTTATTGTTTTAATATGTAATGTGAGAATCATGTGTTTATCCAGTCCATGAGGACTACTAAACTATTCAATCCATTGAGATGTGATACCATGTATTTCTTTCAAATATAAAAAAATAACCACTAGCTCTAGGTTACTGGAGTTGTAGTGTTACACTGTCACTCTAATATTTTTATTATATGAAAATAAAAATACACATAACACTAATATTTTATGGAACTACACAATAATCTCATTGGTGAATCTTGATATACTACGATATAAAATTCATTTTTTGATCCATTTATTCCGAAAGAAAACATTTTTGGGGATATAGTTTCATCACTGGACTTATAAAAACAATAACCCCAAATTTTTTGTTCATGCGGAAAAGGAATGAATATTTTTTGAATTTATAACTTATATTCTAGAACCATGAATTTATGACAAGGGAAATGAGTACATGAGAGATTTTCCCAACCATAAAATTCAGCATTCATTTCTTGATATTGATTCTTCCCCAACACATGCTCAATTATTTTAATAAATACTAGACACTCATCTTACGATGCAAGTAATACTTTAATACACCATTGATACTCTTTCTCATTTGTTCAAATTTCAAATTTAACCACACTATGTATGTTATAATGATCCCATTTCTCCCTTAATTTATACAAATATTATTATCTTATCAAATTGGAATTAATAATTTTTTCTTAGATTTATTTCCATAATGACTCAAATGTTGAACTATCATCAACCCCATTCACGAACTTATGAAATTTTATTAATAAAGTTGACACATATTTAATTATTTATCCGATTTGCTAAATCCATTTTGTATTAAGTGATAAGTTTAAAGGCCATGATTTTTTTGGTAGAGTTAAAGAAATGGATTTAGACATGGCTATATCTTGATCTTTAAAAATAATATTTGGAATATTCCCACCATGTAAATTGTAAAATGTACTGAACAACCATCTGAATCATTTTTTTCTCATCATATAAAATAATCACAATAAAAATTTCAATCTATTTATGATGGTTTACAAAAAAAATACTTTGAAAGGTCTACACTCTTTATTTATGTTGAATGTAGTGTCAAATAAAAAAAGCCTCTAAAATTATCATAATCCATCAGTATTTTGGGATCAAACAAAAAAATAAGTAATATGACAAAAAAATTCAATTTATATTAAGTAAGAAAAGGATGTGTTATTCCTTGATTGCTTCTCCATGTATGGAAAGATTCCACTAGCATCTTCCGGAAGGGACTCCCTCTGCCTTTTAAACCATAAAAAATTATTTTGATCAACTTATTTATATCCAATACTACCAATACCACATAGATTTAATGTCATAGGTGGAAATGAGTCTCCAATAATTAGACCAAAATTATTATTTACATCAAACTCTACAGTTTTTGTATCACTAATATGTCATTGTGAACTCATCTGATGTAGGGTTCTTGAAGAATTTAATGAGTTTTTGTCTTCCTCAATAAACATTTCAGACTCATACAACTGACTAGACAAATAAATAACTCTAATTTTTGAAAGATAGTCTATGCTCTTCGTATTATATAAATTTTTACATTAACATTATGTTCTTTTACTCTTTGACATCCACCTCTGTCCCACGTATAAATTTTTAATTTCATTATGCTTTTATCCAATTTTTTTGTTGAAACATTCATTTCATTCATTTAAATAAACTATGCCTCCTTAAGAGACATAAAATGGATAGACTTCAAAATCGGATTTAAAGACCATCTTAATTATTGGTTTTCATGTATCGATTAAATTTATTTTTAAGGATCTTATATGTGGTAATTTTTGTGAATATAGAAGAATATCTCTATAAACTAAAATTTTAGTATTTGAATTTTATTTTTGTAAATTTTAAACTATCTAGTTCCCTTATGCTACAATTAATTGAATATCACACAAAATTAAAATCCACTGAATTTATTTTTTATAAAATCTATTTGGTGTTAAACACTAACTCGGTATCATCTATTATTTTCTATATAATTCTAGTCCACAAATATTAAGATAACATTGCAGAGGCTATTAAGTTTCATTGAAAACTTTTATTGAAACTTCCCAAAGACGTATTTCACCAAACAATTTCACCAATAAACAGAATTAGAAATTTATATATATAATTTTCTAGGAAAACATCCTCTATACTGAAAATTCCCACTGGAATCATGCTATGAAAAGATCTACTAGAAATGTCTGTTGTCTTGCCTTGGAAATTTCTTTTGGTAAACAACATTGGAAGTTTCCAGTGAATATTTTCTCGGAAAACATCCATGCCACAAAATATTCACACTTGAAACATGAAATGAAAATTTCAATAAAAACATTTTATGAAATTACAACTAGAAACTAGAATTAAAAATTCACACCAGTACCATGCACTGGAATTTTTTCACTCTTAAACAGAATTGGAAATTTCTATTGAAGATTTTACAAGAAAGGTCCACTACACTTAAAATCCCAATTAGATACATGAAGTTAAAAGTTTTATTGGAAACATCAATGATATTGGACTAGAAATTTATACATGTAAAAGACATTGGAAATTTCTAATGAAAATTTTCCAAGAAAACTTCCACTACACAAAAACAAATCCAACTAGAAACATTCACTACAAAGTTAAATTAGAAACATTCATTTTAAATTACTACTATAAAAGTGCATTGAAAATTACCAATGGTATTATATAGAAGGAATTTAATTTCGTAAAATGTAATCTAAATTTACTTTGGTAAATGACTGGTAATTACTATTAGAGGCTATGTTGATTCAGATTTTGAAGGTCATTCTGGCCATAATAAATCCACTAATTATTGTGTTTTTACTATTTCAGGGCGACTTATGATCAATATTTACAAATTATAGTATCTTTTGTCCTTATCCATAACTAAGGTAAAATATATAAAAGCTACACATGATCTAAAAGAGTCTATTTAGATGAAAAGTTTTCTAAAGGATCTCTGGAACAAATAGAAGAAGATTTAATTGTTCTGTGATAGTAAGAGTGATATGAAAATTTTAATAAATCCGTCTTTTTATTTCTGGATTAAGAACATTGGAATAAAATATCATTTTGTTTGAGATGTGGTGGTGGAAGGAAGTGTGGATATGGATAAAATTTACACTAATGGAAATATAGCAGATTTCCTAAAAAATGATTGGTTCTTATAAGTTTTGATGGTGTAGATCCTTGTGGGATCTTACATAGACATGAGTATCATGTTTTGAAGATAAAAAGTATGTGTGGATATATGACTGGTACTTAATCAAATATCCATGTAGGGTATATGTTGGAAGACTTTTTGGAGATTGAAAATAATATTAATGGATGATACATACAATTTATTCAAAGAGGGTGGCACCATACCTTTATTCTACATTTTATTTTATTAAAGAAATTTAAATTAGTTGAGGCCAATAAAGGGTTAAGATATGATATAAAAATGGATCTCCCCCCACATTTTTAAACATTGGATTATCAGAAAATACATCATCATATTTGAGTGCAGTATTTTTTGAGGTGTTTGTCCATATATTCAATAGATAATATTTTGTGTGTTTTCTCCTTATAATTGTGAGAGATATTTTACTTTCATTTCACCATAGTGATATCCATATATTTACTCGTGGTTCTTTACACCATTGATTTGGGGGGTTTTCACACTATATTCTGTGTCCATTTTATTTCTGTATTTTTTATTTTAATTTTTACCGTGTAATTATTTTTATAACAAATGGAAAAGTATTTATAATACAAAAAATTATCCTATGTTAATAAGAATAATTATATTAATAAAAAAAAATTTCTCTAGTTTTAATGTGTGGGAGGCATATTTTTATTTTTTTAACTCAAACATATGAATACCTCCAAATCCTTAATATAAAATACATCACTGGAAAACCATATATGTAGATGATCCCACCACTACGTGAAAATAATATTATTCAAATTCATACTATTTTTTATTATGATTAAAAAAAATTTATAAAGATTTTGAGTTTGTGAAAAACTGTTTACTCTTACATGGAATATTCCTATGTGTGAAGCACTCTTATTTAAATAACTCGAACAATTTTTTTAATGTATGAGACTTTTATATACATAAGAAATATGGTTTTTAATTATTACATGATTTAATCCAATATTAAATATTCTGACCTGAAGTATCTTAATTAACCATTACATGAATTCTTATTTTTCTATTTGGTGAATACACTATTATGTGGATTTTAAATCACTCATAAATAAATTTTACACACCCAGGGAAACCAAGAAATCCACAAAACATATACCCTTACACACACCATGTAGTTCTACATTTACATACCATACTTTGTGGCCTTATCTTACCATGTGGTTGACTTGGGGTGACACATCGTTTACCCCCCTAGGACACTTTTTTTGATTCTATATGGATTATAATAGGACACTTGAGTTATAATATCTAATTATAATTCTATAAGGAATGTGATTATGACCTTAATATTGAAGACACAGATGTGGTCCTTGATATTGCAAGAATGATCAAGCCCAAAAACATTACAAAGATCGATTTTAGATATTAAACATGTTTGTGAATGTCAACCCTCCCCTGTGACTTAGGGAATAATTCCATCATTATTTCATATAACCATCCATTATTTGGGGTTATAAATTCCCCTCGTTTTCTGAGTGTTATCCCAAGACATGAGATCCTATACCTACAGTTCCGAAAGGGTTTGTATTTCTACTCACTTACATGGGCCATGATCTTATATCTATGAAGTCGATATTTATGCCAATTTGATAAGCTCACACACGTCTAGTATCATCCAATGGAATATTTTTTCCATCCATCTAAAAGGGTTTGGGTTCTTACCTTAAAGTTTAGGAGAGATTACATAGGTTTATAGTTATTTTTACAATTAAGTGTTGAAGGATTATGAAATACATTTGCTAGTTATCAAGGATGGGATCATACTTTTCAACTTGAGTACCTCCTGTGAGAATATTTGGTTCATGATATATATATTTTTTTATTTCAAGGAATCATATTGGGTATGAATATACTCACCCATGCATAATTTTATGCATCACGTGTCATGTATTATATAGATGAAGAGTAATTAAACACTTCTATGGATGGACTGGGAATTGATTGGGAATAGTGGTGCTTATTATTAGTGTTATTTTGGTAACAGTTAGTTATTGGAGGCCACATGCCAGGATAATATTCACACTATTTTTTCAGGTTAGACCTACCCATTGTTTGGGCTTCTCTTCCACTTATTTTATTTCATTATGTTTTATGATACACTATTGTGGGTTGTTTTCATTTATAAAAACATTTATTTTCTTAGTTTTCATTACTCTAAATTATTCTGGTTTGTATAGGGATATGTGAATGTGTGGATGAATGAACATGTATATTTTGCTAAGGATTATAATTTATGTGATATGACTACTCTATAATAATCACTTTCCCTTGGCTTATTAGAGGAAATAATAGGGTGTAACTCTTAGATTATGATCAATTAAGAGAGCATTGGTAGGTTGGTTCATGTCTTATTCAACATGGGAATTTATTCGGGGAATTTTCCCTTGTTATTTTCAATTGTTTTCAAGTAAATGGTGGGAATTTCATTTGGAAATTCCCAATGTAATTTTTTAATAGTTTTATGTTGGGAATTTAATATTTAAATATATTGTGATAATTCCTAGGGTGAATTTATTTGGGTAATTTTCAATTGAATAAAATTTAAATTTTTCTTTTAATTTTACCTAGTCTGTTGCCATTATTTCCAAAGAGAAATTAGAAATTTCTATTAAAATTCTTTGTGTACATCCCAATGGTAATTTTAATGGGAAAATCAATAGGAAATTTGAAGTAGAAATCCTAAATGTAGATTTTCACCACGAATTTATACTAAATAAAATGTGAATTACGCATGGAATTAATCCATATTTTTAGTCATTTCTAGAATACAGTATGAATTTACAATAGTAGTTCCCATTTTGAATTACACTATTAATTTCCTATCATAATTCCATTTGGAATTTATAATGGAAATTCCATGATGGAATTTCTAGAGAGAATTACCTGTTGGAATTTCCAGTGGGAATTTCTAGTGGTAAATTTTTGTGGGAATTTATATTTTAATTTAATAATTTAATTTCAAAGTATACAATGATAATTTCAACTCAGATTTTGTAGTGGAAATTTCTATCACTAATTTCTAGTGTGAATTACTAGGGGAAAATATTTACTAATAACTTCCAGATGAATCAACTATTAATTATGATTTAAATATTCCCTAATTGTTTTACAATATTTTTATGTAGACATTGAAAATTTCATTTAGAAATTACTATTATGAATTAAACTATGAATTTTTATGTCTAATTCCATTGATAATTTTTCGTGGGAATTTATTGTGGAAATTACTTGTGATAAGTTTCATGAGAAATTTAAAATTTCTTGAAATATGAATTATTCATGTAATATTCCTAGTTTTTTCTATCACTTATAAGTATACAATAAAATTTCCATTGGAAATTTATAGTGAGTCACACTTGGTATTTTCAATTGGAAATTAGCTATGAATTGGGGTGGATTTCAAGGTAAATTGCTAGTGTAAATCTCCATGGGGTATTTCTAATTACCTAAATTTTGAATTATGAATGAATTTTCCCCCGGTTTTTCCCATAAATTTCAAGTAGATAATCAGAATTTATATTGGTAATTCTAATTTTGAATTTTATTATGAATTTTTGGTTGTGATTCCCTGTGTGAATTCCCAAATTATTTTCCATTTTTAATTAAATTAAAAAAATGGTAATTTCATTACATATTTTGAAGATATTTTAAAATTAAATATATTTTTATAGGGCCCTATAATTCTAGTCCAGCTAGTTAGCTCAGTTTGTAAAATTAAAATAATCCTTTAAAATTAAAAGGGTGTGTTTATATTTTGGTGGTAACAGGTTAAACTTTATATAAATTTACAAATCTTTTTATGGTAGTTTATCTTTTCATAAAACCAGTCATTAATATATAATTGTTATACTAAGAATAATGGGAATGTTCTAATGATAATTGAAGGACATACTCTACCATTTGTTTGGAAGAGTCTTTAAGATGTTAACATTACTCATTAAGAATTGAGTAAGGTGAAAATGTTCCAATAATGGTTTTGTGAACATACCTTCGTTTTGAAATTCCAATATGATTTTTTATAGTTTTTAATTATGTTTATTAGGAGTAAATATTTTTACACAACTCTATGTAGATTTCAATAATTCCAATACGCATCAACAAACTACAATCAATTCCATTTGAGGTTTGAGAAGATACTGAATCTTCCATGAGTGAAAATAAACATTCATCAACTATGAAAGAATATATGAAATATTATTCAAAGGAGGAGATAATAGGTTCTTGAAAATTGAAGAGACTCAAAGTCCAAATTAAAATGAATAATAGCCAAATTTTTTTGTTGAGAAAAAGATAAGAGATAAAGGAAAAAAAGGAGATGAAAATTTTCTATTCTACGAACAAAATAAATATTAAAGAAGAGGTAAAAATTAAACAAACTGATAAATAAGAACATAAATTTCAAATTTCAAGGGTACCATGGTGGTTATTTTGGGAGAGGATAGAGTTGTAGAGAAGGAGATAAGAATTAAACATGTAATCTAGTGAGAGGGAGATGGAATTGAAGAAGAAGTATATGAAAATAGGAAAAGGGTATAGGGATATGTATGTAACTGCTTCATTAAGCAAAAAAAAAATTCATTGATAATAGTATTGGTGAGTATCTCTATGAGGCTGAAGAATCAATATCCGTATATATATATTAGGAGATGATGACCAAAAATTAAGATTCACTACCTAAAAAATTAAGCAACTGCACTTCTTTTACTTATTAAAGAAAACATTTACATTACTATTATTAATGTGGGAGGTTTAGTAATCCATACATACAAATAATGATATAATGATTATTTAACTATTTCTTGATATTGATGGAGATAGGAATTAATACTGGCTTTACCTTATTATTTTTTTTTGGCTATATAGTTTACTTTGACCAAAAAATATAAATGTATTATATTAAAATAGTATTGTAGTATGGGAATAAACTAATAAATCACATCATTTTATTTGAAATAAAAATATTTATTTTTTAAATAAGAGGTGTACATCTAGTGTGGTACATGTGAGGCTGTCAACATACTATTTACTACAGTTATTTTTTATTTTTTCATAAATTATGTTTTGAAAACATGTCATATATGCATACATAGTTATAATTGAGAAGAAATGAAAAATTTATTGGGTGTCATGCATTCATAAAATGATAAAATAAAGGAAAAATTATTGAATAGGGAAATAATTCACGGTACTAGAACATCATGGTTTTTATTGTTACCTATGAAATATTAGAATATCTCTTTTAATTTGTTAGTCATGGATATGAGAAATAAAGTTCTTAGTAATTTTACTCCTTGTATCTAATTCAAGGAACATGAGAATGTTATCCCTATCTCAAAGATCCCATCATTATGGTAATAAAATCTGTAGTTTTAATAATTCATTTAAACACATATAAATATGGAGTATTCAGACATTTATTTTCTTTTCATAATTCATATTTATAAATCCTAGTGATTAATTATTTTCATAATCTTTTTGATTACTGGAAATGGGACATAAAAATGGGAAAAATTCTATAGTTGGGAGATACTAGTCTGAACGGTGGTTTCATTGTTATTTTTATCATGTAGTGTTTGGAAATAAGATATATGTATACCAAAATTATAAATTAAATAGAATTTAGTAAAGGGTAATTGTTAATGGTACATTACTTTCTAGATGATCCTAGATGGATGATGTCAAATGTGGATTTAGTGACCCCTAGATTTATGGTTACTTCAAGTAGTGATGTTGAAATTTTAATGGTTTTTTGAAACTAATATTATGGTGGGTAAGAAGCTAAAATGGGGTTTGGTGGAAATATTAAATAGTGATTTATGGAAGGATGATAATGGAGTTCAATTAGGTGGGAAAGATATTTCTGGTTGCTGGAAGAAGTGATGAAAAAAATCGAATGGTATTTAGAAACTAAAATTTTGTTGCGTAAGAAACAAAAATAGTGTTTGGTAATAAAATAAAATGAAGAAATATTGAATGATTCCAAAAAATATGTTGATAGCAAAAATTTCCAGTACAATATTATTTTTAGTGCATGTTTTTAAAAAATAGTTATTAATTTAACCCAATGAAAATAATCACTTTTAAAATTTTATAAAATTATTGATATATATATATATACATGGACAAGATTTTAAAAAAATTTGGTTACATCATCATTTTCACATTTTGAAGACATTTATAGCAAAAGGAACCAATGATATGAATTATAATGTTTCTATTGGGAATTTCAAATTTATTCAAAGTAGTAATTTATTTTGGGAATTATCTGTAGTTTTTTCTAGTTTTTATGGGATTTTTTATGAAATTTCTAGTATAGATTTATAATTTTTTCCCTTTTAAATTTCAACTAAAAATTTATTTTGGAAATTAATATTGGAAATTTACACCAAGAAATTTTAATTTATTTAAATTAAATATTTCATTAGAGAATTTTATTTATTTTTTTTAAAAGATTTCAAGTTTTTGGTGTGAATTTTAAATAGTAATTCCCATTTGTTTTCCAGCATGTAGTTTTTATATAAATTACAATTAAAAATAAAATATAAATATTACAAAAGTAGTACACACAAAAAACAAATAAATGAATACATAAATTATATAAGACAAGAAAAATGGTTATATATTGGTATGAATATGTTTTATAAAACTTGTTTTATTTGTTATTTGGACACTATGAAGACATCTATTTTTGAATCAAATAAATATTTAAATTATGAAATGAATATATTGAGATGCAAGTTCCCAATATTTACCTTTCATATTGATTTGTAGCTCATGTTTTTTTAATCTTATTTTAAAATTAATTGGCACCTCAAACTTCCCCACCCAAGTGATATAAATTTCCTTTCCATTACATCAGGAAGATAATTTTTTTGAACAATTTTTTTTAAAGAAAATAGTTGTCTTTTTTTTAATCCCAAGAATGAATTATTGGTTACTGAATTACCCAATTAGATTGAATTAAAAAGGATCCATAGTGGTTCATAATGTTATTAATAATTATTCATTGACAAGTAAATAATAAAAAAAGGATTTATTACATACTCTGAAATAAATCAACACTTTGAGTTTTATATACTGACCACTTACACAGAATGGAATACCATTATAAATGTGAGATTCATTTACAATGGGGGGGGGGGGGTAAATCCTAAAAAAAGTAGTTCATTTGATATTATTAAAGTAGATTAGTTTTAATTAATAGTAATTACAAATTTAAATTAAGATCTATGCCACTATCATTAAGAGAGAGACTATTTGATTGTTGTATAGTAGTTCCCTAAGATAACCTTTTTACAGTACGTATAAATAATATGATAAAATGTGTGATTTCATTAAAATTATAAGAAAGTACCTACATACAATTTCTATGTTTCCACTCTTTATTGTATTATGGTTAGTCATTATTTTTTATACTCTAAACAAATTTTGAACCTACCACCAATTTTCATTTTATATTTTTTCCTTAATATTATATTTAGATTATTTTTGACTATCTATGTTATTACCAAAATTTATTTTTGTGGTAAATTATTTATAGATTCGAAAAATTACCATTCATGATTATTTATATTTGAAAACCCCAATGTATAAGCCTTTCAAAGCTCACAGAACATAGTTACAAATTTTATTGTCATTCTTTAATATTGTTGCTTACATTTTTATTTTCATATTTTCATGTCCTTTTGAAAATTATTAATTGATATGTATACTATGTAGATTTCAGGGGAATTATTTATACAATATTAGGGATATATAACTCTATAAATCATTGTACATCCCTATTTTGTAACACCTATGATTCAATTATAGAATATATACTTTTTTCTAAAGAAACATCATTATAGTGCACATGGCATTACTAAAGAATGTGATTAAAACCTATATTAACAAAATTTTATATATCCAATTTTATGAAATTAATATCATTTTTGAATTAATTATGTCAAAGTTATATTATGATGTATTTTTTATATTATTTAAAAATAATTGATTTGTAGGGAAATAGTGAAAAATACCAGTTTTATAGAAATGTCACTTTTATGACATTATAATGAAATAATAATAGATTTAAGTTTTAAAAAAACTTTTTTTATTACCAAATATATATTTAATATCTTATATAATATATATTTAAATATAATGGTGAACTCAGAAATACAAGATTTACATTTTGAAAATCTAAGTATTGTTTTTTGTTCAAATAAAAATTATTTTTAGTTCCTCTTTTTTGAAAATGTGTTTATAAGGATCCATTACATTTTGGTTTAGATTGAAAAAACATTAAAACTCATTTGAATTAATATAATTAAATTATTTACATTGGAATAAAAATTATATATATTTTTCCAGTATATTCATTTTTATACCAAAAAATTCATTTTTTTAGAAAACCAATTTTCATCATGTTTTGTGGGTTAGTTTTTCAATTAATTTATTCCACTTATAGAATTTAAATTTGATAAAATGTATTTCATATTTGTAATTATAATTTAAAAATTTTGTAATTAGTTCAGTTTCATTTTTTCCCTTATGAATAGTAGCTCTGGTAGAAGGTTAGTTACCATTGTAAGAGTTAAATCATGTTATAAGGGTTGAAACTAAAATTTTATAGAACACCCCAAGCTTCCATGGTATGCTTATCTTTGAATAATACAATAGCTTGCGCTATACACAAATTCATGTTCTAACACCCCACAACCATTCAAACTAGCCGTTATGAATAATAATACCCAGTTTTTGAAATTTTATAAATGTTATTTTTCAAAATTTACTTTATTTTTGGGTTTGGAATATCAAAATTATCTTAGGGTGATTTTTTGGTATTTTTCTAAAAACTTTCAATTTTTGATGAATAGTGAAAAACACTACGTTATTATTTAAAACCGACTTTTTATTTAAATAATTAGTTGTTTTTTTTAAATTTATATTAGGTAAAAATATATACATAATACCTTTATATGTTTAATATAATTCATTAGAGTCATTATATAAAAATATTAGATACATAAAATTTTATTAAACTTTTTACCGTCTTTTACCCATCTTCTAGGCGCATTTGCAAATTTGAATAAAACATAATTTTACCACTTCTTTGAATTGAATTTAAAAAATATTAGAGACACAGTTAACATCAATAAGTAAAATGTGGTTCAATAAAATGCAAATAATTTTTTGTGAATAGTAACTTTTGACTTTTATTTACCACGGTTAAAAGTAAATAGGGTTATTAAAGGTAAAAAATGATTTTATAATTACCCTAACACGTGTCCTAATTCTATTATAAAATTGTTTCTCAACCAAAATCAACCTTAGGAATAAAATATGATCATTTTGGTCCACTTGGATTAGATTAGGACATTTATTATTGTTTTATTTAAAGAAGAGTTAAAAGTGTTAAATTCAATGTTTAATAACTAAACCATTATTAATATAGGGTTATACATAAGGTAAATTAGACTATAAATATTAATTATATAGATAAAAATATGTCCTACATAATTTTATTTTATTTATAATTTATAGACATTAAATAATTAAATTTATTTATGATACAATGATGATGCAGTAATTACCTTATTATTAATTGATATAATATTCCAAAAATATATAAGGTTCAGCCATAGGACTTAGATAAGGTTATATATATTAATAATGAACCACTTGGGGTTCTCTTGTCTTTTTATAGTATGTTTATTAACCAATTATTAGAATAATACAAGAATAGATGGTAAAAGTTAAACTATTTAACTAAGAGTTAAATATAAAAGATAAGGTTAGTGTGGTGACATAAACCTATCTAAAATCTGTTGTTTGAGTGAATGTTGACCCATACCCACCTTATCCTAGATATAAATCATTTTGGGGGCATTATAAACCTAATATTATTGTATAATAAAATAATATTTCAATCTTTTCCTAAAGTGACCCTCACCACTTTTATAAAAGGGAACTCCCCCTTATCTCAAAATCGTACCTCCAAATCCATTTTTCTTGCCCAAAACCTGCTCAAATATCCACCAAAATACCCTCAATTCGACCTAGAGTCCTTAATTTGATTAGAAATCCATCCTAAGGAGCCTTTTTGATCAACTCAAAAGGAATCACCCGAAGAAGAGGTAATAATTTCACCACATCTTTCAAAGTTCTTTTCTTCTTCCACTTCCTCATTATTTGTTGATTCCATACCAAAATAATTACTCTAGTAACTTATACATAATGTGATGTTATTATAAATATGGTTCAACCATATTAATTATTCTATCCATCCCATGAATGACAAGTCATCATACGTGCGTATGTACGACTTACTGTCTCCATGTCGTGGTGTAGTTTGTTATTCAAACACTTAATTAATTATATGGGTATAATAATGAGTATAAATAATTTAAATAAAAAATATTACATGTTAATGATTCTATATATATGATATAAAATCCAATTTCATATGATTTCACCATCAATAGAATGATATTATCAGTCGTGCGTACGTACGGATTACCATCTCCCCGAAAATGATGAAATTCATTCCCCATCATAGACCTTCAAGAATAATTTTCATTTTATGATTAAAAATAATTTTTAAAAACTCAACATCATTATAGATTTGAATCAAATACATCATATCCATAAAAACATTGCTAAAGTAAACAAGCATATAAAGGGAAAGACATCAGTTAACACCTGAAACGATGATACTACTAAAATATTATTAATAGAGAAATATTAGAAGATCATATATGACATCATATTTATGTATGTGGTTCATGTATACTTTAATAATAATGATTTAACTATTATATAGTAGGTTAATGTACCCTCAAACAAGGAAAATTACAAGGTAAGGGTTAATTCTATAATCATTTTATCATCTAAGGTTGTTTATACGTGAGTATCTACTGTGACCTCTTTATCATCCACATCTGTGTTTCTTAGAATTTTATTTCAAAATATTTTTACTATTTACTAGACTATGGGTTAAAGTAATTTATACCCTTGTTTGAATTTTTATAAATTTTTTATAAATTAATATTTCTTTTTTTTTCAAATAATTTCCTTTACGGCATTTTCAACAAAATTAAGGAAAGAATGTTTTTTAACTTATACAGCAAGTGCATCTATTTCCCGCTATTATAAAATCTTCGAAGTTTCCCTTACAAGATAATAAGAATATTTTCAAAATAACTATTTTCTTTTATAACAATGTGTCTTTTAAATGATTTCAAAATAGAAAGAGATATTCTTCTCAAATTGTTTTTATTTCATATATGTCAACATCCTTTGAGGGATTTTACACTTGTTTGAAGTTGATTTATTAGGATAGAAATCTTTAATACTGTATTGATGGTTTTGTGATATGGTTAATTGTGGATGTGTTATTTTTACACCATTCATGATTTATGTATAATGTATTGACATTTCTTATTCTAGTTTTAATACGAATGTTTATGTTATGTTTTGACCTTTTCATATGAGGAACACATTGGACTTAGTAAGTGACGAGTGAAGCTTTCTATAGATGCTTGATGCATCGGTAGGTCTCATGAGACAAACTATTGTCTTGGAAGAGGGACTTGACAAAATATTATTTGTATTCTTGGCACAAGGCTTTGACTATGTGGTTATTATGTCTAGCATTTTGCATCACATCATTATAAAATTTTCTATTGATATTACATGTTATTATTGGACTAGTAAAATATCCATGTGAATAAGTAAATGTAATTATTTGATTTACCATTGACATATTATTATTAAGTTTAAGTTTAAAAGGATTTTGTTTTATTCTAATACATTGCCTTACATGTTTATGCTTATTTATCGTAGTTTCCTCTATATTGTTATCCTTACTAAGCATCTGAGCTCACCCATTTCTTATGTTTTTTCCTAAGATATAAAGAAGTATATTATTATTAACTTATAGAAATAGACTAAGGGATATAAGAGTGTTCAAAGGGGACACACTGTTTTTTATTTCATGATTTAATGTAAAAATTATGTATGTATCTAGTACTTCCAAGGCTACTAAACAGATCTGTCTTTTGGGATTTGATCCCGTGTGATCATGCCAATGTTATGTAATATTTCACCGACTCTGGGTAACTTGGGTCGGGGCGTTACACTATTAGGGATTAAATAACCTTAAAACTTATATAAATCCAATTTTGGGTCCAAATTTAAATGTTATAAACTATAATCCTGTTATATGAGTCATGTTTGATATATTTTTCTTCAGTTATACATTTATATATTTTAATATTTTGAAAAATGCCATGTGTATCCCCTGCCTCACTTATTACAGGACACCACCTCTCATATCCTCTCCATACTTCAAGATCCTATTAGATAAACCATTACCTTACCTAGTAATTTACTAAAATACATTATCATGTCCTATAAGTACTGTTTTTATTAAAATACTATCCTTAGAATTCATAAGGTGTAAGCCAAAATAGGTTATCCAAAGAAGAGGTATAATTCATAAACATGCATTTTAATCATATTTCTTCCTATACATCCTTAAATTATATTCTGACCATGATTATATAAGAACATAAATATATCATATATAATGATATATTATTATGTTAATTTCACAACCAATATTTATCTAATTCTCCTTCAAATTAGAAATGAAGGTGTCGTTCATGCGTATGAGTGGACTATCTCTTCGCGAAGATGGTGTGTTTCATTTTTCATCATCACTTCTTATGGCTAGCCAATATGTTGGATAAAAATAAAATAATATGATATATATTATATTTATTACATAACTATTATTCTATAAATAAAATATATCATTTACCTTCTTCCCTTATACCTGCTAAAAAATGAAACTGTCGCTTGTGTATATGTTTGGGGTAACACCTTCACAAAGCATTGTGATTCATTTTTCATATCCAAATTTCATATATGATTCTAAATATTTATATAATGAATATATATTTTATTTAAATAATTATTAAAATTATATATATTATTCAACCATGATAAAGATACAAGGACCAAAACTACTAAATCAAAACCTACATGAAAATTAAAATAGCTGACACCGAGAAATTGACCGAAGAAATGATGATCAGATTTTGGTTTAATATTCCTTCTCAATGGATGAATTAAAACTAGAATGGGAAATATCATTCCCGCATCATCAGTTTTAACCTAAAACATGTTCATATCTAGGAGCTCTCCCCCGTAAGGCACTATCTTTCACAGAAGTCCTTGCAGGAACCTTGTAGATACCGAAAAGTGTGTAAGTGCGGGAGAAAGTTCCAAAAAGAAAAAGAGAAGTCATATTCGGACTGAAGGCATGGTCTAGAGGGCCTGGAGATGTTGCGCGAAAAAAGGATGAGGTGTGCGCAAAAAGTTTTCCCACGCGGAAAGTGTCGGGATTCGCGAAGGAGACCCGGCGCGGGCGTGGAATAATTTCACGCCCCACCCCGTGCAATTGATCTTTCACACCGCCGCATCCGTTACAAAATTATTTCGCGCAACCCTGAATTTTGTTCCCTAGGTTTTTAATAAATATAAGGCAACCCCATTCATTTTCAGGGATGAGGAATTAGAATCTCCTCTCGTGCGCGTAATTGGCATTTCGTATGCGTGCAATATGGCCTTTTGGTGTGGTTCTTTTTCACACCAAGTCACCCCGGGATCCACCTTCGTGTGAGATCCTCATGGATTAGACTAAAATACAAACCCTTTGGGGTCTACCCATTGCGTGAAATCCCTTATGGGGCATGCAAGCTGATTAAGTCACGCACAATCCTTCTTTTGTGTGTACACCCCTTCCTTTGCGCGCAATCCTTTCTCCTGCGTGCAATTCTTCCCAGCCGCATTCAAATACTTCATCCCACCCTATTTTGTGCAAGCAACACTGATTTCGTGCCAACCTGGGGATTTTCACACCGAGCCCCTCTATTTTGCGCAAACCCCAAGAGGTGCGCGCAATCCCCCCCAGGGCCCTACACCCTGGAACTCTTTGGGCGTCCCCTTGCACGAGCAACCGATGCCCTTCTTCCGGGTGCCATTCGCAGGTGTCTTGTGCACCCCGCCCATCCGCGCCATACATGGTTTTCTTGTATGACCTTTTAGGCTTGTATAAAGTAACTTAAAAATCCCTTGGGCAATCCTTCCCATTGCATTGCTTCACCTCATGCTTCTTCACATAGGCACACTAACGGCTACTGCTTCTTCGCATAACCACACCAATGTGGACCCCATGATGGTTCGCTCTGTGACACCCCCTTGCTAAGGCCTTACCAATGCCTTCCCTTCCACAAGGGGTAGAAGGTACCAGTTATGTAAGTCCTAGGGGTGTGGAGCAATCCCACTTCATCCGAGATCCAGTAATTTAAACTGCCAAGCACCTCGTCCTCAACACATGACGTTAAACTATGATTTGACCCCATGCCCTGCATGCAGGGTCCCCCCCACCTCAGACATTCTCCATGCCCACTCGTCTCCACGGGGATGGGATAATCCCTCACAGGGGGTGATTTATTGGAGCGGTGTTTGTCCGCGGGGAAGGGCAGCCACCCTGGCGTAAGCCCCTAGCCTTCCTTCTAGGAGGCAGCACCCCTGCTCCTCCTCACTTCCTCGGTGCCAAGGCCAGCGGAGCGCATGTTAGGGAATGAGGCCCCTCCTCCCTTCCAGGGTGCCTAATACCTCTCCCACTACGCTTTGTAACTCCTGGGCCTCCATCCTGGAGTAAGCCCCGACACTATGGGTCGATCAACGTGTACGCCCCTTGTCGCTTACCACAGATGCACCATTCACGACGTGATCGTCAGGTCTCTGATACCTATTGTTTCTCACACAGATCATGAATCCCGTGAGCTTATAGTAAGCACCGACCATGACACCACTATGGGTCATCTGAGAGCGTAAGACCCAACCAACCCAAACTATGTGGACATTGATCTGTGCTAAGGCACTGTACGTAGTAAGCCTCCACAAGGTTCAAGCCCCATCACCTTGGGCCGTCTCAGAGAATAATCCCCAACCAACCCAAACTACGGAGACTTTGATCCGTGCTAGGGCATGGTACGTAGGATGCCTCCACGAGGTTCAAGCCCCACCACCTCGGGCCGTCTGAGAGCGTAAGCCCCAACCAACCCGAACTACGGGGACTTTGATCCGTGAAAAGGCATGGTACGTAGGAAGCCTCCACAAGGATCAAGCCCCACCACCTTGGGTCGTCTCAGAGTGTAACGCCCAACCAACCCGAACTATAGAGACTTTGATCCATGCTAACGCACGGTACGTAGGAAGCCTCCACGATATTCAAGCCCCACAACCTTGGGCCGTCTTAGAGCATAAGCCCCAACAAACCCGAACAACGGGGACTTTGATCTGTGATAAGGAATGGTATGTAGGAAGCCTCCACGTGGTTAATGCCCCACCACCTTGTTCCGTCTCAGAGCGTAAGCTCCAACCAACCCGAAATACGGGGACTTTGATCTGTGCTATGGCATGGTATGTAGGAAACCTCCACGAGGTTCAATCCCCACCACCTTGGTCCATCATAGAGTGTAATCCCCAACCAACCTGAACAATGGGGACTTTGATCTATGCTAATGCATGGTACGTAGAAATCCTCTACGAGGTTCAATCCCGCCAAACCATTGGCCCCGACCGTCTCCGTGTCGGTGTGCCAAGCCCCATTTCCACCTTGGGCTACCTCAGAGTGTAGGCCCCAACCCACTTGAAACCCAGGTCCCTCTTCACTTCGGTTTACCGACTCCATCGTTAGGTCATCTTAGAGCATAAGCCCCAAATTCCCCCATCCCACATGACGCTAAACTACATTCCATCCCGAACTATGGGGACTTTGATCCGTGCTAAGGCATGGTATGTAGGAAGCCTCTATGAGGCTCAAGCCCATCACTCATGTCTCATCCTGATCTCTCCCTTGATACCACGTGTCTCGATAAGCTCATGCCCTAACCCAGAGGTTCCACTTTCTTTAGGTCTCATCCACACGTTCATTCTCACGGGTCGCCCCTTCAGGTGACCCACCGTATCATCGAACTACGCGGACTTTGATTCCCTGCCATGGGGATACGTAGGAAGTCTCTTAGAGACCCAATCCCAAAGTCACCATCCATCCCGATTCTTACCCAGGCCGCCATATCTCTATGGGATCATGCCACTTCACTCCTCATTCCCCTCCACATCATTTGGGAAGCCACCCATGTGTTGGGCCCAACATCGGTGTTCCCTCCAGGGGGTTCTTCAATATGATCCACTCTATCTAGTGTTCCGGTTAGTCCAATCTATCTCCGCTGGATGATAAACTAGCGGCATACCCTGTGTTAAACATGGGAAGCTAAGGAAAACCTCAGATACATGCCTATGACATATAATCCTCTGCGTTCGATGTGGGATGCGTCAGGCATCCACACCCTTTAGAATCCCTATAATAATGGACAGAAGATTGACATTCCAACACCCATCATCAAGACATGCTTGTGATGCCCCAACACGACTGCTCTCCTAAACGAAGGTTACTTCCCTGACCGAACTCCTTGGAAGGTCCTGATAGAAGAAGCGTAATTAATCGGTGTCCATGAAGATATGGCAATGGGAAGAGCTTCACGAACTACATTTTAAATCTATGAGGGATGCTCAGATTTGGTGACGAGCTCTGAGGAGGAATCCATGGAAGGAAGAACCGATATCCCATCATCATGTTTCGATCAAGGAGAAGACGTCCCTGAATAAGGAGCTGATGTCGCCCACCTTTGGAAAGCGGGAATGCAGGGTAACAGCAGCGCATCCTCTGCATGACAGATGTGTGTGCCCCGACGAAAGAGTCAAAAACAGAAAATGGTGAACCCGAAGTGAATCTCATCTCCTCCTCTTTGAGTCTTGTAGAATTTGGGACATTAGTGTATAATCATGTCATATGACCTCGTCATCCGGTACCAGGTCCCACCAAACAAGCCTGATGTAAAACTCGCCAGAAGTTGGGACGGTTAGGACATTGAGTGTTCCATTCTGCGACGTTGTTAGCGTGGATCCCTCTTGACGAGTATGGGAGATGGAATGACACTGGGGAATAGGTTGTCAATTTCTTTTCCTCGCAGTATTAATGAGTTTATCTCCCTACTTTTATGAAACAAGTTGTTGCATTCGGAGCTCGATCACCTACCCACCGACGTAGGGGTAGGGGCAGCATCAACACAGCTTCCCCAAATGGTTTGGCCTCTTCCAAAATAGATGTGACTACAATGACTGCTGGCCCCCACACCCCCTCTCCCCCTTAGAGATTATCCAGTGAAGGGTAATCAATGACCTTGTATGCAAGTATGAGGAGGAGGGGGTCATCCCCACCAGGGATATGGCCCGCCTAGATCTTGAGGTAGATGCGCCTCACCGTCCACGCTGCCCCCGAGGGCCGCGTAGGGAGCTTCGGATCCACACCCCAACATTCAATCGCTTCAGAAGTTTGTCCCCGGAGCGCCTCGACAGCTCCCTCCCATACGCAAACAAAGTAGGAGATATTCGGGTTGGCCCGATCAGAGTCCCGCTTCAAGGAATCTCAGTGAGTGCCCCCACCAGGCCACATCAGCACCATCGCCCTGTTCCCCGATCCGATGAGTAGTTAAGCCACGTGCCTGCACCACCGGATCCAGTCCATTTGACCTAGCACCAGCATCGGGAACGAGCAGAAGAAGACACTTTCTCTGCGGCGTCAATGTCAGCGACTAATTTGTCCCAAGCCACTACTGGTTCATATTCCCAAATCCCTGCATACGTTGAGCAGGGGAAGCTGTACACCTGACCCGGATCGAGACCCCAACCACCCCATGGGCAGGTTTGGTCGACTCTCCTAGTCTTTGGCATAGGTGATGGCCACCACGGACCAATCCGTAGCAGTGCCGCCCATCGCGGGGGCTCACTCCGCACCACCACTATGGAGGGTGTGAGCCCTCCCTGCTTCAAACCTCGGCTTGTAGGTCCGCCCCGTGCCACCTTTAATCCAGGAGAGGGTCTTCCCCATGACAGAAAAACTCAATATGGGGGTCTCTCCCACAATCACTACACTGGGTACGGGGTCACTCCCCCTGTCGCGAACCGTGAGCATGGAGACATCACATGTCCGACCACTCTCTGTCCTGGAGGTCCTCCCCATGTCCCTATACCAATCAGTGAAGGTCCTCCTCGCCCCAATAATTAGAGAGGTGGAATCCAACCCTACTTCACCAACGCCTAGCACAAAGGTCCTCCCCATGTCCCTTTCTACATTTGTCCCGGTGCTCCTCACACCCCGGCTAATTCGGGTGGAAACTTTCTCCACCCGACACTAGTACAGCCGGAGGACCCCATTTTAGAAATCATCCCTGCCCTAAAGAACCATCCAGGGGTGTAAGAGTAGGTCTCTTCCACCGCAAGTGGAATTCTAGGAAAGGCCGGACGGGGATCAGACCAGTCCGCTTCTCAGACTCCGAGGTAGAGTACGATTGAATACAAGAGCCCTCCCCTCCGTCCTCTAAGTGAAGTTCTAGGTTAGGAACGAGGCACATCATCCTCGTGCTCTCATAATGAGAAATCCATAGGATCCCTTCTTCCCTCCGAAGGTATATCTGGGAGTATGAGACCCCGGCATGTTTCCAGGGGCCGACCACGCAGTCACCACCATTATCTCCAGAATCACCCTGTACCTCAGAGCTATTTTAGGGTTTAATGATGGAAGATCTGGGGTGTAAACCACCCTCGGTAGACACTACTGTAGTGTCAGGAGATCTGGTCACTGGTCCATCCTATCATGACATGGCTTCCAGGTCGCTGCAATCCTCAGAGGACAACCCATGATTCAACGACCAATCAACCCACTCGCCGTATTCTCCACCGGCCAGCCTGCCATCCCAGTGGCCCACCCCAGCGTCGTTTCCAGTTCCTCAGCCATCCATAGTTGATGAGTGGGGAATCAGAGGCTAGACTATGAATCTGAGCCTGTGAGCTTCTGAACCATCCTCGCAGCAGGCCACTTCCCTGAGAAGTTTTGGCCGGCCGCATGATCAAATTTTTTTACTCCAGAATCGCCCACCGTGGAGGAGTTTGAATGTTTCTGCCAGACCCTCTAGGAAACTCACCTCCATCTTCACCACTATTGGGTGACTCATCCCAGGAGAAAAGAGCACCTCGTAGACATAGGCAAAAAATGATTCCTTATTGACCTGACCACACTCCCTGCGGCTCGACACCCTGAGTCACCTAGCCACCACAGGGCCCTCCAACAACAATCTGTTCAGAGTTTCCAAGGATTCCGCAGATTTGTCAAGGAGGCTACGCCCACCTGAAAGTCTAGGGGTGGGGGAAGTACACTGCCCTCCTCTTTAGTTAGATTCTCCGACAACCTGACTCACTCGGGGTTAGTGAGGAAATGCCCCCAGGAAGAGTGGCAGTCAACATGACTGATATGAAAGGGGAGTCGAATGAGATGATACTTCTCGATGGGGGAATCCCCCCTGAGGATGTGCTACCACTGGACCCATCAGGGATGATTACTCACCAGTAGAGCAACCTCCAAGGTCTCCCTCCACCCACCAAAGCACTGTTACTGAGTTGGAATGTCAGTAAAGGAAAAGAGCATGTTGGAGCTGTCAAGAACTCCGACCCATCAGCCTCACTGAAAAAAATGAAAGAGGACCCTGAGAAGGCCATGCTGCGCCAGCAGCTTGCTGAGAAGAATAAGTTGGTCAATGAAATTCTGGCTAAATGCAT
This sequence comes from Viscum album, assembly GCA_963277665.1. Lineage (NCBI taxonomy): Eukaryota > Viridiplantae > Streptophyta > Magnoliopsida > Santalales > Viscaceae > Viscum > Viscum album. The sequence continues at coordinate 1,063,328,569 of OY728133.1, forward strand.
TGTAGAGTGGCGACCAGACTACAGTGATCCTAGGCTGGGGCAGCAGGGGTAGGAACAACTAACCCTTAGCGAGATTCTCCTAGGCAACCCTGATCATGTTGTATTCACTGACAGGGCAGAAGCCGGAGCCCATGTCCAGAGGGCGCAACATGTCTCGCCGAACCCTCCTGAACGATGCGACCACCCAGGGAACCCTTTCCGGGCTACTCCAGCCGCCCCAAGGGTCGCTCCACTAGCCGCTCCACGAGCCGCTAAACTTGGCTACCACATTGAAGAGCCTAGAAATGAGCTCGTGGTTATGGATCCTTGTCAATACTGGGACCCACATCTAGACGATTCGATGGCGGTGCTCATTGCATGCCTGTATGCTTTGGAAACGGGACATGTGGCTATCCTGCCCGACAACAAGCCATACCCGGCATGGGTGGATGACATGCTGGCACCCCTGGGATTCGAAAATCCCACTTTCTTCCCCTTTAATGGGATGGGAGACCTGCCGCAACACCTGTCCCACTTCAACTCGAGGTGTGGGCCTATACTAGGGACCCCAGCATAGCAAGAGGCCACCAAGATCCATTTCTGTTGTAGGGGCCGACATTCGTTTGGTTTAGCCAGCTCCCCGTTGGATATGTGACATGTTGGGAGGACCTTTGCAGGTAGTTACATTACCAGTTTAGCTCTACCATCTAGAAGACGAACATCAAAAACCTCTTCAGGTGCAAACAAAGGCCCGATGAGTGAGTCATAGACTTTATCGCCCGGTGGAAGGGGCTTACATGGTACATTGACATGCCACTGAATCAGGAGAAATTACTGACGATGTGAGTAGGGAATGTCAAGACGAAACTGGTTCCCTCCCTGATCACTCAGAATTATCCCATAGGGTTCCAAGACTTCTGGTATAAGGTCCAGTGCCTCGAAGAAGCCCTGCAAAAGGCTATCCAGGCATGCCTTCCACCTCCTACGATCCCTGCAAGGAGACCTTCCAGAGCTGAGCCCACTGCTGTGGCCCAATTAGAAGCCCCAAGGCAGCTAGAATTGGTACCAATGGAGACAACTCCGTAGCCTCGCAGAGGCCCTCCACCATGATCACAGTTTCCAGCCCAGTAGCGCCCACCCCAGAATCGGCAGGTTCCTCCGCGTAATGCGCCGTCTCCACCTAGGTGAGATAATTAAGTTCTGCTTCCTCAGAAGGCTCCTCCGGCCCCTCTTCCGGTTCAGGCTCCTAGATCCCCCTTTCCAGACAGATGGAATCAGACCTAATCATTTGACGAGGCTCAGGTACCCGACTACTTCCGTAGCACCTTAGAGTAGAGAATCGTATGACTTCCTAAGTGACAGAAGCCGGAAGACGCGCATCTCACCGATCACACCAACTATTTACCTTATCACCGAATCCAAGGGAACACCATCACGCAATGATATGTGTTCAGGGAATGGATCCAAGACTAGATTAACAACAACATAGTTAGGTTGGGCCCAGCCCCGACACAGGTGGAAGGTGTCTTTGTGAGATCAGATTGCACTAGCGACGGTGTAGGTGAGTGGCAGCAGGTTCCTGATCGTGAGTCCCAGAAGTATAATGAATGGATGGATCATAGGACAGTCGTCCATTCCCATGGAATTATCCATTCATGCCTGAATCATCCGGAGCCTTCAGAAGCCACGACCACCACTACTATATCATCATCTTAGACGACCTCTTCCCAAAAGAGCAAGCACCGACGACGTAAGAAGAAACAACGCGGCCCTCTAGGGTCGTTGTCGTCCTGCACTCTCGGAGACTTCATGCCCCCATAGATGGGAATCCCTCTCAGAATCTATCTAGTGGTGGATGATTCGTCATGTGACAGTCAAGGGTACGATTCAGTTAACACCGTCGAGTTGGTAAATCCCTATTTGTCTCTTGACGAGAGGGAGTGCTAGATAAACCTCCCCAATGTCCCCAGCCGATGCCAACGTTGGAGAAACCAAAACCATATGGGTCACTAGGGCATGTCAGTTGGCTCCTCCAGCCAGGCCGTGCACACCGCTGAGACCAAACAACGGGCCCAACACAGAAATCAGCACACAAAGCCTCTTCATCTGTTGTCGACAGGTCCGCCTCCACCACCGTTTGTGCTACTGGATCAGGTAGAGCCACTTCGTCCATATCACAACTAGCTTCACCCAACTATAGGATGATCTCAGTCACCTGATCCTTATCCGAAATCTACCCCTGAGCCTCGACTAGTGAGCAGCGGGATGTCCCCAATACCAGTCAGCCGCTGGTCCAACCAACAGGATCTGCCATGCCTCTAGTCATAGAGCGGACACCTGTAAGCATAAGTTCACACCTGGCATGAAAGTATGATGTTCTGAAGTACCTCGATGTCATCCCAGCAAGGATCTCCATCCTTAAAGCCCTTCGGCTGTCTCCATATATGCGTGAAGCACTCACTGAGGATTTAAGGAGCCCCCTCCAGTTTTAGACAGAGATAATAGTTGCATAGGCCTTCCATACTGAAGTAGTTGAGGACGCCGAATGCCAGGCCGTCATCTCCTTCTCGGGAGAGGATGAAGGCTCCCCCATACAGGGGAACATATTCCCATTATACATCACTGACCAATTAAACGGTGTGGAGATTCACCGCTATCTCGTTGACACCGGTTCCAGGATCAACCTTATCCCGAAAAGGACACTACAGAAGCTAGGGATATCTGAAGATGACATGACTCCCTCCGATTTAAGGATCCAGAGATATGACAGGATAGAGAAGAAACTGGTTAGCCAGATCCATCTGAATACTCAGTTCGGTGTCCTAATTGCCACCACCGAGTTCATGGTTGTCTCTCAGGACACCACGTACAATGAATTGATGGGTAGGCCATGGACCCATCTACACACGGCGGTCCCCTAATCATATCACCAATGCCTCAAGTACTCCCTTAATGGTCGAGTGGGCGTACTCCAAGGTGATTCATCTCCTTTCACCTCTTGTGAAGCCTGCTACTTGGATGCATATTACTACAAGAGCAAGGATAAGCAAGTCCAGGCAGGTGAAATTGAGCCTGTTTCTGCTACGACCGACCCTTTGGCAGACCTGAATGATGCCTATGTCTTCCCGATCCATCGGTTGGAGGCCATAACCACCGATATGGGGCAATGTTTTGTCATTTCTGGAACAAGGGGGGATAATTCTCCCAAATTCCGGTGGCGTCGGAAGATCAAATAGTATTATTATATGAACCAGACTCAAGTGATCCCGGAGCCTCCCACTCCCATTAGGTATCTAGACATTTGACTCATGGCAATGGAAGTATTTCATACATGTCTGTTTCGCTGTGCTGGAATAAGCCGACTCTGGATGACGCGCCACTAATGCTTTGATATTATCAAGCGTGGCCCCTTGGGATGAAGACCAGATGGGATCAGGTCGACAGCCTTCATAGCCATGGTCTCAGCAGTTCCGGAGTGCCTCGATGCAATGACCATGGTAGCACAAGCTTGTAGCAGCCTCCCATCAGGGTTCGGTAGCTCAGAAATAGATTCCCCCACCGAAGACCCCTCCATAAGTGGAGAAGAAGATATAGAGGATTCTCCCCCTACTTTTGAGGAAGGTGTCTCTGCCACGGTCGACGAGTTGGTGTAGGTGATCCCTGATAGCGAGGCAGATCCAAGACCCACATTGATCAGTGCAGCTATGTCTCTTGAGGAGCAACATTAACATGTGGAATTCTTCAAGCAGCATCGTGATGTATTTTCATGGAGTTACGATGAGATGCCGGGACTAGATCCTCAGGTAGCCGTCCACCGTCTTGGGCTCCCAACAAACCATCATGGGTTCCAGTAGCCTCCCAGAAAGATGCATCCATCTCATGGTTCCATGGTCAAGGCCAAAGTTGACAACCTCATAAAATACAACTTCGTCAAGGAGGTCCAGTACCCCAAGTGGTTATCCGACATCATGCTAGTCAGAAAGAAGAATGGGAAGATCTGAGTCTGCATCAACTTTCGTGTTCTCAACCGTCACTGTCTGAAGTATGATTTTCCCCTTCCAGTGACATAATTGTTGATCGACGCTATAGAAGGGTACCAAGCCCTATCTTTCATGGATAGTTACACTAGATATAATCATATCTGGTTGGCCTCTGAGGACGAGGAGTCCAAATCTTTAAGGGTACCCCAAGGTACTTTCTATTACAAGGTTATGCCCTTCGGCCTGAAGAATGAAGGTGACACCTATCAGCGGGCCATGCATCACATATTCAAGCTGATCCTGGGAACATTGGTGGAATGCTATGTGGATGATCTGGTGGTCAAATCTCACCAGCTCTAGGACCATCTCAAAGATGTTGATAAAGTTTTCGGTTTCCTTTGTTCCTACCACTTGAAGATGAACCAGTTGAAGTGTGCCTTCAGGGTCACCTCTGGGGAATTCCATGGCTTTGTTGTCAGATACCGAGGCATCATGATTGACCCAGAGAAGATAAAGGCCATCATCCAGATGCCTCCCCTGAGCAACATTCAGGATCTTTGAGGTCTCCAAGGACACTTATCCTATATATTCCAATTCATTTCGAATCTGGATAAAATGTGTAAGCCCTTTTTTTGGATTATGAAGAAGGGAACCGCTTATGAGTGGAATGAGGAGTTTCATAATGCATTTGAGGAAATCAAGCAATATTTTATCTAGCCTCCGGTCTTGAGGCCACCCATCTCCAGGAAGCTGTTGATTCTCTATGTCACCGCCCTGTAATGGTCCCTTGGTGCCCTTCTCGCCCAGAAGAACAATGAGGGGATGGAGAACAACCTCTAATACCTCAGACGCATGCTCCTCGATATGGAGACCAGATACTTCCCCATCGAGAAGAGCTGCCTTGCGCTCGTATTTTCTGTGCAAAAACTGCGGCATTACCTGCAGCACCACAAGGTACAGTTGGTCTCTCGAGTAGACCTACTAAAGTACATTTTGAGCCGTCCCATGTTGACTGGGCGACTAGCACAGTGGGAGATGATCCTCCAGCAGTTCAACATTAGGTTCGTGCCCCAGAAGGCTATCTAGGAAGGAATTTTAAGACTTTATAGCTGCCTAACCAACCTCTGCAGACCAGTACCCGGACCTGGATTTTCTTGATGAGGAAATCCTCTCAGTCAATCAAGCCTCCCCATGTTGGAAGATTCACTTTGATGGCTCCTCCTGGAGCCCCACCGGTAGGAGGATCAGTGATCCTAGGGTCAATAGAGTAGGCTTGGGTATCATTTTAATCACCCCTGTGCAAGCCATTATTCCATAGTCATTCCTATTATCAGAAGGCTTCACCAATAAAGAGGCAGAGTATCAGGCCCTCATTACTGGTCTCGAGATGGGCCTTCAGATCGATGTTACCCTATTTCATGTGAAAGAGGATTCCGAGCTATTTATCAAGAATGTCAATGGCGACTATGTTGTCAAGAATAAAGACCTCATAACGTTGTTAGGACTCACTATCCAGCTAATGGAATAGTTCCCTTCTCAGCCAGAGGTTATCCATGTCCCTCGGTCACAGAATGGTCGAGCAGATGCTTTGGCCAGCCTGGCCGCGTCGCTTGCAGAGCCTGAGCAAGATGATCTAATTATCCATGTGGTGCACCAGAGATTCATTTCTCCCATCACCCAATAGGATGATGATGTCCTGCAGGTGAACCATCTTACTGCTGATGCCTCTACGTCAGGGCCCCCGGGTAGTTCGAATAGGGCGATCAATGTAATTACCAATTGGAGGACACCCTTGGTCGAATACCTCTATCATGGTAATCTCCTGTCAGATCGGGCCGAGAGCGAGCAAATCTGATGCCGCGCACTGTATTTTACTCTCTAGAGTGCTCCTTGCCTTGAGAGGATCCTCTATAAATGCAGTTTTGATGGTATTCTCCTCCGTTGCATCCATGGAGTAGAGATTCCATAGGTCATGTGAGTGGTTCACGCCGGTTCCTGTGGTGCCCATCAGGATGGTCCAATGATGTCCCACCAGATTCGGAGACTAAGGTATTTTTGGCCCACCATGATACATGACTTCATTGAGTTCTCCAAGAGGTTCCATGTGTTCCAAGTTAATGCTAACTCTGTGCATCAACCACCGAAGCCTCTCCATACTAACAAGTAATCTTGCCCCTTTTCAGTCTAGGGGTTAGATGTTGTGGGACCATACCCACCGACAACGGATTGCCAATGTCAATTCATTCTGACCGCTACTGATTTCTTTTCTAAGTGGGCAGAGGCAATTCCGCTCTAGGAATTCAAGGACCGTTCTATCATCAACTTCTTGAGTTCCAATATCATTTATCGATTTGGGGTACCTCATGCTATCCTCACCAATAACGGAACCATCTTCCGGGAATCTGAGCTGAAGAAATTGTACGCCATGTACAATATTCGCTCCAACCATACCTCTCGCTATCACACGCATGAACATGGATAGATTGAGGCGTTCAATAAAACCCTCTATAAAATTCTACAGAAAATGGTTTGTCATAGCAAGAAGATTTGGCCAGATAAGCTCCCCAAAACCCTCTGGGATTATCGGAAGACAACCCACAATTCCACCCAAGTGACCCCATATTCCCTGGTGTATGGAGCGGAGGCCGTCCTGCCCATTGAGATTCAATTACCCTCATTGCGCACAACGGTCTATGACCAGCAAGTGCCGGATAAAGTTTCTGAAATCCATCTCGCTAAATTGGAAGCACTGGACGAGAATAGGAATCGTGCCCTCCACAACCTAGAGAGGCATTAGAGTAGGATGGCTTGAGCTTTCAACAAGAAGGTTTGCCTCCACTCTTTCTTGCAAGGTGATTTGGTATTAGCCCTCAGAGCACCAATGATCCCCGGTAGGAAACCACCCAAGTTGGGGCCCAAATGGGAAGGACCCTTTATTGTTCATAAGGTTTATCCCAATGGAGCATACTCCCTGGTGACCATGGATGGTGAGTGTATAACTCCTCCCACCAATGCAAAATTCTATAATAAATACATTGCCTAAGAATTCAGTCTTGCAGGAACTTAAACTTCATTCGGTCCTACACGAACTGAAACTGCATTTGTTCCTGCACGACCTTAAAATTCATTCGGTCCTGCATGACCTTAAACTGAATTCGTTCCTCCATGAACATAAATTGGATTGTGGTTCTGAACGACCTTAAACTACATTGGGTATTGCATTCTTTTCTGATGGCTTGGTCTTGCACAACCTTAAACTGCATTTGGTCCTACATTCGGGCCCCTATGGTCCCACATGTCCTTAAACTGCACACTTGTCCGAAATGACATTAAACTGCCAGCTAGTCAAGCCTTCATGACTGATGATCAGCCTTAGGCCCCTTGGCATTCTTGGACTCTTTCCCACGTTCTTCCTGGAGTGTACGGTGTGGTGTGAGATTATGTTCTCATTCACATCGGATTTCTCGCCATTCCATACACATCCTCGGATGAGACCTTTCCCTGGCCCTCATCCTCACTGGAAGATGTTAAATTGCAAGCTGGTCAGGCCTTCTTGACCGAGGCCTAGCCTCATGCCCCTTGGCCTTCTCAGGCCCCCGACCTAGGTTCTCTCTTGTGGGATTGTATGGTGCGGTGTGGTATTATGTCATTATTCACGTCGGGTTTCTTGTCATGCCGTACACATCCCCAGATGAGATTCCTCTCATCGTCCTCCATGATGGTAAACTGTGATTCTAGAACTACATATGGCTTTATTCCCATCCTTATGGGATATGTAGGACCACATTAACATCTAGATTTCAGGTCCAGCCTCATCTCGTAGAGATCTCCCCGATCTCCCAGTCACCTAGGCCCCTTGTCCTATCCCTCTCCACAAGGGGGATATATAGGTGTGGTAAAGGGTTTTTGGCACCATTACCCCCTTCTACTGGGAATCCTCTATCTCTTGGCCGCTCTCGAATTGAGTCCCTAGACCCATTACAGTGGTCCTCCAGTGTGTTCAGAGTACTCTGGTCTGGCACCAGGAGTGTTAGATTCATCTTGGGAAAGTTCCATCCACTTGTCAAGCTTCATGTTTACCTTCATTTGGGCCCATGTTATCTCTCAAACCTGAAGGGACCCCCAAAAATGGCCAGGATACCATGCCTAAGGGATCTCTTACCGTTACGGGCCAACACCCCCTAAGGTTTCAGACAACAAATCGATACAAATCCCATGTTGCGAACATGGTCAGCAATCGATGCTCATTTATTTGTCCCCATTTCAGGCTAATGCAACATGATGTTGTGTTGTGAACATGGTCAGAAGTATTCCTTTGTCATCATGCTTGCACCTTTAGGCCTTGAATTTTGGATGCATGATTCACATTATGTTCCACCCCATCATGTACAAGTGGAATATCAACACTCTTGGCACTATCACTGAGTGCACCTTCGCATGTCAGGGGGGAAAAGCTGCAATACGGCGTCTCTCTAGGCTCCTGCAATCTGAGCACTAAGACTATAGGATGGGATATTCATTAAGGGATATGTGCAGATCGATACTCATCCCCATGGGATATGTGGGATCACCTTAACATCGAGCTTCCGGGTCCAGAGTAGCTGGGAGCTAGTATCTCTTGCCCCTCATCCTCTAACCTTTGACGACCTCTTGGCCTGAGGCTCTTTTCCCAGAGGTGCGCACGGTGATGATCTGGACCTCGCCCATATTTACACTGGGTTGGTTTTATCGTGTCATCCACATTCCCCTAGGTCCAAGCCAAATGAACTTAAACTGTGTTGTTTGGTCCTACCATATGACCATAAACTATGATGATAGCGTCCTGGATGCACGACGAAAAACCAAACTGCATTGTGATGAACTCATCATAGAAGAAGTCACATTGGGTATCAGTCATTTACCATACCATTTGTCAATGCTCGTATACGGCTTGATTATTGTGGAAATGCCAGGAATTTCTACACTAGGACGGTCGCTCCACAAAAGAAAAACCATTCACGTTAAAGGAAAAACAAGATACAACAAATGCCGCTTCTTTTGGTTCGAGGGCTAAAACCGCATGCCCCTTTCATCCTTTGCATAGGTACCTTACCATGCCATGCCACCCTCTCCAGAACTACGTGCGGCTTAATTCTCATCCTTATGGGATACATAGGAATGCTAAAACATTTCATCTGGGGTCTCTCCCCAGGGATCACCAAATCCCCTCCCTCCTTACTGTCGGACCCTTGGCATGACTTCTTGGGGAGTTTTCTAACTGAAGCATTTGCCCCGAATAAGTTCAGGATTCCCCATAATGACATTGTGAAGCGATAGTTCCCTCACCAGGGTGGTCCTGTCTAAACGAATGAATGATCCGTGACCAGATTAATGCGCCTGCCTAATGTGCTTCCACCACGATGGTGTAATCTTGAGGGTGTTGGATTCTATAATAACAAACAACCACCTCACATTCCATGCATTTAATGCCCCTTTATTCGGATCCTCATCTTCTTTCACATTAGAAGGGACCCCCTAACAGTACAGATGCTCGACCTATGGTCCTCTTACTGTCCTGGGCCAACGTTCTGTAAAAGTGATCATGTTTGAAGGGACCCCCTAACAATATGGATGCTTGACCTATGGTATGCTTGCTTTCCTGGGCCAACTTTATGGAAGACTGGTCAACGATATTTGAGTTAGGCCCCGTGTTGTGAACATGGTCAGTGGTCGTCCCTCATGTTGTCCCCATTTGAGGCTAATGAAACAAGGATGTTGTGGTTCGAACATGTTCAACAGCTGTCCTTCATTGCCATGCCCCTCTCATAGTGTTCTGAATATGGGTAATGTGATTCACATTTCTTATTCCCCTATTTTTGTACTAATTCCAATGCTCCTGGAATTGCCCCGCTCGTGTGCTAGATCACATTGAGAAGATGATACATCGATTGGTATGAGGTCCTACTTCTTTTGATGGGACTCCCTTTTCTCCTCAGAAATCCAGGTTCACATCCATTCAAACCTGCGAGTAGCGGACTCCCCCTTATTAACCTAGTTTGCACCCATCTTCTTCCAACTAAGTGTTTCAGGAGTTGGTGTGAAATCTGGAAGTTTGTCGGGAATCGGGGAGCCCGACGAGTAAAATCAACAGTTGGCACGAAATTTCAGGCCAGTGCGTGAAAAATCTAGGGTTTTCTCATAAAAGGCTGCTAAATCTCGGAATAATTACGCACAATCGAGGTGGTTTTCATGCAGGAGCTGAAGCAATTTCGTGCATGATAGCTCAATGCTTATCGCGCGAGAAATGCTGTACGGAACAAGAGACCTGCAGTGGTTTTTATAGGAACAACATGGGTTCCGCACCCACACAAAGAGAAGATTCCACACATGGATGGTTTTTTCATGCCACTCGAGAATTTTTTGTGTAGGGGGGCCACAAGGAACTGCATTTCGGCATTTCCCTCGGAATCCGATCGTTGCGACCCCTCACCGATCCAATTCTGAGGGGGGCATTTGTAGACACCGAAAAGTGCGTAAGTGCTGGAGAAAGTTCCTAAATGAAAAAGCGAAGTCATATTCGGACCTAGAGGCATGGTATGGATGGCCCAGAGATGTTTCATGGAAAAAGGATGTGGTGCATGAAAAATGTTGTCCTGCGTGGAATGTGCCGAGATTCGCGAAGGATCCCTGGCAGGGGGGCGAAAAACTTTCGTGCCCTACCCCGCGCGGTTGATCTTTTGCACCGCCACCTCTGTCATGCAATTATTTCAAGCAGCTCTGAATTCTGCGCCCCGGATTTCCTATAAATAGAAGCCAACCCCTTCCTTTTCAGGGTAGAAGAATTCGAATCACCTCTCATACGCGTAATTGGCATTCCGCGTGCACGCAATATGGCCTTTAGGAATGGGTCTTTTTGGAGCCAAGTTGCCCCAGGATCTGCCTTCATGCGAGATCCCCATGGATTAGACTAAATTCCAAACCCTTCTGGGTCTGCCCCTTGCAAAAAATCCCTTCTGGGGCACGCAAGTTGGTTAAGCCACGCACAATCCTTACTTTGCGCACACACCCCTTCTTTTTCACGCAATCCTTTCCCTTGCGCGCAATTCCTCCCAGCCGCACTCAAATACTTTAGACCCCCTATTTCGCACAAAAAACATTGATTTCGCACCAAACCGTTGATTTTTGTGCCGTTACCCTCTATTTCTCGCAAACCCCAAGAGTTCCACGCAATCCCCCTGGGGCCCTTCACCCCGGTACTCTTTGGGAGACCCCTTGCGCGAGAACCCGATGCCCTTCTTCCGGGTGCCATTCGCAGGTGTCTTGTACACCCTGGGAATCTGTTCCATACATGGATTTCCCGTACAACCTTCTAGGCTTGTTCAAAGTAACTTCAAAGTACCTTGGGAAATCCTTCCTGTTGCGTTTCTTTGCCTCATGCTTCTTTGAATAGGCACGGTAATGGTAATTGCTTCTTCGCATAGACAGGCTAACGTGGACCCCTCGATGGTTCACTCCACGACACCCCCACGCTATGGCCTTAACGATGCCTTCCCTTACACAAGGGGTATAGGGTACTGGTTATGTAATTCCTAGCGCTGCAAAGCAGTCCCACTTCGTCCGAGCTGCAGGACGTTAAACTGCCAAGCACCTAATTCTCAACACATGACGTTAAACTATGATCTGACCCTGTGCCTTACACGCAGGGTCCCCTGCCTCGGAAATTCTCCACGACCACTCGTCTCCACGGGGATGGGATAATCCCTCATAGGGGTGATTTATTGGAGCGGTGTTTGTCCGCGGGGAAGGGAAACCACCCAGGAATAAGCCCCTAGCCTTCCTTCCAGGAGGCAGCACCCCTGTTCCTACTCACTTCCTCGGTGCCAAGGCCAGCGGAGGGCATGATAGAGAATGAGGACCTTCCTCTCTTCCTTGGTGAAAAATCCCTCTCCCGTTGTGCTTTGTCGCTCTAGGGTCTCCATCATGGAGTAAGCCCCAACACCATGGGCCACTCAACACGTAAGCCCATCCTCGCTTCCCATGGACGCACCCTTCATGATGTGATCGTCAAGTCTATGATACCTCTTATTTCTCAAACAGAGCATGACTCCTGTGAGCTTAGAGTAAGCACCGACCATGACACCACTATGGGCCATCTCAGAGCGTAAGCCCCAACCAACCTGAACTATGGGGACTTTGATCTGTGCTAAGGCATGGTATGTAGGAAGCCTTCATGTGGTTCAAGCCCCACCACCTTGGGCCGTCTGAGAGTGTAAGCCCCAACCAACCCAAACTATGGGGACTTTGATCCACGCTATGGAACAGTATGTAGGAAGCCTCCATGAGGTTCAAGACCCACCACCTTTGGTTGTCATAGAGCGTAAGACCCAACCAACCCAAAATACAGGGAATTTGATCCATGATAAGGCATGGTGCGTAGGAAGCCTCCACCAGGTTCAAGCCCCACCACCTTGGGCCATCTCAGAGCGTAATCCACAACCAACCCAAACTACGAGAACTTTGATCCGTGCTAAGGAATGGTATATAGGAAGCCTCCACGAGGTTCAAGCCCTACCACCTTGGTCCGTCTCAGAGCGTAATCCCCAACCAAACCAAACTAGGGGGACTTTGATCCGTGATAATGAATGGTACGTAGGAAGCCTCCATGAGGTTCAAGCCCGCTAAACCATTGGCCCCGAATGTCTCCGCGTTGGTGTGCCAAGCCCCATTTCCACCTTGGGACGCCTCATAGTGTAATACCCAACCCACCTGGACCTCAGTTCCCTCTTCATGTCAGTTTACTGACTCCAACTTTGGGCCGTCTCAGAGCGTAAGCCTCAAAATTCCCCCGTCCCGCATGACGCTAAACTGTATACCATTCCAAACTATGGGGAATTTGGTCCGTGCTAAGGCATGGTATGTAGGAAGCCTCCATGAGGCTCAAGCCCATCAATCATGTCTCATCCTGATCTCTCCCTTGAGCCCACGTGTCTCCGGAATCACATGCCCTAACCCAGAGGTTCCACTTTCTATGGGTCCCATCCACGCGATCATTCTCATGGGTCGCCCCTTCATTTGTCCCACCGTATCATCAAAATACGTGGACTTTGATTCCCTACCACAAGGATACGTAGGAAGTATCTTCGATACCCAAGACCAAAGCCACCATCCATCTAGATTCTTACCCATGCCGCCACATCCCGGTGGGATCATGCCACTTCACTCTTCATTCCCCTCCAATGAATTCGGGAAGCCACCCACATGCTGGCCCCAACATCAGTGTTCCCTCCATGGGGTTATTCAATCTAATCCACTCTAGCTAGTGTTCCGGTCAGTCCGATCTGTCTCAACTAGATTCTAAACTTGCTGTATACCCTGTGTTAAACATGGGAAGATGAGGAAAACCTCAGAGACATGCCTATGGCATATAATACCCCACGTTCAATGTGGGATGCCTCGGTCTTCCACGCCCTCGAGAAACCCTATAATAAGGGACATAAGACAGACATGCCAATCCCCAGCATCAATACATGCCGGTGATGCCCCAACGCAACTACTCTCCTAACCGAAGGTTGCTGCCCTAACTGGAATCTTTGGGAGGTCCTGACAGAAGCAATGTAATCAACTGGTGTCCATGAAGATATGGTGCCAGGAATAGCTTCACAAACTGCGTTTTAAATCTATGAGGGAGACCTGGATTAGGTGACGAGCTCCGAGGAGGAATCCATGGAAGGAAGAACCGACAACCCATCATCCGGTTTCGATCAAGGAGCATACATCACTAAATAAAGAGCGGATGCCGCCCGCCTTTGGAAATCAGGAATGCTGGGTAACAGCAGTGCATCCTCTGCATGAAAGATGAGTGTTCCCCGAAAAAAGCATCAGAATCAACCCTCTTCCATCTTGCCTCTTTAGAATAAGCCACCTATAAAAAATCGATCTGGAGATGGAGCCATCACGGTGGTTTCTGACCCTGAGGTGATCAAACAGAAACTTGTGGTCTTTAGATTCTCAGTGCTTGGACATATTTCCTATGAAAAAGAAATGATGCCCTAGTCTTTCACAGATCTTAAACAGCGTATTTCACATTGTTGAAATTTCTCCAATTGGAGACTGATTTCCCTTGGAAAAGGTTGCTTCCATATAATACTTCAGTAGTAGGAGGAATTAAATGCAATATGGATGCTCGGAACCCTTAACTTGAAGCCTAGGATCTTCCATCTCTCAGAATAGGATGCCAATTTTAATCCCTACACAAAGAATCAATTCATTTCTCAGGTATGGGACAGAATACATGGACTTACATGGATGTATTGGCATCCTAAAATACTCAATGATCTTGCATCTGGTATTGGAACACCTTTGAAGCTTGATCAGAGAACAATTAATGGAGATCTTGGACTTTATTTTAGGGTCCTCATTGAAATTGATATGGAAACCTCACCTCCTGATCGTGTTGCATTGGAGGCCAATGACCACCTTATTGAAGTCAGATTTGAATTTGAGAATCTTGATAAATATTGTGAGAACTACATAATGGTTGGGCATATGATTGATAAATTTCATATTGTTCAAAAAATTGTACATCTGACATCAAATAACGGCTCTTGGAAGGAGGTTTCTAGAAGGAAGGATGCTGCTACTATGAAGTATGTTAAAAGGTGTGATAACATGGCTTCAAAATAGGCTATATGTGAAAAAATGGTGTGATCAAGCAAGAATTGAGTGGATCTTGCTAAGGAGGGAGAAAATCATTATCTCCAAAATGAAATTATTGTAAATGAAAAATCAGTGGGTATACCAATAGAAGAGAAACTGTGGAGAAGGATCCCTAAACCTTTATAGAGGAGATCTTTACTCTTGTGTTTGGTATGCAACAAGAGGAACTTGATTTAAATCTGATTAGTTTAGAAATTAATGAGGCTCTGAACATAGATTCTGATGATACTATTAACAACATTCTCCACTCTAGTCAGACACTGATGAACCCCCTTCCCCCTAACCCAACTCAACATATGAATGAGGCCACTCTATCAAAGGAATAGGATGAAATAAATCTCGAGATCAAGATATTCCCTCAGAGGTAGAGTCTAAAACTGAAAATGGAGATGAAAGTAAGGACTGAACTAGATACACACCTGTAAAAAGTACTTCAGTCTCAAAAAAGGAGGACCTGATAAGGTCTGGACGGCATAAGACACCCATGAAAAGGGAAAAAGGTGGTTTTAACCCAAAACATAAGTCAAAATGAAGTTAATCTTCTGGAATTGTCAGGGATTGGCCAACCCAACACGATTTGTTCCCTTAGGATGCTAATAAGTAAATATAATACTGATATTCTTGGGATATCCAAGCCTAAGTCCAAGAAGAAAAATAATAGTTCTCTACTTCAAGGAATGGGTTATTCAATATTTGGTTCTATACAAGAGTCTAATCATGACAGATAATAGAACTTTTCTCACAACAATGTGGTTATCCCTATTATTATCTCTGAGCATGAACACACCCTCACATGCAGGTTTACATACTGTGGCAGAAACATTCTATGTTCAATGGTTTATGCCTCCAACAACTATATTAATAGAAAAGCCTTATGGATTCATCTTAAAAATATACCTTGTTCCATCTCGAACCCATGGATTATCATGGGGGATTTCAATGACATTCTACATGTAGATGAAAATCTTGGGTATATTACAGGTACCACTTCCATCATGGATTTCAGAGCTTTTATGAAGATTCTAATATGAATGAAATTAATTTTTTGGGAGCTAAGTATACTTGGTACAGAAAACATTTGAATGGAATGAGGGAAAACATAATTGACCATGAATTTGTTAACATAAATACTCTTGAGGAATGGAAAACCATTTCATGTGTTACTCTTGCATGACACAATTCATATCATCATCCAATTCTGGTAAACTTCATTGATGATAAGGAAAAATTAACTCTTCGTTTTAGGTTTAACAATGCTTGGAACACCCTACTATATTGTTCCCAGATTGTTAGAGATACTTGGGCCATGCAGGACTATAATCACAATCCACTTGCTTTTATTTTTATTCTTCATGTCCTTAAGTAGAGAATGAAGCATTGGAGAATGAATAAGTTCATCCTTCTTGGCCTGGAAATTGATTCTCTTGAAATAAATCTTTATCAGATTCAAGAATCAATTACTCTCAACAACTTCCCGGGAAATGATGAATGAGAAAAGACAATATCCTATGAGCTTCAAAAACTCATTGTGCTCAGGGAGAACATTCAGAAAGATTTGTTCGAAGTAAATTGTCTTACTAATAGTGACAAGAATACCAAATTTTTTAATGCACTTCAATGAGATAAAAGAGTCAACATGCCTCTCTCTCTTCTGAGGGATGGAGACTCTATAATTGATGACAGACGAAGTCTCTAAAATCATACTGTTTCCTTCTATTTGAATCTTTTCAACAACCCGAAAAGAAATAAAGATTTGATGGATGGAATTATCCCAAAGCTGGTCAATGATATAGAAATTTTTTTTCGTATCTCAACTCCCACATATATTGAAATTAGGGAAGCAGTTTTTGGTCTTAAAAGAGAAAGCTCTCCAGGGCATGATGGTTTCACTAATTATTTCTTCCAATTCTATTGGGAGGTCATACAAGATGATGTCTGTAGAATGGTTAAGCATTTCTTCACAGAAGGATCTTACACTCAAGGCTTCACTGCTCAGTTCATTGAATTAATTTATAAGGTGGAGAATGAAAGTGATATTGGTTAGTTCAGGCCTGTTTCTCTAATCAATACTATCCACAAGATCATCACCAAAATCCTTTCTATTCTCACAGCTCAAACTTCTAAGAGAATTGTCTCATGGAACCAATTTGGTTATATTAAAGGAAGGATAATTCAAAATTTCCTTATAAATGCCTATGAATGTATAAATATCCTTCAAAATATCACACAGGGTGGAAAAATTTCTCGAAAGATTGATATTAATAAGGCCTTTGACACCATTGACTGGGGTTTCATTGGACGAATTCTACATGAGTTTGGCTTCCACAGTAGATTCATTCATTGGGTTCATGCTCTGATTAGTTCTGCCCATATTTCTATTTTGATTAATGGGGCTCTGAAAGGTTACTATAAATGTTCTAGAGGAGTGAGGTAGGGGGACCCTTTATCTAATATTATTTTTGAAATTTCTGAGGATTATCTCAGTCATCTTATCCTTGATAGTGTTAACCAAGGAGAGATTCAAACAATTCTTGCTGCCCGAGGTATTTCTGCCCCCTCACATCTCATTTTTGCTGACGAAATCATTCTGTTTACTCAAGGGGACAGAAGGAATATTAAAAAGTTCTAGAGAACTCTTCTTCATTATGAAAAATCTTCGGGTCAAGAATTTAGTGGGAGAAATTCGTTCTTTTTCTTTGGGAATCACATCTCGGCCTCAAGGAAGCAATGCAGGGTTCATGAGCTGGGCATAAGGGAAGGGTCCCTTCCTTTCATTTACCTTGGAGTTCCAATGTTTCTTGGAAAACCTAAGACCTCTTATTTTACTGATGTTGTGAGCCAAGTTAGAAGAACTCTCTCCACCTGGAAGGGTAAGGAACTCTCAATGGCAGGGAGAATATTCTTGGTTAATCATGTGATTGTATCTAAGATAGTTTACTCTTTCATGTTGTACTCCTAGCCGGACTCCACCCTTAAAAGTACCAACACACTCATGAGGAACTTTTTGTGGAGTGGAAGAATATATGAATGGAAAATTTTAACAGCTCCGTGGAAGACTTGCTGCTTGCCACAGAGCATGGGAGACCTCAGAATTAAAAACATTAAGCTCTTCAACCAATCTCTTCAAGCTCGTTTCCTTTAGAATCTCATCAATGATAAATCCGAGTCCCTGAATTTCCTCAGATCTAAACTTCTAAGAAGGATGATTGCAGGAAACATGAATTACATACAATCTTTGTTTTGGCCAGGTCTCAAAAAAACATTCCAGAAGGATAAAATGCAGTCTCACTGGTTGGTCAGTAGGAACTCCTCTCTTCAATTCTGGAGAGACAACTGGACTGGTACCTCCTTATTGATAGTGTTTAGATTTAGGATCTAGATACAAACCACAATTCCACTATTAGAAATCAGCTTGAGCAGTATCATCATCTTCCATCTCAGATTGCACAAATGGTCTCCTCCTATGAATTTCTAGACACAGATGACATTCTTATTTGGGAACCGAGTTAAAATGGAATTCTGAACTCCAAATGATTCTACAAAATTCTTCTTCAAGGTAGTGTTAATGGAGCTAGGAACTATAATAAAAAATTCCTGCTTCCATCTTGAGCCACTCTCTTCTGGCGCCTCCATCTCAATAAACTTCTAGTGGACACTAATCTGTAGCGGGTTGGGATCTCCCTCTACTACAGATTCGACCTCTTTCATCAGCACCATTATGATCTTAGTCACTTGTTCATGTCTTGTAAAATTGAAGCCTCTCTCTGGAACACGATTTTTACCTGGTTTGAGATTCAACCGCCGCATGTGAATAACATCGAGGACCTTATGTTGCTACTTCCAGCGATAAAATTATCGAAGCAGGTGCGTATTGTATTCCCTGATGCATGTGGAGAAATCATTCATGTCCTTTTGAAGTGCAGAAATAAGGCCCGACACACAAATTCTAGTATTAACAATAGGTTTCTTCTCTCTCAAATTGTGCTGGCGGCTCAACAAGAAAATAATTCACATGCTGAAAATTATCACAACTCAGTAAGGGATTTCACTGTTCTGAAAAAACAAAACGTGCAAGGTAATTATCCTCGGCCTCTCAGAACCATGTAATTCTTATGGTTACCTCCTTTTGTAGGTTGGATTAAATGAAACTTGGATGGAGCCTCAGGAGGTAATCCACGTCCTGTTGGATATGGTTTTGTCTTCCGAAATCAAGCTGGTGACTTTCTGAATGGGGGTCATGGTACATGTGGATTTTCCATGGGCCTTGAAGTAGAGATGATGGCTCTCATCAAAGCAGTTGATTTTTCTCAAATAAAAAATTGGACGAATATTTGGTTTGAAAGTGATTCCATCACAATTTTTCAAGCAGTTCGAAAGGGTCAAATTCACGTGGCTTGGAAACTAACTTCAAAATGGATTAAGTGCATTGACATACTTGGTTGAATACATTATATCATTACACATGTCTACCAGGAATGAAATCATCTTTCTGATTTCCTTTCAAATATGGGAGCCTCTAGTGACACTTGCACCTATCATTCCAACACTCCTCGTGAGTTGATCCTTATCATTTATAGAGAAAAATGCAAACTTCCCTCCTCCAGACTTTTGTAACCCATGTTTATTTTCTTTAGTATTATGAATCCTTGTTGCTTTATATTAAAAAAAATTATATTTTCATGTTATAGAATTATAATAAATTTAAATTTATTTTATAGGATTTTAAAATCACTTATGAAAAAATATAAACTTGAGGTAAGGGTTTATATAAAAATATCATCCTTATGTAGGATTGTTTACATTAATGTTTATCCTGGGCGAATTATATGATATTTACATATTTAACCCCATATAATTTTATATCCTATGGTTATTTCTAGAAATTAAATTTTTTCCTTTCATTTTCCTCTCTCTAAGTACTCAAAATCCCGAATGAATGTTTTTATGGAAAATTGACTTTGTTTTTGTATTCAGTTTGGAATATTTTTATTCCATGTACATATTTATTTTAAAATGTTTTCAATAATATTTTTTATATTATCCAATAATTTATTAAAGAAATTATTACCCATTTTTATGTTTTTATGAAAATGATTTAATGGAATATTGTTTTTTTAAATTTCTAAATGAGGCACTTTTTATCAATAGTGTAATAAAAATATTTTTTTTAGCGCTTACCACATGAATGAATTTTTCCAATTCCATGACTATCCATTAGTTTGAAGATTCATTTAAAAGATTACATTGTAATTTTCAAATAAAAGGATTTACCCAATAATCTAGATTTTTTAATATAATTCATTTTTAAATGAAAATGGGTTTTTACTCGAGAAATAATCCAATGATCAATTTAATTTTTTTATCTGTAAAAATTTATTTAAATAAATTATATAATTTAGTGGGGATATAATCTATTGATATCATTCACTATATTACTCTAGATGGATTATTATTAAGCTGTTTTATCTATTAAATGGGGAAAATGTTAACATTTTGTATGTCACTAATTCAATATGAATATTTATGTGAATAATTTATTTAATTTTTATTCATTTCATTCAAATGATGAATTAATTGGGATTATTATGTGATGGGTGGGGCCTGTTATAGCCCATCAGTGCATTGATTTGTCTCATGAGATAATAGAGTTTGGGTATTTAGCACGCGCCTTATCTATTTACTTATGATGTCTTGTCACAAGGCCTTGATAGTAAGATTATGAGGTTTAAAATTTTGTATTCTATCATTAAGAAAAATATTTTGGTAATCCAAGTTATTATTTATAATGCAATTTAATCCATGGATTTAGCCTCATTTTCTGATATTAGTTATATTTCACATTTGATTATTATTTAAATTTGATATATTATATATGCTTTATTTATTACATGATTGAATCTATTGTATTCTTGGCCTTAATGAGTATTTTAGAAAATCCCTTTTTATGTTTTCATTTCTTCAGAATATCAAGAAGGGGTCACTATTAAAAAAATAGGATTTTACTTCAGTGTTTTGACATCAGTTATATAATAACTGATGTCAAAAACTATTTTACATTAGTTATTTTGAAAAATAAAATTAAATCCCTTTTCCTAGTGGGTTTTATCTTTTTTTCTCTACTAACCGATGTTAAAATAGGGGTTTTAACATCATTTATAGAGAATCTAACATTAAATGTTTTGTTTTTTACCTCATTTAGAAGATAAAAAATTTTCCAAACACAGTTGATGAGATTTTTTTAAATACATAATTTAAATAATCGATAAAAAAACTAAAAATTTTATTCATCTACAATAATTTTAATAACTTTTCAAAGTTATCCTCAAATTTTTAAACTCTACCATGATTTTTATGATGACATGAGACAATTTATTGAGAACACAATGTATATTTTTATACTCACACTTTGATTTGGTTTATTCTTGTAATCTTCCAATTCTCATTTCAATGACTACTTCCTAGTATTTATATTTATTATTTAATACTTTAATTTTCTTATTATTTCCCTTAATCAAATTTTTTTGACAATGTATTTATTATGATGAAGAATTCCTCTTCAGATGATGATAAAAATTTGATGATTCCAAATGAGATTCACTGACCATAATTTAAAATTCCTCACCATTCATATATTTAGTTTTTGTGTGAGTTCTTTCCAAAAAAATGAATATAAATATAACATATATTGAATTTAAGGACACTGTAATTATCATAGAGTTGAATTAAAAGCTTTATGTTTCAATTTCATAGTTTGATTTGGTTTCTACAATTTTTTATCTTATTTGTCTTGTATTTTCAATTAGACAAGTAATCAATATTGAAATTAGTTATTGAAAAAACGTGTCTTCATGTCAATTATTATACAACTAATGTTAATATAGTTTACCACATTGGTTATTTAAAATAAATGATGGGATAAATTGTTTTTATATTTTTTATGCAATAACAGCCATGAAAACCTCTTCCTATCATATATTTTATTACAGATTTATTTGTTGATGTTTTAAAAACTAATATAAATATATTTTTCATGTAATTTAGAAATAATTGATGTGAAAAA
The DNA here is from genome assembly GCA_963277665.1 of Viscum album. Lineage (NCBI taxonomy): Eukaryota > Viridiplantae > Streptophyta > Magnoliopsida > Santalales > Viscaceae > Viscum > Viscum album. The sequence goes on from OY728133.1 coordinate 1,063,350,283, forward strand.
ATATTTAAAAGTTCACATAAAATAATTTATCTAGGTAACCAACATAAAAAATAAAAAAAATGATGTAGAGAACCCTATTGTAAACTATTGGGTAAATTAATTATTTTAGGGATTTAATAAAACAAATAATAAAGTCCTCATTATAATTTTATGTTTAAATTAATGTTTTCAAATGTAATGTGAGAATAATGCATGCATCTAATATCCTAGGACATCAAAACTGTACAATCCTTTGGGATGTGATTCCTTGTATTTTTGTTCCAATGTAGTAAAATATCTACCAGATATTGGTTATAGGAGTCGATGTGTTATAGTTTGTATCAAAGGAAGTTTAGTATAAACATTGAGAACTAGCTTTAAGAAAATACAGATTAGATAACAAAACCCTATGATATAATCAAAGGAAAAGTCTATGAATTTCATAATATCATAAAGATTTTGTAATACTGGGACTATTTATTTTACTAGATAATACATCCTCATCTGGATACTAGAAAGTTTATGCGGTTGTGGAATGGATACACATAAGGGTAAAAACTATAAAATGGGATGATTCGGTCTTAACTCAATCTTCATCGGTGTATGATTAGTGGATCTATGACTGCACACCAGGATAGAAACTATTGGGGGGATATTCTTTAGTTTATTTACATTCTCTATACAAACCATTATGAAATATTTGAAAATATTTTTATGATGGGATGATATTCTAAAAGACACTATGATTATGATTTTTAGATTAGAATTCAAAATTTTTAAATTTATATTACTTGTTACATTGGATTTATAATTATATAATATGATTTAAAATTCATAATATTATGAGCTAATTCAGTATATTCCATTATTAAGAAATTAAATCTGGTAGAATTAATTATAATTATATCAAAAATCATAATCTATGTAGGGATTTACTTCATGGGTAAGAAAATGAAGCTAGGAATATACATGGATCTGAATACATTATAATTATATTCAAGAAACTATCTTAGGTAATGACTAATAACCAAGCTCATATGGAGAAGTATTTTGAACCCCAACATGGTCAAATAATGTTTAACCACTTCATGTGACAAAAAATTCAATTATTCAATGTGATTATTAATCTATTAGTACTTGATAAATGGATTAGGTCCTTATATAAAATATTTCTCACTATTGTAAGTAGAAAAAGAGAGAATTTTATCATAGTAGTTTATCATATATGAGAGATGCTAATCAGTTGTGTTAATTAATACATAAGAAATAAAGAGTTAAAAGAAAAAAATAGAATAGTGTGGAAGACTTTTGAGGAGATATTATTAATAAAAGAAATCCTCATGATAAATGAGATAATATGGAGAGGCAATTCCTCAATCTAATAAAAAAGGTAGGAAAAAATATTTTTTAATATGAATAAAACATTATAAGGTTATAAAATCATGCTACAAATTATATATGTAAACCAACAAGAAAGACTGGTCATTTATTTGATTGGATAAATCCTAGACTTTAAAAGGAATTAGTCTCTTATAATTTGTCAGTATATGTTGACATATTGCTAAGTTATAACAAGATAGGGAAAAAATTCTACAATCTCATGTTTTCTAGGGAAAACAATAAAAGAAGTAAGCTGATGAGAATTATAAAAAATAAAATATTTCAAATGGGAAGATGGGATTGGTAGAATTTCCAACATGTAATTATTATGGAAATAAATACTACAGATTATACTTTCTAGTAATGGGAGTTTTCATCAAATGTAAAGAGAAATATCCTCATTATTGTGATTTCAAGTGCCTCAAATAAGGTTCCAATGTTTAATTCTTTAAGTGTAAGGATATAGGGTACTTTTTGAATGAACTCCCCAAGCATCAAAGGAATTTTTGTTATAAAATTTTACGAGATAAAGGCCAAGATTATGTGATCACTACAACTAAGGATGGAGATCATAAAGATGCGGTGGTAGGTATAATGATCATATCATAAAATTTGTCTAATTATTTATTTAATTATGCATCCTCACACTCTTTTATATATTTTATGTTTTCTACAAAATTATTCATTTCTATGTCACATTAAGAAGGTAATTTTTAGTCAAGTCTCTTAGTGGAAATCTTACTCCAATAAGGATATGTCTATCAGTTCCTTCAAAAAAACTTAATCATAAACTATTTGTAATGTTTATAATTATAAATATGGTTGAATTATATATAATCCTGATAGGAATTGTATTTAAAATTATAATGTAAAATTTTCTTTATGAGAGATGTAGATTGTGATTTTTTATGGATATATAGAATCCCTCATCTCTGTAGGGTAAATTACGTCATCTGAATCCTGTATTAATCCACCACAAGTATCTCTTATTAATTAAATTATTGGAAAATAATAGAAGAAACAGCCTATCAATGGAAAAGGTATCCATATAATTGTGGGTGTATATATTTTTCATAAATTAATTGATGTGTTTCCTAAAAAACTTCATAGACACCCACTTGAGCATGATGTTGAGTTTTCCATTGGTCTCATCCCTGATGTAAAATTTATATCTATGACTCACTGTATGATTATTATAAAGGAATTAGTGTAACTAAATAAATAACTACATTAGTGGTGTTATAAGTGAATTATATGCCCCAATGTTTCACCATGGGGAGCCTCATTTCTTTTTTATAAAAAGAAATATGATTATATCAAGTTGTGCATTTATTTTAGGAAAATTAATGACATTAATATAAATAAAAAGTATCCTATTCCCATATTGGTGACATATATGATCAAAATCAAGGAACTAAATATTTTCCAATGATTTAAATTTTTCCTGGGTATCATCAACCATGATTAATTTAGGATCATACTCAAAATAAAACATTTCATTTGATGTATGGACATTATGAACTCAATGTCCTTTAGATTGACTAATTATCCCTTTTTTATGGATATGATGAAACAATTATTCAAGGACTATCAAGACAATTTCATTATGGGTTTATTTGATAATATATTGACATAATATTAAAGTTTTTATGAGCATAAGAGTCATTTATGAATTATTCTTAAGACTCTTATATAAAAATGAGCTATACAAAAAATTTAGAAAATGTGAATTTTGGCTCTATGAATCTTCTTTTTTTGGTCATATTGTCTTTAGGGTTGGAATATCAGTTGATCGTTTAAAGAAAATAGTAGTTATGTAATGGAAAAATCATATGAATATAACTGGGCTTTGTAGTTTCCTTGGATTAAATGGTTACTATCAATTATTTTTTCAAAAAAACCCTAATTAGATAACCCATTAGCCATGTTGACACATAATGGGGTTAAACTTATATAGTAAGAAGAATTTAAATAATGTTTTCAAATCTAAAGAGGATATAAATCAATGAAACCATATTGAATTTTCCATTAAGAAGGGATCGATTTTTGATAAATTGTGTTGCATCAAAGAAAGTACTCTGATGTTTCCTTATGAAAAAATAGATTTGTTTCCTATGAATCAATAAAGTTAAAGATTCATGAACAGAATTATCTAAACTGTGATCTTGAGTTGGAAAACATAATATTTTTATTGAATATATATAGGCATTAAATTTATAATTAAATGTGTATAATAAATTAAGATAAAAAAAATATTTAAATACATATTCTCATTGAAATATCTCAACATCAGGAAAAGGTGTTGGTTCAGACTACTCAGTGGTTAGGATTTCCTAATACACTCCCACCCAATGAAGAAAAATATGGTGGTCAATTCATTGAGTAGGAAATATCCTAGAATTTTGAATACAATTTTGATTGAAAATATTCTATATTAATGTATTTAGTAATGATTTATTTGGGAATAACTAAATAATGAGAAAATCACATTTATTCATGTATTTAGTAAGGTTTTCATACATGTTTACTTAGTGTTTTTAGTTTCATATTTTTCTTAGAGATGGGTGTGTGTGTGTGTATATGTACTTGGGAAAATGCAACCCACATGTGCGATATTCCTACATCGTGTTAGTCACCCACCATTGGCCTATGGGATGCAGTCATGGGGTAGTCATGGCACAAGCCCTAAGGTATGGGTCCTGAAAGAGTGGTATTAGAGGGCGGTTGATTTCACTATTGTTTTGGAGAAACAATGTTAAGTGTTTTGAGTTCATCTTTTAGGCCATGGAACCCAGTGTTACTGTGGCGGCCAACGTATCCATACTCCAAGATCTTGAATTCTTCTTTCCAACTCTATACATTAAAATTCTATTAGCATGGGAAATTAATGATTCTTTTATCGTATAGTAATTGAATTTTTTCTCTTGTCCTCATTGAGTTAGAGTCAGCTCACTATGTATACTCTATTGAACGTGGTATATCTTGTTTTGATTCAGGATGCTTCCCCACAAGCATCTAGCTAGGATTTTTGGTGTGTGACCATGAAGATGGTCCACTAAGTGATGAGGAATTGAAGTAGGGGCCGTTTCCATTGATAGAACCACCCTGTTGTGTACCAGTGATACCACCACCCAAATAGTAGCATTTCCATATGGTGTTATTAGTAGAGGGTGCACACAGGCTTAGTGCATTGCATGAGTTATAGAGACATCGACCTCTTAGGTTTTGAGTTGAGGAATATCCTCAGATAGCTGAGGAATTGTTGGGGGTGGTGAAGCGAGTCTTCTTCTTAGTGAGGTTGTCTCCTGAAAAAATGGTAGTCCTAGCCGCGAGTCTTATTCAGGGCTTGACAGAGAGACGATGGAGCCTGATGACTCAGATGCATGTGGGGGGGGGGCTATCATAGACGGACTTCATGGGCCTCTTTAGGGAGGGTTTCTTTCCAGCAGCGTTACGCTCTGTGTGTATACAGAAGATACTGCACCAACAACAGGGCAATCATTCCGTAGCATAAACTAGGTAAGATTCACAGATCTTTCTCGCTATGCTATAGACATAGTGAGAGATCCATTCTTCAGGGCCCTTACCTTCGGGCAGAGACTATTCAAGGAGAATAGGGCATCGATGATATCCCTTAGCATCCCTTTGCATGATGATGTGCTAGAGTGAGCTCTACTAGTAGAGAGATTTCTTGTAGAGTAGACACTAGAAGTGGGAGCTACCACCAGGAGTCAGGTAACAGAGTCTTCAGTAGTGGTTAGCTGACATATGGTGTAGGGACCTAAATAGGTTAACCAGTCTAGGGGATGTCCCAAAGATATTGGTTCAATGATGAGATCATCCTAGGGTAGAGCGAGTCAGCTGAAGGACAAACTATGCTACTCATGCGGCGATTGGGGCCATATGACTTCAGATTCTCTAACCATCCATATGACTGACTAGGAGATGGTCGAGGGAACATTGAGGTAGTGGTAGAGGTAGGACAAGGATGGTATACTAGGAAACATATGTGGTAGAGTATTGGGATGAGAAACCAGAGGTGGATAGAGGGTTGAGGCACTACCCCCACCACCCCCAAGTGATCCACCCCGAGCTCAGGGAGATGGTGGACAGGGGTGAGGCTAGCTCTAGGTTATGGAGGCTTACGATCTTGAGACTCCCTGGATTATTAGAGGTAAAATATGCATCTTTTCCACCCTAGCTTTATTTTTGATAGACATGGGTGTGAATCACACTTTTCTCACCATGTAACTTGTTCGAGACACATACATTTTAGTGGAATCATTGACTATATCCCTACGTTTAGAGACTCCTAGGGGAGGAGATTCGAAAATCAAACACTTGTTCCAAAAGTGTTCCCTTAATCTTGGGGGTGAGAGTTTTGACTGGTATCTCTTGGTGGTAGTGTATAGGCCTTATGACTTTATTCTAGGTATGAATTTGTTTTCCACAATTCATGCTCAGATCTACTGTTTTAGGTGCACAATGAAGTGCGTCTGCGGAGATGGAAACGTGTTTTCCTTTGTCAGTGAAAGGGAGAAATAAGTAGCATAGGATGAAATCTCACATGTGTGTGTGTGGGGGGGGAGACGATCCCACATCATTTGGCTAGCACGACCCTCAGTGTAGTGGATGAGATGGGTCCTTAGTTTCCTATAGTATTGGAAGAGTCTGAGGACATTTTTCCGGAAGATGTTTCAGGACTAACTTCTCAAAGGGATTTATAATTCTGTATTTACCTATACCTTGGTAAAACACTGATATCTACATCGGCATATCAGATTTATCTCATAGAGCTTTGTGAATTGAGGGTACAGTTGGAGGACTTGTAGAGTAGGGGCTTCATGAGACCAAATGTTTCACCATGGGAAGCCCCAGTATTTTTTTCCAAGAAGGTAGAAGGGAGCTTGTGGATATGTGTGGACTTCTGGTGCATAAAATAGGTGACTATAAAGAACAAGTATCCTGTATCACGGATTTATGACCTCTTCAATCAGATGAAGGAATTTTTATGGTTCTTGAAGATATACCTCAGATTGGGATATCACCAGCTTAGGGTATGAGATGAGGACATCCTGAAGATGGATTTTAGATGTCAGTACGATCACTAATATTACTTAGTGATGTTTTTTGGTGTGATGAAGCCCTAAAAAGTGTTCATGGGACTCATGAATAGGCTCTTTAAGCCTTATATAGACCGATTTTTAGTAATGTTTATTGATGACATCCTGGTGTACTCGATGTCTGAGGAGGAGCATTCGATACACTTAAGGACGATCATGGACTTAATCTGAGAGAACAAGATTTATTGGAATCTCTTGAAGTGTCAGTTAGGGATACAATAGGTCTACTTCTAGGACACATCATTTCAAAATCTGGAGTTACAGTAGATCCAGTGAAGATAGAGATAGTGGTTGGTTAGGAGCCAACAAAGAATGTTACTGAGGTATGGAGTTTCCTTCGATTGGATAGGTACTATTAGAGGTTTGTATCCATGTTTTCCGAAGTAGAAGGATCTATGAAATACTTGACATGAAATAGGAAACCTTTATTAGGGAAATGGAAGTGTTAGGAGAGCTTTCATAGGTTGAGACATATTTTGATGTGAACTCCCATCCTAAAATTTCTAGAGGAGGGTGTTGAGTATGTGGTGTTTTAAAATGCATCAGGGACTGGTCTTTGTTGTGTCTTGATGCAGGAGAAAGTGATTATTTCTTAAGGTTCACGACAGTTGATACCACATGAGCATAACTACGCGACCCAAGATATAGAGCTGTTGATGGTAGTCTCACATAGAATATGTAGAGAAACTACCTAATGGGAGAGTGTTTTATAATCTAATCAGACCACCAAAGTCTCAGGTATATCTTTTCTCATAAGTATATAAACCATAGGAAATGGCGTTGGCTAGATTTCCTCTAGGACTATGACTTCGAGATAGTCTATACTCCTAGGAAGGGGAACATGGTGGCATATTCTCTCAGCTATAGATCATGTTCACAACTATTGAATGAGGCATCAGAGTAGTTGGACTTGTTTTGAATATCCTTAACGGATGGAGATAAAGTGGTTTATCTATAGTAGATGGTGGTTACCCCTCCTCTATTTCAATGAATTCAGGTGTCATAGCTCAAAGATGTTAGTTGCAAGACTTTATATGCTCAGATGTCAACAGGGTATTCCCTTGATGGATATTTGAAAGTAGGGGAGCACATCATCTTTTTCAGAGGACACATAGTTGTATCAGCGATGATACGATAGGAGGTGTTGAAGGAGTTCCATAAATTTTTTTGGCAGTACATCCAGATGTGCAAAATACATACCAGGACCTCCGACGTTAGTTTTGGTGGCTAGGGATGAAGAAGACAGTGGCTGAGTTTGTCTTTAGATGCCTCACTTATCAGAAAGTAAAGACCAAGAACCATGTTCTAGTGGGTCTGACTCAACACCTTGATGTGACATAGTGGAAGTGAGATGAAATATAGATGGAGTTAATTATTGTCCTACCACTTACATCTATAGGGAATGATACCATATGGGTGATTGTTGACCAACTCACCATGTTAGAACACTTCTTAGCGATTTGGGTACAGGTTTCAGTTTAGAGCTTGGAATGCCTCTATGTACAAGAGATAGTTCGAATACATGATGTCCCATCGATGATAGTCTTAGATCTATAAGAAATCATTACATATCAGTTATGGAAGGAATTAAAGGAGGCATTGGGACTCATCTGTGCTTGAGAACAATATTCCACCCATAAATAGACGACTAGATGGAGAATACCATTCAAGTCCTAGAGGAAATCCTATACGCTTACATCCTCAATTTTGGCCACAGTTGGAAGGATCACCTACCCCTGTTTGAGTTCACGTATAACAAAAGATACCAATCCACTATCGGTATGGCACCATTTGAGGCCTTTTATGGGAGACCCTATTGGTCGTCACTTTGCTAGAATGACCCCAGAGATTCAGCACTCAGGGGCCTGAAGATGGAACATGCCACTAATGAGAAGATACATGTCATCTAGGTGTGGATAAAGACTGTACAAAGCCATCAAAATACCTATGGTGATAGGCGATGGATACCCTTGGTGTTCGAGTAGGAAGACCATGTTTTCGTTTGGATATCTCTTAAATATGGGATTCAAAGATTTGGTCAGGGTGGAAAGTTATATCCATGGTTCATCAGACCTTTTTTGATACTAAATAGAGTGGTTGTGGTGGAATACCACTTGGCTCTACCTCCACATTTAGAGCGGGTGCAAGAATTATTTCACGTATCCTAGATAAGGAGATACATACATAACCCTTCACATATCATTGAATGGGGAATGATGGATGTTGACAATGGGGTGACTTTCACAGAGTACCCAGTGGAGATCGAGGATCAACAAGAGAGGATCCTTCATGGATGGTTGATTACTCTGGTGCGTATTAAGTGGCAGTATAAAAATCTCCAGGAGAGAACTTAGGAGTGGGAGTATCAGATTCATGATCAATATATCAATTTGTTTGTATCCATTTTTTTAATTTCTGGGAAGTAAATCCCTATGGGGGATGATTTAATGTCCTAAATTTTCCATGTAATTTTTTTGAAAATTATTTGGGATTGTTTTTGAGACTAAGTGCTGATAAGACACATGATTCTAAGGCCCAGGGTTCCTGGAACAAATGTTCAAAATATTTTTAAGTTTATTAAAAATAGTACTCATGTGAGGTTTTAGAAACATTTAAATGAGTGATCATATACAAAATCTGAGGGCACTTTTGTGTTCAAACTAGTGGGTTTTTCTTTTTCCGGACCTAACATTGACCGGTGTGGTTCTACTATGGAAAAATATTTTTTAGAAATTTTAAAGAAGAATAAAAATAAACTTAAAAGGTTTATTTTTTTTATGTTTCTTGAAGACACAATAATGTTGTGACAAAGTGACAAAGTAGCTATTTTCTTTCATAAATGAAATAGCATAGTGATCTATTTCAAAGTGAAATAGTAATGCTAAAACATGTTAATGTATTTTCTCCATTAATCATGATTATGGATAGGTGTTAGAATTCATAATGCTGTAGAATTATTATGGAACCCAAGGAAGCTCTATCTCTTGGAAAAAACAAAATAGAGATTAGAGATAATAATGAAAAACAGATCGAGGATGGATCGCCATAAATGACAAATTATTTTCCCCCTGACCGATCCTATTTCCATATAGGGGGTTTACTTTTCTTCGTGATTTATTTCCCTGTTCTTATTTATAACGATGATCGTGGACCAACCCATGAAAATATTGATCCATGATTCAATCGTACATGCCAAATGGGTAATCTTTACTATGGTATTGAAGGGAGATTAATTTATGTGACTATTGTTTCACTCTCATTTTCTAATGGGTTGAACGAATGCCAAAACTAACAAGGCAGATGTTCTTCCTTCAGGACTTCTTTGTGATTCTTCTATCCCCGTTCTTGGTGTTCTTCATCGACGGACCCCTATAGTCATAGCCTGATTTTCCAAGAGTTTTCGAACATGGTCGGAACCCTAGAGGGATAGAGAGAAGAAACGAATTCCAAGACAGTTAAGAATGAAATTTGGGGATCACATTGATGGTTCCTTTCGAAAAACAGAGCACTAGAGTGTGACCAAAAACCTTCAAAAGGATGGATACTAGTGGCGGCGTGTAGTGGCGTGACCACATGGTAGCAGACAACTATCAGATCAACAACCAAAAGTGGAGGACTCTACGGCTCGGTGGCCGCGGTTGGTGGACAGGGCCACCAGCTCGACCAGACATGGCACGAAGCTGAATCACGTGGCGTTGGACTGCGGTCTAGAGATACCTCATAGTAACCACCATAGGGTGGTTCACACGATGATCGACTATCTTAAACCCAGCAGTCAATTGCATTGACCCTGAGGGGTGTGAAAAATTCCACATCCGTGTGGAATAACTGGCCCACTCGAGTGGGTTGAGTATGAGCTAACAGGTCAGGTCAGGCGTGACCGAGATCCCACTAACCCCTTCTTACTGAAATGCTCCGTTCTCTAAAACTATGTGTGTATTTAACAAGACTTTTTCAGTGTTGGGGCCCGCACAAAGAGGGAATAATTTTGATATACTATAAGTGAGTTTCCTTGGATGTTGAAATACAACCTATTGGGACGAGGAGGTGGTTCTCCCAAAACAATCATGCTAAGGATGGAATCATGTAGCTGGCTGTGACCTAGAAGGAATGTGGTTACCTATACTATGTGTCTTACCTTGATCACATGTCTTACATAAAATATGTGTCTTATATAGACTTTGTGTATTACCAATACTGAGTCAGTAATCACCTGCCCCACCAGGGTGTGGGTCTTCTTATCGTTGATGACACTCCATGTGTTACCTACACTCTATGTGTTACCAACAATATGTGTGTTATCTACACTCCATGGGTATCTTATACTCTACGTGTTACCAACACTCTATGTGTTACCACTTAAGAGTACTATATATTCTAATGAAAATCTTATTTACATACCATAGACCTGTATTTTTTGTGAGATAACTCTAGTAACTCTCTTTATTATACTTCTTAGAGGATATACATCGTATACCACTTTAGTAGTCTACATGGTTTATTTTTTAAAGATATTATTTGTGGTATACTTCATGTAATTCCATGTTGTATAATATGTTTAATTCCTTTGTAGTTTGGGGTCCCTAATGATTATTGTTTTACTCACCCATTCACGGGCTTCACTCACACTTGTCATGTCTTGTCTAGATGATTGACACCTTTAACAGAGTCCTTAGTGGGCCAGAGATAGGGGTGTTTCTGGGTGACCCGATGGACGTGTTATGTTTCAGTGACATTTAGAAATCTTACTCTACCTACCCTTTTGGTAGGATTTTCTGCATATGAGAACAAAGAGATTGTAGTTTTCTATTTCTGTTGGGCTTTTATTTTGGCCCATTTAATATTCAGTTTGTACTGTCACTCTGAGTGGGTTTTCTTAGTGTTTTTCAACCATGTTTACATAGTGTTTTGAGTTTCAAATTTTTCATGGAGATGGTTTTGTACATATAGTTACATGATAAAATGTCTCCCACAAGTGGGATATGCCTACTAAATGCTAGTTTCCAGCCCCTAGCCTATGGGAGGTAGGCTTGGTGTAGTCATGGCACGGGTCCCAAGGGACGGGTCTTGGAACACTTTAACCATCTACCTATTTCTCTTTCCACTATAACATAAAACATCTTGAAAAGATCTTGCAGTAGATATTTAGTTTCCAAATAATAAGCCCATGCATTTCTAGAATGATCATTTATGAAGGTAACAAAATAAATAGAACCTCCCATCGACTTAGTGCTTATCATAAAGGCATCAATTTGAATCAAATATAAAATATTTTATTTTATAGATGGTAAATAACTATGAAATGATATTCTATGTTGTTTTCCCATGATGTGATAAACAAAAGTACCCAAATGTGTTCCTTTTATTCCTGGTACCAAATCCTTCCTATAGAGCATCATAATTCCTCTATCACTCAGGTGACCATGCTGCATGTTCTAAACTTCTACAGGAACTTATTTTTTGGCTTCATTGACTTCTCCTCCACACAGTCTGGTATTTATGTGATAGATAGAAGTATATTTATTTGCTTTACCAATTACCAAGTTACATTTGGAAAGAATCTTTTTCCCATCACCAAATGAACTAAAATATATAGTGTTGTCAAGCATTATAGTAGATATAAGATTGAGAAAAATATCAGGAACATGCCTCGCATCCTTAAACAATAACCAACATCCAATATTAGTATCCCTAAAAATATTACCAATACCTGTGATTTTGGATGCACTGCCAGTTTCCATCTTCGCATGTCTGAAACTAGCTGAGGGGTAATATGATAAGAAATCTCTTCTGGTAGTGACATGGTCAGAGGAACCAGAATCGATCACCCATTCCTAGTCTGGTATTTCATGACTGATGGGATTATCTTATTGAACAATAATGATTTCTTCATTGATAAATACAACATCATTATTTTGGGTCTTACCTTTCTTATTCTTCTACTCTATCTTCAGTATTCTACACTACCGAATGAAGTGTCTAGGATTTCTATAGTGGTGGGAATTTTGGTTATATCTTGTTAGAGATTTCAATCACTTATTCCTATGTAAACCTTGGTCACGTTGTTCTCTTACTCTTCTTATTCTATGTAATTTATGCATCCCTAGTATTTTAGTGAAAAGTGACTTTGTTTCAAGTCCATATCCCTCACATTCCCTTCTTGTTTTCTGATTCTACATTCTGTTTATCATCATTTCCATGGTGAGAGTTCCATCTAAAGTTGAATTTCTAACTCAACAAAATAGCGTGTCCCACATTTTCAATAAATAACTCAACATAAATAGTGAATTCAACTCACCATAAATCATCATTTTCATGGAATTTAACTGATCAAAGGTACCTTAGAACTTGATCGTGTGCATTAATACATTGGTCACATATGTCCACTTCATTTTGACAGGATGACGTATTTGGTTTTCTTTGTTCTGCGTGGTTGTCCTCACATTGATATTTTCTAATTTTCACCAAAAATAGAACCATTGTGTTCTTTGAATTTTTTTTGAAGACACTCTTTCTATCCGCTGTCTTATTTGGGAAGAAAATTTCTTGTTGAGCATGAATCAATATTCATCAACTGGTAGGGTATTGGTTGATGTTTTCTCATCAGATTTACCACCAGTTGATGATTCCTTCACATCCACTACAATGGGATTAGTGGCATCCACTATCTGTTTCCATAAATCACTAATATATAAAAGATCCTCCATTTTGGGTTTCTAGATAACCTAATTAAAAGTGGTAATATTAATCATAGTAATAGTATTTTCATCCATTGATGGAGTGAGAATTTAAAAAATTTAACTATACATTTGTGTCTAGAATATTTGAAATAGCTGGAATTAAACCTTGATTGGTGAAAGTGGACACTAATTGGACCAGATATAGATAAAACGGTTTCAATGGACTAGATTGATCGATGATGTGGGACCAATGTGGATCACCAAGAATATTGGCTGGAAAACTCATCAGAAAGTCATCACCAGTGTGAATAGTGTCTTCTTATCTAGGAAAAGGGTACTGTAGCAGCTGAGGATTGACCAAAAATTTGACCGCCTCTATTGGTTTCATTTCAACTCTGTTTTTGACGCCTATTGAACAATTGGAATCATCTCTCTGAGGTCTTAATAGATCTAGTGAATTTTTTTTACCGACCAACTTTACTTTTCCAATACCTAAAAAAACCTTTTTCTGCTTCATAGTTTCAACCATGGTGCCTTTGATACTACATTTTTGGGGGGTATCAGAGTTTTGTGGTGACAAAATAAACACAATGAAAAGAATAAATCATATGAACATGAGAGATTTACATAGTTTGAAGGTATGCCCACATTTTTGGGAGAAAGGGTTCTGCTTCATTATTTCAATCTTCTTCAGATCAAGCACTGGAAGGTAATACAGAAGTTACAATGGGTGTTCTATAAATGGAAAATTCATGGGTTTGAATCCAGTTATATAGAGGAATGAAAATATGAAATTTCTATGGTTGGTGGGCTGTTCATATACCCTTGAAACACATCCTCACTGCTAGATATTGTCCACTGTGTTGGCTGCCAACCAAGGAAGAGGCTTCCCACCAAAGGAGACTTCTTCTCCTTATTAGCAGAAGAATCTTGTGAACCCATCCAACACAATTGAGTCCCATAATTGTGAGTGTCCCACAAACCTCCCCCACATGGATCTGCGAGACCACCAGGAATAGCATTCTCGACCAATCGGTGGGGGTCTTTGGGGAATGTTTTGAGTAATTTGAGTTTTTCTAAGAAAACATTAAAGGGGGATGGCATGTTTAACAGGAAAAATGGGTTGGAAAGTGCCAAATCAACTCACTCCAGTTTATTTTATGTTCTGGGAATTTATCTTCTTTAACACCCCCACTACACACACACTCACATATATATGGTAGGTGATTATGAGTATAATTAAAAGTCAAACACACACACACAAGACCCAACCCAAGGTCTTTACCCAGTCCATATCCCCTCACAAGGGAGAGAATAGACCACCCTACTCTTTATTTATATATTATATATATGATGGGTATGTTACCCCACATATCACCCCACTAGGAGGCATGAGATCTTCATCACAATGGTGTCAACTTACACCTGCCACACCATCCACCAGATCATGGCCCCAAAGGACCCTATCAAGTTATAGGAACTTCCACACACTATGAGAAATCGAAAAAATGCTGGTGTCATAGTTGTCATCGACCCGTTGTGCAAATCCCCACCGTCATTGGGTGATACACTCACAACACTAGCATCGCCGGTCGAATACCACCAAGATCACATAAGCTACATGCCACACCTAGAGACCCCGTACTCTACTAACACCAACCACCGATACGGTATTCCTGACCTTAATCCATTGAAAAATAACTCTCCCATTAGCTGAAGACATTAGACCGTCATTATACATGGAAGGAGACACCATCTGTAGCCTATCCACTACAATCCAGTTTCACCCCCCATCATCATCTTGTTAACACCAGCCTTCAGTTGTAGTCATGACCCAAATCCAGTCCCGTGGGATCATACGAGTCATCCTAAGGTGATTAATGTTATCCCCCTAAAGGTCTAAGACTTGGTGATGAGGTCGACTTCAAAAAGATGACGAATACACTTGAAGAACTTCAGATCTAGAATGAACTAGCTTGTTTGGAATTCTTTTAGTTTCTTTCATTTGGATGTGGTTTCTCTATGCTGTGTCTAAATTGTACTTATTATTTCTTATATGATTTTAATTTTCTAATAATTTTTGGAGTTGTGGTTTTCAAAACCTTTACTATACTGTTTAGAGTATATTTATTATAATAAATATAAATACAATAAATAATGATAAATATAATGAGAATTTATTTTATATTTATAATATATATTATATTTATAAAATATTTTCTACATTTATATTTATTATAATAAATAATATATATATATATATATATATATATAATAATGATATAATCATAAATTTAATAAATATACATATACAAAGAAGGTTTGAGTATAAATTGGCAAGACAACTGGTAGCCAGAAAATTTATTAAAAAGAAGAAAAGTACAAAGGAAGTCAGAAGGGGTCAAACAAAGTGGTATAACCACAACTATACGTGAAAGTTATAGCTCAAGAGAATCTATTTCATCACCATAATCATACCCAGATTCATCATCCTCTCTAGTAGTGTCCCACTATGACTATGAATTTTGTTGACTGAAAATCACTAAGTATTTATTCTTAATATTTTCCTGCTCTGGATTTAGGTGAGTCCTCTTTTCCTTTATTAAAGATCTAGTAGATACTTTTTAGCCACACCCTTGAGCTATGTATTCATCTCATCTGCATCCATTACCATGAAATTTTGGTTGATGACCCTATATCCATGATTTTTTTTATTCCCAAGGCCCTTATGAAACCTCTCTATCTAGAACAACAATGCCCTTCTCAAAGGGACTCTCCTTATCATTAGTCAAGATCCATCAATAGTGTTTTGTCCTGCAATTTATGGGTCCAAATTTATTTCCAGGGAATGGGAAACTGATCATTTTATTTATAACCCACTTTAGTGAGTACATTTTCAAGCTTGAACTTTTGGGGTAGGACAACTCAAAGCCCTTGACATTCTAAACCATCACTTCTTTTCTCTTAGAATAAATATGCAATTCCTGACTGATCGTTTTATTAACCTCCATTTGAAAGGCTACATCAAGATCAAACTACACATTCTCTTTATCCTCAGCAACATTATCCCATTAAGTTTACCACCCTCCCAATCAGTATATCCTCACTGGGAGCCTTATCAGTAGTGGTCACAATCATTTGATCAACACTAATAGCCCCCCATTAGATAATTTTTATAACAAAACAGTATAAGAAGAGCCCACAGTGGACCACTTGGTGCTCTCTCATTTAGTGTTAAACCCTTACTCTTCATGTAATTTATCAACACATGAACCCTTTTGGGAATTCCAAATACATTCATATCATGAAGATAGTTTGAAACCATTTTTTTTCTTCCTTCAACAATGAGAAGATAAATACACCTTCATTCCACACCTCTCACAAGAGGTGTTATTCCAACATGACTCCATCAAGTGACAGATGAGAAAACAATCTTCACCGAATAAAGGATTTCTATTATAGTCAATATCAATTTGAATGTCATTAACTGGAGTGGAAAGAGTTACGATGTCAATGATCATAGACCATATATCAACCTCTATAAGCATCCAGAAAAAATTCCCAAATCATAAAAATTCGACCATAAACCATCCAAATTCATTAGAGGCTTGCCCGGTCTTCTGAATAGATTCACACTTGTCAGATCGGTAGAATCCCTCTCAGGAGGAACCGATCAGGCTTCTTGAACCACACTAGTAGTGTGACCATCCCAAAACACAGAAGCACCGCATGCCAAAGCAACAGTGGGAGATACGCTCTTCAGGACACCATCCATACCGCCGAAAAGTAGGAAAAAACCAAAAACGTGGAGAATCCTCAAGGCGTCTCTAGATCTAGGGTTCCTTAATAGTGGTTTAGTGGGGATTCTCCCATCACATGATCTATGATGAAGAGTAGAAACATTTGCTAGAAAAACCTTTAAAGGAAACCACATATGATTGAATTGGCATCCTGGTTCTTATAAAAGTCAAAATACGAGTGAGGAATAAATACGGTGATGTTGGAGGAAACAGAGCCACCCGCGTTGGAAATGAACCCGCTATCACAGGGAAGATGACTATCAAGGAAAATCACTATCACGATCAGGAGCTCCAAACCCTAGCATCTCCATCTCCTAAATATACATATAATAAATATAATACATATATTAATTATATTTATAATTATATAAAATTGTTTTTATGGATAATATATATATTTATATTTATTTAAAATTATATTTCCTAATACATATTTAAAATTCTTCAAATATATTTACAATTATATAAATACTAAATTATAATTAATTTCATACACTTTTATAATTATATAAATATATTGAAATAATTACAATTATGTATTTATAAATATTTATTTTATATTAATAGTATATTTACTATATTTATAATTATATAACTATTATATTTTATTTTTATTATAATTTTATCATATTTATAATTATTTATTATATTTATATTAATTAGAATAAATATATTTAAATAATAAATATATAATTGAAAATACTTAAGTATTTATTTTATAATTATACTATATTTACTATATTTAAATTAAATATTTATTAAAATATAATTATTGTATATATATATATATTATATTTGAAATTAAATATTTATCATATTAATAGTGAAAAATAAAATAAATATTTATTGTAAATATATAAATATTTATTTTATATTTAGAACATATTAATTATATTTATTATTATATAACTATATATTTATTATATTTTTCATTATATATTAAATATATTTTATATTTATAATATATTTATAATATAATTTTTATTATATTTATAATTATATAAATTTAAATTATAATTATGTATTAACAAATATAATTATAAATATAATTATACATATATTTTTATAAATATATAGATTTAACTAAATATATAATGTTATAATTATATATTAATAATTATAAATAATTATATGTAATTTAAATTTATATAAATTTATATAATTATTATTATAAATATATTTTCATATTTAAAATTATTTAAAAAGATTAATTTATAAAGATAGATTTATAGTTATATAATTATAAAGATAATAAATATATTATAAATATAAAATATAATAAATATATCATTATAAATATAATAAATATATAACAAATATAAACATATATTTATAAATTTATAAGTATAATTCTATTAAATATATTTCTATAATTATAAGTGCATAAAATTAATTATAAATAAATATTTATATAATTATAAATATTCTTAAATAATTTGTAACTGTATTTATAAATTTTATTTTAAATAAATATAAATATAAATATAAATATAAATAAACATATATTTTTATAATTATAAATATATAATTATAAATATCATAAATATATTTATTATATTTATATATTTATTATATGTTTGTTTATTATATTTAAAATTATATATTCATAATATATATATTTATTTTATTTGTGATTATATATTTATTATATTTCTGATGATATATTTATTATATTTATAATAATATATTTATTATATTTATAATTATAAAAATATATATAAATCGAAATTATATATAATTATATATAATTATTAATATAGAAATATATATATAGATATATATATATATAGATATATAACAGTGTGTGTGTGACAATGGGTGGAGGGCGGGGGAAGGGAAATGCCCATAATGCCACATCAACTAGCATTTTGGGGTTTTACCCCAAAATGCAAGTGAAATTGGTGTTTATCAAACCAAATTGCCAAATAAAACATGCCATAGCCCCCTTAAATTAAAAAAATCCCTAATGAAGTTTTTTTGGGTATTTGTTTCTTCCCATTATTCCCACTATCCAACCAAATAACTCCATTCACACTGTCATATATGGGGCTTGTAATAACCTCCATAGTCTACCCCTTCAACTAGGCCACCCTGAACCAACACACCGACTATGAGATTAAAATTAGTATCGACTACAATTCAATACCACTCAACTGTGGCATTGGACACTTAATCTTATTATTAGTTATATTAAAGCTTCAACTTATCACTGTGTTTTTAGCGTTATAATTTTTTTAATAAAAAGTATTATTAATATATATAAAATCAACATATTTATATTCAAAATGTATTTTTTATTTATATACATTAATTTAAAAATTCATATTTATAATCAATATAAATATGATATATAAATATATATATATATAAATACATATTCACAGTTCAAACAATTATATTAATATAAATGTTTTATCGTTAATATGTGATATTTGAAATTATGTTAAATCAATCTTGTAATAGACATACTCTTGAGGAAGGATATTTTGAAGCGAACCAGGAGAAAGCATATGAGGGCTCTGGATATTTCATATCTTATTGAGGATCAAGCATCAAGAAGATCATTAGAAAGTTTTCAATGGTCCATATAGAAGCGAACTCAGAACAATATATGAAAGACTTGAAATGTGTAAGAATTGAATAGTTTGAAGACTCGTTCATCCCAAATGTAAAAATATGTGGTGCTAGGAACACCTAGTAAGTAGAATTTCTGCTATTTGGAGTTTTTCTAAATGGAATTGTGTTTCATTAGGCCATGGTTTCAATCACTGACTCTTTTCTTATGAGATTTCCAAAAAAAAGTTCTCCTGCCTTGAATCCCTATATTTGAAGCCAAGGTTGTCCGAGTCAATGGGTGGTCACTAGATTTTAATCTAGCTAATGTCAAGAATACATTTTCCCAGGTTTGGATTCACCTATATGCGCTCAATTGGATTCTCTAGCACCCAAAACTTCTTCACCAAATTACAACATCTATTGGTTTCCCTATTCATCCTGCCAAATATATATAGGTGGTGTAATTTTGACATTATTAAAGGATTTTGGTAGAGATTGATCTCAACGCAACATGCATTGATCAGGTAGTTCTCTCAACACGTGATGATGAGATTAAACATAGAGTGGAATATGAAAACATTCATCATATTTTGAGGAATGTAGCACCCCTAGATTTAAGTCAGTAACCCTTCATTTATGTATTTTATGTATATAAAATAGTTTGGTTATGTTTGGGAGTGGTTGGTAACATTTTTGAATGTTTTTTGGGATTTTCAAAATGTTAATAGTTGGTTCATGGTTATTGAAAACTGTGAAACTCCTACATTAAACCATGCACAATGAGACAAAGGCTAAGGTTAAGACACAGGGGTTGGCACACAGTTTCTCTAAACTGTGTGGCTACCTATGAGAAACTATGAAAAGCCAGGTAGTGTATTTTTTCATGTTTAGTGCATTTTTTGTCTAACCATGTAGGGAAACCATGTGAGGTCCCTCTGGAGTTAGATTCCATCGCACGATTAGCACACAGTTTTCTGAATCATGTGACTAACCATGCATGGTTTAAAAACAAGATCCGCAAAAAGTTGATTTAGGTTAGGATTAGTCATTAACCCCTCTTTTTTTGCTCCAAACCAACCCTAACTCGAACCTTCTCCCCCCCAAAGTCTATGTAATGTTTCCACATCAATTCGAAGCCTATCCAAAGGCGTTTCTTGGTGAATTGAATATATATTACTTTGGTAAGTGTTTATTTATGGAAGTTTTCCTTTTTTTCCATAGATCTACTTTTCTCTATCTCTTGGTTTCTAATATATAGTCCAATGTGGATTGATATAAGGTTGTTAATTCCAATAATGGTTAGATTTGGGTTTTTATGCTAGGGGAAGATATCTAAGGAGGGTTTTTGGCGATTTAACCCTTTTTTGTTGTTCTTTTCACATCATTCTTCATTTTTACCATAAATACCGAGGTAAGTGGCTTCAATCCAAACACCTATTATTATAACATGAAGTATTAGTTTCAAATTTATTTTTTTACTGAAATTGGTTTTGAAATTGTAGTGAATTTATTTGGGGAAACCCTATTTGGTGAAGGTTTATTGAATTTTGGAAATTGGGTGTTTTTTTGTAAAGTGAAATTGGCAACCTAATTTTTCAGTGATGATTTTTAAATGATTTTTTTATTTTAATGCATGGAAAAGTATTTTAAATAAAAGTTTGGTTTTATTAAAATGGTTTGTTTTAATTTTTTTCAATTGAAGTATCAATTTATTGAAATTGTGGGTTTGAAAGGTTTTTAATAAAATTACAATTTTAATGAAATGGTTGAAAGAATTATTTTAGGTTTTTTTTTGGAATAATGGTTGTGTGTGTTCATGTTAATCCTGAATGGATAAGTGTATGAAGTCTCCCCCATAAATTTTGGGATGGATAAGGGTTAGTACTTCCCCCCATCAAAATGGTTCATTAAAATACAACATTGTTAATTAATGAAACACCTATCGTGAGTATAGGGAGGTACAAGTTTACATGCATGGTTGGATGTGTTGATATGTGGGATGGAATGGTTATTCCAAAAATAGATCTTTTGGAATGGTTTTAAAGTATTTATTGGTTGATTTCCTTGGAAAATGCATTTTTTTGAAAAAATGTATTAATATGAAAATTGTTTTATATTTTGATATAGAATGTTTAAAAGTGTTTTATATAAATATATTTATATAATTTTGATAACATGTTTTATCTTAGTGGAGTTGGTAGGGAAGTGCTTTGGGGAAAACCTACTGAGTTTCATTACTCACCCCTACTTTGGAACTTTGGTGCTGTTGCTGACATCATATATTAGGAAAAAAGAAAAGGTAATGTATCACACTTCTCTGGTGCTGCATAGTGATACTTGGGTTATATTTTTTAGTTAGAGCGTGGATCATGGTTGGAGCTTGGAGTGTTGTTTCAGACTCTTTGTGTTTTTTGGTTATGTCTTCTGCTATTTACTTTGATGTGTTGTAGTCTTCCACTATAGTAACTTTTTTAGTTTTATTTTTTGATATAAATGGTATTACATGAGTTTGTTTACATCTTTATCATGCATGATGTAGTTGATACTTAGTTATGGAATGTTTTGTTGTGTTGTTTTATTTCTTAAAGGGAAAATCACTTCCACCTTTTTCGAAGCCCTTGACATTTTTTTCAAGCCATTGGTATATTGGGGATGCCTCTTAAGGCCAATTAATTCCATTCCACCTTCTCAAGCCAATGAGGAGGGGAAGGATGTTACAAGTGGTGTTAGTCTTGGTTCTTCTTTTTTGAACAAGTTGGAATTAGTTCTATCAGTATTGGCATTGAAAATTCATTCCAGTTCCATCCTTGAGTTGGTATGGTATAAAGGAGTCGGATTGTCGGGACATGAAATGTGGGGAAAAAAATATCTTTCTAACAAATTTATCATAGACTTCAAGTTATGAGGGAGTTTCATTCATAATTGTTTTTTATAAATTTATTTTATTGGAAATATCATTTTAATGGGATTATCCAATGATATGAGAATGATATGAATTATATAAATTACTTCCCACTAGGATTGGATATTTCATTTTGGGTAATAATATAGGATTTAGTACAAAACTTTTCATTTTTGAAAATTGTTAAAGTGTTATTCAAATGTTATATTTTGAAAAGGCATGATATTATTAATTGGAAAACGGGACAATTATCAAAAGTATGGTGAAATTTGGAAAAAATGGTTGAATGAGGAAAATTTTGAATTTTGGAAAGCAATGATGTGATAATATGATGTTTTAGAATATGAAATTGGGATGTCTTAAATTTTTAAAGTGTGATTCATGTTAAAATTGTTGTGTTTTTAAAGAATGTAACAAAGTAGGCATCGTATTAACCAATTAGAATAATATACAAAGAATGTGGTTTCACCTGAGCCATAGGTGAACCAACAGCTGGTTTATAGTATAGTACAAGCCATTCAGGATGTGGATAGAGGGAACTGATGGGATGAACCAAGGAAAGTGGATCACATCATCTAGAATCAAAAGAAGAATACACCCATATGTTGGGGTGATTCAGAACTTGAGAAGGCATGGGTGTTGCTTAATATAATGAATCAAATCTTTGATTTCTATAGCACACAAGAAGAGATAAAAGTCATGTAGGCGTTGTATATGCTAGAGGATCCTATATTCCAATGGTGGTATTTATTCGTTCAGGATAAATTAAACTAGGGAATTTCTTGGGAGTATTTTGAAGATTTTTTCATCAATGAATTGAATCCTCATATGTTCAAAATTGGAAGAACAGTATAATTAATCAGATTGAAATTGGAGAGCCTCACTGTTACATATTATGAGTCTAATTTATAAATTTAGTCAAATTTTCACCTGAAATTTCTACAAGTGCATACTTTAAGTAACACATCTTTGAATCAGGGTTGAGGTAAGATATTCTCTCAAAGTTTTTTTTATTGTGTACGAAATATTATACATATATGGTTAATAGAGAGAAAATACCAGAAATGGACATCTTATGAGAAATGATTAGAAGAAGAATGTTGGTACATATGGGAAAAGATGGTAACTATAATTCTAGGAGTATGTGGAAGATGGGAACCTATATCTAATGTGGGAGTATGGCTCCCAATCAATCAACTAGATGAGTGAATCTTCTTCCAAAACCCATGAGACATCTTGGCTATTTTCAATGTGGTTTGTTCAACCACATGAAGTGATAATTTGTAGAGCCACCTATGTCATTCTTTAATTAAAATTAGATAGGGAATATACAAGACAATTTTCATAATTCTCTAAGGTTGGGTGTTCAAGAAACTTCTTAGGCATTACAAACATCATTTTCCTTGATAGGATAAGTGAAGAATAATCAATATTTTTAGTAGAACAAAGCTATCCATGGTGATTCCACTAATACCATGAATCCTCATCAAGGGAAATATCAATAGGGAAATAAGGAACAATG
The DNA here is from genome assembly GCA_963277665.1 of Viscum album. Taxonomy (NCBI): domain Eukaryota; kingdom Viridiplantae; phylum Streptophyta; class Magnoliopsida; order Santalales; family Viscaceae; genus Viscum; species Viscum album. Next base: position 1,063,374,225 of record OY728133.1, read on the forward strand.
TTTCATGAGAAAAAAATTATATGCAGATGAGAAGGTTATTGGGGATTATTAGTCTAGATCATCAATGGTGATAGGTACGATTTTTTTTAATTCAACCCTTACACAATGTTTTTTTGATATGATTGAATCCCATTCCTTTATTGATTCTTGTGCTATTTATTTCATTGTTTAAAAGTTGAGATGATTATTTTGGTGGTAAAACTAAAAACTCCTCTTGATCGAAGAGAATGTCACGCCTTTATGTGTAGATTATTTTCTATAAATATTTATGGAGTTGAGTTAATATGGTATTTCTTTGTTATTGATATGGATGTCTATGACCTAGTACTGGGTATGGATTGGTTGACTATGTTCAAGGATCACATTGGCTGTTATACCAGAATGGTAATATTTATGACTAATCATGGTGTCAAGTATATCCTTTTATGAGACCATAATATAATGGTAGGTGAAATGGTCTTTTTGGAATGAGGAATTGGAATGATCTCATACCAGTTGGTAGCATTGAATTTGGAATCGATGGAAGAGATAAAAAATAAAAATTTTCTAGCATTTGTGGATTTTTTTCATTATGTTTTTCCTAAGAATTTCATAGGGTTTCCACCTATAATAGAAGTGTAGTTTAGTATTGATCTACTTATAGGTAATAGTCCTATTTCACATCAATATTATTGTATGGAACCAATATAATTAAGGGAACTGAAATTTCTATTGGAAGAGATTGAAAGAAAAGGGTTCATTTGACCTAACATGTCTCTTTGGGAAACACCAGCTTTTTTTTTCAGAGTGGAGGATGTAAATTGAAGGATATTGGTGGATTATCATAATTTTAAAATGGTTATGATAAAGAATGTATATCAACTTCCATGCATTGATGATCTATTCCATAGATTCATGGGACCTCATTGGTTCTCTAAAATGAATTGCGATTAGGATATCAACAATTGCGAGTTTAGAAGGAGGATATTCAAAAATCAGATTTTAGTAGTTAATATGGCCATTATGAATATTTAATAATATCCTTCGGTCTTAAAAATTAACTAGTGGTATTTATGGAGTTTATTAATCAGATATTTTAGAGGTATCTAGATTCTATTGTGGAGTTTTTTTGAATGACCTATTGGTGTATTCAAGGACAAAGGCTGAGCATGATAAAAAGTTGTTAACAGTGTTGGGAATCATAAGGGATCATTATATGTATTCAAAATTATCAAAGTGTTATTTTTGGATACAAGAGGTATTTTTCCTTGGAAATATAATCCCTGAAATTAGATTTTTTATGAATGCAGAAAAGATAGAGGTTGTTATCTCTTGGTAATGCCCAAACAATGTCTTTGAGATACATAGTGTCCATGGCCTGACTGGTTATTACTAATGCTTTGTTCATGATTTTTCACAAACAGGATCACCTATGACAACTTTAATAAGGAATAATGTTTCATTCTAATGAAATGAGGAATATCAATATTATTTTAAAGAGATAAAATGTTCTCCTTACATCAGCTCCAATCTTGATATTTCCAGAATCATGACAAGGGTATGTGGTGTATTGTGATTCCTTGAGATATGGGATGGGATGTGTTCTCTTGAAAATAGATCATGTTGTTACTTATAGATCAAGAAAGTTAATTTTATATGACAAGAATTATAAAACACATGATTTTTAGTTAGCTAATGTAGTCAATGCTTTTAATACTTGTCATGATTACCACTTTGGTGAGAAATTTACTGTGATTATGAATCATAAGAGATTGAAATATTCTTTCTCATAAAGGTATTTGAATATGATAGAAAGAAGATTGTTGGATTATCTTCAAATTTTCAAATTTGACCTAATGTATACACCAAATAAGTGAAATTTGGTGGTATATGCATTAAGAATAAATTCATATGCTCAGTTGGAAAAACCAACATCAGACAAGTGGCAGTTGATGTCAGTCATAGCCAATAGGCACATGGAATGTGAAGACTGAGGTGATGTAGTGGTTTTCATTCCAGATTAGGGGGTTTCTAATGTGGTGAATGTGGTTATGGAGGCATAAACATCTAATTTAGAATGTGTTTCTATGTGGTCAAAAATCAATGGTGGGGAGACCATTGAGGGTTGGAGGCTGGATGTGAGTTTGACATTATAGTTCAAAAATTGGATGAACATACCTATGGATTATTTGGAACAACTTTGTCACACAAACCACCATTCAATATGGGCATTCATACTAGAATACATAATATGTATAAGGTATTAAAATCATAGTTTTGGCGGGTTGGTATGGATAGGAAGCTGATTGAGTTTGTTTCGAGATGCTTAAATTTTCAAGAGGTTAAAGCAGAGAATTAATGACCAGTAGGTATGTTACAGTCTTTACCTATATCTATTTGTAAATTAGAATATATAGTCATAGATTTAGTAATAGGTCCCCTAATAATGGTTTAGAAACAATATTCTATATGGGTTGCAGTGGATCATGTCACAAAGTCAGCCTATTTCATCCATATTTGTAATTCTCATATGGTGGAGGAATTTTCCAAAATCTAAAACTAATAATTGTTAAGGAGCAATTGTGTACCAATTTTTATAGTGTTATATAGATATATTAGGTTTATTTATTGTTTCTATAAATCCTTATAGAAATCCCTTGGAACTCAGTTGACTATGAGTATTTCATATCATCCTCAGATGGACAGATACTCTGAAAGGATGATACAAACATTGGGAGACATGTTGAGATCTTGTGTAAGGGATTTTGGTGTCTCATGTGAAGATAATTTACCATTCGTGTATTTATCTTATAACAACAGTTATCGATCCATTATATATATTTCTATTTTTGAAGTAATGTTTTTCTTCCATGTCGTTCTCCACTTTGTTGTGTGGAAACAGGTCGGACTTCACTAGTTGGGCTGAGCCTTGTCCAAAAAAATAGAGAAGGTCCTTTTAATAATGAAATGGATGTTGATAACTCAGATTCAACATAAATCATATTTGTATCATCTTAGATGACCATTTTCCTTTGAGGTGAGTAATCATGTGCTCTTGTGAATTTCTCAAAGGACTGGACATTATAATTTTGAGAAGCAGGGAATGTTATATCCTCAGGACATAGGATATTTTTAGATACATGAATCGGGTGGTGAGGTGGAATATCAGTTGGTTTTTCCACCATTGTTCAGTGCAGTGCATAATGTTTTTCATGTATCTTAGTTGAAAAAGTACAAGTGTTACCCAGACCATGTGATCAAATGGGATCACATTGATGTAGAGCTAAATTCTTCAATAGTGCACATGATAGTGAATATTTTGGATAGGAAGGAGAAAGTATTGTTTGGGAAAAACATTGATTTAGTGTAGTTTTTGTGGAAAAATTTTAAAATTTAGGAATATAATTGAGAACATGAGAGGTAAATGAAAGGGAAATGGAATGAATACTATCATATAAATGATAGTTTTCTACTTATAGGGGAAGAAAGTACAATGGTGGGAAGAATGTAACACCCCATGTTTCATGTATGCAACCCTTAATTTATATATTTTCATTATATAATGTGGTTGGGTGAATTTTGGGAGGGTTAGGGAACCTTTTAAAATATTTTTGGGGTTTCCATTAAGGTTCGTGATTGGTGAACGATTAGTGAAATCCATTGAAATCCTATAGAAATCCTGAATAATGAGATAAAAGCTAAGGGTATGGCAAGCAGGTAGGTGAACTGGTAGGTGTATGGTTTTTCCAAACTGTGTGTCTACCTAGGATAAACCGTGAAAGGTTAGACAATGGAAATTTTCACGGTTGGCACATGGTTTGTCTAACTGTGCAGGACAACTTTGAAAGTTCCCTCTTGAGGCATAGGATGGCGCATGGTTAACACACTGTTTTCCTAACCATTTGACTATATTTTCACAGTTTAAAAACAAGATCAACAAAAAGAGGATCTAGGTTAGGATTAGCCTTTAACCCCACTTTTTTTTCTCCAAACATACCATAATTCGAAAATTATCCCTCCCAAAGATAAAGAAGCTTCCCCCATCAATCCCGAGCTGATTCAAATCCATTTCATGCTGCGTTGAAGCCCAATAACCATGGTAAGTGTTCGCTTTTAGTAATTTCCTTGGGTTTTATTAGATCTACTTCACCCTCTCTCACTATTTCTTATATCTAGTCCATTGTGATTAGATATATGGTTTTTGATTACAATTATATTTATATCTTGTTTTTTATTTTATAGGGGAAGAGATATAAGATGGTTTTTGGAGATTTAACCTGGTGTTGTGGATGTTTTCTTGCAATTATTGATTTTCTCAATAAATCCTAAGGTAGGTGGTTTCAATCTCAACTCCTCTTATTAAAACATGAAGGATTATTTTAAAATTGATTTTTTAATTGAAATAATTTGTGAAATTATAGTGAATTGTTTGTTGAAAACCCTCTTTGGTGGTGGTATATCGAATTGTGGATATTTGGTTTTTTTGGAACGAAAAATTGGGAACATGATTTTTAAATGATGATTTTAAAATTATTTTTTGGTTCTGATGCATGGAAAGGTTTTCTCAATTTAAATGTGGTTTTTTTGAAATGGTTGGATTCAATGGTTTTCAATAAAATAATGGTTTTATTGAAATGTTTGGTTTTAAAGGTTTCAAAAAATATTTGGATTTATTGAAATTGTTGAAATCATTTTTTTATAATATCTTTTTGGTATAATGGTTTTGTGCATTCTTGTGAATTAGGGATGGATAAGGGTAAAAAGTCTCCCCCATCATTAGATTGATGTATAAGGGCCAAGGCATTAATCTATAAAAATGGTTCATTAAGTGACAGATTAGTGAAAGGATGAATCACCACTCACAAGTATAGAGAGGAATAGGTTTTCATGCATGGTTGGATGAGTGGATATGTTGAATGGAAGGGTTATGCCAAATTGAAACTTTTGAAATTGTTTTAATGTTTTTTTGTTTGATTTCCTTGGAAAAATTTCTTTTTTTTGGAAAATTATATTGACATATAAATTGGTTTATATTATATTATAGACTGATTTAAAATGTTTTATATAAATTTCTTTATATAAATTTTATAACATGTTCTATCCTTGTTGGATGAGAAGGGAAGTCAATTGAGGAAAACCTAATGAGTTTCATTACTCACCTATGATTTGAATGTTTTGTGATTTTTCAGATATTTTTTTAGAACATTGGAAAATGTAAAGTATCACACTTATCTAGTGGTACATATTGATACTTGATCTCTTTTGTGGAGTTGAATCAAGGATCATGGTTGGAGCTTAGAGTGTTGTTTTAGAGTCTTTGCGTTTTTTTGTTTATGTCTTCCTCTATTTAATTCAATGTTTTTATTCTTCCACTATGGTACCATTTTTTAGTTTAATTTATTGATATCAATGGTATTACTTGAGTTTCATTACATTGTTATCATGCATCATATAGTGGTTACATGGTTATGGAATGTTTGGGCGTCTTGTTTTATTTCATAAACAGAAAATCACCCCCATGTGTTTTAAAGACCTTAGAATTTATTTCGAGAATTTGGTGTCTTGTGGATGTTTCTTAAGGACATAAAATTTCCTTATACCTTCTCAAGACAAATAGGAATACAAATATTCATTACTAACCCCTACTTGGGCACTTTGGTACATTTAAGGATATCATTTATCAGGATATAGGAAAAGGTAAAATATCACACTTCACTAATGGTGTATTGTGAAACATGGGATGTTTTGTGGAGTGGGAGAATGAATCATGGTTAGATATTGGAGTGTTGTTATAGATTATTTTGGTTTTTTTGGTTATGAATTCTATTGTTTACTTAAATGTTTTTTAGTATTCCACTGTGATACCTTTTTGTAGTTTTTTTATATCATTGGTATTAATTGAGTTCCATTATATTGTTACCATGAATCATGTTGTGATTTTTTTTTTCAATTTTAGTTGTTTTTTTATATTTAATAAAGGGAAAATCACACCCCATGGGTTTTGAATAACTTGAAATTTATTTCTTGAATTTCAGTCTTGGGGATGTCACATAAGGCCAATTACTGTCCTTCTACCTTCTCAAGACAATGGGGAGGAAAGAGATGTTACAAGGAATGTAGTTTTAGTGGTACACTAGAAAGAAACATATCTTAGATTGATTTTTTTCATGAAATGTGTCCTATTAGTGAACAGAGAATAGAAGGCTAGTAAGATTGGTTGTGGAACCAAGACCAGGGACCCTGTGCAACATGCTAAAAGGGATAATATCACTAGAAGTTCAGATCAAATAGTGACCAAGATTAGAATAGATGTAATTGGTTCATATGAAGCAACCATGAAGATTGGATTGGTCATGATCGATATTAATGATTGTTGTCTAGGTATTCAGATAGGTGTAGTACTTGGGAGTCAGGAACACTATGGGAAGAACCTTGTTATGCAGTATCAGGGGAGTTTATCTTAGGGTCGGGTGTAGGGATGCTCCCATCACACCCATCCGAAGCCTCGAAGATGGGATAATGATGTTGATGCTTGCTCAGATGGGTGCAGAGAGGACTCCCTCAACCATACATACATTGATAAAGACATTCAAGGCTCTATTTATTTCCCTCTAATACAAGAGAAGATGTTCATTGCCTCCAGTATGTGGAAGGGAAAAAAGTGGATGAATAACCTTCTCTTGAGACAAAGATTGTAGTGAAGTCTAATATCAAAAGTGTCATTTCGGCAACATTCATCAGTTATTCTACAACTCATACTCTTGCTTCTAAATAAGTGGTTCAACATGTTGCTTCCAACCCTGACGAGGAACAGGTGAAAGGGGATGAAATTGATGACCTTAGAAGAGATTTGACCCCATTAGATTCTAGTAGTGAATGTATTAATTTTCTAGACATATTAAACAAATCATATAGCAATGAGGTATTCTATGTGGAGTAGTTGGGTTTTGTCTCAGTGGTAAGCACCCCGTAATCCTACATGAAAACGGGGGGTCAAAACCCATGGAGAGTAGGTACTGTAGCACACTGTAGCAGTGGCGGGCACTATAGAAACATCATGCACTGTATCGGTGGCAGGTTACTGTAGTGGTGGCATGGTACTGTAGTAGTGGTGGGTACTGTGTGGTACTATAGAAAGCGTCTATTGTAGCAGTACTATTTAAAGAATGGTCATTGGGCCAAAAATTTGGGCCTACAGGCCATGTAATAGGCTAAATGCCCACTTGGCCTTTGGGTTAAGTAATGGGTTTACATCTACCCAGTTAAAAGAGGTCTTTTCTTTTCTTAAATAATAAATGAGGCTTCAGACCCAACCTTTAAAAAAAGGTATTCCATGTGGAATTTATCATCACTCTTGGAGTTATATTAGCTAAAAACCAAACCCCAGACACTGAGACAGTAAAGAGAAGATGTATTTCTTATTTCAATGATTTATCAGATGCCTTAGGTATGATATTTTAATAGTTTTTTCGACCCCTAAAGAATAAAACCACACCAGACAACACTATTTCTCCTCATGAGGATTATGAAACCTAGGAATAGACCAAAACTTGGTGGAGGAGTGGTGATCTGAGTGGTAGGGGTGGTGGCTAATCCTATTGATGATTTTATTCTTCTGATATCTGAGAAAATGTATACTTTGAAGTTTATAGAAGTTATATGTCATTTTATTTTTTTGTATTATCCTTCGGTATCTTGTTATAACATTATTTTCAATAAATTTTGAGACCATGGGTTATAATTCATGTTTCACAGTAGTTAGATCTCTATGTGCATATATGTGTATACACTATGTTGTGTATGTTAGTGTTTTTAGTATGTGTATATATATATTATACGCTCACATATGTATGTTTATATATTTTCACATGTACAAGGAATGTACACATGTATAAAACATGTGTACATGTGTATGTGTGACATGTACACAAATAGTTAAGTATAAAATTATAATTATATATATTGTTTTAGAAATAGTATATATTAAATTATAATAAATATATTTATATATTAAATATATTTATTATGTTTTTAATTATATATAATTATATATTAATAAATATATATAATTATATGAATATATATTATTATACAGATAACTATAGACATAGAGGTGTGATGGTACGAGAGTGGTGATTCATGAAATTTCATAAAGATTGGGTCTTTAATGAGTGATGTACCCGCTTTCATAATGATATATCAATATGGATGACGTCTTTCATGGTCTATTTAAGTAGGATGATCGAAAGTGGGACTCGTATTCTATTTTGGATGCCTCTTCACCAATGCCAGTGGTTAAAATTTCGAAGAAGAAAGTTTACCCAGAAGAATATAATCGGGAATCATTTAAAAAAATGGTGAGAATTAACTGATTATTTACTAATTCAAGAGGCGAGACATACTATAAAGTCATGAAAAATGGATCTTTGGAAATTTTTGAAGAAAATTTGATGTTAATTGTATATAAGATTTTGGAAAGAAAGCACTCGATTCTTGTGAGGTTAAATCATTAGATAAAGAAAAATCCTTGGAAGATTGGGAGTTGAAAAATTAGCTTCTTTCATTCTGGGGAATCAGTGGATGGGAGATTATCTTAAAAGGTAAATGGTATTATCTTATTGGATTTATTTTTATGATCTCAAATATCAAGCATTGGGTGTAGTATTCATATCCCTTCAACCATGAATTTTGACGATCTAATATTGGGACCCATTTTTTCAATCTGGTCCTAATGAATATTTCTATCACGTAGATTTGGATTTGGGGTCGTGGTATTCCTTATTTTTTTGGAATCCTTAACTACTGTGGGAAATTTCTTAGGTGGTAGGGGTTCCAATTAAATTCAATAGAGATATCATGATTTCTATCTTTGTACACTTTGCTAGAGTTTCAATTGAAATTGATTTAAAATAAACTCTTACTGATTCTATTATTTTTTTGTTTCTAATATAATATTGGAAATCTAAATAGAGTTTGAAAATAAACCTTTATTTTGGAATAAATTTGAAAATATTCAGTATTTTTAATCTTAATGTTGAAGGAACATCTGTAGTTCCAACTATATGAAAAATAGTCATTCCATTGTAAATTGTAAATTCAAAATGGCTATTATTGGAGACTTGAATGATGGAGGAAGCGGGATTCATGCTAGAAGGTGTGATAACATGAATTTTTAGGGTAAAGAATAACCTATTGAAAATTTGGTGGATCTTTCCAATGTGGCTGGTGGAGATCTATCAATGGAACCATTTCTTAAGGAACGCCTATTCCTGTTGTCTAGAGCTTCCAGGAAGGAGTGAATGCTTGGAATGGTGTACAGGGATGTAAGGTGAGAATATCACATGAGGTTGTTGGATATGATATTGACATCAATAAATATAAAAATTTCTTGGACATGACTCAATGGTCTTCTAATGATGATAAAGTCGCCTCAGAACACTTTCTAGAAGATGCGTTCTTAAAATATGAAGGTAGTAAACACAAGAAATCACTTGAGACAGTGGGTTCATCTGAAGGTCAACCCTTGAAGAAGAAGAGTCCCTTGAAAGAATCTATACAGGCTATATCTCCTGTCATTTCTAGAGAAATGTAAAGTCATTGTTACTCCACCTTTGGACAACACTATTAAAACTCTCATGATTTTCTTGTTTTAAATAAATCATATGTGAATGAAACTATAGTCCCTGTGAAAGAGAATGGGTCTCATTTATTTTGGACTATTTTGCATATGTATGTCTCAGATGAGGATATTTCCACTCCTAAATTGGTGTAGATCTAGTATTTGGAGAGGGAAGAAGACAAGAAACTACAGGTGAACTTGATCCTTTGCCTCTTCAATAGACTTTGTTAATGTGGAAACCTCCAGCAAATAATAAGCTCATTATTTTAGATGAAAAAGGTGTTGGAAAGGATCAGAAGATATTTATTTGGAAAGATGAACTGGTTGTACCATGTGCTTAGATTGTAGTGGATTATTATTTTGAAATGATTCATTAAAATTAACCACATGTTGAGGAAGATGAAATAGTGATCATGGATGATCGGGATGGTAATTTGAAGTTTGCCAAGTAGTGGGAGAGAGGATGATATCCACGTGGTTGGGATGGATTCTGAGGATTGGATGGTAGAGGGATGAGTCTAGATGAAATTGTCGAATGGTCTTACACTTCTCAATTTCACAATCTTATCAAATCTACAAATGAATCTTTTTGGAAAGATTTGGTTATGGAATGTGAAGTTACAATGACCATAAATTCCAAGTCTCATACAGAAGACTATGAGTGTGAGAGGTATCCCTAAGGCCTTATAGAAGATATAAAAAGCTAGTTTTATTTACATCTTGAAGTTACATTTTTAAAAATGGAAATATATGTTTTAGGATACATGTATTATCTTATAGTCCAAAATTTTTTATTAGACAAAATTAAAGATAGTTGCTGGAATAATTTGGGGATTGATTTTCAGAATCTATCAAGAAAATTTAAGAGGAACATAACTCTAGAGGACTCATCAAATTTATCATCAAGTAATGATCTAGTGCTGCCTCAGCGGTTCGTGACATGGTGGAGGGGATGAAACCTAAAGAGAAGAGGTTTATATCCTTGAAATTTGGGTTTCAAAGTGGTAAAATGGAATTGATTTCTTGTTTTCTTTGTTGTGGGATTTTCATGCTCTGTTGTTCCTTGTTTTCCTCTCTCTATTATACTTTATATTTTCATTAATAAATTTTGTGGGTGTGGGTTGGCTTTCTAACTTGTAATCAGACCTATTTTAGCATAGAGAATAACACAATTATATTTACCAATATATACAAATATTTATAATTATAAATAAATGAATATATAATTATATAATTATAAAATTACAATTAATATATTTAAATATTAAATATATTTAATATATTCATAATTATATATATTTATATATTAAAAAAAAATTATATAAATATATATACTTATATATTATTAAATATATATATAATTATGTAAATATACTTATAATTACATGAAAATAATTATAAATAGGTCTCATAAATCTTCTTTGAAGAATTTGGTAGTGTTTATGGACCTTGTGAAGGAAAAAATTATGGACATGAAATTGTGCCACATGATGGGGAAGAATAACCACCACTCATGGATGATGATACAGTCAGATGGAAGGCTCAAAAGCACTGGAAGAGAGGGTGACACTCGCAAAGCTGAGGTGGCTCTTGAGGATGGGTGGTGGGAATAGAAAAAGGCGACGATCAAATGTGTCATGTTCTTGGTGGCATTATGTACCACTTTTTTTATCATTGTAATCCACTCTCCCCTCTTGGCTATTTTATTTTTTAATAACAACCTTTTGAAAACTATAGATTTTTAATCCCTGGTTAACACCATTCCAAGTATAATTATAAATATAAATAAAGAAAATTACATTTAAATAATTATGAAATTATAATAAATATATTCAAATAATAAATAAATTCATTTATGATTATAAATATATATATATTTAAGTAATTATAAAATTATAAAAAATATAATTAAATAAACAATATATTTATATATTAATATATATAAATATATAAATATATTTATAAATACATACAACATTTATAAATATATTTATTTATAATTATAAATATACTTAATTATAATTATAAATATAAATAAATAAAAAAAAATAAAAGTACATTTAAATAGATATTTTCAGAAATTATAAAATTATAAAATTATAATAAATATATTTAAATAATGTATACTAGGTTCTTGGGGGTACAATTACATTAAACACGCACACACACACATAGGCCAGAAAGGAAAGCCATATCCTCCTATAGGATAACCCACCCATCATGTTTTATTTATTCAATACACTACCTAATGGTCTATTGGGCATGAATCCAATTACATAGCCCAAAGTCCCACAAACTATCCCGAAGGCCCCATGCAAGTCATTCCTGTATCATGCATACATCCCCATCTGCCTGCGTCATGCCTACTTCACTGCCGATTTGCGTCATGCATGCGTCCTTACCTACTAGCTAAAATTCACTTTCACCTGGATTTGAATCTGGGTCACACACAATATTATAATGAGCCTTTACCACTTAGGCAATCCCCAACTACTCTCTTTAAATAATATAAATATATTAATAATATTTATAATTATATATAATTATATATTAATAAATAAATAAATATAGTTATATAATTATACTTTTTAAATATATTTATTCATAATTTTATATAATCATTAATTAGGGGTACAATTAGACCGAAAAACATATATACACACGCCTCAACACCTATGGGATGGTTATATGCCCCCAACGGATCCCCACCCATTAATGGTCTTAAGACCCTTATTTAGATGGCCTTAAAGCTCAATCTATAACAGAGCTAGAGGACCCAACATATTATGACCTATAACCCGTAGTATTTACTGTTCCTGCGCCATGTCTTCATTAGACAAACAGAATGGTCCTATCCTAAAATCCATGGATGGACATGCCACTTCCATCCATCACCTCACTGAAAACTATGGCAGCGCCATCAAGGAATACCGATCCACAACCCCCACTGTCCAAAGGGGATTCACCATTCCCATTCACCGATTTGAACGACACATCACCACAAACCTTTTTCCACCTTTAGTCACTTCCATCATATGGCTCTTCCGATGCTGATCAAATTCTCCCTAAAAGGTTTCAGACCAACATTCACAACACCATCCACCTGCGCACATCGCTTTCATCTATCAAGAATCACCCTTACCGTATCCTGCCTATAACTATTCATTGATGCACTCAACCAAAGTTTATATGTCCTCCACCACATTATCATGATGCTCCACTAAAAAAAAGGGCACCACCCACCATCCACTGTTCAATTATTAGTATTTTAGCACTGTTAAAACTAATCTTTATGAACAATTTTTTGAAAACGCTGATAAATTCCTTCCATATCTCTTAAAAAGAACCATAATAATGTCTCATCACCTATGGTATTCAAGAACTTATAGAACCCAATTTATAATAGTGGAAATGATCTCTATAGACCTTCTTGACAAATCTATCCTCTCTAAATATAATTTATGTAATGATTTTTTTAGTTTGTGCCCGAAGGTCTACTAATAACTTCCTAACCCCACACTACTCCAATCACAACATGAGCACACCGATATTTCCTAGATAATATAGGGTTAACACTCAAAACACACCCCTCATATCCCAAACTATATAAATCAGCTTTTACAATATCATACTCATTATAAACCTTGATTTTTTATGAAATGTTTTGTCGAGTCTTAAGTTTTAAATTTTCCTTATCTGTTGGTGCTATAATTGAATTTTTATTGGTAGATATTTATCTTCAGTTATGGATTTCTTTATTTTGATAAATCTATTCATGTTTTGGCATGAATTAGGAGTTGAATCAATAATACATGGAGAGTTCATAGAGTTTGGTAAACCTTGTGGATCTATTTGATACAGTTCTGAGAGACTTACTATGACAAAAATGTGATTGGCACATTGCTTTCCAACAATGTTGCCTAGTTTATTAGGCTCATTAATTATCCTTGTATTTTTCACCATATTTTCATTATTTAAAAACTATAATGATTATATAATTCTCATGTTTCTTAGGTGATTCATAATTTATAAATTTTTAAAGCTTGTTTCAAAATAGAAAGAGATTGGTTCGGAAAATAGCTAGAGAGTTTGTTTTCTAAGGCAGTTTGAAAATAAAATCATTATTTGATTTAAAAAAAATGTTTTTTAAGGGGTTATCATTTTGTTAAGAAGTGATTTTAAATAAATGGTATTATTATTTTTAGTAGTGAAAATCATTTAAAAAAACAAATAAAAACTGTCCTTGTCACAGACCGAATCTGGTCGCCACCAATACCGGCACCAAACCCAGACAGTGAAAAGGCCCAAAGGGAGTTACCTATCCCCATGAGCTGTTATAAGTGCCTGGGTATCATTAATTTAGGTTTGTGAATTATTTACCCGAGTATGAAAGCATAAAACATTAAAAACAATCCATGATATAAATATGAAATTTTTCAGACAAACAAGTCTTAAGCAAAAACCAGAACTGAATAAATTAGTTTAAATACAATAAAAGTGGTCCAAGTACAAATAAATACAGCATCAAGATAGCCTGAATGACTCCACATGACAAGGATTCATCACCCACAAGCTGTCTCCACAACTCCGTACCAAGGATGGGAACAAACACCACGAACTCCCACCACCCAATGATTTTCCGTTACCTGAGTCAAACATAACCATGTATACTTACACCCAAGGAGATTAAGTAGGGTGTGAGCCTAATATCAATAGGATACTACCCAATTATTCCAAATATCATGCAATACAATGTGAAAAATCAAGCGTTTTTAATATGCAAAGAAAAGCAGTGATAAATTCCAAGAAATGCAACTTTCAATTGAAAATAGTTTTCAAGATAAAATTTTCAGAAAATTCACACATATAAATAGAAATTTTATATAATGTAAATTAATTCCAAAAAACACCCTAATACTAGGGAAAATACCCTAAATAAAATGAGCAACAAAACTGGGAACACCCCTAGGCACTAGATAGTCTCGAGCCCCATGTACCTCATCCCTTGGTGTAAAGTAACCATAGTAAAAATCCATTCTCGTGCACCAGCCACTAGTAGGGAACATAACCATAACCTAGTGGTCCCCAATAATCATCCACATAGTTTAGTTAGATATTTAATGATCCAAATTCTAGGTTAAATAGGGACAAAACCCATCGGGTCCTCTAGGCGTACCAGTACACATCTGCCCCACAAAGGTACTCGGGCTTCCCCCTTTGTGATCAAACAATTTTCGAATTCTAAATTAATAAATTTTCATATAAACACCAATAATTGTCACATAAAATCACTACAGTATCTACACACATTTTATACCACTTAAAACACACAACAAACCACTTTGATTTTCAACAAAACTTCTTCTCAAAACCCCGCATTATTTTGCACACAAAACTCTATAGAAACCACACTTTTCACACTATGTGCCCACTAGTAAATTACCAAAATATAAAATGCAGACCAATATATTTCTATTAAACCAAAAAACCAGTTTTTTTGGCAGCCCCAAGTGAACCATGAAATGATAACATTGTAAAACCTCTATTTTCACACAAACATGACACTTAAAAAATCACATGTTCCACAAAAACCATTAAAAACCATTTTCTGAGAAAAAAACAAAGGGTATAAACATTAAAAACTTTCTTTTATGACCTATTAAAGTTCAATATAATCAACTAATTATTTATAGTTCATCCCCAATTGAACCCTTAATAGATTTCTAGGAATAACCCCCAATTTCACCTAATAATGGCACTTCAAACACATTTTCAATACAAACGCCAATAAAAATAATTTCATAAGCCAATAAAAATAATTTAAAAAGACATAATAAAATGAAATAAAAATTAAAATATAAAAAACAAAGAAATATAATTCACACAAATTGCATAAACATGGAATCACATACCAATTTAGTAAAACCCCTTGAATCTCCGTACGAAAATCAAATCACACCACTGCCTCACCAAGAGAGACATATATCAAACCTAAAACCACAAGAATGGACCAAGAAAACCTATGGTTAAACCCCAAGTTCGAAACAATAGTATCTGGATAGTAGTAACCATAATGATAAGAGATGAAACCCTATGAACAATGAATGAAACCCTAATCAAATTGAAAGAAGAGTGAAAGAGACCGACTTACTTGAGAGATCTTGAATAATCGCCCCAAATACACTAGTAGATGAATTTTAAAACTATAAAAACATAAATGGAGGTTTGAATAAGGATTATTAGGTTATGTAGGAACTGTAATGGAAGAAAAATAGTACGAATTCAGAGTGTTAAGAAGGAATGAATTTACCTCTTCAATTCTGGCCGATTTGAGAAACCATATAATATTTTGCACTACATCGCAATGGAAAATAGCTCAAAAGAGTGGGTAATGAGGCTGGGAACGCCTCATGGTTCAATGGTATTGGGTTAGACTTGGAATCACCGAAAAATATTTAAAATTGAATAACTTATTAATTAAACAGTTTTTTTAAACTGGAAATGGGGCTTCAGGATGGCCTAATTCCATAAATAAAAACATCAAATACAGCATTATTACGGATTAACAATGGTTCCAAATTTCAATGGTGATATTAATATGTCAGGGGAGGACACTTATGAATTTGAATGGGTAACAAATAATAAAAAATGAAGAAGTTAAAAAATAAACAAAATTTATTTTTAAATCTGGAATTGGGCTCACGGTTTGGCCAAATTCATGAAAACTCACCCATTCCTCCCTAAAAGCTTGGAAATCCCCAAAACAAAGCATGACTGGAAAATAAATGAAAAATAACTTTAAAATATTTCATGTATTTGATAGCCCCAATGGTTTATTAGGAATATATTCACATGTTTTTTATAATTTAAATGTGATTTTAAGGGTATATGATTGGTTTTAAAGTTGATAAATTAGATTTCTACGTTGTTTCAGAACGAGGATTATATTTTGTATTTAAATGATGATCTTAATAAATGATATTTTTAATTTAACATTGTCTTTCAAGTAGAGTTTTTTGATTTGAAATTATAGTGAATAGATTAAAATGGTTTAAAAAGGAAAATTTTAAATTTTTTGGAGCATGTGAATTAATAATTATTTGGAATTAATATTTTAAAATTAATATTTAATTTGAATTATTAATTTTTAAAGAATATTAATTTTGAAATAATATTTTTTTATTTATAATTATTTGGAATTAATAAATTTGAAATGATAAATGAACCTTCACCAATATGATTCAACATTTTCAGTATGCTACTTCAGAATTATTTACACTTTATTTGTCACAACTTATTATTTTTTCATCACTACTTTTTCTAGAATAATAATGTGAAGTAAATCTATTATCAAATTCTTTATATAGACTAGTCCATCCCATACTCTTCATCAATTAATCTCAGTATAATACCTCAAACTGATACCCTATGTCTTTTACCTTATCTGAATGATACGAATTGGTAGAAAAATTCTATTTAGTACCAATTTGACTAATATCCATAGAATATATGTTTGTTTGATCTTCTCTTCGCCTTAATCATCTGATATGAAAATATGGGAAGAATATTTCTAGTATCACTCATTCCAGTGCTACTATTTGTGATGCATTGAGAAAATATCACTTCCATATCTGACAAAAATCTTAATAATTTTTACCAGTACTCACCACACAAACATTCATAATGAACAAAAAACCCATTAAATAGGCAGTGATCCACCAAGAATTAATAGATTCTTGGAAGTATCAGTCTAGTTATCTTCACATGTGTTTCTCTATCTGATGAATTTTTTAGGAAACATTTTTTTGATCATTTAGAAACATTGCATCTATTCAATGTACTCAATAATATTTATCAAATGAAATTTATACTTCTATCCATATAATAATAACTCATCAGTAGTTCAATTAATCTTCTATATTTTGGTCTTATTAACATTATGAATTCAACAATAATTTGATATAATCATGAATACCTTCATATAAATTTATGTTTTAGTATTTAAAATTTCATAAAAGCATCACATAATTTAGATTTAGTGAACATCACTGTCCAATATAATTGTGAATATAATTAGATAATTACTTTAGTGTCACACACTGTCTGACGTCAATCGATTGGATGCTATCCAATCAATCTTTTTATGGAATTATCAAAATTTTAATTTGATTTACGCTTTTCAATAATAGAAAATATATAAACAAACCTTATTTATTATCATCCATCTTATTAGACCCAATATCTTTTTCTTATATCCATTGTTGGTTCACCCTTTCCCCGCATTTACATTCCTTTTCACTCATTCTTGATTATTTACCACTATAATTTTATTAAGATCCTTGTTGTGCACAGAAAAAGCACTCCCCACATATCGTGTAAGCTGGTGAATGAAAATAATGAATAGATAGTGTTTTTGTGGTGTATACCTCATAATTGGAAGAAAATTCTATATATCCCTCCTCACATGGATTAAAATCAAACAGTTTCTCCCATTTAACTCCAAGTATCCCTTATATTCCCATGTATTGAAACCAAAATTTCATTTTAAAACATGTCATTACCTTTTGTATTTTATTTTTATTGGCCATTATAGTATTATCTTTAAATATTTTATTATTTTCAAAAAACCAAAATATGGAATTTATATTATGCCAAATGATGAGAGAGATAATTTTAAATATTACTAAATGATATTTCTGTATAAAAATGGTTATGATGAATTGATATGGTTTTCTAGTTTTGAAGCTTTCTATTAAAGGCCATATGTTGATCCCCATTATGTTTGGATCTGACAGCGTAGTGGTCTCTCATGGGACCCAAATTAGTGAATGTGATGGTATATTAGATTTTTATGATATAGAAAAGATTAATTATAACCCACTTTAGTAAAATTATAACCATTTATAAACCAATTAATGTATTTAAAATCATAACAAATAATAATATTACCTTACAATTGTAACAACTAGGCCGCACTGACAAAACAGACTCATTGCCTTAACATGGGAGTCGGGTCTTGGATATCCACGTACCACATGTTTCTCCTATAAACATATGGTCTCATCCATGAAGTCCACCCACATTACCAAATGAATAATTAGACTAATGAATGTCCCCACATTACATCACTTGTTCTTTCTTGTTATATTTTTACTCACTCACACACATCATAGGAAACATCCTATATGGTCACCCATCCTAATTACTACTGCAGTAGAAGAACACTTAACTATGGATTTCTAATCAAGTATGTTCCCAAAAATAAAGGTTCACCATGTTTACATGAGTCATATCATTTAGTCTTTTAACCCTGTATCATTATGGGGTGTGAAATTCACCTCCTTTTGTGCACAAAGTTCTAATTATGGATCCCAAATCTCAACCCAGGCAGTGCTACCACAGTTAAGGATGGGATCCTCCTATGATACCAATGTATCAACTAGGACCCACTGAGGGCACAAACACCCCACATTAACATGGATGTCAGGTCCTGGACCACCAGGTACCACCTGTTTCCTCTGTAGATACATGGTCCACTCCCTAGGGATCACCCACGTACCCAAATGTGACATCAGACTAATGAATTTTCCCACATTCCAACACATGTTATTTTCAGTGTGCTTTTCCCCACATGTACATATCCCAGGAAAATTCCAAGAAGGTCACCCATATTTATCACTACTCTAGGACAAAAAACTATTAAATATAGAGTTATAATTTGGTAGGATCCCAAAAATAAAGGTGTGCCTTGTTGACATGAATCATATCATTTAGTCTTTAAACCCATTATCATTGTAGGGTGTTACAACAATAATATTTTATTCATAAGATTTAATTTTTATATGAAATGGTTCTTACACTTTATTTATTTTGTTATATATTAATTTTACCAAATAAATTAGGATAAATATGAATATTAAATGAATGAATTACAACCACATGACAAAATTGTATAGGGATATGGTGAAATAGATCATCGAGTTTGAAAAAGATCATGCATATAACACTTCTCATAACCCTTGTCTATGTTTATAGTGTTTTTATTCAAGACTAATTAGTTTATAAGAGTTGGAAGAAAACTTGATCTTTCACATAATAGGTCGAAGATATAAATTTTGGAATAAAATTAAAAAAAACATAATGTAGCTAGTGAAAAGGGTAAGACTACATTTTATTAACAATCTGATATGATTACAATTGTGGGATATGATGACAAATGTATTGAGGATGTTATTAAAGGCATGGAAAATTATGAAGATCTTATTAGGGAAATGATAATGATAGTTGAAGATGAAAATTGTGATTGTCCAAAATTGTTTGAGAAGTTAAAGAGTTATGAAAACAGGCCATTATATATTGTTTGTACTAACTATACTATATTTTCATCTATATAGAACCAGTGTAATTTAAAAGATGGAAACTAATTGGGTGGTGAAAGTTTTACATAACTAAATACTCTCTTGAATGATATGATCCAAGAATATTATGATTTTACAATCCAAAAATATGATTCTAAATAAATTCTATGTTAAATGGGTTTGATATATGAAAGAACATTTTTCGATCAATACACTATATACTATTTTTAAACGACCAAAAATCACTAAAAAGTTCTCAAAGTGTGAATCTTTTTGATACATGAATTAGGAATCAGGTCCCACCAAATTTTCCTTGTATTTCCCAATCATTCCGTGGTTTAGGAACCTATATGGAAGTGAAGACACTATATTCCAATAGAAATGTAATGAGGATACTAGAAATAAAAATGGTAAACACTAACACCCAAAAACCTCTCCTCAATGGAAGAAAATTGATCACAACTATTATGAATTTTTAAATGAGATGAAAAATATATTTTTTCTATATATAGATGGATTAAATCCTCTTTTTATTCATTGTATTACTCATAGTACACATAAAATTATGTTTTTAAATTATAATATTCCATTGTTAGTTTTCATGAAAAAAACTCATTATGCTATCTCTTCTAATATCAGGACCAAAATAATCAGGTAAGGATATTGATGTCAATTTGGTTCCATTGATCAATGATTAAAAATTATTATGTGGTTCAGGTGTTACATTCTATTATTCTTATAGAAATTAAGATTTCACATTGAGATCCATGTAATACTAGATGATAAATGAATTTCCTACTTATGTAAATTTTTTAGGATATATAATTAGAGGAACTCAAGGGTGTCCCATTTTTGTAAAAGGTACAAAGAGAATTATGTTGAATCATTCATTAATGACAGTGTTTCTAGGAAATTAAAGATTTCCACCCTAGTGACATAAGTACTGATCTTGGATGACATCATTCTATGGGAGTTCAGAATAATGCAGAACAGTATCTCTACTAATAGGTGATTAAATATTTATGAATGTAAATTATATGGGCATTTATTTTGGTAAACCTTTTTTGAAAAAAATTACAAAAACGGATTTGAAAAATAGATTAGTTTTTTTAATTACCATACAAAAATTATTTATACATCAGACATTTTTTTGATGGCATGCATGTGGGAAAAATGTATGTGATTGTGTAATTGTCATGTTATGAATATCACCCAGAAAAATGAAGTATTGAATTAAGTCTAGGTTGGACATTATTTTCATGGGAATACATGAAGAGTTGGCTACAATGAATGGTGAAAAAAATATTTTTCTTCCTCTAATTTATTACAATCTTTCAAGATATGAGAGATACCATATTTCAAATTCTTGAATGATTTAATGGTTTGAGAGGGGTATTCATCAAATATCAATAATATTGGGTCAATGACTGATTTAAAGATAGTGGGTTGGAAATCACTTGGATGTAATGTTTTGATGCAAGATCTAATTCCTGTAGCTTAACATTTCATTTTACACAAGAATTTACATCATACATTAACATATATCTATTTATTTTTTAAATATATATCGAGAAATGTTATATATTTGATAAAATTTACAACCATAGAAAAGGAAAAGTTTGTCATATTATGTGAATTATAGATGTTCTTCCCATCTATATTATTTAATACGATAGTTCAGTTGATGGTTCAATTTTTAAGTGAGATTCAACTATGTCATCCTATACATTATAGATAGATATACCACATTGAATGATATATGAATATTTTGAAAGGTTATGTAAAAAATCAACGTTTTCTAGAAGGATGTATTGCGATGTGACATGCTGTTGAGGAAGCCATTGAATTATTTACTTAATATCTTGTGTGGTGTGGAAAACATTGGAATACCAAAATCTTATCACACCAGGTGGGTTTTTGGTAAAGGAATTGATGAAATAGATGTTGTGGAAATTCTTATTATAGATCAAGAGTAGGCCCACTTTTAATTTTTTTCATAACATGTTATAGGTTTCCCAATTTATTGGAATCCATATTATAAGTCATTTGAATCCATCAAATGCTGAAGTCTAGATAGCAAATTCACATAATAAACTATTTATAATATGTATTTGAGACAATATTTTTAAGGATTCATATGAAAATATGGATTCAATTTTAGAATGACTTCGATGGATATCATGAGGACTAACTGTGCATGTATTATCTTATAATGGTTATGAAATTAATAGTCATATGTTCTATACAAATTAACATGATGAAATTAGTATCATGTAAAATAGTAGAGTTACACTTTATGTAGAAGGGATGCATGTATCTGGTACCAAGGATAGAAATCCAATTTATGTGAATATGTCATAATTTGGCATTATAAAAAAATATGGGAGTTGAATTTTGAAACCCTCCAAGTTTCAAATTCTTAATTAAAGTGGGTTGATAACAAGTGTTCCATTAAAATATATGAATTAGGTTTTGTGAAAGTGGATTTTATTATGGAGGTGTATAAAAATGTACAATTTTCAATGACATCACATGTAGTACAATTATTTTATATTCCAGATAAATTAAACTGAAAGGGTTCAATTGTTTAGTTATTGACCAAACTACTGAAGTGTTAGATATCAATTCAATTGATAATGTCCTTTTTATTGTATTTTCAACAAAATTTCATAGAGTTTTCAATATAGATGGGGTCTTGTATGTTATAGGAGACCACAATGAATGTATTTGGATACTCGATAGATGTGTAAATTCCCTCCAAAATTTACCAAAAAATATAGTTCAATAGTTAGGTTATATATTTTTTGTAATATGCATTTTTTAGGTCATATTATTATCTATTCACTAGTAAATTTATGCAATATAAATTAAATATTAAATCATTTCTTAAAATAATGAATTTTACAAATCACAATGATCCCAATACAAACGAACAATAGGTTTCTCAACTTATTGGTGCTCCGAATGCATATGAATAATAACCTTCTACATATGCCAATGATACCAATCTAGAGGAGAAACGTATTTAAAATGTTGCAGATGTGGTAATAGTATATAGAGAACAACCAGAGTGATATAAAAAATAGAAGCACTGTATCATGATAGTACTGTTAAAAAATTATTAGGGTGAGAGTCAAAGGCATCATATTCATGGTTGGATGGAATGCACATGGCCTGCCTTTTAATCCCAACAAGGAAATGTTTAATAGTTACATTGGGCACACAACTCACTTGCACATGAAAATTCATGTATATTTAGGTATTTTTTTTCTTGTGCTTATGACACTAATTTTTGAAGATATTAGGGTAACATTATGATATTCCTTTTTTATTTTACTAAAGAATTGATAATGAAACGTTGAATTACTCTTAATTATCTCTTATAGAGTGTATTTGTAGTAGATGATTCCTAAATGGAATTTGTATTAATTATTGATGGAAAGGATCACATAGGAGTTCAAAAAATTCATATAAAGTTTCATCTCAATGATGTTAAATAGAAAATAAAACCTCACCCACCACAGATATATACAAACTTGAAAAAAACTAGCACGTGATTTGTTTCTTGTTCATCATGAAGATACATATTTTTAGGTTTGTTAGGACTTTTAATACATTTCTTGAAACTATTTTTATTAGTCACTTTTATTTAGAATTGTAAATTTATGAAAAAAATTGAGTATAGAAAATATCCAGGGAGATGAAAAACCAACACACCCCTACTATAAAGAATGGATGGAGTTCACATCACTTGAAAAACATTGGTATATATTTTAAATCTACCATAATACTTTTATGTGACATCAATAAAAACATAATTAGGTTCCTATATTTATAATCATATTGATGAATCAAAATCCAAGGCCACTTCCATCCAATATCATGTTTTATGGAAGGAGGAACATGTAAAAAAAGAAGTGATACTAGTTGATGAAAGTAGACAAAAATTATGGGAAGAATATGTATGTATGACATAATATATTTTTTCATTTAATTTAGTATTACATAATAATCATTAGTTATTTTTCTAGTATTTGTTATCAGACATTTTAAAAAGAACTACCATCAGCTATTCCCGGTTGACAACTACTAACAATGACCTTGAAGAGGCCAAAACAGTATGGCTATGTCAGAGGTTTCGGTTTTGAGGTCCCACCTAAAACATTTTTTGATAAAAAAATAAATAGGGGGATAAATATAATAAAATTGAAGAGTTTTAATAATTATTACATTATCCTAAAAAAAATTAACTGGAGGCCATATTTTCTAGAAAATGTTTTGGGAAGGAGTTAAAGAGAATAAAAAACACAAGAAAATCCACTATATGATGATCCCCACCCATCCCCACCAGCTATGATGTGAGCCATTCCCCTCAAAGATCTATCTTATAATAGGTAATAAATATTTTCACAATTGTTTTTGTGAAATTTTAATCAGGAAGACACTTATACATATCCTGTACTGATATTATATAGTGTGAAAATGATTGTGATTTATTTCCCAAAAAACCAACCCATATTCTTGTTGTAAGGGGTAACATGTACAATATCAAAATAGATATTTTAAAAAATTGGAAACTTCCAATAGTTATTGTATGATTAGTGATTAGTGAATTTCAAGAGACAAGCGATGAGATACCTATTCCACTTGATGATATGAATATCTATATGATTGAGAAAGCTATTTTAACATTAAAATAGTGGACATTTGATCTTGTAAAAAACATGTCAACAAGGATATATTCATTTTCAGTTTATATTTGATGAAAAAAATGTAAAAAATAATAAAAATAGATCTAGACTGATGATGTTTATTACAAAAGAAAAAGGGAATGGTTTGAAACCAAAGGTTGAATAAAAAAATCTAAATAATCAACTAACCAATCAAAAATATCTTTACAAAGTACCATTATCCAAATTATTCAACTTCCAAATTTAGTTTTATTAATAGTTTATGTAGAGACAATGTTAGAATATGGTGCTACATTTTTAATTTATTATTAATAACATTTGTATGGAGATTCCATTACCAATTATATTGGTATTGCGAATGTAGATAAAATCCTCACACATGAATGGTAAGGAGTCTCAATTATAAATTTATACATGAGGGGTGTTCTCATTATTTTTTGTTCAATCACTAATATATCATGTTAATTATAAAATAATAATATTCATATTTTTTGTAGGTGTATATATGCATATTATTCGAAGGGAAAACCCTATGAAAAAAAGATGGACTCATTATTCTTTACTCATTTTTACAAAAGAATTCAAATTGGAACCAAATAAAATTTAATTAATAGCTGACAAGATGTAAACAATTTTTAAAATCAAACTTACAGATATCATAATCTTTTTAATTCCGATGAAACATGGGTAAAACTTTATAATTTAATTATATAAAAATATATTTTCATTCATTTCATTACTTATTCCTTTTTTAAGAAATAATTTTTATTCATTGTGGTCAATTTTGATAACCCAAATATATATTTTATGGATTAAAAACTTGTATACAAAATAATATGACCATACATGATGACATTTATCAATTTTTAATATAATAAATACAATTTTTTACAACTAATATTCAAGTTATAAAATTCATATTATGTTTTAATGAAAATTCTATTACGATTAGGTAGTGTTTGAATATCATCAAAATCATAGAATGAGGACACTCCATGAATATAAGGATCCTATAGACATCTACAAATGGATAAATATACGGGTATATATAATAATATTTCACTATCAAAACATATATCAAATCCAATTACTTATTTATCCCAATTTTTCTGTAGTTTCTAGAACAATCCAATATAATAGAGTGTGGTTATTATGTTTAGTAATTAATAAAATATATCATATTACATCAACAAAAAGGCATCCCTAATGTTGTGTTTTTGAATATTATTACAATTTCATTTAAAATAACTATTAATCCATTATTTATTTATATTTTAACAATACTACTGGGATTGTCGATAGTCCTCATATTAACAAGAGGAAGTTTATTTTTTAGAAACAAATGGGATGTATACCTGGGGTCAGAATGTATATAGACATTATGAAAAGGTGAATGCCTAATACTTGTTTGGATGATTTTCTCATCATTTTAGCAACCTTATTAGTTAATTTACTTGTCATTTTTATCTAAAACTTTCGGAAAATGATCCAAACGTCATTTTTTATATTTATGAATCATCCACACATCAATATGATACACAAAGTGTCTAGTATGACTCACATTGAATGTTTTCAGTTTATTTTAGTTAAAAACACACATCACAAACTCAAAACTAAGAAAAAACATTTGTATTGTTTTGATACTCTATAGAAAAGATACATAAGTCATTTGTGACATGGAATAATTATATGTAACACAATCTAATGCACGGTGTGAATGGTATGATTCGTTGTTTATTTTTTTAGCTTTAATATGTAATTTTAGTTTAAAACATGCATCGATTACTGAAATCTGAGAAAAAGAAAATTTATTGTCATGATAATTTAGGAAAATGATTCATATGTTAGTTTTGATGAGTAGGAATCAATCTCACCTTAATCCAACACACGATGTGACTACTATGACTCAAAGTGTGTGTTTTCAGTTTAAATTTAGATTTTAGTTAAAAAGACAGGTGAAATACCTAAACATGAGAAAAATAGATAAGTATTTTGCTGATACTTTGTGAAAATGATCCTTAATTAATTTCTAATGTGTAGGAATTTTTTGTACATCAATCCAAATCATTGTGTGACCAGTATAACTCCAAATGCTCGTTTTTAGTTTAAAATTAAATTTAAGTAAAAACCCCAAGTGAAAAATCTAAACAAATCTAACACATTAATATTATTTTTATACATTATAAACATGACTTATATGTAATTTTTGATGATTAGGAATTATCACACATAAATTTGATGCATGGTGTGGCTAGTATGCTTCAATGTGTATCTTTTTATTTTAAATTTCCATTTTAGTAAAAACGACATGGGGAACATTAAAAACTGAGAAAAATAATTAACATTGTTTAAATGCTTTATGAAAATAACACATAAGTCATTTATGACATGTATTAATCAGGTTAAACTCATTACGATACATGGTGTGCTCTGTATGGCACCAAGTGTCAGCTAACAGTTTAAAATTGACATTTTAGTTCAAAACTTGCAACACTGACTAAATACCATTGAATCATAATTGAATTGTCTTGATAATTTATGAAATTTATTTATAAGTAAATTTTACCATGTATGAATCACCCTCAGGCCATAGAGACACACGATGTGACTATTATTACTCAAAGTGCATGTTTTCTGTTTAAAATTACATTTTAGTAAAAAACATGAGTGAAAAAAATGAAAATTGATATAACATATATAGTTTTTTTATATAATTTAGAAAAAAAATCCATATGTCATTTTTAATGTTTAGAAAGCATCCAAACCATAATTTGATGCACAGTATGACTAGTATGACTACAATTATGTCTTTTTGTTTAAAATAAACATTTTAGTAAAAAATAAAAATGACATAACAAAAATAAATAAAACACATTTATATTATTTTGATACATATATAAAAGGATCCATAAGTCATTTTTGATATGTAGGAATCATCCAAACCTCAATATGACACACAGTGTGCCCAAAATGATTAAATGTGTCCATTATCAGTTTAAAATTTACAATTTCGTTCAAAATATGCATAATTAACTTAAAACCAAGAAAATACAATCATATTGTTCTGATAATTTAAGAAAATGATTCATATATTATTTATGACATGTAAGAATTAGTCTCACATAAAATTGACACACAATGTGACTAGTATGACTCAAAGTGTGTGTTTTATATTGGAAACAGAATTTTTGTAAAAAACATATCTTACATACTCAAAACCAAGAAAATGAATTTCTATTATTTTGATACATTATTAAAACCATCCATAAGTCATTTCTGACATGTAGGATCCATTTTACCACAATCTGAGATATGGCGTGACTTGTAAGACTCTAAGTGTTTCTTTTAATTTAAAATTGACATTTTAGTAAAGAAGATAATTGTAAAACTCAAAATGAAACAAACAAATTCCGATTTTTCATACTTTACAAAAATGATCCATAAGTCATTTTTGATGTGTTTGAATCATATTCATCTCAATCTGAATCACTGGGTTATTGGTATTACTCAAAGTGTATGTTATTAGTTTAGATTGAAAATTCATTTCAAAACCCTTATCACTGACTGAAAACTAAGACAATGGGTGGGAATTGAATTAATAATTTATGAAAATGATTCATATGTCATTTTTTATATGTAGTAATCAGTATCATTTTAAACTAGCTCATGATGTGATTAGTATGACTGAATGTCTGTGTTTTCATTTTAAAAATACATTGTAGTAAAAAAACAAGGGAAATACTTATAACTATGCAACCATATTCAGATAGTATTGATACTTGAGGAAAAAGATCTATATGCTAGTTGTTATGTGTAAGAATAAAATAAAGCTAAATATTAAAAACAATGTTATTGGTATGAATCAAAGGGTTTCTTTTTATTTAATATTAAAATTTTAATAAAAAACATGAGTGACATACTCAAAATGATTAAAACGCATTAGGTTTATTTTTATAATTTTGAAAAAATATCTATAAGTCATTTGTGATAGGCATAAATCATCCACACCTCAATCCGACACACATCGTGTCTGTTATGACTCAAAGTGCTTATTTTTAGTTTAAAATTGAAATTTTAGTTGAAAACAGACATCATGTATTCAAAAATGAGGGGACAAAATTGGAAGGATTTGATACTTTAATAAAATGATCCATAAGAATTTTTTCATGTGTATGCATCACCTGCACCTCATTATGATAAATAATGTTCCTGGTATGGATCAAACTGTTCGTTATTAGTATAAAATTAACAATTTAGTTCAAAATGTGTTCCACAAATTGAAAACTAAGGAGACATAGTCAGATTGTCTTGATAATTTAGAAAAATGATTCATAAGTCTTTTTTGATGAGTAGAAATCAATCTCAAATCAAACTAATACACAATGTGCCCTGTATGACCAAAAGTTTTTGTTTTCATTTTAAAATGAAATTTTAGTAAAAAACAAAAGTGGCATACTCAATACTCAAAAAAAAAATCGGATTGTTTTGATACTTAATGAAGATTATTCATTTTTCATTTGTGACTTGTAGGAATTCGAGGTACCTCAATCTGATGTATGATGTGATTGGTAAGAAACAAAGTGTTCATTATCAGTTTAAAATTTAAATTTTATTAATTTTTTATTTCATATTTATGTTTAATTTATTTATTTGTTGTATTACAGACATATGAAATGTTTTCTTATACTAATTTATTTTTTTCCTTATTTTGGGTAGATTTTTTGGAAACTGATACCATGAATTGGATTTTTTGGTGGGGGTTTGGTTCCAAAGAGAATGAAAGTCTTGATGGTTTTGAAACTCTGTGAGAAATTATACTTTCTAAGTTAATTATACAAAAAAATTTTGAAATGTCTATAATATACTATTTTAATGTATTTTTGATGTAATTTTTTTTCAATTAAATTATTAATTTTCCATATTTTTTATTTGTTTCTTCAGTATATATTTATTACTTGTTTGTTGCAGTAGAGTGTTGACATATCAAAATCACACTATAGAAGCATGACCATCATTAGCACTAGTTCTAACACTGATAAAGGGGAGCCTTTATTAGAACTAGATATAATGTGTATAAAGGTGTACCATTATGAAAACTAGACCAACAATAACAAACAAGAACCTTTATCAGAACTAGAATAGTAATGAAAAGGCCCACCTTTATCAGCTTTTTTATCATTGTCAAAGGTCCCCATTTATTAGCGCTTTTCTAGAACTGATAAAAAGGGCCCCTGTTTTAATAGTTCTTAGATCAAGAGTACTTTTTAGTGCTATTGTTTTTTTGTAGTGTGGTTAAAATCATATTCTTTAGTAGTGTCATATCCTCTTTATTCTCCTATATTTTGATTTTTTCTAATAAATGGGTTAGCTCTTTGGGCTCTAACCTTGTACTATTTGGATTTTTACTTAGTAATCATCAAAATTTTTTAATTATTAATTATTAATTATTAATTATATTATTAATTATTAATTATGGATTATATTATTAATTAATTTAAAAATGGTTAGTTATTAATTATTAATTTAATATTTTTTATTTATTTACTATTACTAAATAATTTTATAATTTGTAATTAATCGCAAGATTAATTATTAATTATTTTTTTTACTTTTTATCTATAATTATTAATTATATTATTAATTATATTATTAGTTATTAATTATATAAATAATAATAATAATAATAATAATATTTATTAATTTTTAATTTTTAATTTATTTCATTAATTATTTATTATTATTTATAATATGAGGATGTATTACGATTAGGAGGCGAGTCTCCAAAAACTCTGAAGTGCCTTATATATAATAATCTCGATGGATTCGAAGGATGAAAATTTTCTCAATTCAAAGTGGATACAAGTTGTTGTTAGTGATGTAGACATGGACGTCTCCCTATAGGGTAATTTGGACAAAAAAAATCCAAGTTTTGGGTTTACTCTGAAAACATGAAGAGGATTGATGCAACATATGCCGAGAAGAGGATAAATGTGGAGGATGTTTCTTGTTCAACCATGGATGATCCGATTTTGAAGGAGCAAAATCTCTAGAAAAATTAGAATCGTTCTTTAAATGATTAATTATATTCTTTATATCACAATATTAGAAAGATATCATTTTAAGTCACCATTTGAATATTATTAAAATTGAGAAAAATGTGTGTCATGATATATTATATAGCATTTTGGGAATCAAGAAGAAATCAGCGGACATTTCCACACATGAAATGATTTATAAGAAATAGGATTGAGAAAACCAATACATTTAATGTTGGGAGATGATAATAAGGTATATATGCCTACCACACATGACACTATGAGTAAAAATGATAGATTCATTTCTATAAATTTTAAAGACATGCAAGGTTTATCTTTTTATTGTTCAAATATTTCCAAGTGTGCCAATGTAGTGAGATTAACATCATAGGGGATAAAAAGGAAATATGATCATATTTTAAGTCAAAATTTAACTTGATTATAATTCCAGAATGTTTTAGAAGCCAGTTGTTGACCCATTTATTGAAGTTTTAATTTTACTAGATATATCTATTCAATAAATGATCATATAAGTGATTTGAATAATATATAGGTCAAGATTGTGCTTACACAGTATCATTTAGAGAAACTATTTGAACTATTTTTTTGATATCATGGTCCACTTGACCATATATTCAACTGGAAAATTCATATATAGTAGTCCCATAAAATTTAGGTGGATAAATCCATTATAAGCACACATGGATGTAATAAAATGGTATGTTTATAATAGAGCTCATCCAGGGGATTCAATTACTATGAACTATTTTATGGATGAATGGACCAATTTATGTGATTCATGGCATGTTTAAATTGAAATGAAATTTATTAACCCCCTTGGATTGATGAATTCCAAATTAGAGAAGGTAAATGTTTGGAACAAGGAATGATGAGTGGATTGAAGATCATTGCTATGTGTTTTTCAACAATTCATTAGTTATTAAAATAAAAAAAAAGTTATATGTGTTACCTATTATGTTTTTAATTTGTATATTTATTTCTTTCCATATCTTGTATTGTTTTTAAATTTATGATATATATCACTTAGTTGAAATGGGAAGGGGCCATGCCACCAACCATTATATACAAAAACATAATTTAAATTCATTTCATGAGGGGTTAAATAATCATATATTTATATATACGTGATTTAGTATTATTATAATGTACCAAAGGTTCATTTTAGCACCCCTTAATTTATTGAATTACATGAAATTTATAGATTCACAAGATGAGTGAATCAAGAACTAAGACAGTGACTGAAGAACTCAATCAACTAAAAGATAATAAATTTCTTATGTCTCATTATTACAAGACATTGGATGATAACATATTCTGATTTCCCATTAGTGATTTTGAATTGAATCTACTAATGAAAAACAATGGTATTGGATGTCTATCCCTCAATAAAAGTCATTACAAAGGACTATTGAGGGACACCATTGATGTTATTTACTATAGTGGCTTAAAATATATATTGTTAAAGGTTAATTGATTTGGTCCTATTTATGGAATTAAAATGGAACATTTACAATTTATTTTTGTAATCATTAATATTATGATGCATAAATATGATAGATTAAGTAATGACCCATTTATACTGACATTTATGGTAGAGAAGGTTTACTTTGTTTTCAATAATTTGAATTGGAAAGTTGCAATGAAAATATCAAAAAAGGGTGTTTTTATCATTGAATAAGAAGAAACATATATTATTTCATTTTTTGAGAAAAATCTTGACCAAAACACAATATTTTTATTATATAAATATATTCAATAGGTATTTGTAACCACTAAAGGAGATATGATATATTTTTATGATCAGTGAATGATTACATGTAATTTTATTCCATTTACATGTAAAAAATTCTTATCATTTGTTAAAATTATTAATAATTATTTGTAAATCTTTTATAAATTTAATATTATTTATTTTAAAAAAGACAGATATGTCATAGGAAGCACATGGTACTTTTTCTGGCATTGATGGTATGTATGTTTTCAATTTTATGTTAATTCACTATAATTTACTATTAATAAATGACCCAACCAGTTTCAGATTTATTGATTAATTTTTTTGACCACCGCATTATAAATTTGTGTTTAGTAGGATCTGGAGTTTCCTCTAGTAGATGCAGGGGCCCTGGAAGTGGGGTTCATGCAAGGAACATAAGTACTCTATTTGATGACTTATTTGACAAAATGTTTCATCCAGTTGAAGAGGGGATTAGTTCATTGATTCTTGATATGAGGAATATGTTACATAACCTCCCATAGATATACTATGATGTATCATTAGTAGACATCATTCCCATTAGAGAAAATTGAATGATTATGGAGGGAGGTTAGGTAAAATTAATGTTTAAATTTTCATGATATTTTTTATTTTTGTTTTGTTACTAATGATTTTTTTAATAATATACTTTAACATATTATTAAGATGATTTTTTCCATTTTTCATTGTAAAATTATTAATATTATGGAAATATTATAATGTAAGATTAAATAGAGATCATTAGGCACCGATTCTGGGTGTGAAATACATTTTAGAATGAGTCATTTTATGAGTAATTTTTTCTTAGTGTATGGATTTGGTTTCATTTTGGTTGACTTAGGTGATGATAGTGATATTTATTTCTTTGTATATATAAATGAATTTAATATTTTATTTTTATTTTAACTTAATACATTGAGTTTAGGTCGAGTCTAGTCCTAATTTATGTAATTGGTAACTACAAGGGACTACTTATAGACTAGGAATATAGCTTGTTTCATAGATTAAGTATAACATAATTTTAAAATTCTTTTTTCATTCATATATTAAAAATATTATTGTTTAAAACGAATATAATTATGATTTTTATCACCTTTGACGTAGTTGTGTAAGCGAGGTGTGCCCATCAATCTAATTTCAGTGTATTTGAGGGATTATCATGTTATTTATCCTGATGATGCTAGTATTATATAAAAAATAAATAAAAAATGTATATTTATTTCATTTATAATATTCATCTTTGTTCAATAATTCGTTATTTATATTCGATAGGAACATTTTGGCATGGATCTATGGAAACATGAAAGGGATTAGTGACATATTATTTTATATAGAGATGAGGTATTTTATTATTTCATATAAAATTGTAATTACCATAGACATTCAAGGTGTGTTATAACTTGTTTAGTAGTTTCTTTAAATGTGTTTTGAGTTCTAATTTGTTTGGATAAATACTTGGGTATTTTTGGGTTGGTATCAAGGACTGTAGAATCCATTAATAAGGAGACTAGGTAGGGTAACCCATGCATGTTTTTCTAGGAAATCATATAGCTTATTAGAGAGGAGAAGTGGATAAAAGATGATTGGAACACACTTAGAGGTAACTGTGAGACATTGCTCAGGTAACTGAGTAATATGGAACAATATCAAAATCATTGTTGGTTCATGGATTACTAAACTATGCATCCAAACCATGTGGGTTCCCTACAGTGGTAGTGATCCTCACATGGTCAATGAATATTTTAGTAAATAGTAAGAACAAAACATGCATTCATGTTTAATTAGTACTAAAATTAATATTTTAACACTGATCCCTCCCTAAAATCTCTCATTATTCCTCCTACACATAGGTTTCTTGAACCTAGATACTCTAGTTGTAGTTCTTGATGAATTCCTTCTCTCATGAGAGAAACTGTATTGGATATAGAGATGTCCATCATAGGATTTCAAGATATGTGATCAATTTCCCCCCATTCTTCTCACTCTTGATATATCCTCTCTTTTATCCTCAGTGATGATTCTATACACGGACTATCATGACTAGATCTTGGAAGTATAATGGGATTTATTGTGATTTGATCAATATATTTGAGGAAAAGGATGATGAAAATCCATTTCTGTCATGGCCATTCCTAGATTCATCAAGACCAATTCTTTATGTAGGATATCATTGGGTAAGCCTAAAATATGTGTAGCCCTTGACATATTATACTTGGTATCAACTTATGATTCCACATGTGGTAATTTTCGCATAGTTCTAGGTATATTTGGTACATGGTATTTATTTTTTGTGGAAACATAGACGTTGTTCTTACATATGATTAAGGTAGGAAGTCCATACCCTTTTATGGCCTTTATATAAAATTGTATGATATTACCTATTTTTCATAAGATTATGGCCCTTGAGACCTCTCTTGATATGATTTTCTAGTGTGTGTGTGTAGCTTATGAGACACCTCTTAATGTGACATGATTGTCTCTCTCTATGTGTGTGTGTCTAGATCATGAAATTACTTTCTATGTATTTTGTATGCAATATTTTTATGGTCTGTAGACTTCGTCTATTGGGTATCAACGTAATAGTTGAACCCTTCACGACTTGGTTAGTCCCTAAGATATGGCCATGTATGACATGACTTTTGATGATCATGTAGGGGTCTGGAAAGATAAATGGTAGGTTATGATGGAATTTAGTCTCCTCCTAATAATGATAAAGGGACATGATGGACTTGTGGAGTGAACTGCGATAGTTGTTGGGGCATGATGGCCTTATGTCCTAACCTATGATATTTGGTTGGGTATGATAAACTTATGACCAGATCCAAGGCATAATTTCCTTATGGTATATTAGGATATTTACATTATCCTTATGGGATGTTATAATATTCATGGAAACAATACATAAATTCTATTTTGGTGGGGAGGCATAGTAGGTAGAACTAGGGTATATGGAAGCATGGTTAGTGCATGATGAACCAACACAAAATTTCTTACTTATAAAATTTCATTTTTTTAATTTCATAGACTAATATATTACATTTGAAATTATGTTGAGGAAAAAATGGTGGAACCTTAATGGGTTTTATTACCACACCATGCAAGACCATCTTGATGTGCATGAAGACTCCTTGACTTAGATTTTATATGAGGGGAGTGCTTTGCATTATGTAGTTGGGCAAGAAGACAAGGGTAGACCAAGGTGATACCAAGATGAACTTTTCTACAGGTTTTAAAGATTCTTCTATTTATTTTTCTTACTTATTTTCTATATAGATGTCACATGTGGGGATCTATTAACATTAAACACTGTATCTTTCATAGCATATTGTTATAGCATGATATAATGATATTATCATTGCTTCCATATTTATTCATCCATTACTCTAAATATTGTTTCCACTGTTGTGTAATCTGATTTTTATATGTTACTGATGGAATAAAATCCCTATGTTTCCACTTAGTCCCTTCACATTTTCATGCAGCTTCTTACGTATGGGGAGGCATGCATGATTCTAAGTGACCCTCTGGCCTATATCAGGCGATTTAGGTAAGGGTGTGACAAAATTATATCAGAACAATTTTTTTACCTTTTATTTGGATATTTGAGATAGTTAGATATGATATATGATTTTTTGGGACTTATTTTTGAGATTGTTAGTGCGAGTATATAACCCATGTATGTACGAAAGGATAAGATGTCAATGGAGTGACTTTTTTTTTTGGTTTTCACTTTTATTATTGACATATTTCACCTTGAGTGATCCACATGATTTTATTT
Organism: Viscum album; assembly: GCA_963277665.1. Classification (NCBI taxonomy): domain Eukaryota; kingdom Viridiplantae; phylum Streptophyta; class Magnoliopsida; order Santalales; family Viscaceae; genus Viscum; species Viscum album. The sequence continues at coordinate 1,063,410,459 of OY728133.1, forward strand.
TTATGATTTATTGGATTTTATCTTGTGTGATTTGGATGAGTAGATGAGTTCAGGAATCATGGATGGTTATATAAGTTCACAGGACATGTATCTATTTCCCAAATAATGATAATGAATTAAATTTATTTAATTTAAATAAAAATATTTTTGGTTTTTTTTAAAATACATTATTTGTGAGATTAAATTTAATTATCTTGAGTAAGATATATATTTTTATGAATGACCATGAACAATGAATAGGTGTTGGTAATATGGACTTGATCCTTCTATAGGAGGTAGGTTTAGTTTATGTGTTATTTTTGGGAAGGTCATTTTTTTGTTTATTCTAGATTTTTTATTTAAAGACCCGTAAAATTTAAGGGAAATTTTTTCTTAATATTCTTTGGAATTTTACAAGAACGCGGTTTCTGACGGCACTTGATTCCGAGGCCCGGTGTGCCCAGAATTTCTATCCAAAGTTTAGCTCGTGTACGTTCAGTGAACGAACAAGCGGGTTTTTCTAACTTTTGAACCGGTGCTCGGAATCGAATTCCGAGGGAACCGATGGATTCACAGCGCCGATAATTGCTTAGGAACACCTTTTCTGGAGTTGCGTTTACATGAGAGAAGTTGTTAAAAATTTGTGGAATGTAAAATAAAATTGAGCATCAATTTTATTTTTCACTAAGTGGTTTAAAGCGTTGGGTGGAAGTTGGGGGAAACCACCCAACTTCCCATGATAGGTTATGAGGGTGGTGGGGACCACACGAACTCCACCCCTTCATCTTCCCTAACCTTCCATAACCCTTCATTTAGTTTGAGAACTTGAGTTAATTAATTGTGTGGATTAATTCAACTTTTTAATTTCAAACTTAAGTTATGTTAATAAAATAAGTGAGGTACTTATTTTATTTTGGTTGGGACTTTTTTCTTGAGAGGTTTGGGAGAAAATCTAAGGGAGGCTTGAAGATCTTTATCTTCTTCATCGAAGAATGTGAAGAACGCCCCGATCTCCGATGAAGAACGCCGAATCCTTGGAGATTGACTACGCGACGCCATGTACCGTGACGCCTACTTCCGCGACGATTCTCCTTTCGCGACGCCTCCTTCTGCGACGGTTATTTCCGCGACTAACCTCCGTTCAAGCTACGCTCGAGGTAGGGTTTTTTTTTTAAATTGTTGTTCCTGATTACTTCTATAGACGTTCTTCGTGAAACATTGCCGCTTGCTATCGATTAATTGGAGGGGGCCGGACCGCACAAACACGGCTGACCCTCCTCCCTTATTATTGTATTGTTGCGGTTCGAAGGAAAATGATTTGGTGTCGACGCACCTCGAGGGATCGTGCGACAAGGATCCGCGGTGCTGTCGCGCCGCGCCGGAGGATCACGAAAATCAACCGGGACCTTGGATGCAGTTGGAGTACGGTCGGGTTGGTTTTGACTTAAAAATCAACCGGGCCCTTGGAACGAAAAAGCCAATAACTCTCAGACCGGGCGTCCGATTGATGCGCCGTCTGTCGCGTTGAGTTACTGTTGACGATACAGAACTTTTGTATACATCAACTCCGGACTATGTGTCAGTTGATGTATCAGACCTTCGGCTCATGGAGAGGACTCTCCCGAACGAGCTTGCTGTGTGCGGGAACCCTAGAGCTGGCTGCGACTGTGACGACGATGAAGACTGTACAAAAATCCTCCGTGGATTTGATGGAGACGACTACAAACCTCAGCAATCCTACTTGGATTAGTGATACTGATCCTATGTGGGTTAGATCCTGTGTGGGTCAGCGCTAAGCGGTCCTCTATGGGCCAGCGCCTACAGATCCTGTGTGGGTCCGATCCTGTGTGGGTTATTATGGGGGTTAGTTACCTATCGATCCTTTGTGGGTCATTTCGGGGGTTAGTTACCTATCGATCCTTTGTGGGTCATTGTGAGGGTTAGTATATATCGATCCTGTGTGGGTCCGACAACTTAGATGAATCAGTGGCAATATCTGATCATCTCTATCATCTTACAAAGAAGTATACCTGTGTGAGCTAAATCTTGACTTTCAATCCTTACCTTCAATAATTTTGACTTGATATCCTGTGTGGATTACGTTTTTCTTTCCTGTGTAGAATGAGTTGTGTTTTCTTGTGTGGACTGGGTTGTACTTGGGCTCGGATGTTGGAGCCGAATGAGAATTGATGACTTAGGTATATGTATGGGCATATACCTAAGAAGTTATGGATGTTACTTCGTGTTTGTATATTTCCTTTCTGGATTATCCTTTGTGGATTCTGGGAGACCTTCAGTGGTCTCGGGGTCCCTACTGAGTAGCTTATACTCACCCCTGCACGGGCTATGTCTGCACTACGTTGTGTTGGTTGCAGATGACGGACAACACTGATCGTGGTTGAGGCTAGTAGAGGAGGTCGGGACCAGGAGGTGGACCACTGGGCGGGACGTACTTGGAGTGGACGGCTGGACCCGAGGAGCTGAGGAGGCTATCTGTACCCACCCTTCAGGTGGGACTTCCAGTGGACAGCTCGACGCTACGGCTTTACTTTCTGTTGTTGTACTCTCTTTTCAGTTGTACTTTACTTTCAGTTTGGGTTTGTATTCTGGCCCAATTACTTTTCCGCACTTATTGTTGTACCCAGTTTTTACTTAGTGTTTACTTCTGCTTGCTTTCTCTGTGGGTTTGTTTACTTTACAAAGGCAATGCCTTACCTTTTTACCAGGAATTACTCCTTGGTGCTAGTCGCCAGCCCTTGGCCTATGGAAGGGAGGCTTGTGGTAGTCACGACACGGGCCCCGAGGATGGGTCGTGACAAATTGGTATCATAAGAGTTCGGTTCTACCACAGAACTCAGGAATCTTATCTTTTTCTATGTGAAACAATAATGTTAAGAGTATTGAGTGTGGTTATCAGTCCAGGGAGTCCAGTGTTGGTAAGGCAGCCGATGTATCCGTACACCAAGACCCTGACTTCTGATTTCCTACTTAATACACGAAAAATTGATTGCATGTGTGTTTCAAGTTTTCTTTGTGATTACTTTATGTCAGCTCCCCAGGTATACTGTTTGACCGTGGCACACCTGTTTCTTTTCAGGATGGCCCCACGATGGCAGCCAGCTAGGGTTCTGAGAGTTGTGTGTGACGACAACCCACCGAGCAATGAGGCCTTGGCACAGGGCCCTTTGACAGCAGAGGCACCGGCGGTACCGCTACCCGCCGAGTCACTGATGCTACCAGCCCCAACCGATGACGAAGCACGCCATCTTAGTGCATTGCACGTGTTTCAGCATCAGCGACCGCCCAGGTTCCATGGGGAGACAGACCCTCAGGTAGCCGAGGATTGGCTGGAGGCAGTTGTACGGGTTTTCAGGTTAGTGAGGACACCGACAGACCTCATGGTGATCCTCGCAGCGAGCCTACTACACGCGGAAACAGGCAGATGGTGGAGTTTGATGATCCAGGTGCACGGAGAGGCATCTCTTTCTGGACGGAAATTGAGAGCCTCTTCCGCTTGGAGTTCGTCCCAGCCACCCTCCGTGTGGTGCGCATCTAGGAGCTTCTAAAACTGTGGCAGGGCAGCTTGTCGGTTGCCCAGTACTCGGCGAGATTTACCTATCTCTCGTGCTACTTGACAGACATGGTATGGGACCCATTTTTCCAGGACCGGACCTTCGAGCAGGGATTGAGGCCGGAGATCAGGGCGTCGCTGATCTCCCTCCGCATTCCGACACAAGCAGGGGTACTAGAGTGATCCCTTCTGATCAAGAGTTTCCTTGCTGAGCCTGCATCAGCATCGAGACCTACCGCAAGGCGGCACGTAGAAGAGTCTTATATAGCAGGAAATCGACGGATGACTCATGGGTCCAGGAAGACCAGACCCTCAGGCAGACGAGCTCAGGAAACTGGCTCAGTGGTGCGGGGCACACAACACGAAGCCAGTCTTTCGAGAGGCAGACAGTGCTACGCATGCGGCGGGCAGGGCCACATGGCTCGTGACTGCTCGACCCGCCGTGCAGAGGTGCAGCAGACGGTTGAGTGACCACCCAGGAAAAGGCAGAGGGTCGACCATGGCGGTCCGCAGGGAGCAGGCGGATGAGGCAGAGGAGCTGGCCGAGCAGCAGGTGGTGGGCGACGCTTTGAGGCTCTACCACCACCACCGCCGGGAGGTCCACCCCGACCACAGGTAGCTGGAGGGAAGAGACAGGCACAACTTCAGGAAGTAGAGGCCTACGACCACGGCGCGCCCGAGATGATTCTAGGTACTACTTGTGTCTATTACAACATGGCTGCAGTTCTTATAGACACAGGAGCGAGTCATTCTTTCATAGCCGCTGCCCTTGTTCAGAGCTCGGAGATTCCAACATAGATTTTGGCTCGATCCTTATGGCTAGAGACTCCTACGAGAGCAGACTCGATGATTACACACTGGTGTCGGCAATGTGAGATTACTCTAGGAGGCGAGAGCTTTGGCTGTGATCTTTTTTTAGTGGTGTTGAGTCCTTACGATGTCATCTTGGGCATGGATTGGTTATCTACAGTCAATGCTCAGATTGACTGTATTAGGCGCAATGTGTGGTGTGTACGTACCGACGGGAGCAGGTTCACCTTCACCGGCGAGAAGGGAGCCTTCACAGCACATGATGGACTCTCGCAGAGGAGAGGACAACCCATCACTTATCAGTTGGCTAGCCTCATCCTAGGAGCAGTTGACATGCGGAGTCTTGGTTTTCCTGCAGTGGTGGATCAGTATGCATTCATTTTTCCTGAAGACGTTCCAGGACTAACTCCTCACAGAGAGGTAGACTTTTATATTGACCTATACCCCGGGACAACCCCGATATCCACCCCATCATATAGGATGGCCCCCGCTGAGCTTCGAGAGCTACAGGTACAGTTGGAGGACTTGCAGGGCAAGAGATTCATCCGACCCAGTGTTTCACCCTGGGCTTCCCCGATATTGTTCGCCAAGAAGGTAGACGAGAGCTTGTGACTTTGTGTCGACTATCATCACCTGAACCAGGTGACAGTGAGGAAAAAGTATCCACTACCGAGGATTGATGACCTCTTCGATCAGCTCAAGGGAGCACGGTGGTTCTCAAAGATAGACCTTAGATCAGGCTATCATCAGCTCATAGTTCGGGATGAGGACATGCAGAAGACGACCTTCAGATGTCGGTATGGCCACTTTGAGTTCTTAGTTATTCCATTCATTGTAATTAATTCTTCAGCAGTGTTCATGGCCGTCATGAATAGGATCTTTCAGCCATATCTCGAACGATTTGTCGTGGTCTTCATCGACGACATTTTGATTTACTCGACGACTGAGGAGGAGCACACCTACCACTTACGGGTTGTACTAGACACACTCCGAGAGCACCAGCTTTATAGAAATCTCTCGAAGTGTCAGTTCTGGATACGCGAGGTCCACTTCTTGGGACACGTCATCTCTGAGGCGGGAGTTGCAGTGGATCCTGCGAAGATCGAGGCAGTGCTAGCTTGGGATCCACCCAGGAGCGTGACGGAGGTGCGGAGTTTCTTGGGACTAGCTGGGTACTATTGGAGATTTGTGCCAAACTTCTCCAGAGTTGCGGCACCACTATCAGCTTTGACAAAGAAGGGGAAACCCTTTTTGTGGTCAGACAGATGTCATCAGAGCTTCCAAGAGCTGAGACAGAGATTGACCAGCACGCCTATCTTGAGGTTTCCGGAAGAGGGAGTAGGGTACGTAGTTTACTACGATGCATCAAGGATCAGACTCAGATGTGTCCTGATTCAGGAGAGGGTTGTGATCACCTATGGATCACGTCAGTTGAGGCAGCATGAGAAGAACTATGCTACCCATGACCTGGAGTTAGCGGTAGTGGTCTTCGCTCTGAAGATGTGGCGACACTATCTGATGGGAGAGCACTTTACAGTCTATTCTGGCCACCAGAGTCTCAGGTACATTTTCTCGCAGAAGGATCTGAACTTGAGACAGCGGCGATGGCTCGTGTTACTCCAGGACTATGACTTTGAGATAGTCTATATACCTGGAAAGGGAAACGTTGTAGCCGATGCTCTCAGCAGAAGGACGAGCATTCAACTACTTGGGGAGGCGACAGAGCAGCTAGACGCTTTGCATATATCCTTCATGGATAGAGATGGAGCAGCCTTTCTTCAGTCACTCACAGTCACTTCTCCACTACTGCAGTGGGTCAGAGAGGCACAGCATCGGGACGCTGACTGTGAGACGCGACGTGCGCAGATATCCTCAGGACAAGCACCTGATGGTTTCTCATTAGGAGGAGAGAACGATGTCCATTTCATAGGACGTACCTTGGTACTAGTTGCTTTACGGGAGGAGGTTCTGAGAGAGTTTCACACTTCCCCTTTGGCGGTACATCTTGGAGTTGCGAAGATGTACCGGGATCTCAGACGACATCACTGGTGGCTGGTCATGAAGAAGGCTGTGGCATAGTTTGTTTCTTGATGCCTCACCTTCCAGCTGGTGAAGGCAGAGCACCAGGTACCAGTTGGCTTGGTACAGCCCTTGGAGGTCCCGGATTGGAAGTGGGACGAGATATCTATGGATTTCGTGACTGGACTTCTACGCACTTCCCGAGGTCACGACTCCATTTGGGTGATTGTCGACTAACTCACCAAGTCGGATCACTTCTTACCCATCATAGAGCAGGGATCAGTGGAGGGCTTTGGACGTCTCTACGTTCAGGAGATTGTACGACTTCACGGTGTACCATCATCCATCATCTCCGATCGAGATGCTCGCTTTACTTCCCGGCTTTGGAAGGGGTTGTAGGAGGCGTTCGGGACACAGCTACGTCTGAGTACCGCCTTTCACCCTCAGACAGATGGTCAGACAGAGAGAACCATTTAGACTCTCGAGGACATGCTTCGCGCATGTTTCCTTGACTTTGGTCGTAGCTAGGAGGACCACCTACCCTTGGTGGAGTTCGCATACAACAACATCTACCACTCCACCATCAGGATGGCACCGTATGAGGCATTGTACGGCCAACCTTGCAGACCTCCTCTGTGCTAGACAGACCCTAGGGAGTCAGCACCTGTGGGACCAAATATGGTCCAGGCCACGACATAGAAGGTCCAGGTCATCCAGGAGCGGATGAGGACAGCTCAGAGCCGGAATAAGTCTTATGCTGACAGGAGGCGGAGGCCACTAGAGTTCGAGGATGGCGACCACGTCTTCTTGCGGGTCTCACCTCGACGTGGTTTACGAAGATTTTGTTGAGGCAGCAAGTTGTATCCACGCTTCATCGGACCATTCCAGGTCCTTAGCAGGATTGGCGAGGTGGCTTATCGCCTGGCTCTACCACCTCAGTTGCACCAGGTGCATGATGTCTTCCACGTATCCCAGCTGAGGAGATATGTGCATGACCCGACGCATGTCATCGACCATGGTGAGATGGACATAGATGATGGGGCGACTTTTGAGGAGGTCCCGGTGGAGATTGAGGATCGACAGGAGCAGGTTCTACGTGGACGGTCTATTCCTCTAGTGTGCATCAGATGTGAGCACAAGAATCTCCAAGAGAGCACTTGGGAGCGGGAGGCTCAAATGCGTGATCAGTACCCACATTTGTTTCCCTAGTTTTTGATGTATCTTAACGAGGAAGTAAAGCCCTGAGGTGGGAGTAATGTAAAGACCTGTATAATTCAAGGGAAATTTTTTCTTAATTTTCTTTGGAATTTTACAAAAATGCGGTTTCTGACGGAACTTGATTCCGAGACTCGGTGTGCCCGAAATTTCTATCCGAAGTTTAGCTCGGGTACGTTCAGTGAACAAATGAGCATGTTTTTCTAACATTTGAACCAGTGCTCGGAATCGAATTCCGTGGGCACCGATGGATTCGCAGCATCGGTAATTGCTTAGGGAACCTTTTCTGGAGTTTCGTTTACACGAGAGAAGTTGTTAAAAATTTTTGGAAGGTAAAATAAAATTGAGCATCAATTTTATTTTTCACTATGTTGTTTAAAGATTTGGGTGGAAGTTGGGGGAAACCACCCAACTTCCCATGGGAGGTTATGAGGGTGGTGGGGCCCACACGAACCCCACCCCTTCATCTTCCCTATCCTTCCAAAACCCTTCATTTAATTTGACAACTTGAGTTAATTAATTGAGTAGATTAATTCAACTTTTGAATTTCAAACTTAAGTTATGTTAATAAAATAAGTGAGGTACTTATTTTATTTTGGTTGGGACTTGTTGCTTGAGAGGTTTGGGAGAAAAGCTAAGGTAGGCTTGAAGATCTTCATCTTCTTTGTCAAAGAACACGAAGAACGCGAAGAATGCGAAGAACGCACCGATCTCTGACGAAGAACGCTGAATCCTCGGAGATCGACTATGCGATGCTGTGTACCGCGACGCCAATGATGCTTTCTTCCGCGACGATTCTCCTTTCGCGACGCCTCCTTCTGCGATGGTTATTTCCGTGATGAACCTCCGTTCAAGCTATGCTCGAGGTAGGGTTTTTTTTAAATTGTTGTTCCTGATTACTTCTATAGTCGTTCTTTGTGAAACATTTCCGCTTGATATCGATTAATGGGAGGGGGCCGGACCGCACAAACACGGCCGACCCTCCTCCCTTATTCTTGTATTATTGCGGTTCGAAGGAAAATGATGCGGTGCCGACGCATCGTGCGGGATCGTGCTGCAAGGATGCGCGGCACCGTCACACCGCGCCGATGAAGTTGAATAAGGTCGCAGCGTCGTTCCGCCGTGCCGGAGGATCACGAAAACACCACGGCCGGAGCGAGGCCACGACGGAGGGGCACGACGCCGTCACGCCGCGCCGTATGGTCCAAGGCCACGGCTGAGCCCGCGGCAGAGCAGGGGAACTGGCGGCCAGCGTCGGAGTAGGGGGACCGGCCCTTGCCGGTCCCGTGGCGGTAACAACCAGCCGGTCGGAGCGGGCCAACCGACCAGAGGAAGAGCCGGGGGTTCGTAACCCCCGGCTGGCCGGACATGAGCAACCCCCCACATGGGGGCCACGTATTACAAATGGGTGGGGGGCAGCGCGCTCCCCCACACCCCTGTCCGCTCGGCCGAAACGGCCAAGCCACTGGGCCGGTGCCAGTGCGCTGGGCCGGCTGCCCAGGACGGTCCGCCAGGCCGGGCCGCCAGGCCGAGCCGCGCCCAGGCCGGGCCTGGCCACGCCCAGGCCAGGTCGGTCCACGCCAGCCGGACCGGGCTATGCCCAAGGGGGCCGGACCCGGACCCGGGGATGGGTCAACCCGGTTCGGGCCGACCTAGAGGGTATCGGGCCGGGTCGGACCAGGCCCGGACCCCCTAATACCGGACCTCTCACGGTCTTTTGCACATAACTTGGGCTACGTGCCTCCTATCGACGCATTGTCAGCTGCAATGCGGTCCTAAGATCGAGACGGTTGTTTCAGTATATTGCAGTCAAGGTTTCAAAGTACTTTTTGGTTCGTCCGGGTTGGTTCGTACACGAAACCAACCTGGCCCTCGGAGCGGAAACACTTATAACTTGAGTTCTGGACGTCCGATTGACGTACCGTCGACTTTGTTGGATTCTTAAAAGTGAGACAGACCTTTTGGATTACTACGATCGAGGGTTGGACGCAGTTGGAGTATGTTCGGTTTGGTTTTGACTAAAAAATCAACCGGGCCCTGGAACGAAAAAGGCAATAACTCTCAGACTGGGCGTCCGATCGACGCGCCGTCTATCGCGTTGAGTTCTTGTTGACGATACAGAACTTTTGGATACATCAAATCCGGACTATGTGTCAGTAAATGTATCAGCCCTTCGGCTCGTGGAGAGGACTCTCCCGAACGAGCCTGCTGTGTGCTGGAAACCTAGAGCTGGCTGCGACTGTGACGACGATGACGACTGTACAGAAATCCTCTGTGGATTCGACAGAAACGACTACAACACTCATCAATCCTATGTGGATCAGTTCTAACGATCTTGTGTGGGTCAGATCTTGTGTGGGTCAGCGTTCAATGGTCCTGTGTGGGCCATCGCCTACAGATCCTATGTGGGTCTAATCCTGTGTGGGTCATTGCAGGGGTTAGTTACCAATCGATCCTATGTGGGTCCAACGGATTAGATGAATCAGTGGAAATATATGATCATCTCTATCGTCTTATGAATAAGTATACCTATGTGAGCTAAATCATGACTTTCAATCCTTACCTTCGATAAGTTTGACTTGATATCCTGTGTGGATTACGTTTTCCTTTCTTGTGTGGAATGAGTTGTGTTTTCCTGTGTGGACTGGGTTGTACTTGGGCTCGGATGTTGGAGCCGAACGAGAATTGATGACTTAGGTATATGTATGGGTATATACCTAAGAAGTGCTGGATGTTACTTCGTGTTTGTATCTTTCCTTTGTGGATTATCCTTTATGGATTCTGGGAGACCTTTGGGGGTCTCGGGGTCCCTACTGAGTAGCTTATACTCACCCATGCACGGGATATGCCCGCACTACATTGTGTTGGTTGCAGACGACGGACAAAGCTGATCATGGTTGAGGCTTGTGTAGGAGGTTGGTACCTGGAGTTGGACCACTGGGCGGTACATACCCGGAGCAGACGGCTGGACACGAGGAGCTGAGGAGGCTATCTGTACCCACCTTTCAGGTGGGACTTCCAGTGGACGGCTCGACGCTGGGGATTTACTTTCAGTTGATGTACTCTCTTTTCAGTTGTACTTTACTTTCATTTTGGGTTTGTATTCTGGCCCACTTACTTTTCCGCACTTACTGTTGTACCCAGTTTTTACTTAGTGTTTACTTCTTCTTGTTTGTGCTGTGGGTTTGTTTACTTTACAAAGGCAATGCCTTCCCTTTTTACCGAGAATTACACCTTAGTTCTAGTCGCCAGCCCCTGGCCTATAGAAGGCGGGCTTGGGGTAGTCATGGCACGGGCCCCGAGGACGGGTCGTGACATTTTAAGAGAAATTCATTTGAAAGAAAGAGGTTTAAATGGTTTCCCGGGGATTTGGAAAGATGCGTGATTTCAAAATATAATTTTTGGACTCAAATTATTTGGGAATGATTTCAATTAGTTAATTTCATAGAATTTATATTTTGAAAAGGTATTTCACCCTAGTTTGGTCATGAAACCAGTTGAGTTTTGGTTTTTAAAAAATTATTTTAAATGAGAAAAATGGTTCAAATTTTTGTCAAGGTTTTTTAGAGAAGGGTGATTTGTATTGGATTCATTCAAATGGTTTTGTAATTGGATTCCTAATTTTTTTGTTGAAAATGCGGTTTCAAATGGGATATTCAAAATGTGTAAATTGCTTAGTGTATCGAGCTTGAATTTTTTGAGACCCATTTGGAACATTAAAACTTTGTTTTTTTAATATATGTGTGATACCCTCCCGAGTGCCTCTTTTTTTTGATTGATTTGAATTTTGGACAAAGTCAATGTTTCATACTTGGTCTGAGTGGTGATGTTCCATATGTGTGGTTTAGTTAATAACCTATCTTTATGGGATGAGCATGGAAGGGTATGACCAGTATAGCTTGGATCTGTCACTAGTAGTGGGACCTCATAATGGGTGGGTTTCCCAGGGATGTTGCATTGTAATGAATATGTGGATCTCTCTAATGTTATTCGAGATGGTAATGGGAAGTAGGTGGTTGTGTGTACCATGAGTGAGATGTGAACCCCTTAAAATGTTGATCTAGTAGGGTTCTGTTTTGGGTTGAGACATGTGGGTTACATAGGTTTATGTGTGATGTAACCCTAGACCATTAAGATGTATCTCTTAGTGTCGAAGTTGGGATAGAGGAAGTGTAAGGATGATGGTTGTACTTGGAGACCAATGGTTCTGTACCAGTTAGTGGGATGATCAGGTTTCATAGGTCACATGAGCCATGTGAGTGGGGTTTTTTGCCTTGTCTTGAGTAGCAAGAGAGTGGAAAATTTAGATAATAGGTGAGTATATGTGTGCTTCCTAGGTCGTAGAGACTTATTTATTGATACTCAATCAATATGGGAAATGAGAATATGGATGTTTCACTAAACTTATTGGTTATAAAACGTATCACATGAGAGTATCAAGGAATTGGAAGATGTTTTGTGATGAGTTCAGAAATAATTAGACAAGCTAGTAGCTGAGGAACAGTTTCTTGTTACGAGGTTCATAACATGAACTAAGTGTTTAGGACATGAATGATTCTCCCTAATAAGTTCATTAGAAGGTTAATATGTGGAAAGGTGGAATTTTTAGCTTGTGTTATCATATTGGAAACAAAATTTGGACCCACTAGTGAGAAAATACTATTGTTTTTTTATTTGAGAGGAATAATCCATGTAAGACATGGTGGTCTAGGAGTTTGATAATAGGTGGTGTAGTATATGAGCTTGTTGTGATACATTTAGGGTTTTGGGTTACATGGTTCGAGGAACCAAGGGTTTTTAAAAGTAATTGGTTAATTTATTTTGGGTGATATGGTTTATATTAGAATGAAATTCCCAAGAATAATGCTTCCAAAACATTATTTGTGTTTGGAAAATCCATTTATGAGTAGTTCTATAGTAAACTACCCTAGGAGAGAATATATTAAGAATCTATAAATTTTTTAATGGAGTGTTCATGGAAATAATAGTGGATGTGTTTTATTTGGTTTATATAGAACTTATTATAGGTGTATGGAGGAGTGGAGAACACATATGGTGGTTTTTGATAAACAATGGACAAATAGTTTGGCTCGGGGGAAGCACTATGACTGTGGTAATGGTTTTGAAAAGGAAACTATTGAAAATTTGGAAGATCATCATAACATGAATATGGGTTAATTTAAGGCCTTATCTAAGGTTTTATTGGGTGAAGATGAGGATTTTTTGGCATTTTTATGGGATACGCACTGTTTAGCACTACATTCACTCGAGATGCGTGGGATAGTGGCTAGGAACCATTGTGGTGTTTAGTTTTCCTTGTGGATAAGGTTTGTTGTGCCTTTATTATGGTATGTGTATTTGGTCAGCAGTGAAGAGAAGTTATGGGATAATAAAAGAAAGAATTTTTGATGCATTATTATTGTAAGGCCTAAAATTTATTCTTTTTGTTAAAATTTCATGTTCTAGTTGGTTTTTTCAGGGTGAAAGAATGAATGAATTATGTTCTTTTCTGAAATGAGATGATATAAACAGAAAGATATGTAATTTGTAGGATATATATAAGGAAAATGTATTAAATTAGGTTTGGAAAATATAAGTTGAGTTTTTTGTTATGTATTAGGTGTCATGTTTGATGGTTTAGTGGTGATAGTGGAGGCAGTTAGTTATTTGGCTGACTGGAAGGTGGAGAAGATGTTATGAAGCACACTAGAGTAACTCCACAAATATTTTGGTATATTTTCTTTGATATGAACTAATAATTGAGTTATTATTGATTCCTGATGTGAGTATCCAATGATGTTTTAAGAAGTGACCTCTAGGTAATGGAGTTATAGGTGTGTGAGATAATGGGTTCATATGAGGAGAAATCATTGACACTTGAAGGATCAAATAGTGTGTTGGGGGAACCTATGATTTGGAATCTGTTGTGTTTTTTAAAATAAATGTGATGGTTTATAAATTTTAATGATGATCAACTATGATGTGAGAAAATCTGACAATTTTATTGGTCACTAAAAGGAACAAGAATGGATGTGGGTTGTTAGAGTGAAAATTAGTGTCCAAGTTAGTCGATGGGGTCCTTGAGTTGTTTTTACATGTTCGATGATGTGAAACTATATGAGATTTGTTATAAATTCTAATGACTATTGCTGTTAATATAACAGTGGGATATTTTCATGCTTATTTTTGAGTAGTGATGGAATTTCATAGTGTATATTGGGAGTCGGGTGGAGATGAACCTAACCCATGGGTAAAGACAATTGGATTTTTCATGTGTATAAGAGTAATAGTTTTACTGGTAAATGATAGAAACCATGTTAGTGTATCGATCGAAAGAGATCCAAAATGAACTGGTGACACCAACTTGTGGAGTGAGGAATGGGTCATTAATCAAGTTAGATGATGGGAAATAGTATGGTTCGTGACATGATTCATGGAATCAATATTGTGCAAAATATTATATAAGACTAATTTTGACATTGAAACAATACAAAGTAATAATAGTTTTTATCTTGTATTTTAGGAATGAGTGAGACCTAGTGTATGGATTATTAGAAGAAAAAACCAATGAGTTAATTGTTGTCATGGCGTGTTCAGTGTAAGAAACATTTGAGCATGTGTATTTAACCATGAAATGGTTGGTTAATTCCTATAGAATATGTATTATTATAAATACTGATGAAAATTATATTGTATTATTTTAATGGTGGCTGAGTATTCTTGGAGGTATGACCTCGATTGGCACACCAACAAATATGGATACAGGTGAAATTGGCCCAAGGTTTTTTGTATCATTATAGACAGTAGAATGGATCTAGATGGTGGATCGCTGATTAGAACATCCTCATAATGTCAAGGTATTCATCATGCATTCATTCTCTATTATCCTACAATTTAAAAGATAGATCCTTATCATGTAATGAAAAATAAAGAAGTTGAGTTAGTAGAAAATGATTCAATCAATGAAATTCCTGTGATAATTGTTGATTGGAGTTAAAATTTACCATAAGGGAAGAATACACCTTTTATGAGGAATCTTGAAGTGAGAGTTATATTGGTAGCATTAGAGTCCCTTATTGTTTTAGTAAGACCTCTAGAGGAACTTCTTGAGGATGAGAAGTACATATAGGGGGTAATTGTAATAGAATCACACTTTCTATATTCTATATACATTTTTATGGCCTTTATTTAAATTTATTTTTAGTTATGATTTGTTTGGGTAAAGTCTTAGGTAAATTCTATGTGTTTCTGGAGGATTTTAGATTCCTTTTAAGGGAGAACATGGTTTGAACATGGTTAGGGGAAACTATTCGGGTTTCCCAAGGTGACCATTTTTCTTGTTAGATAGGAGAACTAAATGGTACATTGTTGGCACATGGTTAGAGCTAACAATGTAATATTATCTATGTAATAGTGCATCTTATAATATTAGAAAAATCATATTTAGTTCAAGTTTTACCAAACTATGTGAGTTCCCTAAAGAGATAGTGATCCTTGTTTGGTTGGTGTTAATTTCAGTAAACAATGTTACCAAAAGAGAAATGTGGGATTGATTAATATGAAAAATATTATTTTAACCTGAAACCCCTCATTATTTTTCATACACATCAGGATCATGAAAATAGGGAATCCAGTGGCAGTTCTTAGTGAATTCAATCCATTTGGATAGATATTTCATTAGATCTTGTGATGATGGTCCTAGGGATTTAATGTAATGTGATCAGATTTATTATTTTTTTTCTCATTCATGCTAGATAATATATCTTCTCCTTGGTGAATACTTTAGGTAGAAAATTTCATGGCCGAATATCGGAAGTATAACAAGATATAATGTCTTTTCTTATGGTGACTACCACTCAGTAATCCAAAAATAAATCGACAGATCAATTTTTCAAACCTGAAATAAGATATGTAGCATATATGAAGAGAGATAAAACAAGAAAGAAAACATACCATAACCAAAAACTAATCGAATCAATGATATAAACATAGAAATAAGAAAAAAAGGTACATTTGAAAAAAAAATTAAAAGGACACAACATTTCTAACTAATACTATATGTGTGATGTGGGAAACATCCCACTATTTCACCACCAAATACCCATGCCTAGATGCGAAGAGACCTCACCACCTCATTGTATCATCTTTCACTTTCCTATATCAAACCAAAAAAATCTACACACCCGTAGGGTGTGTGTCAGGTTTGAAAAGAACAAGGCTAGTGATTTCAAACTCTAGTGTCCCATAAAAAAGCCTCTATAAAATATCCCAATATGATAAATATATAAAAATCATGGCATGATAAAATTATTTTCACTTTTATATAAAAATCATGTTAAAATACTTCCCCTTTTTCATAGTTTTAAATAATATTCCATATAAACTAGTTAATTGTTTTTTTTCAAATTAACGATTTTTAATTTATCAAAAGCATCCAACATATATCATATCAATCTAAATAATAAAAATTAATAACAATCAAGATCTCTCATAGGTAACATATATTTTGGATATATTAGTCTCTCAAACCTCAATAATCAATACAATACTATTTCATATTAAAAAAGTCCCTAAAACAACATGTCATAGGGAATAAAGGAATACATCATGGTTGAATCCCTAACGGTGTTAGATTATCCTATCCCTAGAACAACAGGGCCAAGAGAACAGAGGAACACTCCATGAGTGAATACCCTTGATAAATAATAAGGAAAAATCCAAATACTATGCCCCCTATTTGGTACCAAAGGTTCACATTTAGTGAATAATTAATATAATTTCAAAGGTCTTGTCACATTTTATAAATAGTTTCTAAAAAACCCTTTTCCCATAAAATCATTATCTGAAAAAAATTTCAAAAATCATTTCATATTGCTTTTAAAAACCACTCCCTTTTAGAAAAACAAAGTGAAAAACTATATATTATCAAAATAAATTTATTTGTTCATATAAATAATTTCATGGATTATTCCAAACATCATTTTTAAAATGAGTTGGAAAACATAGATTATTTGTGGTTCACCAAGAAAAGACTAGAGATAGAACCACCCAGCTCACACTTCGACTTGTCACCAACCATAATGTGATCTATACATTGTAAAGAAGGGTAAAACATGAAAAAATGATATTAGGCCCTTAACATTGATAAACACACATTAGAATTTTGTTTTTCTATAAAAAAAATTAAGGGAGAATAGCAATAAACTCTTACATAAAAGGTCACACATTCTATGCCATCGATAACTTGAAATGAAGCCTTGAGTTATAAAAAAATGAAATAACAATAAAAAAATGCAAGGAAACATAAAATGATTGATAAACTTTATTAAAACATCATAGATATTCTACATAATCAAGATATAAAAAAATAAAGGGAAATATTTTATCAAACACACAAAATCATTGAGAATCAATAAATTCAGGATCAAAAAAGCATGTGGAAAAGTTTGAAAGAGCTAAGAATGTCAATGGAAGGCCTCTATTGTAACATTGGACAGAATATATTTGATGCTCTTTTGGTTTCATTTCATAGAAAAGAAATTATATGACCTTTCTGTGTGATCTATACTCTTAAGACATTATCATACACTATTCCATATAGAAGAACAATCTTGATGTGTTAAGAAGTTTATTAGTATTCCAAAACAAAAATGAATACGTGTTATTATAAAGTACGAAAAATTTATTTGTATGGAACCAAATTAATGATACTCCCATATTAACTAGAAGAAACCACTAGAAATTTCAATACACTAGCTCTCTCGTGATACTCAATCTTCTACCGAGATAAGCCTTTTGTTAAGGGGTCCTCTACATTTTCTTCCATAGAATCTATGATTAATGCAACTTCAAGACTTTGAGAAAAATCCCCCTAGAGGCAATAATTTTTGAGTATATTATTTTTCCCTTGCTGTGACATTGGCTCTTTTTCATTTTTTACCACATCAGTATTATCAAAATACAATTTGATTGGGTCTTTAATCTTGGGAACCACATTAAGCTCCAGGACAAGGCTTCTTGTAATATGATATGATAAGTCCCAAAAGACAAAATTATTAAAACATGTATGTTTTTAACACTATAATTATCATCCCACATAATTTTCTCATATAATAAGTTAATTATTAACCAGTAGTCAAAAATGGATTTTTTCACATCACTTTTTTGTTTTTTAACATCGGTTTATACCTGTAATTATTGTAGGAATTATTTTAAAGATGTTTTTAATGTAAGATTATAAAAACAGGAATTAAAAATACATTTTGGTGGAATGTTTTCATATTGGTTATCAAATAACTAATATGAGAAATATCTTACCACATCATTTATCTAAAAACAAATACAGGGAAAACACTTTTTCATGTTAGTTATTTCATAACTGACATGGTAAATGCTATGTTTTGTTTTTTATAATGGTTATTTTATTTTTAATGTGATTTTTTGAAATAAAATTATAATACTTATTCACCTACCAACATTAGAGTATTAGATAAAAGACATGAATAGCAGACAACCAGTAGCAAAAACTCATCAACAATACAAACATTTACAATTCAAATTTTCACATTTACAAGGTATCTTACAAGTAATAAAAAATACAATAAAACATGTGAAATGATTCTCCCAATAAATAGGTAAGTGTATCATATCTTTTTCAATATTATGTTTAGGTTTATAAATAATTTTCAAATTTCAAAGAAATCATTAACATTAATTCTAAATAAACTGAATGAAAACTTAAAAGAAAAGTTAATAAAGACATCTAACCTTCTAGAACATCATAACTGTCCTGGTAGAAATTATTTCATACATAAATCTTAAAACATAGTATCCATATTCCTTTACCCTTTTTTTCTCATGAAATTTTTATTTAAAATAATTTTCAATTGAAAATAACATTTTCTAGTACTATTTCAAAAAGCAAGTAATTGTAAATGAAATGTCAAATTTTTTTATATGCATGATCTTTGTAATATTTTTTCTCATTGTCTCTATAAATATATTCCGTTAACTATTATAATATTATATGAATAAAATAAATTTAAATGTAATTATCAGATAAAAATTATAAAAATATTTAGATTTATGTGTTAAACATGGTCTTAAATTTTTCCAACACTTCATCATAGATAATGAAAAGATAGTAGTGTCTTATCCCTTGGAAAAAAAACCAACATCTAATTTCCATTTATATATAAGAAAATTTATTATGAGTCATTATTATTTTAAGAGATATATAACACTTTATGATATATATATATTTCATACAATTGAAGATAAAGAAGCATAATACACTGAATAATTTAATTCTTTTTATGTTCTTCAGAAATATTAACAATTTATCTATATCATTAATTGTCCTCACTATAGGTGAAATAAATTTTGGGTCCACAAATCCATATAAACTATCGGGTCATGTTGCATACAAATTTTATAAAAATATCTATGAAAAAACAAACATAAGTATAAATTTTCAATAAATTAAAATATTAGACAAATTTATGTTAGTGGACTAACATATAAATAACATGAATTGTGTTTATTAACAACTCATATATAGTTAAAATCTCTAGGATATATTTTTTAAAAAGTTACACAATCATTTCAAAACCACAAATTATATATTTCATTGGAATACCATTAACTAACAATAAAAAATTTGAATATGTTTACAATATATCAAATGGGTAGAAGTTTTATCTGAAGTCATAAAACTTTTAATTTGTTATTGTCTATATAGTATTTATTTACCTTTAAGTTATTCCTATAAAAAATAGATAAATATATGAACATTAGTTTTTTTTATAAATTTAATATAATAATTAAATGAATATTATAATGTACACACATCTCTATGGTAATTATTTCAAACATGTCAAGATGCTTAAAATAAAAAATGGTCAATAATTTCTCCAACTTTACTGACCTCATCTACAAGAAATGGTATTCAAGATTATCTATAAACAATATCTTGTATAATGACCCTATAAATCTCTACATCCATCTTTGATGATGAATTGTATAACCAATATAATATATATTTAAAAATATTATTCTGGGGATGATCAACATATAAATCATAGTAAATGGGAAGTTATAGAGGAGGGGGTTTAGGAGTAGGATAAGTAGGAGGAGTGGGGTTTTCAGGCAGAGGAGAATCAAGATAAGTAAGAAGAGTGAGATTTGAAGGTGGAGGTGGGGGAGTGGGATATATAGGAATAGTTAGAGGTGTGATATTAGTATAATGAAACTATATTTTTATGAATTAAAACATTGAAAATTACAATTCACTTATCCCATCCTATATATTATCATAAAAACTTTTAATTGTTGCTTACAATTTTTTTTAAACATACTCCATTGAAGAAGCATCAGAATGTGGAAATACTTTTTTATCAATGCACTTATCTGGAATCCTCAATCATAGCATGGGTGTTTTTGAATTCCCAATTCTTTTGATAAACTATCCTTTCAACTCTAATCAAAAAATACCTCCTATGTTCACTTCTACTTATGTTATTACTATAATATATATATATATATATATATATATATATTTTGAATGACAATATATAAACAATTTATTTAACTTAAATAAATAAATTAGGTAAACATATTATAATATTACCAACTAAAACTGTTGCCTCTACTATAATAAATTTTTTTTTGTTCATCCAAGCCCTCTTTAATTATTTATGTCCAACAGGGGGAGGATGTTTAACCTCTATAGAGCCTAAATACACATCTATCAGTTTTGGAAAAATTTCATCTATCATTTATTCTTCCAATAATACATACCCTAAATGTGATAAATTATAAGGGTATAAATTTCTAGATTAGTTAGCCTAATGATAACTCCGAGTTTATTATTAATTAATAGTAAAGAAAACAATACTCTGATCATTAATATAAAAAAAATTCTAAAAGCTTAAATTGCACTTTCCAAAAGTGATTATCGTCTTTTAATTTCAAAAAATTGCTTCCAAATTCTTCATCTATAATGGAACTCATGGATTATGATGTTGTATATTCCCAAAAATTGTAATATGATGTGAGGGTTGATTTAAAATCCCTTCATCACCAAGAAAACAAGAATAACATTTCCTCCAGACTTATGAATTATCATGTATATCATAAGTCATCTAATAAAAAATGGGGAAAACATATATTACTATTAAAAGGTAATGATAAGTAAAATAATTACAAATGATCTTACCAAAACGGTAACAAATAATTGATATATTTTCATTTTTACACACTTCTATAATCATAAATCAAAATAGGAAATTCTATTTTATCCTGAACTGCAATAAAATTATTGTTTTTTTGGAATTTAGACCTCTTTGAATATAATTATCATCAAATTATATAGTTATCTTCATGTCATAGCTACATGAAACTTATAGTTTATGTGAACATCTGATACCACATTTATAATCCCTAAAAATCTATTTTACCCCTATGGAAGTAAATACCTCTTTTACAGAAGGATGAGTAGGCTCGTCAATAAAAGAATATGTATATTCCGACCTAGTGGTATGTGTATGATACAATCCATAATTATGCTGGGGATCAAATTTTTGATCTATAATTATTCTACAAATAAAAGTAAAAAATAATTAGTACACAATATACAAATCCAACAATTACATACAAATGTAAAAAAATGTAAAATTATCAAACAAAAAGTAAACTAAACTAAAAAAAATTTGAATAATATTTTTTATAGTTAACTAAAATGCTTAAAAAATTAATCATATATAAAATAACATAAATGAATGACATCTACCCCCTAAACACTGGGTAAATATTAAAAACCCTCCAACTTATAAAAAGGTGTTTTACACTGAAAATAATATTCTTTGAATATATGAAAAATTATACCTCAAATTGTAAAATAAAGTAACAAATTTTTTATTCATATTTGATGGAGTAATTAACTAAAATTATAAAAACCTTAATGGGATATGAAAATACGTAAAAAATTGAAAACAAGTCCAAAAAATGTGTGTGAATAGAAAAAATTTCCCCAAACTAAAAAGTCAATTTTTTATGAAAAAAATTATTTTATGAATATATTATTTTATAAAATATTTAACATATTAAATTTAGAATAATTAGTTTTCCAAAAAATCAAAAAATAGATATGGTACATAAGGGTAAACATGATATACTAATAAAAACTAAACTAATATAAACAAAAAAAATTAACTTATTAGTTCCAAAATGTGTTTCAATAAAGTAAATAAAACTAATATATCAAAAATTTAATGAATTTCTATAAATTAAAAAAAAATCATAAGTTATTTGTAATAAAAAGAATTAACTAAATTATTATTTTCCAAAATTCCTTCATCATGATCATTCTTTATGAAACAAAGCATGTCAATTATGTGTTCATCAATATTATCTATTAATATTTCTATAGATGTAGGGACCTCACGTATTGACATCTTTTTTATGTTCATCGTCTCTAACATACTATTTTATCCTTGTACAATAACAGACCACTGCATATGGGAAGGACCCAAAATATAAAAAGTATTTTTTTGTGTTTCCATGACAAAAGGATCAACTATGTATTCCAATTTATTTAGATTAACTAGTGTCATTGTAAATTCATCATGTCTAAAACTTTTTCTACTAATAAACTATTTACAGTTAGACACTGGAACATGAAATTTAATGTATTCAACCTATCATATTTATTTAATGATTCCATAATATTCAATTGATGTGGAGATAGACTCTTTGTCTTCGGAATAAGAAAATTTTATTTCTTCTACAAACACCAATACAATACTATTCTAAAATTCTCTTTTATTGTCCTAATATTTTGTATGAATTGTATATCCATTAATTCCATACCCAAACCATGATATCATATTTAAACATGGAACACCCACTAAACATATCAATGTTTTAAATTCATCTGATCAACCAACCATGGTATCTATAAACCATGGAAAAAAGTTTTTTTATGCTCATTAAAAATCCATATATCTTTCTTCTTCAAATAATATTATTTTAACACATTAATATGTAATATTATATGTGGCCATGCATTTTCTATTTTATTCAAGATCTATAAATGGTCCTTTTTTATTTGATCACCATTAAACTATTTTACTTTCAATCCATATATCCCATTTTCACCATAGTTTAATCATTCATGGAATGATGTAAGAAAACCAATGTGCTCCCCTGTGGATAATAAGCTTGTGAAAAACTATGAAACTTCTTTATAAATATAATTCTTTGTAATGGAGGGTTAAGGTTGATATGGATTCATAACAAACCCCTTCAATATATTCACAAACCATTCAAAAGGATATATCCAATATAGATATATTGGTCGAAAAATTATTATTTCTTCGACCAAAGTAACAATTATATGAAACATGATACCAAAAATGATGGGTAGAAATACATTTACAATTGGAAAAGTATACAAACATTTTTTTTCTTCAAATAATTGAAAACATTATGATCAATCATCATATTAAAAATTGAATTGAAAAAATAACACACCTTTATGGTAGTCATGCTAACATTGATGGGAACTATTACTCAAAATGAAACTAGAAAGTTTTGTTTTATCATGATGTGACAATCATTAGATTTCATACATGTAAAATTCAAATCCTTTAATAAAACAAAATTTTCACCTGTGAAGAATAACCTTGAGCCACTTAGATATTATAAAAACACTAAAAAAGTTAAATTTATCCCAGTTTAATAATGTATGAAAATACAGGGGTTGGAATGTTTTCCTTTCATTTAGATTGTTAGATAAATCCAAACATATTCCCATTGAGAGTAAGTCCAATCTTATATTCAACCCATATTTATTCTTTCCATTAATATATAACAATGTTCCAATTAAGCTATGTTATATATTCTACTCCATGTGCATATCAACAATTTTATTTTTCACCTCATGATATCTTAAATATGTTAGATAAAAAAATGATTAAAACTTCTTAAAAACATTTTTATCATTAACATTTTTTTGTGTATTTTTAAATGTCACATAAATGTTTTCACCCTATCAATACACTAATCAATGGAAAAATGTTTTAGAGAACTACAAAATTATTGTGAGAAATTGAATGCCATTTTTAACCTTTTATAAGAGTGATCCATACACAATATCTTTTGGTGACACATGTAAAATATTTTTCTCCTATGTTTCTTCTGACTATATGAAGTCTGTTGTTCAAAAATTGAAAAATATTTATGCCTCTTAACACTACATCCATAAAAGTTTATGAATACTAGGAATTCTTTTTTAGTGAACATAATCATATCAGGTAGTTGAAAATATTATTTTTCATAAGAATCA
Organism: Viscum album; assembly: GCA_963277665.1. Classification (NCBI taxonomy): domain Eukaryota; kingdom Viridiplantae; phylum Streptophyta; class Magnoliopsida; order Santalales; family Viscaceae; genus Viscum; species Viscum album. The sequence continues at coordinate 1,063,434,398 of OY728133.1, forward strand.
TACACCCTAATAATTCATCCCATAAATGATTTAAATCATCAAATAATGTGGACAATAAAACATCAATATCATTTCCATTATTTTTTGGTCAAGTTATCCTTAAACTCAACATGTCACATTTTGGCTTCATATAAAATTTTGGATATAAGGTGTAAATTACCAATAATATAGGCCATGAAATATTTGGAACACTAAGGCCCAGATATGTATTCATTGCATCTGTTCAGAATCCAAGTCAAATATTTCGAACATCATTTCTTGTTGTAGGAAATTATTGATCAATTTTCATAAACTATTGAAAATTCGCTTGAGTTCATAATTTTCCATCACATATATACTCATATTATTTCCATATTTTTTTTCATAATTTAATTTTGAGAAAAGCTTTTGAAAATAAATAATTACAGGAATCTACTAAACTTATTCGGAAGGGGTTGATATAAATGCTAAATCAGACTGTAATTTTTCATTCATAATATACCATGAAGTCCCACATTTAGGATAATATGTCATAAATTCATATTATTTCATATTAGAACCCAATAAATCATGTGAAATGTATTTTCTCGTACCCCAATTCCATTATTCATAATAATTTCTTTGGTTTTATATGAATCTGAAAATTCACTGACTTTATGAATAATGACTTCCAAAAATTTTAGAAACACTATAATACTATTTTTACTCTATTCATTTATCTATTTTAAATTAATAAATATAAACAATATTGATAAAACTGTAAATTATGTACAACCCAATAAAATGGTTTATCAACATCACCATAGTGATGCTCAATTATTAGTTATTTTTCAATTTTTTACACTTCAATATAACAAATTATTTATTCTTTTTCAGCAGATTTATCATCTTGAAAATCAAAATCATTAGTAAAACTTAAATAATTTCATGTTCCACCATAATAAATCTAATGATTTTAACTGGTATTAAAACAAAGAAAATTTAAATGGTATTTTATTTTTTTTTGATTTTCAACTTCATCATATTTAAAAATTTTAGGCATGAATAGAAACACATGTTATTTTTTTGAACATTTCATTTAGAAAACTTAAAAAAAGAAACAAAAAATTTCTCATATTCATCACTTATTTGAATCAATGTAATCCAACTTTGAGTTAATATTATATATAAAATTATCAAAAATTAAAAACAAGTTATTATAATTTCTAATTTAATTTTATAAATAATAATAAATAAATTTCATAATCTTTTTAAAAAATAAAATAAATACAATACATTTTACAAAAAAATATCACTTTGAGAATATGTAATTATCATTATTTCATTAAAAAATAAAAATTAAACATGTATTTATCCTAATCACCTAAATATATTAAATCTTCATAATCCATTATATATTCAAAACACTTGTTCCAATACAAAAAAAACATAACATAGATACACATTAATCAGTAAATTAAAATTATTTATACAAATATTTTTATCAAATACTCATATAATCAAATATGAAAACAAATGTACATCAAATAAAAAATACATTAGATGAGTGAATAATTGTAATTAAAAATTAAAATATTGAAGAGATAAAAAAATAGTAGTAGAGGCATGGATGATTCAAAAAAAATCTGAAATGATCATTCACCAATTTAAACATTACTTAAAAATTAAAATTTAAAATTCAAACCCAAATATATACCTCCTAGGGGATGAATGAGGATACTATGACCAATAAAATACAATTTAAAGAGATTGAAGGAAAAAACCAACAATACCAAAGGGGTGGTAATTTCAATTGAATGAGATTAGAGTCCATTGTAGAAAAAAACCTTCGATACATATTAATAAGTAAGTTAATTTTGTTTATAAAATGATTTAAAAAAATCATATAATAAAAACTCAAAATAAATATACATTAATAAAAAAATACCCCACATGCATAAATAATTGGAACCAAAAATTCAAATAAATAATATATGAAAAAATATTAGCAGTAGTGGGGATAAATCAAGAAAACAATCTGAAATCAAAATTACTAAATAAAAATATACCCAATTTCCTGGAAAATAGATAAAATAATCATGAATCACAAATATATACCTGATAGGGATGAATGAGGAGAAGAAAGCAATGGAAATACATTATAGAGGGAAAAAAGTGGTGACCGACGATACCTAAATATGGATGATAGTGGTAATATTGATTGATTGATATTAGAGTCCAATTAAGACAAAAAAACCTTATATACATGTTAATTAGTAAATGAAAATTATATTTAATAATATTTCATAAAATAATAGCAGTGGCAGGGATGATTTAAGAAAAAAAATTGAACTATATATTCAGCAATTAAAACATTCCATGTTTCATATAATATATAAAAAATAAACATGAACCGAAAATATATACCATATGAGGGATGAATGAGGAGAAAAAATAATGGTAATATGGTATAGGGAGATAGAAACTAATGTTTCATGATACTTGAAGGCATATGATGATGGTAATTCAAGATGTTGAGATTAGAGTCCATGAAAATAATAAAATGAAGGATTAGGTTTTCCACATGAGTGATCGAAACCAGCGGCTGAAGATAGATGAAGGTCAATGATTATGGTAACGTAAGATGATGAGATTATAGTCCACAAAAATGAAGGAACTTTTAGAGTGCCTATATAATTAGTCTGCCTAACATGAAACCTAAAAAAAGGAAACCAAAAAAATATTAGAGATATATTGAAAAGAGTGGTTGTAGGATTTTGGGTTGGATCCGTTTTTTGATGCTATCATATTTTCTCCACAATTATGAGACACTATCTTTCTTTTAGGCATGGTATAGATAATGTTTCAAGCATTGGTTTTCAAGTCGTCAATTGAAAATATTCTCTATGTCTGATCGGATTTCATCTACAGAGGTCTTTGATCCAATCTAAGTGTTTTTCATCTGTAAATTTTATTTAGAAATCAAACATCCGTCTTTCACAAGAAGATATATTTGGATTTATTTAACCAATTTTTTCCTTTATTTATGGTTACTTTCAAACTGCATATTCACTATTCTTTTGAACCACTATTTTATTAGAGTATTTTTTTGAGGTCCCGCTCATATGTAGATGTAGCTACTTTGTACTATTGATTATTAATAGATTTTTCTTACTGGAAAATATCTTGTGCTTCATCTCTTTTAGGTTTTCCATTTTAAAAATTTCTAACATCAAAATTTATTTTTATGTACATATATTTTATTATTGTGCATCCACTATAATTTTTCTGGATTGTTTAAAGGCAATGATTTTTTCATTTTTGCTACATGATCTCATTAGTGTTCATTTGAGTGTTCGTTAGCATTTATCTTTTTGAAAATTCGGTATAAAAGGGTTTGGTTTTTAATTTAAAAAATTATGGAATCTAATTTTAGTCAGAATATTGTTTTGAGTGTTACCAGCCACTCTATGTGCCGACTAAAAATAAAGGATATCCTTTTTGTCCCGAAATGCATCTTCAGGTGTTTATTACTTATAAGATAAAAATTATTTCTGATGAAGAATGGGAGTTTGACCATAATATGGTTTGTAGTTTCATTCATTAGTGGGTTTAAGATAATTTGATGCACTATATTGTGAACATCTCTCATGCAAGAACTTTTTGGGAGGATTTGATACTACTGATGTTTCTAAGACAGGAAACAATAATAATTTTCTCATTAAATAAGTGATGAATTTGTGGTACAGTGATGGTAGATATATTTTTTACTATTAGACTAAATATTAAGGACTTTTTGATCAATTTTATGGTATAGGTATTACTTGTGAAGATGAGATTTTAAAACTTTTGTTTCATTATACTTTTTCCAATTCATGGGTGAATTTTCGTGTTACTCTAACCACTTATAGTCCAAATAGTGGTGTAACATATAGTTTTGATATCTCTACTATTTTGAATGAAGTGGTTAGGAGAGGTACATAGTAGAAATATTCATCAAATCATTTTCATAGAGAAAAGGGATTAAATTCAGGAAAATATTTAGGGATAGAGCAGTCAGAGTAAGAGAATAGGTAGAAGTAAATCTATGTTGATGTAGATAGAGTTTGAATGTCATCATTGTGGTACGAGGGTTCATGTTTATAATTTCTTCTATTAATTTAATAGAGATAATGAAATTAATGATAATATAACGATGTAAAATTTTTATTGTGATTGTAATTGTAAAGGCCCAGACCTCTCTGGTCCCTTCCCTTGCCTAAATCTCATGTTTGATGTGTTTTGGGAGGTTAAGGTTACTTATCCCCAACACTTTGAAAAATTTCCATTCTATATCATGAAACTGTGTCAAGAAATGGTATCAAATCCTTTTCAAAATTTCCTAACTATTTCATTAAACTATGTCACGAAACCGTGTCACTTCCTTTTCCAAATTTCCAAACTGTTTCATGAAACTGTGTCACAAAACTAAGTTACTTCCTTTTTCCAAATTTCCACACTGTTTCATGAAACAGTGTGAATAAATGGTGTCACATAATTTTCCAAATTTCTGTACTATTTCATGAAATTATGTCACAAAACGGTATCACAGAAACTGTAGCATAGAAATGGTGCCACATAAATGGTGGCACATAAACCGCAGCACAGAAATGATGGAACAAAAACTATAGAATAGAAACGATTTAACATAAATGGTTGCACAGAATCGGTGGCATAGAAATGGTTAAACAGAAACGGTATATCATAAACCATAGTACAGAAATAGTAGCACCAAAAGGGTGGCACAAAAACTCTATCATGAAAAGTGTTTCCAAAACTATTTTATTTCATTTGTCAAATTTCTATATTTTTCTAGATTTTCCTACAGTTTCATCCATTTGACGTTTCCTTTGATGTAAAATGCATTAGAATCCTTGTTTTAAGGGATTTATGGATGATTTAAAGCCTATTACTCCAATATTAATTTTCCTATGTCTCGGGGCCCCTTTACTTGGTCAAACCACATTGTTTAATGTGACATACTTTTAATGGAAAATCCAGCGTATCTTAAATCACTGCTCCGTTAAATCTTATAAATTGACAAGATATCTTCCTCTATTGTTCTTCCATGTTGTTACCTAGTCTGAGACACTCAAACATTTCTTTCCTTCCATTGGGATTCATGCATAGTGTTGTAGCCTTAGATCATGTCTTCCCGGGAGTTTCTTCCTACTGCATGTGCACCCATTGTTTTGGTGAAACCAAGAAGTACAGATCAATCCTTGATATAAGGTATAATATACCATCATTATTATGGTTATTCTGCTTATATTTATCCTTTACCTATTATGTCATGCTACCTCCATGTTCCTAATAGAGTTTTCTTGGGTTTGTGATGGTGTGTTTGTGTCTGTACATCAACGGTTGGATGTAGTACTCCAAGAGATGTGATCATGATCAATTTAGTAGGACAATTATCTTGAAGGGATCATCTGAAACCTTTTAAGGTAGGGGATTTGTGGATTCACTATTCTTTTATGTGATACTATAGAGTGTGAATGTTTTATCCCACTAGATCACAATGGAATTGACATAATAAATATTTGAACTGGATAGATAAATAGGTATTGATCTTATATTATTGCCTCCTGTTTTTCAAGATAGTGTGATATCTATGCTTTCCTTGTTTAATATTTAATTCTTTTCAGAAATTAGTAATGAATGAAAACTAGGATTAATTTTAATTATTTGTAAAAGATATATAAGCATGAAACTTAATCTAGTTGTTGATGTAGTAAGCATATTTAGTTGAATTAATTGATGATCCATAGGCATGTTGATGCTTATTGATAATGAATTAAAGGCATGTTAATTAACTATAGAGTTAATTTTTTATAGCTTACTATTTAGGGTTCACACATTTGAAATCTACTAATAATAAACCGGTTAATTCAAGAATCATTAAAGAACTGGTTTTTTGATAAAAGATAACACCTCATAGGGTACTTAGTTACCATATTTCTTGTAAAGGACATGAGCCTTATGCATAGATTTGTGAGAGTTCATTGCATTGTAGGTAAAATTCCTTATTTAGGACCAAGAGCCCAGTTGATTTGTTATTTCCTACTTCTTGTGATGTGTTAAGAGACTGGGTGGTTGTTTTGAGATGTGGGGGTTAGTAGGCACAATGGTTGTGGTAGTAGATGATGCATAGAGTGGCGATTTGCATTGGTTTATGCTTGTGGGTGTTGGGGAGGACACCAAATATGATGAAACAAGTTGGAAATAAATGATTGGATGCTTTCTGAATCCTTTTGTTTTTTATCTACATTACTTTCCCCACTAATCAAGGAAGCCGTTCTTGCTTACCCTCTATCCAAAAGGGGAGAATATGCACAGGTCATGCCACATTCTTTCTATATTTAGCTTCTTGAAGGAGGATTGGTCTACAATTATACTATAGGTGGAAAATAATTGATGGGTAGCTCATATAATCACCCAATTTCACCCTTGTGTTTGGTAGCTTAGAATTTTTTTCTATTATTCCTCGGAATATGAAAAAGTAATAATGTTGTTAATAAATGACTGAATATATTTTTTGAACCCATGGGGTTTGAACATTGTGTAATGCAATGATGATGTTACAATTTAATGTAATTGAAGATCTTGTTTACAATTATAATGATTTGTAATGTGAAATTAATAATGGTTAAGTAATGGTTAAATAATTAATTAATGTATAGTACAACTGATAAAAAGAAATAATATAATTTAATGAATCTCTTTATATGTTTTTGTGCTAGTTGTAGCAATGAAAACCTACAGTATGAGAGACATTAGCTGCAATTGAGTCTAAGACTAGCTTATTCATATTGTGTGGTTGTGAGATTTAGTATATTATGTAATTTATGTGTTTCTACATGCCACACCACCCTCTCAGTTAGGGCTATTGACACCTTGGGGATTCTATGTCTTGTGGAGTGTTTTCTCTAACATTCTGGTGGGAGGATGGATGGATGACTACCCCCTTTGGGCCCACTCTCTTCTCTTGGTAGTTACTTGTGTTAGGAGGCACAATAGTTAGATTTCCACATATATGTATGTAGATGGATGTAATGGATTGATATTATTCACACACACATATTCTGTATATAGTTCCCTATGGACTACTATAGGGGTAATGTGTAAAGGATGTGATGGATTGCGAATCTTTACTCAGTGTATGGGTTGTAATGGCTTGATGTATAATTCTTATTGTATGATACACGTTATGATAGATATGGTGCCTCGCAAAAACTACTAAGTTACTTTCGTTACTTGGACGTAGTGGTTGTGTTTCACAAGGTGCATGTTTTGGTCCTTCGCCTAGGTGTCTACATGTATGCCTTTTGAAGAGAGATGATTAGGATGTGTGACATTAGGGAAAAGAATAAAAATAGAGGGGAAGTCATAGGGGTACCCTTGATATTCTTTATTATATTATATACTCTTGTATGCGATACTTGGTGAGTGTAGACATGGGGAGGTTGGGAACTTACTATACCTGTTTGGAGGAGGAGTTAGTTTAACTTGTTATTCACTATGGTTTAGCATGATTTCTTTACTTTTTCACGAGAGGATCTTGGGAGGATCCTAATAAATATACTATCATACTCACCCTATGTATATATATATATAAACTATTTTTCTAGTCACTTGGAGCAGGTTGGAGATCAGGCCGGTTGCTACTAGTTTGGGGTTTCAGGATCTGTTCGGGCTTCATGGTCGCTGCTGTTTTTATTTTCTTTTGGTACTTGCAGTTTTCCATTTTAGTTTTAGTAGTTCTTGCATGAAATCACATATGTGTACTTGGGATTGTATTTATATTGCTGTGTGAGTTGGAGTTGGTTGGTTTCTGTCTTATTTATCTCTTCCACATATGTTCTCTTAGAGGGAAATTCCTCTCATTTGTGTGTTTACTATACTCCCAGTGCTAGTCTCTAACCCGATCCCTACTAGAGGTGGGACTCCAAGGTCACTATATCCCTTAACAGATTGTAGTCCCTTGAGGGGTATACTTTTTGGGGATGGGGTCATGAAAAAGTTATATCATTGGGTGAGGTTCAGGGATAGGATGGAGTTTGGTGATAGACACATGTGAGGTTGCTTGGGTTGATAGGTAAATGGTGTTTGTTAACTTTAAAAAATGATGTAAACTCTAGAGACTAGATGAGACATAGGATTTATGGCCCCCTGTGATCTGATGCATGGACCATTAAGTTTATAGTGGCTACTAAATGAGGTGATACTGGGTGCAGGGTAGAGACCTAGGAAAGGATCATGCATCATTCTTCTTTGTTCCTGTGTTTTAATGGGTATACCATGGGATAGGTTAACAAAAAATGAATTAAAGAAAAAAATTAATTAATTAATTTTGAGTTGTCCATATTCCAGGTTTTGGAGCTCTAACTATTTGTTATTTTCTAGGTATGGATCCAGGTCGACTTCCTCATGAGGTTCGATTAGAAGATGTCCAACAAGCTGTGATATAAGATCACCACATGGTAGAGGTTGATAATGAAGAAACTTGGATGAGGTGACTCTGAGAGTTTTAGAAGTAGAGTATGCAGAAGTACAAGGGGCCCAATTTAGACGCCGTTACAAAATACTAGTTGGAGGAGGTTGAGATAACCTTCAGTTCGATCCATGCCCAGGAAGAGCACTAAGTGAATTTTATTGTGATGATTCTACGTGGGGATGCGAGGATGTGGGGGTTCTTCTTCATCATGGATCACAAGAAGCTGGAGATATCAGGGGAGGAGTTTCAAGACAAGTTCACAGTTGAGTTTCTTTCTTTGACCATGAAGGAGTCCATCCAACAAGAGCTTCTTACCCCTTGAGAAGGGATATCCAGTGTGTGAGAGTTTGTAATCCATTCTAGAAACCTTTTGCGATATGTTTCAGGCCTTTTTATAGATAAGGATGCTAGGGAGGGGTATTTCAAGGAATCCTTTCATCCAGAGATTCAGTACCAGGAAACCCGTTTTATGATAAAGAAATATCGTGAGATGCTGCTGAAGGAAGAGGTCATTGAGAGGATGTTAGAAATAACCATATCATTATAAGAGGGGATTTTTCAATATTCCTCGTGAAGTAGAGATGTGGTATGGGGTTCCTTGTTTTTAGGACAGAAGAGTATCCGTTTGGCTGAAAGTTGGTTCCAGCCGTCAACATCTCATTTATTTGAGGGCGGAGGGTCTCAGGACTATTCCAAGAGATCAGGAACTTGTTTTTATTATGGAGGATGTGGTCATTGTTGATGCTCCTTTCCATCACAGAGTCTAACGACTGAAAAAAGGGAAATACCTTAGTTCAAATTGATTCATCCTTTGAAGAAAATGTCAAAAATCGACAAAGGGATGAATAAGGAGAAGATTTCCCATAAGTCGCGTAAGTTTACCCATAGTCGCGCAAGTACACTTGCGCGATGCCTTATGGTCATGAAAGTGACTTGCGCGACCTAAGTGATAACTGCCCGGTAACCGCCCGGGGTCTTCTCCTGCCTATAAATATACCCTGTGGGCCCCCCATTTCAGGAGGATTTTTTCCAGAAACCCATATTTGAGCTCCCGGCACCCTAGTCTCTTTTCAAAGCTTCTGGAACACTTATAAGGTAATTTCGTACCTAGAACGGAAGATCTAAAGAGGGGGAGGGAGGCCTAAGTGTTGAAACTCATCAACACTTGCGTGCCTGAGTGGCCAGCCCTTAAGGGAAAAGGGCCACACTTGTGCACCGCCTTACTCCTTCATTAGATATTGCACGCCCTTCTTCTGGAAGAACCTCAAGAGGACTATAAAGGCTTTAATGAAGAGTCGCTCAAGTATTACCCTACTGGTAAACCATCGCGCAAGTACACCATGTGTCGCGCAGGCATACCTGCGCGACCAGGACCTGCGCGACTAGGACTTGCGCACCCACGCAGTACCTGCGCGCCTGCCAGGACTTGTGCGCCCCGGCCTTTTTGGGCGCCTTTCTTTCCCATTTCACCCCTCTTAAGCCATTACACCTTTCCTATTCAATATTCAGTCTTCAAGACACTCTTCAAAGCCATTTATGGCATGATTTCTTGATTTGAATTCCTTTTCTGAAAGGAATTCTGTGGAATATCTCCCAAAACCTAGTGATTTACATATCTTTATGTCACTAAAGATTGAGAGTTCATTCATTCAACCTCATCCTTTAAGATGAGATAATCCTTAACCTGGGTCTCCTTTTCAGGAATAATCCCCAGTCATAAGTCCTCTAATTTGGGCATCCTATTTAAGAGTAAGCCCCAGATCTCCTATCCTGGGCATCCTCCTTAGGAGTAATCCCCAATCCCCTAATTTGGGAATCCTCCTTAGGAGTAAGCCCTAAACCTTAATCCTTAACCTGGGCCTCCTTTTCAGGAGTAAGTCCCAGTAATAATCCCTTAACCTGGGCCTCCTTTTCAGGAATAAGCCCCAGTCATAATCCCTTAACCTGGGCCTCCTTTTCAGGAATAATCCCCAGTCATAATCCTCTTAACCAGTCCTAATTTACCTTTGATCTGGGATTCCTTTTCAGGAGTAAAACCCAATCATAAGTCTTCTCCTAATTTGGGACTCCTTTTCAGGAGTAAACCCCAAGTTAGAGTATTCAAAATCTCCATGAAGCACATATACCTTTATGGACCCTGTTCCTAGATTTCTTCTCTAAAGTAAATCCTAAACCATCATTTATCTAGGCAGTCATACATACATAAGCCCCACATTATTTCTTATGATTGCATCTTTCATGGCATAATTGTCTAATTTTTTACCAATACCTCTTGTTTCTTACACCGAGCATGACTCACATTATCTTAGAGTGTAAAGGTAATTGTGAAATCCTTATTTGAGCCATCAATCATAAACATCATACACCCTTACTCAAACTACATGGGTTCTGATTCCTTTTCTAAACAAAGGATACATAGGTAGCCCGTCTACGGGTTCGATCCCAATTCTAAAATAATCCATGTCCTTATGAATGACAATAAACTTCAAGTGGCCCACTGAGTGGCTTTAAAACCAGCATGATCATCATAATGACCAAGAGACTTCTGTATAAATGTGTTGAAGGGTACCATTGACCAAGAATCTCTAATAAATACAGATGATTCTCTATCGATGAAGAACCTCAAATACATACAAAAGATTGTCTAAATTTTCTACATATTTAATCATTGATTGTCATATCTGAAGGAAATCTCATTTTAAACTTGGTAATGTAATAAGGATTCACGAACATAACTTAAATCTATAAAGAGAGTCCCGGAGTAGACAATAATTCCCCTCAAAAAGCTGTGATGAGTCCGACCTCCCATCCTCTCGACCAATGCAAATTCCTAAGCCTCATCAGTCCAAAAACTAATGAGCACCTACCTTTGGAAAGCAGGTCCGAATGGATGTGGAATCATTGGATGTTTCCGGTTCTACGAACAAACCCATTAGAAACCGATCAGAACGTTTGAACCTCCCATCAAGGCGGTCATCCCCGGATTCCGAGGGAAACAAAAAATGGTGAACCTGACATGAATCCTTAACCAAATTAAAAATGAAGTTTTACCTATTTGTTAGGCCCCTATTTAAACTCAATGAGAGGGCCAACAAGACAGTCAATAACATATGTGCTCATCCAAAAGATGTAGTAGCTGAATTTATCTTGATTACGTCTGTTATAACAAACATGCACTCTTTTCCAAGATCTTATGCATTTCCATAATGGCCGCCCTCAAATTCACACCTATAAATATTGCTACTGCAAATGCCACTACTGCTACTCCGGCTGGATCATCGTCCGCTCTTAGGATGATATCACCTACTCTGCATCTTCAACGCTGGGTATCAAATGCACTGTTTAAGGAGTACCGTCAACACAGAACCATCCCAACTCTGGTGGCTTCCCGACAAGCCCTCCAAGTAAATAACTCACATCGGTTATCCAGACAACGACAACCAGTGATCAAGAAGAAAACAATGTTGACTAATGTCTCTAACCATTTCGGGTCGTTATCCCCAGAATGCAATCACCATTCGCTCCCTTATTCTGGGGAGGTGAATGAGCAGGTCCCTCAGGACATTAATTCAAACAGACATGAGTCCTTCCTGAGAGCTCCCACCAATAATGTCCGCCAGAATCGTGCGGCAGTGCACCCTCAACATGATGAGGGTACCGACTCCAGGCATTCAGCTCAGGTTCCTCGAACCCGAGCAAGCAAGACGAACCACCAGAGGCGGAATCCGGTCAACAGTGAGCAAGTTCTCATCTCTGCCATCTCCGGAGAAGTCCACCGACCTAACTTAGTGGCAAGCAACGAGAAGGCACATACACTTGCCCGTTTTAATTCCACTGTCTAGCAGACTCGTCTGGCAGCATCACACCAATCCCGCCAGGCAATTCCGGTGGAGTACTATAGGCAGGAACATACACCTATTTATACACCATCAACTAGTCAGCAGGCTCGTCTAACTACATATGATGGATCTCGTCAACCACATTTGGTTAAGTGCAATTAGCAGGCACATACACCTGCTAGTATTAATCAAGCCTACCAACAGTCTCGCTTGGTAGCATTCAGAGAAGTTAGTCAGAAAGCCCCGACAACAAATAGGAGGCATACTCAACTCTCTGCCCCCACACTTGAGTACTGTTAGGATTCACTGACAGGAAAAGGAGGACACGAGCAGGAACATACACCTGCTCCAAGCCCGGAATGGACGTATATTCCCGTTCCGGCAGCTGAAGTCACCAAGCATATTCTACCAATGGTGAAAGAGAAGAAGCAAATCCCTGCTCATATTCTGGATGCCTGCCAGGATATTATAACAACTGCCGCGGCATCTCCGGGAAAGACACATAAATCTATCCCTACCAGTGGAGTGATACATCAATAATTCACTCCGGAACAGAAACACACATCTGTTCCAGTCCAAGAGGGTTATGGGGAATACTCCCCCATATCATATGGATGACCAAGTCAGGCACATACACCTGATTTGAGAGGAGATCATCAGCCTAACCTAGCCATCTTTCCCGATTAGGCACATACACCTACTCAGAGTAGCCACTTTCGTCAAAAAGTGGTTTCCAAGGTGAGTAAGAAGGCATCTAAGAAAAATACCTTCCCAACACAGTCAGGAGATCAAGTGCCAATCTGTAACAAGGCCTTGCTCGATACTGGAGTTCTTGAAGCCCTCAGAAAATTATCTGTTGGAATTCAAGATTCTACTCCCTCATTTCCCAATAGTGGGAACATTAATTCCAAAGGTCTTCAACATACACTTCCTCATGAAGGCTTGCTTCATGACAATTAGGTCGATATCGAAGTTTCATCTTCAGATGAGAGTCATAGGAACCCTCTGTGTGGTCAGAAGACCAAGGAGAAAGAGATCTCATATTTTGCTGTAACCCATTATGGTGGTCCTCCCCATGATGATGAATTTCGCTGCGAAAGCCCTCTCCACAGTAGTGATTCACATTGCCCGGAAAATGCTCCAGTGGACAATGTAGTGCCGAGAAAGCTCTCTTATCTTGAGGCACTTGCAAATGCGAAACCAGTCATGTCTGAAGCTTCATCGCTAGCAGGTGAAATACTTTCTCAATCAGAAGATAGCCCAGGGTGTAGGTCATTCTCCGAACCACCCCTAAGTCATGCATCTTCTAGTTTGGTCAATGATTTCTCTACCAATCCTGTTGAATCCAATGAAGCAACAAGGAAACAACAACTCTCGTCAAATAAGGTAGAAGAATCTTCATCAAATGATAAAGCGGAAATGCTGAACATGAGAAAACAACTGGCGAAAGGTGAGGTGCCAGCTATGTTTTGGCCTCTGGCTGACTCTCAGTATAATATTCCAGAAATGTTGATGGAAGATGAAATTCATGATATTCGTCTCAACATATGGAAAACTCTTTGTTATTTGAAAAAGAAAGTGTTATCTTATGATGAATATGTAAATCATCTTAATATAATAGAAGGGTTACAAAGTCAGATTGATTTGGCGTCTCTATCAGTCTCTCGATATCCAAAGGCTGAAAAGCAGCAAAGAGCCCTTCAATGTTCATGCCTTGGCGCACTAAGAAGACTGCGTCAGTTAATTTCCAATGCCCCATCTGGTATTCGTGCCAAAGGATGGGGTGTTCATAGAGCATTGCATTTTATGGTGCTCTCCAGTCAGCAAAGCCCGCTGAAAATGGTCTCATGCAATGTTATTGCCCATGGACGACCATAGTCAATGTGCTTTGTTTGTAATCAAAATCTTTCCCAAGAACATGATTCAACTAGTTCCTCTCAAAATCAAGAATACAGAGAACAAGTTGTTGAATTACTCTTGCATCAAGCAAACGAGAATATTAAACAGGCCTTTTGTTTGGAGCAAGCGCGTCACCAAGTGACAGAAGTGTCAGAAATCATCCAACAGTCTTTTGAACCGGGTGATAAAAGCAGATACAAATTAATACATCCATCTAATTTTCAGACTAATGTTCGCAAGATCAGGAGGACTTTCAAGAAAGTCTCAGACATAGCATGTCAAGAACCACCCCAGCTCACCAGACTGGGGACTCTTTTAAACCAACCCTTAGAATCAACAAATAGGTTCCAAGGAGTTGAGCGAGAATAGAAGGAACAGCCCCAGTCCACTGGACTGGGGACTTTTTCAAATCATCAATCCCCTCCTCTGATAAAGTCGGTCTTTTCTCGATTGGGGAAGAATACTCAAGAGGAACGAAGAACCAAATTATCAGGAGATTCCCTCCAAATTACGGTTCATCAAGAAGTTAATGAGGGATGGAATCAACAAAAGGAAATGTCTCATCGAATACATGTAAGAAGACAATATCACAGAAATGCTGATAGAAGGGATGCGATGAGTTTTGCATCAATTAATGTAATCAATGTCGTTGTTGTTGATCCACCAGATGATGCTCACTTAGGGGACTCAGATGAAAAGGTTCTTGCTCAATAAGATGTAAGCACTGATACAAATGAAGAAGGTGTGCATACACGATGTCAAATGATTACTCAGAACTTAAGTAATACTTCGAGTAACCCACTTCCCCCTCTCTTAAAAGGATCCAACAAAGGGAAGGGAAAGAACCAGGTTACATATCCTTCCTTTGGAGAAGGTCAATCTCTCTCACTAGAGCAGGGGTTTTCACAACAGGAGGAAGAAATGAAGGAATTAAGAAGGTTGAATGCAGAGCTACTTCAGAGTAGTCTTCATCTTAAGCATGCTGGAGTCAGTCAGCCAAAGCAATTTGTTGCAGCTACTGAGATGGATCAAGAATATCCTCCTCTATCAGTACACCCTCATAGGTCTAATCCTACGGGTCAAGTGCGACAACAGTTGGCAGTGCTACCATCAGTTGCAGCGCCAATCGCCACATCTGTCCAAGCTCCAGTCATTGCACCTACCCAAGTCCAAGTTCAACCAGATGTTTCTCAAAAGTTAATAACTACTATTGAGTCATTAACAGCTCGGTTAGAAACTATAGAAGGGAATCATGCGCAAGTTCAACCAGAAAAGAAAGTTTACCCTGAATGGGTAGATTCAATTTCTCCTCCATCCAGTTTTGGGAACCTTGTATTCCCTATTTTCAATGGATCAGGTGATCCAGAACAACATTTGATGCATTACATGTCTTGTTGCGATCCTATGATGGGAACTTCGGAGCAGCAATAAGCAGTGAAACTAAGATGCTTGGTGCGAACCTTGCAAGGACCAGATTTTGTTTGGTATACAAGCTTGCAATCCCGGTCAATTACCAGGTGGGAGGATCTTCGCCAAAAATTCCTCCTTTAGTTCAGATCAACTTTGCCAAAGACAACAATTTTCGATCTTAGAAACTGTAAGCAAAGGGAGAATGAAAGGGTCTCTGATTTCATTACTCGATGGAAGGGATTAACATATTCCTTGATTTTAGCACTCCCTCAAGAAGAATTGTTTTTAATCTGTGTGGCAAATCTGTGTGACAAATTACGCACGCCATTAATCCCTGTGAAATACACAGGAGGGTTTTGAGACCTTACTTCAATCGCTCAGCAGATTGAATATTCCCTTATACATGATAAGGCTAAATCTCGTGTAATTCCATCAGCTCCAGGAAGGAGAATGGGTAAAGCAGAAACTTCTACTGTTATGCTTAAACAAGCACCTGTACCTATTTCGACCTCAAAACCTTTATCTTCTCGAAGGACTCCACCTTCTGAGTGCCAACAACAAAAACCTTTTCGTCCAGACGATCAAAAAGATCAAAGATGAAAAAATTTGAGGATTTGAAGAGAAAAACATACTCTTTCTGAAATGAGAAAGTTCCTGGTTATTTCATTTCGGCTCTGGAATACAATTTGGTTCAATTGCCAATACCCAAGAGGCCAAACAAGAAAGGATATGAATATCGTCCTAATTATTGCCCTTTTCATCAAATGTTGGGGCATCCCATACAGGAGTGTTTTGTCTTCAAAGATCTCCTGCAAAACATGGTCGACTCGGGACAAGTCACATTGAATGTCTCCTCATCCCAGGTAGCATGTTTCACTACTACAGTTCCAGAGGAAGAAGATGAATGGAAGGAAGTCAAAAGAAAAAATGCACAAAAGTATGATGATTGGATGGTCAGAATGACAATCAATCAAACTCATGCTATTTTTCGAACACAATTAAAGAAACCAATTGTGTTATCTACCATGAATGTTGTAGCAAAACCCTCTTCATAAGAGGAAAAGTCCTCAAAGAAATGGCATGATTCAAAGAAAGAAAAAGAATCAAAATAAGATGAGTATGTGTCAAAGCCTAAGTTGTCTTTGAATTTGGCGGACTCCATGCCATCTACTTCAAATCCACGGGCACCGCCCCACCAAACAGCACAACCTAAACAGGCTAATCAGGAAGAGTCTTCATCAGAAGAAGAGTTAATCTTTGGTTCTATAAATATGATTCAATTAACAGATCCATATGCCAGTCGCAGTTTCGATTTCAATGAGCCTGAATTCCCTGTATCAAACAGAGGAATCAGAGGAAGTTCTAGGGGCTCAGGATACAGGGGAAGACGTGGATCTTTCAGAAGTCACTATTCCAATTCTACCCCTGCTAGAACTGTCTATGCAACAGA
Source organism: Viscum album (assembly GCA_963277665.1). Classification (NCBI taxonomy): domain Eukaryota; kingdom Viridiplantae; phylum Streptophyta; class Magnoliopsida; order Santalales; family Viscaceae; genus Viscum; species Viscum album. The sequence continues at coordinate 1,063,451,490 of OY728133.1, forward strand.
AACTCATGGTAGATCCCTTCAGCGAGCTCAGCAAGAACAAGCAAGTTCTTCTACCAATAGAAAATTCAGTCCTGACACAATTATTTTGGAAGACTGATTGAAGGTTCATCTTCTTCCTCTCAGCAATTAAATGGATCTAATCGGTCTAATCTTCCAAAACCTAGGATATTGCCAACTCCTATCCCAATACAAGATGCATCAAATTCCAAAGCATTTGCTTCTAAGGTACCTGCTAAAGCACATATTTCTATTGGGAAACGCATACCTCTAGATCAAAAGTATGATATATTGAAACACTTGGCCCAAGTACTAGCCAAGTTATCAATTCTGGATGCTCTGAATCTGTCAAAAGATCTTCGGGAAGCACTCATCAAGGCTTTGTCAAGTCCTCAGGAGTTTGAAACTGAAATTGCTACAGCTGAAGTCTATCACATAGAGAATAATCTTGCAGAATTCCATGAAATAATATCCTTTACTGATGAAGACGAAGATGATGTTGTGCATGGACATATTAGACCATTGTACTTGTCTGGAAAGGTCAATGGTGTGGATGTTCGAAGATATTTCATTGACAATGGTTCAGGATTCAACCTCATGCCCATTCTTACACTTCGTCGATTGGGCCTCACGGAATCTGTTTTATCTCCCTCCACCATGATGCTACCGAGATATGATAAAAATGAACAAGAACCACTGGGTGAAGTTACACTCAGAACTCAGTTTGGAGATCTTGTATCCAATTCAGATTTCATGGTTGTTGATCAAGACTCAGCATTCAACATCTTGCTTGGAAGACCCTGGCTACATCAACATGCGACTATCCCTTCTTCATACCATCAATGTATCAAATATTGTTTCGATGGTCAAGTTGGGACATTGTATGGTGATAAGGCCCCGTTCAAGACATGTGAGTCTCAATACATTGAGGCAGAATTCTATCACATGAAGCAAAGGGAGAAATCCATAACAAAGGAGATTAACAAAATTAATGCTCCATATAGTTCAGAAAAAATTCCAGTAAATCCATTTACACATGTGAGTATAGATTATGTATTGCCTATCAGTCAAATTGAAAAGATATACCCAAATCAAAATACTCTTATGGAAAGATCCATAATGTCAATTACGGCAATCGAGCCAGACAACATGGGAGAAATTTGTAATCTACCAAGCAGTGATGAAAGCACAAATGGTGATGTCTTCATTTCATCTGCTGAAATCCAACAAGTCTATGCTTCGCCAATTAGGCCAAAAGAAGTTATAGCAACATATAAGGTGAAAAAATGATGTCTATTCTCAATCCATCATTTCCACTTTGTTACCCAAATAAGACCCTTCATCATCAATCAGGTTGGAAATGGAAGCTTCTTCTTCAAAATGTGCAAATTTTGACATCTCTTCTAATCATGAAAATTCTGCTTTGTCATCTACTATGCAAGTAGAAACATAAGAAATAACACATGATGAAGAAGAAGAGTAAGATCTCAAAGATGCTCCTCCAACATTTTAAGAGGGTATCTCTACCACTGTGGATGAACTCAGAGAAATAAATCTGGGTACAAAGGAAGATCCACGCCCCACTTTAATCAGTGCGGCCACGACCCTTGAAGAGAAAGAGATGTATATTTCCTTTCTAAAGAAAAATAGAGATATTTTTTCTTGGAACTATACAGAAATGCCCGGGCTTGATCCTGATGTTGCTACTCATCATTTGGGTTTACCAGAAGAACATCGATGATTTAAGCAAGCCACGAGAAGAACACACCCAACTTATGCTTCTAAAATTGAAGCTGAAGTGGATAAGCTTATCAAATATAGATTCATCAGAGAAGTTCAGTATCCCAAGTGGTTGACTAATATTGTCCCTATAAATAAGAATAACGGACAAATTAGAGTTTGCATCAATTTCATAGATCTTAATCGGCATTGTCCTAAGGATGATTTCCCAGTTCCGATTACAGAACTTCTAATTGATGCAACAGCTGGATATGGAGCACTTTACTTCATGGATGGATATTCTGGATATAATCAGATCCGAATGGCCCTAGAAGATGAGGAATTCATAGCCTTCATAGCCCCTCAGGGTGTGTTTTGTTACCGGGTAATGCCCTTTGGCTTAAAGAATGCAGGTGCAACATATCAACGCGCCATGCATCGTATCTTCAAACCCTTCTTAGGGAAGTTTGTTGAATGCTATGTAGATGATTTTGTGGTTAAATCCAAACAACGTTCTAATCACTTGGATGATTTGGAAGTCATATTCTGCAAGTTTTGACAACATAATTTGAAGATGAACCCCTTAAAATGTGCTTTTGGGGTAACCTCAGGAAAATTTCTCAGCTTTGTTGTACGCCCTCGTGGTATTGAAGTCGATCCTGAGAAGACCAAGTCAATCCTTGGTATGTCACCTCCTCAAAATTTGAAATAATTAGGGGGACTTCAAGTACACTTAGCCTATATTCAGCGTTTCATCGCCAATTGGCAGGAAAAAGTTTACCCTTTACCAAATTGATGAATAAGGAAGTCACTTACCAGTGGACTGAAGAATGTCAAGAAGCATTCGATATTCTCAATAAATACCTCTTGAGTCCACTGGTACTCATTCCACCTATTTAAGGAAGACCACTTATCCTCTACGTGACAACTCTAGAGTGATCATTGGGTGCCTTTCTTTCTCAAAAGAATGATGCTGTGAATGAAAACAACCTCTACTATCTCAGTCAAACTATGCTTGAAGCAGAAACCCGGTATTCAAGTATTGAGAAGTGCTGCCTGGAATTTATATTTTTAGTTCAAAAGTTGAGACATTACCTGCAACATCACGAGGTCCAATTGATATCTCGCAATAAGCCACTCAAATTCGTCCTTAGTCGTCCAATGCTTACAGGACGTCTAGTAAGGTGGTCAGTTATTTTGCAGCAATTCGACATTCAATATGTGTCTGAAAAGGCGATAAAGGGCCAAGATCTGGATAATTTCCTGGCTGAACACCATTCAGTGGAAGACACATCTTCAGATATTGAACTCCCTGATGAGGAAGTATTCTCTATTCAAGAAAGTCCTCAAGCATGGGAAATGTATTTTGATGGTGCTTCCAGAAGTCCAACAGGGAAGAAAATGGGAAATCCTAAATTCAACAATGTTTTCTTAGGAATTGTACTCATTTCTCCAGAAAAGGCATTGTTACCTTATTCCTTCTTATTGTGGGAAGGTGGTACCAATAATGAAGCCGAATACCAAGCTCTTATCAGAGGCTTTGAATTAGCGCTTCAAGCACAAGTGAATCACTTAAGGGTGAAGGGTGATTCAGACCTGGTAATCAAACAAGTCAATGGGGATTATTCCATCAGAAAAGAAGAACTATTCCCTTTGTATGATTACATCAGAGAGTTAATGGCGAAATTCCCTTTGGAACCGACATTTTCTTATGTCCCAAGATCACAAAATGATCAAGCTGATGCACTGGCTAATATAGGCACAACTCCGGAAGATCCAAATCGGGATGAGATAACCTTCAGTATTGCCCACCGTCGTGCAATTTCACCTTATGTTCGAATTAGAACAGAGGAAATTAATGAATTTAGTCCCATTCCTGAACCGTATGGTCATACTACAGGATGGAGGTCACCTATCAGGGAATACCTTCAAAATGGAACACTTCCACCTGATAGAGCCGAGAAAGAACAAATCCGGCGATGTGTGGTCAATTTTACTATTTATGATAGCCCAGATCACCTAGAGAAAATTTTCTACAAACGTGGTTTTTATGGAGTTCTCTTCATATGAATTGATGGTGAAGAGACAATGGCTGTCATGAAAGAAGTGCATGCAGGAGTCTGTGGTGCCCACCAGTCTGGACATAGATTGTCAGATCAAATTCGATGGTTTGGATACTTTTGGCCTTCAATGAGACGAGATTGTTTTGATTTCACAAATAAGTTTCATTCATGCCAAGTACATGCTAACTTCATTCATCAACCTCCACAGTTGCTTCATACATCTAAATACTCATGGCCATTTTCCACATGGGGAATGGATGTGGTGGGACCTTACCCTTCGGCTACGGCCAAGCAGTTTAAGTACATTCTTACTGCTACTGAATTCTTTTCCAAATGGGCAGTGGAAATACCTCTCAAGGAAGTCAGTTCTAAATGCATTGTTAGCTTCATCAAGTCTAACATCATTACCAGATTTGGTGTCCCTCATACCATATTGACAGACAATGGCACCAATTTCTGTTCATCCGAGGTGAAGAAATTGTATCAAGAATACAACATCAAATCCAACCATTCATCTCGGTATCATGCAGCGGCCAATGGCCAGATAGAAGCCTTCAACAAGACTCTTTCAAATATACTACAAAAGATGGTGGATATCGATAAGAAGTCATGGCCTGATAAACTCTTTCACGCTTTATGGGCTTATCGGATTACCACCCGCACTGCAACGCGATCAACTCCATATTCATTGGTATATGGAACAGAAGCAGTCTTTCAAATTGAAGTTCAATTACCCTCACTCAGAGTAGCCATTTGCGATCAGTCATCTACAGATGAGCAATCTCAAAAGCGATTGAATGAATTGGAATGGTTAGATGAGAAAATATTGTGCACTTTGCACCACTTGTAAGTCTATCAGAATCGAATAACACGAGATTTTAACAAAAAAGTTCGTCTTCGTTCATTCACTCAGGGTGAATTGGTATTAGTTCTCAGAACTCCAATGATACCAGGAAAGAAACCTCCCAAACTTGAGCCAAAATGGGAAGGAACTTATTCAATACATTGGGTCTACTCCAGTGGAGCTTATTCATTAATCTCGATGGATGGAGAACTCATCACTACTCCAACCAATGCCAGATTTTTGAAGAAGTATTTTGTATAAACTGAAAAGTACCTTCATCGTCCTTGCTATATGACGTTAAACTATACAGCAACGGTCCAAGCATATGACCCTAAACTATTTTGCACATACATCCAACATGACATTAAACTGTGTCACCATCATCGTCCTTTCTATATGACATTAAACTATACAACAACGGTCCAAGCATATGACCCTAAACTAGTTTGCACATACGTCCAACATGACATTAAACTGTGTCACCTTCATCATCCTAGCTACATGATGCTAAACTGTACAAAAGTCCTTTAATACGTCCTACATGACATTAAACTGTACTATGTCCCTGTAACATGACACTAAACTGTGCGACACCAGTTCTTCCTTGCTATATGACGTTAAAACTATACAACAATGGTCCAGTATGACCTTAAACTGCAACCTCATCCCACAGGACGTTAAACTATGAAAAAGTTCCCTAAATGGTCTAGTATGACCTTAATCTGCAACTAGGTCCTGTATGACCTTAAACTGCATCATCAACGGTCCATGCATATGACCCTAAACTATTTGCAAGTCCCTTACATCCAGCAAGATGTTAAACTGTGATGTCCAAACTACATGACGCTAAACTGTATAAAAGTCCCTTATGTCCAGGAAGACATTAAACTACATAATCATCAAAGGTCCTGTATGACATTAAACTATACTTTTGTCCAGCATGACGTTAAACTGCACCATCCATGGTCCATGCATATGACCTTAAACTATTTGCACTTTCATCCAATATGACACTAAACTATGGAAAAAATCCCCAATGCATCCAACATGACGATAAACGGTGTACTCTTTTATCCTCACTGCATGACATTAAACTGCACAGTCCCCCTTTCATCCAACATGACGTTAAACTCTATTGTCCCCATCGTCCTAACTACATGACTCTAAACTGTACAGAAGGACCGTGATACGTTCTACATGACATTAAACTGTACTTTGTCCCTTCTACATGACACTAAACTGTGCAGCACCAATAGTTCTAACTACAAGACTTTAAATTGCATAGTCCCTTCATACATCCTACATGACATTAAACTGTGTATCTTTAAGGTTGTTTCTACCTCTTGTTTCTCACACTGAGGATGACTCACGTGAGCTTAGAGCAAACCTAAACCATAATATTATCTCTAGGCCGCTAACCATGTGTAATTCCTAACATCATTTTTCTAGGTCGTTGTCACCAAGAACAACTTGATCATTAATTCATTCTTTAATTGAACTACACAGACTTTGATCCTTTCCTTCTAGGTTGGGTATGTAGGCAACCTCCCAAGGTTCAAGCCCAAAACCAATCTCTTCACATCGGTTCAACTCCATCTCATACGATGTTGATTCGTGAAACCGCCCCTAGAATCAATATCTTTACATTGGTTCACATTCGTCCTTATTATACGACGTTAAACTATACAACACTTTTGTCCAGTATGACAATAAACTAAAATATTCTTTGATACCCTCACCTGAGAGGGAACCATTATTTACATTTATTTTTCAATCATGTTTCATCTCAAAGACTACATGTATACATGGCAACGCCCAAACCTTTTATCTTGGGTTAAACCATCATTTTACTAAAGTCCCCTTTCACCCTTCATATGTACAAACCAAATTTGTACAAAGGGTATTTCTAGAACTACGTGGTCTTGATTACCATCCTTATGGGATACGTAGGAACGTTCGAGTGTCCCTAGAATCCAGCCCCAAGTCTTTGGGCCTAACCCCAAATTCCACTTTCAGTCCCTTGGCTGAAAAGTCCCCATGAAAACACACACTGTGTATTTATTACAACGGTCCAAACTCTATGACCCTAAACTAAGATTTATAATCCTTTTGTCCCACACGGCGTTAAACTGTACTTTAAGAACTACGTATGGATTGATTCTCATCCTTATGGGATACGTAGTGAAGTCCAACATTTCAATTTAGGATCCAACCACAACATGATTATGGTTAGCATTGATCTGTGTATCTCTGTATACATTGAACAATACCCATATTTATGTGTCATAATCCTAACCTTAAATATTTCCAGATCCTCATAACCCTTGTCATGACTTCTAGTCACAAAAATGTCAAACTTCCGAGAGTTCTTTTGCCTGACTATGCAGCACGTGCCCATAGATGGCCTTGCATAAATAGTCTACATAACAGACTTGTTAGCCAAAAGATACTACTATTTGACAATGCAACCAATTCCCTTAGGTGGACCTGCATAATTCAACCCCCTAACGGGTTTGTCGGATAGTGGTAACTTAATTCTTGGGAAGAATGCCTCTTTTTTACTTATTTTTCTTAAATTAAAGTATGTAGGGATCCACAAAAATAGACATCCTTAACATATTTGTCCCATATCCTTTTTCATGATCTAAAAGTATCCAAGTCTATGGTTTATATTCTCCTTCCCTACGTTTGGTTCAGACCTTCGTAGGAGTGATATTCATCCAGTTCTTCGATAATCTTGTTTGGAAATATCTTCTCTATATTCAAGTACCTCTTTCCATACAGAAAACTCTATACTTTGGAAGATTTGAATCTCCATAAACTTTCACTGGCTTTTAGCACTAGGAAAGTAAATTTCTGAGAGTTCTTTTGCCTGACTATGCAGCATGTTCCCATAGGTGGCCTTGTATAAACAGTCTACATAACAGACTTGTTAGCCAAAAGATACTATTTTATTTAACTTTTCAGCCAATGCCCTTAGGTGGCCCTGCATAATTCAACCCCCTAACGGGTTTGTTAAATAATGGTAACTTCATTCTTGGGAACTACTTCTTCTAATGCCTTTTAGCTCTTTTTCATATCATTCCTCAGATTCAAATATTCTTAAATCATAGCTTACATATTTTCCCTCATACTTGAGTATGGTACTATGTTTTCAGATGAGTTGTTAAGGAATTGAGTCAATTCTAATCCATTTCGGTCAAAGCTATTTTGACCTTAAACATTAGCCTTTGTATGCCCGATGTGCATGACTTTAAACTGCCCACAAAAGATAGGGGAACTCTGAATAAAAGTTAAGTTCCCAGCTAACTAAACATACATTTTTGTATGATTTAGGTAACATTGAGCAATTAAATGGTTTGAAGTTTGTAGGGTAATTTACATTAATCCTAGTAAAAATAAAACTATTCTTACTAGGCCCATTTGCTTAGGTAAAATCTAAAGCATGTAGTAAAAGAGAATGCAGGTACAAATGAGTGAAGGTGAAAGTGTTTTTCATTGATACATAAGAGTTAGAAGGACATCCATAGACTGGATTCTCTTCTCTTTTTCAAGAATTACAAGAGGCTTTCAACATAACACTTCATTTGATTTACGGCATCCTGAGCTTCATCAGCAACCACCTGGAATTCATTCATTCAACTAGATACAATAAGAGATGTAGTGATACTAGCTCTTCTTGCAACAATTGTAAAAGGGTGTTCTTGAGTGCGGTTTGAGAAAATTTTTTGCTGATCAAACAGTGACTCTGTTTCTGTCCAAGAGACTTGGAAGATGGATACATGGATTTGAGAATGGAGCATTGGATGTAATGAGCCATTTGGAGAGAGTACTCTTTTCAGATATTGCTCTAATACCATGTTTGTCTTCTCTCCACCAACCGGCAGTGGAAAACATTTTAACCCATGGGTTTTCCATTTTAATATCTTCAAGGAAATGACATGGAGGAAGAATTTGAAAGTTCATACCATTATTGTTTCTCTTAATGAACAACATAACCGAAATGAAGGAGTAGCAGCGCAACTTCATTTCAGGTGTATAGTTCTTTGCATCTGGAACATTGACTCCTTGCAGATGACCATGACCATATAGAGGCAGGTAGATGCTCTGTGGGAAATTAAGATGATATATCTTCAAGTACTTAGCCAAATCTGGGAGAGTTCTATCGCATTATCATAGTAATCATGGCCAATGATGTTCATCAGGTCTTCAATCCGCTTGCTATCCAGTTCATCAACTGTTTTAATTACCTTGGGATCCATTGAATCTGAACAAAAGTTGAATAAATCAAACTCTTAAATGGGTTTATTTTTCAAAAAATTTGTGAAAGAGTTCGAAAAAATGGAAAAGGCATTAAGGCGCACAAGTTTAAATATTGGCGCGTAGGTATGGATGTGCCGCGCAAGTATTAGCCGTGCAAGTATCACCATGCAGGCCCAGATACCTTGAAAGTAGCGCGACATCAAGGAAAACACCGGAAAACAGAGCAACCTGTGCGGCTAAGGCGACCTGCGCGGCGAGAGGTCGAAGGTATGAAGTCCTGAAATCCGAATGCTTGTACGAAAGTGAGGCCTTATATTTATAGATGAGTTCGGGACCCTGTCCGCTATACCCTGCACGATCAAGGGCCGTACCCAGTGCGCCCAGGCCTTGCGCGATGCACACTTGTGCGCCTCCCTCTACGCCATCAAGACTTGCACGCCACCTTTCCATTGGATTTCTTCGTTTTCCTCAGAGTCAAATCCTCATTTCTTTCGGATCCAACTATGAGGGGGGACTTTTGTTGATGCTCCTTTCCATCACAGAGTCTAAAGACTGAAAAAAGGGAAATACCTTAGTCCAAATTGATTCATCCTTTGAAGAAAATGTCAAAAATCAACAAAGGGATGAACAAGGAGAAGATTGCCCATATGTTGCGCAAGTGACTTGCGTGACCTAAGTGATAACCACCCGGTAACCGCCTGACGTCTTCTCCTGCCTATAAATATACCCTGTGGGACCCCGATTTCAGGAGGATTTTTTCCAGAAACCCATATTTGAGCTTCCGATGCCCTAGTCTCTTCTCAAAGCTTCCAGAACACTTCTAAGGTAATTTCTTACCTAGAACGGATGATTTAAAGAGGGGGAGGGAGGCCTAAGTGTTGAAACTCATCAACACTTGCGCGCCTGAATGGCCAGCCCTTAAGGGAAAAGGGCTACACTTGCGCGCCACATTACTCCTTCATTAGATCTTGCACGCCCTTCTTTTGGAAGAACCTCAAGAGGATTATAAAGGCTTTAATGAAGAGTCTCTCAAGTATTACCCTGCTGTTTAACCGTCACGCAAGTACACCACGTGTCGTGTAGGCATACCTGCGCGACCAGGACCTACGCGACCAGGACTTGCGCGCCCATGCAGTACCTCTGCACCTGCCAGGACTTGCACGCCCCTGCCTTTTTGGGTGCCTTTCTTGCCCATTTCACCCCTCTTAAGCCATTACACCTTTCCTATTCAAGATTCAGTCTTCAAGACACTATTCAAAGGCATTTATGGCATGATTTCTTGATTTGAATTCCTTATCTGAAAGGAATTCTGTGGAATATCTCTCAAAACATAGTTATTTACATATCTTTATGTCACTAAAGATTGAGAGTTCATTCATTAAACCTCATCCTTTAAGATGAGATAATCGTTAACCTAGGTATCCTTTTCAGGAATAATCCCCAGCCATAAGTCCTCTAATTTGGGCATCCTCTTTTAGAGTAAGCCCTAGATCCCCTAACCTGGGCATCCTCCTTAGGAGTAATCCCCAGTCCCCTAATTTGGGCATCCTCCTCAGGAGTAATCCCCAAACCTTAATCCTTAACCTGGGCCTCATTTTTAGGAGTAAGTCCCAGTCATAATCCCTTAAACTGGGCCTCCTTTTCAAGAATAAGCCCCAGTCATAATCCCTAACCTAGGCCTCCTTTTCAGGAATAATCCCCAGTCATAATCCTCTTAACCAGTCCTAATTTATCTTTCATCTGGGATTTCATTTTAGGAGTAAAACCCAATCATAAGTCTTCTCCTAATTTGGGCCTCCTTTTCAGGAGTAAGCCCCAAGTTAGAGTATTAAAAATCTCCATGAAGCACATATACCTTTATGGACCCTGTTCCTGGATTTATTCTCTAAAGTAAATCCTAAACCTTCATTTATCTGGGCAGTCATACATACATAAGCCCCAAATTATTTCTTATGATTTCATCTTTCATGGCACAATTGTCTAATTTTTTACCAATACCTCTTGTTTCTTACACTGAGCATGACTCACATGAGCTTAGAGTGTAAAGGTAATTGTGACATCCTTCTTTGAGCCATCAATCATAAACATCATACTCCCTTACTCAAACTACGTGGGTTCTGATTCCTTTTCTAAACAATGGATACGTAGGTAGCCCGTCTACTGGTTCGATCCCAATTCTAAAATAATCCATGTCCTTCTGAATGACAATAAAATTCAAGTGCCCCACTGAGTGGCTTTAAAACCAGCATGGTCATCATAATGACCAAGAGACTTCTGTATAAATGTGTCTAAGGGTACCATTGACCAAGAATCTCTAATAAATACAGATGATTCTCTATCAATGAAGAACCTCGAATACATACAAAAGATTCTCTAAATTTTCTACATATTTAATCATTGATTTTCAGATCTGAAGGAAAGCTCATTTTATACTTGGTAATGTAATAAGGATTCATGAACATAACTTAAATCTATAAAGAGAGTCCCAGAGTAGACAATAATTCCCCTCAAAAAGGTGTGATGAGTCCGACCTCCCATCCTCTCGACCAATGCAAATACCTAAGCCTCATCAGTCCACAAACTAATGAGAACCTACCTTTGGAAAGTAGGCTCGAATGGATGTGGAATCATTGGATGTTTCCGGTTCTACGAACAAACTCGTTAGAAACTGATCGGAATGTTTGAACCTCCCATCAAGGCGGTCATCCCCATATTCCAAGGGAAACAGTCATCAATAGTGAGAGTGCCCGATCTTTTAGAGTGGTTAGCATGAACCAGGTTTTCTGCTCCAGGTTCCTCTATTGAGGCAGTTCCAGCCGAGGTCCCCTGAATAGGTTTCACCCAATTTAGATCAAGGGAGTGAAAATGGTGTAGGTAGAGGACTACCCTGGGATGATTCCTATCCTATAATATTAGAGCATGAACATGGTGGTGGTAATTATTAGGGCCAGATATGTCGTGGAGGAGGTCATGGTTAGGTTCATAATTTAGATTTGTCAGCTCTAGGAGATCGAGATATCGTTCGAGGTACCCTTTTCTTGTCTTCTAATTTGGTGTATGAATTTTTTTGATTCAAGAGAGAAACAATCCTTCATAACCCCTGCCCCTATCCATGCTTTGGGACCTGAGGTAGAGAGGCTTCCTGTGCCCTTGGCATTGAATATGCCAGTTGGCAGTCGAGCTGACTTGTTTGAAGTATGTAGAGACTGTGAGTTAGTGATGGGGTAGCATTGCTCTTGGGGAGATTTCTTACATTTACATATACAAACATATTATGTTAACCTCTACATGGATTGGTTGTATTCAGTGTAGTCTATCGTGGATTTCTTCAAAAAGAAAATGCTGTTCTTTGATGCTGATGGAGATCCACCAGTGTTTGTTGGTGAGCAAGACCATCAGATGGGTTAGTGACATGTTCCATCCCTGTCATCCTTGATAGATGAGATAATTCTATGTTATTTAAGGGTTCAACAATTGGTGTTTCCTAGGGTCTTAGAAGAGTATCCTGATGTATTTTTCTATGAGGTTGTAGCATTACCCCCTCAATGAGAGACTGTGTTTGGGATAAATATAAAACCAGGAGTTTATTCTATCTCTATGTCTCTGTATAGGATGTCCATTTTGAGTTATAGGAGATACATGTACATATCGATAGTCTATTACAGTGATTTTCTGTTCAGATGAGTGTGTCACTGTGGGTTGCACAGGTTTTTTTCATAAAGAAGGATGATGACAGTTTGCAGTTGTTTATCTATTATCACCTCTTATACAAAGTTACAATGTAGAATCTATATTCTTTTTTATGGATTTATGATTTATTTGATCAACTACATGGTGAATGTTGGTTCTATAAGATCTAATTGCTGTTAGGATATCATCAGATACATATGAAGGATGAGGATATCTTAAATAGTTCTATCTATTGTCGTCATGGGAATTATGAGTCTGTTGTAAGGAAATTTGGTGTGAAGAATGCTCCATCTTCGTTCATGGGGTTGATGAAAACTATTTACCATGATTTCCTGGAAAAGTTTTTGGTGGTTTTCATCGATGACATCCTTGTGTACTCTACGTCTAAGGAGGAGCTTCTAGAGAATCTTCATGCCATTTTGGAAGTTCTTCATCAAATGATGATATTTGGGAAGTTGTCAAAGTGTGAGTTTTGGGCTCGATAAATTAGTTTGTTTGGGCATGTGGTATCCTAGTATGGAGTAGCTGTGGATCCCTCAAAGATAGAAGTAGTTGTGTCACGGGAAGCCCCCAAGACTGTGATAGAGGTGCAATGTTTCCATTGTCTTGCAGGATATTATTAGAGATTCATAACCGATTTCTCTTGGGTTGTGACTCCTATGAAATCATTGACCATGAAGGATCAAGCTTTTGTATGGACTGATAACATCTAGGTAGCTTTTGAGTATCCGAAGGAGTAGTTAGTCAGTGATCTAGTTCTTTTTCTTCCAGTAGAGGGAGTTCAGTTTGATTTTTTTTTGTGATTCTTCACATCTAGGGTCAGGTTGTGTTTTAATTATGTAAAGATCAGTCGTTTCTTATGGGTCTCAGTAGTTGCTTCCCCATGAACGTAAATATTCCACCCATGTTCTTGAGTTAGAAGACATGGTGTTTTCTATGAATTTGTGGAGATATTACATTAGTGGAATGTGATTTGTGGTTTTCACTGATCATAAGAGCCTAAGGTATGTTTTCTCCCAGTGTGACTTGAAGTTGTAACAACATCGGTGGATGGAGTTCTTATAGGAATATGACTTTGAAAAATAATATACATCTGGAAAGGAGAATGTTGTAGCTGATTCTCTGAGTAGAAAGTCACTTAGTGATGTAGTTCATGAATATGGTGATTCTTAGAGAGTAACAGAAGAATTTTGATCATTACATCTTGATATGGGAGAAGTTGGGGGCATAAGTTGTATTTTTTCATATGACGGTGCAGTCATCTCCAGTGTAGAAGGTGAAAGAGTCCTAGTTGGGGGATCTTTTGGTGGAGGTCTAGAGAGACTAAGTTGGTTGTGGTGAGGCCCCTGATGTTTGGTCTGAGGATGAATAATAGTGAGTATTGTATCAGGGAAAGATTTTCATTCTTTTAGTGATGTGTGATACTGTTCTCAGAGGGTTCCATTGTTTTCCTTTAGCGGTGCATCCTGGCTTGACAAATATTTACATAGTTTTTAGGAGTCAATATTAGTGGCTTTCATTAAACCATGCAACTTCAGATTTTGTGTCTTGATGTTTGGTCTTCTAGAAGATGATGGCTGAGCACCATGTCCCTGGTGGGTTGCTTAAACCGTTAGATATTCCTCATTTGAAGTGGCGGGACATCTCAAGGGAATTTGTTACTAGTTTATGTCAAGATCAGGGAGGCCATGGCGCTATATGGTTGGTAGTGGATCATTTGATGAAATCATCCCAATTCATAGCAATTAAGGAATTGAGCTTAGTGGAAGTTTTGTCGAGGCAGTATCTAATGAAGGTGGTGAGACTCCATAGAGTTCTGAGGACGATAATTTCCATAGAGATCCTCATTTTACCTCTATAGTGTGGAGTGGTCTCCAGCATGCTTTTGATTATTGGCCATGCCTTTGCAATGATTTTCATCCACCAACAAACGATTAAATAGAGCATACCATTCAAGTCTTGAAGAAATTTTGTCATATTGTGTATTTGATTTTGGAGGTTCGAGGATGAGGCACTTACCCTAGGTGGAGTTCACTTAAAAAAACGTTTTCAATTAACAATCAGTATGGTTCTTTTTAAAGACTTTTATGGATGACCTTGAGGATCTCCATTGTGTTGGACTGGGGTAGGAGAGTCACCAATTCTCAGACTGTAACTAGCACAGAATACGATAGAGATAGTTTAGGTCATTCATGAGTAGATGAAGGTAGCACAGGATCATCAGAAATCATATGTCGATCATAAGAGGAGACCTCTGGATTTTGATGCTGGGGATGAGGTGTTTCTGAAGGCAACTCCCCATCACTGGATGTAAAGGTTTGGTCATGGGAGTAACCTTTCTCTCTGGTTTGTTAGGCCTTTCAAGGTGTCAGTTTGTATTGGATTTTTGGCATATCAAGTATCACTTCCCCTATAGATGAGTTGAATAAATGATATTTTTCATGTGTCGTAGCTCTGTCTTTATCTTCATGACGACTCTCAGGTCATTGATTGGGGCGATATCAATGTTGATAATGATGCGACCTTCTAGGAGTGACCTATAGAGATCTAGGACCATAAAGAGAAGGTGTTGTGTGGGCATTCAATCCACTTGGTCCATGTATTTTTGGGACATGGTAGTGTGGAGGAGAGTAAATGGGAATGTGAGTCGCAGATAGGCACTCAATACCCCAAATTGTTTAATGTTTATCTTTTTTATGATGTTTGGTTTACAGTTGTAGACCTTTCTTCTTTGATGGATTTATTTCTCGGGGTGATTTTATCTATCTCTCTTTTGAGAGATATCTCCCTGATATAGTGTTTAGGAGATAGTTGTAGTTATTATGGGGTTTCACGTGTTCATTTTGAAGTGGTTGAGCTCCTTTGGGGGAGAGAGCCTTGATGGGTACCTCGACGAGTGTTTTTTCAGACCCATTTTTATGTTTCTTATCTGGGTTGGTTTTTGATTCTAATGTATGAGAATGGTTTGTGAGGTATCTGATGTAAAGGAATAAACATATCCGGTCCCCTCATTTTCAGAAATATGGTGTTTGAGCAGTTTTAGGAGGTTAAGCTGACTTACCCCCAACACTTTTCCAAATTTCCATACTATTTCATGAAACTAGGTCACAAAATGGTGTCACTAATTTTTCCATATTTACAAACTGTTTCATTAAACCGTGTCACAAAACAGTGTCACTTCCTTTTCCAAATTCCCCAACTGTTCCATGAAATTGTGTAATGAAACGATATCACTTTCTTTTCCAATTTTACAAACTATTTCAGGAAACTATGTCACGAAATTTTATAATAGAAATGATGGTACATAAATGGAATCACAAAAATGGTGGCATAGAAATAGTGGCATAGAAATAGTATTACAGAAATGGTGGCCCAAAAATAGTATCACATAAATGGTGGAAAAATAAATAGTAGCACAAAAACGGTGGCATAGAAACCGTATCACAGAAATGGTAGCATAGATACTGTAGTACAGAAATGGTAGCACCAAAATGGTGGCACTAAAATTGTGTCATGAATAGTGTTTCCAGAACTATTTCATTTCCTTTTTCAAATTTCCATATTTTTCTAGATTTCTTACAGTTTTTCTTGTTTTACATTTCCTTTGACATAAAATGCAGTAAAAGCCTATTTTTAAGGGATTTATGGCCGATTCAAAGCCCATAACTCCTATATTAATTTTCCTAAGGCTCGGGGTGACTTTATTTAGTCAACCCATGTGGTTTAATATGATATGCATTTAATGGAAAATCCAGCATATCTTAAACCAATGCTCTGTTAAATATTTTAATGGGATGAGATATCTATATCCCTTGTTCTACCTTCTTGTTCCCTAGTGTGAGATGCTCGAATATTTATTTTCCTTCTTATATGAGTTATGTGTAGTATTGTAGCCTTGGATCATGTATTCCCTGGATTTTACTCTTACTGCATGAAAAACCCCTATTTTGGTGCAACCAAGCAGTATTAATAAATCTTTGATATAAGGTATGATCTACCATAATTCTTCTAGGTTCCTCTCCTTATGTTTATCCATGTCGTAATATGGAATTCTATCTCCATGTTCTTAATTGAGTTTTCTTGGTTGTTGGCTGGTGTGGTGGTGTCTCTACATATTCGAGTGGATGCAGTCCTCCAGGAGAGGTGAGCATGATTGGTATTGTTGGACTATTCTCATGCAAAGAGAATTGAAAACATTTTGAGGCAGGGGATTCATGGCTTCAATGTCGTTTTACATGAAACTATAGATTGATCATGTTTTTCCCCACTAGATCAAAATTTAATCTTCATAATAAATATTTTAACAAGTTAAATAAATTGATATCGATGATATGTTTTTGCCTCTTGTTTTTCTAGATAGTGTGATATCTATGATTTCCTTCTTTAGCATGTCGTTATTGATAGAAATTGGAAAAGAATGTATACATGGATTAATTGTAATTATTTTTTAAAGGTAAAGAGTCATGTAAATGAGTCTAGTTTTTTTGTAGTAAGCATATTTAATTGAATTAATTGATGTTCCCGAGGCATGTTGATGCTAGTTGATAATGAATTAAAAGAATTTTAATTAACTATTTAGTTAATTTTGATAACTTACTATTTATGTTGCCTATAGTTGGAACCTACTAATAATGAACTTATTAATTCAATATGGAATAAATAACTTGTTGTTTGATAAAAGATAATTCCTCATAGGGTTCTATGTAACCCTCTTTCTTGTAAAGGGTAAGAGCCTAATGCTTGGAGCTGTGAGAGCTCATTGCATTTGAAGGTAGAATACCTTATTTAGTGCTAAGAGACCAATTGATTTTTTATTCCATACTTGTTGTTATGTGTTATGAGCCTGGGTTAATGTTGTGAGATGTCGGGGTAGGGAGGCCCCATGGTTGTGGGAGCAGTTGACGCCTAGAGTGGTGAGAAGCATCATTTTTTGCATGTGGGGGTCGAGGAATACACTAGAGATGATGAAACATGTTGGATATGAATAATTGGATGTTTTCTCAATCTTTTTGGCTGTTTATATGGATTATTTTACCCACTTCTCAAGGTATATGGTCTTTCTTACCCTCTTTCCAAAAGTAGTGAAGACGTGCGGGGAATGCCACAAGCTTTCTATGTTTGGCTTCTCGAGGGAGGATGAGTCTACGCTCCTGCTATAAATGGAAAATACTTGACGATTAGCGCATATACTAACCCCATTTATTACCTTATGTTTGGTATCTTTGAATATTTTTCTATAATCCTTGGGAATATGGGAATGTAATAATGCAGTTAATAAATAATTGAATAAATGATGTTAACCCATGGGGTTAGAACTTGGTGTATCACAATGATGGGGTTACAATTTAGAATAAAAATGGATATTTGAATGGATTATAATGAAATGAAATGTGAAATTAATAATATTTAATTAATGGTTTAAGAAGTAATTAATGTAAAGTAAAACAGATAAAAAGGGATAATGTAATCTAATATAGCTTTTTAAATGGTTCTGTGCTTTTAGGATACCTAGTCTTAGCAGTTGCAACTGGGAGTCCGAGAGACGTTAGTTGTAGTTGAGTCTAAGACTAGGTTATTCCCATAGTGTGGTTGTGAGATTTAGTATATTCTGTAATTTTTGTGTTTATATACACTATGAATCCCTAAAAGTTAGGGAAACTAAAACCTCAGTGATTATGAGACCTAGGGAGTGTTGTCCCCAACATTCTGGTGGGAGGATGGAAGGCTGAATTTCCCTTTTGGCCATGATCTCTTCTCCTGGTAGTTACTTGATATGGTAGAAAAATAGTTAGTTTTCTCCATATATCTGTGTGGAGGGATGTAATGGCTTGTATTTATTCACACATATATATGTGTGATATAGTTCCTTATGGACTACTATAGGTGTAACGTGTATAGGTTTTGATGGTTTGATGATCTTTACACAGTGTATGCACTGCATTGGCTTGCAGTATAATTACCAATGTATGGTACATGTTATGAAAGCTATGGTGGCTCCTAGAAACTATCTGGTTACTTTGTTTATCTGGATGTAGTTGTTTTGTTGCATGAGGTGCATGTTGTGGTGCTTCACCCAGGTGTCTATGAGCATGCCTTTTTCGAGAGAGATGCTTTGGATGAGAGACATTGGGGAAAAGCTGAAAACCAATGGGGAAGTGGTCACAGGGTACCCTTGATATTTTTTATTATATTATGTACTATTTTATGGGATACTTGATGAGAGTAGCCATTGTGAGGCTGGGAATTTAGTATACCTATTTATCCAACGAGTTAGTTTCACTTGTTACTGTGCTTTATAATTTTTCATTACTTTTTCACGAGAGGCTCCAGGGAGGATCCTACTGAGTATAATGTCATACTCACCGTATGTATATATATAAACTGTTTTTCAGGTCACATGGTGTAGTTTGGAGATCTGGGTGGTTACTACTAGCTTGGGGTTGTAGGAGATGTTTGGCCTTTGTGGTCACTACCATTTTTATTTTGTTTTGGTACTTATAGTTTTCCATATTTGTTTTAGTAGTTCTTACATGTCATTACATATATGTATCTGTGATTTATTTTTTATTTAAATTTGGGTTGGTGTTTTTGGTGTCTATGTTATCTCTCCTTTTTGCATGGGTTCTCTTAGAAGGCAATGCCTCCCATTTTAGAGTTTAGTATACCATTGGTGCTAGTCGGCAACCCGGGGCCTACTAGAGGCATGAATTAGAGGTCACTGTCTCCCTTCTCACAATTCTGGCCTAGGAGGGGTAAACCATGTATGTAGAGGGTCAATATAGTAACATCCTGAGTTTTTAAAAGGAAACACAATGTTCGATAGAATACATGATACACCACATCGATCTTAAACGAACAAATAAATATTATTATTTTATTTGGTAGTTAACAATGATCCATTAGAATGGAGGGAATGAAAAATGTTATGTAAATTATGAAAATATGGTTTACACATGTTTATATAATGATTTATTGGTTACCAAATTAACTTGAAATGAAACTAAAAACCAATTGAACCTAAAAGATGTATTTTTATGAAAATTTATTTAAATGTTAATAATTTTGTTTATAAAATAATAAAACAAACTTTTTTAGTATAGTAATTAATTATTAATTCAATATAATGTCATAAATACAAATGAAGTGTTTTATAAATATTATATAAGAATAAATACAATTTTTTGGATAAAATGAGTGTTTTTCTAAAAATATACTTTTACCACCATTTAAGGGTGAAACCATTTTAAATATAGTTTTTGACGCTTTTATACATTATATTTGGAAAAATAAACTTATTATTAGCAAAAAGGACATCAAAATTTACTTTGGTAGAAAATTTATTATATTTCTGATAAAATCCATTTTTTAATGAATAGTGAAAATGATGCATTTTAAATCAAAACTACCTTTTCATCAATTTTTTTATATAGTTAAATTATCATTTTAATTGGTTTTAAAGTATAATTAAATAATCTTTTTATCATTTAATACTATTATGGTCATTAGAATCAATTTCACAATATAATTGAATATAAAAACTATGTGATCTTTTGAACATTTTACTTAAAAAACTCATTTTCTTTTTCCCTCAACATGATTATTTTTTAATTAATTTGTGCCAATTATGTGTTCTGAATTTTTAAAAATGGATTCCATATTAGGAATTATAAGTTCCAATATATGTAAATATTTCTATTTTATTTTTGGAAATTACAAATAATAACATTAGTGATTATTTTTATTACAATGGAGGATTGTAAATCAGGTAATTAAAGGTAAAAATAATATTTTAATAATATAAAATTACCCTAAAAATTTTCTAATATTATTTTAAAAGTATATCCAGACCATCATCATTATTGGTTCTATTTTTTGACCACCTAGAGCCAATTTGTTTTGAGTTTAATGCTTTTAAAATATTACATTCAATGAATAGCCATTTTTTACACTTATTTGTTTTAAAAAGTAGAGTATTTTAAAATGGTGTTATAGAAGGAATATCCTTGACTATAGATTTTATTTAGAAATAAAAAATAGTACCTAAATCATGGTAATATATTTATAATTTTTATGAATTAAATAACTAAATTTAATTATGACAAAATGATGATGTAGAAATAGATTTAGTAAAGAAATAATCAAATATATGATATTAATAATATTAAAATAAATATAATTTTCTATATTTGTTTCCATAAAAGATTATTTTGGATGACTATGACATTATATCTTTAATTCAATGTATTTTTTTAAGTAATTAAGTTATTATGATTTTTTTGAATGTGAAGTGATAAATAGTGTCAAAATTGAAATAATTCATAATTTAAAATATAAAATATTTAATAAAATGATAGAAAATTTATAAAAATATAATATTTGGCCAAAAAATTTATATAATTTTAAAAATATCATTAATAAATAATTAATTGGCCATTTGGAAGGATTTGGTAATTATTTTAACCCTCAAAGTGTAAATTACTTAATAAAAAGGATAGAGTGAAAAGGGATTAAAAAAAATATATATGAATTAAAAAATATTCAAAACTTTTATAAATTTAATTTTACTATTGTTATTTAACCCAAATAATCCTATATTATAAGTAAATTTGTTTGGGATCATTTTAAATCAAAATTTAATTTATATAAATTTAATATTTTTAATAATTCCAAGGTGCCCCTCCCCTCTCCTATAAAAATGCACTCATTCCTCTCTATTAATCACACTTAAAAAACCTCTTGGTTTGTCCAATATCTACTCAAACCATTCATAGAATCTCTACCCACATTCTTCAGGCTTTATTTTTTGAATAAAACCCTCCTTATGGGTGTGGATGTGTTCTTCAAAGGTTATCAACTCGAGAAGAGGTATCATTTTCATTAAGTATTTGTATTTTATTTCTTCTTCAAAATCCTTCAAATATCCTCCAAACATGATGAAATAATAAATAACACATTATAAATATACTAATATGTTATTAAATTAATACCATAAACTAAATCCATATCCACAACCATTAAATGGGAACAAAATTAATCATCCGTTCATACGAATGAAAAATCACCGCCACGAACATACCAAATTCGTTTTCCATAACCATCTCTCACGACCAGTTATAATAATGGAATTAATGTTAATATTTTATATTCATGAAATTTTTATCATTATATGATAATAATATATCAATTTCTTTCTTACGTTCCATGAATATAAAATTATGATGTCGTTCATGCGTACATGTGAACTATCATCCCCAAAAAGCGATGTGATTCGTTTTTATTCACCACATCACTTGTATGATATACATAAGTATATTTAAATTATTAATATGATATTAATGTTATTATTATTATTTTTTAAATTTAATTAAATGCTTACCTTCTTTTCATAATGATCAATGAAAAATAAAGATGTTACTCATGCGTAAGTATGTCCTACTGTCTCTATGATTATAATGTTGCTCATTTTTCATAACTATAATTAATTATTTCATTTAAAATTATAATGGAAGTATAAAAGTAATACTTATTTAATGAATATTATTCTGGATATGATGGAATTACGACCACATGGACTATTAACATCATACAAAGTTCATTTTCAACCCAAGTTCCAAATAAAAACAAAACATCTGATATGAACTTAAATAAATAAGTAATTTTTATAACATGGTAATAAGGGATGTAAAAGGAATAATACACTTGAAAATTTTTATCAAGAAAGTATAAACTAACTTAATTATATTATTTAGGATTATAAATATTGTACATGATGAGTATGACTCAAGGTAATGGACTTTTTAACTCAAAACCTCGTTTTTAATGTTTTGATGATTTATTCTTATAAATATTTGTATTTAATACCAAAACTTTCAAAATGGTTTTAAAGATTTATTTATATGGGGAAGAATTTTTTTAAATATTAATTCCTTTCAAAAGTTTCAACGTGATATGAGAGACTCTGATTCAAAAATCTTTTTTTTAAATACATTAATTGTGTTTTAAGAAGGGATTGATTATTTCAATGACATGGAATAATTTTTAGCATATACACCATGAATGGAATTTATCACATTCATGTTGCTATCATGTATTAATTTTTTACTTTTCATGTTTACCATTTTATTTTAAAAAATGTGTTTTCATTTATTAGTGCGAGACTTGTTGTGATGAAATGTCATTTAAAAGGGAAAATGTTATTTTTTCTTTATGCATGTTTTATGTGTTATGATTATGTTATGGTTCTTGGGAATTGATTTATTATATGGGCGGTTTTATGATAATCCAAGGGAAGGTGATACCGTGATATATATCCAATGCATTGGGTAATGAGGAAAAGTTAAACGATAATGTTTCTCCTAAGAAATTTAGGTAATATACAGTGATAAATATTCCTAATGTAACCATGAAGGTTACTCCCTATGTAGATATAAAAGATACAATGTAAGTATGATATCAATAACAAAATTTACCTTTTTGTTTTATGACTGATATTTTGTTTTATAAAAATGTTATGATTTCACGAGGCTTGATTAAGAGTTTATGTTTAATGGGTGAAAAGTATGATTTTGTGACAATATTTTCATGAATTTCAAATATTCATGGACTAACAGTTTAATTCCATATTTTAAATCACTTAATTATATTTTTGATGTCATCCAATGTTTTTGAAATGTCTTTTAATGGACTTAATGGTGAATAGAATCAAGGATGTGATCAAAAAAAATGTTATGATGATTAAACATGAAAAGAAACCATGTTTTTTAGAAGATTTTTTTTATAGAAGAAATGGATACTATAGGAAGTGTACACTTTGTATTTATATAGTTTTTTATGTATGAGTTATAGACTAATTCTATATATATATAAACATAAAACGATCCTCAATGTGAAATAATGTCAAATGATTGACTAAACTCAAGATAATGTAATGTTTAATGATGGATTATTATAGTTGATATCAGATGATGAGTTAGAAAAAAAATTAGAGATTCAGATGATTTAGAAAGAGATAAGGATATCATCACGAGTTTATAATTTCATGGTTTATTATAAGTTTAATTTACTAGAAATCAGTTATGAGGCTTTATGTTCCAAAAGTTTAAAGTTATTAATGGTATTTTTGGAGACATTTATTTTTGAGGTAATTATGGTCGATTAAATTTTAGAATGAAAAATTAAAGGCATGAGAACAAACTTGAGGTTAAAATATTTTATTGTTATTTTTTAGTGTTTTTTATCATTTTGGGAATGTTATATGAATTATATAGTTTTAGAAAAAGGAAAACCCGTAGGAAGGGTGACCACCTATCACATCCAACAAAGATACATGAATCGAACCCAAAAAAATAGTGTGACAATACTTTATCTCCTACCACCGGCCGATGTGAAGTCCCTGGTTAGTAAGACTTAATATTTTTAGTTAAAAGACTCAATAAAAAAGAATAATTTGATTTTGAGAACTTATGTTTTATCAAATGGATATCCTTGGTATTAGAAAATGATTTGCAAAATTAAGTGATAAATATTATTTTTGTAGACGTTCACTAATTTGTGAACATTATATGATTCAGGTAAATAGAATAATATGTGATTTTAATTGAGGATTAGTGGATGAATTATATTTTATTAGAATATATGATTTCATTTTTTTACTTTTGGAGAATTAGGTTATTTATGGAAATGATTAAACTATCTTGGAGATTATGTGATAATATTAATTATTTTTAGGTATGATACATTAATAGTGTTTTATGTTATTTAGAGAAAAAGATAATATTTATCCCAAAAGAAAATGTGAACAAAACCTTCTAAATTTTGGGGTTCAGTATTATTTTAGATTATTTTGAAGAATTTAAAGGATAGTTATTTGTTTAATGGTCTATTAATAACTTTGGTTATTACTATTGATTTTTTTAGATTAGAAGAAGTATTTATTCCTATAAATGTTTTTATTTTTGGGTAATTATATAATCTAATTCTAACCATATTGGGTTCGGTTAATGTTTGAAGATAGAAGAAATGTATTGTTAATCATTTGTGGATTATGTTATTTTATATAAGTTTATTCATCTTGAATACTCATTATTTGGAGAGAAGATGAGTTTTTATTGGAAATTGATTAAAGGAAGAAACTATAATTTTAAATTAAGTATGTTTCCTTATGTTATTATTCAATAAAGTAAAATAATTCCAAAACATTATGAAAAGGATCTAAAAAATCATTTTCTGTTAACTTTTCCTACTATGATGTCAAATACTATTTAACCCATCACAAATTTATATCTTTTTGATTGTTACATTTTTTTTCCAGAAAATGTTTTCTAACACTCTTCATCAGAACCTGATGGTTATTTTTTCTTCCATATCCATGTTTTCCTACATGTAATCCTAGTATGTGTTATCATAGGTGACCTTCGTACTATCCTTTATTTCTTTTAAAGTGGAAGTTTTATTTATACTTTTTCTAATGTGGGAATACAATAAAGGTGTTTTGAGGAGTCATAACATAGTTACATTACCCAAATTAAAATTGATAGGATTCAATAAAAGGGGGTATAATGTAATATCCAATGTTTTTAAAAGGAAACACAATGTTCAGTAGCGTAAATGATACACCACTTGGAGCTTAATGGAAAAACTAAAAATTATTATTTAATATAGTAGTTCTAACAAAGTAGTTATAATGGAGGGAATGAATAGTGTCAACTATGTTATAAAAATATGGCTTAAAAATTTTTGTATAGTTATTCATTTGTTACCAAATTAACATGAAATGAAACTAAAAACCAATTGAATATAAAGGATGTATTTTTTTGAAAAACTATTTAAATGAGAATAATTGTGTTTATAAAAAAATAAAATCATTATTTTTTGGTTATATTAATTAAATATTAATTAAATATAATTTTTAAAATTCATATTATGTTTTTTATAGACATTATAAAAGAACAAATAAAATTTTAAAAATAAAATGAGTGTTTTTATAAAAATACATTTTTACCGCCTTTTGATTGTGAACCCGTTTTCAATCTAGTTTTCAATAATTTTATATATTATATTTGAAAACAAAATATTATTATTTGGAAGTGTTACATAAAAATTTAATTTGGTTAAAATTTTGTTTTTATTCTAATAAAATTAATATTTTATAGAATAGTGAAAATACTGCAATTTAATTCAAAACTGCATTTTCATGAAATTTAGTTATATAGTTAGATTATAATTTTAATTGGTTTTAAATTTTAATTAAATAATTTTTTTATAATATAATTCAATTTTTTTCATTGGAATCAATTCCACACTAAAATTTAATACAAAATCTATGTGTACTTTTGAGCGTTTATCTTAAAAAACCCGTTTTCTTATTCCGTTAATGGGAATAAAATTTAACTAATTTCTACCAATTATATGTTTTGAATTTTTAGAAATGGATTCCATATTTTTAATAATATGGTAAAAATTATATAAATAGGTCCCTTTTAGTTTTGGACATTATGAATTATAGCTTTAGTAATTATTTTTATTATCACGGTTGAAGGTAAGTCTAGTAATTAAAGGTGAAAATAATATTATAATAATATAAAATGTCCCTAAAACTTGTCCTAATATTATTATATGAGTTTATCCCGACCATGAGCATACTTGGGTAGAATTTTGTACTACTTGGAGCCACATGGATGACATTAATACATTTATAATATTATATTCAATAAATAGTCATTTTTGTTATACTTTTGTTTTAAAAAATGTAATGCATTTTAGTATGAAGTTATATATGGAATATCTTAAACTATATTTAGAATTTAAAAAGATAAAAATATTACCTATATCATGGTAATTTATTTATAATTTTTAGGAATTAGATAATTAACTATATCAATTATAGAAATATGATGCAATAATAGACTTATTAAAGAAAGAATCTAATAAATGATATTAATAGGGGTGATATTTTTATTGTTTATGACTCCATTAATATTTATTCCGATGATTCATCCAAGATTGTTGATAGTGGTTCCTGTTTTCACAAGAAAACGAGGAAGGTATTTTTTAACAACTTATAACCCATGTAATATGGAGATTTTGATGATTGTTAATGATGGTCATGATGCTGTTATTGGTTTATGGACTGATTGTTTGGGGACCGACATAAAAATTAAACTAATTTAGTGGAATTTGTTTTATGCACCAAAGGTTCATAAGAATATTTTAATAAGTTTTATTGATGAATATAGTTTTATTTGTACTTTTGGTCATGAAATATGGAATATTTACAGTGGATCAAATGTTATGACTTGAGGGAAGAAATAGTCATGTTTGAACTAGATTAGAGAATCTATTTGGGGTATATTTATTTTGTTGTTTGGTGTATTTTATCTTCTAAGTTTCAACATAGAGGATTATCCAAATTAGTGGTAAATGGATTGGTTGTTTGATTAAGAAAAATATACTTCCATATTTGAAGAGTTCCAAATTGTACATGTGTGATCTCTGTATGGAAGGAATGTAGAGAAGATCAAGTTTCATTGGTCATACTTTTCACAAAAATTCATTGGAAATTAAATTAGTATATTATGATATTTTACATTTGAAAAAGTCAAATTCATTTAGTAGGTGTCCTTATTTTGTGATGTTTATTGAAAAATACTCACATAATCAATGTGTTTATGTTTTGAATTGAAAATTCAAGTGCTCAGTGTTTTTAAGTAATTTTCGGGTTTATCTTAGAGGAAATATGATAAGTAGTTGAAATGTATTCACACTGGACATGGGGGGTGTATTATGGTTAGTTTGATTAGTATTTTAGAAAATAAGGAATTCAAAATTATATGATTACTAATAAGAAATCTACTATAAATTGTGTAGTCGAGAGGATGCACAAGTATCTATTGGAAAGAGTTCATTGTTTTCTTTTATAATCAAATTAGCTTGGAATTTTTGGGGGATATTTTATTTAATACTACTTATATTATCAATTTATCACCCTTGGTTTATTTACATACATACACTCCTAAAATATTTTTGTATAGAATAGGGATTCATTATGATTACTTAGGTATTTTTGTTCCAATTATTTTTTTTCATGTTACTAGAGATGAGAGATCTTAGATAGATGGTATATCATGATAATGTATTTTTTTCTCTATAAGTGATGTGTTTGGGAATATGTTCTACTGTCAGGCTTTGACTTTTTTCAAAATCCATGATGATGTGTTTATGTAGGACTGGACTAGTATAGATTTTGATAACGGAGACAAATATACTTCTCCAATTTTGAATTGAATTTTCAATTTTGATCCATTTTATGAGTCACACTTACCTCATGTTACCGATTATGATGAATTCATTGATGTAAAGACAAAGGTTGATGGTGAACAAGTTGGTGTTGAAGTTATTGATACACCATTGTTTTTTTAATGATCTAATTATATGAGTTTTTAGTGGACTCACTGTTCCATTACCTAGGTCATCTCAAAATTGCACTATTTCTACATGGCATTCACTAGATAAGTATGTGATCCTCATTGAATGGGGAGAACCAAAATATTTTGTTGGGTTGAAAATGATAAAAAATTAAAATGGGTTGTTACAATGGATGAAGAGATGAGATCATTGCATGAAAAACATACTTTTGAGTTGATGAAGTTACCTACATTTATGGGAGATTTTCGAAATCAATGTATTTATTAGATAAAAACTAAAAACCATCTCCATTCTATCATACAAAGGACAATTAGTTGTTAAAGACTTCCATCTGAAGAAAGATATTGGTTTTGATGAGTTTTTTTTCACATGTTATAGAATTTTTTCCTATGTGGGTTTTATTGTCTTAGATGCAAGTTTCGATCAACAGGATGAGAAGACCAATGTGTTGACACATTTCCTTTGTAGAGATTTAAAGGATGCGATTTATATAGAGAAACCAGATGGTTTTGTTAAAATAGGTAAAGATAATTGTTTCTGTAGGTTAAATAATATTTTTTATGGTTTTATTCAAGCTCCAAGGTAGTTGTATAATAAGTTTTAATATTTAATTTTTCATTAGGGGTTTAAAAATACATCTTTGGATAATAGTGTATTTTTCAGAGATTTAATGATGATGATTTTATTATACTATTTTTTTTTTGATGATATGATAATTTTTGGCCGTGATGCTTCAAGAATTGATAGATTAAAGAAGGAACATTGTAATTATTTTCCCAATAAAGACTTGGGGCAATCAAAAAAATTCATTGAATTCTGATTTTTGATGAATGAAAGGATAAGAAATTTTGTTTATCTTAGGGTATAAGTATTGATAAGGTTCTTCTAATATTTTAAATGGAGAGAGTGAAAGTGATTGGTACTCCTATTGATTTATATTTTAATATTAGTAATAGTAATTTTCCTTATAATGATGAAGAGTTAGAGGAGATGTGTTACATACCTTATTCATATTTCATTGTCTAGTTGATGTATATGATGGTATGTACTAGACCTAATATAGCTCATGCAGTTGTTGAGATCAATTATTTTATATCTAATACAGGTGTAGATTATTAAGAATTTGTTATGTATTTATTCTTTTTATAATTTTGGTACTTCTAATATGATATTGTGTTTTAGAATTGGTGAACCTCTACTTTTTGGATTTAAAGATTCAGATATGACAGGAGATATCAATTTGAAGAAGTATAAATTGGGATATTTGATCAATTTTTTAGGGGGAAATATATATTTGCCTTCATATTTCAGAGATATGTCACTTTATCTACCACTCAGTCTAAGTTTTTCATAGCTACCTAGGAATGAAAAAAATTATTGTGGATGAAAACATTTATTCATGAGCTCAATTTTATTTAGGAATTTAATGTTTTATTTTGTGCTATTAAGAGTGCTATTTTTATGAGAATGAATCCCACCCTTCATTGTTGTTCTAAATTTATCAATGTTTGGTATCATTATATATATGAAATCCTTGATTCAAGAGAGTTTGATATTGAGAAGGTCCACATTGATGACATTGGGTTAGACATGTTGACTAAGAGTTTACCAAAAGCTAAATTTGAGACTTTTAAACTGATTATAGGGTTGTTAGTGATCCATAATTGAATTATAGGGGAAGTTTATTGGGGTACATCCTCACTTTTTCCACCTTAAGAGAATCCTAAAAAAATGGAAAAAAATATATGAGAAATGTTAAAAGAGGTTTTATATGATTTTGAGTAGCACATTTTTTTGGGAATGAATCTCTTTTCTAATCCCAAGCATGATGTTCCCCTATCTACCAGAAACTATGTAGTTAGGGTTTCAGGTAACGGTTTTCAGATCTACAACCATTGAAATTGTCTGGGCCTGATCATACTTCATCGATTGTGATATTTGATTTAATCCTGGGGTTTTTGATCAGGACCTTTTATTTAGAGAGAGACCATCCATCTGTCATGGAAAAATATATTTATAAGTCTTTATTAGGTTGTGTTCTTAATTTTAGGATCCTTTTAGACTGCATATACTTTTTCAAATGATCTAGAATTTAATCAGAGTATTATTTTTGAGATCCTTATTATATTAGGGAGGCTTAGATTTATACTCTTTATTATTAATGGATTCTTCTTTCTAGGCTAGGTCCCATGGTTTTTCACTTTTGGGATTTTTTATCTTAAATATTTTCATAGTAAATATTTATTTTTATGCACATAAAATTGGTCCCCATGTATCCACTTTAATTTTTAGACTTATTTTAAGGGAAATAATTTTTTTCCACTGAACATTTTCTTTGGTGTTAATTTTCACGTTCGTCATTTTTTTTCTTTCCCAAAATTATTGGGGGTTCAGTTTGAGAGAAACGAGACTATTATCACAAGAATAAATGTCTCTAAAATGATCCCACTTGATGATTTATCAAATTTTAAAAGGAATATCATGTCAATTATTTAATAAAATATGTTGTATATTTTTTTCATACTGGTTTAAAATAACTGATGTTATAAATCATTTTTCAATGTCAGTTTTCCCGAAAATAATGTGGTAGACCTAATTTTAGACATTGGTTTCTAGATAACTAATATACAAAAAGACATTTAAATTTTACATTAGTTATTATATACCTTTTCTGAAAAATAATCTTTTCATGTCATTTAATGACAAACAAAGTTAAAAATTTGATGCCAATAATATATTTTGTTCTAGTGAATATAATTATTATATTTTTATTTTCATGATGTGATAGGTCTACACATAATATGAATTATTAATGTAGTATGTGTTTTAACATTATAATATACTTCCCAAATAGTGGTCTCATAGATAAATTTTATTATTAATATAATTATTCTCATTAGCATAGACTTATCTTATATGCCACCAAATAAAACATGGATTATTCAAACAATAGTGGTTTTAACAAAAAATATCAATACCTAAAATTTGAATGTTAATTTTTTGTGAAATTATAGGAAAATAATTATTGATTAATTTACAGCCTATATGAATGACCATATATTAATCAGATATGCAGTTCGGTCAAAATGATAGAAAAATTGATTTCATTGATTTAAAAGTATTTAATAATGTAAATCATAGGGTCAAAACCTAGAAAGTTAAGTTTATTATTATATCATAGGTTACCCACCATTGTTTAATTTTTTACATGTAATAGTCCAAGACACATCATTTTGACTTTTTTTTCTCAAATTAAAAAAAGTGTGTTTTTATGTTTTTAAATGTAAAAAAACATGTGTCAGATGGTTACAACTGAGAAAATAACATCAAATTGTTTTTTAATCATAGGAAAATGATAATATATTAATTTTTATCAAGTTAGAAAAAACTTCACAAAAAATATATGTGTAGTGTGGTTAGAATGGCCCAAAAATAAGTTTTATTAAATTTAAGTATTTAAAAACTAGATTCAAAGTGTGAGTATCTTGAAAACAACCTCACATTGTTTTGATATCATATAAAATTATTTTTGAATAATTTAAATGATAAATTAACAAAATTATTCTCAATTTAAGATTCATTGATATTAGAATAACCTAAAGTACATTTTTATGGACTCGAGTGTTCTAAAAAATTATTTATGAGGAAAATCCTAGAAAAACGACCTTAGATTTTTATGATGTTTTATGGAAACAATATTCTGTTAATTTTTTATATGTTTGAAAAAAACACAACATTTTTATGTATAGTGTGGTCATAATCAGATAAGAATTCATTTTAAAGTAAAAATTAATAAGAAAAATATATAGGGTCAAAACCTAGAAAATGATCTTATATTTTATGGAATCAATGTAAAAGAAACACTATTTAATTTTTATATATATGATTATATTGTATATCAATATAACTTATGCACTTCATGGGATAAAATATAGTTCATTTTTATCAAATTTAAAGAATAAATACATACATTTTTATAGGTAATTTAATGTTTTAAATATAAAATTTTCAATTTTAAGTAAAATTTAGCTTTATAATGTTAAATAATCAATTTAGTTTTAATTTTCAGTTCTTTATTAATTTTTATTATACTAACTATTTTACTTACATAAAATTTTATTTCTATTTTGATATAACTAGTGGATCATAAATAATGATTTGATAGAGATTAAACATTATATTATTTTTCAAATTTTTAATTAGTCCCAATAATTTGTAAATATGGTAGTATTACAGAATTATAGATGTTTTTTATGGTTTTATTTATATTATTGTTGGGGTGTGGGTAACACTAGAAATATTATTAAAATAATTTTTACATTTAGTAACTTATATGTGGTGTCTAAGGTTTCTTTTGTCTATAGCTACTATTTTTGGTGATCATTAAAGGAACTTGGGAGGTTATGACAACATCTAAAAGCGATATTTATAGACATTAATGAGAGATCGTTTAATGATTCAACAAGAGTGATAGTTAGGTAATACATTTTGTATTAGAGATTTGGAAGAAATTATAGGTTTGATTTCAAAAATATATATTTCAATATGCTTCCCACACCTTTTTCAAAGAGATAAATTTTATTATTAATATAATCATTCTCATTAATAGACCATGATTTGATAGATCACCACACAAAACATTATTAAAATATTTGCTGTTTAACATTATAATTTGACGTGATAGGTCACCACACCTAATATGGATTATTACAGTATGAAACATTTAGTTCTTCGTATTATAATTGGATAATGTGATACTCCAACTAACACAACATAGATTATTAAAATACCTGTGGTTTTTTTCACCATATTCCCCACAAGATTTTGGATATCCTTCGATGATGGACAATAATGCTGGAATATATTTCATTGTGTAGTGAGGAAAGTTAGTTGATGTTAATAGAAACTAGAACTCCATGTCTTTCCACTTATTACTACCCATGGAAGTCATGGGTCATCCATGGGAGTGCATGATATTGGAAAATCATAGTTGAAATTTGTTAGGGGTAGCATTGATATAGTTGTCCCCACCAATGATGAAGATCCTATGAGGAATTTTATATGGTTATTTAGTTATTAGAGAAAATAATTTTCTTTAGAAATCATGAATTATTAGAATAAGATGAATTCTTGAGTTAAAAAAAAATAAAAAAGAAAGAAGACCAAGATGTAACATGCTTCAGATCTATGTGATCCTATGTGCATGGTGAGAATACCAACATGAAATATTTCTTATTAGATAAAAAAAGTAACCGTAGACTAGATTCAATGAAATAAAAGGACCAAGGAAGACATTCAAGGAGGCCAGTCTTGTAGAACTATATGGTGGAGATGAAACCCATCATGTGGAGTAAGCACCATCCACTCTTGGATAAACTCATGCATGCACCCATCCTAAAGCATACAACATCAGACTGAAAAGAAGTGTAAATCACTTACAGTTCCATATTTATATATTAAAATTTGGATGAAAAGAAGACGTGTCTAATAATAACCAAATTTTGTGAAAGGTTCGTCTATATTGGGTTCTAAGTCAATGTTTCAACTAGGTCTACACCATCCGAGTTGTACAATTTCTGTGGATACATCTGACGAACATAAGGAAATAATAATAAAGGACAGTTCCTTAGATTAATCCTTCATATCAAACTCTTTACAGTGAAATATAGGTTTTAACTTCTCTTCAGAATAAAAACCAGAAATCAACAACACTGAATGAGAATGAATCAGATAACGTACCCTTAAATCACATAACCTGAACCATAATAAAATGTCCTGGAAAGTCCATAGGTGAATGATGAATCTAGTATAGGAAGGCCTCATGGATGGCTATGATGGAAAAATCATTAAGAATAACCACAAGGGTGAAACAGGTGTGGACAATTGGAAACACTGCGTTGGAGATAAGGGTGATGGCACAGATCGACCATGAGATGACGAAACACAACCATCCCATTCATGACTGTCAGATTAATTGGGATCTATTGTCCAATTAAGATTATATAATATGAAAAAAACAAATATCTGATAAGCACCATCAGGAAAATTGAGATAAATCAGTTGAAAATATAATTTCCAACATTATACACACAACTCTAATGCAATCTATGGAGAATATATACTTCATTATAAAATGAATTTTAAAATTTCTATATATATAAACCTAGAAATCAAAAAAATCAACAAATATACAACTTAAATATTAAATTGGTTACTTTAGTGATGGTGTTCCCAAATAATATATTATTTAACTAGGAAAAGTTTCAAAATATCTAAAGACTGGATAAATTTAGAAAGGGAAATAGAATTAGTCAAACTATTGAATGGATTTTCCATAATATATATCTTAGTGAAACATATATTACCAGATTCAATAATTCCAAAAAAATGAAGTTTAATTTCAATATTCATTGATCTACCAAGGAAAAAATATTTTTTTTCGATAAATTATAATGCAGATTGACTATCATCTTCCATTTTATGCACATAAAAATTAGCCGGAAAAATTAAATTTTGAACCCTCACAAGAACATCCTATAACACACT
The DNA here is from genome assembly GCA_963277665.1 of Viscum album. Lineage (NCBI taxonomy): Eukaryota > Viridiplantae > Streptophyta > Magnoliopsida > Santalales > Viscaceae > Viscum > Viscum album. Next base: position 1,063,486,035 of record OY728133.1, read on the forward strand.
AGTAGGGTGTGTTGTACTTTGATTTTCTAGCTGAATGACTATTCCAGTGGGCTTTAGTTCACTGACCTACAAAGAAGAGAAAATATTGTGAGGAATCACATTAATAGATGAACAAAAATCACGTATAGCATTGGAAAATGAATATTCCCCAATGGTACATGGAATCTAAAAGGTTCCTAAATCATTGTATTTGGTAGGTAGTGATGGTTCTATCAATACTGAGACATTCCTCCCCAAGATTACCTTATCATCACCAAGAAGCTTTCCTCAATTTGTGCACATATCCTTAAATAACTTTTTGTACCATGGAATTTTATTCACAATATCAATAATAGGAATATTAACATTCACTTTTTTGATAGTTTCCAATATTTCCTTGTCATGTTCTGTTTCCTTTTGTTTCATATATTGGGCGGTCCTTTGGGGAAATGGAAGGATATTGGATGGGATAGGTCACTGAACAACATACACACTCTTTCCTTTAGAAGGGCTTCTTTCTGGATAAGGATTTTCTACTCTTAGACAATTTTCATCAGTTTAATTGGTGGTTTCCTCAAGAATGCATGAATATAATAGAGGGTTCATTTGGGTTTTATGTTTTTTCCCACTTTTATGGGTGATGGCACTAACATTTCTCTTAACCCTAGGGTTAAATACTACTTAAGAGGGTAGTTTACCTGACCCATGACTTTGGATTTCCCCTATAGAGTTAGCTAGTTGGCCTAATTGTGTTTTGAGGTCTTGTATGAATGATTTACTGGTTTTTTGGAGTTAGATATTGTTGAAATCCATTTTTTTTCATCATGTATTCAAGGATAGGATCATCTTTTGGAGGAGGTTGTTGGAAAGGTCTTTGGGGCGGTTGTGGATTTTTGGGTGGTGGTGGGGGATGACTACTCTACCCTTGTTGGTTCCATGGTTTATGATGCTGGTTTGAATACACCCTCACATTTAATATTGGTTTTCTTTTCACCCAGTGTTGGTTTTATAGTATGGTTCTTTCATAAAGGGTTGGTTATAGGGGAGTCCTAGGAAGACTGGCTCACAAATCTCAGAAGTTTCTCTCAATTGGGGGAATTGGTCAGAATAATGGGTTTTAAAAGAGAAGATTCAACAATGGATGTGAGGAGGATATTGAGATTTCCCTTGGGAAAGAGAAATTTGTCATAAAATGGTACTTAACTCTTCAAGATTTATGTCAACCTTCTTCTCAAATTCAGTACTTTTCACCTCATGGACACCTCTAATGGGTACACTAGACATTGTACCGAATTATTGAGTGTTCTGTTCCATGGTCTCAATCATGGTTCTTACAACGATTAGGTTTTTATCTACAAGTGCACCACTTGTAGCAGCATAAATCCTGTTACGATCAATTGGAATTAAACCTTCATAAAAATACTATATCAAAATTTGATCGCTTATTTGGTGGTGTGGAAAACTTGAACATAAAATTTTATAGTGTTCCAAATATTCATGTAATGTTTCCCCTTGTGATTGTATTATACCAAAAATTTCTTTCCTTATAGTTGCAGTTCAAGAGGCTGGGAAATATTTTTCAAGAAAAATACGCTTCATGTTCACCCATCCTCTTATTGGGTAATTAACATAATAATGTTGTCATTTTCAGTATCTTCTAATGAAAAGGGGAATGTTCAAAGCTTAAATTATTCCTTATCATCAATAGTAGGTTTCAATGTTGAAAAAACATTGTGAAATTATTTTAAATTCTTATGTGTATCCTCTCTAGGAAGTCAATGTAATCTTGGTAATAGATGAATTAAACTAGATTTTTGTTCACAATTGGGTGCCTCGCATTGTAATTGAATGTATGAAAGTTGGATATCAACATTAGGTGAGGTTAGTTATTTTAATGTTTTATTGTTTTCAGCAATTTTATACAAGTTTATTTCAGTTCTGATGTTGGTTCCAGAAGAAGAATATGAAGGATCAAGAAGAGTGATGTTTTCTTGTGTACGCTCCTTCAATAAATTTTATTTTTCATCTCAGGGTCGATGACGTAAGATCCTCTCCAGTTCAGGCTCAAAAGTGGTAAATCTTCCATATTAGAATGTGTAATTCAAAAAACCTACACAATAAATAAATCATAACACAAAAATATAGGTAATGTTATATGATAAACCAAATAAATATTCACAAAATTTTAAGAAATCATATAAAAAACAAACAATAATAACAAAAGACCACCTTGGAAACCACACCAAACTTTGACCACATTGTCATGACACATCCAATTGATAGTTATTCAAAGAAGATTTTTTAGTCTAGGGTAGAACCTAGGTCATCTCTCAAAGATCGTTGGTAGCTTATAGTGTGTATTTTTCATAAAGATTACTAAAAGAGGGGGTGGTTTTGAAAACAGTTTAAAAAATTGACATAATTAAATAGTTTAATAGTTGATAATGAAAGGTGGGGTTTTATAATTATGAGAGAAATGGGTTTATTTTTAGTTCACTACACACATTTAAAGCTCATTGTTTTTAGAGATTAATTAATGTTTGATTAAGTCATTGATTGAAATCAATTTGAATCCCGCTTACTTTCAAAGCTCTAATATCAATGAACATTGAGCCAAACATTGACATAACAATCATATATCCAAGGTCCATATCAAAAGAATGGTATAATAGCTTCCAAAACAAATAGTAATCTAAAATAAGTAGAGAATAAAAGTATTCTTGTGTGGTACAATCAGAACTACATAAGTCACACACTCAAAACATCACACTGATCCGTTAAAAGTAAAGAGAATTTTATTCGGTTAAATATATCCACGATAAAGCACTGTAAAATACATCTGAATGAAATGTTTTCAAATGAAAAATACATAAAACTAGTATTATTATAAGTTTTGTAACTCACTTTACTTGTGTGTAGCTTCCTCACAATTAACACCCACCGTTTAGCTCGACATCAGGAGGATGAGGAAGGTCAGGTGGAACTCCTTCTTCATTATTGATCCCCCAATGAGGATAGGGCCCTCCAAAACTTATAGGATGATGATAGGACTCTTATGGAACTCCAAATTGGCAGCACTTAACTCATTGTCCGAACTCCTCAAATGAGGTACCAATGATGCTCTTTTATAGAAAAAATGGGAAGTGGTTTTGGGCACACAAATTGTGTAAAACCACATGTCCCATTATTTTTGGCCTCCAGACTGTCTTCAATTGCTATTAAAAAACTAGAAACTTCCCCCCATGTCTTGGATATCTCCACTGAATTTTTTTATTCATTTCAACACTTACAGATCGAGATATTTACATAACACAACACACAACTTTGGACTCTTTGCAGATTTGATGGCCAGGACATATCACTTATGTTGGGCCCATTAATGAACGAATGGGACTTGGGAGTATTATTAAGAGTTGTAGAAAATTTATTTATAGACCATAATAAAAAATATCATTCCATTTTGATCCTCTTTATTTTCATACTATACTAAACTGTTGATAGGTATCCATGGAACCCATTCAGTTTTGGCCCATTTTCCTTATGGATCATCTTTTGGGCCTCCAAATCACCTCATTCTGAAATAGAATCGTTAAAAAAAGTAACATTTCTCTATTTAATAGTGATAAACACAAAATAAATGATTCAATCATGTAATGAAATTTTTTATTATTTCAATAATTTTAAATATAAAACAAGTTTAGCATAGTGGTGTAAGGGTGAAAATGAAATAGTGAATCACGGTGCGATCACACCCCCACAACTAAAAATTTATAATCCTCTGCAAAGTTACATTTTTAGATATTATTCATTTAGGTAATACCAAAATCATGAATAATTAGCATTTGATGATTTTTTTAATTTAATTAATTTAATTAATTCACAAACAACACAAAAGAGTTCATTCTAGTGAAAATGGAAAAGGATGTCTCATAAATCATATCACAGTGAATTCAAATGGATTCATGATACCAAATTTAAAAAAGAACTAAAAAGTAAACCATGCCTCTAACTCTCCTTTTGTGCGTGTAAAGACCATTCTATGCTATTATTTCCACTTTTAATCCAATAAATATACGCTATTTTAACATTTTTCAGCTTAAATGATTTCATCCATGTAACCTACCCTACATCCTTTGCAATCATATTTCAAGACCCACTCACTTATGAATTCTCAGAAGTCGAACAATAAGATGTCGACCTAGATATCCACATATGTTGGAAATCTCATCACTCCCCTCATTTATTATTTTTGTTTTATTTAAAAGTTTCATTTGGAAAAATCTCACACTTATCTCTCAAATGTTGTTTGATCTCCTTAGGACACTGATTATAATAGTTATAACAAGAAAGGTTGTGGAGGAGTGGGTTTTTAACTTCCCAAGACAGAACCCAATTTTTTTTGAGGATGTATAACTGTCAGATATTAGGTACACACACATAGGTCAATATGGTCGAGTAATGAAACCGATCAGATAAGGAATGAATGTATGGAAGTATCTTTTTAAGATGAAAAATATTAACGTAACATATAATTACATTCTGTTAAGTAATAAATATTTACACTTTGTAGTTTAGTAAAAAAATGTGTGGAGATACTAGTGACACAGTTTTCCCAAAAACTACTCACATAAGGGGTATCAATCATCTCAAAGGTTTCACAGAGATACAACTATTTATATCATTGATAGAAAACCATTTAACTAAAAATCACTCCCTGATGTTAAATTCATATAAACATTCATTCCATAATAGCGTCATGTTTTCATCTAATGTTAAATCGAAATGGAATAAAAAATTTCAACATGGATTTTCAGTAAGATCCATGATCTAGTGACCATTCAGAGGGGAGTAAAAATACCATAATGATGGTGAAAACGATAAAAAGGATGACAGAAGATGAAAATCCTAACGAGCTGAATAAGATGGAGAAATGTAAAAATACCATAAAGAAGGTGAAAAATAGATGAAAGAAAAAAGGTGATGAAAATCCTATTGAACTGAACAAGATAGAGAAAATTGAAAATACCATAAAGATGGAAAAAAGAGAAGAAAGAAAAAACAATGATGAATATTCCTAACTAACCCAGTAATGTACCCCCCCTACACCTAGAGTGCACAATTTCATCAATATAACAATATAAAAAGTGGGAAGGAAGGATAAATCCTGGTCGGTGTAATTGATATGTTGCTTCTTAAACATGGAGTTCCTCCACTGGGGACTCCAGAAGGGATTCTTGGAAGTGCTTCAGTCATTTCCCATTGATAGTGAAGGATTTCTTAGTTTCATCATTTTGAACCTGAAAAACACCAAATTGAGATACATTATTAACAGTGTATGGTCCAAACCAATGGGAACCAAGCTTACATGGATACAACTTTAGCCTTACATTGTAGAGGAGGATCTTCTGCCCAATGTGGAATTAATGATGAAGGATGAGATGGTCGTGGGCAGCCTTGGTTCTCTCCTTATAAATCCATGAGTTCTCATATACATCTCAACGCATTTCCCCTAGCTCATGAATATGTAACTTCCCCTGATAACCTACCCCAAAGGTTATAATTCCATTGTTTAATGGCCTAGTAGGCCCAGTTCTCAATCTCAAAATGAATGTGACAAATTTTTCCAAAAAAATCCTATAACGTGACATCCCTATGGGAGTTTTAAAGGCAGTACGGTAAGCCCATAATGAAAAATCATCAAGTCTAATAATCCAATCTTTTTTGTTGGCTTGTACTATTTTTCATGAATTGGGTTTACCTCTCTATTTGACACATCTACTTGACCATTGGTCTATGGGTGATATTCAATAGACACTCGATGAATGAACCTATACTGACGCAAAAGTGATTTCACTGTTCAATTGCATAAATGAGAACCCTAGTCAACAATGATAATCCTAGGTAAGCCAAACCTACAAAAAGTTTAGGTTATCAAAAATTCCACAACTTCCTTAGAATAATTAGTCCTTGAAGCTTGTGACTCTACCCATTTTGACACATAATCAACTTCGAGAAGAATGTACAACTTAATAAAGGAATTGGTAAATGGCCCCATAAATTCAATACCCTAAACATAAAAAATTTCATGAATGGACAATGGTTTTTGTGGAAATTCATTTATTTTAGAGACATAACCCAATCTTTGACATCGAGAACAAAATTTACAAAAATCCTGGGCACCCCAAAAAAGTGTTGTGCAAAAGAGACTAGAATCAAGGACATTGTGAGCAGTCTATTGGGGACTAATGTTCCCCCCACAAGAATGAGTGTGCAAGAATCTATGGATAGACTGTAACATGCTATCATGAATACAATGCCTAAGGAATTGATCACTACATGTGTGGCAGAGGTAAGGGTCATTCCAAATGTACTAACAAGAGTCATGTTTTAGATGACTGGAATACTTTTTCTGGAAATCAGTAGTAATTCATGATGCTACCAAATAATTTAAAATTTCAGCATACTAAGGAATAACATCTTGCACTTCGTACAATTTCTCATCAGGAAACTTATCATTTATAGAAATACAGGGGGATGTATCAATTTCAGAGGATGGGGGAATCCTATATATATGGTCAGCCACCACATTCTCTGATCTTTTTTATCTCTAATTTCTAGATTGAATTTGTGAAGGAGGAGCATCCAGCTATTGAGATGTGGTTTGGCTTCAGGTTTCTTAAAGAGATACCAGAGGGATGCATGGTCGAAGAATACATTGACTTTGGACCCTAAAGTATTTCACATAAATTTATCCAAGGAAAACTCTATAGAAGGTAATTATTTTTCAATTGTGGTGTAGTTTTCTTGGGTAGTGTCCAATGTACGTGAGGCATAGGCTATGACATATGGATCTTAGTTGACCCTTTGTGACAAAACTGCCCCAACTGCATTGTTAAAGGCATCACACATGAACTTAAATGGTAAATCCCACCGAGGTGATTGGATTACTGGGGGTGATGTGAGACTCCATTTTAACTAATTAAAAGACCCCTCACATTCATTATCAAAATAAATTCTTTTTATTTTTGGAGTAATCAGGAGAGGGGGAGAGAAATTTTACTAAAGTCTTGAATGAAATGACGGTAAAATCTAGCGTGACCTAGGAAAGACGACACATCATATAGCTTATTAGAGAATGTTAAGGAAGAAATGACATCCACTTTTGATTTATCTACTTGGATACCATACCCAAAACATACATGTCCCAAAACTATACCTTCTCAGACCATGAAATGGAATTTAAAATAATTTAATACAAGATTCCTTTTAATATAGCGATGTAGGACTGAAGAACGACTATACAAACATTCATAAAAATAGGATCCATACACAGTGAAATAATCCATGAAAACATCCATGAAATTCTCCAGGTAATCTGAAAAAATACTAACCATGCATCGCTGGAAAGTACCTGGAGAATTGCATAGACCAAATGGCATCCTTCTATATGAAAATATGCCAAAGGGGAAAGTGAAAGTCATATTTTTCTAGTCCTCAATGGCAATATGGATCTAAAAGTATCCATAATACCCATCAAGGAAACAGTATTGGGACTTACCCGTTATCCTCTCAAGCATTTGGTCAATTAATGGAAAAGGGAAATGGTCCTTCATAGTGTGTTGGTTTAGTCAGAAATAGTCTACACAGACACCCCAACTATTATGCACATGAGTTGGAACCAATTCATTGTTTTCATTTTGGATTACTGTAAGGCCAATTTTTTAAGAACTAATTGGGTGGGACTGACCCATTGGCTGTAAGAGATGGGTAAATGATTCTAGAAGCCAATAATTTTGTTACCTCCATTTTCAAAACTTCAAGGAGGTTTGGGTTCAGTCGACGTTGTTCATACCTCACTGGTTTAGCCTCATCATTTAATAAAATATGATGTGTGCAAATTGACTGGCTAATACCAAGAAGGTTAGAAAGTGTCCATCCCAAATCTTGTTCAAACACTCGCAAAAGTTCAATAAGTCACAATTCATGCTCAGGATAGAGTAAACTAGAAATGATGACAGGAAACATGTTTCCATTATCAAGATATGAAAATTTAAAATATTGAGGTAGTTGTTTCAGTTCCAATTCAGTTGGAGTTTGGATTGATGAAAGTGTGTGTGAAAGTGAGAGGTCACTAATCTCATATAACTACTCAATGGTATCATCCTCAGATGAGTAATGAGAATTTACAAGCTTAGCAGTATCATCAATGGACATGTTATTCTCAATGTTCAAGAAATTATAAATTAATAAACATTCAGGACACTTTTTTTAGAACACTACAACAATAAATGCATGATTAACTTCCAAGAATTTCAATCCTAGATGAAAACATAGAATGTGAATCAAGGGAATGATAAGAAGTGTTTTTAGGGTAATGGATTACATCAATTGAATTAACAGAGAGTGAGAGGGGAATGTTCTTCTAAGGGTGATTCACAGCATCAAGGATGTTGAAATGGACTATATCACCACCAAAATCCATAAATAATGTTTCATTATGGACATTAATTATGGTTTTAGTGGTTTTTATGAAAGGTATACCCAATATAATTGGGGCATGTCCATTCATCCTATCGCCTTCCTTTTTAAGCACATAAAAATCATCAGGAAAAATTAAATTTTGAACCCTCACAAGAACATACTCTAACACACTAGATGAGTGTGAGGTAATCTAATTTTCTAGATAAATGACTATTCCAGTTGGATTTAGTTAACTGACCTATAAATAAGAGTAAATAAAGTGAGTTATCACATTAATATATGCTTCTAAATCAAGCATAGAATTGGAAAATGAATACTCCCATATGGTGCATAGAATCAAGAAGGTTCCAGGATCATTTCATTTGTTAAGTAGTGAAAGTTCTATCAATGATGAGACAATCCTCCCTAATATTACCTTCTGGTAACCATGATGTCTCCTTCGATGTGTACACATCTCCTTTAAAAACATTTCATATCTTATAATTTTCTTCATTACATCAATCAAAGGAAAGATAACATGCACTTTTTTGAATGTTTTCAATATTTCCATATCAAGTTCAGTTTCTTTTTGTTTCCAAGGTAGGGTGGACCTTTGGTGAAATGGAAGAAGAATGGATGGGATATGCGACTCATCAACAGACACACTCATTCCTTTGGAAGGGATTCTCTCAGGATAAGGATTTTCTTCTCGTAGACCATTTTCTACAGTTGAGATGGTGGTTTCCTCAAGAGTGTATGAATCTAATTGACGGTTCATTTGGGTTTTATGTTGTTTCCCACTCCTAAGGATGACGACACAAACATTTTCCTTATCCATAAGGTTAACTACAGGTTGAGAGGGTAGTTTACCTAACCCATGAATTTGGATTTCCCCCCAGAATGTTAGATATTTGACATAATTGGATTTTTAGGTCTTGTATGGATGCTTGGGTGGTTTTTTAGAATTGTATATTTTTGGCAGCCATTTGTTTCATCATCAATTCATGTCCAGGCTAGAATTTTGGAGGGGGTTGTTAGAAAGGCCTTTGGGGTGGTTGAGGATTTTTGGGTGGTGGTGGTGGATGACTAAACTGCCCTTGTTGTTTCCATAGTTGATGATGTGGGTTTGAATACCACCATGCATATAAGCATGGTTTTCTTTCCACATATAGTTGGATGGATATTATGGTTCTTTCCTAAAGTGTTGGTTATAGGGGCATCATGAGATGATTTCTTCACAACTCATAGAAGTTTCTCTAAATTGGGGGGAATTGGTCAGAATAATAGGTGTTAGAAGAGCAGATTACACATTGGATGGAAGGAGGAGATTGATATTTCCCATAGGAGAGAGAAATTTGATGTAAAAGGGTACTTACCTCATCAAACATTGTCTCCACCTTCTTCTCAAATTTTGTGCATTGCACATCATGGACACATTGAATGGGTTTACTGTACTTCATACCGAATTGTGGATTGTTTTTCTCCACATTTTCAATCAGGTATTTTGCAATGATTAGGGTTTTATCTACTAGTGCACCACTTATAGCAACATCAATCATGTTACAATATTTTGGAATTAAACCTTCATAAAAACAATGTATCAAAAGTTTATCGCTTATTTAGTGGTGTGAAAAACACAAACATAACATTTTAAAGCGTTCCCAATATTCATGTAATGGTTCCCCTAGAAATTTCCTTATACCAAAAATTTCTTTTCTTATAGTTGCAGTTCGAGAGGCTGGGAAATATTTTTCAATAAAAAGATGTTTCATGTCTTCCCAACCTCTTATTGGGGAATTAACATAATAAAGCCTGCCTTTTTCAGTATCTTCTAAAGAAAAGGGGAATTATCTAAGATTTACTTGTTCCTTATACACATTAGTAGGATTTAATGTTAAAAAAGAAGTGTGAAATTATTTTTAATGACTTTTCAGATCCTCTCTAAGAATTATATGGAATCTTGGTAATAGATGAATTAAACTATATTTTAGTTCAAAATTGGGTGCCTCACCTTGTAATTGAATGTATGTGGGTTTGATATCGACATTAGGTGAGGTTAGTTTCTTAGTGTTATATTGGTTTCAGACATGTTATAAATGTTTATTTTAGTTTCTATGTTTGTTCCATAATATGAAGATGAAGGATCAAGAAGAGTGTTGTTGTCTTGCATGTCCTCCTTTAAAGGGTTCTCTTGTGCATCACAGGGTCACTGATGTAAGATCCTCTTCAGTTTGGGATTGAAATTTGGAAATTCTCTCATATTAGAAGGCATCACACAAAAACCCTACATAGAAAATTAATCAAAACACAAAAATAAAGGTGAAGTAATAAGATAAAACATATAAATATTAACAAAATTTAATTTTTTTAATCGAAAACAGCCACTAAAAACAAAAGCGCTCCTCAAAAACGGTGCCAAAATTTGACCATGTTGTCATGAAAACTCAAATTGATAGTTATTTAATGAAGATATTATCATATGGGGAAGACCCTATGTCATCTCCCAAGGAGCGTTGGTATCTTATAGTGTGTATTTTTAGAAAAGATTTCTTAAAGAGGGGGGGGGGGTGGTGGTGGTTTTGAAAACAGATTTAAAGATAAAATGACTTAATTAAAGAGTTAAATAGTTGAAAAAATGTGTTTTATAATTATAAGATAAAAGGGTTCATTTTTATTTCACTGCACATATTTAAAGCTGAATTTTTCCTGAGATTAATTAAGGTTTGATGTAAGTCTTGGATTGAAATCAATCAGAATCCCAATTACTTTCCCTGCTCTTATATCAAAGAATGTGGAGCCAAACATTCACATTACAATCGTATAACTAATTTAAAAATCACATGAATGGTATAATAGCATCAAATAAAATTTAAATCTCAAATAAGTGGGGAATAAAAGGATTCTTGTGCTGTCTAATCAGAACAACACAAGTCACACACTCAAAAATTCACATGATTGGTTAAAAGTAAAGATCATTTCATTTGGTTAAATCATACCAAGATAAATCAAAGTAATATAATTCAGAATGAAATGTTTTCCAACCCAAAATAAATCAAACCTGTATTAGTATAGGTGACATAACTCCCTTTAAATGTGTGTAGCTCCCTCACATTGAACACCCATCGTTTTTCTCATCATCGGGAGGAGGAGAATGCTCAGGTGGAACTTATTATTCATTCTAGATACCCATATGAGGATAAGGGACTCCAGAACTTATAGGATTTTGAGATGAATCCTATATAACTCTAAATTGGAAGCACATCACTCCTTGGCCGAACTCCCCAAATAAGATACCCATGGTTCTCTGTTATTGCAAAAATGGGAAGTGGTTTTGGGCACACAGATTTTGTAATACCACTTGTTCCACTATTTTTGGTCTCCATAAATTCTTCAATAGCTTTTGATAAAACTATAATATTCCCCCCCACGTCTTGGATATATTCACCTAACATTTGGATTCATTTGGACACCTACAACATGAGATATGAACATAATACAACACACAACATTTGACTACATGCAGATTCAGTGGCCGAGATATATCACTTCCTGTGGGCCCCTTAATATGCGAATGGAGATTGGGTGTCTTTAGAGTAGTTGTATAAAATTTAATTTTAGACCATATAAAAGTATATCAGCCTATTTGGATGCACAAAGTTTTCATAATATACCTAATAGTAGATATTTATTCATGGAACCTATATTGTTTTGGACCATTTTCCTTTTGGATCAAATCTGGGGCCTCCAAATCACATCCTCCTGCAATGGAATCATAAAAAAAACATTTCCTTGTTTAAAAGTTATAAAAACAAAATAAATTATTCAAAAAATTAATGAAATTTGTTATTATTTGTATAATTTTCAACATAAAACAAGTTTAGCATAGTGGTGTAAGGGTAAAAATGAAACACCGGATTGCAGTGCAATCAATATGCTTCATGATAAAATGAATATTTTAATTTCAATATATATAATCATGATAATGGTTCAATTAAAATATGATGATATGCATGACAAAGGAGTCAATATAGCTTAACACCACCTCCCCACCAAACATCATCCTTCCAAATCAGCATTTTAGTGGTCGATGGTTACCGTGTGTTCTATTGGTATAACTAATGTGATTCCAGAGGGCTATAGTTTTATTGGAAACAGAAAGTGAGAGGAGGATGAATACTATATGTATCAAATCAAATGGATTTTGTTTTCTTTTTATGGGGTTTTTTTAAAGAAATAATAAAAATGGGTTTTTTGTGTATACTGATCCTCCATCGTTGTGAGTCTTCATGGAATCATCCACAAACCAACCGAACATTAGTGACCCGTACATCATTTCTGGACCCAATTGCTTAGACTGGAAACTATTCTTTGGCCACTCCACCCTTTATCATCTGCAATTTTGTTAGGATTGGTCTCATCTCTTCTTCTTTTTTTCTCCTATGTTTTCATTTGTTAAAATAAATGGGTTATGTTTTTGGTCTCTATCCTGGGATTTTACGAATTGTTAATTATTAATTATTAACTATTTGTAATTGATAATTATATTATAATTTATTATTATTTATATAATTAGTGATTATTTATATAAATAATAATATAAATAATTATTAATAAGTAGTTATTTAATAATATAATATTAATTATAAATTATAAATTATTAATTATATTAGGGGGATGTCATGTGATTAGGGCATGGGTATTCAGTGACTATGAGGTGCCTTATATTCAATAACCTAGATGGCTTCAATGAATGCACATTTTATAAAATTGAAGGGAAAACATGTTTTTGTTAGTGATGTGTCCAAGGATGTTTCCTAAAAGGGTTCCTCGAACAAAAGAACTAATTAAGTATTTACATAGAATCTAGGAAGAGGATTGATACAAAAGATATCTGGAAGAGGATAAATGTAAAGGATGTATCTAATTTTCCCATGGATGATTCAATTTTTATGGATCCAAAGAACCAAAAAAACCTTTTCATTATATGATGAAGTATTCTCTTTGAATTTACATATTAAAAAGACAAAATTTTAAAAAAAGAAATTGTTTATGATTTCCATTGAGAGAAATGTATTTTATAATATAATATGTACCATTTTTTTGAATTGAGTAGAAATCAATGGACATTTCCAACACATGACATGATTTATAAGATATAATATTGAGAAAACTATTATTTTTATTATTTGATGGGGGTAATAACGAATATATTCCTCCTTAATAGTAAATGTTGATTAAAAAAGATAGATTCATTTTTATGAATTTTGAATGTAGTTAGGGTGAATGTTTTTTAATTTTTTAATATTATTGTTGTATAAATATAGTGGGATCGACATTACCTGGGATAAAAATGCAAGAAAATCATATTCTACTTCAGTAACTAACTAGAATAATAATTCATGGTTTTTTTCCACCCATTTTTTAGAACAATTGATTGAAGTTTTTATTTTTTAGAAAGATATATTAAAGAAATCATAACATTAGTGATTTAAAAAATTTATAGGACAAGATTTCGTTTATGAATTATAATTTACAGAAACTATTTCTGCTATATTATTTTTGATTTCATGATCCACTTGACTGTGTATTCAATAGGTCAATTCCTCACTAGGAGTCCCAGGAAATTTTGGAGGATGCAACCATTATAAAAATATTTTAATATATTGAAATTTTATGTTCATAATGAAGATCATCTAAGAGCTACAATTACCATGAGTTATTTCATGGATGAATGCACTAATTTATGTGATTCATGTCTTAATGATATTGAATTGAATTTAATAACCCTTCTTGGATTGGGGGATTCCCAATTAGAGAAGGGATGATGTTTGATATAGAAAATTTAGAGTGGTTTGAAGATCATTGATACGTCTTGTTAAACAATCCATAATTTATTCCAATAATACAATATATTATATGGGAGACATATTATCTTTTCTTTTTGTCTAATATAGGAGTCAACTTAGCCAAACACCATCCTTTACACCACACCTTGGACTTCTATCTCGGTATTTTTCTATTCAGTAGTTTCCATGTCTTCTCTTAGTATAACTAAAGTAATTCGAGCGGGATAAAATTTTATAGGTAGAAGAAAGTTAGGGGGAAGAAAACTATGTGTGATCAAGGAGAGATATATTTTTTTGATTCATAAAATAATAATGAAAATGAATTTGGTTTTTTTAAATATTCGATCGATAATAATTGAAAGGAATCGAGAAATTAATGATATTTTTTTAAAACAAAATTTTATTTCTTTTCAAATTAAATAGATTAGGTTTATTATTAAAATTTAGAAAATGGGATTATTGAGTGTTAAATGAATTAATGCGCTCATCACATTTTTCAGTAAAACAAATTAATATATTGGAAATAAATTCATTAAGACGTATCAATGTAATTTAAAAAGACTATCCATACATTTTTCATCTAGTATCTATTTTTTTGTTGTTTTTGGTCTGAGTAACTTTTTACAATTTCCATATTTCATGAGTAGTTTTACATGTGGAAACTTGATTAAATTATTATTGATCAAGTATTAAATTTAGAGCATTCGTTGATTTTACATTATTAATGAGGTATTTAATATCATCATGTGTCCACCTATCTTCATGTTATTTAGTTGTAATATATGAACTCAGAACCATTTTATAGATAGGATAACTTATGATTCTACGAGAAGTTAACATTTGATTATTATAAAAGGAATAATCTATTCCATAAAAAATAATCTTAAATTTTTTTTAGAAGCCACAATATATAATCATACCATGAAACTAGTTATGGATTAGTTTAATGTTTTCTATGATACTAAAATTTTCCACATGTGTATTAGAAGGTGAATTGCTATTGAAAAATTAATGTTAATGGAAAAGGTAAATTTAAATATAAATAATATTTTTATGATAAATAAAAAAAGAAATAAATTTGATAAAGATATATATTTATAAATTAGATAGTTATTCTAAAGTGAATTTATTTATATATTTAGTGAGTATACACAAAAGAAAATTAATATGTAATTGTTTTGAAATTATGTGAATTTAGATTAAATGATACAACAACTAAATTAAAAGAAAGATAAAAAATGGATTGATAAAATAATTTTAAAATAGCTTGGTGTGATTACCCATGACTCCTTCCATCAGTTTGAGAGGTTTTTACTATAACCCATTTATCTTAGTAGTGATTAAGAGACATATCCCTCACAATTATGACTGTGAGAACCATCTTAAGCTTCAATAGTAGACAAGAATCCTATGCCTCACTTTTTTGGTACTGAGAACCCATTAAATAAGGATATGGGAATAATAAAGTTTTCATGGTGAAAATTTTCAAAATTACATTCTATTATATTTAAAAATAATCTGTACAAATCAAGATGAGATATTGAGAGAAAATATAGAAATTTATCTTTTGATAGATTGATTGAGAATTGTATATGGTTTTAGATATCTGATTCAAGGAATTGAGAATGATTGAGATTCATCTAGAGGACATCATTGAATCAAATGAAGATTAATTGAAAAAATTATTCAAAGGTATCCAAGAGACCTTATTACTTCCATGGGATTTGGAGGTCCTTTGGGATGAACTTAGTATTTTATGCCTTGAGTGAAATATTTTAAGACCTCTAATAAATTCCCTTTGAATGTTCTAGATCAGAGCCACCATCTTTCTAGATGATCAAAATAGTTAGTCGATATGTTTTATCGGAACTTATTTTATCTACCAACATCCATCAGATAGTTGGTGGACTTCCCAGAGGTTTGAGTATTCTTTCGAACACCACCGACCTTGAAGATAAATATAAACAAGCTAGCTATTGCTAAATGTAGTCCTCCAAGCACTTCCATGGCCCTCTGAGATTCTTCTAAATCATTTTTTTGATCTTCTAAAAATTTCCATCAGTTCAAGTCTTGGAATAATAATTCTACATGAAATTAAATACCTCTTAAAAATATAAAACATGATGTAATCCTGATCTTATGAAATCATTATTGATTCTAGTAAACTCCTAACTTGGAGTTTAAATAATATAAATGATGAAAACTCAAAGAAATTGTTTGAAACAAAAATGAGTGTTTTTGATCATAAAAAACCATGATAGAGAGTAAAAAACATTTATTGATAAAATTATATTACATGGTCATGACAAATTTAGTCATGGATTTAATTATGGAGGAATTAATAAAGGATTATAATCATATCAAAGTAATTATTGAATATTAACCAACGTAAAAACTACACCTAGATTAATGAATATTCCTTGGAGTGTAAAACCCTTATAAGTGATGATTTTTTTGATTCTGTTATGTTCATTGATCCAAAAATCCTTCTTTAATACTCGATGAAGTTTCTACCAGTGGTGGTTCTCCATCCCCAATCAATTTTCATGGTTTTTGGATAACCCTTGACAATTTCTATAAGTGGGAGTTAAACAGGGTACTTATTTGATTAAACATTTATTTAATAATTTAATTAATTATCTAATAAATATTTTTTCTAATCCTCACTTTGCCAAAAATCTATAACACACCGAAAAAAAACAGAACTTATGTATCACATTGGCTAACAACCATTTTCTAGATTAAATGGTGGTCATGGTTTCTTTATTAAAGATTTGTTTTTTGAATAAAACCAGTATATAATAAATTATGTGTGTTCAAGAGTTAACTTATTTAATATTTTTAATTTATTGATATTAAGTAAGCACAACATGAAAAACTCCAATTAAAGTTCATTACTAGCTTTAAAAATATTATATAAAATATTCAAAATATCTAATCACAAAAACATGAGTCAT
Organism: Viscum album; assembly: GCA_963277665.1. Taxonomy (NCBI): domain Eukaryota; kingdom Viridiplantae; phylum Streptophyta; class Magnoliopsida; order Santalales; family Viscaceae; genus Viscum; species Viscum album. The sequence goes on from OY728133.1 coordinate 1,063,503,277, forward strand.
TATTAAATCACTTGGAAATTCCATAAGGGATTTCCATCTAGGTATTCCCACTTGTAAATTTTAATTGAAATTCAACTAGAATTGTTTTTGTCAACACTTGTGTAAATTCAAAAGGGAAATTTCCTATGGAAATTCATATCTTAAATTTTATGATAAATTACCATACATTAATATATTGTAGATAATATCCCACTTTGAATCAATTAAAAATTCAGTGTAATTTTCTTGAAAAATATTCATATTGAATCAATTGGAAATTCCCAATAAAAATTGGAAAAAAATTCGAATACATACCCCTACTAAAATGAATGAAAATGAAAATAAAAAATTCTTTTTTTAAATAAATTTCAAATTTCTAGTGTAATTTCATTCAAGAAATTGAAAGAAAAATTCCCATACTTTCTAGTACTAGAGATAGAATTCTACTTTTACGAAAATGAAATTTCATACTGGAATTGACTAAAAATTGGAAACCAAAATCCCAACTATAAATTAAATATTGAAATTCATATACTTGAAAATAATGGAAATCTATGGAAAACCTCATTGAAAATTATAGAAGCAGTTTTAAATATTAACTAAAAAGTTCCACATGAAATTTACTTATGGATTAAATTGGAAATTACATGTGGAAATTGAAATTTTAAATTTCCAATCATCATCCCCAGATTTATTTATCAAAAAATAAAAAATTCCATAAGAAAATTACAAATTTATATTACGTGGAAATTACATTACAAAATTCCCACCATAAAATAACAATATAAATTTATAGTGTTAGTTTAAAATATAACTTACCATTGAAAATTAATAAGGGAAATCTCCACTCTACATTTCCAGAAATTCCAATTGAATAAAAAAACCATTTCAATTTCTTGAAAAAAATATTTATATTTTAATTATTAGAAACTAAAATAAAAATAAATAATTTTTTTACATTTATAGTGTACAATTTTTGTATAAAAAATTGTAAAAATATAATATTTTTTTAGATTAATCAACATTACATAACATTTCATCTTTGAAACTATACTATGTTAGAAATGAGATTCTAATATTTATAAAAAAACATAGAAACATAGATTATATAATCCTTATATCACCTTCTATTGATTCTAGTGGAAAACATAGTCTAACCTACCCTAAAAAAATCTACTCCTTCCTCTGGGTTGGGTGTTTTCCTTGAATAAGTGATGTCATCCTCAAAGGTCTTTCATTTAAATATTGATTCCATTATCAAATCACTGATTCCTAGGGATTCAAGAGTGTTAATGGATAACCAAACCATTAATTTCCTCGGATAAAATTATGGACACATGATGAAATCATCCAAAACACTACTTCTAAGGGATTGAGGAGGGAGTTCTTTAAAGTTACATGGGTTTTGTCGAATTAGTGGTGATTTCATTGAGGGGTTTTTAGGGAGTTATCATTTATTTATTAATCCAAAAATGACTTGGGATTAATGACTTGAATTCCCACCCCCTCCTCTAATTGAACAATGATGGGTATAACTAGACATCTAGAATCAATATGATGACCAACCTAATGGTAGGTTTGAGAGGTGAACCTAAGAAAATATTTTTTATGATTATACTAGCTATTGAAATGGAACTGTGACATTTTAATCCCAACCCATGGGATTTGGTTGGACCAAAATGACATAGAAATTAGGTTCCATACCTTGGAAACTAAAGTCTATCGATAGAAGCCAAGGGTTTCAAAATAGTTATAGGGTATGGTTTTCCCTCATATACGAACAACCTAAAATAGAGAAATACTATAATATATATATATGTACATATAATGAATGAATAAAATAAGCTGAAACTCCATTTAATAAGATATCCATATATTAATATCATGTTCTAGCTGCCAACAAAAATATAAGACTATAAGAGTAAAATGACAAAAATGAAAGACACGGTTACAACATGGAACTCTCTAATTCTCCACACAAATTCTACTAGAAAACTCTTTGAACTATATAATCCACATCATCAAGATATCCTATCAGTATATAAAAGGGTCCTCCCCTTACAAATATAATAAATAACATTATCTACATACAAAAAAAGTGCTTATATGTTTGGTTAGTATGACTAATCAGTAATAAATCCCCCCAATACATTCCAAACATTCCACTTAAAAGGGAACTATTAAACTCACATTTTCTATAAAACAACGAAGAATCATATTAAAATAAATATGAAAAATAAAACCATGTAAATATTTATCAGAAAAATTTAATTTTTTCTTTTTTTACTTGTTAATTTCATTGTGCAATCCAATCCATAATTAAAACATTTATAATAAGTTCACACACATTCCAAATCACACACTCATGTCATAAACCCAATGAATTCTTCCACCATCTAGACCTATTTTAAAAATCCAAACTCATTGGATGAATCCCATTTTGACTGACCAATGTCATCACGTAGATGTGCCTATTCCCATGACTGTATATTCGATACCCATATCCTTGTATGAACCAATAAGGTCCAAATAAATACCTACTAAGAACACACACCAATCTATGTTAATACAAAATTACCCTTAAGTTTGGAACTATCGACTAAGTCCAAATAAAAAAGTAACCTCACAAATTCATAACAAAATTCACACCAACCTGTGTGTATAACATGTTTACCCATTATATAACTAGATTTATAACATAAAAAATGGTCACTTTTAAAACCAAAATCACCAAAAATTAATTTTTATCAACCAAATTAATGAATTAAATTTATCCAGAACAAAAAAAATGTATTTTCATTAAAAAATAATTCAATAAATTAGATAATGGAGGGTGATAGAGTGGACGCTTAACTATGATACATTTATCTATAATTTTACTAGAAGGAACCATTCTAATGGAGAATAGATTCCATAAATCACATATGTAACTCTTTGGTTTGATCATCTATGAAAGGAGAGGTGAATGAATTATTTTTCAGGGATTTAATCCATTCAAATTTAATTAACCCCCCCTAAAATCAAAAAAATAATTTCTATAATTGTTCATAACAACCCTTTAAAAAATCCATAGTTTATAAATCTAGTTTAATGTACAGATAATCCACATTTCATGTGGTGATTTCCACTACGGTCATGATACCATAAACAATGGTTCACCCCATGGAGACCCCAATTATAAAGGCCAGGACACAGAAGGATAACCTTTAGCATTTTGGACCACCATTCAATTCATTATAGCATGGTGAGTCCATCTAGGCTAGCTTCTAGCACACCAAATTAGATCTATCCTGAACTTTTACAAAGACACTATTACCACTCACAACACATGTTATCATTAATTTCTCTCACATGGTGTCTCTAAGAACACCATTCCATTGAAAACACCCATCCCTATAGAGTATTCACGAGATACTACACCCTATAAAAAATAATCAACAACCATGTCTAAATAAGAACCAATGTTAGAATGAAAAATTACATTATAGCCAACACAATGTCATGGTGAAGTTCAGAGAATCAAAACAATACCCATCCAACTATGGACCCATAAAAACCGTCTAAAACCCACCCAATACATCATATAACATATAAAAATCAAATTTAATATAGGAATTACAAAAACTAGGGTTGTTACATTATCCCCACCATTAGAATTTTCATCGTAAAAAAGTAAGAGGTTAGCGGTGTATAGAATAAATCTAAGGAAACTATTCCATCATAATTCTATATAATTTCCAATACTTCTAATATACTTAATAATAATGATATAATAAATATCCTGAATTAATGGATTAACCTCACACAATCTTATCATTCCTATTCCAAGATAAAAATTACTAAGTAAACCCAACGAAACATCCGAATCAAGTGAAACATGATTCCCAATAATCACACAACAATGTCTGACATTCACTTCTTCCATTAATACATGAGAATAAGAATAACAAGAATGTTTAAATTAGATCTGTTACTATAGGCATAAAGCATGTTAGAAGACAATCTCTAGAATCCCAAAGGGCCCAATGCACTGGGGAGTTAAGTACCTTAACTTACACAATTGATAATTCCCAATTCATGTAAATTACCATTATAAAATATGATTTACTCACCACCAATGATAACATAAAACAAAAATAACAAAAATATATAAATTTTTAGATTGATCCAAATATTCATAAAACCCTTTTAGGATGGATATATGAAGAATTATGGGTAACTAAGTGACTAAAATAATCCTTACAATGAAAAAAATCATTCCAAAAACTAACAAGGATTATAAAAATATACATAAGAATAACTTTTCAGATTAATGACCACTCCAAATACCACTTTTATAGAAGATAGTGTATTTATATCAGGGTTAACTCAGACCCAATAATTAATGAAGTGAACACTAATCCCAATAAAAAATACTAAGGTATCAATAAGAGATTGTAGAAACCCAACACTATGGAAGATCAATATATAATAGAAATTCTACACTAATAGAGAGTTAAAAATTCCATACCATGTATTAGAATAAAGTTCATAAACTCAAAGAGTTAACTACAACCTATAAAGAAATATGATTCTAAGGAATTATTAAACAAAATGGAATGAAAACATATGATAATATTTTTCTCAATTGAAAAAAATGTGTAGCTTACAGTTACAATATGCTATATGTTCATTGGTTTTACCTTTATCATAATTTTAAACTTTGTATTACCTAGATGAAAAACCAGTTGGGTGATGATAGATCTTATTGTCCAAATAAATAGAGTAACTAGAATTGGTTCCCACACAAAAGAGTGAATTATCATTATCTTCCCACCTACTGATGAATCCCCACCATTAAGGATTTACTTAATTTTACTATGGTATTTCACCAATGAACTTCCTTAGACCTGGTCACCCAAGATATTAATGAAAATCAGCTAGTAGAAAAATAAAATTCATCTTAGACTATCAAAAACATGTGTATTACAAGAAATTGAACCATGAAGACTAAATGATCCAACATTTTACTGACCCAAAACTGATAGAGTTATGAGTAAGGAATCCACCACTCTATAAATCATTAATAATCAAACCTTGTAAGAGTAATCATTGGTGAGATTTCACATAATAAAAAAAATAACATGGACCAAATAATATCCCACTTTGTATCCTTAAAGGGTCTAGAAGTGATACCATTCAAAAGTTAAACAAAATTAGCTTTTATATTAAATTAGCTTTTATATTTATAAATTCAGGTACACGATCAAATATCAACTGCAACATTGAGAAAAATAAAAGGAAGCTATCCAAAATGAAACATCTCATTACACACCAAACATAATTTTGAAATAAAACCTTTTTAGGTTTCCAAAAAGAGTGAACGCTTTTTCCCAATGTCCCCAATTTTACCTACATTTACTATTTAATTTATAATTAAGTTGGGATGGTTCAAATCTATTTCAGATTATCTAGGCTGATACCTATCCGAAAACCCTCTGAATAATAACTGACTCAATCGAAATACTCGATAGTGTCACATCAGGTGTTAGAATAAATATTTCACATTAATTATAAAAATACTTTTATCCATATAATTATAGAGGATACCAACATATAGTAACACTAAAACCCACTATACTATCCTATTTAAATTCTAAGTGAGTGTGATGAGAAATCTAAATCGAAATATATACTATTACTAATATACCCCTCCATACCAATCCTGAAAGACAACCAATCTAATTAAAATTGTTATATCTTCTACCACATATACTTTCTACCATATAAAAACACATGGGGAAACCAATACAACAAGAACATAAAAAATAACTCGTGCAGAAGCCCAACCAGCAAGCATGTACTACTAGAACAAAAAGAATAACAATGATAATAAAAATAACTATAAAAATAACCACAATCAATATAATAATTACACTATGGAAATTTCAAGATACAACTTTCCCCTTCACATTAAACCAATACCACTAATTCTTGAAATACACCATAAGGTTTATACCCTCTAGGTCACCACAATACAACATTCCCAGAAAACCAGCCTCATGTACTAGAGCATTGAAAACTATACTATTTTTCCATTAAATATGTTTATTTTTAAATCAATTTTTAAGAAAAAATATATATCCTTTAAAGAATTAAATTATCAAGGAAACCATTCATAAAATTCTATTTGTAGAATTATATTAACAAATAGAATGAAAGAAGAACCTACCTTTTTATTTTCTGACCATTTCACATAAACTCTATTGAATACATCACATAAGCTCCAACACATGAATCACATAAATTACAATATGAATCAATTCAACAATTTGTGTACCTCAGTTCATAACAACGAAATATTTACTAAATTCAATATGAAATCAATAATGTAACTTAAAAAATAGTCTAATTATATAATGATTCCAAAATTATAAAGGCTATTTATTTATTTTCATCATTAAAGAGAAAAACCATTTTCTTGATATTATTATCTATCCACTTTTCATTTCATTATCTTGAAAAATTAACCATTTTAATAAAAAAATTATATTACCAATCAATAAAGATCAATTAACACACAAATTAAACAACTGTGGTAAACATATGTTGAATTTTTTCATTCATCCATAACTCACAACTAATAGTTATAAGATTCCCAAAATTGATTCAACCTTATAATACACAATTCCATTTTAAAATTTGAAAATTTAATTATTATACTAACCATTATAATAAACATTCTTCACTAATTATTCATACATTATGGGATACAAAAAAATCAATTGTTTTTCATGTCTTCACATTAGAAAAAAAATATCCAAACCTCTTGCGTCTTTTGTCTATTAATATTAAATTTAAAAATAAATTTTCATTTATAAAGATTTTTTTAAGGTTGGAAATTAGATGATCCATTTATCATGTATAAAAATTCTCTCAGCTATAACATGTAACTAATTACGAGGAAACCAAGGTTACAAACATGTAATCCATATTTTAGATTCCTTTTCTGAAATAATTGACATTTTCTCAAAATCACAAGAATTCTACTTATCATTTAGTCAATAACGTACAAATAGAGTCATTAGTAATTTATGTTCCAGTTACTTTTCCTTTTAATGTTCCTATAAATAATAAATCACAAGGAATTCATAAACTCAAACCCATACTGTAGTGTATCAACAAACATTATAAAGAGCAACCATATTTTACCATGTCAGGAAAATAATTTCTCATAAAATTCATGTTTTATCCACCATTACATCCAACTATTTTATAATATGAAGTTATCATATGAAAATAAAAAAAATTCGTAACCAATGACATATCATAAAAATACCAATATTCTAGAGGGTTTTATGTTTATTAATGCATAGTACTAAACTATCATCAATAAAAACTATGAAGGTGATATAAAAATACACCTAAATGTTTTTTAAAACACTTTTTATACTCAAACCACCCAAGTAACATTATGTTCAACATATATAGGTTAATTATTCCTTTTTATGCTCTAAATTTTAAGCTTAGATAGATCATGCCTCTATTCCTACTATCCCAAATAACATACCATATGAAACTACTACTATTCGTAACATCCTGACCCCAACCCATTGACTTGGGAAGGATTGATATTCCATAAAATTTTGGTTACATCCCTCTGACACCAAAGGCATGAAATAAATGCCAAGGGAATCAAAAAAACATTGGGTTTATTTTCCCTCACATATTAACAAGGTGAAATAGATAATTTCAAGAATTTACATATATATTTATATATATGATTCATGAATTAAACAAATACAAAATCCATTGATTAAAATATCTATTCATGAATATAAGTGTGAAATAGACAACAACAATACATGACTACAATACTAAAATGAAAAAAATGAATGACAAAGATCCCACATAGAAATATACTATTTTACACATGACCACTGCACTAAGCTCCCATCATCATCCTAATATAAATAATTAAAACATATCAATATTAGATAAAAGTTTCCTCCCCTTACCTGTATGATAATGAATAATGACTCCATATGCACTAAAGTTCATAAACAATGGGTTAGTATATCAAATCTTTAGTGAATTCCTCAAATAATTATCACATATTCCACTTAAGAAAGAACTTGTTATCTCAAATTTCATAATAAATAGTGGAGAAATAAAGTACACAAAATATGAAAATGAGAACCATGTGAATAATCCTAAAAAACAATGTTTTTTATATTAACCCAATTTTTAACAGTGTTACCCACACCACAACCCACACATCCTTTACAACTGAACATACATTAAAACTAAAAACCATTATCATGAACCCAATTAATAACCCATATATTGTATAAATCAATAAATATACCAAAATTTTGAGAATAATCCCATTCTGATTGAACCATGTCATCACTTAGTAGTGCCTATTCATATTCCCCAAACATCATCACTAGAAACAAAGTCTGAACAAAAAAACTGCATAAAAATTCATATTATGAACACCCACCAACACATGTAAACCCAAGAGACCACATATTTTTATCACCAATATACTCGTCCAAACCAACAAGGGCCCATGTAACATCCCACCCATCTAAATAGGCTTGATTTGGGCTAGAATTGCTATTATGACTTAGGAGGCATACCCAAGATACTAAAGGATAGAAATAAATTCCAAGGTATTTAATTCAATTAGGGGACAATTTTCTATTTTAAAATATAAAAACGATAGCCAAGAAAACCTATAACACCCCAAGCTTCCATGATACACTTCTCTTTCAATAATGCAGTAGCCTACATTGTACGTAAGTTTGAGATTCTGACACACCGCAACCAATCAAAGTAGCAGTTATGAATAGTAATACCCACTTTTTGAAATTATATAAATTTTATATTTCAAAATGGACTTCATTATTGGATTCTGAATATCGAAATTAGCCTATGTTGAATTTTTGGTATTTTTCTGAGAACTTCCAATTTTCGATGAATAGTGAAAAATACTTAAAAACAATTTTTTTAATATAAATAATTTATAGTGATAAATTACACGATTAAGTGGTTTTAAAGTATAATTAGAATATAATTTTACCATTTTATCCAATGGTGGTCATTATAATTAATTTCACATTGAAATTGGACATAAACAATTGTCAATCTTTTGATTGATATTGTTTCATGAAAACACTCTATTTATTTTGACAACGAGAATTAATTATTAATTTAATTAATGAAGCTTATATGTTTTAAATTTTGTAAAATAGAAATCATATTTGAATTCGTAATATAAAATATAGCTTAGGGTAAATTTTTGGTATTTTTCTGAAAAACATCAATTTATGATGAATAGTGAAACCACTAAGTGGTAGTTAAAAAACTGATTTTTCTTTTAAATGAAACTTTACCACTTCTGTGATTTTATTTTCAAAAATATGACATAAATGGTTTTAATTATGAAGTAAAATGTGGTTCAATGGGATTAAAATAATTTTTTGGTGAATATTAAGTTTTACGTTTTATTAATCGCGATTAAAGGTAATTAATGTAATTTAAGGTAAATAAAATGTTATAATAATAGAAAATTACATTTACACTTGTCCTACCCTTATTGGATGAGTCTTGTTTGACCCAGAAAATCCATGGGTCAACTTGGGGACCCCATGGAGCCACTTGGGTAAGAAAATGACATTAATAACTTTTTATTTAAAGTTAAAATAAAAATGTCACAAACATGTATTTTTTTACTAAAACAAATTTTACATGGGGTTATACAAGTCATATTTTTTACTATAAATATAAATTGGAAAGATATAAATATTTCCTACATCATAGTATTTTGTCATAATTTTTATACATTAAATAAATAAATTTATTTATGACACCATGATGATGCAGCGATTACCTCATTAATGAACGATTTAAATAAATGAAAAGATAAGGTAAAATATAAGAAATATACTTGTAAAAAACCTATTGTATGAGTATATTTCTAACCCTTATCACCTTATACTTGAAATATATAATTGTGGGACCTTTTAAATCCAAAAAGCACTTCATAATAATGTAACATTTCATGACTTTACAAGGCTGCCCCTCCTCCCCTCTTATAAAAGGCCTCCACTTTTACCACCTTATTCACACCTTAAAAGCCTTTTGGCTCAGCCAAAATCTTCCAAAATACTCTATAAAATTCCCTCTCTTACTCCTATAAGCATGAATTTGGTAAAAAGTCTTCCCAAGGAAGCCTTTGGCTCAAAACAAAAAGAGTTACCCGATTTTAAGGTTATGTATTCTCTTATGTTCTTTTGTATTATTTTTCTTCTCCAACCCCTTAAAATATTTTTATTGATTTTTTTGTAACAAAAATAGTATATTAAATATACTAGGAATGTGTTTATGATATGGATTTGATTTACACTTACACACACCTTCATTTAATGGTTAAATAACATAATGATTCTGTGGGTGGCGAATTACTGCCTCACGAAATAATGATTGTTCAATATTGTTTTAACACCTCTCATGGTGGCCATTATGATGACACTATTTATATATATGATATATATTATGTTTATGTTTTATTTATTCCTCTGAATTTTTCATTTATGTCATACCATTATGACATCCATTATGGGTAAACACGATAATTTCATTTTAGGAAGTGCGGACTACCGCCCCCTCAAAGTGATTTGAATCATTAATGCCATATGTGGGACGTATAAAGGATGGAGTTAATGATATTATAGATGATATTATACTGGAATTATAATATACCTTTATATAATTATTATTTAATTCAATTAAATACAAAATAGAAATGAAAGTAGCATTCATGCGTACGTACGGCTTACCGTCTCCATGAACGGTGCATTTAATTTCTTACCTCTAAATGTTATGTAATATTATCAATGCATGTATCTAATGGATATATATGATATATATGATATCTACATCATGAATTTAATTCTGGAGATAATGGATATTCTACCACATAAACAACTTCTAATTATAAGAAGTTTTTTTTGACTCAAGTACCAAATATCGAAAAAACGACCGTTATTAACTTAAATGACTACATAATTTTCATAACATGGAAATAAGTGATATAAAAGGGATAATGAACTTCAAAAAGGTTCTCAAGCAAGTAGGAATTAACTCTAGTTTATTATTCAGGAGGTTAAAGAACAATCGAGTCAAGTTGGACACGAGGTAAGGGACATCGTCTCAATCTCCTTTCATTGAGGCATATTTTGTTTTATACACAACTTTATTTTATACGGTATATAAACCCCTTTGACTTTTAAGTTTGTTCAAAAGGAATCTTTTTATACGAAGTGTTTAACTAAATTACCAAACGGAATTTTCTTTGTCATATGTATGCGGCGACAACGAATTCTCCGCCGCCGTGACCATTATTTGATTTTCGGCTTCCTCTACAAGCCATAACTTTTTTTAATGAAAAATAAATACCCAGTTTTACTTTTATTTTATTTTGGTATTGAAAATGGTTTTATTATATCAATGTGTTGTATTGATATCTTGTGATTGAAATGAGGAAATGTTATGTGTCCTTTATGCATGTTTTATGTGATACGATTATGTTATGGTTTATGATATGTTTAAACCTTTTCATATAAGGAATTCATTGGACTTAGTATGAGATGGGTGGAGCCCTCTATAGATCCTCGATTCATCGGTAGGTCTCATGAGACAAACTAGTGTCTTGGCGCAAGGCCTTGAAAAAATATTATTTGTAGTATTGGCACGAGGCCTTGGCTACGTGGTAATGATAGTCTGGAATTATGCATTCCATCATTGTGAAAGTGGTTATTGATATTGCATGTGATTATTCGATTAGTAGAATATCCATGTGAATAAGTAAATAGAATTATTTAATTTTATTTTTTCCATATCATGTTGATGTTAAAGTTTAAAAGGATTTTGTTTTAGTTATACATTTCCTTAAATGTTTATATTTATTTATGAACGTTTCCGCTATATTGTTATCCTTACTTAGAATCTGAGCTCACCCCTTTCTATGATTTAATTTTTCCAGGATGTAAAGAAATGTTTTATGACTAACCTGCAGGGATAGTCTGAAGGGGATATGAGTGTGGACTATGGAGACCATGTTATTTTAGTTCTTAACTTTATGATGTAATGTAACATTTATGAATGTATCTAGTGTTTCCAAGGCTACTAAACTAATCGGTCTTTCGAGACTTGATATTTTGTGATCATGACAATGTTACATAATAATGCACCGACTCTGGGTAACTAGGGTCAGGGAATTATAGTTGGTATCAAAGGGAAGTTTAGTACTAACCTTGGAATCTAGATTTAGAAATACTCTGATTAGAGAACATATCCCTAAGATAGACTTTGAGGACTAGTAGAGAATAACTTCCTAGAATTTTGGTATTATAGATATTTTTTGAGTTTTTCTAGAAATACATCCCCGTATGGATATGATCTGGTAGTGGAGGCTCTGGCACATATTTATATAGGGGTAAAAATAGAAAACACTGCTTTGAGCTAGACTCGAACGGGAACTGGTGCACGACAACAGGCCTTGCTGCACTCTTGGTTACAACACTCCTAGAGGATATGCTTAGGATAATTCATGATTTCTTTACAAACCATTATGAAGGGTTTAGGAGTATATACTTCCTCAAAGAAAACATTTCTTTCTATGATTATGGATTATATCCATAAATAGATCAATTTATGTTAAGTGTTTTACAAGTATGGAATTATGTATTTTGATTCATAAACTGATCTAGTTTATGCCATTTTTTAGAAATGGCGCCGAGTGGAAGGAATGGAAACCGTATCAATGCACACACTCCATGTATGGATTTCCCTCCTGCTAAAGATAATTATAGTGGAGCTAGTGATACAACTGGTGCTGATAAGTTTATCACCATACCAGGACAACTCACTTAGGTTATGAATAATAACTTTACTCGTATGGAGAACCCTGATCCACAACGTAGAGGAAGAATGTTAGACCACTTCATGAGGAAAACCACACCAACATTCAATGAGAGTAAAAATCCCTTAGTAGTAGAGAAATGGATAAATTCCTTAGAGAAAATATTCCATGCCTTGGGGAGTAGTGAAAGGGAAAAGGTTATCATGGCAGTTTACCACCTCACTGGAGATGCTGATCAATGGTGGTCATTGATACAAAATACAAAGGAAGATGAAGAAGTATCAAATATGGAATGGAGGGAGTTCAAATATCTTTTCTTAGAAAAATAATTTCCTCTTGACCATCGATCAGATATAGAAAGGCAATTTCTGAATCTGAGACAAAAGGAGGATGAGATTGTCGAAAAGTATGAGGCTAGCTTTACAAGGTTAGCGAGGCATGCAACAGATTATATACATAACCCACGAAGTAAGATTGATCGTTTCTTTGATGGGTTAAAACCATTTCTCCATTGAGCTTTACTATCATAATATATCTCAACGTACGAAGATATAGTCTCATGTTCTATCAAGACAGAAAAGGAATTCTCTAAATATTATTACAATAAACTAAAGCAAGAGAAGAAGAGAACGGTGGAGCAAGAGACAGATTAATGGAAAAAGGGAAATAAGGATTTTCCATTATGCGATAATTGTGGGAAGAATCACCCCGGTACTTGCCTAAAAGGAATGGGAGTTTGTTATAAATGTGGAGAAAAGGCCACCAGGCTCGTGATTACAAGGGAAAGAAAGAGGCTGTCAATGTTGAATGATACAATTGTAGAGAAATGGGGTATTATGAAAATGAATGCCCTAAGTACCAAGGAAATATACCTTAGAAAATCCCAAGGGAGCAAGTCCAAGCTTATACTGTTACTACATATGAAGTTGAATAATTATTGTATTTGTGTTTTTGGACTCAGGAACTATATTATGGCTATAAGAATAATGTTATATATATAAGGATTGTACTTCAGTACTTGTGGTTTTCATTAAGGTTTTAATATGATGAAGTAATCATTTTTTTAGTATGTGACAATAATAGAAACTTTACATTGTTTGGGGAATCTGATGAGTTGATTTTGGAATTTAGAGACCTTTTAGAGAAAGTCTAGATAGAGGTATTTTGGATAACTATAAAGGCTGGAATTCATTAAGTTTAACTTTGGATAGTATTGTTTAAGGTTAAAACATTTCTGAAGATTATTTTTGGAATATTATAATACTATAGTTTTATGAAAAGCACAACCTGCAGGTCAGGGGATAACCCGTCGCATTGGACAAAGCTGCAGGAATCGAACACACATCCATAGTGCGGCAGGCCTTTATTACCTACCACTAGCCTACAGGAAGTCCCTGGTTATTATAAAATAGTTTTCCTAATCAAAATGGTATGTGTTAATATTTGGAACCTTATAAAATTATGATAAATATAATATTTTTGAGTTCTATTACCTTTTAGAGTGAAAGATGGGTTTGTGGTAAAATAATTTATTAAAGAATGAAAGTCTACATGACAAGTAAGTATATTTCCTTACGTTCTTAGTAAATCTCCTAAATATATTCCACAACTTTATGAAAGTTAACTTCAAACAAAAATGATGTCCGTTAACTTTTCCAATTGGTGAATCAATGACTGTTTAACCAATCACAAGTTTGTGATTTTCTTGTAGTTAACTTTCTCCTAATCATGTTTTCTACAACTCTCCATCATACCTTGATGGTTTGTTTCTCCTCCATATCCATGTTTTCATATAATCTTAGTATGAGATATCTCGGGTGACCTTTGTACTTCTGTTTCTTTCTTTTAAAGTTATATTTTTATTAAACCTATTTCTGATGAGGGTTTTCCACAAAGGTATTTTCTTTTTTCAAACTTTTTTTTCGAATAATATTTTCAAATTGAGAGGACGCAATGTTTTTAATTAGGGGAGAATGTAACACCCCAAGCTTCCATGATATGCTTCTATTTCAATAATGCAGTAGCTTGCATTGTACGCAAGTTCGAGATTCTAACACACTGCAACCAATCAAAGTAGCCGTTATGAATAGTAATACCCACCTTTTGAAATTATATAAATTTTATATTTCAAAGTGGACTTCATTATTGGATTTGGAATATTGAAATTAGCCTATGTTGAATTTTTGGTATTTTTCTGAGAACTTCCAATTTTCAATGAATAGTGAAAAATACTTAAAAACAACTTTTTTAATATAAATAATTTATAGTAATAAATTACAATATTGAGTGATTTTAAAGTATAAATAGAATATAATTTTACCATTTTATCCAATGGTGGTCATTAGAATTAATTTCACTTTGAAATTGGACATAAACAATTGTAAATCTTTTGATTGATATTGTTTCTTGAAAACATTCTATTTGTTTTGACAAAGAGAGTTAATTATTAAATTAATTAATACAGCTTATATGTTTTGAATTTTTTAAAATAGACATCATTTTTGAATTCAGAATATCAAATATATCTTAGGGTTAATTTTAGGTATTTTTCTGAAAAACTTCAATTTTTGATGAATAGTGAAACCACTAAGTGGTAGTTAAAAAACTGATTTTTCGTTTAAATGAAACTTTACCACTTCTGTGATTTTATTTTCAAAAATCAGACATACATGGTTGTCATTAGGATGTAAAATGTGGTTCAATGGGATTAAAATAATTTTTTGGTGAATAGTAACTTTTAAGTTTTATTAATCGCGATTAAAGCTAATTAATGTAATTTAAGGTAAATATAATGTTATAATAATATGAAATTACCTTTACACTTGTCCTACCCTTATTGTATGAGTCATGGAAGACCAAGACAATCCATGGGTCAACTTGGGGACCCCATGGATCCACTTGGGTAAGAAAATGACATTAATAACTTTTTATTTAAAGTTAAAATAAAAATGTCACAAACATGTATTGTTTTACTAAAACAATTTTTACATGGGGTTATAAAAGTCATATTTTTTACTATAAATTTTCATTGGAAAGATAAATATATTTCCTACATTAAAGTATTTTTTTATAATATTTAGACATTAAATATATAAACTTATTTATGACACCATGATGATGTAGCGATTACCTCATTAATGAATGATTTAAATAAAATGAAAAGATAATGTAAACTCTAAGACTTACACTTTCCAAAAACATATTTATTGAGTATATTTCGTACCCTTATCACCTTATACTCAAAATATATAATTTTGGGACCTTTGGAATATGAAAATAACTTCATAATAATGTAACATTTTATGACTTTCCAAGAGTGCCCCTCCTCTCCTCTTATAAAAGGCCCCCACTTCTACCACCTTATCCACACCTTCAAAGCCTTTTGGCTTGGCCATCCTCTACAAAAATAATATCTCAACTTCCTTATCTTACTACTAGAATCCTCACTTGGGAAATAAGTCTTTCCAAGGAAGCCTTTGATTTAAAACAAAAAGAGTTAACCGATTTTAAGGTAATGTATTCTCTTATGTTCTTTTGTATTATTTTGCTTCTCCAACCCCTTAAGATATTTTTATTGATTTATTTTGTAACAAAAACCGTATATTAAATATACTAGTAATGTTTTTATGAGAAAGATTTGATTTACACTTACACACACCTTCGTCTAATGGTTAAAGAACATACAGTTTCTGTGGGTGGTGAATTACTGCCTCACGAAACGATGATTGTTCAATCTTCTTTTAACACCTCTCATGGTGGCCATTATGATGACACTATTTATATATATGATATATATTATGTTTATTTTTTCTTTATGCTTATTTATTTTTCATTTATGTCATATCTTTATGATCTCCATTATGGGTAAACGTGATAATTTCATTTTAGGATATGCGGACTACCGCCCCCTCAAAGTGAGTAGAATCGTTAATGCCATATGTGGTACGTATAAAGGATAGAGTTAATGATATTATGTATGATATTATATTGGAATTATTATATACCTTTATATAATTATGATTTAATTTCATTAAATATGGAATAGAAATGAAAGTTGCATTCATGCGTACGTACGGCTTACCGTCTCCATGAACGGTGCATTTCATTTCATAACTCTAAATGTTATGTAATATTATAAATGCATGTATCTACAGGATATATATGATATATATGATATATAAATCATGAATATAATTCTGGAGATAATGGATATTCTACCACATAAACAACTTGTAATTATAAAAAGTTTATTGTTGACTCAAGTACCAAAGATTGACAAAATGACCGTTATTAACTTAAATGATAACATAATTTTCATAACATGGTAATAAGTGATATAAAAGGGATAATGAACTTGAAAAAGGTTCTTAAGCAAGTAGAAATTAACTCTAGTTTATTATTCAGGAGGATAAAGAACGATCGAGTCAAGTTGGACACGAGATAAGGGACTTCGTCTCAATCTCCTTTCATTGAGGCATACTTTGTTTTATACACAACATTATTTTATACGGTGTATAAACTCCTTTGACTTTTACGTTTATTCAAAAGGAATCTTTTTATATGAAGAATTTTACTAAACGATATAAAGGAATGTTTTTTTGTCACATGTAGGCGGCGACAACGACTTCTTCGCCGCTGTGACCATTATTTGAGTTTCGGCTTCCTCTACAAGCCATAACTTTTTTCAATGAACAATAAATACCAAGTTTTACTTTTATTTTATTTTGGTATTGAAAATGGTTTTATTATATCAATGTGTTGTATTGATATCTTTTGATTGAAATGTTTAAATGTTCTATTTCCTTTATGCATGTTTTATGTGATACGATTATGTTATGGTTTATGATAGGTTTAAACCTATTAATATAAGGAATGCATTGGACATAGTATGTGACAGGTGGAGCCCGCTATTGCTCCTTGATGCATCGGTTGGTCTCATGAGACAAACTAGTTTCCTCGCACGAGGCCTTGACAAAATTTTATTTGTATTCTTGGCACGAGGCCTTGGCTATGTGGTTATGGTAGTCTGGCATTATGCATTCCACCATTATGAAAGTGGTTATTGATATTGTATATGATTATTCGACTATTAGAATATCCATGTGAATAAGTAAATGGAATTATTTAATTTTATTTTTTCCATATTATGTTGAAGTTAATGTTTTAAAGGCTTTTGTTTTAGTTATACATTTCCTTAAATGTTTATGTTTATTTATGAAGGTTTCCGCTGTATTGTTATCCTTACTGAGAATCTGAGATCCCCCTTTCAATGTTTTAATTTTTCCAGGATGTGAAGAAATATTTTATGACTAACCTACAGGGATAGTCTGAAGGGGATATGTGTGTGGACTATGGAGACCATGTTATTTTAGTTTTTCACTTTATGATGTAATGTAACATTTATGAATGTATCTAGTGTTTCCAATTCCACTAAACAAATCGGTCTTTCGAGACTTGATCTTTTGTGATCACGAAAATGTTACGTAATAATGCACCAACTCTGGGTAACTGGGGTCGGGGCATTACAATACCATAACCAAAAACCACTATATAATGCATGATCATAATATAATACAACTCAATGTAAAATCAACTGATATCAAAACTAAACTATACTTGGGTAACAATGAATAAGACTACCAACATAAAAGTAAAATGCGGAAGACAGAAAAATAAATCTAAAAGACTCCAAATAAATAAAAATCACCCTTAAAAACATTATTCAAGATCCAAATTCACAATAAAGGACAAATTATCATTATGAATAACTAAATAAAGTGGTTACTTTTCCTTTTCCTGTGTCTTGAAAAATGATATCTTAAAAATTAACAGAGTTCCCATGCATGGGGTGAGTAATCAAACTCCATATATTATCCACAAATGGATTCATTACTCATGAAACATGGATTGAACATGTTATTACACTTATATAAAACAATATATTAAAAACACATTAAAATAGTTGACCAATTTACATGAAATCCCACTAGTTTTATACGAAACCATTTTAATGGTATTTTTTCAAAGAAAACAACCGAAACAATTCATTAAATCCATTTCACAATTTCCATTTTTGTAACCCATTATATTTCTCATATCCACACATCCAACCATGAATTAAACCATGGAACTCTATATACTCATGACTGGTGAGTCATACTATCACTTATCCAACACTTAGTGACCAATATTTACGAGAGTATTACACACCTTTATTTAACTAACTCTCTTTTATGGAGGTGAATCACACCCTTATACATCCCAAATTCACTTGAACACACACCAAAAACTTACTCCAAAAAATTACAAACTATTTTGTACAAATCATTTCAATAAAACAATCCTTTTTATTGAAAACCATTCCAAAAAAATGTTTTTTCATGAATCACACCAAAAACCACTTTAAAAAATCATTATAAATCATTCAACAATGAAAATATTACAATAATTACACAATTTCATAAATGGCCACTAAAGAATGTTTCAAACAAGATTTTCACAAAAATTGAACAATAAAAATCAATAAATTTAATAAATTTTAAACCAATATTTCATGTTCTAATAAGAGGATTCGAGAGTGAATCCACCTACCTCAAAAATTATGGAGGAAATGAAGAACAACAAAAATTCTCTTGTAAAATCGAAATGAATCTCCAAAACATAGAATAGATCTCATTCTATAATGTAAAAACATTCAAATAAAATCATTATCAAAATCAACTATCATAGATATATCCCCAACATACTATATCTATGAATCTAAGAGAGTTATGAAGAATAGTTCTATAGAAAACCACCATGAATGAAGACTTATGAAGAAATCCAACCTTCAATGCACTATGATTTTCCAATGGATCACTCCCAGATCAGAGAGGAGATTCTTCACAACATTTGGGAGGAGAGAGACCATATTCAGGGTCAAAATAAGCGAAAACTGATAGGTTTAAGGGTAAAAATATTTGAGAAAAAAAAATTAGGATAAAAAATTTTACAATGCAGGTTCTGATTGCATAGTTATGAAAACCATATGCCAAAAGTGCTCCAACCACTACCAAAAAACTCTATTTGCATAGTTCATCCACACTGTCTGAAAAACTGTGTGACAACCTTGTTTTTTCTATTGTTTCACTTTTAATGGTTAATCAAGAGTGGAAATATGGTTTAGAAAAACTATGCCCCTAACAATTCCTCTACCCATATCCCACTATCTACATTTTCACAGTTTCTTAATGGTGTTTCATACTTTTTAATAACCATTATCAAACCGTTCACCTCTAGAAAAGCCCCATGAACTTTCAAAAATTCCTCCAAACCCTCCAAAACATCACCCAAACACTTTACATAGTTAAAATATATAGCTAAATTGTTACTTAATTGAAATCATGGGTACTACATTCTCCCCACCACTAGTTTCCCATCCCCAAAATTAGAAAATCTCCACTTTCCTAAAATAGTTCCGGACACTGCTCAATCATTTATTTCTCCAATTTCAATGTTTTTTCTTGAATCTGACCATGTTTCCAAAAAAATAAAACTAGAATGATGTTTTTTTTTCATGAAATAATTTTTCATTCCTATACACAATCCACACTAGAACATGCACCAATGAATCACCCACCACTAAGACAACATGATCTCATTTCATCACATGGTTAAGATCAGGAGTATAATTTTTCAACTGAGATACATAAAACACATTAAGCACAACACTGAACCATGGTGGAAATTCCAAAACATATTTCACCTCCCAAACTGGTTCATTTATCTCAAACGGGCCAATGTATGGAGGATGAAACTTTTCCTAGTTTCAAAATGACAGTGACCAAGCCTTGGATATATTATCAAGAACAGATGATCACTAACCCCACAAAATAACAACCATTGAAGATGATCCTCATATGATTTAGGATAACTCTGAGATGCCTCAATCCTCTTCTTGATTAGCTGAATCTTCTCTACTGTCTCTTGGAAATGTCCTTGCCTAAATAGTAAAAACTCATATGTTTCTTCCCAACAAAGTAAAGAATGAAAAGGATTCTCATAAAATGCTTCAACCGAATCCATATGTATCGAGGTATGATAATTATTTTTATATGAAAACTCCAATTTTGGAAGGTGATCCTCCCATGAGCCACCAAAATCCATTACATAAGATCTAATAATGACTTCCAATATTTTTATCAACCTTTTAGATTTTCCATTTATATGAGGATGATATGTTGTACTTACCGTCAACAGATTCTAATGGTATTTCTATATAGATTTATATAAAAAAGATATAAACCACGTATCTTGATCTGATACTATCAAAAATGGTATGCCATACCTATTTACCATTTTTCAAAAATATATTTTAGACAAGCACTCCACCCTATTAGATTCTTTATTAGGGTTGAAATGGGATAAATTTGTGAGTCAATTCACTATCAACCAAATGAAATCGCGTTTCTGAACCAATCTTGAGAGAACTATAATAAAATACATGAATATATGCTCATATTTACAAATAGGAGTTGTTAAGGACTACAACATACCTTCTTGTCACTGATCCTCTACTATAACCTGCTGACAAGTTAGGCATCTCAAAACAGACTTTGCCACCTTCATATTCATGCCCACTAACCAAAAATATTATTTCAATTCCTTATACATATTTTCTATACTAGAAGGAAAAAACTATATCAAAAGGTGGTTATCATTAATAATTTTATACTAAAAATCCATATGTCTGATCATCCGATCCTAAAACCACAAAACTAAACTCCCATCTAGCTTATATCTCCCAATGGTCTCCCCATGATTGAGTTTTGACCTCATCACAAAAAATTAAAAATTGGATGTTTGTGCCTCTTTAACATTATCCCCCCCAACTCTAGACCAAAATAAAATAGAAATAAAATAAGCACACTACCTTGTTCTTTGAAATCCAAGTGTTTGTGGGCTATCATAGACATCAACTTATGTTGATATGAAACCACATTTTCCAACTAATCATATGAATTTCATCTTAATGCATATGACACCAAATTTATTTTACCCAGAGTCTACATCAATTTAAAGTAAAACATTTTGAGATAATCCATCCATCATATTTTTCTGATATTCAAATCCATTTGTGAGAAAATAAGTTTAAAGCTGTTATAATTCATAAACACCGCAAATTTCTCACGGGATAAGAAATGATGCAAAGTTTTGAAAAAATAGACTATGGAAGATAACTCCAAATCACATGTTATTAATTCCCTCCCATTAAACAATTACTATAATGAGACAAAACAACAAGTTGATCTTATTTCATGAGTAAATACCCCAACCCAAATCTCAAAGCATCACAATACACAACATACCCATATCCCGATTTTGGAAAAATCAAGATTGGTTATAATATACAAAAGACTTTATTTTTTGGAAAATATGTCTATAATTAATAATTCCATTTAAATAATACATTTTTCATTTTCAAAGATATAATAGGTGAAAATAAACATGAAAATTAATGAAAAAAACATCAGTAATAACCATATAGACAAACAAAACAATGTATCTGAAAGACATTATTTGAAGGTTTTTAAGAGATAAAAACCTCTATATTTTCTGGCCCCATAGAGACACCTATTTCAGATATTACATGGCCAAGGAACCATACCTATTTCATCCAAAATTCACAAATTGATAATTTGGCGTACAAATTTTGATCACACAATATTTCTAACTCTATCACTAAGTGTTCTCATGTCTGCCCCTATCCTTGAATACACCAATATCTCATCCACACACACAACCACAAAAGAATCTAGATATATGTGAAATATCATATTGATCAATTTTATAAATACATTTGGTGAATTAATAAGTCCTAAATGCATAACCAAATATTCATGATGGCCCTATATATACCTAAAATATTTCTTTGTAATACCCCCTTCTAAACATGCAATTCGTGATTTCTTGATCAGAAGTCAATTTTAGAGAAAAACTGGGATTCACCCAATTGATCAAAAAAATAATCATGGTGTGGAATTGGATACCTATTCTTTATCACAAATTATGTTTATATTACAATAATCCACACAAAACAGAAGAGTTTCATCCTACATTTTGATAAGCAAGAGTGATGCTTCCAACAATGATGTGAAATAGAAAATGAAACATTTTCTATAATGCTCATCCAAATATACTTTAAATTACATTAATTCTATTGGATTTATTCTATAAAAATTAATAGAGACAATACTAGTCATTGTGAGGAGACTAGTCGTAAACTTAACATCTTTTTTGTTGAAAATCCTGAGAAATATTAGGGTAAAACATATTGCAATTTATCCACAAACTCTGGAAAACAACTATCACTGAATTAATCATCTGATTCCAAAGTCAATGATTCCAACTAGAAAGATATTGATCCAAATTTTGTTTCCAAAAGGCCATTTCACATGAAATTATATTTCTATCTCATCTAAAGAGATAATCGATGCCATCCTTAGTCTCAAAACCATCCATTTTGGTAAAATAGTTGATGTGATCCTAGAAAATTGTAAACCAAAACATATCTAGGATTATATCATAGACATAAGTATCATGCATAGATATATTTCATATCATGTCAGATCTATCCAAAGGTATAGATTATACTTAACACATAAAATCTTGACATTATCAGTTGACTAAGAAGAGTTTGATGTTTCAAAATAGAAGGAATCATTTCAAATGAAATCCCACCAAATCAACATTAAAAAAAGAAATAAATTAATAGGATTCACCCATATCAAAAAAATATTGCATAAGGGTAGAATTAAAAAAGGTTATACCTATCACCATCGATGACCCAGATTGATCATCTATAATAACATTCACTACTCCCTATAACTACTTACTCTCTTCAATTTTTTATTTGTTTTCCTATTGTGATTTTGATTTATTAGTAGTTATGGTATTCTTAAAATCACCATGTCTATCTCAATTCTACTAAAGAGAGGTATTATGTTACCCTTTTTTCTATTAAAGCACATGACATCTGTGAAACATGAGATGTGTCTTGAATAACTGACCTTGGATCACTATGAAAATAATGCTGAAGATGCCTCATAAGGATGTAATTGTCGAATTATAGAGGTGGTGTAGTACAATATTGCTTCATGTGGTCCAAATAACCACAGTGTTAACATTTTGGAATTCTATTAGGTTTTGGAGTGAAATTCAATAATCCAAACATATGATTCCCTTATAAATAGGTTTCCCTCTTCATCTAGTTCCCAACATTAGAGTTCCCACCATTCACCTTGGGTATCAATATGCTTCCTCCACTCGTAGATCCTCAGATATTCCTTTCCACCACAGTCTCTATATTAAACAACTCTATATAATCCATTATAGATATCATGAAAATCTTTAAAAAAACCTCCTACCTTAGTCATGATTAAAAAAATGTATGCCTTCAGGTACGCAATTGCAACATCTTAGGGTGAAAAGTTGAATAAATTAAATAATTTATCCACGTACTATATCATAGAGATGTTATATTACTTCAATCTGAAATGCCCTTTATTCTAGAAATCCAAAACATGTAAGGATATAATTTTTAGTCCGAAAATTGCTCAAAATCCTCCCCAAAATTCCTAGGCTCAACTTTTTTCAAACTATTAAATTCCACCACTAGAATGTGAGATCCTCCAAAATATATGTTTCAAACTTGATTTTCATATTTTATGGTGTGCCTAGGAATTCAAAGATTCAATTCATCATATTCAGTTACACTTATGCCTTCTTCTGTTCCAAATCACATCGAAATATGGGTGGATTCTACTTCTCTAACAGACTGGAATAATACACTTTCCATGGTTCATCCCTTTGATTAAATCTTTTCATACCTTGAAAACAATGTCTTAGACTGTGAACCAACTATTGGTTCACCTATGTCTTAGGTGCAACCAAATTCCAAGTAGCCTATTCCAGTTGGTTTCTAGGAAACCTAACATGTGCTATTTTGTATACCCAAAACAAAATTCCATAAGTGCCACTCATTAGAAACAGATGTCTTAAAAATATCAAATTTACTATATAAAAAAAACATAACAAGTCCTTCCCAAAATTCTAGAAATTCTTTTTGAAACCCATTTTTAAAAATTCCAACATGTTTTTAACAATATAAAATTTTAAAAATACCACTATCATGTTGTTTCCAAAATATCACATTTGAAAAAAAAATTCAATACATTTCAGAAATGAACATTTTTTCACCACATAATTTATCATTACTCAGAGTGAAATATACCCTTCTAGTGGGAAGTCATTTCTATCAATGAATTTTGGGTTATTATCATTTTCTAAACCCATGATTATGAGATTAAAAATCCTATTAGTGTCTCCAAAACACTTTTGTTCCCAAATCCCAAGTAAATTTATGTAAAAAATAAATAAGTTTTATACGTATTTTTATGCTCTACATTTCATGTATTGACCATCCTTTTCCAATCTACCATCCTAACTCTAAGACTAAACCAAAATTAATTTTCAACCCCAAGATCAACACAACCGATACCCGAGGATCAAACAAACTAATACCACTTTTAAAATCCTTCCCATTCTCATTGTCATGAGTTGAGGTGGAATTTCTACTAGGCCTTAGGATACATCCCCAATATTTGAAATTCATGCAATAAATTTGAAGGGTTTCAATAAAATTAGGGGATGATTTTTCTTTTGAAAATAAAACAACCATAAAAAACCTTACCATAACAAAAAAATACTATATGATGCCTAATCAGAATGTAAAACAACACAAGGTAATACCAACTGATATCCAAACCAAACCATAAAAAAAGTATTAAAGAGTAAGACTACCAACATCAAAGTACAAAGAGGATAAAAAAACTACAAAAGTCAAAGACTCCAAAGAAAGAAAACCCAAAACTCCCAATATGCTCCAAGATCCAAATTCACAATACAATACAATGTATCATGATGCATTACTAAATAAATGGGATACTTTTACATAACTCATGTCTCAAATATTGATATCTACAAAATCACCAAAGTTACCATGAAGGGGGGGGGGGTGAGAAATGAATCTCAATAGGTTTTCTCCAAATGAATTCCCTACAAATTTCACTAGGATAGAACATGATAATATGTTAATATAAATTTTTTTATATAAAACACTTTAAAATATTTTAATAGTTTATATCAAATACAAGTCGTTTAATACTAAAACAATTTTCCAGCAAAAATAGGTTTTCAAGGTAAATAACCAAACCATTGAAACTATTTCACAATTTCCATTTTGGCATAACCAATTACATTTAACATATACACACATAAAACCATGAATGAAATCATTGGAATCTATATACTCACAATTTGTGGGCCATACATTCAATAATAAATCAGTTAGTGAACCATTTTGATGGGGGTAATACATTACTTTATCTGTCCAAGTCTTTTTTACGGAGGTACCTCATACCCTTATCCATCCCAAATGCACATGAACATACACCAAACATTTCTTACAAATCCACATCAAACCATTTTCTCTAAACAATTTCAAAAAAAATATTTATTAAAAAAGTTCCAATAATATTTTTCCCATGATCCAAACTAACAAAAATTTTAAAATCATCATTTTAAAATCATTCAACAAGGAAAGTTTCACAACAATTCGAAAAATTCACAAACCACAAATAAGGAAGGATTATAACAATATTTTTACAAAAATTTCATATTAAAAATATTTAAATTTAATGAATTTGAAACCTAGAAATCATGTTTTAATAAGATGAGTTGAGAGTGAATCCACCTACCTTTCAAATAATGGAGGAAAAAAGAATGAACTGAATTCTACTTCAAAACTGGGTTGAATATCCAAAAATATTATTAGATATCCTTTCATAGCTTTAACATAACCAAATATCATCATGATTAGAATCAACTATCATAGATCTATCCCAAACGGACTAGATCTATGAATTTTGGAGAGGGAAGAAGAATAGATCAAAGGAAAACTACCATGAATGAAGTCCGTCCATGAAATATGACCTTTATCACACCATTATTTTATTAAAAATCTCTCTTGATTGATTGGGAGTGGCTCTACAACCTTTGGGAGGAGAGAAAGCTGATTTTCCATTAAAATATATAAAAAAAGAGGTTAGGAGGTAAAAATATGTTTGATACACTTTATTAGGATCTAGAATTTACTCATGTATAGTTGACTCACATGGTTAGGCATACCATGTGCCAACCACTACCTCCAAATATTATTCTCTTTGATGGTCCCGATGGTTAGACAAACCATGACCCAACCATGTTTTCCCCCTATATTCCACTTTTCATGGTTACTCTAGAGTGGATTCATAGTTTGGGAAAATGGTGATTCTACCTGAAGCCCACTATCTTCCTTTGAAAAATTTCTTAAAGGAATTTATTGGTTTCTACTAATCATGCTCATATATAGAATCTCTAGAAAATCCCAAAAAACAATCCGTAATCCCATAAAACTCTCCCAAGATTCACCTAAACACATTATATGGTTAAAATAAATAAATAAATGGTTTCATACTTAAAACTGGGAGTGCTATATGCCAAAAAAAAGAATAATAGGGGGCACACTAATCTATGTTTGTGAGATTTTTACCACTTCCAAAACAAATTTTATCACATGTAAAAATGGTCTTTTAAAATCAAAATAAATAGATAGGGATTTTAGTCAATGAATCTTATGTAAACCATTTACATGGAATCACAAAATGTATTTTCATTAAAAAACAACAATTCAAACTCTTAGACAACTTATTGTGATAATGAATCCACCTACCATTTATAAGTTCACTTTGAAAAGTCTATGAAATAACTATTTATATTGATAAGAGTCATGTAATATCACCTCAAAAACTATATGGTTTAATTATTCAAGAATAAAGTGGTGAATTGTGGTATTTTTGGGGAAGTAACAAGGTCAAATGGAATTAATACTCCCTCCCCAAAATCCCATACAAGGAACATAATTTTGTATAACACTCTTCTAGAAAAACATGTAGTTTCTATTGGTTTATCAAAGTTACATAAAATAAACAAAAATTAATGGTGATTCCCACCACGACTATGGTGACTTTGACCATACCTATCCCCATAGAGATCCACCATGGTGAAATATATGGCCCAGATGGATAACCTTCACTATTTTCAGACTACCACACGTTACACTATAATGTGGTGATTCCTTCCAAACTATTATCTAAGACACCCTAGAAACATGATAATCACATGATATAGAGCCATTGTACCTACTTATATAGCCTACTAACTCTCTCCATTTCTCACAAGGATACTCATAGTGAACTAATATATAGAATATTTCCAACCATATTGTGTTTCACAAAGTGTTTCACCTTATAGTACAACTCCCAACAACTATGATCAAAACATCCCCTTGACTGAGGACACGATTTACAGCATTGGTCTGCTAGACCATAGTGAAGACCAAAGAACCAAAACCAACCCTATAATACCATAAACCCTTCAAAAAACATTTTAACCCACCCAAGGAACCACATATCATAGAAATTCCTAATCAAATAGAGGAATACCAAAAATTGATGGTGTCACTGGAACCCCACTAACTCATGTTCATAATTTTACTTATTTTATAAGGTATCCCAAATAAAAATATATTTATATAAATTATTGTTTTATTTTTTTTAAATTATAAATAATTTCATATACACCCTATGAAAATTTTCATAAATTTAAAAATAAAAAATAAAAAATAAAATGATAAAGATTATGTTTTTTTGGGTTCACATTCAATTATTTATTTTCAAAATTAAACAAATTCATGTTTAAGTGTGAATAGAAATTTATTAAAATAATTTAGATTTGGGTAATTTATGTTTTTACCATATATGTTACCATTAATACATGCACAAACATGTTCATTCACACACACAAATACACACATATTTAAAAAAATAAAATAAAAATTGTTTTTTAAAACCAAACAATAAATATATTAATAATACATATCACTGAATACAATATAACAAATAGAAAGTGGAAAACATTCAACCCAAATATGAATATTTTAGGAGATATAAAGTTTTCCAAGAAAGTTAATTCCCACAAATATGAATAAAATAAAATTGACACTGAATGAAAATTACAGAAACCTCAAAAGGTTCATCCAAATGTAGATGAAATGAGGTAAGGATGGACTGTAATAAAATTATAGAACTAATTAGATGTTGTAAACTTAATCCAATTATAACCATCTACCACCCCTAACTATTTCAAATATGAAAATTTGAAAAAATAACAAAATTCTCAAAAATCTACAAATCTATATTTCTCAAATACACTTATACTATAAAGAAATAACCATCTCATACTAGTATTTTAAAAAATTCCCATGCTCATATTGCCACCACCAAGAACTACTATTCTGGTAGTGTTGTCAGTAATATTTTAAAGAAAATTATTATCCTTATCCACACCTTCTTCTAAAATATTCCCTAATGGAGAAAAATATATATCCTATGAATATCATAATTTAAAAAAATTATACACCTCATAATTCCAAAAAAACATAAAACCCCATCTTATTTTTAGAGATAAATTTTATATAATATATCTAAACCCACAAAAACCAACAAACAATCCTAAAATAACACATCTAATTTTTGTTATTTCATCTATGTTTTAGATGGGGTTTGGGTGTACATCTGATAAAATTTTATAGTAGAACTACCCCATGAAATAATCAATCTCTCTTTAACAAGTTAAACATAAAAATATAAAGAACATACAAAATTTGTACATTTAGTTCTATGTATTCTCTATTTTACTCTTTTACATAGGTTTGATGTATATCTACAAATAATAAACCAAACGTATATTTCCACCATAGGCGATACACTGACGGTAAGGATCCTTGTTTGTAACAACACTAGTTTAAACAACCAAATGGATTCTATTTCCTTATTACGAAGATTAATAATGATTGAATGTTGAAGAGAGTTTTAAATTGTATTTCATGCATCTACGGTAAAATCAATAGGAGTTACCACTTATCATTTATAGAATATCATTATTAAATGATAATGTTTTAAGCATTTAGAGTAAACACCCAATTAATGAAAGACATGCCAAATTACTTCCCATTGATATATTTAATTCACTGAATACATCAATAAATATACATAAGTGTTTGAACTCTTGAAATGATTATACATGTTTACCTATTTAATGAATCAATAACATTGATGCATCACCAAAGAAAACTGAATGAAGGTGAAATAGTGAGTAATGAAATCCATATCATATATATCATGCCTGATTATACACTACAATGAACATCCAATCATTGAAAATAATACATGAAATTATTTTTCAATATCAAAAACTAAAATTTGGGAATATATGAAAATATTATATCCATATTTTAGTGAATCTTCAACAATATATCACGTATACTAAAATCTTATTTATAATTTATCTAAATATTCAAAACTCGTTATGAATCCATAAAAATAAATTTTGGATATTCTTTTTCAATGTAAAAATAATTTAGAATAAACACTTTTTCCAAAAAATAATCCTTACTGAAAGGCCAAATTGTGTGAACTTTCAGGCCTATTAATTTTAAAAATAAATATGATATCCTAATTTGATAAATGTAATAAAAGTGTGACCTATAATAAATATTTAGTTTTAGTCATGCTAAAAAGGGTCTTGGGTTTGATATTAATAAAAAATAAACATATCTTCCTATGATCATGTAAACCTTAAGATATATCATTTACATCATATGTAAACATATATAATTTTTTATCTATGACACAAAGTAAATTTTATACATAGAACATGTAAATATAGTATAGGTCACATCATTTATAAATTAACCTATAAAATAGTCTATTTTTTTTCTATTATAGGTCATATCATTTATCCTTGACCCTTTAAAA
This sequence comes from Viscum album, assembly GCA_963277665.1. Classification (NCBI taxonomy): domain Eukaryota; kingdom Viridiplantae; phylum Streptophyta; class Magnoliopsida; order Santalales; family Viscaceae; genus Viscum; species Viscum album. Next base: position 1,063,534,120 of record OY728133.1, read on the forward strand.
TAGATTTAATATATAGATGAAGACATCAAAGGTCATTCATAAAGGTTATAGGGTGAAAAAAGTGTTTGTTCCGATGAACATAAATGGTTTTCCCTAGTTTCTTGGATAAATCCTCAGAACATTTTTAATTAAACACTAAAAGATTCAAATAGGTAATTCTTTTTTCATAAAATTTATAATTAATTTATTTAAATTCAAATTAACTTCTGTTGGATTTTTTCCCTCATTGTCGAATAGATAAAATAATAATTTTTTAGTCATTGATTAAAAATATTCATGTATAAATTATATCTATTAGTATTCACATTTGATCTACGAACCTCACAACATCATTTTTAGTTTCTTGTGTTCCAGAATAAAAGAATTAAATAGATTGTGTCTTTCCCTATTGATCAAAACTATAACCCATTATTTATTTAAATAATTTATTCATGTTTTCTCAATATAGAGAGGGAGGATGATGTTGACAATTTCATTTATTGGATGGATTCATGAAATGTTCTCTATAAATATTGAGAGAATTCTCTAGATAATTTTCTATTCACACAATTCTCTATATCCCTGAAAATGGTAAAACCGGGTTTAGATATCTTGGTGTGATAATTATTTATTTGATAAAGACCACAACCAATTAATTAATCCTAAATAAACACCACATATAATAATAATATTATTATATTCTTGATTTTTATATAAGTAATGTATATTAAAAAATTTATTCTCAAATAAATAAATGAATATTAATTTATATATTATTAAATAAAATATATCATTTCTTCTAGATAGATAAATTGACCCATAAACCCCCCCAAAATTATCAAAACATGAATAACTAATATTTATTTAAATAAATAAATACCATTGTAATTTGTTTTCAATAAATTAATAAATATTACATTAACTAAATAGTGATTAAATATTTATTTAAAATTTAACTCTTGTAAATATGATTTGAAATAATTGTGGATTTAGTATACGTGATTATAATATCTAGAATAATTATTAATCCTTGGAACATGAGAATAATATTTATTCTAATATTAAATTGAAATTGTATTTAACTAAGGTTCGAGATACACTTAGTGTGTTACCCTCTAGGGTGATTTTGTAGTGGTATTAGGTATAATGACCTAAAGTCTCAGATCAATGTCTAAAAACACATCAAAGAACCCATAGAGAATTATGTTAATGCCACAATGACAATACAATTTTACAGATAATCACTATGTTGTATAATTTTTTAATATCAATATCTCATCAAGGATTCCTTACTTGTGTCAACAACCTATATGATTTATATATCATTATTTGAATTACTAAAATGAACTCATCGATGAACCTCTTTGGAAATGGACTTAATCATATAGTTCAATTCCAATAAAAGGGTGAGAGATATCAACATCCATTAACTATGAAGAAATAAATTATTTCTTGAATTATTAATCAATGTCATATTAATTATGACACACCCAATGTATCTTACCCCTATGTGAGAATATGACAACACTATTCACACAAATACACCAAAGTAATTCATTGATGATAAAAATTTATAATAATATCAATTTAAGGACAAATACACGTATTCCTGAAAAGTAATATCCAATGACCTTTACAACATATGGAATTCCAAATCGAAGGCGCGTTCTCATATCCTCATCTCTTAGAGATTACCATGTGAAAGATTCCTATGATAATGTCATAGAGTATTTTAATCCTCCAACAATTTATATACAAATATTAAATTTTACCTATCAAATATTTTTCATCCATCTATAGAACATATTTTTAAAAATATTGTCACATAACATCAAGGTTCTCATCATAGTAGAGCACTATTATAGACTTTTGATGTAATATGTACTCTAGGGAAATTACCAAATTAATTTTATAAACTAGAATATTCACCAACTGATAATATATTTTACTATTATTCAAGAATTTGGAAACATAGGTAATAAACAGTATAATGTATTTTCTTATAGTTCACTAAATATAATAGACTTCCACTTGAAATATAGCTGAATTCTAATTAATTTTAGTCTACTAGATCTCGTATGATATTCACACTTCTAATGAAACTAAATTTTTTTCTAGAAAACCACATCTAGTTGATATCCATTATCACTAGACCCAAATACTAATGAATTTTATTTCTCTAACTCTCATATTATATGCATACTTATTTTAATATAATACTTTTTTCAAAATGTTTGCGACATTATTCTACGTTGAGACTATACATAATTTAATACCATCAATTTTAGAAAAATACTTCAATATTTGATACTTCTAAATTATATGTTTTGCCTATTGGTTAGATCTTGGCTCCATGGAAAGGTCTTTCATTATAGTATTATCACCAAATAATGTGATACAATCATTACTATTAAGAACAAAATCTATCTCTTAGAGAAATATGTGTATCACACATGAGCATTAGCCCAATTGGTGAGGACTCTCTAGGTGCATCCAAGAGACCCGAGATCAAATTCGGGTGGAGGCATATTTCTGGTTTACTATAGCAGCACTGTAACAACACTGTAGCAGGAAGAACTATTCATCCATCTGGACCTTCAGGCCACCGGTTTGGTCCTCGAGTCCTGCAAGGCTTTCATGCCACCCAAGGCCTTCCGGCCAGTTGATTCTCAAGGCCTTCGGGTCACTATAAGGCCTTAGGGACACCCCAAGGCTTTCAAGCCACATGAATGCAGGACCTAGACGTACTACAAAAAAGGAGCAGCCCTAGAAGAGGATTCAGAGCATGTGCACTCACCAAAGACAAGCCAAATGGATTGTCAGAATGAGAGGGCATGTCTATGACATCGGTACCAGCTTGTGATTGCATAGGAATCCTAGCCAGACGGTCATGCAAAGGTGGAGAGCTACTATCAAGATGCAGATGTTGGGGAGGGTCAGTTCCTTGTAGACAGTCTGGTTGAATTCCCTAAGAACTTCGGGTCATGTAATATCCTAAGCCTATAGGACATGTAATCTCTGAGCCTATGGGCCTTATAAGGGTTCCCCCTCATCCCTTGAAAGGGGGGTTATCAAAAAATCAATAAAAAATGAAGGCCTTCGGGCCATTCAAAAATAGAAATAAAAAAAAAGAAAAAAATGTGTATCCAAATTTTTTATTATATACTTAAAAATATATAATATACTCAAGATATACTATAAAATCAATGACCATTGGATTCTTTGAGATCTTACCACTTATAGATCCTATGCTAATAAAGAAGCCATATACCAGCTACAAATTTTGATCCTTCTGACCAATGAAAAACTAGCATCTATATTTCCCTTAATGAAAAAATTATCATCTCCTCCAAAAACCAAGAAAATATTATTATTATTATGACATATATATTTTTATTATGTTTTTCAGGAAATCAATACTAGTCTCTTAGGTCTTCTCAATATATACCTATCATCTTTATTGCATAAGAAACATCAATCCTAGTATATAACTTTATATACATTATAAAACTTATCACACGTGCATAAGGTATTATACTCATATTTTATTACTCTTATTATGTCTAAGGACATATTTTCTGGGAGATATATATACAACATGAAATTGGAAACATTCCCCTCTAGGATATTTTCAAAATAAATCTCTTCAGTACCAAACAATACATGATTTAGTCCAAGAGTCCTCAGAGATACGTGATGAATGATCTTGATCCCTCGAATGTAGGCTGCTTCACCATAGCAATTCATAGAGAATAAATTCTTCATCTATAGACTAAGTGAATATAAAAACTTGTATTTTTTTCATATTAGTAGTATATCATAAACATATACTATAAGAAAAATGACAATACCCCACTAAAACTTTTATAAACTGGGGATCACATTAATTATTTATGAAACAAAATTTACATATGGATTCATGAAAGTAAATGATCCTTGATCCAGATGATTTCATTAACCCACACGTGCATATTTGTAACCTTTATACCATAATGTAATCGTTTGGTTCCACAAATTCTTTTGTATGTGTAATATAAACATCTTTCACAAGGTTCCAATTTAGTAAGGTTATTTTGACATCCATTTTCCAAATATGAAAATCATGATAAACTACTATGTAAAGAATAATTTTGATGGATTTTATAATAGAAATAGAGGAAAATATTTCATTATATTCTATTCCTTAATGTTTTTAAACTCTTTAGTAAATTGTTGGGAATTATAGGCACTAAATTTACATTCCACATCCAATATTTTCTTAAATAACAATTTTCAAAAAATGGTTTTATATCTACTGTAGGATCTAGAAGAACCTAATCATGGTTCTTGTGTATGGAATCCATATTAGAATTCATATATTTTCACATATTTTATCTTAGGAGATACTTACTAATTCTTTATTGGTCAGAGGTTCTTAATTATCAACTAATAATGATTTATCATATTTGATGACTAGAAAATAATATATCTTTACTTCTATAACATATGTAGAGCTCTTATGTATTACTAGTGTCTCTAGAACAACCTCATCCACGGGTTCTTGTTGAATTTTTCTTATTACCACTCCTATATGACTTGGAGATCTTATTTATCAAATTTGATATTTATCCGACTATATATTATATAGATACTATCTACAATAATTAATTCAACTTGTCTTTTTGATTTTTAGGTGGATTTTGGGTGTGATTTACCTATCACTTTTCCTCTCGGTACTATTCTCTTCTTTCTTTAATAAATTTGAGGGATTGGGCATGTATTATTTTTAACCTTCCTTTTGTATATACCATAAGATTTTTTCTATTGATTTCCGTAAAAAAATCACCACATCCCCATACATGAGTACGTGACCAAAATTTTTTATTCCATACATTACCTCATATGGAATTATATTTTAGACATTATTTATAAATTAGATTATTATATTTACAAAAAACTATAATTCATATCCCTAAAATGATAATGGATGGGGTGAATATCTCATCATTAGCCATACCATGTCCAAAAAGATGTGGTTCCTCATTTCATTGATACAATTAAACTATATTTTATAATAAATACTGAGTTGAGATAGTATCCCAAACTCCTTTAAATATTCAATGAAATATTTTTTAAGATACTCTCTTCCATGGTTTTAATTGAGTTTCATTCTCTTCTTACCAAGATAATTATCCACCTCATCCTTGAATTCATTAAATTTATAAAAAGAATTAGACTTATATATCCTTAAGTCGACACATCCATGTCTAATAAAGTCATTGATAAATGTATTGAAGTATGAGTATCCACCCCTAGCATAAAATAAAAATAATCCTCTCACATATCTATAAACTAATTCAATAATATCTATGACTATTTCACTATTTCAACCAAATGATGGTCTGGTCATTTTACATTATAAAAAATCATGGAACATAAATTTTAGTTTTAATTAAAATTAATATAAACACACATCTTGATTTAACTTTTTCAAGTACTTATCATTTATTCGACCATGTCAGTGATGACACAATTGGGTGAGATGCAAATAATACAAACATGAATATTTATCAATTTCTAATAAATTATTTTCGTATTCTACTTCATAAAGACCTTTATTAAGCTGTTTCATACCATAAAAATGATAAATTTATAAAATTTAAATAATTTTTTTTCCAAAAACCAATTATAAATCCATCCATGTCTATGATATACACAAATATAATGTTCTTGGTAATATTAGGAACATAATGATAATTTTTTAAAACCAGAATCTATCCTATTAGTAATATACGGTAAATGTCTCAAATAACAAGTTCATCAATTATTTCTTAATTGGAAAGACTAATATATAACTCACCCATGTCAACCTTCGTAAATCTAATTGGTTCGATATTTTGATTCAAATATGAGAACCACATGTCATATATAATTCCAGATTTATATAAATGGATATTATAAATTCAATAATAAATCCAATTGAAGATTTATTAATGTTCTTGACTGACATTAAGTTCTTTTTCTAGTGGCCCTTCTTGGAACACATAAAAAATTCTTCATCCTGTTTCATATCGCACATATATCTATTCCTCCTATTGGTTAGGTAGTGTGTATAACAATTAAACATGAAATTATACTTGTGTTCCTTTCCATTTAGCTTATATAGTTCATTGTATTGGTTGTATATTTTTCAAGCCTCATGTCCTTATATTCCAAGAAAACTAGTCTAAGGATATTCAAGAGAATATTTTCAATACCATTCATATTATAATTCTTAATAAACAGGGGAAGCTCTAAGGTAGTGTGGAGAGCATGAGGTCTACACACAACTCATCATGTATCTTAGTACCCAAGATGTTAAAATGATCAATATAACCATTAATCATGAGTAAATAAGGTTTATATTTCATACCATTTCCAATATTACTTGTGAAAAGTGAATTTGAGATCTAATATATATTCAATCTAGATTTTTCCTAATAAATATCATGGAGATGGGAAAACAATTTATATGCATAAATTTCTTTTTAATGATTCTAGATCTCACTAGATATAGATGATAACATGAGGCACTAGATATCTAATTCAATATATATATGTTTCTAGAAGATAGTGTGTTACTCATCAATATCCTCCTCATAAGGATATTTTTTTAGAATAAGGGACTCCAACTTGTATTATTTATACTCCTAGAATAATATGATGTTCAAGTTCCTATACCACTCCTAGAAATTTTTAACTATATGAAGAATATAATTCCCCAATATCAGGAACATATATTATGTTAATTTCATATTAAATTTTATTTTTTACAAGAACTAAAAGTATTTTTTAGTAATTTATCATGATTTCTATGAAATAATAAATTTTATCACCCAATTTCTTAGTATCTTCTCAAAACCAAATATTGATCACTATTGGATTTTGAATATCCTCTTACTTAGAGATTCTAGTGGAATGGTTATATTTTCCACTTCTCATAACCCAACTGGTGGTCTGATAAGTAAGTCAATTGTATTTTGGGTGGTGGTCCTTCTAAATGCATCAATCATTGTTCCTTGATCTGTTGAGTGGAATTATAAATTCTAAAATCCTAAAATTATATTTTCACATTTATTTCATAAATGTTACACCAATTCTTGCAGAAGTAACAAACTCTTGATGATAACTATGTAAGGTTGTCAGAAAACTATTCCAAAAAATACTTAATTATTGAAATCACCACAATAGAACCCATAAATGTATGTTTAACTATAGTTTCATTTTAACTCATGTAATATAAGGAATTTATCCCGAGACAACACCTTTAACATTTTTTAGACATTTTTTTGGAAATTACCCTTAATTTATCTATATTATGGGTAATTAATATAATTTTTATAATTTTAATTTTTTTTAATTAAAATGAAAAATTAATTAAATGATTATATTTAGTGTTTCATTCATTTTAAATTAATTTAAAATTCATAATTTGTTTTTGGAAATATGGAATTTTGTTTTTCAACATCTTTTACTTTTGAATTTTAATTATTAAAATCTTATATGGAATAAAATTCTTACATTATTTAATTCATGAATTTTATTTGTTCTAAATTTTATGGAAATCCATTTTATGATTAAATTTTTTTTGGTAATTTTTAAAATAGTAATATTTAGTTTTTAATTGATTATATTATTCTATGAAATTTTGGACACAACTGACACTCAGTTTCTATTTTCACATTATATTAGAAAAAATGGAAAATATAATGTATATAGGTCCTCATTACCTAGATAGAACTAAAATAATCTCAGGGTGTGGTTGATAAATTAGCCATTCCCTAGAAAACCGACCACCCTATTGATAAATTTGATACACACATGTGTGGCCACATCAATAGTGGTCAGATAACCCAACACACCTCTCATGATCGATCACATGATGTAATCCATGGGGGATGTTTGTCATCCAAGCTACTATAATTCAACAATGATATATACACTGACCAAAAAAATTCAATTAAATATGATTAAAAAATACATCATCATAGTCAAAAATGATCTATGTAGAACTACCACAAGCAATATCATCCTTGCGAATCCAACATATTGTTCCCTCTCTAAGATCATGGATGCTCCATCTACTATTTGCTCGAGTGGCTGTAAAAAACTCAACTTTCCACACTCACCTTCTGGATCACTTCTTCATAAATATCTATATGAATTACCTTACAAACATGGATGGATACTAACACTTTCAAGATTTGAAAACTTGTTTTTCCATTACTCAAACAGATATAATATGATTCTCTTGAAAAAAACAACTAGAGTGATTTTAATCAACATATCCCCCATTATTATCTATAAGATTAAAAAAATAAACCACCTAAAATAAAAACACCTTCATCCCCAAATTTAATTTAATCCATTTATAATATCAATCATTATTAATGTTGTGTGTGTCTGTGATTCCAACATTTTCCTTGGTTTTAAACAATCATGATGAGACTTCCCCCCTATGGTGAATTAATCAAGATTCATTAGATTATCTTGGAGAAAAATATCTTATTTCAAATGCATTAATTTGAATATGTTTTAAACATTAATTGAATTCCTAGTCTCCTACTAATTTTTTCTTGGATGTGTCATCCTTTTTGGACTAGATCAATATCTATCATAGTCACTAAGAACCAAAACTATAATGATTTTTTCAACATGTTGATATCTTTTACATTAATAAAAACATTATTAATATAGAAAACAAGATATAAATGTGAACTCCATATCACCGACTAAACACCCCAGAACAACTTAACCATCACCAATGTTATTTTAAAATTCTTATAGTTATATACTAATGTATCAGACTCGACACATTGAGGACCCACTAGTTCTAGTCCCATGTGTTTCAATTTATCCTTTAGCCTATATTACTATATTGAGACCTTAATACCTAGTTTTTCTCACAAACCACGATTGAATAAAAAAATATGATTTAAAAAATTTAGTAATGTATAGGAACAATTATCGACTAGGCTTAAAAACATCAAGGTCCGTTATTATATACCCTAACCTATAGAACATGAATCACTTATCTCTATTTAATCATGTGACCATGTTGAGAAACATTCATTTTCCCCTACACCTTTGAAGTAGAGAATCACATATTCTCATAATCTTATAAATGGTATATGAAAAAAGATAATGGGAAGGTAAAATTTTATTCAGAATTTTATATTGATACTGACTTGGTGAAATATTATCCATTGATCTTGAATAGTAGAGATCTTCATAGAAGGTAGAAGAATATTTGAGCTCATGATAGTGATAATAATGGAGGATTTGGATAAAATTCCAATAAATTATCCACTCAATCCCATTTTAAATGTATTAGAACCATGTCTTCATCCTTATATAGATTTCAATTTTCTGCTTTTTCTATAATTAATTCTAATTTATTTTTCTTTATCATTGTGTTGTGAAATACTATTCTCCCTAAACTAAATCATGATTTATCAACACTTATGAATTACCTAAGATCTCAAATGTGATGATAATGGAGAGAAAACCCATTATAGTGTTTTAAAAATTTATACATTTCATTTAACAATATATTTTTTTACGATTCAATATAATGGTGAGGGTGAAGAGTGGGTGTGCATTTGTAAGTCCATTCTCTATTAACACTATCACATCCCCATATTTTTTTCACCAAAGTATACCTCTAATTTAATCAGACATCATACCTATAGAGTTGTGTGGTTTAGAAGGAATAATTGTATGTGATTTCTACCAGGTGAGTGAGTAGCAACATTAACATAGTTGAGGCGTGATTCTGCCTATTCCCCAAAGAGAATAAATGGAATTTTTAGAATATTTAAAAATTAATTGAGAATATTATTGGTTCTATAAAAGGAAATCATGGATGGTGTGTGCAAAGAGTTAGTTTATTTATAGAAAATATAAGTGATGATGCAGCCCACTATAGTTGACCATAGGAGTGAATTTATTTTTCTCTAACATGTGGTTTCATTCTTTCATTTCATTTCCATTATTCAATTAAAACCAAACTAAAATCAACCCCATTACTAAAATATTCTAAAACATATATAAAAAGGATAAATATTAATAATTGATAGATATCTATGAATAATTTACCATAAAAACACCTTGTGAAATAGCCCTTGTCAACTATTTATTTCATTTTATGATTTTATAAAATTTTTGTTTGAACATGACTTGCAATAACCACATAATCTACTTAGATGTTCCTTGGAGGATTTAGGTGGTTAACTCTTTTATTATATTTCATTTAGTAAATAATTTACAACTTTCAAATTAAGAAAAGGATCTCATCTCACCCCCATAAATAATTATTGAATGTTCTTCCTATAAACCTAGGGATATGCTAAGGTTTTTATTATGAAAACTATTTTATGGATAATATTAAATATCTTAAATAAAGGATGGAATAATAATTTTTGGAATACTATATAAAATTATTTTTTGATTTTACACATTTCTCCCTGTGTTTTACAAAATAATGTTGGAGGAGTAATATTAGATTAAAAGAGGGGAAATGAACCCTCTAAAATTTGAAGATGATTCCCTCTATATTGAATGAAAATTGGAGTTCCATTTCAATCCCCATCTGCAGTAGATGTTTTTAAGAGTCATTTCACATAGGGGATAAAAATAAATACCAAATCTAAAAAGTGTAATGATCTTTATTTGAACTTATTTTATTTAATTTTTTTTACACTAATTAAAAAATTTAATTAAATTGTATTTTAAAAAAGATCTATCCCGAATAATTCCAATATTGGATGGATATGTGAACAAGGTAAAAGAACTCAATTTTAAGGTCAATATTGAATAGACATAACCAAAAAGTTCATTAAATTAATTCACATGAGCCTTTTGAAAGGAGAATGATCTTAAGGATAATGAAATAGAAGGATATGAATATACATTTAGGTCATTTGTATATTTGAAACAATATTAATTATGTGCTGATTTCCCATATTTTCAATATACATAATTAATATACTTTTTAAATGACCTATAAATTTTTTTTGAGGCTACTATGGATATAGAGGAAGTCAGACTTAGGCAGAATATAACACTTAAATTTGAAAATTAATATAAAAAGACTCAAGGGATTCCCAAGTATACCAGTAGCTGAAGAATGTATTGATGAGGATTATTTTGATAACCTTGTGAAGGAATCACAAAAATAGTTGGAAGAAGATTCCATAGGACAAGTGTCCAAAGTGGTGGTATTGGAGGTATTTGGGGAGATTCCCTACAATAGTATCCTCAATAATATCATGGAGACCATATGGAGGGAGAAAAAGAAGAACAAAAAGAGGCTTCATATATCATCTTACTATCTCCAATTTTCGAGCTACAATTTATGACTAAGGGAATGGATCTGGGGAAACATATTAAAGGGGACCTCCAAGAATAAGTGAAGTTTATGTGTTGTGAGTAAATCAATATGATTTGTCTCTTTCCACACAATCCCAACCCACCTATATATTGGGGATGAACCAAATACTGGCAATATATGAAAAAAATGAAATGAAAATCCTTTTATGGGGGAGGGGGGTTACCCATGTTTCTTCCCTCTTTTATTAACTTTTCTTTTACTCATAGTTCTATATTTTAATTTTGAGTGAGATACTATTTTTTGTTTTATTATGTAAGAAATTAAGTGAATAATATTTATTTGACCTTATTCAAGATCCTTTAAATTCAAATAAATTGGGAATGACCCCATCCTATGATTTTCTACGAATTACCAGGGGATACTAACACAACTAGTGAGATATATAAAAATAATGTTGTTTCTATAATTTTATAAATGTTTTTCCATAATATATTTTTAATTTATATTTATCCAATATATAAAAGTGTTGAATAAGCATGGGGGATACTTGTAATCTATTTAGAAGATGTTTTGATGTAAATTGTAATTTATTTACTAGAATATAAAAAAAAATCAAATATTTATTTCAATTTTTAGTGTGTTATTAGGATAATAAGATTGAATTAAATAGCCCCCTTACTAGTAATTGTTACATGACTTATTTTATGTTTTCACTTGTTTTGAAATTTCTATAATTTAATGTTCACTGGATGAACATGTCCACTATTTTTAAATATATTTTGTTAAATACTATGAAAGGGAGTGAAATTACCTTTTTTTTGAATTTCAAATTATAACAATAGGATACTAGAGTTTTGAGATTAATTTAATGTTATTGAAATTTTTGAAAGTGAACTCCTCACTGATCCCACTAAGAATAAATTTATATATGTTCTCTAAAAATTGAGAAAATTATTAAATTGGGATCCGACAATAATGTTCCCAAATATGATTCAATTAATTTTTAATAAATAAACACATATCAAAATACAATAAGTTCATTGTACAATTATGGTTTGGGAAAATTTATTCAGTGCTGAATTTTCAAAAATTAATTCATTTAGTTGTGGGGAATGTTGAACCTCGATCAATAAAAGGGATATTTACTTATTAAAATTTCATTTTAGTTGTATCAAGGAAGTGGGAATTGGAACTATGGTTTAAGAAACTTATAAAAGATGAATAAATGAATGTACACCTTTTTACATTTTTAATTCCAAATAAATTTATTTGAAAGATTCATAGAATTAGAAAATTTACTTGAATTTAAGTGAGGGTAGTAGAAGTAATTACAAATTGAAGCAGGTTATTTTTAACCTAGGTTGAGTCTTCAAATTCTCTTATTTATGGTGTTTATATTGGAACATAAAATTGACTATCGTTTTTGTAAAGAAATTACTTTTATTAATCGATATTCACATTATTTACTAAGACTGAAATAATATATGTGTGGAAGAGTGGTGTGAGATAATGATTTAAATTGTTTTTTTTCTAATTTTCATTGAAAAGAACCCTTAATTAATATAAATCATCAATTATTATTAAAAGTTTTATATTATAGTGAAATTTGGAATTATATTGATTAATAGATTAAATATTTATTTTTAGTGTTTCATTCATTTAGAATTAATTGATATCAAAAAATTAATATAATGAAAAATGGAATTTAACTATTTATAGACTATTGATTTTAAATTTTTATTATTTAAATTATATTTATAATTAAAATTTTAAATGGATTTAATTTTATTAGATATTTAATTTATTAAAATCCATTTTTTATTAAATGGTTTCTTATAGGTGACTATTAATAAGATAATATTATGTTTTTTGTTTTTTTATTATTCTATGAAAATATGAAAAATTCCTCCTTGTATTCCAATTTTCATCTTATATAGATTAAAAATGTCAATGTTAATTCATAATGGTGAATCAGAATATATAAACACCTAAGTATGATAGTACACTCCAAAGGTGTTTTAAATCAATTAGCCACACCCAAAACAACCTATCACAAGAATTCTTAACCTAACACAGACACAAGTGGCCACATAATTTATAGTAAAGTGACCTATCTGAGTAATCAGGACTAACCACAACCATCAATACTACAGAATTCACTTATCGTGAAAGAAATGGAAACACCATTTCAAACAACCGAAAAAAATGCCTCATCCCAATCAATTGAGATTTGTGTGATCCAACTGAAACAATCAATGAAATTACAACTCCAACTGGCCATGACATCATGAATCTCATTGAAGCTCCAACTTCTACATGCTCGAGTGGATTCAGGACAACTTCAATTGAGAAACCCACCAATGATAATCAAACCCATAGTAGCTTCCATGTGAATTACCATATTTATATGAATAAAAACTAATTCATTTTGGATATAAAGCCTTATTGTACATATTCTATGAACAAATGAAATTCACTAGTATTTAATAGTGAAACCGAAGGGCATAGAGTTAATGAGGTCCCTATCTCATATTAGATCCAAAAAAATAATAAACTATAAATAAGGGAATCTGCATCACCTAATATTATTTCATCTATTTAAAACCTCAATCGTATTTCCAATTTAATATTTCTAATATTCTAGCATCAATCCTTAGTTCTGAACATTCATTATTGGTAGTTCTACCCATAGTGAGTCACTAAAGTTCTATGAGCTAATCCCATGTCAAACTCTCATACTTCACATGAATTTATTAGACTATGGTTTCTTCATGAATCAGTGTCCCAACCACATAATCATTTCTTCATGGATGGATATAATTTTTAAAATATGTTTGAGCTTAGGCACAATCACTAAGAACCAACCCCATGAAGCTCTACTTATCACTTTATATCCCTTCCTTCCATAACCACTCGATCTAGAAAGAACCCAAAACACTATTATTTTTTCAATTTTTTAAATAGGGACATATTTGTTGGAAAAGCATTTTACCAACATATATATCCTTGTCACAAAACTATCAGTAAAATATCTATCACAAAATATTTTTGTGATAGATAAAATAGTTCTTTTACAATTACAATAATATCAATGGATAATATATATATTTTTTAAAGTGTTTTTAAATAGGTAATAAAGAAAATTTTCAATATTGTTAATAATATTACAAACATAAAATACACGTTTATAAATTAAATTTTAATAAAATTTATAAATTTTCATTACTAGAAAATTTTCATATTATATTTTTTAATTTATCATATATAATACATCAACTTTAATAATTAAAACGAATATGATTTTAACACATGTAATGACTTAGAAAAAAAATAATTATATTAATAATGAAATTTAATACAACAAGATCCATCACACCCTACTGACACAACACCATGACCCAACCATTCAAATGAGTCATCTCCCCCGCAAGCTCCACCACAAGCAACCAACAACCCATCTATGAAATGCTAGTGCAGAAACAACCCATCCATGCCTGTGAGCAAGAAAAAGCAACAACCGATCCATTCTAGTGAGTCATATTATGTACCATCTCATTCATTCCAATAAGCCATCTCTCGATAGCTTCATCAACAAAAACATGTGGTCTACAGTTAGTGCAACAACTATATAGTGAACCCCCTTCGAAATTTCATCCAATATATGAGAGGATTCTAACCTATCCTTCTTCCCATGGAAATCCTTCATCATGTCCTATAGAAAACATGAACATTAAATATATTATAAGAAAAAATAGCAATGTAACCAACTCAGGTCTTTAGATAAAAGATACACAACCCAACCTCCAGTCAACTTGAACCCATTTCACAACAAGTGGCATGCCCACTAACACTAAACATCAATTTCTTATAATGTGAGGACTAGATTCATATCCATATCCAACGAATCTATATTTCGCTTCTAGATCTGTACATTCAGTCCTATGAACTAGTAACTCAACCAAGAATCAGCTTCCATGAAACATCTTTTGGTCATGCTGGATAATAAACCAATACCTCAATGATGCCCACAAACTAGAGTTGGCTCACACTACTTCATTTTGGAATGGAATTCATTTTCAAGTTAACAATTCACCCACTCAGTAATGTCAATACCACAATAGAAGGTATCAATAGTAGAAGGCTCACATTTTCCACATAAAGCAAGCCATACATAATTTCGCGGATCATCCTCGCTCATGTTAGCCGGTTCCCTTTCTTGTACTTCTGGATGAAAGAATTTCATCCTCAATCTAACAATATAAAAAGTAAAATATATGTTTAAAATATAAAACAATATCAATATATATGCCTATAAAATAAAATATCACATCAAAAAAGAGATTGAATATTAAAGTATAACTTCTTTAAATAAATCTCATTTAGTTGAGATGTGAGTTTTTAAGACATGAAAATTTGGTTTGGTTTATGTTTCCATTTAAAATAAATATAGTTCAGCATTACTATTAGTAAAAAACATAAAAAATATAGAACATGCTACTATGATAATAAATATAGCACAACGTACTATGGTATTTAAAAATGTTAACCATCTATAATGATAATAATAGAACAATCTACTATGATAATCCAGAATTTTCTCATTTAGCAAGACTGTTAAGACAGAACTATGAAATTAAAAATTCAGTTTTTAAAAATTATAATAAGTTATGAATGAATTTTATCGAATAAAATATATGTTTTCAACATGGTTAATGTGCTAATATCAACATATTAATTATAGTGATGTGTACAATGGTTCTTGTGATGCCCAGTGTTTCCTACAACATTTCATGTTGATTCTTGTAGTGTTTCTTTTGATTCCCAATATTTCCTATAGCATTTCATAGTGATGCATGTAGGGTTTCCTACTTATGCACAAAATAAAGTATATTAGATTGATCACTTGTTTCCAATATTACCAAATTCCTATCATATATGGATATAATAATTGTTTACCATCTAAATAATGGATAATGTTTTGTTTTATGAGGTCTAAAAAAGAAAATAAATGATAAAAGAGATCCAGGAAAACAAACACACCCCACTCAGCACCTACTCAATTGAAACATCTATAGGGTTGGTAAAGTGCTTATACAATCTTAAACATAGTAGTAATCATCCTTAAGGGATGTTGAAAAAGTGAATAACTGAATAAGGTGAACCTTGATAAAATTCCACCATTAAAGGCCACAACTGAGATAATTCTTACTACCATGGGTCAATATTAATATTTCAATCTATAAAAAAGTTATTAATAATGTAAATACATTTTTTGAAATTTTTACAAAGCATATCGATGTGAGTGGTCATGTTGTAATTCATAAACTAGTTAATAGTTTCATTGGTACAGAATTTACTAGCCAATCCATGGATTTGATGTTAGATTTATCACTTGATTATATGACAACATTTGGTGTCGACATTGGTCAGGGTCTATGAGAGGCTCACATTATGTATATAAAGGTTAAAAAAGTATCTGGTGTTCAATTAGTGGAATCCAAATTTCATAAAGGTGTAATGTATGACAAAGACATTGCTGCCACTTGAAAAATGAGAAAAAGGAGCATCATTCTTTATTTTTCTCCAGAGTTCAAGAATGCAGAGAACAAAAAAATGCAGCGTTGGTGAGAAAAGATGATTGGGGAGCCATAAGAATGAATACATTGATAATTTTTACATACATATCTAAATGTTAAAAGATAATTTGTTTATACCCAAGAGAAGGTTGAATGATTTGTAATTCCACTAAGCAAATCTAGAGTAAGTTCCATCAGAAGATTGAGAAAAGCAGACAATAAAAGGGTAGAGAAGGCATATTTTTTTGTAAATATTCTCGATGAACATTAGGAATATAATGTGGGATAAAAGTAGATATTATTTAGTTTAATAATATCAATGAACCATTTTTTTTCTTTTTTATAGTAGAGTTTTCAAAGACGAAGGATTACAAAATTTTTCTATGGGGTGGAAGAAAGGATCTTCAAAAAAACGTTTAATTGAATTTTAAGGTTTTTATTCCCTATGAGGGAATATTATTAAGAATCCAAATTTGGAACATTGTGCTGGTTCTTCTGAGATGAAATTGTCTTCTACTTTGAATTAGAAGAGTTCATCTTTTAAAGAAGTTTAAAAGTTGCCTTACCAATTATCTATTGTTTCTTTTTTTAGGAATTACCTATAATCCTAGAACACAATTTTAGTGTTAATGTTATTAGGACTCAGAATGATCTATAAGAAAAGTGTGGAAGTGGAGAAAATGCATGAATCGAAAAATGGGTGTATGGGTTGCATTGTGGACATTAAAGAATAAAACATATGGCCTGAAGGAACAAACATTCAATAAATACATCAGTGTTTCTTTCATGATTCTAAGGATTAATGATTTCATGAGTGGAATAATGAAAAAATATGCTTGTGGTGAAGGTCCAATTCCTCAATCCATCTTTCCAAAAATAAAGTGGAGGATAAAAATAAATAAATTCTCCCAAACTAAATATCTAATTGATTTTTATGGATTTTGGTTTTAGTTCCAATTCATAATGTGTTTGTTAGTGGAACTAGTTGCAAAACATTTCACCCAAAGGGGACCAATCTTAATTTTTTTTAAAAAAATATAATGGGAAAATGAAAATAACTTAATGACAAAGGGGATTAATTTTAGATATCCTGATATACAAATGACACCACTTATAGGACTAGGCTAAGACAATAGCAAAGAACCATAAGAGTAAGAGAATATATGAAATGAATTTCACTGAGAAAAAAAAACATTATGGATAACAGTAAGAGAAATTATTAAGGGAAATACACTCAAATTGAAAATAGTTTTCCAAACTAGATATATAAATTCTCAAGTAAATACATAAAATATACGTAATGGTTTTACATAAATCAAAATAAGCATAGTTAGGATAACATACTACTCAATCACTTTTCACTTGATTAGAGTATCAATTTTTAGACAACTCTATAACTTTGCAGTGTGAAAGTGAGTTTAATGAAAAATTACTTCTAAGTGTCTTTTAACTAATGAATTAAAAGTGATTATAATGAATTATAACAAATACAACACAATGTATACCAAGTATTTATTTAGAATCAAATCAAATCCACCAAACATCCAAACGGGGAAGTGTGATTCAAACATTCTTGATTGATATTCTCTGGAGGTCCCACATCTAGGTACTGATTTAATAAAGCATACTGTATTTTGGAGAACTTTGTGTGAGATCTAGTTCTCCATGCTATGATTTCTATAAATTTTAGATATTATAACACCATTTCAATTTTTTGTACCAAAAATAATGTATCATAATGGAACTAGATATAAATTTAGTAAAATCCGTCAACACATAGAAGAATAATGAATTATGTGTTGAATATTTATAAGGATTTATTTTTAATATAACTCACTATAATGTATTTGTTGAGTAAAAAATATAAATTAAACAATTAAATTTAAAGGGTGGGATCAAATAGTAGTTTTAAGATAACATGATAGAGTTTATCATTTACTTGTAGTAAAGCAGTAGGTGAAAAAAAGCCAAACTATTATAAAATGCCAAAAAAACCGAATATTTAGCTTGGATCATGTACTGAAAAATATAAATAATTTTTAAAAAGAAAATATACTATTTTTTTGATGATTTTTTAATTAACAAAATGGTTTTTTTGACGTTGGTTAATTTGATAGATTCTCATAACTAAATTTTTAATGTGAATGACTGTTAAAATTTGAAAATTAATTTTAGTGATCATACTTCCAATTATATAAAATCTAGAAAAAACATATTAATTAAGAAAATGAATGTAATATTTTTCTCCAAATGTGATATGGTGACAAACATTAATTGATTAAATAACTCTATATTGCAAAAAAGTTTACCAAAGTCTTCTAAAAATGTTCATAAAAAATATTTTATGGATTTTTCAAATCATACATGTGTGTTCATACTTGTGTTTCACGTGTATGTGTGTGAGAACAATAAAATAATATTAATAGGCACACAAGATGAAGTCTCATACATTTTAAGAGTGTATAATAATTCATACCACCAGGAAACCAATACAAAAACCCATATAGATTAAAGAGAACAAGTAAAAATAATAATCAACGAAGAAAATATAGAAAAAATCAATGCAACTTGTGAGGTAAGTGAAACAAATAGATATATATGGAATAATTGAAGGGTTTATATATATAATTAAATCATATTACTAGAACAGTGCCACGGAGAAAAATATATGTGAACATATCTAAAACTGATATTAAAGTTGTGCTAGTTGGATGAAATGATGACATTACAACTTGAAATGAAAAATGAAGCATGAAAGTTCTTAAATGTTCATCCGATAAAGCATCACTAAACCTTTTCTCATAAAGTTGACCACACCCTAAACATAATGATATTCTATATTTATCCACCAGATACTAAATTTTGTAACAATATAATCAAATCCTTCTCAGAAATGTTTACATAAATCCATCAAGACTTTATCAATTAATGCAAGTTTGTGCATGCATGTGTTTGAAGTGTTTTTTATTATTCATCACAAAATGATACTAGAAGGCACAAGGAGAAAAAAATAAGAAATTTTTAGAGTTTATAGTAATTCATAACACCAAGAAGGAAATACGAAAATCCTTCTAGACTAATGAAATCAAGTGATGTAAAAAATGAAACCTAAACATAGAGTAAATCTCGAGGCATCAATCAAGGAAACTGAAACACCCAGTAATTAAAGGCATGCATAATGATTTTCTATATGGGATAATTCATATATGAAGGACTATTTTATCCCCAATACCTATCAATTTTATCTTTTTAATCTAATGTCAGTCCTGAATAATACCCAATCATGGACATCTTGAATCAAATTGAATGCTACAAACAAACCCCAGCCATTAGATGAAGGTTCACATGTTCATATTAACTATTTAACATCACATTCCATTTTAATGAAAAAATCATTCAGTGATGAAATTAAATAATGAAATATAGATTCTACAGTGATGAAATCATTTTCTTTAGTATAATAATGTAAAAAATTAATATTTTTTGGAACAACCGATGATATACATATATATAATTCCAAGCCCATCAAAATATTATACTCTACCCTAAAAATCATTCAATAACCATTGAAAAAATGGACCCCATTCTGGGCTCATCAACCTTGACCATTGAGAATCATCAATTAAAAAACCCAAAATTGGGTTAGGTTTTGGATGGCCCCCATACATTGCAAGGAAGAGAAAAAAATGCATGATGAAAAGAGAATAAGAATATAGAGTAAGAAAAAAAATGATAACCAAAGGCTACAACACATTAAATATGAAGTAGGGAGGGTCAGATCCATGGCCATAGAAGGAGGGAGGCGAGGAAATGAGGTATCTCTAGGCTAGGGTGTGCGATACAAACAGTATGTGGAGAGGGTGGGGTGACATTGGGGATTTAGGGAGAAGGGAAAAGAAAATGTAACAAATATTAACAAAAAATATTAATTTTATCTAAATAATAATAATAAAATATTATTTTATAGGTCTCATGCATATTTTGACCCCAAAAAAAGACCCGAACCCGGTCAGAGTATGATAATGTAAAGTTTGGTAATGGTTATGTGATCCCTACAACTTGATACTTTTATTTAGGGGAATAGATTGTAATATTATTGGTATAATATATTTTTTATCATGATGTATAATAAATTTATTTTAACATCTCTGAATTTACGTAAAATTATTTATTTATTTATATGAAATTATTTTGAGATCGTGAAATTTGACTGGACATGATTCCGAGGCCCGGAATAGGTTTTTGAACTTTTTTTAAGGTACGTTCAGTAATGTACAAGAGGTATTTTATATCATTTGAACTATTACTTGGATTAAAAAATCAAGGGAGCCATTGAATTTAGAATGTTGGGAATCACCTAGAAATGACGTAACTTCGGCTGGAAATGGCCAAGCAGAAAAGTTATGTTTCAGAATTTTCTAGAAAAATAATAAAACAATTTAAAAGAATTATTATATTTTACATCTCATAGTTGAGTGGCGGATGACAATGCTATGGGGAAGTGATGGGGCAGCGACGATGCACATTAACAAGGCTCATTAATTGATCATTAACTCACAGCATAACGATGCTTTAATGGTGCATAACAATGACACTGTTTCATAAATTAAACCACGTAACGATGCCACATCGCATCATACTGGAAATGATGCGAAGTGCTTATATTTATAGTTGGATGCGTTGGGGAAATAAGGATTAAAGATTTTCATAATTTTCTAGTGAACCTATAATGGACATCCACCCCAGTGAAGAATGACATACACCAGTAAAATTTCATCATCTTCGATGCCTTTCGATGTTCGGAGCTGGGAAGCAACATTGACATCGTAATCCCTCAAGGAGGAATGCTGCGACATCAGATGTCATAAGAGGTTGGGGTTTTTTATTTGATGTTCTTACACATCCTTTTATAAAAAAACTATGAACACAAATCAACCCATGTATAGGTTGATCCCTGATTCGTATATTATGAGGGGGGGGTGTTTTATTCTTGGGATTATTTTATTAGGGGTCCAAATCTTGGGATGGAATGATTTAAAAAAACTCCCTGATCCTCTCTAGTATTTAAACCTCTGACGCGAGAGCACCGTGCCAACACAAACTAGGACCGAGCATCTCCACCTGTGCGTTATTTGTGGTCATACTCTCAAAATGATGGCAAGGTAGGTTTGGGATACTCGTGGTGAAGAGGGAAGTCCCTTGAGGCCAAAGACATGGAAAACTCGATGAATGGACCACCAGACCGTGTCCGGTGGATCGCTAAATTCCCTACCAGTGTGTCGGTGGTTGTCGTCCAGCCTTTTCCTGATGCATGGAGGAGGTGGCCTACA
This sequence comes from Viscum album, assembly GCA_963277665.1. Lineage (NCBI taxonomy): Eukaryota > Viridiplantae > Streptophyta > Magnoliopsida > Santalales > Viscaceae > Viscum > Viscum album. The sequence continues at coordinate 1,063,556,355 of OY728133.1, forward strand.
CCGGTGATCGCGTTGACCAGAAAACCATGGCTCGTCATCCATGGAGGCGCTCAGGAGGATGCGACGCCAGGTGGGGCACCACATAGAGGGACGACTGGCGAAGCTGTGGTCCGTCGGTCGTGGCTAGTGGAAAGACCCCGCACCCACAAGGATAAGGGGAAATGGAAATACCATACAAGCCGCATCCCAGCTGGTTGGCACCACCGGACACACCGTGTGATGGTCCCTAGCTGGCGGGACGAGCCCCCAGTGGGCCGGGACGGACTGCACCGGCGGGCCGGTCCCGCCTCAACAGGCGTGCCCATGCCTACGGGACGGACCTATGCCGATATGCTAGATGATTTCCCAGTGGGCTGACCCCACACCGACAGGCCGAACCCACTCCCCCTTTGGGCCCTTCTGGACTAGAGTGGGTCGCCGAGTGACCTGGAAAGCTGGAACCTCGGCTTATCGGGCCGGGTCCAGCGAGGCCTATTAGGCCTGGCCCACTAGCCAGGCCAGACCATACCGACCATGACCCACACCAAGTTGGGTTAAGTCCGTCTGAATAAAATGGGGTATGTGGGACCATCGAGTTGTGCTGGTCTGGTCAGTATGACTATGCTGGACCCGACCCCATCGCAACCCTCCCCAGGTTACTAAAACGCTCGTATCTTGCAAACCACACATCCAATTGAAGAGAAAGTTGTGGCATCGAGACCCTATCAATGAGGAGTATATTTTGGAACACTCTATGGAATATTTAATGGATTTTTAGGAGGGAGGAATGGCTTAAGGAGTGGTTCCCACTATCGCGCTACTTACAGAACCCTACGACTGGCTGAGACCTGAAGACTGCTGAATTTTGGCCTAGTTGGAAACACCTCTTTGTGACTTTTCAAGTCCACGGTGGGAAGAACCTCTTTGTAACAATTTAGTTCCTTGGTACGCGATGAGGAGGAGTACCTTAGCTATACATGACTAGTGGGAAGCACCTCTTTGTGACTTTTTTGTCCCACTATACGCAATGGGGAGGAGTACCTATGAGTTCCAATGTATGTGGTAAGCACATAATCATGTCTTTTTAGACCCATTACACTTGTTATAGGAGGTGTGTTTTAGAAACTAAAGTGTTCAATGATGTGACTGATGATGCTACTATTACTACCCTAGAATATAGCTAGTGTGAGATTTCTTGTGTTTCGTTCTTTACTTTGAGGAATTGTTGTGTGGCCTTTCCTTTTTTGTTTTGTGGTCCCTACTGAGTAATTTCTTTCTCAATCCTTCACAGGCTTCACCAGCACGTGTTGTATCTGGTGCAGATGACCATCATTTCGACAGTGGTGACCAGGGAGAATGGACGAACGAATTCTACGATGGTGGACTCGGTGGCCCAGGACTAGGCAGGCCCTAGTAGGATAGGTCAAAGAGGACATACAACCCCAGCTTTCAGTAGCTTCACTACTCAAGCAATTAAGAGGGTTTTTCTAGGAATTTCCATCAAAGTTCCTTTTTTTCCACTTGTTGTTTTCATTTCATTATTGGGTTTGTATTCTGGCCCACTTACTTTTAGTTGTACTTTCACTCAGCCTTGTTTTAGTGATATACTTATTTTCCCTCTTTCAGTGTGTTGGAATGTGTGTGTATATAGGTACTCAGGAAAATGCCTCCCACTTGTAGGTTGATGCCTTCGGTGCAAGTCACCAGTCCCTGGCCTTTGGGAGGCGGGCCTGGGGTAGTCATAGCATGGACACTGGGGGATGGGTCTTGACAAAGTGGTATTAGAGGGAAGTCGGTTACCCATCAAAGATAGGGATTTTGTTGTTTTGTTTGGTGGAAACAATTATAATTGTTGGGAGTTTGACTTTCAGATTCGGGGAGTCCAGTGTTGGTGTGGCGGCCGACGTATCCAAACACTAGGACATTGAATTCTTTTTTCGGCTCAATACATGAAACCATTGATTGCATAAGTGTTTTTTATAAGAGTCATCTCACCAGATATAGCCATATAACTATGGTACATCTTGATTTATCTCAGGATGCCTCCACATAGATGACTAGCCAGGATCCTGATATGAGGTCATGAGGATAGCCTACCTAGCGATGAGGCGTCCATTCAGGGACCAGTTCTAGAGATGGCCCCATTGGGTGGTTCTCTAATACTAGCACCACCCGATGGTCAACATATACATGTGGCTATTCTGGTAGAGGATGTTCATAGGCTCAGTGCCCTAGATGAGTATCTAAGATAGAGACCTCCCAGGTTAAGGGAAGAGACAGATCCTCAGGTTTCTAAGGACTGGCTAGAGGATATGATTCAGGTCTTCCGCTTAGTGAGGACACTACATAACAAGATTAATAACTTGGTAGTGAGCCTTCTACAAGGCTTAGTATAGATATGGGGGAGTTTGACTGTCCAGAATCATGAGAATGAGACCCTCACTTGGGTTAACATTGAGTAGATTTTTCAAGAAGAGTTTTTTCCCATGAACATACTCTCCGTGAGAATCCAAGAGATGATTCACCTACAATAAGACAACATGATGGTGGCTGAGTACTCTGCAAGGTTCATAGAGATTTCTAGCTACTCCATAGATATGTTGCAAGAACATCTCTTCAGTTCTTGAGTCTTTGATCAGGGAGTAAGGCAGGAGATCAGGGATGCGGTGGTGTCTCTCAGCATTCCTACTGTGGTTGGGGTGATAGAGCGAGCCCTTCTGATAAAGAGATTCTTGGAAGAGTAGGCACAAAGATCTAGAACTTCCAGTAGACCCGAGGTGGTAGAGTCTTCAGCAGGCAAAAGACATTAGAATCATGGGTCCAAGCGGGCCAGGTCTTTTAGAGCCAACCCCAGGACTCAAGGTCAATAGTTCAAGGCTCCCAGGATAGAGGGAGTCAGCCGGGGGCCTGGATTTTCTATTCGTGAGATGGGTAGGGATAAATGGCATGTTACTGCCCGACCCACCATATAGATGACCCCCATATGGTCGAGGTTCTGCTGATGTAGTAACATCAGTTCATGTAAGGAGTTCCACAGTGTAGTGGAGGGGGAATGTGAGCTGGTCGAGCGGCAGGAAGTGGGTGATGGTTTGTTGTGTTACTGCCACCAACCCAAGGTGGTCCACACCAACCTCAGGGAGTAGGCGGGCATGGGCGAGCTCAACTATAGGTAGCAGAGGCTTATGACCATGATGCTCCATAGATGATTTGAGGTATGATTTGTGTTATCTACACCCTAGCTATAGTACTTATAGACACAATTTCTAGTCACTCCCTCCTAGAAAAGATTTACATTTGAAGCTCTGAGATTCTAGTGGAGTGGTTGGCTCGATCCTTAATGATAGAAACTCCTACACGAGGGGATTCGAGGATTAAAACTATTACTCGTAGTGTGAGATTTATCTTTGAGGCAATAGCTTTGGCTGGGATCTACTAGAAGGGGCGTTGAGCCCTTATGAAGTCGTCTTGGGTATGGGCTGGTTATCCATAGTCCATGATCATATAGACTATTTTAGGCGGACAATGTGGTGTGTCCATGGAGATGGAACCGTGTTTTCTCTTACTGGTTAGAAGGAAACCCTTATAGCATAGGAAAAAATCTCTCAGAGAAGGGCCCAAATGACAACTCACGAGTTGGATAGCCTCACCCTAGGAGTAGTGGAGGAGAGGGGTCCAAGATTCATTGTAGTGGTGGACGAGTACGAGGATGTTTTTTCTAATGTGGTTCAAGGATACCTCCTTGTAGATAGGTAGACATCTATATCAACCTGTACTCCAAGACGACACTAATATCCACACCTACATTTCAAATTCCTCCCACAGAGCTTCACGAGATGAGGGTATAACTGATTGGAAGAGCTAATTAACTTGAGGTGGAGGGTAATTTAGAGTTGTTAATCCAGAATATCAACGAGGATTATGGCATCTGATTAGAATATCTAATTACCTTGTGCAATTATATATAAGGGTTAATGGTAGAATGTACCGTAATACCAATATTGAATCATGTCCGATGATCAAAAAATGATCTAGCATATTCATCGGAAAATAATTCTACATATTTGGAAGATCTAAACCAGGATGAAATAATCATTAACATTTCTCATAATCATATGGTTTCACATTTTGTTTTGACCAATGTAGAAGAGATGAATGAAATCTGTACCATCCTGGATACATATATCCTTACTATAGGATGGATGAAAACAATATTATAATATCCCCAAAATAGAATAATTCTACCAGATACGGTTGGAAGAGAGTAAATCCAGTGTAGAGAAGCCAATTTCACTCTTTATGATGGCCCAAATCATGAGACATCCCTCTAAAATAAAGTTTTTGATGGAGTTTCTCTCAGATGTGTTTATGGGGAAGATATGGAAGCCATTATGGAAGACGTACATGTATGAGCCTATTTTTCCAACCAATCAGGGTGTAGGATTTCTAATCAAACATGGACGCTTGGATCTTCAGGGCATCGATGATAAAAGATTACACAAAATTAACTTAGAAGTTCCATCCCTTTAAAGTGCATGCCAATTTCATTCAACCCCTAATGTTTTTACATACAACTAAATACTGCTGGCCATTTTCCATATGTGGAATCTATATTGTTGGACAATATCTTCCCACCCTAGATAATAAATTCAAGTAAATCATTACTACCTTCAATTTAATCTCCAAATGGGTTTAGGAAATAACTGTCAATGGTGTTTCATCCAAAAGGATTGTTTGTTTTTTCAAAGATAACATAATTAACTGATTTGGTTTCCCTCATACTATTTCGATGGATAGTGGCACCAATTTCTATTCTGCTAAGATGAAGAAGCTATATCATAAATTCAATATCAAATCCAACCATTTAACCCTCTATCATGCAATGACCAATGGATAGATTGAAGATTTTAACCATACGTTATCAAACATAATTTAGAATATAGCGTATAAAGATAAGAAATCTTGGCCAAGTAATCTCTTGTATGCCTTAAGGGCTTACATGAATACTATCTATGATGCTACCTGAGAACCTCCATACTCGTGGGTGTGGGGAATAGAAGAATTATTTTCCATTGAGGCCCAATTATCATCGATACATATTGAAATTTTTTAATAGATATCTATAGATGAGAAATATTAGAAATGACTCGATGAAAAAATATTGTATACCATGCATTACTTGGAGGTCGATCATAATCAGATAGAACATACTTTTAAAATGATAGTACATCTTCATTCATTACTCCCAGGAGAATTGGTATTGGTTATTAGGACTTGAATAATACTAGGAATAGAAACTATGAATCTTGAGACAATGTGAGAGGGACCTTACTCCATACACAAGGTCCACTATAATGGATCTTATTACTTAATATAAATCGATGGATAACCCACTATAACTCAAACCAATGAAACATTTATAAATAAGTACTTTGTACAATCCCCTAGTGTTCATATTATCTAGAAGATGTTATACTACATAGAACCATTTTTTTCAAGTTTCATGTTGTTAAACTGCATATCATCATCGTCCTTGTCTCATGATGATATATTACAGAACACATGGTCCAAGGTACAAGACGTTAAACCACATAGCAATTTTTTTCCTCACCACATGATGTTAAACTGTATGGTTAACATCTCCCTTAATTTATGTTATGAAATCTCCAAGATACCATGTGTAGATACACCTTGTGTCACCTCAAATGACGAGTATCTTCCGCGATCAGTCCTCGCTCATCTCATTGCCACTCCCTAGGGGAACTTGAGCCCCATTTCTACATGTGTTTGGATCATACCATCATGTGGAATAATATTCAAGAACAACATGTGGCTTTATTGTTTTGCCATCAATATACACAGTGACACCTGGGTCTTATCTCCTAGTTCATCCAAAATGTTTCATTCACATTAGTTGACCTCACATCCTCACTGCATGATGATAATCTGCTTTGCTTACTAGGAACTACATGAGGCATTATTCTCATTTCAATGAGATACGTAATGATGCCCAGATCTCAAATCCAGGATCCAACCATGACTAAATAGAATAAAGTTCAGTTTTCCTTGTGTATAATCAATATCTATACTGGGAATTCACTTAGATCATATAGATTTATTCTCATACAATTTTGTGTCTTGAGCCCAACCATTATTCTAGATAATATCTAAAAAATATTAAAGCTCCCTTACATACATCAAACCTTAGTTTGTATGGGAAATTTATCATGAACTATTTATGGCTTGATTATTTCCCCAAGAAGATATGGCATGACACCTAGATGTCCTATATTGGGTCTAATTGTAATGTTAAAAAAATTCATTCACCCCATGTGTGCTTGAATCAAACCTGAATAGAGAGCATTATCAAGAAATACATATGGCTTGATTATAAACTATATGTGATACGTATTGATGAACATTTCTAAAATCATGGGTCCAACCATGATTTTGGAAAAGAAAATTCTACATTTCATGTTCCCCATGAATAAACCCAATATTTACAGAGATTCTTTCCAAGACTTCATGCTTTGGGCCCAACCATCAGTCTGGAAGTTTTCAAAAGTCACATTCCCACATCAAAATATGATTAGTATAGTTATCAAAAGTTCCATTTCACAAATCAAAATATTATTGGTGTGGGAATAAACGTTCAAAAACTTTGTGTGGCATGATTCTAATCATATTGAGGCATGTAATGACACCCATATTCCCAATAATGGTTCAATCCATGATTAAATCATATAACCCCTTTTCATCTTGTGAAAGAATATGATTTACATAGGGAGATAGTAAGGGACCACTTGAGGCTTGATTCTCACCCCTAAGATATATGTTGTGATAGTATAATTTCATTTTTGGTCCCAACCATTATATTTCCATCACATCACATTAATTAGCCTTCATCCTTACCACATGATGTCAAATTTCCTGTAATTCCAAGAACTACGTGTGTATTGATTCTCATTATAGTGAGATATGTAGTGAAACCAGGGTCAAATCCCTTAGTTTAGCCACAATTTATAGTCCCCACTCCTTATGTAAGGATCAGGCTTACATATGGATATTCTTCAAGAACTACATGTGGCTTGATTTTAACTCATATGAGATACATTGTGATACCCAGACTCTCAATCTTGGGCTTAGTCTCAACGTGATGCAAATAATACCTATTTTATCCCATGGTGAGCCAGATCAATATGAGGAGATTCAAAATAATATCTTATCTGATGTATGAACCCATATTCAATGCAACCCCCATTACCATCTACCAATGAATTTAGTTAGGGTGAGGGATCTTTATTTAAGAACTATGTGTGGCTTGATTCTTATCCAATTGAGTTATGTAGTGATGTATACACCTTCAATCGTGGGACCAGAGGAATCACAACATAGAAAAGTCACATTCTCTCCTATGTACAAGTCAGATATACAAGGGAAGATCTAGTACGAGTTCTCACCATACACTTGAACCTATATCCGTTAGAACTACATATGGCTTGATTATTTTCCTAGAAAGATATGTATAACACCTAGTTCCTACACCCTGATCCAACCATAATATTCCTTTTTTATGTCATAATCACCCAAATCCTTTACTTAATACATTAACCTACACAACCAACATCCTCACCGCATGACATCATACTACACGGTTCCTCTAGAACTACATGTGGCTTGATTCTCATCCCAATGAGATAAGTAGTGAAACAAAGGAATTAAGATCTAGACATGGACATTGGGTAAATGAAAATTACTCCAATTCTATATAAAATAAAAAATCTATACAAGAACATTTATTTTGGGTCCTCTAAATTGATATCCCATAAAGGAAATAAGATATATCCCTATTCAACAGATGATTCAGGTCTATGAAAGGGATTCCAAATTGATATCCAAAATTAATATAATTATTTTCATTTTGTATTGTACATTTCATATTTCACATTTTATACTCCTAATCTTTAATACTTTCAAATATTCATAATCTTTCCTTATCTTATATTCGTAGAATTTCTGATACCTGAGAGCTCCTTTAACTAACAATGTAGTTTGTTCCCTGGTGGGCCTTACATAAGTCTCCCACATAATGGGCCTATAAGACTCAATATCCCACTATTTGACAATGTATAATTTTCCCCATATGTCCTTGCATAAAAAGTCCCCCATAATGGTTTTTTCAACCTGTGGTAACTTCTCCCCAAGGTGAAGCCTCTTATCTGTATTTAAGCATTGATGATGGTATACTAGAACATTATAATTTTTGGTCATCCCTTGTATTTTTTCCCATTTACTTTCACCCATCATAAGAGTATCTAAGGCCATGGTTTTCACATTGTCCCTTTCACTTGTTCAAAACAAATTTGGAATTACCTTGGGTATTTTGACAACATATCATCTATTGTTACCAAAATATTTTGGTTCTATTTGTATGACATAACACTATAGGAACCAAACTTTTTGCATTTGGGTAATAAATTTATAGATAAATAATTCCTTTAATTATTAGGAAATTGGGACTTGGAATACCCCTTCTATATTCAATAAATTTTATCCAACAATTAAAATTTGTGTTTGGGAAAATAAAAATCTCCACATGGCTTCATCATCTTTCAGAAATATAATGTATGATAGTGGAGAGCTCCTTCACCAGACAATGCAGTATGTGCCCTAGTTGGACTTGCATGAGTCAACCACATAACAGAACTATTAGCCTAAGCATTTTACTATTTTACTATGTAGTACATGGCCTCATTGTCATCACATAAAATAGACCTTATAACATATTTTTCAAGTAATGATAACTTATTTCATGGGAGAGATTAATGCCACTTGAAATTTTTTTCACATACCATTATTAGGGTCTGAGAACACCCAAATAACAACTTTCAATTTTCTCCTTTTATACCTGAATATAGTATCAAATTTCAAGATAGATTACCATGAATTATAGAATCATAAAACCCTTGGTAAAAGATTAATACCTTAAATTAATTTCCCTTAATTTCCTTGCTATATAAATTTAAACTAAATGGAAGAATTTCATTGTTGTATGAATTTAAAATGCACAACATAATGTCTTTTCTATTTGAATTAAAACTGCATAGCCTAATGTACATATTGCATGACTTTAAACTGCACAACATAATGTCCTTACTGCATGACTTTAAAACTACACAATAACTTCAACCATTTATAGAAAATATCCTTACCCATCTAACATTGGTTATTTAATAATTATTTTATAAACATCATGCACAAGATTCTTGTAGTAATGGTTTCCCATTCATGGAATGTCTCGACTCAGATGATCCTTTTATTCTCAAATATCTTTACTTGGAAAATCCATCCACTATGTCCTTGAGAAATCTAAATATTAATCCCACTTGTCTATCAGTAATACAAATCCCAAACACCTAAGAACCCCATTACAAGACTATAAATTATATTTCCCAGTTTTCCATGAATTAGTTTCCCACATAATGGGCCCATCAACCTAAGGATACCAGTACATGACTATGCAGTACGTTACCTAGTTTTCCATGCATAAAACAACCCCCATATTGATTTTTTCAGCTAAAGGTAAATTCATTATCAAGAGATACATTTTATATTCATATATTTCTAGTTTTAGATTTAGTGAACATAAAAATCATTAGTCATTATCCCCCTTGTATGTATCTAAAAAATATCAAGGCCTTCCAAGAACTACTACAGATATGGCCATTATCAGGGCTAGAAAATTCAACTAACAATGCTAAAAATAGTTCTGTTAATCAAGGTGAATATAAAGGGGGGTACCTTTTATTAGCACTCAGAAAAGCACTTATAAAAGGCCCCTTTTATAATAATTTTTAAAAAGCGCTGATAAAAGTTAAAAACTATATAAAAAAATTATTTCAATTTTGGGGTGCTTCGACAGTGCTTGAAGCCCCCCTTTAATAGTGCCCACTGCCCATGGTAGCCCACGCACGCCCCAGGCCAACTCCACCCAGACCCACCCCCTTTAACAGTTCTAGGTTATTCCCCAACCGAAACATGTGACCTTCCTCCCCTAGGATTCGAACTTGAGACCACTTGCCTACGTTCCTAAGCCTTTACTAATCCACTATATTGCTTTGACCTTCATTTATTAATATATATATAGTTATATTTACACATATATTAATATATATGTATAAATATTTATATTAATATATATATATATATATATATATTTAGTTATAATTTTTTAACTATATATTTATTTTAATATTAATATATATTAATATATATCTATAATATTAGTTTTAAATTCATTTGTAAAATATGTTTTTCTTATGTGTGTTTTTATAAATAAAGAAATAAATGCTTACATACATAAATATATACTACACACACATATAGTATATGTATATATGTAGGTATAATTATTCATATTTATATATATTTACAAATATTATATATTAATATGCATATAAAAAAGTGCTAGAAATGGGGTATCAAAAAACCTAACAAATCGATGAGTCATTGAAAATAGCATAAAATACATTCTGTGTGTGTTTTTTAGCTCCATGAATATTCAATACGAAGATCATGGAATAAACTATGATAAAACAAGTGTCGAAGGCTAAACAGACACACAGATCGGATGTTATGATTGTTTTAAGAAAAATGTGACAGGGGTCCATACATGGAAGGTGAGTTTTGGAAGCATTCTGGTTTTTTATTGAGATTTTAGGGTCCCTTACCTGACTGGAACTATGTTAGATTCACCCGGTTGTGTATATCTCTTCAATGAATTTGATTTGATATGTGGTAGAGCTCAAAAAGACACCCGGAGCGAAAGTTATGGCCGTTCGAAGTTGGAAAATTTTTAGAGTTCAATAACTGATATATCTTTCGTTTCTCTGATCTTATAACGGTTTCGACTAGAAATGGTCATCACTCGTTTAACGATATTCAATTTTACTGGTTTTGGTTCTAAAATATACAACCAAAGTAGATGTTATGCATGTTTTTGTGAGTTTCTGGTTTCATAGGTTTTTAGGATATACGAGAGTTGCAAAATTTCAAACGACAATAACTTCTTCTCCGAGTGTCCATTTTGTCTCTTCCACATATCAAATCAAATCTTACAAAAGTTTACACACTCTATTTATCAACAAAACCCTTTCTCATGTTATTTGAGGTTCAAAAAGGGCCAAACTCCTTCAAAATGGTTATAAGTTTGGTTCCGGGTGTCCGTTTTGCCAGATTTTCTGCTCCGAGTGTCCGTTTTGCCTCAACCACATATCAAATCGAAGATTACGACTAGAACTAAACTACCGTGACCATAGTAACACCTTATCATATTCTTCAATGCACTAAAAGGTCTTTAATCCCTACAAACGACCATAATTTCTGCTCTAAGGTGTCCGTTTTGGGTTTACCACATATCAAATCATTATGAAACATATTTTAAAATGTATTTATTATATTTTTATCAATATAAATATACATATATACATATATATCGATATATTATTTGTTATGATTTTTTTTTTGAAATATACACATTTATCAGCACTAGGAAAAAGCTTGCGGATAAACCCCCCCTTTATCAGTGAAACAAAAGAAGCGCTGATAAAGGGGCCCCTTTATCAGCGTAAAAAAATGCTGAAAAAGGGTCACTTTTAACAGCGCTTTTTTTAGCGCAATTAAAAGTTCCCTTTATCATCACTTTTTTTCAGCTGATAAAGGCCCCCCATTATCAGCGCTTTGTTTTCGCACTGATAAATGGTGGAACTGCGGAAACCCAGTTGTGTGGTAGTGAATCCATCAAGACATTTTTTGGTTATCATCTCAAAAATAATGGTCAATGATGTTTAACCCAAAATACTCGCTTTATCAGTCTGACATTAAATAATTTAAAATATCCCCAAAAAGAGAAAGAGAACTTACTATATTTAATACCCACAAAACAAATTAAAGAAAAAGTCAAGTCTTAGCTAACTAGACCTACACTATTTACAGTTTAGGCAATATCAAGCAATAAAAAGTAAAAAAATGTAACTTGTTAGGATAAAATCCCAAAAAGGGAAGCCTAAGAAAAATACAAGTCTCACCCACCAAGTCTCCTCCATATTTTTCTAAGGAATACATTAAGGTGATAACACAAAATACACAAAGCTTGTAGGGTTGTCCATATGACCCTAGTAAAAGTCAAAATACACTCACTAATTCCATTATCATAGATAAAAATTAACGTTCCCCCATATATATCAATGTAATTATTATTAAATAGAATGAATATGTAATTCTATAATTATTAACTTTGATATTCTGATTGTAGATTGAATGTAGAGATAAATACATATATTAGTGGAAAAAAAATCTTTTTCAATTATGGAGGAAAATCATAGGAACATCCAAAAAATGTAGTCTCTATGTTAGATGATAAATGAGTCTTTATACATAAATAATCATTTGTTGAAAATCCACTTGAGAAATTTCAACCAATTTTTGGAGCTCAATCCGTCGACCATCTTTAGTCTCCTTATATTTATGAAGTTCTTCCATGGCATCCACAATGGTAGTTACCACTTCCAACTGGGCATCTATTAATGATTGATGGATGTGTTCAAGTCTCTTTTGAGAAAGATCCAATTATTTCTAAAGGCATAAAACTTCAAATGTCACCTCCTTAATTTTCTATCTGAAATCTAAAAACTTTGTGTTATGATTAGTATCCAATTGGGATGCCACATCATGAAAACAATCAATATTGATGAGAAATTTTCCCTTTATAATGTCTTTCTGTAGTTTAGGATATTTCTCCCACAGATGAATGGTCTCCTTAACAGAAGTATAGATTATATGATACGCAAATAAACCAAATCCCAATTTACTAAACAATGATGGATGTTGGCTAAAATTGGAAGACATTTATTCTAGTGGAGTCTCATAGATAATCTCCCAGATAATTTTCCATTTCCTTCCAAGCATGATATTAAGAGTATCCTAAAATAAAAGTCTAAATCAGATCCACTCTCATGGGGGAAGACATTCTCTGAAATCAAAGCACTCAAGTATGTGCCTTGTTCTTCTCCCTACAAAGTAGTGGATGCCCGACCTTATGTTACAAGTTGAGCTAATGTGGAATCTTCACCATCAGACCAAGATATAGATGATAATCCTAAATGATGAATCATAATTCTTATTAGCCTCATAAGAAAATATATAAAGAAGCATCATTAAGATAGTTATTGAAATTTACCCTGTAATAATTTAGCAACACGAGTTGATTCCTCCTTGATATTCACAACTTTAGAAGTTTGAAAAAGTACTTTAGGGGGGGACTCTTCCGAGAATGTTAAATAACTATAATTAGAGAATCTGGAATATCTACAAATTTGAGATTCTCATTTGGTATTTCTCTAACGTCAGTAGAGATAGGATGAATTGGAATGACCCTCTCTCGAAAAGCATTTTCAATGTTCTCTGTAGACAAAGATGCATGCATTGAACTTTGTTGTGAAATATCAGATAAAAGAAGAACACTTATTCATGTAAAAAAGCATGAAAAAAATACCCAATTACTTTCAGTTCCATATAATAATCCCCAATATCCTCGATGGAACATGACTTATCAATTAATGGATTAAGAGATTCCATCATTTCATAGTATACAACTTTGAATATCCTATAGTTCTCGCATGTTAAATTATCAATCAAATGTTGATCAAGACCTGTATTAGATATGTTGACGTTTTTCTCCATCATCTCTTCAACCAACATGATATTGTCCCGCCTTTTTGAGTAAAAATCAACACTAACACCTTCCTCAGACTGACAAAGATTATATTTTCTCTGTTATGGTGAAATAGAAATCTCTACATTGACTGTCACCGAATCCTAAGGAGCAGAAAATATATCCAAGGTTTTATGGGAAGATGAATGTTAAAAAAAAACATATGGAACCAGAAATATTTTCATATGAAATTAATGTGACCCACTTACCTCTCATTAGAATTAGGAGAAGATGATGCTTATCCCCTTGAAATTTTGTTTATCAAAACAACATATTCATCCTTACAAATCTGTACTTCCCACAATGCGTCCTTCTCAATCCTTGAAGGACTAGTACCAAATATTATAATGGAATAAAGAAAATGAAGGTTCTATAAAATGATGAATATGGTTAGAAAGGTTTTTCAAACAAGATATAGTAGTTGATGAATTCAAAAATACTCAATGTGAAGTATTCTCTAAAAAATCTTTAAGGCTCTCTTTCACTTCCTCTCACAAGAAAACAGAGAAACTACACTACTCTTCTTAGCAATTGAGACCCAAGGTAACGACTGAGGAATTTCTATCACCATTATGAGTTCAAGATACATGAGGGCCTCATTTACCATCTTAATTGGTGTGATCATATGCCCATATTTTGGAGATTCATGTGCTTTTCTTGATGCCGCTCATTGTCCTGTTTCAAACTAAAATATAAAATACCATCAATTTTAGTGATAGAGGATGAATGAATAGAATAGAAAAAGAATAAAAGAGAAATACATAATCATTTTTAGTGTAAATTTCCAATCCCTCCCCCAAGTTTTACAATTACTCCTTCAAGTACTCCATGATCCATCATGTCATATACTCCTTTCGAGGCCTGGACGGAATTATTAGTTAAATATGTGAAATCATCCAGATCCTTGATGTATTTCACTACCTCAACCAAATTATTGTTTAGATGAAAATAATATGGAGCTTTAATATCACCCAACTCTAGAATTAGAAGGAAGGAATGAAGAAACTCCCATTCATTCTTAACATTACGAGTCATGATTTCACAATAATAGACTGCCACGGGTCTCATATAGTTTGGATTAGATGTGGTTGGTTGTGAGGAAAATTAAACTCATTTAGATTAAAATTACTATTATATCCTCCTCTATCCTTCAAACAAATGAGGAGACAAGATGAAAACCTCCACTGATGCTCTAAACAAGACCGTTTTACCACAGGGGGTGTTGTCTCCTTAACCTTAGCTTTCTTGGTGGAATTTTTATGAGCAGGTTTTGAAGGGTCTGAATCATCCGAATCAACATTGGTTTTCAACATCTTTCCACACCAAACATGAACAATAATATTATTGTCCTATATCCGATATGTTCTATTGGTCAAATCCCCCAAGGGGTATGAAGAAACATAGGCCTTAGAATATCCGGACACCAGCCTAATTGATGCCTCTAATAGAGGTAGAAAGATAAACATTATAGATGTCTCCAAATCCATCAGTGTCCCTAATTTTTACACTACCATTGGATGCTTATAATGAATAAAATATGTGGGAGGGAAATTGTTTGATTTATGAATGCATTTAAACTAGTTAGAAACTGATAAGTGATGTAAGCATCACATATAATTTCACTATCAATACATACTACCAAAACACTATCCATGAATTCCACAATGTATTACCTCATCTCATAATTAGTTTCCTCACCATCATAGACAAGATTTTGGGTTTGTGGGATACCAATTGGAAATGAGCTGAAGTCTCTAGATACGTTCAACACCTTCAACACCTCATCAGGATTCAGATTTAGAGGCTGAATCGAAGAGACTATATGAACAAATGGGGTGAATTGACTGTTTGGGATCCTACCTAAATTCAATACAAAATATAAACTGAAATGTAAGTAAATCCATCCCCACAACACATATAATCTCCTTGAATGTCTAAATGGACCATTTCCATTTTATAAATTCATTAAGAAATGATAGAATATTTCTAGGATAGGGGAATAAAATCTAATATACTTCCCCTCTGCTAACTTTGACATAGTAAAAAAAGTCCCTATCTTCACACTCCCACAAGATTCATGGACTCAAAGCATATACATACTTATCCATATAGAAAGGTATCCATTCAGGCACACTTTTTTATCAATATTTTGATTGGAATTGTACCACTAATTTTTATAGTCACCCTTATATAATGTAGGCAAAGATGTACCCAAAGCACCCAGATTATGGGTGGTAGGGAAAATGTTAGGACACCTACAAGTATGACAATTCTCTTTTGATGATTCTAATAAATCCCCCATCCACACTATAGCATGAACATTAGACTTGGGACAAGGATTCTTATTATCATACAACTTATTCATTAGTTTGAATATCTCCTGATCCAATCATCGTTTCCTACCATAATCATCTCATTTTTTTATTGGCAGAATGAATTCATCATACATTTACCAGAGAATAGGATCCCTAAAGATTTGGTAGGCATCCCACCAACATATTCAAACCACACCATGTTTCAAATGAAATGAAATTATTTGTGGGATCCATTGGATCAATTATTAAAGAATTATATCTACGTTATAGTAAACATGAGTCTGTTGTACCTAGATAGCCTCATAAATTTTAACATATTGCAACTCTTTTCTAAACATCGAAAAAATTTTGTGTACCTAAAATTCCCACTTACATTGAATCTTAACCCTCTCCATAATAGAGATACCGGTCTTCTTTTAAACCTGGAGATTAATCCGTCATTGAAGAATAAAAGGTTGAATCATAGAAATGAGGCCTTAGGTATTCAAAATGATCCTTCATATTAGGAGTGAAACTAATATGCTGTAAAATGCATCAAATATGGACCGTTCCTTATTTAATGGGAACATCCTTCATGATTATGTTGTCATAAAAAGTGTAACGTTTTTCACAAAACAAGTATTTCGGAAATATTTATTATATGACGGAATGTGGGAATAATTCAAAATCCCATGTCATTATAAAGGTAGGCAGTATCTTCACGGATACTCACACTGATATAGAATCAGACCCCTCATCAATTTGGTACATGTAGTATCAACACCATCATAATACTATTGTCTAACAACATTCATCATTTCAGTATGATGCACATAAGCTTCCTTGGTTGCAGTCATTGAATGATCCATTTGGAAACCAAAAAGATAACACCAAATTTTATCATTATGTTGAAATATTAACATAAAAAAGTTTAAATTTTAACATAGAGAAATAAAATAATTAAGAAAAGGGAAATACCCACACATGTACTTCGATATGGATTTCGGTGTAAGTCCTTTAACTAGATTCCCCATATAGGTCCTTCAACAAAGGCATTCAATGACATCCCTATGTGCATCCCATTCGACTAAGAGGACTCCACATAGCCCTATTTTCCAAGTGGATATACCTTGAAAAATCATTTATAGAACCTTTATGGGTGTACATTGTGATGTAGATGGATGAACGAGTTGTGCGATGAAAACAAAAATCAAAAAATAATGGTGAATAAAGTGACAAAGGTAAGGGGGTATTTATAGGAACCTACATCCTATGTCGCCCACCTATGATGATGAACTCCATGGGAATTCTACACATAGGAGTTTCACGATCTTGATATGGTCATTCATAATATTTTCCATTACTTTTCCTCAAGACAAGACCCTCCTCCATTCAGATCCAATCATGAGGGGGGGATTTGGTTGACACACCTTCATAATAAAGGAAGGAAAATGGATTACGAAGGCTGAATTGGATGTGTTAGGCATCAAGAAATCATAATATAATCTATGAGATCTTTCTAAATGGACCTACATGGAAAATCTATTCTCCAAGCATCTGGTATAGGTCCAACCAATGCACCACAAAAGACACATCCCCATAAGCCAGGAACCTATGTAACCATGTTATTCGTGCACCCTTTCATAAGAGACCAACACCACATATCTATGTGGAAGACCTATGCTGGTGACTCCATTCAATCAGGCTTCCTATTTTCCAATAAATTGGATATTTTGGGCTCCTCATTTAAAAAACTAAATAATCGTAAGAAACCATGGAGCACTCATTTTGCAACCCCTTCACCAAGGTCTCCCAAAATTTCATTGGTTACTCTATAAAATACAAGAGATGAGAGAATTAAAAAAATAATAAAGATAAAAGTCCCATAATGGTCTAAAAACATAAGAAACCTTTATGAGGACTATTCTCTGCAAAAGAGAAACCACCTACAGAAGGTCCCTCTCCCAAATAAGGGACCTATGTGGGAACATTTTAGGAATATTCGAGGAGACCCAGGGTGTCTTGGAAAAGCCTTATCCTAGAATTTTCACCCCAGTGGCCTACTAAATCAAGGTTTATCTAGATCGTACAACCCTTATTCCAATGCATGAAAACCTTTTCATTTTCTACGAGGACCTACGTGACACACCTATGAAACCCACCTATGTGGTACATCGATTCTGAGAACCTGAGGTTAGGAACTAGATGGGTAAACCATTAAGATCTGTTCAAATCCACCCTTGGTAGGGCCTCTCCTCCATTGGAATTATTTTTTTGAAAGATAACATGTTTAATACTCTACCAAGACATATTTATTTACAAATCCTTTGGAAAGGGCACATCTACATGTCTCCCATTTGTATTTGGATTTCTATAGTCATACGTTTGTCAATCTTTTCCTATTAGAGGCTTAGGATCCTCAGGGTGTCTAAAAATTTGGATATCTATAGAATCATGGAAGTTCACCCCAGGGATAATGTCGAGTAGTTACTAGTATCATATATTAGGGATAGGATGTTGCCCATCCCTTTTCATCCCTAAGATCTAGAGCCTCTAGTCTATAGTAGGGAATCTGAGGGTAATTATTGCATTTCATTTTGACAGGGAATGACATCCTCCTCTCTCACTACATGACCAATTTTTGGGAAACCATCATGGTGTACTCCCATATCCTTTCATGTAGGAGGTTCCAATCATTATTCTCTCGACATCCTTGACCTTCATTCCTTCCTTAACTTGGACTATCATCTAAATTAAAGTGAAGAGAAAGAATTTTCGTATCCCTGACCTCTTCTGTTGTGGCCCGGACCTCTTTCACTAGAAAATGAGGAAAAGTGCGTGGTTTGTCAGATATTTTTATTCCTCCTATTTTTCACACCGAGCATGACTCGCAAGGTCATAGAGGTTAATTGGGATCATGAAAACTACACAATCCACCAGAAGTATTGAACTATGAATACTCTAATTCCTACTAACTAGGATACATAGGAATCCCACTTTGGGCCTGAGATCATTGTGCGTCATCCTTTGGATCAATCCCAAAAAATAATTGTTTTAATCAAGGTATCCTCTTTAGGAGTAAAAACTATTCCAATTCCCCTGATCACAGTGAGTGAAAATCATCCTCATGGTCCCTTCACAGGTGATTTCATTCTCAAGAGTAACCAAAATATATTATCTAAAAGGGCCATACTCTGTTTAAATACATAACCCTAAGGGTCTCCATAGACATGGGTCCTCACTAAATAACTATGTGTGATTTGATTTATATCCAAACACAATACGTATGAATCCTCCCCAAGGTTCAAACAAAACCTCTAAAGCCAACCATGATCTTTTGGGTCATATCCCCAATAGGGTCTAATTTAACTTAGAAGCTCATATTCCTTCTATGTTCTTTCAGATACTTATGAATATTTCCTAAACAAAACATCAACTAGGAATCTCCCCTAGATTTCCTTACCACATGAAATTAAACTGTACGGTTGCATCCTTATCACATGTTATTAAATGGTATGATGTGTCCCATTAAAAGATACCAAATTATGTGGGTTCTGATTCGTTTTACAAGGATACATAGGAATCCTATCTATGGGTTTGATCCATACATCAAAAAATTACTATCTCAATAGACGATGAAAAACCCTATAGTGAAATTAGTGTACCTAGTTTTAAATACAATCCAAAGTTCTCCAAAATGTGGAAAAAACTAGCATCATCAACATAACAATCATATAATATCTAAGAAGTAAATGAGTAGATATCATAGATGGAGAAAATCAGACACATATAGATATCTTCATTAATTAATAACCTCAAATACATTCAGATGGTTCTGAATTACACATGATAACAATTGATTGCTAATATTGTGATAACTCACATCATACCTAGTTATTAATGAAGTATTCATAAAAATATCATAAATCCATAAGAGAGTCATGGAGTTTGAAATAATTCCCCCCAAAGGGTGTGATGGTCCCAACCTCCCATCCTCTCAACCAATGCGAGTTCTTAAGCATCATGGGTCAAAATCGTTAATGAGAACCTTCCTTTGGAAAGTAGGTCCCTATCAATATAGAACGATTGGATGTTTCTGAATACATAGATTAACCCATTATAAACCCTTAAGAAATAGAAAACTGTTATGGGGAATGAAACTTGAGTGAGTCACAACTTCAGATCCTTCTCATATGACATCACTGGATCTATAGTCTATCCTTTTAAAAGGATTAAATTCTCTCTATCTTCATAAAATTGATTATCATCACATACATAAGTAACCAGAGTATGAAATGTCACATAGTCAGCACCTCCATACCTCCCCCATACATGCTATAGAAGTGGTGGAAAAAACCATCAACTAGAATTAATATTCACCTTCCATGTCGATAACATACAACTACAATGTGGAAAACTAATCTGATTTCATAGTCATGGACTTTGAGAAAGATCTCCTATAGAGGAAATCTTCCACCACACTCCCTTTCCGAAGAGTAAAATTTCTCGAATTCCTAATATTGGAGTAACTATAGTAATCAACTTTATCTCATGTGAATATAATTCTATGTGATTATATAAATAAGACTCTTGTAGTCATAATATATGATAAGCCACTCACCCATAACTTATGTTCACCACATATTCATGGAAAAGACCACTACTTCCAAATTTAGACCGAGGGCACATAGTTTTGATCTGGAGGTATCAACTGTCAGGACCTGTAGGAAATCACAAAATTCCTCTTCATAATGAAACAACCAATCATAGTCTCTAAGGATTCAAAAAAAAAATACATACTCAACACCCTCCTTTATAAATCTCATGATGGGGGCACATGGAAACCTCTACCTCAACTCTTGAAAACCATAATGGTACCTCTATATCCAAACAAAAGTATTAGCATTCTAGATAAAATAAATTAATGGTTTTGATACCCAGGTAAAATCATAGACAAAGTTCTGATATTTTATAGACAACCTAAGGAATCTTTGCACCTCAGTCATTCTCTTGGGTGGAACCCTAGAAAAAACTGCCTCAACCTTCATTGGATCCACATACACACTCTCTATTGAGATTACATATCATATAAAGTTGACCAATCAAATCCATAATTGAATCTTCAAGATATTCATATAAATAAGGCTAGCTCAGATTATTCCTAGGACCATCCTCAATTGTCTTAGGTGGTCTTTCTCGAATGCTGAGTACTTTAGAATTTCATTAATGAAGCCCACCAAAAACCGTTCTAATAAAGGATCATTGATCAGGTTTAAGAGTCCCAATGACACTATTGTAGTATTCTCCATTCTTAAAGGCCTCAGAACGCACTTGTAATGATTGTAGAGACATCATAATTCCATATTTAGTATATCTTCATCGTGTAACTAGATTTGATGATTATCATATCTCAGGTCTATCATTGAGAAACATATAACCCCACTCAACTGATTGAAGATTTATTCATTCCTTGATGATAGCTACTTATTATTCTGATTCACCTAGTTCAGTTTTCAATAATCCAAATAAAAACTATAGTTCCTATTTTCCTTCATGGTGAACAGCATTGGGGTACCCGAGTGACACACTGTGTATGATTGAGACCTTAATATGCAAATTATCCTTCGACACCTTCATCTCATGAAGCTCTGTTGGGGTCATCTAATATATACTCCTAGATATTGGGTTCACACCTAGGTTATAGTATACAAATAAGTCGATCACCTAGTGGGAAGTTAAACCAGACATGTCCTCATGAAATATGTCATCATACTCCACCACCGCTCCAGGAAGTTGAAATATCATAACAACCACTACTCTGAGGGTCATACTAGAAAAGTGGTGATTAATTGTCTATATTATTCTAGGAATGAGACCATTATACTATACATGGGGTTCATTCTCTCTAACTAAGGAAAACCACATCCCATCACCATGAAAACATTATACCCTCTCCTTAAAACAACCAGTATGGGAATGGACTATTGATAGTAAATCCACACCAATGTGGTTATCATATGGATTCATTACTACTATAATAATATCTTTTAAAAATCCATCCCCTCCAAGAGACAATAAATACTCTCATAAGAATTGTGTGATCACTGAATCACCTTTAACCCTAATATCTAATTTCAAGGGTCAAGCTAAGGGATCAACCAGAATCTATATGTCCTTAACCAAGGAAGTGTATTGAATGGATTGAATCACATCTATTCCTAGTAGAACAATAGATAAATTATAGAAGATATATATTATAAATCTAATAATCCAATTTGAATTAGGGTATTTGGCCTCTACTTATTTCAATTATATTATTTCTAGACCACCAGCACTACATGTATGTTGTAGACCACATAGCGGTGGTAGTGGAAAGTGGTTAAACCATCTTCCACCTCTAATGGATATCCGTACTTCATTACCATGTAATTTTACTTTTTTTAATCAGGATACTACCACATACAATGCCTAGGTGGTCCATCAATCGTCTTCCTATTAGCTTCCTATAAGGAAATACAATCCAAATTGAGATTTCCTTGACCATCATAAGAGAAACACCACATCTTATTAGATCACTAGAACATTCTTTGAGATACTTACACTGTAGAATATATATCCTGGGAATATCTCTTCAGGCATCTCAAATGCTTGGATCCCTATGTATTCAATTTAATACAATATAACGTGGTCTAAAATCTAGTGTTCCCACTACTAGCACCAATTGTGAGTGGTTACTGACCCAGAAATCACCCCACAACAAAGTTATGTCCAATAACTAAAAAATAGTTTTGAATGAAAATATATATCACTCTAGCCCATATCTGTTGGTGTAATCCACTCGTGGTGTTCCTTGATTGGAATAAAATATCATAATATATATATATATATATATAGTATCACAAGTGGATGATGAACAACATTGAAATCCCATCCACAGTCACGAAGCCTTGCTAATGCTAAAGAAGCTCCTAGGTATGAATTGATCCCATATTCTTCTAGACATAATTCCAGCCATATGAGACAATTGAAATATTACATGGATAAAAACATCTCACCATGCATTAGAATCACCAGAATCTACCATCATCGAAAAGATCCCTGAATAATACTCGTAGTTAAGACAAAAATATGATCTTCTTGTGTCCTCAGAAGAGGGAAATCCCAATTAACTACATCTATTCCTTTTGTAGCTACCATGGGGGTCTATCTATCCCTTAAAACCAAGAGGTCAGTACCTCTAAATCACTTGGATCATGATCGACTTGGGAAAATCCTCATTATGTATTTATAGGGAAAATTTCTACTCAATGCATGGTTGAAATACTAGAAAACCATCCATAAGTACGACCACCTATACATGACTCTATACAGAAGCATAATCACTATGCAGATCATCCTCATAATTGTGCAATAGAATTCTGGCTGGAAATCATTGTAGAGAAATATTGAAATAAATAAGATGTACCACATTCAAAGAGTATATTTGGGGAGGTGTCTTCAAAGGATATAGAAGACACATCCCATTCCTATATGATTCATGTTCCAATGTTTTCCTTATAACCAGTGACTATATATATATCATGTAAAAAAGTATTTTATAAATGTAAGAGTTAATGGAAATGTTTTTTTTACGAAAAATGGATCCCATAATCTAATAGATGATTTCACATCCCTTGAACCTTGTTTCCTTAATTCCCAAACCAATCTCACCACTAAACAATATGAAAACTCTGGTACTCATACGAACACTACTCTGATACCACTCTATCACAACATGAAATACCGAGGCCTACTAGGATTACATTAAGTGATGTGTGACACCCTATTCCCCCCATCTATTATCTGTGGGATGGAGACTAACACTGTATATTCATATCACACACATGGGAGGAATTACCAAAGAGTACTACACACATAGACACACAACTCCAATTACCTATAATGTCTAAAAAGTTTAAACAAAACTGATAAAATAATTCTCACATAAACATTATCCATCATCATAGTATAAAAAATATTGTAAATCATTAGGGTGCAAATACAATCCCACAAAATTGACCACAGATTCTAAACTGCTAACAAAGGGCAATTTCAATCAAATACAATAGTTGGTCCAAGCACGATTTCTCTATCTCACTATTTTCTTCAATATCCTGGTCCTCCTAGAACTCTATCCAATGTACTATTATCTTCATAAGTCAAAACATGTGTAATATGAGCCCATATAGGGGTTATTATAATAATACATTGTATGTCACCCCTAAATCACCCATAATAAAGGATTAAAAGAATAGACAACTCAACACAATGGTATTCCAATCCGGATATGGCGAATAATAATAAAAATAGACCAATATATACTCATAAAATAACTTAAGTCCCAAATAGGTCCTAACCACTACCATCCATAAGATTCTGCACCAGGATTCAAGTTACTTTTTATCTGCAAGAGCTCACTCCATGAGTCATTATATCACTGTGGGAGGTCATCCAAGAGGTTATTCCCATTTGGTCATTCCCATGAAGTACTCAATGAAATGCTAATGATATTGAAATTTTGACAAGGGATCACACCTAGGTCCACTTAGGGATACAATAAAACCTATAGTATTATCAAAATAGACAGGGTATCAATATTCATTATGGTTACACCTATACTATGGACCCTACCTTGGATGAATAAGGAATGATTGAGGATTCCAACTCAGTCAAAAGAAATGATACCCCAAACTCCATCTGAGAAAAAACCTATTATGGGGAATATAATTGGATGTTGATGATGTAATTACACATTATACTCTCATAGGGATGGACTAAGGGATCACACTCAACAAAAACTTATCTGATCTAAAGAGATCATGGACATTTAGTTTATTCTGAAAAATTATATGGCATGTGTTGATAGTACAAAATGCGTCTAGAATGACTTTGGTTAGCCCCTATCTCTTTATATCACATGACATGAATTCCTAAAAATAAATGTTTTTTCCACATGGGGTACATAGTGTTTATAGGAAATAACTTCACTCAAATTTACACTATACCATGTCTCTGTACATCTGGTAATTTCTGTGTACTTCGGTTCGTGTCTGTATAATTTTGACCATTATTGTTTACTTGATTCTGTTTGAGTAGCAGAATATTCCCATCTACTCTAGATATGTCTGTATACCTTGCCATGTTTAATTCTGTTTACCCATACATTACACATTGAGCTTCTAGACATAGGTCATATGGTGTGTAAAATGTGTAAAATTATGTGTGATATTCTTCACTATGTGTAAACCCTAGAAATACCTAAGTGGGACTAAATGATGTGTGTTATTTAGAGTACACACAGTGTAGTTAAAAATTTTAAAAAAATTCATGAAATAATATTTTATCCACCCATGACATTGCTTCCTTGGATTTCACTATAAAATCAACCAAAAAACTTGGATTTCGTATTGAACGAGCCTCACTATCATTGATAGATGAATTATAAAAATTCTATCTAACAAAAAAACATCCATCATTGTAATATTCCATTTTCACACACCAAACTGGGAAATGGGGATTGCCGATTTGATCATGATTCACTTGTACCTATCTAATATCTTAATATCACATCAATATCTCCCTCAATTTTGAACTCAAATGAAAAATATCAATCTATTGACATTCAGAACAGTCGCTCAAGATTCACATAAAAGGCTTTTTCAAACCACTGTCCATTGGAATTTTCAATGATGAATGTTTGAAAAACTGGTAAGAAATGAAAAAATAGAATATAGGGACTAAACTCAACCATTTTTATATTAAGACTTGAGTTTTTGTTATTATAAAATTTAATGAAGATACACCATCAAAATACTGTCAAATCCAAAAATCCTAGGAAGATACACCTACACCTGAAAACTTGATCAAAACATGAATCAATCTATCGGTGGATATGATTCATATGCATCATGGGTAAATCCATGAAAAAATTAACCAAAAAAATTCCTAAACTCGTGTTTGGATAAATATGAAATGAAGAATGGATGTTCATTGTGGTTGTTAGAGAGATCCACAAGTTCTGTTGTTGAAGATGACCCTTTAGAAATCAATCACACTGCCTGAACCCATTTTTTATTCCAAGATCTCGTACAATGGGTCCTCCATCAATCCCTAGGGTAAAGTTGTTAAAAACCCAAGTGAGTTTTCATAACATTTCTTTTATAGTGATAAATTTAGTATAACATTTAATTAAAATAATTAAATTAGTATTTTAATTATTTTCATTATTTGTTCCTTGATGGAGCTCAAGCCAAATAACCAATGCCTTCCATGATTATGTTGTAACTAATATAAAATCTAAATTTTGGACTCAACGATGGTGTTATATTTTTGAAATTAGATTCCATTCATAAGTAACTCAATTATTTAAATAAAACCGTGCACAAGTGATATAGTAAATTATTTAATTTTATTAAAATAATACTCAGTCATCTCTAGCCTCAAAATCTATTACTGACTCAACTCATGGCTTGAAAAACTTTTCCCTAAACCTTTTCAAAGTCTAATAATAAAAAGATTGAGATATTAAAATATCGTCATTCTTCACATTTACATGGTAATTACCATAGTGAATTTCAATATTTTAAAAAATATGGATCTCTCTGGACGTGATCAAATAAGTCACCAATTTATTGGAGAGAGTACTTAATCACTATATAAATTGAATTTATCTACCTATAATAAATATATGACCTCATATACCCATCCATCTTAATAAAAGTAATAGGGGTTCCCCAAGGTGAAACATTTTTGAAGTAAAATCACTTATAAAAAACTATTGAAGTTGTTTATTCAAGTCCATTAATTTAATTAATGCATTTACTAAGGAGTATTATTTAGAGGGTTTTCCTTTGAGATGAGTTTAATATAAAACTCTTAATTTTTCATAGTTATAAGTCCAAGTAATTATTTAGGGAAGAAATTGATATATTGATGTATAATAAGTACATCCTCTATATTTATTTAGTCCTTTACAACCATATATTGTATCTTATTTTCATCACCAAGTATTCTATTAAGATGCGATTTGGGAGTTGGATCCATGTATGTCTTCGATAATGAAAAAAACACTCTAAATAAAAATAACTCCACTCTAAATTTAAAATTTAAATATCTATCACATTGTAAAAAATTTTATCATTAGAATTAGAAATCAAATACATACCCATGATTATGCCAAATTTATCCATAGGTAAGATAAAAAAGTTTAAAAGTACAGTGTGCATATGCATCATAAGGGGGAATGACTTATGTTCCCTCATTACAAAAATATTTACATTGAGTGTGTTGATTGACACATAATTTTTAGGTTTTTAATTAATTTTTTTATATTCTCTATAAATAAGGATAATATAAGAGTGTGAGAATATCCAAAATTGAAAAAATAATTACATAGTATTGAGTTAATGATTAATGTACCTAATATCACATATTTTGGAAAAATAAATTTATATGTAGTAATCAAATAACCTTTTCCTTTCCCCTATGACTCTTCTGAAGAGTATTACCTTCAAAATCATAGAATTGGTTTGAGTAATGATCAATATCATTACAGCTGAATCACTGTATATTAGTTGTTTCTATATTCCCAATACATTCATTACCTATAAAATATCAATATCTGTACTTTTAGGTATCTCTTATGTACTTTAAGAAAGTAATGGGGGTTTTAATTGTACAATTTTTTCATGATGGATTTACCAACATTCCATTATTATTTATTTCCATGTTTCTTTTTATACATTACATGTTTCTTTTTTTACATGTTTCCCATCCTTCCTATTCTTATCATTACTTCCTTTTTAATGTAAGACCTAGAGAACAATTCTTAAATATTTTTCTAATTAGATACCACCTCATCAAATGATAAAAAATTTAATAGAGTAGTAATAGAAATAGGATTGGAAAAATCCATTCAATGAAATGATCAATAATATATTTAATTTTATGTTCCTTTTCTACGACACACCAAGAAAATATTTTAAATTTACCCTCGTACTCAGAAACACACTCTACATAGAGTCACTAAAAATTAAATAATTTCCTTTTTTCATATCATCTAATTTATCTAAAAGAATGTTTTCTAAAATAATATCACATTGAAATAATTTCATTAGATGTTATATATCTCATCCACCTCCTTGGTATTATGAATTATTGATCACCATTTATTAACATATCCCCATATATGACACACCACCATGAAATTTTTTTCTCTCTCATTATTACAATGGTAGTAAATATCATATATAGGGACTTGTCGAATGTTCATATATGAATGGAATAGTGGTCTCATTGAATGATGGAGTTTCTATCATATGATGTGATCCCAAATTGTTACACTATATCTTGGATTAGTATGTTTCTCTAAAGAGTAAAGGTTATTTCTTATAACTTGATTCAACTTTCATAAAATTAATGTAATTTTCTCAGTTACAAACACTATACATGTAAAATTTCTTGGAATGGAAATACCTACATTAATTATGATTGAAAATGTGATTTCTGATAATCCTATTCTGCTCTATCTCTAAAAAATTTCATATTCATAGTTAACTGAAATAGTAGAAATATTGACGAATAAAAATCCCTATGAAAGTGAATTTGTTTTGGCAACCTTAGTTTTTATCATAATTCCTTTGATAATTTTTTTCTAAAATCTTGTTACCAAGTTTTTTAATGAACTTCCTTTGATACCAACTATGATTCCTCAAATCTAGTAACATGGAGTATGTTGTTACTTTAATAAATTGGCACAAGATATAAGGAATCACATCAGAAATGATGAAATAATTTACATGCCATGGGGGATTAGATACATACTACATTTCCATATAACATTGGGACATACAAATATAACATAGAAGCTTATTTAATCATTATTATTCTTCTTAGTGAATCCATAATTTTATTCATAGTTCAGTTATATTTACCTTTAGGATATGGAAACACAATAAAGGAGATATTAAATTCATATTAATGGTAAAAGTATAGTAGAATCTATCATAAGTGACGTACTCATTATGATAGAGTGAATAATCAATAAACGTGTCCAAAAATAAATATATTGGGCACATAAAAAATCCAAGGATTCCATAACAATGAAAATATATTCATGGATAACAGTAATAATGGTTTTAAAATCCCTATTTTGCATATATTGATCTTCCACCTCATGGCCTCAAACAAGAAAACAATCATGTCATCATGGTCAAAATCCATAAAATAATCCTTTCTATCAAGGCTAAAATAAAAACATCAAGATTACAATGTGTAAGAATACACTTTATACCCATACCACTTGTCTTTTAAGATGAACTAATCCATTGAAGGGATAAATAATTTCAGGACCCACCTATCAATTATTTATGTATAATGAATTAGAAATATGAAATATAACAATATGAAAACAACAATTAATAAAAAAAATTCATAAAAAATCATATTGGGGTAACAACATAGAGAAATTAAAATTTTTTCCCATTCTAATAAAAGAGATAACATGATCATAACCCATCAAGAGAATGAAGGTGGATTGTCAAAAATACATATGCCCATGTTACATAAGAAATATAATCCATAATCATGGTTTATTAATCAATTGTTTTCCATAAAGAAATAGTAGATCTATATATTATTAACACTTCATATTTCAATGGAATAATTTGATTCACTAGGTGAGTTTACAACAATAGGAACATTCCTGATGCAATTAAATATACCCTTATCAAAGAAATAACTATAATGAATTGGAGAAGGGAACGATAAAATTGTTTGGTTATCAAAAGAAAATAGTTATTGATTTCAATTGTTTTCAATGGAGGTATCCCAAAAAATTAAATGAAAATCCTTTATTACTCTTTGTTAGAGAATGAGAATTATCTAAAGAATACCCCTCTAGAGCGACTAGTCAAGTTTCTAGATTTTGGCCCACTCATCAGTAACCAAGTGGCGATAATGTTTATAATTGACTAGAATATTTTAGGGTGATTAACCCTATGTTCATATGTTCTATAACTTAATAAACTTTCTACTCTTTAAAAAGGGATAAGAAATCCATGAAACTTCTATAAGTAAATAAAAAATTTATTTTTATGGTAAAATAATCAATGATTAATATTTTTGTAATATGAATTCATTAACTATAAAATTTATTTTCTTTTAAATAAACCCAAAAATTAAATTTAATAAAATAATATTTTTTTAAAATAATAGACTAAAAATAGTTTCTTTTATTTAAAAATATTACACAAGTTTTTAACATTTCGTCATATGTTTTATTAATTTATAATAGTATTTTGAAATGTGTATTTTTAATTCAAAAAAAAATTAGATACTATAAAATTATTTATATGTATTTATGTTATAATTACTTATTTGTATATTCACAAATTCAATGGTTTATAAAAGAACTATATTATAAATTATTCACCTAAAAACAGAATATTTTTGAAAAATATAAAAAATTCACGCTTAGATAATTTTTTCCTTGTGATTTTAAAAATTAACTCTATTTAATGAATTATAGATTTTAGGATTTAAAATTTTATCTTATAAATAGGAATAAAGGCTCTTTCTATCATGATATAGTGCACAATGTGTGATTATTTTAAGGATGTAATATTTAAGTACTTAGGTTTGGTCTTAATTATTACAATCTAATTCTCGATAATATTTATATATCATAATTTTTTTTTGATGTTGTTAAATTTTGGGAGGAAACAAAAAATTCAAGAAAAATGGTAAATTCATAATGATGTGTACAATTTATTTTTAATAACACTTTGCAAGGTTAAATTATTGGAATTAAAATAACTATTCTGTGGATATTCTCTACACAGTAAAAGTACTTATTTTAACCACAAATAGCGAAAATTATTTTTTCAATAGAAATAATTTATTATCATTTTCAATTGTGAAACAATTACTTTTTTATTATTGAAATAAGAAATTTTTTTCGGTATTGGTTTTCAATGGTGATAAATGCTATTAAAAATATATTAAAATACCAATAAAATACCTCAATAAAAAACACAAATAAAATAAAAATAAATAACAGAAAAAATACATAAATTTTGACATAAAAATAATTTATAGGATAATTACAAGACTTCAAAATTTATTAATAAATAAATAAATAATTTTCATAATTTAAAAAAATTAAAATTTATTTCTCAATTTCAAGCCGAACAATTTACAATAATATATAAAATATAATATTTGGTGGAATGAAAAATGAAAACATGAGAGATATGTATTAAAAATAATGATCAATCATATATTGTTTTACCCCAATAATAATACGTGAACATATAAAAATTTGTTCAATTTATGTTCAAATAAGTGGTGAATTTTATGTTTCATAAAAAATTTAAAAAAACAAAAATAAAATTTCATAAAAAAGTGGGAAAAAGTAATTTTAAACTATTAAATATGGATATAATTATTTGAAATCACTTATCATAATTTATATGTATTATAAGCATTTTTTAGTTAATGTTATCAAAAAATGAGAAATATTTTTTAAATATGTAATTTTAATTGTCCGCTCGAAAAGGAAAATGTGCCTACAAGGATATAATAATGACTTAGTTAAAAAATTTGTAGATAATTTCGAATTAACTCATATTAAAAACAACTAAAGGTGAAATTATTAAAAATGTAATTTCAACTGAAAAAACATGTGTATTTTTTTACCCATACTAATAATAATAATTATAGATATTTTAATTATTTGAAATTATCAATTTCAAATCATTATAGTTAGTATTGTGTCACTATATAATATGAACACTATTATCTTATTTAAAAATTTCTTCATCAGAAAATGAATTGTAAAAAGTATCCACAATATACTATACATTGGAATAATTATATATTTTTTCTAAAAAGTAAAAACACTTAAAAATGATATATTCATTTAATATAGTAGATAGATACAAAATTAAAAACATATATTATTCTAGGTTATGATTTCTGAGGTATGTTATGATTTCTCTCTCCCTATGGGTAGACATCCCTCACCACTTTGGTTGTATTTTAAGTTGATAGTAAATTCTTTTTATGATATAATGGAAGATCTTATGTTGACAATAATACTTATTGAATAGTGAACCTTGAAAGAAATTTTGAAATAAGATATTATATGTGATGAGTTTTTTTCTTTAACTCTAAAAAATAAACTTTTATGCTTATATATGAAAATGAGGGAATATATATTGAATATAATTTTTCATTTTTCATCCTATGGATCCTCAATATTAAAGTCATATAGATGTGCCTTTGGATTAAGTATCATATAATTTTCATATTAGATAACCACATATCATAGAAGAATATATATACTAAGATATAATAATATATATCATAATATCATTAATCAAATAAAGGGTATAGATCAAACCTTCCATGTGAATAGATATGTCTATTATACAGGGCCTAAAAAATCTATAGCCAAGATCATACCTATTCTCTACAATACCAGGTAAATAAATAATATTAAATTTTCATATTTATTAATATTTGGGAATTAGATATTAATTTTACTTTAAAGAGGATTCTATGTTCGATTGCATACAAGATACACAACAATGAGTTTCTTTGAAATCTTAGGTTGCACACAACATTGAGTTATACCATAAAATAATAAAATAGTATAAATATTTTAAATGGTAGATAACACATAGTAATTGTATTATTGGGAATGAATATAACTAACTAAAATATGATTAAACATTTTTGTTAAATGTTTTTACATTTATCCAATAAAATTCAGAGGCTTATAATGTGAATGAATCCAATTTTTAACATAAATACTCTAATATTCATTAAAAGGTCAATCTACCACCTTTTGATGGAGAAACCATTTTAAATATAGTATTTTTGATTTTTATATTTTATATTTGAGAAAATAATATTACTCTTTTTAATCAAGAAATAAAAGTTTACTTTGTATAAAGTTTTGGTATTTTTCTGATAATGATCATTTTTAATGAATAGTAAACAATACTGCATTTTAATTCAAAACGGCCTTCCAATAAAATTTATATGGTTAGATTATATTTTTAATTTTTATAAAGTTTAATTATATTAAATTTTTACCCTTTAATCAAATATTGGTCATTGGAAGTAATTTTACTTTAAATTGAACATAAATAAGCATTTACCTTTGGATAGTTATTGTTTCTTAAAAACACACCTTTTGGTTTTGACAATGGGAATTAATTTTAAATTTATTTCTGCAACTTCTATGTTTAGAATTTAGAAAAATGGATTTCATATTTGGAATCCAGAAGTCCAAATGTTCTAAATAGGTAACGTTTTTAGACATTATGGATAGTAACTTCAATAAATCTTTTATTTACCATGGTTAAAGGATAAATCTAGGAAATAAGGGAAAAATAATATTATAATAATATTAAATTATCTTAACAAATGTCCTAATCCTATTGGATGATACATGTATAACTATGGGAATCCATGGGTAAATTTGGGGACCCCATGGAGCCACTTTTAACAGAAAATGACACTTTATAAAAATTAATTTAATGTTAAGAAAAATGTAACAAAATAATATATCATTTATTAAAAAAAATTTATATAGGGTTATATAAGTTATCACTTAGAATATAAATATTAATTAGAAATAAAAATAGATTTCCTACATCATGGTATTTTATTTATAATTTTTATACGTCAAATAAATAAATTTATTTAGGACATAATGATGATGTTATGATTACGTCATTAATGAATGTTTTGAATAAATGAGATTATAAATATTAAAATAAATATATTTTGAAACTTTTTATTCCATACATGAATTTTTCGGATGATTATAACTTGTTATATTTTAATTAATGTAGTTTGTTTTAAAGAATCTAGTTTTTATAAATTTTTTAAAAGTTTTGATATGAATAGTTTATAAATTGACCTAAACGAGTTTTTAAATCAATCAATATATTATTAAATGATAAACTAGTCCTAAAAATATACGATTCGGAAAAATGACATATATGATGTTACTAATGTTATTAATGATTCATTTTTTTGGTTTCTTGTCATTTTATATTAAATATGCTAACCATATGGTATGAATATACAAGAAGACCTGGTAATAGTAAAATTAGATAACAAAAGGTTAAAGAAAAAATATAAGGTTAATTTTATACCTTAAACTTTCCTAAAAACTATTTTATAAGAATATTTAGAACAATAATCACCTTAAAAGTTAATTTAAAGAATTTGGGACCTTTTTAAATCAAAATTCAGTTAATAATAATATAATTTTTTTAAACATTCTTTAAGAGCACCTCCTCCACCTTATAAAATTCATCACCTCTAAATCTTACTCACACATCTCAAGGCCCCTTGTATCATCCATATTCTGCCCAAATAAGCTCCAAACATCTATCTCTACCACCTAGAAGCCATAACATAGGCAGAATACACATAAATAAATCCTTTTGGTTGAAACCAATGGATGTTACCCAATTTAAAGGTAACGTCTTTACTCAAGTTATTTTATTTTAATTTATTTATCCAACCCCATAAAATCTCTTTATTACATATTTTTAAAACAAATAAATTATCCTAAATATACTGGGAATTTTTATGAGAATGATTCTAACTATACTTCTACACACCTCCATCTAATGGATAGGAACATACTGTTTCTGTGGACGATGAACTATTCCCTCAGGAAAAGATGATTGTTCAATTATCTCCATTCACCTATAATGGTGGAAATTATGATGGAATTGTATTTATATGTTATATATATTATATTTATATTATCTCTATGATTCTGTATTTTTCATTTATAGCATAACTTTATGGTTTCCATAATGGGTAAATATCATAATTTCATTTGAGAAAGTGCAGACTACCGACCACTCAATGAGATATGACTCGTTCATTCCATATGTGGAATGTATAAAGGATTTAGTTACTGAAATTATATATGATATTGTACTGTAATTATAATATACCTATATATCATTAAGTTTTCATTCCATTAAATACGAAATAGAAATGGAAGTAGCGTTCAAGCGTACGTACGGATTACTATCTCCTTGAACGGTGCATTTCATTTCTTATCTCCAAATGTTATGTAATATTATAAATACATATATATACTGGATATATATGATATATATTATATCTAAATTATTAATATTATTCTAGAGATAATGTAATTTTGACAACTTGGACAAGTTGTAATTTTAAGATGTTCATTTTTGACTCAAGTACCAAATATAGAAAAATCATTGTTATTAACATAAATGATTATATAATGTTTATAACGTGGTAATAAGTATTATTAAAGAATAATAAACTTAAAAAATATTCATAATCAAGTATAAATTAATTTACTTTATTATTATAGAGATTAAAGAACAAACGAGTCAAGTTAGACACGAGGTAAGGGAACTCCTTAACCCAATTTCTATTCATTGGGTTAAAATTATACTTCATTATTATGTCAAGATATGATTATGTGGAAAATAATTTTGGTTATAATAACTTTATTTATACTTGATTTATGTTTAGTTGTAGTGAATAAACATAATCGATCAATTTTATTTACAAAATAATCTTTGTAATGGAACCTTTCACCCTCCTCTTTTAGTCAAAGACTTATTTTTTATTATGTATTTTAATTTCCATTTTCTTATATTTGGATATTTTCTTATATATACTTATTTCTATAAATTTTATGTCCAATTAGTGATAGAACATTTTTTCTCTCATCAACTCATATTATTAATTTTTATGTGATGTCGTTAGGATGCTAAATTTTCATAAGGGAATTTCTAAACTGAATTTCCACTTATTGGGTTTTACACATACATTGTTGACTATATTATGACAAGATTAAGTGTATAATAACTATAAATTTATTTATGTTTTAATTTAAGCTTCCCATTAAGTGGATATACTTTTTAAACACATAATCACTCCATTGATAAATTCTTACATCATTGATACAATATTTTTAAGGGACAACATCTCAATATCTCTTCATTGAGGCATATCTAGATATTGTTCACCTTTATTATCTTGTAAAGTGTATATACTACAATTTGACATATTATATCATAAATTTATATATTCTCATTATATTATAAGTTTTTTTTCATGTTATTATATAACTATTTTCATTCAAGTATTTTCTCAAGTGGTAAGGGATTCTTTAACTCAAACATTTTTTTTAAACATTTTAATGATTTAATTTTATATATATTTATGATTAATGTCCAGGTTTTGAAAATGGTTTTAAGGATTTATCTATATGAATATTAATGTTTCAAAATGTTAGTTACTTTAAAATATTTAATGTGGTATTGGACACTTTGATTCAAAAATCAATTTATTAAATGTTTTAAATGGTTTGGAAAATGGTTTG
The DNA here is from genome assembly GCA_963277665.1 of Viscum album. NCBI lineage: Eukaryota > Viridiplantae > Streptophyta > Magnoliopsida > Santalales > Viscaceae > Viscum > Viscum album. The sequence goes on from OY728133.1 coordinate 1,063,592,842, forward strand.
ATAAAGAATTAATTATGTCAATATCTGGAAATTATATCTTGTGATTGCAATGTGGAAATTTTTTCTTTCTTTTATGATTGTTTTATTATTTATGAGTATGTTATGTTTCTTGATAATGTTTTACACATATGGGTGTTTCATTGATAAACCTAAGGCGGGTGAGCCTGAGATAGCTCACTAATGCTTTGGATAATGTGACTAAGGTAAATGTTAATGTTTCTCCAAAGAGATTTAGAGAAAATACTCTGATTGGTATTCCAAATGATACTCCCTACGTAGCTATGAAAGCTAAAACATAAGTATGTTTTTTATTCCACAAGTTTACTTTAGGATTTATGATTTCCATTTGTTATTCATAAATCTTTTGATATTGTGTGGTATATTAAATATTGAAAAGTATAATTTCATTGACTTGCATTTATTTATGGACTAATTTTTTCTTTCCTTATTTTATAACCCTTAATAATATTTTTATTCTCATCAAAAGTTTTTGAAATGTTCTTCACAGTATATAAGGTATGGTAAGGGAAAGGAATAATTCAAGAAGATTTATATCAACAAAAGAACTCTTGTTTTTTTTATGGAGTTTTATTATTGTTAAAAAATTTGGTTAGAGTATAAGTGTCTACTTTGTAATTTTTTGATATGTAATGTAATATTTACGACCTAATTATCAAAAAATATGATCCTAAAAGGATCCTGAATGTAAATTATTAACGTAATAAAATATTATGTAATGTTTAAGGCTATGGACTTATAGTTGGAATCAAAGGTTGGTCTAGATAAATTTAGAGGATATAGTGTTATTTAAGCATACATTACATAACCATAATGGTTAGAATATTATAAAGAATCATAGTTATTTTAGATAAATCTAATAAGTTTAAGATTACAATAATAAGTATATATTAGTTTTAACCTCCTCATAAGATAGTATATGATGATTTTTCTAATATACTCACACTGACAATTTTGGTTTTAGTAAATGGCTAGACCTAGTAGGCACTAAAGTAACAATGTATGTGAAGGAAACTATGGTGGTTTTATGAATGAGAAAATAAATTAAATGGGAGATTTAATGAGAACACTTTTGGTTATTCTTAACCAACTATCTGGAGTCTTGATTGACCACCTGAACTATGGTGATTTTTATAAGGCATCGTATTTGCGAGAAGCAAATCCTAGGTAATAATCATAAATGCAAGTATATTAAAAAACCCATGTGTTAAAGATATGGGAAGAGACACCTCAGAAAATGATTGAAAGGTACAAGAAGATGCTATATATGTGGTAATAAAGATCATATAGAAAGAACCTTCCATTGAAAAAGGAAGCATCAGGTTTACTCCCGGAAAGGGAAATAAGTTAATTTAGAGAAATCAATTGAATGTTTTTAATGTGGATTGCATAGTCATTATAAAAATATATGTCCTACGATGAAGGTTCGGGAATGGGATCAAATGGATCATACAAATATATTTTTAGCATTACCTAATTCCATTCCAATTGAGGATGAGAAAACTAATAATGACCAAGGAAAGGTATGGATTATCTCTTAGCTGATATTTTGACATTATTGAATCTTAGGTTACGATTCAAGATTTTGTTTGTAGAAAAGATGTATTATGGAATAAGTTTGTAAATAATGGGTAATGGGTCATTAAAAATGTTTAATTAATAATAAGTATACATATAAGGGATTCTAGAGTTATTCTAGGTTTTAGGATGCCAAAATGCTTAAAAGTAATAAGTCTCTTTTGATGATGGGATTAATTTTGAAGAAATTATTATAGTATATGTAAACTAGATGTTTGGTTTGTGAAAATTTTAATCAGGGAATAAATATGTTTTATTTTTTGGATATAGTTATAAATAACCATTTGGGTTTATATGATCGTTGAATTTTTTGAAATTATATGTTACTACTTTCTGGGATGAAAATGTGAGGTATGTGATAACATTTGTGGTTAAAATATGATATAGTTATATTTGAGGAATTTTCTCATTTTTGGGAATGTTATAAAATTATATAGTTTTTAAATAAGAAAAACAGGTAGAACATGTGAAAACCAATCTTGTTGGACAAAGCTGTAGGAATCGAACCCACAACCAAAGTGCGATTTAGATTTATCTCCTACCACTGGACTACATGAAGTCCCTAGTTAGTATGACTAACTCTTTTTAGATAGATGATTCTACAGATCATGAATAATTTGATTTTAGAAATTATTATTTTTAAATGGATATCCTTATAATATGAACATGATATGGTGATTAAGTGATAACAGTTATTTTGGAAGATATTCTCTCTTTTGAGAACACTATACGCTTAAGAAAAATAGAATACTATGGGATCTCATTTGTTGAGTAATGGTTGAAATTTTATATTGAAAGAATCTATGTATTTAATGTCGAAATATAGAAATTTTGGTTATACAAGGAAATTATTAACCTTTCATAGAGAATATGTGATTAGGTTAATTACTCTTCAGTATGAGACTTTATGAGTAGTCAATATTATTTGAAGATAAATGTTATGATTTACTCTGGAAACTATGTGATTAAATCCTTATTATTTTTGTGTTTCAATCTTAGTTTGGGTTACTTTGAAGTATTTTATTGAATTTTCTTTATTGTATTGTATTTTCTGAACTTTGGGTATTGTTTGTTGAATTTTGGGGACTTAAAGTAGTATTTCTTTTTATCAGTTTTTGGGGATTATCTGATATATTACTAACCATTTTTATTTTTGTTAATATATAAAGACAAGAGAAATATATAGATCATCTTTTGTGGATTATGTGATTCTATAGAAGTTGATTTTAGCACTTTAGGTGTGACCAAGTCATCTTAAATAGTCATCGTTTAGAGAGAAGACGAGTTTTTGGTTGAAACTTATTAAAGGATGACACTCTACTTTAAAAGTAATTATATTTCCTTATGTACTTAGTCAATGTATTAAATAATTTCTCCAACTTTATTAAATTAAACATAAAAAAAAATTCTATTTACTTTTCCTAATGGGAAACCAAAAACCATTTAACCTATCACAAGTTTGTAGTTTTCTTGTGGTTATTTTTCTCCTGATCATGTTTTCTATCACTCTCCATCAGAACATGAAACTTAGTTTCTCCTCTATATCCATGTTTTCATGGAATCCTAGAATGGGTTATCTTAGGTGACCTTGTTAATTCTTTTTATTTATTTTAAATTGATAGTTTTATTAACTCTTTTGTTGATGTGGGACTTTCAATTATTTTTCTGAGCCCAATTTTAAAATTTTGAGGACGCAATTTCCATTAGGGGGGAAAAATGGAACATCCTAGGTACATAAAGAATATGAAAATTTCATATTTATTAATATTGGGAATTATATATTAATTTTACTTTAAAGGGAATACTATGTTCGATGGAATACCCTATACGCAAAAACAGATTTATTTGAAATATTACGTTGCACACAACATTGAGTTATACCGAAAAATAATATAATAATATAATTATTTTGAATGGTAGATAACACATAGAAATTTTATTGGTAGGAATGAAAAAAACTAAGTAAAATATTATTACACATGTTTGTTAAATGTTTTTACATTTATCTAATAAAAGATAGAGGCCTAAAATGTAAATTAATCTAATTTTAAACATAAATACTCTAATATTCCTTAAAAGGTCGATCTACGACCTTTTAATAGATAACCCTTTTTAAATATTTTTTTTTCTCTTTATATGTTCTATTTGAAAAAAAATAATATTATTATTTAGAATTGGGACATCAAAATTTTCTTTGGATGAAATTTTTGTATTTTTCTGATAATGTTCATTTTTTATTGAGTAGTGAAAAATACTGCATTATAATTCAAAATATCCTTTTAATCTAATTTATTTATATGGTTAGATTATCTTTTTAATTAGTTTTAAAGGTTAATTAGATTATATTATTACTATGTAATCCAATTTTGGCCATTTTAAGTAATTTCTCTTTGAAATTGAACATAAACAAGTCTCTATATTTTGATAATTATTATTTCTTAAAAACACATTTTTTGGTTTTGAAAATGGGAATTAATTTTAAAATAATTTAAATAACTTTTGTGATTTGAATTTGAAAAAATTAATTCCATATTTGGAATATGGTGGTCCAAATCTTATAAATAGTTATATTTTATTTTTAGACATTATGAATATGAACTTTAGTAAATATTTTATTTACCGTGGTTTAAGGGTAAATCTAGTAAATAATTGAAAAAAATAATATTATAATAATATAAATTTACCCTAACACATGTCTTAATCGTATTTTATGATAAATTACCAACCATGGTCATCCCTGTGTCGATTTGGGGACTACATAGTGCCACTTCTAAGTGAATATGACACATTATAAAAATTAATTTAATGTTAAGGAAAATGTAACATAAGCATATAAATTTTAGTAAATGATATTTTATATGGTGTTATAAAAGTGATAAATTCGACTGTAAATTGTAATTAGAAATATATAAATATTTCCTACATAATGGTATTTTATTTATAATTTTTAGACGTCAAATAAAAAATTATTTATGAAACAATGATGATGTAATGATTACATCATTAAAGAATGTATTAAATAAGTATGATTATAAATATAGAAATAAATTTATTTTGAAACTTTTTACACAATAAACTAATTTTATTGATGATTATCACTTTATATCTTAGATTTAATATACTGTTTTTGAAGGAATCCAGTTGTTATAGATTTTTTTAAAATTCATGATATGAATTGTTTATAAATTGAAAAAATGTGTTTTTAAATAAACCAATATTTTATTAAATGATAAAATAGTCTTAAAAATATAATATTAATAAAGATGACATATATGATGTTAGTTATGTCATTAATGATCCATTTTTGGGTCTCTAGTCATTTTATAGAAAATATATTAACCATATAGTATGTACATACAAGAGGACATGGTAAAAGTTAAATTAGTTAAATAAAGGATAATTCTAAAAGATATGGTTACTTGTATGATATAAACATGTTTTAAACCCATTTTATAAGAGGGGTTCAAACAATAATCATATTATATTTGAATTAGATGGGTTTTAGACCTTTTGAAATTGAAATTAGTATATAATAAAATATTATTTTCAAACTTTCCCAAAGAGCCCCTCCCCTTATAAAAAGCCATCTCCTCTAACTCTTACTCACACCTATCAATACCCATTGGACCATCAAAAATCTTCCCAAATAATCTTACAACATAAATATATTCCACCAAGAAGACTTAACTTCAACAAAAGACACTTTAATAAATCCTTCTGGTTTAAACCAAAGGGAATTACCCAATTTAAAGGTAACATCTTCTCTCAAGTTTTTTTATTTTAATTTCATTATCCAACCCCATAAACTCCATTTATTATATTTTTATAACTATTCCAGTATCATAAATATACTTGGGTGTTTTTATGGTATTTATTATAACTACAATTCCACACACCTTTATCTTATTGATAGGAAAATATTGTTTTAGTGGACGATGAAGAACTGTCCCACGAAATGATGATTGTTCAATTATCTCCTACCGCCTCTCATGGTGGAAATTATGATAGAAATGTTTTTATAGGTGATATATATTATATTTATATTGTCTTTATTAAACACTATTTTTCATTTATATCATACCATTTTGGTTTCCATAATGGGTAAATACGACAATTTCATTTGAGGAAGTGCGGACTACCGCCCCCTCAAAGTGACATGACTCATTCATGTCATATATGTAATGTATAAAAGTTGGAGTTACTGATATTATATATGATATTAAAATGTAATTAAATTATACCTATTTATAATTATGTTTTAATTTCATTAAATATGAAATTTTAATGAAAGTAGTGTTCATGCGTGCGTACATATTTACATCTCCATGAACTGTGCATTTCATTTCTCATATAAAAATGTTATGTACTATTATAAATTCATATATAAAATGGATTTATATGATATATATGATATCTAAATCATGAATATCATTCTGTATATAATGGAATTTTTACCACATGGACAACTTGTAATTATATGAAGTTCATTTTTGACTCAAGTACCAAATATTGACAAAATGACCATTATTAACATAAATGATTATATAATGTTTATAATGTGGTAATAAGTAATATAAAATGAATAATAAACTTGAAAAAAAATTCTTAATCATTTTTAAATTAACTTTTTTTATTATTTCAGAGATTAAATAACGAATGCGGCAAGTCGGACATGAGGTAAGGGAACTCCTTAACCCAATTTCCATTCTATGGGATAAAATTATACTTTTTGATTATATTGTTCAATGATGTCGTGAAAAATAAATTTTTTTATAATATATTGTACTTATACTTTATTTATGTTTACTTATAGTGAATACCCACAATCGATCAATTTTATTTACAAACTAATCTTTGTAAGGGAACATTTCACCATCATCTTTTAGTGAAATACATCTTCTATGTTATATATTTTAATTTCTTTTTTATTATGTTGGGATATGTTATTATATATCCTTATTTCAATAAATTTCATGTACAAGTTATGATAGAACATATTATTTCTCATCAACTTACATTATGAATTTTTATGTAATGCTGTTAGGCTGTAGAATTTTCGTAAGGGAATTTCTAAACTCAATTTGCAGTCATTGGGTTTTATGGATATTTTGTTGATTATATAATGCCAAAATTACATGTCGAATCACTTTTTATTTATTTATGTGGTAATTTACGCTCTATTGTTGGTGTATATACTTTTGAAACCCATAATCACTTCATTCATAAATTCTAATGTCATTGATACAATCTTTGTTAGGGATAAGGTCTCAATATCCTTTCATTGAGGCATATCTTGATATTGTGCACCTTTATTGTCCTATAAAGTGTATATACTTCCATTTGATATATTATATCATAAATCTCAATATTCTCATTGTATTATAATTTTTTTAATGTTATTCATTAACAATATTTATACTCGTTATTTATCAAGTGGTAAGGGAATCTTTAACTAAAAAATTGCTTTAAACGTTTAAAAGATTTAATTTTCTAAATATTTTTCATTAATGTCTATGTTTTCAATATGGTTTTAAGGATTTATTTATATGAACATTAATGTTTTAAAGTATTAACCACTTTAAAGTATTCAAATTGGTATGGGACAGATTGATTCAAAAATCAATTATTAAATGTTTTAAATGGGTTTGAAAATGGTTTGATAAAGCATTGATTATATCAATGTCATGAAATGATATCATGTTATTTTAATGTGGAAATTTTATATTTCCTTCTTTATTGTTTATGTGTTGTGAATATATTTTAGTTATTGGTCATTTTTTACGTATACAGGTGGTTCCGTGATAATCCTAGGGTGGGTGAGCCCAAAATAGCTCTCCAATGCATTGGGTAACGCGATGGAGGAAAACGTTAATACTTATACTAAGAGATTTAGGGAATATAATGTGATTGGTTTTCCAGTTGTAACTCCCTACATAGATGTGAAAAATACATAATAAGTATGTTTTGGATGACACAAGTCTACTTTATTATTTATGATTTCCATTCGTTATTCATAAATCACATGACCTTGTGTGGTATGTTAGAGATTTAAAAGTTTGATTTCATTAACTTGTATGTATTGAGGGACTAATGTTTTCATTCCCTGTTTTGTAACCATTACAGAGATTTTTATGCTCATCCAATGTTTTTGAATTTTTTTTCACAGGATATAAAGTAGGGTAAGAGAAAGGAATAATTCAAGAAGAATTATATTAAGAAAAGAAATTATGTTTTATTTAAGGAGTTTTATTATTGTGAAAAAAATTGGATAGAATATAAGTGTCTACTTTGTAATTTTAGATATGTAATGTAATAATTACGGCCTAATTCTCTAAAAATCCAAACCTAAAATGGTCTTCAATGTGAACTATTAACTTACTTCAATATTATGCAATGCTTGAGGATGGATCCTTATATATTCAGTAAACTGAGTTTTCCCTTCATACAAGACACATATTGAATAAACTTTAATGGATCCTTTCATTGCTGGATGATAATTAATGCAACCATATCATTAATTTTTACTATTCCAGAAAAAAGAATATTTAAGAACTAATGTAGCATGAAATATAAAATTTTTTCAATTATAACGCTAAAATTTTCAAATCATGTGCATGTGAATGATGTGATGCATCTCCTCTGTAATATTTAATCGTAATAAATTTTTAATTTTTTAAGAATAATAATGTTATATCCTTTTTATAGTGGATGCCTTCTCCTCCACTATTCCACATGGGACTGTATACCATTGTTGTAACATTTAAAAGAAATAATTTTTTTAAAAAATTAATTAAATATAATAATCCCACACACACCTTTTAAAATTAATTAAATTTAATATTTTGAAAACTAATAAAATCTAATAAAACCCTATATGTAAAAATATTTAAAATTAATTTTACTTTTTATGATTAACCTTATTATGATGTTGGAAAAACTTATATGAATAAGGGAATCATGTCATTTTAAACATTACATATGTTATAACCCTCCATTGTAGGGATTCAGTGGAACCAGGGAATGACTGGACTCCAACAGAATTGGGGTAGGTGTGAATTTGATTTATTGAATTTATAAATAGTATCATAGTTTATATAAATATTTTAAATGACTTAAAATATTTACATAAGGTGGAAGGGTGCGTTGAAAATCCATGAAGTTGGTATTACCGTGGTGGTTAAATGACAAGATGTCAGAGAGTGGTTATAAGTTCCACTGGGCACTTTGTAGGGTACCACTAGTTACTGAGTAGGGTGCCACTTGATACCTAGTGAGGTGAGTAAGGGTGTTGTACAACTAGTGAGGCCACCAGGTACCCATTACAATACCATCATGTATCTAGTATACTCACAACCATTTTTAGGTTATAAATTAATGTTAAAAGGTGTTAAATTTTTTAATTAAAAACCCCTTAAGGATTTCATAGAGAAGGTTTTTTGAGTAAGTGGAGGACATATTTACTTCCTACACTTCCTCATCATCCAAGGATCCTGGTTGGTTGTGGTGTATTTTTTTTATTTTATGTTAACCCATTCACCTATTTACCCTTCAACATTTTTCATACATTTCATCTTAATTTGTATTATATCTTTGAGGGATTATTATGTGATTTCATCAAAGAATTTGGAAGTTACTTTTATATGAAAATTTCATTTGTAGTTTCTAGTGGAGGTTGAGGAGGGATTAATAGATGTAGTTTCTCACTATTCTACTTTAGGTGAATAATTCAATGTTTTTTTGGATTCTGATTAAATTGGGTGAATTTATTGTTTGGATTTATTTGTGAAATCATATATTGTCACTAGTGAGAATAGGGGAATTAGAGGTTTTATTTTAAACTATTGTATTAATATTTTAGTGATGTTATGTTAGTCAGGGATCATGGAAATGAATGTTGGATGGTGTAAGATAGAACAACCTCATATTCTTGCAAGGTATCTCTTAAAGATGTGGTAATTCAATGTCTTATGTTATCAGTCCATAATTCAGCCACAAAATATATATTTATATATATTTTTATGAATTAAAACATGGGGTAAGTGGGTGAAAAAACCTAATACAGAACCAAATTGGAATTCCCTTATGTGGGGAGAAACTATAGAGTTCTGTTCGAATCATAAAAACTTTTATGAATATTATGAATGATCATAATGAAAATAATGGGTAGATAACCTAGGTGGTAGTTTTTTATTTAATATATTTGTATTCTCGGGGGTTTTCCATCAAGAAGTGATGTATTTTGAGTCCTAGGGATGTCTTATGGGTTGGTGAATTATGTTTACATAGTGTATTGGGATAGGGCTGAGGTTGTGACACGGGAAGAGACTACACGGCGTGTACTTAGGGTACACGATGTGTACTCAAAAAGTTTATTTTTCTTCTCGAAAAGAAGAACGTACATGGTGTGTTTAAAGTACTAAACGACATGTATACTTTGTTTTCGGACAGTATGCCTCAGAAACTTCTCTGAAACCCAGAAAATAATAAAAAACAACACCTAAGTGTCAAATTCAAACTTGTGTTGGCCCATACTCTCCATGAATCTAAGTTTGACAGGTTATCTGTGTTATAAAAAATAAACCGGCAATGATCCACCAAATTCCGGTCAATGGGGGCCCATACTCCCCAACAACCAATGTTTGGCTTCCATTATTTTAACAAGATTATACAAAAATACCCTATCACATAACAGATATTTATCAAGCAGATATCAGAACATCATGCTTTTCTAGAACACCAATTATCACAACAATATGCAAATTCTAATGCACCTACATGGCATTGAAATATGCATGGCATGTGATTTCTAGCATGTGACTATATGATGCATGAGATGGAATACCTTCATCTCATAGGGTTGCAAATAAATGGAACCCATAGATAAAATATAAACAACACCATCCCAAGTGCGTCACCCAACGGTGAAATAAAATCAACTGTAGATTGCAAAATCAGTAATGTTGCAATATGTGGTAAATTGGCTTTTCCCTGTACACGGGTTAGCTACGCCCATGCATAGCTTAATACAAACTACCGTTCCATCCTATCCCTGACTAAGGCTCCAAATAGTATGTCAATGAAAATAACGCCCTCTGATACCACTGTGTAATGTCCCGGTTCCGGGTGCCACGCAACGGGTGCCCTGAACCCGGTTCGCCACGTGACCTCAAGCGCATTTCCCCAAACACTAGATGTTGCCGACTAGCAGTGAGGGCCCAAGTCTAATAGTGGAGAAACTACACCCTCATTTGTCAATGTGTAGCGTAGCAGAAATAACGATAAATACAACAACAGCGGAAGCAGCAACAATATATATAACTGAAATGAATAACTTATAAAACAAAAGGAAACCAGCAGTCATATATATTTGAAGATGCAGCATGTCACTATTCTATAAAATAGCCAGAACATGTTACACTTCAGTACAATACAACTGATGTACAGGTACAAAAAAGCAAAACAGAACAGCTAGTGGCATCGCAAGCTAATGCTCAGTCCCATGCTCTCATACACCCATTAGAAATCAAGTACCTGTATAAGGACACTTTCCCTTATCTACACCTGTAAAAATGTAATATGTTTGGGCCGAAAAGCATGACCCAAATAGGGTGTGGGAAATAAATTACCAGTAGGCACCCACCAAAGGCCCATTCCCAACTGTGTGAAAGCATGCAACAACAGTGTGTAGTAGTAAAAATGCAATAAACTAAGTAGTACTCAAAATTAACTAACTTTAAAAGTTATATTTCCATTTTAATATTCTTTTAACCATTCATTATTAAGAAATCACCACAGTGAATTTATAAGTAACCAGTCAGTGTCCTCAGACACACAACCCTTACCCATAGGTAATCAGAATCCCACCGGCAGGTATTTCCCTCAAGCGTAACAGAAATTTCCCTCAGGCATATGAAGTGTCACCCTCAGGAACATAGTCTATTGCCCACAAGAATGGAAGAAGTTTCCCTCGGGCCGAAATAACTACTTCCCCTCAGGCTAAAGGAAGACCTTCCCTCGAGCTAAATAAGAAACCGGGCCTTGCCCAACGTATAATAAGAAATTCACATACAATTCCTCTCAAGGAAAATGTAATGCGCAAATAAACATGGAATACCCTCGGGTAACCTGGCCAAATGACTAAACAGAAGAACACACCCTTGGGGTGGTCCTGGATCCAAGCAGTGATCCCAAACAGAATTTTAATATCACATTTAATTACCTATACAATTCTAGGTATTTTAAATAGCCACAACCTCAGCCTCACGACACCCCAACATGGGTTCATGGCTCAACGGTACACAAAACGCATAGCAGTTGGAAATTTAAACACAAAGCCACTGAACTTTAACACCCGCGAACGATATACGCGAATGACGATCCTCGATTCGTCCCAATACCACGTAGATCTGGGTTAGAAGAAAACCCATTCAAATGTAAATAACTTTACGTCGGGAAAGAATTTGTAAGAATGACTTAAGGAGAGAGAAGGGCTTAATTGTGCGGTTCCAATGTGATCATCCAAGGCAGAAACGGATTCTCGACGTGCGCTCAGTAGATCCTTGAAGATTCAGTAGTCCCCTCTTACTCCTTCCTTCGATTCTAAGCCTTCCCTAGGAACAAGGGAGGCTACTGCCCATTTTAAGCAAAAAAAAAAACAAAGTACACGACGTGTATTTCTAAGTACACGACGTGTACTTCCCATTTTATTAACTATTCCCCTGGCGGAATCCCACCAGGGTGGCACTGTTCATCTACCGACATGACTACACAACATGTCTTCATGAGTACACATCGTGTGTTGTCATACAGCTGGCCACCACCTTACTATTCGCCTGCCGACTGACTACACAGCGTGTAAAGGACCACTACATGACGTGTAGTCAGTCTTTACACCCTTCGTCGCCGACATGGCTACACGCCCCGTGTACTCATCCCACACGGCCAAAAGTACATGGAGTGAACCTCAAAAATTTGGGATTTTTTCCTATTTTCCTTATTTTCACAAAAACACTAAAGGAAAAGAGAAAAGAAGAAACCCGTAGCTCAAAAATAAGAACCGAGTTATTACAAAAATATTCCATTCATTAATTCATAACATAATTGATCCAAATCCATCAATTCTTTAATCACAATATTGAATAATTAATTCAACACGTAATTAATTCATTTCAAACAACTCTTATGTTCCTTTAATTAATCATCCAATTAATTAATCCAACTTTACAACCACAAAATCTATAATTTTCTCAATAATTAATTAATTCCAACAATTCAATTAATTAATTAAACTATTAATTAATCACATAAATATATAAATTAATTCATTAATTGATTAATCCCTTGAATTCCATTGATTAATTCAAAAATTATGTATTCATATCAATTCCATAAATTAATTAAATAATTAAGTAATCACATCGATTTCATTAATTAATTAAGAAATTATTTTTCACAAAAATTTCAATAATTAATAAAAAAAATAATTAATCACATTAATTAAATTAATTAATTCAAAAATTAAGCAATCAAATTTCAGAATACAAATATCTCTTTAATTAATTTAATAATTAATTATTCCAACTTAGTCAATTCAGTATCCCCAATTTCACCATCCCTTAATTAATTAATTTACCAAATTAATTAATTCCATTTATGAGAATCAATTTCAAATAATCCAATAGGAATTATAAAATTACATAAGTGAAATGGAGGTCAAGACATTAGGATTTTTGTTACAGATCACCTACCTTGAAATCAGGGACCAACATTGGCCAACAGAAATAACCTATTTGAGTAGAATAACTCTAATAATGAAAAAGAAGGATATATTGATTAAAATCCTGGATTTCAGTTCAAACGAACCAATAGTCATGAAGACTAGATCTAGATATAATACAAAAAAGAAAAAAAAACACAATAAATTAAAGGGAGAAGAATAGGAGAGATATAGGAAACCATTTGGGATGAGATTTACTTACAGGGAGAGGTGAAAATTTTCATCATGGGCATTGAATTATGAAGAACAGAAGTTGGGAACTCTTATAATTCACTTAGGAGCATCCAAAAAATGATCTAGAATGTTTAGGGTCAATCTTGGGATGATTAGAGGTTAATATGGTGGGTTCAAAAATTTGAAAACAAAACATCAAGTTATATAAAATACTACGCATGATATCCTGGATAGCGGAGCATGGTTTTCCAAACACGTCACCTCTTCTGGTGGGGAGGAATGATTTCTATTAATAGTGCATATTGTTTGAAAACTATATACTGGTCAAGTCAATTCCATCTATTTGGGTTCACACGATTTTCTAGATTGGGTTACATAGTTTGGTAAAACCATGCATGAACTGTGCATTTCCTCTTCTCCATTATAATTTCTCAAATTTCACCCTAAAACTCCTCATTAGATAACCCAAAAAGGGTACTAATGACAAGAAAAATGAGTACCAATAAAATAAGCTGTGACATTTCTAAAAAGTGGTTTGGATCATACAATATCACCTCCTAATAAAAACTCATTCTTGGGATGTACTCTCATGCATTTATAAGATTCCAAGTAAAAAAGATCAGGAAACTTAGCCCTCATATATTCATATGCGTCCCTTCTTTCCTCTTATAAATGACAATGCTTCCACAATAAATGAATTATCAGCATGACCTTTACCTACAACACATTCTCACTTCGATCCAATACGCATATCATTTTATTCTAAAAATATGCATCGATATCAATCTGAAAATCATCCACTCTTATCACATGGGAGGGGTTGGGGTGATACCACTGAATTATTGACACATGAAAAATTTCATTGAAAGTACTATACCAATATGGACGATCCAATCGATATAGCACCAACCCGATTATCTCCACAACCTCAAATAGTCTAACAAACATAGACACTAGCTAGGCCTCTCTTAAAATCATGCAATGACTAAATCTTGGAAACACCTGAATGAATACATGATCACCATCTATAAAAACATAGATTCATCGACAACTATCATTAGAAAAATTCTATCTACTTTTAACCATATGCATTTTTTTATAATTAGTTAAAATATCTTCAAAATCTCCTACATGAGGCTTAATCCCAACAACTGTAAATCACTTGCCTATATCTAGTATAGAGGTAATCTAAATAGACTACTACAAACTACCTCATATGTCTTCATCTGTATAGATTCCTAAAAAATTTGGTTATAAGACAACTCCACCAAATCAAGCTGCTTCTCCCACAACCCACCAAAGTATAAGACACAATCAATAATCATATCATCTAGGACTTGTATAATACAATCCGACTTCCCATCATTATGTGGGTGGAAATCGCTACTCAGTAAATCCTAGGCACCAAATATATTCTGCACGACTGTCCAGAAGCATGAATAGAAATGTCAGTCACGGTCTAAAAATAGTATATGGAACCCTATGAAGTTAGAATATCTCTCACACAAACAAAACTCCAAACTAATCCACTAATCATGTATTCTATATAAGAAAAAAATGTTATACTTTAATCAGTCATTACACAAACTCTCACCTATAATTATTCTTCTGACGTGTCCTCAGGAGACCCACTACAACGTCTATGGTAACAACTTC
The DNA here is from genome assembly GCA_963277665.1 of Viscum album. Classification (NCBI taxonomy): domain Eukaryota; kingdom Viridiplantae; phylum Streptophyta; class Magnoliopsida; order Santalales; family Viscaceae; genus Viscum; species Viscum album. The sequence continues at coordinate 1,063,608,044 of OY728133.1, forward strand.
CAACTTCAATTATAGAATGTGCAATGACTGTAGTAATCCAAAAGGACATTTATTCTCGGTATTCACATATGGAAAGGTGTAGAATCATTTTATGGACCCCATTATCTCATTTTTTATGTGGGGCCACCAAATTTTTTTTCATATTTCATGGGAATTATTGGTCACACCTGGATGCACAACCCACTTCGAGGAATAAAAATCATGTATCAGATCCTCCTTCATGATCGTAGAAACAATGACTCTAGTCCATACATATATGAACTCTTCCTCATCAATCATCTAGTTTAATGGTGCCTCCTCACCTACAAGGATTTACCAAAAGAATTTTTTTTGGATCATCACATTTCCTATCACTGATCTGTCTCAAAATTATAGACTAAATTGAAAGAGACACGAGATTTATTTGATCCACAATATCCTGAACCACTACATGCATCTCATCCAGAAATGTCATCATCTTCCACTCAGTAGTCAATTTTTGAACCACCAGAGTATGATTTTCCAAGATCAAAACATCAACCACAATATTTCCCTTCCTAGGAATATATGGAAGATCAATGTCAAAAGACGGTATATAATAAACCCATATCCATTAACAGATATTCAAATCCTATTTCAAAAAGATATAATTAATGATTTTGTGATCCATATACATAGTAATTTTCTCACTCAATAGATTATTCTACCAACACATAAGATTATAAATTATAACAATGAAATCGATCCAGCTTATATGGTAATTACATTCATGTGGAGTAAAATGATGAGACCCACACAACACAACCGAACCTCCCTACATCAATAGTATTCCAACTCCGATCCCAAAATATTAAAAAACATAGCATAAATCTCACCTGACTCAGGTAGGATCATGATCAGTGCAGTTTTAAAGTCCCAGTTCCAGGTACCACCCAGAGGTTCCCCATACCCGATTGGGCACATGGTCTCAAGCGCATTTCCCTGAACGCAGAGGCTACCAACTAACAGAGAGGTGCATGGGTGTGATAGTGGGGAAAGTATTCCCTCTTAGACAGAGTAACAGAATAGAAATAAATGTATATACAATAGAGGAAGAAGTAATAGCATGCAATAAATAAATTGTGGATGGCGGGAAGTAATAAATAAAAGCAGGAGCGCACGCACGCCCACACACACACACACAAACCCACACACACACATAAATGAGAAATAATACATATGTCTTGGAATATAGCCCAACAAGTCACAATGTTGGAACACAATACTAAAGCAATGTAAAAATGAAAATAATGTAAACTGATCAACAACATCTCAAGCCTTTACTTAGTCCCATGCTCCCGGCTCCGCCGTAATCAAGTACCTGAAGTTGAAGGGTGCTTTCCATTATATAGACCTACAACAATATAATCTTTTTGGGCCCAAAATCATGACCCAAATAGGATGTGAGACGAATACCATTAGGCAACTACACAATAATCCTTGCCTAATAGTTAGTGAATATATATTGCAGGAAACAAGAAAAACAATGCAACAAATAAGGAAGTACTCAGATGTAAGTAATACTACAATTTCAATCACATCCATTCTCATTTATTAGTTGAAAAAACCCACAATCATAAGTAACCCTCTAGGATGTACATACAACCTAAAAACTCTGGTTCAACAAAATCAAACACAAGAAACCCTTTGGAAATTACTCATTGTCTAACCCATCTCGTTCATCTTTAGTAAAGACCCTTTGAGGAAGTACTCACCATAAATTCCCCATGTGGTCTCCTATCTGTAACTATAGACACTCTAGGGAAGCACTCTGTAACAACCCGAGATTTTATGAGAATTATTCTTTTTAATTTCTTTGATGTATTGTGTTGTACGCTACACCAATATTATCTTGCACTATACGCAACACCGTATTAGCTTGCAGTATACGCAACACTATTCTTGGATTTTGTTACACACAATTTCAAGTTTGTTTGATAGTTTTCATTCTACGCAACATTGAGTGTATATATATATATTGAATATATAAATGAAATATGGATAAATTCTATTATATGAAACAATGAAGGAGTCTTGTACAACACGCAACCCTGACATGGCTTGCATTACACTCAATCACGACCCTCCTCGATAGTGTGTGTTGTACGCAGTACCTGGTTTCACTAAACAACGATATATGGTTATAATATTATTATGAACTAGTCGCTTTGAATTGTTTCAACTACATTTTTAATTTTATAACATTATTATTCATCTTACACATTTTCTAGATCATTGTATGAGAACAAAATAATTTTTTCGGGTAAAATAAGTATTTTTCAAAAAATCCAGTTTTGCCAGATTTTAATGGCGCACCCACATTAAATCTATTTTTTGACTTGTTTATAAGTTCAATTTAACAAAATAAAATTCTTTCATGGAATAAGAATATAAAAATTTAATTTGGATAAAATTTTCAAATTATTCTGATAACATTCATATTTTAATGAATAGTAAAAACACGCTATATTTTATTTAAAAACAACTTTTTTCATGGCAATAATTTATATGGTTAGATTATGTTTTTAATTGGTTTTAATGTTTAATTAGAATATATTTTTACCATTTAATCCAATGTTGGCACTTTTAATTAATTTCACTTTGAAATTGGACATAAACAAGTGTCGATCTTTTGATAGTTATTGTTTCTTAAAAACACGCTATTTGTTTTAATAACAGTAATTAATTTTAAAATTAATTAATGAAACTTCTATGTTTTGAATTTGAAAAAATAGACATCTTTTTTGAATTCAGAATATCAAATATATCTTAGTCTTAATTTTTGGTATTTTTCTGAAAAACATCAATTTTTGATGAATATGGAAACCACTTAGTGGTAGTTAAACAAAAATCGACTCTTTCATTTAACTTTTTCTTTACCAATTCTGTGAATTGAATTTCAAAAATCTGACATACATGGTTGTTATCAAGAAGTAAAATGTGGTTCAATAAGATGAAAATAATTTTTGGTGAATAGTAAATTTTTTATTTTTATTTACCGCGGTTAAAGGTAAATAGGGTAATTCAAGGTTAAAAGAATATTATAACAATTCAAAATTTCATTAACATTTGTCCTAACCTTATTTTATGAGTATTTCCCTACCTTGGACATCCTTGGGTCGATTTTAGGACCCCATTGAGCCACTTGGTAGTGATAATGACAATTTGGATTAATTAATTTAATGTAAAGACAAAATTGACATTAACAAAAATATTTTAGTAATTAATTTTTATAAGGGGTTATATAAATTATCCTTTCGACATAAATATTAATTGAAATGACCAAAATATTTTCTAAATGGGCGTATTTTTTTTTTAATTTTTAGATATTAAGTAAATTAAATTATTTATGACACAATAATGATGCAGTATTTACCTCATTAATAAATGATTTAAATAAGTAAGATTATAATGATTAAAATATTATCCAAAACATGTCCAATTATTATTGGATGATTTCATTTTGACCATGAGTCATATTATCATCATCTTTAATGATTTTTGACTTTTTGAAACTGAAGATAAGTTTATAATAAAATAATATTTTCATACTTTCCAAAGGTGCCCCTCTCCTCCCTTATAAAAGGGCACCTCCTCCCTCTCCTCTTCACAACACATTGAGCCTTCATGCTCGGCCAAACCCTACCCATTTCTCTCTAACACATCCCTATCAACATTTTAGTAGTTATGGTTTTTTCCAAATACCAACTCCAGTGCCTTAAGAGGAAGCTTAAAAGAGGTGCGTCGAAGAAGAGGTAATCTCTTCTACAGATTATTTCAAGTTTCGTTCTTCTTCAACTTCTTATTATTTAGTTGTTTCATTATAAAGTAATAACATAAGTATCAATAATATACTGATATTTTATTATAAAAATGAAACAACCCAATTTCACCTTCTATCCATCCTACGGAAAACGAAATTACCGCGCCTGCGTACGTACATAATTCCGTCTCCACGCCGTGGTGTAATATATTTTTCCACCACCACCTTACTTTGATGGGTACAATGGTGTAAAGAATAACTATATATGGTTATTATAACATCATACGGATTCTTAAATACTATATCATCCACTCCAATTCCATTTAATGATTATGGGAATGATATCATCGCTCGTGCGTACGTACGGATTACCGTCTCCATGACGCGATGAGATTCATTTTCCATGATAATCATTCAATAATGATTATAAAGTATATATAATGAATAATAATGAAATATATGACATAATGAAGCTACTGGATTTATGTATACATATTTATATATGTAATTTACTTACTTCCATTCAAGTCAATAAGGAAAGGAAAACAATGTTGATGCGTACGTATAGCCTACCGTCTCCATGAACAATGTATTTCATTTAATTTATCTATCAATTATGTATATATATATATATACTGAATATATATGATATATAAATAACTATATACATTATGGAAGTAAATAAATAATGAAATAAGTAATAATAATATCTAGAACAACAAGTCCAAACACCAACGATAAATAAAATGATTTTACCCAAAATGATGCTTTAACATGGAATTTACAAAAGAACGGGTAGTATAAATTAATAAGTGAACCATATATGATATCATAACAATAAATATGATTCTATAATAAGTAAATGACATTATTTAAATCATTATACAGGAGGTTCAGATACGTACGAAGCATATCGGACCTAAGGTAAGGGATAATTTTGCAATCTCATTTTTATCCGAGATATTTTACAAGTGTTCACTGGGGTTATATTTTTCATCCATTTCTATAAAAATGTTTTTTTATAAAGTGTTTAATATTATTCCATGTATTCTTAATGTAATATTTACCCCTCATTGACTTTTACTTTGTATTATGGAAGGAATCTTTCTTTTTTTACAATACGTGGTACTTTTTGACTTTTCCATTAAAAGTACGAGGAGAATGTTTTTTAACTTATATGACATGAATGGATTTTTACGGTTTCATAACGCCTTATTTTTATGAAGATTACTCTACAATATTTCTTGACTATTTTCCAAAAAATCCACTTCTTTTAAAATTTCACGGCATTTTGTGAAAAGAAAATGATTTTGAAGAAGAAATGATATTTTTCTCAAGAATTCATTTCAAGTGTTTTATCAAAACGATTTTCCATCTAAGATGACAATATTTCATATGTGTATGTTTCAATTATAATGTCTCTATGATTTACATTGTTTCAATTTTCTTATGATGAAATGATATCCATTTGTTTTATATGGATTATCTTATGATGAGATGATGTTTATGAAACCCATTTTATTCTTTTGGTTATGATGAATGATTTATGTTAATGTTGTGAACAAGTAATAATGATTTAATTATGAGATGGGTGGGACCTATATATCCCTACAATTCATTGGGTAATGATTTATATCTCATGATATAGACATGTATGGAATGGTAAGTTAATCCGGTTCAGTGTTACAGGACTGGAATGAGGAGTGAACTCGATTCAGACAGGGACTTTGTCCACTAAGAGGGTCCTGGCAGCAATGCCTTGGATACTATGGAAATCATAACATGTTATTAATGGTTTTCCACAATTACATTATTGATTCCCATGATCTTTTATTACTATTGATGTTCCATTATGATCTATGCCTTATGTACTACTATGTTTTATGTCATTTCTCAAGATTTTGATGTTTAAACATTATGTTTATGTTTTAAGTTCAAATGTATATGTTTTGTTTTATTTTCTCCATGAATACCCTTACTGAGCATTTGAGCTCACCCTTTATATGTTTTGTTTTCCCTAGGATATAAAGAAATGTTTTAGGTAAGAAAACAAAATGGGAAGATCTTTATGGGTGATGTTGAAGATCTTTCACAATGATTAGAAGATTATGTTCCGAGTTTCCAAAGACACTAAACTATTATAATCCTTGAGTTTTGGTTTTTTTATGTATTATGTATTCCGAAAAAGTAATTTATTGTCCACGTACGTCAGGTAAATTTCTCTATAGTTGGTATAAGAGGAAAGGATTAGTCAACCTTTGGAAACTAGGATGCGAAAACTTAACGAGATCCCTAGAGATATTTCTAAGGAATGTCTAGGGATGTCCCTAAGGTTAAGAAAAAGTATAGGTTATAGTCCTAGAATTACGGTAACGATCATAGAATTAAACCTAATATGTTAGAGATTTAAATTACTCCACCTTGATTATGTAGTTTTGTCTCTCATACTATTCTTTTTGGGTTTTTAGAAATGGCAGGAAACAGGAGGATTCATGTTAATGGAGAATATGATGAGAAATGTAATGATATTCTTCATGATCAACCAAATGAAATGGGATTTGGATGTCCAAACATCATTATTATGCCAAATCAGCAATCTCATAAAATGATCTATAATATCAACTTTGGTAAGCTTCCTGGCTCAACTAATAAGAGAAAGATAGAGTTTCATGATGATCATAGAGGAAATAAAGTTCAATTTCCCTCATGTAAATCACGTGGGAAGAAGAATCAAGGAGAACGTTTCAAAGGAATTAGAAGATTCTTTGGGTGTGGAAAGGAAGGACACAAAGGCAGTAAATGAAAAAGAAAAGGTTCAGTTAACTCCATGGACAAGGATAATGGTATTTCTACGACATCAACAATGGTTAAAGGTTTTAAATGTGGAATGTATGGGCATTATGAAAACCAATTCCCTAAGGGAAAGTCTTATGAAGAGAATCTGCATGGTCGTATGGGTAGTATTTATGTTCATGATGATGAAGAAACTACAGATGATATATGAGATGAAAGAAGTGTTGAGGAATAAAATGAGGGAGCTTGGTCAATGGTTTAAGAAGGCAGTGGAATGATTGTATGTTTATCATGAGTTATGTTGAATAGGTAATTTAATATTACTGTGGAATAATGAAACATCTAAGGATTGTTACACTATTGTTTTTTCCTAAAGTATTTGAAAGTATATGTTGAATGGTACCGGTAACCAGGAGAGGTTATTTGGATATTTTTGGAAAGAAGATGATATGCGCATAATGAAGGGATAAAGAGATAATGAAATGTTTGATAGTATTAATGAGATCATGACTGATATAAGGACAATGTTATATCATCGTTTGAGTATATAGGAATTTTGGGATTTTGGAATGTGGAAAGAGTTACCTTTTGACAGCATTTATGTTTTCACTAGGGTTCTATGATAGTTTATGGCTCAAGAGAATACATGATTAAGGTATTCACATATTTGGAATACGATCAAAAAAAATAAATCTGGGATAAATGATGGTATTCACATGCTTGGTAGATGACATTTATTGTAATTATTTTCTTTATACTATGGGCTTGGACATAATTATTTTGGATAAGCCTAAAGATTAGAAAGGATTATATTAGACATAAGTTAGTATTGTTTAAGGCTAGAACTTTTTTCGATATTATTGATGGAATGTTATAATAATGTAGTTTTATAAAAAGGAAAAATGGTAGGATGGCCGACAACCCATCGCGTCGGACAAGGCTGAGGGAATCAAACCCACAACCAAAGTGTGACCGGCCTTTATCTACTACCACTGGCCTACAGGAAGTCCCTTGTTAGTAGAAACTAGTTTTATTTTATTAAGCGGTATGATAGATGAAGTATAAGTCCATTTTAGGAACCATATACGACTAATCTCACCATATATTCACTTATGTATATAACTTTTGTTAACCTTCTATTTGAGATAGATGGAATGACCAATCATTCAATCGTATGATCTGCTAACACTTTATAGAAGAAAAATTTAACTTCATTTCTTTAAGAGATGAAGTGGAAATTGATTGAGGTATGAGCAACGTTGAGATTTTACCAAAATCAAGTAAGTATTTCTTTTTATTCAAAAATTATTCAACATTTGGGAAATGATCTAGAAAACGAAAAATCTTGTCATAGTGCTCTTATATCTGATGAATTATATGGTACCTTAGATCATCACAAATTTATGGCTTTCTGATTATTGGATTTTTCATAGCCATGTTCTCTACCACTCTCCATCAGAACATGACAGTTAGATTTCTCTTCCAAATCTATATTTTCACTTATGTTCTCATACGTGGAAACCCAGTGATAAGTTAATTTGGGTAGCCGTTACATTTCAAACTATAATTTTTAAAGATAAGTTTTGGTATTACTTTTTACGGTGTGGGTTTATATGAAAGAAACTTTCAAGTAGTAAACCATTTATAACCCCGATGAATTTCGAGGGTTAAATTCATTTTAAGGGGGTAGAATGTAACAACTCGAGATTTTATGAGAATTATTCTTTCTAATTTCATTTATATCTTGTGTTTTACACTAAACCAATATTATCTTGCGCTATACACAACACCGTTTTAGCTTGCAGTATATGCAACACTATTCTTGGATTGTGTTAAACAAAATTTCAAGTTCGTTTGATAGTAGTCATTCTACAAAAAATTGAGTGTATATATATATATATATTCAATATATAAATGAAATATGGTTGGATTCTACTATACAAAACAACTAAGGAGTCTTGCACAACACGCAACCCTGACTTGGCTTGCATTACATGCAATCGTGACCTTCCTCGATAGCGTGTGTTGTACGCAGTACCAGGTTTTACTAAACAATGATATATGGTTATAATATTATTATAAACTAGCCGTTATGAATAGTATCAACTAAATTTTGAATTTTATAACATTATTATTCATCATACACATTTTCTAGAACATGGTATGAGAACAAAATAAAATTTTCAGGTAAAATAAGTATTTTAAAAAAATGCAGTTTTGCCGCCTTTTGATGACACACCCACTTTAAATATAGTTTTTAAAATTTTTATAATTTCTATTTGACGAAATAAAATTGTTCCTTGGAATCAGGATATAAAAATTTAATTTGGATTAAATTTTCATATTATTCTGATAACTTTCACATTTTAATGAATATTAAAAACACGCTATATTTTAATTTAAAAAAACTTTTTTCATCGCAATAATTTATATGGATATATTATATTTTTAATTTTTATAATGTGTTATTAGAATATATTTTTACGATTTAATCCAATTTTGTTCATTGGAATTAATTTCACATTGAAATTGGACATAAACAAGTGTCGATCTTTTGATAGTTATTGTTTCTTAAAAACACGCTATTTGTTTTGATAATGGGAAATAATTTCAAAATTAATTAATGCCTCTTCTATGTTTTGAATTTGGAAAAATAAACATCATTTATGAATTCAGAATATCAAATATAGCTTTGGCTGAATTTTTGGTATTTTTCTGATTAACATCAATTTTTGATGAATAGTGAAACCACTTAGTGGTATTTAAAAAAACCGACTCTTTCATTTAAATGAAATTTTACAAGTTCTGAAAATTGAATTTCAAAAATCTGACATACATGGTTGTTATTTATAAGTAAAATGTGGTACAATAAGATGAAAATAATTTTTTGTGAATAATAACTTTTGACTTTTTTTACCGTGGTTAAAGGTAAATAGGGTAAATCAAGGTTAAAAGAATATTATAATAATTAATAATTACCTTAACACTTGTCCTAACCTTTTTAGATGAGTAGTGTCCGACCATGGGTATATTTGGGTCGATTTTGGGACCCCATTGAGCCACTTTGTAGTGATAATGACAATTTGGATTAATTAATTTAATGTGAAGACAAAATGGACATTAACAAAAATCTTTTAGTAATTAATTTTTATAAGGGGTTATATAGATTATCTTTTCAACTATAAATATTAATTGAAAATATAAAAGTATTTCCTACATGGTGGTATTTTTTTTCAAATTTTTAGACATCAAATAAATTAAATTATTTATGACACAATAATGATGCAGTATTTACCTCATTAATAAATGATTTAAATAAATAAGATTATAATGATTACAATATTATCCAAAACATGTCAAATTATGATTGGATGATTTTATTTCGACCATGATTCATCTTATCTTCATCTTTTTAATTATTTTTGGGCCTTTTGAAACGGAAGATAAGTTTATAATAAAATAATAGTTTCACACATTCTAAAGGTGACTCTCTCATCCCTTATAAAAGGGAACCTCCTCCCTCTCCTCTTCACAACACACTGAGCCTTCAAAATCGGCCAAACCCTACCAATTTCTCTTCTCCAATTCCCTATCAACATTCTAGAGGTTTTTTTATTCTCAAAAGACCAACTCTAGTGCCTTAAGAGGAATCTTAAAAGAGGTGTGTCAAAGAAGTGGTAATCTCTTCTACCGATTCCTTCAAGTTTCTTTCTTCTTCAACATATTATTATTTAGTAGTTTCATTATAAAGTAATAAAATCAGTATCAATAATATACTTATATGTTATTATAAATATTAAACAACCCCATTTCACCTTCTATCCATCCTATGGAAAATGAAATCACTGCGCGTGCGTACGTATGGAATACCGTCTCCACGCTGTGGTGTAATCTGTTTTTCCATCACCACCTTACTTGGATGGGTATAATGGTGTAAAGAATAACTATATATGGTTATTATAACATAATAATGATTCTGAAATATTATATTATCCACTGAAATTCCATTCAATAATTATGGGAACGATATCATCACTCGTTCGTACGTACGGATTACCGTCTCCACGAGGCGATGAGATTCATTCTCCATAATCACCATTCAAGAATGGTTATAAAGTATATATAATGAATAATAATGAAATATATGACATAATTAAGCTACTGTATTTATGTATACATATTTATATATTCCATCTACTTACTTGCATTCAATTCAATAAGGAAAGGAAAACAACATTCATGCATACGTACAACCAACCGTCTCCATGAACGGTGTATTTCATTTCATTTATCTGTCTATTATGTATATATATATATATATATATACTGAATATATATGATATAAAAATCACGATATACATTCTGGAAGTAAATAAATCATGAAATAAGTAATAATAATATCTAGAACAACAAGTCCAAACACCTATGATAAATAAAACGATTTTACCCAAAATTCTGCTTTAACATGGAATTTACAAAATAACGGGTAATATAAATTAATAATTGAACCATATATGATAACATAACAATAAATACGATTCTATAATAAGTAAATGATATTATTTAAATCATTATATAGGAGGTTCAGATACGTACGAAGCATATCGGACCTTAGGTAAGGGATAATTTTGCAATCTCATTTTTAACTGAGATATTTTATAAGTAATTGTTTACCGGGGTTATATTTTTCATCCATGTCTATAAAAATGTTTTCTATAAAGTTTTTAATTTTATTCCATGTATGTTTAAAGTCATTTTTACCCCTCTTTGACTTTTACTTTGTATTATGGAAGGAATATTTCTTTTGTTTACCATACATGGCAGTTTTTGACTTTTCTGATAAAAGTACGAGGAGAACGTTTTTTTATCTTATACAACATGAATGGAATTTTACGGTTTCATAACACCTTGTTTTCATGAAGCTTACTCTACAATATTTCTTGATTATTTTAAACAAAATCCTCTTCTTTCAAAATTTCAAGGCATTTTGTGAAAAGAAAATGTTTTGGAAGAAGAAAGGATATTTTCCTCAAGAATTCATTTCAAGTGTTTTATTAGAACAAATTTCCATCTAAGATGAAATTATTTCATATGTGTATGTTTCAAGTATAATTTCTCTATGATTTACATGGTTTCACTTTTCTTATGATGAAATTATATCTATTTGTTTTTTATTGATTATGTAATGATGAGATGATGTTTATGAAACCCATTTTATTCTTTGGGTTATGATGAATTATTTATGCTTATGTTGTGGCACAAGTAAGAATAATTTCATTATGAGATGGGTGGGGCCAATATCTACCTCCAATGCATTGGGTAAAGATTTATATCTCATGAGATAGACATTGCTGGAATGGTAAGTTAATTCGGTTCAGTGTTACAGGACTGGAATGAAGAGTGAACTTGATTTAGACAGGGACTTTGTCCACTAAGATGGTCTTGGAAGCAATGCCTTGGCTACTATGGAAATCATAACATGTTCTTAATGGTTTTTCCACAATTACATGATTTATTCCCATGCTATTTTATTATTATTGATGTTCCATTATCATCTATGCCTTACACACTGCTATGTTTTATGTCATTGCTCATGATTTTGATGTTTAAACATCACGTTCATGTTTTTAAGTTAAAATGTATATGGTTTGTTTATTTTTCTCCATGCTTACCCTTACAGAGCATTTGAGCTCACCCTTTATAGGTTTTCTTTTCCCCAGGATATAAATAAAGGTTTTAGGTAAGAAAACAAACGGGGAAGATCTTTATTGGAGATGTTGAAGATCTTTCACCATGATTAGAAGATCATGTTCCAATTTTCCAAAGACACTAAACTATTACGATCCTTGAGTTTTGGTTTTTGTTATGTATTATGTATTCTGAAAAAGTAATGTATTGTCCACATACATCAAGTACGAGTCTCTACACACTCAATGTCCAATTCCCCCTATGGTCTCACAGCAAGGAACTACAGACACTCTGAGAGAGCACATACGTCCATCCCCCCTATGTTCTAGCAACATAAAGTAAACATACACTCTGTAGAAGCCTTCAACATCCATTATCCCTATGTTCTACTACACGAGGTTCTCACAGCCCTACGTAATTCAAATATGCACAATAATATATAGTAGCCAATGTAAACCTCAAGAACTAATTGGATAAATAGTTTATATCATATCACAGCATGTGAGGTAAAGTTACTCTATCCTAAAAAAACTAGGCATGGAAAACAAAACAGCTAAATTGGCAATGCTATACCAAGCAATGAAAATCAATAAAGCATGGGAAAACCCATCCATAGCATAGAAAACAACATTATTTACAATAATAAATCCTATACTCTAGAACACAAGGCATAATAGGAAATAACGGTGCTAAAAACCATAAACAAGCAAAACCACGAATAAGGGAATTGACACTTTTGCACATATAACTCAAAGAATAACTACAGAAAGGCCCAAACCACCTACATCGGTGTTGTACGAATGATATATGTGAACCTCATGGATTGAATATCTCTATAATTCCATAGATCTAAAAAAATTATTAGAACATTCAATAGAGAATATCTCGTGAATGAGGAGAAATCAGGGAACTAGGGTATAGAAAAATGAAGAGGTTACCGTGGAGATTCCGACGCAATCAACGACGGTCGATTCAGAGAATATAAAATTAGTCGGGGGATGGGAGAATATTTTCTCCATACAGACACTCTTGGATGAGACAGGTTGAGAAGGATGATGTTTTGTTGATTATACGTGATCCCAACATGTTTAATGAAATAAAAAGAAAGTACACGACATGTATTTTCAAAATACATGGTGTTTACTTTCGTTCACTGAGATCTCCTTTAGGTGGTCTCTAGGTCACCCCACATGGAAATGGGTTTGGCCCTTACACGGCTAGAACATGACTACCCACAGCAACCGAGTATACGGTGTACTTATAAGTATAGGTCATGTACTCCTGAAATTTCCACAAACTCCACTTTTTCTAATAAACACTAGAAAACAAGATTCATACATGAAATAAGATCCAGGTTCTTAAAAACTTACCCCCTTAAAGAAGTTTGTCCCTAAATGTCCCTAGAAAAGAGGAAAATAAGAATAATCCTTGAATAGCTCAAGCCACTACAATCGTACATCGGCCTCCCTCTCCCATGTCTCGTCTTGTACTCACTCGTGCTGCCATAGCACTCTCACCAGAGGAACAGTCTAGATAGGAAAAACTAATGCACTATGATCAACAATCTGGATAGCTTTTTTCTCAAAAGATGAATCCACATCCAACTCAACCTCCTCGGGTTGAAGGACATGATAAAAGTATGATAAATAACAACTCAACTGAGAAACATGGAAAAATTTGTGCATAGGCCGATACCTATGAGGTAACTGAAACTTATAGGGCACTGGCATAAATCCATCAAAAACCTCAAACAGTATGACATATCTCAGCGAAAGCTTACCCTATTTCCTAATACTCTTATTTCTGAAGCTCCATGAGACACATTGAAAGACTTGGTCTCTGACCTCGAACTCCAGAGGTCATCTCCATCAAACAGCATAAGACATCGGCAATGACTGTGATATAGCCATCCTCTTCTGAATCAACTCTATCTGTTCTGTGGTCTCCTGGACAAGACGAGGTCCTAGAATAGCTACCTCTCATACTTCCAGCCAACATAGGGGTGATCATCATGGCCTACTGTACAAAGCCTTATAATGTGCCATCAGAATTGTAGCTGGAAAACTATTATTGTAGGAAAACTCCACAAGACGTATGTGATTCTCCCAAGAACCTCTAAAATCTTGGATGCATGCTTGAAGAATGTACTCCAACATTTGAACCTTGCGCTTAGACTGGACATCTATCTAGGGATGGTAATCCATAATAAGAAGTACCAGTGTACCCAAATCCCTATGTAGTCCTTTCTGGACCCGAGAAGTAAAACATGCATCCCTATTTGAAATAATATAGTGAGGAACCCATTGTAACCGTACAATCTCTCGAATGTACAACCTTCCCAGCTCATCAACACGGATGGTCTCCTTAATCGGTACGAAATATGAAACCTTCATGAGTTTTTCAATGATAACCCATACTAAATCATTCTCTCGAGGAGAATTCGGTAACCCTGTCATAAAGTCCATCACGACATCATTCCACTTCCACTCAGGAATGGGTAACTACTAAAAAATCCATACAGGTCACTGATGCTCTGCCTTCACCTGCTGACAGGTTGAACACCTCATGACAAGCCCAGAAACATCTCTCTTCATACCTAGCCACCAACACTAATGGTGTAGATCTCTATACATCTTGGTGACACTAGGGGGAACTTCCCAAACTGAGGAATGACTGTCCCGTATCAGCACCTCACATAGTTCTGATGACACCCATACACGTCTATGAAAATGAAAGATCACATCCCCATGTACTGTCCATCCAGGAATCAGTTCATCTCCTTACACTCTCTCTCTCTCATAAGACTAGGCCTTCCACATATGATAGTTGCCTCATTTGAACTCGATCAAGTAGAGTAGAGGTAACAACTACAGAAGAATGGAAAGTATTCCCCTATCTATAATGCACCACCAAATGCATCTCAGAGAATAGAGACATAATCTAGCACTCACAACTGGCCTCCTGAACTACCTATATCTGAGTCCTCCTGCTCAACACATCTACTACTATGTTTCCTTTCCCATGCATATAGGCAAAATCAAAATCAAATGACTTAAGATACTCATACCACCTTCACTGTCTCCAATTCATATCACGCTATGTAAAGGTGTACTTGATACTTTTGTGGTCTATCAAAACCACAAAATATTCTTCCAATAGATAATGTCTCTAATAGCATAAGTCATGAAAAAATGCATCGAACTCGAGATCATGCATATGGTAATTCCTCTCATGTGGCCTCAGTTGCCGAAACCCAAACACAAAGAATCCTTCCCCATCAATAAGAACTGTTACCAGACCGACATCTGAGGCATCATAGTACATATTATAGCTCTTTATTGGCTCTAGTAAAATAAATATTGGTGCTGAAGTCAACCTCCCTTTTAGCTCTAGAAAGGATGAATCACAAGAGTCTGACCACAGGTACTTCTCACCCTTCTTAGTCAGGCACGTCAGTGGTGCTGCTAAGCATGAAAAGTCCTGTATGAAATGTCTGTAACATCCATCCATCCCTAGAGAACTATGTACCTCAAATAATTTCTTCAGCTGCTCCTAGGGAACTACTACCCTCAATTTTTCAGGGTCTACTAATACTTTTATCTCTAAGACAATGTGACCCAATAAGTGGATCTGGTCCATCCAAAAGTGGAATTTTGAGATCTTACCATATAACTGATGCTATATCATTGTAATCAAAATGATCTCAAGATGGGTAACATGGTCATGACGAGTGTGCGAGTACACCAAGATATCACCCATGAAGACTACAACGATAGAATCAAAATATAGAAGGAACCCACTGTTCATCAGTGCCATGAAAACTACAGGTGATTTCATGAGACCGAACGATATAACCACATACTCGAATAGACCATACATTCTCCAAAAGTCTGTAAAGAGGTATATCAGATTGTCTAATGTGCAACTGATGATAACCGGATCTCAAGTCAATCTTCGAGAACACCAGGGCTACTTGAAGCTAATGAAAGTGATCATCAATCCTAGGCAAGGGATATTGGTTCTTTATTTTCAACTGGTTCAACTTATGATAATCCACAAAAAGTCTGAGGGTACCATCCTCCTTCTTCACAAACAAGATGGGTGAAACCCAAGAATAAATACAGGGTAAGATGAAACCCTATGCCCGCAACTCCTCTAACTGCTTCTTTACCTACTGTATATCTTTTGTATCCATCCTATAAGGAGGAATAGACACTAGTGCTGCTCCTGGAAGAAGCTCAAAAGAATATTCTACCTCTCACTGCAGAGGAAAACTGGAAAAGCCATCTGGAAAGACATTAGGAGATGTATAAATAACGATCCCAAGGATCTCCATAACAACACCAGATTTGAAACAATAAGAATCCCCTGTATCGAAAAGAGAAGAAGGTGGAACTACATAAACTAGAATCATACCTCGAACATTAGTGGGTCTGGGATCCTGATCATGCTAGATCTGCTCCACTACAAACATATGACCTATACCCCAGCCCTGTATTCCTACCTAACCGCCCTAAGCAAATCCAACATATTGCCACAGAAAGCCTTCCGACTGGATACCACGACTGCGACCTCCACCTTGTCCAAAACGGTCAGTAGAACTATAGTTCTCAGACTGATGAGAAACTGGTTGTACTAATCCTGAATGAGGTGTCAAAGAAGAACTCATATCACCAACTTTTGGTGATAATAACTGACAAAACCGCTGAAGATGACCCATATTGTCACAAGATCATCACTCCACTCGGTCTCTTTGGCAATGTGGCCCCGTCTTACTTCCCTTCCTGAACTGGTATCACACCACCTGACCACCATAAGAAGTACCCCACATACTATGATCTCCACACATAGTCTCCCTACGATGCTTCCTGCTTTCATCAATAGGGGTATCAACTCCGGATGCTAAGCTACCCTGGCTCACAGCTCCAAAATCCCTCAAATTTCACTATGTGATCAACACCTAATTGACTAAATAGGTGATGGAAGTCACCCTTGATATGTTCACCTAATATCGAATGTCATGACTAAGACCATCCTCAAACTTCCTATCCATAAATTACTCATTACATCCAGGAATAGGCACAAAGTTCTACAACTCTTTGAAGCGAGAAGAGTATTCCATGACTGAGAGAGTACCCTACTCCAGACTCACGAACTCTCAGGCTCGGTCAGCCCTCAAAGTATGTGGGTAGAATTAGTCATAGAAGGCATGCTCAAACTCGCCCACTCCATAACCTACTAGCATCCTGTCCATGAGATCACATCCCTCCATCTCTTGATGGAGTCCTGAATCATATACGTAGCGAGCTTGACCCTCCTCTAGAGAGGTGTCTCGAGATTCTTGAAAATCATAAAAATGGATTCTAGCCATGAATCAGTAGCATGGGGTCCTCCATCTACTAAGAATATGGGAGTATGCTGATGCGGAAAGACCCACGTGAATTCTTCCATTGACGAGGTAGGATGCAGTGCTCCCTATAAGGTCTGCATGAACCTCAAAAAGCCATCTCAGAACTGTGCATATGCACCTCTTTCTGGAATGATGGATGGTGCATAAACTAGCACTACAGGAGGATCCGCTGGTAGTCCCTGATAATCCATGTCCAATGTCTGATCACAACCTTGTATGTGACCTACAACCAGAGGACGTCTTGGTGGAATGAATCTACATGTCAAGTGCACACCTTAGGATCAATTTTTATCAAGAATTGAAACATATAAGAGTAAAAAAGGAATAGGAAAAGAAAATAATTCACGGTTTTCCAAACATGGATACATGACGTGTATAACCCTTACAAAACATGTTTTTTTGAGCCATCACATGGGCATGTACTTCTTCCAAAACTGGTAGTGTAACACCTCATACACATGGTGTGGTCTCCCAAGACACATCATGTACCTGATTCGTTTCCCCTTCCCAAGTTCTTCGACATGACTAACCCACACAATTCTCTTAGTATAGGACTACACAATGTGTTTGTACTGGACACAGAATGTACTACATAGGTTTCAACTGCCCGTGTTGTTAGTCAAACAGGTTGACACATGGCTAACTCTACACGACATGTTTATTCCAGACACGACGTGCACTGGAATGATTTCCACCACCTCATGTTGTTTGTTACACGGATGGATATAAGGGTTATACTACATGGTTTGTTCAAGATTGATATGATGTGTATTACCTACATTGTATCCATCTATGTCACTAGTCACACGTGTGGACACATGGTTTACACAACATGGTGTGTACATCCTGTACATGGCGTGGTCCACCATAGATTTCCCATCCTCATGTATTTTCCTATATAGCCAGTGACACTGTTAGAAACTACATGGAATGTACATATAGTTCACAATATGTACGTAATAAAAATAGTTCCTTCCCAAACAGAAGGACACATGGTGTGTATTTATCATTACACGCTGTGTATTAGGAGTTTTTCCGGACAGTGGGCCTCAGAGACTACTCTGGGACCCAAAAAACACTGAAAAGAACATTAAAGTGCCAGATTCTGATTCATGAGGGCCCATAAACCCTACGAATCAATGCTCGGAATATTATTCAAATTATATACAAGGAATAATAAGAAAATAAACCACCAAATTCTGATTCTTGAGGGCCCATGACACCTCAAGAACCAATGTTTGGTGTTCATTAAGGCAAAACCATATAAAAAAATACCCTACCAAGAAACATGTATTCTATCAAGGAATCTATCACAAAAACACGAATATTTAGCACAACATCTACTACAACAACATGAAATTGATTATTAACCCTAAATGGCATGGAAAGGATGCATGACATGTGATTTCTAACTTGTGCCTATATGATACATGAGATGGAATAACCTCATATCATCATGTTGCAACAGAAGTAGAACCTCAATAATATAAACAATAACATCAAAAAACATTTGAGTCACCCAATGTTGAAATCAAATCAATAATAAAATTGAAAAACCAGAAAAATCATAACATATGAGGTTAATTGGATTTTCCATGTACATGGGTTAGGTACTCCTGGGAAAAATTTATTACCAAGTACCTATTCTTTCGTATCCATGGCTATAAGCTTCAAATAGTAAGTCAATAGAAAAACAATTTATATGATACCAATTTGTAACGTCTTGGTTCCATGTACTGCCCAGAGGTTCTCCATACATGGTTGGTCCCAGGGCCTCAAGATAATTTCCCCAAACACCAGAGGCTACTGTCTAGAAGCAAGGGCCTTGGGTGTGAGAGTGGGGAAATGATGCCCTCATTGGTAGAGTAACACAAAGGAAATAAAAAGATATACAAAAGAAAAAAGTAGTAATAGTATGCAATAAATAAATAGTGGAACATGGGAAGTAATAAACTAGAGAACATATATATATATATATAAATAATGCATAATAAGTATGTCTAGGAAAATAGAAAAACATGTCACAATGCTGGAATACAGTACTAAACCAATGTAAAAAATAAATAAAAGTATACAGCTCCATATCATCGCGAAGCTTAACATTTTCCCATGCACTACAGTGCTACAACAATCATGTACCTGAAGTAGAAGGGCCCTTTTCCTTATCTAGAGATACAATAATATAATCTGTTTAGGCCCAAAAGAATGACCTGAACAGAGTGTGAGAAAAATCCCAGTAGGAAACCACCCAAATATCTATGCCTAACAGTCAGTGAATATATATGACATACCATAAGAAAAACGAACAAGAAAATAAAATAATTACTCAGAAGTAAGAAATCCTAAAATATCAATTAAATCCATTTTGATTTATTATTTGAACAACCAACAATCACAAGTAACCCTCTAGGAGGTACTCACATCCCAACCCCTCTAGTTCAACCAAATCAAACAAAATCAACACTTTGGGAAGCACTCATAGTCTAACCCCTTTGGTTGGGCATTAGTAAAGACACTCTAATGAAGCATTAACAATCAATTCCCCATGTGGTCTAATATCGGTAACTATAGGCACTCTAGGGATTCAATAAATATCCAATTCCCCCTATGGTATCATGACATGGAACTAAAAACACTCCGAGGAAGCACTTACATCCGTCCCCCACATGGTCTCACAATGTAAAGTAAATAGAGACTCTGAAGAATCCCTGAACTTCCATTCTCACTATGGTCTTCTAAACCAGGCTCTCACGGACCTGTGTATGTCAAATGTACACATCGTTATATGGAATCTAGTGTAAATCTCAAGAACTACATAGATAAATAGTCTAAAACATATCACAATATATCAGATAAAGTTACTCCATCCTAACAGATCTCGGTATGAAAAAAAAACAGCTTAATAAGCAATGCTATACCAAACAGTCAGAATCAATAAAATATGGGAAAACACATCCATAGCCTGTAAAATTACCCAATTTATAATTATAAATCTTTTAATGAAGCACACAAGGCATATAATGCAATAATATGGCTAAAAAAATAAACATTCAATACCCCAAACAAGGGTATTGTCACTTTTGCACATATAACTCAATGACTAGCATTGAAAGGCACAAACCACCTACCTTGGTATTTTATGAACGATATAAATGAACCTCAGGACTTGAATCATCCTAGAATTCCATAGATATAAAAAAAATATGAATTTTAAATAGAGAATATCTTGTGAATGTGAAGAAATCAGGGAATGAGGCTCTTAATGAAGGAAGAGCTTACCGTGGTGATTCAAATGCAATCAACAGTGATCAATTCGGAGAACAGATGGTGAGTCGAGGGCTCGAAGAATATTTTCACCGTACAAACACTCCTGGTTGAGACATGTTGAGGAGGAGTAGGTTATGTTGAGTAGATGAAACCCCTGTCCATTTAATGAAAAAACGAAAGTACATGGTGTGTCTTTTAAATGTAAACGAACCGTACTTTCCTTTACAGAGCTTCACATTAGGCGTTCTCTAGGTCAACACAAACCAAGAATATCAAAAGATATCTAAAAACACTCATGGATTTATCTAAAGGAACAACTACTCGAACCTTCTCTTGGTCCACTAATACACCTTCCTCTGAGATGATATAACATAAGAAGTGTACTTGATCAATCTAAAACAGACAGCTTGAATGATTTTCCAATTGAATATGCTCTATGATTTTACACAGGTTGAATTCAAGATATTGGTCATGATCATAATGAGTCTTGGTGTATACCAAGATTCCATCCACAAACACCACCACAAATTTGTATAGGTACAGAGGGAATATTCCATTCATTAAGACCAAAAAACAATACCAGTGCATTTTTTATCCCAAAAGAAATTACGAAAAAATCATAAATCCCAAACCTTAGAATAATAGTACTATTTATATTAGAATGAAATAATCTCAACTGATAATAACCTAATATCTAGTCAATCATAGAGAAAACATAGGCTCCTCTCAACTAGAAAAAATATTCAGCGATATGCGAAAGAGGATACTAGTTATTTATTTTCATATAGTTCAAGATACAATAATTAACACATAATACCATGGTCCCATAATACATCTTTGCAATGGAATCTGAAGAACCCCAAAGAGACGTACTCGGATGGATACACCCCTAATACAGAAACTTTAGTAACTAATTCTTAAGCTCTTGAAGTTCTGTAGGTGCCATCCTAACTAGTTGAATAGAAACTGTCTCAGCCCCAAGAATGAGATCAATTATAAATTCCATATCTCTCTTTGGTGGAATACCATATATGTGTTTAGGAAAAAAATACTTAACTGGGACCAATATAGATGTAAAACAACCTTTTTCACACCCATATCATCTAGAAATAGAAAAGAAACATGGGAGGTATGCGCCTCTAGTTTTTGCGGAAATGGCCATGCATGAAACACCATGATATCCCATTATCCATGGTGAATATAATTTTTACCCTATGGAGACCAAATATTAACTCCCATTTGGCATAAATAATTGTTGTATGTGTATTATAATAACCAATCCATACCTATAATTATGTCAAATCCTAACATATCTGGGAAGTAATGATCCCATAGATAATGATTATCTCCAACTTCAAGAGAACACCCTTTTCATAAATAGATGTATTTTGATCATACTCCAAATGGTGTATCTATGATCACTACCCACTCATTAACACAACCTCCAAACTTAAAACATTCACAAGATGCAATGAAATAAATGAATGTGAGAACCAATATCAAATAAGGGACTAGAAAGTATAGAATCTATAAGAATATCACCTCTTAATATCGATGGTCTAACCTCTATATCCACAAGAGTATGCTTAATAAAATGTAATAGCCCTTCCCCTCATCCACAGGATACAGTCTGAGTCCCCTTAGATGAACCAATCTTCTGATATGAGTTCTCTTTCGTATATTCTCTATGTCCACTACCTTTAATTCTATGACCAGTAAAACTCCAACCTTTATATTGATGAGGTGTAGAAGATCCCCTCCCTACACTCTTATTCTACCTAGATGCTCCATAGCTACCCATATATCATATATTTTTACAAAATGTACATAGATTTCCCATCCTAATATAATACCAGCACTCTACCGATGGTCAGGGATAATGTGTACGATAGTTTCCCGACCTACCAAATGAGTGAAAAAACACAGGGGTATGGTCCTGTGTAAATTATATTTCCCCTTGTCCACTCTTCCCCAACTAATATATTTTATACTCTCATAATATTGATTCCTTACCTCAAAAGACATAACTCTTTATCATCTAGTAGAAACAATTGTCCTCCATTGGAGGACTCCCTCTTGTTCCCCGTAGAAATGACAGCCTGATTCACCACATTAGGAATTTTTTTTTTGGGAAGATATTTATATGTGACATAATTTTATATTTATGCACATCATAAACCTATTTTAAAAAATTACCTTAATATCTTACCAATTATGGAACAATTCACTTCAAATCTATAAAGTGTCTGGTATAGTACATCGTGGACAATCTCTCCCAAGACAGTCTCATGGAATTAGCTGCTCACTCCTACCTGATCATATCATGGTAAAAGTGCTCCAGAAGATTCTCATGAAATTCCTACCAATTAATTTTTTATATATTTTCATACCGAGTTCGGATTTCTCAGTAATTATTTTATTGAACACATATATTGTAAGTGACTATTTTTAATCTCTTCTCAGCAGAAGTTTCAAAGTTTCCAATTATCGTTTTAAAACACTCAATCATGAACTAATCTTCCTCAGGTCCCCCATATATGGTAAATGTCAATTGGTGATTCAACTGGAACTCCAATGTATAGTTAGACATACTATTCACTACATTCCCTGTGTCTCATTCCATAAACATCAAAAACTAGAAAAAGTTGTACTTGATCTTCTCTTGAACTTCCTCACACGGTGTTATGGGTGCCTCAGGTTCCACCACCAATGAATCATCCCTAATGATGTCATCCTTTTTTCCTCTCAATAAGAATCATCATGGAGGAATATCTCTAAATATCCAAAAAGACAACTAAAGACACATTTCAAAAAATTACAAAATTTTTGGAAGAGGGATTTAAAATAATCCATGACATGTCATCTGTCTATCCCTGCTACATGGTCACGAATGAGGAACTATCACTACCCTTCATCATACTACTTCTATGTCATGATTATCAAGGGTAAACAAATTCTATTTATTAATGTTTATAATTATACACCAATTAATACAAATTTTTAATCAATTTTTATGGTCAATTTCACAATAGGCACCTTTTACAATTTCAATTACACAATCAGGGAAAAGAATTTACATTATTTCACTTACCTAAAAACCCTTTTGTCATGCATGCCTAAAATGATGTTTGTTACAAAATAATTATGACTTTTTAGAATAATTATTGAGAACTCAATTATTGTTCCATTCTGAGCCACGATTCAAATATTATAAAATCTCCACATCAAAATCACATCATGGAACAAGTGAATCACTCGACGTGGAATATCATAAAATTTTACTAATCACATCAATAACAATAATACCACCATGGGTACATTGATTTTACCCCCATTCATGGGTTAGTTACTCCCATGCACGATCTCTTAAACAAGTTCTGGATCATCTAATTTGCATATCTACCTTTCTTAAATAGTAGGATAAATAAAAAGAAAAGGGAACCTCTTCTGATACCACCTTGTAATGTACTGATATGGGTGATACACCCCGGTTCCTCGAGTTGATCAGTCAGATGACCTCAGGCATGCCTACTCATATGATAATGGATTCCAAATATTAGTGACAGTCTAATATCAATCTTGGGGAGACTATACCCTCTCTATCAAATTATCACAACAACATAAGTAAATAATAATAACCAAATGGTAGTACCATTTCCCAAACCAAACTAGTATCACATGATGACTAAAACAAGAAATATAATATTCAAAACTAAATAGTAGATATTCCATGCCATGTATGTGCCAAGTGTTAATATGAAAAACCCAAAAGAAATACAGACTCTAAAAACATTCAAGATGGTCTGGAACCACATCCGGTCCCCTTATAAATTACCCCCATAGACCATACATCCAACACATGTCTTTTTCCCTTAATTAGACATGAAACCCTTTAATCTATTTAGGTACTGATCAGGAAGCAAGATTTGGGTGTGAGTAAAACATAGTAATCCACCAAAAATAGTGTCTAAAATATTATTAATTCAATATAGTCTATATTGTTTTGTAAATAATAAGTTAAAATACATAAATAAACGTTTATCACATTTATTAATATTTAAATTAACTACATAAAACCCTATGTTCCCATGGACACCCGAATAAAAATACCTCCTTCGGCTAATGCTAGAGTCTGAATCGTATCACATATCCATGTCAAAATTCATTATAACTCTTAGGATTTTATTATCCATTCGTGTTAAATTTATAATACATCTAATTAGAACCATATACCAACTCCAAAATCATGTTCATAGAATTCCATGTCTAGAACTGTGTGGGTGTTTGGTGAATGAATCCCTATCCAACACCCCAAGGGTATTTAGTGTATTAGTCAATTTTCCATACAATAACATTTTTATGCATGCACATGGAACAATATGTGTATTTGGAGCATCAGTATGTGTCCAAATATTGTATATAAATCAATCACACATGAGTATTTGGAGAATTAGTCTTTGTCCCACATTTGTATATATATCAATCACTTATATCTCATATATCACAATATCACATTTATCATAGTCTCACATGTATCACAATATCATATCACTCAAGATTAATCAATATTAATCCTATTATCACATTTCACCATCACAATATTTAATTAATTTAATTAATAAATTAATTAATTAAACTCAATCATTTCCATAATCATAGTAATTGACCAATTAATTCAATAATTAATTAATAAAACTCAATCAAATCCAATGTTACATTAAAGAATCACCGAATTAATTAATCAAATTTTACAACCATAACCATCAATTTATATATTCACTAATTTATTAATCCCATAATTTACAATAATTAATTCATAAAATATTGAATCACATAAAATTTATAAATTAATTTGAAAATTAATTAATATCCTAAATTATATTAATTAATTTAACAATTAATCAAAAAAATAAATTCCATTAATTAATTCAACAATTAATTAATCACATAAATTTTATTAATTAACTCAACAATAAATTAATCACATCAATTCCATTAATTAAGTAAATAATTAATTAATCACATCATTTCCATTAAATATTTCGATAAATAATTATTTTAATTTAACAATATCAATATACGCAAAATTAATTCAACAATTAATTACTCTAAATCAATAAATTCTATATCACCAATTTCATAATAACTTAACTAGTTAATTTACTGAAATAATTAATTCAATTTAACAATATCAATTATTAATCATCCAATAGAAATTATAAAATTACATTAACATAATTGAAATAAAGACTTGTGATTTGAATAATAGAACACCTACCACAAAATTTGTGATGAACCCTCACCAACCTAATTCCTCAATTCGAGCAGAATAACCCTAACCATGAAGAAGAAGGAGATCCTTATTCAAATCCAAGATCTGGAGTTAAATGAAACAAGATACCTCAAATAAAGAACTATATCTAATAAAAATAGTGGAAAACACCCCATTAATGAAATGAAAAATAATTGGAGAGCGATGAGAAACTGATGATGATGAGATTCACCTAGATGGAGAGGTACAAATATTCAATCTAGTATTCAAATCGCAAAAAATATTGGTCGAGAGACCTTGGAATTCATGTAGGAGCCTTCAAAAATTAGGACAGAATGTTTATGGCCGAGTTAGTTCTTTTAGGGATTTATAAGAAGTGTTCAAGAATTTTAAAACAAAATTTCAATTTAATTAAAAATCCACACATTGTTTCCTGGGTTGGGGCGCACATTTTTCAAAAAAATGCACCTTTATCATACACCTCTTCTAGGGGGATGTAATGCTTCACCTAAGAGATGTTCATGGCTTGATAATTCGTGCTATAGCTATGTGGATCCCTTTGGTTTGGGTTTTCATTGATTTCTATATTGGGTGTCATGGTTTGTTCAAATTATGCACGAACTGTCTAATAACTCTCATCCTTCCAAATTTATAAAATATTACCCAAAAAGTGCACAAGAAATAAACCCAAAAACATTATTCAAAAAAGGAAGAAGGGTACCTGGAAATGAGATGGATATTTCTCTAGAAAAGGTTAGAAAATTACAATGGTCTAAATATGGTAGTTGGGGAATAGATCAGTTGTTTCTATGGGTTTTCAATGGATATGTGATATTCAATGAAATTGTTATTCAAAATTGTTTTATTCAAATGTTGATCCTAGAAAAGTGTCCAGTCTAGTTGGAAAATGAAATTTTCAAAGATGACAGTTTTAATAATGATGTTGACCATGTAAAACCTAGGTCATTTCATGGGCTCTATGCACAAGTGTTTTTTTGTTATCCTCAATCTCCTCAATAGGATGTTTTCTTGTGCAAGTTGGCCTTGATTATTTTTAAAAATTTGAATTTGTTTTATTTAAAATTTTTGTACGTATTGATCATATTTCTTGTTGGTTGGTTGTTTTGGACCTGGTATCTTGTATAGTTCCCACTTATTTATAAAATCAATTTATTTTAAAAAATAAAAAATATATTGATTTGGAGTGTCATATCTTATGGAAATGAAACACTCGATAGGCGGTGTCTATATTTTTTCATTTATATTGGGATGAATAATAATCTCTAGGTATACCATCTTACTAATTCATGTGACATGATCAATGATATTTAATGAGGGCTAGGTTATAGTTTAATTGGATATGTTTTGTATGAGGACAAATAGGTTATTAATGAGTAATTGTTTATCCATGGGATCCCCCATGATAATGATTGTGATTATCCTAATGTATTTGTTTTTTTGATGTCTCTACCAAATTAAAGGATGGATAAGGGAAAGTGATTTTATTTGGATGATCATAAGGGGATATTAGATTCTAATATCAAAAATATAAAAGGATGTTTCTAAACCATGCGTGGATACCGTCATGTGTTTGAATATTGTGTTATTGATAGTGACACATCATCCACCATAGGTGACATCTAATTAACCCACTTTAATTATTAGTTATATATTATTTTCCCATATATTATGTGTTTTTTTGTAAATCATACGTACGTGTTTATATATTTTGTGACATATCATTCTCTATTGATTATTATCACTATGGTTTATGTATACATAGAAAACTCATCCAACCATGGATATATAAACAATGATAACTTTATTCACATGTGGTTTATGTATCTAGTGATATGTCATTTACATATGTCTATGTATGTATGATAACTTAGTCACATATAGTTTAAATGTTATTTGATGACTTATTTACCAATGGTTTATGTGTCTGGTGGTAACTCAACATCCTTTGGTTTATGTATCTTGTGATAACCTATTCACCTATGGTTTAGGTATCTGGTGAAGAAAAATTCTCCTATGGAAATATAGGAATTTATGAACCATTCGCATATGGTAAACTTATTAGTGACGTCTCGTTTACCTTAGTTTTATACATATGGTGACATATCCTTCAATTATAATATATATTCACTGAATAATCATTCATAATTTTTTATGTTTTATTGTGATAACATGTACACCTATATTTTATTTATATGATTTTAACATATTTACCATTTCTAATAAATCTATGGGAATAATTATCCCATAATAAAACTGTATAATGTATGTATTGTTATATATTTTTCCTAATTAAAATGTAATGACTATTATTTGTTTGGATATGTTATATTTGATGATATAGATATGTTTTATGGTTTGAAATCAGAATCTAGGAATATAATATGGTTTGTTATGGGTATATTGTAAGGCAGGGTATGCTTATATCATGATACTTACTTCAAGTAATATATTGTAAAATATATAAAAATCATAATACTATGAATATCATAATGGTTGAGTTTCATGGGGTTTATGATTGGTAATGGGAGTAGAATATTGAGTTGTATATATTCAAGAATCTTTCACCGATGGATATCAATGATCAATGTTTTTTGAATGAAAATTCCATTTTTTTTATTTTGAAAAACCAACTTTTGATCAGTGATAACCCCATCATGATAAAAAATTTCAAAATAAATAAATGATCAAATGTTTTATATGATGAAACATGTTTATAATCAAATTTATTTTTCTCACAAATTCATGAATTCTTAGAGAAATATTTATTATGTATTTATAAATCAATGATATTACTCATCCATTTTGTAAAATTCAAATAAATTACATGAATGTTTTTGGACTACCATGAGGCCTTTATAAATTGTCTAATAGATATGAACATGGTTATTGTACTTGTGTTCACTTCCTTTTCATTCACCATATTTATGATATCTCCTTCTCCACCATTTTCCAACAAAGGAACTAGTATAACGCAGTTATGAGGAGGATCTTGCGAGAGTGGAAAATGATTTCTATTATCCTATGGATACATTATAGAGAAAATAAAAAAAATTATTTCCCAATTGATCTTTATCAAAAAAATATCAAAGAAAATAACAACAACCATCTTAGGTGTATGGTACACATTCTTCATTTTTTATACATAGTTTCGGGTTTAATAGCATGGTAATTTGAGGAATTGAGGTGTTAAATTTCTTATACTTGTTAAAATAATTTTTTTTGATCACGATAAACCCATTAAAGATGTCTTAAAATCACCATGGCAATTGATTTTTGAAGTCATGTTTTGAATGAAGAATATTATATATTTTATTTTGTATCATAATGCATATTGTACGAAATAATACATGATTTTAAATAGTTCATTGCTTTATAGTATGTGATATCATAATAAGTGATATGAATACAGTATATAAGAACAGTTCATAAATAAAATGTTTATATTTCATCTATAATATATTTAAAATTAATATGTTATATTTTATATGTTTTCATTATATATATGAATAGTTCATATATACAATGTTTATATTTCATATATAATATATTTGACACAAAATTCCACATATAGGTTAATATGAAGGATTTCATATTATAAATAAATATAAATATTTTATATTAATTTAATTAGGGAATTCCCGTAATTCATGACTAAATTACAATGTTTTTATAATTATTATAATTATGAATTGTACATAAATAGATTATTGGAATTCTAAATTTATGAATCATTCATTTATTCAGTTTATTCCCTATGTTATTCATAAATATAATTTTTATATTATTAATGGATGTATGCTTCATTTTGGATATTTAATATACTTTTTTAAATCACTATATACACATATATGAGTTTATACTCCTGGTATGCTAATTGATTTAGTTTTCTTTCTTCCTTGAATTTAGATTATACCAAGTAAAGATCATGAATTATAAATTTAGTTATAGTTAATACATATTAGGTGTTATAATTATGAAGTAATTGAGTTATTTTTTGAGAAATATAACTATAGGTAACAGACATTGGGCAAGAGGACCCATGTTCTGAAGGATTATGTATTATTGCAAAAAGTAGGGATTATAAACATGTTTCTATGTTCTTGAACTAATAAGGATATCAAATTTCAGTGTTATTCAAAGATATTACATGGATATTTTTCTTGTATCCTATTCACTTGATGCATTTAAATATGTGTTGATATAGTTAAATTATATATTGGTTAGTAATAAAAATTCTAAGTGGTGTAAAAAGTCATATATCAATATGTTTTGAAGATATTGATTTGGTGAAAGGTATAGAGATTCATAAATATATCATTAGTATCATGCGTATATGAAA
The DNA here is from genome assembly GCA_963277665.1 of Viscum album. Classification (NCBI taxonomy): domain Eukaryota; kingdom Viridiplantae; phylum Streptophyta; class Magnoliopsida; order Santalales; family Viscaceae; genus Viscum; species Viscum album. The sequence continues at coordinate 1,063,638,615 of OY728133.1, forward strand.
ATGTACTAAATGTGATAATATAGTGGTATTATATCCCTTTTATAATATTATGTGTTGAATTCATTCAAACAAGACTCATGTTATGACATCAATCAAAAAATTCAGTTGGTTCTACCAAAGTAGGGTTCCCATTGACTATCCTATGAAACAAAAGAATGTAATCAGGTGAACCTAGGAGTTATATTTCTTTTTTTTTTCTATATTATTTGGGTTATAATTAATTAGGAAACACAAGTAGTTATGATACCAAAATGCATTTATTAAGTTTATCTATATAATTGATTGGGAAAAGAGTTCTCTACCCCACCATCTAAGAGTTATCAATTACATGATTGAAATGATGTACTAACTAAATATCTATTTTGTAAGAGGAACACAACTAAAGACTCATTTCATAGTGAAATATAGATATTGAGCCATAAATGGATACGAAAAGTATAAAAGGGGAAATAATATTTATATTAGAACATTTAACAAAAATATTTATCCAATTAATAAAAATAATGATACACTTCTTAAAAAAAAAATTCTTTATATAAATGTCATCTTAATTATCAACATCAAAAATTACATTAATATAAACCAAGAAAGAAAGAAACATAATGTATGAAATTTCTTAGACTGATGTGAAACTTAAGAATCATTTTTAAGACAGAGAGAAAAGACCAATGTGTTAGAGAAAACCATTACCCAAGTAACCAACAATTGAAAGTGGTCAAAAAATGAATATAGATTTTTATAAGAATCATAAAATCATTTAATTATAGTTTGAATATAATTAAATGAAAAATTAATAAAAGAACATTATTAACTACTCACATACAAAATATGATTGAGTGTGAAAATGACATAGTGAGACTAGAGAAATTATTTAAGGAATGATATGGATAATTAATTGATTATAGAATCATTATTGGAAATGTTATAAAATTTTAAGTATTTAAAGAAATATTTACACTATTTCTTCAATGAATTGAGAATTGATGAGCATTAAATGTGATTTCTTGGATCAGGTGTTGTATTAATAGTTCAATATTCTCTAGGTTTTAGCTATAAAGTACAATATTGGATCTTATTACATTCATCAATGGTCATTAAAACCTAATAGAGGTGTCAGGGAAGAGGAGAAATTATTTCATATGTGATGGAATTATCCAAATCACATTAAGGTGTTTGTGAAAATACAACAATATTATAAGTTATTTATGTTTTATTGAAAGTAATTATTTTATTTGAAGGGTTTTTATACCAAATTTCCATTTCACAAATTCTATAAATATATAATAATTAATACAAATTTAAATAATTAAATCATCAAGTATTTTATATATAAATGATGAAGAAAATGGATTCTAAATCTTTGGATTAAATAAAATGGAATATATAAAGATCACATATATATAAATAATGGATGCATATTCTCATCTTATTTCTTTTATATAATAAGACAAGTTATCTATAAATAAATTGTTATCATGAATATAATTTGATGATGTACATGGTTGTAGATTTATAAAATTCTTTAACAAGATTGAGAAGAGTATAAGGATAATGTTGTTTTTATCAAGTATGAAAGTGTTTGTACAAGTCTCTATTAATACATGATGGATGTGATCCCGTGCTCATAGTTAGAATAGTTTAATGAATATAATAATATTTTCAAAATATTTCACCTAACACTTATAATTACATATATGATATAGAGACAATATGATATTTGATAAATATTCTCTCTAAAGAAAATATGTGTTATTTTTTTTACATAAAAGTGTTTTTCTATTTTGGAAATATATTCTGAAGAGAATATAGTTTCTAAGGGGGTAAAAAGAGTTTGTTAAGCCATGTTTACCGAAAAATATTAAAAATTAAAGGATTTTTCAATTTAAAATTTGAATACTAATTTCCTTTAATATCAAAAATTAGTTTAGGGTAAATCGGTAAATAGAGAATATTAGTGTTACCTTTTGAAACTGTAATAAGGTTAATATTACATTAATTACAAAAAATGGATTTAGAATATAATTTTGAATATAAATTAAAAGAGTTTGATATTTATTGAATTATTTAAAAGGGAAATGTTTTAAATATTAGGTTCTAGGAATGATGATAATGATAAATATAAAATGTTGTAGAAAAAATATGATTTTAAAACCACAACATTTGATATTTTGTAGTAAAAGGGTTAGAATAATATGTTTATTGAATTGAACCTTAGGAATTTTTTCCTATGTTTCTACATTATTCAAATTGAATTTATTTATAAATATTAATTATTAAATAGTTTAGTGGGAAGATTTTATCAAATTGTAAAATAGATATGTGTCTAGAATTACATTGTGATATAATTAGTTAATCAAAACCCTAAAAGTTAAGAAAACATATCTCTTCTCTAACAGTCTATAATATAAGATATGATTAAAATATCATTTATGTATATTTTGTTTAATATTATTAGATATGTTCATGAATAAAATATGTATCAAATTTTATATAGTTATATTCTCCACTTTATAATTATTTCATAATATTTGTATACATTATATGAAGTAAAATGGTATTTAAACTTTCAAAGTATGATTTTGTGCTATCCCTAACTAATTGGTTCCATTGATTATTATAGTTTATAAATAAATATTATGGTTATTGTGGAATAAATTTCATTTATTGCTAAAGTATATGCACATAAGTCAGAAAAATTTCATTTTATTTGATAACCCCCATGTATACCAAGATGAGTGTCATACACAATGTCTTTTGAATACTAGGGTTGCATGTTTCATATCAACCTTTCCCTATACCATAGGTTATCAAGGCACATTAAAAGAGAACCGAAATACTTTGATATATTTCATATTAAATCGTTTAGACTTTGCTAATTATGGGGTATTTAGGTTATTTATAGATGATATCAATATACATGGATTAAATAAGATGGTATTTGACCTCTTATATAAATAGTAAGATATATGGGGCCCTGATTACTATATAATAAAGGATTATATGATCATAAATAGATAAGAAATGTTATTTTATAATATTTTGGTTAATGGAAATGTTATGAACTCATCAATCATATTAATGGTATATGATGTATTCATCGACCTAATAAGTATATTCTTAATGAATCAAAGGCATATGAATATCTATATGAGATTAACATATTCTCAATATTGTGGCTACTCAATGTATTGAAAAAATAGATCATATGAAATGTTACACTTGTATGTTATACAAATAGTGTAAGAAAGTATAATGATGCATGTTTTAAGGGGAAATTAAATTATATATGTACCACCATGAGTTTCTATAAAAGAAAACTATGTTTGAAAGCATTTGTGGTACACAATATGAAACCCAAATAAACAATAATAATTTTAATATGACCTAGTTAACATTTCTATATAATTCAAACAAATGAGGATTAAATTTATTATTTAATAAAAATAAAAATATATATTTACTAAATATATTGTTAAATTCATAGTAAATAATTATTCAATTTTTTTGGTAATGTATTTTTGTTCCTCAAAATAAGAATCCTTAAAAATTATTTTCATTTATTTTTACGAAAAATGTATTATATTTATTTTCTATAATATTTTTAATATAATTTTGAAAAAAATAAATTTATTCTTGATATCTACATCTAAAAAATAAATTAGGGTAAAATTATAGGACATTTCAAAAAAAATTAAATAAAATTTTGTTTTCTTTTGATAAATTAGTTAATTTAAAATTTCAATTAATAATTGTAATTAATCGTAAAATAAGTAATGTTTTTTTATTTTTAGTTAAATTATGTAAATTTAAATCAAATTTATACTGGATTTTTGAATAATTTTATGTCTTGGATTAAAAACGTATTTTTCTAAAAACTCATTTAAAATGCATAATGAATATCCAATTAAATTTTTTAAGATAACAACGAATGATAAATGATGAAAATGAATATTTTTATTAAATCTATATATTTATGAATTTAAGTTCATACAATTAATAGTACTAGTTATGGTGTTAAATTGAATCATATTTCCTAATAATGATTTATTTTTTGAATATTGATTTTCATCTTGCCGAAAGGTCTTATATTAAATTATGTTATTCCACATATGTGAATTTATTTTGATAAAATTTATTCCATATTTGGAATCATAATAATTAATATTAGGTATGATGTTTAATTTAATTTTTGTAAAATTTGAATAGTAAATGTTGTAAATTTTAATTACCCCGATAAAAGGAAAACGAGTTAATTAATGGTAAACACCTTTTAAAAAATAAATTAAATAAATTACCCTAATATTTATCTTATATTTCCATTGAAATGATTAATATATTTACTCCTTAATTTGTTAATTTATAAATTATTATGTACTTAGATTGACAAAAATTATATTTTGATATGATAAAACAAAAAATGTATTTTTATGAAATATGAAATTTCAATTAAGACATTTCTTTTGATAAATTAATGGATTTTTTGAAATAAATAATATTATTAAAAATTATCATTATTAAACAATGTTACTTAAAAATAAATGACCATATAAATTTTATGATTTCAAATGTAATTTTTATAAGGGTTCGAAAACTGTTATTTTCAAAAGACCTGAAATTTCCTAATTAATGTATATTTTATTTTTAAGGTTGAAATTAAAATATTAATAAAATTGTATAAATAAAATTAATAACATTTTTGGAATCATAATTTCTAAATTTTATAATAGTGATTTTTTCATAATTATATGCGAATGTTAATTTTTTAGGTAAAATTATATTCCATATAAATATTCTTTTTTTATTATGACATCATAATAACCCAAAAGTGATGTAATAAATACTATAAATGCTTCCAAGTCCAAATATATTTCTTCTATTTAAAATTATGTGATTTTAGTTTTAGCTTATTTATTTTATAAATACATTTTGAATCCCCCAAAACATGTTATATATTTTTAGGTTATAAAATAATTTCTTTAAGAGTATGACTCACCTCCACATAAGCATGGGAATTATTATACTATATTAAGCAATTCAAATTATAAAATAATAAAAAATAAATTTTTTTATAAACCATGTGTAGACACCCTGGGAGGGGTTGTGGTTTTTTATTTTATTATGTAGAGTCAAAAAATCAAAATAATTAAGAAATACCCCCTTTCCCTTATAAACCCACTGAAGGTCGAATTTATATTCACTAAAAGGCAGTTTAGAACGTCCATACTTTGACCTACCATCTCTAGAGTCCTCCCATGGTTCCCCTAACCGATTATGAGGCCCCTCCCAAGAAATTTGATTCACACAATCATGTAAGGGACCTTCTTCTCCTCCATCCAATTCATGAAAATTCTTGGAAATTAGAGTTATTAATTTCAATTTTTTTACTTCAGTTCATTTATAATCATTCCATTACTATAAATTTAATGTTATATAAATTATAGATCATTTATCCTCCCTCATTTTTACCCTAATCTAATCCCTTACTATACATAAATTTTGTATGGGATCTTTCACTCTTTTTTTAATTCAAGCACTTTATTTATGTCATGCATCTCAATTTAAAATTTTCATGTTTGGATATGTTATTCCATATCCCTCATAATTTTATTTTTATTTATTAATCAATATATAACCCTTTAAATATATTTAATCCTCCCTTGATCTTTAATATACACCCATTACCATGCCAAAATTTCATAAGGTATTTTTCTCTTCATATTTCCACTAAAGAACTTATTTTATTTTTATGTCTCTTAAATTCAATTTGAGTATGTCTGAATATGTCCTTCCATATTTCACAGTATTTACATTAAATATATAAATAATTTTATCCCCTTTACCTCTCATAAATCCACCCATGATCCTTTATTTACACCCATTACCATGTTGGAATATAGTTAGGATTGTTTTCAATATTCATGTTTCTCCATTACCTTATGATGTGAATTTAATATTTTCTAATGTTCGGATATGAATTTGCATGCCCATATTACATCCCATTATATTTATATGTCATGATATACCTATTTATCTCTTATCAACCCCTTTTTATGATTATTTATGTGACTTTGTTAGGCTGTCAAGATTTCAAAGTGATCTTCCACACCGAAACAACTATGTAGTGAATACTATACCCCTTTCCAATCAAGGTTGTTCACATTTATGAAGATACACATTTTGACTATATGATTACACACATATATATTCCAAAATCCTTAATCATGTAATAAATAATGATTATGAATTAATCCATGTTGTATAATCTATGTGGAAAATTAAAGTATGGGAATGAAATCATTATGGTGGGTGTGCCCAGATATCTCTCCAATGCATTGGGTAATGATTAGAATAATGATTCATAAAAATTGTATAGGGAGTGATCCTTATTAAATTATTGGAATTTTTACACCATGATGTGTTGGCGTGTTTAGATTTGATACATGATTAAGATTCTGTCTATTATGTGGTTTCGATATTTCCCATGTAAGGATAATCATGTTATATAATGTCTCATTATTACGTTTATTATTTATTAAATTTTCATGCACCATGGATATGACTATTGTGTAACTTGTATTATTATCTTCCTGTTATTCCATGTTTATTCCCTTATTTGTATTTATATCTCACCGCTTTATTATGTTTTCCTATGTTTATCCCATGCAGTTTTAAAAGGTATGGAATTTTAGAATCCTATTAAGGTAGTTTTCAATTTTTTTGTTTTATCCCATGTTCAAAATGTGTTGTCATGTCCCTCATTCTAAATCAAAGTAGAATTATAGAACATTTGGGTTGTATCAAGTGTAATTTTATGTAATAAATCATAAATTAATATGTAATAATGAGATGGCCTATTATTTTTGGCATTAGAAATAAATTGTAGTTATTTTTGGGATTATGATTAGAAAACTCTAGAGAAAGCCCTAGGGATATACTACATATTAGAAAACTTCACTAAATTTTGGTAATTATAGAGTAAGTTGTAAATAAAAAATAAATCCCTTTATGGATACTACAAGTGGATGTTGTTCTGGGATATATGTAACTAGGTGTAGCAACTGGGACATAGTGTCACATGCCTAACTCTGACTAATGTGGTGCATGAAAACGAGAATTATTGTGCACCTATTTTGAATATTCTATAAATTATTATTTGTTAAATTCATAATATCATTAAGGACCATTAGTAAGGGATCAAAAAATACATATAAGAGTATTTGATTGGAAATAGATCATGGATAAAATAGATTCAATCCTATAAATTCACAAGTTATAGAAATTCATGTAAGTTATCCGTTATATCATTAATGTCATTGGAATCCAGTTTATATGATTAAAAATTTTAAAAATATCCTTCCTATGTTTGTATTTGATGAAGCAAACATGTATAACCAGAATCAAATATTGAATGGTTGGTTTATCATTTATAGTTCTATGCATTATTTTATACGATGAATATATTTTATAACTATTCAAACACCACAAAAAAAGAATGGAAGTGGTGATTTTAGTGAAAATGGAAAATGAAATAATTCTTTCATCCCAAGTATATAACTCCTCCATACTAGGGTTAGTTTAATGAACTTCTCATAAAACCCTTTCTTACTCCCCTTAATATAATTTTATGAATTTTTATTAATGGATTGGGTTTCCCAATACAATTCCAACATTAATTTATCAGATAAGGAAATCAATATCTGTGTCTCAAAACATCCATAAATTATATAAAATTACAAGGAGGAAATTGATTCTTCTTTAGTATGAACATTATTTCACTATATGAAAGTGTATCTATCATAAATTTTTTGGACTAAGGATGGACTTATGATATGGAAATCATTGAAGTGTAATGATTAAAGTGTTTATGTATGGTTATTTGAGAGTTATGTGGTAGTAGTGATATGTCAATGTCATTCTAGATATAGGACTCCTGATAAATCTATAGATTTTCTATATTTTTTTGTTATGTACTTGAAATTTACATTTAAAGATACCAATAACATATAAATGTTATGTGGGGGAAAAGTGATATTTTAGAAAACGCATGATTCATTGATTGATAACCCTTAATAGGTTATTTATTATTGGATAGCCCTACAGAGTGTTTGGATGATATGTATAAGGATAATCTTATGTTTAAAATAATTTATTTTAATTTTTAATATTTATATGATGAAAGATTAGGATTATATTTTTGGAATAAGAATATTGTATAAAATAATTTTTATATTTATGTAATTTATGATAATTCATGAGTTGTTTTATTTGGTCATGGTATATATATACCCATTAGTATAATCTAATATGAATGATCTTTTGATTTAGTAGGTCTAAGATGAAGGGTATGAGGAAACCACTAGGGATAAAAAAACTATTTAATGTTGAGGATATTAGTGTTATATATAGGTATTTATTTATAGATTGAAGTATATTAAACCATTGGGAATATTTGAGAAATTTTGGAGATTAATATATTATGGTATTATAAATATTTATGCTAACCATTTGGGATTTATTCATATCCATGAAGAATAAATTTTTATTTTGTGATGTATTATGTGATCCGTAATACGTTTATAGTTCTTTTCACATAAAAAACATATTGCATTCTCATAATTTATAGAAAAAATGATATTATAGTGGAAATTAATTATACTTTTAAGAAGAAGTATTTCCTTATACTTATATTCTAGATAATAAAAAATTCTATTAATCTAGGTAAATATTATTGAATAAAAATGTTTTCATAATATGGTTATTTTTTATGAATTTAAGGCTATTTTATCCATCATAGATATATGGTATTGTGGTCATTTAATTTCTCTTTACCATGTTCTCTATCACACTCACCTAGTTATTTGGTGTTATTTTTCTCTTCATTTAATATGCATTCACATTCCACTAATGTTCTCATACTTGGAAATCTAGTTATGTGATAAACATCAAATTTACCATTCCCACATTTGAAGAGGATTTTGTTTCAAAATATTTTATGATGTGGGTTCTTAATAAGGAAATTTTGATGTTATAAAACATCCCATACTAAGATCTATTTCAAATTGTGTAGATGCAATTTATTACAGGGGGAATGTGACACCCCATGTTTTTAAAAGATAAAACATTGTTCGATAGCGTATATGATTCACAACATGATAACCAAAAAAATAATAATTATTTTAATTTTATGATTTTAAAATTTCTATTAAATTCTCATAAATTATTTGGGATTAAATACTTTATTCAATATATATATTCCCAAAATATTTTGAAAAAATATTTTTAAATAATCATTCATTTTTTTAATAATGTATTTTTTGTTCATCAAAAAATATTTTCTATTGTAACACCCCAAGCTTCTACAATACACTTCTCCTTGAATTATACAATAGATTGCGTTGTACGCAACATTGAGTTCTAGCACACAACGACCAATCAAACTGGCCGTTTAAAAAGTAGTTATGAATAGTGATACCCACTTTTTGAAATTATATTAAAATAATTTTTCAAAATGGACTTCATTTTTGTATTCAAAATAACAAAATTACATTAGTTTAAATTTTTAGTATTTTTATAAAAAATTTTAATTTTTGATGAATAATGAAAAAACAATGTGTTATTGTTTAAAAACTACTTTTTACATAAATAATAATTTATTTTATCTTATGTTTTTTTGTAAAAATAGATACATAATACCTATATTAGATTAATTTAATTCATTGGATTCATTTTATAATAAGATTAGATGTATAAAATCTTATTGAACTTTCTAACGCCGTTTACACACCTTCTAGGCACATTTCCAAATTTGTATAAAACATAATTTTATTGCTTCTGTAAGTTTAATTTCAAATATCCAAGAGACACTGTTGATATAAGACTATAAAATGTGGTTCAATATATTGAAAATATTTTTTTGGTGAATAGTAACTTTTAAATTTTATTTACCATGTATAAATGTAAATAGTGTAATTAAAGGTAAAAATCATATTATAATTACACCAAAACATGTCCTAATTCTATAGGAAAAATGTATTTTGACCAAAATAAACCATATTAATAAAAAATGATCCATTTTGGCCCACTTGGATTAGATTAGGACATTTATTATTAATTTATTTAAATAATAGTTAAAGGTATTAAATTCAAATTTTATTAACAAAACATCTTTTAATATAGGGTTATACATAAGATTAATTTAAATATAAATATCCATTATAAAGATAAAAATATTTCTTAAATCATAGTATTTTATTTATAATTTTTAGACATTATATAATTAAATTTATTTGTGACACTATAATGATGCAATAATTACCTTATCTATGAATGATTAAAATAATTGATATTATAAATATCATTATAAATGTAAATTGAAACATTTGATACATTAAGCTAATTTTATAGGTTAATATGACAATTTATGGTTTATTTAATTTATTTTTTTAGAAGTAATCATGTTTTGTGGACTTTCAAAAAAACCAAATACTAAATAGTGTCAAAATTGACAGAAATGAGTTTTTAAAACATATACTATATTATTAAATGATAAAATATTAATGAAAATATAAGGTCTATCCGAAGGACTTATATAATTATATATATTCAATAATGATAAATTTTAGGTTTTCTCTTCATTTTATAGTAAGTTCATTAACCATGTAATATAAAAATACAAGCAGATATAGTAAAAGTTAAACTATTTAACATAGAATTAAATCTAAAAGATAAGGTTAATATGGAGACCTAAAATTGACTAAAACCTGTTGGTTGAGAATATTTAAACCCATACCCAACTTATCAAAGAAATAAATATATTTTGAGCCATTAAAAACCGAAATTGATTTTATAATAAAATATTATTTCAATCTTTTCCTAAAGTGACCCTCACATCTCTTATAAAATGGTGATTCCCCTTCTCTAAATTTCACCCCTTAAAATCCATTTTCCTTTGCCAAAACGTACTGAAATATACTACCAAATACCATGAATTCAACCTATTGGCCTTACTTTGATCATAAATACAACCAAAAGATCCATTCTGATCAAATTAAAAGGAAGGACCTGAAGAAGAGGTAATAATTTCACCAACTAGTTCAAAGTTATTTACTTCTTCCGATTCTTCTTTCTTTGTTGTTTATATAAAAATAATAATAAGTCCTATACCTTTTACATATGTTTATGTTAATATATATATGGTACAACCATATTCATTATTCTATCAATCCTCTGGATGAAAAAGTCACCATACGTGCATACGTACGACTTACCATCTCCACGTCATGGTGTAGTTTTTTATTCAACACTTTATTATTTGGATGGGTATACTAATGAGTATAAATGATTTAAATAATAAATATAACATGTTAATAATTCAGTATATATTATATACCATCCAATTACCAACTATTTCACAGTCAATATAATGATATTGTCGCTCGTCCGTCCATACTGATTAACGTCTCCATGAATGTGATGAAATTCATTCCCCATCGTAACCATTCATGATTAATTTTTATTTTATTATTTAAAAAAATGTTTGAGAACATAATATCATTATGGATATGAATCAAATAAACATTTTCCATAACAAACATGACTTACGTAACAAAACATATAAAGGAAAATGAATCAGTTAACACCCGAAATAATAAAAATACTGAAATATTATTAATATAGAAATTTTAGAAGATCATATATGATATCATATTTATTTATGTGGTTATTGTATAATTAAATAAAAATATTTAACTATTATAAAAGAGGTTACCATACCCTCGACTAAGGAAAAGTACAATGTAACACCCCGAGATTTTATGAAAAATATTTTTTTAATTTCATTAATGTCTTGTGTTGTATTCTACACCAAGATTACCTTGCGCTATACGCAACACCGTATTAACTTGCAGTATACGCAACACTAGTCTTGGACAGTGTTACACACAATTTTGATAATAGTTATTCTATGCAACATTGAGTATATATATATATATATATTAAATGTATAAATGAAATGTGGTTGGATTCTGTTATACAAAACAACGAAGGATTCTTTCACAATACGCAACCCTGACTTGGCTTGCATTACACGCAATCGCGACCTTCCTCGATAGAGTGTGTTGTACGTAATACCGGGTCTTAATAAACAATGATATATTATTATAATATTGTCATGAACTAGCCGTTATGAATAGTATTAACTAAAATTTGAATTTTAAAACATTATTATTCATCTTACAAATTTTCTAGAACATGGTATAAGAACAAAATAAATTTTTCGGGTAAAATAAGTATTTTTCAAAAAATACAGTTTTGCCGCCTTTTGATGGCGCACCCACATTAAATCTACTTTTTGACATGTTTCTATGTTCAATTTGACAAAATGAAATTCTTCTTTTGAATCAGGATGTAAAAATTTACATTAGATAAAGTTTTGATATTTTTTCGAAAAATTTCATATTTTAATGAATAGTAAAAACACGCTATATTTTAATTAAAAACAACTTTTTTCATCATAATATCTTATGTGGTTAAATTATAATATTTAATGGTTTTAAAGTGTAAATAGAATATATTTTTACCATTTAATATAATGTATGTCATTAGCATTGATTTTACCTTGAATTCGTAGGTTAAATTAATTCAATCTTTTGCAATGTTTTAAACAAAAACCCGTTTTTATTCGACAACGAGATTAATTATAATTTAATTTCTGCAACTTCTGTGTATTGAATTTTAAAAAATGGATTCCATATTTGGAATCAGTGGGTTCTAATTATGTTAATAGGATACTTTTTATTTTTGGGAATTATGAATAGTAACTACGGTAAATTTTATTTACCATAGTTAAAGGTAAATCGGGTAATTAAGGGTAAATATAATATTATAAAATTACCCAAACACATGCCAAAATTCTATTTGATGGCTAAATGTAAACCCATATCAACTAAGGGTCGGATTAGATTCATTTTATGGACTTTTGACCATGAAAATAATTTAATTATTATTAAAACCAAAGAAAGTGACAACATGTCACTTTCTTAAATCTTATAAGTATAATAATTTTAACTTAGTGATACAAATCACAAAACATAGAACATGAATAGTATCCAGAAATCTAACAAAATTATCTACATCATGAGAATTTATTTATAATTTTTTGGGATTAAATAGTTATCATTAATTGTGACACAATAGTGATGCAGAAATTATTTATCTAGTGAAAAATAAAGAATATAGTTTTTATTAGACTAATAGTGACCATAAAAGGAAAAAAAACCTGACCAAAACTTATTGGTAATGTAAATTGAAAATATAATCATCCAATGGTCGAATATGTTACCATTTGGAGTCTTATACAAGCAATTATGAAACTTATATTATTTTATTTTAAATGATTCCAAAGTTGTCACCTTCATAATTTAATAAATATAACAAATTAAATATTGTGATTTTAAGATGATAAATTCGAGTAAAAGTATTATTGTGAAAGGTAATATATTTATATTCATCATAGGATTTTATTTTAAATATTTATGCAACAAATAAGTATATTAAATAATTATACAAAAATGTTGTAGTAATTATTTTATTAAGAGATAAAACAAATAAATGGATTTAAAAATAATAAAATAAATATTATATGAACTATTTAATGTGATCCACTAATTTTATAGATACATATGACCTTTTATTAATATATTAAAGCGTTTAGTTTGAACATTTCTTCTGTATATATTTTATTTAAATTCAAATAAATGAATAGTGTCGAAATTGACACTATTGTTATTTTATAAAAATAACATATTATAAATTTTTTTAAAAATCACAAAAATATTTAAAAATTATAAATTTAAATTTATATGGTCTATAATGTTTTAAAGTAAACAATTATAAAAAGTTCACAACAAATAAGTAATTATTTGTTATAATTTAAAATTTAGAATTTTATTACCACAAATAAACTTAAATAGACTAAATAAGGATAAATAAAAATGATAAGGTCTAAAATAAGATCCAAACATGTCTAAATTTGATTGGTTGATGATATTACAACCCTATCTCATCTAATATTCGAATATGAGTCATTTTTGGAGGTTTTTAAGTGGGGTTAGATTTATTATAAATTAATATTTTTATGAATTCCAAAGGTGCCCCTCTCCTCCCTTATAAAAGGGAACCTCCTCCCTCTCTTCCTCACACAACTTTGAGCCTTCAAGTTCGGCCAAACCCTGCCAAAATCTCTTCTCCACTTCCCTGGAAACATCCTAGAGGTTCTGGTCTTCTTCAAAGACCCATTTTAGTGCCCTAAAAGGAGGTCTCAAAGAAGCACTTCAAAGAAAAGGTAATGTCCGTTACCGATTCTTTCATCTTTATTTCTTCTTCCACCTCTTCTTCTTAGGTTGTTTCATTATGAAGTAATAACATCAGTATAACTCATATAATGATATGTTATTATAAGTATGAAACAACCCTATTTCACCATCTATCCATCCTACGGAAAAAGAAATCACCGCGCGTGCGTACGTACGGAATACCGTCTCCACGCCGTAGTGTAATCTGCTTTTCCACCAACACCTTACATGGATGGGTATTATGGTGTAAAAAAATAACTATACATAGTTATTATAAAATAATAATTATTCTGATATATTGTATCATCCACTCCAATTCAATTCAATAATTATGGAAATGATATCATCGCTCGTGCGTACGTACGGACTACCGTCTCCACGACGCGATGAGATTCATTCTACATGTTAACCATTTAAGAATGATTATAAAGTATATATAAGAAATAATAATGTAATATATGATATTATAAAGCTACTGGATTTATGTGTATATATATGTATGTCATCTACATAATTCCACTCAATTCAATAAGGAAACGAAAATAGCATTCATGCGTACGTATGGCCTACCGTCTCCATGAACGGTGTATTTATTTCCATTTATAGATCCATTATATATATGTATATTCTGAATATATATTATATATAAATCATGTTTTATATTATATAATTAAGTAATAGTGATCTATGTAATCATATGAATAATTACAAGTTAAAACACAAATGAAAAATGAGACGATTTTACCCAAAACGCTACTTTAACATGAATTTACAAAAGAACGGGTAATATAAAGTCATAAGTGAACCATATATGATATAATAACAATGAATATGATTCTGTAATAAGTCAATGACATTATTTAAATCATTATACAGGAGGTTTGGACACTTACGAAGAAAATCGGACCTATGGTAAGGGAAATATCACAATCTCATTTTTATCCGAGATTATTTATACTTTAGTATTTACTGGGGTGTATTTTATCATCCACATCCATGTTTCCTCAATATGTAATATTATTTCTATCCACCTACAATTGTTTAAAACCTATTTTACCCTTTTATTAGTTTTTAGTAAAAGATATGAAAGGAATCTTTTGTCGTTTTTCGTACGAGGTACTTTTTGACTTTTTCGACAAAAGTACGAGAAGAATGTTTATTTTAACTTATACGGCATGAATGTATTCTTAAAACATTATTTCCAAGAATCTTACTTTACATGTTTTCAAGTTTATTTTTAATAAACTTCTTTTAGTTTAAAATTGTATGACATGTTAAGAAAAGAAAATGTTTTTAAAGTAGAAAGGATATTTTCCTCAAGAATGGAGTTCAAGTGTTTTATCAAAATTATTTTCCATCTAAGATAATATAGGTTTATGTTTCTATCCCTATTATTACATGGATTTGATTATGTTGTGATGGAAATATTTTTTATGAATTCCTTTATCTTATATGAATTGTTTTATGATGTCATGTTGTTTAAGAATCCCATTTTTACTACATGGGTTATGCAATGATGTATGATTTATGATTTTGTGGCACACATAAGAATGGTATCATTATGAGATGGGTGGGACCTATATCTCCCTAAAATGCATTGGGTAAAGATTTTATATCTCATGAGATAGACATGGCTGGAATGGTAGGTTATACCGGTTCAGTGAAAAAGGACTGAAACAAGGGTGACTCGGTTCAGAAAGGGACTTTGTCCACTAAGATAGTCTTGGAAATGAGTCTTGAATAACAAGAAATTATTCTCTATGATTATGTGTGTATGCCACAAAGTTTCATGTTTTATGTTATGATTATTAGATTTTCATTTCACTACTATGGTTTATCCCATGTTATGAAATTATGCTCTCTTTTGTAGGTTAAGATTTCCAAAAGATATGTTCTTATGAATATGATGTGATTGATATTTCATTTTTTACCCTTACTGAGAATTCGAGCTCACCCTTTTATGTTTACTTTTCCCAAGGATATAAATAATGGTTTATTTATAAAAAAGAAGAAGATCTTTATGGGTGATGTTGAAGATCTTTCACCAGGATTAGAAGATTACGTTCCGAGTTTTCAAAGACACTAAACTATTATGATCCTTGTGTGTGTGTTTTTGTTATTTACTAAGTATTCCGCAAATGTAATGTAATGTTTATGTACGTCAAGCATCGGGTCTCTACAGTTGGTATCAGAGGAAAGGTTTAGTCAACCTTTGGAAATTAGGATGTGAGAACATTAGTGAGATCCCTAGAGATATTTCTAAGGTATGTCTAGGGATGTCCCTAAGGATAAGTATACGTATAGGATATAGTCCTAGAACTACGGTAAAGATCTTAGAATTTAACCTAAGATGTTAGATATTGAGGGTACTCCCCCTTTACTATGTTGTTTTCTCTAGCATGATTTTTGCCTCTCAACAAATTCTTTTTGTGTTTTAGTTAATGGAGGGAACGAGACGGAATTCAGTTAACATTGAATCCAATGGAAAAATTGGTGACTATAAGCAACATAATTATGTAATTCCTAGAGAGAAAGATATTGTGATTTTGCCGAATCAGTCATCGTGATATATGATTAACAAGGTGAAATTTAGTGGTATACCTAATTCATAGACTATTATGCATGTTCACATGTTGAGCAGCATAAAGAAAGGAAGATTGATATTTCTAAAGAAGGGAAGAAGAACCTTGAAGAATACCTCAAATGGAGGGACCAATGTTATTTGTGTGGAGAAAAGGGTCATAGAGTGACAGAATGTTATGGAGTTCAATGTATTATTTGTGGAGAACATGGGAATTACCCAACTCAATGCCCTGACCTAAAAAGTTACTTCTAAATCATGGAAGGACTTATTCCCAGACAATAATTGAAGAGGATGGATTGAAGTGTTTATGTATTGGTATTCAAGAATAATCTTGTTGAGGTACTTTTATTGTTTATTAGAATATTTTTGTATTATTGTGGTTTTCAATAATTTTAAGGTACCGGTATCAATGAAAAGTGATTAAAATATTTTGGAAAGCAGATGATATGCGCATAATGAAGGGATAAGGAGAAAATGAAATGTTTGACAGTATTCATGAGCTCATGATTGAAGTAAGGACTAAGTGATATCATGGTTTGAGTATATAGAATTTTTAGGATTTTGGTATGTGGAAGGTGTTAGATTTTAATTGCATTCATGTTTTCACTAATGTTCAATGGGTATTCAAGAGAATACATGATTAAGGACTTTGAATGTTTGGAATGTGACCAAGAAAACATATCTTATGATATATGGGGATCAACGATGGTATTAAATCTCTGGTAATTGTTTTCACTATGTTATGAGAGTAGACTGCAGTATTATGGATAAGCCTAAAGATTGGAATGGATTATGTTGGACTTAAGTTAGTATTATTTAAGGACAGAATTGTTTTTGATATTATTGATGGGATGTTATAGTAATGTAGTTTTAGAAAAAGGACAACCTGCAGGACGGGAGACAACCCATCACGTCGGACAAGGCTGTGGGAATCGAACCCACAACCGAAGTGCGACTGGCCTTTATTGCCTACCACTGGCCTAAAGGAAGTCCCTATATAGTAGAAACTAGTTTTATTATATTAAGCAATATGATATATGAAGTATAAGTCCATTTTAGGAACCATATATAATTAATCTCACTATAGAATGACTTGTGTATATTTAATAACTTTTTCTAACCTTTTGTTTGAGACAGATGGAATGACCTGTCATTCTATCACATGATCTGCTAACACTTCAAGAATAACAAATTCAACTTCATTTATTTAAGAGATGAAGTGGAAATTGTTCAAGGCACGAACAACAGTGAGATTGTACCAAAATAAAGTAAGTATTTATTCTAATTCAAATTCTTCAACTTTAGGGAAACGATCTTGAAAACCAAAAATGTTGTCCTAGTGCTCTTATATCTGATTAATCAGATGGTACCTTAGATCGTCACAAATTTATGGATTTGCGATTGTTTGTTTTTCCGTAGCCATGTTCTCTACCACTCTCCATCAGAACATGATGGTCAGATTTTTCTTCCATATCCATATTTTCACCTATGTGGAAATCCAGTGATTAGTTTATTTGGGTAGTCGTTACATTTCATACTTTAGTTTTTGAAAGCCATGTTTTGGTATTCTTTTTTTACAATGTGGGTTTCTATCAAAGAAACTTTCAAATAGTAAACCATTTATAACCCCGACGAATTTCAAGGGCGAAATTCATTTTAAGGGGGGTAGAATGTTACACCCCAAGATTTTATGAAAAATATTATTTTAATTTAATTAATGTCTTGTGTTGTATTCTACACCAAGATTACCTTGCGCTATACGCAACACCATATTAGCTTGCAGTATACGCAACGCTAGTCTTGGACTGTGTTACACACAATTTTGATAATAGTTATTCTACGCAACATTGAGTATATATATATATATATGTATTAAATGTAAAAATAAAATGTGGTTGGATTCTGTTATACAAATCAACGAAGGATTATTTCACAACACGTAACCCTGACTTGGCTTGCATTACACGAAATCGCGACCTTCCTCGATAGCGTGTGTTGTACGCAATACTGGGTTTTAATAAACAATGATATATTATTATAATATTGTCATGAACTAGCCGTTATGAATAGTATTAACTAAATTTTGAATTTTATAACATTATTATTCATCTTACACATTTTCTAGAACATTGTATAAGAACAAAATAAATTTTTCAGGTAAAATAAGTATTTTTCAAAAAATGCAGTTTTGCCGCCTTTTAATGGAGCACCCACTTTAAATATAATTTTTGACATGTTTATATGTTCAATTTGACAAAATAAAATTCTTCTTTTGAATCAGGATGTAAAAATTTACATTAGATAAAGTTTTGATATTTTTCTGATAACTTTCATATTTTAATGAATAGTAAAAACACGCTATATTTTAATTAAAAACAACTTTTTTCATCATAATATCTTATGTGGTTAAATTATAATATTGAATGGTTTTAAAGTATAAATAGAATATTTTTTACCATTTAATATAATGTATGTCATTATCATTGATTTTACCTTGAATTCGAAGGTTAAATCAATTCAATCTTTTGCAATGTTTTAAACAAAAACCCATTTTTATTCGACAACGGGATTAATTATAATTTAATTTCTGCAATTTCTGTGTATTGAATTTTAAAAAATGGATTCCATATTTGGAATCAGTGGGTCCAAATTATGTTAATAGACTACTTTTTATTTTTGGGAATTATGAATAGTAACTACGGTAAATTTTATTTACCATAGTTAAAGGTAAATCAGGTAATTAAGGGTAAATATAATATTATAAAATTACTCTAACACATGCCAAAATTCTATTTGATGGATAAAAGTAAACCCATATCAACTAAGGGTCGGATTAGATTAATTTTATGGACTTTTGACCATGAAAATAATTTAATTATTATTAAAACCAAAGAAAGTGACAACATGTCACTTTCTTAAATCTTATAAGTATAATAATTTTAACATAGTGATAAACATAATAAAACTTAGAACATGAATAGTATCCATAAAGCTAACAAAATTATCTACATCATGAAAATTTATTTAGAATTTTTTGGGATTAAATAGTTATCATTAATTGTGACACAATAGTGATGCAGAAATTATTTATCTAGTGAAAAATCAAGAATATAGTTTTTATCAAACTAATAGTGACCATAAAAGGCACAAAACCCTGATAAAGACTAATTGGTCATGTAAATTGAAACTATAATCATCAAATGGTAGAATATTTGACCATTTGGAGTCTTATACAAGCAATTATGACACTTATATTATTTTATTTTAAATGATGCCAAAGTTGTCACCTTCATAATTTAATAAATATAACAACTTAAATATTGTGATTTTAAGATGATAAATTAGAGTACAAGTATTATTGTGAAAGGTAATATATTTATCTTCATCATAGGATTTTATTTTAAATTTTTATGCAACAAATAAGTCTATTAAATAATTATACAAAAATGATGTAGTAATTATTTTATTAAGAGATAAACCAAATAAATGGTTTTAAAAATAATAAAATAAATATTATATGAACTATTTAATGTGATCCACTAATTTTATTGACACATATGACCTTTTATTAATATATTAAAGCTTTTAGTTTGAACATATCTTCTGTATATATTTTATTTAAATTCAAATAAATGAATAGTGTCAAAATTGACACTATTGTTATTTTATAAAAATAACATATTATAAAATTGTTTAAAAATCACAAAAATATTTAAAAATTATAAATTTAAATTTATATGGTCTATAATGTAATAAAGTAAACAAGTATGGAAAATTCACAACAAATAAGTAATTATTTGTTATAATTTAAAATTTAGAATTTTATTACCACAAATAAACTTAAATAGATTAAATAAGGATAAATCAAAATGATAAGGTCTAAAATAATATCCAAACATGTATAAATTTGATTGGTTGATGATATTACAACCCTATCTCTTCTAATATTTGAATATGAGTCATTTTTGGAGGTTTTCAAGTGGGGTTAGATTTATTATAATTTAATATTTTTAAGAATTCCAAAGGTGCCCCTCTCCTCCCGTATAAAAGGGCACCTCCTCCCTCTCTTCCTCACACAACTTTGAGCCTTCTTGTTCGTCCAACCCCTGCCAAAATATCTTCTCCACTTCCCTAGAAACATCCTAGAGGTTCTGGTCTTCTTCAAAGACCCATTTTAGTGCCCTAAAAGGAGGTCTCAAAGAAGCACTTCAATGAAAAGGTAATGTCTGTTACCGATTCTTTCATCTTTATTTCTTCTTCCACTTCTTCTTCTTAGGTTGTTTCATTATGAAGTAATAACATCAGTATCACTCATATAATGATATGTTATTATAAGTATGAAACAACCCTATTTCACCATCTATCCATTCTACGGAAAAAGAAATCACCGTGCGTGCGTACGTACGGAATACCGTCTCCACGCTGTGGTATAATCTGCTTTTCCACCAACACCTTACATGGATGGGTATTATGGTGTAAAAAATAACTATACATAGTTATTATAACATAATAATGATTCTGATATATTGTATCATCCACTCCAATTCAATTCAATAATTATGGAAATGATATCATCGCTCGTGCGTACGTATGGACTACCGTCTCCACGACGCGATGAGATTCATTCTACATGTTAACCATTTAAGAATGATTATAAAGTATATATAAGCAATAATAATGAAATATATGAAATTATAAAGCTACTGGTTTTATGTGTGTATATATGTATGTCATCTACTTAATTCCACTCAATTCAATAAGGAAACGAAAACAGCATTCATGCGTACGTACGGCCTACCGTCTCCATGAACGGTGTATTTCTTTCCATTTATCGATACATTATATATATGTATATTCTGAATATATATTATATATAAATCATGTTTTATATTCTATAATTAAGTAATAATGATCTAAGTAATCATATGAATAATTAAAAGTTAAAACACAAATGACAAATGAGACAATTTTACCCAAAACGCTACTTTAACATGAATTTACAAAAGAACGGGTAATATAAATTCATAAGTGAACCATATATGATATAATAACAATGAATATGATTCTGTAATAAGTCAATGAGATTATTTAAATAATTATATAGGAGGTTCAGACACTTACGAAGAAAATCGGACCTAAGGTAAGGGAAATATCACAATCTCATTTTTATCTGAGATTGTTTATACTTTAGTATTTACTGGGGTGTATTTTATCATCCACATCCATGTTTCCTCAATATGTAATATTATTTCCATCCACCTACAATTGTTTAAAACCTATTTTACACTTTTCTGTGTTTTTAGTAAAAGATAAGAAAGGAATCTTTTGTCGTTTTTTGTACGAGGTACTTTTTGACTTTTTTGACAAAAGTACGAGAAGAATGTTTTTTTAACTTATACGGCATGAATGTATTTTTAAAACATTATTTACAAGAAGCTTAATTTACATGTTTTTAAGTTTATTTTTAATAAACTTCTTTTAGATTAAAATTGTATGACATGTTAAGAAAAGAAAATGTTTTTAAAGTAGAAAGGATATTTTCCTCAAGAATGGAGTTCAAGTGTTTTATCAAAATTATTTTCCATCTAAGATAATATATGGTTATGTTTCTATCCCTATTATTACATGGATTTGATTACGTTGTGATGGAAATATTTTTTATGAATTCCTTTAACTTATATGAATTGTTTTATGATGTCATGTTGTTTAAGAATCCCATTTTTACTACATGGGTTATGCAATGATGTATGATTTATGATTTTGTGGCACACATAAGAATGGTATCATTAAGAGATGGGTGGGACCTATATCTCCCTCCAATGCATTGGGTAAAGATTTTATATCTCATGAGATAGACATTGCTAGAATCGTAGGTTATACCGGTTCAGTGAAACAGGACTGAAACGAGGGTGACTTGGTTCAGAAAAGGACTTTGTCCACTAAGATAGTCTTGGAAATGAGTCTTGACTAACAAGAAATGATTCTCTATGATTATGTGTGTATACCACAAAGTTTCATGTTTTAAGTTATGATTATTGGATTTTCATTTCACTTCTAAGATTTATCCCATGTTTTGAAATTATGCTATCTTTTGCAGGTTAAGATTTCCAAAAGATATGTTCTTATGAATATGATGTGATTGATATTTCATTTGTTTACCCTTACTGAGCATTTGAGCTCACCCTTTTATGTTTACTTTTCCCCAGGATATAAATAAAGGTTTAGGTTTAAAAAAAAGAATATCTTTATGGGTGATGTTGAAGATCTTTCACCAGGATTAGAAGATTACGTTCCGAGTTTCCAAAGACACTAAACTATTATGATCCTTGTGTGTGTGTTTTTGTTATGTACTAAGTATTCTGCAAATGTAATGTAATGTCAGTGTACGTCAAGCTTCAGGTCTCTACATACAAGGTAATGGTTAATTTTACAATCTATTTATTATCCGAGGTTGTTTATATGTAAGAATCTACTGATAATTCTTTATCATCCACATCCATGTTTCTTAAAAATGTATTTCAACCCATTTTTACTATTTAATTGAATATGTGATAAATTAATTTATACCCATTTTGAGTTTTTATAAATTGTTTCAAAAGGAATCTTTCCTTCATTTTTAAACAAGTTACTTTATGACCTTTGTTAAAAAATTAAGGTAAGAATGGTTTTTAACTTATATGGCTGGTGTGGCTATTTACTACCATTATAATACCTTCAAAGCTTCCCTTACAATCCTATATGAATATTTTCAAAATAAATGTTTTCTTTTATAATTATGTGACTTTTAAATGATTTGAAAATAGAAAGAGATATTTCTCTCAAATAGTTTTGATTTCATATATGTCAACATCATTTGAGGGATTTTAAACTTGTTTGAAGTTGATTTATTATGATACACTCTTCCATATTGTGTAGAAGGTTTTGTGATATGAATGACCATGGATGTGTTATTTTTATACCATTCAAGGTTTATGGTTAAAGTATTAATATTTCATATGAAAGTATTAATACTATTGTTTATGTTATGTTTCAACCTTTTTATATAACGAATGCATTGAACTTAGTAAGTAATGGGTGGAGCCTGCTATAGATCTTCAATGAATCATTAGGTATCATGTGACATACTTGTGACTTGAAAAAAGACCTTCAAAACATCTTATTTATATTTTTTGGATGAGGCCATGAATATGTGGTAATGATGTCCGACATTATGCATTCCATCATTATGAAATTAGCTATTGATATTACTTGTGATTATTCGACTTGTAGAATATCCATGTGAATATGTGAATAGAATTATTTGATTTATATTTTACATATTATACTGAATTTTATGATTAAAAGGCTTGTGTTTTTGTCTTATACATTTCCTAAAATGTTTATGATTTTTTATAAAAGTTTCCCCCTATATTGTTATCATTACTGATCATATGATCTCATTGCCTTTTTTTCCTAGGATGTGAAGAATTATATTATGATTGAACTCTAGGGATAGTCTAAGGGATATAAGCGTGTTCATAGGGAACAAAATGTTGTTGTTTTTTATTTCACAAAGGAATGTAAAACATATATATATATCTAGTATATCCAAGGATACTTAACTAATCGGTCTTTTGAGACACGATCTATTGTGATCATGAAATTTTTAGTTAATAATGTACCGAATCTGGGTAACTAGGTTTGGTGAATATCATTTGATAGAAGAGTAATTTTGGCAAAAAAACAGCGAAACTAGATTTAGATAAACTCTTATTATAGAACATTACCCTATGATAGAGTTTGAGGAATAATATAGAAGAACATCCAAAAATTTTGGTAGTGTAAATATTCTGTGGGTTTTTTTCAAGAAAATGCATCCCTGTCTAGATAAAAACAGGTAGAGGTGTCTCTAGCATATATGTACCTAAGAGTAAAAATTACAATAAGAAGTTTTGGGCTTGACCCGTGGTATCTATGTAGACGACAATGGGCCTTGATGTACTCTATGTATTGACACTGTCGGGGTATATGATTAGGATAATTCACATTTTCTAAATAAATCATTATGATGGATTTATGAGTAAATACTTACTCAAAGAATTTTTTTTAATGATTATGGATTATAAGAATAAACGGTTCAATTTATGTTAAGTGTTTTACATGTTTGGAATTATGAATTGCGATTCATAAACTGACTTAGTGTATTCCATTATATAGTAATGGTTCCTAGTAGACGGAATGGAAATCGTATCAATGCACTTAATCAATTTATGGATTTCCCTCCTACTAAAGATAATTATAGTGGAGTATGTGATGCAACTGGTGCTGAACATCATTTAACTATAATGGGATAACTCACTCAGGTTATGAATAATAACCTTACCTGTATGGATCACCCTAATCCACAATGTGGAGGATCAATGTTATCCCTCTTCATGGAGAAAAACACCAATATTCAATGGGACTACAAATCCATTTTTAGATTAATAATGGATAAGTTCCATAGAGATAATATTTCATGCTTTGGGGAGTAGATAAAGGGAAAAAGTTGTCATGGTAGTTTGTCACTTCACAGGAGATGCAAATAAATGGTTGTCCTTAATTCAATACACAAAGGTGGATGAATAAGTATCAAATATAGAATTTATGGAGTTTAAAGATATTTTCTTTGAATAATGATTTCCTCATAATCATAGAGCGGATATGGAATGAAAATTTCTGAGTTTGAGGTAAAAAGAGGATAAGAATGTCACAAAGTATGAGGGTAACACTACATGGATAGCAAGGCATGATAAATATTATATACATAACCCAAGAAGTAAGATTGATCGATTCATTAATGGGATAAAACAATTTCTCCATCGATCATTATTCTCATTACCATTCTTGTCATAAAAATATATAGTCCCCTATGCTATCAATAAAGAAATTTTTTTCTCTATGTCATATAACTTTAATGTAAAGAAAGAGAAGAAAAGATCTGATGAACAAATTAGAAAGGGAAATAAGGGAAATAAGGGGATGCTTGGATTTCATCCTATAGAAAATGTAAGAAGAAACACCATGGTACTTTCTTGAAGGGAAAGGGAGTTTGTTACAAGTATTGTGAAAAAGGACACCAAGGAAGTGATTGGAAGGAAATAAATAGGATGTCAATGTTGAATGATACAATTATAGAGAAATGGGGAATTATGTAAATGAATGTCATAAGCACTAAAGAGAATTACCTTAGAAAAGGCCAAGGGGGAAAGGCCAAGCTTATGCAATCCCAACTGTTGAGGTTGATGTTCCAAATGATGTGGTGGTAGGTACTTTAATTGTTTCCACATATTCAGATAATGCATTATTTTATTATGTATCATCGCATTATTTTATATCATATTATTTTTCCAAGAAAATTAGACATTTACAATTTGACATAATAAAGGAGTTGTCTGTCAAAACTCCTAATGGAAGTATCATTGTAACAATGTTTTGTGAATCAGTTTCCATTGTGGAATATAAACATGATTTATCTACTGATACTATAGTCATACCCATGATTGAATTTTAAATAATCCATATAATGGATTGACTTTCATACCATGATGAAAAAATATATTGTAGGAAGAATAGGTTTCTATTTTTTATGATGATAAGGAATCCCTTATCTTTAGAGAAAAAAATCACCATATACTTCTCAAATAGATCCACCCCTAGTAGATATATTAAATTCAATTATTGGGGAGGAGGATATTGAAATAACTATCAGTGAGGGAAATAAGGTTAAATTAGAGGATGCAACTATTGTTATAGAATATGTTGATGTGTTTCTAGAGGATTGATCTAGACATCCTCTAGAATAAGAAAATGGGGTTTCCATTGTTTTAATTTCTGTTTCAAGGCCCTTATCAATGTCGCCTTAGAATGGGGACTATGGAATTAATGGAACTAAAGAAAAAATAGTAGGAGTTGGGTAATAAAGGATTTATTCATTTTAGTGTTTTTCCATGGGGAGCCCCAATTATTTTTGTTAAGAAAAAAGGATGAATATATAAGGTCAGACATTGACTACATAGAGATCAATGCTATAACAATAATGAAAAAGTATCCCCTACCACGCATTGATGATTTATTTGATCAACATCATGGAGCTCAATGTTTTTCAAAATTGACCTCCGATCTAGGTATCATCAGTTGTTCATGAAGAAGGAAGACGTTCGAAATACATCATTTAACTCGAGGTATGGGCATTATGATTTTATAGTAATTCCTTTTGACCGACTAATGCACCCTCTATTTTAATGGATCTTATGAATAGAGTTTTCAAGGAATATCTTGATGAATTTTTAGAGGTATTTATTGATGATATCCTGGTATACTCCAAAATCTATTAAGATCATGAAAATAACTTGTGCACTATTATAAAAACTCTAAGAAGAAATGAATTATATGGGATGTTTAGAATGTAGGAATTCTGTATTACATGATTTCTTTTCTTGTCCATATTGTCTCTGAGGATGGAATCTCTATTGATCCTTCAATCATAAAGGCAATTCAAAAATGGCCAGCACTGACAAGTATAGATGAGGTAAACAGTTTGGTTGGATTAACAAGATACTATTGGCATTTAGTCCAGAATTTTTCTCGATTGGAGAACCCATTAACTAAGCTCACCTGTAAAAAGGTTACATTTCAATGGACAAAAGAGTGTAGGGAATGGTTTGAAGGACTAAAGAAAATATTAGTCAATGGTTTTATCTTGACTCTACCATCGGGGAATGATGGGATTTTTATTTATAGCGATGCTTCAAAAAATGGATTGGGTTGTGTCAATATATAGAATGAAAGGGTTATTAACTATGCATCACAACAACTAAGAATTACTAAAAAACTATCCCACTCATGATATTGAGTTAGTAGCTGTAATCATTACTTTAAAGATATGGAGACAATATCTCTATGGTGAAAGTTGTGAAATTTATACTGATCATGACAGTTTGAAGTCTATTTTCTCACCAAAAGAAATCAACATGAGGAAAAGGTGATAGATTGAACTACTCTAGGATTTTGATTGCACAACAAAATACCACCCATGGAAGGAAAATAAAGTTTCAGATGCTTTGAGTAGAAACGATCATGGAGTTCCGAACAAGGTGAGGGTTGAAAGGGATCCTATGTTCCTGGATCTAGTATAGATGGATATGGGAATAATAATAGAAGGTGAAACATCAATAATTTTTCAAATGGTTGAAAAACATATTTTCTAGAAAAGATAAAATGTTCTTAGACAGATAATGAGGAGTTTCAAAATAAAATTAATGCTATGATTTATGGGAGATTGATTGACTTTGTATATGAAGATGGAATTTTGAAATTTGGGAATAGAATTTGTGTTCCTGACATACCTAATCTAAAAATGGAATTGTTAGATGATGCTCATAGCACCAATTAAAATATAAAACCTAGTAGCACTAAGATGTACAGATATTTGATGGATCATTTTAGGTGGCACAACATGAAGAGGGAGACCGGTGATTATGTGTCAATATTTATGGTTTTTCATCAAGTGAAAGTTGGAATACAACATCCTAGAGGAGTCATGCAACCTATTCCCATACATGAGTGGAAATGGGATGATATTACAATGGGCTTTTCATGGGGCTACCAATGAGTCCTTGATGGAATGATGAAATATGGTTAATTTTTGATCATCTTAACAAGTAAGAACATTTTATTACTATAAGAAAAATTTTAACACATGATAACTTATCATGAAAATATATTAATGAAGTTGTGAGACCTCATGGTATACCCTTATCGATTGTTTCAGATCATGATTCCCATTTTACAATAATATTTTGGAAAAGTCTAAAAAAAACCCTAGATACTGAAAATCATTTAAGCACTCCCTACCACCCTAAAACTAATGGATAATTAGAATAGAATGTTCAAACAATAGAAGACATGTTGAGATCTTTCTCACTTGACTTTCAAGGTATATGGGATTAGTATTTACCTATGGTATAATTTTCCTATAATAATATATTCCATTAATGTATTCACATGGCACTATATGAAGCGTTATATGGAATGAGATGTCTCCCACCAACTTGTTTGGATGATATTGGTGAAAGAAAACTCCCAAGCCCAGAACTTGTTGTGGAAATAATGGAAAAGGTGATGATTATCCAAACCTGCATCAAATAAGCTCAAAGTAGGCAAAAGAGATATGTCGATAACTGAAGGAAGGATTCATAATTTTAAGTAGGAGATCATGTTTTCATGAAGGTATATATATGTAAGGGTGGTATAAAATTCAGTAAGAAGAGAAAATTATGTCCCAAGTATATCCAACATTTTGAAATTCTAGAACGAATTGGAGTTGTTTCTTACTGTTTGGAAATGCCACCATGTCTCTCCAAAGTTCGTGATGTGCTTCACATATCACTTTTGAGAAAATACAAGCATGAACCTAAACATGTACTCACATATGAAGAAATAGAACTGGAACTCAATCTGTCTTATTATGAAGAGACTATTAGGATTTTTGTTTCCGGAGAATAAGCATTGAGAATCTAGATGGCTTGCATGGTAAAAGTTCTTTGTAGAAATCATAAAATCGAAGAGGCAACCTGGGAACCTGAGGAACTAATTATGAATAACCACCTGAATATTTTTATATAGTAATATTATAGAAATTTTGAGGACAATATTATCGAATGATGTAAGAATTTAACACCCCAAGCTTCCATGGTATGCTTCCTTTTGAATAATACAATAACTTGCACTGTACGAAACTTCGAGTTCTAGCACACAATGACCAATCAAACAAGACGTTTAAAAAATAGTTATGAATAACGATACACAAATTTTGAAATTTTATAAATTTTATTTTTAAAAATTGAATTTATTTTTGGATCCAGAATATCCAAATTAGCTTAGTGTGAATTTTTGGTATTTTTATGAAAACTTTCAATTTTTGATGAATAGTTGAAACCACTACATTATTGTTTAAAATCGATTTTATTTAAATATTTATTTATTTTACTTAAATTTATTTTATGTCAAAATATATAATTAATACCTATGTTAGTTTAGTGTAATTCATTGGTATCATTTTATAATAAGATTAGATGTGTAAATTTTTATTGAAGTTTTTAACTTCTTTTACCCTCCTTCAAGGTACATTTACAAATTTGCATAAAACATAATTTTACCAAATCTAGGAATTGAATTTTAAAAATCATAGTGACGTGGTTTATGTAAGTAAGTGAAATATGGTTCAATAGGATGAAAATAATTTTTGGTGAATAGTAACTTTTTAATTTTATTTACCATGGTTAAAAGTAAATAGGGTAATTAAAGGTAAAAATGATAATATAATTACCCCAAGACATGTCCCAATTATATTGGATAAGTTTATTTCGAAATTAATAATTATTTGGAATAAAATATGATCCTTTTGATCCACTTGGATTATATTAGGACATTTATTATTATTTTATTTAAAGAGGAGTTAAATATGAAAAATTCAAATTTTGAAAACAAATTTTTTTAATATATGAAATTAAATAAGATAAATTTGAATATAAATATTAATTAGAAAGATAAAAATAGTAAATACATAATGGTATATTATTTATAATTTTTAGACATTATATAATTAAATTTATTTATTACACAATGATGATGCAATATTTACCTTATAAATGAAAGATTAAAATAATTGATATTATAAATATCAATATAAATGTAAATGGGGTATTTTTATGCATAAAATGAATTTTTTAGGTTATTATGTCATTTTAGTGTTTATTTAATGTATTTTATTTGATGTAATAAAGTTTATGGGAATTTCAAAAAAACCTAATATTAAATAGTGCCAAAATTGATTTAAATGAGTTTTTAAAACAAATACTATATTATTAAATGATATAATATTACTAAAATCACATGGTTCAGCCAAAGTAATTATATAATGATAGATATGTAATTAATGAACCACTTTAGGTTCTCTTGGAATTTTATGGTATGTTTATTGAGCATGTAATATAAAAATACAAGAAGACATGGTAAAAGTTAAACTATTTAACTAAGAATTAAATCTAAATGATAAGGTTAATATTGTGACCCAAAATTTTCTAAAAACTATTTTTTTGAGAATATTTAGACCCATAACCACCTTAACACTGAAATAAATCTTTTCAGATCCATTAAAAACCTAAAATATGTTTATTATAAAATAATATTTGATCATCTTACAAAGTCTGCACACTTCATTGCTTTTAGAGAAGATTTCTCTCTGGATCAGCTTGCCAGGATATATGTAAAGGAAGTGGTAAGATTGCATGGAGTACCACTTTCTATTATATATGATCGGGATCCGAGATTTACCTCGAAGTTTTGGAAAAGTCTTCAGCATACTCTGGATACAGAGTTAAGTTTTAGCACTGCTTATCATCCTCAGACAAATGGTCAGTCTGAGAGAACAATTCAAACTCTAGAAGATATGTTGAGAGCTTGCTCTATGGATTTCAAAGGTGGCTGGGATCAACACCTACCTTTGGTGGAATTTTCTTATAATAATAGCTTTCACTCCAGTATTCAGATGGCTCTTTATAAAGCTCTCTATGGAAAGAAATGCAGGACTCCAACTTGCTGGGATGAAGTTGGGGAAAGAAAGCTATTAGGACCTGATCTTATTGATGAAATGGAAGAAAAGGTCAGATCTATTCAACAACACATAAGAGAAGCTCAGAGTTGACAGAAAAGTTATGCCTACCACTGAAGAAAAGACCTAGAGTTTGAAGTGGGTGATAATGTGTTCTTACGAATATCTCCCTGGAAGAGGGTCATGAGATTTGGCAAGAAGGGGATGTTGAGCCCTAGATATATCGGTCCTTTCGAAATACTGGATCGTGTTGGGAAGGTAGCTTACCGATTGATGCTTCCACCAAATCTCTCTCAAGTACACAATGTGTTCCATGTATCTCTCCTGAGAATGTACATACCTGATCCTTCACATGTACTCAGCTTAGAAGTTGTACCGCTGGAGAAAGGTCTTTCTTATGAAGAAAAGCCGATAGAGATTCTGGATCGTAGAGAAAAAGTCCTACGAAACAAGGCCACTCGCTTGGTGAAAGTTTTATGGAGGAACCACCAATTAGAAGAAGCTACATGAGAGATTGAGGATATGATGAGGGAGAGGTATCCTCATCTGTTTGTTACAAAGTGACGAATTTCGAGGGCGAAATTCATTTTAAGGGGGGTAGAATGTAACACGCGAGACTTTTATGAGAAATATTTTGTTTTTATGTTATATAAATCATCAAAGGAATCTTTCACTACACACAACACTAGCTTGGCTTGCTTTACACGCAACCGCGACCTTCCTCGATAGCTTGCATCATACGCAATACCGAGTTTCACTAAACAACGATATGCTAATAAAATATTATTAAAACTAGCCGTTATGAATAGTACTAACTGAATTTTTAATTTTATAACATTTTAATTAAACTTATACATTTTCTAGAATGAGGTATAAAAGCAAAATTAGTTTTTTTGGATAAAAGAAATATTTTTCAAAAAATACAATTTTGCAGCCCTTTGATGGCACACCCACATTAAATCTAGTTTTTGACATGTTTATAAGTTCAATTTGGAAAAATAAAATTCTTCTTTTGAATTAGGGTATAAAAATTTACTTTGGATAAATTTTTGATATTTTTCTGATAACTTTCATATTTTGATGAATAGTAAAAATACGCTAATTTTTAATTAAAAAAACTTTTTTCATTGAGATAATTTATATGGATAAATTATAATATTGAATGGTTTTAATGTATAAATAGAATATATTTTTACTATTTAATATAATGTATGTCATTAGCATTAATTTCACATTGAATTCATAGGTAAAAACATTTCAATCTTTGGCAATGTTTTAACATCTAAAACCCATTTTCTTAACAACGGGATTTATTTTAAATTAATTTCTGCAACTTATATGTTTTTAATTTTGAAAAATGGATTCCATATTTAGAATCAGTGGGTCCAAATTATGTTAATAGACTACTTTTTATTTTTGGGCATTATGAATAGTAACTACGGTAAATTTTATTTACAATAGTTGAAGGTAAATCGGGTAATTAAGGGTAAATATAAGATTATAAAATTACCCTAACACCTTCCAAAATCCCATTGGATGACTAAAAGTCGACCCATATCACTTAAGGGTCGGATTAGATTCATTTAATGGACTTTTGTACATGAAAATAATTTAATTATTATTAAAACCAAATAATGTGACAACATGTCACTTTCTTAAATCTTATAAGTATAATAATTTTAATTTGGTGATAAACTTAATAAAACTTCAAAAATGTATAGTCTCCAGAAAGAGAATACAATTATCTACATCATAGGAATTTATTTATAATTTTTAGGGATTAAATAATTATCATTAATTATGACACAATAGTGATGTTGAAATTATTTTATTAATTAAAATATCAAATAAATTGTTTTAAAAATATTAAAATAAATATTATATGAACTATTTAATGTGCTAAACTAATTTTCAAGATACATATGACATTTTATAAATCTATTAAAGCTTTTAGTTAGAACATATCTTCTGTATATATTATATTTAAATTCAAATAAATGAATAGTGTCAAAATTGACACTATTGTTATTTTATAAAAATAACTTATTATAAAATTGTTTAAAAATCAAAAAAATATTTAAAAATTATAAATTAAAATTTATATGGTCTACAATGTCATAAAGTGTCAAATTATGGAAAATTAACAACCCATATGTAATTATTTATAATAATTTAAAATTTAGAATATTATTACCTCAAATAAAATTAAATTGATAAATAAGGATAAATCAAGTTGATAATGTTTAAAATAAATTCCTAACATGTCTAAATTTTATTGGTTGATGATATTACAACCCTATATCATCTAAGCTTCGGATATGAGTCATTTTGGAAGTTTTTAAGTGGGGTTGGGATTGAATATAAACTAATATTTCCTATATTTCCAAAGGTGCCCCTCTCCTCCCTTATAAAAGGGCACCTCCTCCCTCTCTTCCTCACAACAATTTGAGCCTTCAAGCTCGGCCAAACCCAACCCATTTCACTTCCCCACTTCCTTAGAAACCTACTATAGGTACTGATCTTATCAAAAGACAAACTCTAGTGCCTTAAGAGAAAGTTTAATGGAGGCACTTTGAGAAAGAGGTAATACCTTCTACCGGTTTCTTCAAGTTCCATTCTTCTTCTACTACCTCTTCTTTAGTTGTTTAATTAAGAGGTAATAACATCAGTATCACTCATATACTGATATTTTATTATAAATATGAAACAACCCTATTTCACCTCTTATCCATCCTACGGAAAATGAAATCACCACGCGTGCGTACGTACGGAATACCGTCTCCACGCCGTGGTGTAATCTATTTTCCACCACCACCATACTTGGATGGGTATAAGGGTGAAAGTAATGAATATATATGATTATTTTAAAGTGGTATTGATTCTGAAATATTATAAATACACTCAAATACAATTCCACGATCATGGGAATGATATCATCGCTCGTGCGTACGTACGGAATACCGTCTCCACAATGTGATGCGATTCGTTCTACATGATATTCATTGAATAATGAATATATAAATGAATTGAATGAATGAATATGATATATATTACACTAATAAAATTCTGGAAATGAGGTATCTATAATCTAAAGAGAAGAATAAGAATCTATTTGACAAACACGCATAAGAACAAAAAGTAATAAACACCCAAATAACAAGTAGTAATGAAATATTACTAATAAGAAGCTAAGAATATGATCATATATGATATCATAACAATAAGTATGATTCTGGAATAAGTCAATAACATTATTTAAATCATTATACAAGAGGTTCAGACACTTACGAAGAAAATCGGACCTAAGGTAAGAGAAAATATCATAATCTCATTTTTATCCGAGATTGTTTATACTTTGGTATTTACTGGGGAGTATTATATCATCCACATCCATGTTTCCTCAATATGAAATATTATTTCCATCCACCTACAATTGTTTAAATCCAATTTTACCCTTCAGTGAGTTCTTAGTAAAAGATATGAAAGGAATCTTTTGTCGTTTTTCGTACGAGGTACTTTTTGACTTTTCTGACAAAAGTACAAGGAGAATGTTTTTTTAACTTATACGGCATGAATGGATTTTTAAAAAATTATTTCCAAGAAGCTTACATTACAAGTTTTCAAGTTTATTTTTAATCAACTTCTTTTAGTTTAGAATTGTATGACATGTTAAGAATGGAAAAGTGTTTTTGAAGTAGAAAGGATATTTTCCTCAAGAATGGAGTTCAAGTGTTTTATCAAAATTATTTTCCATCTAAGATAATATAGGGTTCTATTTATATCCCTATTATTACATGGATTTGATTATATTTTGATGGAAATATTTTTATGAATTCCTTTATCTTATATGAATTGTTTTATGATGTCATGTTGTTTAAGAATCCCATTTTTAATACATGGGTTATGCAATGATGTATGATTTATGATTTTGTGGCACACATAAGATTGGTATCATTATGAGATGGGTGGGACCTATATCTCCCTCCAATGCATTGGGTAAATATTTTATATCTCATGAGATAGACATGGCTGGAACGGCAGGTTATACCGGTTCAGTAAAACAGGACTGAAACGAGGAGTGGACTCGATTCAGAAATGGACTTTGTCCACAATGATAGTCTTGGAAATGAGTCTTGTAACGCCCCAACCCCAGTGAACTAGAGTCGGTGCATTATTTTAATAAATTTGCATGATTACATGGAATCAATTCCTGAAGAACCGATCTGTTTAGCAGTCTTGTAAAATATACTACATATATGAACGATACATTACACTTCATAACATATAAAACAAAATAAATAATCCTTTATGAATGCCATTATTCCCTTTTCTTAACCCTTCATATCAATCACAATACACTCCTTGGAATCCTGGGAAAAATAAAACATAGAAAGGGGGTGATCTCAAATGCCCAGTGAGGATAACAATATAGCGGAAACTTTCTTAAATAAGAATAAACATTTAAGGAAATGTATAACTAAAACAAAAGCCTTTTAAACTTGAACTTCAACATAGTATGGCAAAAGTAAAATGAAATAATTCCATTTAATTATTCACATGGATATTCTACTAATATAATAATCACATGCAATATCAATAACCACTTTCATAATGATGGAATGCATAATTCCAGACTATCATAACCACATAGCCAAGGCCTCGTGCCATGACTACAAATAAGATTTTGCCAAGGCCTTGTGCCAAGACACTAGTTTGTCTCATGAGACCTACCGATGCATCGAAGAGCTATAGCGGGATCCACTCCTCACTTACTAAGTCCAATGCATTCCAATATGAAAAGGTTTAAACATAACATAAACATTCGTATTAAAACTAGCATACGAAATGTCAATACTTTCTTCATAAACCATGAATGGTATAAAAATAAAAAATCCAGAGTAAAACATATCACAAAACCTTCAATAGAATAAAAATGTTTTGTATCATAATAAATCAACTTCATATAAGCTTAAAATCCAACAAGGATGTTGACATAGATGAAATCAAAACCATTTGAGAGGAATATCTCTTTTCTCGAAATCATTGAAAAGTCACCCATTTATAAAGGAAGTAATTTAAAAGAGATTTTTGAATCAAAGTGTCCCATACCACTTTGAAACTTTTGAAAAGAAATGTCATTTCAAAACATTCATGTGCATATAAATAAATCCTTAAAATCATTTTGAAAACAAGGATATTAATTAAAAAGATTTAGAAAGATAAATCTTTAAAACATTTAAAATTTTGATTTTGATAAAGAGTATCTTTCATAAATTCTAAAAATATTCATTTTGAAATAATTTAAAAGTCACATAATTATAAAATAAAACATTTACTTTTAAAATATCCTTCTAATCTTGTAAGGGAAGGTTTGATGATTTTATAACGGTGGTAAATAGCCGCACCCGCCGTATAAGTTAAAAAACATTCTTACCTTAAATTTGTCGAAAAGGTTAAAAGTGCCTTGTTTGGAAAATGACGGAAAGTTTCCTTTAAAAACACAGAATAGTATAAATTAATTTAACCCATTGTATAGTAAATAGTAAAAATGTTTTTTAAATACATTTTTAAGGAACATGGATGTGGATGATAAAGAGATCCCAGTACATAATTACGTATACACAACCTCGGATAATGAAGAGATTGTGAAATAAACCCTTACCTTGTACATTTCCTTGGTTGGGGGTAGGTTAGAATCCCGTATAATGTTGAAATAATAGTTATTAAATTACAAAAGAATCATATACATTAATATGATATCATATATGATCTTTTAACAATGATTTTTAAATAATATCTTAGTTTTATAGTTGTTTCGGGTGTTAACTTATTCGTTTTATTTTATATGTTTTGTTACGTAATTCATGTTTGTAATGGATAGGTTGTATCTTAGTCATATAAAGAATGATATAAAGTCCTTATATACTATTATTAATCATCAAATGAGAATTATACTTGAATGGATATGATGGAGAATGAATCTTATCGCGTTCGTGGAGACGGTAGTCCGTACGTACGTACGAGCGGCAATATCTTTCATTTGATATTAAAATAATATATAACGGGATGGTATATCATATATACAGAATCATTAACATGTTATATTTATTATTTATATGAGTTACACATCATTATTATACCCATCCAAATAATAATATATTGAATAACAATTACACCACGACGTGGAGACGGTAAGCCGTACGTACGCACGTATGGTGACATGTTATTCAAAGGGTGGATAGAATACTGAATATGGTTGTACCATATTTATAATAACATCACAGTATATATATTATACTGGAGTTATTATTTTATAATGGTAATAACAAAGGAAGAAGAAGTGGAAGAAGAAAGGAACTTGGAAAAGGGTGATGAAATCATTACTTCTTTTTCGGGTTCTTCCTTTTGATTTGATCAAAAGGGCTCCATAGGTTGGCTTTCTGATCAAACTAATGCCTCTAGGTTCTAGTTAAGGAAGTTGGGAGAGTATTTGGGCAGAGTTTGGCCGAACCAAAATGCTTTTAAGGTGTGAAGTAATGAGAAGGGGGAGTGCCCTTTTATAAGAGGGGTGAGGGGCACCTTTGGAAAAGCTAGAAATATTAATTTATAATAAATTCATATTCGGTTTCTAATGGCTCCAAAGTTGATTATTTAAATGTTAAAGTGGGTATGGGTCAGAAAAAATTCAACCAATATAATTTAGATAGGTTTGGGTTACTATATTAACCTTATCTTTAAGTATTAACTCTAAGTTAATTAGTTTCACTTTTACAATGTCTCTTTGTATTTTTTTAGTATATGGTTAATAAACATACTATATAAATATAAGCGACCCCCATGTGGTCCATTAATGATACAACTATCATGATATAAGTCTCTTGGATGATCCTTAGATTTTTAGGAATTTAATATCAATTAACAATATAATATTTGTTTTAAAAACTCTTTTATTTCAATTTTGACACTATTCAATAATTGATTTTTGTGAAACTCATAACAGAATTATTAATTCTAAAATTGTAAATTAAATCAATACTAATATGTCATATTAACCTAGAAAATTAGTGTAATTCAATAAAAGTCTCAAATCATATTTATTTGGGTATTTATAATTTCAATTATTTTAATTTTTCACTATTATGGTAATTACTGCATCATCATTGTGTCATAAATAAAATAAATTATTTAATGTCTAAAAATTATAAATAAAATATCCTTATGTAGGAAATATTTTTATATTTGTAATTAACATTTATAGTCGAAAAGCCAACACATATAACCCTATGTAAAATTTTTCTTTCTAAAATATATATGCTTATGTCATTTTGGTACTTATTTTAACTTAATTAAAATAAAGTTTCCTTATCACCTTCAAGTGGCTCCATGGGGTCCCAAAATCGACCCAAATATGACCATGGTCGGACATGTATCCACCAATAAGGTTAGGACACGTTTTAGGGTAATTTAGTATTATTATAATATTATTTTTTAACCCTTATTTACCGGATTTTCCCTTAACCATGGTAAATAAAATATTTACCACAGTAATTATTCAAAATGTCTAAAAATAAAAGTTACCTATTTACACAATATGAACATCCTGATTCCAAATATGGAATCCATTTTTCCAAATTCAAAACACAGAAGTGGCAGAAATTAATTTAAAATTAATTTCCGTTGTTAGAACAAAAAGCGTGTTTTTAAAAAATAATAACTATCAAAAGATTGACACTTGTTTATGTCCGGTTTAATTGTAAAATTATGTACAATTAAAAAAATTATATTAAATGGTAAAAATATATTCTAAATATACTTTAAAACCACTCAAATTCATAGTTTATCAATATAAATTATTTCGATTAAAAAAGTTGTTTTTAATTAAAATTTAGTAATTTTCACTATTCATCAAAATATAAGTGTTATCCGAAAAGTTCCAAAATTTCACCCTAGGCTAAATTCGATATTCCGAATCCAAAAATGAAGTCCATTTTGAAATATAAAATATATATAATTTCAAAAGGTAGGTATTACTATTCATAACGGCTAGTTTGATTGGTTGTGGTGTGTGTTAGAACTCGAAGTTGCGTACAACACACGCTACTGTATTATTCAAAGAGAAGTGTACCATGGAAGCTCAGGGTGTTACATTCTCCCCTCATTCAACAAATTGCGTCCTCACAATTTAATATTGTTCTTTGAAAATAAAGGTTGAAAATAGAAAATATATTTGTGGAAAAAACCCACATCAGAAATTTGGTTAATAAAATTTTAGTATTAACAAGATGAAAAGAGAAATGAAAGGGTCACCACAAAATTGTGATCTCGATTAGGAGGACATTGGTGGAAATTATAGACATATAAATGGAGGAAAAACTT
The DNA here is from genome assembly GCA_963277665.1 of Viscum album. Taxonomy (NCBI): domain Eukaryota; kingdom Viridiplantae; phylum Streptophyta; class Magnoliopsida; order Santalales; family Viscaceae; genus Viscum; species Viscum album. The sequence continues at coordinate 1,063,678,558 of OY728133.1, forward strand.
AAATATTTATAGGTAGTGATTGAGGTCATCAATCACAAAAAAGTTTAAAATTGAGGTCCTTAAATTCATCAATCTATGATGATTTAAAATACCATCGATTCAACAAAACATAAGGTATTAGGAAAACACATTTTTGACATTTCAAAATATCTTAGTTGAAATGCCACATAGAAAAATATATTAATGAGACTTCTATTTAAAATAAAGAGTGTAAAGTATGAAGATTACCGAAAATAACACATACTAGGGTTCCATGTAGGGAAATACGGATTTGGAAGAGAAATCTAACCATCAATTATCTGATGGAGAGTGGTAGAGAACATGGCTATGAAAAGGCCAACAATCCCAAAGCCATAAATTAGTGATGATCTAAGGTACCATCTAGGACAACATTTTTGTTCTAAGTTCCTTTTCTTAATGTTGAGGAATTTATTTATGAGATTGACTAAGATCATAAAGAGATATACTTACTTTAAAATTAGAGTTTTATCCATTAATAAATTTCTACCAAAAACTCATCTTTCACCCCAAAACATAATACAACTCAAAAATACTCTATTTATCCTAATCGTATAGGGTTCCAAATATAATGAATTTATATTTCACATATCAGACCCTTTATGTAAAGAAACTACATTATACCATCCCGGAACATTATGTAGCACAATGGTGGGTGATAAATCCCAATTGCACTATGGTTATGGATTCGATTCCCATAGCTTTTTCTAACACGACGTGTTGTCACACGGTCTGCGTGTTGTCCTTTTATAAAAATCCAAAAAACTAACCTTTCAAACTTAATCCCTTCCAACCATTAGACTTATCCAAAATAATATTATCCAAACTCAAAGTCCAAAATTTACAAGGAAGTTAAACATAATGAGGATCTTTTTTTTTCAGGTAATAACATGTGAACCCCTTCCTCATATCTTCTTTTAAAACACCGCAATATCCTGAATTACCAAAATCAACTACCTCAATATTAAGACCATATTAAGGTTTATCTTTCCTTCAACCATGTATTTTCCAAAAAAAAATTAACTCACTGTGGAGTCACTTTTCGTAGTACCATAAAATCTCAAATCCTTAATTAAATTGTACTATAGTACAGTCCTTACTTATTTCCAGAACATCATTGATACAACACATAAATGAAATAATTCTAAAATGACAACATAAGAACACTAGTCATTCCTCTTCATCTGTGGTAGTATCATAACTTGATTATTATCCAATAGCATCATTTGTGGCATAGTCTGATGATTGGGACATTGGTTCGCGTAGTGTCCAAACTCCTTGAAAATGACGCATTGTACATTTGAAACCATTTTCTTACCCTTGCAGTCACGTACTTTGTACCCTTTTCCTCCACACTTATAACAAACTCCCATTCCTTTCAGGCAAGTTCCAGGGTGTTTCTTCCCACAGTTATCACATATGGGAAAATTCTTCTTTTCCCTCTTCCCTTTACCCATATTTCTCTCTTCCATCCTTTTCTTCTCTTGCTTCCCTTCAAAGACATAGGACTCCGAGAATTCTTTACTCATCTTATCAACACATGATACTATTTCTTCATATAATGATAATACGTGGGAAACTATTTCCCTTCTAAATTCTGGAATAGGACCATGAAATATATGATCCTTCTTACTCTTTGGATCATCCGTATTACGGGAGTTCACATTCCTTCTACTGGGCGCCATTTCTATACAATAGCATAATCTAGTTCAGTTTTTGAATTGAAATGAATAATTACCAAACTTGTAAAATACCTAACACAAATGGAACAGTTTATGGATATAATCCATAATCATAAAAATGTTTTCTTTGAGTAAGTATATACTCATAAGACCTTAAAAATGGTTTGTAAAGAAAATGAGAATTATCCTAAGCATATCCCCCGGGAGTGTCATAACAAAGAGTGCAACAAGGCCCGTTGTCGTGCACCAGTTCCCGTTCGAGTCTAGCTCAAAGCGGTGTTTTCGGGTTTTACACCTAGGTACATGTGTGCCAGAGCCGCCTCTACCTGCTCGTATCCAGACAGGTATGTATTGCTCGGAAAACTCACAAAATCTCTACAATACCAAAATTCTAGGAAGTTCTTCTATACTAATCCTCAAAGTCTATCTTAGGGCTATGTTCTCTAATCAGAGTTTATCTAAATCTAGTTTCCAAGGTTATTGCTAAACTTCCTCTGATACCAACTGTAACTCCCCGACCCTAGTGACCCAGAGTCGGTGCATTATTTAAATACATTGTCATGATTACAAGGAATCAAGTCCCGAAGAACCGATCAGTTTAGCAGTCTTGGAAAATAGATTACATATATGAATGATACATTACACTTCATAACATAAAAAACAACATAAATAATCCTTTATGAATTCCATTATTCCCTTGTCTTAACCCTGCATATCAATCACAATACACTTCTTGGAATCCTTGGAAAAATAAAACATAGAAAGGGGGTGAGCTCAAATGCCCAGTAAGGATAACAATATAGCGGAAACATTCTTAAATAAGAATAAACATTTAAGGCAATGTATAACTAAAACAAAAGACATTTAAACATGAACTTCAACATAGTATAGAAAAAGTTAAATGAAATAATTCCATTTACTTATTCACATGGATATTCTACTAATCGAATAATCACATTCAATATCAATAACCACTTTCATAATGATTGAATGCATAATGCCAGACTATCATAACCACATAGCCAAGGCCTTGTGCCAAGACTAAAAATAAGATTTTTCCAAGGCCTTGTGCCAAGACACTAGTTTGTCTCATGAGACCTACCGATGCATCGATGAGCTATAGCGGGCTCCACCCGTCACTTACTAAGTCCAATGAATTCCCATATGAAAAGGTTTAAACATAACATAAACATTCGTATTAAAACTAGCATACGAAATGTCAATACTTTCTTCATAAACCATGAATGGTATAAAAATAACACATCCACAGTAAATCATATCACAAAACCTTCAATAGAATAAAAAAGTTTTGTATCATAATAAATCAACTTCAAATAAGCTTAAAATCCAACAAGGATGTTGACATAGATGAAATCAAAACCATTTGAGAGGAATATCTCTTTTCTCGAAATGATTGAAAAGTCACCCATTTATAAAGGAATTAATTTAAAAGATATTTTTGAATCAAAGTGTCCCACACCACTTTGAAACTTTTGAAAAGAAATGTCATTTCAAAACATTCATGTCCATATAAATAAATCCTTAAAATCATTTTGAAAACAAGGATATTAATTAAAAAGATTTAGAAGATAAATCTTTAAAACATTTAAAATTCTGATTTTGATAAAGAGTACCTTTCATAAATTCTTAAAATATTCATTTTGAAATAATTTAAAAGTCACATAATTATAAAATAAAACATTTAGTTTGAAAATATCCTTCTAATCTTGTAAGGGAAGCTTTGACGATTTTATAACGGCGGTAAATATCCGCACTCGCCGTATAATTTAAAAAAACATTCTTACCTTAAAATTTTCAAAAAGGTTAAAAGTGCCTTGTTTGGAAAATGACGGATAGATTCCTTTCAAAACACATAAGGGTATAAATGACTTTAACCAATTGTATAGTAAATAGTAAAAATGTTTTTAAATACATTTTTAAGGAACATGGATGTCTATGATAAAGAGATCCCAGTAGATAATTACGTATAAACAACCTCAGATAATGAAGAGATTGTGAAATAAACCCTTACCATGTACATTTCCTTGGTTGGGGGTAGGTTATCCTCCTGTATAATGGTGAAATAATTGTTATTAAATTATACAAGAATCATATACATTAATATGATATCATATATGATCTTTTAACATTGATTTGTTAATAATATCTTAGTATTATCGTTGTTTCAAGTGTTAACTTACTCGTTTTATTTTATATGTTTTGTTACGTAAGACATGTTTGTAATGGATAGGTTGTATATTAATCATATAAAGAATTATATCAAGTCCTTAGATACTATTATTAATCATCAAATGAGAATTATACTTGAATGGATATGATGGAGAATTAATCTCATCGCGTTTGTGGAGACTGTAGTCCGTACGTACGCACGAGCGGCAATATCATTCTTTTGATATTAAAATAATATATAAATGGATGGTATATCATATATACAGAATCATTAACATGTTATATTTATTAGTTACATGAGTTACACATCATTATTATACCCATCCAAATAATAATATATTGAATAACAATTACACCACGACGTGGAGACGGTAAGCCGTATGTACGCACGTATGGTGACATGTTATTCAAAGGGTGGATAGAATACTGAATATGGTTGTACCATATTTATAATAACATCACAGTATATATATTATACTGGATTTATTATTTTATAATGGTAATAACAAATGAAGAAGAAGTGGAAGAAAAAAGGAACTTGGAAAAGGGTGGTGAAATCATTACCTCTTCTTCGGGTTCTTCCTTTTGATTTGATCAACAGGGCTCCATAGGTTGGCTTTATGATCAAAATAATTCCTCTAGGTTGTAGTGAAGGAAGTTGGAAGAGTATGTGGGCAGATTTTGGCCGAACCAAAAGTCTTTTAATGTGTGAAGTAATGAGAAGGGGGAGTTCCCTTTTATAAGAGGGGTGAGAGGCACCTTTGGAAAAGCTAGAAATATTAATTTATAATAAATTCATATTTGGTTTCTAATGGCTACAAAGTTGATTATTTAAATTTTAATGTGGGTATGGGTCTAAAAACATTCAACCAATAAAATTTAGACAGGTTTTGGTTACTATATTAACCTTATCTTTAAGTATTAAATCTAAGTTAATTAGTTTCACTTTTACAATGTCTCTATGTATTTTTATATTATATGGTTAATAAACATACTATATAAATACAAGAAACCCCCCAAGTAGTCCATTAATGATAAAAATATCATGATATAAGTCTCTTTGTTGAACCTTAGATTTTTAGGAATTTAATATCAATTAACAATATAATATTTGTTGTAAAAACTCTTTTATGTCAATTTTGACACTATTCAATAATTGATTTTTGTGACACTCATAATAGAATGATTAATTATAAAAAAGTAAATTAAATCAATACTAATATGTCATATTAACCTATAAAATTAGTTTAATTCAATAAAATTCTCAAATCATATTTATTTGGGTATTTATAATATCAATTATTTTAATTTCTCACTATTATGGTAATTAGTGCATCATCATTGTGTCATAAATAAAATAATTTATTTAATGTCTAAAAATTATAGATAAAATATCCTTATGTAGGAAATCTTTTTATATTTATAATTAATATTTATAGTCGAAAATACAACATATATATACCTATGTGAAATTTTTCTTTCCAAAAGATATATGCTTATGTCATTTTTGTACTTATTTCAACTTAATTAAAATAAAGTGTCCCTATCACCTAGAAGTGGCTCCATGGGGTCCCCAAATCGACCCAAAGATGTCCATGGTCAGAGATGTATCCAAAAATTAGGTTAGGACACGTTTTAGGGTAATTTAGTATTATTATAATATTATTTTTTAACCCTTATTTACCGGATTTACCCTTAACCATGGTAAATAAAATATTTACCACAATAATTATTCAAAATGTCTAAAAATAAAAGTTGCCTATTTACACAATATGAAAATCCTGATTCAAAATTTGGAATCCATTTTTCCAAATTAAAAACACAGAAGTAGAAGAAATTAATTTAAAATTAATTTCCATTGTTAAAACAAAAAGCTTGTTTTTAAGAGATAATAACTATCAAAAGATTGACACTTGTTTATGTCGGGTTTAATTGTAAAATTATGTACAATGACCCAAATTATATTAAATGGTAAAAATATATTCTAAATATACTTTAAAACCACTCAAATTCATAGTTTATCAATATAAATTATTTCGATTAAAAAAGTTGATTTTAATTAAAATTTAGTAATTTTCACTATTCGTCAAAATATAAGTGTTATCCGAAAAGTTCCAAAATTGCACCCTAGGCTAAATTTGATATTTCTAATCCAAAAATGAAGTCCATTTTGAAATATAAAATATATATAATTTCAAAATATAGGTATTACTATTCATAATGGCTAGTTTGATTGGTTGTGGTGTGTGTTAGAACTCGAAGTTGCGTTCAACACACGCTACTGTATTATTCAAAGAGAAGCGTACCGTGGAAGCTCGGGGTGTTACAAGTCTTGACTAATAAGAAATGATTCTCTATGATTATGTGTGTATGCCACAAAGTTTCATATTTCATGTTATGATTATTGGGGTTTCATTTCACTACTATGATTTATCCCATGTTATGAAATTATGCTCTCTTTTGCAGGTTAAGATTTCCAAAATGTTATGTTCTTATGAATATGATGTGATTGATATTTCTTTTGTTTACCCTTACTGAGCAATTTAGCTCACCATTTTGTATGTTTTCTTTCCCCAGGCCAGGAAGAAGCTTATTATAATTAAGATATTCCAAAAGGGACTATAGATATGATGAAATAAATGGGAGACAATGTAGACGCTTTATGAACTAGTTGTTTATGTTTCCCAGTTTCTAAAAACACTATACCTATACGGTCCTTTCATGGTTTTGTTATATGTTCTAATAAGTGTGCTTCAATTTTTATGTAATAACAATGTATGTAAAGTATGGGTTGTTATACCCACTCATACTGTTGGTCTAGGGAGAGGGGGTAAGAAACCTTAATATCCCTACATAAGTCATTGAATGGCCAGATAAACATCAAGGACAAACATAATCCATAAATGAATCTCCAAAATAAACATTAGGGGGAGAGTCTTTGGAAAATGAGGCCTCTCTAATTAAACTCCAAGGGCCTATGTAATCGATTTGTATAAGATTTGTTCCTACTCTAGGCTATCCTCATCGGCTTACATATCACCTTGAACTAGTCTATCATCACTTGCACCATTTCCTAACTTAGAAGAGAAGACTTAATGATATCAGTACAACATAAGGGTTACCTATGAGGTCTACCATATAGGAATTCAAAAGGATCCATTCTGATATTTAGTTGTTAAAATTATTATATGAAATATCTAGCAATGGAATGTGGTCCTCACAGACCTAGACAAAGTCTAACATGTAATTCATCAGAATATCCACTAACACTTCGACAATATGCCCAGTCTTCGCATATTTCTATGTTTAAAGACTACAATAATCCTTATATCAGTCATGAATTCATCCTATAAGACTCTTGAAAACCATGATGTAAACCATGCATCATAGTTAGAGATAATCATTGAGGGAACATTGTGAAGGGAGATGATATCCTGTTTGTACAACTACCCTAAACTCCCCACTGAACTCTGCTCCTTGATAAAGAGGAATGTTTTGGACATTTTATGTTGTTTATCTATCACCCATATGGAATTATGAACTATTTATTCAAATATAATACCTTTCATGAACATTATGGAAATGGTGTCCCATTTCCACTACAGGATCTCAAGGGTTTGTAACAAAGATGTTAGAACCTGGTGGTGAGCCTTTACAATCTAATAGGTGAGACACAAAGAGACGAACTCAGCAACGTTCCATCTCATTCCATCCCACTAAAACCTCATTAATTAGAATCTATATATCTTATTCACACCATTGTGTGCATCTAATGAAGATGTGTAAACCTACCTCATTTCCTCCCCCCTCATCAGGACTTGGACCACCATCCATCCCTTGAAAGTGATGATGTTATTTCTTCATTCAGAAAAATAATCTAGTGAATGTATTGAGGATATATTATCACAAAATACCTCACAATATATATTTACCTAATGGTAATCTCTCACACACCCGATAAGTAGAGTATTCAACACTATCGAATAAAGGCTCAACCATGGTTAGCATCGAGGAACCCAAATACTATAACAAATCCTACACTAAACAAGATAGGGACTTCATATAGGGAAATCTTACACCACATTTCCCTTCCATAATGTATAGAAAATATCAAAGTCATATTTATTTTATAATTCCAATCAACACCTATTCCTCTAGTTTAGGTCTCTCTACGTGAGGACATACCGGATACTTTGATGTTCTAAGTAAACAATAAGGATTTATCCCTAAAGATAGTTCATATACATTTATAGAGTGAAGACTATTATTCCTAGATCATGGTCATGAGTCATATAGTTCTCCTCATGGGGTCTCAAATGCCTCCATCTATATGTGATAACTATATTAATCTACATCAACACTTAACAAATCACATATTTTGAGGCATCTAAATATACTACATACTTCAAACCCTCCAACATTAGTCTCAAAATAGGGTCACTCATCAGCATCAAGCTCAACTAGTATAATGATATCGAACAATTACCAGTTTATATAAATGGAAGCCCTTTCTACAATAAGATGGTCTAATGGGATAAAATACTAGATAAGTCTCCCAAAAAACTCTTATGGTATCCATCCCTGCTATGAAAGATATAAAAATCTGAAACTCTATCTGGTGTTTTCCATGAATGAACTTCATCAATCTTCAACAGGCCTAAAAATAATCCCTACCAAGATATAACATACTATTGGAATTGAACACATGGATCCATAACTAGAATCTCGATAGTTTACCCCAAATATGGTGCTCCCATAGAAATTCAAATATCATCCTCAAGTGCTATTTATACTTCTCCTCTAATTTCGAGTACATGAGCACGTCATCAATAAAGTCAAAAAAAACCAGTCCATGTAAGAATGACCGATTTGATTCATAAAATAAATAATAACTCTATGGTAATTCAACACACTAAAGTGTGTCAAGTAGAACTCATATTGTATGCAATGACATTATAATTATATTTTTGGAATATCATCCTTGTGAACTCTAAAATGATATTTTGTGTACCTGAGATTGATCATTGACAACCATCACACACCTTGTAACTGATCAAATAGGTCATCAATAATTGGGAATGTGTAATTATTATATATCATGTCCTAGTGTAGATGATGACAATACATTCAAATTCACATGCACCAATCTACCTTTTATAGAAAAAACATTGGGCTGTCATAGGGGGACACAATGGGTCTAACAAGACCCTTCTCTCAAGGGTTCTCGAACTACATCTTTATATCTTAGATCTTGGTTGGGGATATCCCATATCCTAAAGATGATTTAAGAGTTTTAATTGGGTGAAATTTTGGGGAAAATTCCATCTCTCGCCTTATTGGTATTCCCAAAACATCCTTGAGAAAGAATTCCATAAAATCATCCACGACTATAGAGATAAACATACCTAATGAGCCAGTGTTTCCAAGGGCTAAACTGACCAAATAATGGGGGATGTTCTATAGTCTCACACTCATTAAACACACACATCCTTCTACATGATATCTCTCTCCCATAAATGAGGATATCATCTCATTAGTGAAAAGGTAAATGTATCATTTGCAGTGATCGTAAATTTGGGTTTGGACCATAGGAGACAAATCCATACTCAAGAAGAAATATTAATGTATCAACATGAACAACAAAAACTCTAATGAGAACCCCTCCACACAAGATATCTATTGAACTACAAGCATATAAAAGTGATCGAAGAGGCATTCATCGTAGAAACCTCACTGAAAATATACTAATCTAATTTTTCAACTACTAGATCAATCTATCACACCAAGAGTAAGGAGATGAAAGAATGACTCATTATAGTGTCTAATATTACTGAGAAAAGAGTGTAATTATCATATATCATACTTATGATCATCTTGTGTGTTACTGGATCCTATGCCTCCATGCCCTGCAGTTTCCCATGGGATCGACCTCCATCTCTTTAAGCCTGATTTCACCCACTTGGTGGTGGATATAGAAGTAGATCATAACAACATCCACCACCCAAAAATCCTCCTCCCATTTCCCCAAATACCCCACTACTAGATTCACCTCCCTAGGGGTCACCCTTCCCTCTCTTAGAATATCTATAATCAAAACGTTTCCTCTATGATTGAGATGCATCCACTATCATCTTACCCTCCCCATCATGTTTTATTGTGAAATAGAGTACCATGTGGCCTACCTAATCACATGAATATAAATTACCATATTCAGGATTCCATGGTCCACTACATAGTCCTAGTGCTTCCTAACTACGTGCATGATTCTGATCCTTGGAATATAACCTGTTCCAAGAACCTATCGACTAACTTCTTCAAGATTATGTGGATAACTATTCCCAATAAAATCCACTTAGAGTTATAACTATATTGCGTTCCTTTGACATGAATATATCTATCACAATTTCTAAAAAGAATAATCCAATAAAAGTTATAATGCAATGGAGGTACTATTCTAGAACTGATATCTCTATGGTTACTCTTCTCACACTTTTTTGATCGAAAGAATCCATCTGAAATCTTGACAAGGGAGTATTGTGTAAGGTTTTTAAAGCTCTCAACATACTCAGAATCTAAAATAACACCCTTAATAGGCTCAATATAGTCTTGAATCTGAACTAAGTAGAATTATGATGGGTAGTAATCTTCATAAAACATCTTATCGAAATTGTCCCAAGAGAAGTTCCATGAATTTTAGTGTATAGACTCCACCAGTGCCCAACTACTCCATGGAAATGTCTAGTCTCCAGTATAGCCACCGAATTATATGGTGTCTCAATAAGTCTAAATACTAAGATCACATACTCTAGCCAGTACTCCCCTACCTGGTTATCTTGATCAATGCAAAACCAGAGTGGCCTCTGGTGTCAGAACACACAATTTTCACTAAGAATGAGATAAACCTCTGTAAGATATACTGGTATAATCTTCTACTCGATATGTGGGTGTTCTTATAAATATCCACCTAGAAGAAGAATCAAACCTAATGGACCCTAAAATAATGCCTCATCACTCATTATATTATCATTACAATATGAAACGAGTAACCTGACTGGCAGTCTTCATAGGGGAATATATATATGTATAGGGAGTATAATCATGAAGGATAATAAAATATTAAATCCTAAATTATTCTTGTACTATTTTTTCCTGCCACCAAGACGTATGAATGTCATATGAGCATATATATATATATATATATATATGGAGTAGAATAATAAAGGATAGTAAATTAATAAATACAAAATAATTCTTGTACCATTTATCACTACATCCAATGTTGTGGTATTCCATGTCGGTGTACTAGTGAATGGAAATGTTGACCACCCACACAAACATTAGTTTAACTTGATTGATAGGCAGAATAAAAAAATATTTACACAACTACTCCGAGACATAACCAAATGATGATAAGGGGAAAACATTATCACTATCCTTAGGAATGAACTACTCTGATACCATTATGTCATAACCTGAACTAATGGTCCTTATTCCACATCTAACCCAAAACTACCTCTGTAGGCTAGGGGTTTGAAATAAGATCTGAATGGAATAACTAATAATGGAGGCCTTTTTCTAAGTACCTATACAAACGTACCAAACCATCTTCTAGAAGAAGTGAATAAGATTTATAATCAGAGATGAAAACTGTATAGAATAATCCATTATTTCTAAAATTATAAGTTTTTTAGTGTACAGTAGAACAATATAAAATGAAAAGGTGGAAAAATACATTTCTAAACAGAAAGATGTCCCAACCTGAAAAAACTAGAAATGTTAAGTGTTGAGAGAGACTAGATCAATATTTACAAGACCCACAAACTATAAAATGTAAAAATATCCTGGTTATACATATGATCCTATGTAATCTCTAATGACTTTTCATTCATCTGCACTTCATGTGACACATGGGGAAAATACCATGCATGTGTGAGTATATAAATACATAGTAGGATGTACTAAAACCTAAATGGGGAGATGTAAGTGACATGATATGAATATAAATATCAAAATATAGAATGAAATGAAATCAAAAAAATAAGGATACACATATATATGATCAAAAAAAAACAATCATAATCAAGAGTGAAACTGGATCTCCTTCTTGTTGAATAGCCTTGAAAGAGTCTTCTAGTAGTACCAAGAGGTTAATCAATGTTTCCCACCATTTTGCATGTCCATCCTTTGAAGCATCCATATCAAGACACACCATTACACTATTACACATAGAGGATGGGAATATATATATATATATATATATATATATATATATATATAGGGGATCCATTCTCTAACTATTGAGGAGAGTTCCACATAGAAGGTTGGTAGAGGATCTATACCCTGTCCAGGTTGGAGGTAGCTACTCTAAGGGTCAGGGAACCGGGAACTGAAACTATAGGAGTGATCTACTCCGATAGTTAACTATGGACCCATGACCTGACCTAGATTAAGGGTTCCACTCAAAAGGTAAATATATAAACCATTACCTATCCCAGAAAGTGGGTGAGATTCTAATGGTTAAGGGCCCTTTCCCTATTTCCAAAAGTGGGTTACACTCTGATAGCAGAGAGAGGACCCTTTATTTATTTTGGAAGGAGGGTTCCACTCTATAGATAGGTAGGGGAATCATTCCCTATCCATGTAGAAGGGTTCCACTCTAGTCTCTGGTAATACTATATAATGACCACTATTGTAAAGAATCACATAAAGATCATCATAGTCAGAACACCACACACCGTATCTCAAAATACATTATGAAGTACAACATCACATTCAACATGAATAAACACATATGATAAGATATTATTTGGAAAATATATGATCCAAATAAACAATAAAGTAGAGGTAACATTTTCCCTTAATATAGAAGGTATAAGGCATATAAGGGGACTCGCACATTATGTGGTCGCACCCTACTTTCTGGAAGTTTCATTGTTCCAGTGTACTCTAATACGTGAAATGTCCTCTCTCGTAAGGTCCTTCTCGTGTCCTTCAGGTCATGTCAATGTACCTTGGACATGTTCTAGTACACTACATGTTCCTGGAAATGCTCATGTATATGTACTCCCAGAGTACAAGTCCGGTCTACATTACTGAGTGACTTGATGTGTGGGGGTACCACATGGCATGCAGCTATTAAAATGACCAAAAACACTAGCCATTGTACCCTGGGTCCTACACGTCATGTGTTCCTCAGACTAAATTCCATGAAGTCACAATTTATATAGAATATTAGAACTATTCCCCATGTTCTATATCCATTCCTCCCTCCTCTAATCCAATTATTTGACCACCTAGAATTTGTGAAAACCATTTTTAGTATTTTTTTTCATCTACCTTTTCACCAAAAAATGGATTTTGTTCATCTGGAACGAAGCCACCATGAACCACCATTACTCCTTCCGTCACCACCATCTAGTCCTAGATCAAATATATATATAAATAATCACCAAAACCCCACAACACAACCCGAAATGAAGACTAATCATATTGGAAGATAAAAGGTGATAAGAAAATATTATTCTAAGTGGATAGATAATATTTTCTCCAAATACAAAAGGATAATATTTTTTATAAGGATTTTAATAGCGAGGAGGATACAAATGGTGGTTTACAGAACAAATTTATTACAATAGTTAATAAGTAATGTTATCTCCAAAAGTGAGTGTATTTTTTTCTAATGAAGGTAAATGTTACAATGAAACTAAAAAACAATTGAATATGTTAATGAAAATACTTTTATTACAGTAGTAAATGGTAAATGATTTGTGAGAAGTAGTTTATATGATGAATAAAATCAATATGAAAAGAATTTGAAAGAAGAGTTTAATTTTTTCTGGGGTTGTTTAGAAGACTTGAAAAACAAAATTAGATGTTCGAAAATGAATATTCCATAATAATAAAATTAAATATTTCAAGAATAGAAGAATAAGATGCAGAATGATATTGAATATTTGAAGAAAATTCTTGAAGAAGAATAGAATTGAAATGTGCACCTGGAGGTAAATATGAAGGCTAAAGGAGATTATTTGGAACTAATGCAATAAGTACTTTTTAACGTTAAAAAAGGTATAAGATCAAAAACCCTATCTTTGAATTTAGAGAATGTTATTGAAAAAAAAAATCCTATGAAAGATCAATAATATTTATCTTGAAATTTTGGGAAGAAAGATATAATTGAAAAGAAGAAATTTGGGAATGTTATCTATGTAACCGAAACCAACAAATTTAGGAATTTATAATTTTCAAAATAAAATAACCTGAGTCAAAAATAGTTTTTAAAAATTTTAAATACAAAAATATTTCTATTAATTTTTATTATTATATGTAAGAAAAGAAAAGGATGATTCAAATTGGAAAAATAAACATCAGTTGATTAGATAAGAAAAAAGAAACGTTACTGGTAAACATATTTACAATTTATGTCCTTATGGATGTTTCAAAATAAAACACTCATTCTATGGATAAATATGTAATTTTGGTGGATTTTTTCATAAAACTAACATGTGTTTGTTCAACCAATAACATTACTATTATTCCATAGTTTATGGAAGAAATTGTTTGACAGGGATTCAATATTCTCAATGAAAAAAACCGGACAAGGCTGGAGTAACGATTGAAAATAGGTCCCAACTAATGTAAAAAATTTGTGAAAGATATGAAAAACTGAGACACCACATAAGGGGATGCCTTATTTTTTATCATCCCAAAATATGTTTTTGAGCCATTCATAGAATCCATAGGTTTTGGATGTTAAAGAAATAAATATTCTGAGTCCAAAAAGAAATAATTCTTAGTTATCTATTTAAAACATGTTGACTAGAATAGGAAGTTAGAGGAAGCACAAAAATTAGTAAAAGAAGAGGGGAGTAAATAAACTTCTAATGATATATTAAATGTTAAAAAAATTTATCAACATATTTTTAATATGAAAAATAAATTCACAATATCAAATTCTTTTCAACTGTATTTCTTGAAAAAAATTAATGGCTTGAAAAAAATGTGAAAAAATGATTGCATCATAGAAGTTACTAATAATAAGAAAGGTAAATATCAATATTAAATGATTATAAAAATGTGAAAAATGTTGTTACAAAATATGAGAAGGATGAAGAGAAGGGAAAAAACTGGTATAATGAAAAATACAACAAATAGAATAAGAATTAAACATTGAGAGAGAATTAGGAGTCCAATTATTGTTTCAAAAAAACAATTAAGGTTTCTCCTTGTTCACAAAATATTTTTATATTTTTTATAAGTTTCCTGAAATTGAGGGAGTAAAAATATAAAACATAGAATTAATGATTCTATTATTATTAGGATAAAATAATGTAATGAGGATATGAAAAATATGATGTTTTAAAAATATTTTTTATAAACCTTGTATTTTTGATTGGTTGGGTGAGACGAGCAATGGTTAATTTTTAAAATTCTTTTCATGATTTTCCCTGAAATGAAAATTGTAAAGGAAACATGTTAAGGTATTAAAAGAAAGTTACGTTGAGTACAACATTTATAAACTTTGTTATAGAATATTATTTTCTACATTGGTTTCTCCTAAGTAGAATTATAGTTGTTTAGTTAAATGATAATTGTTAAGATTGTCATGTGATAATTCTCTTTTTCTGAAGTAGATTTTCATGTTTTTAATAGGCAAAGTTCCAACCCCTAAAAATGAGATCATTTCTCAATAGGGGATCATATAATGATGAAACCTTTGAATTTTATTATCATTAATTGGAGGTAGAAAAGTAATAGGGGAAAAATAAAGGAATGGAGAGAATAAAAAGTGAGAAAAGAGAAAAATAACACGTATTATTTAAATATAGTTGAAGTGGTTAAAGTGAGTGTTGACAACAAACAAAAAAAAGAATATTTTTAGGATGATGTTATTTTTTGGTTCTATTTATTATCAGTAGACAAGTATGTTTCATTTATTGAATAAAGAATGTATATTGTAAAGATGATGGGTGGAAATACATATTGGATTTTTTATTTTAATTTGATCAAGAATATTTGGATAAGTCAATATGATTCATCGAATTCTGATTATAAAAAATTAAAAATCATAAGGAAATAATATTTACCATCAAAATCAAGAACATGTTTATTGGTATTTAGTTGTGGTTTTTAGGGAAATTTGGACTAACCATCATATTCACTAAATCATATTCAGAATACATGAAAAGGTCAATCATATTGATGAAGAATCATTATTGAAATAAATGGGAATGAAATTCACTCTGAATCCAGTATGAATAATGTTTTCATATCGGAGGTGAATCAAAGTCTTCATGGATAAAATTTAAATGTGAGGATTCTTTTATAAAATTAGAGTTCCCATACATCATGAGTATTTGGAAAACATGTGATGTATTCATGATGTAAGAATTGGTGAGTGAAATAGAGTATGTTATTCGTATTTAGATTGATCGTATCTGAATAGTAAGAGACAAGATGTTAAAGATTGTATTTAGCCTAATCATAATCATGCAGATCATATTCATGGCTATCATATTTAGGTTGAGTTGGAAAGAAGGATGGTTTAGAATTGAAGGTTGTTTCTTAATTTTACTCTACTCACACCAGTCCATCGTATTTGGTATACTATCAAATTCAAGAAGAATGATTTTCAATAGGACTACTGGTAAAGGAATTTAGTTAAAGCTGATGAAAAATGTAATGAAAAAGACTTATAAAAAATATATATACCATTAAAGATGTTCTATTATTTTCTTAAAGGAAGATCATGAATATTTTACACTTGGAATATTTGAGACAAATTTGCGAAATTGAAGGTACATGTTTTCAGTCAGACCGAAATCCAATATATATATACCCCCAATGATTAAAAATGGTATATTTTTGAAAATAAAGATGTAAAATGATTTATTTTCATATGTTTGTCATTAAATGTGTCAAACAAAAATCTGAAGGCAATATAGGGATGTGCATTCAAGGGGGAACATTCATTTCAAAGAAGATATTCCAATTCTTGAATTAGTGTAGAGTATCGTAATGAAGAATTAGAATGGAGTTTTAAAAAAAGATTAAATTTTTTATTTCCTCACGCATTTATTTTTAATTGGTTCCGAGCATCATAATTATGAAATCAGACTGAGCTAATCAGTATAGTAATTGGAATCAAACTACTGATTAAAAATAATTTCTGAAGAAGAAACGAAGTTGTGATGAAGATTTAAAAAGAATTGAGAAGCATTGAAAATGATAGAAATGCACTCCAAATTTAAGGAATCATGAAAATTCAGGGAATTTGGTTGAGCAGGAAACTATTTTATATTCCCACAAAACCACCCTTGGGTGACCTATAAATGGTGAATGTACATAGTGTTTTTTCGAACTGAATTATTGTTCACAGTAAAGAGGAGAGAAGGCAGAAACCATGATAACATTAGAGAGATAAACGAGTTTCTATATTGAGATTTTTTAAAAGAAGATTCTATGGAAAGATATTAAAGGAGAAGAGACATAACCAAAAAATTATTTATCTAATAATCATATTCAGTGATCATCGTATTTAAATGTTTATCGTAATATTCTTGTTATCATTTTCATATGGTCATCATATCAGGAAGGATAATCATATTGGGATTTTTTATTAGTATTTATGGAATGAGAATGTATGATTTCATTATTTTCTCAATAATATTCTTACATAGAAAAATTTATCATATTTTGAAATATATTTTATGAATCAGACTAGGAGAATCATATTTAGAGAATGAGTCTGGGAAATTTAATTGAATTCTATATCAATGTCGTTGACGATCTTACCAACTTCTAGGTAATTAATTGATGAATTATTTTTCAAAGTATACATTTGTGGAAATTAAAAAGGAAGTAAATGTAACATCTACTGTTACTCAAAAATTATATTACCTCAATTGTGCTAGAGGGTGAACATGCACTATTGGATTGTTTACACATTGTTACATCTTTATAATGGAATATCCTATTCATTGTATTCCACATCATGGTATTTTTTTCACAAGTATTTCGTTGTATTGGATCATTTCCAAACAATACCAAGGACATAACTATTCATATTTAATAGAGAATATTAAAAATACTAGGGTTTTTATCGACGTGTGATTGAATTGTTTTCTACATGGAATGAAATCATAAACAGGAGGTGAAGGTTGTTTCATTTACAAGGAAACATAAAATAAAAAGTATCACAGATTCACCCCATCCTCCTCTATGTTATACAATTATCCTTCACATGAGCCTTAGCCCGGTTGGTAAGGACTCTGCAAGTGCATCTGGGAGACCCAAGATCAAATCCAAGTGGAGACATTGTTTCCTGGGTACTGTTGTAGTACTATAGAAGGACTGTAGCGGGAACTGTGCAGTACTGTAGCAGGGGCTGTAGCAGGAACTTTAGTAGGTACTATTTGAAACTGTAGCAGATGGGAATATTCCACCATTTGGGCTTTTTGGCCACTAATTTGGTCCCCGAGTCCTTTAAGGTCTTCAGGCCACCCATGCCTTCTGGTCAGTAAGGCTTTTGGGCCACCTCAAGCCCTTCAGGCCAACTTATGGGTAGATGCAAACCAGATGACCTATGAGGAATGAGCTCTACAAGGAGGATGAGCACGGAGCTTTCACCACAACAAAAGCTAAATGGATTTTAAGAATGAGAGTTTATTCCACCTGCGATCGAGACAAGCCTGGGCATGAATGAGAATTCCTAGACAAAAAAGCATTCAAAGGTGGAGAGATTATTTCCCGATGAAGATGCTGGGGAGGAGTAGTTCCAAGTAGTTAGTCTGGATTGTATGTAATATTTGAAGCCTATGGGCAAATGAATTCCTCTAAGACCTATGGTCCATATAATACTTACTTATACGGGCCTTGTAAGGGTTCCACCTCACCCCTTGAAACGTGGATTATCAAAAATGAATAAAAAATGAAGGCCTTTGGGCCATTAGAGGATACAATAATCATGACATTGAAATTTCAGCAAGACGTTCATAACATGTTAGGTTTTGGATAACCACTCATGTATCTGATTTGGTCTTAGGATAACCTCCCATGTATTCACTTTTAGGCAAGATATAACCTCTCGTACATCATCTTTCAGTATTGGGACAATTTTCCCATGTACTCGTTGAACTCGTAAAATATTTATGATTACCTAATGAATTATAGAGAGATATAAGTCAACCCGTATCATAATAAAAATTATACACATGTGTGATTAAGGATCATAAAACATTCATCTTATCATAACCCATGAAATGAAATGGGATTCATAAACTTTTAATCTTATCATTACTTGTGTAAAAGATATATTTTTCACAATCATTTCAGCATAGCATAACACATAGAAAATGAAGAGGGTTTCATTGGAATTTTATCATAGTATAAACCATTTAAGAGATATGAGTTTCATAAACATATTATCATAAAAAATCATTAATAGAATTAATAATAATTGTAGATTTGGTTCATATCCAAAAAAGTAGTAATTTACCTCATAGGATATCATTTTATATGGAGAATGATTTTGAAATATCTCATAGAATTTTTTTTGAGGAAAATAACTTTTCTTTTAAAATAACATTTTTTATAAAATTAAAACATTTTCAAAATATTTCATTTGAAGAAAAAACACAACAAATATTTAAGGGAATTATGAAATAATAGAGTGGTCTTGATATTGAGAAATACCAGTTGTGGCGTGAATATTAAAAATAAAGATTCTTTTCAGATTTTTAGTAAAATAAAAATTGGCATTGTTTGAAAAAATACATGAAGATTACATTAAGAAAACATTTAAAAACATAACATGGGTAAAAATGTATTTAATTTACTATATTAATAAAGATAAAATCATTTTTTAAAACATTTTCATATAACATTAATTTGAAAGAAAAATGGTTTTCGACCTATAAAAATATGTTTCATAATTTTTTCAACTTTTGAGTATACCATGAGAGGAAAATGATGGGAAAATATTTATTCTCGCAACATAAAAATTGGAAAATAAAATTATTTAATTTCATGGGATATGGATCAAATTATTTCATCATATAAAGTGTAAACATAAACAATCCAGATAAACAATGATAGTGTACAATGAAATTATTTCCACTCTGGTAACATTGAGTCATAGGATCCTTCTATGAATAAAATTTAAAGAATCAAAATATATATTGGGAATAAATTAACTCTTGATATTACATGTCAATGCGTCTGTATATACACCTCATAAAATAAGATAGGTGCATAATAAAAAATATATCTCAAAGTTGGCAAATTGTGATAAAAATACTATACAACTTTGGTATCATTCAAATAATAAAACTCAAGAACATGATATCCTAAAATAAATATATAAATTCCCATAAATTTAATTATAATAACCATAAAATACAATCATGATTAGTATACACACCACATAAAAGAAACATGCGGTGAATTTGGCTTCTGTTTCATAGAAAATAGAAGTGGTATGAAAAACCCTTACCAAATTAGAAATCTTTTGAATTATAAGATCCCATAAAGAGTAACATCAAAATAAACATTAAATTCCCCAAAAATAATTATATTAATGATACAACATGTTAAAAAATTATTACAAACAACAGACAAATGAAATGAGGGATGAATTGACACATGTCTCCCAAAAATAAATGAGAGTCTACAAATCCCTTACCTTATGTATAAAATTACATCATAAAAACATGATAGTCCTATATAATAATATAAATATTATTATAAATATACTATAGAACAATAATTACATATAAAATATCACATTTTTTTTTCTTATTACCATTTAATACCAATTTATTAAAAAGTTGTTGTTAAAATAACATTTTAGGAAATAAAGGCTTTGTCTTTCTTATATATTTTGAATAGTAATTTTTTGTCAACTTACATGGATAATTATTCCATAATTTAGAAAATAAAAATCATGATGTAATTATAATATTTATAAATCAATTATAATTCTAATATCAACCATGAAATATAGTTTTGAGAAATGAAGTATGTTACGATCATGGAGACAGTATGCCGTACATAGGAATGTGCAGGATATCCTATTTACAATGATCATTATTGAAATGGGTTAATTAATATTTATATCTCATGAATTATTAAAATATAAATATCAAAATATAATTTTCTAAATATAATTATAAACTTTGTCGATTCTTTTTTGGGATATACAGAGAGATTGACCTCACCTCATGAAGGCAATCGTCTACACCCACAAAAGACATTTTCATCTTTATGTGAGTATAAATTTAATAAATAAAATGATATATTATATTTTAATAATGATAAATATTATATGAATATCATCATCATGCCATGTATATCACATAAATTTCTCCATATTTTCACATATGTTAATCAATAGGGAAAATTAATCATAACTCTTTGTAGAGAGGTAGTCCGTTGTAAAGATGACTGAAGTTATAATTTCCCCTATGGAATAGATTGAAAATATGTTAACATGATATAATTAATCTAGAGGCCCAATTAAAATATAAATATAGGTTATATACTTTAAATCCACCATCAAACCAAACTACGAGGTGTTGTAATGGAAACACTAATAACACCAGTTTGTGAGGTGGTATTACACTTTACACATGAATGATGATTTTGTAACCCATTTAATGGAAGTGGAGATGGTTTAAGGTCTGTACATAAACATAGAAAGAGCTTAGTATAGGAAATATACTGATTCTATTATATCAGTATGGTTTATTAATGATTTAATTATGAGCTGGAAGAAATAAAAACACTTGATGAAGAATTCTACCTCTTCATCCACTAACCTCTTCAGGTTTTAACTAAAATCATTTCTAAGTGGAATTTTTTCATATAATATGGATTTTAGGATGAGAGGAGGTAATTTTGTAAGTGATTTGTTTTGTTATTTTCTAAGGAAAAAGGGTTTTATAATGTTAATAGGAGAGGACATGAGGTGAAATTTATACGTGAGATGGGTGGAACACCTCTAATTTTTGAATGGAAAAAGGTGTACGGATGTTTATCGCAAACAAAAAGGTTCCAAAATAGATTATTAACTTGAAATATAAATTATATATTAAAAATATAGTCTTAAAAAGGATTTTTGAAAAGGTTTTATGTCATATAAACTCATATCTTGTTTACTTTAGCCCCAATAATACTATTTTATCTTAACCATGGTTATTAATTTTTACATTTGTACTATTTTTTTGGACATAAATTATTTTTAAATTAATAAATAACAAGTATTCTTCCCATGCATTCACATGGTACAATAAAACATTTTTTATATTCATTAATTTCATACCATTTTTCAAACATAATAATTCATATTAATATTGGTAATATTTAAAACACAAATGAGTGGAACAATATAATGAAATTGAAGTTACAGAATTGGTGGGAGTGGGAAATAAATCTATAAAGAAGAATGACAACATAATGATAGCTTAATGATAGATTCATCAGGAAATTGAATAATTAGAATAATCAAGAAATATGAATTATGATACTTACCGTAAATTCCGTATAGAAGAGGAAAAAAATTAAAAGTCTTAGTTGTAATAGGTTGTGATAGAACCCAAAACCAGAATCTCTATCAACATTACAAAAATAATGACTTCTCGGGATCATTTCCATGCATCTCTTCCTCCAACAGTATCTTCAAATTATCCATCAGTGAAAACTAGAAGGAATTATTTTTCATTAGAATAGTTGAGGATAAATTTCAAAGTATAACACATCTCCTTCATCACTGACATATTGTTGTGAATAAATCTTATGATCAATGATTCAAGAAAGTACCATTGGAAGAGACCTTATTTCTTGGATTCATGGTAGTATTTACTATGAACAAAAATTCTCTTTGAAGGTGAATGTTGATGATCCAACCATAGTCCCGATCAGGAATTGTGAGTCCCCTCTCTAAGGTAACTCCAATGCTATCCAAACAATAATGAAACCAAGAAAGGATTTCTAGGTGAAAAAAATAAATCCCATGAATTTACTCCCAAGGAATGTCAATTGGAAAACAATTCATTCAATCAAATCCTTTTAAGGAACACATTCAAAAAAGAACTACATGATCCCTTAATTATTGATCAAAGTTCAATAGAAAAGAAAATATCATCTAACTACAGTTTCAAAGATTTTATTAATTGGGAATCATGTCTGTTAAAATAAATCCAAATATAAACTATATAATCAAATATTACAATATGAATACACATATAAAATTAACCTACAAGGCACTCATTCGGATGACTTATTTATAATTAGATGTATATATCTAAATTATATATTCATTTAAATCATGATGATAGTAGAAGAAAATCTCATTCATAACCATTATGTAGCGTGCACCAACGATCTAAAATTTCCTAAAAATACAGTAAACAATATGTTATAAATTGAATATTTTAAAATAATGGAATTAATAAAAAATGTGACTAGAAGTAACAAAATTTTAGTGATATACATTCAAAAAAATATTTCTCTACATGCCATTGTTACATCAAAGTTGAAGGGAAGAAAATTACTTCCAATCACTATATGTTCAATATATTTAATTAACATGATTTTTTCACTTGAATCAGCTTCATTTAATATGTTTTCAAAACAAAATAAAATATCATATGTTCCTTTGTTATTAATGTAGTCTATGATAGAAATAGTTGGGGTGATTTTATTTCCATACAATGTCGCGGTGATTTTAATTTTGTACCATGTCATGGTACCATGTTCCATACCATGTCATTCCACATAATAAAAATATGTCATGACCAAAACATATGTTACACCATTTAATCTAATAAAACATCAACATGTAATACATGATCTAGTTATCCAAAAGAAAATACTTGAAATAAAATAGAATAAAATAATCCACTACTACTAAAAATGTCAATTCATATTTAGTTGATGTAATATAATTTTCCACTTATCGAAAAATTTAAGCCACATACATTGGTTTTACTTGTTTAATTTAAGACACATACAATTTTTATTTTCATCATATCCTGCAATACACTTGATAAATAATAAAAAATTAATGATATTAATTTTAAAATCGTTATAGACATGTAATGTAGCCTTGGATGATCTAAAGATGCATGTCAATAAGCTGCATTAAACCGAGTAATCATGAACCTTTCATGGAACAACAGTAATAAAATTTTAGCATAATAAAACATAACAATTTATAATTACTTCAAGGTAAATAGAAAAGTTTTATTCTTTATAACAGATCCTAGAAAGGAGATTCCAACCTTTATCTCCATCTGGACAAAGGAAAAAATCATCTTCCAATGTTTAAAACAATAATAATTTAATTGGATATTCGTGTAATGGGAGAGATGAAAAATAAAAATTATTATGAATGGAAACCATAAGTAGATGAAATGATATACAAAATGAATAAAGGGCAGATGAGAGTTTGAATATCTTTTCCAGAAATAAATTTGGAATAAATTCGAATCCAAATAAAGAAAACAGTTAGGAAATGTGGATAGATTTTTTTTCTCATGCAGTAGAAACAGACTAAGAAAAAATTCTTTAAAAGAAAATAGAAATGACAATCAGTTACTCATCGATTATGAACATGAAATCAAATGAAATTTTCCAACCTGTTGTTCCCCACAAATAGAGGAAGATTCATGGAAGAGAAAAAAACTACAGTGTGCTTACCATGGATAAATTTGGAATTTGGAAGGAAGAAGAGTGCAGGGCAAGAGCAGGAGAGACCACCGTCGAAGACATCTGCAGTTGATGGGATCTCAGAACCAGAAACACAAGATCAACCAAATAAACTAATAAACCGGTTCATTTGTTTAATGTTTATAATAACTCTATCCTATGGTATATAGTGATGAATGCATAGGTAGGGTGTTTCTGTTAGAGGACCTTACTTAATAAACTCCCATATGATTCATAACCATAATTGAATAAACATATAAATCCATGTTTCAGAACATAATGGAATGTTAAAATGAATAAGGAAATGGAAATGGATAGGTAGAGTCTAAAGTGTCTACGTTATTCTCAATCAAATAGATAGATCTTCTGTCAAGGAACATGTCTAGCTTGTAACACCACAATCTTCCACGTTATGCTTCCCTTTCAATAATAAAGTAGCGTGTGTTGTATGCAACTTCGAGTTGTAACACACACCACAACTAATCAAACTAGACATTATGAATAGTAATACCCACCTTTTGAAATTTTATAAATTTTATCTTTCAAAATGGACTTCAATTTTGGATTAGAAATATCTATATTATCTTAAGGTGAAATTTTTGTAATTTTCAGATAACTTTTATATTTTGATGAATAGTGAAAATTACTAAATTTTAATTAAAAACAGAATTTTTAATCGAACTAATTAATAGTGATAAATTATGAATATGAGTGGTTTTAAAGTATATTTAGAATATAGTTTTACCATCTAATACAATGTTGGTCATTGGACATAATTTCACATTTAAACCGGACATAAACAAGTGTCAATCTTTAGATAGTTATTATTTTTTAAAAACACGCTTTTTGTTTTGATAACGGGAATTAATTTTAAATTAATTTCTACCAATTATGTGTTTTGAATTTGGAAAAATGATTTCCATATTTGGATTCATTATTTCCAAATAGTGTAAACAGGTAACTTTTATGTTTAGACATTTTGAATAATTACTTTGGTAAATATTTTATTTACCATGGTTAAAAGGTAAATCCAGTAAATAAGGGTAAAAATATAATATTATAATAATAACAAATTACACTAAAACGTGTCCTAACCCTATTGGTTGATACATTTCTGACCATGGGAATATTTGGGTCATTTTTGGGACCCCATGGATCCACTTGTAAGTGATAATGACACTTTATATTAATGAAGTTAGAGTAAATACAAAAATGATAAAAAACATATATCTTTTAGAAAAACAATTTTTAAATTGGTTTATATATGTTATATTTTCGACTATAAATATTCATTAGAAATATAATACGTTTTAATACATAATGGTATTTTATTTATAATTTTTATATAATGAATAATTAAATTTATTTATGACACAATAATGACACAGTATTTTCCTTATTAATGAAAGAATCAAATAATTTGTATTATAAATATTAAAATAAATATAATTTGAAAGTTTTGATGACATCCACGAATTGTTTTGGTTAATATGACATGTTAATATTAATTAAATGAATTTTTTTTGAATTAATAATATTTTTATGACTTTAACAAAAATCAATTATTAAATACTGTCAAAATTGACATAAATGAGTTTTTAAAACAGATATTATATTATTAATTGATATTCTATTCCTAAAAATCTAAGGATCGTCCACATGAATTATATCATGATAGGTGTATCATTAATGGACCACATCGGGTATTATTGGAAGTTTATTGTATGTTTATTGACTATATAATATAAAAACACAAAGAGACATGGTAAATGTGAAACTAATTAACTAAGAGTTAAAACTAAAAGATAAGGTTAATATAGTGACCCAAACATGTATAAACCTATTGGTTCGGTGGTTTTAGACCCATCCAAACCTTATACTTTAAATTATATAGTTTGGAGCCATTAGAAACCGAATATGAATTTATTATAAAATAATACACTAAGTTTTTCCTAAAGAGCCCCTCCCCCCCTTATAAAAGGACACCACTTATAACCAATTATTAACACCTTCAAATATTTTTAGTTTTTCCAACCCCTGCCCAAATATTCCTTAAACATCCCTAAATTCTACCTAGAGTCCTTATGTTTATGAGACAACCATCCTAAGAAGCCCTTTTGACAAATCAAAAGGATGAACCCGGAGAAGAAGTAATGTTTCCACCACCCTCTTTCAAGTTCCATTCTTCTTCAACTTCTTCTTTCTTTGTTATTTCCAATATAAAATAATAAATCCAGTATCTTCTATATACTGTGATGTTATTATAAATATGGTACAACCATATTCAGTATTATATCCATCCATTGAAAGACATGTCACCATAAGTTTGTATGTACGACCTACCGTCTCCACGTCACGGTGTAATTGTTATTCAATACATTATTTTTTGGATGGGTATAATAATGATGTGTAATTCATGTAAATAATAAATATAACAAGATACTTATTCTTTATATATTATATACCGTCCAATTATATATTATTTTATTATCAAAAGAATGATATTGTCGCTCGTGCGTACATACAGACTACCATCTCCACAAACGCGATGAGATTCATTCCCCATCATATCCATTCAAGTATAATTCTCATTTGATGATTAAAAATAATTTTTAAGAACATTATATCATTATGGATATGAATAATATTCAACCTATCCATAACAAACATAGCTTATGTAACCAAACATATAAAGGAAAATGAGTAAGTTAACACCCAGAACGACGATAATACTAAGATATTATTAACAAAGCAATGTTAAAGATCATATATGATATCATATTAATGTATATGATTCTTGTATAATTTAATAACAATTATTTCAACATTATATATGAGGTTAACCTACACTCAACCAAGGAAAAGTACAAGGTAAGGGTTTATTTCACAATCTCTTCATTATCCGAGGTTGTTTATACGTAATTATCTACTGGGACCTCTTTAACATCCACATCCATATTTCTTAAAAATTTATTTCAAACCATTATTACTATTTTACAGACTATGGGTTATCATCATTTATACCCTTGTTTGAGTTTTTATAAGATTTTTATAAAGGAATCTTTCTGTCTTTTTCCAAACAAGGTCATTTTTAACCTTTTCGATTGAATTAAGGTAAGAATGTTTTTTATCTTACACGACAAGTGCAACTATTTTAAGCCGTTATAAAATCGATGAAGATTCCCTAACAAGATTATAAGAATATTTTCAAAGTAAAAGTTTTCATTTATAATTATATGACTTTTAAATGATTAAAAAAGAGATATTTCTCTCAAATAGTTTTGATTTCATCTATGTCAACATCCTTTGATGGATTTTAAGATTATTTGAAGTTGATTTATTATGATACAAAACTACTATATTGTATTGAAGGTTTTGTGATATGTTTGATTGTGGATGTGTTATTTTTATACCATTCATGATTTATGGGGAAATTGTTGACATTTCTTATGCTAGTTTTAATACGAATGTTTATGTTATGTTTAAACCTGTTCATATGAGGAATGGATTGAACTTAATAAGTGAAGCGTGGAGCCTGCTATAGCTCATCGATGTATCAGTTAGTCTCATGAGACAAACTAGTGTCTTAGGACGAGGCCATGACAAAATCATTTTTGTATTCTTGGCACTAGGCATTGGCTACGTGGTTATGATAGTATGGAATTATGCATTCCATCATTATGAAAGTGGTTATTGATATTTCATGTGATTATTTTATTAGTAGAATATCTATGTGAATAAGTAAATGAAATTATTTCATTTTATTTCTTCCATATTATTCTGAAGTTGAAGTTTAAAAGGCTTTTGTTTTAGTTATACATTGCCTTAAATGTTTATTCTTATTTATGAATGTTTCTACTATATTGTTATCCATATTGGGCATCTGAGCTCACCCCTTTCTATGTTTTATTTTTCCCAGGATGTGAAGAAGTATTTTATGAATGACCTGTAGGGATAATATAAGGGTATATGAGTGTGGAGACAAGATGTTGTATTATTTTTCACTTTGTGATGTAATGTAAACTTTATGAATCTATCTATTGATTCCAAGGATACTAAACTAATAGGTATTTCTAGATTTGATCTTTTGTGATCATTCCAATGTTAGGTAATAATGCACTGACTCTAGGTAACTGGGGTTGGGGAGTTACATAGCTACTTCAAGTGGTAGTGATCATGCTCAAAATATCCTCTCCCTCATTTTTCTATGT
Organism: Viscum album; assembly: GCA_963277665.1. Taxonomy (NCBI): domain Eukaryota; kingdom Viridiplantae; phylum Streptophyta; class Magnoliopsida; order Santalales; family Viscaceae; genus Viscum; species Viscum album. The sequence goes on from OY728133.1 coordinate 1,063,707,365, forward strand.
TATCTTCTTCCTGTGCATTGGCATGTGAAAATCTAGTCAGGACATAGTTATATTTAAAGATATAATAATGGTTGACAGATATGATTTCCAAAATACCTATTGAATTAACTATTAGTCTAATGGAGTGATATATGTCTAAAATAAATGGATGTGTACACCAACCTCATTACCTGAAAATCAGGAGTGAGTTGTTCCAGTTAGTCTAGTGTCATTGATAAGAAACCATGAACTTTAAGTATCCTTCTTCATGGAATCCAAAATATAAATAACAGGTCAAGGAGAATGATAATTAAGAATTACATATCACCATTTATTATTTTCTAGTTCAATGAACATAATCAGTAATCAATTAGCAGATTTTAAATCAGAGATATAAATAATGAACTGATTTCAAAAATATCAATAATGGACAATATCATGTAAAAATTTACATCTCTCTAAATGGGTTTAAAAAAAAGAAGGCTTGAAAACATGAGAATCCATATCCTTTTAAAAGTAGTATATCATGCAAATGAAAAACATAATGAATGTTTTCCAATCATGTATTTTATAAGGATTCATCCTCACCTTTTATAAGAAATCAGATTCTTTAGCCACGGTATTTACTTATTGTCTATGTGACACCTCCTTAATGATTGAAAAAAGAGACAATCCTGAAGAAGAAAATAAAAAAACTAATTTCCATAAAATGATGATCCACTGAGAGGACAACATGAAGAACCACAAATCCCAAACAGAATCATTCAAATCAAAACCTTGTGCTGTCACATTAAAGTAGCCAAAATACCGTAAAAATAAAGTATGTCGTTCCATATCTTCCAACACATCTAAGAAAATCATCAACAAAAAAATGAGACATTTCTATCAAACATGACCAAAAAACCATAAAACCATGCATCACTATAAAAATTTTAAGAGGAATAACAAAAATAGGCTCAACGAACAACCAATGTCAAGACATGTAAAATAGAATGAAAATTGAAATGTGGAAAGAGTTATAGATTAAAATTAAATTTATACCAACACGATTCTTATGAAAATAATACTCAACTAGATCTACCATGAGTCAAATAAGATCACTTAAAATGAAGATCAATACCACAGATAGACAAATACCTTCCCTGAGCAAATGATCTAGTGAAAAAAGAAAGAGTATCACATAATATTCAATTCCTTACCATAAAAAAAATCACATACCAACAATTGAAATGTCCCGGATTAAAATTTTCAAATACAATCGATTCCAGGGTTTTCCTTAGAAAATAAATCAAGGGAAAAATCTTGATAAATATACCAAGAAGCATAGGATAGATCATAGAGAATAAAAATGACCTCTTTTCATTGATGCCTCTCCCTGGGTACTTCCTCAGATCGATGCACAAATGATGCCAACTGTGATTTCCCCCGAAACCAATTTCCACAAAATATGTTAAATTAATTTAATGGTTTGATCATTATGCAATCGAGGCCACATGAACCCTAGGTGGAGTGGAGGACCAGAATTGGAAGAGCGGAAGGTGTGTGGCTGGTTGTGGAGGAGACGAAGGCGGTGGAGCCTAAAATAGAGGAGTCGAAGATGGAGGAGCCACAGACAGGGGAGATGAAGACGAAGAAACTGATGGCGGTGTAGGCGGAGGCAGAGTACACGGTGGACGACTAGGCGGATGGAGAAGAGATTCAAGAAGGGAACGGGATATGGGACTCGAGGAGGCAATCAAGATACCTAGAAAATCAGACGTAATTCACAATTAGGTTTAGGTCACGTCACATGAATACCTAAGTATGAGCAATAATGGAATGCTGAGGAATGTAGATATCATGCGTGGATGAGCGACGTGGATGGATGGAGAAGCGACACGTAATGAAATATGATGTGGAAGAATAGGTGTGTGACACATGGAATTGGAGAAAACCTATGATTAGTATAATTAGTATATGTAAAATTTGTATATAAAAAGCAATGAATTTATATTTCCAAATAAAATTCACATTATTTAAAAAATTAAATTTAAAATTAATTTTACAGATACAATGAGAAAACAGTTTTTAATGTAAAAATGATTAAAAAATACAATGTTATTATATAAAATTTCAATGTGGAATTGATTAAAATGTCATAAATTAGATTAATAGATATTTAATATAACTAATTTCCCATTTAAAATAAATTCAGTAAATTCATTTTCTTTATATATAATTTAAATTAAATGGATGTTTTCAATTAAAATTGACTATTCTTCATTATCCAACAGAAATTTATTCTTTTTAGAAATTTTAAAAAAATTCACCCTATGATCATTTTGACATGATTATTTCAAAATTAAATTTTATTTTATCTATTAAATTTTCTATAATTATCAAAATTTAAATTTAATATTTTTCACAAAAAATAAACAACAAACATTTTTTTGGGAAAATTGTAAATTTGAAACATATAACGAATTTATCGATAAATTAATTAATTTTTTATCAATATGTTTTATTTATATAAAATAACATTACTTAATATTTAAAAATATTCATTACTATAAATATAAATTTTTTAATGGCTAGGTTATAATGGTCACATTTGAATAATATTAATAATATATCACAATTTTAATTAAACATAGTGTCATGTATAACACAAGCTAACCTAGTGTTTCATGTAATGCAAGAATAAATTGATGTTGTGTGTAATGAAATTTCAATGTGGTGTTTCCTGTAAATAAATCCATCTAATAAATTTTATTCACTATAAAAAATAATTCATAAAACTCAAGGTGTTACACCTACTAGAATATATATACTAACCCCAACATAGGCTCCAACCACACATATCATGTATTATGTAGACGAAAGGTCTTTAATTTTATCCCTAGAAGGACTAGACTCAGTAGAGTTCAATTATTCTAGATGGACTTTATATGGATCCTTGAGTTTCTTTTGGTAGCTTCCTCCTATGTTGTCAGCAAATAGGATTCTTTTTTAGTTTTGATGGGATTATATTGGACATTTTTCACTTTTTTATACTACTGATTATAATTATATGTGGGATAAATTTTAAGAATTAATTTATAATATATTATAATTTTCATTCTATATTATACTAGTTTATAGATATGTGTGTGTAGGTATTATTGGATAAGGCCTCTCATGTGTGTGATATGACTACACTACACAAGTCATCTGCCTTTGGTCTATTAGAGGGGGACTTGTGGTGTTATTCTAGGCTTGTCACTATTGAGGAATGCCTTAGTGGGATAAGCTATGATAGATTTTCATTATATGAGGTCATCATAAGAAAGATTTTAGATATTTTTTAGATGTGAGGTTTGGTATGACAACTAGAGAAATAGTTTTAATGTGTGTTGAGTAAAGATCAAATGATAGGGAACCCTATGTTGGTGTGAAAAATAATGTATCTATTTACTACGAATTTTATTTCATAATTTTTGGATCTAATCCTGTAGACACTGGTTTAATAAAAGTCATTGGAACACACATTATATAGGAATGGGTTATTGCATTCATTCCATTTTTGTCCTCACCCTAGATATGTTATTTTGGTAAAGGTGTGTTTGGATTATTTCTAGATGCCTCCACACTGACAACCAACTATTACTTCATATAAGTATATTGGTTATTATTCACTAGGTGATGTGGAATTAGTTTATGAAACAACGGAAAATGTGGATCATTCATAGGGATAGTGACTGCGGTCTCCACTCATTAAGAAACAAGCTTACCCACTTCCATTGGTCTAGGTGGATTCACCACATCAGCTTAAGAAGCTCTTAGTTCTGGTGGTACATAAAAATGAAAAACCTATAATAAGTGTACTTTTATTTTAGATATTGATATTTCCCCAGATTCATGATGAGATAGAACCCCCTTATGGGATGAAGAGGACTAGCTCAAGCCTATGGTTCAAGTGTTCCTATTGGTTAGGACCCTTCTCATTGGAGGTCCTGGGGTTAGATTTATCTAGGGAGATAAAGGGAATTTATATAGACATGTTTTCTGATGTTTGATGTGGATTTAGACACATAAAAAATAGATACACATACCCCACAATGAATCATTATTTTCCTGTGATTTAAAACTATATTAGTCAGTTAGTGACCCCCAAAGTGGACAGTGTAGATGCATATCAGATGAGTTCATTCAACTAGAAAGTTTGAGGTAATTTTGATGTGATAATATGTTAGGGAAATCATTGGTAGTAGGGAATATGAGGGAAAGGGAATTATTAGATTTAGGTGTTAGTGTATTTTAAGTAGAATTTTTCGAGTGTGGTTCTAGGTATGACATTTGTCAATTATTATTTATTGGTAGTTTTTGAACTTAGTTTAATGCCAAATATCATTGAACATATCCCATGTTAGAGACATAGTGAAAACAATGAATCCTTTTAGCTTTTACCTTGTGATTTGAAGCCCCTATAGAATGGTATCGATATCCCAAACTTCTACTAATAGTGTGACCTAGCTATAATAGGAGAGAAAACCTTACATAGAATATTTCAATTGTGGTGATGATACCATATAATGTTATCATAGGTATGGATTTTTTCTTACCATCCATTCATTTTTATTTATTAATTTGAGGATTTTAATTGTACTAATGATAATATTTTAGAATTTCCATTTATTGGTGATAAGGAATATAAAGAAGTGATGTATGAGATCATTTGTGAAATGATATAACTATTTTCATAGTAGTTGGTATGTATGACCCTTGGAGCAGTGGATGCAATGAGATTTCAATTTCCTGCTCTATTGGAGGAGTATGAAAGCATCTTTCTTGAGGTAGTTCCAGGCCTACCTCCCCATCCAGATTTTATTTTCTATATATAATTACTCCAATGTACATCATGATATCGAAAATAGAATATCGAATTACCCCTATATCTATGAGATATTAAGATGTAGTTAGAAAATCTACAAAGTAGTTATTTTTTTGACCTAGTGTGTTTATCGGAACATACCAATGTTGTTCTCCTAGAAGGATGATTACAGGTTGTGGTTTGGAATAAACTAACATAATCAGAACAAGGTGACTATTTGGAAGGATTATCCACCTCCAAGAATCATGTAATTATTTGATCTTTGGTTAGGGGTGAATTGGTTCTCAATGTCTGACTTGAGGATGTGTTATCACAAGATACAAGTATGGGAGAAGAATATACCAATGTTTTATTCCTGATCCAATATAAATTCTTTGAGTTCTTGGTGATATAATTAACTATTTCTAACACCCCAATTGTTTTTTGGGAATATGGACAACATCCCTTTACCATTATTGTATTTATTAGGGGTGGTATTCATTGGTGGCATCCTTGTGTACTCAACATCATTGGTGTAGCACATGATATACTTGAGGGTGGATCAAGATATTCTATGATAATAATATATTATTTGGAATCTCAAGAAGGGTATATTAATTATTTTGGAGGTCTACTTCTTGTGATATTCTATTCCAGAAATGGGAGATAAGTGGGCATAGTAAGGTTGAGGAAGTTCTATCTTGGGATCTACTTGAGAGCATGATGTTGATTAAAGATGCTAAAAAATTGTTTTATATTCTCTATTGTTGAGAAAGATAATTTGTTGACCTTAAGAACACTTAGGATGTATTTTACCTTAATTTTGATGCTTGTTTCCCCTCTACTTATTTTACTCATAAGGAAGGGACAACAATGGGATATCGATTATGAAATGTTTTGGGACTCGATATCAACTGGACATGTTATTGATGATTTTTTAAAATGGGAGGGGGGCACAAAATATTTGATTAAGGTTTGATTATTTAACTAGACACATTGTGAGAATATTTTTATTGAAGGTTTCATACATTCCCTTAGTAGTATATCTAAGAGTTTTGAGAATATATTAGGATCCCCTGTCATCATGTTGGGTTACCAAGGATGTTGTATCATATTTTTGAGTATATTTCTTGACGTCTAACGGACCAATAAGTGATATAAATAGTGACCATATAGCAGTGGAAATGGTATGGTATATATGTGGTCTTCTAGATAGGGCTTCCATGATTAGTGATAGGTCATGCAGCTATCTGAGTGGTGGTAGACCGACTCACCAAATTGACAAACTTTTTAACCATTCAAGAGAAGATCACAGTGTAGAGTTTGGTATGCCTATTTATGAAGGAGGCAACCCTACATAATGGTGTTACCAAGAAGATAATTTTATACCATGATTCTAACATCATATCATATTTATATGGAGGATTTAAAAGTCTTTTGGGACTCGGTTATGGTTCAGAACAATGTTTTTACCCTAGATATTTGGCTAGGAAAAGTAACAATTCACGTGATAGAGAACATTAATTTTTCATATTAGTTCTATCCATTTTTGGAGGATCATATTACATAATTTTATTTTTATTTTAACAATAATTAACACTATTACACTACTTTATCACCAACCAAGGTCATGTAAAAGAGAACCCATAGGTTGTGACTATATAGGATGGAAGAAAGGGGAAAACCCTCGTGGGACTATATTTGGTGTGAATGATTGGTGTAAAAGGTTAAATTCATCTAGGAGTGGATGTTGACTACAAAGGGACATTGGGAATCCTATGTGGACTGATGAGAGAGGTTTTGAGATTTAACATTGGAGATTATATGCTCCAATGATTCTCCCTTTGACGATGATTACTGAAATTTTGTTGGGGAATCAATTCATCGCTGAGATTCCTTAAAACATTACAGATACTATTTTGGGTTAGTGAGGTCGATTTCAGGATGATCCGACCATTTTAGTTAGACTAGACACATGATGTATTATATATATCATATATGAGGAGATCTATTCATGAATTATTTCGAGATGTCAATTGGGGTGACATTACTTCAAGGATAGAGTTAGCTTTTGAGGTGCATAGGGGTGTCTGAGAACCAGTAGGAAAATACCCGTATGATCAAGTTTTTTCCAACTGTGAATTCTTGTTGGTAGGATCATAACCTATAGGAGAGATCCTGAGAGTGATATATATAGATTCCATCTCAGTATTCTAAGCCATCTGTTTATGTTTTTTTGAGATAAAAATCCTTAAAGGTGGGGAAAGTTTAATGAAATTGAAATTTCTCTATAACTATTGGAAAAATTTTAAATAATATTTTTAGCGTATAAAATGAAGTTGGTGAAGAATTATAGGTCCTAGAGAGCCTCAGTGTGGATAAATTTAATATTTTAAATATATTATAGCATGCATTCCCAATACTTAGTAAATAATTATATATATATATATGAAACAATCTTCTTTATAGAAAAAATGCGGATAACAATAAATTTGGAAAAAATGTTTTACCCTAGGGGAGACATAACCTTTTTGTAAATTTGGTGTTTTGATTAAATGTTTTCATGTCATGGTTGATAAATAAATAAATATATATATATGTATTGATTATTTATTAAATTTCCAAGACATATCTCCCCTCTATTTAATCTTGCTAATGGGGAAAATCCTAGGTTAAACTAAATAACCCCAGGGATTTTGAGGGATCATGGGGGAAATATTTAGAAAATGTATACTAGTTAATGGGTTGATGATTGGTACCTAGGGGATTTTCTTTTCAATAGAGTTTAAGGATATCAACTATTACATTAAGGTAGATCCATTCTACATTAGTGATCATTTAAAACTCAATGTAGGGAATTTTATTATGCTGGTTTAATAATTTTATTGTTATCATATTTTAAATGCGCATATATATTTCTAAAAAAATTAATCATAGGTCGATCATTGATTTACAGTTATTATCTAATCTCCCTAGAATTAGGAGTGGATAATGTTTTGATTATTATTTTCATTTTATAATTCCCCCGCAGCAGATTAAGGATAACCCAAATAATTTTTGATGATCATTCCTCATATTTTCTATTAGTTTATTCCAATTCCATTCAGGTGTCCACTGTTGGTATTTCATTTGGTTGGTGGTTTGAAAAATACCAAAAAACCATTTTTTCACAATCAATCAATGGTTAAATGGATCATTTCTATAGTTTTAGTTTTTGATTCAGAAGCATAGATGATGAATGATATTTTAATATAGAACATTAGAAATGGATTAGATACCATATTTAATGTTCTTCATTCACATGATTTGGATCATAGTGATATAGAATGATGTGGGATGATCTGCACATAGATAGGTGTCTGAAATTAATCTACCGGTGGTGATGGAGACCCGAAGTTGGCAAAAAAAGCGGTGTTCCTAAGGGTTATCCGACATGGTTTTTTGTGATGGTGACCAGGATTGTTTTTCTAGTGAATAGTGGTTATGATATTATATTCATCTATCCATAGTTGGTTGTCAACCTGATCTGAATGTTATGGGAAGTTTACCGGTGAAATCCAAAGCAAGAGTGGAGGCATGAGTGAAATAATATGATGAAATGTAAATTTAAATAAAATTATGGACTAGAAACCATGTATTACATAGGAACAAATATCATGTAGTTATGTCCTTTTAGGGTCATGGGTTTTTTCATTGAGTTAAATATCACACTTGGGTTGAATTAAATTTACATCATGTGCCCTGTAAAAGGCTAGGTTAGTGTGTAAATGTAGTTAGTAACAAGGAATCCATGTAGTATAAGATTCATTTTGGTGAACTCAAAAAACTATGTAAATCTGGGTAAATGAATTAGTGTTTACAAGGAGTACAAGACTATGAGGCCATGTGTCCCTAGAAACCATTTGTGTTGGGGAATGTGACATTATCTTTGGAAGGTAAACGGTCTTAGGAGAACAAAATACAGACGGTGCTAGCCAAACCTCTAAACATTCTATGATTTAGAGTTAAACTTGTTTACTTTAGAATGTAATAAGAAACTATTAGAGTATACATGATTGGATAGAGTACACGACGACAGTCAGAGTAAATGGGCTTGTAAAATATGAACATGTGAAGTATAACTATAAAGTGATTCAATTCAAATTTAAATAAAAACACCAAACAAACTAATTTCATGTTATTGTTTTAATAGACATTTTAATACCTTTCAATGCGATGTTTGATACATTATAGACATAAATATGTACCATAGATCCTAATCAATCTATAGTGAAATATTAAATCACATCCTACATATTCCCTTTATATGAAATGAAGCACTTATACCCGATATTTTTAGATAATATGAATTTTTTCATCACTAGAATACTCATTGCCTCCTCACCGACATTAGGGAATCAAGAACTGCTGGATGTATGGGTGGAAATAGAATACACCAAGCCTATCCAAACAATGATATGACTATATAGGATTTGTTCCTCTCTGCGATCTAAATGAGTTTTAGAGGCACTAAAATTAGGGAATCTTTGAGACAACTAGTGCAGCATATAGAGAGATGGTCTAATATAGCATAGTATGAAAGCCATTGAATCTAAAATGACATGTTAAAATTTATAAAAGATTTTGATACTAATTCCCAAAAAGATAATATCATGAAATTTTTTAGTTATTAGAAGAACTTAAATACTTACATCAGTGGGTAGTAGATTGTCCTACATGAGACAATACACACCCAAATTGTTTCTTGTTTTCCTGATGAACTAGTGTGTTTGACTCCATTTTTAACATAAAACTTACATAGTCATATAGAATAATAAATTATGTATAATAACTCATATTATTATCATAAAACAATATTTGTGAATGATCATTCTAGAATATATATCCTATCAAATATGTTTTACTAGTGGGGAAATAGAGACGAAATCTCGTACCTCATGATTGACATAACTTATAGGTTTTTTTAAAATCATATATAATAAATTTCTAATCATTATATTTAGAATCTAGAAACATATAAAAATATATAATACCATATGTGGTTCTTTTATAACATCTTATCACATATTTTTATCAATGTTTTGTTATTTTCATTATTTTGGGTACTAACAAATTCAATTTTCATTATATTTTTATTCGATAATTATCGTAATTTTATCTTGATCGTGGTTATATCATCTATATAAATTTAATCATAACAAAAAAATAAAAAATATTAATTATATATATATATATTTAATATAATCTATGAGAAGAAAACAAGAAATATTAATGAGGTTGGTTGATTGAGATATTAGGTCGTATATATACACAAGGGACATTATATTTTATTAATTGGTTGAAGGGTAGGAAAGTAAATGATTTATTTTAGGAAAACAATAATAATAATTTAATAATTAAAATATAATTTTATTATTTTTAACATCATTAATATCCATATGCGGTAGTGATGGGAATCATATGGTTTAGGAGGTGATAATCATCTGTAAATTCGAGTGATTGTTTTATTTTTCTTTTAATGAATTGGGATATAGATAAATATTATTACATAAAAATAATAAAATCAATGTATATGGTATATATTGGATATATTATATTATATTGTTTAGGACATAATTAAATGTTGTAAAATAATATGAAAAATAAATGTTCGTAGTGATGATGACCTCATATTCATTAATAGTTATCATTTAAATCTCATGTTAAGGGAATTAGGGTCCGTTTTTTTGGAATAATGAAAACTATATAACCTTGATAAGTATTTTAATAATAGTTATTTTCGGGTGTTATTTTATCTATGTGGCATTAGGAGGTTTATAGGAAAGAGGAGAAGTGGCCCCTTTTTAACATGAATGAATGGACACACTTGGAATTAAAAAAAATATTGAAATATAAAAATTTCATATTCATTTGAATATGAAAAAAATTGAAAATTATTTTGAATATAATATTATATATGGTTTAAATCCTTTAATAAAATAAAATTTAGGCAATTTTAAGTGTAATTTTAATGTTTATCTTTTGGTTTAACCCCTTCATAAAACAACTTTAACCTTAAAAAAGGTAATATTTTTTTGAATCTCAATGGGTTATTATTTTATATATAATGTAACAATTTCAACAACATAGAATAATAATTATATTATTATAAGTTATTTATAATTTTTAAATAATTTAATAAAATATTTTTTAAAGTAAAATCCAATTAAATTATTTTTAAGATCTATTCCCATATTTTTTATTTAATGCTATCCATAAAAGATAAAATTAAAATAAAATACTTTTCTCCATAAAATATAAATTTTTATTGACTTTAAAATTCTCAAGGAACTATTATTTATCCCAAAAATAATTGTTTTATTGTTTTTAAAACTATTTTTTTTATTTTTCCACTGCTTGCAAAAGTACCGTGTCCGCATTGTATAAGTATTTAGGCTAATTATATAATCACCAATAATTATAAATAAATTAAAATTATAATTTGTTTGATTATTCACGATATACAGTTAATATTCATTGATGAAATATTATTTTTCCACTTTGAACTTATAAGATTGATTTAATGGTAAGATTGTGACATTTTTTATTTTTCATTACATAAAATAATGTAAATGAAATTATAAAAGTAAAAGGGAAAAAATTCCATATATTTGAAAAATAAAAGATAAATAAAATCAAAATAATCTAATTTAATAGAGTAAGGAAATGTTTTGGGTAGTTTTTTTATTCGTTATCATATTATTTTAAACCTTAATCACTCAATTAACCGTTTATAGAGGTGATAAATTTTTCAATGATTACTATTCATACATTATAAAAATAAATGGTAAATATTTACAAAATTCAATCCTCATTAACAAAAATCTTGAAACCATTTTAATAAATTAAATTCCTATATTATTCAATGATTTATTTTAAAAAAATCATAAAAAATTTAATAAAAAATGTTTTTCCATGGAATTAATTCTTAGGGACAATAATTGACTTAAAATCATTTAAAATGATAAACATAATGGAAATAATTTGAATATTAAAAAAAAATGGTTATTCAAATAATTTCAATTGAATTTTAAAATGTAATGGGACTTTTAAATTTCTATATTTATTGAAATGCAATTACTATTGTAATAAAATTGGTATTTTCACTTTTCAATAATAAATAATTCATTTTTGGAAATATAAAATAATTACTCATAATATAATTTTGACATGATGATTTACAAAATTAAATAATAGTTATATATTGATATTCCAAATAGTTTTTAATTTTTTTAAAAATATATCTTTCATAGAATGAATGTTATCCAAGAAATAGGTTTTATTTATAGATATATATATCAAAAAATGTCAAGGTGTTACACCCATTCCCCTATCTAATTGAGGATAAAAAATATAACCACAAATACTATGATCAGATCATAATTTCGTTAATAATGATTTTTAAATGTATTCTAATCACATTGATTCCCAACTATATATAATAGCCAAATAAACCTTTTCTAGTATCCACAAATACATCATTTGGACATATATATGGAGTGAAAGGAGCACATCACCCCTCCAATGAGCTGCAAGATATATGCACATGGATAACATAAGATGCAATACTCATCAAAATCATTTGGAAAATGTGAAAAGTTTATGTGCATCCATCTCATAGATAATTGACATAAATTTGTGGTAGTATCAACCCCCTAGAATGATGAAACCTAGAAATCACATTATAAGCTCAAGCCAGTCTCTTTGGGTTGGTCCTATAACTACATAACCCTAGATAAGAAGAACGAGATTAAATTCCACATATTATAGGGAGGTGACTTTCTCTCACTCAGGGAGGTGTAATGTGTGAGTTTGAGGTTTTCATCTCTTGTTGTGGGTAACGATGATTTGATGATCAATAAATTAAAATTCTAATATTGTGTGACTATTGATGAAAAAAAGTTGTATGTATATTATAATAACAACTATAGGTGGGATGTGACGATAATAGTGTTTAATAGGCCTCTTAACCCATCAAAACTCATGACTCATTATCTCTTCCTACAAAAAATGAATGTACATCTTAGTGTGTAGACTAAATTTCTCCATATTTATGCTAAAAATGAAACAAATATTATGTGACTCTAAAATTTAAATTTAATGTTATAATTTGTATATATTTATGATTGTTAGAATTTATGATATAATTTTTAGGATAACAAAATTATAAAATTTTTATGTAGATAACATTGATTTTAATATTTTCATCACATAAACTATTTTATATAATTACAAAATCCTTATTCTTTACAACTCAGTTTCATCATTTTAAATGGATATTTTTGAGGAGTCCTTCTAAAAATGTTAGATGTTTACTTAGATCATAAATTTTATTTTAAATATAATATTATTAACAACCCCTAGATTGGTATGAAGGAAATTCATTATTAGACATGAACAATCATTAGAATAGATTGGGTATTTTTGAGGGTTAGTTTTTAAAATGAAATGTAACATTATTTTAAATGGTTTATTTTCAATCATTTAATCTTTTAGAAAACAACTCAAAATATTGAGTCAAGTTTTATTCCTAATCCTTTTTTAAAGACTCAAGACATTTTGTTATTTGCAAGAAATACGTAATCATGAATTAGAATGAGAACCCATTCCAGATATGTATGGGTAATATTTTGTATTATTAAATTACCTATTATATATGATGTATCTCAGAGGAAATAAAAGCTCATGAGGCTAACCCATATTACATGGATTTTAATTGGACATAAGTCTTCTTGGTGGTTATAACGTTTTGATTTTAGAAATCAATGTGTGTTCATCATCACCAATTAGAAAATTTAAAAACATCGAATACGAATCCATGGTGCACTCTAGTGGTTAGAAATGGTGTTTATTCAATACAAAAGATCAACATAGGGTTCTGATTATATGTTCATAGAGGCAGATAATAAAATTGTGTGTGTGTATGGAAACTTCAATGTTGGGAAGTTTCTATAGTGACAATGACTTGTGTCCAGTAATAACAAAAAAACCTAAAAAATAACACTCAAAAATTGGAATCATCATCAATGTTCCTCTCAATATCTTGATGCATGTGTCATCCACAACACATCCCCAAATGAATCCCATGAAAAATATTTCATCCTTTTCTATGATGTAATTAACACAATTATAAAATTTAAAATAAACTAAGATATATATAGGCAATTCTCAAATACAATTTAAGACACCATTTATGCACTCCATAATATTTTTTGGTCATGAATTCGTACCTCTTGGCCATATCATCCTTCAATGTACATTTATCATTTGTAATATTCATCCTATAGTCATACATTTCATAATTAGCCCTATAAATTTATTCCTATCATTTCTAAAACATTTCCAGATCCTAATCATATACTAAATTAGGGTGATCATATTTAATAAAAATAAAACTTCTTGTTACATTGAAATAATAATAAATAAGAAAATGATTGTATAATAATATTCATGAAATAATTATTCATAACTTCATCATGAAAAATCATTCACACATTGTTGGAAATGTGCGTTATGATTTATCAGTGATATAAATTTATAGATCTCTAAATAATAGTATATGGATTTATTTTCAAATTTATTTCTCGATGATTATTAGATATCAAACAATCACCCCAAATATGGGTGAAATGGATATTGATACAAGCTAAAAACCAACTCCAAGATTCAAATTTTACATTCTCTACTGTGGAAAACATAATCGATAGAGGTATGAAGTTACCATCTTGGGATTCCATAATCAAAAATATTTTATTGTACTTTTCATATAGAAACATTCCATAAAACTTTATAAACATTCAATAGAAACAAAATATTGTAATACATGGCATGCATTACAGAAATAACCAACAAAATTTGACAAGAGAAGGATTAAGTTAGTTATGTAGATATATATATTCATTCATATCTAGATGGAAGAAATTTTGGTTGTTTTGACTCATCATTGTTAGAAATTATAGAATCTCCCAATTCGAGTAATCCTAATCAACATACACCTTATTATTTACCCTCTATTTAACCATCTATGACTTTTCATTGGAAATGATTTAACAAATTTTTTATATCCTTGAATTTACAAGGGATGTTAGAATATCAAGGAAGGTCATGATTATATCAAAAATAATATGTTATAAGAATTTTGAATCCAATTTTGTATGAATTTCTATTAGGTGAGGCTATACCAAAGTATGAGATTCCTAAATCATAGAGTTCCTCTACCACTATGAGAAATTTCATGAACTATTCTCAATAAAAACATAAAATCATCACTTTATTTTTATCACTATATTTTTTATTTTATCTATTTTGATTCTTAAAATAAATATCTATAGTCTATGACAATTTGAAAAGAATTTCTGAATATTTTTAGAGGAATTTTTCTTTGAAAAAAATATTCCAATATATAATGTTTTGTCAATTTTAAAAAATATATCCTCTCTAACTCCGAGAAACTAGTTCTATGTGTTATTATAGTCCATTAAAATTCATGAAAATGTTCTATAACCTTTCAATAATATGTTAAAAGTGTTGGATGATTTATTATTCATTTAGGATAATGTAAAGCAATTATATTTCATGAAATTTAATCCCCAATTTCTATAGCTGAATCTAAATCATTATTATTTTCTCTTTCTATTCCATATTTAGATACTTATTCCTCATCATAATTTGCCCATAATATTTGGTTTATCAATTTTTATATCCTATTTTTCATGATATGTAAGGTTCACATATTCTTGATATGGTTGTTTTTGAATAATCTTGTATTCCACTTTCTTGAACAATAGAAAGATACTACTAGATATTATGAACCTTCTTGTATCAATCCATCAAAGATTTATCAGGGATTTGTTTAAATAGCGATGTTTCTTATGAATAGCCCTCAAAATAATCCATTGGATAAGATATATTCCATAACTTCTACAACAATTACAAATTTCAAAATCCAATATACTAGATCATATGACAAAGGATCTAATTTAACCGACAATGAATTATTTCCAAATGTTATTTTAGGGTAACATATTCTGTTATACCAACAATTCATCTTGGTAATATACTATATGAACCTCATTGAAATCTTTGAAAAAGATTCCCCATATAAGTAGACACATGTATACATGATTATTTATGTGAAAATAGCTTTTGATCAAGATTCTATTAGTGTAAATAACATTCAAAATGTGGAATAATAATTTTATGGTTGATCATCGAATAATTGGGTAACATTATTTCATGGTATAAGAATATAATTAAATTTTTAAAGATTCTAATGATAATATGAATATTCTAATGGAGACCCCTCACTACAGTCAATCCAAGTGCACGATATGGGATATTTTTTCATGCATCGAGTGACAATTGTGTTAATACCCAATCCTCCCCTTAAGAGGTTATTACCCTTGGGTTTATGTTTTTTAGATCCTATATCCACTTGTAATATCCAAACATATATTTCATTTCCTAGATAACAATACAAACATTACATTATAGAAATTAAGAATGATTTCTTATTCAACCAATGATTTATTTAAAGGTTTTTAGTTCAAATTTGGATATTAAAATATATATATAAATATATTAATTAAATATAATTTGAATAATCAAAAGCATATCCCCTAAAAATGTCAAATGAAGTGTGCAGTTGGGTATTTTTATCATTCGTCTGGTGATGATTGAGTTAATACCCAATCAACCATTTTCAGGATTCTTACTCTTAGGTACATATGTGCTAGAGCATTTATTTAAATTTATTGTCTGGAAAAGGATGTAATTTGTTATATAATCACACAACATGAAGTTTATTTATTAAATTATATGAAATATTCACTACGAAGAATAATCATATAGGGTTACAAGAGGAAGAACTGTGAAGTTCATTCATGTTAATGAAGGTAGTAAATAAGTTACAAAAATGTCAACGACTATGTTTATAATTGTTCCCTAATTACTATTAATTATGTTACAAATTAAAAAAGTAATTTTTAGTTAAAACATAATCACTGGTTATTCATTAATTAAGTGTTGGTTATTTCATATTTAATTATTCATTAATTATTTTTTTTATTAGTTAACCATTAGTGAATCATTATTTAATCAATGCTTTTTCATTAATTAGTATTTCATTTACTAATAGGCAATAAATATTTATCATATAGTTAGTTAATAGTTAATTAATATATAAACATAATATAATCATTTGTTAATTTATATTTAATATTTAGTTACTCCTCATTAAATCATTATTTAATAAATATTTAATCATATGTTATTACTTTATTAATCATTCTTTAATCATTAACTAAAACGTAATAAATCATTATTTATTCATTAGTGAATCAATTTTTAATCATTATTTAATCATTCGTTAATTAATATTTGTTTAATATTAAATTATTACTAAATTATTATTTTATTATTTTTTAATTATCAGGTACATATTATATATTTATTAGTTAATAAATTATTAATCATTATTTAATCTTTTACTTAATCATTAATTAATCATCTGTTAATCATTAATTAATAATTAGTAAATATTTAGTAAATCATTACTCAATCCTTAGTAAATCATAATTTAATCATTAGTTAATCATTAATTAATCCTTTAATAATTTATAATTTTTCATATTTAAATATTAATAAATTAATAGTTAATTAATAGTTAATTATTATCTATTCATTAGTTAATTGTTAATTAATAATTATTTTATCATTATTTAATCATTATTTAATCATCAATTAATCATTCGTTAATCATTCATTATTCATTAGTCAATCATTAGTTAATCATTATTTAATCGTTAGTTAATCATTAATCAGTCATTTATCAATCATTCATGAACAATTTGTTAATCATTTTTTATTTCCTCGTTATTTAATTGTTAATTATTAGTAAAAAATAGATAAAAAATAGTTAATTAGTAGTTAATTATTAGATAAGTATTAGTTAATTCCTAGTTAATGATCAATTAATTATTAATTTATCATTTGTTAATCATCTAGTTAATCAATAATTAATCCCATGTTATTAATTATGTAATCATTATTTAACTATTTTTAAATGATTTATTAATCATTTGTTACTTAATATAAAATTAATAGATACTTATTAGTTAATTATTTATTAAAAAATAGGTAATCATTCAAATAGTCATTAATTAATCCTATATTAATCCTTACTAATTCATTATTTATCCCAGAGTTAATCAATAGTTAATCTTTAATTAACTAATATTTAATAATTATTAAAATAAAATTAATTAATAGTTAATATGAAATTATTTAGTAATTATTTATATGTTAATTATTAGTTTATAATGATATGTTAACTATTTAAATATTAGGTAACAGATAGTGTCTTATAATTATTGTCAACAAATAATGGATATTTAATAATAATCATTTCATAATAATTGTTTAATTTCTAAGACTAATTATAAATTCATTAATAAATGGTAATAATTAAATATTAGTCATTTACTCAATTATATTAACTTATATTAACAAATTACATAGGATTAACTTAACAGACATGTAAATAAAAACACTAAAATAATCTAAATACTAAATAAATGAATAAATAAATAATTTACATAAAAATAGATTAGGAAAAAACACATTTAAATGATGGTTTATGGATTTTATAATACTTTAAGGCCACTATAAGATTCATAGGAAAGGGATATAAAATTATTGAAAAATTTAGATTGAGAAGGAGAAAAATGAGTGGAGGATTTTGGATAGGGAGAGGAAATCAGCGAGAAGTCAGTGGGTGGTTTATAGGGGTTGGAGTTAAATGACATGATTCCCTCAACACCTCTCAAAATTTTTTAGTAGAAATTAAGGATCATAACTCATTTCAATCATACTTATGAAAATTATTTAAACATATCATTATTTTCTTATTTTTTTTATAAAAACAAGAAAAACACTCTTCAAATTGTACTACGGCATCTAATAGTGTTATAATTGAATTGGTACTTGTGATTTTTTTAGGGGAGAGAGTGGGTTTAGGGATTTATTTTCCTAATTTTCATTTTATGGTGAAAGTTAATTCAATTTTGGTTGGTTTGAAATTATGTATAAATTATGTATAAGTGGGATGATCTAAATTTATGAAATATTTCACACCCTATTTTATAGAGTATTATTTCTTTCATAATTTATATTCCAGCTTGTATTTCAATTTATCTATGATGGAGAAAAGATTTATTTGTGTTAGAAATTAATGACAATATTAATTTTGTATGTATTTTAACATGATTTCCTAAGTATAATGTACTCCCATAAATAAACATGACAACACATTTGTAGTTAAGTAATATTTTTTGATGACACAAATTACAAAATAAAGATAATGTAATATCAAGAGGATGTGTGTGATACTATCTCAATTAGTGAACACAATGTTAAGTGATATTTCTAAACTACATTGGATAAATGATACTATGAAAAATTAATGTGTTACTATATAAATATGATAATTCAATGTCAATATATAAGGCAATAATACAGTGTTTCTTGATGCTTAATATTTCAAATAATATAATGAGTAATTTCAATTTTGTTAATTCTAAAAATTTAATTTAATCAAAATTATTGATAGATTTAAGGGGATCTATGTGATATGAGAGCTCGTTTATTAAATACGTGGGATCATGGGGATCCATTAAATAAAAAAGATCCATTTGATATGTTTTTTATAAATTAATGTTGAAGACTTTGTTAGTGGAAACTCATTTTAATGCATAAAATCCACAAATGATGAAACATTATGAGGATAAATTATTTAATATACAAGAAAATCCACATTATGGTAGTAATATATGGTTTCCTCAATCTAAAGTTTTCAATCAACTTTAATGGGAAAAATTTTATATGTCACAATCCCACAACCATTATCCACTACATTCTCTAGTTTTATTAATTTATTCTTTAATAGTTATATAAATATCTATTTTACTTTAATGATTTGAAAATTTTTAGTAGATACTGAAAATATTATTATACCATTATTAATAGTAATATATTTGGTTATACATACCAAACATAAAATAACATACACATGGTTTTTCCTATCCCAATAAAAGGTTGATAAGTTATGGATTGTCCAACAAATATTCTATGTTGGATATAGTCACGTTACTTATTGGGTGTAATATTTACCCATCATAAAAGGATATAAATTTTGGATATCAATAGTCTTTAGTTGATTCTATGAAGAGGAAATATAAGAATATTTTTATCCAAACTATTATAAAATCTCTTTGGATTTATTTTATTTACATTATAACATACAATTTCTAACACCACTTTTCTAATATTTATTATTGAATTGTTTATATCTTGTATCTAATGAATTAAATAATACTTGTTTAATTATTCTATTTATGTAGTATTTATAAATTAATTCACTCCTGTGTTTTTATCACTATTTCCCCAAATATTAATTAGTATCAGATATTAGTATTATATGATATTTTTGTTATGTTTTTTTTCTTAGGAGATACCTATATTTGAAATCCTAACATGCCCTTACATTGGTGATTATTATTTATTAGTTATAAATTTTATCCTAGTAAATAACAAGATAATTTGAATGATATATTTTTAGTTATGGATTCTGATATTTTTTATATCTATTTTTCATTATAATTTATTATATTGTGAAATGATTTTGAATTAATAAAAAATATGTTCAGTTACAATGGTATATGATCCCTTCTTATAATTGTTCATAATGTCGAAGTCCATGAGAAATTTTACCCATGAGACCAGTCATGTATTATTATCTTTATTATTGATAATTTATTTTAGTTTCAAATGATAATATTAGACTATGGCATTGAAAATCAATTATGGTTACAAATTATCAAAAGCATAGGCAACAGAAACAAAATTGTTTTCCAAGGGATCATAATTTAAATTTTCTTCCCAAATAGATATTTATGTATATTAAATTTTTGAGAAGTGTAAATCAAATCTTTGACTAGGGATGAATCTAAAAGAATAATAGCTTATATAGATCTTAAATACAAATAGTTCCTCTAAATTTAGTTAAATACTGATGGGTTTAGTCACTAAAATCCTCTTCAATGTATTAAAGAAATGTTTACCACAATGTTTTATTGAAAATGAAAATTATTTCATTATTTTATGGGTGAGTTATTTGGTTGAAATATTTGGTATACCTCTAAAAATGAGCATGTCCCAATAGTCTATGTATATTAATTATCAAAATTGGATGTTATATTTATCAAACTACCTTCTTTTTTAGATGAATAAATTGATTTAAATTCTTACACATCGTGTTCCAAAAAAATAATAACATACTTATCCATTTAATAATAAGATTACGAATTAATCACAAGGCATGTCTGTTCACACTATTTGAAACCCATTACAATATTTTTTAGAAATATCTAAATGGATCATCTATAATAAGATAATAAAAAACTATAAATTTCTCAAAATACGAAAGAAAAATACCTCATGAACTATTGAATTTTTTTTGGGTTTAAAAAACATAATAAATGAAATTTGTTGGTTGGTGGATGTTTTATATGTTTGGGAAATTAACACATTACTTTTTATTTAAAACTCCATTGAAATATAGTTGTATCTAGGGTTTCCATTGATAAAATTGAAGGATATTGGGTACATTAACAATTTTTCATTTAATGAAATATACTATATTATATTATATGATAATGATGATATCATAAAGCATGAAATATTTTTTAATGATACTATTTAATTAAATTAAAATCAATGTTTTCCTTATGTTTTACACCATTTCTTAAGCTAGTTGAATTATATGATTTAGGGTTCATAATGCTTCATAAGTGATTCAATTCTATTGAATAAAATAGATGTGGAAATTTAATTGTAAGAGTTAATATAGAAATGAATTATCAAGGATAAGGGATCATTAAAATATGTTACAGATGACATAATGAAATAATTCATAAATATTTTTCATACATTATAGGCCCTGGAATGTACTAATGAATTAAAATGTATGAGTAGCAGAATGATCACCCACAAAGTATGATTGAGGAATGTATAAATCTCCCTACCATTTGATAGCTTGATGTTTATAGATTCATCATTTGGATGAAACTCCTCATCTCGATGCTCTCTTTACCTAGATCCTTTATATCATAAGGAGCTAGAATGTCAATGATGGAGGTGAACCCATTCATACAATGAGGGATTAAAAAACCCCTGGATCCACCTTGGAGGGAAGAATATATCAATTCTTACTTGGTGACCATCATCAACCATATTAGAAGGAATTAAAAAAATATCTTTATGGATATAGGGTACAAGATTTTTTTTCGGTTTATCATTTTCACTATATGGCTTTTTTTATTTATTTATGTATGGATATCTCAGTTTGAGTTTATCAATCACTTATACTACCACTAATAAGTGTTATTAGATCCTTATTAAACCCAACAGGGGTATAAAAACATTCCATGAAATTAGATACTAGTGTTCCCAAATGAAATATTTTTTTTATATACTAGATTTTATATTGTAATTCCAATCATAAAATACAATTTTGTACAAATGTTTTTATTTTTTACATGTCATAACATAAGACATTATAAAATTTTATTCTATGGATTTAATTATTTTAGAATTACAATAAATAGACTAATGAATCAATAAGATGATATTGATGTCTATCAATAAATACAACACAGATTCCATATGGAACGAAAACACTATCTATCCTAAAATGTCACCAATATCTCTCTCTATTCACCACTATAAATCATAATCTATTATTTACAATGAATCTTAGAATAAAAACGATTAATGTTATTTTATTTATTTATTTTCAATGATAAATTTAATTTTTTTATTAGAAAATTGTTTATAAATAATAATAAAATGTATTTTGGGATAATTAATATCTTACAAATTTTCTATATATTAAATTATTATAATAAATTTATAGTTCTTAAATTATTATTTATGAAACAAATCAATCAAATATATTAGAAATATAAAATGTTAATATTAAAATAACTTGTCCTAAATTATGTATTTTTTTTATGATTTGGAATAATATTTAATTGAGTAATCATAAAGTTAATTTACAATGTTATTATAAATTTTAAAATATAGATACATACAATCCTTTTTATATTTTTTTAAAAATAATTAATCATAAAAATTATTAGTAATTTTTCATGCTAAAGGACTCATTCGGGATATTATTTTCACTATATGAAAATATTTTTGATGATTAATTTAATGAAGTTGAAAACATTTAATGGAAAATATTTACATAATAATTTTTTTTTATAATGAAGTGTTTATAATAAAAACAATGTCTTATATTGAATATAAATTCCATGTAGTTAATAATATGAAATGTTCATAACATGAAATGAATTTGAAGTATTAAAAATTCATATTAGAGAAATTTCATAAGGATTAGTAGAAATTATAAAATTTTATAATTATCTATAATTTCTGAATTGATCATAAATATCAATCCCATACTTAAATATGTGAAATATAATGTTTTTTAAAAAAATATTCCGAAAAATATTCTTGAATATAATTTTTTTTATATTGTGATGATATTTATGATTGTATTAAAAGTTGGTAATTCTATTTTATAAATTATTTTATATGTATATAAGGAGTTTCATGCTATATATGATAATTGATTTACTTTTCTTCTACCTTTACATCCATTTTAGTTAAATTTATTAACATGGAATTAGTTATTGAATATAGTTTTCACATATTAGTTTTTAGAGTTATGATAAATTGGAATACCTATTGATTAGTGTATCCTTTAGTTTGGGAAATTTGGGTTGGATTTCACACTATTTTTGAGTCTTATTAATTTGTCTAGAAATGTGGTGGTTAGGATTATGTAGAACTAGGATTAGTCATTTAAAAATTATCAATCATATTTAATTATAATCCTTTACAAGAAAAATTAAAATGCCTCATGCATATGATGAATTTGGATAGGTTTAAATATATTTTTCCTATTTTTTGGGGATTCCAACAAACTATAGGTTTTATAATGCATAACACATTAATATGGTTTGGTAATATTTATTTGTTGGAAATAATAATCTTTTATAAAATAATTTAGAATAAACCATACATAAATGGAGTAACACGAGATAAAATGGTGATATTAAATCCATTTAGAAATAATAACTATTAGATTCTTTCCGAAGTAGAATTTATGAAGAACATAACAATCCAACAAGTTAATTTATTGTAAAAATAGTCCCCATGGATTATATTTCATAAATTATGAAAGAATGTGTATTTTTATTCCAAAACTAGATTGTCCATTTGTGTTATTTTATTTGGGTTATAATTATCTGGGAAACCCTAAGTGTTAGGATACTATATAAATAGTTATGTGATTTTCCATATGATATATTGGGAATGGTATTGTTCTCTAAACTATCAAATTGTTTTATATGATATTATTGGGATGATAGAATACCTAAATATCTAACTTGTGATGTTCTTTCTAAAAAGGGGTAATTTTATTAGTGAAATGAAAAGTATGGAAAAATAATGGGAATAATGAATTTAATAGGGGTCACTATTTTTGTGGGATATTATTTAATAAATATTGTAATTAAATGCTAAAAACACATTATAATTATTTGATAATATATAATTATGTATAATGTCATTACAATCATCAAATTTTACATTTAAATTTGTCCTTGATGAAGGAGTATTGATATAATGAACTTTTTAAATTCGCAACACATGAATATTTATTAAGTAGATTTACTATATATTATTGATATCTATTCATGAGTATCCAAGTTTTGATGTTTTTAATTATGTGAATCTAGATGTTTAAAATAAGGAAATAATGTTTCAATTAGTGTTTTTAGGGAATTGAATGAAAAATAACCAATGAAATTTTAGTCTCAAATAGTAAATATGATTGGATGTTTCAATAATACACAATATGATTGTGTGTGATAATGTCTTGGAGAGACTTATGTCTTCATAATGTATTATTAATTTTAAATAATTATTTCTATGGTATTTTTTTGAATTTTACCGATAACATAAAAAATTTTGAGAGAAGATTCACCATATATTATTAATGTTGTTGATAATAGTTGGACTGGGGATGTGTTATGATAGTTTTTATGTTGTGTTGACAATAAGAGTGTGTAAAATTTCAAACAATAAGAAGAAAAGTTAGTCGAAGACCAAAAATATTATTCTTAGAGTATATAATCACTTTCATTGAATCATAAAGTTATTATAAAAAAGAAATAATAATGATTCTATTGGAAGAAATTAATTAGGATATCTTATAGGGTTTGTAAAACATCATTGATTATACATATTATGTATTAATTTATTAGAAATATATTCTTTATTTTTAACTGGAATATGATACAAAATATATACATTAATTTATTTTTAATGTGGAAGGGTTTAAACTAAATGAAAGAAAATATAATGTATCGGTATGTACTTTTGTTATGATTCAAAGCATTGTTACATAAAATAATAAATTGTTATAAAATTTATCTTATTCAGATGGATCTAATTAAAAATGTGTATATTTTTCTTAATTTTCTTATATAATAAGTGAAGTTTTTTTTATTAATTATTATTTATATAAACAATAAAGGATCATGAATTCAATACATATCTTTTATGATTTATCAAATTCTAAAAAATATTTTAAAAGTTTTCGAGGAGAAATTGTTTATCCAATTGCAAAAATACGAGGGAATATATTCCTATTACCTATCAATAGAATACTTTTGTGAGTTGGTTTATTTTATGGGGAAAATGTTATAAACATATATTATATCATATATTACATAGAAACAATATTTTATTTTGGTAATAATAATATTAAAAACAAAATAAAAATTATTTCTTACTACAAAGAAGTTTTTTATCTTATTATGATATTCAAAATATATATGGTGGATAAGAGTCTAGGATTGGTATGTTTATATATTGCATGATTATAGTTAATATGTAGTGGATTATACCAGTCTTAAATTAATTCAATGATCTTATAACAAAACAGTCTTAATATATTTATGAATTACGTTATTTTTTAGGAATACATAAAACAATACACAAATAAACATCTAAAAACTCAATTAGTTTATCACATATGAAACCATGTAAACCTAAACATCGGTACATGAATGAGATAAATTATACCCCAATTGGTTATCTGGGACAAGAACACATCTTAGAAATATTATAAACAATATATATCTTCATAACCTTGGGACGGAAATAAAAAAGGTGTGAGATTATATTTTTGGTAAGGGTAAACACGAGTGATATGTTATAATAAACATGACCATTAGGGCATGAGATCATGATCATATCATTAGATAAATATACCATAGATATCAATGATCAAAAACACGAATCATGGTATAATGAATGGATGTTCATAAGACATGAATCATAAGTGGATAAGGTAAATAATCCATGAAAGCATGGAATAGGTGTAAGACATGGAATTCTGTGCATACACATAAGCATATAAAATTTTGTGTCAAGGAAACCATCCAAGACCATCATAACATGAAAGGATTTGGTTAATATCCCATGGACCTATATCGATATTGGTATAACAACTTATGTGACATATTATTTTAAGCTTGGGATAAAACTAGTGTGCCATTATTCTATAAGGTTGGGGATACATCCTAGGTACCATCTTACTTTCAGGCTTTGGATACAGCCTATGTACCCTCTTACTTTTAGGCACGGTCTACAACCCTTATAGATTATTGTTTTCATGCATGGGATACAACAAATGTATCTTATTGTTTTGGAATTTGGATATATCATGTGTACCCTTTGAGATCATATACAATTTTTCAATACCCTACACATTATTGGGAGATATAGGTCACACCTATCACATAATAAAATCATGTATACATGTTCCATTGGATAAAAGTTTTTTTCATCATATCATGTCCTATAAAAATAGATGTGTTCATAAACATCATATCATATCCCATGAAATTAAATGGGTATCATACCCAATAAAAATACCATAACATATGAAAAATATATATTTTTCATAATCATTTCATCCTTGAATAACCTATTAAAGGAAGCGCATTTCAGAATCATTTAGCATGGTATGAATCGTTGAAATGAAGCTTGTTTCGTAAACAAATTCATGGTATAATGTGTTTAAGAGAAATGAGCTTCTTAAAAATTATACCATAAAAATGAGAAATATAATAGAAATAATATGAATTATTGCAGTGGAAAATACTAATATTAATTCATAAACTATAACCAAGGATGTCATCATAGACAAAAAAGGATTTTGAAAGATCACTTGGAACATAAATTTCTATTGAAAATAACCTTTTAAATCATATAACATTTTCAATTTTTTTTATATTTAAAACACACTGAAAACATATAAAGTAATCATGAAAAACACTTAAAACATTTATTGTGGAAAATATCCTTTATAAATTAAAAAATGGTTTTTAAAACATAAAACATTTTTAAGACCATTTTCAATGAAAATAACATTAGTGATGTATAAAGAAGATAGAATTTTTTAATTTTTTTTGTTTAAAATAATTTGATATCATTTAAAATAATATTTAAAATTTATTAAATTGTATTCATTGAAAACATCATTTTTAATACATTCAAATAGTTATTTGAAAATCAATTAAAACACTTTTTAAACATAAAATATTAAAAAAACAATTTACTTGATTTTTTGATAATGAAAATATAACCAAAATAATAGGAGAAAAATTATCTAATAAAAAATACCATTGTACGCTTACAAAGGAATCATCGAGGTAGTTACAACCTTAATGATGGGTATGTCTATAAATATTGAAAATTCATTCTTTCACCTTTCAAGATTGAAAAATTTATTGAATGAAAAAAAGAAGATTACCTTTAATACCATTTTGTAAAGAGGTAATTCCTAGTTGAAAATGTCCATTAAACCTTATAGTATAATATTAGAACATATTTGAAATTTTTTTTATAAATCCATGTTTGTACAAAAGAAATTTCAATCTAGATACAAGAAGAAAGAAAAAAAGGACAAGAAAGACTCAGAATTCATTTGCTATGAATACAAAAGATCAGGGAATATAAGGCCAGATTATTCTATGAATAAGAGAAAAGATAGAATGGAAAACCATTATGAGTGGAATATAATGATAACCTAGAAAATTAAGTCTTTTAATGTTTGAAAATCCAATGACACATGGAGTGCTAGTGGCGGTGACTCTTCTGATGAATGCTCAGATGAAGAATCTTCTGATCAGAATAATTTTGGTTTACTTGCCATGTTACCTATTGAAAATCAATGTTTAATGGACAAGGTAATCAATGTTCAATCTATAACCAATATATCCTTGAATTCTAGTGATAGTGATAGTAAATACTATGAATCTTCAGATGGGGGACCTTTATTTGATGAAGATAATACTTTACCTACCTATGAAGACGTTTCTAGGATTTCTATGCTCCTTGAGAATGAAAATTCTAAAGTAATGAAAAATCATGATATGAAAAATTACTAAATTACTATTATTATTATGGAAATATCATATATTTCTAAAAATCATGACAAGAAAAATTATTATTTCGAAAATGTTTCCAAAACCCTTGAGGAAGTTAATTCTGAGAAGGATAAACAATCTATGGATCTAGAAAAAGTAATTTCTAATAAAAATGTTTTAGAGACTAACTCTATTGATAAAACTAATGTTTTTGAGGATAAGAAATTAGTTATTAGAATGAAGTGAGAAATATTTTCCTTGAAGAAGTGTTTGTCATATTTTACACGGGGAATAGAAAATTTTGATAAGATGTATTCCCATATTCGATCTCTAAGGAATAATTATGGATTTGGTTATACTACTTCAAAACTAATTTTTATTAACAATTATTTTCTTCTTCAAAGTGATCCATTAAACACTAAGTGTATGTGTGTTGGGAATTTGGAAAAAATTAGTTCCCTAAAAAAAATTAGTCTTTATGTTTTCATAAAGCATATTTTACAATGAAAATGTGGATTTCTAAAATGATTCTTTCTGGAGTTTCCGGATCCAAGAATGTTTGGATTTCGAAAGTATAACTCTTTTATTTTCAGGAAAATAAATACAGTACCAACAGAAATACATCGTACATGGATATTGGATGTTTCCGACATATGAATGGTATCAAAAACATCATTGAAAATATTATTAAGATGAAGGGGGGAAAAGTAACATTCAGAGATAATGTACAGGGAGAAATTATTGGTATATGTGATATTGTTCTTCTTGGAAAAACATTGATTTCAAATGTTTTACTTGTTAAGGGTATTAAGCACAACCGTATTATCAAAATTGAATTTTGTGATGAAGGTTTCCTTGGGAATATTAGGAATGAAAAGTGCTTAGTAAATAATTCCATTGAAGAGTTTTTTCTTTCTACAAATAGGAATGAGAATGTTTATAGACTAAACATGGAAATCCTTATGAGCAAAAATCTACCTTGTCTTAGTGAAACTTTAGATCATTCTTGGTTATGGCATTGAATGTTAGGACACAGTGACCTTAATAGCCTATGAAAAATCTCTAAGAAAAGACTAGTTAAGGATCTACTAGAGCTTAGATTTGATTCTTAAAAAGTTTGTGATCCATGTCAATATGGAAATCAAGATAAATGATGTTTTAAATCAGTCGGTGAAGTCTCATCTACAGATGCATTATAGTTGGTGCATATGGATCTTTTTGTTCCAACACAAACTGGATGCATTAGAGGCAAATATTATGTATATTTCCTAGTTGATGATTACATTAGATTTACATGGGTCTATTTTCTAGAAAAAAAATCTGATGTTTTTTCTTCTTTAAAAAGTTTTAGAGCCCATGTTAAAAATGTCAAAAACCTTCCTTTGATAACTATTTATACTGATCAGGGAGGAGAATTTCAAAATTCTGATTTTTATACCATTTGTATTATAAAATACATTTCTCATAACCTATACGCACCATGAACTCTTCAACAAAATGAAGTTATTTATATAAGAGATAGAATTATTCGAGAGATAACAAGAACCATGTTGAGTGAATATTAGGTAGCCAATAATTTTTTGGCTAAATCTGTAAGTACTCCTTATTATACTATAAATTGATTTTTGATTAGACGTTTTTTTAATAAAACTCCTTATGTGTTATGGAATGGTAGATAGCCTAGACTTTTCTAATTAAAGGTTTTTGGTTGCAAAGTAGTCATTCCGAATACTAAAGAAAATCCATACAAATTCACACCAAAATATGATGAAGGAATATTCTTAGGCTACTCAACAAACTCTAAGGACTATAGAGTTTTCAAATAAAATACTTGTATTGTTAAAGAAATAGTACATGTTAAATTAGATGAAAGTTATCCCTTTTTTAAACTACCTCAAACTTCATCGTCAAATGTGTTTTCAAAAACTAATTATCAACCTTTGATAGAAGATCATTCGGATAAGGGAAATGTTCAAGAAAATGCTTCTAAAGCATTTACCCCAGAAGGCTTCCTACCATACATTCATGAACACGTTTTACAAACCAAAACTATTTGTTTCTTAAGAATCATCCCTGTGAAATTATCATTGGTTATGTAAATGAACATGTAAGGACTATAAGTTCCTTAAGAAATGATGTAGAAAATCTAGCATTTGTCTCCCAATTAGAACCAAAAAGCGCTGATGAAGCTTTAGGTGATTATGATTGGATAAAAGCATTATAAGATGAGCTAAATGAATTCAAAAGAAATAAAGACTGGGCCATGGGTGAAATACCTATGGAAACTTCTATTGTTGGAGTAAAATGGATTTTCAAAAATAAATGTGATGAAAATGGAAACATAGTATGAAATAAATCTATATTTGTTGCTAAAGGCTATAATAAACATGTAGGAATAGACTATGATGAAACCTATGATGCAATAGCTAGACATGAATCTATACATAATCTACTTTCATTTGCAACAATTTTAAATTTTATACTTTTTCAAATAGATGTTAAATGTGATTTCCTTAATGGTTATGTTAAAGAGGATGTTTTTTGAACTACCTCCTAGTTTTGAAGATAAAAAACATCCTGAACTTGTTTTCAGACTTACCAAAGCATTGTATGAACTTAAGAAAGCCCCTCCAGCCTGGAATGATAGACTTACATGGTTTTTTCTTTAAAATATTTATGTTAAGGGAATTATGATCCAACCCTTTTTATAAATAAAGATAAGAAAAATGTTATGATTTTTCAAATTTATATTGATGACATTATATTTGGTTCAACTCAACAATATTTAACTGATTCTTTTGCGGATCAAATGTAATAAGAGTTTGAAATGAGTATGATGGGTGAGTTAATATCTTTCATTGGTTTTCATATTTCTCAAAAACCTGAAGGAATATATATCTCTCAACATAATTATATTAAATATATTCTTAAAAATTACATATTTTACAACACTAATAGTATTGGTACTTCCATTGGTACCTATAACATACTTGATCTTGATGATGCTGGGATACTAATAGATCAAAAATATTTTAGAGTTATGATCGGAGGTCTACTTTACCTGACATCTAGTCATCCAGAATTAATGTTTTCAGTGTGCATATGTGCAAGATAACAATCCAATCGAAAGGAATCTGATTTAAAGGCTGTGAAATGGATTTTTCATTACTTAAAGGAAACTATGGATTTAGGACAATTTTATTCTTCTGGAAATGATTTTTTTTAAAATGTATTTTGGATGCTGACATTGGTGGATGTATAATGGATAGAAAAAGTACATCTAGAACTTTTCATTTCTTAATAGATTCATTAGTTTCTTGGTCATCCAAAAAGCAACACTCAGTAGAAATTTCCACTTCTAAAGATGAATATGTAGCAACTGGAAGTTGTTGTGCTCATTTTTTGTGGATGCAACACACACTCACATACTATGGTATGAGTTTTACCAAAACAAAAATATTGTGTGAGAATACTAGTGCCATTGCCTTAATTAAAAACCCTTCCCATTATTCACATGAAAAACACATAGACATTAGGAATCACTTTCTTAGGGATCACAGACAAAAAAGAGATATTGTTCTTCAATTTATTGGAACGCAAGATCAACTTGTTGATATTTTTACAAAATCCATACCATCTGATAAATTTTAAAACATTAAAGAAAGGTAAGTAATGATAACTGTAAGTAAATCTTCTTTATTACCTTCGGGTTGAAACCCATCTCCTTACAATAACAAAATCCTTTTCATAGGGAGTGTACACTTTCTTGTTAGTTAATTTTTTTTTTAATTTATAATTTTTGTAGTTAAAATTTCTATAATAAAAATATTCATAGTTAAAATTTTCGTAGTTAAAATCTTCATAATCAAATTTTTGTAATCTAATTTATTTTTGTAATCTAAAATTTTAGTAGCCAAATTTTTTCATAGTTAAAATTTTCATAATGAAGATTTTAGTAGTTAAAATTTTCGTAATAATGGTTTTCATAGTTAAAATTTTCATAATCATATTTTCATATTTTTTTTCTATGATTTTTCATAGTCAAAATGTTTGTAGTCAATGTTTTCATAATCAAAATTTTTGTAATCTAAAGTTCTTCAAGAGGAATTTTTTTTCACTACAAATAATCTTCCTAGCAATCCAAAACGTGCGTTTCCCTTCCTAAGTCTTAATAATCATTTTTTCCTTGTTGGTATTTACATCTATTTTAAAAATCTTCATATTCACTTTTCCTTAAATCCAAATGTTCTTCTTAAAAACCTCTGAAGATCCGAATCTTTCAAAATCCTTCTCCGACTATCATCTCAACTGTCAGATCATCTCATGAAAGCTTTCAACCATTGGATCAATCAAGGAAGCTGAAAAATCTCATCAATTGCCTATATAATGGCCACCCTATGCTTGTCCCACATCGATCTCTAAGCCTTCGCATGCTGAAGCTCTTCACTTGTTTTTAATGTCGTTTTGGATCATTAATGATTCCTTTCTTCCAAATGTCCGTTGAAGCCTCTTCTCAGAAAGAAATATCAAATTTTAAAGAAATTTTTGAGTGGTTGATTTATCAATAATGGTAAGTTGATCGTATATTTTATTCCAAATATGACTCCATTGTTTCTAAGAATATCAAGCTGAATAGTTCGGAGAGTGTATTTATATCACAACAAAGAGCACATGATCCGATGTATCCAGAATTTCTGGTTGAATTCTTCGAGATTTTTAGTTTTTTAAATGGAAGAGGAAGATATAGATTTTCATTCAAGAGCTATGGAAAAACATAATCTCTTTCTTATAACATGCAACAAATATAATAGGAATTAATTATGAGGGAGAAGTAGAGTTTTTATCTTACAATCTTCATAATGTAATAGGATATTTTGGATAAGGAAAAGGATATAGACTGTCTTGGCTAGAAAGAAGTAAAGACTTTGAAAATTATTCATCTCTATAAAAATATTTTGATTCCTCATCTATGGGTTCAATGTTTTCTCATTCCGAGAAAAGGGGACATGGATCCCCTGATGAAAAGTAATATTTATATTATGGATTTCTTAGTGAACCTAATAAAGATAAACCTTGTTAATCATATCTTGGTTATAATTGAGATTATAAAGAATAGAAATCCGAAGTCTCAGATTATCATTTATCCAACCATTCATTCAAAGATCATTGTTCTTTGTCTTCAGTCTTTCAAGATTCCCTGCAGTTCTAAGCTGAGAAATTGTAAGGTGATTATTTTGAGCGATGATACTCTAAGGAGGATGATGATTGGCTTTAATAGTCAATCCAAAGAATTTCATTATTTTTCAGTAGCAGAAGTAGGAGCTCTTTAAAATAAATAGGAGGTGGATGAAAACTCTAAAAAGGGTGGAAAGAAGATGAATGTAAAGGAATCAGAAGGAAAATAAAAAACACTTGGGGAGATGGAAACTCAATCCGCACCCCCAAAACCAAAGAATCAAATGATATAAATAGATGAAGTGGTTTCCAAATAGAGAGAGGACAAGAAGATCAAGAAATCAGGGGAGCCTAGTTTTGGATTGGATCCTGCTAAGGAATGATCCTTGAAGGAAAAGACTACTGAAGATCTTGAGAAGCAACAAAAAGAGAAAAAGAAAAAGAAGAAGATGCATAAGGCTGACATAGTACAATCCCTTCTTAAGGCAGTTAAAAAAGTCTCCAAACAAATTCTGGTACCAGAATCTTTTATTGTAG
This sequence comes from Viscum album, assembly GCA_963277665.1. Classification (NCBI taxonomy): domain Eukaryota; kingdom Viridiplantae; phylum Streptophyta; class Magnoliopsida; order Santalales; family Viscaceae; genus Viscum; species Viscum album. Next base: position 1,063,741,487 of record OY728133.1, read on the forward strand.
AACCATTACCAGAGACTCCAGGAAAGAAGTGAGTGATTCTGGAAGAGCATCAAGAAGAAAAAATAATGCAAGAAGAAGAAGTGGTAGGAGAAGAAGAGAAGTTAGTGGTGATACCAATGATATAATAAATAAACTAGAATATTTCCACAAGAATGAAATTACATATGAGAAACTCTCAATATGAACCCCTAAAGCTGAATCCTCTAAATTTTCAACCCCTGGAAAAGATGAGAAGTGTGAGGAAGAAGTGAATAAGTTATCTGAAAATGAATGTAGAAAGCATGATTTCATTCACCCAGAGGATGTTGAGGTAGGATCCGAGAGAAAAGATGTTGATGAAGCTAAAATTGTTCTACTATCAGATAGTGAACATGAATCTCCTAATAAAGAGGAAATAATTTTGAAGGATGATAAGGGAAAAAAAGTGGTTGTGGATAAAACTAGAAAAATTGTTGTAATAAAGAAAGAAGTATGTGCTTCATTGAAGAGGAAGGATGTGGGAATATAAAACTAATCCTCACCAACCAGAGTCTCGAATTTAGAATCATCCTCACTCAGACATGACTTTATTGTTCAGTTATAAGAAAGATTTTTGGAACTATTCTCTTATTTCCTACTATAGACTCGAGATTCTAGATGGTTCAACATTCGTTAAATCAAAAATCGGATCCTATTTCCTTGGTGATTGATAAATGTGTTAGTCTCGAATCAGATTTCAAATATTTTCTCATCATCTATGTGGATCATAAAAGATCTTTCAAAAAGATGAAAAGTTGGTCAAGGAAGACAATAGAAGAGATGATAATATTAGAAGAATTTCAAGATAGTGTCAACGATGATTTTGACCGAAAATGTGAAGATCAAGGATCTCAATAATAGTTTTGAGGAAAAGTTAATTCTTGAACAAAATTCTTGGAAGCAAGAAATCAAGGATCTGAATGGGAAGCTAAATTTTTTGGCCATGAATTGGAAGTGAGAAACGAATATCATAATTGAGATTGAATAGAATCTTGCTAAGAAGGAAGAGGTCTTGAATGCACAAGAAGAGAATCTTAAGGCTCAGGAAGAAATGATAAAAGCCGTAGAGAAGAAAACTGAAGATCAGGATCAGCTTCTCAAGCATATGGAAGAGGATCACAAAGAACTAAATAAGCTCAAGACCATTGTGAAGAAGCTTATTCGGAAAGAGAATGAAGGATAATGTATTTAAATATGATCTTTTGTTTTTTCCCTAATTGTACAAATTCTTCCAATATTAACTAAATTCTTGTTACACTTTATATTTTTTTTCTGTTTAGTACTAATATTTCTGTTACCAAATTTATTTTCCATTCAATTTAGTTCATTTTAAAAATCAAAAATGGGGAGAAAGGAATGTAAAAATGAATACTAATTAAAGAATAAATTTCCTTATGTAAGGGTGAGTTCATATAAGGGGGAGTTTTTCATCATAAATATTTTCATATGAAATAAAATAAAATATGTCATTCTGGAAATTTAGAATACGATCCTCAAGGTTTTCAAAACCCGGGGGGGGGGGGGGTTAGTCATATTCCCTTTGATCCATAAGTAATGGGAGATAAGTTTTTATTTCAATGTTCATAAAATTTTAAAGTCCTTATATTCTTTTTAGTAAGGATGTTTGTGCTTTCCAAAAAGGGGGAGATTATTGAGTCAATGAGGTTTAATTATGAATATTTCATTCTTTTATGTTTTGATAATCACATACACTCTATCTTAAGGAAAATTTTATTTCCCTTAATATGGAAAATTTTCCTTTCCCAAGGAAAATATATCCTTACTTGTTTTTCATTGTTTATGTTTTAGTTTCTCTAAAACTAACTCTTTTTATTCCTTTGTGGAAATTTTGGTTTCACATGTAAAACCTCAGAATTATATAAATACTTGGATATATATTATTCTGTTTTCAGGTTCTGAATTCAAACTCTGAATTCTCTAAAATTCAGACTTCGAATTCTCTAAAATTCAGATTCTAAATTCTGTGAAATCAAGACTAAGAATTCCTTATAATTGAGGTTCCGAATTATTTAGAATTCAGGTTCCGAATTCCTTAGAATCCATGTTTCGAATTCCTTAGAATTTAGGTTCTGAATTCCTTAGAATTTAGGTTACAAATTCCTTAGAATTCAGACTCCGAATTCCTTAGAATTCAGGTTCTGAATTCAATAGAATCCAGGTTATGAATTCCATAGAATTCAGACTCCAAAATATATAGAATTCTGATTCCAAATTTCAGGAAAAATAGAATCTGAATATTCATGAAAAATAGAATTCGAATGTTCTTAGACTCTGAATAGAATTTTCTTAAACTCCAAAAAAATAAATTTGGTTGAGAAACCATATTTTACTTAGTCATGTTATAGTTAAGGAATGATGATGTGTATTCTATTCCTTTCTAACCATTGTTTGAGTGACACGTATACAGGTCCTTTTGAGATTCCAGGAAAAATATGATCATTGGAGGAGAGAGTCGACCATTGTAGAAGTACCTATAAATATAAGGTCATTTGAACGAGCTCAGAACATCGACAACTAACTAATCTACAGCTATAGAGATTATATGATGTTGATGTGATTTTTAGAGAAAGATACCCTCTTTCTTGGTGCATATTGAATATCTTGTTAAGATTGCTTTGTGCGACTCCGAATGTTGCTGAGTATGTTCGAGGGCTTCCGGGGATAGGAAGACTAAGGTGCCGACTACCTTAATGTTTGAGGGCTTCTTGGGATAGGAAGATAGAGGTGTCGACTACCTTAATGTTCGAGTACTTCCTTAATATGGAAGACAGAGTTGCCGACTACGTTGATGTTCAAGGTCTTGCAGGGATAACAAGACAGACTCCCATATTCTAATCAAGAGCTTACCCTGGTGTGGGTAAGACAAAATTTCTTTAATGTATAAATAAAGAGACCTTTATCCAATTGTAATGGCTCAGTCCATCCCACGATCATGATATTGTCCACTTTGGGCCTAGCACGCACATATTATTTTTCCCTGTTCTCTTCCCATCCGGAAACCCCCAGGAAAAGGCCTCATGATGGGAGAGGTATCCCCCCCAACTTATAAAGGGGTGCTTCGTACTCCTCCTCCTTCAATGTGGGATTTCCATAACTCACCCCCCTAGAAGGTCCCAGCGTCCTTGCTGGCACATAAAATGGACACTAGCTCTGATACCATTTCTAAAGGCCTAGTCCAGCCCACAATCATGATATTGTCCGCTTTGGGCCTAGCCCGCACATATTTTTTTCCCTGGGCTCTTCCCATCAGGCAACCCCCAGGAAAAGGCCTAATGATGGGAGAGGTATCCACTCCACCTTATAAAGGGGTGCTTCGTGCTCCTCCTCCTTCAATGTGGGATTTCCATAACCCCTTTGTAACGACCCGAATCTGGAGCCACTCAACTGGTGCTCGTACCCATTTCACCACATGACCTCAAACGCATTCCCCCGAATGCCAGAGGTTTCTGACTAGCAGTGAGGGCCTTGGGTAAGGTATTTGGGGGAACTATGCCATCATAGGTAATGTAAATAAAAGGAAGGAAACAATATATAATAGCAGAAGCAGTAAGAAACATTCTCATCAGAATTTAACGGCGGAAGACTTCATAAAATAATAAATAACTGGAACTGAAGATATGATGTATGGCATGTTATAAGTCTAATAAAATAGCCAAACCAAACAACAGGCTGGAAGCAATACTGTAACAATGAAAAGTAAAAAAAGAATCCAAAAGCCTCCTCAGCATCGCAAGACATAGCTTGGTCCCATGCTCTCCAGATCCATAGCAATCACGTGCCCGAAGTAGAAGGGCCACAATCCTTATACACACCTGCAACCATATAACTTGTTTGGGCTGAAAAACAGGACCCAAACAGGGTGTGATACTAATCCCAGTAGGCAACCACCACAAGATTTGCGCCCTACTGTCAGTGAGTGATATAGAAAAAGTATAGGTAAATAAATGAAGTAAAAAATTCTATCAATTACCATTCACATTAATTTCATTACACAACCAGGGAAAACCAACAATGTTTTCTATTCCAAGATAAGAAAGTAACACAACAGGTATCTAAAAAGACTACCTAACACAAGCAGTACAAAACCCAAGCTTGTTATTTGGCTTGGTGGACTTGTCACAGCCAACCATCAAAAATAACACTGACTCTCTGGGTGGCTTAAACTCGAATACCCCTATAGTCCAGTAATAAAACAAGGCACAAACACTCTGGGAAGCTCTTATGTCAATTCCCCTATGGTCTTGCAAAGATAACTACAGACTCTCTGAGGAAGCACTTATGTCTAATTCCTCCTGTGGCCTCGATGCGTGAGTAAACTAAGAACACTCTTGGGAAGCAAAAAGTCATATTCCCGTAGGTCCTGCGTACGAAACTAAAGCCAACAGACCCTCTAGGGAAGCACTTAATCATCTATTCCCTCTTTCATCTCCCGCACCAGGTTCTCACAGCCCTGAGCAGTCCAATCGTGCATAATCGACTGTTAGCAGCCCTAAGGAAGTTAAACAACTACTTGGATAATAGGTACAAATGCATCCACAAACATATAAAAAACATGAAATACATGCAATCAATTCAATAGAGATACTAGTAATGTGAAAAAAGGATTGCCTCGTAGGAAAACCGTGCCAAATGACAATCAACATCCAAAACAAGGGAAACACCCATGTGGTGATCCTCAAACATTCTAAAAACAATTATTAATCATCTAATAACCTCAAGCATACAAGCAATCTGAGGCAGATAAATAAACAGGGTCAAAACCCTAACCCGAGACACTCAATACATGGGTATCTGACACTTCTATACCAAAAACTCAAGGACATTCAATGTAGGGCAACAAAACACCTTCCTTGAGGTGAGAAGGATGATATACTCAGATGTTGGCTTTCAGTTTTCCCTCGGAGTGGACCCAGGTTAACACACTATGCTTTATTGGTCACGCAGTCGCACGTGCGTGACTTTATGTGCGTATATATATATCTCTATATACATACATACATATATATATATATATATATATTCCAGTATATATATATATATATATATATCAGTATACATATATATATTTGTATATATATTTATAAATATTTCTATACACATAAAAGCGATGCGCATATATAAACTGCAACATAAACAACAATATATTGCTAAAATTAAAAACTTAGGTAAACTGGCTTTGGACTAGATTAAGGCCGCAAGGGTTCACAGACTCAAATTCACAAAAAGGGGTAAAATATACAATAATTATGTATATGAATTTTCTTACCCAACATCGGTGATAAAACGTGAGCGCACCCAACTGCGATTGTTGGAGCATGATCCAACAATCCCGACAAATCTCCCGCATAACCCTTGAATAGATAAACACAATTATTAACCAAACCCTTATTGTGGGTTTCGAGCAATTCCAAACTGAACACCGGAATTGCATCAACACATCAAAGCGACGAAGAATGATGTTACAAAAAGCCTTACCTCTGCTAATCGAACCAAACCAAGGAGGAATTGGAGAAAAACCATGTGCATAGGAGGAACTTGCAACAAGGGTTGTGCTACACGGGCTGTCTGACCAAGGTCACGCTGCAAAAATTCAGTAGGGCGCGCAAAGGAAGAGGAGGATCATGCCATTGGTCCGTGCGCCAAAGGGAGAGTTGGCTGCCGGTCAGATCTGCTAGGTCATGTAGAGGATGAGGGAGGAGACACAGCTGATCTGTGTGCTGCGGAGGAAGAGAAGCCGAGAGGGGTCTGGTCGCAGGGTTAGTCGCGCAGCAGGGAGTCGCGCCGTGCGGAGAGGGAGGTCGTGCGCCATGAGAGGAGAAGATAGAAATAAGAGGGATGAAATAGAAATAAAAAATGGGAGAGAGAACACTAATCATGTGGGGCCCTACGTGATTGGATAAGAGGAGGAAAAAAAACAATGCAGGGGGAAATCACGCCCCCCTGCCCATCGCCTAAATATATATATATATATATATATATTATTATTTTTTCTTAATCACACAAACATATATTTATATATATATATATCACAATATATATATATAGTCAAGTATATTATGTGGATCATTCACTGTATTAAGTAAAATATTTAACCATATTAATTACCACCATTATTATGATTTATAATAATAATAACTCTAAATAATGGTAATTATTTTACTTATTTACCCATAATAATAATTTCATTATTATTATTCAACTATATTTAAAATCCAAGACCATCAATTAAACAAGGCGTCATCAAAATAACGCGTCATTAATAAATTGAAATTCTTCATTTAAAGCTAACCCAATAAGTTATAATTATAGAGTAATTAACTATAGTAATAATAATAAGAGTCAAATGCCTATTATTATTATTACCACTAGAGTTTTATTAATTCAAAGCTCCACATTTAATTACCCTTTATTATTATTATCTATGATAATAATGTCGATTATAATAATTATAACTTCCCATTTTAATTAAACACTCTTAATTTAATTAAACGCTCCATTGCAAAGTCGCCAAAATTAATATTACGTGTTTAAAAAAATAAAGCTCCCTTTAATTAAAGAAATCAACTTTAATTAAAATCCACTATGCCCCTATTTTTATTTAATGTTCTTGGGCAAACTGAAACTTCACATTTAATTGTGTTTGACCTCCATTTAAATAAATGCCATTGTGTAACAATTAATAATAATAATCTCCCAACATTGTTATTATTAAAATCACCCATTTATTTAGAATAATTTAATAATATGTCTACATTTCATTTAATAATAATAATATTCTAACATTATTATTATTATTAAAACTTCCCATCAAAATAAAACATCTTCGACCCAAGTAATTAATGAATTTATTTCACGCAATTAATTAAATTAACCTTTCCATAATATAAATAATAATATCCTTATATAATTATTAAACATCCATTTAATCTCATTGAGTGACTTAATAAAATAGAAAGTCTTTTATTAAACCACAATGTCAATTAAAATCTGTTAATCATGATTTTAATTTGACACTCTTTGGTCAAACTATAATGTTACATTTAATGGAATTTGACCACCACTTAAATAAACACATCTGCGTATAATAATAATCTTCCAAAATTATTATTATTAAAACATCCACATTTAATCTCGTTTGACCATCACTTTATTAAAAGAATTTTCACAACATTTAATAATAATAATATCTCAATATTATTATTATTATTATTAAAACATCCATTAATTCAAATTAATTAGATAACATGTTTTGACATTCGGTTAACTGCTTGAATTGACCCGCATGGTCTAACTGCCCATGCACCACCCGATGTCACCGCTTGAACTGGTTCGCGCACTCGGAACCTTGTTTCCGACGCGCGGTTTTAAAACTAACCCACTGATAAACAATAATTTTAAAAAAAAATCTCATATTTTATACGGTCTAAGAACGCGGGTTCTTATAAACTACCCACCTTAAAAACTTCTCTTCCCCGAGAAGCCTTCAAGAACCAATGAAAACATCACCCGAACTACAAGTGTTTTGAAGTTCCATTCAACAAGATTACATTGCGTTCCCAACGCCCAATGCATCTTTAAGCGTTTCCTAAGAAAACCACACTTGAGCCTTTAAAACCCGAGCCAACACTCACTTTAAAACTCAACTCAAAACAAAGATTTGCATTCGAGGCCATTACAGGGACCTTATCAATGAAAATTGTAAAAATAAATTAACCAACAAAAAGAGGTTACACATGCTTTATCGGAAGACATTGCTGACCCAAAACCCGTAGTCGTCCTTTAAATGACCATGTGTCTTTAAACCCATTAAATTACCAGCTGTGCGTACACCGAAGTCCTGACCTGATCATCGTTTACGTTTCCGAAATCTAACCTTCACAAGGTTATTGAAAAAAACCATTCCTTAGAATGAATAAGGTCAAGGTTTTCAGAAAACACACATCCCGTGAACAACTAAGAAGGAGATCACATGACAATCCTGCATCTTTAAAACTTTATCGTGGCGCATAACCGACGCTATCCTAGTACCTCTAGAATGAGTTCAAGATGGGGGACATGATCGTTGCATTTGAGAGAGCGTACTAAGAGGAATCCAAGATCATCAAGAAGATCAGTCATGCTACCAAGTAAGCATCGACACGTTTATGGAATCAAAAGCGACACTAACCACCTTAAGATTTTCCATGTCGTCGAAAAAAGAGGTCAACTGCTAACCAGCGTGCTATATAAGAATATCTTAACCCATGTGTGATGTTCCAAGAACCTCTATAACCATGTGAACATCTTACACGGAAGATGATAATTAAACCTGTTGGCATTTCAAAACACTCGAGTCAAAAGTTCTCCCGAGCAGTGGGATGCAACTTATTCACTAACGCATAGGTCACTCTACCACGGAGAAAACCAGAAAATCGTACTAAATAGTATAAGAAGGTTTACATAATTGTCATGTCATGTCACATGAAGATTGTCCCAGATGACGTCATAATAATTCATCCCTTTAATAAGAAGCAAAGGGGTCATCGACCACCCATCCGAACGAGGATATATTTCTAAACTGAAAAAGTCCTACTAGGAACAACGTCACGAAAGGCACCAACCTTAAAAGTTAACAACCGACACATGGCATATCCGGCTCTAAGGGTGCTATCTACCATGGGCTGGCCCCTTATGAAGCTGATGCGTTGACTCTATCTCTTGGTCACGCAAATAAATTTAAATACTAGGCTCAAGAGCCAATATCATTTTAACCACTTATATTTAATTTATTTCAACCCTTAAACATTTGAAATAATTCTTAAAACACACAAGTATTGTTCACAACAAGTTCACTTGGTTTTTAATCAACACCCATGGAAAAACAGGAAGATAGAACAAACTTCCTCTTAACATTTAATCATTCAATGTTATTCAAACATTAGCAGGAAATTTATCATCTAAATTCATTTTTACTGAAAAAGGCGGCCCCCAAGGGTCCCATTCAAGATCAATTCACTTTTTGATTTACTTTAGAAACCTTTTTCATAAGTTCGAATACACGGGTTACCCTTTTTCCCATTTAGAAGGCGCCCATACACCTTACAACAAAAAAAACTTTTTCTGTCATATTCACACCTAATAACATTTATCCATTACAACCTATCATTTATCAGCAAGCTACAATGTCACTACAAATAACTATCACAACACAAAATGTTTAAATCACCAAAAATGTTATAACATAAAAGATTGGGATATAACAAGATAGGAAGCATGACATTTTATCACACAAGCATGTTAATTGTATCAATGAAACATGCTATCTAATCAAGACATTGTAAAGAAATGCAAGACATGTCACATATTCAAGCCACATAATCAATATTAGTAGGCAATTTACTAATGTAACTACATGGAATGGCACATATGCATGAATTTGAATCTCTAAGTGACTAATATGATGCATGTACTGCAATTTTTATTTCCATAACAGGCCACTTCAACTTATCTTAAAACTTTTCATAATCAATAAGTAGTGGAAAGTACAAAATTCACCCAAGGTGATATCATATGTACTATAACAGCAACCCGTATAAATATCAATCCCAACCCTAGTCACTTGGGCATTTCCCGTACATAGGGTGATCAGTCCCAAGCACGATTATTAACCCAAGCGCTGACACATTCCTACTATCCTGTCTACCAATCCCTGAAACAGTAAGACAAAAGGAAAAGAAAGAACAACCACCTCTAATACCACTTTGTAACAACCCGAATCCTGAGCCACACAACTGGTGACCATACCCAGTTCACAACAGGACCTCAAGATCATTCCCTCGAATGCCAGAGGCTTCCAACTAGCAGCGAGGTCCTTGAGTAAGGTAGTTGGTGGAACTATGCCCTCAAAGGTAATGGAAATAAAATGAAGGAAACAATATATAACAGTAAAAGCAGTAAGAAACATTCTAATCAGAATTTAACAGCAGAAGACTTTATAAAATAATAAATAACTGGAACTGATGATATGATGCATGGCATGTTATAAGTCTAATAAAATAGCCAAACCAAACAACAGGCTGGAAGCAATACAGTAACAATGAAAAGGAAAAACGAAGCAGCCAGAAGCCTCCTCAGCATCGCAAGCCATAGCTTGGTCACATGCTATCCAGATCCACAACAATCACGTGTCCGAAGTAGAAGGGACAGAATCCCTATCCACACCTGCAACCATATAACCTGTTTGGGCTGAAAAACAGGACCCAAACAGTGTGTGAGACTAATTCCAGTAGGCAACCACCACAAGATTTGTGCCCCACTGTCAGTGAGTGATATAGAAAATGTAAACATAAATAAATTCAGTAAACAATTCTACCAATTACCATTCACATTTATTTAATTACACAACCATGGAAAACCAAAAAAGTTTTCTATTCCTAAATAAGAATATAACAAAACAGGTATCTAAAAAGACTACCTAACACAAGCTGTACAAAACCCAAGCTTGTTCTTTGGCTTGGTGGACTCGTCACAACCAACCATCAAAAATTACACTGACTCTCTGGGTGTCTTAAACTAGAATACCCCTATAGTCCAGTAATCAAACAAGGCATAGACACTCTGGGAAGCTCTTACGTCAATTCCCCTGTGGTCTTGCAACAATAGCTATAGACTCTCCGAGGAAGCACTTATGTCTAATTCCTCATATGGTCTCGATGCATGGATAAAATAATAACACTCTTGGGAAGCACAAAGTCCTATTCTCGTAGGTCCTGCGTATGAAACTAAAACCAACAGACCCTTTAGGGAAGCAGTTAATCATTTATTCCCTCTTTGATCTCCCGCACCAGGTTCTCACATCCCTAAGCAGTCCAGTCATGCATAATCGACTGTTAGCATCCCTAAGGAAGTCAAACAACTACTTGGATAATAGCTACAAATGCATCCACAGGCATATAAACAATAGGAAATACATGCAATCAATTCAACAGACATACTAGCAATGTGCAAAAAGGATTGCCTCATAGGCAAACCATGCCAAACGACAATCAACAACCAAAACAAGGGAAACACCCGTGGGGTGATCCTCAAACATGATAACAAAAATTATTAATCATCTAATAACCTCATGAATACAAGAAATCTAAAGAAGATAAATAAATAGGGTCAAAACCCTAACCCGAGACACCCGATACCTGGGTATCCGGCACTTTTGTACCAAAAACTCAAGGACATTCAATGTAGGGCAACAAAACACCTACCTCGAGGTAAGAAGGACAATATACTCGGATGTTGGCTTTTAGTTTTCCCTCAAAGTGGACCCAGGTTAACACGCCTTGCTTTATTGGTCACGTAGTCGCACGTGCGTGACTTTTATGTGCGTATATATATATATATGTATATATATATGTATATATATATATGTATATATATATACCTATACACATAAAAGTGATGCCCACATATAACCTGCAACGTAAACAGCAATATATTGCTAAAATTAACAACTTAGGTAAACTGAATCTGCATCAGATAAAAGCCGCAAGGGTTTGGAGACTCAAAATCATAAAAAGGGGTAAAATATAAAATAATTATGTATATGCATTTTCATACACAACATCGGCGATAAAACATAATCGTACCCAACTGCGGTTGTTGGTGCATGATCCAATGATCCGGACACATCTCCCGCATAACCCTTGAATAGATAGACACAATTATTAACCAAACCCTAATTGTGGGTTTCAGACAATTCCAAACCGAACACCAGAATTGCATAAACACATAAAAGTGATGAAGAACGACGTTACGAAAAACCTTACCTCAGCTAATTGAACCAAACCAAGGAGAAATTGAGAAAAACCGTGCGCAAAGGAGGAACACGCAAAAAGGGTTGCGCTACACGGGTTGTCCGACCAAGGTCACGGTGCACAACTTCGGTAGGGCGCACAAAGGAAGAGGAGGAGAAGGCCGCTGGTCCGTGCCCCAAAGGGAGAGACGACCGCTTGTCGGACCTGCTACGTCATGCAGAGGATGAGGGAGGAGACCCGGCTGATCTGTACGCTGCGGAGGAAGAGAAGCTGAGAGGGGTCTGGTCGCAGGACTGGTCGTGCAAAATGGAGTCACACTATGCAGAGAGGGAGGTTGTGCGCCATGGGAGGAGGAGATAGAAATAAGAGGGAAGAAATAGAAATAAAATAGAGAGAGAGAACACCAATCACGTGGGGCCCTGTGTGATTGGAGAAGAGGAGAAAAAAAACAATGCAGGGGGAAATCACGTCCCCTTGCCCAGCGCCTAAAAAATATATATTATTAATATTTATTTCTTACTCAGATATATATATCACAATATATATATATAGTCATGTATATTATGTGGATCATTCATTGTATTATGTAAAATATTTAAACATATTAATTACCACCATTATTATTCTTTTTAACAATAATAAATCTAAATAATGGTAATTATTTTACTTATGAACCCATAAATCAAATTTCATTATTATTATTCAACTATAATTAAAATCCAAGACCATAAATTAAACAAGGCGTCATCAAAATAACACGTCATTAATAAATTGAAATTCTTCATTTAAAGCTAACCCAATAAGTGGTAATAATAGAGTAATTAACTACAGTAATAATAATAAGAGTCAAATTCCTATTGTTATTATTACCACTAGAGTTTTATTAATTCAAAGCTCCACATTTAATTACCCTTTATTATTATTATCTATAATAATAATATCGATTATAATAATTATAACTTACCATTTTAATTAAATGATCTTCATTTAATTAAACTCTTCATTGAGAAGTCACCATAATTAATATAACACGTTTCAATAATAATGCTCCCTTTAATTAAAGAAATCAATGTTAATTAAAATCAACTAAACCGCGATTTTTATTTAACATTATTGGTCAAACTGCAACTTCACATTTAATTGCGTTTGACCTCCATTTAAATAAACGCCTTTGTGCAAAAATTAATAATAATAATCTCCCAACATTGTTTTTATTAAAATCATCCATTTATTTAGAATAATTTAATAATGTGTCTGCATTTCATTTAATAATAATAATATTCTTACATTATTATTATTAAAAATTCCCATCAAAATAAAATATATTTCACCCAAGTAATCAATGAATTTATTTCACGCAATTAATTAAATTCACCTTTCCATAATATCAATAATAATATTCTTATATTATCATTAAACATCCATTTAATATCATTGAGTGACTTAATTAAATAGAACGTCTTTTATTAAACCACAACATCAATTAAAATCTGTTAATCATGATTTTAATTTGACACTCTTTGGTCAAACTGTAACGTTACATTTAATGGAATTTTACCACCACAATAATAAACACGTCTACGTATAATAATAATCTTCCAAAATAATTATCATTAAAACATCCACATTTAATCTCGTTTGACTATAATTTTATTAAATGCATTTTCACAACATTTAATAATAATAAACTCTCAATATTATTATTATTAAAACATCCATTAATTCAAATTAATTAGATAACACATTTTGACAATCGGTCAACTACGCGAATTGACCCGCATGGTCTAACCGCCCATGCGCCTCCCGATGTCACCGCTTGAACCGCTTCGCACACTCGGAACCTCGTTTCCGACGTGCGGTTTTCAAACTAACCCACTAATAAAAAAAAATTTAAAAAAAAAATCTCGTATTTTATACGGTGTAAGAACGCGGTTTCTTACAAACTACCCACCTTAAAAACTTCTCTTCCCTGAGAAGCTTTCGGGAACCAACGAAAACATCACCTGACCTAAAAGGGTTGTGAAGTTCCATTCAACAAGATTACATTGCGTTCCCAACGCCCAATGCATCTTTAAGCGTTTCCTAAGAAAACTACACTTGAGCCTTTAAAACCCGAGCCAACACTCACTTTAAAACTCAACTCAAAACAAAGCTTTACATATGAGGCCATTACATGGACCTTATCAACGAAAATTTTCAAACTAAATCAACCAACATAAAGAGGATACACATGCTTCCTCAGAAGACATCACTGACCCAAAACCCACACTCGTCCTTTAAATGACCACGTGTCTTTAAACCCATTAGATTACTAGCTGTGCGTACAGCGAAGTCCTGAACTGATCTTTGTTGATGTTTCCGAAATCTAACCTTCACAAGGATATTGAAAACAACCATTCCTTAGCATGAATAAGGTCAAGGTTTTAAGAAAACACACCTCCCGTGAACAACTACGAAAGAGATCGCAAGACATGCCTACATCTTTAAAACTTTAACGTGGCGCATAACCGACGCTATCCTAGTGCCTATAGCATGAGTTCAAGATAGGGGACATGCTCGTTGCATTCGAGAGAGCTCACTAAGAGGAATCCAAGATCATCAAGAAGATCAGTCTTGCTACCAAGTAAGCATCGACACGTTTATGGAAACAAAAGTGACACTAACCACCTTATGATTTTCCATGTCGTCGCAAATAGAGGTCAACTCCTAACCAGCGTGCTATATGAGAATATCTTAACCCATGCGTGATGTTCCAAGAACCTTGATCACCTCATGAACTTCTTACACAGAAGATGATAATTAAACCGGTCGGCGTGTCAAAACACCCGAGTGAAAAGTTTTCCCGAGCAGTGGGATGAAACCTATTCCCTAATGCATAGGTCACTCTACCACGGAAGAAACCCGAAAATCATACTAAAAAGCATAAGAAGGTTTACATCATTGTCGTGTCACGTCACATGATGATTGTCCCGGATGACGTCATAAAAACTCATCCATTTAATAAGAAGCAATGGGGTCATCCACCACCCATCTGAATGAGGATATATTTCTATGCTGAAAAATTCCTACAAGGAACAACGTCATGAAAAGCACCAACCTTAAAAGTTCACAACTAAAACATGGCATATCAGGCTCTAATGGTGCTATCTACCATGGGATGTCCTCTTGTGAAGCTCACACATTGACTCTATCTCTTGGTCACGCAAAGAAATTTAAATACTTGGCTCAAGAGGCATTTTCATTTTAACCACTTATATTTAATTCATTTCAACCCTTAAACATTTTAAATAATACTAAAAACATGAAAGTATTGTTCACAACAAGTTCAATTGGTTTTTAATCAACACCCATGGAAAAATAGAAAGATAGAACAAACTTCCTCTTAACATTTAATCATTCAATGTTATTCAAACATTAGCATGAAAATTTAGCATCTAAATTCATTTTTACAGAAAAAGGAGGCCTCAAGGGTCCCATTCAATATCAATTCACTTTATGATTTACTTTAGAAATCTTTTTCATATGTTTGAATTCACAGGTTACCCTTTTTCACATTTATAAGGCGCCCATACACCTTACAACTAAAAAAACTAGTTCCGTCATATTCGCAACTAATAAAATTTATCCATTACAACCTATCATTTATCAGCAAGCGATAATGTCACTAAAAATAACTATCACAACACAACATATTTAAATCACCAAACATGTTATAACATAAAATCATGGGATATAAAAAGATAGGTAGCATGGCATTTTATCACACAAGCATGTCAATTGAATCACCAAAACATGCTATCTAATCAATACATACTAAATAAATGAAAGACATGTCACATATTCAAGGCACACAACCAATATTAACAGGAAATTTACTAATGCAACTACAAGGCATGGCACATATGAATGAATATGAATCTCCAAGTGACTAATATGATGCATGTAATGAAATTTTTCTTACCATAACAGCCCACATCAACTTTTCTTAAAAAATTTCATAATCAATAAGTAGCGGAAAGTACAACATTCACCCAAGGTGATATCATATCTAATGTCACAACAAACAGTATAAATATCAATCCTAACCCTAGTCACTTGGTCATTTCCTGTACATGAGGTGATCTGTCCCATGCACGGATATTAACCCAAGCACCGACACATTCCTGTTCTCCTGTCTACCAATCCTCGAAACAGTAAGACAAAAGGAAAAGAAAGAACAGCCTCCCCTAATACCACATTGTTACAAACTGAATCCGGAGCCACTCAACTGGTGCCCATACCCAGTTCACCACATGACCTCAAGATCATTCCCTCGAATGAAAGAGGCTATCGACTAGAAGTGAGGTCCTTGGGTATGGTAGTTGGTGGAACTATGCCCTCATAGGTAATGAAAATAAAATGAAGGAAACAATATATAACAGTATAAGCAGTAAGAAACATTCTAATCAGAATTTAACAGCAGGAGAATTTATAAAATAATAAATAACTGGAATTGAAGATATGATGTATGGCATGTTATAAGTCTAATAAAACAGCCAAACCAAACAACATGCTAGAAGCAATACAGTAACAATGAAAAGGAAAAACAAAGAATCCAAAAGCCTCCTCAGCATCAGAAGCCATAGCTTGGTCCCATGCTCTCCAGATCCACAACAATCACATGCCTGAAGTAGAAGGGCCAGAATCCCTATCCACACCTTCAATCATATAACCTGTTTGGGACAAAAAACCGGAACCAAACAGGGTGTGAGACTAATCCCAGTAGGCAACCACCACTAGATTTGTTCCCTACTATCAGTGAGTGATATAGAAAAAGTAAAGTTAAATAAATGCAGTAAACAATTCTACCAATTACCATTCACATTAATTTAATTACACAACCTGGGAAAACCAGCAATGTTTTCTATTCCAAGATAAGAAAGTAACAAATCATGTATCTCAAAAGACTACCTAACACAAGTAGTACAAAACCCAAGCTTGTTCTTTGGCTTGGTGGACTCATCACAACCAACCATCAAAAATCACAGTGACTCTCTGGGTGGCTTAAACTAGAAAACCCCTATAGTCCAGTAATCAAACAAGACACAAACACTCTGGGAAGCTCTTACGTCAATTCTCTTATGGTCTTGCAACGATAGCTATAGACTCTATTAGGAATCACTTATGTCTAATTCCTCATATGGTATCGATGCATGGATAAAATAAGAACACTCTTGGGAAGCACAAAGTCCTATTCTAATAGGTCATGCGTACGAAACTAAAACCAACAGAACCTCTAGGGAAGCACTTAATCGTTTATTCCCTCTTTGATCTCCCGCACCAGGTTCTCACAGCCCTGAGCAGTCCAGTAGTGCGTAATCGACTATTAGAAACCCTAAGGAAGTTAAAAACTACTTGGATAATAGCTACAAATGCATCCACAAGCATATAAACAACAGGCAATACATGCAATCGATTAAACAGACATACTTGCAATGTGCAAAAAGGATTGCCTCATAGGCAAACCGTGCCAAACGACAATCAACAGCCAAAACAAGGGAAACACCGGTGGGGTGATCCTAAAACATGATAACAACAATTATTAATCATCTAATAACCTCAAGCATACAATCACTCTAAGGCAGATAAATAAACAGGATCAAAACCCTTACCCGAGACACCCGATACATGGGTATCCGACACTTTTGTAGCAAAAACTCAAGGACATTCAACGTAGGAAAAAAAAACACCTACCTCGAGGTAAGAAGGACAATATACTCGGATGTTGGATTTTAGTTTTCCCTCGGAGTGGACCCAGGTTAACACGCCTTGCTTTATTGGTCACGTAGTCGCACGTAGGTGACTTTTATGTGCGTATATATATATATATATGTGTGTGTGTGTGTGTGTATACAGATATATATATCTTTATATATATATATATATCTGTATATATATATATATACCTATACACATAAAAGCGATCCCCACATATAACCTACAACGTAAACAACAATATATTGCTAAAATTAACAACTTAGGTAAACTGAATCTGGACAAGATAAAAGCCGCAGGGGTTCGCAAACTCAAATTCACAAAAAAGGGGTAAAATATACAATAATTATGTATATGCATTTTCTTACCCAAAATCGGTGATAAAACATAATCCCACCCAACTACGGTTGTTGGTGCATGATCAAATGATCCCAACATTTCTCCTGTATAACCCTTGAATAGATAAACACAATTATTAACCAAGCCCTAATTGTGGGTTTCAGACAATTCCAAACCGAACACCGGAATTGAATCAACACATAAAAGCAACGAAGAACAACGTTACGAAAAAACATACCTCGGATAATCGAACCAAACCAAGGAGGAATTGAGAAAAACCATGCCCAAAGGAGGAACCCGCAATAAGGGTTGCACTGCACGGGTTGTCCGACCAAGGTCACGCTGCACAACTTCAGTAGGGTGCACAAAGGAAGAGGAGGAACAGGCCACTGGTCTGTGCGCCAAAGGGAGAGCTGGTCACCGGTCGGATCTTCTACGTCATGCAGAGGATGAGGGAGGAGACCCGGCTGATCTGTATGCTGTGGAGGAAGAGAAGCCGAGAGGGGTCCGGTCGTGGGGCCGGTCGGGTAGCAGGGAGTCGCACCGTGCGGAGAGGGAGGTTGTGAGCCATGGGATGAGGAGATAGAAATAAGAGGGAAGACATAGAAATAAAAGGGAGAGAGAGAGAGAACACCAATCACGTGGGGCCCTGCATGATTGGAGAATAGGAGAAAAAAACAAGCCAGGGGGAAATCACGCCCCCTTGCCCAGCACCTAAAAAAAATATTATTATTATGTATTTCTTACTCACACACACACACATATATATATATATCACAACATATATATATATAGTCAAGTATATTATGTGGATGATTAATTGTATTATGTAAAATATTTAAACATATTAATTACCACCATTATTATTCTTTATAACAATAATAACTCTAAATAATTGTAATTATTTTACTTATGAACCCATAATAAGAATTTCATTATTATTATTCAACTATAATTAAAATCCAAGACCATCAATTAAACATGGCTTCATCAAAATAATGCGTCATTAATAAATTGCAATTCGTCATTTAAAGATATCCCAATAAGTGGTAATAATAGAGTAATTAAATATAGTAATAAAAATAAGAGTCAAATGCCTATTGTTGTTATTACCACTAGTGTTTTATTAATTCAAAGCTCCACATTTAATTACCCTTTATTATTATTATCTATAATAATAATATTGATTATAATAATTATAACTTCCCATTTTAATTAAACGCTCTTAATTTAATTAAACACTTCATTGCAAAGTCTCCACAATTAATATAACACATTTAAAAAAATAACGCTCCCTTTAATTAAATAAATCAACGTTAATTAAAATACACTAAACCGTGATTTTTATTTAACGTTCTTGGTCAAACTGCAACTTCACATTTAATTGCGTTTGACCGCCATTTAAATAAATGCTTTTGTGCAATAATTAATAATAATAATATCCTAGCATTGTTATTATTAAAATCACCAATTTATTTAGAATAATTTAATAATGTGTCTGCATTTCATTTAATAATAATAATATTCTAACATTATTATTATTAAACCTTCCCATAAGAATAAAATATATTTGACTCAAGTAATCAATGAATTTATTTCAGGAAATTAATTAAATTCACCTTTCCATAATATAAATAATAATATCCTTATATTATTATTAAACAACCATTTAATCTCATTGAGTGACTTAATTAAATAGAACATATTTTATTAAACCACAACTTCAATTAAAATTTGTTAATCATGATTTTAATTTGACACTCTTTGGTCAAACTATAACGTTGCATTTAATGGCATTTTACCACCACTTAAATAAACACGTCTGCATATAATACCGATCTTCCAAAATTATTATTATTAAAACATCCACATTTAATCTCAATTGACCATAATTTTATTAAATGCATTTTCACAACATTTAATAATAATAATCTCTCAATATTATTATTATTAATACATCCATTAACTAAAATTAATTAGATAACACGTTTTGACAATCGGTGAACTGCGCTAATTGACCCGTATGGTCTAACTGCCCATGTGCCTCTCGATGTCACCGCTTAAACCGGTTCGCACACTCGGAACCTCGTTTTTGACGCACAGGTTTAAAACTAACCCACTGATAAACAAAACTTTTTTTAAAAAAAATAACGTATTTTATACGGTCTAAGAATGCGGGTTTTTAAAAACTACCCACCTTAAAAACTTCTCTTCCCCAAGAAGCCTTCGGGAACCAAAGAAAAAATCACCTGACCTACAAGGGTTGTGAAGTTCCATTCAACAAGATTACATTGTGTTCCCAACGCCCAATGAATCTTTAAGCGTTTCCTAAGAAAACCACACTTGAGCCTTTAAAACCCGAGCCAACACTCACTTTGAAACTCAACTCAAAACAAAGCTTTACATCCGAGGCCATTACAAGGACCTTATCAATGAAAATTGTCAAACTAAATCAACCAACATAAGGAGGTTACACATGCTTCCTTGGAAGACATCGCTGACCTGAAACCCGCACTCGTCCTTTAAATGACCACGTGTCTTTAAACCCATTAGATTACCAGTTGTGCGTACACCGATGTCCTGACCTGATCTTCGTTGACGTTTCCCAAATCTAACCATCACATGTTTATTGAAAAAAACTATTCCTTAGCATGAATAAGGTTGAGGTTTTAAGAAAACACACATCCCGTGAACAACTATGAAGGAGATCGCAAGACAAGTCTACATCTTTAAAACTTTATCGTGGCGCATAACCGACGCTATCCTAGTACCTCTAGCATGAGTTCAAGATGGGGGACATGCTCATTGCATTCGAGAGAGTGCACTAAGAGGAATCCAAGATCATCAAGAAGATCAGTCATGCTACCAAGTAAGCATCGACACGTTTATAGAAACAAAAGAGACACTACCCACCTTAAGATTTTCCATGTTGTCGCAAAAAGAGGTCAACTACTAACCAGCAAGCTATATGAGAATATCTTAAACCATGTGTGATGTTCCCTGAACCTCGATCAACATGTGAACATCTTACACAGAAGATGATAATTAAACCGGTCGGCATGTCAAAACACCCGAGTCAAAAGTTCTCCTGAGTAGTGGGATGCAACTTATTCCCTAACGCATACGTCACTCTACCACGGAGGAAACCCGAAAATCGTACTAAACAGCATAAGAAGGTTTACATCATTGTCGTGTCACGTCACATGACGATTGTCCTAGATGATGTCATAACAAGTCATCCCTTTAATAAGAAGCAAAGGGGTCATCGACCACCCATCCGAACGAGGATATATTTCTAAATTGAAAAAGTCCTACTAGGAACAACCTCACGAAAGGCACTAACCATAAATGTTCACAACTGAAACATGGAATATCAGGCTCTAAGGGTGCTATCTACTATGGGATGGCCCCTTATGAAGCTCACAAATTGACTCTATCTCTTGGTCATGAAAATAAATTTAAATACTAAGCTCAAGAGCCATTTTCATTTTAACCACTTATATTTAATTCATTTCAACCCTTAAACATTAGAAATAATTCTAAAAACACACAAGTATTGTTCACAACAAGTTCACTTGGTTTTTAATCAACACCCATGGAAAAACAGGAAGATAGAACAAACTTCCTCTTAACACTTAATCATTCAATGCTTTTCAAACATTAGCAGGAAATTTAGCATCTAAATTCATTTTTACTAAAAAAGGAGGCCCCTGAGGGGCCCATTCAAGATCAATTCACTTTATGATTTACTTTAGCAACCTTTTTCATATGTTCGAATACATGGGTTACCCTTTTTCCCATTTATAAGGTGCCCATACACCTTACAACTAAAAAAACTGTTTCCATCAGATTCACAACTAATAACATTTATCCATAACAACCTATCATTTACCAGCAAGCTACAATGTCACTACAAATAACTATCACAACACAACATGTTTAAATCACCAAACGTGTTATAACATAAAAGAATGGGATATAACAAGATAGGTATCATGGAATTTTATCACACAAGCATGTTAATTGAATCACTGAAACATGCTATCTAATCAAGACATATTAAATAAATGCAAGACATGTCACACATTCAAGGCACACAATCAATATTAGCAGGAAATTTCCTAATGCAACTACATGGAAGGGAACATATGCATGAATATGAATCTCTAAGTGACTAATATGATGCATGTAATTCAATTTTTCTTGCCATAACAGGCCACATCAACTTTTCTTAAAACTTTTCATAATCAATAAGTAGCCTAATGTACAACATTCACCCAAGGTGATATCATATCTACTGTAACAGAAACTAGTATAAATATCAATCCCAACCCTAGTCACTTGGTCATTTCCCGTACATGGGGAGATCAGTCCCAAGAACGAATATTAACCCAAGCACCGACACATTCCTAGTCTCCTGTCTACCAATCCCCGAAACAGTAAGACAAAAGGAAAAGAAAGAACAACCTCCTCTGATACCACTTTGTAACGACCCAAATCCGGAGCCACTCAACTGGTTCCCATACCCGGTCACCCACATGACCTCAAGATCATTCCCTCGAATGCTAGAGGCTGCCAACTAGCGGTGAGGTCCTTGGGTAAGGTAGTTGGTGGAACTATGCCCTCATAGGTAATGGAAATAAAGCGAAGGAAACAATATATAACAGTAGAAGCAGTAAGCAACATTCTAATCAGAATTTAACAGCGGAAGACTTTATAAAAAATAAATAATAGGAACTGAAGATATGATGCATGGCATGTTATAAGTATAATAAAATAGCCAAACCAAACAACAGGCTGGAAGCAATACAGTAACAATGAGAAGGAAAAACAAAGAAGCCAAAAGCCTCCTCAGCATCGCAAGGCATAGCTTGGTCCCATGCTCTCCACATCCACAAAAATCACATGCCCAAAATAGATGGGCCAGAATCCCTATCCACACCTGCAACCATATAACCTGTTTGGGCCGAAAAACAGGACCCAAACAGGGTGTGAGACTAATCCCAGTAGGCAACCACCACAAGATTTGTGCCATACTATCAGTGAGTGATATAGAAAATGTAAAGTTAAATAAATGCAGTAAACAATTCAACCAATTACCAATCACATTCATTTAATTACACAACCAGGGAAAACCAGCAAAGTTTTCTATTCGAAGATAAGAAAGTAACAAAACATGTATCTAAAAAGACTACCTTACACAAGCAGTACAAAACCCAAGCTTGTTCTTTGTATTGGTGGACTCGTCACAACCAACCATCAAAAATCACACTGACTCTCTGGGTGGATTAAACAAGAAGACCCCTATAGTCCAGTAATCAAACAAGGCACATACACTCTGGGAAGGTCTTACGTCAATTCCCCTATGGTCTTGCAACGATAGCTATAGACCCTCTAAGGAAGCACTTATGTCTAATTCCTCATATGGTCTCGATGCATGGATAAAATAAGAACACTCTTGGGAAGCACAAAATCCTATTCTCGTAGGTCATGCGTACGAAACTAAAACCAACAGACCCTCTAGGGAAGTACTTAATCGTTTATTCCCTCTTTGATCTCCCGCACCAGGTTCTCACAGCCCTGAGCAGTCCAGTCGTGCATAAACGACTGTTATCATCCCTAAGGAAGTTAAAACACTACTTGGATAATAGCTAAAAATGCATCCAAAGCATATAAACAATAGGAAATTCATGCAATCAATTCAACAGACATACTAGCAATGTGCAAAAAGGATTGCCTCGTAGGCAAACCGTGGCAAACGACAATCAACAACCAAAACAAGGGAACACCCGTGGGGTGATCCTCAATCATGCTAACAAAAATTATTAATCATCTAATAACCTCAAGCATACAAGTAATCTATGGCAGATAAGTAAACAGGGTCAAAACCCTAACCTGAGACACCCGATACATGGGTATCCGACACTTTTGTAACAAAAACTCAAGGACATTCAATGTAGGGCAACAAACCACCTAACTCGAGGTAAGAAGGACAATATACTCAGATGTTGGATATTAGTTTTCCCTCGGAGTGGACCCAGGTTAACACACCTTTCTTTATTGGTCACGTAGTCGCACATGCGTGACTTTTATGTGCGTATATATATATATATATGTATAAAGATATATATATATCTTTATATATATATATACCTATACACATAAAAGCGATTCCCACATATTACTTGCAACGTAAACAGCAATATATTGCTAAAATTAACAACTTAGGGAAACTTACTCTAGACTAGATAAAAGCTGCAAGGGTTCGCAGACTCAAATTCATAAAAAGGGGTAAAATATACAATTATTATGTATATGCACATTCTTACCCAACATCGGCGATAAAACGTAATCGCACCCAACTGCGGTTGTTGGTCCATGATCTAATAATCCCAACAAAACTCCCGCATAACCCTTGAATAGATAAACACAATTATTAACCAAACCCTAATTGTGGGTTTCAGACAATTCCAAACTGAACACCAGAATTGCATCAACAAATAAAAGGGATGAAGAACGACATTATGAAAAACCATACCTCAGCTAATCAAACCAAACCAAGGAGGAATTGAGAAAAACCAAGCACAAAGGAGGAACCCGCAACAAGGGTTGCACTACACGGGTTCTCCGACCAAGGTCACGCTGCACAACTTCGGTAGGGTGCACAAAGGAAGTGGAGGAGCAGACCGCTCGTCCGTGCCCCAAAGGGAGAGCTGGCCGCCGGTCGGATCTTCTACGTCATGAAGAGGATGAGGTAGGAGACCCGGTTGATCTGTATGCTGTGGAGGAAGAGAAGCCGAGAGGGGTCCGGTCGCGGGGCTGGTCGCGCAGTAGGGAGTCGCGCCATGCGGAGAGGGTGGTTGTGCACCATGGTAGGAGGAAATAGAAATAAGAGGGAAGAAATAGAAATAAGAGATAGGGATAGAGAGAGAACACCAATCACATGGGGTCCTGTGTGATTGGAGAAGAGGAGAAAAAAACAAGGCAGGGGGAAATCATGCCCCCTTGCCCAGCGCCTAAAAGAATATTATTATTATTTATTTCTTACTCACTAATATATATATATATATATCACAATATATATATATATATAGTCAAGTATATTATGTGGATCATTCATTGTATTATGTAAAATATTTAAACATATTAATTACCACCATTATTATTCTTTATAACAATAATAACTCTAAATAATGGTAATTATTTTACTTATAAAGCCATAATAATAATTTCATTATTATTATTCAACTATAATTAAAATCCAAGACCATCAATTAAACAAGGTGTCATCAAATTAATACGTCATTAAAAAATTGAAAATCTTCATTTAAAGCTAACCCAATAAGTGGTAATAATAGCGTAATTAACTATAGTAATAATAATAAGAGTAGAATGCCTATTGTTATTATTACCACTAGAGTTTTATTAATTCAAAGCTCCACATTAAATTACCCTTAATTATTGTTATCTATAATAATAATATCGATTATAATAATTATAACTTTCCATTTTAATTAAATGTTCTTTATTTAATTAAACTCTTCATTGCGAAGTTTCCACAATTAATATAACACGTTTTAAAAAATAATGCTCCCTTTAATTAAAGAAATCAACCTTAATTAAAATCCACTAAACCACGATTTTTATTTAACTTTCTTGGTCAAACTACAACTTCACATTTAATTGCGTTTGACCACCATTTAAATAAACACCTTTGTGCAACAATTAATAATAATAATCTCCCATCATTGTTATTATTAAAATCATCCATTGATTTAGAATAATTTAATAATGTGTCTGCATTTCATTTAATAATAATAATATTCTAGCATTATTATTATTAAAACTTCCCATCAAAATAAAATATCTTTGACCCAAGTAATCAATGAATTTATTTCACGTAATTAATTAAATTCAACTTTCCATAATATAAATAATAATATCCTTATATTATTATTAAACATCCATTTAATATTTTTGAGTGACTTAATTAAATAGAACGTATTTTATTACACCACAACGTCAATTAAAATCTGTTAATCATGATTTTAATTTGACACTCTTTGGTCAAACTATAACGTTACATTTAATGGCATTTGACCACCACTTAAATAAACACGTCTGCGTATAATAATAATCTTCCAAAATTATTATTATTAAAACAACCACATTTAATCTCGTTTGAACATCATTTTATTAAACGCGTTTTCACATCATTTAATAATAATAATCTCTCAATATTATTAGTATTAAAACATCCATTAATTCAAATTAATTACATAACACGTTTTGACAATCGATCAACTGCGTGAATTGACCCGCGTGGTCTAACCGCCCATGCGCCTCCCGATGTCACCACTTGAACTGGTTCGCGCACTCGGAACCTCGTTTCCGATGCACGGTTTTAAAACTAACCAACTGATAAACAAAAATTTTAAAAAAAAAATCTCGTATTTTATACGGACTAAGAACGCGGGTTCTTACAAACTACCCACCTCAAAAACTTCTCTTCCCTGAGAAGCCTTCGGCAACCAACGAAAACATCACCCGACCTACAAGGGTTGTGAAGTTCCATTCAACAAGATTACATTGTGTTCCCAACACCGAATGCATCTTTAAGTGTTTCCTAAGAAAACCACACTTGAGCCTTTAAAAACTGAGCCAACACTCACTTTAAAACTCAACTCAAAACAAAGCTTTATATCCAAGTCCATTACAGGGACCTTATCAATGAAAATTGTCAAACTAAATCAACCAACATAAAGAGGTTACACATGATTCCTCGGAAGACAACCCTGGTCCAAAACCCGCACACGTCCTGTAAATGACCACGTGTCTTTAATCCCATTAGATTATAAGCTGTGCGTACACCGAAGTCCTGACCTGAACTTCGTTGACGTTTCCGAAATCTAACCATCACAATGTTATTGAAAACAACCGTTCCTTAGCATGAATAAGGTCAAGGTTTTAAGAAAACACACATCCAGTGAACAACTAAGAAGGAGACCGCAAGACAAGCCTACAACTTTAAAACTTTATCGTGGCGCATAACCGGCGCTATCCTAGTGCCTCTAGCATGAGTTCAAGATGGGGGACATGCTCGTTTCATTCGAGAGAGCGCACTAAGAGGAATCTAAGATCATCAAGAAGATCAGTCATGCTACCAGGTAAGCATCGACACGTTTATGGAAACAAAAGCGACACTAACCACCTTAAGATTTTTCATGTCGTCGCAAAAAGAGTTCAACTGCTAACCAGCGTGCTATATGAGAATATCTTAACCCACGTGTGATGTTCCAAGAAACTCAATCACCATGTGAACATCTTACACGAAAGATGATAATTAAACCGCTCAACGTGTCAAATGCATCTTATTCGTTTCCTAAGAAAACCACACTTGAGCCTTTAAAACCCGAGCCAACACTCACTTTAAAACTCAACTCAAAAAAAAGCATTACTTCCGAGGCCATTACAGGGACCTTATCAACGAAAATTGTCAAACTAAATCAACCAACATAAAGAGGATACACATGCTTCATTGGGAGACATCGCTGACCCAAAACCCGCACTCATCCTTTAAATGACCATGTGTCTTTAAACCCAATAGATTACCAGCTGTGCGTACACCAAAGTCCTGACCTGATCTTCGTTGATGTTTCCAAAATCTAACCTTCACAAGGTTATTGAAAACAACCGTTCCTTAGCATGAATAAGGTCATGGTTTTAAGAAAACACACATCCTATGAACAACTACGAAGGAGATCGCAAGACAAGCCTACAACTTTAAAACTTTATTGTGGCGCATAACCGACACTATCCTAGTGCCTCTAGCATGAGTTCAAGATAGGGTACATGCTCTTTGAATTCGAGAGAGCGCACTAAGAGGAATCCAAGATCATCAAGAAGATCAGTCATGCTACCAATTAAGCATCGACACGGTTATGGAAACAAAAGCGACAATAACCACCTTATGATTTTCTATGTCGTCGCAAAAAGAGGTCAACTACTAACCATCGTGCTATATGAGAATATCTTAACCCATGTGTGATGTTCCAAGAACCTCGATCACCACGTGAACATCTTACACGGAAGATGATAATTAAACCGGTCGGCGTGTCAAAACACCCGAGTCAAAATTTCTCCCGAGTAATGGGATGCAACTTATTCCCTAACGGATAGGTTACTCTACCACGTAGGAAACCCGAAAATCGTACAAAACAACATAAGAAGGTTTACATCATTGTCGTGTCATGTCACATGACGATTGCCCCGGATGACGTCATAACATGTCATCCCTTTAATAAGAATCAAAGGGGTCATCGACCACTCATCCGTACGAGGATATATTTCTAAACTGAAAAAGTCCTACTGGGAACAACATCACGAAAGGCACCAACCTTAAAAGTTCACAACCAAAACATGGCATATCAGGATCTAAGGGTGCTATCTACCCTAGGCTGGCCTCTTATGAAGCTCACGCGATGACTCTATCTCTTGGTTACACAAAGAAATTTAAATACTAGGCTCAAGAGCCATTTTCATTTTAACCACTTATATTTAATTCATTTCAACCCTTAACCATTTGAAATAATTCTAAAAACACACAAGTATTGTTCACAACAAGTTCACTTGGTTTTTAATCAACACCCATGGAAAAACAGGAAGATAGAACAAACTTCCTCTTAACATTTAATCATTAAATATTATTCAAATATTAGCAAGAAATTTAGCATCTAAATTCATTTTTACTGAAAAAGGATCCCCCCCCGAGGGTCCCATTCAAGATCAATTCACTTTATGATTTACTTTTGCAACCTTTTTCATAAGTTTGAATACACAGGTTACCCTTTTTCCCATTTATAAGGCACCCATACACCTTACAACTAAAAAAACTGGTTCCGTCATATTCACAACTAATAACATTTATCCATAACAACCTATCATTTATCAGCAAGCTATAATGTCACTACAGATAACTATCACAACAAAACATGTTTAAATCACCAAACATGTTATAACATAAAAGCATGGGATATAACAAGATAGGAAGCATGGCATTTTATCACACAAGCATGTTAATTGTATCAGTGAAACATGCTATCTAATCATGACATACTAAATAAATGCAAGACATGTCACATATTCAAAGCACACAATCAATATTAGTAGGAAATTTACTAATGCAACTACATGGCATGACACATATGCATGACTATGAATCTATAAGTGATTAATATGATGCATGTAATGAAATTTTTCTTTCCATAACAGGCCACGTCAACTTTTCTTAAAACTATTCATAATCAATAAGTAGCGGAAAGTAAAAAATTTACCCAAGGTGATATCATATCTACTGTAACAAAAACCAGTATAAATATCAATCCCTTCCCTAGTCACTTGTTCATTTCCCATACATGGGGTGATCAGTCACAAGCACGACTATTAACCCAAGCGCCGACACATTCCTAGTCTCCTGTCTAGCAATCCCCAAAACAATAAGACAAAAGGAAAAGAAAGAACAACCTCCTCTGATACCACTTTGTAACGACCCGAATCCGGAGCCACTCAACTGGTGCCCATACCCGGTTCACCACATGACCTCAAGATCATTCCCTCGAATGCCAGAGGCTGCCGACTAGTATCGAGGTCCTTGGGTAAGGTAGTTGGTGGAACTATGCCGTTATAGGTAATGGAAATAAAATGAAGGAAACAATATATAACAGTAGAAGTAGTAAGCAACGTTCTAATCAGAATTTAACAGAAGAAGACTTTATAAAATAATAAATAACTGGAACTGAAGATACGATGCATGGCATGTTATAAGTATAATAAAACAGCCAAACCAAACAACATGCTGGAAGAAATACAGTAACAATGAAAAGGTAAAACAAAGCAGCCAAAAGCCTCCCCGGCATCACAAGCCATAGCTTGGTCCCATGTTCTCCAGATCCACAACAATCATGTGCCCGAAGTAGAAGGGCCAGAATCCCTATCCACACCTGCAACCATATAACCTGTTTTTGCAGAAAAATAGGACCCAAACAGGGTGTGAGACTAATCCCAGTAGGCAACCACCATATTATTTTTGCCCTACTGTCAGTGAGTGATATAGAAAATGTAAAGTTAAATAAATACAGTAAACAATTCTACCAATTACCATTCACATTCATTTAATTACACAACTTGGGAAAACCGACAATGTTTTCTATTCCAAGATAAGAAAGTAACAAAATAGGTATCTAAAAAGACTACCTAACACAAGCAGTACAAAACCCAAGCTTGTTCTTTGGCTTGGTGGACTCATCATAACCAACCATCAAAAATCACACTGACTCTCTGGGTGGCTTAAACTAGAAGACCCCTATAGTCCAGTAATCAAACAAGGGACATACACTCTGGGAAGCTCTTACGTCAATTCCCCTATGGTCTTACAATGATAACTATAGACTCTCTGAGGAAGCACTTATGTCTAATTCCTCGTATGGTCTCGATGCATGTATAAAATAAGAAAACTCTTGGGAAGCACAAAGTCATATTCTTGTAGGTCCTGCATACGAAACTAAAACCAACAGACCCTCTAGGGAAGCACTTAATCGTTTATTCCCTCTTTGATCTCCCGCACCAGGTTCTCACAGCCCCGAGCAGTCCAGTCATGCATAATCGACTATTACTAGCCCTAAGGAAGTTAAAAAACTACTTGTCTAATAGCTACAAATGCATCCACAAGCATATAAACAACAGGCAATACATGCAGTCAATTCAACAGACATACTAGCAATGTGCAAAAAGGATTGCCTCGTAGGAAAACCATGCCAAACGACAATCAACAACCAAAACAAGGGAAACACCCACGGGGTGATCCTCAAACATGCTAACAACAATTATTAATCATCTAATAACCTCAAGCAATCAAGCAATATAAGGAAGATAAATAAACAGGGTCAAAACCCTAACCCGAGACACCTGATACATGGGTATCTGACACTTTTGTACGAAAAACTCAAGGACATTCAACGTAGGGCAACAACCGACCTACCACGAGGTAAGAAGGACAATATACACAGATGTTGGCTTTTTAGTTTTCCCTCGGAGTGGACCCAGGTTAACACGCCATGCTTTATTGGTCACGTAGTTGCACGTGCGCGACTTTTATGTGCATATGTATATATATATGTATACAGATATATATATCTTTATATATATATATAAATATATTTATATATATCTGTATATATATATATACCTATACTCATAAAAGTGATTCCCACATATAACCTGCAATGTAAATAACAATATATTGCTAAAATTAACAACTTAGGTAAACTGACTCTGGACCAGATAAATGCCGCAAGGGTTCGCAAACTCAAATTCATAAAAAGGGGTAAAATATACAATAATTATGTATATGAATTTTCTTACCCAAAATCGGCTATAAAACATAATCGCACCCAACTATGGTTGTTGGTGCATGATCCAATGATCCCGATACATATCCTGCATAACCCTTGAATAGAAAAACACAATTATTAACCAAACCCTAATTGTGGGTTTCAGACAATTCCAAACCGAACACCGGAATTGCATCAACACATTAAAGTGACGAAGAACAACGTTATGAAAAACCTTACCTCGGCTAATCGAAAGAAACCAAGTAGGAATTGAGAAAAACCCTGCGCACAGGAGGAACCCGCAACAAGGGTTGAGCTACACGGGTTGTCCGACCAAGGTCACGCTGCACAACTTCGGTAGGGCGCACAAAGGAAGAGGAGGAGCATGCTGCTGGTCCGTGCACCAAAGGGAGAGCTGGACTTCGGTCAGATCTGCTACGTCATGCAGAGGATGAGGGAGGAGACCTGGCTGATCTGTACGCTATGGAGGAAGAGAAGCCGAGAGGGGTCCGGTCGCGGGGCTGGTCGCGCAGCAGGGAGTCGCGCCGTGCGGAGAGGGAGGTCGTGCGCCATGGGAGGAGGAGATAGAAATAAGAGGGAAGAAATAGAAATAAAATAGAGAGAGAGAGATAGAGAACACCAATCACGTGGGGCCCTGCGTAATTGGAGAAGAGGAGAAAAAAAACAAGGTAGGGGGAAATCACGCCCCTTGCCCAGCGCCTAAAAAAAATATTATTATTATTTATTTATTACTCATATATATATATATATCACAATATATATATATAGTCAAGTATATTATGTGGATCATTCATTGTATTATGTAAAATATTTAAACAAATTAATTACCACCATTATTATTCTTTATAACAATAATAACTCTAAATAATGGTAATTATTTTAATTATGAACCCATAATAAGAATTTCATTATTATTATTCAACTATAATTAAAATCCAAGACCATAAATTAATCAAGGCGTCATCAAAATAACACGTCATTAATAAATTGCAATTCTTCCATTAACGCTAACCCAATAAGTGGTAATAATAGAGTAATTAACTATAGTAATAATAATAAGAGTCAAATGCCTAATGTTATTATTACCACTAGAGTTTTATTAATTCAAAGCTCCACATTTAATTACCCTTTATTATTATTATCTATAATAATAATATCGATTATAATAATTATAACTTCCCATTTTAATTAAATGCTCTTCATTTAATTAAACGCTTCATTGCGAAGTCACCACAATTAATGTTACACGTTTAAAATAATAACTCTCCCGGTAATTATAGAAATCAACGTTAATTAAAATACACTAAACTGTAATTTTTATTTAACGTTCTTGGTCAAACTGCAACTTCACATTTAATTGAGTTTGACCGCCATTTAAATAAAAGCCTTTGTGCAACAATTAATAATAATAATCTCCCAACATTGTTATTATTAAAATCATCCATTTATTTAGAATAATTTAATAATGTTACTACATTTCATTTAATAATAATAATATTATAACATTATTATTATTAAAACTTCCCATAAAAATAAAATATCTTTGACCCAAGTAATCAATGAATTTATTTCATGAAATTAATTAAATTCACCTTCCCATAATATAAATAATAATAACCTTATATTATTATTAAACATCCATTTAATCTCATTGAGTGACTTAATTAAATAGAATGTCTTTTATTAAACCACAAAGTTAATTAAAATCTTTTAATCATGATTTTAATTTGACACTGTTTGGTCAAACTCTAACGTTACATTTAATGGTAGTTGACCACCACTTAAATAAATGTGTCTGCATATAATAATAATCTTCCCAAAGTATTATTATTAAAACATCCACATTTAATCTCGTTTGACCATCATTTTATTAAACAGATTTTCACAACATTTAATAACAGTAATATCTCACAATTATTATTATTAAAACATCCATTAATTCAAATAAATTAGATAACACGTTTTGACAATCTGTCAACTGTGCGAATTGACCCGCCTGGTCTAACCGCCCATGCGTAGCCCGATGTCACTGCTTGAACCAGTTCACGCACTTGGAACCTCGTTTCTGACGTGCGGTTTTAAAACTGATCAACCAATAAAAAAAAATTTTAAAAAAATATCGTAATTTATCCGGTCTAAGAACGCGAGTTCTTAAACCAAGGTTGTAGGATACACTAATCTTTGGGTTAAAAGATTTCATAGTTGTTACTTGTTTTGTATAATGTTTGTTTTCCACTTCATTTGATTAATAAAAAAATATAACTATCTAATAATTTCTTATATTTGTACTCTGATTAAGTTAGATTATATAAGCTTTAAGGTATAATCTTTGTCCATGTAAACTTTTGATAATTTTTATTTCTGGAACAATATTTCCGAAATCTAGCAAGTTTTTAGAACCAAGGGGTTTTGTGAAGTTACCATTTTTAACTTTGTTAGAAAATAGAATGGTTTTATCATCTTTAAAAGTTCCAACAGAATTTTAAAAGGATACAATTCACCCCCTCTTGTATACTGATAATCTACATCATATTCCAATACTAAAATCGGTAAAAGTGATTCCACAGATCCTTTGTAACTAAACCTACTATTTGAAAACTCTACATCACACTAATAAAGATTACATTATCATAAAGACACTTCCAACTCTCAAAATTCATACTTTTTAACCATCCATTAGGAATAAATTTTCATCAAATTAAATTCAACTTCTGGGTTCAATCATACATGAGATACTGATTCACCAATTCTAAAACATCATCATCCTGAGGATATTTACCTAGGACTTAATTTAACATCATTTCCTTTCCTGAAACCTCTTTTCTCTTATATAATCATATAATTCAAACATTGGAACAATGTGATACTAATATATAATGCATCCAAGATAATCCATGATAGACATACTCCGCTAAGATAGTATCATGGACTCTACTGCTCACTCATTCTTAAACGAATCTAGATAAAAGTATGTTAAAAAAATCCCATGAAATTACTTCCACTCCATAGTCTCCAAATTTTCATCTCTAGTATAGATGTACAACAATCTCTTAGCATGACCATGTAACATATATGTATCCAACTGGACCCTCTTCTTTGTAGGATTCTCCAAATGGTCATGTATAGTTTGGATGGACTCGATCCAGAAATCTTCAACCTTTGGTACAACACTTCCTATAAAAGATGGAGTGTTATACAATTAAAAGAGCCTCTTTAGGACATATATTCCTTCCAGTATGCTCCCTAGACCTTATTCCATTAATTTCCTAAATCGAACAATGTTCTCTCAAAACTACTCTTCAACATTCTCACATGGCACTATAAGTTCTTCGGGTTCCACTATTGTAGGATCATTTCCTTCATGTCATTCTATTGTAATCTCAAAAAAATAATCATGGATGAATATCTCTATAATAAAAAATCACATGTACATATACAAAACACAGAATTAACTCATTTAATAGGATTCACATAAATCAATACCAAGTCACTTCCTCTTGACCCTTCAACATGGTCAAAACTGAGGTACTAACACTAGCATTAACCATCCTACATCATGGTTAGGATTAAAAATGATTAAACACATCTCATTATTCTTGTTTCTCATTAGAAACCAATTTATTCTCATTTTTAATATTTTTAAACTTTCAAGTTCATGTTAGAAAACTTTTTAAAATTAAATTACATGTGTAAGTAAAAACATTTCAAGATCAACAAACGTCCCCAAAAAAAATTTCCCATACCATCCTATGATGTTTCCCAACAAATAATAATGAGTTCCTAGAGTGATTCATACATAATAAAATTAATTTCTTAGTGGACCATGAGTATAATATTTAAAATCTCATAAAATATCATGATATCATAAAAAACAATCAAATAACAGAAAAATTGTGTCACATAAGGGGAAATAAAAAAAATTTAACCACACAGTTTAATATTAATAATCCCTCACTATGTACATGGGTTTTTGACTGTACGTGGGTTATCTAGTCTCATACACAAGCTCATTCCCTCGGCCTGACTCTTCCTAGTCTCCTATATAACTTTCCAAAATAGTGTGATAGAAGAAAATAAAAGTAATGATACAAAAAAATGAATGAAAAAAACCTTTGATACCACCTAGTAATATCTCGAACACAGTTCCACACACCAAATCTTGATGCCAGACCACTACATGACCTCAAGAAACCCTCCTCATATGACAGAGACAGCTGACTAGCAGTATGGGTCTAATATAGTTCATGGGGAGACTATCCCATTTTTATCAAGGTAGCACAACAACTTAAATTAAAAAATAACTAAATGATATAACCAATTACCAGAATTGTACCAATATCACATAATGTGGAATGTTGGAAATACTTGATCCAATTAAACAATATAAATTTCATGATAAATATGTGTAAAGTGTTAATTTGAAAACCTAAAATTAAAAATGACACTTTAAAATTCCATCTGTGTGCTGACACCACGTTTGGTTTCCTCAACCATGATCCATCCCATATCATTCATAAAAGATTTGTCTCCTTCCACTAACCTATCATGCACCCATGAAATCTCTTTATGTATTGATCATAAGGCCTGACCAGGGTGTGATTACTACTAATTAAGGAACCCCCAATGATGTATAAATCAAATCTAGTCAATATAGTGTATACCATAGTATATATAATGAAATAAAATTAATAAAAAGAAACAGTTACATTTATTCAATTAACCTATATTTAGCCGCATAAACTACTAGTTTCCCATGGACACCCAAAACATAATAATTTTTTAGCATATTCCATAGTTTGAACTGTATTTCATATTTAATTCATTATTCAGTATGAAAAATGGAATTTCAGTATCCATTTCATTTTAATTTATAATATAGCTAATTGGAACCGTAGT
This sequence comes from Viscum album, assembly GCA_963277665.1. Lineage (NCBI taxonomy): Eukaryota > Viridiplantae > Streptophyta > Magnoliopsida > Santalales > Viscaceae > Viscum > Viscum album. The sequence continues at coordinate 1,063,777,710 of OY728133.1, forward strand.
CCAATGTAAACATTTTTGGGATTATCTTCATGTATAGCACCCCATGTGTATTTGGTGCATCAGTTCATATCTCACACATCTTAGGTATTAGGAGCATCAGTCCCTATCCCATACAATAATATTTTGATGCATGCATTTTGTCATAGAACATCATGGATAGGACCCCAGGGGTATATGGAGCACCAATATTTTTCCCACACCCCACTTCTCAATCAATCAAAGATATAACATGTATCACATCAATTAATTCAAAAAATAATTAATCTAATTTTAAATTTTCATATTCACATCATTACATTAATTAATTGAACAATTATTTAATAACATCAATCCATTCAATTAATTCTAAAATTTATTGGTCCTATCAATTAGAACAATTAATTCACCAAATAATTAATCGAAATAGTCAATTTACCTTTCAAAACAATATCCCTTAATTAATTAAAAATTAATTAATCCAATTACACAACCCAACATCCTGATAATTTAATTCATCAAATAGTTAATCCAATTAAATTAATTCCAATGTCATATTAATTAATCTACAGATTAATAAATCTAATTTCACAATCAAATTAATAGAATAATTCATTATACAAATAATTATTCAAAATATATAATCCCATGACCATATTAATTAATTCAATAATAAATTAATATAATTCAATAATAAATTATTCTAATTCAACAATTTAAGAAATTTTAATAAATCAATTATTTACCAACTCCAAAAAAATATTACTCAAACAATTCTACAATCCAAAATTTACATTGTTGACAAATTTAATTAATTAATCTAAGAAATTAAATTGCTAAATTTTCAATACATATACTAAAATTACATACAAACAATTTAATTCCAGATAAATGGATTGAAAATTCAGACATTCTAATTCAACTCATTGACTTGCAATCACCCAATAAAAACTATTCAATTTGATATTTATTGGTCAATCCACAATAGAAGAACATGATCTCACACTGAATCCAAGATCCAATATAAAAAACAATGATATAGAAAACCAAGATATAGATCTATAACTAGTAGGAGAAAACATTCAAGGATGGGATAAGAATAAGAAATATTTCAGAACCCAATTTAGATGGGATTCACTACTGGGAGAGGATAGGACCTTTGATTTGGTCATTGAATCATGAATAATAGTGTTTTGGAACCCTATGAATTTTCCAAGACCCAATAAAAAATCTAGATAAAATTTTAGGGTATGAGTTTTGATAAAAGAAATATATAGGCGTATATAGATTATTGAATGAAAAATATATATCCATATATTGATACTATAATTGAAAAATATAGTTTAAAAGATGATGTGATAATCAAATTTCATCAAATGATTCCATAATAAGAAACAATATTGTTGAAACAACAATGAAAATAGTCACAAACCTTCATTTTGAGAGTATATATTCTCCTCAAGGTCCTTCCTTACATGAAAAAATTAACTTTTTAACAAAATATTTTTTCTATATTAGAATCAATTTACTAAAAATAAATTTCACGTAAAAAATTATAAAGAAGAAAATTTATTGTGAATTTTATCTATCTGCAACCTTCAATATCATTGTTATATGATGAACAATGTATCATATACAATGTTGTATTTTTCATAATTAAATACTTATAAAATGCTAAATGAGAGTAGGTACTCATGTAGCTCATGAGAGGAGCATAGAGTTACATATTCCCCTTGATGATAATGTTATTTGGATGGTAAAAAAGATTATTATGAATTCTATTAAAAGGGTATATAATCACTAATATATAATTTATGGTAATGAGGTATGTACTTTTTAATTTATTTTAAATTAAAAACCCATAATATTTAATGAAACAATGTCTAAAATGAGGTATGTTGTGATTTAAGGAGGCACAAATGTATAAATTGGAGATCAATTGATGATAGTATAAACTATAAAATAATTGATTAAAAAAATCTATTAAGGAAACCATTACCCCATCAGTTGAAATATAAAAATTATTAATAATACAAGTTCATGTAGATACAATAATCTTAAAATAATAATCTATCATAAGATTAATATAAATAAAAAATTTATTGAAAATTAATTACTAAAATGATTGGTGATAAGAATGTAAGTGAAATTCACAATTGTGAATTGTTGATAACCACATTTATGAATGTAGACATGTGGTATATATTTTTTAAATATTTGGGTCCTATAATTTATTTTAATTTTTAATTATATTTTAATATAATTCATATCTTTTTTCATTCATTTATATCCTGGAAATGTAAATGGAATACAATGGAAAGAAAACAATTATATTTTATAGTCCTAATTTCACTTTTATAAGAAAACCAATAAGGGAAGAATTTGAATTTTATTAAGTGAACTCTATGTTATTGTAAAATATTAATATAAAAAATAGATGAAATGCTCTTCTCAATACCTATAGTGAAGGGTTAAAACTCTACACTCTAATGGTATAAAATATATATTCAATTTTCCACCACTAATTTATTTCATTAGACTCATTGAATTCATTTTTTGGTCAATTTGGATACTTTGAGAATATATATTTTGGATCAACTGTGTAGATATCCAATAAATTGTCCATATAAAATTTCAATTATGATTTTTTAATAATATACATTCATCATTTTAAAAATAAACATAAATTTTTATGATTTATAACATTTTTTATGAAGTGTTTTTTGTGACTAGGAAGTGTTTATTTATCATCAAAACAATGGTATAAGATTAATCAACATTTATAATAAACTTATTTATTTCTATAATTAGATAATTATAATATAAATATATAAAAAAAATTCACTATCAAAAAAGATATAAAGAAATCACAATTTTTTCTCAATGATAATATAGTGTATGAAAAAAATTAATCACATAAATTATGATTACTATATTTATATATTTATAGAATATATTATATTATATAACCAAAATATAATCCATGAATATTTATTTCAAAATTTAATTTTTATTTAATTTAAAATTTTTATTTACTTTTTTTCAATATTTTATAGTACAACAAAGTCCTTCAAAAATCGAAAATTTTAAAATAATAAATTGACATACCTTATTAAGGGTGGATATTTTATATTGTGTCAAAATTATAACATACCTCGTGCATTATTGGGTTCCAATATCAATATTAATTTATATACATTATAGATATAATGAAGTGATGATATATGTACTTCATATTTAGTAACTTTTACTACCATTGAATATCATTATTCAAGAAACCATTTTAATTATATGGATTATAATCATTTCATCGCACTCAAAATATTAAATTAATTATATAATTATAATAATAGTGTTAAATTAAAAAGGGTATTCCAATTGTTCATTTACAATTTAAATGTTAAATTTTAGTTAAAAAATGTCATTCCATTGTCAAAGATAAGAAAACATGATTAATATTTTATAATGATTCAGGAAAAATATTTATAATTCATTCTTGACCTGTTGGAATTAACTGGAAACTAATATAACACATAGTGGGTGAATTTTTGACATGATTTTTCTCTTTTTATTGTAAATGTTACATTTTAAGTCAGTGTGTTTAAGAATTACTCAAAAAATAATAATGTGTTATTACTTGATAAAAAAATTGATAATTATTATTTGGTTTTGAAGGCTTTTTCTGCACAAAAATATGATATATATTATGGTCTTTATGAATGAAAATATGCCTTTTCCTGAAAATGTAATATTTCAATTTAGATAACACATCTGTTGTCCCAAACCAACCCTAGTCAACCATGATCTAGTGACCCGACCTAATCCATGGCATGACCTGAAGGGAATTCTTGATCCCCTTGGGATGGAAACTAATTCTTGGAATCAATAAATTTCCATAAGGGAATGACTTCAACAAATATATAATAATGAAGAAAATAGTTGAAATAAACCAAACAACTCAATATATAAATAATAAATGAACTGAACATCATTTATTGAAAATATGAAATGTTAAAACAACTACACAAAACAACCAACCCGAAAAGAAGGAAACATTATATCCATGTAACCTCGTTGTTCACTCCCCAACACAATGATCACTCATTGCCCAAGTAAACCAAACTCATTTTAAAACTAGAAAAATGGATAAAATTAACATAGAAATATAGGCATGATTATTAAAAATAAATATGCTAGACCTATAATCTATTCTCAATGCACTTCCATTAAAATAATTGGAACATCAATTTCATGTTTGAACTACAGTATATAAAAGTACAATTTTTTACACATTTTTCATAAAAACTACATGCAACTCATTTCCCATACTCATTTCCAAAATATAGATTCATTTAATTAATTTACTATTAGTATTTTTAAGGGGAAAGAGATGTATATATTTTTTATCATGCAAAAAAAGAGTAAAACAATTTATATGAAAAAAATATTCATCAACCATATTAATATCATCCCATCACTCTATAATAAATAATGTACACAAGAAGAAAATATAACACTGATACAATAAGGGAAATGTAAATACAAATAAAAGTGTCACATTTATCACTACAAGTAACTAAAATCTTATAGGCATGGGTAAACATACGAGATCAAGAATAATCTAAAAGAGACCAAAACCTGAGACCACATCTAATGTAATATGCCACACATGATGAAATAAAAACAGTCAATATTCTTAGACATAATTTCTTAGAGAAGTCCAAAGGAAAATATCATAGTAATAAACCCAATATATCCACCAACTATGGGCCACTGGTCTATACTATGACCTAATAGTGCATAAATAATTATTAGAAAATTATATCAATATGAAAGGATCACATGTATCAATTATTTAATGTGTGTAAGCCAACTAATGTTAACCAAGCATCTAAGCACAACTTATTTATAATAATACTTCACATCAGGCATCACCCTGAGTCACTCCAAGGACTGTTCTCATGCCACACAAAAAAAGGAACATGAAGAGTCCAACATGAGGAACTCTAATAATGGATCACAAGGATTCCATATTGAGGGAATATAAACCACAATATACAAATAATATTCATTAGATCATCCAAAATATGATTTCTACAATGATTATTTTCACTATATTCACAAAGTTTCCAAATGAACATTTTTACACTTCACAAAACAAACATTTTTAAAAAGTTACAAATTGTCAATTTTCATAAAGAGGTGTAAACATTCCAAGTTCAGCAACAAAAATTTTACACGACCCCCTTAAAAAATTCTGGTTACACTTTCAAAACACCGCCATTTATTAAAAAATTCCAAATGGTCCATTAAACAATAATCCATATCAAATCATGTTTAAAACCAAAAAAAATTACATTTTAAATACAAAAACCCTTGCGAACCATTTATGGAATAAAAATTATCATTTCAGATGATTTCAATATATGTATAAATCAAAAAAAAATTATATCATGAATAACCCATAAATGCCAACAAAAAAATTTATTGAGCACATGGACTGTGACAATTAACAAAAACCATTTCATTTAACACTAAAAATGGTATAAGATAATAATTTTCATTACATATATTTTTTCAAGAATCTAAACCATCTTTATAAAACCACAAAACAAGTCACAATGTTATAAAAAAAATTTATCATACATGTGGAGTACACATTTAAACCAAAACAATTCCATTTTTCACAAAACAAATCACAAACCACCATTTTGCACATAAAAAAAAATCAAATGGTTACAAAACAACTTATAGAATTTATAAAAGGTGAAAAATGTAGAAAATAGATGAGTAAAATTGTTTAATGGAAATTCAAAGGGATGTCCTTCCTGAAATCAATGGTGGAATGGAAACACACACTTGAAACTGATTTCCATGTGTTCCAAAACCCCAAATCCATGGATATCATATTTCACAGTGGTTGTAAAACACGTTACATGAAAAAATATTCATAAAAAATATTAAAATAAACTCATTATTTCATTATAAAAATAATACAGGGACAAAATATAGTTTAATGTCATGTATGACATATCAAATAATAATTCACATTAGGCATCACCCCAAGTAACTCCAAGGACCGATATCATGCCACATAACAAAATCAATAGAAAGAGTGCAATCAAAGGAACTCTAATAATGGATCAAAATGATTCCATAGATAATTGATCCAATCCATTATATACACATACTAGGCATTAGATCATCCACAGGAGGTTTTCCATAATAATCAGTTCCACCATTTTCACAGTGTTTCCAAACAGTCATGTCCGCATTTCACAATACAAACATTTATAAAAGGTACAGATTTTCACTTTTAATAAATAGGTGTAAACAATCCATTTTTATCATCTAAAAATTTACATGAACCCATTAAAACATTCTGGTTACACATTCAAAACAACACCATTTTTGTAAAAATACCAAACGATCGATTCATCACCAAATCATGTCAAATAATGTTTAAAAGAAAAAATTATATCTTTTTTTAGAAAAAAACAATTTGGGTGACATTTAAGGAATCCAAAATATCATTTCAAAAGATTTAAATATATTTATAAATCCATAAAAATTAATTTATATTTCAAAAAACTGAAAAACTCCAATAGGGTAATTTATTGAACACATAACTTGTAACATTAAACCAAAACCATTTCATTTAACACTAAATATAGTATAAAACTCCAATTTTCATGACATATATTTATTCAAGATAATGAAAAATATTCAAAAAACCACACACCAAGTGAAAATGTTGTAAATAAAATTTATCAAACATGGGGAGTACACATTTAAACAAAAACAATGTTATTTTTAACAAATCAAGAAATAAAACACCATTTTTCACATTAAAAAATGAATCCATGGGTTTCACAACAACAAATAGAATTTATAAAATGATAAAAATAATGAAATGGATGAAAAAAAATTATAATGGAAACTGCAGGGGATGTCCTACCTCAAATCAATGGTGGAATGAGAACACACACCCGAAACTGATAGTTGTGGGTTCCAAAACCCAAAATATATGAATACTAGGTCTAAAAAACCCACATAAACAATCATGGGAAGCCAAAAACCTTGTTCATGAATGACCATGGGATAATAGAAAACCAAGATAAAATTGGTAGAATATGGAAGAGGGAGGGAAGAAGAGAAAAAAACTCACCTTAGAAACTAGGTAACCCTTTATCTTCCCTTATATCTACACCATTAGTGGAGGGGAAAGGATGAAGAATCAATGGAGTGGCTCATTTGGTTGGGATGAATTGAGGTAAAGAGATTTGGGAGAATTTGGGTTTAAAATTCTAGGGGGAAATTTTTTGGAAACCACAGTTTTTAATTCGTGGAAGACTCGCACAGTTAGGCCACACAATTTACTAAACCATGCACCAAACCATGTGGAAGACATAGGAACGACAACCCGATCACTCCTATTAGGCGACCTGACCATATACAAAACATGTGATAGGTTTTATACCTATAAAAGGGTTACCTAGTTTCATCCTTAATTTTTATGAAACTGTGCGCCAATCGTGCATTTTCCCTTTTTCAAGACAAAATCCCATGTTTCTCCAAAAACACCCAAACAACCAAAGGACAATCCATGAGGGAAATATTAGACAAGGAAAAAATTTTAAAACTCAATTCTCAACGCATCTAGATCCTTAGAAAAAGACTTGGATCCCCAATGAATCAAATCAATACCCAAACATTAGAAACTATGTGTGACAATTCTCCCCACCATTAATTTTTTCCCCCTCAACGCTATAACACATTCCAACTGATTGATTAACACCAAAGTATTCAACATAAAAATAATCCAAACTCCTACACAAGAACATTTCACATTAAAATTGATCTTAATCCATTGGACTCAATCAAAACAATAACTCAAAACCACGTCCCAACAATCAACAGATAGATCAAGACACTACATCCATAGATATTCCACGAACTAGGTTATTGGGCCTTCTCTTAATGAACCTATTGGACTCAAAAACCAAAGTGCAGTCACAAAAGAAAAATATTTTAGTTATGGCTGGAATGGACACTCCACCATTGGGAAATAATTAAAATATGAAAAATCCTTTAAAAAAACCCCACGAGACCTGCAATGGATATCCCCACTATTATAGATCAACCATTAACAACCAAACAAGAATTTATTGTGAAAAAAATTTGGCCTTATCACACAGGCGAAACAAATCACCCTTATAGTTTCTTATCATCACACATTAAGAAAAATGCAACATGAAATGTTTAACTTCCCAATTCCAAATATAGGGGTTTAATATGATCCAAAACTCCCTAAATGGACCAGGAATCCCCAACACACATGGAGGGGATGTAAGGGGATCAATGATTGGACCATTAAAACCACATCCTAAAACAATCCACCACTCTCTAAAACATGAGAGAAAATTTACATAACTAATAAAGCATAATAAAAACACTTGAACTGCACCACTGCAATTGTAGAGACACTATCCTTGCCAAACCCCGCAAACCGTTCTGATTCATGACTAAGACCAGATTCAATTTGAAACATATGGATGGAGGACTGAAGGATGATCCATCTTTTTCCTCACACATTGGAACTTATAATTCCAAACTAGAACTTGCATGACACAATTATATAAAATTGGACGATCTATAATTTCTATAATAGAAATTACACTTCTATATAAAAAAGGTATTCCAAAAAGACCCACAACATCCCCTAAATTACAAAAACTAAAACACCATCAGCCAAGATTCCTCTATAAATATCCATTACACTGGATGGTAACATAAAAATAAAAAATTTAAACAACTTTCCAACATCACACCACTTCCGAGAACTTCCCCCATAGAGATTTCTAGAAACTCCTTGATAGAATCGCTGTAGGTGATCCATGCATCCATTATTATAGGAGTTCTTAAAAGTACATAGAAATTATGGCCTCTTATGACACATATTTTCACATTGCTAGCAATGAAAAACCTCATTCCTTGAAAGGTATCAGGAAAGATACTAAGGCATTTTGATTCCATGACCTACTCAAAAGACTTTCAACAGCTTTCTCATCTCCTTTTACGAATCATCTGCACTGATCCAAGGAATTGAAGAAGGGAGGAATAATTAGAGTACACCTTCCATCATGAATTTTACATTAAAATATTTATTAACCACATTTCTAAAATAAGATGGTTTGGGATCTAACACCTTCAACTGCAGATTGGGGAAAAGACCCACCTCCAAACGCCAAGACTTTAGGGAGTAATCTATAGAATACCCTAGATAAAAATGGACTAGATCCACAATGTACTAGAAATAATCCAACACTGACCCATTACCCTACTAAAAACATCAAATCTTAAACCCTTCCTAAACCATTTTCTACTAAAAAATATTAATGAAAAAATGAAGCCGCGATGAACTACCAATTATGTTTTTTCATGAGGCATGTTCCATGATACCGACTTCCATCACTTCCATGACAAACCTTCAATCATGAAAATTTAAAACCTAAGATTTAATAAATCATGAAAAATGATGAAGATAATGTTACATTAAATATTTTTCAACCAATCTACTACTTATAGAGGACCTTCTGGTCCATAAAATAGAGGCGGACCAAGCATCAAAAACTCAAGAAAAAAATCCCTAGGCCGATCAATTGGAAATCATGATAATGAGGAATTTCCCATAGCTACACTATAATCTCCCATTAAAAATCTCTAGGGACAACCATAGGAAAATGAAAAAATAAAAACTAAATTAATTCTAGATCCAAAACAAAAATACTGAAGAACAAACACTGCACTTGTGAAATATTTGGCCATATGAAAACAATCAACTGTAACATAAAAAAATTATTTTTGAAAAAATAATTAAATTTTAAACAAACAATGTAGTTTGATCACTCACTATTAGCATTCTTTAGAGTCTCACTCTCATGTATGTTTTTATGCCACCTAAAGAACCCATAACCATGCCATATCTGGGATATATTAACATTCCCATATACCACCATGCATGTAAGAACTCCTATGAACACCAAGGTTGAAATAAAAAATTATTATTACCCAAAAAAATCATTCAACCCATTTAAAAATAATGATCCTTATTAAGGAAAATTGACCAATAAGTCAAAATCATTTTCAGATTAACACATCAAACCATTTTACCATACCTGAAAATGAAATCCCATAGATTTCCGTCAAAAATTTATTTCACCATGATAAAATCTATTTCTAGCACCATAAAAAACATCATTTCATCTATCAATTTTATTAAAATAACACTCCTTTCTCATTTAAAAAAACATCCCAAAAAAACCACTTTCTATAAACCCCATGTTTTTATTAGTAAATACAAATAAGTGAAAGAAGTTTAATTTCACCCTAAGGGACCATTTGATAAAAACTCATTTTTCTAAATCCTTTCAAAAATATAATTTTGAAATTAATTCCTCCCACTTTACAAAAGACAATTATTACCATTAGAATACCACTTTACAAAATCAAACATTAGTTTTTTTCAAAAAAAATCATAATTCATAGAAATCCAAAAACAAAGAGAAAAGGGAAGTAGTTTTGGGGGGTGCCTTGACCATATGGTTGAAATATGTATACCAAAAACACCACCAACACAAAGATCCTTATAGGACTATTACATAGATCAAATTGTCTTTCGAATCCCTATAAGCTCATCAAGAACACTATCCAAGCTCCCCCTTCATTTCCCAATCCCCAAACAATACCTAAAGACCAAGAAATGAAAAAAACCAAACATTTAATGGAAACTCGAGGGTCAGAATGAGAAAGAGTTTGGAAACACTTAATTCACTTACCCCCAAGTCTTGACTATCCTAATACATCTACCGGGACATCCCTATGAAGAGAGGGTACTTTAAAAATAATTTTCTACTAATAGATGACCGGAACTGATAACATTTTGTTAAGAACCAACCCAGGTGAACCTTGAACCAGTTACTCAAGATGATCCGTGGCATGGCCTAACGGGAATTATAGATCTCCACCAGACGGAAACTATTTTCTAGCATTAAAAAAGTACAAAAATGGAATTATTTCACCCAATATGTAATAAAGTCAAAAAACATATGGTTGAAACCAAACAAGACAGTATATAAATAAAAAATGAGGTAAACATATTTTACACACAATCATAAAATTTACTACAAATACACAAAACAAACATCTACGAAATAAGAAAATACTATCTCCATGTAACCATTATGGACTCTACCCAACACAACAACCAATCATTTCCCAAGATGACAAAGCTCATGTAGAAATATACCAATGTGGTTAAAATAGAAAAGAACTACAGGCGAAAGTCTTATATTTCTATAGGCTAGCTTGATAATTTATTCCAACTCCACATTCTTTAAAATAAAGTAAACTTCTATTTCAAGTTTGAACTAAATTTTATAAAAGTATTATTTTTTATAAATTTTACTTAAAAAAAGGCAATACTCATTTTTGTTACTCAGTTTCAAAACTATATTCATTTCACTATTGTACCATTAGCATTTTCAAGGGAAAAGTGATGTATTTTTTTTTTGAAAATACAAATAGAGAGTAAAACAGATTAATTGAAAACATTTTTAATAGACCTTATTAATAACAACATATCACATTCCAATAAATACAGTACACAATATGGTACTATTGTAATCACACAATAAGGGAAATAAAAATTTACCTATAAGTGTCACATTCATCACTGCAAGCAACTAAAATCCAATAGACATGGGTGAACCTATGAGATCATGAATAATATTGAAGACACTCTTACCTGAGACCCCGTATATGACATCTGTCCACACATAATGAAATCCAAACACTCAATACGCCCCTCTTTCATTTCTCTGGGAAAACCATGGGAAAATTCTATTGGAATAAACCCAAAATATCCACATACTATGGGCCACTGGTCAGTACCATGACTTAATATTGTAACAATCATTTGTATAAAATTATCATAGTAATATACATCCTTATTTCTCAAGTATTTGATGTGGGTGAGCCAAACGATTTCAGCCCAACATCCAATAACAATATATTGATAATAATAATTAAAAATCTACATCCCCATGAGTCACTCCAAGGACCAATCTCGTGCCACACAATAATATGTACACAAAGTGCCAAAACCAAGGCACCCTACTAATGAATTACATGGTTTCCAAAGTGTGGACATCCCATCTATTTTATAAAAATATTAGTCTTGATGAAATCCAAAATAGGTTATTCAAAATCATCAGTTTTAAAATTTTCACAATGTTGCCAAAATTGCATTTAGGCAATTCAAAAAACCAACATTTATCAAAGGGAATTTTTTTTACTTTTCATAACGTGCTGTAAACACAAAATTTTTAAAATCTATAAATTTACATGAAACCTGAAAAACATTCAGGTTACACATTCTTAACACCACCCTTTTTTTAAAAATGAAAAACGTGTCATTCACCGATAGCTCATGTAAAATTACATATAAAACCAAAAATCATTACTTTATAAAGCCAAAACCCACTTTGGAAAGTGTTTAAAGAATTAAAAATAATATTTCACTTGCTTCATATCTATTTATAATTCCAAAAAGTAAATTTATATCATGAACAATCCGAAAAAGCATACCATGTAATTTACTGAACACATTGATTGCACCATTTGAAAAGAACCATTTCATTTACCACTAAAAAAGGTTAAAAACACCAATTTTCATTAAATATAATTATTCACACTACAGAAAAATGTTCAAAATACAAAAAAACATGTTATAAAGTTAATAAAATAATTTATCAAACATTACGAGGACACATTTATACAAAAACAACCCCATTTTTCTCAAAACAAGGCATAAACCACAATTTTCACCACAAAAAATTATTCCAAGAGTTAAAAAAACACATATCATTTATATAAGTTTTAAAGGAATGAAATAGATGAAACATAAATTATAAAGGCAAGTGAACTTTATTTCCCACCTCAAATCCATGGCAGAATGGATACACACACTCGAAACCACTTATCGTGGGTTCCAAAACCCTATACCTATGAAGACCTAACATTAAAGAACAAAACCCCCATAATAAATCATGAGAAACCATAACCTACATCGAGAATGACTAGGGGAGAAGAGAAATCCAAGAAAATTTGTAAGAATAAGGGCAATGTAGGGGATACGAGATGGAAAATCACAGCAGAAACTTGCTACACCTTATCTTCCCTTAGATATAGTCCATTATAAGAGGGGTAAATGCTTGGAAATAAATAGAGATGCTACCTAGGTTAGGCAGATCTAGGGGAAAGAGATTTTGGAAAATTTGGGTCTAAAAATCATGATGTGTAAAAGTGAGAAAAAATATATTTTTTTTAAATTTTGGGCAGACTCGTATGGTTTGGACACATGGTTTATTTAACCAGGAGCCAAATAATGTGGTAGAAATAAGATAAAATGCATGATCACACCAAATTGAGAGCATTTACATGCGCCAAACAGTGAGGATAACATAAGAGCGACTTCATGATCACGCTTAAGTGGGCACAAGTCCTTGTCCCAACCATGTTATATGATTTCTATATGACACAAGGTAACTTGGGATCAACCCCATGGTTTATCAAAACATGTACTAACCATTATTTGGCCCTTTTTCAAGACAAAAACCCACGTTTCTAAAAAAATTCAAAAATATCCCAAGAAACTTCCTTGAGTGATTGATTGAACAAATAAAACATTTCAAAACTCAACTCTCGCCTCACCCATAACCAAATAAAATTAATGAGATCCTTAACAAAGTACATGAAAACCCAAACTTGAAAACCTAGATGTGACATCACATAATCAAAACTGAGTAACCATCCTTGGATTTCTAAAAAAATTATATCTGCTATCATTAATTACATTACTAGTATTACACATGTGTCAATCCAACACATAGTGAGGTCGTATGACCCACATTCCATGTTTTTACCTTATAAGTGACATTATAGTAAAAAAATACATCAAATTATCCAAACTGATAAAAACATTCTTAGATTTTTATGATACTTATATATTGATACTCATAATTTATTTTTATGTGTATGAATTAAACTCTCTTAAATATAAAACATAGTTTTGCTATTATGACTGAAATTTCATGTTTTATATTTAAAAGTGAAAGTTTAGTTTAAAACATACAACATATACTCAAAACATATAAAAAAACTCAATTGTAATAATTATTAATTGAAAAACAATGTGTGATCACTTCATGAGGTATATGGATTAACTTTATGTCAATCTGACATACAGAGTGTTTGATATTACTAATAGTTACTTTTTTATTTAAAAATCGTAATTTAGTTCAAAACATGAATCAACACTGAAAACCATAAAAATATTCTCTATGGTTCATGTTACCTTATAAAAAATTAATTTTTATTCATTGAGGTCATGTACGAATTATCCAAACATCTATATGACAATTAGTGTGATCACAAAAACTGAATGTGTTTATTTTCAATTTAAAACTATGTACAAATCATTATTCCCATAGTCAGTATAGATCACACATGTTTAGGTTGGAATGATACATTAGGGAAATTTTTATCTCTCATTTTATGTCATTTAGTTGTTAACCACACATGAACAAAATATGTTGTTTGACCAGTATGACTGAAATTGTTTCACATAATCAAAACTGAGAAAACATGTAGGAGTATCATATTACATAATAATATACATCCTTTTTATTAATGTGTTATGTTTTATCAATTATGTTATCCTTTTTGAAAAAAAATTATTTATCCATATTTATATTATTATTATACATCACATAATATTATTTGAATCTTATAAATGATAACGAGGGAAATATAGATTAAATAAAATTTAAATTTTTCAATACATGGATCGTCTTTTATACATGAATGGATATTCTCATTTTAATAGGTAAATTTACCCATTTAAATTGTATTTAAACATATTCATAAATGGAATATTTATTCCAATTTAGTCATGTTTATAAAATCACACTTGGAAAAATCAGTCTTCCCGATATTACCCACCCCAAGAAGAGATGTGTTTCTTATATCGAGTCTTATCAACTATATTGTTTATATTAAAGTAGTTTGTCATACTAGCCTGATCACTAGACATGTTCCATTTGGTGATGGATTTTTAACTTTTTTACCCATTCATTCTTGAGAATAAACTTATGTGACATGATTGTTATCTCTTGACCATTTCATAAAAAAAACAAAGTCACGTTCAATGCAATGTTTTGATATGAAAAGTGTATTGTAAATTTTCATAATTATATATCTCATTAACATGTGAACACATGATATAACTGTGTGGTGAACCATCACTATGGAATTCAATTGCAATCTCCATTTCCTTTTTAAATAAAAATATCATAGGCATATATATATGGTGGACTCATTATCTTCAATTTTTCAATATGGGTCTCCTACCACTTGCCTTCAGTTAAAAATAAAACTAATGTACAAATTTTGAATGAAAACAGAATATTATATTCATATCATAAACAATGTAATTGGAATGTTTGTTTCATATAAAAATGTAACACTTTCAATTACTTTTTAGATATAATATCTTTTGTTGATGAGAATTTTCTATTTTACACTCATAGAATAATTAAACATTATATATAAATTTTAATAATAAGTTATAAAATAGTTCATTTATGGTTTTATATACCCAAAAATATTTCAATTTATTGTTATCCACTAATATTTATGATGTCTTTGGAATCATTGTTTCTTTTGATGTACAATGAAGGAATGTCATATTATCAAATAAAAATGATTAATACATTTTATAAAACAGACGTCTAAAAACATTGTATATATAAATTATTTAACATAATAGATTAATAATTAATTATTTTCATTATATGTGGTCAATATTTTATTTCCCCATGCATTTTATATTAAAATTATTTAATTATTGGTTTATGATTTACTAGAATATATATCCAATGTTTCTAAAATATTTATTTAACAAATAATTATAAAATCAAATAAAAAATCTCAATATCCTAAAAATTGTGAAGGTAAATATTTATATTTATAAATTGTTATGATATAAATAATGTGTTATCTAATAAATATTTTTGAACACCTCATAATATGTAGTATCGCTCGATCCACACACCCATGTGGACAACTCGGGTTTGTTACTTGAAATCTTCTGCACCTACCCATACACTAAATTCTAATGACTAGCATGTGAGTGTAGAAAATAAAGTTGGCCGATAATATATCATTGTATGGAGTTATAATACACAATAATTTTGAAAATATAATTTAAAAAAAATAGAAATAGAACATATAAACAAATAAACCAAATAATAAATTTCAAATAAATAATAAAAAAGTAAAAAAAATTATAATGTAATGATGGCATGTAATGTATATAATTGTGTAAGTTATTGAAATATTGATAAATGACCCTGATAAAAATAATAAACTCAAAATTTCCCTATCTTGAACCACGTGTTGGTCCAATATCAAATCTGTAACCCATCTAGTAAGCTAAAATCAACAACAAGTCATTTTCACTTGTCCAACCTTGTATCCATGAAATCTATTGTAAAATCCCATGTAAATAATGAATTTAAAATTTTCATATTTATTAATATTTTTGAATAAAATATTAATTTTACTTTAAAGGGGATGTTTTGATCGATAGCGTACTCGATACACAACAAAGGGTTTCTGTGAAATCTTATGTTGAACACAATGTTGAGTAATACTGAAAAATAATAATATAATATTATTTTAAATGGTAGTTAACACATAGCCATTGTATTGGCGGGAATGAACAGAACTAACTAAAATATGATTATACATGTCTGATAATTGTTTTTACATTCATCCAATATATTTTAGAGGATTAAAATGTGAATGAATCTAATTTTAAGCATAATTATTTTTAAAAGGTGGATTTACTACCTTTTGATGGTGAACCCTTTTTTAATCCTAGTTTTTGTCACTTTTATAGGATATATTTGACCAAATAAAACTCTTCTTTAGAATCGAGACATCAAAATTTACTTTGGTTAATTTTTGATATTTTTCTGATAAAATTCATTTTTAATGAATAGTGAAAATACGATATTTTAATTCAAAAGTGCATGTTAATATAATTTATTTATATGGTTATATTATATTTTTAATTGGTTTTAAAGTGTAATTAGATTTTAATTTTATCATTGAATCCAGTGTTGGTCATTGGAATTAATTTTACTTTGAAAGTGGACATAAAAAAGTGTCAATCTTTTGATAATTATTGTTTAAAGAAAACACGCTATTTGTTTTGACAATGAGAATAAATTTTAAATTAATTTTTGAAACTTCTATGTTATAAATTTGGTAAAATAGACAGAATTTTTGAATTTGGAATTTAAAATATAGCTTAGGTATAATTTTTGGTATCTGTCTGAAAAATATCAATTTTTGATGAATAATGAAATCACATAGTAGTAGTTAAAAACTGAATTTTTCATTTAAATGAAATATTACCGCTTCTGTTAATTGAATTTTAAAAATACAACATACATGGTTGTTATTAGTAAAAAAATGTTGTTCAATAAGATGAAAATAATTTTTGGTGAATAGTATCTTTTGACTTTTATTTACAACTGCTAATGTTAAATAGGATAATTCTAGGTAAAAAGAATATTATAATAATATAAAATTTCCTTAAAACTTGTCTTAACCTTATAGGATGATTCATGGCCGATAATGGTCATCCTTGGGTCGATTTTGGTACCCCATGGAGCCACTTATTAGCGATAATGAAATTTTATTTTAATTAAAATAAAATAAAGGCAAAAATGGAAAAAACAAATATCTTTTAGTAAATTAATATTTACATGAGGTTTTATAAGTCATATTTTCAACTATAAATAGTAATTGGAAATCCAAAAACATTTCCTACATTATGTTATTTTTTCTTTAATTTTTATACATCAAATAAATTAAATTATATATGACACAATAATGATGGAGTATTTACCTAAATAATAAATGATTTAAATAAATGTGATTATAAATATTAAAAAAATATCCAAAACCTGTCCAATTATTATTGGATGATTTTATTTTTACCCTGAGGAATCTTATATTCGACATTAATTAGTTTCAGACCTTTATAAACCGAATATCATTATATAATAAAATAACAATTTCACAGTTTCCTAAAGAGCCCCTCCTCCCCCTAATAAAAAGCCTTCACTTCTAACTCATTCCTCACACATCTCAAGCCCCATGGCTTGTCTAACCCCTACCCAACTATGATCTCAAAATCCCTCTCCTCCTCATAGAAGACTTAATCTATGCAGAAAGAACTTCAAGAAGTCTTTTTGGTTGAAACCGAAGGGAGTTACCCAAATTAAATGTAACAGTTTTTCTTAACTTATTTTCTTTTATTTTACCTCTCCAACCCCTAATCACTTTTTAATAATTTCTATTATAACAACACCAGTATCCTCAATATACTAGGATGTTGTTATGATATGTATTATAACCACACTTACACGCACCTTCATCTAATGGGTTAAGAACATACTGTTTCTGTTGATGACAAACTAACACATCACAAAACAATGATTGTTCAAATATCTCCAACCGCCTCTCACGGTGGCCATTATGATGACACTATATTTATATATGATATAAATTATTATTTTTTTCTATATTATTATGTAATTTTTATTTACAAACATACCTATATTCTTTCTAATATGTGTAAACATGATAATTTCATTTGAGGAAGTGCGGACTACCGCCCCCATAAGGTGATATGATTAGTTTATGACAAACGTAGAATGTATAAAGGATGGAATTAATGAAATTATGTAACATATATATCATATGATATTATAATGAATTATAATATTCCATTGTATTATTATGTATTAATTCTTTTAAATATAAAATAGAAATGAAAGTAGCGTTCAAGCGTAAGTACAACTTACCGTCTCCATGAACGGTGCATTTCATTTCATAACTCCAAATGATATGATATTTTATAAATACCTATACACTGTATATATATGATATATATGATATATAAATCCGGAATATCATTCTGGATATAATTTAATTTTTACCACATTGACAATTTGTAATTATAAAAAGTTCATTTTTGACTAATGTTTCAAACATCAACCAAATTTCCTCTATGAACTCAAATAATTCAATGATTATTATAGAGAACTAATAAGTGAAATTAAAATGAATAATTAAAATTGAAAATCTTATTGAGGAAGTATAGGTTTAATTAAGTTTATAATTCAGGAGTAACACGGAACATACGAGTCAAGTCGGACATGAGGTATGGGGATTCTTATCTCACTTTTAATTCCGTGAGATTTTCATTGTTTCCCACATATTTATTGAATGTGGTGTATTGTGTACTTCCATTTGATATATATTATAATTATTATCTTTATATTCATGGTATTATGCAAATAATTTGGTGGTTATTAATTTTTCTTCATACAACTCTATTGATTGCTACGTGGTAAGGGGGTTTTATGTCTCTTTTTATTCGTGTGAGATTCACGCTATATTTGCCACTATTTACATTTGTGTTGTGTATGTACTGCCCATTATGGTAATCAATATGTAATATAACTTAATTTATGGGTATTTACATCTTTATTGTATGATCCTTCTTTCATGGGGGGGGGGGTATGATTCGTAAGATAAAAAATCTTATAAGTAACCTTTCACCCTCCTCTTTTTAAAAGACTTATTTTTTGTTATTTATTTTAATTTACATCTTCTTATGTCAGTATATGTTCTTATATATCCTTATTTATATAAGTTTTATATCCATGTGATGAGATACTATTTTCTATCTCATCAACTCATTTTATGAATTTTAAAGTGACGCTGTTAGGTTGCTGAATATCGGTAAGGGAACTTCTTTACCCAATTTCAGTTATTTGTGTTAAAATTATACTTCTTGATTATGTCATTCTATAAATATGTATGAATGAACTATTATTGTTTCAAACTTAATATCCACTTATATAGGGTGTATTCTTATTTTTCACACATAATTATTTCATTGATTTATCTTTATCATAAGCCTACCCTATTTATGACATATTTTGTCTAAATTAACTTTCCATTGTGACATCATTGTTGTTATACACCAATTCACTTTTATATTGTGTATATACTATCCTTTAGAATATCATATCATGAATCCCTTTATTATCATGATATTATAATGTTTATATTAAATGCAATTCCTCAATTATTTGTATTCATGCGTCTATCATTTTGTGAAAAACTATTTAACTAAAATATCATTTTAAATTTTTTAGGGAGTTATTATTCTAAATATTTCTCTTTAATGTACATGTTTTAAAAATGGTTTTTAGGATTTATATATATGGAAATTAATGTTTTAAAATGATAATTCCTTTAAAAGATTCAAAGTGATATGAGACACTTTGATTCAAAAATATCTTTTCAAATGGTTTTGAAAATGGCTTGATAAAGAATTGATTATTTCATTATCTTGAAATTATTTCTTGTGATTGAAAATGAATTTTTATTACTGAAATGCTTATATTTGAAATATTTTATTTGTTATGATGGTACTTGGAAATTTGACGGGTGGTTACGTGATAAACCTTATGACGGGTGGTGCCCTGATAAACCTGGAGATGTGGTTACGTTATAACCCCCAATGCATTGGATATGGAAGTCAACTATATGGATATTCCATTTAGTGATATGTGTGGACGTTGACCGTATGTTTATTGTACTTAAAAATGTTTATATCCCATGTAACCTTTATATATTATGTGTTCTTTATATGGGATTTATGGTA
The DNA here is from genome assembly GCA_963277665.1 of Viscum album. Taxonomy (NCBI): domain Eukaryota; kingdom Viridiplantae; phylum Streptophyta; class Magnoliopsida; order Santalales; family Viscaceae; genus Viscum; species Viscum album. The sequence goes on from OY728133.1 coordinate 1,063,798,561, forward strand.
ATCTTTTGGTTACAAAAGGGAAAGCAATGATCTTTTATTTAGTGAAGAGTACTTACTACATCATGAAGGTGAAAAGTATTACTTATGATAATGTATACATTGTTTACTTGTTGTTTTGAAAAAACTAACAGTTTTCCATAATTTTGTATTCCTTACAGAGCTTTTTATTCTTATCCCATGTTTTGAAATGTTTATCATTGGGCATAAAGATGAATAGGGTCAAGGTTGAGATCAAGGAAAAGTATTACTGTCTAAGACATGGAATTGGACATGACTCTTTTTTTGTTGAGTTTTTATTTTGTGAATAAAATGGAAACAGAGTATAAGTGTCTACTTTGAAATTTTTGAGATGTAATGAAATTATTATGTCTAATTCTCCAAAAATATAAACCTTAAAATATCCTCAATGTTAATTATTCATTTAATTCAAGATTATGAAATGTTTAAGGCCATGTCCTTGTAGTTGGCATCAGAGGTAAGTTTAGATAACTTTAAGGGTTATGGTGTTATTTAAGCATAAGTGACATAACCATAATGGTTAGCATATTAGAAAGAGTCATAGTTATCTTAGATAAATTGAATGAGTTTAAGATAACATGAATAAGTATATCATCATATTTACCCTCTTCATTAAATATTATATGATGATTATACTGATATACTCACACCAACCATTTTGGTTTTAGTAAATGGCTAGATCTAGCAGGCAACCTTGTAACAATGAATATGGTAAAAACTGTGATAGTTTTCTGAATGAGCAACTGAATGAAATGAGATCTGCAATGAAAGATCCTATAGTTAATCTCAAACAACTATCTGGGGTCATGATGGACCACATGAACCTTGATGATTTTTATAAGGCATCATATATATTTGAAATAAATCCCTACGAAATAGCAGGTAATAATCTTAATGGTAACTATCTTAAAAAAACTATTTTTCAAGGATGAGGAAAGAAACACATAGGAAAATGCTTCAATATGAAGGGAATATGAAATAGATGTGGTAATGAAGTTCATAATGAAAGAACCTTCCATGGAAAAAGGAAGTTTCCATTTGTCTCTAGGGATGGGAAATAAGTTCTTTCTAAAGGATCAATTTAATTTTTTAAATGTGGTGCTCAAAGTCATTAGGCAAATAGATGTCCTATGAAGAAGGATTGAAAATGGGATCAACAAGATTGTACATTTATATGTTTACCAATTCCTAATTCCATTCCAATTGAATATGAGAAAACTGACAATCACCAATGAAAGGTAGGAATTTTTTTTGTTGTTGATGTTTTGACATTATTGAATCGTAGGATATGATTCATGATTTTGTTTGTTGGAAATATGTATTTCAGAATAAGATTGTAAATAATGGTTAATGGATCATGAATAATGTTGTATGAAGTCAACATATCAGGGATTAAAAAGTTATGATAGATTTTAAGATGAAGAAATTCTTAAATGTATAATGTCTCTTTTGATTATGGGATTACACCAAAAGAATTTTTCTAGTATGTGTAACTCTGATTTTTGATATGTGAAAATTTTATTCAAATAATAATTATCTATTATTTTGTGGAGTAATGGTCAATATTTTATTTTGGAAGAATCTATGTTTTTGTTATGAACATATGGTTATTTGGGTTATTTATGGAAATGATTAACCTATCATATATAATAAGAAATTAGGTTAATTACACTTTAGTATGAGACTTTAAGGGTAGTCGATGTTATTCGGAGATAAATGTTATGAATTACTGTGGATAACTATGGGACTAAATCTTTCCGAGTTTTGGGTTTCATTCTTAGTTTGGATTATTTTGACGAATTTTATGGGAAAATGTGTATTGAATGGTCTTTGTTGATCTTTGGGTTTTGTTTGACAAACATTGAATATTAAGAGTAGTTTTTCTTTTTGTATAAGATTATCCTTTTTGCGGATTATCTGATATAGTAATAACCATTTTTGTTTTGGTTGATGTCTAATGAAAAGGGAAATATATAGTTCATCTTTTGTGGAATATGTGATACTCTAGAAGTTGATTCTAGCACTTTTAATATGACCAATTAAATTTGAGTACTCATCTTTTGGAGAAAAGATGAGTTTGTGGTAGATATATAGTAAATTATGAAAGTCTACATGAAAAGTATGTATGTTTCCTTATGTTTTTTGTTAATCTCATAAATAAATTCCTCAATGAAAAGTAACTTAAAACAAAAACGTTGTCTGTTAAATTTTCCTACTGTGGAATCAAGGACTCTTTAACCAATCAAATGTTTGTGATTTTCTAGGGTTAAATTTCACCTAATAATGTTATCTATCACTCTCCATCAGAAATTGATGGTTTGTTTTTCTTCTATATCCATGTTTTCCTAAATAGAATCCTAGTATGGGATTTATCTGGTGACATTTATACTTATCTTTCTTTCATTTAAAGTTTTAGTTTTAATGACATTTTTTTCAATGTGGGACATCAAATTAAGTTTTCAAGACCAATTTTAAAATTGCGAGGACACAATTTCAAAAAGGGGGAAGGATATAACATTCCACCTAAATAATGAATATGAAAATTTCATATTTATTAATAATTTTAATTAAATATTAATTTTACTTCAATGGGGATGCTATGTTTGGTGGTGTACCCGATACACAATAACGGGTTTCTTTGAAATCTTACGTTTCACACAATGTTGAGTCATACTGAAAAATAAAAATATAATATTATTTTAATTGGTAGTTAACATGAAGCTGTTTTATTGGAAGGAATAAACATAACTAACTACAATATGATTATACATGTTCGATAAATGTTTTTACATTCATCCAATAAAAGTTAGAGGCTAAAAATTTGAATGAATCTAATTTTAAGAAAAATTATTTTTAAAAGGTCGATTTACCACCTTTTGAAAGAAACCCATTTTTTAAATCTATTTTTTTTTCAATTTTATATGTTCTATTTGACAAAATAAAATTATTCATTAGAATATGGACATCATAATTTACTTTGGGTAAATTTTTGGTATTTTTCTGATTAAATTCATTTTTAATGAATAGTGAAAATATGGTATTTTAATTAAAAAGTGCATTTTAATATAATTTATTTATATGGATAGATTATCTTTTTAATTGTTTATAAAGTGTAATTAGATTATATTTTTACCTTTTAATCCAATGTTGGTTATTTGAATTAATTTCACTTTCAAATTGGACATAAACAAGTGTTAATCTTTTGATCGTTATTGTTTCTTAAAAACATGCTATTTGTATTGATAACATGAATTAATTTTAAATTAATTAATTAAACTCTATTTTTTGAATTTGGTAAAATAGAAATAATTTTTTAATTCATAATATCAAATATATCTTAGGCTTAATTTTTGGTATTTTTCTAGAAAACCTCAATTTTTGATGAATAGTGAAATCACTTAGTAGTGGTTAAAAAACCAACTTTTTCCTTCAAATGAAATTTTAAAATTTTTGTGAATTGAATTTTGAAAATCTTAAATACATGGTGGTTATTATTGAGTAAAATTTGGTTCAATATGATGAAAACTATTTTTGGTGAACATAATCTTTTGACTATTATTTACCGCGGTTAAAGTTATATAGGGTAATTCAAGGTAAACAAATATTATAATAATAGAAAATTAACTTAAAACTTGTCCTAACCTTATTGATTGAGTCATGGCCGACCCTGGGAATCCTTGGGTCGATTTAGGGACCCCATGGAGCCACTTATGAGAGATAATGATATTTTATTTTAATTAACATAAATTAAAGGAAAAAATTTCATAAAAAAATATCTTTTAGTAAATTAATTTTCACATGGTGTTATATAAATCATATTTTACACTATGAATATTCATTGGAATGATAAATCGAGTTTCTACATTATGGTATTTTTTTATAATTTTTAGGCATCAAATAAGTTAAAATTATTTATGACATAATAATGATGAAATATTTACCTCATTAATAAATGATTTAAATAAATATGATTAGAAATTTTGAAACAATATCAAAAAACTATTCAATTAGTATTGTATGATTTTATTTCAAACATTAGTCATATTATATTCGGATTTAATTATTTTGTGACCTTTAAAAACCGAATATCATTATATAATAAAATAATATTTTCACACATTCCTAATGAGCCCCTCCTCCCCCTTATAAAAAGCCCTCACTTTTAACTCATTGCTCATACGTGTAAAGCCCCTTGTCTTGTCCAAAACCAAACCAAATAAGCTCTCACGATCCATATACTCCTCCTAGAAGCCTTACCTTAGGCAGAATAAACTTCAAGAAGTCCTTTTGGTTCAATCCAAATGGCATTTCCCAAATTAAAGGTAATAGTTTTTCATAACTTTTTTTTTCTTTTACCTCTCTATCCTCTAAAAACTTTTTATTCTATTGTATTATTACAAAAAAAGTATCTTAACTATAATAGGATGTTGTTATGATATATATTATTACCACACTTTCACACACCTACATCTAATTGGTTAAGAACATACTGTTTCCAGGGATGGAAAACTAACACCTCATGAAACGATGATTGTTCAAATATCTCCAACTGCCTTTCATGGTGGCCATTATGATGGAAATATATTAATATATGATATAAATTATGTTTTTATTTTCTATATTCTTCTGTAATTTTTATTTACAAACATACCTATATGCTTTCTAATATGTGTAAACATGATAATTTTATTTGAGGAAGTGCATACTACCGCCCCCATAAGGTGATATGATTAGTTTATGACAAACATGGAACGCATAAAGGATGGTGTTAATGAAATTATGTAACATATATATCATATGATATTATACTGAATTATAATATACCAATGTATTATTATGTATTCATTCCTTTAAATATAAAATAGAAATGAAAGTAGCATTAATGCGTAAGTACAACTTACCGCCTCCATGAACAGTGCGTTTCATTTCTTAACTCCAAATGATATGGAATTTTATAAATACATATACACGGGATATATATGATATATATGATATATAAATCCTGAATATCATTCTTAAATATAATGTAATTTTTACCACAAGTACAATTTGTAATTATAACAAGTTCATTTTTGACTAATGTTTCAAAAATCGACCAAATGTCCTCTATGAACTAAAATAATTCAATGATTATTATAGAAAACTAATAAGTGATATAAAAATAATTATAGACATTAAAAATGATGTTAAAAAAGTATATATTAACTTATTATTATTATTTAGGAAGAACACAGAACATACGAGTCATGTCGGGCATGAGGTATGGGGATTCTTATCTCACTTTTAATTCCGTGAGATTTTCATTGTTCCCCACTTATTTATTGCATGTGTTGTATTGTGTACTTACATTCGATATATATTATAATTATTATCTTTATATTAATGGTATTAAGTGAATAAATTTGTGGTTATAAATTTTTCTTCACACAACTCTATTGATTACTACGTGGTAACGGGTGTTTATGTCACTTTTTATTCTTGTGAGATTCACGCTATATTTGCCACTATTTCTTTTTGTGTTATGTATGTACTGCACATTATTGTATTAGTTTTTTAATATAACTTAATTTATGGGTATTTACATATTAAATGTATGATCCTTCTTTCACGGGGGTGGGGTATGTGTTGTAAGTTAAAAAATCGGTAAAGCAACCTTTCACCCTCCTCTTTTTAAAAGACATCATTTTGTTATATATTTTAATTTACATTTCTTATATTGGGGTATGTTATTCTATATCCTTATTTCTTTAAGTATTTTGTCCAAGTGATGAGATACTATTTTCTATCTCATCAACTAATTCTATGAATTATAAAGTGACGTTGTTAGGATTTCGAATTTCTGTAAGGGAACTTCTTTACCCATGTTCAATTCTTTGGGTTAAACTTATACATCTTGATTATGTTGTGCTATAAATATGCGTGAATGACCTATGATTATTTTAAACCTAATATCCACTTATATTTGGTGTGTTCTTATTTTTCACACATCATTATTTCATTTATTTATCTTTAATCTAAGGATAACCTCTTTATAATGGATTTCATCTCAATTTACTTTCTATTGAGACATAATTGTTGTTATGCTCCAATTCACTTTTATAAGGCGTATATAATATCCTTCGTAATATTATATCATGAATCCATTTATTATCATGATATTATAATGTTTATATTAAATTTAATTCCTCAATTATTTTTAATCAATCGTCTCTCATTTTCTAAATCATTCTCTTTAATGTACAAGTTTTAAAAATTGATTTGAGGATTTGTATATATGGAAATTAATGTTTTAAAATGATAATTCCTTTAAAAGATTCAAATTGGTATGAGACAATTTGATTCAAAAATCATGTTTTAAATGGTTTTGAAAATGGTTTGATAAAGCATTGATTATTTCAATATCTTTAAATTATTTATTGTGATTGAAAATCAAATTTTATTAGTGAAATGTTTATATTATCAATATTTTATGTTTTATGATGGTACTTGGACATTTAACGGGTGGTTACGTGATAAACCATATGACAGGTGGTGCTTTGATAAACCTAGACTGGTGGTTACATTATAACCTCTAATGCATTTGGTATGGAAGTTGTCCATATTGTTATTCCATTTAGTTATATGTGTGGAAGTTTACCTTATGGTTATTCCACTTAAAAATGTTTATGTCCCAAGTTACGTTTATATGTTATGTGTTTTTTATATGTATTTTCCGGTAATATTTTGTTTAAAAAAGGGTAAGCAATGATCTTTTATTCAGTGAAGAGTATTTGAAACGTCATAAATTTGAAAAGTATTACTTATTATAACGTAATCATGCTTACATGTTGTTTTGAACATACAGTTTTCCTTATTTTTGTATCCCTAACTGAGCTTTTTATGATCATCCCATATTTTGAAATGTTTTTCATAGGACATAAAGATGAATACGGTCAAAGATGAGATCATGGAAAATTATTACTATCTAAGACATGAAACTAGACATGAATATTTTTTTCAAGGGTTTTTATCTTGTGAATAAAATCAAAACTAAGTATACGTGTCTACTTTGAAATTTTTTATATTTAATGAAATTGTTATGCCTAATTCTCTAAAACACTAAACCTAAAGAGATCTTCAATGTGAATTATTCATTTAATTCAAGATTATAAAATGTTTAAAGCTGGGTCCTTATATCTGTTATAGAACCAACTGGATTCCAGAATAGGGTATGAGTATAACTCCTTAGGTCAACATGACTATGTATAAAAAGCTGTACTGATAATAAGTTCATGATATAAGTAGATAAAAAATTTTATTAATTAACAAATTAATTACAATACAGTAATTAACCTGCTTCAACATCATGCCTGAATATCTCTTATCATGTAGTTCAACAGTTCATGCTACAATGAAAGGTACAAGGAATAACCACATAAATGGTCCATGACCTATAATAATTACAACATAATCGATAAATGTCCTTTATATAAGAATATTATCATAACCGAGAAAAGACCATTATTTAAGAATTTCAGTATCATCTGGAAAATACCTTTATATAATCATTTAATCGTCACCAATAAAATCCATTTATATAAGAATTATAACATCTCTATATAGATACCTTTATATAATCATTTCAAAACACATGATAAAAATCCTTTCATACAAGCATTTTAGTAACACTGGGCATAAAACATTATATAAGTATTTTAGGATCACCAGGAATACACCATTATATAATAGTTTCAGCATAAATAATTACACAATTCTTAATAGATTGAATAATACATCATAATATTATAAGCCATAATTTTTATTTCTTTCAGTTATCTTTTGTATTTCAATTACCAATTCATTAATTAAATTATTTCTTAATCTATTTCAAGGTCAGTTTTCACACATTTTTTATTTCCAATTATCACCAACAATAGAATAATCATTGAAATAATTTTTCCTGGTGAATCTAAAATTTTTCATGTCATGAAATATTATATTTCAATATCTTATCTATATCATTATTGATCTAGGTTTGTCTAACCTTATGTGATGCAATAAGACAAGTCACAAAATCATTGGATCCAAAGGTATCTAATAAGTAGTCCAATTATATGATTATTACCCCCATTATTGTTCTAATATACATGTATATTGTTTCCTCATAATACCATAATATTTAATATACTTTAGAAAATATAAATTGGGCATAGGGTTTTGTTCTATAATACTATACTTTATCTGGTGATTCAATATGCTCTCTCCACTAGGAATATTGCCATGTAATCAAGATGAAGAGATCTTAAGAAAGAGCATAGATCACATAGGATGAAACCTGATTCATCAAAGGAAAATATATTACACTGTGATAATGGAAAATAATTAATGGGAGGGTAAAATAAAAGGAATGTAATGCATTAGATACAATTAAAATGATATATTCCCACTATATAATATTTTTTTTGATCAATAAAATTTGGTTGAGATAACTAATACAACATTATGTGGTCAAGAAAAATATGAACAATAGATATTGAAGTCAGATCTACAGATCCATAGGACTCATGAAATTATTGATGCATTTGATAAAAGACTTGTGTCATCCACCAATTGCCATAAGACTCCCACACTACCTCCATCTACATCCTCAACCTCAATGAATTAGTAATGATGTTACGATTTATTGGTGTGCAATCAAATTCAATGTAAAACGAATACAAATACTCAACCAAAGACCTTTCTTGGAGGTTAAGGTCAGGCTTTGAAAATATGTACATAAGGATTTTGTGGTATGTGTATATGAAAAACCTCTAAAACAAAATATAATGTCTCTAAAATCATATAAAACATACCTCCATGTATAATTCAATAATGTGACTTGGATAACTCCTTTCATGAATCTCAATTTGTCAATATCCATAAAAACCACTCATTCAACATGCATCAAAACATTTCAATGTTTAACTCAGGATACATCGTAATACACAGTATATTCCTTACCAAGAAAAGGTAATGTGACGATCGGTGAAAAATTCATCCTTCCTTTCAAATGTTGAAAATATATCTCATAATTATCTCAGTTAACAGACTTCCCCCATTTGTTTTTCAGATTGAATATTGGTGCTTCCAGATGGGAGAATGCCTTGATAAAACCATGATAATAATCAAATAAACCATAAAATCTCTAAATATAAAATAAATTCCTAGGCAACTCCTAAGATACCATGTATTCTACCTTCCATGGGACATTTAAACTTCATCCTTTATGTTTAAATGACCCATGATGTTCAATTTATCATTTGAGAAACTACATTTGGTTATCGTGGAATAAAGATGATGTTCTATAAATTTAGTCAAGATGGTGTCAAGATGTTGGTCGTGATCGTCCCCAAATTGATATCACACAAATCTATCATTGATATATAAGACCAAAAAATCATCCATAAAAGGTTGAACAATCTGATTCATCAAGGACATAAATTCCACCGGTTTGTTCATCTGGACAAACAAAATCACTACAAACTTATACAATCCATCCATAATCCAAAATATCATTCAATTTATGTCTAAGGGTACATATGTAAATTTATGATACCATGATCCATATAAAATATTAATAAAAATCATCGAACCTACCAACTATTCAAATAGATCTTTGAATTCAGGAATGGGAAACTAGTTATTTACCATCATCCAGTTCAATATTTGATAATCCACAGACAAGAACAAAATCTCAAGAATATTTTTATTGAAAAGAAATGTGTAACCCCATGAAGGTGTACATAAACATATAAAACCCCTAGTTTCTAAATATTATAATGAAACAATCAATTCCTGATGTACTATTGGTATCATTCTGTATGGTGAAAAAGATATTGAATTTCCTTAAAGAACCAACACTATTATGAACATGATATCCTACATAGATTGAAAGCTATAAAACTAGTAAAAAATTATCTGGAAAACGTTCTACCACCAGTTGAAAAGAATCATACTACATTACTCTATCAACCATAATAAAAACTTTTATCTAATATGGGATATAATTCGTCTTACAAGGAATTGGTCTTATATGAATACACTGAATATCCCACTCACCCTATGTAATATAGCATCCTCCTCATGGAGATAAAAATGAAACTCCCCTCTAATAATAGTTTATATGATCTTGGTATGTAATTAAGTAATCTACACCAAGAATCAAATTGAATCCTATTATATCATGAAAATAATGTTCCCAAATAAATCGTTACCACTAATTTCATGAGATTATGTCTTGAAATGTATTCTATTCATTTATCGCACTACCAACTGTCTATCGATGGTTATGAAAATATCCAAGACTTGCACAAAAAACTCAAAAACAATATGAAATTGACAAGATAAAATGAAATGTGATACTCTTATATAAAACCAAACAGAAGAAATTGGGGATGATACATGAATTTTAACCTTCATTGTAGAAGGTTTTGTATCCAAACATGTCAATTTAGGATGAATTTCATGCTTCTAGCCTACCCCTTCACCCTAGAATATTTTATTACTCTCAGTGTGGTCCTATCTACCTAGTAGTACATCTGAAACACTTAATTTGAACACCCCCTACATCGACATAAATTTCTAGTGGAACTCTAGCCACTAGTCTGTTCTGGGGTTTCTTTTTTCCATCCCAGACACTAGAACCTGCCCTAATCCCTTTACACCAATCTATTACATGATGCCCCTATAAAACGTCTATAGGTGAATTAAAATACCTTAATAAATCCACCTAAAAGATAGATGTGGACACTGATCCCTCTTGTGAAAAAACCATCCAAAATAAAAAAACTACAATAGAATAAGGTCTTATGATGGCTATCCACTACCCCCACTACTCTTCGAACTATTTACTTAGTGGTAACATTCATATAGGATCTTCTTACCACCAAAATAAGAGATCCAAGTCCACATTATTTAAATTTCCTTGCTACTACTCAGAGATATAGTATATTTCGATCAATGAAGGTAGAATAATTCATGACATACAAAATGCTACCCAACCCAAATTTTTTTACTATTACTTGATCTCAGAACAAGGACCGTCTCAAAAAACACTTGTCCTTATAAATCTCATCAGCTACAAAAGATGGTGAAAAGTGAAATAATTTTATTCAACATCGAAATATACTCTATAAATGACATGTTCTCTTGTATCAGGTTTAAGATATCACTAGCCTTCTCATCCCACAACATTTTAGGATAAATTGGGTTTAATAGAGCCACCTTAATGTTCTTCTAAGAGAAATCCTCCTGCAACCCATCTTTCCCTACAATGTCCCACCAACTCTTGGATAGTCCACTAAGACTGTATATAGTAAGACTCACCAACATATCAATGTGTGTCTCAATATTCTTTGATATTTACTTTGTAGAATCAACCTATAGAACAACAGCCTAGGATCCTCCCACTATAGTGAATTTCGACGGATGTTATAGATGAAACTATATCACCATCTCAGACTTCGATGGAACTATGAGAAAAATATACCTTTCCATGGATCAAATGACCCTAAAGAATCTATTGTGATGTTGAACATGATGAATAGCTACAGAAAGCTCAAAAATATCAATGTTAGGAGTTTTATCACCTCTGATCTCATTACACTCAATTAAGATACAATTTGGAAGAATTATATGTACATTAAAACTTCACAAAATAGAATAAAAGTAAAATTCAATTTAAAACTCTATAGGTGAAAAAGGGAACCAGTAGATAATAGTCTCTCTAGACATGTCTTATCAGTTTAATATGAATTTTTTAACAATTCATTCATTTCATTTGATAGATTTAATTGTAGTCTCATTTTTGAGTCAATATAATAAAATATATAACATTAAATAAATATGTATTTATCATGATCATTTATTGTAAAGGTATATCCCAATGTTCATATCGTGATTCATTAATACTCATCTTATTCCCTATCAGAACACAATGAATAAATATCAGAAAATAATAACATCTCACCCCATGTTAATCACTAAGGTTAAAATAAAAACAATCATTGCAAATAAACAACAAGATCAATTATCCCATACCTTGATACATGGATTTCCCCCTATTTGTGGGTTAAAAACCCACAACCACATGCTCATTACCAAGACACAACATATCCTATTATCATTTCTACATTTCCAAAATAGCAATGAAACATAAAACAAGTACATTCTTTTATACAAACTTTTTAATATCTCTTGATCCCACAATATCTCTTGTTTCTTGTTTGGGTTACTTACTGGACCTCAAGAGTGTATCCCCATATTACTAGGATGCCGAATAGTAGTGGGATGTAGGGAACATAGTGGGGAGAATATAGGAACTAGTATGAATTGGAAATACAATGGAATTATATAAATATTATAGTAATATAAATAGAAGAAACAAAACATCACAATGGATAAACCAAATAATAAATGTCCACTAAATAAAAAATGATAATAAAATGATAATGTAATAGAATGATGGAGAATAAATAAATATAAAACTGAAATCAATATAGAAAAAGGACCATGCTGATACAAATAAACTCAAAATACCACATTTATGAAACCCATACTAAATCAATCTCCATGCTCCTACCCATCCTGCAAGAAGAAACTAATAACAATGTCCTTTTCCCTATCCAAACCTAAATTGATGTAATATACTATGGTACAAAATGGAATCCAAAATAGGGTGTGAGTGAAAAATATTATCTTGACACCCACATGTCTAATAATAGACTGTAAATAAGTGAATGTAATAATGTGATAATGAGGTCTATTATTTAATAAAATAATTAAAATACAATAATTATTCTACTTCAAAACAGTGTTATAATATCTCTGATCTTGTAGAAAACACATTTCAACTAAAACCAAAAGTAATTTGATAATCATATAACCAGTTCTATTCCTATAATATTTATAGAATATCTATGGAAAGACCTTTGTATAAGAATTTCATAATAATTGGGAAAACCCATTATATAAGACTTTTATAATAACTAAGAATATCCCTTAATAAAATAATTTCATCATCCCAGGGAAATTCAATTAATATAATCATTTTACTATCACTTGGAATATTCTATTATATAAACATTTCATTATCTTTGGGAAAGTCCTTTTATATAATCATTTAAACATCATCACTCATTTACCTTTATATAATTATTTAAGGATCACTAGGAGTAAACCATTATATATAAATGTATTTTGCAATCAAAACACAAATAATAATATAAATCATCACACATCATAGTATCATAAGCCACAATGGTTAATACAAAGGATTTTCATTTTTCTTGAAATAAACCATTGATTCGCTAACATATAAATAAAGCTATTTCCATGCCAGTTTTCACACCCATTTTTCCTCAAATTATCTCTAACAATTCAATAATCAATGAATAAACATTCAATAGTGAATATATTATAAGAATTTTCCATTGATTTCAAGTCATGCTAAACAATATTTAAATATATTATCTAGCTCCTTATTTGTCAAGGGTTGGATCAACCTATGGGTAGCTGCAAGGTATGTATCAACACCTCCGGACCCAAAAGGACTCTATGAGTAGTCCAGATACATTATTAACAACCCCTATTATTCTTTTTGTTAACATGAACAATTTACTAGCACAATCATATATTATTAAATAGACTGGAACAAAAAAAAATAGACCATATGGTTTTTTTCTTGACCACCATCCTTTATCAAGTGATTCAGACAACAATATAGACTAGAAACACCAATGAGGAAATAATAAAAAGGAGATCATATAAAATAAACAATATTATACAATGAAAATATGATTCCATCATTGTCTAAGATTCTACATTGTTATAATATATAACTAGTGAAATAGATCAAGAAAATGGAAAATAATGAGATAATGATTAAATGCATGATGGTTATGTCCAAAAGGGATGGAAGAACTCCAATATCACCAGGAGTCTCCCAGAGTATGAGAAAGGTACATAGGGGGAGGGATTTATGGGGTATTAAATAAAATCATATGCACAACATTGTTTAGAACCACTAATCTTATGAGATTGATGAAGTTGAAACATTAATGATAATAATTTAAGAATTTAATAGATAACCCAAAAATTTTGACTCCCCAAGTTAAAATAATCCTACTCAACTATTTCATGGAGCGAACATGTTTTAATGAATGTAAATGTTTCATGAACTGAACCTGTTCATGGAATCTTCCATGTAAAAGTTTGACATCATGTATACTATTAAAAACATAAAAGTGTCTAGTTGATATCTTTCTTCCTAGGTCATGTAGAAAGAACCCAAGCCTTATCCAAAGGATTTAAAACCATATAAAACACAAAAAATTCCTTGATATATTTTTCTTTAGACTCCATTAATTAAAAAAACATATTTCCTTGAATTTTAGATTCTTTTCCACAAAAAACGTTCTCCATCGCTTATGGGACACAATCACTAAGGTGTAAAGAAGAAAAACCCCCTACTAAAATCGGTTCATCCAAAACTCAATGTGGGATACAACCAAAAAAATATGTAATGGTATATAATATTTATAAACTACATCTAAAATATCACCCATTTTCATTCAATTCTATTTTATATAATTAATTTAAGTATTAATATTATCAAAAGTTTTAGTAATTTTTTTAGTATATGATAATATTCAAGAAATGTAAAAAAATTAGTTCTTATTAAAAAGTAATATATGTATATAAGTATTATGAAAATTTTCGTAACATAAACATTGACGTTAATAACGAATAATAACTTTTTGTTTATTAATTAATTTATATTCTAAACACCAATAGTTTCATGACTATATTAATTATATATATCTAGTCCATATATAACATTTCATGTATTAATATCCTAAAAACCAATTTGTTTCAAATATTTTTAATTTTTTCTCATAGTAATATTATGACTTAGAGCCCCTAATAAAAATTAAATAATTTGTTTTCCCCATGTTGTAGTTATATAAATTAGTTGTTAACATTTTTTTTACCATGAATGATATTTATTGAATTGAATAATGAAATTAAATTTTACTTTTGATTATGTGCATTTATAATATAGAATAGTAAGTCTATGACACTTTTAATAGCAATATTGATTGTTTGAATTGAAATAATCAATTACAGGGAAAATTATTCCACTCTTGGTTTTTGAGATATCCACATTCAAAATATCATATTACAATGTGGTAATGAAGAATTATTAATGGTATCATATTTTCTATTAAACAATATGTTTCCAACACCACTTTGGTTAATATGTGTCTATATATGTAAATCAATATCATTTTGATCTTGAAACATTTTAAAATAAGAAAATAATCATTACAATTTTTATAAAGTTAATAAAAAATATTGATTTGTTGAAAACATGTTTTAGGTCAATATAGTTTATTTTAAGTACAATCTAGTTATGGAAATTTCCAAGAAGGGAACATATTAATTATATAAAAAATTTCACACAAAACCCTTCAACATAATATTTAATTCAATGCAAATATTTTTTCTCAAAAGTGATGAGTTTTGGAAAATATATGGGAAAAATTATAAAAACATTATGAGGGATATTATCATAAAAACATATTAATGTTAGTTTATATGATTAATATTATATTCTTTATGTTAATGAATATTATTTCAATAATTTATATTTCAATATTTTTTTTAAATTTCTAGTATAAAAATATCACATTTTTAACAAATATGAGATAGTATGAAAAATATGGCTGGTCAATGATAAACACATATGTTCACTAAGTAAAAGGATAAATTATATATAAAGGATATATATGTGTAAAAGAAAATACATGCAAAAAAAGTATTCATCCAGTGAAAGGATCAAACGATTAAGTAAAAATATAGTTTTCGAAAGAAAATCACTAAATTAAATATGGTAGTACCCGATATGTAAAAAAGATAGAGTGTCTTATGATAAGAAATACCCAATATGATAAATATATATATATTTAAATTTAATTTTTTATCTTCTGAATTTATTTAATTTTTAAAAAAATTATTAGAATTACCATATAATAAGATATGTGATTTACACCACTGCGTAAAATCAATTCCCACATTCTATTAAATGTGAAAATATCTATTTATACAAAGATAAAAATTATATGAACATAACATGAAATTAAATATTGACATAATAAAAGTGGATCATAATGTAATTTTTTTTAAAATATTACTAATCCAAATAGAAAGAACAATGAATTTTTATTAAAATTCATAAAACATGAATAAAATAAGTTTATTCTCTTGTAAGAGTTTAAAGAAATAGAAACATTAATATACAATTGTGTATGTGTTTTAATTTTAATATCATTATTTATGAACCGAATAAAATTCTCACACTACCTACCAATGACCATTAAATAGTCATTGAAATATAACTATTAGAGTGTTACACACATATTGAATTTTATTGAAGATGTAGTCATTGATGTATATGTGTCATAATGATCACTCAAATGTTTGATTTTTTTTAATTACTTATAGTTTGTTTGTAATGTATTTTACGTATTAACATATAAGAATGAAACTATTGGAGTAAATCATGGTATAATAAAAATAATAAATTTTACTATATATGTCTCAATATCATTAGTGCCATAAAACCAAATTATAATTTTTTATGTATTAAATTGTCTGAATATAAATATTAGATATTACATAGCTTCAATTTATGTGATTTAAATTTTATAATAAAGTGATAGTTATATATTTCCTAGTTAGTGTAAAAATATTCCAAATCAACTGTATTTTTATGTTTTCAAAATTATATATTCAAAAATTCCATTTAATTTTTAATCACAAACTTCTTTCTATTAGATGTATAATGGATGATGTATTTTGTATTGAATATTTGATTTAACATAAATTTGATCATTAAAAATTTAATTATTTAATTAATTCATCAATATTTGAACATGTATAGAATATATATATATGTTACATTATAGAAATTTATAACTTCTTGTTATATATTTTGAATTATAAGATTATATACAAATATTCACTATAAAAACTCATCATTTTTTTGAATTTATCTAATCTAGGAAAGGACATTCAATTACACCATCGTGATAGATATTTTTGACAATAAGAGATGTTTTTTACGCCCAAAAAATAATATAAAATTAGTACAGGGGACAATAATTTTGGGATATATGATATAATATAATAATAATATTATTTTGTATGATCATAAGACATAATAAATTAACTCATAAAAAACAAATATAAATAATTTTTCATTATGTTTTATGAACAATTAATAAACTAATTAAAATTATAAATATAGATGAAAAATGGGTTTCAACTCAACAATCAACTTTCATGATAATAAAAACTATAGTGTATATGATTTTTCACTTTGTTAAAATCCAAGAGATTTTTAATGATTTGAAGAATATATTTGAGGATTTATCCCTATATATAAAAAACCATATCCATAACTTTTTAAACAAAAATATTAGTATATCATTCCATTAATATAATTATCTACACAATTCCTAAAAATAAAAATTTGAATTAATTATGGATTTTTTGTTGAAATAGATACAGTTGGTACTGATAATGAAAAAGTTTGTTAAATTACAAAATTTTATAAATATTTCACATAAGTTTGGAGAAGTAAAATTTTTTATTAGTGATAAATAGAATTGTATTTGATGATACTAGATAAATAAGATGTGAGTAATATTCATTTCATTATTAAATTAAATATTTATGTGATGTATCTTGGGTATCCAATATACTTATTCTATTTGGAACTATATAAGCACATCATAGTGTATGATATAGATATATGATACTTGTTGCAAGAAGTGACTGATACTTATAATTATCCATGTTATGATACTTGATATTTTAATATCAAGTATAATGTCTTGTGTTTATTTTGAATTTTAATAAGAAATTATATAACATTATTTTATGTTATATGAGGTAAAAATTATTTTTTAAGGAATGAAATATTAAAAACTAGTTTGGTAAATTAAGATTATATGTTACAAATTTTGTAATAATTATAGATGTTATGAAAAGGATCATTATTTTCATTTTATTTAAGGATCATGAAATATGATTTCTATATAAAAAAGATATATCTATAGGTTTTATTAAAAATAATCTATAATAATAACAAAAATTGTCAAAAATTGTCATTCTATCATTTTATTTATTATTGTATTATTAACATGGAGGCATGATTAAAATTTAATTAATTAATAGTTTATTATTTCTGTTGACATGGTATTGATAAAAGATGAAATATTGAGAAAACAACAGAATTAATTTAATAGTTTTAAATTACCATCTAGACATGGAATTTATAGTAGTAAACTATGATGGATTAGTGGATTAGAATTATTAAATAATTGGGTGAATACTTTTTCTCCTATATGGATGTATTATGGAGAGGGGGATTAATTATAATAAAATAAATAGTGATTACAATAGGAATTATAATGGGATAATAATATTGGGTCCACTATATAATTATTATTGGGATAATGGGTTTCATATAAAATTTTATAGAATTGTTTAATAGTTAAGGTGTGACTCATCACATTATCAACTATTATGATATATCATTTTCATTATGTGGTAATGACCATTTAGAAGTAGATTTTGATAAGAGGTCATCAGATGCTACTGATCTATGAATACAATTCAAAGGTTTATGAAAATAATAATTATATATATTTTAACTAAATTTTTTATATTGTGTGGTAATGTTAAAATACATTGATAATTTTAGTTATGGGTCTCACCAGATCTATAGAGTTAAAATACATTTTAAGACATGTAACATGGATCAATTCAAAATGAAATGGGGGTTGTTTCATATTGTATACGTAATCCACTAATCCTTATTATACTATACATTTTAAATAGTGAAAAACATTGGGTTTATTACACACATTGGGGGACTTGATCCCTAAGGAAGTAGGAAACATAGTGTACATTTCATTTTGAAAGTGCTACAAGAAATGAACATTTGTGAGTTGCATAATATTAATAATAAAGGTAATTTTATAAAAATTAAATATTATATTCCTTTATTGGTATATTACCTTTTATAGAGGATTTTTATGGTAAGGATCAATGGTTAAACTTGGAAGGATAATTAGTTTGATATTTTACAATTAATTACAAAGATATAATATTCTTATAAGATATATATACTTTTTATGATGTTTGATGACATCGTTATAATTTTTTATGATCTTGAATTGAATTGATTATATAGAATTTGTGATAAACCATGAATTTACATAACGTGTAGGTTATTTTTGAAATTATTATTTTTTAAAACATTATTGGGAAGGGTTTTATTTTGAGAGTTTCATTAGTGTGGTTCAATATATAATTATTATATAGGGTGTGTTCATTAATGTAACATGTTTTTTTGGTAAAATTTATTGAAAAAAATATATAATTTATTAATAGATAATATTATTCTTTGAGAGCATGAGATAAAATGTGAAATAATCTGAATGAAAAGAATAAAAGGGAAAAAATTAATCATTATCATGTTGGAGACAATTTATCAGGGTTTTATATTGACACGGGGGACCCCGTGGTATACTTAATCATTATAGGTGAGTAAAAATTTGAATACTTCAAGACAAATGACGAATCTTCCAAATTATATTACCACCATCAAGTTTTTTAGAATATACTGGATATTTTATTTTAAAAAAGTAATTTTTTAGAAAAGGATTGTTTATAGTGAGGGAAGTGGAAATACAGAGTCTCTAATAAGTTTTAGTAAAAAGGGTATACTCCATTTAGATATTTTTAAAATCATATGATTGTTAAAAAATATGCTATCATGGTGGAGAAATTATTTATAAATTTATTTGAATAAAAGTAACTTGAAGTAGATATTTTTCCAAAAAATATGGTTTTTTATAAAAATGGATATTTATTGTTCTTATGATTGGAATAATTTTAGTCATTTAATGTTTTTGAAAAGAAATATATTTATTTATGATTGATTATTAAATAATTTTTTTTACATTCCTCATGTATGGATATTTATAAGAGTCTTTGATAAAATTATAATATTTTAATACGAACTCAATATAATGTAATCCATTTAACATATACATATTATAGTCCATGATATATGAAAGTGGATGTTGTTATTATCTATTTGTGATAATCAATAGATATATAATTTTTCATACTGTAAGTGGGATGGTTTCTTGGGTCTTGATTAACTATTAATATTTTTAATTAGCATGTTTTATTTTTTATGTTCAATTTTTGAAACTTATTTGATTTTACATGGTGTTTTTAATTTCCAATTTTTAATTTTATACAATAATTTATCATCCACATGAATTTTTTATTTTTTTCATTAATTTATAGGAAAAATAAATCCCTAATGATTTACTTTAACACGTAGCGTTAATTTTTCTCCTCTACCTATCTAAATGGCACAATTCTAGAAATATGTAATATTGATTTATGTCTTAGGATTCAGGTTAATTTGTTGAGAAGTTAGAAAATACATTATTTCTTTTTTTAATACAATTATTTGAAAATATTGGTAGATATGGATAATTGGATCACTATGACTCCAAACTTATCTATAATAATGAATTACTAACCACTTTATTTAGAAATCTGAGTTACTTATAAGTCATAGAAAATTTAGTGTTGAGGATGGCCATATAAGATGTTATTATTTGTTTCATGTAAACAAATTACGTCTTATAACAAGAAATATATCATGAATTATGATAGAAATGGTATTAAATTTCATCTCATTATCTTTATATTACAAAAACAAATTTTCCAACACAAAATAAGTGTTTTCAATAAAACAATGGTTTTTTATTCTGAAAAGTTATTTTAAAAGGTATTAGTATAAACTAATTTAAATTAATGTGATAAAATTTCGGGAAAAAGGGTTAGGCTATATGAAAGGATAGTAAGTCAACTAGAAAAAGTGTGGAATAGATTTTTGGATGATGTCCAATTAGAAAATTAACTTATTATATTGGAATAATTATATATGTAATAGAATTATTCTTCTTAGAATATTTTTTCATGGTGAGGGTTGGGGTCTATATAATTTTCTATAATAAGTACTTAAGTGGAGTCCATGATAAAATAGATTATCCAACAATTATTATTTCAATGTATATTGAACCATCATTATGTGTAAATGTTGGACCTGAGCAAGAAATTGAATACTTGGAGATGATAAAATATATATTATTGTTTCTCTAGATTCTATAAAAATAAATAGTGGAGTTCATATATTATTTATCTAAATGAATATCTCAAAAATTATAGGTGATTAGAAATTTTTTTGACTCTATAATGATATTTATTACACATGTTTCCAAACTATATTTATTCATTACTATTATTTCGAGGTGTTTAATTTCTAGTGGTTCAATCATATTTATTGTTAGAGAATGTTAATATATCAAGGCCGGTGTATGAATTTAATTTTATTGATATTTTATGGTATACACTAATGTTGACTTTAAATGAGGGGAAAAAGTATAAATTATTTGAGATATTGTTGTGAATAGAGATATAGTTAAGGATTATCTTATTAAGGATACCCAATTATATGGAGGTTGTTATTGGGGAAGCTATGATGATAGAGAATATTAGGGAAATATGGTCTGATAATACCTTTATTATATATATGTATAGTGGAATGAATTTTCTTAATGGTTATAAGAGAAATAAGATTAACTTTTGAGTAAAACATGTGGATTAATATTATCACTTCTCTCAAGGGATTAATTCATTAAGAAATTTTAGTGAAGTAGTGTGGAAAAATATACATGCATGTCTCCAATTCCACCCATTGGATGTTTCCACTATAGGAAGGTGAGTAATATGAAGAATTATTGTAAGAAATTCAAAGTATAAAAAAATAATTAATCATAAAACCATGTTTATGGATCCTAAATAAAAGTATTAGAAATAAGAAAGAATTATTCCAGAACTAATGGAATTGTGGGGAGGAATTTTCAAGAGGACTGTTGAATATATTTTATAATTTACGGGAGGATATTTACTATTGAATATACTTCGTAAGATTCTTGGAATTATTTAAGAACAAGTATAATAAAATGTAAAATATTGATTAATTCAATGATGTTTTCTTATTTTTAGATATATGTTTGTCGTATTCATGAATGTTTTCGCATTTAGTTGATCAATTTTCTTTTCATGGGGAGTAAAAACAATACACATAAAATTGATACAACAATATATTAATGGAATGGGATGTTTTTTTGTATCTATTAAGCTCGATTAATATTGGTAGGGTATAATTTTCTATCATACTTATTTATCATTAAAATAAATACATGTCAATTTATTATTCTAATAGATTGGCTATGTAAATTGAAGGTAAAAATTGACTATTACAGTATCATATTTATCTTTATAGAACCTAATGGGGTTCTGCATTATTTGATTTTATAGTGTGAAATCAATTCATGTAGTGTGGGTCCATTATTAATTTAGACTGGTCAAACATTTAGTTATTTGGTTCAGTTGAATAATGATCCCTATATTCCAGTAGGGGTTGGTCCAAATATAACTGTTTTCCTCTATGATTTTTAAAAATTAACAGAATGGTAGTATGTGCAATTTTTCTTTTACTTATTCACTCAGAAATGTTCTATTTTTCTATATATTATCATACAGAACATGTAAAATTAATATATTTTGATCGTGTAGTTGGACTATCTTGAATAAAAGTGACTCATTTAGTTAGGATTCTCCCATTGTGATACAAAATTTTTATTCTACAAGTCATTCAATGGTGTGCTAAATTTATGAATCTACTATTGAAAATTAATATAGGATGTCATAAATTAAAAATATAACTTATCTACAATCGATGCAGCGTTTTATTAGTCTAATGGAACCCTATGGGGTTATAAGATAAATCTCCAATCATGATATCATTTTTTATGGTTGAGGGTAAATGGTATTATGAAAATGGTTTTTTTAGATTAATATAGTGATTATTATTTGTGTTCACTCCTTTTAGAGTTATTATTACAATAGCTGTCTTAATGGAATTAACGTACCACATATATTATAAATTTTGAAAAACTCATTTTGTATCTTTTAAGATGATATCTTGATGTATTCATGAATGGAGACTTATCATAGAAAAAACCTAGATATTGTTTTGGTAATCATATGTGATTATAAATATTTTTTTATTTTCTAAAAATTTCACATATAAATTCCATAAGTTAAATGTATTGTAAATATTATAATTGATGAATGAAAAATAATGATCCTGAGAAATTGAAAATGGTAATTTCTTGGGAAATTCTTAATAATGTATTTGAAATAATTTTTTTAGTTTGATTGTATATTATTAGGGATTATTAATTGAAATTAGTTTATACATAGAAATTCATAAATTTTAAAAGATTAAATATTTAATAGTCTATGAGGGTATGTGTAAAATTAAAGATGATACTTAAATTGATGTTATTTTGGAAAATTTATTAGCTAAAATATTGATATTATTTGTGTTGTATTTTTTGTGGAGTGGGATTATGATTTTATTTTGATAAAATAGAGATGAGATATTATATATGGGTCTAAACTGATGAGACCTCTTGACAATAATAATGGTACACATTATTTACTTTATGTTACTATATTTTACACTTTTAAGAGTGTCATTCATTATACATTTATTATGAATTTTTTCTTTGAAAGATGATCATAAGTATTTTTGATATATTTTAAAACAATGTTACTTCAAAGTAATAATAAATGGAAAGGCTTAGTTACATCAAATATTTAGTTTTAATCTTATGTGTACATTTAAAAAAGGTAATGTTATGATGTATGTTATGCCTAAGATAACTATCAACCATGTGGTGGTTGTAAATGGTATTTTTGGTAGATTTTATATAGAGGTAGATGAAATTATAGATGGTGTGTTCCCATATATTATTCTGTTGATAAAAATGATGAAAAACTATGTTAAAATGAGGTTTATAAATGATTATGAATGAAAATAGAAATAAGATTCTTTAAACAATGAGGGAACCACTAATAATGGAAATATTTAACTATATGAAGGGAATTATTTTTTAGCGTTGAAAGTGTTTCTTGTGAAAATGAAAAATTGAGTTTGGAAAACACTTATCTGCTTGAGTTTTGAGACAAATAATTGATTTAGAAAGATGTATCATGACATAAAATTCTAATTTTGGTGTCCATGAATAATGAAATAACTAATATATATTTTGTTGATTATCAATTTTTTGGATAATAAAGTAATAAAATAGAAGACCAATGGGGATGTTATAGAAAGTAACACATAAAATATTTATGTTAGGTTTAATTTAATATTAACTACAATATTTGGATTCTGAAAACACTAAGAAGGCATAATAAAATTTGGTAATAGTGTATCGATGCATAAAATCATTGTTTTCTTCCATAATAATTTTTTTAGATTATGGAAAAGGATTTATATATAATAATGATGTTATCAGGCTCAAATATATTACAAATTACATTTTCATAGATATATTTTTATTATTTATATCTACATTCTAGAAGGAACTATGATGTACTATAAGAACACAAATGATGTTGAATTTGACTTATAAAGCCATATCTAATGGACTTATGGAATGAATAATTTAAATTATGGAAGACAAGTTGTGAACATATTTAGTTGAATTTGGAATGTTCATAAAATATCACTTTTCATTAGTGGAGATAGTTTGCAGTTTCAAATATGTATGGAACCATTCAATGAATTATAAGTTTGACCATTTCAGACGACAATATGTTTTATTAGGATTTGTGAAAGGATTTTTATGTGTATTAATTTGGTATAGTAAATAATAAATCATTTTAAATTTATTTAAAAATTCAATGTTTCAATATAGTGTCAGTAAATCACCACGCCATGAGAATTATCACTTCTTATAGTTAACATTGCTTAGATATTTATTTTAATACTTGAATTTCGACCAGAAAACTAAAGAATAATGTACTGTCAATATGAGATCATTCCTATGAGTTATCTAACATAAACCTAAAAATTTATTTTTAGAATAATTAGTAACCCTAAATTATTACATGAAGAATATTTTTAATGCTTTAATAATTTAAATTTTAAATCAATAAAAACAAATAATATGACCTGAAGCACGTATTGAATTTCTAAGGGTATTTTTTTCATAAAATATTTTTTTCCAATAATCATAAATCAATTGATTTAGATAGTGGATATTATTTTCAAATGTAATTAATTTCATTATGATGTAATGAATAAATTTTACTTAATTCAATTTAAACTGTTTTACTAAGAAGATATATATAATTATGAATTTTAAATTGAATTATAAAAAAGAGGAGGATAAATCTAAATTTTCATTAATAATTAATCCCTCTTAATTTTTTTAAGAACCCTATAGTAAAATATAACAAAATAAAAGACTCATTTAAAAATAATATTTAATTTAATCTATATGATATATTTTAATTTTAATCAACTTTTTATACTCTATTTAATAGAAACTATTATTTACCAATCACTATTAACATGATTACCTATATCAAGTGAGATAAGACTCTCAG
Source organism: Viscum album (assembly GCA_963277665.1). Taxonomy (NCBI): domain Eukaryota; kingdom Viridiplantae; phylum Streptophyta; class Magnoliopsida; order Santalales; family Viscaceae; genus Viscum; species Viscum album. The sequence goes on from OY728133.1 coordinate 1,063,824,220, forward strand.
GATCAATGAAAATTCAATCATCAATGAAATTTACATACGAATAAATAATTTTAAAATAATGAATGAATGAGTTTAAATTAAATATAGTTCAATAATTAGTTGTAAAAAAAATGAATGAAATCAAAATTTATATATATAATGAAGAAATCATTAAAAGAGAGGTTATTGATTGTAAAAAAACAAAAGAAAAAAAAACAAAATCAAAGAAATGGTAATTTTTATTTTACATATCCGACACAAAAATATTTATAATCCTAGGCTCACCATGGTATTATTCAAAGTTACCATAACATGGTAATTCTATCTTAATATAAAATAATTATAATTTCACCATGAATCCTATAAATTGGTGTACATTTATCCTATTTTTAAAACATGATCACACACCACATCAAGGTTTATTAAAAAATACCCACTTTATCTGACCATTAAAAACAACTTAGAGTGGATAAAATGGAGAAATTCATTCTTATCATATCTTTTATGTTAAAGTATTTATTGATTTAAACTGGTTTTCTAAACTTCTTCATGAGGTGATTTCTCTTCAAGGTTCTTTGGTTACTAATAAAATTTAGTCTGATCTAGTTCATGGGGGTTTTCTATAAACCCAACAGAATAGAAGTCAACAGGAATCTCACCATCCCATAGAGGTCACTTTGGTTTTCCTTCATCAAAATAAAAAACCCTATTCACTATGACTGTGATCTTTTATATAACATTTTCATCTAAAATATTTATAGTCATTTCAAAAAATGCGACAATGACTTCTTTTATGGGACACCACTATGTAGGTACATTTATTTTCCATCATTTATTCCAACTTTCTACAATTAACATCAAATACATAAATATTTTAATAATAATATAAAAATCATAATTTAAAAATTAAATATTATATATGTTGAAAACCAATTGGTAAATGACTAAAAAATGAAATATCAAATCCCCCAATACATAATTTATTTTTTTCCATAGGAATAACATTGCTATAATAAATTCAAATAATACAACCCACAAAATGAGAAATTTAGAATCAAACATGCTATTAAAAAAAATTGTAATAAAAAATCATCAAATCAATTCTTATTTTCAATTTTTTATAAATAATTCTTTTAATTTTCAATTAAATTTTTATTTTTTCATATTTATTCTCATATAATAATGTCCACTTAAATTTTCATTTCAATGATTCAATTTAGATTACCCAAAAGTTATTTCCCCCCATCACGCAAAAATAATTTAATCTGAGTTATATCCAATATTAATTATATTTATTTTATCTATAGGCATGACTTATATTTATATACCCAATTTATAAATCAAACCACTCAATTCATGAGCGATTTTTGAATATATTATTTCTTCAGATAATTGTTGGTCAGTAATGATGAAAATTTTAAAATGTATTAAGAAGGTAGATTGAATATTTATATAATATACATGAAACTAACTTAATATTAAACAACATTCCTCATATAATACCCCAATTAGATTTATCATCAATCAGTAATGTCATACATATTATATACATAGGTTTTCAAATGTGAACATTCTAAATATTGATGACCATATTCCAATTTGCATGATTTTATCATTTTTTTCAAATTTCATAGGAAACATGCAAAAACACAAAAATATAACATTGGTTGATTATTCACTCATAAAAAATTTGAAAATCATCAATATACATATCAAATTCAATTTTCATTGGTCTATGTATGCTGATTATCTGCCCATTTTTTATGTGAACATGAAATAGAATGTGATGAATCCTCTTTAAATGGGAGTATCCATTAAAAGATCACATCTAGAAGACCCCACGGGATGAATCATCATATCAAAATGTATAGGAGCCTTATATCACCAGATAAAAGGTTGTAAATTTTTTAATTACATTCAATGAAATAGAAATTTAAGACAAGGAATATTTCAATAGGTTTTCACTCATTGGGAGGATTATTACTAAAGGTGGAAAACCATTGAATGTTGAGGATCCTTAAATTATACTTAGTCAAATTTGGAGATCTGAGAACATGGTGAATACTAATATTTGGAATGTTTATATCATCATATTTTCAAATCTATGTTTTAGATATTTATAGCACAGTCTATATCTCTAATAATATATATCCAATAATATTGGTAATTTATGACTACATCTTCATCTTAAACCACCATCAGAAAAAGAACACTATCACTCATGTCTGTGTCAAATTTTATTTCATATATTTGTTTTTATAGAACCCAAAAATTTGATGTACATTACCTCATACAAAGGGAAACCAACTAAGCTCAATGATATTACAATTGATGGATAATATGGATATTATTCTAAAGAATTGGTGGATGTGGAAATCTTGAGCACTTAACATAACAATTATATTCAATTTGGTAATTTTGAAAAATTGGATGCTAAAGTTTAATACGTGTTTCTTCCTCCATAATATAATTTTTTAAAAAATATAGGTTGTGTAATAACAAAATGTAGGCAAGTGAAGATGATACATTTTAAGATGGTGGGTAATTTCAATAATTTTAGGAAGGATGGACCTATAGGTATGAAGAGTAATGGTGATTCAAAAATGGCTATTTAGAATTCAGATGAGGCCTTAAAGGTACTCTAAGACTCCTCTTGGTAGGGTGGGAAATATTGGATACCTAAATACTCCAATATTTCAAGTAAGGGAAAGTGGTTCTAAGGGAAGACTAATAGTCTATTTCCATTGATTCCCAAAGGATAGTGGGCACGAATATGTATGAATCTAGGAGAAAATCTGACCCCACTGCACTTTAGATTTGAATTAGTCTATTATAGGAATGAATTTGGATGATTGAGGTGATTAAGAAAATTTTTAGCCGCTATAATGGGGGATCAATCATAAAAGATTATTCTCCCTAATAATAGCTCAAATCAAGATAAGTAGAAATATAATTTACCTGATCATTCACATAAAAATTTTATAATATTGGTCGTCTCTTAGAATGTAGGACGTGACAAATAATAATCTCATTTGCTTAGAAATATGGTCACAAGAGGACTCGATGGAGTCCCTCCCTTTTTTATTAGATTCTTGTCTTTATGCCTTATTGAAAACAGAATAGAGTAAACTAAAGTTCTCAACTACATAAAAAATATAGCACTATATAAAAATAAGTAAAAATCTAAAATAAATAATTCGTTATTTTCGAAATATGATGGGATAGAAAATACAGAAACTTCATATTCATTAGATAATTCATTTTAAAAAATAATCATCATAAATAATTGGTATTGTGAATCATAAGGCACATTTTATGAAATTAAATGTTTAAATTAAAAATCACTTTGTTATGAATTTTTTTGAACTAATGAAAGAAATGCATTCTTATAATCTAATTAGGTTTCGGTCCCAATAAGGGTAAATAAATGGATTGTGGATCAAAATAGCTATAAGTTGTTATGTGTGTTGGATGTTGTTGATGAAGGTACCTTTTTCTATTCCTTCATATATGATCCCTCCAATTATTAATGGATAATGAACCTTTGGGAGGAAATTAAAAGCATAAATTAAAATATACTTCAGTTATGGATTCTCACATGTTCCATTATCGATGTCTTGGGAGATGTGGAAAGAAAGGGAGAACCTAATCAGGGTATTAATACCACATATTTTAGGGAATTTACTTACATAAATGACTCGGTGGAATATTCCCTCTATGGTGATAAATAATCCAAATGGAAAACAATATTTCAATAGAATTGTGGAAAGAAATTTGAATATTGTATTTGTGAATTTGAAGGCTCTAAAGAAGTGGGAGTAGAACCAACCCATAACCCATGTGATGAATAATTATTATCATCACATCATTTTTACAACAATTTTGGTTAAAAATTATAGGGTACATTTACCTCTTAAATTTAATAATTATTGGGTCAAGGACCCAAAATATAAAAGAATTAAACATGAGAATTTGAATAAAATTGAATTTATTGATGATCTCTATGATTATATCATAAAAATCCAGAACATACAACTAATACAGAAGTATGAGATCATGTATTCTTTTTATTCTAGGTTTGGGGATATTTTTACCTTGCAAAAGGAACAATAAGTGCTTGAAAATAATCATTAAAATATATTTGAAAATTATCATTTTATTGGGGAGTTGGACATGGAATCTAATAATAAAGTGAGAGTTTCTATGAGGGATGACATGTTGAAAAAGAATTGACATACAAAGAAAATAAATTTTTTGATTTGACCATTGTTAATTAAAATTATCTTTTGATATTTTGAAAGGATATGAGCACCATTTCATTCCATAATAACTTAAATGAGTTGATCAAAATAGTATAGGAGATTATAAATACTATATAATTATTTTACGAGATCTATATTAAGTGGTTTCTTATAAATTTTTCTAATAAGAGGAATATCCACTATATATACTAAAGATAGGTATTTCCTAGCTGACGTGTTTGCTCCTCATGAATCAACGCCTCCATATTCTTAATTTTATTCCGAATGTAGCCCCATGATATCGGGACCTTCCTGCGTTGATTTTTCCCCGAGCTCCCTCGTCGCTGGGATTACCTCCTCCTCTGTCATGGCTTAAGGTTTCCACTCACCATCGTTATTGGAAGACTTCATCCAAAACCACAGATCTGAGCTCGACGCCTTCCTCTTAGCCCCCCCCCGCATTTCATCTATTCTCATTTCATCCGCCATTGTTCGATTCCTCTATCGGGATGATCATGCGACATCTTTTTCTTTGAGCTCCATGCTGACATCTCGTGTCGCTCAAATTTTTTCCTCCTCCGTCTGAGCTTAAGGTTTCTACTCAGTGGAATTCATTCATGAAATTCATTCTAATTCATCTACACAAACTCTTCACCATCCTCTAATCTATCCTTTCATTTCCTATACCTACATTGCGTTCACCACTGTTCAATTATTCTAATCTCCCCCCGCATTTCATCCGTTGTTCGATTCCTCAAATTCCCAGCGATGATTACAGTATCCAATAATCACTTCTACCCACTCGATGCATTCGTAGAGGAACTCTGTCTATACCGGCTTATCAGGGAAATAATAGGGTTTCACAGAAGCACGATTCAATACTCTGCTGGACGATTCTGGTCATCTCCTCTCGCATACTGTCCCCGGATGCATCTCTGTTTCCATCACCGTCTTGGAAAAAGACCTCGGGCATACCATCACAGACATCCCAAAGCTCTATTTCATCGTAGACCTTGCGAGTAGGGTTTCTTTTTATTCCATACGGATCTGTTGTCTACTAACAATGTAACGTATTCTCTGTCACTCTGCACTGTATCTTTTACATGTTTATTGCGATTGTAATAAGAGTATATCAATTTCAAATGTCAATGGATATCTATTTTTAAGCCCAGTTTTGGATATCTGCAACCTAATCAGTGCACGGACTCTGCATTCTAAAATATATAACAGCACATACCAACATCTAACATTTTGAAACTTGTATGGTAGCTATTGTGAAATAGTTCTTTATTTATTATGCACCCACCATTGTTGGCATACTTATTTTCTTCTCAAGTATATAGAAATACCAATCCCACATGACATTGAATGTTAAATTTCTTTGATAGATATTTGTTTTTTTGCATAGCTGTTAACTAATATTCCATCCACATATACTATTTTTGGATATGTGAGATATTTGAATGCGTCATTCCATCGTTGATACTTAACATATATAGCTCCAGTCTTGTCGGTGATAATATACGACTGCTTTGACAACAGCCTTTTGCGTCTTTCATCTGAGGGGAATCAATTATTTTCATACAGGTAACGCTTCATAAATGTGGTTGAAACCCATTTTCTGTACATTATGTTTACCATTACTTGGTCATTATAATAAAAAAATTTATTTTAATGTATAGTAGCTCCAGTAAATATTTTAATGTCTATTGTGTTAATATTAATCATTTAAACTGATCATTAAATTTAAATAGTAACAATATTGTCTGCCTATTTATAAGAATTTTAAATTCAATTATCAACTATTAATAATATATTTTTTTCATGCCACCTAGATAGTTCTGTACAAAATAATCCAACAAAACCATGCATACGCCTTCCCACTCATGAGAATCAAGGATCCACAGAAAAAAACTCATGCAGAAATGTTAAGAAAATCGTGAGTACTGTCCTAGTTTTAGAATAACTTAATTAATAACTATACTTCTATCATTATATGAGTTGCATGACAATAAATTTAGTAGCAGTACTATTGTTTACTGTAGGTTCTCTAATGATTTCTACCGTGTCCAAAGGAAGTCCAATTATTCAGCCACTATCAGCAAATGGCTTCGGACATATAGAGAGAAGATTACCATTTTCACCTATATGTGTTAATGGTATGTTCATTTGACAAATGCTATGAAAATATTATTGTTTCCAACGATGGAAGAATAATCATCATTTGTTAGTTATTTGTTCATAGTTCCAAGTGAAATTCGTACAGAGTCAACAATGATTGTTGGAAAAACAAATGAAAACATATACATCACACCCTCTGTCCTGTACCTTTTAGTAAGTCTACTGTCTGTTAACATTTATGACCACAATATGGGTCAAAACTTTAATTACTAACCATCAAACACTTCTGTAAAATTTTCCATTAGGTCGGCTGAATGGGGAAAAAATCTCACTGAATCAGCAGTACTCAACTCGATAGAGTATGCATGAATAATACACTTAAATATGACATGTCAGTTAAATTTTAGTTCTTACTCTATCCTATGTGTACGAATTAAGTCATCCAAATTTTGATGTACCACAGTATACTACTGCATCATTGACATGTATGTAATAAGTTTTTTATGCATTAATATTTATTTCTTCACTTGTTTATCATAACTACATAAAGAATATGTAACTTGATATTATAATCAACAATATTTTCCTCCACATATTTTAGCAACCTCTTCAAACAATACATATTTCGTCAGCATAACTGCACAATCCTTAGGTTTGTTGACTAACCAATTGATATTCAAATATTATTACATTCTATTTAGGAAACCACACACCGTATTTACATTTCATCGACTTCTGCAAGAAACTCATTAGAAATGGACATTGCGGAGAACACATGTTATTGATTTTAGTACTCCGGAATCCACTATATATACTAAAGTTTGGTGTTTCCCAGCTGATGTGTCAACTCCACACTCAACCACGTCACCTAATCCACCTATACAATTATCATTTAACCCCCTGTTTCTATTCAAACACTCGTTGTACCCAAAGAAACTCGACTACTACCTACGCCTTTCTATGACCCCTCTTCCTGGTTAGGGTTTCCTTCTTCCTTTGTCTTCCTGCTGTGCTTATCCATCGACCTCCATCGTGTTCCTCCCACAAAAAACTCAAAATAGATCCATTTCAGATCCTCCAAAATGAGAAACTCTACCTTCAGCTCTTTGACGTCCGGGTCGTCTGCTCCTCCTAGGGTTCCCACACCCTCGACCGCGTAGCGAGTATCCTATTTCATGGATTTCAGATCCTTTCCAGACATTGTTTATGGAATAAATAATCAGTGGATGAATCATGGAGCATCTATGGAATTTCTCATCGAGCCGTGGATTAATCGACAACAAGGTATCGCCTTTCACCTCCCACCTCTTCCATACCTCCTTCCTCCACCCTCCTTCAGCCTCTGAACCCCTTCCAACCCTCCAATTCCCCCGTTATTGATCCATCTTTCATAAATCATAACCTCATCCAATTGAATCTTCTCCAACCTCGGATTTCCAACTTGTATTTTATTTTTCTTCGACCAATTTTTTTATCTCTTTTGATATCTTCACGAGTACCCAGTAAATTCCATGGCCTTTTGATATTGGAGGCATGCAATTCTATGGTGGATGAATTAGATTCATGATTAATGGTGTGGAAATACTGCTACCATTGTTGTAGAAATTCATGTAGTTTAATATTTATGTTGCTGCTAACAAGTATACTGATGAGCAGGATAAAGGTGAGTAATCTTTATACTATTTGGAGTTGCAATGATTGTTCAGATAGATGATGAGTTTATCAATTCGTCACCTCTTCATCTTATCATATTTCATTTCATGGAAACCGTTAAATTATCTATGATTACACTATTTCCATTGACCAATCCTACAAGGATGGATGGATGAGGTTGCTGATTATTTCTGAATTTGTTGAGATACATGTTCAGGAGGGTTAAATTATGAAATTAAGGATAATGTTTGTGTTGAAGGAAAGAAGACAATCTCAGCAAAGGGTAACCATTTTTCTTTATTTGAATGCTTAAGTTGATTTATTATCTGAAAGCTAATGTTGGGTACTTTTTTTTTGAAACTAAGTAAGATTATTTGGTGTTACTTTTATTTTTTTAATTTGTTTCTTTTATGAAACTAACTTAGATGATTTGGTGTTACTTATATTTTTTTAATATAATATGATTATTTGGTTATGTGCAGGTGTGATGGTGATTGGTGATTCATCCAGTTTGATTTATTTCTTTCAATTTATTGTCTTCATCATGATTCCTTGATGCAGACACGATTTTTTTGAAATCCTCCTCATAATCAGGAAAATGCGACTTTGCATTCAGATTCAAGCTCGAGTGGACCTTCTAGCACTAGTGACTCATCTTCATCGAGTAGGTTTGTTGTTACTTGAATTAGATCTGGTTGAATGAAAATTATTTTTTTGGGTCCATGTTCTTAGGTTATGATTTCAATTTCGGTTTCGACTTAAATGTGGGTGGATCATCTTCAAACTGTAAGCTCACATCTAGTTTCCATTTGAGTGTGAAGTCTATTAATTTTTTTCCATAATGTGAAATATTATTAATTTTTTTAATGTTATGTCTATATTTCTTATTCTATTAATGTTTTGTGTATATTTCTTATTTTTTGAATGTTCTTCCAAATGAAATTTTATTAACGACTTGTGCATTGATTCATCATTCCATTATCATTATAATGTTGCCCAATGATCTTACATTTCTTCTTCTATTCAGGTTTCTTTATCAGCATCTGCGGCAATTAAATGCAATATTCACAATGATTCATGGTAATTTTTCATCCGGTATTGATTCTAAATTGAATTATAATTATCGATGTCCACTGTTCATAATATGGTTACATTGCCCACATTGTCTATTAAATATAAAGATAACCATTACAAACATGCATTTCCCATCAAGGTCTAAAGATGAAGGGTTTCAGATGAGATTACAAATGACGGAATTACAAAAAAATTATGAGTTATCTATTATGTTCACTTTAAAATTATTCATTTATGATATTTATTTTAGTATATATATACATTACAGCTAACACAATAACATGTTTGAAATCTTTTGGGAATTATTCAATTTCATATATTCATCTCTCTTGTACTCCAATAAGTGGAATGTTTCCAACAAATGGCATCACACATGGAGACACACACATTCCATTAGCACCATTAACTATCAGTTGTTAGTTCTTTCTAATTTTCCTATCTAATGCTATATACTTATAACTACATTACAGACCAACACTAATTTGTCATATCGAACATATTCTATGTTGAAAGTGCATCCAGGATCGACAGCTGAGAAAACAATCTCTACAGGATCAAATAATAAAAAGCAAAGAAAGCATGCCTATGGAGAATCTCCAATTCCATTATGTATGTATGATAATAATGTTCTTATAAATAACTTGTAGATTTTAGTTGAATTTCCATTTTCTGAATGACTTGTAGATTTGATGCTCATATATGTGTTTTCATTTTCACTCTCAGATCGATTGCATATTGCAATTGTTCTTAACTATTTTGTTTATGCATTTCCTATTTAAAAGGAATGGTCAATTGCAGATTCTAAACGCCAAGGATTCCTCAGGTTTAATGAGTTTGTTATAGCGATGCAGGTTGCACCATGGTTCCTTAAATGCATTATTCTAATTTCACTTTATTTAATTGTTAAATCATACCTGGGTTGTATACTATATGTTTCAACTAGAAGATTACTTTGGCACAAGGAGGATATGAATTGACATCAAATCTCTTTAGGTTTACAGGCAAGCAAATTTATTTTTCTCAAATTTTTTATTTCAATCATAATTGTTGTCTTATCATTGATGAATTATTGGTTATAAAATTTTTCTCTAAAAATTTATGTTAGACACATAATGAATTTTCTTAATCTATATATATACTAATATGAGGTATTCTCCACTGTCACATGTCAAAATACCGGGCCTCCACAATAGTTTTTTCATCAGTATGTATGTCATTTTCTTGTTTCCATATAGCTATAACAAAATGGGCACTACTGTGACTTGGGAAACATTTTTGAACAACAATATGACTGTTTACATAACATATTTCAATTATATAACTATCAGGATTCAATTACACTGGATCATATCATACAACCCAAATATGCCTATATTATTTTATTCATTTCATAACTTCTTATGTCTCTTAGTTTCATAATATATTGTTTCTTAGTTGTATATATCATGTATCTCTTTATAATAGTTGTATAAAGCTGTGCAATTATTCATTTAGCAAGTTTGGTGTCTTCCTTCACAATTTAGTATAAATATGTGCAATTACATCCCCTTTTTGCTTTTTAATTTAACTCAATTCCTATGAAATTTGACAAGTCAATGGATCTGTAGAATGATGCAATGTTGTAGATTTATGGGTCATGTCTAAGAGTTTCTATACATACTATGATTGTTCTCATCCGAACATAGTGATGAACCTAAATAATGATGAATTTTCATGGGATGATAGAATTAATTCCATCAATTTACAAGCATGGAGAAGAAACATAAGAGATGTGTATCATTTGTGTCTCAGCAAGGATTGATGCATGTATTTTTTTTCCCAGCGAGGATTGATGTAGTGTTTTCCAATTTCTCATACTTAGTGTTTTAACAAATTGTTTTGTAAATATTTATCGATTTATTATTAAAGTGTTTCCCTATTACTCATACACATTATGTATTCTTATATTTAAATATTACTGTAACTGCAGGTAAACATATTGCATGATTGTGTATGCGCTCAGGTCAATTTATCGTCAAATTTTTTCATATTGGTCATCAAGAATTTAACTTCAAAATGTTATTAGTTACTTATACTAAATCTGACATGACATGATTTAGAGAAGTGTATCATTTTTTACGGTAGTGGATCATGTATTTTAATTCAGCACTAGATGTTGTATTGTATTTCAGTATCACATTATTTTTTATAGTAGTAGAATATGTTTTTTCTTGGACCAGTGGCTCATGCATTTTTTTATGCTCTTTATGTGAATCCTAAGTATTCAATTTCTGATGACGTGAATTTGGTAGATAAACTAATGCTGAAATCTAATGCAAGGTATATAAAAAATGTGGAAAAGGTAACTTCATTATTCAAATGTTCCATGCACAAAAACATTATTAATTTTCCTGATCCCACTCGATCAGTTCATTTGTTATTTTAACTATTGTAGGGAATGATTTTACTGTCATCCAACATCCAAAAGTGTTGGTCCACTGTAGTAACGAATAAATACTCTAATGGAAGTTAATAACAAACCTGAAATGATTAAAGGGGTATGGATCCAAATGGCACGCCATATTCTCTTAAATAACATTAGTTTGTTTTACAGTTTTTACCCATTTTTTGGTAATGTAAACATGTTGTTCTGTTTCCATTTTTTCAAAACAAGATTTATTTTGTTTGTCGGGAAATTTCAAATTGCATGTTTCATTGTATTTGTTAATTTTTCTTATTTTAAATGTATGATACTTTATGTTTTTTATTTTTCCATATTGATAAAAAAAATTCATTTATTTTCAATTATAATTTATTCTAACTTCTATTGTGATGAAGTCTGAGAAAATTCTACAGCTATTCCAGATTGAATAAGTGAAAAATTGGTCATCAAGAGTCATTTCCACACTTCTTTTTTGAATTATAAATGTCACTGGGGATTTGGAATGGCCTTGGAGGGTTCATAGGTCTACCATATTAGAAGCAGCCGGATCCCCAGTTTTTAACTGTTGGTTTTAAGGGTCCAAGAGTAACACCTTCGAAAGGCATATGAGAGCGTTCATTTTAATGGTCGGTTTTTTGTGTATCTACATGGAAATGAAGAAGGATCTATTAAATGGTATGTGAGAGTGACCATCTTTATGTAGCATGACATATCACTGAAATATTCTCTTAATTGTGTACTGTTATATTCAGATTCAAAAATTTCACATCCAAGGATAATCATATTGATGTAGTGAATTTCATATTGTATGTTTATTTGACATTATTTGGAAGAATAGATGAGCATTGAACATCTAATCCATCCTACTCATTCTTCTTTATGCAAATGGTATACTGAAATTTGGAAATTCCACATTTTATGGAATGTGTAGATTCAAGAATTTTTATTTTATGCTGATTTATATATTTTACAGTTTCTATATATAGGGGCTGCACTGGAACCAACAGTTTTTCTATCAAGGGATGATTCAGAAACCACCTTGTCCCATAATCACCCTCTTCCTACCAAGGTATCTTTAATTTTCACCGCATATGAAAATATGGGAGATAATATTACTAGATCTCACGTCGTTCCTAGAAATTCTACTATAGATGAGCCATCATCAGCTGCTAGCAAGGATGAAAATCTATCTATTGATGAATTTTAAAATTTTAAGAACGATTTACAAATGCAGAAGGAATTGATTTAGAAGATAAAGAAAATTCCAGTGGTGTGTTCCCTTTTTAATCTTTATGTGATCTTTGAGTGAAAATTTTATTCAATGTGACAGGGTTTCCTCTAACTAGATTTTTGAGTTATAATTAGCATTTTGGAAAAAATAAGCATATGGAGATTTCATAATAATTGGATCATTTTCTTCACATAGTTATTAATTTCTTATAATTTTACTAAGAAACACTTGTGATATGTGTATTTGAAAACTATATCATGTACTATGTGGGGATTTCTAATATGACAAGGGGATGGTTTTTTAGACCATCAAAACATGTATTCTATTCTCAATGGAGGACCCTAAAAAAACCAGGCACAGACTTTATTTAGAAAATGCTACATTCTTCATCATTTAATGTAATGACTTCATTTATTTCATTTAAGTGCCACTTTATAATAGTATTCTAAATTTTTTTTACATCTCATAGTCACATCAATTCATTGAATACTATATTCCCTATCATTTGATCTAATTACAATTTATGTCTGTCATCTGTATTGTAGTATAGTGAAATATATAATTAATTGCAGTAGTTTTGATAACATTATATTAGTATTTCCCATTTAATTATCTCTTCAATATAGAACTAGAAGTGAAGTATGCCTACAACACTTGAGCCGACATCTCCACCTGTTATGGTACATTGCCAAATTTCGGTGATATGTACTTGATAACAGGTATTCATCTTTCTATGGGGTTTTTATGAGCAGGAATTTTAGTGTCTCCACTTGGGTCAAGCGGCTCCAGGACACAACACCATGGGACTGCAGTTTGGTAGGAGCTCCGGCAGAGGTCTAAAGATGGATGAAAAACCAGGAGTGGTAGTGACATCAGCTTATATTTTCATATCAATATTGTACTGAAACATTATTTTATATTTCATTGGGATGGTGTTTCTATTATGCATTGGTTATAACCCACCACCAGCTGGGATTTCTGATTTATGAAACCAAAAGAATGATTTAATTGCATGGTAATTTATAATCAAGCATTATTTAGTTATTTTCAACATTGTTTCTTAATTTTCCTTTCCTCTATAGTCTATATTGTTAATAGATTATGAAGATATTCTTAACATGTATTATTCACATTTTTATGATACTGTTGTTCCTTTCAAGGAATCATTTCCACTAAATTTAGGTTACTAATTACTAGCCATTGTACAGTTATCAACTTTCCCAGTTTCTTTTATTTTTCCAAAATATTTTATTGCCTCTATAAAAGCTATGAACCATATCGTCATGAGAACTCATGAACTAAGAATTTTTTTTATCACCGTGCAAATGCATCAGTGGGTGCTAGTTTTTCATAGAATTGATGGTCACATAGACAATTCCATACTTATAATAATTATATATTATTTGGAGTTTATTTAAGGAACATTTTTCCTTACCCAAGGATGTGGGCCTGGTTTATATGGTTATAAATTCTTTTCGTCATAATATATTGGGAAATTTTCCAATGCGACCTCCTGAAAATGGTTAACATATTAATTATAAATTGCATAATTCCAAAATTTATGTATTCTCAATTCCCATCTTCTTTTACTAAAATATATGACAATGAATCTCATGTTTCTTTTAGTAATATTTCAATTTCTAATTTCATTTAAAATATTTTAAGAAAAATATGGAATACAATGATTCCCATTATTAATAATTGGGTTTTTTCAAGTGACCAGTTATGGTTTTTTCATGGCAGAAGGACTCAGGATATAATATTAAATATACATGAATGTATTAACCTGTTAATTAAGAACATTAAAAAATAATTCTCTTTCCAATATCTAGATGTTAAAAATTCTTTCGATACCATTAATAGGGATTTTGTCTTTAATGTTCTATAATATTTTATAATAAGTGAATTTTTTAATGAGATTTTTTTTCTTAAAGCTAGAGAGAATATATGATTTAGGGATTAAAATACCTAAGGGATTGTTTTTATTGTAATATGAAATTATTAAAGGAAATCCTATCTCAAAAATAATTTTTCTTCATTTTAAGACTAACTAATTAGAATTATTCCTCAGATGGTGGATAAGTAACCAATCAAGGTCATTCATAAAGAGAAATATATTAACGATCCTAGTCACATTTTTTAAGATGATGATATGATCTTTTTTCATGATGGAAGAGTGGGTAAACTCAACTATACAAAATATCATCTTGAAAAATATAAATCCATATGAAAGGAACACATCTATAGGATTAAAACCAAAATAATTTTTAGGAATCATGACTGCTCCTAGGGTAGGATGGCCATTTTGAGAAGAATAAACACTAATGTGTGAAGAATACCATTTATCTATCTTTGAATACCATGGTTTTTGGTAAGTAAAAAAGATGGTAATTTTTGGGATATCATTGAAAATATTAAACATAAAATAATTAATTGGATATAAAAATCCATCACTCTTTCTGATAGATATTACCATGTAAATTCCATTTCTATATCTAATCTAGTTAAATCACCTCTAGTTTATAAGTTTTTGAGCTCAGTTATTAAAATCCTACCTCAATATAGAAAAAATAGAGTGGAAATATATATGAAATAAGGTTACTATGGTCAAATGGATATTATTGTTTTAAGAATATGACAAAATAAATTTTTAGATTTAAGAATATATACATTTTTACCTATTGTTTAAATGCATGACTAATTTAGAGACAAATGCTTAAGATTTATAGTAGTAATTCATTTATATGGATTTTATTTTCAGATTTCATAACTTTTGGAAGAATATATTCTCTTATATCCACTAATATAGCATGTTTTAAGAAGACTTATAATGTTGTTATTAATAATAGTTAAATGTTTTCTTAACTCAATTTTAACATAAATTTATTGAAAGGAAACCGGATGGGTTCTCATCTACTGGATGGCTTCCAAGGGTAGGTGAACTATCCAAATATCTAGATATTATGGAATATTAGATCATTTATGGATTTTATTC
Organism: Viscum album; assembly: GCA_963277665.1. NCBI lineage: Eukaryota > Viridiplantae > Streptophyta > Magnoliopsida > Santalales > Viscaceae > Viscum > Viscum album. Next base: position 1,063,839,936 of record OY728133.1, read on the forward strand.
CCACCACTTAGAATATAGAAATTTATAATTCTCATTTTTTGTCTTATATGAACACTCTAATTTCAGATCTAATAAGGTATGGATATGTTACATAGAAAATTTATAACAACATTAAATTTTGAATGCCTATTTTTCTACATCCCAACCTTTATATCATCAAAAATCTTTTAATTTATCTCCCAATATAACTCTAATTCTGATAATGGATTTTTATAGAATTCTATAAAACATTTTCCTTAGGGAGAACTATTTCGAACCATTTCTCCATGTGTAGTATTTTCAATCAAGGACTTGATTTTATTGACTATCTCATTAATTTTAATTTGGATCCACCACTTTTGTTGATAGATTATTACCATTTTCAGTAGAACCTATTAGTTCTGACGATTTTAACAATATTATTCCTCACTATTTTAGACAGATAGAATTTATCATAAGTATATCATGTTATGAATTATCATTGTTACTACGGTGGAAGGCTCTATGAACAAAATTTTGGTTGGATTCTAAATTTGAGTACTCATAATCGTGAATAGGTTGGGTATACAGGGGATGTCTATATGATAAAAAGGATTTATGCTAGTAGTTTAGAAAACACTATAATAGTATAGAGATAAATTTAAAATAATTGTTATTTTAATGTTAACCCAATGTCTATAGGCTATGGATGGATTTTAAGGAATTCCTAAAAATGATTTCATTGAGGATTCTTGGCCTTCTGTTTCATACGAATCAATTATAAAGGGATTGATCCTGGAAAATAATATAGAAATCCTCACTAAATCAAAAATATATGGCTTTATCATGATTCCATATTCCTTGATCAAATCATTAATATTTTTTATTCCACAACATGTTGGAGGCATGTTGTGTCTTGAGAGGATTATAGGGAATATTGTGATGAAATTATCATTATTTTCTCCCACATTTACAGAGAATGTAACATTATAAATAATTTTTCATCCAATCAGGGATTTGGGTTATGGTGTTTTAACCGGTCCAAGTTTGTTTTGGATATCATTATGGTAGCTTTTTTCTTGGATGCATATATAAATAAATCTCAAAACTCTTTATAATAGTTTCTAATACATTTATATTTGATATAGGTAAGCCTCTTATTTTAAATTTTTTAATACCCTATTTCATTATAGATCTTCTAATCAACATAAATTTCATCCTATAGCTCATATAAAACTATGAAAAAATATTATATACTTTCTGTAGGGAGTATAAATCAGTTTGTAATGTGGCTTATCATCATCACATGTAAAGTTTTAATTAATTAAGAACCACCCAAATAACCAAACAAAGGATTAAACCACAAAAACATAAATAACGAAATAAATAGAGCATAGGGATACCTAATGTATTGTATTCCATGTTCAAATCCTCTAATCATGTTCACCACTTCTATTATTATAAACAAATAGTTTGGGATGCATGTTAAGATGGGTCCTTAATTCACAACAACCATGGATATAGAGGCTTAATGAATGAACAAATGTAAGTTATGATCAATGTTTAATGGGTCTAAAAGATAAAATAATAAAGTCTCTTATATAAATATAGTTCAAAGTTTTCATTTTTAAAAAATGTGCAATGAATTTGTTCTAGTGTAAATTCATATTTTTATAAACTTCTATGGGGTTACATAATAGAAAAATACATCAATTGATTTGGTGTTACTATTGAGAATATATTTTTTAATTTTAATATATTATTCAAGACATTAATAACATGTAATAAAAAATCGTTGTAAAATTTAGTGAATGAAAATAAAAAATTAGAAAAATCAGGTAATTAAAAAAATTAGACATAAAAACTATTTAATTATAAACATTTAGACCTATATTTACTAATTCTATATTGAGGATTAATTTTAAATATATGTAATTCATGATAAAATTTATAAAAACAATTTATCTTTATATTTTTTATAGTGATAATCATTCAATTTTATTTTAATTGACCAATCTTATACTGAAAATCCAAGATTACCCTCAGTATCTGTGTTCAAAGTGGGAGCAATCAATTTTATTATTAATGAATAGAAGACAAATGAAAGGGAAAAATAGATAAAAAGTAGATACAGTTTTTGTTGAGATATTACATTGATTATTAATTAATTTTTTTTATATTATTAATTTTCTTTAAAATTTCACTAAACATTTTTGTATTATAATATGTAAAATGAAATTATTTTAAATTTAAAAATGTTTTCCATTGAATTCAAAAGAAATTAATATGATATTTCATTATTTTGGCACATAAAATATGATAAAATATTTTCCAAAATCTAATGGAAATATAGGGTAATGAAAATATAAAAAGGAATGTAAAACCGGAAAAAATATCATCCTTAATATCAACATTAGAGTTCCCCCTACTCCCCAAATACTCTTCCATAAATAAAATACAATTCAATGAGGTCATGTTTCCAATCAATTCATCACAATACTCATATTATTTTTTATAAGGGGTAGCCACAAGTTTAGCTATCTAAATTGTAGGTAGAATAACAATGGATTATACTAACATGAGTGGAATATGTTTTATAAGATCAACCCAAATTAGCAGTGGTGGTAAGAAAAAATTTACTCCCACTAGTGTGGAACGTTTATAGTCCAAAAAGGAATATGTAATGAGTCTGTGTAGAAATTGTTTGAAACACTCCTGAATCTATCGATATAGACACTAAAATGGTAGGAATAATCACTAAATCCATATGAAGATGTATCACGATTAGTCAAGTAATAGATGTATTTATAGTTTATGTATAATTATCATGTATAATAATCCAATCATTAATTTACATTTTCATATCAATAAAAACATCCCCTTTTATTGGATTTCTTTTAATATAAAACTTCAAATTTTCCTATTCAACTTCTTATTTTATAAAAAATAAATATATTAATATATTATACATTGAAGTTCAAACCTAGAAAGAATAAAAAAATCATTAATGATAACCCTCTATGATACCATGTGGTTATGGTAAAAATTAAAAGGGGACAGTCCTAAAATATGAAAACAGTATTCGTCTAAAAATTCACTAAAAATAAATTCAACCAACATCAACCAAGAAACACCCACAAAAACCCAAAACAGTGATGAAAATACTCCCAGTAATTGAAAATCATAGTAACAAGTACATGATAACATCATTTGAACAACAATTCACCAGAAAAACACATCAAATAACCAAAAAACTACCATATGAGACCCCCACTAAATCCACAATTTGAACTCCATTATATACAGACACAACCAACTTGAATATAAAAAATTTAATTTTTTATGTTATTGTCTATTTGTTTCCAATATGAATTCGAAAAATCATTACATTGCACAAAGTTGGTTTGAAACACATCATTGAATCCATAGTCATAATAGATTGACCATAAATGAACCACTACTAGAAAAACATTTAAAATCTTATTAGTAACACCACCATGCATTTTTTGTTGTGTGATCAGACAATTAAAATTATTTAATACCAATAGTAAACAATTATTTCTAAAGAATGGTCAAATAACATAGGGAAGGTGGATATGGTTTAGTATTTTAATAATTTATACATGAAAATTGAAAATAGTGGGGTAAAAAATTGATTATGTGATAAATTTGGGTCATAATAGTGAATACAAGTATAAGAAGACAATTTAAAAATTCATCAAGACACTATTTGACAATTATTGTAAATAATTGTTGAGTTAAGGAATTATAGATTGATCTTGTTTTAGGAAAATATTTACCTCCTTAAATGGTTTTAATCATAAATTTGAAAATATATATGATAATACGTATTTTTTATTGATTAAATATAACTTGAATAATGAACATTTTATTTATCACCTTAATAAAATAATTTCTTCAGCTATTATTCAATAAATGAATTATTCTTTCATGGAATAAATGAATAATCAATCATTTTAGGAAAAAGTATATTGTTTTACACATTTTAGTACAATGTGTTCAATTCTCTTTTGATATATTTAATTAAATTATTAGGAATAAATTAACATTAAAGGATTAAATGTGACATTATATTTAAAATAATGTGATATGTCTTTATCCAATTGATCATTATATCAATTCATCAATTTATTTCGATCCTGAATTAACAAATATTTGATGATAATAATTATTAATCCTGTATACACATTAGTTTATGATTATATAATAATATAACATTACTTAAAAATATTTCATATATAAGGATGAAAATAAGTAGTCCTAATGAAACATAAATAAAAATATTAAAAATATTATCAATCTATTTCCGTGTTTTCCCCTTTTTAATGTTTATATACACACCATTATTATATCAACAAAATATTCAAAAAATTCCATGAATAAAATAAATAAATAGAATATAAAGAAAAAAATAAAACTTCTCTATCATGATAATTTGTCACATTTTAATCTCTATCGATCACTTATCATTCCAAAAAAGAACCGCAAACTCTCTCTTCCAAGACTAGTCTCTCACCTACTACCATATCTTAGTCTTTAAGTGGGTCTAATAAGTATCAATAACCCCCAAGGATTCTTCCATCAATATTCCTCCAATCAATAACTTTAGTGTGCAGGTATTCTGTTCACCATGATGGTTTAACCTAATTTATCAATTTCATAAAATAGTTATTACATTTTTTTTAATTCTACCTATTTTCCTTATTCCTCAGTTGAGGGGTTAAAAATCTCTAACCCCAAACTCAGCCAAAATTATCTCATCCATCATTCTATCAAGTTACCCTTTGTTATCAACCCTGAACATCCTCGGCATTAAATCTAATTTTCTAGACATGGAATTCCATAAGAAATAATACTATCAACTAATTAGACCTTGGAATAAACAACCGGTTTTCATGCATGATCATAGATCAATAAACATTCAACATTACCCATTTACATTTTGAACCTCTTAAAAGACCCAAGAATGAGATAATAATTTTTCCCACAATCATCTATAAACATTACCACTTAGAGATTACTCACAAAAATTTTCTATTAATTTAGAATACACAAAAAATCACTACTGGAATAGGGGTTTTTTCCAACACTTGTATACTATAGATTTTCTTAAATCGTTTGTATATAAGAGTTTTACCAATAGTTTTCTTAAACCATTGGTAAAACCTAGTGCATGACACCATTTTCCAACAGTTCAATAGAACCGTTTGTAAATGGGTCTAAATTTCCCCCCATTACCAACATTTTTTAAAAACCATTGGTAAAGGTTTGAACCAATAACCCCCCATGGACCTTCTCCTCTCCCCTATTCAGACAGAACCCAAATTTCACAGCACCTCTCCCCACGATCAGAGAACCTCATATCCTCCAACATTAGAGCACCTCTCCCCCATTCAAACAACACTCTCTTGAATTCATCTCAGTTACACCATCCGAACGGTTGGAATCTCAGCATCCCCCATCCAAGCTACTGAATCTTTATCCAAACCATCCCAAATTAGGTATTTTCTTAAGAGGTACCTTATTTTTATTTTTATCTATCTAATATTTCAGTTATATGTTTTGATTTTGATGTGTATCTAATTTTTTTTCTGTTTTATTTAACAAAGAAAACACTTTTAGATTTTTTCTCAGGAACCATAGAAAACCCATTTATATTTTTTAGTTGTCTCATTAATTTATCATATCATTTTATTAAAATTTTATATAAATAGATTTGATAGTTATAGTCCTCTCGGTGGTCAACTACATGAATTTATCTAACACATTATTCGATATTCCATTGGTTACCCGAATAAACTACAAGATTATACGTTTAGAAAAGGGAAGTCACCATTTTACAGATGCATGACTACTCACATGACATAGGAAGGAGCATGTAGCAGATGATTGGGTTTTAACTCAAAAATAAATGTCTAATTTTAGAATTTATTGAGCCTCTTGCATAGTACTACTTCTTACTAGTTGTAACAATTTTTTTCTTCTTGATACATGACACACGTTAACATCATTTGGTTTATGATTCTGTTATTAGTTGGTATTACTGATTTGGTTATTTTCATCCATTTCCAATATTTTCACGTTATTATCTTTCTTCTGCCTTTTAACTGATAATATTAAAATTATGCAACTTAGGTAATGAGGGAATAGTCTCCCCCAGACACACCAAAGGTTCTCACTATTAGTCAAAAACATTTGGAATTTTGGTAGATGTGCTTGATGCCATGTGGCCATCTGGGTTCAGGTCACTAAGGAGTGGCATCTTGGTTTGGGATGTCACAATTCTGGGATATCGTTTTTATCTATGTTTCTAATAAAATCCATACCTATAACTATTGATGGTCCCTCTCCAAAATTAATTGGGACATGATTAAGTGAATACACCCTACCAACCTATGATCTATGTCCCCAAACCTGGGATCTTTTATTCAATGGTTAAGGAGAAACATGATGATGCATTAACTACTTTTGATGTGATCCTCATACTACTCCTCATCCTGATCTCCCTGAAGAAGATAATGTATAAAACTCATGTACTCCCAACAGGACCATTAAGGATTATGTATTCCTTGATCTACTTCCAATATCTTACTAGGAAATCCTTGAATATAGGCATTAGAAATTATATATCTTATTTCCTTATATACACTGTATTTTGTGGTGTTTCTTAATATGATTCTCATATAGAGTAATGTGTCAGTAATGATTTTATATACAGTATACAATTTTCATTTACCTAAATATTTTTTTGATTGAACTTCATTATTATTGAATTGCTTTGAAATGACTTATTGCAATTTTTTTACAGAATGTATAGATATTGGAAGTATGAAACTGATTAGATTTCTACTGATTTTCATAATTATTTTAACATATTTTTAGATTTTTCATTTGACAAGGCTTTAGATAGTTGTCACATACACTTCTCATGTTCAAATTGTGTTGGAAGACCGTGGTTGATTCGTGAAGTAGTTTTCTTTCATATAACCAAATATAGTTTCCAAACATACTATTATGTGTGGTATCATAATGAATAGAAAATGGAATCTCAAAATGATGATGATCCAAATGATATGAATGAATTGGAGAGTTTGATATATGATCAGTTTCCATTTATTCGACATCATGATAAGGTAAGGATGTCCAACCAACAAGATTTTGATACAATCACACATGATCCATCCAATGAAAATGATGTTGTTGATAGCGTGAAAAAATTAAATGATGCTGCAATGAATCCAGTATATTGACAATGTGGTAAAATGAAAATGTTGGAATTTTTAATCTGATTGTTTCATGGGAAAACTATGTATGGGATTTCAAATACGGCAATCGATTACATTCTTACCTTATTGAAATTCTTACTTCTAGATGATGTAGATGTTCCCTCAAACCACTATATGGAATGGATGTTAGTTGATGAACATGGATTCTAAAAAAAATTCATGCAAGCCCAAATGATTGCAGTTTGTTTTGGGAGTAAATTACTGAAATAAATGACTATATCAAATGTGGAACCTCCCGATGGAAGCTAAAAGATGATGGAACACAATATCCTATGCCACAAAAAGCAATGTGGAACATTCCATTGATCCCTAGTTTACAAGAACTTTTCATGTCTGATGAAATATCATTAAAAATCTGAAGGCATGACACGGAGAGAAAAAAGAATAATGAAGAGTTGGTTCACCCAGCAGATGGATTTTCATGGTAGTGATTTGATGGTCAATATCCTGAATATGTATCCGACATGCGTAATGTGAGACTGGGTCTTTCATGTGACAGTTTTAGTCTATTTGGGAAGATGCTTACTTCACACACCACATGGCCATCTTCCATACACATTTATAACCATCCCCCATGGTTGTGTATGAAAATTCCTTAAACATTCTTGAGTATACTAATATCTAGCCCCTCTGATCTAGAAAATTATATAGATGAATACATGCAAACTTTAATAAAATAGTTGAAACTTCTTTGGGATTTGCGTGTTCTCACATACGATGCATGTTCGAAAGACATATTTCAGATGCATGCTGCACTTATGTGGATGATCAATGATATTCATGTTTATGTAATGATGTCTGGATGGGGCACAAAAAGAAAATTGTCATGTCATATTTTTATAAAGAATACTTGACCAAGAAGGCTGAAATATCATTGTAGTTTTAGTTTTATGGGACATCGGCGATTCTTACCAATGAACCATTAATTTAGAAATAATCGTCAATGATTTGACAATACCATGGAGACTGATGTTCCACCTCAGCGTATGTCTGGAACTGATGTTCTTAATGAATTGAAATATTTAAGTTATTCATTGGGGAAGGTTGTAATGAAATCTTGAAAGAGGGAAAATGTTTCCAATGATACATGGTACAATTGTAAGAAGAATAGTATATTATTTTAGTTGTTATATTGGTCAAAAAACATGTGATATCATTGCTTAGACATAATTCACATTGAAAAGAATATATGTGAAATGTTGCTTTTGATTATTCTAAATCTCAATGGAAAGACAAAAGATGATTTACAATCTTGGCGTGACTTGGTATATTGGGGGATCAGGCCAGAATTGCATCCTATCTATATCTGTGAAAATAAATGGTGAGTTCCATGTGCTTCTTATGTGATGACACCTACTGAAAAAAATCAATTTCTTATGTGTTATAGACTATTAACGTTCCTAATGGCTATCCAAGCAATATATCAAAACTGGTCAATAGAAAGGAGTTGAAGATGAAATCATTGAAGACTCAAGATTATCACATCCTTTTGCATGAGTTGATTCCAATAGCAATCCGTCATAACTTGTCCAATAATGTAAGAGTCTTAGTTAGTTGGTTATGAAATTTTTTTATAGATCATTGTGCTAAGAAGTTGTCGAAATCCTTATTGAAAAAACTATTGGTAGAGACACCATTAATTTTGGGTGAGTTAGAGAAAATATTCCCTCCATCATTTTTTACATGAATATTGTATCCTACTGTCCATCTTCTGTCTGAAATACTTCTTGGTGGACCCACTAATTTCTGTTTGATGTATCCAACTGAAAGAAACATGTACACATTGAAATTATATGTTTGGTATAAGAATTATCTCGAAGATTCTATTGCGAACAATTACTTGGCTCAAGAATGTATGGATTTCTGCTCAATGTATTTGCCTAATCTTACTACAAGAATAAACAGATTAATGAAAAATAAAGCAGAACAGTATGAGCCAATTGAAAACAGTTTTCCATCACTTCCTCAAACAAGAGCAATTCTAGGATCACATATATTGACAAAATTAAGCCTAGAACAACGAGAGATGGCACATCGCACAATGTTGTTCAATTGTGATTTGTTCGAGGAGTATATCAAGTAAGTAAATTGTACATGTATCTCTTATCTAATCTCTGGTACTTTTAAGTATTTGTTAAACTATTATTATTTTTATCTATAGGGAACATAAATAATTGATATATTGAAAGCATCATTCTATATCTTTGAGAATGAAAGAGAATTTTCATAGCAAAGGGTCTTCTGCTCGGTTGAAATTGAAGGTGAAAATATTTCTGTAATAACTAAATAAAAATAATATTTAATTATGTTTACTATTTTATTATATTTCAGGTATCGCGTTTTCTAGCAGACTCTGTTTTGGAGGAAATAAGAGCATTGGATTTTGGTCCTAATACCATGGTTTGTGCTTGTAAATCACTTGTGATCAATGGATACAAATTTATTATCACTGAACGACAAGAAACATGAGAACACATCATGATGGTGTTATGATAACTGCCACAACAGACTGTTATGCCAGTTCATTGGATAATACACTTGATTCTGAAAATGTTTCTTATTATGGATTCATTGAGAAAATAATAATTATGTATTATTACACGCATGGTCGTGTCATGATGATGAAATGTCAATGTATCGATTCAATTATGAGGCAAGGAACCTTTATTGATGATTGTGGATTTCGAGTTATTGACATGAATTGCACTCTTTCCATTGATAAACCATATGTATTGTCATCATTGGTGAAACAAGTTTTTTATGTCAAAGATCACCATCATCCTAAATTTGGTGTAATTATTTAAGTAAAGCCTAGACATGTTTCTGATGATGGTGATGATGAAGTTGACACTATCTCTACAGAAATTGGAAGCAATCCATTTATTACTTATGATGATTCCAGTAGTTTATTGTGAACCCGAAGTTGTGGTGGGAAATATATAGAATCATACAGTCATGTTATCACCTACATGTTTCACCTACATTGTTCAGAGTGTGTATCCTAGCACATACCTTCAAACCACCATAAATCTTCTGTTTCTATATGTTTTTTTATCAGAATAGGGTTTCTATATTTTGTTTTTTTGGTTACAAATTAGTTATCTATTTCTAATTACTTCCATATTTGTTTTAATTTTTGGAAACTTCACCCATTGAAGAGATGAAACGGAAAAAGATGACAGAAAATAGTCGTCGCATGAAACAGATGGGAATTCCTCCACTCATCCCCATTGTGAGTATTTTATTTCAAATATGTATATTCCAATAACTTATAATATCATGTGTTTACTATTTTGTTAACCTTTTTTTTAGGATCCACCCCCGAGATGAGAGATATTCGTTGAGGATCTTGATATTTCTACCAGTTCAGAGGATGTTGGTATGAGGGGGGTGGTGATAGAGTTAGACGATCATCTGGTGGTCTTGGTATTGAGGCCAGTGGTACGAGGGCACTTGGTGCGAGAGTTTGGTGATCAACTGGTCGTACTTGATTGGACTATACCCCTACCATAGATGTATCTTCTATGCCCCATTTTGATCCTGGTGTGTCTTTAGGTACACAAGGGATATTTAGGTCATTGATTTTTACACTACCAATTGGCATGTCGTCTGTGCCATCATCTTTTGCTTCTGGTTCATCATCTATGAGATATTATATTCCACCTTCTTCGACTCATACTCCAACACAGTTTGTGGATGAGTAGCATAAACCAAGGGACACTCCACTTGTACATGATATTCCTTCAGCTTCTTCACATTCAGTGATTCCCATTGATCTAACTACCATTGGTATATTTATATAAATATAACAAATTTTTATACCAAAATTTATATTTATTATAACTTGTACTTATATATTTTTTCTTTACTAAAATATTCATCTACTAATAGGAGGCGGGGAGGGGGCGTACTCTCTAGCATGCAGTATGGAACTGCCAGACACAATTTATGGTTGAATACAATGTTAATAGAGAGATGATTGATAAACTCTGGCAAGAATGTCAGTGTTTTTTGGCGATGCTAGCCAAATACTCTGACATCATTCCGGTCAACCGTCTCTCTTGGAGAAATCTGCCACATGTAGTCAAGGATAATGCGTGGGCAAAAATATGGGTAAAAATCTATTGGATTTAATGTCACATTTTTTTTTTGTATTTATATGAATTAATCTATTGGGTGTCAGCTTCGGTTTAACTTCACTGATGGCGAAGGTGCATGATTAGAATGTTTAAAGGAGCTAGGAGAGATTTGGATAGCTTATAAGCATGAGTAGTATGTTGGATGGTGTGATAGAGTGGGAACAGAGATGAAGACAATACATATCATTAATGACTGTCCGATAGAGAAATATCTCCAAAAGATTACCCATTGGCAGACTGCCAAATATAAGGTATTAATCCCATTTGAGGTATTTAAATGACAATTTTCATATTATTAATTAATATTATCTTATTTATTATTAAAAATTATTTAGGAATGTTCTGAAAAAAAAACAAAATAACATTGATTCAAAGAAATACCTCCACACATTGGGGCTCACTACTATGTCAGATCATGAGAGGCAGCTGCTACCATATAGTTTTTTATAATATTTATTTTGGACCATCCATTTTTATTGTTTCCTACATTAATAATGTGATTTATTTAATATTTACTATAAGATTATACTTCCGCTTTATATTGTTTCAATGTCATTACAGAATCACAAATTGAATATTGAAGGACGTCTCGCTCGAAAAAATTGTTTTTCTCGAGTAGAAGGAATAAAGATAGAAATGCGGTTAATGAACCAACACAAGAAAATATTATATGTTTTAATTTATTTATTTCAAATTTTAATATATATTTTGAAATTTAATAATCTATTAATATTTATAATAGGATTCTTTAGAGGCCCATGATTCCTAGTAGTCTACCGATTTAGGGCCACATGATCATTTATCTCAGGTTTTGGGAGATGAGCACTCTGTTCGAGTATGCTACCAACCTGGTAAGAATATAGACGCGATGAGGTATTGGAACTCTCTAGGCACCGATTCTAGTACCACTGAGTTGGAATAGGTCATGAAGCATGAATGACAGTCCGATAAAAGGGTCACAACGCTGGAAGAATAGGTTTAAATGAGGGAAAAAGAATTCATGAAACTGATCAAATCCTTATATTCATCACTTACACCAGAGGCCATCGTGGCTTATCAGACATATATGTCATCGAAGGGTGCATTATCCAATGCAATGGTTGGAAGTTCTAGTGGTGGTCAAGATGATAATTTTCATAGTGATGATGAGGATGCTGAAGAGGATGAGGGAGAGGATGAGGATGAGGATGAGGGAGAGGATAGGGATGAGGGTGAGGATGTGGCCAAGGATCAGCATGGGCACAATGACGAGGATGAAGACGAGGATAGAGATGGTAGCGGGGATGAGGCTGATGATGATAGTGGTGATGGTGATGGTGATTAGGGGAAGATTGATCCATTACATTTTTGAATTAAGTACAACTCTTTATTTTTGAACCTGGTTTTTCACTCTGGTATGGATATTTTTGAATTCAGTATAACTCTTTACTTTTGACCAAATATGGAATCCAAATGATGTTGTAATGGTTTATGGGGCGTTTGGGGCTTGTTCGGATCTCTGAACCCCGATCGACGTAGAAAAACACAATGCCTCATGGTTAGTAAAAAATTTAAGTCCATCCCACAATGTGCATGATTTTACCTAACCATGCACAAGGGGATTCACATCAGGCACAAGTTCTATAGTTTTAGTATAAGATATTATCACTGTTGTTGCACGATTTGCCTAACTTCCATACAGAAAACCGACCAAACACATTCATATTGTGTTGATACTTTAGTAAAACTATCCATGAGTCATATGTGATGTGTATGAGTCAGCCTTGCCTCAATCTTATGCACGATGTGGCCGGTAACACACAAAGTTCCTCTCTTTATTTTAAAATGGACACCATTTTAAGTAAAAACAACTGGCATACAGAAAACTGACCAATAATATTTGGATTGTGTGAATACTTTAGAAAAATGATCCATGGGTCATATTTGACGTGTATGACTCAACCTCGCCTCAATCCGAGGCACGATGTGGCTGGTACCACTCAAAGTGTCTCAGTTTTTTTTAAATGGACATCATTTTAAGTGAAATCAACAACTAACATACGGTAAACTGACCAAATGTATTTGGAATGTGTTGATACTTTTGTAAAACGATCCATGAGACATTTGTGATGTGTAGGAGTCATCCCCGCATCAATCTGAAGATTGATGTGGCCGATACCACTAAAAATGTCTATCTTTTGTTTAAAATGGACATCATTTTAAGTGAAAACTACAACTGTCAAACATAAATCCAACCAAAAGCATTATAATAATGTTGATAATTTCAGAAAACGATCCATGGGACATATTTGATGTGTAAGAGTCAACCCCACATCAATCCGAGGCACGGTGTGCCCGGTACCACTCTAAATGACTATCTTTTTTTAAATGGACATCATTTTAAGTGAAAAAAACAACTGGCATACAGAAAACTGACCAAACACATTCGGATTGTGTTGATACTTTAGGAAAACGATCCCTGAGTCATATGTGATGTGTAAAAGTCAACCATACCTTAATCTGAGGCACACTGTGGCCGGTATCACTGAAAGTGTCTCTTTTTTTTAAATGGACACCCTTTTAAGCAAAAAGAACTGGCATACAGAAATCTGACCAAACGTATTTTAATGGTTTTGATACTTTAGGAAAATGATCCATTGGATATATCTGATGTGTACATCTCAACCTCACCTCAATCTAATGTACGGTGTGGCTGGTACCACTCAAAGTGTCTCACTTTTATTTGAAATGGAAACATTTTATGTGAAAACAAAAAATCACAAATGGAAAATGGACCAAACATATTCGGATTCTGTTGATACATTATCAAAACTATCCATGGGACATTTGTGACGTGTAGGAGTCAACCCCACATCAATCTGAGGCACGGTGTGGCCGGTACCACTCAAGGTGTCTCACCTTTGTTGGAAATGATCAACATTTAAAGTGAAAACAAAAACTGGCATACAGAAAACCAACCAAACGCATTCGGATTATGTTTATACCATAGAACTGTGATCCATGGAACATTTTTGACGTCTATGAGTAAATATTGCATAAATCCGAGGCACGGTGTGGCCGGTACCACTCTAATTGTATCTCTTTTGATTAAAATGGGAAATGTTATAAGTAAAAAAATGGGCATATGGAAAACCGACCAAACATATTCAGATTGTGTTGATAAATTAGTAATACGATCCATGAGACATTTGTGACATGTATAATTCAACCCTGCATTAATCTAAGGTGTGGTGTTGCCGGTACCATTCTAAATGTCTCTCTTTTCTTTAAAATGGAAAACATTTTAAGTGAAAACAATGACTGGAATAAGGAAAATCAACCAAACGCATTTGGATTGTGTTAATATTTTAGAAAAATGATCCATTAGACATTTGAGACGTGTAAAAGTTATCCTTGCATCAATACGAGGCACGGTGTGGTCGGTACCACTCTAAATGACTCTTTTTTGTTTAAAATGGACATCATTTTAATTGAAAACAACAACTGGCATACAAAAAACCGACCAAACGCATTAGGATTGTGTTGATACTTTAGGAAAACGACCCATGAGTCATATGTGACATGTAAAAGTCAACCCCACCTAAATCCGAGGCACAATGTGGATGGTATCACTCAATGTGTCTCTCTTTTGTTTAAAATGGACACCCTTTTAAGTAAAAACAACTGGCATACAGAAAACTGAACAAAAGTATTTGTATTGTGTTGATACTTTATGAAAACGATCCATGGGGAATTTGTGACATCAAAGACTCAACCCTACCTCAATATGAGGCACGGTGTGGCCGGTACAACTCAAAGTGTCTCACTTTTATTTGGAATGGACACCATTTTAAGTGAAAACAACAACTGACATACAGAAAATTGACCAAACGTATTCAGATTATGTTCATACTTTAGAAAAACAATCCATGGGACATTTATGACTTGTAGGAGTAAACCCCTCATCAATCTGAGGCACGGTGTGGCCGATACCACTCAAAGTGTCTCACCTTTATTTGGAATGATCAACATTTTAAGTGAAAACAACAAATGGCATATGGAAAACCAACCAAACACATTCATATTGTGTTGATACTTTAGAAAAATTATCCATGGAACATTTTTGATGTGTACGAGTCAACCCTACATCAATCCGAGGTACGGTGTGGCCGGTACCACTCTAAGTGTCTCTCTTTTGTTTAAAATGGACAATGTTTGAAGTAAAAACAACTAGCATATGGAAAACAAACCAAATGTATTCTGATTGTGTCGATACATTAGGATATAAAATCCATGGGACATTTGTGATGCTTAAGAGTCAAGCCTGCATCAATCCGAGGCGCGGTGTGGCTGGTACCACTCTAAATGTCTCACTTTTTTTAAAATGGACATCATTTTCAGTGAAAACAACTACTATCATACAGAAAACCAACCAAACACGTTCATATTGTGTTGATACTTTAGGAAAACGATCCATGGGATATTTTTGACGTTTAAGATTCAACCCTAGATCAATCCGAGGCATGGTGTGGTCGGTACCACTATAAATGTACCTCTTTTGTTTAAAATGGACATCATTTTAAGTGAAAACAACAATTGGCATACGAAAAACTGAAAAAACGCATTTAGATTCAATTGAAACTTTAGTAAAACGATCCATGAGTCATATGTGACGTGTACGAGTAAACCCTGCCTAAATCCGAGGCACGGTGTGGCTGGTATCACTCAAAGTGTATCTCATTTCTTTAAATTGGACACCCTTTTTTGTAAAAACAACTGGCATATCGAAAGCTGAAAAATCGTATTTGGATTGTGTTGATACTTTAGTAAAATGATCCATGGTTCATATGTGATGTGTAAGACTCAACCTTGCCTCAATATGAGGCATGGTGTGGCCATAACCACACAAAGTGTCTCACTTTTATTTGAAATGGACAACATTTTAAGTTAAAACAACAACTGACAGATGGAAAATAGACTAAATGTATTCAGATTCTATTTATACATTAGAAAAGAGATCCATGGGCCATTTGTGATGTGTAAGAGTCATCCCCGCATTAATCCACGGCCCGGTGTGGCCGATACCACTCAAAGTATCTCAACTTTATTTGAAATGATCAACATTTTACGTAAAAACAACAACTGCCATACCGAAAACCAACCAAACACATTCGTATTGTTTTCATATATTAGGACAATGATCTATGGGACTTTTTTGATGTGTAAAAGTCAACCCCACATCCATCCTAGGAACGGTGTGTCCGGTACCACTCTTAGTGTCTCTCATTTGTTTAAAATGGACAATGTTTTAAGTAAAAAAAACTGGCCTACGGAAAACTGACCAAAAATATTCAGATTGTGCTGATACTTTAGTACAATGATCCATGGGACATTTGTGATGTGTAGGTGTCAACCTCGCATCAAGCCAAGGTGCGGTGTGGCCGGTACAACTCTAAATGTATCTCTTTTGTTTAAAATGGACCTCATTTTAAGTGAAAAGAACAACTGGCATAAGAAAAACCAAACAAAATCATTCATATTGTATTTATACTTTTGCAAAATGATACATGGGACATTTTTGATGTGTATGAGTCAACCCTGCATCCATATGAGGCATGGTGTGGCCGGTAACACTCTAAATGTCTCTCTTTTGTTTAAAATGGACATCATTTTAAGTGAAAACAACAACTGGCATATGGAAAACTGACCAAACGAATTCGGATTGTGTTGATACTTTATAAAAATGATACATGGGTCATATGTGACGTGTACGAGTCAAACCCGCCTCAATCCAAAGAACGGTGTGGCCGGTATCACTCAATGTGTCTCTCTTTTGTTTGAAATGGACACTGTTTCAAGTAAAAACAACTACATATGGAATACAAATGTATTTTTATTTTGTTGATACTTTATAAAAACTATCCATTGTTCATATGTGACATGTACGACTCAACCCCGCATCAATCTGAGGTGCAGTGTAGCTAGTACCACTCAATGTGTCTCACTTTTATTTGAAATGGACAACATTTTAAGTGAAAACAACAACAGACATAAGAAAAAACAACCAAACACATTTTGATTGTGTTGATACTTTAGGAAAACGATCAAAGAGACATTTTTGACTTGTATGAGTCAACCCCGCATCAATATGAGGCACGATGTGACTAGTACTACTCTAAATGTCTCTCTTTTGTTTAAAATGGACATCATTTTAAGTGAAAAAAACAAGTGGCATATGGAAAACGGACCAAAAATATTAAGATTATATTTTTACTTTAGTACAATGATCCATGAGTCATTTGTGATGTGTAAGAGTCAACCCCACCTCAATCTGAGGTGCGGTGTGGCTGGTACCACTCAAAGTGTCTCACCTTTATTTGAAATGATCAACATTTTAAATGAAAACAACAACTGGCATATGAAAAACTGACCAAACACATTCATATTCTATTGATACATTTGGAAAACGATCCATTGGTCATTTGTGATGTGTACGAGTCAACCCTGCCTCATTCCGAGGCACGATGTGGCCGGTAGCACTCTAAGTGTCTCTCTTTTGTTTAAAATGGATACTGTTTTGAGTAAAATCAACTGACATACAGAACACCAACCTAACGTATTTGGGTTGTCTTGATACTTTATTACAACAATACATGGGTCATTTATGAAGTGTACTAGTCAACCGAGCCTCAATCTGAGGCCCGGTCTAGCCGGTACCACTCAAAGTGCCTCACTATTATTTTAAATGGACAACATTTTAAGTGAAAACAACAAATACCATACGAAAAACCAACCAAACACAGTCATATTGTATTGATAAATTAGGAAAATGATCCATGGGTCATATGCGACATGTACGAGTCAACCCCACCACAATCAGTGGCACAGTGTGGCTGTTATCACTCTAACTATCTCTCTTTTGTTTAAAATGAACATCATTTTAATTAAAAACAACTGGCATGCGGAAAAACGACCAAACGTATTTGGATTGTATTGATACATTAGCACACTGATCCGTGGTCTAGGATCACACAATCCTATTCTCATGTGAGGAACTCCTACCCCTATTCTAAAACACATGACATTTAATATGCCAAGGAAAACTATATTCCCTAAGTCACACAAGCTCATTGAAACACACCCATTATCACCATCACTTAGTTCAAAGACACCCTCCCCAAACCATGACATTATATTTGTGTTTGGTTGAATTAATTTAACCATTTCCTTATTTTGGGTTATCGATTTCTAATTTCTGAATTCAATCATGTATGTGTCATAAAAAATGTAATTTTGTATGCTGTAATTTCCCAGACCTCTCCGGTCCATTACTTTGTGAAAATGTGGTTCTATAGGTGTTCCGGGAAGTCAGGGTGACTTGGGGGTGCATTTTGGTGGACTTTTATGGAGAACTAAAGGGTGATAGTTGTCCCATGGGAGGCGCACAGTTTGTCAAAACCGTGTGGCCAAACCGTGCGAGGTTGGTGTTGGAGGAAGTTGCTAATGCATGGTTAGCGCATGGTTTGTCTAATCGTGCGTACTAACCGTGTGACGAGTGTTTGATGAGGTAGATGATAACACACGGTTAGCGCACAATTTTCCAAACCGTGTGAACTAACCATGGGGGCACATAAATCTAGATCCTAAAATTGAGGATCTAACTCGTTTTGCCTCTAAATGGTTAATTTAATCCCCTTAGTGGCCATAGCACGGAATTAACCTCCCTTGAAGATAGGAGAATCTCTCCCAAGTGTTTTGGAGGTGATCTGAAGGCTTCCCTTGGCGAATCGAAGCCGATTTCTTGAGGTATGTGATTGTTCTTGGTTGGTTTCTTAGATCTACTTAGATCTACTTATCCTCTTCTCTCAGTTTCTTAGATCTATGCCCTTTATGGGTAGATCTAAGTGTGTGGATGCCAAATATGATGATATTTGGTGTTCGTTGTGTTAGGAGAAGAGATCTATGGAGGATTCTTGGTGGATCAGCCCAGCTTTCTTGTGCGTTATTCGTTTGTTGGGGTTTTCGTCAAAAACCTTTGAGGTAGGGATTTTCCTTCGTCTCTCCTTACTGTGTATCATGTGGGGGTGGGTACGCTACTGTTTCAGCGGGATGGATGAAAACAAAACGTTAATGAAGATAATGAATGGACTTTTAAATAATGAGGGGGGGGGGGTGTGATCGATGTTTCTATTGTGTTTGTTATTCTTTATTTATGTTGTGAACTATATGGGCTCATGCTCACTGAAAATCATGGTCATTGGTGGTCTTTCCTTGTGCACTAATGATCCTTTGTCTTCTATGATGATTTAATGACTCCAACATAGGAATTTGGTTAATTACATAAATTAGGCCGATTAAATGAATGTCCAGTGAACAACAATCCTTGTGTGATCACCCGAGTTAGCCAAACAGAAATAAGAAAACTTGGTGAATGATGTACTTGAGTACGGAAACTTCCTTGTTTTCCTCGATGCTTATAGGGTGACGTGGGTGAGGATGAGGTCCTCTGTTGTGGCATGGTTGTTGGTTGTGAATCCGACATTGTGTGGGGATATATCTTGAGGCTTGTTTTGGATCTAGTACTTAGAGGGATCTCACTGATCCATTTGTTGTTGTGACTGTACAAAAGAACCCGGTGTGAATGCTTAAATTGCTGTTTGGCTGTTTTGTTTTTCTCGAGATTGTGGTTATTTTTGTTAGTTTCCCAGTATTGTATAATTCACATAAATGGGATCACATTAACGTGAATACAAGAATGGTTTAAATGGGGAATTGGTTTTGGGAATGATTTGTGACTTGGTCGTGAGTGTCGTGCCTTATTTTATGAATGAATAGTAACAAGGGTGTTTGTGCTTAGGTGGGATTTTGAGACCCTAGGTTGGGATGCGTGCCTATCACCTATACATATAATTGTAGTTGTTATGCTTCTTATTCGTGCCCCACCAATGTTTAGCACTTAGTGTCGAACACCCCCATTTCATTGGGGAGGGAGTTTTTTCCAACACTCCTATGAGTGGCTGGTTATTAGCTCCTTTTTTGATCCTTTCCCAAATAGACCAAGACTATTTGGGTAGGTTGTGATGTTCTAAAGTCCATTATTATCCGATGATTCTTCGGGAAGAGTAGTGGGGTGGTTGGACCAGGTGTTTGCGGGAAGCTTGTTTCCCATGTATCTTCGGGATGAGGCCCAGGTGTCTTTGGGCGTGACAGTAGCTTTCTAGCCCAGGTGTCTTTGGGCATGGCAGTAGTTGTTCTGGCCTAGGTGTTTGCGGGCATGGTTACATATGGTTGTTGTGGCCCAGGTGTGTGCGGGCGGGGTGTGGTAGTGGGACTGCGGTGAGAATGGCGGTATTGGTTCGATATGTAGGATGTCTTCAATAACCAGTGGGAAAGTGGCACGGGGTACCAAACATCGATGTGGTATTACTATTCATTTATTGACTTGCGTTATTTGTGGAGTGTGCCTTGGTGAGGCTTGGGCGGATAGTTTTACTTTCTAGGTGTTTTGGTTGTCTCCTTTATCATAGGGAATTAGAATTCCTCCCCACTTGTGCATGAGAGTCTTTGGTTTTCCCTACTGAGTATACTTGTATGCTCACACTACGTATATAAACTACTTTCAGGTTTCCAGGAGGACTTCAAGGATCGTGCATGGTCGTACTAGCTCGGGCGTTGGGGCAGTTGCAGTTTCTGTTTTTCTTTTCTTTCGGTACCTTACCCTTGTAGTTTCCTTATATCTTATGGATTTTACTTTTGTAACATTCATATGGGAATGGTTTCTTTGGCATTACTTTTAAACCAGTTTTTGGTGTTGTTGGGTTTTATCATCTTATCTCCCGATCCTATTAAAGAAAATGGGTAATTCCTTCCATAATGTTTGTGATTATATACCGTTGGTTCTAGTCACCAATCGGTGACCTATTTAAGGTGGGTCTCGGGGGTCATTATCTCTCCTTCAACTTGACGAAGGAAGGGTCTGGCAATCTGATGTCCCTTCCCTCATCATGGTGAAGGCGTGTCATGACAGAATGATATCAGAGGAGAGGTTGAGATATAGGATGGATTCTGGAGCTAGGAAAATTGAGGATTGCATTGTATGGTAGGGAAACAGTTTTGGGTGATCTTGGTGTGTGAAATAGGCCAGGGAATACTAGCTAGGACATGGGATTTTTGGTCCCCCGTGATCCGATGCAAGGAATCTGGACCTACGACCGACCAAGTAAGGCTACATTGATTGCAGGGTAGATACCATAAGAAAGGTAAGTACATCATAATGACTTCTGTTCTCGTGTTTCATGGGTATTTGGGTATATAAAATGAATAATAAATCTAAGAAAATTTAAGAAAAATATTCTACACTACCCGGGCTAAGGCATTCCTTGTTTACCATGTAGCTATGGAACTTGGGAGACGACCACGAGTAGTGCGGGCGATCAAGGCCCATGAGGTTGACTCGGCTGATCGACAGAGGGATTAACAAGAGGAGGAGGATGATCAGTGGAAAAAGACACTTCGATCCTTTCAGCGGCAGACCCTTGGGAAGTACACGGGCAGCATATCAGACATAGAGATAGAGATCTATCTTGAAGAAGCAAGTGATAGCATTCAGCTTGATCTGGGCTCTCACAGAGTACTGGGTTCCTCTCACTGTGAGCCAGATGCACGGAATAGTGTGTGAGTGGTGGAAACATTATCTTGGGGAGAAGAGGGCGACTGAGGTTACGTGGGCTGACATCGAGAAGGATTTTCTGGCAGAATTCATCTCTTCCACGATGAAGGCTGAGAAGAGGCAGGAGCTACTCTCCCTCCAGCAGGGGAGCATGTAAGTAAGATAATTGAGGATCACGTTCAAGGATCTCCTCTACTTTGCTCCAGACCTATTTCCAGATGAGGAGTCTCGGGCAAGATGTTTGGAGGAGGCACTTCCACCTTCTCTTCAGTATGCTGTTACTCCCATCACCCTACTGACATATATGGAGGTCCAGAAGAAGGCTGAAGTGGTGGAGATGATGCACACACTGGGAGGTGTATCACGAGAGGGAATCTAGTTGGAATCGTCGAAGGGGAATGCCGTCAGCAGCAGGCCTCCAGCGTCAGGACCCTCTAGGTTTCGATCAGTAGAAAGCAGGCCTCAACGGTTCATGTTCTGATATCCTGGCCCACACCCTTTCTTTTCAGGCCCAGGTATGAGGTGCTTCATCTATGGAAGCTATGGGTACCTTCAAAATCAGTTCTCGGACAGAGTACAGTGCTGAGAGGGTGGACAGGTTCAGTGCCCACCTCAGCAGCAGCAGTTTCCAGCTAGACCCTTTGAGTTGCAGCGGTATGGGAAGCAAGCTCCCCGCTCTTCTGAGGGAAGCCGTTGCAGGAGGAGGCTGACCTCAGGATGCCCATCAGGGAACTCGACTAGGGCGTGGTTGGGGAGTCGGACGACAGCCGAGAGGTAGGGAAGGTGGGCGTGGATAGTTGCACACCACAGAGGCAGCAATTTCAGCAGGGCCAGAAGTCGTTCGAGGTATGATCAGCTTGTTTAGTACCCTTTCCTATGCATTGTTTGATACCGGAACTTCGTACCCCTTTGTTGCACCCAGACTGGCCCATGCTTTGGGTTTAGACACTGAGAGAATTCCAGTGCCCCTGGTGTTGAGAACACCAGTTATAGGTCAGAGTGACTTTTTTTATGTTTGCCGAGGGTATAGACTAATGATATGTCCACATCAGTATATCAGGTATATTCTACTATTATAGAAAAAACCTTATGATTTCATCCTAGGCATTGCATGGCTCTTCTCTGTATGTGTCGTCATTGAATGCTTCTATGGAAGGTTCATGTTTTCAGATTTGGGCGGCCGACGTGTAACTTTCATCGGCGAGCGGGGTTGCCAGAAAAGCAGCATGCGAGAGGAGCCCCTCCTTTCCTATTTAGCTAATATATCAGTGGAGTCACTGGATGCAAAGATGTTGGAAGTACGAGGGATCGTCAGTGAGTTTATGGATGTCTTCCCTGAGGAGGTGGAGATTATACCTAATCGACGTGATGTTGAGTTCGGGATAGACTTGAAACCTGGTGCCCGTCCGATTTTGATGGCTTCCTACCGGATGATACCTTCCGAGTTGCGGGAGTTATGGATTTAGATTGAAGACCTGATGAAGAAGGGTTTTGTTCGACCAAGCACATCACCCTAGGTTGCTCCGGTCTTATTCGCATAGAAGGAAGATGGCGGTGTTAGGCTGTGCATAGACTGCCAGAGACTTAATCATGTAACTGTCAAGAACTGTTACCCTCTCCTGAGGATAGACAACCATTTCAACCAATAAAAAGAGGCCGGGTGGTTCTCCAAAATTGACCTGTGGTCAGGATATCACCAGCTGAGGGTGAAGGAGGGCGACAGCTCAAAGACTACCTTCAGATGTAGATACGGTCACTTTGAGTTTGTGATCACGTCGTTCGGCATTACAAATGATCCATCTGTGTTCATGGGGCTCATGAACTATATCTTCCGGGAATACCTGGATCAGTTTGTAGTCGTGTTTATTGACGACATCCTGGTCTACTAAAGGTCAGAGGAGGATCATGCTGAGCACCTGATAATGATTTTAGAAGTCTTCCGAAAGAACCAACTCTATGTGGAGTTGTCCAAGTGCATGTTATGAACATGAGAAGTGCACTTTTTTGGGCACATGGTGTTCGAGCAGGGAATAGCGGTGGACCCATCGAAGGTTGAGGTGGTTGTTTCTTGGGCAACGCCCAAGAATGTGGAAGGAGTTGGTAGTTTCCTTGAACTGGAAGGTTACTACCGGAGGTTCGTACCCAACTTTTCCTAAGTTGCAGCACCTTTAACAGCTTTGACCAAGAAGGACTAGGCTTTCTTATGGAATGGATAGTGCGAGGCAGCCTTCAGAAATCTAAAGGAGAAGTTGGTTTGTGCCCTAGTGATGAGATTACCAGAGGAGAGAGTAATGTTTGAGGTGTTTTGTGATGCTTTAGGACAATACCTCGGGTGTGTGCTGATGAAATAACATGGGGTGATCTCTTATAGGTCTAGATAGTTACGTCCTCATGAATGTAATTATTCCACCCACGATCAGGAGCTTGCAGCGGTCGTGTTCGCACTAAAGTTGTGGAGGCATTACCTCATCGGGGAGCTCTTTGTGGTCTTCACGGATCACAAAATCTTGAAGTATATCATCTCTCAGTGAGACCTAAACTTACGGAAGTGAAGGTGGATGTAGTTCCTTTAGGATTACGACTTAGAGGTTTCCTGCACCTCAGGAAAAGGGAATGTGGTGGCCGATGCCTTGAGCAGGAAGTAGCAAAAGGGTGCGGTTCGAGAGTCGGCAGATGCCTGGAAGGCGATGGAGGAGTTGGATGCCCTGCACCTGGATGCGAGGATGGATAGTGGTAGAGGTTTCCTGTATCAGATGATATTACAGTCTTCTCTTTTGTAGCAGGTAGAGGAGTCTCAATGGGGAGACTCAGAGAGTGAAGTGATGCATGACTGGGTTAACCAAGGTGATTCCCCTGAAGGGTGGATGAAGGATGGTCAGAATCAGATGCTTTTCCAGGGTAAGTTGTTTGATCCAGAGGCGATGCGCGAGAGGGTTCTTGGTGAGTTCCACAACTCACCCCTAGCGGTGCACCCTGGAGTTTCCAAGATGTACCAGGGTCTGAGGAGTCAGTTTTGGTGTCCCGAGGTAAAGCGGGTGGTGGAAAAGTTCGTAGTAATGTGCCTAGTTTGTCCGCAGGTGAAGGTTGAACTCTATGTTCTAGGGGGTTTGTTGCAAATTTTAGATGTTCCTGAGTGGAAGTGGGATGAAATATTGATGCATTTCGTCACATTTCTACCCAAGGATCAAGGATTCTATGGAGATATCTGGGTAGTGGTGGACCGGTTGATGAAATCTGCTCACTTTTTGGCGATCAAGGAGCCGTGCATAGTGGATTCCCTAGCACAGAGGTATGTGGATGAGGTGGTGCGGTTGCATGGAGTTATAAGGTCCATAGTCTCGGATAGGGATGCAATGTTTAACTCATGAATCTGGAGAGGATTGCATCATGATTTTGGCACCCAGCTACGTCTTAGCACTACATTCCACCCCCAGACAGATGGACAGACGGAGCGCACCATCCAGACAATGGAAGATATGTTGTGAGCATGTATCCTAGATTTTGGGGGATAATGGGTGTGACACTTGCCTCTAGTGGAGTTTACCTACAACAATAGCTACCACTCTACCATTGGCATGGCTCAGTTCAAAGCTTTGTACGAATGGTTGTGCTGCTCACCCATGTGCTAGACCGAGGTTGGGGAAACAAGTGTTCTTGGCCCGGAGGTGGTGCAGAGCACGAAGAAGAAGGTTCAGCTTATACGGGAGAGAATTAAGTTGGATCAGGACCTAAAGAAGTCATATACCAATAACTGGAGGAGACCCTTGGAGTTCGAGGTTGGGGACCACATGTTCTTGAAGGTCACCCTTCGGCGTGGGCAGCAGAGGTTCAGCAGGGAGAGTAAGCTTTCTCCCAGGTTTTTTGGACCATTCGAGGTGCTGCAGTGGGTCGGTGAAGTGGCTTATCAACTGGCATTGCCACCATAGCTACAAAGAGTGCACGATGTCTTCCATGTGTCCCATCTCCATCGGTATCTACATGATGATTCACACGTCCACAACTGGGGAGAGCTAGATATCGGGGATGATGCAATGTTTGTGGAGCGACTAGTGATGATCGAGGGTCGTGAAGAGAAGGTGCTTCATGGACGAACCATTTCTTTGATTCGTGTGAAATGGAGGCTTTGTGGGATTGAAGATAATACCTAGGAACGAGAAGCATAGATGTGTGCCCAGTTCCCGGAGTTGTTTTAAGTTTTATTCTGTTTTTTTCATACCTGTTTATGATGTAATTCTTGGCCTGGTTAGCTATGAAATTTGTTTCAAGTGCGTAAGAAGTGTCTTGAAATATGGAGAGTGGAGGACTTGATCCCTAGTTAAGACACATTAATTTGGATGCGCCTAAACCCATGCGGGCGAGTCATTGCTTCCCAAAACAGATAGTATCTTAACATGGAGGAAGGAAAACCCCTCACCCGCATGACCAGACAATTTAATCTTTTTCTTTGCATGGTTGCACGGGGGAGAGGAGCGGTATGTTTGTGATTATTCAAAAGATAGGTGTAGAGACCCGTACATGTCATACATGGACAATACATTACTTTTTCAAAATACTTAATACATAACATAAACCAAAACTCAAGGATCGTAATAGTTTAGTGTCTTTGGAAACTCGGAACATAATCTTGTAATCATGGTGAAAGATCTTCAACATCTCCCATAAAGATATTCCCCTTTTGTTTTCTTACCTAAAACCGTTCATTATATCCTAGGGAAAAGAAAAAATATAAAGGGTGAGCTCAAATTCTCAGTAAGGGTAAGCATGGAGAAAATAAAACAAACCACATATATTTGAACTTAAAAACATGAACATAATGTTTAAACATCAATATCTTGAGCAATGACATAAAAAATAACAGTACGTAAGGCATTGATCATAATGGAACATAGATCATCATAAAATAGCAAGGGAATAAATCATGTAATTGTGGCACACCATGAAACACATTTTATGATTTCCATAGTGGCCAAGGAATTGTTGCCAAGACCATCTTAGTGGACAAAGTCCCTGTCTGAATCGAGTTCACTCCACGTTCCAGTCCTGTAACACTGAACCGGATAAACTTACCATTATAGCCATGTCTATCTCATGAAATATAAATCTTTACCCAATGCCTTGGAGGGATATATAGGTCCCACCCATCTCATAATGAAATCATTCTTACTTGTGCCACAACATAAACATAAATCATTCATCATAACCCAAAGAATAAAATGGGTTTTAAAAACATCATCTCATCATAACATAATCCATATAAAACAAATGAATATCATTTCATCATAAGAAAAGCTAAACCATGTAAATCATAGAGACATTGTACTTGAAACATACACCTATGAAATAATGTCATCTTAGAAGGAAAATGGTTTTGATAAAACACTTGAAATGAATTCTTGAAGAAAATATCCTTTCTTCTTCAAAATCATTTTCTTTTCACAAAATGCCCTGAAATTTTAAAAGAAGAGGATTTTGTTGAAAATAGTCCAGAAATATTGTAGAGTAAGATTCATGAAAATAACGTGTTATGAAACCGTAAAAATCCTTTCATGCTGTATAATTTAAAAAAACATTCTCCTCATACTTTTAACGGAAAAGTAAAAAATTACCACGTATGGTAAACAAAAGAAATATTCCTTCCATAATACAAAGTAAAAGTCAAATAGGGGTAAAAATTACTTTAAAAATACATGGATGAATAGTAAAAACTTTATAAAAAAATATTTCTATAGACATGGATGAAAAATATAACCCCATTAAACACTTACGTATAAAAAATCTCGGATAAAAATGAGATTGCAAATTATCCCTTACCTTAGGTCTGATATGCTTTGTATGTATACGAACCTCCAATATAATTATCTAATCAATGTCATTGAATTATTACAGAATCAAATTTATTGTTATGATATCATATATGGTTCACTTATTACTTTATATTACCCGTTCTTTTGTAAATTCCATGTTAAAGCAGCGTTTTGGATAAATTCATTTTATTTATCGTACGTGTTAGGAATTATTGTTCTAGATATTATTATTACATATATCATGATTTAATTACTTCCCGAATTTCAATAATGATTTATATTTCATATATATTCAGTATATGTATGTACATAATAGATAGATAAATGAAATGAAATACACTGTTCATGGAGACGGTAGGTCGTACGTACGCACAAACACTGTTTTCCTTTCCTTATTAACATGAGTGGAAGTAAGTAGATGAAATATATAAATATGTATAAATAAATCTAGTAGATTAATTATTTCATATATTTCATTATTATTCATTATATATACTTTATAATCATTCTTGAATGGTTATCATGGAGAATTAATCTCATTGCGTCGTGGAGACGGTAAACTGTACGTACGCACGAGCAATGATTTCATTCCCATAATTATTGAATGGAATTGGAGTGGATGATATAATAGTACATAATCAGTATGATGTTATAATAACCATATATAGTTATTCTTTACATCATTTTACCCATCCAAGTAAGGTGGTGGTGGAAAAATAGATTACACCACAGCGTGGAGATGGTATTCCGTATGTACGCACACGCAGTGATTTTGTTTTCCATTGGATGGATAGTAGGTGAAATGGGGATGTTTCATATTTATAATAACATATCAGTAAATTATTGATACTTATGTTATTAATTTATAATTAAACAACAAATGAATAATAATTTGAAGAAGAAAGAAACTTGAAAGAATCGGTAGAAGAGATTACCTCTTCTTCGACACACCTCTTTAAGGTTTCCTCTTAAGGCACTAGAGTTTTCCTTTTGAGAAGACCAGAACCTATAGAATATTGATATGGAAGTGGAGAAGAGAAATGGACATGGGCTGGCCGAGCTTGAAGGCTCAATGTGTTGTTATGAGGAGAGGGAGGAGGTTCCCTTTTAAAAGGGAGGAGAGGGGCACCTTTGGAAAGTGTGAAAATATTATTTTATTATAAACATATCTTCGGTTTCAAAAGGTCCAAAAATCATTAAAGATGTAGATTAGATTACTAATGGTCGATATAAAATCATAAAATCAGAATTGGACATGTTTTGGATAATATGTTAATCATTATAATCTTATTTATTTAAATCATTTATTAATGAGGTAAATACTGCATCATTATTGTGTCGTAAATAATTTAATTTATTTGTTGTCTAAAAATTATAAAAAAATTCCGCCATGTAGGAAATCAATTTAGAATTCCAATTAATATTTATAGTCGAATAGATAATTTATATAACCCCTTATAAAAATCAATTACTGAAATATTTTTGTTAATGTCAATTTTGTCGTTACATTAAATTAATTAATCCAAATTCTCATTATCACTACCAAGTGGCTCAACGGGGTCCCAAAATCGACCCAAGGATGACCATGGTCAGCCACTACTCATCCAATAAGGTTAGGACACATGTTAAGGTAATTTTGAATTATTATAATATTCTTTTAACCTTGAATTACCCAATTTACCTTTAACAACGGTAAATAAAAGTCAAAAGTTACTATTCACCAAAAATTATTTTTATCGTATTTAACCAAATTTTAATTCTTGATAACAACCATGTATGTCTGATTTTTGAAATTAAATTCATAGAAGTGGTAAAATTAATTTAAATGAAAGAGTCAGTTTTTTTTAACTACTACTAAGTGATTTCACTATTCATAAAAAATTGATGTTTTTCAAAAAAATACCAAAATTTCAGCCTAAATTGTATTTGATATTCCAAGTTCAAAAATGATGTATATTTTTCCAAATTCAAAAAATATTTAAGTGGAATAAATTAATTTTAATATTAATTCCTGTTATCAAAACAAATAGCTTGTTTTTAAGAAACAATAACTATCAAAAGATCCACACTTGTTTATGTCCAATTTCAACGTGAAATAAATTCCAGTGAACAAAATTGGATTAAATGGTAAAAATATATTCTAATTACACTTTAAAACAAATTAAAAATATAATACAACCATATAAAGTATTGTGATGATAAAATTTGTTTTTAATTTAAATATAGCATGTTTTTACTATTCATTAAAATATGAAAGTTATCAGAATAATATGAAAAATTTATCCAAATTAATTTTTTATATCCTAATTCCAAGGAAAAATTTTATTTGTTCAAATTAAACTTATAAACATGTCCAGAACTAGATATAATGTCAGTGCGCCATCAAAAGGCGGCAAAACTGCATTTTTTTGAAAAATACTTATTTTACCTGGAAAATTTATTTTGTTCTCATACCCTGTTCTGGAAAGGGTGTAATATAAATAATAATGTTATAAAATTCAAAATATAGTTGATATTATTCATAACGGCTAGTTCATAATAATATTATAACCATATATTGTTGTTTAGTGAAACCTGGTACTGCGTACAACACACGCCTTCGAGGAAGGTCGCAATTGCATGTAATGCAAGCCATGTCATGGTTGCGTGTTGTTCAAGACTCCTTCATTGTTTCGTATAATAGAATCCAACCATATTTTATTTATATATTGAATATATATATATACACTCATTGTTGCGTAGAACGAATACTATCAAACGCACTTGAAATTGTGTGTAACACAATCCAAGAATATTGTTGCGTATACTGCAAGCTAATACGGTGTTACGTATTGCGCAAGATAATCATGGTGTAGCGTACAACACAAGAAATAAATGAAATTAAAAAGAATAATTCTAATAAAATATTGAGTTGTTACATTCTACCCCCCTTAAAATGAATTTCACCCTCAAAATTTTTTGGGGTTATAAATGGTTTACTACTTGAATGTTTCTTTCATAGAAACCCACATCGTAAAAAGGAATACCAAAAATTATCTTTAAAAACTAAAGTATGAAATGTAACGGTTACCCAAATTAACTCATCATTGGGTTTCCACATAGGAGAAAATAGATGAAAATATGGATATGAAAGAGAAATCTAACAGTTATGTTCTGATGGAGAGTGGTAGAGAACATGGATATGAAAAATCCAATAATCACAAAGCCTTAAATTTGTGATGATCTAAGGTACCATCTGATTAATCAGATATAAGATCACAAGGACAACATTTTTGGTTTTCAAGATCATTTCCAAATGTTGAAGAATTTTTGATTTAAAATAAATACATACTTGATTTTGGTACAATATCAACGTTGCTCGTTCCTCGAAAAACTTCCACTTCATCTCTTAAAGAAATGAAGTTGAATTTTTATTCCGAGAAGTGTTAGCATATCATACGATAGAATGATAGGTCATTCCATCTCTCTTAAACAGAAGCTTAACAAAAGTTATATACATAAGTGATTATATGGTGAGATTAGTCATATATGGTTCCTAAAATGGAATTATACATAATCTATCATACCGCATAATAAAATAAAACTAGTTTCTACTAACCTGGAACTTCTTGTAGGCCAGTGGTAGGCTATAAAGGCCTACCACACTTCGGTTGTGTGTTTGATTCCCTCAGCCTTTTCTGACTCAACGGTTTGTCGCCCGTCCTGCATGATGTCCTTTTTCTAAAAATACATTATTATAACATTCCATTAACAATATAAAAAAAGTTCTAGCCTTAAACAATACTAACTTATGTCCAATATAATCCTTTCCAATCATTAGGCTTATCCAAAATACTTCTGTTGAAGCTCATAGTATAAAGAAAATAATTACTATAAATTTCATCTACTGACCATGTGAATACCATAATTTATCGAAGATATATTTTGTTTATTGCATTCCAAACATGTGAATACATTAATCATGTATTCTCTTGAAACATAAACTATGATAGAACCTTAGTGAAAACATGAATGCTTTCAAAAGGTAACTCTTTCCACATACCAAAATACCAAAATTTCTATTTACTCAAACCATGATATAACATTGTCTTTATATCAGTCATGAGATCATTATTACTATCTAACATTTCATTATCTCTTTATCACTTCATTATCCTCATATCATCTTCTTTCCAAAAATATCAGAATAACCTTTCATGGTTACCTGTACTATTCAACATATACATTCAAATACTTTAAGAAAAACAATAGTGTAACAATAATTAGATGTTTCTTTATTCCATAGTACCATTAAATTGCCTATACAACATAAATATTGATAAACATACAATCATTCCACTACCTTCTTAAACCATTGACCGAGCTTCCTCATTTTATTCCTCAACACTTCTATCATCTCATATATCATTTGTAGTTTTTTCATCATCATCAACATAAATACTTTCCATACAACCATGTTGATTCTCATCATGAGACTTTCCCTTAGGGCATTGGTTTGAATAATTCCCACACATTCCACATTTAAAACATTTAACCATTGTTGATGTCTTAGCAATACCATTATCCTTGTCCATGGAGTTAACTAAACATTTTCCATTGCATTTACTGGCTTTATGTCCTTCTTTTCTACACCCAAAGCATCTTCCTGTTCCTTTGAAACATTCTCCTTGATGCCTCTTCTGACATGATTTACATGAGGTAAACTGTACTTTCTTTCCTCTATGATCATCATGAAACTCCATCTTTCTCTTATTAGTTGAGCCATGAAACTTATCAAAGTTGAGATTGTTGATCATATCATGAGATTACTGATTTGGAATAAAAATGATTTTTGGACATCCAAATCTAATTTTGTTTGGTTTCTCATCAAGAATATCATTCCATTGGTCATCATATTCTCCATTAACATGAATCCTTTTATTTCATTCCATTTCTAAAAACCCAAAAAGAATAGTCTGAGAGACAAAGCAACATAATCTAGGCGGAGTACTTTCAATCTCTAAATTCTTCGGTTTAATTCTATGATATTTACTGTAATTATAGTAATATAACCTATACTTTTACTTAACCATATGGACATCCCAAGAAATTCCTTATAAATATCTATAGGGATCTCGCTAAAGTTTTTGCATCCTAGTTTCCAAATGTTGACTAAACCTTTTCTATGATACCAACTTTAGGGACCCGTACTTGACGTACATGGACAATACATTATTTTTTCGGAATACTTAATACATAAAAAATACAAAAACTCAAGGATCATAATAGTTTATTGTCTTTGGAAACTCAGAACATAATCTTCTTATCATGGTGAATGATCTTCAACATCTCCCATAAAGATATTCCCCTTTTGTTTTCTTACCTAAAACCTTTCTTTATATCCTGGGGAAAAGAAAACATATAAAGGGTGAGCTCAAATGATCAGTAAGGTTATACATGGAGAAAATAAAACAAACCATATATATTTTAACTTAAAAACATGAACATAATGTTTAAACATCAAAATCATGATCAATGACATAAAACATAGCAGTACGAAAGGCATAGATCATAATAAAACATCAATCATCATAAAATAGCATGGGAATAAATAATTAAATTGTGTAAAACCATTAAGAATATGTTGTTATTTCCATAGCATCCAAGTAATTGCTGCCAGGACCATCTTAGTGGGAAAAGTCCCTGCCTGGATCGAGTTCACCCCTCGTTCCAGTCCTGTTACACTGAATCAGATTAACTTACCGTTCCATCCATGTCTATCTAATGAGATATTAATCTTTACCCAATAAATTGGAGGGAGATATAGGTCCCACCCATCTCATAATGAAATCATTCCTACTTTTTCCACAACATAAACACAAACCATTCATCATAACCCAAAGGATAAAATGGGTTTCATAAACATCATCTCATCAAAACATAATCCATATAAAACAAATGGATACCATTTCATCATAATAAAAGTTAAACCTTGTAAATAAAATAGACATTATACTTTAAGCATACACATATGAAATAATTTCATCAAATATGGAATATGGTTTTGATAAAACACTTGAAATGAATTCTTAAGGAAAATATCATTTCTTATTCAAAATAATTTTCTTTTCACAAAATGCCATGAAGTTTTAAAAGAAGATGATTTTGTTGAAAATAGTCAAGAAATATTGTATAGTATGATTCATGAAAATAAGGCATTATGAAAACGTAATAATCCATTCATGCCGTATAAGTTAAAAAAACATTCTCCTCGTACTTTTAACGGAAAAGTAAAATAGTACCACGTATGGTAAACAAAAGAAAAATTCCTTCCATAATAAAAAGTAAAAGTCAAATAGGGGTAAAAAGGACTTTAAAAATACATATAAGAATATTAAACACTTTATAAAAAAACATTTTTATAGATATGGATTAAAAATATAACCCTAGTAAACACTTACGTATAAACAATATCGGATACAAATGAGATTGCAAAATTATCCCTTACCTTAGGTCTGATATACATCGTACGTATCCAAACCTCCTGTATAATGATTATAATAATGTCATTGTATTATTACAAAATCATATTTATTTTTATGATATCATATATGGTTCACTTATTAATTTATTTTACCCATTCTTTTTTCAATTCCATGTTAAATCAACGTTTTGGGTAAAATCGTTTTATTTATCGTACATGTTTGGACTTATTGTTTCTAGATATTATTATTAATTATATCATGATTTAATTACTTCCATAATATAAATCATGATTTATATATCATATATATTCAGTATATATATACATAATAGATAGATAAATGAAATGAAATACACTGATCATGGAGACGGTAGGCCGTACGTACGCATGAATGCTGTTTTCCTTTCCATATCGACTTGAATGGATGTAAGTAGATGACATATATAAATATGTATACATAAATCCAGTAGCTCAATTATTTGATATATTTCATTATTATTCAATATATATACTTTATAATCATTTTTGAATGGTTATCATGGATAATGAATCTCATCGCATCGTGGAGACGATAATCCGTACGTACGTACGAGCGATGATATCATTACCATAATTATTTAATGGAATTGAAGTTGATGATATAATATTTCAGAATCCGTATGATGTTATAATAACCATATATAGTTATTCTTTACACCATTTTACCCTTCCAAGTAAGGTGGGGGTGGAAAAACAGACTACACCACGGCGTGGAGACGGTATTTTGTACGTACGCACGCGCGGTGATTTCATTTTTTGTAGGATGGATAGAATGTGAAATGGGGTTGTTTAATATTTATAATAACATATCAGTATATTATTGATACTAATTTTATTACTTTATAATGAAACAACTAAATATGATGAAGTTGAAGAAGAAAGAAACTTGAAAGAATCGGTAGAAGAGATTACCTCTTCTTCGACGCACCTCTTTTAAGCTTCCACATAAGGCACTAGAGTTGGTATTTTGAGAAGAAAACCCCCCTATAATTTTGATAGGGAAGTGGAGAAGAGAAATGGGAAGTGATTTTTTTGAGATTGAAGGCTCAATGTGTTGTGAAGATGAGAGGGAGGAGATGCCCTTTTATAAGGGAGGAGAGGGGCACCTTTGGAAAGTGTGAAAATATTATTTTATTATAAACATATATTCTATTTCCAAAGGTAAAAAAATCATTAAAGATAAACATAATATGACTCATGGTCTAAATAAAATCATCCTATCAGAAATGGAGATGTTTTGGATAATATTTTAATCATTATAATCTTATTTATTTAAATAATTTATTAATGAGGTAAATAATGTATCTTTATTGTGTCATAAATAATTTAATTTATTTGATGTCTAAAAATTATAAAAAAAATACCACCATGAAGGAATTATTTTTAGATTTCAAATTAATATTTATAGTCGAAAAAATAATTTATATAGCCCATTATAAAAAGTAATCAGTAAAAGATTTTTGTTAATGTCAATTTTGTCGTTACATTAAATTAATTAATCCAAATTGTCATTATCACTGACAAGTGGCTCAATGGGGTCCCAAAATAGACCCACGGATGCCCATGGTTGGCCACTACTAACCCGTAAGGTTAGGACAAGTGTTAAGGCAATTTTGAATTATTATAATATACTTTTAACATTGAATTACCCTATTTACCTTTAACCGCGGTAATAAAATTCAAAAGTTGATATTCACCAAAAATTATTTTCATTCTATTGAACCACATTTTACTTCTTGATAACAACCATGTATGTCGGATTTTTGAAATTCAATTTACTGATGTGGTAAAATTTCATTTAAATGAAAGAGTCTGTTTTTTTAAACTACCACTTAGTGGTTTCACTATTGATCAAAAAATGTTGTTTTTTAAAAAAATTCCAAAAATTCAGCCTATGATATATTTGGTATTCTGAATTCAAAAATTATGTCTATTTTTCCAAATTTATAACATATATGTTGAATTAATTAATTTTAAAATTAATTCCTGTTATCAAAACAAATAGCGTATTTTTAAGAAACAATAACTATCAAAAGATTGACACATGTTTATGTTCAATTTCAAAGTGAAATTAATTCCAATAACCAACATTGGATTAAATGAAAAAAAAATATTCTAATTACACTTTAAAACCAATTAAAAAGATAATCTATCCATATAAATTATTGCAATGAAAAAGTTGTTTTTAAATAAAATAGTGTGCTTTTACTATTCATTAAAATATGAATGTTATCAGAATAATATGAAAAATTTATCCAAATTAAATTTTTATATCATGATTCCTAGGATAAATTTTATTTTGTCAAATTGAACTTATAAACATGTAAAAAATAGATTTAATGTGGGTGCGCCATCAAAAGGCGGGAAAACTGCATTTTTTTAAAAATATTTATTTTACCCAAAAAAATTATTTTGTTCTCATATCATGTTCTAGAAAATGTGTAAGATGAATAATAATGTTATAAAATTAAAAATTTAGTTGATAATATTCATAACGGGTAGTTCATTATAATATTAAAACCATATATCATTGTTTAGTGAATCTTTGAACTGCGTACAACACATGATATCGACGAAGGTTGCGATTGCTTATAATCCAAGCCAAGTCAGGGTTGCGTGTTTTGCAAGACTCATTCGTTGTATAGTATAATAGAATCCAACCATATTTCATTTATATATTAAATATATATATATATAAACACTCAATGTTGCGTAGAATGACTACTATCAAACGAACTTGAAATTGTGTGTAACACAATCCAAGATTAGTGTTGCGTATACGCGAAAGCTAATATGGTGTTGCGTATAGCTCAAGATAATCTTGGTGTAGCATAAAAGACAAGACATCAATGAAATTAAAAAGAATAATTCTAATAAAATATCAGGTTGTTACAAAAGGTGAAGTAGGGGGCACTCCTAGGTAACAAGGAGGTTTGCTCCGGAAAGGTATCATTCTAGGGGGAGTTGTTCAGACCCCTCTCCCTTATTCAGGTCTGGTTTTAATTATAGAGGGTGAGAATAGTTTGAGAGGTACTTGATGTAATTTCCTGGACCTCTCTGGTATATTATTTTGTAAAAATGTGGTTCTAGGGTTGTTCCGGGAGGTAAGGGCGACTTGGGGGTGCATTTGGGTGGACTTTTAAGAAGAACTAATGGGTGATAGATTTCACACGGGAGGCGCACAATTTGTCTAAACAGTGCACCCCAACCGTGCGAGGTAGGTGCTAGAGGTAGTGGTTAATGCACGGTTAGCGCATGGTTTGCCTAACCGTGCTGACTAACAGTGCGAGGAGTGTTTGATGAGGCAGAATCTAATGCATTTTTAGCACACAGTTTGCCAAACTGTGCGAACTAACCATGCAGGCACTTAAATCTAAATCCTAAAATTATGGATCTAACTTGTTTTGCCTCTAAATGGTCCTTTTAATCCCCTAAGCGTACATAACACTTTATTACCCTCCCTTAAAGATATGAGAACCTCTCCCAAGAATTTTGGAGGCGATCCGAAGGATTCCCTTGGCGAATCGATGCCGGTTTCTTGAGGTATGTGATTGTTCATGGTTCATTTCATAGATCTACTTAGATATATTTCTCCTCTTCTCTTAGTTTCATAGATATATTCCCATTATGTGTAGATATAAGTGTGTGGATTCCAAATATGATGAGATTTGGTCATGGTTGTGTTAGGAGAAGAGATCTATAGAAGATTCTTGGAGGATAAGTTCAGCTTTCTTGTGAGTTCTTGGTTTGTTGGGGTTTTCGTCAAAAACCATTGAGGTAGGGATTTTCATTCGTCTCTCATTACTGTGTATCATGCTGGGTGGGTATGCTACTGTTTCTGTGGGATTGATGAAACCAAAACATTAAGGAAGATAATGAACAAACTTTTATAGAATGAAGGGGGGGTGTGATCAATGTTTCTGTTGTGTTTATTATTCCCTATTTATGTTGTGAATATATGGGCTCATGCTCACTAAAAATCATGGCCGTTGGTGGTATTTCCTTGTGCACTAATGAACCTTTGTCGTCATTTATGATTGAATGACTCCAACATGTGAATTTTTTTAATTACGTATATTCGGCCGATTAAATGAATGTCTAGTGAACAACAATCCATGTGTGATCACCCTGGTTAACCAAACAGAAAGAAGAAAACATGCTGAATGATGTACTTGTGTCCGGAAACGTCTTTGTTCTACTCGATGCTAATGCGGTGACGTGGGTGAGGATGAGATCCTCTATTGTGGAACAATTGTTGGGTGTGAATCTAAAGTTTTTTGGGGCTGTATCTCGAGGCTTCATTTGGTTCCAGTACTTCAAAGGATCTCATTAATCCCTTTGTTGTTGTGACATTACAAAGAGAACCGGTTGTGAATGCTTAAATTGTTGTTTGAAAATTTATTTTTATCTAGCATGTGGTCTTTCCTGTTAGTTTCCAAATAGTGTAGAATTCACTTAAATGGGATCACTTGAATGTGAAAAAAAGAATGGTTTCAATGGGGAATTGGTTTTGGGAATGAGTTGTGACTTGGTCGTGAGTGTCATGCCTTCTTTTATGAATGAATAGTAACAACGGTGTTTGTGCTTAGGTTGGATTTGGAGACCCTAGTATGGGACGAGTGCCTGTTACCTATACATATAATTGTAGTTCTTATGTTTCTTATTCATGGACCACCCATGATGAGAACATACTGCCGAACACCCCCATTTCATGGGGGATGGTGTTTTTCCCAACACTCCTATGAGTGGCTGGTTATTATCTCATTTTCTGCTTCCGTTCTCGAATAGAACTAGACTCTTCGGGTAGGCTGTGATAACCTGAAGTCCATTATTAGCTCATGATTCTTCGGGCAGAGTAGTGTGGTGGTTGGCCCAGGGGTTTGCGGGTAGGTTGTTTCCCAAGTATCTTCGGGATGAGGCCCAGGTGTCTTCAGACGTGACAATAGTTTTATGGACCAGGTGTCTTTAGGCATGGTAGTAGTTGTTCTGTCCTAGGTGTTTGTGGGCATGGTTACGTATGGTTGTTGTGGCCGAGGTGTCAGTGGGCGGGATGGCGGTTGTGGCCCAGGTGTTTGTGGGTGGGATGTGTGGTTATGGCCCCGGTGTGTGCGGGCGGGGTGTGGCAGTGGGACATCCGTGAGAATAGCAGGATTGGATCGATGAATAGGATGTCTTCAATAACCAGTGAGAAAGTGGCGTGGGGTACCCCAACATCGATGTTCTATTACTATACATTACATGACTTCCGTTATTTGGGGAGTGTGCCTTGGTGAGGCTTGGGCGGATAGTTTTCCTTGCTTGGTGTTTTGGTTGTGTCCTTTTTCACAGGGCATTAGAATTACTCCCCACTTATGCACGAGAGTATTTGGTTTTCCCTAATGAGTATACTTGTTTGGTCACCCTACGTATATAAACTGCTTTCAGGTTTCCAGGAGGACTTCAGGGATCGTGCAGGGCCGTACTAGCTTGGGCATTGGGGCGGTTGTAGTTGTTGTTTTTCTTTGATTTTGGTACCTTACACTTGTAGTTTCCTTATATCTTGTGGATTTTACTTTTATAACATGTATATGGGAATGGTTTCTTTGGCTTTACTTTTACCCCAGTTTTTGGTGTTGTTGGGTTT
The DNA here is from genome assembly GCA_963277665.1 of Viscum album. Classification (NCBI taxonomy): domain Eukaryota; kingdom Viridiplantae; phylum Streptophyta; class Magnoliopsida; order Santalales; family Viscaceae; genus Viscum; species Viscum album. Next base: position 1,063,879,917 of record OY728133.1, read on the forward strand.
TATCATCTTATCTCCCGACCCTATTAACGAAAAAGGGTAATGCCTTCCATCTTGTGTGTGATTATATACCCTTAGTTCTAGTCGCCACTCCAGGACCTATTGAAGGCGGGTCTCTGGGATCATTATCTCTCCTTCAAAATGAAGAAGGAAGGTTCTGGCAATCTGCTGTCCCTACCCTTATCTTGGTTAAGGCGGGTCGTGACATATGTATTCTTAATTTTGTATCACATATAATTACGTATTCAGTTTTAATGTATTGTATTAATAATTGATTATGAAATTATGTATTCTTATAATTACAATTTTTTAATTATGTATCCTTATTATGTATTGCATTTTATGTATTCTGTACAATTCATACCGCAACACACATAGCATGTTGTTGTGAAAATTGTACAGCAAAGCCTAAACCAACGGTTTTAAACCGTTGGTATAAGTTCTGTATGTCTTATTTTATCGACTGTTAAAAATAGTTGGAACAAAAAATTACCAATGGTTTAAACAGTTGGTATAAGGGTGAATGGAATACTAATAAAGATATACCAATGGTTTTGAAACTGTTAGCATATGTGTTGTATAAGAACTCTATGCCAGCAGTTTTATAAAACTGTTGGTATAGTGTTGATTTCTTCACATATACCTACAATTTATCTCAAACCATAGGTATATGTCTATTGTAACGAATTACTAGGCTACAGTTTCTAAAACTATTGTTTTAATTTATACAAAGGGTTCTCCACCCTATATCATCAATTTTCAACCGTTGGAATACCTTCAATTTTCAGTAGTGGTTGTGTCAATGTTCTGGATCCCTCCAACTGAAAACAAGTCATTTTATTTTAATTATAAAATTCATTTAATTTTATATTACATTAATTGTTTTTATAATAATTTAAGAAATAATATTTTTGTTAAAAAAAATTATTATTAAATTTATTCTTTTTTTCTATCATTATTAGGTTCATAGCCTCTCTGTATGTGTTATACCTTAGGCCTATTTATTGGACAATGATTTTTATGGTCCGTGCTCAATGAAATTTCATTTTGGGTCTTATGGTCCACAAATATATTATTCTATCTATTTATACTCACATGTTATTATCCAAAACCATTGATTAGATTCACATAAATTTGCATCTAGGCTTCTGGCCAACATAATTATTTTAATTTGTTTTGAACATCTCTTCCACAATATACCTATTGGTTTGCTGAGTTAATTTTCCTCCATGTGATTATTAGGGGAATTCATTAACCCACATTCCATCATGTAATCATTCAATTTACAATTTAGATTTAAAACACAACCACTCTTCAATAAATTTGAATCCATGGTTATTTTTATGATATCCTTGAGATTATCATGATAAGAAATTTTTTTCCTCCCATGTAGTTCAAGGTCTTCTAATAGGGAACATTGATAGCATCCACACTCAATTGAGATACAAGGTGATTACTGATTAAAAAATATTATTGGTATCCATCTAAAATGATCCAGTAGTGTGATAATTTAGATCAATAACCTTCCATATCCCGCAATTATAGCTTCAATAATGATTATTAGAGAGTGGTTATCCATCCAAACTTATAACTAGTTCTTTATTCTATTATAATTTCAATGTTTCATTCAAAAAGTCATAAATTATTAATTTTTATTTCCTCATTTATATTCTATAATCTATCTATTTTTTACATCAAATAATGTTTTCATGTTGGTGGAATTATTTCAATTCATGTAGGTCCCAAATGGATGAATGGAATATAAATCATTATGTTCGTTCTTCTTTCTTTCTACTTCTTTTTATAACAATTCTAATTTTATAATTATTTTCATTATCTCATCATGATATATAAGGATATTTATACTTATATCTTCCCATTGAATCCAAGAACTGTAATAAAAAATATATGAAAGGACATAATAGATTTAATAAAGGCATCCTTGAAAGGAAAAAATTATTCTATAATTAGTGAATTCCTATGTAATACAAGAATCATGTATATATCATTTTTACCAATACTATTAAAGCATTTGGTACATTACAAATAGATTCCTTATAATCATGCTAATTTATTGGTAGTAAACACTGAATTCGAGATTTATAGGGTCGGTTTACTATCGTAATGACTATAATACTAACACTGGTGAACTTACATCAGACCAACCCTCATTCATTTTGTTACATTAAAAATCAATTAGGAATTCCATCAGACTATCTACAATTTGTAATCATAGTACATATATTCATTTATATTATATGAAAAAATAATTTTTTCATACCTTCAATTATAGTTTAGATGTAAATTGGTGGCTGTTCCAATCAATTATTAATTAATGCCATTGAAGGATTACATATAAATAGTAGGTTATTTGATGTGAAGGAAGCAGATGCATTCAAAAATGAAATTTTCAAAATATTTATCTGGATGAAGTTATCATTCTTATGCTTTGTAACACTTTGGAGTGTTTATGTCTTATTGAATCTCTGTAAGGATTATAATTCATTATTTACTAGTTTATTTTGTAATCATCAGTATGATCATGGTTTTGATAAAGGTTTTTTGGGCGTAAAAAGAAATATGTGTGTCTAAACCCTCCTATTTGGGGCTTCTAAGTCTAGGAAGACAATGCCTGATCATTTTATGGAGATATTTATTGGTAAATTGATTATGTTCCATCAAATTGATGGATTTTGGGGTTTTCAATGAAATAATTTATATAAATCTACCTGATCAAGGGCATTCTTGGTATGGAAAGTCATTCGTTACAATAGTTACTAAAAACTAAGGATATATTTGTGATGATTTTATAAATACAATAAAAAATAATGTTAAATAGTAAAATATTTTGTAATTTTTAAATCATTATTAATTTTATAAGATTTTTATTACTTTATTTTAAATTTTATATTTTTTGTTGTGATGGTATAATATTGTTAGTTATTATTATTTAATATGTAAACATATTTTTTTATTTGTCTATCTATGATACCGATAAAAGTAATATAACATAATAGGAAATCATTTAATTCCAATTTTTTTACTCTGATCATTAAATGATCATTATATTAGATATTTTTACTTGAAGAGGATCTAGGATTTTTATTCTGTTTAATGTTTTTAAACTACAATTATCCCATTTTTGTATTCCATTGTAAACTATTTCAATCAAACACTCACATTCGGTTTCCATTTTTATTTAACTTCTTGGTTTAATTGGGGGTTTCCTTTTTCATGAAGAATAAATTTTTGTTCATAGAGAACTGAGAAAAATCATGAACATCACCTTTAGATGATTCATCCTTAGTAGAATTAAATGTGATTGTTTTCAGAACATATTTGTCTTTGTTCGGAACATTCTTATCTTTTCACATTATTATAAATTCATATGTCAATAGGGATATCAATATATCTTTTATAATTAATTTATTCATTCCCTTCGCATCATTTATAGTAATAACAATGTGTTCCAAATTTCATGGAAGGACATAGTGTACATTTTTTATGAAGAAATATGTTGAAAAAAAATCACTAAGAGAATTTAAAAAATCACATATATAGGTAAAATGTGTAAACAAATTATTAATTAATTGCTTTTTATACTTATAAAATCCTTCAAAAGCATACCAATACATGTCTAATTTTGTTTATTTACCATTTATGGTTTCCTCATGAGGGACATCGAGAAATTTCGATATTTCAGGGTGAGTTTTTCATATATATTCCTAATTAGATTGATTTTGTTCAAAACCATGATGTAGAGAATTTAGGTAATTACCATTAAGCACAAAGTATTAAATATACATTGTTTTACACATATGCTTTAGCTCTTTATTAGGTACATATTCATGAATAAAAAGTTTCTATATAAATTAACTTATGATTCTTTGAAAATATGACTTCTGATTTTTCAAATAAAAATGATTTGGTTACAGTAAAGTGACAACTACATTAAAGTGTCAGATTGCTAAATTCAATATGAATTAAAAATTTAATTTCATTATCAATTAGGTGAATATGAACTGCGAATAATTGAGCTGTGGAATTTATAAATTATTTTTATCAAGTTTGAATGATGAAATGTATAAATTTAAAGATAGAGATAACAGTGTTTGATACAAGAGTTAAATAATTTCTCGATGTGAGCCCCTATTTTACCTCCCTTAGTATTATGTGGATTATGTTACTGTTGATTTAAAACCGGTTTTGAATTTTCATTCATTATTTTTTTTGGAAATCACAAGTCGAACATATTGTAATCACATATATTGTTTATCATGTATGTTGTTTTAAAAATATTAATTTCTTAAATTGTTTTTCATGTTTAATATATCCTTATGAAAGATGTGTTTTTTGTTCATAGGTGTTTTTTATATGTTGTTTCAAAATCATAACCTAATTATACATTTTATTATTATTATTAATTGTAACCTGACTGTGTATTGTATAATAATCATGAATCGTAACCTGACTCTGTATTGCATTATAATCAGGAATCGTAACCTATCTATGTATTGCATTATAATAAGAAATTGTAACCTCACTATGTATTTCATTATAATCAGAAATTGTAACCAGGTTAAGTACTGAATCATAAATATGCATCGTAACTATGTCAAATACTGCATCGTAACCATGTATCGTAATCTAGATAATTATAGTATCACAACCTCATGTATCATGCATTGTAACCAGGTTATGTTCTGAATCATAATCATGCATCGTAATCATGATATTGTAACCAGGGTATGCATCATAACCAGGTTATAAATCATACTATTATTATGTATTGTATCCAAGTATCATAACCTGATTAAATATCATAAATCGTAATCATTTTGAGAGTCGTAACCAGGTTTTAATCTACAATTGATACGCATTGTTATCATAATGACCTTAGAAAACTAGTTACGTATTGCACTTATAAAATACATTACATTATTGTCATAACATAAACACTGATTGGATGTATCACATACTCATTATTTATTCTTTTTTACTTACTTCATTCTAACTAAAACGATGTTGATGATTTGGTTATTTAACAATCAAAATGATGCCCTGTATTCGGTTTCATTTTGATCGTTATAATTCCAGGCTTCCAAGTCCCTTTGAGTTTTTCATAGAAATTGGACCATTCGAGAAAATATGACCAATGGAACCTGAATCCAAAAAATAAGAGGTCATTGAAAACATAATACAAAACTTTTAATTCTTTCATGTTCTAGAGAGAGATTATGTGACTTCTCTCTTGCTTCATGGGAAACCCTTGAAGATACAAGAAGTGAACAACTTGTTTTGTGTTCTTGTATTTCTATATGTTATTTGTTCTTTCTTTGTGTGACTGATCATTGTGGTAACAATAGAAGACTTCTAGGGATAAGAAGACAAATAACCAATCATCATACTGGGGGCCTCTAATTTCTTGAAGAACATAGGTGTTGATAACCTTCTTAATCGAGGAATTATGGAGAGAGTAAGACAACCATACCGATCATCGTATCGAGGGCTAACCAAGGTGGTGGTAAGAAAGAACTTCAATCCTATGGGAAAGTATACCCTTCTATTTAGGTTAAAATAATTATAATACTTTCACATTTCTGATGCTATTTGTATTATAAAAGTAATTGTATTGTTTCCACTTTTTTCATATACAATTCAATTTTAATTGTTTCAATTACGATTCATATTGAATTGAGAGATTCTATACTCTATATGGTAGAATCATTAACATTTGTTTTACTTTCATCATTCAATAAATTTCATATACAATTTTTTTACATTACTTGTAATATTACATCATAGTATTTTCATCCGATCCATGACCTATATGGTCTATTGTATTGATAGTTAATTGTATTAGTTTAAGATCTGTTAAACTAAGTTATTTCTTTTGTGTTTTAAATTATATTTTTTAAAACATAAAATTCACCCCTCTTTTATTGTGACATATAATATACATATACATATATATTTAAGTCCAAAAATTAGTATCAGAGGAGGTTTCCACTATTTTGTATTAATAGCGTAAGCAATACAACTTTATTTCCCTTACAAATCTCTTGTTTATTACAACATACTACACTAATGAGTTGAGTGGAAAAGTATTTTTTATAAGATAATAGGAATTATTATTGGATCAATTGACATTCTAAATCCATATAGACCACCTATATATTATTAGAATTATTATGAGTATGGTAGAGATTGAATGAGACATTTTTTATAATTACTAAATTTGACAAATTTATCATGATCACTAGAGGTTATAAAATCCCAAACAAGGATGTCTGTACCTTCACCAAACAAGAGAATCAAGAATATCAACTGAATTTCAAGTTATATAATTCAATTTTTTATTCCATGAATAGAAATATATACATTCATATATCATCTTGTACAGTATCCAATTGTATCTTGGAGAAATGTAATGTCAAAAAATTTGGTACATCTAATGTCATAGAAACAAGAAGAGCAATGCTTCGTGAAGAATATCATGGGTTTCTTTTTTTCATTATATAGAACCAATTTTATAGGGGAAACAAAGGTTTATGACGGTCGTAAACAATGTAAAATTTATGAGAGAGAATGTTCTTGCTGATGAATCACTTGTAGAAAAGATTATTGATATTATGTATAACGAGTGGGAATAAAAAAGAATAGTTTTTTATGAAAACATGGATGTCACTCCATTCCCTCTTGATGAGTTATTTGGAACTATACATCAGCACAAAACTAGAATTAAAAGAGATAATGATTTCAATAATAAGAATAATGGTAATGGGATTGTAGCTTTTACTACTACCAAAGAAAATACACTAGAAAGGATAACAAGATATAATGATATGAAATATGTCGTTATATCATAATCAAGTGACAATAATCACTTAGATAATGAGTAAGACAAATTTTCTCAAAGTATAAACATGATTTCTAGAAGGAAAGACAATCAATACAGAATAAAAATAGTGATAGAAAAGGAAAAAAATTCTTAGGACACTTGTTATGAATGAAAAATAGTAGGTTATATTAGACTAGATTTTCCTTTACTAAATATAATATATAGAAAGGATAAAAATTATGAAATAATTTAGAAAAGTTATTTAAATAAAAAGACATAAAATGTTTTGAAATAAAATTATACTTGGAGTGAAAGTGTTGGTCATTAATCAAAATAATACTCAGATTACGAATCATCTGGTTAGAGAAACATAGGATACATAACCAAACTACCTATAGAAAAACATTTCAACATGTCTAAGGAACACAATGCTGAATCACATACAAATGTATCTTTAAATGAAAATTACTGGGATGAGAAACATTCTTACTCCTTAGATGAAGAATATTCCACAACAGATGAAATGTTACCTTCCGTTGAAGAAGATTCCAGATTTTCCAAATTAATTGAGAATAAAAAATGAAAATTCCAAAAAATATTGATAATTCAAATTCTAGAATATCAATTCTTACAAAAGAAGTATTATATCTATCAAAATATATTTATCATAAAACACTTGATTGTGATAATACTTCAAATTATCATAATGAAGTATGTTTTGAGATGGATAAACTTTCTAAGGACTATGAACAACAATTTTATTGAAGAAGAGTGCTTCTGAAATTAAAAATAATTCAAAAAAAATTCTTATGAGAATGAAAATTTAGTAATTAGAATAAAATATGAAATCTAATCTCTTAAGAAACTTTTATCTAACATGACTAGTGTTATGGAAAACATTGATAAGATGTGTTCTGAAATTCGTCTTTTAATGAATACTTATGGATTTGGATACACTTACTAAAAAACCATTTTTAGTAAAAAATATCGTGTTCCTATATGTGACCCTTTATTACAAAATTTCAATGTGGTGGACATCAGGAAAGATGTTGTTATATTTATAATCCTCAATATATAAGATTTCACAAAGCCCATTTTTCAAAACCAATGTGGATTCCCAAGATTCATTTATCTAACATTTACAGATCCTGTCATGTTTGGGTTCTGAAAAACTAATTGTATCTTCTTCTAGAAAATAAGAAGTGTACAAAAAACAAGATCATTCTGTACATGTATAGTGGTTGTTCTTGACACAGGACGAGTAACCCATATTTCCTTGAAATTATTATTGAAATGAATGGTGTAAGAGTCACCTTCGGAGAAAATTCTAAGGGAAATATCATTGTTATAGGTAATATTTTTCTTTTAGTAAAAGTTTCAATTTCAAATGTTTGTTTGTCAAATTTATTAATCACATCCTTATAAGCATAAATCAATTATGTGATGAAGGTTACCTTGTGAATTTTAAGAATTATAAATGATTAGTTCAAAATTCCAAGGATGAATTTATACTTTATGACCATAGGCATGAGAATGTATACCCAGTAAACATAGATAACCATAGAAGCCATGACTTTCCTTTCTTAAGTGCAAAAGAAGTCCAATCTTGTTTATGGAATAGAAGGTTTGGACACTTCAACCTAAGTAACCTTTTTATACATTCAAATAAAAGACTTGTTAAGGGTCTACCAAATCTTAGATTTGAATCTTCAAAGGTTTTTGACAGTTGTCAATATAGAAAGAAACATAAAACTAGATTTACATTAATAAATGTGGTTTCAACTTCTAATGCAATTAAATTAGTGCACATGGATCTCTTCAGTCCTACACAAACTGGAAGCATCAATGGAAAATATAATGCATCTGTTTTAGTTGATGAGTATACTTGATTTACATGGGTTTATTTTCAAGAACATAAAATTGAAGCCTTTGTCTATTTCAAAAATTTTATTTCCCAAGTTAAAAATGAGAAAAACCTATCATTGATAACTATACATAGTGATCTTGGTGGAGAATTTCAAATTTCGGATTTTTAATCCTTTTGTAGTAATAAAGGTATTACTCATAATTCTTCAACTCGAAGAATCCCCCCAGTAAAATGGTGTTGTTGAAAGAAGGAATCACATTCTTCACGAAATAACAAGAACCATGTTGAGTGTGTAATCTATTTATAAGGATTTATGGGTTGAAACTATTAGTACTACATGTTATACTATAAATCCTATTTTAACAAGAACTTTTCATATTAAAACACCTTATGAATTTTGGACTGTCCAAAAACCAAAAGTATCATACTTTAGAGTGTTTGGATACAAAGTATTCATATTGAATACAAATGATAATTTATATAAGTTTTCACCCAAATCCCATGAAGGAATTATTCATAGTTTTTCCACAACTTCTAAGGCTTATAGGGTTTTCAATAAAAACTATTTTATAGTTGAAGAAATAATGAAATTAAAATTTGATGAAACTGGAAACTTTGTTTTTAAATAATCATTACCTACATCAACTGATTTATTTTAAAAAATTGATTATCAATATTTGACTGAAATCTTTTTAGAAAAGGTAAATTATCAATAAAATATTTCTGAAACATTTACCCTAGAAGACATTCTATCATATTATGATGAACATGTTATATGAAACCAAATAAATTGTTTCTTATGAATCATCCATGTGATAATATTACTGGAGATGTAAATCAACAAGTAAGGACCAAAAAATCCTTGAGAAATGAAGTAGAACATCTTTTCTTTGTTTCTCAATTCAAAACTAAAACATTGAATGAGTCATTTGGTGATGAATACTGGATTATGAAAATGAAAGGTGAATTAAATGAATTTTAGAGGAATAAAGTATGGACCATGGCTGAAATACTGAAAGAAAAAAATGTAATTGGTGTGAAATGGGGTTTTAGAAAAAAATTTGATGAAAATGGAGTCATAGTATAAAATAAAAAAAGACTTGTTTCTAATGTTTATAATTAAAAAAAGAAATAGACTATGAAGAAACATATGCTCCAATGGATAGACTTGAATATATTCAAATTCTATAATCCATTTTTGCATACATCAATTTTCAGATTTTTAAAAAGGATGTAAAATGTGCCTTTATCAATGGTTTTGTTCAAGAAGATGTTTTTTTATATAAAAATTGAATTTGTAGACCCAAAACATCTTGACCGTGTTTTTAAACTTACCAAAGATTTGTATAGCCTTAGATAATCTTAAAGATCATGGTAAGATAGACTCATAGATTTTCTTTTACAAAATAATAATACAAATAGTACTAGTAACCAACGGTTTTTATAAAAATGGAAAACAAAATTTTTTTAATAGTCCAATTTTTGTGGAGGAAACTATATTCGGCTCAGCTCAGCCATCCTTTATAGATTACTTTGAGAATACAATGAAATTTGGGTTTGAAATGTTTATGATGTGTGAGTTAACATTCTTTTTAGGTTTCTAAATATCTCAAAAAACCACAAGGAACCTATGTACACCAACATAAGTATATCAAATACCTAATCCAAAATAAAGTATAGGGGAATAATAAAAGTATTATCACTCCAATTGGTACGTCAAATACACTTGATTATGATGACTTTGGGAAAACAATGGATCAAACAACTTTTAGAGATCTGAGAGAATGTTTTTTATAGTTAACAGCTAGTCATCCAGGCTTAAAGTTTTTGGTATTATTATGTGAAAGATACCAATCTAATCCAAAATAATCTCATTTAATAGTACTGCAAATAATTTTTCACTACTTAAAAGGGACTATGAATTTATGAATATTCTATTCTTTTCGAAATGATTTAATTTTGAAATTTTTTTAGATGCTGAATTTGGTGAATATAGAATGGATAGAAAAAGTACATCTTAAAAATGTCATTTTTAAGTGATTATTTGGGTTTTTTGTCTTTCAATAAACAACACTCAGTATAACTCTCCACTGCTGATGCAGAATATGTAGTAGTTGGATGTTTTTGGGCTCATGTGTTATAAATACAACCAACACTCACTAAATATGGAATGATTTTCTCAAAATCTAAAATATTAAGTGAAAATAATATTTCCATTTCTCTTTGTAATAACCCTGAACATCAATCGCATGAAAACCACATAGATATTAGGCATCACTTTCTTAGGGATCACAAACACAAAGGAGATATTGGTTTAAAATTAATCAGAATACAAGAACAACGTGCTGACATTTTAATAGAACCATTATTTTATGATATATTTGAATACATTAAACTGAAACTAGGAGTGATCTCTATAAAGTAATCATTCACGTCAATTTCTTTTTTATTCCATCTCTTTATAATGAGTTACTCCGTTTTTCAAAGGGGCAGTATATATATCAGTTTCACTTTATGTTTTAAAGTATATTGGTTTCACGTTTTGTTTTACATTTTATCAATTTCACTTTTTGTTTAATAGTTTATCAATTTCACTTTCTTTTTACAGTTTATTAGTTTCACATCATGTTTTATTGATTATAAGTTTCACGTCTAATTTTATATTTTATTGGTTTCACTTTTTTTTACAGTTTATCGGCTTCATGTTTTCTTTTATAGATAATCTGTTTTACTCTTTATGTTTTGTTTTTTTATAAATTATATCAGTTTTCTGTATTGGTTTCAAAAATTTTCCATAAATGATTTAAAATATTAGTATTTAATCATATAATCATTTCTAAACTATCAATATTGAATCACTTTATTGGTATTGAATAATCGATATTTGATTACCATATCGGTACTGAAATATCATTATCGGTACTGGACTATTGTTGTGAATTATTCTATCGGTTCTAAATAATAGTTACCATCATATTTGATTTTATCGGTTGTATATTCTTTATTGTTTTGGTTTTATGTTAAAAAAATACTAAAACCATAATATCTATTCTATTAATCTGACATGTACATTTTCTAAATGTTATATTCGTTATTTTAATAGTTGCTTCTAATTTCTTTCTTATACTTCTAAATCAGTTTCACTCTGAATATGTTTTTCTTCTAAAGAATAACTGAGGAGTGTGAAATCATTCTTGAACATTATCTCACTTCGATCTAATGCAGAACTTCAATTATTTTTAAGAGAATATATCCCACATCAATCTCATCTATCTTCTCTTCCATGTCACCTCCACTATAAATAGTCAGTATGGTTATATTGGTTCTTATTACAGTTTTTGTAATCAATGAAATGATCATATTTTGTAATCCGCAGGTTCTTCAGGGTGCGAGTTAGTCTTTGATGTCTCAGTCTTCTATTTCATCTCTGAAATAAATATCTCGAAATAATTTCTCTTCCATGAATTTCTGTGGTGAAAGGTTGGTAACCCGATATTTTTATGAATCTTTTGATTCTTCTTTGAAATGAAATTTATGTTTTCATGGTTGGGAAACAATTTTTGTGGAAGGAAGAAGATCTGATTAGGATAATGTATATAATGATGATGTGTTATAGTTTTATGAATCAGTAGAGATAGAAAATGATCTTATGATTTATTTTAATATTTATGACAAGAAATATACAACCTCCTCAAAATAGGCAGCTATATTTCTAGATGTTCCATTTGGTGGATATGAATTATGTCCTTCTCATAAGTTACCAGAAGCTGATGGAACCATTGATTGGTATATAGCTGAAGAAACATTTTTTGAAACACACGAGGTCAAAAGGAAAGTCAGTCGTCTATAATGAGATAATAGACTCATAGCCCTTTGGATGCAAGGGTTTTTTGTGCCGAGAAAAGATCATAAAGATACTTTGAACGTTTCAGATGTGTATGTTCTTGACTACGTGTTCAACGTGAGAAAGTTTAACGATATGCAGTTTATTTTTCAACCAATTATGAAACTCAAATTCAGTGGTATAAAATCTCTATAGATCATTTTTATCTCGATTAAACATAAGATTACGAAAGGGTGCTTGGGTTTGTGTAATATTTCAATTATGTCAGATCCGAATTTCAATAAAGATACCTTAATTAGGAAGGATACATTAAGAAGGATCCAATTATGTTTTATTTCTGAATTGAAAATATATGATAATGATATGAATGATGAAAAAGAAATGTATGATGATGAAGGTAGTGAGAAACCTTCTAAACCATCCAAGACATATTCTAACAAAATAAACGTGGTTATGGATACAAATAAAAAAACCTTAATGAAACAAAAGGCTGTATTCCATGAGGTTTCTACAGAGTAGAGGATGAAAAACTAGAAAGAAAAGAAGACGATCCTCAGTTTGGATTGGATCTGATTGAATATTTGGATTTTAAAGTATGGTGTGAAGAGACTTTGGATGAAGTGTGGGATAAGATATTGAATAAATAAATCCTGGTGTTATTGAAATTGGTAGTCTTATAAGAATAGCTAAACAACAAAAATCTGGAATGGAAATAATAGAGCCATCTGGTAAAAATCAATCGGTTCTATTAGGGAAAGGAAAGGGGAAAAAAGTTTTTATATAATCAGCTACATAATCTCATGAAATAGAACATGATAAAGATGAAGAAGAACAAGAATAATAAGGTCAAGAAAAACTTGATCAAGAATAACATTGAATATGAAGAAATAGATGTCTATGAAGAATAATATATAAACAACATATTTCATATTGTAGAGTAATAAAAAATGGAATCTTTTGCCTATCCCTCTCTGAATATTCATCCCTACTGAAAAGTATTTAAAAATGTTTCCCCAAAAGTGTAATTCTAATTTCTAATCAAGTTGATGATGAAGAATAGGATGATTAGGAATCTGATAGGAATCATAATTAGCTAGATCAAGTGAACGGCACTGAGACTTATGTTTGGGATCTTCCTTAGTTCATTGAGGACACAGATTCAGAAAGGAAAATCACAGGGGTTTAGTACATTGAAAAAGCTTTTAATAGAATAGATAATCATTCACCTTTTATTCCAAAAGTTTTAGTCGGGTTGGAAATTCGTTTAAATGATCATAATGATAGAATAGATTCTGTACTAGTTTTGATGGTCATATTTCTATGTCTTATATCCAATTTAAATATTTTCAAGGAATGTTATACTGGGCACAGTAAGACTTTTAATAAAGTTGTGATGTGGTCTTATAATATTGATGAAAGCCTAAAGAATCATTCGTCAAGAAGGAATAAGTGGTACATTTGGTAAACAAACCCAACTCTCTCTATCTAAATATGATTGATGATTTGAAGGAAAATCATAAATGATTTCAAACACCCAGTACCACAAAAGTAGTATCATCAGAAGATATTAAGTATTTAAGGGAAAATTTTTCGGATGAGAGTAATGAGGTTTTTTTACTCTCAAATAGAGTAGCTATTTTAGAGAAATAATGTCAACTCAGGATGGATGATTTCAATAACTATGAAGCCATACATAATGTTCAAGAAGCTATTAATTGGATTCATGAAGATAAACTCCAAAATCAAGAAATTATTAATCCTGAATAGGATGAGAAGCTGAAGGCTCAGCAAGAAGATCTTGAAAACCACATGGAGGATATTCAAGATCTCAAGAAGATGACACTCTCTTTATTTAATATTTTGGAAACAATAAAGGGTAAATAATGACGGTTGAAATCTTATTGTAATAAAATTTTACTTCGAGTAACATTTATTGTTTTGTACTCTATTTCTATAACTTTATCTAGGAAATAAATTCGTTCCCTTATTCTTTTTGAAAATCCCAAAGGGTGATAATGGCTTTGAAAAGATTTTTTTTCACGAATATCTGATTAAGGGGGAGGTGTCACATGGAAAATTAAGGAGAATATTATCCCTTGGTAGTTTTTTAAACTTAGGGATGAATTAGTCGTATTACCTAGAGTTATTAAACTCAGGGGGTGATAAGGCTTAATCTTCTGTTATTCTATTGGTTTTGGTTTTGTATTGTGCTTTCCAAAAGGGAAATATTGTTGTTTCAAAACTTGTTTAGACTTTTCCTTCAATAATATTTTTAGAAATCACAAATCACACACATACTAATATCTTATATTTTTTATGATGTATGTTCTTTTATCAATCGTAATCTCTTACATTGTTTTAAAAGTTCAATGTATCCTTATGAAAGTCATGTTTGTTGTTCATAGAGGTTGTTTTATTTGTTATTTCAAAATAGTAACCAGATTAGGCATTGTATTATAATCAGGAATCGTAGCCTCACTGTGTATTATATTAAAATCAATAATCGTAACCTAACTGTGTAGTGTATTATAATAGAGAATCATAACCTGACTATGTATTGTATTATAATCAAGAATCATAACCTGATTGAGTATTTCATTATAATCATAATTTGTAACAAGGTTAAGTACCACATAATAAATATGCATCGTAACCAGGTAAATTATTGCATTAATACCCCGAATCCTAATCAAGATAAGTATAATATGTCAATATCATGTATCATGCATCGTAACCATGTTATGTTCTGCATCATAATCATGTATCAAAATCCCAATATAGTATTGAAGGTATTCATCATTACCAGGTTATACATCATACTCTTATTATGTATTGTATCCATGTATCGTAACCAGATTAAATATCATGCATCGTAACCAAGTTAATAATAGTAACTAGGTTTTAATCTGCAATCGATATGCATTTTTATCATAATGGTCCTAGCAATCAAGTTACATATGGAACTTATAAAATTCATTTAATTATTGTAATATCATTAATACCGAGTGCAAGTATATCATACTCTCTATTTTATTCTTTTGTACTTACATATTTCTATCTAAAACAATGTTTTTGAGTTGGTAATTTACCAATCAAAACTATGTTGTGTATTCTGTTTTGATTTGACCATTGTAATGCCAGGTGTCCATGTCCCTCGATGTTTTTTCGATGAAATATGACATTTGGAGAAAATTTGACCATTTGAACCTGAATCCTATAAATAGGTGGTGATTCAAACCAGAATACACAACTTTTTCTTCTATCATGTTCTAGAGAGAGATGATGCTACTTCTCTCTTTCTTCGTGCGGAAGCCTTGAAGATATAAGAAGTGAAAAACATGTTCAGTGTTCTTGCATTTATATAAGTGATTCATTTCCACTTTGTGAGGCTGATCACTGTGATAATGATCGGGGAATTTCGGGGATAGAAAGGCATGCTGACAATCATCATATTGAAATCCATCAATTGCTTGAAGGACTGAGGTGATGATTATCTACTTAATACAGAACATCTAGGGATATGAAGGCATCCAGACTGATCTTCATATCGAGGTATTACCAAGGTGGTGGTAAGATAGACCTTGTATCCTAGGTTAAATGTTACCCTTATCTTTGGGTTAAAATAATGGCAATAATTTTACTTTTCAGATGTTCTTTTTATTAGAAAGGTAATTGTATTTTTTCCCCTTTCTTTTCATATTCAATTAAACTGTAATTGTTTCAATTGCGATTCATATTGAATTTAGAGATTCTATACACTATATGGTCTTATCATTTTAGTCATTTCATATTCATATTTTCTACATTACTTGTAATATTTCATCTTAGTATTTCCCTCAAATCCATGAACTATATGGTCTATTTTTTTAATTTTGAATTGTATTAGTTTATGATCTCTTAAATGATATTCTTTATTAACTATTTTAAATGATTGGTTTTTAAACATATAATTCACCCCTTTTTGTATTGTGCTATATAATATACATGTACATCTCTATTCCATTCCATCAGTTACTAATTATTTGATATTAAATGTTATAAAAGACCCATACCTCATGATTCTGGTAACGAGAACCCTCTTTAAGTTCATCGGTAGCTAAGAAACTTGTCCAAATTTTTTTTTATAATGAGAACCCATTATTGAATGACATTATAATAATAAGATTTTAATGGAACAATATTGTTCCTCCAATGGCCCGAAGGCCTTCATTTTTGTTGATTTTTGATAATCCTCTTTACATGGGGTGAGGTGGAACCATTACAAGGCCCATAGGGGTATGTATTACTTGTAATGTATTCCTTAAAGGTATTCATTTCCCGTAGGGTTCAAACATTACATACAACCCAGTATTACTACTTAGAACTACTCTTCCCTAATATATTCGTTGTGAAATCAGTTCTCCACCATCACATGGCTATTCGCCTTGGCTTTCCTTTGCATGCACATGCATTTCCTGATGGAAAGTTCCATACCCTCGCTTTCTTACAATCAGTTTAGCTTCTACTATAGTGAAGGATCCTTTCCCATCCTCCCTTCTAAAGCTTGTTCCTTGTAGGTTGTCTAGTTTTCATCTTCGAATAAGGTGGCCCGAAGACCTTGAGGTGGCCCGAAGGCCTTACTGACCCAAAGGTCGGGGTGGCCCGAATGCCTTAAAGGTCTCGGTGACCAAATCGGTGGCTCAAAGGCCCAAACGGGGGAATATTCCCAGCTGCTACAGTGCCAAACAATTCTTACTATAGTTTCAACTATAGTACCTACTACAATACTACACAGTTCCTGCTACAGTATCGCTACAGTACTGTATCGTCCCTGCTACAGTAATTCTATAGTACCCCTAGAAATTATCCTCCACTTGGATTTGATCTTTGGTTGCTTGTATGCACTTAAGGAGTCCTCATAAACTGGGATGAGGCTTATGCGAAATGGCACAATATTGTTATAATCCCACTCCCTTATCTATTTTGTGGATGTATAAAATTTAGTAAACGTGAATGAGAGAGGGTGTATGAAAGGGTATACTTTTAGAATTAATGATAATTGAGCTCTAATTTTATGAAAATATTGAGGGGATGTTATAGAGATTAACCTTTAGGATTGATAATTCATTGATCATGAATCTAAGAGGCGTGGTTGTTAATAGTTAAACTATCTATGCCATTATAGATACCTATTTATTGGAATTAATATTTAATGAAATCTTCTTGAATTTATTTGGTTCATTAAACATAGTGAAGGGAAAAAAGAAAATTTTGAATAATAATAAATGATCCCCCCATATGAACAGAGTTGATTCCATTGGTTACCTAGTGAACCGCCTGAACTAGCCATTGGGGTACCAAGATCATACATGTTAGGGAAACCCCCCACCATCTTGATGTTGTGGGAATGAGTCTATACTGTGGAATATTGAAAAAATGTTCCACCTTTGGAACTATCATCATATGGATTTTGGAGTTCTTATAAACCTGATCCTTAATTGAGATGGAATAGGTAAACTTCTATCCTACATTTGCCTTCTAGTGTAACCTGTAACTGTTCACTACAACATGTTTCACTCTATATTCACTCCAGTAATTCAAATGATTTTTCAAATTCATTCCAAAGTCACAAAATAATATATGGTATTCATCAATGAATTTTACATATCCATTGGTTTTCCATCAAATATATACTAAAATATTCATTTACTTCCTCAAATACATGATTAAAAGAGAAAATTAAGTTATTAAAATTCACACAAAAGGGAAAATTAATAAAATAATGTGTGTTTATGATCATGAAAAATCTATAAGAGTGAGATAAAGGAACAAGAAATGAAAATTTAACCAATGATCAAAGGTAACCCTAAAAGTTATCATTTCTTTATAAATGTTTCTTTTAACATCATTAAGCATGTATGAATGTTGAGAAGGATAATATAACCCTTTATTTTATAATGAATAATTTTTATACCTCTGACTTTTTAAGAACAAACCAAATATTTAATTTCAATAGATGAATTAAATTTAAATTTTAAATTTGAGATGTTTTTCAAATTACTGCAAATGAGAAATAGGTTTTCAATATACAAAACACTTAAATCCTGATTGTTAACATATTTAAAATAATAAAAATACATCAAATTGAATTATTTTTAAAAAGGTTGTAATATGAATGAATTAATATTTTGTACAATTTCCTAGCATAAATTTTCAGTATATAAAATGACTTATTTATTAAATATACTTTGTTAGTTCTATTTTAATCTTCTAATGAATTAATAAGAATTATTTAAATTTTTCCAATCTAAATCATGAAAAAAGAAGGAATTTTTTCATCAAACTATTTTTTTTGGACAATGTTGTCTAGTATTTCCCAATACAATAACATATGATTAACTTGATATTCTTATAGTTTCAGTGAAGTGTTCATAATGATAATGGTGAATGTAATAGTAAATATAAATTTTAAATGAAAGGATATAGTTTGGCATGTCAATATAAGATAAAATAGGGAATAAAATTATAAAAAATTTAATAAAGGACTTAATTATTTAATGTTCATTCAACATGATTGGTACTATATTCAAAATAATAGCACAACTGACTAATCCAATTTTATTGAGCTAAAAAAATAGAATTCCAGTGAAAAAAATGAATCACATCCGCAATATATGAATAAAAAACTAAAATAATGAAAGCTATAAGAAATCAATATAATAATATTATAATAAAATTTGATTTCTACAGATTAGTTTTACTTCAATTGATATCAATATAATAGTTTTCTATATTCTAGATTTTAAGTCATCCAAAGACATCATTCCATTATAAGTATGAGGATTGTATGTCCCTAGGATATCAACCCTGATAATGGATCTCATATGGATAGATAGAACCATGTCAATGGTCATATAAAAATGATATATGGTTAGTAACATGGTAATAAGGCCATGTATCCTTCCATTATCAATCTAGGTTTACATTAGGGATCTCGAAGTAGTGGGTGAGATAGAGTAAGGTTATTATAATTGAATTAATGAGTGCATAGGATATGTTTTACATGCAGAAGTAAAATATAAAAGGGGAGGTTTAATAGCCTATAAAATGGGATGTTATAACTTGGATGACCCATATGAGGATGGATAATTGAATTCATCAATGGCTTATAAGTGCCCAGGGAAACATGATAAATATCCTCTTAAATATGAAAAAAATTATCTTGTTAATGTAACTAAAAGATTCAACGTACACCGTCTATTTATTATGTCACGGTAACCTGACCGAATCAACTATGGAATAAGTGTCATCCCAGAACCATGTAAGTATTATCCATCTTTCACATGATAGAGAGAAATCACAATCAAGGGGTATAATTATGATGAGAGAGGTTATATAGGGTTACCAAAGTACATGAGTAAAGGTTTTTACATCAACCTAAAGATATATTTCGAACCTCATGGATTCATCATTACGATAAACCAATGGATAAAATGTTCACATAAGGGTAAAAAAACATAAGAAGAAAAAATTTAAGTGAAAGAGATATATCAAATATGAATTGATTATTTTTGAAAGAATAGCTTATATGTAAATAATAAAACTAAAATAATAAACATTTATAAATAAAATTTATTGTGATGTTTTCCATGAAACAAGTGTTATTTAATTGGAACTATATTAAAATGAATAAATATTGACTGAATTTGGAAAATATCACAAATATAGTCAATATATTTTCTAGATTATTTTATGTTTCAATCATATTTAAAAACTCCACTATAACTTTAATAATTACACATTTAAGATGTATTCAAATATCTATATATTTAGATCTACCATGGAAATCTATATTTTTAGAAAAATGTCATTCATACTAGCTAACACCATAACTAGTAATAACATAATTGGATTAATAAATTGGAAAATGTTTCACCTTATGCTACATATATTATTAAATAGAATTTATTAAGGAAATATATTAATCCTCATTGGTTGATATGGACATAATGGATTACATTTTGTATTTATGGGAAATGGGTCCTCCCCTAGAAAAATTCATAGCTTGTATGGTACTTTTTTTATTAACATTTCATGTAAAGTTAGAATCTACAACCCCAATCATAGATTCATTATAATTAATAATTATACCATAACCATGTGATATTAATTATGTAAATAATACAATTTGAAGAATCAACTTAATGGAATGTGAATTTGGCTTACCGAAAATCATTATGGACATAGTTAATGTGAAACCCTAAAACATAATATATGTTATTGTTAAAATTATTTCATACATAATTTTGCTAACAATAATATAATAAAAAATTTACTGATATGATAAATTTTAGTATTAGTGGGAGGAAACATCTAGAAATAAAATTTAATGTGTTCTGTATAGGTTAAATAACTTGTTTAGGGGAATAAAACATGAATCTTTCGAAGGATGTTATTAAATATGAATACTAAAATAACTAAAGAACATTATTATTTATATCGTCAAATATATCTTTTCCAAAAACCTTCTTATCATTATTAAAATAAATCTTTTAAAAAATATGCATAATCTATGACTAAATTGAAGAGATACAATTCATGTATTTAAAAATAATCAGCATGACATAAACATACAGACAATCATAAATAATGTATTTTTTATAAATCTTATAGTAAAGATATGAATTATATTTATTAAAGTGGAAATTTTTTTCTAATATTAATGAATAAATTTTATTGTACCATTTTTTTGAATCTTTCTTTAAAATATACATGTATTTAGTGATTTTGAATACATTTATAGACATAAATTCAGTCATGAAATAATCACGAGGCTTCTAAAATAATATATCATCAATATAAAAAATGTAGAATAATAATATCAATATAAAGATCATTACAAGTAGAGAAATAATACAGTAATCAAAGGAATGATTATTTCACAATTGGAGGTAAAAATTTAGAATACTCTGTTTTATCTTGGTGAATGAATCCATTGGATGTTAATCTATCCTTAAAAATAAATTTCATATATCTAGTGTTATATTTCATCAATTCTAAAATAATCATTAAAAAAAATAGTAGAAAATTTATTATAATTTTAATAAGGGTCTAGGTATAGGTTTTTTGAGTTACTTATATCATTCCTGGTAGTGATCTAGTGATTCAAATTACGGTCAATAATAGCTGATTTATAGATTTTAGGATCCATGGTTATAAGATCTTATGAAATGTTAAAATCAAAAGGTACCATATTATAATGAAAATAATGATTATTTGGATTAATAATCATCTTATATTTCTCCATAGTGGGTTGGAAGTCAAGGGGATCATTAGAGGGAACATTTCCCATCATGGAATCCATATCAAATTGATTTTTGGACTTGGTTGTGGAAGAGGTGGAAAAGTCTTAAGAGGATCCTCCAACTAGGTTGGACACTTAGAATCAACATCATTAGACTAGGGTTAGTTTCTGATTTTTTTTATTCAGAGTGTTGTATAAATGATAAATTGACTAATGGAATATAACAACACAACCAAATATAAATTTTTGATATCCTGGTTTATCAGAAATGAAATTATAGCATTTTATTTAGTTATGATAGATTTCGAGTAAGTATTTCTGTTTTCTAGGTCATATCTTATCTGTTTTAATAGAGGTATAAGATGTGCACCCAGGTACAAACATTTTATTATAAAAAATGATCTCAATTAAAACAATTCAGGTTTAGTTTTTTATTGGGTTGGGGTATAATGACATCTATCAATGAGATAAACTATAATGGTTGCAACTATGGTCAAAATTTATTTAGTGGGGGGTAGGCATGAAAGCATGCTTCAAGCCCAATGTAAAATATTTTAATTCAGATGATCAATCATACTGTTATTTTTTGGAATAACATTAATATTATCATGATTAATTATTCCTTGATACTCATAAAATATAATGAAATATAATAAAAATATGCATGACAATGATCAATTATTATCATTTGAATATTTCTGAAAGTTTTTTTCAAAAGGTTATGTCAATATTTGTTATTAATAAAAAATAGTAGATATATTTTTGGGGATATATAACATAAAATTTCAAGAAAAAAAAATATAAAAGTAATAATGTATGCGACCCTCCCATGGGAAGCAATCCTAGATGGACCTCAAAAGGTTGAGTGAATGTAATCTAGTGGGTTATTATTTTTAAATGTCTATCTATAAAAACTCATTCTCTTTGATTCATATAGTATATAATACAAAGATGATGAGCCCATAAGGGGAACCACATCGCTAGGGTTCATCCCACGCTGCCTTCCTCCATTCCGGATTGACTCCCCATCTTCTCCCTTGTTCGGCGGATCAAAGATGTTGTTCTGATCTGCGGTGGATTCTCGATTCATTCTTCATGCTTTGTGCTCTGTCTCCGACTCAGATGAGTTCGGTTTCTAAGGCGGCAAGGTGTGGCGTTCAAGTTTCAGCATCAGCGGTTTGAGAACGACTCTTTGTACAAGGATCTGGGTGTTTGGTGGCAGAGAGTGGTCTTCGTGGACCTTTTGGGATGGCGGTGATAGGAAATCATCCGGTATTGAGGTTGGGCTTCTCCTGGAGATCTGGTGATGTTTTATTTTCTCTTTTTGTTTGTTTTTTGACGGTTTCCATTTGGATGATTTTTGGGATGGCGATTTCTACGTCGGTGTGTTTGATTTGGAGAGGGTGCTTCGACGGAGGCATACTTGATGAATTTTATTTCAATTATTGAATTTTATATGCAAGGGTTTGATGTTTTTTATGGATTATTACGGATTTTTGGGTGGTCGGAATGAATCTTATTTTGTGTCGGTTGCTGTATGGGATGGTTATGCGATGATGGTGAAGGGGGTATTGTGGTTTAAGGGAAAGGTGGAACTTATGGGTTGTCTGTAGATCAGGGTTCTTGTGGCGTCCAGATCTGGTGAACTTCATTCTGGTTTCATTAACATCCTTTTGTGGATGGATGCTTCTTGGAGGTCCATTTAATTTTACTTCCAGGATGGGTTAACTCTTTCTGGAATTTGCCGATGGGAGGTTTTGGGCCGGTGTTGATGGTCGTGCCGGGGGACGTTTGAGGTGACTCTTTCTGAGGTTTGGCCTGTAGTTCTGATGTTCTTTTTCCCTGGTTTTTGGTTTCTTAGACTTGTTCATGTTGTTGGTTTATGGTGTTTTTGTGTTATCATTGGAATCATGTAGGGTTTCTCACTTTCTACCTCAAATGTGTTTTCATAATAAAAAATTTAATTTTTAGTCATATAGTATATAATCCTCAAATAAATAAGGTTTATTACTTTTTACATCATTCAAAATATGATATTTACATATCTTCTCCAATCCCATAGAGGTAACATTCCCTAAAATACCATGATGCCTTAACATATTATTGTCACTGTTAGTGAAATATATATTTCCCAACTACAAATAATGGGATCTCACATATAACACATAACCCATTATCTATAGGTCCTTTAATGATAGTAAGAGATCCATTGGACATTTTATTGAAATATTATTCATATTTATATATAAAAAATTTATTATCTAGAACACATAAGAAGATATGACTTATATATAAGATGGGGTCCCACCCAATATCAAGTAAGGCCACAATGGATTGGACATTGAGCTCTTACAAATAAAAGCCTCCACCCATGACCTGCAATATATAATTATTTTCTAAAAGGACATCTTCCTCTACATTCCCAATCAATTGTAATAGGGATTTTATATTTGGAGTAATATGGAAGGAACACCCCATGTCTAGGACTCGATCCTTTGAATGATAATTCATAATGAAATTTAAAACCCCAATAAATTGATTTCCTACATATAAAAATATGTTGTGATCATCTAGTATCTCAATATATTTTGTTTGTTTAGTATTGTGGTTTTCTGGAAAAAAGTGATAAGGAAAACCAAAATAATAAAAAGTGACTTGTATTGTCCTTGAATTAGAAAGTAATTTCGTGGATGGGTTGCAGTTCTTATTTTTTAGTCTACCTTTATCATTATAATTCTGTTTACAACTATTATCCAACCTACCCATAGTATAAATTCATACATCCTTATAAATAATCATAGGTTTGTTATGAAATTATTTTGAAATAAAGGTTAACATGATTTTGTAAATAGTTAAGGATTCAGAACTACACAACATAGTCTCAATAGGTATGCTATATCAATTTTATTGAGAAAAATAATAATATTAAGTTGTTCTTCATCAGGGTCCATGACATAAATATTGGATGCATTGATAATTATGTTATTAAATTCTTCAATAAAAACTATGATATGAGTTCATTACACTTGTCGAATGTGAACATTCTATGATTTTATAAAAATGAACAACTAAGATGAATTTAGAAAAATATTCTCTAGTTTTAATTAAATAAAAATAGAATGAAATTTAAATGTTACTTCACTTATGACCACATATACTAAATATAATAACAATTAATTTTGATCATTTACTAAATCATTTTTATACACGTATTGGTAGTTGGTAGTGGGGTTTTTGTTAGAAAAGTATAATTTATTAGGTTTTCTAGATCTTCTAATGTAGTAAATGGGAACCTTATGTACATGAAGTTATCCCATATTCATTTTTCAATTATTAAAATCTTCATCACCATTTTACTATTCAATTTCATAAATAGTAGATGTAACACCACATCCTAGAGCTACAAAACCATTTTGTGAAAAAATATCGGTTGTGTGACCAAAAAAAGAAGTACAACATACTTGATATGTTTATATTTTCTTTTAAATATTATAAATTAATATGTACACAAAACATTGAAGATAAATACACATTAAAGTTGAGAGTTTGGATATTTGATATTAGAGAAACCTGAAAAAATGAAAATAAATTAAAATTGTAATGGTAATGACTGTTTAATGTTCCTTAAACCATTTTGGTTTAACAATCATGATAAATACACCAAATAATCATGACATTTTATTTATATCATAAAAATAGAAGACAAGAGATAATAAAAAATTATCTATAATATAAGTATAAGAAACATAAATAATTAAAAGAATAATAAATCAAAATAGAAAACTATGTATCAATTTAGTTTACAACTGAATTGTTTTCCTTCAACAAATCCCCAGATGAAAGATTTATAGCTTATGGATATGGAGACATTCATGAATGATGTTTTTAATAAGGAATGATCACTATATCTCCATGATACATTTCCATTAATAATGAATCTCCTAAGGAATGATAGAACCAAGTAAAGGGTCAACTATTGATAATATATGACTTATAAATCTGTAAGAATATTAAAATTTCTCTCTTGATAACTGTTGTGTGTTCTTCAATATATTAGTAGTGTAAAATCAAGAGTGATAGAGAAAATTATTAAGTGGTTGGAATGAAAACCCACCTGGTAAATGATTCACATTTACAAGTATAATTACTAAAAAGTGGTGTAATATAACAATGAATGAGAAATGTGTATGTGGATATTTTGGATGAGGAAAGCAAGTTAAATTAATCAAAGGATCATATGAGCATATGGAAAAAATCATATTCTCCATTAAAATTTGATATAAACCCCATGTAATGGTAATCCTATAATCAATATGTAAACACATATCATTCCCCATTACAAGGTTACATGGATGAATTAGTTTTCATGTAAGGGTCGACCCACAAATATTTAAGGGTCATGAAAGATACACAGAATGCAAAGAAATCACTATGTTAGTTTACAACACTAATGAAACATGTTACATAAGGGTACCCAAAAACATGTGTAAAGGTCATTGTATCAATAAAAACCCATGAATGGGTCAAAGTAGATTTTATAGTATAGTAAACTAATTAATTAGAAGAACACATTGAGGTAAGAAACACGGGGACAAACATCAGCACTTGATAATTAATAAAATACAAATGCTATGACTATGAAATGAAATTTTATATTCAAATCAATATTTATAATGTTCAATATAGATATGTGGAAACTAATGAAGGGAAATAAATTTTTTAAACAATAATGACTAACTATTGGGTAATTTTTCAATAATAATAAATTCCCTCTATCTAATGAAAAAATCTATCCAATATTCTTTACTTATATTTAATATTATTCAATGTAAAATTATCATATTTTCTATAAATTATTTATGTACAAGAAATCAACATTATATTTGATGGTTTATTGAATATAGACAATGTATTGTTTTTATAAGATATTTTATTTCATCATCCATGGAATGAACCCAGAGATTAGAGTTATTATCATTGATATCCTATTTATTTTTGTAAGGATCCCCAAAACAAAGATCCTAGAAAACCTATAGAGAAATGGAAATCATATCAACATGAATATATCCAAAATGAGGCCTAATCAGTCTTCTATCATTATCCCTAGTGATATGAAAATCCCTAAGACCACTGTCAGATCTATCATTTGAAGCATCGTCATAATTTGATACAAAATTTGGATTAGGGTGAGGGATATTTGGATAAGGCTAAAAAGGATAATCAATTTTTGTGGAAGGATAACCCTCCATATCCAAATTATGAGAAGGATAACCACTAATATTTGTGGAATGTTGGATTCTATGATGAGATAAATTCTAAAGCACAATATCATGACTAATAAGACACTAATAAAAACATAGTTCATCTATATAGATAATTTATCCCTTCTCCCCTTAAGATATAATATAAAATTAAAATTGACTATAGTATTCTGAAGCTAATGTTTTTTGACATGGTCATAATAATTGAAAATTGACACTCTATGTTATCTATAGGATGGAGGATGGTTAAACCAAATCAATTATTGTGTCTTAAAATCAATAAAATATAAATGAAACATATTTATAATGTAAATTGATAAATTTTTAGCTTCATACAAAATGAAATCGGGAAATCCAAAGAATGTATATGTGCTATGAACATGATAAATAAGGGCTTGTTTCATGCATTCAGAAAAACAATTTTGTTATTGAGTGTGAACCTCTATTGGGTGTCACAAAAAAAATCCTTATCTTAAATTTTTTACTAAATGTGGTCGATAGGTTCTAAATTATTTTATTAGTCATAAAGGGGCTTAATTTACACCAATATTTTCCTTCTATAATTTATTTCCATGTTTTCTACACAATGAAGAAATTAGATTTATTTAATAATTTTTAAATATAGACATTTGATTACAAATAATCATTAAATGTAACAATATAATTATATATACCATTAATTTTTATCTTATAAGGTCCCAATTTATTATATCGAAACTACTCATGTGGGTGACATGAACTGAAGAAGGATTTATCAAAACTGAATATTTTATATTTACATAGGATGTAATCCTCCAAAAAAAGAGAAGTTATTTGGATTAACATAGTTATGAATCCATTTCCATTGCAATTATCTTAATAATTTAAAACTAACATGCCTCAAATATCTATGAATAATCATAGTGATATCATTGTTTTTGACATATGTTCCCCAAAACTACAAATTATATCTCTTTCCACTAAAAACATAATAGATGTTAATTATGGATTACTTAAGAAATGTATGATAACCATTTTATATTTTCAGTGAGTAAATTTTTTTAAAGGTAATATATTTCTATTGATTTTACATAATGAAATATGATACCTATATAGATTTAGAAGCCATATTACATTTATGAGGTGTTAAGATACTGATTTAATAGTTCTATTGATAAATTAACATCTACCCTAGAAAAAGATATCTAATTGTAGGGTAAAATAACCTATATTTTTTATACAATAGTCAACTCATAAAAATTACTCATACGTTGTAACATGTGGATATAACACCTTGAGTAGAAAATCTAGTCATCTTATGGAATTTATTTAGAAACTATCAGGACTTTAGAGTTATTATATCCATTATTGGAAAAGAATGATGTATCACCAAAATATTTATAAGGATCACCCTGATGTGAACTTTGGGATCTTGGGATTTACATGACTATGCTTCTAGCCATGATACTAGGTAATGTCTCCTAATTTGGATTTAGACTGAGTCACATTATACTATATTCTATTCCTGTTATCATTTTTATTTTTACCTTTTTATTCCCATAAAAAATATAATAATAATTAATAATGATACCCTCATATTAAAATATAATAATATAAATGGGTCCCAAATTATGAGAATGATAGGTAGATTTAACATCTTCTATGGTAATAGGGTCTCTAGCAAACATCATGGAATCTACAATATGATTAAATGAATTCTCCATGGTGGTCAAAATGGTAATATAATGGTCCTTTCCTACTACATTAACATTATCATCATATAATTATTAATCAATTTTATTAATCTCATCAGTTGTTCTAGAATGATATATCTATGATGCATCTTTAGGCTTGTAAGTTATAATTTTTATATAGATGGACTACCAATGAAGTTTTAATATAAATATTTTCTATGATAAAATAAATTCTTGTTTTGGAGGTTTAATAAGAAACCATTAGAATAAATTCATCATCCCAAGATAAAAAATAGAATTATTCATTACAAATATCATGAATTACTAGAGTATGACAATGTGAAAATTCTTATTTATTAAATGGTCAAATAATTCCCTCAATAACAATTCATGAATAAAGAATCATGATTAGAATGAGATTGTGAAATAAACCATTAAAAGGATCATACCATTTAAATGAGAATTAATAAATAAATATTTTATTTTGATCACATTTCAATAGACATAAAACATGTTGAAACAAAATAGAATATAATATAAATTCACTTCACACATAATCTTTTAATATCAATGATGTCAAAAATTTAATATAACTGACAGAAAATAAATTAAATTATAAAATTGTTTATGTAACACCCCAGGTAAATAAAGAATATGACACTTTCATATTTATCCATATTTGTGAATAAAATATTGATATGGCTTTAAAGGGGATGCTATGCTCGATGGCGTACCCAACACGCAACAACGAGTTTCTTGGGAATCTTACGTTGCACTCTGAAAATAAAATAATATCATTTTAAATGGTCGTTAACATGTAGCCGTTGTAATGGCGGGAATGGATAGAAATAACTAAAATATGATTAAATATGTTTTTAAATGTTTTTACATTTATCCAATAAAGGATAGAGGCTTAAAATACGGAACGAATTCAATTTTAGGCGTATATGCCCTAGTTTTTCACTAAAGGTTCACTTATCACCTTTTGATGTTGAAACATCATTAAATATAGTTTTGTTCACTTGTAAACATTCTTTTAGACCAAATAAAACTATTATTAAGAATCTTCACATCAAAATTTACTTTGTGTAAATTTTTTGGTATCTTTCTGATAAAGTTCATTTTTTTAATGAAGTGTAAAATGTTGTATTTTAATTCAAAACATCTTTTTAATATAATTTATTTATATGATTATATTATGTTTTGAATTGGTTTTAAAGTGAAATTAGAATATATTTTTACCATTAAATCCAATATTGGTCGTTGGAATTAATTCCACTTTGAAATCAGACTTAAACCAGTGTCAATCTTTTGATACTTACTGTTTCATAAAAACACACTACTTGCTCTGATAGCGGGAATTAATTATTAAATTAATTAATGTGACTTATATGTTTTTAATTTTGTGAAATATAATTCATTTTTGAATTCGGAATATCAAATATATCTTAGGGGGAATTTTTGGTATTTTTCTGAAAAACATCAATTTTTGATGAATAGTGACACCACTAAGTGGTACTTATAAAAACTGATTTTTCGGTTTAAATGACATTTTGCCATATTTGTGTTTTGAATTTCAAAAATCCAACATACATGGTTTTCATTAAGAAGTAAAATGTGGTTCAATGGGATAAAAATATTTTTTTGGAGAATAGTAACTTATTAAGTTTTTAATCGCGATTAGAGGTAATTAGTGTAGTTTAAGGTAAAAATAATGTTTTAATAATATGAAATAAACTTGACACATGTCATAACCTCATTGTATGTGTAATGGGCGACCAATAAAAGCCATGGGTCAACTTGGGGACCCCATGGAACCACTTTGGTTGGGAAATGACATAAATAACTTTTTATTTAATGTAAAAGTAAAAATGACACAAACATGATATGTTTTACTAAAACAATTTTTATGTGGGGTTATACAAGTCCGATTTTTTATTATAAATAGTCATTGGAAAGCTAAAACGATTTCCTACATCATAGTAATTTTTGTATAATTTTTAGACATTAAATAAAGTAAATTATATATGACATCATAATGATGCAGCGATGACATCATTATCTGACGATTTAAATAAAATGAGAAGATAATGTAAACTCTATGACCTACACATGTCCAAAACTTATTGGATGGGTGGATTTCGAACCCTTATCACCTTATACACGAATTATATCAAAGTGGGACCTTTTAAAACCGAAACACATTTTCAAATAAAGTAATATTTCTTACATTCCAAAAGTGCCCCTCCTCTCCTCTTATAAAAGGCACCCACCTCTCCCTCATTTCACACACTCCTCAAGCCTTTGTCTCGTCCAACCCCTGCCCATTTACTCTCTCCACATACCTATACTCATCCTAGAGGATTCCCTTTGGTAAAAAGCCTTTCAAAGGAAGCCTTTAGGCTCAAATCAAAAGGAGTTACACTTTTAAAGCTAATTCATTCTCTCATGTTCATTTGTTTTATTTTGCTTCTCCAACCCCCTAAACTCTTTTTATTTACTTATTTTGTAACAAAACCAGTATATTAAATATACTAGGATGTTGTTATAAGATTTATTCTAGCTACACTCTGACACAACTACATCAAATGGTTAAAGAACATACGGTTTCCGTGGATGGAGAAATTCTTCCTCCCGAAACGATGATTGTTCAATACTCATTTAACACATTAAAAGGTGGCCATTATGATGTAACTATTTTTTATATATGATATATAATATGTTTATGTTTTCCTTATGCTTCTGTTTTTTTCATTTTGGGCATACCTTTGTGGTTTCCATTATGGTTAAACGCGATATCTTCATTTAAGGAAGTGCGGACTACTGCCCCCTCAAAGTAATTTGATTCGTTAAATACAATATGTGGGATGTATAAAGTATGGAACTATGATATTATATATGATATTATACTTTAATTATAATATACCTTTATATCATTATTATTCCATTCTATAAAATACGAAATAGAAATGAAAGTAGCGTTCATGCGTACGTACGGCTTACCGTCTCCATGAACGGTGCATTTCATTTCTTACCTCTAAATGATTATGTAATGTTATAAATGCATGAATGTACTGGATATATATGACATATATGATATCTACACCATGAATAAAATTCTGGATATAATAAACATTTGACCACACGAACAACATGTAATTGTTAGAAGTCCACTTTCGACATAAGAACCAAATATCGACAAAACAAACATTATTAACTTAAATGATTACATAATGATTATAACATGGAAATAAGTGATATAAAAGGAATAATTAACTAGAAAAAGGTTCTTAATAAAGTGGAAATTAACTGATGTTTATTATTCAGGACGTTAAAGAACAATCAAGTCAAGTCGGACCCGAGGTAAGGGATCTTACTCCTCTCTTTCTTTTTTAAGTACACTCTTTTATGTCATTCCCTCTAAAGATCATCTTTCTTGTTATTGGGATGTTATTATATATTAAACATACTATAATTTTTATGTTCATGTGATGAGATACCCTATTCTCTCTCATCAATCAATTTTGGAAGTTTTGAGTGGCGCTGTTAGCCTGCCGAACTTTCGTAAGAGATCTAACCTCTCTCTTTCTTTTTAAGTACTCTCCTTTATGTCACTTTTTTTAAGATCCTATTTGTAATGTTGGGGGATGTTATTTTATATTAATCTTTCTGTACATTTTATTGTAATGTGATGAGATACCCTATTTTATCTCATCAATCCATATTCGGAAGTTTTATGTGGCGCCGTTAGGCTGCCGAGTTTTCGTAAGGAATTTTTCATCTCACTTTTATTCCCGTGAGAT
Organism: Viscum album; assembly: GCA_963277665.1. Classification (NCBI taxonomy): domain Eukaryota; kingdom Viridiplantae; phylum Streptophyta; class Magnoliopsida; order Santalales; family Viscaceae; genus Viscum; species Viscum album. The sequence continues at coordinate 1,063,912,486 of OY728133.1, forward strand.
TTATGCTACATTTGCCACAAATTCCATTGAGTGGTGTATGTACTGCCCATTATTATACTCTTTGTGTAATATACTTTCGTTTATGAGTATTTACATCAATTATCTATTGTTCTTCTTTCATGGGGTGTATGTTTTGAAAGATACCCAAGTCGGTAAGGAAACCTTTCACCCTCCACTTTTTTAAAAGACTTCTTTTGTTGGATCTTTTAATTTACATATTTTTATGTTGGGATATGTTCTAATATATCCTTATTGATGTAAATTTTATGCCCAAGTGATGAGATACACTTTTTATCTCTCATAAACTCATTTTGATGTGATGTCGTTAGGCTGTCAAGGGAACTTTTTAACCCAATTTCGATTTCTTTGGGTTCAACATGTAGTCATTAAATATGTCATCCATTGAATATGTGTGAATGACCTTTTATTTTTTTACACTTAATATCCACTTATATTGGGTGTATTTATATTTGTCCCACATATTTTTGAGATTTATTTGTCCTCAATTTAAGGATACCTTCTTTATAAGGGATTTCATCACATTTGACATTTCTATTGAGGCTTCATTGTTGTTATGCACCAATTCACTCTTATATGATGTATATACTGTCCTTTGGAGTATTATATCATGAATCAATTTATTCTCAAGATATTATAAAGTTCTGACTAAATGTTATTCCTCAACTATTGTATTCAAGTGTCTCTAATTTTGGTAAAACCCCTTTAACCAAAATATCATTTTAAATGTTTTAATTATTTGTTCTTATTAATATCCATGTTTTCAAAATGGTTTTAAGGATTTATTTATATGGATATTAATGGTTTAAAATTTTAAGCTTCAAGGTGGTATGGGACACTTTGATTCAAAAATCTATTTATTAAATGTTTTAAATGGTTTTGGAAATGGTTTCTTTTTGAATGGATTCATTATTTCAATATACTAAAATGTTATATTGTGATTGAAATGTGAAAATGTTATGTTTCCTTTATGAATGTTTTATGTGATACATTTATGTTATGGTTCTTGGGCATTGTTATGAAAACGGGTGGTTCCGTGATAAACTAAGGGCGGGTGAGCCCGATATAGCTCTCCAATGCATTGGGTAACACGAAGGAGTGAAACGTTAAGGTATCTCCGAATAGATTTAGGGAATATACTGTGATGGGTATTCCAAATGTAACCAAGAGGGTTACTACCTATGTAAGAATGTTATGAATGCCTCAAGTTACCTTTATGTCTTATGTTTTCTATGATTTATTCATGATTTGATATGCCTATGTTTTATGGGTAAAGTGTGATTTCATTCTAATGTATATATGAACTCATGTTTCCTTTCCATATTTTTATAACTCTTACTGAGCTTTTTATGCTCATCCCAAGTTTTTGAAATGTTTTTCATAGGTCAAGGGAAAGGTACATGATGTGATGATAGTGTCAAGGATGTGTCAAGAAAGAATCCGTGTTATATTTTAAATATGTTTCCATTGATGGGAAGAATGAATACTGTCTTTTATGTAACCACTTTGTTTAAATGTGAAATGTAATGCAAGTTTCATGATCTAATTCTCTAAAACTCTAAACCTGAAAAGATCCTCAATGTGTAATCTTGTAATAACTCAAGATTAAGTAAGGTTTAAGGCTGGGGCCTTATAGTTGGTATCAGAGGTTGGTTTAGATAACTTTAGAGGATAGGATATTCTTTAAGAATAAGTGACATTACCATAATGGTTAGGATTTCAGAAAGAGTCATAGTTTTTAGATAAAGTGAATGAGTAAGTATATCTTCCTCATTAGTACATGATGGTTCTGTTGATATAATCACACAGACATTTCTGTTTTTAGTGAATGGATGGATCTAGAAGGCACCAAAGAGACAGCAGGTTTGAAGGAAGCTGTGGTGGTTCTCTGATTAAGATACTAGATAAAATGGAGGATTCAATGAGGAAACTCGTGGTTGTTCTAAACCAACTATCAAGGAGTCATGATCAACCACTTGAACCTTGGTACATTCTGTAATGCATCATGTACGAGATGACCGTTCGATGTGGAAGTTAAGGTAATAATTATAAAGGTAAGCATTAGAGTTTATATGATCCTTACTTTTGAGGTAATTATGGGATACTCTATGATATGATGGAAAATTAAAGGCATGAGATAAACTTGAGGTTAAAATAGGTTATGATTTTTTTGATATTTTATCTCATTTTGGGGAATGTTTTAAGAGTTATATAGTTTTGGAAAAAGGACAACACGCAGACCATGTGACAACCCGTCGCATTGGACAAAGCTGCGGGAATCGAACCCACAACCAAAGTGCGATTGGTATTTATCACCTACCACTGGACTACGTGAAGTCCCTGATTAGTTTGACTGATTCTTTTTAGTTATATGATTTCATGAATTAAGAGTAAGTTGATTTTGGGTTATCTATGGTTATTTATTAACCTATCATGGAGGATTTGTGATTAGGTTAATTACTTTTCAATACGAGACATTAAGACCAACTGATGTTGTTTGGAGATAAATGTTAAGATTTAACTTGGAAGACTATGTGACTAAATCCTTCAAATATTTGGGTTTCAATCTTATATTGGTTTACTTTGAAGAATTTTATGGACAAATTGTTTATCGGATGGTCCTTGTTGAACTTTGGGTTTTGTTGGACAAATTTTGAGATTAAGAATATATTTTCTTTTTAAAAAGGGTTATCCTTTTTTGGATTATCTGACCTTGTACTAACCTTTCTAGTTTTGGTTTTGGTTAAAGCCTAAAGACATGGGATGTATATAGTTCTCTTTTGTGGATTAGGGGATTCTCTAGAAGTTGATTATAGTACTCTTAATGCGAACATGTCTCCCTAAATACTCATATTTTGGAAAAAAATATGAGTTTGATTAAGGAATCTAGTAAAAGTTGAAAGTCAACATGATAAGTGATTATGTTTCCTTATGAATAAATTCCTCAATAAAAAGTAACTTAAAACAAAAATGTTGTCTATTAACTTTTCCTACTGGGGAATCGAATACCGTTTAATCCATCACAAGTTTGTGATTTTCTTGTGGTTAACTTTCTCATAAACATGTTTTCTATCACTCTCCATCAGAACATGACCCTTTGTTTTTTCCTCCATGTCCATATTTTCATACTTGGAATCCTAGTATGGGTTAACTCGGGTGACCTATGTGCTTATCTTTCTTTATTTTAAAGTGATTGTTTTACCGACTCTTGTTCCGATTAGGGACTTTCAAGGATGTTTCCAAGCTCAATTTTAAAAATTGCGAGGACGCAATTCCCAAAAGGGGGGAAGGATGTAACACCCCAGGTAAATAAATAATATGACATTTTCATATTTATCCATACTTGTGAATAAAATATTGATATTACTTTAAAGGGGATGCTATGCTCGATGGCGTACCCAACATGCAACAACGAGTTTCTTGGGAATCTTACGTTGCACTCTAATAATAAAATAATATTATTTTAAATGGTAGTTAACATGTAGCCGTTGTAATGGCGGGAATGGATATAAATAACTAAAATATGATTATATATGTTTTTAAATGTTTTTACATTTATCTAATAAAGCATAGAGGCTTAAAATACGGAAAGAATTCAATTTTAGGCGTATATGCCCTAGTTTTTCACTAAAGGTTCACTTATCAACTTTTGATGTTGAACCATCATTAAATATAGTTTTGTTCACTCGTAAACATTATTTTGGACAAAAAAAACTATTATTAAGAATTTGGACATCAAAATTTACTTTGTGTAAATTTTTGGTATCTTTCTTAAAAAGTTCATTTTTTTAATGAATAGTGTAAAATGTTGTATTTTAATTCAACACATCTTTTTAATATAATTTATTTATATGATTAGATTATCTTTTGAATTGGTTTTAAAGTGAAATTAGAATATATTTTTACCATTAAATCCAATATTGGTCGTTGGAATTAATTCCATGTTGAAATCAGACTTAAACCAGTGTCAATCTTTTGATACTTATTGTTTCATAAAAACACACTACTTGCTCTGAAAGCGGGAATTAATTATTAAATTAATTAATGTGACTTATATGTTTTTAATTTTGTAAAATATACTTCATTTTTGAATTCTGAATATCAAATATATCTTAGGGGGAATTTTTGGTATTTTTCTGAAAAACATCAATTTTTGATGAATAGTGACACCACTATGTGGTACTTATAAAAACTAATTTTTCAGTTTAAATGACATTTTGCCATATTTGTGTTTTGAATTTCAAAAATCCAACATACATGGTTTTCATTAAGATGTAAAATGTGGTTCAATGGGATAAAAATATTTTTTTGGAGAATAGTAACTTATTAAGTTTTTAATCGCGATTAGAGGTAATTAGTGTAGTTTAAGGTAAAAATAATGTTTTAATAATATGAAATAAACTTGAAACATGTCATAACCTCATTGTATGTGTAATGGGCGACCAAGACAAGCCATGTGTAAACTTGGGGACCCCATGGAGCCACTTTGGTTGGGAAATGACATAAATAACTTTTTATTTAATGTAAAAGTAAAAATGACACAAACATGATATGTTTTACTAAAACAATTTTTAAGTGGGGTTATACAAGTCCGATTTTTTATTATAAATAGTCATTGGAAAGCTAAAACGATTTCCTACATCATAGTAATTTTTGTATAATTTTTAGACATTATATAAAGTAAATTATTTATGACATCATAATGATGCAGCGATGACATCATTATCTGACGATTTAAATAAAATGAGAAGATAATGTAATCTCTATGACCTACACATGCCCTAAACGTATTGGATGGGTGGATTTCGAACCCTTATCACCTTAGCCACGAATTATATCAATGTGGGACCTTTTAAAACCGAAAAACATTTTCAAATAATGTATTATTTCTTACTTTCCAAAAGTGCCCCTCCTCTCTTCTTATAAAAGGCCCCCACCTCTACCTCATTTCACACACTCCTCAAGCCTTTGTCTCGGCCAACCCCTGCCCATTTACTCTCTCCACATCCCTATCCTAATACTAGAGGATTCCCTTTGGGCATAATCCTTTCAAAGGAAGCCTTTAGGCTCAAATCAAAAGGAGTTACACTTTTAAAGGTAATTCATTCTCTCATGTTCTTTTGTTTTATTTTGCTTCTACAACCCCCTAAACTCTTTTTATTTACTTCTTTTGTAACAAAACCAGTATCTTAGATATACTATGATGTTTTTATAAGATTTATTCGAGCTACACTCTCACACAACTAAATCAAATGGTTAAAGAACATACGGTTTCGGTGGATGACGAAATTCTGCCTCCCGAAACGATGATTGTTCAATACTCATTTAACACCTTCAATGGTGGCCATTATGATGTCACTATTTTTTATATATGATATATAATATTTTTATTTTTTCCTTAAGCTTGTGTTTTTTTTTCATTTTGGGCATACCTTTATGGTTTCCATCATGGGTAAACGCGATATCTTCATTTAAGGAAGTGCGGACTACCGCCCCCTCAAAGTGATTTGATTCGTTAAATACCATATGTGGGACGTATAAAGGATGGAACTATGATATTATATATGATATTATACTGGAATTATAATATACCTTTATATCATTATTATTCCATTCTATAATATAAGAAATAGAAATGAAAGTAGCGTTCATGCGTACGTACAGCTTACCATCTCTATGAACGGTGCATTTCATTTCTTACCTCTAAATGATTATGTAATGATATAAATGCATGTATGTACTTGATATATATGACATATATGATATCTAAATCATTAATACAATTCTGGATATAATAAACATTTGACCACACGAACAACATGTAATTGTAAGAAGTCCACTTTCGACTTAAGAACCAAATATCGACAAAACAAACATTTTTAACTTAAATGATTACACAATGTTTATAACATGGCAATAAGTGATCTAAAAGGAATAATGAACTAGAAAAAGTTTCTTAATAAAGTGTAAATTAACTGAAGTTTTTATTCAGGACGTTAAAGAACGATCGAGTCAAGTCGGACCCGAGGTAAGGGATCTTACTCCTCTCTTTCTTTTTAAGTACACTCTTTTATGTCATTCCCTCTAAAGATCATCTTTCTTGTTATTGGGATGTTATTATATATTAAACTTACTGTAATTTTTATGTTCATGTGATGAGAGACCATATTCTCTCTCATCAATCCATTTTGGAAGTTTTGAGTGGCGCTGTTAGGCTGCCGAACTTTCGTAAGAGATCTAACCTCTCTCTTTCTTTTTAAGTACTCTCCTTTATGTCACTTCTTTTAAGCTCCTCTTTGTAATGTTGGGGGATGTTCTTTTATATTCCTCTTTCTGTACATTTTATTGTAATGTGATGAGATACCCTATTTGATCTCATCAATCCATATTCGGAAGTTTTATGTGGCGTCGTTAGGCTGCCGAGTTTTCGTAAGGGATTTTTCTTCTCACTTTTATTCCCGTGAGATTTATGCTACATTTGCCACAAATTCCATTGAGTGGTGTATGTACTGCCCATTATTCTACTCTTTGTGTAATATAATTTCTTTTATGATTATTTACATCAATTATCTATTGTCCTTCTTTCATGGGGTGTATGTTTTGAAAGATATCCAAGTCGGTAAGGGAACCTTTCACCCTCCTCTTTTTTAAAAGACTTCTTTTTTTTGGGTCTTTTAATTTACATATTGTTATGTTGGTATATGTTCTAATATATCATTATTGATGTAAATTTTATTCCCAAGTGATGAGATACACTTTTTATCTCTCATCAACTCGTTTTTATGTGATGTCGTTAGGCTGTCAAGGGAACTTTTTAACCCAATTTCGATTTCTTTGGGTTCAACATGTAGTCATTGAATATGTCATCCATTGAATATGTGTGAATGATCTTTTATTGTTTTACACTTAATATAAACTTATATTGGGTGTATTTATATTTGTCACACATATTTTTGAGATTGATTTGTCCTTAATTTAAGGATACCTTCTTTATAAGGGATTTCATCACATTTGACATTTCTATTGAGGGTTCATTGTTGTTATGCACCAATTCACTCTTATATGGTGTATATAATGTCCTTTGGAGTATTATATCATGAATCCATTTATTCTCATGATATTATAAATTTCTGACTAAATGTTATTCCTCAATTATTGTATTCAAGTGTCTCTAATTTTGGTAAAACCCCTTTAACCAAAATATCGTTTTAAATGTTTTAATTATTTGTTATTATTAATATCCATGTTTTCCAAATGGTTTTAAGGATTTATTTATATGGATATTAATGGTTTAAAATTTTAAGCTTCAAGGTGGTATGGGACACTTTGATTCAAAAATCTCTTTCTTAAATGTTTTAAACGGTTTTGGAAATGGTTTCTTTTTGAATGGATTCATTATTTAAATATAATAAAATGTTATATTGTGATTGAAATGTGGAAATGTTATGTTTCATTTATGAATATTTTATGTGATACATTTATGTTATGGTTCTTGGGAATTGTTATGAAAACGGGTGGTTCCGTGATAAACTAAGTGCGGGTGAGCCCAATATAGCTCTCCAATGCATTGGGTAACGCGAAGGAGTGAAATGTTAAGGTTTCTCCGAAGAGATTTAGGGAATATACTATGATGGGTATTCCAAATGTAACCAAGAGGGTTACTCCCTATGTAAGAATGTTATGAATTCCTCAAGTTACCTTTATGTCTTATGTTTTCTATGATTTATTCATGATTTCATATGCCTATGTTTTATGGGTAAAGTGTGATTTCATTCTAATGTATATATGAACTCATGTTTCCTTTCCATATTTTTATAACTCTTACTGAGATTTTTATTCTCATCCCAAGTTTTTGAAATGTTTTTCACAGGTCAAGGGAAAGGTACATGATTTGATGATAGTGTCAAGGTTGTGTCAAGAAATAATCCCTGCTATATTTTAAATATGTTTCTGTTGATGGGAAGAATGAATACTGTCTTTTATGTAACCACTTTGTTTAAATGTGGAATGTAATGCAAGTTTCGTGATCTAATTCTCTAAAACTCTAAACCTGAAAAGATCCTCAATGTGTAATCTTGTAATAACTCAAGATTAAGTAAGGTTTAAGGCTGGGGCCTTATAGTTTACCACATTATAACAGTTATTGAAAATACACATGCATGAAATAATTAAAATTGAATCCTACAATACTATGAATTCTTATTTAATCATGATATTACATTTAAAATGGGATGTATATATATACCATAGAGAAGAAATTATGAGCCTAACATTACAATATTCCCCAATTTTGGGAAATTGACACAAAGTCCTTTACCTAAGGTTTCATTTAGGTAGAACATGATTCAACCTTTAGTAATATGGTTATATAAATTTTAGTAACCTATACCAGAAAAATATTAATATTTATAATACCTTATATGATCCTTTTATTACAGTTGATCACCCATTAGTTAATAATATTTTATTATTTTCATTGTTCCGAGTGTTAATTAACTTATTTTATCATACATTTTTTGTTATGAATGTTCTAGTTCATTAGAAAATATTATAATTCCATAATACCAATAATAATAATCATGAAATAATAATCATATTTTTTCATCAATAATAATTTTCAAAATATCATGAAATACTGTTATGAAAACTGAACTACGTTACAATCATTGAGATGGTAGGATTTATGTATACAAGAGTAACATTTCAATTTATTAATGATCATTATAAAAAGTTGGTAATTAATATTTTATCTTAATTTAATAAATATAATATCATAATGAACATATTATTTTAGAAAATATACTTAGGAATATAATCCTTTTGGTGTGGTGATGAAAATAGAGTCACATCACGTTTTAAAGGAAATAATCCACACGTATATGGACAATGTTTCCATAAAATGGTATAAATTAGAATGATATATTAACATTTAATAAAGATAAGTATATAATTAATATCATAATTATTTCATTTATACTGTAACATCTCGAATCCTATGGCCCATTACATTTCCAAAAAACTGATGTTTGTGGTGTCTTGGTGTAGTTTAACGTGTTTTTGGACACATGAGTCATTCCAATGGTGTCTCATTCCAATAGTTTTTCAAATTTCAAGTTTCCAAATGTTTTTTCATCCTTGTAGTGACTCATCATGTGGTAGATCATTCTAGAGAGGACTCATTCTCGTGGTGAATCATCCTTATAGTGGCTCAACTGCATGATGACTCATCAAGTGGTGAATCACTAGTGGAGACTCATTGGTGTTGAATCATATATATGTAAATTCTAGAGGAGACTCATATAGCTGTGACTCGTCTAGTGGTGACTCACTAGAACTGACTCATTGGGTGGTGACTCATTTTAACTGTTTTCCAAATTTAAAATTTTTTCCAGTTTCTCAATTTTAGGTTTTGTATGTCTATTTTTTTGGGAAATGGATTTATATTAAAATTTAAATGTATTGGAGACTGATTCAAATTTTGTCGATAATATTATAATATTTTATGAGGTTTGGAAGATTTAAAATGGGAAAACTATGTGGTTTTGTTGAGAAAAACCTTTAACAAAATTTCAAAATTATATAAAATCTTGGTCATTCATGAATTTAAAATTATAAATAAAATATCATTCCCCAACCTTTTGGTGTGGATGCTTATGAATATATGCCATCCTAAATCCTTCTTCCCATAGGATTTATGTTAACTAGATGCTATCGTTGGTTTTTTCCCCTAGAGTTTTCCCTTCTATACATACACCACTCTTTTTGGTGCACTAGGATTGTGTTCATTATCTTTCTTCTTTGTAGGAATTCTATTTTATTTATCAAATGTCTATCATTATGGACATGTATATAAAATTTTACCCATATAATGATAGTTTATTCAGAATAAAAAAAAATTTAATTTTCTTAAAATTAATAAAAAGAGGAAGGGGAACGTGATGATTGGTCTTACCATTTTATTGGTGTTTTGAAATGTATGAGATAATTTCTCATGAAAAATAATTGTCTTTGGGGGTCATAATTTGTACACTAGCTTATGGTTTATGGAATAAATTATCCTTTTTTGGTTATTGGTGTCCCCTTTCTATGTAATTGATTATCCACATAGATTGATTTAATAAAATGGATCCCCTTAGATCATAAGGTTTCTATGACAACACACTTAATTAATAATGTAAAATTGAATCAGAGAGCTATTTCTAAACATGAAGGTATGATTTGATGGGGTGTGTGATATGGCATGTGTGGGGGAAGTAGATGATATATGGTTGTGCAATGGGGTAGCAGTAGAAGATGGATTGGACTTAGCTATTGGGATTTGGTTTATCTGTGATTCTTATAGTGTTTTGTGTTGTGTTAGTTTCCCAATTTTTATGGAAGGTGATAAAAATTAACATGTAAAATAAACATGTACATGTATTGGTGGAATGGATTGGAAACAGAGAATCTTGAAATGGTTTGTAATTAATTAATGACTGAAAATGATCTATAGCTTGTGTTTCTCTTGAATGGTTTTATGTATTTAAATGTGGAATCAAATGGTAAAGTCATGAGGAGGATGGTGTTTTTTTATAAAACCATATGTTGTGATTATGTTATTTTATATATATATATATGTGCATGTGTGTGTGTGTGGATCTATCTATTTGGGTGTGTGTGTGTGTGTGTGTATGTATACATACACTGTATGTTCCCCAGATTTCAGTAAGAACCCCACTCTTGTCGAGCACTATGTGCCAATACTCACATGGTCACATGTGAGGGTGTCTTCCCCAACATCCCATTGCAATGATGGATGGATGTACACCCTCTCTTCCCTGCTCCCTTTCCAAGGAGATAGTGGCACATATGTATTCAGGCCAGTTGTAACATGTTGACCCATGTGTCTTTGGGATGCGTTGTGTAGTGATGCCCCATTTGTCCTTTGGATGAAATGTGAGGTGTGTACCTAGTGTCATTATAATGATATGTGGTGTGACATGATGCGATGGGTAGGCTATGTTTTTAATAGAATTATATGATGTCATCTATGGTGCATGTGTTTGCGTGTGGGATGTGATGTGAGGTGATGACCAGGTGTGTCCGGGATGGGTATGATGTGTTGTTTCTCGAAAGAGGATGGAGCACCATGATGTTTTTTATTGGGATGTGAGAATATCTAATCAATTGGAAAGTGTTGCGGGGTACCCTATAATTGATGTTTTTTAGATTTTATTATTTACATGGATACCTTATTTTGGTAACGATCCATGGTGGGGTTGGGGTTATAGTTAGTCTACATTTTAGGTGTTATTTTTTTTAAAATTTTATCAAGGGTTCATTAGTATGTTCCATCCAATTATGTATGATAGAATTTGGATTTCCTACTAAGTATTCGTATATTGTCACCCCGTGTATATAAAATATGTTTTTAGATCTCTTGGAGGATTATGTAGAATTTGTTGGGTGTCACTAGTTCTAACCTTGGACAACTTCTATGATGTTGCTCTGCATTATATGGGAATTTACTTTGGATAATTTTACATGTATTAGTTTTATTTACACAGGAATGGTGGTATGGTTGTTGGTTTTCATTATACATATTTCATGGAGATGATTATATCTGGTTTATCCAATCTCTCGAGCTAGTTTCCATGTAAAGGGTAATGCCTCCCTTATTGTGATAAATGTACCCCCTTGGAGGTAGTTATCATCTTGGGGCCTACTAGAGGATGTAATCTAGTTGTCATTATCTCTCTCTCCACATTTAAATATCTTCGGTGGGAGGGGGTCATAATAGAGTTGTATCTGAGATGATGGTTGAGAGAAATGTTAGAATTTAGTGTTTGGAATAGTGAGGAATACATGAGTTGGTATGGAAAAAGTGTCAGTTGACCATGGTGCAAGTTGTAGTCCAGGGGGATGAAATGGGAAATGGAATTTTAGGGCCCCCATGATATTGTACACAAAATATAATCTTATTGAATGAACAAGTGTGATGGGACACCATGTAGGGCATAGACCTTGGAGAAGTACAAGCATCAAGTTGAATGCTATTTTTGTTTGAATTTTGTTTTTTAGGGAATATAAAAATATAGAAAATTTATTAAATTGATTAAAAATAATTAAAATATATCAAAATAAAAATCCATAATATCAGAAGTATGTAATCAGTATTTCCCTTTTAGCTATGGATCCAGGCCCTCTTCCGCATGTGTCTTAGGCATTGGTGGTTCAACAGGATGAAGCAGTAGATCAAAAAAGGGTCGATTGGGCAGAGGATGAGAATCCGTGGAAGAGGATGTTTTTAACTTTTTTGTGGATGGCATTGTAAATGTAAGAGGGGTGCATTTATGAAATGGAAATAGAAAGTTTTCTATAGGATATTGAAATCAATTTTAGTTTGTTCTGATCCCTAATGGAATATAGGATCCATTTGGAAGTTAGTCAAATTTTAGAGTAGCCCATCAGTGGGGGATGTTTTACCCTATTGATCAGAGGGACGAATTTGTTTCAAGATTAAAATTTTAGAAGGATATTTTGGTAGAGTTACTCTCCTAGACTATGAATGCTGAGAAGTGGCATGATCTACTCTCCCTTTAGCAAGGGATAAAGCCTTTATAGGATCATGGGGTAATGTTCATGGAAATTTTTACTTCTCCCCAGATGTTTTTCCAAATGAAGAGTCCCAAGAGAGTAATCTCAAGGAGGCACTCTATCCTATATTCCAGTATGCGGTTACACCTTTTATGTTTCCAATATACATGTTGGTGTAGAATATGGAAGATGTTATCGAGAAGAAACACTCATAAGAAGGTTTTCCGTGAGAGAGGATCCAACTGGGTTCTATACATAGTAGAGTTATTAGTGGAAATCCTTGTGTTGTGGTGCCTTCAAGGTTTTAACTAGCTGTGATTCTACCTCTATAGCTTCCCATTAGACATTATTGTTTTTTTATTTCATGTGGGTTTGGGAACGACATGTTCATTATATGGGGTTTACTAATATCTTCCTCACTAGTTCCCAATTGATACTTGAGCTCAGCTTGGCTAAGGTAGACAAGTTCAATATGAACCATTGGAGTAGTTACGAACATGGACATTATAACAGAAGGGGAAATATGACTGTGGTCCATATTAGGAAGAATATTTAAATAGTGTCTGACTATTGGATATTTTTCGAGCTCAAGGAACTCAACTCTAGCATTTTCAGGGAGACTACCATCATAGGAGATGAAAGGGAGACGGACATGCTCAGTTGTATGCAGCAGAGGTAGCCACACCAAATGGGCTAGTGATCATTTGTGGTACGATCAGTTTATCATTTATGGTTTTATGTTCTTTGTTTTATTCTCTATTTTTTCACTCAATTTTTCTAATCACAGTAATCCATGCTTTAGTAATATATGTAGAGATGAATCTCCTACCCCTGGTGCTGACTATTCCCGTAGGAGTACATACTAGTTTGTTTGTTGTGTGCCAGGGGTGTAGACTGTTGGTGGCACTACATCAGTCCCATTTGGATCTTTTAATGCTTGATATGCATCCATATGATTTTACCCTTATAATGCAATAGTTTTATTTTGTTCATTCAGTTATTGAATGGTTTTTAAGTAGAATAATGTTTTCAGATATTGATGATAAGTACATGGTTTTCATTAGTGACAAGAGTATTCAAGTTGGATTTCTGAATTTAGAGCCCATTTTTCAATATTGGATGATTTTTAAGTGGAATATGTGTCTTCTAGGATAGTAGAGGATCCCATTTTCATCAGGGATTTCATGTACATTTTCAATGAGGATGTTTTGACACTACCCCTTGATGCGAGGTTGATTTTTTGGTAGATTTGAAGCCTAGTGAATCACCAATTTTTATGGACACTTACTGAATGCCACCCTATGAGTTTTAGGAGTTTTGGATTCAAGTTGGTGATATGATAATGAAATGCTTCATTTAGCATAGTGCGTCACTGTGGGTTTCTCTAGAGTTGTTCTCCAAGGAGGTGGATGATAGTCTCAGGTTGTTCATAGAATACCGAATGCTGAATCAAGTGAAAATAAAGAACGATTACCCACTACAATGGAATGAGGATCTTTTTGAAAAACTGATAGGGGTATGATTTATTTATAAGATCAACATATGGTTTGTATATCATCTATTTGGGGAGAATGTGGCTAATACACTGAATACTAACTTAATATGCATGTATGGGAACATCAAGTTTGTAGACAAGTCGTTCAGTGTAAAACAATCACTATCCATGTTTCTTGGTCTATATATACTTAATGTTTCAAGATTTCCTAATAAATTTTTTTCAACATTTTTTTGGATAATTTATTGATCTGACTAAAGTCAAAAGTGGATAATTTCATGCATCTCTATGTTTTCTTGTAGGTTCTTCTATTCCCCCATCTCTATGGAACATTATTCATGTTTATGTTTTGGACATAAGAGGACCAATACCCTAGTCAGGCAGTGTCTTATTAGGGTATGGATGTTGACCCAACAATGGAAGAGATCATTTTTTCATCTATAAAGCCCATGAATGATGATATGGTTTATAGTTTTCTAAGACTCATAGGCTATTATCAAGGATTTCTTCATGAGTTCTCTTGTGTTACAGCCCTGTTGATAGAATTGGTCAGGAAAGTCCAATATTTTGCGAGGAACAATATATGCTAGACCAAATTTAGTTACTTGAAGGTGATGTTGGTAATTTCTCTAGTGATTAATTTATTGAAGGAATGAGTACTGTTTGTAGTGTTTTATGATTCCTCTAATATATGCATGGGATGGGTATTAATGAAAAATAAGGAAGTGAACTATTATGAGTCTTGCCAGTTACACCCCCACTAATGTAACTTTGAAACCCATGATTTATATATTGAACCAGTAGTGTTTGAGGAATATTTGTGGTGACATTATGTTATTGGGGAGCACATTGTGGTCTTCACAGATCATTAGTGTTTGAGATATATCTTTTCTCTGGATGACCCGAATCTATGACATTAGAGTTGGAGATAGTTTCTTAAGGAAATTGATTTTGATAACTAATACACCTATGAAATATGGAATTTCATGGATGATGATTTGAGTAAAAATTCATTGAAGGGTGTTGTTCAAGAAAATAGAGATTCTTGGAGGGTGATGGAGGAGTTGGAAGCATACACTTAAAATAAAGGTTGGGTGGTTGTAGAGGTTATTTGTTTTAGATGAAAGTTCAGTATTATCTGATGATATAGGTAGAGGAGTCTCATTGGGGGGACTCAAAGGTAGATTTTTAGTGTAATCGTTTGGTCCATTGGGAATATTCATATGGATGGTTGGAGGATGGTCAAAATAATATTTTAATTCATAGAATGTATTTTTTATGGTAGCAATATACAATGGATTTATTTCTGAGGTACATAGATAAAATTTGGAGGTATAACCCAGAATTTCAATGATGTACCATGGCTTTTGGGTACAGTGTTGGTGACTAGGATGAAATATGATGTGGCAGAGTTTGTGGAAAGGTTTTTTGATTTCCAACTGGTAAAGGTATAACATCATGTTACAGGTGGGTGGATAAAACCCTTGGATGTCCCTAAGTGGAAAATGGATGAAATATCATTGGAATGTTTCCATAGGGTTACCATGTTCTCATAGATATTGTGATGAAATAAGGGTGATCAGGTATTAGGTGATGAAATTGTCCCACTAATATGTGATCAAGGGACCCAGGAGTAGCTTATTATATAGATTAAGGGTACATGGATAATTTGGTTTGGTTTTATGGAGTTCTGAGGTCCATTTATTCAGATCATGATTCCCACTTTACCTCATGATTATATAGGGGATTGTTGCACGTTTTTGGAACATTGACCCAACTCATCACTAATTCCTACCTTAACCGTATAAGTAGAGGGAGTGAAATATCCAAATGCAATAAGATAAGTTTAAGGAAATTTTATTGGACTTCAGCAGATCATGCGAATGAAACCTTCCCCTACTTGAGTTTAGTATAATAATAGATATCACTGATCCATTGTTAAGGAACCATTTAGGAGTCGTAAGGACTCCCATTTCATTATTCATTGTGATGGACTGTGGTAGGGGAGGCCATAATTTTTTTCCTTGAGGTGGTGTATAGCATGATTTTGAATCATTAGTTGGTTGGAAAGATTTTCAAACAATAGTATGACCGTATTGATTTTTATGCTGATCATAATAGGAGTCCCCTAAAGTTCTATTTTTGAGAAAATGTGTTCATGAAGGTTTCCCGTCAACATGGGATGTGGATATTCGAGAAGGGTAGTATGATCTTTCTCGAGTTTTTTTAGGAAATTCATCATTTTGGGGTGATTTTGTGAGGTTTCATATCACTTTGTGTTTCCACTATGGTTGGGAATGATACATGATGTTTTTTATATCCTTAAGCACTAATGATATCTTCCTAATGACTCCCTTATCATTGAATGGGGAGAGTTTGAAATTGACGAAGACATAAAAGTCCTAAAGATTCCAATGATGATCCAACATAATTAAGATAAGGTGATTCAAGGATGCACTATTCTGGGAGTTCTGGTGTTATAGAGGCATGGTGTATTATAGGAGAGTACCTAGGAGTGTGATTCACAAATGCAAGCCCATTACCCAATGTTGTTTTAATTTTTACCTTATTTTTACAATTCTTTGTGATGTGTTATTTGGAACGTGGTGTTATATGAAATTTTTTGTTTCCTACCTACATTCTATGTGTTCTATGTGATGTGTAATTTTTGATGATGTTCGAACATTAGACAATGGGATCACATGATTCCTAATCTGGAAAGAATCTACACTGATGTGATTATACCCATCCAGGTGAGTTTGTGTCGCCCAAAGCTAATAGTTTCTCGTCACTGAGAATGGAATTCCAAAATTCATATGTCTATAAGAGTATGTTTTTTCTCTTATGAGAGTTTGGGTAAACAATTTTTGTTAGTGGCCATGTTTTATGGGTAACTAGATCCTTGAGAGGTATCTGTAGTGATGGTTGTTCATACCAATCCACTCTTTTCATTCGGGTTGGTTTTAAATTCTTGAGGGAAAGAATAGTTTGATTGATATATGATGTAATGACTAATACTAATTGTCCCATTAATTTTCCAAATATATGATGGTTAAGGTGTCTGGTGTTAGTTCAGTGTATTTTGGGGAAATGTGAATAATTCAAATGGTGACTCATTCCAATAATTTTTCAAATTTTGAATTCTCAAATAGTAGATCATCATGACTTTGAATCATATAGGGGTAGATCATTATAGTGGTGAATGACCATGGTAGTGGATCATCCTAGATGCACCTCATTCTAGGGGTATCTCATCATGGTGGTGACTAATCTGGTGGTGACTCACTAGTTGTAGCTCATTGACGGTGACTTGCCTATTTGTAACTCATTGGTGGTGACTCAATTGCGGCGAATCATCTTGTGGTGGCTCACTGGTGGGGAATCATTTGGAATATACTCATCTGGTAGAGACTCCTTGTAGGTGACTTATATGGGGGTGATTTAATATAATAGTTTTCTAAATTTCCATAACATTCTATTTTTTGAGTTTATCCCTTTTTATATCTTTTTTGACATGAAGTGGGCATTCTTTCATATGATTGAGGCTTTGATACTGATTCCATGGATATTGATCATAACATAATTCAATCCAATAATAAAACACTTTCAAATGATGAAACCATGTGGTTTTTTGAGATCCTATGCTAATGGTAATCCAAAACTATATCTAATCCTAAATGTTTAGGATCTACACATTATAAATCAAATATCATTCCTCCTCCATTTTAGTCTATATTTTCCTTAAGACCATACATCCCAAATCCTTCTTCCCTTATGAGTCATTTATTATAGTTTCTCTTATTTTTTCATGTTTATGTAGAGAGTTTCCAACTATATGTGTAACCCTAATCTGGGTTCAATATGAAAATGTTGATCATCTTTATTCTTGGTAGTATTTCTTTTACCATTCAAAAAATGTGTCTCAAATAAGATGGGAATATAAATTTCATTCCTTGTGAAGATAAAATATTTTTAATTAATATTTACAAAATAATTGTTCTAATAATATTAAAAAATGGGGTTAGGGAATGTGATGTATGGCCTTACTATTTTATTAATATTTTTAATGATGTTGTGAATTGTCTGAACTAATTTCCCACAGAAAATAGTAGCCATTAGGGGTCCATGTTTGTTCACCAACTGATTTTTTGTTGAATGCGATCTCTTTGTTTGGTTTTTTTACTTCACATATTTATTAATTAGCTGACAACATACATTCAATTAATAAAATAGATACCCCCGAGATCATATGGTTTTTGTGATAACAACCTTAATTAAAAAAAAGTCAAATTTAATAAGATATCCATTGAAAAATATGTAGGTTTGTTGTGTTTTATTGTGTCACTAGATATGTGTTGGGGTAGTGTGTGAGAAATGGGTGAAAAGAGTGGCTAAATTAAAAGATGGATTTATACTTGGTCATTGGGATTCTGTTTTATTGTACTTATTATTGTGTTTAGTACTCTTTTAGTATTACTGGTTGGTATGGATGACAATAACACTAATCATTGAAAATAAATATATATATGTTTTAGTCGAACCAGATGATAATAAGAATAATGAAATGGTTTAATTTTAATAAATTATGGAAAACTAATGATGGGATTCATTTTTCAATTAATGTTTTATTCATTTAGAGATGGGAACAACGTGGGGAAGTCACAAGGAGGTTTGTGTTTGGTTTTTAAAACCATAGGTTTGAATTTTGTTCAAATGTATCATTGTATGATTGTATATACATTGGATGTTCAAATGATTTCAATATGCACCCCTCTATTGTCGACCACCATATACCGACTAACATATTGTCATGTGGGAGGGTTTATTTCCCAACATCCCAATGAGGGGATGGATGGATGTACACCATCTATTCCATACTCCATCCTCCTAAATATAATGGCTTATATTTCCTCAGGAAAGTGTAGATGTGTAGTCCTTGTTGACTTTGGGATGTGTTGTGGTGTTTTATTCCTGGACACATTTTGATGACATGTGATGCGTGTCATTATTGTATTCATGGTGATATGTGATGTGATGCAATGTGATGTGTGTCCCAGGTGTGTGATAGAAGGATATGATGTAACGTGTGGCTCAGGGGTGTGTGAGAGGGATGTGTTTTGAGGTGTGGAAAAGATGTGTGTGGGATGGATGTGATGTGAAGTTATATGCAATAAGTGGGATCACGAATACATTTATCATTTGGGGTTAAGAGCGGCTAATCTGTGGGAATGTGATGTAGGGTACCCTATCATAAATTTTAGTGATATTATATTATATTTATTGGATGTGTTATTTGGTGAGAAATCCACAATGAGGATGGGGTAATGGTTATCCTACCTGTGAGGTACTGTTTGGTTTTAATGTTTTATCACGGTTGAATAAGTATGATCCTTCTACTTATCCATGAGATACTTTGGTTTTCCTAATATGTATACCATTAGGCTCACCCTATATATATATAAATCAAATTTGGGATTTAAAGAGGATTACAGGGTCAATGCTGGGTGGTCATAATTGTACCCTTTGATAACTGCTCTTTTACTTTTCTAGTTTGGTTTTTGGGTGTTTACATTGGAGACTTTCCCATCTCTTAGTTTTATTTACATATGAATTGTGGGATATTATTCAGTTTTCATTATATATATGTAATTTATATGATTATGGTTGGTTGATCCTATCGAAATATGTTGTTTCATTATAAAGGGTAATGCCTCACTTATTTTGAGAATTGTACACTACTATTGCTGGCCACCAACCATGGCCCAAAAGAGTGTGGACCCAGGGGTCATTATCTCTCTCCCCTTATTGTGGTATCTTTAGTTAGAGGGGGTATTTATATATATTAAATATATTAATTAAATTTAACTTTATTACCTTCCATGTAATGTGTTAGTGAAATATGATTCACTTCTCTTCGTGATGCAGTAGTCCGTCGTATACCTCGGTGACATTATCATATCCCCTACATAATTAAACGAAAAAATGTATAAAGGATATAATGACACCATTGGTTTATTAATTTTATATATACCATATATATGTATATATATTGTATACATCTTCATACCTGAAATTCGGATGTGTTGATGGAAAGATGAAGGCCATCAGTTCGTGGGACTGTAGTCCATCATACAATTGAATAATGATTTTGTAATCAATTTGATAGATGTAATGACTGTTATAGGTATGGAAAGTAAAATAAAATCATCATAATATATGTTATATATTGAGGATATTAGATCATAATTTATAAATAATAATTGAAGGTGGAGGAAAAATAAATACAATAAAAAAAAATTTATTGGGAGTTTTACCTCTTCTTAGACTGCCTCATTATGATTATATCTAACGTATTCCAAGTATAAAATTAGTACAAAAAATTATTCTAGGATGTGTTTATGAATACTGATAACTTATTTGCACTGGTATTTTCTTAGGAAATATGGTTTGATGGTGTTAATATTATTGAATAAGGTTTGTCCTATTATAAGTTAGGTGAGCGGAACACTTGTAATTTTTGGAAAAAACGTTGTACCCATGTTTTTTAAAATAAAAAATGGAAAAAATGGATTATTATCGAGAATAAGACATATAATGTATAAATATTTATATAATACAGAATTTATAAAAATATTTTCATCTTTTTAACCCATATATTTGTAGTTTAGCATCTTGATTAACCCATTTTCACCTTAAGGAAAAGAAATATTTTTTTATTTTTTTATTTTTCATTTTGGTCAAATTTTAAGTTGAACATATTTGGTAATATAAATTATTATGATTATAAATATTGAACCCATTTTTCAATATTAAATTCACATAATTATAAAATTTTAATTCAAAATTAACCCGATAGACGTGATCAGAGTGCAGTTTCTTAAAGAAGAGCTGTTCAAATGTTTACAATGGTAATATATAAAAATTAAATCTCATGATGATTACAATAAAAAATTAAATTAATATAAATTTATTTGAAATATATTTTCTTTAATAATATTTTAAAATATAATTTAACTTTATTAATAATTTAAATTAAAATGTAGTTTTGAATTATTATCTAATATTTTCATCGAAAATGAAAAATTTCATAAAAATTCAACAAAATTCACCCTAACATAATTCTGATATTATTATTACAAAAATTTATTCTATTTTATCAAATAAAATCACTATGTTTTAGAAATTTATTTCAAATTATTTTCCCCAATAATATCTAGACCATTATTTAGAAAAATTATGTTTAAAAACAATTTTTTATTTTAAAAGATTGTTTTTTTTATATTACATATTTAACCAAAATAATCATAAAAATATTATTAAATCAAACACGAATAATTTTAATGGATATATTATAATGGTATACTATATTAATTTTCATTTTGACTTGGGGTTTCATGTTCTACATGCTATCCAAGGATTAAATATTAATTTTTTCTAGTGGGTGATTTCCAAACATTTTTGGTGCAACATATTTCCTCGAATAAAATGTTATTATTCTAGAATATCGTGGTATTAAATTATATTTACTATAAATAAATTACATCCTCTAAATTTTATCTAGATCTTGAAAATCAAGTGTTCGATATTTTGAAATTCGACTTTTCTGAAACACACATCGGAAAAGGGTTAATAAAAATTCCCATTAAAAAGATAGAATGGGATGTTCAAAGTTCATATAGAATATTGGCTGAATATGAATCTTTATAGGATAAAATATTGGATTGAAAATTTATTTTTATCATAAAAATTCATAAATAAGTATAAATAGTGTTATAACTCATTGATCTAGAAAATTTGAGTGATCAATTGATAATTTAGGACCTCAAAAGAATAAATCAATGATGATTTAAAAGTCTAATTGATTCATCTAATATGAACATAATAAGATAATTTTTTTTCAATATCATTTTCCTAATGTTTAGAAATTATTCAATTTTAAAATAATATAGGGAAATATACATATTTGATACATATTTATTTCATAAGAAAAATTTAGACATATGGTTGTACATCATAAATTTACAATTCAACCCTTGCCCAGTGAAATGAATATCCAAAATGGAATTTTTGAGGATCCCAGAACTAAAATTAAATTTTAATGGATCATTATATCAATAAATTTGTGACAAGTCTTTTTATATTTCCGGGACTATTACCCAACACCAATTCAGTTAGAAAAAGTTATCATATATAACATATAAATTTTTAATGCTCCAAAGTAACACCATTGGTTTATTATTAATATATATTTATAAAATATGTTAACTAATGACATATTAACCAGGATATCATGTTGGTGGGTGGTAAGACTTACTACCTTATAACCATTTTATTATGGGTTCACGCTCTCTCCCCTTACAAGATATACTGGGTTATCACCCATTATATAAGTTATACTTGTTCTAAAACTATATGAATTTAATTTATATAATGTTACATTATTTTCAAGGCTTGTATTAACTTCAGAATAAATGATATGATAAACCTTAAAGGATAACAATACCATTAAACAAGTGCCAACAAAATTTAACAGGATTCTTACATAAATAAATTTTCAAATTCTAAAAGAGTTGGATGGATTTCAATTATTTTTCTAAAAAATATACTTAATAAATATATATTCGTAACACAGTAATTTTTAGAAGGGGTATATAGGATTTTTGACTTATGGTCGACCTTAAACTCATAAACCCATGAGGGTAACCATAACTCTTATGTTAATGAAGACATATAGGATTATAAAATATAATAAAATACATAGATGATTGTATGTTTATGAAGTCATGAATCATAATACATAAATAATCAATCCAAAATTTTTCAACCTAGGACCATCCATATTATAAGATAAATCCATTACAGTAGTGAATTGGCATGGATTATTATAACATTCCGCACATTTATAATAAATGGATTCATAAGAGGATATTTATTTCTATCTATCATACTATTTCTAATTTCATTATAAATCATTTCTCAATGAACTTATATTCCAAACATAAAGAATTATACCACTCATTTTAGACTCCTTAATTTTAATATAAGACACTTCAAGCATAATAGTGGTAAATGATTGTAATTATTTGTTAAACTATATCATAATAGTTTTTATATTAAATGTGAATTATCCTAAGTATATCCCCCAAATGTTTCAAAACAAGTGTGTAGTAAGGCTCATTACCAAGGACGAAATTATGGATCAGGTCAATACTGATATGATATATTCGTATCTATTACAACTACTTAAAATTGTTCCCAAACAATATCTAGTTTTAGTATCAAAATAAGGATCATTACTATGGAAAACCAAATAATGTCAACATTATCAAAACATTTAGATGTTCTTTTCTCAGTATATTTAATGTATATCAAAGGGTTAAATTCTATAATATAGATTTCCATAATTTAGTTCCCAATTTTTCTTCTAAACATTCACTATTACCCACTATAGATACCCCGACATTGTAATCCGAGAGCTAGTTTCTATATTATTTCATTTTCATAAGATTCAATGAGTAACATACTAATTGATTCTATCGTTTTTTAGTCATGGAAAACAAAAAAAACAATTTGGTATTTCATTACATTAAAAAAATTTAAAGATTAATTTATTTATTGAGAATAAATTTTTTACCACTAGTATATACCTAAATATCATTCACTGTAGAGTTCATGGATTATTGAAAAAGGGAAAAAGTATTTTTAAACTCAAAGTCTTAGAAAGGGTTAATTATAAAAATATATCACGAACTAATAGGAAAAATTATCAATGAATATCAAAAAGTAGAACATGAATTTCTTTTGGAAACATGCCAATCAATCTATGATAAGGAAAAATCAATATATATAGGTAAATAACTAAAAAACCAAGTCATTTAATCAACAATGTGATAATGAAATGAATCTATAGATAATATGATTAATAAAATAGCAAGGATAATAAGATACAAAATTAAGAACATGAAAATTTAAATAAGTAAAAACACATTTAATTTCATCTATAAACTGAGAATGAATATCATCTATAGAATATATTAGTTTTAATATCATGAAAAAAAATAACTAAATTCTTAATAAAAAAATTAATTATTAGTTATTATAATCTTGGGACTCATGGTACCCATACCATCAATACCATTAATAATATATTTTAACAGTACTAGTAGAAACCCATTTAATTATTGCTTATTGATT
Organism: Viscum album; assembly: GCA_963277665.1. Taxonomy (NCBI): domain Eukaryota; kingdom Viridiplantae; phylum Streptophyta; class Magnoliopsida; order Santalales; family Viscaceae; genus Viscum; species Viscum album. The sequence goes on from OY728133.1 coordinate 1,063,936,769, forward strand.
TTCCTCGTTAGAATACCAATGCGTTGATGTACTATATAATTTGAGGCACCACCCAACACAACATGTAAAAGAATTCATCATCTTTATAATAATCAATTTAATTTTTGAAAAATGATCCTTATCATCTAATATCTTTCTTGAGTAAATAGTACATATTTAACAATATTTCCCAATTAATTAAACAACATTCAATGTAAAAACCCTATATAAAAATTGCATATGATTTATGAAATAATCAAATCCTTGTTAAAAATAACATTGATATATAATAGATACAATTTATTTGAAAATTAAATATTTTTAAGGAATGAATCATTTCCTCAATTAAAAGATTATGTATATTTTTGAGAAATTAATGCTACAATGATCACAAGAGAGTAGTTGTTTCAATGAATATTTAAGCTCTATAAAAATGAATCAAGAATGTAAATGTCAATAATTTCATTGGCAAAAATTATAATTAAAAAAATGAAAAAATAAGGATGATACATATAAAAAAATAAATATTGGATCATAAGTACAATAAAATTATTATATCTATGACGACTAGGAATACCATAAATATGTCAATAAAAATATTATTGTTGAAAATAAATTTTTTACTAGGAAAATAATATATTAAATAAAAGTTCAAAATATATTTGAAATTATTATTCTTTAAAAACAACCTTTGAAACATATAAATATTTTTTTCTAAAATTGAATCATCTTGATGATAAGATATTCGACACGTATCGAGTATGATAGAAAATTTTCCTTTCACATTTTTAGTAAAATCCAAAGATGAATTGTTTTGAAAATGTCATAAAGATTCAATTTAGTTTTTGTTAATCAATAATGTGTGAAAATTAATTTAATAAATAATTTTAAAATGTAAATAAATTTGAAACATTTTTAGAGTACATGGTTTATTGAAGATAACAAAATTTCTTCTAAAGAGAGAATTGTTGTTATATTTTCATAAAAACATTTTCCCAAATATGTGAGGTACCAAAGCAAGGAAAATGGTACTACTAATCAAAATATTATGAATAAATAAAGGAGAATAAATTGGAATGGTTTCATAAAGAAATGGTAAAATAAATTTCATCAACCAAAATTTAATTATAAACAATCTTGATTAGTCTGAGATTATGAAATAAACACTGATGATGATCGTAACGCTAAAGTAAGAGTTAATAAATTAATATAATATCTGTATCACCTATAAATCAACATAAATAGTGGAAATAAAACATTATATAATCAAAATTAACTTCACCCGAAATCTAATAATATCAATGAAGGTGGAAATTTATTATAACCTAATGAAAAAAAATTAAGTTATGTAATTCTTCCCCACTTCATAAATATTAATCCAAATACCATTGATTGAAATAATTAAAATATAAACTTAAAATTACATGAAAAATTAATTAATCATGTCATTACATTCAAAATTGGTAGTGTTAATACCATATAAATACTATTTGGTGCATTACAATACAATATTCCTAAATGAAAGGATATTGAGATGAAGTCCATTACCTCATTCTTCCTTTTGACTGAACATGATTTAAGCGCAGGAATATTGGTTTTAAACCATTTATTAATTATAAAATTAAAATATTAATATTTAATATATCATATATTGTCATTTTAAATCATCTGGTCACCTGTTCATTAATAATCATTAATTATTTTCATTACTTCAGGTGTATATTGCCTTGTTTTCTCATTCATGTTTTTTATGAAATTATTAGTTATTTGTAATTTTAAATATTGACATAATATCTTGAATAAAAAAAATGACATAGTTGTCATATTTTATATTAGTTATACTATAATAATGAATCATGTATGATGCGTATGAAAAATGAACTATAATACATTCATATATATCATAGGTCATACACACACAAATGTACCATTTATATTTTCATGGATCATTATATAAATGTGTTAAGGAAAATTTATATTTATATAATGATAAAAATTTCATAAACACAATAATATTTAATTAAATATAAAAATATATCATCCATTTGGTGTGGTGATAAAAATAGGGTCTCATCGCTTCAGGAAAAAGGTATTCCACATATACAACAAAAATGTTATCATATTTGACTGAGTAAAAAGGTAAGAAATAAAAGAATATATTATATTTTTGAAATTATTATCCTGTTATTAATTTCATAATTATTTCATTAATATCTTATATGTCTATTAATACTATCCTTAGTACCTTCCATGTAAAGAATTAGTGAAAAAGGAATCACATCACTCCAGGAGGCAGTAGTCCACAATATATATGAGAGACATTATTTTCTCCCCTATAATATGGAAATGAAAAAGATATATATGTTATAATGACTATATATATAATTATGTTATAAATATCAATTATATAATTTATATCTATCATTAGTGCCAGCAATAAGAGGTTGTGTTGAAAAAATAGAATGATATCCGTTCGAAAGGTGGTATCCCATGAAACACATGAAACTTTATTTTTTAGACCATTTGATACAAGTGATGATTGTTTTTGGTCATAACCTTAATATAGAAATATATCATCATATGGGAGAAAATATTTTTATTATATCATATTTGTTTAATAATAATTTAAGTTGGTGGAGGATGAAATAAGAAATGCATGGTTTGGAATTTTATATCTTCTCGGACAACCTCCCAATGATTACAAATAAATAATTTATGGAATGTATTATGAAAAAAGGATTCTAGTATGAGATTATGGTTATTGTAAAGTGATTCAATATAGTATTGGATGAAACAAAAAAAATTTATGGTGCGAAGAGTAGTTGATAGGTGGTTTCCTTTTTAGCACAAGTGCCTCAACCCAATTGGTGAGGACTCATCAAGTGCAACCAAGAGACTCGAGTTCAATACCAGGTGGAGAAATAGTTTTATGGTATTGTAGAAGTACTATATATTTCACTATTATGTACTATAGTAGAAGGGAATATTCATCTATTTTGTCTTTCAGGCCAACAGTTTGGCCTTCGGGTCCTGCAAGGCCTACGAGCCACCAAAGAACATTATCCCAGTAAGGATTTTGAGCCACCTGAAGACCCTCGATCCACCTCAGGACTGTTTAGATACCTGAAATTATGCTTAATTATGAGTGAAATTTTATAAGGAGCATACTTGATATGAAGACTTAGAGATGTCCCATTCACCAGAGAAAATGATAAGCGGATTTGTTAGAAAACTAAGGTAAGGAATTTCCATCAGGACCAACCTAATCATACACATGAATGATAGCTAAAAAATACACGAGAAGGAGGATTGATGACATCATGATGAAGAAGATTATGAGGATAAGTTCCATGTAGTTGTAGTTTGTATATTTCCATAAGACCTATGGGCCATGTAATCTCTATACATATGGTCCATGTAATTGTTCCCCTCATCCCATGAATGATGGGTTATACAAAATCAATAAAAAAGATGGCATTGGGGCCATTGGTGTGAGAGGTGATTAAATTTTATAAGTGAGGTGAGCGACACACTTGTAATTTATGAGAAAAAATGTGATACCATGTTTTAAACATTGATAAAGGGTCCAAATTGAATTATTATTTATATTTAGTCCATATTAGATCGATATATAGAATAAAAAGAGAGTTTAGAAATGTTTTTAGGGCATGTAATCCCTTATCTTTTTATTTTAACCCCTGATTAACCCCCTTGTACCTTAACAGCGATAATAAATTTGTAATGCTATTTTTTTTGAAAAGAAATTAATTTGAAATTAATATAAAATTTATTTTTTTATTACAATTAATTAATCAATTTTTTAAATTCTATTCAAATAATTTGAATATTTCAATTTAATATTATTCCAATAGATGCAATTAAAAAACAAGACTTCAAATAGAAAATGTTCATAACATTACATTTTTTCATAAATTAAGTCAATGTAAATAATTATTCAAATGATCTTAATTGGATTAATAGATCTATGGTTTAAAAAAAGTTACATTAAAACTTATTTTAAATATAATTTGACATTATAAATAATTTTATAGATTTGGTAGTTTTCAATTAAAATTTAGTATCTCTAACTATTAATCAAAAAATAAATATTTCATAAAAATCATAAAACACATACCTACAAAAATTATGTTATATTGATATATAGTATAAATTCAAATTTATAAAATATATTTTTATGTAGTTAATAATTAATATTAAATTATGTTCCAAAAGGGATACTACACCATCTTTTGAAAAAAATACAGTTTTTTCAAAAACATATATTCTTATTTTTAATAATTCTTATTTTATTTATAATCAATATATACATATAAATTTCATAATTTAGTTATTAATATAAATAACCTAAAATATAATGGTTTAGTGTAATTGAAATGATATGTTATGGTTCTTTTCGACTCGCAGTTGAGTGTTCCACAAGCTATTGAAGAGAATAAAGTTAAAGGAATATATTTCATGCATTAATTAAAATTAGTGTTGAATTTCACATACCCAATAATATAAAATAATATTACTTTATAATAATTGAGTGTTACTATTGAATTTTGTTCACTGAAAATTAATGTTAACATAAAAAATAAGTCATGTTTAATAGTAACATGACATCAGTTAGGTAGAGTTCAAAAGGAGTTACGACATTAATATAACCTGAATTTAATTACTTATAGGTAATTGATACCTCTATGTTATGGATAGCTAGACAAAAACACCATTTAACAGTAATTTAATTCATAAATTAGTTTTTAGAAGATTCGATGTAAAATTCATTAGACACCCATTTAAAACTCAGTCAATCTCTATATAATGGAAAATATTATATCACAAACCACGTGAAAGGTTTACCAAAACTTATGTTAGGGTAACATGAACCTCACATAATCATAAAACCACACTACTTAAGGGTAACCCATATTGAGAAGAATAATACTAAAAGGATTGAAAACACTAATAAACAATTTCAATGAATATCATAACATCCAAAATTCCAATAAAAAACAATATAGGGATTGGTTTCATTTAGAAATTAATAATAATTCTAAATAAACACAATAATTAAGACCCCCCAATGATGGTAACTAACTTTAAACACATGCCAAAACAATCATTTTATATTATAACATAGACTAATTTAATCGTAAATTCCAAACATTTCTCTATTATATTATTATGTCAAAAAAATTCATCATCCACCATAGAATATTATTCTCATAAAAATAGATTAAAAAAACTAGTGGAAAAATTCATATGATATTATTTATCAACACTAACAATAAAATGTGAAAATAGAGTCTTCATAATACAGGTAACAAAATAATTTTATTTAAAATAAAGAAAACTATGATTGAATGAAAATTGGATAATACAACAATTTTACACTTTAGATAACATTAAATACATTTTTATAATTTCTAATAATATTAAAAATAAATGTCATCCAAATTTACAGTGACAAAATTTCTTCCCAACAAAAAATTGACAAAAAATTATTTATTTTTAATATTTCATTTATCTATAAAAACTTTTTTAACACAAAATAATAATTCTAAAATTATTCCAAAATAAATTGTAATGATAAACCCACGTAACTATTGACATTATCACCCCAAATATTATACTTTTCCTTAGGTAATATAATGAATCATTATATTATAACTATAACCAAATTGATGAAAAAATAATTTCTCCACTCGGGATTATATACAATGAACACTATGAGAATTAATTCATATTTCGATATTTTTTTTAAAATCTAAAAAAAATTCTATGATAAAAAAAAAAATAATATAAAATTATTTCATACTTAGTTATTTTCATCCCCTATAACAAAGAATTGATCTTACTCAAGGAATTGGTAATTTATCTCTAAAATGAATGGCCATATTGTGAACAATGATGTATTTTTCAAAATGATATATACTATATGAAGTCTCAATAGTACAAATTATTTATCAAACCCTAAAAATTAAATTTAATTAAAAAATAATGGATTAAAAATTTACTTTTCTAAATTTATTTTTGTCATTTTTAGAGGATTTGTTGCAACTTCTTTATAATTTCAAGTGACCTTCCAAATTTATATTTTTATCAATTTTTACCACACATGAAACTAAATAATTAACCCATATGTATTACAAGAAAATAATAATAATTAAATGAAACTAGAGAAGCATTGGGGATGAATAAGTTAAAGAAATAAATATAAATATAACATAATTACAAAAAATATTTTATTAAACCAACAAAAATCATCTCAATCATGGATTAAGAGATTGTTGACACAAAATTTGAAATTAGATTTTATATGATTAATTATACTAGATAATTACAAATTTAGTAGAAATTGTTAAATATAAACGGAAAATTTCCCCATAAATGACTTTTCATGAGTTAAATAAAAATTATATTACTATAATAAACCCGTAATGAAAAAATTGAATAATTTACTAAATTATAGAAACATTAATAAAGTTTTCAGATTAAATTTTACCCATTTAAAATGATAAATAATACTAAAAATCATTATATTCAAAAATATTTTCGTGAAATTTTTTTATGTACTCTATGAAACATAATTTAGAATATAAAATTAAAATTTCCATGTAAATAATATTCAATATTCTCATCAATGATGAACTCTAAAGATGAAATGAAATAATTTAATTCAATTTCAAAAATATTTAACAATTTAGTGGTCAACAATACGCCTAAGGTTCACCAAGAAGCCAAAAAACACATTCAATTCATGAAAAATTATATATATCCATCATTGATAAAAAAAACAAGTTAATATAAAAATATGAATTTTACTGTAAAAGTGAATTATTATTATTGATGTTCAGATAGGTTCTTTGTTACGAATAAAAGAAATCATACAATTTCCTTTTTAACCAAACAATGAGCGATAATGAAAAAATTTAATCTAATAAGAGTTATCTCAATAATCCCTCTTTTAACAGCACTACGTAGCATTTTTAGGAAGAAAATGTAGAGTAAATAGATTATAATTGAAAGAATACAACCTAAATCTAGATATATCAGATTTTAAGATTTGGGAAGCCATATATTATGAAACACCAAAAGTGAAGAAGCATAAATTTAATTTATGAGGAATATAATATTTTAAATTATTGGGTAATTTTTAATGGTTATTTTATAATATAAAATATTAGGAAATTGATGAATTATATCAACACGTATAAAATGTTAAAAATATTATCAAAACTATCACAATTCACAAAATCATGTGATCATTAAAGAGCATATAGTAAACATTCCATAGCATGTTAGAAACAATTATATTATGTGAGAGTAACTGACCATTGTTTACATGGAATGTGTCCAGTGGAATTAATAATAAATTTATGTAATTAATATAATAATGAATGGATTTTAGAGAATCCCAATATTCTATATATAGTGGTCTTGGATATAGAATTTAGAGTTAAATTCATGAAGACCATATAGTTTATATTCTTCCCTTAACAATTCCCTCTTCCTCTTGAATTTTTATTTATGAGATAATAGAACATGGTGTGGGATGAAGAATACCAATCAATGTTTTTCAATGATTCAATGAAATATTTGGATACAACTTAGATGAAGGAACCTTTCAGTTAATCATTGGGAATAATCTTAAATAATATAGATAAGGATATAGAGACATGCAAAAAATGGTTTAAGGTACAAAATTTCATTTGATATATCATAAGATATCGGTTTAAAATGCATCACGCTATTAGGATTATATGATTATTTAATAAATATAAGGGTAATGATTAATGGGAAAACATCACATAGAAACCTATAAGTTGTATATGTGGCATTGATTACAATTTTTGTTTAAAAAATAATTTTTTAAATGATGTATTTTAAAATTAATAATTTATATCATATTTATAGTTATAAAATAGAAATAAAAAGTTGTTTTTCATGATTGGAATCATAAAATATTATATGTGATAACGTAATTTGAAATTTAGAAAAAAACACTTGATTTTGTATTGGTATTAGAATATGTTTCCAATATAACCTAATATATGACAATTTTTTTCTACAGGCTATTGAAATAAAGAATTTTATCACATTATCATTATCCTTAAATATTAGAAAATATGATAGATTATCATATTAGATGATTAGATTATTAGTCATATAATCAATTAATAGTGTTTAAAAATTTTATAGATTAATTTCTTCTCATTACAAATCTACCCGTGTTGTTACATCATGAAATTAGATATGATAATATTTTTTTATTTATTAAAAAATAATAATTTAAATAATTTTTTTTATGTTTTGAAAAATTATAATAAATGGTATTTTTCCATATTTACTAATTTATAAAATTTTTATAATCTCATTTATTATAATGTTTTTATAATTAATTAATTAAATTCTTTTGGAAAATTCCATATATAATATTTAAATAATTTTAATTGTTAATATAGTTAATACGATTTTTAAAATTATACAACATGATATTGAATTCAGATATAATTTATTTATATGAATTTTTCTTAGTTGGTTTCCTATGAAAATCTATAATGTAATTTCCATTATAATTTTATTTCTATTTTCTGAATATTAATTAATATATTATCACATGTTTACTATTATTCTTTGTATAATTTAATGTGATAATATACAATGATTATTTTTACATCAAAAGGTCATAGATATTCCCCCATTCTATAACAAACATGAAGTGAATTAATAACATTATTAAATACAAGTTCTATAGAGGATGAATTAATATGAATTAACACACCTATAATAAACAATCAAGGATATGGGGATCATAAGACATTGAATCGTCTTATGATGTTGTTTTACCTTGGTAATCTCCATGATATGCCGTCATACGAACAAACCACCCCATACAAATTCCATATGTTTTATTTTCCACTTGATATTTTTTCACATGGACGTGTGTACGAGATCCATGACATTGTATTATTTTTAATTCATATCATGAGAAATTTATAATAATTTATTGATAAAACAATGATAACAAAATCTCTGGGTGAGGTAAGATACATATGGAGTTTTTAATGTGATATGAAATTATTAAATAAGTAAACAACAAATTCATCCCCTCTATGCTAATTGATATAACCAATTTTGACTCTTTGATTATATTGGTACTAGTAGATGAAGTCCATGCCTTTGGGTCTTTTTTCAATGTGTTCCCTTAAAAAACCAAAATAAATTATGTCATGTATGTAGATTAACAAAAAATGTGATGGTACTTCATTGATGATATATCGGGACCAAGGGAATATATTATATAGTTAAAATTCATATGAGGTTATTGTTATTGTAAAATCTAACTACAATATCTATAGGCGCCTAAACCTATTAATAAGTGGAAATTTAGGTATTTATGCTAGTTAGAATTTAACACTAAAAATGTGGCCTTGAGGATCCCATGATACGTGTATCTGAAAAAAACAATTTATTTATTTTTGAATTTCATATTAAAAAAAATATTATTCTCAAATTTTAGGGAATTTTGATTATTCTAGTTCTATAGATCTCAAATTTTAGTCATTGGTCATCCTAGAGAATTTTGTTTGAGTTTAATTTTACACAAATATTTATTTATATATTTATTACATATAATATGTAATTATTTAAATAATAAATAATGATCTTTGTTAAAAATATTAATTATTCAATGTTTGGTAAATACTCATGAGGATTGATAGAGAGAATTATGGATGTGGTGGGAATAATATATAAAATATCATTTAAATTAATTAATATTTGTTTAATTATGAAATGAAATTAAAATTATATATAAGTCATGTGAATTTAAATGAAACAACAATTATTATTTTATTACTATGATTCAATGTGATATTCTCTAAGAATTAATATAATGGTTATGTTATTATGGGAAATTACTATTTTTTATCATAGATATATAAACATTAATATATAATTTCATAGTTTATGATGATTATTGTTCAAAACATCTTCTAGTGAGAATTATCTCTGTCATAAGAGAGAACATACTCTAAAAGGATATTATGAATGGAGATCCTCTATCCAATACCTCTATAGTCTATGATAGAATACATAAAATCTTCATGATATGAATTTATATTTTTTAAAATCAATGAAAAAAAAGAAAATATTATATAATCAATCAGACATACACATGGATAATCTATGTTGTCATTCTAATGATCCAGGATCTTGTGTAAATACTTATAGTGGGATTATTCATTTTTCTCTATTCAAACAATTATGGAATAAGAAGAATTAATAATTCAAATTAACAATGAGGAAATAATTTTATGTATTGGGAATTTCCAATATATGTAAAATATGTTTTTTAATATACAATTTTTATTTTCCAAATTTTCAATCTTATTATTTGGAGTATTTATGAAATGAAACCAAAGAAGAATAACTATTAGTTATATATTTGACCTCTTCCACTACACCCCATAAAATACAAGTGTTTTACAAGTTATATCATATTATTATATATATATATATTTCATATCCTTCTATTGAATTTTGAATTTGGAATTATTTTTTAACATCTTGTTTATTTTTTTGCTTAATCCAATAGCTAATATATCAAGTTAATTCACCATTATTTTACATAGAAAATATATTGATAGTTGAAAAACATTTGAAGATACCATTATAATTTTTTTGGATATTACATCCAGAAAGTAGGAGGCTACACAACATGTGATTGAAAAGCTCACATGTGTACAATGATTCACTATCATAGTATTCATTGTTTCTGTCATGAAACATCTTTTGGATGACTATGAAATGTCATTTTATGTTTCTTTAAGACCACTATAATGTATGAGAATTCACGGGTTACTTGGTTTGTATTTGGTGTACACACCATGTATCCTAATAAAATATTCTAAATGAGACATGTGAAATATGTGTGGTTAATGTATGTCATATATATGAAGGACCACAAAACACCCTGAGAGGGGAGGGGTGAATCAGGATGAAAATTATTTCTTTTAATGTGATGGATATTTTTCCCACATTGGAAGGAACTTGTTGAACCTGTAAGATGAAAATGATAAGAAATCAAACATTCACATGTACATAGAAGACACATCACTTTTTACATGGTTCACCACTAAGGGCTACGTCCAAGGAGCATACACCGACAAGTTGTCGGGCGTATCTATGTCCACTAATCTTCACAAGCTGTGGATTACAATGGTTCGAGCACAGTCACTCTGTCCAAGGATCACTGTCTTTACAAAGGTTCAGGGATAGCTCACTACTTCCCTTGAGTCACTCCCATTGACTCCCACTGGCTCACTACCCTTAGGTGAAGTCCCACTCAAATTATAGACGTGAAGGTCTCTTCATCATTGCATAAGAATGCATCCTCTGTCATATGTAGATGCTCTGTTGAAGTCCAACTCTTACCAGAAGACTAATCTCACTTTGCGCTACGGGTATCGGGCGATCTTCCAGCTTTCGTGAAACTTCAGAAGGAAAGATGAACTTTAACAACCCTGGCGCGCTTATCCAAGCCCGACATGCAAGTCTCAATTATGGTGCGCAAGTCACTTGGGAAATACAAATTTGGCGCGCAAGTGACACAAAAACTACTTGCGCGACACTGCCTTCTTCAAATCCAAACTTGCGCGATGTTGTGCCTTTAACTCCCCAACTGCCTTGGTCGCGCAGCCAACAATCGGCGCGCAGCCTCTACTTGCGCGACCCAACAACCACTAGCACGACTCAACCACTTGCGCGATGAGAGCTTGAAATTTTTTTAAGTATTTAAATTCGTTACAAATGAGGTGGGGGGGGGGTTCCTCTATTTATAGGAAAACTGGACCCCCTGCGCGGTGGCGAGCAAGTCTTCCCTCAATGCGCATGTTCCGGCGCGCAGCTCATCTTCCCTAGCCTCTGTCACGCTACTCACTTGCGCGACCTACATAAATACTTGCGTGACATTATTTACTTTACCATATTTTGAAGTTATGATATTTAAAAGAAATAGGCGCTCAAGTATCCAATCCTCCTAGGCATCGGTGCCCAAGTCTCTACACGGCGCGCATGTCACATGCACGACCAGACCAAAACTTGTGCGACCCTTATCCCTTTTCCATTTTCCCATATTCTGATCTTGAAAAACATATGGCGCACAAGTTTCCTCTTCATCTAGTACATGACCCGCAAGTCTCTTTTCCAAAAACACTTTTATCCATTTGTCGATTTTCGGTCCCAAAAATTTGTCAAACACTGGGAAACGGCGCCACCTTCAATACTATTGTCTTCTTGAACTGTGTGATCTCTTTGCGGGCACACATTCTGAAAATCCACTACTGATTGACAACAAACACAAACCATACTCCAAATCATGCATAGAAGGCCATGGTTCCAACAATCTCCCCCTTTGGGTATGTTAACAATCAGAAAATAAAAATCAACAGATCTCCATCCATGTGAAAACCAAAAATGCAAGAATGAACTCATCCAACACTCTATGTCTACATGAGCAATACTCGGTGTAGAAAACAAGAGAGGAAGCTTGAGTTGGGTTCCAATGTTTTCCTTCTCATTCATATCATCACAGAAGAATTACTTCCAATGTTTTCCTTCTCATTCTTCAAATCAAAGAAGCATTAATTGCATGAATTTATTCTTTTCTCCTCCATTGACAATAAAATCCAAAGACCAGTAATTTGTTCAATGTTCAGCTCAAACCATACTCCCCTAGATTGTATCTCCCCCATAGACCTGTATCATAGCCATAAAAAGATAAAAAAAATATCATAAATGGGGAGAGGGGTATTGCGTAACCTCCTTATGCACTGGGAGCTGGCTGAACACCGAGGTTCAACCGATGCTTCTCAAACACAGCCGCAGACAGTGGCTTGGTCAGGATATCAACCACTTTCTCATTAGTTCTCCCATGATACTTTCTAATCACCCCTTGATCAACTTTTTCTTTGATAAAGTGATACCTGATTTCAATATGTTTCATACAGGAATGCTGAACAAGATTCATTGTAAGATCATTTGTGCTCTTGTAATCACAATAAATCACCATTGGTTGCTTTACCTCATCACTAATATCTATTAATAGTTGCTTCATCCATAGAAGTTGAGTGCATGCATTTGTGGCAGTGATATACTCAGTTTCAGTAGTATTAAGAGAAGTAATATCTTGTTTCTTTCTCAACCAACCAACACATTTCTTCCCAATATTGAATGCTCCACCACTAGTGGACTTTCTCTCTACTACATCACCAGCCCAGTCAGCATCAGAAAATGGTGATAATTCACTATCCCTGCCTGTAGAAAAAAATAACCCAAAGTTATGTGTACCTTTAATGTACCTCGTGATTCTTTTTACTGCCGCCATATGTTCCTTCTTTGGATTACTCTGAAAGCGGGCCACAAGGCATGTGATAAAGATAATATATGGAAGTGTCACTGTCAGGTACATTAGGCTCCCAATGATCCTCCTGTATATGGTGGGAACAACAGAGTCCCCATCCTCATGCTTTCTAAGTTTACTTCCAACTGAAATCAGAGTTGACATTGGTTTGGAGTCTTGCATATTAAACTTCTTCAGTGGCTCTCTTGCATATTTTTCCTGAGAAATGAAAGTGTATTCCTTCTTTTTAATCACCTAAAGCCCTATGAAATATGTGAGCTCCCCAATCATAGGCATTTAAAATTATGATTTCATGTGTTTAGAAAATTCGTCCACTGATTTCTGCATGCTTCCACCAAATATGATATCATCAACATAGACTAAAACCATGAATTGATCTTTTGGAGGATTATTCACATAGAGATTGTGATCAAATCATCCTCTTTTTAATTCCAGCATCTTGAGATATGAATCCAGTAATGAGTACCACTCCCGTGGTGCCTGCTTCAAACCATATAGAGATTTCTTCAGTTTGCAGACCTTTGTTCCATCAGTACCCAAAACAAAGCCCACTGGTTGTTTAATGTAGTCTTCTTCTTCGAGTACACCATTCAAGAATCTGGTCTTGAAATCCATTTGATATAATTTATATCCTCTTTGGAGTGCCATGGAATGGAAAATCCTGATGGACTCCAGTCTAGCCACTGGAGAAAAGGTTTCTTCAACATCAATGCCTTCAATCTGGGAGTATCCATTACATACCAGTCATGCCTTGTTTCTGATGACACTTCCATGCTCATCAAACTTTTTTTTGAAGATCAATTTGGTACCAATCACATTGTGACCTTTGAGTCTCTGGACAAGATCCCATGTCTGATTCTTGTCAATTTGATCTAATTCATCATTCATGGGTTTCACCCATGATTCATCATTTGTAGCTTCTTCGAATGAGGATGGATCTACAACTGATAGAAATGAAGATTGCGTGTTATTTCTAATCCTTCTTGTTTGAGTGGGTGCACTCCTATCCCCTATTATGTTGGATGGATCAATCTCAGCTCTTCGATTTCTCCTGCGAGGTTAAGTAGCATTTTCTTCACCCATAGCTTCTTCTTCAAATTCTTCTTCTGAGTCAACATCGTGATGTGGCTACTGAGTGTTTTGAAAAACTTCCTCTATTTCTACATTTGTATTTTCTTCATCTTCACTTTCTTCCTGACTTTCTATCACATCCGCATATGGCATCCTTAAAGCATTTGTGATTTTCACTTCAATTATTTTAACGACACTGCTCTCCAAAATACTTCCTAAACGCTTGTTGAAACATTTCTAGGCTTTTCTGTTCATTGAGTAACTGAGGAAAATTCCTTCATCTGCACTGTTGCCATATTTTCCTTGATTTCATTCTTTGTTCCTAATGAAGCATTTACTTCCAAAGACACGAAAGTATTTTAAAGTAGGCATCCATCCATGCCCTAATTCATATGGTGTCTTCTTCTCACCCATATACAGTCCTATTTGATTTTGAATGTACAATACAGCTTGAAAAACCTCTTTCTAGTAATGTCGTGGAATACGACTCTCAATCAGCATAGTTCATGCCATGTTTTTCCCCTGTCGATTCCTACGTTCAATAAATCCATTTTGTTGTGGAGTTCTCACAGCAACTACCTCATGTTGTATCCCATGCTTCTCCAGATAATTTTCAAATTCAATGAACGTGTATTCTCATCCATTGTCAGATCACAACACTTTGATTGTTCGTCCAGTATCATTCTCGGCGATTCGCCGATATGTTTTCATGTAGTCAAGGACTTGTCGTTTCCTGTGAATGACCATCACACATGCCATTCTACTGTAATCATCTATGAAAAATACAAAGTACCTTTCTCCATGTGTTCCGGCAACATTTATCGGTCCACATGCATCTATATGAATCAGATCAGAAAGGTGAGATGCCCTTTTTTTCTTTGGCCGATATGAACTGCAGACCGACTTCCTATGAATGCAAGCATCACAAGATTTTTCACGATCACGCTTCAGGTTGGGAATTTCTATGAAAATTCTCAATTTTGATATTTTCTCCATGTCTTTTTGATTGATGTGTCCCAGTCTCTGATGCCACAAATTGTTTTCTTCTTCAATAGTCATGTATCATACATTTTCTTCACTATCAACCTGATTGAAGTTGCCTTATGTTCTACATCCCTTCATAAGTGAATTTACTGTCTTTCCCTAGATAGTGAAGCCTTTCTGATTAAAAGTAACTATATGTCCGGAGTCACAGAGTTGACTCACGCTAAGGAGATTATGATGTAGTCCATCTATGTAAAGGACTTCAGTCTTCTTTAGTTCTCCATTAGCTAATTTGGTAATTCCACCCCCTTTGATTTTCAGAGCCCCATCATTACCAAATCGTATTGTACCATCAACCGTCCTTTTGATATCCATTAGCAGGCCCATATTACCTGTCATATGAGATGAACAACTGTTATCCAGAATCAAGGTACTGTTGTTCTTTGTAGCATTGAGGGCCACCTCTTCATGGATGGATTTCTCAATCTTCCTCCTTTCCTTCAATGAGACATTGGAATGAGTATATAGTACCGATGGACATTAAATTATCTCTTCCGCATAACCAGGTTCTTCATAGTCAAAATCTTCTTTGAGAGGAGAAACCCTGTTTGGAAGAGCAACAGTTTTTCACTGACAAGACTTGACATGTCTTGAACTTCAGTATGAGGTGTCCATGTCCCTTCCCTACCTGCAATTTGCAGTCTTATGACCAAAGTTAGAACAATGAAAACAATATCTTTAGAAATTGTTTCTTCTATAAGAATTATGATATGAATTTGTTCTTGTTTTTTGAACTTCTATATCTTCTCCATTCAGATAGCTTCTTGACTCTTCATAATAAGACATTGTATAGACCAGATATCCACAGAACTGAAACTTCATGAGAGGAAATAACTTCTCCCTTGAATTTCTCCTCATACCTTCTTCCTTGGGAGAAAAGTTAGACTGTCTTTCATTTCTGAATGTTTGAGGATAATTTTCAGTTCCCCTTTTAGTTTGTATTGCGGGTTCCTTTTTTGTCACTTTATGTAACGTTTCAACATGTTCAACTTTCATCTCATCTTTTTTTTGATCTTTTCACTTCCAACAGTTGATGTCTCAGCCTCATAGCCAATTCCACTCTTTCCCATGCAAGAGGGTCTTTGATAACTCATGATTTTTCCAACCCCATCTGAACCACACATGGATCTTTCTAGTAATTCTGCTTCTGAGAATCTTCCAAACTATATTTTCTTCTCCGATTCTTTTGGAATTGATTTAGTCTCACGTTCACTCCTTCGAGTAACAAATTCCTCTTCAAGACCCTCAACAGTCTTGGATTTTCCATCAGGTCTGGACGTGAGGTCATTGATGACCTTTGCCTGCTCTTCAATTCTCTACTTCAGATCCACTACATCATCATTGTTTTCAATTATTTTAGACTATACCTTCAAAAATTCTTCTAGTCATTCAATTTCAGCTTCAAGTTGATCAACATATTCAGTTGATTCTTCTACAATTGATTTACACTTATTGCAACTCTTACATTTAAACTTAATCTTACAAACGACATCCTTAAGTTTCATCTCGGGATCTACGCAATTTCTCAGTTGTTCTTCACCACCAGCATCTTCTAACTTTTCAACAATGGCCATCATGGAAGCATGGTTCCCAGTTTTGAATTTTGGTTCTTCTTCATCACAAAATTCATTATCATCTTCTTCCTCTTCACAAAAAAAACTCTTCCTTTGCATTTTCTTTCCAGATATGAAGTCTCCCTTTTTGAAGAACCTTCTCCGAGGCTTCTCAAATATTTCTTCTTCACTATCTTTTGGTATTTTATGTTTATCAATTGCCTTGAATTCCATTTCCTTGCTCAAATGAGTCGTAACATCTTCTGGTTTGACTCTCATTTCATATGCTACCAAGATGCTAAGTAGATTATCCAGAGAATGTTTTGAAATATCTCTTTCCTCACGGGATGACACCTTTGCATTGTACAGAGGTGGAAGTATTCTTAATATTTTCTTTACAATATCAATGTCTTTAATTTCTTCACCTATACCCCGAATTGCTCCAACCACTTTAGTAATTCGATTGAAGAAAGAGTCTGCATTCTCGTCTGGATGAATCTTCAGATCACCAAACTGATTGTGCAACACCTGTAGTTTCGCCTCCTTCACTTTGATATCTCCTTTGAAAATATTCTCTATTTTATCCCACATAGATTTTTCTGAGGTGCAATTCATCACCATTAGGTAGATCTGATCAGAATGGGCTGCAGTAAGTGCATTTTGAGCTTTAGCATCTACATCAAGAATATTTCCTGTCTGTTTCAGTCATAGAAAGACCTGTTGGGTCAGTGACGTGTATTCCTTGCACAATAGAAAAGAGAAATTCCATTCCAAGAGATCTTAGATGAGATCTCATTCTGTTCTTCCATTTCTAGAAATTACTTCCATCGAAGTGAGGTACTCCCCTGACATTGACTCCATTCTCCATGACGCTAAAGGACAGATTCAACACCAACAACCTTTACCCTCTGATACCACTTGAAGGACCCCGGGACACCCTGAGAGTGGAGGGGTGAATCAGGGTGACAACTTTTTCTTTTAATGTGATGGATATTGGTCCCATGTTGGTAGGAACTTGTTGAACATGTAAGATGAAAATGAACAGAAATCAAACATTCACATGCACATAGAATACACACCACTTTTTACTTGGTTCACCACCAAGGGATACATCCAAGGATCATACGCCGACAAGCTTTCGGTCGTACCTAAGCCCACTAATCTTTACAAGCTGTGGATTACAAAAGTTTGGGCATAGTCACTTTGTCCCAGGCTCAATGCCTTTACAAAGGATCAGGGATAGCTCACTACTTCCCTTGGGCCACTCCCATTGACTCCCCCTGGCTCACTGCCCTTAGCTGAAGTCCCACTCAGCTTATAGACGTGAAGGTCTCTTCATCATTGAATAAGAATGTATCCTCTGTCATATGTAGATGCTCTGTTGATGTCCAACTCTTACCAGAAGACTAATCTCACTTTCTGTTGCGGGTACGAGGCGATATTCTAGCTTTCGTGAAACTTCATAAGGACAGATGAACTTTAACAACCCTGGCGCGCTTATCCAAGCCCGACACGCATGTTTCAATCCTGGCGCGCAAGTCACTTGTGCGGTAAAAATTCTAAGGGTAGGTGACACCAAAACTACTTGCACGACACTACCTCCTTCAACTCCAAACTTTCCCGATGTTGCGCCTTTAACTCCCCAACTAACTTGGTCGCGCATCCAACAATCGTCGCACATCCGCTACTTGCATGACCCAACAACCACTTGCGCGACTCAACCACTTGCACGAAGAGAGCTCAAAAAATCTCTAAGTCTTGAAATTCATTACAAATGAGGTGGGGGTCCTCTATTTATAGGCAAACTGGACCCCCGTCATGGTGGCGCGCAAGTCTTCCCTCAACACGCAGGTTCCGGCGTGCAGCTCATCCTCCCTAGCCTCTGTCGTGCTACTCACTTGCGCGACCTACACAAATACTTGCGTGACTTTCTTTCCTTTACCATATTTTGAAGTTATGATATTGAAAAACAATAGTCACTCAAGTTTCCAGTCCTCCTAGGCATCGACGGCCAAGTCTCTCCACGGCGCACAGGTCACTTGACCGACCAGACTAAAACTTGTGCGACCCTTATCCCTTTGCCATTTTCCCATGTTTTGGTCTTGAAAAACATATGGCGCGCAAGTTTCCTCTTCATTCAGTACACGACACGCAAGTCTCTTTTCAAAAAACACTTTTCTCCATTTGTTGATTTTCATGCCCAAAATTTTGTCTAACACTGGGAAATGACGCCACCTTCAATAACGTTGTCTGCTAGAACTGTGCGATCTCTTTGCGGGTACACATTCTGAACTTCCATTTGTGATTGAAAACAAACACAAACCATAATCCCAATCATTCATATAAGACCATGGTTCCAACAATATATTCAATAAATGTGAAATAGATAACTAATGCTGAGAAACATGGAAATTTATTATTTCATGGAGTGTAGATAACATAAATTTCATATTAAAAAAATAATATGATATTCTATGACCTTATATGTGTATCTAGAATGGCCACATACTACAATGTGATTCCCTAGATATACAACTATTGGATTGGGTAATGAACCATTTTCGTTATTAACTAGTTTTGATATAAATTAAGTTATCCAATCATAAACTTATATAATTACAATATCTACAAAAAACATTGAGCCACTTACATACCCATATCTTTCCCATCAAATGGTAATTTCACCTACTAAACCAAGGATTAATAATGTTAAAATAAATCCTTAACATATCCAAATATATTTTCCACAAATGATTCCAATCTAGACATAACGTACATAATAATATTCTTTAAAACTGTGTGAATGGAATCATGAGAATCATGTTCCAAAATCGTTAGTAAGGTATATAATTCAATAAAATAGGTAATGGAATAAATAAAAAACAATAATATGACATTATTAAAAAATAATATAATGATTACATATAACTAATTACATGAGAAGATAATATATCCATGTATATCCTTAAAATTTAAATAATCACATAGAAAGTAATAAATAATATCATTATATTGGAAATAATAACTCAAAACATCCAAAAAATAACATCAAAGACTTATTCCATGAAATGATTCATATATTGGTAAGGATTACACCCAATAACAAATTAAAATTTTATCATCGATCCTAATAATAAATCAAGGGGATATAGATTTCAAAGTACCCACCATCATTAATTATGCATAATTAATTAATTATATGATGTATTGAATGAATAATACAATACATAAACTTAAATACATTTTACATAAAAAATCATCATATTGAAGTAAATATTATATTGAATTTCTTCATTTACCTAGTCTAAAAATTAAATATTTTTCACTGCAAGAATTATTAAAATTACCACCATATAATTATATTATTATTTCATTATTAGAAAATATAATATATATGTAGTTAATGAAACATAGAATATATTCCTCACAAACATTGATATAAAGTATAAAACAAAAGTCAGGATAGAGATATAGAGTGATGATGAACAAAACAGTTATGAACTTGGAGATGTATAAAGTATAAATTCATAATATATTTTAGAGGGAAATTCATGAAACCTAACCCCAAATCTGATTAAATATTTTTTCTTTTAGAAGAAAATGGAAGTTAAATTATAGAAAAATATTTACAAACATATGTAATAATTTTGTCAAAACAATTTTATATGTCACATAAAAAATACATTCCATGTGCATTGAAAGAGGACATGAAAATAATTAATTTGAAATAAATAAAAATAGTTAATATTTGAAATGAAATATTGTTACTGATAATGAATGTTTAGTTCCAGATAAACTATACATAAAGATAATAAAATATATTTAATTAATTATCTAAAAAAATGAATCATTATTTTCAAAAGTAAGAAACAACATAAAATATTTATAGAAATAAACATAGAAAACCCTAAAAATGGAATGAGTAATCTTCATTAGGAATAAAATTTATAAAGGTTATAAATGTAATTCACATGGAAGAATTTTTTAATGAGATTTGTTTCATACTTTGGTAAAGGATGTAATAAATGACTAGTGTGTAAATTGTTAAAAAGGTTACTTATATTTTTTTATGGAAATTATATTGTTAAATTTAATGACATTAAAAAATAATTAATGGATTGTAGATAATAGTCTTCAAACAATATACAGAATATGAATATTGAAGATAGTGATTCTTGATCAAAAAAATATATGTTCAATTTCACTTATGTAAAACTTATTTATTAAATTGTTAACCAAAGGGAAACTGAATTATTTTATGCGAAGTAAAACAGAAAAACAAAAATATATTGACCAAAATATTGGATTTTATTTTTAAATAAAATATAATTATAGAAAATATAATCTTTAACATTATGAATCATGGAAAAAGTGATATTAGAAAAGAAATAGATTGAGTTTTACTACATATATATAAATGGCCCATGAAAGAGAGAACGTGAAATTGAAATTTAAATATAATTAATAATGAGTTAATTATGATATAATTTGTCAAATATTACATATATATCTTATAAATTGTGTAGGTGTATATTATATAACATGTTTAAAAAAGGAAAATATGTGCCTGGAAACCTCAATTGAATATTGTAAATTTCGATGTATAAATAATTCAGAAAATATTTTCTTATAAATAAATGTAAATATAAAGATTTTATTAAGATAAATAAATATAGTAAATTAATAAGGTGGATTAAACCAAAATTATAATGATGATTTTTAAAAATAATATTTATAAATAAATGAATGAAATTTAATTTATTGACAACACTTATGACATAGGTAATATATAAACCAAAGAACACGAAAATCAGAGATATTAAACAAGTGTGAAGCTAAAAATAATTAAAAATGATTTTAGATATATGATTTCAATATGGTATTATTTACAACATATAAAATGAAAAAGGTCCATAATGAGTTGCATGATGCAAGGGATTGAAATTAAGTCACAGAACAAATGCATTAGATTCCTGCTTATCCGAACGTACTCTAACATCATATTTATTAAAATAAGACTCATTAATCATGATATTCATGACCTTATTAAAGTTTAATTACTTTTATATTAATATTTTATGTTTTTTGATTACATACGTACTAATTAGTCTTTGTTCATATTAACCATTAGTATTAGTAGTTCTAAATTTTATATTTTTTAGGGGTGATTGTTTTGGTTATAATTCAATATTCAAGACTTCTACATAACGAATATTATATATTTATATAATAAATATTATTTTAGTTTAATAAAATAGAGGATACAAACTATATTATCACACATATATTTAAATTATAAAATCATTCTCATTCTTCTCATATTTGGAATGTTAAAATGACTAGAAAAAGTTATTGTTAAAATCATTCATAAAATTACAATTTATCATTCTTGAAAAAAAAATGTTATAAATAACATATTTATCAATTAAATACATTTTTTAACAATACATGTGGGTCATAAATTAAAAATAAAATTCATTTTTTATGGTGGTGGTGAACTGAAAATAATATACAATGTATTTTCATTTTTTAAATGGGAGGAATTGTAACACCCCGACCCCAGTTACACAGAGTCGGTGCCTTATTTTAATACATTGGAATGATTATAGGGAATCAAGTCCCCGATGGAATGATCAGTTTAGTAGTCTGGGAAAATAGATTACATACATAAAGTTCAACATTACAACTTGAAAATGAAAAAAAAACAGTAATTTATTCTTTTAGAAATGTCCAAACCTCAAATATTATGCCTCCAAGTCACTCATAACTAACTTCTTCACATCCTCGGAATACAGAACAAAACAAAGGGGTGAGATCAGATGCTTTGTAAGGGTAAATAATTTTGCGAAAGCTATAAAATTTTAAGTAAAGACGTGTAATAAAAACAACAGCATTTCCAACATTATCTTGAACATAATACGACAAAAATAAATTAAACATTACAATATAAACATGCACATGGATATTATACTAGTCGAATAATCACATGTAATAACTAATTTAATAATGAGGGAGTGCATAGTACCAAACATTATTTTCTGTGTCAAGGCCTCATGCCACGATCTAGGGGATAACTATTACCGGACCCCAACCTGGAGAGCCTCTGTAACCGGAATCCAACCCAAAGAGACTCTATAACTAAAATCCATTCCAGAGAGCCTCTGTAACCTGACTCCAACCAGGAGAGCCTCTGTAACCAGACTCCAACCCAGAGAGCCTCTGTAACCAGAATCCAACCCGAAGGGTCTGCTCTAACCGGACCCCAACCCGTAGGGTTTACTTTTACTAGTCCCCAACCCAAAATATACTAGTCCAATACATTCATCATAAGAAAAGGTTGAAATAAAATATAAATATCGGTATTAAAACGAACATACATAATTTCAATACATTATCCATAAACCATAAATGGAATAAAATTAACACATCTACAGTCGAACATATATTAATATATTCAATAAAATATTAATTATTTGTACCATAATAAATCAACTTCAAACATGTTTAAAATCAATTAATGGAAGTTGATATAGATGAAAACGATCAGTAAAATTCTTTGAGAGAAATACCCCATTTTCATGAAATTGTTTAAATATATTACAATTTATAAAGGAAGTCATTTAAAAGGGAATTTTGAATCGAAGTGTCCCATACCAATTTGAAACTATTGAAATGAATTATCATTTTAAAACATTCATGTCCATATAAATTAATCCTTAAATCCAATTTAAAATCATGGACATTAATGAGAAAGGGTTAGAAGAATAAATCATTAAAACATTTAAAATGATGTTTTAGTAAAAGAGTCCCTTAAAAATAATCTCTTTGAAAATTCTTTTATGAAACATAGACATGAATAATAAATTTATCCTAGTAAAAACATACACATAAATAATGTCTAATAATAATTAGATTGAGGAATTAACCCTTACCAATTTGATAACTTATGAAACATATAACCCATGAAGGAAGTATCATAAAATGTAGATGAAAATACACATAAACTAAAGTTTATTACACAAAGTATAAAATTATGGGCAGTACATACACCACACAAAAGGAAATAGTGGCAATATAGCATGAATCTCACAGGAATAAGGAGTGAGATGAAGACCCCTTACCCTTCACCTTCCATTGGTCGAGGGTACGTTTAACCTCCTCTTATTCGGGTTCCTTCTTTTGATTAGATCAAAATGGATCCTTAGAATGGATTTATTTTTAGCTAAGGCCTCTAAGATGAATGGAGGATAGTTGGGAGGACATTGGGAAGATTTTGGCCGAGCCAAATGGCTTTGGAGGTGTGAATTTGAGATAAGGGGATGTGCCCTTTTATAAGAGTGGTGAGGGGCACCTTAGGAAAATATTGAAATATTATTTTAAAATAAATTTTTTTAGGTATGTAATGGCGCCAAAATTATTTATTTCGATTCTAAGGTGGTTATGGGTCTAAATAATCTCAACCAATAGGTTTAAACATGTTTAGGATACCATTTTAACTTTATCGTTTAGATTTATCTCTTGGGTATATAATTTAACTTTTACCATGTTTTCTTTTATTCTTATACAATATGGTTAATAAACATACTCTAATCTTCCAGGATAACCTCAAGTGGTTAATTAATGACATATATAAAATTATTTAAGCCCTTTTTCCGAACCTTATGTCTTTAGGAATATTATATCAACCAATAATATAGTATTTGTTTTAAAAAATAATTTATGTCAATTTTGACCGTATTTGGTTTTTGTTTTTTGTGAAAGTCATCACTAATTTATTGCTTTAAACAAGATAAATTGAATCAAACCTAACATGTCATATTAACGTAGAAAATTCATCTATGTCATAAAATTTCGAAATTATATTTATTTTAATATTTATAATACCATTTATTTGATTCTTTCATTAATAAGGTAATTATTGAATCATCATCGTGTAAAAAATAAATTTAATTATTTATTTTCTAAAAATTATAAATAAAATACCTTGATTTATGAAATCGTTTTAGGTTTCTAATTATTATTTATAACCGAATTTATATTGTGTGTAAGCCTGTATTAAAAAAGGTTTAGTTATTAAACTTTGATTTTAATTCTTCTTTAAATAAAATAATAATAAATGTCATATTCTAATCCAAGCTGACCTAAAGGATCATATTTTATTTTTAAGGCTGTTTTTGGTCGAATTTATCCTATCCAATAGAATTAGAACTTGTGTTAGGGTAAGAATAATATCATTTTTACCATTAAATACCCTATTTACTTTTAACCGTAGTAAATAAAATTAAAAAGTTACTATTCACTAAACATTATTTTCATCTTATTGAACCAAATTTTTCTTATTCATATCGACAATTTCTCTCAAAATTTTGAAATGCCACAGACATAAGCGGTAAAATTACATTTTATGCGCATTCAAAAATTTCCTTGGATGTGGGTAAAAGACAGTAAAAAGATTAATAAAATTTTATATATCTAATATTGTTACAAAATTACTCCAATGGATTAAATTGAACATATATTAGTATTATGTATCTATTTTTACCTAAAATAAATTTAAATAAAACATATAATTATTTAAATGAAAAGTTGGTTTTAAGTAATAATACATTGTTTTTCACTATTCATTAAAAATTGAATGTTTTCTGAAACATACCAAAAATTAACCCTAATCTAATTTTGATATTCCAAATTCAAAAATTAAGTCTATTTTAAAATATTCTTAACATAGAATTTTTATTTATTAATTTAAAATTAATTCCCGTAGTCAAAACCAAAAAGTGCATTTTTAAGAAATAATAACTACCAAAAGATTGACACTTGTTTATGTCCAATTTCAAAATAAAATTATTCCCAATGACCAAAAATGGATTAAATGGTAAAAATATAATCTAATTATGCTTCAAAACCATTCATATTTATTTTTGAACACTATAAGTTATTTTAGATAAAAATGTTGTTTTCAGTTAAAATTTAGTATTTTTCACTTTTCACCCAAATATGTAAGTTATCAGAAAAACACAAAAACTTTATCAAAACTAAATTTTTATGTTCTGATTATAATGAAGAAGTTTATTTTGGATAATTTAATGTATAAAAGTATCAAATATTGGATTTAAAAAGGGTTCTTCATTAAAAGGTGAAAAATTTCATTTTAAAAAAATACTTCTTTTATCTAAAATAATGAATTTGTTCATATATTATATCTAAAAAATACATAATATAGATTCTAAAATTATAAGGATTATATAAAATTCCAAATTTAGTTAATACTACTCATTACAACTTTTGAACGGCTAGTTTTGTAAGTCGTTGTGTGCTTGAACTCAATGTTGTGTCTAGTGAAAGTTATTGAATTACATTGAAAAAATAACGTACTACGAAATATTGGGGTGTTACATTCTCCCGTCCTTCAATAACGTGCGTCCTCACAATTTGAAATTTTTCTTTGAAAATAAAAGGTAAAAAATATAAAAATGCCTTTCTTGAGAACTCAAATCGAAAATTGGGTTAATAAAATTTATTCTTAATAAGAGTGAAAGGGAAATGAAAAAGGTTACCAATAAATTATGATCTTGATTAGGAGAACATTGCTGGAAATTAGAGACACATAATTGGGTGGAAAACGTAAATATTTATAGGGAGTGATTGAGGTCATCAAACACAATATATCATTTAAATATATTAACATAACCAATCCATTATCAAAACCACTTTCAATACCAAAATATGTAAAAAGAGTATATGGTATTTATTTTCTTTTTAAATTTTTAGCTTGGTATGGAATACAAATATCAAATAAAACTTATGGTGGAATTTTTTTTGGTGTCTATGCTTACATAAAAATAAACATTCCTTTTTTTGGTTATTTAGTAGAACTCTTTGTAGAAAAATATTCCCCTTGAAATGAAAAGTCAAAGGGTTTTATACACGATATAAAAGAAAGTCTTTTAGAATTCAAAGGATGCCTCAATGAAAGGATATTGAGATGAAGACCATCAACTAATGTTTAAAAATAAATTTAGTTATAGAATAAGATGAAATATATATATATATACACTCACATGACAGGTGGAGTTACATCCTTTAACCAATTCCTACCACAAACTCATCTTTCACTACAAAAGAATTCAAAAAAATATTCCATTTATCCTAATCATATAGGGTTCCAAAAATAATGTATTTATAATTCCCCTATCAAACCTTATGAAAAAGCTACATTATACAATCCAGGACAACACGTAAGCCATTGATAGGTGATGGGCCCTTTTCTCCCTTCGGTTGCGGGTTCAAGTCTCACGGCCTTGCCGGAATCAACTGGTTGTCGCCCGACCTCTGGGATGTCCTTTTTATGAAAATATAAAAATAACCTTAACAATTGTATCCTATTTCAAACTTAATCCATTCCAACCATTAGACTTATCCAAAATACTATTATCCAAACTCAGAGTCGAAAATTTATAAGGTATTTAAACATAATGAAGATGAATTTTCCATGTAATAATATGTGAATACCTTTATCTTGTATTCATTTAAAACATGGTAACTCCCTGAATCACCATAAAACATTATTTAATACTTTCAGGCTCCCTTATTCTTTATAGAATACTGGATATATCACTTATATCAATTTTTTTTAATCTTCCAAAAATGATGAAATAAACAAACGATTAATCTGTTCCAAGGGAGTCTAAAATATCCAATATAATTTATCCAAATAAACCATCACTAATTTCAAAATAACTACTTTATTATTAGGACCATTTTAAAAATTACCTTTCCTTTAACCATGTATTTTCCAAAAAAGTGTAGCTTACAATTAAGTCACTTTTCATAGAACAATATAATCTCAAATCCTCTATAAAATAGTAATGGAGTACGATCCTTATTTATCTCCATAATTCATATAACCAGTATATTGTTGATACAACACTCAAATTAAATAATTATATATCAACAACACAAGAACACTAGTCATTCCACTTCATTTGAGGTAGTATAATAACCTGATTATTATCCAATAGTATCATTTACAATGTACTCTGATGACTGGGAGATTGATTCTTGTAGTGTCCCAATGCCATGTAGATGAAGCATTTTACATTTTAAACTTTTTTCTTACCCTTACAATCATGTAGTTGGTGTCCTTTTTCTCTACACTTATAACAAACTGCAATTCCCTTCAAGCATTTACCAAGGTGATTCTTTCCACATTTATCACATATGGGAAAATCCATCTTTCCCATCTTCTCTTTATCCATAATTCTCTCAACCATCCTTTTCTTCTCTCACGTCCCTTAAAAGCTATAGGACTCAGATAGTTCTTTTCTTACCTTATTTACACAAGATTTTATTTCTCTATATGTTGAGAATACATGGGAGACTATTTCCCTTATAAATGTTGGCTTAACACCATGAATGATATGATATTTCTTACTCTATGGATAATATGTATTGTTTTATTTCTCATTCCTTCTACTGGGCACCATTTATAATCAATAGAATACACTAGGTCAGTTCATGAATCACAATGAATAATTCCAAACTTGTAAAATACCTAACATAAATTGAACAGTTTATGGATATAATACATAATAATAAAAATGTTTTATTTGAGGATGTATTTAATCCTAAATCCTTTATGATTTCTTGTAATGAAAATGTGAATTATCCAAAGAACATCCACCGGGAGTGTCGTAAAAAAGAGTGAAGCAATGCCTATTGACGTGCACCAGTTCTCATTCGTGTCTAGATCAAAGCATTGTTTTCTAGTTTTACCTCTAGGTACATTTGTGCGAGATCCACCTCTACCTACTCATATCCAGATAGGGATATATTGTTTGGAAAACTCACAAAATTTATACGGTACCAAAATTATAGGAAGTTATTCTATACTAATTCCCAAGGTATAACTTAGGATAATGTGCTCTAACCAGAGTTTATCAAAATCTTGTCCCCAAGGATTGTACTAAACTTCCTCTGATACCAACTGTAACACCCCGACCCTCGTTACCCAATGTCGGTGCATTATTTTAATACATTAGAATGATTAAAAGGAATCATTTCCCGAAGTACCGATCAGTTTAGTAGCCTTGGAAAATTGATTAAAGACATAAATTTTAAAAAAAACAACATGAATAGAAAAAAACAGTAATTTATTCCATTAGAAATGTCCAAGCCTACTAGATTATGGCTGCTAGTTACTAATAACTATGTTCTTCATATACTAAAAAAATAATGAAAAATAAAGGGGTGAGGTCAGATGCTCAGTAAGGGTAAATAATTTAGCAGAAGTTATAAACTTTTAATGAAAGATGTGTAATAAAAACAATAGCCTTTGAAATGAAAACATGAACATAATATGGAAAAAATAAATAAAAAATTACCATATAATCATGCACATCGATATTCAACTAGTCTAATAATAACATGAAATAAATAATTTCATAATGAGGGAATGTATAGTACCAGACATTAATTTCTGTGTCAAGGCCTCGTGCCAGGACCTAGGGGATAACTATAACTGGACCCCAACCCGAAGAGCCAATATAACTGGACTCCAACCTGAAAAGCCTCTGTAACCAAACTCCAACCCGGAGAGCCTCTGTAACTGGACTCTAACCTGAAGAGCCTCTTTAACCGGACTCCAACCCGGAGAGCCTCTGTAAACGGACTCCAACCTGGAGGGTTTGCTGTAACCGTACCCCAACCCGGAGGGCTTACTTTTACCGGTCCCCAACCCAGAATATACTAGTCTGATACATTCATAATAAGAAACGTTTGAAATATAACATAAAAAATCATATTAAAACTAACATACGAAATGCCAATACATTATCCATAAAACATGAATGTTATAAAAATAACACATCGACAGTAAACATATCACAAAACATTAAATACAATATGGAATATTTGTATCATAAAAAATCAACTTAAAACATGTTTAAAATTCATTAATGGATGTTGGCATAGATAAAAATGATCAGTAAAATATTTTTAGAGAAATACCCCTTTTTCATTAAATCGTTTAAAATTCTTAACATTTATAAATGTAGTAATTTAAAAGGAATTTTGGAATCAAAGTGTCCCATTCCAATTTGATACTGTTGAAAGGAATTATCAATTTAAAACATTCATGTCTGTATAAATAAATCCTTAAAGCCATTTTAAAATCATGGACATTAATGAGAAATATTTAAAAGAATAAATATTTAAAACATTTAAAATGATGTTTTAGTAAAAGAGTCCCTTAAAATAGTCCCTTTGAAAATTATTTTATGAAACACAGACATGGATAATTAATATGTCCCAGTAAAAAATTACTCATAAACCATCTTGAATAATAATGAGATTGAGGAATGAACCCTTACCAATTTGGTAACTAATGAAACATACCCCCCATGAAAGAAATATCATACAATGAAGATGAAAATTCCAATAAATTAATGTTTATTACACAAAGAATGAAATTATGTGAACTAAATAGACTACAAAAAATGAAATAGAGTCAATATAGCATGAATCTCATGGGAAAAAGGAGTGAGATGAAAACCCCTTACCTTGCACTTTCCTTTGGGAGAGGGTACGTTTAACCTCCTCTTCTTTGGGTCCTTCCTTTTTTATTTATCAAAAGGGATATATAGGTTCACTTTAGGATCAAAATAAGGCATCTAAGATGAAGTTAGGATATTTGGAAGGATATTTTGGTAGGGGTTGGCCGATCCAAATGGCTTTGGAGGTGTGAATCTGAGAGAAGGGGAAGTGCCATTTTATAAGAGGGGTGAGGGGATCCTTAGGAAAAAAATTTAATATTATTTTATAATAAACTCAATTTCGGTATATAATTGCTCTAAAATGATTTATTTCGAGACTAAGGTGGTTATGGGTCGATAGAATCTCAACCCATATGTTTTTTAGAAGTTTAGGTTAACATTTTAACCTTATCTTTTAGATTTACCTCTTGGTAAAATAGTTTAACTTTTACGGTGTCTTATTGTATTCTTATAATATATGGTTAATAAATTTACTCTAAACATCCAAGAGAACATCAAGTGGTTCGTTATTGACATATATAATACTATTTATGCCCTTTGGATGAACCATATATTTTTAGGAATATTATATAATCCGATAATATTGTATTTGTTTTAAAAATTAATTTATGCCAATTTTGACACTATTTGGTATTTGTTTTTTTTGAAAGTCATCACAACTTGATTTCTTCAACAGAGAAACATTTAATAAACCCTAACATGTCATATTCATCTATAAAATTACTTAGATGTCATAAAAACATTGAAATTATATTTATTTTAATATTTATAATACCATTTATTTGATTCTTTCATTAATACGGTAATTACTGAATCATCATTGTGTCATAAATAAATTTAAATATATAATGTCTAAAAATAATAAATAAAATACCCTGATGTATGAAATCATTTTATATTTATTATGAATATTTATAGTCTAATTTTTATTGAGTGTAACTCTATATTAAAAATGGTTTTGTTATAAAACTATGATTTTATCTCTTCTTTAAATAAAATAACAATAAATGTAATAATATAATCCAAGTGGACCTAAAGTATAATATTTTATTCTTAATGTTGTTTTTGTTCTAATTACACTTATCCAATAGAATTAGGACATGTGTTAGGGTAAGAATAATTTCATTTTCAACCTTAATTACCCTATTTACTTTTACCCGTGGTAAAAAAAAGTAAAAAGGTACTATTCACAAAAAATTATTTTCATCTTATTGAACGTCATTTTTCTTACCGATTTCAAAATTTTCTCTTATATTTTTGCAATTCCACTCAGAGAATCTGTAAAATTATGTTTTATTCAAATTTTCTTATTCACCTAGGAGGGGGATAAATGATGTTGAAAAGTTCAATAAAATTATATATATATAATATTGTTACAAAATGAATCCAATGGATTACATTTAATATATAGGTATTACGTATCAATTTTGACCTAAAATGAATTTAAATAAAACAAATAATTATTTAAATGAATAGTCTATTTTAACCAATAATGTAGTGTTTCTCACTATTCATCCAAAATTGAATGTTTTCAGAAACATACCAAAAATTCAGCCTAAGAAAATTTTGATATTCCAAATTCAAAAGTGAAGTGTATTTTACAAAATATAAAACATATAAATTGAATTTATTAATTTAAAATTAATTAACGTTGTCAATACCAAAAAGCGTATTTGTAAGAAATAATAACTACCAAAAGATTTACACATGTTTAGGACCAATTTCAATGTGAAATTGCTTACAAGGACCAAAATTGGATAAATGGTAAAGATATAATCTAATAATTTTTCCTAAAAATTCATATTTATAGTTGAACACTATATATTATATTGAGAAAAAATTAGTTTTCAGTTAAAATTTAGTATTTCACTATTCACCAAATATGAAAGTTATCACAAAAAAACCAAAAAGTTATCAAAACTAAATTTTTATGTCCCTATTCTAAAGAAGAAGTTTATTTTGCCATATTTAATGTATTTTTTTTCAAATATTTGATTTTAAAAGGGGTTTATATTAAAAGGTGGTAAAATTGCATTTAAAAAAATAATTCTTTTATCTAAAAAAATGATTTTTCTTTATATTATGTCTAAGAAACTCATAATATAGATTATAAAATTCTAAGGATTATATAAAATTCAAAATTCAGTTAATAATATTCATAAATTCTTTTCAATGGCTAGTTTGGTAGGAGTTGGTGCATTTGAACTCAGTGTTGTGTGTTGTGCATGTTATTGAATTTCATTGAAGAAATAACATACTATGAAATCATGAGGTGTTACAGGAATGATGGTAGATACGAGTTGTTGAAATTACATAATATTATTTAAGTACACTAAATATTGTTTTTTTCATTTTATTATGGTTGATATAACATATTTGATAAATTAATAAGAATAATTAATGGACTATAAATGAAAATGAGTGATTATAAGTTCTTTCCAAACTCCATTGGGTAACTCAATTTATATTAGGATTAAAAATTTGAAATGTTGTATTGGTATGATAAAACAAACCCTAACAAACATGGATACATCTTTATAAATGTTTTAATATAATTATCTCAATAATATGCTTTAGGTGTGAAGATAATTTGGTTTGTGAATGAGTTCTTTTATATGTTAGAATTGATTAAATTTTATAAATAATAATTTTTAACATTAAAAAGAATGTATTATTCAACAAATGATGATATAAATTGGAAATTTGTGATTAAAAAACATGTTAATGTCATTAAATTATACATATAAAAATTTATATTTTAGGTTTTGTTATATCATATGAATATATACATTGATTTAGCATTTCTCCGTCATTTTAATCTTTACAGTGGTGAGTATGTTTTTACCTTGGTGTCTTATTTTTGTTCCCTAAAATTTAATATAACTTAATACCATATATTTATTGTTTTTCTTAATAATATGAAATTCCTCTTTTTATTTTGATTTCACATAGTGATAAAACATGAAATCCAATATAATTATGCATAATGCAATAATATTATTTATGAAATTATTTTTCTAAAAATATAAATACTTATTTGAAAAACAAATTATGAATTAAAATAATACACATGATATTTATATGATTATGATTTATAAAACTGGTCATTTGTATTGAAAATGATGTTAAAATAAAATATAATGAAGTGAATATTTAATTATTAGAAAAGAACTGAAATATTATTTATTAATATTAATTATTATATAGTTTTCCAAATTTCAATCATAGGTTTATAATTAGATAATATTTTTTAACACTTTATTGTACACCATAAAAATATTTTTTTATGATAAGAAGACTTCCTACATTTTTCTATGTGAATATATCTTCATTATTTTCTTAAATTTATGATATTTCGGAAAAATTTATTGTTGACTATTCCCTACAAAGTAAATCATTTTTAGAAATCCCTAAGAAATTACACTTAGATAATATTGGAATAATGAATCCTAATTTTTGTTCATTTAATCCAATTCAAATTAATATGGTTAGATTATAAAATTTATATATGAAGAAAATAATAAGAAACTATATCTATAGAAAATTACAAAGGACAATACATTCTCTTAATCACATTAAAAAAATTAATAGTCAAATGAGTGTCAATTTGATTATAATTTCTAAAAATTTATTATAATTATCAATTTCATGTGATCAAATTAATTTATGAGAAAATATTCCAACACATTTAAAATAGTTATTACAAAAATATTCCTTTTCCATGTTAAATGATTTTATTCTAAATTGGTTATTTCTCAATAATTAATTAAATTTCATCATCATACATAACTAAATATTTTATTATTTAGAAAAATTAATTATTAAAATATACATTTTATAAAAAATTATAAATGTATACAAATTTATTTAAAAGATGATAGAGTAATAATTACATATCTATATTAGCATAACTTCTACTTAGAAAACTCTTGAATACATGAGTATAAGATATAAGGTTAAGATAAGTAATGGGTGAATTCATTTTTAGTGATTCACCTAACATGAATCTCATAGTAATAAATATGATCTTGAACTTTTCACGTAATTTTTTTTCTCTTTCCATACTTATTGAAGTTTTCTTCGGTTTTATATAGGGAAGAACCTAATTATATATCCACTATTGCATGACCAAAAAAATTATATTCATAAAAAAGGATTTATATTACATGATTCCATTTCAACCAATTTTTATATATTTTTCATAATGATGTCACATATATTTATTCCCTTCATTTCAATGGCCATATTATATTGGTCACATTTAATATTTATAATATTATTTTAAGAAAATGAAATATAGTTCTTTAGATTGATGTTTTCCTCTAATACAAGCTACTAAAACATTATATTCATTTAAATGAAATTACAAACTAAATTCATCGGGTGTTTCATGGAATACACATCATGTAGCCAGTTTTACTATCCATGTAACACATAATCAGTCATTTGGGTACATGTCAAGACATTATTTCCTCGTGTGAATTAATTACACTAATGAAAAATCAATTACAGCATTAAACCAACATATATTCCGTGTATCTAGTGTGTGAACCATTTTAGATAATTTTATATAACATTTTTTGTTTAATTAATTTATATGATAATTTCATAACTCCAAATCATGCATGATCTTTATACATGTCATGTACTATACAAGATCATTTAATGAGATACACGCCACATTATTTAATGCATTGAGCTAATCATAAATACTTAAATGATTACATGTATTAACATGTGGAACTACGCACAATGTAATATTATAAAAATCAATAAATGTTAGATTTCATGTAAGTAAATTGTACATGAAAAATACCATATAAGACACTATACAATGTAGAGGGGTACAGAGATTATTGCCTCAATGTACACTATGTGTACTTATTTAATTTTAAATTAAATTACTATATATAATTTATTTAAAATTAAATGTGATGGTTACTTTATGTAATTTATATATTGAAAATTAAGATAAATGGGTTATTTATATAATTGAAAAATTAATTTAAAAATTCTATGAATTTTCACAATAACATGGGAATTGAAATGAAATCATTCTAGATTAAAATGTGTACTCATTGTATATGTGGTTGATCATGAGCTTGGTTTACCTACATATATTACTTTTTTTATTAATATATAATAATTATTTATTAGTTTTTACTAGTAATTATTTATAAAATAAAATGATATCCAACAAGAAATACACTCTTCGTTATTTAATATGGACCTCCATGTCCACTGTTTTCTTTACGAAACTCAATACCAATGGTTCACCTCTCATAAATGTGATCAATGAGTTCATAATTGTGTGAGGTACTAGGGAAGTGATGAAAATTATAGGTGGAAAAAAATATGAAACTAACAAAGGAGATATAGAGTTTGGAAGGTGGAATCATTCAACTCAAATAGTGGATTAGTTCATAGAGTTTTTAACCAAGGGTAAATTGTTAATTTATTATCCAATTGAAAAACCAAATAAAAAATGATCTTGATTATGTAAAATATATTTATTTTATATTTGTAAATCTAATGGATAATTGTTAATATTTTTTGGAAAATTTACAATTCTCACATATCATAAATAAATTGACAATATGGAAATGTAGAAAAATTGATTACGTGAGAATAATTTTATCAAGACATGGTTAAACAGTTATGTAAAAGACAAATAATATTAAAAATAATTCAATATTATGAAATATTGGGAATTTATGAATAATGATAAAAATAAATAAATCAATATATTAAGTTGTAATATCCTTACATTAATAAAGGTAATATCCAATAATGGTTCAATGTAATTTTCATGACCATGTTATGGTTCTTTCAATTAATATGTTGTTTAATCTAAAATTTTGTTTTAAAATAAAATAGTTTATATCATGGGTTAAATACTCATTATGTAATTGGTGTATCTTGAAGTCATGTTTTTATAAATTCTATTTCTTATAATTCAAGATTGCAGATTCTACTCAATAGAATCAGAAGTTTCTAGTTAATTTGATTGGCCATACCATCCAGCCTAAATAACATCAAATAACCAATTTTTCCTTAGTCTCGGTTATTAAGATAAATATGGAGTTATTACACTATAATATACACGTGGAATGATATTAAAAATCCAAAATCATGATATACTGTGGTTTTTTATAACAATTTTACATTAATTAATAAATTTTATTATTCCACATTTTGGTTGTAATGAAAAAACAAAAACATTCTTCTATTTCATTATGGAATGGAATATACTAGGAAATATAAATTAACATTATTATTCATACTATAGAATAATAATAACTTAATTGATATTAAAATATTTGAGTGTAAAGGGTCTTATGAATTATATTATGCCAACAATGAAAGACTTACATGATGTAGTCCCATATTCTAAAGGTTCCCTCTAAGGTCTCTATTAGATAAGATATATATTCCCCCCTAAAAAATAGATCCTATAATATATGCCAAGTCCATCACATTATCATCCACTTCACGTGATATTAATAATCATCATAATCATATGGAATCTTATAAAATTTTGTCTTATCTCACTTTTCTACATTAGGAGAATATTGGACAAGGGTATAACGAGACCTCCAAGTATTTTTGCACATGAATGTTTGGAGATGGAGGGACACATGAACCTAATTTATTTATTATTATTAGCCAAATTTATCATTTGAACATCATGTTATTTAAGGTACCATATGATTTATTCACTAAACTTTCACCTTCTTGACCACATCAAATCATATCTACATTTTTTGAATTATTATATTTAAAATTTATTGTGGTAATTTTATGATATCCACCCCTAGATTATTAAATTACGTAAGGAAATGAGGAATGAATAAATGGGAGTCCTTATAATTAATAAGATGACTTGAAAGAAAAATGATCCCTAGAATCTATCCATAAATAATTATTTTGAGTATAGCTGCTCCATTAAGAGGTTGATTCGAATATAGGAAGGGGAATAAAATGTAAAATGGTTATCAAGTGAATCTATGGAACACTAGAAGAAGAATTGAAACACCACGAGGAAGAAATGATAAAATTAATTTTCCCAATATCATGTTTAATATTTCTATATAATGATATGGGGTATTATATATAGACTGTACTAATTACATTTTGTTACCAATATAATAAACATTTTGATTCATTAAGGTTTCTTGAGGTGAAGTTGAATCTTGAGCTGAAAATATAAAAATAATAGATTCCTTGGCTATATGGTACTACCACAATAAATTTACAATATGAAATATTATAATTTCTATGAATTTTTATTTTTTTTCAAAGAGTGTTACAAATAAAATTTATTGAGTTTTGAGGGTAGATATAAATTAATTTTTATTCTGGTCTGGAAAAATTTTTCACAATTACAGTGATAGTGTTTATATTGGCATGTCACATGATAATATTGTATATTATAAATAATAAAATGTTAAAAAAATATTGGGAATCAATAATGACTCATGTTCTCATGAATTATATCACACCATGTTGTTGCATCGCTAAATTGGAAATGTAAATGATAAGCATCTAACAATATATAAGATGTGTATTCAGTTTTTTTAAAACTAAAACCACTTTAAAATTTTATTCATGTTTACAAGTTGAAATATCCATTAATCCTTTTTTATGAAATGGATAATGAGCGACTATGATTATCAATTTTTAGCAAATAGATGTGGCAAAAAAAATTAGTTTATGTTATTGGTGAAAATATTCACGATATCTTGAATGATATAAGTAGGTTTTTATATCTCTACATAGTGAGGTGTATTATTGAAAATATTATAAATTTATGGTGTTCAATAATGATATAAATAATCATCTTGGTAAAAATATAATAGATTTTTACATTTGGTTGACATTTATGTGTATTTCAATGAAAGAATATAATCTATTTTATTTTTTTTAAATGAAATTATATGATTTTTGGTTTTAGTAATAATTTTGGAGGTGATGTAAAATGTAATAATTCATGTATTTTTAGCATTATAAAAAATTATTTAATTAGTTAATCAATGAAATTTTTTATTATTTATTTTGAAAAATGTCAATTATGATGTTGATATTAATTTTTTTAATCATATTTTTTATGAATTTCATGGAGTTGTTTCATAACATGTATTAATTTTACATGATTTCCACAGATATTGGTTATCTTTTGAATGTTTCCATAAAATATTTATTATTCATAAGACTCATCAATTTTATATTTTTTGTCTGCGTAAGTTTTTTGAATCCCATAGGAATTTTCCATTACATAAAATTAAAAAATTTAGGAAATCTAAAATTTTTGTATGAATTATTGCATAATATATAAATTATTGTTGAATATTTTATGAAATTAAAGAGATATGACTTTATATGTATTATAATATGAAGGTTTTACTGAAAAAATTCTAATTATTTGAATTAGCTCCCCACATAAAACCACTTTACTCTGTAATATTTAAGAAAAAATGAAATTTAGTTTTATGAATTTCACCCAACTCAATATATCCAAGAAATGATCTCATTTAATGTAAGAAAAGAGGATATGTATAATTGGAGATATAAAGGATAAATAAAGGAGAAATAAAGGCTTATGTTTCACACTAATACCCCATAATAAAATGGATCCCCAACATATAGTAAATAGTTGATATTTCTACAACATAAAAATCGAATGTCAATGTTGTTGCATGCATTGAAGATTCCGTAGATTAAAAAAGAAGTATATATTCATCTTCAAATATTATTCCATAATATACATGGAATATATAATAAATCCTTTAACTAAATAAGAATACATAACATACTATAGTCACTCGATATATAGAAGGCCATACCGGGGGATCAACTAGAAATCGATATAGGGGAGGTGAAATATAAGGTCCCATCATTAAACATTACTTACTCTAGTAAATTACATTCTAATTAACTTCATTCGATTCCCAAATATATTTGTAGTTTTTAGTTTTACAATGTCTGGAAATAATTTATACATAACAACCCATAAGTAGTCAAAGTGGATACTAGTAAAATGGAATCCATTTTGTCATAATAGATATGAATTGATTAAAAATGAAATATTTTCATGAAAATTATTAACAATAATCATCTGGGAATCTCATTTTCTGTTACATATCCTTAGACCATGTGATAAAATTTAAAACAAGGTATGGGAAAAAAAGGTACGTAGGGGATATAAAAATAAGAAGAGAAACCGTTTGTACATGAATACTTATAAAGATTTGATTTTTTTTACAAAGAAATTCATATCACCCAATATGTATCATATAGTTACTTTGTGAAAATGTGAGATTTATTTATAATATAAGAAAAATAAATAAATAAATGTAGGTATTTTTGGGAATTAATAACATAATATTGAAACCCCTCTATCTATCTTATGATTTGTAACCATAATGAATACCATAAAATGTAACCCTCACAAAGATATAATTATTTAACCATCATAGTTTCACTTGATGTAACCATACAACCAATATGCAACGTAAACCAAAAAAATGAATTTGGGGGAGATAAGGTACCACCCTTCATTCTAAAAAATTCCCATGATCCAAAACATAATCATAAAGATTCATACCTTTATAAAAACATTCCTTTTAAATTTTGTGAAAATTTAAATTTAAAAGATTATTTTTAAAGGGGAGTCCCTTCTATATACAATATAAATGAAGTGATAATTATCAAAATTAATATAATATACATAATCAATGTAAATAAACATAATAAAGAAATTATATTAAATATTATTATCACTATTAATCATAGAATGGCAAAATCATTGAAATTAATGGTTATCCCAATGAATGAAAATTGGGTTTAATATTTCCCTTACCGTGGGTTAACCTTATATAAAATGTGTTTAAAACTCATATATAATGATTAATATTGTATTATTAATAATTTATTCAAACATATTTATATTTTTATAACCTTATATAATCATTTTATACCATCATCCCACCAAATTATTAATAATATTTTTTTTATTTCTAATATTTCTGGCGTGTTCACTAAATAGTTTACATGATTAGTTAATAATGTATTTTATAATAGACAGTATGAGTAACTTCAAAATGGAATGATATTGTATTAATATTTATCTAGAATAATAAATGATACCATATATCATTTTTTCAACTATTATTTTGAATCACTAGATAAAATATTAATGAAATTCCTTTAGATCACTTAGGTGGTCATCGACAATCACTAACTAGATTCATCATTTAATTTAGAATTATGTATATACATTTACTATATATAAAAAATATGTTATATCATATAAATAATAACATTTATCAACCATTAAAATGGTTTTATGACCAGCCCTGAAATATTTAATGGAAATTGAAATCACAAAATCCATGATGTCGGTAAACCAACAAATCCAGACGATGTTTTTATTTTTTGAATAAAATTGAATAGAGAAGATGTAAATTGACGAATTGTTTCATTAACATGATAAAATTATATTATATATACATTAATTTAGTTTTCATTAATCTTGGATAATGTGAGGTAAAGATAGTATAAGAAAGTGAAAAAATGAAACGAATATAAAATAAAATGAAAGAGGTTTTTATTTTCATGACTATCCTCCATGAGAACCTTCGTAAATTCTTTGGCTTTTGGTATGACCAGAAGGTCTTGGAAATTTGAATGTGTATTGGAAAGATAATATTACCGAAATTTGTCAATGATAAAAGATTTATAGGTGTGAGATGATGAGTTGGTGGGGGTAGTATTTATAGTAGAGGAGATGATGGTTTTATTATTATTTAATTCATTAGTTTATTATTTTATCTCAATACTACGAATAGTTTGAGAATTATCCATATATATATAAAAAAAATCACCTAAGTCCTAGATTATGTGACTTATATCATTGATGTTTTTTGGAATATTTTATTTAACTTATAATGTATATATGCTGTAAATTATCATTTTCACCATTCCCCAAAAATTCAAGTATTATTGAAATATACCAAAAAAAACCCCCCTTATATTTTTTATGTGTAGATTTAAAAAAGGAACTCTATTTTATCAATTTATTTTCTAA
This sequence comes from Viscum album, assembly GCA_963277665.1. Classification (NCBI taxonomy): domain Eukaryota; kingdom Viridiplantae; phylum Streptophyta; class Magnoliopsida; order Santalales; family Viscaceae; genus Viscum; species Viscum album. Next base: position 1,063,978,484 of record OY728133.1, read on the forward strand.
ATAGGAAAATTATAATTTTTAATTAAATTCATAATTTATTCAAAAAATATACATTTTAAAACTATAATTGATTTTATGACACTTTAAAAAATTAATCTTGGTTACAATTTTTTTTATTATAATAAGAAGATAAAAAATAATTATTTAGGAATCTATTTTATGAAAATTTATTTACTTTAAAATCATTAAATTAATGATAAAATTATAATCAAATATTTATGAGCCAAAAAATACAAAAACACAATTTATAATTTTTGGAAAAAATTAGTCTCTTTTTCAATGAACTAAATAGATAATATTTTAACTTATAATATTCATAAATTTTCTTATAAATAATTAGGTGAGATTATTTTTATATTTAATAGATTAATATTCCTAAAGGCCGTGTTAATATTCTTATGGTTAAGTTAACATTCCATTAGTTTAAATTCGATATTATGATTAAATAAAAATTATTTTATGATAAAATTTAAATTTATTTAAATATTTTATTCAAAAAAGAAGATAGGGTATTTTAAGAGAACCTATGTTGTTACATTCTCCCCACATTCTAGATATTTCATCATCAAAATATTTATTTACATATAATAAAAGTGAGGATAATTTTCTCCCATAGAATTTCAATATTCCAATTTTTCTTCTTCAAACATGTGGTATCTCTACAAAACCATAACACAATGAATTACCATATCCCTCTATACATTCTCTCTATGACCATGAATTTGAACAGGATTCAATCAATAAGATTTGTTATCTTCCAACTGAACTACTTCATGGATTAAAATCTGAGATGGATCCGGATCATATATTCTCAACATAGATAAATAAAATTAATAGTGTATGTAAGATAAACTCAAAAGAAAAGATACTCAGTAATTAAAATTTACAACTTTCTCTAAGATTTTATAATGTTCAATAAATCATGTATATCACATTCATTTTTACCAAAATGCATAAAACTTTTCTATGGTGAAATTTTATGAAAAAACTAATCATATATCTCGAAATAAACTAATTTCTGCCTTTTTTCATTAATTTTGTTCTTCATATAAGCTTTCCTCATGTGTTGTTGGATTATCATCACCTTCTCATCCACTTTACTTATTCTGGACTCATCATCTTTCTTTCCCCAACTTCTTCCCAAAAATATAAAGGTCAAAACTACTTTCCATGTAATTCCCTAAATGGGGAAATCTGCATACTATAATGAAAAATGATAATATAAGAAAAGTCAACTAAAGAGATATGTTGATCCCAACTTCTCTATTAGTCTATTAAACAAGATATAAGCATATCCTATGATGTATAAATAGTTCACATGGTTTTTCAATCATATTGAGAATGAAAGGGTGTGATGAAATTTAATTTTATGACCAATTACTATTGATGGTCATTCCACAAGTTAGAAGCGAACCTGGGATCATGGTCAGATATAACGTAAAGAGTAACTCCATGTGAACAAAAAATATAGTTGAGATATAGACGAGAAATTAGATACAAATATATAATATCTACAATTTTAAGGGAATTTTCATATTTAGTTATTCTTTCACCAATAACCCAAATAACATTATTATCTTGAGAAGTCTTTGGTAGTTCCATCACAACATCCATGGAAAGAATTTCCCATTTATGCGTTAGTAGTAGAAATGGCTAAAGTATCCCATCTAGTGTATGTTTCTCTGATGTAACCTATTGACATGTCAAACAATTCAAAATAAAATCGACAATATATCTTTTCATTCCATGCCACCAATAATAGTCCCAAATTTTTTATACATATTTTTCTTCCATGATGGACTAAAAATAGAGAACTATGATCATCAAAGAAAAACAAATTCTTCAACTATGAGTTATAAGGACCACATTATCTGTTTCAAAATATTAAATCACAATCATTATAAATGGTAAATTTTGAACACATATATCTTTTATCCAATTATAATTTTTTTATAACTCACATTATTCTATATATGCATTCTTAATTCGTTATGATTGAGACGACTTCCCTGAAACCTGAAACAAAATAGAATAATTTCCTACACCAAAAATGTCAAATAAAAAATTTATCAAATCTAAAATATTGGGTCATGATCCGAATATAACATAGTAAAATTTGCAAGTTTTTTCAAGATCAATGAATCTTACAATTTTTTACCTTTTCTAGGATTGTAATTTATTCTCCAATCATAATACTTTATCTATTCTATCCAACTTCTAGGCATCATGTCTAATTTATTTTGAGTTAATATATACTTCATACTTTTATGGTTAGTATATATTTCACATTTGTATCTATATAAATGATTCCATCAAATTTTAAAAGAAAATTCCAGAGCTACTAATTATAGTTCATCTGTGGTAGATTTTAATTCATGAGGATTCAATTGTATTGATGTATAAGAAATAAAATAATCATTTTGTATCATAATAAAACCAAGTCCCTTAAATAAATAATCATTGTAGATGATAAACTCACCCTTTATGGATGTTCGGGCCAAAACAGGATCATTCACAATTATTTTATTGAGTTTTTGAAAACAAACATCAAATTATTCTATCCAAATTAATTTAACCCCATTTCAGTTTAACAGAGTTAGAGGGCTAGATAACTGTGCATTATTTTTAGCAAACCATCAGTAATAACCTAAACAGCCAAAAAAATAATAATACCTGTAACATTTTTTCGTCTTGGAAAATCATAAACCACTTTTTTGAGAATGATCTACTATTATTCCATACTTATTAACAATTTTTCCAATAAATGCATTCTTTGTAACCAAAAATATCAATTTTTAAATTTTAAATAATAATTTTTTTCATTGAGTGTCTATAAAAAAAGAGTTAATTTTTTCATGATCCTAATTGATGTTTTAAATGACAAAGATATTATCAATAAAATTAATAACAAACTTATCCCAATATTTATGGAATATTCCGTTCATAAGATCCATGAATACAGTTGATGAATTTTTCAAACTAAAAGGCATGAAAAAAAATCATAATTCCAATATATAGTGAAGAATTTTTTGGGGATGTCATCCTTCTTCACCATCAGTTGATACTACCCAAATCTCAAGACAATCATGGAAAAATTCCATGCTCCCTTGAGATGATCAAAAAATATATCGGTAAGAAAAAAATGATAATTATTCATAAAATTAATCTTATTCAATGGTCTATAATTAATGAAATGTCAAATGGAATAATCATTATTTTTAATGAAAAATAAAGAATTAGACCATGGTGAAGAGATCAGAAAAATGTAGGATTTTTCAAGAAACATATATAGTTTATTTTTTAATTATTTAACATCATCTTGAGCCATTAAATAAAGGGGTTTCAAAAATTTCATGGAATTAGGAACCATGTAAATTGTAAGATCAACTTCTCAATTAGGTATAACATATAAAAAATCACTAAGAAAGATATCTAGTTATTCACTTACCACTTTATCATTTTTAACCTTAATAGTTCCCTTGTTTAAAAAAATAATGGCAAGATAAAATTCATTTAAATTTTTTAACTATTTCTCAACTTCATGATATTTTATCAATTGTATGGGTTCGTTATTGTATAAAAACTGAAACTATTTATGAAGAAAAAAATCTATATATCTATAATCAATCATATAATGCTAAATAGTAATCTTGTCCATACTATTGAATGACATCGAACTCTAATAAGGGAAAAAATATTGTTTTTATATAATCTATTTCAACAGTCATGACAAAGATGATTCTTATAATTTTCTTACATATAATATTTCTTACTGGTGTTTTAACCACGAGTAAACAAACAAAGTACATGATATAACTCCATTGGATGGTCTAACATCTACTTATGTAGTCATAATGAATCTCACTGTACTATTCTTCTATTAATCATGACTCTTTCAATTATTTAGTTATTGATTTGGGTAGGTATTTTAATAATGACCCATCTAAACCCATTTAAAACATTTTACACTTTCTTGTTAGAATTAATGTTTAAATATATTTCATTGAAATCTCGAGACATGTCTCCCATATTAAAACATAAAAACACTTACTTATTTTAAAAAACATTCCCCAAGGATATTCTTACCATACATTAAACAGACTAAAATCTTTAATTTATTACCATAAGATTTCATTGATTCATTATTACCCATAAATATATATCTAGACCTCTTCTTTATTCCTGTTTTCAAAGTACATATTATCATTAGAAAACTCCATTTCTAACCTATCAGAACATCAGATAGGATTCAAAAAACTTTTCAATTATTAGGAGTAAAAATCCCTTTAGAACATTGGATTAAATACCAAGTAAAGATTACTGATTTTGGTATTAAGATCCCAAATAATATTTGGAGCATACTTGGAAATCCAAGTTAAGAGTACTTTACACACATCCACGAAATATTCCTCCTTTTTCTTTAATTAATGCAAATAATTTTCCATTCTTTGTTGAACCACCATAGGAAAATATTTTTCAAGGAAAATAATTTTAAATTCATCCCATTCCATGGAAAAAATATCCTCATTATCCCTCATATTCTTGATCATTGAATCCCATAGGTAAGATTCAACTTCAAAAAAATAAATGGAAAGATTAATTGTTTAATTATTTGAACACCCCTTTAACCTCAAATATATTTTCAAGGGATTTAATCCACCCTTTATCCATAACCAGATCATAATATACATTCAATGATGTAGGATGTTTCCTTATAAAATGTCACACTGTGATTATGTTTCATTTTTTAATCTTTCGTTGTTCTCTTACGTCGATTCTGTTGTCATTTATAGCATGTTTCTATTGATCCATTAACTTTAAAAATTCTATAGTTCAAACTTTCACCATTTTGGGGTGTGGATTTGGAATGATATTAGCCTCTTGGATCCTTCCAACAACAACTTCCCTATTTCTTCTATAGAAAACCATTCTAAACACATATATCTTAAAAAAAGAAACATAGTAAACCATAAATTATATATCATTTCAACAAAACATAATAATAATTTATGTTATTCTATTAACATCATCATAACTACAAAAGTTATCTAAACTGTGATATGGTTCCAAATATCGGGATGGATCCTTAAACAACACATACTCTAGTAAATTCCTTTATAAATCACTTCTTTACATTCCCAAAGATCTTTTTAGTTTAAGGTATTACAAATGTGGAACATAATTCATAAATATCAACCAACAATCATACAAAGTGGATACTAAAAATGAAATATGATTTTTTTCCTAAAAAAAATATTATTAAAAAATGAAATCATTTTATGAAATGGCTTTTCAACAATAATATTTTCGTCTCTTTTTCTCATACCGAGCCTTAATCCTAGGGAAATGTTTTTAAAACATTGGATTAAAAAAAATATCATTATGTGATATAAAAATAATGAATTAAACCATTAGTTTATGAATAGTTATAAACATAGGAAATAATTTTCACAAAGGCATACTTTTCACCCAATATGAATCATATAGTAACTTTTTAAAAACATGTGATTTCTATAGAACATAGAAAACATAAATAAACTTGTGTAGGTAGATTAGATAATTACTTACATAAAATTGTAACCCTCACAACTACCTTATGATATGTAACCCCCATGGTTACCTTATGATTTGTAACCCTCATGGATACATTACAATGTAACCCTAATGGAATCATTACAATGTGACCCCCTTGAGTACCATATCTTGTAACCATTGTATTTACACATAGAGTAACCATATGGACGTCCTCCAACATAAATATACCCAATGAATTGGAGAGATATATAAGTCCCACCCTTCATCCTGAATAATTCTCAAGAAAAATAACTTATTCCTAAAACATGAACAGGTGAATAAAAACAATACCTTTTAATTTTGTTAAAATCAAAATTTAAACGTGGATTTTTAAATAGGTGTCCCTTACATATATTATATAATTGAAGTGAGAATTAATAAAATGAATGGAATATGTATAATCACGCTAAATCTACATAATAAAACTTATTATATTAAACATTCATATCAAAAATAATATTAGCCTGGAAAATTAATAATGTTAAAGGTTAACCCAAGGAAGGAAAATTGAGTTATGAACACCCTTTCCTTAGGTATTTCTTACATAAAAAGTGTATAATCTTAATTTATAATGGTTATAAATGTGTTATTAATATTTTAAGGAAAGATATTTATCTTTATAACACCTTATATGATCATTTTATAACATATTTCCGCAGAATTATTAATTATATTTTGTCATTTCTAATATTTCATGTGTGTTATTTACTAGGTTTCCATGGTTGGTTTGTAGTGTATTTTACTGTCAAATGGAAGAGAAAAAAAAAATGTGGAATGAAATGGTATTATTATGTTCAAATATTATTTAAAGATATCCGAAATAATTTTTTTCAATAAGGATGTTGAATCATTATATAAAACATTAATGATATTCATTTATAACATTATGGAGGTTCTTTGATAATCACAAATACGTTTCCATATATAATTTAATATTATGTATATATTTTTATTTGGTAAAATAAATAAAATATTTCATAAAATTTAATAAATGTTTCAACCAATAATATTTTTATGACCTTCAATGAATGAGGTAATTGAAATTGAAATCACAATATCCATGATGATGGTAAATCGTCACATCAAAAGTTATATTTTTAGTTCATTGAATAAAAGGGAGAGGATAAGAAGAATTATGATGAATTTTTTTCATAAACATGATAAATTTTATTTATATATTGGATAATAGAGTTTCATTCCTCTTAGATTTGGGTAGGTGAAGATATTATAATAAAATAAAAATAATTGAAAAGAAAATGAAAGAAAATGAAAGTGGATTTTTACCTCTTGATCAATCCTCCTTGAGAACCTAGTTAAGGCCATTGGTTTTGGACTCTTGGTTACAACAGAAGTACATGGACGTGAGTAAGGTGCTTTTCAAGATTATTGGGATAATATTAGACAAATAAAAAATATTTAGAGCTATTAAGAGAAGAGGGGGAGAGTAGTGGTATTTATAGTGGGTGAGAGGATGATGTTCTGATTATTTTATTCATTAGTTTATTATTTTGGATCAAGACAATGAATAGTTTGGAAATTTTCACTAAATATATTTAAATAATCAAGGGATGTTATGGATTAATATTCTTACATCATTCATGATGCTAGGAGTAGTATATTTAACTTATAATATATATATACAACGAATTACTGTATTCCACTATTCACAAAATTCAAGTATTTTAGAAAAATACACAAAATTCACCCCAACAATTTTTTAATATGTATAAAAAAATGAAATCTATTTTATCAAAAAAAATTAAATATAATAAATTTTATTTTCAAATAAAAATATAATTTATTCGAATTTTTTTTAAAACTATAACAAATTTTATTACACCACGAAAAATTAATCAAGGTATCATAAATTTTTTTATAACCATAATAAATCAAAATAATAATTTATGAATCTTTATTTATGAAAATATTTTTTATTTTAAATAATTATATTAATTATAAAATCATAATTAAAAATTAATGACTTACAATATACCTACAGATAATTTATAATTTTCAGAAAAAATATTTTCTTGTTCAAAATTATATAAGTACATCAAATATTCACATGTAAGATTTATAAATATTACTTTTATTTTCATTGGTGAGGTTAATTTTTTATTATCTAGATAACTATTCCAAAAGTCCATGTTACTATTCTTATGTTCATGTTATTATTCAATCAGTTTAAATTCTAAAATTTTTATAGTTATCAATAATTTCATGATAAATTAATAATGAATTTAAATATTTAATTCCTAAATGAAAAACAAATATTTGATATGTAACTGGGTTGTTTCATTAAAGAATACAATAATATTGGATCTAGCCAGGACATGCAAAACTCCTTGGAGGATGTGGATAGCAGAGATCTATGAAATTTTCCATTAGAGTATTTTTTATTTTATTATAAGCCATTTTTGAATTATTTTGAATTCTATTTTCATTATTTAATATGTCATTTTTAGCAGAATTATATTATATGATATATTTATATTTTAAAAAATTATATTAGTTTTTTATATTTATTTACACCTAACACCAATCATGAAAGGACTGTAAAATAAGAATGAAATACTTATATAATATGTCACTACTATTTCCTACCCATTGGATTAAAGGTTATGAGTATCAATAGATAAATTATTAAAAGTATGCATACATTTTAACATAAAATGTTAGTATTATTTAATTCCATGTAAATAATTACCCAATTTTATATGTAAAAATAAAATCATTTTTTGAATAAAGATCAATTTTTTAAAATATATTATTAATTTATATATTATTTTTCACATCCAGAAATAAAATATTTTTAATCAAATATGTTAGTATTTAATTTTATAAAATAAAAAAAATTTAAAAAATTATTATTAATTGGTTATAATTAATGATAAAATCATTTTAAGGAAAAAGTGATTTTTTAAATCTGAAAACCAATTTTATTACGAGCACTCTTTTTTCTCTAAATAAATTGAATAATTAGACTTAGAAATTTAGAAAAAAAAATTATAATATATTCAATAAATTATATAAATATTCATCTAATAGTTTTTTCAAGGAAGTGAATAAAATTTAAATTTTTATGTTTTTTAATATGCATTTTTCTAAAAATAGTTTTTATCTTATTTGGAAAAATCAATTTAAAATTAATTTACGTACTTATTTAGTATTATAAAATGCTTTTCACATTTCAAATAATCATTTATACATTTATTAATGCGGTCAATTTTTTTTGTCATTATGATTAGTAACTCAGGTAAACAATCATTACTACCGTAATGGTTAAAACTATTAACGAGGGATTAAAATAATGATATAATGGTTTAAATGACATAAATAAATGTTGCAATTCAATTGTATGAATGTATTTAGAGCTTATGTAAGCCAATATTTCAACTTTATATAACTTGGATCCACATTAACTTGAGATTTAAAACACTATATATCAATATTCGTAATAATTACATGCATGGAACTCCTCTCACTTATAAAAAGGAAGTTCTTATATTATCTAATACACAAAATTTGATCCCTTTATATTGAAGAATAATTATCTAAATACAATATAAAAATAATTTTCTACAATCTTTTTGTTATCATATTCCCAATTGTTTTATCTATTAATGATTAAGGTGCCTCTCAAAGGATGACACCTGATGAAGTTGTATATTTTTGAAACGATATTTTTGAGGTTTCATTCATATGAAAAATAATTAAAAATGTTCAGAAAATATCTAAAAATTATTTTTAAATATATAATAAATAATTTAATTTTTTATGCTAATGTAATATCCATCATATATCACATTCTATTTTTTTGGGAAAATGATAACGTTACTTGTGTGAACGTGGGAACTACCACCACCACAAGTCGTTGTGGTTTATTTTTCATTTACATATTAATTGGATGTCAATAAAAATTAATTTAATGAATAAATATGATATTTATAATATTATTATGACTATGTAATGGTGAATTACTATATACCATTATACTTTTCCATTCATCTAAAACTACAAACATCACCTGTGTGTATATATGGACTACCATATTTATGAATTGATTTGACTCATATTTCATAACCACTTTTCAAGAATGGTTAAAAAAGTTTACATAATTAATCAATATTATACATGTTAAATTATTAAGAGTCTATACATATTGAATCCACGAATAAATTGGATGGACTAGGACTATCGAATTAAAACATGCATGGAATAAAGACCAATTTTCATCCAAATGCACATTTATTGGTGTGTTATTAATAAATGGATAATCATAAATTATAAGGGAATGATATGTAGTATTATTAATATTAATATTTATATATAAAAAATAATGATTCTGTATTTATTTTTTAGTTGTATCGAATACATAAAAATGTTGAAGATACATTATGTGTGGGTGTGGGATACAATATGATTTTATTCTAGTTCTGCCTATGTTCAACTTCCATCAAGTAAAATTATTGAATATTAAACATTTAAGAACAATATATTTTATTATCATATATTAAGTTTAATATTTTTATAGTACTATTACAACAATACACACTTTCTTACCTGAGAAGATCAAGAAATATTTTTAAAGAAAAACTATACATATTTATTCTTTTACCCATGAACATTTTATTTAATGTCCATGATCATGAAAATATTTTATTAAAGTTTTTATATATCCAATTTTTTAGACATATTATTTTAAGACATTTTAATTTAATTAAAAATTATTCATTGTATTCTTTTCATTTCATAACATACAACTCAGTTTTTACAATTTTCAATAATGTTAAATCGATGTTCCTTATAATCAAATATGGAAGAGTTAAATTTGCACACAGTCTTGACCATATGTTTTTTTGAATATTTCATTATATGTTTCTGTGTTTATTTTAAATTGAAATTTTTCTCATATCATTACAATTTTTTTTGAAATTTTTAAACACACATAAAGAAAGGGACATTTTTTTGTTCTCAAATAAATCTTAAAATTCTAATTTAAAGGTATTTTTATTTAAATAAAAAACGTTTAATAATTTTTAATCTTACATAGTGATATGATACTATGATATCACCCATGTTATTTCTATTTATGTATTATGATGATGATGGTTTAATTGATATTTTTAAAAACGGAAAACCTTCTATTGGGTTAATTATGTTATGATTAAACCATTATGAATCAAATTTATTTTTAATGGGTCATGATATGGTGTAAATATATATACATTTATGAAATTTTGGAACACTTATGTTTTTTTATTATGTTATGGATGGGAATGGAATTATATAACCATCCAATGGATTCTGTAAATATTTATATCTCGGGAAACATTTAAATAATTTGTGAACCTAATTTCAAGTTCAGTACATTATGATTAGACCATTTATTATAATGCATTGTTGATAATTATATTCTTAGATCTAGTTTAAGGATAGATAAATTTATATGGGGAATTGATTACATTACCCTAATATTATTATAGTATTGGATGGTTTTGACACATATTTATAATTATATGTTTTCCTGTAACATACCCTTACCGCTATAACATGAATGTCTATGACATTGTCACTGTTTTTACTTTCTGTTGATTGGGTAGGGATTTAATGAGTTTGGAGGGTACCTATTATAGTGAATTGAGATATTTTTTTACTCTCATCTTTAAAAAACTTTTTCATTAGTCTGTAGGAGGGATACACATCGTGTAACTACGTTAAACACCCTGTAAGGATTTCTAGATACAATTCATAAAAGTCTTCATAGTTTTAAGGTTACACATCATGAATAGACATTAAAAGTCCTATGTTATTTAATTGTGGATTTTTATTCATGGAAAAATGTTTTTAAGAGTTTTTAGATATTAACAATTTCATGATGTGTACTTGTATTAAACATCCTGAAATACCACGACTGTGTTTTTTTTTGAACAGGTAGCTTGGTTGAGATCATTTAATTCCTCCAATCCAGTTTCAAATCCCTCTACTCAAAATCTTCCAAAAGTGATCATTAACCTCTCCAACCCTTTCATATCATTTTGTTTAATGTTTGATCAACATTGCACCTGTAGTGTGATTCTCGGATAAGCGTTCTCTATTGTTCGTTATCATTATCCATTTTCCCTAATTTGGGATTACAACGGATCATCCAGAAATGGATGGTTCTACAATTCATTATGTTTTATCTCATTTATAGGTATAGATTTACATTCATATACAAATATGTTCTCATTTATGGGTGTCATTGTGACTATTGTGTTTCGAGAAAATATAGGTGATTCTCCCTCATTTAGTAAAATTGATTAACTTTGAAATCACTCTATTTATTGTAATTGTTTATTTAAATTAAATTAATCAAACATTAATTTAATTACCTTGTTAAAAACCAATTCGAGTGAATTTAGAGATTATGAATGGTTTTGGAATGGGAATTTGGAAAACCTAAAATTCCATTAAATTAGGTGCATTTATAACATTTGCTAAATTTAAATTGTTAAATTTAAATGTTATTTTTACGGAACTATTTCCTATTAAATAATTGAGTTTATTTACATAAATTAATTTATAAATTGATTGAATTGGTTTTTAGTGGATTTAAAACATGTGAAAATGGATTAAATTGTTTTGACGGAAACCCAGTCAGTTTATGTTGTTAAAAAGACTTATTTTTTTTAAAACCCATTTTTTTTGAATAAAAAAACTTCCACTAAAATGGAACAATGGGATTTAATTTAGATTGAATAAGTATTAAAATAAAATGTAATCAATGATTTTATAAGAGAATATTCATTCCTTAGGTAGGTGATGAATTATTTATACACAACCTATATTATTTCAACGTTCATAATTATACATCGAGTGGGACACATCCCCAATTGTATAGTGATGAGATGACTTTTTCCAATTCTAGTGGGATGGTAGTATAAACATATTTCTGAGATCGCATAGATTTTTCAGATTCCTATAGCTACAAATATTATCAGAACAATTTGGAAGATGACCATATTGATGGAATGATTTATATTTGTGATATAAATATTTTCCAATGTTAAAAAACAGCCTGGCATGCCTTCTAGATTTATATATATTATTTTATAGTATTGTTTTTTGAGACATTTTTTTATAAATATTCTATCATCTGAAAGGTATTTAATTAATGAATTTATCTATCATTAAAAACATATAGGATGATTGGTCTAAATTTTATTTAAATTTCCAACAGTTTTACCTTTACATTTAAAATCATTCATTTGGTTAATAGTTTGTTAGAATATATTATGGAATATTTTGTGATACCCTATTACAATTTTTATCTCCCAACCTACTTGTACCTTCGGTTATTCATATGTTATATTCTTCCATGTTCTATCAAGGGGAGATGGCCTTTTTAAATTGGATACATCTCTTCAACCTTGGATGTGTTGAGTTGTGTCCTTAAGGACTTGGGCAATTTTCCTGTTTTGGTACTCAGGTTTGTTTGGGAATTTTTATTCCTTGTTTTATTTTGTAACTCTTATAATAGTGGTGTTCATTATATTATGAATATTTTCTCTTCTCTTTTTTACATTAATAATGATTATGGAAAAAAAATTCCCACATGTAGTTGTATGATGCTATGTTCTATTTGTTTACAAATTGGTATTGGGAACACCATTTGGTATATGTCATGGAAAACTCAATTATCGGGATACTAGGGTACATGGGATTGTTTGTGATAAAATTATATCTGTGGAGGATGCTGACTTTTTGTCAAGAAGGCTTTATACAATTATGAAATTTGGTTGAGACATAAGAGTTATTTGTGATTGAGTGCCTAGCCATCTCTCACTAAAATGAAGCTTATGTCAGAAGGGGTGGTTAGGGAATGCCATATTATGGATTATATCTATTATTTTACCTATAATTATTTGGATGGAGTGAAATCCAAATTACATTATTAAAAATGTTGGGATTAATTTCCCATGTTTCCGAGTTTGGAGTGTTATTTTGATTTCATCCTTATTTCCAGCTAATGTTGTATAGAATCATGCCTCTGAGAAGTGAAAGAATATAGATCCTAGAGGAAGCTTCTGTTAAAGCATAGTAGGATAGTCCTCCAGTGTATCCAAATATAGATGAGGTGATTTCGAACACTATCTATGATCAAGGACATGCACCACCTCCAAGCCTGTTTTAGGCTCCAACTATTGATCCTCAGGTGGATATTCTTCGAAATAATTTTCTTGAGTTCCATTTCTATAAGAAACAATTTTTCAAAGGCTGCACTAATAGGTACATGATGAAGAGTGGTTCAGTAAGATATAATATTTCTTTGAGTTCATAGAGACACCAGATGTGATATAGCTAAAATGATCCACCAACATGTTATAATTACCAAGCAGTATATGGTGGACACGATGGTAATGGGGAAGAAACAAGAGGAATTATAATATAAGGACCTCAAGGTTATTTTAACTGATTATTTCTATTCAGCATCAATGTTGTTGACCAAGGCATTTGAGTATCCTAGATTGAGAAGAAAGGTATGAAAATTAATGATTATTCAAATTGCTTTTCAGAGCTGTTGTAGTTTATTCAGTGATTTTATCCAACAAAAATTTGAAGGCTCAATGGTATAAATCAATACAATGATCATATATTTTTTCTCAGGTGTTCCCGCTAATGTTGACCTATTATTATAGTGTATTGAAGAGGGAGATGATGGATGAGATGGACCTTTATGGAAAGTCAGGGTTATCAGGATTTTCTTTTTCTCCATGTGGCAGTGTCATTTCCATCAAGGGAAACTATATTCATGATGATTCTCATGTTAGTTCTCAATGGTAGGGTCTTACCAAACCTCCTACATTGCTATTGGGAGTCTTTTTATTATCCATAATGGTGGAATCCATGATATACATAGAGGGTTTGCAATGAGGAACCCATGAACTATATCTCATACAAACATTTAGGACACTAACATAGATTATGCCATAACATATCTAGTCTATGTAGAGGAACAAGATTCATATCTCCCACTAAGAGTATAGAGAAGTCAGATTCATCATTATTAAAAGAGTTACATCCACATGATTCTAGAAAGAAGATACATCATGTTGTGGAAGAGTCACTGGATGAAACAGACAGGGGTCTAACAACTTTGAGAGGTACCATTACTAGAGGTTCATCACTACTGACTAATATATTTTATACTGGTGCATCATATTCATTTATTCCAACTCATATTGTAAATCAAATTAATCTTTCTATGGAAATTTTATCTTGTGAAATGTACATTACTACAACCATTGGTATGAAGAGAGAGCTTGGTCTCCATAGTCATTCATGTATTTTAACTCTATCAAATGTCCATCTATATTAGATATTTTTGGTCCTAAACAAGAGTCTTCATAAAATCATATTTGTTATAGATATGCTCATTGAAAATAAATCCCAAATTTATTTTTATCTTCGATGGATCTACTTTACTATGCCTAGTGGTGTTCCTATTATCGTTAAAGGATAATGGGACCCATGTTTAAGTAGAGATAGACGTTCTTATCCAGAGTTGGAAAAAGTAATATCAATGTATTCTTTTGATCTAGAGTGGAAATCTTTGAGTAGTTTTCTCCCACCAGTTGTTTTCAGGTTTCCCTCCATTTTTTCTTTCTGAATTCTATATTTTTTCACCGGCAAGGGATGTATAGTTTTCTGTTGAAATAATGAATTGTACTCAAATAGTTTTAATTAGATCTTATCACAAGGAATAATTTAAAATGATAGTGTTGATTTCCTAGTTGGATGATATTTTAGTGAAAGTATTTATATGCATGAGTGTTTCACCTCTTGAAACACTGGTTCTCTTAACTAAGAATGATTATAGTTATATTTTCTTATGTGTTGATTACCAAAACCTCAATAAAGTGACAGTAAAAAATTGTAATTGTTAATACAAATTGAGGATATGTTTGATCAGTTGAAATGGGAAAAGTGGTTTTTGAAGATCGATAATTGGTCTCATTACCATCAATAGAAAATAAAATAATAGGACATTCAATACCAAAATTATGAGTACCTTGTAATGCTATTTAGTTCATCAAATTATCCTATATTATTTATGAAATTAATGAAAATTATTTTACTTGTGTATCTTGATACCTTTTTGGTAGTCTTGGTGGAAGATATATTGATTTACACTATATCATAGGGGGATCATATGCATCATTTGAGAATATTTCTATGCAATCTAAGGATTCACGTTCTCTACACCAGGTTATTAATGTGTTATATTAGAATTAAAAAAGTGAAATTCTATGGAAATGTGGTGTATGAATATGGTATATAAGTTTATCCTGAGAAGGTATAATCTGTCATGTCCAAAGAGAAACCATGAAATGTATTCGAGATTAATAGCTTCAAGATATTAGATAGATATTACCGTAGATTCATAATGGAATTATCAAACTAAGCTTCCCTGATGACTGCCCTAACTCGGATGGGGGTTATATTTTCTTAGAATAACAGGTTCTAGAGTTTTTTTAATGGGATGAAATGTATTTTGAACACTTAACTGGTGTTGAATATTCTAGTGGAACGGTAGGTATGTGATTTTTTTTGCATCAAGTTCATTTTTAGGATGCATTCTTATACAGACCAATAATGTAGTTTGTTATGGATACCGCCAGCACATGACCGATGGGAATAATTATCATACCCATTACCTCGAACATGAATCTATGATGAACATGGTTAATAGTTTGATTCACTAGCTTTTTGGAGAATGTTTTTCAGTGTATTAATACAAAAATAGGTTGAGTTATATCTTCTAAAATATATGAATATCCCCCAAAGGAGTTGGGTGGAGTACCTGTAATCTTCAGAATTTGAAATTTCTTATAACCTGGGGGAATTTAATGTTGTTGTAGATGCTTTAAATAGTAAATTTCTAACCCAAAAAATGAATGAATACTCAAAAGCGTAGATTTTGATGGATATTTTTTCATAATTTCATATTAGAGATCAAGAGAAAGGTGATGAAATTTCTTTATCAAGAGTTGCTTTGAAATCCACTCTTATCAAGTGGATTCATCAATAACATGAGACTGATGATGAATAATATAAAATTATATAATCTATATACAGTGAGGAGACAATGTCCCAATATTCTTTCTCGTATGAAGGAATTCTAAGCTATCGAGATTCCTTCATTGTGCATGTTATAGTGAAGAAAAATCTGATGGGGGATAGTCATAATTCAGAGTGGGATGAGCACCTAGGAATAACTAAGTTGTTCTATGACTTGTGATGGAATTTCTAGTGTTCTGGTATGAGATAAGGCATTGTTTAGTTTGTTTCCCATTATTATACATGCCATAAAGTGAAATCTTTGAACCAGAAACCTTAGAGGTTGTTCCAACCACTTCCAGTCACTACCTGGAAGTGGGATGAAATATCAACAGACTTTGTGGTTGGGTATCATAGTACCAACAGATTGGTTAATGTGATATATGTAGTTATTTATAGGTTGTCCATGTTAGAAAACTACATACCCATTTTTTATACCAGTAATGTCGAGGAGTTTGTAAATTAAAATTTGAATGAGACTGTTCATTTTCATGGAGTCCCATAAACTATAGTCTTTAATAGGGATCCTTGGTTCACTTTTTTCTTTTGAAGAGGCCTTTAAGTGGAATTGGGATATTTTGTATATTTGAGCATGGACTATCATCCCCTATTGGATGGCTAGAAAGATAAAACTATACATAATATATGGGATATACTCTACGCATGTGTTCTCAACTTCGGTGGGGCATGAGATTATCATTTACATTTTTATAACAATAATTAGCAGTTCATGATAATAATAGATCCTTTTGAGGCGTTGTATGGGTGTCATTGAATATCTCTGTTTTGTTGGTCAGATATTGGTAATCATTCCATTGTTTGACTAATCCTGGTGCAAGTGATGAAAAATAATATTCAGTTAATTCTTATGAGAATGTTGACAGAAAAGATCTAATATAAGTATTTTGATGATAGTCTCTAAAGGCCATTAGAGTTCTGATTTGGTGATGAGGTGTTCAAGAATGTTTCACCTCAGTTAGGTCCTCGATATCTTTGGAGGCATGGTAATATTTCTCCTTATTTTGTGAGTCCTTTGTGGTTGTTCAATAAGTTGGTTATGTTTCAAACCATTTATCACTTACACCACATGTTATATCAATACATTACATATTCCATGTATCATAGCTAAGAAAGTATATCCTTGTTCCATCTATTGTTTGGTTTATGAGTGATATTGAAATTGATCACGATTTATCTTTGACAGCTCGAGCAGCCAGGTTAGCTGATTTTGTGACCAAGTTAGTTTTTGGAAGGAAGATACCTTTGGTCTGTATGCTATGGTTGCGTGGTCATGATAATCATGAGATGTATGAATGTGAGGCACTGATGGGAGATAAGTGGATTCATAGTTTTTCAGGTAAGATTCTTCATAGGATTTCTGGGGATAGAATTTGTTTATGGTCGAGAGCTTGTAACATCTAATTAAAGATCTGATATGAATGCTTATAACCATGTAATGATTTTTTATTTTTCATTTCCTAGGTATGGTTGTGAATGAGTTGCGAGGATGCCAATGATTGTGAAGTAATATATTGGTTGTAGTCTCAGTTTTAACCAACTTTTTCTTTAGGATAGAGTATTATTACATTTTGTGTAACTACGTTACTCAGTGTGTATAGAATTGTAGATGCATGTCTTGAATGGAAACACCCATTGAAGGTTACACATCATGAATAACATTTACAAATCATGTGTTATTTAATGGGTGATTTTTTATTCGAGGGGACTTGTTTTTTTTTGTGGTAGTGGATATTAACTACATAACGATGTGAACTTGTATTAAACATCAATAAATACCCCAATAATTTTTTTTAAATGAGCACCGTGGATGAGAACTTTTCATTATTCCACTCATGTTTCAACTCCCTTTACTCAATGCCTTACCCATGAAATCTTGAATCTCTCCTACCGTTCTAGACCCTTTATTTGAAATTCAATAATCATTACTCTTGTAGTGGGATTCCTAGGAACACATTATCCTTCATTCTTTATCATTGTCTCTTTTACATCCTTTAGGATTTCAATAGATCATCATGATGTTGATTTACCTACACTTCATGATATTTAATATGGTTTATAGGTTGATTTTCAAGGCCTTCTACACATTCGTTCTCATTGATGGGTGTAATTACGAGTTTTTCATTTCAGGAAAAGGTATGTGATTCCACCATATTTTTAGAAATTGATTGACATTGAAATTTATTGATTTATTTCAAATTTTTATTTAAATTCAATATCTGAATATTTTTAGTCGGATAATAAAACCAAATTCAAATGAATTTGGAGATCTGAAATGGTTTTGGCATGAGATTTTGGAAAAATACTAATTCAATTGAGTTGTAGTGAATTTATGGAAATTGTTTGATTTAATATTTTGAATTTAAATTTCAGATTTTATGGAAATGTTTTCAATTAAATTGTAGAATCTAACAGTGAAAAAGAATTTTCAAATTAATCGAATTGTTTTTTAATGGATTTGAAACATGTTAAAATAGTTAAAAATATTTTTATATAAAACTAGTGGTTTTATCTTGTTAAAGTGGCATGTTTTTATAAAACCAATATTTCTTTTAAATAAAAAAATCTACACTGAAATAGAAGACTTTTATTTAATTGAAATTTAATTTTTCCTAAAATAAGAATAACATCATTGATTGTGAAAGGAAACATGAAATCCATATATAGTTTGTGAGTTATTTGGTCACACTCAAAAATATAAAATCATTCTAAAATTAAATGTAGTAGGTTACACCCTGGATGGGATGGCCTTGTTTTTTGAGATAAATTTGGAGGATCGTGAAAAATGTGATCAACCGGTTCTAACAGCTCTTACGGTGACATCCAAATTTGAAGAGTGAGTCTATATGTAATAGTAATCTGATCTTGAATGGAACATTTTGAGGGAAAGCATCATAAAAGATAACCCTTCTACATCGTGGGTTTTTGATGGTAGTGAAAGTTTAGTCAAAAGTAGTCGAGTATGGGTACCATCTGATATACAGGAAGAACGGATGAAGGAATCTCATACTTTTGTTTTGGATTTTCATCCTTGGCATACCAAGATGTAAATACACACGTGTCGTCTGTTCTGGTTTCCTTGTATAAAGAAGAAGATAACAAATTTCATCAGACAATGCTCTACCTGTTAGAGGGAGAAGGTAGAGCACCAACGACCTGTTGGAATTGTACAACCTCTCTCCATTCTTGAGTGGAACTATAATGAAATCACCATTTATTTTTGTTATAGTCATGACAAGATATCCTAAATGAAGTGATGAATTACTGGATATTATAGATAGAATTATAATAATCACTCAATTCCTGCCTCTCTTGGAGACCATATCTATTGACGAGTTGGGAAGGCTATATATCCCGAATATACTAAGAGTTCATGGAATGCCTCATACTATTATCTTATAGAGATTAACCTACTTTACTTCACATTTCGAGAAAGTGTGACGAAAAGCGTTGGGATTGCATGTACTCTTTCGTACTGCATATGTAAAGACCCGTAAATTTCAAGGAAATTTTTTTCATAATTTTCTTTGAAATTTTACAAGAACGCAGTTTCTGGCGGCGCCTGATTCCGAGGCCCGGTGTGCCCAGAATCAATTTCCAAAGTTTGGCTCGGGTACGTTCAGTGAACGGATGAGTAGGTTTTTCTAACTTTTTAACTGGTCCCCGGAATCGAATTCTGAGGGCTCCAATGAAATCTCAGAGCCGGTATTCACTTAGAAACGCCTCTTCCAGAGTTGCGTTTGCTCGGGTGTGGTTTTTAATTTTCGGGCTTAAAGTTAAGAAATAAAATATTTTTGCGACAACTTTATTTTATTTCTCTTAAGCCACTTGGAATCCACTTGAAGCCACTTAAAGGCGGCTTGAACTGAGTTGAACTGGATAGGATGCTATCCGGAAATATCCTACCCATTGGTAGGATATTTTTGAGGTGGGGCCCGCATGAGGCCCGCCGATTCTTTCCGCTAAGAAACGCACCCGCGAAAACCCCTCTTAATGAAAGTAAACTGACGCGTTTCTTAAAATCTTAACAGACCATTTAATTGGGATGTTTCTTTCGTAAATTAAATGAGTTGTTTCTTTCGTTGAATTAATTCTACGAATTAATGGTTCGTTTCTTATCTTTTGAAATTCAAATGTTTAGTTGTGTAAATAAAGTAAGGCTTAAGCTTATTTTATTTTGGGTTGAAACTTGTGGCGTGGAGAGGATTTGGAGGAAAGCGTTCTTCTTCGGTGAAGAACGCGAAGAACGCGAAGAACGCGAAGAACGCCAAACCTGCGGAGATCGACGACGCGAAGCCTTGTACCACGACGCCAACGGATTTCCCTTCGCGAGGCTTCTTCCGCGATGATCCAACCCCGCGACAGCCTTCGATCGTCAACAACCAAGGTAGGGGGTTGCACTTCTTTTTATTTTCTTTTTGGATTTCAACAACAACATGGATTTAATTATTATTAATTAAATCCGTATGTTCTTGGTACTCGGAGATCGTCGACGCGACGCCCTTCTGCGGTGTGACGATCACCTCCTTCCGCGACGATCAATTCCGCGACGACCTGGCATCCGACAGCGACGGCGAGGTAGGGATTTTATATTTTGGGAATTACCCCCCTTTTCTTTTTATATTCCTGGATTTGTTTCTTTAAAAAGATAAAGAACTGGATTTGTGAACAATTTTAAAATTATTAAAATTTTTGGTTCCGTTCAAATAAGGAACCCGTTTTTATGAAACATTTTTATTTCATTAAAAAATATTTCGGATATGCGTTCATGTGTTGAACTTTAACTTCTCTCGTTGTTTATATCTAACTCGGAGGGTGTGGGCCAAACGAACAAGGCCCGACAACCCTCCGCCGTTCTTCGTTCTTGTGCGGATTTGACGTCCAACAACGGAACGTTCCGCAACGGATGTTTGATGATCCCGCAGTAAAGAACGGAACACGGGTGGAACAACGGCGCAGACGGGAAGGAAAACGGGCCACTGGAGCGACTCCGGCGGCCCGCGGAAGCCGGTGGCGGCGCGGGTCGCTGGCGCGGCGGCGCCGGCGGCCGGAGGCGGCGGCACCCCGCGGGTGTCCAGCGCGACACCCCGCGGGTGCCGCCGGTGTCCAGCGCGACACCCCGCGGGTGCCGCGGGGTTGTCACGCGGCACCCCGCGGGTGTCCAGGGCGGCACCCCGCGGGTGTCCAGGGCGGCACCCCGCGGGTGTCGCGGGGTTGTCACGCGGCGCGTCCGGCTGTCTGGCCGACACCCCGCGGGTGTCGCGGGGGTGTCACGCGTGGCGGCGGCTTTCACCCGCGTCGGCCGCTCGGCCGAACCGAACCGGTTCAGGCCTACCAGGTGGGGTCGGGCCAGGTCGGCCCGGGCCCGGACCCCCCCGTCTTCGGACGACTTTCGTTCAAACGCTCGTAACTTGAGCTACGAGCCTCCAAACGACTCGCCGTCAGCGGCAACACAATCCTTGGAGCGAGACGGTCGTTTCGGTCTGTCTCACTCAAGGTTTCGGAATACCTTGGGTTCGGCCGGGATGGTTCGTACACGAAACCAACCGGGCCCTCAGAGCGGAAACACTCATATCTTGAGCTACGGACGTTCGATTAACGTACCGTCAGCTTTGTTAGTTTCCTCTTAGTGAGACGGATCTTTTGGCTCACTCTGCCAGGGGTTTGGGCGCAGGTGGAGGACGGTCGGGTTGGTTTTTCCTTAAAAACCAACCGGGCCCCTGGGACGAAAAAGCCAATAACTCTCAGACCGGGCGTCCGATTGACGCACCGTTTATTGCGTTGAGTTCCTGTTGACGATACGGAACTTTTGGCATCCTTCGCCCGAGTTTTGGATACAGTTCGTAGTGGCCGGGTTGGATCGCACCCGAAATCCAACCGGGCCCCTGGAACGGAAAACCTGATATCTTTCAGACAGGACGTCCGTTTGACGAACCGTCAGCGGCGTTGACGATCACGTTGAGAAACGGTCCCTATGAGTATACCCTATGAGAGCTCGGGGTACAGTTGAGATACGGCTGGGTTTGGTTCGCTCACGAAACCAACCGGGCCCCTGGGACGAAAAAGGCTAATAACTCACAGACCGGGCGTCCGATCGACGCGCCGTCTGTTGCGTTGAGACCCCTGTGACGAGGCGGTCCTTTGAGTTACTTCTTCGTGGGACCTTGAGATACTTGGAGTATCGACTTGCAGCTCGTGGAGCAGACCCTCCCAGAGACGAGCGTGCGGAGTACGAAGACCGTGTAGCCGACTGAGAACTGACGACTGCTTGACCGACTCGACTTGGAGTGAGTCGAATAGCCTAGTGGACGGAGCACTAATTTGTTTGGGTGCATACCCATGGCGGACGGAGCACTGCCTGTGTGATAGTGCAGACCCGCGGTACTCGTCCGGAGAGTACCTCTGCAGGTTACTAGGGGGTGTGCACTACTGTGTTTGAGTGACATACCTCGGCGGGAAGCACTACTGTGTTTGGATGGCTGGACCGCGGTACTCGATAGGAGGAGTACCTCAGCAGTCTTAGGTTAGTGAGCAGTACCTCGGAGTCGTGACAGGACCACTGTACACTCTAGAGACGGAGCTCTTCAGTAGTTACGGTTTCGATAATGAAAATCCCGGTTTGAGCTGACACTTTTGACCTTTGTGTTTCCTCATGATTGAGATGAGTTACTTGATAACTTAGGTATATGTATGGGCAGATACCTGGATAGTGGTTATCCATTGATCTCATGATCCTTGTGTTTCCTCATGATTGAGATGAGTTACATGATAACTTAGGTATATGTATGGGCATATACCTGGGTAGTGGTTATCCATTGATCTCATGATCCTTGTGTTTCCTCATGATTGAGATGAGTTACTTCATAACTTAGGTATATGTATGGGCATATACCTAAGTAGAGGTTATCTATTGAGATCTTCTTTGTGGTTATCCTTGTTGGATTTAGTGAGACCTTGAGGGTCTCGGGGTCCCTACTGAGTATCGTTATACTCAACCCTGCACTAGCTATGCCCGAACCTCATTGTGTTGGTTGCAGACGACAGGCAGTGCTGACGGAGGCCGAGTGTTCGAGGATTGGACGGTACCCGGAGGTGGACTACATGACAAGTCAGTGTCCGGAGGTGGACTTCACGGCGAGACGACACTCGGAGGAAGTTGACGGACGAGAGCACTGTGGAGGCTATCTGTACCTACACTTCAGGTAGGATTCGTGGTGGACGATCCAGCAGCTGCGCCATCTGTACCTACCCATCAGGTAGGATCCAAGGAGGACGACCCAGGAGCCGCTTCCGTCCCTCCAACTGTTGTCTTTTTCTGTTGTACTTTGTTCAGTTGTAGTTGTACTTTTTTTGGGTTTGTATTCTGTCCCATTTACTTTTCAGCACTTCTTTTTGTACTTAGTGTTTTACTTCCGCTTGTACTCTGTGGTGTTTTGTTACTTTTATAAAGGCAATGCCTTCCCAGTTATCCGGAATTACGCCTTTGGTGCTAGTCGCCAGCCTCTGGCCTATGGAAGGCGGGCTTATGGTAGTCACGACACGGGCCCCGAGGACGGGTCGTGACAAATTGGTATCAGAGGTGGTCGGTTCTAACGCAGACTCTGATCTTTCTTTCTGTGAAGCAATAGTGTTAAGGGTACCGAGTGTGGTTTTCAGTTCAGGGAGTCCAGTGTTGGTGCGGGGGGCCGACATATCCATACACCAGGACCCTGGAAACTGATATCCTTCTTTGTGCACGAAAACACTGATTGCGTGCGTGTTTTCAAATGTTTCCCCCCTTAAAACAGCTCAAACCAGGTCAGCTCACCAGGTATAATCGTTTTACTGTGTTACGTTGTTTCTTTCAGGATGCCTTTTCTCGGATGACCAGTTAGAGCCCAGGGGGATGTGTGTGCTGATAGCTTGTTGAGTGACGAGGCTTCGGTACAGGGCCCTCTTGCAGTTGAGGCACCAGCGGAGGCACCAGCGGTACTACCATATGTTGGGCCACCGATGCCACCAGCCCCAGCAGTAGGCGATGCCCGCTACTTGAGCGCACTGCATGAGTTCCAGCACCACAGGCCACCCAGGTTCGGGGGAGAGACGGACCCACATGCGGCTGAGGATTGGCTGGAGGCTGTGGTGGGAGTCTTCAGGCTAGTGGGGATGCCATCAGACTTCATGGTGACCTTTTCTGCCAGCCTTCTTTAGGAAGCAGCAGGCAGGTGGTGGAGCCACTTGTTCTAGTTTTGCGATGGGATGGCTTTCACATGGGAAGACTTCAAGACCTTCTTCAGGGTGGAGTTTGTGCCAGTAGCTCTACACCCCGAGCGTGTTCAGGAGCTACTGCCTTTGCCGCGTGTTTTTCGATCAGAAGCCGAGTCATCTGTGGGAAGTAGACAGATGATGCAGAGGTCCAGGAGGACCAGACCAACAGTTGGGAGATCTCGTGTTTTAGGACCGGTGGTGCGGGGCACCCGGGGTGGGGTCAGAGCCAGGCGTGCCAGAAGAAGACTGTGTTACTCGTGCGGTGGAAATGGGCACCTGGCACGTGACTGTCCGACTCCTCGTACAGTTGACCCATAGGCTTTTGAGGAGCCACCGAGGCAGAGGCAGCGGCGAATGCTTGAGCGACAAGAGAGTAGTGGAAAAGGCAGTAGAGCTCCTGGAGCAGGTGGACAGGAGCGGAACTAGTGGATACGTCTCTTGTACTTCTAGTTCCATGTTGATATTGTTTTTGTGTCTTTGTACCATGAGCTGCAATAAAATAAAGACACTTATCTTGTGATGTTCTCTTTCCTGTCCTCTTTTGTGATGTTACTAAGTGGTCCTGGTTAAGACTGTTGACTTGACCCTCACTTTCGAAATTCCTACTGGAGGAGACCCAGTGACCTCACAATGATGATGACAGTGTGACTCGACCCTTGGAGGCGAGAGTGACAGTTGGATATCTTAGTAGTTACGTCGAGGCCTTACGACGTCATCCATGGCATGAATGCATCCTTCATGCCAGGATTGACTGTATTAGGCAACGAATGTGGTTCATCCAGGGGATGAGACCAGATTTCTCTTATCGGCAAAGAAGAAATCATAGCAGCTCTTGTGAGACTAAAGGAGGTGCAGTTCATCCAGGAGCGGATGAAGACTGCACAGTGTAGTAAGAAACAAGGTACCGGTGCCAGTCTTAGAGACTCGGGCGTGATAAATGTTTCAAGAAGAGGTAGCTTTAAATAGAGATGAGTCTTCGAAGCGGCAGATGTGGAGGCAAAGCTAGGAGAGAAGCATGAGGTGGTGTACATCTTAACATGCTACAACCACCCGCCTTAGTTATTCCCGCCAGGCTTAGGGAGCTGGAGGGCGGAGGAAGAGTGCGGCTGCATGCGGTCAAGGAGTGTGACCCAATGGCTCTAGAAATGATTCAAGGGACATTCTATGTCCACTACTAGCTGCTGTAGTAACAGACGTCGATATGAATCATTCCTCACTTTCAGAAATCTTGTTCAAGACCTAGAGTTTCCGGTAAGCCGTGGACTTGACCCTCACGTCTGGAGATACCATGAGAGGAGAGTTGATAATCACACTTACGCCGACGGTGTGGTCAGACCCTCGAGGTGAGAGTTCTGGTTGGAATCTCTTGGTGGTAGCGTTGAGGCCTTACGACGTTAGTTTGAGTATGGAGTGGGCAATAACTGTTCAAACTCAAATTGACGGTTTTAGGCAAACGTCGAGATGGGTTTTCCTTGGTCGGCGGAAAAGGAAACCCCAGGCAGCGCATGGTAACTCTTGCATAGGAGGGTGTGACCGATCACTCTTGAGTCGGTCAACCTTACTCTCGTGGCAGTAGTCGTTTTGAGTTTCAGTTCCAGCAAGAATTGGAGACCTCTGGAGTTTGAGGATGACGATCACGTCCTTATACGGTCTCACCTCGACGAGGGTTACAGAGATGTGGCCAAGGCGGAAAGTTATCTCCGTGGTTCAACGGACCTTTCTAGGTCCTCAGATGGGTAGGCGGGATGGTTTACCACTTGGTCCATCCACCTCAGTTGCACTAGGTGCACGACATTTCCACATATCTCAGCGGAGGAGATACGTGCACGACCCGACACAAATCTTTGACCATGGGGAGCTGGTCTTTGGGGATGAGGTTACTTTTACGGAGTTTCCTGTGGGGATCAAGGATCGACAGGAGTGGGTCCTAGGAGGACGGTCGATTCCTCTTGTGCACTTTCTTTTGCAGCTCGGGGACCTCCAGGAGAGCACTTGGGAGTGGAAGGCTCAGATGCGTGCTGAGTACCGCCTTTGTTTCTCTCAGTTTGTGTTGGAGCTTTACGGGGACGTAAAGCCCCGTGGTGGGAGTAATGTAAAGACCCGTAAATTTCAATGAATTTTTTTTCTTAATTTTCTTTGGAATTTTACAAGAACGCAGTTTCTGACGGCGCCTGATTCTGAGGCCCGGTGTGCCCGGAATCAATTTCCGAAGTTTGGCTCAGGTACGTTCAGTGAACGAACGAGCGGGTTTTTCTAACTTTTGAACTGGTGCCCGGAATCGAATTCTGAGGGCTCCAATGAAATCGCAGCGCTGGTATTCGCTTAGAAACGCCTCTTCCGGAGTTGCGTTTGCTCGGGTGTGGTTTTTAATTTCCGGGCTTAAAGTTAAGAAATAAAATAATTTTGCGACAACTTTATTTTATTTCGCTTAAGCCACTTGGAAGCCACTTGAAGTCACTTAAAGGCGGCTTGAACTGAGTTGAACTGGATAGGATGCTATCCAGAAATATCCTACCCCTCGGTAGGATATTTGTGAGGTGGGGCCCGCACGAGCCCCGCCGTTTCTTTCCGCTAAGAAACGCACCCGTGAAAACCCATCTTAATGAAAGTCAACTGACGCGTTTCTTAAAATCATAACAGACAATTTAATTGGGCTGTTTCTTTCGTAAATTAAATGAGTTGTTTCTTTCGTTGAATTAATTATACGAATTAATGGTTCGTTTCTTATCTTTTGAAATTCAAATGTTTAGTTGTGTAAATAAAATAATGCTTAAGCTTATTTTATTTTGGGTTGAAACTTGTGGCGTGGAGAGGATTTGGAGGAAAGCATTCTTCTTCGGCGAAGAACGCGAAGAACGCGAAGAACGCGAAGAACGCCAAACCTGTGGAGATCGACGACGCGAAGCCATGTACCGCGACGCCAACTGATCTCCCTTCGCGACACTTCTTCCGCGATGATCCAACCCCGCGACAGCCTTCGATCGACAACAACCAAGGTAGGGGGTTGCGCTTCTTTTTATTTTGTTTTTGAATTTCAACAACAACATGGATTTAATTATTATTAATTAAATCCGTATGTTCTTGGTCCTCGGAGATCGTCGACGCGACGCCCTTCCGCGGTGTGACGATCACCTCCTACCGCGACGGTCAATTCCGCGACGACCTCACATCCGACAGCGACAGCGAGGTAGGGATTTTATATTTTGGGAATTACCCCCCTTTTCTTTTTATATTCCCATATTTGTTTCTTTAAAAAGTTAAAGAACTGGATTTGTGAACAATTTTAAAATTATTAAAATTGTTGTTTCCGTTCAAATAAGGAACCCGTTTTTATGAAACAATTTTATTTCATTAAAAAATGTTTCGGATATGCGTTCATTTGTTGAACTTTAATTTCACCCGTTGTTTATATCTAACGCGGAGGGTGCGGGCCAAACGAACACGGCCTGACAACCCTCCGCTGTTCTTCGTTCTTGTGCGGATTTGATGGCCAACGACGGAACGTGCCACAACAGATATTTGATGATCCCGCAGTAAAGAACGTAACCCGGGAGGAACAACGGCGTAGACGGGAAGGGAAACGGGCCACCGGAGCAACTCCGGCGGCCCGCGGAAGCCGAGGGCAGCACGGGTCGCCGGCGGCCGGAGGCGGCGGCACCCCGCGGGTGCCGCGGGGTTGTCACGCGGCACCCCGCGGGTGTCCAACGCGGCACCCCACAGGTGTCGCGGGGTTGTCACGCGGCACCCCGCGGGTGTCCAGGGCGACACCCCGCAGGTGTCCAGCGCGGCACCCCGCGGGTGCCGCGGGTGTCCAGCGCGACACCATGCGGGTGCCGCGGGGGTGTCCCGCCTGGCGGCGGCTTTCCCCCGTGTCGGCCGGTCGGCCGCTTGGCCGAACCGAGCCGGACCGGCCCTGGCCAGGACGGGCCGGGCCAACCGGGTCAGACCCGACCCGATTCGGGTCAACCAGGGGGGGTCGGGCCGGGTCGGCCCGGGCCCGGACACCCCGTCTTCGGAGGACTTTCGTTCAAACGCCCGTAACTTGAGCTACGGGCCTCCAAACGACTCGCCGTCAGCGGCAACGCAATCCTTGGAGCGAGACGGTCGTTTTGGTCTTTCTCACTCAAGGTTTCGGAATACCTTGGGTTCGGCCGGGTTGGTTCGTACACGAAACCAACCGGGCCCTCGGAGCGAAAACACTCATATCTTGAGCTACGGACGTCCAATTGACGTACCGTCAGCTTTGTTAGTTTCCTCTTAGTGAGACGGATCTTTTGGCTCACTCCGCCCGGGGTTTGGGCGCAGATGGAGTACGATCGGGTTGGTTTTGCCTTAAAAACCAACCGGGCCCCTGGGAGGAAAAAGCCAATAACTCTCAGACCGGGCGTCTGATTGATGCGCCGTCTATTGCGTTGAGTTCCTGTTGACGATACGGAACTTTTGGCATCCTTCACCCGAGTTTTGGATATAGTTGGTAGTGGCCGGGTTGGATCGAACCCGAAATCCAACCGGGCCCCTGGAACGGAAAAGCTAATATCTTTCAGACAGGACGTCCGTTTGACGAACCGTCAGCGGCGTTGACGATCACGTTGAAAAACGGTCCCTATGAGTATACCCTATGAGAGCTCGGGGTACAGTTGAGATACGGCTGGGTTTGGTTCGCTAATGAAACCAACCGGGCCCCTGGGACGAAAAGGCTAATAACTCACAGACCGGGCGTCCGATCGACGCGCCGTCTGTTGCGTTGAGACCCTTTTGACGAGGCGGTCCTTTGAGTTAATTCTTCATGGGACCTTGAGATACTTGGAGTATCGACTTGCAGCTCGTGGAGCGGACCCTCCCAGAGACGAGCGTGTGGAGTACGAAGACCGTGTAGCCGAGTGAGACCTGACGACTGCTTGTCCGACTCGACTTGGAGTGAGTCGTCTAGCCCAGTGGACGGAGCACTAATTTGTTTGGGTGCAGACCCATGGCGGACGGAGCACTACCTGTGTGATAGTGCAGACCCGCGATACTCGTCCGGAGAGTACCTCTGCAGGCTACTAGTGGGTGTGCACTACTGTGTTTGAGTGACATACCTCGGCGGGATGCACTACTGTGTTTGGGTGGCTGGCCCGCGGTACTCGACAGGAGGAGTACCTCAGCAGTCTTAGGTTAGTGAGCAGTACCTCGGAGTCGTGACAGGACCACTGTACACTCTAGAGACAGAGCTTTTCAGTAGTTACAGTTTCGATAATGAAAATCCTGGTTTGAGCTGAGACTTTTGACCTTTGTGTTTCCTCATGATTGAGATGAGTTACTTGATAACTTAGGTATATGTATGGCCATATACCTGGATAGTGGTTATCCATTGATCTCATGATCCTTGTGTTTCCTCATGATTGAGATGAGTTACTTGATAACATAGGTATATGTATGGGCATATACCTGGGTAGTGGTTATCCATTGATCTCATGATCATTGTGTTTCCTCATGATTGAGATGAGTTACTTGATAACTTAGGTATATGTATGGGCATATAACTAAGTAGAGGTTATCTGCTGAGATCTTCTTTGTGGTTATCCTTGTTGGATTTAGTGAGACCTTGAGGGTCTCGAGGTCCCTACTGAGTATCGTTATACTCACCCCTGCACGGGCTATGCCCGCACCTCGTTGTGTTGGTTGCAGACGACAAGCAGTGCTGACGGAGGCCGAGTGTTCGAGGATTGGACGGTACCCGGAGGTGGACTACACGACAAGTCAGTGTCCGGAAGTGGACTTCACGGCGAGACGACACTCAGAGGAGGTTGACGGACGAGAGCACTGTGGAGGCTATCTGTACCTACCCTTCAGGTGGGATTCGTGGTGGACGATCCAGGAGCTGCGCCATATGTACCTACCGTTCAGGTAGGATCCGAGGAGGACGACCCAGGAGCCGCTTCTGTCCCTCCAGCTGTTGTCTTTTTCTGTTGTACTTTGTTCAGTTGTAGTTGTACTTTCTTTTGGGTTTGTATTTTGGCCCGTTTACTTTTCAGCACTTCTTTTTGTACTTAGTGTTTTACTTCCTCTTGTACTATGTGGTGTTTTGTTACTTTTATAAAGGCAATGCCTTCCCCGTTATCGGGATTTACGCCTTTGGTGCTAGTCGCCAGCCCCTGGCCTATGGAAGGCGGGCTTGGGGTAGTCACGGCACGGGCCTCGAGGACGGGTCGTGACATCAAATCACCCTAAGACTAATGGTCAATCTGAATAGACCTTACGAGTGTTAGAGGCTATGAAATGAATTGTATCATTGATTTTGGAAGTTCTTTAGAGAAACTTATTCCTCTTGATGAATTTATATACAATATTAACATTATGGAGACAATTGAAATGGATCCTTAGGATTCCCTCTATAGTAGACCATTTCTTTAAGCTCTATACTAGCTCAAAGCAGGTGAGGTAGATCTATTGAGTCATCACCTCATATAGAAGACCTATAAGAATGTTTTACTAATTTAAAAGCATGTTACTATCGTTCAGTCTAGAAAAAAAATCATATATCAGTCATCTCTATAGACCCAAGAGTTCAATGTGGGACATCGATTCTTTCATCAAGTTTCAACATGGTAAGGAAATAGTTGGATAAAGAGAGAGTGGAAGTTATCAGCCTGATATGTTGGACCATTCGAGATGCTGGAGTGAGTTGGACTGATTACCTCTATATTACTGCTACCTCTGAGGTACAATTCCATACACGATTTCTACCATTTATATCATATTCGACACTATCATCCAGAACTATCTCAATTTATTTGATCATGATGACATCGAGTATGAAGAGGATGCATCATCTAGGAGTTTCTGATCCATATCATCAACTATATCATTCCAGTTCGCCATGGTCAGTTAGTTCCTTTAGTCTACGAGCTATGGAACCATGGATGTGTTTTGGATGAGACCAAAGATCGAGATACTTATGTGTATTCTCAATGGTCGGTGCTTCTCACAGATGATTTTCCACTACCATCGAAAGAGAAACCCATGGATGAGTTTTCTTAAAGAGGGAATGTTGTAACTTTTCGACATTAATCTTGGTAGAGACCATTTAATTTTTTTTAGTCTGAACCCTTAAAGAGAACAATGTTGCATGTTTTAAAACACTGTTGTTGGACTAAGGTAGCTATTAAAATTATTTAATTAATACCACATGTTTTCAATAAAATATTACATTGTTCCTACCATAGTGTTCGGGTTAAAAAAGTAAGAAGAAATTGAAAAATAAGTGAATGAAATTTAAAAGTAATTGAATGAAATTTAAAAGAAAATAAATGAATGAAAAACGGGTTTAAAAATAAAAAAAGGGTTAGGAGAAAAGTAAAAATAATTATAATGGACATTAGCCTATTTTTATTATTTTTATTTTTGTAATCATCCTTTTTATTATATATATATATATATTTCTCAATATTTACTTAATTTCATATTTTTATTTTGATTGTTTTATCTTCTCTTTAATTATTTTCTATTCTTTCTCTCTATTTTCTCTCCTCCCTCTCCCTTGGTGTGTTCCCATGTAGCCCCTTGGGGTGTGCCTCCTCCTCCTCCTGTCCCCCATCAGATGACCATTGTGACTATTTTTTTCATCTATTTTTAATGTTGTTAGGTCTACATTAATGCTCTTAATAAAGCTAATTCTATGAACTAATAATTGTAGGATATCTTACATTATTCATCGCACAATTTTCTACAGATTTTTTCTACCCAAATTTTATGTTTTTCTAAGATAATATCTTTTCTTCAATCTCAAGTCAAATCAATGATCATCATGGTGTGTATGCTCCTATAATGTAATGAGGTAGGGTTTCTACTTTCTTTCCCCTAACTTTTTTACATAATTTTTATCTCATGTTGTGCCACTCATCAGTGCCTACCGATGATGTTTAATTTTACCTTTAATATTTTAATTAAACTACTTTTTTTGTATATTCACCCCTTATTTGAGATACAATGTATTTTTAAAACTGTTATACCATTATTGGATACTCCCTTGTTGGGGGGGGGGGTTACCAATTTGCATTAATTTTTTTAGCTCAGAAAAGTTAATTTTATTAATTGCATGTGTTTCACAACACTCCTTATTTAGTTTTAATGCAATAAATTATTATTTGATATTTGTGAACTTCAAATCATGTGGGTTTTCTATAGTTTATGCCTAATAGATTCTTTGTTTAGATTCATTCATTTCTATTACATTATAAAATAGAAAAGTTCATTTTTATACTTCTGTTGATAAATTGTTTTAATTGTGACTGTTGGGATTGAATGATCGAGAAGTATGTGTCTGTTTCTTGCATAAGTTATTTTTTATTGAAATTATAAGTGAATTCTATGTGATATTTTCTTGCTTGAAATCTTAATAAATTCAGGGCAGTAAGACAATGTGTGTTCTTTATTATGGAGAACACATGAAATATCTATTCCGATTGGTTACACATTATGCTAGGGTGGTAGAGTCTTAGGATTTGGTAGATGACAGTTTCCATAGGTTTCTATATAGTCTTGAGTGATACTGATTCCCAAAGGGACATTTGTGGAAGGACCCACTGGAAAAGTGGCTACATCGTGCCTCAGGTGACACTCGACCCCTTTGGTGTGATACCGTGATGGTATCATTATAAAAACCTAAACTCAAGTGACATGTATCCTCTCAAAATATTGATATGGATGCGATCGAGGGGAATGGATAAATTTAAGGATGTTCCATATCAAAAACATCGATATAGGCTCAGAATCAAACTCTAAACTTGGACATAATAATAATTATAATGTCTAGTTGGGTAATGTGATGCTGATTTGAGTATCCTTGAGAATTGTGATACCATTTTGTTTCATTGTAGCACAGTTTGTTGAAACATTAATTTAACCCCAAGATAAAGCACATGCTTGGGGATTTTTTGGGGTCTAACTTTGGTTTCCAAGACTTTATAAATATATACACATCCTTCTATATAAAAGTATCTTTTTCAGATTTTTTCCTTAGACCAGAGTTAGTGGTATGGGATGTGTGTTGTAGATAACTCGGACCACGTTATATTTGTTTTATTTTGTTTATTTAATTTCATAGTTATATCATATATTGGCACATTAATTTTGTTTACAATAGGAAATGGAAGAGTTATACACCATGGGTTCCAGCCAACTAGAATTTTATCTCACTTACTTATCAGGGGTCATTTGGAACCCAAGTAGTGTTTATGATTTCATGTAGGGATAATTGGAACCATGATTCTACCATGCTTGATTTTTCCTTACTTCATAGGATATAGATTTTGGGCAGAGAACTGAACCTTTTCTCTAGATGTTGTTGTTGTATGTTGTTTCATTTTCATTTATGTCTGAAATCATGCGCATATTCTTGGTTTTCATACTTTTATTTTTATTAAAAACAACATAGTATGACATTATTTGTGTAACTGATATGATTTATCATCTTCTTTACATATTGTTCATTCAGATTGATTATTCATTTGCTTTGTGGCAGTTTTATTATTTATATGCATCTTCTATGTGTTATAATTCTTTTTCTTCTGATATATATTACCTGTTACATATGATAACATAGTCACCTCTATAGAAATATTAAAAAGTCCATTTCTACTCCTCGATAGCCTATCGCTTTTAGGGATATGCGTTTGAGGTCATGTAGCTAACCTGGCATGGAGAACCCTTCCCATGGCTCTTTGGATGGAGAAGCTAGAGTATCCACTATTATTTTGAAAAAAATCATAAATATTATAGCAACTTAATTTTTTTATAGATACCAAAAGAGATTTATATTTTCTTAGTTTTCAATGAAATGTTCAAATGATGTTATAAAGTTATTAATTACATACATATATATAATTGAAGGATATTTATGTAAAAATTAGAATATAATATCATTATATAATTCTCATTCAATATCTATATTGCATTTGATGGTGATTTGTTATGTATGATTCTGTGAAACCTGTCACATTACCATGGTTAAATTAATTTAAGAAGAATTAATTAAGAAACCTGTTTAATTTCTACATGTTATGATTTGATAAAATGAGGAATGTTTTTATGATCTTATAAAACACATATGAATGTGTTTAATTATTTTATGGGTGGGATGATAATTATATATATTTCTAAATAATTTTCTAATGATTTATATCTCATTAGATTAATATCATATTCTAGAACCCAATTTGATATTCAAAACATTAATTATGGACCTGTTCATATTATGAAATATTTACTTTTGTATTCATTTTCCTAGTTTAATGATATTATATATTATATGGGGACCGATTTTGAGTCCTTAATATGATGAATGGACCCATTTTTGTTAATATATGTTAAAAATATTATGATTTCACATTTTTATGCCTATTCCACATTTTTTTAATATATGTTATGCTTATAACATATTTCTCAGGATTTTGGTATCATTATTATGTGCATGTATTATGTTGCGATATAATACTGATTCCCTGTCTCATGATTTATAATATTTTCTATGTGGGTTTTATTTCTATAATTTCTGATCAAATTATCTTAACCTCATTCTTATCTTATGCTCACATAAGTTCATTTATTGATATCTTCCACATTAACACATAATAAGAAATTGAGCTCAACCCTGATGATTCCACATTACCATGTTTATTAAAAAGGATATATGATAAGAATATAAAGTAAACATATATGAAAAAAAATTAAAGATATTAAGGATCATTCATGAAATGATTTTGATTATGTATCTTGTATCAAAAGACACAAAAACAATATGTTTCTATAGAATTTATTATTTTTAGATGTTTGGAATATTCATATAAATTGATGTTATTTATGTGTAATAAATTGTTAGGTAAGTATTTTTCTTTTATTTATCGAATTAAATTTATTTTAAACTATTTTGGATCATTGTACATTATATGAATGTAAAATTATATTTCCTTCTATTAAAAATTCCAAATGGAGTAATCACTGTTTAAAAAGATAAGTTGAATCCAATTTTGTTACTGAATGGTATTTGGTTAAAAAGTCACATTCATAAGAGGACCAGCCCTAATATTGATGTCTTGATATGGATTTTTGGTAGATTTTTCTGTTCAATTGAATATCCTTTAGTGAAACATATGGAATTATATTGGGAATTATTCTTTCTAAAATAATTAGGTAGTGTTCAAATGGTTGAAACATATTCACCACTATAACCTCAAATATTACATCTCAGTTAATTTTAATCAGATATGGTTCTGATTTCAATCATTAGTTCCAACATTGTATTTAATTAATTAATTTTAAGTTTCTGTTAAATTTTTTTAAAATTCTAAATACATTAATTTTCAAAAAAATTACAAATTAACTAATAAAAGTGATATTTTTGATGTTTTATTACAACAAACTAGAGATAGATCCTTAAAAATACAATATTATATTTATTAGGGAATAAAATATTTATTATGTATCCATGATATGAATTTCCACAATAAACTAAACATGAATTTTGGGGTGGTTTCCTTGTTACAAAATCTACATGTCTACCACAATTTTTTTAACATTTATTTTGAGCCATTGGTTAAAAATGCACATTTACACTAATAACTCAAATTCTTGGAAGACTAGTATAAAATTATATGAGTCAAAAAGAATGAGTTATTGATACATTAATTGTAAAAACCGATATAAATCATTATGTTTTCATTAAACAAATGGGTTTTATGTTAACATCTAAAATATTATTGACATAATTAGCAACTTAAAAATATCATGAATAGTGAAATGGTTAGAGGGGAAATTTTCCAAATTTAAATAACTTTTCATTTATAACTCACCAATAATCTAGATTAAACTGTATTGATTTATCCTTTCATTTACTGAGAAAAAATTGGTAAATTAACTAATAAATGGATTAAATGAAGATTTTTTTATGTTCATACATTTTTATCTTAATTTGAATAAATTAGTGACTTAAAAGGTGGTTCTCAGGTTGTATGGTATAATTTTCCAACATCAATAGTTAGTATGAATGGTAGATGGATTTCTATCAACAATACCTTCTCTTAACCATCCATTCCTCAACTATAGAAACTATATTTTTATATATATTAAATCATGGTAGAATATTGACTATGGGAATAGAGTGAACATAAACTCATTTTGACCGAATGTGTGTAGATCGACTGTTTTGTAAATATGATGATTGAAGAAGATGATTCCATTTGATAGACCAGTTGTAGTATTCGATCATCCCTGAAATTATTTGATTCAGTCAATTATTTAAATTTCTAAATTTCTCAATAGAAGGATCAAAATCATAAATTATTTAATGAAAACATGTCAATGTAAATTAAATCAAATATTAATCCCAACATAAAAAAATTGGATAAAAACTCTCTCATGATACAATATATAGATGATTAAGATAAAGATAAATTTTGGATCATGGGAATAATTAAATTAAGGAATTTGATGATTTATAAATCCCAACTAAAGAATTATGATTAAAAACATGGATAAATTCTAATCATATAAACATTATTAATCCCACTACTCGCATTTATGAATTTTTTTATTGGTGAGGAAGATGGAAAAAGGTCTAAAAATAATTTATCCCCTCTCTAATATGATGGATTCATATATTTCTAATTGTATCATTGAATTTATTTCTTTATCCTCTAGATACAATTATATTAGCATATGATTTTCTATATTGTTGCATTATAACAATAAATTATTCTATTTTTTTGTTGGCATGTTCTTCTCTACCCTCATTTATTCTTGTTTATCCCTCTATGTAGTGGTTTTAATTCTCTTGATATCCTCTATGATAAGTGTCTATCATGAGGATAAACTAGTGGATGAAGGCTAGTCAACTATATTCTAAACACAATGTTATATGTTTCAATTTTTTTATGAACATTTGGTTATCTGGTTAGACGAGGAGATACAGATACATCACATTCTTCCTTCTCAAATTTTATATCATGTTATTTTAATGGTTTCATCTCCCTATATTTGTCTCACTAATTTATAATGGAATCATTGGTTTCGGTAGTGGATGGACTAATGATTATGAACCATTTGATTACGTGATGAGGTGAAGACTTAATGGATTCCCATTAAATGTAAATTTCAATTACACTATTGATGAAATAAGGGGTTTTTTAGTCTATTAGAACATATAGAGAATGTGTTATAGGATCATGGATTTGAGATAATGAAGGTTCAATAAGATTAATATAAGAGGGTATACGTTAAAAAATTTAATTATTTTCGACATTTTTTATTTACCACCACATACTCTTGAATCAAACCAAAATCACAAATTTAGAATTAACTATTAAAATAATAATAATAATAATAATAATAATAATAATAATTGTTTAAATATAGAATATCCCAGGCCCATCTCCTTGAGATAAAACATTAATTTCCCAATAAGTTATATTAAAGATATTCATAAATTATGTATTCATGGATTAAACCAATGTTCATATCACAAGATCCACTATCATGGATCTAGGACAAGTGTTAGATATCTCATGAAAATATGATTTTAGTTTTTTCCACTTTATTGTATTTTATTCATTTTTGTCTGATTTTATTTTCAATTTTTCCTAATTCTATATGTAATTAGATTAGTAATATTGTGGGTTCCATTAATTTATTAATTAACTCCATTATTACACCATGTTAGAATGGATTATTTATTTTATTACGTATGAACTTCAATTACTAGAAACTGAAATTTACTATAATTTCAAAATACAAGTGAAGGAAGTAAAGAAGAAGAAACTTTCTATTAAGGATAAACTGAAGGAACTAATAAATAGATTCAAATACACATTAATTAAAATGGGATTAAAAATAATTTGAGTATTATTATATATATTAGGAGGATAAAATTAAAGTGAAGACTCGATTATTCTGAACAATCATGATGGTGTATGTTCTTAATGAAGAGGAATATCTACCATAATCTATAACCAAATACATATTCCTAGTGGCCTTAATCTCTATAGAGGAATTAGAGGCTAGATTTATTTTACTAATATCATTAAAAATGAATTTTTAATAAAACTGAAATATATATTAATAATCATTATATTGTACATGAAAAATAATAAGGATGGTTTCATGCCCTATAAGATCATAAAAAAGGAGTAATGTAAGAGATCATATTTAATGATAAGATGGAATATCCACTATTACTCCCATTCAAGGAAGAGGTCTTCAAATATGTATTTTACTTGGATAATGAATTTCAAGATGATATAAAAAAGGTAGATGAAAAAAAAGTATTTTTTTTCATTCACACAAATTTAATATTTGATATTCTGAATTTTCATTTTGTAGAATATGTTGAAACTATTACCATCAATGATAACGATGAAGACCCTATACAAAAATTTAATTTTGATAAAAAACATGAAGAACCATGGGCGAATATAATTATAAAATTTTGTTAAGTTCTATCTCAGGATAAAATTATATCAAAATATATTTTATGTTGGAGTTAACCAAACCATTATATATTTCAATTTTATTTTTATAAAATAAATTTTTAACATTTCCACATAATTTTTTAGATTCCCAAAATTGATACCAATGATGTTCAACAATGAAAATGATAAATAATACATGGACGAATAAATGAATGAATCATCACGTTTATCCACTGATATTGAAGTAGGGGACGCAATCCAAAATAAATTGCATAGTGAAGAACACTTTCCCGATAAACTAGACGTTAAGGCACTTCTAAGAGGATTTGGGAGACATTTAGGTTACTTTCTAATGATTATAGAAATTGATGAAGAGTTGAATAAGGATAATTTTGATGATCTTATTAAATAGTTTGATTATTAAATAAAAATATATGTTTAATATTAGAGCATTATGTAGAGGGAGAATTTGATATCCTGATCTAACAAGAATAAAAATAAGCAACTAATTTTTCTCAGGTAAAACATGAAGAAATTTTAGAGCTACCCTTAAATAATGACCACCATAAAAACACCAAGAATAAAATATATAGGGGTAATAAAAGAAGAATATATTGTTGAATATTATTTTAATAATATATGGAATTGTATCCTGAGGAATTACCAGTGGTCTCTCATGAAGAAACAAAAAGAAAATAAAACTATATATAATGTGGATAATATGGAATAAAAATATACCAAATTGAACTCTATTAAATTTTAATTAATTATTGACTCTCCCATGATTGATCATATCCAAAAATAATCACTTTAGTATCCAATGGAAGATAAATCCACTATAGTATTGTCTAAGGAGACCATAAAAAAATTACTTCCACCTTTACTTTACTAGTGAATCCTTAATAATAAAATGGTGTATATAAATAAATATATCAATGAGGACCTCCATGATGAATAGATAATGATTATAATTGGATGGAAGATGGTTTTGTGGTTTTAATAAGGGAAATAACATCTTATTGTTGATTATCACTAAACACAGGACTATACAACTATGAACAACATTAATATAGGAATTATTGAGAGGTAACCTCCCATGATTCTCTTATATTAACCTTTTATTGAATTTTCATTACTTTCAATAAAATTATTCCTATATATTTATAATTTTCTAAAAGGTATTTATAAAGGGAAGTAATATTGAGATCTATATGAATAATTTAAATAACCAGCACCCCTTTAATAACAATATTTTCCCATTCAATTTCAATATTTATTTATAAATTTTTTTGTTGTTTTTTAAAAATTATAGGATTAGTGATAAAAAATATAATATGATGGGTTTAAAATTTATTTAGAATAGTTATGATAGATTTCTAAGAATGTTTTGATGAATATTTAAATAAGAAAATTTGTTTTTATTTCATCTCACTATCGAGAAATATTGTGTGTTTTAGGCTAGTAGACTTGTAATTTAACTATTTTATTTCATATTGGATGATTATAAGCTAGTTTTTAGTATTTAATGAAATATGAAATTCTTGAATACTTATGAATTTCGAGTAGCTTTTCATAGTGATTTTTATTAAAATATTTCATCAGAACAAGAAAATGGTATTTCCTAGAAAATAAAAATATTTAATAGGGATTATAAAATGGGAATCCTAAATATTTTGAACTCAAAACAAGGTAACTTATCATTCTTAAAAAATTACAAACTATGGTTCCAACTCGAAAGATAATTATACAAGTCATTTTTTAATAAATTAAAATGTAAAATTTAGATTCCATAATGAATCTATTATAAATGAGGTACTGATTAGCCACTAAATTATGATAATATTAATTGTTAGTTTATATAATATTCATGTGATTTATGATTTATAAACACAATTTTTGTGCATTTTAAAATTTGAACATCATTTCATATTATGATTGTAATTCCTTTATAAAGCGAACTATTATTTTGTACATTTTATTACATCATTTAAAGTACCCAATGATATTGAATTTATTTCCATATTTAATTGTCAGGTTTTTAATTATATTAGGAACATTTTATATTTGTGGAGTGTTGGAAGATCCTTATTAGAAGACCACAAAAATGGGATTTCATGCAAACAATTCTAGAGAAGTCAGATTGGACAGCAGCCCACTGATGAGAATGTGGAGCCCAACATAAAGGCCCAATGAATCCCAAATTTAATGGGATTCTAGATTAAATTCATAGGAACAAATCATATTTATGATCCAGTGCTAATTCGCATTCGATGATGGTTATTAAGGAGGCCAATTTGGAGATAAAATTCTTTTCC
Source organism: Viscum album (assembly GCA_963277665.1). Taxonomy (NCBI): domain Eukaryota; kingdom Viridiplantae; phylum Streptophyta; class Magnoliopsida; order Santalales; family Viscaceae; genus Viscum; species Viscum album. The sequence continues at coordinate 1,064,020,182 of OY728133.1, forward strand.
AGATTCTGTGGCCTAGAAAACATCATACCAATCTAATCATATATCGGAATCCACAACACCAAATGAGTCTAAATTTTACAGGAGGTTAGGAGACATCTTGGGAACCATTTTATTCTTCTATAGACCACTCTAATTAGACCATATTGAGTGCCTTACAAGTGTGTCTGTTCGATGATTGCAAGCCGGCTGCCAACTCAGGTCAAGAGTGGAATAGTCCAAGTTCCACAAGCATTCCACCACCCTAGACATACCATAATCATGTGGGATCCTTTTTACTGTTTGAGGATCGACCCAAGGCTCCCAAAATTACTTTTTAATTAATTTATGATGAATCATTTTTTCATCTTTGGTGCTTTGTTCAATTGTAAAGTTATGCTGAGAATTTTTTGTCTCATGTTTTTCATTCACATGTAAATTATTCAATTTACATTAGTTTCTTAATAACAGTTCTTATTCACTTCTTATTCATTTTTTCTTCATATCACATTGATACCGTTGTTTCATGGTGTGAAATTATTCACGCCAAACCATGTGAAATTATTACACAATGGTGGAGTGATCGTTAGTTCATTGTTTTTTACTTCTCTATTTCCTCCCTCATGAGTCTACTTTCCGCTTCCATTGAAACCATAGAATCTATGAAGGGATAAACCACTTATGAGATGATCCAATGGTGTATCAAGGGGATGGATTTTATGTTATTTATCACCCCATTAATGTATAATATCTTCTTTTAATTGAGTTTTTTATTTGATGATTTTTAAACTCCATCGTCCTTGTTGAATTTAAGGCCACACACTTCAAGTGGTAAAATAAACCTTTACCTTGGAGTGCTTAAAACATTGATCCATCAAGTGTATTAGTGATTAGTATTAAGGTGTGTAGGTATTAAACTAGTAATTGAGGATGTTGTTTGATCTTCTTAAATGAACCCATCTCAAATTTAAGAAATTTAAATAGTTAAAAAAACTCATCCAATCCACCCTGAGCGATAACCTAGGATCAGCTCATTATTTAAAATATAATTTACCTAAATCAATATATCATCCTTTAAACCCATATAAATTCATGCCATGTTGGCCGATTCATATCCAAAAATAGTCCATAGAATGTATGTGCTTATATGTTTCTTCTTAGGTCTCTGAAGATTCGACTACCCAAGCTAAACTACAAGGACCGTTATACCTTCATCTTTTAGGTAAATTTTACTGTGAATCAGGTACTCTCTGTGTTTTTTAAATAAAATACAATTTTAAAACCAATAAGTCATTTCCATAGATATTTATTTTGTAAATTTAAAAAGTTTCTAATTTAAAAAATGAATTCATTAATGTGAGGAGAATACTAATCCCAAATTCAAAAGGATGAAATTGATATATAAGAATAGAATTTGAGTTATATCTAGGAGGTGGAAAATTCATATTTATTATATGTAATAGTGTGAGGTGTTTTAATTGAAATTTATTCATATTAAATACTTAATTCCACTAGAATCTAACTAGTCTTCACATCTAGAAATTAAAAATTATCATCAATTAAAGTCAGGTAGTGAGAGAAATTAACATAAGATCCATAGAGTTTTTTTTTAAAAAGAATGAATTCTGATTTTATTCATTGCTAGATTTATTATTTGAATTTAGATTGGATACTATTTTCTAAATTAAATTCATGTCAATTATAAAGTGTGTAATAATGTATGTGTATAAGGAGTGATGACATAAAAAAATTAAAATATTAAATTACATTACATTGATAATTGATGAAATAATTTTGGTAAAAGATACAAGATTTATTAATTTTTATTTAACTATTAAAATTGTTAATATCAATGATAAATGTTTTAAATATCAGTCATTTAGTATATTTAATAATTTCTATCTTAATAAGAAAAAATTATAATTTGAAATGGTTATATTCATGTTGAGTGGTATGATTTATCTATTATAAACCCTAAAGATCAATTGATCAGGGATTTATATAGATCATGACTTGTAATGATCCTCTATGAATCACATGATGTGATCAAAAGTGATGATCCGATCAAATATTAAATTCAATTTACAATGAGACTGGATCGACAACATGTTCATTCTGACTAATTGTATGAAGGGTGGCCTTGAAAACCATAAGTAAATTCTATGTGACTAATTAATATAATCAAACATTGGTCATGTTCAATTTGAATTTAATTTAGGCATTTTATTATGGATATTTGAACATTTTTTATCATAGGGATCAGAATACAAAATTGAAAAATGAAATCTCAACAAAAAAAAATCAAATCTCATTCCCACTATTTTTCCCAAGATGGTAAGAACACTCCAAAGCTACCACATGGTTGAAATCATGTAGAATATAAAAGTGGGGATCACCAGAAGTTCATAATAATTATGATATAATATTTAATAGTTTCCTCCGAAAAATCATGAACATCTATCAAGACATGTTCCAATCATATGAGTAGGAAGAATTCCACTTCTTGTAGAAATCAATTTTAAAGAGTGAGGAGGAAGAAGTTATGATTTATATAAATACGTTAAACCCAAATTATTTTAATGGATTTGTCTCCTAATGATTATATCTAGGTATTTGGTTTATATCAATTAATCATGACTTTATTAGTGTATGATTTTCAATATTTACTAAATTTTGAATGTTAAATCATTCAATTTTTAATTAATGTTGTATTTTATTAAAAACCATTAATTTATTTTATCCTCTCTGTGTAGTGTTAGTGAATTTAATATCTTATATATTATCAGAGGATAACCCTCAGATCACATGAAATATGGAAAATAGTGATCCAATGTTCATGCACTAGGCTTCAATTTTTTTTATTTCTAGTATTTGGGAGTATGATTTCTTGAGGTGATCATAATACCACATGTTCTTCCTTCCCTCAATATTATTCATAATGATGAAAACAATCTCACTCACACATTATTTTTTAATGATTTATTATCAGATTAGTTGTTTGGGAAGTGGATGAACACCCAAATTTGATCCATTGAAGAAAGTGATGTTGTGAACCATTAATGGATTCCTATTTAGTGTAATGTATATTCACATCACTATGGTAGTGATACTTTACCTAGAAATAAAAAACCCTAAATTTATAAAAACATCATTATGAGTTCAGTAAGAAGGATTTCACATTATTAAATTCCCCTAATATTTTCATTTTACAGTTTTAGTGAAATAGGAAAACCATTATATTTAAATGTTGAGATCTCTACCCAGTGTAACATTTTCCCGAAAAAAAGGTTCATAAAATTATATAATTGTTTCATTCGAAACAATTTTTCCATGTCTAATATAAGAAAATATTTTTGAGTGATTTAACTTATTATATTTTTAAAACATACTTTTATCCTAAGGAACCATATAAAAATGTGGAATTTCAAAAAAATATTATAATGGTATATAAATATAATGGGGTCCCATAGTATAATGAAAATAATGAAAGATAAAAAATGTTTTTCTTTTTGACAGCAGAAATTGATCATAGAAATTTATAATTATCACATATGAAAATAGAAATTTTATTTATGAAATTCATTAAAAAATAGAATTAATAAAAAATGCATGAATGTTCCTTGTGTTATAATAGTTAATACCAAAATAAAATATTTTGTAGATCACATTAAATTAGAGTAATAAGAATTGTTATATTCAATATTTTAAATTTAAATAATATATAAACAGAATTCAATGAATAAAGATATCCTAGAATCAACTATCATCATAATTAATTTCCATGTACCTTATCCGAAAAACAATTCTATAACCATTCACATTTTTTCATGGAACCCTCGAAAAACTAATTTGAATATAAAATCAATGTAATTTCTATTTTGAAATTATACTAATGTGAAATGTATTTATTTTTTCATTAATAACTCAAAAAATGGAAAACTAATAAGAATAAGGGGATTTAAAAACCATTAAAAACCCATTAAATATTACTGATAAATGTTGATAAATAATAACTGTTATGAGGATGATAAACAAAAACAATGTGGTAAATGTTAATAAAGCACTTTTTTCTACTATATTAAAAACGGAAAAAGTGACATGTGAAGAAATATTCTAAAATATTCATTTTAATTTTTTAAATGTAACGGATAGATAAAAATTAAATAAAAAAATAAAATATATAAGAACAACATTAACACATTGTATAAAAACATGGATCAAGAAGGTACAAATTCTGAAGGGACAATAAGAAAGCGTGATTTTAAAAAAATATTACGTACATATAATCTTATATTACTCACACATTATATATATTTTGGGTTAAAAATTAAATCATTTTTTATTTTTCTAAAAACCATTTTCACTTTCATTCCATTATAATTATTTGTTTTGTTTAATTTATAATCAGGTTTTTTGTTGTTAGTAAATCAGTTAATATTATGTTAATCATTTTGAGGTCATTCTATACAAAACATGATTAATGTGTTGATTTTGGTCATAGAGGTCATGGTTCTATAATATCATTAATATATAAAAATTTATAATTATCTTCTAATTATATTAATTATGTTTCTAAAACAATATCCTTAAGGTGGGATTAATAATGAAACATATCATTCTTGGAGGAGTATTTCCCACGTATGCATGAGAAATGTTTTAATTTTATCCCATTTATGAAAATGAAATAATGAATACAAGAGAATACATTTAATGAATACAAATATTATTAACATAGTATAATTATTCATAAATACATTATTTTTTATGTCCATGTTTTTCTGTAATTGAATATCTCATTACATCGATTTAAAGAGGTGGTAGTTCACATATACAGATGAAAAATATTATCATATTATAGATAAATGGATGTAAAAAACATAGATATTAGTTTACATTCATAGAAAACAATAATTATGTAAAAAATCATAAATATCAAATAAATATATATTTAAAAACATAAATTTGAGGTGGTGATGAACAGTTAATCACATCCCTTTACGGATGCAGTATTATACATGTATGCAAGAGAAATTTCTTCATTTCCCCAGGGATGGAATAGAGGTAGAAAATAGTTTTCCATAAAAATAATAAAACTTATGTGTCAAAAATATACTTATTTAATTATTTTTGTTTGGGTAGAATATATATTATATAGGTTGAAGATGAAGTAGCATTGAAAGTGATCAGTTATAACCTATACCTCGTCCTTAGATATATTTCTTTGTTTTACTATTCATTCATTCATAGATTAGTATTGCGGTGAGGGAAGAACCTTTAAGATGTGGTAATGAATTTTGAGAAGTAATTTTATTATATATTGGTTGATATATAGTTCTCATATTGTGTGTTGAAGTTTATAAAATAGGTGGGATGAGTGGCACTGTTATAATTCTAATTAATCTTAAAACGCAATTAATATATTTATCATGGATATTGGATCAAATTTTTTACAATTAAATATCTAGGATAGTTTACAATATGAATTAACTCAATGAAAAAAACATATTTGTAAATTTTTTATAGAAATTTAAATCACTATATTTTAGTTTATCCCCATTTTAACCCTTTTAACCCTAATCATAGTGAAAAACATTCACAACAGTGACTATTTATTTTTTCACAAAAAATAAATAGAACATGGTACCTTGATTTATCATGATAATTTAAAATATGGAAAAAATTTTATAAGAGTAAATTTCTATAAGTATCTATATTTATTTTTAATACATGTATCCAAAATGAATCTAAAACTAGTCTTCAAAAAAATACAGTTTTAAGCATAAAAATGATTTTATAGAAAAATAATGTATAATTTCAATTGAAATGGGATTACATGTATTAATATAAATACAATAATTATAATTAAAATTGAAAATGAATCAAAAACCTATCAAAAACCTATAATAATATTGAAAAGATAAGGTGAAATAATAGTTTGTAATTGGGTAAACAATTACTTAGAATTTCCAATATTTCAAACATTAAATCCGATTATAAAAATTAAATATTATAAATAATTAAATAAAATTAAATATAAGTTTTTCCTATAGATAAAGTTTTATAATATTTCATTTCATAATTATATCTAGATAACATCAGAAAATTAATGTATAATTAAAATTTGTATTTGACATTATTCAAAAAAAATGAAATTTCAAAAAATTCCAAAAAACATTCCTTATGATAATTTTGAGATGATTAATTTCAAAATTAATTTTTATTCCCAAAATAAAATGTATATAGTTCATATATTTTCATTTGGTAAAAAAATATATTTAGAATCTGATTTTATAAAAAATTTCCCCTTTTAGATAACAAGTTTACTTAATCTTATATTATATAAACAGAAAAATATATATGTGATGGGAATTATATTAAATAATATACACTAATTTGATTTAAATATTTATAGAATATCTATATCTATCATGTAAATATACAATTAACATATGTGCAATGAATATATGTCCAATGATTGAATGTCTAAAGACCATATTCCATTTATACATAAAATCGCACCTGCTTCACTAAATTTTATTTCCCTTATTATTTACTTCCCTATCATTAAATATAGTATATTTATAATTATCCTACATACTTCAATAGATGTAGCATGTGTTACAATATTCATGGTGAGCAATTATGATAACTATTCTAGGACGAGGTATTTTTATATTCAAGTGAATTGAATCATCCTTTAATTTTTTTAATCTTTTCTCTTATTGAAAATATGTAAATTATTAGTGATTTTCCACATTAAAATATTTTAATTTAATAAATTGTATCATGGATCATTTTATATTAGTGATTCAAGTAATACATGATATAAAAAAGTTTACCATTTAAGGAAATATACATTCTAAAATATCATGGTGTTACATTCTCCCGACATAAAGAAATTGTGTCCTCACAATTTCAATTTTTTTATGAAACAAATGAGGGTACCATTACATAATAAAAGAATGTAAAATTTTATCATGATAAGTAATTTCTATATTAATAATAAAAAATTAGTATTTCATAATTAAATGTTCCTAAAAACTTATATATATCTTTGTAAGACTCATACTGTTGAATGTGTTTAAAATATTATTCCTTGATATATGATTAGTAGTTCCTAGATTATACATTGTATATTTTTCTTTTTCTTATATGATTAGGTGGAATTATTTTACTCTTGAGATAAATAATATGATAATATTTATATTCCCTTTTCACTTCAATTTTATGAAAAAAAAATTATTCTTTTCTTGTGACTTAATTGATTTTTTATCTCAACTTCATGTCATATTCTTAATGATAAGCACCAATAAAGAATTTTTCATTCATGATGTAATAATTTTCATGAATATTTAAATAAGAATATTCTTTTTGATTTCATCTCTCTATCAATAAATATTGTGTGTTTTAGGCCAGTAGACTTGTAATTTAACTATTTTCTTTCATATTGGATGATTATAAGCTAGTTTTTTGTATTTAATAAAATATGAAATTCTTGAATACTTATGAATTTCGAGTGGATTTCAATAGTGATTTTTATTAAAATATTTCATCGGAACAAGAAAATGGTATTTCCTAGAAAATAAAAATATTTACTTGGGATTATAATATGGGAATCCTAATTATTTTTAACTCAAAACCAGGTAACTTATCATTCTTAAAAAATTACAAACTACGGTTCCATCTCGAAGGATAACTATACCAGTCCTTTTTTAATAAATTTAAATATAAAATTTAGATCCCATAATGAATCTATTATAAATGAGTTACTGATTAGCCACTAAATTATGCTAATATTAATTTTTAGTTTATATAACATTCATGTGATTTATTATTTATAAACACAATTTTTGTGCGTTTTACACTTTGAACATCATTTCGTATTATGATTGTAATTCTTTTTTAAAATGAACTATTATGTGGTACATTTTTTACATCATTTAAAGTACCCAATGATATTTAATTTATTTCCATATTTAATTTTCAGGTTTTTAATTATATTAGGAACATTTTATATTTGTGGAGTGTTTGAAGATCTGTATTAGAAGACCACCAAAATTGGATTTCATGCAAACAATTATGGAGAAGTCAGATTGGACACCAGCCCACTAATGAGAATGTGGAGCCCAACATAAAGGCCCAATGAAGCCCAAATTTAATGGGATGCTAGATTAAATGCATAGGAACAAATCATTATTGATGATCCAGTGCTAATTCAGATTCGATGATGGTTATTAAGGAGGCCAATTTGGTGATAATATTCTGTGCCAGATTCTACGGCTCAGAAAACATCATACTAATCTAATCATATATCGGAATCCACAACTCCAAATGAGTCTACATTTTATAGGAGGTTAGGAGACATCTGGGGAACAATTTTATTCTTCTATAGACCACTCTAATTCGGCCATTTTGAATGCCTTACAAGTGTGTCTGTTCGGTGATTGCAAGCTAGCTGCCACCTCAGGTCAAGAGTGGAATAGTCCAAGTTCCACAAGCATTCCACCACCATAGACCTACCATAATAATGTGGGACTCTTTTTACTGTTTGAGGCTCCACCCAAGTCTCCTAAAATTACTTTTTAATTCAGTGGTGATGGATGATTTTTTCAACTTTGGTGCTTTGATCAATTATAAAGTTATGCTGAGATTTTGTTGTCTCATGTTTTTCTTTCACATGTAAATTATTAAATTTACATTAGTTTCTTAATAACAATTCTTATTCCCTTCTTATTAAGTATTTATACATATCACATTGATACCATTTGTTCATGGTGTGAATTTATTCATGCCAAACCTTGTGAAATTATCACACAATGGTGGAGTGATCGTTATTTCATTGTTTTTTTACTTCTCCATTTCCTCCCTCATGAGTCTATTTTCCGCTTCCATTGAAACCATAGAATCAATGAAGGGCTAAAACACTTATGAGATAATACAATGGTGTATCATGGGGATGGATTTTATGTTATTTATCACCCCATTAATGTATAATATCTTCTTTTAATTGAGATTTTTATTTGATGATTTCTAAACTCCATTGTCCTTGTTGAATTTAAGGCCACACACTTCAAGTGGTAATATGAACCTTTACCTTGAAGTGCTTAAAACATTGATCCATCATGTGTATAGGTGATTAGTATTAATGTGTGTAGGTATTAAACCAATAATTTAGGATGTTGTTGGATCTTCTTAAATGAACCCTTCTCAAATTTAAGAAATTGAAATAGTTAAAAAAAATTTATCAAATCCACCCTGAGCGATAACCTAGGATCAACTCATTATTTTCAATATAATTCACCTAAATCTATATATTATCCTTTAAACGCATATAAATGCTGTCCATGTTGGCTGATTCATATCCAAAAACAGTCCATAGAATGTATGTGCTTATAAGTTTATTGTTATGTCTCTGAGGATTCGACAACCCAAGCTAAACTACAAGGACCGTTATACCTTCATCTTTTAGGTAAATTTTAGTGTGAATCAGGTAATCTCTGTGTTTTTGTAAATAAAATTCATTTCTAAAACAAATTAGTCATTTTCATAGATATGTATTTGGTAAATTTAATGAGTTTTTAATTTAAAAATGAATTCATTAATGTGAGGAGAATACTAATCCCAAATTCAAAAGGATGAAATTGACATATAAGAATAGAATTTGAGTTATATCTAGGAGGTGGTAAATTTATATTTAGTATATGTAACAGTGTTAGGTGTTTTAATTGAAATTTATTCATTTTAAATACTTAATTCCACTAAAATATAACTAGTCTTCAAATCTAGAAATTAAAAATTATCATCAATTAAAGTGAGATAGTGAGCGAAATTAACATAAGAGCCATAGAGTTTTTCTAAAATAAATGAATTATGATTTTATTCATTCCTAGAATTATTTTTTGAATTGAGATTGGATCTTATTTTCTAAATTAAATTCATGTCAATTATAAAGATTGTAATAATGTATGTATATAGGGAGTGATGACATAAAAAAATTAAAATATTATATTACATTACATTGATAATTGAAGAAATAATTTTGGTAAAAGATACAAGATTTATTAATTTTTTTTAACTATTAAAATTTTTAATATCAATGATAAATGTTTTAAATATCAGTCATTTAGTATATTTAATACTTTTTATCTTAATAAGAAAAAATTATAATTTGAAATGGTTATATTCATGTTGAGTGGTATGATTTATCTATTATAAACCCTAAAGATCAATTGATCATGGATTTATATAGATCATGACTTGTAATGATCCTCTATGCATCACATTATGTGATCAAAAGTGATGATCCAATCAACTATTAAATTCAATTTACAATGAAACTGGATCATCAACATGTTTATTCTGACTAATTATATGAAGGGTGGCCTTGAAAACCATAAGTAAATTCTATGTGACTATTTAATGGAATCAAACATTGGTCATGATCAATTTGAATTTAATTTAGGCATTTCATTAGGGATATTTCATCATTTTTTATCATAGGGATCAGAATCCAAAATTGAAAAATGAAATCTCAACAAAAAAAAAATTCAAATATCATTCCCACTATTTTTCCCAAGATGGTAAGAACACTCCATAGCTACCACATGGTTGAAATGATGTTGAATATAAAAGTGGGGATCTCCAAAAGTGCATAATAACTATGATATAATATTTAATTGATTCCTCAAAGAAATCATGAACATATATGAAGACATGTTCCAATCATATGAGGAGGAATAATTCGACTTCTTTTAGTAATCCATTTTAAAGAGTGAGGAGGAGGAAGTTAAGATTTATATAAATACGTTAACCCCAAACTATATTAATGGATTTGTCTTCTAATGATTATATCTAGGTATTTGGTTTATATCAATTAATCATGACTTTATTAGTGTATGATTTACAATATTTACTAAATTTTGAATGTTAAATCCTTCCATTTTTAATTAATGTTGTATTTTATTAAGAACCATTAATTTATTTTATCCTCAATGTATAGTGTTATTGAATTTAATATCTTATATGTTATCAGAGGTTAACACTCAGATCACATGAAATATGAAAAATAGTGATCCAATGTTCACGCACTAGGCTTCAATTTTTTTTAGTATTTGGGTGTATGATTTTTTGAGGTGATCATAATACCACATGTTCTTCCTTCCCTCAGTATTATTCATAATGATGAAAACAATCTCAGTCACACATAATTTTTTAATGATTTATTATCAGATTAGTGTTTTGTGAAGTGGATGAACACCCAAATTTGACCCATTGAAGAAAGTGATGTTGTGAACCATTAATGGATTCCTATTTAGTGTAATGTATATTCACATCACTATGGTAGTGATACTTTACATAGAAATAAAAAACCCTAAATTTATAAAAACATCATTATGAGTTCAGTAGGAAGGATTTCACATTCTTAAATTCCCCTAATATTTCCATTTTATAATTTTAGTGAAATAGGAAAACCATTATATATAAATTTTGAGATATCTACCTAGTGTAAGATTTTCCCCAAAAATAGGTTTATAAAATTATATAATTGTTTCATTCGAATCACTTTTTCCATGTCTAATATATGAAAATATTTTTGAGTGATTTAACTTATTATATTTTTAAAACATACTTTTATCCTAAGGAACCATATAAAAATGGGGAATTTCAAAAAAAATATTATAATGGTATATAAATATAATGGGGTCCCAATTGTATAATTAAAATAATGAAAGATAAAAAATGTTTTTATTTTTGACAGTAGAAATTGATCATAGAAATTATAATTATCACATCTGAAAATAGAAATTTTATTTGTGAAATTAATTAATAAATATAATTAATAAAAAATGCATGAATGTTCCTTGTGTAATTATATTTAATACAAAAATAAAATATTTTATATATCAACTTAAATTAGAGTATAAAAATTATTATATTCAATATTTTATATTTAAATAATATATAAACATAATTCAATGAATAAAGATATCCTAGAGTCAACTATCATCATAATTAATTTCCATGTACCTTATCATAAAAACAATTCTATAACCATTCACATTTTTCATGAAACCCTTGAAAAACCAATTTGAATATATAATCAATGTAATTTCCATTTTGAAATTAAACAAATGTGAAATTTATTTATTTTTTCATTAATAACTCAAAAATGGAAAATTAATAAGAATAAGGGGATTTAAAAATCATTAAAAACCCATTAAATATTACTGAGAAATCATGATAAATAATAACTGTTATGAGGATGATAAACAAAAATAACGTGGTAAATGTTAATAGAGCATTGTTTTCTACTATGTTAAAACAGGAAAAAGTGAAATGTGAAGAAATATTTTAAAATATTCATTTTAATTTTTTAAATGTAACATATAGATAAAAATTAAATAAAAAAATTAAATATATAAGAACAACATTAACACATTGTATAAAAACATGGATCAAGAAGGTACAGATTCTAAAGGGACAACAGGAAAGCGTGATTTTAATGAAATATTACGACATAAAATCTTATATTACTCACACATTATATATATTTTGGATTAAAAAGTAAATAATTTTTTATTTTTCTAAAAAATATTTTCACATTCATTCCATTATAATTATTTATTTTGTTTAATTTATAATCAGGTTTTTTATTGTTAGTAAATCAGTTAATATTATGTTAATCATTTTGAGGTCATTCTATACAAAACATGATTAATGTGTTAATTGTGGTAATAGAGGTCATGGTTCTATAATATCATTAATATATAAAAATTTATAATTATCTTCTAATTATATTAATTATATTTCTAAAACAATATCATTAAGGTGGGAATAATAATGAAACATATCATTCTTGGAGGATTAGTTCCCACGTATGCATGAGAAATGTTTTTATTTTATCCAATTTATGAAAATGAAATAATAAATACAAGATAATACCTTTAATGAATCCAAATATTATTAACATAGTATAATTATTCATTAAATCCATTATTTTTTATGTCCATGTTTTTCTGTAATTGAATATCCCATTACATCGATTTAAAGAGGTGGTAGTGCACATATACAGATGAAAAATATTATTATATTATAGATAAATGGGGGTAAAAAACATAGATATTAGTTTACATTCACAGAAAAACATAATTATGTAAAAAAACATAAATATCAAATAAATATATATTTAAAAACATAAATTTGAGGTGGTGATGAAAAGTTAATCACATCCCTTAACGGAGGCAGTATTATGCATGTATGCAAGAGAAATTTCTTCATTTCCCTGGGGATGGAATAGAGGTAGAAAATAGTTTTCCATAAAAATAATAACACTTATGTGTATAAAATATACTTATTTAATTATTTTAGTTTGGGTAGAATATATTTTATATAGGATGAAGATGAAGTAGAATTGAAAGTGATCAGTTATGACCTATACCTCGTCCTTAGATATATTTCTTTTTTTTACAATTCATTCATTCAGAGATTAGTATTGCGGTGAGGGAAGAACCTTTAAGATGTGGTTAGGAATTTTGAGAAGTAATTTTATGATATATTAGTTGATATATAGTTCTCATAGTGTGTGTTGAAGTTTATAAAATAGGTGGGATGAGTGGAACTGTTATAAGTATAATTAATCTTAAAACACAATTAATGTATTTATCATGGATATTGGATCAAATTTTTTACAAATAAATATCTAGGATAGTTTACAATATGAATTAACTCAATGAAAAAAAAACATATTTTCAAAATTTTTATAGAAATTTAAATCAATATATTTTAGTTTATCCCCATTTTAACCCTTTTAACTCTAATCATGGTGAAAAACATTCACCATAGTTAACATTTATTTTTTCATAAAAAATAAATAGTACCTCGTACCTTGATTTACCATGATAATTTCAGATATGGAATAAATTTTATAAGAGTAAATTTCTATAAGTGGCTATATTTATTTTTAATACATGTATCCAAAATGAAACTAAAATTAGCCTTCAAAAAAATACAGTTTTAAGCATAAAATTGATTTTATATAAAAATAATGTATAATTTTAATTGAAATGGGATTAAATGGTTTAATATAAATACAGTAATTACAATTAAAATTTAAAATGAAACAAGAACCTAACAAAAACCTATAATAATATTGAAAAGATAAGGTGAAAGAATAGTTTGTAATTGGGTAAACAATTACATAGAATTTCCAATATTTCAAACATTAAATCCGATGATAAAAATTAAATATTATAAATAATTAAATAAAATTAAATATAAGTTTTTCCTATAGATATGGTTTTATAATATTTAATTTCATAATTATATCTAGATAACTTCAGAAAATTAATTTGAAATTAAAATTTGTATTTGACATTATTCACAAAAAAATGAAATTTCAAAAAATTCCAAACACATTCCCTAAGATAATTTTGAGATGACTAATATCAAAATTATTTTTTATTCCCAAAATAAAATGTATATATTTCATATATTTTCATTTGGTAAAAAAATATATTTTGAATCTGATTTTATAAAAAAGTTCCCCTTTTAGATAATAAGTTTACTTAATATTATATTATATAAATAGAAAAATATATCTGTAATGGGAATTATATTAAAAAATATACACTATTTGGATTCAAATATTTATAGAATCTCTATATCTATCATCTACATATACAATGAACATATGTGAAATGAATATATGTCTAATGACTGAATGTATAAAGACCATATTCCATTTTTACATAAAATCGCACTTGCTTCACTAAATTTTATTCCCCTTATTATTTACTTCTCTATCATTATATATAGTATATTTATAATTATTTTACATACATAAATAGATGAAACATGTGTTACAATATTCATGGTGATCAATGATGATAACAATTCTATGACGAGGTATTTTTATATTCACGTGAATTAAATCATCCTTTAATTTTTTTAATCTTTTATCTTATTGAAAATATGAAAAGTATTAGTGATTGTCCTCATTAAAATATTTTAATTTAATAAATTTTATCATGGTTCATTTTGTATTAGTGATTCATGTAATACATTATATAAAAAAGTTCATCATTTAAGGAAAAATACATTCTAAAATATCATGGTGTTACATTCTCCCGACATAAAGAAATTGTGCCCTCAGAATTTCAATTTTGTTTATGAAACAAATTAGGGTACCGTTACATAATAAAATAATGTAAAATTTTATCATGATAAGTAATTTCTATATTAATAATAAAAAAATTAATATTTCATAATTAAATGTTCCTAAAAACTTATATATATCTTTGTAAGACTCATACTTTTGAACGTGTTTCAAAAATTATTCCTTGATATATGATTAGTAGTTCCAAGATTACACATCTTATATTTTTATTTTTCTTATATGATTAGGTGGAATTATTTTACTCTTGAGATAAATAATATGATAATATTTATATTCCTTTTTCACTTCAATTTGATGATAAAAATTTTATTCTTTTTTTGTGACTTAATTGATTTTTTATCTCAACTTCTTGTCATATTCATAATGATAAGCACCTATAATGAATTTTTCATTCATTATGTAATAATTTCTTTAATGGATCATAATAATTAATTAATATTCCTATGTTATGACCAATATTTTTTTCAATTATCCTGGACCAAAAAAGTTACCAACAGGTATGATAAAATCATATTTGAATAATCCTTCATATGAATAAATAATATGTTAATCATCAAAACCTCGATAATAACTCCTAATGTTAAAAATATATTATTCCGTAAATAACTAATGTTAAAGATCTTCCAAATTTTTGTAACCAAATTTGAAACCCATAATCTGAAATATTTGATCACATTTTATTATTTTATCAAAAAAACTTTTACCTCTATGAAATGATAATCACTAATAAATTCACATGAAAAATATACATTACATAGTCTTATATTCTCAAAATTAAATAAGTATATTCCATAAATAACCTAAATCACTATAAATGCATAATAAAATAAAACATGAATCCAAACGTTAACTCAATATTTATTCTTCAATTAATAACAACAACTATGAAATAAAATCCCATAATATAAAAAATATACCATTAAACCTGATTCCAATAATATATCCAAAAATATATTTTACTTCATAAAAATAACTATATCCACATAGTCACCAAATCACAATTTTAATCACAAGTTTTTCAATATGATAAAACATATATTCCTCAAAAAATATAATAATTCGTTATCCAATTTTACCAAAAACACATCAACATCATATATTATATTTATCTAAATGGTAATTTATTCTTCAATAATGTATTTTTCCTATAACCTAATAAACATTTCCCGAAATATCAATAATCACATTTGAATACAATCACATAAGAACTGAAATGGGTATATATAACTTCAAAATTATGATCATTTTTAAATCATATAAATTATATACCAATACATTATTAGTCATTAAAACCCTATATATAGATATTTATATCATTGAACTACTTTATTAAATTTTTAATAATTATTTTCCAAATTATTTTTAGTAAATTATTTCTAAAATTTAAAATATTAATTTTCTCCTAATATTCCATAATATCTAAATGGTTATCCTTCCTACTTTAAACAAATTAAAATATTTTAAATTAATGAACATTCATAATATGTAATTTGAAGTTTCTCCATCACCATGTATTTTGTATATGATTTTTAAACATTTATTAATATGATCCCACATGTCCCCTTCATTAAAAATACACATTAGAAAATGATTTTAAAAATTCACATGCTCCCATATTTAGAAATACCAATTTGATACCATTTGAAGAACTTTATTTACAAATTTTCTCCAAATTAAAATCATTATTTTTTCATGAAATATTCTCTCAATTCACACTATTACCAAATAATAAAATTTTTTAATTTCATTGAGGAATTTACCACGGAAATCCTTCCAGAATTATTAAAATGTTGGAAGTAATAATATTTTATCATATATGAAATCTATGATAGAGAATTCCATGAGAATCATTTTTTGTCACATTTGGTGCATGAGAAAACTCACATAGGTTTAGGTTATTATTCATAACATGAGATAGATAGTTTAGAACAACCATATTATTATTTCACTCCAATATTTATTTACCATGGTTACTCAATTGAAAAAAAACAATATTTTCCTTTATACCCTTTAGTAACATTGTGATTCATGGTAGCATCCATTTACTAAATAAATGTAGTAGTGATTACATTAAATAAAATAATAAAAACACATCATATAATGAGGATTAATACTAGGATAACTTATCCATTACATATTTGATTTAAGTAGATTAGTTCATCGAACTATGACTTCAAGTTCCTCTAAAACATTTTTCTTTGTGTAAAAAGAGTCTGACCTAGAACCCTCAACGATGTAGGTCTTGTATGGATATATGGTTAATTTTAGAGGGTTTGTCTCTTGAAAAATCATTAACATTAGGATACCATTATCATTATTTAATGCTAACTCCCAATGTTTCCCCCATATATAATTTTGTATTAAACTGATTTGGCAGGTGGTCACATGGGATTTTAGGCCTGATGGAAATTGGGGCTCAAATTAGTTGAGAGTATAGGTGGTTGGGATATTCATACCCTAATTGGGTGGTATTGTTTCCTTCATCTAGAATCTCTTATATCTTTTAGATATGTTCGATAATATCTTACTAATCCAAAAATGATATTAGTTACCCAAAAAATGATATTCGGATAAGTCTCACTTTTCTAAATATGCAAGGATATCATATGGGAATCCATCTATATTTATTTGAGGTTCTTCCACATTTTCATAACAATAAACAACTACTTATGTGTTCAATCCATTGAAGCAAGGGATTCAGAATTTGTTGACATACATGGAGGTAGTTAATATTTTGAGGAAGGGAAATGTCCTCTATGAGGTGTCCTATATATCATGGTTATTATTGGAATAAAAACCAAAGTATTTCATCAAAACTGTGTATTTTGCATTGTATGGAATCGCCATATATGAGAGATCTGAGGCATCACATAATCAAGATCGAGTCCTGATGGAAGCCTTGCATATCTTGATTATGGTTAGAATCATAGTTTATGTAGATAATTTTTTCCCATTACATGGATGGACGAGGTATGATGATTAGCCAATGATATTTACTAGGCCTTGATGAATGAATTATCAGAGACATAGGGGGGGACCATAACTTTTTGGACACTAATTTTAGATCGGGCCTTTAGAAAGGAGTCCTACATATCTCAGGTATTGGAGGAGTCAGATTTCTCATAGCTCACTCACAACATTAGGTCTATCCCCAAGGTAGATGTCCTCATATGGGGGAGGTTAATATCATGTCACTTATTGGTTTATATATATATAAGAATTTATGTGTGTGGTTTGAATTCATGATGTGAGTGATATGAATATATAAAGTCCCTAATCCCACACCATCTATACCCAATGTGGGAATTATGGCATTACAAGTAATAATTATCACCACATATCGATACATGGAAAATGTGTTGGTCGATCACATTAGATTTTCAATATAGAGATCGTTTCACATGGTGGTGTCCTACATATCCTGTTTATGATAAGAATCCGATTAATTGTAGTTTAACTATTTTATCAGTGCACTGAAAGATGAGGTAGAGTGATCAACCTATGGGAATGAGTAGTTCCAAATTATTGAAATATAATATACATGGATGAACCCATATTCAGGGGGATTCTCATTTTTGTTTTATATTATGACATATGTAGGCATCCTATGTATCATAGTCATCACAAGAATCAGATTCATCCAAGTTCAATTGGTTTATGCTTACACACTATTATTTCCCATATGACTGGGTCTTACACACCAAGGATGGGAATGTTCATCCAATCCTAGGATACACTAGATTGATATAGGATTATTATGCCAATGATATCATTATTGAGACTCCAAAAGACAATGTGAACTATGATCATTGTGAGAAATAATGGATAGACAATAATGATTCTCATTTTTCAATGGTGCAAGACGTCTATTCTGGTGTTATTTTTTTGAGGATAACATAATGTATGAGACCTGAAGTGGATTCTTACATATTATGGTTATTGCAAGAATAAGAGTCATCATTGTTCAGTTGGTCTAGGATTACTCACAAATGTTATTCTTATGTTTGGGGGTTACACAATGTTTATGAGAGAGATCATCCTATATTGGGATGAATTATCTTGATAGATGTTTATGGTAAAAATTTATGATTATTTTAAATCCCTATGCCCACATGATCTATGATCAATGTGATAAACCGGGGATAAAAAATGATCATTCTCATTACTCATGAGTGAGGAAATTTTTTACAAGGATATCCCATCAATGGATAATATAGAGATTCGGCCCTAGAGAGGCGTCCTTTTTATCCTGTTTATAGTATGATTCAGATTAAATACGGTTTAGTTGGTCGGTGCATACACACTAACATTGCAATTATCTATATAGGGGTTTATGGAGTAGATGGTATAAATATTGGAACTCCTTAAGCCCATGTGATCCATGATCATTATTATAAACTAAGTAGGGAAATTGATCGATGGAATTACTTGTGGATGTTTGACTTCTGCATTAAAAGTAACATGAGATTATTAATAAGAAACATGAACTTTATGGAGGTGTCCTATATATCCTAGTTTTGGTATGAATCAGAGTAATAACATTTACCTTGAAAAGGGATTAAAAAATAAAGTTGCCCATATATTTGGTTTATACCATATTATAACATCGATTGGGGCTTACACTATATAGTTTTCAAATTTAACGGGGATTAACCGTCGAGGAAATAGAATGTTATCATGTCCTGGGATACCCTTTGATTTGGAAATCCTGTCTTCATGAAACATACTGATTGTCTGTTTGAAATGCATTGAATGATGGATTAACATGTAAGAGAGTGTCTGTATAAATTTTTTAAAGACAGTTATGTTGTCAAGTTGATGTGTTAAAATGAATCTTCATAATTTGGATGGCATGCTGGCAGGTTTTCAAATGATCAAGGATGGATTTTTATGAGGATTTCACAAGACCTGGATTTTTGACCCAGGAGCTATCAGAATACATACCAGAATTGTCCGTAGGGTGTCACATGTTCCAGTTGACTTTCCCAGGTGTCCTCCTAAATGCTGAATGGAATATATAGAGGTTTTTGTGATAGTCGAGGTGACATTTCTCATAGTATGTTGCATGTCCTGGATGACATGTCGATATAAAATCAAGAATCCTATCTTGCAAAATAGAGGGACATCGTGAGAGCCAGATGGAAGGCCTGTGTGCTATGGAGGGGAACATATAACAAGTTTGGTTCCATTATATTAGTTAGGAGACAGTTCCTAAGTACATCATGATACCTGAATTGAGACCTCATATTATTTCACATAATTTGGGTGGCATGCCCGAGGGGCACCATGTGACTTAATCTAACATGTTTGGAGGACTTATCCTGAAAAAAAAAGTATACCAAGAGTGTGTCATCTGATCTGGCCAACAAGTGTTGGTGTTATTGAGCTACATGGATGGTTCTTGTGAAGTTAATGATGGTCATAATGGATGTTTATTTCATATGTCTCCCACATTTATCCTTTCTTCAAGCCTTTATTTTGTGAATGTGGTAGTTTTTTACAATTTTATCTTATTTTAAGTCTCATGGATATTATTTATGTGTCTTGTCAGAAGCCATTCACAATATCTATGTGTAATCAAGTGAAGTTATTAAAAAGTCCACATGGTTGAATCATATTTTCTCTAATAACATACCAGATAGAACACATTATGAACAAGAAATGAACAAATATGATAAATCAACTATATAACATGGATGAAAAAGGGAAAAGTTCTCACCCATAGAATCATCCCCTTTTTCCTTGTAGGTATTTATACATTTTTCATGATGGGGTGGGGGATTTATAGGTTTCTCCAGTATGGTTTCTCACAACATTGTGTGATGAATATCATGTAGATGCTGGCTTTAGTGGCTTAAGGATTCAACCTCATACATTATTGTAAGTCACTATCGTGGATCTCTCCAAGGACATCACCTGATTTTCTATGAACATGGGAAAATCCATTGAACACCTCCTTTACTGGATTATAACCAATTAATGGGGACTTGTTTAACATTATGGAATTATAATGGACTTATATATTATATATAAACATGTCCAAGTTCCATCACACGATCATGATGCGAGTCAAAAACCATTCATGTGATCTTGTGTTACTTGTATGGGACATTCCTTGAGACAAGGATGAATTCTTTGAGGGCCATTAGGGGATTAGTCTGACCTTTTAAGTGGTCATGAAAAAATATGCTGCTAACATCCATAATGCATATCAATAGTTTTATTACCTTAAATGGCTCCCTCATACACTAATTTTTATTTTCCCTATTTTTTTACAACTATTTTGGTCATGTGAGATTTCATGAGTAATGTCAAAGAAAAATATTCTATATCTTAGTGATTCATCATATGACCAATAAAGGCCTTAGAGAGATGTGTGAGCTTCTCATGGAAAAATCCACCTGATTTTAATTTGGGAGTCAAAGGAGAAGTTCATATTCTCATGGACATACCAATGAATCTTCACATGATGAGGATGGAATGCTGGTAGTATTTTGGGATGTGAAGAAGATAGGTCTCCATGGTATTTTTGTTTCCTTTATATCTCATGGGGTGTGTTTCATGATGTTTATAACCATGAGTGGCTCCATCTTCCTCCCCAATTATTTAAATGATTTTATTATAAAAATTATTGGGGGACTCATTATCTTGCTCGAATGTTGATGGGGAAAACCTTTATCTCCTTCAGTGATCAATCCCAAGAGTTTTATGACCATAATAGGCATCCACTTTATGGAAATTTTCCACATATTATCGAAGTGTTTTCAGATGAGTTGTCAGGAACTCACTGGTAGAAAAATTGCAAGACCTATGAGAGATCATCTTGTTGTTGATGGGTGACAACTGGTTATTTGAGGTTCCTTTGATAGAGAAGGATGAATTTTATAAGTGTCTTCATGGGATTCCCCAATGGATATACATTGTACGTGGTTCATTTGCATGATGTTATAATGGTCACATGATCTATTGTCTCTTAGAGTCTTTCACAATCCATGAGTTTCGACCACCTTCTCCTTTGTTTTCTTTTATAGTAAATATAATAATCTCATACTAGTATTATTTTTCATTTATTTAATGTTCTTATGATCAATATTTGGGAAACAATACATTCTCCGCTTCCAGAAGTAATTTTTCATCGAAAAAAGGCTCAGGTTTGAGGAATGTAAATGCCTCATTGATTTGTTAGTGATATCGGGAATCAGTGTCTAGTACACCATTTGGTCTATCGGGTGATTCTTGGTATTCAACAAGATTTAATATATATTGGGTGTATTTTGACATTCATTCCACTGGCTACTCATCCATCTAAAGATATCTCTCATTTATCTCACTACATGCCATTATCAAAACACCATTTTGCATGTTTAGATCACGAGACACCACTATGATCCTTTGTTTATGAGGACTATTTCATAAGACCAATTTTTCTATGGTTCCGCCTATAAAAAATTAAAAACATTATTTTCGTATCTAATTGAGATTTTACCAGGATTATTGGGATTTTATTGAGGGTTTCTTGAGTTCATTTATTTTTATCATAGGATTGAATGAATACCACGAGACTCGACTGACCATGACTGAGTCACATGATCATTATTCTCAAAGTGGTCATCCAATCACATGATTCCCTTTGAGGTTATGAAACCCACAATAACTTCAGGATTTTAGGCAATTCATGAATTCCTTATGCTTTTATTGAATCAATTATTAATTAATGTGATTCAAATGAAGATTCCATTTTATTATAATTTTTCATGGGAACTGATTTTTATTTTATGTGTAGGACATGTGCTTCATACATCTATTCACATGGATTCTGGTTCTCCCTAATGATTCTTAAATACAAACACATGAAGGGACTGTTGTACCCCACACTCTTTGATTTTCATGATCACAATCACTTTCATATGTGTTTAAACTTGTTTTTAAGTGTTGTGAATGATAGGCAAAAGATTGCCAAAGGATTGGCCCAAGAATGGACAAGAAATGGACTGAAATTCAGTCCACCGGCCAACCGGTGTGATAGCACCGGCCAGCCGGTGGAACTGGCAGAGGGATTGCCCACTGCAAGGTTCCACCGGTCGACCGGTGTCTCTGTCACCGGTCGACCTGTGGCATCCAGCCCAAATAGTGTTTGCTACTGTCTTGCCACCGGCCAGCCGGTGGCTCCTCCACCGGTCGACCGGTAGAGCCTGGATCAAGACTCTTCTTCTCTACCAAGGCACCGGCCAGCCGGTGGCCTTGTACCGGCCAGCCGGTAGCCCAGTCAAACTAGCCGTTGGGTTTGACCCGTCAACCATCTTTTGGCCTCCAACGGCTCCGAGGACTTCTCCAACGGCTCCGAAGCCTCCCCAAGGGTTCCATGCCTATAAATAAAGGCCAAGGAAGCCCCGGACACCTACCGGAACGATACGGAAGCCCACGGACACCTTGTTGATCATTTGGCGTACCTCCAGTGCATTCCTCCAAGGGAACCCCAAGTGCTCCATCCAATTCCACATTCAAGAGCACCCTCAAGAAGCTTGGGAGAGCACGCTACATCAGCTCCATCATCCAATTGGCGCCCAAGTCTTCCTCCAATACGGTTTTTCTTTTATATTCATTTTGAGCTTTAAAATTGGGTTTGTGCCTACAAACCCCAAACCCTTTTCTCATCCCCCTTTCTTTTGGGTTCTCACACCACCATTAAGGTGTGAAGAGGTTAGTCAAGCCTTTCCTTTTAAAAGGCTTGAGTTTTCGGTGAGCTAGCCTTCACCCGTTAAAAAGGCTAGTGGGTTCTTGCTATTCCATTGAAAGCAAGTGGGTTCTTGCTAAACCAATAAAAGCAAGCTGTAATAGGTCCTAGTGCTACCTCAAAGCCTAGTGGGTTTCTTGCTAAAACCATTGAAAAGCAAGCGGTAGGAATCTCTCAACGGTTGAGTTGGGAGCGGAGACGTAGGCCGGGTTTTGGCCGAACTCCGTTATCAATTTTGTGTGTATTGCCTCTTTATTTCCGCTGCACTTTACATTGATTTTTAATTTGTTAATCAATTTTTTAAAAGGCAATTCACCCCCCCTCTTGCCATCATTCCTCGTTTCTTCCGCCCAACAATTGGTATCAAAGGACGTATTTGAATAATTCCCTAACCCGGTTTCAAATTAAAGATCCTATTTTTTTTTTGATGGCTTCTACCGCTTCTTCCTCTCAATCCCCCGAAGGACATTCTTTGGATCGTGCTCCATTCTTTGATGGAGCCGATTATACTTTTTGGAAAACCCGCATGTCAACTTTTTTAAAAAGTATTGGTTATCCAATTTATAAAATTGTTATGCAAGGATTTTCCCTCTCCTCTCCCGATGAGTCTAAATGGACCCCCGCCGATTTTAAGAATTTTGAGCTTGATGGCAAAGCCATGAACGCTCTTCATTGTGGTCTTGATCATAATGTTTTTGATCATATTTCTTCTTGCTCTACTTCACATGATATTTGGAAATGTTTAGAGCTAACCCATGAAGGTACTAGCATGGCTCAAAAGCAAGAACCGGCTCAAAAGCAAGAACCCGCTCGAAAGCTAGAACCCGATGCAAAATCCGTACCCGTTTGCCCACCTCACAAGAAAAGGGCCAAGAAGAAGAAGAAGAAGGCTTTAAAGAAAACTTGGAGTGATAGCTCCTCCTTCTCTTCTTTCTCCTCGAGCGACAATGGTAATAATTGCCTAATGGCAAAACACGAGGTAACTTCTTCCGATTCCTCATCCTCCTCCTCTAGTTCTTCTAATTCATTTAATCATCTTTCTTATGAAGAACTCTCACACGCTAGAGACCAATTAGAAAAAGGTTTTCATGCTTTATCGTCAAAATTTGTTGCTTTAAAAAAGTCTTTCAAAAAACTTTCCTCCGAAAAAGACCAACTTCTCAAAGAGAAGGAGGAACTCTCCCTAAAAATCCCAAATTTCCCCAATGTTGATTCCTTGGAATCAACCATCAAGGATCTTAGAGAAACTCTAGCCAAGTTCACCCAAGGTGAACAAAATTTGTCCAAACTCTTAGGTTCTCAAAGAGTATCTAGAACCACCAATGGACTTGGCTACACCAATATAGCTTCCTCCTCCCATGCACCCACTGTTTTTGTAAGGGGGAGCTCTAGTTATAAATTTTGTAATTATTGTAAAAAACCCGGGCACATGATATATGAATGTAATTGCAAAAACCCCCGGTATGGTCAACCCAAAAGTTTTTTCTTTTCGGACGAATTCTATAAGAGAAGACCCGCCATGAAACAAATTTGGATTGAAAAATCCCTCTTGGCGAGTCTCTCCGGGCCAAAAATAGTTTCCTTTCCCCGGTGATTTGTTGTTTTTATTTAGGGGGAGTTAGGATCGTTTAAGCCCTTTTCAATTTCAAAATTTTTCGATTCAAACATTCAATTTCAACTCTTGGTTTCAAATTTCAAAATTCAATTGGTTTTTGATTCAAAACTTTCAATTCAATTTTTCTTTCAAATCTTTCAATTTCCAAAATTTCAATTGATTTTCAAATCCCATCCCTTGTTTTTCAAAATGTCCCTCAATCAAGTTTTATGCCCCATTCTATTTTGATAATCACAAAGGGGGAGAAATTTCTTGATTGATTGGGGGAGAATCTTTTCTCTCATGCTTAGTATTTATTTTCAATTTTTCATTTAAAGCATGCCTTTCATTTAAGTTTTTACATTGCTTTGATAAGTGATTGTGATCATCAAAATAGGGGGAGATTGTTGTACCCCACACTCTTTGATTTTCATGATCACAATCACTTTCATATGTGTTTAAACTTGTTTTTAAGTGTTGTGAATGATAGGCAAAAGATTGCCAAACGATTGGCCCAAGAATGGACAAGAAATGGACTGAAATTCAGTCCACCGGCCAACCGGTGTGATAGCACCGGCCAGCCGGTGGAACTGGCAGAGGGATTGCCCACTGCCAGGTTCCACCGGTCGACCGGTGGCTCTGTCACCGGTCGACCTGTGGCATCCAGCCCAAATAGTGTTTGCTACTGTCTTGCCACCGGCCAGCCGGTGGCTCCTCCACCGGTCGACCGGTAGAGCCTGGATCAAGACTCTTCTTCTCTACCAAGGCACCGGCCAGCCGGTGGCCTTGTACCGGCCAGCCGGTAGCCCAGTCAAACTAGCCGTTGGGTTTGACCAGTCAACCATCTTTTGGCCTCCAACGGCTCCGAGGACTTCTCCAACGGCTCCGAAGCCTCCCCAAGGGTTCCATGCCTATAAATAAAGGCCAAGGAAGCCCCGGACACCTACCGGAACGATACGGAAGCCCACGGACACCTTGTTGATCATTTGGCGTACCTCCGGTGCATTCCTCCAAGGGAACCCCAAGTGCTCCATCCAATTCCACATTCAAGAGCACCCTCAAGAAGCTTGGGAGAGCACGCTACATCAGCTCCATCATCCAATTGGCGCCCAAGCCTTCCTCCAATACGGTTTTTCTTTTATATTCATTTTGAGCTTTAAAATTGGGTTTGTGCCTACAAACCCCAAACCCTTTTCTCATCCCCCTTTCTTTTGGGTTCTCACACCACCATTAAGGTGTGAAGAGGTTAGTCAAGCCTTTCCTTTTAAAAGGCTTGAGTTTTCGGTGAGCTAGCCTTCACCCGTTAAAAAGGCTAGTGGGTTCTTGCTATTCCATTGAAAGCAAGTGGGTTCTTGCTAAACCAATAAAAGCAAGCTGTAATAGGTCCTAGTGCTACCTCAAAGCCTAGTGGGTTTCTTGCTAAAACCATTGAAAAGCAAGCGGTAGGAATCTCTCAACGGTTGAGTTGGGAGCGGAGACGTAGGCCGGGTTTTGGCCGAACTCCGTTATCAATTTTGTGTGTATTGTCTCTTTATTTCCGCTGCACTTTACTTTGATTTTTAATTTGTTAATCAATTTTTTAAAAGGCAATTCACCCCCCCTCTTGCCATCATTCCTCGTTTCTTCCGCCCAACAGGGACATGATTTACATAATTCTGAATGCCAACTCATCAATATTTTTTATATTATAATAAATATATTTTAAAGTGTTACCCCTCATAAAAGAATCAAGTTTGTTTCTAATCTCACTGACTTACTCTATACAGGTTTATTTTGATATACGATGTTTTGATCCATTTCCCATGCTTCAATTTTCAATCTCACTATATGTCAACTTGTTCTCAGTGGGTGAAGATAATTTTTTTTGGAAATCCATATAATCATAGTTCAACCCAAAGGTTAATATTTTATAATGGAAAAATATAATTTGGATCTGAATGTATGTTATTTCGCTTATAATCCTATTTCTCTCAACTACTTGAGTATCTTTACCAAAACCCTGAACAATCTTTGTTGCAAATAGAGCATGAAATTGGATCTCTGTCCCGGTGGTAATTTATCGGATGAGTGGTCACAGTTTTTCCTAGTCAATAAAAAATTTAAATAGTTTGATAATAAATTATATAGGGTCTATATTTATGAATTCATGAGGATTTATCAATTCATCATATACTGCCAGCCCAATCTCTATCAATAAATAATCATCCAATGGTTCCCTAGAACCAACACATTCAATTTTCCCATCTTGAAGTGGGTATCAAACTACGAGAAATCAATCTAAAGGGTCATATTCCCACTCTCTATGAGACATATGATTAAATCCTCCCTACATTAGATGTTTGGGATGATCCCTTGATGTATCCTGTTTACCGTGAAGGAAATGATTATCATTGTGAAAGAAAAACTAGAGATGCATCTAACAATGAACTTACGCGTCTATTTTATGGAATCAGTCAATATATTTCATTGTTGTAGCATGAAAATCCCAATAACTATACAACCTCATTAGAGCCCATCTATGTATTTCTTTGACTTTTCCATATCATATAGGTCTTCCTTGGAGTAGGGGACTATTTATTGGGAGGATACCATGTTATCTTTAATATCTGCCTAGAAATTGGGTTATAATGACTTATATACACATTTTTGAAAGGATGGATTTTTTCCAGATGGAGTTTCATGTTTTGGGATCTGTGTCTGCATGTTGGTGATACATATGTGACTTGCAGATATTAATCCTCTTAATTTAGGTGTGTTGGTGCATTTATTAATTTACCAAATCCTTTTCCAAATTCAATAAGGATGTACCCCATGCAATATTAGGGGTCCCCTATATCTTTTTTGTGACTACTTAAGAGATCATTTTAAATTTTATGAATACTATAATTCCATTAGGATCTGAGACACCTTATCCCATCCAAGACTTCCAAACTTATCTAGGTTTTGAACCATGATGTTACTCTATACCGAGGTTAAAATCCACCGAAATAATCTGATAACATCGATTTTAACCCTTAACATTCACCAGTAGTGAATATTATTAATAATGGTAGTGCTTACCTTGAATTATGATGATATATGATATATCCTTCAGATATGGTTATTGTACAATATTAGATGACATATTAAATTTTCATCCTTATACAACATATTTATTTCCTCAGTAGTTTTGATTCAAAAAAATGATCTAACCTCTTTTATTTGGAGGTGTGATAAGAGAGTGGAATCATGGGGAAATCCACTAATTCTGGATGTTACTATCACATGAAAATATTGGGGAAAATATCTCACTACTTCATGTATATTTTCCCACTATACATAACTAAGAATATACCTTGGATTTGGGTCGAATCTTATCTTGATGGTGTTTTATCCTCACTAGTCCCTCATGTCGGCAATCCTTTGTCATAACAAAACTCCCTATTTGTGGAGAAGAGGGAATGGGTTGAATACCTGGGAATGATGTGAAGGAAGTGAATTAATTCAAGTGATGACTTCCTTCACAGTGATATGGAATCTTTTGAGGAAATTCGTTATTGAGGACTAGCTACAGATGATATACAGATTAGAAAAGAGAACATAAGGCCACGTCTACAACTACTTTTTTAATATAAACTGGCCATTCATTCCCTTTCCACACATACTTTATTAGTCATAAAGGCCCAAATAAAATTTAGTTTCATCATCTAATAGATTCATTCCTTGATCACATGGACCCCTTTTGAATAATTTTATGACCAAGGGGAATGCCTTTATATGATTTATCCTAACTTGGGGAAGAATGACATTCAACTATAGTTTTTATATAAAATATTGAAGAAAATTGGTCTCTCCAAGTGGGATTTAGAATCAAATGAGTGGGTCTTATATGAATTTTAAGATGCATCACCACTATTTAGGATGATAATGTAGATGTTAGAGTTATTTGAGTAGGGTCGCCAATTGATATCTAAACTACAACATCAGATGGATTCATAGACCGTGAAAATATGGATGCATGAAAAAATCATACACCATTTGTGGTCCAACCTTTCAACATCATCAATCTTATTGGAAAATTACTAGGAGAGAGTTATGTTGTTGACTAATTCAGTTGAGGGTATTTATCCCAGGGTAGGATCCGAATAGGCAGGGTGACCGACACTTTATAGTTTGATTCATTCTTCCCATCAGACCCTCACCGGCTAGGAAAATTCATTAGATTTTTTCTTAATGTAATTTGATTTACTTTTTTGATTTTCATGGAGTGGAACATAAATTTGGATATTCCTTGTTTTTCAATAATCCAAAAATGAACATATTTTTTGAACATTATATGTGTTTTCCAGTAGTTTCATATTCGTTATAGGTAATAAATTTCACAGCATTGATATTATATGAATCAACTAAAATAATCAACCATTGAATAATATTAAATAAACATGCAGTCATAGATTTTAATGTTTAAATTATAACATATTCCTTGTTGAGAAATTATCATGCATGACAACCAACATGATATTCATCATTGATAATCTATTCTATCTATAATGAGGTCACCTATTTGTTAGAAGAATTTTATCGATAGAGTATATGTCCAATAGGGAGGGGTCTCATTAGATTTTTGAATGCAATAGTCTTGGTGAGAATGGATTCATTTCATTAAAGGTTATATGATGGGACTTAGATTTTATTCTAGGAAAAATAGTTATTGTGTAGTAGTTTAGTGGAATTTTGGTTATACTTTCTCTTAGTCTAATTTAGTGTCTTTTAGCTTAGATATTCTATCACTTTAGTTTAGGGTGTTTTAGATTGGACCTTCTATCACATTAGTTTAGGGCCTTTAACCTTAGAACTTCTATCTCTTTATTTTAGAGTAATTTTTTTAAAAAAAATTTCTCATTAGTTTAGGGTCGTTTATCTCGCATATTCTATCGTTGTAGTTTATGTTTATTTTGCTCATACATTCTATTTCATTAATTTAGGTTCTTTTAACTCGGACCATCTATCACTATAGTTCTTGGCATTTTATATTGGACCATATTTTTCATTAGGATAGAAAAATTTATCTCGGAACTTCTAATACATTAGTTTAGGGTAGTTTATCTCATTCCTTCTATTGATTAAGATTTGAATCTTCTAGCTCAGACCTTCTAACACATTAGTTTAGGGACATTTTTCTCAGACCGTCTATAACTTTAGTTATAGTATTTTAACTCGAACATTGTAATGCTTTAGTTTAGCATCTTCTTGCTCCAACCTAATCAGTGATTATTGAATATGGTACAGATATTCCAAAAATTACCAAAAAGAATTATATGTGATGGTTTCTGTCGAGGCTTTTTAGGGTACACATGGTTTAGAAAGACATTTTTACAGAGTGACTTTTTTGGAAGATACCTATATGTTCATATTTTGGACACATAGGTATACATTTATAGTCATTAAAGGATTATATTGAATCTAAGTATCTTTTACAAGGGATATGAATGATTTATAGAGGTAATATCAGTTGAGGGATAAATGATATGGATTTTAGGTATTCATGGATAGTTGGAATATGGGTGATTCATCTTATTACACAAAAGTTTGAGCATGTTAATATGGGATCAGGAAATAATGATGGGGAATATCCGTAACTCTCTAATTTTTCATGTTATTCTCTAGATTATATGAGGATCATGATGAATAAATATCCTTTCTTTCAAGAAGGATATTACTTTAGTTGATGGGTGACAACCCTAATAAATCGGTAGCATGGTTAAGAAAAATATGATCTTTTGTACCCTCCGAAGTCCATGAAATATTTTTGAGGAATCTAATGTCATGATGATGAGGTTAGGTATGGGAGGTTTAGAAATCATGGAAGGATTATCAAACCCTAGGAAAATTAGGATCTTGTTTTGTAATAAATGTTTCCTACACCATGTGGTTTCAATACATGATATATGGGCCATCATTGTTCCATGAATGAAGTTTCCTATTTGTTATTTCAGAAAGGTTAGAAAAGAATGTGATGTACCATTGAGGATGTCAATATAATCATATTGATTTCTACAAATATAAAAAATCATGGTCTAATGTGATCGATTCAGGATAATTATATGGGAAATTATAATTGGAATGACACAAAACACATGTGTGTGATGGGTTCTTATTTAGTGATGTCATGGATCATAATGATTGAAAAGTACCTTTTGTGGGGGGATACATTTGGTTGAAAACCATATGCGCATATGCTGGAGCCATTGGAAAACATGTGTAGTCAGGAATAGGGTCCATGAATCTAGGTATCCTTTCTAGGGGACTTGGAGTATTTTAGTGATTCGAGAAACCAAAATCATGACGTGTGACATTTGGGGATTTTAATATTAAAGAATGGTTCAAGAACCCTAAATATGTTTTCACTAACAAGAGAACACATTCCCAAGGCAAAGAAATGGGATAAATTGTTTCTATAATAATTTACAGAACTACGGGGTCCATTGAGCATATATTATGATTTACTAGGGAAACATAGTATAAAATATGAGATTTATACCTTATTAATTCACACTATAATTTTACCCTAAACTTTTCATATGTAGTGTTTAGTGAGTGAAGACATTTATTTGTCTCATACCATGCTTCATGGGTTTTTGACACAAGAAAATTGTGTGACACTTTTACTTGTATTTTATGGTATTATGATTTGAAGCAGTATAGTATAGAGTTTGAGGTCCTATAGCTTTCACTATTGTGATACATGTTTAAGGTAATGGCACACATGGAACTAATTTAGAGGATTATTCCCAAATCCCCATTATGATACTCATGGCCATTAGGTCCCAACCATCTTTATTAGAGGGACATGGAAATGTTTTAAATCATGGATCTTGGTCCCAAAATCAAAACTAATGATATGGGAAAGTCATATTAGTATAGATGAAGTAGAGTTGTTTTGTTCTACCACAGTGATTTCGGGGATCACAAATGTTGGAAATCTGTATTTATTGTGTAACACATTTGGTTAATGACCATTGGAATATATGCAAGAACCATAGGCATACATTAATTGTCAATAAAAGGATCCTTAAGGCTACATAACCATTCAAAAAGACATGGCTGGTTTTGTAGACTAAAATGTGTTGATACATGGAGTCTAATTTATTGACTGATATGGTTATAAAAATCGTATGAAGCACCCCATAATCAGATAGGCGAGGGTAAGGATCTGGTTGTCCTTTGAATGGTGAAACAAATTGGTGATGTGTTGCACAATTTATCATTGTGTGGTGGGAATTATTTATTTTTATTATAATTTCATGAGGTAGGACATATGACTTGTAGTTCATCATCATGTGGTGAGGAAATTAATGTTGTCAATGATTTTAATTTCATTTGACTAGGATGTTTGAATTGAATTTTAACATCATTTGGTAAGGACGTGAGAACCGACATGAAAATTTGGTGCATGATATATTATGTACACAATCATGTAGTACATAGGTCGATATCATATTTAGTAAAAAAAATGTGGTTCTAGGACTCATATCCGATTTAGTTAGGGTGGATTTCTTATCAGCTATTGGAACTAGGCCAAGGTTTGGAGATCATTACATTACTACATATTCTATAAAGATAGGAATCTTGCAACACATAAATCAAAAATTGAAAACAATATATAGGGCTAGAGTATACATATAGGTGGGAATTACATCAATTGATTTTTGTACGTGGGTCTGGGATTTGAGATCTTCCCATCACTACCTATCATGTGATGACATGAATCAAGCCAGACAGAGTGCCTATTGTCCCATGTAGTTTAACGTCATGTAGTGGTGACGAAGATGAAACAACCTGAAAGACTATAAATGTTGTGGGTAGACCCAGTAATAGATTTCTAGGCATCACTATGTTTCTCATCAGAATGAGAACCATGCCGCACATAGTTCTTGGATAATGAACTTATTATACAAGTCTAGATAATACGCCTAGAGAGAGAATTTTAATATTTGGTGTGAGTGGATATAGGATTTAAGTGTCAGGAATCACTACATGTTCATTGATTTCATGAATCATATCACATGTAGTCATTAAATACAGGTGTGGTTGGAGAGATTCACTAGAAAAGGTGGTCCTCTTAGGCGAGGTCCACTTGAATGTAAAATTTTATGTCATGAAAGGGACATAAACTGTTCATTTTAATATCTTGTATAGAGGAATCATGGTATTCCTTTTATGTATATTAATTTAAGACCATGATATCCTACCAAAGGCTTTTATGAGTTGTTTGTGGGGGTATCCCTTACAGATATTCCTATGCTTCTTTGAGCTTTTTCTGTTGTAAGAAACATGTAATTTCAATGGTTCCTCTCACAATACATAGACAATTAAGAATAGGACCTGAGTAATTTCTTTCATACTATTTCTGGACTAGGATATAAGATTGTGGAAGCAATACATATCACATTGAAAATAATAATCACATATTATGTAATAATAGAAAACCCATGATGTTTAATTTCATGAAGAAAGGAAATTAGCCTTGCATTTTATCATTTTTCAGTAAGGATATTGGTCACCCGATGTGTTTAAGGGAAAAACCCTTTTGGATCCATACAATTTTATGTCACATTGGTAATATGAGGTTTATATTAGGTGAAAGAAATGGGATGTTTAATATGGGACCAATATTAGATATTCATTCAAAAATTCACATCTTATGATGGAAGGAATCAAGCCTCACACTGTTCTACAAAAATGTGTAGTTTTGATGTTCTAGGGTAAGGACATCAGCTTTTCAGTTTGAAGTCATGCAGTAAGAATTTTATTTTATATTTTAACAAAATGTGATGGGTAATATATTTTAGCATTTTAATTTCAAGTAACATGGATGAATTTTTCATAGTGTAACTTCATGTAACTAGGGTGAATGGTGGAACATACATTTATGTGAATTACCATATGATGATATTTATGAATATCTTTTCTGGAAAAACCTTCATTTTGTTGGATGTGTAACACACTCCACACCCATTTTTAAAAAGATTAAAATCCATTGGGATGGACCTTATGTATGATATAAGGAAATTTTAATATGGTTTCAATCACTGTAGAAATATTTATGGTCACCATTTTGTTCCTGAGAGCCAACACAATTTCTACATTTATCAATGAACGAAGGTGAACCTTTTTATTATAGTTTCATGTGATATTATTCTAATGGACCTCATGGTTGTGTAATGTACAGAAACTATTATCATTGAGCCACTCCAGAACCTCGATCTTCTTTTTAAATTTATCATCATATGATATCTATCTAAAAATTGTTATTTTCATTAAATGTAGATACACCACTATGGGTGACTTCCTCTCTGTCTTGTAAAGAAATGAGTTGGGTATTTTTGGTGTATTAGTACACTTGGTGGTATATTAGGCCCATGAATCATGTAGAAGCTTTTATATGAAATTATTTTATTTTTATTCCCCATATTTTATAGTATAATTGTAGTAGACTTATTGAAGGCCTCTATGATACCATTTTCCATAACATGATAGTGAGATGAGTAAATAGAATATATATTATAATCCTAGTAAAATTTATTCAAATCTATAGAATAGAATGTGGTGTTTTTTTTCTATTAATATTGTATGAGGGACCCTGAACCTTGTGATGTTATAGGAAAAATTGAAGTTGATAATGTTTCTCATCCTTGATACATTTATGGTGTATTCCCTTAGACGACATGGAGATGATGTTGATAGCAGAAAGGATGTACTTGAACTGATTTTTTGTGGCAGGGGACAAGGCCCCAAAACATCTATTATTCAAATGGAAAATGGCCATTAATATATATAAATATTAAAAAATTCATTGGATGATGGATGAAATATTCATGGAACTAGAATGCGTGGAATTTCATAGTGAATTCCTCTCATTATTGTATCACGGTTTTTAATAAATATCCCAACTTTATGATTTGGTGGGAGAGCGCAGTCCCTATTTGTTGGGAGATACAACATCCAACATTGATTTCCTCAAGGACCACATAAATCTATCCTTATATTATAAATTTTATGAGGATTTAGTAAAATACTCTTTTTAGAGGTATTTTTTTTCTATTGGACCACCTCATAGGGTGATGTTCACTACATGGTGATGGATCTTATCCCTTGTAGCTCAGTCTATATCGAGAGTCCCATTTTGGAGAAAACCGAGTGTGGACTCCATCTATCCAGATGTGGTCATTGGGTCATCACATTATGAGGATGTTTTGCCTTTTTTTATTTCTTCCATATCACATACGATGATCTATGTGACCATTCATTATTGTGTTATAAGTAATATATCATCCTCATAACAAGGGACAATAAATATATTGGTTATATTAGATAATACATCGATGTGGGAATTCCATGATAGGGGAATATGAAGTAATGTGGTATATAACAAGATCATGTCCATCATTCATCTAACGTATCTTGTGATAGGGTCTAGTTCTCCATTTATTTTTATATATTATCAATTGATATAATTTATTAGTAGATCCAAATCCTCATTGATATTCATGTAGGCAATGTAGATTTTTTGGATGAATTCCAAGCCAATGATGATGTCTTGGTACTTTGCCTCAATATTCATGTAGCCTTCAAATAGTTACAAATTGTTGGGAAAATATCTTTTCCTGGAGATACATATTAAGTAACATGAACAATCAAATAGGGCCTTGGGTTTCCTATCATATATTTGAAAGAAAATCTGGAGGCACCATCAAAATACTTCATCGTTGTTCGGCGAGTGTCATGGGATAATAAGAAATAATCATTTGGAATATCAGAGTCACCCATTGTCTTTTCTGGGGTAGGATATATAGTAAGGATATCATCATTGGATTTCCAATTTAATAACATTAGTGATACAAACTATACATCGTATTATAGTAGATTGAACACCCATCGAACCACGAACCCAGTTAATATAAGTTGGACATGGATGTACCTCACCTGGTTGAAATTGGAGATATGATTGACTTCATGGTTTTACAAGTAATTCCATATCTTGTTCACTATGAAGATGAGTGAATGGTTTTTCTACTCGACATTAGATTATCTTTTCTCATTACATAGAATTTTCATGCAATGTTAGTAGAGATTGTTCCCACTCCCCACATCATCTATATATGCTATGAGGTCTCCCAATGAGAATTACTTGATGTCCACATGTAAGATGTGTGTTCTCCCTTCCACCATAGGCAACAGAAATAGTGGGTGAAGTATGTACTACTTGAGTCATTGGAAGGCTTCTTGGCACTCATCCTCCCACTGATATGTGATTCCATTCATCATTATCCAAGTAAAGTGTAGATATATTTCATCCTATTTGGATATAAATTTCAGAATTACACAGAGGTGAATCTGGAGCACACACAATTCATTTTGATCCATGGGAGTGAAATTTTAAAGATAGAAATAGTATTCTATGGGAAAAACATGATTCCATTGAGGCATACCAAAAATCCAAGGAACTTCCCTTATGTATCCTCAAAATAAAATTTTAGTATAATATTCTTTTGACTCTATTGTCTATTTTTTTGAATACTATTTAATGATCTGTGATGTTATAGAATCACTGCAAGAATTTGAAAACCATGTCATCAACATAACTATTGGATATCATTCACTATAATTTCTTAGGTATTTCAGGCATGGAATGTTGGTACATGGTTTCTATTTTCTATAACCAAAATGGCATGAAATGATAGAATAAGACCTTCATAGGTACTCTAAAGGTTGTTGATCACTCTTCTCCCAAGACTATCATTATTTAATTTATCCCTAAATATCCATTCATGAAATAATGGCACTATAATCTTGTATTTCAATTATCCAATAGCTCTATAATTTGAAATGAGAAATCATTATTTTGGAAATTCCAATTAAGGTTTCTAAAATTGGGGAAGAACCTAGTCTACTGATTCATTTTTTTATAGGAACGAAACTAGAAATATATAATGTCAATTGAACATCTCACACAAAGTTGGTTTTGGACAATTTTTCATCTTTCCTCTATACTTGTGGCATTAGTGGGGTGCATCCTCTTGACTACCTACATAATGCCTCAGTAATCATCATGTAGGACGTAATGGTGTATATCTACTTATAGATTTAGTATGGGTGTTTATGAATATTTTTAAGTTGACACATTATGTGCTACTTTATAAATGTGATGTGAATATCTTTATCTCCTAGGGGAATAGAGGAACTAATCAGAGTAGGTCATGGGTCGTATTATGTTCCAAGATTTATTTTTCTTAGCACATCAGTGGTGATGTAGAAACATTTCATTAATTATAGAGGTTCATTCAAAACATTCTCGTCATATTCATCTAATTCTATGTCTTTTTAGACATTCTCATAAAAATATATAAACCCATGTGGCTTATCCATCACTATTTAGGTGATGGAGACTATGATAAGAGACATTATAATTACTTACCTCATGTGTTTTTGTAGAGTGATGCAAATTCTAATTATTTTTACCCTGTCTCTAGGGAAGGTTGATATTTGATATTTAATATGAGTATTATCTATTTAACTAGATTGAAGTGGATCATATTTTTTATATTGACCATACTATAAGGTTTTTAAGGGATCTTCCCAAGCCGTTGGGGGCTGAAACCTATGTATCAACATCCTACATTGGTTGTTTGCCTTCCATTTTCTAGAATATTGATTTAGAATATTTATAATCATTTGTTTCAATGTGAGAAGTATCACCATGTATTATTATATCTTTTCCATCAGTGAGGTATTTATGCAATTGATGGAATATTGAGGTTACCACCATGTTACTTTGGAGCCATGACCTTTTGAGAAGAACATTGTATACCATTTCCTACTGTATTCCAATAAACTGAGATCCAAATGTGAGATCCCAAAAATGAGTTTCATGATTTATCTTCACTAGATTTCTTTTATCATTCTTATTATATCATTTAATTTTTATATTTTTTTGGACACATATCTCACGTTCTATATCCAAAAAATATGGGGGTTCAAATTAGGATGATATTTGTCCTAGAGCCATTGTGAATAACATCCATTTGAATGTTAATAATATTCATGTCCTCCTAAAATATATTGGTGTCTGATGTTCCACTAAATGACCTCTTATGGATTATTATCTGTGAACAAGATGGTGACATGACATTTTGTTAAAATGGACTCCATTCGATGGACCTCTTCTATAGTTAATTTTATCTCAAAGTCCATAGATCATTAAAGGGATTTAACAAATGCCTACTTTAGTTCACTTTAAAGATGAATCACATCATGGATTGAGAGGTTTGATGGGGAAATCATGATTTTCTTTTAAATTTCATACCTTTTTCCAGTTTTCAGTGCTTCCCAATGTGGGGTTTCTCCAAACATGTAGATCCAGAATTGAGGGACTTGAGGTGGATGGAACTGCTGATTTTTGAAAAGTTTGTGGTGGCTTATTCTATTAGTGGTGTGTGTCACTCCATCCTTCCCCATTTTCTGGGATGATCGGATAACCTAACCCCACTTGATGGTAATTCATGAAAACTGGGTGCAGATGACCACTAGATGGCTTTGGGAAACCTCCATGTTTTTTCTAAGGTCATTAGAGTGCAATTACATATGTAACAACTGCATATATATTCTCTATAGGTATGTGACCTAAATATTGGGATAAACTATGCCCATGTTTTCCCATATATCAATAGTTCTACACATGCCGCCTCCCATTCCAATATTATTCTTGAGAAACAAATATTATAAGGTAAATTTAACATTAGAGAAGAGTTATTAAACGATTATATCACCGAAATAACCAAATATGATATCCTCATTTTATGAGTATTTATATTAGTGGGGAAGTTCCCATGTTTCAGACGTCGCATGGAATAGGTTTGTAAGTATGAGTGC
Organism: Viscum album; assembly: GCA_963277665.1. NCBI lineage: Eukaryota > Viridiplantae > Streptophyta > Magnoliopsida > Santalales > Viscaceae > Viscum > Viscum album. Next base: position 1,064,059,572 of record OY728133.1, read on the forward strand.
TTGTTTTGGATGAGATTGTGACACTTCACCATAAATTTTCTCTTACTTTTAGTGGTTGAGTCCATGTTTGGGAGGAATATATTATTTGAACTCACTTTGTGGTGAAGATATTGATGTTTTCTACAGTTGTTCTCTTAGTGTGTATTAGGATCAATCCACTTTTTTCACATCATAATATTGTCAAACGTTTACGCATCTTAGGACACCACATTCTATCAACCATCGTCATATTCTTACCAAGAAATGGTTATTCATGCCACATGTTTTAAGAACTAATCTAACCCCACCTATGAGTAATTGAACATGCCTTAAAGCATGTATTTTTTGATTAATCAACATTGGAAATTATGACCCATCCTTCTATGGAAAGGGAAGATATTGGGATGGTCTGTGAGGTTGACCTCCTCCAGCATCCAAGGATGTGGAAGCCAGAGTAGGTGATTTTCCATGGATGATAAAAAATAAATGAAGAATTTTCCATTTCATACTGATTATTTGGTATTCATCCATTCCTCAAATCCCCAGTGACCCAAATTTTTCTATGTATCTAGTTGATATTAATCATTTTGTTATCACCATCCAACATGAGATGTTAAGAGGTTTTTGACCATCATAGGTTCATGGATGGGAACTAGTGGTGGCATGAGAGTGATTATTATAACTAATTCTTTTCCTAGAATTTTTTATTGTGGTGAGGAAATGAGTCGAGATTTGAATTAGGTTCCTTGAATGGATCATTTTTTATGTTATGTGATTTCAGTGAATTCACATATTCAACCTGGATACATCAATGGAATTGAAGCCGTCTGCAGCTCAACCCATAGAATTTTTGAACATATCTATAGTGGTTGTTATTACAAGACAGGGATACAGAGAGAATGGGTCAAACCGTTCGACCATGATATGGAGTCATACACCTCTCATTTTCAAATTATTTATAGTTCATTAGGTTGAAAATTTTCATTTTCATAATTGTGGAGAAAAATAAATAAGGGAACATATGAGTATGGTGTTTCCATCATACAATGAATCTAAGTGGAAAAATGTTATAGCAAAAAAATTCTGTCTAGTCATAGTTTAAAAAAAAACATTGTCTCCACCTTTTGATCTAGAAGGCCTACCAAAGGACTGCATAGAGATATGATATTTTTTGGAAGCTATTCAGGATCTCCTACACCATCAAAGTTATAGAACTTAGAATATGATTAAATTAGATCGAGGAAAATATTTATCCACCAACATGGGATATGGATTCCTATCAGTCATCACAGACATGTGTCACCCTTATATAGCTTCCATTCATGTAGCTGAGGGTTTGTTGACAATAATAAGCTATGGTGGAACTATTTTTGGAGCTTCCTCTTATCTATAGGGAATGTGTGTTTTTTATTGAGGTGGACCGAACTTTTTCATCCAATGATTCTCAATTTGTAAAAATATTGAACAATTTACCTAATAAGAGATAGGATATCACCACAATATAGGGCTATTGTGATTTGGTTCGACATCCAGATTGATGTATACTGGCTTCAGATATTTAAAGATAGTTTCATGCTCATATTCCTCTTTTGATGAAAAATTGGCTCTTATTTGAGGGGGATATTTTAATCAGCCTAAAGCCATTTCCCATCATGCATATTTCTTCTTAGTAGCTTCATATTGAGTTTTTACAAGGTTTGTATTTCACGCTCATATTATGACAGATGTGCCTCCATGGGAGGACCCTCAACTATTATTAATGGTGGTTGGGATGTGTCCACATATTTACCATTTTCATTTATAGTGATCCTATATGGATGTGGTAACCCAATATTTAGAGACACCAAATTTTGGTTCATTATCTTGTTCTGGGTTCATGTAGTCTATGTTGGTGCATCCAAATGTCCATCCTCTTAGGGTATGTTTTATGTGTTACGAAACTCTAAATTTTCATCATGATCAACAATATCTTCCAAATTGACCCTGACGAAATTCACGAAATCATATCAAGAAATGATTCTTCATCCATTACATTAATTATAGTGGGATGATTCTACACCTCCTTCACTAGGGTAATCATTAAAATCCTTGTCCGTATTTGGTCTTTTTTTTGCATGCAACCCTAGATGGGTCTCATCATATTAACTATACAATCCTACCGCTTTGGTCTATGAAAAATGGAATGTTTGAGTTTCTGGTGAAAATTTATGGGAGGGACCAAACTAGTAGTCATTTATAATATGGTAGGATATATAAGTGGGATGCCAAATGATGATTATATCCTCCCAACCATGATAATAATGATTCTCTATATAGTAATGATGATAATGAAGGATCCCCCAATCCTATGAATTAGTGGTAATTGATGACTTTAGTTTCTATTGGTTGGTGATTTGGTAAGGGTTATATTGATATGTGTTGTGGAGGCGATGATTCATTGGATATATATTGTGGTATAAATGCCCCCTTCATAGTAAGATCGGGGTGATCTAGAATCACTATTGACATCCCCACGAACCTATTAGGTGATAATGAACCTAGTGATGGTGATTAATATATAAATCACCATACCATAGGGATCAATGTTTTTTTCTATATTTTCCAGTATTTTTTAAATCACATTGGGAATTGATGATCTCAGGTATGTAGGTGATGATAGGTATCCCCCAGCCTGGTGTGTTGGGACCAAACCTAAAAAACAAACATGGAAGTTGATATTTTATCCTGTTTTTTGGATTGTATCAGTTATCTCATAAGAGATGGATGTGATGGAAACCTGTGACGAGAACCATTTTTATGGGATGATTTCCAGGTGATCGGTTCTTCGGTCTCCATGTATGAAATGTATTTTCATTTCATAAAGGGGCCCAGTTTAAGGAATTTTGGGCTATACCCTCCCTTCATTCATGATTTTTGAACATCATTGAAGTGGGGTAATTATATTATAGTTTCCATATTTCCTGGGCATTACATAGTCACTTAATTTCCTAAGAGGCTATAAAATTACAAGACACCATATATGAGGGGATATAATATTCAATAATTCAATGAATAATTGATGCTACATACTATCCCTATCCTCGAATAATGCTGCATGATGTTGATTCTGACATCATCTTCCAAAGTATTATGATTGAATTTAGGTAAGTGGGTTACAGAATTGAATTTTACTTTTTAGTTTCGGATCTCAAGCCATAGAGATAGTGGCCAGGTCTAGATGACAATAGAGTATCATGATTTTTTGAAGGTTAGATTCATATCCTAGATAATGGAGATGTTTTGGCATCAGTCACTGATGATTAGACTACATATAATGGCATAGATATGTAATGAACCCCTTTTTTACCTCATATTGGAACTCATAGTCAGAAGTGGAGAGTGGAAAAAACATGATGAGGAGGTTATTTATAGCATTCTCTCCTAATATTTTAATTTCGGCCACCACTTCATCATACATAGATTACATGATATGGTCATAGTATAAAGTATTATTATAAGGGTATCCTATTGAGTGGATTGGATTTCTATTTAATATTCATGGGGAACTATATGATGATAACCCCAATGTTTTTAAAATCTCTCTATATGAATGTGTCATAGTTATTATCACCTATCTCTATATAGGTGTCTTAGAAAAGGGATGATTTCGTTTTTGTGGGAGATATCCGATTAGGGAGGTTAACCATGTCAGATGTTAATATTAGAGACCATATGATCTATATCAACACTTCGGTGATTATATATAACATTATAATGATCATATTACCCTTTGGTTGAAGATTTTTCGGACCCTTGGGGTGTATTTAATGTGTCTCAAATGACCTTAATGACACTAGTATAAAGAATATTAGAGATATGGGTCACTATTTTCACTATGTCTGAAATATGATGACATGCCTATTAGATTTATTAAAGGGTATGAGCATATTGTATGACAGTTGCAGAAACATTCTTATCAATGTATGATGCCGCAAGAATATGAACATGCTATAGGGAGGATAATAGAATATCTATGTGAGTTTTCCCATTAATTAAAGGAATATGACCCTACCCTGAGTCATGACACATTGTCACATGGCGATCCTTAGTTAGGAATGGAGTATGACCTAGAGTTTTAGCCATTCAGATAAGTTGTCGGTATTTTATATAAGGGATTTCATCCCAACCCAAGGCATGTGATACTCTCACAAGGTGAGCTATTGAAGGAACATGATTTTTAGTGTGGTCCTAATTTAAAATCCAATAAAAAATAAACATAGACCTATGGAGTGGAAAAGGGATATGGGACACTTATTTTATTTCAATAAAATGATATTGGTGTATTCATTCATCATTGGAAGTAAGAATAAGCACCTAACTTTTTGATCGGATATAATTTTTCATTCAGATTCACAGATAGGAATATGATCCCACCACGACAATTGTGAAAATATCACATGGTTTACCCTAGCTATAACAAAAATATTTTCCAAGTCCTTAACCATCTGATTATGAAACTAGGCATATCTGATAAAAATATAAGAAGGTCATGATGCTTGTTACCCTCCTGGTAGGTGAGAGCATACCAGAACATGGATAGGAGCTTGATCTGGGGACTTTGGAATATGACGCTGGACTTTTTGGATAGGCATATGCCCCTATCTTGAGAAATGTTCCACTCTCACCTAGTGAACCATAGCTTGAACATGGGTATGAGTCATGTCTAATGCCTCATACTTTATCGGAATATGTCGATAATTTTAGAGGACAGGGCAATGAATTTTCAATTCATATTCAACACACATTTTTACAAAATGATCAGAGTGTTGATCTATCTGAGATATAGGGATAAAAGTCCACACATGTCCATGTATCTATAAAAGTGTTGAAATATATATATATATATGGTGTTCATCAGAAATTTAGAAAATGAAATGTCATGTTAGTAATTCTTGTGAAGGGATGGAAGCCTAAAAATTTTACTTCACAGCTATATGTTGGATGATATCTTTGATATAAGTAGGGACATTTTCCAAATTCTATCTTCATTGTTCAAAAAAATACTTTTATGGGAATCATGGAGGGGGGAGTGATATGTGCCTCCCCAATTACTTCTATGAGAATATTCCAAATATCATTTTCCGTGTGAGAACGAATATGAACTTGAAATTTTTTTACCACCAGAATATGATGGTAAACGTTTTTAATGTGAGTGGGGATATATTATCAATTCTGGGTACCCACCAGCATTTTTGTTCGATGTGTCTTCCTGGATGCATGTGCATGGCTGTCACAGGCCGTAACATGCAATGTGGTAACCTCAATAGCTGACTGGGTGATACTGGTTGGATGGTGCTTGACACATCTATTGAAAGGTGTCATCCTCAATAGAACCTAAACCAACAAGAGACTATAATTGTCAGATTGGTCCACCTTCATTAGTGAATAACTGGATATGTTGTCACACTCCGGAGATAAGCTCCCAAAGTGGTTGTTTGTGGTGATCAGTGTAACGTCTCGATTCTGGAAGCCACACGAAGGTTCCCTCTACCCAGTTGGTCACATTGCCTCAAGAGCATCTCCCAGAATGCCAGAGGCTGCCGACTAGCAGCAAGGGCCTTGGGTGTAATGGAGGGGAAACTATGCCCTCATTGAAATACTACACAATGGAAGAGAAACAAAAAAACAATACCAGAAGAAATAAATATCCAAAAACAGTAAACAGTTGATGAGTGATAGAGAATCATCTAGAGAATAAATATATACAAATGATGCATGATCCATATATGTCTGGGAAAGTATCCAAACAAATCACAATGCTTAATACAGAACTAAAATAAAGTACAAAAGAAACACAGATGAGAAACTCCTCAACATCGCAAGCCTCGTCTTGGTCCCATGCTCTCCAGTTCCAATGCAATAATGTTCATGAAGTCGAAGGGCGCTTTCCCTTGTCTATACCCGAAGCAATATAACTTGTTTGAGCCTAAATCAAGGACCAAACAAGATGTGAGACTAAATCCTTGTAGGTAACCACCTGAAGATCTATGCCTAATAGTCAGTGAGTATATGGTAGGTAAATGTACAGTAAGCAGTAACAAAGAAGCACTAAGCAGTAAACAATCCACTATTCAAGCATTCAAAACACCACACGTCATGAAAAAAAATAAATCAATAGGTAACCCTCTGGAATGTACCCATAGCCTATCCCCTCTGGTTAAACCAATCAAGTACAAGAAACCCTCTGGGCAGCACACACAGTCTCACCCCTATAGTTCAGCGAATGTATAGGCTCTCTGAGGAAGCACTCACCGTCAATCCCCCCTATAGTCTCGTATCTCACTAATGGAGATCTGGGGAATCAATCAATGTCAATTCCCCCTCTGGACAACATTGAGGAACTATAGGCACTCTGGGGAAGCACTCAATGTCAATTCACCTCATGGTCTAGCATCGTAATTATAAGGACACTCTGGAGAATCCCTCAATGTCAATTCTCCCTATGATCTATACACCAGGTTCTGACGACCCTGGGTAAGTCAAACAAGCATAGCATCGCATAATAGCCAAAGTAAACCTCAAGAACTACTTGACTATCATTCTACAGCAGAAAAATATTTCAGAAAAACATGCACACCATCCTATAATACTAGGAAGGGAAAAGGAAACAATAGCCAAACAGGCATACAAGACCCAAAAATCAAATACAGGGAAAAAAAGTCATGGGAAGTACATCGAAAGCACATAAAAATACCCTATTCACTAACAATAACCTCTACTCAGGCATATAATAATTGTAGGCAAACAATTGGGAAAATACAATAAACATGCAATACCCCGTTAAAGGGTATTGGTGTAATTTGCACATAAAACTCAGTGTCTTTCTACAGAAAGGAACAAACCACCTAACTCGGGGTTAGGAGATCAATATATATGATCCTTGAAAATTGAAACTCTTTATAACATTGTAGATCTACGAAAACGCATAAAACGTTCAACCCATGATGACATGAAAAAGAGGATTAATTGGAAAATGATTCCGTAGAAGAAAGAAGAGATTACCGCTGTGATTCCAATGCATTCTACGATGGTCAATTCAGATAACGGATGTGTGATCAGGGGATTAGGGATGTTTTGGTGACGTATGGGTGCTCCGAGATGTTTCAGCCGAAGAAGAAGACACCCCTATCCATTAAACGTGACCCCAGTCCATTTAATAGAAAAAAACAAAATACATGGCATGTACTTATGGAGTACATGGCGTGTAATCTCCTTTTCTATAATCTGAATTAAGTATCCTCTACATCACCCACATGACCATGTGTGTGGCCATGACACGGCCAGCTCACGGCCTCCTATGGAAACAAAGTACACAGCGTGTACTCATAATGTACATGGTGTGTACATCAAAATTTTCCAAAAACTCCACTTTTCTCAAAAACTACAAAAAAACGAAAAACAAACCTGGAAAAAGATCCAATTTCTTACAAACTTCCCCCCTTATTGAAATTTGTCCCCGAATTTCCCTAGAGCGGCATTGAAGAAAAACCCGCGAAAAACTCCAACCACTATGACCATACATCGACCTCCCTCTCCTATGTCTTGTCCTATACTCGCGCGTGCTGCCTTATCACCTGTACCATAGGAACATACCAGCCAGAGAGAACCTTCATACTGCGATCAAAAATCCGGATAAGATTGCCCTCGAAAGATTTATCCACCTCTAACTCGACTTCCTCAGGCTAGAAAGCATGAGATGAGTATGAAAAGTAATGTCAGAGATGAGAAACATGGAAAACTTCGTGCATAGCCCGATACCTCTAAGTTAGCTACAACAGATAGGAAACCAGCCCAACTATTTCCAACACCTCAAACGTCCCAACATACCTCGGTGAAAGCTTACCATGTCTCTTGATCCACTTGTGTCCCAACCTTAGTGTGACACACAAGAAAACCTGATCCCTGACCTCGAACTCCATAGGTCATCTCCGCTGATCAACATCAGACATCAGTCGAGACTATGCAGTAGCCATCCTTTTCCGAATCAACTCTATCAACTCTGTGGTTTCCTAATCAAGACAAGGTCCCATCAAAGTTACCTCTCCTACCTCCATCCAACATAAAGGTGATCGACATGTCCTATCATAAAAAGCCACATAGGGGGCCGTTTGAATAGTTTCTTCAAAACTATTGTTGTAGGTGAACTCCACAAGAGTTATATATTTCTACCAAGAACCTACAAAATCCAGAATGCAAGCTCGGAGCATATCCTCAAGCACCAGGATCGTAGGCTCGGACTGGCCATCTTTGTCGGGATGGTATGTTGTACCCAAAAGTACATGTGTGTCAAAAGCCTTCAGAATCCCCTGCCAGACCAGAGAAGTAAAACGAGAATCCCTGTCAGAAAAAATAGTGTCTTGAACTCCACGCAGATGTACAATATCACGGATTTACGACCGTTATATCTAATCAACACTGAAGGACTCCTTGATTGGAAAGATGTGAGTGAATTTTGTAAGTCCGTTGATGATAACCCATACCGCATTGTTCCCTCCAGGGGACCTCGACAACCCTATCATGAAATCCATCAAGACATCATTCCACTTCCACTTGGGAATGGGTAACAACTATAAAATCCCTGCTGGTCATTGAGGCTCTGCCTCCACCTGCTGACAAGTGGAACACCTCATGAAGAAACCAGAAATGTCCCTCTTCATACCTGGCAGCCAATAGTGACAGTATAGATCACGATACATCTCGGTGATTCCAGGATGAACTTCCCAAACTGAGAAATGAAAATTCTGTATCAACTCCTCGCATATGTCTTCTGGGACCCATATTCACCCCTGGAAACACAATATCTCATCCTCACCTATGGTCCACATAGGAATAAAGTCCTCTCCTGACACATTTTCCCATAGGACAAGGACTTCAGAATCTAATAGCTGCCTCAATCGTACCCTATCAATAAGTGTAGGGGTTTCAACAATAGATGATAGAAAACTCTGCCCCTAACTGTCGGGAACCTTCAAATACATCTTAGAGAACAGAGCCATAAATTTCCACTCAATGCTGGCCTCTTGAACTGCGTGTATCAGATTCCTCATGTTCAATGCATCGGCCACAACGTTGCCTTTCCTAGGCATATAGGCAAGATCAATGTCGATAGATTGAAGGTACTCAACCGACCTTCACTGTCTCAAATTCAGCTCACGCTGAGTGAAGATGTACTTGAGACTCTTGTCATCAGTGAAAACTACTAAGTGCTCTCCCAAAAGATAATTTCTCCAGCAAATTAGGGAATGTACAACAATTGCCAACTCCAGATCATGCCACACAGCTCTAGAAAGACATGTATCAGTGCTGAATACAACCTCCCTTTTAGAACCTGAAAGGCAGACTCACAATAATTTGACCATAAGAACATTTCCCACTTCTTAGACAGACCTTTCAATGGTGCTGATAAGTGAAATGTCCGGTATGAAATTTATGTAGTATCTAGCCCGTACTAGGAAAATTCGCACCTAAAAGACATTTTTTGGCTGCTCCAAGGAAACTACCTCTCTCACATTCTTTGGGTCTACTAATACACCTGCCTCTGAGATAACATGACCCAAGAAGTGAATCCGGTCTATCCAAAAGTCGCACATTGAGAGCTTAGTATATAACTGATGATCCCTCAGTGTACTCAAAACAATATCAAGATGGGTAGCACAGTCTTGTTGAATGTGAGAGTACACCAAGATATCATCCATGAAAACAAAAATGAAGGAATCCAAGTATTGATGGAACTCTCAGTTCATCAGTTCCGTGAAAAGCACAAGCACGTTCGTGAGACCGAACGAAATAACCCAGTATTCATATAGACCATACCTAATCATGAAGGCTATAAGAGGTATATCTGATAGTCAAATTATAAACTAATGATAACCGGACCTCAAGTCAATCTTCGGGAACACCCGGGCTACTCGAAGCTGATCAAAGAGATCATAAATCCTCGGAAATGGATATCAGTTCTTGATCATCAACAGGTTCAGCTTCCGATAATCCACCCAAAGCCTATGGGTACTGTCTTCATTATTTGCAAATAGGACAGGTGAACCTTAAGGAGATGTACTGGGTCTGATGAAACCCTTGGCTTGCAACTCCTCCAACTATTTATTGAGACCCTGCAACTCAGGTGTATCCATCTGATAAGGAGGAATGCACACCGGTGCTACCCCTCCCACATGCTCAAAAGAAATGTCTACCTCATGCTATGGAGGAAAACCTGAAAATTCCTCTAGAAAGACATCTCTGAAATGATCCACCACTGGTGGAATGTATAATTGTGATGTACTCTAGTCATCTAGACAATTAATAGCAATATAGGTTGTAACTGATCCAAACCCATGATGCTCTGGACCCGCATTGCACCCCTGGACATCCCACTCGCCCTTATGAAGAAAATATCCACCCTCTGGTGATATGAAACTCACCCTGTAGTGATAAAAATTGATGACTGGATGGAAGGGAACTAGAGAGTCCATTTCGAGAATGAAATCATAACCTGTCATCTCTAGAACACAAGGATCTCAAATGAAGTGACACCCACCAACCTCAAGAGGGAACTCCTTGCACTGACGTGCACCAGATGTTCTTGTCCCCAACAGAGTGTCTAGTTTCAAAACAACCGCAGAAGAAAAGATAGAGAGACCAAGACTCTCCACAACAAAAACATATATAAATCTATGCATAGAACTAGTATCAAAAAGTGTTGAAGGTAATACCGAGACAACAAGGATCGTACCTCGAACTGTAGAGGGGTCGAGATCCTACTCTTGATGGGTCTTCTCCACTTCAAATGTCTGGCCAACTCCACGACCCTGTGACCCTTCTTGACTACTCCGAGCCTATCCACCCTACTTTTGCCGGTGGCATGGAGACTGACCACCGCGACCGCGACCTCCACCTCAGCCTGAACGGCCGGAAGAAATCCATTTCCTAGATTAGTGAAAAACTGGTGGAGATTCTCCTTTACAAGGATTCATAGATGAACCCCTGTCACCAGCTGCTGGTGGAATGATCTGATAGAAACACTGATTCTGTACCAACTTGCTGCAATATCGGTACTCCACTAGGTCTCTCTATCACTACGTCCTCGTATGCCCACTACTCATTCACTATTATCACACCACCTGGCTACCATAAGATGCATCCCGCCTACTCGGATCTCCCCATGTAGTCTCCCAATGGCGCTTCCGGCTATCAGTTGGCGGTACACTGACTCTGTATGTTGATCCGCCCTGGTTCAGATCTCCATATTCCCTCATATCTCATTCCATGATCAGTGCCTGGTTGACGATGGAAGCGATGGAAGTTAACATGATGATATTCACATGAGAGCAGATGTCCTCTCTGAGGCCATCCTAGAACTTCCTTGATAAGAACAACCCATCTCCTCCCAAGAAGGGTGTGAAATGATAAAGCTTAGTGAAACAAAAAGATAACTCCATAACAGATATGGTACCATCCTAAAGGCTCATAAACTCATGGGCTCGGTCGGTCCTCATGGACTTCGTATAGTAGAAGTCATTGAAGATGCGCTGGAACTCCTCCCAAGACATAACCTGCTGATGACCCTATTGTGAGATCACATCCCACCATCTCTTATAGGACTCTCGTAGCATATAGGTATCAAAATTGAATCTCCTCTCTAGAGGTGTCTCCAAATGCTCAATGATCGTTAACATGGCGTCGAGCCATGACTCTACAGCTTGAGGTCCTCCTTCCCCTGAGAAAGTGGGTGGATGTTGCTGCTAGAAGACCCGCGTCAAACCAGCCATCTATGGGGCATGAGGCAGTGCTCCCTAAAAAGTATACATCATCATCATGAATCTTTACCTAAACTGTGCTTTAGCACCTGTAACAGGTATAACTGATGGTGTAAAGACTGGAAAAACTAAAGCATCTATATGTGGTCCCAAATCAGCCATGTATGGTGTCTGATCACCGCCTGGAAATTGGCATACAACAGGAGGACGTCTCGGTTACCTGATTCTGCAAGGTCAAGCACACACCTTAGATCAGATTTACCATGGACTGGAGACAAAGAGTATCAGATGAGAACAATAGGAAGAAAAAATTCAAGTTGTAAAAAACATTAGTACATAGCGTGTACCCTACCTACACTACATGTTCATGGAATCCATTCACATGGTCGTGTACTTTGGTGTAAATTGGTCACGTAACACCGCAAATACAAGGCATATTCCCAAAACACACGATGTGTACTTGAATCCTATTCCCTGAACTGGGTCCTTCTACACAGTTAAGCCACATGGCTCTCCTAAGACAAGACTACACAACATGTTCAATGTAGACAAGGCATGTACTGAACAAACTTCGCATGTCCCGTGTTGTTAGTGACATGGTCAGAAACATGGCCGAAGCTACATGGCATGTTCTTGACAGACACGGTGTGTACGTGAAAGGATAACACTGACCCGTGTTGTCCGTGACACAGCCAAATACCTAGGTCAGACTACACGGTGTGTTCAAGGGGAACACAACATGTATAAGAAGAAACTCCACTAACCCATATTGTTAGCTACCCGGTCAGGTTCCTAGGATTTTACTACATGGAGTGTTCAACGTGGAAACGATGTGTTTCAACCATACATTTCCAATCCAGTTTCTCTGCCCCTACGACCTTCAACATGGTCAGAGACTACACAACATGTATATAATGTACACGATGTGTACTTAAGAAAAACGGTTTCTTCCCGATCAGAAGAATACACGACGTGTACTTAACATTACACGGTGTGTATTCTAGGTTTTTCTAGACAGTAAGCCTCATTAAATACTCTAGAACCCGGAGAACACTGAAAAATGCACAGAAATTTCCATATTCCGATCTGTGAGGGCCCATAATCCTAGTGAGTCAAAGTTTTGCATCTTATACATGTTGTAAACAAGAAAACATTGCAATGATCCAACAAATTCTGGTCCATGAGGGCCTATAACACCTCAAGAACCAAAGTTTGGTGTTCATTCAAACAAAACCAAACAAACAATTCCCTATCAAACAACAGGTATTTCTTTCAAGGCTTCTATCACAGCAACATGCATATTCTACACAACATCTATCACAAGAACATGAAATCATTAATTCATCATTGATGGCATGGCAAGAATGCAAGGCATTTGATTTATAACAACTTCCTATATGATGCATGAGATGGAACACCCTCATCTCATCAGGTTGTGATAGAAATAGAACCTCAATAACATCAATGGTAACCACACAAAACATGTGAATCACCAAACGATGAAAATAAAATCAACTGTAAAATTAGAAAACGAGAAAAATTGAAATAACGAGGTAGATTGGATATTCCCCATTCACGGTTTAGCTACCCCTAGGCACAACTTATTTCCGAGTACCTATTCTATCTTATCCCAGGATATAGGCTCCAAACAGTATGTTAAGGGAAAAGAATTCATCTGATACCACTTTGTAACGTCCCAGTTCTGGAAGCCGCCCAATGGTGCCCCATACCCGGTAGGTCACATGGCCTCAAGAACATTTCCCCGAATGCCAAAGGCCGCTGACTACCAGCGAGGGCCTTTAGTGTGATGGTGGGAAACTATTCCCTCACTGGTAGAGTACACAACAGAAGAGACACAAATATACAATAGTAGAAGTAGTAAATATCAAACAATAGTAAACAACGGAAGACTGATAGAGAAACATCTAAATCATATATATATATATATATATATATGATGCATGATCGATATATATCTAGGAAATCAGACAAAAAAGTCAAAATGAAAAATACAATGCTAATCCAAAGTACCAGATCAAAACAAATGAGCAACTCCTCAGCATCATAAGCCTCGGCATGGTCCTATGCACTCCAGCTCCAATGCAATCAGGTACTTGAAGTCGAAGGGCAAATTCCCTTGTCTATACCTGCAACAATATAATCTGTTTGAGGCTAAAGCATGGCCCAAATAGGTTGTGAGACTAAATCCTAGTAGGCAACCACCCAAAGATCCGTTCCTAACAGTCAGTGAGTATATGGTAGGTAAACGTATAGTAAGAAATAACAAGGAATCACTAATCTATAATCAATCCATAGTTCAACAATTAAAAACACAACACAGCATGCAATAAAAAAATAGATAACAAAACAGGTAACCCTATGGGAAGTACCCACCACCTATCCCCTCGGGTTCTACCTATCAAGTACAAGTAACCCTCTGGTCAACACACATAGTCTCACCACTATGGTTCATCTAAAGTATAGACTCTATGAGAAATCACTCATCGTCAATTCCCCAAATAGTCTCGTGTCCTACTAAAGGCGCTCTGGGGATGTACTCAACATCAATTCCCCTGGTAGCCCGCATCGAGGAACCACAGACACTCTCAGGAAGCACTCAATGTCAATTCCCCCTATGGTCTCGCATCATAATTATAAAGACACTCTGGGGAAGCCCTCAATGTAAATTATTCCTATGGTCTATACACCAAGTTCCCACAACCATATGTATGTCAAATAAGTATAGCATCACGTAACAGCCAAAGTAAACCTCAACTATTTGGCTTGCATTCTACACTATAACAGCATATTAGAGCAACATGCACACCATCCTATAATACTAGGCATGGAAAAGGACACTACAACCAAACAGGCAAACTACACCCAAAGGTCAAATACAGGAAAATCATGCATTGGAAATAAATCCAAATCAAAAAAATTGCCCAATTCATAAATAGTAACCTCTACTCATGTAGAAAATAAAATCAGGGAAACAATAGGGAAAAATTAGTGAACACACAATACCCCGTTCAAGGGTATTGGTGTAATTTTCACATAAAACACAATGAATTTCTACAAAAAGTCACAAACCACCTTCCTCGGGGTTAGGAGTTCAATATACATGAACCTAAAATATTTAATCTCCATATAACTTCATATATATACACAAACACATAAAATATTCAACCCCTGATAACAAGGAAAAGAGGAGGAATTGGAAAACGATACTCTATAAGAAGGAAGAGCCTACCTGTGTGATTCCAACGAAATTGATGGTGGTCTATTTGGAGAAAGAATGTGTGATCGGTGGCTCAGGGAAGACGCGGCGCCGTACGGGTTGTCCGAGACGTTTCAGTCAAAGAAGAAGACCCCCTTGTCCATGAGACGCAACCCTGGTCTATTTAATGAAAAAACAAAATACATGGAGTGTACTTTTGGAGTACACGGTGTGTACTCGCCTTTTCTGTACTCTGTATTAAGCAACCTCCACATCACCCCACAAGACAGTGTGTGCGGCCCTGACATGGCCAGAACAAGGCCTCTTACGACAACAAAGTACACAGCGTGTACTCATAAAGTACACGACATGTACTTCAAAAGTTTCCAGAAACTTCTCTTTTCTCAAAAACTCCAGAAAAAATAAAAACATGCCTAAAAAGAAGATTCGGGTTCTTACAATGAGGGGCACTATCATAGCTACATATTTCCGTAGGCAATGTGGACTCACATGTTTCCATAAATAAATTCCTTCATAGGTGGCTTCAAGGGTAAGGATTGTACCACTTCGGTGTTACTCCCAGACAATTGATTTCACCTCTAGATGTTAGAGATCTCAAGTAGATGAAATCATTATCAACCCAATATGGGTGAACCTATAGGGGATTTACCAGAGATAATAAATTATATAATATCGAGATGCTATTGATGAGAGTAGTGTATGTAGTCGTTTTGGAAATAAAAACAAGGTTACAGATTGGTCAATATTTGTTGCATGATATTCTAAAAGAGATATGAATAGTTAACATGATTGTCCTTTTATTCGTGTTTTGACCATTTTTCTCACATGGAATTTTCAACGTACGGATGGTATTATTTCATGACTCCCCTAGTTACGGAGGATAAACTATAAAATTTATGGTATGAATATGATAATTGTTTGTGTGTGACATAAAAAAAATATTCATGTGGTTTTATTATCCAATCATTTTATATTTTAAAATTACATGATAGTTTCCCCATTTTAGTGTGTACTATGAAAAAAATGACTTGAGAGATAATAACCAAATAATATTGTTATTATAGAGATTCAGGTTGGGATCACTAGTTTTGTTTCAGAGGGTAAAAAATGTGTGAACTAGAACTATTATCTATGTTGTATTAGTGGTAAATTATTTGTGGTTAACCTCATGGAAAATCATTTACATTTAGTTACCACCGTATCTATTAAATATAAAATGAAAATAGTTCCCCCATAAATAATGAGATATAGTTTCATATTTGAATGGAAGGACACCACTTAGGATTTTCCGAAATATAGAACATGAAGACTCACATTGTTTGAGAGTATTGGATGTTGGGCTCATCCCCCCCTTTTAGTGGGAATTATTTCCATCTTTTGGACTCACTTATAGAATTATTATATGTTCTCGAATATCTTCAAAATTCTTACTTAGTACTGATTACCATAACAAAATGATTTTTGGTCAGGTCATTGATTGTAAAAAAAGAGAGGGATCTCGTCTTTAAATCCATCTTCTTGAATCTGAGATTTATCATCCATTTCCACGTAGTGGACATAGGCTTATGTGATGAATCCATATAACCCGGAGCTTCATATTTTTCTACAACATTGAGAGGAGGTTAATATTATGGGGAGGGGATTAAGCCATTGTGAGGCATAATATATAACCTTTCTATTTCAGTAATCACAAACCGGAGAGTTCATAAACTCATGTTGTTTAGAATCTTATATAAATTACATATATGACATCTCTAAGCCACCAAATATTGATGATCGTGTCCCCGGGGGACTGGGGAGTAGTACGTATCCTGATTAGGGTGAGAATAATATTTTCTATAGTTGGATTGATTCCTCAGTGTACTGATGGATGAATTAGAATGATCATACCATGGGAATGAATAGGTCCTAATTGTTTAAATGTCAAAGACATAGAGGGACCCACACTAAGGTGGATGCCTATTTGATCTTGGGCCTTTAAGAAATGCATCCTTTGTATCATAGGTATCACATGAATTAGAGTTCGAATAGTTCATTTAAGCCCTTGGGATGTGCCCCAAGGAGGATGTCCACAAATCTGGTAGGTTTATATCATACCACTTATCGAGGAATGCATACTGGCATTTCTATAGATGGTGGGGATACATGATATGACTGATTTGAATATTTCAACTCAGTAATACCACATTATATTTTGTTGGTGTGTGAAACAAGTGGTAAGGATTAATCTATCGTAATACATATAGATCCATGGATTATATGTAGGGACTGCCATTGGGATGTTCAATTTGGAGCTCAGGCCTCAAGGAGGAGTCATACATATCATGGTTTTGGATGGAATCTGATTCATTGTAATTGAAATAAATTCTCAATCCACCAATGGATAAGGTAGAGTGATCATAACGTGATAATAATTAGGTCACAATAGATGATCTTTTAGAAACATGGTGGGAACCATGCTGAGGTGGATGCCCATTTCAGTTCGGCCTAGTTCCTCAGGAAGGCGTCCAATATATTCTATTTATCACATGAATTAGAGTAATCATATTTCATCTGTATGGGGGTTACACACTGATGTTGCTCTTATTTTGGGGGCTTACAAACGATGTATGGGAATGGTTATATAACCTAGGTATTTAATATCTTGATGGTTGTTTATAGTGAAAAATATATGATTATTGTGACTACTTATGCTAACATGAATTATACTCGCTCTAAGGAATGTGGGATTTCAAATGATCATCCTCATTGCTCATGTGTGTGGGACTTTTTAATGGGACAACCCAACAGAGGATGATTTTGAGATCAGGTGATATATATTCATCCAACATATCCTAGCTGTAGTATAAATTAGATTCACAATAGTTCAATTGGTTGGGGATTACACACTAAAATTTCCCTTATGATCAATTCATACATGCTAAATACGGGAAAGGATAATAATTCTTGGAATTCACATGAATGATATAGGATTATGGTGTAGAGGATACGATTATTGCGACTCGCTAATCCCACATGTGATGTTCTCATTGTGAGAAACTAGGGATGGGAAATGATCATTGTCATTTCTCATGGGTTTCAGCATTTGTAATAGGACATACCATCAGAGGTTAATATAGAGATCGGGCCCAAGGGAGGCATCCAATGTATACTGGTTATAACTGTAATCAGATTCAGTATAGTTAATTTGGTTTAGTCATACACACTAATGTCTCCCTTATCCATGAAAGGGTTTATGGTGAATTTTTTTGTATTATTTCAACACCCTTATTCCACACAAACCATGATCAATTTTAGAAACAAGGGGTGGAATGTAATCAATTTTGTTGGTTGTTGATTCGGGAATTATACACTAGGAATGAACATGGAAGACTAATATAGAGCATGAACCTCAAGTAGGTGTCCAATATAAACTAGTTACAGATGGAATCTAAATCTTCATATTTCCCTTGATCATGGAATATGTATTGACATATCCTTTTTTCTCAAGATAGATCATATTATTCCATAGATCGGGTCACACACTCTGTGGTTTCCCTATTGATTTGGTCTTACACAAAAAAGATGTAAATTGTTATCATGTCCTATGATGACCTATGAATTTTCATGATTTCATCCGGACATATACTGAATTTATGCCCAATATGCATTGTTTTATTTGTTGATAAGTAGGAGTGTGTCTTCAAGATATATCCATAGAAAATTATGTGAATAATTTTATTTTTTGGTATAAATTTCATAATATGGAGGGAATATAGACTGTTTTCACATGATCAAGGATAGCTTTTCCAGACAACATCACATGTCATGGATGAGTTACCTTGAAATCCAACAAATCACTTTTCTAACATGTCCCGAGGGTGTCACATGTTACAAATGAAATTCCTAGGTTTCATTCAAAAAGAAGGATGAGTTGCATATAACACATCATTAGAGTTGTTTATTCATGTATCAAAGGGTGTCACATGTCCTAGATGACTTGCCTATATGGAATTTTGACGCCTGGAGGGTGTGTCGAAGGAATGTACCAAGAGGCGTCTGACATTACCATATGCTATTGCGAGGCTCAACAAACATTCATCAGTGAAATTATATGAGTCAGGTGACATGTCTTAAAGTCAATGTGAAACTCGAATGGAGAGGCTCGCGGGGTTTTGATGACATTGTTGGCATTCTCAAGGTGTAGTGGTTGACGTTCCATGACAGGTTTGAAGGACTTTTCATGACCCTAATAGTACCTTTACAGAGCATATAGATATTTCAATGACATTTCCCAATGTTTTCATGTGTCTCGGATAGTTCAGGTGAATCACATGGGGGTTAGTGTATATGTTCATTGCATAATTATCTCATCATCATTATTTTATTAATATTGTATCATGTGATGTACATGTATTTGTTCTTTGTAATATTATTTTTAGTTTCACACAACCTTCCAGGTGTACTTGATATTTATCATGAGTCTTTCCAAATGTTCTTCATGTGATCTATGTGTGATCACATGATGTTATAATGCATTCTACATGGTTCCTCTATGTTTTCATCATTATCTTACCCAATGGAAAGCTTATAACTCACAAAATCCCCATCTCTATGAAATCCACTATAGAACATGGATGAAATTTTTTGATGTTCTTGTACGAAGACTCATCATCTGCATTATGGTACATAACTATGAATTTCTCATACTAGGGTGGGGTATTTATAAGCTTCTACACCCCCAAAATTTCAACTCTTTTTATAGAGCATATCACAAGGATCTATGATAGCATGTATGATGAAATTTCTATCACACACCATCACATGTATCTATTCGGACATCTTCAAAGTCATATCTTTTTTAGAGACTACAATCCCAACCTATAAACGACTCCTTTATTGGATTATATCCAATTAATGGGTACTTTTTGTATCTTGAATTCATTATATGTTAGTCATATACTATCATATTGACTTGTAAATGTTCCTATACAAGATCAAGAAGCCGATTGAAATGATTTCCTATGATCTCATTGACTATTGAGGGAGTTTCTATTGGAAAATATGGCATGTTAGAGGGCCTTCACAAGATCAGGATGACTTGTCGTAGAGTCTATGTAAGCCTTGATGGGGAAATCCTTATCATATAATAAGAGTTTTAATATAACGAGAGGCTTTAGAACAAACTCTTTATTTAATTATTTAATTTTAAAAATGATGGGATTCATGTGATATTTCATAAATAATGTGAAGTACAAATACTATACCACATTGGTGATGGGTCGGGTGACTAATAAATTCCCTTTTATGATATAAATTTTTTTTTAAAAATTTCCCATTATTTATTATTATGGAGGAAAAGTTTATGTGTGAGGTTTCATGGACATTCCCAATGATCTTCAAGTGGTGAGGATGATATAATTCCAGTATTATGTGAGGTGAGGTGGACATGTCACCATGTTTTTACTAGGTCTAGTGGATATATTGGGTCACCTCACCTGATGTCAATGACGATGAGTGACTTACTACTCCTCCCTATATATTTCATTTGTTTTAATTTACAATGGTTTTGGGGTCTAATGATTTTTCTTGATGGTTGTTTGGGGAAAAAATCTCCCCCTCAATGATCTATCGTGTGAGCATTACGACATCAGGTGGCATCCCCTTTCTATAAATTTTCCACTTATTTTAAAATTATTTTTGGAAGGGTTTTCAAGAACTCACTAGTTTCCAACCACATAACTTGGGGGGAGATCATCTAGTTATTGTTGTGTGATCACTGGTTTTTTGTGGTGCCTTCATGAGATTAGGAATTTCGAGGAGGACTTTATGAGATACTCTATAGGCAATGTTCTAAACATAGTTATTTCTAATTAATTTATCAAAGGAAAATGATCGCGTGTCTCTTAGTGACTTTCATGATCTACGAATCTTAATGGCCTCCTCTTTCTAGTTATTTTCTGGGGAAAATAATTCCTATATCAATGTTTTTGTTCTTTTATAGATTTGAGTGTGCTAATTTTGTGGTCTTAAAAACACATTATATACTAATATTATAGAATAATTTAAAATTAGGACCCTATAACATGATATTAAACCCTATCGTTTTTTCATCAAAGTCACATTTAAAACTATATAGTTTTATAAACCCTTCATATGATTGCAACTATAACATATTGTAACATAATAAAACATGAATTTTGAGTTCAATAATAATGATTTGAAATTCAAAAATATGAATTTTATTTTATGTTTAGAGTATTATATAATTTGGAACACCATTAAATGGGAAATTGGGTGTTTCCACCTAGTTATTTTTTTAAAAAAATAGGGTGTAAAATTTATACCATAGTTTCATACAATAAAATATTTAATCATTTTTGATGAGTAACAATAGTAGAGAGATAAACCAGGTTACGATTTCTAAACATATTTTGATCCTATGAATATTATGAAAAAAAATTATTCAACTAAAAATTCTCAATAGGGAATATAAAAATAAAGGAAACCCTTTTTGATGAAAAAAATTAAATCTTATTAAAACGTGTATCATTTACACAATAAAACTTTCTAATATAAGAAAATGAAAATCATATGTGTACATCACAAATTTACCTAGAAAATTATTTAAAACCCATTGAAATCAATGGAAAACCACAAATGCATCTCGGGGACTGTAATTTGAATGCATTAAAAGAACCCATGAAATGAGAGTATAATGATTATTTGGATCCTAATTTTTGACATCAAAATCTAATTCATTAGCCAATTAATAGGAGAGATATATATTGGGAATACATGTCATAATATATATTGACCATGTACCATAAAAAACAAAACCATTATAATAATATCTTTTTCATCATAATCTAGTTGAAAAAATCATTTCAACCTCGATATAAGAATGTTTATCGATAAAAAATATTAGTAGTTGTAAAATAAAATAAAAACAAAAATATGATAGTATTTAAAAAATGAACTATTATATAAGAAAAATTAGGAAAATAATGTTTATAATTGTAGGAAAATGCTTTTATAAGATTAAAATATAATAGTTTCACATTTGTAAAAGGGTTAAATGTTGACCCTAAAGAAATAAAAACAAGTTTCACATTCAAAACACTTTAAAAATTAATAGGATATTTGAAAATGACATAAAAAAAGTAATTTTTGTATAATTAAATGATTTTTAAATACATTTAAGTACATGGATATGTAAGATGATTGTTTTTAATTAGAAACATTAAAATTTGGATTTAATGAAAAATATAATACCATGAGTCCCAACATTAACTATACATTCTCTAACAAATAAATTATTAACATATTTTTATTTTTTAATTTACTAATAACATTATCAATCTTCATTCCAATAGAAATAGTCCAATTATTCCATTTATAAATTTTTTTTATTTAGTTGCTAAATAAGATTTATATTTATTAGACATTATGGGGTTAATTTATCCAAAACATTATCATTGTATTGAACATGGAAAAAGTGGTCAGGTTTCCATAAAATATAGAAATTTCCACATGATATATTTTTAATTTTTTACATTTAAATAATTGTCAAAATTATTTGTGTAAGGATAAAATAATAATTAGATACATTATTCATTGGGGAGGTAGTCTATACATATACATGTGTGACATTCTCAATTTTCTAGTGGCTAAATATAAAATAAAGATAAATTATTAGTTATAGAAAATGATAATAAAATTGAAAATACCATATTTATTCATTTAATACAGCCATAATTCCTTCCATTTTAGGTGATAATTGAAAAATAAATTACTTTAGTTTTTGGACGTGGTAGTCCAAATGTACACATGAATGACGTTATCATATTCCAATGGATGAGAGAGTCATAATAAAGATAAATTTTAATATTTGAGTAATAATATTTTTTATATATAAATCTTATATATCCATTAATTTCATTGTTAAAAACATCCATGTAATTTTGTGATAAAAAAAAACACATCTCTTCATAAAGGTGGTATTCGAGACATACTTACAAACAGATTTTTAATTTATCCTAAGGTGGAAATGATGTAAAAAATGGTTGATACAATAACATAATAACATTTAAGATAAATTAATGTTCTTATTTAATGATGATAGAGTTGTTTTAATAAATTTACAAAGTAATAATAATAAATAATCATAAATGAATTTGGTAAATACTTATACCTACACCCTGGATATATTCTATTATATAAGACCAAAATCCTTCTTCAGTTTTTATTATGGTGTAAAAAGATACTAGATGATATAGACAGTAAATTTGTAAGGTTATTTGGACTGAAAATTTAGAGTACACAATGTATCTGGAGAATTGAAGAGATGTGGTGCCTGTTTATTAGTTATTGGAGGGATGATATTATAAACATTAAGAACATTAAAATATGATAAATGTAATTCTCAAGATAGATTGATCTAGTTATGTTAAATTTAATATATATGATAATTTATGTTCAAAATATACTATAAATATAAATTTATACAATAATTAGGTATATTTTATTTCATATATCATAATTTAACCCCTATGCTTAATCCTTTTAAAATATAACATAGTCTTAATGTTTTATAATGATAAGTAATAATTTTGAATAAAAATGAAATTTAACATATTAAAAAATATGGAAATGATGATTCCAAATATTTAATACATTTTAAAATATTCAATTTTCAATATGTTTAAATATTACATTTAATATCAGTACTCAAAATTCACGGAAAAACTAATACGAACAATGTTCCTGTTATTCATAAAATTTATTTTACACGAAAATAAAGTAAAATGATAATGATAATGTATTTGTTTGAATTAGGTTAGATAAAATTATTGTTATCAAGTTTAAATAAATATAACTGAAAGGAACCATGTTAAAAATTGAATTAATGATAAGGGTTGAAAATAGTTTTTATGTGAATAAAAACATTACGTAGATTTTAATAATATAAAACATTGATTTCTACCTCCATAATAATTTTTTTATTTATTTTATTAAATATATATAGATATTAAATAAAAAATATTTCATAAAAATTCATTTCATTATTATATCATAGAAATATCATAATATTGACATTTTTTTTTAAAGTCATCATTTTTCACTATTCACTATAAAACCAATTATATACGTTAAATCTCAAAATTAAATCCAAAGATAAGAGAATTTTAATATAACGACCTATACATTACATAAATTGTTATTAATTTATAAATAATGACTAATTATTACAACATATAACAAAACCATGATAGGACCGTATTGGTATAATGTCTTTAGAAACAGGGAAACATAAATAACATGTTTATAAATCATCTACATTGTCTCTCATTTATTTCATCATATCTAGAGTCCCTTTTGGCATATCCTATATAATACCTTTATTCCTGTCCTGGGGAAAAGAAAAAATACAAAGGGTGAGCTCAAATGCTTAGTTATGGAAAACAAAGTAAATATCAATCATATCATGTCCATAAGAACACAACATTTTGAAAATCATAACCTACAAAAGAGATCATAATATACTGACATGGGATAAATCATAGTAGTGAAATGTAATCCAGATAATCAGAACATTAAAAATGAAAATTTTTCACATACACACACAATCCTGGAAAATCTTTTCATATTAGTGAAGACTCATTGTCGTGTCCGTCATAGCAGACGAAGTCCATTACTGAACTGAGTTCACTCCTCGTTTCAGTCCTATATCACTAAATCAGATAAAAATGCAATTCTAGCCATGTCTATATCATGAGATATAAATATTTACAAAATGAATTGGAGGGAAATATATGCCCCACCCATCTCATAATGAAACCATTCTCATGTGTTCCACAAAAGCATAAATCATACATGATAGCATAACCCATGTAATAAAAATTGTATTCTTAAACATCATGCCATCATAACATAATCCATATAAGATAAAATCTCTTCATAAAAATAATTCCATCATAACATAATCATATCAATGTAATAAAAGGGATAGAAACATAACCCTATATTATCTTATATGGAAAATAATTTTGATAAAACACTTGATCTCCATTCCTGAGGAAAATATCTTTTCTACATCAAAATCATTTTTCCTTTCTCAACATGTCATAAAATATTAAAATAAAAGAAGTTAATTAAAAATAAACTTGAAAAATTGTAAAGGAATCTTCATGTAAATAATTTTCTATGAAATCATCAAATAACCATTCATGTCGTATAAGTTAAAAAAACTTTCTTCTTGTACATTAGCTAGAAAAGTTAAAAAGTATCTCGTACTGAAAAAGACAAAAGATTACTTTCATATAATTTAACAAAAATTCACCAATAGGTAAAATTGGATTTTACAAAATTTAGTAGGATTGATATTATATTTCATATTGAGCAAACATGGATATGGATGATAAATATGCCCCAAGTAAATTCTGAAGTATAAACAATCTCGAATAAAAATTAGATTGCATGATTTTCCATTACCTTAGCTCCAATATGCTCTGTACATATCCGAAACTCATGTATAATAATTTAAATAATGTCATTTACATATTCTATAATCATATACATTTTTATGATATCATATATGGTCGTATTCTTATATTCTTATTAGTAATATTTCATTGCTACTTGTTATTCAGGTGTTCATTGCTTTTTGTTCTTGTGCATGTTTTGTCGAATAAATTGTTATTCCTATTTTTAAGTTATAGATACATCATTTATAGAATGTTATTAGAAAAATATATATAATATTTATTCATTCAATTTGTATATATAATCATGGTTTATTGAAGATCATGTAGAACGAATCACTTCGCACCGTGGTGACGGTAAGCTGTCCGTACGCATGAGCAACGATATCATTCACAAAATTATTGAATGGTATTGGAGTTGATGATATAATATCTCAAAATTAATATCATGTTATAATAATAATATATAGTTATTCGTTACACCAAAATACCCATCCAAGTCAATTGGTGGTGATAAAAAGATTATACAACACCGTGGAGACAGTATTCTGTACATACGCACGCGCGGTGATTTCATTTTCCGTAGGATAGATAAAAGGTGAATTTGGCTTGTTTCATATTTATAATAACATATCAGTATATTATTGATACTGATTTTATTACTTTATAATGATAAAAAATAAAGATGATAAAGTAGAAGAAGAAATTAATTTGAATGAATCGGTAAATGATACTACCTCTTCTTCGACACGCCTCTTCTTAACCTCTTCTTAGGGCACTAAAGTTGGTCTTTAAAGAATTCCCGGACCTATAGTATGTTTCTAGGGAAGTAGAGAAGAGAAATGGACAGGGTTTTTCTGATATTGAAGGCTCAAAATGTTTTGAGAAGGAGAGCGAGGAGGTTCCCTTTTATAAGGGAGGAGAGGGGCACTTTTGGAAACCTTTAAAATATTAATTTATAATATACTCAAACCCCATATAAAAACCACAAAAAATAACTAAAATATTAATATAAGATGAGATAGGTTTGTAATATCATCAACCAATAAAATTTATACTTGTGGGAAATTTATTTTAAACCTTATCAGCATTATTTATCCTAATTTAATCTATTTAAATTTATTTGTGGTAATAATATTCTTAATTTTAAATTGTTATAAATAATTAAATATGTGTTCTTAATTGTCCATAATTAGATAATTTATTACATTTTAGACCATATAAATTTCAATTTATAACTTTTAAATATTTTTGTGATTTTTAAACAATTTTATAATATGTTATTTTTATAAAATTACAATAGTGTCAATTTTTCCACTATTCATTTATTTGAATTTAAATAAAATCCACATAGAGGATATATTGGAAAAAAAATATATAATAGATTCCTAAAAAGTCATATTATTATATAAATTTTTTTGAGAACATTACTTTGTTCTTATTATATATATTTTAATATTTTTAAAACAATTTATTAGATATTTCAATCAATAAAATAATTTCTACATCACTATTGTGTTATCATTAATGATAATTAATTAATCCCTAAAAATTATAAATAAACTCAGATTGTGTAGATAATTTCATTAGATTTCTGTATATTATTTATATTATAAGTTTTATAGGGTTTATCACTAAATTAAAATTATTACAATCATAAGATTTAAGAGAGTGACATGTTGTCACTTTCTTTGGTTTTAATAATAAATATATCATTTTCATGGTAAAAAGTCCATGCAATGAAAATATTCCAATCCTTAATTGATATGGGTCGAATTTTATTCATCCAATATAAATTTGGTAGGTCTTAGGGTAATTTTATAATCTTAGGGTTGCCATTAATTACACGATTTACCTTTAACTATAGTAAATAAGAATTACCGTAATTACTGTTCATAATATTAAAAAAATTTACCTATTAACACAATTTGGACCCCCTTAATCCAAATATGGAATTATTTTTTCCAAATTTGTGACCCAGAGGTTGAATTAATTAATTTAAAATTAATACCATAGTTAAGAAAATTGGTTTTAAAAGTTAAAACATTATCAAAGATTGAACGGTTTTTCCCAATGAATTTAATATACAATTAATGGCCAAGACATATATTATATTAAATGTTAAAAATATAATCTATTTATACATTAAATCCATTAAATTGTATCATTTAACCATATAAATTATCTTGATAGTAAAATTTGTTTTGAAGAAAAAATTTGCGTATTTATACTATTCATCAAAATATGAATGTTCTTAGAAATGTATAAAAAATTTATCCAATGTAGATTTTTATATCCTGATTCAAAGGAAGAAGTTAATTTTTTAAAATTGAACTTATAAATTTTTCTATAATTATATTTAAAATGGATGCGCCGTCAAAAGGTGGTAAAATATCAATTTTTTTTGAAAAATACATTTTTTATCTGAAAATTTGATATTGTTTTCATTTCTCATTAAAGAAAATGTGTTAGATGAATTATAATGTTATAAAATTCAAAATTTGGTTAATACCATTCATAACGGTGAGTTCATAACATTATAATAATATATCATTTTTTAGTGAAACTCGGTATTGTGTATAATGCAAGCTATCAAGGAACGTTGCTATTGTGTGTAACACAAGAGAAGACAGTGTTGTGTGTACTAAAAGATTCGTTTGGGGTTTCATATAACATAAGGAATTAAAAAATATATATTTCTGATAAAATCTCAGGGTGTTACATTCTACCCCCCTTAATGTGAATTTTCCCTCTAAATTATCCACTTCTTAAAAAACAGACGATGATACCTTTCCCTCATCATATGCTTAAGTTCCCTTGTAGATTCTTATAATTGGTGGTTCCTCTATAAATCTTTAACCAAGCAGTGGTCTATTTTTGTAGAACTTTCTATCTACGATCTAGAATATCTATTGGCTGTACTTCATATTAAATATCTTGCTCTAGCAGTACAAGTATTGAGCTTAGTACATGTGAAAGATCAGGTATGTACTTTCTCAGGAGAGATACATGGAAGACATCATGAACTTAAGAGAGATTGGGTGGAAGTGGAAATTGGTATGCTACCTTCCCAACACGATCCATTATTTAGAAATGACTTATATACCTAGGTCTCAAATTTCCCTTCATTCCAAAACTCATTACTCTCTTCCAAGGAGATATTTGTAAGAACACTTTATCACCCACTTCAAACTCTAGGTATTTTCATTGGTTGTCAGCATAACTTTTTTGTCGACTCTGAGCTGCTCTTATGTGTTGTTGAATAGATAAGACCTTTTCTACCATCTCATCAACATGATCAGGTCTTAATAGCTTTCTTTCTCAACATCATCCCAACAAGTTGGAGTTCGGCATTTCATTCCATATAGAGCTTCATAAGGAGCCATCTGAATACTTGAGTAAAGGCTATTATTATAGGAAAATTCCACCAAAGGAAGGTGTTGATCCCAACCAACTTTTAAATCCATAGAGCAAGCTCTCAACCTTTCTTCAAGAGTTTTAATTCCCTCTCAGACTGATAGTCTATCTAAGGATGATATGTAGTGCTGAAACTCTACTCTCTATCTAGAGCATGCTGAAGACTTCACCAAAACTTTTAGGTAAACCTCAAATCCCGATCAAATATAATGGAAATTGGTACTCCATGAAATCTTACCACTTCCATTACATATATCATGGCATTATGATCAAGATATAAAAATTCTCTAAAATAAATGAAGTGTTCCGAATTCGTAAGATAATAAAAAATAACCTATATATAATTATTGGATTTGGATGTTTTAGGAAGTCCAGTGACAAAGCCCATAGTGATGTTTTTTCAATTCCATTCAAGTATGGGTAATGGTTGTAACATCTCCTTAGACTTATATATTTCAACATTAACTTTCTGAAAAAACAAGAATCGAGAGACATATTTAGCAACATCTCTTTTCATGCAATCCCACTATAAGTACTCTTTCAGGTCCCTATGCATCTTCATGATTCCATGGTGAAAAAAAAATGATGAACTATTAGCCTCAACCAATATTTCCTTCCTTAATTTTGGGATGGGAGAAACAAAAACCTGATTCCTGAACCTTATTATTTCATCACAATCAATGTGGAATTTAGGAATATTTCTCACCTTCTTTTTTAACTCTACATCTTCTTTATGTGACTATTTAATCTTCACATGTATAGATGGCTGAACATTAATTTGATAAAGATAAGATTTTCCCCTTCAATTATAGTTCCAAGATCCATCCTTTGTAAATCCATAAACATTGGATCTTTTGTGATCCTCATCATGGATAAGGTAGCATGGTCTTGTCGACATAATGTGTCTGCCTCCTTGTTTTCATTCCCAGGTTGATAATGAATTAAGCAGTCACAATCCTTAATTAGCCCCAATCATCTTCTTTGGCACATATTCCGATCCTTTTGTTTGAAAATATACTTTAATATTTTATGATCAGAATAAATATCACACCCTTGTCCATAAAGGCAATGACTCCAATTATTCAATGCAATGATTATCATAGCTAACTCCAAATCATGAGTTGGGTAATTTTGCTCATGGATTTTCAATAGTCGTGAGGCATAAGCTATCACCATATCATTTTGCATGTGAAGACAACCCAACCCCTTCTTGAAAGCATCACTGTAGATCACAAACCATTCTCCACTACAAGGAAGTGTGAGCACAGGTG
Organism: Viscum album; assembly: GCA_963277665.1. Classification (NCBI taxonomy): domain Eukaryota; kingdom Viridiplantae; phylum Streptophyta; class Magnoliopsida; order Santalales; family Viscaceae; genus Viscum; species Viscum album. Next base: position 1,064,089,732 of record OY728133.1, read on the forward strand.
CACTGGCTAACATTCTTTTTAGCTCTTTGAAATTTTCTTCAAATTCGTCTGTCCAAACAATCATAACTCTTTTCTGTGTCAATTTGTTGAGTGGGTTAGATAATCATGAAAAGTAATTCACAAAAAGTCCAAAATACCTATCTAAACCAAGAAAACATCAGATTTCAGTTACTGTTGTTGGTCTCAACCATCTTTCAATAACCTATGTTTTTTCTAGATCCACAGATCTCCCCTATTTTGATATTATGTGACCCAAAAATGAATCTTTTTTAAGATAAAATTCACACTTGGTAAATTTGGGATAAATCTTATCCATTCGTAGGGTATTCAATATAATTATTAAGTTATATTCATGTTCTTCCTTGCTCTTTGAATAGGAAAGAATATCTTCTATAAAGACTACCAAAAACTGCTCAAGATAGTCTCTAAAGACTCTATTCATTAGATCTATAAATATTGAAGGGGAATTATTAAGACAAAATGGAATCACTATAAATTCATAGTATCCATACCTTTTATGGAAATCCATATTTGGTATATACTCTTTTTTGATCCTTAAATGATGATACCCTGAATGAAGATCAATCTTGGAAAAGTATTGACTTCCATATAGTTGGTCAAATAATTCATCAATGCACGGGGGATGATATATGTTCATGATTGTGATCTTGTTATGTTCTCAATAATCAATGCAGAGTCTCATTGATCCATCTATCTTCTTAACAAACAGAACAAGTGCTCCCAAAGATTATGCACTAGGGCGTATGAATCCATTATCAATATTCTCTTGGAGTTTCTTCTTCAATTCTGACAACACAATTGAGGCCATTCTATAAGGTGTATTTGAAGTGGGAATGACACCCGGTATGAGTTCAATTAAAAACTCAACTTCATGATTTGGTGGAAGACCTAGAAATTTCACTAGAAAGACATCATCAAACTCCCATACAATGGGAATATTCTAAATCATGATTTCTCTTTGATGATTTGAGATAAATAACTGTCATTTATTGGAATCAAGACTGATAAGATAGAAGAAATTTCCATTGGAAGGTTATACTAATCCTTTCATCGACAGATGATCATGGATTGATCAGGAATATGAAATGTGACTTCCCTTTTTTGGAAATTTATATGATATACATATAAAGAAATCCAATCCATGCCAAAAATCAAATCAATTTCCACTATATTAAGGATCACATGATTTTCAAGAATCACATTCCCACAAACTACAATCGGAGAATAATTGTAAACTTTTGATGTGACTATTGTGCCATTTGGGGTAGTCACAACTAACTCAATATCTAATTACTGAGGTAATATGGCGATACCATTAGAAAATTATTCAGAAATAAAAGAGTGGGTGGATCTAGAAACAAATAAATCATTTTCTACTTTTGAGTAGATGTTAGGTGTACCTTTCACCACTTCATTATCATTTTCCACATCTCTAATATAAATTTCATGCGACTTTCCTTTTTCATTAGCCTACAATGTTTGTTGATGTCGATCATCATCAGGAACCCTTGGATTAGGGAATTTAATGGCATAATGACCCATTTCCTTGCACTTGTAACATTGAAGTGTAGGAGGTGCATTGTCTATAGACTTTTCTTTATTCGCAACATCATACATATTTTTCCCATCACTACATCATTCAATTTCCCGATGAATTTCTTTTCCACACTTAAAACATTTACTTATCACTTTAAGACAATTACCTCCTTGTTTCTTTCCACACACTGAGCATAAGGGAAAACTCATCCTCTTTTCAGTGTGGTCTTTATATTTTCCTTTGAATTCCATTTTACTCTTCTTTTCAAACCCATATGACTAATGGGTTATTCCAATCTCCATCTCAACCTTTAGAGCACATCGGAAAATTTCCTCTTAGCTATTGAAGTCCCTTATATCAAATACCCTTCAGAGACTTTTTTTAAGCCACTAAATAATCGATCAATCTTACTCTCAGTTTGGATAATAATCCCCAAAGCATACCTTGAAATCCTTGTAAAATTTTCTTTGTAGGTACCAAGAGATTCATCATCCTTTTTCATTAGTTCAAGAAACTCCTTCTACATCTTTGTTCGAAGAATACGAAGGAAGTACTTATTGAAAAATAAGTTCTTGAACTCATCCCATTCCATGGACTCAATTTCATCCCTTTGAGTTTTATTCTTGACAAGATTCCACCATTGATCAGCATCACCTTTTAATGGATATACAGCTAAGATGAATTCATCATGTTCAGAACATTGAATGACTAAAAATAACTTTTCAGTGGTACTGATCCATTGTCCAGCAAAAAATGGATCAGAAGAATCAAAGAATGAAGGTGGACGCTGCCTCATGAAATATTCAACAGAATGTTGCTCCCTCCTTTTCTCATTTGGATATCCTGCATGATTCATATCTTGAGAATGTTGTGTGAGCATGGCTACAAGATTTTGAATTCCAGCTCCCATAACGTTTAGTTGCTCAGGGGGAAAATCATTTCATTGCCCATCACATTCAGCGTTAACACGGTTCCTTCGGGTTCTAGCCATTGACTAAAACCAAAATTCATAGTGCGAGCAACACAAATTACAACAGAAAATCCACATAATGAGGAATAAAATTTCACACATTTGGTATTATCATAGGTTATTCATGGCCATTTATAAAACACTAAGATTGTGTTCTATGCTTAGACCTACCCTTAGGGTTCTTACTAAGGATTTCACATCCTAGTTTCAAAGGTTAATTATACCTTTCCTCTGATACCAACTATAAGGACCCATAATTTACATACACTTTTATTACATAAAAATTGAATTATACTTATTACAACATATAGAAAAACCATGATAAGACCGTATATGTATATTGTCTTTAGAAACTGGGAAACATAAAAAACTGGTTCATAAATCATCTACATTTTCTCATGTTTATTTCATCAAATCTAGAGTTCCTTTTGGAATATTCTACTTAATAACCTTCTTCCTAACCTTGTCAAAAGAAAACATACAAAGGGTGAGCTCAAATCCTCAGTAAGGTAAAACAATGGAAATATCAGTCATATCATATTCATAAGAACATAACATTTTAAAAATATTAACCACCAAAAGAGATAATAATATCATGACATGGGATAAATCATAGAAGTGAAATGTAATCCCAATAATCATAACATAAATCAATAAAATTTGTGTCATACACACATAATCATAGAAAATCATTTCATATTAGTAAACAATCATTGAAAGGACCATCATAGTGGATAAAGTCCATTATTGAACCGAGTTCACTCCTTGATTCAATCCTGTATCACTGAACCAGATTAACATGCCATTCTAGCCATGTGTATCTCATGAGATATAAATAATTAACCAATGAATTTGAGGGAGATATATGTCCCACCCATCTCATAATGAAACCAATGTTATGTGTTCCATAAAATCATAAATCATACATCATAGCATAACCCATGCAATAAAAATGGGATTCTTAAACATCATGCCATCATAACATAATATATATAAGTTAAAAAGACATAAAATCAATAATTTAGTCCTAACATAATAAAATCAATGTAATAATAGGGAAAGAAACAGAACCCTATATTATCTTAGATGCAATAAATTTTTATTAACCACTTGAACTCCATTCTTGAGGGAAATATCCTTTCTACTTCAAAAACATTATTCATTTCTCAACATGTCATACATTTGTAAACTAAAAAAGTTTTTGAAAATAAACCAGAAAACATGTAAAGGAATATTAATGGAAATAATTTTCTATTAAATCTTAAAAAAACATTCATGTCGTATAAGTTTAAAAAAACATTCTCCTAGTGCATTGGTCAGAAATGTTAAAAAGTATCTCGTACTGAAAACGACAAAAGATTACTTTCACATCCTTTTAAAAAAATTCCCCAATAGGTAAAATTGGATTTAGAAAATTTTAAGAGGATATAAATAATATTAAATATTGAGGAAACATGAATATGGATGATAAATATGCCCCAGTAAATTCTTAAGTATAAACAAACTCGGATAAAAATGAGATTGCGAGATTTTCCCTTACCTTAGGTCTGATATGCTCTTTACGTATCCGAACCTCTTGTATAATTATTTAAATAATTTCATTGACTTATTACATAATCATATACATTGTTATGATATCATATACGGTAATATTCTTATCTTCTTATTAGTAATATTTCATTGTTACTTGTTATTCTGGTGTTCATTACTTTATGTTCTTGTGCATGTTTTGTCTAATAAATTTTTATTCCGCTTTTTATGTTATAGATAAATAATTTACAGAATGATATTAGTATAATATATATCATATTTATTCATTAAACTCATTTATATAATCATGGTTTAGTTAAGATCATGTAGAACGAATAACATCGCACCGTAGAGACGGTAAGTCATACGTATGCACGAGCGACAATATCATTCCCATAATTATTGAATGGTATTGTAGTGGATGATAGAATATATCATAAATAGTATAGTGTTATAATAATCATATATCGTTATTCTTTAAACCATTATACCTATCCAAGTAAAGAGGTGGCAGAAAACAGATTACACCACGACGTTGAGACACTATTCCGTACGTACACACGCACGGTGATTTCGTTTTCCATAGGATGGATAGAAGGTGAAATATGGATGTTTCATATCTATAATAACATATAAATGTATGAGTGATACTAGTGTTATTACTTTTTAATTAATCAAATAAATAAGAGGAAGTAGAAGAAGAAATAAATTTGAATGAATCGTTAAAGGATATTACCTCATCTTCAACACACCTCTTCTAAATCTCTTCTTAGGGCACTAAAGTTGGTCTTTGAAGAATATTGGGACTTATAGAATGTTTCTAGCGAAGTGGATAATCGAAATGGAAAGTGTTTGGCCGAGCTTGAAGGCTCAGAATGTTGTGAGGAGGAGAGGGAGGAGGTGCCATTTTATAAGAGAGGAGAGGGGAACTTTTGGAAACCTCTAAAATATTATTTTATAATAAACTCAAATCTCACTGAAAACCATCAAAAATTGTCTCAAATTATAATATTAGATGTGATAGGGTTTTAATATAATCAACCAATAAAATTTAGAAACGTTGGAAATTTATTTTAAACCATATCAACATTATTTATCCTTATTTAATCTATTTAATTTTATTTTTTGTAATAATATTGTTAATTTTAAAATGTTATAAATAATTACTTATGTGTTTTTAATTGTCCATAATTACACTTTATGTCATTATAGACCCTATAAATTTCAATTACTAATTTTTAAATATTTTTTTGATTTTAAAAATATTTTATAATATGTTATTTTTATAAAATAACAATAGTGTCAATTTTGACACTATTTATTAAATTGAATTTAAATAAAATACAAACAATGTATATATTCAAAACAAAATATTTAATAGATTCCTAACATGTTATATAAATCTATAAAATTAGTGTATAACATTAATTAGTTCATATAATATTTATTGTAATATTTTTAAAACTATTTATTTGACATTTCAATCAATAAAATAACTTCTACATCAGTGTTGTATCATCATTAATGATAATTATTTAATCCCTAAAAATTATAAATAAATTTTCATGATTTCGATAATTTAATTATATTTCTGGATACATTTTACAATCTAATGTTTATGAGGTTTATCAATAAATCAAAATTATTACACTTATAAGATATAAGAGAGGGACATGTTGTCACATTCTTTGGTTTTAATAATAATTATATCATTTTCATGGTCAAATATCCATGAAATGAATCTATTCCAATCCTTATGTGATATGCGATGACTTTTATTCATCAAATAGAATTTTGGAAGGTTTTAGCGCAATTTTATAATCTTATTTTTACCCCTAATTACCCAATTAACCTTTAACTGCAGTAAATAAAATTACCGTAGTTACTATTCATAAAATCAACAAAATAAAGTCACCTATTAACAAAATATGGAACCACTGAATCCAAATATGGAATCCATTTTTCGAAATCTAAAACACATTGGTTACAGTAATTAATTTAAAATTAGTTCTATTGTTATTAAAACGGGTTTTAAAAGTGAAAAATTTGTCAAAGTTTCAATGGGTTTTACCTATCAATTCAATGTTAAATTATTGGTAATGATATAAATTATATTAAATGATAAAATTATATTCGATTTAGACTTTAAAACCATTAAATTTTATGTTTTATCCATATAATTTATCTTGATGAAAAAAGTTGTTTTTAAGAAAAATGTAGCGTATTTTTAATATTCATCAAAATATGAAAGTTATCCGAAAAGTATAAAAAATTTATCCAATGTAAATTTTTATATCCTAATTTAATGGAAGATGTTTATTTTGTAAAATTTTACTTATATACATGTCAAAAATTAGATTTAAAATTGGTATGCCATCAAAAGGTTGGTAAAACTGCATTATTTTGAAAAATATTTCTTTTATACAAAAAATTGATTTTGATTTCATATCTCATTCTAGAAAATGTGTAAGGTAAATTAAAAATTTATAAAATTTAAAATTAGGTTATTACTATTTATAAAATCTAGTTCATAATATTATAATAATATATCATTGATTAGTGAAACTCGGTATTGCGTACAACACAAGCTATTGAGGAAGGCTGATCTTGTGTGGAACGCAAGCCAATCCAGTGTTGTGTGTAGTAAATGATTTCTTTGGTGTTGCGTATAACATAATACATAATATATATATATATATATATATATATATATCATAAAATCTCAGGGTGTTACATTTAAAATTGATTTTATTTTTAATAAAAAATGATTAAATTCATATATTTACCATTTAAATGAAAAAAAATAATGAAAAATCAATTTTATTGAAAACATAACCCTTTTAAACATTTTGTATGATTAATTTATTTCACATAAATACAAAATTAATTGATTATTTTGAGTTATATTAGAAATTAATTTCCAATTTTATATTTATTTAGATAAGTTTTGTACATAAAATCAACACATTTCCTATGACCATATGCCCGATTTCAATATGTCTGATAACCATATTCAATTCATATAGATAACCTTACAAAAATTGAAAAAATTAGTTGATCATATTAATTTATTTCTATAGAGACATTTTTATTATATTTATTATTATTTGACATTTACCTATAGTTCTATTTTGGGTTATAGTCCACATGGTGAACAACAAGGGTAATTATTTGTTGTTCATTTATTTTTTATATACATTTTAATTTACTATAATTTTACTTTTCTTAATGTTGTAATCTATTGAAACCCCATAATTTATTTGTGTTTTAATTTTTTGTAATATTTTATCTTAGTAAATTATAACAAGGATTGTTTTTATTTTTTTCATTAATTTAATTTAATATATCAAATATTTTATATTCTAACATACACGGTTGTTCAAATAGTCGATTGGATTATAATGAAAATATTATAAATATTTAAAGCTAGAGGAAATAAATTATCGCTATGATGAATACAAGGGTTCCTCTTTTATATCATTTCATTCTATTATGAATTTTTTCAATCATTTCATGTGGAAATAATGAAAATTACATTCCTCTTCATACTTTCATAAAGAAGGAAAAAATAAATACAATAGTAATGTGTTAGGTTGATGATGATGTAGGGCCCACCATATTAAGTTGTGTCCCCAATCAACAATATGGTGGGATTACTGGTTTTAAAAAACTATTCATTTTCAACTCATGATTTCATATGCTTCTGAAAACCTTTTTGCACACAATGTTTTCATTTAAATCCCATACGATGATGAGTAGGGGGAAAACGCTTGGTTTTATTTTTTCTATTTTAAGGTAACATGAATTAATTATAACTAATTTATCCATTTATTTTAGTTTAAGAAATCAATAGTATTTCGAAGATTATTAGGCTGATTCTTTTTGAAATGTAGTCCCAGACAAGACCCCAAATTTTTTAAATGAAAAATATAATGTTTTATACTAATATTTGGATAAATAATAATAAATGATTTACCCATTTATCTTTCATAACACATAGGGGATATTGAGAAACTATATATTATTAGTGAATCCTTCACAAAGTAATCCTCTTCCAAAAAGTCATAAAACATGTGATTATACAGAGAGAAGTCTTAAACATAAATTCATACGTGTTAAAATATATTGTTAATGAATTGTTATAAACTTATTCGTGTGCATATTTTGGTAATACATGTCATGGATGGAATGGTTTTACTAATAAAGAAGGCGTTTTTTATGGTGTAAAAGATTAATTAAGTGATATGATGGAGGAAGAAATTTATTTATTCATATTTTAACTTGAGGATGGATGATAAAAGATTATTTTCATAGGGGAATTTATATTATATGGTAATATTGGATTTTGGAATGAAATTATAGAAACGAATGGATTACATTCTTAATGATCTTGGGTAATGATGTTTCCATTATATATTATTCCCATCTCCATTACTCCATGGGAAAAATAAAGTCATTGAGAACCACATGAATAAATATGTCTATGAGTTATTATACAATAATTTTATACTGAATGTATTTGAGCTATGGAAATTTGGTTGTTTTTTCGAGGAAGAATCATTTGTCTCCTTTAGACTGAGGATACTGTACTCACATTTTCTTGATTTCGGAAATATAATACAAAACAAACACATATGAATACAAACCAATCCATTTTTAATTCATCACATTATTTTGATTTTCATTTCTTAATGCTTTGTTATTTTTTTACCATTTTTCTTGTAGGCTTGTACTCAATAGTATAAATGTGACTATATTAATGATTTTACTACTTAAATGAAATGGGTTATATCTTTTTTTACTTATTTTTTTTAAGATACAGAATTTTTTTATTGTCATTTAAAATTTTTATTATTTTAAATTGAAAAAAATTCAAAATATAAGAGTTTGGTGGGTAAATAATTTAGTCAATTAATACATTTTACATTTTTTTTTAATTTTTTCATATTTCTATTTTATTTTGTTATTTATTATTTCCTTCACTTTTGAGTGGTTCTATTTAAATTTATGTTTATTTTGTGAAATTTTTAGGTCAAAATATATTCCTATAAAAATTTTTAGAACCCATTCAGTTGTTTGAACTCAGTTAACAACTATATTTTAATTTAAACAATGAATGGAATAATTTTTACTGAAATTCAAAAATGTTGGAAATTTATTAAATGAAATTTAAATTTAAAACCCGTTTCAAGAAGCTAAAATGACATATTATCATTCAAAATAATGGATGGTATGTTACACAACTACATGAAATTTAAATAACCCTTGTGGCCTTAGAACATCACTATATTCTAAATTTGAATAAAAAACAAAAAAGTATTAAATTTTATTGATGGTGGTTGATCAGATTTAATAATAGTTGTAAAATAATAAAGGTTTCATCCTCATTGTTTTCATGGTTTTTAGAGACGAATATCATTTATTGAGAGTATGGATACTGTAATTTTTCAGAGAAACCTAAATTTTTATTTTTATTTTTAAAAATGAGAAAAAAATTACTCTAATGTAGATATTTTTGATATCTAATGCCTATTATGCCTTAAAATATGAATATCCCTAAATGTTTCACTTGATTAAAAGAAGTCCTTGACAAAATTTGATAAAAATTAGAAACTTCTTCAATCTAAAGTGACCCTTATATGTTTCTTAATATATTTTTGTTAAAGTTGAAAAAATATTTGATAAGAGTAAAAATATTGAGTGGAAAATGATTTTTTTTTAGGGGAGGATAAATGATGTGGGACTAAACCTAATTACATTAATGGAAAACATTTAATAATGATTATTTTTGAGGCATGTGAATTTTGAGGGGCTTGTATTTGTATCATTGAATCTATATGGATTATGTGTTTAAATTTCGTTTGGGGTTACTGTGATATTTTATTCAAAATTCCACTTGTTAAGAGTGAATGGATTTATAGAAAAATAATAATTACATTTTATAGGTATTCATTGTAATAAATAACCTCCACATGGTCTAATTATTTGAAATTAAATGATTTTGTTTTTTATAGATATTTTAGTAACTGTTGTGAAAATATAATAATTCATGGTTTTTATGTGTTTTAATAATTATTTGGAAATAATTGAACAATACATGTTTTTATTTTTATTTTTTGGAAGATAAAATTTTTGAAAATTAAATGGGTTAAATTTTGTTTTTGTTATATTACATATGTATTTCAATTATTTTTTTAAATATTTTCTTAATTTTTAATGACACCCAACAATTTCATGTACCTTAAAAAAGTTCTAAAACATATTTTTATTTTTTAAATATCTCCTTGAATTACTATTTCGATGCCCATAAGTCTTTTGAATCATGTAATAATATTCCTTTGCAATATATTTTATATGACATTTACCATTTAATATGAATTTTTAGACAACTTATTCATTTTACATAGACATATAAGTCAATAATTTCATAATAATTCATATATATTATAAAATTAATGAATTTCATAATAACCGGATTTTTTTTATTTATTCTCTACATGTATAGATTTAATACATTGCCTAATTTTAGAACTCAACCTTCAACATTACATTCTTTTCAGACAAACCATTATTCTAAACATGCAATCTTACTTAAAAGAATATATAGTTGTTAGGGTAAATTGGAGTTTAAATTAATTATTAATGGAGAAATAAATTCTTTTTCCAAAATGATCACCCAATATGACAATTGATTTCAAACATAAAATATGGAATCATTTACTCTGCAACCTATAAGTTGATCATGAATGCTACTAGATGAATAAAATATTCATAAAATGTGAGAAAATGGATTTTATCATTTTAAATATATTTTATCACCCTATGTGGAAGATATCCAATAGAATCAAGTTCAAGAAAGAATATATTTCACCTTAGAGGCGTGGGATATATGAAGGCTTATAGAGGGGGTAAGCTCAAGTACTATAAATGAAAATCTAATTAAGTGGATGAGTTCTTATTGTCCATGTAAATATAAACTAACTAGTTAATATGGATACTAGAAAAGAGAGTAATTATAACTTTTAAGTCTATTTAGTTTAAATATATATCCTTGTGAATTATTCTAAGAAATTATTTTTGGATTTAATTAAGTCATTTTATTTTTCAAAATTATTTTCCATTACAATATTCAAGATCAATTTTATATTCTAGATGCAATATCATAATTTTCTATATTTTATGTCATTACGATGAGTCCCACTTTTGTGAACAATTGGTTCAATCTGAACTATTTTCTCATATGTCATTGTGTATTCAAATCAATTCTATAAAAAGTCTAAAATAAGTGTTTAGATATTTAAAAGGTTTCTGGGATGATTTATATATTTCCTTGGTGTTTTATGAGTCAAAAAAATGTAATTTATTTTTTTGTTATTTTTATATAAGGAATATTTAAGTGTTTAGTGGGTTGAAACTATTGATATTCTATTTCCACATATATTATTTTATAATCATTTTTTATAATTTCAACACATGTATTTATAAATATAATTTCTAGCATATTTTTAGTTAATATTATATTAGGTACACATTAAATATTTTTAATAATATTAATTGACCAATAATCATATCATTAACCATAAAATAACATATGTGAAAACTTCAAACATATATTGCAACCATATTTAGATTAAACCATTTGAATTCTCTATTTCATTTCACTAGAGATAATTTATTTATTTAAAAAACCTGTCAAAATTCCCTCCATGAAAAGATAAATAATCTTTAATTCAATTAACTAGATGAATATATAACACCATACTTCAAAAGAAATATATGGGTGTTTTGGTTTCTATCAAAACCAAGTCCTCAGAAAACACAACAAAATAGAGTTGGATAAATAATGAATATAACATTGTTAGAAAAAGTGAGGTTCATTATGAATCATTTATATGTTTTATTTTAATATTGGGGATTTAAATAATATATTTCAATGAAAAAATACATATTATGAAACACTATAGTATAAAATATGATTATATTTGTGTTCTGAAGTACAAAGTAACATTGGATGTCTCAAAATATAATATGGGGTTAAAAGGAATATTTTAAGGCCACTCATAACAAAAAATATAACTTTGAGGAATTAATATTACCTTATAGGGTATCACAAGAAAATAATGGGATATTAATTATAAATTACCTTAAAAGGCATTAGTTAAAATATATACAATATTTATTAAGAGGGGAACATCTCTAAATGGGACTGCGTGAGAAAGATTTCCTCAGATGCATTTTATTCCCAAGAATGAAAATTCTTTCCCCTTGGATAAATTACTTAAGACCCCTTGTTAGAGGTTGTTTCATAGATAAAAGAATTATTTAGATGGACCAGGGAGATTGTAGAACTAGAGATATGTGATTATAATTTTATATAGGATGGTGAATCTTAAATTGTTTAAAATTATGAATCTATTCTATATAAGGATGTAATATGTAGCATAAAATATAGGAGGTGAAAAAATCCATAAATATTGTGATGGACTACATGTATCAGAACTAAGTTAGGGTTCTAGAAAATAAACTATTAGATGTATTGTCTATTGGTTGAAACAGTGAATTAAATAAAAAAACTATACATATATGGTAATATTAGTACATATAAAGAAAAACAGTTGGATACAATGTTTAGATAATTTCCTAGAATAGACTATGTCAAAATCTCTTCACTAGTTACTATATTGAAGTGAATCACAATTATACATCCCCAACATCTTACCAGGATTATGTGACTTGGATTATAGTTATAATGACAAGTTTATCTAACGATAATGTTATTAAAGAAGTTATTTTTAAACGACCATAAATTCTTGTAACTCCACATGATTATAATAAGATATTCTATTTATAGAAATCTATTTAGGAATCCAGATCATGTAGTGTTCTCTTTGAAGAAGATATATGAGAAATTGGTTCTATAATGAATGAATGTGATCAATGTTTTCAAAAACATTGTAGTGAGAAGGTAATAATTTTCATTTTAGAATATGTTGAATAAATATTACTTATTTAAAATTATATTCTAGCCACATATCTAGTCAATACATATTTGATCATGTTATTTTCCATGAATGCCTTTTTGGTTCTAGGTATAACAGAAATGTTGGATCAGTCATGCTCAGCATTGTTTTCTCATGATTGATGATTAATCAAAAATTTACTTGACGATGAACACAATGATCAGTATCATTGAGTCAAATAATATAGGATTATCTCATATTTTTTATAATTTATTTATGAAATAAATTAATTACATTGATTTAAACTCTTTCTTTGTTTTTGGAAAGGAAAACAGATTTATGTCATAATATTAATGTCTTATAGTAATCAATATAAGATTCCCTCTAGTGGTGATCCACATGATTTCAAAGAAAAAACTAAATTTCATTAATCGAATCCTTATTTGTATGAAAGATAGATCATATTTCTTATGTTGTTAACATTTGATCAACATTATGATCACATCAAAAGGATTATCATTGATATCTCTAGTCTCAAGAGTTGAAGTTGGAGGAATAAAAATCTCTATTATTCGAATTTTTCTTGCATAAGGGATCTCTTTATGGCATTGAGAGAATTCTATGGATTTCATTATTTATAACACAAAATGAATTAGTTATCCATAAAATAAAATAATTATGTTTATATAATGATAAAGTTATAAATAAATAAATTTATAAATTAAATTTATTATTTATTTAATTATTGAGGATCCCCATCTATATAATAGTAATTATTATTATTATAATTGTATTTCTTGACATGCACTAAATATGAGAACTAAATAAAATATCATTTAATCAAATAATATTATATATAGATGTTTTATCATGAGTCCTATAAACATTATCAACCGTTAGTAGAAATAAATTATCTAGAATTGAATAATTACTATTTATTTAATAAATTAATACAAGTTAATTGTTTTTCAATAAAAAATATTATATTGAAAAAATAGTAAATATTTATTTATTTATTATTCTAGAAACATTATATTTTCTTGAGACACTTGTGACATAATATATATGATCATGAAAACATGAATAATTTTTAATACATATTTGGTAATAATAATAGTTGTAATAATTCAAAAATAATAATAATATATTATTTAACTATGATTCTAGATATAGTTTGTTGTTGACCCTCTAGGACTGTTTCTCAGTGAAATTAGGATACGCATCTTAATGTCTATGGTTAGAATATATAAAAACACTAAGGATTTAATTGAGAATGATGTTAATGTTACTATGAAATAATACCACATACATATGATTAGTGGGTGATATAATCTCATTATTGTCATATCTCTAATCATGTAGGTTTCATGATTTTACCATCAACCTATGTGCTCTTTGAAACTTTAATTGACATTCTAAAAATTGATATTTCCTATAAAACAGAATGTAAATGGATTTATTTAGAATATATAATTTTCATAAAAGGGATTGAGATATCATCATCCGTCAAATAACATAAGGGGAAAATCATATCTTATATTATTCATTAATGAAATATTACTCATGATGCACCCAACACATACTAACTCAATCCAAATATATGCCATCAATGATTTTATCAATACATCAAAGTACACAAATCATAAAACTCAATAATAATAATATTAATGTACGAGGACCAGCAAAGAAGAAAATAAATTGGATTGTCCAATGAAACATATAAATACAATATTCTTACTAGAATGTCTCATTATCAAAATATCCAACACTATATGTTACAAATGGAATTCACCATGATAATGTTTCTCAAAATACTATCAGTATCTACCCATTTGAAATCCAAAATCATTTGTGTCCATAAAATTATTTCATCCTGATATAGTAAATATATTTAAGAAAACTTCCATGGATATTCTGGGATCATATCATTGCGGAGAACTTCTACGATTTTTTTTTTCGAAAACTACTCTTAGGAAAATATCACATACTATATCACATAAAAAATCATGATGTGATTTGTAGTTGGTTAATATTTAAAACAAATGAAGACATGTTATCTTGAATTAAATTATTGTTTTTTCTTGGGAACCTACTCTATTATACTCCAACATGATATAGAGCATACTATTATCAACCTTTAGTCCAATAGATCTAACATGATTCTCATTCTTCTACTGACATACGAATTTATTCAAGGGTCCTAATAAATATTATAATATTGGAACACTACCTATTGGTAATTTAGATCATTAATAAAAAATTGTAAATATGTTATACCTCAAGAGTATGTGTTTTGTTTGTTTTTCTGATCCTAACATATTTTTAAGATCCACGGTTGTGGTATTATCACAATACAATGTCATTTGGTATTTTTAATTTTATAACACATCTATCACAAAGAAAAAGTATTATATTCAAACAACATTCTTGGCAGTATCAGAAAATGGTATATACTTGGAATTAATATTTGAATCCATGAAAATGGGCTACATTTAAATGTTCTAGCTCACAAACCTGACAATTTGATATAAAACACTATGCAAATAAAACATCAAGTCATTAATATATATTTCAAAACTAGAATCGGTATAACAAATGAAGAATAGATCATCGTATAACCTATAATCAAGGAACACATCCTTATATATTATCAGATACTCAAGGATAACCTTAATAGAATTACTATTCAATTCTAATATATCTCCTTGATAATTTTTATCCCTGATTAATTCATCATAAAAATTTGTACGTTCCATGTTACAGTAGAACCAATACCCTCTTTGATTGTTAGAAACTAAATCTATATTTTATATAGAAATTGAATGTACATTTACTTAGTCCAATTAGCCTCGTGGATATATCACAAATAATCCTGGTCCTAGAATATTGGATTCTTCACTTAAGTCCATTGTGAAAAAACAATTGCACAACCTATTCCAAAAATATTATAATATAGTAATAAAATTTTTGTAACTAATTTTTCATCAACATATATTAATAAGATAAATACAATATGCTTACTAAAACCCTGTTAAGGACATGGATCATATGCATTCATAACAAAACCAAATACATTTATAGCATCATTAAATTGAATTTTCCCTAACCTATATGATTTCTTATGTCTATAAATATATATATGAAACTTGAAAATCCTTTTCGGATCACGTAAATTAGCAATTCCTTAATGTTTTTTATGTATAATTATTCGTGAAGGTTCCAATTAATTTTTTACATCCGTCTAGAAAATATCACAGTCTTGGAAGATTATACAGAAAGTAAAAATGTGGTTGATTTAAACATGGAATCTAAAAAAATATCTAGTCATTATAAATTACATTTGGATATTTATAACATTTATCTTATATCCAATATCTATATTTACATTACCTTTCATGTCGAATTTTCACTCGAATACCAATTTTCACCCTACGAGATTTACATTAAATCATGCTTCTACTAGAAACAAAAAATGGTTTTGTTACATAGAATATATGTAATAATTCATTGATTAATTATATCATGAATCTACTAATATATCTAATACAACATTATTGTAGATGTTTATCCTTATATACTAATAATAAATCTCCATTTTTAGTGGTTAGAAAACCATATCTCTTGGGTTCTCTTACATATCTAGTGATCATATGTAGTAGTTGTGTTTCATGAACTACTTCTTCCCTGGGGACTAATGAAACCTCTTCATGTACCAAATCTAGTGTATCAAGATAATCTTATTCATTGAACTCCATATTTTTCTAACTATCATTTTTGAGGAATTTATACCTCTAAAGGAATATGGATTGTTTGGAAACAATAACATTATTATTTGAGGGATTGTATAGTTATTATCCATTTATTTACTTGGGAAAAAATATAAATATACTCTTTATTCCCAATGGTGCTTGTTTTTTCCCTGATAATTACTTAAAAAGGAATAACAACACCATACATTTGTACTTGAAAAAATGGATTTCATTTCGCTCTATAAATCGAAGGGAATTATATTTCCAACAATAGTTGGTACTATGTTAAGTGTTTATGAAGTAGTTTTAAAACATATATTTGAAAGGAAAATAGAATATATTCATGAATATTCATCAATTATACAATTTCTAACAAGTTATATTTCCTCTATTCACTAACACTATTCCACTATGGCGTGTAAGGACGAATGAGTTGAGATAAAATCTTAAACTCTTCTAAAATTTTTAAAAAATATGGTTAGGATATTCACAACCTTTTTCCAATAAAAATTATTTGTCTTATTTCTAATTTTATTTTATAATAATTTCATGAAATATTTTAGTTTCACAAAGTGCAATGGATTATACCACATTATGTAGCTATAGCCATATATACACAATTCACCAATAGAAGTTACTAAGTAAGAATACCCACCTCAATATTATATTGGATATAGTTTATACAAATATGTGTATACTAATTATTGAAGATATTTGTCCCTTTCAACTTATCCACCCAATGAATGTTTGGTAATTTCTTCATTGTAAATAATTCTGAAAATTTTCATGGGGTTTTCGCTCTAAAGAGTTCATATAAAGATATTGATATCGAATTTTCTAGTGCTTCTTGATTACATAACCAATATGGTTATTCCATATAAGGTTTCTATGTGGGTCATGTGAATTTGATTCATTATCTATTTGATAAACCTTGTTTCCATAATTTAATACATAAAGACTGTTATTTAATTTTTCTATAGCATACATGTTTCATCTTTATAAAAAAAATATTTATTTCCAGACATGATAATCAAACCATCAACATCTATAATTTAAAGAAATATGTTCATGGTAACTATTTGTACATAGTTATAAAATCACAAATGTTATATAATTTCTATTAGAAATTAATGTCGGTAGTCACCAATAGTTGGAGAATCCAACCTTGTACCATTGGATACTCTCAAATACACCTCTCCTCGAGTAATCTTTTTGAATATCGTTGATTCTTTAACATGGATCCAGATGCAAGAAACACATGCTATATATAATACCAAATAACTTCACATTTATGTACTAAACTCAATATAGAAATCAAAATTTACCACCCCTTTCTTTTGGGTGGAGTTCATCTTTTAGTTTCCTTGATTTACCCATGTAAAATAAACTATATCCTTTTTCTTATAATGCCTTTTGATCATCCTCTTCTTCGAAGGATGGTTCTCAACAAATTTGGATTTTTTACTAGTATAATTCCCCTTCACATTTTTCTAGATTTTCTTTACTACCATACGGACTATCGGTTTGAAACACCTCATGTATTTTTCTACTTATAGAATCAAAATAATATGTTCTAAAAGATCCTCATTATTTATTAGGATATAATTAAAAATAAAACTAGATAACATCATGGTTAGGGAGGAATGTATCAGACTTTCATGGAACACATAAGTTAATTTAATCTTTATGATGTCTAAGAATTAATTTTTTTCCAATAATATTGATTATATTAGGCTTATATGGAACAAACTCTCCACTATTAGTTGTAAATATACCATTTGATATCTTGTATCAATCATGTCTCACAATCTGTTGAGATAGATCCCAAATGTGAGACACTATTCTCTGAATATCCATGTTATCATGCTTCTTGAAAATTTCATTAGTAATGGATGATAAAATGAAACACTAAAAATAAATATCATTGATCACATGTTTCTTAGAGAGATATATCACTTTCTAAAAAACCTCATCATAATTTTAATGAAGAATAATTTATCCAATATATCCAATTTCATTTCATTGAGTAACATGACATATAAATTCCATTACCACTATTCAAAGAAAATTAGTGAGAAGGTTATCCTTAACATGTATATATCATAGTGATATTTTTAAAGCCATTTTATTATTGTTTCTACTAATAAGAAGATAATATAATTTTAAATTTATTTGATAAAATTTATGAAAATAAATAAATATTATTTTTTGTAATATCCAATTCTTTTCCAAATCCCAACAGCCCTCACCTATAGCTTCAGAATATTCGGTTTTATTATAATTCTATTTGGAAGAATCAATATTCCCCCTCTCATCACAAAAATTTCATTGGTCCTGCAATTTGATTGGTTCTAGGTTAGCATTCCAAATTAAAACAAGATTAACTCATAGGCCACTTATCCAATGAGTGGATTCCCCAATCCTAAAATCGATAAATTGGAGTTCTTTAATCCCTTCATATTAATTACACTTATTTTGTGTTTATAAGTCAAACCATGATGTCATCTATGTTATGTAAATAAAAAAAATCATTTTATAATTCCTCAATAATTGAATTCATCCCATATATGGTTATAAAATCACTTTTAAATATGTTTCATTTTTTTTAAGTAGTGGAAGGATCTAATGACATAATATATATAATTGAGTTATTTATCTATTAGGAATTAAATTTTATTTATTATCTTTATTAAAATATTGTAAATATTAAGTGGATCTAATTAAGTAATAAACCAAATATTAGAAAATTTAATGCATAATATAATTTATTAGAGTTACATCATGATTACATATATATTAATTAATTCATGTTATCGTGAAAAATAATTCATAACTATATAACCATTCAACATTATAGAAATAAAATAATAAATTGGTATGATGATGATCATTTAATAAGGGTCAGTTTTTCAACTGGATTGTTGTATTCCAATCAATATATGGGTAAAACAACATGAACCAATAAAGATTTGTGTTGTAGATTTCCACACTTACACAATGTATAGCAACTAGACTGTTTTCACCTTAGATCAAAACCTCAACTACCTCCAATAGTTTAGGATCTCTTTCTATTACATATAATTTTTAATCACATAAATTTTAGGGGAACCAAGAATTGGATAAGTGGATTACATAAAATAAACCATGGGTACATATTCTTTTAAATAATAAGATGAGAGACGACACAATGGAAAATAAATTAATTTTATAAAAAATTATATCAGAACATTCACATCCAATGGTCTTGTCTACGATCATCATCACCCACATCCATCACACTAATTTCAAATTCAGAAAAATAAAAATTCAATTACAATCATTCATATTAATTATAAAACATTATCATATAAATTAATTATCTTCTTTAATTAATCAATTATTTTATATTAATTATCATCCAAATGATAGTGGAATTCTTACCCATCATAACATTGAATAAATTAAATAAATTTATTTAAATTTTCCAATTTACAAAAAATTATCAAGAAATATGGAGAGTACACATCAAAAATTCCTAAAAAGTGTTAAAATCATATACAACATACTCTTGAAACATGTGGAATACAAATGTTATCACATTATAACATTACATGTAATTTAAACTTAGTGATAAGATAATTTACAAGATTTTAATTTTTATACATATCAAGTAATTCTTTAAGGATTGTAGAGGGAAAAAAATAATACAACATATACATTATATATAGAATTGAACATTAAACCAAAAATTAATTAATCACACATATATAATCCTATCACATGGAATTTCCTATCAAAAAAATAACATCATACATGTATTTGTTGAAATGGTTATACATAATATAATAAATTAATAATAATTCTTCATAATTTTTTAAAAGTACATTTAGTTTTTTATTGTCACTATCCATCGATAGAAAATATTTGGGAATCAGTGTATAAACATACAATGAAAAATATTATTACTGTAGTCTTATATATGAGCAACATGGTGTGTTTTACCCGAGTTAAATAACAACTAGTGATGTAGGACATGTATGAAGATACAAATAAAATCTCTGACTAAAGTATTTATTGCCATGTACAGTAGTTATAGGTGGTTTAATTTTGTTGAATGAGTTATAGGTTGGTACAAACAAAATGATGAGTGTAATTAAATTAATTTCATTTAATAAAATCACTCTAATTGAGTTAATCATTAATTTAATATTAGTTTATTAAACTCTAGTACACTGTGTGTACCTCATTGTTACACTGGGTGTACAGTTGTTTCATCATGCCAAACAACGTGGAACCTCTGGATGAGATATTAAAATTTATTTCACTCAAAAAAATTACTTATTTAACTATATTTATGTGAAAAAAGAGGATGAATGATTATATAAAAAATTAGATTAAATAAAAATTAAACTGAAATTATTAACGATTAATAAAAATTTTAATCAGTCAAACGACATTAAATAATTATAATTAATTTGTCCCTCTCTCTAATACCACATGTGCATTATGGGCATAGAGTATGCATATAGTGGGACATTTCCCTCATTTATTTCTGTCATTGTTGATTAATAATTAAAAATATAAATGAAAATGATCTTTTTGAGTAACAAAATTTAATTAAATAATATTTAAAGGTGAAAAACTTCATCCCCAAAGAATTTCATTGTCTCATATTATTAACAATTAATTTATGAAACTAAAGAATTAAAATATGTTAAATTATTTTTTCATATATGGATGTAACAAACAATATATGTCATATCATTGTTACATTATAGTATTCTAGATTAGATAACATATAGTAGTGATCTACATGGACTCTATAAAATCCAAATATATTTGTAGGAATATCAAGGTTCAAGAAAATTGGATCATATCTCTTCTATCATTCTATTTTGATCGGTCAAAGTATCACTTACAAAGGATTCAACTTGATCTCTTTATACTCGAGAGAGGAAGGTTGATGAATATTTCACTCAACTATTTAGATCGTTCATGGACAAGGGTTCTCTCTAGGGCTGTAATGGGGTTATTATTATTTCCTTATGAACAAAAAAAATAACATGAATCACTAGAAAAATAATATAGTTTATTTTATTATGTTTGGTGTATGAAAAAAATAATTACACAAATTATATTTATTATATATTGAATCTTGGTGGAAATGTATGTCTATAATAATAATTATAATTTTTTATGTCATGTTCTATACTCTCAGATAATATTAAATATTATCTAGTCAACTAATATTTAATATATATTATTTCTCACTAGACCAATAAAATATACACTCCAATATAATATTTAATAGTCCCTGATGATGAATATTTATTTAATAAATCAATAACAATGTAAAGATGACAAAAAAATATAAAAATATTATATTAGAAAAATAAAAAATAAATATTTATAAAAAATTCCATGAACAATAAATCTTCTCAAATAATTGGTGACCAAATACTTGAGATCAAGTAAAAATGTATAATTATTAATCAACATGTGGGAATAATAATCATTAAAAACCTTAAATAATTAATAGTAATATACTATTTATTTGAGATTCTAGAAATAAATTTTGTTTGACCCAAAAGGCCTCTTTCTCAGTGAAATTAGTTGAAGTATCCTAGAATCAATATTTAACACCAAGAAACTCTCCGAAGAACCCATATATGAATAATTTAATTCTTCAATGAAATAATGCATCATACATATTCATACTATGTAATATAATACCCTTTTCATTATATATATACAAAAGTAGATTTCAAGGTGGGCCATTAATTTATATGATCGATATCTTTTCCTTTGAGTTTTCAGAAATCAATAATGCCGATAGAACGCCATATCCATGGATTTATTTATAAGATATCATTTCCATAAAATGACATGATATTTCAAATTCCATTAAATAACATATTCAAAACATTATACTCTCAAATTATTCACTAATAATTCATTACCCATGATGCACCTAACATATCATACCTCATTATGAACATATGTTGTAACAATGTTAGTGAATACATCAATCTACCTAGATTATAACACAATTTAAAAATAAATTTTAACTTATAAGGACCAATACACATGTCTATTGATTGTAACATACAATGAATAATAAAAATGTGTATTTCTTATATATCGGTCTCATTTCAAAAAAATAATTGATTGGATATTACTAAGGGTGTAAAATATGAGACGTATCCTCAAAGTCCTATGAATCTACATTGCAGATAACCTAAATCATTTGTGTATACCCAATTATTTTACCCATGAAAATAATGCATATTTATGAATTATTTCATGGATCTTTGGGGTTCTGATCATTTCATGGAACTTCTATGACATTTCAGTGTGACATCTGTACTATGTATATTATCAAATGATATGTAATGTAAAATACCAATCATGATGTTTTATGGAGTTTAATAATATACAATTAATATGGAGAGAACTTATAATAAGGTATAATATATTTAGATCTAGAGAACACAATATAGAAAAACATAGGTGATTTTGCTAACATTATAGGGTTTAAAATCATATGTGGTATAAATAAGATCATTCATGTAATAAGTCAGGGTATATATTTTTATAAGCTATTTATGTGATTTGATGTGGAATAATATTTTAGGGAATTGGTTACAGTATCACATTTTGTACCTCTATTTAAAAATTTCGTGCTCATACATAATAATAGAGTGGGGTGCATAGAATACCATACAATTCTATTATTGGGTAGGTTTGGTGTTCTAGGTTGTGTAACCAACATTTAGAAACCTATGCATTGAAAATTATTGGAAGATTTAAATATGACATGGTATAAAAGTATTGTAATTATATCATGGATCTAATTAAGAATATAATGTTTACTAAGGATATGTTCCAATTTTATGTAGATGATGGGGAGTTATTCATCATATTTTATAAAAATTCTAGTTTCAAGAAAGATCATAATGGTCTAATATCATATTTACGATATATATTATATCAAAATTTAGGAGAAGTGATATATAAGAGTTAAAATTTTCTATATATCGATGATTCTTTCTAATAATATGATTAAATTATTGATTCTGTTATAGCGAATGAAGTATTGTGGATATAAAACTTCATCCAAGAGAATGATATGTCTCCTCTTGGTAATGACCTTTTCACATTTCATTGTGATAATAATACAAAAATGGTCATAAATAGTGATCAATGTTCACATAATTATAAATGAAAATATTTCAAGGTATCACCTCTTATGTGATTTTTTTCGAAGGGGTATTGTTTCAATAAGTATATATTCGATATAATTGAATCTGAATGAACCATTTACTAAAGTCTCATCATTGACTAATCAAGAAAATTATGTTATAGCATGAATATTTAAAGTCATTAACAGTCAAATTAGTTAATTTTGATGTAAATTGATGACGTTTAGAAATAACCAATTAATATATACATTTTATTACTAGTATATTCACTATTTTTGAATAATAATAAATATAATATCATATGATTTCTGTCCATATACATAAACTTTAGTCTCACAATGCTGAAAAACTATATATTATGTTATAAAGTCTTATTACTTTAATTCTATGATGAGAACCTTGAAGATGTATAATTATATTTTTATGTATAAGTTATTTTGATGAAAGACATCATTTAGAGGGAAAAAATGAAATTGTGTATTAGTGTTAGGTGGATCATAAGATAGTGAGTCGTCTTCCTACAATATTATATCATGGTAATCTATAAGAGATGAGGTTATAAGAGTTTAATAGGCCATATTAATTATAAATGTTTTTTGTGTCATGGAATATTCATATTCAACGAAATTTATATTTGTCTTTATAATTGAGATTATTATTAATTCATTGAATTAGTTATGTTTTTTTTTCATAGATGAAATATTTGATGACATATCCTAAAAATAAAGTTGGGTAAATTAGGTGCTTGAAAGTTTATATGAGATTATTGTGTAAGTAAATAAAGGATTTATCCACTTCAGAGTTAATAGATGTATATAAATATTTCTTTTGGATTGCAATGGAACATTTGGATTAATTTCATCATCAAAGTGGTTTTATTAGGGTCTAAATTTAATTAATTTAAATTAAAATAAAACAATAAATATATTAATGGAACATGTGATAAATACTACATGGTGTTATATTGCTAAAAATATATGAAATTACACATTTAGAATTCAGGGGGGAGGGTGTATTAACATTTTTATCCCTATGAACATTCTTTATATGTTCCCAGATTTAGTCCTAGTTTAATTAATCCATTTATAAGAGGAAATATTAATTATCAATCTCTCATATCTTATTTGTACCCATGGTCCATTTTCCACATCCATGATAATACTAAAACAATACTTTTATATGTTAAGACACCCCTTATATATTTTGTTTCAATATTCACATTACCAAATTTAATTAATTTTTCTTAATTAAGATCTTATATATTTCTTTTCATCCATGTTTTATGAAAGGTATTTGTTGAATGAATTATTGAATTTATCACTCATACACACAATTCCTAACTATTTTATAATCTAAATTTGCGATCAAAATTAACAATATTACTGTAGTTATAATGGTCGAATGTAACTTTTTTTTTTCAGTTAATTCATGGAGATGTTCTTTCTCATTTAGTATTAGTTATATATGTATATGTGTAATAATATAGTTTTTTCATGTTACAACTTAATTATAATTTAAAATTTCATTTAACTGAAATCATTTCCTTTATTACAAATTTGTTTTTTAGTAAATAGTAGACATATTCACTTAGAAATAAAGACATTTCTATAGTTTTATAATTCATGATATTATAAAAAGAAGAATTTATTTATCCATTTTGAATTATATCTTTAAAACTCATTTAAAAATCCTAAAAATTCACTAAAACACATAATTAGTGAGGAAAACTCTATGTTAAAATAATTTAAATATTTCAAAAAGAGATAATAAAAATCATTCATAATAATATTAAATTTGTCCCAACCAATTTTTATAATGTCTTGAGACCCACTACACCGTTTCAATACACTACAATTAAATTTTAGAAAAAACTCACAATGATGGAAATGAATAAGCAATTATAAAATGATATAAAGAGCCTAGTGTTTATTATTATTGTCGATAAATGTTAATCACACTTTTCGTAATTTTTATATATCCATTGTCTAGACTCATAGTTTATGTAGACATTAATAACACTATAGAAAATAGATTTACCATAAAACATTTTATGGGAAAGTAGTAAAATAATTAAATAGAAATAAAACCATGATTCCCCCGAGGGGTATATGGTTTTGACAACCCCTAATAGATATATCTATTTATTAACACTATATAGATGTTGGTATTCATTTCACTATGATATGCCAAAAAGTTTTATTTTATAAAATTTATATATATGGAAAATAGTTTTGGAGAACCTTGTGAATGGAGTAAAGTGTTCTCAAACCCAATGTTTAAAAAATATAATAATAATTTGGTAGGGTAAGAAGGAATGTTCCATATGTTATATTTTATGTATCCAACTCTAATGGTCAGCCAAGGTGATGTCAAAGTGGTAGATGATTCTCCATAGGTCTATATTCTTATTATTATTAATCTACCACTTTGGTGGTTGACTTATTATTCATTTGTCTGTGATATTTTTAAATTGAATCATCAAAATAATGTGGATGATGGGGTTTTAAACCTTTTCCATACACTAGTTATAATTAATATTTAATATATTCTATATTAGATTTTTACATATTACCAAACAATTCTTAATCATACCTTTCTTATTCATAGTAGGAATCCACATCATCAATTTCCACTCCATTTTAATTTCTAGGTTGGATCACTAAGTCGCATTATCATAGTATATTAAAAAATATTACTCATCATAAAATTTATATCCTGTGTATAGGGAGTCATAATTCAATATGTGTAGATAATTATCAATTGAATGTGTGCCTAAATAATGATAAACTACATTGGGTGGAATATTCATGAGATATATCTCATTAATAAGGGTAGCCTAATCAGTTTCATTGGGGGAGGGCATTGGATCCATCATATTTTCCTCAAACACCATCATCACATTTTTTTATTTACTCTAATTAATACTCAGTTGCTATTGATATTGTATCCATAAAACAAATGGTATTTGATTTGAAATGAACTTGAGTAAATATAAATAACTGAGAGTCAAAGGATCGATAATTTCCCATCAATGTTTCATATGCTAGTAGTTATTATTCCTTAAGGGATTCATGATGTATCATTGATATGTCACATAGAGGAGGATCTTCAATTTTTTATTACGAAATTTATATTGACATTATCTTTGAATTCACCTCTGGTGGGTCTACTTTTATGACCTCATTTCTATTTTAAAAAAAATACTTGCATCAAAAGTGTTTGTTCGGAGGAATCCATCATGTATATCATAACATTCAATTCACATTTTTCATGTTGTTTCCCCTTCAAATTTTCCACTAGTTTTTCAGATCTATGATGGTAAGAATATATATCCCCCAGTTGTTGTTGTTCTTCACACTAATCGTTTTAGGGTATATGAATTAAATTTAGTAATTAATCATGATGGAATTAATCTTCCTTACCCCTCGTTACATTATATCATAGCATAATCCAACATCATTCCATGAATTCCTTGATACTCATGATCCCAAAAGAAGATAGAATGACTAGATTTAAATTTTTTTGTAAGTTGTTATTACTTGAAATAATACTTGATTATGTTGATATATTTTTTTTAGGAATTTTTAGTGGCCTATTATTGTTTAGTGGCTACCAATTGATAATTATCTAATATTGAAAATAGAAAATAAATGAATAATGAAAAATAAATTAAAAACAAGAATATGAGAATGAGAAAATTAAATAAATTGACGTAATTATATACGTGATAAAATTCTAAAAATCCCATCCCAACTCCATGAAAACAAAGTTAGCGATTCATTGAATTTTTCATCCATTAAATTCAATATAAATTATAAAACATAGATTATTGAATGGTGATTGAATATGGTCACCTCTCAAAGAGTGTGGTTTGGAGGATCCACCATCCTATCATGTTATTATTGTATGTTTTGTTTCCCGTATTTCAGAGTAAGAGAGGTATAAATGTGGAATGATGAAATATATATTCGAATGGAAATAGAAATGATTTTGATAATGGATGCACTACATTGTTAAACATTGTGATCCCACATTTTTTAAAAGATTTAAATTTATATTATATTATGTATATTTCAAAAAAATTGATACATATATTCACTAAAAAAAGTGTGGTACTATACTTCGTACTTAGAGAATTTTCCATGTGATCATCCCACCAAAAACAGAAATGGATCAGGACAATGATTCTTTCTACATCAAAAACCATTAATTATAATCACACATGAGTGATAAAACATTTTGGAGAGAAAATGGTTTCAAAAAAAAAAATGGAAATTGGAAATAATGATGAATTTGGTATAATTATCTACAGATCGCCTCAATAACAAAAATTCCTTAGACTAAAATTGAAAATGAAATACCTTGGGATTTGATGTTGGTTATTTAATTTTTATCCTATTGGAAATTAATGGTTTATACTCTAATTATGGATGTGACTTTTATAATAACCATGACATTATAGTGGGAGAAACATGAAGTCAGTTTTAAGAGACGAACAACACAACAAACAATGGTGTTCAATAAATAGAATTAATTAATGTTGAAATACATAGAAGGAAACATATATATTCTATCACAATATGAGTATGAAGTCATTGGTTTAACCATTTAAAAAAATTAAATAGGGGATATATTTATATTTCCAATATTATTCCTCCACCTTAATGATTTATGTACAGATACCTTCATGGTCATTATTCATTTGATAAATAACACATGTATATCTTTATGGGTCATGGGTTCTGAAACTAGACATGTAAAATATTCATATTTGTTGAATTTACGCACATTACATATTACCTCAACATAATTTTGATTATATATTAATGGTTACATTATTTTATCTTATTCTCTTCTTGTGGAACTAAGTGAATTGTTTTGGTTTTACATTTTTTGTGTTATGATTTTAATCCCCTTGGGTTAATATAAATTATGGATTTGGTGAAGTTTAAGATTACACATTTATTTAATCCCATGACACTAGAAAAATGAAACCTTCATTTTATTCATGAAACATATGTTTGGATTTATGATGACAAAATTGGTACTTCCAAGTGCATATATTGTTCAACAAATTATTTCTACATTGGCTATAATTTTATATTTTTCATAGCATTAATGTAAACCTAAAAAATCAAAAATAATCAAAATTATCATGATTTTTTTTCTATTAAATTAAAAAATGACATTGATAACTAAAATTTAGAAAAAATGGCATAATAAAAATGTAATTTCAAAAACATAAATAAAATTATGGATATTATATTAATCCAAAAATATATTTAATCTGTAAAATATAATTTGTCTATAAATTAATGGATTATATGTAGGGTTTCTAGAATTAACAAAAATAAATTTTTTTACAGGTCTATATATTAATTAGTGGAAATTATCAACAAAAATATGATTAATATATGGAAATAGACCACTGAGGTTCTCTCATATACTGAAGCACTGAGGTCCTCTCTTCATAAAGGACACTAAGGTCCTTCTTATCATATTATTTGTGTCACATCTAGCCATAGGATTCCTACTGTCTAGTGGGATTAATTCTAAGAGAACTAAAATCCAATCCATCATTCATATCATTAATTATATTAAAACTCAATTTTATTGTACCCAATGTACCATATTTTTTAAAGGGTAGAAATGCGATAGACGACTCATCAAATGGACTACTGGTCTGAATGATAATGAAGTTTTAGTAAATAAGGGATAGTTGCATCTGGGCTGGGTCTAACTTTGTTCGACCAACCAGATCCGACCCGGCCCGGGGTCCGACGTGACCCTCCTCGATGCGGCTGACCTGACCCCGGACTGATTTAATATAGGATGAGCTAGTCCACACTTTCCCATTGGAAATCCCATTGGGTCTTGTTGGACCCATCCTAGTTCGGTCGCTGGTCCAACGTACCAGGTTTCACAATGACTTGGTTCACATTCTCTGTCCTGGTCAATCTTAGTCGGACCAGTTTCTTTCCAGTCAGGCCACATGATTTCATGGTTTTCGTATCCTGACCAACCCACATGGAGGGAAAGATCCCCTCAAGCTCGATTATTCCAACATCCTAATTCTCCCCATCGGCCCACCCTGAATTAGCGGGCTGACTTTGGTCCATCCAAGAAAGACGTACTGGATTTTGGTTTACATAATAATGTAGTAGGTTAAGGTTATCCATCTCCCATTTGATGGTAGTTTAGTATGGAATGAATTCTAGCGCATGCCGCGACCCACCCCACGAACCACTAAAACTAACATGTCCCAAGACCGCGTCCACCCCTAGCACTAGCAAAGCCCTTTCTGGTCATGGCCTCTACCGCCTTATTGTGCTTCCAGGGTGAGCCATCACTGCTGGCCACCAGACTAGCGGTAATACTTCATTTTTGGATACGTATGATCTTATTTGTTTCTTGGGACCCCACTGTAACTACCATATACTCATAACCATCTTTCTGTCACTCTAGGGGTCCAACCTCATTTGGAATCTCCCCAATAAAGATATGACATGGCCTCGTGAGTTCATCGGTGAAGAAAAAGGAAAGAGAGAGAGAGAGAGAAGAACATAGAGAACACCCAATGAACAAACCTTTATTTTTTCATGTTGGCTAGAAATTGTTCTTCTCAATGGAAGCACAAAAAAATATTAAAATCACCAAAATTTAATTCTAAATATCAAACTGTCAATAATTTTTCCCATTATCACATGATGAATTCATCTACAAATAAACTTGTTAGTTAGTTTATTCACATTCATCTATTAGTAGGGATGAATAGGGGATAACGATCACTCATATTTAAACTCCTTCCCAGGAAAAAAAATATTGGTTGAGGATGATAATAAATCTTTGTCTATAGATCTTCTAACCTAAATCAACTCTCCAAGGGGATCATTGTCACTTTATGATTCACTGGTGTTCGTTGTTAGAGTGGTTTCCTTCATTGTTTGTCAGAGGAATTCTAGGGTTGTTTTCAACCCTCAATTATTGTTTAATTAATGTTTGAAGACAAGCTACGAATTGTAGCATTACCACACTGAGTCATTAATCAGGTTCATTAATGGATTCAGCATAACCTCATCACTGCACCATACAGATATTGAGTCGATACATAAGGATGAATAGAAATAATAAAATATCATTTTTATGTTATTTTAATTTTCTTCTCAATATCCTTAAATCCATACTTTCTGGGTGACCCACACATGTCAATGATATGCCCCTCATAGGTGAATCCTAATGCTCTTAGTTCAATGGTGCCATCATAATTTTGATCTGTCAACTAGTTTAAATGTTATTAAAACCTTCTCGCATGAATATTTAATGAACCTTAAAAATATTACAAAAAATATTCAGGCCACTCCTGGCCTCAAAATGACGTGTCATCTCAAATCCTAGTTTTGAAATAATCCAATTTAATTTTCAGAAATATACATGAAATTCCAAGGTATTATAGATATGTTTTCATTTCAATCAATGATAATTAATAAAGCTAAATACGTAGATCTTGTAGAATAAGTTTATTCTTAATACGAGGAATACATCAACAAAATTTTTCCGAAAATTCCAATAATATTTATTAAATTATTATGAAGGAAAAAAAATTCAAACATCAAAGTGATGAAAATATAATAAAATTTAATATTTAACCATAATTTATTAAATAATAAGATGAATGAGTCCTCATAAAATGAGAATGATGATATATCAATTAATTAGAAAAATGGTTAGAGTATGGAAAATTATTCCTATTGTAATAAAAACAATTATATATGAAATAGAAGAAACATTGATACACCATCAATGGGTTAGAAAGAGGATGAAGTGAACTTTTTTCTCATGTTTGGAGAAGGTATGATACCTGCAAAATTGATGATGGAGGAGAATAAAAAAAATAGATTATATGAGGAATATAAATTTATAATTGTGCATTCAGAAAAATACAGAACTGAAAAATAAAAATAGAATACTTATGAAAGAACATAAAATTTATGTAGTTGAAAAGGATGAGTAAGTGTTGAACAATTTGACCTACATCAATGATATTAAAAAATATTAATTAATGAAATATGTGTGAGTTAAAATGTTGATAAATCCTCAAGAAAAATTCACTATGAAAATAGAAGAGACGAGTGAGAAATAACCACTATTTATTGAAAATCAAAATGAGTTAAAGGATATAATAATTGAAATAAATAGTTTTTTGAGTGAAAATATAAGCCTTCTCAATATTATTAGATGAATATTTCTAATTGGGATATAATAGTTTTTAAAACATGTCCATGTATAAATATGGAATTTATAATTGTGGTAATTTTAATAACAAGTATGAATGTGTTTGGGGTGACATGAAATGTGACAAGACTTCTTCAACATTATATCATGATGTAAATATTTCGAATGGATTACCTCATACATGAAAAAATTGTCTTTTTCTTGAATACGGAAAAGAATAATTACTTTCATGGAGTAAGATATATGTTCAGAGGCTTTTGTTGATCATATGGGACATATAGACATAAAACTGAATCCTAATAGTATAACATGTTGTTGATAAGGAATATACATTATCCAAGAGAGATATATGGTGAGAATATAATGACTAATTCATTAGAAATGAAATCTATGGATTGAAACAACATCAAAACAATAAAATAAAAGAATAGGTTTTTGAAAATAAATTTCGGGTGTATGTGATCATGATGGCCATTGAACTATGAAATAGAGTATTAGTTTTCTTGGTGAGGTTCTCTATCTGATGAAATGGAATGATGTTATGTATATAAGTTGTATAAAGACAGAATATTGTGAGAATCTATGATGTTTTGTGAAAAATAATAATATGAAGAGCATACCAAGAAGGAATTCATGGATGTTTGAGAAGACCAATTATATACAGATAACAAAATAGATAATTTAAAAATTATTAATAAATCTAAAAAGCCATAAGTGGCTTCACATGAGAACATTGAGGTATGTTAGTGGTTTTATAAAATTTATAACATAAAATTACAAAAAAATATATGTGAGAGATGAAATTAAATATTATAAGGTATAAATGATTATATGGAAATCCTTTATATTCCAGAAATATTGATGAGGAAACTAATAAAATCATTATGTAATGAATTTTAATTTATAAATATTGTGATAAAAAATTATCTATAGTGGGAATAATTTCAAGGTATGAATATTTATATAAAACCTGTTAAATTAGATTTGCAGTGGAATGAAGTTTGTGGTATTTTTAATAGGTTGAGTTTGAAAATAATTATAGGTATTAGATGATAGAAAACTATCATGATTTATATTTTTATTGAGAAATTAATAGGTATATACAAACTCTCATATTTCATATTTATTTTTAGTAAAAATCCAGGAATTTGACAAGATATTGGTGGGTTGTATAGACTATAGAACAAATAAGGTGTCTTTAATGGAGTATTCTAACTTATATAAAGAAGACTAATTAGGATCATCCCATTATTAGGGTAAAATATGATGAAAATGAATAAAATTATAAAAATTAAATGAATCTAGAATTTCTGAAATAATTTATTATTCAAGTGAATATGGATAAAAAATTTTACTTACATTAAATTTTTATATATGATATATTTATGAAGCGGGAGTCCACGATGAAAAAATGATAATAAGGGAGTTACTTGTCTTTCATCTAAATGGTTCTAATTAATTTATTGAAGAATTATTTCATGTTAATGAAATAATATAAAACTATTTCTACATACCACAAAATGAGAATTGAGATAGTATCTCATCCATGCAAATTTATTGAAAACATTGGTCTCAAAATTTAAATAACTTGTCTTTTATACATTGTGAAAGCTTATGTAGACATAGAGTAGAAAAACTAAGGCTCATTAATAAAAAAATAATGGGTAACTATTATTCTATTGATAATGTTTACAATATAATTGACAATGGAAGGGGAGAAGAATATTTTTCGAAGGTATTAGAAGAATATGAGATACTAATACACTTAAATTGACTAAGAATATAGTTTCAAAAAATGGGATGATGAATTGAATTGGCTATGGTAAATATGAAAGTGTTATTTACAATAAATATAATGAGGATCATTAATGTAACCATATGATTTTATTTTATTGTTGGTCAATAACGATTGGAAATTTAAAGTAAAAAACATAACAATGATGTCTTGAATCCAACATTAATGGAAATAATAAAATGATTCATGATACTTAATAAACCAAGATTAATAGCTTTTATATTGAATATTTTTACATGTAATAATTTATGAAAAGATATTTATCTAAATGAAAAATTCGGGTGATGAATGTACTATATAAAACATGGATATTAGATGACATGAGTTCTCTAGATGACAAATGAATTATTATTTAAGGGGACATGATTTCTGGAGAGATGTAGAGAATCCATAAAATGAATCAATAAACATGAAATCATATGAAATAAGTGGGAAATTGATGTATGATTATTCAAGTGGAAAATCTATCTTGATAGATAAGGAAAATCAAAAAAATGGATCAATTTACATTAATGTTGGTATAATAGCTAATGAATAATCATTGGATAATGATCTATGTTGAGATAAAGCTGGTGAGACAATGACGTTGAAAATTAATAATATTTTCGGAATGTTTGACTGATGTTTCCAATTTCAGTACTATGTTCCAAAGATATTTCATTATAATATAGATCGTTCTTCTATGATTCATCATTATCATATGTTATGGACTCTCATAACATAGAATATAAGATAATATTTTCCAGATAGTAAGATATCTGGATTGAATATGATTTATATTTATGAACGATTTCTCGTTTTATAAATTACCTCATAATAAAGTAGGATTCATTTTATGATAAGAAATAAAAAAATATAAAAAATTGAAAGTTTTAGAATTTGTATATGAGTCATTCTAGATGAAAATTTAATGATCATAAGTACTATTAAATTTTTCTGAGAATTATTATCATAGTCATAGATATCATTATCGATGTATAAGCTTGAATATTAACTTCCAAAATTCATTTTCACTATGTAAACATGAATCAATGATTCCATAACGATTAATTGTTTCTATAAACAAAATTTGGGCTTTCATATGGATATATTTTCTCCTAGGTGTTAGTAAGAATTTGAGATTGATTGAAATTAAATATCCAAAAATATCTTAATAAATATTATGATATATGTGAATTTAATTAACATGATTATTTTGATGAAAATAAAATTTGAAATTTTCCTAATTACATTAAGATGATTATGATTAAAGATAATATTATAGGATTTCCAGTCAAGGAATATTCTGATATTTATATAAGTTTCATACCATAAGCTATACTGCCACATCAGAGTGCCATGTAGATGTGGATAATTCAAATAAGATTAATGTAATGTGTTGTTTAGAAAATAATAATAAAAAACCATCCAATGTTTTAAATGTTTAAATATAGATTATATCTAATAATTCTCAATCTTTTGAATGATAGAATAAAGTTGGTTTCTATATTTAATTATTTAATAAGATAAAATTGAAACTATATAAAATCATAGATATTCCATAATCAAATAATGTAAAATAATGTTCATGATATTATTAAGAATATATATATTAGTACAAAACCTTGTGGAATATGGGTCTATGTCAAATTGATACTTCACGATTCGTTATTATTTCAAAGGGGAAAGAGGGGAAGATTTTGAAGCCGGGGGTTATTTCAAATGATATTTAGACATCAATTCATTATTATTTAGTAGAATTATATGTTAACAATAGAAAACATCAAAGAAAATAATATAATGAATCTTTAGATAGATTTTCCAAAGATGCTGGAAGAACACATGTTCCCAAGTGGTAAATGGTTGAGAAGAATAGTAGTAAAATTATATTGTCAAATAGATCATGAAAACATATGAAAAGGATTGAGAAAATGATAATTAAAAATTTGTTCCACACAATGAATTATAAATCATATTCATTCTCATTGTTTTTCTGGAGGAACTACTAATAGTCAATAAATGTTTACAAATGAAAGTGGAAGGATTCACTATCCCATGGGACTTTAGAGAAGTAACATAGTTGAAATAAGTATTGATGGGACTAGGAATTTCTATGGTGTGTCCACTTACTAATATAGTGAATAATTGATTACTGGGGGAATGGAATACTCATGTAAATGGGTAGGCTTTTATAGGGAAAACATATAAATAATTTTGTGATTTTATTTACATATTTATGTTCCTTACAAGATGTGGATAATTAAAATATTGATTTATTGGATGAAGACCTAAACTAGTTATTGTGGATAAATTAAAATAAATTTTTAATATGATTGTACCACTAATTCACCCCACTAATTGAAACATAATCATACCAGGGAATTATAACACTGTACGAAAAAATGATTAATTTTAGGATTTCAGACATATAATATTTTATGATATACAATATGTACTATTTTGGAAAATCATATTTTGTGATATACTCAAATCATATAACCATGTTTTGAATGTTTCTATATTATTTTTACTATAATGACTAACTCATCCATTCAACAATTACGAAAATATTATTCTAAATTCCTATAATAAATCGGTAATTATTAATGTACTTAAATGTTATTGAATATGGGTTTCATGTAATATAACTAATCAAATTACATATAATTTTAGGAAATTTTATTTCAAAATCATAGATTTGGGAGAACCCATCATGCCTATATAAAAAGTACTTGGACCTACACTATGGTCTACGATGTTGGATGAACATAAATATGGTATTCTTCTCTCTATGATGTTCCCTTTAATTATCGTTTTATTCTTTTGAGATACATGCATATCTCAAAGGATAAATAATTTATATGAAATTATTTGGGTGATTCAGTGAAATCAATGGATTTACAATAGAGATATAATATTTTAGATTATCTAAGGGGGGGCATAATAATGATATATTGAAGTGATAATCAATTGAATTTCTATGGTTATTGGTATATTTTTTATTTCCAGAATAATTAAATTTTTATATCAAACAATTCAAAATCATGGGTTTAATAGTTTCCAAATATATTTTATTTATATAAACAATTGATAAATTTCTATTTAACCGTTTGTTATAAAATCATAAATTAAAAAAAAATTTGTAAAGAATTAATGCTTTATGTTTATGCAAAAAAATACCTCCAAATTATAACATCATGATTTTTTATTATTAACCATTGATGAAAAGTATTTCATAACATTATAACTCTTATTTAAGAATCAATTAAAATGAAATCTATATTGAACCTGTAAATAAAAAATATTATTTTGGAATGGTGATAGTGTTTTGAAAGTGTTTGATATAGATTAATATGTGAACAAATATGATGTTTAACAAATCAAAAATTAATAGTAATAATGATATGATGATTATATGATGATTTCTGGGATTTCATATTACTATTGGTATATTTTTCAAATAATCACATTATTTTCTCAAGTGTTGTGGGAATCTAGGAGTATTAATTTTTTAATTTAAAAGGATGGGGGAATATTTTATAAATTTTTATGGAGTATTGAAGTTGTTTTTTTATTTTGGGAAATTTTATTTTATTTTATATTTGGTATGAATTTGGGAAAATTCAATACAATATATTATGTTTTAAATTTGTAGATAATTATAAAATATCAGGTTTGAATTATAAAATATATTAATTATGTTGTATGAAAATTCTTAAATTTTGGTTTGTATGAATTTTAAAATCCTTTTGTATTGACTTAAAACATTACGTTTTGAAAAAATATTACATATTAATTTATAATAATGTAAAATTACTTATATATTATATTTATTTTTAAGAAAATATATTAAAAATCATTATTATATTTAAAATTGAAGACATAATTAATTAAAAAAATCAAATGAATTAATTAAATATCATACATATTATATTTTCGTGTTGAAAAAATATAACAAATTGATATAACATTAAATATCATTGTTTTTTTTGGAATGTATATTAATCATTTTGGAAATTATAAAATGTATCAATTAATTATCTTACCTATCAAAATATATTACTATGGGGGTTCATCTTGATGAAATTATCTTACACATCCCCTTATATAAATTTTTTATTTAAACCATCATACAGATTAACATTTTTGAATTTGGTTAATTTAATGTATAAGAAGTTAAACATTCTGATCAACATTGTTCTCTCATAATTAGGTAAAAATATCCGGAACATCAAATCTTGTAGGTGAGTCTTGATATGATTGAGTTTCACATCATGTTTTTTGATCTTATAATCGTTTATCATTATTTCTCTTCATATGAAGTTATTTTCTTGAGGTGTGGTAACAAGTTAGAGGATTATAAAACACTCCATGTAACCTTTTTTAAATTATGGAATTATTGTACTATTGTTCTATTTTAAAAAAAGTTATAGTTTAACATTTAATAATGATATATAAAAATAGAATAATAAAATCAGATGTAAAACTACATGACCTCTATTTCCAATGTTTTTTGATATTTCTTGTTGAATCCAAATGTTGATATAATAATTTGTTAAAAATGACAATATGGAAGATTTTTTGTTTTAATTTATAAGCTCAATTTTTGTATTTAATGATGGAATCAAATCTCATAAATGGATAACAATTCAAAGATTGTAATGAATATTCTAATTACTGTATCAGGAAATTATGTTAATTAAAATAATTTTGATAGATAAAATTTATAGGATGAATAATGTTATAATGATGTTTCCTAAATGATTTTCTACAAATTTACTGTGGTGTTATGCAGTATTGTGTTTACTAGGGATAAAATGATATTGGCATGGGTTATATGACCTTCATTATGTGGCATGATTGTGTAATATGGACCCACAGTTGTTTATACCTTATGTTATGAAATGAAATAGAATATGATTGTAATATAAAAAAATTTATTGTAGGATTAAATTTAACATGTAGTAAACATTAATCATAGCTATGATAATAAATTTTATTTAAGAGGGATCATAAATAATGTGGGTGTTGGATTATGAAT
This sequence comes from Viscum album, assembly GCA_963277665.1. Taxonomy (NCBI): domain Eukaryota; kingdom Viridiplantae; phylum Streptophyta; class Magnoliopsida; order Santalales; family Viscaceae; genus Viscum; species Viscum album. The sequence goes on from OY728133.1 coordinate 1,064,128,727, forward strand.
TGTTTCCCATTAAATATGATTAATAAATGTAATAAGGATTTAATATGACTAGTAAATGGTAAATTTAAAACATTTTAAATAAAAGCATTCAATGGGGCTCTATATTTTATTTTTTGGTTTCTTTATGTGGAATAGTGGGACTGGTTGATGTAATTCTCATGGTAGTAATCATTGGTGGAAGATGGTCAAGATCTGCTTGTGATTATAATATGTTATATTGACTCATTGTGTTAACTAATAGGTATGGTCCAATATGTTATCAAAATATTGATTTTCTATATTTTCGTCAGATTTTACACACACCCTATTACAGTTAGATAACCATACTGTTTTCAAAGTCAATTTGGATTTCAGTGTCTTACTAGTACAAAATTTTTTGAGGTAATAAATGAATGACTACTCCTTTTTCCCCACTCTCCCTTATAGAAATTGAATTACTATCATGGATTCATGAAAATATGAATTGTAATTTATTATTAAAATTTAAAATTATGAATTTTTGTTGATATTGTTATGATGTGATACCTAGTGGGGGTCATTCATTATATGAAGAGAGTATGAGGATGTTGGCCATCATGTTCATGATAACATAAATTGATTAAAAGGTGATCTGGGGTTGAGGTATGTATATATTGTATGTGGTTGAGGATACATGGTGATGTGATTATTATGAATCTATGTGATATATGGATTTATGGTTATGGTTATTATGATATGGAATGAATGAATGAAACATGATATTACCATTGGTGTGTGTGACATATAAACATGTAAATAAGTAGAGACAATGAAGTACATTAAAATTTTAGAGTTGGGAGTTATCGTTGGGGTTTCCACATTAATAGTTTGGTTTTGATATTATATCATTGATATTTATACTATAATTAAATTTTCATAGATTCTATATATGATGGTAGTTTGGTTTTATTAATTATATATAGTATAATAGGTGGTTTATTTATTTTTCATTTCAATGAATTATGAGGGAAATTACTCATATTTGTAAGATTCACACCATTTATTCTAGTTTCCAACTCATTGCATATTATTGGTAGGACTCATGAGTGACACTTATCATCACTATAATATTATAGGGGTTTCAGGTGAGGGAGGATTACAAAAAATCTACACCAGAGATCGGAATGAGGTTTATGATGGATACTATAGTTTTACATAGGCAACGATTGTTTCTGATTGGTAGAGAAACACAGTTACCAAAATATAGTGAGTGATGTGGTAAGGATGACTAAATAGTAAAAATGTTACTAAAAAAATATATTATACAATATATGGACTACAAGATTACACAACATCATAAGTAATATAATTTTGATTATAGTTCAAAGAATTATGATAGTTAGATGCATCATACTATTTCCCCGTTGTGTTTGAATTGGAGTAAATAATGTGAAATTAAATAAATAAAATTAAAAAGCCTTAATGGATTATATACCACCTTTATTAATTATATATTTTCATTCTTTAAGGGATAACTATTAGTTTTCACCTCTACGTGTGTTAGGTTGGTGATAAATTTTCCATGGTACCATATTATTATCATCTGCATTGTTTTTTTTGTTTTTTTATTATGGAGAATCTCACAATAAAATTGCACCATTCATTATATATTCCCTATGAAACATTGAAGGGGGGTTCTAGTTCCCCTGGTGTTGGATATATTAATTAGTGGTTGGTATTATTTATTTTAAATATGATGTAGTAATGTTCTGATAATGGGGAAATAAAATCCATTTGGTGATTTTTTTTGTAGAAGATTAAAACCTATGATGTCATTGTTGGATTTGGAAGCTTTTATTCGCTGGGATTTTTCCATGATTTCTTATAGATGTGAGTTTTTTTCTATGACGTGGGTGGAAAATGTATTTTATTCATTAGGTATAAACATTATCAAATGGTTCTTTGGGACTCAAATCCATTGTTGTCTAAACCAAATGTGTTGTTTTTAGAATCGGTACATGTGCTAATTGAAGAGTTTTCCTATGTTGTTGAGGAGTTCTAACTATTATTTTAAAATATTTTATAATCACAGTCAAATGATGAGATACTCAGTTAGCCATTGATTTTGAGCCTAATGCCTCCCATATCTCTATATATCTTGATCAGATAGAGTTTTCAGAGATAAAGTATTTGAGAGTTCTTAATGACGACATGGCATTGAAGGGTATTATATATGCAAGTGTTCTAACATAGGGTTCTCTAATATTAGTCACTAATATGATAAATTATAGTATGAGGCCATTAAAAGATAAATAATTATAATATAAGTCAAAAATTATTAATTTCAATCTTATTTTCATAAAATATTATTTACTAAATTAGTTCAACAGATCCAACATGTTATAAAAGATTTATATTTGGCCTAGATAACATTAAAAGATTACGATTATGATGGATATCCCGGATAGTACCATAAGTTGTAAATTTGGTATCAATAAGTTAATTATTATTTTATTTAGTTTCATTAATTACAGTGATCATTTCATGATATTAATGTACTTTTTGTTTTATGAATTCTTAATTATGATTATGGTAGTGTTCATCGATAAAATTCGTAGATAATCAACATTGAAGTTGAAGCATATCGAACATCCATGGTCTGATTTTCCTATCCTTCATCACCATCAGATTCTTATAATGATTTCCTAGTGTATGTTTTATATGTGTGGGGTGAATTTTCTTTGGAATGTGGTGTCCCAACTATGAGTGGTAGTAAATAATTGGGTTATCAAAGTGGTGGATTTGTTATATCACCCATGAATGTTACAAATGTCTATATTTTCTATGGTCTCATAGGATATTATCGGATGGCTGATTTATAATTCTTTGAGATCACATGTCCATTTACCAATATGACAAGAAGTGACCAAGAATCTTTATAGATGGATCCATGTTAATAATCATTCTATTATTTGAAGGGGAAGATTAACTATGATCTAGTGTTGGGAATAATTGTTGAGGTTATTTATAAATTTTCACACATCATTTTGGATTGAATCATAATGAATCATAGGGAAGTGATCTAATATAGGTTAGGGTAGTCATTCCACCATGTGGATGACTATGCCACCCAACACCTAGAGTTTAAAATAGTTTTGTTTCCCAAATTGTATAGAGGTTTTACCTCATAAAAACACAATTTAGTACCTTTATGGATTGCAAAAACTTGAGTTATATTAACAATTTTAGTTCTGTATATATCTACATTAATGGTGATTATTGGAGATTAAGAAATTGTATGAAATAATTATTTCTTATATCCATAATAGAGGGAATATATTACCTTGTGGTCTATGAAATACTTTATAAGGAGATACCTTTCTAGAGTCTTTATATACTTAGAGAGTGATGAAAGAGCTTGCATTGATGCATCTTAATATAGAAAAGGATGTCATTATAGATTTCATGCACCTAATTATAATGAATGTTTCAATATAGTAAGTGGTAGACAACTTATGTTGGGTATATGTAGAGCTAAAGGTTATTTTAGATTGCATATTCTATAGTGATTCTATTAATGGTTAATCAATGTTTTAATGGAATTAGATATTTTTTATGGAGATTTTTTATTCTATATGAATTTTATAGGGATGTTACTCAAGAGTATAATTGTTAGAAAATTATATATATCATGGTATATATAATTCTTTAGCATGTTTTTAGGATTTAGTTCTAGTATATTCATTAGAATCATTCCACTATGGAGTATGGGTCACTGTGTATAGTCAAAAAATAAGATAAGAAGGAGTACATTATGATAGAATGGTTATAAAAACTATTTATTATTCTATAGTAAAATTCAGAGGATATCCAAATATATTTTTCATTTTTTAACATTATAATAATGTTTGTTTAATTATATTTGTTTTATACGGGAATAGTATATATGTTTGGATCATTTCATGAAAATCCAAGATTTGGGTTTTGTGGGAGTTATTTCAATGTAGTATATAGATAAGATTAAAAGGATTAATAGGGTGATTACCTTCATAAACATGATTAAGATAATCAATTTTACTATCATATATTAAAATATCGAATGATTTAGTTTGGCTCCTTGACATAATTTATTAATTATTTTCATTCTCATACAAGCTGTGGACAATGAATTCCATTCAAGTTACCTATCCTATGATGTTAACATATGATCATGATTTATTTGTTTTTTGGGTGGTGTAGCATCTAGTTATTGAGATTTATTATAATAATAGATACCAAAATTCATTTCTAATGAAACTATTTGATTTTTTTGGAAACTATATATATCTATATTGTAGTGGGATGAGGTTAAAGAGTTTGTAGTTTTTGGAGAAGATGTGGCACAATGCATGATATAGGTGGTTTAAATGATTCTAGGGTCCATATAGGAATAACAAGACTATCAGAATTGCTATGCTGATTAATTTAAGATTATTCCAAAGGTTTAGGTTACGGATAAACTGTTTTCGAGGGCATCTCCTTGTTATGGACATAAATTGTTTAGTTTAGGGAATATGTGTTTCCCTGTTTTATCATTCCATTTGAGGTGTTTGGTGTGTTTGTGAGGTGGTGTATATTTTGGTCTTCCCCTATTGATGGACCATATCTACAACATCTTCCAAGTGTTATAAATTAATTTACATATTTATAATGAGTTATTTGTCCTTGATTAGAGGATATTGGATAATGATGATGAGATGATGATCAGGGAGAGGATCACAAAGATTTCTAATTATGGATAGAACATTTTGTGATTGTGAGATATCACTTTAGATGATGATCTATATAGATATTGATCATTAATGGAATACGAAAGGGAAAATTGTTTGTATATGTGATCAAAGTAACCAAAGAGTTTTTATACCATGTTTTTCTCTGATGATTAAGTGTTTGATATAATTCTACTATATTTGAGATAATTTTTTTCAAGATAAATTTTTTTAATAGGGTAATTATATATCTTATAAAGGAATCTTTTTGAATGTGGTAGATTTGGGGGATGTATTTTTATCACATAGTTTTATTTTGATTATAAGGAATGCTTTTTTTGATAGGTATTTAATATAAGGGTTTATATATTTCCTGAAATTTTCCTTTATTTTCCTTATTGGTAGGGGTATCTATTGGAGTTTTTATGAAATTATGAATGTTGGGTATTTTTTTGTCAAATTAGATTAATATTTGAAAAAGGTTTGAAATTTTGGGTCACTTTATATGATTTTTATTAGGGTTATTATTTTTGAAATAACATAATATTTTATTATATTTTCAATATTTTTCTCAATCTAGAAAATAATATATGAATTTGAAATTATATTTTTTATGAACTATAAAAATTTAGTCCATAAAGTTCATTGATATATTAAATAATATTATGTATTTCACTAAAAACATATTTTTTACAAAATAATTATATAAATTAGTTTCTAGAAAATTCCAAAATATAACTTATCGATCCAAAGCATTACATTTTGAATGAGTCCTTCATATTGATTTATATTAAATTATAATACATTATGTATCAAATTATCTCCCAATAAAATATATTACACACAAGAATTATATTTTATATTAACGATTTATTATAATTTTATAACATACATAGTAATAAAATATCTTAAACATCCATTTTTCCCATATGGAGAATATTATGGAATAATAAAATATTAAATATCCTTTTATAATAGGAGAATGTAGTCTGTATTCTTGAAAATATATTATGTATCATGTAATGGTATTAAATTTTAGAATATATTACATATTATGTTTTTAATAGATGAAAATTTCCAATGCATTCACTTCAAAGGGATATGTAATGTATATCCCTTAGAAAAAATTCCCATTATCTTCACATAATCCTGCATAATAGATTATAATAGATTATTTAATTATAAATCATAAAAAAATATAAAAAATATAGTATTGGAATATTAATTCATTAGAAAATTGATGATTTGATAATATTTTTAGAAAATTTAATGTAATCATTTGAGGATATATATAACACTCCAACAATTAATTTTAAAATATCAGAACGATTGAAAGATTGTATTACACCCAACATTAAGGTTCAATCAAACTACGATATTATATATAGATATTATGATTTAAATGTGACCATTAAAAACCTTTATTTAAATTCCTGATACGAAAATGCGATTATAAATTCATTAATATATGTATAATTTTTATACAAAATAAAAAATTATGAATTATTTATTTATATATAACCACTCTATTATTAGGGAATTCATTTTTTGTAGTTGGGAAAAAAATATTTTTAATTTCTTTTTCTGTGAAAATATTATAATAAGTTAAAGAAACCATAGAAATTTCATTTTATAAAAATAAAAATATTTTTATAATCATCATATAAAAAATAGATTTAGGTTAAATTTTGGAATATTTAGGAAGATCATTTAGGGAATAGTGATAAAATAATAATTTTATTGAACCTTTTCTTTTTCATTAAGATATTTAAAAAGGAAATGTTTTTGATTTTTTTCAAAAATATTATTAGGTGTTTTTATTAATAATATTCCAATTAGTGTAAATAGATTTTAAATTATTATTAATTTTTCAATAAATCATTATTATACCTATAAATGATTTTTTATGTAAGACTGTTTTTCATCATGATTTATGGTTTTATTTTAAATGTAATTTCTTCTACAAATAAAAATTGAATTTGATAAAGTGGATTCCATATATGAAATTATAATATCATAATTTGTCAAATAACTAAAATATATTTTTGTTCATCTTTATTAATAACCTTGGTAAAAATGTTATAACAACAATAAGGGTATCATGGGTAGACCAATGATAAAAATATTAGATAAGTCTTCCAAATAATCCGTAATCTTTCGTAAAATATAATATTATTAGTGTAATTATACCCTAACCTTAAAAAATTTAAATTAATTCAATTTATCGATTTATCAGTGATAATTACCCATTTAATACATTATATAATAAAAAATAAAAAATCACTCTTTCAATCTGTTAATGGTTATAGTATTTTATGACATGTATAAGAACATGTTTTTAATGGATATAAATGACTTTTAGTAATATTTATCGATTTTTATGTTAATTTACCAGTAATTTATTTTATTGAAATTACTAACATGAATGGTTTGGAAACACGAACAAATTAATTTTTTATATTGTATAAAAATAATGATTTTTATAAACAATCAATCAATGTAATAATTTTTGGGTGAGTTATTTTTTACGTCTTTTTTTAGATAAATAAAATTTATTAGTAATATTTAAAAATTCTACTTAAAAAATAAATTAAAATATTTAATTTTTAGAATGTCAACTTTGTGTATAGTACCAAAAATGATTTTTATGGATTTTATGTTAAATCCTATTAAAATAATAGTTGTAAAATTCATAAAACGTTTACATTTCTCTTTGTGAAAGGTATATGGTTGATAATATCATCCATTTTTCAATTGTGGATCAATTTTCCTTTTTTAGTACTATTATTCACCCCTTTAGTGTAAATAACATCGATATTATGGTTATCGTCAAATGGGTTAACAAGGATTTCATGTAAGAGAGAGGGGATAAAAAATGTCCTAAACATGTATAAATGGTTTTCAAAGGAATATATTGATTTATAATAATCATATCTTATGAAGATATAAATTTTGAGACACATTAATATAATAATTAATTTATATTAATCAAATAATTTAGACAATTTCATGTGTGACCCTTCTATCCATTATTAATGAAAACCATCCCTCCTCTGTTTTACAAAATACCCTTATCCACATAGAATTAAAAAACCCTATTGGAATATGTTATAAAAATATTTATATATATTATATAGTTTGATTTATATTCATCATACTATCCTGGAGTTTCCCTAAAATAATATCCATAGGAGGTCATTCAAAGTGGTTATAATCATTTTATGTAATCTCTTTCATTTTAATTCATCTAATACATCCTTAATTAGATTCGTATAAATTTAAATATAATAAAAAATAAATATATACCATATAAAAAGATGTTATTTATATGGAAGAAACCTTTATAGGTCTCTTTTACATCAATTTGAAAAAGATATTATCTCTCATGCATAAATGAATACTACTACCTCCACATATTCATATGATTCATTTTCCATCACCATAATTCATGAATGTATTTTTTAATGATTTACTATTCATAAATGAAATTTATGGAATAATTATTCATCCATAAAAATAAATTTATTATTTAATTTTTATATTTATATCCATCAGAAAAAAACATCATCAGTCATGTGTATATATAGACATCCAACTCCAGGAAGTGATGTGTTTTCTGTTTTATTTAAACATTAGATGGATTATTATAAATATGTATTTGATGATTATATATTATATTTATTATATTTTATTGAATTAAATGTTGAATTATTGTTTACCTTTTTTATAATCATGCATTAAAATGTGGAAACATCAATGTTATGTACATAATGACTACCATTATGATGAAGTGATGTAATTAATTTTTCTTTAAATGTTTTAATTTAATGGTTATAAATGAATATATAGTAATTTAATAAGATAAATTTGAAATGATTAATATTATAATGATCATGGAAGTATAATCAAAGAGAGATAACCATAAATTTACAAACATAAAAATACAAGGAAAATAAAACAGATAACAAAAAAATAATGATGCTTATGAATGATTTTAAATTTATGGGTAATAAGATATTACAAATAAACCATATACAATAGAATAATTATAATTATAGTTTTGAAATATATTTATAATAAACCTATATTTTTTATACATGACTTTGAATGCATATGAATCTAAAGATACATGAGGTAAGGGTTCTTTATCTCAATAAGTTTTCATTAAGACATGTGTGATGTAATTCCCAAATTTATAGGTATGAGGATTATATAATACAGATTTTGTATTGTATATAATTAATCACTTTATATTCATGGTATTTAATATTTCATTCCTATTGGATTGTTTTTATGGGTTATGATTCAAATGTAACAAATGTTATAATTGGTATATGATACATCTTAATTCTTTTAAGGATGGATTATGCCAAATTACATTATAGTGATATTTTATGGAAATTATAATTTAAATCCAATCATAATTATTATATTCTAATGAATCCATTAGTTTTTTTATATTATTTAAATTTCTCCCCTTTGGTAATCAAAATTACCATGATGTTTTTCAAAACCAAAGTTGAATTTATTTCATTTCTGCTAGAAGAAATAATATTCCATATCCATTTACATGAAAAAAATTATATATTTTTTTATTAAACATGAATGTTTTTTAAATTTTAATTTACATTAACATAAAATTTATTTAAAATTTTATAATGGAATATTTTAAAAGAATGTTTTTATGAAATTTTTTTTTTACAAATTGAAAAATTGTGAAAATAATTTTTCATATTAACATATACACCATGAATTAATTTTCCAACTACAATGACTGTTATTTTGTTTGAGGATTTCATTATAGGATTACATGGATTTTTTAATGAAATTTATTATCTTATTATTCTTGTAATTTTACATTAATATATAATTAAAATAAAAATATATTATTCTTTGGTTTTCAAACATAATATTTATTACTCTTTTAATTGTATTTTTAATTTATTCTATCATCCTTTATAGATTTTTATGGGTTATTTGGAATGAAATAATATAATACCATCCACATTATTTATAAAATGAAATATATCAAATAACCTAGTAACCTAATAACGTGGATGGTCAAAACATATCATGAAGGGAATTCTACATCCCCATGGGTTGTTGAATAACACCTAGAATTATATAATATTGAAGTTTGAACCAATTTCATGTAAAAATTCAAGAAATAAAAAATTCAACATGTTTACATGAAAAACACAATACGGATAATTTTACCAATATCCATACAAGAATAAACTTCCCAATGATGTACAAAAAGGAACCATAATATAGGATAACATTTAATATCCTAATGGGAACAACTATTTATTCCCATGTATCAAATACTACTACCACCACCATGTGGTGCCTTACCCCTAATCAAAATTCGAAGAAGGTAATTTATATAAAATCAATGTCACTAGTTGAGTGTGATCTACAATTCTAGTAGGGTCTCACAAAAGATTCCATTATAATATGCCAACAATTAATTAACCAAATTAAGAATTCAATTTCAAATAAAAACATATGAATGTTTTTGAAAGAAAATGTACAAAAAATCAAGATTTTCATTTCAAAAGATTAATCATTTTTAAAAAAATTCTTAAAATAATAATTTCATATAAAAATGTGTTTATTAATTCATAAGTCATATATAAAACTATTTAAAACAAACAAAAAAATATATTTCAAATACAAACACTAAAAAACATTGTCATATGAAAAATGTAAAATAGTTCTAGGATACATAATCCTCACACACTTGAATGTGAATCATGAAAATATGATTATTCACATATCTCTTTGACTCTATTCAATGAGGAATAATCACTATACCATAAGGAATTTTACCTACTTCCCCAAGTTTTTTTAAATTATAAAGTGTCAAAATAATGATATCCCAATATCTCACAAACTACCTAGTATATCATGTTCTCTAACAACATTTAATAATATGAAATTTATTTCAAAACAGTTCGAACTAAAATTAAACCCATAAACACTATTACAGGAAATTTTCCAACCAAAACACATTATTTAATCCAACCTTTTATTTTAAAATAAAAAACCATTGGTATTATATGAAAACCATTTTAAGAGATTTTCATAAAATAAAGATTTCAAATCAATACCATATTAATGTATTCTCTTTACCACATATCCTAGTTGAAAACATGCATGATTCATTATGATTAAATTCATAAGGTTGTAAAAATAATCCTTGATTGCATAAACCACTTTTCAATAATGCTAAATTATTTCTTTATAAATCTTTATCTTCTGGTTTACTTATTCATGTACAACATATCATTATCTCAACCTAATTCTCATATTAAGGGTTATCCTTCCCTTAATCGTGTCTTTCCCAAAAACATTAGCTTATTACCTAAATCAATATTTGTTTTTACTAGTACAATTCATTATATTCTCTTAAATCATTATAGAAAAACTACAACAAACCAAAACAAAGATGTTTCATTATTCCATAATTCCATAAAAGTGATGTTACAACATTATTCTAGAATCCCATTACATAAAGACTCCATCAATCCACCACTTTATTTTCATACTCAGAATTTCCAATAGTGATTGCATGTGATTTTCCTTTTCCTTCGTCCATAAGAGGTTGTTAATTTCAATCATCAATAACAACTCTTTAAGTAGATCAGTGATTAACATAATTCCCAATTTCTTCCACATGTATCATTGAGGTGTCGGTGGTGCATTTTCCTCATATTTCTCTACATTGAATGTTCTTTTAACATCAATCTGAAATTATTTGGGTCTACCGCTAGGATTCCCACAGTTATACCATTTTATTATTGTTTTCATGAATTCGCCTAAGTGCTTTCATCCATATTTTTGAAAGTAAGAGGTTGATAATTTTTCTTATCTCTTTGTGGAAAACCACTGCAGTTTCCAATAAGATCCATATTATTTTTTTATTTCCAGAACCATGAGAGTTTTAAACTACTATTTCCACGTTTAGTGTAAAACGAACATCTTCTAAAAAACATCTAGAGTCCCTTATGGATAAATACTTTTAGAGAGTCAGTTTTAGGTCACCATAGAATCGAACAATTTTTCTTTTAGGGATAAGGATTGATCTAGAAGATTAACTTGAATGACTAGAAAATTTAGCTTCATAGGTATCCATATATTCATCATCCTTTTTCTTAATCTCAAGGATTTACTTATCCAAATTTGATCATAGAATACGGGGGAAGTTACTAAAGAAAATATATCCCTTTAAACTCTTTCCATTTGATAGATTCAATTTATTCATTATCCCTTGTGTTCTGAATAAGAGTTGACCAATGATCGACTTCACCATCTATATGATAAACATCCAACATGAATTTTTCATGTTCTGTACAATGAATGATGGAAAATAGATCTATATTTGTACCAATATATTGTTTAGCCACAATTGGATCAAAAGACCCAATAAAAGATGGTGGATGTTGCCTCATGAATTATTTAATAGAAATTTGTTACCTATATTTATCATTTGGAAGTCCAACATGATTTATATTATGTTTGAATATATTGATATAATTTCTCATTGAAAATACCATATCAACTAGTTGGTCAAAAGTAAAATCACTTCATTTACCATTTCATTTCCCATTTCATTCATCGTTAACATTGTTCATTCGAGGTCTATCCATTGTCTAAACCCCAAAAAAATAGTGAGAGGAAAATCGTACTAGAAAATAACATAATCAATGGGGTGTACATTAAATCAATACCATCATAAATTTAATCATAGGTTATTCATGATAACTACATAATTATAATAATTTAACCTATAATTAGACTTAACCTTAGGAAATACGCATATATAACCTAATAAATATCTCATGGGATATCAATTAATTCATTACGTCCTAGTTTTCAGAGGTTGACTAAACCTTTTTTCTAATACCAAATAAGATGATCCAAGCATGGAATACATGTATATTCCATTAATTTTACAGAATACATAATAAATTAAATAAATAGATTCTGATAGACCATATTAGTTTTTTGTCTTTAGAAACTATGAAACATAAACAATTGGTTCATAAAACATCTACTTTATCCCTTACATTATCTTACATAACTAGAACCCCTTTTTAACACATTTACTTAATACACATCATAAAATCTTGGGGAAATGAAAAATAAAAATGGGTGAGCTCATATGATCATTATGGGTTATCAAGGGTGTTATGTAAACATAATCATTAGCATAAATGTCATGAGAACATGATCATAACATTTGAATATCTTTCCTTTCATAGTAATGGAAAACATGAATCATAAAAAATATAAAAGATCAAAACACAAAATATCATAACTATAATATAAGACATGAAATTTTTTCATACACTTAAAATTATGACATTTTGAACATGTATAAATATTAACATCTAAACTCATTAAATTAAGGACCTGAAATTAGGCCCTTGAATAAATATATGGATATAGAAACTACGTCCACTCATAAAATAATCGACATGAAAGCCTAGTCCACACTTAGAATTGTGAACAGGAAATGAGGTCATACATAACATACATAAATCAGATGTTATCCATCATTACCAAATAGAATTTAGGGAGATATAGGTCCCACCAATTTCATTGTGAAATCATTTTTTCATGTGCAATAAGATATTAAATTATTCATCATATCATCACCCAAGGAATTATATTTTATTTATTAAACATCATTCCATTAAAACATAATATATGTAAAAAAATATATTTAATAAATATAATTCCATCATATATATAAAAAACCATAATAATAACATTGGTGCTTCACATGAAAAATATCATTTATCTTATATAGAAAATAATTTTGATAATACAATTCCAATTAATTCTTGATGAAAATATACTTTTTTTCTCAAAAACATTTTATTTTCATAAAATTTCTTACAATATTGAAAGAAATAAATATAATTGAAAATATAATTTAAATCATTTAAAGTAAGCACCATGTAAATAAGGATATATTAAAACATAAATATCCTTTCATGTCATATAGGATAAAAAAACTATCCCCATGCTATTACCGGAAGAGTCAAAACGTACATCGAATCAAATAATGACAAAATATTCCTTTCATACCATTTAATAAAAGTACACCAAAGGTTAAAATAGACATTAATAAATTATATAAGAATATAAATAATATTACAAACTTAAAAAAAATTTATGTTTATAATAAATAAACCCCAGTAAATACTTATGTATAAACAATCTTGGATAATAATGAGTACGTAAAATTATCTATAACCTTTGGTCCGATATCCTTTATATGTTTCCAAAAATAATGTACAATGAATTAAATAATGTTATTTACCTATTATATCATCATATTTGTTTTTATGATATCATATATAATCATATTATCATCCGTTTGGTAATAATATTTCATTATTACATGTTATTTGGGTAAAAACAACATCATTTTATAATTCCTGATTCACTGAATAAGTTATGCTTCTACTTATTAGTCCATATTTATATAATTAAAAATTAAATTGAAATAATAATTAAAATATTAGTTTATTATTTACATATATTTATAGTGATTGTTTAATGTATATCTTTTCGAATGTATCACATCACATCGTGTGGACGGTAGGTCGTACTTACGCAGGAGCGATGATATCATTCTGATAATTGTGAGATGGTATGTAAGTGGATGTTATATATGTTGTTAAATAATACATATTATGTTATAATAATCATATATTGTTATTATTTCTAGTATTATATCTATTAAAATTATTTGGTTGTAAAAAAACACATTACACCACAGCGTAAAGACTCTAAGCTGTATGTACACACACATTATGATTTTATTTTTTCATAGGTTGGGTACAGGGTGGAATATTATTATTTCATAAATATAAGAACATCACATTATATAAGTGATACCAGAGTTATTTCTTTATAATTAAACAACCCATGAAGAGGAAGTAGGAGACGATATATGTACGGATGAATTGGTAGATGAAATTACCTTTTCTTCAGCATGCTTCCACTAAATATCATCTTACAGCATTAGAGATAGTATTTGAAGAAGACCCGAACCTCAAGAATGTGACCAAGGATGTTGATAAGAGAAAGGGGTGGGGTTTTTACAAGCATGAAAGGGAAATTTTATGTTACTATGTAACAAAGGATGTGCCCATTTATAATTGAGGTGAGGGGAAAATGTAGAAATTGTTAAAATAATAAATTAAAAAATTAACTATTTATCCAAATAGAACCAAAATGAGATATGTTAATGATAATATTAGGATAGTTCTAAATACTCTCATCCAATAATTTTTAGACATATATTGACATTATTTTAAAACTTATCGCTTCAGTTTACCCGAAATTCCTGTATTTATATTTTAATTGTTGTAACAACATTTTAATTATTAAGCAGCTATTAATTTTAATTATATTGGGTTAATTTCCCATAATTTGTTACATAATGAACATTTAGATATTATAATAGTAACTTTGTGATATTAATAAATTTTTAATATTTTTAATAATTTAATAAATTACTAGTTTTATAAAACATTAATTTTGTCAATTTTTATAATATTCATTTCATTGGATTTAATTAAAATTCCAAAAAAAATGAAAACATCGATCTAAAAAATTTAATAGCATTATAACATGTCATGTTCCACTAAAATATAATTTATTACATAAATTATTTCATATAATATATGTTTTATTATTTACAATATCCATAATTTGATATTTCTATTAAAAAAATAATTATTGTTTCATTGTAGAGTCAATATTAGTGGTAATTATTTAATATATAAATATTATTTATACATTCACATGATGTAGATAATTTCATTATATTTCTCTAGTGTATTTATGTTTGTAGATTCATATTGTTTTATCACTATATAAAAATTTTAATACCTACAAGAGATAAGAGAGTGACATGTTGTCACTTATTTAGGAGTTAAGGGTCTAATTTTATTCATCTAATTGGATTTTGGAAGGTGTTAGATTAATTAAATTAATATTTTAATATTATTTGGTATCCTAATTTATCATATTTACCTTTAATGATGGAAAATAAAATTTACCATAGTTATTAATCATCATATCCAAAAAAATAGAAGGGTCCAATTTAAATAATTTGGAACATCTAATTTCAAATATATAATCCATTTTTCCTAATTAAAAACACATAATTATATGAAATTTACAAAAAATTAATCCATATTGTCAAAAATAGAAAATGAGTTTTCATAAAAGTATACAACATCAAAATATTGAAATGTGTTTATATCTAATTTTAATTTGAAATTAATTACAATTACAATAATTTGAGTAAATGATAATATAATAATAGAAATATACATTAAAACCAATTCAAAATATATTATTTTTATATAATCAAATTAGGCAAAAAGGTAGTTTTGAATTAAAATGCATTATTTTTCATTATTTTATAAAAAAATGAATTTTATCATAAAAATACAAAATTTCAACCACCATAAATTTTTATTTATTGATTCCTAAAAATAATATTATATTTTCAATATGAACTTTTAAAATTGTAAAAAATTATATTAAAATTCGATTTCCATTAAAAGGTGGAAAAAATGTATTTTTTAAAAAAGAAATCAAATTTTATTTTGAAAAATATAATTAGATCATATATCATTCATAGAAAACATATATGATTTATTTTAACCATTACATTGTATATATTTAAATAATATTTAATTAATAAAATTCATAAGGAGGGATTTTTTTAAAAAAAACTCACTTATTATCATTTGAATTGATTTTGAAAAAACAATTTCTTATTAATTTAAAAAATATTTTATTTTGATTTAATAATCATTTGTTACAAAAAAATTATTTAAATTCACTTGTAAGAAATAATTTCACAAAACAATTAATATCGTTCACTCCCACCATTTTAACAGTTAGGGTATAAGGTAACAAAATTGTGTTTAGTTGTTCACTTATTCATAGTCTTGCGTGAAATTAATTATATCAAAAGAACTAGAAAATATGGGTAACACATACCAAACATTGTTTTTGTGTATACCGAAAGAGAATATGGTTTTGTGTATAGATCTTTCTAATCTTGGTAAAGCGTAAAATACAAGACATTAATGAAACTAAAATTAATCTATCTCATAAAATATTGTGGTTTCATAAGCGGGATCATCATATATTTCAAACCATTAAATGTGTGATTTTTGGATAAAATATGTATCATCCCATGATCATTTTGTCTCTAGAATGGGTGTTTATGTGGATTTAGAAAAGGTATAGACTATGATATCTTGGAAACCTCTGATAAAGTCTTTGAGATAAAAAGTTTCCATATCCTGGAAGGTTATTATTGAATTTTTTCCTGAAGTTTTAGTAATACCTTCACCAATGAAAAATTTGACATGAAAAGGAGCTCCATTCAAATTGAATTATGAATGTTAGTTGAATTTTTATGAACATAATGTTCACCTTATATAAAGACAATCATGATATTTCAAGAAGTTGGACAATGATATGTGGTGTATTTTGATTATTCAAGATATAAGTTGGTTGTGTTCTCATATAGGGAGATCATGTTTTTGGTTTAGCCTTATTATATTAATGGTATAATGAAAATAACAATATATAATTACAATATATAATTAGTTTATGTGGTCTACGATTTTTATACTTTGTGTCATTACCTCCTGTGTGATAAATTTTCTATGTTTATATATCATAAGAGATTAAAACACATTTTATCCCCAATAGATCAAAATTTGAGAAAAATAGGATGGATTTAGTATTATAAAAGGGTTGATATTGACCTAATTTACACATTAAGAAAAGGTAAATATGTAGGGAATGAATTATATAGTATGTCAGGTAGGCTGTAGGTGAAAGAGGTTCTAAATCCGGGGGAAATAATATCCATTACTATTGAAATGTACTTAGATTGGGAAGACCAAGGTAGTATTGGGGGTTTTGGATATGAACTTTTTGTTCTTAATTTTGATGAGTATGATAAATATGCATAGACACCTAATTCTAAATTTTTTTTATGAGATCAAACATCAATTTTGGGGAGACCATTGAGGGATATGAACTTCAGAAAAGAGAAGTTTTGTGGTTTCGATACCAAATTTTCATACTATTATTATGTTTGTATAAAAATCTCCATAGTTACACATTTCAAGATGATATGTTCATCTTAAAATTTACAATCATTATAAGTCACAAAAAACAAAAAGTTACACATCTATAATGAAAATTATTTAGGAAAGGTATTTTTTGAACACCTCACCTATCTAAAGGTAAGGCAGTTCCCCCAACGACCAATGATACTTTTTCCATAATTATGAATTCTAAAGTGAAAATGAGTGCATATATCTATGGACAACATAATAGTTCTATGAAGGATGTTTATGAATCATGATAACTTATGGGTGATAGTGTAGTATCAAATAATTTCTTCCAATTTCAAATCTATTCAATGAAGGATGTTTAATTGATTTTTGTGGCTCTTGAGTTGAGTACATACCATTAGTGGAGATCTCATTCAAAAGTATTTATAATTTATACTTATGTATTTTACCCTTTAATTTATTTTATGGAATTAATTTTCATTCTCTATATTGTTGGGTGGAATTTTGTGAGACTTCACTAGTTGTAAAAATCCAAGTTCATGAGTAAAAAAACTAGATTAAATTGATCCATTAGGGAGGGGAGTTAGATTAGATTCATCATAAAATGAATGAAGATCATCATATATGATATGTTTCAATTTAGTTGAGTGATCATTTGTTCTAGAGAAAACCACCTAGACTTCGTAATCATCATTTGGGTAATTAATTCAGGTTATATTCTCAAAAAATAATCCCTTTTAGATAATTTAATGGGTTGTTGTGGTGAAATATAAGTCATATTTGTAACCATGTTTCATTTTGGTTCTTAAAATTCTTATTATATATTAATTAATGATATATCAAATAGATCCTGACCATATAATTCAATGTAATCATGTAGAAAAAATTCCATATGTTATGTTGATTCATGTGATAGTACATATAATGGATAAGAAATAAGAAGTCTCACATGGAGAAGAAATTATTTTTCATAGGGTTTTATGAAAACATGGTAAGATTAAGGATGAAATTTTGGACCATGATAATGAAATTTTAGAGAAATAGTCTAAACAAATTCAAGACAATGGTGTTTTTATACATTTGGAGGAAGGAGATTGAAATGTTGTGGAGAATGTACCACCCCTAGTTTTAATCACTTGAATTTTTTTTATGTATTTTAAATATAAATAATTTTTGGTTATGTTTCAAGATTTTATATGGATATTTTTAATGGTTCATATGTATTTATGGATGTGAAATTTTTAATCTGGGTTAGTAAAAACTAGATAACACATCCAGGGATCCGTTCAAATGAAATAGGGGTCACTTGGTAGGGTCACTATTTGGGCAACCCATTCATCTTCCAAGGATAACCATGTAATAATGAATTGGGGAATATAATGGTCATTGAATAGTTTTACTAGCCAAATGATCCTACTATGTGAGGTATTTTTTAGGTAGTGGCTCATTCATGGTTAGTGCATAGTTGTACTGACTGTTCTCCATAACAGTGAAATCTAAAAAAATGGAATATGAAAAAAGGGATATAATATTATTTAAGTCATAAAACACTAATTTATATAGTAACATGACTATAACATGAATTCATATTCATCCCAATGTTTTGGAAAAAATTATTTTGATCTTAGAGTGATTCCTAGGAAAATCAAAGAGGATTTGAGGCCTAGATTCAACAGTAATTGATCATTATTCTTTGTTTTACATGTATATTATATCTAGTTCCCTTTAAGAATCATTGATCCAGTATTTTTAGGATATATACATGATATGTGATGTGTATATTTATGGTATATGAATTTTTGTTACAGATGAAACCAAAATATATTGATGTTTTTAGAATATTCAATATGTTTTTTTGAAGTTTTAGTTTTGTTCTGATAATTCACCTATGTTTTAGAGGTAGTTGGTTTCTCTATAAATTTATATTTAATATAATTTGAAGGATTGAAATGGAATTGACCTAATATTCTAGAAATATTTTTAGAATCATGGTGTGTTTTGATGGGAATTCTCATTTGAGATATTGTTTTGCAAATCATTGGATTTGTTTTCCCTTTTTCAAAATCCAATTAATTGTAATTTTGAAATGGTGAATTTAAAATTATAGTTTGTTTAATGAATGTAATATATTTTTAGATTTTTTTTGAATGGGATGAAATTATTTTTATTTTATGGGTATAGATGATTTGGACATAACGATTGGGTATGAGTTATATGGGATGTATAATTGATGTGAAGTAAAACCATCAAAGAGACCAATTATAGACATGAAGATTCCCCTTCATTGGTAACACCATGATTGTGTGTATGTGTTGTTAATGTGTGTGTGTATGGAAAATTAAATTTCAATTATTAAATTGATAAAAAATTCAATTTATTTTTTGACTCTTTCATGGAAAAAGCATTTTTTAACTTGTTAATGATTACCTTTGAAAAACTAATTTAATGATTTTTTATAAACTATTATAAATTATAAAAATTATTTATAAAATGTTCTAAATTTTTTTTTCCTTTTTTATGTGATGGAATGTAATTCATGGAATACTACAGAGTTTTATACTCACTCTTTCTTGGGAACTATGGTGTGTTTGCAGATGTTATATACTACCACATGGGTTAAGTCAATGCTTCCTAGCTTTTTAGTTATGTATCATGATACATTGGGTTATGAATTTAGATTAAGGTATTCGAGATTATTGGGAGATGTGTGTTGGTATTGTAAGAGTCTTTATGTTTTTTATTCTTTTTTGTTACATTGGATAAGTCACTTTGATTGCACTTATACTCAGAAATTACATTTTGAATTTTTTTGTATTGTAATTTATTTTTTGTACTCATGCATCAAATAATGTTTTTTTGTTATTATATCATTGTTTTTTCCTCATCGGTAAAAGGTAAAATCATCTCCTAATTTTCCCTAATGAATATTTAATTTATTTCTAGAATTTGGTGTCTTGGGGATGTCACCCATGGCTAGTATCAACACCTCCTCTTCCCAAGATAATGGGTTACTTTCTAGATGTTACAACCCCTATAATCCATCTTGGTGTGAAACAACTATGTTACAATAAATACCATTGAATACATAAATATATAATTATGAAAAGAAAAAACATGTCATATTCATAAAAAATCACAACATAGTAAAAATAACTCAATTTAATACAATTTTAATTAAAATTATTACTCTTGGGGTGTCATAATTCTCAATACCCATTAAACGTTATAAACTAATAAAATTTTAGACAAAAGTAAAAAAATTTAAATATACAAACCTCAAAACTAATTATAAGATGTGATTGGTTTGAAAAAGAACACTAAAAATCGAGTGAAAATTGTTTACAATGAAAAAACATGACTTTTAAAATTTCTATGATACATGTCATCAACATAAAAAAAATAACTATGCATAATCTAATCAAAAATCTATATGCACATCAATAAAATATCATGAAGACCTATAATATGTATCACTATTTAAAATTCATTTGAAATCATGAGACTCAAGATACACCCTTATAAAATAAGATTAATATTAGGTACGAAACATCTCATTAAAATACCAAATCAAAAAAATAAACCCCTATCAACCATAAATAAGATATCATGATACTACATTAGAATTATATATTGGAAACACAAAAAAACTCATGAATAGCATAATAAATTTCACCCAATTAATCAACCTCAAAAAAATGAATATAATGATATATAAAACTTAAAACATTCCCTGAAATAGAAAAAAAAGATCTCATCTTCGGTCAACCAATTGAATGAAATTGTATTTTTTGATCTAGGTCATGAAATCCCTTATCATAGAGAGACATTCAAAATACATGAACTTGGAATGATATAAATTAGGGTCCATGTAAGTGAAAAATTTATACCAGTATATAATTAATCATAGTTATCTAGGAATATACCAAAGGATTCTCACAATTAAATAATAAAAAGATAATTTATATCAAAATGATATTAAAAATATATCCTCATGTGGCATATATATTCAGCATGTAATGATAAAATCCAAAGTAATCAAAAAATATAAAAAATGGATGGAGGAAAGTGCTAAATAATGAACAAATCATAAAATTACCTCATAGGCTTAATAATCACTAAATCTTAAATCATAAATCCCAAAATAGACAATACCTCTAGTACTATATAGGTATATGAATTCAATAATAACCATATCATAATACAAATTCAAGACTAATGAAAATGAATTTTAGGAGTGACAAGGGTTCTCATCACTGTCATCATGACATATTTGATGAGTCTATAAAAAAATTAAATTTCTTCATTTCTAGAGATCCATTGTAATTAATTATTATCTCAATCGTGTCTAACCACTAAACTACATCAAAAATATTTTTTTAATCAAAAGGATAAAATTGGTGATAATTAATGAAAACATGGATGAGATCTATGAGTGAAGAAGGTTATGAACCACCACTTAATTTAATATCTGGGAAGAGTCTACAACCAAAATTAATACATGAAATGGTTTAAAGGAATCACTCTAATTGTTATACTTATAAATTTAATATCCACATTCCATCATGGTTTTTTTATGTTGAATAAATAACATAAAAAAATCTATCACATTTATATTAATCAACTAAAATAAAAATACCTAATATGAATATGGATTTAAACATAAAAGCAAAAATTTTCTAAAGAAAAATAAACCCCAAAACCCATATCATTAAATTGGGAAAATATGATAAAGGGTCTATGAAATAATTTTAGAAAAGTAGAAAACACATTATAATACAATCCAAAAAAATGAAAAATTATAAAATTTTACTCCAAAAACATAAATCCAAAATTATATAAAATAGACTTTTTGAATCATTTAAATAGTATTTGTTTTCTATCAATGCATTTAAAATAAATATCTCACATGAAAGTTATAATGCTCTGATTTATTTCAAATAAACTCTGTATATTTCATTTTAAAACAAATTTCCAATATAAAATTCTACTTAATTAAAAATAATTTTTATAATACATATTATATTCACAAAACATCATCAAATATCATTTTAATATTGACCACTCTTGAACAAAAACTTCATGACATTTAAAATACTTTATAAATGAAGCATCCAAAACTAGTTTTAGTAATTTTATTATTTCATAACATAATTATTTCTAGTAACACTAAATTTCTGAATATAAATATAAATATCATTCGCACATTTTATGTCCCACCTTGATCCATCACTAAAACTCTAAATTTCCATAATAAGAAATGGGAAATCATAAGGGGGAATCAATAATCCATGTAGGATAATGAATTGGGATCAGTTTCAATAACAATTCAATGTAAACTTGGTAGCTATTTAGTTGTATCTATGATTTTGTTGATGGGATACACATGGTATTTTAGGCCATATTATATAACTAAATGGTGGTAAAAATATCATTTAAATAATAAAAACAACATTTAAATTCCGAGAATATAATCCAAAATAACCTTGGAATAATATGATTTATCATGATATATGTTTATATGACACCCCTTCCTAGAATAGATCCTCAGATCTATAATTTCCCAATATATTAAAAAATTATCTTCAAATAAATAGAGATTTTTGTTAAAATTTAATAATGTATTGTCCTAGGTTATTGTTACCAAATCCTTAAACACAATTGATATCTTGATCATTAATAATATATTCTAACATATATTGGCCATAACTCTTCATGTATAGCATATGTGGAATATTAGGGATTTAAATACATAACATCAAATTAAAAAACATCAACTTTATCTAATTCATAAAATAGTTATATAAACTCCCACATATCTTTAAAAGCATCAAAGGATACCCAAAGGAAAATACATAAGGAATAATGTGAGATAAAATCCTAATAATGGAATAAAAATGGATATAATGAATAATTTTAGATCTAATATGTAGAACACGAGTTTAATAATATAACGACCTTAAGAATAAAAACATGGAATTAGGAAATGAAATAAAATTATTATTTAATTAAATAACATGTGTTAAAAACATAATTCCTACAATTATTAATATAAATAAAATGTCACTCCCAATACCACCATAATAAAGTGAAAAATGTAACATAGTGAATTTTGTTCACTCCCAATTCCCATAAATATAGTGGAAAAATTACCATGGTGTAATATGATCAATAATAAAATCCGATACATGAAATATTATGAGACACAAATGATTTTACTAGTGTATTGGAGGCCCATATATTTTCAATCCCCCTTGTTATAAACATAGTGTGATTAGGCTAACACCCTATGAACCATAAATGATATCTTAAGAATTCAAAATTTCAAAAAACTAATTAGAGGGATATATTACTACAGGATAACCCTTCACATTATAATAATCATACAATGTAAAAGAATATGGTTTATATTGTAGTAAAAGTTAAAATACATAATGCATAAGAAAGACTAAACTGCAGTGGAAGTAGCTTTACTTGATAATTTTAAATGAAGGATTAATTGTATGATAAAACCTAAAGTCTCCAAAAAAAAATATAAATTAATTTCATAATTCATGAAAATAATAATTTGAAAATCCTAATATATTTAGAACATGTTTTTTTATTTTATAATATTCATGGGAATGATGTTGGATAGAAAATAAAAAAAATGAAACACAATGGAAATTGTTTGTGATGTGTGTAAAATATAATTTTAAAAAATGATAGATATTATTGTTTCCCATAGACGAAAAAAATTAGTGGGTTATACATAATGTAATGATGGATTTTGGAAACTATTGATAGTTCAAAATCATTTTATTAGGGAGATTATTGACATGGGACATGATATCAGAATGTTTCTTTAAATCAGGTTTACATTAAAGTGGTAATATCAATGTTAAGTAAAAACATATATAAAACCATTAATTAAATTATTA
The DNA here is from genome assembly GCA_963277665.1 of Viscum album. NCBI lineage: Eukaryota > Viridiplantae > Streptophyta > Magnoliopsida > Santalales > Viscaceae > Viscum > Viscum album. The sequence goes on from OY728133.1 coordinate 1,064,153,486, forward strand.
TATAATAAAGAATATATAAATGGAAAACTTTTAAAGACATAAAATAATTTTCTGATATGAATATTCTTAAAAAGGGTGAAATGGATAAAGAACATGTAATTAACTTGTAACGAGTGTAGTACAAAACATACCTTAACTAATGTATTAATTTGTTTTATAATCATGAATAAAATAAAGAATGGTTAAATAATATTAATTAAATATATTTCCATGAAAATTAATAATTTATATTTTATTTTATATGTTTTATCTATTATATATTTTTATTTAGTTCTAAAACAGATTCTTCTTGTGATTGATACTCAGAGATTCTTGATTAATTTCTACAAATGAATTTTGACTTCTTGACCTTGAATATTTTATATTTTAATATAACATCATGATCAAAATAATTTGATATCTTTTTGTCCTTAATTATTCCATTAGAGTAAAAAACTCAAATTATATCCTAAAATGTACCAAAATCAATAAATTCTCCTTAACAAACCTATTTTAGATGATTATCCATAAAATTATCATTTCATATTAATTATACATAAATAATAGAAAATATTATAAATAATTAATGTTTATAATTTAAAAGATTTTTTTATGTAAATAATTACATTTTACTATCATCTATGTTACGTATTCTTAGAATCAAAACACGTCATTCATATAGGTTGTAATCCACACACACACTTGACAATATTTTTATTCACATTAATTTTTTATTAAGATGGAAAATGGATATTTCAACGGTAAAATAATGTTTCATAATATTATTAATACAAGTGTTATCATACCATATTTGGTATAGGGGAATTGAGTGGTTTTTTAGAAGAATTGACCTATAATTTGTTTTAATAGTTTCATTTATCACATGGATAATCTCTCTTGGGTACCTCATTAAAAATATTTAGCAAGGTGTTTTGGTGAGACCTCATCTACATGTTTATGTGAAAGGTGATGAGTATATAATATAGAATATTGTTTGGTTATTATAAATCTTTTTTATGGGTGGAGAAATGAATAGGAGGTGATCACCATCTATAAATAAATAGAGTTTTTTTTGTAAATTATTATTATTTTAAATAATGTACATATATTATTCAAAGTTAAAAGGATAGAAAAATGGACACTAATTTCGTGGAAATCTTTTATATTGATCCAGTCACTATCATAAAAAAATAATTAAGTATGGTCAAATATTTCAACTTTTCAGACAATATTAAATGACATTATGTATATTTTATAATTACCTTCGTAACTCCAATTTCACAATTAGTATATAATTCATATAGTAAAACATAAAATGTAATAATTTTATAAATAAAAAATGAAGATTTCAAATTTGTAAACAATTTTTTTAAATCAAATATATTATTTTTATTGAAATAAATTTTAGTGTTTATGCACATTTCCTGTAAAAATTGTGTATTAGATATTGTTCATTATAATCGTTAAATTTATATGTGGGATAATATTACGATTGGTTTTCTATTTTAATAAATAAATATATTTTAATATAAATAAATTAAATTTTATTTGGATTTTAATCTAATCTAAAACCGAATTTGACAAAAAAAATCCCCAATTAAATAAATTGGTTATTAAAACTATAACATTAATTTTGAATTATAATGTTAAACAAATGTTTTATAAATTTTTTAAAAATATAATTTAAATGAATAAAATTATTCCTTAAATAATAATTTTATAATTTAAATGGATTTTGGAAATATTATGTTGATCTTATATGCTGATAAAGTAATAAAAGTCATCATTTTAACCAAAATAGTATTTTTCACTATTTAACTAAAATATCAGTTATTTTAGTCGAAATTATAAATGTCATCCTATTTTTAATTTAACATTATCAATCAAAAAATTGATTTCATTTTTTCATATTCATCACATATATGATTTCAGAAATAATATTTAGATATAATTCCATAAATCGCAATAAAAAAATTTAAAAATGATCATAAAATGTCAAATTTTGGTGTATAAATTTAAAACTATTTTTAATCATTAATTAATTAATATCATATATATATATAGTCTTATAACGTGGTTTCAATAATTTTTATTTATTATTTATCTACTAATAAATTCATAATATACATTTTTTCTATAAAAAGGATTATTCACTATTCAACAAAAAATAAATTTTGATATGAAATCTTTAAAAATTTATATTAATATAATATTTAAATTAAAAATGAAAAAAATAATTATATTTCGTTTAAAAATATTCTATAATTTTATATTTTATCTTTTAAATAATATCCTAAAATACAACGAGGAAACGTTTTTTAGAGAAACTGATGTTTTTAAAATAAAAGAGTATACATTATTAATTTATATATAATAATAATTATATAATTAGTTAATAAATATTATATTTCAATATAATCATGATTAAAAATGATATACATATTTTTCATTAATTCAAATTATGTCATATAAAAAGATATTTCCTTAAAAAATAATAAATTTTGTAAATTTGAACAATATAGCATGTATATGTATAAATGTATATTTAATTTTTTGTAGTGTTGTTACTCTGTTATATTTTCAAATACAATATTTATGTTTTAGTGAAAAAATATTATTCTTCCATTTTCGGTTCTTATTTTATATATCATTATTTGTCGATCATAATGGAGTTAATTAGTGGAAAACATATATTAAAATATCGACTCACTAAATTTTGTAAACCTCAATGAACTTATGTATTTATAATTTGAAGACATAATAATGCAGTTTAACTGCTATAGAGATTTAATAAATAATAATAAAATATATTTTGACCATACATTACTTTATTATATGTTGTGAGATTTCCCATTTTTAGTATAATATGGGATCTTTGTAATGAAAAATATTCAACTGTTTATATAATCCAATTATGAAAAAATATATAAATCAATATTGTGTAACATTCATTAATCCTTGATGAATATTCATATACCATAAATATAACATTTATTCAACCAAAAATTAAATATTTATAGCTCCACATCTGTATGGGGCCGGATCCATGTGGATCTACCCTTTGTGTGTTCCCAAGGATTGCAGAGCTTGATGGAGGCTCAGATGAACATTGGAGGAGTCCAGGTGCTGTGAATTGGTAGAAGGGAACATTCACCACATGAAAGTGGGTTCACACCATGTAGCATAATTTCACACCATCAATTTGTGTTTCACACCATGTAATATTTTGTGGTGTGAGAAATAGAAAAATGAGAAAAGCGATAATTTTTTCAACTAAAACTAGCCTAAAGGAATTACACTATGTGAAAGGTGATTACATTTCATGCAATTCCCCAATATGGTAATTTTTTAAAAAATTACATCCACTCAGGTTGTCAATCCCTACGGCTGTAGATTCCCTCCCTCTCTTCCAAGTCAACCTGATAGTCCGCTCTTTGACGTGTTAGTGTCCCTTCTATGGGAATCGATATTCGAGTTTTATCTTCAATACATGGTGACCCTTCTTGATCCATGATGTATTTTTAAAATATTTTGTACAATTTTTCTTTCGATTTTGTTATTTTTTAATCTTATATCTTTCTATCGTACAATTTTCGTGTGTTCCCATGGTTCTAATGGGTTTTCTATCAATTTTTGTTAGTGCGGTGGGGTCGCAGCATCCTCGGTTGGATGTAGTTATGGCAGGAGTATGGATTAGAGATCTATTGTATGGTATGTTCTTATATGAAGAATGTCAATGACCTCTTGAGGTGGGGGATTCATTGATTATCTAATTTTTATGTGGATTTTCGTAGTTATAAATGTTTATCCCCTTGGATCATAATGAAACTGACCTAATTATATACTTGAATGAGAATAATGAATTTGTATCGACCACAGATTGATGTTTTTACTCTGTACCATGATTATAGTTTTCTTATTGACTTTATTGGTAGTGTGATATCTATGACTTTCATGTTTTAGCATGCTGTTACTGAAGGAAATTGGTAAATAAGACAAAAAAGTAATTAATTGATTATTAATTTAATAAATGATAAAGAGGCATGTTTAATTAATCTGTTTGTTGTTGTTGCGATTTGGTGATAATCAAATTGGTGCAAGTATTCATGTGTAATTAAATTTTTAAATGAACCTAAAGTATATCGATGCTTTAATATTAAATAATTAATGTAATGTTAAATTAATTTTTTAATTAAACTGTGATAGCTTGTGATAGATTGTTTCGTAGTTTACTATTAGTTCAAACATTTTAATAATGAATCAGTTAATTGAGGATGGAATAAGATCCATATAGAATATAATTCCTTTGTAGGTCCTAAGTTTCCCACTTACATTGAAATCTGAAATGCCTCATGCTATGAAGATGTGAGATCTCATTGTGTGTATAGGATGAATGAATTGATTTTGGTCAAAGAGCCTTGTTTCAATGTTGGTTTATTACTTCTTGTTACATGGCTGATCCTAGAGGGATGTTATAGTTTATGGGGGAAGAGAGGCCTATATGTAACATGATCCTCACATGGCTGATCTTGGAGGTCTATTTTAATTTTTTGGGGTTGGGTGCTCTAATTTAATATGGGCCTAGTATTCCTAATCCCCTAGGGTAGTTGGGCATAAGGGGAAGGGAGGAATAGTTTTTGCATCAATATTTGATTCCTCGACTGGAAAGAAGCACTGATATATTCAAGTGGAGGTTTGGGAAGATATTAGAGGTGATATAATAGGATTAATATATTATTACCCATTATTATGAATGCTAGATACTTTTTTGAATCTGATGTTTGACTGGCAGACAAGTTGTTTGTTTATCATCTTTCTTTTCCCATGATCATTAGGCTGGAAGAAAAATTTGGTTACTATCTTTGAATGGGAGGAAAAGACGTGCGGGGTATGCCACATGTTTCCATGTTTAGATCCACATTTATGGATGAGTGTAATCTACTTATATATATAAAAAATACTAAACCAATAATTCACCAAATCACCATGTTGATCCCCTTTTGTTTTGGGAGACTAGAATGTTTTCTTAGAGATTGTAGTGTTGTTGAAGGTAATGTTGATAAATAAATGATTTACATTTTATCCAATGGTGTTAAAGGATTTTTTATAAAATTGTTAGGTTGAATTTAGGAGAATTTGTTGAATAGGTTTTCTTATTACTGTAGGGTTGGGATCTTTGTTGAAAACATAGTGAAATGTAACATAAAAAATGTGAATGGATAATTAATAGATATCGAAATAATTTCCATAATGTGAAACTAATAAAAAGGGATAATGTAATTTAAAATGTCTCTAAAAATGGTTTTGTTCATATATGATATATAGTCTAAGAAGTGACAGTCGAGAGTCCGAGAGACGTTAGCTAAAATTGAGTTTGAGACTAGGATATGCCCACAATGTTGTTGTGAGCTAAATAATATCCAGAATATCTTTTTTATAAGATAATACACCCTTTCAGATAGAGAAACTGACAACCTGTGGATTCTATGCCCTGGTGATGTTTTCTTTAACATACTGGGGAGAGGATGGATGGATGACTACCACATTTGTCCCTCGTCTCTTCTCTTGGTAATTACTTTTTCTGGTATACATGATAGTTAGTTTTCCAAATATATATGTTTAGAGGGCAAAAATTTCTTGTGGTTATTTCACACGCACGTATTTTGTTTATAGTATCCTATAAACTACTATTGTTATAACATGTATATGTTGGGATGGCTTGAGTATGCTTACTCAATGTATGTGCTATGATATGTTGAAGTATAATAACAGACATATGATACATGTTATTAGAGCTACGGTGGATCCTTGAAAATACATGGTAAATTTTAGTTAGGTGGTTGTGGTGATGTGTTGCATAAGGTGAACTTTTGGGTGCATCAACCAGGTGACTTCGGAGAAGAATTTTTGTGGAGAGATGCTCAAGATGTATGACAACCGGGATGACCGGAATACCATTGGAGTAGAAATAATTGGGTACCCTTGATATTTAATATTATATAATATGATCTTGTAGGATATACTAGGTGAGAGTATCCATGGTGAGTCATGAGATTTTGAATACCTATTTATGGGGTGAGATAGTTTTATTTGTCCTTCACTATGATTTAGTATGCTTTCATTATTTTTTCTTGAGAATCTCAATGGAGGATCCTAATTTGAATAATATTATACTCACCCTTTGAATATATATATAATCATTTTTCTAGGACAGTTGGAGGTGGTTGGAGATCGTGCTGGTTACTACTAGCTCATGGGTTGCACATGATTTTTGAGCTTTGTTTTTGCAATTATCATTTCATTTTTTTGGTACATGAAGTTTTCCCTTATAGTTATAGTATTTATTAGATGAAATTAAATATCAATACGTGGAATTTTTTCGATATTATAGAGTATGAAGGGGTTTTTTGGTATCTGTAATTTCTCTCTCCTTCACATCGGATTCTTTTAGAGGGTAATGCTTCCAATCAGTGGTCTTATTATACCCTTGGATCTAGTCTCCAACTCAGGGCCTGCTATAGGGAGGACCGAGGCGTCACTATCTCTATTCTCCCATTACCAGGCTACAAGACATATACATTATTGAGATGGGGTTGTGAAAGAGTAGGATTAGAGGTCAGGTTCAGGGATAAGATAGTTTTTTAGTTAGGAATATACGAGGTTACATAAGTTGGTAGGGTAAAAGTGTAAGATATTAAAGAAGTGGCTATAGACATGGTATACTAGCATTGACATGGGTATTTAGGTCCTTTTTAATCTCAAGGACATAACTTTATGTTTATCGAGACTACTAAATGACGTGATCCATGTTTCATGGTAGAGATATGGAAAAGGATCAAATATCATTCTTATTTGTGCATGTTCCTTAATGGGTAGACTATGGAATAGGTTAACATAAAATGAATAAATTAAAACAATCAATTAAGTTTAATGTCTTCTATATTCCATGGTTAAAACACATGATTGTTTTTTCTTTTCTAGGTATAGATCGAGTTTGACGTACTCATCTAGATTACATAAAAGATGACCAGAAGGTTGTGCCAAAAGATTGTCTCAAAGTAGAGGATGACGAAAACGACACTTGGAGGACACTCTAAGAGTTTCAGTGCCATGGTCTGCATAGGTATGAGGGATCTGTTTCTAATATAGTTGGAGAATATTGGTTGGGGGAGGTTGAGATAGCCTTCAAAAATTCTTTCACGTAAAGAATGAAGAGGAATCATAGGCATTTATGTTGTTGCATATGGTAGTGAGTCATTGGTGGTTATGTTACTTAGGGATTAAGGAGAGTTTGTAGTCTAATGGGAAGATTTGTTAGAAAAATTCACAGATGAGTTTATTCCTTCATCCATGAAGGATTCCCATATTTAGAAGACTCAAACCATTCAACATGGGAGATCCAATGTGTGAATGTTTGGAATCCATTTTAGCAAACTTTTTTGATATTATTCGATCGTAATATCAAATGAGGAGGCCAAAGTGTGTAATTTTGAGGTGTATTTTTATCCATAGATCAAGCACTAGTTCACCACGTTTATGCTGAAAATGAATATCAAGGTGATTGAAAGAGAAGAGGTAATTGAGAAGACATTATCCAGAACCAGATCATCATGGGAGGGGAATCATCAAGATTCCTCAAGACGTCGATATATGGTCTATGGATCCATGTTGATAGTAGATAAGAATATCTGATATATCGGTGGGTAGGTCACATCCCTTAACGTCTCATTTATCCAATGGCGGAAGCTAAAATGACTATTATATGGGTTTAGACACATTTTTTTCTTTTGGAGTTCGATGTTATCAGTGATGAGAGTTCTTGACATTTGTAATCATTTAGCATATGCTTGTTGTTCGGATTTAGGTCCCTTTATTGAGATAGTTCTAGCCAGGGAAAAAATAGTATGTCTCTTTAGTTTAGGAATAACAGAGTGGATGGGGTAGGAAGAAGATATCCAAGGGAAGTTTCTTGTCCCCATAGAGTATATAAAATTCATAGAGGTGGTCATCATCATGGTTAGAGTGGACATAGAGAAAGTTATGTTCAACTTCATTCTTTAGCATTTATGTTCTATGGGAGCTAGAAGACATTTGAGGAACATGTTTCTTTTTTTTCTACTGGGTGAATAATTTAATTGATCCAGGACTGTACAAATCATTAATATACCTAAAAATATCCATGATTTGGGACATGAGTTAGAGAGTCGTCCATTGCCGTTGGTTTTGACTATGCCGGTTGGAGGTTGAGATGAAGAACCACTCTTAGGGAGATATCCTAGGTTTATGGATAAAAAATATGCCATCATCCTTGGAATGGATTGCATGTATCTTTCATGGATATCATAGATTTATTTATGATGTAATATGAGCTCTTTGATGATGATAGAGATGCAACAATGTTTATTCAAAACTAATACCCTCATATTGGTTAGGGTCATGTTTTTCCCTTTTCATCCATGATGGCTTAGATAATGCTATGATTTTCAGACTGTTTGGAGTCAGTATTTCCCATGGTCGTAGAATAATATCATTTTGTATTTCCAAAAGAGGTTGTATAATTATTCCCTTTCCAAGAGATCATGTCCGTGACTGAACTATATCAATGTGTGTCTCCAATGTCAATTTATTCATATCAGATGGAACCTTCTACATTGTTAGAAATTAGTATGTAGCCTGATGGCCTATTGTAGAGTGATTTTTTTTGTTATAGTGTGTCACCATGGGCTACACTAGTTTTTTTCATGAATAAGGTGGATGGGAGTTTGTGTTTGTGTATCAATAATCAATACATGAACCAAGATATATGGAAGAACTAAAATATTCTTCCGTGGATTGATGATTTAATCGATCAACTAAAGGGTTCATGTTGGTTCATAATGATCAATTTATGGTCATTATATTAATAGATTCATGTAAAAGATGATGAAATAATGAAGACTGCTTTTCATTTTCATTAATATAATTATGTGTTTTTTTTTCATTCTCTGATATGAATTATCTATCTGTGTTTATGGGTTTAATCAACTATTGGATGCATGAGTTCTTGGATAAGTTTAGGGTGGTTTTCATCCTATAAATCTTTGTGTAATCCATGTATTAGGATGAGCCTGTAGATAACATGTGTTTTATTGTGGGAGTTCATTATGATGAGAAGTTGCTGGGATGTTTCAAAAGTGGGAGTTTTGCACTCGAGAAATCTTTTTCATGGGGCATGTTGATTCCCAATAGGGAGTATTTGTGGATTTATCAAATAAAAAAGTATATGTGTCTTGGAAATCCCTCCAGATTGTAGTAGAGGGCGAAATTTTATTGACCTATAGGTAATTATATGAGGTTTTTAGTCGATTTTTCTTAGGTTGTGACTCAAGTAACATTGTTTATCAGGAATGATAAGTTGTAGTTGTGGACATATCAGTGTCATAATTCTTTTGAGTGTCTAAAGGATTATTTGGTCAGTTCATTGTATCTTTTATTCCATATAGAAGGAGTTTCGTTTTATGTTTTCTAAGACACATTGCATCTTGGGCTGTGTAGTGCTCTAATGCAGCATAGACCGATAATATCTTATTTGTCTAGGAAGTTATGTCCCCACAAACATAACTATTCCAACCAATATCTCAAGTTAGAGGTTTTGGTTTTTTACTGATGTTTTTAAGACATTACCTCCACAGATAACTATTTTTGGTCTTCATAGATTATTAGATCCAAAGGAACATTTTCTCCCAACGTAACTTGAACTTGTGTCAGCATCAGTGGACGGTGTTCATACAGGGTTATGACAAAGATATTTCATATAAAAATGTAATGGGGAATGTTTTATCTAATGCATTGATCATGAAGTCATATAGAGATGATGTATAAGAATATGGTGATTCATTGAGAGTTATGGACGAACATTTAGTATTTTATCTAGATATGGGATATCTGAGGGGAAGAAGGTTCCTTTTTCTGATGATAGTATATTCATCTCTTGTAAAAAATATTCATCAATCCCAGATGGGGGATTATTATGTAGAGGTCTAGAGAATCTGAGTTGTTTTTGGGGAGTCCCCTAACAGTCAGCCTGAGGTTGAACAACCCATGGTGTTTTTCTAGGGAATGATTTTCAATCCTTTGTGGATGCATTGCATGGTTCTCATAGAGTTCCATAAGTAACCATTATCAATACATCCTGTCATGAAAAAAATATATCATGCCTTGATAGTTTAGTATCGGTTTCTTGGTTTGAAGTGTCAATTTTCAGTGTTTGTTTCTCGATGATTCATCTGTTAGAAGGTGAGGGTTGAGAACCATGTACCTGATGATTTTCTCTAGCAATTATATGTTCCTCAAAAGAAGGGGTAGTAGAAATCGATGGAAAATATTACCATCATACCATGAGATAAGAGAATATTTGAATCTATATGTATGATATTGGATCATTTTATGAAATTTCTTCTCTTTATAGAGACAAATGAGTCAAGCCCAATAGAGGGTTTTTAAGGTAGTATCTGGAGTAGGTGGTGGTACTCCACGAATTCCCAAGGATAATAATTTCAGATCAATAATCACATTAGATATCTAGGGTGTGGAGAGGACACCACTATGATTTTGGTTCTATACAATGCCTTACCACTTCTTTTCATATGCAAATAGACAGTTAGATAGATCACGCCATCAAGACTCTTAATGTCCGGTTGTGCTCTTGTTTCCTAGATTCTAGAGGTTCATGGAGGAGGAACATTCCCTTGGTAGAGTTCATGAACAATAAAATTTTTCACTCAAAAAATAGTATGGATCTATTTGAATCCATAATTGGATAACCATTCTTTTATACATTATGCTATATTGGGTTTGGAGAGTTATAAATTCTTGGGCAGGAACTTGTAAGGAACACGACTAAGATGGTAGAGGTGGTTTAGGAGAGGATGGTGGTGGTGTAGGATTACTAGAAATCATGTGCCAATAATATGTTGAGTCATCAGAAGTTATATATTTGGAATCATGTGTTCCTGAGGGTGGATCCCCATTTGGGCAGTGAAGGTTTGTTCTTATGAGTAATCATTCTTCACAGATTGTTGTGCCTTTCTATGTTTTTTCTCATGTTTGAGCCAAGACATACTGGATAATGGTTCCCCCCATAGATAATCTTAATACAATTTTTTCATATACTATCGCTATTTATTTACCTTTATGAAGACTCCCATGTCATCTATTGTGGAAAGATCGATGTTGGATGATTATGCTACCTTCGAGGAGCATCCTATAGAGATCCATGACTTCCATGAGAACATGTTGTGTGGGAATGTTTTCCTCGTGGTTTATGTCTTTTTGGTGGCATGATAATGTGGAGGAGAGTAACTAGGAAATGATCATTATATACATGCTCAATACCCCAAGTGTTTTGATGTTTATCTATTATCATGTAACATTTTTTTATGGTTGTATACCGTTTTGGTTGTGTTATGGTTTTCCCATTTACATGTTGTGTCTTGATCTCTTATGTGAGGTTTCTCCCGCATGATTTTGGTAATGAGCTGGTTGTGGTTATTTTGTGGTTTTTCACTTTTTCCTCACGTGATTTGGTGAGAAATTGTGTTAATGAGATCCTTGAGAGGTATCTCAAAAGGTCGTTTTTCAAATGACCCATATTTGTTTACACTATTGGTTGGTTTTGGATTCTTGAGGAAGAGAATGTTCTGAGAGTAATCTAATGTAAGGCATAGATCAATGTGGATTGACCCTATTTTGTGTTCTAGAGGCATGAAAAATGAGGATGATACCCAGATGATTTTTTTATATGTTTGGGTACTGAAAATTATAAGAATAGAACTTTCAAAAAGTGATGGTGGCTTTCACACCATATAGAATAATTTTCCAATGTGGAAGATGTTTTCACACCATGTAATATTTTTGTTGAAAAAATGTGAAGGTAGATGAATTTTTTAGCATAAACTACCCTCGAGAAATTACATGATGGGAATGGGTATTACACATTGGGGAATCCCCGGATGCTTTAATGTTTTAAAACAATCTCGAAAATTGAGTTTTAAAACCCTACAGCTACATCTATCCTCTCTATCATCTCAACAATCCCAACAGTCCCCTCTTCAACGTTTTTGAAATCACTTCGATGGGAATCAATCTCTAACATACATCATCGATTTGTTATTACTCGACTTGATCAATGGTTTTCGTTCCCCATTTCTAGCGATTTCTCTGGGATTTGATATTATTTCTTCTTGTATATTATTGTCATGCTATGTCAGTGACATAAAAATGGATTCAATGGGGTGTCTCTCAGTTTTTTTCAATGTAGTGGTGTCTTGGATTCCATGATTTGATGTAGTTCCTATAGGAGAGGAGATCAATGATTTTTTTGTATGGTTTATTCTAATGCAAATAACGTCAAAAAATTTAGGGTAGGGGATTTATTACATCCCTATTTCTATATGTGAAATTGGAGAGTTATAATTATTTATTTCCTTGGATCATAATAAAATTTAACTAATTAATAACTTGAACTATATTAATGAATTTGTATCAGTCACATAATGATGTTTCTACGTTTTATAATGATAATGATTTTCTAATTGATTTTATATATAGTATTATATCTATTACATTCTTGGTTTAGTATTTCGTTCTTGATTGAAATTTGTAAATAATGTAAAGACATAAATATTTGATACATAATTGGAAAGTTGACGAAGATTCATGTTGAATGAATCAAATTTTTGTTGCTGCAATTTTAATAAAATAATATCGATTCAAGTATTCATGATTAATGGAATTCATTAATGAACATGAAGAAGGATGATACATATTGATAATATATTAAAATGCTTGTTAAATTTATTATATAATAAAAATATTTTAGCTGGTGATAGCTTGTTTATTAGTTTCCTATAGTTAGAATCCATGAGCAATTAGTTGGTTAATTCACTATTGAATATGAACTGGTTGTGTGATAAATATAATGCCTTTGTATGGCATGAGTAGCCTGCATTATTTTAAATTATATGATCCTTATGCATTGGATTCATGAGATATCATTGTTTTTAATGGTTGAATGCCTTTCATTATGGAAAATTACCCAGTTTCTATATTTGATACCTTCTTCTTGTGATATGGATAATATTGGAGATATGTTGTTTTTTGTGGGTTAGGGAAGCCAGGAAGTAATGTGAGTCCTGTATGGCTATTCTTGGAGGGATATTGTGGTCTGTATGGGTAGGCAGGCCGAAATGTAACGTGAGCCTTGGATGGCTTAACCTAGAAGGATAATATTGTTTGTGGGGTAGGGAGACCCAATATTTCTGGCAGAAGTTGATTCCTTGAGTTTATATATGAGTCAATATATGCATGTGGGGGTCCATGATGAAATCATAGATTATATAATTGGATGAATACATGAATACCCATTTCTATGAAATGTGGATTCATGTTGGAATATATTCTTTGGTTATTGTCTATGTTTTTTATTTAACATATTTATTTTCCACACTTCGTGATGTAGTGTGATGAGTTTGGTTACTCCCTTTATATTAGAGGTGAATAAGAGTGGGGTATTCCACCTGAATTCCATTTCTATATCCTCATTATTGGTTGATTTTAATATCTTATCATGGGTGGAAAATATTTGACAGGTAGTTCATCTACTCACAATATTGAGCCCCTTCTGTTACTGATGCATATAACATTCACCAAGATCATCTATGTATGAATAAATTATTGCTATTAACTAAATGAATAAAATTTTAACCCATGGGGTTGGATATTTCTAAGATGGAATGATGAGGACGAAATTATGAGAAGTAGTGGAGTTAGTTATATTACTTATTTTGGGAATGGATCATTGTTAAAATGATTATTAAATGTAATTCTGAAATTTTATTTTTTAATTAATGGTTATAAAATTAATTAACCAAAAGTGAAACTGCGAAAAATGTATAAGTTAATATAATGTATTTTTTAAATGGTTCTGTCCTTATTGGATATCAAGTATTAGTAGTGGTATAAGGGAGTCCGAGAGATGTTAGTTGATGTTGAGTCTGAGACTAGGTTATTCACATACTGGGGTTGTGGTCTATATTATATCCAAGACTTTTATTTATATGTTCCTCCTTCCCGATGGTTAGGGAAACAAACACCACATGGATTCTAAACCATGGAGTGGTGTTTAACCTATTATCCTTATGGGAGGATAGATGGATGACTACCTCATTTGGCCCCGCTCTCTTCTCTTTTTAGTTAGTTGTGATAGTATGCATTAAGGGATTTCTTCTCAATATATATGTTTATAGGGATGTAATGGCTTGAGTTTATTTCACACACATGTATTTTGGATATAATTTCTTAATGAATACTAATAGTATAACATTTATTACCTAGTATGGATTGAAGATTCTTAATCGGTGTATAGTCTATGATGGTTTAAGGTATAATACCTCATGTATTACAGAGGTAATGTGAGTTATGGTTTCTCCTATAAATAACCTAGTTACTTTTTGTTATATGGGCTTAGTGTTGTGTAGCATGAGATTCATGTTGTGGTCCTTCACACATTTTTTATGAGGTATCCTTTTGAATAGGGATTCATGGGATGTGTGTGGTTTGGGAAGAGTGGAACAATACATTGGTTGTAGTATAAGGGTACCATTGATATTTGTTTATTATATAATATGATCCTTTATGATCTAGATGGTGAGAGTAGCCATGGTGAGGTTAGGAACTTAGTATGCTTATTTAGGTGATGTGTTAATTCCACCTGTTATTTACCGTGCTTTATAATTATGTCTTTACTTATTCACGAGAGGCTCTAGGAAGGATGCTATTGAGTATAACTTTATACTCACCCTATGCATATATAATCATTTTCTCAGGTTAGTTGGAGTAGGTTGGTGATAAGGCCGATTAATAAAACATTATAGGTTGTAGGATCTAGTTGGGCTTTGTGGATTTCGTCGTCTTTACGTTCTTTTAGTACTTTTAGTATTCCATTTTAGTATTAGTTGTTGTTATTTCATTACATTTAATTTTTTACTTGGTTTTTCTTTTATATTGTAGTCACATCCGGAGTTTGTTGGTGTCTCTCTTATATCTTTCATTTGCATGTGTTTCCCTTAGAGGCTAATACCTCCCATTTTCATTTTTATTATACCTTTGGATCTAGTCTCCCACCCGAGGCCTAATGGAGGTGGGTCTCAGGGGGTCTCTATCTCTATTCTCCTCATGTCAGCCAAGGAGGGGTACACATTGTGTGGAGGGGTCTTGATAATAACTAATAGGTGAATTAAAACACGATATAATGCATCGACAAATACAGTAAAAATACTCTCTACCTATTAATAAATATTACAAAAGTTATTCATTTTTTACTATGATATAGGAGGCCATTGGTGTCGATTTTCCACTCTACCCCCTGCATTGGTGCATTGGGATTCTTAGTTCAAAAATTACCCTCATAAAAAATGAATTATTTGTTAATCCTTATGAAGAAAATTTTCCTCGTTCATTGTATCTTTAATTTTCCTTAGATAGTTAGATTCAAGACTCTGTCCGTTAGTAAACCTAAATAATAATTCAATATCATTGACGAAATTTCCCTGGTTATTCTTCCCACATTGTGATTATATAGAATGTTTAATATTATATCCCTTATCTTCATAATCACAGTACTTCCCAATAAATTCTATAATTTTCTTCATTGAGAGGATTATGATTTCAAATATTCTCATTTAGTTAATGATAATTTAAAATATTTATTTTTTCATAATCAATAGATTTACGCATATATCACTCAAATCAATGGGGTGATCATTTAGAAAATCATTATATTTTCCCTTATGCCTATTATTAACTCAGATTGTTTTTGTTCATTCAATTACTATAACAAATTTTATCTAAAATTTGTAATGTGAAATTATCCTCATAAGGGAAGTATCCATGAAATCAAAAGGTAAATCTTAAAAGAAGATGTCTCTCATTATAATACAATAGTTTTATCTAATAAATGTTTTTTGTTCAATATATATCACCCCTTTATTAAAATATATCTTTTATATATAATCATATATCATTCTTAGATCAAAATATATCTTCCTTGGATCAGTAAATATCATTCATGATTCATCCTATTATTCTTTACATTATGTTTTGTCAAACTAGTTAACCTAATCCAATAAAATAACCCAGCAATCAATACATAATAGTTGTTTATAATGATTATGTGATCAACCAATGACTATCTTATAGGAGTTTCAAACTATTTTTAAATTTGGGAAACTATCATTAACCTTGTGATGATTGATTTAATAAAAAATCACACTATCTGAGATTATAATCCCAATGTACATTAATTTTAGAGCTTACATCCACTTTTATTATCAATATTTGTGTTCAATTTCTTGGATAACCACATACTCAAAAGTTTTAAAAACTAGGAATTTATCATATACATAATATTATTCACTACATATTTCATAAATGTTATTTAATCTTAATATAAAAAAATAACAAGGCTATTCTATGATACCACATACAGTTTCGCATTCCATAAAAACATAATATTTCATTATCTTTGACATAATTTTACAGTAAATACAAGATAATGATCTCATATTCAAATTTAATTGGAATGTTATAAACATAAATACAATACCATAATCGTTAAAATAAAATATTTATTTTAATATATATATATTTCGTGATAATATGTATCATATATCATCTAAAAATGTATAGGATACTCTACAAAAAATTCATAATTACAACGACGAGATCAAAACCCCATTTAGGATATAAACATGGAAATAAATCACAAAATATGATTTAATATGGATGACATCATATCAATAAGAAACCAATCATAAGAATAGAAATATAGAATAATTAAATGAAATAATAAGATCATGGAATCTTGTAATACATTGAGACAATATAAGACATGCCATCATAATCACAGGTCATGTGTCATTCCCAAGGCCAGAATCATATCATGGACAAAGATCTATAGTTTATTGGGATCACTCAACTCTCCCCAAAATATTGTGGAAAATGTTCCATGGTGGATAAGGTTTACTAGATAATACATTAAGTAACATCTCATGATATATAATGGGTTTTTAATGAATTATAGGGCATTATAATTAATGTCCCACCTCTCACATAACATCAGGTGCTTAGTCTAACCACTTATGCACTATTTAGGGAATATAATGAGATGAAAACAATCCCTAATACATAAGTGGTATATATAATTTTTTGAACACCCATAAAATAATCATTATCATATTCTATACATTCATTAATGTACAAAAAGAGTAAATTAAACTATATATAAATCCTAATAATGGAAATACCCATGAAAAATGAAGTGGGTTTCATAATTATGATTCAAGGAATAACTGGGGTATAATTAAAAATGATTATTATAATAAGAAATTATTATATTATATTTTTCATTTATAATAGAAAATGTAATTTTTTTTCTGCCAAAGGAGTTAAAATTTTGATAATTATATTGAAGGATCTAGGAGATATAAGAATACAAAAAATACTAGGGAAATTCAATCTAAAATAAGTTGCGGATATTTTTAATGTTGTTGAGATAAATAATATCCAAAAATATATGAATTGAATGTTGAGGGTTATTCAAAATATAATTATTTTATTAAAATCTATTAATCATTTAACAAATTTATATGGTGTGAGGCATGACATGAGATTAAAAAGAGGAGTGATTACATAAATTGGGTTTATATAAATGTGTGAATTTTGAAGGGAACTAAAAAATTATAACCCCATGAGTTAAAAATGATATTTTCCAAGGAATATATGTGGTAAACATATAAATATATATGAGAAGTTTATGACAATAAATATGGGTAAAAAGAAGAAAAAAAATAATATGTCTAACAGAAATTTAACAAGGATAGTACAAAAGATCCCATAACTCACTCCATAATTAATTCTAAACACATGATTAAATTTTGTAATAATTAAACTAATTTAATTAAACATATAACTAAAAAAATTCATTCTTCTATATTAAATTTTACATTTTCCAATTTATTGTCTTTCTAATTTTTTATTCACACTCTACTTACCTCAAATAGTGGATTCTATTTAGTTAAATTATTTTTAAAATATTTGATTTTAGCAATGTCCAATGGTGTTAAAAAACGTATTCATGATCTTCGAAATTGCATAGTGTCATTATATTTGTTATTAAATTATAAAAATACTTATATTTTTTCAATTATTATTGATCAAATATTAATATTTTCAAATATTATAATTCTAAAATATTAATTATTGTAAAACTATAATTTTTTAAATACTAATTTTTTTATATCAGTTATCATAGGTTGTCATGGAATTTAAAACATGTCATTCATGAATAGGGTACTCCTCACATAATGAAATCAATTTTTTGTCAAATATTTTGGAGGATGTTTGTAAAATTAAAATTAAATTAGTATAATAACACTTAATACAACTAAAAAAATATATTGTTATCATATATTCCAAGGATAAGTGGACAAGATAACTATATAAGAAGAAATGATTTATAAATTTTTGGTTAAGAGTATATCCTCTCACTAAGAATTTCTCCCCTCGGTAACTCCTTATGTCTCGATATCTTGGTATTTGTATGATAAAAATTCTAAAAGGGTGTGAGAAGGGTGTTTATAAGAGAATATATTAGAAACTTCATCCACAATAATATTTTTAATGGGTGGATAAATTAGTAGAAAGTGATAATCTATTATATGTTAATAGAGTGTCATTTTTGAAAAATTACTTTACTTTTCAATGAGTAATTCTAATACGCAAGTTCAGAGGATCCCAAAAATAGTGATAATGGTGTGGGAAAAGATATAAGCTCAATAAATAATATAAATATTTCACATGGTTCAACCATTTACACATCGTGAGTCTAATTTTAATTTAATTATCCATTATTGCGATAACTCCAATTTTTCCACCAGTAACGAATATTAATAATGAATATTTTATTTGAAGTTCCTAAATAATTTGAATATGATTATTTTAAATATAATAATAATTTAATAAAAGAGTATTATAATGTTTAAGAGAAATTAATTTTGTTAACTCACATAAATTATAAAAACTGTTTTATTAAAATAGTTTGTTTTAATATTAAAATTTTAAGAGTAAGATAAAATTATCATTATTTTATATTTTAAATAATTAAATTTAATTTCTAAAAAAGTAAAAATATAATGTAACATTAAAATCATGTGAAAACAAAATTTGTTGATTTCATTTATAAAATTAAAATATAATGAATTTTTTAATTTAGTTTTTCTTCTTTTAAAATGATAAACATGGGTTTTTTTAATTTTAAAAAAATATCACTAAAATGAATAAAATTATTTATT
This sequence comes from Viscum album, assembly GCA_963277665.1. NCBI lineage: Eukaryota > Viridiplantae > Streptophyta > Magnoliopsida > Santalales > Viscaceae > Viscum > Viscum album. The sequence continues at coordinate 1,064,172,853 of OY728133.1, forward strand.
AAAAAATATTTTATCAATTAATAGTTTTATATATTTATGTCTCTCATAGGCGATGATAATTTAATTAAAGTCACTATTTGGGAAAAAACTATATTTTTTCTATTCATTTAAAGAGAAAATTATTTTAGAATAATATCAATATAAATCCTTTTTTTATCACAAAATGTAAAAAAATTATGAAATTTTATTATATTCAACTTATATATTTAATAAAAATTATTTATTAGTATAAGTGATTAAAATAAATTGAAAATAATTTTGTTTTAAAAAACATATTTTATAAAATTCTATATATTGGTTTGTAAATTAAAAGACAAAATTTTAAAATTATAAGGCCACATATAAAATAAATATTAACTGAAGAAAAATTCTAAATGAATTTAAAATTCCTATGTATATTGTAATAATTTCATAAAATTAATGTTATTAATAAAAAATTAATTTTGAACTATTTTCTAAAAAAATCCATTTAGAAAAAAGTAAAAAATTCATCTCAACATAAAAATGGATTTGAAATAATAAATTAATGCCTTTTTTATGAAAATCAATATCATAAATTATTTATTTTAAATTTTAATTAAAATTATTAAATACAATGATAATTAATTTTTATTAGAAATAAATTAATATTAAAATATTTTTTTATCTTTTCCATTATTTATATGAAACAATAATAAATCATGCATTATTCAATCAATATTATAATTTTTTAAAACAAATATTTCACAATAATATAATTAATTTTCATTAATATGTAATTCAACACCTAAAAGAATATATTACTGATAATAATAAATAATTAAGAAAATTTACAAATAGTAACATTTTTATATATAAACATTAATATTAATATATGTATAATTATAATATTTCAACTAATCACACAAATGTAAACTAATTTAATAGTTTGGAATTATTAATATAAACATATCATAATTTTGTTATAGTTTGGTGTTGTTTATAGAGAAATGTATTAAATATATTTGAATTAGTTGGAGGAAACCATATATTAAAATCACAAGAAATTACAATGGTTGGCCTAATCTGTCAAAATTTTTGATTCACCACAAAACCATAGTGACTTCTCAATCCCCATAGGTCAAAAAATTGTTCTATGGAAGCATATAACATACTTTGAAATGAGTTCACTCTATGATAATAATAAACATGTAGTAGAATCAACTAAGAATCCAAAAGTGAATAACTATACATTGGACTCTCATATATATGGATTAAAAATTTTAAGTATATTTACAAACTAAACAACTCAAAAGGGAAATAAGAATCCTAATGATATATGACCATCAAAAAATATGCATCTTTATTTTAAATATATAATGAATGTAATATTTAAATACATTCTAAGAACAAAAATATAAATGGATAAAATTAAAATATAATAGGATAAATTTATGATACATAACCACCATAGAACTCAATACATATCTCAAGATACTAGTTGATGTTCTATGTAAGACCAACACTCACTCAATGTAACGATGAAATTAACAAATGTCTTAAATAAATTTCATACATATTAAGATTAGACTATAGCACCCGTAAAAACCAATAAGGTTGCACATACAGAATCTACAAAGAACCACATCACACGAGGAAAAGAGCATGGCGCATTCACCAGAATAGAGATAAAATTCAATTGGAAGAATGAGTGTGTATGTAAATTTCCATTGGAACTGCACATGTGCACCTCTGCACATGGGCATGCTAGCCAAACTACCATGCAAAGGTGGGGAGCTGATCACGATGCAGATGATGGGGAGGAGCAATTTCAAGTAATCATATCCTGTATGACTTACTTATGACCAAAGGGTCCTCTAATGTCTTCAAGCCTATGGGAAATGTAATTCCTAATACTACGGTCCTTGTTAGGGTTCCCATCATCCATTTAAAGGGGGATATTAGAAATCCAGTAAAAAAATAAAAAGGCCTTCGGTCTATTCAAGCATTCCACAACTCCGATACCCTCCCATGAAAAAACCCCTTTCACATCATTACTATATAATGTAAACATAATTAATTGACATACCATAAAATTTGAAATATAATATATATGGAACAACCAATGTTATTGGGGGATCAAATTGTGTGATTCAAAACATAAATAAAACCCTCTTTTATAAATGTCTTACAAAGAAATTAAATTTTATTGTATACCAATTCTTGTTATCAATCAATGATATGAAACAACATAAACATTGTTATATAGTAACAAGAAAACAATAAAATTCCACAAAACACACCATAAAGGACTATTGTGGACAATGAGTCAAGAAAACCATCTTAAAAGGACAAAATGTAATAATTTTAAAAAATAAAATTCGTTTTAATACATAATCTATATTCTCTTACATCTATGTAGTGTTTCACAACACATATAATATGAATTAATTTGAAAATAGTGAAATTAATATAAAATAACAATTGGTAGGTGTAAGAAAAAGTATTTTACAATTAAAAAACAATAAATTCATATAAAAATATTTATTACAAGACATTAATTATGTATAATATTTTACAAACACATCATACGCATTACATATAGAATCCGTTTTTTGTAAATGAATTTAAATAACACATGAATTTTATCACATAAATAAATATTCATGTAAACACCTCCACATATAAAGATAAATCGGCCTTTATATACAATGAAAGCTCACACATGAAGGTAAATGACCTATACACACCCTAAACAATCAATGAACCTTTATTAGACCCATATAAACCCAAACATACCATATTAATGGTAATTATAGATTTTGGAGAAAATATAAATTTAATTAATTATAAAATGGAAATGGAGAGAAAGAAATGATGTAAAAAAGAGGTAATAAGATTAAATCCCTCTTTAAATACATAATATAATGGAAATAAGAAGAATTGATGGGAAGAGTTTTCCCTATATATCTCGTGGATGAGACATGAGAATGATGGGAAAACATATTTCATACTATTAATCCATAAATTTTATATGGGGGAATTCAAAAATTTTAAATATTGATATTGACCCATTTATTCATTAAACCCTCATCACAATGTTACTCATATTATGACATAAACTTGTCGGAAAATTCTGATATTTTGAAATGAATCTATTCGACATATACATTATAGAATATAGATAATTAATCCTAGAGTTATATCTCATCATGATCTAACCCATACTAATATAGAGGCCATCTGTGGATAGTAATTTTGGAATGAAAAAAAAGCCCATTGAGATATAAAAATTCAATGCTTTCTTATCTCGAGGTAAAAGATAGTTTCACAACATAAAAAAAATACTTCAAAACATTACGCCCCAAGACTATAAATATACAATATAACAACAACTCACATGGAGGTGTTTTTGTATAAGTGAAAATTCAAAAACTCGTATGTTTTAAGAATCTTCCAAATTTAGCATCAATTCCAACAGTCATCGATCAACTTCACATATTGTATAATGTCATTAATCCTCACAAGAAATTATTCAAATTTATTGATTATTTTAAAGTGGAATACTAATACAAGGGTAATATTTATTACTCATATGTTTTGGAATTAGATATTTTAATATTACCCATACACCCATTGTATCATGGCCTACATATGTCTTAGTGATACCAATTATTGATTAAAAATAGATGTTAAAAAATTTCGTGTACTTAGATCTATAGGAACTCCCAAAATTTTTCAAATAAAACAAAATTATATATTATTAAATATTGAAGTAAAAAATTGGGTTTCTAATACTAAAATATGTATACACATTGATAAACCGTTTTCGTAATATAGTTACCTAAAAATTGATATGGATGATGGTCCTTAATGTTACATAATATGGCCCAAATTTCTAAAAAATTAAATACCAATAATAATATTTCTGATCGGGAGGGATGAGTTAGTATCTATAAACACATACATATTAACATATTTAATTATAATTTCCATATTTTATATAGGGTTGGAATAAATGTCTTATATATTCCATAAGAAGCTAAGTGGTTTTGGATATTCAAATACATTATCCTACTTTTCTGATATCCAAAAAAGAACCCACGATTGTATTTTAATTCAAGGATTCATATCCTAATTTTTCTCATTAATAATATATTTTATTAAAAAAATTATCAAATATCATTAATTATATGTCATCTTTCAAGAACCTTCATTTGTAGAAATATTTATTTATTACAATATAGTCATATTAAAGCCTTTTTTCATCATATAAATGATTTTTTGGGAACTCACATTTAATATGATTCTATGAATTTTCTCATAAATGAAAATCATATCCAATTATAATTTCATTAAATTCTCCACCACTACTCCCAACATTCCAATTTAACTGTGAAATAAATGATCAAACAACATACTCTCATTGTTACATTATGTATCCAAAATATTGAGATAATATTTAGTATAAAATAGAACTAAAAATCATTATAGATTATGGTGGATGTTATTTTATATGAATATATAATATCCTTCCTTATACATTTTGAAGTGTAATTTGTAGCATGGATGCTTACTTATGGGTATTGGGATGATGAAAATGCCTTCAATTGTTCATGTTAAGAGGTGGAAATTTTAGTGAGGTGATTTTAGTATGGGGACATAAGTTTGATTTTGTTATAAAATCATGTAATTTTGGATTTTGTCACTATTGTGGTACATGTATTTTTCATAGAGATTCATTTTGAGACTCAAATATAGGTTGTATTAGATGCATACTTCATTTTATGGTTATATAGTATGGAAGAGAGGAATAAGAATTCATGTGATTTTATAATAATATTGACATTGGTTTATGGAGAATTTCTCATTTTAATTAAATTATCTAGGGTTCCAACCATGTAGAATGGGTGCGTTAATTGTTGAAGAGAGTTTAATGAAGATCGTAGTTTAATTTTCAACCATTGGGGGTTGTTAAATATTTTTGTATTTTTATACTTTCATTTCTAAAATGACATATATCTTTGATTATGTTTCTAATCGACTCTTTATTGGATTGTAACCCCCAACCATATACAATATGTTTGTAAATGAAAATAATAGAATAATTTCACATGTTTTAGAATTAATGATATATGTTTCTCTTCTCTAAATATCTATTGAAGGAGATATTTCATTTTCACTATATAATTTTTTTATTTTCCTATGTAGTGTAATTCACACATAATGGTTGGGAGGGTATTATCCTTGGGAATAAGAAGTTACCTTCAACTTACAACTGAAAATTTGTAAATTGTAAAGAATAATATCCATAAAATAGTATTATATGGTTATATTGATGGTGAAATTATCAATAATACCATGAAGGATGTCACAACATGATATAATTAGATGTTATTTTAATAAGAAAATGATTACATGATAGATAAAAGAGTAATGAATTATTTGTTAGAACTTATCCTCAATTATATATACTAACAAAATGGGAATAATAATATACATGAACATGAAATAATTTCTCAGTCTCAGATAAAAATGAAAATATGATGATCAATTTGATAAACTATCTTAGATCCCAAAATAAATCACACATAAAAAATATGAAAATATTCTTTATATTTACTCTCTCTTTGATACAATACGCCTTCAACATAAAAGACTATCTAGTTCTATTATTTCCAATTGTCAAAAAAAATTATTTATTCACTCGACATTTATATATTCACATATAATTCAATGAATAATATTTCTATATTTTTAGTATGTAAATTCTCATGATTCTCTGCCATATGATTTAATATAATTTTGAATCGGATAATTAAAATGTAAATTTTATTCAATTCAAAGTAATATAATCCACATAAATAATATGAATATAAATATATAAAATATTAATGATTTATTCCTTTATAGAAATCACTATGAAATCCATATATTTTTCAATAAAAATCACAATTGAATTCATATTATCATGCAAAGTGTCTCTTGTATTGATATCATGGTTTTCTTCTCATTATTATTTGATCTCACATAATGATCTTATTTGATTCTATACATTCATATTTAATTTTTATATATTTAATTCACTATTGGGTTTAAAAAAACAAAAAAATTAATTATTAATATTTGAAAATATTATTTCAAAATTTTGTAGTAAAAAATTTTCTGTAATGTATCTTACAAGAATTATATTTTGATAATTGTGTACATATGACATGACATCCCAAAATCTTTTAATGTCTATATTTTTTTAAAAGTTCATTGTATCTAAATGAAAACATATTAACAACATATTATACACTATGTATTATGAAATATATATATTTTCTGGATACGTAACGTATCTTGTGTAATACATTATATTTTGAGGTTCTCATAATTGATGAAAATCCATGTATCAGTTAAAATCGATATATATAGTGAAATCATAAAAAAAATTATATTCCATTGTAAAATAATACACAATAATATATATCATATGAAATATGCCATGAATATAACACCCTGAGATTTTATAAACCTATATTTTTCTAATAAATTATTATTTTTCATTTATATCTTGAAATGAACTTAGTAAGAGAATCATTTCAGATGAAACTGACTTAGCATACATTACAAACAACACCAAAATGGTCTACATTCCACACAAAACAAAATTGTTGTACATTCCACCCAACACTGACATGAAGAATGATGTACATAAAACTCAGTTGGCGTACGATAATCACCGCACTGTGTTTTTCAAAATATCTCTTTTTATTAATTTAATAATTTAGATAATATAATTATAAATTAATAGTATAAATTAGTAATATTAATAGTAATAAATAATTTTCAAATATATCTTAAAATGTTTTTATATAAATAAAAAACATTATTAATAAATGATATGGTTTTTGGTAATAACATTTTTATGTTTAAAGACATAGTTTTCTCAAATACACTACTTTTAATAATCAAAGTAATTTTAGAAAAAAATATAGATTTAATTAGATAAATTAAAAATAATTTTTTATTTAATAATTCTTAAATTAACCAATGGGTAATTTTTTTAATATTTCTTAGAAACATAATTTTTTGATGAATAGTGAAAAATACTGCTTTTTATTAAAAAAACTACCTTTTTGTCTAAATAATTATAAATGTTAAATGATGCTATAAATATTTTTTATGGTCCCATTTGATTAATATAAAATATATTAATACAATACTATTAATTTCACATTGGAAGTGAATATAAAATCTTATCAAACATTTCATCTTTTTCACCCTTTAAACCCTCGTTATTTTGACCCATCTACGAGAATAGAAAAAATCCAAATTTTTATGCTTATGTGAAGTGTATTTAAGAAAATCCTACAGAAAAAAATATATTAATTCTAATGATTCCATGTTAAATGTTTTACCAAAATTATTAGTAAAAGTGATTAAAATTAATCACACCAATTAAGGAAAAATTAGGTTTAATTATGGACAAAAACATATAATTAAGGTCCCAAATGACCTAGACACATGTCCAACACAAATTGAATATATATAGCTCAGACACAAACATTTAATTGTTTATTTTGGTTGGTTTTTAATATTTTAGTTATTGTAGAAAATGTGAACACCTAATTTGTTTCAAAAAATTCCATGTGAGTCATCTCCCTTCCTAATAGAAGTCCACCACATCTCCATGTTCCTCACTCATCTGAAGCCTCTTTATGTCGGTCAATAAATTCCAATATATTCACCAAACTATCATCCCTTTTAACTTGAATCATCCCTTTGGGATGGAACCCTCTCAATTAATTCTTTTGGAACCAACAAAAAGGAGTTACTTAATTAAGAGGTAATGTCTTATCTCAAACTCATTTCTGTTATGTTAATTATACTACCCTTTCACTCTATTTATTCCCTTATTGTGTGATGAAATATTAATTCTCAATATAATATGTTTTTATGAAATTTTTATGAACTATACTTACACACACCTCCATCTAATTGATGTTGAACGTACTATTTTGGTGTACGATGAACTATTGCCTCACAGAACGATGATTGTTATAATCTCTTTTACCGCTAACCATGGTGGCCATTATTAGGGACACAATATTTATAAATATAATATATTATATTTATTATGTGTTTAATTTTATTTATTATTTTCATATCACAGATCTTCCTACCATTCATTTTTTGTTAATACGGTAATCTCATTTGAGGAAGTGTGGACTACCACTGCTAAAAAGATGTGATTCGTTCACACTCTACATAGAATGTATTGAGGATTATTTTAAAGAAATTTTATGATGTATATAATTAATTAATGACACTGGAATAATTATATATATACATACATACATACATATATATATATATATATATATATATATTTCATTAACATACTTTCATTCAACACAATAATAAAGATAGAAACAATGTTCATGCGTACATACGACTAACAGTATCCAGGAATGGTGTATTCCATTTCCTCCTCATATATTTTATATATTATTATAATATATATAGTTTATATACATTATATATTTATATAAATCATTATATACATTCTAGAATAATGATATAATTATAAGGACCATTGATGTAACAAATTAAGACACACACAAAGATCAAAGTGAATTTACCTGAAGAGAACATTTAACATTGGATCATTAACAAGTAGTTAGTATTTGGTAATAACAAAACCATATATGGTATTTTGAATAAGAATATACCTATATAATAAATGAATAATATGTTTTTATTTATTATATAGTTTTCTTTAACGAGTATAGGGAGGCTCAAGACACAAGGTAAGCAGTTTTGATCTCACTTTTAATTTTCATGAGATAAATGTTATTTTCACAACTATTTACTTTTTTGTGGTGTATGTAATTCAGATGATTTAATTTTATGTATCATGATAATAAATTTATAGTAATTCACATGCACTTTTTATGACCCTTCTTTCATGAGAATTTAGTTTCAAAAGTTACAAAATCGGTTAAAATGTTTTCTCTCAAATTTCTTTCTTCAAGGATTATGTTTTGTTACGCATATAAACTCGTTTTAAAGGTCTGAATACATTAATTTTACATGAAATATCATTAATATATATTTTTAATGATATTATATTCTTAATTTAATTTAATTTCTTTACATTAATATCATATCAAAAGATACCAAGTTGTAACTGTTTATTGTGATAATCTCATTCCTTTCCAAGATTTCTTACCTTTATGCTTACATTGATGTAATATTATATTCCATATCTCAATAAAATTATTTATTTTCCTAATCCTTTTTTATCTCATGATATACTCAAGTATTGGTACCATTTTATACACTTTGGTACATAATATCGTCAAGTGTTTTCAGTAAACCCGGACTTTACCATCTCGTTGGTCATAAATCAATGTTTTCTAAATAAAAATTCCAAAAATATTATACCATAATCCTACAATATCAAAAAAAAAATTTTACCCTCTTTTCGTTTTACCAACATCATTAAAGGAATATTCACGTCATTTTTTGACAAGGGCACGTTTCTACACTTTTTACCATGAAAAGGAATGTTCTTTTTACCTCGTACAACATGTACAGATTTACCCTTTTTCATTTCTTCAATGACCCCTCTTACAATAGTAAAAAGTTAAATTTATATAAAATGTTTTTGAAAGTTATTTTCAAGGAAAATTTGATTCATAAATGGTATCAAACTTCTTTAATATTATTTCAAAGAAAACAATTTTCAAAATGATTTTACATGTCTTAATTACAAGTCTTCAAAGGGTTTTCAATGAAATGGTTAGGTTATCATTTTTATATTTCTTTTATAAGTTTTTATGAAAAATTATTTCCAATTTTATTTATAATTTCCTTATATATTTTTTAAATATTTAAAAATAAATGGATTTTGAAACATTTTCATGATATATTTAAAAATTTTCACGTGTTTTCATTAAAAAGGGTTCTTAAAATGTTATGATTATTATTTTAAAAGTTTTTAAGGAAAACGTTGTTCAAAATTATATCATGTATTATTTATATGTTTTCTTGGTATTTTCTGAGGAAAATATTTCCAAATGTTGTTAACAAGAAAGGATATTTTTCTCATGAAACATTATAGAGGATATATCAAAAATTATTTTCCATCTATATAAAAACTATTGATATTACTCATACATTATAAGATATGAAGTAAAGGTTATATTCATATCATTCATATGAATGATTTATGCTTAATTTTATGGTCATTATTATGTTCATTTATCCTTCATGGGTTATATGTATATGAAACCCATTTTTATTTTATGGGTTATATGCTTTTTAAACCCACTACTTTTCACGAGTTATGTATATGTTGAAATGATTATGAAATCTATCTCTTTCCAAATGTTGTCATATGTATACATGTTTATGTTACCCATTACATTTAATGGGTTATAATACTATATTATATTATTTATGATTTTGGGGAACTTGTATGTTTGATTTCATTATGAGATGGTTGGAACTAATATCTCCCTTCAATTCATTTTGTAAAGATTTATTTATCATGAGATAATGATGGGATTCAAGTTGGTGGGATTTATCTACTACAGAAATATGGGGAAACCCAACCCCTTAAAACAAAAGGGCTTCCACTGGGGATGGTGGTTTTTCCTTCCTAGTAGTTGTAATCACCATGATAATGGATGATGGGGAAACAAGACACATTATGAGATGATGGGGAAATCCAATCCCTTAAAAAGAAAGCACTGTGACTGAGGATTGTGGTGTGTCTAGCATAGTTGGTGAAGTTCCCATGATGTTCCCTGGTATGTTCTAGCAATGTTTCTTGACTTATAGGTAATGATATAACATTGTTATGTTTTAGAAAATTCTCTCTTTTACTCCTATGTTATGATTTCATGGCATATTTAATTTATTTCCTTATGATTAATGTCATTTAAACAACCATGAATTACGCTATGATTTTATTTAGGATATTTGAAATGTAGGGTATTATCTTTTATTTTCATGATCACATTATCATACCCATCTGATCATTTTTTTGCGTACATGTATCCCTTGTTTACCCTTACCGAGCATTTGATCTAAACACATCCTTATATTTCCTTTATCTACATTATAAAGAAAGGTTTTAGGGAGAAGTAATAATGTTTGAGATCTTATTGGGAGATGTTCAGGATCATTTACTAAGATATACGATTTTGTTTCCATGTTTCCAATGACATTAAACTATTATGGTCCCCTAGCATGTATATTTTTTAATATGCTAAATATTAATCTTAAATGATGTAATGCACACATATTTTATGCCATGATTTCAATAGTATGTATCAAAGGAAATAATTAGTCAACATTTAAAAAATTGGATGAGAAAAACATAAAGATATCCCTAGGTTTAATTCAATGATATGTTTAGGGATGTCTCTAAAGATAAATATAAGGATGAGGTAACATTTAGGAAAATTTCATATAATTTTGTTAAAAGTTTGAGTTAGTGGTATCCATGAAACAAATCCTTATCATTATACTACAGATTGATGTGGATCTATTAAAATAATAAAATAGGGTAATAACTCCCATAATATGTTCTACGATCGACTCCCGGTAATCTAGTATAGGAAAACGGCCCTTGATGCACTCCTAGTTTGACACTCCCAGGGGGTATGATTTTGGAATTAAAAATCCCATCACGAAGTATCATCAAGGATTTTGATATAATTTTTCTCAGAATAACCTAGGTTAAATGTAATCTGTCATAGATTATGGAAGGTTTCAGGATTTAAACATCATATAAGTAATTATTTTCATGATTATGTGGTTTTTTCATTGATATGTATTTCCCACACTAGTTTTATGGGTTTAGTCAATGGAATGATCTAGAAGTAAATGGATTAGTGTTGAAAGTGATGTATGATTTTCTGATGAGATTTCAAATGTAATGATTATCAGAGAAAAAGTTATTTAGATTATTTTGGATCAGCTATAAAGGTATATGATTAACAATGTTAATATTGGGGACATTAATAATATGTCAAATAAGAGAAATATGTACATTTAAGGTACTAAACATAGAGGAATGATCTTTCAGCTTCCTGAATGTAAATAATAAGGGATTAAAACATTGAGGAATACCTTAAATGGAAGGTAATATGTTATTTGTGTTTGAAAAAGGCTCATAGTGTAATGAGTTGTAATGGTGTTCAATGTCTTTTCTATGGATAACATTGTAATTACCCAACATAACACCCTGAGATAAGGATTTACATTAAAACAATGTAAGGAATTTTTCTATTCCAAAATATAATGTTGAAGGATTAAAATATTTATGTATTTGGATTCCAAAATTATGAATGTTGAATTATGTATGGATTGATCAGTTTATGTTTTGATAATGATTTATTATTATATTTTGAATGGTCATGATAGATTAGAAAATTAATTTCATAGAAAGTGTTATCTATAACAAGAGAAGGTAATCCTTAATTAATGCCTGACGCCAAGATAATGATGTTTTAATAATGATATTGTAGATATCAATAATTAAATTGGATGGTAAAGTTTTCCCTAGATTTTTTTATTGAATAAATTCCCTATGTCCTCAAGGATGATGTTTAAAACATCATGAATTTAATGTATGTTTCTAGTAATCATAAGAAAAATGAAGAATTCATGTTTTCAAAAAATATTTATTTTAATATAGGTTATTATAAGGTTTCAATATAATATATGATGAGGAAATTAACATGTTTGAATTTGATAACCAAGAGATACTTTGTGATATTCAATGGAAGAAATGTTAATCTAATTTCATTGCAATCTTTCTAATGTTTCAGCTTTCCACAATTGAGAAGGGTTATATGCTTAACCATTCATGAAAAATTTATGTTAATATGTTGAGTAATTTTTTGTCAACAATGTTTTTTATTGAAAACATATGCTAATATGATAATTAGTGATTAACCTTATGTCAAGGATGTATATCTTTTATATTTTTTTTTTGTGAAAATGATACAATACATGTTGGGTGAAAACCAATCATGTCCAGAAAGGCTATGGTTCTTGAACCTATGCCCAAAGAACAATAAGGGATTCATGCCTACCACTGACCTACGTGTTGTCCTGGTTAATGTTAAATTTTTTTTTTTGAATAAATACTTAGGACGAACTAGTAGTGATTCATTTGTTTTCTTAATTCATATTTTTTTAAGAGAAAAATAGTTAGAGTTTTTTCTCATTTATAGGCCTTAAGATCAATTAAAATAATATTTTGTGATTTATTCATAAAAGTTTAATTTTAGAAATTTAGTAAATAAGGTAATGTATGTTTATTGAATTGATGAAACCATAACCCCGTAATGAAATTTTTTTCAGGTAAAATCATCAAGAATTACTCTTTGTTCATAATGCTCTACAATATAATGTTTCCCAAATACTATAAATTATGTTGAACTTATGGCATCTAGAGTCATCACTTATTTATGAATTTGAGGCCATAAACCATTCATTTACCATTATATTTTTTGTGATTGATGAACTCAATAACTCCATATAAATAATTATATTTTCCCACCATGTCAATTCTTCACTCCCAACTAATGTTCACTTGTGTGGATACACAGTTATATGTTACATTGGGTAACCGTTATGATTCCGAATTTCCATTTTTATTTGATGTTTTGTAATACATTTTTACAATATGTGTTTTTATGAACGAAACATTTATGTATGAAACCTTATGTAACCCATATGAATATATAGAGAGAAATTCATTTTATAGGGTGTATAATGTAACACCCATCATTTTTATGGACATGTTTTTTTAAATAAATTCATAAACTAAGTAAAATATTATATTCACATGGAACATAATCATCAAATGTTACATGAATCCCTAACTTGGTGTATCTTCCATGAAACACTGACTAGGAATATGTTCCACAAAATACCAACTTGGCATGTGATGAATGCAATAGTAAGTTGGCCGACGATAGACATTACATAGAGTTTCAACAAATTATATCTTTTTATTGTTTTAATTATTTAAATAAGATTATAAATACCTTGGGGTTAGACATAATAACATGAATAATAATAACTTATTTTCATATAGTATTTATAATTTATTTATATAAATAAAACATATTGATAATAAAACCTATACTTTTTTGGTAAAATCATTTTTATGTCTAAAAGCATTGTTTCTTGAATGAATTGATTTTTATAAGAAAAGTAATATTATTATCATTAATAAATTAAATTGGATAAAATAATTTTATTATTTCAATTTATAACATCAAAATTATCATATGATGAATTATTGGGATATTTCTGAGAAACATCATTTTTGAAAAATAGTGAAAAATACTCCGTTTTATTTAAAATCCACCTTGAAGCCTGATTAGTTTTTAATGATAAATGATATTAAAAATATTTTTTAATTTATCAATAGAATAATATTACGTCTATGAATACAATAGTATCAATTTCACTTCGAAACCTGAAATATAATCTTAACAAAATTTTGAACGTATTTCTACTTTAAAACCTCATTATTTAGAACTGTCTGTGGGATTATATGTAATATTAATTTTTACACTTTTGTGAACTCAATTAAAAAAATATGACATTAACCATTTTATTAAGTCTTATTTTTTTTATTTCTAGTGACACAATTTTAATTTTTTTTACAAAAATAATTAGTAAAAGTGATTTAAATTGATCACAACAATTAAGTCCAAATTAAGCGTAATTTGGGACTAAATCATAAAATAAGGGGGCTAAATGACTTAAGAACTTTTATAACCCCCATTTGATGTCCGTATTAAGTCCATATACCTTATATTATTTTTTTGGACTGTTTTTTTATGATTTTTTATAGGAAAGAACATGTGCATGCCTAATTTTTTCTAATAACTATATGTGAGTCCTTTTTCATTCCTATAAAAGGGAACCACCTAGACCCATTACTCACACCTCCCAAGAATCATTAGTTTTGAAAATACCTACCCAAATTTACTCCATTAAATTATTACATAATCCTTGAAGTTTAGCTTTTGTATGAAACCCTCTCAAGGAAGCCTTTTGGCCTAAAACAAAAGGATTTACCCGATTAATTGGTAACATCTTCTATCTAGCTCATTTCCATTATTTTAATTTTTAACACAATACATTCCATTTTTACTATCCATGTGTGATTAATAATGTATCCTCTATATACTAGTATATTTTTATGACATGGTTCGGACCTACACATACAGACACCTCTATCTTATAGATGTAGAACATTTTATTTCTGTATAAGACAACTACTTCCTCACAAAATGATGATTGTAAATATCTATTTGAACACCAATCATGGTGGACATTAAGACGGAAACCCTTTTTTTAAATGTAATATAATATATTTATTATGCCTTTAATATTATATTTTCATTTTAAAACCCCATTTTTTTCCTTCAATTTGGCGTTAATACGACAATCTCATTTGAGGAAGTGTAGAGTGCCACCACCTCAAAGCGATGTGATTCGTTCACAGAACATATGGAATGTATTATGAATTATTTCAGTAAAATTATATGATATATATAATATATTAATTATTAAAAAATTATGTATATATATATATCATTTACATACTATATTTCAATATGATAATAATGACTGAAACAACCTCTATGTGTATGTACGACTTTTCTTCTCCATTAACGGTGTCTTCCATTTCTTACTCCAATATTATATAGATTATAATAATATAAATATAATTTATATACCTGATATATATATATATATATATATATAATGGTAAACATTTTGGGACAATTTTATAAGTATGAGGAGAAAATATGGCAACAATTAAGACACAAATGAAGAACAAGGTGGATTTTAACCAAACTAATGCTTTAACATAAGATCATTAACAAGAGGGTAGTATAATGTCATAATAAAACAATATATGGTATTAGGTATAATAATTTTAATCTTTAAAGGATTTATAATAAATTTATATTTACTATACTGTAATCTTGTTTGAGTACAGAGTGTTTCAAGACAAAATGTAAGGGGTTTTCGTCTATCTTTTAATTTTCGTGACATAAACCAAATGTTCACCACTATTTCCATTTGTGTGGTGTATTTAATTACGATGATTTTATTCTAGGTGTAATTTTAATAATTAATCGTTATTTAATTTCACTTTTTAGGATCTTTCTTTCGCGAGGAATTAGTGTAAAAAGTTACCAAATCATTAAAAATGAATTGTCGTAATTTTCATTCTTTGAGACTTATGTTTTGTCAAGCACCTAAACCCTTTTTTGAGGCATACATACCACCATTTTACATGTAATATCAAGGATATTAGTATGTTAATGTTATTTAATTCTTAATTTAATTTCCATTCCTTACATGGATATCATAATCCCAAAATAACATGTTAGAAGAGTTTATTGAGACAATCTCATTGCATTTGGAGATTGATTATGTTTATGCTTCCTTTGATGGAATAGTATAAAATATCTCTCAAACAAAACTCACGACCTTCCTTATAATCTTGTATTTCATGATATACTCATGTAATGGTAGAATTTTCTACTCTTTGGTTCATAATATTATTATTAATGTGTTCTTAGGAAAGCCCTATTATACCCTATCATCGGTTGGAAAGCAATGTTATCCTAAATTGGGTTTCCAAGAATATTATAAAATTATTATTTAATACATAAATTTCATTTATAACCATTCTCCCTATTACTAGTATAGATAAGGTAATATTCTTTTCATTTTCTGAAAAAGTCACTTATCTACCTTTTTTATCATGCAGTGGAAATATTGTTTTTTCCTCGTATGAAAAGTACGGATTTACCCACCATAATTTCTTCAAAGGTCCCTTTTGCATTATTAAATTGATCAATAACTAAAAAATGTTTTTTTTGTAGTAATTTTGAAGCAATTTGTTTTTTCAAAACGAAATAAAACATAAATTATATGTTTTCATGAATTAATGTATTCATTTTTTTTAAAGTCTTAATTACATGTTTTTAATGTAACACCCCGCCCCTGCCACATTGCCCTGAGGAGGTGGTGAGGGCTACTTGGATTTAAGAGACGTTCCCAAGAAGCCAAAGGCAGTCAATAAATGACGAGGGCGTCAAGATCAAGGTGGGGAATGATTTTCCATTAAGAAAAAACCAACCAAACAATCCACGACTATATGATGCATGTCAGCATAATCAACCAACCTCAAACATTACCAAAAACAACCAGATAACCCATAACAATCTCACATGTCATCACAACCCAAAAACAACATCAGAGTACTATGCAGAAGACCCAATGAGAAAACACCACGAGCCATGACACCAACATAGCTCCACACCAAGCTCCAATCTTCAAGCTCTACCTAGACATCACAACATGCCACTAAAGGAGGTTGATTCCTTACCTTTTCCCATGTCACGGTACACAACATCTACAAGGACACCACAGTTCAAATGTAGGGGGTGACTACTAAAACTCAGTAGTTTTTCCCCAAATGACTTCCCTACAAACGCCACTAGGATAAAACCATTAACACATTGTTGTGAAATGGTTTATATAAATTAAATCACAAGTGAATCCATTTTCATAAGGCAAACATGCCCTTACCAAGCCATAACACCCAAAACAAACCAACCAAAGGAAATCCAACCAAACATGCCACATGCCATGTCATCATTTACACGTTATCCCAAAAACTTCCATCTTGCAATGAAATTCACAACAAACAAACAAACCACCAAAAAAACCAAAAAACCAAATAGTGGAGCATCCGTCCAACCTGTTCACCCATTTACACCAAGCCACACTTCCTATCCACTTACCAGTAATGGTGGCTCTTCCATCCACTATCCATCACCTTTTTATAGTGGTACATATCGCCACAGCCACACATCATCCAAAAAAAGACAAGACAAGCATATAACCCCTAGGACACAACCACATGCAATCAACCAATTCCATTGCAAATCAATCCACTTAAATAAATCACCCATTTAGTGAAAAACATTTTCCATGCTAAATCCTATTTCAATAAAACAACATTTTTATTGAAAACCATTTCAATCAATCATTTTCAAAAATCAACCATAACATCCCATTTTTAAATCTCCATTTTAAAATCCAAAACAAAATCATTTCACCACAAAACCCTCTTTTTCCCAACATCCTCAAATTGATTTTTAACCCACTTTTCACAGAAAAACACAATTAATTTCAAGCCAAACAAATTAATCGTAACCAAAACCATTATCTCTAACGAAGTGGAGTCGAGAGAGAAGCCACCAACCTTTAGGGTCATTGAGAAATCAACCCATGGAAAACCGTGGCTCAAATCCAAGGAACGCACCACTGAAACCTCTCTAGATCAGCTTCCCTAACCATCATAAGCCTTAAAATTAACATCTAAGTCTACCAAAACCCTAGATCTACACACAAAAAGTGTATACATAGAAAGAAAAGAAAGTGAGAGATGTAGATCTAGAGGAAAACACAAGGAAACCATGAGAAGAGACTTACCTGGGATAAACCACCTTGAATCCACCTTGAAACCCCTTTCAATTGCTTCCAAAATGTGTGGGAGAACCCTCCAACCCTTGAGAACCGAAAATACTGAGTGAGGCTTGACTGAGAGGTAGATTTGAGTGAAATGTGGCAATCCTGAGTGATCCCAGAACTTATAACCCTAACAATAAGTGGTCGCACGGTTAGCCCGCACAGTTTGGCAAACCGTGCGTACGCCACTGCCTTGAGAGCCAGGGTTTGCACGGTTTGCTCGCATGGTTTGGAAAACTGTGTGTCGGCCGTGCGAGGCTTACTGTCTCGAGAACAAGGGTCCGCACGGTTTTTTGGGGAATCCGCATGGTTTCCACTACTGTGCTCAAACTGTTCAACCCTTTAAAAGCCTCCAAACTCATCCAAAACCATTCCAAACTCTCCCAACCCCTTCCAATCACATCCCATGCACTTTAAACACATAAAAATGCATAAAAAATGCCACATAACTCAAAGAGGGGATGCTAAATTCTCCTAACCATTGGACTTTCCGTCCCTGGAAAGTAGTGAACCCGCCCTTTTATGAAAGAGATCAGGCCACTGTTTGACCATATTTTTCTCCCGCTCCCAAGTCTCCTCTTGAATCTGACCATGTTTTCACAAAACACGAACTAAACTGATGATTTTACCATGAAAGAATTTCTTTTTCCTATCCACATCCCGCACTTTAATGTACTCCAATGAAGCATCTGGTTCTAGCTCAACATGATCCCATTGAATCACATGGTCACGATCTGGCTGATACTTTTTCAACTACGACACATGAAACACATTGTGCACCACATTGAACCTAGGTGGAAAATCCAAATGATAAGCCACCTCACCATCCCACTCAATAATCTCAAAAGGCCCAATATACCTCAGAGATAACTTTCCCTGCATCCCAAACCGACGATGTCCCAACCTAGGAGAGATCCTCAAGAACACATGATCACTCTCCTAGAATGACAATGACTGTCGATGATGATCCGAATACGATTTATGATGACTCTGATCCATATCCAATCTCTTCTGGATCAACATGATCTTCTTCACCGTCTCCTAGACAAGGCTCTGTCCAACCATCGAGGAATCACCTGTTTCCACCCAACATAGTGGAGAATGACATGGCCTCCCATACAATGCATCAAACGGAGCCATCTGTATGGATGCCTGATAACTGTTATTGTATAAGAACTCAACCAACGACAAGTGCTCCTCTCATGAGCCAGAAAAATATAGGACATAAGCCAGAAACATATTCTCCAGAGTTTGTATCGTCCCCTCGGATTGACCATCCATCTGAGGGAGAGATTCCATACTCATCGTGAACTACGCCCTAAGGGCTTGCTGCATGGATTTACTGAAACAAGATGTAAACCTCGGATCTCTTTCTGATACTATAGAAACTGGAACACCATGCCTCTTTACCACCTCTCGGATTTAGATTTTGGACAGATCCTCCACTGTATGAGATTCACGAATTGGGATGAAATGGGACGACATCATTAGATAATCCACTATCACCCAGATGGCTTCAAGATTTCCGAACGTTCTTGGGAGAGACCCATGTCAAAATCCATCACTACCTTCTCCCACCTCCAAACATGGATTAGTAAAGAGTGCAACATTATTGCTGGACTTTGATTCTCTCCCTCAACCTGATGATAAGTCAAGCATCTCGAAACGAACTCAGCCACTCTTCTTTTCATACCATCCCACTAGAACTACGCTTTCAATGATTTATACATTTTCTGAATTCCAGGATGAACAAACCTGCTAGAATGAGGATACTCCCTGAAAATATCCTCCTGAAAAGAAACTGGTGCAACCGTCTGATTCCAAATACACAAAACTGAATCTTTATTCAGTTTCCAACCCTCAATGGTCTCCCTGCCATTGAGTCTCAACCCCATAGTAACACACTCAGAATCAGATATCTGTGCCTCTTTAATCAAGCTAAAAAAGTATAAAATCAACCAAACTGGAATGAAGACCACTCTACCATCCTGGTCCTCACATTCCAATATCATATCAGCTATAACCGACATCATTTTCCACTGGTCTGATGCATGTTTCACCACCTGAGCATATGATTTTCAACTTAATGCATCTTCCACCAAATTTCGATTACATGGTGTTTACATCAAGTCAAAATCAAACATCTAGAGACATTTCATCCATCTCTTATGCTTCAAGATTAAATCCATTTGTGGGAAAATGTGTTTCAAGCTCTTATGATCTGTATAAACTCTGAATTTATCACTGAAGAGATAATGATGCCACACTTTCAATGCATGGACCACTGTTGCCAACTCCAAATCATGAGTTGGGTAGTTCTTCTCATGCACCCCCAATTGTCATGATCCATACTCAACCACGTGATTCCCTTGCATGAGAACACACCCCAACCCTGATACTGATGCATCACGACACACCACGTACCCTTTTCCCGATTCTTCCAAAACCACGATTGGTGATGATGTAAGGAGACCCTTTAGCTCTTCAAAACACTACTGACACAGTTCATTCCACTAAAATGGAACATTCTTTCTTGTCAAAGTTGTCATCAGTGAAACCAAACGTGAAAAATCATGAACAAAATGCAGATAATACCCATCTAGGAAAAGAAAACTCTATACCTCAAACACATTCTTTGGTTGTTGCCACTAGACAAAAGCCTATATCTTTTCTGGATCCACTTAAACACTCCTTTCAGAAATCACATGGCCAAGAAAACGAACTTCTTGTATCCAAAAGTCACACATTGACAATATGGCATACAACCGATGATCCCTCAAGAACCCCAGCATTGTCGCCAAGTGCTGCTCAGCTCCACCCTTGCCTTCGAATAAACCAGAATATCATCGAAAAACACCACCACAAATGAATCCAAATATCTATATACTATCTGATCCATCAATTCCATAAACACCGCTGGTGAATTCGTTAGACCAAAGTGCATAACCACATATTAATTATGGCCATATCTATTTATGAATGCTGTTTTAGAAATATCCTCCTTCCTCACCCGTAATTGATGATATCCCGACCTCAGGTCGATCTTGGAGAACCACTGGGATCCCCTCAAGTGGTCGAACAAATCACCAATTCATGGAAGTGGATATCTATTATTTATCGTAACATGGTTAAGTCTATGATAATCAACATAGAGAATCAATTTTATATATTCTATTTTTCACAAACAACACCGACACTACCCATGGAGACGTTCTAGGCCAGATAAACCCTTTGTTTTATAACTCTTCCAACTGGATTTTCAATTCCCGCAATTCAGTTGGTTCCATCTGGTAAGACAGAAGTGAGATAGGACTGGTCCCCGGAAGGAGATAAATCGTAATCTACACTTCTCTTATGGGAGGTAACCCATAGAATTCATCAGGAAAAACATCCACGAACTTATCCACCACTGTCGAAAGAACACTCCGCTCAATATCACCTACCGAATCCAATGACAACGCCACCAACTGATATGATAACATACCCACTGCTGGTGCCAACAATCCCATTGCACTGTGCCTTTCATGCTTCTCTCCTCTAAAGAGATTTTTTCCACCATCGTGTGTTGTAAAATCCATTGTTCGCGAATCACAATCGATGTGGGACTTAAAAGCCACCAGCCAATCCATTCCTAGGAATACATCAAACCCATCCATCTCATGCATTGAGAATTCCACACTATCTCATCTTCTCCCACAATGATACAAAATTATCTACACAAGAAGGCACAACACTCTCTTTGAACCAGAGGAGTTTGATGTTTCAAACCCGAGGGTGTCATTTATACACTTAAACCCAACAAATATACAACATGTGAAACAATAAAAGGGTGTGAAGCACCAGTATAAAACAACACTTGCATTAAGGTAGAATTTGAAAGAATAGTACATCGCAACGTGGATTGTCCTGAACGATCATCCACCACATGATGCTCAGCTCTAAACACTTGTTTTCTTGACACACTATTCTCTTTATTGCTCTGGTGAGGCATCGTGGTATTCCAAGAATCACCAGGACCCACTTTACTCTGCTGCTGAGGGGTGTGTTGCTGTCCCTGTCCCGTCGAAGCATACGACGTCTGAGATCCCTGAGGAGGGTCACACGCACCCGACCATGGAGAATTCCGACAATAACGCTGTAGATGCCCAATCTGCTTACAATTATGACATTCTCGAGGTTGTGTCATACAATCCCGCTTGATTTGGCTCATCCAACCACAATGAAAACGTCCTAGCTTTCACTGGGGCTTCATAGGATGATATACTGATATGGCCATCAGATTATAGGCCATATTCCCACCCTAGGAATAAGTGTCCCTCTTCCTCTTGAACCCAGCGTTAGAGTTCCCACTATTCCCCATGGTTACCACAATTCTTCCCCTGCCCGGAGCCCCAGAAAATCCCGCTCAGCCACCGGGGCTATATTCACCATCTCCGTGTAATTATATATACACAATAATGATATCTTTGAACGGATTTCTTGCCTTAACCCCACTTAAAATATCCTTGATTTCAACGACGTGCTACCCACCACCTTGGGTGCAAACTGCACTATATTCATAAACTTAGCTGCATACTCCGTCACCGACATAATGTCATTCTTCAAAATGATGAAATTAGTCATATTCTCAATTCTGAACATATGTGGGTAGAATTGTTTATTACACAATTCTTCAATGGATTCCCACATCATACCCTGGTCCCTCCCTGCTTGGACTACCAACTCCCACCACTGAAGGGAAAGATCTTACAACAAAAACGTGGCCAACGTCACCTTTAACTCTACCGGTGTTCCCAAGAACTCGAAGATATTGTTAATTCTATTTAACCATGCTTTTTCCCTCTCCAGCTCTAAATCACCCTTGAAGATGGGAAGATTATTCTTTTGAAATTGAACCGCATGATCCACATTCCTTGGATCATCCACTTTGTTCCCACTTCCCATAGCATAGAAATCTTGCAATATACATTGCACCAGCTTCGGGTTCACTTGAGGCTCAGGTGCTACCACATTCTCGGTAGCCTCCTCAGGTTGGTCTCTATGACGCCTACCCGAAGCCATTTCTATAAATAGGAAACAAACAACCATGAGTCTCACTTCTGTAGACATCACTAAATCCCATTTAAAATCACATTTCACAACAACATCACAACAAGGCTTTCCACCGGTTCACATTTTCCACATGTTCCATGTTTTACCATTTTGAAAACCAAAACATTTTCAAAAGACCAATTTATTCACAATGAAATTTCACACATTCATATCACATCATAAGTCATTATACCCAAATGAAATATGAATCCTAGTGGGATGAAAAATCTATCATGCATGCCATGCTCATCTCATTGGCTACACCCACGACAATGACATATCCAATGACTATAAGTGTCTCCAAAACACTTATGTACCCAACTCCCTGGTAACTTGAATTTCTGCATAAAAGGGTTAACTACGTCCTTGTATGCTATACATTCCAAGTTCCGACAATCCTACACCTTGCAACCATGCTGAATCAAATAATGTAACAGAACGAATGTCAACACCAAATCTGAGAATCAAAACCAAAGGACCGAATAATATAATACCACTTGAAACACCGCAACCCTGCCTCATTGGGTTGAAGATGTGATAAGGGCTACTTGGCCTTAAGCGATGTTCCCAAGACACCAAAGGCTAGAAATAAATGCCGAGGGTTTCAATATCATGTTGGGGAAAGATTTTCCATTAAGAAAAAACAAACCAAACAATCCACGAC
This sequence comes from Viscum album, assembly GCA_963277665.1. Classification (NCBI taxonomy): domain Eukaryota; kingdom Viridiplantae; phylum Streptophyta; class Magnoliopsida; order Santalales; family Viscaceae; genus Viscum; species Viscum album. The sequence goes on from OY728133.1 coordinate 1,064,197,151, forward strand.
TATATGATGCATGTCAACATAAACAACCAACCTCATACATTACCAAAAACAACCAGATAACCCATAACGATCTCACATGTCAACAGAACAGAAAAAAACCAGAGTACTATGCATAAGACCCAACGAGAAAACACCATGAGCCATAACACCACCATATCTCCACACCAAGCTCCATGCTCCAAGCTCTACTAAGACATCACAACGCGCCACTAAAGGAAGTTGATGCCTTACCTTTTCCCACGTCATGGTACACAACATCTGTAAGGACACCACAGTGACAAAGAAGGGGGATGAGTACTAAAACTCAATAGGTTTACTCCAAATTACTTCCCTACACACACCACTAGGATTAAACCGTTAGCACATTTATATAAATCTGTTTATATAAATTAATTCACAAGTATAACCGTTTGCATAATCCAAACATGCCCTTACCAAGCCATCACACACAAACCAAGCATCCAAGGGAATGCCAACCAAACATTCCACAAGCCATATCATCATTTACACATTAGCACAACAACTTCTATCTTGTAAATCAATGAACAACAAACAACCAAACAACCAAACAACCAAACAACCAAACGGTGGAGATTCCAATCAACCCGTTCACCCATGTACACCAAGCGCCACATCCCATACACTTACCATTGATGGTTGCCCATTCGTCCACTATCCACCCCCTTTTTATATTGGTACATCTCGCGGAATCCACACAACATACAAAACAAGCCAATCCTGGCATATAACCCACCAAGGACACAACCACATGCAATGAACCAATTCCATTTCATATCAATCCACTTCAATAAAACACCCAATAATTGAAAACCAGTTTCCATGCCAAACCCTATTTCAATAAAACTATATTTTTATTGAAAAACATTTCCATCAATCATTATCAAAAATCAACCATAGGATCCCATTTTAAAATCTCCATTTTAAAATCCACAACAAAATCATTTCACCACAAAACCCTCTTTTTCCCAAAATCCCCAAATGGATTTTCAACCCACTTTGCACATCAAAACATAATTAATTTCAAGCCAACCAAATTAATCATAACCAAAACCATTAGCTCTAACCATGTGGAGTTGAGAGAGAAGCCACCTAACTTTAGGGTTCCTGATAAATTGACCCACAAACAACTGCTCCTCAAATCCGAAGAATGTGCCACTGAGACCTCTCTAGATCACCTTCCCTAAGAATCACAATCCTTAAAATTAGCATCCAAGGAAACCAAACCCCTAAATCTTCACAAAACAAGTGTGGATCTCGAAAACCAAGAAAGAGAGGGATGTATATCTGGAGGAAACCACAACGAAACCAAGAGGAGAGACTTACCAGGGAGAAACCCCCTTGAAACCCCTTCGAATAGCTTCCTAAACGTGTGGTAGAACCTCTCCAACCCTTGATAACTGAAAATACCGAGTGAGGCTCGAGGGGGAGGAAGATTGGATTGAAATGAGGCAATCCCGAGTGAGCACATAACTTATAACCCTAACTATAAGTGGTCGCACGGTTAGCACGCACGGTTTGGAAAACCGTGTGCTAAACGTGCGTACACCACTTCCTCGAGAGCCAGGGTCTGCACGTTTTCCTTGCAGGGTTTGTCAAACCGTGCATAGGTCATGAAGGGCCTACTGTCTCGAGAACAAGGGTCCATATAGTTTCCTGGGGAATCCGCAAGGTTTCCACTAACTGTTCTCAAACCGTGAACCCCTTTAAAAGCCTCCAAAGTCATCCAAAACCATTCCAAACTCTCCCAACCTCTTCCCAAATCACCCCATGCACTTCAAACACATAATAATTCATAATAAAGGGCAACATACCTCAATCCTATGGTGATATATTTAATGTGCTTTCAATGATATGGTTTTGAACACCTTTCCAAACTTATTTTATATGTTTTCATGAAAATTTATTTTCATAACGTTTTAGAGAATTAATTATATGTTTTCAAAATATGTTCGATGAAATGGATTTTAAATCATTTTCAAAATTTCTTTAAAAATTTTAAAGTGTTTTCAATGAAAAAAGGTATTCAAATGATTGGATGATTATTTTAAAAAAATTCAAGGAAAACGTTTTCAAAAATGATTTCAAGTATTAATTATAAGTTTTAAATTTATATTCAATTAAAATGATTTATAAATGGTATTATTTACTAAAATTTCTTTTTTCAAACAATAAATTATATCTTCCATACAAAAAAATTTAGCGTATATTTCAAAAATTATGCTCTATCTAAGATGAAATATAATTATGTTACTCATACCTACCGAGAAATTATCTCAATGTTACATTCATATAATTTTGATGAATTAATTTTCCTTAATATAACTTTCATTATGAAATCCATTACTCCTTCATGGGTAATATGTTTTTGAAACCCATTTCTATTTTCTAGGTAATATGCTTTTGAAACATGCTTCTATTCACTGGTTATGTTTTTGATGAAATGATTATGAAACTTATCTCTTTCCATAGGGTATGATATGTTTAAATTTTTATGTAACCCATTTAATTTAATGTGTTATGATATGTGATATGTTTATTTATGATCATATGAATCATGTATGTGTGCTTTCATTTTGAAACATGTGGGACCTAGGTCACTATCCAATGAATTGTGTAACGATTTATATCACATGACATAATGATGGAATCAATATGATGGGCTGGATGAACTTTGGTAAAATGTGGAATCACAATAACTTTCTAAGAATGAACTTTATCTAGGGAAGGTGGTTTGCGTCACCTGGTAGGTGTATTCATCATGATGATGGAATATTGAGAAAACTGATCCATTATAGGAATATATTGAATGTTGATACCTTACAAAGAATGAACAATGACTGCGGATGGTGGTGTGTCCCTCATAGTGGGTGATGTTCCCATGAAGTGTCCTGATATGTTATATCAATTCTTCTTGACTTATAGGTAATGATATCACATGTTAATGTTTTCCAAAATTCTATGTCTTACTCTAATGTTATGCATTAATTGCTTATGTTCTTTATTTCATTTTGATTCATGTCTCATAAACTACAATTCCTTATGATGTGATTCATCATTATGATCTCTAATATGTAGGGTACGAACTTATATTTTCATGATCACATTCTCATACCATTATGATCATGTTTATGCTTACATGTCTCCCTTTTTTACCCCTACTCTTCATTTGAACTCACCTTTTTCTTGTATTTCATTCTCCGGGTTATGAATAATTTTTTAGGTAGAAATACTATAGGTGGATATCTTAATGGGAGTTGATGATGAAAATTCATTAGGATATATGTTTTTTTCGGGATTACAATTACACTAAAATATTAAGATCAATATATTTGTTTAGTTTAATGAATATTCGTCTAAAATGAGGTAATATCCCTCTAGGTTATGTCTGGATATCTATAATAAATCTTTAATAACTATATGAATTTTATTAATTAAGAATAAATATATTAATTACATTTACATTTCCAATTCATCGAAACAAGTAAATTTATGAATTTTTCCAAATCTACTCAAACCATTTTAGAACATTTCCATTTATTCACAACCAATTCCAAATTGATAAAAAATAGTATAGAAAAATTCGTAACCATGTTTATTATACTATAACAAATATATGATAATAAATACAAATACATCAAAAAATATATCTGGTATTTTATTATCCATTTTTATTTATTTATTAGTATTCTCAAACTCCATAGATTAAAGAAATACATCCATGAAACATGAAATTACAACAAAACTCACATAAGATGAGTTTCGAAAAATATCCACTTGATAGTGTAATATTTTTTTATAAAATCCTATATGTCGATGAATATATTATTTTGGTAAAGCAATTTAAATTACCACATAATATTCAATTAACTCACATATTTTTTAACCCTATATTTTCACACTATTAACAGTTAGCAGATAAAAATGGAAGTTAAATTAGATAATTAATCCATAAGTGTTTTGTCACTTTTATCCTAATCTAACAAAATAATCTAAATTTTTGTAGTGGAATGCATTTTAATGGTAATAAATTGAATGATAAGGGCACAACATTCATTTTCTAATATAGAGTCTCAGATATGTTTTTATGAATTTCATATAATAAAATATAACTAATTTGGTATTTGGTAGAAATGTATTCTATCATGATCACACCATTAATAACTTTTTCATTGATGATGTTTATGATTAATTTAGTGTGATACTACAATGAATGTTTCACTTGATTATTATATAGATCAATAACACATGGATTATAACATGAAATTATTATATGTTTCTCAACTATTACCCTCACTTATTCAAACTTATCTTTTATTAAAATCATCAAGGTATAATAAATATTATTAATAATTTAATTTTATTTTTCATCAAACAGTGTGTTTATGTTTTGTTTCCCATTATTCCATGTTACGAAAAATCTTATTACTAAATATAATCAAATTTAATTGGACCTGTTATCCTTATAATAAAAAAATTATCCTACAAAAGTATATCTATAGTGATTAAACTATTTTTTATAAACAATTATAAAGATAAAATCACCTTTGATATATAGATGGAAAATCCTTAAATACATTAAAATACATTGACTAGGATCACATTCACACCTTTCACACAAGATCACTATAAACATCAATATGAATTCTAAAATTAGTAAGATATATCAAGCTACCAAAAAGTCATTAGAACTCCTATATATTTAAAATACTCACATTCAATGTCTATGTTTGAAACATAGATGTATATGTGTAAAAACTAGCTTGGAGTCCTTTATGTTTAATTACATTAGAAAATCACAAGCATACATTTATTGGGGAAAATACACCCAATTTCAACCCTTATAATCCTATATATTATTTTATATGTACTAAAAAGGATATATCAAATGTTTTCTACATTATAATAATAATAAGTTTTTATGCACTCTCCTGGTCACTTCTAAAAGTAATGTCATTTACATATACAATTCAAACGAGATAAACATTTTTATTATATATATATATATATATTAATATTCCCTTATACGGATTTCAAATATTTAATGATTATATAAATATTTTAATATGATACCATGTCACTACTTTAAACCATATAAATCCTTTTATGGTTTTCCCAATATAAGAGTAATATGGTCAATAACATAACCATTATATTACTTAATATAAACTTATTCTTCTTTTTCTCTATTAAATAATAAGGATTAGAATCAATTTATAAATTTTATACTATATATAAGATATAAAAAGTAGGAAAATCCATACAACCTCAAATCATGTAGCTTGAGAAAATTTCTCTTCACAATCTATACATTTAACACATGAGTAAGCATTGAAAATGGGTTTATCTATCATCATTACGACTACACCATTACCATTAAATATATTTCATAACACCCTCTAGGTCTTATCAATAAATTTACAGTTTTATCAAGCGATAAGATTCCAAGTGAATTTTTATATTTTATTGAATTACATATCCATATAAATAACTCAATATTCCTGATCAGTAGCTTGATATATTAAAATTTCAACTTTTTAGATGAGAGTTCTTAGATTGTCATTTATCAAATACTCATTAGATTAGGCACGATAACTACAGTTAGAAATTGTTTTTTTCTACTTCCTCGTTTTTCTTTGTCTCTCAAAACATTGGATATTAATTTTCTAGTGTCTCGTCATCAACGGACTAGTCATATTCAACAACTTCTACATGTGCCCTAATCTCAACAAATTATTCACTATTTTTCTATATTTAATAATATTAACTTAAATAGAATACTCAAAATCTTATTCATTTAAAACACTAATATTGGGTATATTTTCAAAAACATTCTCCTAATAATAGTAAAAATAATTATTAAACCTTTTGTTGTAGTATCACTACAACTTTATTTTGGACAGATATGAAATATATATATCTTCTTCAACATTATGGTAAAAATTTTATATATTTGAGTTTTTAATTTATATAAGTAGATTTTGAAAACACGGAAATAGATTGATGTTTTCTATTAATTAAATGAAATTTCATATAACGTAATGCTTGAATTATTCCTCAACAACAATTGTTCTAGTTTGTTTAAAAACATTCTCATAAATTTTCTCTTGAATAGTTTATAGTTTTTAAGAACATATAGTGTTATTTTTTCCATGTAAACCATTATTATATTAAATCGATATTAAATACATATTTATAGTGGTGTTTAAATAGAATTATATTTTTTCTTAATCCCATGAAAAATAAATTTTTATTAAATATATTATTAAATTAACTTCATGGTAGTGTCTTCTATTATCCTTTTGATTTGAGAATCTTTTTCTCTATAATATTACCATCTAAAATTTTTAAACATTTCCACTATGTATTATTTTTTTATCAGGAAAAATATTAATCTAATTTTTGTATAATAATAACTGAATATAATAAATTATTAAAAAAATTATTATTTTATTGTATATTGTGTCATTATTAATCTACGTTAATGAACATAGGAAGTCCAATTGATTGTACTTCCACACTATTATTCATCTTATTAACCGTATTCATCTTTAAAGGATATATAAAATACAAATCTGAATCTCTGATCAAATATTCTAAATATCTCAGAAAATATATATTTTTCATAATATTCATACACTTCTGAAAATGATATCCAATCCTTTTATAAGGAATATTATTCTCTTCTTTGGAATTGATATGCCAAGAATTATTGGAATTTCTAACTAAAATGGAGTCCCACATGTTCATTAATTGTTTGTGCTAATTCACTTATATGTAATTATTTTCCTAGGGGATCCTTTATTTTGTAATATATCTTTATTCGCATATTCTTAAAAAAATGATACACTAAGATTGAAATGATTGAGTCAATCTAAAAAAAATACCAATTCAGTAATTATATGTCCATGCTATATTTTGGAAGAACCCATACCCTTAATCATTAAAGAGAGATCATTTATAAAAGTTGAAGAAATCAATTTTTTATTTCAATGTACATTAATACCCAAATATTTCTAGTCATTTTTTTTGAGAAACCACTATCAAGAATAAAATTCATGATCTGTATATTATAATAAGGATAAACCACAAAAATAAGAGATGTATTAGGGTAGGTCATTCTATATGTTTCCTTTTCTACACAAGTATATTCTTCCAATAATTTTATCAAGGTCATATATTCCTATAAATTTTTTCTGTTTTCTGGTCACATCATCCTTATATATATTTAATAGAATCACAACAATATTTGTGAGGTTCCACATATGATATTTAATGTTTTCTTATAATTTCCAATGAAACTATAAACATTTTCTCTTGATTCCCCCCTAATTATTTCCCACTGTATATGCATTGAATTGAAATATTGATTAAATAGTCACATTTTTATTCTTACATAATTAAATTTTATATTAATTTCATTTAAAAAAATATCTCCCTCTAAATTACTATTTCATCCAATAATGTCTATCTTCTTTCCTTCACACATTTCTAGGATACAATTTTAATGTTAAATTGGATTCATAACATTTCATGTGTGATTTATTCTTATTTGATAGTGTGATATTATTTTATGATTTATTATCAATATAGTTTTTCCATTATTATTTATTTTAATCTCCATTATTTTAAAAAATATATTATTTATTTTCTTGTGTATAGAAATTGTACTTACCTATTATGTTGTGTATATAAATCATGAAACACTAAGGTATTGATTGTAAACATGTTTTCTATGTAGAAATATTATCATTTATTTTCACTATACTATCCTTATTCATTTCTGTCAATATATTCCATGAATATAGTTTCTTTTCTAGTGTAGTCTTCCATAAAATTACAACTTATTGGAGAAAAGAAATATTTTTCTTTGGTATTCATTATTATTTTTTACATTATTTTAATTATTTATTATCAAAACCAGTGATCTTGTATTCTATAAATCTCATTCCATTATCCTTTCTTTGAGGCCTTTATTCACTTTCTTCATCTTCCAAATCCACATACATTTTATTTGGATAATTTTCCACAATGTTTTCAATTGAATAACACTATATCACATGAGTGTATGTTTTACCTTAATCATAATGTTGAATTAAACCATAGTATCACTATTTTATTAATCCCAAATCATGCTTATCTTGATATAAATGTATTTAATGTTTTCGATAAAAAAGTGTTTTAGTATAGATTTTTTTAAAAATGGATAATACTATAGATTAATCTTCCACCATACTTTTTGAATGATAATTGACTGCCCCAATATAGAGAACATTATAATTTAAACTATTTAATGAAAAAAATTATTACCATGAGTGTGCTGCATTTTTTTATCAAATTCATGAACTTACTGTACATTGATGATTTATCGTACCATTGGATGAGAGTATTTGTACTTTATGTAGAATCAAACATCCTTGATAATCCGTGTAGCTGAACAAAAGAATGATATTATCCATTTTATGAAGAAACATAGTTACCATTCCATGATATGTATACTTTTTCATGAATTAACAACATATAAAGTTCTCATAATGTATTGAATGTATGATGAAAAATATTACCACATGAAATCATGAACTTACTAAATGTAAAAATGAGATAAAATCATGAAGAGATATATCATGAGTGCCACCTTTCTACATCTGTTGACCGTGAGATGTACCCATGAAAACAAATAGCCATACTTTATGTTTAGTCATCTTATCAAGTAAAATATAGTTGTTATGTGTTTCAAATATCCACTTTCTAGTTTTAAAACAATAAATAACGCATCCAAAAATTTATTATCTAAGTATTATTATCCAATGAATACTTATGATAAATTTATATGTAAGTGGATTTCAATCATGCGGAGAAATGATGGACCAATGAAGTTTTTTTCACTCACTTAAAGAATAATAGTGGTGAATTAAAAAAGAGCCTTTTTTACAAAGAAGATATTTATGATGCTCTATTTTCTATTGTTTCTAATAAATTATTCCAAGATCCTTTTATAAAACTCTTCATGGACGTTGGACCATTGAAATTAATCATATTGAGTATCATTAAATGTACTATGTTTTTGTCTCTATATATTTTTTTCTTAGCTATTATTTTTTGGTGATTATATATAACTCATTTTTTATAAAAAACAAGATTTGATGTGATAAAATGAAGAATACATGATATTATCTTAAATAATGCTTTTTATTACAATGAATGTTTATAGAATAAGTCTTAGGTTTTCTCCTTTCCTTTTCATTCAACATGAAACTCTAGAAGATATTTTATTTGTGGACATTATTGTATACAATCATTCCAAAAAACATATCGAGGTTTTGAATTAGTTTGTTCATTAATTAACTACATTAAATTAGGTTATTTCCATGTAGATTTTATTAATTCTCATATTGATACAAAATACCTTTTTTAAATTCTTCTTTGTATTTTATTATTTTTCCAGAAATTTAAATTCAATTTTTGATTTCAAAATTGTAACGAAACAAATCATTTATTAATAGTAGTAATTTTCTATTTATATAAATTGTTCGATTAAGTAACTTATTTTCAAAATTTATTGTATTTAAAATATATTCTATTTGATCATTAATCCATCTTATGATAACTTATTTATATGATAAAAAATATATATTTATACATTTTTATTAACTAGTTGTTTTCGATAAATTGGATATTTGGGTTTTAAATTTTTGTAACCATAAATTTTATAGTGAACTCAATTATATGCCTAATGATTTACTATATTTGAACAATATATGGTTTCATATTGTTTTAAAACATCAAATTAATGTTGATTTAATTGAATTTACAGTTCATAAATAATTTTTTCATTTTCAAATTAAATTAATTACGAAAAATAGTAGAAAAAAATGATCTATAACTAATCAAAAACCTTATATTAATGGATAAATTATTCTCAATAGATTATTAAGATGATTATTCACATGGAATGTATGGGTTTTTAATGTTTTTACTATGGAAGAATTTAAATATGAAATACTTCAATATTCTAAATCAACATGTAATGATGCTACTAGAGCTAGATATGTTTTAATGAAATGAATTATTTATAATAATCATTATGTGAAGATGAATTAAATTTAAAATCATCCTTTCCTACTACATCTGATACTTGCGATACCATAGTTATTTCTCATGCAGGTAAATATATTTTTAAATAAATGTGTTTAAAAACATACATTTTTAAATGTGATACTTTTAATATTAATACTTCTAAATAATTATTTTACATGTATATTAGGCATAATGGGATAGTTTTCATGTCAAATTGACGCAGAAAGAAAATTAAGGAAATGGGTAAAGTCATACGACATCCCATGCACTCACCAGAAAGATTGAGATAAACATCTGTATCCAAACAAGAATCATGTTACATTAATAAACATTAAATATAAGAGTATATTATGATGATAATAATGTATGAATAAGATATTCATGAAAAAAAAAGAGTATATTGATGAACTAAAAATTATGTCCCTATATTTTTATACAACTATCCCAAAACAAAAAGTGATGATCATTGATGAAATCTAATGTGATGATAAATTATCTGAGGGAAATGATGATGAAATGATAAACTGAGTGATATATTTAAAGAAGTTATAAAAAAGTGTATATTGTTCAATAAAACCATTTAATGATGTGTATTTTAAAGGGTAATTTAGGAAATTTTTGGGTGAAGGAAGATTGGATCAATGAGATAATATTCGAAGAATGTAAAATAAAATGACACATCAATAGTGACTATACCAGGAAAATTATTATGAAAAATTATGATGTTAAAGATTAAATGAATAAAAATTATATGGATGTAACATGGAGTTCCCAATAGGTTAGTTCAAGTGAATAAAACTCAACAATAATAGATATAATTTATAAATCTAAAATGTGTTTTATTGAAAACACATCTGAGTTATTAAATATTTTCTTTGAATCCCATTATCACATATAATATCCCTTGATGTGTAAAGATAATGTTAAAAAAACTTGTAGTCATGAATTATTTGAATATTGTAACATGATGTATGACACATGTAATGAGTTAAAAGTTGAAAAAAGCTTCAATAAGAAACATGCTCTATTTAATAACATTAAAACCAATCATAAAAAATTAAAGGATAAAAATACTCAACTATATAAAGAATATAATGATCTAAAATAAAATAATGAATATTTAAAAAATTATCCTTATAGAATTCTCAATGGAATAAAATTTATTAATCATATGCTTGATAAGCATTCAGCTGGAAAATATACTATAAGATTAGGATATCATCATGGAAAAACAATAATTATTGAAATTTAATTAATTAGTCACCCATTTTCTACTAATCTATTTAATATTTATCTATTTTTATATACCAAAAATATTATTTATTTATAAACTATTAAAGATTTAATATAAGACTTAAAAAATTATGACGGAGTCCTATTTCCCTTAATACTATGTTAACTACTCCCATGTAAATGTGGGTACCAAATTTATTTTTGGTACAATTATATTTTGTTTGAAACCCTTTTAAAATTTTCTGAAATAAAACTATGGAATATGGGGATTGGATACAATAGAAACATGACAAGATACTACTCAATATTCAAAAAATAATAATTTCGATGGAGGGGTGTCATGCCACTTTTGGTAAAAATTCCAAAGCGAACACAATTGGTCATAAAAAAATTGGTAATTCTAGTACAATTTATTTTTATAATTATCTTTTTAGATATATTTAAAAATATTTATCTTATAATCTTATAGTTACATGAATATGGTTTTCATATTAAATTTGAGAAAAATACAATAGTTTTTTAATCCAAAAATGATTTTTTTCACTTATTTAAAATATAAAAAGATTATGATATAAATATAAAACCTCTATTTTCTAAAAAAATTATGTTTAGACTCTTTTCAAATAGATTATTTATTTTGAAAATATGAGAAGTCCATTATAATATTCACTCCCTTAGAAATGTAAACTGGAATTATTTTGTTATGGTTGCACATAAGAATTAATTTCCTATGAAAAAAGTCCATAATCCCTTTCAAAAAGTGAGTGAAACATAATTATCACTCAGATCAGATAAATTTGTGTCATGTTATAATCGTTTAGATTTGGTTCATATGGATTTTTTTAAACACTTTAGTGTTTCTATTTTAGTAGGAAAACAATATTCTTATGTTATAATGGATGATTATTGAAGATGTATATAGTTTTTTTTTCTAACTCTCTAGAATAAATATCATTCATATTTTTCAAAATATTCTAGATCTATAGAGAATCAATGTTGAAATAAAATTAAAAAATTATGTTTTGATCATTTATATGATTTTTAAAACCATGATTTGTAATCCTTAAACTCATTACGTAGATACAATGATAAATTTTATTCTCCCAGGACACCATAATTGAATCATGGAGTACATATAATAAATAGTGCCCTTCCTGAAATTACTCTAATAATGATAATAGAGAATTAATTAGAGGTTTATTTTTAGATATAAGATGTCATCATATATTTTCATTTAATTGATATATTTCTAATTAGACCAATTTTCAAATGTTTCCCATATGAAATATGGAATGGTATGAAACTAAAGTTTATTTACATTGGAATTTTTGGTTATAATGTCTTTATTGAAAACGAAAAAGTAAATCGTTAAAATATTTATTCAAATAATTTTTATGTAATTGTTTTAAGATATTCTATAACATGTAAATAATTTTGGGTATTTAATAAAATCACTATGATTTGGTAAAAATCTATACATGTAAATAATTATTTTACACCTTTTATAAATAACTCAACCATTACAGATGAGGATTTTAGACCTGATCATTTAGATGATAATTGAGTGTAAAAATATTCTATACCAAGAGCTTTTAGGACCCATATATATATCATCCCTTAGATTTTTTAGTAGGTTACCTAGTTAAAAAGAAATCATACTTGAATAATATCTAACAAACCTGGTGGAACATCATGATTTTCATTCATAACATGAACCTAGGAACATAAATGATGTTATTAATGATGAATTAAAGTAATGAATATTTAGGGAGAGATTATTTTTTAAAATAAATTGTGTATTGAAATAGTTGAAAGAACCAAAGAGTAACTTAATATTAGTACTAAATTTGTGTTTAGAAATAGGGTTAATGAGTCCGACATAATATTAGGAAATAAAGACAGATTTGTTACACAAGGTTATTATTAAAGATTATGTATTTATTTTGATAAAAAAGTTTTACTAGTATCATAAAATGAATTATTCTATTTGTTTCTTTTCTATTCAACACATTTGGATATCAAATTTATTTTTGTATTTCATTTTCAAATGGATATTATTATTGGATGTCTTTCTGGAGCAACCCCTTTATTTCATAGCCATTACAATCAAATTCATTGTTATAAATTAAAAACTAATTTATATGGTTTAAAAATAATAACATAACTTTTAATATATTAGTATTTATAATTATAATATCAAAAAAAATTAATATATGTATGGTTGAACTAAATTTAATCATTAAAATATTTAAAAATAATATATAGTAAAAATTTATTTTGGCGATATTATTTTTGGATCTACCTGAAATTATCTATTCAATAAATTTTCTATAATTATTAAAAGTGAATTTATAATGATATTGATGGGCAAACATAAATTATTTTGTGGATTCCAAATTTTTTGAAATAAATGAGGAAATGTTTTAAACTAAATCACATTCACTAAATATTTATAAAATGTTTTGGAACAAACAAACTAATATTAGTTATACACCAATGAGTACTAGTTTTATGTAAGATCTTGATAAAACCAATAAGTGTTTAATCAACCCACTAATAGATGTATGATATAAATCCTATTAAATAGAATTACTAGTCGGCCTAATACAATATTTAATGTGTGTATTTTTTTTTAATTTTCAAGATACCCAAAATAATCTCATCTACTATCTAGGATAATAATAACAATATACATAGATAATAGAACCAAAATAAGAATTGTTTTTCACCGTAGTAAAAGAATAAGATTTATTTATTTATTCAAATTTATTTTTTATGGTTTTATATCAGATAAAGAAAGCCCTTATGGAACCTGTCAATATTTTGGAAAGCATTTGGTGTCATATTTTAGTATGAAATAAATCCCTATAAAATTATCCACTAATAAAAATGAGTGCATAGATGTACAATGTTTTTGTGCATAGATTATATGGATGAAATAGACATTATTATGCAATGAATTTAAAATCTGGAATGTCCCTATAAATTCTGATGATAAAAATGCATTGAATAGTTAAGTGACCCTTATAAAATATTCTAGAATAATGAATATTTACATAACATGTTACTTTTTGAGATATAATATTTATAAAGGTAATATAACTCTTGAGTTAATTGGTTATGATCCTTAGATTTCATAAATATTTATAAATTCTTTGAATAATTGGAGAATAGTTATATCAAACATGAAATGGCTAGGAAATATTATTAATAATTCTTTTAATATATTTTTGTGCATCAATTCATGTGATAAAATGTTTTAAATATTGTTATATTATATTTTTTTGGAAGTAATAGCTAAGTATTCATGAAATAGTTAGTACGTCGATCCTGAGGTTTTGATCAAGAAATAATCATGTCTATTATGGAAACATATTCAATATGTCACAATACTCATTGGAAAACGTTAATTTCAATATAACATGGATTCAAAAGGAAAACCCATTTGTAATATTAGTATGAACTCATCATGAACATCTTGGTCATATATTTAGAATACCTATCATTAATTTACGGATGTCATGCCTACTATAATTATGTTATTTCCAAATCTATAGTATACCAATATTCCATGTGTATTTATCAAGATTTTTTGATAAAAAATTTATGGAATGATTTATCTTATGTTTAATATTATTTTCATACCTAAATGATTTGAATTAAAATTATATTCAGAAATAAAACATTTACTTGTCTTTTCCCTTAGATGTCCTCTAAATTTTTATGATATTTTACGGGATCATTTTCCATATTCTCAGACCTCTCATTTTCCCATCTTAAACATATCTATTTTATCTCTCATTTTAAAACCTTCTATGATATCAAATAGAATCTAAATTCCAAGGATTTAGGTATTATTAGTATTTATTTTCAAATTAAATAAGCTCCTTCAAAGAAGTGAAAATGCATCTTGAGTGGATAATTGAAATGAAAGAATCTATATCTCTTTAATCATTCAATTTTAAGTGAAAATTAAATTGATGATAAATGATTTAAATCATGCACATCACTGGTTTGGAACATGATTTAGTAATAAGGATGGACTAATTTTTAAAGAGAAAAAGTTATAAATTTCTATTCGAATAAAATAAATAAGTTTTACTAAAACATAAATTCCTTCACTAGAATGAATATATAAAAAGATAAATCTAGTGCAAAATGTATGTATTTTAAATCTCATAGAATATATTGGAAACATGTTTCGGTTTGCTACATAGTAGTGAATATGAATATTATCAATGTTCATATAGGATAAATAATCCACAAAATTATTTTTAAGAGGCCTTCAATGAGACAACAAGGAATGGGACACACATAACACCAATTAATATCTTGTTTGGATTTGAATTAGGATCCTGTTTATGATTATTCACTATGTAATATTTTTAGTAAAATGATATTTTTATATTCTATAACATCAAAACAAGTTTTTATTAATTTTTATGAATATTTGTTTTTGATTAAATATTGGTGGATATGTTTTGAGACCCATGGTGGATCTATTAAATCCAAATATATGTTTTAGTTTCACAACATATCCAATGATAACTTCTTCATTTCTATTTAAAAAGCATTATTTCTTTATGCAGATGATAAAAAAATGCTTCTTATAGATTTTGTCTAGTTCAAAGTTTTTTTTAAAAATAAATTCAACTTGAATCCATGGAAATAAAAATGTGTTCAAAAACAAGAAAAATTTGTTAAAATTTTATCCCTATTAAGTATGGTTTTACACCTAGTGATCTAATATATCTAGGTATTGAACAAATATATGTTGTAGATTATTCTAATAATAAATTTTCTCCTTCTAAATATATAGGGGTAGTAATTTATTTAGTATAAAAATAGGTATAATTAAAATTTGAAGAAGAATAAAAAAAGTTTTAGATCATAATAAAGAATAATGGTTAGCTTTAATGGATTACAAATAGTGGGATCAATCTGTTGGATTTGATGAGGAAAGGTATTAATTATGAGGTTATCTTATTATTGGGAGTAACCCTCAATAACCTATAGCAGTTATAACTTCCTATGGGGATATGAACCCAATATCTATTGGTTTGAGAATAGAATATCCAAATTCAAATGGTGATGATCATGAAGGTAGTCCATCAGAATATGGTGGAACTTCCATTATATATGGTCAAAGAACATTTGAAGTAAATATAATTTTTTAATGATTAAATACATGATAGAATTGAATATTAATATATTTTTTCGCCCTAGGTACATTTTTTAAGATTCTGTTAATGATGACGGTAATGTTTGGTTTAGTTTTTAGGAATACTCTATGGGACGTATTCATCTAAAGGTTTTAAATAATGTAAAATCCATATAACCATCTTTTGATCCATCTCCCTCTGATACCAAAACATCCATTTCATCATCATTATATGTAACTAAAAATCAATTATCTGTATTTAAATAATATATGTTCTAGATATTCAAAAACACATTTTATAACTTTTATAACTTATTTAACCATTTGGGACAAGAGGATATTTGTGAAGCTAATAATTTTTAATCAAACAATGTTATCCAATAATTTATTTTTAGAATAGATACTATATACTATCATATTGGATATATGATATAAAATTTTGGTCCTTTTTATAATTATATATATGACATGATGATTTTCTTGGACCATAGTTTCATAAATAGTGTGTTTTATCATAATTCTATGTCTTTTTCTCCAACACTTTAGTCAATTGTTCATGAATAAAAGGTCAAACTGTTCATTCCAAATGAGTTGAACATTTTGTAAAAAAGTGATTAGAATGACTCATTGTGCTGTGTATGATGAGTTTCATAACCATTTAAAAGACCCAGTTATTAGATCATGAGGATTTCAAACAATCAAGTTGAAGCTAGGAATAAATATAGAGGGTGATTGGTTATTATCCATGTAGGATCTTCACAAAGTATTATATGAAAGGGATTTTTCAAAATATTGATTTGTATATAATTATAACGTCTATCAATCGAGTTTTTATGTATCATGTTGTGAATAATTGAGATATTAATCCTATTTTTCTTGATTTATAGAGATTTGAGATGATTCCCTTCATGTTTTGAAGTATGTTCTATGTACTGTAATAATGGTTTTATGATTGAATAACCATATCATTGATCCAATCAAATAAATGTGATATCCCCTTTATCCATTACATTTGGTAAACCTACAATTTCATCAACAATTATTCTTCTTTTCTTTAACTCTAAACCATGACTCTAATAATCTTATACCAATTTTCTGGTGTGTAGTTATTAGATCCCCTACAACAGAATCATCACATGAAACTACGTATTCACCAGCATATACATCCAAATGAAATGATATTTTAATTAATATATAAGTCCAAGATGAATTTATTCAAATTGGCATTGTGATTTATGATCAGGATATATAATTTTCTCTCATCACCCTTTTTGCACTAACTTTTGTTATATTAACGACATTCTCTATTTTATTTTAAGGTATCATTTTATCTTATTATTTAATTCATTTATTTTATTTAATATAAAAAGGGGGAGTGATGTGATAAATTAAAATCTATTCAATTCCAAAAGATACCATTTATATGAAATCATGAAATTTTTTAATATTTTTTTAATCCATTGAAAATATAATTTTTATATAAGCATTTAATTTCAATCTAAATTTCAAGATTTTGGTGAATAAAAATAGGGATATTTGTTGTCTTAAACCAACATCTCCTTTTTTAATGATCTCTATCCATGATAATCATTTTATTAATTATTTATATGTTTTCTATTAGAAATAAGTTTAATATAAAATATTTAATAAATTTCTAAGTCTATAACGTATCGTGTTATCTTACCGTGAGAAGGTCATGTGATAGTATCATAAAACTGAACATTAGTGTTTTCCTTATCACAAGAAAAAAAACATATTACCACAAATTAAATGATATTTTTATCTAATTCACAAGGTTTCCACACATTTATGTTTCAACATAGCGATTGATAAGAGTCACTTTAACACATGTACAATGAACCCATGATGCACATTAGTTTAAATAAATGTATAAAGGAAAAACATACTTCAAGATGAAATCAAGTTAACATTCCAATGTATGTAATATAATTCATTAACTAATATACATACTTTATCTTCCAATGTCACGACCCGTCCCCCATGGCTTGTACCCAGACTACCCCAAGCCCACCTTCCATATGCCAGCGGCTGGTGACTAGAACTGGAGTGATATATCCCAATACGGGAAGTTATTGCCTTTAATCCAATACAAAAACACACTCCCATCAACATCAAACTGAAAAGCGAAAAAAAGTATACAACTAAAAGAAGGATTAGTGAAAATATAAGTGAATGGAAATGGGCTAGAATATTAACCCAACGAGGAACTGGAAACAACACGTGCAAAATAAAAATCTGATGGACATCCCTAGAAAAGACCATCTGATTGTAAAATTAGTTGAGCTACTTAATGCTGAAGTAGTCTGCTCTGTACGCCCAGTCCTATGGGCCCCCACTAGGACCAAGGCCACCATGTCCAATATCGTAGCATCTGTTCTTCCTACCCCCTGAGCACCTCAGTCGAAATGTACATCGTCTTCAATGGGCACAACACGTGATGGTGAAGCTAATGCAGGTGTGAGTATAATGATAATCAATAATGACCATGAGATGCTTGAAGGTCTCCCAGTAATCCCCAAATGAAAACATCATAATGAAATATCCAAAAATTAAAACCACCAATAATGATCTCAAACATATAGAGCAATGGAAAACACGATTTTCACACCATGTATAACTTATGTGCAGAAGTAAATTTCTTAGTCATAAAGCTAGATCATCTTATACCATTGAGAGGCTCTACTTCTGAGCCATATAGGGTAACTAGGTGATGAGCCATAGATGATCCTTAGGTGCTGACCTAGATAGGATAACTAAGTGCTGACCCATATATGATCTCCGGGTGTTGACCCACATAGGTTCTCTAGGTGATAACCCACTCATGGGATTTCTAAGTGTTGTCCCACAATGGATCTCAAGGTGATAACCCACATAGGATCTATATTTGCTAACCCACTCGGAGGATCACTAGATGTTGACCAATAGAGGATCATTATGTGCTGACCCACAGAGGATTTCTAGGTGATGAACCACTCAATGGATCGTTGGGTGCTGAACCACAAAGGATTGATAGGTGTTGAAACACTCAAAGGATCGCTAGGAGAAGACCCACTTAGAGGATAGCTAGGTGCTTTCCCACTCAGAGGATCACTACACTTTCTTCACGTCACAATCAGCCACTAGATTACCTCAAATACAACCCTTGATTTCTAGAGGATCTTATCCTCAAGCCACCTGTCAAATATCATCAACCAAAAAGTCCCACTAAGAGGTAACCCAATGGAATATTTTTTTGTAGGGTTCTGATATGACAGACGACTCGTCAATCAGAGGTCTGGTCTGTATGATATAGGCTAAATGGTAAATATGGATCAGTTGGATTCGAGTCTGATCTAACCTATCTATACTATATGTTATGCCAAAACTAAAGTGTATTATCTCTAAAAGACTTTCTCATTTCAAGGATCCTCATGGCATAGACATCATGTCAATCGGACACCCAGTCTGCGAGTTAATAGTGTTTTAGTAACCTAGGGTCGATTTTATTTGGGCCCAGTCCAACAACATGGTCAGACTGAACCAACCAACCCGCCCTAGGGATCCTACATAGCAAGGTATAAAATCGAACGAATCAACCTAACCTAGTTCAGGTCTGGGTCACCCTGGTCTATTCTAGAAAATGGGCCATGCTGGACCTGGCCTGGTTTGGGCGAGGGTCCTCCAAGCCAGGTCACCAGGCGACCTGTTTATGTCTGACCCAGCCTGAAGGGAGCATGTCTGTCCTAGCATCATGGATCCATCCCTCGGGGCCCAAGACCAGAAGGGTCTATTAGCTGAGGGACGGCCGATGGAGTGGGTGGGGGTGCGCCGTCTAGCCGACTCATGGTAGCGCTCCATGTTCGGTCCCCCTCTACCCCGTGAGATATCACGGGGCCACCACCTCCAGGCACGATTGACGGACCACGGCTCCTTCATCATGTTAGGTAGCCAGGACACAGTCTATGAGATTCAGTGTGTTTCGACGGGCATGCCTCTCCACCCAGTGCGATAGTAGATCCTTCGGTGAACCACCATACATGAATCAGTGGTTCATTCTTCACGCTACTTGCATCTATGGACCTCCGAGTTATCCTTTTTAAATGTTAATGCCATTAATTACCCTTTCCATCATTCTTATAATGAATCCATCAATAATTTATAAGTGTAGGTTCTCGGGCCTTATTCTTGTTGGTCAGCACCCTCCGCGTTTGAGGTTTATAATCACGGGTGGGGGGGGGGGGGGCTCATGGATTGTTGTTTGAGCATACAATAATAATCTTAGTCTAGGATAAAGAAATTCACAATAATTCTTCCTCTTACATAATATATCAAGCACGAGTCAACATGTTCTTGGGTCGATCTGCGTTCGAAAATTCTAAAAAACAATAGATAAGAACATAAAAAATAATATAAAACCCCTACCTTATTGACATCTGATGTTGCTGCATTCTTCCTTGTGGTTTAATAGTGTCGATCTCATCACCTCTAGCTCTGTTCTTGTAGGTACATCAAAGATGATGATGATCTTCTGGTATTCATCATTCTACATTGTGGAAGAGATTTTTCGGAGATTCATAAGAAAATCATCCATGTTTCATTCCTAAACT
This sequence comes from Viscum album, assembly GCA_963277665.1. NCBI lineage: Eukaryota > Viridiplantae > Streptophyta > Magnoliopsida > Santalales > Viscaceae > Viscum > Viscum album. The sequence continues at coordinate 1,064,218,247 of OY728133.1, forward strand.
CCATTCATTGGATTATTTAATGAATGAGAAAAAGCACAGTAACATTGAACCCATTATTAATTCTCATTAAATTATATTCATTTAATGATCAATATTGAATGATCCAAAAAGGTAATGGCGTTGTATTTTCAATGATCCTTTATTGGTTATCCATTAATGCACCTCGTTGTCGCTTCATCACTGCACCACAACGTCATCGTTTCCCCCCCCAACTATGAGAATGAAATAAAAAAAATAATTAAATTGTTTTTTATTTTAATCAAAAAATCCAAAAAATAACTTTTTTTGTAAATTATTTTTATGCCTATGTTAAGTCATTTCTAGGTGAATCCTAGCATTTCAAATTCAACGATGTCCTCAAAAATTCCATCCGAGCAACGATTGAAAAGATAGAAAGTCCTGTTTGAATATTTACTGAATTTACATAAACAAAGTTCACAAAAAGTTTCTTTCACCCTCATCTTACGCCAGTCGTTGTTAGTCACTTCATAATGGAAAAAATACCTCATAATTTCAATGGTACTATTATTTTTTCAATCCTAATTACCATTTAGGAGTTATAAGGATTTAAAAAAATTGTTAATTATTTAACTTACAGTGAAAAAACAATATTCCACTAGTGGCCCGTGATAGCTGATTTTAGGGTATGCCTAAGTAAAGAACAACCTCACGAGTTCAGTGCTGGTCTTATATTTTTAATCCTACTCATAAATCATGTGTTATAATCATTTTTAAAATAAAATAATTATATTTAATTATTTTATTTACAGTTATTCCATTTTAAGGTATTCTCACTAGATGTCTGTGCCTTTTATACTCATGTAATACACAAGGTTACCCATCCCTCTTGACACAATGGTGTCATAATATTTCTGATTCATGCACATTTTTATGAGTTATTCCACTTTTTTATGATAACCTCTCACTCGTGATTTTTAAATCATAACATTTTTTGACGGATCATTCCAGGCACTCTGGGCCTCAAAATCATTTTTCATAACAGTGTGTAGTCTCAAAATAACTCCATATAATTTTTTTTTTCATGGAAATTACAATACATTACATTCTCCTCACCTTAGGGATTTACGTCACTAAAATTAAAAAAAGGAAAATGAATCAAATGGTGGGGTGTACTGAGCCCGAATCCAAGCCTCATGCTTAGATGTACTTCCCTAGAGGTTCATGTGATACCGCCGAACATGGAATCGGGGAATTACCTGTCTACAAATGACCATCTCATATAGATTATGTATCTCAATTAAAATTTCTTCAAATGTATCCCCTTCGGCAAATTCCAGCATTCCCTAGTCGATGATGTGCAATGGATCATGTACTAACGTCCACAATTATGACACATAGAAAACATCATGAACATGGTGCAACTATTGGATAAGACCTTGGTGGTATGTCACCTTCCCAAATCCAGTCAGAAACTAATTTTTTTTATAAACCTCAGAGATAACATGCCTCACCGTCCAAAACTCTTCAAACCCCTTTGAGGAAAGACTCGATGAAAAGAATTCCCCCCAAACACCATGGGTATCTGTCTCCAGACCACCAGTACTAATGTCTGAGGTCCTGCTATATATTATGCAAACTAGGACATACCACCAAAGGGGATGTATTAAACCCACTCAACACCACCTCCCGTTACATCACCGATACCACGATGTGTCCTCTAAAAAATTATTTTCTCCCTACCTATTGAAAATCCATCAGAATCATGTCTTGAGGATAAATGAAAATATCAGGACTTGTAGTCAACATCCATGAACTGTTCCTTCTTGACTCATTATTAGAGTGGGGTAGTGACCATAGTATATTGATGTTAGGATATTCCATCATCATTCACAATGGATATCTACATCATGGATAGATTCTTAGTTTCCTCACTCGGTAACTATAAAACATACCCCCTATTGTGTGTTCCTACCACAACGTTCCCCTTCCAAGGAATATAGACTATCTCAATGACATAGTTCTAAAGGAACTCTAGCCATCACCACTGTGTGGACATCCAAAAATTATGTGGGCACATTTTCATCCAGACGAAAGGCTAACCCTTTTAACTGATTGATGTGACAATCAACCATTTTGTAGAGGATAATCATTATCCATGGCCACTTGGTTAAAGTTCCAGTAATCCACACATAACCTCGAACACTGGATCATACAAAGACCTTCAATATTTTTATGCAGATATAAGTGCCATCTCAGGGTGTAGAATGATGAAGAAGTCCCTCTCTCTATGAGAGGTAATCCAGGAAACCTATTTGGAAAAGACATTCCCACACACTACCACTACTGTTGGGTACTGAAAAATTAAAACATCTACTACCATGACAGTATTTTTGTCCGACTCAGGAGTTTTCGGAAGCACCTGCCTACGCATGTGTTTATCTTAGGCTTTATGGGTTTCTTTTTTCACTGACCAAGGGAAACCCCTTTATAATTTTGTATATATACCACATCCTTTTTTCCTAAATAAGTCAATCTGAGAATGAAAATTGGATTACTAGTCCATACCCAAACTAACATCGTAAGGCCTCGATGCTACCACTAAAAGGTTCCAACCAAAACTCTAACATCATGTTTCAGATCACACCATCAGGATACGTTTTATTATCATGTATCTTCCCATGGGTATCTCAATATTAAGGATCATGTAAATGGTTTAATTGGAAACTCTTAGTCTTGAACAAGATTTTCAAAAAAGATGGAATGATTATCCCATGTGCCTATTAATATGGTAGCCAGTAGTAGACACAAACTGTACCATGAATCATTCATAGAGCCCTTGGGTAAAACTCTTGGACCACACACATCTATTCATTTCACCTATCCTTCTATTGTACGCTCAATTCACTAAACTCTACGGGAGTAATCTGATATGATTGTGTGGATATCAATGAAATCCTAGGGTACAGATCAAAGCATTAGTTTTACTCTCAACAGTGATGTAATCATGGAACATATTCAAGGGAGACATCATTATACTCTACTATCAATAAGGAACTTGAGGATGCATTACCTACAAAACACTGAGGGTCGAACAACCCAGCTAAATTGGATTTGGCAATACCCACCTCTACCTAAGTCCATCAAGAGGTGCATGAATTTCATGTAATGTCCCGGACCTCTCCGGTTAATTAATTTATGAAAATATTGTGTTTGAGGTGTTCTGGGAGGTCAAGGTGACATATCCCCAACACGGCCAAATTTCCAATTCTGTGAATAGTGATTTCAGGTTTATGAATAGTAACAGTAGGTATACAGTAACAGTTGGTGTATAGTGTTTCACAGATCCGTTTCATAGATCGGTTCCCCAAATCAGTTTCACAGATCAGTTTCAATGATCGGTTTCACATATCGGTTTCACATAACGATTTCACAGATTGTTTTCATAGATCGGTTTTACAGATCTGTTTCAGATATCGGTTTCACAGATCGGTTTCACAGAATGGTTTCACAGATCGGTTTCACAGATCGGTTTCAGAGATCGATTTCAGAGATCGGTTTCACAGATCGGTTTCACGGATCGGTTTCACCGATCAGTTTGACAGATCAGTTTCACATATCAGTTTCCCATATCAGTTTCACAGATCGGTATCACTGATCAGTTTTGTAGATCAGTTTCACAGATCGGTTTCACAGATCGGTACGTGTACAGTAATGGTAGGTGAAAAGTGTTTCTAGCTTCTTACAGTTTTGGCCCTTTTGACGTTTCCTTTGATGTAAAATACATTTAAATAATTATTTTAAGGACTCTTAATGACGATTAAAAGGCCATAAATCCTATATTAATTATTCCTATGGCTCAAGATAATTTTACTTGGTCAAACCGTGTGGTTTAATGCGATCCGATTTTAATGGGAATTAAGTGTATCATAAACTGTCGCCCCATTAAATCGTTAAAAGGGACAAGATATCTTCCTCCCATTTTCTACCTCCTTGTTCTCAGCTATGAGATGCTATAACCATTCAATCCTTCCCGTAAGAGTTGCACAATCAAAATTTACTCCTCAGATTGGTTCCACTTTGTTTTGATGCATCCAAGCTGTATCAATCATTCTTTGATATAAGGTATGTTTTATCATCATTCCGTTGGGAACATCTCCTTCTATTTCTCCTCCCCATGTTATACCATGTAATCTCCATGCTTCTAATGGGGTTTTTCTTGGGGTTTTGTTGGTGTTGTCGTACCGTGACATCCATGGGTGGATGCAGTTGTCGCGAGAGGAGGATCATGACTCAGGGTGTGGATATAAAACATAAGAAACTACTTGAGGTAAGGGATTCGTTGATTCTTTTTTATTTTACGTGCGACTGTATCGTTAGCATTCTTCATCCCAGTGGATCACAATAGAATTTACATAATAAATATTTGAACAAGGTAAATTAATTGATATCCATCGTATGTTATTGCCTCTTATTTTTCAAAATAGTGTGATATATATGCTTGCTTATTTAGTTGTTGGTTCTTGATAAAAATCAGTAAACAACGTAAACTAGGATTAATTGATAAGTGTTGGCTAAGGATAACGAGGAATGAAAACGAATCCAGTTCATTTTGTAATTTGATGTTAATAAAATTAGTGCAGTAAGCATTTTTATTTATTTGTGATAGCTTATTGATTAGGTTTCCCAAATTTTGGAACCTACGTTTAATAAATATGTTAACTCAAGATGCATTAAAGAAATGCTTGTTTGATAATTTCTAAAAGGGTTCTGAGTTACCCTCTTGATTGTTAAAGGGACAAGATCTCATTGATGTGTTGTTTGTTTTCATGCTGCTTGTGCTCTAATGTGAGCCTAGATGGCTTTTGTGATATGTAGAGGCATGGAGACTTTTGTTTGTGGAAGCAGATGATTCCTAGATTGGAAAGATGCATCAGTTTATGCATGTGGGTGTCCGGGAGGACACTAGGGATGATTGAATGGAATGGATGTGATTGTTGGATGCTTGGTGATTTTAACTGGTTTCTTATCTCCTTTAATTTTCCCCACTGCTCAAGGCAGCTGGTCTTGCTTACCCTCCTTCCGAAAGAGGTGAAGACGAGTGAGTTATGCCATGTGCTTTCCGTGTTTAGCTTCTCTAGGGAGGATGGGTCTACGATATTTCTATAGGAAGAAAATATTTGAAGGGTAGTACATATACTCACCATGTTGACACCCTTATGTTAGTATCATAGGATGCTTTTCTAGAATTCATGGGAATATGGGAATGTAATTCTGTATTGAAGGTTTGAATAAAAGGTTTTAAACCATGGAGATGGGGTTGCTGGAACATAATGATGAAGTTGAAATTTTGAAAGACCAACTAGATTTGGGTGTGATGCTAATGGAACTTGATGTGGGGCTGTTCATGGTTAATATTTAAAGAATTAATTAATGTACACTAGAACTGAGAAGAAGGGAATGAAGTAATCTAATAAATCTCTTTAAATTGTTGTGTTCTTATAGGATACCTAGACATAGAAGTAACAACCCAGAGGCTGAGAGATGTTAGCTGCAGTTGTGTCTAAGACTAGTTAATTCCCATAGTGTCGTTGCGAGTTATAATATATTTTGTACTTTTTGTGTTTTCTATATGCTACACCACCCTGTCAGTAAGGGAAACCAACACCACAGGGATTCTTAGCCCTGGGGGGTTTTTTCCCCAACATTCTGGTGGAAGGATGAATGGCTGATTACCCCCTTTGGCCCCGCTCTCTTCTCTAGGTAGATACTAGTTCCAGAAGGAACAATGGTTAGTTTTCCCCATATATGTGTGTAGAGGGATGTAATGGCTTGTGGTTATTCACACACATATATTCTGGATATAGTATCTTATGGACAACTATAGTTGTAACGTGTATATGCTGTGATGGATAGAGGATCCTTACTTGTTGTATGGTCTACAATGCCTTCAGATATAATACCTGACATATGATACACATTATGCGGGTTGTGTTGGATCCTGGAACATACCTTGTTATTTTTTTTTGGGAGGATGGTTTGGTGCTTCACCTAGGTGTCTGAGGGCAAGCCATTACGGTGCACGAGGTGGTGATTTTTTGTGCTTCACCCAAGTGTATGCGGGCAAGCCTTTTTGGAGAGAGATCCTTATGACGTGTGACATTTGGAAATGCGGAAAACCAGTGGGTAAGTAGTAGCGGGGTACCCTTGATAATTTTTATTATATGATATATTCTTGTATACGTTACTTAGTGAGAGTAGCCATGGTGGTGTTGGGAACATAGTATACCTGTTTAGGTTGTGAGTTAGTTTCACTTATTGTTCACTGTACTTTAGCATGCTCTCATTACATTTGCACGAGAGGCTTCAAATAGGATCCTACTTAGTATACTATAATAGTCACCCTATGCATATATAAACTTTTTTTCAGGTCACATGGAGAAGGTTGGATATCAAGCTATTTTCTACTAGCATGGAGTAGTAGGAGATGTTCGGGCTTGTGGTTGTTGCTGTTTTTATTTTCTTTTGGTTACTTGAAGTTTTTCCCTTCCAGTTGTAGTAATTTTGCATGACATTTCATATATGCACTTGGGTTTCATTTATATTCTCATTCTGAGTTGGAGTTGATTGGTGTCTATATTATCTCTCTCTTCTGCATATGTTCTCTTCGAGGGTAATGCCTCCAATTTGTGTGTTTACTATACCGTCGGTGCTAGTCGCCAACCCGGGGCCTACTTGAGGTGAGACTTAGGGGTCATTATCTCCCTTCTCACATTGCAGGCCCAAGAGGGGTACACTTTGTGGGGAGGTGGTCATGACAGAGTTGTATCAGAGGTCTTGTAGAGGGATCAGATTGAGTTTGGAGTTAGGCACAGGTGAGGTGGCATGGTTTGGTAGGGAAATAATGTCATTCATGTTTATCAAGTGTGGTAAACGGTGGATACCAGGTGAGACATAGGTGTTTAGGGCCCCCTATGATCTGATGTACGGACCATTAAGTTTACAATGGCTACTAAATATGGTGATACTAGTTGCAGGGTAGAGAACTAGGAATGGATCATGCATCAGTCTTGTTTGTGCTTATGTTTGAATAGGTAGACCTTTGGATAGGTTAAACTAAAATGAACAAATGAAATAAAATTTATTAATTGGGGTTGGGTCTTCCATATTCCAGGCTTAGGGGCACTAACTGTTGTTATTTTACAGGTATGGCTCCAGGTCGATGTCCTCTTCAGGTTTACGCAGAAGATGTCTAGCAGGATGTTCCAACAAATCGCCGCCGTGTAGAGGTTGACGAAGACGACACTCGGAGGAAGACACATAGATAGTTTCAGCGCCAGAGTTTGTGGATGTATGAGGTCTCCATTTAAGATGCAGTCATGAAAGACTGGTTGGATGAGGTCAAGATAGGATTCAGTTTAATTCGTGCTCAGAAGGAGCACTGGGTGTTCTTGGTTGTGACTATTCTGCGTGGAGCAGCGAGGCAGTGGTGGTTATTGTTCCTTGGGGATCATGAGGAGTCAACGATCTCATGGGAGGAGTTCCGAGACTGGTTTAGAGTCAAGTTTCTTTTATCGACTATGATGGAATCCAGTTTCCAAGAGCATTATACCCTTTGATAGGGGAGATCCAGTGTTCGAGAGTTTTGAATCTGGTTCAGGAACCTTTTATTATATGCTTCAGACCTGTTACCATATGAGGAGTCCAGGGAGAGGAACATTGAGGAGGCTTTTCATCCAGAGATCCAGTGCCAGGTCACCGAATTTATGTTGAAGACTTATCTTGAGGTGATAGCGAGGGCAGAGGTTATTGAGAGGACTTTGGCCTGGACCGGATCATCACGAGAGGGGAATCTGCATGATTCCTCACGAAGCAGAGTTGTGGTCCGGGGTTCCTTGTTTTCAGGGCAGAAGACTTTCTGTTCACCCGAGGGTAGGTCCCAACCCTTCACATCTAATTTCTCCATAGGCAACAACTCCCAAGCTTATGGAAAGGGATTAGACACTTGTTTCTCTTGTGGTGGTCGTTGCCATCAATAGCGGGAGTGCCCGACCATTCAGAGCGGTCATCGTGCACGGGGCGCTATGCTTCAGGTTCCTCCATTGAGACAGTGCCAGCTGAGGCAACAACAGCTAGTTCCGCCATCTTTAGATCAGAAAAGGGTAGATGGGGAAAGGAATAGGAAAAACCCTTGATGCTCCCCGTACTCAGAGAGCATAGTGCAGTCATGGTGGTGGTCTTCAGCAGGGTCATAGAGGTCGTAAAGGAGGTCGTGGTCAGCTCTATGCTCTCACCTTACTAGCACCAGATGAGCCATACATCATTCGAGGTACCCTTTTCTTGTTCTCTACCTTGGTGTATGCCTTGTTTTATTCAGGAGCAACACACTCCTTCACATAACCTACCCTTGTCCATGCTTTGGGACCTGAGGTAGAGAGTCTTCCAGTGCCCTTGGCGTTGACTACACCATTTGAAGGTCGAGCTGACTTGTTTGAAGTATGTAAAGATTGTGAGCTAGTGTTTGGGAAACACCGCTCTGGGAGAGATTTCCTGTGTTTACGAATACAACCATATTATGTCATCTTCGTCATGGATTGGTTGTATTCCGTGTAGGCTATCATAGATTGCCTCAAGAATAAGGTCATCTTTATTGGTGCGGATGGATAGCAATTGGTGTTTGTTGGTGAGTGAGATACTCAGATGGGTCATAGTTGAATTCCATAATTATCATCCATGATGGATGGGATGATGCTGAGTTCTTCATAGGTTCAATAGTTGGCATTTCATAGGGTTGTAGAGGAGTACTCTGATTTCTTTCAGGAAGAGGTTGAAGCATTACCCCCTCGACAAGAGATTGAGTCTGGGATCGAGCTACAGGCAGGAGCATCTCTTTTCTCCATCTCTTCATATTGGATGGCCCTTTCAGAGTTACGAGAGCTACGTATATAGCTTGATGGTCTGTTACAGTGCAGTTTTGTTCGGCCAAGTGTGTCACCAATGGGTGCACCATTTTTGTTTGTGAAGAAGGCTGACAGTAGTTTTTGGTTGTGTGTCGATTATTGTTGCTTGAACAAAGTGAAAATAATGAATCACCATCCTCTTCCGCAGATTGATGAATTATTCGATCAGCTGAAGGGTGAACGTTGGTTCTCGAAGATCAACTTGTGGTCGGGATATCATCAAATTCATGTGAAGAATGAGGATATCCCCAAGACTGCTTTCCGTTGTCATCAGGGGCATTATGAGTTCATTGTAATGTCGTTCAGTGTGATTAATTCACTAGCTGTGTTCATGGGATTGATTAATTATGTGTTCCATGAGTTCCTGGACAAGTTTGTGGTGGTTTTCACCGACGAAATCCTTGTGTACTCCACATCTGAAGAGGATCATGCAGAGAATCGACATAATGTTTTGGGAGTTCTTCGTAAACATCAATTTTTTGGGAAGTTGTCGAAGTGTGAGTTTTCGGCTTGATAATTCCATTTCATGGCCCATGTTTTGTCCCAACAGGGATTATCTATGGATCCATCGAAGATAAAAGCAGTTGTGTCTTGGGATTCTCCCAAGACAGTGTTAGGGCTGTGAAGTTTCCATGGCCTCACAGGCTACTACAGGAGGTTCATAAAAAATTTCTCTCGAGTTGAAACTCCTCTAACCACTTTGACAAAGAAGGATCAAGAATTCATATGGACTGATAAGTGTCAAGAAGCTTTCGAGTATCTAAAAAAAGAAGTTAGTTAGTGCTCTAGTTCATTTTCTTCCAACTGAGGGAGTTCAATTTGCTCTTTTATGGGACCCATCGCATCTGGGGTTAGGATGTGTCCTCATGTAGCAGAAGTCAGTTGTTTCTTATGGTTCTTGGTAGTTATGTCCCCATGAACGTAACTATTCCACTCACGATCTTGTGTTGGCATCCATGGTGTTTGATCTTATGTTGTTGCGACATTAACTCATTGGAGAGCACTTTCTGGTTTTCACTGATCATAAGAGTTTGAGGTATGTTTTCTACTAGAATGACTTGAACTTATGACAACGTTGGTGGATGGAGTTCTTCCAGGAATTTAACTTAGAAATATCATATACACATGGAAAAATGGAATGTTGTAGCTGATGCACTGAGATGAATGTCATGTATTGATGCTATGCGAGAATCTTTTGATTCTTGGAGAGTAATTGAAGAACTGTCAGTATTGTATATTGATATTAGAGATGTTGGGGGTTGAGGATATCTTTTTCAGATGACGGTACAATCATCCCTGGTGCAGAACATGGAAGAGTCATAGTTGGGGGATCTAGACGTGGAGGTTTGGAGAGACCGAGTTGTTTGTGGTGAGGCCCCTGATGGTTGGTCGTAGGATGAGCAACACTAAGTGTTGTATCATGGAAGGTTTTTTTCCCTTGAAGATGTGTGAGATGGTCCTCGTAGAGTTATATAGTTTTCCTTTAGTAGTACATCATGGCATGACAAAGATGTACCAATCCTTGAGAAGTCAGTTTTGGTGTCCTGGTCTGAATCGTGCAGTTGCAGATTTTGTGTCTCGATGTTTAGTCTCCCAGCAAGTGAGGGCTGAACACCGTGTCCCTCATGGTCTACTCCAGCCATTAGATATTCCTCAGTGAAAGTGGGAGGATATCTCAATAAACATTGTTACCAATTTACCTCGAGCTGTAGGAGGACATGATGCTATTTGGGTGGCAGTGGATTGCTTTACAAAATCGGCCCACTTCATAGCGATCGAGGAGTCGAGCTTAGTGGAAGTCTTGTCAAGACAGTATCTAGAGGATGTGGTGAGACTTCATGGAGTCCCTAGGAGGATAATTTATGATCAAGATCCTCATCTTTCCTCCTGGGTGTGGAGTGGTCTCCAACATTCTTTTCGTTCTCAACTATGCCTTAGCACTACATTTCATTAACAAACGGATGGTCAGACAGAGCGAACCATCCAGACTCTTGAAGACATGTTACGCTCTTGTGATCTTGATTTTGGGGGTTCGTGGATGAGGCACTTACCCTTTCTAGAGTTATCTTAAAATAATAGTTTTCACTCCATTATCATAGCGCTGTTTAAAGCCTTGAATGGATATCCTTGTCATTCTCCATTGTGCTGGACAGGGGTCGAAGAGTCGGCAATTCTCGGACCGGAACTAGTGAAGAATACAATAGAGATGGTCCAAGTGATTCGTGAGAGGATAAACACAGTGTAAGATCATTAGAAATCATATTCAGATCAAAGGAGGAGAGCTGTGGAGTTTAATGTTGATGATCATGTGATTCTGAATGTGACTACCCATCGTGGGAATCAAAGGTTTGGTTGTATAAGTACAATTTCCCCCGGTTTTTTGGGCCTTTCGAGGTGTTACCACATGTTGGATCTATGACATATAGTGTAGAACTTCCCCCATAGATGATTCAGATACATGATGTTTTCCATGTATCACAGCTTCGTCATTATCATCATGATGACTCTCACATCATCGATTGGGGAGAGATCGATGTTGATGATGATGCAACCTTTGAGGAGTGACCTGTGGAGATCCAAGATCGCAAGGAGAAGGTGTTTTGTGGATGTTCTATCCCGTTAGTTCGTGTCTTGTGGTGACACGGTGGTGTGGAGGAGAGTAACTGGGAACGGGAGTCACAGATGCGTGTCCAGTACCTAGAGCCGTTTTAAGTTGTTGTGCTGAGTTTTCTTTGATCCTTTATTTTATGTACCTTTTATGGGATGTTATGCTTAAATTTTTTGGATATGGAATGTATGTTCCCTTTGTGGTTAGACCATGCATGTTTTATTTATGATCTTCTTTTGTTCCTTTCGTGGATTTCTCTCTTTTGAGAGGTATCTCGATGGGTTGTTGTTCGGACCCTGTTTTTTTCTCTTTAGTTTGGTTTTGAATTCTTGAGGGTGATAATGTTTCGAGAGTATCCGATGTAATGGCCCGGACCACTCCGGTCCATTACGTTGTGAAAATATGGTGTTTGAGGTGTTCCGATATGTCAAGGTGACATATCACTAACACTACCAAATTTCCAGTTCTGTGAACATTGTTTCCAGTTTTATGAATAGTAACCGTAGGTGTATAGTGTTTCACAGATCGGTTTCACAGATCAGTTTCAAAGATTGGTTTCAAAGATCGATTTCAAAGATCGATTTCATAGATCGGTTTAACATATCGGTGTCAAGGATCAGTTTCAAGGATCGGTTTCACAGATCGGTTTCACATATTGGTTTTGCAGATCGGTTTCACAGATCGGTTTCACAGATCGGTTTCAAAGATCTGTTTCGCAGATCGGTTTCACAGATTGGTTTCCAGATCAGTTTGACAGATCGGTTTCGCCGATTGGATTCACAGATCGGTTTCGCATATTGGTTTCTAGATCGGTTTCAGTGATCGGTTTCATAGATCTGTTTTATAGATCGGTTTCACAGATCGGTTTCACTGATTGGTCTCACTGATTGGTTTCATATATCAGTTTCACATATTGTTTTCACAGATCTGTAGGTGTACAGTAACGGTATTTGAACAGTGTTCCCAGCTTCCTACAGTTTTGGCCCTTTGGACATTTCCTTTGACATAAAATAAAATTAAATCCTTATTTTATGGACTCTTAAGGACGATTCAAAGGCCATAAATCCTATATTAATTATTCCTATTGATCGGGATATTTTTACATGGTCAAACCGTATGGTTTAATGAAATATGATTTTAATGGTAATTAAGCATATATTAAACCATTGCCCCATTAAATCATCAAAAGGGATGAGATATCTTCCTCCCACATTCTTCCTCTTTGTTCTCAGCTAGGAGATGCTAGAACATTTCAATCCTTCCTATAGGAGTTACAAAATCAAACATTACTCCACAGATTGGTTTCCCTCTGTTTTGAAGCAACCAAGTTGTATCGGTCAATCTTCGATATATGGTATGATTTTATCGTCATTCCTTTGGGATCATATCCTTCTGTTTCTCCTATCCTTATTATAGCATGTAATCTCCATGCTTCTAATGTGGTTTTTCTTTGGGTTTGGTTGGTGATGTCGTAACGTGGTATCCTCGGGTGGATGCAGTTGTCACAAGAGGAGGATCGTGAATCGTGGTGTGGATAAAGAACGCGAGGACCTACTTGAGGTAGGGGATTCGTTGCTTCTCTTTTCTTTTATGTGCGACTGTATCATTATGATGCTTCATCCCAGTGGATCACAATGGAATTTACATAATAAATATTTAAACTAGATAAATTAATTGATATCCATCGTATGTTATTTCCTATTATTTTTCTAGATAGTGTGATATCTATGCTTTCATGATTAGCTGTTTGTTCTTGATGGAAATTGGTAATGAACGTAAACTGGGATTAATTGAAAAGTGTTGGCTAAAGAGAAAGGGGCATGAAAACAAATCAAGTTCTTTTTGTAATTTGATGTTAGTAAAATTAGTGTTGTAAGCATGTTTATTTATTTGTGATAGCTTACTTATTAGGATTCCGAAATTTTGGAACCTACATTTAATAAATATGTTAACTCAAGATGGATTAAATAAATGCTTGTCTAGTAAATTCTAAAAGGGTACTGAGTTAACCTCTTGATTGTTAAAGGGATAAGAGCCCATGATGTGATGTTTGTTCTCCTACTGCTTGTGTTGTAATGTGAGACTGGAAGGAAGTTGTGATATGTGGAGGCATGGAGACTTTTGGTTGTTGCAGCAGATGATTCCTAGAGTGGCCAGATGCATCAGTTTAGGCATGTGGGTGTCAGGGAGAACACTAGGGATGATTGAATGGAATGGATGTGATAGTTGGATTCTTGGTGATTTTAATTGGTTGCATATCTCTTTTACTTTTCCCCACTGCTCAAGGTAGCTGGTCTTGGTTACCCTCTTTTTGATAGAGGCGATGACATGCGGGGTATGCCACCTGATTTCTGTGTTTAGCTTCACCAGGGAGGATGGTTCTACACAATTTCTATAGGAGGAAAAGATTCGACGGGTAGTACATATACTCACCATGTTGAGACCCTTGTGTTAGTATCATAGGATGATTATAGAGAATACCGGAGAATATGGGAAAGTAATTCTGTAATGAAGGTTTTGAAATGGTGTTAACCCATGGGGATGGGGTTGCTGGAACATAATTATGAGGTTGTAATTTTGAATGAACTGTTGACTTTGGGTGTGATGCTAATGGAACTTAATGTGGAACTGTTCATGGTTAATGTTTAATGAATTAATTAAAGTACAATAGAACTGATAAGAATGGAATGACATAATCTAATAAATCTCTTTAAATGGTTGTGTGCTTGTAGGATACCTAGACATAGCAGTAGCAGCCTGGAGTCTTAGAGACATTAGCTGTAGTTGTGTCTAAGACTTGGTACTGCACATAGCGTGGTTGTGAGTTATAATACATTCTGCACTTTTTGTGTTTCTATACACTACTCCACCCTGTCAATAAGGGAAACTAACTCACTAGGGATTCTGAGCCCTAGGGGTGTTTTCCCCAACATTCCGGAGGGAGGATGAATGGCTAACTACCCCCATTGGACCCACTCTCTTCTCTTGGAAGATACTACTGCCAGTAGGAACAGTTGTTAGTTTTCACCATATATGTGTGTAGAGGGCTGTAATGTCTTGTGGTTATTCACCCACATATATTATGGATATAGTATCCAATGGACTACTATAGGTGTAACGTGTATAGGTTGTGATGGCTAGAGGATCATTACTCGGTGTATGTGCTGTAATGGCTTGAGATATAATACCCAACATATGATACACGTTATTCGGGTTGTGGTGGCTCCAGGAACATAACTTGTTACTTTTGGTTGGGGGGATGGTTTGGTGGTTTTCCCAGGTGTATGTTGGAAAGCCAATGTGGTGCACGAGGTGCATATTGTGGGGCTTTGCCCATGTGTCTACTGGAAAGCCTTTTTGGAGAGAGATGCTTAGGAAGTGAGACATTGTGGCGAAGCAGCAAACTAGTGGGGAAGTAGTAGCGGGGTACCCTTTATATTCTTTATTATATGCTATATTATTTAATGTGTTACTTGGTGAGAGTAGCCATGTTGAGGTTAGGAACATAGTTTACCAGTTTAGGTGGCGAGTTAGTTTCACTTGTTGTTCACTTTTCTTTAGCATGCTCTCTTAACATTTTCCTGAGAGGATTCGGGGAGGATCCTACTGAGTATACTGTTATACTCACCCTATGTATATATAAATTGTTTTTAGGTCACTTGGAGCAGGTTGGAGATCAAGCTGGTTTCTACTATATTAGAGTTTCCGGAGCTGTTCGGGATTGTGGTTGCGGCTATTTATTTTTTATTTTGGGTACTTGTAGTTTTTTCCTTCCAGTTGTAGTACCTTTGCATGATATTTCATATATAGATATGGGTTTCTTTTATATTCCAGTTTTGAGCTCGAGTTGATTGGTGTCTATATTTTCTCTCTCTTCCGCCTATGTTCTCTTAGAGGGTAATGCATCCCAATTTTGTGTTTACTATACCATCGGTGCTAGTCACCAACCCGTGGCCTACTGGTGGCAGGACTTGGGGTCATTATCTCCCATCTCACACTGTCAGCCCAGGAGGGGTACACTTTGTGGGGAGGGGGTTGTGACATTTCACCTTTCCAATAAATGGAAATATGGTTCCATCTCCATAGAATAACCATATTCTCTATCTAATACATCCAATCATGGAATGAATGGTATTATTCCATACCATTAATGACACAGTAAATCCTTGATTCTCCTACCAAGAGATCACAACTGATACTCTACCCTCCAATAGCCAAGTCCCACTATTTGTAACAATGTGTGGTCATTGGGTCTCCTCCATTATGAGTCTCTAAATGTGAGGGTTAAATAAATGGTCTTAACCAAACCTCTATGTATTAAACAAGAATAATTAGGAGGATTAAGGAAATTTGTATTACATGTGTCAATCAATACTACAGCTAAGGTAGAAGGAAATGCATCATACCCTGATTCATTCATGGAGTCCTGGGGTCATAAACCTTCATAGTCTATAATTGTATCCTTCCATACCCTACAACATGAATGGTGGGACAATCTCAAAAAAGATGTACCATTCAATGACAATCATATCAAATCATTCCTTTCTTGAAACTATCATGTTCCCTATTATGAACCATCTGGTTCCGTGTCTTTCTTTGCACACCTGTAATCCATAGGTCTTGCTGACCCTGCATCTTGGGTGATATTTTCCTCGGATTCACATGATAGAAATTTGAACCTTGTGACTCATTGCTAAGTTCCAAAAGAGTCATCCATTCGGTCTGGGATGCTGCATCCAGCTGAACCACTAGAGGTTGGTCTACTAGCAGAACAACAAGTGTTGGTAACACCAGTGTACCACCCAGCGGGTCCATATCTAGCACCGGTCCCAAAACAGAAGCCTCATTGTTAGGAGGAATTTCCTCATGACTGAGTATTATGATCCTAGCTAGTGGTCCATGTGGAGGCACCTTGAGATAGGTCAAGATGTACCACCGTTATAATTTTATACCTGGTGAGATGACTTATTAAAAAAACATATGTTGACTGTTATAAAACAAGCGTGTTTATATAAAGTACAATAATGAACCGTCTCACCAACAATGGACTCCACAAATCTGAAATTTCATCTTCCAACACATAACATTGTTTCTAATAAACTATAGACTCTTGGTTATTTTGGTAGGGATGATCACCCTCTGATACCACTTTTTCACAACCCGTCCCTTGGGCCATGGGCCATGACTACCCCAAGCCCACCTTCTATAGGCCAGGGGCTGGTGACTAGCACCAGGGAGGTATATCACAGAATGGGAAGACATTTCCTTCAATCATTCAAACAAAAATGTACATCCACATCCCAACATACAGGAAAAGAAAAAACATGTATACCACTAAAATAAGGCGGACTGAATGTACATGGGAATATAAGTGGGCATGAATAAAAACCCAACAAGGAACTAGAAATATATAGTACAAAAGGAAACACTAATGGATATACAAGGAAAATACCACTTTATTTTGAGAGTAGTGAAGCTAATAGAATCTAAAGTAGTATGCTATGTATGCCCAGTCCAACTAGTCCCCACCTAGTCCTAGGCCACGAAGTCCACAATCATATCGTCTATCAGTCCCATCCCTCTATGAAACTCAATTGAAATGTCCATCAACTTCACTAGTGAAAACATGTCTTCGGAAATCCATTTTAGGGGCGAGTATAATGATACTCAGTAGCGACCCCGAGTCACTCGAAGGACTCTCAGTAATCCCCAATGGAAAACATCCCAATAGAAATTCCCCAGAAGTAATAATACCATGCAATATTTAAAACACAAATAACAATGAGAAATACATAGCTCTCACCATGTATAGCATACAGCGAAAACTACATATGATTATTCGTAAAGCTATATCATCTTATACCATTGAGAGGATCTGCTGTTGAACCATTTAGGGTCGCAAGGTGCTGACCTGCAGAGGATCTCTAGGTGATGAATCATAGATGATCGTTAGGTGATGACCCATAGAAGATTGCTTGGTGATAACCCACAAATGATTTATAGGTGCTGTACCACTCAGAGGATCTCTAGGTGTTCACCCAGAAAGGATCAGTAGATCCTGACCCACTCATAGGATTTCAATATGCTAACCCACATAGGATTGATAGGTGATGACTCATAGAGAATCACTAGGTGCTGGACCACTATGAGAATATATAGGTGTTGACCCACAGAGGATTGTTATGTAGTGACCCACTCCAAGGATTGCTATGTGCTGACCCACTCATAGGATCTTTGGGCACAAACCCACAAATATGATCACTATTCATTCTTCACAACACAACTAGCCACTAGATTCTCTCACATAGCACAATTGATTTCTAGATGATCCTCTTCTTAAGAGACTGGTCGTATCACAATGACCAAAAAGTCCCATATTGAAGTCACCCAATGGACCGTCTTGTCATAAGGGTTACATGGTGATAGATAGTGTATCAATCAGATGCTCGGTCTTTATGATATAGGCTAAATGGAAAAGAGGGCCCTATTGGATTCGAGTCTAATCCAACCTGGATGTACTCCACATTTTTACAAAACATATGTGGAGTATCTTGAATGGACTATGTCTTTGCAAAGGTCCTCAGGCCGTAGACGGTGTGCCACTTAGACACCCGGTCTTTGATTTATTAGTTTTTTAGTAAACAGGGGTTGGTTGCTTCTAAGACCGATCCGACCCAGTTAGAATGAACCGACAAACCTGGACCAGGGGTCCCATATACCCCAGTTTAATATCGACTTAGTCAACCTCACCCAGTTCGGGTCTGGGTTGGTCTGGTCTGGTATGACCAAAGGGTCGGGCCCCATGGGCCTCACTGAACACATCATTGTTTGGATGAGGGTTTATCTCGTCGGGTCACACGATGACCTGGTCTAGTATGGCCCTTACGAAAGGGCAGGGGAGAGGCCCGCCCCACCAGTCGAGGGATGTCCGGTTGTGAGCCGTCCAGCCAGGTCATGGCAGCGCACCACATTCGACCCCCCTCTGCCCTGTGGGATGCTGCAGGGTCTCCACATCCAACAATGGATGATGGACCATGACTCCTCTTTCTAGTTGGAAGGCCTTGACATGGGCAACCCCCCTCCACGCGACACCCCGCCCTGCGTCACATCCTCCGTTGTCACAGGATGATGGTCATGGCCTCTATCTGCTGTCGCATGATGATAGGCACACTACTCTACGTGGCCCACTGACTAGAACGTGGCTGGTGCATGCCATCATCACCCCCGGGTGTGGCCTCTAGCGTCACTGACACCAGTGCAATGGTAGATCCTTCGACGGACCATCAGACGTGCACCGGTAGTCCGTTCTTCACGTCGCTTCTGTCTCTGGCCCCTAGAATTCACCTTCTACACTATGATGGCCTTAAATCTCCCTTGTCGTTCTTTTGAGAATGCAACCATCATAAATACACAAGCTGAGGTGCTCTTTCCCTCTTCATGCCGGCTCAAGACCTCTGCGTTAGATGGTTATAATCAAGGACGAGGCTTAGGGATAATTTTTTGATCCTACAAGAATAATAATAGTCCCGGATAATGAAATCCCCAATAGTGTTACCCTCCCACATAACTCACGAAGCACGGGTAAACCTATTTGTTGGTTGATTTGGTTTCATTATTTCTAATAAAAAGAATGGGGATGAACATAAAAATCATATAAAACCCCTACACAATTGACTTCTGATGTCGACATATTCGTCCATGAGGTTTCATGGCGTCGATGCCATCACTTCCAGATCTGTTGTTTGAGGTTCATTGAATATGAGGAAGATCTGCCAGTGTTCATCATTTTACATTTGGGATGAGCTTTCCCAAGTTTCTTCAATGAATCCTCCATGATTCACTCAGAAACTCCACACTTTGGATTATTTAATGGAAACAAAAAAGGACAGTGACACAACACACATTAATAATGCGAACTAAATTACACTCATTTAATGATCCATTTTTAATGAGCCATTAAGATAATAGTTTCATGGTTTCAATGAGCCATTCTTGGTCCTCCATTATTGTGTTTTGTCGCCGCCTCATCATTGCACCATAGTGTTTCCATTTTCAAATCAATGGTGAAAAAGAAATAAAACAATATTTATAAATTATTTTATTATTTTTCTCAAAATGCATAAAAGAACAACTTTTTTTCTTGACCCTTTCCAGAAAATGTTGAGTCATTTCTAGGTGAACCATGGCATTCTGAATAAAACAGCTTCCTCAGATATTAGATCTGAGCACCGGTTCAATAGATAGAAAATCCCACTCACACGTTTACTGAATGTATCTCAAATAAGTTTGTGAAAATTAACATTCACACTTGACTCAACCATGTCGTGGTTAGGCTTCACCTAAGGGGAACATGCTCTCACAACATCAATGGTATACTGATATTTTTGATCTGATTAACCCTTTAGGAGTTATAATGATTTGAGAATAAAATAATTGTTAATAATTTTATTCACGTCAAAAAAAATAACTTCAATTTTAGGCATGTGCCAGCCAATATTAGCTTCTGCATAAAAGTGTCATAGAATCACAAGTTCAGAGGTGGTATCAGATATTTAATCCAAGTCACTATTCGTGGGCCATATGCATTTGAAAAAATAAAATAATTTTATTTAATAATTTTAATTATGGGTATGTCATTGTTGGGTTTTCTCACTAGTGGCCTACACCGACTAAACATAAGTCACGCCTAAGGTAAAAATTCCATCCTAAAATGAACAGTTCCATTAGAATTTTGATTCGAGCACCAATTTAGTAGATATTCCACTTTTTCATGAAAAAAACTCATGAGTTTTATTTAGAGCATAAATTTTTTCGATAGATCATTTTGGGCACTCAGGGCCTGGGAATCACGAGCTGTCAGAGTGTATAGTCTCAGGACAATTCCATATTTTGTTTTGAAAAGATATTTTTCTATATTACATCTAATGTAGTAAATGTATGAATAAAAAACACATCACATGAAGTTATAAACTAATCGTATGTGAAAATTATAAGAACACATAAAGGGATGAATCAACAATTCCCCTTTCTACATCATCTGACCATGTCATGTTTCCATGAGCACAATAAACAATAGTTTAATTTACAAAATATTACAATGTCAATATTTTTAATGAAGCATTTAAAATCTCTAATGGATAGTTTTGAAGAATTACATGGTTAATAATTGATTTTTATTGAATACGATTACACTCAAATGGGTACTTATGATGAAGATATCTTTAAAACTATTATTTTATTATCCAGAGAGACGATGTACTACTGAAAACATTTGCTCCAATATCAAGAATAACAAAAGATTTTTAGGATTATTCCAATGTTATAGATAGGATATGCGTGTTTCTACATTTTAACTATATTTTATGAGAAACATTTCTAATATCCTTACAATGAAAAATTTATTGAACTCCATACAACGAAAACCAATCAAATTGAGCTTCATCAAATTTACTGTCATTTTTTCTCTTGATGTTTCAATCATAGTAATTATTTACAGATGTGTTTTATATTAAATTATTAATATGTAAAAACACAGTATAATTTGGTTAACTAGAGAATATTTTACATTCTATATATCATTTATTTAAATTTAGATCAATAAATGTGTATTTGATTTTGAATGTCAAACAATATTTCTCATCTCATTGACAATCATGGAAGAGGATCTGTGAATAGAATGTATTGTGTATTATTATTTGAAAATAATGATCTAGGATATTTATTACTGTATTATTTAATAAACTTCTTCCAGTGTAGTGATTAATAAGTGAATGGGATTATTTATTGGATTGAGGCTGGAAGAATTGTTTAAATTATATTTTCTATTTTTCTAGTTTTTTTTATTTTAATTATAATTTTATTACATTTTTATAATATATATAAAAAATTAATTTTGATAAATAGAATTATAATTTTCATATTATATTTTTCATTAAGTAAATTAATTACAAAATATAATGCTTTTAAAACATATTTTATATGTTCTGTAATCATACATCTGTGAAATAATTTGGCAGAGAAAATTAGTATATTTATATTGATTTGATTAATTTAGATTTTAATTAAATTGAACATTTTGTTTGTAAATTTTTTTAAACATCAATTATTTGAGGATATATATTCACCCATCCTTTTAAGTGAATATCTCCTCCAAAAACATACCATTCAAGTTTTTATATTTTTAAATATATATGTCATAATAATTTTTTGATTTTTTTGAATAGATAAAATATTTTGATAAAAACTATTTTGGATGACCAATAATAATTTCATGAAAATATTATAATATTACAAATTTTCAATAAATAATATATTGTAACTATTTATCTCAATAACCCTATTCAATAAGTAATAACCATTTTAATATCCTCCCATTATAATGAATTCACACATTATATCATGATTTAAAACATGGAATCAAATAAATATTATATTCCCTTCATAAATTTTATCCAGATTATCTATAAATTCATTAAAACCCATGATTGTTTTTACTATAGTTTAAAATTTAACATAAAAACTAGATATAACATAATTCTTGGAATTCTTATATACATCCACTTTTTACTCGTCTATGAAGGTCGTGGGGGTATCTCATTAAAGTGGTTGGAATTCCATTCTCATAAAATCATGGATTACACAGTCTTATGATAGAAAATAATGATAATTTAGTTTCTTTAATCTATAAAATTTCATTCCATAAAAATAGATACATCTCTTATAATGAGAAAATTAAAACACCTTATGCTTCTACTCAAAATAGAAGACAATTAGTAGGAAAATAGACAATATGATACTAATTGAATATTCAATGTCAATGGTCTGTGACTATGATAGTAGGAGAGGTGGGGGTTAATCCATTGAATATGTTTTACAATTTCATTTCAAAATTAACCTACGTGATGGATAAAAGTTGTGATCTAGTCTTTTTTCATCTCTATCTCACAAAAACATTTAAAAAGAAATTAAATGAAAGAGATACATAAAATTTATATGGTTCGACACCCATGTAAGACCCTACATGTTTCCATACTCAACGTAATTTGAGTTAAATATATTATTACCACTACTAGATTTTAGTGATTACCAGTAATGTATAATTATAACATAATGGTTGTGTGGGTGTCATCCCCACCCGTATAAAGGTATCATTCACTTCCTAGTAAAAATATGGAATTGATTTTTTGGAACCATTGTTGTTCAATGATTCTATATTTATATTGATATTCAAAAAATATAAACTATCATAAAGGATGCTAGAAAATCATATATAAATAACTTCATCTTCTAGGACACTCACAATAAACTTGATATTAATGTATTTTAATGCAATCTAGACTTCCTCATATGTTCAATTGAATTTATTCCCTATGAATGTGATCAAGAATAAACATTTTTTTTTATCCCTTCTCTGAATAATGTTCCCAAATAACTATTAACTATATATTATTTCCTTAAAAAATTTATAAATTGTCGATTTAATGAAATTTAATGTTATTGTGATTCTCTAAGATTTTGAAACAATTGGCCTTCAATGAAATGAATTGTGAAGATCAATTATTAATAATAATAGTATACTTATCCTCTAATAATTTACACATTCAATATTCATAGAGTATTTTATTAATTATATTTCCATATTTTGAATATGAAAATTCTCTTGATCATTGGAAATATAATCTTCGTACTGTTTAGAATCAGTTAATAATACCTCTAATTTTATTTTCTCATTCGGGATCACTAAATACAGATCATAAATAAATAATTAAATCCCCAAAATAATAAATATAATTCTTTTTTAAAAGGTATATATGATATCTATTTTTCAATTTATATATTCTATACTGGGATTCATTTTCACATACAAAGAGTCTCATTGTGTGATTATATAGCTCAAAGTGTAGTTGGATTTGATATCATAGTAAATCATTTGTTTTTCCCATAATTATCTTGAATCAAAACCCACTCAATTAATTGTGACATTGGAAAAAACATTTATTTGGATTTATCTACTATAATGAAAGAATCATTTAGAAGTTTATAGTTATTATATTTTCATGAATTATAACATATTACAAAATTATCTTCCAAGAATCATAACTTTATTAGACCACTTAACCAAAATATATGATTATGTGGCATATTTTAAAATGATTATGGAAACATAGGAAAACATATTAATTTATAAAATTTACCTATTATTTTATAAAAACCCACATTCCCTAGGTAATAGCTATTTTCTTATATAAAAAATATATTAAAAGTGTCTATGTCATAAAAAACAACCTATATCATATAAAATATACCTTTCTCATTAAATCATAATAACTATATTTCTCACACATCCATAAAATTACATCAACATAGGTAAATTATGCTGAATCTGAAGTATCATATAAAATTACATATATGAAATAACGTCCACATTAATTTTATATAAACTATTCATTTATAGATTCCTGAATAATTTTGAATTGAATATTTGTTTCAAATCAGCTCAAATCATTTTATAACTATACGATTAATTTATAGTCCTCCAATAATATTTTAAAATAACATAAATATGTAATCAACCATTTATTTATACGTAAAAAATGGTTGACTACAAATACCACCCTTTCATAAAATTAACATTGTGTATGAGTTAAAGAGGATAAATTTCAATAAGAAGGTTATAAATTAGGGTAGATGGTTTTGGGGATATAGAGAGTTGAGGTAATATTTTTAAGTAATATTTAATATTCATATTGTAAACTATTTCTTCTTGGTTGAATAAAAGTACAAAAAAGTTGGAATAACTTCATTATGTTTGTAGAAAGGTTGATTTATAAACAATATTAAATATACCTAACATGTTTTCATTGGGTGATTCCGAGTTTAAGTGACATGATTATAATACTATGGTTGGTTATATGTAATGTGTAATAATCGATCAGTACATGATCATTTTTGGGTGATGTGGGTCAATATTGGATGATTGAAATAAATATGAATTTTTGATTGATTTGATTTAATGAAATTTCTAAGTTATCATAAAAAGTATAAAATTGTGATTATATGTACATTATTCAGTATAGTATAATTTTAGGAATGAATGAATCAATACAAGTAGAAAAAAGGTTATAGGACACAACAATTTGATATAATTTTATAAGAAAAAAATTCTGTGTGGTCCCATGATATAGATAATGTCACTGATTGTACAAAAAATCCAACATTAAATAGTATAGAATCAGAACAAAATAGTTGGATATTTTTTTGGTTCCTTTTAAATTCTAGTTGAATATATTTAAAAAAAAAGGAATGGTTGTTGTGAATGGTTTAAAATTTATTTAGATTAAAAAAATAAGTTATTTTCACCAGGAAGACCCCATTTAAGGATGTAATATACCACATGTCTCCCATTGAAAAATAGTGACAATGTTTTACTATGACTTGTTAATTATTTATGTATTGGGAATTATATAAAAAACTAGATAATAAAATTTATGGTTCAAGGATGATTTTTCTTTGTAATGATATAAAATATTGAGAAGACAATTATATGATGTGAATTAATATAAAAAATCATTTTGATCTTATATTCCACCAAATAATTCATTTACCTTACCCATTGATTTTCAATAATTTCAACCACTTGATAACTTATTATTTACATTTATTACAATATGTTTTCATGGGTTCTATACAAGTATTTATCAAATGAAATAGTAAAAATTAATAAGCTAATATATATAAATCCAAAAAAATTCATAAAATAAAAAAGAATTGCATAATGTATGTTGGTTTCCTTCTATTAAAAATGAATATAAAATCCTATATCTAGATTTCCATTTATTCTTAAATAAATTTTATAGGTAAATATAATATTATTTATAATCATTATATATATCTTTAAACAGTATCTTTTTATCTCCCTTTGATTATCTATGGCTCTATGGGGGTATGTTTTAGTACTATGATGTGTCCTAATTAATGTCATATCAGTTTTCCTATAATAAATTCTAGTATTGTGATAAATAGGTACCATGTATCCATATATGAATGTTTTTTTATGAATCAATCATGAAACATCTTATTATTATTTTTATATATTTTTTATTTCTTGTATATATCCCTTATGAATTACTCTAAATATTCTACATGTGGTAATAAAATATTATTATCTTGAAAAATATTTATAATGACCTCTTTCACATCAACATTTGTTATATACCTAAAATGATTTTACATATTTAATGTGTTTAGACAATAATCCAAAATTTGAGTGTATGAATAGTTAATTTATTTTTTTCCAAGTATGTCTGCAATACATCATTGAGTTTCAAGAACCAATCATTTTGGTTTGAGATCATTTTGAATGAAAATATTTTTTTATGTCTCTATGATAAAATTTATCTTTCAATGTATCTTATGGTAGATCATTGGTTCATTTATTATCTCTAAATTTATACCTTTCTACCAATTTGTTCCATATGAGATCAGTAATGTGAATTTTCAAATTTCTAAAGTTTATATGTGTGATTCCTAACTGAGAAATGATTTTTCTCAAAATATTTTTCTGAAAAACTCCCTAAATTAATTTTCATGGTCATAATTCTATGAATAAAAAATTTCAATCGACACAAATAAGATTTATTGTTTTCTGAAATAGTTTATCATAGGCCTTGTAAAGTTAATTCCATATAAATTTAACAATATGAATTAATAAATTTGGTTTACAAGCATTTAATCAAGCTTTCAAATAATTCCCATCTATTTTCATTGATAACAAATATGAATAATATAGAATGTAAATTAATTGATTTTGGTCCCAAAGAGTCAATTATATAATTTTTCACACTAATTTATTGAGACAATGGTGCACTATGATGGGTAATGAATGAAAATGAATTCATATTTATTCGTCTTAGTGAAAGTCATAGATCATTGTAAAATACCATCTCCCTAGATCATGAGTAGAAATTAATCATCCCCAAAAAAATTGTATTATAATCAAGATTATTTTACATGGATACAAAAATATTGTGTTATATTTATTATATTTTACGAGTTTTTTTCATCAGTAAACAATATAGGATTTTATTTCAAGTATATACAAATGTGTCTTTCATATCAGAACTCATAATTTATGTCTTTATCGTCTACATACTAGACATTCTTCTAGGTTATCCTTTACATAGGTTCAATAATTAAAATTTTTGACCCCATATTATTGTTGATTAAAATAGAAGAATCTTACATTAATAATAGACATTAGATTGGTTATAGTTTTATACATTTATATAAATAATATTTCTCCAGATAGTATGATTTGTATAGAATATTACAATATAGAGTTTTAAATTATATCTAGACAAGTTAATAACAATCACCACAACATGAATATTTGTTATTTTTATAGTATAAATGAATTTCAAATTGTTGTGAATTCTTCTTGTATAATTTAAAGGTGAAAAAGTGATCATCTTGTTATCCCATGGAATATTCCATTTTTAAATACATAGAAGAAAAACAAATTCCAAAATGACATATTCAATTAGAGATATAATAATTGGTGTTTCCCCTAGATTCCAATCAATAATAGGAAAGAATTACTATCATGAATTTTGAAATATTAGAAGACACTTTTTATAATAATATATATATGTGTTTATATATTCCAGAAATATATTTGATACAATGTGGATAAAATAAACCATTCCCTATAAATCTGCATATCTCATTCATTGTGGTGTTATTTTTTAATTATTTGGTCATATTTGTTTTTACTAGTGAAAATAAATTCCATGATTTTATATTTAGTTTCAAATGATGATTCCCTCTGGAATCATCAAATGAACATTTTACCAATGGAGTACTATGATGTTTTTCATACATGGTTCACATACCTTGTTAAGGATATAAAGGCATTACATAAAGGGTATTCTATATAATAAAAATTCATTAATTAAAATCCACATAGTCTTCTCCAATGTGTTATCAATTATATAATTTACACATCATTGAAATATCCTTAGTGCATTACAATAACCAAATGACATGCCAATAAATGTTAGGGTTCAATATGTACTAATGAAATTTATTTTGGATTAAGCAATAAGACTAGCATGTTTTTTATTATATATAAATTTAAAATATAGCATATAATAAAACTCAATCATATATTACCATTCATTTTTTTGATAAATGGGAGACTAAATTGATACGTTCATGTTTTTATTAATAATTATAATAATCAATATATACTCTCTATCTAGTAACTATCCATGTTAATATAAATTCATTTTCTTATTTTTTTAATCAATTGTATGCCATCCATAATTTTAATAATAAAATACTTGATATCTTATTTTGTAGTTAAATTTAATATATTATGTTAGCATAATAAAAAATAAAAAATTGATTTTTTAATACCTCATTGTCTAGTGGAATAAATATATTTTTGTCTATTAACACTGCATTGTTCTATTATGAATCAAAAATTTAATTTTATAAAAAGTTCAATTAATTCCCTTAATATTAATAATACCCCAGGTTATGGATTGTTTCCTTTCCCTCAATAGTCAAATCATATCCTCTAGTTCATTTGATATATCTATGTTGATTGTAAAAAGTAATGTTTCTTTATACTCAAAAATTTTATACCAAAATGTGTATGGTCATAAAATAATTATAATTATGTGTGGACTGATAAATTAATAGACGAACTTTTTGTAATAGTCCTTTAATAGGTTATCTATCCACATTATATAACTATATTCTTATCTACCCTATGAATTTATTATCCATTTTTTATACCATGATTTTATTATTATGTTTCATTTTACTGCATCAATTCAACATCTATAAATTTATTTTTATTCAATTATCTTTAACAATAAATAAAATAATGAAATTGTCCTTTTTAGTAGAAATATTACTTATTTATTAAAATTAGAGGTGAATTGATCATACCCAAATCTAAAATTTAATCACACTTGATTTATAATTTTCCAATATGTAACTATGGGTATTAATATTTTCTAAAAAATAGTTGCATCAAATCATATCTAATCAATTTAAATGGTACAACAATTTTCTTGAAATATAAGCATCCATCCATTGAAAACAATATAAAAATGAATTCATGGAGGGTGTTTTTCTAAAATGTATGTGAATAATTTTTAAAATCTTATTTGTTAAGATATATCCACTCCCATATTGGAAAATATAATTAACTAATTAAATTAAAACATACATAGAATTTAAAAAATATTATAATAATTTTGAAAAATGAAACTATTCATGGGATTTAAACCTTCATAGATCCCTTTGTTGTAGAAGGATGATACCATAAATAATAAAATTGAACTCCTCTAAAAATAATATAATATTAATATATATTAATTTCTATTTTTTAGTTGGAATATAAATCATTAATTTTATATATATCAACAATTAATACATTGAATCAGTGAAGGGTATGTTAATATTGGGTTTCATAATGAACATAAAGAAAATATGGTGACATGTTTTCATTCATAAAAATTTGGTCCACTATTTGATTAATAGAAAGAGAATTATATAATTGAGTATTTTGATTCCTCCAAAATTAATTATTAATATTAATTTTTATCTTTCAATTATTTTCCATTTTTAATATCCTTATATGATATCTCATTAATAATTCTATATTTTTTAATGATTCAATATTTCCATTTTAATATCCCTTATATGAATTTCATCAGGCACTTAGGAACTAGGTCGTGTCACTACCTTTACCACCTCCAAATGGTTTTCTTTATGTTACTTGATAGTTTAATGGGATGAAAATCAATTTTTTTAAACTAATCCATACATTATATAAAATATTCTAGGGATATTATTATTAACTTATTAAGGAATTATAACTATCCATAATCCATTGATTCTTTTTTGAATATAGGAATGCAAGATTGTGCTGAAGAGAAGGTATTATATGTGGTTGTGGATGATACTATAATAAATGTTGATTAAATTACATTCATTGATTATGAAACACTTCATAAAATGTTTTAGATCCTTTTAGTTATGATATATTTCTAGTGGGTCCTAGTTTTGAATTTCTGTTTTTCACATGTTTGTTGGTTCTAGCCTAGGTTTGAGGTTGAATTTGGATGCTTGAGTAACCTAAAAGAATTATAAAATAATTTTTTTTGTTTTTATAATTCCCTTATTTAAAATTCAATGGCTGTCCATTTTTTAATATAGATTTACACTCTATATAAAAATGTATACTAATAAATATCATATGATTATGAAATGTGTGTTGGTATTGTTTTTTGAGGTCATGAATGTTTTATTAATTGAAAATTAGTATTTTTTTAAAAATAATAACACATACATTCAAACCAAGGATATGGTATCATAATCTAGATCTGTTCAAATCCTTAGTGGTCTACTAATAACTTAAGAATGGTTTATAATTGTTAGTTATTTTTTTTGTGAGGTCTCATGAATCATTGTGAGTTGTAATTTTCAATCCTCCAAGAGCCAAATAGGTAATCTCATGTAAAAAACATAACTATAAAATGTATTGGAAAATGTTTATATAAATTTAAAATAAATGAATTTAATATGGGAATATTCTATGTATCACACTGAACATAATCAATGATTTCATCATGGATTTTCCATTTTGAGAATATAATATGGAAATTTTATATTTCACTTTCATCATCATTGATGGGTGTATTTTTCAAAAATACTTTATCCATAATGTACCATGATGTTATGGATGTAGTTTGAATGTAACTCTAAAAATAATTCAAATATCAAATAGTGAAAATATAAATGTCATCAGTATTGTGGAAGATATTGTGATTTTTTTTAAATTTGTCTCAAATTATATTTTGATTTCAAATTCTTTTGAGGTTTTTTATTTTTATCACTATATGTTGTCCCATATTATTTATCATAGTGAAAATAATGGTGTTAATCGTAAAATTTTTCACCTGAATAAATCTCTTAAATATTCACGGGGTAGACTCATTAATAGATGATAGCATATATTTTATGTTAATACTGGCATCATAAATTATTATGATCCTTCTAGATATATCCAATTTTTAAAAGTAGATAGTATTTCCATATGTTAACCATAATGATTTTTGCCTACCATGTTTTTTTATTTTTAAATGTAACAAATAAAAATCTATATAAGGAAGAATTCCTTATGGTTATTTATAATGCACCCATTGTGATCTAGTGTGAGTATCTTGGTGGATCGTGTAATTAAACTGAGATTAAGAAAGTTAATCCGTGTTGAAAAGATTCATATAATTATTTTATTTTTTATATAAAATAAATTTTATATTCTAATATGTTCACCTATTTGGATGAATAAAACATATTAAAACCATATATAATACTATATGTGAACAATATTGTTATATAAGCTATTATTATAAGGTTCACTCAAAATTATATGACTCCATCTTTCTTATGTTTGGTCTACGTCCAAGACACATATTTTATAATTAGTAGAGACTAGTAATTATAATGGATAATAGTTAATATCGACAAATAATGTTAAGAATGGGATATCTATACATTTTTTTAAACTATACATCATATTAACTATCCATTTTCAAATAACATCTTCTATGTTCAAATGGGTTTCATATACTAGATATCATATGTTTACAATTTTCCTTCAAAATTTATTTATTAATAAGATCCTAAATATGCCCTATGATCATTAATTGAAAATGGAGTTTACCCATCACTAGGAGTTACCGGTGGTATATTAAATCATTGATAAAGTGACCCCTTTATCAGCACTTTTTGGCAATAAAAATGTGTTCATTATCTATTCTTTTTATAGGTATGATGAAGGATGTCATTGTCATCACTAAAAAAGAGTTGATAATAGATTGAAATTATCAATCAATGTAAAAATGTTAGGATAAATGAAAACCCTTTATCATCACTAGAAATAATGTACTGATAAAGTGAGTCATATTATATATGATACTACATAATGCTTATAAATTAGTTCCCTTATCACTTCAACTAAAAAATATTAGATAAAGGGGGGCTTTATCTGTTCTTTGGCAGAAGTAAAAATAAAGGAAACCCATTATCATCATTTTCTTTCTTGCACAGGTTAATAATATATTTATTAAAATATATACTTTAATATATATATATCTTTATATTCATGTAAAATAATACATATATATATATATATGTTTTAGGTAAGGCTAAATAAGAATTTATGTTTAATTATATGATATTTAGTTAAAATGGAATATAAAATATTTATAAATATTATCAATTAAAATTTTTCTAATTTTTATCAAGTAAGAATAATTTTATAATAGATGGATAATAATAAATATATATTAATTATTTAATGGTCTACGATAGGTTGGAAACATTACTTGGTCATCAATTGATAATAACCATTGATCCCAATGTCTGTTTAGGATATACCAAATATCAATTTTTTTTGTTATAGCCTATATACTCTGGTAACTGGTGGAAACCTCTACTCACATTTTTATGCCAAATAGGCTATTATTCAAAAAACATATTTTTATTTTTTGGGTCTCCCATTTTTTTATATTTGATTGAATTTCAGTCTAATATAAGGGGGTTATTATTTTCTATTGTATGTGGAAGATAAATTTATTCCAGGGGAATGCAATCATTTTTATATTACTGCTTTTAATAATTATATTTTTTCACAATGGAGTTTTATTTATAATTAAATATATACATATTTTATTACAATTAATTATAAAATATCAAAGCTCTAGTTACACAGTAATGTAAAATATTTAATTTACCATATACAAATTCATTAATATTTATATATATACATATATAGTTAATGTATATATATAAACATATGTGTGGAAATAAAAATATATATTTGTATATGTATATTCAAATATATAAAATTAAAATACATATTCAAGAAATGTATTTATGACAATAGTTGTGATTTTTTACATTATTAAAATATATGAATATATATATTTCTGATAATGTATATATAATCATTATATATAAATACATGTGAGTATTATAAAATGGATTTATATATTTTTTTCAATAAATGTAAATGAAAATAATATTTAATATATAAAAATAAATATGATCGTATTTATATATCAAAAACAAAAATATATATATTTAATATATTTTTTTGAAAAGGTATTAAATAATTACATGAAATAAATATATATATATATAAATATGTGTTTCATATTATTGACAATAACAATATCACACTAAAGTGGTAGAAGTGTTAAAATTCCAAAGGAGATGTACATGGATGAAATACTAATGGACATGAGAGGATGAAATTTCATGAAGTTCTAATAAAGGCATTAGGAATAACTGATAGGGGGAGAACTAATAAAGGGGGTGAAGAAGAACAAATAAATGGGGTCTTAGAGTGCTCTAAAATAAATAAAACCCCATATCAGTACTCGAAAAGGAGCTGATAATGGCACACATTATCCTCATTAAAAGAAATTTTAAGGGACCCATTATCATTTCTATAAAAAATTGTTGATAAAGTAAGCCTTTTCAATTTTCTATCACTATTAAAGGGGGCCATTATTTTAACTTTTTCATAGTAATTATTATGAGTTCCATTTCTCCTCACCTTGGTATTATGTTCATTGTATGCGCTGATAAAAGACTATTACTTGTTCTATTAAAATATTATTTTTTAGTGGTGGATGTAATTGAATAACTATGTAATATATTATTCATGGACATCATGTCTTATACTATCATAAAATATATAACATCAACTAAAATAATGTAGACTATATTCTATCAATATTTAGAATGATCAAATTGTGATTCTATACTGTCATTCATGTGTTCTTTATTTATTAACAATTTATATATTTATAATATGTAACTTATTATTTTGGTCAACAACATTTTATTTTATTTACAATGGAACCTTATATATGATAAAGATAGTTTTCTATTCTTGCATCATTATTTTTATTCAATTAAATTTATATTTTCATAAACATCACTTTTTTATTTATGTGAGAATGATCTCAAATACAGAATCAACATAAAAACTAAACAGAGTAAACCAAATTTAAAAAAATTTATTTAAAAATTTTGAGGTTGTCTACAAATCACTTCCTCAAGAATAACATTTCTATTATGGTCCACATGACTCACCTTGACCATTCCATGATAGAAGAACATAACACCCAATGCAACCCCATATCTAAAATCACCATCCAAATGAACAACCATTATTATTTAAATAACTATATGCACATAAAATTATATAACCATTAACAGAACAATTTCACATAACCATATTTGGGGCCACTATAAAAGTAGGAAATTGAATTCAATGTTATATCAAAATCATAAAGCCCATCTCTATTGAAAAATCGACCAAACAACATCAAAATGGAGATACTAAAATTCTAAAATGGAATAGAAGGAATCCACACCCAACATAATAATTTCCCAAGCTCAATGGATATAGTAGTAAAGAACCCATATTCTATAAACACAAACTACCTTAAAATTAATTTTATTACTCATCTTCATATTAATTATCATAAATATTTTTATAAACCATGATTTTCATAATATGATGCTCTGGTTCATTAGATTATTTTTCCACGAAATATTTAGAACATGATAAATGATTCTTAACATTTCTGTAACCATTGTTTTAAATTCGATAACATCATAAAATTTATTTTCAAATATTTTTTTTAGAATTCTTATTTTCAATTAATGGTTATCACATAAGAATAATTTTTCATAAACCTTATTTGAGAAATGATATAATTTATCACAAAAACAACAGTCTTAAAATATCAATGACATTGTTAGACTCTTTTTATATGAATAAATCATTATTTAAATGATTTTATATACCTCATGAAAATATAAAAATTATTTAGGAAATTAAATCAGTATATATAATTTAACATACTAAAGAATCTGACATGCACAATGTTCTTCAAAAAATTAAGAGGATGTCTCCTTTACTAAAAAACACATCATTATCATTTTTATCTTTTTGAATAAATGGTACTCATCTTGATATATTACCTAAGAATTAATACCACTATATAATGAAGAAAATACATCATTAGACAATCTACACATAGTAAAAATTATAATTTCATTACATCCTTTATAATTTGTCCTTTTTATTAATAAATCCATCATACACCACTTCCTCTCAAGAAATCATTAGTATCCATATTATTTAATCATACATGTATCACTATGACATTTTCAGATTATAATAAACTAATGTTTCCACTATTATTTATTTAATGTACTTAAAGAAATATTAGTTTGAAATTTATCACCCATTCATAATTTATATTTTAGATTCTTGGATTTCCACTGACCAATAGCTTCAAAACTACTATAAATTTTCATCACCAAAATATTAAATAAATTGTAAAAAATAAGTCATAATTTTAATTGAAAATAAATGATTTTTGTAACTATGAATTTCTAGAATGAAATTATCTTAATTAAATTTTAGAGACATCTTTTGGAATATTTTGATCTTCTCACATTTCTATATTGTTACTAACTAATGACCCCAAAATAAATATTTATTTAAAAATATGTTTCATTTAATGATTTTTAATTTTAAAAATTTTTATAATAAACAACAACATTTTTTTTAAATAGCAACTTAAGTGATTATACACATCAATTAAATTATCAAATTTCTACAACTTCACCATATTTTGAAATTATATTTTAATCTTCTCCATGGTCTTTCTGATTACCACCTCAATTACACCAAGGGATTCTTAATTAATATGGACATAGTCACCATAAAAAACAGAAGTTATAGACATGTATAATAATATATTTTGAGTCTGTATAATTCATATCCTATTATCTTATAGAATCTCTTCATCTAATTATATCAACCATATATGATAACTTCAGGACAATAACATCTATAATAGCATATATATAATCTTCTACATCTATATTTTCTATAAACAATGCTTCCATACTACATATCATGTTTAAAATCATCACATATTCTCTCAATGTAACTTTTCTATTACATTAAATTCTTATTTATAAATTATGGATATAGATACATTATTTATATTGATAGTTTTAAAACATTTGGCCAGTAAAATTCTTTGTAAACCCATTTTATCATCTAGACATGATCACTTCGATGATATATATCACATATTACCGTTACCTAATTTATTCGATAACATAAAAGAAACAATAATTTTAAATAAATATTAGAAAATCAGTTATTCTGAAATAAATTTCCATAATATTTGAATCATTAATGTCAGAACATTAATGTTCAGCTAAACAATTATCAGTTTTGTTTATATAATAATATTTATTCAGAATAAACAATGCCTTCCATTATATAAATTAATCATCAAAAATAAAATCTATATCATGGTTACCTTTTTATTATATATTTTCATATATTACCTATATTCTAGATTATTATCTTTAGAAACACAATTATATTGTTAAATTCTAAAATATATTCTAGACCCCATATCCAGCATGTCAGATATTATATGTTCAAATCATCATATATTCAACACACATGTTGGAATTCAAATACATTGATATTTATTCATTAATTTTATCACAAATATGATCATATATTTGGGATACATCCATTCAATTATCATTAACATTATAATATACTGACTTGACATCTTATTTAAATTGATTCAAATTGTTAAAAAATACAACACTCATCATGAGAATACATTAGTGTTCTTTAATGCACTCAATTGTATTTTATTATTAAATATCCCATTCAACACTAAGGTTAATAAAATTATACTGTATGACTAATAAGTTATCATTTTCATTTCTATTTATTGATAATAAATATATTCTCTCTTTTATATCATTCTTTTTATACCATTTATGTAATGACATATAAATCAATTTTATTAAAAAATTCATGACATGATATTTTTATCTTGATATTTATAATACATTACATTGAATGTGATATATATTTCCAGTTATCATAAGATAAATACAAATTTTATAATGAAATTATACATATATTAATCATTTTTAGGTTTATGACATTGATATCGTTATAGAAAACAATAGTGATCAATCATGGAATTAAATCTATCAATAAATAGTTATCCACATGATAACAATAGAAATATTTATTTTAAAAACTATTCAAGAGGATTTTCAATAAAACTTAATACAATCATAAAAAATGAATTTAAAACAATAATTGGAAATAATATCCATCCCCATTTCAGCATTGAAAAATTATTCTTCCCAAAAGTCATAGATGTTTGAAATGGAAAAAAATTGTATAGTGTGATTATCATAACTTATCATCAAAATTATATTAAAATTATATATTATAATGAAAACTATTTTTCTATAAGATATTTTACTTAGAAATCCATGATGTGAAAAATTTATTTTTTGTCACTATGAATGGTCTTCATAAAAGTGAACTTGAATCATATCATGTTAATAAAACATAAAGAGTTATGAGAGGAAACCTGATCCCTATTTAAAGAATCCATGATAGATAAATTGTCAAGATACTATATTTTAATTACATTAATATATTTCCCCACTATGTGTATCAATTTTATTTTCATGTATAGAAAATAAAAAAAATAGCATTGAATATAAGGTGGTCTTTCATAGTTTCTCATTGAGTGGAATAAGGATGAAATTTTCCACTTTATGTGAAATGAAACATCTCACTACTTGTTTTAATATACTCCTCAATCCTATTTTTTATGATTGTTTGGTTGGGGATTTTTTAGGGTAATTCCATGTGGAATTTTAAAAAATTTAAATTACCATTGTGTTTTTCATGGTTGGAACACATTTATGGTATACAAAACAATTTCACCTAGAAAATGTTGTGCCCTTTGATGGTGCTCAAGAGGGGGGACATGGATTTCCCTGACATATAGCCAGACCAACCAAACCATGTATCTTTAGCAAGTAGGAATTCAAAATGTTGGTGTATAAAATACCAAATCATATTCCCATTTAGAAAAAATCATGCACCCAAGATAGTGAGTGTGTATAGTTATGGTGAAAAGTTTTCGTAAATTGTGCCCTCTCCAAGGAATAGTGAATTCATTATTAATTTCATACAAAATAAAATTTTATTATCCTAAAAACCGATATTTAATCACCTAATAAATAATGGAATTATCCCAAAATAATTACCTGATATTGAATCATCTTTAGAAGTGGTTTGGGCCACCAAAAACCTTTTCCGTTATAGAAAAAATCACTGTTGATCTTGTTTGATCCCATATGTGTATGTGTAGCTCTTATAGAATAATTTCTTGTAATTTATCCATTATTCATCATTATTGATCGATGTATTATGACATACATTGTAGATCTAAAAAACTATTGATTGGATCCTGATTCTAGGATGTTATCCTTGATCATCTAATCCTTGACCATCATTGGAGAGTCCCATTGCAGGAATTCAAATATTGATCATTTATTTAAATGTAGTTTATTCTATAAGTGTTGTCTCAATGATTGAAAACATTAATTTTTCTATTAAATTGATATTTATTTATATGATTTAAAAATATAGAATTGTGATTATTTTACTCTAGATTTTTAATATGTATAGAAATGAGAAATCTGAAAATACATTTGAATTGAAAATTTTGGATTCTTTTGTTATAAAATGATGTATTTTATAAAAATAATTATTATGAAAATTATTTGATTTTGATATTGATTAAAATTATTAAATTTTACATAGTTTTAAAATGTCATGAAATTATGAAAATTGGTGATTTGGGATTGAAATGTAAAAGGCATGTTGAAAACTAAAATTGAGGAATTTATTTTAAAGTACTTTAAATTTATTGATTATATTTCTAAATGAATGATGGATTGAATCCCATGGAATCATGGGTATTTAGTATGTTGTGGGGAAATGAACCCAAGGATCTTGATCCCCTAACAAATAATTTATTATGAATGCACTAACTAAAATATGGTTGATGTGTAATTTTCATTTTAGTGGTAGTAGATGATAGTACGTTTCCATTAAGTGGGAGTGGATGAATGTAATTTTCTATTATGTGGGATTTTATATTTATCTGACTTCAATGATGAGATGTCTGGGGATCTTGATGCCAATAACGAATTTACCATAGGGCATTTCACCATGTTTAAATGACTTCAATAATATGATATACATGCCTCAAATGCATTGAATTTTTTATTCATGCCAATTTATTTATTTTAACTATTTTATATAAAATTTACATTATTTCCTGTTTGAATGTTTTTTCAA
This sequence comes from Viscum album, assembly GCA_963277665.1. Classification (NCBI taxonomy): domain Eukaryota; kingdom Viridiplantae; phylum Streptophyta; class Magnoliopsida; order Santalales; family Viscaceae; genus Viscum; species Viscum album. The sequence continues at coordinate 1,064,257,092 of OY728133.1, forward strand.
TATATATTCAATAAATTTAAATTAATATCTTGTTTTTGTTTTAAATATGTAAAATTAAATTCCATGACATTAATTATTTTTATTAAAATAAAAAATATAAATCATAATGGTATTGATTATAGAACACTTGGTGAGTCCCTATTAAGAATTAAAGCACACACAAAACAACTTCCTTCTGGTGTGTTTTGATTTTATTGTTCCATGTCTGTGATAAGGGAAATCAAAACATATAGGTTGTTGATGTTCTTGATTTTTTTGATGGTGGTGTGTTATCGATGACAGATAGATATTTCATCCACTTTTTTTATTAGATGTTTGAGTTTTTTTCTTTATAGATGCAATGTACATTGTTGATGCGGTGGTTGGAGTTTTCTTATACATTTTTCATTTTATGTACTTTCTTGCTTTGGAGTGTTTTTCATACCTACTTATACTATTCTATATTCTTTTATTTTGTGTATAATTCAATCCCAATTTTATCATGTATAATTATATGGGCTAGTATCCAACTCATTGAGATTAATAATTACATTAAAACCATGTTATAGCCACCATAGTTTTTAGGGTACTTGGGTATTTGGGATGGTTCCCAAAAAATTGGTATCTGATTTGTAGATTAATCATATTTTCGTTATCGAAGTATCCAATTTTGGATGTCATGTCAGGATGCTTAATGTAGTTGGGATCAAATTAATTGAAATATCTCATCAAAATTATCCTTATGTATCATGGGGTTTTGGGAACAGAATCATGTTGAATAAATTGTTTTGATTCTAGTATTTTCCCAAATTTTAATTTGTGTATGCTGAACACAAAATCATTATATATTATCTAATGTAATTTATATTCCCATTGATCTTAATTTTTTTATCAATGATTTTTTTTCAATGTATTAATTGAGGTTTCCCAATATTTCATAGAATCATCCCTCTATGAATACATTTGAACATTAACTACGAGTGATCTCAAGGTGGAGAACAATGGGAGAATTATTTAGTTGACCATAATCCTATTGATTTTATTATGTGGGTTGTACAATATCTTGGCTAGGAACTTGAACATATTCTCGTTTAGTATTCTACTATGGAACCACATATGGATTAATATCATAATAATTCTCAAGAGTTCCTTCTCCAGAATCCATCATTGTTCCAGTTCCCTAATGATTCTTATGGGTATGAGGATTTGTTTAGATATATATAGTAACTATTTTATTTCATCGAAAATATTGATTCAATTAAGGTGAAATTTAACACCATAAATATGGATAGACCTCAGAGAAGTTTTATAGATTCCATGGTAATAAGTTAGAATCATGAGGTTCTATAGTGAAGAGCATTATTGTTCTTTTCAGTTATCTGTTCAATCAAATGACTATGGTACCAGGTAAAGATATCGTTTTTTTCAAACATGATCATTATGAAATTATCATGATAGAGTATAAATATTGATTTTTTGATCATGAGAGTTTTTCTTTTGATATTTTATCAAAATAGAATATAATGACTTGATAGTTATAGATGGCTCTTAAATATGATTTTCTATATTAGGTTTTCTTATTTAAATTTTTTTAATATAATGACATGTGGGATATTGTACTAATAATGAAGATATATAGGGATGGTAATTGAGGGTTAAAAAAATATTATTTTCACATGCTTCTAGTTTTGTGAGTTATTTTAAGGTAAATATGAATCATAGTGACCATTATGGTGGTTCTTGAATTTTTTGTCTCCAGTGATTTTTTAATTCCAAATTGAGGCCCTTTGACTATATTATATTGTGGAATGCTTGGGAAATCCATGTGTTTGTATTGTGGCACCAATGATATATAGTTCTTGTGGTTCTTAAAGACACCTATTAAAATTCTTCAATTCATTTAATCCAGTATATTGGAAAGGGTTATTCATCACCTAATAGTTATGTGGTGATATTAGATTCATTAATGTATATGGCATCCCATCTACAAAAAATTGGAATAAAGCTTCTTCATGTTGTTGAAGATCCTCCAGATAAAGTTGATACAGGTCCAACAATTTTGAGATGTAAAAAATTATATCATTATCTTTATTAAATTCCTTATTTTATTTTGATTCTTCTCATTACTTTTTATACCATCATACTGTTATGATACTAAATCATCTTACATAAGTTTTATTTTATGTTTTTGATATTAATATGCCCCTCAGATTGAAGAGATATATGGGTGTACATTTTCATTCTTATATCATAAATTTATAAGAGATCGAAATTATGTTGGATTTTTTTAATATTTGAAATATCATGTTCATATTCTTATATTGTATTGGTGAACACTCATCTTTCCTAGGCAGAATTTTCTATTTGGTGGGTATCCTTTACCACTCCTAGTGTGTTTTATTGATCTTCATTCTATTAGTCTCCTGTTGAGTATAAAATAATGTATCATTCATAAGACCACCTTCTTGAGAAGTTATATCCATTGTGTATAACTTTAAATACATTTGGTATAACCAATTCCATTGAAATATTTATTGTTTTTATTAATAGTATATTTCATGTTTATAATAATAACTTCATGGTAATAATTATAGATAATATCCAGGTTTACTCTAAATTTTAGGAGGATCATGTGTCTCATCTGAGATAAGTTTTTAGAATGAAGAGAAATCGCCATCATTATTCCAAGCTATTGAAATGACATTTTTTAATTCAGGGAGTTATGTTCCTAGGACACGCGTTCTCATAACATGTTATTAAGTTTACCTTGAAAAGGTGAAAATTATAATGATCATGGAATAACCATCATATTTGTTTGAGAATCTAAGCATCTGGTTTCTAGATATGTATTTTCACAGGTCTATGAAGGATATCTCAACTTTGGATTCAATGATGAATGATAATCTCATAATGGAGTAATGTATTTTTGAGATGATAAATGTTAGAGTCATTTTAGTTTTATGAAATTTAGTTTTACATTTTTGTAGGTTATTACACTTTTAAAGGCCAAGATGGGATATATTATCTTTCATGATGAATCAGAATCATGTTTGAGTTGTTTTTTATATTGGCTAATCACAAGGTATCCTATTTTTCAAAATATCCTTGGACACATGAGAAGAAAAATCCAATCCATGATCACAAAATTTCATCCATGATGTATATGTTTAAGAGCTTTAATAATTACCTTTTTTGATAAAATTTCACCATCTTATCAGATCACAAGATCTAGTGTCATATTTTATTTAAAAAGTTTTTGAAACTTAGGTGGATGCATTGGGTGGAGTACCAACAATATTTTGGTTTTGACATTCCCAACACCCCGGGGAATGAGAATGTTTCTTCAGATTTTTTAAGAGGAAAACTTCTAACCATGTCCCCGAAAGAATCTTCAGAGGTGCGAAACATTATAGATCATTCATGTACAATTTCATTTATAATTTTGGGAGGAGGAAACATTTGTCCTGGAAAGCATTCAGTTGACCACTACATTTCTCTAGATGATTCTTCATAAATATTTTCCTTACCAAACATTACATATAATTAGGGAATTTCTTGATGTTGTGGATACCATTTTTGAGTGTCATTCTCTATAGATGGTAATCACTATTTCTAGAATTTTTTTTGTTACCTTTCGTGTAAGAAAGGATGTGACGGGGTTTCCATAATTCCATGTGGTATGTATACCAATGAACCAAAAATATGTTTTATAACTTGTGTTGATGATTTTTGTGTACGTTAATGTGATGGGACATTGCTTATTGTGTTTCCCACTGATATACTTCTGAATATTTCATGGTTGAGCACTACAGTCCATTGAGTGTTCTTCAGGCACATCCATTTTATACCTGAATGAAACATAAGATTTATTTAGAAATTGTGGTTGGGTTTTAAATAACAATAAAATAACTAAATATATATATATATATTGATCAATCAACTAGACAAATTAATTATCATTAAACCAATTCACGAAACAACCAATGATTAAGAGTTTTGAAATCTCGATGTGGAAGAGATTTTTTATTTGATTGTAGTTCAATATACTATAGTATTTGATAGATACCCCAATGTTACCTAGAATTTATGGCCAGACCATTCAGAGGATGTGTGATATCCAGTTTAGTTGAGTAAGCAATACGATCCGCAGGTGGATGTAAAGATAGATATAGTAATAAAAATTGTTTAGTATATTGAGATATCACATATTACTAAATTTAGTGAATATTTGGATTAATATTTGAACAGTTTTATATTTTTTATAACAAGAGTCAAAATTCTGAGATCTAAATGGATCATTTTGAGTCCTTTTAAAACTAGTTATACAAGTCAATATTGTGTAGGTCGAAGAATTATTAAACCTCCACGGATGTGATAAGTATAGTCCAAGAGAATAAAGAAAAGATTCAGATGATTCATCATAGAATGTTGATCTTTAAGTATCAAAATAAATATTATGTTAGTAATAATATGTGAGCATTTGGTTAATGAATTAGTTACAATTTGTTCTTAATTGTTTCACCCCATTAGGGTCATCGATGACTTTGTGGGCCAAGGTAATTATTCTCTTCATTTCAAGGGAGAATTTGAGGTTATTGAGTAGGTGGGAAAACATGCATATTGTTTTGTAGCTCCACATGATTTGATATTGATACACTGGGTGTTCCATATATTACAATTTTGAATGTATCTCCTAGAACCACCTAATTTCTTGAGCTGTGGGGATCTTGATATTGGGCTTGATTTATTCATGACTGAGCATCCAGTTAGCATTGTGGATTTTTATATAATGGTACATCATAAAAGGTTGATACCTTTGGTATAGGTGATACAGATTCATGGTTTTGATTCTCATGATACATGGGATCATGATGCACTGATGATAGAGTAGTGGCCTCATCTATTTACTGTGGAAAATTATTGATAGGATTTCTAGGGTTAGAATATTTTTATGGTGTATAGGTTGTAACATCCCATTAATTATTTTCGGCAACTAATCAACCCTATTATTTATAGTTCATCAGTATGGCTTGTTTTGGATTATTTTATGTTTAATTTGGATAATTTTATAATCCCTTTGGGTTATGCATTATTAGTACATAATTAGGGATAACTATATAATTTGGACCAGAGAACTGTGATCCATTTTATGGTGTTATTAAGGGGTTTATGGTTTATCCATACTATGTGGCCAAACCATCCAATTATACAACCTCAAGAAGTGGGTAGTTTCATAGTAGGAACATGTTTAACAAAAACAAGTTCTATATTAAGAGAAACCATTCAACATATAAAGTAGTGGATCAGGGATAGGGTTCTATGTTCTCCTAACCATGAATCAAAATCAATGAAACCATGTGTGCATAATCAATATAATCTACAAATTTATTTTAAAATCCCAAAACAGCGGTTTAACCCCTATTGATCCCCACACACCCCTAAATGTATTCGTTATTGTTGATAATCTATATATGTGATTTTTTACTATCTGTCCCTATACTTGGATGATTGAAGTGTAGTTTTTTCTCATTAGATCTATTATGGGTAAGTGAATATCATATTTAACTGTTTATACCAATATACCCTTCCTTCTACATTATATTTTGATGAATCATCATGTTTTTGAAGGATTTAAAATTCATTGGGAAAGATATTAGTCTAGGTTGTGCACCTAGAACCTCTGGACTGTTGTAATAATTGGTTAATAATGTTTCAATATTTCATTTCTTGATCATTTATTTAAATAAAGGTTGTTCTATAATAATTTTCAATAAGATTGAAACATTGAATTTAATGATTTTATTGAAATGTGTTTTTAAAGGATTAAAAATAGATATTTTTTATTAATTGATCTTTTATTTTGAATGGGTATGAAAACTGATAAAAATAACAATTTCAATGAAAAAAAAAACTGTGGGGTGAATTTTAGGGGAAATGATGGAAATTTGGAGGTTTTTTTATGAAAAGTATTTTATATTGGTCACCAAAAATGACAAAATTTAAAGATTGATTGAAAAATCATGATATGAAGAAAATTGATAATTTTGTTTCGAAAAGGAAAAAGGAATTTTGAAAAATGAAATTCGGTAGTTTTATTTTAAAATGCATTAAATTGATATCTAGATAATATTATTGATATACTGATTGAAGAACATGGGAAAATGAGTATTCAATAGATCGTTAGTACATGAATGATTCGATCTTGACCCCTAACACAAAATCTATTTTAACATAACTATGAAAACATGTTATTAATATAATTTTCTCATGCATGGGATAATATAATTTTAGTTTTCCCTTATTAGGGAGTGGATGATAGTAAATGTCCCTTTATGAGGTAGTGGATATTTATCTAAGGTCACTGATGAGATGTGTGATGATCCTATTATTATTAACTAATGTTTCACATGTCGTTTCATCATGGTGTTATGAATTATTTTATTTTATATATATGAATTTTATATATTATATAATTTTATTCATTCCATATTTTTACAAAATATATTTTATAAAAAATTTACATTTAATCCTACTTAACAGTTCATTCAATATATCTGCCAACTATTTTAGGAGAAATCATTTTTCGTTTTAATAATGAAAAATTAAATTCCATGCTTTATCATTTGATTGTGTAAAAAATGGTGAGAACCTACTAGGAATTATATCTCACACCATACATTTTTCTCCAAGAATTTGTAGATTTTCTTATCCTAGATATTAGAAATGGGAAAGTGCCACTTGGAGGTGGTTGACATTCTTGATCCATTTGACCATGAAGTGTTTGAGGTGACTGGGGAAATGTAATACACTTTTTTTATGATATTCATGAGTTTTTATCCTCTTAGATATTTTTTACCTTGATTATATAATACATCGCATTTTGTAATACATATTTTTTATCTAGTACATTCTCTCATTGTAATGTTGAGTATACTATCTTGTAACATCTATATTACATTGTTTTGTGGAAAATTAAATTCATATATTATCATGTATGATACTAGGATCTATTATCCCACAATTGGTAATCGAGAATACTCTTTAGGCCATGTCATAGATATTATAGTTATTAGGGTACTATGGTATCCAGGCTGGGTAATGACAAGAAAAATAATTTCTATATTTTGTTATAATTTTTATTGATATTTGGCCTTGACTAATAAAATTCCATTATCACAAGGAAGAGTTTTTTTATTATTCCTTTTAGATTTATACAGAGGTGAAATATTATTTTTCACATCAACATTAAATATATCGATTCATTTATTTTTCCTAAATTTTATTAGAATATTCATGTTGTAATAAAAAACAAATCATATGCCTATTTAATAGATGATAAGATTAATTTTTTTATAAACTCTATATTCATAGTGGAACATTCAAAACATGAATCCATTGATTATTTATCATTAATTCTCAATAAATGATTCTATACTGATATAAATTCATTGATTTTTTTTTGACATGTTTTCTGTCTATTATCAACTTCCAAATGTTTACTCAGATGTATTTAAATTACTCTTCATTAGAAACACATGTAAATTCTCTTTTGTTATGTCCTCCATCAAATAAATCATTTTATTCTTTTCAATTATTGACTCATAATCTTATCAAAATGAATTATTTTAACAATGTTATTTTTGTTCAGTTTTCAATGGTATTTTATGTGGGATTTTATTCAAGAAAAGAACCATCATCAAATTATGGTGTAATACTTTTTAATATTCTTGTTCTTTGTGTTATACCACTATTTATCTATTTACACATCATGGAAGACTTGCCTTATTTATTTTTCATCAGGATCATTTGTGGTCATCATCTATATAAGTATTCTGAATCCTTATTGGTTGAAATATATCTATAATCATTAAAACTAAGACCATGACTAATGTAACTTTTATAAAATTCATTAGGAATCCAAATGTGTTATAGAATATAAATTTCAACTTATTTTATAGGGATTTGTTTGGAATAATATATTTTTTTAGATATACATTTTATCCCCTACAATAAAAAACATCTTTGTTTTTCAATGACTGATATTTTTTATAAAAATTAAAATCATAGATATCTAAATCATCAAAACAAAAATATTGGCCAGTAAATCATAATTTTTAAAATTGTAAAAATATTCCATCCAATAGTTCATATTTACAATTTTATAAAAGGATTATCTTTTTATCATCATTTGAGGAGATATTCCACCTAATATTTCTCATACCCACCTGCAATGTTGGGGGAGGGGGTTATTTGACGTTTTTTCAAACCTTTTTTATATTTTTATTTTAATCATGTACTTGAAAAAGACAATAAATTAATATCAAATATATTTATCAGAAAATAAAGCATATAATAATTTGATTTTTATTTGATCTAGAAATATTCTTTCTTTAAATACAAGACACTATATATAAATTTGCCTATTAAAATAGTTATTTTTTGGTTTCCTAGTGTTTTATAAAACCATGAAAATATTTCACAATGATTAACATTTTTCAAAAAATTATGTGCAGAGTCATGTTTAATTTAGGTTTATTAGAAAAATTTTAGATAAAAGTTTTAGTCATATTTTTAGATATATCCAAAAAAAAAGTAGAATTCTTTTTTTTAAATTACTTGAATTTTATAATTGATTTCAAATATAGAAATAATTTACGTTATGTTTGAAAAACCTCTAAATTATATTCACATATATCATTGGTTTAATCCTTTTCTAAAATATGCACTTAAAAACCCATTATCTAAATGTATCCTACTAAACAAAAAAGAAGTTGTATAGAACCATTAAAGTTAAAATGAGAAAAATATAAAAATATAATGGTTTTTAAAATATAAAAATATTCCTAAGAAATATGAAATAATAAAACCAAGAAAAAATAAAATAATATGAAATTATAAAAAATGGTCTTACATGAAAAAATGACACCCCTTCTAAAATTATTATAATTATACTAAAAATAATAAAATCTTAAAGAATAAAAAAAATAAACCAAAATGATCTAATAAAATATCAATCAATTAAAACTAAATTTATATAATATTAAACTAACAAAATAAACATTGAATTTATAAATTTTAATAGAATAATGAATAATTAAATAAAATAAATTTTTTACATGGATCAAATAATAAGTAATATTATAGAATTGAAATGATTAGATTTTAAATAAATTGAACCACGATGGAATAAGAAATTTAAAATATAAGAAATCATTGACCACCCAATTGTACTAGAGAACAACTGGTCTAAATTGAATAAAATATAATTGATCAACCAAAATTAGATAATATAAAGTGAATGAACAACTGTAATAACATATCTGAACTAATATTATCTACACTGAAACATAATATGAAAAATTAAAATGAAATAATATAAAAAAAATTAATCTAGAACTAATTTATATTATCAAAATTTTCTAGCATTTTAATAAAAATAAACATGAACTAATCTCACACAATTGATCCAATTTTAATGTAATCGATACATTTAAAATAGATTAAAAAAATAAAATGTAATATTACCAAAAAAACTGAACTAACATGGAACTAATGAATAATAATATAATATAAATGAATAATAACAAATCTAACTGAAAATAAAAAATATAAACTAAAACTAATTGAGTTGATTTGATTATATTTGAATGCAAAAATGATCCAAAATTGACATTTCATGAGAATAACTGAATTGATTGAAATAGAGAGTGATATAAATGAATATATTCCTGATAAAATATGTTAAAATTAATTTATAAATCCTAATAAAAAATTAATTAATATAAATAATAAATACATAGATAATCTATACCATACCACATATACATCATAAAAATATAATTTGGGAAGCCTAAATGAATGAAACTAATCCAACTCGATGTTATGTAAACATATTAAACAAGAAAAAACAAGAGTAATATTTATAAACCTTTATTTTGGTAAAATATATAAATAAATGCATAATTAGTAAATTTAAAAAATGATTATTACATACTAAAAAACTAAAAAAATATAAATATAATGAAAAATGCACATACTTATCCTAATAACCCTAAGTAGAAACATGACATAAAAATGTAATAAACACAACTATAATACTATTTTCAAAAACATTAAAATTAATTAGCTAGATTAAAAATATCCATATGAATACTAAATTTATAACATCTAACAGTAATGACAAAAACTAGAATAAATAATCACATGTACAAGGAAAGATACAAAAAAATATGTCATACCAAACTAAACCAAATAAAAATAAAATCAAAAAATTAATTTTTATGCATCTAAAATGACCTAAAATGAATAAAAATAATATAATAATATTACCAAAATATTTTAAAACAATAACAAAAACATAAATTATAATTTTATTTTATTTTCTTAAATAAATATATCACCAATAATTCTGAGAAACATGATTTTATTTTAAAATATAAAATATATGAATTTCAAATTCCGTCCTTATAATAACAAACTCATTATAAGAAATAGAAATCTACATATTCACACCCTACATCCAACATCTAAATTGTAATAATGTTAAATTTTAAAAAAATGATATACATATAATTACGTAATGTAATAAAATAATATTATAAATTACTAATAATGTTTGTAATTTAATTTATAACTCTACCAATAATCAATGATATCATATTTGGTATATTCCGGGTTTTTTGGACATTATTAAATAATAATTTTTCATAGAGTGATGAACATTTCATATTTAATTTTAATATTCCCAACTTATTATAGGATTTTATTCCCTATCATTAATATTGTATTTTTTTTTCAAAAAACTGATTCCTTATGAGATTCTAGATGGACAGGTGAACTCTAACAAGGAAAATAGGGTGAAGTTGAAAATAACCATGATGGCTATCAAATGTCCAATGCTGAGGATGATCTAGAACACATACTAGGAACATTAATATGATGACCCTGCATAATGACCTGAATGATAAAATCATCATTTGAGACCATGTACTAGTTTGGGGGTTGGCATGACAACATTTTTTAATTTTAACAACTAAATATTATATCATTTCAATAGAATGTAGAATAATTTTTTTTAATAAAATGTATGAATAATATATTTTTTCCCAATTTATTTTGTATATAATTTCATGCGACCTCTATGAGGTTTATTAATGAAATATAAACCAAATTCAATAAGATCAATTAGTTCCCCCACATCCATTTTCAATATGATACAATACATATAGTTATATTTGATTATAGGACACATAATATATAAAATATATAAATACTAATTAATTAAATTTATTCCTTGGTAAGTCGTTTCCATAAAATCTCATAGATCTAGATGAATAGGGGTGGTTTTATTTTCATTTCTAGGCATTTCATTCATTGAAATAACTTCTAATAATCAATAAAAATTTTAGTGACAATTGTATATTCATTTATAACATAATTTTATTATAATAATTAAATATTCCCTACCATATTATTTTGATGGAAAATACTATTACCAAAAACTATCCACTTTCCCAAGGAATATATAAATTCACATTATCAAATATTATTTTGAATTATTGATGGCATATCATTTAACTCATCCTATATAATCTAACTAAAATCAAAAAATTATTACCCAAAATTATTAACATCAATGAATGTATGATAACATGATGGAAAATAAAATGAAATCACATATATAAAAAATGATTCATCGAAATGGTTAGATTTTTAACAAACAAATGATATTCAATTGAAAAAGATATTATTAATGTAATTTATTGTTTTATTTGAAAAAATATGTATTAGATATATTTTAGAGGTTTGCATTCTAATTTTATTACTATGTTGATATATTTTTTATGTGAACTATGTGAATAGTCTAGAGAATTAACTTAATGATATTTTTATTAAATAATTTTTAATTTGCTGATTTAAAAATAACTATTATATTTTCATTGGCCCTGTGATTGGGATATAGTTGATCATGTCCAGAATATTCCAATTATGAATCAATTTATCATTTCTAGTAACTTGCATATACCTAAATTGTAAAAATGATATAATGATATTTCGTTAAAGGTTTAAGGAGGGGTTAAAAAACTATAAACGATTTATAAAATCGCCTAAAATGAAAAAATATATACTTTTATTACAGGATATTGATATATATTAACTCTATATAAGTAATATATTAATCTGGTTCCACATGAACATGATAATTAATTTATATTAATGTACTAAGTTATGTAATTCAAAGGGATTCACTCCAGTCACTTGTAAAAGAATTCCAAATATCTTATCGTTCTATAAATTCATAAACCATATATCGTAGAAAATATTTACTCATATTACATCACAAAATTTATAAAAACTACATAGATGTATTTGTTTCAATAAAATATCAATCTAGAAGACATAACATGTAATCCAATTCAGGTTTTTTGATGATATAATATAACTCTTAACAGATTTTTTAATGTAATTTCATCTTAAAACATATTAAAATATTAAATATAAATTATAATATAATTAAATATGTATCTTTCAGGTATATTAATTTTATTATTCTAATGTAAAAACCCATACTAATAACCTTTACATTCATTGGAAAATTAAAACATCTATTTATCATATATATATATCATAAAAACACAATGTAGTGGTGTAATTTGTTTTCCATTGAAACTTTTTGTGGAATGAGTTAAATATAGATCTAACAATTATATGAGATTTTATATAACAATTAGTACTCATATATCATTTACCTTCTTACACATCCACTCACTATAAAATGATAACATCACTCGTGGGTATGTGTGGACTACCTCCACCATGAAGTGACGTGTTTCATTTTATATGTAATTCATTAATGGATAATTATAAATAATTATATATTTAATTTATATGATATTAATTACATTATTATAATTATGGTGAGGATGGATCCTTTTGAACTATTCTAGGAAAAAAACCACTAAACTGAAACATACATGAATATGTAATGTTCAAACGCTCAAAAAACGATGATTTTAAAAATGAATTATTAATATGTTGGAAAGGTAATTTTTCTAGTGGGGTAAATATGATATAATGTGTTTCAATAGGGATTTTTATCATACCATATAATATTTAAATTTATTATAAATGAGACTCAAAGAATGTACAGATCAATTTAGACCCAAGGTATGAGTTTATTTCACAATCTGGTCATTATTTGAAATTTATTATGTATATGTTGAAATTGGTGGATTTATTAGAGAATTATATCATAGAACCCATCAATTTTATTATAATATGGATAATAATGAAAATAAAAATATTTAATTTAATTTTCCTCTCTCAAATTACATAAATATCAAAAATATTATTTTTAATGAAACTCAATATCTTTTTTCATATTCAGATGAGAATATATTTCTTCAATGAATATATTTTACATAAAATGTATTCCTTAATGATTTTTTTATTTTATATATATTTATTATATTCATTATACCTCTATTTTTATTTTTATATTAAAATTTTTTAATCTATTTTTCTTATCATTTTCTAAATGTGTTAGTTTTATTGAAGGTGTGAATAGAATCATTTATATAAAATATATCACATGAATGGTTATTGCATTCATCAATTATATGATCTAAATTAAAAATAACATTAAATTTTTTCTTTTTTCCTTCTTATGAAAATCATCATTGAAATATTTTTTTAAAAATTTTATTTTAAATAACCGGTTACATATTGAAAAAAAGATTTTACTCATGAAATGTTCTACATATTAATTAATATTATTATTCTCCATGTTTAAATGTTATACATAAGTGATGTTATTTGGAAATAATACCACCATTTATATTTATCGAGGCATATTATAATCATTTTGGCATGGGAATGTATTGAAATTCAATATTCCAGTTCATCCAACATGGATAGACTTTTATTATTATGGATTGTTTTCTATCTATTATTATTTCTTCATACGGTGAAGGCATAATACGAATTTTGTGTAGGGAGTGAACCAAAGTTACACATACTCTGAATATATCAATTTATTTCTTGAGACCATGTAGGATGGCTATTGGTAATATATATTTCCAATTTATATATGATGTATGGGCATAAATTCATGCCCATTAATTTAAGATATTTGACATTTTACATTCCATCGACATAAAATCAGTTATTGTTTTCTATTATATTGTTTGATTAACTATATAATAAATTTATATATATTAATATCATGTGTTTATTTATTTATAATTATTTTATCACCATTTATTTCTACTATATTAATCACACCTTACTTATTCTATAATCACATCTCCAATATGATATATCTTACATAGAATCTAATATCAACGTTTTAGTCGGTTACCTTTCCCCAGAATTCTAATAAGTGTATTATTATTGGTATGAAATTATATTATATAGTGAAGAATATTATTTTACAAGGAAATAATATGTTGTAATTTATGTTCTCAAATGGAATATAATATTCAATGGTGTTTCTACATTTCCAAGACTAATAAAATATTAAAACCCTTAAGATATTATTTATTGTATCAAGTTTCAAAACAGTAAAATAAAAATTTAATATAGGTTAAAATAGATAGGGTGTTGCAATTCATATCAAAAAAATTTTATTTAGTTTCTCTGTAGCTATATTTAAGAAAACATTGATTAGAGGAAATAATAATATGATAGATTGTTGGAGTAATTATATGTATATGGTGTTAAAATTTAGCTATTCAATAATATATATCATTATATTTTCCTATAAAATTCATCCTCATCTTGATACTAGAATGTGGATGTGACAGTGGCACAAATTCACCTAGGTATGAAAATTATGAAAGGAGATGATTGGGTATTTACCCATTGATAATCAATGAAAAATTTGTTGATATAATATTTCACACCTAGCTAGATTCTCATAGAAGATATTCATAGGTTAATCAAAATTTTAATTACGAAATTTCCTGGTGAATGTTATGATAAAACATATAGAAGCCTCTGATATTACATTGTGATATGGGAAAAACCTAATGTGTCATGTGTTTAAGAGAATATGGTTGATTTCATTTTAGTGTTATAGATACCAATTCTGAGTTTTTAGATCATCAGTTGTTAAAATGCTTAATGATATTTTTAGTGAAATTTATGTGACTACAACCCTTTGGATTAGTATGTGTTATAGTAAAAAGAATATTTGGGGAAGAATAATTTTATGTATTCTAGACATGACATGAAAGGTGTTGATAACACTTAGATTAATTATGATTATATATATTAATATATTTAGTTACGAGAATATCATACATACATTTTGGAAACAAATGTTTCATATATATATATATATATCCATTGGATTAAAATTTGATTTGATAAATCAATGACTAGTGTTATTTTTTAATAATTATGCAACATTGGTGATGATAAATTTTTAATGTAAATGAAAATAATTTGTACAATGTTGAGATTTTATTTTAATAATTATGGTTTAGTAATCATTTGTAATCATATATGATTTTGTTATGGAATTATTATTATTTTGGTTATTTATTGGAAATATTAGAATATTTTATACATTATATGATATGGAATATATCATTTTATATATGAATTTATGAATGAATAATGTTTTTAGAGATTATTTAAAATTGATCATAGAATAATATGTGATCCAATTTGTATGATTTTGGGGGTTTCAACATGTATAAGAATATTTTTATAGATTTTTATGTTTAGTTACGTATAGAATGATTTATGTTGAACATTTTTTAGGATTTTATTATTAATTTAGTATTTTATAATATGAAGGATTAATAATATTTTTTATTATTATATATTGTAATAACCATTTCCATTTTTGATAAAACAATAAACATTTTATCTTTTTATAGATCTTATAGTCGGTGAAAAGATAAATCTTGTGATTTATGAATGATAAATTTATCCCAAATATTCATTACATAGATTAGGAAAATAGATAAAGGGGTAAATTTATCTTAACAAAATCAAATGAAGAAATTTCACTAATATAGTGAAAAATAATAATGTTCATATACATTCATAAAATATCTTTATCATATGTAACTAAATTTACCTAATTTATATATTCATATTAATAATATTGTAATTAACTATCAAGGTATGATTTTAGTAACACATTTTTAAGTATGATTCATATATTGGAACATTAAAATAAATTTCATAGTTGTAACCACGAAATTTACATTACCAAAAAATCTATATTTTATTTTATTAACATGTAATATTCAACATAGAATAGAGAAATTAGAATTTTTAGGAATGAATTAATGTATGGAAGGAATAATTCCATTCAAAAATATTTTATATTATATTTTCAATATTTGAAACCCTGCATTAAATATCATACAGAAGACAGAACCCCAAGAATAAAAAAATGTAGAATAATATTTTTTTTAAATGTAACTATAATAACAAAGGTTTTGATTTAGCACGAAAGAATATAAATTGAATGATTATGAAATATATTTAGAAATTATTTATTAAATAAATTTTATTAATGGAATTGTGAAATTTATAATTAATCTAATTATTTTCACATTTATTGCAACACAAATTAAATCATTTTAGGCACTGAAGATACTTTTCCTCTAAAATAGTATTAATTTAATTCATTTTTTTAGTACTATAATTTATTTCATAAAATTTTAAAAATATTATATGAAATCATGGATATTATCTTTTATGTAAATATTTTATGACAGTATTTTATGCAGAATTGAAAATTTTCTAAAACGGTCCATTTTTAGGGAATATTACAAAATACCGATTTATGTATAACAATCATTACTTTTATTCAAAAAAATAATTTAATCATACTGTTAATTAAATAATTTTATTTTAAAATTAACTAATATCATATGAAATATAAATAATGTAATTAATTACATTAGAAAAAAACGTTCTACAATATTTTTCAAAAAGATCATTTTCTATCAAAGAAAACAATTTTCTAAAAAAAGATTTTCATTGGGTTTTAATTATTTTTATTAGAATTTATATCTTAAAATAAAGAAAATTTAATTAATTAAAAATAATTCCATAAATTTAATCAAATAATAAAATTAATAAATAGGTTCTTTTTATATTCGGTAATTAAGAAAACAAACCATTATAATGATTTGTCACCACAATAACGGTAAAACCGGTTTATAAATTTTAAAACTATGGGATAACCACACAATATCATTCTAAAAATCATTATTTCATATAATGAGATCAATTAAACTTTATAAATTTATATTTCCAATATATGGAATTTTATTCCATTTTTCATTGATAATGATAATTATATTATTTTAATAAAATGATCTAAACAAAGCGGATTATATTGACAGTAGTTTATTTATATGTTTTCATAGGGAAAATAATATATTAGTAAAAATAAAATTTTAATATAAACATATATAAATCAATCTATTATTTTAAATTTAATTTTAATTGTTACTAATTATGTAATAACAAAAAATACAAAATCAACACAGACACAATTCTTGTAAATATAGTTGAAAAATCGATTTAATGATTTAAATAACATAAAATTTAATATTGTTTACTAGTGAAATGGTTTTTAAAGAATTTTTTAAATAAAAAATATTATTTAGTGAGATTTCAAAGTTTATATTTTGTGTATGATACTATATTGATAATATTTAATGTTTACTATGTGAATAGTTCTGAAAAAGGCATTAGTCAAATAGAATGTTATGTTATAGTGTTTTAGGTTATTTAATATTCCTAAAAATATTTTATTTTTCCCTTTTTATATAATATGGTTGATAATATCTACCATTTTCCACATATGATTCCATTTTTATTCTATATCAAATTTACTGACTCATAATGTGTAAATATTTTTGATATCTCTTTCATTATTAAATATGTAATTTTTGATTAAAACTAATAAATGAGTTTTAGTCCATCACAGAAACATGAATAAATTTTATAATATCATATGATTTTATCTTATATTAACCATATCATATAATTAAATAAAATTTGGTCCATATGAACATTGAGATTAAAATATATTATTTTAATACATCATATAGTTTTATGGGTTCCATCCCCCCCACATGTAAAAGGTGACCACACATCTCCACTTCCTCCCACATCATGAAATATGTAAATGAGTCAATGTCTTCTTGAATAAAATATCTAAATATATACACACATCCTTTTTGGTGTAAAAAATGTCTATCCTAGAAGGCACAGTGTGTAAAGAAGGGGTTTTTTCAAAAAAACCGTTATAACTCAAATAATATTATTTTATTTTTATTTCACATTCCATCTCAATAAATTATTCTATATTCATTATAAAAAAATTACATAATTACCATACAGATAATGAAAAGTTATTATGATAGTGGAACAATCCATATTCATTTTCTTTCCATTCTAAGTAATATTAATGAATTAATTGTGTAGACATATAATATATCATCTCTACATAGTGGTGTAATTATTTTTTCATCAAAAATTTTTTGGAAGCATGTATATATAAAAAAATAAATATACATGATATTTTTCAGATAATTATCATATAGAAATAAAATATTTTTTTCTTACTCCTTTACCCTTGTTGAAAAATAATAATGTCGCTTGTGCATACTTGTGGACTACGACATCCACGATGTAATATAGCTCATTCTTCATATATTAATTCAAGGATAATTATATATATATAATGAATATATATGAAATTTATAACATTGATAATTTTCTATATTTTTTAACAATGATAAATAAGAATGGATCAAAACTATTAATGAAAAACATATATGTATAATGAAACATAAAACACTTGGAAGTGACGATTTTAAAAAATATTTATTAATAAATGTGTGTCGAAATGTTATATTTGGATTATATATGATACCATAAGTTCTTATATGGCTCTTTCTTAAAAGTAAAATGAAATCAAAATTAGCATATGAGAACCTAATTTCACTAACAAAGCAATCTGAAACTGAGTTATGAGATTATGAAATAATAACATAATTATTTGGGATTATTTCAGTTTAATTTTATAATGGGCGAATTATGTTATTATTTTATATTATTTTAGTTTATTTTTTCATCTATTATTATTTCAAATATATATATATTTTTCTATAATTATACTATATTAATGTACTAACAATTTTAAATATATTTTTATGAAAAAACGACTTCTGTTTCTAATTAGTAGGGAATTTTTTTCTTCTATGTGAATATATAATTTTAAAAATATTCATTAATGTTTTTGAATATTATCAAAATATTGATAAATAAATTTATATAATAAATCATTTTCTAAAAAAAATTAAAATGTATTTTTTTACTATTTTATGAAAGAGGAACATTTTAAAAAAGGTGTGAATACAATTTTTGTTTTATCATATACCACATGAACTTGTTTCCCATCCATCACATGTTATAATTTTATTTTTGTTTCATTCAAATGATTTCGGGCTTCATTAAATAATAATATATTTTCCAATATTAAAAAAAATTAAATAAATTATTTCAAAATGAAAAGGGTATTTTCATCAGTATATGTTCCTAGGATCTTTTAAATTTTCTATCACATATGAATACATCCTTTGATCAATATTACTATTTAAAAAGGATATAATCAAATATTTCCACCAATAATAGTTCTTTATGTGACTAAATATTATTTTCATTATAGAAGGTATTCTCATTCTATAAGTTAGTGTTTCCTATACAAATAGTTATTAATTATTAATGAATATTGATTATGTTTTATTTAAAATTATTATAATTAATTAATTGGACTTATTATGTTATGGGTAGTGATAAAAACTATTGATTCCGTTAATTAATATTTAAGATTCATAAGAAAAAAAGTGGACTATTTCACAAAGGCCTTACAAATTAATGCTATATGTTTTTTCTTGAGGATTGGGTGATATATTTAAGATGTATGCCATAATCTAACCCATAATTATATAATAATTTATTTATTTCAATGTAATTATTTGATAAATTGTGTTATCCATTTATATATTTTATTCTCATATTTTTTATATGGAATTATTGGATCGTCATTAATCCCTTAAGTATTATTCATGAATTTAAATTCTATCATCGCTTATGCTCTATCTATTCTATTACAAGGCATCTAAGTTTAACCTTTTATTTTTTGTCCTTTAACTATGACTCTTGGATGAGTTTAGTGATCTATATGAAATGATATACCAGAGAGATTAAAGATATTATATAGGAAAATAATGTGCTCTATATTATTTTTTCACATGAAATGTGTGATTTAATCATTAATATATTAATAACATACTAATAAAATGATATATCACATAGGTTTTGATCCCTTGTGTCTAGATATAATATAGTATTTAAATAATTGCACTACATTATTAGATTTGAGGCGTTACAATATAACAATACAATATCTGTGTTACAAATTGCACGATTTCATTATTATGTATGAAAAGTGCCAAAATTGTATGTATTCTAATGATATGTTGTTCATGGATAGTGTATTCTATTGAAAAATTTCTGGTGAACACTAAAAATTAAATCTATTTTAGAAACTGAATGGAATATACATTAAATTCTATGACAATTCATGGAGAAAAATCATTGCTATTATTGCAATCTAGGTTTTCAAATTCAATGATTTTAAAATATGTTTTACTTGTTTGTGGGTTAATAAAAAAATTTCTATGAATATTTAAATTTTTAAGAAATTTTTTTAAAATTATTTTATTGAAAAACTATTAATATGGTTTTAATCACAAAGATAAACTGTTTTTTACTTCATTTTGTTTATAAAATTATTGTGTTATTAATTTAAAATATAATTACTATTAAATTTTTAACACCCTATGGTTTTAAAAATAAATCCATTTTATAATCTAGAAATTAATCCCAAATTTCCCTCTTCTATGTTTTGAATATTGAAAAATGGTCATCTAAAGTTGTGATCAGTATGTGATTTGCAGTCTGATAAAATAAACATGATTTTTGGTGAATAGTAACATACCCATATAAATAGTAATTTGAATACTAATATGACCGTTATAAATAGTAAATAAGGACAATATTTTATTTTTTTCAGGTAATAATATAATGAGATCTTAATTAATTTTTCAATTTGATACAAATATAATTATACCATTAAATTTAAAATTTTTCGAATTAACTATGATTTTATTTAAAAATTAAATTATTAATATTTAGAAAAATATTTTTCAAAAATGGAGTTCATTTTTGAATTCTATACTTAGACAAATGGTATGCGAGAGTTTTTGGGATTTTTCTAATATTATTGAAATTTTGATGATTAGTAAAATACCATAAAATATTGTATGTACAAATTATTAGTTAAATACACTATTTATGACATCATAAGTAATTTAAGGATACTTAGTTCAAACTCAAATGCATTTATTACTATTATTGGTAACATGAAACAACATTATTGGTTGTCATGCGGGAAATAATAAAATAATGAATTAAATAAAAAAAATTAACACATCTCCTCCACTATAAAACCCCCGAACACTCCTTTTCATTACTCCTATAAGCCATGGATCTACTCAATGTTCTATCCAAATAGCCTTACCTAGTCACTCCTCAAATCCAGGATTCTCTTGGTCTTTCCAATTGAACAAAACCCCTTCGCTTATAGAGGTTCCCAATGAGGTTATATCAAGAGGTAAAGTACCTTTCTTTTCCTTTAGTTTCATTTCATGTTCAATTGTTTGGTAATCCACTCAATGCATCTTCTGTCCAAATGACCATGATAGATCCAGTATAATCTATATATTGGAATTATTTCATGAGAATGGAATAACCATCATCGATATCCACTCTTTATCTTTTATTTTATAAACAAAATAAACATCCTTGAGGTTCCAATTTATAACCTTTATGGACGACAAAGTTTCGTTCCTCAAATATTACTTCATTAGTAGTCATGAAATTTTTTTTACATTTGGCCCAGAATTTAATAAATGTATAGTACCCTAATTAAGATTTAGTAACCTGTATTAAGACATATTATTAAATCAAATTACCAAACTATATTATAATTTTCAAAATATCGTAAAATAATCAACGTGAATGTCATAAATATTTCCTCTAAAGATTCATCATATTTCCATGTAACCCAATAATAGAAATTACCATTAAAACATTTTTATGTTCATAAAAAATATTTAATTTAAATTTTGGTGATTTACATCCATTCCACCACATTAAAAAAGAACGAGTGAACCAATTATAAAAATAAAGAAAAAGAACACTCTCGAATGATGAAATTCAATATAATAACATATCACTAAGGGAATAAAAGAACAAAAAATAATTATGAAAAAAATAAATAAATGTACAATATATTATTAAATAAGTTATTAATAAATGTAATTTCATATTCCAAGAGCTTAATTTCAAGAGCGGAACACGTTCGGACTTGAGGTAAGTGTTTTTTCACCCGAACATCCATTTTCATTCGGGTTACTTTTATTGTCTAATTACCTCAATGAAACTCTTAAGTATTTTTATTTACTCCTCAAATAATTTGTGTGTGGGATATATATATATATATAAGTATATGTGTTTACCAACCATAATCTATATTTATTTTATGGATGGTTACACGTTTTAAAAGGATCTTTTGAAATTGTTTCTGAAATACAAGCCTCATCCAAGGAAATTAATCTTATTCTTACCTATTTTCATGGGCACTCTATAATATGTTTTTGAAAACCATTATATTTAAAAAATCAATCATTTTATTATGAAAATACTATCTTCCATAACATTTGGTTTTATTCAAATAGATTTCAAAAAGAACTCTTCTTTTCAAAGTATGTGTATTTATCTCAATATTTAATTGAATATTTTATAAAAGTATCTTCATCTATTTCAACAATATTTTTAATTATTATGTATTATTTGGATAATTATTACATGTATTAATCTACCATATTTAATTTAATTGTTTATGATCATTTTTGGTGTGAATGTGCTATCTTAAAATCATTCACCAATTTACTCCGAATGATTAGTGTTGTTATGCTAAATGTTCATAGAATGTTTTTTTCATTTCATATATTAATTAAAGTTTGAATGTATATGTTTATTATGTTTACCCCCATTCATATTAGGAATACATTGGTCATAGTAAGTGTCGGGTGGGGCCATCTATATCACCCTGGTGCATCAGTTGTTCTCATGATACAAACAACGATATTGGCACAATTCCTTGTCAAAAATTATTATTTACAGTCTTGGCATGAGGCCTTAACAGTATGGTTATGTTTTCCTGCATCATAAATTCATTCATTATGAAAATTTTATTGATGGATAATGTGGTTCTTCATCTAGTATAATACCCATGATTATGTTGTTTTATGTAAATATTTATTCATCTCATATTTCCGCCATATTATGATCATGATTTTTAGGCATGTGTTTTCAATTTTTCACCATTTATAATATATATGTTATCTTATGATATATTTATTACTCTTATTGAGCATTTTATCTAACCCCTTTCTTATGATTCATTTAATCAGGACATGAAGAATTTTATTATGAATGACATGCTGAAATATCCATGGAGTTATGGATGTTGTCTAAGGAGTTTCAATGTTGTTTTTTCATTTCATATTGTAAGTTTGAACTTACATATATATCTTTTTTCCAATAATAATAAACTATTTGGTAATTCAGGATGATTATTACTATTTTATATTAGAATTAAATCAATGAATTCACATGCTCTGGTCAACTAGGGTCGGGTCATTAAAGTTGGCATCAAAGGAAGTTTTGTAGAAAACATGGAAACTATATTTAGAAAATATAGATTAGAGAAGTGTCCCTAAGATAGTATTTGGGGATAAACATACAAGAACGTCCCGGTATTTCGTTATGGAATATATTATATGGATTTTTCATTCAATACATCCATGTCTAGATTCAAGTATGTAGAGGAAGCTCTGGAATAGAAGTACCTATGAGTGAAAGCTCTGATAAGAATTTTTGGGCTTGACCCAGGGTATCGTAGTAGAAGAAAATAGACCTTGCTGCACTATTGGTTATGAATCTACCTTGGGATATTCTTAAGATAATTAATATTTTTATTACAATACATTAAGAAGGATTTTATTTTAATTTTTTCTCAATGAAAACATTTTTTTGTTACGTTTTTCGCAATGCGTTGGATCACAATTTATGCTAAGTATTTTTTTATCCTAAGATTGTACATTTTGATTCGTAACCTAATCTAGTGTTTTCCATCAACTAGAAATGGATACTATTGGACGAAATGGAAACCACATGATCACACATATCTCATGAAGGGATTTCCCTCCGATGAAAGATAATGATGTAGCCTCTAGTGTTGCGACTGGTGTAGAGCATCTTATAACTATATTGGGACAACTTACTTAGGTTAGGAACAATAACCTTAACCGTATGGAGAACCCAGATCCTCGACGTGGATGATCTATTTTCGATCACATTATATGACAATAGAATTCAACATTCAATGGGACAAAAAACCCTTTTTTAGCTAAGAAGTGGATAATTTTCCTATAGAAGATATTTCTTGCATGGGATGTAATGAATGAGATAAGGTCGTCATGGAAGTTTATCGTCTATCAGGAGATCCGAATCAATGTTGGTCATTAATCCAAAACATAATGAAGGATGATGAGATAGAAGATATGGAATGGAGGGGATTTAAAGAAATAATCCTAGATAAATTTTTTTCTCATGAACATTGAGCAGATGTGGAAAATTCAGTTTCTAAATTTTAAGCAAAAGAAAGATGACAATGTTGAAAAGTATGAAGATTACATCATAGGGTTTGAAAGGCATGTCATGGACTACTTATGAAATTTGAGGAGAAAATTTGATTGGTTAATTGATAGTTTGAAACCATTTCTTTGAAGGGAACTAGTCTCATAAAATTTCTCATCATATGATGAAATAGTTTTATGTGATATCTAGACAGAAAAGGAATTATATATGCTTTATGACTATAAGGGAAAGCCAAAAAATATGTGGGTTTCAGAAAACTCTGGGGAAGGAAATAAGGAAATAGGTAAAAAGGTATGAGTTGAATTTCCACACTATGACAATTGTGGTAAGAAACACCATGAGACTTACATGAAAGGAATGAGAGTCTGTTATATGTGTTGAGAAAATGGAAACCAAACTCGGCATTTTAAGAGGAAGAAATAAGCTACCAATGTTCATTGTTACAATTGTAGGGAGGTGGGAAATTATGCACTAGAATGTCTTAAGAGTTAGGGAAATGTTCCCCAATGAAGGCCATGGGTGCAGGGACAAGCTTATGCGGTCAAAACCACAGAGGATGAAGTTCCTAATGAAGTGGTGTTATGTATATTGATCATTTAATTAAACTCAGCCAATGCTTTATTTGATTTTGGATTATCGTATTCATTTGTATCGTCCTAGTTTTCAAAGAAAATTAGACTTGTCCATTTTGATTTACAAAAGGATTTATAAGTCAAAACTCATAGTGGGTGTATCATTGCAATATCGGTGTTTTGATTAGTCCCCATAAAGTCACATAAACGCGCTTTAGGTGAAAACCATATCATCATAACAATGGTTCACTATTATATAATCCTTGTTATGAATTTTATGTCAAATTATTATGTGAAGATCTATTACAAGAATAAGGATGTTAAATTTTTTGGTAATTGTGTAGAATCCCTAATTTTTAGATGAAAAACCTCACTATTTGATTCTCATCTAGATCCACCCCTAGTGGATCTACTGAATTCAATTATTGGGTAATAATAGAATGAAATAAATATGTCTAAGGATAGGAATGTACATATAGATTAAATACTTATTGTGCAAGAATATTTTGATGTCATTCCGGAGGATTTACATGGACATCTTTTAGAGCGAGAAATTGAGTTTTCCAATGACTTAATTCTTAGTTCAAGGCCCATATCAAATACCCCTTCTAGAATGGCCATTGTACACTTAGTGTAACTAAAGAACCAATTATAGGAATTTATTGATAAATGATTTATTTGACCTTGTGTTTATTCTTTGGGATCCCATGACCTTTTTGTCCAGATGAAATATGGATCCATGAGGTTGTGCGTTGATTAGAGGGAAATCAAAGCTAAAATAAGAAAGAATTAGAAGACTTTTCCATGAATTGATGATTTATTTGATCAACATCATGGAGCCCATTATTTTTCTGTGATTGATCTTTGATCTAGATATCATCAGTTTCTTATGAGGATGGAAGACATTCCAAAAACAAAATTTTGAACCCGGTACGAGCATTGTGAGTTACAAAAATGCCTTTTGGACTAACTAATGTTCCATCTTTTTTCATAGATCTAATGAATAGAGTTTTCATCGAATATTTTCAATAATTTTTAGTGTTTTTTATTGATGATATCCTAGTATACTCTAATAACCATGATGATCATGAAAATTAAATGTGAAATATTCTGAACACACATTGAAGAAATAAATTACATGGGAAGTTTAGAAATTGTGAATTTGGAACCAATCGGTTTCCTCTATCGGCCACATTGTCTCTATGGATGGAGTATTTGTAGATCATGTGAAGAAAAAGTTAGTGCAATAATGTCTTACTCCAACAAACGTAAATTATGTTTGTAGTTTTATTAGCTTAGAAGGTTATTATCGGCGTTTCATTCATAACTTCTCTAGTTTAGCCAACCCAATGACCAATCTCACATCAAAAGGGGTTCACTTCATATGTACAATGTAATTTGAAGAATGTTTTGAAAAATTGTAAAATAGTTTAGTAAATGCTCTGATCTTAACACTACCATAAAGGAATTATGGGTTTGTAATGTATAATTATGCATCTAGGAAATGACTTGGTTGTTTCCTTATGCAGAATTATCGAGTTATTTCCTATGCATTTAGGCAGCAAAAAACTCATGAACAAAACAATCCAATTGATGAAGTTGAGTTAGCCGTGGTTGTCTTTTCTCTGAATATTTGGAAACATTATCTATATGGAAGAAATTTGAGATATATACACATCATAAGAGTTTTAAATTTATATTCTATGAGAAAGAACTGAACATTAGAAAAAGGAGGTGTATTGAGCTACAAAAATATTATGATTACAGAATATACAACCACCCAAGGAGGTAAATAATGCAGTAGAAGCTTTGAATAAAACGGACCACAGCATTTTGAATAAGATAAGATTTGAAAGGGATCCATTGTTCATGTATCTAGTAAATATTGACATGGTAATTATCAAGGAAGGTAACAAATAACAACATTTTCAAATGGTTTTCAAACCTTCTTTAGTGGAAAGGGTAAAATGTTTTACGTATAATGATGAGGAGTTTCAAAATAAAATACAGGCTATAAATGATGGGAACTTGAGTAACTTCATATTTGAAGGTGGAATTTTGAAATTAGGAATGTGGATTTATGTTCCCACAATTCCGATGATCAGGTAGAAAATATTGGATGATTATCATAGCCTTAATTTCTCTATACACCCTACTAGCAAAAAGATGTATATATATCTAAATGAACAATTTTGGTTGGAAAACATGTATAGGGGATTGTTGATTATGTGTTGTGATGTTTGGTTTGTCAACTGGTGAAGGTTGGGAGACAACATCTTAAAGGAGTTATGAAACCCCTTCTTATGCCTATTTGGAAATGGGATGATATTACTACGGACTTTTTCATGGGGATACCAAAGATTCTAAGAAATAATGATCTGATATGGGTCATTATTGGCCATCTTACAAAATCAGAACATTTTCCTTCTATAAGAGAATATTTATCACTTGAATGTATAGAATGACTATATATTAATGATTTTTTCTGACTTCCTGGTGTAACCTTTTCAATTTTTTCTGATCAGGATCCTCATTTTACATCACACTTTAAGAAAAGTCTTCATACAGACCGTGATACTGATTTTTTTGAGCCCTGCCTACCAGAGACAAACTAATGGTCAATAAGAACAAAATATTCAAACTTTGAAACATGTGTTGAGGTCGTGTTCACATGAATTTCAAGGCATGTGGGATCAGTCTTTACATTTAATAGAATTTTTCAATTAAACAACTTCCATTCAAGCATTCAGATGGCACCACATGAAGCGTTGTGTGGAAAGGGTTGTCGTACACCAACTTGTTGGGAGGATGTTTGTGATAGAAAGATCATAGGACAATAACATGTTGAGGAAACAACATTAAAGGTGAAGATTATCCCAAACCGTATCGATACAGAACAAATTAAGAAAAAATAGCTAATCTGATAACCGAAGGGGGGATTTGGAATTTCAAGAATGATATCATTTTTTCTAAAAGGTATCTCCAAGTATGGGTATTATAAGCTCTTGTATGAAGGGAAAATTATGTATGAAATACATCAGCCCTTTTTAAATTCTAGATCGAATTGGAGTCATAGATTTCTGTTTGGAAATACCACCTATTCTCTAAAAAGTTCACAATGTGTTACACATATCAATTTTAAGAAAATACATGCCAGGCCCAACACATGTACTCGCCATTGATGAAATAGAAATTGATCTTGGTCACTCTTATTGTGAATAGAATAACAATAATTTTAATACTAGTGAACAAGTATTGAGATATCGGATGACTCGTCTGGTAAAGGTTCTTTGGAGGAACCATAAGATGGAGGAAGCTACATGGGAGCCTTATGATATTATGTTCAAGAGATACCTAAATCATTTTAGGTATCATTTTTTGGAATTTTGAGGACATAATTTTTGTAATGAGGGGAATATGTTACACCCCAAGGTTTCTAAAATAAATGAATTTTATAATCTATACCTTAAACACAACTTTTCCTGTTCAATTTTTGTAGTTTTGTAAACGACCATCCAGAGTTGTGATCAGTAAGCCATTTAGTGTCTGATAGAACAACCTTGATTTTTTGTGAATATTAACATTCCATTATGATTAATAATATGAATAGTAATATGACCCTTATGAATAGTAAATAATGATAAATTTTTTTTCCATAAGGTAACAAGATAATGAGATCTTAATTAAATTTTCAATGTGATATAAAACTTATTATACATTTAAAATTGTAAAATTTAATATTATCATTGATTTTATTTATAAATTAAATTAATAATATTCATAAAATTATTTTTTTAAAATGAAGTTCATTTTTGAATTCTACACATCAAAAAAAGGTAGGGGTAAATTTTTTGGATTTTCGTAATATTCTAGAAATTTTAATGAATATAGAAATACGATAAAATATTGTATATAAAAGTTATCTGTTAAATACACTCTTTATGACATCATAAGTGATGCCAAGGAACTTGGTTCGAACTCAAATTCACATATTACTATTATGGATCTAATTAAATAACTCTATTGGTTTCCTTGAGGGAAATAATAAAACAATGAAATAAATATTCCAAATCCAATCCCCTCATCCATCATAAAACCACCCACAACTCCATCTTCGCTTCACTCCTCTACGCCTTGATGATCCTAAAATTTCCACCCAAATAGACATCGCAATCTAATCCCCAAGTCCAATAATCTCATGGAGTTTCCAATTGACCAAAACCCCTTCCCTTATGGTGGTTCTCAAGGAGGTTATAATTAGAGGTAAAGTGCCATTCTTTTTCGTTTAGTTTCATTTCAAGTTCCATTCTTTTTTAATCCTTCCTTTCCTCCTCTGTCCAAATGACCAGTTTAGATCTATTATAATATATATACAATAATTATATCTTGTGAATGGAATAACCATCATAAATATCCTCTCCCACTCTCTCTCTCTCTCTCTTATTTCATAAACGAAATCAACATCATGGATGTTCCAATTTATATCTATTATGAAAGATGAAGATTCATTCTTAAAATTATCATTAATTACAAGTCAGTAAACCATTTTTATGGTTTAACCAAACATAAATATATGTATTTTGACCTAGTTATTATTCATGAACCTGTATACATACGTATTAACAAATCGTATGACCAAACTATTTTCTAATAATCAAAACACCGCTAAATAATCTAAGTGAATGTCATAAATATTTCATCTAATGATTTATCCACTTTCCATGTTTCCAAAAGGTATTAATGACCATTAATTATTATGGAAGTTTTTAAATAAAATTTAATTTCAATTATGGAGATTTAAATCCATTCCACTCCATTACATAAGAACCGGTGAACCGATTATGAAAATAATGAAAACGAACACTTCGAAACGATGAAATTTCATATAGTAACTTATTAGTAAGGGCTTAAACAAACTAAAAAAAATTATTATAATATAAATAAATGTATAATATGTTGATAAATAAGTTATTATTAATTCTCATTTCTAATTCCATGAGCATCATTTCAAGAGAGGAAGACGTTCAGACTTATAATAAGGGGTTTTCCACACAAATTTCCATTTTCATTCGGGTTACTTTTATTGTCTAATTACCTCAATGAAACTATTTTTGTTAGTATGTAATCCCCAAATATTATGTGTGTGGGTTATATATATATATGATTTTGTGTGTGTGTGTGTTTTTACCAACCAAAATATTTCGTTATTTTTTAGATGGTTACACATTTTAAAAGGTTCTTTTGAAATTGTTTCCGAAATACAAGACAGATCGAATGAAATTTCTCCAATTATTACATATTTTATGGGAACTCTGTAATATATTTTTGGAAACAATTATAGTAATAAAATAACTCATTTTATTATGAAAATACAATATTTTTTCACTTCTGGATTTGTACAAATATATTTCATAGAGAAACATTCTTTTCAATGAAAGAGTATTAGTGTCAAGAATTAGTCGATGATTTTATAAGAGTATATTCATATATTTAAACACACTTGTTGATTATTATATATTATTAGGATTAGTATTCTATTTTATCATCTACCATATTTAATTTAATGGGTTGTGATTATTTTGGCTGTGTATTTTCTATCATAAAACCATTCACAAATTTACTCTGAATGGTTACTGTTTATGCTTAATGTTCCTGTAATGTTATCTTCATTTCATATATTAATTTCAAAATTATTGTATATGTTGTTTATTTTTATACCCATTCATATGAGGAAATCATTGGACATTATAAGTGTCAGTTGGGGCCTACTATTTCCCCTCGGTGTATTGGATGGTCTCATTAGACAATCTACAGTCTTGGCACAAGGCCTTAAAAAAATGATTATTAATGGTCGTAACATGAAGCCATGATAGTATTGTTATCTTTTCCCACATTAGGAATTCACTCATTATAAAAATATTTTTGATGGTTAATGTGGTTATTTGACTAGTATAATACCCATTATTATGTTATTTTATTGAAATATTTAATCTGCTCATATTTCGGCCATATTATGTCCATGTTTTTTTGGCATCTGTTTTCAATTATTCAACATGTCTAATGTTTATGTTATCCTCTATTTTATTTAATACTCTTACCCATAATTTTATCTCATCCCATAATTATGTTTCTTTTTCATTGTACATGAATAATCTTATTATGAATTTAATGCTGAAACAACCTAGGAGTTATGAAAGATGTCTAAGGAGTTTCTATGTTTGTTTTTATTTCATGTT
Organism: Viscum album; assembly: GCA_963277665.1. Lineage (NCBI taxonomy): Eukaryota > Viridiplantae > Streptophyta > Magnoliopsida > Santalales > Viscaceae > Viscum > Viscum album. Next base: position 1,064,288,710 of record OY728133.1, read on the forward strand.
TTAATATTGAACGTATGTACGTATCTTGATTCAAATAATACTAAAAAATATGGTCCTTCGAGTTTCTTATGCCTTGTTTATATTCTAATATAATCAAATAAGGCACCTGCACTGGGCAACTGGGGTCAGGTCCTTACAAAAATGATAAATATTTGATCATTCAAGAAATTAATTATTATATTAGGAATACAATCCAAGACAATTGTATCACAAAAACATTATTTATTATAAATTTATATCAGCTGATATGAAATTTATCAAAACTCTATTTCAATGATATTTTTATTTGCCACCTTTTCAACCAGGTTCAAAACAATAAAACACCAATCATACCATAAAAATAAGTATCGTACTCTTAATACCTTTTCCATGGATATGTTTATAATTCTATAGTGAATTATATTGATAGTGTTGATGAAAAATCATAATCATTTATGATTTTCACTAATTATACATGACACCCTTCAGTGTTTTAATTTGAAAAAAAAATGAATCTCGTAAAATCATCATTAGATTAACCAATATGGTAAAAAATGGAAAAAGGAACTCACTTACAATAGTTGTTTTCAAAGGGGATAATGTTTTAATAATTTTTTTGTTGATATTTTTTCTTCACAAAGTTATATTAAAAATTATTCTTCTCATATATATTAGCAACAATATGGGGTTATTGAAAGAAGTTTTTAATATTTTTATGAAATATCAAGAGACTTCTTAAAATATTTCAAAAGCACTAAATAGTTTTTATTAAAAAAAATCTAAATTTTGTTATTAGAATCCATATTCTCAAATATACAATCCTAAAATAGAACACCATTGATCATTAGAGATAGAAAATATATAATGTGGTCTTTTTCAATGTTTTTTGATTTAACTAATATATAATTAGCACTATAAACTTCCTTGAGAAATTTGTTCTAACATAATATGGAGGAATCATTCTTCAAAAGTTGAACTCATGTAAATCCTAAAATTTTATAAATAAACTAAAAATAACCATTCAAAAATCCATTCATATCAAAATAATTTTAAATAATATAAAAAATTATTTATTTTGAAGATATTGGTAACTTTGGATCTTTGAATTTTTATAATCCACATTCACTTATTGATCATATCATTGATAATCATATTTCCATTATCAAAATGCTTAAAAAATATAAGGTCCACCCATTGGAAAATATTACCAGATGCTTGTAATAAGACACCTGACCTGTAAATATATCTAAAATAAAGTTGAAATTTACCTTTTTCATAATTGTATTTATACTTAAATTATTTATGATGCTATTAATGATGAGAATTTGGTTTATTCAATACAAGAATAGATTAATAATTTCCGAGAAACTGATTTTTGACTCTTTTTGAAAGACATAATGATCAACCAATTATGTTTTTAAAATGTTTTATTACCCTTGAATGGGATGATAATGGTTATCTGAAATATACCAAATTTAGAGTAACTTACAATAGATATATTGAAGAATAAAGAATTAATTATGGTGAATCATTCACCCTCATTTGTTTTGTATAATAAATATGTATATTTCTAGAATTATTCACCACAATAAATTAGAAATATTATTAAATAGTTTTCAAAATTGTTTGGCCATTTTTTCAATAAAAATGGGTTTTTGAATTATCACCAGATTTTGGTAGGCCAAAATTTCAAAATTATATTTTTAATTTGAAAAATGATTTATAAGTCTTATGAAAAGATCCCTTATATTGGAATGAAATATTCACTAGTTTTTTCATCAAATTATTTTAAAATGGGATATAATAATTAACCATTATTTGAAAATATTATTTAAAATATTCTTTTAATAATTCAAAATTATATCGATGATTAATTTATTGGATAAAAAATCATCAATTTTTTAAATAATTTTCAACTATTATGTGAAATGAATTTGATATGATATTTATGGGTGAATTAAAACATGTTCATGGTTTTTTAGATCTGTCAATTCTAGGATTAATCCTTTTAATCAAAATATAATACAATAATGGACATATAAATCATTTATGAATGAATATTTCTGTCTTAATTATAAAACATATAAATATATATTGTATTATAACATTGGATTATACTAGTAATCTAAGTGAAAAAAAATAATTATCAATATATTATTAGGAGTCTGGTTTACATTACTATGAAAAAACCATATGTAATATCCATTGTTTTTCTATAAAGCCATTTCCCTAACTATAAAAAATAATTACACCTCCATGTTATATATTGATTTTCATTTTTCTAAAGGTTGTAAAAATCCTGGTATATTTGAACTTGAGGGAACATATTCAACCTATCCAGTTTTGTAATGATTTTTTGTTAAACATCAAAAAGATCAGAAACTTAAAAGTAAGACTTGTCACCTCCTCAAAAATTACTTACTCTCATGGAGTAATTAGATAAAAAATTTCATTTTAGATTTTATATCCAAAGTGGTATATGTAGTTTTAGGTAGTCATTATGTTAAAATTCAATGGATAAAACAAACGATCTTAGTTTTCATGATAAGATATTCCCATGTTTTTAGGTAATGTGATAGTTTTAGTTCTATAATAATATATATAAATGCTTTTTAGAATTTACACAATAAGAAAATTGATATTTGGAATTAATTTTTCCCTAAGTACTATCAATAAGGAGTTTCCCTGTTAGAGTGCATTTTTCTAAATCATTGATTTACTAATTTCCTCAAAAAAACAATTTATTTAGAACATGTAAATTTAATTTAACTAGAAATAATAGTTGAATTATAATATTTTTTGTAGTTTTTTATGTTTGTTTTTAAAAGAAATTATTATTTTTAAAAAACCATTTTTTGTTGTTGTCCCTGTCTGGTTTTAATAATCACTAATCATGTTCAATCATATTCATTCATTTTAATTTATGATATAGAATGCTTATTAAAGAGTAAAGATAATTATATATGATTATCTATGTTCAATAATAATTTTAACATATTTTATAAATGATTATATTATAGGACAGACATTCAGATAAATTGGGTAAGTATGATTCACTGATAGTTATATGTTTGAGTCACTGATAGACTGACTATTCAATAGATTGAATCACCAATAGTAAAAATGAGTCATAAATAGAACAATTGAGTCACTGATAAACTATCACATTGATAGCCTAACTAACCTATAACCTGAGTCGCTGATAGAATATTGAACTCAATGATAGAACGAATGACTCAATGATAAACTGAATGATCAAAAGATCCCATGGGTCACCAACATACCAACTAAAACACTAACAGAACAACACACCTACATATTCATCAACCAACCAACATCATTACTCAACAAAATAAGAATTAACCAATTTATTAACTTATTGATAGAAATAGTCACTGACAGTGTGACATATCGACAGAAGGACTCATCGAAAGACTGTTCAAAATTTATTTAATCTATAAATTCAAAAGTTTTATCAAATGGTCATATTGGGTTATTTAATGCTACTAATTTACTTTTATATCTTTTGGAAGACATAATTAAATTTTATGTCAGTGGTACATGGTGTATCCCAAGTCCCAATCATGCCAAAAGATGGGATTGCATAATACAAAAATGGAGTCACTTGATCATAAAGTGTAACAAGCACACGAGCATCCGTAACAATAGAACTCATGAAAATAGAAATAACAGCTCACCTATTAGAAAAATAAAAATAATAAGAACGTGTTGTTCATCAATGTTCCAATCAACCAAGAATCAAATAGACTAAATAGAGGAAACCCATTGAAGAATATCTCATTTAGCTAGAAACCAGTACACATAGATTCGACGATACCCTATTTTGGGGTTTGTTTCCATAAGTGGAATCGATCTTCACATTGGAAACATTCATGGAGTCCAAAAACCTCAAGAACAACACATAGAGAATTATAAACCTTATCTCTTTATTTCTTCTCGGTTTAGATCAATTTTATTACTTTTTAATCGGAGTGTGTATATATAGAATAAACACACCTTGTCACATGAGCTAAGATGGAGGGTACAAGATATACTCACACTAACATTCTCAGGCACCATATTTCTCCCACGATGAACTGATGAAGATGTCCATGTGTTCCGTGGTTGTTATCTTTTTCCCATGAATAACTATGGTAGATGCCTAGCAAGGTCTAGATAACAATGTATATTGTTGTAGACCAAGATCCAAGGTGTGGATAAAATATTATTAATTTAAATTACATGATGGAAGTTGATACCAATGTGTAGAGGATTATGTCTCATATTGAGACTGAACCTCTTGTTTAATTGTACTATGATATTTCAAATTTAGTTAACTCGATTTTCACTCATATTTCAAAAAAGTATCTTTACATTGATAGTTGATCTTGGACATTATTTAGAACTTTTTTGGGTATTAAATTAGTTTCTAAACTTATATGAATCATTAAAATTTCTATAATTGAGAATTAATCAATATTTTGAGAAATTAATTGAACATTCAAACTATTATAAATTTTATACTTTGATAAACATGCCTAATTAGATTTTAATGTAGGGGGTTTTAAAAATGTTTTTAATATAAATGTTAATATGAACTCAATTACCCCACCCCCCTCATTAGTGTCATACTATGACCTATATTTGTTATCATATAGTGGTTTTCAATCTTCTGTTTTTCGAGGTTTTTTAATATTTTCAACTGTGCTTTTTGATCTATTTTTGAAATCTCTACATTTTTTTTAGTTCAAAATTTTTAGAAATTTAAATATCCATTATTTATTCTTAAATATGTATAATATATAAAAATATGTTTCTACCAATAGACCTCCCTACATTAATCGTATAAATTATTTCCACTGGAAAAATAAAATGAAAATTCACAAAAAAATCAAGGCTTTGATATTTTGATTATAATTGAAGATAACAATGATGTAACAATGGATGAATGTAATAAAAGGATTGATTATAAGAGGATTTTCTAAAAAATTAATTGTAAAGCTACTAATGACCTATTTTTTCTTAATGTGATGATGATGTTAATTGAAAATTTGCTGGTAAATATGCCGAAGAAATTTGGTATACCATAGCTATTTCACATTAAGGAACTTTAATATCTCGAATTTTCCATGAAATATTATTAAATATTATATTGAATTACTATGATACCAATATTTTCAACGGTGTGTTATTCTGAGGCTCAAAGTTCTCTGAATAAATGTTTGAAATAATTTATTCCTTTAAACAGAATACCGAGAATTATTTCTAATAAAGTGGATTAACGTTTAAATAGGTTTCTGAAATAGAAATATGAGGGAACAATTATGTTCACAGCAGAGACTTTACCTTAGGTGGGTCTTAACATCAACCATGGCGGGTCAGCTGTAAAAGTTAGTTTATGGATACTTAAATGAAATCAGATAAATTAATAATTTATTTTATTATAAATGTTTCCATAAACAAAGTGATACATAATTCTTCTTTTAAATAAGTAGGATCCCGAGATTAGGATCATAGCCCCAAATAACTCCCTATAACTTATTTGGATCATTGGAGATGATGCAACATTTGAGAATTCATAATGAATGTCAACCAATGATGATTCAAGGATCGTTGCACAACGATATCGAATCCTGAATGACGACTAATCTCCCTCTCCATAAGAAATTAGGGTAAGAGTTTTTTTTTGATTTGTTCATCCCCAATTATTCTATCAAATGAAGAATGCGGATCAATACACAAACAAGATACCACCACATATCATGTGTTCTATGGGGAGGGTGTTATTTTTTGTATCTTTTAGGTTTTTGTTTCTGGGAATGTGTTTATGAAAAATATTTAATTATAATTTGATTCCTTCTATTTAATCCATCTAACAGGAGTATATCAACACCTTGAGGAATGGAAATGGAGGTTAATTACATAATTTTTTTATTGAATACCATATTCTTATGCCTTACGTTCATTACATTCTTTGCTGGATGATGAACATCGGTTCATTTCAAGTCCATCTCAGGAGGAAATAATCTCAAACAGAGATCGAACATCGTGACGATCTAGCTAGATCGATGAATGGGTGACTTCCTAGAGAACCCGACAAAGAACTCACGTTTATGGAAAATAATTACAATAACAACATGTATCCCGAAGAACACTCCATGTGGGTTTATCATTTTTTATGGAAAGTATTTTGTGCTGAATTAGGTGAATGAAAAAATATGCTCCAAGAAGACACATCGTGTGGGACCCGCCTGTTGTAGTTTGAGTTCCGAGTGATAGGAAGCACAAACACAGTGTGTGACCAATGTCACATGGTATGTGTGTCCCTAAACAGACATGGCGTGTATCTCAAAATATACCTAGACATGGGGTGGAGTAAATGGAATGTAATCTACCACATGTCTAGCCCCAGCCAAATATTCTGACCACCACGTGTACCAGTAATTGTTCTGGGACACACGAGTTGAATTCAGGTACGGGAACATGGCCAGCATATAGGGAGTCCTCCCTAGATAGAAGAACCAAAAATGTCACTCTTTTACAATTATTGTATACTTTATTATACACAAAAATCCCATCAACATGAGCCGTTTTACACAGGATTTACCTAGGGTCAAAGGACACGACACGTGTCTCTTCTACACACCATGTACATCTCTATAAATTGCTAAATCAACTTTTCCACCATTTATTAGACATGTTTCAATTTTGTTAGTTCCCCTTTTTTCTTTACCCTAACGGTTATGTGTCTTTTCCGTCCAAATGAGTATGATCCCTTTAGGAAGACTTTTTGAGATATATTTCGGTATCCCTCCAAGATGCCCAGAGCGAGAACCGATATCCATTCTTGACCATAGGAAGAGTTAAGTATCAGCACGAATAATCCCCCAGAGTATTGAACTTCTACCTAGAAGGTGGATCTGGATGAGTTGTAATATCCTCTGATGCCTAGGCAGTGATGCAAATCTATGTTTTGTGATCATTCCCTACTGTGGAGTGTGGTCTCCCAAAATGAGTGTACCTGTTCTCTCTTTATATATATCAGTGCATCTACCTCTCTCGAGGATTTTCCCAAATAAAATTACTTTTTGTCCAGACTTTATCAAATCTTTCACACTTGTGGAGTGAGTTCTCTTGGATGAGTGATTCATGGATTCTGCATACTAAATCCCTGGCATGGGTATGTGGTCATATTATTCTACGGGTCTAGATTTGAAGCATATCTGGATTTGTTTCTCATGTTATATGTTTAGTAGACCTATACTATTAATATATGATTGTACCTCTATTTTTTATTTTTCATTATGGTTTTTGAGGTCCACTATATAGTATTCTTATACTCACCCATTCATGGGATTATCCCACTCATGACGTGTCTTGTGTAGATGAGCAGCCTTTTGAAGGAGTCTAAGGTGGACCAGGACCAGACTAAAATATCCGAGTTCCCTATAGGCTGAGGTGTTCCTACGTCTATGAGCATCAGTCCTTGTACATTTTTTGAGCTTACAGATTGGAAGTTATTATTTGCAGACTCTTGTTTCTAGGGGGCTTGTATTCTGGCACATTTTATTTTCCGCAGAACACTATTTGTCGTACTCGGTTGGTTGGGTTTATTGTTATTCATGCATTTTGTTCCTTAGTGGTATATAGTTTTTATAATATTCATGCTTGTAGATGTGTGTGTGTGTGTGTGTGTAATGTTAAATAGGTAATGCATTGAATGTTAGTGATATGCCTACTCGATGCCGGTCACCATCCCCTGGCCTACTGGTGGCGGGCAACGGGAGTCGCAACACGGGCCCCCATTGGATGGGTCATGACGTAGTGGTATCTGATGTGGTCGGTTATACCATACGACCTACAGTCTGTGAGATAGGTTTGGGGAAACAATGTTAAGTGTTTCAACATTGTCTTTTAGGACAAAGACTCTAGTGTTGGTGAAGGTGGCTGAGGTATCCATACACCAGGACTCTGATAACATTCCTTTTGACTTGGTACATGAATACACTAGTTTCTAGGAAATTTAAAAATGGTACATGAATTATATAAGATTGGTTATTCATTCCTGGTACATTGAAGTCTTCTATCCCGAAGTACTCGTTGACCTTGGTACATATTTTTTCCTTACAGGATGCCTCTTTGACACATACCAGCTGGATTTCAATTTATCAATAATTAGGATGATATCCTCAGTGATGAGGCATTGAGATAGGGACCAATTCCCTAGGATTTACCTCCATTTGGTGCACCTTCTATACCATCATCATTGGATCATCTCGTGGTACATGCAGTACTGACCGATGTGGGGCACAAGTTGAGCGTGATCCCAAAGATCATGAGAAAAAGATCCCCATTGTACTGATGTTGTAACACCCCGAGCTTCCACGATACGCATCTCATTCAATAATGCAATAGCTTGCGTTGTACGCAACTTCGAGTTCTAAAACACCGCGACTAATCAAAGTAGCCGTTATGAATAGTAATACCTACTTTTTGAAATATTATAAATTTTATTTATCAAAATGGACTTCATTTTTGGATTCGGAATATTGAAATTAGCCTATGTTGAATTTTTGGTATTTTTCTGAGAACTTCTAAATTTTTATGAATAGTGAAAAATACTTAAAACAACTTTATTAATCAAAATAATTCATAGTGATAAATTATACTATTGAGTGGTTTTAGAGTATAATTAGAATATATTTTTACCATTTTATCCAATGGTGGTCATTAGAATTAATTTAACATTGAAATTGGACATAAACAATTGCAAATCTTTTGATATAAATTGTTTCTTAAAAACACGCTATTTGTTGTGACAGCGGAAATTAATTATAAAATTAATTAATGCAACTAATATGTTTGGAATTTTGTAAAATAGACATCATTTTTGAATTCGTAATATCAATTATAGCTTAGGGTGAAATTTTGGCCTTATTCTGAAAAACTTCAATTTTTGATGAATAGTGAAACCACTAAGTAGTAGTTAAATAACTGATTTTTCGTTTAAATGAAATATTACCACTTCTGTGATTTGATTTTCAAAAATCCGACATACATGGTTGTCATTAAGAAGTAAAATGTGGTTCAATGAGATCAAAATAAATTTTTGGTGAATAGTAACTTTTATGTTCTTAATCGCGATTAGAGGTAATTAGTGTAGTTTAAGGTAAAAACAATGTTTTATTAATATGATATGAGCTTGACACTTGTCCTACTCCTATTGGATGAGTCATGGCCGACCAAGAAAACCCATGGGTCAACTTGGGGACCCCATGGAGCCACTATAGTTGGAAAATGACATTAATATATATTTATTTAATGTTAAAATTAAATTGACACAAACATGAGTTGTTTTACTAAAACAGTTTTTAAGTGGGGTTACACAAGTCAAAATTTTGATTATAAATATTCATTAGAAATATAAAAAGATTTCCTAAATCATAGTATTTTTTGTATAATTTTTAGACATTAAATAAATTAAATTATTTATGACATCATGATGATGTAGTGATGACCTCATTATTTAACGATTTAAATAAAATGGGAAGATAATGCAAAATCCAAGGCTTACACTTGTCCAAAGCCTATTGGATGAAAAGATTTCGAAACCTTATCACCTTATCCTCGAATTATATAAGTTTGGGACCTTTAGAATCCGAAAAGCATTGTGAAATAATGTAACATTTCAATCTTTCCAAAAGTGCCCCTCCTCTCCACTTATAAAAGGCCCCCACCTCTCCCACCTCATTTACACTTTCAAGCCATTTGGCTCGGCCAACCTCTGACCAAATACTCTCCCAACATTCCTCCCTTACTCCTAGAAACCTCACTTTGGGCATAACTCTTCCCAAGGAAGCCTTTAGCTCAAATCAAAAAGAGTTACCCGATTTTGAGGTAATGTCTTTTCTAATGTTGTTTTGTTTTATTTTTCTTCTCCAACCCCCTAAACTCTTTTTATTCATTTCTTTTGTAACAACACCAGTATCCTCAATATACTAGGATGTTGTTATAAGAAGGATTCGAGCTACACTTACACACACCTACATCTAATGGTTAAAGAACATACGGTTTCTGTGGATGGCGAATTTCTGCCTCACGAAACGATGATTGTTCAACACTCATATAACACCTTCAAAGGTGGCCATTAAGATGTCACTATTTTTATATATGATATATAATATGTTTATGTTTTACTTATGCTTCTGTATTTCTAATTTATGGCATACTTTATGATTTCCATTATGGGTAAAACGTGATAATTTCATTTTAGGAAGTGAGGACTACCGCCCCCTCATAGTGATTTGAATCGTTAATGCCATATGTGGGATGTATAAAGGATGGAGTAAATGGTATTATACACTATATTATACTGTAATTATATTATACATTTATATCATTATGATTTCGTTCCATTAAATATGAAATTGAAATGAAAGTAGCGTTCATGCGTACGTACGGCTTAATGTCTCCATGAACGGTGCATTTCATTTCATACCTCTAAATGTTACGTAATATTATAAATGAATGTATATACTGGATATATAAGATATATATGACATCTAAAACATGAATATAATTCTGGATATAATGGATATTCTACCACATGAACAACATGTAATTATAAGAAGTTTATTGTTGACTCAAGTTACCAAAGATCGACAAAACGACCGTTATTAACTTAAATAATTACATAATGTTCATATCATTGTAATAAGTGATATAATAAGGATAATGAAATTTAAAATGGTTCTTAATAAGGTATATATTAACTCTAGTTTATTATTCAGGAGGTTAAAGAACGGTTGAGTCAAGTCAGACACGAGGTAAGGGAACTTCTTAACCCAATTTTCGTTCTTTGGGTTAATATCCTACTTTCAAATTATGTCATGATATTATTATGTCATATCCTGTATTTGTACATTATTTATGTGTACTTGTAGTGAATACACATAATAGATCTATTTTATTTTAAAAATTCTCTTTGTAAGGTAATTTCTTAACCCAACTTCCATTCTTTGGGTTAATCTTTTAATTTCAAATTATGTCATGATATTATTATGTCCTATTTTGTATTTTTACTTTCTTTATGTGTACCTATAGTGAATACACATAATAGATCTATTTTATTTTAAAAATGATCTTTTAAGGACTTCGTCTCAATCCCCTTTCATTGAGGCATATTTGGTTTTATACACAACTTTATTTTATACGGTGTATAAACCCCTTTGACTTTTACATTTATTCAAAAGGAATCTTTTTTATACGAAGCGTTTTGCTAAACGACAAAAGGGAATGTTTTTCTTTCCGTACTTATGCGGCGACAATGACTTCTCCGCCACCGTGACCATTATTTGAGTTTCGGCTTCCTATACAAGCTATCTTTTTTTTAATGAAAAATAAATACAAAGTTTTAACTTTCTTTTATTTTGGTATTGAAAATGGTTTTGAAATCATTTTTATTATATCAATGTGTTGTATTGATATCTTGTGATTGAAATGTGGAAATGTTATGTTTCCTTTATGCATGTTTTATGTGATACGATTATGTTATGGTTTATGATATGTTTAAACCTATTCATATGAGAAATGTATTGGACTTAATAAGTGACGAGTGGAGCCCGCTATAGCTCCTCGATGCATCGGTAGGTCTCATGAGACAACTAGACGTGGAATTGGCCGAGGCCTTTCCCAATTTGATTTATGGTTTTGGCCGAGGCCTTAATCATTTTAGATGTCTTGGCCGAGGCCTTGACAAAATGTTTCAGAATGTCCGGCATTATACATTCCCTCATTATGAAAGTGGTTATTGATATTGCATGTGATTATTCGACCAGTAGAATATCCATGTGAAGAAGAGAATGGCATTATCTCATTTTACTTTTGCCATATTATGTTGAAGTTCATGTTTAAAAGGCTTTTGTTTTAGTTATACATTGCCTTAAATGTTTATGATTATTTATGAAAGCTACCGCAATATTGTTATCCTTACTGAGCATCTGAGCTCACCCCTTTCAATGTTTTAATATTTTCCAGGATGTGAAGAAGTATTTTATGAATGACCTGCAGGGATAGCCAGAAGAGGATATGAGTGTGGACTATGGAGACTTTGTTATTGTAGTTTTTCACTTTATGATGTAATGTAACGTTTACGAATGTATCTAGTGTTTCCAAGGCTACTAAACTAATCGGTCTTTCGAGACTTGATCTTTTGTGATCATGCCAATGTTACGAAGTAACGCACCGACTCTGGGTAGCTGGGGTCGGGGCGTTACAGTTGGTATCAGAGGCAGTTTAGTACTAACCTTGGAAGCTAGATTTAGATAAACTCTGATTAGAGCACATAGCCCAAAGATAGACTTTGAGGATTAGTATAGAAGAACTTCCAAGAATTTTGGTATTATAGAGATGTTATGACTTTTCCGAGCAATACATCCCTGTCTGGATATGAGCAGGTAGAGGCGGCTCTGGAACAGATGTACCTAGGGGTAAAACCCGAAAACACCGCTTTGAGCTAGACTCGAACGGGAACTGGTGCACGACAATGGGCCTTGCTGCACTCTTGGTTACGACACTCCCGGGGGATATGCTTAGGATAATTCTCATTTTATTTACAAACCACTATGAAGGGTTATGAGTATATACTTTCTCAAAGAAAACATTTCTTTTTATGATTATGGATTATATCCATAAATAGTTCAATTTATGTTAAGTGTTTTATAATTATGGAATTATGTATTTTGATTCATAAACTAATCTAGTTTATGCCATTGTTTAGAAATGGCGCCTAGTGGAAGGAATGGAAACCGTATCAATGCACGAACTCCGTGTAGGGATTGCCCTCCTGATCAAGATAATTATTGTGGATCTGGAGATACAACTGGTGCTGATCAACTTATTACCATACTGGGACAACTCACTCAGGTTATGAATAATAACCTTACTCGTATGGAGCACCCTGATCCGCAACGTGGAGGATCAATGCTAGATCGTTTCATGAGGCAACAACCACCAACCTTCAATGGGGGTACAAATCCATTAGTAACTGAGAAATGGATAAACTCCGTAGAGAAAATATTCCATGCCTTTGGGAGTAGCGAAAGGGAGAAGGTTGTCATGGCAGTTTACCGCCTCACTGGAGATGCCGATCAGTGGTGGTCGCTTATTCAAAACACAAAGGAAGATGATGACGTATCGAATATGGAATGGGGGGAGTTCAAAGAGATTTTCTTAGAAAAATACTTTCCTCGTGACCATCGAGCAGATATGGAAAGGAAATTTCTGAGTTTTAGGTAGAAGGAGGATGAGAATGTCGCAAAGTATGAGGCTAACTTTACAAGGTTAGCGAGGCATGCTGCCGATTATATATGTAACCCAAGGAGTAAGATTGATCGTTTATTTGATGGGTTAAAACCATTTCTCCGTCGATCTTTAGTATCAAAATCCTTCTCATCATACGAAGATATTGTCTCGTGTGCTATCAAGACAGAAAAGGAATTCTCTAAGTCTTATGACAACAAAGTAAAGCAAGAGAAGAAGAGAACAGTGGAACAAGAGACAGATAAAGGGAAAAAGGGAAAGAAGGATTTTCCATTATGTGATAATTGTGGGAAGAATCACCCTGGTACTTGCCTAAAAGGAATGGGAGTTTGTTATAAATGTGGAGAAAAGGGTCACCAGGCTCGTGATTGCAAGGGAAAGAAAGAGGCTGTCAAAGTTGAATGCTACAATTGTAGAGAAATGGGTCATTATGCAAATGAATGTCCTAAACGTCAAGGAAACCTACCTCAGAAAAGGCCAAGGGATCAAGGCCAATCTTATGCTGTGACTACAGTTGAAGCGGAATAAATAATGTATTGGTGCTTTTGGACTCATGGATTATATTCTGGTTTTTAGAATAATGTGATATATATATAAGGATTGTACTGCAGTAATTGTTGATTTCAGTAAGGTTTTAATATGATTAAGGTAATCATATTTTTAGTATGTGACAATAAGAGAAACTTTTCTTTGTTTGGGGAATCTGATGTTACAATTGATTTTGGAATTTAGAGACCTTTTAGAGAAAGTCTCGATGGAGGTATTTTGGATAACTATTAAGGTTGGAATGGATTAAGTTGAACCATGGATAGTATTGTTTAAGGTTAAAGAATTTCTGAAGATTATTTTTGGAATATTATAATACTATAGTTTTAGGAAAAAGGACAACCTGTAGGGTGGGGAATAACCCGTCGCGTCGGACAAAGCTGCAGGAATTGAACCCACAACCATAGTGCGACAAGCCTTTATTTCCTACCACTAGCCTACAGGAAGTCCCTGGTTATTACAAAATATTTTTACTAATCTAAATGGTATGTGTTAATATTTGGAACCTTATACAATTAGGATAAAAAGAATATTTTTGAGTTCTGTTACCATTTGGAGTAAAAGATGGGTTTGTGGCAAATATTTATTAATGAATGAAAGTATACATAACAAGTATTTAAATTCCATTACGTTCTTAGTAAATCTCCTAAATAAATTTCTCAACATAATAAAAGGTAACTTAAAACAAAAATGTTGTCAGTTAACTTTTCCAACTGGGGATTCAATGACCGTTTAACCAATCACAAGTTTGTGATTTTCTTATGGTTAAACTTTCTCCTAATCCTGTTTTCTATAACTCTCCATCAGACCTTGATGGTTTGTTTCTCCTCTATATCCATATTTTTATATAATCCTAGAATGGGCTATATCGGGTGACCTTTGTAATTATCCTTCTTTCTTTTAATGTTATATATTTATTAACCTTATTTCTGATGTGGGTTTTCCACAAAGGTATTTTCTATTTTCAACCTTTTATTTTCCAAGAAAAATTTCAAATTGCGAGGACGCAATTTATTGAAGGAGGGGAGAATGTAACACCCCGAGCTTCCACGATACGCATCTCATTCAATAATGCAATAGCTTGCGTTGTACGCAACTTCGAGTTCTAAAACACCGCGACTAATCAAAGTAGCCGTTATGAATAGTAATACCTACTTTTTGAAATATTATAAATTTTATTTATCAAAATGGACTTCATTTTTGGATTCGGAATATTGAAATTAGCCTATGTTGAATTTTTGGTATTTTTCTGAGAACTTCTAAATTTTTATGAATAGTGAAAAATACTTAAAACAACTTTATTAATCAAAATAATTCATAGTGATAAATTATACTATTGAGTGGTTTTAGAGTATAATTAGAATATATTTTTACCATTTTATCCAATGGTGGTCATTAGAATTAATTTAACATTGAAATTGGACATAAACAATTGCCAATCTTTTGATATAAATTGTTTCTTAAAAACACGCTATTTGTTGTGACAGCGGGAATTAATTATAAAATTAATTAATGCAACTAATATGTTTGGAATTTTGTAAAATAGATATCATTTTTGAATTCGTAATATCAATTATAGCTTAGGGTGAAATTTTGGCCTTATTCTGAAAAACTTCAATTTTTGATGAATAGTGAAACCACTAAGTAGTAGTTAAATAACTGATTTTTCGTTTAAATGAAATATTACCACTTCTGTGATTTGATTTTCAAAAATCCGACATACATGGTTGTCATTAAGAAGTAAAATGTGGTTCAATGAGATCAAAATAATTTTTTGGTGAATAGTAACTTTTATGTTCTTAATCGCGATTAGAGGTAATTAGTGTAGTTTAAGGTAAAAACAATGTTTTATTAATATGATATGAGCTTGAAACTTGTCCTACTCCTATTGGATGAGTCATGGCCGACCAAGAAAACCCATGGGTCAACTTGGGGACCCCATGGAGCCACTTTAGTTGGAAAATGACATTAATATATATTTATTTAATGTTAAAATTAAATTGACACAAACATGAGTTGTTTTACTAAAACAGTTTTTAAGTGGGGTTACACAAGTCAAAAGTTTGATTATAAATATTCATTAGAAAGCTAAAAAGATTTCCTACATCATAGTATTTTTTTTATAATTTTTAGACATTAAATAAATTAAATTATTTATGACATCATGATGATGTAGTGATGACCTCATTATTTAACGATTTAAATAAAATGGGAAGATAATGCAAAATCCAAGGCTTACACTTGTCCAAAGCCTATTGGATGAAGAGATTTCGGAACCTTATCACCTTAGCCTAGAATTATATAAGTGTGGGACCTTTATAATCCGAAAAGCATTGTGAAATAATGTAACATTTCAATCGTTCCAAAAGTGCCTCTCCTCTCCACTTATAAAAGGCCCCCACCTCTCCCACCTCATTTACACTTTCAAGCCATTTGGCTCGGCCAACCTCGGCCCAAATACTCTCCCAACATTCCTCCCATACTCCTAGAAACCTCACTTTGGGCAGAACTCTTCCCAAGGAAGCCTTTAGCTCAAATCAAAAAGAGTTACCCGATTTTGAGGTAATGTCTTTTCTAATGTTGTTTTGTTTTATTTTTCTTCTCCAACCCCCTAAACTATTTTTATTCATTTCTTTTGTAACAACACCAGTATCCTCAATATACTAGTATGTTGTTATAAGAAGGATTCGAGCTACACTTACACACACCTACATCTAATGGTTAAAGAACATACGGTTTCTGTGGATGGCGAATTTCTGCCTCACAAAACGATGATTGTTCAACACTCATATAACACCTTCAAAGGTGGCCATTAAGATGTCACTATTTTTATATATGATATATAATATGTTTATGTTTTACTTATTCTTCTGTATTTCTCATTTATGGCATACTTTATGATTTCCATTATGGGTAAAACCTGATAATTTCATTTTAGGAAGTGCGGACTACCGCCCCCTCAAAGTTATTTGAATCGTTAATGCCATATGTGGGATGTATAAAGGATGGAGTAAATGGTATTATACACTATATTATACTGTAATTATATTATACATTTATATCATTATGATTTAGTTCCATTAAATATGAAATTGAAATGAAAGTAGCGTTCATGCGTACGTACGGCTTACCGTCTCCATGAACGGTGCATTTCATTTCATACCTCTAAATGTTACGTAATATTATAAATGAATGTATATACTGGATATATAAGATATATATGACATCTAAATCATGAATATAATTCTGGATATAATGGATATTCTACCACATGAACAACTTGTAATTATAAGAAGTTTATTGTTGACTCAAGTTACCAAAGATCGACCAAACGACCGTTATTAACTTAAATAATTACATAATGTTCATATCATTGTAATAAGTGATATAATAAGGATAATGAAATTTAAAATGGTTCTTAATAAGTTATATATTAACTCTAGTTTATTATTCAGGAGGTTAAAGAACGGTTGAGTCAAGTCAGACACGAGGTAAGGGAACTTCTTAACCCAATTTTCGTTCTTTGGGTTAATATCCTACTTTCAAATTATGTCATGATATTATTATGTCATATCCTGTATTTGTACATTATTTATGTGTACTTGTAGTGAATACACATAATAGATCTATTTTATTTTAAAAATGCTCTTTGTAAGGGAATTTCTTAACCCAACTTCCATTCTTTGGGTTAATCTTTTACTTTCAAATTATGTCATGATATTATTATGTCCTATTTTGTATTTTTACTTTCTTTATGTGTACCTATAGTGAATACACATAATAGATCTATTTTATTTTAAAAATGATCTTTTAAGGACTTCGTCTCAATCCCCTTTCATTGAGGCATATTTGGTTTTATACACAACTTTATTTTATACGGTGTATAAACCCCTTTGACTTTTACATTTATTCAAAAGGAATCTTTTTTATACGAAGCGTTTTGCTAAACGACAAAAGGGAATGTTTTTCTTTCCGTACTTATGCGGCGACAATGACTTCTCCGCCACCGTGACCATTATTTGAGTTTCGACTTCCTATACAAGCTATCTTTTTTTTAATGAAAAATAAATACAAAGTTTTAACTTTCATTTATTTTGGTATTGAAAATGGTTTTGAAATCCTTTTTATTATATCAATGTGTTGTATTGATATCTTGTGATTGAAATGTGGAAATGTTATGTTTCCTTTATGCATGTTTTATGTGATACGATTATGTTATGGTTTATGATATGTTTAAACCTATTCATATGAGGAATGTATTGGACTTAATAAGTGACGGGTGGAGCCCGCGATAGCTCCTCGATGCATCGGTAGGTCTCATGAGACAACTAGACGTGGAATTGGCCGAGGCCTTTCCCAATTTGATTTATGGTTTTGGCCGAGGCCTTAATCATTTTAGATGTCTTGGCCGAGGCCTTGACAAAATGTTTCAGAATGTCCGGCATTATACATTCCCTCATTATGAAAGTGGTTATTGATATTGCATGTGATTATTCGACCAGTAGAATATCCATGTGAAGAAGAGAATGGCATTATCTCATTTTACTTTTGCCATATTATGTTGAAGTTCATGTTTAAAAGGCTTTTGTTTTAGTTATACATTGCCTTAAATGTTTATGTTTATTTATGAAAGCTTCCGCAATATTGTTATCCTTACTGAGCATCTGAGCTCACCCCTTTCAATGTTTTAATATTTTCCAGGATGTGAAGAAGTATTTTATGAATGACCTGCAGGGATAGCCAGAAGAGGATATGAGTGTGGACTATGGAGACTTTGTTATTGTAGTTTTTCACATTATTATGTAATGTAACGTTTACGAATGTATCTAGTGTTTCCAAGGCTACTAAACTAATCGGTCTTTCGAGACTTGATCTTTTGTGATCATGTCAATGTTACGAAGTAACGCACCGACTCTGGGTAGCTGGGGTCGGGGCGTTACAGATGTGGGCACGAACCTAAGGTTGATAAGGACTTATTGAGTTGGTGACTATATTTTTTTAACTAGTGAGGACTTTATCAAGCCATATGGTGATTCTAGGAGAGATCCTTCTTCAAGGACCAACAGGATGATGGTGGAGGTTGGCCATGAAGACCCATTATGAGGAGACTCTATTACGGATATAGTTTTTTTTATTCTTGAGGTAATAAATCTCCCCAGTTAGGCTTAATTATGGGAATATCCAGAAGATTTTTCAGCTCCAATAGGGAGTTTTACGATGACTGCCAATTCCTATTAGATCTCATACCTTTCTAGGTAATAAATGGATATGGTGATGGATTTTTTTTTCAGAGCATAGAACTTCGAGCAAGGCCTGCGATGGGACATCCAATCATGTTTCATGCTTATAATCATTTCAACATATTCTAGAGTGATCAATTGGGCCTTTCTGAACGGGAGATTCTTGGTGGAGCAGAAACACCTAGTGGAAGTTAGGAGAAGGAATATGGGTGATGAAACCTCTACACTAAGGTGCCAATGTCAGGAATAGGGTTCGGGATGTGTGGTGGTTCAAAGGAGGACCCATAATAGGGGTTTGACTTCCAAAGGCTCTCAGACTGGATCTAGTCATCCTAGGGAGATTTTATTCTACTCATGCGACAGTAGATGGCATTTATCTAGAGACTGTCCAAACCATCAAGCTGCTGATAGGGAAGTGGTGGATGGATGATAGAGGCAAAGGCATGTACTGGAGAAGAAAAAACTGCCATGCAATGTATATGGAAGAGAAGTAGGGAGAGAAACAGGTGGTGATAGACGCTTTGATCTACATCCACCACCATCCCTCGGTCGTCTACACTAGGCTCAAGGAGCCAGGGTATAGGGGTTGGGACAGGTTCATACAGTTGAGGAATATGACCCGTGGACTCAAGGGATGACCTGAGGTACGATCTTGGCCTTTTAAACCATATCTATCATACTTATAGACACATTCTATAATCATTACATCCTCACCCCTTGTCTTGTGAGAGTCCTTGAGATTTTACTAGAGCCTTTGACTCGACTCTTACACTTAGAGACACCTACAAGGGGATACTCAATGATCACACATCTTTGAAGATAGTGTAATCATTTCGTTGGAGGAGAGAGATTCAGTATGAACCTATTGGTGGCAGCGTGGAGGCCTTACGACGTCATTCATGCTATGGATTTTTTATCTTCTATCCAAGAACAAATTTACTACTTTATGTGATGATTTCAGTGTGTACACTGTGATGGGATGAGGATTTCCATTGATTGTGAAAAAGATATCCAGGAATCATAGAATGGGATCATTCACAATAGGGTGTCGCCGATTACTCATGAGTTGGCTAGCCTTACCCTTGTAGTAGTATATGTCTTGATATTTTAGTTCCCAGCAGTAGTGGTGGAGTACAGGGACACCAATCCTGAAGATGTTCTAGGATTACCACCCTATTAATAGATCGAATTCTACATCAACTTAAACCCTGGGATGACACTGATATCCTCACCAGTGTATTAAATGGATCCCATAGAGGTTTGCGAGATGAGGGTGCTGTTTTAGGATTTTCAGAGTAAGGGCATTATAATACCTAGTGTTTCACTAAGGGAAATCCCAGTTTTATTTTCCAATAAGGCATATGGGAGTTTGAGGTTGTGTGTGGATTATTGGTGCTGGAATCAAGTTACAGGAAATAATACGTATCCACTACTTGGTTTCAAATACTTCATTGATTAGCTCATAGGGTCATAGTGATTCTTGAAGGAAAACCTTCCATCGGGTTACCACCTAATACGAGTATGAGAAGAGGATGTACCAATGTCAGATTTATGATGTTGTTTCAGTCACTATGAGTACTGGGTGGTACCTTTTGTCATAAAAAATGCCCCCAAATTGATTAGGGGACTTATGAATTAGATCATCCATTAATACATAGACCAATTCGTAGTGGTATTTATTGAGTACATCCATGTGTAATCGGCATCATAGGAGGATCACAAGAGACACCTACAGATGGTTCTAGACATACTCCAAGAGCACTACCTTAATTGGGAATCAATCGAACTTCCAATTCTATATATAAGATTACCAATTTTCAGGACATGATATCTCAATATATTGAGTAGAAGTTTTTCCAGACATGGTTGAGGTTATGTTATCATGGGAGCCACACTGGAGTGTGATAGAGGTGCGGAGCTTCCATGGGTTGTTAGGAAACAACTAGATATTTATCTCTAATTTATCATGAATATCATCTCCGATGATAACCATAACCTGGAAGGGGCAGCATTTTGTCTGGATGGAGATGTTTAATAAGGAATTATTGTAATTTAGGTAGAGTTTAATGAGCGCACTGATCAATAGATTTCTAGATAAGGGTATCAGGTACGTTGTTTTCTACCATGCATTAGGGACCATGCTTGGTTGTTTCTTGATGTAGATATAGGAATTGATTACTTATGGTTTGTTTTAGCATAGATCACATGAGCATAACAATGTGACCCATTATCTCAAGTTAGCAGTGGTAGTCATCTCATTTAAAATTTAGTCACACTACATGATGGGTGAATTGTTTATCATGTACTCTATCAATACTAGACTTATGTACAAATTATCACAAAAGGATCTAAATTTGAGTCAGAGGTGATGAAAAGAGTTCCACTAGGATTATGACATTGAGATCTTCTATACTCCATAGAAGGGGAATGTTGTGGTATAATCTCTTAGTAGGGGATTAAGATTGAAGCTACTAAGTGAGGAGACATAGTAGTTGACCTATAAATACTAATCCTTCATGGATGGAAATGATGTTTTTTATCTCCAGTCGATGGTCGTGTGCCCTCAAATCTTACTGTGGGTCAGGGAGGAACAACTTGGGGATGTCAAATTTGAGACTTGACAAACTTATTTATCCATAGGACATTCTCTTGATGAATTTTTTTATGGTGGGGAGCACATCCTCATTCATAGTGGTCACAAAGTTGTGCCAGTGGTGTTGTGGGAGGAGGTTCTGAGGTAATTGCATACATTCCCCTTAGTGGTATATCTTGGAGTTGGAAAAATATACCATGACCTCAGGCGTCAGTTCTGGAGGTCAGGTATGAAGAAATCAATGGTGCCTTTTGTTTCCTAATGCCATATGTGCATGCAGTTGAAGGCTGAAAACTATGTTCCAATAGGGTTAGATCACACATAGAAGTGATAGAGTGGATGTCTAATAGAATATATTTTGAGATCATGACAAGATTACCATGGATGTCCAATGGACATAATTCTATTTGGGTGGTCGTTGACCGACTCACCATGTTATTACACTTCTTAGATATTTGGGAGAAGAGTTCTGTAGAGATATTGGGACTCCTCTACATGCAAGAGACAGTTCTTCTTCTTGTAGTTTCTTTGATTATAGTCTTATATCATGATGATAATTTCACTATACAGTTATGGAATGGATTGCAGGATGCGTTTGGGACCTAGATTCATTTGATCACAATGTACCATCCCTAGAATGATGGATAGATGGAGAGGAAGATCCATGTTCTGGAGGATATGTTGTGGGCATGTATCTTGGACATTGTTCAGAGTTGGGAGGACCACCAACCACTGGTGGAGTTTGGGTACAATAACAACTACTGCTCCACTATTGGTGTGGCACCGTTCAAGGCCTTATAATAGAGACCCTTCTGGTCACCTCTTTGTCAGGATGACCCTAAATAGTCTACACTTATGGGTCCATAGTAGATGTGAGCTACCACTGAGAAGGTGCAGATCATTCCAGAGTGGATGAATAATGCACTAAACAAACATAAGTCTTACACTTATAGACTGTGGATACCTATGGAGTTCAAGGACGGAGGACATGTCTTCATTTGGGTCACACATAGATGAGGGTTACAGAGATTTTTTTGTGGTGAAAAAGTGTCTTTGATGTTTATCGGCCCTTTTCTGATAAAATGAAGTGTTGGAAAGGTGGTACAACATTTGGCTCTACCACCGTATTTTCACCAGGTGCATGATGTCTCTAATGTGTCACAGCTACGGAGTTACATTCAAGTCCAATCACACATCATAGATTGGGGAGATATGGAAATCGGGGATGGATTTTCCTTTGTAGAGTACATGGTGGAGATCGAGGAGCTGTAGAAGAGGATCATTTTTGGGAAAGAGATTCTGATGGTTCAAGTCTAGTGGCCACATGAGAATCTTTAAGAGATATCATGGGAGCGTGATGTTGAGATTCATGCACAATAACAACATTTCCTTGAGTAGCCTTTTATTTTAGATTTTCGAGGATGTAAATCCTTATATTGGGGAAAATTCAATGTCTCATATTTTCCATGTATTATTTTTAAATATTATATGTAATTGTAATGAGACAAAGCATTTTTTCAGTATGCGATTACAAGTTCCGAAGTGCTCGGAATAAATTTTGAAATAATATAAACATTTAAATAGTGCACGCGAGTGGTTTTTCTAAGAATATGGATTAAATTTTAAATGGTTTCTAGTATTAGATATTTGAGGGCATCATTTTGTTCAGAGTAGCAACATTACCTTAGGCGGGGACAAACATTAACTGGCTCTATTCAGCTTCCAAATTTAGTTTTCTTATGTTTATGGGAAATAAAATAAATTAATAATTTATTTTATTTTAATGTTTAAATAAACACAATGATTCATAATTTTCCATTAAAATAAATAGTATTCCATGGTTAGGAAACTAACCTTGGAAAATTCCATATAATTTCCCTAGAACATTAGAGGGAATCCACCCTTGGAGAATTATTGATGAACACCGACAAACAATGACACATGGATTGTTGTGCAGTGAAATCGAATCACGTTATAATGTCAATCTCCATGTTCATCGATGATCACAGTAGGGTTTTTTTTCAATTTTTTCTATCGCTTTTCTTTTACTACATGAAAGAAACATATCAAAACAAATACATGTTTATACGCATATTGTGGGTTCTTGAGGGAGTGTGTTGTTTTTCTGATTCTTTTGGGGTTCTGATCTAGGGATTGTGTTTTTGTAAATTGCTTGATTATCATTTGATTTAGCAATTTTAATCCTTATTATGTGCGTAGATAATCACCGTGATGAATGAAAGTGGAGGTTCATTCCTCAATTTTAATTATTGAATTTATTCCTCCTCTTCCTCGTGTTCTTCACGTTCTTCATGGGGCGATGAACAACAGATTGTATTGAAACCATAATGTAATGCAATGATCCCAAATCTCAGAACAAACATCGTGAATTCCTTGCAGAGGTGAAATAGTAATGGCAGATGATCAATCGACTCGGATCTAGGAAGATCATTCTTTGAGAGTACTTTACACGGGTAGATAAAGACATGTTTTCGGGGATGATAGGAGTTCCGAAAACAACATAGATGTCTTTGGGATGTCAGGGAGACCTAAAACATGGAGTTTCTCATCAATTGAATGACAAATCATTTAACGGGTGAATCCCCAATCTTTTTGACCTAGAACACATGTTTCTAGAAAATCATGATAATCACAACATGTATCCCGAAGAACAAATTGAGTGGGGTCAAGATAGTGGTTTTCATGTCTAACGTTCCACACAATGTGAAGGACAGGAAGATCTCTCAAGAAGACATGGAGTGCGGGCCCCCCAGTGGCGGCTATAGTTCCAATCATAATACATCACTAACATGGGGTGTGACCATCGTGACATGGGGTGTCAGTCCCTGCATGGATTCCGTGTGTTTCTCGAAAGATACAGAGGAACAGGGTGGAGTAAAATTCATGTACTCCACCACATGTCCAGATATAGCTGGATACAAAGACCACCCAGTATACTGGTACACGTTCTAGGAATCATGGGTCCAAGCCACATATGAGCACATGACCATCATACACATAGTTTCCCATAGATAAAGGAACATGTCATGTCATTCTCCTACACACCATGTGTAATTTCATATACACACCAATAATTACGACACGGGCCATTGTACATGGGTAGTACCCAGGGTGAAAGGACACGACATGTGTCCCCTCTACATGTCATGTACTTATATATACATGCCTTGATCCAGTTTTACACCATACCATGGAAAATATTCAGATGGTTTAGTTCCCCAATTCTCATCCCCCTGATGTTCAGGTATCATTTCTATCTACATGATTATGATCCTTTAAGGAGCACATCTTGAGTTAGAGTTAAGTATCCCTCCGAGAGACATGAAGATAGGTCCTCTAGGCCATTTTTACTATAGGTAGAGTCAGGTATCGAAGTGAATAATCCTACATGGAATTGATCTTCTACATAGTAGGTGAATTTGGATTGGTCATTGTTTCCACCAAGGACTTAAAAGTGATCTTCATATATGTATTGTGATCATTTCTCACTCAGGAGTGTGTTCTCTTAGAATGAGTGCATCTGTTCTCTCTTCAGATCTATCAGTGGATCAACATATCTCATTCCATTCATGAAAAAAATACATATCAGATGGAAATCATAAGAGTTGTTACACTAATGTAGTGAGTTCTCCTAAACGAATTCTTCGTGGAATCTTTGAACTGAATCCCAAGTGTGGGTATGTGGTCATGGTAGAATTCAGGTATGGGTTTCAAGTATATCTGGATGTGTTTCTCTTTCTATATTCTCAGTATACATATAATGTGTAGGTTTGACTATACCTTTACATTGATTATTCCTTTGCGGTTATTGGGGTCAACTACCGAATGTTGTTGTAATCAACCATGCATGTTCTTTTCCCACAGATATCATGTCTTGTATAGATGAGCAGCCTTTTGATGAAGTCTAGGTTGGACCAGGATGGGACAGAGATTTATAACTTCCATATAGACTGAGGTGTTCTTATGTCTATGAGAAGCATTCCCAGTATCTCTCTTTTCAATTACATGTTTGAATTTGTATATTGAAAATCCTTTTTAGTGGGATTGTATTCTAGCCCATTTTACATTCCACATTTTACTTTCTATTGTTATATTTTCGTTGGGTTTAGTGGTGTTCATGAATTTTGTTCCTTAGTGGGGTCTAATTTTTTACATTTCTATTCATGGATGTGTGTGTGTGTGTGTGTGTGTTTGTGTGTGTGTGTGTGTCTCTAGGTACTTAGGAAATTCCTCCCATGTTAGTGACATTCCTACTCTGTTCTAGTCACTAGCCCCTGGTATATTTGAGGTGGGCATAGGTTGTCACGACATGAGCCCAAATGTTATGGGTTGTGACAACTAATGTTAAAGGAATGTGATTTAATACTATTGGTCGGAGTAGTTTACTGAAGAGGGGGGGGGGTGAATTGAGTAACTATAAAAATTTCTATTACAAGAATATAAATTTTAAAATAAATGATTTCCCAAAAAATTGATAAATCCCAGTTAACCAAGGTTATAATGTTATAAGAGTTTGACGTTTTAAACAGCTTCTTAGCAGAATGATTAATTATTAGTAATCATAATTTGTATTTCTAATATTACATTTGAAGTTATCCAATAAGAAAAATAAGTTATAACTTTTTTCTAAGACTAATTATCAATGTAAAATTAGTGATTTCTGGATTATGCAATAGAGCAGTAAAACAGAGAAGACTAAATTTGAACAGCACCGTAGATATGAAACAAGTGGTTCAGTCTCAAGCCAAGTCCTAATCCAATCCATGTGGTGATAACCTTCCACCAAGCAGTTTATATAAATAAACTTTGATCCACACCCCGGATCGTGGTTAACAATAGTATACAGACTTTCCAGGTAACATAGGGACCTCTTACACAGTTTTTGCGGGTAAAAAAAAATAATAACCAGGCCACAAAATGTCCACTTACACATTTTTTGTGGGTATACAAAAGTATAAATTTTTTGGTGTAATGATTTCAGTAACCTCCCGTTCATCTCAGGAGTTAGTGTGTGTCAACACAGAACGGGGAACACAATGCTCATAATGTAAATAAAAAGATGATCACAGTCGAGCAAGAATATAAAGACGAGGTTATAATTCTCGTGTGTAATGTTATTGCATCTCTGTACTTCTTTGGATTAAAGGAGACGATGCTCGGAGTATTTCTTTGGATGTTGTGTGAATAACAGAGTGTCGTGATTCAGGTTTTGTTCTTCACAAGTTTTGCTAATGAGGAGATGTTCTCGGGATTCCAACGTACATCGTATGTTCTTCAGCAGAGTCGGATTGCATGCATGTAACAATGTTTCCATTGGAAAATCTTGAAATATGTTCTTTAGAGTTGTCCTCAAAGGATTGTTTTTCGTTTAGTATCGCTCTATTTTTTATTGGGAGCACTTTTCTCTTTATCTTCGAATGCATGAGTTTTAGCTACAGGATCCTCGTGTTCTACACCTCATACAACGTACTATGTCTAACAAGAAACATTAATTATATCATTACATTAAATTCAACAAATATGACCGTTAGAAATTAAATTGAAAGACGACAAAATACTTTATGAAATGGTGTCACAGTAAGTTATGAAAACGGTGTCTCCTTCACACGGTGTCTAGACATCACAGTGTCTGAGTGACATGGTGTCTTATTTATGGTGTCTTATTCACTGTGCCTTGATTTGCTGTGTCTTGTTCAGGAAGTCTTATTTCACTATTTCTTGTTCACGGTGTCTTGTTTCATGGTGTATTGTTCCCGATGTCTTGTTCACGGTGTCTTGTTCCCAATGTCTTGTTCACGGTGTCTAGTTTACGGTGTTTGGTATACGGTGTCTAGCATCACAGTGTCTGGTTTACGGTGTTTGGCTTCACGGTGTCTGGTTTACAGTGTCTGGCATCACGGTGTCGGGTTTATAGTGTCTGGATTCACAATTTCTAGTTTACGGTGTCCAACTTCACGGAGTATGGCTTCACGGTGTCTCGTTTACGGTGTCTAGCTTCACGGTGTCTTGTGCTCATGAAAATAAATGTATTCAGACTTAAACAGTGATATTCATGAAATGTATTGAGCATAATCATTATAAATCATGAGAAAACTTGAAACATAAATACACATGATTGGATATAATTTATGAGTTAACTAGGTTGGATAACATTTGAGATCATTAAAACATGATTAATACATAAGGATTCCAACAATATCCTCCTTTTTGATGATCATAAATCATGTACAATTAATGTGTAAATTGGATGCAACTATAGGTAAAAAACATATAGAAACTTATCCCCCATATGGGATTATCAAAAAGATGAAAGAAGAGATAGAAAACAGTGCACATTTCCTTAAGAGGAAACATTGGGTAGTACAAAATAAATGAGAAATACAAAAACAATGGAATCTCCATCAAAAATGAGTTTGCACTAGTCTTCTTCAGGGATTTTCCATGACTTTGCCATTAGAAGCAGTAGAAGAGGATTCCAGAGGGGAAATGGTTGATGTAGAAGAAGGCATAGACATGGTAGATATAGAGGTTAAAGGGAGACCTTCACAGACTAAGGGAGCCATGGTAGGAGCAGTAGAAGATCTAGGCAATTTCTAATCAAGAATCACATGCCTGATCTGACAAAGAGCTTGGCCAAAAGACATGGTAGCCGAGGCTAAGGCAGAGGGGAAGTTATGAAGCCCAGTTCTAAGAGGTGCAGTCACTGGAGCAACAATTATTGTACTATAGACATGAAGAGAAGGACTCTAGAGTTTGATGAAGTATACAATAATCTCTCCACTATGCTGCATGAATTTTTCAAAGTCATATTTTTTCCATTAACATGTCTAAAAAACCGTTAAAATTGATTAGCTTCTGGACATGGTTTTTGAAGGCTTGAGTCACAAGAGGTGTTCTCAGATTATCTACAAGGTATTTGAAGTAGTTGGTTATATTAGTATTTGAGGAAATTCAGTTGAAATAGAAGTATTCTTTCTTAGAAAACTTATGATGGGCATCATTTGCAATCTTGGAGTGAATTTTTACAAGGTCAATAACTCTATCAGTATTCTTGACAACTTCAGATAAAGAAGCCACATTAAAGCCTCTAAAAAATTCTGAAGCTCTTATTTGACTATAGATCTGAGCAAAGTACAGTCCAAGGAAGGTTTAGTGGATTGAACAGAGGTATTAGAAGCATTGACGGCTGATGTTAGATATTTGTGGTGATTTATTACCTTTTGAAGAAAACCAGTGTACTCATCAGTGAGTTTATTAAAGTTCACCACAAGCTCTCTCATCTCTTTCAACATCTGTTTATGTAATTCAAAAAAAATTTCATCGAAGAATGTCAGATAAGGCTGAATCTGAGACACCAAATCTCGAGGGATTTCAGAAACAGTGGGTGCTAGAGGAGAAGTAACAGGCTCTAATCTCTAATGAAACTCATTTTTCATGTCTCAAACCATGCTTCTCAAGGTTGAGATTTCATTACATAGAAGATTATTTTCAACAAGTACTTCTTGAATCTCATTGATCACCTTAGGTTTTATTTTCCAAATAATATTTTCCAATAATATTGATGCATCTCTTTACCTTAAATTCGTCACAGGATGAGGATGGGAGTTCATATGTATCTCAACACCAGATAAGAGAATATCTATAAATTCCTTTAGATCATTCTTACTAATAAAGGATGGCTGTTCAGATAAAGGATTAGGTGTAATAATTGGTGCATGGTCAAGTTCAGGTTCAGGTTCCTTATCATGTTAAAATTTTGTGAATGATTTCAACTGAAATAAGGAAGAAATATCAAGTCCAGTTCTAGTAACCTAATGAGACTCATTCACATCATAGAAAAAAGGAAATATTTACTGAGTGACCACATGACTTGATTATGGTGGATGTGAGACTTCATTAGACACATGTTTTAGGGTTTCTTCCCCCTCAATAGGTTTATCCTTCTCAGGAATGAGAGGCTTATGATCTTGGTTTAAATACACAGACTCAGCTCTAAGTTCCTCAATCATTTCATGTCTATCCAGCTGAAAGGCCAGCTCCATCCTTTCTTCAACAGAGGGTATGATTTCAGGAACATATTGGTCCATAGCGAGTTCCTCCAGATTCGCTTCTTAGACAACAAGGAGTTCTTCTAGATTTTCTTCTTGCACAACAGGGAGTTCTTCTATAATAGTCTCTTCCATGTCCTGCATCTTAGATTCTATTACAAATAGTTCTTTTCCATCCTTAGGTTGGATTTCTATATTGACATCTTCTCTAGGGGCAGAATCTTATTCCTCAAGAACAACATGAGGAACAACAATCCTTTCATCCTCAACAATAACCGCTTCCCTATGTGGTACTTCAACCTCTTCTCCTCTTCTTCTGAATACTCAACAAGTTCATCTGGTTCCAAACCAGGTCAGAAATTTCTTTCGGCCTTGATGGAAAATCAACAGGATTAAACTTCTCATAAACGTTATCATTGTCTTCCATGCATTGATTTTTCCAACGATTCGAGTTTATCTTCATTCTCTTGATGATGGATTTAGAGATATAGTACCCACATTTCATAATATCTTCTTAATTATTTCTAACCAAACCTTTTTTAGAAAGCATGGCTGATATCAGCCGAGAGTAGATTAGAGAAGTGGACTTGGATGTAACTTTGATCAACTCTCACATATGGTGAATGTTGTACTTACACAGGTTGATCTTATGTCCATTTTTTATAAGGAGAACCAATAATACATACTGATATTTTAACATAGAAAAATCACCCTTTCTTGGACTAACCATATTTTGAAAAAACATAAACAGAAGCCTTGTTTCTACATCTAGTTCAGCAGTGATGGCCCTTCTCTTGGTTCCATTTCCAGTTTTTGTTTTCAAAGCATCTTCTAGATCAAAGAAATTGGATGAAGGTGGAGGTCCACTCTGATAATCCTCACATTTTCCTTCATGGTTTATCCTAAGGCATACAACCCATAACCGTGAAGAGAAAGAGAATCTTTGGCCATTAATCAAGATCCTCACAATATAACATTCACCAGAGTCAAAAGAGAACTATACGTACTGGTATAACTAATCTATTAACCTAGGATAGATGGGTCAATTATACCTTGAGAACCACTATAAAAAGAATTTTTCTTTTAACCCTTTAAAGAGCAGAGAATTTCTAGATAGAAGCCATTTGGGGTAGATTTCTTCCTCTGGTACAACACTGCGATTTACCAGATTTGGATATAGAGGTCCTTCAGTTGCCAGATTAGGTGAAATATTCTTCTTCATCAGGTATCTCTTCTCACATGTGGATGATGACAGACATTTCAGTCTTGGCATCCACTAAAGGTTATTGAGAGAGAGAGAGATTTCCAAGGTTGAAAGGGTTCGAAATGAGTGAATAGAAGAAAGTCTGGGTGAAGAACCGAGTGAAATTTTTTTTTTATCATTTAGGAATGCCAAACGTCACAAAAATAAAAACACAGAAAAGTAAAAGTGGTGAAATGATAATTTCCGTGATAAGGGTTTAATGAAAAATATAAATAATTTTCACGGTGAGACCATGAGTGGTCGTTGCGGTGAGACAGTGAGTTGTCGTCACGGTGAGACAGTGAGTGAACTGTTCAGTGCGCGTTACGGTGAGATAGTAAATGTCAGATTTTAAGTACAAAGTGCCAACGGTGAGACCGTAAACATAAGAGACAGTAACTGAGAATCTGTAATCATGAAATAGTAAATTAAAATATAGAAAAAGGTCAAACAGTAATACAAGTAAGATATCTTTTTAAGATTTATCATGCCAAGATCATGTATTATGTAGCCTATTCTCTCAAAATTTAATGGATTAGTGAATATATCTGCAAGTTGATATTCAGTACCAATGAATTCCAATGTGATATCACATTTCTGATAATGATCTCTCAAAAAGTGATGTCTTACATCAATATGTTTTTTCCTAGACTGTGAAACACGATTTTTTGAAATGTTAATAGCACTTGTGTTGTCACAATTTATTGGTGCATGTCTGAATTGATATCCATAGTATAGTAATATGTGTTTCATCCAAAAAATTTGTGCACAAAAACTGCCAGTAGCTATATATTCAGCTTTTCCTGTAGATAATGCAACAGAATTTTGTTTCTTACTACACCATGATAATAGTGACTTTCCAAAAATGTGACATGTTCCAGATGTGCTCTTTCTATCTAACGTACATCCACCAAATTCAGCATCATAATAACTAACTGGTTCAAATTATTGTTCTTTAGGATAGAACAATCATAGATTTGGTGTATTCTTGAGGTATTTGAAAATTATCTTTTCAACATTTAAATGAGATTCTTTAGGATTTTCATGAAAACGAGCACACATACACACACTAAACATAATGTTCGGACCACTAGCAGTTAAGTAGAGTAAACATCCAATCATTCCTCTATAATTGGATTGATGAACAGATTTTACATCTTCATCAAGATCAAACTTATAGGTGGAACTCCTGGGAGTGTCACTACTTTTATTACTACCCAATCCACTAGGAATACTTAGTAAAATAATGTAAGAATTCACTTTTGTGAGCCATGAAGAAGGTCCAGGTATATCTAGAAAAATCATCTACTAGAACATAAAAATAATGCTTCCCATTTATACTATAAACTCAAGATGGTCCAAACAAGTCCATGTGAACCAGTTCGATAGGTTGAGAAGTAGCATCTTCTTTATTTTTTTTGAAAGTTTTTTTGAGTTGTTTTCCCTTTTGATAAGGATTACATACTATGTCATGTGGAAACTCAAGTTTGGGTAAGTCTTTAACTAGGCCTTTTCTAGTAAGCTATCTAAGAGAGTGAACATTACAGTGTACTAGTCTCTAATTACATATCCATACTTTTTTATGAAATACAATTAAGCATGAAGACTTTTGAGAAGCTAAGGAATATAAATTAACAGAATAAATGTTTTCATTCCTTGATGCATATAATACTAGTTCATCCTTTCATTTAAAGACATTACAAGAATAATTTTGAAATTTAACATGATATACATCATCACATAATTATGAGATACTAAGATGATTATATTTTAAGCCAACAATAAAAAATACATTAGAAATTAAAATCAAATCAGTGTTACCAATCTGGTCTAAGCCAATGATTTTTCCTTTAGCATTGTCACCAAATGTGACATTTCCTCCATCTACTTTTATCAAGTTATTGAAGTATGAGTAGTCTCATTTCATGTTCCTTAAACATCCATTGTCCAAGTAACATATATCTTTGTAGGAGCTCTTTAAGAAGATTTCCTATAACATGATCTAGAATAGGCAGATTTTGGTACCCATGATCGTTTGGGTCCAGTAACATTAGTAATAAGTGCTTCAGGAACCCATAATTTTCTCATATGTTTCATATAAGAATTATGTAATGTATTTGACTAATAAACTATATTTGGTCCACAAAAGTTTGAAATTGTAGAATATGTGTCATGACTCGAGCTAGTTGAGTTGTGTCCAGAACTGGGAACAAAACCATATGCTCTAGATTTTGAATCGAAATTTGTTCTACCAAGGATTCTTTTACCAGATTGATAACCAATCCCAGTATTGTATTTAGGGGCAATTTGTTTTCCTAGCATTTGGGTAAGGTTATTTTTACCATTAGTAAAATTCTCTATGTCACTTTTTAATTTCCCATTAGATATTTTTAATTCATTGTTTTCTTTGAGCAGTTGATCATTTTTCTCATTTTCAGTAGTAACTACAGATTTAACATTTGCAGTGAGAGAATGTTGTTTTTTCAATGATTTATATTTATCTTCTAATTCATTGAATGTCTCTTCAAGCATGTTATAGTATTCAGACATTTCTTCATTAGTCGTATTTTTAGAGTAACTTTTCTCTTCAGAATAGTATGAATTACATAAAAAAGAGTCCAGTGTTACCTCATATGTGTTTTTTCATAAAACACATATTGTATTTGTTAGTCTGTTCATCATTTGATATCTCTGAGTCGCTTGAACTATCCTCAGAGGCACTCCATGTTGCATTCATTGCCTTTTGTACTTCTTTTCCTTTTCCTCATATTTCTTCTTATACATGAGCTTTGGACAGTCAGCCATTATATGTCCTATGAACTATCATTCATATCATACAATCACATCAGTTTTGTCACTTATTTTCCATTCCTT
This sequence comes from Viscum album, assembly GCA_963277665.1. Lineage (NCBI taxonomy): Eukaryota > Viridiplantae > Streptophyta > Magnoliopsida > Santalales > Viscaceae > Viscum > Viscum album. Next base: position 1,064,322,574 of record OY728133.1, read on the forward strand.
TAGATCATATTGTCCCTTGACGTTAAGATTTCTGAATAAGTTCTTCTTTTTGTAAAATTGTTTGAATCTTCTGGCCAATTGAGCCTTCTACTCATCACTGTCAGGTGATGATTGTTCAGTGGTGGAAATTTCTACAGAAGCTTCCAGTTTCCCTTTGTCTTTGTGCTTTGAGGAGGAGGTCTTGAATGCAACAGATCTCCTATTTGGTTCATCCACATCTTCTTTGTTTACTTTCAGCTCTTCCTCATACATCCTCAGTTTCCCAATGAGTTCTTTTATAGGTACAATGCTGAAGTTGCATGATTCTCAAGTAGTGACAGAGGTTCCCCTCCATTTTTCAGGTATACATCTAAGGATTCTCATGATCTGTTCTTTGGGAGTGACATCTCTTCCAAGAGAAATCAATATGTTGACAATCTCACTGAACCTGAGATACATGTCAAAAATAGGCTCATCAGGTTTTATTTTAAAATTATTATATTTTATATTAAAAGTATTAAGTCTCATTTCCATTGCACTAGATGTGCCTTCATGTTGGAAAGAGTAGGTATCCCAAATTTCATGGGCTGTTTTACAAGTAGAAATCCTATTAAATTCTTCATCTCCCAAGGAACATTACAAAGCATTCATGGATTTTCAATTGTTCTTCTATGCTTCTTTTGTAGGTTTATACCGTGTAATTCTATTATTCATAGGAAGTTTGTATTCATATATAATGGATGACCAAATTTAAAAACTCATACTCTCTAGATGAATTTTCATTTTAATTTTCCATTGAGAATAGTTGGTTCCATTAATGAATGGTGGTATGTTGGTTGCATCACCTTCCAATATTTTGTCCATATTAACAGATTACTTTTAAAGAGCTAGATATTTAGAATCAACAGAAATTTACAAATCTTTACAGTACAACTACAATCACGGTTCAGTAAGATTATGCAGAGTCCTAATAAAGTACAATCTCTGATACAAAATGTTTCTCAGAGTAGTTTACTCAAGAGGGGAGGGGTTAATTGAGTAACTATAAAAATTTATATTACAAGAATAATATTTTTAAAATAAATGGTTTCCCCAAAAATAGATACATCCCAGTTAATCAAGGTTATACTATTATAAGATTTTGATGTTTAAACAGCTTCTTAGAAGAATGATTAATTCTCAGTAATTTTAATTCGTGTTATTAATATTAATTTTGATGTTATCCTACTAAGAAAAACAAGTTAAAAATTCTTTCCAAGACTAACTATCAAAGTGAAATGAGTGATTTCTGGATTATGTAATAGATCAGTAAAGTAGAGAAGACTAAATTTGAACATCACATCGGATATGAAAAAAGTGGTTCAGTATCAATCGAAGTCCTAATCCACTCCACTTGGTGATCACCTACCACCACGAAGTTGATATAAATAAACATTGATCCACACCCAGGATCATGGTTAACAAATGTAAAATGACTGTCCAGGTCACACAAGGACCTCTTCCATAGTTTTCATGGGTAAACAAAATAACAACCAGGCTACACAAGGACCTCTTCCATAGTTGTCGTGGGTAAAAAAAAGTATAAGGAGTTTTGTGTAGGGATTCCAGTATCCTCGAGTTCAGCTCGGGAGTCAGTGCGTTTCGAAACAGATAGGGGCACACACTGCTCATAATGTAAATAAAAAGATTATCATAGTCGAGCAAGAATATAAAGATGATGTTATAATGCTTGTGTGTAATGTCAATGCAGCTCTGTACTTCTTTGGATTGAAGTAGACGATGCTCTGAGTTCATCATTGGAAGTTGTGTGAAAAAATGATTGTCGTGATTCATCTTGTGTTCTTCACGAGTTTTGATAATGTGGAGATGTTCTCTTGATTCTAGTGTACATCGTATGTTCTTTAGCATAGCCAGATTTCATTCATTTAACAATGCTTCCTTTTGAAAATCTTGCAATATGTTCTTTGTGGTCATGCTCACAGTCTTGTTATTCGTTCAAAATCGCTCTATTCGTTCTTGGGAACACTTTTCTCTTTATCTTTGAATGCATGATTTTTAACTGATAGGTTCCAGGTGTTCTACACCCTATACCTCGTACTATGTTTAAAAAGAATCATTAATTATGTCAGTGCAATAAAAGGAATCAAATATGACCGTTAGAAATTAAATTAAAAGATGACAAAATAGTTTATGAAATGTTGTCATAGTAAGTTATGAAAACGGTATCCCCTACACGCGATATCTAGACATCATGGTGTAGGAGTCTCACGATGTCTCAATTACGGTGTCTTGTTCAGAGTGACATGTTTACAGTGTCTTGTTCACGGTGTCTTGTTTCACGGTGTCTTTTTCACAGTGTCTTGTTTCTTGGTGTCTTGTTCATGGTGTCTTGTTTCATTGTGTCTTTTTCACAGTGTCGTGTTCACAGTTTCTTGTTATCTGTGTCTTGTTCACAGTGCCTGGTTTACCGTGTCTCGTTTATGGTTTATAGCTTCACAGTGTCTGGTTTACGGTGTCTGGCTTCATGGTGTTTGGTTGACGGTGTCTGGCTTCACGATGTCTGGTTTACGGTGTCTAGCTTCACGGTGTCTAGCTTCACAGTGTCTGGTTTACAATGTCTGGCTTCATGGTGTCTTGTACTTATGCAAATAACTATATTCTGACTTAAACAGTGATATGCATGAAATGGATTGAGCTTAACCATTATAAATCCCCAGAGAACATGAAACATAATTACACATGATTGTATATAATTTATGAGTTAACTAGGATTAATAAGATTTTTGATCATTAATACATGATTATTTCATGAGGAGCCCAACAAAAACATATACTATTACGTATGAAAATTTTAGGATGATGCTAGATAAAACCATTTATGATATGTATGTTAGGTTCACGGATAAAGTCAATACGATGACTACTACTGTAAATCTAGTGGATGCCAAAGAAAAAATCATGTAGCTACATATATTTCTTCTAAAATGATGTAGAGGAACCTTAGTATTAATTTGATAATCCAATGATATTTGTATGTTTCTAATTAAGGAGATAATATGAATTCTAATGGTGCCTAAGATATATTAAATGTCTATACCAAAAAATGGGATAAGGCAATGATAATGTCATAGGATTTTAATAACAGAAATTCTAAAAATAAAGAAAATGAATGTATACAAACTCATTATGGAAGTACAAGTAATGAAGATTCACAATCAAACAATAATGAGGAAATGGATAAATTAGCCAGAATTTTCAAAAATCCTTATAGAAGGAAGAAGTTTCTTAGGAATCCTAGCTATAATGCTAAATATTATAATAAGATAACATGGAAAATTGATTGGATGATGACTGATAACTCAAATGAACTTGTATTTCATCAAACTAATAGAATATGACATGTAAAATATCACTTTCCAATGATAAAATATAAGATGAAACATGAGTAAAAATATAGATGATACATAATGGAAAAGAAGACCCCCTAGTGTTCTTTTGACGATAGATCTTGTGAGTCATAATCATCACATGATGAGAATGGTGTCAAGGGAACCTTCTGTTTAATGAAAAACACATTTGTGGTAACCCTTGATTATCCAGTACAAAATACTTATTATTTTAGTGATGAATTTGATTATGAAAATATTAATAATGATGAATGGTTTAAAATACTTCCTAAGGCTTCTTAATATATGAAATGAATTAAAAGATAAATATAAAATATTGAAGAAACATTATTCTCTCCTCTCTTTTTTCAAATTCGAGAAAAATATAATTATAGAAAAGAAATTCTAAACTGATTAAAGAAAATAATGAGCATAAGTTATCAAATAAGAAATTGTAAATGGAAATACAGATGATTACTAATGGAAAAAATATTATTTCACAAATACATGGTAAAAAATTAGGTCATGTATATACTAATGTTATAGGATACCAACATGAACATAGGAACATTGATAAAAATCATTTTCTAACCAAATATGGAAATTAATTTTTTTTCTAGAACTAAAAATTTTCTACTAGTTCTAATACTAGAAAACCTTCTACTACTTGTAGTTTTTTCTGCACAAAATATTCCTAATTTTACGAATACATTAAAAATTGGTTATAGGAGACCAATGAAGAAAGTTTGAATTCCCAATGGAATTATTACTGATATTCTAAGACCCAACAAATATGTCTACAAAAATATTCTCTTTTAAGATCATTCTGTAGGGATGATATTTGATGTCCTCCTTTAAAAGTCTATGGTACATGGATATTGGATGTTTAAGAAACATGATAGGATATTATTAATTCTTTATGAATCTTATAAATATTGATAGATGTCATTTCACTTTTGGTGACATTTCTAAAGTAAATAATAATCGTCCTTGGGGCCAAATTGGTAACTCTAATTTGGTTTCAATTTCCAAAGTACTTTTAGGTGACATAATAAATTACAATCTTCTTAGAATCAATTAGTTGTGTGATAATGTTTTTAATGTTAAAATTGAAAAGGATTAATGTAAGATTTTTAATTCTAAATTTGAATTAGTATTTCCTGCCTTTATAAATGAAAATTTCTATGAGTTAGTCTTATATTCTTTTGTGTGTCAAAATTTTTACTACATAAGTGCATTTCACAATGATTCTTGTCTCTATAATTAGAGATTGTGACATTTTAATAATCACTCACATAGAAATCTTCCAAAGAAAGTACTAGTTAATGATATACCCAAACATGAATTTCCAAATGAAAAAAAATATTAATACTTTTCAAAAGTTTATTCATCATAAAATGTATTTCAATCCAAATAATGAAGATTCAACATCCCAGCCTCTTGAGTGGGTTCACATGGATGATTTTGGACAATCTATGGTGTTTAACATTAATGGGAAGCACAATTTCAATGTTCTATTAGATGAATTGTCTAGATACATTTGGATTATCATTCTTACACAAAAAATTGATGCTTTCTCATACTTAATTTAGTATGCTAAAAATGTAGAGAACCTAGGTAGACATATAATTAAAACCATAAGAAGTGACAATGGATGTGAGTTTTAAAACCATGTTTTTGAAACTTTCTTCTCACACAGTGGATATATTCGTAACTGCTCCTCTCCAAGGGCACCCAAATATAATGGTGTTATAAAAAGATGATATAGACCCTTAAAAGAGATAAATTAGACTATGGTTAATGAAAATTACTTACCTGTATAATTTTGGTTAGATGATATCAATACAACTTGTTATATTATAAACAATTCCTTTATCATACCAATTATAAAGAGAACCTCTTATGATCTATGGACTAGTAGGAAACCTGATGTTACATACTTCAATGATATTGTTTTCACTTTTTATATCCTTAATAAAAATGATAATCTTGAAAACAATACTTCCAAATGTGATGAAGGTAATATTCTAGGTCATTAAATCTCTAGTAAAGATTAATGACTGTTTAATAAAATAAAACATTTCATGTAATAATCATTAAATGTAAAATGTTAGGAAATATACCCACATGAACTCAAAAACCCTCTAGAAAATATTGAGGATGATCTATTCAATCAAGACATAAATAAAAAATCATATTAACCAATTATTATGAAACATGTTAAATCATCTAGTTCTAGAAATTTTCAAGACACTAGTCATGATGATCCCAAACCTATTTACGATGCTGAAATTACTAGCCCTTCTTTTTCTTGATCAACGTGAATCCTTATGAACCATCATTTATATGTTTTAGTTGGAGGCCTAGATAAAGAGACACATATATGATATTCTTTGAGAAACTATGATGAAAACCAATAATTTTTGTAATAGATTGAACATAAAAAATTCCTTGAAGAAATCAATGGAGAATATTGGGGAATGAAAATGCATGATTAATTTAATAAGATTGAAATAAATAATTTTTGGAAACTTATTGATAGAACCAAATACACCTTTTCTATCGGTACTATGTAGGTGTAATGACCCAAACATTTATCAATGAAAATTAATCTTGGTCAAATTAAATGTATTATGATGAAAAATGATTATGTAAAACATATTAAATTACTTGGTTTTATGTTTTTGGATTTCAAAATGCTTTTATGGTTTGTTACCATTTATAATATTTCCATTTAATAGTGATCACATGATTATTATAAATATAAGGCTTTATAAAATCCAATTTACTCATAAAAACAATGTGATGGGATCATCTAGTCGACTTTACCCACACAAATCCCATTTGTCATATCTCATAAAGGAGGTGTCATAATTGGGCTTCAGTCTTGACCAAGACCAAAATGATTGTCAACATGTTATGTTCTAACGAAACCTCCTATGGGAGAAGTGGAAGTTGATAGAGATTACAACCAGAGCGATGTTATCTTAGCCACCCCAAGAGTATATCACCATCGCACACCTTACCCTTATATATTATGCTGATGGGATAAGGGTTTATGTAACAATACCTTAACACTATGATTATATGTATTATATCATTATATTATAATGACTATAATTTTTTTTATTGTTAATTTGTAAATAGTTTTAAAAGCACAAATAATATTTTTTGTTAATATTCAACTAAGAAATATATTTTGATAAATTACTATATTTTTTACATAAATAATATTTTAATAAAATATTAATATTATTAAATTACTTTTCAATAAGTGTAAATGATCGTATAATTTTTATTAATACAATTTAATTTTTTTAATGTTTGAATGTTGCTTTTGTCAAACACATTGAATTTTGATAAATGTCAGTTTTTATTTTAAAAGAAAACATTCCCATATTATAAAAAATATTGGGATAATGTTAATATTATTTTTGGAATCAAGACATTGAAATTATCCAAAGGTGAATTTTTCAAAATTTTCTGAGACAGATGAAGTTTTGGGTAAAAATTAAATATCATTTAGATATATAATTTGTTTTATTACATCATAATGACCCAAATATGATGTAATAAAATACTATAAACACTATTATTTTCCAATATATGTTTTACCATTAAAATAATGCGATTTTATTTTTGTTATATTTATTTTACAATTCTTTAGTGGACCCTCCAAGACTTATAAAACATTTTAGCTTTTTAAATCATTTTCCTTGATAGTGTGACTGACCTCTACAAAACCAACAATATTATTTTAAGAATTGCAGACATTGGACTTCTAAAATATTGTTTTCCAATCCACTAGGTCAAAAAATGGGCAAAATCCATTGGCTGGTTTGTGATTTTGATTAGCTGAATCCGTGGTGTCCCAAACCTAATTATTAATGAATTCCCTCTCAATCTCTATATAAACCATTCCAATCCCACACTTCCTCTTCTCTAAAATCCTTCATAGTTAGTCCAAACTCATCCCTATTCTATCTACATCCCCAAATAGTGCCCCAAACTCCCAAGAAGCCTCTTTCATGCCTCTCCCAAGCATTTGGGATTACACTTCCAAGTAAAGGATTCCTTCCATTCTTATTTTTATATATGCTTCTTAATGTTGTAGTACAAAAATAAATTCAATTAAAAATGTAGGTGTATTATTTAGAACCTTCCTTATATTCCCATACTTATCTTTGAGATGATTAGATACCCCATTTTCTCTCATTAATTACTGAAGTGTACACCCATTACTATGCCAAAAATTTATATGGAATTTCTCTATATTAATTTACATTCAAACAATTCTTTTGTATTATGAATCAAAATTCCATTACATATGTAGGGAAAAGTTTCTATATAATATCCTTAATATCCATTTCATTTACATATTTTGAGACACCCCTACACTCTCATAAACCATTATTCTGAATTCTTTTGTCACGTCGTTACACAGCCAAAATTTTACAAAGATTTTCCAAGCCAATGTCACGGTGTAGTGAATACCAGGACCATTTCTCTATCAAGGGAATTCACCTATTTTCACATTTACTTGTTGATTATAAATATTCATGTATTTATTCCAAATCCCTTTATTATAGAATAAATGATGTTGAATGATTCCATGTTTTATGATTAATGTGGCACACTTATGCATGAAATGAAATGTTTATGAACCGTACGCCCTGATATCACAATAAGGCATTGGTTAAAGATTATTATCATGATAAATCATGTGAAATGTGGATTTACTCATGTGGGGTCAGGATAAATGTGGATTTACTCATTCTAATTTCAGTTCAATGAGGTTTTACTCATTCTCCATGTGCAATGAGCTCTGGCTCATGCTAATACCATGTTATGTGTAGTTTCCAAATTACCTCTTTATGATAATCATGCTACGTTAGGAATTTATGTTCATGTTTCTTTTATACACCTTTGATATTAATATTACTTAACATGTATTATATTCTTCATGGTATGCCTTGTGTACTCCCTTAATGGGATTTATAGCTCGCCATTTTTTATGCATGTCCTCGTATTATCCAATGCAATTATTAATATGAGGGAATGTAGTTGTCATGTAATGGATGTTTTTAATAAAGATGATCTATTTGATATTCTAAGTCGTCATGTAATGTTCCTAATCCATACAGACAATAGACCTCCCGATATTTAGTCTTGTATCACGTGAATATTTTATGTATAAATTATTTTTAAGTGTGTAAAAAATGTAGGGTTGTTATAGTTGGTATTAGAGGATAGCTTTAGTTATTTTAGGGATTTGGATTAGAAAACCACAAAAAACTCCTTAGGGGTAAGACTAATTATAATAAAAAAATTTATTTTTGTGTGTGTATTGAGTAAGTGGTTTTTAAAAAAATGCATCCCTATCTGGATACGAGCAGGTAGAAGAAGCTCTAGAACAGAATTACCTCGGAGTGAAAACTCTGACAGGGAGTTTCAGGATTTACCTGTGGTATCCTGATATACAAAAACGGGCCTTGCTGAACTCTTGATTATGAAACTCCTGGGGCATATGCTTCTGAAAAATCAAAATCTTTGTATGAACCATTGTAATGGGAATAAAAAATTGACCCTAATAATAAATTTTGTTACGTAGATCATGTATAATATATATTAAAGCATATAGATTCATAAGTTAAGGAAATAAAAGTTATTTATAAGTTTTTGTATTTTTCCTTGGATTACCCATTATGTGATACCCCTAACATTAATTTTTTTCCAACTAATTGCTAGTAATAGGAGGAATTTAGATAACAACCAATGAAAAGATCATTGGGATGACTGTTCTAATGGGATTCCTGATCTAATGGGAGTAGGAATTGTGAACATTATCATGATACTCTCTCTTCTAACTCAATATTTGAATATAAACATGTGTCAAGATGAACATTCTAAACCCCCCAGAATGAACATGTCCCTCTCGAGAGATTCATGAGGAAAATTCCTCCTCATTTTAATGGATCATATGATCCCTCAATCGTCGAACAATGGATCAACTCTATTGAATAGATCGTATCAACCCTTCAATGATCTAAACAAGATAAGGTTGTTCTGTCTTCAAATTTTATGGTGGGTGAAATCGATCAATGGTGGACATTGATGAAAAATACATTGCATGAGGTGGAGATCGAGGTGTTGAAAGGGAAGGATTTCCTGAAGGAAAAAATTTAAAAAATATTTTCCACGCACCCTCCGACTAACAATGGAAAGATACTTCCATGCCCTCATGAAAAAAGACGAAGAATCCATCTAGGCATGTGTGGAAAACATCAAAAGGATTTCATGATATGCCTCCTTCTTTGTTGTTAAACCTGAATGCAAGGATGACCGCTTCATTGGAGTGCAAAAACCATGCATGCAGAAATCCCTAGAGATCTCTGACTTCGACAGCTATGAGGAAATTGAATGATGTGACATCAAGGTCAAAATTAAGATAAGATAATCTCAAGGGTATCAGGGATATAATAACCATAATGTGCTCTTCAATTCTTGGAGTCCGATGGATAAATCCTATAGTGCTAAGAAAATACAGCACCCCACATGCCAAATGTGTGCAAATAAGAACCCCAAAAATTGCTTGAAGGGGACGAGGAAATTCTTTAGGGATGGAAGAGAATGGAACCTAGCAATTAACAATGGACACGAGAATCCTGCGGTTGTGACAGAGGAGAGGAACACTCTATTCAACTCTCAAAGCCTTGTTCTTTGATTTATCTGCAATGAAATATGGCACTTGCAAATCAGTTCCCAAAGCCGAGGGCTTTCATAGGAAAACAAAAACCTCCAAGGATGCAAGGGCCATCGTTATCCATCACTACCACTGAAGAGAACCCCGAAAAAAAAGTCGTGATTGGATCGCATGTTATTCATTCAGTAATAGAGAACATAATTTTTTATTATAGTTCTACGCATTATTTTTTATCATCAATGTTTAGAAAAACAATCCCAACTCCACCAAAATTCATTGAAGTAAATATGTCAGTGAGTATGGAAAATGTTGAAATCATTTCATCCCATGAATATAACTCCTACCCTATCAAAATTTGTGAATTTAACTTCCTGGAAAACCACATCATACTCCCTATTATAAAATTTGATGCAATTTTGGGAATGAATTGGCCTTCCTTATGTAGAGCCAACATAAATTTACATGGGAGGGGAATCAATATCCATATGGTGAATCGACCCCCGATTCTATACCAAGGAAAAGAAGGGAGGATATTACTTCTCTGTGAGAATGCATATCTGCCATAGATGGTTGAGTCCATCGATGTAACCGTACATGAAGACATGCATATTTTGAGGGAATTCATTGAAGTGTTTCCAGAGGAATTTGAATGGTCTTCATCCTAAAAGAGATGTTGAATTATCAATTGACCTTATACCTAGGGCATTGCCAATATCCAATACATATTGTAGAATTGATTTTTTGGAGATTGATGATCTTCAAAAACAACTACAAGAGAATTTGGATAAAGGGCTTATATGCCCATGTTCTTCACCATGGGGTTCTCTAGTCCACTTCATCAAGAAGAAGGATTGGTCAATGCACCTTTGCATTGATTATCGTGAGCTCAAAAAAATCACAATAAATAAAATTTATCCTCTGCCTCGAATCGATGACTTGTTCGGTCAGCTACATAGAGCACAATACTTATCCATGGTAGATCTGTGGTAGGGATATTACCAAGTAAGGGTGAATAAGGAAGATATCCCCAAGACAACTTTTCATACAAGATACGGGCACCATGAATTCGTAGTAATGACTTTCGGAATAACTAATGCTATATAATTCTTCATGGACTAGATGAATAGAGTCATTATATATTTCCTAGACAAATTTATGGTTGTAGTAATAGATGATCTTCTACTATACTCCAAAACCAAGGAGGATCATGAAGAGCATCTAAGAACTGTACTGGAGACATTGTGATAGTATAATCTCTATGAAAATACATAATGTGTGAGTTCTATTTGAAGGAGGTATAATTCTTAGGGTCATATAATCACAAGCAATGGGACATCTGGGGATCCCTCCAAGACAACTGCAGTTGAGGGATGGTCGAGGCCGACATCGGTAATAGATATCCATAACTTCTTTGGGTTAGTTGGATATTATCTCCAATTTGTGATAAATATATAATGATTGTCCAAACCTATAACTAAGATAACTCAAATGGGATTATGGTTTTCTTGGAGTGATGAATGCGAAGAGAGCTTCAAGGAGTTTAAAAAGAGGCTTATCATTGCGCCCCACTTTACCCATAAGTGGAGAAATATTTATGGTAATCAGTGATTCATCGAAGAAGGGTTTTGGTTGTGTGATGATGCAGAATGATAATGTGATAGTCTATGCCTCAAGGCAGCGGAAAATCCATGAGAAAAACTATCCCAATATTTTTCTAGAATTGGTAGTTGTCATCTTCGCGTTGAAAATATAGCGGAATTATCTCTGTGGGGAGAAGTGTGAGTTATATACTAATAACAAGATCCGAAAATATACAATCACAGCAAAAGAGATTAATATGTGCTGGAGAAGATGGATACAACTCATTGAGGATTAAGACTACTTGATCCATTACCACCTTGGGAAAGTGAACATGGTGGTGGATGCCCTATGCAAAAAGGATCTAGCATCATTATCAATGATGATAATTGGAAAGTATCCAATATTATTAGATTTGCATTGGATGAACATGGGCATAATTAATGGAGGAACATCATCAATATATTCTTAAATTATTTCTCATCCATCCCTCATGGTGGAAATAATGGGTCCTCAAAGAAAGGATATAGAAATTTAGAAAATGGTGGAAGGTGTCAGAAATTGGAAATCCTCAGAGTTCGTGATTAACAAGAATGGAATTGTGATATTTGGGTCACAATTATGTGTAACATCGGATCCAGAGCTAAATAAGGAGCTTATGAATGATAAACATATCTCATCCTTCTCGATTTACCCTAGGATAAGAATGAAGTATCGAGATCTCGGAAAAAACATTTGGTGGGACAATATGAAAAGTGAGATTTCCGAATATACATCAATGTTCCCGGTATGTCAGTTAGTGAATGATGAGAGGAGAAAATCTAAGGGGATTATTAAACCACTACCCATACCTACATGTATGTGTGATAACTTTACTATGGTCATTGTCACTAGACTTCCAACGACACCTAGAGGAAACAATGCTATATGAGACGTTTTGGATCATCTAGCCAAGGCAACTAACATTATTTCGATTTGATAGGACTTCTCATTATATCACCATAAATGGATTTACATCACATAAGTGATAAGGCTGCATGGATTAACACTATCTATTGTATTTTATCATGATCCTAGATCCACCTCGATGTTCGGGGAATGAATCCATCTTGCTCAAAGCACTAAATTGAACTTCATTATAGCCTATCATCATAAAACAGATTTCCAATCTGAGCAAACTATTTATAAACATGATGATATGTTATGATCATGTTCTCTAGACTTCAATGGATAATGGGAACAACATCTTCATCTGGTGGAATTCTCCTATACTAACTATATCCACTCGAGCATCTGAATGGCACCATATGAATCCAGTTATTGGAAAAGGTTAAGAATACCTGTGTGGTGGGATGATGTTGGTGAGAGTAAGCAGCTATGAACTAAAATGGTTGAAGAAGTGGGGGATAGGGTGAAAACCATTCAGCATCATATCAAGAAATACCAACTTCGAAAGAAGAGTTATGCAGATAATAATTGACGAAACATAGAGTTCAATGTTTGAGACATGGTATTTCTACACATATCTCTATGGAGGATAGTCATGAGGTTTGTAAAGAAAGGAATGTTAAGTTCTAGGTACATTGGCCCCTTCAAGATTCTTGATCATGTCGGTGAAGTACCGAATATACTAGCACTTCCACCAACCATGGACGAAGTACATAATGTCTTTCATGTATCCCTCTTAATGAAAGTCATACCAGACCCTTCCCATTTACTCTCTTCAGAGGTAGTATAGTTAGGGGATGATCTTTTTTATGAGGTGCAACCAATGAAGATCTTAGATTGTACAGGAAACGTTCTATGAAATAAGACAATGCCCGTCGTCAAGGTTTTTGGGAGAAATCACATGTTTGAATAAGAAATGTAGGATTTAGAGGAAGTGATGAAGAATAGGTACCCACATATGTTTTATTTTGGGACAAAAAAATTATGAGGGTAAATTTTCTTAAGGGGGGAGATTATAATGAACCAAAATTTTATCAATGAATATTCATAAAGGAATAATTTAATGTCTTGTTATGAAAAATAATTATGTAAAACCTATTCACTTCCTCGGTGTTGTGTTTTTGGATTTTAAAATAACTATATGTATTTTTACCTTTTCTAATATAGCCATTAAACTATGATCACAAGATTAATATAAATATTTGGCTTTATCAAGTCCAATTTACTCAGAAAAAGGAAGTGATGGCCTCATCTAGTAAACCTTCCCTGTAGGAAGCAAATTTGTTAGAGCTCGGAAAAGAAGCGGCATCATTGGGATTAACTCTTGACCTTTCCCTAGTAGATATTCAACAAGTTAGGGTCAAATGAAACCGCCAACAAGAGAAGTGGATATTGATAGAGATTACCACCCCAGGGATGGTATCCAAGACACCCTTGGAGTTTGACACCATCACACACCTTACCCTTCGGTCTTATGCTAGTTTTATAAGGGGTTATGTAAAAATACCTTAGCAATATGATATGTGCATTATATTTTTATATAATAAATAATTAAATTCATTTTATTATTGTTACTTTTTAAATTTTTTTTATGCACAAATAGTAGTTTCTATAGTTATTCAACTATGAAATCTATTTTGATAATTTAATGGTTTTTTGAATTAAATATTTTATTTCCATTAATATTATTGGTATTAAATTAATTTCTTATGTATAAATGATCGTATAATATTTATGAATATAATGGTAATTGATTTATGGTTTGAAAGTTGTTTATGTCAAAACCCATGAATTTGAGAAAAATGTATGGTTTCTTTTAGAAGTAGAAATTCACATATTTAGAAAATTATTTGGATAAAATTAATATTATTTTTGGAATCTGGAGGTTGAAATTATCCAATGGTAAATTTTTCATAATTTTATGAGGTAAATGAATTTTTGGATAAAAATTAAATACTGTATAAATATATAATGTGATTTATGACATCACAAAGACCCAATAGTGATGTAATAAAATACAATAAACATTATTTATTACCAATATCTGTTTTTCCATTAAAATAATTTTATTTTAGGTTTTTTATTTATTTATTTTAGAAATCCATAGTGGACCCTCTAAGACATATAAAACTTTTAGCTTTTTAAATTGATTTCATCAAGAGTGTGACTCACATCCACATAAAAAACCATATATTTTTAGATGTTCAGTCATTTTTCTTATATTATATTTTATCAAATCCCTTTTTAAAAAAACCCATGGGAAAATCGTGGGTTGGTTGGTGGTTTTTATTAGTTAAAATGTGTGGTGTCCCAAACTGTAATAATAAATAATTACCTCTCATTTCCTATATAAACCCACCCAAGTTCCCACTTTCTATTCACTCAAAGCATTTAGAGTTTATAAATCCTCTTCCCTCCACTCTATGTAATCCCTTCGAGGAACCAAAAGCTTCCTAGAAGCCTATCTCAAGCATCTCTCAATCCATTGGGTTTACTCATCCAAGTAATGGATTCCTTCCATTCTTATTTTTATACAAGTTTCTTTATGTTGTAATACCATTTGACTTTCAATTAAAAATGTTGGGGTATGATTTTGAACCACCCTTATACTACCATCCTTATGTTATAGATGATGAGAGACCTCATTTTATCTCATTAATTCCTCTCATGTACACTCGTTACTATACTGAAATTCCGTAATAAATTTTCCTCTATTATTTTACATTCAAGCCATTCTATTTTATTATGAATCTAAATTCCATTACATTTGCTGGAACATTTTTCAATATGAAATCCTTAATGTTAATATAATTTACATATTACTAGACAAACCTTTCTCTCCCATCAACCATTTTTATTAATTCTTGTGTCACGCTGTTACGCATCCGAAATTGCACCGCGGTTTTCCAAGACAATGTCATTATGTTGTGAATACTAGTCCCATTTACCTATCAAGGGTATTCACCATTATTAACATTATATTATTTATAAATATTAATGTAGGTATTCCACATCCCTTTATCGTGGAATAAAATATTATGAATGATTCAATGTTGTATGACCCCCTTGGAAACTGATGCATGAAATTGAATGTTTATGAAGGGTGTGCCCTGAGAGCATCCCAAAGCATTAGGTAAAGAATAGTGTAATGATACATCATGTGACATGAATATTTAATCATGTTAAATCATGTTAAATGAGTATTTACTAATTATAATTTAAATTCAATGGGGGTTTACTCATGTTCTATGTGCAATGAGCCTTGGATGATACAAATACCATATAAAGTGTTGTAGCCACATTTCCATGTTCTGTTAATCATGCTACATAATGTCTATATTTTCATGTTTATTTTATGCTAAACTAATATTCCTATTTCCTAACATGTATTTTATTCTTCATGTTATGCCTTTTTTACAACCTTACATTTCTTTATAGCTTAACCTTTTCTTACGCATGTCCTCAGATTGTCCCATGAAATACTCTGTATGAGGGAATATAGTGGTCCCGTAATAGAAGTTTTGAATAAATATATTGTGTTTCATGTTATATTATGTTATCTAATGTTCCAAATCCCCAAAGACACTGGACCTCTCAATCTTCTATCTTGTATCACATAAAGATTTTATGTAAAAAATAATGTTTCAGTGTTTAATAAAAGCAAGGTTTTTATAATGAAAATTTATAAACAGAGTATATAAAACTAGTAATGTTTTATGAAATTAAGATAGATTGGTTACACAAGGTTATAGTCAAGAATATTTTATTTACAATGAAAACATATTTTCACTAGTTCCTAGACTTGAGGCTATTAGAATCATTATTGAATTCATATCTCATATCAATTTCAATTTATATCAAATGGATGTCTGGAGTACATTCATAAGTAGTTATATAGAAGAGGATGATTTTTTTGAACAACCCCTGGTTTTAAAAACCCTTTTATTCCAAATCATGGTTCATAATTAACAAAGGATTTATATTGTTTAAAACATGTTCCAATATATTGGAATGATAGGCCCATTAATTTTCTTTTTTAAATGGTTCTATAAAGGGTCTAGTTGATTACACTCTCTTCAGAAAATAATTTCAAATGATGTGTTAGTAGTTCAAATATTTTTTTATGATATTATTTTTTGATCTTCATGAAATTTTAAATGTATTGGATTTTCAAAAAGGATTAAAACTGAATTTAAAATTAGTTTAATGGGGGAACTGAAATTCTCTCTTAGATTTCAAAATTTTAAAAATAATAATGTTATTATTTTATCTCAAAGTAAATCTATTAAATATCTTTAAAAATGGTTTGGATTTTATTATAAAAAAAATAATGATTCTCCAATGAGTACCTCTAATATGTTGGATCCTGATGAAAATGGTTAATCTATTGATAAATCCACTTAATGATGTATGATTGGGAGTTTACTCTTCTTAATAACTATCAAATACGACATTATGTTTAGTGTGTCTATGTGTGATCTTTTTCATGATAACCCTATATAATCAATTTTAAATTCTTTTAAAAAAAATTAAAATATCTCAAGTATACTACCAGCTTTTTATTATTCTATCCCAAAGCCCAAGAATTTTATTTGGTTAGTTATTCTGATGCTAATTTTGGTGGATGCATGTAATATAGAAAAAGTACCTATTGAACATGTCAATATTGGGAAGTAATATTGTTTTATGGTGTAGTGACAAGAAAAACATTGTTTTATTATCTATGGAAAATAATGAATACATATTTTTATTTGTAGTTTTTCTACCGAAATTTTTTGGATGAAACAAACATTAATAGATTATGGATATTAGTTTATACATGTTTGTATAAATTGTGATAAAAAAAGAGTTATTAAACTATAAAATAATCATTTTTATCATTATAGAACAAACCATATTGATATTTTTTTTTAAACAATGTGTGGTTTTCTCGTCAATAGGACATAATGGTGATGTCTCATTGTCATTGATAGTGTCTCATAGAGTAGTGTCTCACAAACATTGGTAATATCATTTTGACACTTAATATGTGTCAGTTATTGTCACATACCCAGATAGAACTATGGTATATACTATATTAACCAATATGATGTAGTTTTTATTTTTCAATTTTTAATTATACTCAGTTCACCAATTTTCCATTTCTAAAGACCTATGTGATAAAATCATTTCAATCTACTCTATTTCATACTCTCTGAATTTCTAAACCACACTCTTTCCTTTTCACTTTTTACCCTTGTATGTTTCACCTTCTTACATTTGGAAAAAACCATTAGAACGGTTAGTGTATACCATGTATTCAACAGATCTAATGGTAAGTCACATCTAGATAAGAGGCAACAAAGAGAGTCAAAAAAATCATATCCTATCAATTCAACTCTTGTGAATCAAATTGTAACTATTGAGAATAAGGTATTCAGATATGGTTTACTTTATAATATGTATATTCTATCCATAGTGATATATATACAAGTTTGGATAGATTTTTTTTCAAATAATGAAATGTCGTATTACCCTAATCTTGTGAATGAGTTTTACCTTCAAGAAAAGTTCATTCCATAAGGAAGTGAGATGTACTGGATGAAATATATGGTTAATGGATAAATCATTTATTTTTCCTTGAAAAATTTAGAATTTGTTTGTACTGTTTTAAATGAGGCAGTGTTTGATGTCTTCTACAGAAGTACTCCAAATACCACTTGCATCTTTTTCATTGAAGCATCATTAATAGAGGTGACTGGAAAAAGGGAGCACATAAGGCCCATAGCCATAGAGTTGGATGTGGAAAGAAGAATTTTGTTTCAATTTATTCAACATAAAATATGTCGTAGTAAAGTGGAATTTTAGACTTTGATATTCGAAGAGGTGTAATTGTTTTATTTGTTGAATAAATAACACAAGGTAAACCTATTCAAGTAGTTAATTATTCACATTAGTGAAATGATTAATCCATACTATAAGACCAATTACTTGTTCAATTAAAACATGATTTTTGATATGTCCATGGAAAGGGGATATGTATGTGAAGTCTACGAGACTGTTTCTGTCAACATTGATGAATGCTTAAAATGGATATTTTCAAAAGAATGAAGATAAGATGGAATCCCAGGAAGTGATAGTGGTTTTGTGATGATGGAAAGTAATAAGACAATTTTAATCATGTTGAGAATCCTTTTTGTCCTAGTGATGTGGCTGATCTTGGTCTAGGACTAGATGATGTGTCTAGAGATTATAATGATGAGGATATAGAAGATGAATCATGACCATCTAAAGAAGAAGGATCTCATATAGATTATATGAGTTACATCGAAATTGTTTAAACCCAAGGAGAATGCAATTTAGAACACCCGGTCCACTTCACAATATTCATTAAAAAGAACTAACATTGGGTGATGATTAAGAAACTGATGAATCTAGATGTTTTGAGTATGTGAGAAGATCAAATGGATCAGATGAGGATTCTAGTGAAGAATTTGAATTAGATGGCATATATGGAGAAGGGAATGGAAGTAAATTTAGTATTGGATTAGAGGATGAAGGAGAAGAAGATTAGGACAGAAATAATGGATTTAAAAAGAATGAAGAAGGAGGTGGAAGTGATAGTGGCTCTGGTCATCACAGTTAGGATAAATGTGATAATAGTGAGCTTACTGGTAATGTGGATTAGGAGCAGAATGTAGATCCTCTTGATTAGGTAGAAGATTCTACTGGAGAAGTATAATATAGAGTTTATGTTTCAGATGAAATAAGATATTAGTTAGTCCATGTAGGATAGTTTTTTATTCTAAAATAACATCTCAAGGTAAGGGGGAGCAGAAAGTAAGAGGAGATCTTGTGGAGGGAGAACATCAATATATAAGTACTCAAGTTGAGTAGGATCCTCAAGTTGGAAGAGTGGTAGTTAACACACTCACTATTTTGGAAGTCTTTGTGTTTTATGATTGGTAAATGCATCCTAGATACAATGTCCATGGCTTAGAATATTCTGATTCTGATGTTGAAGTTAATAGATTAGTTCCCAGGAGAGCAATGGTGTAGGTGCCTGAATAGTAAAAGACACTTCCTATGAGTGCATCTGCTTCTTCTCCTGCACCTTCAGTTTCTCAAATTCAAGGGGACTATGTCACTCAAGTGGAATTTGATATTTTCAAGGAAGAATATTCCTCATCCTTTAGTAATTTTTTCATTCTTATTGACATGTATAGATTGAATGGTAGTGATGAAAATGAACTCTTCGACACTGTTATTGCTCATGTGGAACCCATACTGATTAAACTCTTTTTAGCTATTGTGAAACATAATTAGAAGATAAGAAGTTAGTTGACTACATTGGTTTCTACTGTCAACAATTTGATCTCAGAGTACAAAAAAACATAGGAAAAATCATGAATGGATGTGAGGATATTATTTACCACTTTCTACTTCTTCACTTTTCCAAATTGAGATTGGATAATAGATACATTTTCCAAGGCGCTTGAACCCCAGATACTCATGCACCTCATTCCCTATACATTGATGTTGTTACAAATTTCATTAGAGAAGAACTGAGCACTATGATGGGTGGAAGAGACCAAGAGAATCTTTTAAAACTCAGGTATATTAGTGACATTTCCCATGAAATGGTCAGGATTGATTCAAATAAGGACATAACTTCTCAATATTTGATTACTCAAATATAAATTATTTTTTCCAGAGAATTTACTCTAAGATTGAGTTTGATAAGAATTTCATGTATTTGGCAAAGAATATTAGAATCACTCCCATAACCCAATCCTTTTGGGATCAAGTAATGAAAAACAAGGAGTTTACAAATAAAAATGAAATGTTTATTAAGAATCGAGAAGATTTCAAAAAGGATATGCAGTATGATGGGTAGATAGTTTTGGATTTCATCAATTATCAAAATCCATATTTTCATGTTCTAAGTACTGAAATTATTTAACCACATGATGCACCTATCAGTCCATCTCTAGAAACTGCTAAATATAACTCTCTTGGAAGGACTCATGCTCCGGCCCTCACGCAGATTTGGCCCATTATAATTGGATCTCCTTCCTCCACTCATCCAACCAAGAATATTTAGTGTCTACTATAATTCCACTTCACTCTCTCACAATTCGTTATGAACCATCACCAACCACTACTTCTACCTATCCAACTCCTACCAGTGATACTTATTCCAAAATGAGTGATGTCCATGACACATTATTGAATACCGATAGGTAGTGCGGATCACTCGTGGATAGTGTTAATTTTATGTGACTTTTTTGAACACCAATGTAATTTTTTATCCACTATAGCTTAACTTTTTATGGAATTTGATGTGATTTCATTTCTATTTTACAATTTATATTATTTTATTAATATATTTATTCTTTCTGATAATACCATAATGGGGAGAATGAAAAGGAATTATTTATTTTCACGGTGATTATAACCAATTAATTATAGGAAAAGAGAAGGCCATATTTCTATAGAAATATACAATGGGAAATTTTATTTTATGAAAACATTAATAGTGAGATAGTAGGCCGAATGAATAATTCGATCATTGACTTTTTTTTATATTATAATTCAATGATTTGTGATCATCAAGGATGGGGATATTGTTGTCCCTCTCCAGTTTTAATAATAATTAATCATGTTAATTAATTTTCAATCATGTTCATTTATTTCATATCATGTTAAGTTATGTTTATTAATAATAAATTATGATTATTAATGTTCAATCATAATTCAAACATATTTTTTAAATGTTAATTTTAATAGATATTCTGAAAGTCAAATTGGCTAAGTATGAGTCAATGAAAATTTTAGGTTTGAGTCACTAATAGAGTAACTCAATGATAGTCTAACACACTGATAGAATAAAAGAGTATCGAACAAAACAATTGGGTAACCAACAGACTGACCCACTAATAGTCTGACTCACTGTTAACTTGAATCACCTATAGAACATAGGGCTCACTGACAGAATAAATGAGTCACCAACAGAAAAAATGACTCACTGATACTCTGACTGACAGATAGATTAGATGAGTCACTAAAAGACCAAATGACTAACTGAAAACCCAAATCAGCTACTAATGCATGTACCTTCCGACTACATGCCTCATCGATAAAAGGACTCACTGATTCACTAACCTACTAACATAAGGAGTCACCAATAATATGACCTACCAACAAACTGTTCAATATTTATTTACTTTATAAATTGAATCTTATATGTAATTGTCCTATTGGGTAAATTAATGCAACTAATTTACCATTATGTCTTTTTAAATACATCATTAAATTGTATGACAAAGGTACAAGGTCTATCACAAGCCCCAATCAAGAAAAATTTTGTACCTACATATTATAAAAAGGGATTCAGTCAGTTAAAAAGTGGAAGAAACACATGAGAATCCATATCAACATTAACAATAAAGAAAAACAAGAACACACATCTTAAATGAATTAAAACAATTATGAAATTGATGTTTATCAACCGATCAAAGTGTTTATTTGTAGTATAAGAACACATTGTATCATGTGCTAAGCTAGAGGATATCAAATATCCTCACACATCCATCCTATTATACAATATTTATCCCATGAAGAACTATATAAGTTTTCTCTATGTTACATGGTTGTATTTAGATACCCCTGAATAATTGTGGTAGTGGAGTAGCTTAAACCAGACAACACTGTATTCTGTTGTAAACCAAGATCCAGGCTGTGGAAAAAAGTTTATTAATATATACTACTTAGTGTATTTTTATCACAATGTGTATAGGATTAGGTCATGGAGTGATATAGAACCCATTTTTTTATTATTCTTTGATATTTCATATTTATTCTACTCAGTTTTCAATCATATTTAAGACAACAGTGTTTTACTTTGATGTTTGATCTTGGATATTATTTATAGTTGTTTGGTTAAGTAAACGAACATAAAAAGAAATATAAATATTAAAATTTATAAAAATAATAATTTATCAATATTTTGAAAAATTAATTGAACAATAAAACTATTATTAAATTACTACATTGATTAGCTAGACTATTTTTTAATTTACAATGAGCATTTTATAACTATGGTTTTAAACAGAAATTTTTAATGGAACTCAATTCAACCCCATATTAGTGTTAGACCCCTAAAAACATTGTTTTGTCAAAATTGAGAAATATTTCAAAAATAAGTTATTACATCAATTGGGTGAATTATTATTTCATGGAAATGAGTATTTTCAAATCACTTCCTTCTATCCTTTACCTTCTTCCTTCCAAATTCCTCTTCAACTCCATATCATGTGTCATAATTAATATTATCCATAAATTAGATTTTAATAACATATAAAGGGTAATAATTGTTATACTCTAATTTTTTTAAATAATATAACCACATAAGGATTTTTCTATCCTTAGTTAGAGTATATATTTTGTACTATGTTAATATATAATTATAAGAAGGTGTGAATCCAAACGGATGAGTTAAATGAGTTTTTTATTCAATCTAGATGATTAATATTCTTTTCACATCATTATTGTGTCTATAACATCATTAAAAATTACACACACCATGATTAGTCATTCAAAATTTCATGTTACACAAAAAACATTTCATAGGATGATTTACAGTGTTTTTTGTTACACTTATTCTCATTGTGAATTAATTTTCATGATTTGAGTGATTTATTGGGTGATGTTTTTATATTTTGAATCTAATTTATGTTAATGAATAAATCATGGATTTTTTAGAGTATCAATATTAAATATATTAATGTCGAGTCATTTTAATTCATTTTACAAAATCAGTCTTGCATGAAATAAAACATTTCACTCATTATGGCCAGAATATAAATAATCTAATCTATAAAAACATTAAGGATTCAAATTAAATTTCAAATGACTCCTAAAACCTATTAATACTATAAATAAAAACATATATAGGTTTATAATTTATCTATCAATATCTAACATTATATATAATTATGTAATTATTCCAAATCAATTATTAATGTTTTTTTCTTTTAATTTCCAGTATTCATGAAAATGTCAATATTCAAAGGTGAATTGGCCTTCAATGATGTCAATACTTTCTATAAATTAAAAATAATACTTCATAAAATTTCTTTGATTATAGAATTTTATTAATGATCTTTTTATTCTACCATATCCCCACTCTCTTTAAATTTCATGTTCTTATAAATATTATAGTGAATGACTTTAGTGATTTGTAATATATTTCCCTTTAAAAAATATATATAAATATTCATTTCCATTTTAATTTGGTTTTCACCATAACTTAAATTTGGGATTTTGGTTCATTGATAAAAACAAGATTACTATTTTTATTACAATTTTTGTATTAAAACATTGTTGTTTCTATTCCTCTCATTTTTTATTGGATATATATTAATCCTAATGGGTAAATGTTACCTTCTAAATCCAAGTAGATGGTAAAAAACATTAGAGATTAATATTGATCTATTTCCAAACTGAATTTTATAATTTTACCTTTTTTATTTTGTAATTAATTTTTGTAAACTCTTACTATTTTAATTTTTTCGGCCTTATAATTGCTTTAAATTTTTTATTCATTAATGGATCATGTAGATGTTAATTGATATCATTTTATACAGCCATTTAAATTTTTTAAATGAAATTCACCATCTCTCACATTCCATTTATATCATAACTACAGGATTTTCCATGAGAATAGAATCTAGATATCATGATGATCTAGGAGACAATTATTTGATGATTGTAATAAATATCCAAAATTATATATGGTGTACTAAATAAATTTTTCTTCTTATGGAGGATATGATGATCCAATCATAAGGTAATATAAAAAGTACGACATTTCCATTAATCATTATCATCTGATATCTAAAGTGAAATATATATTTGACCCAAATTGAGGATATATGATATAGTAGGGTTTGGCACAAACAATTATCACCAATTAAAATATGGATTTTGATTATATTGCGTCCACTAAAATATATTAATGAGAATGTTAGATATAATACATCATCAAATATATATATTTCTTTTTTATAGATTTCAGGATCATAAAATTCAATATTTTGATAAAACTACAGTGTATCCTTTTTAAAGGGAAACATTATCATTAATAGACCAAGAATAATCATTAAAAGTATTATCTCCTTGGATGTATTTATAGAATAGGTTACGTAATTGTAAAATTAATCTATAATGATGAAAATATGGCAGATCTATTGACAATCCCCCTATTTCAAAAAAATCATGAACATCATATGAGAACTAATTAGATTAATGACATTAGATGTTAGCTATAGTTCATGTTGAATCCTTTTTGTGTTGGTGTCCTTGGAAAAACTAAACTATACATTATATTACATATATATTAAAATTATTCAATATTAATTTTTTTGTTACATATATTGTTTATTATTTTACGTAAAATTAATTTGATAATATTCTAGAGTTTATAACACATTGATAAGATTCAATTATTTCTCCAATATGTGGAGAATTTTTATATTACATGAGGATATTTTAAAATATATTTCCTATGGAAATTATAACATCCTATATTGGGATATATAGAATGTTGACTATTTGGTGTGAATTCTCATAAGAACATTACAATTTATCTCATGATTAAAACACATGGTAATATCAATAAAGAGATGTTACATAGATATACAAGCATATATGAATTTTATATATTTATAACGAATTGGAAATTAATATATATATATATATATGTGTGTGTGTGTGTGTAACGATCCATATGAATGAGTTAACTATTGATGAAAATAATGAGTCATGAACATTTACATATTACTAAAATAGTGATTTCATATTCTCATAGAGAGATAAGGTAGACGTAGTCAATCATGAATATGATTGAATTAATGGGTTAGTCAATATATGAATTGTCACATTTTTTTAAGGATGTTCATTTCTATGAACCTTTCATTGAAAAAAAAATTTCATACAATATCTATAAACATTAACTATTAAATATTTCATTAAATATTGTTAATATAAGAGAAATCATCAACATATATTGATGAGAAAATCATATAACTTGATTGACTAGGAGATATAGATTAAAAGGGGTTATATTACATATTGATTGTTTGTATGTGTTTTATATCATTTAGATATTATTTTCATCTATAATGGTTTCTTTTACATGAATCATGTGTCTGATTTTAGAAATTAGAAAAACTAACTTAACCACACTAATGAAAAATTTCATAAGTCGCACACTAAATGAGTCTAACGATGTATGATAAATTAGATTTTGAAAATATATATCAGAATAAATAATATTATCTTGATCAGAGAATAATATTTATTTTTTCATCACTAATGTGTGTTTTTCATTTTTAACCTGATTAATACACCTTTTAATAAATAGTATTTATTATTGACTGAATATTTATTTATTATATGTATCTTTAAAGAAATGTCACTATCTTGATTATAAAGATTATAATATTTATTATTTGATGTTTGATAAATGCCACAGTGGAATTATAGACCATGTTAACTGGTTATGTTGGAAGTATATATTTGGTATCATTCAAATAAATGTTAATTAATTTATTTAAGATGTCATATTTTTTTAACCATATATTATGAACACATCATGAAACTAATAACAATAATAATAATAATAACCTAATGTGTTTAAATATGGATTAAGAGAATATTATGAGTCAATTTTAAATTATTTATTATATAAAAATTCTCTATAAATATTTTTTATGTCATTTCATAAAAATGGATTTCTCTCATAACATTATCCACTCAAGAGTATTCTCCCAGAAAAACATACATCTCATAAGCTTTTCTCAAGACATAGAGACTTCATCCACCGATTTTATCCATATCAAGAGTTCAAGAGTAAAGAAATGAATATCCTTAAACTTGAGGGATTTAGATGTAATGGAGATTAATAATTTAAGACTACTGGATCATTTTAGTTATCACAAATAATCAATTTAAATCTCAAAAATAATTTATAGGACATATATATCAAAAGAAAAGTTATTCTCTAATAACTCCATTTCTGAAATATTGATACTATAAATAATTATATATATATATATATATATATGGATTTTTCATTATTGTTGGAATGGTTCTATAGGTTTCATTGGACAATGTAATTTTCTTATTATAAATATTAAATATATTAAACATAATTAATGTATAATTGGTAAAATACATTTTTACACATTTATTGATGTCTCTAATTTGAAACCAAATATTGTCGTTGAATCCCACAAGTTGTTTTATATAGGGTTCAACATATTCTACATATACATTGGGTTTTACCCGAATGGCATGAAGGCCTTCTTTTTTACTTTATTATGGATAATCCACCTTTTAAGGGTTTAAGGAAACCCGTACATGACCCGTAGGCCCATGGAATAAGGCCCGACTGACCTGCAATACATGACCCAAAGGCCCATAGGCAAACCATGTCCATTACATGACTCGTAGCCCCAACCCACTAGAACTTCCCATCACAATTTTATGTGTCATTGATAGCCTAGATCCCCATATTTCATTGCTGATTGGATAGCATTTCCCTGTACAATGATACATGGTGGTTGGTCCCAATGGCGGCTGCATACCCTCTCATTCTTCCAATCCTGTTAGCTATGCTTGTGGTGGCTTCTACTCATATTTCTCTGATCATCTTCAATGCCATGGACTATGTGAAATGAGAAACTCCATGGTTTATGTGGCCCGAAGGACTTGTGGACCAAAGGCCATGTGGCCCGAATGCCTGTGATGACCTGAAATCCCTTTAGAATCGTATGCCCAAACTGGGCGCCAGAAGGCCCAAATCGGGTGAATAGTTCTGTCTTCTTCCTTACCAAACAGTAACTGCAACAACAAATACTACAGTTACCTGGATATTCACCTTCACCCAGTTTTGAACCTCGGTCACTTGGATGGAAAGTATGAGCCCTTACCACTCGGGTACGGCCTCACTGGCTATAGATTGGGTGTTAAGAAGTTATAGTGACATAAAAATATTAAAATGAATAAAAATAAGAAATAAATATTTTTTATTAATTGATCAACCTTGTGTAAATTGTTATCTAATATAATCAATATATAATATTTGTGGTTATACCCATAACCAATTAAGATTTATAGATAAGGGAAATTCAATCATGGGGAAGAAACTTCTACTGTCGAATGAACGATCAATCATGGATCAACACTATGTGATTATAAGGTTTTTTTGAAAAAAAAATTAAATCACCATATTCTATAATGAGAACACTAGATAATGGGTTCTTAACCAATGATTTAATTTCTCAATAGGGAGGGAGTTTTTGTGTTTTTTACCCCCTTTTATTTTTTCATTATGATTTTGGGTATCTCTTATCAACTAAATTAATATCATTCATTTCTATAGTTGTTGAATTCATGATTCTATTATGTATTGATATATATTGATAATTATCATTCATTTTATATATGTAAATTGGTTCCTTAATGATTTAAAGTATATATCATCCTTCAATATTTTGTATTATGCATTTCTCCCTCCATCCTAATTGTATTCCTCACGATTATTAATTTACCTGGGGGTTAGACTATTTCTATGAAACAAAATAATTTCACATTTGTTGTTTTACTATATGAAACATTTTTATGTGCTCATAATTAGGGTTGGAATAATGAAAAAGGAATAATGAGTATTAATATGTATACAGACGAATCTGGATTGATGTTATTGTGAACCGGTGAATATAGATTATAGAGGAGGATAAAGAAGATGATTTTATCTTATGATGAATGGCTAGAATCTAACATTTATTTGATCCCTGATAAAGATAACTAAGGGTACATCCATTATAGGGGTGATTGTTTTCACAATTAGTGATAATATTCAAAACATTGTGATCCATGAGAGTAATCTTTGTTATCTACAAAATAGTTAGTTTCAAATCATATGTTTTTTAAGAACACACACCGTGTAGTCTACAATATGTTGAAGATGGTGTTTTGATACATAGTTCAATATCACAAGCCTTGTGTATGACCCCAAAAATCATGATATACTTTCCAAATATAAGATCCACGTATTTGAAAGAATTATACCTTGACATTGGGTTATTACACTCTAAATTATTTTCATAACACACATCATGTAAATGGTTTTTCACACTCTATATAGTGAAGCATGACACTGCCAGAGAGTGGGATGTGAATATTGTTTTCCTCTAGTGATGAACACACAATGTTTGTTTCCTCAATGTCTTATTATTATACAATATTCATCATTATGACATTAAATAGGACCCATTATTAGTACTTATTTAGTGGGTTTGTTAAATGGGTAGTGATGATGGCCTATTAGTTGACATATAATTTATGATTCAAGGTGGAAAGACTAATTTTTTTATTCCAATTATTTTTAACAATTGATAGGGTTCATGTTTGATTGGAGAATTATTTACAGGGTCGACACTCTCTTGTTTCTTGAGTTATCTCTATGTTTTTGATCCCCCATGTTTTATATACTAGTAGAGTCAACACCTCCCCCACATTAAAGAGGGATCAAGCCATCAATATTTGTACTCCCTCATAAATGGTATCTTATGTCATAGTTTTATTCCTACATTAAATATTTTTTTGGGTTTACTTATTTTTTGTAATAGAGTCACTACTCCCTTGATTGTGGCATCTTAATATGAATCATGATTCGTCTATTAAATTATGGTGAGGTACCATTGGAGTACTTGAATTTGGATAACACTTTTAGTTTGACTATGGATAAAATCAACTCTCTTATCTGGTTTTGAATGATGATATTCCTCCATTTATTACATAGGTTTAATTATGAGTATATTATATTTAGTGGTCCCTCCCACAAATTCTTGTGTATTTATATGAATATAATTTTATTATTTATCACATTATGTTGTAAAGATATTCCAAATTGGTCATATTTAATCACACCTGTATGAGATTTTACCATACAGTTGTGCCTTTTTCAGACTACAAATAGTTGCTAAAGACACTGGTGGACATGGAGTAGGTCGAGATTAGTTTCACCATTATAATGTGAATAGATATGTTAGAATGTTCCCGAGATCATGAGTATGTGACTATGTTTTATCCTCATTAGATTCATTTGATTAGTATACATTATTTTTTTGAAATGATTTTTTCAAAAAAATTAATTAGAATCTTTACTATAGACTAATGGGTACCTAGAGGTTGTTTCATTTATTTTTTCACTCTCTAGGGGTTTCATCTATTATTTATATCCTTAAACTAGTAGATATAGTTGTTTTGTGTGTGTTTTTGTGTATGTATTATTGGATATGTCATGACATCTTGTGAGATATTCCCAAATGATGATAATTATAAGCCTTAGTCGTATTCAAGGTAGGATTGGGGTGTTTCTCTATGATTACCTCAATCCTAGGTAGTGTTCAATTTGTTAATGATGTGAAATAGTTAAACCAATTCTATATTTCTATGTTAATTATTTTTTGGGATATATGTGTTTTGATGATTGGTGTAGAATGTAATAGAATATTTCTTATGGTGACTGAAGTTCAGTGATGAGACTATGGGACCAAATAATGGTACAGTGACTAATGTAATCACACAAAATACACTAACTACCTAGAAGTTTACTTTTTTATTATGAGGAACTAGTTCTACAAAAAACAATGATACATGTATCATTTAGAAATTAGTCTTTTACATTCATGTCCATTTTGAGTATGACCCCTAGATATTCTCATCAAACCATGGTACATCATGATAACATTTAAGATGCACACATAATGACAATTAACTGGTATACTAGAAGAGGTTCTTGATTATTTCTAGAAGAGTGACGAACTTTAGTGTTTGTAACCCTCCATGAGGTGTTCCCTTTAAGATATCATAGATCAATGATCCCATTTAGCGAGTAACTTATGAACCTACCACCATCATTTCAGAGTCATTTCCATATACATATTGATTTGATATTTATTATAGTGGGAGATGGTTATGATTTACATAGGGTTAGCTTTTATAATTTGAATCAGTAATATATACTATTTAAGGTTTATAATAATCCATACCATCAGGTATTATAGGATTTATGGGATTTAGTGTTTCTTGTTTTTTTCCATCATGAGAACCCTTAATGATTATATGGCTACCCTAGTAACCACTGTTCTTCACATAGTGGTTTGAAAAAAGTGGAGTGATGTACAACTGATTGATAATTTAAATACTATTCAAAGGGATTATTTTTTGTGACTATTAAATATAGACTACTAATCTTTAGCCTTTTACACTTAATAGATTCACAAGAATCTAATATTTCATAAAAGTGAGAAGACCATTGTGGAGTATGCATGAAGGCACATTTACCACATGTTATACTCTATCAACATGATAAAAAATTAATAATTCTAAAAATAGGAGTTTGACAAAGGAATATATAGGGATATTTGATATAGTGTGGTGTCTCTGTTAATTCCCTCTTAAATCTGGTTGGTTGAGAGATACATAATGAATGTGTGTTCCCCATAGGGAATCCTAGTAGTTTTGATGAATCTATATGACCTCAATCTGGGTATGGACTTGGTACCTATTTCTTTCACCAAATTGACTCTAATGATATTATATTTATATGAATATAGGTGAATGGGAGAATATTTTCTATCAATGAAATAAAGGACCTATGAGATGAAGAAGTGGGGATCATGAGTTGGAAGTTTTAAAACATATCTCATTAGTAGGAAATATTGGATCCTACTACATTTGTAACATCATAATTTAAGATTCCATTAGTAATGGAATAATTAATTGAATTCATCCATTTATTTAATTTAGGAATTCCTATATGTCAAGTGATCAAATTTTTTAGTGACATGATCCATACGGAAGGACCGATATATTATGCCACATGTTGAATAACCCTCATTATTCTCCATGGTCAAAGGATGTAGTTGGATGATTTTGAGGTTAGGGGTTTTATCATATTGTGCCTATACCCTTGAGAAGATAAGGTTTTATCCTTTTATAATGAGGATGATATCTTCAGTCTATGGATTGATCTCATATGTCTGACCAAGGAGAATATAAAAAATAAATATGCCTTTCCTTGAATCAATAACCTCTTTGACCAATTGAAAGTCAAGAGATTATTCTATATGTTTTGGTCTCATGTTTGAATACCATAATTCTTTGGGTCCTGAGTAGAATATTATGATGAATAAAAATATAATGTCACTAAAAACTCTATGAGTTATTGGTGATGCAATTTTATGTGAAGAATTTACCTTCTATATTAAAGGGGATTATGAATTAAACCATTCAAAACTTTTTAGAATAATTTTTCATATTTTTTGTCGAAGAAAATCTTATTTATCTTCATCTATGAGGGGGAAAATATTTCATTTTAGAAAGTACTAGACATTATTTGGAAGAAACAGTAAAATGATAAACTCCCTAAGTGTCAATTATAGATTAGATAGGTTCAAATTATTTTGATTGATATCTCTAAACAAGGCTTATCTATTGATTCAATTAAGATAAAAGCAATTTTAGGTTGGCAAAAACCCCATGAGTGTACTGGTGGTGCATAATTCTTTTATATTATTATGATACTAGTAGTGGTTTTTTCAAAATCTTCATGGATTTTAGTCCCTTGGAAATATTTAAACTAAAATGGGTATCAGTTTTACAAAACCATGTAAAATTATAAAAACTTTTCATATCTGAGGAAGATGTTATTCAATGCTAAAATACTGAGACTACCAGAGGTGGGTGTCAAGTACATATTGTTCTGAGATTATTCTTGGGTTCGGATCTTGTTAATTTTGATGTAGAGGTAGTAAATGATTTTTTCAGGATAAATATCTGGAGAAAACCTTATTATAACTATGAAATCCACAATATTGTGTTTTATGTATTAGTATTTTCCTTGAGGATGTGGTGAATTTATTTTCTGTGATAGTTCATTGTTTTTTTTCTCCGAGCACCAAAGTTTTAAGTAAATGTTTTTCCAGTGAGTTCTAAACCTAAGATGGATATGTTTGATAGATATTCATCCTGACTAATTCATTGATATATTTTATACTCTATATAAGGGTAAAATATTTACAGATTTTATTTTCTAGAAATCTACAACATTATTGGTGTAGGAGTTTTAACATATGTGGGCATCTTTGTTGTTGTACATAGTAGAGGTGACAGGGAAATGTTATCAACCCTCAACGATACTTACTCCACCACTTTTCCCACATGTGATATTGGATCAGTAGAGATATATGATTTTAATGTTCGACATGATATTTTTTAATTAAAGGATACACCAGACATCATTTATATAGGTGTGGGTAATTTCATCCCTTCCTAAGTATATATAATTTTTCTAGTAAAGATTTATGGTCATGTGGGGAGGGAGTTCCATAGAATCTATATAATGGTATATCCTAGAGTGACAAATATATACTAGGTCCATTAGTAGTATTTTTGGTTGGATGATATAATGTGAACTATATACATCTATGATTCTCGAGTTCCCACATTGTTAAAGGTGAACACAAGACACCTGGTTCCAACAGGACTGAATCAACCACTAGAGATCCCAAAATGGAAGTGGGATTACATAGAAATTTTCTTATAATGGGGATTCAATAGAAATTAACATTCCACGATGTTTTCTAGGTGATCATAAGTAGGGTTTCTAGATAGTCTCACTTCCTCACTAAGAATGTGTGGTGTCCAATTGATAATATGTCGAGTGAGTATGTTCATGAGATCATCGAGATTCATGTGGTGACGTCAATACTCTTTTTCCCATAATTATTGATTATCTAAATGTTTTGGAAAAAAATGGAGGATAATTTATTGAACTGGTTATAGATGAGTAATATGATTCACCCCAGACATATTGAGAGACTAAGCGAACCATCTAGGTTTTATTGGTTATATATAGGGCCTATACGTTAAAATTGATTTAGAGTTTGGAGGTTCAGTACCAATTTGTAAAGTCCACATATAATAACTATTATAAATCTACTATCATCAAAATAACATTAAAATTTATGTACATTGGACTTTTAATGTGACCTTTATTCTTGATATAGATGCAAAATTCATCGCATATAGTAACAGATAAGGAGCATGAAATGATAGAGTATGTTAGAAATATCAACAAGATAATAAGGAAATATTAGATTTGGTATAAATCATATGCATCCCAAAATTTTATCACGTGGATTTCACTTAAAAATAACATGTGTTCATGATGTCCTCTTGATGATCAGCGTTATAGATATTTGGTTGGGGTAGTAATCTATCAGTATGGTTTATCTAGACATTATAAATCATTTACAAGGACATAAAGGTTGCATATTTTTTAGACATCCCGATAAAACAAATTTTTATTGAATATTTTATTTATAATTGATGATATAATTTCGTCACATTTTGGTAAATGTGTTCATTTATGAAATATTTGGGATTATATAATAAAAATATACAAATTTCAGGAAAATTCCCGTTTTATCCTTTAAAATCTACTATAGCATTTCAGGAATAAATATTTGGATAAGTATTAATTGAACACAAAATTTTGAAAATATGTTATTTTATTTATGTGATAAAACTTTAATTCCAGACATATGAGCTTAATCATGCATTTAGTTGGACTAAATGGTAAATGAATTCAAAGGTGGTCTGGACCAGCCAGATTGGACATTGGTTTTGTATTTGGGTCATAACTTCTTCATCCGAGCTTCAATTGAGCCCAAATTTTGAGAGGATCTTTCCAAAAAAAATTTCACAAATAATTATACTGGAATAACAGCTGGTTCACACATTTTGGTGGTCACGTGGGTGGTTCTAGTTGGCTTAAAATATTTAGCTAAGATTCCCCTTACACACTTGAAAACTCTTTAAACCTAGCCTCCCCTACACTCAATAAATTAGTGTTTTTATCAACTGGATGGGATGGGGGATGTGAATTGTAATGTTTATGGAATATGATAACTATATCCACTCTAATTATCCAACCATTTCAACAAGAGTATCTCTTGAAGCAAGGATCCCTTCGATGAAGCCTTCTTCTTCTTTTTCTTGTTGAAATGTTTTTGTTTTAATAATTATGATCTTAGTTCTTATTTAATTTATTATTTTTTTCATTGTTTTGTTAATTTAACTTCCTAGTTATTATTCCTCTTTGGGCATGAATTAAATTGTAGAAACGAGATTGGGTTACACCCTTTCTAAACCAATGCATAATGAAAATGTTTCTACGATGACTACACCGCCCATGGAAGCATAGTTTTTGTAGTAATCAAACTACATATAACCTTATTAATTCATTTAATTTTAATTAATGAGATACTGTAATTAAATTATTATGATATATTTATTGAGTTTTAAAATTATAATAAACAATGTAAACAATTGAACAATTAACACAAAAAAATTGTTAGAGTGCAAACTTAATCAGTAAAAAAGGACCAAGTGGGATAAACTTGTTGAGTTAAAATTTAATACCTAAGCTCAATTAATCCTTATTTTCTAGAATATACATGTTTCATTATTTTCCACTAGCCATAAGCTATATTTTGAACATTAATAAAAAACAGGGACCGCGGTTGAATATTTCAAAGATAGCATAGGGATTAATTAATTTCATCTTAGTGGTTATGTTATTTATCATATGGTTAGAGGGTAAAAAAATAAATATATCTTAAGAAAGTGGATTTTGATGTAAATGATAATGATAAATAGTTGAATGTAGAGGTAGAGTTAGATCGATTATGCCATTTAAAATATTTTCTAAAAAACATATTTTTGTTGTGCCATTTTAATCGAACATCATTTCATAAATAAATAAATTTATACAATCTTCTTCCATCAAACTTATTCTAGTTTTATGAATGGTAAAAACCACGAAATCATATCATGTATTTTTATTATTCCATTTTATGTTATTCGCAAAATAAATTTAATAAGTTCACAAATTTACTTCCTTCATTGAGAGATGACTTTGGCCAGCCACCCTGTTGCATCTAAGTACCCAAAGACCACCAATCATTTGATAGGCCCAGGAAAGTTCCTTTCATATTAGAATCCTTTTTGGGGAGGCAAATAATTATTATATCCAGTTAGGGGTACTTATTATATTTTAAATTTTATTCACTTATTCTCTTCTTTCTTCCTTCTTTACTCAATCATAAATTTTCTTCTTCTTCTTTTATTTTCATATTTATCATTTTGGACCATCAAATTGAACTTGTAATTTTAATAATGGTAAAATTTCCATATTTTAATTTTAATTTTATTTAGGTAATGAAATAATCATGAGGATATCTTAGATCTTGACCTTGAGATTGAGCATAGCCTTCAGGAACGAATTAGACCTTCTCTGTCTATGGGAAGTTTCAACATTCAACCACTTGGAGAATTCCTCCACTCATAGAACATTAAAATTTGATGCAATGAAAATTAATACATAAATCCAAAACCAATAGGTTAAAATAATTTAAATGAATATAATATATCTATTTGAGAATTGGATGCAGCTGGTATTAATTATCACACAAATCGAATTGCATTCCCAAATCATGGCCTCTCTGGTGAGGATCCCAATAAACACCTTGAAAAATTTAATATGTTTTTCTCCACCTCAAAACAAAGAAATTTTTCTGAAGATAAAATCAAACAAAGATAATTCCATTATCATTTGATGGAGCTACAAAATATTGGACGTATTATATACAACCTTAATATGTAACTTGTTGGAAATATTTGAATCTTCTTTTCATTCAGATATTATTTCCAGCAACAAGAACATCTTCTAATCATATGAAGATATCAGGGATCAAGAAATCACAGGGGGAGTCAATGTATGTGTACTATGAGAAATTCAAGAAGTTTTGTGAAAG
This sequence comes from Viscum album, assembly GCA_963277665.1. NCBI lineage: Eukaryota > Viridiplantae > Streptophyta > Magnoliopsida > Santalales > Viscaceae > Viscum > Viscum album. The sequence goes on from OY728133.1 coordinate 1,064,359,101, forward strand.
AAGATCACATCACAAAATTTGTGAGAAAATCCTTGTCCAATATTTCTCTGAATGGAACACACGTATAGAGAGAAAAATGGTAGATGTTGTGGCTAGAGCAGCACAGGTGGAGAATACACCAGTAGTTTCATGTGAATTTATTGAAATGATGGCACAAAACACCAAACAATGTGGTGATTGAGGTACACCACTTGTTAGGGGAGTATATTAGGTATTTCCTTATCTTGAGAGTCATTTAATTGATACTATGTTGGAAGAATTGAAAACCATGGAGAGGTAGATTGCATTTCCTCAAAAGACATCCCAAACCCTTCCTTAATGTCCTTATAGAATTTTCACTGAGACAAGTCACCCAATTTAATGTTTCCCACCAATGCATCAAATAGAATATTGTTCAGTGGTATTTCTAGGGAGACCATATCATAAAAAAGAACAACCATATCCCCAAAATAATCTTGATTTCTTTATACAACATATAACCAAGGGTGTAGGGATCAATCAACCATAAGGTATGGCTTTGGACAAAAACAAAATCCCCACTTAAAAAAACGCTTTCAGCAGCATCAACCATACAAACATGGTTTCCAACAACCCCAAAGGCAATTTGAAACTCAAACATAATCTATTCATCAAAAATGGAATCCCAAAACGAAGGTAAATTGTAAAAATTATAATATTTTAAAACAAAATTTTCCTAATCAATAGAATGAGCTGAAGAGTAAAGGTTCAGATATGAGGTAGTTAAAGATTCCAATGAGCCGTATTTACACTACCCATTAGGAATTGGTATTAAGAAATCTAGAAATATATCTTCCCAAACTACTCCAAATCCCAAGGGTAATGTTCGTTCCATCAAATTGAGATGTGGGAAGCTACGAATAGATATATTTCCAACAATCGTTCCACTAGGATTCTCCTCAAATCCAAAAAATCCCCATTTCTATACCTACTAATGAGGTACCAAAGGAGATCGATGAAGGTAAGAAAAATATTTAGGATATTCCTCATAAACCCCTACATTTTCTGAAATGGGTTGTCAAATCCAATAAGATTGGATGAAGAGGCGAAGAAAAAATATGGTTTAGACACATTCAAGAGTGTTGATATCGACATACCTCTACATGAATCCATCAAGAAAGTCACATGGTATACGAAATTCATAAAAGAAAATTTTAGCAATCAAAGACAGATTAAGTGAAATGAAAGGATAAATCTTGGAAGGAATGTGTCAGCACTCATTTCACCAACTATATAAATGCCAACAACGTGCAAGGATATGGGTACAATAATCATCCCATGCACCATAGGGGGGTTGAAATTTTCTATTGCTCTTTGTGATTTAGTCGCTTCCATAAATGAAATGCCTCAACATGTATTTTCTTCTTTACTGGTTGGTGAGTTGAAACTGATGAGAATAGTGGTGTTGTTATGGATAATAGCTATAACATATCCAGTGGGAGTTCTTGAGTTTGTACTTGTCTGGGTAAGAGACATTACCTTCCCATTATATTTCTACTTTCTTAAAATGGAGGATGATCAGGTATGCTCTCATAATCCCATTATCTTATCTAGACCGTTCCGAAAAACTATAAAAACTATCATAAATGTAAATGATGGCACACTTTCCATGGAATTTGGAGATTAATTTTTTATATTTAATGTTATGGACTCCATGAAGTACCCATGATAGGACCATTCTACTTTCGTTGTCTCCCATTTTGAACCACCAAATAAAAACCCCATGGAACTTGATTACCCAATTATCTTGAATATTTTGATTATTGGTTCTAGTTTGATGTCTATGTGTACATCCACGACTGTTTTAAATGCACAAGACTCTCATATATTTGATTTTGAGTTGGAATCATATTCTGATCTTGATAATGATAACTCTTATTATGAAATAGAGGTTGAGTATGCTGATGGATTTGATGCTTTATTCTCGAATTTTTATGATGTATATTCTGATACAGATGTTCATTATTCACATATTTCACTTCCATCAATTTATCCATCTATAAATAACCCCCCCCCTAAATTGGAACTCACGTCATTAAACCCAAATATAAACAACTGATTCATGTTGAGTGGTGTGAAATTACTTGTTATATTTGGAGACTATCTCCCTTTTGAACATGAAGAAAAACTTTTGAATCTTTTGAGGGAAACATGTGGGAAGTTGGGTGGAACATGGTTGACATCTCAGGTATTAGAACCTCCATTTTCATATATAAGATTATTTTGGAGGATGGGGCTAATCTAGTTAGGCATCCACAATGGAGACTTAACTCAACCCTTATAGAAGTTGTTAAAAAAGTGGTTGAAAATTTTTCAGAGGTAGGAATATTTTATCCTATTTCAGATTCCCAGTGGGTATGTAATATTCTGATTGTTCCTAAGTAAAGTGGTGTTACTATAGAAATAAATGATAAAAATTAGTTATTTCTAACGAGGTTGAAAAATAGTGGGCGTGAATGTATTGAATAGAAGAAACTAAATCAATCAACTCTCAAGGACCATATCCCCCACCCATTTATTGATCAGATTCTTGAGAGACTAGCTGTAATCATATACTATTATTTCATGGATTGATTTTCTAGATTTTTTTAGTTCCTATTGTCCGGGAGGATTAGGATAAAACAACATTTATTTTTCCATTTGATATGTTTTCTTACCGATGGATGCCATTTGTACATTGAAACACACTAGGTAACTTCTAAAGATGAATGGTGAGTATTTTTTAGTTTTCATTGAATCATGCATTGAAGTATTTAGGGATGATCTAAGAATGAATGGGTCCTCATTTGATTATTGTATATATAGTTTGTGAATGGTTCTAAATCATTGTATTGAGAATAATCTGGTCTTGAACATTGAAAAGTGTCATTTCATTGTAGATCATGGAATTTTCTTAGGGCGTGTATTGTAAAAACATGGGATATAGTTTGATAGATCTAAGGTATATATTATTTCATCCTTACCCTATCATTCATGTGTTCATGATATTTGATATTTCCTAGGGTATTTAGGATTTTAGAGGTGTTTCATCAAAGATTTTAGTAAGATTTCTCGTCCAATGTCATGATTACGTCAAAAGGATTGTAATTTTGTGTTTGATGATTCAGGAAGGGTTGCATTTTATGAGCTAAAGAAGTGTCTGACCACTCCACCGATCATACAGCCCCACGGTGGGAACATCCATTTGATATTATGTGTGATTCCTACAACAATGTAGTTGGAGATATTTTATCTTAGACGGTGGAGGGACATTCATATATGATTTCCTATGCATCAGGGACATTGGATCCATCCTAGTCAAACTACACAACCATGTAAAAATATTTTCTTACAATTTTATTTTCTTTTGATAATTTTCTTTTCATAATTATTGGGCCCTAATGTAATTGTTTTTTCTGACTATATAGCTCTAAGGATCCTCTTTAAGAAGCCAGATGCAAATCCCAGACTTATCTGACGGATGATCCTTCTTCAAGAATTTGATATTGTGAATAAGGACAGGAATGGGTCAGAAAACCTGGTGGTGGACCACATGAGTAGGCTTACTGAAACTCTTGGGGATGACAGATTAGAATAGGTACCACTTTATGACACTTCCCGAAGGAGCATCTTTATTTCATTTCAGGTATGCATCCTTGGTATGTTGATTTAGTGAACTACCTTTTTTCTTATGAAATCCCTCAAAATTTAAAGAAACAACAATTAACAAAATTAAAAATTGAGTCTGAGTATTATGTGTGGGATGATCCTTACATATAGAACCTGTGTAGTGAACATGTTATTTTTAGGTGTCTTCATGATCATGAGTTTACGTCTATTCTACAATTCTTTCATACACTTGCCAGTGGTAGACACTTTGGACCCCAATAGATTGCTTGGAACGTTTTGGACTCTGGATTGTATTGGCCATGTTTATTCCATGATGCTCAAGTGTTTTGTATGTTGTGATCTCATTTCCAACATACTGGGAACATTTCTAGGATAAATTAAATTCCCCAAAACCCCATATTATTTTGTAATATTTTTAATGTATTTCGAATTTATTTTATGGGTGTTTTTACTATTTTATTTTATTTCTATTATATTTTTTTGAATTTTATTATTTGAGAAAATTGATGGAGGCTAAGACCACCAGGACTGATGTTTCTCATGTTGTTGCGGAATTTATCAAAGAATTTTTTTTTGCATGTTTGTAGTACCGAATGCCATCAACACTGACTAATGGGAATGCTTTTGCTATCGGAATTTGGCTTCCCTGCTTTAGAAGGTTGGGGATACATACAAAACATCGAAACCATTCCACCCCCCAAAAAATGGTTCTGCTTAGGTTTCAAATCACGAGTTGAAACAAATTATGGAGAAAATTATGCATATGAATAGGAAGGATTGTAGTAATCACATGGATAAAGTGATATGGGATTATAAGATGTCATACAAGACACCCATTCACATGTCTCCATTTTTGATTGTTTTTGGGAGATCTTACCAATGACCCATGGAGGTTGAGAATCATGATTATTGGGAAAAAAATAAATGGAACATGGATTTTCCCCATGATGGAATTCATAAGAAGCTAAAATTAAAGATCATGAGGAGATTCAATTATCTTCATATGAGAACTCAAGGGTCTATACAGAAATATCCAAAGTAGATCATGAAACAATGATCTAGAAAAGTGAATTTCATGTTGTAGAGAAATTCATTATCTACAGCTTAGGACTGAAGATTATTCCTGGTAAGTTACATTCCAGATGGTTAGGTCCATATATTGTATCTAATGTTTTTACATATGGTGTAGTGGATACTGAAAAAGATGAAATTGGAAAAATATTTACAGTCAACGAGCAACGATTCAAGAAATACATTGAGGGACTTTCAGCTGATATAGTGTACTTCATCACACTGCATGACCCCATGGAGTGATAAAATGTACAACATATGGGGATATCTTGTTCGAGAGCTAAAGGTTTGACTTTTGGGAATTCTTAAGTGAGTGTGCCTTGAAATTCAATTACAAAAGAATGTAGAAAAGGTTTAGGGAATAGAAATCTGTAAAAATAATTATTTTACATGACCTGAATAACCATAATATGGGGTGGATTTATGAGATTGGAATGATTGGAAAACACACTCGTGGAAAATTATTGGCACGGTAGACCCATGGATTGTTTTTTTATGATTTGTGTTATGAATATCCAAAATATTAATTTGAAACAATTTAGGAGATAATTAATTTAATATCTATTTATATTGACTCTTTAAGGGATTCTTACTTTCCCTATATTTTCAATGTGGATTGATAAATTTGAATACATATATCATGTCACAATACTTTCGAATACATGATATAAGGTTTTACCCATGAGTTAAAAGGGTATTTGTGTGATTGGGGGGAGGGGGTTGATAAAACACATTTTTATTGAATATTTTATTGATAATATATGATATTATTTCCTCACATTATTGTAAATGTGTTCATTTATGGAATATTTGTGATTAGACCATTCATTTGAAAATTTGATTAAATTTTCAGTTTTACCCTTTAATATTCACAATATATTTTTGCACATAAATATTTTGATATGAATTATTTGAAATTAAAATTCTATAAATATGTTCCTCGAATAACGTTATACATCTTTCTTTTAGTACATATTAGAAAAATCAAGAATTTGGATGGACTAAATAGACCATAATGAAAAATGTGGGATAGATCCGCCAGATTGGTCATTTGTTATGTATTGGGGCCATAATTTCATTATCTAAGCTCAGATTGAGCCCTGAATTTGATATGATCTCTCCATCCCAGATTTTCACAAATAAATATTCTAGATGAATAGCCTATTAACGCAATTTTGAGGTCAAATGGGCAGTGAAATATGGCATAAAATATTTGGCCATGATTCCCAAATCACACTTGAAACCTCTTTAAACTGTGCGTCCCCTCCAATCTATAAATAAGTTTTTTTCTCATTTGGTGGGGTTGGGGTACGTAAATGGAGATGTTTATGGTAGAGGAGAATTGTATCCTCTCTAATTATCTATCAATTTCAACATGGGAAGCTCTTGATTCAAGGATCTCTTTGATGAAGTCTTCTTCTTCTTCTTCGTGTTGTAATACTTTTGTTTGCATACTAAATGCCTTTTTCTGATTTAATTTCATCTGATTTCATTGTTTTTGTTAATTTATTTTCATAAATACTCTTCTTCATTAGTCTGGAATTCAAGAGTTGATATAAGATTGGGATATACCATTTTTAACCATTTCCACATTCAAAACGTTTCTATAATTACTTCATCACCCATGTAAGTGTAGTAATTTTTAGTAATCGATCTAAATATAAAATTATTCATTAATTTATTTTCAATAAATGATATTTTATAAATCACTTAATATAATCTATTAATTATGTTTTTAAATTAAAATACACTATTTATTCAATTGAACAATTAACACCAGACCATGCGAAGTTGAGAATTTGTGTAAATTATGAGAGCGCAAAATTAATTGGTAAAACAAGACCACACGTGATAAATTTTTCAAGATAAAATATAATCTGTATGCTCAATTAATCCTCATTTTCTAGAATAGACATGTGCCTTAATTAAACATTGCCCATATGTTGGATTTAGTACATTAATCAAAGCTGGGTGACATTATTACATGTTTCAAAGCTATCCTAGGGTTTAATCAATTAAATTTTTGGTGGTTATTTTAATTTTCATAGGGTTCAAGGGATAAAAAATTAGGGGATCATATTGAAGTGGTTATTTATTTAAATGATAATGATAAATAATTGAATGAATAGTTAGGGTTAGATCAATTACACCTTTTAAAATGTTTTCTAAAAAATATTGTGTTGTTGTGTCTTTTTAATCGAACATAATTTAAAAAACAAAAACAACAAAAATTATACAATCTTCTTCTAGAAAACGACTTCTAGTTTTATGAATATTAAATAACTCCCCAAAACCCTTAAATTATTGTTATTATTCCATTTATGATATTTCCAAAATAACATTAATAAGTTGTCAAATTTACTTCCCCCTGTGAGAGACAACCTTGGTTAGCCACTCTGATGAACCTAAGTACCCAAAAGCACAAATCATTTGAAGTCACCCACAACCGTGTATTTCACAACCCCCCTACACACACACAGCTAGATCGGGTGTATGACCTCTTTTACATATCAAAAATTAGGATATTCATTCACAACCAGTCCCAAATTAGTGACTGGGTGAGCTGGATTTCAAGTACACAACAGTTTCCAAGTAAGGTAGATGTTCTATTTAGTGGGGATACATTTAATTTTAACAAACTATTAAAAATATACCCTATTATACAAATTAATAATATATAATGAGTCCAATTAATATTTAATAATTGTATATAAATCAAATTTTTATGAAAATAATTTAACATATGAAAATATTTTTATACAGAATATTCAAAAAATTATTATTAGTGGAAATATAACACATGTGCAACAAAATATTTTAAACTAAAAATAGTGAAAATAATGTAAAACTATATTTTTTAAAAAAACTGTAACAATGTATATAGAGCCTCAGTCATGTGATGTCTTCATTTTTACTGAAATTGATAAGGAAATTTGTAGACATTACTTTTTTTATACCTTATTATAAACATATTTGTAGCTCTACCTTCCAATCCAATGAAACCCATGATCCCACTGATCATAATAAACTCTTTAATACTTCTATAAAACTAGAATCATCATGATTGGAACAATTAAAAATCTCCATATCCATTTGAGGACTCACGCAACAAAATCATTAGTATAATGATTTTCAAATAAAAAATTTATGTATTTATTTGAAGATCCTCAAACATGTATACACATAGTATCGATCTATATAGAAAATAAAAAATGAAGCTTTCTCAGAAACTGACGTTTATAATGAATTAAAATTAACGTAGCTTTAGAATTACTCTTCAATTTTCTCCTTCATTTCATGTATATGGATCTATTGATAGAATTACGTTTTAATGCCTCAAATGGGAAGATTCTACATTTTTCATGTTTAGTTTTAATGGTTTTCGTAGCATCGTCTCTATTTTTGATGGATATACAAATTTAATTTTTATACTCATAGTGTTTCTTGATATTCACCGTAAATTCATTTAAAAAATCATCATACCCAATAAAAACTCATCCTATAAAAATTACACAATGATATAATATTAAATATTTTCTTACACAATCCTTATGAAATATTTATCTACTGTTAGATGTATAAGGATTGTTTTACATCATCTTTATGGTAAAATCCCATATTTTTTTCATCCACTAAATTGGTTATAGAAATGTAAAAAATAATGAATTGTCATGGAATTTTAAACATCATGTTTTGGAATTAATGTGTAAGAAATATCAAAACAACAACATTTAAAAAGTAATAGGATGAAGTAAAGATATTTTATGTATAAAAAAGATGTAAATTTTTTTTATTATGTTTTATAAAATATATATATATAATAATTTATTCAAATCAACATTCATCAAATTTTGAATTGAAAATGTATCATTAAAAAAAATTGAAACACAAATATTTTATAAACGCAAGTTTATACAACATATGCGACTTTATTAAAATATTTTAGGTAATTTATTCAATTAGATAAAACATTTACCCCCATTTTGATTTTTCTAAATGTGGATAAGAATAATATAAATGAAAATAAGAAACATTGTGAAAATTTAGAAGTTTTTTTAAAAAATAAGGTAAAGAATCAAAAAAAATGTATAAATCATTCTTGAAAATATTCATTTATTTAACTAGAAGAGATAAAGGTAAATATATTTTAAATTTAATGTAATTTAGTCTTATATATAATTTTTATTTAAAACATTATTGAGAATTATTAGTTATTTCTCCATATTATTAATCCTATCATATTTTTCATGATAAAATTAAATAATTTCGTTGATTTATTCTTCTTTATCTATCAATGATGTTTATATATTATTAAAAAAAATCTTGTATGTTCCAAAACATCATATCTAACACCTTTATCTGTATTAAAAAAACTATTGTATGACTTGGTTACAATTGTTTATTGTTTCTTGAATAAGTTCAATTCCCTCTCTGAATAATTTAACTTCATTATCATACAGTTAAACATTTTTCTTTATATACTGATGATTTTTATATTAGGGTTCTCATAGTAGCCAAAATTCTTAATAATGTATCAATAAATTTTTCATAACACTTTTCTTGCTGGAATTGAATTTTCCATTTTTGGAATGAGTTTTCAACTAGATTAAAATATTATAAATTATGTAACAACCCATCCATTTTTTTATGACTTAAATAAAATAATCGAAAATTTTCTCCATCATTTTAAATTCATCAATTAGAATATTGGATGAGGAATAAGAGACCCATATAATCAGGGTATTTTCTACTTCATGATGATAAATAATATTCTCTTATTCAAAATATGGAAGTCATGATTACCACTATTTCAAAATAAATATCATTTTGAACTTATTCTGCTATCAGGGAATAAATATACATAGATATTCTCTCTAACAAACTGTTTAAATCATCTGCCTTTTTTCATATATATGTAGTTTTGGAATAAATATCTATGTAAGGAATATTCCATTGAAGAATTTAATATTTGAGTAAAATGTTTTATTAGATTGGGAACATCAATATTTTCATTCTCATAATCCATTGAATAGTAATTAATAAAGTAGATTCTTTTACCTTCAAAAATAACTTTTTTATTACATAAAAAACTACTTTTCCCCAGAATTTATTTGTTGTAGACTATAATGTAACATAAATTCATTAACTGTAACTCCGTTAAAGAATTCCTGATCAATCCTTATATATTTTAAATTTTTTTATTTATTCTTATTATTCAATTATTCTTTTAATCCTTTAAATATTTTCTCATTGAAATTAAAATCAAATACTTTATCAAGGAATAAATAAAGTTTTTTAACATTCATATATTTTATATTATTCATAAATTCTAGAAAATTGATTTTAGACATGATCTCTACCTTATTTCTATGGACCATAACTTAATGATATGACTCTATATTTCATTCAAATTAGTTTTTGATCAGATTTTGAATACTCTCTTTTGAAATACTCATATATGAATTATCAAAAAATGACATATGAGAAAAATAATTTACCATTATCATATTTACAATAATTTATACTCTAGTTAGTTATTTATTTTTCATTACAGGTGGTTATAATTTATTTATCTTATCTAATTCATGAAACATTACTATAACCTATCAATGAAATATCAACAACAAGATAAATTTTAAATTTTCCACATTCATGAAAATAATGTCAATGTAACATCAATAGAATTCAACTATATTGAAATTCAACGTATTATAACAAAAATACAAATGGAAACCATCTAGAATATTTGTAGTATTGTTGTCCCATTTTATTCTATAAAATCAATAAATTCACTAAAAACTATTTATTATTATGGTAGAAAATTTTGTATCTTATGATATTCATACTTTACAAAAAAGTAGTTTCTCATTTTTAACAAGAGTTGGAAATTATTAAAACAATATATCACTGATTCCATTAATAGTCATTAGACACATGTATAACAAGGGTATTCATAAAAAAATAAAGGCACATAGTGTTTTCCATAAATAATTTTTACATGTGTTTTAATGAATCAATACATGTGAAAAAACTATAATGATTCATTAACATATTTTTCAGTAATATATTTAACTCATAACTTATGCTTGTTATAATATTTATAAGGGCTACAGAATTTTTAAAAAATAAACCTATACAAAAATAAATATCATTTAAGTCTTTTATTATAATTTATAGCTTATGTTCTATAATAGCGTGTCATATAACTCATTCCCAAAAAGAGGATTTAAATTAAACTACATAGAAAAAATTTAGATCATGGTTTCTATGGTCCCCTAGTATGAATGTATGTACATTATCATTCCCACCACATAATGAATAAACATAGTATCCGATCATTGTAAAATACGTATATCATTTAGGATGTTCACGAGGAGACGTTAAACACATAATTTTATCATGTTTATGAGATTATGCATAAATTATACTACATAGATATAATTAGTAATTAATTCGTCACTAAGGATGTTTACATCACTAATTCCAAATAATTGTCATTGATGTTGGCATAAAAATATTCTTTTCAATATCAAATTTGATAGAGAGTCAAGAAGAATATATTGATTTTTATCATATTCCTTGAACATATTCTACCCATTTTCAACATTATTTAGATAATGTAAATATTCATTTATCTATAAAATAATAATACTATATCTTTGGTACCCACACTTTTTTGGTACATAAATATTAGAAACAAATATATGAATATACATATGTCCAACATTATTTTGCAGCATACCAAACTAATTATTTAGATATATATATATATTAATAATATTTACAATGATTTAATGGTTTTTACCAATGCGCTCTTTTTTTTAAATTTCATAAAAAAGGTGTGGTTTTTGAAAAAAAATATACTTAAAGAATGTAAGGTATTCATGAGGGATAATAAAACAAATTTCAAGAGTTCATCACAATGGTCTCAATAGTACATAATTATTAAAAAAAAATTCCTTCCTAGAAGTATAATTTGATATATGATTTTTCAAACTATATATATTAGAATTATTTTTTTATGACTTATGTATTTTAATCATGATTAATACTAAAATTTTGTTTATTTTATAACTCCAATGTACATTTAAATATATTACAATTACTTTTTGAAATTCTAGTATTTGATATGGAAAGACAAGAATATAAACAATAATGAACTTTTAAAACATTGGAATTCTTTTTTACAACTAAAGACACATATATAGACACCTCCCAACAATGTTTATAAACTCTTCTCACTATTTTTTGTATATAATTTTTAATCTGCATGGTTTTTGAGCAATATTAATCATTATAAATATCAATAAAATTGGTACATAATATTTTCTTAATAATATTTTCTATAGATACCTTGGTTATATAAATTTTACCAGGAATTATAATATTAGATAAAAATCTAAAAACCCTCTTACTATCACTACCTTTATCAGAAGAACTATTTTAATATGCATCTCCTCCTCTTTCACTCTATGTATATTAGTCCTTAAAAATTTTACTCCATTTTTATTTTATAATATCTCATTTTTCCTCTTTAGTTTGTCTTTATCCATTGACAATCGTGTTTTATATGAACTCATTTCTTACACTAAAAAAAATAATTCCACATGTATCAATATTTTCAATTATATATTTATGAATTTTCTGAAACATATAACGTTATTCTTTCATTCCAGCTTACTTGTTCATTTTCTTATAAGGTTGAGAAGTCTTTGTTTGAATTACCAAAAAGAAATAATTATAGATTCAGAGTTAAATTTCATATTAGATTTATAATATTTCAAGAAAATAACAAGGAATATACTACCTATTCAATACAATTCTAAATATCGATGAAAAAGATGTAAAAGATTTTTTTCTTCTATTTTTCTAAATCTCTTTACAATATATACTCATATTGGGTAAGTTTCTTAATTCACGAATCTGAAATTATTCTTTTCAAATTTTTCATATCATATATTGTTTCACTCTTCTATTCTAATTATTTGGGCATGATATCTATAATACATTAAATATGTTATTCACCTCACAACTCCTCTCCAAGCAACAATAAAATCATCACAATAATTATATAACAAAGGTGAATCTAAGTAACAGATTTACCTTCTATGAAATCATGTGCCATAAAATTTCCACAGAGATTTTATTTTCTATTTTCCAAAATATTAAAATTTAAAAAATTGTTTACTTCAATCATTCACTAGATATTTTTTTATGATATGATATCTAATTATTCATATTTCTAGTCATTTGACATAACAATATATTCAAAATACTATTATTTTACTAATATTATATCTTTTCTTCTTTATTAAAATCTGTAACAACCTTATAATGATTCTTATAGTAAGTTGTAATACATACGTAATTATAAACCCAAAATGTACTAAAGAAAGTCTCAATAAAATCCTCCAATATTCATACTCATCACCATTATAGATTTGTGGACTTCTATGATTTAGATGTTTTAAAATTTTAAATTATAAAATTACTATCCTGAAATAACCTTTTCTGAACCATTACAGTCATTGTATGAATATTCAAATATATATATATATTCTAAATCTAATATGAAATGTTTTATTGGAATGTATGGTAGAATAATTAAAAGAGGGGAGAATTCTTGATAAAAAATTTATTAAGAATTCTATCTCTGGTAAAACTAAAAAATTCATAATGAATACATCTACTATATTATTAGAGTATCAAAAAAACAATATACTATAATAGTGTAACTTCATAAATATTTCAGAAATTAAATCATATAAAATATCTACATTGTGAAAATATAAAACATGTAAATTGGTATATTGTAAAATAATTAAAATGAAAACAAAATAAATGAATTTTTTTCTATAATGTCCAAATAAAACATAAAACCCCAAAAAATGTGAGTTCTTTTCATTCATAAAAATGGATAAGGATGTTTGTAGACCCAATATCTTTTACCCACAATTGTAAACCAACCTAAAGGTTAATCTTCTAAACCATGGTTATCCTTGATCCACCAAATCATAATAAGTTTTTTATTGAAAAGAAATACCTCAGTCAACGTGATCAGAATAACTAACTTTCTTCCAACTTGTAGGATCCTTTGATCATCCATATTTTAATAATCATAAATACTTTGTGAAAACAAAGAGTATTTAAATAAAATTTCCCACAAAGAAATATTTTGAGTAAATATATCCCTCATGAAAATACAAACAATTGTTTTATAAGGAAAAATGGTAAATCATAAAAATTTAATTAATATTATATTACATTACACAATTAACATGATCATACAAATGTTATGGTTATATATCTATAGTAATGTGGAAATTTATCCAATAGTTATATTATTTGTTTTTCAAGATTATTTTGAAGTGTATAACTCTTCTCCTTCTTGATATACAATTTTATTAGTTGTATTGGTATTGTTTGTTCAATACCACTACAATGATCCGTTTAGAAAACATCAACAAAAATATGAACTTATTTGTGATTTTTTTTTTCATCAAAAAACCACTTCCTCCATTAGTAGGGAGTGCTCCACCTTGATGATCATGACCGGTGTATTCCTATCTTGATGGATCATGATTTCATGTTTGTTCCTATGCGACACACCTCTGATTAATATTTTCTGTCTGGTTTCATTGTGGTCTGTGTTGGTGTCTTGGATCAGGGCCACTATCCTAGGGTCAAGAAGCATGATGTTCGTAGGGATTAGCACAATAGAATGGATCGTCACACATGCCATCCCATTGATCTGAAATGGATCCCGGGAAATTTTGATCGACAATTTGGGAGTAGAAAATGTGTATAATGCTTCCAGACATCAACATTTCCTTCTTCTATAACCCCGATCTGAAATGGGGTCAAGAAGCATGATGTTCGTAGGGATTAGCGCAATAGAATGGATCGTCACACATGCCATCCCATCCGATCTGAAATGGATCCCGGGAAATTTTGATCGAAAATTTGGGAGTAGAAAATGTGTATAATGCTTCCAGACATCAACATTGCCTTCTTCTATAACCCCGATGATGTTTCCTCATAGGTATGAAGTTTCCCTTGGATCGTTGGGAATTCTTGGTTGGAATTAGACATTTCCCCTAGATTTTTCTCACTAATAGGTACTGGAAAACTCACTGCATCCACATTGTCATCATTTATCTCTAATTTGAATGATCTCTCTCAACCCTAAAGTGATGTTTTGAGAAATCCAAAAATTGAATTTCCAGATAGTCATAGGATTATATGATAATTACTTATAATGTTTTATTTTTTATGAGACAATGTTTATATTTAGTATTTATGTAATTCATTGATTTTATTAATAATTCAAAATATAATTATTTTCATAACGAATTGCTTTAGTTATGTGAAAACTGAATTTTTTATGAATTTTGGAAAAATTATATTAACTCAAAAATATATTGGTAACTATGTATATGTTTTCTTGGTATTTTTTTCATGGAATTATTTATTTTAAACAAATTTTGTAAAATATATTCGTCTTTATAATTTATAAAATATGGAATAACAAATAATTTCTGACACATCCATTCCAAAACATTTACATAAAGTAAAACTGATAATGATTTAATTCCACTTTCATCTGGTAATAATACATATACATTCCTTCGATTAAGTGGGTTTTATTATCATAAAATGGATACTTCTTTTGGAAATATAAAATTTTTCATTGGGAATGACTACTTAAGAAACATCAAAACATTGAAATCAAAAGAGTTATAATATGATATCGCATTATATAGGATTGTAAATTAAAAAAACATTTCAATGATTTGTATTATGTTTTTGAAAATAATTATAGAAGAGAATCAATAAATATAATAAGATACCCAATTTTAGAGTACCAAGGTGAAATTTAGGATCAATGGGTGAGGATCATTCATGGGGGATATATCAAACAAGTGTGATTATATTGGTATAATTTGATACTAAAAGAATATTGTGGGAGAATGAGAGATAGATTCAAGTGAATTATTACCCCTTTTTAGTAGGTTTTTTATTTTCTAGGATAAGATCCATGATGTTTTGGAGAATGTGTTCACTCAGGTTTTGATTTTTGCACCCTTTGGATATACATATATATATATGTTATTTTTCAATGTTTGAATAATGATGCAATTTTAATATAAAAAAAATATTTTTAAAATAAAAATAATACATATGTTATGTTGTATTCACAATTAATTTTAAAATAATAATATTTCTTTTGAATAGAGTCTAAAATGGGAAAATAGAGCTCGCTATCGAATATTGTACCCATTGTTTATCCTAGGTACAATATATATATCATATTCATTGGGTTTCAGAAATATTCATTTCCATGTATGATTTGAAATTGTTATTTTTAATTAATTAATTCTATTTGATTGAAATATTTAATTATTCAATAATTCCTATATAAAATTCTATATATCTAATCTCTATGTTTGGTCTAATTTCCCTAAGAGATTCAGATATCAAGTAGACATCACCATGGGGAATATTTTTTAGTGATCTAATGAACAAGGAATAAAATATCATCATTATGTGATAATGATGAATTATAGAATTAATATTTAATGTAGTAGATTCTACAAAAAAATATGTAAAAATTACATTCAGCACCAATGATAAATCTGTTCATGGGGAAGAGATTTTATTAGGTGAATTTTATAGGTTGTTTATTTCATTGTGTTTATGGGTATCTCTAAACAACTTTCAAGAAATTGATAATTTCTAGGATCATCTAATTCAATTATTTACCAAGATTTATATATATTGATAATTATCATTTATTATCTATTAAAAATAGTGGGCATCCTAAAAAATTTAAATCATTCTTCAATTCAGTGTTTTATTGATTTCACTCTCTATTATAGATGTTTTCATCTCCAATATTTATTAGACCTGTGGTTTAACCATTTTTTGGGAACTATTACAATTTTGTAATTGGTATTTGGCACAGTAGATATTTTTTTCATGTTCAGAATCATGGATTTAAGTGTGAAAAATGTGTTATATAGACAATAGATGTCCCAGAAATTACCAGATACAACGGTTGGGAAAAATGTCAGATGTGAATGATATGTTAGATGATGATCAATGTTTTTTCTAGAGAATAACTACCAAGTTAAAATAACAATCCATTCCAAATTGATGGCTCACTCATGTTACAACAGCGTAAAGAATGATTCTTGGTGTAATTAGTAATAATGGTAGACGTGTTAAGAACCATGAGTTAAGAAATCCCTTTCTATGAAAATCCTGATGATACACCTTGTGTTTTGGGAGAAACCAAAAAAATATATTCCATAGTCTATACATTATTTGGTTTCGATACTATATTAAATATCACATTCCTTGTGTCTGAACGCACACAATGTGTGATATGACCATGGCATCCACACTGTATCCAAGGAACAAAATTCCCATGAAATTGGGAGGTCCCAGAAACCAGGTTGATCAAACAAAAAAATCACATCCCATTGTACCAGGGTCTGGGGATGAGCCCGTTAGGGGCTCCGCGTTAGGGATTTTCTCCCCACTTCCGCTTTCATCTCTCTTACCATGACACGGTTGTGTTCCACCCCTCAGTGCTTGGACTATTATTTCGTGGCATGTGGTGTATCTTCTTGTGGTGGAGTGGCTCCGAGGTCTCGAACATGCCGACAATCCCATTGTTTATAGCCATATTCATTCTCTACCCTACGACCTAGATGGGTCTTTCAGGGAGGTGTGGTGAGCGTTCATTGTTCAGGTTTTCAGCCATTGTGTCTAAGTTTGCCTCCACACATCCTTGTATCTTGTGGGTACATTTGGCATAACTTGTCATCGTGTGCAGCTTGAAGGCGGTGCCGAGCTTTGTGCTTCAGTCTTGCAGCAGATCTGTTCAGCTGATGTTTTCCAGTGAATGTTTTTTTATCATTCTATCTTAAATGCCTGTTTTTTGTTTCGGTTGTGAGGTTGGATGCGATTCTGGTTCAGGTTTTGTAACATGGATTGTGATTTTAGGTTAGCTTACTCCGGTGTTGAGGTGGTGACGTAGTGTGTTGTGGTGGTGGATTTCATTCACCAGGTTATTGTGTTTATGTCCTGGTGGTAAGCTCCAAGTTGTTGTATGGTCAATTTGTGAAGCCTTTTTAGATTTTCCGTTGATTATTTTAGACATGTGGAATGAATTATTCACTGTCCATTGGTATTTGGATTTTGTAGTTTGAGAGGATATGACAATTTCCATCAGTTCTACGCCTTTGCAATCCTGCATGAGACAACAAGACGACTAGAAATGAGATGGTGAAAACTGGTTTTATCATGACTGATGTTGGGGAGGGATTACCTTTGTATTTAATTTTGTTGTTTTTTGTTGTGCAATTGTACTGTGGGTGAATGTTTATATGTTTTAATTCATTGATGTCATGTTGGGTTATCCTCACCATAAGTGAGGGTTTATGAAAATATAAAATTAATTTTCAATTAGAAAAACCATGTTGAGAATTGTTTACACTATGAACATGTGTTTTCACATGACATATAGGGCAGTGAGAGCAGACCATGCATTATCTTGGGCATAAATGACATGTTACTAAGAAAAAACCATCATGTTCTTTTATTAAAATCTTATTCTACTCATATATCATTTTTAAGACTAAGAATTGGAATCTTGATTTTTACATACTATCTATTTGATCAAATTTGATGTGATTGAGACATTTTCAAGTAATTTGAGATATGTTGAAATGCGGAATGAGTGGATCACTTCTTCCATTTATGCTTTGAGGATTACTGGGTTTGGGTGTGATCGTTGAAGTGTTTATTGGGGCAGTACTCCACTATCACCTAGGTTCCCTCAAAGGTGTTTCTCCCATATCTTATATATATACAGTGTCAATACTCTCCCACACTATATTGGGACCATGTTCTCTATCTAAAGACTAGTTTCCCCCCATCATAGATCATTGGTTTGGAGTGATTCCTCCACTTGAGTCAATACTCCCTCAATATAAATGAATTCCATTGAGGCATAAGTCTTCGATAATATTCTCCTATGGTAGTATTTGTTCATGAAATAGGTTATGATATACCCCAGATCAAGTTACAATGAAGAAATCCATGAGTCATCTTTTAATTTTTGGGGTTTTTTTAGATGCCAACATTAGGGAAACAATGGATCATGGAGCTATGAAAAAACACAACTGTAATAGTTTCCTTTGAAGATTAATATTCCATTATTTCCAAATATATTTTCCTTATATGTACATCTAAGGGATCTTTCCTTCACCGCATTTACATCATATCTCATTTTCAATCTTTTTCTTATTTCCCCATTTATATTGTTTTGAGTTACCTATTGTATATGTATATACTCATCCAATAATTAGTTTTTCTAGAACAGGTCAGGTATTAGATTGTTGATATGTAGATTGGAATAGAAATTTGATTACTCAGAGAGGTTATAACATAGTTATACCTGGATATTTCCACCCCATATGGTGGTTTGTTCCCAATATAATGAAAAGTGATCCCTAATTTATACAAAATGGTTTAGTTTTGATGTTATTGTTACACCCATGGTATCAAATATACATTTCTTATTTTATATATTTTAGATGTATAATGAGATTAGGTGATGTTTGGGAGGTTTTTGAAACTTTTCGCCATGATTGTGGGGTTTTATAAAGGTTCACAACTAGGGCATGGTTAGTGGTACTGTGAAACAACTACTGGAAACCATGAATAATAAGACAAAGGCTAAGGGGATGGTATTTTTTTTAACCATGTGTCTTCCTTAGAGAAACCTTTCCATTTGATAATGATAAATTTTATTATTAGTGGTGTATTTTTTATTAACCATATGAGAAAAACTTGTGAGATTCCCACTTGAGTCAATAAATGACACCCTATTAGCTTATGGTTTTCCTATCTATGAGACTATCCATGCCTGGGTTAAAATATTGTTTCACACAATGTGGACCTCGGTCAAATTTATGTTTTTACCCCTATTTTTACCCCAAAATATCCCTAAATCAACATTTTCCCTTAAAAATGGTTGTATAGGATTTTCCCATCAATCCAGAGGGGATATAATAGTTTCTCTTGGTGTGTTGAATTTAGACAATTGTGGAATGTCTTTGAATGTGGATGTTTTGGAAGTTTTCCTTAGATCTACATATCTCCCTCTCTTGGTTTTGTAGATCCAGTTCATCTATGGATATATCTTGGAAATTGTTACAAATATGAATAAATTAGGAATTTTTTATGTTAGGGAATAAATCTAAGGATGAGTTTTTGGACATTCTACCCTGTTTCATTAGAATGTTAGTTTTTTTCATTATTATTTTCATAAATTCATATATATGTGGCTTCACTCTCAACTCTTATATTTTGAACACAAAGGATTCGTTTCAGAATGTTGAAATTGATTAATTTTGGTTGTGAAAAGTGTGTTCAAATCATTGTAGAAACCCAATTTAGTGATGGTTTAGGGATTTGGGGGTTTTGTGGATATTGGTTATGTATGTGCTTGGGATTAATGATTTTAAAAAAGAGATTTCAAAATGTTGGTTTATAGAATTGTGGTAAATCGTTTAACAAAAATGTTTTCACTCAAATAATGGATTTAATGATTTTAATTAAAACGGTTTATTAGATATTGTTTATTGGATGTTTTTTTCAATAACGATATTGTTTATTAAATGGTGGAAATAGTTTTTTTTCTTTGTTTTTTGGATTAATGATTTTTTGTGTTTATGTGCATTCTGGATGGATAATGGTGTGATGTCTCCCCAAGAATAAGTATTTTGGATAATGGAAAGGTAATTAATCCATCAAAATGGTTCATAAAGTGTTGTATTATTCAATTGATGACTCAACACGTGCGAGTATAGGGAGTTATAGGTTGAATGCATGGTTGTATTTGTGGATATGTGGAATGGAATGGTTATTCCAAATTCAAACAAGATGAATTGTTGTAAATATATTTTTTTCTTTTAAAAGAATTTTTTTGGGAAAATTGTTTTTATATAATAATAATAATTTCATATTCTGATATAAATTATTTTAATGTGGTTTATATAAAGTAATATTTATCAATGTTCTAACATAATCTATCCTAACTGCCTGAGTAGGGTATTCATTTGGGGAATGTATACTATGTTTTATTATTCACCCTATCATTGATATTTTTGTGATTTTATTGATATCATTTATCCGAGCACGGGAAAAGGTAATGTATCACACTATTTTAGTGGAGTATAGTGATTCTTGGGCTTTTCTGGATATGTAAAATGAATCTTGGTTCGAGATGGGAATGTTTTTGGAGTCATTGGGTTTTTTTGTTTATGCCTTCTTATTTTTGATTTTATGTTTTGTAGTATTCCACTTTGGTACCCATATTTTAGTGTTGTTTTGATATCAAGGGTATTATTTTGTGTTTTTTGCATTTTCATCAGGCATCATGTAGTATTTTATTATTTATGGAATGATTAGTGCAGTGGATTAACTCTTTAAATGTAAATTGGCCCCTATTTTTATTATAGCAATTGGCCTTTAATTTATACCTTTTCCCCTTTTGGGACCTCAATAAAGGCCATGTAATGTCCCAATATCTTCTAGTTTGAATGAAAATAAGATGGATTCTATGAGTGGTATAATATTGTTCAGTCCTTACCTACCAAGTGGTTTTCAGTTCTCTCAGTCATGGAGTTTAGATTCAATCCAGTATATTCTTTTTTTCTAGTTGGCTGAATGAAGTAGGATTATTGGGGAAAAAAATTTAATGAATAAAATGTTATAGCTAACCATTTTAGGCTAAAATTCAAGTTACTAGGGTGTTGGGTACATAAGTGGTAGTGAGACACTTATATGATTCGGAATTGCACTATCATGTGTTCGGGCAATGAGAATTGCATGAAACACATTATATAAATGACTTCCCACTATGAGTGAACATATAATTTAGAGTAGTGATATATGATTTCGTGTAATGTATTGAATTATGAAATTTTCTGAAATTATTTTCCAATGAAGCATTTAAAAAAATACCTTTGTGTATATATTTTAAAAATGGTTTTATTTTCAAAACGGTGATGAATATTATAAAAAATGGTTTAATTTTCTAAATGATGAATTTCCGAAATCAATGATGTTGTCATACACTATAATAAAATATGAAACTGCTACTCCTTATATTGACATAGAGTGAGTCTTATGGTGTTTTTAGTGTTTATTTAAAATAGAACCATATAGGTGTCGTAGAAAACAACCAACAAAAGTTCCTATGAATATGGTTGCGTTGGAGCCACAGGTGAACATATGTATGGTTGAGTGTATTGTCCATGAATTGTAGGATTTGTAAATAGAGACCCTAAGGGATGATTCTATGAGGGTTGATCATTCAATTTTCTTTCATATGTAGAATACACACATTGTTAAGGGTTATTCTGAACCATAAAAGGAATATGTGTACTCTGACATGATGAATCATATCTTCACATTCATTATAACTCCACTAGAGGTGAATGAAAATATGGAAACATATATGTTAGAAGACACTACAAGTAAATGGGGGATTTATAAGTTCACGCAAAATTGGACCATGTACATTTATTAGAGGAATTTGAATAATTTTTCATCAATAAAAACATATCATCACAAGCTCAGAATTGCAATAATGATTATGATATTAATCTAGATTTAGAAAAATATTTTTCTCTTGGAGTATTTGGATAAAATTATGAATTTACATAACCTTCCACCAAAATTATCTACTATTGAATCCTTGAAAGAACACTTATTATTATCGAGGACGGGGAGGAAAATTTAATCAATGATTTCTCTGATCTGTATAAAATATTATATTGGTATTTCCAATAGAATTTTTTTTTCATAATGGGACATCTTTGGAGAAACGGATGATGGAAGTTTATTGATACCTATTGAAAATTGTTGTAACTCTAATTATGGGATCAAGTGGAATAGGGACACCTATTACAATCGTGGGAGAATGGATCTGAATCAGATGGATGGATTCATGAATCATCCACCAAAAGAAAAAACCCATCGAACATTTGTTCAATCTGGTTTTCTCAACCACATGAAACATCATTGTATAGAACAGAACAGATAATTACATAATTACAATCAAATGGGTAATCTTATTTACTATTGTAGTAGTTCATTGAGGTTAAGTTTTCTGACACTTCCTTCCTGTCACATATGACTAATACTTCGATGGGGATAAGGTATAATAATAACTCTAATTAAGGGAATCGACCGAGCCATGGTGAGTCTAGGAATACCATGACTCCTTGATAAGGGATCTTTCAAAAGGGGAAAAGAAATGATGTTTCATAAGAAACAAATTATATGAAGTTGAGTAGGTTATTGTTGATGTTCAGTCTGGACCATCATAAATGTGATGTATAATTCTTTAATATTCTACCCAAATTAATGAATATTTTTATTTGGGTGTGTATCATTATTTTTTTTCTCCCCATTTTATTTATTTTATGGTTTCAAAGATGAGATGATCCCCTCTATGTTAAAAATTCAAACTCCTCTTTGTCAAAGAGATGATCGATCCATTATGTGTAGATCATGATGTATTACTATTTTTTGAGATAAGTTGATATGTTAATAATCTATGCTATAAATTGATGTATATGACATAATACAAGGTTTTTAATTTATTACAATTTTCAAGGATCACATTGACTGTTATACCAGAACAGTTAGTTCCCTAACCGAGGATGGATTCTTGCATCATTTTAGAGGAGAAACGAATGTAAATGTTGCAACAATAGGCTTGTTAGAAACATAATATGGAATGATATCATACCAATTGAAAGAATTGACTGTCTAATCGACAAAAGAGATCGAGGATAACAGTTTTCAAGCTATGGTTGATCACATTCTAGATGTCTTTCCTGATAATTTATAATGGTTAACACCTCTTAGATACGTGTAGATTATGATTGATATATTTCTGGGAAAATTAACTATTAAACCTAAATCATATATGTTGGAAATTAAAGAATTACTTTAATTTAAAATGTACATGGAAGAGATATAATGATAAGGGTTCATTTGGTTGAGCACGTCTCTCTGGGTAGCACCGGTTTTTTCTTGAAAAAGGACGATGGAGATATTTGTTTCTGTGTAAATTATCATAATCAATAACAATTTAAAATAAATAATCATCATATATTTCCACACATTTATTGTTTTTTAAATCAATTGGGTGGATATAATTGGCACTTTAAGATAGACATGCTATTAGGATATCACCAATTGTGTGTTCAGGAGGTGGTTAATCTGAAAAAAGAATTTAGGAGAATATATATTCATTATGAATATGTGGTTATTCCTTTATTCATAATATTTAACTAGTGGAATTCTAGGAATTGATGAATTGGATATTTTTGTGATAATTGGATTCATTTGTGGTGATGTTTTTCGAGGAAATATTGGTATATTAAAGGACAAAGTATGGGCATGAACAAGACTTGGAGACATTGGTGAGAATCTAGAGGGATTATCGTCTGTAAGAAAAACTATCAGTGATTTATTTTTGGATATTATAGGTAAGTCTAATTGGCCATGTAATATCATATAAATATGTTTTTTGGGTCCATAAAATATAGAAGCTGTTTTATCTTAGAAATCCCCAATGAATGTCTTCGAGATGCACAGTTTCCTTTGTTGTTCTAGATATTACGGATTCTTAATTCTTGATTTTTCACAAATGGCATAACAAATTAAATCTTTGAAAAGTAATAGTGTTCTACTCTAATAAATAATGGATTTCCAGAATACTATTCAAGAGATTATCACTGTCTTTGCATCATCACCAATATTGATCATTCCCAAATCAAGACTAGGTAATGTTGTATATTGTGATGCTTCGGGACCATGTTTGGGATATTTTACAATTAAGGGAGATCATTTGGTTTTATATAGATCAAGATAACAAAGGATTAATGGGAAAAACTACCCAACACATGATATTGAGTTAGCTTCCACAGTCCTTGTTTTGAAGACATGACATCATTACCTCTTTGGTGATAACTTTATATTGTTCATATATCCTAAGGGCTTGAGAAATATTTTATCATATTGGGATTTCAGTATAAGACAATGAAGACGGTTTTTGTATCTCTGTATGTTCTACTTTGAATTATTTAAATCATATTGTAATGGAATCATGGTGGAAGATGCATTGCGAAGAATGTTGTTTACTATATTAGAAAAGGAATCTTTGGATGAGTGGATTTTTATGTCGGTCCTATTACACATTAACATATATTGTGGATAATTTGCATGTTCAATGGTTTTCATCCCAATATTGGTGGTTCCAAATTTGGTGAAAATGGTTAAGGATCCACACACATCAAATTCAGAATGCATTGTTAAGAGGTAAAAACTCAATAGTGAGGAGACCATTAAAGGATAGAAGTTGGATGAGTGTTCAGTGATGTGGTTCAGAAATAGGGTTATCATACCTATGTATTAATAGTAAAAAATTATTCATGGTTACCAACATTAAATATGGGATTTTCACCCTTGAATAAAAATGATGTATTAGGTGATGAAATAAATGTTCTGGTTGGTCACCATGATAAAAAAGGTTGATGAGTCAGTTTCGAGATTATTAACTTTTCGACATGTTAACGTAGAGAATCACTGAATAGTAGGTATGTTTTAGTATTTATATATCCTTATTTTTGAAATGGGAACAAAATGAAATGGAGTTTCTAACAGTTCCACCATGAACTGTTTGGAAACATGATTCCATAGGGGTTTTAGTGTCTCAGATCAAAAAATCATCCCATTTAATCAATATTCACGAATATCATATAGTATTGGTCTTGTCAAAAATCTATATCTGATAAGTGTTATTGAATAAAATGGCAATGGTTTCAATATTTTTATATAGGGTTTTTATGATTACCAATTTTTTCTAGAAATCATTATAGAAATCACATGTGACTCATTTGACTAAGTGTACGGTGTATCATCCTTAGACGAATGACCAATATGAACTGAATATAAAAACATTAGTTGAAATTTTGATGGATTGTGTTGGATCTTGGTAATAACGTGTATTGTTGGAGGAGTTATTATATAACTATATCTACAAGGCCTATAAAAAAATATCTCTCTACGATATAATTTATGGTAGTCTTTTTCAGTCTCCACATTGTTCGATGGAATCATTTGAGACATCACTAGATGGGATGAGGCTTGTCTATGAAACAATGGAGAAGATTTCATTGACCATGAAATGGAATTTGATGGCTCTAAGTCATTATAAATTGTATGAAGATCATTGTTAAAAGCTATTTCCTTTCAAGGTGAGTGATCATGTGTTCATGGAGATCTATCCAAGCACGGACATCACTTTGGGAAGTAGGGAATTTTTTCTCCCAGATACATAATACCATCTTGGATACATGAATGTGTTGGTGAGGTGTCATATTGGTTTTCCTTTACACCATGTTTAGTGTGGTGCATATTTTTTTTCATGTATAGTAGTTGGAAAAGTATTATCATGATATTGAACATGTGATTATATGGGATCCTGTGGACTTAAAAATGAATTCTCCCATTGTGCATGAGATAGTGCAGATTGTGGATAGGATAGAGAATGTCTTGAATTTAAAAAGCGTCAGTCTGTTGTAGGTTATTCAGAAACATTATCACCTTAAGGAAGATACATTGAAATGAACATACAAAATTAATGATTAATCGTCAGAAATCATTAAGAGAAATGTTATTGTAATTGAACTCCATCAAGGGAATGTTCCTCATCCAAAAACCTCCAATATTATGGACACAAGAGCGCAACATGTCTTCAAGAGTATATATGGTTTTCTATGTTTGACCATCAGTCTATGATTGAAAATCAATGATAAGGCATGGTTTAGAATTGGAAACATGATAGATACCTCTTCTTAATCAATATGTTAAATGAGGATCTTGATTAGAAATGATCCTCTTAAAGACACCAGGATGTCTCCCCACCACCTCTAGATACTTCCTCGACAAAACATCAACCGAACTGAACTCCTTTATCTCTACGAAGTGGGATGATTTTGTTAGATGACCCACTAAAATCCATATAGTGTCATGGAATCCCTGAGATCAAGGAAAAATAGAATCAATGTCCATCGATATGTCCTCTCACTTATATTTGGTAACAGTTAATATCTAGAGAAAGAACCTGGGAACATGGTTCTCGACCCTCACCCTTTGGCTGACCAAACATCGAGACACAAACTCTGCAATGACACCCTTCTACCAAGACCACCAAAATTGACTCCTAAAGGCTATGTACATCTTCTTCATTCATGGATGCACAACTATAGGTGATCTGTGAAACTCTATGAGAACCATATCATTCATCTCAAAGGAATGAAAAACCTTCCCTGATACAACACCCAGTGTTGTTTATCCTCAGACCAACAAGTCGGGGCCTCACCACAGACAACTCGGTATATCCAGACCTCCTCCTCAACATCCCCTACTAGGACTCTTCTACCAGTTTCACCAAGTATGATTGTTATTCCCTTTGAAAAAGATATCCTCTTCCTCGACTTCTCCCATATCAAGATAAAATGATGGATGTTTTTCCTTCGTACTCCAGGAATCACCATATTCGCCCACTGCATTACAATATGACTTGATTTTTAGTGAATAGAATAATACTTTAACCTTTATAGGAGTTTATGAGATTTTGAATTCATATTACTATAATATTTCCATCAACCGAAACTACCGGATGTTTAATCCACACTGAGAGAAAAAACACCATAGGCTCTTATTATTGGTGAAATCCACAAAGCAGTCACAAATGAGGTAATTTCCCCAAAAAATAAAAGAAAACACCATTGACACAAAATCAAGTTCAAGGGTGGAATAGCTACGTTAATAGAGATGCAACTACCAATACCCATAAGAAAATACCAATTTTTTCTGAATGAGAGCCCATCCTAACCCCAGTTGCGAGGCATTACAAAAAACCATAAACTGAACTCCATCTACTGACAGACAATGAACTAAAGAACTTTCAAAATTCTCCATCATATACTCAAAAGCAACCTAAAATTGATAAGTCCATATAAAATCATGATCCTTCATGGTTAATGATGTTAGAGGATATGAAATCCAATATAAATCGGCTATGAACATCCTGTAGTATCCTATGAGACGAAGGAAACTTCACACCTTTTTCCCTTTCTTGGGGGATACCCAAGACACAACTGATTCTGTCATCGATGGATCCATAGATACTCCCTGATGGTACACCACTTGCACTGTAAAACAAACTTATCGAGACCATAACTCACTCTTTGACAACATCCCCAATAGCTATTATTGATGAAGAACACTAAAAGCGGCACGAAGATGCTCTACATGTTCCTCCTCAAACAAAGACAGCCTAAAAATTTCATCAATGAAATGGACTAAAAACATACCTAGGATCACAAAGAACACAATGTTCATTAATACCAAGAACATAGCTAGATCATTAATCATATCGAATGGTATTTCATCGAACTCGTAATGTCCATAATGACAATGGAAAACAATATTCGGGATATCCTCATCCTTCACATGTATCTGATGATATCCTGATGGAAATTTGATCTCTGAGAACCAACATTCATCCTGAATTTGATCAAATAAATAATCAATACATGGATGAAGATATCGATTATTCTCTATCAGTTATTATGTGATTATTTGTGATATATAATTGCAAACTGCCATCAGCCAAACTCATGAACAAAACTAGGGCACCATACAGCGACTCACTCGAAAAAACAAAAGCTGCACTGTAACAGTCTATCGAGTAGTATTTTCTTCTCCCATAACTCATAAGGGTTTATACTATATGGAGACACAGAGATAGGAGACACTCCTGATTTAGGTCAATCCCAAAATCAATCCCTCACCTAGGGGGTAATCCTGTAACTTCTTCAGGAAAGACATCCAGGTGATCTTCTATGAACCTGGGAAACGCTGACCACCAAACACTTTAAGAACACAAAATTAGCTCATCCAT
Organism: Viscum album; assembly: GCA_963277665.1. NCBI lineage: Eukaryota > Viridiplantae > Streptophyta > Magnoliopsida > Santalales > Viscaceae > Viscum > Viscum album. Next base: position 1,064,387,863 of record OY728133.1, read on the forward strand.
CAAGGATAATAAGAATAAAACATGTCTCTGACCCAGCATAGGGTCTCACTAACAGTTAAACACTGCAATCTCTCTATTTTCATCAAAGAACACAAACTACCTTTGAATGAAATCAAGGATATCCTATACATAATACAACCAATACATATCGTGGATGACATTTTATAGTTGAATAAATAAAAATAGGAATTCTCCCCATGAGTGGTGATACCGCCACACTAGCTCATAAATTCTACACACTTCCAACAACTTAGCTTGAACTCTTACTAGCATAGTCAATGCCAAGGGTACATGACACCTCTCTACATAAAGTCATAAATATTGTAAAAAATATGGTGATATAAAAGAGTTTGTTTATCTCAAATCAAAAAATGCATGCACCCATGTAGAAAAACATGTTAAGGGTACCACAGATGACATCGACATATCCTAAAACTAGAAATTCTAAAGCACGATTCTGACCATGACCAACTCCACAACCTCTCTAACCCTGATGAAAACCACCACCACAACCATTATCTACTTTCTGAGGATGGGGAGCATCCCAGGGTCTTCATCTTCTTTCCACATATAATCTATGCTACTCCAAAGTTGGTGCAAGCTATTTCCATGACAAGAACTAACAAAATAGAGGAACCTGTAGTGGAACACGTGGTATACACTGAGCACTTTGAGTGGTCAGTCACTATCAATGACGACGACCTCGAACTCGACATGAAAAACAAGAGCCTACTCCCTTGACATAGGAATGAGATCCTTTCCCCTATATAAATGAGAATATGTGGGCTAGGACCTACCCCCAGAAGAACTAAAACTCTCATGACTTGAAAATCAGTAACCCCGAACCATATATCTGCTTTGTGAGGAATCTGGAGGAATCCCCTCCCTAGATGATCTAGTTCTCGAAAAGTTTACCCTGAGAACCTCTTCCCTCTCTAGAACCTCAATATTTGACTTCATCATAAACATGGTGACCTATTACTGCATCTCTGGATGCAAATCCCCAATGAAATTCCTAATCATGGACTCCTCAATTGGAAATAGGTCCAAAGCATAACATAAATGATTCTTGAAATGGATTCTGAACTCTTGCACTTTGAATCTCCCCAGTCGAAAGGTAAGAATCTCCTAGAGATTGGACACATTCTCGACCAAAGAATGACACTCCAATATGAAATTGTCTTAAAACTCCTCCCCTGAGACTTTTGAATAGTCCTGATACATGAGTAATAAGAACCACCACTGCCTCGCTGAACCATGTATCATCTTTACAACCAAACACTACCCGTTCTCTATCCAACCATAGATAGAACTAAATGTTGTCTGAACCTCCTCTAACCATTTATCTTTGAATAAAACTCAAATGGATCCCTCATAGTTCTATAGAATCTCGTGCTGAAACTCAATGTATCCTCCTCCAAGGGTCGTCGTCGTCAACCTCTACCCTATGGTGATCTTCTCGCTCAGCCTTTTGGACATATGTTTTGAGATCCTGATTGAGAGGTCGACCTAGAGCCATGCTTCTAAAAAAATAGTTAGAGCTCATAAACCTTGAATATGGAAGAATCAACATTAATTCATTAATTGTTTTATATTCATTTTAGGTTAACCTATCTCAAGGACTAAAAATTTAAATAGAATCCCAATGAATAATTTTGCATGATCCTTTCCTATGTCTCTACACTGAAACAGGTATCCCCTGGTTTAGTAGCCACTATATACATAAAGGTCCATGCATCAAATCACAGGGGTCCCTAAAATTCAATTTCTTAGCCAGTCTTCAGTGTGTACATCACTTTCAAAACTTGACTGACTTTTTTCCCCTACAAACCCATGATACATTACCTATGCCTTTCACAAAACTTCATCATATCCCTCAACAATAACAATGATACCACTTTTTCATGACCCACTCTCTAGAAGGTGAACCCCTCTAAGGCTGATAATGTGATAACATAGATAGATACCCCCATGTCCCACCTCTAATAGGCCCGGGGTGGTGACTAACCATAAGGGTATAGTAATCACCCAAAATATAAGGCATTACCCTCTAATAGAACACCTAGAAAAAATAGAGATAAGATAGAAACCAACCAACTCTATCTCAGACTATAATATAAATGAAATTTCATGTAAACATATGCAATGTCGAGAAATAACTACAATAAAAGAATGTTAAAAATAATAGTACAAAAAGAAATAAAAAATAGCAGTGACCACAATGCCTGAACAGATCCTGTAACCCCAATGTAGTAGTATCCCACCAGATTTCCAACATAATCCATGTGACTAGAAAATAGTTTAGATATAAATAGGGTGATTATAACCGTATACTTAGGTGGATCTTACATGTATCCTCTCAAGAAAAATTAAATAATGAATACAAAAGAACAGTGATCAAAACGTGGAACTTACTTGTCCTTGAAACATTTATACTATGTTCTAGGCCTCACCATGGCTACTCTCACATAGTATTTCTTAAACGTGTATATAATATAATAAAAAATATCAAGGGTAACCCACGACAAATTCCCCATTGGTTTTCCTCTTTTCCCCAATGTTTCATGACCTAAGCATATCTCTCCAAAAAAGGCTTGCCCGTAGACACTTGGGTTAAGCACCACAACATGTACCTCATGATAAAAAACCACCATGCCCATATAACCAAAATAACTGGGTAGTTTCTGAGATCCACCATAGATAACATATTGTGTATCATACTTCGGGCATTATAGATCAAGCCATTATACCACATACACCGTGTAAGGATCCTCATTCCATCACATCTTATACATGTTACATATATTGCAATCCATAGGAAAATATATCCAGAATATATGTGTGTGAATAACAACAATCCATTATATCCCTCTATACACATATATGGGAAAAATCAATTGTGGTGCCTAAAATCACTAGTAACTACCAAGAGAAGAGAGCAGGGCCAATGTGGGTGGTCATCCGCCCATCCACCAATTAGAGTGTTGGGAAAACACCCCCTAGTGCTCAGAATCCCTGGGGTGTCAGTTGACCTTATTGAAAGGGTAGTGTAGAGTATACAATAAAAATTAATGAATAAACTATATCTCACAACCATACTATGGGAATAACCTAGTAATGGAATCATCTGTATCCATTATCTCATGGACTCCCGACTGTCACTGATAAACTAGGTATCCTATAAGAACACTTCCATTTAAATAAATACATTACATTAATTTATCCCTTTGTATCAGTTGAACATTACATTAACTAATTCATTAATCATTAATTGAACATTATCAATTCCACAATATATTTCATTAGAATCACATGAAAATTCCATTTTTATTTAAAAATGAACATCAACATTGCATCTTAGAAAGATCCAAACCCATGGGTTAACATAATTTATTCAATCAGTTGTTAACAATATTATCACTTTTGCATATTCCAAGGAATTCTAGAAAAGAATATAGGCTTCCAAGAAAAATGCTCTCAATGCAGTGAGTAGGTGAACTAACCATCTGTTCCTTACCACCTATAACAAGAGTGGAGACCCATACATCCTTGAGAAGTTAAATATGGAAAGCATGGGGCATACCCTAGGTGTCTTCACTGATTTTTTAATGAAGCGTATTAAGATCAGCTACCTTGAGCAGTGAGGAAAGAAAATATGATAAATAACCAATAGGATTAAACAATCAACTAGTCATTCATATCTAATACATTTTTTCATCCCAAGTGTCCTCCCCAGCACCCACATTCACAAACTGATGCATCTTGCCACTCTAGGGGTCAATTGCTGCTACAACCACCTGGCCCTCCTGCCCCACATCACACAACATCCATCCAAAATCATAACACATCACATGAACCCGGAAATGATATAATAACTAGGCTCTGGGACCAAAAGAAGGTATTATTCATTCTCATATAATAAGCACTTATGGCTCCAAAGCAGAAGGCACTCAACCTTACAAGAAAGAGGGTAACTCAGAACCCTATAAGGCACTATAATTTATTAATCAACCAGTTATATATACCATCAAGAATTATCATATTCCTTATTAATAGGTTACGATTATGGGGAATCAAAACAGTAAGTAATCATAGATTTGAAAAATTAATTAAACATGCTAACTACATGAATTTGATTATCACCAATTTTAAATAGTGACAACCAGATTCATTTTCATTCCTCTTTATATTTAACAAAAAAATTACAATTAATCTCAGTTTACGTTCTATACCAATTTCTTTCAAGAACAAAAAGTTATAAAATACAATGATATCCAACTATCTATCAAAATAAGAGGCAATAACATACGATCGACACCAATTTATTTATCCAGTTCAAATATTTATTATTTCAATTTGATTTTGAACTAGTTGATAAAAATTGATAACTCTAAAGTTGCATATAAAATAATATAGAGGCCACGAATCCGCTACCTCAAATGGTTCTTAATGTTATTTACCCAAGATGAATTAATATAGAATATCACGATCTCATACCACCATGATAATTGCATCCATCCGAGGATGCAGCAACATGACCTCACCAATAAACACCAAAGAAAACTCCATTAGGAATGTGGTGATTGCATGAAATAATAGTTCAAGGAGAAATATTTTGGAGAGAAACCCATAGGGATGATCGTAGATCTTACCTTATATTTAAGACTGATCGACACTGCTTGGTTGCATCATAACAATGGGTGCACATGGAGGGTGAAAAACTGTCAAGGGGAACCAATACAACTATGAAAGATTGATCTGATCAATCCTATTGAATTAAGGAAGTGTAGAAATGTCTTGTAACATGAAACAATAAGGAAGAACAAAGGAGGTTGTTGTCCCATCCTTTTAAAAATTTAATGGGGTACTGGATTATGATAAGCAGGATTTTCCACTAAATTTGGATCACATTAAACAGTGTGGTTTGACTAATTTAAGTCCAATATATTTTTATAGAAATAAATTATATGATTAAATGACATTGAATTAGATTCCATCCCACATTAATATGGAATTTAAATATTTATATTTCAACTAAATAAATCAAAAGGGAAAAACTATGAAACCAAGAAAAATATGGATATTTGACAATGGAATTGAAATATTTTTGGAAAAACTATTCACAAATGACTCACCCATGCCCACAATACAAATCAATCACCGCCGCTGACACAAATGACTCGCCAATACTAACAGTACAAATTAATCACCGATGATAATATTATAAATGAATCATTAATGCGGACAATACAAAATGACTCACCGATGATTATAATCAAAATTACTCACTGATGCCAATAGTAAAAATCCCTCACTCACATCGACAGTATAAATGACTCACCAATGAGGATAGTACAAATGAATCACCAATGCAGATAGTATATATGGCTCATCTCGGATGACAATAAAAATGACTCACTGACACCGACAATACTATTCACAAAACACGAAAAACTTTTCATCAAACTAGAAATTTGGAAAGGTGTTGGGGATAAGTCACCTTGACCTCCCTGAACACCCCAAACACCAGATTTCCGTAATGGAATGGACCAGAGTGGTCCATGAAATTACAAGAACCATATCCACTTATTATATCCATTAATGTATTTTTTTTATAAAAACATTGATATATACTTAACAATATTTATCTAATATTTCATATTATTAGTCTTATCTCAAATTATTTTTCTACTATTCTCTAATCCTATTCCCAATAATTACAAAACATTTCCTCTGAAAACAACTATAACAACAGTACTCTTTATTCTATATCAATACATGATTCATTAAATAATTTTACACCTAATACAACATAAAATATTGGGAAGTATAGTTCCCTTTTGAATTAGTTACATTACATAACAACATAAATTAAGGACATAAAAGGTCTTTATTGACAACTTATTTAACATGGTCATTTTATTACGGGGCTTTTAAACATTTAAAAGATGACCTAGGAAAAAGAATAAAAAAGCGGTGAGCTATAAATTCTTGTAATTGAATAATTATAAAATAATGTCAAATAAGTAATATAATTGACATGTCTATGGGGAATAAAATGAATATGAACAAAAAGGAATGGTATATCATGATAAAAATGACATGGGGAATATGGGAACAACATAAAACACATAATCATACATATTGGTCAAGGATTACTACCAAAAAATAATGATTGAAAATTTCCCATAAAGGAATTCGGTTCATTACCTATCCCAAAATGATGTATCTTGATACTAAATATTACCCAATTAATTGGTGAAATATATGATTTTTGATGTACAAATATATTTCATTCCATTATCACGCTAATGTGTGTCACACATATCATTCAACATTGCTAAAATCATCTTCATATTTCATTTAATGATCTACGAGGGTAGAATACATATATGTATTATCATTTTTAATGAATTATAATTTCATAATGCTGAACACCCATGAATTGAAATTGGTGGGGTATTCCATACACAATAATTTTGGACAGGAAAATCATGGTGATACTTCACCACCATTATGATGTCACATATAAATTCATAAAATAGGTTGATGGGAGATAAATGTGTGTACAATATTTTGGAAATCAAATTTTATGTAATAGGACATGGAAATAAATATCCAAGCATATTTAGTTGGAATGAAATAACATAAGATAATAAAAAACATGAATAAAATATAGAAGGTGATGATCCCATAATTGAGTTTAAGACACCAAAAGCTTTAGAGGAGCTTCTTAAGATATTTGGGGAACATTAGGAAAACTATAGAGAGTGTAGTGAAGTTTAATTACATGATCCAAGTATTTTAATAAAGATAAATTGGAGTTTCGGTGGTTTTATATTGAAAATGAATGGGGATTTAATTATTATTTCTCAAAATCTGGTTTTTGACTCTATATAAAAAATAACCAACAAAAAAATCAGTCTCATAGATTTTCCCATAGATTCATAAAAATGGGATGGTTTTTTATTATTATATAATTCTATGCAATGAACATAAGGAAATAATATAATTTATTATATGTAGGTGATTCATACTCTTATGAAAATTATTTTAAAAGCATAAAATATATTAATGGTGATGGAAGAAGATTAATATATTTATGAAAATATAGAAATGAACATAAAATGTAAATATTTTAACGATAATATATATATATTCTTTCTTGGGTAACTTTTATAGTATTTTTTACTTCCCTTCTAAGCCATTATGATGTCGTATTACACAGTGTATATTCATACCATATTTAATTTTTAATGGAATATTTGACTATCTATGTAAATTATGAAAAATTAGACATTGGATAATTTGAATGTTCCTATTTAAACAATAATTATAATTATATATAAATAATTCTATAATTAATTTAAATTTAAATTTTTAAACAATTTTTACATTCATTAACAAATTGTTTTCTTAACATTAACAGTTTTCGATGTCTTATAAAAAATTACATTTGATTTCACAAAAACTATATGATATTGATTTCAAGTAAAAATTATTTAATAATAATATTTTATTTAAATAATTTTCAATTAAAAAATCCATTAATTCATATAAATATGTTCGTTAATTGAATTTAAATATTTTCCAAAATTACAATTTAGTTCTATTGTATAAAAATGAAAATCATTTATAAAGTAATAATGATATGATGAAAATATATTCCTTATTCTCCAAAAAAACATAAATACACATATTTCTAGTGTCTTGATACCTATCCCTTTAATACTCTCATAAAATACCTAAGTGTATATTTTGTTACACTGAGACATTCATGGGGTTGCTCGGCGTATAAGATTTGGTCCATGATCTTGATGGTCTTGAACAACTTCAATAAACAATTTTCCTCATGAATTTATTGTCAGATCTCACCTCGGTATTGGTAAACTCCAAAGGCAATAGTTTCTATCACCCAATGAATATTTTATAAATGGTATTGATATGGTATGATCATACAAGTTGAGCCCATCACTTCCTTTATCTATGACAATTCATTTAGTTAAAACCCTATATTTATACGTATCATTGGTCACTATTCAATGGATATATTATCAATGTTAAATATATATAACAATCAATCAAATATGATAATATATAAGAAAACCAATGTTGTGAATTTTTTTTATATATCCATATGAAATAATAATAAATTTAACTAAATTACAAAGGGAATTTTATTTATAACTGTTTGGGTTGTTACAATGTGTCCCCCAACCAGAACATGTTATAAGACCCCTAGCATGAAGTTCTACCCAAAACATTCTATGAATGTACCATTTATTGGTTAATAAACTAATACTTGGATATAAATAGAATTATTCCCTGGATAGATCGTCATGTTGGATGTGATTCACCTTATAATACGTATATACTGCACCACATTGCGTTGCCACCTCTAAGGTAAATTTTTTTTTTGTAGTACCTTTAAACATGACGGAGAACCATACAAATTATATAATTTCCCAAACTCATTGAATCAATGATACACCATGTTACATCATTACAAAATTCTTTTGAGTGTAGTGAATCACCACATCCCATGAATCCAAATCTCCTAACATTCGGATTCAACCTTATATTGACGTTCCAATAACATATCACCACCATAATTATAAATGAAAAATTATTATCTCAAATAATCAATCTAGAAACACTAATTAAATGGAAACAAAAAACTAATTTGTGAAAAAATATTATAAAAAATCCCAAATTACCAATTTACAATAACAGGTGACAAAATATATCATGTTAGAAAATATTAGAATTCAAAATAGTATTCTTAATGTATTTTTCAAAACAATTCAACATAATTAATATTTAAACATTAAGTTGATGCTTCATTAGAGTTTTTTATTGTATAAAATTATTTATAAAAATTATAATCTCATAAATATGACAGATGAAAAAATATTAACACATAACTGATATGAATTATCGTTTTTTATATGGTTTAGTAGATTGTCAGTGTATATTTTTTATCCTTGAATTAAATGTAGCGGAGTCTATCTGAAAAGTTAAAATAAACCTTATATTAGGTAAATAGTTTATAGAAGGAGTATTTATAACTATAATGGATATTTTAATTAAAAATAAATTCATCATAATTATAAGGATTTCACCAAACAAGTTTAAAAAACAGTCAAATAAAATTATAACTATAATTACAACCAATTAAAATGATCGATGACACTTAAGAATTTGATTCACTTTATATTTTTTAGAACATGCCACATGACATGACTCTATTTTATAACATTTAAATTTCCCTTATAACATAGGATTTAAAAAATTATTTATGTAGAAATAAATATTTATGAAAAGTAACCTTGAAATATTCCAAAACTTTTTTAAAAAAATTATTAGTTAAAGATATTTTTCAAATAGAGGTAAAAAAGAAACTATAAACCAGTTACGAATTTCTTTTATAAATCCTCAAAAACATAATTAAATCCAAAATTTTATATATTATGACCAATCAAAATGAAGTTGTTTTCCAGGCGGAAATAAGTTTTTTTAAAGAATCTTTTAATTGATGAATGTTTATTGTTTATTAAATGTATTTGTTCTTTTTATTTATGAAAAATCGCATCAATAAATATTTTATTGAGATTAGATAAAGTATTATAAGATGAATATGATCAAATTATTATTTCTAATGAAATTCCAGAAATTGTAATTTTCTATTTTGAATGTTGTTTATATTGTTTTTTTACTTGTTTATCTTTAAAAAATGAATATTTTCACAAAGGGTGATGAATATGTATTGTATTTAAAATTATTTTAGACATGTATGACATAAAAAAAATAACAATTCAATACTGGTATCAATATTATAATCAACATGAAAATTCCATGATACTAGATGGATTTTTTTGAAGATATGAATAATATAAGGTTTTGTTGTTTCTAAAATGTTAATATTTTATGGATACAGATCATCAGCTCAATAATTACACAAAAAATAAGTTGTTTGATATATAAACAATTGAATTTTATTAATTAAAAATTATTATATATTTTTTATTGAACTCATATCCATTAGATTTAGAAAACCAAATTTCCTAAATCAAATTATATACATTGGATAGACCAATGTTAATGGTTTTGAATATGAAGTGTTATAGATATCAATCAATTATAAGAGTTGTTTACAATAAAAAATAAGAATATTTTTCGACTATGATCAATAAAAAATCTTTTCAACATAGATGAATCAAAAGAGTTATTGAAATAGGTCAATCAGAAGAGTTGATGACACTAATCTGTTAGAAGAGGTTTTGACTCAAAAAGGTCATAATGGGTAGAAACGTTGATCAAATAAGATGAGATATAGACATAATTACATCATAGAAGTGGAATGATACAGTTTCAATTGTTTTTTAACACTAATAATTCATTGAATATACAGTTTCATGGGACTTAATTTCACCAGATTAAGGATTATTTAAGGAGATGAAGAAAATAATTGAAAATTTAACACATATTGATGTTCGAAACAAGATTTTTTGTTGCTTATGATGCCATAATAATTTGAAACATTGTTTTCAAATAATTTTTATTATCTTGGAGTAATATAGTGACAATTATTTTTTATGTGTTTATATTTCGGTGAAGATAACTATAATGGAATATAGAGTATCAGACTAAGATTTTCTAGACTAAAAATTTATAACTGGAGAACTTGTGAAGTTATTTTAAATATAAAATTGAGAATTTAGACATTCAGGTGAATTAATGTTGATTTTAGAAGATAATATAATAGTTTATAATAATTGAGATGTTGTCAAATGGATATAAAATAAATGTAAAATTTGGAGAGCTAAATGTTTTTTCACTGAAAACGTTAATTTTGAATCCAACATTTTTATTTTAGAGTGATCCTACATTAAGTGGTTGATGTATATCAAACTATAACATTATTCACGTGAAACAAGTTAGAGTAGTGGAGTTTTGGTATCGAACTAGTTTCCAAACATTGATTCTTGGTGAAATCATTTTGATAGAATGAGTGATAAGAAAAGTTATGGTTTGGATTCCTTAGATTAAATAGAAAATTATGTCAAATAAATTTGGGAGGAATTTTTAAATGGGAAAAGAAGAGTAATGTTTCACTACATAAATATCAGACTCACTCAATTTCAGACCGATGACTCAAAAAGAGGAATCATGTAGATGGACCAAATTTAGTTTTATATGAATTAAAAAAAATTATTCCTATTTGTAGATAGATATGAATGTGAGTTGTTGTCTTTGAAGATTTTAAAATGTGACAATTTTCAATGAATCATAGTAATAATGTTGTGAACCAGTTAGTGAAGGTGTCTCAACATGTTATGACTTATTGTTTACTTATTTCATTATAGAATGAGCTCAAGACCTACTATATTGACCATAGTTCTATTCATGGGTAACGGTATATCCAACATGTTATATAAACACAAAAGGATTTTTTTTTCAATGGATTGTGTGTAATTGGATTATTTACAAATAATGAAAATGACATTCTACTTTTATGGAGCAGTGAATCATGTAAATACATCATTTCATGTGGATAAATTCAAATATTTTTTTCCATAATGTTATTTATATTTAAAAGGTTGTGATATTTTCAATGATAGTTCTCTAAAAAGAAACAGAAATCAATAATTCACCCCTTGTCCTCTTATTGATTAAAATGATCATGTGTGTTGTTATTTAATTAATATTTGATGTAGGTTCCCATTATCTTCTACCTTTATAAAGTTAAGAATATATGATTTTATGTATAATTTTAGATTTTTGAACAATTATATTGTTAATGTGTTTTATGTAAATAAATATCAAATCTTGAAATATAGAATGTTTCCATATATAATATAAATATTTTATGATGTTCTGGAAGCTAATACAAAAGGATTTCCTCCACGTTATAATAATGTTCATCTTATAGATAGGATAAGGGTAATATAGAGATTGATTGAAGGGATAAAAATTTTATACATTATTAAATATCATAATTTAAATTTCATTGAGCGATGTGAGGTTTAACTTCCAATGGAATATGGGAAAAATTAAAAAATATCAATGAAGTAAATATGATGTTGAAGAAAAAAAGTTACAAATATAGAGGCGAATGTATGAAGACACCAGAATGGTTTACTATGAATCCATTGATTCAAATTTTTTTAAGGACAAATTATATTGTAAGCACTTTACTATATTATAGTGAGAATCATTAAGGTTTAACTGTTGTTGAGATGATCACATTAATTCTTCTTAAAAAAATTGAAGCCAAAGTTTCAACATTGGAGTATAGAGATCCTAAAACTCTATTATTGGATGAGTTACATAATTCGCAAATTGCATATGAAATTAGAAGTGATTAAGCCATCTCAAGAAATTTTTTATCAAGAAATTTTAATCATATACTCCATGATAGGTAAATATAAAAAGATACATGAAGATGGATAAATTTTTTAACATAACACCAATGATGATGTTAGTAAAAATATTGATAATCATTATAAATTATTATTATAAAATGTCAAAAGAGGCATAAGTTAGTAAAAATGGAATATATCAATGAAATTGATCAGTTACGGTGTTGTTGGGAATTTTGATGTGAAATACATTCTACGAAAGAATGAAGAAGAATTTGATGAAAAAGGAAAAAGGTCCAGATGTCCATGAAAGAAACATATTTAAAAATAATATCATTTTAAAAATGAAAATATAAATATTTATCAAAATACATAAGGAGTTATTTTTACCTAAGGATAATGTATATGAAGAAAATGACATTGAAATAGAAAATTTCACTAATTTTTTATGAAAAAACATTTATTGAAAAAGTAAATTACGAAAAGCCTTTTGGTTATTAAAGTAGTATTTTGGAACCAGAGTGTTTTTATAAAATTATCACTGAAAACAGTGTTAATACAATGTATTCATATGATTATAAAAATTTAAATACAATTCAGGATTTTAAAAAAGGAATTTTCAACCAAATTATGTCAAGAATATTTTATATAAGAGAAATAAGAGTTTGTGGAATAGTTTGACTAGTTGAAAAAACAATATTGAAGAAGTAATGAATGTGAATGATCAACATGATATTTGTAAAAAAATTAGTGGTTTAATTTCATATTTTTTATCAAATTTTTACGAAATATGATCATGGAGTTATGTGTTTTGAAAAATATATTTCTAAAATTGGTGGTTGTTCTGATACGTGTGAACTTTAGAATGATCATAAAAAATTATCATCAAATGATGAATTTAAAAATGAATTTGTTCCTAATAGTATTATTATATAGAAACCCCTATATGTTTCAAAAACCAAAAAATGGAATCCTAGATAATACATTAATTTCAAAATCTTTATAAAATATTGTTGCCAATGGAAATTCTATTAATGATGGAAAAAATATAAGTTGAAAATGAAAACTTAAAATGATACTATATGTTTAGAGGATGAAATAATTTTTAAAATGGAGAGTAATAATTTTATTGAAAAAAGTTTAGATGTCACATTCATATTTAATTTATAGAATTAAAATTATTTTCTAAGTCTATAACTATTATTGTGGTAGATTTGGCCATATAAAAAATATGTGTTGATTAAATCAACATCAACAAAACATTCCCATGTGTAATGGGGATGATTTGGGGGGGTTAATTCACTCAAATAAGTAATCTAGAGAATGTTAATGTGAATGATGAAAATATATTACAACATTTGGGAATAATTTTTGAATTCTGTGAATAAATTTAATATATTTAAATAATATGTCTTGTTTTGTTCTAGGCATAGAAACAATTTAATAAAAATTCACCAAATCCATATGCGAAGAAAGATAAAGGGAAATAAAATTTATTGATGTCGAAACAACTCTGAATTCCACACTAGGATTACAGTGATAGATTTTGGATTGTGGGTACTGCACGCATTTGAATAGACATTTGATGACTTTGATGAATGTGAGATACTTTTCTGAAATATTATTAATATTTTAGAATTATGAACGATATTTATGTATATAAAAAGAATCGAGTAATAAAGCATCCTATTATGATATCTCACCCTCCACCAAAAAATATATTTGACACCAAAATATACATTACTAAATATATGAAAATCCATATTCCCAATATCATGTAATTCATATAATTTCATTTAACTTTGTTCATTTAGTAACCAACCTATCCCAATTAAAAAATAACTAAAAACATACATGATTTATTATAACGGTACTAATATATCATACATTGATATCACATTTTAAGTGTTTCATATCCATTATAAATAATGATGATGCACTCTAAAATAATTTGGATATAGTTCGTTTGTTGAAATGTTCCCGAACATACCCATGATAGGGCTTGTATAAGGCCCTAGCCTTAAACCCTAATTAATATTGAATTAAATGAATAATTCAGATTGAGGATATTTTCAGGTTTACTGTTTTAGAGCATTAGATCATAAATCATGAATTACATTCCACATTTAAATAAAGTGGTTACATAAAAGATAGTACCCGTTTTTCCCCATCAACGGAAACATATTTAAAATAAAACATGGATTATTTCTTGACACTTCCTTGACACTATCATCATATAATGTACCTTTCCCTTGACCTGTGAAAAACAGTTCAAAAATGTGGGATGGGCATAAAAATCTCAGTAAAAGATATAAAAATATGGAAAGGAAACATGAGTATAAGTATACATAAGAATGAAATCATACTTTACCCATAAAATACAAGAACTTTAACATACCTCATAAAATCATGAATAAATCATAGAAATCATAAGACATAAAGGTAACTTGAGGAATTCATAACATTCTTATGTAGAGAGTAACCCTCTTGGTTACGTTTGGAATACCCATCACAGTATATTACCTAAATCTATTTAGAGAAACCTTACCGTTTAACCCCTTTGTGTTACCCAATGCATTAGAGAGATATATCGTGCTCACCAGCCCTTAGTTTTTCACGGAACCACCTGTCTTCATAATAATTATCAAGAACCATAACATAATCGTATCACATAAAACATGCATAAAGGAAACATAACATTCCCACTTTTCAATCACAAGATATCAATACGACACATTGATATAAAAAAATTATGAAAACAAATTTCAATACCAAAATAAAAGAAAACTAAAACAAGGTATTTATTTTTGTTTAAAAAAAGGTATGGATTGTAGAGGAAGTTGAAACTCAAATAATGGTCATGGCGGCGGAGAAGTCGTTGTCGCCACATACATACGACAAAAACATTCCCTTTTGTCGTTTAGTAAAATGCTTCGTATAAAAATGACTCATTTTTGATAAATGTAAATGTTAAAGGGGTTTATAAACAGTATAAAAAAGGTTGTGTATAAAACCAAATATTCCTCAATGAATGGAGATTGAGACGAAGTCTCTTACAAAGACGGTATCCTTGGATTAAGGATAAATCAATTACATAATTATGTGTGACAAACCAATACAACAAATATAAGTGGATATTAAGTGTAAAACAATCATAGGTTATTCACACATATTCATAGAACGACATATTCAGGGAGTACAAGCTTATCCCAAAGAATCAAAATTTGGTTAAGAAGTTCCCTTGGAAAAATTTGACAGCCTAATGACGTCACTACAAAATTCAGAAAATGAGTTGATGAGAGATAAAAAGGGTATCTCATCACTTGGAAATAAAATTTACATAAATAAGGATATATAAGAACATATCCCAACATAATATTACATGAATTAAAAGACATAACAAAATAAGTCTTTTAAAAAGAGGAGGGTGAAAGGTCCCCTTACCGAGTTGGGTAACATTCAAAACGTACACCCCATGGAAGAAGGGTCATACAATGAAGATATAAATACCCATAAATTAAATTATACTACACAAAGTGTATAATAATGGGCATTACATACACCACTCAAATGAAATAGTGGCAAACGTATCATAAATGTCACAGAAATAAAAGTGTGATGAAAAATACCTTACGAAAACTCGGCAGCCTAACAGCGCCACTTAAATCTTCCAAAAATGGATTGATGAGATCAAATAGGGTATCTCATCATAGTAACATAAAGTTTAAAGCAAGAGGAATATAAAATAACATCCCCCAACCTAACTAAGATGAGATTAAAAGAAGTAACATAAAGGATAGTACTTAAAAAGAAAGAGAGAGGTTAGATCTCTTACGAAAATTCGGCAGCCTAACAACGCCACTCAAAACTTCCAAAATGGATTGATGAGAGAGAATATGGTCTCTCATTGTATGAACATAAAACTTACAGTAAGAGTAATATAAAAGAACACCCCAATCACAATAAAGATGAGCTTAAAAGGCATGACATAAAAGAGTGTACTTAAAATGAAACAAAGGAGTAGTATCTCTTACCTCAAGTCTGACTTGTCTTGTTCGTTTCTTTATATTCCTGAATAATAATCTTTTTTCAATTTATAATTACCTAAGTACCTACTTTAAATATTATTATTCAGTTCATATCACATATTATAATGTTATAATAATTGTTTAATAATGTTAGTTCATATCAGATGTTTTTGCCGATGTTTGGTACATGAGTCAAAAATAAACTTGTTTGAAAAATGATTACCCATGTAGGTATATGTAAATAATTTACCTAATATTATTAATTATTAAAATATCATATATATCCAGTACATATTCATTTTACACTATTCCATGTCATTTGGAGATAAAAAATGAAAAGCACCGTTCATGGAGACGGTAGGTCGTACGTACGCATGAACGCTACTTTCATTTTTTTTGTCATATTAATGGAATTAAAAATAAATGATATATATATTTATATTATAATTACAGTATAATATATATGTTATATAGGTCACATATTTCCATTAATTTCATTCTTTATACATTACATGTATTGCATGTACGAGTCACATCACTTAACGGGCCGGTAGTCCACACTTCCTCATATGAAATTATCGCATTTGCACAACGTGAAAAGAATAAAGGTATGTTTTAAATATAAAATACAGAAGCATATAGTAAACTTAATTACCATATATATCATATATAAAATACATTGACATCATAATGTCCACCTTTAAAGGTGTTAAAAGAATATTGAACAATCATTGTTTCGTGAGGCAGAAAATCGCCAACCACAGAAACAGTATGTTCTTTAACCATTATACAAAGGTGTGTATAAGTGTATCTCTAATACTTCACATAAAAACATCCTAGTATATTGACGATAATGTTGTTGTTACAATAGAAAAGAATAAAAAGAGTTTAGGGGGTTGGAGAAACAAAATAAAACATAATAACACAAGAGAAAACACTGCCTTTAAAACGGGTAACTCTCTTTGATTTAAGCTCAAAGGCTTCCTTGGAAATGATTATGCCCAAAGTGAGGCTTTAATGATGAGGAGAGGGATGTGGAGAGATGAAATGGGATGTGGATGGCCGAGCCAAAGGCTTGAGAGGTATGTGTAAGGTGGTAGAGGTGGGGGACTTTTATAAGAGGAGAGGAGGGTCACTCTTGGAATGTAAAGAAATGTTACTTTATTTTAAAATGAGTTTCGGATTTAAAAGGTCCCACATTGATATAATTCGAGGATAAGGTGTTAAGGGTTCGAAATATACCCATAAAATAGGTTTTTGAAAAGTCTAGGTCTTAGATTGTAAATTATGTTTTTATTTTATTTAAATCGTTAAATAATGAGGTATTCGTTGCATCATCATGATGTCATAAATAATTTAAATTATTTAATGTCTAAATATTATAAAAAAATACTATGATGTAGGAAATAGTTTTATATTTACAATGACTATTTATAGTCAAACATCTGACTTGTATAACCCCATTTAAAAAATGTTATAGTAAAACAAATCATGTTTGTGTCATTTTTACTTTTATATTAAATGAAAAGATATTAATGTCATTTTCCATCCAAAGTTGCTCCTTGGGGTCCCCAAGTTGACCCACGGGTTGTCTAGGTCGGCCCTGACACATCCAATAAGGGATGGACATGTGTCAATCTCATCTCATATTATTAAAATATTATTTTTACCTTAAACTACACGAATTTCCTCTAATCGCGTTTAAAGACTTAAAAGTTACTATTGACCAAAAAAATATTTTAATCCCATTGAACAACATTTTACCTCTTAATGACAACCATGTATGTCGGATTTTGAAAATTCATAACACAGATGTGGTAAAATTTCATTTAAACGAAAAATCAGTTTTCTATGTACCACTTAGTGGTTTCACTATTCATCAAAATTTGAAATTTTTCAGAAAAATACCAAAACTTCATCCTAAGCTGTATTTGATATTCCGAATTCAAAAATGATGTATATTTTACAAAATTAAAAACATATAAGTTTCATTAATTAATTTAATTATTAAATCCCGTTGTCAGAGCAAATAGCGTGTTTTTATGAAACAATAAGTATCAAAAGACTGACACTAGTTTAAGTCCAATTTCAACGTGAAATTAATTCCAACGACCACTAGTGGATTAAATGGTATAAATATATTCTATTTTTAATTTAAAAACAATTAAAAAGATAATCTAATCATATAAATTAATTAGTATACAAAGAGGTTTTGAATTAAAATGCAATATTTTTCACTATTCATTACAAATGAACTTTATCGGAAAGATACCAAAAATTTACAAAAAGTATATTTTGATGTCCCGATTATTAATAAGAATTATATTTTGTCAAATATAATACATAAAATAGTCATAATTGGACTTAAATGATGTTCTCCATCAAAAGGCGGTTAATCGACCTTTTAATGAATATTAGAATGTTTAGGCTTAAAATTGGATTCATTCGCATTTTTAATCCTCTAACATTTATTGTAAAGAGTAAAAATATTTTACAAACATATATAATCATTTTTTAGTTAGTTCTGTTCATTCCCACCATTACAACGGCTTGGCGTTAACTACTATTTAAAATAATATTATTTTATTATTACAGTGCAACGTAAGATACCCAAGAAACTCATTGTTGCGTATTGGGTACAACATCGAGCATAGCATCCCCTTTAAAGTAATATTAATATTTTATTCACAAATATGGATAAATATAAAAATGTCATATTCTTTATTTACCTGGGGTGTTACAGCTTGATCCACAACTACCACATGCCCCCTCCCTAGTTGAGGGTCTAGCGACCATTGTCGAAGACATGACTAAAATGGGGATGCCTCTTCCTAAGTAATTGTATGTAGAGACCCCAAACATGACATACATGGAAATTACATTAATTTTTTGGAATACTAATAACATAAAAAAAACAGGTACACAAGAACCGTAAAAGTTTATTGGATTTGCAAACTCGGAATATAATATTCTAATCGTGGTGAAAGATCTTCAACATCTCCCATAAAAATCTTCCCCTTTTGTTTTCTTACCTAAAACCTTTCTTTAAATCCTTGGGAAAAGAAAACATATAAAGGGTGACCTTAAATGCTCAATAAGGTCAAGCATGCAGAAAAAATAAATCATATGCATTTGAACATAAAAAACATGAACATAATGTTTAAACATCAAAATCTTGAGCAATGACATAAAACCTGGCAGTACGTAAGGCATAGATCATAAATAAACACTAACCATTATAAAATATCATGGTAATGAAACATTTAATTGTGTCAAACCATTAAGCACTTGATATGATTTCAATAGTTGCCATGACATTGCTGCCAAGACCATCTTAGTGGACAATGTCCCTTTCTGAATCGAGTTCACTCCTCGATCCAATCCTGTAACACTGAACATGATTATCTTACAGTTCCAGCCATGTCTATATCATAAGATATAAATCGTTTCCCAATAAATTGTAGTGGTTTATAGATCCCACCCATCTCATAATGAAATCATTCTTACATGTGCCACAACCTAAACATAAACCATTCATCATAACCCAAAGAATATAATGGGTTTCATAAACATCATCCCATCATAACATAATCCATATAAAACAAATGGTTATCTTTTCACCATAAGAAATGTGAAACCATATAAATCATAGAGACATTATAATTGAAACATACACATATGAAATAATTTCATCTTAGATGGAAAATAGTTTTGATAAAACACTTGAAATGAATTTTTTAGGAAAGTATCTTTTGTTTTTCATAATAATTTTCTTTTCACAAAATGCCATGAAATTTTAAACGATGAGGACTTTGTTGAAAATAGTTATGAAATTTTGTAGTGGAAGCTTTATTGAAATTAGGCATTATGAAAACCGTAAAAATCCTTTCATGCCATATAAGTTAAAAAACATTCTCATCGTACTTTTGTCGGAAAAGTCAAAAAGTTCTTCATATGGTAAACAAAAGAAATATTCCTTCCATAAAATGTGGTAAAGTCAAAAATGGGTATAAAGTTATCTAAGAATACATGAAAACATGTTTAGAACATAGGTACATGGATGATAAATATAACCCTAGTAAATACTTACGAATAAACAATCTCGGATAAAAATGAGATTGGAAAAGTTATCCCTTACCTTATGTCCGATATGCTTCGTATGTATCTGAACCTCCAGTATAATGACTTCAATAATGTCATCAACATATTGCAGAATAATATTCATTGTTATGATATCATATAATGATAACTTATGACTTTATATTACCCGTTCTTTTGTAAATTCTTTGTTAAGGCAGCGTTTTGGAAAAAATCGTTTCATTTATCATACTTGTTTCGACTTTTTGTCCTTGATATTATTACTTATATCCTGATTTACTTAATTCCATAATTTAACCAATGATTTTTATATAATATATATTCTGTATATAAATATATATGATATATCGATAAATGGAATGAAATACACTGTTCATGGAGATGGTAGGCCATACGTACGCATGAATGCTGTTTTCATTTCTTTATTGAATTGAATGGAATTAAGAAAATGAAACATATATGTACATAAATACAGTATCATTTAAATGTATTATATTTCACGATTATTTATTATATATACTTTATAATTATACTTTAAAGGTTAATCATGGAAAATGAATCTCAACGCGTTCGTGGAGACGGTAGTGCGTACGTACGCACAGGGGATGATATCATTCCCAAGATCGTGGAATTGTATTGAAGTGTATATATAATATTTTAGAATCAATATCACTTTACAATAATCATATATAGTTATTTATTTACACCATTATACCCATCCATGTAAGGTGGTGGTGGGAAACCGATTACACCACGACATGGAGACGATATTTCATATGTATGCACACGCGTTGATTTCATTTACCATAGGATTGATAGAAGATGAAATAGGTTTGTTTCATATTTATAATAACATATCAGTATATTAGTGACACTGATGTTATTAATTTATGATGAAAAAAATAAAGAAGAAGAAGTATAAGAAGAAATAAATTGGAATTAATCGGTAAATGATATTACCTCTTCTTAAACTCCTTTTAAGGAACTAGATATCAGTTTTTGAGGATACGAGAACCTCTATAATGTTTCTAGGGTTGTTGAGAAGGGAAATGGGCAGGTTTTGGGTGAGTATGAAAGCTCTAAATTGTGTAAAGAGAAGAGGGAGGAGGTGCCCTTTTATAAGGGAGAAGAGGGGCACCTTTGAAAGTGTGAAAAGATTATTTTATTATAAACTTATCTTCGGTTTAAAAATGACCAAAAATCATTACAGATGAAGATAAGATAGATAATGGTTGAAATAAAATCATCAAATCATAATTCGACATGTTTTGGATAATATTTTAATCATTATAATCTAATTTATTTACATCATTTATTAATGAGGTAAATACTGCCTCATTAGTGTGTCAGAAATAATTTAATTTATTTGATGTCTAAAAATTATAAA
Source organism: Viscum album (assembly GCA_963277665.1). Classification (NCBI taxonomy): domain Eukaryota; kingdom Viridiplantae; phylum Streptophyta; class Magnoliopsida; order Santalales; family Viscaceae; genus Viscum; species Viscum album. The sequence goes on from OY728133.1 coordinate 1,064,409,738, forward strand.
ACAAATACTACCATTAATGAAATAGTTTTATCTTTCCAATGAATATTTATAGTCGAAAAGATAATTTATATAAACCCTTATAAAAATTAATTTCTAAAAGATTTTTGTTAATGTCAATTTTGTCTTTACATTAAATTAATTAATCCAAATTGTCATTATCCCTACCAAGTGGCTCAATGGGGTCCCCAAATCGACCCAATGATTCCCATGGTCGGACATGACTCATACAATAAGATTAGGACAAGTGTTAAGGTAATTTTGAATTATTATAATATTCTTTTAACCTTGATTTACCCTATTTACCTTTAACCGCAGTAAATAAAAGTCAAAAGTTATTATTCACCAGAATTTATTTTCATCTTATTGAACCACATTTTACTTTTTTATAACAACCTCGTATGTTTTATTTTTGAAATTCAATTCACAGAAGTGGTAGATTTTCATTTAAATGAAAGAGTATGTTTTTTAACTACCACTATGTGGTTTAAGTATTCATCAAAAATTGATGTTTTTCAGAAAAATACCAAAAATTCAGCCTATGATATATTTTATATTCCGAATTCAAAAATAATTTCTATTTTTCCAAATTCATAAAATATAAGTGGTATTCATTAATTTTAAAATTAATATTCATTATCAAAAAATATCATGTTTTTAAGAAATAATAACTATTAAAAGATCGACACTTGTTTATGTCCAATTTCAAAGTGAAATTAATTCCAATGACCAAAATTGGATTAAATGGTAAAAATATATTCTAATTAAACTTTAAAAACAAATAAAAAAGTTAATCTAACCATATAAATTATTTCAATGAAAAAAGTTGTTTTTAATTAAAATATAGCGTGTTTTTATTATTCATTAAAATATAACAGTTATCAGAATAATATGAAAAAATTATCCAAATTAACTTTTTAAATCCTGATTCCATGGAGTAATTTTATTTTCTCAAATTGAACTATAAACATGTCAAAAACTAGATTTAATGTGGTTACGCCATTAAAAGGCGGCAGAAAGGTATTTTTTGAAAAATACTTATTTTACCCAAAAAAATTATTTTGTTGTCATACCATGTTCTAGAAAATGTGTAAGATGAATAAATGTGTTATAAAATTAAAATGTAGTTGATGCTATTAATAACGTCTAGTTCATAATAATATTATAACCATATATAGTTGTTTAGTGAAACCTGGTACTGCGTACAACACATGCTATCGAGGAAGGTCGTGATTGCGTGTAATGCAAGCCAAGTCAGGGTTGTGTGTTGTGTAAGACTCCATCATTGTTTCATATAATAGAATCCAACCATGTTTCATTTATACATTGAATAGATATATATACAGTCAATGTTGCGTAGAATGACTACTATCAAAAGAATTTGAAATTGTGTGTAACACAATCCAAGAATAGTGATGCGTATACTGCAACATAATACAGTGTTGCGGAAAGTGAAAAATAATCATTGTGTAGCGTACAACACATGACATCAATGAAATTAAAAAGAATAATTCTCATAAAATATCGGGATGTTACATTCTACCCCCTTAAAATGAATTTTACCCTCGAAATTCTTCGGGGTTATAAATGGTTTTCTACTTGAAAGTTTTTTTCATAGAACCCCATAACGTAAAAAATAATACTAAAACTTAATTTTAAAAAGTAAAGTCAGAAACATAATGGTTACCCAAATTAACTCATTACTAGGTTTCCACATAAGAGAACATAGGTGAAAAAATTTATATAGAAGTGAAATATAACCATCATTATCTGGTGAAGAGTTGTTTAGGACATGGCTATGAAAAATTCAACAATCCAAATGCCATAAATTTGTGATGATCTAAGGTACCATTTAATTCATTAGATATAAGGGCACTATGACAATATTTTTAGTTTTCAAGGACATTTACCTAATGTTGAATAATTTGAGAATAGACTAAATACTTTCTTGATTATGGTACAATCTCACCATTGGTTGTTCCTTGGACAACTTCCACTTCATCTATTAATTAAATGACGATGAATTTGTCATTCGTGAAGTTTTAGCATATCATGTGATTGAATGATGGGTCATTCCATCTATCTCAAACAAAAGGTTAGTAAAAGTTATCAAATATTCATAAGTCCATATATAGTGAGATTAATCATATATGGTTCCTAAAATGGACTTATACTTCATATATAATACTTCTTAATATAATAAAACTAGTTACTTGTAACCATGGACTTCCTGTAGGCCAGTGGTAAACGATAAAGTCCTGTCTTACTTTAGGTTGTGGGTTCGATTCCCACAGCCTTGCCAGATGTGATGGGTTGTCACCCGTCCTGCATGTTGTCCTTTTTATAAAAATATATTATTATAACATTACTTCAATAATATCAAAAAAAGTTCTAGCCTAAACAATACTATCTGATGTCCAACAAAATCCATTCTAATCTTTATACTTATCCAAAATACATATGTCCAATCTAATAGTATAATGAAAATGACTACTGGAAATGCCATATACCAAGCATGTGAATACCATCATTTATTATACGATATATCATGTTGGTCACATTCCAAACATGTGACTACCTTAATCATGTATTCTCTTGAAAAATTCATAGCCATTGAACCTTAGTGAAAACATGAATGCTTTCAAAAGTTAACCCTTTCCACATACCAAAATCACAAAATTTCTATATTCTCAAACCATGATTTCACTTTTCCCTTATATCAGTCATGATCTCATGAATACTATCAAACATATTATTTTCTCTTTATCCCTTCATTATGTTCATATCATCTGCTTTCCAAAAATATTTCAATCACTTTTCATGGTTACTGATACCATATAATTATTTAAAACCACAATGGACCAATACATAGATATTCCAATATACCACAAAAGTACATCAACAACATTATTCTTGAATACCAATAAATAAACACTTAAATGCATTATATTTGTTGATTTTCATGGAATAAGTCCTTCCTTGATTTAGAAGTAACCACTTATGTCAGGGCATTGAGTTGGGTAATGCGCATGTTCTCCACAAATAAGACATTGAACTCCATAATAGTTTGTCACTCTATGAACCTTTTCCCCACATAGATAACATCTTCCCCTCCATTTGAGGTATTCCATAAGATTCTTCTTCCCTTCTTTAGAAATATTAATCATCCCTTCTTTATGATCCTCACCATGTGAACATGCATAAAAGTCCATCTTCCACTTATTTTATGTGTTAGGAATACCACTAAAGTTCACCTTGTTAAACATATATTGTGATCTCTAATTCGGCATAATCATAATATATTTCTCTCTAAGCATTACACAATTTCGCTTCTCATAGTCACCAATTTTTCCATCAGATCCAATGTTAACCCAATTCCTTCGGGTTCCCTCCATTAACTAAAAACAGAAACCATTGTGTAAGAAATAGTTTAAATAATGAGGAACCACATAATCATAAAAATTCACATATAGGATGTATAACTTATAAACCCTCCTTTAACCTATGACAGATTATGATCACCCTAGGATATTCATGATCATCATCATAAGGATTGTACCTATAATTATACTAATCCTTAGGGACATCCTTAGACATACCTCAGAAATATCTCCAGGGAACTCACTAAAGTTCTCGTATCCTAGTTTCCAAAGGTTGACTAATCCTTTCCTCTGATACCAACTCTAGAGACCCCAAAATTTCCGTACATGAACATTACATTAATTTTTCTGAATACTTATTACATAAAAAAATAGACACACATGGACTGTAATAGTTTAGTGTCTTTGGAAACTCGGAATATAATCTTCTAATCATGGTGAAAGATCTTCAACATCTCCCATAAAGATCTTCCTCCATTGTTTTCTTACCTAAAACATTTATTTAAATCCCGTGGGAAAGAAAACATATAAAGGGTGAGCTCAAATGCTCATTAAGGGTAATAATGGAGAAAACAAAACAAATTGTATACATTTGAACTTAAAAAAACATGAACATAATGTTTAAACATCAAAATCGTGAGCAATGACAGAAAACCTAGCAGTACGTAAGGAATAGATCATAAAGAAACATTAACCATGATAAAATGCATGGGAATAAAACATGTAATTGTGGAAAACCATTATGGACTTGATATGATTTCCATAGTATCCAAGGCATTGCTACCAAGACCATCATAGTGGACAAAGTCTCATTATGAATCGAGATCACTCCTCATTCCAGTCCTGTAACACTGAACCAGATTAACATACCATTCCATCCATGTCAATCTCAAGAGATATAAATCGTTACCCAATGCTTTGGAGGGAGATATAGGTCCCATCCATCTCATAATGAAATCATTCTTACATGTGCCACAACATAAACATAAATCATTCATCATAACCCAATGATTAAAATGGGTTTCATAAACATCATCCCATCATAACATAATCCATACAAAAAATGGAAATAATTTCATCATAAGAAAAGTGAAACCTTGTAAATCATAGCGACATTATACTTGAAACATACACATATGAAATAATGTCATCTTTGATGGAAAATAATTTTGGTAAAACACTTGAAATAAATTCTTGAGGAAAATATATTTTCTTTTTCAAAATCATTTTCTTTTCTCAAAATTCCATGATATTTTAAAAGAAGATTACTTTGTTGAAAATAGTTCTGAAATCTTTTAGAGGATGCTTTATGAAATGTATGCATTATGAAAACCATAAAAATCAGTTCATGTCGTATAAGTTAAAAAAACATTCTCCTCGTACATTTGTCGGAAAAGTCAAAAAGTACCTCGTATGGTAAAAATAATATTACTTCCATAAAATGTGGTAAAAGTTAAAAATGGGTAAAAAGGACTTTATACATACATGAAAACATTTTTTGAAAATAGGGACATGGATGATGAATATTTCCCCAGTAAATACTTAAGAATAATCAATCTTGGATAAAAACGAGATTGGAAAAGTTAACCCTTACCTTATGTCTGATATGATTCGTAAGTATTAGAACCTCCTGTATAATGATTTCGATAATTTCATTGACTTATTAAAGAATATTATTCATTGTTATGATATCATATATGGTTCACTTATGACATTATATTACCCATTTTTTTGAAATTCCATGTTAATGCAGCGTTTTGGGTAAAATCGTTTCATTTATCGTACATGTTTCTACTTGTTGTTCTTTATATTAATACTTATATCCTGATTTACCTAATTCCATCATGTATAACATGATTTATACATAATATATATTCCCTATATAAATATATATGATAGATTGATAAGTGGAATGAAATACACCATTCATGGAGATGGTAGGTCGTACGTATGCATGAACGCTGTTTTCATATCCTTATTTAATTGAATGGAATTAAGTAAATGAAACATATATGTACATAAGTCTAGTATAATTATTATGTACTATATTTTATTATTATTTATTACATATGTTTTATAATCATACTTGAATGGTTAATCATGGAAAATGAATCTCATCGCGTTCGTGGTGACGGTAGTCCGTACGTACGCACGAGTGATGATATCATTCCCATGATCCTGGAATTTTATTGAAGTGATTTTATAATATTTAAGAATAAATACCACTTTAAAATAATCATATATATAAATTTATTTACACCATTATACCCATCCAAGTAAGGTGGTGGTGGAAAACAGATTACACCACGACGTGGAGATGGTATTCCATACGTACGCACGTGCGATGATTTCATTTTCCGTAGGATGTATAGAAGATGAAATAGGGTTGTTTCATATTTATAATAACATATCAATTTATTAGTGATACTGAAGTTATTAATTTATGACGAAACAAATAAAGAAGAATAAGTAGAAGAAGAAATTAATTGGAAAGAATTGGTAAAGGATATTAATTTTTCATTGACGTGCCTCTTCTTAACCTCCTCTTAAGGCACTAGAGTTAGACTTTTGAGGAGACCAGAACATCTATAATGTTTCTAGGGATGTTTATAAGGGAAATGGTATGTTTTTGGAAGAGCTTGAATGCTAAAAATTGTGTAAAGAGAAGAGGGTGGAGGTGCCATTTTATATGGGAGGAGAGGGGCACCTTCGGAAAGTGTGAAAATATTATTTTATTATAAACTTATCGTCGGTTTCAAAAGGTCAAAAAATCATAAATGATGAAGATAAGATAAATAATGGTCGAAATAAAATCATCCAATCCGAATTGGACATGTTTTGGATAATAGTTTAATCTTTATAATCTTATTTATTTTAATCATTTATTAATGATGTAAATACTGCATCATTGTTGTGTCATAAAAACTTTAATTTATTTGATGTCTAAAAATTATGAAAAAAATACCACCATGTAGGAAATATTTTTAGATTTACAATGAATATTTATAGTCTAAAATATAATTTATGTAACCCCTTATAAAAAGTTAATTACTAAAAGATATTTGTTAATGTCAATTTTGTCTTTACATTAAATTAATTAATCCAAATTATCATTATCAGTACCAAGTGGCACAATGGGGTCCCAAATTCGACCCAAGGATGCCCATCGTCTTCCAGTACTCATCATATAAGGTTAGGACATGAGTTAAGGAAATTTTGAAATATTATAATATTATTTTAACCATGAATTACCCTATTTACCTTTAACCGCAGTAAATAAATTTCAAAAGTTACTATTCACCAAAAATTATTTTCATATTATTGAACCACATTTTAAATTTTGATAACATACATGTATGTCAAATTTTTGAAATTCATTTCATAGAAGTGGACCAATTTCATTTAAATGATGGAGTCAATTTTTTAACTACCACTATGTGGTTTCACTATTCCTCAAAAATTGATGTTTTTCAAAAAAATACAAAACATTCAGCCTAATCTATATTTGATATTAAAAATTAATTTTTTTTTTCTATTTTTAAAAAATCAAAACATTAAATTGGAATTAATTTATTTTAAAATTAATTCCTTTTATCAAAACAAATAACTTGTTTTTAAGAAACCATAAATATCAAAAGATAGACACTTGTTTATGTCCAATTACAAAGTGAAATTAATTACAATGACCAACATTTGATTAAATGGTAAAAATATATTCTAATTACACTTTAAAAACAATTAAAATTTGAATCTATCCATATAAATTATTGCGATGGAAAAAGTCGTTTTTTATTTAAATATAGCGTGTTTTTACTATTCATTATAATATGAAAGTTATCAGAATAATATGAAAATTTTATCCTAAATAAATTTTTATATCCTGATTGCAAGGGAGAATTTTATTTTTCCAATTTTAACTTATAAACATGTCAAAAATTAGATTTAATGTGGGTGCTCCATCAAAAGGTGGCAAAACTGCATTTTTTGAAAAATACATATTTCACTTGAAAAATATATTCTTTTCCCATACCATGTTCTAGAAAATTTGTAAGATGAATAATAATGTTAATAAATTTAAAATGTAGTTGATACTATTCATAATGTCTAGTTTATAATAATATTATAGCCAGATATCGTTGTTTAGTGAAACCTGGTACTACGTACAACACACGCTATCGAGGAAGGTCGCGATTGTGTGTAATGCAAGCCATGTCATGGTTGCATGTTGTGAAATACTCCCTCATTGTTTTATATAACATAATCAAACCATATTTCATATATACAATGAATATATATATACACACTCAATGTTGCGTAGAATGACTAATATCACACGAACATAAAATTCTGTATAACACAATCCAAGAATAGTGTTGCATATACTTCAAGCTAATACGGTGTTGCATATAGAGCAATATAATATTGGTGTAGCGTACAACACAATACATCCATGAAATTAAAAATAATAATTCTCATAAAATATTGGGTTGTTACATTGTACCAACACAAACACCTCTATATCAATAAAATAATAAATTGGGAAAGATTAAAAGAAATAACAATAATATAATGTAAAATATTCTTCCATGAACCTCTAGATAGTATAAATGTAATTTATTTTTAACTGAAAAATGAAAAGGAATCAATAAAAACACAACCCAAAATATTTTCCAACTAGAAAAAAGTGGAAAATGATTCATGATCCCATCTTTTATAGCCTAATCTATGACCACTTTATGAAATCCAAGAGCCTTGTATACCTAAGGAACTCTGAAGTCCAAACTGACCTTTCTTTCACATGAAAAAGACAAGACACATTTCAAAAAAATCCCATTTAGGATGGAATATATACATAACATGGAGGACACCTCAAAAAGATTATGGGGAGTAGTAAGAGATATAATAAGAAATGAAAATAAATGAATGATATAGTTAGAGAGAGTACAAATCAACCCAAAAAAGGAGTGAAAGTAATCTCACCAAAATTGAAGGGACTAAAATAGTGAGTATATGAACTACTCATCAAAACATATACACCTATATAAAGATGTAAGAATCATCCCAAATTGACGATATAAACACATAAACCTGGTGGGAAACCCCGCATGTCCTTGCCACCCATGGTAGGAAAGTAACAAAAAAATAATTTAGATATAGAAGGATATATATATATATATATACTCTCATTAAAAAGAAGACTAAGTGAGAGAGTAAATTAATATCCATATCATATATCATTCCAACAATAAGAGTATAAAACAGTTCCAAAATTCTATTAATGATTTCCAACATCTTACACATCTACCTATAAGTAACTATCCCAAATCAATGCTCATTCATCATTATTGTAACATCCAAAGTAAATAGAAATAATATATTTTAATATTTTTAAATATTTTTGAATTAAATATTAATTTTACTTTAAAGGGGTTTCTATGTTTGATGGCATTCACAATACGCAGAAACGAGTTCCTTTGAAATCTTTCACTCTACACTAATAATATGATAATATTATTTTAAATGGTAGGAATCAACTAGTATTTCTATTAAAGGTAATGAGTATAACTAACTACAATATTATTATACATGTTTGTTAAATGTTTTTACATTTATCCAATTAATGTTAGAGGCTTAAAATGTGAATGAATCTAATTTTAAGCATAATTTACCTTAAATGGTTGATTTGTCGTCTCTTGATGGAGATCCATATTTAAATATAGTTTTGGACACTTTTATATGTTCTATTTGGCCAAATAAAATTCTTCTTTACAATCGGGACATCAAAATTTATTTTGGGTAATTTTTGGTATTTTTCTTATAAAATTCAATTTTTTATGAATAGTAAAAAATCTGTATTTTCATTCAAAATTGCCTTTTTTTAAAAACTTTCCATGTGGTTACAATATCTTTTTAATATTTTACGAAGTGGAATTATATTATTATTTTACCATTTTATCCAATTATGCTCATTGAAATTAATTTCACTCTGAAATTGGACCTAAAGAAATGTTAATCATTAGAAAGTTATTGTTTGTTAAAAACATGCTATTTGTTTTGATAATGGGAATTAATTTTAAATTAATTAATCCACCTTATAAGTTATAAATTTGGTAAAATATAAATCATTTTTTAATTTGGAATATAAAATATATATGAGGATGATTTTTTGGTATTTTTCTGAAAAATTTCAATTTTTGATGAATAGTGAATCCACTAAGTCGTAGTTAAAAAGCATACTTTATCATTTAAATGAAATTTTACCGCATACAGGGATTGAATTTTGAAAATATGATATTGATGAAGATAAAATTTTCTTATATTTTATAATATAAACCATTTATTATAATCCCACCATAGTGTTATTATATGCGTAACTGTCACATTTTTAGGTTTTAGTGTTTTTTTGAGCCTAAATGCAAAAATGGCATAATTCTGCAGTTCAAAAAGATTATTATCACAGGGGTAATTTTATCATTTCTCATAAAATATATTTATAAATTTTATGATTAAAATTTTGGTAGAATCCTTATTTAATTTCCTTCATTTTTGTCTGTTGGACCAGGGGTTGAATCGATCATCTACTGGCCATAAAAATTCAATGGAGTTGAATCAATTTCTGGGATGACAGAATGGACCCCACTAACGTAATCGATTAATAACTTTGTGAAAAATCTTCGAAAATCATTTATTCTAGCAGGAATAGAATGAGGATTCAGTAAGGTGCATCCATGATTAATTTCAACTCAAAATACCCTCATTAAGGCATTATTGGAGTGCTCCAAACATATGGAAGACGAAACGTATCACCAGGAAGAAACGTTTCCATTGGTTAATAAATTTATATCATAGTGAAAATTCATTCAAAATGGGCCATATTTGGTGGAGAGACTTGAAATATGGTTTGGAACAACTTTTATTAAATATCGAACACGTGAATTGGCATTTTGTATGGTAATAATGACAAAGAAAGTTGAATAATTTGAATTTGGCCAGTCAAATGGATAGATTAAAATGATCATATTAAATCTGCCATAACATCTATATACGACTGCCAATAAAGCTCATAATTGGAGGGTCAATGGAGAAGACATCATGGAACAACATTTATGAATACAGATATTACAAATTCAGTCATTTAATGGCACATCCACATGGAAACTTTTGGATTAAATGTTTTGTGTGTGAATTCTTCACCTCCTCTCCCTATAAATATGTATCCTCACCACTTCTCAAAGTATTGGCACTTCTGTGTGGAAATTTTCCATTGTTTTTTAGTTTCATTACATTGTAATAGTATTATGCATTTTTAATGTATTTTTCTTTTATTCAACTCATTCTCATTCATTTTATCTTTTGTTCTTCCACCCCATTCTTCTCCATCGTGATATCTTCAACTTGTGATCATTAGTAGCTAACCTGTAGAACATCATAAGGGATAAATCCAGTGTTGAACCCATGTTATTGCATATTAATTTTTATTGGTTCTTATTTTATTTGTGTTAGGTCAAGGGGGATCTTAATGGGTAAGGAGTCTTTGTGTCTCCACTTTCCACCCGAGACTTAACTTTCTTTTTTATAATATTTTCCTTCTATCGAAGAGGTGGATGTGTGGTCTCTCGGCCATCGTTGAGAGCACCGTGTAATCAAAACCACATATAAAAGAGGATATTCAAACATATGATAAAGTGTGTTTATTAATTAAATATGTTACTAATAACGAGACGATGAAGGTTCGACCTGGGGGATTCTCTCAGGAATGTCTTCTTTCATTCTGACATAATTCTATTTTCATTGTATTTGCATGTTTAATTTTAGTATTTCGTTTTTAATTATCAATATTCATTTCTGAAAATTTTATTTGAAATATATAAGTGAATTATATGTAGTTAGTTATTGACCACGATAGCTCCTCAAGAGATCAACCTAGGTCAGCCACTGTGCTGCACATAGTATAAATATTTTTGAGAGCATGCATGACAATGCTGCATTGAATTAGAGCCATTACTGGGGAGCAAAGTGGGTTTCATTAAATATTTTTATTCAAATTTTTAAATAATTTTTCTTTCATTAAATAAATAGCAAAAAATCAGAAATTTTAATAACTAAGAAAATATAGTTTGTTCATGATTTTTTCAAATGGTGATTACTATGCATGGAATGAATACTGACAGGTGCAACAACAACAAGACGAATCTGGTTTAGAGTAAAAAAGAGCTCAGGTGAATGTACTTAAAGAGGCCATATAAGTACTAAAGATTCAAATAGAAATGCTAATAGAATATTTCCATACTTACCAAGAGCAATACAAACCTGAACTTGAACCTGAACTAGAACGAGTGGTGCAAGAGATTTAACCCATCATTTTTTATACTAATGAACCAGAGAAGGGTGAAAATGAGCTAATAAAATAATTAATCACATCATCCGTCACTCATCCATTTCTCGAGGAGGTCCCATATGTACACATTCCAACTGATGCACTGATGGGAGGTCAACATTTTTTGAAAGAATCTTGGAATAACATTGTCAAATAGAAGTTGAAACACGATCTTCCCATAATTGACGATGAAATATCAAGAGCTTCATACCTCTATCTTTCATTGGAAGATAAGGAATAAGACACACCTTATAATATTGAGTTTCCAATGGTCATGCCTAAAGAGATAAATTAACATGATGAATTAAATGAAATGGAAGATTTTTTTATTAATTCAACATGTTTTAATCTTATTCATGCTAAATTGTTTTCTGACATTTCTTCCATTGAAATTTCTCATACAACACAAATATAGAAGACTGTGTATGTTAAAGAAGAGACCACTCAAGTGGTGGTAATTGAAGATGAAGAGGTGGAGAATATGGTGGGGAAACTACCTCCTCAACAAAAATTTTCATAACATATGGTGGAGGACACCACCGAAGTTAACAGGGAGCACCCTTATATTTTATTCCCTCCCAGTTCAAACCAAAAATTCCTTCCTTATTCTTTCTCGGGTGTTGGGAACATTCTTAACTTCTTTGGGGATGTCTACATTCAGTGGTTAATCATGGACATTGGGAAAACTCACATGTGGTGGTTCATCTCAAAGAAACTACTCCCACCTTCTGATTGGGGATAATCCATTGAAAATACCTGACCAGGGGCAGTAAAAACCACGAACCTTCTTGGTGGGTCTAAACCAAGCATTATATCTTTTATTTTCCCTTTACCATCTTTTTTATTTATTTTTCTTATATAATTTTCATTTCTTTTTTGTAGTCTTAATGTGGCTTCTTCTATGAGATTAGCTCAAGGAATCCACTTCTAAAATAATGTCAGGTTTAATCCTTCCTTCATTTGTATTTTCTACCTTTATATTTAAATTTTGTTTAGTTGAAATTAGGGGTAGTAATATTTAATAGTGGGGGAGTGTCAACCTGCTTAGTTCTTCTTCTGTTCTTTTCATTTTTATTTATCATATTTTTATTATTTTTTATCATTAATGAATACTCATATCATTTTTTACACATAACATTATTTTTAAAGAGTTGAAATGATTTTTGAAATAATAGATTCTAAATGATTGTTGATGTGAAAACATTTTTCTGGAATTAGAATGTAAATCATTTTTATGAGTTTGACTGATTTTTGAAATCCATGACCTTGAAACACTGTCTCAATTTTTTTTTCCAATCCTGTGAGGTATTATAAACCACATTTACATATTCTTCATAATACCCAAAATTTCTTGATGGAAACATGAATTTTGTGTGTGAACCAGAATGTGTGAATATTCTATTTCGATGCATTGGATTTCATGAAATGTATTTGAAATGATTGAGGCATCTCTTTGGATAGACACATTTTATCTTCAGACCGAGCTTTAAATTTTTTATTCGCAAGCGCTTTGAAGCCATGAATTGGCTTATAGGTTTAAGCCACATTACAAGCCACTTTTTCATTATCAACCCGCACTTTTAGTATTTTTACATGATATTTGAAGTTTGAGTGTGGGGGAAGGGCCATTCATGTGCATTTATTGGTATTTTTATCATTTATGGGTGGTGTGAGGTGTGTGTCATTACATTGGGCAGTAGATAATAATATAATTGGGCATGTGTCATAATATAATTGTGCTTTATTTTTTTCATCAATTTCTCCTTCAAAATAAAAAATAAAAAAAATAGAGAAGACCATGAATTAATCATTGAAAACAATTTTATGATTCATGTCCCTCTAAAAAATCAAGGTTATGAATTTTCATTCATTCATTGTATTCAATTTTTAGCTCATCCTACAAATAAAATTAAAAATAATAATGTTATTCCTTTCTAGAGATTTTGAAAAGGGGGGAGAAATTAGATGATATCATTCATTATAATCACTTATTGGATCATGTACCATGTCAATAAAGTGGGTTGGTGTTCCTTTCACATTTTCAAGTTGTATCGAGAGATGAAATTTGTGTTTTATCCCTTGATTTAATCATGCATTGAACATAAAATTCCAACCTCCAATTTTTTGCCTGAATCTTTTTCAATCATTTTCCCACCAACCCTAAGACACAAAATCATTTGAACCTTTAATTGAAGCCATCATAATTAAATTCATTTTCATGTTTCACTCCGTGGAGAAATGAGAATTTTCATAAACCTATAGTGATACATGCGAATTTCATATATGAGTATAACTCTAAATTCATTTTATCTTGAGTGAAGAGTGACATAAAATTCTATGTGAGGTAGGTTGTGATTGGTTCATGGATTGATTTATGAGGATGAATAAATTTTAATGATTGAAATGAAAATGAGAGAGTCTTGTTTTCATATATGATCCATGATGGACTTCTATTTTGGATAAGATCATTAATATTTTATCATTTTGGATTGTTGTATGAAATTTGATTTGGATGTAAGATGATTTCCCAGGAGTGCAATGTTTAGGTGTGTGGGAGTGATGAAGATCAAATTTTCATATATTTTATACTATAAATCAGTTTTATAATCCCACAATAGTGTTATTATATGGGTGATTGTCATATTTTTAGGTTTTAGTGTTATTTTGAGCCTAAATGAAAAAATGGACTAATTCTACAATTTTAACAGATTATTATCACAGGGGTATTTTGGTCACTTATCATTAAATATATATCCAAATTTCATGATTAAAATTTTGGTCGAATCCTTATTTAATTTCATTAATTGTTTCTTCTGTACCAGGGGCTGAATCAATCATCTATTGGCCATAAAAATTACATGAATTTGAAGAGTTTTTTGGAGGATAGAATGGGTCCCACCGACGTAGCGGATGAATAACTCATCCACGATGAATTTCAAGTAAAAATACAGACATTAAGGCATTATTGGAATTCTCCAAACATGTGGAAGATGAAATGTCTCACCCGACAGAAATGCTTCCATTGGGTAATAAATTTATCACATCGTGACAATTCATCCAAAATGGACCATATTTTGTGGAGAGATGCAAAATCATGTTGGGAACATCTTTTATTAAGGATCAAACACGTGAACCGAAATTTGGAAGGGTCATAATGGCCAGGAAAGATTAAGAATTTGAATTTGGCCAGTCAAAAGGACATATTAAAAATCTCAGATTAAATCATCCATAACGTCTACATAGGATGACCAATAAAACTCACATTTGGAGGGTGAACGGAGGATACATCATGGAACAACATTTTAGAATTCACATATTAAAATTTCAGTCATTTAATGGCACATCCACGTAGAAACTTTTGTACTAAATGTTTTGTCTGTGAATTCTTCACCTCCTCTCCCTATAAATATGTATCCTCGCCCATTCTTAATGTATTGGAACTTCTATGTGTCCATATTCCATTGTTTTTTAGTTTCATTCCATTGTAATAGTTTTATGCATTTTTAATATATTTATCTTTTATTCAACTCATTCTCATTCATTTTATCTTTTGTTCTTCTACCCCATTCTTCTCTACCATGATCTATTTTACTTGTGATCATGAGTAGCTAACCTATGGAACTTCCAGAGGGATCGATCTAGTGTTGAACTCATGTAGTTGCATATTAATTTTTAGTTCATCTTATTTTATTATAGTTAGGTCAAGAGGGATCTTAGTGGGCAATGTGCCTTTGTGTCCCCACTTGCCACTTAAGGCTTAACTTTCTCTTTTATAATATTTTCCCTCGATTGAGGAGGGGGATGTGTGGTCTCTCGGCAATCATTGAGAACATTGTATATTAACAACCACATATAAAAGAGAATATTCACACATACAATGGAGTGTGTTTATTAATTAAATACGAATCTAATAATGAGACGATGAAGGTTCGACATGGGTGATTCTATCGGGAATGTATTCTTTCTTTCTGACATCTTCTTGTTTGCATTTCATTTTCACATTTCATTTTAGTATTTAATTTTCAATTCTCAATATTCATTTCTGTACATTTTATTATATATATATATATGAATTAGAAGTAGTGAGTGATTGACCACGATGGCTCCTCCAGAGATCGACCTAGGTCATCCACTGTGTTTCACTTAGTATAAATATTTTTGAGAGCGTGCACAACAATGTTGCATAAGATATACATGGTTGTTATTATTAAGAAAAATGTGGTTCAATAAGATAAAAGAAATTTTTTATGAATAATATCTTTTGACTTTTATTTACCATGGATAAAGGTAAATAAGGTAATTCAAGGTAAAAATAATAGCATCATAATAAAACATTACCTTATCACATGTTCTAACCTCATTGGATTAGTCATGGATGACCATGGGCATCTTCAGGCCGATTATGGGGCATCATTGAGCCACATGAGAGTGATAATGACACTTTATTTTAATTAATTTAATGTAAAGGCCAAAATTTCATAAACAAAAAATATTTAGTAAGATAATTTTTACATGGATTTTTATAAGTTTTTGTTCCGACTATAAATATTAATTGGAAAGCTAAAACGATTTCCTACATTACTGTATTTATTTTATAATTTTTAGATATCAAATAGATTAAATTATATATGATAAAATAATGATGGAATATTTACCTCTTTAATAAATGATTCAAAGAAATAATATTATAAATATAAATACAATATCTATAATTTTTCCAATTCTTATTGGATGCTTTTATTTCAAACATGAGTCATATTATCTTCCACTTTAATTTCATTTTGATCTTTAGAAACCAAAGTTAAGTTTATAATAAAATAATATTTGCAAATGTTCCTAAAGAGATCTTCTTCCCCCATAAAAACCCCCCTCAATTCTAACCCCTTCCACACACCTCTCATGCCCCTTGTTTCATCCTACCTCTAACAAAATAATATCTCAAGATTCATATTATCCTCCAAAAAGCCTTAACATAGGCAGAAAGTACTTCGAGAAGTCTTTTTGGATCGAACCAATGGGATTTACCTAATTTAAGGGTAACAATTTTCTAAATATCTTTTATTTTATTTTATTTCTCGAACCCCTAAACACTATTTATTTGATGCTATTATAACAACACCAGTATCCTAAAGATACTATGATTTTGTTATTAGATTTATTCCAACTACACTTACACACACCTCCATCTAATGGGTGAAAAACATACTATTTCCGTGAGTGGAAAACTAACACCCCACGAAACAATGATTTTTCGATTATCATATACCAAATATCATAGTGTCCATTAAAATGACACTATATTTATATATTATATATATTAAGTTTATGATTACTTTATACTTCTGTATTTTATTTTTATAGAATACCTTTATGGATACCATTATGGGTAAACGTGATAATTTCATTTGAGGATGTGCAGACTACCGCCCCCTCAAAGTGATATGATTCGTTAATGCCATATGTGGGAAGTATAAAATATGGAATTAATGATATTATCTATGATATTATAGTGGAATTACAACAAACCTATGTATCATTATGTTTTAATTCTGTTTAAATAATAAATTGAAATGAATCCAACGTTCATGCGTACGTACGACTTACCGTCTCCATTAACGGTGCATTTCATTTCTTACCTCCAAACATTATGTACTATTATAAATACATGAATATAATGGATATATATGATATATATGATATCAAAATCAGGAATATCATTCTGTATATAATAACATTTGGCCACATGAGGTAATTGTAAATATAAGAAGTCTATTTTTGACTCAAGTACCAAATATCGACAAAATGGACATTATTAACATAAATTATTACACAATGTCTATAACATGGTAATAAGTGATAAAAAATGAATATTAAAGATTAAAAATGTTCTTTTTAAAGTATAAATTAACTTTAGAATAATATTCATGATATTAAAGAATGAACAAGTCAAGTCGGACATGAGGTATGAGATTTCATACCTCACTTTTCATTCAGCAAGATTCCCATTGTTCACCACTAATTTATTTCATGTGGTGTATTGTGTACTGACATTTTATATATAATAACATGATCCAATTTATATTAATTTTATTCTATGAATCATTTGGTTGTAATTTAATTTTTTTCACATGACTTGATTGATTACAACGTGGTATGGGATTTTCATGTCACTATTTATTCCCATGAGATTCATACAATATTTCCACTATTTACTTTTTTTGGTGTATGTTGTACCAATGATTTTATTCATTGTGTAACATACTTAAATTTATGGGTATTTACATCATCATTTTATGATCGTTCTTTCATGGGTTCTATATTTCGTATGTTTCCAAATCCACATGGGATCCTTTTAAGCCAATTTCCATTCCTTGGGTTAATCTTCTAATTCCAAATAATTTCATGCTGTGATTATGTGTGGAATAACTATTTAATTATTTATGTTTTAATTTCCACTCCCTTTTGTGTGGATATAATATTGAAACACATAATCACTCCATTGAAAAATTCTCAAGTCATCGATAAGAACTTGTTAATAGAAATTTTAACTCAATTTCAATTCATTGAGTTAAACATTCAAGTCATCGGGTTTTTTAAAAAAGCAAATGTGTGAATTTCCTTTGATTTACTTAGAATGATTATCCAATCATATTGAGTGTATTTATAATTTTCATGCATTTTTTTGTAATTTATATATTCCTAATCTAAGGAGAATGTTTTTATAAGGGACTTCGTCTCAATCTATTTTCACTGAGGCATATTTCATTTTAATACATGACATTATTTTATATGATGTATAAATATATTTGACTTTTTATTTAATTCAATGGAAATATTTTTCTATGATGTATTTCACTAAAGAAAAAACAAGAATGTTTTTAATGTGTGTGGTGACAACAGCCTTTCCGCTGCAGCGAGTATTATTTTTTTTTGGCTTCCTTAACTAGATGTAATGTTTTTAAAATTAAAACAAATATCATATAATCATTTACATTTTTAGGTATTGATAATGGGTTTTATAATGGATTTGTTATGTCAATATAAATAATTGATTTTTTGTGACTGAAATGTGGAAATGTTATCTTTCCTTTAGGTTTGTTTTATGTGTTCTAAATATGTTATCGCTCTTGGTCATTTTTTACGTATACGGGTGGTTCCATGATAATCATAGGGTGGGTGAGCCCAAGATATCTCACCGATGCATTGGGTAACAAGATGGATGTAAACGTGATTTTTTATCCTAAGGGATTTAGGGAATATACTGTGATGGATATTCCGAATGCAACTCCATATTTAAATTTGATAGCTAAAATGTATAGATGATATGAATACCCCATGTATCCTTTATGATTTTTATTACGTGTTATTCATAAATATTATAAATTCATGAGGTATGTTAATGGGCTTGTGTTATGTATGAAATCATGAGTTAATGTTTTTTTTCATTGTTGTATATCCCTTTTTGAGATTTTTATGCTTATCCCATGTTATGAAATATTTTTCACAGGGCCTAATGATCAATAGAGTCAAGGATGGGATCAAAGAAAAGTCATTCTGTCTAAAACATGGGACTAGACATGACTCATTTATTCAAGAGTTTTTATTTAAATAAAAAATGGAAACTGAGTAAAATTGTCTACCTTGTAATTTATGAGATGTAATGTAATAGATTAGGCCTAATTTTCTAAAAAATTAATCCTGAAAAGTTCCTCAATTTGAATTATTCGTTTAATTCAAGAAAATGTAATATTTAAGGCAGGGAATTATAGTTGGTATCATAGGTTAGTTTAGATAAATTTAAGAGTTATGGTATTGTTAAATTAATATCCATAAATTATATTATATTGAAATTATATAACATTTACAGATTACCATGTTTCTTAGGTTAAAATATTTATTTGTTTAGAATTGTTTTATGTATAAGAAACAAGGAATCTATGTTTGAACGACATCATGATGAAGAAAACCTTCCATGTCTGCAACCTGAGATGATTTGAATCAGAACTAAACAATTTGATGCGGTGATGGAATAGTAGACTCTGGGTATAAATGGTGATGGTATCCATGCACAAGATCATCTGGGTCAACCACATAGGAACATGTCAGTAGTGGAGCAGTTCATGAGGCAGCATCCTCCATTATTCAAAGGATCATATAACCCTGTGCTACCATAATGGTGAATTAAAGTACTGGAGAAAATTTTGATGACATGGGGTGTTCATAAAATCAAATGGATAATCTCAATATTTACCATTTTGAAGATGAATTTGATCAGAGGTGGTCGATGGTGAAAAATATTAGGGATAGTGATGACATTGATGCTTTTGATTGGGATGAATTCAAAGGTATGTTTCTTGAGAAATATTTTCCTATGGTGGTTTATCTAAGGATGGAAAATAATTCCTTGAACTGAGGAAAGAGGATGAATCTGTGGATGTTTATGAAGAAAAATTTTCTCGATTGGCAATGTATGCTTTAATTTTTTACAATATATTGATAGTAAAATCCTCCCTTTTTTACTCAGGATTAAATCCATAGTATCAAATGGATTTAGCTTCTCGTAAGTTCAAAAGTTATGAAAAACATTTTCATTGTGCGGATATGGTGGAAATGGTGTTTTCTGATGATCAGGTGTTTTTTTTGACAAACAACAGAATAAGAGGTCGAGGCGGCATGAAATATGGAAGAACTTTTCAAAAAAGTCTGATAGCAGGAAATATAAGTTTACAGTTTGTGAAAATTTTGGTAAAAAGAATATTGGGAAATATCTTTTGAATTCTGGTATGTGCTACTGATGTGGTAAAATGGTACATAATGCTATTAATAGTATTGAAAAATATATGGTTAATGGTAATACAAAATCTGATTTACAGTTAGAAAAATGTTTTAAGTGCAATGAAATGGTTCATTATGCAAAAGAGTGTCAAACGAAGAACTCAACTGAGGGAACACAGCTGAAATACATGTTGAAAGGGGTGGTGAAATCCTTCTCATCATCTTCAGCTGATGTTGGGCCATCAAATGAAGTAGTATTAGGCACAATGGTTTTTTAGATTATGCCAATTTGTTGTTTTATTTAGGTTCTACACAGTCATTTAATTCTGAGAACTTTTCTATTAATTTGGGAATTCCATCTCAATATATGAATCATAAACTTATCGTAAAAATAGATAGAGGAAATTTTGAGACAAAAGAACATAATAACCCTCATTTTCTAGTCTGTAAGAAGAATCTTCCAGAAAACCTTATTTTTTTCTTCTAGTTGAGTTTGATGTTATTTTTTGAATGATTTGGATTTATTTTTGTCATGCTAAGATAGACTTAAAATCTAAAGAGGTTTATTTTCAAAATTATTTTTAGTTTGTTTACAAGAATGAACCCTTTCTTTTGATAACATATCAGGAGGCTCAGAAACTAGTAAAAGATGGTAATTAATGTTACTTTGCACATATTTTTGTAAACTATGTAATTGTTCAGATTAATGATGTGTTGGTGATAAATGAGTATTTTGATGTTTTTTCTACTGATTTTCCTAGAATTATACCTAACTGAGAAGTTGATTTTACTGTTGAATTAGTTCCAAATGCTAAGCCAATTTCAAAACCCCCTTATTGAATGGATCAAATTGAACATTTAGAGTTAAAGAAGATGTTGTATGAGTTATTAGATGAAGGTTTCATTAGAACGAGCACATCAACATGGGGTTCTTGTATCTTGTTTGTTAAAAATAAAGATGGATCAATTGGAATTTTCATTGATTATAGAGCTTTGAATAACATCACTATTGAGAACAAGTATATTTTTCCTCGTATCGATGATTTGTTTGATCAGATCTAGGGGGCTCAGAATTTTTTGAAGTTTGATTTGAGTTTGGGGTACCATCAATTGAAAATAAAGGAATAATACATTCCAAAGACCTCATTTCGTACTTGATAAGTACATTATGAATTTTTTGCTATGCCTTTTGGTTTATACAATGCACCTGCAGTATTGATGGATCTTATGAAATGAATTTTCTGTGAGTTATTGGATAAGTTTGTTTTTGTGTTCATTGATGATATATTGGTTTATTTTAAAATCAAAGTGGATCATGAAAACCATTTAAGGGTTGTATTTCAAACCTTAAAAGAAAAGAAACTATTTGGGTTGTTCAGAAAGTGTGAGTTTTGGTAACAAAAAATTTCTTTCCTTAGTCACATTGTGTCAAAAAATGGAATAACTATTGATCATGATAAGATTAAGGTTGTTAAAGAATGTACATGTCCAACAAATATAACCGGGATCTGTATTTTTCTTTGTTTATCAGTTTATTAATGGAAGTTTGATGAGAATGTTGGGTGGTTGTCTAGTCTAATGGTTATGTTAACTTGAAAAGTTGTTAAGATATTTTGTACAAAAGAATGTGATGAATGTTTTCAGGAATTGAAAAGAAGATTGGTGAATTCACTAATTTTGGTACTACCTTCGAAAAATGGTGAGTTTGTTATTTATAGTGACGTTCCTTTGAAAGGACTTGGTTGTGTCCTTATGCACAATGATCAGGTAATTTCTTAAGCTTCACATCACTTGAAACCTTATGAGTTAAATTACCATACACATGATTCCAAATTAGCTGCTATTGTTTTTTATTTAAAAAATTTTTTGGCATCATTTTTATGGAGTAAAATTTGAAATATTTAATGACCACAAATTTTTTAAGTATATATTCACTCAGAAATAATTGAACATGAGATAGAGGAGATGGTTATAATTAATCAATGATTACGATTTCATGATCCATTACCATCCAAAAAAATAAAATAATGTGGTTGATGCTTTGAGTTGAAAAAGTAATGCTTCATTAACCATGATAAGTTTGGAACAAGATCCTTTGGTTTTTGATTTGATAAACAATGGCATAAAAGTTTATGGTGTATGAAAATTTTCAGTTTTGTTTCAGGTGTCAGTGAAATTATCTCTATCAAATAAAATTAAGCAAGTACAGAAGAAAGACAGTGAGTTACAGAAAAATGTAGTGTTGGTTATTAATGTTATGTTTCCTAAATTTAACATTGATAATGATAATGTTTTATGGTTTTCGAAAAGATTATGCGTAACTTTGGATTAACAGTTGAAGAATGAGTTGTTATGTGAGGCTAATAGTTCACCATTTTCAGTTCATCCTGGCAGTACTACGATATATAAAGATCATCTGGAGTATTACTGGTGGGAAGTAATGAAAATCAATATTGTTGATTTTACTGTAAAGTGTTTGACTTTTCAATAGGATAAAGCGGAGTGTCAATTACTGAATGAGATGCATCAATCTTTACTAGTTCCAGAGTGGAAATGGGAAAATATATACATGGACTTTGTTTGTGGTATTACCAAAGACATCTCGAGGATTACTTATAACTTTTTGAAATTCCATCAGAAGTCGGTGGGTACTGAATTAAATTTTAGTGCAGCTTTCCATCTGAAATCAGAATAGCAGTCAGAACGAACAATTTAGACCTTGGAGGATATGCTACAAGATTTTTCACTGGATTACCATGGATGTTGCGGCCAACATATTTCTCTTGTTGAATTTTTATATAATAACATTTTTCATTCTACTATATAGAAGGTTCCATTTGAGGAATTATATGGAAAGTGTTTTCAAACTCTAGAATTTCGGGATGAAGTATGTGAAAGGAAGCTGATGAGACTAGAATTGGTAGAAGATATGGTAGAAAATATTCATTTGATTCAGCAGAACATGAGAATAGCTCATAGTAGGTAGAAAATTAATTCGGATAACAGGAGGATGGATATCACTTTTGAGGTAGGTGGTCATGTTTTTCTCATAGTTTCTCTATGGAAAAGTGTGATGTGTTTTAGTAAGAAGGGAATGTTCATAATGAGGTTCATTGGACCTTATGAAATTCTAGAGAATGTTGGATCAGTTGTGTACAGAGTGGCATAAAATCCATTTTTATCCCAGGTACTCAATGTTTTTTAGGTTTCAATGCTGATAAATTATATCCCGGATCCATCTCATATTTTAATTCGAGAGGATTTTCTTTTGGAAAAGAATCTCTCTTATGAGGAACAACCAGTTTAGATTCTTGATCGTAGAGAGCAAGTGTTCTAGTATAAGGTAATTTATCAGGTAATGGTTTCGTGGGAAACCATATGGTTGAATATACATCATTTGAATATGAAAATGCTATGGGGGATAAATACCCCCCCTTATTTGATAAGTGAATAAATTTACAAGGATCCAATTCCCAAAAGGGGTGAAGGATTTAACATCCCATGTAAATAAAGAATTAAATATTTTCATATTTATTAATATCATCGAATTAAATATTAATTTTACTTTAAAGGTGTTTCTATTTTCGATGGCGTTCCAAATACGCAACAACAGTTTTCTTTGAAATCTGTTGTTGCACACTAATACTAAAATAATATAATTTTAAATGATAATTAACGGATATCTATTATAATAATGGGAATGAGTAGAACTATCAACAACATGATTATACATGGTTATTAAATGTTTTTACATTTTTAAGAAAAAATGTTAGAGGTATAAAATGTGAATGAATCAAATTTTAAGAATAATTTACCTTAAATGGATCATTTAACACCTTTTGATGGAGAGCCCTCTATAAATCTAAATTTTGTCACTTTTATAGGTTATATTGGACAAAATAAAAGTCCTATTTAGAATCAGGATATCAAAAATTACTTTGGGTAAGGTTTTGGTATTTTTATGATAAATTTCATTTTTTATGAATAGTTTAAAATACTATATTTTAATTCAAAAGTGCCATTTTATCTAATTTATTTATATTGTAAGATTATCTTTTTAAATTATTTTTAATTTTAAATATATAATGTTTTTACTATTTGATCCAATGTTGGCCATTGGAATTAATTTCACTTTAAAATCGGACATAATCAAGTATCAATATTTTGATAGTTATTGTTTCTTAAAAACACTCTATTTGTTTTGATAATGGGGATTAATTTTAAATTAATTAATACAACTTCAATGTTTTAAAAATCCTAAAATAGACATCATTTTTGAATTCGGAATATCAAATATAGCTTAGGCTGATTTTTTTGTATTTTTCTGAAAAACATCAATATCTGATGAATGGTGAAACAACTAAGTCGTAGTTAAAAAGTGAATTTCTCATTTGAATGAAAATTTTCCGCTTCGATGGATTGAATTTAAAAAATCTGACATACATGGTTGTTATTAGTAAGTAAATTTTGGTTCAATAAGATGAAAATAATTTTTGGTGTATAGTAACTTTTTTCTTTTATTTACAGCAGATAAAGGTAAATAGGGTAATTCAAGGAAAAAATAATATCATAATAATGAAAAATTACCTTAAAACATGTCCTAAAAATATTGTAGGATTCATTTGTAACCAATGGAATATTTGGGCAGATTTGAGGACCCCATGGAGCCACGTGAGAGTGAAAATGACACTTTATTTTAATTAACTTAAAGTAAAGGAAAAATGGGAAAAACAAATATCTTTTAGTAAGTTAATTTTTACATGGACTAATATAAGATATATTTTAAACTATAAATATTAATTGTAAATATAAAACTATTTATTAAATTATTGTATTTATTTTATAATTTTTATACATCACATTAATTAAATTATTTATGATCAATAATGATGGAATATTTACCTCATTAAGAAATGATTTAAATAAATAAAATTATAAATATTAAAACAACATCCAATTTTTTTTCAATTTTTATGGAATTATTTTATTTCAAACTTGAGTCATGTTATAATTAAATTTAATGAATTTTGTATCTTCAAAAGCTGAAGATATGTTTAAAATAAAATAATATTTTCCAAGGTTCCTAAAGAGCCCCTCCTTCCCCGTATAAAAAGCCATCACTTCTATCCCATTCCAAACACATCTCAATCCCATTGTATAGTAAAAACCCTGAACAACTAAGCTCTAAAGATCCCTCTCCACATATTAAATTCCTTTCCTTAGGTAGAAGTCACTTCAAGAAGCCTTTTGGGTTCAAACAAAATGGATTTACCCAAATTAAAGGTAACAATTTCTCTTAACTTCATTTATTTTATTTTACTTCTCCAACCCCTAAACTATTTTTATTAATTTTTTCATAAAAAAAGTATCGTCATTATACTAGGATGTTTTTATGATAAGTTTTCTAAAGACACTTACACACACCTCCATCTAATCGGTGAAGAACATAATGTTTCTGTGAATGGAAAACTATTGCCTCCCGAAATGATGAATGTTCGATTATCTCTAACCGCCACTAATGGTGAATATTAAGATGAAAATATATTTATATATGATACATATAATGTTTCTGTTTTTTAATTATTCTGTTATTTCCTTTTATACCACACCTTAATGGTTTCTATTATTGGTAAATGCGATAATTTCATTTGAGGAAGTGTGGACTACCGCAACTCAAAGTGATATGACTCGTTAATGCCATATGTGGGATTTTTAAAGGATAAAATTAATGATATTATATATGATATTATTTAGTAATTATAATATACCTATGCTTCATTATGTTTCAATTCGATTAAAATAAAAAATTGAAATGAAATTAGTGTTCTTGCTTACATACGACTTACCGTCTACTTGAACGGTGCATTTCATTTTGTACCTCCAAACATTGTGTAATATTATAAATACATGTATATACTGGATGTATATAATATATATGATATATAAACCAGGAATATCATTCTGGATATAATAACCATTGACCACGTGAACAACATGTAAATATAAGAAGTCTATTTTTGACTGAAGTACCATATATCTACAAAACGAACATTAATAACACAAATTATTACATAATATTTATAACATGGTAATAAGTTATATAAAAGGAAAAATAAACAAGAAAAAGTTTATTATTAATGTATAAATTAACTTTTTTTGTTATTCAGTAGATTAAAGAACGAACGAGTCAAGTCGGACACATGGTTTGGGATTTCTTATCTCACTTTTAATTGTGTGAGATTCCCATTTCTCACCACTAATTTATTTCATGTGGTGTATTGTGTACTGACATTTGATAATTATTTCCATGATACTCTTTATATTCATGTTATTTGGTGGTTTTTAACTTTTGGTCATACGAATCAATTGATTACTACGTGGTAAGGGATTTTCATCTCACTTTTTATTCCCATGAGATTCATGCAATATATTACACTATTTCCTTTTTGTGGTGTATGTACTACCCATTATTTTATTCATTGTTTAATATACGTCAATTTATGGGTATTTACATCTTTATTTTATGATCCTTCTTTCATGGGATGTATGTTTTTTATTTTACCAAATCGGTATGGGAACCTTTTAACCCAATTTCCATTCCTTGGGTTAATATTCTAATTCTTAATTTTTCATGCTAAGATTATGTGTGCAATCACTATTTATTTATTTATTTTGTACATTCCCCTACCCTTTGTGTGTATATAATTTTGATACACATATTTACTACAATGATAAATTTTCATATCATCAATATGAACTTGATAAGAGTAAATTTAACTCAATTTCCATCCATTGAGTTACACTTTCAAGTAATTTGTTTTTTATTTAAAAGAACATGTTTAAATTTTCTAGGATTTATTTACACTGAATAACTAATAATATTGAGTGTATATATATTTTTCATGCATTATTATGTAAATTATTTTTTCTTAATCTAAGGACACCATTTTTCTAAGGGACTTCATCTCAATCACCATTAATTGAGGCGTATTTCGATTTTATACACAACGTTTTGTTATAGGATGTATAAATATCATTGAATTTTAATTTCATTCAAAAGGAATTGTTTTCTATGATTCATTTTACTAAATTACAAAAAATAATGTTTTTTAATGTAAGTGGTAACAATGAAATTTCTGCAACCACAAGTATTTTTTGATATCTGGCTTGTTTAACAAGCTGTAATGTTTTTAAAACGAAAATAAATACCATATAATCTATTAAATATTTTGGAATGAAAATTGTTTTTATTATAGATTTTTAATATCAATATATTTAAATGAAATATTGTAATTGAATTGTGGAAATGTTATCTTTCCTTTATGTTTTTTATGTGTTACGAATATGATATAGTTCTTGGGAATTGGTTATGTATATTTGTGGTTTTGTGATAAACCTAGGGTTGGTGAGCCCGAGATAGCTCTCAAATGCATTGGAAAACATGATCAAGGTAAATTTGAATGTTTCTCCTAATGGATTTAGGGAATATACTATGATGGGTATTCCAAATGTAACTCCCTTTGTAGTTGTGATACCTATAATTAATTTATGATATGAATGCCACACGTTTACTTTATGATTTATGTGTTCTATGTGTTATTCATAAATATTATGATTTCACGAGGTATGTTAAAGAGCATATGTTGTGTATGCAATTTTGAACTAATGATTTCGTTAACTATTTTATAACCCTTATTGAGATTTTTATGCTCATCCCATGTTTTGAAATGTTTTTCAAAGGAACTAATGATGAATAGGGTCAATGATGGGATCAAGGAAAAATTATGCTGTCTAAAACATGGGACTAGACATGACTCTTTTTTTGAAGAGTTTTTATTTAATGAAAAAAATTGAAACAGAGTAAAAGTGTCTACCTTGTAATTTTTGAGAGTTTATGTTATAGTTGTGGCCTAATTCTCTTAAAATCTATAACTAAAAAGATCCTCAATGTTAATTATTCAGTTTATTCATGATTATGAAATGTTTAAGGATGGATCCTTATATTTCTACACCTTGTTTGTGAATCTCTTTGAATTTAGGGGGTCCAATCGGGCTCATTAAAAATAGACCATTTTCAAACGATGACCACATGGTCCAACTAGTGATGAATGTGAAAAAACAAGGTGTAAAAGAACAAGCAAAAGGTTTTTGATGTTTGTTTCTATGTGATTTTAGAAAAATATCAAGAATATAAGATTGAGGTTAGAAATCAGTTCATATAATAAAATTAATTGATACCAAACAACATGAAAAGACTAATTTTTCTTGACACAAAATGATTGATGGGGTCGATGCATTCAAAATTTTTAATTAAAATGGAATAAAACACCAATTGAAATGTGATTCATTGATTATAGATCAGTTTTTATGAATAAGGAATCTGCTAATGATTAGGAGAATTACTTGTATTTGCTACGTCTTTATCTACTGCAATCGGTAGTTTCGTCATCATCTGATGAGATATGAGAATGAATGAGTAAGGGTTTGATCATTGTTGATTCAATGATAATAATAATGTCCTAGAAAATTTGTCATTATGATATATTTAAAAACATATCATTTAGGATTAAATGAGTTAATTAAATAATTTAATAATTAATTAACTCACTGAACGTGAAACCAATGAGTGATGAGACTTAATTCCAAGCACTGAGTGATTCAATTTCACGTGTACGGTAAAAAACACATTCACGACTCATCCATTATCTTGGATTTCTGATCCAAATATCCATTTATTATTTGTCTCATTTTTATTTTAAATCTACATGCCTGGAATTTAAAATATATTTAATGTTGTTGTAAAATTATTTTCAGGAACTTGTTTCCTCATAATCGCAGTCGCTCTTAGTTTGATGCTTTGAAAATTTCTATATTTAAATTTTAAAGTTGAACAAGACATGAATTGGTTCACTAAATCATTCCCTCTATCAGGATTCTCTTCTAGGAAAAGAAAAACTAAAAAACAACACAAGATACTAATCCCACAGTTGGTTGTACCACTCCTAAGACCTCTCTTTCATATATCCAAACTAATATAATGCACGAACCAAGAAGATGGTATGTTTTCACAGGGTCCACTCATAGTTATCTACAGTTTCCATTGAGTTCACCAGAAATGTGGAACCATCCTCAATCTTCAGTTCACCATATTTGATGACATATGTGTGGTGATACATGTATGTTCTCAACTATGACATATAGAGGATTTCTTACACCCACTCCAGATATGTGGGTTTTGTGAGGCAGTAATCATACTCACCAACACTCCACACAATCTCGAACAACCTGATGAACTTTTGGGGAAACATTCCTCTCAAACTGAACCTCCAAATTCATCATATTGTAGAGTTTCATAAGAAATTTTGTCACTATTCTCAAATTCCAAACACCAATGATGAAAATCCGAATATTATTTGAATATTATTTCGCTTTTCCTCACCTTCTAAGGGATGAACTAGAATTTATTCATCATAACCTATACCATATATGGTCCCACTATATAAGAATCACTAATCTATATTCCACATAGTGGTTACCTATTGGGTCACACATACAAGGCCTCAAAAGTTTATATGCTGATGGTTGGGTGGTAGAAGTTCTTGTATGAAAACTCTATAAAAGGATGGTGATCCTCTCGGATTTATCCAAATTCTAACATTAAAGCACTCACTATTTAATCGTCCAATTGGATAGTGTTGACAGTCTATCCATTATTTTGGGGGTGAAAGGCCATTTTCATCCCAATGTGGGTACCAAATTCCCCCAAAATGTATCTATATAATCATGGAATAAAATTCACACCATGATGAGAGACAATACTTGAGGAACCTAATGAAGGCAATCAATCTCACAGATAAAAAAATTCCAAAAAATATAAACATAAATAATCACTCGCGTAGAAAGGAAATATGGCTACTTTTTGAGTCATTCAACTATCAAATAGATGGAATAATGGATCTTCAATATGCAAGAAATTCCTGTGATGTTGTCAATAGATATTCCATAGCATTTTCACTCTTAGATCTTAAGGGGTTGAAAAAACCTATCATATCGTGGTGCACATACTTTGCCTTCTGATAGGTGAGACACTCTGAGATGAACTCATCTACAAAACATCTCAGGAAAAAGCACCAAAAATTCTAATAAAGTTATGTATACATCATCCACACATATGGATGTATAGCTATGTTATATGTGTGGAACACTCTCATAACCTCCCCCCACCACATGAGTGGAAACACTATTCTCCCCTGGAACAAGATGACATGCTTCACTCCTAAAATATATCTATATGATGATTCACCTATGGATATATGAACATGTATTACATCATAGTTGATGTATCCTAACCGAGACTCTACCACACACTCATGTAGTAAAGGAGTCAACACCATTGAATGTTCGATATCTCTACCCTCTTCCTCCACCAAGGTCAACTGTAGTGAAGCTAACTTCTCTGATGCTTCTTTCACTATGAAATCTAGGTACTTTCAACTAATCGAATTTGATAAAATGTTTGCCTTCAATAAAGAATAAAAATACTCAAAAGTATATTCTTATAGGAACTCCCACCAACATCATTTTCTCGGGTTCAATTCTATCTACATGACGACATACTGGAGTCTCTGAGGGTATGTGTACACTAAAAAGAACCTTCGTAGAAGGAAGTTCTTCCACATCCTCATGGTGAACACTACCACTACTTACACTAGTTATTGAGTCACATAGTTTTTCTCATGGGGTATCAGTTTCCTTTACCCCTATGAGATAACTTCTAATCACTAAATAAATATGAAACCAATCCCATTATTTTTATTAATCACAATTAACTATGAATGCACAAATTCATCTAGTAGACTCAACACATGATCACTATTCATTCTTAGCCTCAACTCCCCAAATCTGATTTAGCACTGTGTATACCATGTAAAGGAATATCGATTCCACATCTGGGTAGTGAACAGGGTTTTGATTCTACCAAATTATACCACAATACTCTTGAAGTATACTAGCGAACCATGTAAATCATACACATATGAAATTCTCTTAGGAGTATCCCAATAAAAAATTATATCAATCAACATTGGGTCCATATAAAAACAATGCTCAGAAATGGAATTGCCTAGAATGTGAACCTCATAAATCTTGATGTGGAACATCATGATCTTTCCATGTATCATGTGCTCTTAACAAAATTCTCCAAATATCCGCAATTTAAATGATTTTCTATCTTCTGAGGGAGAGTATACAAAAATGAAATGTAGGATGAAAAAAACATACCATTGTATGTATATATGAAAAACATATTTTATCTAAGTCTTAAACATGGTTGGGGTATTATTTAGAGAAATGAGAATCCCTAGGAACTAATAGTGTCTATAGGGATAAAAAAATTATAACATTGGAATATCAATCTCAAAAACCATGAACTGGTTGTAGCTAAAAAACATATGAATATTCAATAAAAAACTCACACAACATAAAAGGTCAAAGTGGTATTCAATCCTCTAAAAGGTATAATTTATCATTATCACTACCTAGTTTAGGGGAAAATAATCAAAACAATGTTGTAAGATACAATATTTATTTTTCACGATGAACGATGGATCCAACCACTGGGAAACAATAGTTCTGATGAATAAATTCTTTAAAAGTTCCTCTAAATACTACCGTGGCACCTTAAATTATGTAGGAGAAATCCGATATGCCACAAAATATATCATAGCATATTGGAGATGAAAGTTAGTACAAAACTCTAGCTACCTCATCAGAGGTAGCCTTAGAATTAACTCAAGGAATGCGTCCATATATTACTAAATAACTGAAGGAACCCATATTTTAAAAGAGTCTATTACACTACGAGATATACTATATAACTAATTTGTGGTGGGTTTCAGCCTCCAGATCACAAAACCCTGTCAACCTACCATAGGATATCTCTCACCAGAAAAGGATAAATTCATGCCATCAGTATGTACGGATATGAATTGTCTATGGTGATAGTTAATATGGGATCTGTGCATCGATGAAAAATCAATAGATTATATGATGTCATAGGGTATCATCAAAATTATCAATAGGTCCCAGTTGATCCTCTCTCCTCTAATAAAGTACTCACATTACCTACCAATAAAAGATATCAAAGGAGAATCTATAGTAGGATACTCATGAAAAATCCTCTAAGATAGCACCTCAACCGGAAGATACATATTTTAGAATATGTATATAGATATAAAAGAATAAATATAATGTGTTTCTACTTATAATGATGAACCGGTAGAATACAATACGACCATATCCCTAAACTTCTCATCCATTACTATATTGCAATATTGTAATGCTTGTAGATGTCCATGGCCTATACGGATATCTCCTTGAACCTAAATTAGGATGCATATTGGTAGTGGTGGAAGGATATCACAACATACTCATCAATTTATAGATCATCCTACTCCTCTACCAACTAAGCCTCCCTAGGGACCACCCAATCCCCTTAGGTGAGATCCCTGATCATGATGTAGCCTTTGAAGTGGTGGTCCATTAGTTATCATCTTGTGTTACAAATCACAACTAGTCAAGGCGTCTCATTCCATGTGACCTCATACATAAAAATTAATGAACCTCCCCTCACTTAGATGTCATGTCCATCAGTGCTACAACTAAACATGTGTTTTAGTGTGATCACGTGGAGAGATTCATCACATAGATCATAGCATCTTACATCTTCATACTGCTACAACATAGTCCGCATTCAAAACCCACTACTAGATTAGACTATATGGAATACAAATTAAATAAATATATCTACCACGAGTTCCCAGCTCAAAATCCTGACATATGTGGGGTTTCACAAGGGTACAAAACTAGCTCAGATATCTCTACGGAGTTTCTACACAAATTTCTATTTTTGTAAGTTTCTATCCCATGTCATGTCATAAGAGTATCACATATGTTCTATGAACATCACTATATACTAATCCATTTTCATCCCTATATTATGTATCTCTATTAGATGATTGATCCAAACATATAAAATTATGGAATGGAAGTACACCAAATGGAATAGTTATTGGAATTCGGTCTATGAGTGTTAACTCATCCTGAATCTATTAAAAAATGGCTATAAAAATTCCAAGATAATCTTTGGAAGATGATATAAACCATTGATAAAACATAATACATCAGTGGATAAATGATCACGAAGTCTATGAACACCGAATCTAGCTAATACTCTACTACCTGAAGATTTCGATCTCCCATAAAACCTTATCTTATTTTGGAGTTGGAAATCATCGAGCATGCTATGTCTGTGCACGTCCAAAAGCTTCTCTAATAAAATTATTTTTTTCACTACATGTGGAGGTTATTTTAACATATATTTTGGAGTAATGGGGTCACTATAATGAACATGAATTGAGGCCTCAATACTCATCATATGGACATCACGATCCAGAACTGGTATCCTAGATGGTTTTATCATGGAGGAACCCTATGATTTTTAAGGATATACTGTGGTGTGATGATAATATATACATATATATAAATATATTCAAAAAAAAATTAGATAAATAATGATGTATAGGTCATGAATTAATATTATATGATACATGTACCATTGATAGTTACAACAAATTTATCATCATGATGAGTTTCCATGTAGATTTTCATTGTTTTGGTGAATATATATGTCATCCACTAAAACATCAATGTTTTCCATTGATAGAGAGGACCACTGAATAAATTTTGAACTATTTACCTAAACCCAACAAATATCTTTAAGGGGGATAGTTTGATCAACTTACCATCGATGGAAACATATTTAGTACCAATTTGTCATGACCCAACCCAAGTTGTAGTTCAGGCAGCAAATAACCCAAGACCACCTTCCTAGGCTTGTGGTTAACAACCAATTATAAAGGCACAAATAACATGGGGAGGGATTTTACTATGTATGTATTCACACAGACCCACACACAACTATATTTTTGGAAACATGTAGAGGGAATGGGGAAAAGATGTTACACATCAGTAAAGTAAACTTAGCAACAATGAACCTATAGAGAATATAAATTTACGATACTGTAAACTGAAAAGTAAAATTGGAAGAATAAATGTGCAATAATAATTATGTTCCCAAATGAAAAAACTATAATGTTAAATATCTGATAGAACTCGCCTATTGAATCACAAGATATTACAGCCATATGCATTCCATGAATCTAGTATCCAAAAATCATCTGAACTCGAGGTCGACCTATCCATCATCCGCACATGACATGATACATGTGGGAAAAGACCAGGATGTTGTTAGTATATACATACCATGTAGGAAACCCAAAACATTGAAGAGGGAACAATAATAAATACAATAGAAAAGGATAGTATATGAAATATACAGTCATGAAGATTACATATCAACCCAACAAAGAGATAAAGTATTATCATCCAAGCACTAGGTGTTAAGCTCATTGAGTATGTAAATTACACATTGAGTATATTACAAATGTAGTAGGAGAGTAGACTCATATAACAATATGAATTTAAATACGTAAAGCCTATTTATCAACCTAGACAATTTTTTCTTCTCTAAAAAGGAGCGTTACCAAATCATATGTGTGGATATAGAATGATATAAAAAATTATCATTCAAAAGAATCCCAAATGAAAGAGTGAAGGTATTTTATTCTCACAGATAAACCTATGAATAATATTATCCAATAGTTCCAAAATTTCATCAATGATGCTACACTTCTCACATGACTGCCCATATGTAACCTTCTATGTCAAACCAAGCATCGTCACCGAGTGACACAGTCAAGTGATAATAAAATGGACATACCGAACCCACAAACTAGTGCATAATGGGGGTTCCAATCTGTAAGTATTAATAGAGTACATGTGACCAAGACGAAGGGCGTTCCACTATTCTTTCATGAGTACTCGTGCCGAATGCTGACGGGGCAGGGGGGGTTCCATTTAGTAATATAGATGACCCACTCCCATGACGATGGTGGGTTCCACTAGAATGTGATGAGAAACAACACCCTACCCAGTAGGGGTTTCCCTTGAAAGTTATATGTAGAGTACCCAGACAAATTTTGATGGTGGTTTCCACTATAATGTTGTTGGACACATTCTCATGGGTGATATGGGGTTCCACTAAGTTCATTAATGACCAGTGCCCTATCCAGTTAGGGGTTCAACTCATGAGATAGATGTAGAGGACCTACCCCATCCTGATGGGTTGGTATGCTCTAGGTGTTAGGGACCCGTGCAAATGAATTATATGGGATTTAACTCTGATCATCATAGATTCTCACCCTATCTAATAGGGTGTTCCTCTTAGGAGATTCCTTTGGTGATCCTTCATGATCACTTCTATCGTAGTGAATCAACTCAAAAGGTACTGTTCCTAGGAAATTTCATATTATTTTTAAAAGACAAAATTGATGCAGAGATCATGTAGTATAGGATAAAAATTCTGAATCGGACACTCATTGTCCATAATCTCAATTCAAACAATATATATGATAATGATTTGTGATTCCTAAAAATAGCTCAAGGGGTACACAACATGTGGGGGGACACACATGGTGTGTGGTCCCGCTAAACAATTTTTCAATGTCCCTGGATAGTACATAGATCCCATAATATGTATTATCACATCCTGTTTTTGTGGATGATATGTTGTGTACAGAATAACTGGGAATAAGAAATTGGCCTTGTCCGAGTACCATACACCATGTACTCTGTACATGCCAGGTCACCTCAAAATGGGTTCTTCCAATGTGATCTAAATGTGTATGTGTATTCAAAACATTGAATGTGCCTCACCATATGGTCTTTACCATTTACCACCCACAAATTGATGGTGGTACAAATTTTGTTGGAGATGTACATGGCCTAATATTCTTATTCGATTACAAAACCCTAGCCACCACCACCGAAGGACTGCACTCTATGTGTTAATCCATGAACATGACATATAGTCAATGTTTTTCTAGAATTGAATTTCTAAGATATTCATTGTTGATATGTTAATCTCACATCATTTCACCACTTATTTATCCAAATATATGGCATAAAATTGTGGATCTAGTTGAAAATAATGGATTTCAGTCATTATTTACCAGAAATTAGTTTTTAGAGTTCCTCATAACTTCTTTCGTGTATTCCATGTGTCCCCATACCCTAATGGCCAGAAGGCCTTATTTTTATTTTATTATACATAATCATCCTTTTAAGGGTTGACGGGGAACCCGTACATGACCCGTAGGCCCAAGGCACAAGCCACAACATGACCCGCAATACATGACCCGAAGGCCAAGAGGCATACCATGCCCATTACATGACCAGTAGGCCCAGCACACTGGAACTGCCCCTCCCCAACATCTTACGTCATTGATCGCCTTAACTCCCCACCTTGCATTGTTGATCAGCTAGCATTGCCCCGTACAAAGCTACATGGTGCCTGGTCCCGATGGCGGCTATCAAACCCTCTCATTATTCCAATCCGGTTATCTCTGTATCTAGTGGCTACTACTCCTGTTGCTCTGATCCTCTTATGGGGCCTGTTCTATGTTAGTTGGGATACTCCATGGTCTACGTGACCCGAAGGCCCTGTTGCCCGAAGGCCTATGATGACCCAAAGGCCCTGGAGACCCATAGGCCCAAACCGGTGGTCCAAAGGCCCAAATCGAGAGAATAGTTCCGGCTGCTATAGTACCAAACTGTAAATTCTATAGTAATAGATATAGTTACTGCTACATTACTGCCACAGTACCCGGATATTCTCCTCCACCCGGTTTTGAACCCGGGTCTCATGGAAGCCAAGCAGGAGCCCTTACCACTCGGGTACGGGAATCAATGTTTAAGTAAGAAATTTATATTATCAAATATATCATCCATTTCCTATAGTGATCCAAAATTCATGCTCAATCATCATTCATCACCTTATTTTTTATACTACTTTGCATCCGAGAGTCTGATCAGGCTTGATACCACCAGAAAATTATTGAACTCAGACATTGGGGTCCAACCAATGAAGAAAGGGAAGAAAAAATGGCAAACGCCAAAGAACAAATATTTAAAAATAATATTCTTATAGTTCATGAAAAATGAGAAATAATAACAAAATTAGGATAGGAAGCAGTTGACATAATAGAATCAATCAAAACTCAAGCACATGCAAAAGTAGAAATTTGGTGTATTTCGATAGAAGTGGTAAATCTGCACAAAAACATTAATAAAATGGCATACATTAAAAAAATGAAGACTCATACATCTATTATTTATTTATTTTTGGTGATTAATGTTTCTTCCAATGATCGAGAGAAGGCATTATGTTTGAGGAATCTGGATCTACTCTGCTCTAGAGATTCATCATTGTTTGATTAGATCCTCTAATAGAAGGATAAATAATAGATTTGTTGGTGAATCTAAGATTATAAAGTGTGTCATGGATATCATTACATGAAAATACCCTTATAAATACAATTTTTACGTATTTTTTTTGATAATATATTAATTTTATAATTTATTAACTCACAGAACATACCTCCAATGAGAGAGGAATCTGAACTCACAATGAGAACCCATTTTATAGCACCCATTAGGTAAACATAATATTACATAATTAACAATTGTCACTATTTTCTAATCAATTATTTCATTTATGAGATATCCTATTCTCTTTAAGAATTTATGCATATTATATAATATATAATAAATATTTGGATAAAATAAATTTAGGGAACTTTATGCTTCAAAATCATATGCCCCATCAATACAATGATTGTGAAATATATATATAGAAATATTTCATCATATTAAAAGGTGAAAACAGGTCTCTAAAAATTTTATATTTGAAAATATTATGTATAGTTGAACTACAACATCTCCTCTATGTTCTCGATAATAATTACCCTTCTTTTTCATATCATAAATATTAGCACTTTTCATTTACAATGGAATGTAAACCAATGAATGGGTTATCTTAGATGTTCAATAAGGATAATAAAAGAAAATATACATGTTAATTCATCACAACAGTATGAGTACTTGTGTTTAAAATTAAAAAACCATACAATGAATATCATAGATCATATTCTTCTGTTATGGAATAAATCATGGTAGTTCATAAGTCATTAATAATAATTGAATCAATGATCATAACCCATGTCATAATAATAATTTAATAGGACATAGATTTGTGTCATGAAAATATGAAAAAAATTATTATGTCAAGGATCTCCACCATGATATTCATAACATGTTATTCTTGGGGTAACCACAAGTGTACTCGCTTTTGGAATCGAATAATCTACCACATTACCGCCTTTTAATTTAGTGAATAACCTCTTATGGACTATCTATTTGGTATGGAGATAACCTTATATATCCCTTCCTTTTTGGTATTAAGATATTTTTTTATGAACCCTCTTTGTTGGTATTGGGAAACCCTTTCATTCAACCTCTTATTAAGGATCCTGATAACATTAGATATACCATTTTGAGCTCATAGAATTTAAATTTCTACACAATTCATTAGAGGGACATATAGGAACCACCAATCAAATAATGATAATAATTCGCATGTATTTTATACATGAACAAGAATCATTCATAATATCATAACCTGTGAAAAGGAAATTGGATTAAAAATCATTTTATCATCATATAAATCGTGATGAACGAACATTTTTCATGAAAAACATGTAGAAAATGAAATTTAAATTTTTAAATAAATTAATAAAATTCTAAATAATCTCAACACAGTATATAAAAGTATTTCTCTTAAAATAAAATAGGAAATTTGTAATGTAATATTTACATAAATTCACTATAATGATAACGAAAAGTACCATTAATGTTGTAAATATTAAAAAAAATTCTTATTTTAATTTAATGTAAAAGTAAGTTATCTATAAAATAAAAACAAATTATGATAAAACCATTCATAAAAAATCCACACATGTCTAAATACGTATTTAATAATTATATAATAGAATAAAATTTATTAATATTTTTAACAGAACAAGGAAATGTACGAAAATTGATATTCAAATAATGAAATAAATAAACAATAATGAAAAACTATCCTATCATCCCAATGGGTGTATTAATAAAAAAATTACAATGATAAATTTATTGTCTTAAAATAACCAATGTAGAATAAAATTCATGATTTTATAAACACATAAAACATAATATCTCATTATTGGAAACTTAATCAAAATCAATCAGGAAAATAAATGGATTGTAACATA
This sequence comes from Viscum album, assembly GCA_963277665.1. NCBI lineage: Eukaryota > Viridiplantae > Streptophyta > Magnoliopsida > Santalales > Viscaceae > Viscum > Viscum album. The sequence continues at coordinate 1,064,449,535 of OY728133.1, forward strand.
AAACCCTTACCAATTTGGTATCATATGAATTTTATTCCATGTAAAATAAAGAAATATATATTGATATGTATATCCGATAATATTCCTAATATTTATCATAAAATTAATTCATTTTATGTATATACACCACTAAAAAGAAATAAGTGATGAATATGGATTGTGTCCCATATATATATAAGTGAGACAAATATCTCATACCTCGCATGTTGAATACCTCCGTAAAAATTAAAACCTCCTAAATAATTTATATTAGTTTATTATAAATAAATTAAAAAAATTGAAATATATATAATACCATCTATTATTTACTTATAACATTCAAACAAAATATTATTAATAATTCTTTTTTAAAATCACTGTTTTGGGTGTTAAATACTTTGTTTCTCACACATGTTTTTTACAATAGTATTTTATGTTGAACATTTATTATCATTACATCATGTATATAATTATTTATAATGATTAATATCTAATATTTTCCTTATATATATATATATATATTGTTTCCCATAATAGTTATATATGGGGAAATGAATTACCCCATTCATGGAGATGGTAGACCATACATACGAATGATAATTATTTTCATTTTTTTAATGGCTGGAATAAAAAATGTAATCAAATATATAACCATTATAAAATGAATTATATTTAATAGATATAATATATATTAATTATATATATTATCATTATAATCAATTTCAAAATAAAATTAAAACATAATAAAATCACATTTGCGGACGCAGTAGTCCCCATATACACTAGATATGAGCTATCAGTTTGAAATGTATTTGAAGGTAAGGAGTCAGTTGTGATATTATAATTTTAAATGAAAAAATATATAAAAAAATTCACATATAATCCTTAAATATATTATTATTACTTATCATTTGTGGTGGTGATGGGAAATAAATTACATTGGTTTATGAGGCGGTAGTCCATTGTATACAATATTGATAGTTTTGTTTCCTATTTGATGGAAGAGAAAATCGAAATTGTTTTTCCTATAGAAATAACATTATTTCAGTATTTTATATTACTGTTTTTATTTTAATGTAATTATTAAAACATCATGGAAGGTGTTTATAGAAGAAGAATTAATGAAAGTGCTCAGTGAAGATGACTACCTTCACTTAGAACAACATCTGTTGGATCTCATAATAAGGACACTGTGGTTCTTATACTTGGAATAATATAAAATCTATAATGTGGAAAAGAAAATTATGGAAATATCTTCAATGGTTTTGGTCATGAAAAATATATAATTAGCTGTGAAAAATTAAGGGGATGGTGCCCCATTTATAATTGATAAAGAGAGGAATTTTCAACAATACGCAAAAATATTTAGTAATTGGAAGTCACTCTAATGAAATGTGCCTATTTTTTTAATCAATGATATGGAAGGAATGAATTTTAATGAAAACCCTCTAAAATAAATTAATACACATGTTTTATGATTTTTTTTCTTAACCCCTATGATTTACTAATTTTTACCAATTTATTTTTCATTATGGTACATTATTTTTTATTTTTTACATTCATAATTTATCCTTTATAAGTAAATAATAAAAAATAGTAAGATTATTTGATCCCACTAACTGTAAATATTAAATCAACTTTACTAAATTTCAATCTTATATGTGTGGTTAACTAATTTTATCACAAGCGCATGTAATGTGAAAAACCCTATGTAAACATTAACAGTGATAATTAATTTTTTTAAAAAAATATTATTCATTGTGTATATTTATTAACATGAAATTATTACATAATATTAATTATTATGACTAAAAATGTAGAATCCATTTTATGGTATTCAAATCATAAACGAGTATGAATTAATTTTTAAATTAATCCCTTAAATGCGAAAAAACATGTTTATAAAGAATCCTTTTTATATGTATAAAAAGGTTTAATATCAATAATCAATATGAAATTGAGTCCAATAACAAAAATTGGATGAAATATAATATTAGTAAAAAAATTACTTTTAAAACCATGTCAAAAATATAACATATAAATAATGTAAATGAAAACTCATTATTTAAAAAAACATCATCCTTCTATTATTCATAAAAATTTTAATCTATTCAGAATATTATAAAAAATTAGCTCTGTGATAATTTTGAACTAATTATACTAAAATTTAAATAATATTTTTTAAATTAATTATTTAAATGTGGAAAAAATTATAATAATTTCACATAATGGAATGAAATCCACTCTTAAGAAATAATTAATTAAGCATAAAATTGAATTTAATATTAATCCCTACCTAAAAATTTTTAGAAGAGGGAAATAAATTTGATTGAAAATATAATATATAAATTATATTAAAATAAATCATTGGTAGAGAGTAATATAATTTTTTGTCTTGAAAACATAATAGTAACATAAAATTAGTTTTTTTATGAAATATCTCTATATTACGTTTAATTGATTTTTATATTATTTAATATTAGTTTATTGCTAGTTAATGTATTTAATAAATATGTAAACAATATAATTTTAAAATATTATTATTTTCATATTAATATATTTCAATTTAATATATAGGTTATAAATGTCACATTAAATAATAATATTTTAATATTATATCATGGATATCTTAAATTTGGGTTTTCATGTTAAACACAATATTGAATATATTAATTTTTTTCATTAAACATAATGTTTTTAAATATATATCTTCAAATAAATTGTGGCCAAACTATTTGAAGTTTCACTATGTAATAAAAATTTTGATAATTTAAAACTCATTTGTGGAATACCCAAATCATAGATAATATTAATAAAAAAACTATAGAAAATATATAATGGTAAATGAGATTTTAATCTATAATATCAAAATATTATGTTTCCAAATATGATAACAATATTGGGATAAAAATTTAGGTACAATCTATAGAATAATAATTCACAAGGATTAATAGAGTGGGATATAGAAAAAGATCATAATATAGATTACCACAATAATACCAAAAATGGTAAATGATTTAAAACACCATATATTCATTAAAAATGAAACCGATAGTAATATTTTTCATATATTGAACTTTTTAATATTTTTGTGGGAATTTTTAAATTCATGATTGTGAACTAGGGAAAATATACTCACCTAATTCATTTCAATTTCATAAGAATAATCTCATCCTTTTATTATGCTTCAATATATTCCCATTTCACCTCTTACTTTTGGAAATTCTGATGATGTTTTTTAATCCAAAAGAACATATGGATCAAATTATCCATAAAATAATGATATGTAATTATTTCTATCTCTAGTTATCAATATTAATTTTTTTGTTATCATATGTTATCCAACATGGATAAATATCTGTTTGATGAAATAACACATAATTTTATAAAACCTTATCATATGTTCTAGTAAAACGATTCCACAAATGGTTAACCTTAATAATCTTAAGGAGACATTAATTTATAAATATGGTCACCAAATATAAAAAATTAACTCATAATAAATTTTTCATATTTAATAAATTTCCATTAATTTTCACATACCTATATGTGAATACCATGGACATACATTCTCATAAAACCTATTAATAACCATATTTACCATTAAAACACTACAAAAATAAACATTATACCTATTCATTATATTAAAACAAATTTTTTTGAATATAAACCATAAATCCCATAACAATGTTAATTCAATCAATGATAACATCACCCTTTTTTATCATATCATTAATAAGTTCCAAGGTCATCAGTACTATCCAATTTATAATATCCATTTCAACTATTACTTTATCCCATATAAACACCATTATTTCATACTCATAAACATATTTAGATTCATAATTGCATTAACAGTGTGTTTTCTATAAAATATCCCTTTTCTATTAAATAAATTTTCTAAAACATAGAGACCATTCAATAGAATCTTCTAAATGTTAAATGAAAAAATAATAAAGAACAATCCTTGTATATTTTATGATTTTCACATAACTCTTTTTTCCTATATAATAAATATTTAATCATTACACTTCATTGATACCCCATTGAATACGCTTCATCATATTATATCTTGTCACCCATTCCATTCATTTTTCATTTATAGTATCTTCATAATCAACAAAAAATTATTAATTTTACCTTCTCTATGATCATCATATTTATATTTCCCACTTGGATGTAAATTTTCAAAATTCATATACATTATAATATAAAACATTCATCCATTGATGATATAATGTCCTGATTTCGGGTTCCGTCCAAAGGTTCCCCAAACCCGGTTGGTCACATCACCACAAATAGATTTCCACAAACGCCAGAGGCTATTGACTAGCAGCAAGGTACAAGGTCTGATAACGGGGAAAAAAATTTCATTGGCAATGTATACATAGTATAAATCTAAAAAACAAACAATAGAGGAAGCATTTATACCAAAAAATAAGTAAACATCAGAAGACTGAAAGGAATTTAACAACTAGAGAAAATATAAAGTATGTGTGTAACATCTATCTAGGAAAGAAACCAGACAAGTCATAATGCTAGAAAAAAATTCAGACACCTATGTTCTATAGAAAACTGGAAAACTCCAGTAGCATTAGAAGCCTCAGCATGGCCCCATTATATCCAGCTCAGACAAAAATTAAGTACCTGATGAAGAATGTCATTAGCCCTTATATATATTGGCAACCATATAATCATTTTGGGCCTAAATGAGTTACCCAAATAAGGTGTGATATGAATCTCAATTAGAAACCAAAAAAATACTTCTTCCTAACTATCAGTGAATATATATTGAAGTGTATATACAAAATGAAGTAATAAACTAGGATGTACTCAAAAGTAAACAATCCCACAATTTTAAATTACATTCATTTAAATTTTTCAAATTTTCAATATATTGGACAATGTAATATCAAAATCAAGCCTATGTTATATATCCCTATATGTAATAGTAACAAAATAGATATCTTAGATGACCATCTAAACTATCAACTAAGACTCGGTCCAGGCTAGTGCTTTGTCTTGGAAACTCATCACAATCATTAAATTATCCTCAAACAAACCTCTAGAAATTATGTCATGGCCTAACCACTATGCTACCACATATCATATCGTAATTATAAATTACCTCATGGATAACACTCATGGTCAATACCCATAGGTCTATATGGAATAAATAATTTATAAATGAACTCGGGGTAGCTCTCACGGTCAATACCCCCTAGGTCATCATAGCATCAAAATTTTTTAAATGAACTCCTTGGTAGACCTCACAATTAATACCCCTACATCAAAGTCTACACTAAGGCTCTCATAGTCCAGTGTAGATAAACATAGAAACCCCTATAGTTCACCTGGTCCAAGGCTCTCACTATCCATTAAAAAAATAGTATTCCTATCATTACAAGGCATGACATGTAATCTATAACTACTATATGGATAAAATTCACATGTATAACATATGAAATTTATATAATCAATAAAACTCCAACCTAAAAAATCAAGGCATGTAAACAAGTTATCCCTCCTATGAAACCAAATCCATACAACCGAAAACAATTAAACTAGGGAAATACACCTTTGGGGTGTCCTGTAAACAAGACATCCATGATTATACAAATGCTACAACCCCTTTTGAATCAATTGAACCACATAAGGTAAATAATAGGGCCAATTAACCTTTAATGAAATAGCCTAAATATTTTTATGTGGATCCTCTAACATATATAATCCCAAGACGAAAAATGAAATAAAAAACATGTAACTTGATGTCGTATGGTCAATAATCCTGAATGTGGGGGCTTGAATAGGGCTTGAATGAAATAGATCTACAAAATTGTAAAATCTATCATCCAATGAAAACTGACAAGAGTTGAAAAATAAAGAATGAAAGAGATATTAAAATTTGGAACTCACTATTGGGATTCTAATGCACTCGATAGAATATCAATTAGGTCATATAAGTAGAACAAGGAGGGGCTCGAAGTTCGTAAACATTCCCTTACTCTCCTGTAATAACCGAGGGGAGAATAAATATTTTCTGTACATGAGATGCAACCCCTCTCTGATTTATCTAATAAAAATAAATGTACATGATGTGATTATTTAATGTATGTGTCTGGTATTAGCCTCAACCGAAATTTGACTTCTGTGGTTTAGTCACATCAACACATGACCATGTAAATGGCCATTAAACCGCTAGTACATGACTATATGTGGCATCTGGGTACACGTCGTGTACTCATAAGAACACGGTGTGTACATGGAAAAATTCTAATTTCTTTCTTTTCTGAAAAACAACCCGAAATAATGATCTATTAATAAAATGAAGATCTTGGTTCATACAAGCATCCCCTTTAAAACAACATGTCTCTGAATTTCCCATCTAAGGGTGTTGAAGAAGAATCTAAGAACAACTCTTGAAACTATGATCGCACATCAGTCTCCCTCCCCTATGTCTTGTTATGTACTCAGCCATGCTTCCATAGCACCTGTATGAGAGGAATAGACCAACCACATAGTACCTTCATGTTGCGATCTAAAATATGAATAGGCTGCTTCTCAAATGATGCATCCACCTCCAACTCAACCTCATCGGGATGAAAGACATGAGATGGGTCTAAAAAGTAATGAAAAAGCTGTGAAACATAAAAGAGATCCCGCATATCCTGGTAACTATGAGGAAACTAAAACTGATAGGCAACCAGCCCAACTATCTCAAAAACCACATACGACCCGACATATTCTGGTGAAATCATTCACTATTTCATAATCATCCTATGTCCCAACGTCATTATGACATGTAAGAAAACCAAATCTCTGACCTCAAACTCTGTAGGATTTTTTCAATCCACCAACATAATATTTCTGGTGAGATTTTTTTGTAGCCATCCTCTTCTATATCAACTCGACCTTCTCTATGGTCTCTTAGAAAAGAGGTGATTTTAGTATAGATTCATCTCGTGCCTCCATCCAACATATTATTGATTGGAATGGCCTACCATACAAAACCTTATAATTTTAAATATGATTCATTTCCAGAAAATTGTTATTGTATGTGAAATACAGCAACGGTATGTGCCTCTCCCAAGAGCAATTGAAATATAGAATGCATGCTCAATGAATGTCCTCAGAGATCTAAATTGTGCACTCAGACTAGAAATCTGTTTGTGGATGGTAAGATATATTAAGAAGTACATGTGTACCCAAAGCCCTCTTTAGTCTCTTCCAGAAACGAGATGTAAACCAATAATCCCTCTCTAAAATTATACGATGTAGAACACCATGATAATTTATCATATCTCAGATATAAAACCTTCCAAGATCATCAACAATAGTGGTTTCCATAATAAATAAGAAACGTGATTTCTTTGGGAGTCATTCAATGACAAAAAATATAATTCCCTAAAGGTGACCTTAGTAAACCTATCATAAAATCCATTGTGATGTCATTACACTACCACTTGGGAATGAATAATTGTTGTAAAATTCCTTCTCTTCACTGATTTTATACCATCACTCCCTGACAGGTGGAAAACCTCATAACAAAACCATCAACATCCCTCTTCATGCCCAACCAACAATAGGGACAGTGTAGATTTTGATATATCGTGGTGACACCCAGAAGAACTTCCCCTAATGATCTATGAAAATATCAAAAAATATACTAGTCTATGTCTGATGACACCCATAAATTCCCAAGAGACTGAAATACCACATCCTTACCTCTGGTCCACCCAGGAGTATGGTTCTCTTCTGAAAAACTCTCCCATAAGACTAAGCCTTCAAAATGAAATAGTTGGATCAATATCACTTGATTTAATAAAGTATTGGGAACATCTATAGAAGAAAAATACATATGGCCCCATTTATCATAAACCTACAATGAATCTCAGAAAAAAAATCCATAAACTTCTACTCAACACTCGCCACATGATCTGCCTATATCTAAGACATATTACTCAATGCATCAGCCACAATGTTTCATTTCCATTTAATGTAATCAATCTAAAATTATAAACACTAATGGTACATAAAACAACTTCACTATATCAAATTCAGATCACATAGACTAATGATATACTTGAGGCTTTTTGGTCAGTGTATAGCAGAATAAGTTCTCCTAAAAGATCATGTCTCTAATAGCGCAAAGCATGTACAACTGTAGCCAACATGAGATCATGCCTCAGGTAATTCCTCACATGCGGCCTCAACTTCTGAGACCCATATATAACAAATTATTCGCCCTGGATAAGCACTAATCCCAACCTGATACATGATACATCATATAAAATGCTGTTACACTTGCCCGTCTCCAGCAAAAGTAATATCAGTTCAAAATTAAATATCATTTTTATCACCAAAAGGTTGATTTGCAGAAATATATTCACATGTTCTTCTCACCCATATAATTCTAGGCTATTAGTTTTACAATTAATCATGAAAATCCCTATGTAAAAAAATTATAGTAACCACCCATCCCCATAAAACTCTGTACATCTAAAGAATTATTTGGCTACTTCGCCGAAACTTCGGCTCTCACTTTCTCTTGGTATACTAATACTCTTGTTTATGATTACATAACACAAGATGTGAATCAGTTACTTCCAAAAGTTGAATTTTGGATGTTTATTATATAATGTTTTCTCTCTATGTATACTCAATATGATCTGAAGATAGATGGAACGATCATGTCAACTGTGAGAGTACACTAAAATATCATCCAAAAATTCTACCACAATAGAATCCATGAAAGGATGGAACACTCAGTTCATCAGTGGAATTAAATCGATCGACGCATTCGTGAGACCGAATGTCATAAACAAATAATCGCATTAATTATACATACTCTGAAAAACTATATGAAGTATATATTATTGTCTAATGTGCAATTGATGATAATCATATCTCATGTAAATATTTGAGAACACTAGGACCCCTTTAAGCTGATCAATGATATCATCAATACGTAGAATGGGGTATCAGTTCTTAAATATGAACTGGTTTAGCTTTCAGTAATCTTAAAAAAGCCTAAGGGTACCGTCCTCCATCTTCACAAAAATGACAAGGGACCCCTAAAGAGAAGTACTGGGTTGAACGAAACCCTTCACTTGATACTCCACGAACTTCTTCTTAATCTCCTATAACTATTTTTTATACATCCTACAAGGAGTAATAGACACCGGTGCCACTCTTAGAACATGCTCAATAATGAAATATTTCCCTCTCTCTAGAGGAAAATCATAAAATTCCTCTAGAATTGAAATATTCAAAATAACCCACCACTAGAGGAATTTTTTTTTGTGAATTCCCCTGCTCATCCTAATATAATCTAGGAAACCTAGGTTTTAATTCCTCCCTATACATGATGATCATATCCCACTCTACTTTCTTGGACAACCAATTCTCCCTTGTGAATGAAAGACCCATCCTCTAGTGAGGTGAAACTCACCCTCCAGTCATAGATGTCAAAAAAATTACTAAAAAATGACTAACCTATCCATTCCGAGATTGAAATCGAATCCTTTCATCTCTATAAGAATAAAGTCCCATAAGAAGTGAAACCCACCAACCATAATAGGGAACTCATTTCAAAAACATACATTATCCATCAAAATCCATAGCTGAGTGTCTAGCATCATAAAAACATCACATGTAATGATACAAAGATCTAGGATCACCACAATGGAAAAAATTTGTAACTATGGGATGCCCATGTATTTAAAAGGGAAGAAGCTAAAACTGAGGAAAATAGAATCGTAACACATATGGTAGAGGATATGAGATACTGATCATGTTGGTCCCACTCCATTGTAAAATCATGACTTGTACTGCAACCCTCCTACCCTACATGACTACCCTGAGCTGATCCACACTAAAATAGTTGAAAGCAATATGTTTGTCTACCCCCACCCCGACCACCTCCATATCCTGAATATCATGATGAACTCTAATTCCATGGCTTCTAAGAATTTAACTTTCCATCAGTTAAACATTGTGTCACAACTGATCCCCTCTCACTAGATGTTGGAGAGAAAAACTAGAAAAATTCTGATGATGACCAATTTTCCCACACGATTGGCACTCAACTAGGTCTCTCGGTAATTGGGGTCTCATGTGCCCACTCTTCATGCACTGGTAGTACCTCACTAGGCTACCTGAAGATACATATATGGTACTGGAATCACCCAGAAAAGGCTCCATGTGGCGCTTCCTACAATCAAATGAAGGAGTACCCGTCCTGAATACTGAATCGCCCTGGGTCGCAACACCCAACTACTTCATATTGCACTCGGTAATCAGCACCTGATTTACTCTAGAAGTCACTAATGTTAGTCTAAATGAAATCACCTGCAATTATATGTCATACAACAGACCATCATCACAACATCAATCCTGTGACAACTCATCACCTCACAAATACTTGTGAATCGATGATTCCCTATGAAGTGAGATAAAAACACCATTGCTGAAAGAGCACGCTATTTTGAATGCATGAATGCACGTTCTCGGTCGGCCATCAACATCACAGGGTAGAATTAATCATTAATGGTTCTCTGAAAATCTTCCCAATACATATTCTAATAACATCCCACATGTGAGAAATCATCCCACAATCTCTTGGAAAAAATTTGTAACTTGTACGTCATGAGCTTCAACATCCTCTTAAGGGGAATCTCTAAAAGATAAAAGATAGCAAGCATGGACTTCAAACATGTATCTACAACCCATCGTCCTCCATCCCTTGAAAAGGATGGAGGATTCGACTACTGGAACACATGTGTCAACTCTTCCATAGTCAAGAAATGATGTGGGGCTCATGGGAAAGTCTACATCATCCTCATAATGCCTTTAGAGAACTGTGTATTAGCACATGTCATCGGTATAACAGCTGGGCCAAGATGGAAAAAACGAGAGGATCTTCTGGTAGTCCATGATCTACCATTTCTAGTTTCAATTACTTCCCATGTACCTTGCATAAAACTGGAGGACTTCTTGGTGGTGTGAATCTACAAGGTCAAGTGCACAACTTAGTTCATGATTATCAGGGACTACAACATAAAGTTACATGAATAGAATAAGTGTTGAAAAAATTAAGAATATAGAAAATAGGGTTGCATAGCATGTATAACTTCAACATGGCGGGTTCCGGTATGATTTTAACATGGGCCAGTACCTCTACCAACTTGGTTCTGTAACACCCCATTCACATAGTTGTTCCTCCTACGATACGACATGTACATGAATTTTCCCTCCTTCACAAGTACTTCTAGAAGGATATAACTGCGTGGTTGTCTCCTGGGGTAATTGTACATGGCGTGTAAACTCAACACACAATTCGTACCACTGAGGAACTATAGAATCCCTCCTTTTAATCACAGAAACATTCATTACATTATACAAAACTGAGGTTCTTTAAGGTTTAATGTATTGGAAACCATGATCATAATACATGAAACAAAAAAGAACATTCTTCTTAAATACATGAAAGGCATATCCTTATGTTCATACTAGGCTCATTACTGCATCTCATAACCTAGGGACATACATCAAAAGAAAGGGTGAGAAGAAGGCCCAGTAAGGGAATCAAGATAAACATTTTACATGTGAACTTGAGATACTTCAATAAGGTCATGAAAAGAACTTTAAGGCATTAGAAAGAAATCATGAGATATATCATAATAAAAATAAAATTTTTCATAACTTGAAGATGTGGCTAAAACATTTAAGATATAAAATCATGAACATATCACCAAGGTCCATCCCCAAGGTGTCATTTGAAAATTACCAAGTTTATTCACCAAGATATCGTGAAAATTGTAATCTCTAGTGGTTACATCATTACACAATGCATTGGAGCGCTATCGGGACACACCCTTAAATTTTCCTTTATTATCATGTGAGCCACATATATCATCATAAAAAATTTCATAAACAACCCATATAGAATAAAATAAATGGGTTTCATTTCATAATAATAACGTTGTAAAAACTACTTTAAAGACACGATCTTTATGTCATTTTAAAACCCACGGAAGGGGAGAGCGGGTCTCATGTATGTAAATTCCATAATTTAAAATAGAAAATTTTTATATATTTGTGAATACACCTGTAGAAATAAGATCATTGATTATTCACTTTATAACATAAAATAATTTTGAGAAAAGAGAGAGGAATTTTGAGACGAAAATTTTGCAGCATAATAGTTATGTTTCGTGGTTTTAGAGAACATTGAAAAGAGAGGGGACATGGGTCACCCACTCATAAATGATCCATAAGACAGTAGAGGGATAGAATATGAATTATATATTAACATGGTAATGAAATTTGAATGATGTAATATATTAAATTAAGAACATGAAAGGAAGACATAAATAAGATTTCTCTTATGAAAATTCGGCAGCCAAACGGCATCACATAAACTTGAAAAAATGAATTGAAGAGATCAAATAGGTTCTCTCATCATGTGAAAATAAAAGATAACTATTATATATATAGATATCATACCCCAAAATAATAAAAATTAACTTGAAAGACTTGACATTAAAGTAAAACTTCAAAACGAGAAGGGTAAAAGAACCACTTAAAAATTCGGCAGCCTAACGGGGCCACTTAAAACATCAAAATACTGAATTGAAGAGATCAAATGGGGTATCTCACAATATGATAATAAAATATCAGTATGATAGATATAGATATCATACCCCAACATAATATAAAGGTAACTTGAAAGACTTGACAAGAAAATAGAACTTGGAAATGAGAAGGGTGAAAGAATCTGTTACAAAAAGTTCTGCAGCCTAATGGCGCCACTTAATCTTTCATAAAATGAAATGATGAGAGTAAGAGAGGGTCTATCATCATGTGAACATAAAAAGGACTGTATAATTAATATAAATGAACATCCTCCAACATAAGAACATGGATCATAAAAAAATGACATAAAAGAGATCACTTGAAAAGAAAGAGAGGGGGTCGAATCCCTTACCTTAAAATGTAACTCTTAAAACTCAATGGTTTGGACCTTGAGGGCTTGGGGGATCCTTTGGAGGACTCCTTGGGAGGTAAGGATACCAGATCTTCGTTGAGAATGATTTTCGAGTCCAAAGGATGAGATAATGGCTTGGTATTTATAGGGAAAGTGAGGGGACAAGGCATTAATGGCCAAGGGACACCTCATAAGTGGGTTTCTCAAAACCATGTGCTCTCTCAAGATATTTACCATGAATTTAGGCCACATGGGGCCCCCAATACAAAATTTTATCATCTTTGGTCGGCCAACCCTTAAAATATCTCATGACATCATAATGACACAGTTATGATGTCATTAAACATACTGACACCCTAAAACTGGATTTTTACTATTCACTGAAAATTTAACTGTCTCAGAAAAATCCCCAAATTTCACCTTAACCAAATATCAATGCTCTGATTTCAAAAATGAAATCCATTTTATAAAAATAATTTTCTAATTATTTTTAGTTTATTTTTTTAAATAAATACACTATTCACCGAAAATTCATTATTTTCAAAAAAATTCCCAAAAATTACCTTAACATAATATTGATGCTCTGAGTTCAAAAATTAAATCCATTTTATAAAAATAATTTTCTAAATATTTTTAATTTAATTTTTAATTAAAATAAACTATTCACCCGAAAAAACTAATACTTTAATTATAATTTATGAAACCATTATTTAACCATTTAATTAAATCACATTACTTTATCAATGTGCCTAGATTATATTAATTCTTTATTTAAGAGAAAATACTATTCTATTTGGTCACATTACTAATCCTAAGCATAAAATCAATATTCATAATTTACTATTCATCAAAAATAATGTTGACCTTATTAGACTCCAAATTTCATACTGATCAAAATAGTAGAAGACTATTTTTTGAAAATCATTACACATTTTTAATTATTTAAGGTTTACATAAACATTTTTTAAAATATCCTTTTTATAAAATTAATCAAAAATATGAATACTATATTTATCCGGACATTTGAAAATTCATAAACTTCATCATAAGAAGAAATAAATTTTTTTATATAAAACAATGGATTACACAAGGCAGTTACGGTCTCCTTACATAGCCCCTTATCACACCAGCATAGGACCTAAGTGTATGGTGTGCTAAGGTGAGAGAATACGATGGAGGCTCAACCAACAACGCACGAGTAGTAATTTCTATCAGTTTGATCTTCTCGCGAAGGCGATTCCGTTCTAGCTTCACATGCTGAAGTTCGGCTTGGGTTTGGTCCAGAGCAAAGCCCAGTGGTGCTACCTCCTTCCCAAGTTCTGTTAGATGGGCTTCGATCGGTCCAAGACTACTGGGTGAGGCCATCAAATCTTCTTTCTATATTAATTAACCAATATTTCGTGTATTTAGAGACAATTATCCAAACATTTAGTTTGAAGCGGTCGTATTGACCAATGGTCATATAATATTCAAAACCCAATGGTCTCATTTTAATTATTGTCATGTTATCAAATGAAACATTTTTGTTGAGTATAAAAATAAAATAAAATGACACACAAAATTAGGAAATAAGATTTATTCAAAATTTAGGGTCGTTACAATCTTCCCCCCTTAAGAAATTGCGTCCTCGCAATTTTTAAAAATTGGTTTTTTGAAATTTCATTGATAGTCCCACATCGGAAAAGGGGTCAGTAACACTATTACTTTAAAAGAATGAAAAGGATGTACAAAGGTCACCCGAGTTAACCCATACTAGGATTCCATGGAGGAAAACATGGATATGGAAGAAAAAACAAAGGGTCAAGTTTTGGGGGAGAGTGATAGAAAACATGATTAGGAGAAAGTTAACCATAAGAAAATACCAAACTTACGATGTTTGTAAATGGTGCTTGATTACCTAGTAGGAACTGTAAACCAACAACTTTTTTGTTTTACGTTCATTTTCATAATTTTGAGGAATTTATTTACTAAATAGAACAAAAACATAAGAAAATACACCAACCTTAAAGTAGAGTTTCATCCATTAGTAAGTTTCTACCAAAACTAATATTTTCTCTAAACGATGAGCATTCAAAAACACATGGTCTCATCCAAACACAAGAATCATCTTCTTGAGAGTGACGTAATCCACAAAAGATTGACTATAAATTTATTCTATCTTTAAGAATTGTCCCAAAAAGAAAAAGGGTAAGATAAAACAACTCTTCAAAAAGAAAGAATCCCATAGGAAGGTAAACTACTTTTAAATCTTCAAAGTTCCATGGTACTACCTAGAGTTCATCATAGACCATTCTGTAAATAACTGTCCTTAAAAATCCTCAAAATAAACCAAACTAAGATTGAAACCCAAATAAAAGAAGGATTTGATAACATAGTCTTACAAGGTAAACTTCATCATTCAACTCCAAAAAACATCAACCACACCTAACATCTTATAACAAAAGTAACTAACCTAATCATATTTACCCCAAGATAGGTTAATCATTTCCATAAGTAACATAAATTATTATAAGTCCACCTTAAATTCATCAATTATTCAAAATATAAGTCATCCTTTACTCCTCAAAGAAAATACCGTAGTAATCTATTTACCTCGATCAAATAGGGTTCCCAAAATAGTGAACTTCTTCCAAAAAAATAATCATCTTTAAATCCACTAATCTTCTCTATCATATTAATAAGGAAATCGCCGCATTTCCTATCACATTGGTTTTTGGGACATGTTCTTCCATTTCCCACCATTAACTAAGAAGAGAAAGTATAATTATGGGCTTAAATACTTATCCAATAATCATGAAAAGGAACTTAATGCATATAAGGATAAATTTTTGAAGAAAAGTATACCATAACTTGTGATCCCCTATGTTTCAAACTAGGTTATCCATGATCATCTATTCTTATGTGAATCTCTATTTTATTTTATCTTTGTTCCTTTAATAATGGTTCATACTAAGCTTATGAATTTAGCAAAGCAAATCCCCCGAGAGTGTCGTAACCAAGAGTGCAGCAAGGACCATTGTCATGTACCAGTTCCTATTCGAGTCTAGCTCAAATAGTTGTTTTCGGGTTTCACCCCTATGTACATCTGTACAAGAGCCACCTCTACATGCTCGTATCCAGACAGAGATGTATTTGCTTGGAAACCCCTTACTCAATACACACCAAAATACCAGGAATATTTCCCATATTTGAACTTTTCTATAGGGTTCTTCCTAAAATTTCCATATCCTAATTTCCATAAATAACTAAATCATCCTTTGATACAAACTATAGCATCCCGCCTTTTTGTCACATAAACTTTCATTAAATTATACAAAACTGAGGATCTTTAAGGTTTAGTGTCTTGGAAACAAGGAACCTAATACATGAAACAAAAAATAGCATTCTTCTTAAACACATGTAAGGCTTCCCCTTATGTTCATACTAGGATCATTACTGCATCTCATAACCTGGGGACATACATCAAAATAATTGGTGAGCAGAAGGCCCAGAAAGGGAAACAATTGATACATTTTACATGTGAACTTGAGATACTTCAATAAGGTCATGAAATGAACTTTAAGGCATTAGAAATAAGTCATGAGATATATCATAATAAAAATAACATTTTTCATAATGTGAATATGTGGATACAACATTTGACATAGAAAATCATTAACATATCACCAAGGCCCATCCCCAAGGTGTCATTTGAAAATTACCAAGGTTATTCACCAAGATATCGTGAAAATTGTAATCTCTAGTGGTTACATCATTACCCAATGCATTGGAGCGCTATCAAGGCACACCCTTAAATTTTCCTTTATTATCATGTGAGACACATATATCATCATAAATAATTTCATAAACAACCCATATATCATAAAATAAATGGGTTTCATTTCATAATCATAACGTTTTAAAAACAGCTTTAAAGACATGATCTTTATGTCACTTTAAAACCCACGGAAGGGGAGAGCGGGTATCATGTATGTAAATCCCAGAATTTAAAATATAACATTTTGATATATATGTGAATACCCCTGTAGAAATAAGAGTTTGTTTATTCACTTTATAACATAAAATAATTTTGAGAAAATAGAGAGGCATTTTGAGATGAAAATTTTGCAGCATAATAGCTATGTTTCGGGTTTTAGAGAACATTGAAAAGAGAGGGGACATGGGTCACCCACTCATAAATGATGAATAAAACATTAGAGGGACATAATATGAATGATATATGAACATGGTAATGAAATTTTAATGATGTACCATATGAAATGAAGAACATGAAAGGAAGACAAAAATAATATTTCTCTTATGAAAATTCGGTAGCCTAACGACGTCACTTAAACTTCAAAAAATGAATTGACGAGATCAAATAGGGTCTCTCATCATGTTAAAATAAATTATCAGTATTATAGATATAGATATCATACCCCAACTTAATAAAAAGGATCTTGAAATACTTTACATGAAAGTAGAACTTCAAAACGAGAAGGGTGAAAGAACCACTTAAAAATTCAGCAGCCTAATGGCGCCACTTAAAACTTCAAAATACTGAATTGAAGAGATCAAATGGGGTATCTCATAATATGATCATAAAAGATCAGTATGATAGATATAGAGATCATACCCGTACAAAATAAAAAGGTAACTTGAAAAACATGACAAGAAAATATAGCATGAAAATTAGAAGGGTGAAAGAATCTGTTACAAAAATTTCGGCAGCCTAATGGCGCCACTTAATCTTTCATAAAATGAAATGATGAGAGTAAAATGGGTTCCTTCATCATGTGAACATAAAAAGGACAGTATAATTAATATGAAAGAAAATCCTCCAACATAAGAACATGGAGCATAAAAGAAATGATATAAAATAGATCACATAAAAAGAAAGAGAGGGGGTTGGATCCCTTACCTTAAAATGTAACTCTTAAAACTCAAAGGATTGGACATTGAGGGCTTGGGGGCACCTTGGGAGGAATCCTTGGGAGTTAAGGAGACCAGAACTTCGTTGAGAATGATTTTTGAGTCCAAATGATGAGATAATGGCCTAGTATTTATTGGGAAAGTGAGGGGACAAGGCATTAATGGCCAAGGGACACCACAAAAGTGGGTTTCTCAAAACCATGTTCTCTCTCAAGTTATTTCCCCTGAATTTAGGCGACATGGGACCCCAATACAACACATTATCACCTTTTGTCGTCCAACCCTTAAAATATCTCATTACATCATCATGACATAGTTATGATGTCATTAAACATACTGAAACCCTAAAACTGCATTTTTACTATTCAGTGAAAATTCAATTATCTCAGAAAAATCCCCAAACTTCACTTTAACCAAATATCAATGCTCTGATTTCAAAAATGAACTCCATTTTATAAACATATTTTTCTAAATATTTTTAATTTATTTTTTTAAATAAATACACTATTCACCAAAAATTCATTTTTTTCAGAAGAATTCCCAAAAATAACTTTAATATAATATCGATGCTCAGAGATCAAAAATGAAATCCATTTTATAAAAATAATTTTCTAAATATTTTTAATTAAATTTTTAATTAAAAAACACTATTCACCCAAAAAAACTAATACTTGAATAATAATTTACGAAACTGTTGTTTAACCATTTAATTGAATCACATTACCTAATCAAGGTGCATAGATTATATTAATGCTTTATTTAAGTGAGATTACTAATCCATTTGGTCACATTACTAATACTAAGCATAAAATCACTATTCATAATTTACTATTCCTAAAAAATTATGTTGATCTTATTAGACTCTAAATTTCGTACTGAACATAATTTTAGAAGACCATTTTTTGAAAATCATTACACATTTTTAATTATTTAAGCTTTACATAAACATATTTTTAAATATCCTTTCTCTAAAATTCATCAAAAATATGCATACTATATTTATCCGGACATTTCAAAATTCATAAACTTCATCATAAGAAGAAATCAAAATTTTTATTTAAAAAAAAGGATTACACAAGGCAGTTATGGTATCCTTACATAACCCCTTATCACACCAGCATAGGACCTAAGTGTAAGGTGTTCTAATTGAAGAGAATCTGAGGGAGGCAGGCCAACATCGCACGAGTAGTAATTTCTATCAGTTTGAACTTCTCACGAAGGCGATTCCGTTCTAGCTTCACATGATAATGTTCGTCTTGGGTTTGGTCCAGAGCAAAGCCCAGTGGTGCTACCTCCTTCCCAAGTTCTGTTATATGGGCTTTGATCGGTCCAAGACTACTGGGTGAGGCCATCGAATCTTCTTTCTATATTAATTAACCAATATTTCTTTTATTTAGAGACAATAGTCAAAATGTTCAGTTTCTAGCGGTCATATTGACCAATGGTCATATAAAAGTCAAAACCCAATGGTCTCATTTTAATTATACTCATGTCATCAAATGAAACATTTTTGTTGAGTATAAAAATAAAATAAATTAAACACACAAAATTGGGAAATAATATTTATTCAAAATTTAGGGTCGTTACAAGAACCATCCACCTGTGTTGTTGGTCACATAGCCGGATACATGGTCGATATCTTCAAGGTGTGCATAAACGAGACACGATATGTATAACCTATGTTTCATCCACCCATTTCATTAGTCACGTGGACGGATACACAGTTCAGTAAAACACAGTGTATACAATCTAGAAAAAACATGTTATTCTAATGTTTTCCTTCCCTGTGTCTTTGCAAACACAGTCAGTCACACAGTAAAGAACTACAGGGTGTGTACACCCAGTACATGACATGTACATAAAATAAGTCATTCCTCCAAAAACTCATATCATATTTCATGTGTTCATAACATAAAATGCCAGGTTTTGTAGGTTTATAGATAGTAAGTCTCTAAAACTTATCCATAACAACCAAAATCGAATTTTTTTTGCCAAGGCATGCCCTATTCTGATCTGTCAGATCGCAAACTCCGAACGAATTCTCATTTGGAATATTATTACACATAATTATTTAGTATAATTCAATTAATATTCAAAACTGAGTCACCAAATAACAATCCAAGAGGCCCCATAACACTATAGGGACCCAAATTTGGCATCCATCCAATTGAAATATTTCATATACCAATACCCAATCAAAATAGAAGGAATTATTCTGATGAAATCTATCTCAACATCATTCATATCTATCAAAACATCTAGTAAAAAAATATGTTATCATTAATCCACCCAATATGACATGACACGAATGAATGAAATGTGATCTCTAGTAAGTGCCTATATGATGAAAGAGATAGAATATACTCATCTCCTCAAGTTGAAACTTAAATAGGACCGAAATGATTTCAAAAAAAATATCCCAAAAAAGTGTGTGACCTAATGGTGAAATTAAAAATACTATAACAAATGAAAACCCATAAAAAGTGCATTATTTGAGAAAAATTGGTTATTCCCTATACAAGGATTAGAAACTCCTTGGTGAATTTTATTACTAACTACTAATTCCTCCATATCTATATCTATAGGTTCCAAATAGTATGAAAAATCAGTGAATCACACTTATGATACCACTTTGAAATGTCTCAGATCTGAGTGCTGCCTAAAGTTTCCCCAAACCCGGTCGGTCACGTCACCTCAAGCACATTTCCTCAAATGCGTTAGGTTGCCGACTAGTATTGAGGTCCAAGGCGAGATAATGGGTAAAAATGCACTCATTGGAAGTGTATACAAAACAGAATTATAATTAGTAAACAATTTTGGAAGCAGTAATACCCAAAAATAATTAAACAATAGGAGAATGTTAACAATATATCAACAAGATCGTATATGAATGATGAATGCCACATGTGTCTAGAAAAGAAACCAAAAAATTCCCAATGATGGAAAAACATAGAGAAAACAATGTACAAAATAATACAAGTAAAAACTAATAACATCACAATCATAAACACAGTCCCATGCTCCCCATCTCAAACTGTAATCATGTATCTGATGGGAAAGGGCGATTTCCCTTATCTATACCTACAAACATATAATCTTTTTGGGTCCAAAATATTGAAACAAACATTGTTTTAGAAGAATCCAATTAGTCAACAGACAAAGTATCTATTCATAACTATCAGTGAATATTTATAGTAGGCAATATGAAAAATGAATCAATAAACTAAGAAGTACTCAAAAGTTAACAATTTTACAGATTTCAATTTTGTTCATTTACATTTTCCATTTATTCAATTTATTGGATAATATAAGCACTGGATCAATACTAAGATCTATATCTCCCTATTTAATACTTACAAAAGATATGTCTTAGAATTCTATAAAAAATCAGGTAAGACCAAGTCCATGATTGTGCTTTGGCTTGTAAACTCATCACAATCATTCAATTTTCCACAAACGACCATTTGGTAAAGCTCTTACGGTCTAAAACCTACAGCCCCACATATCATTGAGTAAGGATAAACATCATCTTAGGTAGATCTCATGGCCAATAACATAGGGTCTACAGAGCATCCTTAAATTATAAATGATCTCTGGGTAGCTCTCAAGGTCAATACCCCCTGGATCAACATAACATCAATAATTTATAAATGACCTCATGAGTATCTCTCATGGTCAATAACCCTAGGTCAATGTCTGTACCAAGGCTTTCATGGACCCATGTAAATAATCATGGAAACCCCCATATATTTCCATGTACAAGGCTATCAGGGTCCATTGAATAATAAAACAACGCAAATAACATAACAAGGCAGTACGTGTGGTCTATAACTACTACATGGCTAACATTCACAAGCATAACACATGCTATTCATATAATCAATGAAACTCCATACTAACTAATTCAAAGCATGGAAACATGGTATGCCTCATAGGAAAACTAGGATAAATGAAAAGAAATAGTTAGTCTTTTTAAACGCACCACATGGGTTTTTTATAAACAAGGAATATCATCTTTCACATATACTACATCCCCTTTTTAACCAATTAAACCATAGCAAGTAAAAAATGGTGTAAAATTCCCAGTCAAATAATACCCCAAATGTGTGTATGCAGATCTTCTAGAAAATGTAATCCAAAGATGAATAATGAAAGGCATAAACCATAATCCTTGATGTCATATGATCTACACTCTTGAACGTCGACCCTTGAATCGATATACAATGACATCGATCTACAACAAGGGAAAAATCGATCATCCCATGATAAATATATAGAGATAAATAATCAATAATAAACGCCATAGAGAAATTTCTAACTCACCAATGGGATTCCAATGCACCAGATGGCATCTCAATCAGATCTCAAGTGGAGAACCAGGAGGGCTTGGAGTTCACTGTTATTTTTTCGCTCTCTTATACGATCCGTTGGGAGATGAAATATTTTCTGGACATGAGACATGACCCTTCTCAAATTTATTAAAAAAATGTACATGGCAAGTAACTTTAATATACATGTCTTGTATTAGAATCAACCGTCCCCAGACTTAATCGGGTCAGCCAGGTTATCACACGACCATGTAATCGGCCGTTACACGGATAGTACCTGACAATATGTTGTGATTGGGTACATGGTGTGTACTCATAAGTAAACATCATGTACATATAAAAGTTTCCATTTCTTTTTTTCCTTAAAAACATCATGAAATCAAGATCCATTCCTAAATTGATGATCTTGGATCTTACAGATGTTTCCTTAGGGAAGCCATTATTCTCATCCATTATGGTATCCAAACATTATATTTTTCCTTATAATTTTTTTACTCAGGTCCCTTATTCCAGACACATAATACATATTATATTTACATTGAGTCAATAACCATGAAAAATTATTACCTGATTGTCATAGTATAAGAAACTGAATATTCTATCAGATGTGGTCTCCACCAAAAGTTATGCCAGGAAAATCTATCCTTGTTTTCTTTGGTTAGTCCAACAGTTGGTTAAGGTGAATATTTTTAATCAAATATTATGACATCTGTTTATAAATAAACACAATATATTTCACTATAGTCATCATCTCATATGGTTTATCATTAACATATTGTTTATCATATTTTATGTTTACCTCATTCCATTTTGCTCAAGCCATGGAATAAATCCAAAAAGAAATCTATGAGAAATATTAATCATATTGAGAAACCAAATATTTATAAAATATCATTAATTGGATGTCCCAATAAGTAGACTTTATTCTCAATATAATACACATTAGTTTTATCCTAGGTTATTCATGGTCATAATCTATTCAAATCCTCCAAGATGGTTATTAAATCATACTTGATTTTTGAAAAAAATACATGGGGAGTGAAAACCAGATGTACATCAGGGATCATTATCATGAACCAGATGATCATTGAGTAAAATCACAATGTAACCTAATTGGTGTAATTACACATACATTTAACTATTATAAAGATAATTCCTCTTGTAGTATCAATAATAGGATGTAATTTCTTGTAAAATATTTATTCTATCCCTCACTAAAATTATAGAATATTTTTTTCTGCATTGATTTATCATTATGTATCTCACTAATATTTTCGCATCATTTTTTGAAAGGTATACTAATAATTACTCTAATACCAACAATAATAGAAAAAAATATCATAAATAAGCATATGAACGTAATATAATAATATTCATTACATTACATGATGTTCTATGGATGAATCATTTCATTATAGTTCCTTCAGAAACACAGATACATAAAAAATGGATCGTAGGTGGACTGAATTATATTATACTTAAATATTAAAAACTTACAACATTTTTAGACATATCATACATAATAACTATCATAATAACATGTGGAATGGAAACTTAATAAATGTTGAGATCTGTTTATTAGCATGGGTAAACAAGGGATATATCAACATTATATTGTCATAGGGGTAAGATAAAGTTAGACAAACATATGAAAAAAATACCATTCATAATATAGATCATAATCAACAGTCATAGATAAATTTTGTGTAGTTAATTAAAAAAAAATCACAATTTAATTAAATTTAATATTTCATGATATTGTAAAATTGGAATAAGATATAGATTGGTCTCATACACATAATCATATAATTTTTTTTATGGATACCCACTATGAAATTCATACCATGTTATCATTATGATAACCACTAATGTAACAACATTTGTGTTTGTATAACCTCTCATGTTACATATTTTTTTAGGCATGGTATAACCTTTAGTGTATCCAGATTTTCAGTTAAGGGATAACTTCTTGTGTACCCAGTTCTATGAGCATTAGATAATGTCCCATTTAAACTTTTATTACATAGATCATTAATAATTACCCAATGGGTTTTAGGTATATATTGTTTCCACCATTATCATAATTTAAAGTAGACATATTTGTTCCATAATAGCATGAATCATTCATTATATAATAACCCGGAAAAAGGAAACTAGTATAACAAACATTTCATCCAAGAATACCCCATGTAATATAAATGAGATTCATTAGTATTTTACTATTATAATCAAAAAACTTCTGAATAAAATATATTGATGATATAATTGAATCATATCACTCAGAATCCAAAAAATATTTCATGTTGTTATGTCACGACCCATCCTCGGGGCCCATGCCTTGACTACCCCAAACTCGCATTCCATAGGTCAGGGGATGGCGACTAACACCAATGGGGAATCCCTGATAAAAAGGGAAGGTGTTTCATTAAAACTATTCACACACACTGTCTGAACAGAAGCAGTAGAAACAACAAGTACTTATATTGAAAATAAAGGTGTGCTGAAAGTAAGTGGACTAGAATAAAAACCCAACTGAACAACAAGTACTAGTACAAGTAAAAAAGGAAAACCTTCCCATGGATCGTCCACCAGGGAATCGTAGCTGATGGTTAGGTACATTACTCGAACAACTCATCCCTGAGGTATGTCCCATATAGTCGAGCTCCGAGCAGCCTCTCATCGGTCACCCTCAGCCTCGATCACTACTGACCATCGTCTTTACAGAACACAACACGGTGTGGGAGAAGTCTATGCATGGTTGAGTATAACAATACTCATTAGGGGACCCCGATACCCCCAAAGGTCTCCTAGAATCCATTAAGTATAAACCACAGTAGTAAGATAAAATCATGAAGTATCAACCATCTCTACATAGGTATATTCACATACATATACCTAAGATACCAATCACAGTACGAATCCATCCCTCAAGACAAAGAACAACTCATTACAAAATGGAAGTAAAGTCAATCATCTCCATGATGACAACTGAAAGTCAAGACATAGAACACACTGGTATACAACTCGTGTAGAGGGGTAGAAGTTTTTAGATGTAGCCACTGAAGCATCTCCTCTGTCGAACCCACATAGGATCCTGGAATAGTATCAACGCTGTCAAACCCATGGAGGATCCCGGTATAGACATCATTGCTGACGAACCTATTGAGGATCCTGGTACATTATTATCGTTTTCGAACACACAGAGGATCCTGGTGTAGTAGTAGGTCCATGTAGGATCATATCATCTCAATTGATTCCTCCCATAGGGTTCCCGCAAACAGCACACTCGATTCCGGGAGGGCCACTCCTCGAGCCAAGTGTCGATACATCAACTACCTCGAAGTCTTGAGTTTATATTCCATGTAGTTCTGTCTCGTCATAAAGAACCAAACATGATAGATGATGTGTCAATCGGGCGCCGGGTCTATGAGTTATTTGCATTTCCGTTCCAGTGGCCCGGTTGGTTTTTAGGTTCAAACCAACCTGGCCATACCCAAACTGTGTCCAATCCTCGGGTGGGGTATTCCAAAATAACTGTCTTTCTATAATCATTCTGTCACTGCAGACAGTTCATCGATCAGACACCTGTAGACCATGATACGGAAGAAAATGTGATTTCAGGTTAATCGGGTCCGGACATGGGTCTGGCTCGGTCCGCGGGTCTGACCTGGTCTACGGGTGCGACCTATCCCGAGGGGGTGGCCTGACCCAGTTTCGGCCAAGCCCTCATAGGCAGCTCGGCCCGTGTGGCCTGGCGGACCGGCGGCTGGCTTGTGGCGCACCTCCAACCATGGGGGGGGGCACCCCCGATTCTGAAGGAAACAAAGCTAGGTGTCGGTTCAATAATTTGTGGGAACTAAAGGGTCCCACTTGCACCATCCTGCCACACTCCTCTATCCGTCGCGCAGTTCGTGGCCTCAACATCTTCTTCCGGCACGGTGCGACGACACCTCCCCACTCCAGCCCCTCCGCGGCCCGCCTAGCCATGGCCCGATTGTCCTTACGGCATGAGAGCACATTTCTCCTCTAGTGACCTGGTGTCCCTTACGCCGCCGGTTCTTCTCGCGGCTAGCTCATTTACGGTTTCCATGCATATCGCCACGACTCGTTCCTCTGGTGGTGCCATTGCCCCACCCTCATCAACATCATGAGAGGATTAACAGAGTGGGGGGGGGGGGACCAGGCCATGTTCGTTCAGCCTTCACCCTCTGCATTATGATGATAAACAACAGTCAATTCTCAATATGCAATTTAAACAATGAGTATGAAGATAGAAAATCAAACCCCTACCCCGAGTTCAGTTATCATTGACGGAGTCGCGTGAAGGTGGACGTCATTTCGTCAATGTCAGAGGAGGAAGAACTCAGAAAAGACGAGATGAGATGATGTCGTCGGCATACATCGTGGGTGGTGGTGCTTCCTCTTCTTTCCCTATTCATGAAGGAAGAAAATGGTGTTCGTTGCTCTTCGGTGGCTGAAGAGATGTTCATCATGGGGTGAATGATGTTCTCCCAAGTTTCTCAAATGCTCCACCAAAAGAGAGAGTTTCCAAACAAAAAAATTATCTTTGTCTATTATTTTATTATTGACATGAATTCAAAAGAATTCAAATGATTTAAAAAATTAGTTAATTGAAGCCATTAATTAATTTTTAGGCTAATTGGGACCATTATGAGGAAGTTCAATAGTTCCCCAATGTATGGGGATTTCGAGGGGTTTAATGGGGTTTTAAAGGATTTAAAGGGATGTAGTGGGACCCACATAATAAAATCCTCCCAAGGGAGGATAGGGTGTAGTGGGAACCACCTCTAACATCCACTTGGAGGTCTCAACAACCAAACAAATAAAAATAAGTTACACTAATTCTTTTTTTGAAACTCAAAAAAAATTCACTTCCATTCTCATTAGAACGCAACAAAATTGAACATCTCACTAAGCAATCGTTAATGATGTTAGTTAAAAGGTTTCTTTAGATTTTAATTCTGAGTATCGGTTCAAAAGTTATAAAATATTGTATGTACGAATACAGAATGTACACGATCAAAACATCGTAAATTGATTCCGGAAACACCGGGCCTCAGAATCAAGCGCCGTCAGAAACTACGGACTCCTAAAATTTCCATGTATTTATGAAAAAACTTTCCACAGAATTTTTGGGTTTCACATTCTCCACAACTCAGGGATTTACGTTTTCATAAGCTATAACTCACACTAGGAATCAAATGGGGGTACTAAGCACACATCTGTGCCTCCCGCTCGCATGTACTCTCCTGGAGGTTCTCGTGCTTCCAGCGAACGCATACAAGAGGTATCGACCATCCACGCAAGACCCGCTCCTCTCGATCCTCAATCTCCAATAGATCCTCCATTAACTTCGTCCCGTCATTGAAGTCTATCTCCACGTGGTCGATGATGTGAGAAGGGTCATACACGTATCTCCTCAGGTGAGATACGTGGTAGACGTCGTGCACCCGGTGTAACTGAGGTGGAAGAGCCAAGCGGTATGCCACCTCACCTACTCTCCTGATGACCTAGAAGGGTCCAATGAATCACGGAGATAACTTTCCCCCAAGACCAAATATTTTTATACCTCATCGAGGTGAAACTCGTAGAAGGACATGGTCGCCATCCTCGAACTCTAGTGGTCTCCGTCTCCTATTAGCATATGACATCTGCCTGGTATGTGGAGTCTTCTCCGGGATGATCTGCACCTTCTCCATCGTATGCTACACCATCTCTAGTCCCATAAATGTTGACTCACCTGGGTCAGTCTAGCACATTGGTGATCTGCAAGGTCAGCCGTAATGTGACTCGAAAGGTGACATCTCGATGGTGGAGTGGTAGGTGTTGTTATACACAAAATCTACCAAGGGTAAGTGATCCTCCCAACTACGACCGAAGTTGGGGATGCATGAACGGAGCATGTCCTCAAGAGTCTGAATGGTCTTCTCAGTCTGACCATCTGTCTGAGGATGGAAGGCGGTGCTCAACCGAAGTTTCATCCTAAATGCCTCCTGATACCCCTTCCATAGATGAGAAGTGAAATGATCATCTCGATCGGAGATTATCGTCAATGTCACACCATGAAGTTTTATGACATCCCCGTACATATAAGAGTCCCAGGATCTCAACTAAACCCTATTCTTTGATCGGTAGGAAGTGGGCTGACATTGAGAGTATGTCAACGATCACCCATATAGAGTCATGTCCTCTAGATGAATGTGGATGTACCATGACGAAATCCATGTATATCCCATCCCACATAAACTCTGGGACCTCTAAGGGATGAACTAATCCTTATAGAACATGTTTCTCTTCCTTCACTTGCTGACATGTAAGGCATCGTGAGACAAACTCTGATACTTCCTTCGTTATACCTGGACACCAGTTCTGTCATCAGAGGTCCTGATACATCTTCTCCACTCCTTGATGCACCACTAAAAGAGATGTGTAGATATCCCACGACACTTCCTACCAAAGGGAAATTGGTACCATTGTACGTATTTTGAAGAGAATGATGTTCTCCCCACCTTCAGAAAATCAGTCATTTGCCTGACCTATAGAGATCTGAGCATGTCACGTCTCACAGTCAACGCCCCCACGTTGTGCCTGCCTGACTTTCTAAAGAAGTAGAATAGTGAATGTGAGAGACTGTATAAAGGATTGTCCATCTCTAACCACAAAGGATATCTGTAAAGCAACCAGCTGCTTTTTCGCCTCTCCTAGCAACTCAATTCCTGATCTCCTACTGAGAGAATCAGCTACAATGTTCCCCTTCCTAGGAGTATAGACTATCTCGAAATCATAGTCCTGGAGTAACTCAAGCCAACACCACTATCTCAGGTTCAGGTCCTTCTGTAAGAAGATGTACCTAAGACTCTGGTGTTCAGTGTTGACTGTAAAATGCAAGCCCATCATATAGTGCCGCCACATATTCAAGGCGAAGACCACTGCTGCTAAATGAAGGACATGGGTAGTGTAGTTATGCTTGTGCTGTATCAAATTCTAAGAACCATAAGTTATCACTACTCAATCCTGTATCTGGACACAACCAAGTTCGTTCCCTGATGTATCAGAGTAAACTACATACCCTACGCCCTCCTCTGGATAACTCAAGATGGGGCACCAGTCAACCCCTAACTTAGATTCTAAAAGTTCTTCTGGCTTATTTCTAACAACACGAAGGGTTTTACCTTCTTCATCAATGCTAAAATATGTTTTGAAACTATAGAGATGTCCGGAAGAAATATCTGATAGGACCTATCCAGTCCCAGATAACTCTATAAATCTATCAAACTCTTGGGTGTCTTCCAAGTAAGTACTGCCTCCATCTTCACTGGATCCACTATAAATCCAGCCTCAAAGATGAAATTTCCCAGAATTTTACCTCTCAGATTCAGAAATGGAACTTTTAGAGATTTACATAATGTTTTTGATCTCAGAGTGTGTCCAGAAGAACCCGAAAATGGTAGGCGTGCTCCTCCTCGGTATCTTAGTAGATCAGAATTCCATCGATGAAGACTACCACAAAGTGATAAAGGTATGGCTGAAAGATTAGGTTCATGAGTCCCATGAACACTACTTGTGTGTTGGTTATGCCAAATGGAATAACCAATAACATGTAGAGGCCATACTGGCATCTGATGTTCATCTTCTGCACATCCTCATCCTGTACTCTAAGTTGGTGATAACCTGATCGAAGATCTATCTTTGAGAACCTGCACGTTCCCTTCAGCTGATCAAAGAGGTCATAAATCCTTGGGAGTGGGTACATGTTCTCTAGGATCACCTTGTTCAGGAGCTGATAATCAATACACAGTCGCAAGATCCCATCCGCCATCATGGAAAACAAAATCGGGGATGCCCAGGGTGAATCCCTGGTTCAGATAAATCCCTTCCTCTGCAAGTCCTCCAGCTATACCCACTGCTCGCGTATCTCAACAGGATCCATCCAATATGCTGGAGTAGATATCAGTGTCATCTTGGGGTATAAGTCAATATAGAAGTCCACCTATCTATGAAGAGGTAGTCCTGGGTCATCATCAGGGGAAACATCCACGTACTGATCCACCACAACAGGAGAACTCTAACTTCGCACATCAACCGCTATGAGGATGAGAATATCCAACTGATGTGTGATCGGATGCCCCCTCCTTTGTGTAAGTCCATCCTGTGATGAAAAGGCTCCATTCTCACCGGTGAATGTGAACCTAGTCTCATCTGTGCGGACGCACCACAATTTGCACCTAATGAAGTCAATTTGAGCATGAACTGTGGATAACTAGTCCATACCAAAGATGACGTCGTAAGGCCTCGACGCCTCTATGAGGAGTTCTCAGCCGAATATCTCTCCTCTTGGAGTAATCTCACACTACCGTCACCAGTGAATAATCACCGAGGCTGCTCTTGTATGAGTCCCTATCCGTATAGATCGAGCCAACGGCTCCGTCAGAATCTACGTGCTCTGAATGAGGGCAGCGGAAATAAATTAATGACTCACACTTATTCCTATAAGAACTTCAGCAAGGTTGGAGTAGACACAGATAGTACCTCGAATCATCTCAGGTGAACCATGGTTGTAGGACTCGACGGCCTGGAGCTAAGCCCGCCTCTGTCCACCCGCTCCTTGTGGTCGGGGAAGACCGCTTAGTGGTGGTGGTGGTCAGACCTCGAAACGTCTTCCACCACCTCCTACTCGTCCAACTCCTCTACCACATCCGCCTACTCCCGGAGGACCACCATTGTCGAACCTCTGCCTCTGCTAGGGAGGTCCTTCTACTATATGTTGCACAGCTGTATGACAGGTTGGCCCGTCACGAGCCATGTGACCCTGCCCGCCGCACGCATAGCACATCCTGCTCCTCGTATGGCTGGCTATGTCACGTTTTCCCCTCACAACCAAACCTATGTCCCGAGGTCACCCACTTGATGTCCATGTCCACATGGACCTCTGTGACCTCTGTCTACTACCGGATGTAGAAGACTCTGCTATGTGTCACCCTGTGGTGGGTCTCGCTACTGGAGACTACCCATCAAGAAAACTCTCTACAAGAAGGACTCGCTTTAGCACCCCTGCAAGCATCGGGATGCTGAGGGGGATAATCGAAGCCATGATCTCATGTCTGAGTCCCTACTCGAAGGTCTGGGCCCGGAAGAATGGGTCACGTACCATATCTATGGAGTAGCATGAGAGGTTGGTGATCCTCGCTGAGTACTAAGCTACCGTCATGCTACCCTGTTGTAGATGCAGTAACACCTGTATCTACACCACACGAAGGGTGGTTGGAAAAAACACTGATCAAAATGGACTCTCGAATTTTTCCCAAACATGTGAGGACTCGTCATGCACTTGGAGAATCAGGCTCCACCAACCGCCTCCTGCTGCATATTGAAGTCTTTCTGAAATAATCACCATGAGGTCAGCTGGTGTCTTTACCAATCTGGAAACTCTCACAACATCCTCCAGCCAATCCCCAGTTGTATGTGGGTCCGTCTCTCCCCGGGTCCATGGTGTCCTCTGGCGCAGTAACTCGTGCAACTCTCTTAGATGGCATGCACTCTATACTGCTGGAGCTGGTGGTATCGATGGCCCAGAGGGTAGTGGTATCCATGGTACCTCCGTTGTGATGGGGCCCTACACCGAGGCCTCGTCGCTCGGTGGGATACCATCTCATACAAAGCTCAGAACACTAGTTGGATGCCTACGTGGGGACATCCGGAATAGAAACTAGTGTGCCATGGTCAAAACTATAAATCGGGTAAGCTGACAAAATGTATTCATGAAGAAAAAGTTTCCATTGAAACACACATGCAATCAGTGTTTTCGTGCGCATAGTTGGAAATCAGAACTCAGAGTCCAAGTGTATTGATACGTCGGCTGCATCACCAACACTGGTTTCCCTATACTGATAACCACACCCAAAACAAATAACACCATTTCCATTAAAAGAATTAGATTCCATGTTATGTGGTAGAACCAACTCCTCTAATACAAATTTGACAAGACCTGTCCTCGGGGACCGTGCCGTGACTACCCCAAGACCGCCTTCCATAGGCCAGGGGCGGGCGACTTCCACCAAAAGAGAATCCCTAATAAAAAGGGAATGTGTTGCCTTAAAACCTGTAACACACACAGTCTGAACAAAAGCAATAGAAGAAAAATGTACTAATATGTAAAAAAATAGTGTGCTGAAAGTATGTGGGGCAATAAAAAAACCCAACTGAACAACATGTACTAGTACAAATTAAATGGAAAAAATATCCTGGATCGTCCAATGGGGAATCCTACCTAATGGGTAGGTACATAACTTGATCAACTTGTCCCTGAGGTACGTCTCTTGTAGTCCAGCTCTGAGCAGCCTCCCATCTGTCACCCTTAGCCTCAATCACTGCTGACCTTCATCTGCACATAACACAACAAGGTGCGGGCGAAGCCCGTGCAGGGGTGAGTATAACAATACTCAGTAGGGGACCCCGAGACACCCGAAGGTCTCCCAGAATATACTAAGGACAAATCACAGTTGTAATATACAATAATGAAGTTTCAACCATCCCTACATAGGTATATTCCCATAAATATACCTAAGATACCAAACACAGTCTGACTCCAACCCTTGAGCCCAAAAACATCTCATTCCACAAAGGAAGTAAAGTCAGTCATCTCGATGATGACAACTAAAAGTCAAGACTCAACTAACATAGGTATAAAACTCATGTTGAGGGGTAAAAAAATTAGATGTATCCACTAAATCATCTCCTCTATCAAACCCACATATGATCCTGGAATAGTATCAACGCTGTCCAACCCACGGAGGATCCCAGTATAAAAGTCATCGATGTCGATCCCACAGAGGATCCCGGTAAAGAAGTCCTTGCTGTCAAACCCAAGGAGGATCCTGGTAGAGTATCATTGATGTCGAACCCACGGAGGATCCTAGTACAGTAGTAGGTCCACATAAGGTCCTATCATGTTAGTTGGAGCCAGCCATAGGGTTCCCGCACACAGTACACTCTATTTAGGGAGGTTCCACTACTCAATCCATGTGTTGATACATCAACTACCATGAATTCATGAGTTGATGTATCTCATAGTTTCGTCACATCATAAGGAACCAAACACGATAGACGACACGTCAATCAGACACCCGGTCTGTGGGTTATTGGCATTTATGTTCCAGGGTCCGGTTGGTTTTTAGGTTCATACCAACCCGAGCATACCCCAACTGCATCCAAACCACATTTGGGGATTGTTAAAGGAACCATCTTGCTGTATGTTTTCCGTCGCCGCAGAAAGTTCATCGATCGGACACCCGTAGCCCAAGATACGGACAGAAATGTGATTTCAGGTTAGATGGGTCCAGACAGGGGTCCCAACCAGTCCGTGGGTCCCACCCAACCCGATGGGGTGGCCCGGCCCAGTGGTGGCCCAGCCCGGTGCTGGCCTGGCCGGCCCTCAGGGCCTGGCGGGCGGGACAATGTAGCAAGGCTGGCCACACCATGGGGGAGCCCCCCCCCCCCCCCCCGACTTCTAAAATAACCGATTCTAGGCACAAGTTCAATAATCTGCAGGACCCAAAGGGTCCCGCCTATGCCTGCAGGCAGCCGACTCACCCGGCAGCCCACCTCTTTCCGTCGTGGCCTTCGTGGTCGTGGCTTCCTCCTCCAGCGTGGTGCGATGGCACCACGCCTCTCTAGTACCTCCGCTGCCTGCCTAACCGTGGCCCGATTCACCTCCCGGCGTGATAGCACCACGCTCCTCCAGTGACCCGGTGTTCCTTGAGCTGCCAATTCTTCTCACAGCCAGCACATTTCTGGTCACCACACTTATGTCATATCTCGTACGTCTGGCGGCACCATTGCGCCTCCCCCGTCTCCATCAAGAGAAGATAAACAGAGGGGGGCGGTCCGGCCATAGTTGTGTGGCCCACACCTTCCACATAATGATGAAAAAATTGGAAATTATCAATACAAAATATAAACAATGAGTACAGAGAGTAAAAATCAAACCCCTACATTGAGTATGGAAATCGTTGACGGAGTCGCGGGTAGGCAGATGTCATTCTATCAATTTCAGAGGAGGAAGAACTTGGAGAAGACGAGATGAGATGACGTCATCGTCTTACTACGTGGATGGCGGTGCATTCCTTTCATTCCCTGTTGAAGAAGGAAGATGATGGTGTTCTTCGTTCTTCGGTGGTGGAAGAGACGTTCTTCATGTTCTTCATAGAGAGAATGCAGTTTTACCAAGTTTCTCCAATGCTCCCCCAAAAGAGAGAATTTCCAACCATAATAAAATAATTCCATTGTCAATTATTTTGTTCGTGACATGAATTCAAAATAATTCAAAACATATAAAAAATTATTTAATTGAAGCCATTAATTATATTTTAGGTGGATTGGCACCATTATGGGGAAGTTCAAGAGTTCCCCCATTTATTTGGAGTTCAAGGGGATTAAATATGGGTCAATGGGTTTAAAGGGCTCGGGTGGGCCCCACCTAATAACATCCTCCAAAGGGAGGATAGGGTGTGGTGGGCCCCATATCTAACCTCCACTTGGAGGTTTTAACCACCAAACAAACAAAAATAAGTTACACTTATTTTTTTAATTTTATTTAGAACCCCAAATAAAATTAACTACCATTCTTCTTAGAACGTAACTATGGCGAGGTCTCACTAAGGAATCGTCGCCGCTAAAATTTCAATGGTGCCTTCAGATTTCAATTCCATGCACCGATTCAAAACATATAAAATCTCGTACATACATTTACTGAACGTATCTGAAAAAAGCATCAGAAATTGATTTCGGGCACACTGGACCTCGATGTTAGAAAATGTGGACGCGTAAAATTCCCATGAATTTATGAAAAAAATTACCATGGAATTTCCGTGGCTTTACATGTTATTATTAGTGATGGAAAATTCAAAATACATTTAAAAAATGTGTCCTTTCAATTTTGAAATAGCTTCATTAAAATATAAAATTTTTACAAATATTAAAGAAAATATATTATCTTTAAACATCCTTGGAAACATTTTAATAAATATTTAAATAATTGTTCTATCATGGTGATAGAAAATAACATTTTTGTCTTACATGTTAAAAAACATTCAAAAAAATTTTATTCAAAAATTAAATAGTTCATTGTTTGGAATATAGTTAAAAATAATCCTTTCAATCCATTTGGGAAAAATACTAACATCAATTAAGCATTTATTTAACCATTTTAGAATATTTAATTCATTATTTAATATATATTTAGTTTACTAGGATAGAAAGGAAACATTATTTTCAACCGAAAAGTCAAATAACATTAATGTTGGATGAAAAAATCTTTTGAAATATTGAGTACATAAAAATTGGAAAATGAAAGGGTAAAATTTATTTTCAATAAATAACCAAAGGTGAATAAATTTCATTAGTTTCATGAGAGATATATCATAATATTTCATCATTTCAAACTCAATGATAAATAATCCTTACAATGAATGTGGTTGTAACATAAAGCCCGTAACACGTTATTATATTTTGAGTAATAATAACCATGAAATAATGAAAATAATATGTATATGTAAACACTTTTATTAAAATGAAATTAATCTTAGAACAATATAATGCAATGATTATAAAAAAAAATAAACCTTTGGTGAATAGAGAATGTGTCCCATAGAAATAAAAGTGAGAAAAAATTATTATATCATGTTTTGATGTACATCATACACTTTAGAAACACCTATATAATTTGAATTAGTTAATTATAAACCCTTTTAAAAAAATATAATCATACATATAATATGATATATTATTTATATATATCCATTTAGAACCCAAAAATTTAAAATTATTTGTTAAACTCATAATTTTGGTTTATAACTATTTCACTTTCTATGTTTGTTTGGTTAAATAGTTTTTGTCCATGTACTTTGATTATAGTTCCATCATATATATAAATTTTAATAATTATATAATTATTTTATATAGTAATAATATCCATTTTTAGTTATCCATTGGATTTAAATATAGAGAAATGAAATATTAAATTAATTGATATGGTAGTCTGTACATATACCAGAACATAATATATATTTTCTTGATGAATAGAATGATATAAATGTAAATTATATATCACTATTAAAATATGATTTTAATTTAAAATATATCATATTTATTAATTAAAAATATCACTATTACCATATTTTTGGGTAAAATGAAAAAAAATTATCACATTCTCAGAGTTGGTAATCCCCAAATTTTCATGGATGATGATACCATTTTTATCATATTTTAAGATAAGAAGGAACATGTAATATTATAATTAAAATAGTAAATATATTTTATAAATATCAAATATAAAAATTATATCTAAAATTATCTATCGATGTATGAGAAATTGATTGAAAATATTTATATTTATCAATGAGGATGTAGTTTGACGTACATGTGATCAATAAGGATGGAAAACAAATTACATTAGTATACAGGGAGGCAGTCAAACATACACATGATCAAAAATTTCATTCCCATTTAATGGAAGAGAATATAGATATATTTTATTAAGAATAAAAAATAATATTTCAGTTTAAGTTATATATTTTTTATTATATGGGGTTTATTAATATATGAATGAGTGTGGTCAGAGAACAATTAAGAGGAAACAACTTAGTAATGAAAATTAATTTCTCTTAGAACATCTCCATTTTGAACTCAAATAAATTTAACAAGGGATGATACTTTCAAAATAACAAAATCACTATAACATGGATATGGAGGTTTGGAATAGATTTTATAAGGATTTAATTATGATAAATGGTTTAAGAGCTGTAAAAAAGTTATGGGACCAAGGAATTTTTATAAATTATGAAATTAAACTTTTTTTAAATTCACAAAACTACTCAATAATGGAAAGTGACTGTATGAAATGTTCATAAAAACTAATAAATAATGGATTAAAGGGAATATATGGAACAATAAATCAACAACATAATAAAGTAAACTTTTTTTATACATGAGGATTTTTAAACTATATATTTTACACACATTTACCATTTTAGTTATAACCACAATAATTATTAAGTATATATATATACTTATATGTAATCTATTTTTAAAATTTATAATTAAATAATAATAATTGGATATTTTATATCCAGTTATTATAAATATGAAGACATATATATCAAATTAAAATAACATGTGTTTGGAAAACACATTATCATAAACACAAGAAACACACAAAACCTCATTTCAACTTTAACCACGATAATTACATTTTAAAGGAATTATGTTAAAATATTCATAAAAATAAAGTTAAAATAATTTAATATTATTAATTATTAATATTATAAATTTGGAATCTACTTTGAATAACTAAACTCATTGAATTTATATATTTTAAATTAAAATTATACCTATACATGCTAATAAAAGTGATTTAACATAAAAAAAGTTCTAAAGAATATAAATGCCTTAAATTAATTATTCAATATAAAATTGATTCCAATGACCTATATTTTATTACATATAATATAATGGAACTTATATTACTTTTAAATTAATCTTATATTACGACAGAACTCGTAAATACAAATAACAAAAATGTTGTTTTTAAAAAAAATCTGTTTTATCAGTATTGAATTGAAAATAAAAATTTTACTAAAATTATAAAAATGTAATTCTATGAAAAATTAAAATTACTAAATGTTAAATAAATTAGAAAAATTTAATTTTAGAAAATATCAAATAATTTATCTTAATACTAATGCATATAATATGATGAACCCTCTTTTTTAGTAGAATATTGTTTTAAATATAAAATTTGATTTATTCTCATTCTATTAATTGAAAAAAAAAATTATATTATTGATTAATATGCATAATTAATATATAATTTATTAATATCCATGAAATTATTAACCAATAGTTTTTAATTTTAATTATAATGATGAAATCAAGAAGTCACATAAATTATTTTTCTATAATAAACATTACTTTTACATTATGATGATTATTTTTTTAGTTCCAATATATTTATAACCAATTAATTTATTTTATAAATAGGTAATAAATGTATTATTACTTATGAATTTAGTCACAAACATTCTCAAAAATTCAACAACTTTGTCATATTGGTCCCATTAAATAACGAGTTTCGAATAGTACAACACAATTTTATAAACTCTTTTTCTTTTTTAAAGAATACTATTGATGATATTTAATTTATTTGAATGATATATTTCATAAAATATCAGGGTGTTACATTAATGATACCTTATTAGATATCTTCCATGTACTATAAGATCTTGACCTTTTTTTAGAAGTCGCTCAAGCATGTTTAAAAGTACTCATTTTCCCTGTTTTAATTATATCTTGTTTCGGTTTTATTTTGGGTGTGTTTTTGTGAAATTTAGATGTTATTGAATGGATTGGGGTTATGAACGTTTGGAACATGATTTTACTAAACCATTTGAACATCCTTATAAAACCATAATACCCCATAAATTTGGTGATTTCACAGTGGTAACAAAGTTTGTAAAACCATTATCCATCTCAGTAGTAACTGCCCATCCCAACAATGAGGAGGCACTTGTTTAGGAAAAATATTTGTGAATCCTTGGCACTGCTATGCCAAAAACCATGCGCTTAGGATTAAATAAAACAAAAATTAGATTTAATAGTCCCAAACACCCCAACTATCACCTTTATTTGACTCGACCTGACCCTAATCATTTTCAATCCCATTTAGAGGCTCTCAGAAAGATTCTAATGCCTTTTAGTCACTCATCCTGATGAATCAAATACTATATTGAAGATTATGCACAATTACTGATAAAATATCTATCCAGATTGATTCATTATTCATATTAAATCTTTTTAACATACATTTAAGGTATTTTACACCATTGTTAATGTATATAGATATTGGTCTTTAGGGATATAATCCGTTGTATTTTGGATCTAGGATTTGGACCAAGATCCTGTTCTTCATTGTTCAATTGTGAATTATACCTCAATTATTGTATTTCCACTGGAGAGACTCCCTCAAAAATCTTGAGGTAGGTTTTATAAATTCAATTCCTTTATAATTTAATTCCAATTGTGTGTATGTGTTGTGGAATTTAATTTTCCACATTTAGAAATCGAGTCATGAATTAAATTAATTAATTGATTAATTAATTTATTGAATTTTTGAATTGATTAATTTATATTTATTGTGAATATAAAATGTCTTAAACTCCAGAAAATTGATTTTTTATGTCTGATTGTGAAATTGGTGAATTATGGGGAATTTAATTGATTGATTAAAGAGGTAATTAAAATTTGTTAATTAATGGGTTTGTATAATTGGTCAATTAACTAGACTATGTAATTGGTAAAATTATAGATTGTGAAATTTATTGGTTATTTGAATGATGAGTTAATTTATTAAAATCATTTTTGTGGTGTTTGTGTTATCCTTGAATTTTGGACAAATTATATTATTAATGGTTGATAAACCATTTAATTGTGGCTTCCTTATATTATTCCATGGGAATTAAAGTGATCGATATTGATTGTTTTCGTAATTTAAATAATATATGACAATATGAAATGTAGATGAGAGAATTAATAATGGTGAGAATTTTTGAATATGATATATGTGATAAATATAA
This sequence comes from Viscum album, assembly GCA_963277665.1. NCBI lineage: Eukaryota > Viridiplantae > Streptophyta > Magnoliopsida > Santalales > Viscaceae > Viscum > Viscum album. The sequence goes on from OY728133.1 coordinate 1,064,489,389, forward strand.
CATTATGGTATGGGATATGGACTAAGGCTCAAATTATAGATAGCTAATTATTGTTGTATGTGACATGGACAGAGGCTCCAAATACCCACGTGACATTAAGTTGAAGGAAAGGGTTAGAGAAACCAAATACGGATGTTATGTTGTGGTGTGGGATAGAGAAAATAGATTTATATATCCTAGGGGGATAGACCATATATTCTACACCCATGATATTTTCATTGGACTATTGTTCAAATTGGATTCAATATGAATTGTAATGGTAAATGATAACCATGGAATTGTGATATGTGATATCCCATGGAAATTGGATAGACTCCAACATGGCCTCAAATATGTATTGGTATTATGAGTGTAATCATGTTTCTAGGGTTCTATTTGGTAAATTAATAAGTAATGGAATGTGGTTAATATTTAATTTATGTTCTATACATTATTTTTTATACAACTACATTCCCTGTCACAAATTGGATATTGTTTTAGAAATTGTTGGTGGTGAAATATTATAATTTAGTCACAAACTACTTTGGATACATGACCATTACCCTTATATATTATTTTTCACCATGATATTATAATAGATAGAGCCCTATATTTGATGGCTAATTTTGGATAGATCGATGATGAGGGAACCCGACATGGCGTTGAGGCACTGTTGGAGTTATTGGTGCCATAATTTTAGGGATTTTCATTTTAAAGCTTACACATTTTATTTAGTGACATATATAATATTAGTTTTCAATATTATATCCTATTCAAATTCATTATATAACATTTTTAAAATATAAACAAATAATGTCTCCATAAAATACATTTTGGAGCTCTCTATCCTAATAAGAATACTACAGTTGAAGTCATTGTTCCACATGACCTTACTCATTTTCTTGAGGACATACTAAAGGTTGTGAAAACATTATGAGGTTGATACACGATTGGCATGGGAGTTTCACCATTCTCAATTATAAAGAATGTGGTTTATTTATTTTAGTAAAATATAAATTTTTTTTATCATATTATATTCCCTATGATAGTGTTGTGTTTTGATAAAATATAGGAAATAACAATTCCTTCACAACTAAATGGAATTTGATTCTTGGGTGGGGGAACTTATGTTTTTTGTTTGGATAGAATTAGAATCCTATTATTATTCATTAATATAATAAATTATTTTATATTTTTATTCCTTTATATATAAAAAATTGATGTTATTAAATCATAAATATTTACAATATGGTTCAAGCATATGTGTATTGATTCGAGAGTCTTGAGAATAACATCGATTTTCATGAAACATGAATAATGTAATATCACCAAACCCAATGTAGTTTCCTGATGAAATAACATTTCATGTTTTCAAGTTATCATTCCTTGACTTAATTTTCATATAATCCTCATGTAATTAACTATTTAAAAACTATCAATTATTAATATTTAGTTGCTTTATTATGAAATATAATTAAAACCCCCATCAGTTTGGTTTCATTTTTAAAACATATTAAAAATTTAGACACTAATAACCTAAAATATCATTCATATATGGATTATTGTATCACTATGTTATAAATAATCCCTAAAATCATAAATAATTATGTGAAATAGGATAACAAGTCATAATTTTACAATAGAATATTGGATGTGATGTGTGATAAATTGGGGCATTTTTATATCAACTATTTAATATATATATATATATATATATATATATATATGTTGGTCTAATTTACTCTCAAAACGTTTTGTTAATAATTTTTTCTTCTAACACCTTTGCATTATATTTTGGTGCATGATGTTTTCTTATTTGGATGAACTACCACAATTCATACTTAAATTAGAGAGAATTTTATGTATCAACACTATAACAAATAATATAATCAATTTAATGATATAAAAAAATTAAAAATTCATTTAATCATTCCATCTTATTTATAAAAAAATTTAAAAAAAATATTATCATATACATAAATGTAGAAATAAATATTTAATTAATGGAAATAACTATTCCATATATTGATAATTAACAATTATAATATAAAATTAATGGTGAATCCCAAAACATAAAACTCAAATATGATCAACAAAATTTCAATAATTTAATTGATTTTATAGATAAAACACACAAAAAAGCATAAAATTATTCCATACTATGTTCTCAATAATTTAACATGTTGGTGTTGTTGGGGAACTTGTAAAACATTGATAATTTCCATAATATTTAAAAGATATTGAAAAATAATTGTTATGCTATATAAAAACCCAAATATTAGTCTAGTTAGAAAAAGAATTAAATTTGTATTGAAATTTTTATTACCAACCCCAATTGTAATAATATGAATATAAATACATAATATAGGATGATATAATGGTGAAACATATAAGGAATATTGTTTTTTTAAAATACATTTTTTATTATTTACCTTCATCAAATATGTGATCAAATTTTCATTATATATATTTTCAAAATATTAATTTCAATAATTCATATTATAATTGATATTTTTACAGGTTGTTCAATAATGGAAAATTCTTCCATCACTGCATGAAACCTCATAAAAAATTGCATTGAACAATTATCTGTCTGTTTTAGTGTAAAATATAACTAAATTTGGAGTCCCTGAGGTGTAACTGTTTTATTTAAGGAGTAATGTCGAAAGAATTAATGATGATGTAAGTACACTACCCAACCAAATTTATTATCCCATAAGAAATCACAACCCCTTCATTTAACTAATTGTTATATTTGTATCCTCGAAGCCTATTTTTATATAAAATGATCCTAATTGAGAAACCATTCCTGGATTTACATGTGATCCTCCTTTTCCTCCTGTAAAACTGACCCACCATTTTAATAATGTCAATTCCTTAAAAAACATGAATTGAAGATAACTATTCTCTTAGGTAGTGTTTTATTCCTACAAACCATAATAATTTTACAACAACATAGTGCATGTTATTCATCCTCCACCACCATTAAAAAATTCTCAAAAACCCCAAAAGACATCCCAATAAAAACTAAAAAATATATCATAGAATACATTATGATTAAAATGAAAAAACTATCAATTACATCAAATAATTAATTACTCAATAAAAAACTCAATTATTCTATATTTTTTATTTTATTGACGAAATCCAATGTCAATGGTTTGACACACACATTTAATAAACAATTGAAAATCAAATGGATAATGGATATAAAAGTTCTATCACGCATTTAATTTTTATAAATCAAAAGATAAAAATAAAAAATGAATGTTTCATTAGAGTCAGTCACTCAAGAGGAAACTATCAATCCAATCTTTTATAAAGATAAAAATGTTGAAAACTATGGTCATGTGAAAATTTCATAAAAAAGATATTTTCTTCACATAGTTCACGTAGAACAACCATTCCACCTCAATTCATCCATTGGGACATGAATTAAAGCAAAAGAAAATAATAATTTTTTGTTTATTAAATACATGAAGTATTTAAAATATAATGGGTTTACCTTCCCCCAAAAAATTCTATGAATAATATTCAGTGACACACCATGTTCTTAATGTTGATGATTTATAACCCATTTGTTAAATTCCGGGAAATGAAAATGTGATCCTCAATAAGAACATGTCACCATGGATCCATCTATCACATCCCAAAAATTTAGATGATCCTATAATATCCTCGATTAAATATTCCATAGTGGAGTATTTCATTTGTTAATGCAATTATTAATGTTGGCGCCTCTAGAAGTGTTATTCCATATATTATTTTTTATTTACTATATAAAAAGGAGAAAAAATATATATGTATTATTTTAATAAATGAAAAATAAAGTACTTTACCCCATACCAGTGTGATAGATAATGTTTTTCTCAGGGGTAAAAACATATTTCCTCCAATGTGTTTTATTATGTATAAACATGATGATGATTGCATTAATATAAATTTCCCAATTTATTATATTGAAATTTCTTGAAAAATGAAAAAATATAATAAATTTCAAATATGATACATTATCAACAAGTTTGATTGTGATAATTTTAACACTAACATCATTATTTCTATGAAGAACCACTAAAAAGTTTGTTCCATTACATTAGATAAATTTATTAATGTGCACCTATTCATTTTGGAAACATATATTATTTAACATAGTTCTAAATATATTTTTTAATTATTAATAGTCATTTTGTGCAATGATAGATATATTTAATATTGTAATGGTCTAAAAAATTCCATGTATCTCAATTAATTTAATATTTATGGTAACTATGGAGACAATGATTTTTAATGATTGTGGTAAAAATAAAAAAAATCTTTATTTTAAGATCTCACCCTTGAGTAGTGAGATTACATAATATCATATTTATTTCCTTGAACCTCCGAGGAAACACATATCTATATTAATGGGATCTAGAAAAACATCCTCAGAATATTATATTTTAATATCTTCGGAATGTAGCCAATTTTTCTCTTATCATTACTAGTTCACTCTTTCCATAGAATTAACTGTGATTAATCAACCATTTTTTAGAATATAAACAACCATTGGGATGGAAAAAATAATAAATTTTCTTGAATTAGATAATAAATTTTGATAAAATCTATTTTATTAAATTATGTGGTTTAAATGGGGAGGCATAAAAAATTATGAAAAAAAATCTTCTCTAATGTCAATAAAATATAGAGTAATGATATTATTGGAATGAGAAATCATTAATACTCTCTCTCATACTCAATGGGTTATCTGAGTTCTATTTTTTCATATGAATACATGTATAAACATAATAAAATATGAATTTAATGAATTGTTACCAACATATAAAAATATTAATTGGTGTTTCTATATAGACTATAACTAACTAAACGAAAATAGTATGATATACGATTTTAGATTACAATTCATTAAATCTGTTATACAAAGTATAGGGGGAATGCATCCCTTTATTTTTCAGGATAGGTATTATATTCATTTTTAGATTCATATTCTATTCAATGAACAAGAAAATATAACATTCACATTCCCTTCTAGAACATATGAATATTAGATTATAAAATATGTTATGTGTAATGCTTTAAGAATAATCTAGTGATTTAATATTAATAAATTTTTTGGATTTCCTAATGAATTTTATAAATTTTTCAGCAATGATTCTATAGAATAAATTCTATAATAAGTTAGTTCTTGAGTTGTATAAGTTATTTCCTTTACCATGATATTGAAATTAACATTTATTGGAACACATAAAATTATATTTCACAGTATGAAATGTGATTATAAATGGACATATAATATACCAAGACAATATCCAAATCAATAAATAATATTTTGGATTCATTTTTTCTATAAAATTAAAATAATTTTTTTTGAAATGTATTATTTTAAAAGACACAAATTTATTTATTAGTGTTTCATTGAATAATTTTTCAGGATTTCACTAATGTTATACCGATTAATCCATAAATACAATGAAGTTATATACAATGTATTATGTGAGGATTATTTAATAAATTTCAAATGGGGACTCATGTTACTGACCAAGTATGTATGATATTCCATTTTATATCAAGTGTCCCACTTCTAATTATGATTTTGAGGGAATTTTAGGAAAAAAGTCAATCATGTTCCATATTAATTTGAATATTTATCATTCACAATGGATAATACCAATGAAAACAACTCCGTCACTAAAAACAAGTCGCATATAATTATCCCTTCTTAATATATATTTAGAACCTATGTTTTATAGTGCAAATTAATTTTGAAATCTTAACATATATATCTTATGCGACTCCTTATAAATCTAAAATCCAAAGAACATCTCATTTATTATATGTTCCCACATAAAAACATAAATTTATAAATTTTTTATATATTACGAGTGGATAATATGGTTGTCTAGCATATTAATATGATCCTTCCATACTCATACCATGAATCATCCCCAACATTAACATTAATGAAAGATTTATAGATGAGTTGTTATATAAAGTGAAATATTTTATTCTATGACACGATTAAATTTTAAATTATTTGGTATAAGTGATACCCCAGTGTGAATAAACTATTCACATGGGGGTTTATAATATTGTGAAAATGTTTTATCCAATCAATAAATTAAATCTTATCCTTTATAATTAGTTGGGATCTAATTCTCTAAATATATATTTAACCATTACTCTAAATAAATATGGAATTCATAAAAGAATACACAAACATGGTTTTATAAACAGTGTCCAAATGTGGGTTCTTACATTATTCAAATCTAGGTAAATATCATGATCAAATATTTTTCCACTGTATATAAATGATTAATTACATGTGGTTAGGAAAATTATCATCTTGTAGCCTTGAACTATATGTTATATCAGAATGAATTTTTAATGACTACTACATTTCAAAATATGAATGATCTAGAATTAGAATGATCACTAGAGAATTAATGCTTCTTTGGGAACATTGTATGATCTTCATCTTAATCCTTCATGATAAACTAGTCCGAATATCATGACTATATAATGTTCATTGAACACAAATAGTATATGAAAAAAATAATATCTTCCTAATTTCACTAAAAAAAATTATTATATTATGACATGCTTATAAAAATTCATATGACACTAAATTCTCTAATTTCACAAGTTCTTTCATTTATTTAAATTCATAGATGAATTCTAATTATAAAATTATTTATCTCATAATATTTGGATTTGTATTAATAAATTGAGTATTAGTCCTATAGCATCTCCAATGGATGTCTACCAATTTTTTAAATCATTTTAAATATTGTTGAATAACATTAACTCTCTAAATCTACAAAAAATCATATATGAGAGGATTCCCATAACATAGTTGATAATATATAGCCCTTATCATAACTACTAATTATATGGTTCATGTTGGGATAATTTCATTATCATGGAATATTCTACACATATTTATCCACTATCTCCATATTAATATTAAAATCACCCTTCTCCAAGTTTAATCTAATTCTCGTTGATAAATAAAATGACCATAGAAAATACTTTAGAAAAGGTAAAAAAATATTGATTTACCAATGGATGAATATTATAGTCCTATAAATATACAATTGTGATATATTAATCATTCTACTAGATTTTCCTTGATTCTTATCATGATCGTGTTAATATTGATATAATGAAACTCATCATGGAACACCATCAATTAATAACTTAATCAATATTACAAGAAACATAGATAATTAAACTTGAATTACTATAGTGTTGTTATATGACTAATGAAATAATATAAAACAATTCATCATTATATATGATTATCTAAATGGAATTTATCATTTATAACCACCTCTATTTTCCTCTAAATGTATATAAAAACATCAACAACATTGAGAATAGATCATCACATTACAATTACTCACTAAATTATATTCAACATTATTTCATTTATGGATCCTTTTAATTTAGATATAATTTATTATTATAGATTAAATATGGATGCCTAATTAGATCAAAGAGTTTATAGACCTATTTGAGGATTGTTCGTAGCTCCGAGCCCTAACCGCTGGGAAATGTGCACTAGCTTCATGGTTATTATAATCCATGAGAACATAGATGAATTATTTCCCATTAATGAGCATGGATAGAAATTGAGTAGTATGGGGATAAATGGTTTGAAGAAACCATGATGATGGCCCACATTCTCATTTTAAACATCTTTTTTTCTAGCATAAGAATATCACATGGTTGGTGTATGGTTCGTCCACTCCTATGGCCATACTGTGTGCCTCTATTTTATTGTTTAAAATCACCCTTTTTTTCTTTAATGATGTAATATACATTCCCCTACTCTCGTTTTCCTCTAGTGGAAAACATATGGATCTTCCCTATGTTTGAGCACCCAAATACCACATTGAAATATTTTTATCCCATTCATCCATACGAAGTATGATTCAAGTGTTGTTTTTCTCATTGGATAACCACTTGTAGGATATATATATAATTTTTATTACTGTTAATTTTAATAATTGTTGACAATGTGATTGTGGTGAAAGATCTAATTATCTATTTTATGGATTTTCGTCAATTCTTCATGTTTCATCTAATACATATAATTATAAAATTTAATCAAATATTAAAATATTTATACATGAATTAGATAGTTTTTATATATCTTATACATCATATTATGATGTTATATAATATGTGTAGTTGTTTCCCCCACATGTTTCTCTAGGTTTTGACTGAAATTATATCTTTATTTAATTGGGATCATTTTTTGGATCCAAATTAATTGTTATAACTAAATATTCATAATGTGTTTCCCACCTTAGAGTGAGCCATCAATTTGGGGGTTCCCTCCTTAAACCTTATTGGAATTCTTCTGTACATAGATAAATAAACAATTGAACTATGTGGATTTAAATCTAAATGATGTTGTAACAATTTATTTGGATGATGTTTTTTGTATAATTGATAAAAACCATGTTATATAATGAATTGAATTTATTAGAGGTGATATGTAAGCCCCATAAGATAATTAAATGGATAATGGTTACACACATGGCATTGTTAAATATATATGACAATGTGATTACACATTAACAAATATTAAGTGAAATGGTAATATAATCAATGTTAATACATGAGTTCATGATGACCCTTAATAACTATAGTGAGTGGTCATGATGAGCCTTGCTAATTACAATTAATGGGAACAATGGCCATTGTGCATAATTATGTTGAATTTGAATGGTATCCATCAAGAATTATATCAAGTGGGAATCATGAACCCTAATAATAATTTTAAATGGGAACGATGACCCGTGAGCATGTTATATTAAAAAGGGTATAGAGAACCTCATATAAATATAATAAAATATGATCTTGAAATACCTTGTGATAATATGTGGACAAGAATTCCCTTGTGATAATACATTTTTATGACATCTGTTGTGATACAATACAAGAATAGTATCATGTACTATAATACCGCCATATAGAACCTCATGTACACTTGATACTGGGCATGATATACCTGTGGTGTGATATTGGGCATGGAATACCTATTCATTGATAAAAGTCATGGATGCTCTTATACTACTATGATAATGGGAATAGTATACACTAAAAAAATTATATTGAGAATTTCAACCCTTGATACTCATTATGAGATATATTTTCATGTTATGATGCCAGTATAGTATGCAAGTTTTATTTAAGAACTATACTTGACCAATTTATAGATATAATTTTGGACATACATAATTATATTTGTAGATTTCCATGTTATAAATAGAGAATGGATATTTATAGGCATCGTTGGTGGTGGAATATTCAGATTTATCTCACACACAATTTTGGCCCATGTACGATCCTAATAAGGCTATTTCTTATAGGTATGGATAATGGGAATCATCCTCTTAATGATTCGTCAAATTCTGGAAATTCATAGGATGAAGTATGGTAGTGGATGACCGGGCTTGAGATCAGGATGAAAGATATAATTTCTAATCATTTTATTTATTTTGTATAGTACTACTAACTACTACTTGAATACATTTTTTCATGATATATAGATAAATTTCATACACTATCATCATTGTGTATATTATTCAATTTATTGAATTTGATTTATATTTTTTTTCTTTTTTATTCATTGTCGTTTCGATTTATTATTCTATTTTTTAATACATTTTCTATTTATCTATTGATTATAAAATTGTTCTACCCTAGTAATAAGGGAATAATCATCACCAAAACACACCCAATGCCATTATTTCTCGACAGTAGCTGTTGGTGTTTAAAGATATTCACATGATGTTATGTGGCCCACCAGCCTTAGGGATATTCTAAGTGGATCCAAGGTTTAGGATGTAACAAAGTGGTATAAAACGAATTTATCTTCTTATATTCACATTTAAATACAAAATAATGGATATAAAGTTGTTTATGGTGTTTGGTATTGAATTATACCTCAGAGAAGTTACCCCATGTAGAGATAAAATCCAGGTTGCATCAAATGGAAATTTCAATTAAATGTTTTTTATTAAAATTGATATGATTCTACAATTTGGAGATGCACTTGAATTGTTATATAACTATTTATATTTGTGGGTTTTCATTAATACATGGACCTATGAGATAAGGTCAAGGAATAATTGATCACACATTATATTTTGTACTTATAGGAAATTCATATTCCATGTTTATTCCATTCCATATAAGAGCATTAAGTTTTTTTTTCATTTCTTATGATTTCCATGGGTGATTTGATTAATATAAACATAATTTCTACTGTATAATGATTCATTAATATAATTAAAAAAACATAGTTTGGTACATTTTGGTTCTTCCTTAACCTAATAGTGTTTTATTTTATAAGCTATATCAGACACACTGGGTAGTAAAGTATGAAATGATGAGTCATTAACCATTGGCCTCATAGACTGGAATATGTTAATGTAGAAAAGCATTAGAAACCAAATTTTGATTAATACAATTCATGGTCTCTTATTGATCTATTTTGGTGAACCATTTTGCAAAAATAATTGAATATAAATTTAAATTCAATTTTAATTATAATATTTATATTATATAAAACAATGCTTTACCCAATCATGACCTAAATAAAGTAATGTAGGTTGTTTCTGTATTGTTCAATTTAAATGTGTATATCACCTATAACTAATTACTTGAGATGTAATAGGGGTGTGAAAATGAAATAGAAATGATTTTTAATATTATATTTATATTCATATGTATTTTTACACAAAAAAAAAATCTATCAATGGTGTTTTTTACAATTGTAGACCAATTCCACCATAACAGCCTATGGTCATATGGTAGGAGGGTGGTGATGACCATGCATTGATGTTAGTGGACCCAGATCCACCAGTTATACCATCAGTGGTGCCTCTTGTGTAACCTGTTACTATTACAAACATATGAAATGATGCACAGTTTTGCAGATATTTCATGTGGATTATGATGAAATTATAGGGAGATCTAAAATATTCCAATTTTATTAGATAGTTATCTCTGGAATTCCAGAAGATGTATCCACCCATGATTACATGGGATATTGTACCACCTTATATAGAGTTAAGGATCTAGAATAATATGTTTATACATGATGATCAGAAGACTCATCATGGGTGGAAAGTGAAGATTTCTATGTATATGATGAGTGGATCTGGCAAATGTCGGTGGTTTATTGTAGATCGGTCATGTCCATATCGAGATGCGACGTAGAGGAACATACTTATCCATATTCCTTGATTATTTCTTCACTAAAACCATTACGAACAGTTATACCAGGGAGATCATGATCCTATTATAGGGTTTGACGAGAGTTATAGACTATTCATATCATTTAACAGAGCTACATCAGATCACGCATATCTAAACCACTGATGAGAAAGAGAAGGTGTGAATATTTTTGGATTCTTTCTAGAATCATAATCTTTTTTTGATAAAATAATACCATTAGACTATAATATATAAAAGAGATAACCAGTCCCTTATTACTGACCAAAACATGAAGGAATCAGATGGTGGGAACCTTGGTGGATTATAACCCAAAAAAATTTGTTTTTCTAAAAGCGGTCATAAAAAACGATTTGATAATTCACACATATGAAAAGGCAACAATGAGAAACCCTCATATTGTTATGTGGTATGTCACCAGTGTGGGAAGCCTATGCATTAGATTATCCATTTTTCAATATATCTCTTCGAGTGCCAGGAATGATGTTGATTAGGGAATCTACAATGATTCTACAATACATTTCTATTTGTTATGAGTGGGAGAGGATTTGTGAAAGCTCCATATTTTTTACCAATTTTAGTTGAAACTTTATAGGGTTCTTGCTTCAATACTAATAGAAATTCATGTTTAGGATGTGTTCATGGAGATGTTAGTTATGCTTCAAATATATATCAAAAGCATAACTAGAATTCTCAAGGATTTCATGTTGTAACATTGGGATGTGAATCTGTACATATATATTCAGTGAAACCTATACCAGAGGATCATGAAATTGGGTTATCTATAGATTGAGTTACTATTATAGAAGCCTATAAAATCATTTCTACAATATTTTATGCATGTTACACAATATATTTTATATCTATTCCTTTTGTATAATGTCTCAAACTTCTTGATGATTACTGTCATGACCTATTGAAACGTCACACACATTTAGGGAAATGATCAGAGAGAATATTCCAATTCCTAGAAATTACCCTTGAGGTAAGAAGCCATTATTTAATTTAAATCCTCTTAATCCGTGATATTAAAGGATTATACATCTTCATTAATATGTATGTGTTGGTTCCTTGTCATGTATATGTAAATTGTTATCGGTGTATGGTGTTGTTACCATCACCAGAGGGTGAAACCTATTTTTAAAAAGGTGGAAGGATGTCCAGTTTGGTAGAGATGGACCATATAATCAAGGGAATGGTGGAGTGACTTCCCAAATTTATTTCCACGTCTTGGTGGATCAGGGAAGAATCATAAATAATTCCCCCATATATTTTATCGATCCATCTATGTATTCCTCTAGAAATATTGTAGAATACCACATGATATTGAGGTATAATTTATTCTGGAGCATGTGATAATGGATTTAATAGTATCCAATCCTCCTTATAGAATGGATACTACTATGTTATATGAGATAAATAGGGAATTAAAATATTTTGATGGAAATGGTTTTATATGGACTGGTAATTCTCACTAGGGTTCAATAATCCTTTTTTCCATGAAGGAAGATTGAACACTCATACTATGCATTGATTAACAATTTTAGAAACAACATACAATGAAAAAATGATATAACATGCCTCATATACATGACCTTTTTTATTAGCTGACAATAGAGAGTGTATTTCAATGATCGAACTGAGATCAATCTATAATTAGGTTCACATTAGGCCATCAGATATTCCATGTTTGATATTCTATATGGGTATAGAATGTATGAATATCTTTTGATGTCATTCATTTTTATGAATGTTCCTACAACCGTTATGGATTTAATGTATAGTATTTTCCATCCTTTTCTAGATTATATATTCATTGTATTTTTAGATTAAATATTTGTGTATTCTCAGACTGAGAGTGGCCATGCCAGTCATATTGATATTGTTTTGGATACCTTAATAATGATCCAACTATATTCTATGCTGAGAAAATGTCAATTATGGATCAAAATGTTACAATTCCAAGGCCACTGTTCTATTCTGTAGACACCAAAAAACACTACTACATTATATAATAAGAATTATTTTGACAAAAATATTCCCTTTTCAGTTTGATTTAACAAAAAATAAGTCAATTTATTTTGTACTAAGGTCATAAATTTTACCATTGTTACTATTAATAATGAACAAAATTAAAAGGGGATAATTTTACAAATTAGGAACTCCTAATTCTAAATATTTAAATTAGTTTATCAAATTAAATATCTATAATTGTTTGGAAATATGTTTATCTGGCATGCACAAAATACGCCAAACACCACTTTTTTGAAAAATACATTTTTAACTATAAAACTAGATTTATTCATATCTTGAGATTATAAAAAGTATTAGTTTAAAGATAAAAAAGATATTTTATATATAATATACTAATTTCAATAATGTTATTAATACATATTTATTCATTTCATTTTTATGATAAAAACTACAAAGCGAACAAAATTTTTTTTTTAGAAACATTTCCCTTATATTTAAAAAACATTTAATATCAATTCTAAATAATTTATGATTATTGAATTTATTTTATAAATATTTAAATACTACATATTCATAATTTATATGCTCGAATTCATAACCAATATTCCAATAGGTATATGACAATAACAATTTAATAGTACATCATGGTTCATCTAAAGTGGCCATTGTTATTAACATACTCAATCAAGGAAAATAAATGTAAATTAATTTTTTTCTTAAAATATCATAGTGTTACATTCTATCCCCAATAAATGTATTTATTATTAAAAACTATATCACTCTAATAAAATAACTGTGTATGATTCTTCATAATTATATCCTCATGTTTCTACACAGATACCTAAAATTAGTGGTTTCCCCCCAAATAATTTACCATATGAGTGGAATTATTACATTACAATTTTTCACAGTGATCCAGAACCTCTACTAGTTATAACTCATAAGAATAATATTTCTCTAGTGGTTTGATATACCATTTTAGTATATTTTAAGTCTGAGTTATGTGATTCTTCATGAGAGATATGCGAAACACATAACATAATTGGGAGAGATTTAGTTGGAGCCCTAATTTATAATCCTCCATTCTGATTCAATCATGAAATTAAAAATAATAAATGTTACTATGGATTAGATTTACCTTATTTCCAAATATCATCAAAATTTTATAAATAAATATCTATAAGAATATATTTTCACAAAAGTAAAATTAAATATAATTTTGATGATTTGGAGAAAAAAATTTCAATTCAGAGAAAACCTTAGGTGGTAGTGTATGAAATTATTGTATGAAAATTCCAAAAATGAACTTATTGATCCCATTTGGATTTGAAATAAATATTGAAATAATAAAATATGTATTATATATTTTTAATGGTATTATCAAAATAACCATCCATCTATGTATGAAAATCTGTTTTGAATCATAACTCAATATCCATAGCCTGTTGAATACTTCTCCAAGATATTGAGGTAAACCTCAGATCTTGATAAAAAAAATTTGTTTGTACACCAAGAAACATTACATCATTAATATTGTATTAATAATTTTTTTGTGATAAATATTTTCTAATAGGAATTATTTTTACTCACATTACTAGGTGATCGATTGAACCCTTATATAATCATTCCATTTAGATATTTCAGGGTGTCAAATGATAAATTCAATGATGATGTTTTCTAATATCAATTATCAAATGGTTATGTTTTTTAACTTCCCCATATAAATATATATTTCATCCTTATCTTATTATCATACTATGCATTGAGAAACATACTCTAATGTATCTATCTTTATGCCACCTAATTTAAATACCATTTCATATCTATATAAATCTATATACTTCCATGAAGAATAGAGGATCAAGAAAATTTACTTGTATCCAAAAAAATATTTTTAAATTTGGTAAAACAGGTAAAGAAATTTCTACAACCACATTATTTCATCGCCTTCAAGGATTAACTCTTGCACATTTCTTAACTTCTTTTAAAGCTCAACATATTCCATATTTACTTTATTAATCCTCAAATGGATATATGGGTGAACAATTATTGCTGAATGATTTGATTTCTAAAATTAATTCAATATTTTATCTAACTTTTTATATTTCAAAAATATTGGTTCTTTTGTTAACCTCATCAAATATAATCATGCCTTTTCCTTTGTTCTATGAAAATCATCCTTCTTGTTATCTTATATAGGGTCGTAAATTATTGAGAAGATGTAATCTTTAAAAATAACTAACCGTATTGTTTGGAAGATGTAAAACTATTTTTTTGTTAAAATAAAATTTAGACCATTATGATCTATATATATTTAACATCTTCAACCATATAGTAAATCTCTTCAAATATTTTTTCAATAAATTAACCAACCTAATTATAAATCATGTGATGCATAATTTTTCTAATTGACTAACAATTATCATTATAAAAAAGCTATTACAGTTTTATTATTCTAATGGACGCCTCATGGTCCCTTAATTGATGAATATCTATTGGTCAAAACCCCATATTCACTATATGGATGTACACAAAGAAGTTAACCAATATATCCTTCTCCAAAGTTTCCTAAACAAAGACTCACATTTATATTTCCAAATTGGATCCCTTTTATGAAAATAAAATTATGATATTAAATAACCATTAAATATTATCCATATCATGTGGATAATATCCATAAAAACTTTTAAATGTACATATATCAATCAATAAGGTTGTTCTGTGATAGTGTTCAATAAAATATATTGATAAAGGGATTATTAATATACTGTCACATGTTATTACATGTCATAATAGTGTAAAATTACAAGGAAAAAAAGTCACACTTTAGAAATATTACGTGATACTTATCCTTAAATAGTTTCATTATCATAATCCACAAGTGAACATAATTATCTTCCTTTTTATTTTAATATATCATTATATCATCGAAAAACACTACCATAAACCGATCAATTTAATTTTTAAAGACGATGTTAATTACTAGCAGGAAGATTGTAGGGGAATTAGTAAGTCCAAATAAAAGAAGCATATACTCATAGATTACATGATTTTTATGAATTTCTATATTAGCTATATTATAATTCTTAACACTCAACTGATGATATCCAGAATGATGATCAATTTTAAAAGTGGATTTAGCTATGTGATGTTGATCAAAAAGTCATCAAAATAGGGTATATGATAATTATTCATAATAGTTATCTTGTTAAATTCTCAATAACAAATGTTTAATGACGTTGATTCATAAATATTCATAAAAAATAGATTAGGTGTATCTTAAGGTAATTCATATTACCCAATAAATCTCTTATTACGATTCTCCTAGAGTTTCTTCCTCACTTTTTAAAAATCATTAAGTGGTATTCTATAATCAGTATTTTAAATAGGTGTAACACCGTGTATAAGAAATATTTAAAACTAATCATCAATATTTAGTGGATCAAAATAATGTTTTTATTTTCAACCACTATTAAGGGAATAGTAGGAACACTAAAAACTAACCAAATCATATAAAAAATGATACTATAGACTTATTAATGAAATTTTTAGGGTTATTCAAAATAAACTCATTATAAAATTTCCACAGAATATAATTTACCAAGATGTCTAGATCATCCTTCAAGATGAATTTATAATGGTATGTATGATAATGAAAATATACTTTTGTAGAATTTTTCTCAAATAACTAAGATAAATATATAATTGGAATAGTAAAACAATTACCCATAAAATTGTTGAAATTTAAATTTAAAGTTATTTTTTTCATAACAATAATCAGGGATCATAAGATAGTTCAAAATATATAATGTAACACAAGTTTTTATATAATTGATCTGGTATTTATGTAATAAAAACCATTTCATGCCCAAAAAACATTCAATTTAATTAGCAGAGGAATAACTGAATTTTTAGGAAGCACATTCCAAAAAAAAACATAGATCAATCATATACTAATGATTTGATCATCATGCTATTAATGTTTTTTCCTATAATAAAATATCTAATATTTTTGGATTTTTATTGATTTCCATATAAAATATATTTATATATAATATAGTTGGTATGCCTAGGCTCAAATAGGACAATAATTGACATGGAGTTAATGGAAGGTGTAATTTTCTGATTGTGTAATTATAACAATCCTTAAAAAAAGTGATCACATGATAATTATCTTATTCCCTATGCTTAAGAAGTTGTTCATGTCCATGATAATCTATAAGTGTCATATTCTGGCATTAGTTATCCTAATGTCCATACTCCTTGAATTTAAAACCCTATTGTGTGGGTGGTGCATTCTACGATTCATTCAATTATTTCACTTCATTAGAAGTCATATTACCATAACATTGATATATGATTAAATTATTATTAACTTTTCCACACTTAAAACATTTAAGAGTTCCCTTATGACCATTTCACTTACATTCTATTCAAAAAAAATTCATAAAGGAAATATCATTATATTTTTATATGATTTTTTTGAATTTTCATTTGAATTCCATTTTAATTTGACCATCAAAATCACAAGGCTGAAGGGTAATACCTAAATCTATATCCACCATGATTGATAGTAAATATATTTATTCATAGCTAATGATGTCTCTTATAAGAAATTCTCATCAGATTTATGGTTTTAATCCAATTTAGAATCGATCGAACTTTTAATAAGATTAGATTAAAATAAAATAATCTTATTTGGAAAGATGTGAAATATATTACTCATTTGTACCAATTGATTATTAATCATTATATTTCTACTCAATTAATTCCTTAAAAATGTTTTTATTATTAATAAAAGTACAATATTTATTGGGATTTAATTTTTTAATATCATAGTACTATATAGATTCAAATTCTTCATGGTTACCCATGTTCTCAATAGGACTAAAGAATCAATTTTATTTTCATTATAAATAGAAAAATATTGAGAATAACATTATCTTGTTCAAAAAACTAAAGAACTAAAAATATCTTTTGAATGGTACATATCCCTTTCTTAGTGACCAGTGGATTTGTGTGCCCACTAAATTATTTTATACATTTCCTCATGATGGAATTAATAATAATTTTTCCTCATTTTGTCATTTGGAATCTCAGCATGATTTGCACCTTGGCATATCTATATGTGAACTAAAATGATAGTTTTTATTATACCTCAAATAAAATTAATTTTATCCAGAGGAAAACGATTGTATCCTTAATAAAATTGAACATTACCACGATCTGTCATCTTTAAGGAATTAACATAAACTGAAATGCATCATGTGAGAAATTATAATAAAAGTTGGAAACAACATTGTCTTAAAGAAATATTTTATATGATTTAATAATCATAACATATTCTTCCTTGACTCCTTATTTGAAATCTAAATCATTTATCTTTTTACAAAAACATTAGTATTTACAACTATAGATAGAATAATTCCCATGTCTCCCTACAGTGTTTTAGCATACAAGATTCAACTGGTAAACTAGTACATGATCTGATATATCTATAATTAAACATACATTTTATACATAGATTATAATTATATATAGTTGAAAATACATCACATATAATGTTGATTCATTATAGAATCATATTGGTCTAGTATCATTGAAATCATGGACACATGAACAACATGATGATAATACTATTATATTTCTTCGTAATTATATATTTATAACTACCAATATTTATAGAAAAATCACAATAAAATATGATCATCATAACATAGATAAAGAAACCAGAATAATGTTTGAGGTCTGATGGTCAGTATGAGTAAAAATGAAAATATCATTGGTCTAATAGGAATGACATGAGAAAGAGCGAATATTCATATGATTTTAATATTTTAAAAATGAACATTACATATTATAGATTGTAATATCGAGTTATGGAATTAATATTGTCCATTAATATGAAATAAATGAAAAAATAATCAAATAACTTGAGCCATGGATGCATAATATTGGAATAATACATGATTTTTTATCATGAAAATGAGAATTGAAAATCATTTCCCAAATATCCAAGTTTCATTTCCTGTGATATGATAATAAAATGGGTTCAATCCCAAAGTAATCATAAAATCAAGGTTACCTCCCATGAATATTATAATGGACAACGTCCCATACCGAACTATTATCAATCTCTATTCTAGAACTGTATCTCAGAAGATATCCTCCCTTACACAATGTAGTATAGGGAGATATAAATGTTCAACATGTCACAAAATGAAAATCAAATATACATTTTCATTAAGATCATAAAATATTAATCATATTAGATAAGAAGAAAAAAGGGGGTCATAAACACTTCATCATTAAATATCCTATAGAAATGAAATGGGTTTAATAAACATTTTATCGCTTCTCATTTGATACCCTATATAAAAGTAGCAAGTTTCATTAAAATTATTTTATCATAAAAATAAACATTTATTGAATGATTACGGGTGGTATCATTGTATAATATCCCTAGTAGATAATAAAAAAAATAAAATATTTTTTATAAATAGAAATATCTACCACATAACATTAAAAAATTATTAAGTAAAATAACAAGACCATTATGAACGAAAACATAAAATAAAAAAATATCCATTATATTTTATATTTCTTTTTAAAATACCCACTTAATAAATGTAAATTAATGCAAAAAAATTTGGGTGGTCATGAAAATTGAATATTCTGCTCATGTCATAAAAGTAAAATAAAAATAATCCTTTTTCACTTTTTTAATAAAGTCAAGAAATACATTGTCTGATTAATTAAAAAAATATTACATTTAAACCATTCCATAAAAAGTAAATCTTGGTTACCATGTAATTTAATCAATAAATTTTAAAATAATAAAAAACATCATTAAATCTTATTTATAAAGCATGTAAAAGGATGCAAAAATATTCTTGACCAAAGAGAGAAATAAATTCTATTTTCTATTCAATCATATTTCTCCGACAATTAGTAAATAATGAGAGGAAATTTTATTGAAGAGAATGCATATACAAAAAATCACACTAGGGAAATAATAATCATACGTATCTTTATTTTGATATCATTATAGTTCATCATCAAAACATATTCATAAACAATCCCAATAAATAATAAGTATTCTATATAAAACTCATGTCCTCATGATGAATTCCTTTGAATGTTTTCAAAAATATGGAATAATAATTTTATGTTTATTATAATTTTATTTTATGACCTGATATATATATTAATTTATAAATAATCATATATTATTTAATTCTGACATTTTATCACTCTACTATTAGAAATTATTTCTTAGAATTAATATTCTGTGTGATAATTTCTTTTCATTCTAAATATATTTTGGTTTGGTAGTTTTTTCCTTATACAACGATAATGTTTCCATAATATCCATTTTTTAATCATGGATTAAATATCATATATATTATCTATAGAAAAATATATATTTATATAGGCATCCAAAAAATATTTGGATAAAAAATTAATTACACTATCCGTGGTGATTTTAGGACGTATGTATGAATGAGAAATGTTTTCATTAATTGGTGGTTGAAAAAAAAGAATTTTAAATATTAACAAACAACAAAATGATCAATATTTTATTATATATATCATATGTATTAATCAAATACATACATATTATCATCCATTTAAAATATAAATTAAAAAAAATCACTCCACATCGTAGAGTTTGTAATGAAAACATACGTGAAAGTGACGATAATGTTTTCTAACATATTAGATGTTAAATGGTTGACCTAATACTATCTTTAAAAAGATTAATTATTTCATAATTAAAACATATAAATATTATAATGATTAAATTATTAATCCATAAAATTCAATGATGAAAAATGATTTGTATCAATATATGGAGTTGGGAAATCAGGTGTACACAAGAGTGATACTTTCACCTTCAAGTTGATGGAAATGATGCTTTATAATAACATTTCCATAATTATAATGACATTTCAATAATGATAAGATATTTAATTTTGTGTTTTTTTTATAATTTGAAAATTTTAAATGAGTTTAAAAAAAATTGAAATGAAAGTGAATAGTTAATGCGACAACAACATTTTTGGAACAACACCTTTAGATATTGTAATGTCCCATGTTATTGAATCAGAATAAAATACCAATGATTTTGATTTTATTTTATTTACTTCATCATCCATATTTAATACCATGCTTCAGAAATAAGTTTCACATGTTTTTCTCTTTTTAATCGTTGATAATAATCTTAGGTAAGGCTCGAGGAGTTCCCCTTTTAGCCGGATTGGATTCAGGAGAATCAGACCAGGTAGTTATGTTCGCATGAGCAATGCACGGTTAGTCAAAAATATGTTGTTCATCAATTCATATTAAAGCCGGTTTCTAGTAGTAGATTCCCAGTCTATGCATAGTGTCTATGACCACACAACTAATACCATATGATCTAGGTAGTTTTGTGTTTCCGGTTAAATGAATTTAATTAAATTTGTGGTTGAACAGAATTTAATTAAATTAGTAATCAACAGTTTCTTTTAATAAAATTATTTTTGATACAATTTAATTAAATAACATGGAAATATAGATGTTATTTAATTTAATTGAGATATAAAGAATTAAATTTATTTTCTAATGACAATGAAATGGAGTCATTATTTATTAAAATTTAGAAGAGAATAATTTAATTAAATGAATGGTAAATTAGGAGTTGGGGGTCATCAAATAAAGGGATATATTAATTGTTAAGATATAAATAATATGTAAATGAGGATTTGGTGCTTAATTTAACTAAATTCAATCTAAAGAGTAATTAAATTAATTAATTAAAAAAGAGATTTAATTTAATTTAATTAAAGGTTAAGATGAATTTAAATAGTTGTTATTAAATGGTGGAATATTATTTAATTAAAAATAATTTGAGATAATTTGACTAAATAATTTTGAGGAGTTTGAGTTTTTAATTTAGTTAAATAGTATTCATAGAATTTAATTTAATAAAAAAATTGGGAGATTTTATTAAATTTAATTGTGTTGGGATGAATGAAATTAAATGAAGACTAATATGGTTTCATGTATATTTCTATATAAATTATTTTGAGAGAATTTAATTAAATAATAATGACTTGGAAAATTCATTAAATTAAATTTGTTTGGAAGGGAACTCAATTAAATGATGTGTTAAATGTAGGGTTGTTGTTGAATATAATTAAATACAATGTTATGATGAATTTAACTATTTTATAAAGAAGGGGGATTTATATATCTAAATTGTATTGATAGAAATTAATTTACTAAGGATTTATTGGAGAATTTATTTAAATAAATTTATTATAGAATAATTGAAATAAATAATGAATAATTGGGTAGTTTTCGGTATTATCAATGAATCATTTCATTAAATGACAATAATAATAATGGTTATTATTATTATGGTTTTCTTTGATTAAAATTAGGTTGAGTAATTTAATTAAATGGGGATATATGGTGGATTTTTAAATAATTGAATTAAGTTATAATGAATTTAATTAAATGATGTTAAAATGGAGAGTTTATGGTTTTATGAAATAGGTGTATCATTAAATGATATTTATAATAATGGTTATTATTGTGAATTTTTTTAATTAAATTAATTTTTATGAATTTAATTAAATAAGGTGATATGGTGAGTTTTAGTTAATTAAAATTATTTAAATAGAATTTAGTAAAAGGATGTGAAATGGGGTTTTACGATAATTAAATTTTAGGTGAAGAACAATTGAATTAATAGATGTCAAATGGGGGTTTAAATTTTAAATAAATTCAATATTGAAATAATTTAATTAAATATCATGAGATGGAGAATTTATTTAATTAAATTTGGTTGATACGAATTAAACTAAATAATGTGTAAATGGGTGTTATTAGTATATCAAATGGGTATAATACTAAAGGGTAACAATAAAAATATAATGGTCATTATTATTATTATTATTTTAATTCATATATTTTAAATGGTAATTTTAATTTATTTGAGTGAAAAAATAATTGGACGGCAGACATATCCCTTCTCTTACCCTGGGCATGACACACCCATGTTGCATCACCCATGGGGGGCGTTCCACCCTCATCACTGTCTCCCTGTTCATGTGTCTATCTCCCCTCGGAGTCTTCATAGAAGTAGACTTTCTTGTCAATGTAAGTCCTTATTTGTAAGTTTTGTTCTTCACATATTCCATCTCAACTCTCCTTCGCTTAGGTTTAGTTGGGTTAAAATCATAGGTTCGGGATTAACCCAAAATTTTGGTTTCTTCTTATCATAGTTGTCGCGGATGGTGTCTCGGGGCCTGTTGGGATGTTTTTCGATAACCACCACTAAAGGCATGGCAGTTCGGCTTGATTTGGGTCACCACCTTCATTTTTAGGTGTCGATATTAACTAGATAATTGATTTCACACCCATCAAATTAGTTGTCTATGGTTTATTTATGTAACAGTAAATTAAATGGAGGTGTGTTGATCCTCACTGAACTAGTTTTTGAGTTGTAGTTATAATTGTATTGTGATGAGTCCAATCCCTAGTACACGCACATTATATTTTTTAAGTGTGTCTGTGTGAGTGTGTTACAGTTTGAGTTAAAAATAATTGGGTCAACCATTCCATGAGGTAGGTTCTTCAAAATTTCTTAGTTAATAAAACAAAGTAGTTTTTTTGTACAACTGTTGGGAAATTTGACTAAAAATTATAAATGAATTGTTTATTTTTATAAAATAAATTTTTATATTACAAAATCACATTATTGCAATAAAACCACTCCAATGGATGTGTGCTTGCTTCAAGATAAAAAATAGCATGATTTTTCGGATATGTTCATTTAGCTTTCTAATATGTGTTTTGTTTTCTATTATCGCCCTTACATGTTGACACATTTAGGATAAGTGACAATTACAAGTATTGTATCTGATATGTTGAGATAATTAACTTTGAATTAATTAGTTGGATACATTTAGATAATTAATTGTGAATTAATTTTGTACTTTTGGATTTGTAATGGAGATAATTATATGAGGGAATAATTATTGGATATTTAATTGGCTATGTTGTGATAATTAATTATAAATCAAACAAGTTATTCAATATTTTTAATTGAGAAAATTAATTAGGGATTAATTTTGAGATATAAAAAAGGATAAATTGATATAGTTAATCATAAATCAATTATGTTCTTTGATAATTTTAACTGAGATTATTAATCAGGGGATTAATTATGAGATATTAAATTGGATAAGATGAGATAATTAATTGTGAAATAATTTTGTTCTTTGGGAATTGTAATTGAGATAATTAATTAGTGGAATAATTATGTGATATTAAATTGGCTATCTTGAGATAATTAATTGTGATTTATTTTTCATTTTTTGGATTTTTAATTGAGATAACTAATCTGGGGAATAATTATGAGATATTAAAATGACTACATTGAGATAATTAATAGAGAATTAATTATGTTTTATGAGAATTGTAATTTGGATAATTAATTTGGTGATTAATTATGAGATAATAAATTGGAAAAATTGAGATAATTAATTGTGAAATAATTTTGATATTTGATATTTGTGAATGAGATAAATAATCAGGGGAATAAATATGAGATATAAAATCGTCTCTATTGAGATAGTTAGTTGTGAATAAATTAAATACCATTCATATTATCATCTTTATATTTAATTGATGAATTGATTATGGAGATTTGATATTTATAATGAGATAATTAATTTCAAGAAAATTAATTATGAAATATTAATTATGTTTTGGATTAATTAATTATTTAATTAATTAATGGTATTTTTGTACTGAGTCAATTATTATGTGAACTAAGGGATTTGAGTGTGGCCAATGAGATGAATGAAATGCACTTTCTTCATACTTTTGAGTTGAATGTAAAACCCATGTTAATGATTTAAATGATATACTTAATATGGTTTTACTTATGTATAAATGTGAATTTATTTATTATTTCATTAAAATGGGCTAATTAAATGCTTTAGAGGTTAAATGACTCATTCAATTTATGATGTGAATGGTCACACCATGTATATGAAGTGAGTCAAGGTAAAGTGAGAGCCCTTACGGAGAAATATTATGTTAGTTTTTTTCTAGTACACAAGAGACTCTGAGAGCTCATGGAGATGAGTAAGGGGATTGGCAGTGTTTGCTACTCTTGGTGATGTATGTCGTTGTGTTACGTTCTGATCCATAAATCATTGTTTTCCAAAGGACCGTGAGATCTTAGGGTTGGAAGACTATTTGTGATTCCATGATCATTTTCATGATACTGTAGGAGCTCTTGGAGTTTGGACCAGAGTCAATACAATTACTGACTACCCCTGTAATGAATGTATGTGTATTACGTCTTCGTCTCGCAGGAAATATAATTATGTATATTTTTTTTGGAGTTGTTATGCACTTGGTTCTTATAAGAGTTTTATATGAATATCTGTTTATAAATATATACTATTACTAATATATATTTATACATATTTGATATGATCAGACATACCATTCATGGGATGAAGCAGGTATCGTCACCAGGTGTCCCTTAGGAACCTAGACGGTTTGTTGGTTATTTATCGAATTCTATTGTTATTTGCATATATCTTCACACTGCCAAAATGTTAAAATGTATTTTCTAGACTAAGCTAGAATACTGGTGGTCCCATCCTAATGAGATTTATATATCAACACTATTCGGGTCACCATTGCACTTGGCTACCTCATTTGATTTTACATATTGTAGGACCTTGGACTTGGCTTGTATTTGTTTGCATGTACATGGGATTTAGGAGTAAGGGACTGAGCTGGAGCTCAGGAGTATCATGGAGATCACCCATGGGGCATTGATCATTTTTTCATTCAATAGTAAAATTTGAAGCCAGAAGTTTTTTTATTTATTTCATATATATATCACCATGACATGCATGCATTGTATAATCTTGCATTATCTATTTTCTTAATTACGTTGTTTATTGTTTATATATGGTTTCCACTACTAACTAATTTTTCTATGTATCTACACAGTGGACTATGATCACAAGGGTATATATTCCTCACTATCTATCCATGGACCCTTTTTTATTTTCAAAAGCCTCTGGAATATATGGATACACACATGAGGTCACGTGGCAACCGATCCGACTATCAGTTTGAGGGTATGCTTGTCTAGATATTACAAAGCGGTATCAGGTTCTTTTTTTCCTTCCTTTTACATTTTTCTTTCTTTCTTCAGTTAGTATACAAGATACTAGTAATGTGTCAATGCATGGTAAATATACATTCCTAGGAAGGATCATCCCACATACGAGAAATCACCATGTGGCTAGGTATGGGTATCAATATTTATAATGTTTGTTGTAATAGTTGATATGGTTTGACATTAGGTGACTGGTGTACATTCCAATGCTTATTGATTTTGATAACATTGGGAATTTTCCTTTCCTTGATAAATCCTGGAAGTTGCATTACATGCATCATTTTAGGAACATAGATATTCACATGCTATACATATGACATGCCATATAGATTCATTAGTAGGATGTCTGCTAATTTTGGTTGTTTGACTGGGGTGAAATGCAATTCATTGATCTTCTTGACCATTCCACCATAGATTTCATGTTTTAATGATATATTTAACATGTTTTATAGTATATATATGACATTTTTTCTATGATTAACATGCTTTACTGTTATGAAATTATTATGTGTTATATCATAAATCATTTTTAGTACTTTTGATTATATGCTCGGGATGATTGGATGTGAAAATCAATGCATCAGTGAAAAAGGATTGGTTGCATTTATGTTGGGATCCAGTTTTAGTAGTATGATGTATGGGTGATTTTAAAAATAAAAAGTTTAACCTGTGTATTCGAATAATTTCAAAAGGGATTATAAATAAATAATGATAAATAAACGTTTATTGTGATTAATGTGAGCCAAATTCAAGTGGTAAGGTTTATTATAGAATTATCGATTGGTAGTTTTTCAGACCTGGGTTTAAGACTTATATAACCATAATGTGTCTAAAAATGGTTATAAATATAAAATTATTCAGTTTTGTTTTAATGAACTACTGTGGGTTTCTTTTTGAACACCCTATGTTAGAATAAATAGAACCATAAGTGGTTTCCTAAATCATAAAAAGAAAATTTTATGTTAATTTCATGTTTAAAATGAAATGAAACAAAATGTTAAATATTTTTAGAGGGTGTTTTCTTTGTTTTTTTTGTGAGATTTTGGATGTCGGTACTGTTAATGTGTCATTGTCCCTCATAGGAATTTTGGGTTTTAGAGAATGAAATTGTTGTTTTAAGGGGTGGTCAATGTATCTTGACTCTTGGGTTGAGATTAAGGATGTAAGAATAGTTGGCTCAGCAGGTTATACAGGAGTCGAGCATGCTCATCCATTAAATACATTCTCAGGATAACTCTAAAGTAGAGTGGTTGGGGCATTAAGTAATGATTATACCATTGCATGGGAGGACTATTGGGACTCATGTGTTTTGATATGCTAGTTGATTTAAACATTCGACCTTCATGCAATATGTATATGTCGTAGTTGTGGTTCTTGGAACGCTCCACGTGATTTTATGTTCTTTTTATAATATCGAGCTCGATTGCAGCTAGTTCTTCCTTTCAATGACATGGAAACTCTTAAGGTGGGTAATGTCACCTCGGTTCTGTTAAACATGTTAGTGATTGCATGGCAGCATAACATGGTAAGGATGGTGGTGTGTGAATTTTTTTGAAATTACATTAGTTTTTGGAAGCTTTTTAGTGGTAAACATTGAAAGAACATGGATTCCTTCATTGAAATACACCTCATGTTTTGGTTGATGATGCATCTGAATGTGAAATAGTGCTTTTTATAAAGAGTTGACCAGTGATAGTTCAAATGATCTTTCGGGGACCTTGGTATACTTTTAGAATTCTCTTATGATTTAGATGATAATGTACCATATCTTAACGTTGTCCTGGATCCACTGGGATAGTGCCGGTCTTATGTCAGGATAATGTTTTAATAATAATTGGGCTTCATGAGTAGTTATTAACTTGGTGGTAGGTGGGATGCATATATCATTGTGTTATGTCATTGTTCATTCTAGGGTATGAGAGTTTTAAAGATTAATTCTGGTTTATTTTCATGGGATGGCTACCAAAAGATCGGTATTGATTTGTTTATACATTAGATTGGTGTTGAAATCATTTTAAAGGCATGTCACCATTTTAACAATGGGTATTGGTTTCATGGGTCGGAGAATTCATCAAGGAATGATCTATGGCTTGTGGTTCTAAAATGTTAAAGTTTCATTGTGAATTTGGGAACACAACACGATCGTTCAAATTATGGTTTTTGACCTTGGGGGGGTTGGTTGATATTGTAGTAATTCCTGATGGCTTCTTGGGGATAAAATGTTTTTGAGGTTGGTAAATAGTGATGTGAAGTTTTTTTGGACCAGGTAAAAAAATGATTGTTTTAAATCTTTTTTATTTACAATAAGGTAGAGTTTTAAAACCATGCTTGAGAAATATGTTTCATGATTTGGGTTCTTTTAATGTAGTTATAACTGTCTTGGGTATATGATCAAGGAATTTTATAGTTGGCAGGAATTCTTTCGGAAGAACTATACTAGGCAATGACGTTCTCATGAGCTACGCAAATCTAGTCAAAAAAGTGTGGTTCATCTATGAATAAAAAAGCAGGCGTCATGTAGTGGAGACACGGTCTCCACATAGTCTGTAAGACTGTGAATGTAAAACCATATGATCTACCATGTTTTTATTTTTGGGTTACATTAATTTAAATAAATTCATGGTTGAAATATATTTAATTGAATTGTTTATTGACAGTATCATTTAATTAAATTAATGTTGAGAAAATTTAAATTAATGATGTGGATGTGGATATTTTCTGTAATTAAATTGAGATAAAAAGAATTAAACTTATTTAAAAGGTTAGTGACCTAGATTCATTATCTAATTAAATTCAGATGATAGTAATTTAATTAAATTGAAGTGTGTGTGCGTGAGGGTCTTTTAGTTTGAGTTAAAAAGAATTGACTCAACCAATTTCATAAGGTAGGGTCCTCAAATTTTGTTAATTAATAAAATAAAGTATTTTTTATGTACTATTTTCTGGAAATTTTCCTAAAAATTATGAATGAATTGTTTATTGTAAAAAAATAAGTTTTTAACATGAAAAATCACATTATTTCCATAAAACAACTCCAATAGACATGTTCTTCCTTAAAGCTAAAAATA
The DNA here is from genome assembly GCA_963277665.1 of Viscum album. Lineage (NCBI taxonomy): Eukaryota > Viridiplantae > Streptophyta > Magnoliopsida > Santalales > Viscaceae > Viscum > Viscum album. The sequence continues at coordinate 1,064,518,855 of OY728133.1, forward strand.
GCATGATTATACTGATATGTTAATTTTGCTTGTTTATATGTTTTTTTATTATAGCCCTTACATCTTGACACACTTGGGATAAGTGATAATTACATGTAGTGGATCAGATAAGTTGAGATAATTAACAATGAATTAATAAGTCAGATATATTGAGATAATTAATTATGAATTAAATTTTTACTTTTGGATTTGTAACTTAGATAGTTAATTGAGGGAAAAATTATGTGATATTAAATTGGCTATGTTGTGATAATTAATTATAAATTAATTTTGTGATATAGAATTTGTAATTGAGAAAATTAATAGGGGATTAATTTTCAGATATAAAATAGGATAAGTTGATATAGTTAATAATAAATTAATTATGTTCTTTGATATTTGTAATTGAGATTATTAATAGGGGGATTAATTATGAGATATTAAATTGGGTAATATGAGACAATAAATTGTGAATTAATTTTTTTCTTAGGGATTTGTAATTGAGATAATTAATCGATGGAATAATTATGAGATATTAAATTGGCAAGGTTGAGATAATTAATTGTGAAATAATTTTGTGTCTTCAGATAATTAATTTAGATAAATAATTAAGGGAATAATTATGAATAATTAAAATGATTAAGTAGAGATAATTAATAGTGAATTAATTATGTTGTTTGATAATTGTAATTGAGATAATTAATATAGGGATTAATTATGACAATTTAATTTGGATAAATTTAGATAACTAATTTTGAAATAAATTTGTTCTTTGAGATTTGTGAATGAGATAAATAATCAGGGGAATAATTACGAGATATAAAATCGGCTAAGTTGAGAAAATTAATTGTGAATAAATTTTATGCCTTTGATATTATGATCTATATATTTAATTGATGAATTGATTATGGAGTGTTGAGATTTCTAATAGGATAATTAATTTCAATAAAGTTATATATAAATTATGAATTATGTTGTGGATTAATTAATTGATGAATTAATTAATGGGATTTGTGTACATAGTCAATTATTGAATGAAAAAATGGATTTGAGTATGGCCAATGAGAAGAATGAGAGGCACATGCCTCATATATTTTCAGTTGAATTTAAAACCCATGTTAATGATTTAAATGAAATACTTAGGATGGTATTCCTTATGTATAAATGTTAATTTATTTCTTATTTCATTGAAATGGGCTAATGAAATGCTTGAGAGGTTAAATGATTCAGTCATTATATGATGCGAATGGTAACACCGTGTATATAAATGGAGTCAAGGGAAAGTGAGAGCCCTTAGGGAGAAAGATTATATTTGTTTTTTCTAGTACTCTAGAGACTCTAAGATCTCATGGAGATGAGAAAGGGGAAAGATAGTGTCTTATACTCTTAGTGATGGATGACTTTGTGTTACGTTTGGATCCATAAAACATTGTTTTCCAAAGGACCATGAGATCATTGGGATGGAAGACATATTGATATTCCATGTTGATTTTCATGAGACTGTGAGAGCTCTTGGAGTTTGGACCAAAGTCAAGACAATGAGCTCTTACCCTTGTAACGAATGTATGTGTATTATATTATTTCCTAGTAAGAAATAATATATAGTATACATGTCCTTTTGGTGTTGATACACACTTGGTTTTTATAGGATGATTCTATGAATATCTATATATATATATATAATTTTACTAATATATATATACAAAATTGATATGATCAGACATACCAGTCGTGGGATGAAGCAGCTATCGCCATTAGGTTTCCCTCAAGAACATGGACGGGTTGCTGATTATTTATCAAAATCTTTTATTATTTGCATATATCTTTACACTGCCAAAATTTTAAAATGATTTTTCTAGACTAAGCAAGAATAACGGTGGTCCCATCCTACTGAGTTATATATATCAACCATATTCAGGCCACCATTTCACTTGGATACCTGAGTAGATTTTACTTATTACAGATCCTTGGACTTAGCATGATGTTGTTTTCTTATATTTGGGAGTTTAGAGTAGGATACCAAGTGGGAGCTCAAGAGGTTCGTGGAGATCACCCATAGGGAATTGAGAATTTTTTCATTCAATACTGAAATTTGAAGCATGTTGTTTTGTTTATTACCTTATGATATGTATCAACATGACATGCAAGAATTCTATAATCTGGAAATTATCCATTTTCTTTACTTAGTTAATTATTATTTATATCTATTATCCACTATTATCTGATTTTTCTTTCTATCACCATAGTAGACTATGATAACGGGAGTATCGTTTCCTCACTGACTATCCTTTGACCCTTGATTCATGTCAGAAGCCTCTGGCATACAGGGATACACACTTGAGGTCAAATAGAAACCGATTCAACAACTGGATTGAGGGAATACTTTTTCAAGACGTTACAAAGTGGTATCAGGTTCAGGTTTTACTTCTTTTTACCTTTTTCGTTTATTTAATTAGTAGATATGATACTTGGAATGTGTCAATTCTCGGTTATTATCCTTGCCTTGGACTGATCACCCCACATACGAGAAATAACCAAGGGGCTAGGGATGGGTATCCAATTTTCTAATGTTTGTTGTAATAGTTGATATGATTTGACCTTGGGTGACATGTGTACATTAAACTGATTTTTGATTTTTATTACATTGGAAATTTTCATTTCATCTATAATAAAAGGAAGTTGTATTACATACATCCTTTTAGGAACATAGATATTCACATTCTATACATATGACATGACATATAGTTTCATTAGTAGGATGCCTACCAATTTTGGTTGTGCGACTTGGGTGTAATGCCATGAATCAATCTTCTTGACTATTCCACCTTAGATATCATGCTTCATTGATATATTTACAGGTTTTATTGTTTATATACAACATTTCCTTTATGATTAACATCATTTTCTTCTATGCAATCCTTATGTGTTATATCATAAATCAGTGTTACTACTTTTGATTAGATTCTCGGGATGTTTGGTTGTGAAAATGAATGCATTGGTGAAAATGGAATGGTTTCTTTTACGATTGGATCTAGTTTCAGTTGTATGGTGTATGAGTGCCTTATAAAAAGAAAAAGGGTAGCCCATGTATTCGAATGCTTGAGAATGGGACTCTAAATAAAAAATTACAAAAAAACATTGGTTCTGATTAATGTGATACGAATTCTAGTGGTAAGGTGTATTAGAGCATTATAGATAGGTAGTGTTCCACACATGGGTTTAAGACTTATATAACCATAGTGTGTTAATAAATGGTTATAAATATACAATTATTCAGTTATTTTTAATGAACTATTGTGTGTTGGATTTTGAACAACCTATGTTTGAATAAATGGGACCATCAGTGGTTTTCTCAGTCTTCAAAAGAAATCTTTATGTTAATTTCAAGTTTAAAATGAAATAACACTAAATGATAAATGTTTATAGAGGGAGTTTTCTATGATTAATCTGTGAGCATTGGGATGTTGGTACTATTAATGTGTCATTTTCCTTCAAAGGAATTTTTGGATTTAGATAATGACATCGTTGTTTTGAGTGGTGGTCAATGTATCTTGTCTCTTCGGTTGTGATTATTCATGGAAGAATAGTAGGATCAGTAGGTTATACAGGAGTTGATCATGTTCATTCATTAAATACTTTCTCAGGTTAACTCTGAAGTAGAGTGATTGGGGTGTTATGGTAAGATTATACAATTTCTCTGGAGGAATATTGGGAATCAGGTGCTTTGATATGCTAGTCGGTTTAAAATTTTGGCTTTCATGCAATATGTTTACGTGGTAATCATGGTTGTTGGAACATACCATCTTCTTTTATGTTTTTTATAATATCGTGCTCGAGAGCAGCTGGTAAATCCTTTCCATGACATGGAAACTATTAAGGTGGGTAGTGTCACATCGGTTATGTTAAATGTGTTGGTGATTACTTGGCAGCATGGATTGATAAGGTTGGAGGTGTTTGAAATTTTTTGAATGTATGTTAGTTTTTGGAAGAGTTTTAGTTGTATGCATTGAAAGAACATGGATTCCTTCATTGAAATACACATCATGTTTTGGTTGATGATGCATCTAAATGTGGAATAGAGCTTTTCGTAATGAGTAGGCTAGTGATATTTCAAATGCTCTTTAGGGGACCATGGTTAAATTTTATTGTTCTCTTATGATTGAGATGAGAATGTCCCATATCTTGACCTTGTCCTGGATCCACTATGCTTGTTCCGGTCTTATGTTAGGATAATGTTTTAAAAATCATTTGTCTTGATGAGTAGTTATTATTTATGTGGTATGTTGGATCCATATATCTTTGGGTTATGCCTTTGTTCATGGTTGGATACAATAGTTTTAAAGTTTCATTATGGTTTCTTGGCATGGGTTGGCTACCAAAATATGGGTAGGGTCTTGTGTGTACAGTCCATTAGTGTTGAAATCTTTTTAATGGCATGCCGCCCGTTTAATGATGGGTATGGGTTTTATTGGTCAATGATGTATTTCAAGGAATGATATATTCTTTTTTGTTCTAAAATTTTAATGTTGCATTGCGAATTTGGGAATGCAACTCAATTGTTCAAATCATGCATGTTGACCTTGGGGGGTTCGTTGATATTGTAGTAGTTCATCAGGGCTTATAAAGGATGAGATGCTTTTGAGGTGGGTAAATTGTGATGTCCTGTGTTTTTTGATCAGGCTAAAATATGATTATTTTAAATATTTTTTATTTACTATCTGGTTTAGTTTTAAAACCATTCTTTAGAAATATGTTTCTTGATTTGAGTTCTTTTAATTTGTTTATAACTGGCTTGGTTCAAGGCTCATGGAGTTTCCTAGTTGGCAGGATGTGTTTCGGGAGAACCAGCTTAGGTAGTGAAATTCTCATGAGCAACACAAATTAAGTCAAAAAAGTGGATGTTATCCATGAATAAAAAAGCAGTTGTCCAGTAGTGGAAGCAGAGTCTGCACACAGTCTGTTAGACCATGAATTTAAAACGATATGATCTACCATGTTTTGATTTCCGGGTTACATTAATTTAATTAAACTCATGGTGGAAATAAATTTAATTAAATGGGTTATTGGTAGAATCATTTAATTATATTAATGTTGTGATCATTTAAAAAATGATGTGGAGATGGATAAGTTATGTAACTAAATTGAGATAAAAAGAATTAAACTTATTTAAAATGATAATGAGCTAGAGTCTTTATTTAATAAAACTAAGATGAAAGTAATTTAGTTAAATGATTGGTAAATGAGGATTTGGGGGTTATCAATGAATGGAAAAATTAAATTGAAATTTTTAAATGATATATAAATTAGGATTTATAGTTTAATTTAACTGAATTCAATCAAATTATAAATTTAATTAGATAATTAAAAATAGATGTTTTATTTAATTAAATTTCATGTTTAAAATAATTTAATTAGCCATTGAGAAATTAAGGGTTATGATTTAATTAAATTAATTTTGATTGAATTTAGATAATTATTGTTGATGAGTTGGATTTTTTAAATTTATTTTAATTTAATTAAATTTGGAGAGATTGAGATTTTTTTAATTAAATTTTGTTAAATTGAATTTAATTAAATGATTTTAAGTGGGGGTTTATTGAAATAAAACTGCTGAGAAGAATTTAATTAATTAATTTTTAGATGTGGAGTTTTTGGGTTTTATCAAAGAGGAATTTAATTAAATTATTATAATATTAATATTTATTATATTGATGGTTTTATATTATTAAATTGAGGTTGAGGAATTTAATTAAATGAGGTGTTTGGAGAGGTTTATTTAATTGAATTGAATGTTGAGAGAATTTTTATAAATAGAATGAGTTGGTTAATTCAGTTAATTAAAATCATTAGAGGATAATTTACTTAAATAATGTGTAAATAAGTGTTTGTATTTTATCAAAGGGGTATAATATTAAAGCGTAATAATAATAACATGATAGTTATTATTATTATTATTGTTATTTTTATATTTTAAAATATAATTTTAATTTATTATAAGGATAAAAGAAGAGGGTGGTAGACCACTCCATCCTCATATTAGGGGTAAAACACAATCAGGGTGAATCTCTCATGTAGTGTGCACTACTGTAAAGACCCTTAAATTTCACTGAAAATTTATTCTTAGTTTCTTTGGGATTTTACAAGTATGCAGTTTTTGACGGCACCTGATTTCGAGTCCCGGTGTGCCCTGAATCAATTTTTGATGTTTAGCTTGGGTACGTTCAGTGAACGATCGAGTGGGTTTTCCTAAATTTTGAGCCGGTGCTCAGAATTGAAATCTGATGCACTGATGAAACCGTAGCACCAGTAATTGCTTAGGAACACCTATTCCAATGTTTCATTTGCTTGAGAGGAGTTTCTAAAAAATTGAGGTTACTTTGTGAAGTAAATAAAATTTGTGGAACAAATTTTACTTCTAAGCATGTGTGGAAGTTGGGGAACAAACCAAGTGGGGATAAAGGAGAGGTGTGGCCCACACAAACCCCACCCCTTCATATTCCCTAACCCCCTTAACTCTTACCCTTTGAACCCCCTTGTATTAAATGATGTGACTTCCTTCTTCACATTAAATCAAGCCAACGTTTAAAATAATTCAGAGTTATGCGTTTGAATTTTTAAAATTTAAATGCTTGGAATGTTATAATAAAATAAGAATAACTCTATTTTATTTTGGGGGGTTGTTTTTTTTTTGTTGGGGATTTTGATAGAGGGAGCATTCTTTTCTCTGAAGAGGTTCATCATCCTCCTTGAAGAACATGAAGAACACCGACGCACCTTCCTTCATTCTTCTTTCCACGTCAAAGGAAGGGAGACACTGTTCCTCCTTGGATGATCTCCATCAACGTGTATGGATCCTCACTCCGCGACGCCACTTTCAGCGATGCTCATCGATCGTCTACTCGTTATCGAGGTAGGGGTTTATTTCATGTTTGTGATTATTTTGGCGTTTATCGATAAATATTTAGCCCTTTGCTATCGAATTAATGGGAGGAGGTCGGACCACACAAACACGGCTGACCCTCCTCCCCGTTGATGTTGTACATCATTATGGTTTAGAATGAGGTGGCACGGTGCAACGCCACCGCACGTGAATGTGGAAAAATGTGGCGAAAGAGCGCGGTGTCGTCACGTCGTGCTGGCGAAGACGAAGGATGATCCACGACCAAGGGCGGGCTACGGTGGAGGGATGCGGCGCCGTCACGCCGTGCCGGTCGGGAAAAGGCCGCGGCCTAAGGCCGCAACGGTGCGAGGAAGGGTGGCCGGAAATCTGGTCGCCAGCGCAAGGGAAGGCGGGACCCGCGGGGGGTCACTCGGCGGCTCACCGGCCAGCCATCACGGCCGGCCGTAATCGGAAAGGTCGGGGGTTTTTCACCCCCAACAGCTGTCAAAGGGATGGGACCCCCCATGTGGGGGCCCCTATTTCAAAACAATGGTGGCCGCATACCCCCCACCCCTTTCTGCATCAGCTCGGCCAGCGTCCAGCCACCCGTGCTCGGCCGGGCCGCCCGCGCTGTGCCAGACCCCCACGGCGGGGCCAGGCTGCGCCTGCCGGGCTTGGCTGCGCGAATCATGGCCGGACCTGACCTGGGTCGGGTCGCCCGGTTCGGGCCGACCCAGGGGGTATTGGGCCGGGTCGGACCGGGCCCAAACCCCCCAAAAATTGGACAGGTTCGTTCAAACACCCATAAGATGGGCTACAGAGCTCCAATTGGCGTACCGTCAATTGCGTAGCGATCTTGGATCGAGATGATCGTTATGGTTTATTACACTGAAGGTTTTGGAGAACATTGGGTATGGTCGGGTTGGTTCGAACACGAATCCAACCGGGCCCTTGGAGCGGAAACACTCATAAGTTGAGTTCCGGACGTCCGATTGACGTGCCGTTGACTTTGATGGATTCCTCTTAGTGAGGCGGTTCTTTTGACTTACTCCACTCAAGGTTTGGACGCAGTTGGAGTATGGTTGGGTTTGTATTGACTTAAATACCAACCGGGCCCCTGGGACGAAAATGCCAATAACTCTTAGACCGGGCGTCCGATTGACGCACCATCTGTCAAGTTGAGTTCCTTTTGACGAGATGAAACATTAGGATAGATCAACTCCATACTTCGTGACAGTTGATGTATCGACCCCCCTAGCTCGTGGAGTGGACCCTGCCGGAATCGAGCATGCTATGTGCGGGAACCCTAGAGATAGCTGCGACTGCGACGACGATGACGACTGTACTCGGATCCTCGGTGGGTTCAGCAGCGACGTCGACCGTACTCGGATCTTCTGTGGGTTTGTCGACATTGACTAATGTTACTGTATCCTATGTGGGTCTGGTATTACTTGACTAATGTTCTTGTATACTATGTGGGTCCGGCAGTATTCGACTCTGTACTTGTATCCTACGTGGGTCCAGCAGAGTAGCTGGTCTTGTATCCTTTGTGGGTCCGACAACATAGCTGGTCTTGTATCCTATATGGCTCCGACATCTTATATGAATCAGTGGCTACATCTGATCATCTTTATCATCTTACGAAAAAGTATACCTGTGTGACCTGAGTCTTGACATTCAATCATTATCTTCGATATGATTGTTTTGCTATCCTGTGTGGATTGGGTTGTATTATCCTGTGTGTATTGGATTGTGCTATCCTGTGTGGACTAGATCGAACTTGGGTTCGGATGTTGGAGCCGAACATGAATTGATGACTTAGGTATATATATGGGAATATACCTAAGTAGAGTTGGTTGTTACTTCGTGATTGTATCTTTCCTTTGGGGTTTATCCTTCGTGGATTCTGGGAGACTTTTGGGTGTCTCGGGGTCCCTACTAAGTAGCATATACTCACCACTGCACGAGCTATATCCGCGCTACATTTTGTCGGATGCAGACGACAGATAGTGCTGATCGAGGAAGGAGCTCGTGGAGCTGGAGGGTACCTGGAGGTGGATCACTGGACGAGACGTACACGGTGCGGACGGCTGGAGCCGAGGAGCTGAGGAGAATACATGTACCCACCCTTCAGGTGGGATTTCCAAAGGACGGTTCAGTGTTGCTGCATTACTTTTCTGCTGTTGTATACTCTTTTCAGTTCTACTTTACTTTTAGTTGGGTTTGTATACTAGCTCATTTACTTTCCAACACTTACTTTTGTCCTACGTTACATAGTGTTTACTTATGCTTGCATACTCTGTGGTGTTTTTTTTCTTACGTAAAGGCAATGCATTCCCTTATATCGGGATTTACGCCTTTGGTTCTAGTCGCCAGCCCCTGGCCTATGGAAGGAAGGCTTGGGGGTAGTCACGACACAAGTCTCGAGGACGGGTCGTGGCAAATTATTATCAGAGGAGTTCAGTTCTACTATAGAAATCAGGACTCTGACCGTCCTTATATGTCAAACAATAGTGTTAAGGGTATCAAGTGTGGTTATCAGTCCAGGGAATCCAGTGTTGGTGTGGCAGCCGATGTATCCATACACCAGGACCCTAAATTCTGATTTCCGACTCATTGTACGAAAACATTGATTGCATGTATGTTTCAAAAGTTATCTTTGTGATTACCATGTGTTAGCTCACATGGTATATTGTATTGACCATGGCGATCCTGTCTCTTTTCAGGATAGCCCCACGATGGCAGCCAACAAGGGTTACAAGATTTCTGCGAGACGAAATACCATCGAGTGATGAGGCCTCGGTGCAAGGCCCTATTACAGTGGAGGCAACGGCGATACCTCTACCCGCCGAGTCACTAATGCCACCAGACCCAGCCGCTGATAGTGCACGTCGCCTTAGTGCACTACACAAGTTCCAGCATCAGAGATCTCCCAGGTTCCATAGGTAGACGGACCCTCATGTAGCTGAGGATTGGATGGAGGCTGTTGTATGAGTTTTCAGGTTAGTGGGGAGACCAGTTGAACTCATGGTGATCTCTGCAGCGAGTCTCCTACACGCGGTAGGAGGTAGATGGTGGAGCATGATCATCCAGGTGCATGAAGAGGCATCTATATTTTGGACAGACTTTGAGAGCCTCTTCCACTCAGCGTTCCTCCCAGCCACCCTCGGTGTGGTGCGCATTCAGGAGCTACTACAATTTCCGCACGACAGCATGACGGTAGCCCAGTCTTCGGAGAGATTTACCGATTTCTCGCGCTATTCCACAGACATGGTACGAGACCCATTTTTCAGGGCCCAGACCTTCGAGCAGGGAATGAGGAATGAGATCAGGGAATCTATGATCTCCCATAGCATTCTGACACATGCAGGAGTACCGGAGCGTTCCCTTCTTGTGGAGAGCCTTCTTGCGGAGCCTACATTAGCAGCAAGACCTACCGCAGGGCAACATGTTGCTGAGTCTTCTGCAGCTGGAAGTCGACGGATGTCACTTGGGTCAAAGTGGACCAGACCATCAGGCAGACGACCTCAGGTCACTGGCATTGTGGTGCAGGGCACACTGAGCAAATCCAGTCTTACGAGGAGCAGACAATGCTATGCATGTGGCGGGCAGGGCGACATGGCTTGTGACTGCCCGACCTGCCACGCAGAGGAGAAGAATATAGTTGAGAGACCACCATGGCAGAGGCAGAGGTTCGACCGTGGCGGTTCGCAGGGAGTAGGCGGCGAGGCAGAGGAGCTGGCCGAGCGACAAGTGGTTGGCGTTGCTTTGAGGCTCAACCACCACCACCACCACCAGTAGGTCCACCCTGACCACAGGGAGATGGCGGACAGACGAAGCCTCAGCTTCCAGAAGTAGAGGCCTACGACCACGGTGCACCAAAGACGATTCTAGGTACTATCAGTGTCTACTCAACCCTTGTTGCAGTTCTTATAGACACTGGAGCAATTCATTTTTTCATTGCCCCAGCCTCTATACGGAGATCAGAGATTTTGAAGGAGTCATTGGCTCAATCCTTACGGATAGAGACTCTTAAGGGAGTAGACTCGGCGATTAATCACTGGTGCATGCAGTGTGATCTTACTCTAGGAGGCGCGAGCTTCGGCTAGGATCTTCTGGTAGTGGCGTCGAGGCCTTATGACGTCATCTTGGGAATGGATTGTTTATATATAATCCATGCTCAAACCGACTATATTAGGCATAAGGTGCAGTGTGTCCACACTAATTGGAGCAGGTTCACCTTCACCGGTGAGAAGGGATCCTTTGTAGTGCATGATCGACTCATGCAAAGGAGAGGACATCCGATCACTCATCAGTTGGCTAGCCTTATCAAAGGAGCAGTTGACGTGCGGAGTCCATGTTTTCCTGTAGTGGTGGATCAGTATGCAGATCTTTTTTCCTGACGACATTCCAGGACTGCCTCCTCGTAGAGAGGTAGACTTTTATATTGACATGTATCCCGGGATATCCCCGATATCTACTCCATCATATCATATGGCTCTTGATATGCTTCGAGAGCTATAGATACAGTTGGAGGTCTTACCGTGCAAGGGATTCAATCGACCCAGTGTTTCACCCTGGGCTTCCCTGATTTTGTTCACCATGAAGGCAGACAGGAGCTTGCGACTGTGTGTCGATTACCATCGCCTGAACCAAGTGACTGTAAAGAACAAGTATCTGCTTCCGAGGATTGATGACCTATTTGATGATCTCATGGGAGAACGATGGCTCTCTAAGATAGACCTCAGGTCAGGATATCATTAGCTTGTAGTTCTAGACGAGGATTTGCAGAAGATGACTTTTAGGTGTCGGTAAGGCCACTATGAGTTCTTGGTTATTCCTTTAGGCGTAAACAATTATATAGAAGTGTTCATCAGTCTCATGAACAGGATCATCAAGCATTACCTCGATCGATTTGTCGTGGTCTTCACCGACGACATATTGATATACTCGACCACTGAGGAGGAGCACGCCTACCACTTGCGGGTTGTACTAGACACACTCTAAGAGCACCAGCTTTATGGGAAACTCTCGAAGTGTTAATTCTGTATACGTTAGGTCCACTTCATGGGACACATCATCTTTGAGGTGTGAGTTGTGGTGGATCCTGCTAATATCGAGGCAGTGCTAGCTTGGGAGCCACCTAGGAGAGTGACAGAGGTGCAGAGTTTCCTGGGTTAGGCTGGGTACTAACATAGATTTGTCCTAGACTTCTCCAATGTTGCATCACCGCTTAAAACATTGATGAAGAAGGGGAAACCCATCGTGTGGTTAGACAGATGTCATCAGAGCTTTCAGGAGTGGATATAAAGATTTACCAGTGCACCCATCTTGAGGCTACCAGAGGAGGGAGTAGGGTACGTAGTCAATTGCAATGCATCAGGGACTAGACTCAGGTGTGTCATGATGCAAAAGTGGGAAGTGATCACCTATGGATCACGATAGTTGAGGCAGCATGAGAAGAACTACGCAAACCAAGACCTAGAGTTAGCAGTAGTGGTTTTTTTCTCTGAAGATGTGGTGGAACTATCTGATAGGCGAGCGATTTACAATCTATTTTGACCACCAGATTCTCCGGTACATCTTCTCATAGAAGGACCTGAATCTGAGACAACAGTGATGGATCAAGTTCCTCCAGGACGATGACTTTGAGATAGTCTATACTCCTAGAATGGGGAACATTGAATATGATGCCCTCATTAGGAGGATGTGCATTCAGCTACATGGAGAGGCATCAGATAATCTAGTTGCTTTATAGATATCCTTCGTGGATAGAGATGGATCAACCTTTCATCAGTTACTTGCAGTCACTCCACCACTTCTTCAGGGATTCAGAGAGGCACAGCATGGGGACGTTGACTATGAGACGCGGCATGCACATATTTCCACAGCATAGGCACCTGATGGATTCTCTATAGGAGGAGAGCATGTCGTCCTTTTTCAGAGGATGCACCATGGTACCAGCTTCTTTGAAGGAGGAGGTTCTGAGAGAGTTTCAAACATCCCCTTTAGCGGAACATCCAGGTGGGGTAAAGATGTACCAGGATCTCAGAAAACATCACTGGTGTCCAGGTATGAAGAAGGTTATGGAAGAGTTCGTTTCCCGTTGCCTCACCTGCCAGTAGGTGAGGGCGGAGCACTAGGTACCAGTGGGCTTGGTATAGCCCTTGGAGGTCCCAGATTGGAAGTGGGATGGGTTATTTATAGATTTTGTTACTGGACTTCCACGTACATTTGAGGTCACGACTCCATTTGGGTGATTGTCGACCGACTCACCAAGTCGGGCCACTTTTTACCCTTCAGAGAGCAGGGCTCAGTGGAGAGCTTGTGATTCCTCTACATTCAAAAGATCACACGGCTTCATGGTGTGCCATCATCTATCATCTCGTACCGAGATGCTTTCTTTACTTCCTGGATTTGGAAGTGGTTGTAGGAGGCATTCAGTATGATGTTACGCATGAGCACCGCTTTTCACCCTCAGGCGGATGGTCAAACGGAGAGGACCATTCAGACTCTAAAGGTCAAGCTCCATGAATGTGTCCTCGACTTTGGTCGCAGTTTGCAGGATAACCTACCCTTGGTGGATTTTGCATACAACAACAGCTACAACTCCACCATCGAGATGGCACCATTCCAGGCATTGTACGGCCGACCTTGTAGGTCACCTCTGTGCTGGACAAACCCTGGGGAGTCAGCACTTGTAGGACCAAAGATGATCCAGGCCACAACAGAGAAGGTCCAGGTCATCCAGGAGTGGATGAGGACAGCTCAAAGCTGATAGAATTCTTATAGAGATAGGAAGCAGAGACCACTAGAGTTAAAGAATGGTTACCCTATTTTCTTGTGGGTCTCACCTCGACGTGGATTATAGAGATTTTGTCGGGGCGAAAAGTTATCTATGCGCTTCAATGGACCATTCCAGGTTCTCAGCAGGATAGGTGAGGTGTCTTATCGCCTGGCTCTACCACCTTAGTTGCACCGGGTGCACGACATCTTCCACGTATATCAGCTGAGGAGATATGTGCACGACCCGACACATATCATCAACGATGGGGAGCTGGACATCGATGACGGGGAGACATTTGAAGAGGTCCCTGTGTAGATCGAGGATCGATAGGAGCGGGTCCTATGTGGGCGGTCGATTCCTCTAGTGCGAATCAGGTGGCAGCACGGGAACCTCCAAGAGAGAACATGGGAGCGGGAGGCTCATATGTGTGCTCAATACCCTCATTTTTTCCCTAATTTTTGATGTATCTTTACGGGGAAGTAAAGCTCTGTGGTGGGAGTAATGTAATGACCCATAAATTTCAATGAAATTTTTTTCTTAATTTCTTTGGGAATTTACGAGTATGCAGTTTCGGACAGCACCGGATTCCGAGGCCCGGTGTGCCTGTATTCAAATTCCGAATTTTAACTTGGGTATGATTAGTGAACGAACGAGCGGGTTTTCGTAACTTTTGAACTGGTGCTCGAAATCCAAATCTGAGGGCACCGATTAAATCGCAGTGCCGGTAATTGCTTAAGAACACATTTTCCGAAGTTTCATTTTCATGAGAGGAGTTACTAAAAAAATTGAGGTTAATTTGTGAAGTAAATAAAATTTGTTGAACAAATTTTACTTCTAAGCATGTGTGGAAGTTGGTGAACAAACCAAGTTAGGATAAAGGTGATGTGGGGCCCACATGAACCCCACCCCATCATATTCCCGAACCCCCTTAACTCTTCCCCTTTGAACCACCTTGTATTAAATAATGTGACTTCCTTCATCACAATAAATCAATCCAACGTTTAAATTAATTGAGTGTTATGCATTTTAATTTTTAAAAATCAAATGCATGGCATGTTATAATAAAATAAGAATAACTCTTATTTTATTTGGGGGGGGGGGTTGTTTCGTAGTGTTGGGGATTTTGAGAGAGGGGGCATTCTTTTCTCTGAATAAGTTCATCATCCTCCTTGAAGAATTCGAAGAACACCGATGCACCTTCCTTCGTTCTTCTTTCCTTGTCAAAGGAAGGGAGATGATGTTCCTCCTCGGACGATCTTCATCAACGTGTACAGAGCCTCACCCCGCGATGCCACTTTCCGCGACACTCATTGATCGTCAACTCGTTATCGAGGTATGGTTTTATTTTATGTTCATGATTATTTTCATGTTCATCGATAACTATTTAGCCTATCGAATTAACGGGAGGAGGCCGGACCGCACAAACAAGTCCGAACCTCCTCTCCATTGTTGTTGTACATTGTTATGGTTTGGAACGAGGCGGCGCAATACACAGGCATCGCGCGGGAACAAGGAAAAACGCGGCGAAGGATCGCAGCGCCATCGCGCCATGCCGGCGAAGCCAAAGGGTGAGCCGCGACCAAGGGAGGGATGCAGTGGAGGGGCACGGCGCTGTCACACCATATCGGAGCACCTCGAAGGGTCGCGGAAAGGGCGTGCTGCGGTGGAGGGGAACGACGGTGCATGGAAGGGTGGTTGGAAATCCGGTCGCCGATGCAAGGGAATGCGGGACTCGCGGGGTGCCCCGTGGCGGCTCACAGGTCGGCTGGTATCTGAAGGGTTGGGGGTTTGTAAACCCTAGCAGCTGGCAAAGGGGCAGGCCCCACCACCTGGGGGACGCTTTTTCAAATCATGGGGGGCAGAAACCCCCCCCCTTTCCGCATCCGTTCGTCCAGCGCCGAGCCGCCCGCGGGGGGGGGGGGGGACTGGCTAGGCCGGGGTGCACCAGCTGGGCCGGCTCACGCCCATATAGGCCAAACCTGGACCCGGGTCAGGTCGACCCTGTTCGGGCTGACCCTGGGGGTATCGGGCCGGGTCGGACCGGGCCCAAACGCCCCTAAAATCGGACATGTTCGTTCAAACGTCCATAACTTGGGCTACAGACATCTGATCGACTCACCGTCAGTTGCGTAGAGATATTTGGATCGAGAAGTTTGTTTCTTAATATTACACTCATGGTTATGGATAACTTTCGGTATGGCCGGGTTGGTTCGAACACGAAACCAACCGGGCCCTCGGAGCGGAAACACTCATAACTTGAGTTCTGGACGTCTGATTGATGTGTCGCCAACTTTGTTGGATTCCTCTCTGTGAGATGGTTATTTTGAATTACTCCTCTCACGGTTTGGATGCATTTGGAGTATATTCGGGTTGGTTTTGACTTACAAACCAACAGGGACCCTTGGACGAAAAAGTCAATAACTCTCAGACCGGGCGTCTGATTGACGCGCCATCTGTCACGTTGTGTTCCTTTTGACGAAACGTAACTTTGGGATACATCAACTCTAAAATTTGTGTCAGTTGATGTATCGACCCCCTTGGCTCGTGGAGCGGACCCTACCGGATTCGAGCATGCTGTGTGCAGGAACCCTAGAGCTGGCTGCGACTGCGACGACGATGACGATTGTACTGGGACCCTCTGTGGGTTCAGCAGTGACGACGACCATACTAGAATCCTATGTGGGTATGATGGTGATGACTATTATTCTTTTATCCTATGTGGGTCTGGATGTACTTGGCTACTATTCATGTATCCTATGTGGGTCCGGTAGTATTCGACTCTGTACTTATATCCTACGTGGGTCTAGCAGAGTAGCGGGTCTTGTATCCTTTGTGGGTTTGACAGCTTAGCTGGTCTTGTATTCTATGTGGGTACGACATCTTAGATGAATCAGTGGCTACATCTGATCATCTCTTTCATCTTACGAAGAGGTATACCTGTGGGAGCTGATTCTTGACTTCCAATCACTGTCTTCGATATGATTGTTTTGCTATCCTTTGTGGAGTGGGTTGTGTCATCCTATGTGTATTGGATTGTGATATACCGTGTGTACTAGATTGAACTTGGGCTCGGATGTTGTAACCGAATTGGAATTGATGACTTTGGTATATGAATGGGCATATACCTAAGTAGAGTATGTTGTTACTTCGTGATTGTATCTTTCTTTTTTGGTTTATCCTTCGTGGATTCTGGGATACCTTCGGGGGTCTACGGTCCCTACTGAGTAGCGTATACTCACCCCTACACGGGCTATGCCCACACTACGTTGTGTTGGATGTAGAATATCGACATCACTGATTGAGGTAGGAGCTCATGGAGCTGGACAGTACCTGGAGGTGGATCACTGGACGAGACATACACGGTGCAGACGGCTGGAGCCGAGGTGCTGAGGAGACTATCTGTAACCACCTTTCATGTGGGATTTCCAGAGGATAGCTCGGTGTTGCGGCTTTAATTTTCTGCTACTGTACACTATTTTCAGTTGTACTTTACTTTCAGTTGGGTTTGTATACTGGCCCATTTACATTCCATCACTTGCTTTTGTACTCAGTTTAATTAGTGTTTACTTCTTCTTGCATACTCTATGGTGCTTTGTTTTCTTACATAAAGGCAATTCCTTCCCTTATATCGGGATTTACGCCTTTGGTGCTAGTCGCCAGCCCCTGGCATATGGAAGGCGGGCTTGGGGTAGTGACGACATGGGTCCCGAGTACGGGTCGTCACAACCACCCTCCACTTCATTACCATCTTCCCATAGCTATCTCCTACCAGAGTCTTCAGGAATGTTTTCCATCTCTTCAAGGTATTTCCTTCTCTACATGTTTCATAATTCACATTGGATATCTCAAATCTCCTTCAATCGAGTTCTGTTGGGCCGAAACATTAGGTTTAGGATTAACCCGGATTTCTTGTTTCTTATACTCATATGTGGTGAAGATGATATTCCAAAACATGTTGGATTATATTTTTATAATCACAGTCGAAGGCGTGGTGGTCTCTCTTGATTGGGTTCATCACCATAATTTGTGAGTAAGGCTATAACCAGGATAGTTGGATTCATTCCCTTCAGTTAGTTTATCATTCCATTTTTTTTCTAGAAGTAGTACACTATAAAAAAATTCAGTTATTTTAGTTTTCATCATGTGTACTTGTGTTATTCATTATATTGAAATTATATTATATTAAATCATTCTAATAACAATAAAAACAATAGATACTGAGAAACGTAGCATGGAAATATATGGTCATCTAGTAATTTCATGTTATTAATGAAAAACATCACAAACTAATTACACATTATTTTGACAGTAATATCCATCATCAATGACAATTGGAGTGTTAAGCCAATTTATTTGAGAAAAGTAAATAGATTGATAAGTGATAATGTAATTTCAATTTTTCTCAAAAAAAATTTATCCCAATTTTATTGTGATGTTCTAATAAATATAGAATACATTAGGTTAATCATCACATAAAAAACCATCCTCATAATAATTTATTTTCAAAATATTATAATTTTATACTTAAAAAATAATTAATAGTTCAGTAAATGATGGTCATTAAATAATCTCTATGAATTTAAAAAAACATCATTATAAAATATAGAAGGGCATTCCATTTTTTTTTATTTTCACACACCAAGGGAATCAACCTTATGATGTTATAATCCATCTTTATTATGTAATTAAATACATTTAATATGTCATCATGATCAATAAGATGATCTACATGATCCATATGATCATTAGAAAAATTATTTATTATATAGGAAATTATTTTTCTCAACTAACAATTATGCTTTTGAAGTATAATATAATCCTCATAAATTGGGTAATTATTCATAAAATCTCACTCATAATTCATATAAACATTGAAATTTTCGGAACAATGTACATACATATCATTAAAATTTAATGATGTGTTCAAAAAATAAAACATTTTTGTATTTTTCTTACATATTCAATTATATCATGACTTCTTCAAATAAAAATAGTTTAAATTTAAAAAACCTCAAGTATATTCATGTCTTACAAAAAAATATCCCAACACTGAGAAAATAAGTATTG
Organism: Viscum album; assembly: GCA_963277665.1. Lineage (NCBI taxonomy): Eukaryota > Viridiplantae > Streptophyta > Magnoliopsida > Santalales > Viscaceae > Viscum > Viscum album. Next base: position 1,064,537,568 of record OY728133.1, read on the forward strand.
TAGTGTTATCCTATTTTTAATATTTTTTATAAATAATCAAAACCTTCATAAATATCCAAGGGGTTCTTATGTTGGATTTTTAACTGATACTAATTTCAATAAAAACCATGTCGTTCTTCGCACACATGTTTCTAGTCGGATCAATTTGGTAGATACCATAATTTAGAACAAATTTATTGGTCAATACTTTTGATATTTTTTTCTCAAGGGTGATTTTTAGTCTATTAAAATGGGTTTTAAATTATATCATGTGGGGGCCACTGAAGTCTCCAAATTCACTTCTCCCAATGTCCTTTATTATGGAATATTTATTAAAACATTAATTTGTACTATCCATATTTTTTTATTGAATATATATTATTTCATAAAATAGTAAAATTATTTAAAATATTTTCACATTCATATCAAACCTTTTTTCATATCATATATGACGTGTTTGGTAAAAATTACTTATTAAGAGTCAATATTTTTTTATATTGTTGTTCATTATATATCTTATTTTTCATAATATATATTTATCTCATTATGAATTTTATTTTATCAATAACTACTATTTTTTATAGTGTCATTATTACCATAAACATTCTCTATTATTGTTAGTGTATTGTTGTTATGATATCAATGATTAGTTATTTGTATTCTCAATATTTATTTTTTTGACTAATGATTTATAAATTATATATTTCTATAATCATACTATCTTTATATTTGCTTTTCATTCAATTATTCAATGCATTTCTATTGTAATAACACTTATTTATACGTTTAAGCCAATCCATTTTACACAATCATTTTGCACCTGAAGTCACATTTTAAAAAATTTATATTAAAATTATTTTAATGATATAATGATCCATATATAATATTTACATATTACATGATGGAATCATTTCGTTATTATGCAATGAAAAGATAAAAAATGGAAAATGTTATAGAGAGAGAATTTTCAAGGTGGTGCTGTTGGGATGTATGGAAGTAGAAATGCGGAAGTATTTTTCATATTATTTGTCATTAATGTGATTTCATTTGGAGTTTGATACAGGATTATGAATTTGAGTGGATTTTAGTTAAATATCCATTTTTAGTGTATTTCTTTATTGTGAATTATATTTCCATTATTCAAAATTATTCATATCATTTCCATGATTTATGAAGTAAAAATGGTGATGTAATGGATTTTGGGGGAATGGTATGTACAGAATGAACTATTTTTAATAAAATTTAATAATTATAAATGAATTAGTGATTGAAATTAAAAAAAAAATTAAATAAATAATTAGATATGCTCAATATTATAGTGTTTTAGAAAATATTTCTAAATAATGTTATAAAACATCAATTAAAACTAGAAAATGATGTACTATTTTGTGAACAGAAATAAATTATTAGCATTGATTCTTCTACTACTATAACACAATTTATTATGGATCCCATATGTTAGGCAAGATTTTTTACGAAAATATTTTTTTCCATTGTATTTACTATGAAGTAAAACAATGATAACTCATATAAATTTAATTAATATTTAAATTTCAACTTATCATTCATTTAAAATTTAATATTTAAAAATGAACTCACTTTTCAGTTCATATTCAACAAAACATTCATTTCATTCTAATGTGAATTTTTATTTTTTTTGAAGGTGACTACAAAATTCATTTAGACGAGTCCTTGAATTTTTATAAATAATTATATTAATTATATATCAGTTTATATATTATTTATTTTAATTTTAGTTAATTTATATTCAATATCTTGTGTATGATTATGTTATTTGTATACCAATTCAATCTTTTGAAAACAATCTAGTAAAATTTAAAATTAATGTGATACAACTCACAATTATGATATTATAATCAGTTTCCGACATCAAAATTTCATTCAAAACAATTAATTTATTCCCATTTCATTTTGATAATTTTGAAACTATTACTTTTAAACATAGTAATTATATATTAAATCATAATGGTGTGATATTAATACATAAAAATCATGAAACATAATGGTGTGATCATTGAGAAACTAATTACATGTTATAATCATGCTACATAATTTTTTTCTCAAATTAAATAGACTTTTAAATATTTTAGTTTTTTAAATATTATCTTATTATATTCTATTTAGTATAATTTTTTTAATATAATTTGTTTATGTCAAATTTTTTTATCTAAAAAATAAATTTTTGTTTATAATTTCCTCCCCATCATGACCTCAATTGGGAGAAATATAGATTTTTATATAATTATTTTGGATAATATATTTTTTAATTAATATCCATAATTTTTTATGACATGATTACTATGTATGTTTTTCTAGTTATAAAATTAATTATTGAATTATAGATATATTTCCATTTTTTTCAATTATCAACACAAATATTATTTTTTTGTTTGGTAAATTATAGATTTATGACTTTGGTAGATTTAATTTTTTTGGATAATTAATTTACAAAATCTGTTTAAATACAATATTTTTTTGATAAAATTAAAACCAAATACAATGTGATGTTGGTTGTTTTTTATATTTTTTTGTAATTATCATATTTTAGTATATTATTTTTAAATAATCCACATATTTTCCATGAAATATATTTTATGGGGAACTATAAATGCTGAAATTTTATTATGTTTTCTAAAAGGTGATATTTCAATTTGTTGGATAGTGGATTTGGACGATTTTTTAACCATTTTTATGGAAATAATTTTACAGCCCATTTCTATAATATTCCATATTTTTGTATTTATCAAAAAATATTCCAAATACTCTCATTTTTATTTTGTTCCTTGTTCATTCAAAACATCTATTATATGTGTTTTAATGATATTATATTTTATTGGGGGATGAAGAATTTAGATATTGAAAAATGTGTTTAAATTAACAAGTATTTTAAATTTATAATATGAAAATAACATTCATCATTACAATAATGTTTTTTATATTTGAAACAAATAGTATTTTATTGATTTTTTTGAAAATTTATTTCATCCAACTACCCCAAAAAACACATTTATATTTGAAATTTATGTTTTCCTCAAAATTATATTATATTAGTATAAATATTTTTATCTCATTCATTGAACTAAAAATTCACATGTCCCTATATTATTTCTACAAATGATTACAATGAGGTAATTATTTAATTTGTTTCATTTTCTTATCATTAAAAAATATATTTATTATTTTTAAAATATATAGTTTGTTATTTTATTTTAATATATACCACATCCCATGTCAATATAGAAATACTATATTATTATTATTCATATATACACCAGTTTTCCTATTTTGTAATGTATTTTATTATTTTTTGGAAACATCGAAAAAATATTCCATGATATAGTTAACGTAATGACATAAAAATGTAATATTTATACTCTTTGAGAAATGAAATAATAATATATAATTATATATTTTAATTTTCATTACCCTTTGTTATAATATAGTAATGATAATATGCTAGATTTAAATTTATCATTATAAAGATCAATAAATTGTTTTTAATGAATTATAATTATTCACAAAAAAAAACTAAATTTTAAAATGAGAGTTATTATTGTAAATATAGAAAAAGTTTTAATGTATACATGAATATTAATTTAAAAATACCAATTTTATATAGTGTGAACAATTTGATTTTTTATCTTGGTATATTGAATATATATAGTACACATGTGAAAATTGTTTCTAACAAACAATTAGTTAGTTATTTTTTATTTGGAATAATTAATTTTATATAATATTAATATTTTAGATTGTTATATTATTATTATTATTATGAATTACTATTTTCATTAAATTTCCTTAACGTTTTACAAATACTTATTGTTTGATTTTGATAATGAATATTCACTACTGTATAACATTGTTACAACATTAGATTATATGTTGTTAAGTGACATTGTTAGTGAAAAAGTAACTGATACTATGTGAATCATTAAAAATTATTGCATGAAATATTTAATAAAAATTTATAACTTTATTAAAACATCACATTTTATATAATTCAAAAATATCTTTTTAGAAAAAATTGTGAATATTGATTTAAATTTTATATCCATTTTAGCATGAAAGTATCATTATTGTATGTAAAATAAATTTTTTATAATAGTTCACTAAATATAGAACAAAACTATTGGTCAATAGATGCATTAATTTTCATGGGTGAAGTAATATTTTATATAAAAGAAGATAATTTCTATAAAAACCCTTTATTTTTTATAATTTTTTTATTTTTTTGGAAATTGAAATTAAAGGAATTTTTTAGGTATTTGGATACTTGTACATTCTTATGGTGGTGGATTATATTCCTAAATTTGTAGATACACGAGACATAAGGACGGATGACTCAAATGTATTTGTGATTTTTTTGGATTCAAATCTCTTATGTAGTTTTTTATTTCCTTGTTTCAACACTTTCAGAACCATTTATTTGTTTTTAAAGCACATAATATATGAAATTTTTTCTTTATTATATGGCCAATTATCATGTTTTTAAAACTTATCTTCACAAATAAAATGATACATATGATGTATCAAATATTTTTTGATTGTATATTTATAATAAAATTTTATAATTTAAAATGAGTTATTATATTTATTGACTTGATGATGTATTATTGGATTACCAAACTATATTAAAAATGTCCATTATAATTACACCATATCAGCTTGTGTGTGGAATTCCCTTCCACATCCCCATTAGGATACAGAACTATAAATTTTGGGCCCTTAAAATATTGAACTCTCATCTTTCCACTCAAGGTGCCCAAATTATTTCATCGATTTTGGAGGTACTTATAATAAAAAGTGATTAATTTATGGGATATTAAATATTTTTAAAATGAAAAAATACACATTTCCACCTCATACTTCAAGATTAATTACACATTTTGTATTCGATTCCCTTTTTCATTTCATTGCTGATGTTACACCCATGTAAGCCTCATTACCACCATGTCTGCCCTTATAATTCCACTAATGTCGATCCATTTAGTGTTATTCAAGTTAAAAAGTAATTCATATATTAGATATTCACCATAAAAGAAAATATACTATAATAAATCCCCAAATTTATTCATGAGTCCCTATTAGAGGAACCACACCTTCAAGAATCCATCTATGAGTGGCATCTTAAATTTGTTATCCTTTATTCACACCTTCTACTTTTTCAATACGATGACACTAAATATACTAGATATGATTGTGTGAATTTTATGTTTTTGGAATAGATAATTCATTGTTTTGTTTATTAATACTATTATCAAGTTTATTAATTTATATCGTTTTTTATATTAAAAAAGGGAATTTTTATTTTTTTATTTGTCATTTTATTTCTTTTGTATCAGAATAATATTATATAATTTATATATAATCATTATATATATTTGAAAGTAGTAAAACATGTACTTATTTCATGATTTCTAATAATTTAATGTAAATATTCTTCACTTATGGATATTGAGTATGTGTTGGTATTATTAATTTATTAGTAATTTTAACAAAATTTCATTTTATTGATACTATAAAAACTTGTATCACAATAAACCAATTTTTGTAATAACAACATTTTTTAATTTATTATTCGGAAATTGTAACATTATGAATTACCACAAATAATTATTCTTATATATAATATATCAATATTTTCTACTCAATTAATGTAATTTATATTTCATGTTAATTTTAGTATTCAGTCAAAAAACATGTATTCTGAACATTCATTTCCTATACAAAAAGTTTCGTTACTATACTAAAGTAACATATAGTTGAAGGTATATGTTTTTGTTAAAGAAATAGAAAAATAATAAATAATTATAAAAATACTTAAAAACATATATGAAGAAGCCAATATAATTTAATTTTAGTAATTTATAATTGAGTGTGCTCTGATATAATATTATAGAGAGTATATGGAGGGATTATTGGAGAGGACCATGTAAAGAAAAAACTGTAACAACCAATGATTTTTTAATGAGATTTTGGAATAAATAATTTAAGGAATTTCCAAATAAACATGTTGAGATTTAGTTTCATAGTTGTCTTAGGAATTTATTTTCTATTAGTAGTATAATTCACCTCCTTTAAATTTTCTATGACACAATTCTCTAGAAATATTAATCAATAATTTCTATGATTTACTAAATAGTGTTATTATTTATTTTCATACATACCTAAAAAAAATGTATTTTTATTTTTAAATCTCCATGAAGTCCAAAATATATACACATATCCTTTCCTTAAATTTTACCTTTCCAAACAGTGGAAATATTCTTCTTTTGGGGTCTGATTTAATTTCAATTCAATATTTTATTTATCCAATATATAATGTCCTTAATATTATTTTTTAGTGTAAATTTAGCATATAGTAATCAATATTACTTTAAATTTGTATCAATTAATTCGGTTTATATACAATTAAAATAATAAATATCAAATGGTTTTAAATTTTTGTTACTGAAGGAGGATATTTGTGGACACTATAGTGAAATTTATGAAATAAATACATCATTGAATGGATGACTAAGCAAACATATATATAAAAATCATCATTTTTTCTCAATATATTTAATCATAAGGACCAAATGTGGGTTACACATTCTGTATCCTTTGATTTATAGTTTGTTAGAAGATCATAAATACAAATTCATCAATTATAAGATCAATATTGTGTCATTATTAGAGTTATTATTCACTTAACAGTTTCATGTGATTTCATATCTAATTTTAACATAAATATTGTTATATTCCTCCAACAAAAACAAAATTTATTTTTGAGATATTTAAGAAGTTGTAGTTATAGTTTTTTTAGTTATTCTAAAAAAAATACTACATGCTATCTAAATTAATTTTTCAATGGTTAATGACAAAAAATAGGGTTCAAAATAAAATTAATGCATGGAAAAATTTCCCCATTAGTTCCTGAAATTCATTTTTTTGAAATTTTATTTAGGATCTTCTATTTATTGAGATCCGTATATGTCCTCTCATTAGTATTTTTTTGGATTTCCACAACCTTTTTGTGATATTAGTAATGGTTGTATGGTTCCATATATGTTTCTTTCCAATTTTATGGTGAAATAAATGTGTGAGGTTATTGAAAGGGAGATAAGTAATTATAAATTGTGTTTTGGGAAGAGAATAAATTAATGGTTCCCTTAATTATAATTTATTAAACATATTCATTTTTTTATTTATAATGTTTTTAATTGTGTTATATTATGATTAATTTATTGGTATGCATATTCATTCATAACGAATTTGATTCAAATTATAAAGTTTGGAACATATACTATAATGATTGAATAATATAATAAACCAATTAATTTTTAAGATCATGTGATATTAGTGTAACTTTCAATCACATTAGTAAAAAAACATTCTTGTTCGTGGATATGATAAAGTTTCAAAAACAATCAGAACAATGAGTATTGATTAAATATAATGAGGGAAAATGGTGTTCATATGAATCCTCAAACTTTTAAACTCCCTAAAAATGTTTTTTAAGAATTTATAACTTTTTAATACCTATATTTTACTTCTATTGAAAGTATTTACACATAATTATCAAACCGTATTTAATTTTAAACTATATAATTCCCTACATTTTTTATATATAATTTTATCCATTATTAAAATCTATGACTATTCTGTTTATTTCATAAATAATACAAAAAAAATATTTGACTAAAACCATTTAAAAAATTCAATAAGACTAAAGGTATACACTATAATATAAATCTTTGCAAAAAAATTAATTAATTTGACATGTCATGACTACATTGTTAGTTGGTCGATAATGAAATCTTCTAGGGAATTGCATTTTTTGGAAATTTTATGTTATAAAATGTAGTTACTTTTCTTTTGAATCATTATACATCACTCCAAAAAACATATAAGATTTAAAAATATAGTTGAGTGATTACCTATATGAAATTAATTAGGCATTATGATGTAACAAATAATGTTAAATCACCAATATGATAATGATCGAAGAAAAGTAATTATTTTTAATATTAGGGTACTGTGAACTTGACTCAAGCATATTTCATTTATGATACTATATGATAATATTTTTTTTCAAAATCAATTCTTCAAATAATATGTGAACCAAGAGTATTCTCCATGGATCCCACCTAACGAATATATTTATTTTATTTTATTAGTATGGTCAAAACAATAATATTAATAAGATACATATAAATTTCAATAATAACATTCCATAAAACATCAACCCAGTGATATGTTTTATGATTATTCATTAGAATATAAATGGAATGAATTTATTATAAAGTTTCTCTATAAAGTTCCAAATGTAAGAGATGAACAATAAAATTATTATTAACACATGATGATTTTGTTAAATATTACTATCATGTGTTATCGATGGTTTCATGGGGATTAATTTCATGTGTCAATGGTGTGTGATGAATCTATGAAATATATACGAACATTCCCTAAATAAAAAAATTAGAGGTTTCATTATTATGATGTAGTGTAAAAGTATTTTGATAACAACCTCAAGGATTTTAATTATGTTGATAAACATGTGAGATTAGAATTATATTCCATTTATATATCATTCAATAGTAAATTTTAGAATGAATTTTAGGATGTGTTGAAAGAAACAATTCTATGTTTCTGAAAAAATTTTCAATCTAACATTGAATTAAATATAGAAACTATATCAATTTATCCATAAGCATATTTTTAATGATTTTTAATAGTGTTTAAAAAAATTATTATCCAAGGATCAAGATGTCATGTTCTATTATGATATTAGACGTATAAATACATTATCATAAAAATAAATAAAATCCCTATTATTTAAATTTTCATATGATACTCTTAACATCCATAGTTTATTTAAAAATCCATAATATATCTTTAGAATATGAATACAAAAATATTAAACAATAAATCCTAGTATGGTAATAATTTTTTATACACATGATATTGGGCCAATTCAATTAAGAGAGTATTCATAACATGATATAATTATGATAATTATCGTATGAAATGGGAAATAAAATTATAAGATATTATAAATTAAAATATTTGAAATAATAATAAATATGATATCATATGAATAGGATAAACATAACTACTTAGAAAATATAACAATGTGTCTGTAACAACCCTGACCACAGTAGCCCAGAGTTAGTGGTAATTTTATTACAATGGATTACATACCAGGTACCACATCAGCAAGGATTGAGAGGTTTAACAGAATGTGGAAATATATATATATATATATATATTTATACATTGTTCCTATATTACATTTTTAATTAATCATAGTACATAAATATAAAATAAACTTCTTCATCTCACATATTCATTGATTTATTCTTCTTAACATGAGGTACGAAAATAAATACACCAGTGATCTAAAATTCTCTGTTAGGCTTATATATAATAGTAATAAGTGATGTAATTTCATGAAGGCATATAAAAATATGCAATGATAAATAATTTGAAAGAAAACATTCCATCAAAATATTTATAATGAAAATAAATCTAAAGATTTTATCATTATGAAAATCTCATGGAAAGTAATAACTAAATATGGAATGAATAAAAATTCTTATTTATATGACATTATATATCAGAATGTTGAACCATTATACAATGAAGAGAGTTTAATTCTATGATTAAAATACAATCTGATTCTATTTAAAAACAATAACAAAGCACTTGTCCCCAACTATTATGTCTCACGTGATATATTGAGGCATCATGGGGCTATAATGGTCTTCGCCTATCACAAAAAGTCCAATGAATTATTGATATGGTGATGGAATTTGTAAAAAATATAACTTAACAAAATATTTTAATTATGTAAAAAATTCAAAAATAATGTTGCCATCGATAATTATATTTTTAAATGATTCCTTTGAAATCGTGTTGAGGAAAACAATCTTTAAATATTCCAAAATGTCACATACCACTTTGAAAGATTTAAATAATTATCCCTACGATGAATTAAAAAAAAAAAATATCATGATAATAATAATACTCATGATATGATATATCATGTTATGTATATACACCAAAAAGGAATAAGTGTGGGAGAAGTAACATATCTCACATAATTTAAAAATGATAATGTTAGATCCCTTTTTTACTTTATATAGAAGTGTTGATTTGGGAAATAATTTTTATTTTTCATAAAATTAGATTGTAAACATGAATATACTAGTAGATTTTTTGAAATTAAATGAAATTATTATTCAGGCATAAATGATTTCCAACATTTAAATTTCATTATGTGACATTAGAACTAGTCATCTTTAGTGTGATTTTTTGCAAAAAATAACGAGTCTTTAAAACAAGAAAATGTATAATTGTTATTATAATATCATAACTATACAATGATGGTTTGAAGCTATAAAATGCGTGATTTTCGAATAATATTTGGTTCTGAAAACTGATTATGGTTGGTACTTTAAAATGGTAAATAAATTTGGATGTTCCCTTTAATCGGTCTTCCCTTTCAAGAGGAATTAAAAAAATTATAAAACATGCATTTACCAATCAATGAAAGAAGAAATAATCAGGATACATCTGTATTAATCATATAGGCATAGTTTGTAATAGGTATATATAAATAAAGAAGGATTACATTTGTGTGAAGAGAGAGAAATAATAACACTAATGATTAATGTCGGATTGAGGAGAATCTCACACCACTTTGTTGTCAATCGAATCATATGACAAAAAATATAATTATCACTAAATAAAACATTTAAAAACATGCATATAAATAGAGTGACTATATTTTATATCAAATTTCTGTATAAGTACCCATCAAAAAATAGATATTTTGTGAATAAGGAAAATCTCACAGAAATAAAAGTGAGATGAGAGTCCACTTAACTTATGTCTAAATGTGTTCTCCACTTGATATTAATGTGTATTATAATAAGATAAAAAACAATTAATTAAATAAAATATAACTTTTTATACATTAATTGGATTCATTATAATTTTATTATGTTTATTTGTTAACATTTATATGACTTGTTAGATTCAATTTCGTCGTTCCGGAGAATTCATTTCCTTGGATTTCATTATTGATTCACTTGCATAAAATTATGGAAATTCATAAAAATTTGATGAAAACACATGATGTGAGATTATATAGTATTAATAATCTCATTTTAAATAATGTGTCTCATAAATAATTTGGTTATATGGAATTATGATGATTCATTAAATTAAACATTAATGGTAACTGTTTAAATTATTTAGGAATTTTTCAAACAAAATTAATTTCTTTTGTTTTATTAATTAATATTTGTAACATATGTTAGTTTAGAACACTATATAAAAAATAATATGTATAATAAAATATTATTCAACTATAATAATGGGTTTATGGAAATCCATGGATAATAGATTAAAAAAACACAACATCAATGAATGCGATAAATCAGCACATCACGGATGATGTAATCATTGTTAGAATAAAAGGAAGTGGAGAAGAGAAATGAATGTGGATTTTCCATTGAAGTAATATAATTATAGAATATATTATGTACTTATTTTGTAATTAATTATTGGAAGGAGAATGAGATGAGAGATTATAAGAAATAAAATGATGTCAAAAGAAAATAATGAATGTGAAAGATGAGTTTATATCATGAATTACTATATTTGAGAACCTCCTTATGGGGAATGTGATTGGACTTTTGGTGGAACAAAAAATATCCTACATGTTAAGAAGTGACGTATGATGATTTTTGTGATGGAATTGGATCATATTGAAGTCTCGAGAGGTGTGAGTAGAAGAGGTGGTGAAAGGTGGTATATATAATAGTGGACATGGTTGTTTTCTCATTATTTTATTCATTAGTTTATTATTTTTTCTCCTGATAAAAAATAGTGACATATCAATGACTATATAAAATAAATAGTGTAGTATAGATCAATATTTTCATTCATAAATTAGTGACTAATCCTAAAATGTTCTATTTTATTTATAATGTATATACACCGTAAATTATCATATTTTATTATTCACAAAAAAATTAATGTATTTTAGAAAAATCCAAAATATTCACCATAACCATTTATTGATGTGTATAAATAAAAAATGAAAACCATTATTAAAAATATTTTTTAAATATGATAAATTTAATTTTTAATTTAAATCATCAATTACATGAAAAATATCAATTTTGAAATTATAACTGCATTTATAACACTATTAAAAATTAATTATTATCACATTAAATTATCTTATAATCTTATGAATACAAAATATTAAATTATGAATCCATTTTATGAATATTTTTTTAAATTATCATGTTACTTATAAATTTTAAAATAATCATTTATGTTTATAAAAAATAAAATTAATTAATTAATAATTTTAAAATATATTGTAATTTTATTATGATCTAATTTTGTCATATTATCATTTATAGGATTCCAAAACATTATTTACAATTTCATAGATTAGGTTACAACTCTAATTGTGACATTACTATTCTTATTGTTTTCATTACTATTCCAGCAGACAAGTTACGATTTCATTTTATAATATATTTATTTTTAGTATAGTGTTGTGTGCATAATCATTTATTTATTTCAGATGATTTATACTTAAAATATTGAGATGTTATATTATTCCACCTTCAATAAATTTATTCCTAATAAATTGAAATTTTACTTAGAAAATAGATGTATGATACTTTGAATTCCTTTAGGGGAAGCCACCATCTAAAATAGGGTTAATAAAGTATCCTTATAACAAAAGGGTAGTTTAAAAGAGAATGAGACCATATAACTTGGATTTTGGTTAGGAAATCATTAGAGGAATGTGTTAATATGGGTATATATTATAAATTAAAATATCATGTTTGGAGTGAGATTGATAATGAATATGATCATTAGATTGTAAACCATCACATGACTATAAATATTATGATAGATTAAAATGTCATTGATTTATCAGAAAGAAAAGTAAATAGATAACAATATTTTTTCAAAATTATTTTCCTATACTTTAGGGAACCTTTTACAATCTATAATAATACATTATAAAATAAAAAAAATTGATTCAATTCTATGTCATATTTTGATTCTTGGGTTGTTCTTTGATTTATCTCCACAAAATTTCATAATTCTTGAGATAGATATTGAAGAAATATTTTTAGGCCTGAAAAACTTTTATGAATCATAGTATCTATAAGTCAACCCACCACCCTTAATATGTCTACTAAAACAAATTTGGCTAGAATATTTTATCAATGAATAAAAATTTCAAACGTTTATCATGATTCATTCGACATGTAGTTATTCATATGACTCATCTAAAACATGTATGTGCACATTAAACAATCACAAATGTAGAAGGAAGGTCAATAATTTTCCAAAATAAACTAAAAATAACATTCCACAAATAATATATCTCTTATTTTAAAATAATTAATGTATAAATACCTTAATCTCCTTTAAAAATTGTGTAATGAAGTATGTATGCAAGAATAAAATAACTTCTTAATCTAAAATTCTTGCCTCTTATAATCCTTGCTAAACATAACAAGAAGACTGATAACAACCAGCATGGTCACCAATTCAATACTATAAACATATATTTAATATTCTCTAAGAATTTATCCCATGTTTATGCTTATCTTTCCCAAGATGGGTGTTTTTTATGAAGATCAACATAAAACAAAATCTGATGCCTTGATTAATATTGTTATTCATAACACGCTTCCAATTATTTAAAGAATATATACTACATTACAATACTTATATATCTAATTATTCCTATAACAATTTTATTATTTATAAAATACTTAAATAAAATAATTCATGAATCTATAAACAAGAATACTAATAAATCATATTTTTTTCAACTAGCATAAGCTAAACGAAGATCCATTATTCTATTTTGGTGTGTAATAATTTTCCATTTAAGAAATTTATTTTTTTACTGTCTTATATCATTGTTGTTAAAGAATTAAACATTGGAAAACGTTTTCATACCCTTTCAATTATTTCAAAATCTATATCTTCATTTCCAAGCTCAAAATATTATTTGTATCATTTCAAAAATAGTTTTATAAAGATCCATTATCCTAGAAATTTACGGTGACATGAAACTCATACTTTCATTTGGTTCTTCATTATTTCGATCTCTCATAATGATCATAGGCCTTAGAATACCAGTGTTTGATTAGGGAATCCTCCAATTCCACTAATACCTATCTAAAAATCATTTGTAGTTGGGATAGACATGATGAGGAATTTGATATGTATACAGAAAAGTTTTACTTTCAATATACAATTTTTGGACATATGTGTGAACGTAACCATTATAAAATAATAATATTTTTTCCACAATTTAATCAAAATTATCATTAATTATTCTAAATATATGAAAATATAAATTTTAATACTTATCAACTACTATGATATCCCCCTCCTCTATAATTCCATCGAGATTTATGAGTGCTTCATATGGTTTAGGTATGGTGATGAATTCAAAAATACCCTAGTAATTCCTTCCATGCCTAAAATTGTATGAAATCTATGAATAAAAGAAATTTTCATATAAAAACCATGCTCTTAATAATAAACATGGAATATTAGATGTATGAGATACCTCATAAAATTTATTCTAGGTAGCATGGATGTTTTAAATCGTTTGAAATTAATTTGCACATGATATTGGGATTATCCATAAAATTAAATCAACGGGAAGATAGCGAAGAGTAGTTCATGATATTTCTCCTTAAATTTATAGGTTATTCCCCAACATAATTTTTTTAGGAATAATGGTTTGAGTAAAATATTATAATTATAAAATTCAATCAATTTTTCAACTAAAGACCCTTTTGGGAACCATTTCTAAATAATGTAATATATTGGATTACCCCTTAAAATCATGATTTATAATGTATAATTTCGAACTATTAAAACACTTAACATAAATTGAAAATTTATATATAGCTAATATCAAAATCAAAAATAAGATTTTTTTGGGATCACAGTTTCTTTTGAATCCTTAGATTTTCTACCCCTTATTACATCTATTCCAGAACCACACTGATTTTTAGTATCTAGAAAATGATGTATTAATAGAAATACCCACATAATATATACCATAAAAATTTATAGGATGTTCTTATATGAGTATAATAAAACTTTATCTTAGATATATACAACCTAATGTATGTTTTATATATATAGATCAAAATGTTTCTATTAATCTTTCTATGATAATAACTATAACAACCCAAATGCATGTAGCCTAGAGTTCATTGTTATATTTTTAAATGGGGTCATTTCTATGGATCACATCACCAAGGATCAATACGCATTGTATTTTGATGAAACTAGATATATAAATGGTTCCTTTATTACATCTGTACTTATACATTGTATATATGATATGAAAAATAACAGTTTATTATGACTTACTCAAATATTTCTAATTAACAAGATAGGGAATGAAAAAAGGGTATGATCAAATGGTTTGTAAAGGTTATATAGAAAAATAATTATATAATTAATGACAATAAAGAATATACATTATGTAAAGGTAAATAATATTAAAAACACATTTCATTAATAATTTTAGAATTAAAATTAATCCATTTATTTTTTTAAAATATAATTAAAGGTAATAATTAAATACTAAAAGATGAAAAATAATTTTTTATTAAAGATAATTTATATATAATATAAACTACTATACTATCATCGATGTATATGTCTATGGGTAAAAATCCATTTTTTTCTTCTTTGGAAGAAAACACAATGTATTTTATGCTAACTGTTTTGTCTCATGAGACCCATTGATGCATTGAGGAGATATAATGGGCCCCAATCCCAATTTCAATTCTATTGAATTATTGATGCAAATATTGAATTAATGAAAAATGAAATTTATCAAAATAATCTTATTTATTATAATATTAAATGAATTATTTCAACATAGATAAATATACTTTTAAATTATATCATTTAAAATTTGTAAGAAAAATAATCTTTAAACATTCCAAAATATCCCATAACACTTCGAAACACATAAATAATATTCAATATGAATGAACGAAAGAAAAAATATAATATCATGAGAATAATAAGACAAGTTATATTATATATCATGGGTAGTATAAACACCCCTAATAATTAATAACTTGTGAATAAGGTATATATCTCACAGATGAAATATTGAGATGATAAAAACACTTTTACTTTGAAAAGAAGTGTTATTTTGGAAAATAATTTGAAATTTTCGTAAAATGAGATTATAAAAATGTTTTTCCCATAAAAAGAGTGAAATGTTATAAAATTAATTTTTTTGGGGAAAAATTATTTAAAACATGTAAAATGATTTTTAAGAGAAATTAAAATGAACCACTTTAATGTGGTTTATGAAAAAAACAAAGAGTAACTAATAAAGTCTTATAATAGTGTGTATCATACTAGACTTTTTGAAAGATAGTTTTTGTTGATAAAATAATTTATTATATAAAAATATATTGTCTTAAAAATTGATTATGGATGGTACATGAAAAATGGAAATAAATTGAGAAATTCCACTTAATCGGGTTTGCATAACATGAGGAATTAAAAAAGATTAAAAACTAATAATTCTAGAAAAAAAGAAAGATAAAATAATATGGATACATGGGTTTAGAAAATATTAAAAAAATTACAATAAAATATTTAAAAATATTGAAGGATTACATTACGCTACATAGAGGGAAAGCATAACTATAATGAAAAATGGAGGTTTGTAGAGAATCTCCTACAACTTGGTAAGCAATCAAATCATATTACCCAAAAATTAAGAATAAAAAAAGAAAATTTTAATAACATGAAGATAAGTTTATTTAAGATATTATATATAAAATGTTAGTATACATACTCCACAAACAATAAATATGTGTTGAATAAGGAAAATATCAATGAAATAAATTTGAGATGAGAAACCACTTACCATATGTCGGAATGTGTTCGGTGATTGATCTTATTGTCCTAGATAATAACATTTAATTAATTATACAATTAATTAATAACCACTTATAAATTTATTTGTTTTATTATAATTTCATTAAGTTAATTTATGGCCTTTGTTATGAGTTATAAGATTCAATTTTTTTGTTTGGGAGTGTTCATCTCATTGGTTAACATGATTTGTACCATTTAATATAATTATAGAAAATTATATAAATAGAAAAAAAATCAAGAATTGAGATTATATAACATTAATGAGGTTATATAATATTAATTTTTATCATTAATCATTTAGTTATATGGAATTTTTATGATTCATTAGATAAAATGTTAATGATATCCAGTTATATAATTTTGGTGTTTTTCGATCATCATGAATTTTTTTTTGTTATTAATTATATATATATACTAGTTATAGAACACTATATAAATTATAATATCTATTATATATACTAAATTAGGCATCTTCTTACCCTACGTGTCACATTACCCTTCTTCCACGTCCCCTACCCATCTAATTTCCCCCACTTTCCCATCATCCCTCTTATGACACATTTGGCATCCCCCCAACGTGCCCTCCCATCATCCCTCTGAATTGGGGTTCACTTCTTCAGGCATCCTTCTACATTTTGACATCCTTCGACATTCCTGTGATATACATTTATAGCTCCGACAACTCCATCTGGTCTTCCCACCCGCACGCTCTTCCCTCTTCCAATTTGATATAGGTTTTTGAGCTACCAGCCTACTTCAACAAAAAAATTCAATATAGTGTTCCACTTTTTAGTCGCACCTCCCACGACGTCGTTCGGTGCCCGGAATGCTATCTAATCCTACCACTATATAATGGTTTCTTCTTCTCGGTTGGATTTGATGAAGGTCAACCAATAAATCATCATCCGCTTCTCCAGGCAGTCGTTATTGCATCATCCATGTTCGGTTACTCTCGACGCGAGCTACCATCATTGAATAGATGTACATATTACTCCATTATACCATATGTTATTCAAATGAAATCTTCCAGTATTTTTTTCAACTCTATTTTGTCTCATTTTTCACATCATTATGCTACTACAATCCATGTTTGGGTAACTTTTACTGTATTATTTGACAATCAAATTGCAGATTGGCATGTATATTGCTTGACTAATTTATATATGTTTCTCTGATGTTGCAATAACTATGGTTCCTTTCAATCACAGTATAGTTCTTCGTCAGGTTTAAAGAATATTTAGTCACGCTCTTGCATATATATAATTTATATATGTTTCTTTGATGTTTCTACTTCATTGATGTTGCTATAACAATGGTATATGTGTCGTTTATCAAAATAACTATACAATTCTTAACTATTGGTACCTTTAACTGCATTATGTGAAAATCAATTTGATGATTTGAATTTATATTTTTTTTGTAATCTATATATGTTTCTATGATGTTTTTATAATTGTGGTTCATTCAAATTATAGTACTGTGCTTATTCAGGTTTAAATAAAATTTAGTCGTGATTCCATCTGTCTTCAGTACATAGATATTCGTCAATATCCATCGAAGGTAATCATTCAAACTAATGTTCAGATGTGTTACTATAATGCATTGTTTTTAATTGGATATGATATCTTAAAATGATTCATATCTATAAAATATATTAATTACTCATGCCATTCGGTGGAATAACTGTAGTGTTGGGTGGGGATTTTTTTAAAATACTGCATGTCATACCAACTGGAAACAGAAATGAAATAGTTACTTTAAGTATATCTTCTTCATACTTGTGGGAACATTGTTGTGTTCTAACACTGACAAGGAAAATGAGATTTCATTCCAATTCTGCTACAATTTCAGATGGGGTTCTTGAATTTTCCAAATAGGCTTTATATATTGGTGAAGGTCGCATTGTAGAACCAAATGATGGGGAAACAAATATTCCAATTCCATTCGCATATGTTCTTTCTTGGACTAAAGATCCTATTTCTAAAGTTGTTGAACATACTTATCCCAACATCATGTGTAACCATGATGATGTTAATTATCTTAAAGACCATGCCATATTAGCTCCAACATAGGATATTTTTGAAGAAGTAAATGCATACATGATGTATGTCATGTGTTCTGAATATAAATATTATTTCAGCTCAGATTCAGTTAGTGATGCAAGTTTTGATAATGATAGGAAAAAATCATTTACACATCTAATATGTTAAATGGGGTTAATGTTTCATGGATGGCTACCCATAAAATTACACTCAAAAGTTGGGTTTCATTCATGTTGCTTCGAAATCTAGATTAGTATGTGGGATTATGTAATGTGACTAGCTTGATTGTTACCCACTTGGGTGATCATGTCATCAGAGCAAGAATTATATGTGGCTGTAATTCCAGATATATTATTTTCATTCCAAGATTAAATATGACACACTCCGACTTTCGATGGCCTGTTAAACTACAAAAAAGACAATATCCATTGCATTTTTCCTATGCTATGACCATTAATAAAAGTCAAGGACAATCACTGTCTTCTATTGTGTTGTATCTTCGAAAACATATGTTTTTTCACGGTCAATTATATGTAAAAAATTATTTATTAATAGAAATACCCACATAATATATAACTTAAAAATTTATAGGATGTTCTTATATGAATATTCTCAAATTTCATCTTATCTATATGAAACCTAATCTATGTTTTCTATATATAGATCGCAGTGTTTCTATTTCACTTGCTATGATAATAACTATAACAACCCAAACACCAGTAGCCTAGAGTTCATTGTTATTTTTTTAAAATGGCATCGATTCTATGGATCACATCATTAAGGATAAATACTCATTGTATTTTGATGAATCTTGGTATATAAATGGTTATTTTATTACATTTGTACTTAAACATAGTACATAAGATATGAAAAATAACAATTTCTTATGACTTATTCAAATATTTTTAATTAACAACATAGGGAATGAAAAAAAATAAAAGGGTATGATAAAAAGTTTTCTAAAGGTTATATTGAAAAATAATTACATAATTAATGACAATAAAGAATATACATTATGTAAAGTTAAATAATATTAAAAACACATTTCATTAATAATTTTAGAATTAAAATTAATCCATTTTTTTTTAAAAAAATAATATAATGGAAGGTAATAATTAAATACTAAAAGATGAGAAATTATTTTTTATTAGAGATAATTTATATATAATATAAACTATTATACTATCTTCGAAGTATATGTCTATGGGTAAAAATCCATTTTATTATATTTGGAAACAAACACAATGGGTTTTTTGCTATCTGTTTTGTCTCATGAGACCCATTGATGCATTGAGGAGATATAATGGGCCCCAATACCCATTACAAGTATAATGATTTATTTATCCATAGATTGAATTAATGAAAAATGAAATTTATCAAAATAATATTATTTAGTATAATATTAAATGAGTTTGTAATGCCTAGATGCAGGGATATTATCATTCAAACCTAGAAAATTGTTGTAATTGGTAGTTCTTTGTTCATTCATTCTTCAATACTGAAAACTGCTAAAGGCATGCTTAGAGACTAGAGTGAAAAATCTATTTCAAAAATTTCTTTGCACATTAAAGAAGATTAAATTCATCTTTCAAGCTATCAGAATAACAATATGCAACAAGATATTCCTTTACAAGATGAATTGGATTTTGCTTCAAAACTTGATAATCTTTTGAATATGAAAGAAATTCTAGATTGGAATCAGCTTAGTGTGAAGTGGCTTAAGGATGGTGATAGGAATTCTATGTTCTTCCATCTAATGCATAAGTAGAAAAAGGTAAGAAGATGTTTACGATCCTTGAATATTGATGGAAATATGATGACAACTGAAATGACATTGATAATGGGGTGACCTCTTACTTTTATAAATTATACACTGATTCTGGATAGGACAATCATGAAATGATTATCAAATGTGTTGAGAAAACTATTGATGAAAATTAGAATAGGGAAATTATTGAGGTTCCAAATCAAAAAGAAATACATCATGGAATTTTCTATCTTAACATGGACTATACATCTTGCCCTGATGAATTCACAAATAAATTCATTATGTTTTACTGAGATATAGTTCAGAATGATGTTATTAGTGAAATTCAAGATTTCTTTATTCACTCCTACATGCCTTTTGGGATGAATTCTAATTTCATTTCCTTTATTCCGAAAAAGGGAAGTGCCTTCGATATTAATGATTTTAGGCCTATTTCCATTGGGAACACTATACCAATGGTAATCAGTAAAATCTTGGCTATCCGTCTAGGGAATGTTGGTAAGGATCTGATTTATACAAACTAGTTTGGTTTTGTACCTTAGAGGAAAATTCAGAATTTTTTATTCACTGCTTTAGAGTGCATTTACATAACGAGGAACAAGGTTCAACATGGTAATATGGCCCTCAAGATCGACATATCCAAAGCATTTGATACAATAAAATCTGATTTCATCTTCTCAATTCATAAAATGCATGGCTTCTCTGAAAGGTTTATTGTATTAATCAGTTCTATTTGGAAAAGTTGTCGTCTATCTATTCGTATAAATGGATCCCCTAGGGGGTTCTTTTAATTCACAAGAGGGGTCAGGCAAGGGGATCCCCTCTCTGGACTTCTGTTCTCTTTAGTTGAGGATTATCATAGTGTATGTCTTAATGACCATGTTAACACAGGTATTTATAAAATAATGAGCGCAGGTAGGAATCTCTTCGCTCCCTCACATCTATTCTATACTGATGACATTCTTCTATTTGGTAAGGCTGATAGGAAGACTACTCTTTGCATTAAAAATATCTTCTCACATTATGAAGAGGTTGTCAGTCAAGTCATTAGTTGGAATACATCTTTTGTTGTCTTTGGGGAAGACAATGGTGTTACGAAGAAAAATAGAGTTGCACGTAGACTTGGAGTTAAGAGAGGTTCATTACATTTTAACTATCATGGTGTTCCACTATTTTGGGGTAGGGTTAAACATGCCCATCTTGATGTTCTTGCCCTTAATATTACAGATCAGTTTGCTAGCTGGAAGGGTAAATCAATGTCAAAGGCTGGTAGAGTGTGCGTTGTGAATTCTGTGATATCATCTATGTTTGTATATTCCTTCTCTATATATATATGGCATGTCCAAATGATAAAATAGCTGACTGAAAGGATTAGAAATTTTATTTGGACTGGATCTATTCATGAAAGGAAACTAGTGACTTTTTCTTGGAAAGAATGCATAAATCAAATAGATATGGGAGGTTTTGGGGTCAAAGATGATAGAATTTTCAATTATTCCCTTCTCCAAAAATTCACTTGGAATATTCTATCCAACCTTGATTTCTCTATTTAATTCCTGGCTTGTAGGTTTGTGGACAGGTTACAAAATAGTACATGCGTATTTTTAAAATCCTCTGTCTGGACCTCAATTAAGCACACTTACACATCGATAATGTCTCAGTCTTTATGGTTTGTCTCTCTTGACTCTAATCTAAATTGTTGGCACACTCCATGGTTGTCAAATATTCTAAAAGGTCATATGGAGATTCTATAAGCCTTTGCTTCTCTATCTAATTTTGAATTACTTGGGAACTCGACTCCTTGTGAAATGTTACCCAGTAATTTTCTGATGGAAATGGACAGAAATATTTATACAGATTTTGATATTTTGATCTGTAATTATGTACTCAATGGTTCATTTTCTAGAAAGGAACGTTATAAACTGCATTGTTCTGCATCTTCTGCTACTTCTTCCTGGCTAGCAAGTATTCGCAGGCCATAGATTGCACCTGCTGATTCTCTTTTAATTTGGCGAATATGGAAGAACAGGATTCCTATTCAGTATGTTTTGCAGCGAGCTGCAGTAAGTCTAGCCTCGGTATGTCATTTGTGTAACAGCAGTGATGAATCATTGTGGAATTTATTTCTTCAAGGCAATATATCTATTCGGTTATGGGATTATATATAGGACACTTTCAAATGTTGTATTGATTTCTCTTCAATTGAAATGGTGATAAATTCTGTGTTGAAGATTGAGTTTAGTGTACAAATGAAGGCTCTGCTACTTGTTGCTATAGTTTAGGTAATTTCATTCATATGGAAAGCCCTGAATTCTCTTGTTTTCAGTAATATACAGCCCACTATTCGTGAGGGAATTCTTTATATTCATCGTGGAATTCATGCTACCTCTAGGATACAAACTGGATCCATGAACAATGACATATTTGACTTGATTATTTTGTGATCTCTTGGTGTAAGTGGCAGGGAAAGGAATACTAAAATGGTGAAGTCCATTCGGTGGATACCTCCTATTCCAGAATTACTGAAAGTTAACGTCGATGGGAAGCCTCTGGTACGCCTGGACCTCTGGGATGTGGTGGAATCTTTAGAACATATCATGTATTTGTAAAAGGCTTCTGATTCCATTATATCAGTCATGCTTATTCTATTGATGCTAAGTTATGGGCGATGGTTAAAGAAATCAGGTATGTTGTCCATTATGGTTGGAATAGATTTTGGATAGAGTCGGATTCAGCCCTTGCAGTACAAATTCTCAAAGAAAGATCCCATAACGTTCCATGGAGGAGTCTACCTTCATAGATTTCCTGCCCCAGACATGCTGGAAGTTTGTGTACTAATGTCTCTCATGTATACTGGGAGGCGAATCATGTTGCAGATGCTTTATCAAAGAGGGTGATTGAAGAAGTGATTTCTAGTTGGTCCTTTATTTTTCCATATCACTTTGAAGAGTTGGTTTGTAATTATAGGAATGGAACTATTTACACAAGGTTGTGTAAAGTTCCCTGACTTTGATTTTCTTTGTACTATTTAATCTTTTTCTTATTTTTAATAAATGCTAGGTGTAGGTTTATTCCTACCTCCTAAATCATCTGGCTATAATATTAAATGAATGATTTCAACATAGATAAATATACTTTTAAATTATATCATTTAAAATTTGTGAGAAAAATAATCTTTAAACATTCCAAAATGTCCCATAACAATTCGAAACATTTAAATAATATTCAATATGAATGAATGAAAGAAAAAAATATAATATCATCAGAATAATAAGGCATGTTATATTATATATCATGGGTAGTACATACACCCCTAATAATTAATAAATTTTGAATAAGACATATATCTCACAGATGAAAAATTGAGATGATATGAAACACTTTTACTTTGAAAAGAAGTGTTATTTTGGAAAATAATTTTAAATTTTCATAAAATATGATTATAAAAATGTTTGTCCCATTAAAAATGTTAAATGTTATAAAGTTAATTTTTTAGGGAAAAAATTATTTAAAACATGTAAAATGATTTTTTAAGAGAAATTAGAATGAACTACTTTTATGTGGTTTATGAAAAAAATGAAGAGTAATTAATAAAGTCTTATAATAGTGTGTATAATACTAGACATGTTGAAAGATATTTTTTCATGATAAAATAATTTATTATATAAAAATATTTTTTCTTAAAATTGATTATGGTTGGTACGTGGAAATTGGAAATAAATTGAGAAATTCCACTTAATCGGGCTTGTATAGCATGAGGAAATAAAAAAGATTATAAAATAAGAATTTTAGAACAAAATAAATATAAAATATTATTGATACATGGGTTTTGAACATATTAATAAAATTACAATAAAATATTTAAAAATATTGAAGTATTAAATTACGCTAAATAGAGGGAAAGCGTAACTCGAAAGAAAAATGGAGGTTTGGGGAGAATCTCCTAAAACATGGTTAGCAATCAAATCATATTACCCAAAAATTAAGAATAAAAAATGAAAATTTTAATAACATGAAGATATGTTTATTTAAGATATTATATATAAAATGTTTGTATAAATACACCACAAACAATAAATAAGTGATAAATAAGGAAAATCTCAATGAAATAAATTTGAGATGAGAAACCACTTACCATATGTCTGAATGTGTTCGACGATTGATCTTATTTTCCTAGATAATAACATTTAAATAATTATTCAATTAATTAATAACCATTTATAAATTTATTTGGTTTATTATAATTTTATTAATTTCATTTATAGCCTTTGTGATGAGTTAACAGATTCAATTTTGTCATTTGGGAGTGTTCATTTCATTGGTTAACAAGATTTGTACCATTGCATATAATTATATAAAATTATATAAACAGATAAAATCAAGAATTGAGATTATATAACATTAATGAGGTTATATAATATTAATTTTTATCATTAATCATTTAGTTATATGGAATTTATATGATTCATTAGTTAAAATTTTAATGATATCTGGTTATATAATTTTGGTGTTTTTTGATTATTATGAATTGTTTTGTTTTGTTATTAATTATATATATATTTATACTAGTTATAGAATAGTATATAAAATATAATATCTATTATCTATACAAAATTAGTCTTCTTCTTACCCTATGTGTCACCTTACCCTTCTTCCACGTCCCCTACCCATATAATTTCCTCCACTTTCCCAACCTCCCTCTCGCGACACACTTGGCCTCCCCCCAGCGTGCTCTCCCATCATCCCTCGGAATTAGGGTTCACTTATTCCGACATCCTTCTACATTTAGACTTCCTTAGACATTCCTCCTCTCTACATTTATAGCTCCGGTGATGCCATCTGGTCTTCCCTCCCACACGCTCTTCCCTCTTCAAATTTGATATAGGGTTTTGAGCTACCGGCCTGCTTCGACCAAAATATTTGATATAGTATTCCACTTTTCAGTCGCACCTCCCACGACGTTGTTAGGTGCCTGGGGTGCTATCTACTCATACCACTATATGATGGTTTCTTCTTACTAGCTGGATTTGATGAAGGTCAACTAAAGAGTGATCATCCTCTTCTCTAGGCAGTCGTTATTGCATTATCAAGGTTCGGTTACTCTCGACCTGATCTCCCATCGTTGAATAGATGTACATATTACTCCATTCTACCATATGATGTTTGAATGTAATCTTCCTGTATTTTTTTCAACTCTATTTTGTCTCATTTTTCACATCATTATGAAATTGCAATCCATGTTTGGGTACCTTTTACTGCATTATTTGACAATAAAATTGCAGATTGTCTTGTATATTTTCGGTCTAATTTACATATGTTTCTCTGATGTTGCAATAACTGTGGTTCATTGCAATCATAGTACAATGCTTTGTTAGGTTTAAAGAATATTTAGTCCAGCTATTTCATCTATCTAATTTATATATGTTTCTTTGATGTTTCTATTTCATTGATGTTGCTATAACATTGTATAAGTGTCGTTTAACAAAATAACTATACAATTCATAACTATTGGTACCTTTTACTGAATTATGTGAAAATCAATTTGATGATTTGAATTTAAATTTTCTGTTTAATCTATATATTTTTCATTGATGTTGTTATAATTGTGGTTCATTGAAATCACAGTACTGTGCTTATTCATGTTTAAATAAAATCTAGTCGTGATTCCATCTGTCTTCGCTGCATATATATATTCGTCAATATCCATCGAAGGTATTCAATCGAACTAATTTTCAGATGTGTTACATTACTGCATTGTTTTCTATTGGATATTCTATTTTAAAATGATTCATATCTGTATAATATATATAATTCCTCATGCGATTCAGTGGCATAACTGTAGTGTTGGGTGGGGATTTTTGGAAAATACTGCATGTCGTACAAACTTGAAACAAAAATTAAATAGTTACTTTATGTATAGCTTCTTAATACTTGTGGAAACATTGTTGTGTTCTAACACTGACAAGGAAAATGATATTTCATTCTAATTCTGCTACAATTTCAGATGGCGTTCTTGAATTTTCCAAATAGATTTTATATATTGGTGAAGGATTCATTGTAGAACCAAATGATGGTGAAAAAACAATTCCAATTCCATCCACATATCTTCTTGATTGGACTATAGATCCTATTTCTTTTGTTGTTGAACATAATAATCCCATCATCATGTATAACCATGATGATGTTAATTATCTTAATGACTGTTCCATCTTAACTCCAACTACTGATATTTTTGAAGAAGTAAATGCATACATGATGTATGTCATGTGTTCTAAATGTAAATATTATTTCAGCTCATATTCAGTTTGTGATGCAAGATTTGATAATGATAGGCCAAAAAACATTTACATATCAAATATAATAAAAGGGATTAAAGTTCCATGGATGGATTCCCATAAAATTACACTCAAAAGTGGGGGTCCTTTCATTTTGCTTCGAAATGTAGATTAGTATGTGGGATTATGTAATGGGACTAGCTTTATTGTTACCCACTTTGGTGATCATGTCATCAGAGCATGAATTAAATGTGGTTGTAATTCAGGATATATTATTTTCATTCCAAGATTAAATATGACACACTCTGACTATCAATGGCCTCTCAAACTACAAAAAAGAAAATATCAATTGATTGTTTCTTATGTTATGACTATTAATAAAAGTCAAGGACAATCGTTTTCTTCTATTGTGGTCTATCTTAGAAAACCTGTGTTTTCTCATGGTCAATTATATGTAGCTCTATCTATAGTCACATCACCATTAGGATTTAAAATATTAATTGGTGATAATAATCCCACAACTCGTGAAACAACTCAAAATATTGTCTAAAATGAAATATTTTATAGATTGTGTTAGGTATATGTTATGTTATATGTTAAATTGTCAATTTTTGGTTCTTCTCAACTTATTTATGTCTGAATTTATGAATCTCAATGTTTCTGATTATGATATCTTCGTATAATAATAAAAACAACACATTTTTACCAAAATGTCACGATCAATTACCCTTTGGAATTATATCACACCTGATACCGATGAGACATTGAAGATAAAAGTGTGTGTTTTGAGTTTGTGGTGGAACACCTCATCCAGGTACTCTAATGATGTTGTGGCGATTGATATGATTCTTGGAGATTTATAGGTGAATTCAGCATAAAAATAGACTTTATATGATCTTTCTTATGTTTCATTTCTCTTATCATTTCTAGTATACCACATATTTGTCATGTTGATTTATATGTCTTTCAATTTTTGACATTCTTAGGAATTTATTTCTCCAGAAAGCAAAGATACACTGTACTATTAATGGGCATCAAATTCTATCTAAGTACAAATATATATTTCTTGAATGGATGTGCTATTTCATAAAGAACATGCAGATAGAAACTAATCAAGGTACCTACTTAGGAACTAGATGTGCATGTCGAGAACTATTCACATCAACAGCGCATGTTCGGCCATGTGATGCACTGCTACCAAATTTCTGTATCGATTTTACTTCCTTGGAAGGCATAATTCATAGAAGGGTTCCAGAGAAACATTTAATAGGTAAACATTTATTGATATTTAGTTAACATTTTGTGAATGTTTCAAATGTTTCTCTGTTGATCAATACATAATTTTATTGTTTACGTTCAACTATTATTAGCTTACAACATAAAACATTTTCATCATTCATATCTATATTAGAAATTATTGGATATTTTTGTAGCTCACATCCTCTTGAAGAATTGGATAATTCCAAATTCAATATGCAAATTGACTTATAGGAATAATGGTAAGTCGTTACGACATTTTAGTATCTCTGACCCATTGTTTATATTTATCATTATGTGGTACATATTTTTTTGCAGTGGGTTACAACATAAATGTAGTTTATGGGGTGACTATGCTAACCAGATGTCATCTTACTTGGAAGAAAATATCAGTTTATCAAATGTTTTAATATTTCAACTTGTCAGTGTTAAAAAATTGAATAGTTTTCTATTAAATAACACAAAGACATATTTACCTTTCATTTATTCAATGAATTTAAAAGTTTTAAACCAGTATTCCAAATGAATTCGTAATAAAACTACTTTTAGACTCTCTTATACTTACAACTTCCATTAATGTGATGAAAATCATTTTCAATCATTATATTGAAGATATTTAATCATTCGGAAAAAGGTGCTCTGGATACTTGATTTAATTGTGATTTTTTTATATGATGTCTAATTGTTACTATAAGATTGGTGGACATATTATTATTGACATTTAAGTTTCATTACTCAATATTGAGATGTAAGTTTATAATGGCATCAGAGAATCGATGCCCTGCACCAACAAACCCATATTCTTCCTATGACAACACTGCTTTCTATTGAAACTTAAACATGCTTTATTACATATAACTTCACTTGATACAACAAAAAAGATTGAGAGGTTTAGTGTCTTTGGGGCTTAGGATGATTACATAAAAACTTTAAACTTGAAATACAACATCTTTATTGAAAACTTCCTTTACATGACCACTACATTCCTTCGTACGTAGCATTGCATGGGATAACCTGAGGACATGCATAAGAAAAGGGTGAGCTATAAAGCCCAGTAAGGGAGTACACAATGAATAACATGAGGAGTACAATAAATATTTGAAAATAGGGACATCAATAGAGCATAAGAGTAACATGAACATAAAGGCATGATAAAGCATGATAATCATAACATGGAAATGTGGAAACAACACTTAACATTGAATTAGCATGAGCCAAGGCTCATTGCACATGGAGCATGAGTAAACCCTCATTGCACTTGAAGCACAAGTAAAACCTCGTTGCACTTGAATTAGAATGAGTCAACACTCATTTCACATAACGTATCATGATACTATACTTTACCCAACACATTTAAGCGCTATCAGGGCACACCCTTCTTAAACATTTCATTTCATGCATAAGTGTGCCATAGGGATCATAAAACATGGATTCATAAAAAATAATAATTTATTCCACGATAAAGGAATGTGGAATTCATACATGAACTTTACAATCAATAAGTACATGTTCATAATGGTGAATACCCTTGATAGAGAAATGGGCATGGTATTCACTATACAATGACATTGGCTTAGAAAATCGGTGCGATTTCGGCAGCGTAATGGCGTGACATAAGAATTCATAAAAAAGGTTGATGAGAGAGAAAGAGGTTCCTCATCATATTTACATGTACTGGATAGTAAGGAGGTTATATATATACATGTCCCAACAATCGAAATGGAATTTAGATTCATGATACAAAAGTATTTCTTGAATGTAAAAGAAGAGAGAGAAGTTCCTTTTGGAATTTCGGCATAGTAACAGGTGTACATGGGAGGCATTTAATGAGAGAGAAAGGGTTCTCCCATCATTCAAACAGTAAGAGGGCAGTATGGGGGAGGTTCGAAACCATACCCCAAAATTCATAATTTAAATAAAAAGGTCAATACAACTTAAAGAAAAATGACAAAAAATGAGAAAGGAAGAAAAAAACCCTTACTTGGAAGTGTGCTTCCAAAGGCTAGAGAGAGGCTTGTGAGAGGCTTCTTGGGAGCTTGGGGCACCTTGAGAGGATTCTAGAGAGAGTAGGGCAGAGGTTGGACGAACTCCAAGGGCTTTGAGTGAGGAGGAAGTGGGAGCTTGGGTGGGTTTATATAGGAAAGGTGAGGGAAATCTTTATTATTTAGGTTTGGGACCCCTTATATTAAAATAATCCAAACCACAAACCATCCCATGGTATTTGGCCATGGTTTCTGGAAAAGGAAAGCAGAAAAAAATATTTTACAATTCCAAGGTCCGAAATTATTAAAAAATTAGGGTTTCTTATGTGGAGGTGAGTCACACTCCCATGAAAATTAATTTAAAAAGGCAAAGTGTAGAATAAGTCTTGAGGGCTCCATTAATACATTGAAAGGTAAGTCAAAAAAACCCAAAACCTCATTATTTTAATTATGAAACACATATTGGCCGAATATAAGGATTATGGTATTTTATTATATCACCATTGGGTCATTATGATGTCATAAAACACATTATATATTTAAATGGTATTTAATTTTTACCCAAAAATTTAACGGTCTCAGAAAATTATGAAAAAATCACCGTTGGATAATTTTGACGTCCTGATTCCAAAACTGATATTTATTATATCTAAATAATTTTCTAAATATGATAATTTTCACTTTAAAAAAAACCGACATTTATAAAAAATTCACGGGTTTTGACAGAAATGGCTTTCAAACCTTAATAAAATTTTTAATTACATTCATAAAATTATATGATCATTTATATGTAATAAAACTTAATTTAATATTAATAATAATATTTTATTAAAATATTATTTAATTCAAAAATCCTTTAATTTAATAATATATAATTCTTAATTAAATAATAACTAAAAACACCATTTGTACTTTAAAAACTAATTACAATGTATCAAAAATGACTAGAAATTATATTCATTATTATATACAAAAATAATGTACATGAACATAGTACTACTTATTTGTTACATAACCCCTTAAGATAGCCACATAAGACCTAAGGGTAAGGTGTGCTATGGTGACAGACACTTGGGGTGGCTCAGATAACATCGCTCGAGTTGTAATTTCAATCAACTTCCACTTTTCCTGTAGACGATCACGTTCGAGCTTGACTTTATGAAGCTCAGCTTAGGCTTGGTCAAGGGAAAAGCCCAATGACGCCACCTCTTTTCCGAGCTCGGACAAATGGGCTTCGTAAGGGGAAATTCTACTGGATGAGGCCATCGCTTCCTTTGTCTGAGTAGAAATTGTGTTCGTTAAAGCCATGTATTTATACTACTCATGTGATCACTGTTCAACGGCTATAAAAGTAACGGTCACAAATCATACTGTAAAACTAAAGAAGTTGACATCTTATAAAAACATTTTTCATAAAGAAACATTTAACTGGATCAAGAGGGATTTTCCATTAATGAAACTTTGGGTCGTTACAATATTCCCCCCTTAAGAAATTTCGCCC
Source organism: Viscum album (assembly GCA_963277665.1). Classification (NCBI taxonomy): domain Eukaryota; kingdom Viridiplantae; phylum Streptophyta; class Magnoliopsida; order Santalales; family Viscaceae; genus Viscum; species Viscum album. The sequence goes on from OY728133.1 coordinate 1,064,569,367, forward strand.
TCAAAATTTTCTTTTCTCACACTAAAACAAATGTGGGTAACTCAGCTTCATCATATCCTCCGACTCCCAAGTTGCTTCTTCAAACTTGTGGTTTCTCCACAACACCTTGACGAGGGGCACTGTCTTATTTCGTAGAACTTTTTCTCTACGATCTAATATCTTCACTGGTTGCTCCTCATAAGAAAGATCATCTTCCAATTGTACCACCTCAGAAGAGAGTACATGTGAAGGGTCCGTTATGTACTTCCTTAAGAGGGATACATGAAAGAAATCATGCACCTTGTCCACATTAGGTGGAAGTGCTAGTCGATAGGCCACAACCCCAACACGATCAAGAATCTCGAAGGGGTCGATGTACCTTGGACTTAGCTTCCCTTTCTTTCCAATCCTCATGACCTTCTTCCACAGAGATATGCGTAAAAACACCATGTCTCCAACTTTAAACTCAAGGTCTCGTCGACGATTATCTGCATAACTATTCTGTTGACTTTGGGCTGCCTTGATATGCTGCTGAATGGTTTTCACCTTCTCTACCATTTCATCGACCATTACTGGTCCAAGCTGCTTACGTTCACCGAACTCATCCCAACATGCCAGTGTTCTACACCTTTTCCCATACATGGATTCATATGGTGCTATTTGGATGCTCGAGTGGAAACTATTATTATAAGAGAACTCAACTAGATAATGATGTTGATCCCATCCTCCTTTAAAGTCCATTGAGCATGCTCTCAACATATCCTCAAGTGTTTGGATAGTCCGATCGGATTGGCCATCAGTTTGAGGATGGTAGGCCGTACTGAAGTTCAGTTCAGTATTCAGAGCATGTTGAAGACTCTTCCAAAACATAGAGGTAAATCTTGGATCTCGGTCAGAAACAATAGATAGTGGTACACCATGCAACCGTACCACTCCCCTGATATATATCCATGCCAGTTGATCCAAATAGAAATCCTCTCAAAAATAAATGAAGTGTGCAGTCTTTGTAAGATGATCCACAAGAACCCAGATTGCATTATTGCCTTTGGATGTCCTTGGAAGTCCAGTGACAAAGTCCATGGTGATGTTCTCCCATTTCCATTCTGGTATGGGAAATGGTTGCATCATCCCCTTAGACTTCTACCTCTCATGCCTTTACTTGCTGACACACCAGGCACTTTGATGTATATTCAGCAATATCCTTCTTCATATTATCCCACCAAAAGTTTTCTCGGAGACCTCGATACATCTTTGTGCACCCTGGGTGAATAGAGAAATTTGAACTATGTGCATCATCCAAAAGTTCCTTCTTCAGCTCCAAACATGATGGAACACATAGTCTTTTCCCAACCCGCTCAATTCCTTCTTCATTAACATTGAACTCTGAGGATTTCCCCTTTTTGATAGCTTCCACTTTTTCTTAGATTCCTGCATCATCCTTTTGAGCATCCTTTATCCTTTCCAAAAGAGATGGTTGAGTAATCATTTGTGAAAGGATTGATGATGTTCCCTTCTTTATGATTCCCACATCCATCTTCATCAAGTCTAAGAAGATTGGATCCTTCTCAATTCTCATCATTGATAGAATAGCTGGATCCTTTCTACTTAGGGCATCCGCCACCTTGTTCGCTTTCCCAGGTTGGTAATGTATTGAACAGTCATAATCCTTAATGAGCTCTATCCATCTTCTCTGGCGCATATTAAGCTCTTCCTGTGTGAATATATATTTAAGATTCTTGTGGTCAGTATATATCTCACATTTCTATCCATAGAGATTATGCCACCAGATTTTCAAGGCAAAGATCACCGTCGCCAACTCCAGATCATGCGTTGGATAGTTTCCCTCATGGATTTTCAACTGCCTTGAAGCATAGGATATCACTTTATCATTCTACATTAGCACACATCCTAAGCCCTTCTTTGAGGCATCACTGAATACCACAAAAAGTTCCCCACTTGTGGGTAAAGTGAGCACGGGTGCAGTGATAAGCCTCCTTTTCAACCCCTTGAATCTTTCTTCGCATTCATCACTCCAAGAAAACTTTACTCCCTTTCAAGTTATCTTGGTAAGTTGGTTGGACGATCATGATAAATTTCTCACAAATCGTCGATAATATCCAGCTAACCCCAAGAAGCTATGGATATCCGTTACCGATGTTGGCCTCGGACATCCCTCAATTGCATCTGTTTTGGAGGGGTCCACAGATATCCCATGGCATGTGGTGATATGGCCCAAGAATGAGACTTCCTTCAACCAAAACTCACACTTGTTGTACTTTTCATAGAGCTTCTCCTTGCGAAAAGTCTCTAGTACAGTTTTTAAATGCTCCTCACGGTCCTCATTGGTTTTGGAGTATATTATAATATCATTTATAAAGACTACCACAAATTTGTCAAGGTAATCTCTAAAGACTCTATTCAAAAATTCCATGAATATTTCTCGAGCATTGGTGTGTCCGAAAGGCATTACTATGAATTCATAGTGCCCATACCTTGTATGAAAAGCAGTCTGGGGGATATCTTCCTTCTTCACCCTTACTTGATAATATCTTGACCACAAGTCCACCTTGGATAAGTATTGTGCTCCACGCAGCTGATCATACAAGTCATCGATTCTTGGAAGAGGATACTTGTTCTTTATCGTGATTTTTTAAGTTCACGATAATTTATGCAAAGCCTCATTGACCCATCCTTCTTCTTGACGAAGAGGACTGGTGCACCCCATGGTGATGCACTTGGGCGTATAAACCCTTTATCCAGATTCTCCTGTAGTTGTTTTTTCATCTCTTCAAGCTCAACAACAGCCATTCTATATGGAGTCTTGGATATTGGTATCACCCCAGGTATAAGTTCAATTGATAACTTAACATCTCTTCTTGGAGGAAGACCAGGATGTTCCTCGGGAAACACTTCAGCGAATTCCCTCACAATAGACATTTCTTCAAGGGTGGTTTCTTCCTTGGAATCAATCATCTGAGCCAGATATGCATGCTCATAGGGCAGTAATATCCATGCTTGAGATGATGGAGCTAAAGGAGATTCATCTTCCTCCTGACACTTGTAAAGAATCAGGGGTCGATTCTCCATATAGAGATTGATTTCCCTCTCCTGACAATTTATTTTGGCTCTATATAAGGAAAGCCAATCCATGCCAAGAATTGCATCAAATTCCACCAAAGGGAGTATGATGAGGTTATCCGGGAAATTCAATCCACATATTATAATAGGGGAGGACTTATACTCATGGGTTGCAATGATTGCCCCATTTTCCGTACTCACTGACATCCTTACTTCCATGATTTGTGGTGGTGCAAAGATTGTTCTACTAAAATTTTGAGATATAAAAGAATGTGTAGAACCTGAATAAAAAATTACGTTCACTATTCTTGAAGGAATAACTAGCGTACCTATCACCACTTCGTTGTTGGGGTTCACTTCGGCAAAAGTGATGGAAAAATTTCTTCCTTGATGTCTTGGAGGTTGGTGGTTGCCTCCGATAACCCTTGGATTAGGGCACTGATTTGCAAAATGAAACGGTTCTTTGCTTTTGTTGCATTGAACAACGCGTTGAGGTTCGAACGGAGTGTTCCTCTCCTCTGTCGCAGCCGCGGGTCCTTCTTGCTGACAATTAACAGCTAGGTGCCCTTCTCTTCCACACCTGAAGCATTTTCTTGTCCCCCTAAGGAAATTTCCATGGTGCTTCTTTCCACACTTTTGGCAAGTGGGGTGCTGAATCTTCTTAGCGCCGTTGGATTTATCCATCGGACCACCGGCATTGAATTCCACCTTATTCTTCTTTTCCCCATGATACCCTTGTGATTCTCCGATCTCCATTTCAACCTTGAGGGCACATCGGACAATTTCCTCATAGCTGTCGAAGTCACGGATCGCTAATGCTTTCCGCAAGCTAGGCTTTATCCCACCAAAGAAGCGGTCAACCTTGCATTTGGGGGTAACGACAAAGCCGGAAGCGTATCGTGCAAGCCTTGTGATGTTTTCCTTATACGCTCCCACAGATTCTTCATCATTCTGCTTGAGGGAAAGGAAGTCCCTTTCCATCTTAAGATGGAGGGTGCGCAGAAAATATTTATCGAAAAACATCTTCCAGAATTCCTTTCATTCCAAAGCCTCGATCTCCTCCTTGGGCTTCGTATTTTTGATCAACGTCCACCACTGATCAGCTTCACCCTCCATACGATAAGCTGCCAGGAGAACCTTCTCTTGTTTAGAACATTTAAGGATAGAGAAGATCTTTTCAATGGAGTTGATCCATTGCTCAGCGATCGTGGGATCAGATGATCCACTAAAAGTAGGAGACCTTTGTCTCATGAAGCTCTTGATAGTGACTTCTTCTTTCATAGGGGGAGTTTAATGTTCCTCTTGACCCGTGTTTTTATTCAAAATTTGAGTTAGCTAAGAAAGAAGCGTGACAAAGTTCGCGATTCCCGCTCCCATTGGATTGGGCATCTCATTTGTACAATCATCACACTGATCTTCACAACGGTTGTTAGCATGAGTTCTATTACCGGCCATTAGATGGAATAAAAGGAAAGTTAGGGGTAACACATAAAGGTTAAACTGAAGACAAAAGTTTATTACTTATAAATAAACTTTTGTCTCTTTAACTCATGAGTCTATAAGATTCAATCCAAGATTTTCATGGTCTACCTTCTAACATATATTCTTAGGGGCATTTTTCCCTTAATAAGGGTTCATACTAAGATTGTGAATTTATCAAAACATATCCCCTGGGAGTGTCGTAACCAAGAGTGCAACAAGGCCCGTTGTCGTGCACCAGTTCCCGTTCGATTCTAGCACAAAGCGGTGTTTTTAGGTTTTACCCCTAGGATACACCTGTGCCTGATCCGCCTCTACCTGCTCATATCCAGACAGGGATGTATTTGTTTGATAGACCACTTACTTAGTATTTACCAAAACATAGGAATGTTTTTATTATACATAGTCTTGTATCTAAGGCATTATTAGGGTTTCCTAATCCCAAAAATAACTAAACTTATCCTCTGATACCAACTATGACAACCCTGCTTTCTATTGCAACCTAAACATGCTTTATTACATATAACATCACTTGATACAACAAAGAAGATCAAGTGGTTTAGTGTCTTTGCGGCTTAGAATCATTACATAAATCTTTAAACTTGAAATACAACATCTTTATTGAAAACTTCCTTTACATGACCACTACATTCCTTTGTACTTAGCATTGCATTAGATAACCTGAGGACATGCATAAGAAAAGGGTGAGCTATAAATCCCAGTAAGGGAGTACACAATGAATAACATGAGGAGTACAATACATGTTAGGCAATAGGAACATCAACAGAGCATAAGAGTAACATGAACATAAAGGCATGATAAAGCATGATAATCATAACATGGAAATGTGGCAACAACACTTAACATTGAATTAGCATGAGCCAAGGCTCATTGCACATGGAGCATGAGTAAACCCTCATTGCACTTGAAGCATGATTAAACCCTCGTTTCACTTGAATTAGCATGATTCAACACTCATTGCACATGACGTATCATGATACTATACTTTACCCAATGCATTGGAGCGCTATTAGGGCGCACCCTTCTTAAACATTTCATTTCATGCATAAGTGTGCCACATGGATCATAAAACAGGGATTCATAAAACATAGTCATTTATTCCACGATAAAGGAATGTGGAATTCATACATGAACTTTAAAATCAATAAGTACATGTGCATAATGGTGAATATCCTTGATGGAGAAATGGGCATGGTATTCACTACACAAAGACATTGGCTTAGAAAATCGGTGCGATTTCGGCAGCGTAACGGCGTGACATAAGAATTCATAAAAAGGTTGAGGAGATAGAAAGGGGTTCCTCATCATATTTACATGTAATGGACAGTAAGGAGGTCATATATATACATTTCCCAAAAATCGAAATGGAATTTAGATTCATGATACAAAAGTATTGCTTGAATGTAAAAGAAGAGAGAGAAGTTACTTTCGGAATTTCGGCATAATAACGGGTGTACATGGGAGGCATTTAATGACAGATAAGGGGTTCTCCCATCATTCAAACAATCATAGGGCATTATGGGGGAGGTGTGAAACCATACCCCAAAATTCATAATTGAAATAAAAAGGGCAATACAACTTAAAGAAAATTGACAAAAAATGAGAAAGGAATAAAAAAACCCTTACTTGGAAGTGTGCTTCCAATGGCTAGAGAGAGGCTTGTGAGAGGCTTCTTGGGAGCTTGGGGAACCTTGAGAGGATTCTAGAGAGTGTACGGGAGAGGTTGGACGAACTTCAAGGGCTTTGAGTGAGGAGGAAGTGGGAGCTTGGGTGGGTTTATATAGGAAAGATGAGGGAATTCTTTATTATTTAGGTTTGGGACCCCTTATATTAAAATAATCCAAACCACAAACCATCCCATGGTATTTTCCCATGGTTTCTGGAAAAAGAACGAGGAAAACAATATTTTACAAGGCCAAGGTCCTAAATTATTAAAAAATTAGGGTTGCTTATGTGGAGGTGAGTCACACTCCCATGGAAATTAATTTGAAAAGGCAAAGTGTTGAATAAGTCTTTAGGGCTCCCTTAATGCTTTGAAAAGTAAGTCAAACAAACCCAAAACCTCATTATTCTAATGATAAAACTCATATTGGCCTAACATAAGGATTATAGTATTTTATTACATCACCATTGGGTCATTATGATGTCATAAAACACATTATATATTTAAATGGTATTTAATTTTTACCCAAAAATTTGACTGTCTCAGAAAATTATGAAAAATTCACCGTTGGATATTTTTGATGTCCTGATTCCAAAAGTAATATTTATTATATCTAAATAATTTTCTAAATATGCGAATTTTCACTTTTAAAATAAAAACCGACATTTATAAAAAATTCACAGGTTTTGACAGAAATGGCTTTCAAACCTTAATAAAAATTTTAATTACATTCATAAAATTATAAGATCATTTATATTTAATAAAATTAATTTATTATTAATAATAATATTTTATTAAAATATTATTTAATTCAAAAAGCCTTTAATTTAATAAAATATAATTCTTAATTAAATAATAACTAAAAACACCATTTGTACTTTAAAAACTAATTACAGTGTATCAAAAATGACTAGAAATTATATTCATTATTATATAAAAAAATAATGTACATGAACATAGTACTACTTATTTGTTACATAAGCCCTTAAAATAGCCGCATAAGACCTAAGGGTAAGGAGTGTGATGGTGACAGACTCTTGGGGTGGCTCGGATAACATCGCTCAACTTGTAATTTCAATCAACTTCCACTTTTCCCGTAGACGATCACGTTCGAGCTTGACTTGATGAAGCTCAGCTTGGGCTTGGTCAAGGGCAAATCCCAATGACGCCACCTCTTTTCCGAGCTCTGACAAATGGGCTTCGTAAGGGGCAATTCTACTGGATGAGGCCATTGCTTCCTTTGTCTAAGTAGAAATTGGGTTCGTTAAAGCCTTGTATTTATACTACTCATGTGATCACTGTTCAACGACTATAAAATTAAAGGTCACAAATCATAACATAATACTAAAGAAGTTGACATCTTATAAAAACATTTTTAATAAAGAAACATTTAACTGGATCAAGATGGATTTTCCATTAATGAAACTTTGGGTCGTTACAATATTCCCCCCTTAAGAAATTTTGCCCCCGAAATTTTCCTTTTCCCACACTAAAACAAATGTGCGTAACTCAGCTTCATCATATCCTCTGACTCCCAAGTTGCTTCTTCAAACTTGTGGTTTCTCCAAAACACCTTGACGAGGGGCATTGTCTTATTTCGTAGAACTTTTTCTCTATGATCTAATATCTTCACTGGTTTCTCCTCATAAGAAAGATCATCTTCCAATTGTACCACCTTGGAAGAGAGTAAATGTGAAGGGTCCGGTATGTATTTACTTAATAGGGATACATGAAAGACATCATGCTCCTTGTCCATAGTAGGTGGAAGTGCTCATCGATAGGCCACAGCCCCAACACGATCAAGAATCTTGAAGGGGCCGATGTACCTTGGACTTAACTTCCCTTTCTTTCTAAACCTCATGACCTTATTCCACGGAGATATGTGTAAAAACACCATGTCCCCGACTTTAAACTCAATGTCTCGTTGATGATTATCTACATAACTGTTCTGTCGACTTTGGGCTGCCTTGATATGCTGCTGAATGGTTTTCACCTTCTCCACCATTTCTTCGACCATTTCTTATCCAAGCAGCTTACGTTCACCGACCTCATCCCAACATGCTAGTGTTCTACACCTTTTCCCATACATGGCTTCATATGGTGCCATTTGGATGCTCAAGTGGAAACTATTATTATAAGAGAACTCAACTAGATGAAGATGTTGATCCCATCCTCCATTAAAGTCCGTTGAGCACGCTCTCAACATATCCTCAAGTTTTTGGATAGTCCGCTCGGATTGGCCATCAGTTTGAGGATGGTAGGTCATACTGAAGTTCAGTTCAGTATTCAGAGCATGTTGAAGACTCTTCCAAAACTTAGAGGTAAATCATGGATCTCGGTCAGAAACAATAGATAGTGGTACTCCATGCAATCTTACCACTTCTCTGATATATATCTGTGCCAGTTGATCCCAAGATAAATCCTCTCGAATAGCAATGAAGTGTGCAGTTTTTGTAAGATGATCCACAACAACCCAGATTACATTGTTGTCGTTGGCTGTCCTTAGAAGTCCAGTGACAAAGTCCATGGTGATGTTCTCCCATTTCCATTCTGGTATGGGAAATGGTTGCATCATCCCCTTAGACTTCTGCCTCTCTGCCCTCACTTTCTGACCCACCATGCACTTTGATGTATATTCAGCGATCTCCTTTTAATATTATCCCACCAAAAGTTTTCTCGGAGATCTAGATACATCTTTTTTCTCCCTGGGTGAATAGAGAAATTTGAACTATGTGCATCATCCAAAAGTTCCTCCTTCAGCTCCGAACTTGATGGAACACATAGTCTTTTCCCAAACCGCTCAATTCCTTCTTCATTAACATTAAACTCTGAGGATTTTCCCTTTTTTATAGCTTCCACTTTTTCTTGGATTCCCGCATTATCCTTTGAGCATCCTTTATCCTTTTCAAAAGAGATGGTTGAGTAATCATTTGTGAAAAGATTGATGATGTTCCCTTCTTTATGATTCCCACATCCTTCTTCATCAAGTCTAAGAAGATTGGATCCTTCTCAATTATCATTATTGAGAGAATAGCTGGATCCTTTCTACTTAGGGCATCCGCCACCTGGTTCGCTTTCCCAGGGTGGTAATGTATTGAACAGTCATAATCCTTGATGAGCTCTATCCATCTTCTCTGGCGCATATTAATCTCTTTCTGTGTGAATATATATTTAAGACTCTTGTGGTCAGTATATATCTCAAATTTCTCTCCATAGAGATAATACCGCCAGATTTTCAAGGAAAAGATCACAGTCGCCAACTCCAGATCATGCATTGGATAGTTTCGCTCATGGATTTTCAACTGCCTTGAAGCATAGGATATCACTTTATTATTCTGCATTAGCACACATCCTAATCCCTTCTTTGAGGCATCACTGAATACCACAAAAAGTTCCCCACTTGTTGGTAATGTGAGCATGGGTGCAGTGATAAGCCTCATTTTCAACTCCTTGAAGCTTTCTTCGCATTCATCACTCCATGAAAACTTTACTCCCTTTCGAGTTATCTTGGTAAGTGGGTTGGACAATCATGAGAAATTTCTCACAAATCATCGATAATATCCATCTAACCCCAAGAAGCTACAGATATCCGTTACCGATGTTGGCCTCTTCCATCCCTCAATTGCATCTGTTTTGGAGGGGTCCACAGATATCCCATTGCATGTGATGATATGGCCCAGTAATGAGACTTCCTTCAACCAAAACTCACACTTGCTGTACTTTGCATAGAGATTCTCCTTGCGAAAAGTCTCTAGTACAGTTTTTAAATGCTCCTCATGGTCCTCCTTGGTTTTGGAGTATATTATAATATCATCTATAAAGAATACCACAAATTTGTCAAGGTAATCTCTAAAGACTCTATTCATCAAGTCCATGAATATTGCTGGATCATTAGTGAGTTCGAAATGCATTACTATGAAATCATAGTTCCCATAGCTTGTACGAAAAGCAGTCTTAGTGATATCTTCTTTGTTCACCCTTACTTGATAATATCCTGACCGCATGTCCACCTTGGAGAAGTATTGTGCTCCACGCAGCTGCTCAAACAAGTCATCGATTCTTGGGAGAGGATACTTGTTCTTTATCGTGATTTTGTTAAGTTCACGATAATAGATGCAAAGTCGCATTTACCCATCCTTCTTCTTGACGAAGAGGACTGGTACACCCCATGATTATGCACTTGGGCGTATAAACCCTTTATCCAGATTCTCCTGTAGTTGTTTTTTCATCTCTTCAATCTCAAAAACAACCATTCTATATGGATTCTTGGATATTGGGAGCTCCCCAGGTATAAGTTCAATTGAGAAATCAACATCTCTTCTTGGAGGAAGACCCGGAAGTTCCTCAGGAAACACATCAGCGAATTCCCTCACAACAGACATTTCTTCATGGGTGGTTTCTTCCTTGGAATCAATCATCTGAGCCAGATATGCATGCTCATAGGGCAGTAATATCCATGCTTGAGATGATGGAGCTGAAGGAGATTCATCTTCCTCCTGACACTTGTAAAGAATCAGGGGTCGATTCTCCATATGGAGTGTGATTTCCCTCTCCCGACAATTTATGTTGGCTCTATATAAGGCAAGCCAATCCATGCCATGAATTGCATCAAATTCCACCAAAGGGAGTATGATGAGGTTCGCCGGGAAATTCAATCCACATATTATAACAGGGGAGGACTTATACTCATGGGATGCAATGATTGCCCCATTTTCCGTACTCACTGACATCCTTACTTCCATGATTTGTGGTGGTGCAGGGATTGTTCTACTAAACTTTTGAGATATAAAAGAATGTGTAGAACCTGAATCAAAAATTATGTTCGCTATTCTTGAATGAATAACTAGCGTACCTGTCACCACTTCGTTGTCGGGGTTCCCTTCGGCAGAAGTGATGGCAAAAGTTCTTCCTTGCTGTCTTGGAGGTTGCTGGTTGCCTCCAATAACCCTTGGATTAGGGCACATATTTGAAAAATTACACGGTTCTTTTCTTTTGTTGCATTGAACAACGCATTGAGGTTTGAACGGTGCGTTCCTCTCCTCTGTCGCAGCTGCGGGTCCTTCTTGCTGACAGTTAACAGCTAGGTGCCCTTCTCTTCCACACCTGAAGCATTTTCTTGTCCCCCTAAGGCAATTTCCAGGGTGCTTCTTTCCACACTTTTGGCAAGTGGGGTGTTGTAACTTCTTAGCACCGTTGGATTTATCCATCGGACCACCGGCATTGAATTCCAACTTACGCTACTTGTGCCCATGATACCCCTGTGATTCTCTGATCTCCATTTCAACCTTGAGGGAACATAGGACAATTTCCCCATAGCTATCGAAGTCACGGATCGCTAATGCTTTCCGCAAGCTAGGCTTTGTCCCATCAAAGAAGCGGTCAACCTTGCATTCGGGGGTAATGACAAAGCCGGAAGCGTATAGTGCAAGCCTTGTGAAGTTTTCCTCGTACAATCCGACAGATTCTTCATCTTTCTGCTTGAGGGAAAGGAAGTCCCTTTCCATCTTAAGATGGATGGTGCGCGGAAAATATTTATCGAAAAAATCTTCCGGAATTCCTTCCATTCCAAAGCCCCGATCTCCTCCTCAGGCTTTGTATTTTTGATCAATGTCGACCATTGATCAGCTTCACCCTCCATACGATAATCCGCCAGGAGAACCTTCTCTTGTGTAGAACATTGAAGGATAGAGAAGATCTTTTCAATGGAGTTGATCCTTTGCTCAGCGATCGTGGGATCAGATGATCCACTAAAAGTAGGAGGCCTTTGTCTCATGAAGCTCTCGATAGCGACTTGTTCTTTCTTAGGGGGGGTTGAATGTTCCTCTTGACCCGTGTTTCTATTCAAAACATGAGTTAGCTGAGAGAGAAGCGTGACAAAGTTCACGATTCCCGCTCCCATTGGATTGGGCATCTCATTTGTACAATCATCACACTGATCTTCACAACGGTTATTAGCCCAAGTTCTCCTATTACTGGCCATTGGCTAGAATAAAAGGAAAGTTAGAGGTAACACATAAAGGGGAAACCAAAGACAAAAGTTGATGACTTATAAATAAACTTTAATCTCTTTAACTCATGAGTCTATAGGATTCAATCTAGGCTTTTCATGATCTACCTTCTAACATATATTCTTAGGGTCATTTTTACCTTAATAAGGGTTCATACTAAGATTGTGAATTTATCAAAACATATCCCTCGGGAGTGTCGTAACCAAGAGTTCATCAAGGCCCGTTGTCGTGCACCAATTCCCGTTCGAGTCTAGCTCAAAGCAGTGTTTTCGGGTTTTACCCCTAGGATACATCTGTGCCAGAGCCGCCTCTACCTGTTTGTATCCAGACAGGGATGTATTTGTTTGATAAACAACTTACGTAGTATTTACCAATACTTAGGGATGTTTTTATTATACGTAGTCTTGTATCTAAGGCTTTATTAGGGTTTTCTAATCCCAAAAATAACTAAACCTATCCTCTGATACCAACTATGACAACCCTACTTTCTATTTCAACTTAAACATTCTTTATTACATATAACTTCACTTGATACAAGAATGAAAACCGAGAGGTTTAGTGTCTTTGGGGATTAGAATCATTACATAAAAACTTTAAACTTGAAATACAACATCTTTATTGAGAACATCCTTTACATTACCACTACATTCCTTTGTACTTAGCATTGCATGAGATAACCTGAGGACATGCATAAGAAAAGGGTGAGCTATAAATCCCAGTAAGGGAGTACACAATGAATAACATGAGGAGTACAATACATGTTAGGCAATAGGAACATCAATAGAGCATAAGAGTAACATGAACATAAAGTAATGATAAAGAATGATAATCATAACATGGAAATGTGGCAACAACACTTAACATTGAATTAGCATGAGCCAAGGCTCATTGCACATGGAGCATGAGTAAACCCTAATTGCACTTGAAGCATGAGTAAACCCTTGTTGCACTTGAATTAGCATGAGTAAACACTCATTCCACATGACATATCATGATACTATACTTTACCCAATACATTGGAGCGCTATCAGGGCGTACCCTTCTTAAACATTTCATTTCATGCATAAGTGTGCCACATGGATCATAAAACATGGATTCATAAAACATAATCATTTATTCCACGATAAAGGAATGTGGAATTCATACATGAACTTTACAATCAATAAGTACATGTGAAAAATGGTGAATACCCTTGATGTAGAAATGGGCATGGTATTCACTACACAAAGACATTGGCTTAGAAAATCGGTGCGATTTCGGCAGCGTAACGGCGTGACATAAGAATTCATAAAAAAGGTTGATGAGAGATAAAGGGGTTCCTCATCAACTTTAAATTTAACGGACAGTAAGGAGGTCATATATATACATGTTCTAACAATCCAAATGGAATTTAGATTCATGATACAAAAGTATTACTTGAATGTAAAAGAAGAGAGAGAAGTTCCTTTCAGAATTTCGGCATAGTAACGGGTGTACATGGGAGGCATTTAATGACAGAGAAAGGCTTCTACCATCATTAAAAAAATAATAGGGCAGTATGGGGGAGGTGTGAAACCACACCCCAACATTCATAATTGAAATAAAAAGGGAATACAACTTAAATAAAATTGACTAAAAATGAGAAAGGAAGAAAAAAAACCTTACTTGGAAGTGTGCTTCCAAAGGCTATAGAGAGGCTTGTGAGAGGCTTCTTGGGAGCTTGGAGCACCTTGAAAGGATTCTAGAGAGATTAGGTCAGAGTTTGGACGAACTCCAAGGGCTTTGAGTGAGGAGGAAGTGAGAGCTTGGGTGGGTTTATATAGGAAAGGTGAGGGAATTCTTTATTATGTAGGTATGGGACCCCTTATATTAAAATAATCCAAACCACAAACCATCCCATCGTATTTGCCCATGGTTTCTGTAAAAGGAAAGAGGAAAAAAATATTTTACAAGGACAAGGTCCAAACTTATTAAAAAATTAGGGTTGCTTATGTGGAGGTGAGTCACACTCCCATGGAAATTAATTTAAAAAGGCAAAGTGTTGAATAAGTCTTGAGGGCTCCATTAATGCTTTGAAAAGTAAGTCAAACAAACCCAAAACCTCATTATTTTAATTATGAAACACATATTGGCCGAACATAATGATTATAGTATTTTATTACATCACCATTGGATCATTATGATGTCATAAAACACATTATATATTTAAATGGTATTTAATTTTTACCCAAAAATTTGACTGTCTCAGAAAATTATGAAAAATTTACCATTGGATAATTTTGACATCATGATTCCAAAACTAATATTTATTTTATCTAAATAATTTTCTAAATATGCGAATTTTCACTTTTAAAATAAGAATCAACATTTATAAAAAATTCACGGGTTTTGACAGAAATGGCTTTCAAACCTTCATAAAAATTTTAATTGCATTCAATAAATTATAAGATCACTTATATTTAATAAAAATTAATTTAATATTAATAATAAAATTTTATTAAAATATTATTTAATTCAATAATCCATTAATTTAATAAAATATAATTCTTAATTAAATAATAACTAAAAACACCATTTGTAATTTAAAAACTAATTACAATGTATCAAAAATGACTAGAAATTATATTCATTATTATATACATAAATAATGTACATGAACATAGTACTACTTATTTGTTACATAACCCCTTAAAATAGCCGCATAAGGCCTAAGGGTAAGGTGTGCGATGGTGACAGACTCTTGGGGTGGCTCGGATAACATCACTCGAGTTTTAATTTCAATCAACTTCCACTTTTTTTGTAGACGATCACGTTCGAGCTTGACTTGATGATGCTCAACTTGGGCTTGGTCAAGGGGAAAGCCCAAAGACGCCACCTCTTTTCTGAGCTATGACAAATGGGCTTCATAAGGTGAAATTCTACTGGATGAGGCCATCACTTCCTTTTTCTGAGTAGAAATTGGGTTCGTTAAAGCCATGTATTTATACTACTCATGTGACCACTATTCAATGGCTATAAAAGTAATGGTCACAAATCTTAACGTAAAACTAAAGAATTTGACATCTTATAAAAAAAATCATAAAGAAACATTTAACTGGATCAAGAGGGATTTTCCATTAATGAAACTTTGGGTCGTTACAATTCCTCTACAACATTGCTATATTAAGAAAAAACCATTTCTGAAGTCATGAATTGTGATCAGTTATGTAGTATACATCAAATTTATAATTAAAATTATGAACTCTAATAATCTGGATGAACCTGTACAGTACTGTACCATTTCATTATCTAAATTATTCTCAATATTGGATTGCATACAATGTTCTTGATATTCTTCTCCATAAAAAATTCAAATAACTCACAATTGGTTCTATGATTCATGAAATTCTTGCATGAAATAAGTGCATAATGTTAATAGAAAAATTTGGTTCACCTACTGAAAGATATTTGTGACATGCACCGTTCCTAGATTCTTAATTTTTTATTCCTCATAATAATTTATTAGTTATGTTGTATATCAATTGTAATTAATTTTACATATCTTAAATCCCATTGTAATCATATTTAAAAATCACTAGATTTAGAGTGTAGCTACTTTTGAGTAATTCCATGGACTCATTATCAGCTGTCCTATTTGATAAACAAGTGATGAAATTTCTGAGAAAAACAACTTCAGATATGTGATATTATTTGATTCAGTTTCTAGTAGATATTAATCTAGAATGAATACAAAATATTTTCTCTTCATTTAAACTAAGCTTTAATTTTTGTCATAAATAATGCTGATGATGAGCACAGTTTTCCCACTGAAATGAATATTTTCAAATAAAAAAATGTTCACCTATCAATTGAAGTGTCAAATTATAATATTCAAAATCCTTACATTTCATAAGAGAAAAAGTCATAAACGGTAATATTCATTATAGACAACGAAAACTACGTCACCAATTTCAATGATAGCTTCACAGAATTTTATGTATAATGTATTACCTATTCTGATTATCATTAATATAGATAGACTGCAAATAGTTATTTCTGTTATTATTTTTATACATAATTATCAGAGAAGTGGCTATACAAATTTATGTATTCTGCAAGAACATAGTTTGGTATAATATAATCCATTTTCACCATTTTCACTTCCCTGCATGTAAAGAACATGCGACTGGATTAATGCTTTATTGTTCTATCATTGGATCATCATAATGTTTTATCATTTCAACTTAGTGAAAAGGATGAATCAATTTTCAAAATATCACCTATGGTATAATCATGTATTCAAGTATATATATATATATATTCTCCTTTATAATTTTTTTTTCAAGCCTTTATTTTAATCCTACATTGTAATTGCTGCTAGATCTGATGCTTCATTTCACTATGTTCTGTATATAGAAAAACCTACTGACTTAATTTCTTTATGAGGTTGTTATTGAGAAATCTCATCATATCCCACCTGAATGTGTTAGTAGAACAAGTCAGGGAAAAGTATTTCAATCCGAATGAACGATATATTAAAAGGCAAAATAGAAAATAATGGCAGATATATTCAGCAGATATGAATGGTAATACGATATCAGGTGATTGTATCATCTAATTTGTTTTCTATCATGTGACTTAGTTTATTCTTATTGTATTACATAGAAATTTTCACCTAATGTATTTCTGTGCTACTAGGAGAAGGGTAATGGAAGGGCGGGGGGCCTAGTGGGGGGCTGGTGGGAAAGGGGTTGGGTGGGGAGGAGGGGCCTAGTGGGGTAAGTGCTGGGCAGGAGAGAGGATGGGTTGGAAGGGGGATGTGCTAGGATGGGGTGGTATCCAAGGATTCTAAGAGGGGAGGTTAGGGAAGGGGTTATATTGTTATAGGGGAGGGGAGGGGCTGGTCATGGGTGGGGGTGGTGATGGGTTGGAGGGAGGAGGAGTTGGAAGGGGGGACGAGCCTGGTGGGGGAGGTGCTAGGCAGGGGGGACAAGCCTATGTAATGTTATTTAATCAAGTTTATGGTAACTACCATGGTGAATTAAATATATGGATGATCAACATTCATATGCATGTGGTGTTTTTTATATACATTTTTTGATCATTGATGGTGAAAGATGTTAATGTATCCATTAATTTTAGGAATCCCTAATTTTAACTTTTGTGTGCATGTTAAATAACAACGTAGGGGTGGGGGTGTATTGCAAGGAACTCCATGAATATATTCAATGTACGTGATTATTTAATGTCATGCATTATGTTTTTATTAGCTCACTGTACGGGTTATATGAATGACATTACACAACACATAAATATTGGATATATTAGACTTGATCTTTTGACTAAATAAACCAATCCTGTGGGGTTATTGGAGATATTATCATATGAATATTTCATATTTTAAAGAAGTTATTGTAGTGTGTTATTGTTATTAAAATTTAAAACAATATAAAATGTTCAGTAATCTATTCTACATTACTTACTTTTATAGTTGATTTAATTTAGTCTATATATTTATGATTCCTAATAAATGGATTCTATATAGTTTTACAAAGAAATATAAATGGGATAGATAGTTTGACTCCATTACATTCATATGATTATCTATACCTGATGAAGTGTTAAAACGTAGTAGCAAGGCATTGTAGGTCCTTGATGGAAGAGCTGGGTAGGGGGGATGGGAGGGGGAGATCAAGGGAGGGGGGAGGGTGCTGGTGTTGGAAGGGGATGGGCTGGGGGGAGGAGGAGGTGGGAGGGTGAGCTGTTGGGAAGGGATGGGAAGACAATATGGTTAGAGGGTAGGGGGAGGAGGAGCTGTGTAGGGGGAGTATGAGGGGAGGAAAGTGTGGGAGGAGAATCCTTTTAGTTGGTATGGGATTGGAGGGCTGGGGCTGGGTAGGTTGGAGGGGAGGGGAGGGGAAGATGAGGGAAGGGGGATGGGGCTAGTGGGGGAAGCGGTTAGGTAGTGGGGGTCGTGGGGGAAGGGGCTGGGTATGGGGGAGGCTGAGGTGGGAGGGGTATCAGGTGGGATGGGGTTTGAGAAAAGAAAGGGATGGGAAAGGGGAAGGGTAGAGCAGGGTTGGGGGTAGGAGGAGGTGTTGGGAAAATTGGGGGGAGTGACAAGCTGGACAGGGTGGGGGAGAGGAGGGGCTGGGCAGGGGGGAAGGACAAGTAGAGGGGAGGGGAGGGGAGGATTAGAGCTTGGCATGGGGGTAGTAGGAGGTGATGAGAATGGAAGAGGTGAAAATCTAGGCATGGGGAGGGGAGGGGATGAGCAGGGGGAGTAGAGGGGCTGTGTATGGGGAGGCGAGAAGAGGGTCTATGATGGGAGGGAGAGGAGGGCCATTGGAGAGGTGAGAAATACAATGCTGGGAGGGTTGGACAAGGGGGGAGTGGATGTTAGGGCAGATGGCAGGAGAGGGGAAGGGTAGTCACTGGGGGATAAGCAGGGGAGAGGTAATGCCATAAGCAGTAGGGATGGATTTAAATTTGTCCCCAATTAAACAATTATTAGTTTTTAAAATATATAATGTGTGTTTCCTCATAAAGTGTACACGATATTATTTTCTATTATTTATTTCAATTAGTAATGATTTTTCATTTTCACATTAATAATTTTCTTCAACAAAATTTTATAATGCTTTTTTTCATTGATGAATTATGTAAACAACTAATCCATTTGATTATGAAATTTTATTTTAACTTCACTAGATTAACCAATTATTTTTTTATAATAAAATATCTCATTTACTCAAATTCATGTCTAATTATATACTTCAGTGATCAATATAACTTTCAACAAACATCACAACCTACTACTCTACATAAATGATACATGTTAATACTAAGAGGCTATTGACTACACATTCTGATGACTTGAATTGTAATATGATCTTCACAAATGTTGTTGTTGAAAATCATGGTTCTTGTACATATTGTCAAACATGTATCTTCTATTGAAACTTTGTTTATGTTATCTTAACATAGTTATATAACATTTCATAGTTCTTTTTTTCAAATGACATAAAAATGACAAATAATGTCTATTTTCAATGAAATGTTATCTTACCGTGATTATGTTTCAGTGTTTACCTATTTCAAGTATAGAGATATTATATTTTCATACTTCGTTTCTATGAATAGATTTATAATTTCAATATTTTTTTTATTAATATTCATTGATCAAATCTCATTTTTATAATGTATTTTGTATTTCCAATTTCTTTTATGATGTTGTGAATATTCACATGATATTTACTTGTTTATTATAACGTATTCTATAACCATAATAATTTGTATGACCATACTTGAAGGAAGAAATGAAAAAAATACATCGTCCCTGAATATGGTCAATCAGTAGTTTATGAATGATGTTCTCATTTTTAGATCAAATGAAATATGAGAAGAGATATGTTTGTGTATTTATCCATTATATAATAACACTACATTATATATAATATAATAGAGTTATCATGAATTTTAGTACATATAATGTGAGCATAGTATAAACAAGAAAAGAAAGTGGAAAAAAATAGTATAAAAGTAGATTTTACCAGTTGAATTATTGAAATTGAAAACATACTTTAGTGGCTTGGGAGGGGTATTTTTGTGAGAAAAAAGTAGGTGGGACATCAGTAATATTATTCATATATGTATTGGGAATTAATTGGAAAAGATTCATGGCTTAATCTGTCTGAGTAGAAGAGGTGGTGAGGGGTGATATGTATAGTGGAGAGAGGGGTGTGTTCATATTATTTTCTCAATAAGTTAATTATTTTGGATCAATACAAGTCAAAGTGATTATTCCATTACCAAATAAATTTAAAAGAGAATTATAGTTTGAGATTAGGGTTCATACATCTGTGATGAATCAAGGAAATGTCTATTTGATTTAAAATATATATTTATACCATAAATTGTTGTACATTACTATTCATTAAAAGGTTGTGTATTTAATCCAAAATAACAAAAATTCACCATACACATTTTATTACATTTAGATAAAAAATAAACCCCATTCTATAAACGTAATATTCTAAACATGAAAAATATGACTTTTAATTAAAATCCTCATCTACCTAGAAAATACCAATTTTAATATTATAATTAATTTTACAACAATATGAAATGTTAATTAAGGTGTCACAAAATACCCCTATAACAAAAAAAATATAAATTTATAAATACATTTTATTAAACTAAATTTCTATTAAATCATGTTATTTATATTAAATTTGAAAATAAACATGTATGTTCATAAAATTTATCAACACCTAATGAATAATTTCAATAAAATTTATTTACATGTAATGTAATCTAAGTATATCATATTACCATTTATTAGATACATGAATTTTATATATAATATCATTGATTATGTTAATGTTACAATGGTCGCAGTACTATTTATAATGGGATAATTACTATTCCAATGACACGTTATTTTTTAATAGTATATTACCATTCATTTATTCTTGGTGTTGTGTGAAATATAATCTATTTATTTAATAAGATATATAACCTAAATTAATTAGTTGTTATTGTGTCCTTAATTTAATAACATGGGCACCATATATGGAATCTCATGAAATAAATACATTACCGAATGAATTAGAGTAGTATCAGGGTGAAACAATCATATTTATAACATGTACATACTAATGATTTCTATTTGAGTGGTAGTTACCTTAATCAAATAAAAACAATTATAAAACCAATGATAAATAAGTGGGTTTCATTATATTTTCTATAGGATTAATAAATAGGTAAATCATAATAACTCATATGAAAATATAGTATTTAATTACTTTGGAAATTATTATTTGTTAAATAATACAGTTTCAAGTACATTGTCTTCCAATACAAAAAAAAATTATTACAAATATTGTATAGGTATGAATGAAAGTGAGCAACAAATAATATACTTTATGAAATATGTATCAGATCATTTAATGAATGAAAGAGATTAATATTTTCCTCTATAAAATTTCAATTAAATTGTATTTTCTTAAAATAATGTGCGTATAAAAAAGTTATTATTGGGTAGAAATACTATTTGTAGAGGTCATAGATAACATAAAATATGGATTTGGAAGTTCATATAAATCAATTTCACATAGAGGAGAAAATTATTGTGGGACAATAATTATTTTAATATCCCCAAAAAAAATATGACTAATGAAAACAATGTATATATGGAAGAAAATATATATATGATATTAATGAATTACATGATATGAATTTATTTGAAAAATTTAAGAAATTTATGATAAATTATGACCCCAATGCGATGACTATTTTTGGAAAATATATTACCTAGATTATTGTTTCACTCAAATTGTTTTCTTAACATCCTAAAAAATATTATATTTTATAAAAAAATTACTATGAACCCTTTAAAACAGTATTTTAGTTGATAAATTATATTAATTAGCATTTTCTATATATTTAATAAATATTTTTTTCTTATACCAATTATGGGAGGTGTTTCATTCAATTTATATGATTCATTATTAGTGAATTGGAAACAAAAAAATTGGATTTAAAATTTATTAACAATATTAAAAACAAAATTTGTTTTTGTAATTTTTTTTATTTGTATAAAATTTATATATTTTATTTAGTTTTCCTCTCAATTGGTTGAACTGGAGAATGTATTGACAATATGTTTCTTTAATCTGATCAAATTTATGATGACAATTTTTTATTTATACAAAGTTTATAATTTAAAATAATTTAATTGAATAATATAGAATGTATCATTAATATCATTTATATACTAGAATAATAAATTTAAATATATTAATGGTTGGTAGTCAAGGAAGAATGAAAATTTCATTCCTAGATTTAGTAAACAATACATAATACACACGATGTCTACACATTTCCAATGATTTTTGAGGGAGGTCAATATTTGATATTCCTCTAGAAAATAAGCATTTAATAATATTATAAATTCTTTATTAAAAATAATTTTTAGAATATAAAATATTTTTGGGTTAGAATATGAAATGAAATATTAGGGCTTGGTTGAGTACATTATTAATTCTTTAGATGTTCTCCCATGTGAACACTTTAGGGGAACATATATATTTATATTGGGAATAAAACACATTAAATTAAAGTGAAAGGGAGTATAATATATTCTAGGTAGTGTTTTGGTGAAGATAATTATTTTTAATGAGTGAATAAATGGTTTTGAACTGATATATTGTTATATGTTAAAGGAAATGGAATTTATTTAATAACAACTTTTTATATAAATATAAAAAAAATTTATCAAGGAATTTGGAAAAACAATGTGGGAAATAATGGAGTTCTGGAGTGGATATGTTCACAAAAAAACTCAACCATTTATTTAACTTATGTTTTGAATATTATTATGGGTCTTTTTTCTATGATTAATTACTTTAACCATTTTAATATTCAATGAAGTAACCTATATATAATTAAAAAATTTATATTTTATGAAATAAAATTAAAGTTATATTATGATTTCCCTTTTAGTTTTTTTAATTATTTTTTTCCTTGAAATGTGATGAAATTGAATATTAATGTAATAATTTTCTTTTAGAATAATTTATTTAAAAACGTTGTTTTTATGAATAATTATTTGTTTACTCTATAAGTGTGAGTGTTATTGATTTACATAAAATTTATAAATTTCTTAAATTGAAATAATATTTATGTTTATTCAATAATAATATAAATTAAAAACCAAACAATTAGAAAAATAATAAATATATAAATTAAAAAACACATTTTTATAAAAAATAATAATTTTATTCTCAAAGGATATGAAATATTTTCTAAATTATAAAAATATATTACATAATAAATTTTTTCATGGACATAATTTTTTTATATAATATTATAAATTAAATTTAATTCATGATAATTTCGTTAACACCACAATATCATTAAAAACTAAATTTTGCACTGTTTTAAAGAAAAAATTTATTTCTAAACTAAAAAAACTCATACAAAGTTTATTTTTACATGATCAAAACAAAAATGAATTTACTGTTATTATATGAAATTTAAATGAGTGATAAAAATTAATTTTCATTGTATATGTGCAATATTATTTTGATAAATTTATTTTAATATATCACATGAATTTATTTTTTTACAATACCATATTATATATTTATATTTTAATAGATAAGATATAATATAAATGTCAATATATAAAAACTGAATGTTATTATTTAATGATAAAACGACACTAGTTTTTATTATAAATATAAAATTATATAAAACACATAAATAATCCAAAAAATAAATATCCATAAATAATTTATTTTCCATTACATTCACCCCCATATGAAATCATTCTCTCAAAATTTCATTTTATATATTAAGGTGAAAAATATGAGGGTAATTTTCTTATTTCATCTACAAATTCCCATAATTCCAATTCATACTTATAGATTCACTGAAGCAGTTTAATAATGTCCGTTATCTTGTTATGCATAACCCCATATTTATGGTTCGGTTGGGATCAAGAATTTTAAAGAAGATGTCATTTTTAAATTATCTTCCCCTTAATGAAAAAATATCATTACTCTATTACATAGTGACATATAGAGGAACACATTCTCTATAAAATCAAAATATATGTCTCATACATGGTAAAAAAACTAACTATTATTCTAAAAATGTTCCATTTTGATATACTTTTGAATGACAGTGACTGTCCTTATCCCTACATAATCACATTCTGGTCCTTGTAGATATTGTTATCCAACATCATCCTATCATGTGGGAGTACCCCATTTCATCAAATTTAGGTCTTCATATTAGGATATTTGAATACACAAGTGGAAAACATTATGAATTAAAACACGATGAAGGTATTATGTTGTTATATCATCACATGATGTTTATAGAAACATAACTCAATATATAATAACATATTTGGATAGTATATCCTTATTGGATATCATTTTTGGAGTTATAGGCCATACTTATGTTTAAATATGAGTTTAATGCATGTCGATTCGTATTAAATAAAAATAGTGGGATCTTGGTATATATATCAGATACAATCGATAATGGTGTTCCATGCAACCTATTCAATTCAATAATGATTATCCTCAGAAAGTGATCATGCAAGAAGTACTATAAAATTGAAATAAAATAACTATCATTTGTAAAAGGATCAACCATAAATCATATTAAATTATTCCCTTTTTATGTATTTGGATGATCTATGATATGGTACACAGTGATGATCTCTAATTTGAATGTTTGTATAAGTTATTACTGATCTCTGTCGTTGTTCATTTTTAACACTTCACTCACATGTATACAGAATTTACACCTTGATATACATTCCATAATAATCTTTTTCAAATTATACCAAAAAAATTTGTTCATGGAGATATTTTTTAATATTTATTCTCTCTATGGTGATGGATATTGATGATCTATCCACAACATTCATCAATTTATTATTTACCTCTATTTATGATGGAATGCATTTTCAATTTCCTACTCTTAAAACACATTAGTGATAAATGATTAAATTCAAGGATCTTTTTTTATAATATCTATATTATTCTATGCATCCAAATTATTCGTTTAACTATTCTAAATTTTTTATATAATAAAGTTTTATAAATTATTTGTGTAATGTAAGATGATGTTACATCCTCTATGACTTCGATGTCCAAAATTACATTGTCTATTATTATTTTATCCTTCTTTAAAAAAATAATAGATGATGTTTCAGATCATTTCTACTCATAGAAACTTTTACATTACATAGATTTCAGGTATGGTTGTGAAGTGAGAAGTAATTTTCTTTCATCATTTGTAACTATATTTGGTTTCGTACAATGTTCGACATCCATGTTAATATCTATTTTAGAATCTTTTTTTCTATATATTTCTTTTTTCTCTCCAAGCAGATAATGCATCCAAATATTCAATGTGATGGTTAATTCACCCAATTACAGTTCATGAGATTCAATATTATATTCATACCCCCATTCACTTTCTTGTGGAATAATCTATCAAAAAATTATTATACATGAGTACATATCCCGAAAACATCTTAAAAATTCAATAAAAAAAATATATCATAACATTTAGGTAGTGTGTGTACATGTATGGAGGCATGAATAATTGTCAGATATATGATTATCTCTTCACATTCATTTATCAAAACATACTTCACTCCCACTTTAGTTTTCTAGGTCAGAATGTTTTTCAATATTGTGAAAATTTCCAAAAATCCATAAAAATACATAACTTATACGATGAATATATAGTTCAATTTTTCAGTTGTTGGTATAGGCCATACCGTAGAATATTTAATCATTGATGGATTAATATATATCTCTTTACTAGTAATAAAATTCAAAAATAATTCTATATACACAATCAAAAACTTCAATTATAATAATTTTCCTATAACTTATCAGTATTTAATATCATTTGTAATTCACATAAATTAAACTCAAGTTCTTCCATTATTTTATAGAACATAAGAATATAATATATATTGGCTACTACAATTTTTTGGGATAATGTATAAAGACTATTTATCTTGTCGATGTTGTTTTTAGAGGCATTCATCTGTATGAATGGTATTTCTATATACTCATATTTTTCATTCCTAATGTGAAATGTGGTACTCAGAATATCATCCTTATTCTCTAAAAGATCATGGTATCCTAAAAAAATGTACACCTTATGTATATACCCAAACATTATGTATATGGAAATTACATTACATTATGGGAATATTTAATTTATAACAAAAACAGACACCCAAGGACCGTAATTGTTTTGTGCCTTTGAAATCTCAGAGCATAATCTTCAAATCACGGGGAAAGATCTTCCACATCTCCCATAAATATATTTACCTTTGTTCTTACCTAAAACCATTGTTTATGTCCTGGGGAAATGAAAATAAGGATAGGGTGAGCTTAAATGCTCAGTGAGGGTAAACATGGAGAACATAATTCAATCCATAAACATTTGAACGTAAAAACATGATCATAAAATCTAAACATCAGAATCCTGAGCAATCACATAAAACAAGGCAGTATGTATGTCATGGATCATAAATGACCATTAATCATGATAAAATTGCATGGAAATAAAACATGGAGTTGTGTAAAACCATTAAGAACATAATATGATTTCCATAGTAGCCACAACATTGATTCTAAGACCATCATAGTGGATGAAGTCCATTTCTAAACCAGATTTACATGCCATTACATCACTATATTGCTGAACCAGATTTACTTTCCCTTCCATCCATGTCTATCACATTAGATATAAATCATTACCTAATACATTGGAGGGAGATATAGGTCTCACTAATCACATAATGAAATCATTCTTTCATTTGACCCAAATAAACATAAATCATTCATCATAACCCAAAAGAGAAAACGGGTTTCATAAACATCATCACATCATAACATAATACATATAAAACAATGGATATAATTTCATAAAAAAAATCAAACCATGTAAATATTATAGACATTATTCTTGAAACATAACAATATTAAAGAATGTCATCATAGATGGAAAATAGTTTAGATAGAACAATGAAATGAATTCTTAATGAAAGTATACTTTCTTCTTTAAAATAATTTTCTTTTAAAAAAATGATGTGAAATTTTAAAAGATGGGAATTTTGTTGAATATAATCATTAAATAATGTAGACTAATATTCATGTAAATATGGAGTTATGAAACCATAAAAATATGTTAATTCCGTATAAGATAAAAAATCATTTTCCTCATACTTTTACGGGAAAATTCAAAAATGTACCACATATTGTAAATAAAAGAAATATTTCTTCTATACCATTTGGTAAAAGTCAAGAAGGGTAAAAATGTATTTAAACATGCATGGAAGAATATTAAACATTTTGTGAAAATAGTTTTAGAATACATGTACATGGATGGTAAGTATAACCCCATTAAATACTTACAAATACACAATCTTGGATAAGAACGAGATTGGAATAATTATCCCTTACCTTAGGTCCAATTTCCTCTGTACATGTTTGATCCTTATTTATAATGATTTAAATAATTTTATTAACTTATTCAATAATAATATTCATTTTATGATATTATATATGATTTTCTTACGACTTTATATTACCTGATCATTTTCCTATTCCATATTGAAGTAACTTTTTGGGTAATAATTATTTCATTTATCGTATGTGTTTGGACATGTTTTTCATAATATTATTACTTATACCATGATATAATTAAATTCGGATAGTAAAAAAATATTTTTATATCATATTAATATTCAGTTTATATATATATTTATATACAATATATAGATAAAAGAAGTGAAATACATTGGTCATGGAGACGGTAGACCGTACGTACACATGAACGATGTTTTCCTTTCCTTATTGACATGAATGGAAGTATGTAGATGAAACACACACACATATATATACATAAACCCAGTTTCATTATTATTTCATGTATATCAGAACTATTCATTATATATACTTTATAATCATTCTTGAATGGTTAACATGGGGAATGAATTTTATCGCGTTGTGGAGATGGTAATCTGTACGTACACACGAGTGATGATATCATTCCTATAATTATTGAATGGAATTGGAGTGAAAGATATAATATCTTATAATTAGTATCATGTTATAATAATCATATATAGTTATTATTTCCACCATTATACCCATCCATGTAAGGTGCTGGTGAAAAAACAGATTACACCACGGCATGAAGACGGTATTCCGTACGTACGCACACTTGGTGATTTTGTTTTTCGTAGGATGGATAGAATGTGAAATAGGGTTTTTTTCATATTTATAATAACATATCAGTATATTATTGATACTGATGTTATTACTTTATAATGAAACAACTAATTAAGAGATAGTATAAGATGAAATAAATTTGAAAGAATCAGTAGAAGATATTACCTCTTCTTCAAAGTGCCTCCTTTAAACATCCTCTTAGGGAACTAGATATGGTCTTCTGAGAGGACCATAACCTTTATAATGTAAATAGAGATTTTTTGAACAGTATTTGGTTGTGTTTTTTTCGAGTTTTATGGCTCAAAATTTATTGAAGAGGACAGGGAATGAGGTGCCCTTATATAGGAGAGGAGAGGGGCACTTTTGGAAACCATAAAAATAATAATTTATAATAAATTCCAACCCCACATAAAAGACTCTAAAATGACTCAATATCTATGATGAGATGAGATAGGGTGGTAATATTATAAACCAATAAATGTTATACCTTTTGGGAATTTATTTTAAACCTTATAATTTTATTTATCATTATTTAATCTATTTGATTTTATTTGTGGTAATAATATTCTAAATTTTAAATGGTTATGAATGCGTACATTTTTGTTTTTAATTGTCCATAATTTGATACTATATTTCATTTTAGAGCATATAAATTTCAATTTCTAATTTTTTAATATTTTTGTGATTTTAACTAATTAAAATATAAGTTATTTTTATAAAATATCAATAAGGTCTATTTTGACACTATTATTTTTTTAGAATTTAAATAAAATCCACACAGAAGATATAGTCAATAAAAATTTTATAATAGATTTTTAAAATGTATTATGAATCTATAAAATTCATTTACAACATTAATTAGTTCATATAAAATTATTTTAATATTTTTAAAACCATTTTTTTTGATATTTCTCTTAATTAGATAATTACTACAACATTTTTGTATAATTATATATTATTCTTATTTGTTGCCTAAAAATTACTAATAAAATTCTATGATGAACAGAAATCTAATATATTTTATAATAATACTTTTAATCGAATTTATCATCTTAAAATCACAACATTTAAATTGTTATATTCAATAAATTATGAAGGTGTCAACTTTGACATCATTTAAAATAATATACTATAAATGTATTGATATGTTTTATAAAGATCCAAATCGTCCAAAAAATGAAACATGGATTTTTATGGTGTATATATACTCGAAAAATATGTTTTGGTCATGTTTTTGGGTGGTTTGATGGGTATTATTATTTTAATAAAAACGATATTATTTATTTTTCACTAAATAAATAATTTCTGCATCATTAATGTGTATGCTATTAAAGTAATTATATATTTCAAAAAAATTATAGATAAATTACGAAGATAAAGAAAAAAAAATTATCTTTCATATGAGTACATATAATCGAATTAATATTCAATTTAACTTTATATTAAAATTAATTTAATTACTAATTTTTGAATGAGACATATTTCACTTTCCATTAAATAAAATAAATTGAAGGTCTTAATCTCATCCAAGTTGGTTCCAAATGATACCATTTCAGTCGAAGTATATTTTAGGACAAAATATAATCATCCGTTTATATTAATAAAAGTGTTAAGTAATTTTATAATATTATTTTTACCCTTAAATACTCGATTTACCTTTAACTGTGGTAAATAAATATTATCGTAGTTACTATTCGTAAGGCCCAAAAATTAAAGTAGACTGATAACATAATTTTAATATACTAATTCAAAATATATAATAAATTTTTTAAATTCAAGACAATAACGTTTCAGATATTTAATTTATAATTAATCTCATTGTCGAAAATATGTGTTTTTGTTTAAAACATTGCAACAGATTGAAATTATTTTACCAATGAAATCATTGTAATATAAATGATAATGAAAAACATTATATTAAATGGTAAAAATATATTCTATTTATAAATTGAAACCATTCAATTTCAGAATTTAAACATATAAATTTTTTCGATAAAAAAGTTTCTTTTAATTATAATTTAGCATATTTTTTTTATTCATCAAAATATGAAAGTTATCATAAAAATATTAAATTTTTATCCAGAGTAAATTATTATATCCTGATTAAAAATAATTAGTTTATTTTTTCAAATTGAACTTATATACTTGTCAAAAAACACATTTAAAATGGGGGCACCATCAAAAGGCAGTAAAACTGCATTTTTTTGAAAAATACTTCATATATACAAAAAAATAATTTTGTCCCCATAACATGTTCTAGAAAATGTGTAAGTTGAATTATAATGTTATAAAATTCCATATTACGTTAGTAATATTCATAACATCTATTTCATAATAATATTATTACAATATATTATTGTTTAGTGAAACTCAATATTGCAAACAACACACACTATTGAGGATGGTCGCTCTTGCGTGCAACACAAGCCAAGAATATTGTTGCCTATACTACAAGCTAATACAATGTTTTTTATAACACAATATAATCTCTGTGTATAATAAGACACATGATATCCAAGAAATTGAAATGTATATTTATCATAAAATCACAGAGTGTTACACCTTAGAGAAGAAATGGGAGAAAATAGTTGGTCCAATAAGTCATTAATCCACGGTAGGGAATGATAATTCTTTATCACCATGTGGTTTATTAAATAAATATCAATATAGATACACATCAACCCATTTTTATTCATGATAATGAGGATCAATGTATCCTATAGTAAAGTGATCAGATTTATAATGACACTATCTAGATTCTTTGTTGATTATTATTTCGATCTTATAGATAAATGAGGTTCATTCATTAAATAATTTATTGGATACGATCCATGTAGAAGATAAATTGTGAGTGAAACCTCTTTGTAAATAAGAATATGTAAAAACTCTTCAAAGGAGTATATCTATATATAAATTTTTAATAGAAATGAGTATTGTATTGTTCTTATCCCCATTCATTCATTTGAATTATATATGAATACACATAAGGAAAAAATAACCTTGATTTTGATTATGATTATAATATTTATTCATCCTCTACCATATACATTTATAGTATCAGCATAATATTTAGGATATGGAATGTGATTAAATATCAAATAAGTTAACATGTGACCTATATAGAGTTATCCAATCCTTTCCTAGTTTTAAATAAATTCCCCCAAATATAGGTGAGATATGGTTTTTGGGATGTTTCATTCCAGAATGGTTCACTATGGAGATATTAAATGCGTGAGATTCCATAATTTAAAAAATATATATTTTCAATTATCATTCAACTCCAAGAATTGTGGTGGTTATTGAGTATTTATAATAAACATTCATGTTGTGATATATTTAATTTAACTCGAATAGAATAGTATTTTCTTAATAATTTTTTTAAGAACTTACATACCTATCATAACATTTATCTTCGAAACCAACATTGCAGTTGTGATGATGTATAAACTCCCTTTTTCACATGGTCTAAGAGGCTATTGTTTTTGAATTACTTTTATTACCACTTTATTTAGTTATCTATTTTAATAGTGTTCTTTTTTCTTGTAGTACAATCATTTGAAAACATGGTGATGTTTGATCCAATAGTTACATTTATTTAATCAAATTGGTAGGATTCATCATCCATATATAAAATTAACTATTTTGATATCAATTTTTTATACACATGAACCATATCATATTCCCATATAGATATTTTCTTGAATAATTAATCAAAAAATTCAAAAAATCATGATGGTGAATCATGTTATTAAAATTAGATGCATATGTGGATCCCTAATAATTAATAAATATTTTTTTCATCTTATCTATTGTTTACCATGATCAATTTGAATAACTAATCATGATTAATAATTTTATGGATCATAAAATAAATCATCTTATTTATCAATGATAAAAAATTTCAATGATCTTTTTTGACTCTAAATTATCCCACTGAAGAATTTGTTGACTTTAGTTTGGGTGTTAACAGAAAACTATAAGTGTACAATGGGAACCCATTGAATATCTCGTATTATGATTTAATAGATTCATCAATATTATTTTTATTCAATGAATATCCAATTATATATGATTTAGTGTATGGGGAATGATTTTATTCGTTTGTAGGGAATTCATGGAAATTCAATTTTTATTAATAAGATGATTTAGTTCTTCCAGTACTAGTTTGAAATTATATACATATACTACCATCATGGTTGACATCTCATTAGGGAAATAATTTAATTAAAATTTCATATGTTTTCATATAGTATATTCTATTAAAATACATTTTTATTAATAATTTAATGCTATAGATTAGTAAATTCAATATAGTAATCACATAAATTCGAAAAATATTAATGTATAACAAATAACCCATAATTTACATAAAAACCATATCTTATTAGTCTCATCTTTTCAATCTATGTTATAAATAATATATTTATTATTACTTTTCCCAAAATAACATGTCACTATAATATATCATAATGGTGGGTAATAATCATTTTAAATAATAAGAATATACCTTGGGTGTGGATATGTCATGACCCACCTTCACCAAGACGAGGGAAGGGACAATAGATTTCCAGACCCATCCTTCTTCAAGTTGAAGAAGGGATAATGACGCATGATACCTGCCTTCAATAGGTCTCGGATTGGAAACAAGAACCAAGGGTATGGAATCACTTTAAAAATGAAAGGCAATGACATTTTTATTTAGTAGGATCAGTAAATAAGATAGTAAAACCCAAACAATACAAAGACAAGAAGTTAATGTATGTCCAAACAATCCATTACCATATTAATGTTATAATAATTAGTGCTACGAAAATACACGATATCACCAATGTAAAGTACCTGAAGAGAGGGAAAAAAGAAGCGGCAGTGGTCCCAGAATCCAAAATATTAGGGTCCAACATGGTATTCGATGTCCTCCTGGAATCTGTAAAGCAGTTTTATAC
This sequence comes from Viscum album, assembly GCA_963277665.1. Classification (NCBI taxonomy): domain Eukaryota; kingdom Viridiplantae; phylum Streptophyta; class Magnoliopsida; order Santalales; family Viscaceae; genus Viscum; species Viscum album. The sequence goes on from OY728133.1 coordinate 1,064,602,278, forward strand.
ATGTAGGTTTAGAATACAGGTATACTCGGTTGGGAAAACCAAAATCTCTCGTGCACGTGTGGTTAGTCTTTATAATGCCTCGTGAAAAAAGAAATAACAAAGGCACCAAACAAAAAAACAATCCAAAATAACATCACTCAGGACCACTCCAAAAATAATGTGAGTCAAGTAATGTAATACTAATAACACATCAATGATTTCATACCCCACACAACATTCCCAAAAGTTATTGAAGACATCCTATGCATCTGACCTCCCCCTCGATTCTCACTACAGTCCCACTGCAATATCATTACCGCACACACAACGGATACAATAACCATACATAAACATGCCCATAGACACCTAGGCTAAAACAACAATCGCAAAACCCAAAGACACCTAGGCTAACTACTTCTATACCGGAAGACACCTGGGCCTCATCCTGAAGACACTTAGAAAACAACCGGCCCAGTACACACTTGGGAAAACCACCACAGATGTCTTGTCATAAGAGTATTTTTCTACAATCGTCCATAGGCCGTCACAGCCTACCTGAAGAGTCTTGTGATACTCAGGAAAGGGAGTAGAAAATGAGCTAATAACTAGACAATCATAGATGTATTGGGGAAAAACACTGTCTCCCATGAAATGGGGGTGTTCTGCATGAAGTGCTCATCTTGGATGGGGATTGAATAAAAAACAGAAGAACTAAGTTATACATATAGGTAAACAATCACTAATTCTAACATAGGGGTTCCAACACTAGCCCATGAACAAACACCCTCATTACTATTCATTCATAAAATGCACAACAACCACAACCAAGTCTCAATTAATTCCCAAAAAACAATTCCCCATTGAAATCATTATTTTTATCACATACAAGTGGTTCCATTTACATAATTTTTCACTACCAGGCAACTAACTGGAATAGCCAAAATCAAAAGAATATAAAACAATAAAGCATCAATTTAAGCATTCACACTCGGTTCTCTTGTAATGTCAAAACAACAAAAAGGTTATGTGAGATCCCTTGAAGTACTAAAACCAATACAATCACCAACATACGTCCCCTCACGGACTTAGATCCACAAACCTACAACAGTAACACAATAGGGGATCCCATACCCATCAACCTCGCCCCCAATAATCATGTTGAATAAACACACATGTTACCAAGACAAAGAAAGGGAGTGTCCAAATTTAAACATACCATAGATTAAGTTCCTTCTGTACTGTTGGGTCAACCGGGGTGATGAAACTGGGATTCCTGTTTACTAAGCATCAATTTAACCACATGAGTTTATGTGATTAACCAATTTTCCAAGTTACAACCATTCAATCATCACAGAAAATAAAGGTTCTTTAGTGAATAGTAAAGGGCCACCAACAACCAAAATATTTAGTGGACATATTCCCAAACAATTGAAGATATATAAGCATTGATAAAACACTACAACCACATCATCAAACACACCAAATCATTCATTAAAAGTATATTTATTATATTTGTTATGGTTTGGTCTCATCCCTCCCCATAAAAACAGTAACATACCTACCCCGCATGATACACAGTAAAGGGATATGAAGGAATAACCCTACCGATATGATCAATGATCAGAGTTTTTCTCCATGCGCCATACACTGGGGATGCATGACTTGTAGGGGTCGAACTATAGATAATCCATGTGTGAGTAAGAAAGGCTCCATTACATGCACACAACTGTCCTTGGAATGGGGGAATCCAAATTCACAAAGGAAAAAAGGCACTATCTAAGAAGAAGAAGAAATTCTTGTTCGATAAAAAGGAGAGATCCTGGAGTTACGAGATTTGAATTTTGAACGACATTAAAGGAAGATCATGGTTTCACAACATAGTTTAACTGTTACACATGATGGAATTAATTTTTACTTAATAATTCTCATCGGAGAGGAGGCCATAACAAATGTGATTTAAAGGGTTTCCATTAAATAGAGGAAAACATATAATAGGGGTAGAACTTGAAAGTATGGGAAAAGGGTGTGACACAAAGGAAAACACAACACATTTGGGTAAATCCAGGGTCTCCTATCTCTTGGGGGATTTTTGATATCATTTATGTGATTTTAATGTCTTTATAATGGGTATTAAAACACTCTTAGGCCAAAAGATACACTGTGGGGGTGGAACAGGGAAAAATTAGAAAACAGGAAAAAAGGAATAGGTAAAACAAAAGACACAGTACCACTGTAACAGTAAGACACTGCATGTAGTACCACCATTTTAGTAGGCGACTGTGACAGTGAGATTGGTATAGTGCCACCATTTTAGTGTGCGACCATGAAAGTTTGACCGTTTCAATGTGTGAACATGATTGTGCCACCATTTCAGTGTGAGACCATGACAGTGTCACCGGTTCGATGAGACACAGTAACTTGTGACACCGCAATGGTGTGGCTGTGACTGTGCCACCGTAAGGGTTCCACCATGACTTGTTTCAACTTAATGGTGGAACCTCTTGGCAGAACCATTTTTGGGTGCTGGGAATATGACATTACATCAGATACCTCTCAAATTATTCATGTCCACTAGAATTAGAGGATAAAAACAATGAAAAGAGAGGGGTCCGAACAACCACCTCAAACATAACTCTACGGAGTATACCTCATCGAAATCTAGGAACAACTCTTTTTTCAGAATCAATACAATCATATATATTGTTTAGACGATCCAATCATATAGATTAGGGAGTCCCTTCCTCCATGTCAAGATACTATCTCTTATGGTGGCATTGACACACCCACACGAGTTTGATCGCATCCACTATAATATGTCTTGATAAGGTATCATGTCCACCAGTCCCTATAGTCAGGAAACTTCACATTCATCCAGGGAGCAAGGAAATCAATCCATTTCATAGTTAACAAGGTCAATCACTACATCACAAACAAGTACAAAAAAAACAGGAAAAACTCAAAACAAAACTGGGTACTTGGAGAACATATGTGCCTCCCATTCCCAGGTACACATCAAGAGGGAACCATGCCTCCACAGCACATGAACCAAGGGAATGGTTGTTCCATGAAGAACCTTATTTTCACGATCATCGATCCTCGTTGGTCATTCTATGAATGTCTCATCATCCTTGATATCTAGATTTCCCAAGTTGGGGAGGTGTGAATGGTTGTGTAGATACTGACGGAGCTGAGACACATGTAAGACGTTTTAAAACCTCAGTAGAGGCGGTGGTAGTACTAGCTGATAAGCCACTTAACCGACCCATCGCAACAACTCGAAGGGTCTAATGATCCTAGGAGAAAGTTTACTCCATATGAAGAACCTATGTTTCCAACACCGAGGGGAGACCATCAAGAACATGTGGTCCCTAACCTCAAACTCCAAGGGTCTCCCCCTATGATACTCATATGAATTCTTCCGGTCATGCGCTAACTTCATCATATCCCATATAAATTGAACCATCTCTGTCCTGCTCTTCCCTACCTTCGGTCCAAGAACACTTTCTTCCCCAACCTTTGTCCAACACTTGAGTGAACAACATGGCCATCCTTTAAATGGATCGAACTAAGCCATGCCATTGCTATAGTGATATATATTATTGTAGAAAATCTATAGCAGAGTAAAGTGTCATACCCATGATTTCTCGAGGCCTAAAACACATTCTTGTAGCATATCCTCCAATGCCTGGATGGTGCGCTCTATCTGCCCATATGTCTGGGGGTGGAAAGTAGTGATGAGGCATATCTGGGGGCCGGAAGCATGTTGCAAACCTTTACAAACAAGCTAGGTAAACTTGGTATCCCTATCAGAGACAACAGACCTTGGAACTCCATGAAACCACACCACTTTGCCCACATAATGCAGTTTTGGGGCATCCAACGCACTCGACTCCTTGATTTCCCAGAAGTGAGCTAATTTCATCAGTTGGTCCACCACTACACATATAGCAATGCAAACCCCTTGAACTCTAGGTTGTCAATGACTAAATCCATCGATACGTCATCCCACTTCCACTCGGGGACATCTAAAGGGTGTAACAAACCTCTTGGGATGCGGTGTTTAGCCTTCTCCGGCTGACACATGAGGCACTTTTCCACAAACTCTACTACTATCCTCTTTTCCCCAGGCCACCAAAACTGATCCCTCAAACCCTTGTACATAATGGAAACTCATAGGTGTACCACCATGGCTGATTTGTGGAACTCATCAAGAAATCTCTCATGTATTCCCATGGGGACAAAAAACATTCCATGAAACAACATCTGATTCTGGCCATCTTCTGAAAATCCTTCTTGATCTTTTCCCTGGCTAACAAGATTGGACATCACTTTAGCCTCTAAGTCTTCCCACTAAGACTCCTACACCTTCCGTTACAGAGATGACTACACTATTATATAGAAAAAAACCTCTTCCATTTTCCACCATTTCATACAGATGTATGGAAATCAAATCCTCCATCGCCTTCCAATCATCTTTCGTATCTGGGACAACATCCTTTTGTGACATCCTACTGATGGAATAAGCCACAACATTCCCATTACATTTAGTGTAAGATATTTCGAAGTCATAGTCCTAAATTAACCCCCTCCACCTCCACTGTTACTGTTTCATGTCCCTCTGGGATAATATATACCTCAATATCATTGGATTTGTGGACCCCACCATGTTATCCCTAATGAGGTATTTCCACCACAACATTATTGAAAAAAAAACCTCTATGAGCTCCATTTCATGGGTGGCATTGTTATGCTCATGGGGACGTAATATCCTAGACCCATATGATATCTACCCTCATGTTAAATCAGCACACACACATAGCCTTGGCCTGAAGCATCAAATAACACCTCAAATATCATTACTTCTAGTAACCATAGCAATGTGGCACTAACCAACTTCCACTTCAGATAACAAAAGGCTAACTAACATTTTTCACTCTACAAAACGGAAAGCTCCTTTCTGGTCAAATATTTCTAAGGAGCTGCAACTTGAGAGAATTCAAGAAAGAATCTTTCATAATAGCCTTCCATACCCATGAAACATTGAACCTCTATCACATTCTTGGGTGCTCCCAGGAAAAAACCACCTCAACCATTGATGGGTCCACTGCTATCCACTACTCGGACACCATGTGTCCAACGAAGTTCACTTCTTGTCTCTAGAACATACTTTGGGTCAACTTCCAATAGAGATGGTGATGCTGGAGGACCTCTAAAACCATCCTTCGATGCTCAGTATGATCCTACTCTGATATTGTGTAGATCAAGATGTCGTCAACAAACATGACTACAAACCGGTCCATATAATCCTGGAAGACGGATTTTATGAGCTACATGAACATGGTTGATGTGTTCATAACGGTGAACAACATGACAACAAATTCAAAGTTCCCATATCTTCACTTGAAGGTAGTCATTGATATATCTCCCTCCTTTACCCTCAACTGGTGATATCCTGACCACATGTCAATATTAGAGAACCACTATGCCCCCTTCAAATGATCAAAAAGGTCATATCCCTTGGGGAGAGTGTTATAGTTCATAACTATTACCAGATTCAGTATCCAGTAGTCTATGAATAGCTATAGACCAGCATCTTCCTACTTCGCGAACAAGATCAGAGCACCCCAGCGTGACGTGCTTGGTCAAAAAAACCCTTCTTCGTCATATAATCAATATGAATTCATGAATCCTACAACACATAAGGGGACATCTGATAGAGAGACATTGAAATAAAATGGGCACCGGGTTGCAAGTCTATCCCAAAATCAACATCACATCAATTGGGTAATTTCACAACCTCTTCAGGGAAGACATATATGAAATCACCAATAATCAACGAACCTTCCATCATTTCTAAGTCGAATTATGTCTCTTCCCACAAGGAAAGATAGGGAACCACTCACCATCTACCATCACGGAATCCTCACTCACTAACAAAAATCACATGCCTGCCACCCATATCTAAAATCACAACCCTTCTCTAGAAGCAGTCTATGATGGGACACATAGGGAACATCCATTCATTACCTAAAATGACATCATATGACTGAATCTTCAGCAAAATAAGGTCCCTACTATACTAATGTGGCCCCAACATCAGTTTACATCCTCAAAAAACACAAGACATGCTAGTTAGACCTCCGAATAGTGCACTCAAAACCAGGGGGTTCCAAAAGTGTATATATGTCTAGATCCAAAGCTTGTGCTAGACTGGGAGAATCAAAGTAGTGTGAAGCTACTCAACCAAAAATGGAACATGAATGTGTAATAAAGAAGTTTATCATACCTTGAATGACATCTGTCCCCACTAGAACGACTGCCTCTCTGGTGTGAAACTAACCACACCCATCTCCTCTACCCCTCGATTGTTAGCTACGACCCTAACCACACCCTGGTCATGTTCCCTAAAAAGTTTCTTGAGTTTGGACTCCTCATGAAACATATTATCTAGGTGGAGAGGGATCTCTTTGTCCCTACTACTACTGCTAGAAATGCCTAGATGGAAACTGCTGTTGTAGAGGTGGGTGTTGAACATGCCCACCCCCACTATTGTACACCAGGTCTGGGCACTGATTTCGAAAATTCCTATGATAGAAATAGGTGGATAATCTTGGTCCTAGGCTCGAAAATAATAGGGGAGGACAAGGAGATAAAAACTAGAACTACAAGGAACTGATCCCCATTGTCCAAATCTTGGAAGGCCTTGACACTTGATGCCTGCTACTGACGTACATCCCCTTTAACGAGCCCAAATGGATCCATTATTAAGGAAAAACTCTCAATGTATGCATCCACTCCACCACTTCGGCCTTCCTCTATGTAACACCCCGAGCTTCCACGATACGCTTCTCATTCAATAATGCAATAGCTTTCATTGTACGCAACTTCGAGTTCTAAAACACCGCGACTAATCAAAGTAGCCGTTATGAATAGTAATAACCACTTTTAAAATTATAGAAATTTTATATTTCAAAATGGACTTCATTTTTGTATTCGTAATATTGAAATTATCCTAAGTTGAATTTTTTGTAACTTTCTGAGAACTTCCAATTTTTTTATGAATAGTGAAAAATACTTAAAACAACTTTTTTAATAAAAATAATTTATTGTGATAAATTATACTATTTAGTGGTTTTAAAGTATAATTAGAATATATTTTCACCATTTTATCCAATGGTGGTCATTAGAATTAATTTAACATTGAAATTGGACATAAACAATTGCCAATCTTTTGATATAAATTGTTTCTTAAAAACACGCTATTTGTTGTAACAGTGGGAATTAATTATAAAATTAATTAATACAACTTATATGTTTGGAATTTTGTAAAATAGACATCATTTTTGAATTCGGAATATCAATTATAGCTTTGTGTGAAATTTTGGCCTTATTCTGAAAAACATCAATTTTTTATGAATAGTGAAACCACTAAGTGGTTGTTAAAAACTGATTTTTTTCGTTAAAATGAAATATTACCACTTCTATGATTTGATTTTCAAAAATCCAACATAAATGGTTGTCATTAAGAAGTAAAATATGATTCAATGAGATTAAAATAATTTTTGGTGTATAGTAACTTTTAAGTTCTTAATCGCGATTAGAGGTAATTAGTGTAGTTTAAGGTACAAATAATGTTATAATAATATGAGATGATCATGACACTTGTCCTACTCCTATTGTATGAGTCATGGCCGACCAAGAAAACCCATGGGTCAACTTGGGGACCCCATGGAGCCACTTTAGTTGGAAAATGACATTAATATATATTTATTTAATGTTAAAATTAAATTGACACAAACATGAGTTGTTTTACTAAAACAGTTTTTAAGTGGGGTTACACATGTCCAAATTTTGATTATAAATATTCATTATAAAGCTAAAAAGATTTCATACATCATAGTATTTTTTTATAATTTTTATACATTAAATAAATTAAATTATTTATGACATCATTATGATGCGGCGATGACCTCATTATTTAACGATTTAAATAAAATGAGAAGATAATGCAAATTCCAAGGCTTACACTTGTCCAAAGCCTATTGGATGAAGAGATTTCCAACCCTTATCAACTTATCCACGAATTATATAAGTGTGGGACCTTTAGAATCCGAAAATCATTGTATAATAATGTAACATTTCAATATTTCCAAAAGATCCCCTCCTCTCCACTTATAAAAGGCCCCCACCTCTCCCACCTTATTCACACCTTCAAGCCATTTGGCTCGGCCAATCTCTACCCAAATACTCTCCCAAAATCCCTCCCTTACTCTTATAAGCCTCACTTTGGGAATAATTCTTCCCAATGAAGCCTTTGGGTCAAATCAAATAGAGCTACCCTATTTTTAAGGTAATGTCTTCTCTAATGTTGTTTTGTTTTATTTTTCTTCTCAAACACCCTAAACTCTTTTTATTAATTTCTTTTGTAACAACACCAGTATCCTAAATATACTAGGATGTTGTTATAATAAGTATTTGAGCTACACTTACACACACATACATCTAATGGTTAATGAACATACAGTTTCTGTGGATGGTGAATTTCTGCCTCACGAAACGATGATTATTCAACACTCATATAACACCTTAAAAGGTGGACATTAAGATGTCACTATTTTTATATATGATATATAATATGTTAATGTTTTACTTATGCTTCTGTATTTATCATTTATGGCATACTTTATGATTTCCATTTTGGGTAAAACGCGATAATTTCATTTTAGGAAGTGCGGACTACCGCCCCCTCAAAGTGATTTGAATCATTAATGCCATATGTGGGATGTATAAAGGATGGAGTAAATGGTACTATACACTATATTATACTGGAATTATATTATACATTTATATCATTATGATTTTGTTCCATTAAATATTAAATTGAAATGAAAGTAGCGTTCATGCGTACGTACGGCTTACCGTCTCCATGAACGGTGAATTTCATTTCTTACCTCTAAATGTTACGTAATATTATGAATGAATGTATATACGGGATATATATGATATATATGATATCTACATCATGAATATAATTCTTGATATAATGGATATTTCACCACATGAACAACTTGTAGTTATAAGAAGGTTATTTTTGACACAAGTACCAAAGATCGACCAAACGACCGTTATTAACTTAAATAATTGCATAACGTTCATAACATTGTAATAAGTGATATAAAAAGGATAATGAAATTTAAAATGGTTCTTAATAAGGTAGATATTAACTCTAGTTTATTATTCAGGAGGTTAAAGAACGGTTGAGTCAAGTCGGACATGAGGTAAGGGAACTTCTTAACCCAATTTCTATTCTTTGGGTTAATCTCATAATTTCAAATTATGTCGTGATATTATTATGTCCTATGTTGTAATTTTACTATATTTATGTGTACTTATAGTGAATACACATAATAGATCTATTTTATTTTAAAAATGATCTTTGTAAGGACTTCGTCTCAATCTCCTTTCATTGAGGCATATTTCGTTTTATACACAACATTCTTTTATACGGTGTATAAACCCCTTTGAATTTTACGTTTATTCAAAAGGATTATTTTTATAATTATGTGATTTTTAAATGATTTCAAAAAAGTGATATTTCACTCCAATATATGAAAATCCAGTGCAAATGTATAGGTATTTAACACAAACTTAAAAATGTTTTCAGAAAACCCGACTCTCGAGTGTGGTAGACATGAAGGGATTGGGTGTGGACCCATCATGGCCTGTAATTAGTCGAGCAGTCTTAGAATTAGTTATTTTGTTTTCAGAAGCTTGCTTAATGTTTTCATAAAAACACTGGAGTATATTTGAGCAATTTTAAATGTAAGTATCTTCTAAAAAAATGCATCGGTAGGTCTCATGAGACAACTAGACGTGGAATTGGCCGAGGCCCTTTCCCAATTTGATTTATGGTTTTGGCCGATGCCTTAATCATTTTAGACATCTTGGCCGATGCCTTGACAAAATGTTTCAGAATGTCTGGAATTATACATTCCCTCATTATGAAAGTGGTTATTGATATTGCATGTGATTATTCGACTAGTAGAATATCCATGTGAATAAGTAAATGGCATTATCTCATTTTACATTTGCCATATTATGTTGATGTTCAAGTTTAAAAGGCTTTTGTTTTAGTTATACATTGCCTTAAATGTTTATGTTTATTTATGAAAGCTTCTGCAATATTGTTATCCTTACTGAGCATCTGAGATCACCCCTTTCAATGTTTTAATATTTTCCAGGATGTGAAGAAATATTTTATGAATGACCTGCAGGGATTGTCGGAAGAGGATATGAGAGTGGACTATGGAGACTTTGTTACTGTAGTTTTTCACTTTATGATGTAATGTAACGTTTACGAGTGTATCTAGTGTTTCCAAGGATACTAAACTAATCGGTCTTTTGGGACTTGATCTTTTGTGGTCATGCCAATGTTACGAAGTAATGCACCGACTCTGGGTAGCTGGGGTCGGGGAATTACACTCTAGACCTGCAAGTATGTCAGTAGATTGATGTGGGTAACATCACACTCAAGAGAAGGTTGGAGTGCCTCCTCTAAACTTATCACCTGAGAATCCTCATCCAGAAATGGGTATAGAGAAAATCGAAGGTAATACTTGAACCTCATCCCTAGATTCCTCACTGACATACACCTCTGTTGATGGGAGTGTATCTTATGCCATTTCACAGCGTTCATTGTGGAAGAGAATAATTCCACACTGAACTCCCTCTTGGAGTCAGTCCACGAAACATAAGCCTCCCTCTTCTCCCAATAATATAGTGTCCACCACTAACATGTCGATCCACACATCTGGCTTACCACCAAAAGAACCATGTAATCTATCATGTCCTGGATCAAGCTGAATGCTTTCAGCAGCTCCTCAAGACAGTTCCCTATCTCCATGTTCGAGATGCTTCCCTCGTACTTCCTGAGGGTCTGCCACTGTAACGCGCAAAGTGTAATCTACCACTGTTAATCCTACTCTGTTAGAACATACCACTTCTGATCAGCTAAATCAGCCTCCTGGTCCTCGATCAACTACACTACTTTTTGCCATTGTCCATGTGCCATAACCTCATGGTAAACAAGAAATTCCTAATCCCAAGTAGTGTAGAAGATTGAATTTTTATTTTTCATAGAAATTTTATTTAATTAACCAAAATTCGAAAAATAACCATGAAACAAAAGAGAAGATGTCATTATGATGAATATACTTTTCCTATGGTCTCTACCTTGAAATCTGTGTAGCCTCACTTAGTCATTTAGTAGGCCCAGATTCCTTTTGTTGGATCATGGGGGTCCCTAATATCCCGTGTCCTAGCCAGTATTCCCTTGACTATATCAGGAACCAAGATTTCCAACCAATATTCTCCTACCGTCTCATGCAATCCTTACTATGCCAAACTCCAAACATCATCCTATATCTCGACCAACCACGCATCTGATACAATTTTTTCATGAATCTCCTTCACCAAGATGAAGGAAGGGATTGGAAATTTCCATACCCTTCATTCATAATGTTGAATGAGGGATAATGACCCTAGTGACCTACCTTCAATAGGCCCCGAAGTGGTGACTAGCACCAAGGGAATATAATCACAGACAAAATGGAAGGAAATAACCTTTTTATTTAGTAGGATTGGGATACAAGATATTAAATCCCAAACAACACCAAAACTGCATGTGAATGAAAAGACAATCAATCCATTCCAAAATTCAAGTTTCGATAATTATTGCGACGATGATACTAGAAAACTCCAAAGGAATGTACCAAAAGAAAATAAAAACAACAACGTAAATAGTCCCTAAATCTGAACTAGTAAGGTCTAGAATGGGCCTCAATGTCTTCTATGAATCCAAAAAGTTTATATATATATATATACAGGGTTAGCATACAGGTATACTAAGTAGGGATAACCAAAATCTCTATTGCAGAAGTGGGGAGGCATTCTAATGCCCTGTGAAAAAGGACATAACCAAAGCACCTTGCAAGGAAACCATCCATTCAATCCTCACCAAGGCCAACTCCCCAAATAAATCAACTCAATTAATGTAATACTAATAATACATTGATGTTCGGGTACCCTGAAATACATTTTCACATGTTATTGAAGGCATCCTATGCGTAAGACTTCCCCCGCCATTCTCACCGCACAACCACTACCATACACCACCCACACACACCTAGGATTGAACAATCACAGGTAACCATGCCAACCGACACATGGGACAAAGAAACTACCAGCACCCCTGATGGAACCTTTTCTAGAACAACTATTTATAGCCTTAGAGTCACCTAGGACTCATCCCGAAGGCACTAGGAAAACTACATAACCGCACACACATGTGAAAATCATTACATCTAACCTACCTGAAGAGTCTAGGGAAATATTGGACCTCAGGCCATCACAGACATAATAAAGAGTCTTGGGATTCTTTGGAAATAGGGTATAAGAGGATCTAATAAACATCAACTAATAAGAGTCTTGGGAAAAACACCCTCCAAAATGAAATGAGAGTGTTTGGAATGAAGTGATCAACTTATGTGGGGTGAAAATAAGAAACATAAGACCTAAATTATACATATGGGTAAAAAAGCACTCATCTCAACCTATGGGTTCCAACACTATCCCATACACAAACACCCTCGATACTATTCATTCATAAAAATCAGAAAAACCACAACTAAGTCACTACTCATTCCTGGAAAAAAAATTCCCCAATAAACCAATTCATGTTATCACATTCAAGTGGTTCCATTTAAATAATTCTTTACTATTGGGAAATTAACATGTATAACCAAAATCCAAGGAAGAAAAAAGTCAAAAAGCAATTTATGCATTCACATCTGGTTCTCCTCTAAAGACACAATAACAAAATGGATCTCTGAGATCCCTTAATGTGATGGAACCATGACAAGCCCCATCATATGGCCCCTCGCGGGCTTAGATCCACAAACCAAAAATTGTACCATAATAGGGGAACCCATATCTATACAAATCATCAAAAAAGAATCATGATAAACAACTACACATGTTACTAAGATAGTGAAATGAAGTTTCAATATTTACAGACACCATTCATTTAGTTCCTTCTTTTCTGTTGGGTTAACCAGGGTGATCACCCAAGAATTCTTGTTCACTGGACATCCATAAATCAGCATAGAATATGTGGTTGACCAATTTCCATTTACATCCACTTAATCATCACTGATAATAGAGGTTAATTTGTGAACAATAAAGGACCCCCAAGGACCATGATTTTTAGTGGACATAGGCCCATACAATTCACAATATATTAGCATTGATAAAAGAGTACAAAAACATCATCAAACACACCCCATAAATATTCAATAGTCAGTTTATTATCTTCATTAAGGTTTGGTTTCATCCATACCCATTTATATATTAGCATACCCACCCATAATTATACAATGTAAAGATATACGAAGTAACAACCCTACCTGGATAATCAACGATCAATGTTTATCTCCACGCGCCAAGAATTGGAGATACATGACTCATGTGGGTAGAACATTTGGTACTATATGGGTGATTAGGAAAGGATCCTGTATAGGCACACAACTAGAATCATGAAGTGGGACTCCAAATGCACCAAGTTAAAAAAATATACCAGCTAAGAAAAAGAAGAAATTACTCTTCAATAAAAAGGAATGATCTTGAGGTTACAAGATATTAATTTAGAATGGATTTAAAGGTGGATCTTGGTTTATCCATGTGGTTTGATGGTTACAAATGATGGAATTAATTTTTATTTAAAAATTATCATCACTAAGGTGTCCATAATGGATTTTAGTTACAGGGTTTTCTTTAAATAGAGGAAAACACCTAACATGGGTGGAACTGAAAAGTATCAGAAAATGGTGTGGAAATGAAACAAAACGCCACATGGTTTGGTAACTCAAGGGTCATCCAACACTTGGATGACTTTTTATATCATTTATACACTTTTTATAGCTTTCGAATGCTTATTAAAAAACACATTTGTTAAACGATATGTTTTGGGGGGAGGAACTAGGAAAACCTGGGAAACTAGAAAAAAAGGAAAAAAAGCAAAATAGAAGACATGGTGCCACCATAACAGTGAGAAACCACATGTTGTGTCCCCATTTTGGTGTGTGACCATGATGGTGAGACTATGATGGTTCCATCGTAATGGTGACACTGGACCGATGAGACACTGTAAAGCGGTGTATCTGTTTCATTGTGTGACCGTGACAGTGCCACCATTTTGGTGTGTAACAATTATGGTTACACCATTTTGGTGTGTGACCGTGATGGTGCCACAAGTTAAGTGAGACATAATAAGAAGTTCCACTATAACTATGCGACCGTGACGGTGTCACTTTAGCAGTTCTATTGTGGCCAGTGCCACCATAACGGTGGAACCATTTTGTGGAACTGGGTTTTTCGAAAATTATTAGACCAGGTGGGTCTAGAACATTACAGGATATCCAATTGGTATGACATTGTACAACATATAGTTCACCAAATGAAGATAATTTCAAAACTCATCCTATATTTTTCAGGTTGGGTTCAGTTAGGTGCATATATTCTTCATCTTCCACCACTAAAAATTACCCATTCATGGATTTAACTATAAAGAGAACCAAATAATGTATATTTTATGAATATTTTAGGATGTAATCATATATTTAAGCATACACTATTTTTTCTAAAATATTATCTCATACTAATATTCTAAAATAACAACATTATGCATTGATACTAATTGTATAAATTAAATATTTATTTGAATTTTAATTATTTATTTTGAATATATAATTTCAAAAAATAAAATCCATTGTTTGAAATGACTACTTTGTTTTGGATATTTGAAAAATAAATACATCCTTATATACATAAATTAAAGTATCAATTTTCGAAACTCATCACGGTTCTCTTAACTATCATAGGTATTCCAAAATGAAATTGGATACCATGGAGAAATACATATTGGAAATGGATAAGCTATAAATAATTGTATGGGAATAATCAGAGTAAATCACGAATGTGGAGAAACAAATATAATTAGTATGTAGAATATGATATCATAAAGAGAATGATTATAATTGTAGAGCCCCATTCTAAATTGAACAGTAAGAGGGGAGGGTTGAGAATGTACTTTCTATTTATGAAATCCTTTTTCTTTATAATTCATCATCATGAATGTTTTTAGGATCTTTAGACGCTGAATAATATTTCTAAATCATACTTCATGTGAAATAGTAATAATAGAGAGAGTAGTATATGATATATAGAAGGTTCGGTTAGATTACATTCTCCTTTCCATATTGGTTTTACACCCCAAGATGGATTCCCCACTATAATAAATTTTTAGGGATTACAATGGTCGATATAGAATTATTATCTACCACTCATGAATCATTTAAGGAGTTAATTTATTCTACATCCCATATTTTTCATATAGTATAGACTGGCCCACTACATATTTCACAATAGACACTTCTTCCCTTGAATCAATCATGTTACATTTACCACATCTCCTACCAAATAATTCCACCTTTATTAATGTATGATCAAATTCAAGAAGATTTTTTCTTCATCCCCAATATAGATGAATCAGTCCAGCTTGTGCACATATTAATTTAACTTGTTAAACTTCTAGTGTTACTTAATTAAACTAATCACCTATAACAGACTTGTTTCCTCATCGAGGAAAATAAATTAGTTATGCATCCTTCCGAATGATGTTCGGAGCTCACATTAGGTCTAAAAGCCTCTACAAAAATCCTATTCAATATTATATTATAGTAATAAAACATTTTCAGAAACTCAAATAACATTTTCTTGAATTCCTAGTTAAACAACACATTATGCATAAGTATCATTGAATTTGAAACCATTGGTTTAGTTATCTTATGTACATTTTTATGCATATATGATCATTAATGGGTGCTTAAATGTTATTTTTGTCACATAAATATTAAAAAAAATTGATATTTTATTCTTGACATGAACCTTGTATGAAAATACACTGACTATGATTTTTTTAGTTCAAAGCATGTGAGTAAAGAACAAGTATATAGAATTTAACCATTCATATTATATCAAAAAAAAATCAGAAATTATCCACTTATTCTAAGAAAAACTCACTATATAATGGGAGACCAAAAGGTCCTCTCAAAATAGATCCCTCACACTATAGTTTGAATGTACTTCTTACAATAATTGTGCAAACCATATGTGAAAAATGGAAATATCATTCGAGAAATATAGTTTGGGTGAATTTTTATTAGGGTTCTCAATCTAGTAATTTCAACAATGATTTATCCATGAAAATCATTTCATTGTAAAATATAACAAGTGTGTAGTTCACTAGTTGACATACCCATCGAACGTGTGTGAAAACTAGAAGGAATACCCATTTGGATTATTGTTTTTCCTCAATATCTATCATGAACTCTTTTCTTCACAAACTTCCCTTTAGATTTTTAAACACATTTATAATTCCCACTACATTATCATTCACCTTATCATAAAACTATAATGAGAAGGTATTTTTTATTCTTGAACAAGTGGATCAAAATTCACTATTTATTTTGAAATGAATGCTTATTAAATATTTTTAGCACATCTTTCAGTCGAGAATTTTCTTTTTTCATATGAGACTTTACCATATTTGATCTGGTTATTTTGAAAAATAGATGAATAATTAAATTCCATAAAAATACATATGTTTTTTCAGTTTGGTATAGAGGTCTATGAAATTTAGGTGGATTTAAATTAATTCCAAGTTTTATGGATCCTTCATGTTTCTCCTCATTGTGACCACAAATGAATGTGATGAGGATGACATTGTCAATATATTCACCAAATAATGAACTCATATATTATTTTGATGTGGTATAAAACTTCATCCATATATTTTTCAAAGATCATAATTCAAATTCTATGCATGCATGTGATACTTTATCTCACTTACATGATTCCAGTTACTTCCAAAAAACATATCCAATTTCAATGATCTTTATTGATGAATGAAATAAATCAAATTTTGGATCATCATGTTCAATAGATTACTGGAGTATTCAGATGAATGGTTGAGGATGAAGATGAACAACAAGATAGATTGGAGGGCTGATATCTACCACATCAGGTAGAAGTTTTTCTATCAATCAGTTATGTGAAGGAAGAACAATATCTAGTTTGTGTTTGTCTCACATAAGTTTCATGAGTTTTCTTTCAGAGTAGTTTATTACACAACATGTGACTATAAGAACTCGATTATGAACAAGGGTCGACACTCAGATACAATGCACTCCATTACCATATGTGCTTAAATATACCATCATCTATGGGAATCCATTTGAGCCACTCATCCAATGTATTCGTTCATTAGGGAATGCTCATTATAAGACATATATTTAATCTATTTACAGATATCCCCCCTACAATACATTACACGGGGATTCGTATCATAGATATTTCCATTGGGATTGACTCCTTGGGTCACTATAAGTTGGTTAGAGGGATAGTCTAGGTATCCCCATGAATGGCTTAATTTCATTTCATACAACATGCATCTCTTCTATTGCGATATATGATGTAAGATATTATCTAAAAATTCAAACACTATGTTCCTTCAAAGGATGTATGAATGGATAATTTTTATACTCTAATTATATTTTATATGATTCTATACGGATTAAACCTTATCTGTCATATATTTTGAAAAATAATGTCCAAGAATATTTCCTTGTCCATATTAGTCCCAAAATGTTTGAGTGCTACATCACTTCATGTACATAACATCATATTGAGACATTTGAATATGGGTGTTAAAGCTATTATTGTGTGAGAAATTATCTAATAATATATATGGATTCCATCATCCATTGAATTCCAATTAGAGAGATTATATAATTTCATTAAGCATTTGAATAGTCATTTTTTATTTTATATCTATTTTAGGTTATCAGTAATGCGGAAATTCAATTTATCAATAAATGAATTTTTAAAAATTCAATAAAATTCAGATGAAAAATTGGGGTACAATTAGATATTTTAAATGTTTTAGCACAATTTAGCTTTACCAGATCCCTTTCTTATTTCATGGATGGGTTTTTAAGAAATTAATCTTCCCAATTGTAATTTTGTGTCTTGTATTCGGGATTAAATCCTCCAAAAATTGTATCACATTAATTTAATTTTATATTTTTTGGAGACTAAAAACAATTATTATAGTGAAATTCTCCAATTTACACAAGGGTATTGGTTATGGTATCATCTTACCTTTGAATTATATTACTATTCTTTATCTCACTAACATTCTAATATCCCTGAGAAATACTCTTCAATTTTCTTCTTCATGTTGTCCCACACGATGATCTATTGAATATCATGGTACATGTTGGTACATTCAGGATAGATAGTGAATGATGGGGCCTGTGAATTATGAAATAGTTCATTCCATATTGATTTGAAAATGGAAAACAAAACTTATTTCCAAACCAAATCAATCCATCATCATCTATGTGGAACTCATGTAACTTACCTTACTTTTTCACATTCAAATTTTGTTGTTGTTTAAGATCACCACTTTGTGCTTCCTTGATATTTTTTGGAAACAGTGTCTGGGAAATAATTTTAGAATGGTATGATGTATTACCTACCATTATGTTTTCAAATTAATTATTTGGATATACTTGTATTGAGTATTTCATTGTTTGTACCATGAATAATGTTACCTCTTCTATTTTAATAAGATAATTAGTTATGTTGTTCACTATTCCCAGATTGTAATAAATAGAGAAATTCCAGTCATTGAGTATGTCTTACCATATTCATTGATTGATATTGATTTACTTCAATGTGAAAATATACATTAGACTATTGTGATGAGTTTATATGTCAGACATATCACCATGAGTTAGTACCAGAAAATTTTCATGAAAAAAATAATTGTTGTTAACTCTTGATCATTCAGGGAGTAAATTTTCCAGGGATATTAAAATGATAATAGGTATATTATATTAGTTTATCATTATTCATTGTTAATAAAGCTAATAAATACATTAATGAATCACAATATGTAACAAAACCATTCCAATTAGTTATAGTGTTAGTATAGGGGCAGTGAATAACATCTTATTGAGCACCTTGAATTAGTCCTCAGATGATTCAATCAAGATATATTATAACCCTTTATATGTTCAATTATCTTATTGGAAGGATTATTATGAGAAGTTTCTCAAAAATATTATGTTGTAAACTACTATTTCAAGAAAACAACGGATTTCCGTGACACTATTAGGTCTAGTCCAATCCTTAATGTTTTTAAATTTTCGACTATATTTTATTTTGTTTTGACAATGTTCCCATATAATGTAAACCTACAAATCTTATATTCATAATTTATAAAATTGATCTACAATTGTTCCATCAATAGTATCTCCTAAAACATCCAAGTTGATTTTTATGAGTCTCATTTATATGGGATTAGATGAGAATATAATTGAAAAACACTATAAAAAATATATCAATGTAGACCTTAACAAACCTCATCATTAAATACATGAATATTGTTAGGGAATTTGGATGTCTAATGGGAATATGTAGGATCCCAAAATTACAATACCTTTTATATAGATAATTATTCGAAATATCATCATTCTTCTCCTTCTGTTGATGATATCCATATTGTATATCCAAATGTGAGAAGTATTGATATCATCATAGTTGATTAAACAATTCATCAATCCAGAGAAGAGGATAATTGTTCATCATGGTGATTTTATTGATATCCCTATAATCGATACCCAAATAGATTGATCCATCTTATTTATGTATGAAGA
This sequence comes from Viscum album, assembly GCA_963277665.1. Classification (NCBI taxonomy): domain Eukaryota; kingdom Viridiplantae; phylum Streptophyta; class Magnoliopsida; order Santalales; family Viscaceae; genus Viscum; species Viscum album. The sequence continues at coordinate 1,064,622,095 of OY728133.1, forward strand.
GAATTTGTATGCCTCAAGGTGATACACTATGCCATGTGGAAACATTGTCCAAATAATATTTCATCTACTTGTTTAACTCTTAATGTTCGACCAGTGCAATCATATAGGATAATTTAGTGATAATATTGGATAATGATATTTGTTAAATGAAGAACTCTACCTCAATATATGTGGAATATTTGGGTAACTCCTTGGAAAATATATCAGTGTATTCAATCATAATGAGAATTTCCACATGTTTGATTCTTTTCCACAATTCATCCATATTGGCGAGGTATTCTTCATTATAGGGTATCGATACCCACAAAAATTATTTATATTGAAAATTTGATTCATAATTTTCATTTCCTTTATGGATGACAAGGGGATTGTTTGTATTAATATAATTTATTACCGTTTACCATGAGTTTATCTGTTCTCAGCATAATGGGACAAATACATCAAATATATAGAATCAATTTACACAAAAGAATGTATTATGAGAATCTCTAGATGATTATTTCCATATTTGAAAACATGAGAAGAGTCCATCAGTTTTTTTTCAATGATCACCCAACTATGTGTTTTTATGAATATCCATAATTAATGGTATTAAAAAATTCATTTAATAGATCTAAAATAATTGTAGGATACAAAGGGAATAATTGATCCAAAATCAACATAGATCACGTCCATTAATTATGGAATTGGAATTGTAAAATTTAAGATATTGTTTTCTTGACCAAAATTATTAGTAGTAATGCAATATATTTCCCTATATCATTTGGATTTAGTGGCTACCGTCATTAAATGTGCTCAAGGACCTAGGGTTTAGTGAACCGACTTCCTTAGTTCCATATCACCCTACAAATGATTCATTGGAAAATAGGTGGTTCATTAGGACGTATCATCTTTTTGTCCATCACATTGCTCATTTTTATCACGTCACTTCGATATTCATGAGCTTGGTGGAATTATCTGCCATATTTGAAGGATTTTTACATTCATTTTAGGTCGTTCATATGAGGGATATTCCTAAATTATTCACACGTGAGTGGTGTGATCCTATATCCTCCGTTTTCATTTTACCAAAAAGATTGAAACACTATTGATATCTTTTTATCTCAATAACCATGTGGTCAAACTCTTAAATCCATATTTATATTGAGAAAACACTAAAATCCATATTCATTATTACCAAATTCATAGATAGATATAGGAATTGGATGTGGTTATTTTAAACCACTAATGAATCTACCCGTTTTTATATAATTTCCAATAACAAAACTCAAAGAATATATGGGAATCCTTGTGGTGTTATCTTTGTAATCCATGGTATATTAACCTTTGTTTTTCATCAAATCTACAAATTCATTATAATTTTTATAGAAGATTTAAATAGAAAAAATTGTAATGAAATATTTTCCAAAACTATTCCCTTTCCATCGTTTCAAATTCATCTTTTAGTTGGTTTTCATTACCAATCCCATAATTTATCAACATCTCTATCTAAATGATAGATTAATAGATTCATATTATCCTTCTCAAAATAGTTATGCATATAAAAGGCCATATCCATTGAGTAAACACATTGATCTAAAAAAAGTTTAGAAGATACACTACCTTTCCATTATCATTTCTCTATAATAGACTAAATAAAGACATTCTTCTTAATATGTAATGGACGAAATTCAACATGGTTCAGTTTATTATTCATATCCTAAGTAAATTGGGTATGAATTTCAATGATGATTTGAACACTTTGTCACATGATATTAGGGATATGATTTGAGAAAGTATTTCATTGGTCCTTACATGGGTTATTGGCAAGGTTTCTCATAGTTCAAAATATTTTCAAAAATAGAAAAGTTTTGAACAAAATGTATCTTAAGAGTATATATATAAATAATTATTTCATTTGAGAAATTATCTCTTAAGGAATGCCATATTGTATTATTCTTTTTAATAAATTTCTTAAACAAATAATCATTTATTTTTTCATAGACATATTTTTATACAAAGGTATTTTATAAATGTTGGCTACTCCAAATTCAAAAATTAAAAAAACATTATAGGATAATAATAATTAATACCCTACCGGTTTTTCATACATGACAATGACATCATTTTTACTATAAATACCTAAATAGTCCTCCGGTCCATGATCATTTGTTTAGTGTCTTGATAATAATAGGTACATACATAACATATACATAATAGAAAATAAACATTTTATTTAAATATTATTCTTTAACCTTCTAATTTTCTCATTCCCTATAGGAAATTTTTTCACTTGAGTATATACATAAAAAAACGGTGTGCATAAATACCAATTCAGAGATAAATAAGAGAGCTGAATTAATATAACATTGCTGAGAATAACCATCATAATCACTAAATTATCATAGTAACAACATAAAAAACACGAGGTAAACATTGGATTTTGGAATTTATTTGGTAATGCATAAAAATTAAACATCATGTATTAGTGTTAAAATACCACACATAGCTCCGAACAAAGTGAGAGTCATGTTCATGAAAAATATCTATCCATAATCATGACAAAATCACTAAGGAATATGATAGAATAATGTTTATACATATTTGATATTATCAAATTAGAAGAATCACATTACACATTTAATTGTAGGGACACATAATTTCGGGACCACCGATCCCAACACAATATTTAAAAAATCAGGAATGCCATAAAAATGGGTATAACATAAATCCTTATTAAATTACCCCTAAATTGTACAGGGTTTCATGAGTAATTCATTAGTTATGGTTACATGAAAAATATTTTTTCTAAATTTATATTGAACTAAACTTATTTCATAGTGTTTCATAATTCATGATGAATAAAAAACTAAATAAGAGTCAAGATGTGTTTTGAAATGAAGTGTTAATTTTGGAAATCATTATATTAGACATTAAACAATGTTGGAAATGAAACAGCCCAAAAATGTAGAAATATATTTAATACAAAAAAAATGAAAAACTAAATCTCTAGAAAGAAACACATAATTATATCCTAACAAATAAACAGAATTGTTTCTACTTATTGAATTTTAATGTTGAAAAACTGATATACATGGTGTCATTCAGTAATATATTTAGTTTCTGATAAGACAAACATACTTTCTGATGAATTTTAACATAAAATTATGAATATTAACATACCCTTATGAATAGTGATGAATAATAAATTGGCCAAAAAATATTAACATTTACGATGAGTGTATAAAAAAATTTATACATTATATAAGTTGAAAAACAATCACAGTATAAGTATTGGTATTTTGGTATGTCATAAAAATTCAAATAAAAAATTAATGATTAATTTAATATTTTAAAATGGGAATTAATTTTCAAAAAATTCAATCCCAATGTTTCAATTTATGGTGTTACGGTTGTAATGTTATTTTATCTGTCCTTGACTAATTTCCTAGGGTTTTAAAAATTAGTTATAGTTTTAAAGAAGTTTTTTGTAATAAATTATGATCTTATTTAAAAATTAAATTAAAAACATGAATAAAATTATTTTCAATAATTAGACATAATATATGATTTCTAGACATAAAAAACTGATTTTGGGGAATTTTTTGGATTTTAGAAAAAGAATTGATTTTTTTGTGAATAATAAAAATAGAGTTTTGAGTTTTAGGTTTGTTTACTAACATCATAATGTTGTAATAATTAATATATAATTCTATTCGACTTGTGTAATGTAAAATATTTTCTAACATGTCATATGTGGCTAATACCATGGGAAAATACAACGGGAAATCTCATGGTTTTGCAGAAACCACTAATGAGGTGTCCTTGGAAATCAATAAAAAACACATTTTCATTTACTATATATAGACACTCATTCCTTCATTTTGTTTCAAAAAAACACATAATAATCTATTATATGGTAGTTTTAACTCCATATTATTCCTCCCAATGATTCATTATGCCCCGAAAGTCATAAATGTGATGTCATAGGACTTACCCTACAAGGTATGAGAGTTGCCAACTTCTCTTTTGCATTCAAGTTCTATTTTATTTGGTATGTTTTCACTTTTTTCATTCTATGTTATTATTTCCAAATAATTATATTCCTATATTATTTTATGACTCTTTTATGAATGGTTTACCCCTTTTAGCACCCTTTTTACGTTTTTATAAATCCATGTTGCATTGTTGTTATGCTTCAGAAATTTAGTCTCTAAATAAATATATTTTCGAGAACTATTATTTTGTAATAATAATTTAATTTAAATTTTATTATATAAGGATATTTCATTAAATATCACCCATAATGTATATATTTGTTAATAATTATGTGATTACCTTTTTCTCTCAAAAAATTATTTTAAGAAATCTTAAGGAACGTCGTTATGCTGCGGAATTTTCCCACAGGATCTCTAAATTTTTCTTTTCTTTTCCAGTTCCTTTGATTCCATTATCTTTTCTCACCTACATTAATAAATTTTTTTGATAACACCAATACCATACATGTAATATAATTTTCTTTTGATAATGTGAAAATTCACCATCTTATTTACTTTTCTATTCATTTATACTAGAAATGAAAACACCATCTGAGATGTGTTAATTAATCACATTCAAGGATGACAGGTTTTCAATTTCTACTACATTCATTAATTCTTATCATGGTACAATATTTAAGATTGAACCAGACTAAAATTTATATATTATAACTTCTTTATAGTTCTAGAAACTTTTTTATATGTTAAATTAATTTATAAATGAAAATTAATTCATTGTGATAAAAAACCACCAATTATCATTAAATATTTATATAGTGATTCGTCTTCAATACCAAAAACCAATTTAATTTTATAACCATTTAATATTATAGTTAAAAAAACACATATTCCTGGAAAACATTCTCATATTCTATGTTTATCGTAACATATATATATATATATAGGTAAACCAGTCATGAATACCAAGTAAGAAAACTATCCAAAACAATAAAACTAAACCTCTTAAACCCATAAATAAGGACATGAATGAACTTAATAATGATATAGTAAATAAATTAGTTAAAGTATAGGTTCTAGAAATATTAATCAAATAATTAAAATTGGTTAACTATGACACTATGGCCATGTGAAGAACATCATCGGGCTTAAGGTAAGGGTTTTCTACTTGAATCCCCGCATTCATTAGGGTTACTATTATTATCTACTTACATCAATTAAATTACTACTTATTTTTATTTAATACATATATATTCTGTGTTAATGTTTTTTATATTCGTATGAATCGGAATCCTACATTCATTAATGGTGTGTTATATTTTTTAAAAGGAACTTTCAAAAATTATTCCAGCCATACAGGCCCGATTCATGAGAATTTCTCAATTTCATAAATATTTTAAAAGGTATTATAAAATATATTTTTCGAAGCTGTAATATTTATAAAATCCATAATTTTTTATGAAAATACTATCATACTTCACTTCTGGTTTTATATAATGATTTTTCCAAAAGAACTATTCATTTCAAGGTAAAATGGTATTTATCTCAAGATTTTCTCATTTATTATATAAGAGTATCTTCATATTTTTAAACACCCTTGTTGATTATTATGTATTATTCAGATTAATATTTTATGATATATTATAAAATATATAATTTAATGGTTTATGATTATTTTCACTGTGGATGTGATATGTTAAAACTATTCACCAATTCCTTCTAAATGGTTAGTGTTTATGATTACTGTTTAGGGAATGTTTTTTAAATTTAATATATTAATTTCAAAATAAATGTATATGTTTTTTATGTTTATCTCCATTCATATGAGGAATTCATTGGACTTATTTGGTCTTAGAATGTTCCCTATATATCTTATCAATGCATCGTTAGGTCTCATGAGATAAATAGATGTGGACTTGGTCCAGGCCTTGACAATATGTATTAGAATGTATGGAATATTCATTTACCTCATTATGATGCTAGAAAATCATAGTTCAGGTGGTTATTAGACTTCTAGAATACCCATGATTGTGTTTTTTGTGGTAATAATTACCCATCTCATATTCATGCCATAATGTGTTCATTTTTATTTTTAAAAGCATGTGTTTTTAGTTTTTCACCATGACATATGCTTGTGGTTATGATATATTCCACTGTATTGATTAGGTCTATTGAGCATCTAATATCACCCCATTCTTAGATTTCATTTTCTTATGAGATGATGAGGCTTATTATAAATGATAACTAGGGGTAACCTTAGAGTTTTTGATGTTCTTAATAAAATTTTTATTTATTTATTTATTTTGAAGTTATAATGTTGAACGTATTTATGTATATAGTTTTCCAAAACTGTTAAACTAACCAGTAATTATAGATTTTATTCCTTGTAATCATTCCAATGAATTAAAATAATGCCACTATTCTGGGCTTAAGTGGGCAGGGAGTTACAGTTAATATGATCAAAATTTTTGTATTAAACATAGAAACTAGATTTAGAAAATTTATATTTGGGAACAAAACCCTAAGATATAATCTAAGGAGAAACATCGAAGAACTTCCTAGATTTTTGGTAAGGAATATATTATGTGTATATTTCTTGTAAATATATTACTTTCAAGATTCCAAAAGTTAATGTTGTTATGGCACAACTGTAACTGAGAGTGACAACTCCGACATTGAGTTTCTGGCTTGAACTGGAGTATCCTAGTAAATGAAAATGGGTCTCACTCTGTACCTAGTTTGACAATCTAGGGGACTTTTCATATGAAAATTCAAATTTTCGTTATAAAACATTATGAAGGAATTAAATGTAATTTTTTATAGAATCCAATATTATTATTATGATATTAGTTGTGGATGAGTTTTCAATTTATGATAAGTATTTTTTTTTCAATGTAAAGACTATGCATTATTATTCTAAATATAATATAGTGTATTCCATTTATTAGAAATGGATCCTAGAGAATGGAATGAGAACTAGAAAAACCACATAATTTAAATAATAAGAGTGATAGTCTCTTAAATTGGTATAGGCTAGTCTTTCAATGGGAAATAATATCTTAAACCCTTTCACCATATAAGGAGTTAGTATCATCTCCAAAGAGTATGGATAAAGTGTTTTATAATTATTTTGTCTTTTTAAAGAATAAGGAGAATAGTGGGATAACTAAGAAACATATTGATAAATGGATTAATGGAATGATTAATTTTCCTCTGTGTGATAATTGTGGAAGGAAACAGCTCGACATTTGCATAAGGGTAAAATGATTTTGCATCAACTGTAGAGAAAAAGGCATCTATTCTCATATTTTCAAGAAAAGGAATAAATTTTCCTATATTATATGATTCAACTGTAAGGATATGGGGAACTACAAAAATGAATGCCCCAAGATAGATGGAAATATATCTCTAAAAAATAGGTATCAAGGTCGTGTTTATGATGTTAATATAGTTGAATTAGAATAAATAATGTATTTGTGTTTTTAGAGTGGAGCACGATGTTACAAAATTCTTATTTTAAGAATTAATAGATATATATAAGGAGAGTATTATCGTACTATTTCATTAAGGATTTGAGGTTTTATGTTGAATGGTAAAAGGAAGTGATATTTTATTAGAAACATAAACTCGTTAGAAAACAGATTATTGAGGGAAAGAAAAGCAAGAATATATATCTAATGTTGAGATAATGATTAATAAATGATTGATATAGATATGTACTGAATACCTTGAAACTGATTATTGACATTTCCATAAGTGGTTTATACTATCATCGATGGAGTTTAAAACACATTTGGATTTATTGAATATATCCAATAACATGTATCTTACTTATGGAATAATGAAGAATGCATGTTTCCAATTTGGTTTTTATAGTAATTAAATTTATTACCATATCAGAAGAAAATACATGATGACGTTTTTCACATGTTTGGAATGAGAAAATTTAGATATGTTTCATATTTATTAAGGGTTTATGATATGTTGCTCTTGTAAATTCAGAGACCATAATTCTAAAGTGTTGATCATTATATTTTGGAACGTTTACCCATTTATGAAATGGATTTAGTTGATATCTGTACAGTATTTAGGAGGATAATGTATTACTTCACCATATGGAGTAACTTGTTCTTTGTTATGATGTATAGATAGTTCAAGGAGAAATCAACAGAATATATTGTAAAGAAATACATATATTTATACTATTATAGTGTGGAGTAATTTATAAACTCTAGAAAACGTGTCCTAAATATAATGTTTTTCAATTATCCAATTAATTGATAATATTGATGATTTTTTAAAGTAGTTTATAGTTTTTCAACAATCAACATTCATCCGAATATGCTCTCTATCACGTTTCATCATAACATAATAGTAATATTTTTCTTCCATATCAAGGATTTTACTTCCAAATAATGTCACCCAATTCAGAAGAATTTTTTTGTGACCTCCTCATTTCCATTAACCTATTTTTTAGGAGGATATGTTATTACCCCTATTCATATGTGGGTTTCCCACAAGGAAATTTTCAAGCATTAACCATTATCTTTCGAAGTGAAATTAAGAATAGCGAGGAAAAAATTTTATTAAGGGGTTAATAATGTAACATCCTATATAAATTTACAAATAGATTTAATATAGAATGCATGAAATATTGAGTCTCTAAAAAACACATTATTATAACCTAAATAATAAACATAATTTTTCCACTTTTGTAATTTGAATTTCGAAAAACATACATACATGGTTTCATTTGGTAAGATATTTCGAGTCTAATTAGACAAACCTAATTTTTGATGAATAGTAGCATACACTTATGAATAGTAACACATGCTTATGAGTACTAAATATTAGTAATGAATAGCCAATTAGAAAAAAAAATTAAAACTTCATCCATGAGTGTATAAATACAATTTAAACAACTTCTAAATGAAAAAAATGATCATATTATATATATTGATATTTTTTATATGGTAAATATTTTAATTACAATTTTGTGATTAATTTAATAATTTAAAATGGAATTTTTTTTATAAAATTTGCTAATAAATTTTTACTTTATTGTCTTATGGTCATAAGATAATGTTTTGTAACTTTGATAAATTTCTCAAGGTGTTGCAAAATGTGTAATTGATTTCTATTTTTTTTGTGGAAGAAATTATTATTTTATATAAAAATTTAATTACATATTTTTATAACAATAATTAATAAAAAATTACATAATTTTTATATTATACACGTCAAAAAATTGTTGGGTTGAATGTTTTTTATTTTTCTAAAATACATTATTTTTTCGTGAACAGGAAAATTATAGTTTTGAGTTTCTAGTATGCTTAATGAAATCGTAATGATATAATAAATAAAGAAAATTTGTCAACTTTTTTATAGTAAAATATGATATTAGTTATCCTAAGTGGCTAATACAATGGGAGGATACCATTGTGAAGCCAATAGTTTTTCAAAAATCATTAATGCGGTGTCCTTTGAAATTAATTAAAAACTCCTTCACATTTAGTATAAATACACACTAATTTCATTATTTTAATTCATTATAAACTCACCATCCTTGAATATATGGTAGTTTTACCTTCCTATTAGCCCTCCCAACATGTCCTCAAGACCCCCAAGTCCCAGCCCATAGGACTTGGTAGTTACTCTACAAAGTAAGAGAATTTTTTACTTATCTTTTCCATTGAAGTTCTCTTTTATGTGGTATGTTTTTAATGTTTTTATACCATGTTATAATTTAAATTTAATTATATACCTCTAATATTTCATTATTTTTTATTAATTAGTGATCCCAGTCCGCACCCTTTTAATTTCCGTCTCAAACCATGTTGCATAACCGTTATGCTGCAGAATATTCATCTCAAAATATATCTCTTTTTCAATCACTTATATTATATTATTATTTTTTAATTTAAATTGGATTATGTTTCGATATTTCATTCCATATACACATTACATTCCATATTGTTTTAGAAAATATGATATTCCTTTTTATGTAGAAAAATATTTTATAAAATTTTAAGCGACGCCATTGGGCTGCCGAATTTTTTCATGGGATATAAACTTTTTTTAATTTTAAAGATCCTTTCATTGATTTTCATTTCTCACATCCATTCATACAACTTTTTTGATAACTCTAGTACCTTAAATTTCGTTAAATTTTGTTTTGATAATGTATTAATTCAACATCATTTATCATTTCCCATTCTTTTATACTAGAAATATAAGTACCATCTGAGATTTGTTAATTTTTCACATTCTAGAACAATGAGTTTTTACTTTATATTACTATCTTCAATTCTAGTAATGAAATCATTTTGATGTATGATGTAGACTATAATATATATACTAAATATAACTTATCTATTTTTTAATAATATTTTGTTCCTGTTGAATAAATTTATAAATAAAAATGTGGTCATTGTGATAAAAAACCACCAATTAACAAAAACAATTATCATTAATGTTTTATATAATGAATCTTGTTCAATCCCAACAACAAAATTATTTTTATAACCATGTAATCTCCTGGATGTTAAAAAATATAATTAAACTCTTTTTTGGGTAAACCATTCTCATATTACATGATTATCTTTATATATATATATTTGTGTGTGTGTAAAATGGTCTTGAATACCATGTTTGAAAAAACTCCCAAACAATAAAATGGAACCACATAAACCCATCAAAAAGGAATTGAATAGAAATAATAATTCTATAATCAATAAATTAAATAGATAAAAGGTTCTAGAAATATTAATTAATGATTTTAATTTTGTTAATCTGGACAGTAAGACCAATTGATGAACACCATCAAACTTATGGTCTGGGCTTTCTACCTAATCATTCCTTTTCATTCGGGTTACTATTATTCTCCACATAACACAATTAAATTCTTATTTATTCACATGTACTCCTCATATATCTTTTATATTGTTCTATATATGTGTACCAACATGAATCATAATATCAATTATGGGTAGTTTTATGTTTTAAATGGTTGTTTCAAAATTTATTTCTTTGATACAAGCTTGATTCAATGGAATTTATATTGCTTTTGCCTAATTTAAATACCACTCTATAATATATTTTTGGAAACCATTTACATTCTAATAGAACTCATTTTATTATTAAAATACTATCTTACTTCACTTCTGGTTTAATATATTGATATTTCCAAAAGAACTCTTCTTTTCAAAGTAAAAGAGTAATTATCTCAAGAATTACTCGACGATTTTATAAGAGTATCATCATATATTTAAATAATCATGATTATTATGTTCAATTATTGAGATTAATATTTAATTATGTCATATAAAATATATAATTTAACGGTTTTGGATTATTTTGACTGTGGATTTGATATCATAAAACCATTAACCAATTTACTCTCAAGGGTTAGTGTTTAAGCATAATGTTTAGAGAAATTCATTACATTTCATATATTATTGTATATATGAATGTATATGTTGTTTAAGATTATCCCCATTCAAATTAGTAATGAATTTGACTTAGTATTTGTCGACAAGGGATTACTATATCCCCCTAATGAATCGTTAGGTCTCATTAGAAAAATAAACGTGGACTTGGCTAAGGGCTTCATCATTTTGGGATATGGTTTTGAATGAGGCATTAATCTATGTTTGACATATTGGATGAGGCCTTCAAAATATATTTTATATTTTCTGGCATATGCATTTACCTCATCAGGAATCTAGAATGAAATTGTTCATGTGGTTATTCGATTAGTAGAATACCCCTGATTATTTTTGGTCGTGGTAATAGTTACATAGCTCATATTCCTTCCATAATGTGATCAAGTTTATTTTTAAAGGAAAGAATTTTTTGTTATTCACCATGCCTAATGCTTATATTTATGATATATTCTATTGTATTTCTTACGCTTAATGATCATTTGTGCTCACATCATTCTTAGGTTTTTTTTTCTCAATACATAAAGCGGTTTATAATAAATGAACTCGAGGGATAAAAATAGAGTATTGGATGTTCCTAATAAAACATTTAGGTTTTATTAATGTTTATATTGTATTTTTGAACCTTTTAATATATCTAGATTTCTATAAATACTAAACTAAATGATCCTCATGATTTGAATCCAAATAATCATGCCAATATATTAAAAAAATTCATCGGTTATAGGCCTCTGGGGACAGGGCATTACTGGATACAGGTATATCCACATAATTAATGTGGAAAGAATAATGAAATTTTATTTATGAAACATTAATTGATTATATTTAATTAAATTTTGATTGAATTCTTGATAACCAAAAGAAAGGCGGTTGTGTTCTACAATCCCTTTACAATATGTTAGAATGTGTAATGAAATTGGTCTATTTATAATAGATAATGAAATTAGTCCAACTTTTTTATATATTAAAATAAAATATTCTTTTACATCATTTAATATAATTTTATTATGTATATTTATAGATATTTTTATGAGTTATGGAGTTCCATTTCACTGTTCTGGGAATGATCATTTTTGTGATGGTTCGTTTACTTCTGTTATATTAAATAACTCGTATCAGATGTTGATAATTCTCTAAAAGTAAAATCATATTTAATTAATGAAATTATAATTCATTAAATGGTAATATGTATCATTTGGTTATTTTATAATATGATGAATCATTTGTTAAATTATTAATGATAAATTTAATAATTATAATGTAGGTTTTTCCAACAATCATGAACTGATTTCTTTTAATTATTTATTATATATATAAATTCTATCATAAAATTAAATGATTCATAATATTATTAATAAAATTATTTCAAAAATAAATAAAATTTTATTACCAGCCTTGATAGTTGTAATGGAAAATCAAAACTCATCATCCATGAAGCCAGTGAGTCTATATATCACAAAGGATGTTTTAATTTTTATAATAAAAGGAACGATAAGAGATTTTGTGATGGACATTACAATTAAAAAAATAAGTTATATATATGATATTATAGTTATCATGACACATTGGATAGGGTTTGTGATGAGAAGATAATAAAGGATTATAAATTAAAATAGAAGGAATGACGATTTAACCTCGTGTATGTCATCTGCTTGAGAACATATTTAAGGATCTTGGGTTCCATATTTTGTGGAGAATAAAAACTCTTTGAAATGTAAATGGGGATTCAAATTTGAATTTTCTTGAATTTTTGAAAGCTATAAATTTTATGATGTTTTATAATTTGAGGTTGTCATGGGTGGTATTTACAAGGTTGTAGAGGGGAGTTTTTTTATATTCGTACTATATTATTTTGGATGAGGACTATCAACATTGTTGATTCCAATGACTAATTATTGTAAACAATGGTAAGGATTACAAGATAATATGATCTTAATTAATCTATCCATTGTCTGTGACTCACTATTTATTCATTTCTTTTATATCATAAATTACGTTATTTCAGTAATCACCAATAATTCAACTATTTTATAAAAATCCAGAAAATCCATTGTAACACCTTTTTTGTATAGATTTAAAAAATGAAATTCAAATTTTCAAATAAATTTCTATAAATGAGAAATTATATATTTTATATAGAATCATCATTTATCAAAAAAAATCCATTTTTGATATTTTAATTTACTTATTCCCCTTTGAAAAATTGATTACTATGTAAGAGAAATTGATAACTATATTAATTGAACATAATATTAAATTATGAATCCATTTTATGAATACAACATTTTTTTAAATCATTTATAAATTATAAAATTTGAAATCAACATTTTCCTTATACAAAAATACCAATACTTAATTTTTCATTTTTAAAACATATATATACATATACCATGACATAATTATTGAAAATTTTAATTTATAAAATACATAAATCTTATTTATAATATCATAGTAGTGGTTACTATTATAATTGAAACATTACTATTCCCAATGGTAATATTTCTATTCCAATAGTCATTTTAATATTCCATTTGTTTTGGGCACTTTAATTTCTACAAACCCCACTTATTTAAATCTTTATTTTAATTTTTCAATTGGGTTCAATATGTATTAAATATATTTTAGTATATGATTAAAAAAGGGAAATTCGATTGATAATATTCTGCATCATTAAACTAGGCCTAATGATTCTCATCGTAATTATTATATAGCAGGCTATGCCTAGTTATTATTGTATGATCAAATATAATTTCTATAATTATTATGATGTGGAATGTGCCTAGTTATTCATTGTTTAATGAATATACAATAGGATATTCCAATGTAATCATATTGAAATTATTATATTCATGGATTGGCCTTGATATATTCTATAACTATTATACATTGTCTTTGACCCGAATTGTTTTTCCGAAATTATTATACTGAGGGCTGGACAAATATTTTTGGGATTTATACCATGAATATATGGTTATAGATTTTATCGTTATGATACATGCTCAAATTCATTCCAATATGGTTCCAAATGAAGTTATTATATACAATGTTTATATGGATGGGGTTGGCATCGGTGATAGACTTGGTCCATAATATGTCAGAATGGTGCCAAATTCATGTTGGTATGTTATTGATTTAATTGATTAATATATTTTTAATGTAGTCTGATGAATCAATAAATGTGGTTCTTATTTGGTTGGTTATTTTTAGACATGGTGATGTTAACCAATATAGTTGTAATCATAGTTTATTCAGGCCAAAATTGGAACCTAAGTTGATAACATTGATGATGGATTTGACATGGGAGATAGACCTTGTCGTGGATTCATGAATGTTCAATGTGTGGGATATCAGAGACAAGGTAACATAGGGCTCTAGATTTGGTAATTTTGAGTCATTATTTGAGTTTAATTGTATTTTATTTTTATTAATTCTAATAATAAATTTGGATACATGTCATCCTCTCATTATATTATACCTATATTTTTTATTTGATTATTCAGTTGGAATTTATTGGTTTGTTTTTCCAATTTATTATTTTTTTCCATTATTTATGGTAATATTATATTTATTGTATATTATTTATTATCAATGTTTTAAATATGTAACTATGGATTATAGTATCCCACTATTCTTATCACACCCTCTCTAATAGTTGATAGCCTCAAACATTCCTGTATGCATGATATACATCCCATAACCATCCTATTTATGACACATCATAGAATTCTATATTGATGGATGATACAATGTGTTATCAAATAACACTGGATTATTTTTTATATCTTCTGTATTGAAATGTTTTAAAGGAAACATGGATGGTTTGAAACATGGAAATGGTCTTGTTGATGGGATTAGATAACACATTTATTATGGAATAGAGAAGGTCCCATGAATGGATTGTTATTAATACTATTGTATTGTTATAGTTTCTATTATTTTAAACAAGGGTTATTGACATGTTGGGTGGGGATATTATTTCTAGATGTCACTGGTTCTTTTAAATTTCAACTCATGCATCAGAGTGGAATGAGATGAGTAGGAAAAAACCATTATTGTATCACCGTGAGATTTTTTAAGAAATGTTTTGTTTTTATGTATCATGCTATACGCAACACCAAATGAATATATCACTACAAACAACACTATCTTGGTTTGCATTTCATGCAAGAGGAACTTTCCTCGATAGCATGCATTGTACGCAATACCGATTTTCACTAAACGATGATATGTTGTTAAAATATTATATAAATTAGCTATTATGGATAGTAATACCCCCTACTTGAAATTCTATAGATTTTATCGTTCAGAGTGGAAACATTTTTTGGATTTAGAATATCTAAATTATCATAGGGTGAAATTTTGGTATTTTTCTGAAAATGTTGAATTTTTTATGAATAGTGAAAAACAAAGAGTTATAGTTTAAAAACAATTTTTTTTAAATAATTATTTATTTCATTTATATTTATATTAGGTCAATATAGATTCATAATACCAATATAAGTTCAATGTAATTCATTAGAGTCATTTTATAATAATTTTAGATATATAAAAATTTTATTGATCTTTTGACCGTCTTTTACCCACCTCCTAGGAAAATTTTCAAATTTAAATATAGCATAATTTTCTACTACTGTGAGTGTAATTTCAAAAATCTGAGATACACAGTTGATATTAGTAAGTAAAATGGGGTTCCATAAGATAAAAATAATTTTTGGTGAATAATAACGTTTTACTTTTATTTACCCAGGTTAAAAGTTTATAGGGTAATTAAGGGTAAAAATGATATTATTATTACCCTAACACATGTCTTAATTCTATTGGATAACTGTAATTTTACTAAAAACTCCATTTTAATAAAACATGACTATTTAGGTATATTTGGGTTAGATTAGGACATTTATTATTAATTTATTTAAAGAAGAGTTAAAATAGTTAAAATCAATGTTTAATAATTAAAACTTTTTTAATATATGGTTAAACATAAGATAGGCTAGACTATAAATATTCATTATAAATATAAAAATATTCCCTACATAATGGTATTTTATTTATATTTTTTTAGACATTAAATAAGTTAATTTATTTATGACACAATGATGATGCAGTACTTACCTTATTAATGAAATATTAACATAATTGATATTATAAATACCCAAATAAATATAATTTGAGAATTTTTATAGATTAAAATAATTTTATAGGGTAATAAAACATATTTAGGATATTTATATGAATTTTTATCGAAGTAATAATGCTATTATAAATTTAACAAAAACAAAATACCAAATCGTGTCAAAAATTGACATAAAAGAGTTTTTAAAACAAATATTATATTATTAATTGTTATTCTATTTCTAAAAATCTAAGGATGGACCAAAAGTCTTATAAAATAGTATATATGACATTAATTAACCAATTGGGGTTCTATTGGATGTTTATAGTATGTTTATTAACCATATATTGTAATAATACAAGAAGATACAATAAAAGGTAAATTATTTTACTTAGAGTAAAATATAAATTATAAGGATTAAATGGCGTCCTAACTTGTCTAAAACCTATTGGATGAGATTACGTCAAGCCATCACCACCCTAGATTCAAAATAAGCCTCATTGGTGCCATTAAAAACCGAATATGACTTTATTATAAAATAATACTTTATGTTTTTCCTAAGGTGCCCCTCTCCTCCCATATAAAAGGGAACCTCTTCCCTTTCCTCTTCACATAATTTTGAGCCTTAAAGGTCAGCCAAACCCTACCCATTTCTCTTCTCAACATCTCTATTTATATCATATAGGTTCTGGCCTTCTCAAAAAACCAACTATAGTGCCCTAAGATGAAGTATAAAAGAGACACGTCAAGGAAGAGGTAATATAGTCTACCGATTCATTCAAGTTTTTTTCTTCTTCCACATCCTCTTTTTTATTTGTTTAATTATAAAGTAATAACATCAGTATCAATCATATACTAATATGTTATTATAAATATGAAACAACCATATTTCATCTTCTATATATACTAAGGAAAACAAAATCACGGCGTGTGCGTACGTACAAAATAACATCTCCACGCTGTGGTGTAATCTTTTTTTCCACCACCGCCTTACTTGGATGGGTATAATGGTGTAAATAATAACTATATATGATTATTATAACATGATACAAATTTTGAGATAATATATCATCAAATCAAATTCCATTCATATAATTATGCGAATGATATATGGTTATTATAACATTATACTAAATGATTTTTCATTATCCTAAAAATATGAATAAGAATTTATTCGACAAAACAAGCATAAGAACAGAAAGCAATGAACACCCGAATAACAAGTAGCAATGAAATATTACTAATACTAATATATAAATATGACCATATAAGATATCATAAAAATTAATTTGATTATTTAATAAGTCAATGACATTATTTAAATCATTATACAAGAGGTTCAGATACATACGAAGCATATCAGACCTAAGGTAATGGAAAATCTCACAATCTCATTTTTATCCGAGATTGTTTATACCTGAGAATTTACTGGGGCATATTTATAATCCACATACATGTTTCCTCAACATGTAATATTATTTTTATCCTCCTACAATTTTTTAGATCCTATTTTACCTATTGGTGTATGTTAATAAATTATATGAAAGGAATCTTTTATCGTTTTAAGTATGAGATACTTTTTGAATTTTTCAGCCAAAGTGCGAGAAGAATGTTTTTTAACATATACATAATGAATGGATTTTTATGATTTCCTATAACATTATTTTCATGATGCTTCCTTATATGTTTTAAAGTTTATTTTTAATTAACTTCTTTTAGTTTAAAATTGTATGACATGTTAAGAAAAGAAAATTGTTTTTGAAGTAGAAAGGATATTTTAATAAAGAATGAAGTTCAAGTGTTTTATCAAAATAATTTTCCATATAAGATTATATAGGGTTCTGTTTCTATCCCTATTTTTACAGTAATTTTATTATGTGATGTCCTTTTATGGATTAAGTTATGATTTCATGATGTTAAAGAATCACATATTTATTACAAGGGTTATGATTGATGTATGATTTATGATTTTGTGGAACACATAAGAATGGATTCATTATGATATGGATGGGACCTATATCTCCCTCTAATTCATTGTGTATAGATTTTTATCTCATGAGATAGACATGGCTGGAACGACAAGTTAATATAGTTCAGTGAAACAGGATTGGAACGAGGTGTAAACTCGATTCAAAAATGGACTTTGTCGGCTATGATAGTCATGGCAACGAGTCTTCACTAATATGAAATGATTTCATTTTATTATTTGTGTATGCCAAAAGGTTTCATGTTTTATTTTAGGATTATTGGGATTACATTTCACTACTATGATTTATCCCATGTTATTATATTATGATCTCTTTTGCAGGTTAAGATTTTCAAAATGATATGTTCTTATGAATATGATATGATTGATATTTCATTTTTTACCATTACTAAGAATTTGAGCACACTCATTTTTTATGTTTTCTTTTCCCAAGGTCTAGAAGAAGGGTATTATGTAAGATATGCCAAAATGGAATCTATATATGATGAAATAAAAGGAGACAATGTAGATGCTTTATGAACCAGTTGTTTATGTTTCCTAGTTTCTAAAGACATTATACTTATACGGTCCTATCATGGTTTTGTTATATTTTGTAATAAGTATGCTTAAATTATGATGTAATAACAATGTATATAAAGTAAGGGTCGTTTATGTTGGTATCATAGGAATGGTATAGTCAACCTTTGGAAACCTGGATGAGAAAGCCTTAGTAAGAACCCTAAGGATATGTCTAAGCATAGAACACACTATTAGTATTCCAGAAATGGCCATGAATAACCTATGATAAGTCCTAAGGTGGGAAATTTTATTCTTGACTATTTGGGTTTCCTATTATGATTTGTGTTTCTCACACAATGCATATTGGTTTTAGTCAATGGCTGGAAACGGAAGGAACCGTGTTAATGCTGAATGCGACGGGAAATGCAATGATTTTCCCCCTGAGAAACCAAACGCTATGGGAGCTGGAATGAAAAATCATATAGCCATTATCACACAATATTCTCAATCTATGAATCATACAAGACATCCAAACGTGCAAAGTAAGGAGAAACATTTTGTGGAATGATTTATGAGGGAGCATCCACCCTCATTCAGAAAGTCTACTGATCTATTAGTGGCTGAACAAAGGATCAGTACCATTGAAAAGATATTTTCATTTCTTCAATGTTATGGACATGAAAAAGTCATCTTAGCAGTATATAATTTGGAAGTTGTAGCTGATCAATGGTGGAATCTTATCAAGAATACAAGGAAAAGAGACGAAATTGAGTCCATGGAATTTAATTAGTTCAAGAACTTATTTTTCAATAAGTACTTCCCTCGTATTCTTCGATCAAATATGGATAAGGATTTTCTAGAACTAATGAAAAAGGATGATGAATCTGTTGGTACCTATGAAGCATATTTTACAAGACTTTCAAGGTATGCTTCCGAAATTATTATCCAACCTGAGAGTAAGATCGATCGATTATTTAGTGTCTTAAAACCAAGTCATCGATGGTTGTTAGCCATAAGGGACTTCAATAGCTATGAGGAAATTCTTGATGTGCTCTCAAGGTTGAGTTGGAGATTGGAGTATCCCATCAGTCATATGGGTTTTATAAGAAGATGAAAATGGAATTCAACATGAAATCTAAAGACCACACTAAAAAGAAGATGAGTTTTCCCTTATGCTCAAAGTGTGGAAAGAAACATAGAGGAATTTTTCTTAAAGGGACAAGTAAATTTTTCTAATGTGGAAAAGAAGGTCATCAGGAATTTGAATGTCGCAATGATGGGAAAAAGATGTCTAGGGATTCGAACAAAGAAAATGCTACACCGAATTCACCTCCTACACTTAAATGTTACAAGTGCAAGAAAATGGATAATTATGCTAATCAATTCTCTAATCCAAGATTTGTTGATGATGATCAACTTCAAAAAACTCCAATGGCCAAAGAAAAATTAATGTCACAAGCAAATTCTATCAGTGATGTGGAGTTTGATAACGAAGTGGTGAAAGGTACACATACCATCCTATCTAAAGTATCAAAAGTTTTATTTGATTCTGGATCCTCCCACTATTTTATTTCTGAAGAATTTTCTAAGGGTATCACCATATTACCTCAATAATTAGATGTTGAGTTAGTTGTGACAACCCCTAATGGCACAAAAGTCACATAAAAAGTTTATAATTCTTATCTGATCGAAGTTTGTGGGAATGTGCTTCCTACAAATATGTTCATCCTTCCTATAGTGGAATTTGATTTGATTCTTGTAATGGATTGGCTTTCCTTATATGGTTCTCATATCGATTTCCAAAGAAGGGAAGTCACATTTTATATTCCTGATCAATATATGATCATCTATCAATGCAAGGATGAATATAACCATCTAGTGGAAATTTATTCTATCATATGGGTCCTGATTCCAATAAATGAATGTTATTTATCTCAAATGGTTGGAGAGAAAATCACGATTAAGAATACACACCTTGTACGGGAGTTTGATGATGTCTTTCTGGAGAAATTTCCAGGCCTTCCACCAAATCGTGAAGTTGATTTTTCAATAAAACTCATAATGTGTGCTATACCCATTTAAATGAAACCTTATAGAATGGACAAAATTGAGATGTAGTAATTGAAGAAGAAACTCCAAGAGAATCATGATAAGGGATTCATACGCCCTAGTGGATCACCTTGGAGAGAACCTATTCTATTTGTTAAGAAGATAGATGTATCAATGAGACTCTGTATTGACTATCGAGAACTTAACAAGATCACGATGAAGAAAAAATAACCTCTCCCATGCATTGATGATTTATTTGACCAACTATGCGGAGCTCAATACTTTACCAAGATTGATCTTCATTCAGGGTATCATCAACTAAGGGTCAAAATGGAGGATATACCAAAGAAGGATTTTCGTACAAGGTATGAACATTATGAATTTATAGTGATGTCATTTGGTCATACAAATGCCCCAACTATCTTCATAGATCTAATGAATAAAGTCTTTAGTGACTATCTTGATCAGTTTGTGGTAGTCTTTATAGAAGATATTCTTGTCTATTCAAAGAGCAAGGAAGAACATAAAGATTACTTGAGAATTGTATTAAATACCCTAATAAAGGAGAATATTAATTCCAAATTTACCAGGTGTTAATTTTGGATTCAAAAAGTTTCTTTTTTGGTCACATAATCTCAAAATAGGGGATATCTGTGGATCCAACAAAAACAAAGGTTATCGAGAGATGGTCGAGACCAACAATAGTTACTGAGATCCAAAGTTTTATTAGTTTGGATGGATATTATTGATATTTTGTAAAGGATTTTTCACAATTATCTAGTCCACTCACCAGGTTGACTCAAAAAAGATTTACGTTCGTTTGGACAGAGGACTATGAAGAGAATTACATGGAGTTAAAAAGAAGATTATCCAGTATGCATGTTCTCACACTACCTTGTAGTGGAGAAAGGTTTGTGATCTATAGTGATGCATCCAAGAAGGGATTTGGATGTGTTCTCATGAAAAAGAATATGATGATAGCTTATGCCTCACGACAGTTGAAAATCCATGAGCAAAATTACCCCAACTCATGATTTGGAATTAGTTGCAGAAATCATTGCATTAATGATTTGGAGGCATTATCTTTACGGAGAAAGGTGTGATATTTATATTGATCATAAAAGTTTAAAGTATATTTTCACACAAAAATATTTGAATATGCGCCAAAGAAGATGGTTGGAGCTGATTAAGGATTATGACTACTCAATTCATTACCACCCTGGAAAAGAAAACAAGATGGCTGATGCATTATGTTGACAAGACCATGCTAGATTGTCCATGATGAGGATAAAAAAGGATCCAATATTTATGGATTTACAAAGGATGGATCTTGAAATTATAAAGTGGAAAATTCATATCTATCTCAAATGAATGTTCAACCATCCATACATGTGATGATTAAAGAGGCACATAAAGAAGATATAGAGTTACAAAAGAACGTGAGAAATGTTCCTAACTTCCACATTGATTGTGATGAAATAATAATGTTTAGGAATTGGGTTTCTGTTCCTCCCATCCCATAATTAAAGAATGAAATACTAGATGAATCTCATTGATCTTCATTCTCTATTCACCCATGAATCGCGAAGATGTATAGGGACCTGAAAGAGTACTTTTGGTGGGATGTCATGAAAAGAGATGTTGCTGAATATGTCTCTCGATGCTTGGATTGTAAGCAACTTAAAGCTGTGAGATAGAAGTCTAAGGGGATGTTACAACCATTACCTATACCAGAATGGAAATGGGAAAACATCACTATGGACATTGTCACTGGACATACCAAAACATCCAAAGGCAATAATGTTATCTGGGTTATAGTTGATTGTCTTATGAGGTCGGCACACTTCAATGTTATTAGAGAGGATTTCTCTCTTGATAAGTTTGCTAGGATATATGTAATGGACGTGGTAATATTGAAGGGAGTACCACTTTCCATTATATCTAATAGGTATCCGAGGATTGCCTCGAAGTTCTAGTGAAGTCTTCACCATACTCTAGATACAGAGTTCAGTTTCAGCACTTATAATCATCCTTATACATATGGTTAGTCTAAGATGACAATTCAAACTCTAGAAGACATGTTGAATGATTTCTCTATAGATTTCAAAGGTGGTTCAGATCAAAACCTTCCTTTGGTGGAATTTTCATATAATAATAGCTTTCACTCCAGTATTCGTATCGATCTATATGAAGATCCCTATGGAAAGAAATGCAGAACTCCAACATTCTAGGATCATGTTGGAGAAATAAAGGTATTAGGACCAGATCTTGTTGATGAGATGGCAGAAAAGGTCAGATCTATTCAATAACACATAAGAGCAGCTCAATGTCGACAAAACAGTTATGCTGAAAACTGAAGAAAATACCTAGAGTTTGAAGTGTGTGATAATGTGTTCTTATTAATATCTCCTTGGAAGAGAGTAATGAGATTTGTAAAGAAGGGAATGTTGAGCACGAGGTATATTGGTCCTTTTGAAATACTGGATCATGATGGTAAGGTAGATTACCAATGGGCACTTCCACCAAATCACTCTTATGTTCATGATGTGTTCCATGTATCTCTCCTAAGAAAGTACATACCTGATCCTTCACATGTTCTAAGCTCAGAATTTGTACTGCTGGAGCTGGATCTTTCTTATAAGGAACAACCGATAGAGATTCTTGATTATAGCAAAAAAGTTCTACGAAACAAGACCACTCGCTTGGTTAATTTTATAAGGAGGAACCACCAATTAGAATAAGCTACATGGGAACTTGTTGATATAATTAGGGAGATTTATCCTCATCTATTTGTTACGAAATTATGAATTTCGAGGGAGAATTTTTTTAAGGGGGGTAGAATGTAACACCCTGAGATTTTAGGAGAAATATTTTGTTTTTATGTATTATGTTATATGAAACATCAAAGGAATCTTTCACTACATACAACACTATCGTGGCTTGTATTGCACGCAAGATCAACCTTCATCGATAGATTGTGTTGTACGCAATACCGAGTTTCACTATACGACGATAAGTTATTAAATTATTATATAATATAGCCATTATGAATAGTAATAGCAAATTTTTGATATTTTATAAATTTTATGTTTCAAAATGGACTTCATTTTTTGATTCGGAATATCGAAATTATCTTAGGGTGAATTTTTAGTATTTTTATGAAAAAATTCAATATTAGATGAATTGTGAAAAACAATGAATTATAGTTTAAAACAGAATTTTTATTTAAATATTTATTTATTTTATTTAAATTTATTTTTGGTAAAAATATATACATAAAATATATATAGGTTCAATTTAATTCATTGAGTCATTTTATAAAAATTTTAGATATATTAAATTTTTTTTAAACTTTTGACTGTCTTTTACCCACCTCTTAAGAGAATTTGAAAATTTATATAAAAAATAATTTCACCGCTTCTATGAGTGGAATTTCAAAAGTCCGAGAGACATTGTTTATATAAGTAACTAAAATATGGTTGGATAGGATAAAAATAATTTTTGTTGAATAGTATCTTTTTACTTTTATTTACCACAGGTAAGAGTAAATATTTTAATTAAGGGTAAAAATGATATTATTATTATTCTAAAACATTTCCTAATACTATTGGATAAGTTTAATTCGACCAAAAACAACCTTATGAATAAAATATGACCATTTAGGTCCACTTGGATTAGATTAGGACATTTATTATTATGTTATTTAAAGATGAGTTAAAATAGTTAAAATCAACGTTAAATAACTAAAAAAATTTTAATATAGGGCTATACATAAGATAAATTAGACTATAAGTATTAATTAGAAATCTAAATAGATTTCCTACATAATGTTATTTTATTTTTATTTTTTAGACACTAAATAAGTTAATTTATATATGACACAATGATGATGCAATAATTACATTATTAATGAAATATTATCATAATTGTTATTATAAATACCGAAATAAAAATAATTTGTGATTTTTTAAGAATTAAATTAATTTTTCTAGGTTAATATATCATATTAGGTATAGTTAGATGAATGTTTTTGAAGTAATAATTCTATTATGAATTTAACAAAAAAATATCAAATTGTGTGAAAATTGACATAATAGTGTTTTTAAAACAAATATTATATTATTAATTGTTATTATATTCCTAAAAATATATGTATTGGTCATAAGACTACTATAATAATATATATGACATTAATTAACCAATTGGGGTTCGATTGGATGTTTATAGTAAGATTATTAACCATATAGTGTAAGAATACAAGAAGATACAGTAAAAGTTAAATTATTTAACTTACAGTTAAATCTAAATGATAAGGTTAAAATGGAAACCTAAACTGGTCTAAAACCTATTGGTTGAGTGTATGTTGACCCAAACCCACCCTAGATTCGAAATGAGACACTTTTGAGCCTTTATAAACCAAATATGTCTTTATTATAAACTAATATTTTATGTTTTTTCATAAGATTCCCCTCTCCTCCCTTATAAAAGTGCACACCTTCCCTATCATCTTCCCTCAATTTTGATCATTCAAGATTGGCTAAACCCTGACCATTTTTCTTCTCAACATCTCCAGTTATATTATAGAGGTTCTGGTCTTCTCAAAAGACCAACTCTACTTCCCTAAGGGGAATTATAAAAGAGACACTTCAAGGAATAGGTAATCTCTCATACCGATTCTTTCATGTTTCTTTCCTCTTCTACTTCCTCTTCCTTATTTGTTTCATTATAATGTAATAACATCATCATCACTCAAATAATTATATTTTATTATAAATATTAAACATACCTATTTCACCTTCTATCTATCAAATGGAAAACTAAATCATTGCTCGTGCGTACGTACGGAATATTGTCTCCACGCCGTGGTGTAATCCATTTTTCTACCACTGCCTTACATGGATGGGTATAATGGTGTAAAGAATAACTATATATGATTATTATAATATGATAATAATTCTGAGATAATATATCATTAACTCCAATTCCATTCATATAATTATGGGAACAATATTATTGCTCGTGCGTACGTACGGCCTACCGTCTCCACGATGTGATGTGACTCGTTCAACATGATCTTCATTGAATAATGATTATATAAATGAATTGAATGAATATATATGATATATATAACACTAATACCATTCTTAAAATTAGGTAAGTATAACCTAAAATAGGAATAAGAATTTATTCGACAAAACATGCATAAGAACAAAATGCAATGAACACCCAAATAACAAATAGAAATGAAATATTATTAATAAGAAGATAAGAACATGACATTATATGATATAATAACAATGAATATGATTCTATAATAATTCAATGACATTATTTAAATCATTATTCAGGGGTTTTGGATACGTACGAAGCATATCAGACCTAAGGTAAGGTAAAATATCACAATCTCATTTTCATATGATATTTTTTATACTTCAGAATTTACCAGGTCATATTTATCATCTATATCCATTTTTCCTCAATATGAAATATTTCTTGTATCATTTTACAGTTTTTTAGATCCAATTTTACCTATTGGTGAATTTTATTATAAGATATGAAAGGAATCTTTTGTCATTTTCAGTACGAGATACATTTTGACTATTCCAGCCAAAGTACGAGAAGAATGTTTTTTTAACTTATACGGAATGAATGGATTTGTATGATTTCATAGAAAATTATTTTTATGATGCTTCCATTTCAAGTTTTAAGGTTTATTTTTAATTCACATATTTTAGTTTACAATTTTATGACATGTTGAGAAAGGAAAAAATCTTTTTGAATTAGAAAGGATATTTTCATCAAGAATGAAGATCAAGTGTTTTATCAAAATTATTTTCCATATAAGATAATATAGGGTTCTATTTCTATCCCAATACTTACATTAATATGATTATGTAAAGTCATTTTATGGATTCTGTTTGGATTACAGGATGATTAGGAATCCCATTTTTTTTACATGGGTTATGCTATGATATATGATTTATGATTTTGTGGCACACATAATAATGGTTTCATTATCGGATTGGTGGGACCTATATCTCCCTCCAATGATTTGGGTAAATATTTATATCTCATGATATAGACATGGCTGGAATGGCAAGTTTGTCCGGTTTATTGAAACAATACTGGAACGAGGAGTGAAATAGGTTCAGAAATGGACATTGTCCGCTATGATAGTCTTTACAATGAGTGTTGATAAATATGAAATGATTTCCTATTATTGTGTGTGTATGCCACTAAGTTTCATGTTTTATGGTAGGATTATTGGGATTACATTTCACTACTATGATTTATCCCGTGTTATGATATTATGATCTCTTTTTCAGGTTTGGATTTTTAAAATGATATGTTCTTATGAATATAATATGATTGATATTTCTATTGTCTACCCTTATTGAGCATTTGAGCTCACTCTTTTGTATGTTTTCTTTTCCCCATGTTAGGAAGAAGGTTATTAAGTAGGATATGACAAAATGGAATCTAGATATGATGAAATAAATGGGAGAAAATTTAGATTCTTTATGAACCAGTTATTCATGATTCCCAGTTTATAAAAACACTATACATATATGGTCCAATCGTGGTTTTGTTATATGTTGTAATAAGTATGAATCAATTCTGATGTAATAACAATTTATGTAAAGTATGAGTCGTTATAATTATTGGCACATAGGGATATATATTGACATGAATTGTTGATGATAAGAACATATTAATCAGATATAATATATACTTTTTAGATAGAATTATGACATACGATAACCATTATATATGGTAAATGGATTTAAATGAACTATTATGTCAGTATACATCAATTTCCTATCTTTTTTTGGGAGAATATAAGTAGTGTCCCTCTATTTTAGTCAACTATGGATGTCTAACTTGTTATTATATCATGTTTAATAAAGAGTGAGTTTATATGGTTGGAAAAATTCATCCTCTTCATCTTTGAGTTGAGAGTTAAGAGAGTGGAAATGAACACCCTCCTAAAATAGTTGAACAAGAATTTTTTATGGATCTGGATGATCCTAGGGAAGATCATCTTTAAAAAATATTCTTGGGGTTCATGTGATCCATGTAAAAATATTCTCTTCACAACATTCTTTTGATGTATGATTTTACAAGAGAGTTCTACATAAAAAATCTACCTAAATACATTGGGGAGAGAGGATTCTAGGTATCCTTGTTCTTGATCAACAATGTCACCATGATCTTTAAGAATCATAAGTCACCCATAGATATGAGGGTGATGATTTTTTCATTCATTCTTTGTGGACCATTCATGTTTTGGTTGCATATTCTTTAGAAAACTATACGAAAATATGATCTATCTTGGATGGAATATTAGATTCTTTTCTTGATCCAATGTTATACAAAGATGTTGATGGATGGGATGGCTCGTGATATCATGTACCTAAGAGAGGAGGACATGTTCATGATAGACTACATTGAATGTTTCATTTACATAGTGTTATTTGAACCATCTTTGGTATCTTATGATATCCCCAATGTGAGACAATATTACGATGAGATTCACTATGCGATTAGTTCGTAGGATAATGTTTTCATTTTGATTAGTTTTTTGGATGTTATGAATCAATCCCTCATTATTAAAGGGAATCTGATAGAGGGTTTATGTAGTGATCGAGATGTCTCAAAAGTGAGAACTGGGGACTCTTCTTCTAATAGAAAGAAACATTAATATAACTATTATCTCATAGTAAAAAATTAATGAAGGATTTATGAGATTGGGTTGAAATCTCAAGATCATGTTATATTGTTATGATAACAATGTGAATAAATGATTCATAAATACCTTAGTTCCGATATCACAAATTTGTGTTCCAGTCTTGTCGAAAAATGGACCAAATGATAATGATTTATAGGGGTGTGCACTTGTAGAGGAATGTAATGGGATTTGGTTAATCACTGATGTTGGGGAGGGGCTCAAATACTCTTTTTCATAAATGTAGATGGACATTGTATGATATTCAAGTTGATGAAGGGAATGTTGAAGCCCTTTGATGTATAGGTTGTATCATGAAGAGGTAATAGCTCACGGGGTCATGTTAGAGCCCAATGTTGAGATGTGGGTCGACATTACATTATATAGCATACTATGGTTATTGTGGATGTAGGACAATATATCGTCATAGGTATGATTGTTAAATCCTATACCACTACATGTATTTTCTATACATGTGCATCATATTTATTTTTATTTATGGTTTTTAAATGGATTTGTTTTAGATGTGGAACTAGTTGATCATTATTGGACCATCGATACATCAATTGGATTGTGTTCAAGTAATATAAAATGTTTTGAAGTTTTTTAGATATTTTTGGTTACCAATTCATTTGTTAACTATTTTTGAAGGAAATTATCAGATATTATTTTATTCTTTCTATGGATTTGGTAGTCTTATACTAGGAAAAAATAAACGATAAATGGACTATACATTCCTTTCAATCCTCGGATGTAGGATTCCATTCTCACCAAGATGAGTGGTATAATTATGTTGGACATACATGAAAAATTAAATAAAACATTGATTGAGTTGTCGCTCAAATAATTTTTAATTATACAGATAATTGTGGAATACATCATGGTTGTATTCCTCAATTGGTAGAAAACATATATGATTTTCTTCAGATGCATTATATGACTTATTTTATATGTGAAAAATTGATTTTACGATTGAGCCCATACTGGGATAAAATCAATGTTATATCATTCCTTATAAAATGGATCCTAAAGAGCTCCAAGTGTTGAAATTTTTGTTTGACGATGATTATTTTAATGGATTAAAATGGATTCTTACAATGAAATGGGGGTACATCATTTTTCTTCAGAAAAAATTGATGGTGGTACATTATTATTTTCTGTATATTATCAAATATAGTACTATTTACGATCAAGAAAAAGTATCATATTCAACACATAATTGATCTCTTAGATCAGATAATATGTGATATGACTGTATCTAATGATCGTTTGAGATCTTGATTCAAAAATATGAGGTTGAAAATATCAGATATGACTCGGAATTTTTTTATAGATGGTATGGGTTTTATTAATTCATTAAGATGCTATCTTGGTTGACCAACACACTAGTGGTATTCAAGGAAATTATGAAAATGTTATTTTATGCTACCTAGAATCATTATTTTGTGATTTTTCAGTGACATATTTCAATAGTCCCAATTAGAATAAATGCATTCCCAAAATATTGAAATCATTATGAGTATAATGAGAAAGATAAATATTTATGAAAATATAACCAAATTTAATTTCTATATTGATATTGTGCACAACATGGGTAATGTCCTCTTGGAGGAGGGAGTATTAGTGGACTTGGATAATGCTTTAGTTGTTGTACCATATGAGTATCCGAAGAATTTCATAAAAATATATATCATAATAGGTTTATTTGGTTATCATCTGTTATTTATCCAAGACATTCCCCATTATGGAGAACCAATAACAAAGGTGACCCAGAAAGGGGTGATATTTTTTTAGTATGATTCATAAATGTGAGATTTTTATATGTTTATAGGAAGGATGAAATTGTAACATACCATAACATTTTATTTTGTTGGGTAAAAAATATACAATGTATTTTAATACATTTGAAGATTCTATCAGATAAGTTATGATGCAGAAGGATTGCATGGATTATTAAAGATAATGGTATCTGATACCACAAGAGATGAATGAATCTACTCATGATATTTAGTGATAAATAGTGGCACAATAACTGAGATGGTGGAGGAATTATATCATGAGTGATAGTTTTGTGGATTAAATGGATCACAGGAGCCTTACATACTTCTTTTTTTAATGGGTCCAGATCCTTTGGTCTGTGAAGTTTTTTGAGTATATGTAATCATTCGACAGTCATTTGGTTTATATATTTGTAAAGGTAAACATTTTTATAGATGAATTGAGCTTCCATACATTGATAAAGGATGTAATTGAGTCTTATAATGACTAGATGATAAAATAACTTGATGAATACATGAATCTAGAGGTTAAATAGTTTCCCGAATGAGCATATAAGAATTCAATATCTATTATACCCACAATTTTGACTGAATGTGCATCAATTGGTTATCTAATCATGAGGTCTTAGTTATATGAAACATCTTATACAGTGGGAATAAAACATTATGATGGTCTCATGGTTGAGTGAAATCTGTTATTTTTTCAGGACAGTGTATAGGTTGTTACTGTATCGCATGAGGATATGATGAGAGAGTTTCAAGAATCTACATGGGAAATACATCCATTTTTTACCAAGATGTAACAAGAGAAATATATATTTCACTTGTGGTACTGAATAAAAAAGGATGTAGTAATAATGATGGATTCTTATTTCACCTTTCAGTGAGTGAATGTCCAACAACAAAGGGAAATATTGATTGTGCAGTCATTCCCCATTTCTGAGTGGAAATGAGATGACTACACTATGGATCATTCAATATGATAACTTGGAAAAACCCATATTAATGGTGTTTTATGGGTTCTTATGTATAGAAAAATATTTTTATCCCAATTTTTTTTAATTTGTGATACATTCACAATTTATTATCTTGAAATTATTTTTCTGTATGGGATATTTAGGTTGAACGGTGTTCTATGGAGAATCCTTTCAAATAGAGACCATCATTTCACATCACGATTCTTGAATACACATTAAAAAATACACTAGAATCATATAGTCTTTAAGGTCAGCTGTCATCCTCAGAGAGATGGTTAATCTGGGAATCTGATTCAAATTCTAGTGGATATTTAACGAGCATGTGTCTAAGGGTTTGGCGGATTAATAGAATGGAATATGGAACAAGTGGAGTTTGGAAATAAGAATATATCCTGCGATTCAATATCAATGGGTATATATGAATATTCTTATGGAAGAGAATGTTGTTATCCTCCATGTTGGTTGGAGGTCGGTGAGGGATGGATGGGGTAGTCTCACGTAAGAGATCTCTAAGAAGGTTTGGATAATCGTTTCCAATAGAATAATTGTGAAATCCATTCATATATCCTATGTTGACTCTCAGATATTACCACTTGAGTTCTAGGTTTTTCATCATGTTTTAATTTCGGTTAAATCTAGGTTAGAAAAATTATTTATTTGGAAATAAGGAATGTTAGCGATTAGGTTTTTTGGTTTGTTAAAGATGGTTGAATGTGTTAGTCTAGTGGTGTGCATATTATCACTTACACAATGCTATAATTAAATGTACAATGTGTTCCACATGTCCCAAAATATAAGATACTATCTAGACCATTCTCATGCAGTGGATATTTAGTACATTGATCTATTTAATGATGAAACATTTGAAGATATTCCTATACAGATTATGCATCATATTGAGAGGTTTCTCCTGGAAAGGGTTCTTCCCTTGGTTTGAATATATTTGTAGCATGATAGTGTTCTAGAGGAGACATTGGAGAAAGAGTATAATATGAAAACACGATAACCATAATTTTTCACGATACCCTAGAATGATTATTTGAGAAGCATAGGGACATGATATTATATGGTGGGGAGGATGTATGATTCTATATATTTTAGGGTTTATATCCCTTTTAGTTTTTTATTAAATTCCATTTATTTTGTTTGTTTTTTCATTAATCATTGGAGTATGAATACTTTTAGGAGATTAAGGGAATTTGGGGGGGGGGGGGAACTGACACAATTCATAGAGATTTATGTTTGTTTAAATTAATGGATTCTTTATATATATGTGTTAGAAGGGTTTATAAGGGGATTTCCGGTCATAGGTAGACATTTGAGGTTGTTCAGATACGTATATAGAAAAATGGGCATTA
Organism: Viscum album; assembly: GCA_963277665.1. Taxonomy (NCBI): domain Eukaryota; kingdom Viridiplantae; phylum Streptophyta; class Magnoliopsida; order Santalales; family Viscaceae; genus Viscum; species Viscum album. Next base: position 1,064,654,997 of record OY728133.1, read on the forward strand.
AAATATAAGCTACGAGATTATATTATTCATACAAGTTACATGATGTGAAAATACAACCTAACCCATTTCATAATATATTACACATGGTGAAATGGTTAAATGATGTCTAAATAATTCACATAAATTAAAAGTCTAATGTGAAACATTTTAAGAAAAGGAGATGGGTTTTTGCTACTATTCCACTAAAAGAAAGTGCACAACATTTAAAAGCGTTAAAACCATGTAAAATCATTATGAATATTATTAAACGACATCATGATTGTTGTTTTTTCCATTCCCTTATGTTCATATTTATACACTCATCCTTGGATGAACACTAAGCATTTTTTGGATCCTTTCCTCCATTTTAGACATCTCATTTTTGGGATCGATCCCTAGTAAGTCTTTTTCTTTGGTTCACCACCATCTTTTGTTCTCCATTTTTTGTGGTGAAACTTTGGATCATGTTTTGGTTTTCATTTATTATTGATCTAATTTGATAAAGGTTTCATAACCTGATCCTATATTCCATTATTCTATTGGTGTTACACATTGTTGGTGTCTATAAATTATCTTTTTAAAGATGGGGTTAAAATTTTAACTGTATGACCACATTAATTTGAAATTTATTAAAATATTGTTATTTACTTAACATGACATGAACTGAAATTAATTAATTTTTTGAATTCGATTATTCTTAGGATTTTCTTAGTATCCCACATCATGACCTAGATTATGGATACCATTTGAGTGAGAGAACACGTGATTGGAAATGAATTGACTAATGGCATTTTGTATGTATATACTGACATGATTTTTTGGTGATTTATTAAAAAGGATTCACCTTGGGATGGATTGATTATTGATATTATTGGAATGTTATTGTTTTATGAAAAAATTATATATTAAATGGGAAATTTCAAGGTAACAGGTAATTTTCATATTTGAAAATTCAGCCTTATGATATGATATTTTGATATCCTTGCTGTTATGCCTATTGATTGATTTTTAAATATCAATATTAATGTATACGTCAATAGATTCTTGTTGCAAAAAATATATAGCATTATTTCCCAGTGATTCACAGTATAATGAATATATAGTAGTCTATTCCCAATGATTCACATTGTTATGATTATATAGTGGAAAATGCCCACTTATTCATGATGTAATGACAATATGGAAGACAATGTCTAGTAAAAATGATTAAATTCTTATATATTTGGATTATCTCGAATAATTTCATTAATTAATATAAAACAAGATAACCACATATATATTTTTCTAATACATATAAATAGAGTATGAACAAAATTTTGTGATTTTATACCATTGATATAATGTTATAGATGGATCATTGGTGAGATATGGTTAGAGAAGTTATGGCAGGGTGGCCTAGATGGTTATGAATTTCCATAGTGAAATTTCTTTATTTTCATGGTAAACAGATAGCCTTATATATTTTAAACCATGGTAAAAATGTAGGTTGATATGGTATTAGTTTAATTGATTTATTGATTAATAGATTTTTTATTACATTATTTCAGGAACATACACTCAATTTTTTTATGTTTAGATATTGTTGTGTTGACCAATAGAGTTGTAGTCACACCTTATTTGGGACAACATTGGTCAACATGAATATTACATGGACATAAAATTTGATAAGGGAATGGGACCTTTCAATTGATTGTTTCTTTCTAGATGATATTAATTTTGAAGATAAGACCGTTATGGGGCTCGGTTCTAGGAACTTGTTAGTTGTTATGTGAGATCACTATAATATTTCACAATTACATCTAGAATAAAATTAATTTAAATTTAAAAATGTTATATCATAATTCCTTTATTATTTATTAAATTATTCAATAGGATTATATTGTTTGGTTTCCCAACATATTTAATTGTTTCTATTATTTTTACTGATATGATATTTAATGTATAAGGTTTTTTACATTGTTTTGTAACTCCACAACTAGGTGTATACTCTCCAACTGTGCGTATCACTCCATCTCTATTAGTTGTTTTTATATGGGGTACATAGAGTTGCACTTAAAGAATCATAACTTACTCATTTCTTCCATGTGAGAGAGTTATGGATCATGGGGCATGAGAAAAAAAATTATAGACTCTCATCTATTCTAAAATGAATTCATCTTGGAATGTGAAACTGTATTTTTCAATTCCACATTTTAATATAATATTCCAGAAAATAATTTTTTAGTTATTATATTTTTTATTGTGAGTAATTTTTTTTCAAAAATCATAGAAAATTGAGAATATCTTCAACAATCATCCCATTTTTTGAAGGATAAATATATCTACATGATATATAATTCCCTTAGATGAATCCATAAAAACTATACATGTATATACACTTTTCATCATAAACTCAGAAAACACATATTAAAATATCATTGAAGACAAATTATAAAAATGAGACAAATTATATCCATGAAAACATGGAATTTGTATATTATATGAATGGATCATGTTATCAAAAATAACTAGAATCAATATAAAATAAGTAACTATTGGAATATGTAATGTCTGAAAATAATAAAAACGTAAAATAGTATGATTTGGATAACCAAACATCAAAAATACATGGTACCTCAAGAGGGAAACACATTATCCAATGTATTGATTCAGAATTTATGTACAACTTACATATTTATAGATATTATATTCATATATGTTCCACAGAATGTAAAATAACCAAAAATAATAATATTCATCATAAAAACTGTAATATGGAAGACGGTTTTATACTCATGTCTTAATAAATCATTAAAAAATAAATAATTATTATTCACTTGATGAAATATAATTTTAATATTTTGGATATTCATATTGTAAGAATAAACATACAAATTTAAAATTTAATTCAAATGTGACAAATTGTTTTATGAATATATGATAAATATTAATAAAAATGGTCCAATTAAGTGATGCTTTATGAAATGTGGAAAGAATATTTAAGAAAAAGACGTATATTATTATTTTTATTTTAGAATATAGATGAACCATGATGGGTTTATTTAAAATAATGAGGGTTTTATAAATGGTATTCAAGGATGATAAACATTTGATATAGGTGGTATGTGACAATTGAGTATTTTATTTTCATGTTCCCTTAAAACATTTTCACAAAAAGAGGCAATTTATGAACAAATAATTAAAAACATAAAATTAAAATAATAGTAACATAATATAAAGAAATTATATATGTTTGAAACACACACACACACACACACACACACACATATATATATAATGTATTAATTTATTTTATTAATATAAAAGAGTAGGTGAAATGGAAAAATGTATTTTTAACTAAAAAGTAATGAATATATGTATAATATCACTTAACATAATTCTTGATTCTCTTTGAAAATTTTATTGACTTCATGAATACGTTTTTATTATTAAAACCCTTGTAAACAATTTTTATTATTATAATTTTTCATTTTATATTTAATATTTTTTATCATGTGTTAGTCATTTGTGAAACAGTTTTCTCTAACACTGGATACATTAGATGTTTCATTTAATTTATCTAAAACTCTCTTGGCATTTTTACCATGGATGATTGTGTTATAAAAAAGGTTCATAATCTCTATAATTTTACAGATTAATATCATATAATATTCCTTAATAAATTTTTAAAGAATCGTTGGATTTCCCAAAGTGGAATAATTTTAACAAATGATCACTGATATATTCATTGATGTTGGATAAATTTACTTTGAAATTATTTTTATATGGCCTATGTAATTTAGAATTTTTTACACTATAATATTATCTGTATCATAAATATAATTTATATAATAGATATAAATTTTTCACATTATATATTTTAGAAAATAATGGAGAATATAAAACCCAATTAACTGAATATTTAGTATGCACATATCAATGATTTTCCATTATTTTTTCAAATAGTTTTGGAGGAAGGTTGGAAATTGATGTGGAAATAGAGTAAAAAATTACAAAATTTTAGTAAAATTAATGTTATGATTCCTTCACATATAAAATATGGGGGGGGGGGTTGAAGATGATATGATGTAATAGAACTACATTGTGAAAATTTATTCTTCCTTTAGGCGTTTTCCCTCTAGTAACACATTATGTCTCTAAAACATGGTATCCTATAAGTATAAATAATTATTAAGAATGATTGAAGACATTATGATAGGGTAGCATGGATTTATTTAAAAATAATACATTATAATTACTGAAAAAATTTTGTAGGGTGAGATCATTTTATAATTGTACGTAAAATTCATTTTTCTAAAATATAACCCGTAATTAAAATTGAGCATATGTTTTAAAAGAAATGATGCTTAGAGAATAAAAAAATGGATAAGGAGAATGGGTTGAGACAATGATTTTACAACCATTCAATTCAAGACATGTTATGTACTGTTTTAGTTATTTTACACATTTATTTTAATACCTTTTCAATTTATTCAATCAATGTGGAAAATAATATTTATGTCGGTAATTAATTTTTTACATATAAATAAAATTATATTTATTACATTATACATAACATCTAATTTGATAAGTGAAATTAATTTTTCATTGTTTTATTTCTTAAGATGATAAAATTTATTTTTTATCTAATAAATGTATATTTCACTAAATATAGTTTTCATAAAAATATATTTTCAAGAATTAAATTTATTTTTTGATAAAATGAGGATTTTTTTCATTGTAATAAAAATAAAAATATTTTTATTGAACATATTATAGTAATATATATTTGATGATAATATTAATAAAAATTGATAATTTGAATAAATAACTAAAATAAAACATCTACAAATATTATTTCATAGAATATTAACTAATTTTTGAAATATTATATATTGGTTTCATAAATTCAATATATTACTATTTGACTCTGTATAATATATATTTAGTATTACATAGTTTTTAATTTTTATTAAATTTTACTCTATTATAGATATTGTTATAAATGAAATAATATTAGTGAAAATTGTTTTTTTTCTATTTAGAAAAAAATCAAATATTTCAAATATTATGAAAAGTATTATTAATCTTATTTTGATAAGAGGAATGAAAAAATGATTCTAATAATATTATATTTAGTTAATATGGGATGTACACATTAATATCAAAAAAAATATTGAAAAAATGAAATAATTTATTTGAAAAAAATAATTTATTGGATAAAATAAATTTATTATAATTAATACTATATCAGATGATGGATTGATATTCTAATAGTCCTGAATCTATAATAATAGTATTGTTATTGAATTTTAATTTTTTTTAATTTATTAGTAAATTTTTTCAATTTTTGTTATCATAATTACCAAACATTATAATGAAATATACTCTAAATGGAAACATCATTGTATCATTTAATATTTGTTATTTTTACATACATTTACGATCCATGAATTAAATTAATTATTCATCATAGAGATACATTATGATTTTATTATTGTAAAAGTAAATATTAATATATTAGATGATCTGGAATATAGGTACTATATTAATTTGTACATAATTGTTTGGTACTTCAAAATCATCATTCATATAGTATAAATTCAACACCCACAAGTAAATGAATACCAAATTTTCTATTTATTTTAATTAATTTTTTGAAAAGACTCCTTATGTATTGAAATGAATGAATGAATTTTTTTTGGACAATTTATTTTACCCAACATTAACATTTCCTTCATTAGATGTATGTATTATTCTCCCAACAAAATTATAAACATCAGTGTTTCCTAGAAGTCTCCTGGGGTGAATGACTTATAAAGGGTATAACAATAAATTTAAAATTTGTTTTCTTGATAAAATATCTAGATTCTGGTCATGACTCCACCCAATGTGACTCGTGTCATTACTCCCCAAGCCTGCCTTCAATACGTCGTGGGATGACAACAAGTGCAGAGTAGGCGATCAGAGAACGAGAGTCCATAGCCTAATGTACATGTATGCATGACCGACATACACCTCCATTCAATATTGTGGAGATATATAGTCAAACTAAAATGAAATGATTGTATACATCCATCCCAATGAGAGTACAAAAAAATAAAATTGGATAATATAGGGCCCACCAAAAGATAAACTGTAAAATCCTCTATCCTGATCTGAATGAGGGGATTTTTTTGAAACACTAACTGGATATCTCCTCTCGGAAGATCCAATGAAAACCATGGACAGTCCAACTAACTATGCTCCACCTACATTGAGTCCTCCCAGGACTCCGTCTAAATTTCCATGGTCTCCACAAGTCACAAGACATGATCGGAAAAAGCCTATGGTTGGGAGAGTATAAGAATAATTAGTAAGTGCCAAAAAACCTCAAAATATAAGGAGAAATTTAAAGGAAACAATACGCTCATACTAGATTGAGGGAACCCAGATGAGACCAAAAATCAATCTGGAGGTCATCATCGACTAAACATGACTAGTCATCTAAAACCATATAGTGCATCAACTTATAAGAAAAAACACCACAAGAAGACACATAAATTTCAATAGATATAATCGTTTCAAGAACGAAGAATCATTTTTTCACAACCTCATTTACAACAACAGTTTTCTACTTGAGTCTTTGTTTGTAACAACACACTAAGTCGATATCAAAAGCCCATCACAAGAGATCACGCCAATGATGTCTCACACTCAACGCTGGGTCGGATGAACTACAGAGAGTCCCACACCTCACAACTATAATGTGGTAAAGGGAGTACTATATCTTAAACCAACATGCTAAACATATGTCGCTACTTTGTGGAGGGGCCCACACCTATGTGCATCAAGGGAGTGGTAATTCCTATTCAGGAAGTAAGCGTAATAAGTGGAGGGCCTGCTTGAGGTAATGAATGAACAATGGTGGTTGGGGTAACTCTTATGGTATGAATCCATGCCATGGAAATACAGTAGAGTACAACCCAATGAAACATTATAATGCAGACTAAAACAATAGTGGAGCACCATTCCAAAAAATGTGAGCCTATTACCACGGTAGGGGAGCACAACCGCGTGAGATGTGGGTCCTCACCCACGGTAGGGGAGAACCACTCTATTAAATATGATCCCACAACCTATAATGGTTGGGTATAACCCCTACACGGATAGGGGACACACTCACGATGATGGATGGGGAGTACCAACTCTACTAAAAAACAGTAATGGAGAGTCTGCACCCTGACACACTAGGGGAGTAGACTAATTGTATGAATTATACATGGAAACATGAACCCAAATCCATTAGGTTAGTAAATCCCACAAAAAATTTACATAATGTTAATAGAAATACACCCATTGTAGTGGTTTCCCACAATCTTTAATTGTTTCCCCCATCACGTTTTATGTGAAAAAACAATCAGTATAATTTATTTACTCCCCCAAAATGGTGAACATGTGGAAGGTAATGTATTCATCACAAATTACACAAAATGGAAATTGTGGTCCCTAAATTCCAATTACATATTAATCACCCAAACTTTATACTGAAGTTTCCACCACACTATCAGGGTCACAATGCCACTGATAGAGCATCAATAATATACTATGTGCAAATGTTATGGTGGGTCCATGATCAATAATAATAAAATATTGTTATTATTTCAATTAATTTTCTACTCGTACCAAAAAAAAATATTTAAACTCCTAAAATATCCCCAAATGTTATGTGTTGATTTGATAGTCATGTATCTGTTGACGGCTCGCAAATCGGACAATAGGTTGAAAATATATGGGTGTTTGAAGAACCCCCGACTAATTTTTGATTGACCGGTCCACTTAGTTGAGTTCCCCCGCACCTAGTATGGTCCACTATGGATGGCATGAAATCTGGTACCCTATATTCTGACCACCATCAACTCATGTATGACCACCTCCAGATCTACCACCTATCTGAAAACCATTCCCGGACCACTAAAACCACCACAATGAAACAAATTCAAATCTTAAACCAGATATGGGATCCTCAGCTCCTGATATACTATTTAATAAGCACAAATAATTTTTTTATTCATATATAAAATGAGTGTAATGGGGTTAAAAATAAAACCACCTACATCATGGGGGAAACAATGAAGCTTTGGGTGCATAACGATGCCATGGTCGCTCTTATTCTCAATCCGGTTATAGTCATTGAAAAAAATTACCTACAGTAGATCCTCCTAGATTATTATTTCTTTCAAATAAATATGAAGGATGTGTGGGATCCTGGTGTTTGTAGTGAAGGGGGAAGGTGAGGGATGATTCATTTCAATTTTTTATTAAATCAATTTTCCCATTAAAATCTCCATCAGCATGCCTCTGTCCAAAACACTCGGTGAAGACTAAATTATGTCATGCCGAGGTTAAACACAACATTTTTAACCCAACTATGGGCTATGAATTATGATCAGAGACTCCATTCTGGAGTTATTTAATCTTTCATAAGAAATTAATGAATTTAATTTATTTACAGTAATTCCCTTGAATACTTTATCCGTATAAGGCTTGCGACCTCAAATGTAATTTCATGCCTACATTAAATGGAACTCCACAAACTCAAAAATTCCCTTGACTAAATGATCCAAGCTACCATTTACGAGATAACCTATTTCCACTGTGTGAATTTCCTAAAAACAATTAATATTCATATAAAATTAATTTCAGCCAAACCGGGTGTCGGAATCGCAAACTGTCTCTACACCTAGCTGTAGAAATTTATATAAAAGTATATAAATGTATTGTTTCAAAAAATATGAGTCAGTAAAACCTCTGCACCTGAAATATTTTTGTCTCCTAAAAGAAAAAAGGATTGGCATGAGGGTAAAAATCTATCACCTAGGCCTCCCATGTCTGTTAGTTTACCAAAACATCACAAATCCACCAAATGTTACATGTGCTTAAAATGAGTACACACTCCTGGAAACACAAAGCCACACCCATGTCCAGCTCAACCAGGTTGACATCATGCGACAAAGAAGGGACACATTTCCTCCGTAGAAATTGGTGGAAAACACCAAGAACCCAGTCCATATACTATCAGCAGTTCTATAGAAACACACCCTTCTCTAACCTGATGTTGAGACCAAAAACATCCCTCTCAAGACGTCTTAATCCAAATAAAATCATCCATTGTACCTCGATACTATCCACTATATGTTGAACTGACATGCATGTATGACTTTGTGTCGCTTATCTAGAATATGTCCTAGTGGGGAAAGAGTTCCTCATCCATGTGAGCCAGAATATATGTTGAATCGAGCCACACCCTCACCTCTCAACACATAGGAAAAAACTAAAAAATATGGCTGGACAAGAACACAATAGTTCTTACCAGACACTTTCCGGAAATTACAAAACACACATCCCTACCTCAAACACAAAATTTAAGGGTACACATAAACCAAACATAGAAACTATCTGCTTTGGGAATCACAGGATAACCCAAATGAATTTACTCATGTTATAATAAGGAATCTTAGTGTGGGGAGTATTTATCTTCTTCATAAAATTGATGTGACAAAGCTATGCACAAAGAAATCAGGAAAATTAGAAAGGAAACAATACGTCCAACCACATTCTAAAAAATCTGATGAAGAATGTAGAAAGGACACTAAGTGTACCTCTATCATTATATAGAGACTTAATTTCAATATCCTATAAGGAATATAATTATACTTGACCCTATACTCATGCTCCATAAGCATAGAGTTGACCACAAGGGGGAGTTAGTGGTAGAAACATGTACCATATTCCCCCTTTGCTGCTAAAAACACTCCTCCACTATGTCTGCCACCCTGCAAACCTCCATGATCAAAACAAAACCTATTGAGAATCGGTTTTTCAGCTGTCGACCTTTTAGAAACATGGTGGGTCAAAAAATATCTGGAAATATTTCCCTGGACATCACATGTGTAGCAAAAACTCTCATATTGAAGTTAAGAACACTACCCTAACTCATAACCCTCAAACCCATGGGCTTGGGAGGAGGCATGAGTTTACCTCTTGTGCCTCGATGTGGATGGTTGATGTCTCCACGATGTGGCACATGCCTCGCCCTAAAAAACACTGCTACATGCCACATCTTCTTGTCCCTCAGCCAGGAAGATCTCGACCACTATATCCTACTATAGAACACTCTCATTAGTGGGGACACAATAGAGACTACAACTGCTAATAAATATCATCAGAGGACCTGTTCAAAATTCTAGGACATAAATAACGGGTGCAGAAAAATATCTAGGGTGTATCGTGAAACATCAGTAAACATCACTGAGTATGCCACCAAATTCATGCTACCCTATCAAAGTTGTAGAAAATAACATATCTGCACTGACCTCAATGTGGTAGGATAAAACACTCATATGAAGAGCATCTCAAAATTATCTTAGGAGAGTGTCTTCTATTCATGGGTCTATGCCACAAGACTCCACAAACCCCTAAAAGAACAAAGAAAAAGGAAAGGTTCTTGGACCACCATATGAAAGGGAGTTTTCCACCCTTGGAAGAAAAATGGGGTGACTTTCGCATGGTAGTCATTAGCTTCCTGGGGGTCTGGGACACCCAGGAACCTTAGGGGTCTGTCTCTGGAAGGCGTGCATCACACTAAGCATGCGTGCATCCTCATCCTACAAATCTAGCACAACATACCACTCAAATGGAGGCGACTCAACTAGATGTCCAGATAGAGATCCATCCACCGAAGTCGTTCTCTACACGAAGGCGTCAACATCACAAGGATCGTTAGTACATTCCCACTGTGGAACCGTGTTGGGATGTCATCATGGAGTAATCCTAAAATAACATTAATATGCATCATGATCCAAGACTAAATATGATGATCTAACATAATAAGGACAAGTAAGACACAAGAATTAGTATAATATGATTCATATACAATTATTTCTAGACAACTATTTTACTAATATACTAAGTTGAATAGAATGTTATCAATGTCCTGGTGAATAGATAAGTCACCTTCCACACCAAAATTGGATTACACCGCCAGAAATTAAAACTCAAATCATTATAACACTTCCCTTATGCAACCCAAACCAAGATCACAACTATTCTAACTTTTATCGGAGGTCCCAAATGTGGAACATTCCCCAATACCACTATATCAAGACACGATGCAATGAAGCTCCGTCCATGACTCCCCATGCTGGCCTCCAATTTCCCAGGTTATGGAAACTAGTGTCGTGTAGGTTATCACCACCATGGCCTGATGTACCTATACATATGCACCCACATACACCTCCATGAAATAGTGTAGAGATATATAGAAACAATGAAAACAATTTCATGCATACATCTATCCAACAAGAGTATATAAAAATTACTGAATGTGAATATTCAATGCACACTATATAATAAATTGGAAATGTTTCTAACCTTATATAAAAGAGGGGATCTATGTAAAACACTCCCTAGTATGCTACATAGCCAGGATCCATTGAATATCTGGGTCAGTCGAACTCACTATGCTTTATCTACTCTGGGTCCTCTGAGGACTCCGTGAAAAGGAGTGTGGTCTACACAAAACATATGACATTAGTGAGAAAATCCTGTGAAATTTTGAGTATAAGAATACATAATAGGATCTAGGAAACCCCAAAAGATAAGAATAAATTAAAAGGTAATAATTGTATCATCCCAACTAGAGGGAACACAAATGAGATAGAAAATTAATATCGAGACCATCCTTGGATAAACAAAACTAGTTAGCTCAAACCACATAGTCATTCAAACCATAAGTAAAAACATTGTAAGGAGATAGATAAATATCACTATATATTCTCATTTGGGGCACTAAGACTCATGTGAACCCAACATCATCACTATTAATAAGATCGTAATCAAGGATATATCTATTCCAACACACTAAGCCCAACTCTAGAGCCTTTCATAAGTGATAATGACCACAATGCACAACACCCAACACATGTTTGGAAGAACTGAAGAGAGTCCCACACCTCACCACTTCCCCCACAGTAGAGGTACCATTATCTCTTATACCAACATTTGGATGCTCTATTGATCCTTTATAGAGGGTCCCACACCACAGTATGTTGAGGGAGCACAAAATCCTTACCAAGAAACACGTGTAACAAGTGGATGAGTCTGCTCCCCTCTGTAGTAAAAACATTGGGTGAGTACTAATCCCTTGGTGTGAACTACCACCCTGGTACGATAGGGTAGTTCTTCCCTAAGAAATGTTATCTCTCACCATTAAATGTTAGGGGCGCACCAATGTAAAAAATGTTACCCCACACCAATGTTAGGGGAGATCTACAGTCGGATATGTGGGCCCACACCCACAGTAGAGGAGCACTATTGAATTAAACATGATCCAATAATGTAACATTATAATAATGAACCAGTGAAAAGATATTGAACCTCTCCCTATCATGTAAGGGGAGTAATGGCCCTACCATCAGTTGACATTGGAGAGCCCATGCTCTAACACTGTAGGAGAGCATTACAACTGCATGAATGCCATGGGAAAACCGGCACTCTAATCCATCGAGGGAGTAACATCCCTAGAAGAAACTACCTAATGGTAAAAGACTCATGCCTATGGGAAGGGGAGTCCCTTAAAATGTAACAAATTCCACCATCATATTCTATGTAGAATAGAACTTATGGTAGTCTATTTATTCAGATGAAATGGTCATCCAGTGAAAAGTGAACTATTCACCGCACACACAACAAAACATGCCTCATGGGGCCCAAAACCAATTTTGTATTAAGCACCAAAAATTTACATAGACAGGTATTCCATATCATCATGTTTACAACTCCACTGATGCCACAAAAATAAGATGCACCATGAAGAAGTAATGGTAGCCTAATGTATAATAATTATAAAATATTATTATAATTTCTACATTTTGTGGCCTCAGGACATGATCCCAATTATTTGAATACCCAAAATGGCCTCAATGGTTTCGTATTGATGCGGGGGTCCTATCACAAGAGACAACTAAAAAATTTAACCCCGAGATTGTAATTTGAAGTGGATTAAAGAACCCTTAGTTTCTTTCTAGCTGGACCGGACCACAATGGCTAGTCTGGCCCTACCTAAAATGGACCACTCTGGCTGGCCCTACAATGGACTGTTGTCCCTCCACCACATAGTTCCCCATGCCACCATACCAGTGCTCTATGCTATCACACCAGAAACCCACGCCACAACGCCAGAGCTATACTACGCCACACGGGTGCCCCACGCCACCATGACGAAGCCCTAAACTACTGCCACCATCCCCATGATGCTTTCACTCTGCTTTCGGACCACTGATTCCACCTATGTTCAGACCACAACTACCGCCTACCTGACCACTGTCAAAGCTGTCACCCATTAGAAATCCTTCCAGACACCACCAGGAGTTCTCATGTGCTCCAAATTCAAATATGGAACCTGATCTCGGATCTATGGATCCTGATCAACACTACTATAATATCAAATTAATGATTTTTAGAGTTCAAATAAGAAACAATGGAAAAAGGATTATATCTATAAATTCTTACCCCATGGGTGAAAAGATGATGCTTCAAGTGTAGAAAATCACCCGAGACATGCTTCTTCTCGATACAGGGACGTTCAATGTTGAAAACAACCTCTGAAATAACATCATTTCAAGGTTAGTCGATCAGAAATTGAGTAAAAAGGTGGGGGATCCTAGAAAGAACAAAAAAGGGGGAGGGGAGGGATCATTGATTTTAATTTTTTTTATTAATCCTATTTACCCTTTTATCTCCTCGACAACATGCACCCTTCTTAAAATAATTGTGATGGATAACTTTATGTCGTACTAATGGTAAAAAAAAATCTCTAAACCCAAATGAGGGGGTCTAAAATTTGATTTGAGACCCTATTCAGGATTTACTTGATCCGACATAAAAAATAAAATAATTTATTTTATTTAAGGGAACCCCATAAATATGTTTTCCATATATGTCTTGAACCCCCAATAGTTATACCCGGCCTAGGGTAAATGGTACACTACATAAAAAACATGAAATCGGGTTGCTAATATTAAATACCATTTAAGAGATAACTCATTTCCTCCACTTTCATAGTATAGAAACACTTCATATTCATATGAAATTTACTCTGGCCACACATGGCCATAGAATCACACAATGTCTATTCCCATAGATCCGGAAATATATTTCTAAATGTTCCAATATCTTTTTTGGATAAACCCATATAGATATAGTCATACTATTTTATTCTTATTATTCATAAATACATGTGGTTGGACTGATTAATATAGTTAATGGGTCACTTTTAGCAACCTTGGTTCAAATGTATCTAATATGACAAGAGGATACCCACCCCACATGATGCACATAAGTAAGAGAGAGACTAAGTTAAGATCCATACCACAATGGTTTTTGACGAAACCACGACGATCGAATAATGCTTAAGAAACTAGGTCGATTATCCATGAATCCCCCTTAGATATCCTCTCCTAACACAACCAAGAACAATTCTCAACATATTCGACATCCACACACATTGCTCTACCCATAACGGGTGTAGATCTAAGAAGCCAAGAAAAGATGAGGAGTAGATCTAAGTAGATCTATAAAATCAAGAAAGAATGATCACATACCTCAAGAAATATGCTTCAATACTCCAAGAAAATCCATCGGATCGCCACCAAAATTCTTGAGAGAGGTTATTCTACCTCCAAGGAAGTTTAATACCGAGTTTTGGCAACTTATGGGCTTAAACTAACCATTTAGAGGCAAAAGAGTTCAGATCCACAATTTTAGAATCTAACTTTAAGTGCATGCACGGTTAGTCCGTACGGTTTAAAAAACTATGCGCTAACAGTGTGTTAGCTTCTACATTGCCAAACACTCCTCTTAGGGTTAGTCTGCATGGTTATCCAAAACGTGCACTAACCGTGCGTTAGCCAATGCCTCCAACACCAAACTTGCACAGTTTGGACGCACGGTTTAGCCAAACCATGCACCAACCATGATAAAGCTATTTCCCATTATATTTTATAAAAAGTCCACCCAAATGCACCCCCAAGTAACCATTACCTCCCTATAAACCTCTAGAACCACATTTAAAAAAGGAATACACCAGAGATGTCCAATCCATTACATCAGATACCACTAAAAACATTCTCGTCCTCGAGAATCTAAAAAACCCACCTAAAGAAAGGAGAGGGGTCTGAACAACTCCCCCTCGAAAGATACCTCTCAGAGGAATACCTTTTTGTTACCAAGAAAACAAATTACTAAAACATCGGGTCATGTGGGTGAGGGGTTTCCCTTCCACCATGTTAAGATACTATCTACTTTGGGTGACACTGAATCGCCCGCACGGGTTTAGGAACATGTACTTTAATGCACCATAACTAGGGATCATGTTCTCCCCTTCCCACATCTCAGGAAACTTCACACACATCACGAGAAAATGAAAACAGCATATTCCATAATTATCAATGTAACACATTCCATCAACCAAGTACAACAAAATAGAACAAAACATAAAACAACTCTGGGTAATGGGTGTGCATCTGCATCTCTCGTTCCCAGGAACTTTCCTCAATCCCACCGTGTCTCCACAACACACAACCAAAGGAATGGTTCGTCCATGAATCACATTCTCTTCATGACCTTCGATCATCACAGGTCTCTCCACAAACATTGCATCGTTCTCTATATCTAGATCTCCCCATTCAAGGACATGTGAATCCTCATGCAGATACCGACGGAGCTGGGAAACATGGAAGACATCGTGCACCCTTTGCAGATGTGGTGTCAATGCAAGCTGATAAGCCAAATTTCCGACCCACAGCAACACATCGAACGGTATGACAAACCTAGGGGAAAGCTTACTCCCTCTACCGAACCTCCGCTGCACACGCAGGGGGAGACCTTCTGGAATACGAGGTCCCCGCCCTCGAACTCTAAGGGTCTCCCCCAATTATCAGCATATGACTATTGCCAGTCCTGAGCTGACTTCATCCTCTCTCGTATAAGCTGAACCTTTTCGGTCGTGCTCTACACCACCTCCGGGCCAAGAACACCTACTTATCCAACCTCTGTCTAGCATACGGGTGAGCAGCACAACCTCCCTTACAAATCTTAGAAAGGAGTCATGCCAATGGTAGAGTGATACCTGTTGTTGTAATAGAACTATATCAGAGGCAAGTGTTGTACCCATGATCCTCTAAGGTCCAAAACACATGCTCGTAGTATATCTTCAAAAGTCCATATGGTGCGCTCTGTCTGCCCATCTGTCTCGGGGTGGAAAGCAGTGCTAAGGTGTAGATGGGTGCCAAAAGCATGCTTCAATCCTCTCCAAACTTGTGAGGTAAACCATGCATCCCTATCTGATACTATGGAACTCGGAACTCTATGAAACAGAACCACCTCATCTACATACCTACATGCTAAGACTTCCATTGTTCATGATTCCTTGATTTTCAGAAAGTGAGCCGAATTCTTCAACCGGTCCACCACCACCCAGATGG
Source organism: Viscum album (assembly GCA_963277665.1). Classification (NCBI taxonomy): domain Eukaryota; kingdom Viridiplantae; phylum Streptophyta; class Magnoliopsida; order Santalales; family Viscaceae; genus Viscum; species Viscum album. The sequence goes on from OY728133.1 coordinate 1,064,671,478, forward strand.
CGTCATAGGATCCTTGAACCTTGGGTATCCCTATGATGAAATCCATTGAGATATCGTCCCACATCCACTTGGGGATATCTAAAGGTTGCAACTAACCACCTGGAACATGGTGTTCATTCTTCAACTACTGACACACCAGGCATATGGCCACGAACTATGCCACCGCTTGCTTTACCCCGGGCAACCAAAACTGTCTCCTCAGACCCTGGTACATCTTGAAATCTCTCGGGTGTACTGCTAGGGTGAGTTGTGGAACTCACCATGAAACCTCTAGCATATCATCTCTGGAACAAAAATCTTCCCTCATAAAAGCTTCTGATTATGACCATCCTCCATCCTCCCTTCTAGGGCATCGCCTTGGGAAACCCGGTCACACATTACTTCAATTTATTAGTCTCCCCACTAGGACTCCTCCACCTGCTATAGTAAAGAAGACTGAACTATCATCTGATACATGAAACCTCTACCACCATCCATCCTTGCATCCAGATGCAGGGCAACCAACTCCTCCATTGCCTTCCAAGAATCTGCCGACTCTCGACCCGCATCCCTATGCGACTTCCTGCTCAAGGCATCAGCCACCACATTACCTTTTCCTGAGGTGTATGAAATTTTCAAGTTGTATTCTTGAAGGAACTCTATCGACCTTTGCTTCCATAAGATAAGGTCCCACTGGAAGAGGATATGATTCTAGATTTTGTGATCCGTGAAGACCACAAAGTGCTCCCCGATGAGGTAATGCCCCCACAACATTAGCACCAAAATGACCTCCGCATGATCCAGATCGTGGGTGGAATAATTACTCTCATGAGGAAGTAACTGCCTAGACCCATAAAAGATCACCCCTTGCCGCTACATCATCACTCAACGGAGCCCTTGCCCTAAAGCATCACAGAACACCTCATACTTCGCCCCTTCTTCTGGCAATCTCATCACTGGGGCACTAACCAACTCATTTTTTAGGTAAGTGAAGGATGCCTCACACAGCTCATCCCACACGAAAGCTCGATCATTCATCATCGAGGCTATCAAATGTGCTGCAACTCGGGTGAATTTGGGTTCGAACCTCCATTAGTAACATGCCAGTCCAAGGAAACTACGAACCTATTCCACATTCTAGGGTGCCACCCAATAAACAACCACCTCAACCTTTGACAAGTCCACCACATTCCCTGACCGGACAACACGTGCCCTAGGATTTGCACTTCTCACATCCAAAACTTTCACTTGGACAATTTTCCATAGAGTTGGTGCTCTTGGAGGACCTCTAAGTATGTCGGTAGGGTGAAGGGAGTAATAGTATACTGTAGAGAAGGCTGAAGTGCCTCCTCCAAACGTCTCGCCCGAGACTCCTCATCTGGAAAGAGGTCGGGAGAAAAGCGAAGGAGATCCTTGAATTTGATCCCCACCTCTCTCACTGACATACTCCCCTACTTGAGAGAGAGTAGTTCCTGCCTCTTCTCAGCCTTCATCGTGGAAGAGAGGAATTCCGCCCGAAACTCATTCTCAAAGACAGTCCATGTGACCTCAGCCTTCCTCTTCTCCCCAAGATAATGCGTCCAACACTGATGGGATACTCCATGAATCTAGCTCACAGCCATAGGAACCCAGTACTCCGTCGGAGCTCGGATCAAGCTGAAAGCTATCACCAGCTCCTCTAGCCAGCTCTCTTTCTCCATGTCCGAGAAACTACCCTCGTACTTCTAGAGAGTCTTCCTCTTAAAGGATCGAAGCATCTTCTGCCACAGATTATCCTCCTCTTGGTCAGACCATTGTTGATCAACCAAGTCAACCTCCAGGGCCTCGATCGCCCGCACTACTCGTGGTCGTATCCCTGGTGCCATAGCTGCAAAGTAAACATGAAATGCCTTATCCTGAGTACTGTAGAACACTGTTCTCAAATTTTTATAGACTTCTTATTCATTTTAAATCCCCAATATTCCCTAGAAACACATGAACACAACTCATTCTGATGAATGTTCCTTTCCTAGGGTCCCTACCTTGCAATCAATGTGGCCTCACATGATCGTTCGGTAGGTCCAGAGTCCCTGCATCAGATCATAGGGGGCCCTAAAATCCCGTGTCCTAGCTAGTCTTCCCTGGCCTATTTCACACTCCAATATCACCCGACACTATTTCCATACCATCCTATGCAATCCTCACTGTTCCTAACTCCATAATCCATCCTATCTCTCAACCCCCATCCTCTGATACCATTCTCTCATGACCCCCTCCCACAAAAGATTCCCCTCCTGAGCTGGCAACGGTGAAAGGGAGATGATGACCCCCGAGTCCCGCCCCCAGTAGGCCCCAGAGTGGCGACTATCACCAAGGGTATGAGTTTTCACAATTATGGGAGGAATTATCCTTTTTTTAATTAAGATCAGGAAATAGGATGAGTCAAACAAAAAAATAAAAGGGAACAAGTAAATGAAAATAAACCCAAAACCAAGCCCATATGCGTATTTTATACAATACTGAAAAAAGTACAATTACAAGAAAATCTACAAAGCATAATACCAATAAAGAAAATAAAAACTGAAACCATCTAAACTCTGACGCCCCACTAGCATGGTCCCACACGGTCCCTGGCATCCTTCTGAAAACCTAAAATTAAAAGTATGGTGAGCATACAATTATACTCAGTAAGGAAACTCAAAGCTCTCGTGCACAGGTGGGGAGACTTCCTAATGACCCGTGAGAAAACAGAAGGAACCAAAGCCTAGAAAGGAATCTATCCACCAAACCTTACAAGCCACAATCAACAAATATCGCAAGTCATTAGAGTAGTATAGTAATATTATCAAAGTATAGGTACCCCACACCACCTTCCCACTGAATAATCCTAAAGCCCTCACACCTAATGCTCTGATGCTTCACCCTCTTCATGAACTAGTGCCGCAACCTGGCCATACGAAGCTCAAGCTAGTGCCGCAACGTGGCCATACGAAGCTCATAGTATCCCACCGACACTCAATCTTCAGCCATCGTAGTATCCCACCGACACTCAATCATCGTCCATAACCCATCTCTTCCCGAAGACACCTGAGAACCACATCAAATCACATCCAGAAGACAACTCGTAACATATCACACCCTCATCCTGAAGACTCTTGGGGAACATCTATCATAACCTACCCTAAGGATCATGGGATATAAAACCTGGAAGAGGGAGCACATGGAAGAATAGTAACCATCCATCATTTAGATGTTTGATAATCTCAACCCCCCATCCCACAGGTGTTTGACATGTAGTGTTCAACATGGGTGGGTTTCATAAAGGAACAAAAAACGTACATATTAAAATAATTATTTCAACCACTCATCCCATCCTGAGGCTTCTTCAAAAAAGATCTGAGCACATGCCTCAGCACTGCTACCCCGAAGGTATGGACATAATAAACCGCCCCAACCCCATTAAGCTTTTCATGTTTCAATGGTTTTAGTTTATCAGTTCCGTAACTACCGAGAAACTAACAACAACCAAACCAGATCAAACGTTCATAAAACACATCCCTTCAAACCACAAATAAGGTTTGGGAAAACACAAGAAACAAAAAACCATTTTCTTTTATCAGTCAATCAATTCCTTTGATTTTCCGTATTTAATCAACTACCATGCCCCACAGTTCGTTAGTTAACTCTTACACTTTTATTAATAATCATAACCCATCCCTGCATCCCTGCTACTAACCACCACAACAACAAAAACATCGGAAACAATACACGTACCGTATCATTATCCCTTCGATAATATTCACCCCAGCTTCGCTGCCCATCAAAACCAAACCAACCACAACCCCACTGCTCACCCGTTCCTCAACAACCCAAGAAACACCCCTTCACATAATTAAACCCCAACCAGCACCCACATAATTCATTCATTCATTTAATTTAATCGGTTTGATCATACAAGGGTTCCATGTGTTCATTTAATCATTCAAAATTACATGATTAACCAGTCTACACATTCATTGAATTCAATACACAAAACAATCCAAAAAAAGAAGGAAACATCTAATGGTGCAAGAAAAGGCCCCCAACGACTGTGATTTTCTAAAGTCATAATCCCATTCAATTCACAACATAATCAAAGGAGAAGAATTGATGGAAATAAAACAACAATACAAAAAAAATCTCCCCAAACCCATTCTTTGACTAGTTATTATCTTCATATACCGGGTCATCCATATCTCTTAAAACTAGAGGATAACCACAATGCATGATGCACAAAAGTGAGAGAGATATGAAGGTAAGATCCCTACATCAATTGTTTTGACGAAACCACGATGGTCGAAGAATGCATAAGAATCCAGGACGATTCTCCATGAATCCTCCTTAGACATCATCTTCTAACACAAACAAGACCAAAGATTATCATATTTGACATCCAAAAGATGAGATATACCCATAACGGGCGTAGATCTAGGAAACCGAGAGAAGATGAGGAGTAGATCTAAGTAGATCTAGAAAATCAGGCAAGAACGATCACATACCTCAAGAAACCAACTTCGATTTGCCATGAAAATCCTCCAAATCATATCCAAAATGCTTGAGAGAGGTTCTTCTACCTCCAAGGAAGGGTAATCCCCTGTTATGGCCACTTAAGGTCTTAAACGAACCATTTAGAGGCAAAAGAGTTCAGATCCATAATTTTAGGATCTAACTTTACGTGCTCGCATGGTTAGTCCACATAGTTTAACAAACCATGTGCTAACCGTGAATTAGCTTCTGCCTCTCCAAACACTCCTCGCACGATTAGTCCGCACAGTTAGCCAAACTGTGCGCTAACTGTGCGTTAGCCACTACCTCCTACACCAACCTTGCATGGTTTGGCCGCACGGTTTAGCCAAACCATGAGCCAACTGTGCGACATCTATTTCCCTTTAAATTTCCTTAAAACACCACCCAAACACACCCCAAGTCACATTTACCTCCCGACACACCTCCACCACCACATTTCAAAAAGGAATGGAATGGAGAGGTATGTGCCATTACAACACATGCAATGATCACCACCTATATATTTTTGGTGATGTTTGTAAATAACATTAATTATTTTATTATTATTATTCTAATTAATTTATTTGATATTTATATATCAATTTGAGGATATCGCATTCATGTTTTCTAGAGTTTAAAAGCTACCGATACAGAAAATGATTTTAGTCCCAACATACATTATTTGAGGTATATGGTATGTTAAGCACATGTCTAATTTTACGAGGTGTATACACATCCTATTTTACATGTAATATCATGAATATACTTATATTTATGATATTTTTTGTTTAATTTATATTTATTCCCTCATGGTTCTTATGATTTAATGTTTCCAAAATTGAATGCATTTTTCATTACTATCTCAACACATATTTTTATTCTTTATGATTTCACAAACAATAATTAAATATTACAATCATCATCCCAAGATACTAATTAATATTATACTCTAGTTAAGTAATTACAATATAAATTTTCCAATAATTTTCCTCCATTTATATAAGTTTGAGTACAAATAAAATGTTTTTTTGAAAATCATATTTTTTGGTAAAATCCTTCTGTTCCTTTCAACAAAATATTTTCAAAAAGTATTTAATTTTTTATCATGATTCAAAGGATTTATTGAATAATTTTATAACCATGTTTTTACTAAATTTAATGAAAATAGAAATAATTTAATTTTGAAAACAATGGGTGTAATAATATTACCGAAAATATGAAGGGATTATTTATTTTAATGTGTATGGAACGAAATTAATTTCATAATTGAATTATTATAATTTAAATTGATGATTAAAATGTACACATTCATGGTAATTTTAAAAGCATTTAAAAAAATTATATTTTAGAAATTTATTTTCATAGCAGAAATGATAATTATTTCTAGATGTTGTTCGATTATTTTTTAATACATCCATGATTTGTTTTCAATATTATCTTAAAATAAATTAATTTGTAAATTTTTTATGTTTTAAAAAGTTGATTTAAATGAAATATTGTTTTTGAATAGAAATATTTCTTGTGATAATTTCAAATAATTTTCTATATAAGATAATAACCCTATATGATTGTTATTTTTTTCTGGGGACATGGACCAAGGAAATTTTTATTATTATTGTGGTGGTGGATTTGATTTTGTTTTTGGAATCCCATTTCTCTTACATGAGTTATTTGATGATAAAATGATTATGAAAAACTATTATTTTTACATGGGTTATGGGTTGATGAAATAAAGAAATGATTATGAAACCTATTCCTTTTACACTAGAAATACCATGATGAAATAATTAGGAAAACAATTTAATTTTGATGGGTTAAAATAAGATGAATGTATTACGATACTGTGTCACACACCTATATGGTTTTAAATATATGATAGTTATTATGTAATAAAAACGATTTTGGTAATTTTATAACCAATACGATGGAAACATATATCCATGTAAAATGAATGGGGTTGTGATTGATGTTATATGAGCCCAATGGGTACATTAGAGGTCATCCAATGAATGAAAGATGATACACATGATGTTATCCCAAGAATAAATGAGGCCAAATGATAGTTATTTCCAAACATAATAAGGTTTATCCCTTTAGTAATATTTTATTCATATCTTTTTGTGTATACTTGACATATGATTTTATATGATTATATGTGGTCCACAATTCAATGTCTTATTCCAATGTAATTATCTAATGAATCGTGTAGTTTGATTCCAATATGATTCATGTCTTATGAAATAATAAGGATTATTATGGGAATAAATATTGTGATTTTAGATATGTATGGTTATGAATAATTGATTTTATGTAAGATTACTTAGGTGGATGATCATTATGGTGGAAATTGTAGATATTTCTTAAGACAAGATGAAGTTATTCTATATTTCCCAAAGTACTAATATATTATGGACCCAAGGTGTCTGTTTTTGTAATGTAATGTGAAATAAACTAAAATTATGTAATATACTCGTATGTGATGGCGAGGTCACTATAGTTTTAATTGGGTTAATGGTATAATAAATATTATTGATAACGAGGTGAATTTTTTTTACAAAATCCTTATGAATATGTATTTTTAAATGTCTAGTGATTTGTCCTTGGATAATTATATGGATGTGTCCATGTATTAGAAAAGCTCCTAGAATTTTTAAAGGATTGATAATTTGGATACCATTTAATTACATCCATATCATGATACTACAATTGGATGCAGCTCTATCAATGAGGAACTAAGGTGAAATAACTCCAAAAGGCTGCATTTGAAAAAGACTTGATTATTAGCTGGTGCATGTCAGTGGGAATTGTTGCAAACCTAGCTGGAATCTCTTGGGGGATATGACATGGATGTTTAAAAACTTGTTATGAAAAAACAAAAAACTATTAAAATAAATAATTAATATTAATGACCAATTATATATGTAAGAATTTATTGATTAAATAGATTTTTTTGTGATTTTTACATCCCATAAGTGATTTATATGATTATACATCTCCACAATATGATAATTTTAGTTCAGAATAATATTTTTCAATTTAATAAATCAAGGGAACCAAAAGGAATATGTTAAAAATTAAATGAGATGAATAATAGGAAGTTGAGAATCAAAATGGAATGATAACTGGCATCAATGATGTTGTGATATTTCTTAATTAGGTATCACAAACCCATCATAATAATTTTCACCTTAACAAACACTAAGAGTCACACATGAAGGAAATGATATATTTTTCTGATTGATCATGTACTAATAAACTTGTGGGAAATTAGATTCAATTTCCTATATGATTAGAATTTGGGAATCGATCAATGAAATTTCATAGAGGGTTGAGAAAATTTTTAGGGTTTCGATAACAAAGATAGAGTGAATTCCATTGCAAAAGAAGAATGAAAAGATTATTTAACACATTAATGTGAATAATTTTATACCTAAGGTATCATAAATTTTTTAATTTTTTATACATGATAAGTATAAGAACAATGATAATCTATGTCATAAGTCTAACGGTTGTGTAGATAATAATCATAGTTGTATAAGTAATTGTTTTCCATTTTTAATGAACATGCTACAAACAACCCATAAAGGGATATTATGTAATAAGTTGATGAATAATAGTTAATTGTTTGATAAGGATGTGAGACGATGGATGTATTTATTTTTTTAAATTCATGAATTATGAAAAAGTTAAGTATTTTTCGGTAAAAGTTTGTTCATTAAGGATTTGAATAAATTTATTGAATGATGATGATGACCAGAACTTTTATTTAATTTCAAGGTGATATTCTTGAAAAAACAAGATTAAGGTAAATATAGCCCTTAATATGTTCCTAAAAATTATTTTGGGATAAATATATGATTGATATGAATAAATTGAATTTGATTATAGTGATGACCTTAGATATGATTAATCATTTTTAAAAAAGTGGTTTATTTTATCATATATGGTTTTCTCAACATTATTATGATTATATAATACATTGAATAATATATTGTATTATTCATGGAATATCGAATCATATATATTTCAATAATGTTTTATGGAATTTGATGTTGTTACCTTGTTTTAGGAGAATATATCATCAAGGTATTGACATGTTTTTATGAGACAATTAAGATGTACTCCTTTTCATCAAGTGTTATAATTATATTCTCATTTTGGAAATTTTGTGAAATTATTTCTATAGTTTTGGATTTTACTATTTTAGAAGTGTAACAAGTACAACCATTTATAAAATTGTGTAATTTTAATTTCATACGTGGTTCTAGGGATTAAAGTACTGATTCACCATATGAATATTTTGCTACATTGGATAACAATTCCTAGGCATATTTTTTAGGTATAGACTATATTAATTAATTAAAATTCATTTATAGATCATATTATTAGTTAAAAATTCATGAATATAAAATACATTTTCATTTCCTATTAATATACATGATAATGAAACAGCTCAATGAGAAACCAAAGGATAAAGTGGTGATTATGATACAATGGATAACTAAGTCCTAGGTATATTAGTGCATTTGAAATTATTGATCATGTTGAGATGGTGGACTAACATTTATACCTTCCACAAAACATTTCCCATATTCACAATGTTTTCTATGAATCTATATTGAGAAAGTACATACTTGATTCATAAAATGTATTAAACTCAATGTTCATACTATTTGAAAATGTTATTTCGTGTGAGGAAGAATTGGTACGAATTCATGACCAAATAGAGAATTCTAAATAAAACAAGACCACATATATGGTAAATGTTTTGTGATGAGAAATATTTCTTCAAGAGTCTACATGGAAATATATTGATGTAATGTGGTAGAATTATCTTTAATTCTTGTTTCCAAATTAATGAATTTTGAGGGTAAAATTCATTTGGGAGGGGGGGTGAGTGTAACGCCTTGAGATTATGTTATATTTTTTCAATAAAAAATTTTCACTTTCAATATTTTTCATTACATGTTATCCTGAGTAAATATGGTGATATTAATAACATTAAAATTATCTTTTTCTGAATGCAACAAAATTTTGAGACGAATCATGACATATAATCAAAATACAACTATGTTTTAGGATAGTTATAACATAGTCAATAATATTTTATTTACTAATATGATTAAATAAATTACCAAATTTTAGTCTAAATATGTATATATAAAATATTATTTGTAACAAATTTATTAGAAATGAAAATAAGATCTATTTGATGGTAATGGTAATCTTTTGGTGAATTACTATTTTTATGTTCCCTAATGTGTTTTAGAAAAATAAATAATCTAAATAAACTTTGTTAAATTATTTCAATGATATATATATAATATAAATTCAATAAATATTTGAAAATAGTTATTATTTTTGTCTAAGCTATGGATAATAAAATATCTAATTTTAATCGTAAAAATTGTATTTTTCTAAAAATTATTATTATTATAGATAAATTTAAATATTTTATGAATTTTTATAATTTTATCAAAAATAATTAATAATTTGGACATAATTAGGTATATATAATATTATTTATATTTATATTTTATTTTCTTAGAAGACTAAATTTTTTATTAATAGTGAAAAACTACGTGTTTTTAATTATAAAAAATATATTTATTAAAATTATTTTTAAAGGTAAACAATATTTCAATTATTTTAAATAAATTTCATCTAGTAAACTATATTTCAATCCAATTTATCTCTTTGTAATAATTTTCTTATTCATGTTTTATTTATTAAACTTGTAAATGTTTTATCTTTTTCTGTTTAATATCTATTTTCTTATCAAGACAGTGAGAATAATTTTAAATTAAATTTATCCAATAATGTGAATTTGGTTTCAAAAAATTGATTTCATATATGGAATAATAATAATTTATACAAACTAACAATGTTTAAGTTATTTTTAAACATATTGAATTGTAAAAATATTAATAATTATTTCTTGCAATACTGGTAAAAATCGGTTTACCATGGGTTAAACTAAAAAGATAATGTTTAAAATGAAATAAAAACATCTAAAAATACTTTTTTACCTAAAAATTTTGACATTATATGGAATATTTATCATCAATATTATATTTTGGAATGTTTTTTCATGTAAAAAACATGGGTACATTTTTTTATTCTCAAAAATTACAAGTGACCCACTAACCCCAATTATAATGGCAACCCTTCATCCTCTATTCTTAAAACAATAATATAATTATATTAAATTTCCATCCCAATTCACAATACAATATCCCTTCCTCATATTGGAATTCATATTTTGGGAATACACCCATCATATGAAGGTTTTTTTGAAAACCAAATGAGGTTATAAGAAAAATATATATAATTCTTCAATATGTGTTTTTATTTCATTTCGTCCAACATATATATAAATAATTCTTGAAATATGAAGATATTTATCCCAGGAATTTTCCATATAAAAAAACATTCTTATGTTATGGTATTGTTGTAACCATATGCACTTCCATAAAATGGGTAACAAATTCATCGTCTCTATGTACGGTGGACTACCGCCTTGTGAACCAATGTCTTTATTGTATCCATTACATCATCTCATTGATGGGTATGATGATATTTATAAAAAATATATCTGATAATTATAACATAATAATATATCATTATATATAATTTTACATTTATATTTTCAATTTTCCTTCCATATGGGATTTGAAAATGTCACATGTGTATACACCAAGCTACCACCTCATGGAGAGATGTTATTCATTTTCACTAATGAATTAAATGGATCTTAATAAGGATAATGTTAGTTAATATATTTTATATTAATGATACATTAATGACCATCATGACATACTTATAATTTTTAAAATATAATATATAATTATATATATTACCTCTCCACTCACTCTTAGATGATCAAATCATTCGTGTATGCCTGGACTACTAGCATCAGGAAGCTATGTCACTCACACATCATTAGAAACAAACAATGGAAGAAATTCTAATGAAAATTTATTGAAGTAATATTATATAATAAAAATCATTAATAGATTAAATATAAATTACCCTTTTTGTATAATGGTGTTTTGAAAATTTAACATTACTAAAGAGAAAAAATGGAAAACTATCTCTATGTTCGCAAGACACATCATTTCAAAAATAAATACCATTCTTGATTGGTCCTAATAGAATAAATTATTTATAAATATTATATTAATACAGTTTTAATTATTCTGTATATATGTGAATGAGAATTAGTTTTGGAGGACAAAAAATCAGAATTCAACACATATATGGAAAAAACATTTGTTATTACATCAATCACGATATTGACAAGGAATTGGTAATAAATATTTAATTACAAAAAATAAGTATATAATATATAGAATGGTATATATATATATATGTGTGTGTGGGTGTGGGTGGTTTTCTAATATATTTATAACAAACCTATATTTATTTATATAGGTGGCCAGAATGCGTTTGAGGGAATTCAATACATAAAGTAATATATTTCTGTCTAATTTCTTATTTCTATGTGACATATGAAAATTAACAACTTGTTTCCTTTTCATATTGCATGTAATTTCCAATTTACATGTTATAGAATTAATATTATTATTTTCAATATATTAAATGTTTTAATTTTATTTTATTCATTAATGGAGATTATTATTAACAAAAATACTAAATCAGTTAGGTATTTCGGTCTCGGTTTTATACATATGTGAGGCACATGCACATTCATAATATATTTTCATTTTGTTGTGTATATAGTTCAAATTAATGTACATTGTGGTGATTAACATTAAAGTTTTTCATATTTACATATCCATAATAGGGTTACACTTTCATGGGCTTTACTACTAAATTTTTTTAAAAGCAACAATGGATATATTTTTCTCAATTATTCTCCATTGAGACATATTTTTTTTCATTTCCCTATATAATTTTATGAGGCATAAATATCTATCCTTTTACATGTAATATCATATCTTTATTTATACACATGATATTTTTTGTTTAATTTAATTATATTTCGTTACACGGATTTCATTTAAATGTTACCAATGTGGTAATAAGTTAATGTTACAATCTCATCATTCATCATGATTCCTCATTCATATACATCCAATGATGAAATAGTATGATATATTTCTGAATAAACTCATGAATTATATTCTACTATTGTTACATCATGGGAATGAAAATTTTCCAATTCTTTTCCTCCCTTTAGGTATTCATTTGTTAAAAAATATTGTTTTTAGAAAAATTTTTAATTTGATCAAAATCCCATATGTCATGAAAATCCATCTTTTATAGAATGTTTTATAAAAAATAAATTCATTGAGATCATAATTACTTTATTTATTAATATTTTACATTGTTTTTATTTTTATAATATTGTTTAAAATAATATTCTTGTCAATTTTTTAAACAATTACCATTAAGATTTTATCAAAAAATTGAAAGGAATAATTGTTTTAGCAGAATAAAGAAAATCATGTTCCCTCTTAGACTATTACATTACTGGTTTTGAGTATTGCATGTGTATGGGGGATGTTCTGGGAGTTTCCGGTTGAAGGTAGAGGTGCAAATGAACATCTGTCAGAAATAAAATTTATGTATGTGTATTACATGATCTAAAAGTTGCTTTCTAGGAATTTATAGGATTTCTTTATGACGTTTAATAAATGGGTTTTAAAAATAAAAATGCAACACATTTTTCAGTAGGTCCTCGAATCCCTGGATTATATTATTTGAAATGGGATTACATGTCAATTAATTACACAATGTTGTATAGTTTTAAAGGATTCAGCTACTATGGTTTTCTATAAACCATATATCATGAAGAACGTCTATCATTAAAGAAGACCAGAGACCTTATCATTGTGAATTTGTATATTAATTTTAATGGAGATCAATCCATGGTCTCTTGTCTTTAATCGGTGGGGACTTATACTCAATTTATTATCAATTTCTTCTATTTGTCTCCATGGGATTCATTGTATATGTAACGCCCCGACCCTAGCTACCCAGAGTCGGTGAATTACTTCATAACATTGGCATGATCACAAAAGATCAAGTCTCGAAAGACCGATTAGTTTAGTAGCCTTAGAAACACTAGATACATTCATTAATGATACATTACATCATAAAGGGAAAATCTACAATAACAAAGTCTCCATAGTCCACACTCATATCCTCTTCTGACTATCCCTGCAGGTCATTCATAAAATACTTCTTCACATCCTTGAAAATATTAAAACATTGAAAGGGGTGAGCTCAGATGCTCAGTAAGGATAATAATATTGCGGAAGCTTTCATAAATAAACATAAAAATTTAAGGAAATGTATAACTAAAACAAAAGCCTTTTAATCTTTAACTTTAGCATAACATGGCAAAAGTAAAATGAAATAATTCCATTTACTTACTCATATTGATATTCTACTTGTCAAATAATCACATGAAATATCAATAACCACTTTCATATTGATGGAATTCATAATGCCAGACTATCATAACCACGTATCCAAGGACTCGTGCCAAGACCAAAAATAATATTTTGTCAAGGCCTCGTTCCAAGAAACTAGTTTTTCTAATGAGACCTACTGCTGCATCGAGGAGCTATAGCGGGCTCCACCAGTCACTTATTAAGTCCAATGCATTACTCATATGAATATGTTTAAACATATAATAAACCATAACATAATTAGATCACATAAAATATTCATAAAGGAAACATTACATTTCCACATTTCAATCACAAGATATAAATACAACACATTGATATAATAAGAAGACTTTCAAAACCATTTTCGATACCAAAATAAAAGAAAATTAAAACTTGATATTTATTTTTCATTTAAAAAAAGTTATGGCTTGTAGAGGAAGATGAAACCCAAATAATGTCCATGGCGGCAGAGAAGTCGTTGTTGCTGCATACGTATGACAAGAAAAACATTCCTTTTTGTCATTTAGTAAATCAGTTCGTATAAAAATATTCCTTTTGAATAAATGTAAAAGTCAAAGGGGTTTATACACCGTATAAAAGAAATTTGTGTATAAAACAAAATATGTCTCAATGAAAGGATATTGAGACGAAGTCCTTACAAAGATCAGTTTTAACATAAAATAGATATATTATGTGTATTCATTATATGTACACATAAATAAAGTAAAAATAAAATATAGGGCATAATAATATCATGACATAATTTGAAAGTAGGAGATTAACCCAGAGATTAGAAATTGGGTTAAGAAATTCCCTTACCTCGTGTCCGAATTGACTCGACCGCTCTTTATCTTCCTAAATAATAAACTAGAGTTATCATCTACATTCTTAAGAGCCTTTTTTCATGTTCATTATTCCTTTTATATCACTTATTACAGTGTTGTGTAATTATTTAAGTTAATAATGTTCGTTTTGTCGATCATTGGTACTTGAGTCAAAAATAAACTTCTTATGGTTACAAGTTGTTCATGTGGTGAAATATCCATTATATCCAGATTTATATTCATGATATAGATATCATATATCTCATATATATCCTGTATGTACATGCATTTATAATATTCCATAACGTTTAGAGGTAAGAAATGAAATGCACCGTTCATGGAGACGGTAATCCGTACGTACGCATGAACGCTACTTTCATTTCTATTTTGTACTTAATGGAATGAAGTTATAATTATATAATGTAATAATAAAATTCCAGTATAATATAATGTATAATACCATGTACTCCATCCTTTATACATCCCACATATGGCATTAACGATTCAAATCAACTTGTGGGGGCGGTAGTCCGCACTTCCTAAAATGAAATTATGGCGTTTAACCACAATGGAAATCATAAAGTATGGTACAAATTATAAATACAGAAGCATAAGGAAAACATAAAAATAATATATATATCATATATAAAAATAGTTTCATCAAAATGGCCACCATTAGAGGTGTTAAAAGAATATTGAACAATCATCGTTTCGTGAGGCAGAAATTGGCCATCCACAGAAACGATAAGTTCTTTAACCATTAGATGTAGGTGTGTGTAAGTGTAGCTCGAATCATTCTTATAAAAACATCAAAGTATATTTAGGATACTGGTTTTGTTACAAAAGAAATGAATAAAAATATTTTAGGGGGTTGGAGAAGAAACATAAAATAAAAGAACACAAGAGAAGACATTACCTTAAAATCGGGTAACTCTTTTGATTTGAGCCAAAGGCTTCCTTGGGAAGAATTATTCCCAAAGTGAGGCTTCTAGGAGTAAGGGAGGGAAGTTGGGAGAGTATTTGGGCAGAAGTTGGCAGATCCAAAATGCTTTGCAAGTGTGAGTAAGGTGGTAGTGGTGGGGGCCTTTTATAAGTGGTGAGGAGGGGCACTCTTGGAAAGTAATGAAATATTACTTTATTATACAATGATTTTCGGATTCTAAATGTCACACACTTCTATAATTCAATGATAAGGTGATAAGGGTTCTAAACCTACCCATACAATAAGCTTTGGACAAGTTTATGCCTTGTATTTTTCATTATCTTTTCATTTTATTTAAATCGTTAATTAATGAGGTAATCGCTGGATCATCATGGTGTCGTAAATAATTTAATTTATATAAAGTCTAAAAATTATAAAAAAATATCATGATGTATTATATCTTTTTATCTTTCTAATTAATATTTATAGTAAAAAATATGACTTGTATAACCCCATTTGAAAATTGTTTTAGTATAACAACTCTTGTTTGTGACCTTTTTATTTTAACATTAAATAAAAAGTTATTTATGTCCTTTTCCTACCAAAATGGCTCCATGGGGTCCCCAAGTTGACCCATGGATTGTCTTGGTCGGACATGACACATCCAATAGTGGTTGGACAAGTGTAAGGGTCATTCCATATTTTTATAATACTATTTTTACTTTGAATTTCACTAATTACCTTTAATTGCGATTAATTAAACTTAAAAGTTACTATTCACCAAAAAATTATTTTAATCCCATTGAACCACATTTTACTTCTTAATTACAACCATGTATGTCGGATTATTGAAAATCGAAACACAAAAGTGGTAATGATTCATTTAAACGAAAAATCAGTTTTTTAACTACCACTTAGTGGTTTCACTATTCATCAAAAATTGAAGTTTTTCAGAACAATGCCAAAATTTCACCCTAAGCTATAATTGATATTCCAAATTCAAAAATGAAGTCTATTTTACAAAATTCCAAACATATAAGTTGCATTAATTAATTTTATAATTAATTCCCGATGTCACAACAAATAGCGAGTTTTTGAGAAAAAATATATATCAAAAGATTGATAATTGTTTATGTCCAATTTCAAAGTGAAATTAATTCTAATGAATACCATTGGATAAAATGGTAAAAATATATTCTAATTATAATTTAAAACCACTAAATAGTATAATTTATCACTATAAATTATATTGATTTAAAAATTTGTTTTTAAGTATTTTTCACTATTCATAAAAAAATGGAAGTTCTCAGAAAATTACAAAAAATACAACTCAGGATAATTTCGATATTCTGAATACAAAAATGAAGTCCATTTGGATATATAAAATTTATATACTTTCAAAAAGTGGGTATTACTATTCATAATGGCTACTTTGATTAGTTGCGGTGTGTTAGAACTCGAAGTTGCGTACAATGCAAGCTATTGCATTATTCGAAGAGAAGTGTACCGTGGAAACATGGGGTGTTACATTCTCCCCTCCTTCAATAAATTGCGTCCTCGTAATTTGAAAATGTTATTCGAAAATAAAAGGTTGAAAATAGAAAATACCTTTGTGGAAATCCCACATCGGAAATATGGTTAATAAGGATATAACATTAAAAGAAAGAAAGATAAGTACAAAGGTCACCCGAGATAGCCCATACTAGGATTCAATGAAAATATGGATATGGATGAGAAACAAACCATCAAGGTCTAATGGAGAGTTGTAGAAAACAGGATTAGGAGAAAGTTAACCATAAGAAAGTCACAAACTTGTGATTGTTTGAACGATCATTGAATCCCCAGTTGGAAAAGTTAACCGACAACGTTTTTATTTTAAGTTACCTTTTATAATGTTGAGTAATTTATTTAAGAGATTTACTAAGAACGTAAAGGAATATACATATTGGTCATGTAGACTTTCATTCTTTAATAAATTTTTACAACAAACCCATATTTCACTCTAAAAGGTAATAGAACACAAAAATACTCTATTTATCCTAATTGTATATGGTTCCAAATATTAACACATACCATTTAGATTAGTAAAACTATTTTGAAATAACCAGGGACTTCCTGTAGGCTAGTGGTAGGTAATAAAGGCATGTCACACTATGGTTGTGGGTTCGATTCCGGCAGCTTTGTCCGACGCGATGGGTTATGCCCCACCCTGCAGGTTGTCCTTTTCCTAAAAATATAGTATTATAATTTTCCTAAAATAATCTTCAGAAATGTTTTAACCTTAAACAATTCTATTCAAAGATCAAATTAATCAATCCCGACCTTTATAGTTATCCAAAATACCTCTGTCCAGACATTCTCTAAAAGGAATCTTAATTCCAAAATCAATTTATGAGATTCCCCAAACAAAGTAAAGTTTTTCTTATTGTCACATACTAAAAATATGATTACCTTCATCATATTAAAATCTTAATGAAAACAACACGTACTGTAGTACAATCCTTATATATATCACATTATTCATATAACCAGAATATAATCCCTGAGTCCAAAAGCACCAATACATTAATTATTCAGCTTCAACTCTAGTCACAGCAAAAGATTGGCCTTGATTCCATGGCCTTTTCTAAGGTAAATTTCCTTGACACTTAGGACATTCATTTGCATAATGACCCATTTCTTTACAATTGTAGCATTCGACATTGATAGCCTCTTTCTTTCCATTACAATCACTAGCGTGGTGGCCTTTTTCTCCACATTTATAACAAACTCCCATTCCTTTTAGGAAAGTACCAGGGTGATTCTTTCCACAATTATCACATAATGGAAAATTCTTCTTTCCCTTTTTCCCTTTATCTATCTCTTATTCCACCGTTCTATTCTTCTCTTGCTTTACTTTGTTGTCATATGACTTAGAGAATTCCTTTTCTATCTTGATAGAACACGAGACAATATCTTCATATGATGAGAAGGATTGTGGTACTAAATCTCGACGGAGAAATGGTTTTAACCCATCAAAGAAACGATCAATCTTACTTTTTGGGTTATGTATATAATCTGCAGTATGCCTCGCTAACCTTGTAAAGTTAGCCTCATACTTTGCGACATTCTCATCCTCCTTCTACCTCAGACTAGGAAATTGCCTCTCCATATCTGCTCGATGGTCATGTGGAAAGTATTTTTCTAACAAAATTTCCTTAAACTCCATCCACTCCATACTTGATACTTCTTCATCTTCCTTTGTGTTTTGTATCAGCGACCACCATTGATCGGCATCTCCAGTGAGGCGGTAGACTGCCATGACAACCTTCCCCCTTTCGCTACTCCCCATGGCATGGAATATTTTCTCTAAGTAGTTTATCCATTGCTCAGCTACTAATGGATTTTTACCCCCATTAAATGTTTTTGGTTGTTGCCTCATGAAGCGGTCTAACAATGATCCTCCACGTTGTGGATCAGGGTGCTCCATATGAGTAAGTTTATTATTCATAACCTGAGTGAGTTGTCCCAGTATGGTAATAAGTTGATCAGCACCAGTTTAATATCCAGCTCCACAATAATTATCTTGAGCAGGAGGGCAATCCCTACATGGAGTGCGTGCATTGATACGGTTTTCATTCCTTCCACTAGGCGCCATTTCTAAACAATGGCATAAACTAGATTAGTTTATGAATCAAAATACATAATTCCATACTTATAAAATACTTAACATACATTAAACTATTTATGTATATAATCCATAATCATAATAATGTTTTCTTTGAGGAATTATATATTCATAACTCTTCATAGTGGTTTCTAAAGAAAACGAGAATTATCCTAAGCATAAACCCCGGGAGCGTCGTATCCAAGAGTGCAGCAAGGCCCGTTGTCGTGCACCAGTTCCCGTTTGAGTCTAGCTCAAAGCGGTGTTTTTGGGTTTTACCCCTTGGTACATCTATGCCAGAGCCGCCTCTACCTGCTCGTATCCAGACAGGGATGTATTGCTCGGAAAAACTCACAAAATCTCTACAAAAACAAAATTCTAGGAAGTTCTTCTATACTAATCCTCAAAGTCTATCTTTGGCCTATGTGCACTAATCATAGTTTATCTAAATCTAGCTTCCAAGGTTAGTACTAAGCTGCCTCTGATACCAACTGTAACGCCCTGACCCCCGCTACCCAAAGTCGGTTCATTACATCATAACATTGGCATGATCACAAAAGATCAAGTCTCGAAATACCGATTACTTTAGTAGCCTTGGAAACACTAGATACATTCATAAATGTTACATTACATCATAAAGGGAAAATCTACAATAACAAAGTCTCCATAGTCCACAATCATATCCTCTTCTGACTATCCTTGCAGGTCATTCATAAAATTCTTCTTCACATCCTGTAAAATATTAAAACATTGAAAGGGGTGAGCTCAGATGCTCAGTAAGGATAACAATGTTGCGGAAGCTTTCATAAATAAACATAAACATTTAAGGAAATGTATAACTAAAACAAAAGCCTTTTAAACTTGAACATTATCATATCATGGGAAAAGTAAAATGAAATAATGCCATTTACTTACTCACATGGATATTCTACTAGTTGAATAATCACATGATATATCAATAATGACTTTCATAATGATGGAATACATAATGTCAGACTATCATAACCATGTAGCCAAGGCCTCGTGCCAAGACCACAAATACGATTTTGTCAAGGCCTCGTGCCAAGACACTAGTTTGTCTCATGAGACCTACCAATGCATCGAGGAGCTATAGAGGGCTCCACCAGTCACTTATTAAGTCCAATGAATTCCTCATATGAATAGGTTTAAACATATCATAAACCACAATATAATCATATCACATAAAATATTCATAAAGGAAACGTAAAATTTCCACATTTCAATCACAAGATATAAATACAACACATTGATATAATAAGAAGACATTCAAAACCATTTTCAATACCAAAATAAAAGAAAATTAAAACTTGATATTTATTTTTCATTTAAAAAAAGTTATGGCTTGTAGAGGAAGCTGAAACCCAAATAATGGCCATGGCAGCGGAGAAGTCGTTGTCGCCGCATACATACGACAAGAAAAACATTCCATTTTGTTGTTTAGTAAAACACTTCGTATAAAAATATTCCTTTTGAATAAACGTAATAGTCAAAGGGGTTTATACACCGTATAAAAGAAATTTGTGTATAAAACAAAATATGCCTCAATGAAAGGAGATTGAGACGAAGTCCTTAAAAAGATCATTTTTAAAATAAAATAGATATATTATGTGTATTCATTATATGTACACATAAAGAAAGTACATATACAATATAGGACATAATAATATCATGACATAATTGGAATGTAGGAGATTAACCCAGAGATTGGAAATTGGGTTAAGAAATTCCCTTACTTCGTATCCGAATTGACTCGACCGCTCTTTAACCTCTTGAATAATAAACTAGAGTTAATATCTACCTTATTAAGAACCTTTTTCAAGTTCATTATTCCATTTATATCACTTATTACCATGTTATGTAATTATTTAAGTCAATAACGGTCGTTTTGTCGATCGTTGGTACTTGAGTCAAAAATAAACTTCTTATGATTACAAGTTGTTCATGTGGTGAAATATCCATTATATCCAGAATTATATTCATGATATAGATATCATATATCTCATATATATCCAGTATATACATGCATTTATAATATTCCATAACGTTTAGAGGTAAGAAATGAAATGCACCGTTCATGGAGATGGTATGCCGTACGTATGCATGAACGCTAATTTCATTTCTATTTTGTATTTAATGTAATGAAGTTATAATTATATAAAGGTATAATATAATTCCATTATAATATAATGTATAATACCATTTACCCCATCCTTTATACATCCCACATATGGCATTAACGATTCAAATCACTTTGAGGGGGCGGTAGTCCGCACTTCCTAAAATGAAATTATCGTGTTACCCATAATGGAAATCATAATGTATGCCACAAATGAGAAATACAGAAAAATAATGAAAACATAAACATAATTTATATATCATATATAAAAATAGTTTCATCAAAATGGCCACCATTAGAGGTGTTAAAAGAATATTGAACAATCATCGTTTCGTGAGGCAGAAATTCGCCATCCACAGAAACAGTATATTCTTTAACCATTAGATGTAGGTGTGTGTAAGTGTAGCTCTAATACTTCTTATAACAACATCCTAGTATATTGAGGATACTGGTGTTGTCACAAATGAAATGAATAAAAAGTGTTTAGGGGGTTTGAGAAGAAAAATAAAATAAAAGAACACAAGAGAAGACATTACCTTAAAATGGAGTAACTCTTTTAATTTGAGCCAAAGGCTTCCTTGGGAAGAATTATGTCCAAAGTGAGGCTTCTAGGAGTAAGGGAGGGACGTTGGGAGAGTATTTGGGCAGAGGTCGGGCGAGCAAAAATGCTTTGAAGTGTGAGTAAGTTGGTAGTGGTGGGGGCCTTTTATAAGTGGTGCAGAGGGGCACTCTTGGAAAGTAATGAAATATTACTTTATTATACAATTCTTTTCAGATTATAAAGGTCCCACACGTCAATAATTGAAGGATAAGGTGATAAGGGTTCGAAATATACCCATCCAATTGGCTTTGGACAAGTGTAAGCCTTGTATTTTACATTATCTTTTCATTTTATTTAAATCGTTAATTAATGAGGTAATCGCTGCATCAACATGGTGTCATAAATAATTTAATTTATTTAAAGTCTAAAAATTATAAAAAAAATATCATGATATATTATATCTTTTTATCTTTCTAATGAATATTTATAGTAAAAAATATGACTTGTATAACCCCATTTAAAAATTGTTTTAGTAAAACAACTCTTGTTTGTGACCTTTTTATTTTAAGATTAAATAAAAAGTTATTTATGTCCTTTTCCTACCAAAGTGGCTCCATGGGGTCCCCAAGTTGACCCATGGATTTTCTTGGTCGGCCATGACACATCCAATAGTGGTTGGACAACTGTAAAAGTCATTCCATATTTTTATAATACTATTTTTACCTTAAATTTCACTAATTACCTTTAATCGCGATTAATTAAACTTTAAAGTTACTATTCACCAAAAAATTATTTTAATCCCATTGAACAACATTTTACTTCCTAATGACAGTCATGTATGTCGGATTTTTGAGAATCAAAACACAGAAGTGGTAATGATTCATTTAAACGAAAAATCAGTTTTTTAACTACCACTTAGTGGTTTCACTATTCATCAAAAATTGAAGTTTTTCAGAAGAATGCCAAAATTTCACCCTAAGATATAATGGATCTTCCGAATTCAAAAATGATGTCTATTTTAAAAAATTCCAAACATTTATGTTGAATTAATTAATTTTACAATTAATTCTCGTTGTCATAACAAATAGCGTGTTTTTGAAAACAATATATATCAAAAGATTGACAATTGTTTATGTCCAATTTCAAAGTGAAATTAATTATAATGAACAACATTGGATAAAATGGTAAAAATATATTCTAATTATACTTTAAAAACACTCAATAGTATAATTTATCACTATAAATTATTTTTATTAAAAAAAAAATTTAAGTATTTTTCACTATTTATAAAAAAATGGAAGTTCTTAGAAAATTACAAAAAATTTAACTTAGGATAATTTAAATATTCAAAATACAAAAATGAAGTCCATTTTGAAATATAAAACTTATATAATTTTAAAAAGTGGGTATTACTATTCATAACAGCTACTTTGATTAGTTGCGGTGTGTTAGAACTCGAAGTTGCGTACAATGCAAGCTATTGCATTATTCAAAGAGAAGTGTACTGTGGAAGCTTGGGGTGTTACAGTATAAGTGTATTTTTGGTTTTCAGTGTGTCTTGGGATGCGTTTAAAAGTGTTTTGGATGCATTTAAGGTTTATCTGTGGTTCCATGTGGCATAGTTGTGGACGTTTGGCATACATCTTTTCCCTATAGTGCATTGTGATTCAAAAAATAATTTTTGATTTATTTTTTTCCCTCGTTTATATTTTTTGTATCATGTATGAGGGGATTTTTTTGTTTACCAATGGGTTATGATTGTAATGGATTAATTAAGGATACACAATTGGTTGAATTTAAATTTAAATTTAAAAGGTGTTTTCATGGAATGATTATATTACATTGATAATATTGTGATGTTTTTTATTGTACATGCCTAATTCCCCAGCAAAATTTTCTTTATTGGGGGATTTTTTTACGATATGAATATATATATATATATATATATATATTTGATTTGATTTTTTAGTTTGACTGTTGTGATATCACACTGAAAATGGAAATTAATAATAAATTATATTTGTTTACTAAATTGATTTCCCTAGCATTAATATTTGTATTATGACATCCCTAAAATATAGTTGAATATGATAAAAACACAATTCTAAATCTGTGAAGGAATTTTTATTAATTTTGATTAGTGGCCATACTTATGGGACAACGATGTTTTAATTTAACGGGGTGTGACGTGAAATGCATTTATTTGCCTATGTTTTGTGGGTGACAATGTGAGATTATTGGGGATAAAAGGTTGCTTATGATATATGGTTTCTTTATACATTATTCCCTAATAGTGATAGAATATATGAGTGTTCAACAATGTTTGAAATGGAAGGGGTTTTTTTGGTCAAGGGTATGTAAAATTTTCAAGGGGAAATTTAATGATGGGATTGGGAATTAAATTTGGTTGATGTGAAATTATAAAATTAATGGTTGTTAAATATTGGGTAAATGTTAGGCCAAAATATATTATCAAATCTCTTTACCTTAAAAAATTACTGTTGACGATACAAATAAATACATTTCGTGGTGGAAAAAACGTTGGTAGTGTTGTGAGTTGGTAATTTTTTATGGAACCATAGGTTTTGATTGATTTTTTAATAATATATATATTGTATCTTACTTGTGATTAGTATACACTCCCAACCCATGTTAAGAACATTGTGTTGAACACTTGAATAGTAATATGGTGGTGTCTTACATAATATCATATTGGTGGGATGGATCCCTCGACATCAGCTATTCCATGCTCCCTCTTTTAGGATAATATGTCCCAAGCATCATCGACTAAGTTGTTAAGTGGTTTCCCTAGTGTCTATGATATAATTCTGAAGTGGTTTCTTAGGTGTCATCGAGATAAGATGTGAGGAGGTGTCATAGGTGTCTTCAGGATGATTTTTGATGTTCTTACCTATTATTATTTGGGAATATAGGTGATCAGATATAGTTGTATTTGATGTGGCATGTGGGATAGTTTTTTCTGGTTGGATTTGTTGTGGTCTATCGCCTAGGTGTGTGCTACAGAAATGTGATGTGGTGTGTATCCAAGGTGTGTTCACCTTAGATGTGATACAGTATTTTCAGAATATTTGGATGCACCATGATATTTTCCATTATGGTGTGCGAGTAGCTAATTAGTGGGAAAGTGTGGTGGGGTACCCTATCATTAAGGTGATTTACATTATATTATTTTACAAGGTCTCTGTAATTCAGTGAGAGCACCTTGGTGATTTTGGGATGGTAGTATACATGTGTCGGTTCAATTTTTTTCTTCAATTTTCTCAATGGTTCTCTAGTAAGATCCTTTAACATGTGCAAGTGATACTTTTGTTATCGTATTTAAATATTTTTATAATAACCCTACATCCATAATTTTTCTATAGGTTTCAAGGATGATTATATGGAATCTGTTGGATGTTACTTGAATAGAACAAGGGTTAGATTATATTTCAATGATTATTTTTATTTTTGGTATTTACTCTACTATATATTTACCTATAAAATTTCATCTCACACATACATTACCAAATGATTATCATTTTTTCATATATATTTCATGGAGTTGGTTTTGGATGATACATCCTATATCCTGCAATATTTTTCATTAAAAAGGATAATGCCTTCTGAATTTTTCTATTTGTACACCCCTATCCCAAGTCGCCTACCTGGGGCCTACTGGGGTAAATAATCAAGGGTCATTATCTACCTTTCTTCATTTCCCACACATGAGGAATATCATTTATGGTAGGGGTCATGATAGATAGGTATCAATGGTGATGGTTGAAAGATTGGATTGATTTTGGAGTTATACACAAGGTGAAATTCATGATTTGGAATGGGAATAGTTTATATTGACCATTCTGTGTGGAATAGGCCTGGGGGAAAGCTTGGACATGTGATTTTTTGGGCCAGCATGATCCCTTGAATATAATCTGACATTATTGACTGACCAGGTGAGATTGAACTGCATGTATGGTAGATTTCTAGAGAAGGTACATGCATAATTACTGCATCTGTTGTTGATTGAATTGGGGGTTTTTAGAATAGAAAAAATGGATTAAATTAATTAAATGGATTAAATTTAAATACAATATATAATTTTAAAAATATATATTATTAATAATAGAAAATCCTCATTTATCATTCAGTTATGGCTTTTAGTCATCATCCTCATGTTTCTCAGGTAGTGGAAATTTAGTAGGATGATCCGACTGATTGATGGATGGTCAATCCAGACGAGGAAGATGATAAGTGGAAGATGATGTTGTGAAATTTTCAACATAATGACCTAGAAAATAATGAGGGTAATGTTTCTAATTTAGAAACCATGAGTTGGTTAGAGTATATGGGTATCATATTTATTTTGATCTGATAATTGATGGATTATGACGCATGCCTGTCATAGGGCGTGGAAAAAGTGATTTATTTTTTCCTAGTGCAGCATAGAGGCTGACCAGGGTCATCTCACTTGAGATGCTTTCTCAATAGTTTACTTGCATAATATAATTTAACTAAACTAATTATTTTTTGTTGTTTTTTAATTAATAAAGTAATATAATGGAATTTTTTATTATAAATGAAATCAAAAAATTTAATTCAAATGAATATTAAATTATAAACATAATGGGATTATGGAAGAACGGAAGTTCTCCCGAGTGAACATTCAGAGAGCACCTTCATTGGCCAGCTTCAAATATTCTTAGTGAACACACTCCATTGTATGTGTGCACAACTTATTCTGTCGAGGTTATGAATGAATAGAATACTTATCGATCAGAAAGTACACCCTCCATCCACCTCCTCAATCGAGGGAAAATGGTTTTAGGATAAAAAGACAATCTTTAGACAACCAATGTAAGGATTACACCCACTATAAATTATCCTTAGAATTAACACAAAGAATATTAAAAACATGGAATTGGGATCAAGAACCTGATAACTCCCTCAGGATATTCCAATGATTAGTTACTCATGATCATGAGTATTCTAGTTTATGATGGTAAGATGAGAGGAAGAAAATATGGTGAATGGATGGATACAAAAATAAAAACAATGCATGAATTTTATTAGAAATCGAAAAGACTATTGAAGACTAAAAAAATAAAGAAATGAAATAAATTTAAAATTAAATGGGGATGATTTGTGGCTGGCCCCCCTCATTGGAGATCTCCTCCTTCGTGCATTGAAGGAATAGATAGAGAATGATATGATTTTGGAAATAGGTGAGGGAATCCTTTTATAGGCAGAATTCGTACCCCAAAATATAACGCGTTTTAGTCCCCATAAATGACCTCTTCACGAGTTTTACCCTTCATCAATTTTGTTCATAAATCTATTTTACGTCTCTCCTTAAAATTTCAGATAATTTGGATACTCGATGAAAGAGTTGTGAATTTTTCATTCTCAGTTTCTATTGCTAGATGAAGCTTCTAGGATGGTTGCACCCAAAGTATGTCGTTTAATGGGAGATTTAACGACTTCCAAACTCCCAAAAATCTGTTTTAGAGATTTTATGTGATGAATTCACTCTATCCCAAGTAGAAACACCTCATTTGGATACGTTTAGGCCGATTTTTGGTTCCGTTACAGTTGTGGGATCCACACTGTCCGCCCCAAACAATGTCCAACTTCAATTAAATTTTAGACCCTTTAGATGGCTGAATCAGCTCCTGGTCCAGAAGACAAAAGTGGGGGAAATAAAATCAGGATTATAATGAATTTTTAATCACAATGTTTGGAGATTTATTTTCTATGATATTAATAAAAAACCTTTAATGTAAGAATATGTCTAAAATCCATAATTAGGCTTTTTTCACATTTAGGCTCAAAATAACAATAAAAACCTAAAAATGTGACAATTACACATCCAATAACACTATGGTGGGATTATAAACGGTGATTTATAGTATTAAATATGTGAAAATTTGAGCTTCATTACTCCCCCACACTTAAACATTCCACTCCTGGGAAATCATCTAACATCCAAATCAAAATCCAGACAACAATCAAAACTGAGAAAATATCAATGATATTATCCAAAATAGAATTCCATCATGTCTCATATATGAATAATAATTATCTCTTAATTTCTTTTCAATAATTCATGTTTTTTCAACCTCATAAATCGATCCATGTACCGATCACAACCTACCTCACATTGAATTTTATGTCACTCTTCACTCAAGAGAAATTGATTCTTGATTTATACTCATACTTGAAAATCGAATACATCACCATAGTTTTCTGAAAATTCTCATTTCTCCACAGCGTGATATATGAAAATATAATTAATCATGATGGCTTTAATTAAAGGATCAAATGATTTTGTGGCTTAGGTTTGGTGGGAAAATGATTGAAGACGTTTCAGGCTAGAAAGAACAGGTTGGACTTTTATGTACATTGTATGATTAAATCAAGGGAAAACACAGAAAATTACTCACTCAATCCTTCTTGAAAATGTGAAAAAAAACACCACCCCTATTATTACATGGTACATGATCCAAGAAGTTATTATAATGAATGATATCATCTATGATCTCCTTTTTTCAAAGCTCCAGAAAGGGATAACATTATTTAATTTTTTTTTCATAGAGGATGAGCTGAAAATTGAATACAATAAATGAATGAATATTAATGCACTTGATTTTTGAGAGGTACATGATTCATAAATGAATGTTCAATGAGTAATTCATTCTCATATCCATTTTTTCATTTTTTTTGAAGGAGAAATTGATGAAACATATAAAGCACAATCAAATGATGACACAAGCCCAATTCTCTTATTATCCATTGCCCAAAGTATTGACTCACACCTCACATCACCAATAAATGATACACATCCCAAATGAATGCACATAAAAGGCCCTTTCCCCACTTTCAAACAATAAATAACCATGCAAAAATACTAAAAGTTCGAGTAGGTAAGGGAAAAATGGATTGTAATGTGGCTTAAACCGATAAGGTAATTCATGGCATCTAAGGGATTACGAAGGATAAATGTAAAGGTGGGTATAAAGATAAAATTTGTCTAGCCAAAGAGATTCCTCAATCATTTCATATACATTCCATGAAATCCAAAACATCAAAAAAGAATTAATCAAAAATTCTGATTCTCACACAAAATTCATGTTTCCCTCAAGAACGTGTTGGTATAAGGAAGAATATGTAAAAGTGATTTAGAATACCTCATAGGGTTGGAAAAATATTTTGAGTATGTGTATCATGGGCATGGAATTCAAAAATTATTCAAACTCATTTAAATTCTTGAATATCCATTTGAAGGGAAAATAATTCATATCCACAATCATTTAAAATCCATTATTTCAAAAATCATTTCAACTCTTTCAAAATGAATTGATGTCTGAAAAGTGATAAGAATATTCATTAAAGCTCAAAATATATTTTGGACCAAAAAATTAAAGGAGATTAAATGATAATCATAAAAATTGAACACTCTTTTGAAATAAATATTTGGTCATCTTCCTCTAATAATTGGGGATTCCTTTTTCCTTCATGATCCTACAAAATATAAATTACTCAAATAATCACAAGGATCATTTCATTTAAGCTCAAAATGAAAAAAGAGAGGGGGCCACATGTTAGACTAGTTATTAATACTTAATTTGAAATCTAAATTCCTATTATTGAAAATTAAATTACTATAATGAAAGTAAATGATAAATCTTGGTATGATCCCCCATGTGGGCCCTGGCATCTTTTACTACCTCCAGAGGGCAGTACAATATTTTATCAACAATCTGTTGGAGGATGAGGCTTCTTTTATTTAAACCACCACATGTGTCTCTTCCCAGCTTGATGTTCTTTGTTCTTGTTGAGAAGGACTCCAAAGACAGAGTATAGCTGATCCGCCCCATCACAATTTGGTACATCTTGCATGGAGGGGGTTGGATGAAGTAGGGAGCCTACTACTCATTTGTTGATAATTGTGCTGCCATCTTGTCTTCCATTGTGAGCATCATGGGGGATTTAGCCTCCTATCTGATTTCCTCAGTCTCTGCAACTCGGATCACTTCCAGATGGGGCTCATCCAGAAGATATTCAATGTCTTTTGGGATCTACAGGAGTTCCTGAACAGGTGGTTCATTTTCTAACTCATACTCAAAGGTGTAATATGAGATGGACGAACATGAAAATTCAAAACTATTAGTGGTGATATTCAAATTAGTTTCAATAAAATTAAATGAGATTGAGTTTAAGATTGTATCATCTCGCAGAGTCGGTTCGACTATAATATCATCTTCAATTGAATGTGCCTCTTGGATTTGATCTTCCCTGGATGGAGGTAGGTAGTTGGGCTCTTCCACATTGAGTTTTTATTTTAATTCATGGATGTATTCAGTGAAATTCGGAAAGACCAGTGGCACTTTCTTCTTGGCCTCAAATCTTTTTAAGTCAGCTTGGAGTTCATCGACCATGGCCGTCAAATCCTCTAGTGAGATCTATGTTGATATGCCTATTTCTTTTTTCTTGACCATTATCTTCAGTGCCTCAGCTCTTCATTGGAGGGCCTCCTTAGTATAGTCTATTTTTGTTCTTAAACAATTGTGTAATTGTCAGTCCATGTAGAATAATAATCATTTGAATTCGTCATGGAAATATTTTTTTTGTATATTTTTGTATATTTTTAAAAAATTAGGAAACTATTTAAAATATGAAAATAGATAAAGTAAAGTAAACAACCAATTATCTCCCCGGAAATTGCGCCAGTTTGCTGCATGCCTGTCATAGGGCGTGGGAAAATCGATTCAGTTTTTCCTTAGTGCAGCATAGTGGCTGACCAGGGTCATCTCACTTGAGGAGCTTTCTCAATCGTTCACTAACATAATTTAATTTAACTAAACTAATTATTTTTGGTTGTTTTTATTTAATAAAGTCATATAATGGAATTTATGAAAGTAAATGAAATGAAAAAATTTAATTCAAATGAATATTAAATTCTAAACAGAATGGAATTTTTGAGAAAGGAAGTTCTCCCGAGGAAACATTTAGGGGGCTCCTTCATTGAATAGATTCAAATATTCATAGTGAACACACTCCATCGTATGTGTGCATACCTTATTATACCCTGGTTATGAAATAAATGTCTACTCAGTGATCTCCAAGAACACCCTCCATCCACCTCCTCAATCGAGGGAAAATGGTTGTAGATTAAGAAGTTAATGTTTATACAACCACAGTGAGAATTACACCCACTATAAATTATCCTTAGAACTAACTCAAAGAATATTAAAATCATTGACTTGGGTCCAAGAACCTGATAACTCCCTCAGGATATTTATCAGATTAGTTACTCTAGATCATGTGTATTATAGTTCACGATGATAAGATGAGAGGAAGAATAGAGGGTGAATGGGTAGACACAAAAATAAAAACAATGCATGATTTTTTTTAGAAATAAAAATAACAATTGAAAAATAAAACAAAAATAAAGAAAGTAAATAAATTAAAAATGAAATGGGGAATATTTGTGGCTGGCCTCCCTTTGTGGATATCTCTTACTTGGTGCCTTGAAGGAATAGATGTAGAATGGGATGATTTTGGAAGGAGGTGAGGGCCTCCTTTTATAGGGAGAATTCGTCCCCCAAACGTTGATGTGTTGTAGACCCCATTAATGACCTTTTCATGCCTTCCACCCTTCATTAATTTTGTTCATAAATATCATGTCCATCTCTCCGAAAAATTTTAGACAATGTGGATATCGGATGGAGTAATTATGAATTTTTCATTCTCGGTTTCTATTTCTTGACAATGCTTCCTTGATAGTTCTTCCCAATGTATGTCGTTTAATGGCCACCTTAATGATGTCCAACTCCCCAAAATTTGTTCTAGAGTTGTTCTCTGATGTCCTCATTCTATCCCAGGTTGAAAAATATCATATAGATATGTGTAGGCCGATTTTGGGTTCCGTTACAGTTGTGGGGCCCACACTATCCTCCTGAAAAAATGTCCAACTTCAATTAATTTTTAGGCCCTTTAGATGGCCGAATCAGCTCCTGGTCTTGAAGAAAAAAGTGGAGGAAATATAATCAGGATTCTAGTGAAATTTTAATCACATTATTTGGAAATTTATTGTATATAAAATGACTAAAATAAACTTAATGTAAAAAAGTCTAAAATCCACAATTAGGCATTTATCACATTAATGATCAAAATAACACTAAAACCTAAAAACGTGACAATTAACCATCCAATAACACTATGGTGGGATTAAAAACAACTATTTACAGTATGAACTATATGAAAATGTGAGCTTCATCATAGTACAGAGTCCCATTGGTGGTTTTTTTAGATATGAGGAGATGCAAGTCATTGGTGGATGTTGTAACATGGTGAGAAGATTGAGTAATGTGATTAAGGAGTCAAATTATAGAATTAATTTTGTATAGAGTTCCTTACATCAACAAGGATATCTGTGAAGAGGCTGAAGATACTCAACATTCAGTTGGGTAGCATGTCTATGTGGGAGCTTTGGATCAAGTTCAATGAACTCGTATGATTTTCAGCGAATCCTTTTCTAAAAGAGGATTCCCAAGTGGGCGTCTTGTGGAGGAACCCCCTAATTTGATATAGTATATTGTTACACCATTTAAATTTCTTATATATGAGAAGGATAATGTCACAACATTCCTTCACTAAAATGAGGTAAGGGTCAGCAGATTTCCAGGACCTTCCTTCATTAAGTTGAAGGGGAGATAATGACCCCCGAAACCCGCCTTCAATAGGCCTCGGAGCGGCGACTAGCACCAAGGGCATGAAATCACACACTAAATGGAAGTAATTACCCTTTTTCTTTTAATAGGATTGGTAGATAAGATAGTGAATCCCACAACACCAAAACTGAAAGTAATATTAATGACAATAACCATCCCCAATGCATGTTACAAATGTAAAATCCACAATGTATAAGGAGACTACAAAGAAAAATACCAAAAGAAAGAACAACAGCAACTACGATGATCTGCCAAAACGTCTGTGCTAGTACAACCCATCACAATCCCCAAAGTCCTCCTGGAAACCTGAAAGCAGTTTTATATACATAGGGTGAGCATTCAAGTATACTCAGTAGGGAAAAAACAAAGACTCTCATGCACAAGTGGGGAGGCATACTAATGCCCTATGAGAAAAGAGATAACCAAGCACCTCGAAAGGAAACTAACCACCCAATCCTCACCAAGGAACACTCCCCAAATAACACAAGTCATGTAAAGTATAGTAATAGCACATCAATGTTTGGGTACCCCGCGCCAATTTACCACTGGTTATTGAAGACATCCTACGCATCGAACCAATCCCGCCATTCACATCACAGTCCCACTGCAATACCCCTCCCGCACACACCTGCGCCACAACCTCACCGCAGTCCCACTCCCAAAACCTGTCTGTAGTCACCTGAGCCACATCCACCACATGTAACCACACCCGAAAACACCTGGGTCATAACAACTATTGTCATTCCCAAAGACACATGTGCCTCATCCCGAAGACACATGGGAAACAACCTTCTCACAAACACCTGGGCCAACCACCACAACCACCCTGCCCAAAGATTCTTGGGCTAATAATGGACTTCAGGACATCACAGCATGCCCATAGAGTCTTGGGCTATTCGGGAAAGTGAGCTAAAAATGAGCTAATAACCAGCCCCTCAAAGGAGTGTTGTAAAAAACACCACCCCCCATGAAATGTGAGTGTTGGGCACTAAGTGATCAACTTGGGTGGGGCACGAATAAGAAACAAAAAAACTACAAGTATATGTTTAGGTAACAAGCACTCACCCAATCTAGGTTTTTCTTCATCCTGCCTAAAGAACACAAACAACACCCATGTCCATGTCATAACTCATACCAAACCAAACCCATTGTCCCATACATGTTTTCATGTTCAGTAATAATGTATAAATAAGTTTCTGCACCTACTTCGGCAACTAGAAAGCATAATCATAATCCAAGGTAAGAGTATAGGCAAACACCATCTTAAACATTCACACCCAGTTCTCTTGTAATGTCACAACCACAAAAAGGGATAAGTGGGATCCCTCAAAGTACTGGAACCAACCGAATGCTCCAAAACTCCAGAAGCCAATGGCTTCTCAATAACAAGGGATTCCACCCCAATTCGTGATATAAGCAATGTAAACACACAACCTCAAATTCACAACGAGCGAAACCATAGAAACAGGGGATCCCATCCCCACACACATCACCCAGTAATCTTCCTGTGAACGAAAGGCAACCAAAACACTACCACCAACACAAAGCATACTCAACAGGTATTTTCAGATTTAAAATATTTAACACACTCCATGATTTCAATTCCACTGGGCTTAAACCAAGGTTATCATAGAAAATGAGTTGATCCTGGTGCTCCCTATTTTTTTAGCCGAATATACATAATTAACAAATTTCATGTACACAACAAGAGGTTCAAAACCAAAATACAATCCATTTAAACATTACAAGGGTTAAGGGTTTATTAGTGCACAGAGAAAGACCACCAATGACCATGATTTTAAGTAGGCGTAAGCTCGCACAATTCAGAAATCATTTATCAAAAAAGAGGATAATAATAGATCACCATCATCGATCAAACCCCTCCCCTTCATTCTTTAGAGTCCATTTATTATCATCATTAAAGTTTGGTTCATCCAATTCAACAGAAGAAGTAGCGTACCCACCCGGCAAGATACCCAGAAAAAAGAGACAATGGTGAAACCCCTACTTGACTGATCAAGGATCGTCGTTTAAGTACTTGCATGGAACTAGAATAGGAGTAGTAGTAACTCCATGGAACGTGATCAAGAAAACATCATCGGGTTACAACTCGTCGGGAGGAAGGGTGCTACGATGGTAGGGTGATCGAGAAAAATAATCCCAGGGAGAAGTCGTTAGGTTATAAGGGCTATACGGGTTGAGATCGAGCAGGTCTGGGATAGTAAAGATACAAAAGAAAACTCGAAACCACGTAAGGAGCGGGGTCGTGGGTCGACCACGTTGGTGGGACACCCCACACATCATTAAAGAGTCCATGCCCTTCGAGGTGATTAAAACAGATCCACGCCTCACCAAAATTTAATTAAAACCCATTAATGGCTTTACATGGGGGTCAAAACACGGATTAAAATCCAATTTATGAAAAAAGAGGTGCCACTGTGAAAACTCGTGGGGGGTAGGCACTACCGGTAGTCGAGAGCTCCCGGTTGGCATCAACAACCGATAGTCGAGAGCTACCGGTAGCCGAGAGCTATAGGTAGCCTAGAGATACCGGTAGCCGAGGGATACCGGTAGCCTAGAGCTTCCTGTAGCCTAGAGGTACCGGTAGCATAGAGGTACCGGTAACCGAGGGCTACAGGTACCTGAAGGTTACCAGTAGGCTAGGTCTACCGGTAGGCTAGTGCTACCGATAGGAGTCACCAAGAAGCTGGGATAGCTTCCCAGACAACCCCGAACACCTAAAAATCACATTTTTGTTAAGTAATGGACCACCAAGAACCAGAACCATTACATCAGATACCTCTCAAACTATTCTCACCCTCGAGAATCAAAACAAACCAGAAGGAAATAGAGGATCTGAACAACCACCTTGAATGATACCTCTTTGGATTGAACCTCATTGTTAACCAAAAACACCTCCCTCTCATGAACCATGCAACATACCATGTCAAACTTCCTAGTCATGTGGGTTGGGGAGTCTCTTCCCCCATGTCAGGATACTATCCGCTATGGGTGGCACTCATCCACCTTAATGCGTCTTGATTTGGGGTCGGGTCCTCCCCTCCCCAAAGCCAGGAATTCTCAAACACATTTAGAGGAAAGAAAAAACAAATATTTCATAGCCAACAAGGTAAAACGCTCCACCACAACATGTATAAATAGAACAGTACAAAACTCAAAAAAACTCTAGGTACTGGGCACGCATCTGTGATTCCCTCCCCAGCGTTCTCTCCTCAATCCTACCATGTCTCACTAACACACGAACCAAGGGAATGGTTCTCCCAAGAAGCACCTTCTCCTCACGATCCTCGATCATCACTGGTATTTATCAAAAGGTCATGTCATCCATGATGTCTAGGTCACCCCAGACGAGGACATGTGAATCTTCGTCCAGATACCGACGGAGATGGGACACATGGAAGTTGTCATGTATCCTCAGTAGTGGAGGTGGTCATGCTAGCGTATAATCCACTTCTCCAACACGCTGTAACACTTCAATGGGACCAATGAACCTGGGAGAAAGCTTACTCCCCTTGCCGATCCTCTGTTTCCCACACCGAGGGGAGACCTTCAAGAACACGTGGTCTCCAACCTCTAACTCCAAGGGCCTTCTCCTGCTATCAGCATACGACTTATGTCGGTCCTGGGCCGCCTTCATCCTTTCTTGTATGAGCTGAACCTTCTATGTCGTACTCTGCATCACCTCTGGGCCAACGATGCCCACCTCTCAGACTTCGGTCCAGCACATAGGTGAGCGGTATGGACTCCCGTACAAGGCTTCGAAGAGAGCCATACCAATGGTAGAGTGATAGATATTATTGTAGTAAAAGTATACAAGACGCAAATGTCGCACCCATGATTCTTCTAAGTCCAGAACACATGCCCAAAACATATCCTCCAAGTTCTGGATGGTGCGAACTATCTGTCCATCTGTCTGGGGATATAAAGCAGTGTTAAGACGTAGCTGGTTTCCAAAATAATGCTGTAATCCTCACCAGACTCATGAGGTAAACTTTGCATACCTATCCGAAACTATGGACCTTGGAACTCCATACAACCGCACCACCTCATCCACGTACCATCGTGCCAAAGAATCCACTACACTCGACACTTTAATCTCCAAAAAGTGAGCCGATTTCGTCTACCAGTCCACAACTACATAGATGGCGTAATTTTCCCCTTGAACCTTGGGTAGTCTCGTGACTAAATCCATCAAGATGTCCTCCCACTTCCACTCAGGGACATCTAGAGACTACAGCAGGCTTCCTGGAACTCAGTATTCAACCTTCACCTGGTGACACTCTAGGCAGTTGGCAACAAACTCTGCAACTGCTCGCTTTACTCCTGGCCACCAGAACTGTCTCTTCAGACCCTGATACATATTTGAAACTCCCGGGTGCACCACTAGGGGTGTGTTGTGGAACACACTAAGAACCATTCCATGCATCACCTCTAGAAAAAACATCTTTCCCCGGAATAGCATACGGTTCTGACCACCCTCCCTCCATCCTTCCAGAGCAATGCTCTGGTCGACTCGGTCATGCATCACTTCTCACTCTGGGTCTCCCCACTGAGACTCCTCCACTTGCTGAAACAGAGAAGACTGCACTGTCATCTGATACAGGCAACCTCTACCACTATCCATCCTCACTTCCAGGTGCAAGGCAACCAACTCCTCCATTTCCTTCCAAGCATCTGCCGACTCTTGGACCACTTCCTTCTGCGACCTCCTTCTCAAGGCATCATCCACTACATTCCCTTTCCCTGAAGTGTAGGAAATCTCGAAGTCATAATCCTAGATGACTCCACCCACCTTCTCTGCCGGAAGTTTATGTCCCACTGAGAGAAGATATACCTCTATATTTTTTGATCTGTAAAGACCACAAAGCGTTCTTCGATGAGGTAATGCCGCCATAACTTTAGCGCAAAAACGACCGATGTAAGCTCCAGGTCATGGGTGGCATAATTACGCTCATGATGGCATATCTTCCTAGACCCATAAGAGATCACACCTTGTCGCTGCCTCAACACACATCTGAGGCCCTACCCTGACGCATCATAGAACACCTCATATGACGCCCCTTCTTCTGATAGTCTCAGCACTCAGGCACTAACCAACTTCTCCTTCAGATAGCAGAAGGTTGTCTCGCACTACTCACTCTACACGAAAACCTCATCCTTCTTGGTCAAGGCAATCAAAGGGGATTCAACTCATGAGAAGTTGGGTATGAACCTCCGATAGTAACCCACCAGCCCGAGGAAACTGCGAACCTCTTCCACATTCTTTGGTGTTGCCCAAGAAAAAACCGCCTCAACCTTTGATGGGTCTAATGCTACCCATGCTCGGACACTACGTGCCCAAGGAAGTGCACTTCCCGCATCCAAAAATTGCATTTTGATAACTTCCAATAAAGCTGGGGCTGTCGAAAGACCTCCAAAACCATCCTCAGGTGCTCCGTGTGGTCCTCCTCTGATCATGAATAGATTTGGATGTAATCGATGATCATGACTACGAACCAATCCAGGTACTCCCAGAAGATGGAGTTCATAAGACCCATCAACACAGCCAGGGAATTCGTAACACCAAAAGTCATTACTTCAAACTCAATGTGTTCATATCTGCACTCGAAGGCCGTCTTCGGGATGTCACTTTCTTTCACCCTTAACTGGTGATTCCCAGACTACATGTCAATCATCGAGAACCATCCTGCCCCTTTTAGCTGGCCGAAATGATCATCTATCCTCAGAAGAGGGTAGTGATTCTTGACCGTCACCTGGTTCATCATCCTTTAGTCTATGCACAACCTGAGACCCACATATTCATTCTTTACGAACAATACTAGAGCACCCCCAGGTGATGCACTTCGTCAAACATAACCCCTCTTCATTAGATTGTCAATATGAATCTGTAACTCATTTTTCTCCGAAGGAGCCATCCAGTATCGAGCCATATAAATCAGACAAGCACCAGGTTGCAAGTCTATCCCAAAATCGATATGACGTCAAGGGGGTAGAGTCGTTACCTCCTCAGGAAAGACGTCCATAAACTCACTGATGATCCCTAACACCTCCACCATCTCAGCATCTACCAACTCCACTGACAGCTCGGCTAACAATGAAAGGAGGGGTTCCTCTCGCATGCTACCCTTCTGACTACTCCACTCACCGGGGAAAGTAACATGTTGGCCGCCCAAGTCTAAGAACACAACCCTTCCTCGAAAACAGTCAATGACGGAACACACAGAGAATAGATAGTCGATGCCTAGGATGACATCGTATGGATGTATCTATAGTAGTAGTATTAGATCCCTAATCGACTGATGTGGCCCTACCATCAGTCTGCATCCTCGAAAAACATATAACAAG
Organism: Viscum album; assembly: GCA_963277665.1. NCBI lineage: Eukaryota > Viridiplantae > Streptophyta > Magnoliopsida > Santalales > Viscaceae > Viscum > Viscum album. The sequence goes on from OY728133.1 coordinate 1,064,710,569, forward strand.
TCGGTCTGACCTCTGACTAGTGTGCTAATCACCAAGGCCACTGGGAGTCTCTGGGCATCTATTCCTAGAGCCCGGGCTAGACTGGGTGCAATGAAGCAGTGCAAATCCCTTGTATCGAACAAGGAGTAAGCAAGGGTAATAAACAAACTGATCGTACCTTGAACGACCTCGGGTCCTGCTGGAACTGCTACCTCCACGGAGTGCAACTTACCACGCCCAACTCCTCTTCCCCTCGGCTGTCGGGAACCTCCCTTACCACACCCTGGTTGAGGTCCCTGAAGAGCGCCCTGAGGTCGGCCTCCTCCTGCAACATCTGCCCTCAGAGGAGCGGGAGCTCGCTGCCCCTGCTGCTGCTATTGGAGGGTCTTAGCTGGAAGCTACTACAGGGGATGGTGCTGGGCTTGTCCGCCACCACCGTACTGTACTCGGTCTAGGAACAGATTCCAGAGATTTCCATGGATCCCACAAATGAATAACCTCTGTCCTAGGCCCGAAAGAAAGGGTGAAGACCGGGGGACCGGAACTGGAACTACTGTAGCCTGCTCACTGTTGGTCGGAACCGAGAGGGTCCAGATGCTGGTGGTCTGGTGCTGACAGCCTTCCACTTCGATGATCCCAGATGGATCCCCTCTCATTACACACCCCTTAGAACATGCATCCTCTCCACCACTTCGGCCTTCTTCTGGATCTCCATATATGTCGTCATGGTGAATGGGGTAATATTGTACTGGAGGGAGGGTCGGAGCACCTCCTTTAAACGAATTTCCCGAGACTCCTCATCTGGAAAGTGGTCTGGACCGAAACATAATAGGTCCTTGAACTTGATTCCTAGCTCCCTTACTGACATACTACCATGATGGAGGGAGAGTATCTCCTGCCTTTTCTCTGCCTTCATCGTATAAGAGAGGAATTCCGCACGGAACGCCTTCTCGAAATCATCCCATGCCACCTCAGCCTCTCTCCTCTCCCCCAGGTAGAGCATCCACCACTGATGTGCTGCACCACTCATCTGGATCATGGACAAACGAGCCCAGTGCTCAGTTGGAGGCTGGATCAAGCCGAAGGCTATCACCAGCTCCTCTAGCCATCCCTCCATCTTCATGTCAGTGGTGCTGCCCTCGTACATCTCGAGGGTCTGTCCCTAGAAGTCTCGATGAGTCTTCTTCCACTGGTCGTCCTGCTCCTCTCAATCAGCCCTCTGCTGATTGGCCAAATCATCTTCTTGGGCCTTGATCTCCCGTTCAACTCATGGTCATCTACCGGGTTCCATAGTTGCAAGGTAAACGATGATTGCCTAAGCCCAAGTAGTGCATAATATTGTTCATAAAAATCCTTAAACTTAGTATTTATTTTAGATTCCAAAACACCCCAAAAACACAAGAACACAAGTCATTATGATGCATGTACCTTTCATAGGGTATGTACCCTACAATCACCTTGGCCTCACTTAGTCGTTCGGTGAGTCCAAAGTCCTTGCATCCGACCATGGGGGCCCTAAAATCCTGTGTCCTAGCTGGTCTTCCCTGGAATAATTCACGCACCACGGTCACCCTACAACGTTCCCCTACCATCCCATGAAAATCTCACTATGCCTAACTCCAGACCCCATCCTATCTCTCAACCCCACACCTCTGATACCATTCTGTCACGACCCACCTTAACCAAAAGGAGGGAAGAGTCAACAGATTTCCAGTCCCTTCCTTCTTTAATTTGAAGGAGAGATAATGACCCCTAAAACCCACCTTCAATATGGCCCAGAGAGATGATTAGAACCAAGGTCATGAAATCACACACTAAATGGAAGGAATTACCCTTTATCTTTTAATTGGATTGGGAGATAAGATAGTGAATCCCACAACACCAAAACAGACAGTAAAAGTAAAGGCACGAACCATCCCCAATGCATGTTACAAAATTAAAACCCACAATGTATAAGGAGACTACAATGAAAAATTCCAAAATAAAGAACAACACCAACTGTGATGATCTGCCATAAGGTCTGAGCTAGTACAACCCAACACGGTCCCTAAAGTCCTCCTTGAAACCTGAAAGCAGTTTTATATACATAGGGTGAGCATACAAGTATACTCAGTAGGGAAAAACCAATGACTCTCATGCACAAGTGGGAGGAATACTAATGCACTGTGAGAAAAGAGATAACGAAGAAACTAGCAAAGAAACTAACCACCAAAGACTCCCCAAGGCACACACCCCAAATAACGCTAGTCATGTAAAGTATAGTAAAAGAACATCGATGTTTGTGTACCTCACGCGACTTTCCCACTTTTTATTGAAGACATCCTATGCATCGAACCAATACCGCTATTCACATCGTAGTTCCACTGACATACCCCGCCCACACACACCTAGGCCACAACCTCACCCCAATCCCACTGCCAAACCCCTCCCACAGACATCTGGGCCACAACCACCACGCGTAACCACACCCGCAAACACCTAGGTCAGAACAACTACTGCCATGCCCGAAGACACCTGGGCCTCATCCCTAAGACACTTGGGAAACAAACTTCCTGAAAACACCTGGTCCAAACACCATAACCACCATGCCCGAAGATTCTTGGGCTAATAATGGACTTCAGGCCATCACATCCTGCCCGTAGAGTCTTGGTCTATTTGGGAAAGGGAGTAGAAAAGAAGATAATAACCAGCCACACATATGAGTTTTGGGGAAGACACCCTCCCCCATGAAATGGCTGTGTTTAGTAACAAGTGCTCAACTTGGATGGGGCACGAATAAGAAACACAAAACTAAAAGTATATGTGTAGGTAACATGCACTCACCCAATCTTAGTTTTTCTTCAGCCAGCCTAAACATCACAAACATCACCTATGTCCATGTCACAACTCATACCAAACCAAACCCATTGTCCCATCCTTGTTTTCATGTTCAGTAATAATGTTTAAATAAGTTTCTACACCTACATGGGAAACTAGCAATCATAAGCACAAGCCAAAGAAAGAGTACAGTCAAATGCCAACTTAAACGTTAACAACTAGTTCTCTTGTAAAGTCACAACCACAAAAAAGAATAAGTGAGATCGCTCAAAGTACTGGAACCAACCACATGTTCCCAGACTCCAGAAGCCAATAGTTCTCATAAACAAGGGATTCCACCCCAATTCATGATATAAGCAAAGTAAACACACGACCTCAAATTTACAACGAGTGAATCCATATTAATAGGGGATCCCATCCCCACCCACATCACCCAGCAATCGTCCCATAAATGAAAAGCAACGAAACCACTACCACCAACACAATGAAGACTCAACAGGTATTTTCAGATTTAAAATATTAAACACACTCCATAATTTCAATTCCACTGGGCTTAAACCGGGGTTATCATAGAAAAGGAGTTGATCCTATTGCTCCCAATTTGTTTAGCTGAATATACGTAATTAACCAATTTCCTTTACACAGAAATGGGTTCACAACCAAAATACAAGATATTTAAACATCATAAGGGTTAAGGGTTTATTAGTGCACAGAGAAAGACCACCAATGTCCATGATTTTCAGTAGGCATAAGCCCGCAAAATTTAGAAATCATTTATCATAAAAGACGATAAAAACATAGCACCATCATCGATCACACCCCTCCCCATAATTCATTAGATTTGGTTTATTATATTCATTAATGTTTGGATCATAAAATTCTATAGAACCAGTAGTGTACCCACCCTGCAAGATACACATAAAGGAGAGACGAAGGTGAAACCCCTACTTGACTGATCAAGGATTGTCGTTTAAGTACACACTTGGAACTGGAATAGGAGTAGCGGTAACTTCAAGGAACGTGATCAAGAATTCCTCATTGGGTTACAACTCGTCAGGAGGAAGGGTACTCTGATGGCAGGGTGATCGAGAAAAAGAAACCTAGGGAGAAGACTTTAGGTTATAAGGGCTATACTGGTTGAGATCGTGCAGGCTTGGGACAACTAAGATACAAAAGAATACTTGAAACCACGTAATGAGCGGGGTCATTGGTTGACCACGCTGCTGGGACACCCCACACGTCATTAAAGAGTCCCCGCCCTTCGGGGTGTTTAAAACAGACACACACCTCACCAACATTTAATTAAATCCCGTTAAGGGATTTACAGGGGGTCAAAACGAGGCTTAATAGACAATTTACGCAGAAAGAGGCGCCACTGGGTAAACCCGTGGGGGGTAGGCGCTACCAGTAGCCCAAAGCTACCGGTAGCCCAAAGCTAGTAGTTTCTGAGAGATACCGGTAGCCGAGAGCTACGGGTAGCATAGAGGTACCGGTAGCCTAGTGTTACTGGTACCCGAGGGCCACCGGTACCCGAAGGTTACCGGTTGGATAGGTCTACCGGTAGGTTAGGGATACTGCTAGAATTCACCGAGAAGATGGGATAGCATTCTAGACTACCCTGAACACCTAAACATCACATTTTTACTAAGTAATGGACCTCCAAGAACCCAGGCCATTACAGATAAGATGAAGGATTATGTTTTCAAAATAATTCACTGAATATGAGGTTTTCCATGACATGGGATCCAACACGGTTCCATAAAGTGCAGAGTTATTGGTGTAAAGCCTTGTGGTCGGGGTATTCAATGTTTTTACCAATTGGGAGAGAACCTCAAAAGCATCCCTTTTGACCATATTGTCTTTGTGATTTCCCTATGTGCCTGGGTCTGACCTGTTTCTTATATGGGTTTCATGACAATCATTAGAACCTGGACATGTGGTTGTCGAAGCTCGGTTTGGTGAAGGAAAATATGTTTATTTTTTGTCTCATATATAGTTAATAGTGAGTACATTCCAATAATATTAAGGGAAGCTTATAGTTAAAATTGGGATGTTGATGTAGGTAGAGGTTGACCACAGGATGTTCCATGACCACTGGTTCTTTGACCAAAGTGTGTTCGTGGAGGAAAATATTAGTTGAGATGTAGAGGAGTTGGGTGTAGTGAGTTTCATGTAATGGAGGTAGTAGTTCTAGAGGGTCTAGTGTCTTCAAATATAAGTTGATTTTTAACACAATTTTTGTGTTCCTTTCTTGATTCAAGATATTCGTATTACTTTTTTCCACCTGTTATAGAAAATTCACTATTATTAGAGAAAGAGTGGATTCTGATGCCTCATTTGTTTACTAGGCTAGTAACAGGGTATAAAATAATTTTTAATGTGTTATAGAGGTTCATGATAATGATGTGTCAAAAGTATTCCATTTGGGATGCCTTCATTATTTATATGAATCCATAATATATCATCCTTTATATTGAATGGTTGTATTTAGTGCATTCTTTAATGAACTTTTTTCAGAGTAGAATAATATTAATGAAGGTTGGTGGACAATGTGTGATTTTAATTGGTAATAGTTATTATGGGGTTGGTAGTCATTGTTTGGAGACCCTTATTATCTTGTAGGTTGAGTTTTCAATGAAATCAATGGGCATTGGGACGATGAATAATTCCCCGGTTACTGGGGAGTACATTAATGTTTTCCCTAAGGAGGTTGTGATTCTACCCCCAAAATGTGATTTTGAGTTAAGGATAGACTTTCATCCTAGTGAATCTTTGATTTTTAAGGCCAATTATTTGATTTCACCATACGATACATGGGATTTGATGCTTCATGTTGACGATATAATGCAGATGGTTTTAATATGATCCTATGTGTTGACGTGGGGTTCTATAGTGTTGTTCTAATGGAAGGTGGATTGTATTCTGAGGATGTTCATAGACTGCCCGTTGTTGAATTAGGTGATGGTAAAAATGGTTACCCTCTTTCGAGGGAAAATAATTTTTCCAAACAACTATGATTGGAGAGTATGTTTTCTATGACCGATCTATGGTCTGGATGTCACCAATTAACGTATAAGGATAGAGATACCACAAATACTATCATTAGATACTGGTATGAGAACATAGATATTAGAGTCCTACCATTTGGTTTAATGAACGCACCATCAATATTCATGGGGAATAGGAACTTTGTGTTTCTTGTGTTATTGGATTATTTTTTCATCGTATTCATCGATGGTATCTTATTATAGTCGGAGTCAATGGATGGGAATGGTGATCATCTTCAAACTATCTTTCATTTTCTTCAACAACATCATATCATTGTAATTTTTCCCACATGTATGTTCTAGATACAATTGATTCATTTCCTTAAGCATTTGGTTCCTCATTAGGTTTAAAAATTATTCCCACAAAAGGTTTAATTAGTTGTTTCTTTTGTAGATTCCATGAACATGGAAGAGTTTCCTAGTTTCATTGGTATTGTAGGCTGTTATTGGAGGGTTGTAACAAATTACTATCACACTGTATCCCCATTTAAAGCTTTTAATTGGAAACAACATGTTTAATGTGTTGTGTGATTAGTTCTATTTATTATTCTGTCACATCAAGGGGAAGTTGGATAGTACTCCAGTGCTTCCACTTTCGGAGGAGGGTTTGATGATTGAGTTTTTTTTATGCTTCCCATCTGGGATTGGGATTTGTGATTATGTATCAAATGATAGTTATATCTTATGGGTCTACTTTGTTCTTTATCAATGATCATATCTATGTCATACATGATTTTGATCTAGCAGCGTTTCTGTTTACGTAGATGTTGTTGTGAAATTACAACATTACATAGTTCTTTATGATCTTATAGATCACTAGATCATGATGTATTTCATTTCCCACTAGGATCTAAACTCAGGGTAATGGAGGTGGATAATGGTTCTTCCCAATTATGATTTGAATATATCCCACGCATCATATTATGGAAATTTTTCAGCAAACTCATTGAGAAATAATGTCTTTCAATGGTGGTGTTTTGGATTATTAAGATAGTTTGAGATAATTGAAAGAGTTTGATTCCATTAAATTTGATTACAGAGAGGATGTGGGTAGATGTTTCTTTTTTTAAATGAATATGTAGTCATCTTTAATGTATGAAGTGGAGGAGTCTCAGTGGGGAGACTCAGTGGTGGTGGTGATTCATGATCATGATGGCCATGGGGATACTCTAGAGGGATGTTGATATGATTGTCAGAACCTTGTGTTGTATCTTGGTAGGATGTTTCTTCGGGATGTATTGTGAAATAGAGACCCTCATCAGTTTCATAACATACATTGGGAGGTAAACCCATGAGTTAAAAAATTTATCGTGGCTTATGGAAACATTTTTTGGGGCCTGTGATGAAATGGTCAGTAGTAGAGTTTGTGGCTCAGTGTTCGATTATCTAGTAGGTAAATGCTGAGAATCATGTTCCTGGTTGTATTTTGTAGCCCTTGGATGTACCATAGTGGATATTGGATGATATTCTAATGGATTTCATCATGGGTTTATGATAAATCATTGTGCAATTGGGAATAAATCTTGTTGAGAGAGGATCAATAGACGAAATCAACCCAGTTCTTAGTGATCAAGGAGTCCGACGTAATGGATTCTTTGGATATGAGGTATATTGATTATGTGGTAAAATTTCAATGATTTACAAGATTAATGTCTCATTTATGGACACATAGTTTACCTCACTTTTATTTATGGGTTTTCATAATGATATTGGATCTCAGTTATTCATCATCACCACATTCGACCCACAAAAAGATGAGAAGATGAATCAAACTATCATAACATTAGAGGATATATTACCAGTGTTCACCTAGGACAGCAGATGATCATGAGAACAAAATTTACCATGGATTATTTTTCTTTTATTCATTTTTTTCACACTTCCGTTAGAGTTGATCTATTCAAATCTGATTACAAATGACTGTGTCATTCTCTATTTTGTTTGAAAGAGATGGAGGAGACAACCATTCTATTTCCTAATGTGGAGAGATGTTAAACAAAGAAATTTTAGTTATTTTATGATTGTATCAAAGTATTTCATAAGAATAATGTCTTATGTCGACCACATAATGAGGCCGAATGAGGTTGAGTATAGAGACCATTTGTTCTAAACTATTTCCCTTCGATATTGGAACAATAATTTAGAATAGAGAGTGTTCTTCTTTCCTAGGTTTTTTGGCCCCTTGAGGTATTGGGGAGTGTTGGAATGTAAGGGTTCCCATTTTATCCACCTTCATGTTTGGATAGGATCCAAGTTACCCAACACTTCTAATAGATTCATTTGAATCTTCATGATGAATCTCATGTCAATAGATGGGGAGTTTTTAATATCTAGTATGAAAAAAATTATTTTCGGGCCATCAGAGGGCCATGATCGCCAAGACAATGAGCTTTGTGGATGTACCATTCATTTTTTCTATGTTTTTTATGTTATGGTGGCATGTAGGAGAGTCATTGGGAGTGGGAGAATAATATGCATGCCCATTATCCTAGGTTTTTTTAATTTTTTAATTTATTTGTTTCTATTTGTGATGTGATTTTTGGATCCTTCTATCGATAATATTACCTATTTTCCTAATCAAGAGGCATAAACTATAATGCAATTGAAAATGTGTGGGTGAGTTTGTTCTCTAATGAAAAGAAATTATATTGACATGGACTATGTAATTCATTGATTAATGTGTTTGACATGGTGTTGTTAAATGCATAGAATGGTTGTTGTTTTGTGGTGCATGGGGTTTGATATAGTTCTTAAGTAGTGATTTGGTATTCTGGTTGTGTGAGAGGTGGCATATTTTTGTTGTGTGGTGTCTTTTGTGGTTGTTTCAATTGGCGTGTTTATCCGGTGGTAGAGTTTGAGGAATGATGTTATCCTTCAGAGGTATCTCATGGGGGGTTTATTCAGGCGTCATTTTATTTATGGGATTTTTTAATTGTTGAGTGTTTTAATATTTTAATAGGTATCTAAATTAACTTGTTATTCCTTTCTAGTCATTTACTATTCTTTTTTTGGGTATTACAGATGTTCAGGGGAGGTTCTAGGAGTTTTTAGTGGAAGTTAGAGGTCTTATGGAATAGTTGTAGGAAATAAACGCTACGAAAGATAGTTTCATGTCATGTTCATGGCTTCAACATGACATTTAGTAAATCAAGGTTTAATAAAAAAAGGAAAAAAAAATTTCAGCGTAACTGGAATCATAGGGTTTCATTATGTTAAGGGAGATTGAACACTATATAATTCCCTGATTTTGGATTGTTTTAATTGTTTCTACAACTGATGTTTTATAAAAACCCTATACCCAACATATTTTCTCTCATTCATGGAATTTAGATCCCTTCTCCATCAATGTTTGGAGATTCATTTTGATGGTGTAAATCATTTAGATTTCATTTGTGGTAACTTATACTCTCATTATTATACATTTTAATTTTTTTTATTCTTAGGGATTCACTATAGATCTGTTGTTTTGGTATAGGGTGTGAGTTAGGTTGAAATTTTAATGCTATTTCTGTGTGGTGTTGGTTGATCAATAGATTCATGTTGTGCGAGTGTCATTTGTGGGCATTCTTATTCTCTATTTTGTGTACAACGAGTTGGCATAAATTATATGAGGTTGATTTTACATTATTATTATTCATTATATATAATATAGGATGGTTTTTTTCTACCTATAGGTTATGGAGGTGCTAGAATAATTAAATATACAAAATCGGTTGAATTGAAATTTAACAGAAAACGTGTTCTTTTTCTCATGCTTTTACATATTTTGTATTATTTTGATATTGTGGATTGTACGAGCCTAATACCCCACTAAAAATTCTGGTTTTTGGGGATTTTATTACTCTAGAAATATGTGCTATGATTATTGATTTTCTTTGTGATTATTGTGATAAAACCAAAAATAACAGGTATTGGACAACAACTCGTATTAGGTTAATAAATTGTTCTCCCCTTGACTACAATTTGTGTGATAATATACCTAAAATATACTGGAATTTGATAAAATCCCATTGGTAAATCTATAAAATAATGCTGATGTGTTGTGATGTGTGGTCATTCTTTTGGGATGTTTATTGGAGAGTGTAATTAGGTTTGGGGTGAATGGGGTTGTTTTGTAGTGTTTTGGGGTGATGATGTGAGATCATTGGGGATGAAAAGTTTTTTGTGAAATATGGATTCGTTTTTATAAATTCAAGGATATTGATGAAAATAAATGAATGTTTAAATATGTTTGAATCAGAATGGGTTATTGTGCTCAATGAGATGGATATTTATCAGTGGAAACTTTATTAACGTGTTTGGTAATTAAATGTGTTTTTTGTAAAATTAAAAGAATTATGTGGTAAATTTGGAGGAAATGCGATTTCATAATATATTACTATGCATTTTCATGTTCTGAAATGAAAATTTTAGATACTAATAAATGTATTAAGAGGTGGCACCATAGGTGGCGGTGTTTTGATTTTGATATTTTTTTTGACAACCCATAGGTTGTTCTTTTGTGTTTGATACTATATATATAATTGTATTTTCCTTGTGATTTCTATATGCACCCAACCCATGTTGAGCACTATGTGATGGAATCTTTCATAGTCATGTGGGGGTGTCCTTACTAATATCTTGGTATGAAGATGAATGTAGGTCCACCTACTCTTCCTTTCTCACTCTTTCATGTTAAGATGGTCCATGATTCATTGGGTGAGTTGTGATGTGGTGTCCTAGGTGTCTTTGAGATTATTTTCCATGTGGTTTCTAAGGAATCTTCAGAATGTGTTCTGATAATGTTTCCCAAGAGTATTTGGGATGAATTGCGATATTCTTTCCCATGATTCATTTGGATGAGACATGGTGACATTTGATTTAATTATTGTGTAATGAGGCCCAGGTGTTAACGGGCGAGATGTGTTATGGTGCGTGGCCATGGTGTGTGTGGGATAGATGTGATATGGTTTGTGGCCCAGTGTGTTTTGGGGGTATGTGATGTGGTATATACAAAAGATGTAGGATTGTGATGACGTTTAACATTAGAGTGTGTGAATCGATAATCTGTGGGAAATTGGAGTGGGTTGCCCTATCATTGATGTGTTTCACTTTATATTATATTACATGGTTTGTTTTATTTTCTAATTGTGCCTTGGTGAGGTTATAATGGTTAGTATACCATTATAGGTGATGCTTGATTATTCTCATTTCTTTCAAGTGAATTAGTGACCTACATTCACATGTGAATAAGAGACATTGGGGATTCTAATGAGTATATCTAGATACTCAATATACTTCTATAAAACTATGATGTGTTTCCTAAAAGAGTATGAGGACCTTGTTGGGCACTACTAGCTTAGACCATGGGATAGTTTCTGTTTGTCTACATTAATTTATTTTGGATATTTAATCTAGTAAACATCTATATGTAACAATAAATTTTACACATGCATTGTGGGATTGTTTTTTCTCTTCCTTATATATATCATGGAGTTGGTTTTGGTTTATACATCCCATCTCTCAATCTTTTTTCATTGAAATGTGTAATTCCTCTCATATAGTGATATTTGTACACCCTTTGTGCTTGTCTCCAACTGGAGGTCTATGGGAAGTGGATCATGGGTTCATTATCTCATATTTTTTATTTCCAACCGAGAGGGGTATCCTTGGTGTGATGCAGTTGTTATAGATAAAATATAAAAAAAATTCATACCATCATTTTCATGATTTTATATATTTATTCCATTATAATTTTTTTTATTTAAAATGAAATGGAATAATTATGATTTTTGATTAAATTTTTTGGTTTTTTCAAATACGAAAAATAAAATTTCATCATGAAATGTTTTAAATGATTTTTAAAGACACTATTATTGAATTTCAAGGTTAATTTCAAGGAATATGCTTTGAAAATTGATTTCTGTTTTAAAAAGTGAATTTATTATTATTTTAATTTTCCATATGAATTTTTCTATTTGTTCATTAATGAAAAATTTCCATATATAATAGAATCTGTTGAGTTTACTATTTTATTAATTTATTTATCAACCATGGTTACCATTAATTATATTAATAATTATGGTTTATGACTAAATTTATATTATGGGACACATTTATCCTCTTCAGTTCATATAATAATTTTTTTATTGGAAACTTGATTCATATTACATGGATTATGTGTTTAAAAAATGATTAAATAATAAAGAAACGTATTTATTTTTCATTGTTTTTGTTATGATAAAGTTTTTATGAAACCCATTTCTGTTCATGGGTTCTTATATGAGGGATGGTTTATGGTATAATGGTATAAAAAATTATTATTTTCATTACGTGATAGTGGTTACATAATAACTATTGATGGTGGTTGTGTTACAACAAACATTATGGGGACCTATATTTCCCTCCAAATCATTGGGTAACGATTTATTATATATTAGCATAAATGGTACATAATTGGTTATCTCAATCCTAAAAGAGAGTACAATTGATGTTATCCCAAGACCATAAGAGTTCATATTTGTGGTCTTTATTATCCTTAAGCAGGTAGATGAGTTTTTAGCCAATTCCAAACAAGTTTTAAGCGACTTAGTAGATAGACTTGACATATACATTTATATTCTCATATGTGTGCCTAAATCGAATGTTTTACGAAAATATAAAGCTCTGATGGACCAAGTTATTTGATTCCCCTGTGATTAATATCTTATGAACTACTAGTCTCTCTTCCATGAATCAGGATAATGATCAAAGATATGAAATGTTATGATTAATGGTAATTAACTCGAAGTACCAAAGGGGTTATATAATTATGGGTGACATGTAACATCATTCATGAATTAAGAATAATGTGTTCAATGTTATAAAAGTCCCTAATCTATTAAGTTTCACTAGTTTAGGTTTTTTTATTATAATTAACATTCATCTAGAAAGATATAATAACCATGTTTGAGAATCAGGGGTTGTGTTAAATCCAATCATTTTTTATAACATAACCTATATACATGGATATAAAATAACCACTTTTACCTAGGGAACAATATACAAATGTTTACATGTAGATAATTAGATATTTGTCCTTTTATAACACATGAAATGAAATGTGGTTCACACCACATTTATGATATTTGAATCTATGAAAATAAATTTACTAAATAAAAAATTTATAATATTAGAAATAATGAAGAAAATGAGAGTCATTAAAATTTCATCATATCACAAACTTATGAAATGATGTATGTTTCATAAATATCTCATAAAAATAATACACTATCCAAATAAATAATAAGAATGGTATCATTCAATATTATGCCGGATAAATGATATGCCACATCAATGGATTTCATCTTAGATGGGTAATTATTTTAAAATATAACATGGATCATATTTTAAGAAAATAGTCATTCCCCATTGAAAAACAAATTTTAAAATATATTTACTTTTATAAATAATTTTCATTGAAAATAACATTGTAATTATTTTAATGATGCTTTATAAATTATTTAAAATGTTTCTTAAATAAAAAATGAATCCTTCAAAAATCACACCCTTGTATTTAAATATTTTATAAATTTAATTGAAATAATTTGAATTTAAAATACATTTAGAAGTATATATAAGATATTCTAAAACAAATAATTGTCATAATGGTTGTAAATATAATTTATTCCATGCACTACAAAACAAACATTCCTTTCAGATTTTTAGGAATACCCTATAGTTTCTTGATTCTAAAAACATCAGTTAGATTATATTTAAAAAAATGTAGAAAAATAAAAATGGGTTAAAATTTAACTTAATAAATAAATTTGATAATGGGAAAATATAATGGGATACATGTTTAGAAAAAATTGACATGATGTAAAAAATGGGTTTGACCAAAGAGATAAAAAATGTTTATTTTAATTAAAAACACTTTTTAAATAATGGGTGAATAAATAGAGGTAAAATAAAGGAGAAACATTATTCTAAATATATAACTATTCGAGAATAAACTTCCAGAATTACAAGAGAAAACAATTACAATATTTCCTCATAAAAGACATTATTATAAACAACCCTGATAAATATTTCTATTTCTATTTCAATCACTTACCACATTAGTAACAATTGAATTTGTATCCCAATTGAATAAAAATCTCACATGAAATATTAAATATAATAAATATAATTAGATTTATGATATAACACTCCAATGTATAATTACATACCCCTCATCGAATAATGTTTGTAAAAAATATAATATATGACTAAAAATGAAAATTGAGAGAAAATGAATTACCGTATAAAAATAGTTCATCCATAAATCACATGAAGGATATAAAATAATAATTATATGTTAATGTTAAGTAATTTTTAGTATATTAATAATAAAATACATTCTTTTATATTATATTCTCCACATAATATAATTATGCAGTGAATGTGGAAAGTGTCTCACAAATATTAAAATGTTGGAATAAAATCCCTTAATTAGAGCTTTGATTTCCATCATACATGATCAAAACTACTTCATAATAAATTTAGGTTTATTATTAATATATTAAATAAAAATAAGTATTTATATAATAATATATATTGTATTAATGAGAATTTTTATTAAAAATTTATTAACAAATCCATGTAAAAAACTTATTTGGAGTAATAACTAAATAATTTTTCATATGTGTTTAGATTTTTATATTTTAATTCCAATTATAGTTGATAATTTTTTTAAAAATTGAATATTGTATCCATTATATAATAATCATATATATTATTTACATTTGTATTTATATTATCACATTATACTAGAGAGATAAAATGAAATTTAGACTTCATAGTTATGGTATATCATACGTATTAATGAATACTCTTTCAATTTTCTCAATAGATTAATATAAATAAAGTTAAATAATATATTACCTTTATATAGAAATTATTTTATCTTATATATAAAATATTATTCTATAAACATGTCTTTATTATCTATATCGATAACTTTTTGTGAAGGATAAATCTCATTGCTCTGGGGGGCGGTAGTCCACATTTCTGACGAACAATGTTATCAAATCCCCTACTAAAGCGAATGTAAGAAGGTATATGATATATAATATTTCCAATAGTATATTTTTTTAAAATATATGATACATATTAATTTAATCAGTCCATATTACCATATATATATAACATAAATGAAAAAAAATCAGATTAATTAAGGATGTGGTAGTTCGTCTGATAGATGAGAAATGTTATTTCTTCAATAGGATGGGATGTAATAATGGATATGAGTTATTATATTTAATTATTTGTTATAGATTAATAAATATCATATATAAACATAAATTTAATAATCATATCTAGATCTAAGAGGAGGATATAGAAAACAAAATATGATGGTTGGTGAGGTTGTAGACTGATATACACATGATAAAAAATTTTATTCCCATTTTATGAGGGATAATATGGTCGTATGAGCTTCTATAAACATATTAATAACTAATATTGTAAAATAATATGTTTATTATATCATCATGTTTTAACAATAATTGAATTTGGTGGATGAAGAAATAAAATAAAATTCTTTTTTATGGACATTAAAAATTCATCTTACAACTTTTTTGGGTTTTCAGTAATATCCATCCTTCGTTGGATATATCATAAAAAAATTTATTGTATAAGTTAAAGGATGTAAGTACATGATTTGGGAATTTAATGTATGAAATAATTTTTTTGGATAGATGAGAAGAGGTTCTATTCTTTTACAAATTTATAGAGTGAAACAGTTGTAATTTTTAAAAAGAAATATGTGGACTGAAATTTTTCAATAGTAATTGGACCCAAATTGGAAATTATAAATAATTTTAGTTCATAAGGATTCAACATTTACTTAAATTTATTTTTAATGTGTATAACTCATTTTTAACATTATCATATATTTTTAACCCCATGTAAAACCATTTTAGCCATAAAAATGATAAAATATTTTTAAAATATTTTTTTATTAATAATGAAAAAATAATAATTTCAAATTGTTAATGAAATTTAAATTTTCTGTCTCCAAATATGGAATAATTTTTTTAAATACAATTCATTAAATTATATGAAATTAATTTCCAAATAATATGAGAAATGCAATGAAAAATAATTTTTCCAAGGGGATATGTTTCAAACGTTTAAATGGTTATTGTGTGACAATTAAATATTTATTTGATTAATATTAACAAAATTTTATTAATAGATATATAAATTATACAATATTACATTTAATTCATTATTAATATAATTTGTATTTTTTAAAATTTTACAACTGATGCACTTAAAAGACATTTATTTTCATTCTGGAAATAAAAAGTTATATTCATGAAAAATGTATAAAGAAATAATTATTATTTATCAAAATTAAATAATATATATTAATAGAATATTAACGTCACCTATTAAATTAATATATAAAATTTGGTATCTTATAAATGAAAATAATATATAAATATATAAATATCATTGAATATATAAATAAATGTTTTGAAAATGATAAAATATTTCTCGGTATTTATATGAATCATGTATATGAATTTCAAATTATATATTTAATATAATTTGTTAAATGAAATATTATTGTCATATAACATATTAATATATAATAATTATGTTATCTTAATATTATAAGATAATATTATAAGACCTAAAATAAATTTTCAAAGTGTCATAAAATTAGTTATAATTTATAAATCCGTAATTTTCAAAACAAATATGATATTAATTAAATATTTAATTTCACTTATTAATAGAATTAATTTCATAAAATGGACTTCATCAATAAATAGTACACATGCTAAAATGGTTGGGATGAAATTTTAGGATTTTTCTAAAATACATGAATTTTTTGTCAATAGTAAAATACTGTAATTTATTGTATATATAAATTATATGTTAAATATAATATTCCAGACTCATTTAATAAGGTATCACCATAATATATTACTATATATAATTAATTATATATGTATATAGTGATAATTATCAAACTATTCAATATTGTGAGAAAAAATAACTAACTATTGACTAAAATATTCAATAAAAACTTTTCTATACCACTACAAGTACCACCCAACACCAAATCTTCACCTAAGGCTACCAATCCATTAATCTTGTCCAAATTATTCCTTGTACTCTCCTCAAACCACTCGCATAGATATACGATATTTATTTATCTAATAAATAACAAATCCAATTTCCCAATTGCGGTTCTCCAGAAGTATAATTAAAGTGGTTAAATCCACTTTCATTTTATTTTATTTTCATATCAATTTCATTTAAATTCATATCCAATTCTCACCTCCCCTACACAGAGTGACTTGACTACTCAATTATCATAAATATAAAGAAATTTTTTTTTGATAATATAATATCCTTCATTAAATCTCTACACTTCTCCTCTAATTTATAAAAATGAAATAATCATGTTTGAAGTGTCTATTCAACGCCTTCTTGGGAAAACGTTTTTCATTTTGCATTACCAAATTCAAATATTGTCATAAAACAATATGTTTAGTTAAATAAAAATTTATTATATATTTTTTATTTTATATAATTATCTCAAACGAATATTTAACCAAGATATTAAATAAAATGATATTTGTTCGTAATGGTCATAAATAAAAGCTAAAATAAATTAAATAATATTCATCAACTTTTTAACTAATTATGAAACCTCATATAAAAAAATTTATATTGAATAATGGAAACAAATTAAAACATTTTATTTCCAGTTTTAGAGTTTTTATGAATTCTATGATAAATTTTGAAATGAGCCAAACATGGAAACCAAGAAATTAATTCACCATAGAAAATGAAAATAATAAAATATTATTATTAATAAATGGTTGGAAAGATGTTAGAAAATATTGTATAAGGTATTATATTTATTAATATTTTTATATTTTAAATTTATAAAACCCTTCAAATCATTATATATGAGTTTTTTCACATTTAATGAATGATATCCTGAGGTAAGGGACATTAATTTTAAATATTCTTTTAAATTAATATTTTTAGAGAAATGAAAAGGAATGATTTTATGGTAAAAGTGTTAATGTTGTAAAATTATTTGTTAGTTATTGGGAATTTTTTTATGATTAATAGTTAATTTGTTATTTACAACTAATTCATTTGGTATATTAATGATTCCAATTGACTGTAATGGTTATTCTAAGATTAACTAAGATTTATACACTATAATGTAGTCAGATGGGTTACGTTGTGAGGTACCTGTGAGGGTTAAAAATATTATGATATCCATGAGGGATAATATTCTATGTATGTATGGATATAATATGATTCCCTAAGATACATGAATGATTTATTTATATTTTCTATGTTTCCTGGAAATTAGTTTTTCTCCTAAAGTTAGTAGATGATTTTTTACAGGATGTGTAAATTCGGGAACCTTATTTTAAATATATAACTCCGTAGGTATAACCAAGTATATCCATGAATATCATATATTCAAATCCTTTATAATGTATCATAATTGAAATATTGATTAACAGAAAGAAAAAATAACAACTGGGAGTGTCAAACATGGTGTGTATCATGCACCAGTGTTATGCACTAGGTGATGATAAAATCTATATAAAATAACTATTTTTAGAGTTATTAACATAGTTTCATCAATTATAGATCCCCATCCACTATTAATATCAAAAAAGGATATATTTATATACTAATGACCCAATCGGTTTCTTCTGAAATTAATTGTATTCTCATATATATATAAATTTTCACTAGGGTTTTCAATAATATTGTAGTAACAATAATCACCCATTATTAAAATAAATTTCTCTAACAAAAACACAAAGAACATTGTATATGTGTGTGTATATATATATATATAACATATTTTAGTTTAATATTTAATATATTTCATTTACACAAATGTTATGGACATAATAGTCCAGTTTCATTGGAAATAATCAATACAATATTATTTTATAATGAATAAATTTTACCTTACCCATAAATATTTTCTCACATAGTACTGTGAATAGGAATACCCTACCTAAAACATTATTTATATCCTAGTGAAGGAAAAATAACATTATTTTTGTCAGGATTATCACAAATAGTAAATATAAGACATACCAATATATGATAATAGTAATGAATAAGAAAATAATAATGTATTGTGATTGTGAAAATAAATTATGTTTTTACCAAAATCTCATATATCATAATCATAATCCATGACATAAAACATAGTCATTATAGAAATCACGACCAATAAGTTTTAGAAATTTTCATAAATCTACCTGGAACTATATTCTAATTTCATAAACGTTTGGAAATATAAAAAATATAGAATAACATTTATTTTTTCAAGTAATTTTACCAAAAACATCAATATACTGTATTGGGACTCATCAATGGTTTCCTATTATGGATCTAGATGCATCTGTTTCCTATAAGGGATCATGAATAACCTATTTCATATAGTGGAAGAAGAACATTAACTTTTTTCCCAATGTAAATTCATGATAAATAAATCATTACCTTGAAAATTATATAGGGATATATGTACCACTCATCTTTGTCTATAACATAACCATAGTAACTGGTTATAATATTAAGAATATAAAATAATAAAAAGAATAAATAATTAGACCACATATAAAAAAATCAATATATCCGAAATAAATAAACGAAATGTTCTTTATAAATCATTTATTATATTAAACCCCATGAAAATAAATTTGTTTTACAAAAAAATAATCATATCAAAAACAATGAAAAAATGTGGTCTCATAAAATAAATAATTGTAAAATAACTTTTTAAAAGTAAATGAGTTTCATAAATACCATGTTATCATAAAAATGAACCATTCAAAGAAGTAATAATAATGTATTCCAAGGATCATATCCCCAATATATCATAATTATCATCAATGTATTTCATCCTAGATTAATGATTATTGTCAAATATCAGTTGAAAATTATTTTAGAAAAATATCCTTTACAAATTTTGTAAAACTTTTAAAAATATAAATCAATTTTCAATTTTTAATTCATGATAATTTTCTTTCAAAATTTATAATGAAAGAGTTGTAAATCATTTAAAACACTTTTGTATGTGGAATTTATAAGTTCTTTAAAAAAATATTTTTTAATTTCGTAATTAATTAATCATTTTTGAAATCAATATCATTGAATCTATTCTAGGAAAATATATATGTACTATTAAAATCATGATTTTTCATGATGGGGAAAAATAATACTAATTGCCTATACGATAAAAGTAATGTTCACATACATGTTTTTTTTAAATTATTGTGAGTTGTGTTTATAAAAAAAATAAGAATATTCCATTTGCAAAATGGTAAATAATTAAATAATGGGTATAAATATAATAAGACAATAATTTTTAGAATGTTAAATTACTATTAATAATATTTTCATAATACATTATTATGGAATATAAAGGGTCTTCAACCGATGAGACAAATAAAGTCGGTTTTCATTGAAAATATTTCTTTGGAATACATTATGAATAAAGGGATAAACATGAAGGTAAACATATATTCCCTTGAAATAACTAGTTGACAATATAATTATTGATTTCATTTGACAAATATATTAGATTATTTAATCATCTAAAGAGAAACCATAAACAATCATGAAAAACAATGATGGTCTAACATTAAAAACATACAAATTAGATAAAAATTGAATCAAAAGACCTAATAAAGAATAAAATAAAATGAAATAGTAAATGATTGAAATATGTGTATTTTCATAATATTAAAATCCATTTTAGTAGTTTATACCATATATAATTATATATAGGTTCATAATGTATCATATGTATCAAAAATGGATTTTTTTGCATACACACCTTACTACTTTGGGAGCATTAGAACATTTATTCCCATGAATCATGGGCTAATAAAATGTATATTTATGTATCTATAATTTCAATTATATAAATTATAAAATACATCCATATACAAGTATGTGGTAATTATGATGTATATCTCACAAAAGTAAAAAGTTAGAAGGAAATCCCTTTCCCTAACTCTAAATTTACTTTGTAAAAAATTGAAACAGATATATAATATATATTATTTTATTATAAATAAATAAAATACCATTATTATATAGAGAATTACATTTTTAATTTAGTTAGGTTCTTTTTTAATTTGTTTTGTAAAAAATCTGTTTGAAATTATTATTTCTTTTAATAACTATTTTATTTTTTCCTATATGTTTTGATTTATTTTTTTCAGTAATATGAAGTTGATCAGGATTCCCTATATTAAATAATTTTTGAAATAATATAAATATCATATAAATATATTATATATTAATTTAATATAATCAATAAAATCTATATATAAAATGACTTCCACTATTTATGGAGACGGTAGGGTGTATATGTGCAAGGACATATTATCTATATTTTCAACGGATGGAAAGAAATTATTTTTAATAATATTATAAACTTTGGGTGTAATTTTTATTTCAAATATATAATAGATATTATGATTTAGGATTTTAATTTTTTTACTTTCCATGTAATTAATACGTAAATAACAGTGTATATTTCATCTTAAGGTGATCGTCTTCATTACACACAAACAATAGTATCATATGTCTAATGGAACTGGATGTAATATGGTAAATATGATATAATAATTACTTACCTATAATTATATTAAATATAAAATTTATATTAATTTTATATATATTTATTATCATCCATGTTTATCCAAAATAAAAAAGACATAACATCGGTTCGTGAGGTGGCAGTCAACCGTACACATGAGCTATGCTATTATTTTACATTATTATGTGAGGTAATATTGAATATGAGTTATTATTGGTACATAATAATAATAAAATAATGAAAATTATTTATAACAAATGAAAATATCGTTATATAAATCTTCATCTGTGGGTGATGGAAAATGTATTATTTCTGTTCTCAAGGAGGTAGTCTAACATATACATAATAAAAGGTTTTGTACCCATTTTAGTTAGGAGGAGACAATTGTAGGTCATGACCATATAATAAAAAAATAACTATATATGAATGATACTATGATTATTTAATCATCATGATTTGATTATAAATAATTGATATGGAGAATGAAATAAAATGTAATGCTCGGTCGGTGATGTTACCTCTCCATTAGGAAAAATCTTCTGCTTTCATAAAAATCAATCCATAGTTGTGTTTTTTGACCAAAATAAAGATTATTATATTATATATGTAATTTAATATTCATATATGATTAATTATTTTATGTTGCAATATGTTTTGGACGTTTTATGTAATGAGAATATCAGGTGGCCTTTTATATTTGAGTTGAGTGGCATAGTTGTAACTTTTCAAAATAGAAAGGTGTATCCAGCTTTTTAACGAGCCCCCAGGGTACTAAATAGTTCATTCTAAAATATTAATGTCAATATGGTCAAAATATAGTAATCCAAGGGGTTATATAAAATATTCCAGGTAATTTCAACCCTTACCCATTTTTTTAACCCCGAGTAAAACAATTATCACATGAACAACAATATTACATTTTTAATGATTTTAATATTTATAATGGTGAAAAATTAAGTTGAACTAATTTAAAATAAAATTAATTTTATTCAATATATATAATCAAAATTTAAAATCCTAATTATATAAGTGTAATATTATAATTTTAAAATAATCTCATCAATGTGACAATGAAGGGGTTTTAAAATGGAAAAAGATTATAAAATTTAAAATCTTTTGAAATCATAATTTAAAATGAATTTTATTATAATTACCCTAGGTTTATCAAAATATATAATTTACTAATTTTTTTAAAATCCATGTTATAATAATATTTATTTTTGTAATGAATGTAGAGAAATGATAATTCATAATGTAAACCGTTATTTTTTAACTATTCATATAAAAATTAAATATATATAAAATTATACTAAATTTAACAAAGAATAATTTTTAAATGATGATTAAAAAAATTATTATTTATTTGGAAATAAATTTTCAAAAATTGTATGAATTTAGTTTTAAAATATAAGCATGGTAGGAAACAAAAGTTTTTTTTGAATAATAAAGTTTATTAACAGAAAGTTGGATTTGTTCTTATCTATTGTACAGTGAACACATAATATGGATGTTAAGAATTAGATTCAATATATAAAATATCTATATTACATTTTATTAATTAATAAAATGTCATTATTTTAATTTATTAATGTAAATTTATTTTTTTCATAAATTTAATTTTATCGATTTCATTATTTATTATAAAAAACATATAACTTTCATTATTAAATAATTAGTAACTAAAAAATTAATTTTATATACATGATTAAAAAATATATCTTCATAATTTATTTAATCATATCCATACCTTCAATTCTAATGTCTCGCTAATAAATAACATATTAAATATTAATTTTTAATAGTATGTCATTTTTTTATTTAAATTCAGTTTTAAATTTAATGAATGATAATCTCAGTTTTGTATGAAACACAAGAATAACATATTGTTTCATGTAACACATTCCCTATTATTTGTTTTTAATGAAATATAAACACGATGTTTTTTTAATTATAAAAATTAAAAATAATAAATTTATTAGAATTTATTATCACAAAATGTTAGTGTTTTATAATAATTATGATTTATAATTAGTAAATGTGTCATGATCATGAAAAATGAATCCTTATGGTTGTTGTAAAATATATCTAGATTCTTAATTATAGAATTTAATCTCAAAATATAGTTTAGGCACCCATGGAATATTTAATTTTCTATGAAAAGTAATAGCTTGAGCTTATGATCCATTACTAATGATAATGGTGGTTCTTTTTTTTTTCTAGGAATGTGGAGCATCGAACACCATTGTTCACAAATAATTTTGATTTTCTAATATATATATATATATATATATATATATATAAATTTAATGATTATAATGATAATTATTCACATCATATTTCCAATGTTACAAAATGTGACGTCTTGGACCCATATTCCGGAAAGGGTGCCCCAATCCCAGTAGGCCAAATGTACTCATGAATATATCCCCAAACACCAAAGGCTACTAACCCATAGTGAGGTCCTAGGGTGTTTTAATGGGGAGACTGTACCCTCATAACCAAAGTGTAGCATAGTAGGTGAGAGTAAATATTGGTAAACTGCGGAAGCAATATATGTAAACAGAAGGGACAATGGAAAATATATAGACAATAACAAATATACATGAAACAACTAGATTAGCATTCAAAAAATTATGACATGTCATGTACTAGAATTATTGAAAATATGGATACAAACAATAAGAATAATATGTTCCACAAATCATAAATGAAATCAAAGACTATCCCAAATATTCCAAGTTCCAACTTAGTCCTCTACAATAAAGATCTACAGTAATCAACATGCAATAACGTGTTTGAAGTTGTAGGATTACCTTTTTCAATTCCTTTATCTTTATAATATGGCCCATGTTCCAATGATCCCTAGAGAGGGTGTGCAATAAATCTCAGTGTGCCACCACCAATAGTGCCTCTAACATATGGCCCATGATATGGAAATGTAACAATATGCATGCAGACATATATAAAGTAAACCACTATAATATAACTAAACACCAAAGTACCAGCTTCAACCCTCAGTTATTTTCTAAACATGTCAACAAATTATTCATTCATTATTATGAATTTTATGTTGATA
Organism: Viscum album; assembly: GCA_963277665.1. NCBI lineage: Eukaryota > Viridiplantae > Streptophyta > Magnoliopsida > Santalales > Viscaceae > Viscum > Viscum album. Next base: position 1,064,735,107 of record OY728133.1, read on the forward strand.
GGTCTCATGAGGCAGAGACAATACCGACATCACCTGTTGATAGTATAAATAGTGAGGGTTCCAAGATGTAACAAGTAAACCATGATCAATGATATTTAATAGTGTAGTCCCATGGTGATTACCAAGGAAATGTAGACGTCATGAGTCACCATCTCAGTAATAATTATAGAATTTCTAAGGATAAGAGTGTAATCCATAGAGGATTTCCAGGGAATGAAACAGTATGGGGCCTAATGAATCCAAGGTGATCATCCATGGTAAGACGTGTCTAAGCTGAGATAGGGTCCTATTGGTTGTAAACATAGAACTTGCTTTTCAAGGCTTGATACAAGGAGTTTATCAGAGGCATCCTGTAATAATATATAGGGACCCTACAATGTCATACCAGGAATCCAAGAATAGACGTGGATCTAGATCTAAGTGGTTCTCAACCTAAGAAAGTTGTATCCTGGAAATCAGAGTGGGGTTCTCGAGTGCTCATGGAATTATCCAATAAGAATCTACGGGGAGCTCTTGTCATTGAATTTACATTTTTCTATAAATTCATACAATATTTCTTTCTGTTCAAGCCTCTCCTTTCATTAGTGTGAAAGGGTTTGAAGCACGTAAGCTTTTTATGATGTCATTTGGATCATGCCTTTCCATTCATTAGTGTGACAAGGAAAAGTAGAATTCAACCATATAACTTGTTTAAGGCATATTCTGTATTTATGGTTCATTCTACTACCTTCCATTAATGTGGTATGGGTTACAACTAATATGCAACCAATTAATCATTCTGATTTAATTCTAAATTTAGATTACATAACATAGAATGGTAAAGTGGTATGCATACATGGAACATTCCATTATGAAATTCATAATATAAATCAAACGAAATAATATAGAAAACTATAAAAATAATGTGGTCAAGACAAGGAACACCCAAATTGTGGATAAAAGATCACAAACTCTAAAAACCCAATTATGGAGTAACCTTTGACATAGAAACGTTGGAGTTGTGTTCATAAAAACCAATAATTAAACACATATTTTGAAAGTGGAAGACCATACAGTTCTAATGATTATAAATATTTAAAAACACTCTACAATTGGATCCTGATAAAATATTTGGTCTCCCCATGACAAATCTAAAATCAACAAACTTTAGAGATGACTTATAGACCACACGCATTAGTGTTGTGTGACACTCATCATCTTGTATTGGTCCTAGATTTGGCACAAATCATAATAGATCTTTGACAATGATAAAAAAAGGACCATATACCAATATCTTGGGTGAGAGCTAATGAGAAGGGGAATAGATAACGGGGACTCAAGTTCCTACCATTAAACATCTAACATGATGAACGGAAGCTCGATTGGTTGTTTGATGAAATAGATATCATGATTCCTCGGTTTGATATTAAAAAATGTGCAACTTGAGAGAGAAATAGGTTAATCCCGCATAAGCTCGTATTTGGGAAGATAGAGGTGGATTAAATAGATCATTAATGGGATAAAGAAAATTTACACCTAAAATATGATTGGCATGTTTTTTCCACATGGATTGAAAAAAATGCATAAAACATGCACGAGTATCTTGGAAAAATGGGCTCTCAAATGGTTAGGATGCATGACCATGTGCCAACCATGTGAGTTGGCTTTGTCTGAAAAAGCACAATCTGCACAGTTTTCTATAAACTGGGCACCAAGATAATTTTCAAAAAAGATGTTGTTTGGGCTCTGAACATTCCTTTGAAAACTATGAGACCCTTTCCAAGCACTTATGCATCCAAATTTCGTCCTATGTAATTATTTGGAATGAAATTTAAATGATATATACAAGAGTGAAAAACTGGGTTCGCACAATCATTCGCCCTTAAAAGAACTCATTACCAAGTTCACCTTCCAATTGCAGATAAATTTTTTTGATAATAAATATGTCCATTGGGCATGTTTGTGGGGTTCCCTCTCCAATGTTTCATCCTATACGAGGTTGTGCTATCCTAGCACCAATACTATTGGGACACACCAGCCTCAGAGGTCCTTTTTTCTCCAGTCAACGATGTGTACTAGATACTCCTCAAAGGCAGAATCATCATATAACTCAACTTCTTAAGGTTCAAAAGTATAATATGGTTTATCATGATATCATATTTTCTATAAAAAATGAATGATGTATTGCATGGAATAATACCATTGATGTAGTAGTAACTGACAAGATACCATCTTGACTCACTCTATAATTTTAAAAGGACATTCATAATGAGGCATCAACCTCCCCTACCTTCATACCCATCTATTCCTTAGCCTGGGAGATATGTGAATAAAAACACAATCCCCGAACTTGAACTCAAGAATTCATCAAGGGCGATTGATATGTGATTTTTATCTTGACTTCAGAGTATTAATAACATTTTTGATCTGCTAAAGATGCATTGAAGTAACTTTAATGAGACATGGTCCTTGAAGGTATAACTCACTCGCATGTATCCAACATAAGGTTTAATGACATGGGCTACCATATAATTCCTAAAAAAGAGTCATCTGAATTGTCACCTGAAAGCTGTTATTATTGAAGAACTTGACAAGAAAGTCATTATTCTTCCATGAACCGCCAAAATAAATGGAATATGTTTTGATAATTTCATCTAGAACCTTTATTGTCTGTTAAAATTGTAAATCATTATAAGGGTAGAAATATTTTCTATAAATCACTAGTTTTCCCATAGCATTCTGCAGTCCCTGCCAAAACTGAGACATTAAACGAGCATCCCAATCTGAAATGATATTATGTGGACCCTTGTGTTGTTTTATAGTCCCAAAAACATACAGTCTTCCCAAAAAATAAATTACAGAAACATTCCCAATTAATATTGAATATGGATGATTTATTTATTCAGTCAATGTCTACCCATATAGCATCACACCCCCTTGGCGAAAAAGGTAATCAGACTACAAATCTTTTTGAAACATCATCATATATCTATTTCATGAATGGAAGTGAGTGTAACATGACTACATGTATATGGTGCTCTTCCTTCACCTACATCTAAGAGGAACTCTTGGTGATAATGAATTATTTCAGACATTTCATCTGAGGCCAAAAATATTGGCGTCAAATATATAAATAATTCATCGATATGCATAGAAAAACTACCCACTAAGAAGCATGGTAATCCTTTATCAACACCTTTATAATATCTATAAGAGCCTAGATACGTCCTCAGAGACATATTACATCATCTTTATCAACATACATATCCAAAGGATGTTTGTCATCTGGTATACTCTCATAGAGAACCAAGCCTATCAGATTTAAAAGCCGCCTAATATTCTACTTGAAATGGAGGTATGAGTTAAGTGTCAAGGCTGAGTTGTAAGAATTCTAATGACTATAATGAAACTCTACATAAAGCATAGAAAATAATTCGATTACCATATAGTTATCTTTGAATTCTCATACGACCTAAGCTTGAGATTTTGAACAAAGTGCATCTACATCCACATTGCCTCCCCCAATCATATAAGCAATTTATATATCAAATAATTGTAGGTATTTGACCCATCTACACTATATGAGGTACATGTAAAGTTTAGAAATATTTTATTTGATGATCTAGTGTGATGTGTACACAATAAATCCCTCACCCAACATATAATGTCTCTAGTAACGTAAGTCATGGACAACTGCTGCTAGATCTAGGTCATTCATTGGGAAATTTTTCTCTTGAGGCCAAAACGGTCGAGATCCATCTACAACAACTTTTCCTTCATACAAAGACACTTATCCTTTCCAAATTCAAGATGAGTCAAATAAGTGAGTATAACCTAAACCTGGATCAGGAATAATTAGAATAGGCACTGATACAAGCCAAAATTTCAGCTTTTGAAAGGGTTTCTCGCATTCTTCTCTTCATGTGAACGTGACACCATTTTTTATAATATATGTAATAGGTTTTGAAAGGGTAGAAAATTATTATAAGAAATGAATATAATATCCATCCTACCCCATGAATAAAATATATCAAACACATTATGGTCCTCTTCCCAGGAAAATATGTCACTAAAATTTTTAGGGTCAATAGACAAAATGTTGATTCTATCATAGTGTACTCAGATTGGTCTCCATATATTTGGCAGGGTCACTATGAGTGCAAGAGGGCACCAAAATGGCATCCTCAAAGAGTATGACAAAAGAGTCGAAATAGTTCTGGAACACCATAGTCAAAAAAGCCGGGAAAATGGAAGGCACATTTGTATGACTAGAAGTCATATCAAGGTATGGTTATTAGACCATAACAGATATAGAAAAATTACATGGTGTGTCTGACGGTCTCACTCATACATGATGTTAACCGGGTGTTAGTTTTATCTTAGAGAAGAACGTTTCTCCTCATATATGTGAAACAAGTTAATTTATTCAAGGAAGTTGATAATAGATCGTCACTATAAGCTTGTTCAACCTTTTATAATCCACACATATACATAAGTTTTCATCCACCTTCATGGTAAAAAAAGGTCGAACCCCAAGTGGATGTACTAGGCCCTATAAAACCAATGGAATCTAAATCCTCTAACTTCCACTTGTGCTCTTGATGATTTCTAGGTTCTATCTTTTATGTATTAATGGACACTCTAGAAGCTCTTGGAATAATATTGATTGTAAACTCTACCACTATATGAGGATGTAAGCCAAACAATCATTAGTAAATACCTCCCTAAAATTATCTACTATAGGATCAAAATATGCCTAATGTAATCCATGATCCCTAATGAAGATATTTTCAATCTAGGTGGTCACCCAACCTAGAACATTATGATGTAATCATTCTCTACTAGCCCAGACATTCCAATCACACTGATGTAGATATATAATACTCTCTGATGATTTAAAATATACAATGTGATGATAGCAGTCTCAAAAAGTAGGATAGCGAACCAACTAATCCATCCTGAGAAGGACATAAAATCCCATCCTCTCGAGAACAAAGATGTTCTATAACAAAGGGTAACTGGCTACCATAAGGGGACAATCATTACACTAGAGTATTATATATTTTCATTCTCCTAATGACATATCTATGGTCGTTACCCAATAGTGATACTATATCTATTGTCTGAGACATTCAATGATAGATATATAAATTCATGTCTCTCATGATCCTATATAAAATAAAGAAGAGACTGCAATTGAGGCTACTAGAATAATACCATCTACTACAGCTGTCCATGTAGCCTAATCCTCTAGTATTTGCTGTAGTGCACTCTACTGGACTGATACATGCCCCTATGTAACAGATGGACTCCCACTCAAAAAACTTCTCTCCATGTTCTGCTGGTGATTCGGGGTTTAGATAGCATGGCCACAACCTCCTCCTCTACTAGACCTACAAGTTCTATTCAAAATCCCCACAAAATGCAGAATAAATTAAATCACTACGTAAGGCGGAGCAGATATAGATAATTTTCCACTCGAAACTATTGGAAAGTACCTACTGAAATGTTTAAGGTTCCCCATGTGGTCACTATCCACGTAATCCATTAGTACTCAATCACATTAAGGAATTGAATTACCCCATCGTCCACACTAATGACACACTAAATTGCTATCAAAAGTGGTACTCTAGTTTTCGCATCCCTATTGGGAAACCTTGAGGGAATGTTTCATAACACTAGAATAAATACTAGACATATGTGGAATTTATCCTCTATGACCGGTACAGTTGACGTACATTAGGATATGATTAATGATAAGGGCCTGATTGACTATTATAGAAAATATAGCTTAGTGAAACACATTGACCTATGTATGGATGGAATACTAAATCCCATGATCAAAAGGTCTAGCACATGAAATATCATCTCTAAAAAGGATAAGTGAATAGTTTGGTAACACCCAAATACATGATCAATATTTTATGAATGAAAATGAACAGTTCATGATATGCATGAAATATCAAGCTCTATTAACTCTAAATGTATAAGGAAATAACTGATCATAGAATTCTCTCTAGAATTCATCCCATAACATTCCCTGATGACGGACATCCTAGGTAATCACATACCAAAAAATATTTACCACATCCCAAAACATGTATATTGAAAGCATTACCGTCTACTATGGAGGCGTCTCCAGATGCTAAATGATATATAGGGTGTCTTCATTCTAAGAGTCAGCATCTTATGGACTGCCGTCCCCTGAAATGATAAGTGGTTTATCTTTATAGAACTAATAGTTCAGAACAACCATCGTTGGTTCATGCTGTGGAGCACCATGCATTGAATGAATAATTTTTTTGAAAAATATCATGAACATGGAAGTCATTTCCCAGATCATGTAAAATAGGTGGTGCCTCAAGTGGAACTCCAAGAGTTAATACTATCGACTCAGTGCCCACCGCATCTAGAGAATGATTATCACTACCTTCCTAGATAATGATAAGAAGATATTGTGGTAGAATTGGTCTATAAATTCAAAGAAGACACCTCCAAAAAATATTATAAGAATGAGATAGAATCACTAGAAAAAAAGGAATTTATGAAAACTCACTACCCAAGGCATACTACCCCCAAAATAATTTCTTAAACAGCTACGTATCGGTATGTTATCAAGTATAAGATTCATGCAATTTTGTAGTTAAATTCTTGGTTCACTTCTTTAACACTAATAGAAATAAAAAACAGATAAGTATGTGAAACAAAATTCATTGTATTTTTCATTATTCACCTTTTAATGGATATCCATTTCTTGATGTATCAATTCCCATTCATCTATCACCATAAACAATTCTCTTTTATTTAGATCATTGTAGATAAACTCAGTATATTACTCATCCCAACCAATGAGCGCCCATACAACCCATGAATTGATACATGTAGTCACTCAATAACAACCAAAATTAATACAAGAATAATTTAACTTCCAAATCATCACTCAACAATTACAAGCATATCATGAAATTCAAAGCTCTGAAATGAACCTATATGGAATGGAAATATGCATGACATTTGAATTATAAGTACCCATAATGATATATGTAGAAATGCTCATTTCCTTCTTCACATCAGATTAGGGATGAAATAAATCCTCAATCAGAGTAATATTTGAAAACCCCACACAACATGTGCCTCACCTAAGGGTGAAATAATTTCAACTTTAATAAGAAAAACATGACAATAATTACATTCTGGGTAACATGGATTCTACCATGAACATGGGTTCACAACACCTGAGCACATCATATGACCATGTCCCAAGAGTTCCTAATCGAAAATCAATTGTCTAAAAATATTAATGTAAGAGAATAAAAACACACTGATACAACATTCTGATGTTTCATACCCAGATTTTACCTAAGGGGTTCTCCGAGACCGGTGGACCACATGTCCTCAAGCACATCGCCCCGAATGCTAGAGGCTGCCGAATAGAACAGATGGCCTAGGATGAGTCTGTGGGGAGATTATTCATTTATTAAGAATGTGTAGCTTTGTGGGTGAGAGTAAAAAAAGATAAATAGTGGATGAAATATATGTGAATTGAAGGTACATCAGAAAAATAGAAAAAATAATAATAATAACTAAAAATACTAGAATAGAATTCTGCAACCCATGATATGTCATGTACTAGAAAGCTATAACACATGGATACAAACAACATGAATGAAATTATCCATTAAGACTAAAGGAAATAAAAGACTATCCAAAAAATATATAGTTCCAACTCGGTCCTCTGCTATCATGCTCCATACTAAATATAAAGCAATCAATTGCTTGTAGTTGTATACATCCCTTCGTCAACACCTGCAACCATCAAATCTAACTAAAGTACAAACAACGTCTAGAGAGGGTGTAAGATAATTTTAGTTGGTCACCACCAATGGTGTATATAACCTATGTTCGATGTAATCAATGTGAAACAGTGTGAATACCTGATAATATAATATAAAGCAGTACAATGTTAATAAATACCCAAGTACATAATTCATACCTTGGATGGTGTCAAAATAATTAAATAAATGTAATATTATTAATAAATACTGAAGTACATAATTCATACCAATGGTGTATATAACCTATGTTCTATTATATTATTAATAAAATAATTAAATAAATGTAATATATATAATTAAATGTTATCATGTTTATGAATCTATCTTCATTCACCATATATCTATGCAATGGGAAGTTAAAATATCACTCGATCATGCGAACAACTTACCATATCAACATATTGATTCAAGTTATTTTTTATATCCATATTATATGGATGGTTATTATGATATGTTTAATGATTATATATGATATTTATGACATAATTTTACTTCAGTAATTACAAAATTGTTATTAACTTTTTTACCTTCAACACCATTAGATGTTGCTAATATTGATCATGCATATGTGTGGACTAACACCCCTAAAAAGTGATGTGATCCATTTTTTTACTTATATTGGATGGTAGTATGTATTTATTAATTGAATATATATGTTATATATTTTTCATAATAGTTCTTAAAATTTGATTTATTTTTTACATTTCAATCATTTCATCATCTGAATAAATAAATATTGTGTTTATGAATATGTGTGTCCTAATATGTTCATGAACGATGTAATTAATTTTTCTTTATATAATTTTTATTAGTTACCATAATAATTCATATAGTGATTATATATGATATTTATATCCTCATAAAAAATCAGGATATTTTTTAACCAAGATCAAAATTCTTTGACCAAAAAAATCGAACTACATCATATATAAAAAGAGAAGTAGCTATCTAAAGAAATAAAAATTTAAATAAGGATGTGATAAAATGGGTTATAAAAGGATATAAGTAAATATTATAGGGAATGAAATATATTTATTTAGGATAATTAATATATTTTTAAAAAATTATTTTCTATTATATAGTATATTTCACCATGTATGATGAAAATCATACATATAGTTATAGAATCTTAGTAAACATATTATTTCTAGGAAGCATAAGACATATTCACCGCTCATTTATTTTTTTGGTGTTCATATTGTGCATTTTTTATCCTGAATATCAATATTTTAGTCATATATAATGTTTTGAAAAATTTTCTTATATCTGGATGATTCTGATTTAATTATTTCAAAATAGGTATGATTTTTTGGTCTTACGTTTACTTTAGTGGGTGACAAGACCTGTAGAAAAGCAATTTAATTTCTATGCGGAATATTATACACTAGATTATATTTTATTTTTTTTATTATTAATATTAAGGGTATATATCCAAATAAATTATTTCAATCATGGAACTCATGATTTAAAATTTACATAATTTATTAGAGTATTATGTTACTATATGAATATTTATTATAATTCATCATGATTATTAATATTAAGGGTATATATATCCAAATAAATTATTTCAATCATGGAACTCATGATTTAAAATTTACAAAATTTATTAGAGTATTATGTTACTATATGAATATTTATTATAATTCGTCATGGTTATATTCATGATGAATAAATAATATGATATAAGTATATTGTAACTCATTAATTTTATTATCTTATAGTTATTTGATGAAAATAGAATTTTCCCATTAATATCCAATCCATATGTACTAAAGAGATCAAAAATTATATTTCATAAATATTTAAGTTATTTCCCCCTATATTTGAAATATATCATCTTCCATATCCATGTTTTCTAAAATAATATCAATATTGAACTATGTAATATCGAAATATTATTTAATATCATTATTACCCATGTTTCACCTATTCAAAAATAAAATTAGAAGACTCTACTTTCGTTTTTTCATATGAGTTACTTTTAAAAAAAAATTATTGAAGGAATCTATTTGTTTAACTTATATTGAATGATATTAATTTCCTGCTATCATGAATTATTAATTTATTTATACATTCATTATATATTTCCAAATTTCATTTTCATAGAAATTTATTCAAAAATAGTTTGTAAATATATTTTTTTAAATATTTATTATCAAAATTGAATGTTTTTTTTCCTCATTAAATATTGCATTGATATTTTAAAAACATTTACACATATAATAAAACCACTTATTTCAATTATCCTTTATTGTAGATTTGATACAATGATACTATTTATCATCTTTCCCAATATAGTTAATGATTATATTGATGATATTAATAATAAACCAATTAATATTTCATGGGTTTTGTTGTTTTGAACATATGAAATGGTTAAGAGAAATGTTTTAATTGAATGAGTTATTATGTGATGTTATGATAAAATTATTAGGATATTGTATAATAAATAATATTTTTATTATATTATGGTAATTATGTTTTAACGAAGGATGGTGGTTACATTATAAACAAGGATGGTGGTTATGTTATAACTAAGTAATATAGTTTTGTATAAATTTGGATTGCCCTTAAATTATAACGAATAATGGTGGTTGCATTATAATAATTTATAGTGGAATGATTATAACCAATTATGTGTGATTTATATATCTCCTTCCAAATAATTTTTTAAAAGATTATATCATAATAGAAATACATGGATTGAATGCATTGAAATAACTTTTTAGTAAGGGACTTTTCCTATTATGATATTATTGTTGGTGTTACTGACTACTATAATAGTCTGTGGAGTGAACTAGCTATATAATTAAATAATTGGAAATGTTTCATAAATAAAATGTAAATAATTTTATATGGGTATGTATATGTCATAATATTATGTCTCATGAAATGGTTATGATGTCATAGCTCATGTTCTATGACTCCATTATGAATCATGTATTATGACCTCTTATTACTTTTTCAAAAAATCATTATGTTTATATATGATATGTATGGTATAATTTCAAATTGTTATTTTAGTTTTATCATACCCTTATTTTCATTTTGTTCTCTTCTGATCAATTTTATTAAAAAAATTTCCCTTAATGAGCATATGATATCACCATTTGATAATTTTCCTTCCACAAACTATGAAGAAAGGTACTATGTCTGATATGTAAAAGATATTTTCAAATTATGATGAAAATATTGGTTTGTGATATGTTTATATTATAAACTAGTTGATTATTTGTCACTTTTATCAATAATAGTAGTTATATATGGTTATTTCCTGATGAATAAGTTATATAATGAATACTAACCAAGGAAGATGTCATATACGTGTATGTAAATAATGGAATACAATAGTTAGTATTAGAGAAATATTTAGTAAAACTGAGATAAATAAGATTTCATTACATCAAATTTAACCTTTTGGATAAGTCTTTGTATATGAAAAAAATTAAATATTGAGAAATTATCATGAATGGAATTGGTTAAACCTGTGATTTCATAAATCATGTATCATTAACAAGCAACCCGTAAATTACCTTACAAGATTTTTTCATTTACTGTTATTATTATTTTTTGCCATAATTTTATTTCAGTTTTTAGTCAATGGTTATAATCCAATGGAATTGGGATCAATTTTGCATTCAATAGAATGATTTTCATAATGAGAAACCAAGATGAAGAAGGGATGGAATGAATTTTTTATTAATCATTGTCTTATATTATGTTTCTTGAGATAAATAATAATAGAAGTACATATATTAATAAAAACCACTTAAAAATAGTATTAAAATTCCATAACATCTATAATGAGGGATATAAAAATAAATTTAATATCTATAAGGAACATGATTATGATTTGATGGTATAAAATAAAAACATAAAAGAATGTAATTCCTAAGGAAAAATGAAATGATTGGAAAAATAAAAATATGATAACAATAGTATCCCCATGTTATCCTTCATGGTGGAATATTTTAAATTTGGAAAGAATGAGAATTATATCAATTGGTTTTTTTGGGGATAACATGTGAAATTAATCATCAAGGATGAATAGTAATTACATTAAATATTATGAGTTAGTGAACAAAATTATGTAAGAATGGTATGCATTATTTTAAAAAATTTCTAATGGAAAAATTAAAAATAATTATTAAATTATGGTTGATGAATCTTAATATATTATTCATACTTAAAATTTTAGGATAACATTATTAGGTAATGATATGATGAAGCATAGTTATTTTTTTATGAAATAAGTGAGACAATTCAAGTATTTATGTATTTGGAATCATGAATTTTTTTGTATACATGTTTCAAAAATAATATCCATGTTATAAATTTGAGGATAATCCATGGATTTTCTCATAGTTGTGTTTCTCTAGATAATTAAAAACATTTTTATGGTAACAATAAACAGGATATATGATTTAGTGGTAAGGTAAAATTTTTAGAGAATATATGATGTTTAGAAATATAAACATTAACTTGTTTCTAATGTTTTTAGTAATGATTATTTGGTATAAAGAGAAAATTTACATTGATATTACATGTACCAAAAAATTGGATATCGATTCTTTAAAAATGTGATGGAGGTTATCATTGATGATTTCTATTACAATTATTTATGTAATATATTGTGAATTTATTTGTGGAATAATGGTTGTGATAATTTTGAACTCATATATGTACTCATTTGATGATAAATGAAATCTTAAGGATATCATCATGGGGTAGTAAATTTATTTTATATCATAGGATAAATGTAATTAAAACCCCTTTAAATTTTTATTTTTTGTATTTTGAAACTATATTGAGGTTTAAAAACCATTTGGCGTTTATATACCATTTACTTGTATGTTAATTTTGGACTAATGGTAGTGCGATATATATTATCTTGGTGGTAGAAATGATATTCATTTTCAATGTTGTATATTTAGAGATATTTACAATCATGGTAAGGATTACATTTTAGTTTTGAATCTTGATTTGATTCATGATATTTTGGTAAATTAAATTTCATTAAAATATTTAATAGACATTTTTCATGGTGATTAATAATATTTTGGTTATGTTTCATTTATTTTATGTATTTATATCCGTTAATATTAACAATTTATTTAATATGAACTATTATTTTGGAAGAATGTAATTATGTTATTTGTGAATATGTGAGATTAAGTATATGATGTATCCATTGAGAATAAAAAATTCATTGATGTGGATGTTATTTTGGTAATTATAGTTTTAGAGACAATTTTTTACTTATTCAAATGTTTGATATTTCATTTCCATAATGATATGGTTCTAACTATTTGTAGACATAGTTAATGTCTTATGTTTGGGTGACAAAATTAATATTTTTTTATAATTTTACTTTATTGATTCATGCGTAAAAAATTCATCTCAAATAGTCATCATTTTTTGAAATAGATTATTATATGGTGGATGAGGATTAAATAACCATATTATACTTCTACTATAAGTGTACTGACTTTTTTATTATTCATTCTAGTAATGGAATGAATCAACACAAAGAAAGTGCTTTATTTATGTAAAATAGGACATCATATGACATTAAACCCTAATATAGAACCAACATATAATATTCACTATGTTGAATGGAATCTAGGACACAAGAAAACCACTCTATATGCCAACAGAAGATGACATGCAATGTAGAACTATTGTGTGATATTGAGGAAAATACACAAACTAATGACGATAATAATAATGTTCATCATACCATAACCCATTGAAAACAATTACCAAAATAAGTGGAAACTTTAATATCCACTCATCTAATGATATAACACGAAATATAAATAATAAATAGAAAACATAATATTCATACATGTCTGATAATGTTTACACCTAAAAATATCAGTTAATCGAGAATAAGAATGGATGATCACCTACAGGCATATCATAAATAGAAATACTCTAAAATAGAAAAAATTACTCTATATTGTTTAAAGAAACAATTGTTGTCCATCTACCATCCATTTTATCATAGGTTCCTCATTGATCTTTACAATATTGAGCATGATCCTGACTACTAACCTAATATAAATGCAAAAATTCTACAAATGTCCCATGGGCCCATGTATGGAGTGAGTATTAACTCAGTTGTCCACCAACATTCCATTCCTATCATACATTCATATTTATTAATGTAAAAAATTAAATAACTAAATAGAAACTATAATAATGACTAATAATACATAAAATAATTACCTTGTGCTCAATAGCTATAAAAAAGTGTTTTCCTCCATTATCCAATGATAGTTTGGAAGGATGTATAAATATTCATTTTTACAGGAATAACCATTACATCTAATCCAAATACATGTCACCTAGATCATAGAAAATTTAGATTCCACATACGAGATATATCATGTAACATCTGAATACCATAAACACACCCAGTAAATGAATCAGATCCAACATGGACCTCAACTTATACAATCCTTATTTTCTCAATTGTATGATGTCCTAAAACCAATCACTACTCCCTATGAATTAATTTATATCATCATCCATTTTATTAACAGAAAAACTCACAATATAACCCAATATAATTCCATATATGAATAATAAACCACTATATCCTCAAAAACTCAAAATAATATGTCACAATAATATCATTCCTCCCATCATCATAGCCCATAGACGATTAATGTCACTATGAGCCTCTTCCCCCAACCGAGGGTCTCACTAACCGTTAATTGTGGCTTTATATGATGAGATCCTCTTACAAAACTGATAGACAGAACTATCAACTATGCCATTAAATATACATAATCCTACACATGAATTGTGTTTTCACACCACCAAAATTACATCCTCATTAAAATTCACTTGACTCTGACAGTGTTGTCAATAAATCAGGGTGATTGGAAGTCACCTACATTTTATAAGACACACCAACAAGCATATACATTTCCCCAAGTGAACCATGTTACCCATATGCGTCATAGTCCCCACCATCCACCTCAACATAACAAACACATAACATCAATTATAAGGGTCAATACCATTCCATAAATCTCTAGACATCCCCAAAGCCTGATAAACCATGTCATCTAAATCCCAGTGATCACATCACCATATGTATTATGGGATATTCCCAAAACAATTCCGATTAAACCATTTAAAACAAAATAAAACATAAAAATTAAATTAATAGAGAGGAAATGACCTAGAAAAAAAATTCTCTACATACCCTAATTAATGAAATAATATATATAATATCAATCGCATTAGCACATAATGACAAAAATTAAAATATTTAGTTTTATGAATATATTTATTTAAGTTATCACCCAGTAAACCAATAGAAGGATATTTTGATAATAATATAAAATAATTACTATATTGAATAATAATTATAGATGAAACCTAATATATTATCATAGGAGATTGCTAATTGAATATTATCCACCAATATGATACATAATGAGAGAAACATAAATTTTAAAAAAATCCCATGAACATTGGGTAGATAGGTTTCAATGGATATAACATTATCAAAAATGTGATAATATATTAAACGAATCCATAGGAATTAAATAAATAATTCAATGATTTTTATGCACCTGACGACATCAAAATTGGTACCCAATCAATGTTTACAGGAAACTCATAATATGTGGAAGAAAATGATAGATTCTGAGTATCGTGTTCTTGAAAGTGAGGATAAAGGAGGATAATAATGAATTTTGGATGGACGGGTATAAAGGTTATTTACTAACAATAAAAAACCTCATGGTTTGGATGTACTATTGGGATAAACATTCAACAAACATTCCGATTATATTACCATGCATGGTTTGGTGGCATATTTTTTCAAATCTATTAGCCAACCATGTGTAGACATTGTCTAATTTACACTATGTGTAATGGTTTTAATAAATGTGTTTCCAATCTATGTATAGGATTGAAACATTATATAATTAATTATAGGAGATTAAAATTGTTTTAAGAAAATATCATCAAATTTCCATGGTCCAGATTCTAGTTCAAGTGGTACACATAGTTGGAAATGCATGATTGACACTAACCACAAGGCAATTGTGCACCTGGAGATAATTGTCCTGGAAACATGTTCTTGAAACATGGTGCCTTTGAAAAAAAGGATATCTGAGAAACATAATGAGGCCAGAAAAAATCATCTATAGAAAAATTAATTACATACTTTAGATGTCTACATTATACACTAAAGACAAATTTAATAGTTTTCCCATCCCCAAAAACTAAATAAAAATTATCTTGTAATTAAATCTATTAAAAAAAACTATTATGTTACATCCTTATCCACATTATGTCTCTTTTTACAAATCTATTTATCCTCATGATGTGATGGTACCTTATGTAAACATTCTATATGCATCCCCCAAACATACATGGTTTCTTAGTTGAAACATAATTGCTACTGTGTCTCCCCATAAATTAAATTTCTTACCAGTCACATCTCACCAAAAAAGTAATTATAATAGTTCAAATGACTATCCTCTATACATAAACATCCATAAATGACACAAATATATTCTGAAACCTCATCATATACTATGTCATATGCATGTCACACATGATAACCAGGTGTCCTATATCACTACTCATGACCAAAAGTAATACATCAATCTGATTCTTGAATGTGATCTAACATCATATATACATGTATATATATATTCATTCCCAAAAAAAGAGATGATTCCTTAAAATTTCATATATGAAAAAATTCATACATGATTCCCAGATACTAAACAACACTATATAGTGTAGGTAAAATAATTTAACCTTGAGTACCCGTGATAAATATATCCAAAAACAAAATGATGCACCCTTATCAGGGAATACATCTAAACATAATCAGATGAATGAACTAACCAGACCCTGCCAGATTAGTAGCATGAACGTTTCATAATGGAAAAATTATAGAGGCATACCCTCATTACTGTTCTACCCTAGATAGTATATACTAACCCCACTATTGGATATACATTTATCTACCATGAATAAAATTATCTATAAAATACCTATTAAAGAAAATGGTTGTTTTCATGGTCCAATCATAGATCCTTGAGTCTGAATAGGTCCCTGAATCCCATATTTCCACCAGAAATCATTATTGATCCAATCAATTTTTCTTTATCTATCTTCATGCACATAACTCCTTAATAGGTAACTAACATATGGTATAAACTAGTCATGTATATGAAAACTATAATAACTTCATCGATGATCCACTCTATAATACTCTTCTGAAATTTCATTCCAGTTAATACTCACAACCACACATTCAGATACCCATTTCATCACTTCTAGTCTCACCTAGATATATCAATTGCCTCAAATTTGTTTTTTCAATTATATACCCCTTTGTTATGAATTGATGGTTCAAATTATTTAACTAAAAGTTCAATATGAATATATTTATCTTCCCAATGTTGGATCAAATCAAACCATCATTAAAAAACCTCACTATTTAAATTTCATCTATTATAATTGATGCCATTATTTGGTATATAATTGTGAATATGAAAACAAAATACATACCTATTTTATCCCTTACCACAATTTCACGATGCCAGGGAATTTTTTAACCCTCAATGTCACTTCATATAAGTGCTTCGAGAACCTGATCCAAAAATAATTCCATAAAAATCACCCTTGTGTGATAACCTATACCAGTATATCGCACCAGTTCACCTCTAGTAGAACAATTACCTATATATACACCTATACGTTCAGAACCATTAGAGTCTCTATATAGTCAAATATTATCTATCCAGACTTGATCAAATTCTCAACTCTATACTATTCATCCTCAACCTGAAGTAGTGGTGGGTGATGATAATGGAGCACATAAGTAAGAGATGAAATAGATGATATAGAATCATAAGATCCCCGATCAGTACACATTATGTCATGTACAATTCTAAACATTAGTTTATCTCTTACACATGAACTACAATATTCATTATGTTATGGTAGTCTAACATGGCTCAGAGCCTCTACATATGGTCAAAGATCATCCCAGCCCTCAAGGAGCTAAACTACAAACCCAGTGCCTAATTGGACCCCAAAATTTTATCCACCCATTATTTATCTAGTGAAAAATATATCTAACCATATAAAACTCCAAAACTACTCATCCAGCTATGAACGAGATTAGCAACAAAACCATGGCTATAAATACTAATAAAAACATATATACATCATAAATAGGGAAATAATTCTTTGAAAGTTCGTCTAACCACACATACAAATTTATAAAACAAGAAAAAAAACATTCCATATGACATAATGGTCACCTAACTACACATATCAGAGACATATATCACATTCCATCTATATTAAATATCATCTTTCTGGTGATTCTGAGTAGAATACCCCCAATAAACAAAGGAGAAAAACACTATTTAATTTTCTATTGAAATTTTATAGAACTAAAACCATTAATTTATTCATGATTAAAAATATCCGAGATAGGCCCACATGAATCATGAACATAGGGGAACAAATCAACATATCAGAAATCACATATCCAAATTTTTTGAGTATAATTACACCAATAGAGCTATATAGGATATCACTATTTTGATCATGGTAGGAACATTAAATAGGCCAAACTATTTTTCATGTATTCTAGGTTCGAGACAACACGCACAACCACATCACTTTTTCATTCGAGAAGATGCAACTTCCATGATAAATAAATACTCATCCCATGCCATAATATTAGAGGATTGAAATCTCACAGTCCAAAAACATCTCACTCATGTTTTCCACATGAATAATAAATTAATCGACTGTTACATCACATAGCATAAAATCAATGTTCCACCACTAGATACTTGTTCTATCCTAATGGATGGGGTTATAATCACCCAAACACAAGAAACTAACCAGTTCGGACTAGACCTTTGTCATTAGTCTATCGTATAAAAAATAATAAGATTAAGTAAACCATTAAAATCATTTTAATCAATACAAATATTTTAGTGATTCTATACACATTCCATATACAACAAAGTAAAAATAAAAATGAACCTGGTCTTATACCATTTTTTCACCCATAACTGGGATCCATATAAACTATTATCATGAATGAATGGCCACATCCCATATTTATGGCTCCCTATATAAAAAATTCTACTGACTAGTAATAATGGTATATTAGGTGATAGTAGGGAGACTACCCCCTATGAAGATAATAATAATAATGATCATAATATGGTAAATCTGAGAATGTAATTAAAAAAATAAGTACAAACAAAATATCCCCCTTCCCAAAAATATGAAATGGAAATAATAAGACAAAACATGATATCCATAGAATTTTGATAATGTGTAAGCCTTTAAAATCATTCTCATGGAATAAAAATGCATGATCACCCACATGCTGATAAAATAAGTATACCTTCAAAACCAAAATAAGAACTCTATATCGATGAAAACAACTATCATGGTACATCTTTTATCAGTCCCATGAACGTGTTCCTTACTTATCAATATGGTCTATAGAATTATTCTAGACCTAGAATAGATCTCAAAACTATTAATTCTCTATTCATCATACGGTCACCATTAATGGTGTGACTATGAACCCAATATTCCACCACCAACATTATCTTATACTACATCAATATTTATTCAATTATATAAAAAACTAAATATATTGAAATAGTATTCATGCATAGTGAAAAAAAATAAAAACCATATTCTCGTTATCCATAATATATAATTTACACAAATTTTAAATATATAGTGTGGAATAAGTTAACCATATTTACTTTAACCCGAAGAAAATAAGTATCTATTCTATATACATATTACCCATTACTTCATTCTATATGATACCAAAAAAATAAATATCATGTAATGCCAAATTTCCATATGAATACCAAACAAATGATTAATATTTCCCCCAATTTTTCACTTCAACAATCACAATTGCATCTTGTATGATCATGACCATTTAAAAGAGACACATTGGGATAGTTTTTAGGTATTTATTTTCCTTTTATTGATTATATTTTGTATGGGATTTATCTTGGGGTTTTTTGGGTGAAATTGAAAAATGATAGATGGGTGTTGGGAATTTTACAGTTAGTGCATGGTTTCCTAATATGTATGTTATTCCCTAGAATACCGAACAACCTATGAATGTAGGGAATTGCATAGTTGTGGTATGTCTTTGAAAACCTTATGGCCACTTTGTAGTAATGGTTTAGACCCCTTGGAGGTGGCACATAGTTAGGTGTTTTTTATGAGAAAACATGATCGCAAATACAAAATAATTTGTGAATATTATTAATACTATTAAAATTAGATTTCAAATACAAGAACCCACAAGATTAACCCAAAATCAACCCCTTGTAAGCATAAATGGTTTTACCTCGTTTTTTTGACATTTCTAAATGGATGAAAACTCCTTGTATTATCTATTATTTTTTAATGAAATCCTATAATGAAGATCATCACATTTCATGTAATTAGAATCACATCGCATGTGGTTTCTTCCTTCTCTCCAAAATTTTTCTCATACTTTAAATTGATGTTTTCATTTGTTGTTAGTTGATATAGATCAAGGTTTTGCTAGTTATAATCCATCTGATCATGGATATAGGATTCAAATATAGATATTTCTCCTCATAATATTCATAAACATTCCACTATAATTATAGAATTATGTTGGTGAGTGTTCATCATAAATTTTGAGATTGGTGGAAAAAAGTAAATTCACATAGTCTTGAAGTCGAATTGGGAGTATATGTTTTTGAATGCCAATTTTTTCCATTGAAAATTGGATCTTTAATTGAATAAATAAATTTAATTACTAATTAATATAAATATGGAATTATAAATCATGTTTTCAGGTGAAAATGGGATGAGTTGAACATCATAAACAATAATAAAGTAATTTTGGTAATAAAATTACTATAATTAATCTAATTAATTGCTAAATAAATAAATATAATTTGGTGAATGGGAATTTATGGAAATTGATAATGCGATATTAGTTAATTGATGTTATATGAATTAGATAATGAAGAGGATTATGAGATGGTTGAATTGACCTTAATGGTTTAACATATTATATTAATTGAATATTGAAAAATAATTTATTAGGAAATTAAATATCTTATTTCATGTTATTGAAGTATAGATACATGATTTTTTATGTTGAATCACATTGGTATATCATTTTATAATATATTGTTTATTGGGTTTACGAATAATGACTAGGATTAATGTTATTTTTTCAGAATATTAATAAATGTATTTTAAAGTAGACTACTTCTATGAAATCTGATGTGGATAGTTAATGTGAAACAATGAAAAATTATTAAAAATATCACCGGTGTGATTGATTGATAAAAATGTTTTTATATTGAATTCTTAATAAAAACCTTGTATTGATAATGAGTGTGGGACACAAACTACTACATCAAAATCCAGCATATGTGATACATATGATATATGATTGTGGAAAACTACCTTCTCCTTCAATATCCCATGAGGTCCTAGCCCTGAATAATTAGGACCCAAATTATGGAATTAGACTATCGATATAATTATTTTTAAAATTAATTTAATTGAATTAAATAATGAAAAATGATGAATTTTGAAATACCTTGGGCATATTTTATACTCTAGATTGGGACGATATAGGAATATAGAGTTCATATGTCCTTGGGAAACCGTTGAGTATTTGGTTAAATAAAAGGTAATTATAAATATAAATTGTGTTGCTTATTTAATTTATATAAATCATTATAAAATGGAATATAGTTTTATTGATTTTATTTGTTTAGATACAATTGAAGGTGTCCTACTGAGTTTCACTCACACACTACGCTGGCTGGCTACTTGGTACACTAATGGACATAATGTTTTCATCAAAAAATAAGGGTAAGAGTCCTATTCTAGATAGATTATTGGGATTTAGCATTAATATGGAGGCCAAACATGATTTAGAAACCACTTGGTAGTTTTCAATGATTTTATTTATTTTAGATATTTTTGTACCGACACTTTTCATGTAATAAGAATTAAATATCTAATAGTATGTATTAGATATTGAATTTATTTTTTTAGTCATTATGTTTTTGAGGTTTTGTTTTTCGGTTTTTTGATTAATTTAATAGGTTTTATACTTTGATGGAGAGGGTATAGTATCCATGTGACTGATATTAGAACGTCTCTTCAAGTCGGTGGGCTCTGTTATATTAGGAGGTTCACTAGAT
This sequence comes from Viscum album, assembly GCA_963277665.1. Classification (NCBI taxonomy): domain Eukaryota; kingdom Viridiplantae; phylum Streptophyta; class Magnoliopsida; order Santalales; family Viscaceae; genus Viscum; species Viscum album. Next base: position 1,064,757,173 of record OY728133.1, read on the forward strand.
GTCATGGTATCGACCTGATTAGGGCACTGGTGTGTGGAACTCGGGTTAAAATATTACAAAGTAGCACATAAGGTTTTTCATTTATTTTCTTCGGTCTTGATATTTTGTAAAGGAAGTAATCTATATAAGAATATTCATGATTTGGTTAATAGTTTGTTACTAGGAGTAGCAATCCCATGTATGAGGGTTATCACTTCTACCTAGGGTGGGATTTGTTTTATTGATGTGTGTTGTTACATTTGGTTATAATTTCACCTCGTGTGATGTACTTGCCATTTGATGTGATTATTGTTCTTGAAATTTTCGAAGATTTTACTCATGGCCAGAAATAACATTACAGTTGATTACACATGAAATATTCAATAAATTCTTAATTATTATGTGATATACATCATTTTATGCTCGCTTGGGAATACATTATTTGGTATGTTAGTAAAATTTAAATTATTTTTTATGGTTAGGTAGTTGTTCAGAAAAAGGATCAAAATATTCATAGAATGTTTTAAAATAATGAAAAAATATCGGAAATATGTGTGTTATGTGGAACTGGAATATGTGAATGTGTTTATCCATTATTAACCATTACCTATATGTACGAAGGTTATGGGTAGTGGAAGCTTCTTGGTTTGGACCGTGTAGTCAGTCTTGGTGGAACGACTAGTTATAGATTATCAATAATGATCCTACATAAACATGTTTATTATGTATTATTTTAACTAGGATGTGTGTTTGGCATTATATATGTATTTCTCCATGAATACACGTGTTGATAGGATGGAAAGAGTACATGGGGAGAAATTTTACTCTAGTGGTGGAACCAAAGGGACCATGTAACTCCATGGCCTAAGATACTCGGTGCATGAGCATTACTTTATTACATTGGAATGAATACAAGCAATCGAATTATGAAGGAGTTAACAATTTAATAGTCTTAGAAATTCATATTACATATATGATACCTATAATTTATTTGGGAAAGAACATAAAACATTATACATAATAAAATGAAATAAACTGCATCCATGAAAGATTATTCAATGTGTTCCTCTTCATATTCTGGGGAACGAAAACATTTAATGGGTGAGCTTGATTTTTTAATAATGATATATGATGTGGAATAAATACTGAATAAATGAGAATAAATAAAAATGGAAATTTAAATAAGTATAACAAATTCCATTCATATAAATAGATATATAAAATTCTAATATGGAAATGATGGATTCATAAAAACGTTACATTTAACCAATGAACTAAATATTTAATGTATCCATATATATGATTACATAATAATTCATGGGTGACTAATAAATGAAATATTATTCAAATAAATGAAAAATTATTGGATTTCTTGTCAAATATATTTGAAAACATATACTACTAAGACCATTCACAAGATGGATTAAAACTATGGATAGAAACCCATTTAATTTTGCTAGCATATTCATCTCAAGAGAACTTATTGATTCATTGAGGGGATATAAAAAGTCTGGCCCCACTAATCATTACTTGTCCAAAGCATTCCTCATATAAAAAATCAAAATAAATACTATGTACTATCAAATTTATTTATTCGATAAATTTTATGATTTCATCAATAAGTCCTCATTGAAGGAAAATAAATAACAATTGTTTTTGACTTTGATGAATTGAAATTAAATTGAAATAAAATTAAAATATTCATGAAGAAAATAATATTCAATCATTTTGATCTATCCCATACCACTTTGAAATATTTTATATCATAAGCCTAATTAAGAAATAGAGTGAACATAAACATACAACAACATGATAATACATATATGCAGGAAATATCATTTCTAAAGGTAGTATTTAAACCATATAAAATATAATTGGTGCAAAATAAAAAATATGTCTCAATATAAATTAAATTTATTTGAAAATACATTACCATAACCTCTCTTTGTGTTTTTGTAATTAATACTTATGAATAGTTGTTTAAAAATATACAACTAAGTTATATAATAACCATACTAATGTATATAATATCATATATTAACTTATGAAGTTAATTTTTTATCCTCTTTAAAAACCCATTCAGTATGTTAACTATTTTTGTTCTTAATTGTCTAGTGTTCTCTTGTATTATTTGAAATGTGATTTTTTGTTCCTATTATTTAAATAATGATTTTATCATTTAAAAAATAGACATCGTGACATAAATATAACAATTACATATTTATTTATAAAAATCGATGAGGTTTTCATATAATAAATGAAATGCATTGAACATGGAGATGAAAAGTTGTATGCATGCATGAATGCACCATTCATTTATTTGTCATACTTAAAAATTCAAAATTAAATGATACACATGTATATTATTATTATATTATAATATCTACATTATATATGATACCGAGTATTTTTAAAACCCTCATTTATAAATTCCATGTTTAGCGTGGACGATTAATATTGCTTTAAAGAAGCAGTAGTCCACACCTCTAGAAGTAATGTTATCATATTTATTAAAAATGCAATTTATAAAGGTGTGTTTCATAGAAAAATTACATAAACATAAATAAAAAATAAATTAAATATATAACATATATATGTAGAGTTTCAATCCTAATTAACACCAAGTTAGGGGTAAAGGAAGAATGAATAATCATCAGTTTTTAGGGGGTAGTTCAAAGTCAACATAATAAGAATGTTCATTACCCATTATATTATAGTATGTGTAAGGGTAGGTATAAAAATTATCATAAATATATAATTATATTGAATCTTATTGGGTTTTTATATAATATTGGAAATATGATAATTGAATGATGGGAAAGTATACAAAACTAGAGAACTTAAGGAAAGATGTTACCTCTTAATTAGGTAAGTCCATTCCGTTTGTACCAAAAGGCTTCTACCAATTACATCATTTCCAAGGGGAAAGGGGATTCAAAGATGATGACAGGGATATATAGGAGTTATTTTTTCATAACTGTATGGAGCCTATGTGGCTTGAGATTTGTGAGGATGTGAGATTATAGGAGGCCTTTTTTATCATTGAGGATGTCTGGCACTCATATAAATTTTGGGAAATGGAATTTCATCCATCTTATGACATTAAATTAAATTTTAAGTAAAAAAGTTTTTGTTATTATACATTATAATTTTTTATGATTAAAAATAGAGAATAAATGTTTCCAAATTCCAATAATAGAAAAGGAAGTAATTAATTTAATTTTTATACTATAATGTTTATAGGAGATGGTGGATATAATTTTGTTTAGATTTGGATTGAGTATATCCATACTATACATGACAACATAGAGACTCCTAATGTTATGTATTTCATATTGGATTCTTAGGATTTATGTGGTATTGCAATGAATTGGCGGGAAATCCAGAATTAGGATAGGAATACCGAGAATGTGAAGAGGCTGGAATTTCGGTAGAAGGTCTTTGTAAACTTTTTCCATGAGAATTTGAAGCATGAGTGAGAATCATATATATGATTATTGAATGAAGGTGAGTGTTATTGATGGACTATGCAAGTCCCTTTACTGATTTTTAGGGCTTTGATCTGGTATTGGTGGGAGATGAGGCTACTATAAGATAGATGATTTAGGATGGGATTAAATGTGAAATTAAATATTAAGTGCATATCGTCATGAAGATGATATTTCCAAATATGTTGAATCGTGCTCTAATTTCTGAGGGAAACATTATTGAGTCTTCTGGTGGATGATAGGTGGTTTCTACTAGACAACCAGGATGTATGACTTCCAAATGTAGGAAATTTATTTATTATAATGATGACCAAAAGTGGTGGAAGAATAGTAGATAGGGGAGATTATTAGTTAAAAAGTACCACAGATCGGTGACCTATCAACCATTCAATAGGTTAGGTCACATTCATTGACAGTTTACATGTCCATTAATTTAGTGAATATCCTATAAAATGATCATACATCTACATAGATAATAATAGAACCCTTGAAAAATTGATAAGGATGGATAATCCTTGATGAAAAGTATTTTTGAAAGGGGATATTTTGTATTGTATTATTCTAGAATCTATAGTTATATTTTAGGGGAAATTAGAGTTATTATGCTTTTTTGCATTTGGGAAATAGGGAACATACTAGTAGAGTGGTGTCTATATAGGGTCACAATCTACATCAGATAGAATTGGGGTGTGGTTGTTTCTTACTATCTTACATACATTAGTGGATAAGAGGGTTGGGACATCAAAAACTCGGTGTACTAATATAGTATATTATATAAAAGAATGTTTCTTATTTGATACTAATACCACTCAATAATTTATATCTACACAACATGTGAATGATTTGAGACTTCAATTTGTTTTTGTGAGTGGGGTGATGATGATAGATACACCATTGTAGGTATGATCCACATACATATATTTATGCATCGGGTATTCCCTCATGTTTGAGGAGTATGATTTCAATTGGGATCATTATATCCTTTACATGAAATGATTTCACCATGGTTATGGACTAAATAGTAGCATAAGAATCCCACATGGATCGTTACCACTTGAGATTGATGTTTATGTCTCTTAAAAGAAAATGTTCACAATGGATAGTGGGATATCTAGGAAGTCCTTGTAATGACTATTTATCAACAACTAGGTGAGCATACCTCCAATGAATCCAGTCTATTTTTTGATGATGGTGGTGATAAAATTTATTTCATTGCCGAATGTCGTGGATAGATTTCAGGATCTATTTCTTGAATACATCATAGGGATTCCTCCTGAGAGAGATGTGGAATTTAAAATCGAGTTCATTCTAGGGATGATCCAGTTAACATTCCAGCATACAAAATGGAAGCAAAATAGCTTTAATAGTTGGATTCTCTACTAGAAGTGTTGACAGAAAATGGGTTTATCTATCTGTGTATGTCTCCTTTGTTTTATATCGTCAATTTTTCTTTTTTTCTTAAATGGACTCCATGATTATTTTTCAATTTAGAGATATTAAACTTTATTATTATAATTAAATAATACCCTCTTATGTATATCAATGATCTCTTTGACTAGTTGAAAGGATCATATTTTTTTCTCAATGATTGAATAGATATTGGGGTATAATGATTTGATATTTTAAATTTCTGATTTACTGGGGAATAATTTCAAAAGTATGTATGGCCTTTATAAGTCAATAGTGATAAAATTTGGTATAAATAACACACCATTAGTTTTTTTCTTTGATGAACAAAATCTTACACATCTAATCGGGTAAGTTTTTTGTAGTTTTTGTGGATGACATATTTATGTACATTAAGAATCATGAGGATCATTCACATATTCTTTCCATCATCCTAGGAACACTAACATTGAAACAACTATACTCACATATATATGTTTTAGATTTGTATCGGTCAGGTACAGATATTGGGTCACATCTTTTTATAAGAATGTGTGATAGTGGACACATAGAATGTTCATGTGGTGGATTCTTCGGATCATCCCAAATACATTTCCAATATCCATTTATCTTTGTGGTAGTGGGATATTACCTAAGGATTATTTATGAATTTTCAAATTTGGGTTCACCTTTTTTGTGATTGTGAAATTGGGGAGTAATTTTTGAATGGTCTAGGTCATGTGAGATTTACTTCCATGAATTAACAAAGCATTTGAGAACAACAGAAATCATAATCTTACTTAAGGTTTGTATGGAATATATGGTGTTCTGTAATGCTAATGGAATAGGATGGATTAGTGTTAATGTACGAATATAGAGTGCTAGATTATGGGTCACGAATGTTGAGGCCATACGAATAGAACTACCCTATGTACGACGTCTATTTAGTAGTACCTGTTTATTATGTGATGTGTTTGTAGAATTTTTAATTAGGAGAAATATTTACTATGTATACTTAACCAGAGTAAAATAATGTATTTCTTTTTAACCACATCGATATTTTTATTTTTAGGAATATTCTTTTTATTTTTTATCTTTTCCTCTATATTTAAATTTTAGTTTTGTAGAAAATTGATGATTTTTTGGTGGCCAGACTTAGGTGAACGATTGTCTCGCAGATAGTGTGAACCATAAAAACACAAATTTTTATTAATGAAAATTTCTTTTGATCCAATGTATTGTTATGTAAAATGGTTATATAAGGAATATTAAGGTAATTGGTTTTATGTTTTGGAATTTTTAAATATCATCATGATTTTTTACCGTTGATAATATTGTCATCGAACAGTGAAGACATGATTAGTATAAATATAAAAAGTTAACAAATCCAATCAACTCAGACCAAGGATGCCATGACCTAATCCTGCAGAATTTTTCCTTATGATGCACATTTTTCAGAGCTCAGAAAGGAGGTAGCATCACAGGGCTTCGCTCTGGACCTAGCCCAAGTCGAGCTTCAACACATTATGCTTCAATGGAATCACCTATGGGAGAAGTTGATGTTAATAGAGATTACCACCCGAGCAATGTAATCCGAGTCACCCCAAGAGCCTTTCAAAATCGCACACTTTACCCATTGTTATAATGATAGTGTTATAAGGGGATATGTTACAAGAGTATATCATTATTATTAAGTGCTTTAGTTTATTATAGAATAAAAATATAGTTTCATAGTATATTTGTTACTTTGTATATAGTTTTTAGAAAACAAGTAGTATTTTAAGATAATATTGAATTATGAAATCTATTTTGATGAGTTAATTTATTTTTTAATTAAATAATATTTTAATAAAATATTATCACCAAATAAAATATATATATATATAAAATAATGTATAATGTTTATACAATTGAACATTTTATTAAGTTTTATAAAGTTGTTTTTGTCAAAACCCATTAATTTTCGATAGATGCTGTTTTTTATTTAAAAAGTAAAAATTCACAAAAATAGAAAATTAATTAGATAAATTGAATATTATATTGGGATTCAAGCAATTGAAATTATTTAACAGTGAATTTTTTATAATTATTTGTGACAATCGAATTTTTCGGTAAAAATTAAATACCGTTTATTTATATAATGTGTTTTAAGGCATCAAAATGACCCAATAGTGATGTAAAAAATTATTTTAAAAGGGATATTCGGCCAATATATGTTTTCTATTTAAAATAATGTGAGTTTAGATTTTTTCTATTAAATTATCGATTCCTTAGTGGACCCTCCATGACTTATTTTTTATTTTAACTTATTAAAAAGATTTAATTGAACGAGACACTCCCCTCCATGTAATAAATTATAATATTTTAATAAGTTCATCCATTTTCATTGATAAATAACGTTTTCAACTGCCTATTTCCAAAAAAAATCGGAAAATCCCATGGGATGGTTTGTGGTTATGATTTGTTTAATGTGTAGTATCCAAAACCTAAATAATAATTAATTCCATATGTAGAGACCCCAAACAGGATATACATGGACCTGACATTACTTTTTAAGAATACATAATACATAACAAAAACCAACACTCAAGGACCATAATTGTTTAGTGTCTTTGGAAACTCAGAACATAATCTTTTAATCATGGTGAAATATCTTCAACATCTTCCATAAAGATCTTCCCATTTTGATTTCTTACCTAAAACCTTTCTTTATATCCTGGGAAAAATAGAAAATATAAAGGGTGAGCTAAAATGCTCAATAAGGTTAAGCATGGAGACAATAAAACAAACCATATACATTTGAACTTCAAAACATGAACATGATGTTTAAACATCAAAATCTCGAGCAATGACAAAAAACATGGCAGTATGTAAGACATAGATCATAAAGAAATATTAATCATGATAAAATAGCATGGGAATAAAACATTTAATTGCAGAAAACCATTATGCACATGAAAGTATTTCGATTGTAGCCAAGGCATTGCTGCCATGACCATCATAGTGGACAAAGTCCCTTACTGAATCGAGTTCACTCCTCGTTCCAGTCCTGTATCACTGAACCAGATTAACTTACCATTCCATCCATGTCTATGTCATGAGATATAAATCATTACCCAATTCATTGGAGGTAGATATCGGTCCCACCCATCTCATAATGAAATCATTCTTGCGTGTGCAACAACATGAACATAAATCATTCATCAATACCCAAAAATTAAAATGGGTTTCATAAACATCATCCCATCATAACATAATCCATATAAAACAAATAGATATCATTTCATCATAACGAAAGTTAAACCATTTAAATCAGAGAGATATTATACTTGAAACATACACATATTAAATAATGTCATCTTATATGGAAAATGGTTTTGACAAAACTATTGAAATGAATTCTTGAGGAAAATATCTGTTCTTCTTCAAAATCATTATCTTTTCACAAAATTTCATGAAATTTTAAAATAAAATCATTTTGTTGAATATAATCATGAAATCGTGTGGAGTAAGATTCATGAAAAAAAGGCTTTATGAAACCATAAAAATCCGTTCATGCTGTATAAGTTAAAAAAACATTCTTCTCGTACTTTTTCTGGAAAAGTAAAAAAGTACCTTATATGGAAACCAAAGGAAAGATTCCATTCATACAATGGGGTAAATTGTCAACAAAGGGTAAAAATGAATTTAATCATACATCGAAGATTACTAAATATTTTATGAAATTTTTTTAGAAAACATTGACTTGGATGATAAACATAACCCCAGTAAGTACTTACGTATAAGCAATGTCGGATCAAAATTAGATTTGCAAAATTATCACTTACCTTATATCTGATATGCTTTGTATGTAGCCGAACCTCGTGTATAATGATTTAAATAATTTCCTTGACTTGTTACAGAATCATATTCATTGTTATGATATAATATATGGTTCACTTATTATTGCATATTACCCGTTCTTTTATAAATTTCATGTAAAAGCAGCATTTTGGGTAAAATCGTTCCATTTATCGTACGTGTTTCGATTTTTTTTAATGATATTACTACTTATATCCTGATTTACATAATTCTTGAATGTAAAAAATTATTTATATATAATATATATCCACTATATAAATATATATGATAGATCGAAATACACCGTTCATGGAGACGGTAGATAGTATGTACGCATGAACTCTGGTTTCGTTTCCATATAGAATTGAATGGAATAAAGTAAATGAATCATATATGTAAAGAAATCCAGTATAATTATTATGTAATATCATTCATGTTTATTTTTTATATATACACTTTATAATCATACTTGAATGGTTAATCATGGAAAATGAATCTTATCGCGTTCATGGAGACCGTAGTCTCTACGTACGCACAAGCGATGATATCATTCCCATAATTATTTAATATAATTGGAGTGAATGATATAATATATCAAAATCAGTATGATGTTATAATAACCATATATAGATATTCATTACACCATTATACCCATCCATGTATGGTTGTGGTGAAATAACTAATTACACCACGGCGTGGAGACGATATTGTGTACGTACACACGCGCGATGATTTCGTTTTCCGTAGGATGGATTGAAGGTGAAATGGGATTGTTTCATATTTATAATATCATATCAGTATATTATTGATACTAATTGTATTAATTTACAATGAAACAACTAAATAAGAGAATGTTTAAGAAGAATGAAACTTGAAAGAATCTGTAGAAGCGATTACCTCTTCTTCGACGCACCTCTAGTAAGATTCCTCTTAAGGAACTACAGTTAGTCTTTTGAGGAGGCCAAAACCTCTATAATGTTTCTAGGGAAGTTGAGAAGGAAACTTTTTAGTGGTTGGACGAGCTTTAAGGCTCAACGTTTTGTAAAGTGGAGAGGGAGGAGGTTGCCTTTTATAAGGGAGGAGAGGGGCACGTTTGGAAACTATGAAAATATTATTTTATTATAAACTTATCTTCGGTTTAAAAGGTCCCAAAATCCTTAAAGACGAAGATAATATGACTAATGGTCGAAATAAAATCATCCAATCAGTATTGGACATGTTTTGGATTATATTTTAATCATTATAATCATATCTATTTAAATCATTTATTAATGAGGTAAATACTGCATCATTATCGTGCCATAAATAATTTAATTTATTTGATGACTAAAAATTATAAAAAAATTCCATCATGTAGGAAATATTTTTATATTTACAATGAATATTTATAGTTTAAAATATAATGTATATAACCCCTTACAAAAATTAATTACTAAAAGATTTTTGTTAATGTCAATATTGTCTTTTTATTAAATTAATTAATCCAAATTGTCATTATCAATACCAAGTGGCTCAATGGGGTCCCAAAATAGATCCAAGGATGCCAATGGTCGGAAAATACTCATCAAATAAGGTTAGGACAAGTGTTAAGTTAATTTTGAATTATTATAATATTCTTTTAACCATGAATTTCCCTATTTACCTTTAATCGTGTAAAATAAGTGAAAAGTTACTATTCAACAAAAATTATATTCATCTTATTGAACAAAATTTTACTTATTGATAACAACCATGTTTGTAATATTATTGAAATAAATTCACAGAAGTGGTAAACTTTCATTTAAATGAAAGAGTCAGTTTTTTTACTACCACTAAGTGGTTTCCCTATTAATCAAAAATTGAAGTTTTTCAGAAAAATTCCAAAAATTAAGCTTAAGATATATATGATATTCCAAATTAAAAAATTATGTATATTTTTTAAAATTTAAAACATTGAAGTGTAATTAATTAATTTTAAAATTAATTCTCGTTATCAAAACAAATATTGTGTTTTTAAGAAACAATAACTATCAGAAAATCGACAGTTGTTTATGACCAATTTCAAAGTGAAATTAATTACAATGAAAAAAATTGGATTAATTGGTAAAAATATATTCTAATTAAACTTTAAAACCAATTAAAAATATAATCTAACAATATAAATTATTGCGATGAAAAAAACTGTTTTTAATTAAATTATAGCGTGTTTTTACTATTCATTAAAAAATTTAATTTATCAGAATAATATGAAAATTTTATGCAGATTAAATTTTTGAATCATGATTACAAGGAAGAATTTTATTTTGTCAAATTTAACTTATAAAAATGTCAAAAACTATATTTAATGTTGGTTCCCCATCAAAAGGCATCAAAACATCATTTTTTTAAAAATACTTATTTTTCTCGAAAATTTTATTTGGTTCTGATACCATGTTCTAGAAAATGTGTAAGATGAATAATAATGTTATAAAATTTAAAATTTAGTTGATAATATTAATAAAGGCTAGTTCATAATAATATTATAACCATATATCATTGTTTAGTTAAACCCGATAATGCGTACAACACACGCTATCGAGGAAGGTCGCGATTGCGTGTAATGCAAGCCAAGTCAGGGTTACGTGTTGTGAAAGACTCCTTCGTTGTTTCATATAACAGAATCCAAAATTATTTCATTTATAAATTTAATATATATATATATACACTCAATGTTGCGTAGAATGACTACTATCAAACGAACTTGAAATTGTGTGTAACACAATCCAAGAATAGTGTTGCATATATTGCAAGCTAATACAGTGTTGTGTATAATGCAAGATAATCATGGTATAGCATACAACACAATACATCAATGAAATTAAAATTAATAATTCTCATAAAACCTCAGGTAGTTACATTCTACCCCCCATAAAATGAATTTCACTCTTGAAATTCATCGATGTTATAAATTGTTTACTACATGAAATTTTCTTTCATAGAAACCCACATCATAAAAAGGAATACCAAAACGTATCTTTAAAAATTGAAGTATGAAACATAACGGTTACCAAAATTAACTCACTACTAGGTTTCCACATAAGAGAACATAGGTGAAAATATAGATTTGGAAGAGAAATCTAACCATCATGTTCTGATGGAGAGTGGTAGAGAACATGGCTATGAAAAATCCAATGATCAAAAAGCCATAAATTTGTGATGATCTAAGGTACCATCTAATTCATCGAATATAAGAGCACTAGGACATCATTTTTGGTTTTCAAGATCATTTCCCTAAAGTTGAATAATTTAAATTAGAAGAAATACTTACTTTATTTCGTTATAATCTCACCGTTTTTCATGCCTTGAACAATTTCCACTTCACCAATTAAAGAAATGAATTTGAATTCATCATTCAAGAAGTGTTAGAAGATAATATGATAGAATGATAATTCATCCCATCTATTTATATCATAAAAAGGTTAGCATAAGTTATTAAATATACATAAGTTAATCTATGGTGAGATTAATCATATATGATTCCAACAATGGACTTATACTTCATCTATCTTACCGATTAAAATAAAACTAGTTTCTACTCAGAAGGGACTTCCTGTAGGACAGAGTTAGGTGATAAGGGCCCGTCGCACTTCGGTTGTGGGTTCGATTCCGGCAACATTGTCCGATTTGATGGGTTGTTTCCCATCTTGTAGGTTGCCCCTTTTACATTGTTATATCATTCCTTCAACATTATCAAAAAAAGTTCTATCCTTAAACTATACTATCTTATGTCGAACATAATTCATTCCAATATTTAGGCTTATACAAAATACTTTGGTCCAAGATCATAGTATAATGAAAACGATTACCAGGAAGGTCACATAACAAGAACATGAATACCACCATTTATCCCCCATATATCATAAGATATATCTAGTTGGTCACATTCCAATCATGTGAATACCTTAATCATGTATTCTTTTGAAACATGAATTACCATATAACATTAGTGAAAAAATGAATGCTATCAAAAGTTAACTCTTTCCACATACCAAAATCACAAAATTTCTATTTACTCAAACCATGAAATATCTTTATCCTCATATCTATCATGATCTCATTAATACTATCAAACATCTCATTATCTCCTTATCCTTTCATTATGCAAATATCATCTACCTTCCAACAATATTTGAATAACCTTTTATGGTTAACCATACCATTCAACATATACATTAAAAAACATAAGGAAAAACAATAGTGTAATAATACTTAGATGTCTCATTATTCCATTGTACAATGAGATTACATATACGACATTACTCTTGAGAAACATGTAATCACTCCACTACCTTCTTAAACCATTGACCGAGCTTGGACAATCCTTTCATCTCACATATTATTTGTTGTATCTTCTTCATCATCAACGTAAATAATACCCATACGACCATGCTGATTCTCTTCCTGATCCTTTCCCTTAGGGAATTGGATTGCATAATGCCTGTACATTTCACATTTAAATCATTTAGCCATTTTTATGTCTTAGAAATACCATTATCCTTATCCATGGTGATAAATGAACCTTTTCCTTTACAATTACTAGCTTTGTGTCTTTTTCCACACCCAAAAGAATCCTCCAGTTCCATTGAAACATTCTCCCAAATTCCTCGTCCCACATGATTTACATGAGGGAAATTGAAATTTCTTTCCTTTATGATCATCATGAAACTGAATCTTTCTCTTATTATCTGAGTCGGGAAACTTACCAATGTTGAGTTTATTGATCATTTTATGAGATTTCTGATTAAGAATAATAATGATATGTGGACCCCTATATCAAATTTCATTTGGTTTCACATTAATAATATCATTCCATTGTCCTTCATATCCTTCATTATCGTGAATCTTCCTGCTTCTAGCCATTTTTAAAACCCGAAAAAATAGTGTGAGAGGAAAAAATCATAATCAAGGTGGAGTATCTTCAATATCTATCATCATAGGTTTAATTAAAATATCATTACCATAATTCTAGGACAATAATCTAAAGTTATTATTAACCTTAGATACATCCCTAGACATACCATAGAAATATCTCTAGAGATATCACTAATGTTTTTGCATCCTAGTTTCCAAAGGATGACTAAACATTTCCATTGATACCAACTATAGTGAAACCAAACTTGACGTACGTGGACTTTAAATTACTTTTTTGAAATACTTTATACTTAACCAAAACCAACAATCATGGACCATAATTGTATAGTGTCTTTGGAAACTCAGAATAATATCTTCTAATTATGGTGGAAGATCTTCAACATCTACCATAAAGATCTTCCCCTTTTATTTTCTTACCTAAAACATTTCTTTATATCATGGAGAAAAGAAAACATATAAAGGGTGAGCTAAAATTTTCAATAAGGGTAACCGTGGGGAAAATAAAACAAACCATATTCATTTGAACTTAAAAACAGGAACATAATGTTTAATCATCAAAATCTTGAGCAATGACATAAAACCTGGCAGTATGTAAGGCATAAATCAGAAAGAAACATAAATCATGATAAAATAGCATGGTAATAAAACATTTATTTGTGGAAAACTCTTAAGCACATGATATTATTTCCATAGTAGCCAAGGCATTGCTGTCAAAACCATCATCGTGGACAAAGTCCCTTACTAAATGAAGTTCACTCTTTGTTCTGGTCCTCTATCATTGAACCAGATTAACTTAACATTCCTTCCATGTCTATCTCATGAGATATAAATCTTTACCCAATGCTTTGTAGTGAGATATAGGTCCCACCCATCTCCTAATGAAATCATTCTTAAGTGTGCCACAACATGATCATAAATCATTCATCATTACGCAAATAATAAAATGGGTTTTATAAACATCATCCCAACATAACATAATCCATACAAAACAAATGGATATAATTTCATCATAAAAAAATGGAAACCATGTTAATCATAGAGATATTATACTTGAAACATACACATATGAAATAATGCCATCTTGATTATAAAATGGTTATGAAAAACCACTTGAAATGAATTCTTGAAAAAATATCCTTTCGTTTTCAAAATCATTTTCTTTTCACAAAATTCCATGAAATTTTAAAAGAAAATGATTTTTTTTGAAAATGATAATTAAATATTGTGGAGTAAGATTCATGAAAATAAGGGTTTATGAAACCGTAAAAATCTTTTCATGCCATATATGTTAAAAAAACTATCTTCTCGTAATTTTGCTAGAAATGTCAAAAAGTACCTTATATGGTAATCAAATGAAAGATTCCTTCCATAAAATGTGGTAAAAAGTCAACAAAGGGTAAAAATGACTTTATAAATACATGTAAGAATAGTAAATATTTTACGAAAACATTTTTAGAAAACATTTACATGGATGATAAACATAACCCTCGTAAATAATTACGTATAAGAAATCTCGGATAAAAATGAGATTTGAAAAATTATCCCTTACCTTATATGTGATATGATTCATATGAATATGAACCTCCTGTATAATGATTTAAATAATTTCATTCACTTATTACAGAATCATATTCATTGTTATGATATAATATATGGTTCACTTATGACTTTATATTACCCGTTCTTTTGTAAATTCCATGTTAATGCAACGTTTTGGGTAAAATCATTTCATTTATCTTACATGTTTCAATTTGTTGTTATTGATATTATTAAATATATAATGATTTAAATAATTCCATAATTTAAAACATTATTTATATATAATATATATTCAGCATATAAATATATATGATAGATCTAAATTCACCGTTCATGGAGACGGTAGACCGTACGTACGCATGAACACTGTTTTCATTTCCTTATTTAATTGAATGGAATTATGTAAATGAAACATATATGTATATAAATCCAGTATCATTATTATGTAATATCATTCATGATTATTTATTATATATACACTTTATAATCATTCTTGAATGGTTAATCATGGAAAATGAATCTCATCGTGTTCGTAGAGATGGTATTCCGTACGTACGCACGAACGATGATATCATTCCCATAATTATTTATTACAATTTGACTGAATGATATAATATATTAGAATCAGTATGATATTATAATAACTGTATGTAGTTATTATTTACACCATTATACCTATCCAAGTAAGGTGGTGGTGGAAAAACTAATTACACCACGACATGGAGACGGTATTCCGTATGTATGCATGCGCGGTGATTTCGTTTTACATAGGTTGGATATAAGGTGAAATGGGTTTGTTTCATATTTATAATATCATATCATCATTGTAGTGATACTGATTTAATTACTTTAAAATTAAACAACTAAATAAGATAAAGTTGAAGAAGAAAGAAACATGAAAGAATCGGTAGAAGAGATTACCTCTTTTTCGATGCACCACGTGTTAGCTTCCTCTTATGGCACTAGAGATAGTCTTATGAAAAGAGAAGAACCTATATAATGTTTCTAGGGAAGTTGAGAAGGGAAATTGGTTGGTTTTGGCCAAGATTTAAGGCTGAATGTTGTGTAAATAGGAGAGGGAGGAGGTGCCCTTTTATAAGGGAGGAGAGAGGCACCTTTGGAATGTGTGACAATATTATTTTCTTATAAACTTATCTTATGTTTAAAAAGTTCCAAAAATATTTAAATATGAATATAAGATTACTCATGGTCTAACTGAAATCATCCAATCAGAATTGGACATGTTTTGGATAATATATTAATCATTATAATGTTATTTATTTAAATCAATTTTTAATGAGCTAAATACTGCATCATTATTGTGTCATAAATAATTTAATTTATTTGATGTCTAAAAATTATAAAAAAATACCATCATGTAGGAAATATTTTTATATTTCAAATGAATATTTATAATAGGAAATATAATTTATATAACCCCTTATAAAAATTAATTACATAAATATTTTTGTTAATGTCAATTTTGTCTTTACATTAAATTAAATAATCCAAATTGTCATTATCACTACCATGTGGCCCAATTGGGACCCCAAATAGACCCAAGGATTCCCATGGTCATTAAATACTCATCCAATAAGGATAAGACTGGTTTTCAGAAAATTTCAAATTATTATAATATTCTTTTAACCATGAATTACCCTATTTACCTTTAACCACGGTAAATAAAAGTCAAACGTTATTATTCACCAGAAATTATTTTAATATTATAGAACCACATTTTACTTCATGATAACAACCATCTATGTCGGATTTTTGAAATTCAATTCACAGAAGTGGTAAAAATTCATTTAAATGAAAGAGTGAGTTTGTTTAACTACCACTAAGTGGTTTCACTATTCATAAAAAATTGATGTTTTTCAGAAAAATACCAAAAAATTAATCTAAGATATATATGATATTCTAAATTCAAAAATGATTTCTATTTTTAAAAATTCAAAACATAGAGGTGTCATTAATTAATTTTAAAAATAATTCATGTTACCAAAACAAATAATGTGTTTTTATGATGCAATAACTATCAAAAGATCGACACTTGTTTATGTCCAATTTCAAATTGAAATTAATTCCAATGAACAAAATTGGATTAAATGGTAAAAATATATTCTAATTTATCTTTAAAACCAATAAAAAAGATAATCTAACCATATAAATTTTTGCGATGAAAAAAACTGTTTTTATTTAAAATATTTCGTGTTTTTACTATTTATTAAAATATGAAAGTTTTCATAATAATATGAAAAAACATATCCAAATAAATTTTTTTATCCTGATTCCAAGGAAGAATTTTATTTTTTCAAATTGAACTTATAAACATGTAAAAAACTAGATTCAATTTGGGTGTGCAATCAAAAGGTGGCAAAACTGCATTTTTTAAAAATACTTATTTTTCCCGAAAAATTTATTTTGTTCTCATACCATGTTCTAGAAAATGAGTAAGATGAATAATAATGTTATAAAATAAAAATTTAGTTGATAGTATTCATAAAAGCTAGTTTATAATAATATTATAATCATATATCATTGTTTAGTGAAACCTGGTACTGCGTAAAACATACGCTATCAAGGAAGGTCGTGATTACGTGTAATGCAAGCCATGTCAGGGTTGCGTGTTCTGCAAGACTCCTTCATGGTTTCATATAACAGAATCCAACCATATTTCATTAATACATTGAATACATATATATATACACTCAATGTTTTATAGAATGTCTACTATCAAACTCACATGAAACTGTGTGTAACACAATCCAAGAATAGTGTTGCGTATACTGCAAGCTAATACAGTGTTGTGTATAGCGCAAGATGATCATAGTGTAGCATAAAACACAAGACATCAATGAAATTAAAAAGAATAAATCTCATAAACTCTCAGGTAGTTAAATTCTACCCCCATTAAAAAGAATTTCGCCCTCGAAATTCATTGGGGTTATAAATGGTTTACTACTTGACAGTTTCTTTCATAGAAACCCACATCGTAAAATGAAATACCAAAACTTATCATTAAAAACTAATGTTTGAAACATAACGGTTACCCAAATTAACTCATCACTGGGTTTCCACATTGGAGAACATTGGTGAAAATACGGATATGGAAGAGAAATCTAACCATCAAGTTCTAATGGAGAGTGGTAGAGAACATGGCTAGGAAAAAATCCAATAATCACAAAGCTAGAAATTTGTGATGATCTAAGGTACCATCGGATTCATTCGATATAAGAGCACTAGGACAACATTTTTGGTTTTCAAGATCATTTCCCTAATGATGAAGAATTTGAATTAGAAGAAATACTTAAATTATTTTGGTATAATCTCACTATTGTCTGTGCCTTGAACAATTCCCACTTCATCTCTTAAGGAAATGAAGTTGAACTCGTCATTCAAGATGTGTTAGCTGATCATGTGATAGAATGATAAGTCATCCCATCTATTTCTATCAAAAAAAGGTTAGCATAAGTTATTAAATATACATAAGTCCATATATGGAGAGATTAATCGTATATGATTCCAACAATGGACTTATACTTCATCTATCATACCGATTAAAATAAATCTATTTTCAACTAACCAAGGACTTCCTATAGGCCAGAGTTTGGTGATAAATTCTTGTCGCACTTTGGTTGTGGGTTCGATTCCCACAACATTGTCCAACGTGACGGGTTGTTTCCCATCCTGTACGTTATCCATTTTACATTATTATAACATTCCTTCAATAATATCAAAATAATTTCTAGCCTTAAACAATACTATCTTATGTCGAACTTAATTCATTACAATATTTTGTCATATCCATAATACATTGGTCTAAGATCATAGTATAAAGAAAACGATTACCTAGAAGCTCACATAACAAGCATGTGAATACAATCATTTATCCCCCATATTTCATAAGATATATCTTGTTGGTCACATTCCAAACATGTGAATAACATAATCGTGTATTATTTTGAAACATGAATTACAATAGAACATTAGTGAAAACATGAATGCAGTAAAAAGTTAACTCTTTCCACATACCAAAATCCCAAAATTTCTATATAATCAAACCATGAAATAACTTTCTACTTATTTCAGTCATGAGCTCATTAATACTTTCAAACATATTATTATCTTCTTATCCCTTCATTATGCCCATATAATCTACCTTCCAAAAATATTTGAAAAACCATTCATGGTAACCGGTACCATTCAATATATACATTCAAAAACATAAGGTAAAACAATAATTTAACAATCTTTAGATGTATTTTTATTCGACAGTACCACGAGATTACATATACAACATAACTCTTGATAAACATGTAATAACTCCACTACCTTCTTAAACCATTGACCGTTGTTGAACAATTATTTCCTCTCACATATCATTTGTAGTCTCTTCATCATCATCAACATAAATACTACCCATACGACCAAGCTGAATCTCTTCATGAAACTTTCCCTATGGGAATTGGTTTTCATAATTCCCATACATTCAACATTTAAAACATTTAGTCATTGTTGATGTCTTAGAAATACCATTATCCTTGTCCATGGTGTTAACTGATACTTTTCCTTTACAATTACTGGAATTGTTTCCTTTTCCACACCCAAATAATCTTCTAGTTCCTTTGAAACATTCTCCCTGATTCCTTGTCCCACATGATTTACATGAGGGAAATTGAACTTTCGTTCCTCTATGATCATCACGAAACTCCATATTTCTCTTATTAGCTGATTTGGGAATCTTACCAAAGTTGAGATTATTGATCATATTATGAGATTTCTGATTAGGTATAATAACAATATGTGGACCTCCAGATCCAATTTCCTTTGGTTTCTCATGAATTATTTCATTCCATTGTCTATCATATCCTTCATTATCGTGAATCTTCTGTTTCCATCGATTTTCTAAAACCCAAAAAAATAGTGTGATAGAAAAAATCATAATCAATGGGGAGTACCCTCAATATCTAACATCTTAGGTTTAATTCTAATATCATTACCATAATTCTAGGACTATACCCTATAGTTATAATTAACCTTAGAAACATCCCAAGACATACAATAGAAATATCTCTAGGGATTTCACTAATGTTTTCACATCCTAGTTTTTAAAGGTTGACTAAACCTTTCCGCTGATACCAACTTTAGAGACCGCAATCTTGACATACATATACATTAAAACACATTTTCGAAATACTTAATACATAATGAAAACCAAAACCCATGGACCGTAATATTTTAGTGTCTTTGGAAACTCGGATCACAATCTTCTAATCATGGTGAAAGATCTTCAACATCTGCCATAAGGATCATACCAATTTTTTTCTTACCTAAAACCTTTCTTTATTTCATGGGGAAACAAAAACATATAAAGCGTGAGTACAAATGCTGAATAAGGGTAAGCATGGATAAAATAAAACAAACCATATACATTTGAACTTAAAAACATAAACATAATGTTTAAACATCAAAATCTTGAGAAATGACATAAAACATGGAATATGTAAGGAATAGATCATAAATAAACATTAATCATGATAAAAGATCATGGGAATAAAACATTTAAATATGTCAAACAATTAATAACATGATATGATTTCCATAGTAGACAAGGCATTGCTGCCAAGACCATCATAGTGGACAAAGTCCCTTACTGAATTGAGTTCACTCCTCGTTCCAGTCCTGTATCACTGAACCAGATTAACTTACCATTCCAGCCATGTCTATCTCATGAGATATAAATTTTTACCCAATTCAGTGGAGGGATTTATAGTTCCATCCTATCTCATAATAAAATCATTCTTACGTGTGCCACAATATGAACATAAATCATTCATGATTTCCCAAATAATAAAATGGGTTTTATAAACAAAATCCCATTATAAGATAATCCATTTTAAAAAAATGGATATCATTTCATCATAAGAAAAGTGAAACCATGTAAATCATAGAGATATTATACATGAAAAATACACAAATGAAATAATGTCATCTTATTTGGAAAATTGTTTTGACAAAACACTTGATATGAAATCCTGAGAAAATATCCTTTCTTCTTCAAAATAAGTTTCTTTTCACAAAAAACGTTGAAATTTTAAAAGA
Organism: Viscum album; assembly: GCA_963277665.1. Lineage (NCBI taxonomy): Eukaryota > Viridiplantae > Streptophyta > Magnoliopsida > Santalales > Viscaceae > Viscum > Viscum album. Next base: position 1,064,778,400 of record OY728133.1, read on the forward strand.
AAATGATTTAGTTGAAAATAATAATGAAATATTGTGGTGTATGCTTCATGAAAATAAGACTTTATGAAACCGTAAAAATATGTTCATGCCATAGAAGTTAAATAAACATTCTTCTCGTACTTTTGCTGGAAAAGACAAAAATTAACATATATGGTAACCAACGGAATGATTCATTCCATAAAATTTTGTAAAAATTCAACAAAGAGTAAAAATGTCTTTTAACATACATGGAGGAAAAGATAATATTTTATGAAAAGATTTTTAGAAAACATTGACATGGATGATAAAAAAACCCCCAGAAAATAATTATGTATAAGCAATCTCAGATAAAAATGAGATTTGAAAACTTATCCCTTACCTTATGTCCGATATGATTCGTATGTTTCCGAACCTCATGTATAATTATTTAAATAATTCCATTGATTTATTACAGAATCAGATTCATTGTTATGATATCATATATGGTTCACTGATGACTTTATATTACCCGTTCTTTTGTAAATTCCATGCTAAAGTAGTGTTTTGGGTAAAATCGTTTCATTTATCGTAAGTGTTTCAATTTCTTGTTCATCATATTATTACATATATCCTGATTACATAATTCCATAATGTAAAACATTATTTTTATATAATATATATTCATCATATAAATATATATGATAAATCAAAATACACTGTTCATGGAGACGGTAGACCGTACGTACGAATGAACGATGTTTTCGTTTCCTTATTGAATTTAATGACATTAAGTAAATGAAAAATATATATAAATAAATATAGTATCATTATTATTTAATATAAATCATGATTATTTATTATATATACAGTTTATATTCATACTTGAATGGTTAATCCTGGAAAATGAATCTAATCGCGTTCGTAGAGACGGTAGTCCGTACATACGCACGAGTGATGATATCATTCCCATTATTATTTAATAAAATTGGAGTTAATAATATAATATATCATAATCAGTATGAAGTTATATTAATCATATATAGTTATTATTTATAGCATTATACCCATCCATGTAAGGTGGTGGTGGAAAAACTAATTACACCACGGCGTGGAGATGGTATTCCCTACGTATGAACACGCGGTTATTTCGTTTTCTATAGGACGGATAGAGAATGAAATGGGGTTGTTTAATATTTATAATATCATATCAGAATATTATTGATAATTATTGTATTACTTTTCAATGAAACAACTAAAGAAGATATTGTTTAAGAAGAAAGAAACATGAAAGAATCGGTAGACGAGATTGCCTCTTCTTCAACGCACCTTTTGTAAGCTTCCTCTTAGGGCACTAGAGATATTATTTTGAGGAGTCCAGAACCTCTATAATATTTCTAGGGAAGTTAATAAGGTAAATTGGTAGGTTTTGGTAGAGCATGAAGTCTCAATGTTGTGTAAAGTGGAGAGGGAGGAGGTTCCCTTTTATAAGGGAGGAGAGAGGCGCCTTTGGAAAGTGTGAAAATATTATTTTATTATAAACCTAGATTCGGTTTCAAAACGTACAAAAATCATTATAGATGAATATATGATGACTCGTGTTCGAAATAAAATAATCAAATCATAACTGGACATGTTTTTGATAATATTTTAATCACTATAATCTTATTTATTTAAATCATTTATTAATGACGTAAATACTGCATCATTATTGTGTCATAAATAATTTAATTTATATGATGTCTAAAGATTATAAAACAAATACCATCATGTAGGGAATCTTTTGATCTTTCCAATTAATATTTATAGACTAAAATATTATTTATATATCCCCTTATAAAAATTAATTACCAAAATAGTTTTGTTAATGTCAATTATGTCTTTACATTATATTAATTAATCCAAATTGTCATTATCACTACCAAGTAGCTCAATGGGGTCCCATAATCGACCCAAGGATTCCCATGGTCGAAGACTACTCATCCAATATAGTTAATACAAGTGTTAAGATAATTTTGAATTATTATAATATTCTTTTAACCTTTAATTACCATATTTACCTTTAACCACAGTAAATAAAAGTCAAAAGTTACTATTCAACAAAAATTATTTTCGTCTTATTGACCCACATTTTACTTCTTGATAAAAACCATGTATATTGAATTTTTGAAATTAAATTCACAGAGGTGGTAAAATTTCATTTAAATGAAAGCATCAGTTTTTTTAACTACCACTAAGTGATTTCACTATTCATCAAAAATTGAAGTCTTTCAGATAAATGCAAAAAATTCAGCCTAATCTATATTTGATATTATAGATTAAAAATTGATGTATATTTTAAAAAATTCAAAACATAGACGTTGCATTAATTAATTTTTAAATTAATTTCTATTGTCAAAACAAATAGCGTGTTTTTAAGAAACTATAACAATCAAAAGATCGATACTTGTTTATGTCAAATTTCAAAGTGAAATTCATTCCAATGACCAACATTTGATTAAATGGTATAAATATATTTTAATGACTCTTTAAATCCAAGTAAAAATATAATCTAACCATAAAAATTATTGCGATGAAAAAATTTGTTTTTTATTAAAATATACTGTGTTTTTACTATTCATTTAAATATGGAAGTTTTCAGAATAATATGACAAAATTATTCAAATTAAATTATTATGTCCTGATTCCATGGAAGAATTTTATTTTTTCAAATTTAATTTATAAAATGTCAAAATGTATATTTGAAGTGGATGCACCATCAAAAGGCGGCAAAACTCTATTTTTTGAAAAATACATATTTTACCAGAAAAATATATTTTGTTTTCATACCATGTTCTAGAAAATGTGTAAGATGAATAATAATGTTATAAAATTAAAAAAGTAGTTGATAATATTCATAAAGGCTAGTTGATAATAATATTATAATAATATATTGTTGTTTAGTGAAATACGGTACTGCGTATATCACACACTATCAAGGAAGGATGGGATTACGTGTAATGCAATCCATGTCAGGGTTGCGTGTTGTTCCACACTCCTTCATTGTTTCATATAACAGAATCCAACCATATTTAATTTATACATTGAATATATATATATATATACACACTCAATGTTGCGTAGAATGACTACTGTAAAACGAACCTGAAATTGTGTGTAACACAATCCAAAAATTGTGTTGTGTATACTGAAAGCTAATATGGTGTTGCTATAGCACAAGATAATCTTAGTGTAGCATACAACACAAGACATCAATGAAATTAAAAATAATAATTCTCATTAACTCTCGTGTTGTTACATTCTACCCCCTTCAAAATGAATTTCGCCCTCGAAATTTTGTCGGGGTTATAAATGGTTTACTACTTGAAAGTTTCATTCATAGAAACCCACATCGTAATAAGAAATACCAGAACTTATCTTTAAAAACTAAAGTATGAAATGTAATGGTTACCCAAATTAACTCATCATTGGGTTTCCACATAAGAGAACACAAGAGAAAATATGGATATGGAAGATAAATCTAACCATCATGTTATGATGGAGAGTGATAGAGAACATGGATATGAAGATTCCAATAATCACAATGCCATTAATTTGTGATGATCTATGGTACCATCTGATTCATCGGATATATGAGCACTAGAAAAACATTTTTGGTTTTCAAGAACATTTCCCCAAAGTTCAAGAATTTTAATTAAAAGAAAAACTTACTTGATTTCTGTATAATCTCACCGGTGTTTGTCCCTTGAAAAATTTCCAATTCATCTCTTAAATAAATTATGTTGAATTCGTCATTGAAGAAGTGTTAGCAGATCATGTGATAGAATGATAGGTCATCCCATCTTTTTCTATCATAAAAAGTTTAGCAAAAGTTATTAAATATATATAAGTCCATCTATGGTTAGATTAATCGTATACGATTCCAATAATGGACTTATACTTAATCTGTCAAAACGATTAAAATAAAACTATTTTCAACTAACCAGGGACTTCCATTAGGATAGAGTTAGGTGATAAAGGTCGGTGGCACTTCGGTTGTGGGTTTGATTCCCGCAACCTTGTCTGACGCGACAGGTTGTTTCCCGTCCTATAGGTTGTCCCTTTTACATTATTATAACATTCCATAAATAATATAAAAAAAATTCTAGTCATAAACAATACTATATTATGTCGAACATAATTCATTCCAATATTTAGGCTTATCCAAAATACATTGGTCCAAGTTCATAGTAAAAAGAAAATGATTACCTAGAATGTCACATAACAAGCACGTGAATACCATCATTTATCCCCCATATATCATAAGATATATCTGGTTGGTCACATTTCAAACATGTGAATACATTAATCATGTATTATTTTGAAACATGAATTACCATAGAACATTAGTGAAAACATGAATGCTGTCAAAAGTTAACTCTTTCCACTTACCAAAATCCAAAATTTTCTATATGCTCAAACCATGAAATAACATTGTCCTTATATCAGTCATGAGCTCATTAATACTATCAAATATATCATTATCTCTGTATCCTTTAATTATGCACATATCAACTACCTTAAAAAAATATATGAATAACCATTCATGGTTACCGGTACCATTAAAAATATACATTCAAAAACATAAGGAAAAAAATAGGGTAACAATCCTTAGATGTCTCATTATTCCATAGTACCATGAGATTACTTATACAACATTACTCTTGATAAACATGTAATCACTCCACTACCTTCATAAACCATTGAACGAGCTTGAACAATTATTTAATCTCACATATCATTTGTAGTCTATTCATAATCATCAACATAAATACTACCCATACTACCATGACGATTCTCTTCATGAGAATTTCCCGTAGGGTATTGGTTTTTATAATGCCCGTACATTCGACATTTAAAACATTTATCCATTGTTGATGTCTTAGCAATACCATTATCATTTTCCGTGGTGTTAACTGAACATTTTCCTTTACAATTACTGGCTTTGTGTCCATTTCCACACCCAAAGAATCTTCTAGTTTCTTTGAAACATTCTCCCTGATTTCTCATCCCACATGATTTACATGAGGTAAATTGAACTTTATTTCCTCTATGATCATCATGATACTCCATATTTCTCTTATTAGCTGAGTTGGGAAACTTACCAAATCTGAGATTATTGATCATATTATGATATTTCTTATTAGGTATAATAATGATATATGGACCTCCAGATCCAATTTCAATATGTTGCTCATGAAGAATATCATTCCATTGCCTATCATATCCTTCATTATCGTGAATCTTCCTGTTTCCAGCCATTTTCTAAATCCCAAAAAAATAGTGTGAGAGGCAAAAATCATAATCAATGGGGAGTACGTTCAATAGCTAACAACTTAGGATTAATTCTAATATCTTTATTGATATCTAGTACTATATCCTATAGTTTTAATTAACCTTAGAGACATCCCTTGACATACATTAGAAAAACCTCTAGGGATTTCTCTATATTTTTCGCATCATAGTTTCCAAAGGTTGATTAAACCATTCCACTGATACCAACTGTAGATACCCCAAACATGACATACATGGAAATTACATTACATTTTTGTAATTCTTAATATATAACCAAAAACCAAAACCCAAAGACCGAAATAGTTTAGTGTCACTGGAAACTCAGAAAAAATTCTTCTAATCACGGTGAATGATCTTCAACATCTTCCATAAAGATCTTTCTCTTTTGTTTTCTAACCTAAAACCTTTATTTATATCCTGGGGAAATGAAAACATATTAAGGGTGAGCTTAAATTCTCAATAAGGTTAAGCATGGAGAAAATAAAACAAACCATATACATTTGAACTTAAAAACATGAACATAATGTTTAAACATCAAAATCATGGGCATTGACCTAATACATTGTAGTATGTAAGGTATAGATCATAAATAAACATCAATCATGATAAAATAGCTTGGGAATAAAACATTTAATTGTGGAAAACTATTAAGAACATGATACGATTTCCATAGTAGCCAAGGAATTGCTTCCATGACCATCATAGTGGACAATGTCCCTTACTGAATCGAGTTCACTTCTCGTTCTAGTCATGTATCACTGAACCATATTAACATACCATTCCAGCCATGTCTAACTCATGAGAAATAAATATTTACCCAATGCATTGTAGGGAGATATAGGTCCCACCCATCTCATAATTAAATCATTCTAATGTGTGCCACAACATGAACATAAATCATTCATTATTAACCAAAGAATAAAATGGGTTTTATAAACATCATCCCATCATAACATAATCCATTTAAAACAAATGGATATAATTTCATAATAAGAAATGTGAAACCATGTAAATCATAGAGATATTATACTTGAAACATACACATATGAAATAATGTCATCTTATTTGGAAAATGGTTTTGACAAAACACTTGAAATGAATTCTTGCGGAAAGTATCATTTCTTCTTAAAAATCATTTTCTTTTCAAAAAATTCCATGAAATTTTAAAAGAAAATGATTTTGTTGAAAATAATCATGAAATCTATTGGAGTAAGATTCATTAAAATAAGACATTATGAAACCGTAAAAACCTGTTCATGTCGTATAATTTAAAAAACATTCTTCTCGTACATTTGTTAGAAAAGTCAAAAAGTTCTTATATGGTAACCAAAGGAAAGATTCATTCCATACAATGTGGTAAAAAGTTAACAAAGAATAAAAATGACTTTGAACATCCATAGAAGAATTGTAAATATTTTATGAAAACATTTTTAGAAAACATTGACATGGATGATAAATGTAACCCTAGTAAATAATTACGTATAAGCAATCTCAGATAAAAATGAGATTTGAAAAATTATCCCTTACCTTAATTCTGATATGCTTCATATGTATCTGAACCTCATGTATAATTATTTAAATAATGTAATTGAATTATTACATAATCATATTCATTGTTATGATATCATATATGGTTCACTTATGACTTTATATTACACATTCGTTTGTAAATTCCCTGTTAAAGCAGTGTTTTGGGTAAAATCGTTTCATTTACCGTACATGTATTGATTTTTTGTTCTTGATATTATTAATTATATCCTGATTTAATAAATAATAGAATATAGAACATTATTTATATATAATATATATTCAGAATATAAATATATATGATTGATCGAAATACACCGTTAATGGAGACGATAGAATGTACGTACGCATGAACGTTGTTTTCGTTTCCTCATTGAATTGAATTGAATTATGTAAATGAAACATATATGTAAAAAAAATATAGTGTCATTATTATGTAATATAATTCATTATTATTTATTATATATACACATTATAATCATACTTGAATGGTTAATCATGGAAAATGAATCACATCGCGTTCGTAGAGATGGTAGTCCGTACATACGCACGAGCGATGATATCTTTCCCATAATTATTTAATAAAATTTGGGTAAATGATATAGTATATCATAATTAGTATGATGTTATAATATCCATATATAGTTTTTCTTTACACCATTATACCCATCCAAGTAGGTGGTGGTGGAAAAACTAATTACACCACGACGTGGAGATGGTATTCTGTACGTAAGCACGCGCGGTGATTTCGTTTTCTGAAGGATTGATAGAAAATGAGATGAGGTTGTTTAATTTTTATAATATCATATCAGAAAATTAGTGATACTGATCTTATTACTTTTCAATAAAACAACTAAATAAGAGAAATTTGAAGAAGAATGAAACATGAAAGAATCGGTAGAAAAGATTACCTCTTCTTCGACGCACATCTTGTAAGCTTCCTCTTAAGGCACTAGAGATAGTATTTTGAGAAAACCATACCATCTATAATGTTTCTAGAGAAGTTAAGAAGGGAAATTGGAAGTTTTTTTCCGAACTTTATGGCTCAATGTTGTGTAAAGAGGAGAGGGAGGAGGTGCCCTTTTATAAGGGAGAAGAGAGGCACCTTTGGAAAGTGTGAAGATATTAATTTATTATAAACTTAGATTCAATTTTAAAAGGTCCAAAAATCAGTAAATATGAATATAATTTGACTCATGGTCGGAATAAAATCATTCAATCATAATTGGACATGTTTTTGATAATATTTTATTCATTATAATCTTATTTATTTAAATCATTTTTTAATGAGGTAAATACTGCATCATTATTGTGTCATAAATAATTTAATTAATATGATGTCTAAAAATTATAAACAAATACTATAATGTAGGAAATATATTTATCGTACCAAGGACTATTTAAAGTCCAAATTATAATTTATATAACCCCTTATAAAAATTAATTAATAAAAGATTTTGGTTAATGTCAATTTTGTCTTTACATTAAATTAATTAATCCAAATTGTCCTTATCACTACCAAGTAGCTCAATGGGGTCCCAAAATCGTCCCAAGGACGGCCATGGTCGGCCACTACTCATACAATAATTTTAGGACAAGTGTTAAGATAATTTTGAATTATTATAATATTCTTTTATCCTTTATTTACCATATTTACCTTTAACTGCGGTAAATAAAAGTCAAAAGTTACGATTCACCAAAAATTATTTCCATCTTATTGACCCACATATTACTTTTTTATAACAACCATGTATGTCGAATTTGTAAAATTCAATCCACAGAAGTGGTAAAATTTCCTTTAAATGAAAGATTCTTTTTTTAAACTACCACTAAGTGGTTTCACTATTCATAAAAAGTTGATGTGTTTCAGAAAAATACAAACAATTCAGCCTAATCTATATATGATATTCCAAATTCAAAAGTGATGTATATTTTTCCAAATTCAGAATATAGAAGTTAAATTAATTAATTTTAAAAATAACTCTCGTTATCAAAACAAATAGCATGTATTTAAGAAACAATAACTATCAAAAGATCGACACTTGTTTATGTCCAATTTCAAAGTGAAATTAATTCCAATGACCAAAATTGTATTAAATGGTAAAAATATATTGTAATTACACTTTAAACCAAATTATAAATATAATCTAACCATATAAATTTTTGCGATGAAAAAAATGTATTTAATTAAATTATATCGTGTTTTACCTATTCATTAAAATATGATAGTTTTCAGAATAATATGAAAAAATTATCCAAATTAAATTATTATATCCTGATTCTAAGGAAGAATTTTATTTTTTAAAATTTAACTTATAAAAATTTCCAAAACTAGATTGGAAGTCGGTGCACCATCAATAGGCTGGAAAACTTCATTTTCTGATAAATACTTATTTTACTAGAGATATAAATTTTGTTCTCATATCATGTTCTAAAAAATGTGTAAGATGAATAATAATGTTATAAAATTCAAAATGTAGTGATACTATTCATAACGGCTAGTTCATAATAATATTATAATCATATATTGTTGTTTAGTGAAACTCGGTACTATGTTTAACACACAATATCAAGGAAGGTCATGATTACGTGTAATGAAAACCATGTCAGGGTTGCGTATTGTGCAAGACTCCTTCATTGTTTCATATAACAGAATCCAACCATATTTCATTTATACATTTAATATATATATATATATATAATCAATGTTGCGTAGAATGACTACTGTCAAATGAACTTGAAATTGTCTGTAACACAATCCAAGAATAGTGTTGCATATACTGCAAGATAATACGGTGTTGCATATAGCGCAAGATAATTTGGTGTAGCATACAACACAAGACATCAACAAAATTAAAAAGAATAATTCTCATAAAATCTCTGGTTGTTACATTCTACCCCCCTTAAAATTAATTTCTCCCCCAAAATTCATTGGGGTTATAAATGATTTACTACTTGATAGTTTCTTTCATAGAAACCCACTTCGTAAAAAGAAATAGCAAAACTTATCTTTAAAAATTAAATTATGAAATGTAACCATTACCCAAATTAAATCATCACTGGGTTTCCACATAAAAGAACACAGGTGAAAATATGGATATGGAAGAGAAATCTAACCACCATGTTCTGATGGAGAGTGGTAGAGAACATGGCTATGAAAAATACAATAATCACAAAGCCGTATATTTGTGATGATCTATTGTACCAGCTGATTAATCAGATATAACAACACTAGGAAAACATTTTTGGATTTCAAGAGAATTTCCCTAATGTTGATGAATTTGAATTAGAAGAAATACTTACATTATTTCGGTATAATCTCACTGTTGTTCGTGCTTTGAACAATTTCCACTTCATCTCTTCAATAAATGAAGGTGAATTCATCATTCAAAAAGTGTTTGCAGATCATGTGATAGAATGATAAGTCATTCCATCTTTTTCTATCATAAAAAGGTTAGCATAGGTTATTAAATATACATAAGTCCGTCTATTTTGAGATTAATCATATACGATTCCAACAACTGACTTATACTTCATCTGTCACACTGATTAAAATAAAACTAGTTTCTACAAACTAGGGACTTCATGTAGGCCAGAGTTAGGTGGTAAAGGCATGTCACACTTTGGTTGTGGGTTCGATTCCTGCAACCTTGTCCGACGTGACGGGTTGTTTCTTGTCTTGTAGGTTGTCCATTTTACATTTTTATAACATTATTCAATAATATCAAAGAAAAGTTCTAGATTTAAACAATACTATCTTATGTTGACCTTAATTAATTCCAATATTTATGCTTATCCACAATACTTTTGTCCAAGCTCATACTATAAAGAAAATGATTAGCTGGATGGTCACATAACAAGAACATGCATACCATCATTTATCCCCCATATATCATAAGATATATCTAGTTGGTCAAATTCCAAATATGTGAATACCTTGATCATGTATTCTTTTGAAAAATGAATTACCATAGAACATTAGTGAAGACCTGAATGATATCAAATGTTAACAATTTCCACATACCAAAATCCCAAAATTTCGATATACTCAAACCATGAAATAACATTTTCCTTATATTAGTCATTAACTCATTAAAACTATCAAACATCTCATTATCTCCTTATCCTTTCATTATGCACATATCATCTAACTTCCAAAAATATTTGAATAAACATTCATGGTTACCAGTACCATTCATCATATACTTTAAAAAACATAAGGAAAAGCAATAGTGTAATAATCCTTAGATGTCTCAGTATTCCATAGTACCATGAGATTACTTATACAACATTACTCTTGATAAACATGTAATCACTCTAATAACTTCATTAACCATTGACTGATCTTGAACAATTCTTTCATCTCACATATCATTTTTAGTCTCTTCTTCATCAACAACATAAAAACTACCCACACGACCTTGGTGATTCTCTTCATGATAATTTCCCGTAGGGTATTGGTTTGCATAATGCCCGTACATTCCATATTTAAAACATTTAGCCATTGTTGATGTCCTAGAAATACCATTATCCTTGTCCATGTTGTTAACTGAACCTTTTACATTATAATTATTGGATTTGTGTCCTTTTCCAAACCCAAAGAATCTTCCAGTTCCTTTGAAACATTCTCCCTTATTCCTCGTCCCACATGATTTACATGAGGGAAATTGAACTTTCTTTCCTCTATGATCATCATAAAACTCCATCATTCTCTTATTATCTGAGTTGGGAAAAGTATAAATGGTGAGATTATTGACCATATTATGAGATTTCTGATTAGGAATAATAAAAATATGTGGACCTACAGATCCAATTTCATTTGGTTTCTCCTGAAGAATATCATTCCATTGTCCATCAAATCCTTCATTATTGTGAATCTTCCTGTTTCCATCCATTTTCTAAAACAAAAAAAAAAGCGTGAGAGGAAAAAATCATAATCAAGGGGGATTACCTTCAATGTCTAACATCTTAGGTTTAATTCTAATATCGTTTCCTTAATTCTATTACGATAAACTATAGTTATAATTATCCTTAGAGACATCGCTAGACATACCATAGAAATATCTATAGGGATTTTACTGATGTTTTTGCATCCTAGTTTCCGAGGGTTGACTAAATCTTTCCATTGATACCAAATATAGAGACCCCAAACATGACGTATGTGGACATTACATTACTTTTGTGGAATACTTAATACATAAAAAAACCAACACTAAAGGACCGTAATTGTATAATGTCTTTGGAAACCCAGAACAAAATCTTCTAATCATGGTGAAAGATTTTCAACATCTGCCATAAAGATCTTACCCTTTTGTTTTCTTACCTAAAACCTCTTTATATATCCTGGGGAAAATAAAACATATAAAGGGTGATCTAAAATGCTCAATAAGGGAAAGCCTGTTGAAAATAAATCAAACAATATACATTTGAACTTAAAAACATGAACATAATGTTTAAACATCAAAATTTTGAGCAATGACATAAAACATGGTAGTGCGTAAGGCTTAGATAATAAATAAAAATTAATCATGATAAAATATCATGGGAATAAAACATTTAATTGTGGCAATAAATTAATCACATGATATGATTTAAATAGTAGCCAAGGCATTGCTGCCCAGACCATCATAGTGGACAAAGTCCGTTAATGAATCGAGTTCACTCCTTGTTCTAGTCCTATATCATTGACCCGGATTAAATTATCGTTTTGTCCATGTATATCTCATGAGATATAAATCTTTACCCAATGTATTGGAGGGTGATATAGGTCCCACCCATCTCATGATGAAATCATTCTAACGTGTGCCACAATATGAACATATGACATTCATCATTACCCAAAGAATAAAATGGGTTTTATAAACACTATCTCATCATAACATAATCCATATAAAACAAATTGATAACATTTAATAATAAGAAAAGTGAAACCATATAAATCATAGATATATTATACTTTAAACATAAACATATGAAAAAAATTTACCTTATTTGGAAAATGGTTTTGACAAAACACTTGAAATGAATTCTTGATGAAAATATACATTCTTCTTCAAATAATTTTCTTTTCCCAAAATTACATGAAATGTTAAAAGAAAAGGAGTTTCATGGAAATATTCATGAAATCTTGTGGATTAAGGATCATGAAACTAAGGATTTATGAAACTGTAAAAATATTTTCATGTCGTATATGTTAAAAAACATTCTTCTCGTACATCTACTAGAAAAGTCAAAAAGTACCTTATATTGTAACCAAATGAAGGATTCCTTCCATACAATGTGGTAAAATGTCAGAAAAGGGTAAAAATGAATTTAAGAATACATGGAAGAATAGTAAATATTGTATGAACCCATTTTTAGACAACATTTTCATGGATGATAAACATATCCCCAATAAATAATTACGTATAAGCAATCTCGGATAAAAATTAGATTTGCTAAATTATCCCTTACCTTATGTTCGATATGCATAGTATGTATCTGAACCTCATGTATAATTATTTAAATAATGTCATTGACTTATTATAGAATCATATTCATTGTTATTATATCATATATGGTTCTCTTATGACTTTATATTACCCGTACTTTTGTAAATTCCATGTTAAAGCAGTGTTTTGGGTAAAATTGTTTCATTTATCATACGTGTTTCGATTTTTTGTACTTGATATAATTAATTATATCCTGATTTAATAAACAATAGAATTTAAATCATTATTTATAGATAATATATATTCTGAATATAAATATATATGATAGATCGAAATACACCATTCATGGAGACGATAGACCGTATGTACGCATGAATGATGTTTTCATTTCCTCATTGAATTGAATGGAATTAAGTAAATGAAACATATATGTAAATAAATATAGTATCATTATTACGTAATATAATTCATTATTATTTATTATATATACACATTATAATAATACTTGAATGGTTAATCATGGAAAATGAATCTCATCGCGTTCATATAGACGGTAGTCCGTACGTACGCACGAGCGATGATATATTTCCCATAATTATTTAATAGAATTGGATAAATGATATAATATATACGAATCCTTATGATGTTATAATAACCATTTATAATTATTCTTTACACCATTATACCCATCCAAGTAAGGTGGTGGTGGAAAAACTAATTACACCACGGTGTGGGGACGATATTCCATACGTATGCACGCGCAGTGATTTATTTTTCTGGAGGATGGATAGAATGTGAAATGGGGTTGTTTCATATTTTTAATATCATATCAGAATATTATTGATACTGGTTGTATTACTCTACAATGAAACAGCTAAAGAAGAGAAAGTTGAAGAAGAACATAACTTGAAAAAATTGGTAGAAGAGATTACCTCTTCATCGACGCACCTCTTGTAAGCTTCCTCTAAACGCACTAGGGTCTGTCTTTTGAGGAGACCAGAACCTCTATAAAGTTTATAGGTATGTTGAGAAGGGAAATTGGTAGGGATTTTTCCATTATTGAAGGCTTAAAGTTGTGTAAAGAGGAGAGGGGGGAGGTGCCCTTTTATAAGGGAGGATCGAGGCACCTTTGGAAAGTGTGAAAATATTATTTTATTATAAACTTAACTTCGGTTTCAAAAGGTTCATAAACCATTAAAGATGAATATAAGATGACTCGTGGTCGAAATAAAATCATCCAATCAGAAATGGACATGTTTTTGATAATATTTTAATGGGGTCCCAAAATCTATCCATGGATGCCCATGGTCGTCCAATACTCATCCAATAAGGGTAAGACAAGTGTTAAGATAATTTTTAATTATTATAATATTATTTTACCATTGAATTACCCTATTTACCTATAACCGCGGTAAATAAAAGTCATAATTTACTATTCACCAAAAAATTATATTCTTATTGAACCACATTTTACTTCTTTATAACAACCATTTATTTTAGATTTATGAAATTCAATTCACAGATGTGGTAAAATTTCATTTAAATTAAAGATTCTGTTTTTTTACTACTACTAAGTTGTTTCACTATTCAGCAATAATTAATGTTTTTCAGAAAATTACCAAAACTTCAGCATAAGTTATATTTGAAATTATGAATTCAAAAATGATGTCTATTTTTTCAAATTAAAAACATAGAAGTGGAATTAATTAAATTTAAAAGTAATTCTGGTTATCAAAACAAATAGCATGTTTTTAGGAAACAATAACTACGAAAAGATCGACACTTCTTTATGTCCAATTTCAAAGTGAAATTAATTCCAATGACCAAAATTATATTAAACGGTAAAAATATATTCTAATTACATTTTAAAACCAATTAAAAAGATAATCAGGCCATATAAATTATTTCAATGAAAAAAATTGTTTTTAATTACAATATATCGTGTTTTTACTATTCATTAAAATATGGAAATTTTCAGAATAATATAAAAAATTTATCCATATTAAATTTTTATATCCTGATTCCAAGGAAAATATTTATTTTGTCAAATTGAACTTATAAACATGTCAAAAACTAGATTTAAACTGGGTGTGCCTTCAGATGGAGGGAAAACTACATTTTTTTAAAAATACTTATTTTACTCAAAAATTTATTTTGTTCTCATACCATGTTTTAGAAAATGTGTAAGATGAATAATAATGTAATAAAATTAAAAATATAGTTGATAAAATTCATATTGGATAGTTCATAATAATATTATAATCATATATCATTGTTTAGTGAAGCCTGGTGCTGTGTACAACACACGCTATCAAGGAAGGTCGTGATTATGTGTAATGAAATCCATGTCCGGGTTGCGTGTTGTGCAAGACTCCTTCGTTGTTTAGTATAATGAAAATCAACCATATTTCATTTATACATTGAATATATATATATATATACACTCAATGTTGTGTAGAATGACTACTATCAAATGTACTTAAAATTGTGTGTAATACAATCCAAGAATAGTGTTGCATATACTGCAAGCTAATACGATGTTGCGTATAGCGCAAGATAATATTGGTGTAGCGTACAACACAATACATCAAGGAAACTAAAAGGAATAATTATCATAAACTCTCGGGTTATTCCATTCTCTCCCCCCCCTTAAAATGAATTTCCCCCTCGAAATTCTTTGGGGTTATAAAAGGTTGACAACTTGAATGATTTTTCATAGAAACCCACATCCAAAAAAGAAATACCAAAACTTATCTTTAAAAACTAAAGTATGAAATGTAAAGGCTACCCAAATTAACTCATCAGTGGGTTTCCACATAGAAGAACATAGGGGAAAATATGGATATGGAAGATAAATGTAACCATCAAGTTCTAAGGGAGAGCGGTAGAGAACATGTCTATGAAAAATCTAATAATCACAAAGCCACAAATTTGTGATGATCTATGGTACCATCTGATTCATCGGATATAATAAAAGTAGGAAACATTTTTTATTTTCATGATCATTTCACTAAAGTTGATGAATTTGAATTAGAAGAAATACTTACTTTATTTCGGTATAATCTCACCATTGTTCGTGACTTGAAAAATTTCCACTTTATCTCTTAAAGAAATGAAGTTGAATTCTTCATTCAAGAAGTGTTAGCAGATCATGTGATAGAATCATAAGTCATCCAATCTATTTCTATCATAAAATGGTTAGCATAAGTTATTAAATATACATAAGTCTATCTATGGTGAGATTAATCGTATTTGATTCCAACAATGGAATTATACTTCATATATCATACCAATTAAAATAAAACTAGTTTCTACTAACCTGGGACTTCCTATAGGCTAGAGTCTGGTGATAAGGACATGTCGCACTTCGGTTTTGGGTTCGATTCCTGCAACCTTTTCCGACGCGACGAGTTGTTTCCCGTCCTCTAGGTTGTCCCTTTTGCATTATTATAACATTCCTTCAATATTATCAAAAATAATTCTAGCCCAAAACAATACTATCTTATGTCGAACATAATTCATTCCAATATTTAGGTTTATCCAAAATACTTTGGTCGACGCTCATAGTATAAATAAAACGATTACCTGGAAGGTCATATTAGAAGCATGTGAATACCATCATTTATCCCCCACATATCATAAGATATATTTTGTTAGACTCATTCCAAACATATAAATACCTTAATCATTTATTCTTTTGAAACATGAATTTCCATAGAACCTTAGTGAAAACATGAATGCTGTAAAAAGTTATCTCATTCCACATACCAAAATCCCAATCATTCTATACACTCAAACCATGAAATAACTTTGTCCTTATATCAGTCATGAGCTCATTAATAATATCAAACATCTCATTAACTCCTCATCCTTTCACCATTCTCATATCATCAACCTTCCAAAAATATTTGAATAACCTTTCATGGTTACCAGATCCATTCAACATATAATTTCAAAAATATATGGAAAAACAATAGTGTAATAATCCTTAGATGTATCATTACTCCATAGTACCATGAGATTATTTATACTACATTACTGTTGATAAAAATGTAATCATTACACTACCTTCATAAACCATTTACCGAGCTTGAACAATTCTTTCATCTCACATATCATTTTTAGTATCTTCATCATCATCAACATAAATACTACCCATACGACTATGCTGATTCTCATCATGAGGCTTTCCCTTAGAGAATTGGTTTGCATAATGCCTGTAAATTCCACATTTAAAACATTTATCCATTTTTCATTTCTTAGCAATACCATTATCCTTATCCATGGAGTTAACTGATCCTTTTAATTTGCAATTACTAGATTTTTGTCCTTTTCTCTCCCCAAAGCATCTTCCAGATCCCTTTGAAACATTCTCCC
The DNA here is from genome assembly GCA_963277665.1 of Viscum album. Classification (NCBI taxonomy): domain Eukaryota; kingdom Viridiplantae; phylum Streptophyta; class Magnoliopsida; order Santalales; family Viscaceae; genus Viscum; species Viscum album. The sequence continues at coordinate 1,064,796,024 of OY728133.1, forward strand.
TCATGACTCATCCCACATGATTTAAATGAGGTAAATTGAACATTCTTTCCTCTATGATCATCACGAATGACCATCTTTCTCTTTTTAGCTAAGTTGGAAAAATTACCAAAGTTGAAATTATTGATCATATTATGATATTTTTGATTAGACATAATAACGATATGGGGACCTCCAGATCCAATTTCATTTGGTTGATCATAATGAATACCATTCCATTGTCCATCATATCTTCATTACCGTGAATCATCCTTCCTCCAGCCATTTTCTAAAACCCAAACAAATAGTGTTAAAGGAAAAAATCATAATCAAGGGGGAGTACCTTCAATATCTAACATCTTAGGTTTAATTCTAATATCATCACCGTAATTATAGTACTATAACCAATAGTAATAATTAACCTTAGAGACATCCCTAGACATACCTTAGAAATATCTCTAGGGATTTCACTAATGTTTTCGCATCCTAGATTCTAAAGGATGACTAAATATTTCCTCTGATACGAACTATGGAGACCCCAACCGTGACGTTCATCGACATTACATTACTTTTGTGGAATAATTAATGCATAATAAAAAACAACACTCAAGGATACTAATAGTTCAGTGTCTTTGAAATCTCAGAACAAAATATTCTAATCATGGTGAAAGATCTTCAACATCTGCCATAAAGATCATCCCCTTCTGATTTCATACCTAAAATCTTTCTTCATTTCCTGTGGAATGAAACATATAAATGGTGAGATAAAATTCTCAATAAGGGTAAGCATGGAGAAAATAAAACAAACCATATACATTTGAACTTAAAAACATGAACATAATGTTTAAACATAAAAATCCTGACCAATGACATAAAACATGGTAGTACGTAAGGCATAGATCATAAAGAAACATTAATAATAATAAAATAGAATGAGAATAAAACATTTAATTGTGGAAAACCATTATTCATATGATATGATTTCCATAGTATCCAAGGCATTGCTTCCAAGAACATCATAGTGGACAATGTCCCTAACTGAATCGAGTTCACTCTTGGTTCTAGTCTTGTATCACTAATCTAGATTAACTTACCATTATATCAATGTCTATCTCATGAGATATAAATATTTTCCCAATGAATTGGAGAGATATATTGGTCCCACCCATCTCATAATGAAATCATTCTTACATGTGCCACAACATGAACATAAATAATTCATCAATACCCAAAGAATAAAATGGGTTTCATAAACATCAACCCATCATAACATAATCCATATAAAACAAATGGATATCATTTCATCATATGAAATGTGAAAACATGTAAATAATAGATATATTATACTTGAAACATACTCATATGAAATAATGTCATCTTATATCGAAAATGGTTTTGAAAAAACACTTGAAATGAATTCTTGAGGAAAATAACTGTTCTTCTTCAAAATCATTTTGTTTTCACAAAATTCCTTGAAATTTTAAATGAAAAGGATTTTATTAAAAATAATAATGAAATATTTTTGAGTAAGCTTCATGAAAATAAGGCTTTATGAAACCGTAAAAATATGTTAATGCCGTATAAGTTAAAAAAACATTTTCTCGTACTTTTGATGGAAAAGTCAAAAAGTACCTTATATGGTAACCAATGGAAAGATTCCTTCCATACAATGTGGTAAAAAGTAAAAAAAGGGTAAAATGACTTTAAACAAATATGGAAGAATATTAAATATTTTATAAATACATTTTTAGAAAAAATTTACATGGATGATAAACATAACCCTAGTAAATACTTACGTATAAGCAATTTCGGATAAAAATGAGATTTGCAAAATGATCCCTTACATTATGTCTGATATGCTTCATATGTATCTGAAACTCCTCTATAATGATTTAAATTATGTCATTGACTTATTATAGAATCATATTCATTGTTATGATGTCATATATGGTTCACATATGACTTTATATTACCTGTTCTTTTATAAATTCCATGTTAAAGCAGCATTTTGGGGAAAATTGTTTCATTTATCATACGTGTTTTGATTTGTTGTTCTTGATATTATTAAATATATCCTGATTTAATTAATTCCAGAATATACAACATTATTTATATATAATATATATTCATCATATAATTATATATGATTGATCGAAATACACCATTCAGGGAGACGGTAGACCGTACGTACGCATGAATGCTGTTTTCGTTTCCTTATTGAATTGAATGGACTTAAGTAAATGAAACATATATGTAAATAAATCCAGTATCATTATTATGTAATATAATTCATTATTATTTATTATATACACACTTTATAATAATACATGAATGGTTAATCATTGAAAATGAATTTCATCGCGTTCGTGGAGACGGTAGTCCGTACGTACACACGAGCGATGATATCATTCCCAAAATTATTTATTAGAATTTGAGTGAATGATATATATATAGAAAAATCAGTATGATGTTATAATATCCATGTATAGTTATTATTTACACCATTATACCCATCCAAGTAATGTGGTGGTGGAAAAACTAATTACACCACGGCGTGGACACGATATTCAGTACGTACGCACGCGCGGTGATTTCGTTTTCTATAGGATGGATAAAAGGTGATATGGGGTTGTTTAGTATTTATAATATCATATATTTATATTATTGATACTGATTTTATTACTTTACTGTGAAACAACTAAATAATAGGAAGTTGAAAAAGAAAGAAACTTGAAAGAATCGGTAGAATAGATTACTTCTTCTTCGACACACCACTTCTAAGATTACACTTAAGGTACTAGAGTTAGTATTTTGAGCAGAACACAACCTCTATAATGTTTATAGAAAAGTTTAGAAGGGAAAATGGTAGGGTTTGGCTGAGCTTGAAGGTTCAATGTTCTGTAAAGAGGAGAGGGATGAGGTGCCCTTTTATAATGTAGGAGAGGGGCACCTTTGGAATGTGTGAAAATATTATTTTATTATAAACTTATCTTCGGTTTCAAAAGGTCCAAAAATCATTAAAGATGAATATAAGATGACTTTTGGTAGAAATAAAATCATTCAATCAGAATTGGACATGTTTTGGTGAATATTTTAATCATTATAATCTTATTTATTTAAATAATTTATTAAGGAGGTAAATACTGCATCATTATTGTGTCATAAATAATTTAACTTATTTGATGTCTAAAACATATAAAAAAATACCAACATGTAGTAAATCGGTTTATATTTATAATTAATATTTATAGTCGAAAATATAATTTATATAACCCCTTATAAAAATTAATTACAAAAATATTTTTGTTAATGTCAATTTTGTCTTTACATTAAATTAATTATTTAAAATTGTCATTATCATTACCAAGTGGATAAATGGGGTCCCAAAATCGACTCAAGGATTCAAATGGTTGGCCACTACTCATCCAATATGGTCAGGAAAAGTGTAAAGATAATTTCGAATTATTTTAATATCCTTTTAACCTTGAATTACCCTATTTACCTTTAATCGCGGTAAATAAAAGTCAAAACATACTATTCACCAAAAATTATTTTTATCTTATTGAACCAAATTTTACTTCCTGATAACAACCATTTATGTTTTATTTTTTAAATTAAATTCATAGAAGTGGTAAAATTTCATTTAAATGAATGAGTCAGTTTTTTTAACTACCACTAGGTGGTTTCACTCTTCATGAAAAATTGATGTTTTTCAGAAAAATACCAAAATTTCATATTAAGATATATTTGATATTCCGAATTCAAAAATGATTTCTATTTTCCCAAATTCAAAATATAGAATTGGAATTAATTAATTTTAAAATTAATTCCCGTTATGAAAACAAATAGCGTGTTTTTACGAAACAATAACTATCAAAAGATCAACACTTGTTTATGTCAAATTTCCAAGTGAAATTAATTCCAATGACCAACATTGGATTAAATGGTAAAAATATATTATAATTACACTTTAGAACCAATTAATAATTTAATCTAACCATATAAATTATTGTGATGAAAAAATTTGTTTTTAATTAATATATAGCGTCTTTTTACTATTCATTAAAATATGAAAGTTATCAGAATAATACGAAAAATTTATCCAAATTAAATTTTTATATCATGATTCCATGGAAGAATTTTATTTTGTCAAATTTAACTTATAAACATGTCAAAAACTAGATTTCATGTGGGTGCTCCATCAAAAGGTTGCAAAACTACATTTTTTTAAAAATACTTATTTTACCAGAAAAATTTATTTTGTTCTTATACCATGTTCTAGAAAATGTGTAAGATGAATAATAATGTTATAAAATTCAAAATTAAGTTGATACTATTCATAACAGCTAGTTCATAATAATATTGTAACTGTATATCATTGTATAGTTAAACCCGGTACTGCGTACAACACATGCTATCGAGGAAGGTCGTGATTGCGTGTAATGCAATCCAAGTCAGGGTTGCATGTTGTGAGAGACTCCTTCGTTGTTTTGTATAATAGAATCCAAAAAAAAATTATTTATACATAGAATATATATATATATATATATACTCAATGTTGCGTAGAATGACTACTATCAAACGAACTTGAAATTGTGTGTAACACAATCCAAGAATATGGTTACGTATACTGCAAGCTAATATGGTGTTGTGTATAGCGCAAGATATTCATGGTGTGGCGTAAAATACAATACATCAATGAAATTAAAAAGAATAATTCTCATAAAATCTCGGGTTGTTAAACCATATCCTTTCAAATATAAACCCACTAAATCTATCATTCTGTTTCACTCAAACCATTTAGAGCTGGACCAACCTCTTCAATCCTCTCGCATGAATCCTCCCAATTATCCCCATTCTCCCAAGAGGAATCTCTCAAGCCTCTCCCAATCATTTGGGATCACAATTCTATGTTAGGGATCCTCATTTTCCTTCCTTCCTAATTTACAACCGAGTTTCCTTATATTTTTATGCCCATTTATTTTAAATTAAAAAGGATGCGGATGAATTATTACCCACCCTATACTTACCTCCTTATGATTTATGTATGTGATACCCCTTTCTCTAAAATTAATTTCTCCCTCGTACCCCAGTTACCATACTAAAATTATGTAAGGGATTTCTCTCTCCTCATTTAAATTCATGAAATTATTTTGTATTATGCATATATATTCAATTACATATGTTAAGATAAGAATCTATATGACCCCCTTACCTTTCATGGCTTGTAAATATAATGAGAAACCCCTTGGTCTCTCATCAACCATATTTTTTGGAAATCTTTTGTTAAGGTATTAAGCTACCAAAATTGCCCCGGGATTTTCCAAGACAAAGTCATTGTGTGGTGAATACACCACCCATTTATCCATGAAGGGAATTCAAATTTATTCACATTTAGTTATTGATTATAGAGTTTTATGTATTAATTCCACATTCCTTTATCAGGTAAAAAATGTTGATGTTGAATAATTCTTTGTTGTATGATCCATCTCGCACACTTATGCAAGAAATGAAATGTTTATAAAGAGTATTCCCTGATAAAGATTCAATATATTAGGTAAAGAATATTATCATGATTGCACATATACAATGAGGGTTTAATCAGGATAATTCTAGTGAAATGAGTGTTCACTCATGCCAATTCATGTCTAATGACAGGTTACTCATTCATTATGTGAAATGAGCATTGGCTCATGCTAATATCATGTATATTGTGGTTTCTACATATCCACGTTATAATAATAATACTATATCATGAATTTATTGTCATTTTTCTATTATGATCCATTGATATGACTATTTCCAACATGTATTTAATTATTAATTTTATTCCATTTTTTATCCCTTATTAATCATTATTGTTGAGCCTTTACTTATGTTTGTCCTCAGCTTGTCACATGCAATGATTAGTACGAAAGAATTTTGTTGTCATGTAAAAGATGTTTTTTATAAATATGTTTTATTTTTATGTCTTAAGTTTTCATGTAATGTTAATAATCCCCAAAGATAGTAGAACTCTCAATCTCATAGGTTGTATTATGTGCATGTTTATAAAATAAATCATTTTTATAGTGTAATAATGAGTAGGGTTGTTATAGTTTGTTTTAGAGGATATGTTTATTTATTTTTAGGATTAGGATTAGAAAACCATAGTGAAATAATTAATTATATGATTAAGATTAATAAAAACATTCCGAAAATTTAGTGATTACAGAGTAAGCAGATTATTATGATAATACATCCCTGTCTAGATACGAAAAATTAGAGGTGGTCCTTTAAGAGACATATCTATGGGTAAAACCCAAAAACACAGTTTTGAGTTACACTCGAATTGGATCTGGTGCACATTAATTGGTCTTTCTGTACTCTAGGTAACATCACTCCTAATAGATATTATTTTTTAAATTCATTATCATAGTATGAACCATTTTTATGGTAATAAAAATAATTCTCCTAATAATATATATTGGGAAGTAAATCAATGATAACATTGATTGAAACCTATAAATTTAAATGTTAAGTAAGTTAATGTAATTTATAATTTATCCATTTTCATTTTCTATTTCCCTTTATGTTTTCCCCTTACATTCCTTTATTCCAGCAAATGTTTGATAGTATGATGACTTGGTCTAACAATAGATGTGAAGTTCAATTTGATGAATCTTCTGACAAGATTTCCAATCCAATGATACTAGTAATAAACAATTTCATCAAGATACTCTCTTTGTTAACAGCTATTTTGAATAAATAAATGGGTCAAGAATAACATTCAACCAAACCGAAGAATAATCAAGCCAGAATCCAGGGATTCAGGAGAAAAATCCTTCACCTTTTAATGGATCATTTTATATCTCATTCAAAAAATAATGGTTCATCATTATTGAGAAGTTCTTCCACATCCCCCAGAGTTATGAACAAGGGAATGTTCTTTGGGATACTTGTCATATGTATAGTGATGCTGATCAATAGTGGACACTGATAAAAAATAAAAAGCATGAGGAAGATATTGAGGCATTGTAATAGATGGATTTTATGAAAAAAAAATCAATAAATATTTTCCTTGCCCACTCCATCTTAAGATGGAAATGGACTTCCTTTCCATCATGTAAAAAGATGACAAATCCATCAGAGCGTATGAGGAAAAATCACAAGTATTTTATGATACGCCTCCATCTTTGTCATTAACCTTGAATTAAAGGTTTAGTTCTTCCTTGGTGGACCAAAAACCAGACTATAGACATCCCTAATGATCTGTGACTTTGATAGATATGAGATATTCGACTGATGTTTCCTCAAATATGAAATGGAGATCAAAGAATCTCAGGGTTATTAGGGGGATAAGAAGGGGAAAGACGGCCATAATTATGACACTATGATGTCTAAATCCAACAGTTCTAATATATTCCAACACCCCAATATATATTGGTGGGGAATGAAGAATACCAAAAATTGCATAAATGGGGAAGATAAAATGCTTTTGGTGTGGATGAGAGGGGCACCTAGCCATTAATTTTCGCCATGAAAAAACACACTTCTGTGACATTGGAGAGGAATTCTATGTTTTAACCTCAATGTGTTGTTCATTTCCTCAACATAAAATAACCAGTGCCCTTTTAAAACAATTTCTCTATGAAAATTGTTTTAAGGGGCATCCAACAACCTCCATGTTTGAAAGGGTGAAATTTTTCCATCAGTACCACTGAATTGAACCCCTACAAAGAATTCATAATATGTACACTAGTTATTTTTTACATAATAGATAATGTACTTTTTGATTCTAGTTCAATGAATTCTTTTATATCCCAAATGTTTTTTAGAATAATCCCAACACCACCAAAAATCATGAATTTATAGATGTTGGTGAGAACGACAAATGAGATAATCCTCGTATCCAAGGAATATAGCTCATACCCCATCACCATAGGTGGATTTAACTTCTAATAAACCTTTTTTAAACTCCGTTTGGTGTGATTTGATGAAATTTATCCCATGGATTGTCTTTCCCTATATGGATCAAAAATTAATTGATGTGAGAGGGAAATCACTTTCCCTATGGAAAATTGACCCCCGATTCTATACAAGTGGTAGGAAGAGGATGATACTTATTTAGCACCATCATCCAAAGAATAGACATTACTGCACTATGAAAACATATTTATTTCTCAGAGGATTGTATCCAAGGAAGAAACCAACCATTAAAACATGCGTATTGTGAGGGAATTTGATGATCTTTTTATTGAGGAATGGTCTGGTCTTCCTCTTAGAAAATATGTTGAATTCTCAATTGATCATATACCTAGGGATTTTTCAATATCCATGACTACATATAGAGTGGCTATTGTGGAGCTTGAGGAGCTAAAGAAACAAATACAAGTGATTATATATAAAGTGTTCATGCGCCCCAGTGATTCAATATGGGGTGCACCGGTCTTCTTTTTCAAGGAGATGGATGGTCCTTGCACCTTTTCATTAATTACCGTGAGTTGCAGAAAATTACAATAAAGTACAAGTATCATATGTCACAAATTGATGAGATGTTTGATCAACTAATTGGACCACTATACTTCTCTACGGTGGATCTGCAGATGGGATATTTAAATGTAATGATGAAGAGGGTGGATATCCCGAAGACTAATTTACGTATAAGGTAAGAGCACTATGATTTAATATTAATGCATTTTGGACTCTCTAATTCTTCTGTAGTCTTTACAGAAATGATTAATTGAGTATTTAGATATTATATAGAAATATCTGTGGTAGTATTTATAGATGATAATTTAATATTCCCCGAAATAATGGTGGAGCATGAAGGGTATCTAAAAACTATACTTGAGATGTTGATAAAGGAGACACTCTATAGAATGTATGGAAAGTGTGAGATCTGGTTAAATGAAGTCTCATTATTTGGCCTTATCATCTCTTGTAATGTGATATCTTTGGATCCCACCAAGAGAAATACCATTGAGGGATGGATGAGGCCATAATATGTGATGTATATCCATAGAATCCATGGGTTAGCTTAATAATATCAATGATTTGTGTGAAATTTATCATGATTATCAAACCCTCCTACCTAACTAACTCGAATGTGAGTCACGTTTTCTTTGAGCGATGAGTGAGATGACATATTCATGGAGTTGAAAAATAGGTTTATCACAGTACATGTTCTAAAATTATACAAAATTAGAGAACTTTTTGAGGTATTCAGTGAAGCATTGAATAAGGGTTTGGGATATGTGTTGATGAAAAATGAAAAATTTATTCTTTATTCTTCATGGAAATAGAATATTCATGAGAGAAACTATCCAAGACAATACTTTTAGTTGGGTTCAGTAATCTTCGCTTTAAAAATTTGGCTACATTTCCTCCTCTGGGAGAAGTGATAAATATATACTGTTAACAAAAAAATCGTGTATATATTCACACAGAAATAGTTGAACATGATCCAATGAAGATTGTTATAGCTGGTCAAAGTCTATGAATGATCAATCAATTACCACTCATGGAATGCAAATTAGGTGGCAGGTGCTCTATGCAAAAAGTACCCATAAAATATTTCATTGATAAGATTTCAAATTGATCTAATCTTCTTAGATTTGATGATTATTGACATGTGAACCATAAAGAAGGGAACATAATCAATTCATTCACAAATGATTTCCCAGCCATCTCTTTTGGACACGTTAAATTATGATCAAAAGGATAAGAATTAAAATGAATATGGAAACTATTTGAAAAGGAAAATCCTTGGAGTTAAATTTTAATGAAGAAGGAATTGTGATATTTTGGTGAAGACTATGTGTTACATCAAATCTGTAGTTATAGGAAAAAAAATTGATGATGTACATAGTTAAAATTTCTCTATTCACACAGGAAACACAAAGATATATCAAGATCGTTGAGATCATTATTGGATGGAAAACATGAAGTACGAGATTTCATAATATACATCAATGTTCCTGGTGTGTCGGCAAGTGAAAGTTGAGAGGAGGTTGTCTATGTGGATGATGTATCCATTATCCAAAAAAAATATAAAAATGGGAAAACATCCCCATGGACTTTGTCACTGGGCATCAGGAGACATCCAATGAAAACAATGCTATAAAGGTTGTTGTGGATCATCTTACCAACACTGCAAACTTCATTGCAATTCCAGAGGATTTCTAAATGGATCAACTGGAAAAAAGATACATTAGAGAAGTTTTAAGGATTCATGGAGTTCCACTATCGATTTTTTCCAATCAAGATCCAAGATTAACCTCTATGTTCTAGAAGAGTCACCATCACGATCTGAATACCGAGATAAAATTCAGTACAACAATCATCCTCAAAATGATGGCCTATCTGAGTGGACTATCCACATACATGGGTATATGTTGAGATCTTTCTCAATGGGATTAAAAGGAGGATGGGATCAAAATCTTTCTCTGGTTGAGTTCTCTTAAAATAACAGTTTCCACTCAATCTTTCCAATGGATATTTATGAATCCCATTATGGGAAGAGGTGTAGAACAATGAAATGTTGGGATAATGTTGGGGAGAAAAAACTCCTACTTCTAGAAATTGTCGAAGAAATTTTGGAGAAGGATAAGACCATCTACCATCACATTGATGTTGCTCAGAGTCGACCTAAGAGTTATGATGATAATCAATGACGAGACCTCTTGTTTGATGTTAGCGAAATTTTATTACTCCACATATCATTGTGGAAGAGATTTATGAGATTTGGGATGAAAGGTACTCTTAATCCAAGGTACATCGGACCTTTTGATATCGTTGATTGCATTGGATAAGGGGTCCACCGAATAGAACTCCCACCGAAACTATCTCATGTACACAATGTATTCCATGTATCACTTTTGAGGAAGTACATGACTAAAACATCACATGTACAGAATCCATAGGTTTCACCATTGGATAACGACCTCCAATATGAAGAAATTCTAGTGAATATCATAGATCATTGGAAAGAATTTCAACAAAATAAGACTATTTCCCTTGTCAAAGTGTTGTTGATAATCCACATGTTTGAAGAAGCAACATAGTAATTTGAGGACGTAATGAAGCTGAGTTACCCTCATCTGTTTTAGTGTGGTAAATGGAAATATCGAGGGCAAAATTTCTAAATATGGAAGGTGATAATGACCCAAAAATTTATTAATGATTTTTTTGATCTAATGTCATAATATGTAAAAATTTTAAATAAGACATATGAACTTCCATGTTTTAATTTTTTTGGATTTCAAAATTACATCAATAATTGTAACCATTTCTAATATAGTCGTTGAATTGTGATCACATGATTAGTATAATTATTGGGCTTTGAAAAATCGAATATACTTAGAAAAAGGATGTGATGGCCTCATCTATTAGAATTCCTCAACACAAAGACCATTTTTCTGATCACAGAAGGGAAATAGCATCACTGGGCTTCTCTTCAGACCAAGCCTAAGCTGTGCATCAACATGTTAGAATTGAATAGAATCGCCTACGGGAGAAGTGGATGTTAATAGAGATTACCACCCAAGCGATGTTATCTGGGCCACCTCAAGAGTCTGTCACCATTGAAAATATTAGCCTTAGGTTAGAGGGAGGTGTTATAAGGGGTTATGCTACAAGAACCTAGGATTATTAATATGGGTAATATTTTTCTATATAATAAATTATATATACTTATTTTATTAACGATACACTGTAAATAGTTTTTAGACATAAAATTGTATTTTTAGTTAATATTCAATTAAGAAATCTATTTTAATTTATTAATTAATTTTGAATTATATTATATTTTTTAAAAAATATCATTTCTAAATAACCTTTTATTTAATATAAATGATCGTATAATATTTATACTTTTTAATTTTTAATAAGGATTGAAAGCTGTTTCAGTCAAAACCCATGAATTTCCGATAAATATAATCTTTTATTTCAAAAGTAAATAAACATATTTTGATAAAATTTTTGTTAATTTTTTAACCAAGATGTTGAAATTTTTTAAAGGTGATTTTTTTATAATTTTCCAAGACAATTGAATTTTGGGATAAATATTAAATACAATTAAAATATATATTTTGTTTTATGACATCATAAAGACACAATAGTGATTTAATAAAATACTTAAAATGGATATTCATCCAAAATTTGTTTAGACATTAAAATAATGCAATTTTATATTTGTTTGATTAATTTTATGGTTCATTAATGGACCCTCTAATACATATAAAATATATTAAATTTTTATAATTAATTCCTTGAATGTGTGACACACCTCTACATAAGAAAACATAATATTTTAATAAGTTCATCCATTGGCCTTATATAATAATTTCTTCCAATCTGCATTAGAAAAACCAAAGTTAAAAACAATTGAATGGTTTTTTATTTTGATTAGTTTAATTTTTAGTGTCAATAACCTAAATAATAATGAATTCCACCTCCTGTCCTATATAAACCCACTCAATCTCACATTCCTCTTCACTGAAAAAATTTGGGGCTTGAAAAAACTATGAACTACACTCGATGTAATCATCTCATGTATCCCAAAGCTCCCAAGATGCCTCTATCAAGCCTCTCCCAATCCATTGGGATCACACATCCATGTATGGGATCTTTGTTTTCATCCTTATTTATTTCTGAATTTCCTTACATTATTATTCCATTTTAGTTTCAATTAAAAATATTGAGATATGATTTCAAACCTCCACTATAAATCCATACACATGTTTTAAGGATGGGAGGCCCTTTTCTCACTCATCAAGTGCATCCCTTACACCCATTACCATGCTGATTTTCTGTAAGGGATTTCTCTCTCCTCATTTAAAATAAATCAATTATTTTATATTATGAAACAAAATTCCATTACATATGTTGGGACATGTATATATATGAACCCCTTATGGTCCATTTAATGTACATATTATGAGATACACATTTCACTCTCATCAACCAATTTTTATGAATTCTTATGTCACGTTGTTATTCTGCCAGATTTGAAACGAGATTTTCCAATCCAAAGTCATTATATGTTAAATACCATGCCCATTTCCCTAACATGGGTATTCACCTTTATGAAAATTTACTTATTTTTTATGGAGTTGCATGTATGTATTCCACAATAAATTATCATGGAATAAATTATTATGTTCAATAATTCAATGTTTTATAATCCATGTGGCACACTAATGCATGAAATGAAATGTTTATAATGGGTTCTCCCTAATAGCGCTCCAATGAATTGTGTAATGAATTGTATCATGATACTCCATGTAAAATAAGGGTTTACTCATTATAATTCAAGTGAAATGGGGGTTGGTTCATGATAATTTACTTGAAATAAGGGTTTACTCACGTCCATGTGCAATGTGACTTGGCTCATGGAAATATCTTGTTAAATGTTGTTACTACATCTCATTGTTATGATAATCTTGTTATATCATGAAGTTATGTTCTTGTTTCTCTTATGATCCATTTATAAGCCTATTGTCTATCATATATTCATTTTCTCATGTTATGACTTGTTTACTCCCTTACTGGGCTTTCTCGATAACCATTTTCTTACGTATGTCCTCAGGTTATCCCTTGCAATGCTAAGTTAAAATGAATTTTCTCATCATGTAAAAGAAATTTTCTCTATTTATATTGATTTTTTTTTCTTCTATGGTCATGTAATGTTCCTAATCCCCAAATAAGCTAGACCTGTTGATCTTCTATGTTGTATTAAAGGAATGTTTATGAAATAAATCATGTTTAATTGTGTAATAATGAGAAGGGTTGTTATATGAGCTGTGTGACCAACCTAGGTAACCATGTTCTAGGAGACAGAACCTACCGTATGACCACTGTTTGACCATGCGATGCATCCCAAAACCATGTAATATAAAAGGATGTGTGCACAGTTTTACCACATGGTTTATTAATCAAATATGTCAGATCTTGCACCATGTGTAGTAAATTAAAATGTTAATATTTTTTAATATTTCTCTCTTATCATATTTAAACTATATTCCACACATCTTCTTCCACCACATGGAATTTTCAGCTCTAAGATTCCTCCTTGCTCCCTCTATATCACGTAAAATTCGATTTTGGAATGTTATTTGGGGGGGACATCAAGATCTTTTAAGTATGTGTGTTTTCCCCTTGATTATTCCATCATTTTTGGGTTTATTCCCTCTTTATTGGGGTTCTAATTTTACATCAGTTAGGGATTCCTTCTTATGGTTTACTATAGTTTTTTTGGCACTGATCATCATGAGAAGGGTTCATTTTTTATTGATTTCAGTGATATTGAGGCGCGATTGGGTTTTCTTATCAGGTTTTGGCATTTTGACCCCAATGGTATGCGATTCTAATATTAAACATTAATTGATGAATTAATATTTCATTAATGTGTATTTTAAGACCTTTTATGATTTAATTTTATGTTGAAAATTTGTTTTTTGGAAATATATTATGCGCATTTGGTTTGAAAATGGGATTTCCCTGTAAAATTCGGTGTATTTTATGTGTAAACTTTGTTTTTTTCTAAATGTTTGGTAATGTGTGTATGTGGTTCAATTAATTTCCATGGTTGTGAAAATCATATTTTGATATTGTTTTTCTGGGTGTCTGGTTTTAATGTGTGATTTTTAGGTGAAATTGTGTGTGTTATTCTTGTAAAAACGTGATGTGATATTAAAGGATGTTTTATAAAAAAATTAAATGATTTATCAAATCTCGTATGTCGTTAGAATCATAATTTTAAATTGTTTTGATGAGAATTTAATTTATAAAGTTGATTTGAGTGTTTTTTTGTGAAAAACCCTATGGTGATTATTGGAATTGTTTTTTTGAACATTGAAAGTTATTTATTAAATTATGTTAGGGGTGAAAATCTTGTTTTAGATATGGTTTTAGTGTGATTATGTTTTTAGCAATGATATTTGATGTGCATGTGGTGGCTTATGATGTGTAATGCTTGGATTGGTTGATAGAATGTGGAAATGATATGTTATGTGACATGTGAACCTTTATTGAACACAAAATGGAATACCATGTATTTATGTGGGAGGATATGGACTATTATGTTAGTTATTCAGAAGTGTATACAAACTAGTTTCTCACTGAGGGACTGACAATGATAACATTAACAAAAAAATAATGGTGATTTGAGACCAGTAAAATATTAGATGTTTCCACTCTGTAGTGGATTGTGCATGAGAAAGTTTTTGGTCATGGTTTATATGCCACATTTCACCGAGATACGATTTACCTAGGGTCCCATTTCAAACTAGATTATAGGGATATTTATTATGACCAGTTCTCATTTTCTCTATCGCACTTATCATTGACATGTGATATGTTTGGTTTTTAATTTCATTATAATGCGTTTTCTCTCATAAGTTACATTCTTTAAAGTTGTTTCTCATTTAAGGTTTCATTACAAACAACTGTTATTATCATATCATTTCTCTAAAAACATAAAATCTATTTGACTTAAAATTTTTATATTGTGGAATATTGTATTGGGTAGTATCCTACTAGGCATATGATCACTCCCACCTTATACCTTTTCATGTATGTAGACTTGGTGATGTTAGACATAGGTAAGGGAAATGACATTGGAGTTGGTTCTTAAAATTTCTAGAGGCTCTTCTTGGTACTGCGTTGTGGAGATGTCTTGTGGGTGGTACCCCTTCCAATGTGGTGGTTTTTGTGATATTATTGTGGTTAAATTTTTTTGTAGACATGTATGGTTTTGATGTAAACCATGTTACACAATTATGAAAATTTCATAAGGATTTTTATGTGTTTTTAGATGTTGTTATTATTATTATTGTTGGTTCTTTAATGCATATATTTTTTGATAAATCATTCCCACTAATTATTTTTGATACTATGGATCTTATGATAGCTTGTGGGGATATGGAATACTCTTTCGTCCTTGCAAGAGATGGGGGCAGGTTCTAGTTGGGACGATGAACCAACTAGGTTAATGACCGAAAGTTATTATAGATAGGTTTAGCTCATTCTGGAATTTCATTTTAGATGAGACTAGTAAGATAGTATCTTGGAATATGAGGTTATAGATTTATGTTTTTCGGTAGGCTGTTTGGCTTGCACACCTCTTATAGACCTCAAGACACCATGGGATGTTCGTATTTTTTGTTTTAATTCCATTTAAGGTTGGACATTCATGTTCCACATTGCAGGTGGAAATTGGGGGTTGGTCAAGTGGTTTTATCATTTCATTATTGTGATAAATTTTACTTATTTATATTTGATGTCCTTGTCGAAAATTATCAAAATAATTTACTAATGATTTATATTGTGACTATTGATTTTTTTTATAATCATGACTCCCCATAGGGCTCCCATGAAATGAAGAGAGGATCCCATAGAATGTTCTCTCACACTTCTTGATCATAGGTTGGTGGATGTTTTGGTACATACTATTCAGGCTATAGGATAGTGAGAGATTCCCGCTTCTGATCAAGTTATAGAAGATGAATCTGGTCCTTTTAGAGAAAATCCCATGATTTAATTTCAATAAAAAGTCTCCATCATTTAGAGGTTGCACAAAGCATAAGGAAAACGAGGAGGGTTTTGATAAAATATAGTGCATGTTTTATTTTCATTCTACACCTAATCATGTTAGAGTTAAATGCACCTTGTTCTTTGAAAAGGGTCCCAAGAAATTGTGGTGGTAATAAGTGATTCTAGCTGGGATGTATGAGCAGATGAGCTGGAAGGACATCAAGACTGTGTTCAATGACCAGTACTGTATATAGGTCTTTTCTTATGAAAGATCCTGTGAGTTTATGGATCTTGTTTAGAGGTACCAGTCAGTGATAGAGTATTCCAACTACATGGTCAATCCAATGTTATATTAAATTTTCTCAAAGGGGAAGTTGAAGGCTCATAACATTTAATGGAGTTCATGGCCAATGATATATTATTAGGAATTCCTATTTTAGGTGATGTCCTATTGTCGAGTAGTTGGTCAAGATTTTTTGGTGGCCATTGACCACTAGGGTTGGTTTGGGTTCGTTGGGGAAATTCATGTGGGGGGGAAGTGGCTGTTCATTTATGAAGAAGATAAAACATTATGATTAGTGGAAAAGGGATGTGGTACTTCGTTTCATACTTCCATGTAGTCATAATTTATAGCTTTTAGTGCAAGGGCAGTAAGGTTCCATCTATGGGTGATGATAGGGAACATACGAACTTCATGTCCATATCGTCCAAGGCCTTACCAACAATGTGGGGTTATGGATCACATACAATGTTTTTATTGGTAAATTCACTCATACCACATTGGGGAGGGATATGTAGATTATAGGGGAGTTTCAAATCAGTTGGGTCTATCCTGGATGATGGGATCTCAGTTTAGTGGTCATGGTGGATGGACCGTGTTGTTTTTTGCGAAAATACAGTTCAGTTTAGAGCTTGGTGTCAGAATTCATTCTTAGGAAGAGACCATGAATCTTTATGTTGTTGATCCAGTACAGTGGGAGATTATATAAGGTCATACATATTTCTAGGTAACATTCTATTTGGATATTCAATAGCATCGATTTAATTTGTTAATGGTACATCTGTTGCTTTTATGTCTACCTGTATTGAAAATTGTTTCAACTTGGAAACAGAGATGATTTATTTTGAGGTAGAGTCGTTAATGAATTTGTGTTTGAATATTGATTAGTTTTTTTTTGGTTCTCAGTTTTTGTTCACTCCGTGTAAGGGGTTTAGATGGAATGGGACTTCCTAGTCATGGACATGAACCTTTTTTATGCAATCCTTGACATTGATTGGCTACTGCGTGTCATTGTGCATATAGATTGTTATAAGTGATGAGTGAGATTTATGGAACCTCATTTGAGTCTTCAGGTTTTTATTAAGGAATGAAATCTTGGTCAGGTCTTGTAGTACCTCCATTCCTAGAGTTGGTAAATATTGTATTTTAGTTATCATCACTCTCACTGGAAGGTGGTGGTGGTGCTCTTGAGGGTGGATTACCTCATGTTGGGGATGAGTTCCGAGAGGTACTTCTTGATGATTTTTTCAGGAATACCCATAGAGGGAGAAGTGGAGTTCTCAATTGATTTTGGAATGGGAACAAAAAGTATTTCATGTCCCTCCTACCATTATCCCTCGCTGATCTAAGAGAATTAATCATACAACTGGATTATTTTCAATCCAAAAGGTTTATTATCCTATATATCTCTACATGGGCCACTCATATTCTTTTTATGAAGAATGATTATTGATCTCCCTATTTGTGTATCTACTACATGATTCTAAACAAGGGAACTATTAAGAATAAATACCCTTTCCCGCAAATTGATAAATTTTTTACCAATTAAAGTGGCAAAGTTGTTTTCCAAGTTAAACTTTTTTTTGGGTTTCCACTAAGTTAAGGTGAGAGAGAACAATTTCCTGAAGATGTCATTATAAAGTATATATAAAAACATTGATATTTGGTCATGAATTTTTGATAGACTGATTATCCAATGGTTTTTATGGAACTCAGAAATAGGGTGCTCCACTAGTATGTTGACTCCTTCATCAAGGTATTTAGAGATGACATCCCTATTTATTATATATTTGAAGAGGTGGATGAGCATCATATAAAGATCATTTTTGGAAATTTGTAGGATCATTTAAATTTTCAAATGTATTCAATGTTCACTTTATAGATCAATGAGGTGAAGTTTCTAAGTTATGTGATTTCAATGTTTTGTGTTTTTGAAGTACCCTGAGAGGATTCTAATAGTTATGTTGTTGAAGATTCCCAAACATTGTTGTAAATTAGTAGAGTTCTTGTCCTACCAGGTCATTATAGAAGGTTTATTTTGGAATAATCTATGATTTCTTTCATCCATGACCACACTCTCCTGGAATGGGGTGAAGATTTAATGGATCAAAAAATATTAGTAATCTATTAAGGAGATGAATTGGAGTTTGAATAAAACACCTATGTTGATCTTTACAGAATCTCGCATGAGAAGTGTGGTTTAATGCAATGTTTCAGGTATGGGGATCAAGAGTGTTGTCAGGTAGGAATCCCATGTGGTGTCATATGTTTCCTGCCATCTCTGACCCCATGAAATGAATTTCCCAACCCATTAATTGGAATTATAATTGATTATGCATTCCATAAATTCTTGGCCTCACTATATTTTAGGGAGAAATTTGTGTTCTATTATAATCATAAAATCAAAACATAATTTTTTTCCCAAAAATATTTCAACATTAGGTAGAACCACTAAATAACACATTTGTTGGGTTTATTTTTTCTATCATCTATACCCCATGCATGAGTATTGTGGTGGCTAACACCATAAGGAGAAAAGATCTAGGGAAATCTTTGATGGAGTCTTGTGATCTGTGGACCTTGATGCAGCTCTTTGCGATGATTAACATGGAGACTATAGAGCACAGTAGAGGAGTGTTCATAGAAGGATATTAATTGAATCCTTATATAATAGTTTTAATTTAATGGTATATGTTTGTTTATGAGCTATGTAAGTGGTTTATGGAATTTATTCCGGGTGGGGAGACATCTGAAGATTGGTCATTGTCTCCTGTGGAAATCATCGGATTTAAGGGATGTTTCCGAGTGTCATTGTCTATAAAGAAGCTTTTGATGTAGGGTAGCCACCAATATTAATTGGATGTTCATATAGAGCCATAAAAATTGTATTATGATGTTTTTAGTAATATTTTGGCCATGAATGAGGCAAGGAATTACTGATTTGGAATTAAGATGCTATATATTTCTGTAGGTAAAGGTAGATCATCAAAGGAATTCTAGAGTTCTTCTGCCATTAACATTTCCTCCCTAAATGAAGGATGGAATAATCGAGGAATGAATTTTCAGAATTAACCATAAACCTCCGTGCAAGAACATCATTAGGGTGGTGATTTTTTTTTATCAACACCATCCCTTTTTATTTCGATCATAGATTCCACAAAAGATGATGTTCTCGTACGATTGTATTTTTAAACTGTGCTAAGGCTTCATGGTGTCCTGAAATAAATTGTTTTAGATAGATATCCCTAATTTACCTCTTGTTTCTAGGAAGGCCTTAAAAATGAATTGGGTCATAGATTTTGATGAGTAAGATTATCCATCCTCAAATGGTTGTTCAAATAGAGATGGAATATCATATTTTTAACATCATGCTTCACACTTGTGGTTTATATTTCCTAGGATCATGGGATATCCAATTGTATTTGGTTGAATTTTTTTATAATAATAGTTATCAATACTCATTTTAAGGTACTTTTTCATGTATCTTTATGGTCATCCATGTTGTTCTATGATATGTAGGGTTGAGGTAGGTGAGACATCAATTTTGGGACAGAGCCTTAAGAAAGAGAAACATGAGATGGATAGATTGATTACGAATACGTTATTACAAGATCAGAGTCTCCAAAAATATTATGCTAATATGTGATGTTAAGATTGTGATTTTTCACTCGGTGATATGGGGTTCTTGAATGTGTACCATCACCTGGGTCATCGTCATTTGGGAATGTAAGGAAATCAAACATTGAGTGACGATGTCAATTATGAAGTCATTAAGAAGATTAGAAAGGTGGAACATATGGAAGCCTTTACATCACATTTGATATCAATTAATGAAGATTTAATGTCTCACAATAAAAAATTTAGAATTCAAATCTATCTCATGTGTGGAATTGGGAATAGGTAGAGATAGAGCATGATTTATCAATGTTTGGAGGGTCAATTTGAATAGTGGATTTCTAAGAGAAAGTGTATTGTTTGAAGTAAATTCTATTAGTCTATTTCCATTAGAAGAATGGGAGTGGTGTATATGATACATGGGAATAGATGTCATTGTTTGAGTAAATAAATCCATTTATATTTACTAATCAATATGGATGTTTTCTATTAGAGCGAGAATAGTTTTTAGGGTTGGTGAAATGACACATTAGTGTTTTTATATTCTTGTATTTTCCATTTATTTTTTATGTAATTTTTTCACCTACATTCCCAATCAATTTTTGGGAAAATGGAAAATTTTCAGTTTCCAGACAGAAGCCCACAAATTCCACTTGGTTAAGGGGAACTTTTTGCCCAACCCAGCTAACCGTGCTATAAGAGACATATCCTTCTACATGGATATCACATTACCATGCTTCGTAGACCAAAACCATGAGGTTTGGTAGATTGTGTTCACAATTAGAGCACGTATTTGTTTTAAACCTATCCAACAAACCATGCACCCTGTACGACACATTATAAATTTTATATTTAGAGTCTGACGCTTTTCTTATTTAAATGATATTCATCCCATCTTCTTTTCCCCTCTTGATTTTCATCAACTATAGGCCTAAAAACTCCATATTTATCCCTTGGACTCCCAATTTTGAGGGGGATTTTGTGTTTATTATTCAAATATCCTTCATTTTTGTGGATTAAACCCTTGTTTTTTCCATATTGTTTTTGGAGTTTATTCCCACTTTCTTGGGATTATAATTGTCTACCAAAAAGGGATTCATTATTAGGGTTTAATCATTGTTTTTGGGATGGATCATCATTATTAGGGTTTGTTTTTTATTTCTTGTGGTTCAATTGAGTGGTAATTGGAGTTTCAAATTTATTTTTGGACTTTTGATTGTAGGGGTTAGTGATTCTATAAATATACATTATTTGAAGAATATATATTTCATGATTGAGTATTTTTATATTTTATATGATTTATGTGTGTGGTAAGGTCTGGTTTGTGGAAGGATCTTACGTGAAGTATGTATGAAAATTGGTTCTCTATGTACAATTGGTTGTATTTTGTTTGAAATTTAAATTCATTATATTGAAAATAATTGGTAATGTGTGCAAATAATTTATTAAATTTTTAAGTGGTATGAATCATGTTTTCATATATAGTATTGTGTTGAGTTTTATTTCAAATAGGAATTTCTATACTAAATTCAGTGTTTAATTAGTTTAAACCCTTTATCTACTAATTATAAATGATTTATTAATTGTTTAAATGATTTAATAAATTATGTAAGCGGTGAGAATCATGATGTGAAATGTTTTGGGTGTTTATTTAATTTTCAATGAATAATGGAGTGTGTTTTTTGGGGGAAATCCAATGGTAATTCATTGAATTGTTTTATAAACATTTTTAATAATTTAATAAATAATGTTTTAAGTGTTCGTCTTGTTTTTTAATGTTTTTTTGAGTGAATATGTTTTTAAAATGGATTTATGTTGTCAATGTAGTGGCCTCTGATGTGTAATGATTGGTTTAGTTGAAGAAATATGGACATGGTGTGTTATGTGACCTGTGAAACATGTTTGATCCCAAAAGGGAATCCTATGTGTCTAGATGAGTGGACAAGGACTAGTATACTAGTTATTCAAAAGTGGATAAAACCAAGTTTTACTTAGTGAGATTCATGATTACATAAATAAAAAGACGTGGATGATGATTTGATAACACTATAATTTTTGATGTTCCTCCTCTCTAGTGTCTCATGCAGGATAAATATATTGTTCTTGGTTTCTATGATAGATTTCACAAATATATAAGAAACTTAGGGTCCCATTTCTATCTAGTGAATAAGTGTATTTCATTTGACTAGTGCTGATTGGTTATATCATTCTTACCATTAACATTCAGTATATTTGTTTTTAATTTCAGAAGCAAGTCTGATTTCTATATAGTTTGTTTCATTAAAGTTTTTTATTGTTTAATGTTTCTTTCAATAAAACTATTTCTATATTCTCCTTTTTGTAAATGCATTCAAGTAATTTGTATTATAATGATTATTTCATGGAATCTTGTATTGGATGGAATAATACTAGGATTATGATGACATCCTACTTACACATTCGAGTTTAAGTAGACTTGCTAATGTATGACATTGGTATGTTAATGGCCTTTATAGATGGTGGTTCAGGTTGCTATATTTTTTCGTGGTGTGGAGTTGTAGATATGGCTTTAGGGTGGTGTACCATTGCATGTGGGGGTCTTTGTGATATGATTGGGGTTCCTTTTTGTGATATCCTAGAATGATTTGGACTTAAAATATGTGACTCAATTCTAAAAACTAACTATTGTTTGATAAGTTTGGATTTTCAGATTTTTTTAATGATTATTGTTTTTTGTTTAATAAATATAAATATTATTAAATCATTACCATTAATTAATTGTGGTACTCGCGTACTTGTACTGGCCTATATGGATAGGGTACACCCATTAGGCCATTCCACAAACAAGGTCAGACACCAGTTGGGATGATGACCCAAATTAGATCAAAACACATTCACCATGAAATTTGAATCTTTAAGAGTGTATTGGATTGAGTATATTAAATATTTTAATTTTGAGAAAGCATACACTTATAGAAATGGAAAAAGTCTTTCTAAAACATTATTTAGGAATACTCAGTCCTATGGAGTTTTGGAGTCTAGTGATGAGTGGGAGGTGATGACTTTAATAGTTGAGATTCATGTTTTGTTTTGGTAGGGCCATGATATTATTAATCTCGTATCTTTTTCAACCGAATATACAATTCTCTACTAGATATGAGATATGAATTATGAAAATGTAGTTTTTTTTTCATTAAGGTATGGCCCTGAAGGTGTAGAGTCACAATCTGATTGGATTATAAATGAGTATCGAAACATCTATATATGGGTAAATGTTGTGCCTACTTGTATTAGAGATAAGATAATGCATGAATATCATGCCCTTCAGTGGGAAAATACTTCTAGTTCAACTATAATGAATCATGACCTACATTGATAGTATTGATGGCTAAACATGATGATGGAGATAGAAGCATTTGGGACATGAGGCTACACCTATCAATGTGTGAAGGATGATCATCAATGACAGGATGGTTTACTAAACCATTTCCAATTATAGAATTTACTTGGGACAATATAACTTTGTAATTTTTGGTGGGTCTCATAAGGATTCTTCCAATGAATAATGCAATTTCTGTGGTTTTGGGAAATATTATTAATCTACCATATTTTAAGACAATACATGAGACTTTCATCATAATTCAATTGAGAGATTTGTATATTTGGGTAATATTTCTTTTTAATAGAGTTCCCCAAAATATTGTTTTAGAATTTGAATCACATTTAAATTTGTGCTTCTGACAACCCTCAAAAAAGTTTCTTTTTATATAGATTTGACTAGATACCGATTTCCTCAAATATTATGATCAGTAGTTAGAATGTAATATATAGGTGTTTGAGAATATTATTCGAGCATGTGTCCTAGAATGTAGTGGGTCTTTGATGAAGGACCCATATTTAGTAGTGTTATACTATAACAACAATTAATATGAAACTATACATATTAACGATTTATTGTGGTCCATGAAGATATCTTCTATGTTAGATGGACACACATTAATATTTTTTTTTGGACTGAGTCTAATCTAAGAGACATTTGGTAAGGTACATTTTATTCTAAAAAATATGGTTATGGTTCAAAATATTTATAATTCAAATACTGATAACCATAAATGACCCTTGGAGATTACAATGGGTGATTGTGTATTCATTTGAGTATCACCTAGATTGTTCCACTATAGGAATCAGATATATGCCACGTTGGAACCTAGGATTGAAGGGATGTTTTATATTTTCAGGAGAATTGGGCTGGGGACATAGAAATATTTTATACCTAATAGGTATAGTTGAATCCATGACAATTATTATGTGTCATGAAATCAGAGGAGTTACCCCAACACTTATGTTGTGTTTTATTTGGACTATGTTGTTGTGTAGACCGATGAACCCTTTGAGGAGAATCGTATAATTGTGTCGGATTGCATTGAGAAATTATTGGAGGAAATACCATGCCAATATGTCATTTATTATGGAAACAATAACATTCTAATAAGGAGGCATTGGAGATTGAAGTGGATATATGGGATCAGTGGCCAAATCATTTTACTTATAAATCTTATAGATTCTTATGTGTATTGCTCAATATGGGTAAATTAATATATCCCTACATTTTACATGAGATGACCATACACATTTTAATATATTTTCCCCTAATTTGGATTGTATATTGTTTGGTATTTCTCATGGGGAGTTTTTTAGTGAAATTGGAAATTAATGGATGGGCATTATTTTGTAAATGGTTGGTTAATGGTCTTCCCAAACCAGGTCCCCTTCCACAAATAATTGTGTAACACATGGAATAGGGTGATTTCGTGGTTATCAGATGGTTTTGAGAATAGCTTGGCCCCCTTCGAGGAGGCACATGGTTAAAATAATGGTTAGGGGAATACATTCATCCTGAACAAAGATAACATGAAATAGACTTTATGTCATCTAAAAATCAGATAAAAATATGTGAACGATTTAGAATGCACCTATGTGATTAAAATTTACCCATAACATTTTCCATCATTTATAGAGGTTTAAAGAAATATTACATGGTCATTTGACCTCTATTAATGTTGAATCAATTCCCAGGTTGATGATCTTCACATCTTCTGGTAAGATATTAGCATTCTATGTGGTTTCTACCTCCATCCCTCTTTTTCTAATAATTATAAGGGATGTATTTATCCATTAATAGTTGATATAGATATATGTTTTTATAGATATATTATATTTGATATTGGATGAAGGTTTCAAATATCGATCATGTTCTTCCTCATATTCATTATCATTCTAATTCAATTTGGAATTTCCATTGGTAAACATTCTTCATCAGTTTTGATGTAGGTGGTCTAAATTCATTTACTATAGTCTGAAATTGTAATTTCATCTATGTTTTGTGGAATATAAAGATGATCATTTAATATATTATCAAAAACTAGAATAAATTAATTGATTAATGAATTTAAGGAGTAGTGGAATTAACTAATTTAGTGTATTTGAGAATATGAGATGAGTCTATCTAGAGAAATTTGATTTGGTAATTATGATAAATCAATAGGTAGAATTAAATAATATAATTGATTAATTTGATAATAGAATTTGGTGATTGGGAATTGATGGAAAATTGATATTTTTAAATTCATTAATGAATGAGATATGATGTAATTGATAATGGGTATTATGTGAAGGTTAAATTTTCTTTATTGGGTTAATTGGTTATGTGAATTGAATATTGAAAAATGGGTTAATGGAAAATTTTGCATTTCATTTAATGTGAATGATGTATGGAATCATTATCAGTCTGTTTATATAATAATGGTATATAATGAAGTGAAATATAAGTGACTAGGTTAGTAACGATTAACCAAGATAAATTTGAAATGGTTGATTTATTAATAAACATTTATGGGATATCGACAAATGATTTAAAATTTCATTGTGATAATGAGTGTGGAATAAATTCTACAACATAAAAATACCACTTTGGTGAATGATTGACAATTGTGTGTGGGACATGGGATTCAACATCAAAAAATAAATAGTGATAATGATTTTTAGAGACATTCAAATATTTCAATATCTATCATGTGTCACACATGTTATAAATGACTATGGGATAATGAATTCTACTTGACAAGACAACGAGTTCCCAACCATGATATTATTGGCCCAAAATTTTGGCATTTATTATGGATCTAATTGTAAAAAATATAAATTTAATAGAACTGATAGATTTTTACCACTTAATTATGATATCACTGGGGTATAGTGTAGTATATTGCTTGGGCGGATGTAGTTATTTAGGATAAAGTTGTCCTTATGGAACCTGAGGGGTATGTGGATAATTAGTGAATTATTGAATTTTTAAACCATTTACCTTATAGCATGTATTTTATTCATTATAAGACTCTAAACACTATTATTTACTAGATAATGTTTGAGACAACATTGGTTGTGGCATACTAAATTGTACACACACACTACATGGGAAACATGATCGGTACCAGAATAGATGTTGAAGATGAATAATAAATCCCCTACATAGAGTATTTGATAAATCGTGGATGGAGAATGAGTTCTATAATTATCATTCATCAATCTTCTAATACCCGTTCAATATTAGAATGTTGATCCTCCACTATTAATCATTCATCGATGATAGTATTTTCCCATATGTTCTCATTTTTTTCTAGAGCCTACATGGATCATGAATTGGTTCTTTCTTCCCAACCAATCTATTAATTTTAGAAACATGTTTTAGCGTCACTATTTTAATGAGTTGTAGCATCGAAATTTTGTTTCACTTATTATTGGAAACAATTTCTTTATTTTCATGTCGAGTCATCACAGGGTCACCATGAAATGTTAAAATTAAAATAAAATAATTTTTTATCTTTATTGTAATTCATCTTAAAAATATTCGAGAAAGATTTTCCACATTCGACCCACGCCAACTGATGTTAGGTCCTACCTAAGGAAAACCCACTTCTCTGAACACAATGATTCCCATAAATATCAAATCCAATAACTTGTATAAAATATACTAAAACCTTGAGGGAAAATTATTTTTAATAGACATAAAAACAATCCATAAAATTATTCATGGTATCCCAGGACTCATTATCTTGATCCGTCTCAGTTACTAGTCTCAAACTAACCCCACATAATTTTTAAAAATCATACATAAAAAATTTGGGACATTATATTATCCCCAACATAGGGAGTCACATCCTTGAATGCTAAAACAAGGGATAACCGAACTAATGGGGATACTAAGAATGGATCTAGGCCTCCTGCTCCCTCTCCTCTCTAGGAGAATCTTTTACTACCACCAAATGTGAACCAGAGGAATCTAACATTCCCAAAGGATCCACACATTTTTATCCCCTTTCTCCACCGAGTACACCGTGAAATTCAACCCTTCTCCAACATCCAACTCTCCATAGTCAATGACTTGAGAAGTTTCATGCATGTATACTATTTGTTGGTATACAAAAAATACATTATTCCCCCACTCTAACTATACAGATAGATACAATCTGTATACCACATTTTCAACTCTAAAAATTATCAAAAATGGTTTTATAAACCTCAATGATTACTTGCCTCCATGGCCAAATATCTATTTCCTCAATTGAGAAGACACCCAAAAAAATACATGGTCTCCCTACTCAAACACCAAGGGTCTATATCACCTATCAACATATGGTTTATGATGTATCGTTGGATTCTTAATAAACTCTCCAATTATTTGAACATTCATTATAGTCGCCTTTACTAACTTTGGGCCCATTCATAATGACTCTCTGGGGCCAGTCAATGAAAGTGGAGGCCTATAGGGTTTCCTATACAAGGACTCAAACGGTGCCATGGTGATAGTGGAGTGGTAGCTATTTTTTTATGTGAACTCCACCGGGGGTAGGCAATCCTCTCAACTATGGAAAAAAATTATGGATTCAAGCACATTAATTGTCCTTATGACCAGAATGGTCCTCTTCATCTAGATGTCTATATGTAGTTTGAAATATGTACTCAAGAGTACTGAGTCCCAAACACCTCCCATATTCCCTTCCAAAACCGGAATGTAAATCATGCATCTCTATATAATACTATCACAAATGAAACTCCATAGAGTCAAACAATATCTTTTATGTAAAGGCATCATAATCTCTATACTAAACCATGTTCTCAAATCGGTAGGAAGGGGACCGACTTGGTGACCCGTTCATTGATCACTTGGATTTTATCAACCCTCTCTAGACATACGTGGTAAACCTGTCAACATCTCCGTCGATATTCCATTCCACATCCACTCTGGAACCTCAAG
Source organism: Viscum album (assembly GCA_963277665.1). Lineage (NCBI taxonomy): Eukaryota > Viridiplantae > Streptophyta > Magnoliopsida > Santalales > Viscaceae > Viscum > Viscum album. The sequence continues at coordinate 1,064,824,703 of OY728133.1, forward strand.
GGGTTGAGTCAATTCAATCAGAAAGTGGTGAATGAACATCACTTGCTAAAAAGTGAGACATCTATAGACAAACTATGCCACTGACTTCGACATCCCTGGCATGAAAATTTGACATTGGAGGTCTGGAGACATCTTTGGAACACCTGGATGTAACTCCAATGGTGATGTATGGAACTCCATCAACACCTCCTACCATAACATCATTGGTACAACTTTGAACACTCTAAAAAGAATGATGTGATCCCCACCTTCCTAGTATCCATAAGGTGCATGCCTTGTGTACATCTGTGCCCTTGTAATCTCTAAGCTAACATATCCAAGTTATGCCTCCAGCATGCACTATAAAAGTGGAGGGGTAACAACCATCCACTAAAGATTACCTGCTTCATTTACATCTATTAATGATATGTAAATATATTCCATCTTCTAAGAGGCCTCATTCAGTAGTTTTGAACTCGATCTTCATCAGAGAGAATCTACCACCGTGATCCCCTTCATAAGAGTATTAACAATTTCGATGTCACAGTCCTAGAGGAACACAAGACATAATCTCTCTGTCATGTTCAAATCATTTTGATAGAAAAAAAATCAGATTCTTGTGTTCATAGTTGATGTTAAACCAATCTACCATATGGTAGTGTCACGACATGATTCATTCAAAGACCATCACTGCCAACTCCAAATCGTGGGTCTCGTAAAAATTATCATGTGGCGATCACTACTATGAATTGTAAGCAATCAATTCATTACCCTGAATCAGGGACGAATCGATCATGGCCTATAATTCCTCATAGAACACCACATACTCAACACCCTCTTCTAGAAATCTAAAGAAGGGAGAACACATCACACTATGTCTCAGCTACAAAAATGTCTCCTAGAAGTTCTCCATATACACCAAAGTATTCTACTTTCATGTCAAGGTTGACATTAACACTTCTACTCTAGAAATTTTGGGATTGAACATTCGATAGTACCCATCCATCCTTTGTAAATTCCACACCTTTGTAAGATTTTCGGGTGTCTCCCAATCAAGAAATGCTTATATATTCACTGTGACTAATAGAACTACAACCATTGAGATGACATTCTCTAGAAAGTGGACCTCTAAAATCCAAAACTGAAAATTCAATAGATTCTTGTAAATATGGAGATCATGGAGTAGGTCCCGGACAATTATTATTTTTACAATGATCTCCACTTCATACATTGGGTACACCAGGATGTCATCAATTAAGGCCACTACAAACTGATCCAAGTATAGATGGAAGAATGTTTTCATGAGTCCAATGCACACTTCAGGGGAATTCGTCACACCACACGACATCACTATGTACTTTTAGTAGAAATAAAAATATATAAATTCCATCATCAAGATGTCCTCATCCCATACACAATGTTGGTCATTGCTTGATCTGAGGTCTATCTTCATAAACTACCTTGATCTCTTTAGCTGATTGAAGAGATCATCGATCTTCAGTAATGTTTATATAGTCTTCATGGTCACTTGAGATAGGCTCCAGAAGACCATATATAACCTCAAGATTCCATCTATATTTTGGGAAAAAAGAATGGGGGCTGACTATGGTGAAACATCGGGCCTCCCGCAGCCCCTAATCTACCAGTCTTCTTATTGTACCATGAATTCACAATGCCCTACAGTAGACATATGATGTCCTGGTGTTGATATTGGTGTCATCCAGGGGTAAAGGACAATGTATAAGTCTACCTCCCTAGACGGAGGTAGTCATGGAACATCTTTAGTGTCATCCAATCTACTACACTATGGGTTATTGAAGACAACTGATTTTTGATCTACAACACCCTCTTACATGCGAGTTAATTCTATTTTTCTTGATTATCCCTTTCACTTTCAATTGAAAACTTGGTCTGATCTCTATAGACACATAAAAATATATTCCTATAACAATTGACCTGATCCTGATATTTGGATAACCATTCCAAACCAAGAATGTAGTCATAAGGCCTTAACACTTCCACCAAGAGGTCCCAACCAAAACACATCCCCCCAGTAATAATGGCACACTGTATTAACTAGTGTGTTATTGTAAAATATCCCCTCATAAGATAATCTTAGCATAGGTATCGAGTCAATAGTTACACTAGAATATCTATGTATCGAACAAAATTCATGGTGACTAAAGAATGATCGTCACCCATAACATTCAAAACAAAATCTAGGGTTGAATAGACATAGATAATACCTTTTATCAATGAGGGTGTCTCAAGATCTTATTCCATAATCAATAAGATCTTGCCTCACCGATTTCCACTAGCTCTTTAACCTCGGGGTGGACCACCTAAGGGTGGTGGTTATAGTTCCTCAAACCTTCATCAACCTCCTACCACTGATCCCACTCATCATACCCATTTTCATCCAAGGGGATAACCCTGTTCTAGCCTCGAACTCTTCCTTGTAGGTCCCTCGAACGTCTCATATCCAGTCCAACATCTGGTTAGAGAATCTCTACCAAGATGCCCTGGAACGTCGCACAAGTAGCCAAATATACACTTTAGATAACAAAATCTACCCTAGGAATCCTATAATTATTATCTTGTGTCTATTGGTCATCCCCTAGACTATATATTCCTATTGGACCCTTGTGTCTGCTGTCAGCTACTTTCTGCTGAAGAATTAGTTTCCTGGAGCCCTCTGGTAGCTCCCACTGTCCATGCCTACCATGCAAGAATGCTCTATAATTGTATAGCTCACATCAGCACCCCAGTATGCGTAGGGATTTTAGGAGATATCATTGACAAACTAATATCATAGGTTAGTCCTGGATCGAAGGTTAGGGCACTGAATAATGTGTCTCACACTTTGTTAGTGGAGTAGCGAGAAAGATATGGGATTCAAATGGAGTACTTTGATACTAACTGGATTCCAGAGTATAGGTGTTGTAGCTCATGCATACACATATATCATAATATATATAATTCCCCGACGCTAGTTACCCAGAGTCGGTGCATTATTTTAATACATAGGCATGATTACATAGAATCAAGTCCCAAAGGATAGATCAGTTTAGTAGTATTGGAAAATATATTACATACATGAATGTTACGTTACAATTTATAACATACAACAAAACATAAATAATCCTTTATGAACACTATTATTACCTTAGATTACCCTGAATATCAATCACAATACACTTTTTGGAATCCTGGGGAAAATAAAACATAGAAAGGGGTGAGATCAAATGCTCCGTAAGGGTAAGAAATACAACAGAAGATAACATAAATATTAAGAATGGTGAATAATTGAAACCAAATTCCCTTACCAATAATAAACATGAATAATTTTTTGGTAGGAATATGAGCTGAGTAAATATTTCCATAATAAAAAATAAGCATGGGTATTCTACTGGTTGAATTACCACATGAACCATCAATATTATTCTCATAACGAGGGAATGTATAATTCTGGACATTCTGAAACATTTTGTCAAGTCCTCGTCCAACACGTCTAAAAAATATTAGGGCCTCGACCAAAACAACATATCAAATTGAAAAGGGGCCTCGTCCAATTCCACATGTAGTTGTCCCATGAGACCTATAGATGCATCAAGGAGCTATATCAGGCTCCACCCGTCACATACTAAGTCCAATACATTCCTCATACGAAAAGGCTGAAACAAAAAATAAACATCTATATTAAAACAAGTATACGAAATGTCAATACTTTAACCATAAACCATGAATGTTATAAAAATTAAAAATCCTTTGTAAAACATATCAAAAAACGTTCAATACAATATGGAATATTTGTATCATATTAAATCAACATTAAAAAATATTAATATCCATCAAAGGATGCTGACATGGATGAAATTGATTTGTAAAACTCTTTTAGAGAAGTATCCATTTTTCATGAAAAAATTTAAAATTCAAATAATTTATAAATGAATACATTTAAATACATTTTTGAATAAAATTTTCCCATAACAAATTGAATCTTTCAAAAGTAATTAACATTTTAAAACAAGCATGTCCTTTTAAATAAATACTTAAAACCATTTTGAATACATGGACATTAATGAGAATGGTTTAGAAGAATAAATCATTAAAAAATTTAAAATGACGTTGTAGTAAAAAGGAACTTAAAATAATCCCTTTGAAAACTATTTCATGAAACATGTACATGGATAATAAATACGTGCCAGTAGATACTTACGTAAAAACAACCTCAAATAATAATGAGATTGTAAAATTAACACTAACAAATTTTCTATCTTACAAAACCTACACCCTATGAAATAATTATCATACAATGAATATGTAAATACTCATAAATTAAATTTTATTACAAAAATAATACAATTATTCGTAGTACATACATCACACAAAAGGTAATAGTGGCAATATGGCCAAAACCTCACGGGAATTAGGAGTGAGATGAAAACCCCTTACCTGGCACTTTCCTTTAGTCGGGGGTAGGTTTAACATCTTGTATGAAGATCGTAGTTTGATATTAAAGTATACCAGAACCATATTAGTATTAATGATATCATACATGATTCATTAATGACTTTATAATACCCATTTAATAATAATTTCCATGTTAAATTAACATTTCGGGTAATAATACCTTTCTTTATCGTTTGTGTTTTAACATGTTACTCATGATTTTATCATTTAGACCAAGATTTATATAATTCCAAAATATAAAACATGATTTAAATATCATATATATTTATAATATAAATATGTATAATTAACATATATATGAAATGAAAAACATCGTTTATGGAGACGGTAGTGCGTACGTACGCATAAACACTGTTTCTGTTTTCATATCGTATTGAAAAAAACTATGTGAATAAAATATTTGTAAGTACATATACATATATATCTCCATTATCATTATTATTTCATATGCTACATACTTATTAGTAATATTGATTTTTATAATTGTCGGTGAATGGAGATCGTGGAAATAAAACTCATCGCGTCGTGGAGACAGTAATCCGTACGTACGCACGAGCAACAAAATCATTTCCTTAAATGTGTGGAATTGAATGGTAAATTAATTTTACATAAACATTATCATGTTATTTTTATTATATATATACATATGAATCTTCACTATATCCATCCAAATTACATAGTGTTGAATATAAATTACACCACGGTGTGGAGACAGTAAGCCAAACATACACACGCATGGTAAAATTATCATTCATATGATGGGTAGAATAATTAATATAGTTGTGTCATATTTATATTTACATCACAGTATATATAAGATACTTGAGTTATTATTTTAGAATGGAAACAACAATGAAGGAGTAAGTGGAAGAACAAGATAACATGAAAGAGGGTGGTGAAATCATTACCTCTTCTTCGAGTTCTTCCTTTTGATTTGATCAAAAGAGATCCTTAAGATAGATTTCTGATCAAAGGAAGGCCTCTAGGATTAAGGTAGTATAGTTGAGAGGATATTTGGTATGGGTGTGGAAGATCCAAATGTCTTTGGAGGTGTCATTTTGAGAGAAGTCTAAGTGACCTTTTATAAGAGGGGTGAGGGTCACTTTAAGAAATGATTAAAGTATTAAATTATTATACAATAATATTCATTTCATAATGGTTAAAAATGATTTTTTTTAAAGACATAGGTTGTTATGGGTCTAAATCATCTGAACCAATTGGTTTTAGACGAGTTTAGGTTACCATTTTAACCTTATCTTTCAGATTTAACTATTAGTTAAATAGTTTAACTTTTACTCTGTCTTCTTGTATTCTTACTATATATGGATAATAAACTTATTCTAAAATTCCAAGAGAACATAATGTGGCCCATTAATTTCATATATAATGTTATTTAATCCCTTTGACAGAACCATACATTTTTAGGAATATTAAATCAACCAATAATATAGTATTTCTTTTAAATATTAATTTATGTTAATTTTGACACTATTTGGTATTTTGTTTTTGTGAAAGACATCACAACTTGATTACTTCGAAAAGGATACATTAAATACTTCCTAACATGTCATATTCGATATAAAATTCATGGATGACATAAAAACATTGGAATTATATTTATTTTAATATTTATAATACCATTTATTTGATTCTTTCCTTAATTAGGTAATTACTGCATCATCATTGTGTCATTAATACATTTAATTATTTAATCTCTAAAAATTATAAATAAAATACCATTATGTGGGAAATAATTTTACATTTCTAATGAATATTTATAGTCTAATATATCTTAAGTATAACCCTATATTAAAAATGGATTAGTTATTAAACATTGATGTCAACTCTTTTTACTCTTCTTTAAATAAAATAATAATAAATGTCATAATCTAATACAAGTTGACCTAAAGGGTGATAGTTTATTACTAAGGTTTTATGTGGTTGAATTACAGTTATCCTATATAATTAGGACTTGTTTTAGTTTACTAATAATATCATTTTTACCCTTAATTAACCTATTTAGTTTTAATAGTGGAAAATAAAATTAAAAACATACTATTTACCAAAAAATATTTTTATATTATTGAACAATATTTTACTTAATGATATCGACCGTGTATCTCATATTTTTTAATTTCCACTCACAATAGTAGTAAAATTATGTATTATCTGAATTCAGAAATTCTCGTAGGAGGTGGGTAGAAGACGGTGAAATGTTCCATAAAAAATATTATATATCTAAAATTATTATAAATTGACTCCAATGAATTACATTGAACATATATAGATATTATTTATCTATTTTGACATAAAATAAATTTAAATAAAATAATTAAATAATTAAATAAATATTTTGTTTTAAACGATAACTGATTGTTTTTTCACTATTCATCAAAAATTTAAGGTTTTCAGAAAAATACCAAAAATTTACCCTAGGATAATTTCGATATCCAAAATAAAAATATGAATTCTATATTACCAAATTAAAAACATAGAAGTTGCATTTATTAATTTAAAATTAATTCTTGTTTTCAAAACAAATAGCTTGTTTTTGAGAAACAATAACTTTCAAACGATTGACACTTGTTTATGTATAATTTTGGTGTGAAATTAATTCCAATGAACAACATTGGAAAAAAAGTGTAAAAATATAATCTAATTATAATTCAGAAATATTTAAATTTATAATTACACACTATAAAATATTTTGATTAAAAAATTTGTTTTCAATTAAAATACAGTATTTTTCACTATTCACCCAAATATGATAGTTATCAGAAAAACACCAAAAATTTATTGAAACTAAATTCTTATGTCCCAATTATAAATAAGAAGTTTATTTTTTCAAAATTAATATATAAAAGTATCAAATATTTTATTTAAAAAGGGTTCTCCATTAAAAGGCTGTAAAATTTCATTTTTTGAAAAATAATTATTTTATCTGAAAAAAATGAATCTGTTCATACATTATGTATAAGAAATTCATAATATGTATTCTAAAATTATAAGGATTATATAATGTTTAAATTTTAGTTAATATTATTTATAACCACTTTTTAATGACTACTTTGGTAAGTTGTGATGCGTATGAACTAAGTGTTGCATGTAGTGCAAGTTATTGCATTACATTGAAGAAATAACGTACGAAGAAATCTTGGGGTAATAAATTCTTACCTCCTTCAATAAATTTTTTCCTCTAAATATGAAATTGTTTTCGAAAATAAAAGGTTTAAAATAGAAAATACTTTTGTTGGAAAACCCACATAAAAAAATTGGGTTAATACAATTTAGTCTTAATAAGAGGAAAAGTGGAAAGAAAAAGTCACTACCAAATTATGATCTCGATTAGGAGAAACTCGTTGGCAATTTGAGACACATAATTGGAGGAAAACCATAAATATTTATAGGGAGTGATTGAGGTCATCAATCACAAACACTTGTAGAATTGTGGGCCTCAAAGCCACCAATCTATGATGATTTAAAATACCATTGGTTCAACAAAATGTTTGGTATTAGGATAAAACATTTTTGGTTTTAAGATCCATTCCATAATGATTAATAATTAATTTATCCATAAAATAAGAGTGATAAATATATTTATATATATGTGTATATTTATACTTGACAAGTATAGTTTCATCCTTCAACTAATTCCTACAACAAACTCATATTTCACTCTGAAATATTTCAAAAAATATATATTCTATTTATCCTAATAATATAGGGTTCCAAAAAAATGAATTTATAATTCACATATCAGACCCTTTAAAAAGCTACATTATTAAATCTAAGACATCATGTGGGTCAGTGATAGGTGATACAACCTTTCCACCCATCTGTTGTGGGTTCACGTCTCGTGGCCATACTGGAAGTGACGGGTTTCCACCTGACCTCTGGGTTTTCCTTTTTATGGAAATCCAAAAATATACATAATAATAGTATCTAATTTCAATCTTAATCCATTACAAAATTTAGAATTATCCAAAATACTTATATCCAAACTCTCATTCCAAACATTATAGGGAAGGTAAACATAATGAGGATCCTTTTTTCCAGGTAATAACATGTGAATGCCTTCATCAAGTATTTTTTTTACAACATCATAGCATCCTGAATAACCCAAATAAAACATCTCTTATTCCAAAATCACTACCTCATTATCAGGACCATATTAAGGATTACCATTCCTTAAACCTTTTATTTTCCATAATGTGTGTCTTACTATTAAGTCACTTATCTTATAACCATATAACCTCAATTCCTCAATAAAATAGTATTGCAGTACAATGCTTAATTATCTACATAATTCATGTAACCAGTATACTGTTGATACAACACTCAAATTAAATAATTCTATAATAAAAACATAAGAACACTAGTCATTTCTTATTATATGAGGTAGTATCATAAATTGATTATTATCCAATAGCATCATTTGTGGTATACTCTGATGAGTGGGACATTTATTTGAGCAGTGTCCCAACTCCTTGCAGATGAAGCATTGTACATAGGAAACTTTTTTTACCCTGCAAATCACGTACTTGGTGTCCATTTTCTCCACACATATAACAAACTCCCATTCCCTTCAAGTATTTACCAAGGTGATTCTTTCCACAGTTATCACATATGGGAAAATCCTTCTTTTCCCACTTCCCTTTATCCATGTTTCTCTCTTCCATCTTTTTCTTCTCTTGATTTCTTTCAAAGACAAAGGATTCAGGGAATTTTTTTACTTATCTTATTAACAGATGATACTATTTATTCATATGTTTAGAATACATGAGAGACTATTTACCTTATAAATTTTGGCTTAATACCGTAAAAGATATGATCCTTCTTACTCATTGGATCATATGTATTACTGGAATTTTCATTCCATCTACTGGGTGCCATTTCTAAATAGTGGCATAAACTAGGTCAGTTTATGAATTCAATTCATAATTCCAAACATGCAATATACCTAACGTAAATTGAACAGATTATGGATATAATCAATAATAACAAAAATGTTTTCTTTGAGGTGTTATATACTCATAAATCCTTCATAATGGTTTGTAATGAAAACTGTAATTATCATAAGCATATCCCCCAAGAGTTTCGTAACCAAGAGTGAAACAAGGCCCGTTGTCATGCACCAGTTCCCATTCGAGTATAGCTCAAAGCAATGTTTTCTAGTTTTACCTCAAGGTACATCTGTTCCAGAGCCGCCTCTACCTACTCATATCCAGACATGGATGTATTTGCTTTGAAACTCACAAAATGTCTATATTACCAAAATTATAGGAAGTTCTTGTATATTAATCCTCAAAGCCTATCTTAGGTCTATGTGCTCTAATTATAGTTTATCTAAATCTAGATTTCAAGGTTATTGCTAAAATTCTCTGATACCAACTGTAATGCCCCGACCCCATTTACCCAGAGTCGGTGTATTATTTTAATAAACTAGAATGAATACATGGAATCAAGTCTCAATGGACCGATCCATTTAAAAGTCTTGGAAAATAGATTACATTCATGAATGTTACATTACACATTATAACATATTACAAAACATAAATAATTTTTTATGAACACCATTATTCCCTTAGCTTAACCCTGCATATCAATCACAATACACTTCATGGAATCTTGGGAAAAATAAAACATAGAAAGGGGTGAGATCAAATGCTCAGTAAGGGTAAACAATACAGTGGAAGATAACATAAATATTAAGCGTGGGGAATAATTGAAACCACGTGAATTCACCAGTAATAAACATGTATAATTTTATGGATGGAATATGAGCTGAGTAAATAATTACATAATATAACATAATTATGGGTATTCTAATAGACAAATGACCACATGAACCAGAAATATTATTTTCATAATGAGGTAATGTATAATGTCTTACATTCTGAAACATTTTTTCAATGCCTTTGCCAAAAAGTCTAAAAATGATTAAGGTCTCAGCCAAAGCATCATATCAAATTGAAAAAGGTCCTCAACCTATTCAACATCTAGTTGTTCCAGGAGACCTACTGATGCATCGATGGGATATAGAGGGATCCACCTGTCACATACTAAGTCCAATACATTTCTCATTCAAAAAGAATGAAACATAAAATAATCAACCTTATTAAAACTAGCATACGAAATGTCAATAATTTAATAATAATCCATGAATGGTATAAAAATAACACATCCATAGTGAAACATATCACACAATATTCAATTAAATATTGAAGATTCGTATCATAATAAATCAACTTCAAAAATGTATAAAATCCATCAATGGATGTTTACATAGATGAAAATGATTTCTAAAACTCTATTAGAGAAATATCCATTTTTCATGAAAACATTTAAATGTCACATAATTTACAAAAGAGGAAATTTAAATACATTTTTGAATCAATGTTTCACATACCACTTTGAATCTTTTGAATGTAATTAACATTTTAAAACATTCATGTCCATTTAAATAAATCTTTAAAACATTTTTGAAAACATGTACATTATTGAGAATGATTTTGAAGAATAAATATTTAAAACATTTAAAATGACGTTTTAGTAAAAATTACCTTATAAGTATACATTTTATAACTATTTCAGGAAACATGGACATGGATAAAAAATATGTCCCAGTAGATACTTACGTAAAAACAACCTTGGTTGATAAAGAGATTGTGAAATTAACCATTACCAATTTGATAACTTACGAAACATACACCCTATGAAACAAGTATCATACAATGAATATGTAAATACACATAAATTATTTTTTATTACACAAATAATACAATTTTGTGCAGCACATAGGCCACATGAAATGTAAGAGTTGCAATATGGCCTGAATCTCACGCGAATTAGGAGTGAGACGAAAACCCCTTACCTTGCACTTTCCTTTAGTCAAAGGTAAATTTAACCTTTTGTATGACGATCGTAGTATGTTATTAAAGAATACCAGAACCATATTAGTCTTTTTGATGTCTTACAGAAATCATTAATGACTTTATAATACCCATTTAATAATAATTTCCATGTTAAATTACCATTTCGGGTAACAATCGTTTTCATTATCGTACGTGTTTTTACTTGTTACTCTTGATTTTATCATTTAGAACAAGATTTAAATACTTCAAGAATATAAAACATGATATATATCTCATATATATTTAGAATATAAATATGTATAATAGATATATATATGAAATGAAAAACACAGTTTATGGATATTGTAGTGCGTACGTATACATAAACTTTGTTTCCGTTTTCATATCGTATTGAATAGAACTAAGTGAATAAGATCTATGAAAGTATATATATATCCAGTAGAATTATTATGGCATATATTACATACTTATTTGTAATATACATTATTATAATCGTCCATGAATGGTGATCGTGGAAATGAATCTCATCGCGTTGTGGAGACGGTAATCCGTATGTACGCATGAGAAAAAATATCATTTCCTTAAAGGTGTGTAATTGGATGGTATATTAATTTTATGTAGACATTATAATGTTATTTTATTTATTTATATACATATTACTCATCATTATATCCATCCAAATAACATAGTTTTTTATAACAAATTACACCACAACGTGGAGACGGTAAGCCATATGTACGTGTGCAGGGTGATATTATCATTCATAAGATGGGTAGAATAATTAATACAGTTGTGAAATATTTATAATAACATCATAGTATATAGAATATATTGTAGTTATTATTTTATAATGGAAAAAACAATTATGGAGTAAGTGGATGAATAAGAGAACTTGAAAGAGGCTGGTGAAATAATTACCTTTTCTTCGGGTTCTTCCTTTGGATTTGATTAAAAGGGGTAATTAAGATGGCTATAAGATCAATGGAAGGCCTCTAGGATGAAGGTAGGATAACTGGTAGGATATTTGTGCAGTGTTTTGCTGATCCAAATTGCATTGGTGGTGTGATTTTGAGAGAAGGGTAAGTGCCCTTTTATAAGAGGGGTGAGGGTCATTTTAGGAAACGATTAAAGTATTAATTTATTATAAAATAATATTCTGTTTATAATTGTTCCGAATGAATTTATTTAAATACTTCGGTGGTTATGTGTCAATATCCTCTCAATAAAAAAGTTTTAGACAACTTGAGGTTACCATTATAACCTTATCATTTAGATTTAACTCTTAGTTAAATAGTTTAACTTTTACCGTGTCTTCTGATGTTCATACTCTATATGGTTAATAAAAATACTCTAAACTACTAAGAGAACATCAAGTGTCCCATTAATGACATATATAGTATTATTTAAGCCCTTTTTCAGAACCATACATTTTTAGAAATATTATATCAACCTATAATATATTATTCGTTTTAAATATTTATTTATGTCAATTTTGACACTATTTGGTATTTTGTTATTTAAAAAATCATCATAACTTTTTTACTTAGAAAAATTTACATTTAATTATCCCTAACATGGCATATTCACCAATAAAATTCGTTGATTTCATAAAAACATTGAAATTGTTTTTATTTTAATATTTATAATACAATTTATTTGATTCTATCATTAATTAGGTAATTACTGCATCACCATTGTGTAATTAATAGATTCAAATATTTAATCTCTAAAAATTATATATAAAATACCATTATGTAGGAATTTTTTTTATATTTCTAATTAATATTTACATTCTAATTTATATTATGTATAACTCTATATTATAAATGGATTATTTATTAAACATTGATTTAAAATCTTTTACCTCTTCTTTAAATAAAATAATAATAAATGTCTTAATATAATATATGTGTAGCTAAAGGGTCATATTTTATTCATAATGTTGTTTTTGGACGATTTACAGTTACGCAATATAATTAGGACAAGTGTTAGGGTAATAATAATATCAATTTTACCCTCAATTATCCAATTTACATTTAACTGTGGTAAATAAAAGTAAAAAGTAACTATTCAGCAAAAATTATTTTTATCTTGTTGAACAAAATTCTACATACTGATATCAACCATGTCTCTTGGATTTTTTAAAGTCCACTCATAGATGCAGTAAAATGAAAATGTATGTGAATTCTCAAATTCTCCTAGGAGGTGGGTAAAATACGGTGAAAAGTTCTATAACAATTTATATATATAAAAAATTATTATAAATTGATTCAAATAAATTAAATTGAACTTATATAGATATTATGTATCTATTTTGACCTAAAATAAATTTAATTAAATTAAATAATTAATTAAATAAAAATTCGGTTGCAAACGATATCTTATTGTTTTTTCAATTTTCATTAAAAATTGAACGTTTTCATACAAATACCAAAAATTAACCCTATAAAAATTTAGATATTCCGAATACAAACTTTATGTCTATTTTACCTAATTCAAAACATAGAAGTTTCATTTGTTAATTTAAAATTAAATCTCTTTGTCAAAATAAATATCGTGTTTTTGAGAAACAATAATTATAAAAAGATTGACCCTTATTTATGTATAATTTCAATGTGAAATTAATTTCAATGACCAACATTGGATAAAAGGGTAAAAATATAATCTAATTATACTTCCAAAACATTAAAATGTATAATTCCACACTATAAATATTTTTGATCAAAAATGTTTTTTCCAGTTAAAATATAGTATTTTTCACTATTCCCATAAATATGAATGTTATCAGAAAAATACAAAAAATTTATTAAAACTAAATTATTATGTCCTGATTCTAAAGAAGAAGTTTATTTTTTCAAAATGAATATATAAAAGTTTCAAATATTTTATTTAAGAAGGGTTCTCCATTAAAAGGCGGTAAAATTGCATTTTTTGAAAAACAATTCATTTATTTAAATAAAATGAATTTGTTCTTAAATTATGTCTAAGAAAATAATTATATGGATTCAAAATTATAAGTATTATATAATGTTCAAAATTCAGGTATTACTATTCATAACCTCTTTTTAACGGCTGGTTTGGTTAGTCATGATGGGCATGATCTCAGGGTTGCGTGTAGTGCATGTTTTTACATTACATTGAAAAAATAACATACTATGAAATCTTGGGGTATTACAATATCTGTATAATGAAATCCTCCTTAAAGATTGTATCAAAGTCTTTCAAGGATTGTATTTCCTCTTCCTGTTTCTAATTCATCTGGGTCCACCAAATACTTGTTGAGCCCTGATGAAGGCTCGTGGCTAAGAATTCCATATGGTCATGAGAAATCCTCACTATGTGGAAAACACATGCCACCTCCTCCAACAAATTACCAACTTCTTGAGTAATTTTCATTCAACGAATCTTCAGTGGTCACTGTATTTGGAACTCATATAATTCACTAAGCCTATATAAATCCTCTTCCGATAACGATGGTAGGAACTACTTCTAAATTGGTGGTGGTAATTATAGTTCTCCATCAGAAGGTTCTATCTATGTCAACTATCCATGTATTTATTCCTCATCACTCAGTAGACAATCCTCTTGGTCACTCCATTGAATCTTGGATGGTGGCCTATGTGACAGCAACCTAAAACAAACAAATGTACCATGGGAAATGTAGTATACTATTTGAGTTTGTGGCCTAGAACCAACTACTTTGTACTTTATTCATTAATGAATACATTATCACATATCGATTGTTCTTATGTGTAACAATGCATGTGATAATTTCCTAAGGATATCTATTACATTAAAGGGTCATAGTGGATCCCTGATATGATGAGAACCCAGAAGTGCCATATAACTATTATTGAATATATTATCTGAGGACGAATGATGTTCTTTGAGGGACACAAATAATACATGCCATTAGGGGATAGGAATCCTAAAACATTGAGTCACCTTCTCATGGTGTGCACCATTTGGTAATATTTTTGAGGATATAATTATAACTAAACCCACCAGTAGAAAATCCACATTTCATAGTGTCATTGGATGTTCCTATTTGTGGAATTTTATATTGGTCATTAGACATCAATATTTTTATTAATGGGTATTAAAACTAGTTTATTTGGATTTTTTGACGAAAACTGTGACAACACACGATTCACAGCATGGAAGGATTTTTTGGGTGTGTCATATATGATACAACATTAATAGATAATGCAAGAAAGGATTTTTCACTTTTGTTTCCTAATAGAAGTAGATATCTCAGGCCCTTTGATGGAATTGTTATAGCCTAATTAAATCCATGGTCATGGTGTGGAATGGGAAAGTTTAATTTTGGAATTCCAATGAAAGATTAATCAATCCCATGGGTTGATGGTATGAGCATGCAACTAGCATGATCCGAGATATTAAGAAAATGGATTACATTACTTGGAATGCATTCGTAGGAGGTGACACGCCAATGTGGCATTAACTTCTTTCCTTATGGGAACCTTGGAATGTTTCTGGACACTAACCTTCGACTTTAGGCAGGCTCCACCTAATACCACTATGAAATAGACCTAGAGGGTCACACACTATGTGTGTGTTTGTATCTCTGTTGAAAATTAATTTAACAAGTATAATAAATATTATTATCGACTGTTATTTAATAATTATTCAAGAATTTATAATCATTTTTATTTTGACACTAGTAATTCGGGAGAATATATTATTGGAGAAATAATATATTTAATAGCGAGTAATGTAGTGGTATTTATCATAGAAATAAATATCCATTATTAATGGTCTAATAAATGTGGTGGGAAAAATAAAAAATGGACAAACAAAAGTACACACCGTGTATGTTAAATATGCACGCCATGTATTTGTTTTCTATGAATTTATGAGAAATAATATTATTTATTTATTTAAATAATATTTGGTGTAATTAACTGGGTGTATTTCAGGTAATAATAATAGTAAACTATTATTATTAGACATTTGGTATTAGTAAGAGTTAAATGAAATGAATAAATGCGTTCTGGTAATTAATTCATTTTATTATTCTATGTAATTAAAAATCCCAATTATATATTTCTCATTATGGTAGAATTTTTTTGTGGTTCTGTACAACAGATCTAGATAATTCTTTCAAGCCAATATTGAATCATTTTCTTCTTAGAAATCTCTCGATATATGAGAGAGAGATCATCCTCCACTAGATCTAGTTGATCGAAGGCAGAGATCACAAGAGAATTATCTTCCACACTAACACCCAGAGATCCCTTTGAGGACATCTAAATATACATGGATCATTTGTGGATCAACACTAGAGGAATCCTACACTTGGATTGTATGCCACAATGACAGATCACATTGGATCGTGACATGAAACATCAAAGAAGGAATAATTCCATCATGGTAATTATTGTCAACTAATTATATTAATTATGACAAACATATGACGATCATATCTATGGTTGTGTGACTCCACTCTTTTCATTTTTATTCGTCATTCTATTTTAATGATCTGAAGTTTTATTATCATAACGGATCTCAAATTTATAGTTGTTAATGCAAAAAATTAAACTTGGGTACACCCACCAACGCGCTTCCACTGCACCATGATCCAACAAGTGGTATCTGATTGGTCACATCCTTGATTATAATATTTTAGTTTTTCGTTGGTGATTTAGGCATTTAATATTTTAGTTGTTTAAATTCATTTCAATCATTCTTTAAATCTAAATCTTGAGATATGTTTCTCCTCTCTCATTTCTCTTTCACCTTACAGAAACAAATTTTTCTTTTAATTGTGATGAAATTAAAATAGAGGATCTCATCTAGTTGTTTCAAACATTCCTCGCCATACAACACCAGAATGGATTATGTGTATTATGTAGTACAAACTGTGTATTCTAGGTTAAATTCATCGTACTGGTCCACCAAATAATTCCGTGTGTGGGATTATTTCTATGTCTTAAATGACACTGTGTGTTGTCCAAGAAAAGGTGGCACACATTTTCTAGATTACACGTCATGTTTTCCACTGAACACGGTGTATAGTACCATTGGGTTAATGTTATAATGTGTACACCATATCGGGATTTCCCAGATGGAACGATGTAACACGGATACTACATGGCATGTGTCCCACTGAACATGCCCTGTAATCCAAAAAAATTCTAAACTATATTTACACACCAGGTCCTCGGGCATGTATTTTGGGTGGATGGTGAAAATTTTACATACCGTGTAGTCGTAACTAAATGTTGTGTACTTATCCAAATTGCATTGATTTATTAAAATTTATTGTTATATTATGAAAACCCTTGAGATGTGTACAATAGTTCATGCGTAAAGCTAGGGCACAACACGGGATAAGTGTTTTATATATATGCGTTTAATTTAACATCTTCATAATGTTAATTTCTACTCATTAGGTATATATAAATGAGAATTCACCAGGTTTCCTCCATATTAAAACATACATACAATGATAATTTTAAATGAATTTACTGGTTTAAAATTATAATGGATGAGAATATCAAATAAAATTAGAAAAAGGTTTTTAGATAAATGGATTGAGTAATTAAAGATAATTAATTGATTCTATCATGATTTATCATAATCAATAATGATTAATGAATTGAATGATAGTTATAATGTGTAAATATCATTGCTTGCATGGATGATCATGATCTATTTGAAGACCACTGTATGTGAATGGTTTCTTTTAATTTATTTATTTAAATTTATTTTGTTGGAATGTGAGCCTTATCCTCATTAATATGTAGGGCATGCATTCCCAAGGTTTATTTTATGTAAAATACCATTTTACCCTTCACCTCCGTGTGAGATAAAAACATTTTTAATGGATGGAGCTCCCAAGATAGTGGATGTGACTCAAGTTATGAGCCAAGGTGAAATAAATTCATGGAGATACAAAGGTGGTCAGGTGGAATGTTATAAACACAAACACAAAAGGTTAAATGTGTTTCTCTCATTGGTCTTGGTTATTTTATCAACAGCAAGATAAAATAACCAATATAATAAGATCATGATCATACCATATAATTTATTTATGTTCGTTTCATGGTTTATATATTTTGGGTGTGTTTTCATGATCACAAAATTAATAAATTAAACAAGCAAGATAGATGGATTTAAAATAAGACTGGATTATGCATAAAATATTTTCTTCGACACGGTTAATCACTTATGTATATCAAACATAATATTAAAAAGCATTCAATAAATGATAATATAATGGAAATTTCTGTATAATGATAAAATACCTCAACAAAAATTTCATGTCAGTATAGCCTTCCATAATCTTGGTTAGAATTGAAAGCATAGTTCAATGTGCATGACCAAACCTAGTTGGGGTGCTTTCAATAATTACAATTAAAGGATTTGGGTTTTCTTGACATGGTTTGCATAATGGGATGACTGCCACAGTAGGACATGGTGTGACCAAGAGGCAAAGGATGATGAAATCCCAAATAAAAGAATTTCAAGATTGGGGAGTCCAGTCAGCAGATCAGGGAGTTGCAAGTTAATGCAGTTAGCATTTTGAATGCCTACCTAAAACCCTTCATGTTTCTTGACCAACCCTTGTTTGGGTAATTTGAAAGGAAATATGAATCCTTGCCACTTGAATATTCAGGAAAAAATATATTCTGATGTCAATGTTTAGGGCTATTGAATTTCGATAAAACAACAGAATACTAATAAGCATTAATTTATTTATTTGTCACAGCTTTATCATAATAAAGTACAAAACTATTTCTCATCATAATTTGTAGAAAACAAGAACAATATTTTGAAACATATCGTGGTGAACTATACCTGAGAAGGAAACCCTTATCACCATCACAAATTTCCAACAGTGGCAGAGGCATTTACACAACATCCTTCACCAAGAGAGTAAATTTTATGTGCTGGAAGAGCCTGATTCAGTTGCACATGGAAATGAGTCCAATGATGAGGAATTATCTCTCTATATAAATTGTATGGATGATTCCACATATGTCCAATGTTTCATGTTATCAGCAATGTCTAATGAGCTCTTAAAGCATTATGAAAACATGGATGCATATAGAATGATGTGTCACATTAAGGATATCTACAAAGATAAGGTGAGATAGGAGATATATGGTATCTCCAATGATTTGTTTGCCACTAATCATGGAGAGTCTGCACCAGTAGGGCCTCATGTAGTCATGCATGTTGGAAACATTAAATGCCTGGACATCATAGGAATTATGTTACTGGATGAGTTGTGTACAGATATCATCCTATCATCACTTCCTAGGACCATCCCTAGCTTTATTTTAAAATATAACATGAGAAAAAATGATAAGAGTCTATCAGATGTACTGACCATAATTCGCCAGGTAGATAAGGACACGGGCCATGACAAACACATATTCCATATGGTGAATAAGAAAATTAAGGACAGGACAGAGGATCCAAGGAATTACAAATGGTCTGAAGCCCCAGAGCATCGTCCCTCCTAGAAGGGGAAGATCTAGAGGTAGGGCAAGGCATTAGAGGTGGTATGTTTTTCATGTGGAAAGCCATGACACTTAAAGATTATTTCCACCTAGAATCATGGGGATGATAAAGTTACATTCGTTATTGAGTGTAATCATTCCATTTCAACACATTTGGTAATTGATACAGCTTTTGAGGCTCACATATGTATTCAAACATAGGAACCAATTATATTTATAAAGATTATCCTAGGGGAGGTGGATCTTCGAGCTGCCAATGGTGTGAGGCTAGCTGCATTGGCCATTGGTGATTACCACCTCTCATTGCCAACTCAGATGATTTTGGTTTTACATAACTATTAATATTTTCCTATTGTTACCATAAAATAATTTATGTATCATGTTTGTATATAGATGTATTTATTTTTATGTATGGAAATAAGGGTTCTTCTTTTATACGGAAAACATATGTTCTGAATGACACATTTAAATAATGGTTTTTATGTTTTAAATTACAAAAACCAAGTGTTTTCACTCGATAACGAAACAATCTCACATGGCTCGTACATCACCCAGTTGTGGCATCACCGTCTCAGTCATATAAATGAGAAGCGCTCGACAAAGATCTACCAAGATTGCTATTTAGACTCTACTAAGCTAAATCCACTTAATAGATGTCATGCTTGTATGCAAGGAAAAATGACCAGGCCAACTTTTTATGGATATGGTGAGAGGTCCATGAATCCTCTAGGATAGGTGCATATAGATGTGTGTGGACTATTTCCAGTAGAAGCTAGAGGTGGATATTCTTACATAATTACTTTAACTGATGATTTGAGTAGACATGGATATGTATAATTAATGAGGATTAATTTATATTCCTTAGATATATTTAAGGAATTCGATAATGAAGTATAAAATATTTTAGCTAAAAAGATAAAAAAGATTTGATCAGATCGAGGTGGAGAATATCACAACCATTAGTTCATTAATCTTATATGGGAGTTTGGGATTCTGTCTCTGGTCACTCCTATTTATACTCTACAGTGGAATAGTGTTAGTGAAAGGTGGAACCACACCTTGTCAATCATGGTGAGGTCGATGATGTGTAATGCAGATCCTCTATTATCCTTTTGGGGATATGCATTATAGACTAGAACATACACAGTAAACCTAGTACCAAATAAGGTGGAAAATGAAATCTCATCTGAGTTATGGATAATAAATAAACCCATTTTATCGCAAACATGTGTATGGGGATGCGAGGAATTTGTTACGGCCTTCATGGGAAACAAACTAGCACCCCGGGGCACAAAGTATATATTTATGGGATATCCCAAGGGAATGAAAGGATATTAACTATATAACCCTTTAGACAAGATATTAATTATCACTAGACAAGCCATATTTATTGAGAGGGAGCACAGCCTAAAAAAGGATAGTATGAGAAAATTTTAATTCGATGAAGTTGATGCTCAAGATAAAAAATATTTAGTATTGGAACATGTTCTATAGGTCCCCCGTGGTAGAGGTTCTAAAAACACAAGAACTACGTAAGAACTAATGAGAGGTAAGGGAAATAAATCGTTATTCTTTCCTATTCACCGAGGATGGTGAATCGTTATTGTTGGAAAATGATTAACCTCTCTCCTAAATGGACTTATTAGAAATCTCATAAGCTTCATGATGGCTAGATTCTATGAATTCTGAGATGGATTCCATGTATTAGAACCATGTTTGTGTTCTGGTCGATGAGACAGTTAAAGTAAACCTATTAGATGCAGATGGGTACAGAAGAGAATAATGGACATGGAAGGCCTTGTTATCACCTATAATGCAAGGACGATGGCTAAAGGATTCATACAATGTCATGGAATTAGATATAAGGAAGCATTCTTTCAAGATTCCATGTTTAAATCTGTAAGAATCATACATTCAATAATTGCTTACCATGACAATGAGATTTGGAAAATGGAGGTCAGAAGAACATTCCTAAGTGGGAAACTTGAGGAATATGTCTATATAACAATACAAGAAGGTTTTGGGACACCAAGTGAAGAAAAATGGGCTTCATGTTTCAGAAATCCATTTATTGATTAAATAACGCATCCAGGTCATTGAAATTTTGATTTGATGACCCCATAAAAGAATTTGGTTTCATTAAGAATCAATGTGAGACATGTGTTTATAAGAGGTTTAATGGGAATGTTGTCATTATCTTAGTAGTATAGGTCGATAACATATTCCATGTTGGAAATATTGTACCATTCTTACAGTTAGTTAAGGACTATTTGAACAAGTGTTTCCTAATGATGGACACGTGTGAATTAGCCTACATTCAAGGGATCAAGGTCATTCGTGATAGATCCAAGAGGCTGCTTGGACTAAGTCGTGGTACATATATTGACCAGATACAAAAGAGATTTATTATAGAACAATCTAAGAGGGTATTCGTTTTAGTGTCACATGGCCAATATCTTTTTTGGAAAATGAGTCGTCAAACTCAACAAGAGAAATATTGAATGAGTAAGATCATATACACTACGACTATAGGATCCATCATTATGCCATGTTATATACCATAAATGATTTTTCCTAAGCATAGAGCATTGTATAAAGACATCAAGAAGATCCAGGATAACAACATTGGACTGCTGTAAAGTCTATCATTATGTATTAGAGAAGAACTACTGATATTCTTTTTGGTTTATGGAGGAGATGAGGAGATTGTCATTAGAGGGTGTGCCAATACTAGTTTTTAGATAGATCAGAATGTATTGAAGTCTCAATCTGGTTATGTTTTCTGTCTCAATAGAGGAGTTGTACGCTGGAAGAGTTAAAAACAACCTATAGTCACTGATTCTATATTTTGAGTCTGAATATATATTAGCTTTGGTTGTATCCAAGGAACCCGTCCGGAATCAGAACTTTTCCCAAGAGCTTGATGTGGTGCCTAGAAGTATAGGTCATATAACCTTATATTCTGACAATACTATAGTGGTGGATCGTTCAAAAGAACCAACATCACATCAAAAAACAAAGAACATACTCTGTAAGTATCACCTCTTAAGAGATTTCTATCAAAGGGGTGGAGTTGTAGCGATCAGAGTGTCTATAGAATATAATGTGGCAGACCCCATGACTAAATTACTATCTCATCATAAGCATTAATATCATGTGAGAGCTAGCATGTTAAATGTTTTTAGCAGTTGGTTCTAGTCCAGGAGGGAATCTGTTGGAGTTCGTGGCCTAGAACCTACTACATTTTACTTTGTTAATTAATAAATACCTTATCATATTTTGATTGTTCATATTATTGGAAAATCATGTGATATTTTCCTAAGGATAGTTGTTTCATTAAAGCGTAATAGAGGATCCCTACTTTGATGAGAACCCCAAAGTTCCAAAACACTGTTCTTGAATATATGTTCCATGGCTAGATGATTTCATTTGAATGACAAAAAATAATACATGCCATTAGGGGTGAGGACTCATAATACATTGAGGCACCTTCTCATGGTGTACACCCTCGGTAATATTTAATAGGTTATTATGAGAACAAGACCCAACAGTAGAAAATATAACATTCTTAGTGTCTTTGGATGTTCCTTTTTGCGGATGTGTGTATTGGTCCTTATACATTGATATTATTATTAATGGTTATTACAACTCAATCAATTATATTTATTTATGAAAATTATGACGACACGTCGTTCACAGCAAGGTTGGATATGTTGGGTGTGTCACGAGTGATACTGCATTAATAGATAATGCGAGAATGGATTTATCCCTTCTGTTCCATAATAGAATTAGATATCTCCGGCCCTTTGATGTAATTTATATTGCCTAAAAAAATCCACATCCTGGGTGCATAATGGGAAACTTCTACTCTAGAAACTCATATAATGAATAATTGAACACATGGGTTGAAAGAACTAGCATTCTACCTGCATGATTTGAGATATCGAGACAAAGTGATTACAATACATGATAAGCATTTATAGGTGGTCATGAATTATTGTGGCATTAACATCATTCTATTTGGGTGTTTTGGGTGTTGCTATACGAAAACCATGGAATTTAGATAGGCTCCTCCTAGTTCCACTGATAAAGAGGCCTAGATGGTCAAACACTAATTGTGTCTAATTATCTCTGTTAAATATTAATTTAAGAAGTTGAATAAATATTATTGTCATCTGTGGTTTAATAATTATTCAAGAATTCCTGATCATATTTATTTCGACACTAGTATTTCGAAAGAATATATTCTGGGTGAAAACATATATTTATTAGCTAGTAATGGAGTGATATTTATTTTAGAATTTAATGGCCATTATTCAAGGTCTAATAAATGTGGTGGGGGAATTAAAGAATAATGGAAAAAAATCCATGTATATTTAATATACACACCGTGTAATTGTTTCTGGGAATTTATGAAAAATAATATTATTTATTTAATTAAATAATATTACATGTAATTCACTGGGTGCATTTCATGTAATAATATTAGTAAACTGTTATTATTAGACTTGGGGTAATACTAACATTTAAATGAAATGAATAAATGCATTTAGGAAATTAATTCATTTTATTAGTCTATGTTATTAAAAATACCAATTATATATATCTCATTGGAGTATACATTTAATGTGGATGAGATAAAAAATCTAGAGAAATCACTCATGACAAGAGAGAATACTTTTCTTCAAAGAACATTCTCAAGCTATGAAGGAGATATCCTCCTCCACCATATTAAGGTGATCGAAGGTGGACATCACAAGCAAAGGCTCTTCCACACGATCACCTGGAGATCCCAACGGTGACATTGAGAGATACATAGAGCATGTGTGGATCACCACTAAAGGAATACTACACATGGATTTTATGAAACACTGACAGATCAAATCAGATCTTCAATAGAAACATCAATGAAGAAATAATTATATCAAGGTAATTCTTGTCAATTAATTAAATTAATTATAGCCAACTTATGAAAATCTAATCTATGGTTCTGGGACTCCCCTCTTTTATTTTTGTTCTTCGTTCTATTCCGAATATCTGATATTTTATTATCATGACATATCTCAGATTGATCGTTGATAATGCTAAAATTAATGTTGGGTACCCCCACCAACACACTTTTTTTTACGTCCGGAACCTACATATACATGGTGAGAAGAATCTAACTCATTAAGTACATGAGAACACAATCAATTCCTATATGATGCATGAACCATTAATTTCCCTTGAAATTAGTGTTTACATGTATCAAATCAAAATGATGAATTCAAGGTCCTGGTGTATGGATTTGTCGGCCGCCACACCAACACTGGGTTCCCAGGCCAAAAATCTACACTCGAAAAACTCAAAAATGTTTCCCCCAATAGCAGTAAAAATGACCACACTCTAGTAACAATATTTAAAAACCTATCCCCCATCTATCATATCATGAATACCCCAATCCCTCATCTAATAATCCAGGGGATGGTGACTAGAAACGAGTCCTCCTATCCCATAATTGTGAGTCGTTTTCCCCAGTACTTATATTCACAAACATGTCTCCAAGAATTTTTTTTTACTAAAAACACTAATTATAAATGTGTGAAAACTACAATGAAAATTCACTTATAGTAATATAAAATACTGAATGAAAAATGTGCTAGAATAAAATCCCAACAAAAATGGAAATGTTCAATCTCTTGGATCTCATCTACAAAAAACACTAACTAATGGTAAGTATAGTAATCTATCTAAATGTTTCTGAAGTGTACCACATCCATCAGGTCACCCTGACGCACCCACACTCTCCGGACCACCATGGAATCAATCAATGATATTGATCATCTACATAAGACACAACACATGTAGTTGAATCCTCTATAGGGATGTGTAAAACAATACTCAATAGGGACACTGAAACCACAAGGGTAACACCACTAATAAATACACAATGTAAAACATAAAGGAATCACACATAGTACACCACAATGTAAACACACAAAGTATACCAAATTTTAAGAGTACTAAGAAATACACTACGTAGACTACCAAATAGGCAAGTGAAGTGTAGACTCTAAGAGATAATGTCATTAGAGTCACAAGGGTCATCTCAAACTATGTATAGTTATTTGGAAAGTAAACTTTATTATCGTAATAATCTACAATACCATCAAGTAGTAACATGCATAATGTTTGCAACACATAGAGTGTATATAAAAAAAATGGAGTTTTAGTAACAAAAAGAGTGTAGGTAACACACAAGGTGTAGATAACACACAAGGTGTTGTCAATGATTATGTGGGCCACACCATGGTGGGAGAGGGTAGTACCGACTATTTAATGTTATGATAAAATGTCTGGAAAAGACACATAGTGTATGTATGACATTGAATCTATGTAAGACACATTTTCTCTGTAATCCCATGTATTCTTGGTTACTTCTAGCCACAATATTCTGTCTTTAGTACAATCATTCTGAGATAACCTACTCCTCGAGTCAACCGGTCATACATATACTTCCATGGAAACTCACATTGACTATCTCAAAATTAATTACTCATCAGAAGGGTCTCAATTCTTCAAATAGCACAACCAATGGACACACAGTTTGATAGTTATGGGATTTTTAGTGTTAAGGGGTTGGTTGGGTCTGGACCGCTCTAACCCCACCGGAAAGGTTATACCAGCCCAATGGATCGAGACTATTCCGCTAAAATAACCCATTTCATCTCACCTAGTCAGGGAGGTTGATGTGTCCACTCCTCATACCTATGGGGTAGCAACCATGTTTGATGCAGTGGTCCTCCAGGTGATCACCTCATAGTCATTGTCATAGGGTCCCATTACCACTTTCCACCTACACTATGGCACATCTCCCTCTTGAAACTACTACTTTCTGTATCCGTTGATGCCCACCAATGACCCCAGTCTTCCACCCATATCATTTGGAGTGGGTTCCTCCCATTGGATGGATGTTCCACCACACACCATCGTCGGCGGCTCCCCTTCTACATGCCATCATGATCACTGTGGTGGTCCATTTTTTCAAATTTAGAAGACCATTTCATCCTTAGGGTCATCATTGTCACTATCATGGGATCAAGATCATATATCGATTTCTCAGGGTGTATGGTCACATTCATAACCTCTTGGAAAAGAGTGACGCTACCACTTGGGTTTGTCGATGAAGAAGACAATAACTGGGATATGAACAACACCAAGAACACCATTTAGAATAAATCCAGGGCATTGTTCAGGTTTCTCTAATTCCTTCTACTAAGTTGCATCATGAATAATGAATTAAACATCCCAAAAATCTAATTCTTATGTTAACCCCATATATTTAACAATCTCACAAAAAAGATCAAACCGCAAATCAACTTGTTCGTCGGTCGGTCCATGTTCGTCGTTGGAATAAATAATGGAGAAATGAACCATGAATAACAATTAATACCTTACCTCAAGTATTGGATCGATCAATGACGATGTGTGAGTCCTACATTCATCATTCATCAATCCATCGATGCATATTCTAGATATGATCATCAATCTGTAACTATATTTCTTTCGTCAACGAGAGGATTTACTAGTGTGTTAGTTTTTTCCATATCCTCCATGAATCCTGAATTAGATATTGCATTCATGCCAAGGAATTAATTGTAGAAACATGTTTTGGTGTCTTTGGATTCCTGAGTTATAGCATCACCATGTTGTTTCATTTATGAAATGAAGCAACTATATAGTCGATGCATCACAGCATCCCAACATCCCCAGAAAAACTTATAAGAAAAATTATATAATCGTTATTTTGTTTATTTTTATTCTTCTTCAACAATTATGAATACAATTTTTGGTAGTTGACCCACACCATTCTATGAAAGGTCATGCCTACGAAAAACCAGCTTATCTAATCCCTACTACACCCTCATTTTTTACATTAGAGGACTAGTTTAAAATATACTGAATATGATAATGCACACCATTTTTAATATACATAAAAATACATCAATATTTTATTATAGGAACCCAAAGCCTCAGAATTAAATTATATTTTAGTACCTACATTTTATATAATCCCTAATATTTTTTTTGTAATTTTATATGGAAAATCTCAGAAATTGCTTTGAATGGTGGGAGTATTAAAAAAAATATTGTAATACCATGAAAAATTTAAGAAGATTCATTGATAAATGATTTTCTTCCATAATTTTAATGATTTAAATCATATACCATTTAATGATTTATTGTGAATATATTTCAAAAAAATGACATGGGAACAAAAATGAACCATTTTATTCCAAAAAAAACTCTTAGAAATAATAATGGAATGTTGATGTTCTTTCTAGGATATTAGACACGTTTCACCTAGGTTTTTCATGAGCATCCCTGGATTAGAATGAATAGAAAATATTATATAATACCTGTAATAAAGTATTCAGTATATGTCTATGTTATCTTATTCATATTTAAAATAAATACTATTGGTGTATTCAAAATGATTGATATTAATAACTATATAGTTATAATTAACATAATTAATCTACAATGAAGTCATCATAACATATGTTTTCCAACATAGAAGTTGGTGATGCATATTTTATAAATGAATATCATTGAACCATTTGGAATTAACTAAGATATTTAAAAAATTATTGATTAATGGATGAAGACATTGAATCATTATTAAATGCTATTTTGGCATATGATAATCGTATATATTACAAAGATCTATATCTTGTTTCAATTAATCATGCACTTGTTTTACACATAGATACGAGATAGGTAAAATAATACCTTTGATATAAAACTCTTCTATATGAGTCCTTATGTCCATTAATTCTAAATGACATATTTAATAAGTCATGTTTGAAATAAAATTGTTCACAAATAAGGTATCAATAATAAGTTCCACTTCTCTATCAGGGTACAACTGTGAAAATTTATCAGGTAATACATATTTAAAGTTTTCTATTTTGGTTAAAAAATATTTTTGTTTTATAAGAAAAAATGTTTCCAATGTAACTGATTATAATATTTATACATTTTCCAAAATACTATTAACACTGATCTCTCCCTATTTTCATTCCCATCCCACTGAAAATTAAATAAATTTATCATCCATTCTGACGATGAGAAAAAAACTAATTGAAAATAAGAATTTTATTGGGATTAAAGGAGGTTATCAAATATATTCTGACAATTAATTTATATATATAAATATAAAAAAATAGAGAAATCCCAAAAAACATACATCCCATTTATAGTTATATATGATGCTACATTCATAAGGGCTCAATACTCTAATTTCATGTGAGGTGTTATATATTTCAATACATGAAGCACCATGTCAACATGTTGTCCCATATGACTAGAAACACAAGAAGAAATTAAAAAACAAGGACATACCAATAGGAAATATGTTTTCCATAATATAATAATTCAAGATAATTTTTCATCTAAATATAAAAATAAATAAATTGTCCCTCCATGACCATCATCAAAACACCATAAATTATGTTTCATTCTCATTATTGTTACATTATTCTATATTATGATGGTTTTTCTAGAGGATTCATGGTGTTTCTTGAATCCCATTAGATCACACTGCTAAGTGTATGATATTTTCGACGGTGATTTTATCCATTTAAATCATCAAAACTCTATGATACAATAGATATATATTTAGAATATAACATTAGAGTGCTATGAGAATAACATTTAAGATTTACCATCTTATTATAATTGGAAAAAGTATGATATGGTGATGTATAATCATTCTTGATATGATAAAAAATCACATTGAATATGTACGAGATTGTTGTTGGTTCGTTGACGATAGTTTTCACATTTTATGGTCGGAGTCTGACGTTCACCACATGCCAAATAATATGTTTTCCCCTCATTTTTGTTCCATACATTAATGAATTTACCTATTATATATATAAAAATTAACATCTACACATAAGATTCCCATCATACCCACTTTCCAATAATGAATACATGTTAACATTGTTTATATAATTAAGAATATAGAAGAAAACTATATTCATACAAATCCATTATCAAAATCATAATACACGAATTTATTCCTTCCAGGATACAATAGAATCTAATTATAGATAAAACTAAAATAATATAATAAATGTTGTTTCAAACTCTATCACTAATATATATTGTCATTTATTAGGATATATATATTAATTGTTTGAACAATTATGAATTTATAATGATTAAATTTTATATTGAATAGATTTTCAAAGTCCTCTGATGTATGTTATTGGTTGACAATAGATTAGAAAAATAAATCCCAAAATTGGATTCCAAGATATTCAAGTATATACAATGATAAATTAAATATCACATCATTTATTTTACAATGGAAATAAAACATCAATATCATTCTATTGACCTGAAAATAAACATTTTCATGCTTCCCCCTATAAAATATTATTTGATATTTGGTTATGAAATTTAACCAAATTAAATACTTCACGTAGTCAATAATAAAAATTTTCATTATAAAAAACACAAAAATTATGAATAATTCATTGGATAATATTTTTAACTTGTTTGTTAGGTAAATTAATAGATTTTTTGGCCTATTTTGTGAATTTCTATATACTATTCCTTGTAAAATTTTCTTAAATCCTGAAAAAAAACATATTCATAATTTTATAGAAAATATGTATTAGAATATTTTATATCAGAATATGAAATAATATATACATCCAAAATCGTGTAAATGATTTATTTTAACCACTTACAATGAATTATCACACATAAAATAAAAAAAATCCTTCATTGTGGGAATTATCACCATAAATGCATGACATTATATTACAATTTACTAAGTTATGATTACATGATGAAACACATATGTAATTTTCATAGAACATATTTTTTTTATCTATAACACCATTTTAAATTGATGTTCAACATAAATATGAAAGATACATATTTTTCCCACACATTTATGGTTCTTGATTTTTTATCACCTTTTGACTATCTAATAATGATGAAATATCCCTATTGATAGTATTTGACATGTCAAATCCCTTCGCCATTGGTATGAGAAAATGATGGGGTTATTATAACCATATGAGGAATTCACAAGACAGAAATGGTTTCCAATAAATACTATGTTGTCATTAAACAGTTTCTCAGTTATTTTATTGGATGAATCAACACAATAATATGAATAAAAATATTGAATCCTTGAAAAAATACATGATTCATGAGTATTAAAAATAAAAATTCATTGGAAACCAAATTAATAACAAAAATATAATATTAGTGGCAGTGTAATAAAATATGACATAAAAAATCTAATGGAAACCCTAATGTGGTAGAACTGATTTGGAATAATTCTATTTATATATAGAGATAATTCAAATCTCTAATCACTAAATTATTTAAATTTCATCATTGAGAATGAATCATAAAATGTGACCCCTTTACCTTGCATGAATATCCTTATTTAACAACATTACATGAACCATTGTTCCAATGAATGTTTTGGGTATAAAAAACAATATGTATTCCCCAATGACTACCCAACACAACACTATATAATAAGAACATATAATAATATTTAGTAATATAAAATATACTGTTAAATATTTTAATTCAGATTCATAGATATGTTATATCTATTAAAATTATTAAACAATATTTTTTCCCATTTCAAATCATTTGGCATAACCTTTCCCTGTTTAGACACACATATACACACATATGCATGGAAACCATGGATTCCCCTATACTATTCATGGGTGAGACATCCAATATCTAATAAATCAATTGATAAACCCTATAAACATTGAAATTTATGACTGGGTCCCTGACAATATTTTACATATTGAATGTTCAATTTCTGACAGTAACATGTCCAAAAGTACAAGAATAAATTCCGAGAACCAATTCCACGAATTAAAAAATCCATTTATTGAGAAAAATTTTTATTCAAATTATCATTAAACGGCTCATGTGATACATTTCAAAACCATATATTTTAGTATAGAAACCCATATAGTATTCCTCAGAAAAATAAGTTGATGTAATTTAATCAACATTCTATAATGTAAAATAATGGTTTGAATGGGAGAGAATCCATCATCCAGAAAATATATAATGGAAATAAACAAAACCAATGGAAACCCCAATATCCAACCATAAAAAGACTATCCTTTAATTTATCCAAAATATATCAATAATTTTAATATACAATATATTATATAATATATCTATAAATGAATGTCCATATCTAGGGGTGTGTGGGAGAGGATATGAGTAGATCTAAAGTGAACAAGAATGAATGATTTATCATTGATTATAGATATATAACAATAATTTATTTTCTAATACATTTGTATAGATCAAAATCAATTCCATTATCATTCAATGATGCAAAGTAGTTTGAGAGTCTTTGATACAAGATGAAAAGTGAGAATTTCCCCCCCATAATTTGAGTTAATCTCAAATCATCCATGAATTTGACCCTAATTAGAAGATTCTAGAACACGATATTAAAAATCATTTATAAATAATAGACATACTATTAGAAAATCCCTCTAAGGTCGCATTGTTAAAACACATGGTTATACAACCAATGGTCTAACATTACATTTCTACTAGATAATTCTATGTGGGATCGAAAAAATTTACCACATGGTTTTAAAAATAATGTGGTTAACTTTTGTATCTAATTAAAAAAATCACATCTTCCTCAGTATTTTAGGAATCCACATGATTTATTCAAATCATGTTTTAACAATAAACCAACATATTTACTCCATGAACTACTCACATTGATTCTTCAGGATGGTTCACAGGGTTCCCGAAAATAATTTTCTAAACATGTACCCTCTATTATTCATCCATAATTCCCCAAAAACACTAATAAATTCATGAAACTCAAACACATATAAATATAATATCGAAACATTATAATAAAATAATAATATACCAAACTTCATGGGTGTTACACAATGAATATCTTCTTTAATTATCACAAGCCTCATAAAATAATGATAATATTCAAATATCGAATACAACATATCATTGAATTTGTCGATAAACTATGAGAATATTAATACTTATGACTGTATAACCACTGATTTTAGATATCATCATTTGTGGTTAAAAGAGAGTATATTTCAAAAATAATAACCATTCATTGAAATGGTATATACACTATGATTTTATTGAGGGGCCATTATAATTATTAATTCTCATATGACATTTTTAATTTTCATGAATATTGTATTTATGTAATACCATTGAAAATATAGATTTGTATTTCAATATTATGTTCTATTCAATTTTAATTGAAAAAAGAATTAATTTTATTATCATAGATAGAGGAAACCATTTAAAAATTAAAGTCAATATAATAAATTTAGACAGAAGAAATAACAGCTAGAAAAATTATTATCATGGAGTGTGGTAATCACAAAAAATGGAAAATGTCAACATATTTCAAAGAAAATAGTTATTGATAAATTCACTATACATAGGACAATAACTATGATCTAGATTGTTTTAAAATTACCTAGATACCAAAATAAGTTTTTTTTATTTTTTCATTGATATGAACTTTACTATCAACATTTACAAAGAATTTATTGATGATACATTGGGCTAATGAATTTTATAAGGGTTATATAGAACTAAGGAATAATTTTACCACTACACTTGTAATTCAATTAAATTACATAGTGGATTGGGTGGTATGAAATTCTTATTATTTCAATAATTTCAAATGATGTTTCAAACAAAAATAATAAAAATTTAATCTCTTATACCTCACATCAATTATAGTCTCGTGATAATAATAATAAAAAAAGGTATTATTTGGAGTTGTTATCAATGATTTTTGTGAAACATATTTTGTGATATTATCTACATAGTGTACAATTTGGTATATAAGCTTTCAAAAAAGGATTGAAATATATGTTCATATAGAATTAGTTAATCCAGTTCTAAATGAGATTGTTGGAGTTGATAATATTTTATGACTCTTGAACACATTAATGAACTTGGAGGAAAATTTTTTATCCAATACCCAACATAATAAATATTATAGAACTCTATCCATGATTAGGATTTATGAAGAAAAAACTAAATTATTTATGTAGAATGACTCTAGAAGTTCTAATGTGTGATAGAAATCTAATCATTCATATCTAACATCTCAGAATTATTGTAAAATGAATTATCAAATATATGAGAATGATGATGTATGACTATTGAAAAAGATAGTTATTATTCAATAATTCTACTATGATAAGGATCAAGTTATTGTTTTTGTATGCCAGTTAAGTTTCCCATGAAAAATATAGCCGAATATGGACTTCTATTAGAGTATCATAGATTTTACTTATCTAATAATTTAGTGATCATAATGAAATATTGTGATATTAAGTAAAAAAAATTCTGGGAAAGTAAGAGGAGATAAATCATGGAATAAAAATATAAATACTTATATAAATATAATGATAAATTATAAACACAAAATTATAATGGAAAGATGAAACGATAACACATACTAGTATGAAAATGTAAATATATGACCCGTTAATTTTCATTGGTCTCCCTAAAAATATTAATGGACATAACAATATTTGGGATATTTTTACCATGTTACTAATTCGGTGAATTTTCATTTCTTCAAGAATGTGTTATTTATTGATAAAATTATATTGATATACATAATGTAATTTATTCAGCATCATTGATTAAAATATTCAATAAATATAATTTTTATATGAATTTTAAAATGACATTCTAGAAAAATCTTTTGATATCTTTGGATGTAGAGTGTAGTATCAACATAAAAATATCATCCCTAGAATATTTTTAGTCGGAATGGAATATTAAATCCCTATATGATATGATGAGATTTTATATGGAGGATTTACAATGATATTCGATAAACTCCTACCCATGGTAGACATATAATATAAAAAAATTCTCTTGTAATATTTAGAGGAAATATATAATTCCCAATATTTTATCATATTTTATACTTCATCGTACAATTAATGAAGTTGGAGAGAGGAAGTTGAGATCATTTGACATTATAAAAAAATTTATATTTAATGTCAATTACAAACAAAGATTTGTGAACATATCATAATGTTGAAATTATTTCATTATGAATACAATTAAAATAAATATATAGAATGAAAATGATGAGAAGTGTTTCTTCTTGATATCACAAGGGAAGAATGTTATGATATTTGTGAAGAAGGTTGGGGTGATTCTTATGTAAATCAATACCTTAGTGATCATTAATCACATCGATGTGGTATCCTATATATTTTCACACACTCCAAAATTCTTCCTTGATAATCACTTTTTTAATTTAAATCTTCTGAAAAATTAGATACAATCCCTTTCACATAAAGTGAACACAAAATCCATGAAACTGAAACATGATATCTTTTTTGGGGGAATACCAATGTAAACTATTGATCAAAAAACAAGGTGTTATGGAATAATACCACTTATATAATCAATGTTATATATATGATTCATAAGTTTAATTAATTTTCATTGGAACTAGATGACACAATGATAAAAATTACCATCAAAGTTTTAATATTATTATGAAAATATGGGGGAAATAATACATTTTTGGGGGTTATATGGTAATGGATAGATAATTTAGTGATATATAATTCATTCAATAAATATTTTGTTCAATATATTAATACACAAAAATCAATAAATTGTGATAGGACATGTAACTTTTTAATAACAAATATATTGATCACTATAATATTACCATTAAATATCAATGTAAAAAATCTGAGTAACCAAATTATTAATTATTTTTCTATAATAATACACTTTTAATTAGTGATTTCATCACATAAAAAAACATAACCTTCCTTGATGGTAGTTATCTATGATTGAAACCCATAAAATATATTTAATAGGTCAAGGGTTGGTGACTATCACCAAGTATGCATATCATACACATGATAGGACATGGATAAAAGAACATATGCATCCAGATTTATATCCACACCCCAGTATAATGAAGAACATTTATAAAATATTAGTACTATATACGTATGAATCACAACCAATCTCACCGAAGAGTACAAAAATGAAAATTGAATACACAAAAAGTAAAATATAAGGCCACATACAAAATAAAAGGAGTGTATTCTAAAAAATGAGACAAATAAATATGAGACACCTAGATCTATCTCTGATAAAACTATCAAAAAAGGTCCACCTACACATAGTTCTCTTAAACCTCTATAAAATGGAATTATTTCTACATAAGACACAACATGTATGGGATGAACACATGACAGGGTGATTATAATCATACCCATTTAGATACTATGAAATTAATGACACATAGAGAATCAATAATGGAGTCATCTAAATATTAAAATCAAGGTCAATAAATAATAAGGTATGATAAAACCTATCATCTCTAATAACACACCATGTCTCATGGTGAGTTAAATCTACACAACCAGGTTAATTATTCTTCTCATGTATATATGATCATTCCCTATAGAGGTAATTAGATCATTGAGGCTCATTATCTTTGATGATTTATATATAAAATTCCATACTAATTAATTCTTATCATTAATGTAATGATATGGAAATCATAAGATGTCAATTCAAGAGTATGTGATCATTCTGAATCCCAATGAGGTATAGTTTACCAACTCATAATAATTCACTAAGATGTGGATAAAAAACTAAGATGTTATTAATTTTATACATAACCAATCATAGTGAAAAATTATAGATGATCACTCCTTAGACCATATGGAGGGAAACATGAATTTTTTTACAGATACACCATAGAGGGGTTGACTCGTCCAATGAAATTGATGGGTTCACCAAATTTTACATTTTTGTGTAAACCATGGGTTTTCACCCTTAATAGTACTAAATATCTACCGAGTGAAATATGGGATAAAACCCATCGTAGAAGGTGTAGATGTAGGGTTCTTATACATCTTGATTTATTGATTTTAGAATTAGTTTATTGTAGTTTGTAACTATGTACCCCAATTGTGTCCAAGTATAATATTTTTTTATGTGATGAGATAAACCCTCAAGGGTACTCTAGTAACATGATAACTGAGCCAGCCCTAACATGGTTCAAAGGACATTCCCAATCCCCACATGTTGGTGACAATCACTTGGTATCATATAACATGCATGTATGAATGAATTTTCCCCAAAACATATCTAATGTGAAAGAGATAAGACACTTTTCATAACAAATAGAATCTCTACTTGGAGTGAAGTACCATAATTAAATAAGGCATAAAAATAAATAATTACTACAACATATGTACTAAAATGGGAAAAATCACCATGGTCCCAAAGGACACAACTCACCATTATCATGATAAACAGTATGATCCACATCAATGATATCCCTTCCCTTTGATATTAACTTGATGAAGAAATTCATCGAATACCAGAGGGATAAATTAGGATGGGAGACTAAACCCAGTAGGATATGAAAAATGATTCCATAAAATATTCATAATGTATATTATCTAATTAATTTTTTTGGATTTTCAAAATAAAACTATTTTTATATTAAAATTTATATTAATAAATAATTATATTCATTTTAAAAATAATGGAAAAACACCTTTAAATAACATGCTTTACTTTACAGGAGACGAAATTTTTATAAATCAATGGGTTGAATAAATATGTTACATAATGTAGTTTCTGTAAATCTAGTAAACATATGTAATTTCGTTTTACAACATTGGAATAAATTTTAAATATCAATTATAAATAAACAAGTGGGAAATAAGATCAAATTATATGTAGGTACGACAATATTAAAAATTTATAAGATTCTTCTCTCTCTAAGAGATTGCATAAATATGTGTATACTCATGTCCCACGAATATTGACCATATGTGACTCATCACTATCCTATAAGTTTTTTGACCTACCACATGTATGATTTAGAATTTCCTAATAGTATAATGTGTATCCAAATAAATGACCAACTGCCTATGGATTGCAGTTTCTCTATCATGATGTGAAAAATATATTAATACTACTTAAAACAGTTATTCTTCTATTTCAAAAATTCCTATTACATTAAATTTAAATCCAAGTAAGGTTTTAATAAAAAAACATGTCATTAACCACAGATACAACCACATAGATACTATCAAAACATTTTTTATCCATTTTAAAAAGTTGAAAATCCGTTTAGAACCAATTCCATATACATTACAACACATTTATACATTGAAATTAAGTAATTTAATTGAAATTATTTCCATCAAATTGAAAATTGAAATTCAATAATTTAAATGATCATCATTCCATTAACACTCCACAATTCACAATAGTTGGGGGTTTTCCAAAAAAAAATCAAAAACCATTTCAAATCTCTTAGTTCACTGTAATTTAATATTACTAATTTAATGGATTGAAAATTTAAAAAACTGAATTTTAATCAAGAAATTAAATCAATCAAGTAATAAATGGATAATCAAATTGGATAATTAGGATTTAACCATATACATCAATGGCGTCTATGTTAGCATCAATGATTAACCACTATGTGTGGTTCAATAAACCTCATCATGGTCTTATCATCATAATCATTGACACCTAAAAGATCAATGTTTTTAAATGTTTCCTTAAACCGTAAATATTTATATTATTTGAAAAATAATAAATATTTCACATGTGATGGAATGTTCCCTATCCTAGATAATTTTAGAATAATTGATTAAAAATTTACATGTGATAATATTTTATCTCTAATGGATAATTTCAAATTATTGATTAATATATTACATGAGATACA
Source organism: Viscum album (assembly GCA_963277665.1). NCBI lineage: Eukaryota > Viridiplantae > Streptophyta > Magnoliopsida > Santalales > Viscaceae > Viscum > Viscum album. The sequence goes on from OY728133.1 coordinate 1,064,863,333, forward strand.
ATTTTATTCCACTTGAATAACATTTAAATTATAGATTAAAATATTACATATGAAAATATTTTTTCAATATTGGATAATTTCCAAATTAGGTTCTTATAATTATAATAATTATACATTGATAATTTGTATAATTATATTCTAATAATTATTGCTTTAATATTATCCTTCCGAAACATATTTTTATAATTCTATTCTAAAAATTAACCTTTCAAAAGTTTGTTCTATTATCCACTCTTTATTTTTTCTGATAATTAATTTTGATAAAATAAGGAATTTTCCATTAATAATACAAATAAATTATTTTCTGAAACATTTATAAAATATATCTTGATAAATCAATGTGATTACCCTTTTCTATTATATTTTCAAATATAAATTTAAAAGTAAAAAATTGATCGAGGAATACATTGCTTCCTTTAAAGAAGAAATATTATATTGCTTCTCCTCATTTAGAAAAATTCAACAGTAGCAAAGACACACAATTCATATCAACAATAAATAATTTTTATAGTTGAGAATATTAGTAGTGTAATAAATAAAAACAAAAATAAAAACAAAATCATTAACTGAACAATTACACACACCCAAAGATGGTGAACACGGGCCACACACATAGATGATAGTAGGAACCACAACCGGCTTCACCTAATGTCTGTAGATTAGAACTGAGGTCTCTATGACATGTATGGACTAAAAACGCTGGAAGAACTAATTTTTGTGTCTATTTCATAATGTGAATACACATAGGATTCATCTTCAATAAAACCTATATTAGGAACTGATTTAAAAGAGAGATTCAATCACAAATAAATGAGGGTATCATTTTTTGACTTATTTAATGGATTACAGATTGAGATGTGTAAAAATTGGTTGAGACTTCAGTTTTTTGAATTTTATGCCATAAAAAATGGTGGTTTAATATCATTAGGTGGATGAGATGAAGAGTATTCACTATAAATCATGTTTCTTAATTAATAATGTAATTATTTAACATAACTATTAAAAGAAATCAAACATTTCATGTTTACGAATTGCATATCCTTTCTAGGTAAACCCCCAATGTCATACCCAATGGTGGTCACATATCTCCTATACGATGAACTATATTAGAGTTATTAATTATTTATTATTCAAAAACCAGATTAAAAATTAAAAATTATTTAAATTATTTTTTTTCAAATGAGACAACGAAAAATATGATGCATAAAAATGTTGTAACCGTCCGAGGTTATACAATACATCTCAGAAAAATTATTGGTGTTGATGTTTCTATATGACTCATAGTTTGGGATATATATAATTATTTTTAATAAAATATTATATAAAATATTATTTAATAACCATATCTCATGAGCAAGGCATCCAAATATAAAGTCTCACTGAATGATATATCCCTTTTAGGGTGAACACCATATATTGAATAGAACATTTTTCTAATATTTAAATAGGACACACGGTTTTTTTATTCAACTATTTTGTTTAAATTTCACAATATTAATATAATATAATTAATATTTTATTTAGAATTATCTATGGGTTTTTGAGCCTCAGAAGCTCACGCCAACATTGTTCCAAACATAAAAAATATGTATATAAACATTATAAGATGTTAATATTCATTTATGTTATTTATCATATTTATCAAATTTTTTATGATAAATCATTTTTCCACTATTGATATTAACAATTCTATACAAGATGGTTTATCTCTTCTATAAATAGTTACTAGATCTTTCAACCTCCCACCATTGGAACTTTCTGTTACCAGAATTCCAATGATTAAGCATCCATCTCAAACAGACAAGGTCACTGCACTCTCGACACTGCCTCCCTCTCCCACAACTCATGAAAATATGAACCATGCTGACATAAAATAGGGTCTAGAGTTATCTTCCTCCCATAATGTATCTTGGCCTTGGAATCTAAAACACTAACTAATCATTCAGTAATTGGATAATCTAGTTCCAATTCATGGTCACTCTAACATAGAGCATGAAATGGGTCAGAAAAATATATTCGAAGAAAATATACATGGAAAAAATTATATATCGACGTTAGCTATAGTGGTAGTTGAAAATATTATAAAACATTCCCCACCTTATCAACAGCCTCAAAAGTTCTAATAAAATGTGTAACAAGCTTTCATTTTAACCCATGATGATGACGACTCGACTCGGGTGAAACCTTCATTAATATATAGTCACCAACTGAAAAATCCAATGGTCTATAGCGATGTTCTACATATTACCTGTATTGGATCTCTGGGGTAAACATTCAAGGATGAGTCCACAATATATTAGTTGTCGTCTCTTGTACCAAATTCAGTCCAACCAGGAAACTATCACCAATCTCTTATTAACATTATGGCGATTCCTAGGGAAATTGATATGTGGCATCAAAAGGAGTCATTCTAATCAAGAACTAGTAAATATTATTATTATAAAACTCAATCATCCCTAAATGATCATAACATTCCCCACCAAGTATAGAACACGAGAAAAAATCATATCCTCATGATGATCATACAAAAGAGATTTCATCTCCTTTAGTTGATCTAGTGACTTGTGGTAAGAGGTAATTAAAACTAGTTGAGCACCATACATCAGGTCAAAAGAAAACCCAACCTCTATTATCCATGTTAAACCAAAACAATCAAAAGGAATTATGATGGGAACTCAAAAAATACTTTGAGGGAGAACACTACTCATTGAATCTTGATCTAGATCAAAAGACCCTAATATAACATTCCACAACTCTGGATATGTAGGTATCAATTTTGTTGACCTTGGGTCAAATTCTTCTTGAATGTGGGAAGTAAAAGCACTAGGAGTTGTAATTTAAACATGTCAAAGATAAAAATAAATAAGGTTTTTATTATAAATGATCCAATCCCTCCCAAATATCATATCAATAGATTTCATGTCATGTACTAGAAAATGCCAAGAAATCATGACATCAGGCTGAGAGAAGACACAAGTTGGACTACTGAGACCATGTTCTCTCTTTTAACCATGGGGTGTAGTAATATCAAATGAACAAGACAAAATAACCAAATGATGATTAATTGTAATAATGTTATGGGTTGAAATAAGTGACTGAGATTCACTAGTATAAATTTGAGCAGTCACTTAATATGAAGCTATAGTAATGGTACTATCACCATTGCTGGAATAAAATTAGCATCCTGTAGAGTCTCTTCCACTGTGTGAAGAATATTTGTTATAGATGACTATGGTTGGAAAACTTGTATACATGAAATATTTGATTGCACTATTGTTTTTGGAGGAGCTAATAATCATGTACGACTACAAAGTGTGTAATAGTCCTAGATGAACTTCTATAAGTTCCATAAACGTCTATATGAGCCTCAGTTCATGGAATACATAGTGAAGACCCTATTCTAATTTCATGTGTGACTACACTAGTATAATATCAAACGGATTCTATCAGGTACTGCTAGAGGTCGAAAATGACATTGTTTTCAAGAACCACGATATACAACACATCAACATAACAGTCTAACATATCAAGAAACCCAAAGTTATGATATCGGATTGAAGCCCCAACTCAAACCATCGAGCCATCTTCCTCTAGTTAGATACACTCTCAGACACAAAATGCCCCAAATCAGTTGTGTTATTTGAATATGTATTCATAATTCAGTCATATTTATTTATCATGAAAAAATAAATAGGATTGTCAATCAATATTGATGCTAGATAGAATGTGTTGGTGAAAAGAACTATAAATTACTTCCACTCTAATTATCTGTGTTTATTCTCTATCATAATTTGTCCCCACCATCTCCTACTCTACCCCACAAGCACAATGGTGGGAAACATTACCATAATCTCATCTGATGTCTCCATGAACTGAAACAAACATTCTATCCTACCCAATAATTACTCAACATGTTATATATAAATAAATCTATTTAAAACTAGTAGTTTATAGGGATTTCAGTCTTTATAATGATTTCAAATAACATCCCTCTGATGATCCATAGCTCTAACTAGAACTGTGACTGGTTGTGGTCCAATACTGAAATCTTGGAAAGTACGTACGATCACCTCAAATAGATTTAGACCCACAATCAGATTCCCTCGTTGAGGACTAGCAACATTCTCCTCCTAGATTTTGATTTTCACTTCTTCTAACAAGCATTATTTTAAATAATATTAGAAAACAAAAGAAATAAAATAGTTTGGCACTCAAACTAATTAACAAGAAAAAATTAATCCCATCTGAATGAAAAAAATATTCATATTTCACTCTATCCAAATCAAAATAGGGAAAAACTATAACTAATCTAAAATACATCCTTCCCTAACAATTGTTGGATACATAAGGTTTATTTTAGTGAATATCGGGTTTGGAACTCAATTTAAACTACCTTATATATCCTAATAAGATTTCACAAAAACATACTGAATTCAAGGAATAAGCTCATCCTACCAATGATAACACTATATCACGAACCATCCTGGATACCCTCGTAACCTGATAATAGTGTCAGCCCTGACATTGCCTAATGTGAATTCCAAATCCCTAGGAGTTGTTCACTAACACCAGCCTCATACAACATGAATGTGGGAAAGAAATTTCCACAAAACATAGAGGAAGGTTAAGAGTTATGACAACATACATACCAAAAGAATGATCCACTATGTGTAAAGTACCCAAATAAAACCAAGCACAAAAATACCAATAAAATTAATCCTATATACTAAATGAGAAAATATTTCCATGATCCCTATTAGAAAAACACACCGTGTTCGATGTTCAATTGAAAAAATCACCACTAAAATATCCATTCACATTTCTCTAAAGTTTTATAAGAAATTCAACACACACCCAATTGGAAAATGTATTGTGTGAGGCTAATCCTAGTACGATACAACCAAATATTTCATAAATGGTGCCAAATAATTATTATCCGGCCAATTTCAATTGTTTTTCAAAATAAAAAACATTGAAAATTGTTATACATAGTAAAACTAAACATTATTTACATTTTCAAAATGATGGAAAAATAATTTTAAAGAACATTATTTACATTAAAAGATATTGATCTTTCTAAAAATATTTTTTAAATAACACTATTAAATAAATAATTTTACGTAAATCTATAAATACGTGTATTGTAGTTTTACAAAATTGGATATATTTATATCTCTAATATAAATAATCAAGAGAGTAACATGGTAATATTCCAAGTAGGTATGATAGTATCAACCTGCTATAGGATACTTCACTTTCAAAGTGATAACATCATAATTTGTTTAATCATGTCCCCCTGACTCTAGCCATAGGTGACTCATCACACTCCCATCAGTGTTGTGACCCATTGAAGGTATTTTTTAGAACATTATAATAGCGTAGAGTGAATCCAAATAACTCACTAAATTCATACATCTGTCATGTTCACTTTAATGATGAGAATATTATTTAAAGACTTCTAAAAATACAATAATTCTAATTCATTTATTTAAAAAATACCATTTTTTTATTTAAACAAAAAATGGGTTTAAATAAAAAACAAGCCATTTCCACATGATAATACCATTTGGATTACATCAAATAATATTTATTCAATTGTCACATGTTTTTAAAGCATTCAAAACAAATTCTATCACCTACACAATTCATTTCCATAATTTAATTCCAAAATTTAAATTGTTCAATTTCCATAAACACACTGCAATTTAATTGAATTGGGGATTTTACAATCTTTTTTTAAAAAATAATTTATAATATCTCAGTTCACCAGAATCAAGGATTATTAATTTAATTGAATGAAAATTTGTGCAATTTAATAGAAATAAATCATGCAATATATGGATAATAAATTTGTCTAATCTTGATGGATCCCCCTACATTCAGGTCATTGATTTCAAGGGGAATGATAAACCATGATGTGTCATTCAATACACCACCTCATGACATTATCATCATAATAATGGACACATCAAAGATCGATGTTTATTAATGGTTCCTATGAAAAAAATTGATTTTTTATTTCAAAAATAAATAAACTTTTACAAGGGATGATACATTCTCTCTCCTAGATAATTATAAATTATCGATTAAAATATTACATATGATAATACATTATTCCTCCTATAAGATTGTTTAATTAGTGATTAAAATATTATGTGTGATAATGTTTTATCCCTATTAGAAAATTTACAAATTATCATTTTTTAAATATAATAATTATCATTTTATAATTCATATAATTATATTATATTAATTATTCCTTAATAATTATCATTTCACAAACATATTTTTATAATTCATTTCAACAAATAATCATTTGATTATTTTGGGTAATTTTTCACTAATAAATTTTTATCATTATTTATGATAAAAATTTCATTGTTCATTGATAATCCAAATTCATTATTTTATGATAATTTTTTAAAATATACCTCAGTAATTCAATGTGACTAACTATTGATAATAAATTATGAAATATAAATTAAAATGAAAAAAAAATTTATTGAGAAGTACATTAATTCCCTCATCGAAAAAATATTTTTTTATTCAGCTCGTTGAGATGAATTTTAGAGTTCCAGGGACACAGAATTATGATCAATGACAAAGATGTTCTGTAATTTAGATTATTATAATGGTAATAAATATAATATAAAATAAATATAAACATATTAACTAAACAACAATGCACACCCAATGGTGTTGAACACAGACCACACACACAGATGAAAATGTGAACCACAACTAGCTCTATCTAACAAGTGCAGATTAGATATAGTTTTTCATAGTCCCTTTTGTATTAGAAACACCGGAATAACCAATGGATTGGTCAATATTATATCCCCATGAAGAATAGGTTTCTTCCTTTTGAATCCATCTGTCAGGAACAAGTTTAAACGATTGGTTTAATCTCAAATAAATGGCAGACTAATTAATTTTATTCATATAATTCATTATAGTTTGAAATGGGTAAAACTATATTAAATAGATGTTTTTGGAATTTTATGGCACAAAAAATTGGTTCATTCAAGGTTTTGGTGGAGGATATGAAGAGGATCTACTGTAAAGAACATTTATAATTAATAATTTAATCATTTAACATTAAAATTAAATGACACCAAAAGTCTGTTGTGCATAACAATTATATCCTTCATAAGTAAAACACCTCATTAAAAACCAAACAAATGTCTATGATTTCCTATATGGTGCACCATTTGAGAGATATTAATTATTTAATATTCAACAATCACATGAATAATTAATTAAAAAATATACAAGTTATTTTCATGAGAGAGAGAACCAAACATCCATCTCATAGAATTGTTTTACCCTTTATAGGGTAACCACCACATCCCGGACCTATCATTGGACTCGTTTTCTCCATATGATACACTATTTGATAGGTAATAAATTATTTTTAATAATGAATTATGTTAAATATTTTTTTAAAAATTTATATCACAAGAAAAAAATCAAAATATCTAGTGCCTTAAAATTTAATACCACTTCCTTGGTAAACTGTATATTTCATTCATAATAGTGGTTTTAGATTTCTCATATAACACACCATTCTGTTGTTATTAAATTATATCGAAAAAAATTGACATGCCTAATAAAATATAATTACTATTTTTATTTATTATTCTATAGGGATTTTTGTTCTCAAAATCTCACAATAACACATTGTCAAACCAAAAAAAATAATTGAACATTCCAAGCTATCAACTGGGATATAGGGTCATTAACATATTAATAAAAATTTCATTTGTAAGTTATCTTTTCATAATAATAATATTAATAATGTAACATAATAGGGTTTAACAAAAGATACTAAAAATTTAGGGGGAAGTAATGTGGTCATCCCACATCGATGGAAGAGGAGCATGAACCACCACATTTTATGGTGATGTGGATACCTTTCCAATCATGAGGGATTTTTTTGGAGAACATATGAGAGCCATAGTACTAGGAATTAAAAATTGTGATTTCTAGGACCAATGTTGACAATATCTTGATCATGGGCTTGACTAGGTTGTAAAAAATCATGTCTGATCCATTTTACATTCGATGTGAAAGTGAGGGCACAAGGACCATCTTGTGGAAGTATCATATAAATCATACATTGAAGGAGGTGAATTAAAAAAACAACCATATATAATGTGTTGTGGATACCTCCACCATCATGTGGCCTTTTTCTTGGGGAATCCTAATGGTTAGAGCCCAATGAATGAAAAACACACCAGCTAATCCCAAAGAGGACAATATAATCATCACGGGATGGACTATGCCATTAAATTTGACAATGCATCAATGGGGGTACATAAAATTTCATTGTATTCGAGATCATAATTTGTGTGGATTGGAATTATGCCCATTTGATATTTTTCATAACCTATATTTCCTATTTCTAATAGAATGTAGATTATAATATATTTTTCCTTTTAAATTACATGCACTGTAGATTGAGAATTCTAACTAATTTAACTACATTTATTTGTATTTAAATACATATGATCCTCATTTATTATAGTCATATTCTACACTAACAATGATTGATCTGGGTTACACATTAATAAATCATTTCTTCTGGATAAATTCCATCGACCCATTGATCAAAAAATGCCCATCATAAATTTCTCAAATCAATAGCATAGTATTCCTCATAAAAATTACATCCCCAACAACATCATCTATAATCCTGTTTAATTTTTATGACTCCATCACACCTTTACTATAAATAAATACATGAATTTTTTTTTTTGTATAATAAAAGCATTATTCAATAGGAACCATAACGATGAATGTCTTAAGAATATGGAGTAGAAAATCATGGAAAAAAAATTTTTGAATCAAAAAATTTCCATTTTTAACAATCAACATAAATAATTGGTGGACAATTTTAGGAAGTATGATGAATAAAATCGACAATTCTAAAATCATGGTGTAAATGACGGCAACATTAAATAAAAAATCCATGAATTAATTTTTAGAATGATTTAATTATCTATAATGAACTAACGTAGAGTGGACCATGCCGTGAGTACCCCAATCCCATCCCCAGTAGGCCAGGAACTGGTGACTATCATCGTAAGGCTTATCCCATAAATGGGAGGCATTTTCTTATGTATCTATACAGACAGACACAGGAACAAGAAAAAAATTATGAAATAAAAAAACTTATTAAATAAGAATACATACATCTATAATATCAACAATATAGAACTTCTACAAAAAACATGAATGTAAATAGGTCCAAAATACCACCCAACAGAAGTAATAGTCTATAAAAGTGCAGACACAATTTCATAATCTCATCCTAAAAAACCCCACAATAATGGTAGTTGTAGGGACAAGTGTCTGAAGCCGTATGAGAAAACCCTGAATGTCTGGTCTCTCTAAGAACCACCTTTTCATAGTCCCACTAGCACACCATCAATTCATTGAATTCTTACCATGATAAGACTCATTGGGAAAATCCGGTGTAGTGGTTTGTAATACAATACATAGTATGTCAAAATGAAGCCAAAGTGGAATAATACTATGACATACCTGAAGTACACCAAAAAGAATCAAACAATATATATTCATTTCTAGAAAGATATGTGTCTAGAATAGGTATATCAATAACATCCAAATATACTTATCTCATACGTTGAGTATCATATGGTTTCAACATCATAGCCAACAACAATATTCTCATCATAGGAACCAATTGTAACAAAAATACAATAGGACACATTCCACGAGCTCAGCCATCATATATGTCCCTTGTACAACATATGAAATCGATTTGGAACATTTTACTATGATTCTCTCTAGTTCCCAGAAATAGGGGTACAATCATCACCACGATGCACCAAAAACAAGCTAGTAAAACCTTGTGAAGAGGTATTCCTCTCACGACTACAAATATTTGAGGATGTAATGTTCAAAACTATACACCACATTCATTATTTCCAGAAATTTAGAGCCAAGGTTCCAACATCATGATACAACCCTAAATTCGAGGTAGTATTTTACCTAACTAACCCAAAAAACATCTATCATATTTAATGGAGTAACATGCTCCTTAGTCCATCGAGGGAGATCTAACTCTAATATTGTTGTAGTTTACACCAATTTATTAGGTATTATCCTCATAAAAATCTCCAACCATTTATGTAGATCCATCTCTAATGGAGGGACTAATTTAATAAGATAATACATACATTCTTGATAAAGCACCTGGTCTCCTTATTTCATTTATAGTAGAACTAACACCCAATCATGGTAATAAAATATCAGACTCAAGGACTCACAACATAAAATGGTATGGGAGTACCATTGAGTGACTAGAGGACATGCACCATGGTAGAACATGGGAGTACAAAATTATTCCTGATAAGAGACATAGTCTCGATAAGACACAGAGTCTCTATAAGTCACATAGTGTCACGACTGTATCTAGCCATAAGATTCCAAACATAGCACACTAAATTTTGAAGAACCATCCCCTCATTGTATGAGTTCATATGTGAACATTCATTATGAAATCTTGGAGTATCTCAAATAGATTGACTCATCCCAAGGCTCCCAACACCACAAACAGATCATCAAAGAGACACACAGTTAGAATGATACAAATATTTTTATAAAAGGCTTCGACCATGTTTATTAGGGGTCCGACCTAACCCATATTTCATGGATCTACCTATTATTCTCATCCCATGGGGCCTGCTAAACAAGGCCGATTGGGTTGATGTGTCCACCCCCTAGGCTGCTGGATCGTCCCTGGTCCCCTGTTTGGCACGTGCTGCAGGTCGGTTCACTGTGCCACACGTGGTGTGCCTTGACAACATATCCCCCAGGATGACATGATGTTGTGTTGTGTTCCATGTGGTTGTCCCACCACATCTATTTCCCCATGGTATTTCCACCATGTGTTTCTCTAATGCGGCATTGATTCACCTCTAATCTCACCATTGCGGCACCCTGTCAATGCCACGACCTCCAGCCGCAGCCCACACTCCCCATTCCCATCGACCATGATGTGGCACCCCTGTCATGATTTTCCCTCAATATCTTCCTTGGTGGTGAGTTTTCCCTAACGACTTATGATCTGCAATGGACCAGCACTGCCTCCCCTGAACCAGCTGAAGCCGCCGCCTCTTGTTGATGCCACCTTATTCCGTCATGTACCATTGTCCCAGCCGAATCACACTACAATATCGATTTTATAACTCTGTGGTGTCATTGTGGTGTTGCATATTTCTTCATGGATTTTTTATCTAAAAATATAAGGTGTAATAAACATATATATATAAAATCATGAAGAACTGCATAAATGTGAAAACATATAAAGAATGTGAGAGAATGAGTAGAAATAATAGTGCACATGAATGCCCAGTGAATGGATCATAGAAATTGTTTGTGTCGTACCTGATTTTTTCTTTTTATATAGAATTACGAAGAGAGAATAATTCTCTATATTCATATCCCATTAAATCCACACAAACCAAGGCCATCCCTTAAAAAAGATCAAACTCTGGGTCAATATCTTGAATGGACATTTCATGTTGGTCGTTTTTGTTATGAATGAGAAAAGAAATATCATAAATCAGAATACCCTTCTTCATGTTTGTATCTATCATTTATGTGTAATAGTTGCATCATCTTCTATGAGGACATCTTCCAACAACGCTGGTGCGATGATCCAGAAACTGATCTCTGATTTGTCGTCTTTCACTTGAGGGGATTCATTCTACAAACTATCTCTAGTGATTATATTGAATTTCCATGGTTATATAGCTACCCTTGGGATTTATATTTTAGGATTTTTTAATGTAAATCATTGATGAGTCAATAAAATAATTTATCATTATATTATTTAATGAAAATTATGACCTTTTGGATTTTTTCAATAGAAGACACACGCCGACTAAAGGAAAATCATGCATAGGGAAACCCCCGCATTAAAAAAATCTAAAGTTGTGTTAGGTTTCCATTAAAAGAATCTTTTCAGGAGTTACTAAAACATTAAAATTAAATAATTTTTATTTAATAGTTTTAGTTAGGGTTACATCCAAAAACTATCATTCACATCCATCCCACACCAACCGATTTAAGGCCTCACCTATGGTAAAGACACCACTATAAACAAACTAATGACCTCATATTTCTGATATAGGAACCCTTTAAAATGTTATTACACTTTTTTAGGAAAACTGCTTGCACATTCTATTAAAACATTAAATCTTTTCAAAAAACTATTTCGAGCACATCATGCCTCAAAACCATGCCCCGTCTCAGGGCCTGACATCATAATAATCAAAAATAATTTCAAAAAATAAAATTGAGATAAACAAATCATTATAATCTCCCTTATTTATGTATTAAAATCATGTAATGTCATTCAATGTTCTACATAAATAGATGAGGGTATAGAGCATATCCCTAAGCCCCCCGCTCCCATGATCTCTTTTGTGAATTATTGTGCTTCAACCAATCATTACCCATAACAGTTGATGAACAATGAATAATTCTCTATTTCATATACTAGATCTCCACAACCTAGATATAAAACATGCTACATGATATACAACTATGATTGTTGTAATTACAAGGAATCAATCAATCTCATGTTCATAGAATCCTCCCAAGAACTCTATTGAATTTTTCTGCCGACTCGTTAAATGGTTAGCTGACTTAGTGAGTTGGTCACCAATCACCCACATAGAATCATGGGACCTAGAAGTAAATTGTGAACCTATCACAAATTCCATCAATATCCCATCGCACTTCCATATTGGTACCCTCTAAACAAGAAGGAGAAAAACCATCCAAGCATAGGGGGTAGACACAGTGTGATTATAAATCAATAAAATTTTTCAAATAGGAACCCAACATTAAAAACAACCGGTAATCCTAGATTCAACCATTCATTCATCCTTGGTGTCCTCCCCAACACCAAAATTCATATATTGATGCATTTTCCACCCTTGTCATCCAATACGTCCACAAAAATAGGGCATCCCTTCCCAACATATCATAGCTTCCCTCTTGGATCAGCCACCCCAGGCACACAACACTTCATAAGAAGTATGAAACAAACATAAAAACATGGATCTCATTTCTAAAACAAGTAATTCATCAAATATACACAATGACCCCTCATAGATCCAAAATTAAATGTACTTCCCAAGAGGAAAGTATGGAACTTATTTAAAAAATCCTCCCTCAACATTACAAGTAATGATTTGTTTCCCCTAAAAATAATTACATACTCCCCACCTTTATGAATATCCATTTGGGGAATTCCTTGTGGACATCTGATAAGGTAAATTCTCCTAGTCATCATTCATAAGTTGTTCCTTTCGGAATCACTATAAAAGTGGAGGCATGAAACCAACTGATTAGAGTTTAGATTTTCCCTCTCCATCCATAGAAGATATTTTTAATAAGGCCATCTTATTTGGCACCTCAGTCACCAACTGTGAATTATATCTCTTGTTGGGAGAATCTGCTACCACATCCCTCTAGCAAGGACTATAACGCATTTCAATGTCATAGTCCTTATATTCACTACAGCTCTACCACAACTATTGGAAATTAATGAATCAGGACATCCATTACACCAAGAGCAGGGTAAGCCAATTAATGTGTAACTGGATACACAGTCAAATGTGAGGGTATATATGGTTCTTCCATGGTTTCCATTTCATTATAAAGGGAAGTATTTCCCCTTGAATACAAACAAAAAAACTCTTCACCGATATCAACCAATATATTCATTAAATATGGAAAATTAATTAATACAAAGAATGGTGTCATAAGGCCTCAAAAATGCTACTCATATATCTGAACCAAAACTCTCATCTCTACAAATTGGATTACACTATCAGTACCAGTGCATGGACATTGGGTCTCCTCCTATAACAGTTTCAACACATGAATATTAGGTCAACATTACAACAGGAAAGTTAGAGTCAAAAACATGATTCATGGCAATAAATAAGGATTATAAACTATGCCTCTCAATATGAATGCTAAGGTAGTATAGACACATAAATTACCTTGAATCATTATGGGAGCCCATGGGCTATAAGCCCCGACCATGTACACTCGACCACTTCCTTTTCCTCCAACTCATAGAGCCAGGTGTGGATCACCTAGGGATGGTGGTGGTAATATTTAAATATGTATACCATCTCATGGTCATATCCCAACTCCTCTTACATATCTTCTACCCAATAGATCTCTCTATTCCTTTTACTATATCTGCAAAAATGGTCTATCCATAATTCCCATATTAGGAATACGATAGGCTAGACAATATCTAGTGTGAAGTCCTCATCCATTAGTTGAAAAGAATTGCCTATCCCTTGGCGGTCTGGACTCACTATATGAACCAAGAGCTATAGATTCCCTATCCTAGGACCTCCTCTCGGAAAAGTTCAAAAGTCTATTTATTTGAGACTGTCATCGATTTCCTAGTTCTATGGTAGCTACTCCTAATTTTCTAATGCGGAATACCATCATCTATATCTTCCCATCCAAGGAACTCTCATCAACAAAGGATTGCTCTAGCACCCTAGCCTAAGAAGAAATCCCCATAGGGATAAAAAACCTCATTTATCCCTATATAGACCTCAACTATTGGTATGATGACTAAAAATATTTCATTTATCATATCTATCGATTACATGTAAATGTTAGTATGCCCCAATTAATACTCAGATACCAACATGTCATATTACTGAAGCTTTATAAAGCACCTAAAAATGCACAACTGATATCTTATAGGGTGATAACTCATTTATGAAAAGTTTCTCAATATATATCCATGGAAAAGTATCCTCATCACAAGATCAGGTATCCAAATACCACCATTTCCCAATTAATACATGTATGAGTCCCTCTATCAGGACCACCATTTGACTTGATGGTGTCCTTAATAGACACAAAACTCAAATCACCACCTCAATTTGTCCTCAGCTGCCTATCTCTCAGGATCACCTCATAACCCAGGGGGTTTTATATATGAAACACACGAGGATTTCCCATCATGATCTCCTCACCCAAGGGTACTAGAGGTACCATGTTCACCAATACAGGTGTTGGTATAGCTACTACACCACATGTGGATTCTATATCTGGTACAAATATTTTTACTAATTTCTCACCACATAAGGGATATACCTCAAGATGATGATATGGAATCCTGACTGTCATTATACATGGATTAATCATGAAATATAACAAGATATACCATTTTCAATAGAGTACACTGGGTGAGATGACACAAAAATGACATGAGAACACATCCAAATACTATATGATGCATGTATCATTGTTTTCCCTAAAACCATTATTTTCATTTACATAGAGGTAAATAATAATTCAGGGTCTTGGTGTATGGATACACTGGACTCCAAACAAGAAATAGATCCCATGCTTTAATGTTTAACTCAAAACACATAACATTGATTCTCTAGACCTATCTCACAGACTCTTTTTATTTAAGTACAACTGACATTCTTTGATAACTTTATTCCATTACCCATACTGAAGGGGGACATTCCATAACTACCCCATGAATGACTCCAATAGTCCATTGGATAACTACTATCACAATGTAGTAATATCAAAAAAATGTAAGATAATTTCATATGCGCTTGTAGACACACACACAACTCCAAGACAAAATTGCTAAAAAGTAAAAACACTGTGTAAACAATCATGCATACCACTATGATACTAGTAATAGAGCACAATAGTAGAATTGTGGAAATTAAAAGGGCCAGAATACAAGCCCACCAAATGTAAGTGTTTATAAAAGTGAACACACAAGTTCTTGGAAATAATTCGCATAAAACCATACAAGAAGTTTTGGTATATAGAAAACTATATGAGTAGCAGAAGAACCCCTCAACTATCTTATCTCTTTATGAACCATCTAATCATGGTCCACCTATGACAACATCAATGAATTTAATGTTTTTAGATGAACAGAATCATGTGGGAAAATCCCATACAGGGGTCAGTAAAATAATATTCAATATGGAAGCCTGAATCCACAAATGAATACTACTAAGAAAAACATGATGTACACCACAAAATAAACTGAAGAGGAATAGTCAACTACACATAGATATATTCTAAAAACACATATTTAATCAACAACCAAATATAATGATTTTAGATACTATGTATCATAAGTTTCCAACCTGATATCCAATAAAAATATTCTCATCATAGGCTCGATTCATAATAAAAACCCAGGATGAAACCCTCCACAGGATTAGCCATCTCAGATTTCACCTAGCCGAGATATTCAATCCACTGGGAATATTTTTTTTATCTAGTTCTAGTACCCAACACCATGGGTTTTGTCATCATTTCATTTCACCTTGCATAAACTAAGAAACCGTTGGGAAGAGGTCTACATGTCCCCAATGCAATGATCATAGGGAGAACTACAACAAATTATAAACTATGTTCATCCTCTCTAGAAAATATAAAGTAGCGGACCCACTCCATTCCATGACCCGTAGTCAAGGGAGTACTACCCCTAACTAACCCATAAACATTCAGTCACTCCAAAATGGAGTACGCCACTCCTCAGTCCATCGAGGGAGAAGTAACTCCTATAAAGTTAGCATTCACACTACATGAATTGGTCAGTTCCTCATAACTATTCCGAATATATGATAGAGATCCATCTCCAATGTATGACCCACTCCCACATGATAAGACCCAAAGCCTTTTTATGTCAACCATTCTAGAAAGCACACTCAGTCTTAGTAGGAAAGCCAATATTAGTAAGACACTCATTCACAAGGACACACACCCTAACTCAGAAGGGGAGTACCAATAAGGGACAAGAGGACCCACACCCTGGTATGATAGTTGAGTACCAACTGAATCATGATAACAAACCCAGTCTCGATAAGACACAAATTTGAAATAAGTCACATATTTTTAGGGTTACATCCATCTATAGGATTCTTCTCATAGTAGGTTTCTTCGGGAGAACCTACTTCAGAACACACTTAGATGAATGTAAATATCCTCCAAATAATCACTTAGAGTGTCTCAAGAATTACCGTCTCATCGTCTGGTTACAAACACAATAAATGACATGCTAAATAGACAAACAGTTTGACTATTTTGGATGTTATCATAAAAAGGTCCAACCCTGTTCCGGTCTGCATCCAACCCGACACTGGCTGCTGGGCTCGGTATGTTGGGAATGAGCTGTTGGGAAGAGACCACTAAGCCTAGAAGTCCCGACATGTGGGACTATTGGGTCTATGTTTTAGGGCCTCTAGAGTGGCACAGATCCCTTGTCCAGCCCACACTCCTGATGGTTTTCTGTGCCAGTGACTATCTGCCCCGACCGCATGGCCCTCCGTACTGATGTTGTGTTGTTACATGTTTCATGTGGCCATAACGCCGCACCACCTACCAAATTTCATTTATAATGTGATGCATCATCGAGACATATTCATTCTCATAGGCCTCGTCTATCCCTATGTGGACCCCTACCATGTTACGCATTCACCGGAGACCCCACTGGAGACCTTGCTATGCCGAATCGTTGTCTTCCATGGACTGTCATCGCCTCGCCTAAAATGGATGGACCTACTGCCATTGGCCACTACTGCCTTATTCTACCATGCACATTTATCCTAGAAGAATCACGCCAAAGGATTAATATCATACCTTCATGTTGTTGTTGTGGTTTCCAGTACTCTTTCTCGGGTTGTTGCGCCACAAATCTAAGCCGTAATAATCATCTACTCAGATTACCATGATGAACCGCAAGAAGACAAAGAAGATATGAATAACGTGAGAGATTGACTGGAGGGAATAATGAAAATGAACTCCCAATGAAATGATCATGTCATATTTTCATTTAAGCCTTGATTCATTATTTTTACAAGGAATAACGATGAATGAATAATAATATGGATTCATATCTAATTAAGTCCCCACAAATCCATCCCATACCATTAGAACGATCGAAAGATGGGCCGACCTGTACATTTCATTATCAATAGTAGTTATTAGTTTTATGAATGTGAAAAGAAATAAAATATAAAATAACACTCTACATTGAGTTTGGATCGATCATTGAGGAGGAATAGTTGCATCATAATCATATACGCGATCCTCAAGCTCTATTTGTAAGACTATCCACAATTCTAACTATTTTTTGTTTTCATTCGCTCTAGATGATTCATTCTCCAAGATCTCAGTAGCGATATTATGGAATTTTTAGGGTTATGTGGAAAACTAGGGGATTTATTCATTAGGTTGTTTTTAAATTAAAATTAGTTTAGTCAACAAAAATATTTATCATTAATTTAGTTAATGATGATTATGGTCTTTTGGGGTTTTCCAAAGAAGACACATGTTGAATAAAGTTAAGTCATGCTTAGGGAAAAACAACATTAAAAACTCAATGGTGGTCTCAAATTTATAATACGGGTCTCCAATCATGAGATAAATTATTTGAAATTAAAATATTTTTTATTTACTTATTTATTTTACACTTACAAACAGAAACTATATTTCAGAGCCGTCCAGCAACAGCATATGTTAGGCCACACCTAATGTAAAGATGTTGATCTAAACACAATGGTCACCTAATATTTATGATATATGGATCTGTTTAAATGTTATTCTAATTTTCAAGGAAATCCATGCATGTAAGATAGTAAAATTAAACAATTTTCAACGAATTGTTCCAAACACACCGAGCCTTGAAATTGTTAGTCGTCCTTCTTCCCAGCCTGATAATTTCCCCATATAAATTTAAAAAATAAAATCTTATAAAATCAAAATCATTAAATTCTAATTTTACCTAGAGGGATTAAATATTGGAATGACAATAAGAAAATTCATATTACTTAACTCGATATGAGATCGTTCATTAATGAAAAATGATTATACAATGATTTAATCAATGATATCCTAGAACTCTTTTTATGATACAAATATCCTCAGTATAAAAATAATTAATCTATGATCACATTATCATCCTCCAATGATTCCCAACATGGTCCAATCCTACAATATATTTGATTACATAGATAACTTGTGGAAATTCCAATACAGTTTCTTAAATATATGAATATATTTTTTTATGAATTTAGTTTAAAATAAAATATTTTACTTATTTACTCTTATATTATTTCACCCATGTCTTTAAATAATTGAAACACATGATGTTTATAGTTATTATAGACTAATAATAGTAAATCCTACATTTTTGAAGTTATGGTTTTTTTGATTTTTTCATTTGAAATTTTTTACTAATGATAAAAGTCTATTTATAAACAATTATGCATGTCTAATATATTATATATAAAATTTATAATTTATCTGAAATGATGCTCCATGGCCAATGGAATCCCACTCCAACTCTATGATACATATACAAATTGATATTAAAATATTCCAAAATGTTACATTAAAAAAAAATTCAACACATTATTCCATATATCAATGACTTTCATATAGAAAATCAAAATCTGACATAAAAATATTAGGGTATTATGTTGACATATAGTTCTTCTTCACATAGGTTATTTCTATAATATTTCCATATTGACATAAAAAACCCCAACGAAATAAATATATAATATATGATCATATATTTTAAATCATTTGTGGTCACCGTATACAATATGAATATATTTCCCTATCAATATATTGCTCACCCTTATCCATAGGGTGTGATTGGTAATCGAATTATTTATTTAGCTATAGCATGTGGAATATATCCTTCAAGGGGTCTAATTATAGAGGTTATGATAAGTTTTAATGAAATAAAACCTCAAACTATATTTGGAAATGGATAATAAATTTTAGATATATATTGATACCTTATCAAAATATCTTCAGAAATTTTACAGTTGACACCTTCTATAAAAATTTTAAAACTTCATGAAACTAAAATGTTCTCCTTCATCATTTCACATTGGAACTTAGATGGGTTTGTGTAGTTCTCCACAACTATTTTATTATATGTAGATTCTATATCATTAATTGCACAAAATATAGCATCGTAAGATATTTCACCCCTGGATCCATCCAACATTATGGTGTATTAATGTTCCTCCCATACAAGGCCATGAATGGTTCATTATAAGTGGTGGATGGATATATATTAATATACCAAATCTCCGAAAAGTGTATGGGTTATCCCAACAATAAAATAAAACCAAAACACATTTTTTATGTATTTCATCCCATACCTATATGGTTTTCATTGTTTTACCATCATCAATATCAACTAAAATGCAGTCCCATAATACTTCTAAAATGTTATCTTTATTTCAAACAAAAAATGAGATGCATGGTCAGAAAATATTTTCCATGTAAATTCTTGTTGTATTTCTAAATCCTTATTTTATTGGATTCATAAAATCACTCATGAACCTTACTATTGGATATATATGAATTGGTTTGAATTTTTTAGTCGATCTAGGATAAATGAGATTATTGCATAAACACTAACTAATAATTGATTTCATACCATTATATCAATTGATATACCATTCCACATTAACTCAAGATCGTCATGGATCAGTTCAAAAACCATCATATCCCTCATGTTTATTATTCACTACTTGTATGTTAGGCATTAAATGTTAAACCCATAAATACACATTCTCATCCCTAGAAACAAAAATTAATGATAGTGGTCGAGGTGAATCAATCTACTCTAGTACATACTAATTGTTGAGATGTTTTATACTTCCTCAATACCTCACCTCATACTATGTATAGTAATAATATCCATCTTCCTCAATTGATAAAAATATCAAAACATTCTGAAAATCCATCAAGAACAAGTACTTTCATTATCTAGTTATCAATAAATATATAATAGAAATCCCATTGTTGTGCCTTCTTTTGAACACTGAAAAAGAATCAGGTAAAAATAGTCCAATGGATGTATGATGAATTATCCCCTTCCAATAAAGATAATAGTAAAGATTATTTATGTTGTAACATCTCAATTATCAACACCAAATTATATTTCATGATGAGACCATTTTTTACAAAATTACCATTCATCCTTGTATAACGTACCTACTAGTATTAACACTATAGAATAAAAAACAATCACACCCGCATCATAATATTATTTTTCATTGGAAATACATAACTATAAATAATTAAGAATTTATTTATGATGTGTTTCTATATGATTATATAGTGTCCCCATGACTTCTAGGTGAAAAAAAAATTACATCCCCATGTTATGGGTTGTATAATTATACTCATGTGGACTTAGTTGTCATGAAACCTAACAAATCACCCACAATATTAGAAATAAAAAACATCCAATGTAGCTTTATATAAATTATAAAACTACATCTAATCAACATTTGGTTTTGTACTTCCCATTATGAGGGTGCTCGTCAACCTCTAACGCATAAGTCGAAAAGATTGCTAACAATTCTACATCCAAATGGAAGGGAGGAACATTTATGTAAATTTAGGTAGATGTATCATGAAACTATATGAATTATTTATAAATCTATTATAATAAACATCCATCATAAAGAACATATGCATATCAATCACTATCATAGTTGGATTACATGCTAACACTACCTAAATCATTAATGTGTCGAATACCACACCCTCTATTGATATGACTTGACATAGCATGAGGAACTATATAGTTTAAAACTATATATTTACGATATTCTCAAAAAATATATTTCCCTCATTTTACATCCATATTAATCCTCAAATAACTCTCATGAGCCTCCTCCAAATTCCGAGTAAATTAGTATTCATTCAATGAAGACCTCCATGAACTAAAATAAGAAGGCCAGACAGATACATATAATGAATTCCTTGATTACTGATGATAAAATCATAAATCCAAATGAAATCATAAGGTAATCATAGTGATTATAGAGAATGTATAATTTCATATTCTATATATGCTCATTCCAAATAATTTTCTGTGGAAACCAAACCTGATGTCAATATTTTTGAACCATCTCACCCATTTTATTTGGTCTAAGAAGGACTAATTTTCTATAATAGTTATTTATTTTTCATTTTTATTTGGTTTTGTGAATGGTTTTCTTCCCATAGCATTCACCTAGTATATATTTGTTTAGAAAACAAAAGTTGGTATTTTTTGGGGACATGATTGGTATAATAAATTCATTCTTATGAAAATCCACCAATAACACCTAAATGTATTTCATTCCTCTTAATTCCATGTGTTATGTTTGTGTATATATTAGGTTATTGCATGTGTGAACATATATAATGAAATTGATCACAATATTTTGATTTATTCTTGTAAAATCCTCAAGTTAGATGATATCATACCCCATCACAACTTTAGGAAATAAAAATCTAATAGTGTCTACATTCAAAGGATCAATATATCCAAATAACATGATATTAGATTAATAATATAGTATGTGGTACTATATACCTCATAATGATATTATTTATCGCAAGTGATTGAAAATATCATACCATTTACCCACATGCATCACTTCATTTCCCTAAGAAAACTAATCATTGCATGAACTATAGAGAAATAGTATATACAATGAAGAAATTCAAATGGACTAATTGATACTAAAATTAAGTCTTATAAAAATCTTTATCCTCCATTATTCAGGTAAAAGTATCACAATATGTGTGTGATCACTAAATATTCCATCGTAGGGGTCTCTAAACATAATGAATGTGACAAAGGCTCCACTAGAATTTCTATATCTCATCCATGATGTTAAATAAGAATGGGGTTTCTTATGATTGAGTCTATAAATATTATAGATAAGGTTTTAAATACATATATTTTTTGCATTGATCATACCCAAATACTTTTATTCATAATCCTCTACTACATAATTTATCCATATCCTTACCCACCGACTCCCTATGCATGGTTTTGACCACTGTGAGTATGATGTGGATTAAACCGATCATAATGTTTTTGACCTACTATAGATCTCCAATATCCTCTAATGCATATCCCACTCAATGACCAAACTTGAAAAATATACTATCATTACATTGGATAGTCCTTGTACATCTCCATTTCTAATACATGTAGGTCATTCCATCTTTCATTATATTGTTTCATAAATCAAATGAAAAGCACTTCCTGACATTTAGCTTTATGAATCCTTGATTGGAATAGTGAGGGAATAACTGTCAATCATATAAAATCTATTAAATATTCCTCAAATTATTTTGTATATGATTTTGTTTTAAATTGCCAGTTTCAATGTTTTCATCCAAATGGGTAAAATTACTGAAATGTACATTTATAGAATACTCAAATGATATGACCTCCAGAATGAAGGAATGCATTAATAACACATTATATATAGGGGAACAATGTTATATTAAATTTTCATGGATATCATAGTTATAGAAACACTAAAAAGTTAATGGTTGAATAAATATATCATTATTCATATCTATGTTATATAAATATAGGATAATGATACACTATGTATACTCCATGTCTATCATGTATCCTATCTAGATCTTTAAAAGTTCATATATTGGAACTACATGCAATATCAGATGATAAAACTCTATTATAAAGGTATTGTAAAATTGAATTCCTATTTGAGACACCTTAACGTGTGTCTAAAACTTAAATAACCACTATCTCCTATTTTACTCTATGGATAAATGTCAAATTCATGTCAATAATCTATTTAGGTGGGTTCCTCACAAGGAGAAAAACCCACTAAATAATCTTGAGAATGAAATTTGCATATAGCGGATCAATATCATCTATAATCCTTAGTGGTCATTTTCTATATAAACTGACAGGAATTTTGAACTTGTGTGTATGATATTCTAGTACCACCACAATAATCCTTTTTACAATGGGTGGAAGAACATCCACCTAAATTTTTTTCAAGACTAACTCCTCATCACTATAAAAAAATCGATGCAATACTATATTGGAATCTTAATGTTAATTCATAATGGAGGAATACTGTAATACACAAGTCACACCACTATCAAAGAGGACATATGTGGAGTTGTCTCAAAAAGGAAATTGGGAACAGAATTCATTCATATATGATACATGTACTGAATTTTTCAATGAATATAGATACAACATGATCCATTTCCCAAAAAAGTTTATATAATTTATGGTTGATGGATCGACATGAAGCCACATTATCAATAGATTCCACATACTACGATCTGAAATCAGAACATATAAATAAGAAAACATTTTTTAAACCCAACAAAATAGAAAGTCTATATATAAAATTTGTTCATATCAAATCATATCTTTGATTATATTCTATCATGACGGTGGCATTGATGACATAGTGGTCAATAGTAATATTGGTGTGACAGTTCAATCATGTATCAAATATGATTTTTTATGTAAAATAGAACCATGTATATAAATCACAAAATAAATATTATAGACAAATATATCTCTATAAACTAAAATTATAAAAAATTTAAAAACAAAAAGATATAATAAATAATGGAAATAACATTAATCACACATTAGATTATGAAAATTCTTACATAATTGAAGTAGTAAAGAATACAAGACCACATATAATATAAAAATTATTGAACAGTCAACCAAAATTGGACAGATGTAAATAGTAAACACCTTGAATAATTCATTATCCAATAGAAAATGAATTTACCTTCTCTGAATCATCCTAGGGCTCCTTTAAGAGGCCAATTTTATGTAGATGACATTTCATAGTTGGGAAAAAAAAAATTTTCTTGACTATAAACAAAACCTACTGAACACCATGAATGTATAAGGTTAAAATGTATCTACATTGGGGTCATATAAATATATTAATAAGACAGGTAAACTAGATTGAAATATAAACACTGACATTCTACATGAAGATACCCATTCCAAATGTGACATATGTCCTCACTACTATCCAAATGATTATTCTTGAGGCTCTATGATGACACTTTTCTGAGAGTACTCTTCACTTGGGTATTTTAAACATTAAATTCAAACATTTGAGGGGTCATAATCATCATGAATTTCCATTCATGAACTAAATTAAAACTCATACGATGTTGACACAAAGGTAATAGATAACACTTAGGGTATATGTGGGATACCAAACCCAATGTTGGATAATACATTAGAGAGTAGATATTTTATTCAAGATTTTAGAAATTTCAAAGCTTAACCAACAACGGTAAAAATGATAGAGAATCAAACCCCAAGAAACATAGAGGAATAACCGAATCCATTATGAACTAGTTTGTAGTGGTGACTAGTTATCCTATGTTATTTATGGGATACCACACTTTTCCAGCATATAAAAACATTAAGGGAATACACTAAATCTAAAAATCAAATTGGACTAATGGAAATAATCTATTCAAGATGCCATAGAAGGGGTACATGATGCATACTATAAATAAATAATATTTTAATATGTCTTCTAATTGATGTCTCTTTGTCCTTGTACTTCAGAGCATGTACATGTACTCATCCCATGCTTATGTGGACTAGTTTTTCCACACATCTTTACCCTTAGTGATCTATGTTGGGTCCTCATCTCAAATATAAAAAAATATGGGGGCTACTCACTTTCCCATGAGATATTTATTTTCATTCATACTTTCTATATGCCTATTATAGGGGTTCACAATATATGTGTTATTCCAATCTATTGAACATTTATATTGTATTGTTAATGAATATTGTGTCTTTACATTCATGTGCCTTCATCACATCCTTTGTAATACCTAGACAAGAATCACATCCCAAAATCATAACACACACACACAAATAACTTGGATAGAGTTGTGGGGATTCACATAACCTGATTCACTAATCCTCATAAAGATGAGTATGTTATCAAATAGAGAGACTAAATGTATTTTCATGTTGGAATAACAACATCAGTATCATTTCATTGAATATAAAATTTGGTAGTAAATAATTAATATTTAATGAGTAAACATGAAAATTTAAGAGTATCATCAAATAAAATAATAAATACCATGCAATAACATTATAGTATTATTTTAATATAAAACAATATGATCCATACATATATAATGTACATGATAAATGTATTGAATATAAAATAAATTACACATCCAACATGAAATTCTTCGAGAAACATCTTCGTTATCCATTTCGATTTTCTCAACCATCCACCAAACATAGATTCCATTCACTGGATACCCATACATGAAATCTATAATTGCACTGAGATTTCCAAGTATGGCGTTAGTAAATTATTCAATATGAAACCACCAATGAGTATTAAAATTTCATAATGATATATACAAATTCATTAAATAATCATAAATAGGTTGAAAATATATATTTAAATAGACCACATAACTAATACATATATTTGGTCTTTGTGAACCAACCTTACCATCATCGTCACCATTAAAAAAATAAATTCTACCTACATGGAAATAATGTTAAAAACACATATATTATCTTATTTACACATCCCTCACAGCTGGATAGCCCCAAACACAGATGAATCATCACATCGGTTTATATTTAATAAATACATGTCATCCATAGACTGGAAATTCACTATTACAATATATCCCCAAGAAAGTGACACATCCTAGTGGATAGAATAACAGAAGTAATATCTGGAAAATGTCCCCAACATCACTATTAGATTATTTTTAATTTATGGAACACCTATATGCTCATCTGAAAGATATATAAGATTAGAATATATGATAATAGTTGAAAATGATTGATCAAGATCCTTGTCATTTCATGTAGTATAGTAATCATTATAATACATGTGAATGCACCACATGAACTGGTAAATGGTTACACACATAATATATGTGAACAAAAAACATTTATAGGTTTCTCAATGATATTTATTCATGAAAAAATAATTACAATAACTCATAAAAGCCTTTAATGAATAATTATACTCCATTAATAATACATTTTGATGAAGTAATCAATGATTGATCATGGATAGTACATACTAATCAAAACCAAAAGTTCATCAACTGAAACCATTCACAATGGATTTCTATAAAAAGTAAAATTACTATTTTTTAATTTAAATAAAATATGACTTGTGTTAATTTATCCACATACCATGATGACAAAGAATAAATATAAACATTTTGTTTTATATATTAGTATATCCTTATATTATATATTTGACAACAATTAACACTACATAAGTGATAATATTCCTATATTTTAGATTACTACAAAATTAACCCTTAAATACATTACATTTAATTAAAATATTTTATCTCAAAGAATAAAAATAATTTCAAATATGATATTATTATCTGTTAAGACTAATTCACATTTAAACATAATAATTATTCATTTTCATTGTTTGATACTTCTTGGTAAACATTTTAGAAATTCTCATTAATTTTTTATAATTCATAGAATATTCCATTTTAATGAATTGAGTATGAATATGTTTACCATTATATTTTCCATTAATGAAAATAATCTAAAAGGATAGGAGAATGGGTTGATGAATTATCAACAGTTTGAACCTAGAAGATGAAAATATTTACCTCATATAAGACCTCTATAACCCCGGATGAATAAGTCATTTCTTACCTGGAATCGTGTTGATATAATAAATGTTGTAATAGATTTTAGGCAAATTTCCAAGGTAAAAAACCTATACATTTTGTTTCATTAAATCGTAAAATTATATTAGAAATAAAATTTTACTCAATACTCTTTGTTAAAAATGACACATTGAAACTTGTAAAAGATTCATTATAGAGAATTTGGAAGGACAATGTATATTTTTAATCTTTTTTCTATAAAAACTTCTACATATGATTAACATGTGTACCAATTAATATTCAAATAGATCTATCATAATTTAAATATATATTTCCCACATGATGTTGTCTTACACTTATGAACCCCTTGATACTCAATGGATACACTTACGCATGTTTTGATAAACCTTATACCAATTGAAGAAAAACTTGAACACACATATTTGATTCCCGAGTGACCCTTATATTGGTATTGTAAATGAAAATTCACCCTGAATAATCATAAATTTATTTTTTTTAAACCATTATAAATGGTTCCTCCCACTTAAGAAATATAAAATACCTCCCTTATTCTATGGTGATTACCCCTATTTAATGGTTATCCACCCTTATACAGATTATGGATCTCATGAGTTTCCCCTATTAATCTTCATATATACATCTTTGTGTTATTATACACCATTTTGCTGGGATAATATGAAAGTGATTATACTTATGAAACTCAATGTTGCCATTAAATAGTGCACTATCCAATGTATTTACCATTATGTAATGTAACAGAACTCCTCTTTATCATTATCTAGCTATATAAAAACCATGTACCCTTACACAACTCTTAAAAATTACAATTTTACCATTAAATCATATGAATTATCCATGTTAACCTTATATTGTATTTTTGAAAACCACACTACTCATAAAAAATATAGACACCCACAATTTTAATATATGTATATTACATATAAATATAAAAATTTTCATTATATAACATTTCATTCAATTATATAATAGTATTTATCTAGTCTCTGGATACATTTTAAAATAAAAAAATCATTGAAAACAATTATAAACTCTCTCTAACATAGATCATACTAAATATAAACCGTCTAAAACATGTCATAGAAAAAAAAATCGTTATAACATAGGAATTTAATAGAGAAGAAAGTGTGATATGTGATTCTTAGTTAGGAAGAAAAAATGACATATCAATGATCATAAAAATATAACATTTGGAAAATTAGATGAGGAAATGATCAAATCATTTTAAACCATACCATACACATAAATGTCCATAAATATAGAGTATTTTAATAAATAATGGTATGTTATTAAAATTATATAATCATGGAATCAATGAAAATAAACCCTAAGAGTGTAAAATAGGAAATAGTTGTCCTGATCTGCCCAAATGGATCCTATCCTATGACTCAATAAGAATGCCTAAAAATGGTCAGGGATTAGAAACTACAACCATGTTGGAATATAACTAAAATGAGAGGCATTGTCCTTGGTAATATACAAATACACACATATTCAATCACATACAACATTGAAATATTAAAATAACTTAAAAGACATGCATGGATATATATAAATCCTAGAACTAGAGTATTATATAATGTAACAGAAGGTAAATAGGTCCAAATAAAATCCCTCCAAAATGATTCATATTAAATATGAAAAATTAATGTTAAGATGGGGACTATAGTAAAGAGACTACAGGAATACACCTCAGACTATCTTTTAACACTATTAATTTCCAATTGTTCATCCATCTAGGAATATATGAAAATTTCAATCACCTATACATGACGCAACATATGCTAAAAATTACCATGTAGGGAGGAGTGTTATAATATCGAGTAAGACACCATGATACCGTAAATCATACTAAAAAGCAATAATAATCATCTCTACATGGGTATATGTCTACAATGAAAAATCATGAAAAATCATGTATGTTAAATAAATACACATTATCTAATGGTATGTTAGAAATTGAAAACCATCGTAGGATTAAAGCATTAAATTACTACATATAACTCATATATGTGAAAAAAAAAATGTAAGATATAATAAATGGAATATGTATTATTTTTAGTTCTAAAAGGATATTTTTATAGCTATTCAAACATGAATTTTGGATAAATAAAATATTTAGTCAAGGATCACACCATGGGACATGGGATATACTAACAATTCAATCTGAAATTAACCTCTATTTCTAGGATCAACTCACAAATAGCATTGTTTATAATGATTCCTTGAATTTCACCTCATATAAATATAAGATGGAGTATCTCCCTCTAGGGAACACAGAATTATTTCAACAACTCTATCCAAGAAGTCCTTATTACAGGATGATATTTCTATCTATTGGAGGCGATTCCAAACAAACACGCAAGGAATGGATATAAGGATCATAAGCTAATGAATCATATCTATTATATATAGGGAAAAGGATCTCGATTGTAATTTAAGGGGTACATGGTCTGTAGTATGAATACACATGTTTTCCATTCAATACTGGGTCTTACCCATGTAAATGGAATTTGATAGTGTCCACGTAGAAGTACATGTTTTTCTACTTCTTTTGTACTAGAACATGACTTATCCAATGTTTTATTGATCAGGTAGTGTCTGTGTGGGAGTAAACTTCATTCCAATTAATTTATTCTCTATCTTGAGTTTGTGTACCATTTGTGGGACCTGCAAAATTTTCACAGAGGGGTCACACACCATTTGTTAAGGGCATAAGCCATTTCATTCTTATCATCATCCCAAAACCCTAATTACATCATAGAGAATCTATACACTATGAAATACTAGATTACACATGACGTGGTACATGACATTCTTGGATCATGAATCATGATTTGGTGTACCTTTTCCATTTCATCGGCAACTAAAACCAAATATGATCTACTCTACAATACATGAGGATCATTATATAAATCTTTTCATCATAGAAAAATGGTATTTCCATTTAATTAAATCATAATATGACTCATACATTATTCTTTATTGAATTATGGTGAATAATAAAAAGGTAGTATCTACCCCATTTGATCCACTATCACTTCCATTACCCTAATACATTAATTTTCTGATTATCCAGTATAAAATAATATTTATTATTTGAGCCAATAAATGAGTTCATATTGATGAAATCCTCTCTATATGATCAACTACGATTCAAAGGAAGAACACTAATGATGAACATGTAATCACAAGAGAAAATTACTGGTAAAAATTCAGGTGTAACTGACCATAGTGGTTGTTCATTTATTCATCAAATAGTCCCTTTCAAAAATAATCATAAGAGATAGCTTTTATTCATAATGAAACCATCCAAATAAAACCCAACATTAATCCTATCTCATATTATGGATGATCCAAAAATCAATCTATTGGTATATTGATCTGTGTTCATTGTACAAGTAAAAATCGGGAGATAAATGAAAATCGAACAACATCAAATATTATTTCAGATCTATCGATGATAATGAATAAAATTTCATTATTATTGTTGGTGAGATATTGGACCCCTATTGAAAACAGATAACTAATCCAATATTTGATTGATGCTAGTATATGAGAGATCCTTCAACACCCCCTCGAATACTCCTCCATTGGGTATAGGGTTTTGTGTTTAACCAAAATTAATTGGAATAACTATATTCTTGTAGATGAAATTATGAATATGTGGTAAAAAATGATATAAAATAATTTAATTTATGTAATTATTTTACTTTTTACTCGTAAAAACCTTTCGGAAAAAATATATTTCTAAAATAAGTTATGATGTGCCTAAGATAAATCCCACATTATATACTCAACAATATCATATGATTTATAATATGGAGCCCCATACGGGATTTATTATTATTTTTAAGGGGAACTGCATTAACATGATATTTAATATATTTCATAAAATAATTTTTAGTACACTAATCCTAGGAGACTCAACCATCGTAGAAACTAGCTACAAAAAATTTCATAGAATTTTTTTCAAAATATTACACTAATAATTTTTATAAATTACATTATTCTCCCTTTCATAGTTTTTCCTCACTGAAATGTAAAAATAAAAAAAAAGCCTAGAATCAAAACTCTCAATAGGATCTTCAAATCCCATGAGATCTCCAAAATATTTCAAGTGTTGTTAAAAACTCACCCTAGGGAAACACCTAACCACATAAATATTTTTTCCCACCAGATCTCATGGTTGTTGGTATTTGAAAAGGAAACAACTCCCATGGCGCAACCCAATTACATCGGTAACATAAAACAATTCATTAACATAAATATTAATCTATTTCATGTGGAGAATAATATAACAAAC
Source organism: Viscum album (assembly GCA_963277665.1). Classification (NCBI taxonomy): domain Eukaryota; kingdom Viridiplantae; phylum Streptophyta; class Magnoliopsida; order Santalales; family Viscaceae; genus Viscum; species Viscum album. The sequence goes on from OY728133.1 coordinate 1,064,895,218, forward strand.
CAAAAAATATTACGACATCATGGTTAGGTTGAACACCACCTCGTAATTTCTACACATTAGTATGGAAATAATGTTCCAAATAATCCTAGTGAAATTCCATTTTCCTATCTAGTAATCCATAACTTTTTAACTCTAATTCTCTCCAAAATAAGTCCACTGAGGACTCGTGTTATTTAATAGGATATCATCCTACCCCCCCAAAATGATTTATAACATTTAAAATGATTACAAATAGATAAAATGTGACCCAAAATTTATTACCATTAATATTTTACTTGGATAATAGTCTCCTATTCGTTCTCACATTCATATCCTTGAAAAGGGGATACTCTGGAAGTGGAGTGGTAATAATAATCAAAAGAAAACATTAGTCATTGTAGATGATCCTCATAGATGTGGATCAAAACCAATATCAAAACCAAATAATTTTCACTTGTACATGGATTACCCATTATAATTTCCCATAATCACGGTGTTAAATATATTCCACAACTACAAATGAGTCCTAAAAGGATTCCCAAATACTATCCCTAATACTATTGTAAATTAATCATCAATATCAATAATGTTTTGGAGACATTTCGACAATGCTGTAATGACTCATAAAAACTAAACTATCTTGAAATCTCCACAATGATTTGTTGATCATAACCCATAGACAACCATAACAACAATACCTTATCTTAGTAACTCATTAAAACTCTTTTGGATGTCAAAATTATTCGATGATATTTTGTTACATATTCTACACCAATTGATGTGTAGAGAATGTCCAACAACCCCTTTTTCACCTCTTCTTGACACATAACTGGATTAACTCTCCATCAGTTGAAAATTGAAGAAGTTATTCCCTTAAAAAATTATTTAGTGGATACCTGATCACATAAGATCATTCATTCTATATTCCATATTATTTACACCTTCACTCATTAATGAAGGGAATGGTTATCAGCCATAGATATTATGTACACTAAACAATCCTATCCATGAAAAAGGGCCATTTTAATGTGTTAAACTGATCTTTACCTCTTCCATCAACTGAGAACATGATATATTGCCGATTATATCACCAACCATGTTCACCGTCCTAATAGAATAGAAAATATACATGTTATATTGCAATATAAACTATAGTAATATCGTCGATCTTAATATATGATACTTTTGTGATCCTAAATACTAGAGGAGGTGGTGGGTAGAGTAGATGAAAAACTTATCTCCCATCAGGTTGTCTCATCATATATTTAGTGTTAAGACTATTTCCCAATGATGATGATTGAGGGTCACATAGTTTTTATAATGTGGTCTCAACTATAATGAACCATATCCAATAATAGCCTTCCAATTTACATTAAAAATCCATGTTCTATTCTGATGCTTCATTGAACACAACATTCTCAACACCTTCCTAGAGGTATGTCAATATAGGATCACAAGACAATCTCTTCCCTATCTAATTAAATAACATCGTGGAACCTTTCCAACAACATCAATGGATTACACTTACAATTAAATTATTTCAAGGGTGATTCAATAATGTATAAATTTGATACAAACAACCAATATTATCCTAACAACACATAGAATATATACAACCTGGTAAAACACTTGGGTAACTCACTAGAAATAAAAGCCTCAGCCTACACTCGGTCTACTACTACTCCTTGCACTAAGATAAGGTGTCCCATGAATTGGACGATATACATCCAAAATAGAAATATCAAGGGATCATATAAATCTCATTCTCTTGGAGTGTTTCTATTGCCATCCTAACGAGTCTCATGTGGTCCTCCATATTTTAAAAGGAAACAAAGATGAAACAAATGTATAATACTATAAAATACAGCAATAATGGTTAATGTTTATAGTCAATAAGTCTTCTAATTCCACTATGGGATAAAAATGTACAATTGGCGTCACCTCATAATCAAAACATCCACATAATGTTTAGAAGGATGATTCTTAAATATCATAACTCACTGCAAGAGCTAATGATAAATCTTCTCAAGTACAACATTGAGATCCCCCTTACCTACATCCATTGTGTGAAGGCTTCATAAATTATTTGGATTTGATACTTTCTCAAGTGTCACCCAGTCCACTTCTCACTAATCCACATCCATCCTCATGCTCTCATAAACCACTCATGTGAATGAATATGGGAATTATTGAAACAAACCATAGGTCTTATGAACTGATTCCCTTTAAACTCATCTAAACAAATCTCTAGTTTTCATAGCTACATAGGATCAACAAATATGCAATCACAAATACATGGTCCACCCTAGTGAATGTTCATACAGAAATAATTTACAATGGTGAAGTAACCCACAAATATCCTCAATAATAATTCCCTCATATTCCACCACTATAATTGGATTATAAATATCATAGAATCATCCAATCAATGTTTAATACTATATAATTGATAGGGAAGTCATTTGGTCCTCCTACAAATGCCCTTATCCTACCCTGTATGGGATCACTCATTACAAAATGTGAAATTCCCAATAAAAACCACCATAAGCACTACTAATATAAATTGAACCAAATATATGATAATTAATTGTTAAACCCAATACATTATGAGGATCAAATCATTGGGTCACAGATTCACTATAGAATGGTTTCTATGTGGGGCCCTCAATATCCTTCTTGATTCAGGTCTCACTTTTGGTATAAGTGTGAAATTAGTAATCCTATATGAAGAATCCTCCAACTGAAGGGTAATGAAAAAAGGGCACTACTAGTATCACTATGTCTCAGATATACACTGAGGAAAACGTTGCTCATAAATTAATGTAATAAACTACAAAATTTGTAGTGAAGAAACATACCATACCTCAAATTTAACACATGATTCCATGAGTTCCTATAATATATAAATAATTGCATCCCTCTAAAAATATTTACCTCAAAAAAAATTTGATAACAAAAAATGTCATAAAACATCCTCAAATAAACAAGTCATAGGAACTCATCATGTACACCTCGACACTATCTTCTTTTGGTGGCACTGGAAATCCCAAACTATTATGCTCAAATCTAAAAAATGTGTCGTAGAGGGAAAATATTCCCTCACACGGGAGTGTGAAAATTTATGTCATAAAATCACCAAAAAATGGACTACATGTACCTAACATGACTATAGTGAATCCTTACAATGTGTACACCATCAAAGAGGGGGCATATCCATGTGTGAAATAAATTTCATGGGTTCATGCTAGTCCTCCACCATCCAATAATAACTTATAGAACACAATGAAACATTTTTGGTATCTAAACATTGAATAACATGATGAACAATCAATATAGGTGTGTCATGTGTAGGTTCCACATGATCTAATTGATGCTCAATAGATAAAAGTGGTGGCATATGAAACCATTATATTAGTTGGGTTCCACACATAATTGAAACCTGGACCACCAACTAAAGTCAAACCTATACCATACGTTGGTCAGTCTCATCATGGAAACTCGGTCATTCCCACAAGTGGGACACATGTAACATGACAATCCATTATTTCACATTCTCATTTAATACATTTTTTATCAATTTATCAACACATTAAGGAACATCTGGATGATACCCAAAAGGACAAATATTCTTCTCAATAGGTAGTAGCGTTGCGTGTTTCCCCACACTCTGAAATTTACATCACAAGTGGGTTCCTATTTTTAAAACTCATTAATCACATGGTCATCACCATGAAATTATCACATAATCCTAGATGGATACCATCATTACAGAATATCCAATATTAAAAAGAAATACCATGATCAGTGAGTAAATCTGGAGAGTTGAATCAGTTAGGACATAGATTAAAAAACCAATTAATATATTCTTCATGTTCCACTGTATTCCCATTAACCAGTGTCCACATAACCTTATTCTAAAACTATGTTATCAATTTCAATGTGAACATATATATTAGCTTATGCACCATCACTTGATAACCTTGACTGATACCAAACTTTAAAATAGTTTAACATTGATTCATTTGTTGCCAAATAAAACCTCACAACCATACAATTGATGTTTCGAATTGGGATCCAAAACCTAGGAAGTGTTTCAACTCTTTACACTAGGTACATCAATAATACCACTCTATTTATAAACAACTGAATGAGGCATGTTCTATGAATCGCTAATCCCATACCCAATAGGTCAAGGGATAGAGACTAGTGTAGTTTAGTCATATAACAATCATAGGGTCCTTAACCGATTTACAGTTTCACACAAATATCAAATCCCATTAAATACTGAAAGGAAAAAATAATTTAACAACCATGAAAGAATAATTATAAAAACCACTATGATTGTATGGAATGGTATAACTAGTATGTAAATATTTCCAAATAAAATCCCACAAAATTGATTCCAAAAACAAGTCCAAAATAAATTTAATGATATGTACTACTATTAAGATACCATTGGAAGTCACTTTTATCACTTCAGTCTCACTATGCAACATTTTTCCCCGGTACATCTGATACATTGTCATAAATAAAAGCATCATCACAATAAACCTCAACTCCAAGAAAACACCATACATTAGTGATTAAAAAATACCCCATTGAACACACTGAAACCACAAATCATATAAAAACTGAATAAAAATCATTTATACAAATGTATGTTTCAATATTGAATACTAAAAATAGTTATACATACTCAAGAAACCAAAAAATTATATAAGTAAGTTATAGCTGTAATTCTAGCCTTGGATTGTAGCTCAAACTAATCACATACAAATTTTCTTGGATAATACACTCCAAGATTCTGATATCACGGTTGACATACTTGTGAGAGGTAGTGATCATCATGTATTGTTTTTAGAAGTAAACAAGTTGATTTTAGAAGAGATAAGATTAACTGAGGATGTTCACATTTTGGGAAAGGTGGAATATAAGAAACTGAATATGGAATAACCTGCAAAATTGAAAATCGAGAACCATATAATGTTGTTTATGAAGACACAATAAAATACACATAGGTAATGGATATTATAATGGATATCATTTCTGGCCTCATAGAACACTTTCAAGAACAATATTCATGATTTTTTAAAGTTATAATTGTTATATCTATAGAAGTTGATTTTATACTACACCTTATAGAATTTATATCGGGTGATCACAGTAAAAAAAATTTCCAACATACAGTGGAAAAGTGATCCAATGACATATTTAATGTTTACATGATGTGTAGTGGTAGTGAGAACCACTAAAATTCAACCTCAAGTCCCCACATTTAAATAGACTATAACTATATCTGTGTATAAGAACATGAAATACTATTTTCAATGTACTTTTTCCCATGTAATATTTCATGGCTTAGCCCTTGTATTACCAGCATAGTCATGTCTGTGTGGTAGTAAAAATAATGCACGTCTGTCTATACACCACCATGTGTCTATGTACCCTCCATGGTACACATCAATCCTTCTAGGAGGGATCACATTTCACGTGACAAGGTCATATGTTGTGTGATACATATATTCATATCGAAACTCTAGCCATCTCTAGGAGGGTCCTACAATCTATGTAATCCCATATTTCAACCCATATGTTATAGAATTGTCTAAAATCCAATATTTGGATTTTTTGTATCTTATCTATTTCTATAATGTCTAAATCCAGCTGCACCTGATGCCAATATCCAAGAATACCAATTTCTTAACTTTGTCAATGTCTAACACGAGGATTTAACCCTTCAATATATTCATTACATGGCCTTGCTATTTTTTCATCGTTGCACTGTAAAGAAAATGAAAATGGTGTAAATACACCGTCTGATCCACTAACGCATCCAACATTGCCACACATTGATATCTTTCATATCATGTTACTACAATATCAAAATTTTCACTATGAAACAGGTTCACAATTATCAATTATTCCGTATTTTATTAACCACATGTCAAATAAGGAATTCCCTTGATAAAGGTATAATATTGGTAGAATAGGACCAACATTATTACATAGTAATGGTCATTACATTATTATCATTTTTTATATCAATTTTTTTCGTTAGAATGAAAAATGATCAAAAAATTCACAATGACTTATTCATAATAAAAATAATCGTATTCCCATTTTAAAATATGCAGGATCTATAGATCAATATTTTGGATAAATTATCATTGTTTATCATATATATCAACATATGGAATTAAATAAAAAATAAAACACGGCCCTATATCAGTATGGATATAAAAATATTGAAGAATGAATTAATGTCATTATTATTGGGGATATATATGAATCCTATCAAACACCAATAACTGATCTATGATCCAACTGGTGTTTTTTTGTGTGAGATCATCCAATGGACTCTCAAATTTAACTTCAACATTTCTATGGTTATAAGGATAATCATTAGGAATTGACATAACCATATACATAAATAATAATTAGGTCAGCAAATCAATGAATAAAATGAAATTACATTATTTATTAATTTCATTTATTTTCATACCAAAATCAATATTTATGGAAAGACTCATGTCAAAAATGGTTATGTATATCCTAATGAAAAAAACGCATTTTAAATTAAACGGTTCCCACATATTTCTTATCAAGTGACTCATGTAGTAGATATTACAATTTAACAACAAAATTTCACAAGAGTGATATTTAGAAAATTTCAAAAATATAATTCATAGTACACTATTCTTTAAAATCTAATATCATCATAGCTTGTGGATCTGGAAATATTCTTATAAATATTACATAGACTTAAATAATAAAAAATCAGACATTACATTAGACATGTAATTTTTTCACACAATAATGTAATGAAAATAATTTTATTAGTAGTGAGGGATCATTTCTATGACTATCTTTGTGGAAGGGGTTTACTCCACAAAACAATACAGTAGATCACAGATCGTTTCCTAGACTATCAATGTGGGTGACATTCCTTACTAAACTGGGTTCACACACCCATAATAGTTCTGTTTATTTCTTGATATTTAAATCAATACAGAATTCATTAAAGTATAAGTAAGAAACATATATCACCTAAAAAAATACTAAATATGTGCTTCAAAAGTTCCAAAATAATTCATAATATTATAACCCATGATAATAAATGAGTTACAAAAACATTTCATCAAACCATAGAGAATTGGAATGATACATGCGTCATAAAATATTTCATCATTTCATCATAGCCAAACCAGGGGAAGAGATCTATTTTTATTAGGATCATTTCTTCATAATCCTAATCCATTTATAGAAATAATAATAATGGGGTCCTGGGATAATATTTATGATAAATTATAAAAAATAGTATTCATTTTTTCTTTTATGAATGAAAACAACATTGAAACATTATTAAGTAAAATATCTATTCAGTATTAGAAATTAAATTGTAAAATTTAATAACATTTCACATATTAATGATATTATTTTAAGTAAAAATAATTTTTAAAACTTTTAAATTAATATTTAAATCAACAATACATAATAACAATACTAAATTTTATAAATTATATGTTATTTAAAAAACATTCCTTATAACAATATTTTATAAAATACATAATTTATCTCATTTAAGAAAAAAAATATTATTTAAATACCATTTATAAAAAGTAAACCATGGGGATAATTGACCAAATAAATAAGCGGATAATATTAAAAAAATTAATGAATTCATTTTTAGAAAACATGATAATGGAATAAATTTTTCTAATTTTCATGTGACAGTGTCGATGTTGATTTTTTATAAAATCAACAATTTTATATATTATGTTCAAAAGGTGGAGAAAATATATATAAATAATGAAGTTTAATTAAATTAATATAGAACTAAAAATTTCATGATTTTATGGATACATGGATAATAATATATCATCATTGGATATTCAAATGTAAATATTCCGGAAAAAAATGAGATTGTGAAAAAACTCATTACCATAGATCTGATATTTTGTTTGCATGTTCAAATCTACTTTCAAATAAAAATACATTTATTATAATGTTATTCTAGAACAATAATAATACAAATATATATAATCTATTATTTTGTTATAACATTTTATCACATTTTTATTCGTATCTCCTTATGAAATCATTTTTATAAGTGACAATTGCTTTGTTATTCTCATAAGTTTGGGTTTCATAGTTTTAATCCATGTACATTTCTTAAATTTCAATTATTTGTATAATTTTACTCAATTTTTAAAAATTATTATTTTTTCATTGAATATGTATTTACATTCATCCATAAAACAGATCTGTAATATATATATAACTAAATTTCAATGTTCATGAATATAATAGGCCCTGTGTATGCATGAACAAAGATTTTAATTTTTATGAGATGGAATGAATTAAATTTAATTATAAATTATAATTTAAGGTATAATATAATATATAAATATTATCCCCATCATAATAACCATCCATAATATATGTTTTAGACAATGAATCTATCACAATATGGAGGCGTTAAGACATATATATGCACTTGTGAAATGTTCACATATCATGTGGTGGGAATGTGGGTGCACGATGATGTTTTAATAATAATAATAACATTTCAAAACATTTTGTTTCATAATTTACAATATCATTATATTTATTATGACATTTTATTATTTAAATAAGTGTATAAAAAAGTGAGTGTGTAGGGTTATTACCTCTTCTATGAAATAAGACCTTTATATATCCTCAAAATGGATCTTGGGTTTGACTTTTGGGATTACCAGAATCTCCAAAATCTAGATAGGAATTTTGAGATTCATAATTTTCATAGTTTTTTATCTACAAAGTTCATTTTTTGTAAATATATGATCGATGAGGTGCCCTTTTTTATTGAGGGTTGAGCACTTTTGGAATCTCCTAGAATATAAAATTATTATAAATAAATTTACATTCAAAATGACTCTAAAAGTTCATGAATTCAAATAAATGGGATCAAAATCTTATATTCCAATAAAAAAATATAATTTAGACATGTTTCTATGTAATTTTGAAACGTATCCATTTAATTAACACTAAATTATAAATTTTTTGTTTAACTATGGTGAAAAACATATATTAAAAGGTTTTATTTTTCACTTATAATATAAAAAATAGGTCATATATGACTTATATACAACATTTTAGACAATATAGTATCATCATAAACCTATGTTGTAATTTTTATTATATTTAATTAAAATTTTGAAAAACTATTTCGATAAAATATCAATATTGTCAATTTCGACACTATTAATTTAATTTATCTTTCAATAAATATAAAAAATGCGGTAATTCAAATATTATAAATTCAAACGTGTATAATATTACATATAGATATGTACATCATGTGGGGTACATTTACTCATTGATATTATATCAATTTTTAAAAATTTATGTCAATTTTATTAATTTTCTATATTCTGAAAAAAATTCCTTTTTTGATTAGTATGATTTAATGGTACTAAATTATTAAATAAGAATTTAAATATATTACATTAAATAATATAATTTAATTATTCAGAAATTTAAATTTAATATTAATTCATAAGATGTTTTTACCTATTTGGACACACTATGATATATTATTCACAACAAGAGTGTCATTTTGTAGCTTTCATCGATTTAAAAAAATATAATAAATTTTAAGAAATGAGTAACTTTATTAAGAATAATTTTACACCATAATATATTTGGGGAATAATTACCTTTATCAAAAAATATTTCGGTTAAATAATTAGGGCATGTAACATTATTTTTAATCATGATTAAATTTTTTTACACCTTTACAAGTTGATAAATTTTATAAAAAATTATAGTTCATATTGACCAAAAATAAAAGGGGATTTTTTATAAACATTGAATAGACTAGTAAAAAAATATATAGTTCTATTAATCTAATTCATTGTCCACAAATATCAGAAATTATATTTATTTTAAGTGTATAAAATTTGATAAAATCTATTTTTTAAAAAAATACATTTTTTAACCTAGACAGTATTTTTTATTATTCAATGAATAATATAAAACTGTAAGATAAATGTTAAAACATTAAAACGTAATAAATAAATAAAATTGGTTATTTAATATATATTAAATTATTTTTTAAAAAATAATTCAATAATAGTAATTATTTTAATTTATAAAAAATTATTACATGCATAATTACAATTTGTCTGAATAAGAATTACATTTATTTTCAAATTATTTTTCATATTATAATTATTTTATAGCAATTGAAATAATTATATAATTTTATAGACCATATAATTACATAATATATTAATTATGATTCATACTCACCGATTGAAAATTAATTTGTTAGTTTTATTTTTAAATTATATCCTGATTTGACTAACAAACTATTGGATGCAACCCATGATATTGAAGAAAATTTTTATTAAAGAGATATATTTTATAAAAATATCAAGGTGTTATATTATAAAACCATTTAAATTAAATTTACCCTATAATGTCTTCACTTTTATACAAATTATTTCTATACTTTTACAAAATCACATCCTCAGGTTCCCTCATAGTATCCACTAATTGTTGTTTTCACCAAAATTAATTAGCATTTGAGTTTTTTTCCCTTTTTATAACAATATATCTATGATGTCACGACCCGTCCTCAGGACCCATGCCGTGACTACCCCAAGCCCCCCTTCTATAGGCCAGGGGCTGGCGACTAGCACCAAGGCGTTAAATCCCGGTAAAAGGGAAGGCATTGCCTTTGAAAAGTAAACGAGCACTACAGAGTAAGCAAGCGGAAAGGTAAACACTAAGTAAAAGTTTGTACAACAGTATGTGCGGAAAAGTAAAGGGGGCTGGAAATACAAGACCAACTGTAAGGTACAACTGAAAGGGGAAAAACATCAACTGAAAAGTAAAGCCACAACGTCTAGCCGTCCTCTGGAAGTCCCACCTGAAGGGTGGGTACAGAAATCCTCCACTGCTCCTCGGGTCCAGCCGACCGCTCCGAGTGCGTCCCGCCCAGTGGTCCACCTCCTGGTACCGTCCTACTCTGCAAGCCTCCGCCACGATCAGCGATGTCCGTCGTCTGCATCCAACACAACAAAGTGCGGGCATAGCCCGTGCAGGGGTGAGTATAAGCTACTCAGTAGGGACCCCGAGACCCCCGAAGGTCTCCCAAAATCCACAAAGGATAATCTACAAAGGAATGATAAAATCACGAAGTAACATCCGACACGGCTTAGGTATATGCCCATACATATACCTAAGACAGCAATACTCGCTCGGCTCCAATATCCAAGCTCAAGTACAACCCAGTCCACACAGGAAAGCCAAACGTAAAATCCACACAGGATAGCTCAACACAATCCACAAAGGAAAGTATAATGTAAATCCACACAGGATAGCTCAATACAATCCACAAAGGAATGTAAAACAGAGTTTCAGCTCACACATGATATACTTCTTCTTAAGATGATAGAGATGATTAGATGTAGCCACTGATTCATCTAAGTCGTCGGACCCACAAATGATCGGTAGGTACTAACCCCCGCAATGACCCACATAGGATCGATCATGAAGTTGAAACCATATCTATTGGGAAACTTCTTCTCCATCAAGCATAGTGGTTATTCCGCTACAACCAAGCACTTCCCTCCAACCTTGGAATGTTGTAGTACTCCACCTATCGAGTACTGCGGGCCTGCTGCTACAACCAAGCGCTCTCCTGTGCCGCTACAACCAAGCGCTCCTCCGTCGTGGGTCTGCCGCTACAACCAAGCACTCCCCTGTGCCGCTACAACCAAGCGCACCTCTGTCTTGGGTCTTCCGCTACAACCAAGCTCTCCCCTGTGCCGCTACAACCAAGTGCACCTCTGTCGTGGGTCTACCGCTACAACCAAGCGCTCCCCCTCATAGCCACCAGCGGTTCTCCTTCTGTTGAGTACCGTATGTCTGCCGCTACAACCAAGTGCTCCTCCGCCCTGGGTCTTCCACTCCAACCAAGCGCTCCCCACTGGGCTATCCGTAACACACTGATTCGTTCGATCAGCAGTCGTCATGTCTCAACTGGCTCTAGGGTTTCCGCACACATCATACTCGTTTTGGGAGGGTCCACTCCACGAGCTATGTGGTCGATGCATCAACTGACATGCATTCCGGAGTTGATGTATCCCAAGATGTACCGTAGTGGTCACTGCCGAAAACACGGAGGATTCCCGTACTGTTCTCATCATCGTCATAGTCGAATCCACCGAGGATCTCTGTATAGTCGTCATTGTCGAAGTCGCAGCCAGCACTAGGGTCCCCGCACACAGCAAGCTCGTTCGGGATGGTCTGCTCCACGAGCCGAGAGGCTGATACATCAACTGACACAATGTCCAGAGTTGAAGTATCCAAAAGTTCCGTATCGTCAACATAAACTCAACGCCGCAGACGGCGCGTCAATCGGATGCCCGGTCTGAGAGTTATAAGCTTTTTTCGTCCCAGAGGCCCGGTTGGTTTTTAAGGAAAAACCAACCCGACCGTACTCCACCTGCGTCCAAACCTCGGGCGGAGTATGCCAAAAGATCCGTCTCACTTAGAAAAATCCACCAAAGTCGACGGCACATCAATCGGACGTCCGAAGCTCAAGATATGAGTGTTTCCGCTCCGAGGGCCCGGTTGGTTTCGTGAACGAACCAACCCGGCCAAACCCAAAGTTTCCCAAAACCTTGAGTGTGATATACCGAAACGACCGACTCTATCCAAGGATATCATCGCCACTAACGACGCGTCGTTCTGAGGCCCGTAGCTCAAGTTACAGGCAAAAGACCGAAAACGGTCCGAAGACGGGGGGTCTGGGCCCAGACTGACCCGGCCCAACCCCCCTGGGTCGGCCCGAACAGGGTCGGACCCGGTTCGGTGCGGCCCGGTCTTGCCAGGGCGTGACCCGGCCGGTCGGACCGGCCTGGCTCAGCTCGGCCGAGCGGCCGACCGAGGGAGCCGCTGGGTGCTGACCCCGCGGGATGAAGAATATACGGCCCTCGAGGGGCCGCGCTGGAGTCAACGGACACGGCAAAGGCCACGTACCGTGCGTGTGAGCCGGACCCGCATGGCCGCGGGTCCGCTGGCCGCCGCTGCTGCGGGAGGCTTCCGCCGGCCACCAGAGTTGCTCCGGTGGTCCGTTTTCCTTCCCGTCTGCACCGCTGCTCCTCCTGGGTCCCGTTCATCACTACGGAAACATCAAATCGCCCTTGCGTCACGTTTTATCGTCGCCCGCCAAACCCGCACAATAACGAAGAACTGTGGAGGGTTGTCGGGCCGTGTTCGTTTGGCCCTCACCCTCCGCGTTAGGCGGCATCAATCGGGAGGATTAATCGATACATATAAAACATAACCAAAAACAATTTTATTGAATTAAAATTGTTCTTATGAACCAGGTTCTTCATTTTAAAAGAAACGATCATGGGAATATAAAATATTTCACAACAACCCCTACCTCGTCAAGTCGTCGCACGCGTGTTCTTCGTGGATTTGATCTCCGTGGAAGGAGGTGATCGTCGCGTCGTGGAAGTGTGTCACATCGTCGCGTAAAGGCATCGCGTCGTCGCGGAAGGGCGTCGCGTCGTTGCGGAATGGCGTCGCGTCGTCGAGGAAGGGCGTCACATCATCGCGGAATATGGTGACGTGTCGACGAACTCCGAGGTTTAAGAACTTGAAGATTTAATTATATCGATTAAATCCATATGTTGTTATAAAACACAAAGAAGATTTAAAAGAAACCTAAAATCTCCTACCTCAAGCAGTTGGTGATCGGAGATCGTTGCGGGGAAGAACCTCTCGGAAGAAGCATCGTCAATCTCCGAGGGTGACGGCGTTCTTCGCGTTCTTGGCGTTTTTCGTGTTCTTCGCGAAGGAGGATGAAGGCAAAAAGTTTTCAAAACCTCTCAACGTGCATTTTTTCAGAATTCGTGCGTTGGTCTTATTTTATTATTATGCCAACGGATTGAAAACAGGTTAAGAAACGATTAAATTAATTCATCGAATTAATTCAACGAATAAAACCGCCAAATTAATTCAACGAATAATACCACCCAATTAATTGGTGCATTAAGAAAATAAGAAAACGCGTCAGTTGACTTTCATAAAGATGGGTTTTCGCGGGTGCGTTACTTAACGGAAAGAAACTGTGGGGCTCGTGCGGGCCTCACCTCACAAATATCCTACCAAGAGGGTAGGATATTTTTGGATAGCACCATATCCCCATAAACTCAGCTTAATCTTCTTTTAAGTGGCTTCAAGTGGCTTCCAAGCGGCTTAAGTGAAATAAAATAATGCTTGTCGTACAATTTATTTTATTTCATAACTTTAAGCCCAAAAATTAAAAACCACACCCGAGCAAACGCAACTCCGGAAAAGGTGTTTCTAAGAAATTACTGGCGCTGTGATTCCATCGGTGCCCTCAGAATTCGATTCCGAGCACCGGTTCAAAAGTTAGAAAAACCCTCTCGTCCGTTCACTGAACGTACCCGAGCCAAAGTTCGAAAAATGATTCCGGACACACTGGGCCTCAGAATCAGGTGCCGTCAGAAACTGCGTTCTTGTAAAATTCCAATGAAAATTAAGAAAAAAAATTTTCCATGAAATTTACAATTCTTTACATATGATCTATAATTTACACCAATTTTCATCCACTAATATGATCTATATCCTACTTTATGAACTCAATTTTCATGAAATTTGAATTATTAGGTATTTTTTCCTTAGAATAGATACATGGAATAGATCATGTACTTGATAGTTGTTTGGTGGAAGAACCAATCAAAAATCTAAATTACCAATATGGTCAAGAATATCATAAGGAAAAATATATCTATGGATTAACTAGACCTTTTTTCAAATATTGTCACCCAATTCCAGTGATATATTTTCATGTATAACTTATCACACATAATACACACTATATGTCTTTGATTATTCCCATCAAATTTTTTTTGTAGAATATGAGAATATCATAAGTGACGTTGAATTTCAATAACAATCTCTTCCATTTCATCTGTAATATTAGGTCCCACTAGAACTCTTTCAAAAACATCATTACTATATATTGGATGTCCACTATTCTTACCATTGTTGGCTTTATAGGGATCCAACTGAAATACAGAATAAAATATATTTTTGTATGAAAATTACAAAAAAAGTAGGTGTTGACCCCATCCACAATTAAATTCCATTGAGAGATATCTCATCATGGAATATAGTGTTTCAATATTCCAATATAACCAACCATATATCAGAGGGTGATAAGTTTTAATAAAATATATTTTTGAATCTTAATTCATATGAAGATTTCTCTAAAACATTTATGTAAGAATTATATCCCTACTAGTTATAATAGATAGGCATAGAAAATGAAATATTACCATTTTTATAATGTATATTTGAGTAATTTGATTCAGATAGAAAAATTATCACATTTAAATGAAGTATTTTAACTTAATAAGGTGATAGACTAGTTACCAAATAATATGAATCCCTTTTTATGTTCAAGACATTTTAATGAAAAAAATCCATTTTGTTTTTTTCCATCTGACTTCGGTTATGGGTAATGGTTATAACATCACCTTAAGAATCCATATCCCATTATTTACGTAATGATATACCAAACACTATGTAACATACTTTTCAATATCTCTATTTATTCCATCCAACCACAAATACTCTTTCAAATGTATATATATTTTCATTCATCTCTGATGAATATAGAATGAATAACAATGATATTAAACCATTAATTCTGTTATTAAATAATTTACAAAAGGGAAACAAATGTGTAATCTAAAATTATTATTCCATCAAAATCAAGGATTAACACCAGATCATTTCACATATTCATTTATAGATCCACATATTAATTTTTATCATCATTAATATTGAAAAGGATATATGGTTGAATAATCATTTGAGAAAGACAGTATTTCAACCAATATTTCATGATTTCAAGATCCATACATTTTATATACTAAAATGGTTTAATGTTTGAGATAATCATAATAGATTTATTAAAATTATATACTCTACATAGAGAATATTTCACTATGTTCACCTTTATACGGTGGTTATGTATAGATTAGTACAAATCCTTAATCAGATTCCACAATTTTATTGGTTAAAAGTTTATCACTTTTTTGAGTGATGTTTTTTATTCATATTTTTATTAATATTATATACATCACAACGTTCTCCATATTAATTTCACCTAAATTTATATAATGAAAAAATAACATAGCTTACCCCAAATCGTTATTTGGGAAGTGTTATTCTTGGGCATTAAATTTTTATGAGGAAATTTGGTATCAAAATATTATTAAGAATGATGACACATCCTCATACCTTATATAATGCATCATAACATATTAAAACAACATCGAAAGTGTATGTTTTTGTATGAATAACATCACTTATAACTATTTTATTCTATTCATTCTATATATCCTCACATTAATCCATCCCAATGTCCATCGAACCATTCCGAGTTAACATGGAGAGTGGATTCCATATCCATGAAAAATATTCATAATCTATTAATAATATCCCACCTAACCTTGAAAAATAAATATCATAGTTATAATGGTTTAGTTGGGACAATACTCAATAAATTATTCCTTTTATGGGTAAACAGATATTCCCTGGTACGATGATATTTTACCTATAAATAAAAAAATGTTCACAAAATTCATACATTCTTTATTTTTTATAAGCATTCTACATTATGAGATTATTTATAATAACATTCATACTACATTTATTATCATGCATTCTCATTGAAAATATAACAATATAACTTATAATGACTTCCAAAAACAAACAACATTATATAAAAAGACGTTATTAACTAAATCTATGAAGATAACAAAGGATATAGTGAGACAAGTTACCAACACAATTATTTCATAGTGTTTATACCTTGTATTTTATTCTTATTTATATCTACCTAATTGGAATATAATTAATTATTTCCATGAGGACGATAAATAATTCAATTTTTTAATATTTTTATAGTTGATCGAAAAAGTCATCAATCAGCATTAAAGGATACATATTCATCAAAGTGATCATTTTATGTTTTCAATATCCATTGATGAGACATATTGTTAAAAATTTAATCTAAATAAAAATAATATGTACACAATAAAGTGACATATATCGATGAATTAATTCCTTATCGGGATTCTCCTTGTGTTTCATCATTTGTTATTGAAAATCAATCATTCAAATTCTACAAAGAGTCATTAAAATTGTTATAGAACATGCTATGAGATCTATTGAAAACCCAATTCCATGATTCTGTGGATGAAAAAAAAATAATTATAAAAAAACCAGCAAAAATTCACACAATAGGTATATATTATGTTTTATACATTCTCCGCATCTATACGCAAAAATTTTCATTTTTTAATATTAATCCAAACCAATATTATGGATGTAATTTCCATCAGAATTTAATTTTTTTCTATACCACTAATAGGATACCCATAGAATTTTTGGGATGTCAAACATAACTTCAATTACTCTATAGTTTATGTTGGATTCATTTAGTGAAATTTAATCCATAAAAAATAATAATGAATTCATCTTGTGGATTAATCACAACAACTTATTAAATCAAATTCCCAAAAATATGAACTATATATGATTCATAAAGATGTGAAGATATATTCATATAATAATGGTTTTTTAATTCAAACTAAATGTCTAAATTTTGAGGTGGTACAATCATACTCTTAGAAAATTCGTAGATAAAAATAATTTGGATGAACTAGAATCAAATAAGATATTATAAGTTCCTGATTGTATGCTATGTGTACATTTTAACATGTTTTTTCAAAAAAATATTAAAAAAATGATCACATTAGATTTACCTTTTTCTATAGACTCATTATGCTATTCCCATTGATCATAATCCTTAAAAATTGGATATTGGAGAAATCTAACATAATTCACATAATATATGAATTTAATACACAAGGGTGTTGCGTGATCATTTTTTGGAGAATTCTGTATATTCAAATAATTTGCGAAATACATCACATTACATATATATATTATTTCTGGAATAGAATCCTTTCCACACTTGAAACATTTCACTCATCCCCTACATATGATTCCAAATGTCTCCCATCCATAATTTTAGAAGAATGTATATTTAATTTTCTTCTCTCCATAGTTTTTTTAATATCTGTTGAAATCTGTTTTTCATTCCATATAAATACCCTGATATTGAGGTGTTACTATAATATCCAAAAACTTCATGATAGAAAATAGAATTATTTATTAATATTTAGAAATTTATCTTCTGGATTCCACCCATCAACAACATGGTTTTATGCTAGTGATGAAATGATCAAACATACATTCTATTTGTATGAAAATATCAGATGTTTACATGATAGCCTTTGAAGAGATTCCTCATTGGTACCAATGGATTCAACATACTTATTATTTAATTGAAGTATATCAATATCTGTTTTCTTATAAATATTATATGGAATGTATTTGTTGAAAAATAATATTTTTAATTATACCCACAATATAGATTCAATTTTCTCTAATTCTAGTTTGATCTTGATATGATTCCACAACTGATATTGCTCTCTTATATAATGGCAAGAATATAGAGGGACATTCTAATGTTTTATACCTTGAATAATGAAAAATATATTTTTAATGAGACTTATCAATGTTAGGATGATATGTTGATTATTGGATCAACTATATTAATGTGTATTTTTATCATGAATGACTCTAAATATGGGTTTTCCTTGTTTTATCATTTGGCAACTCGTATGTAATCACAAAATGAAAAATGTTTGTGATCATAGAACCATTTATTTCATTAAATATACAATAGGAATTTGTTTAATAGGAGGGAAATAATTTTATTATACCTCATTTTATTCATTAAAATATTTCTTTTAGTTTCCAACAATTGAAAAAAACACAAATTAATTCTGTTAGAAAATAAAATAATTGAAGAAAACCATGAAATAAAGAAAAATATTTTATTGGATATTCAAATAATAACAAATTTATCAAACATAACTTAGGATTAACCTAATGAATTCTTGATACTTACAAAAAATTGCATATTTTTTCCCACAAATATTCAGTCCCATAGAGTTCTCATTAATGTTTTCTCATCCTAGTCTCCAACAATTTACAAAATCATTCATTTATACAATTTATAGTTACCCATACTTTTCATACATATATACTACATCGAAATTGTTAAATATTTATTACATGAAAATAAAACATATTCAAAAATATTGTAGGTAAATTATCATTATAATAATGGAGTCATAATCATCTGGTTCGTAATAAATCATCATAAACTTCCACATATATATTATCAGTGAACTAAAAAAATTATTCAGAACATGTTAAAGGAATTATTTGTAAGGGTTATATATATTTATTGCAAAGGGTAACTAGTGAGATGACATCAATTAAATAATTATTACATGACATAAAGGGTAATGTAATGTGACCTAATCATTTGAAAAAAACACTACATGTCATATATCAAACACGTAACTTCCCATTAGCTTCATTGTTTTATTTAAATTCCCATTTAATATTTTCCTCTTGAATTGGGATCATCTTGGGACTCCTATGGATAAAAAAATGTTCTTTGAAAAATGAATTAATTTTATTGGATATAAGTTTTTTTTCATTTAATGAACTCCATCTATGAATATGTAATAGATTTGTTTTGTTCTACTGGATTTCAGAGAATTCCAAATTTTGTTTTGGGATTTTGGGTATGGATCATGATTTTCTAATGTTTGAGTTTAGATTACATGATGTGTAGGGTGTTAATATAATTTCTATTTTTTCATTGCACAAAAGATGTGAATTTTTTATACAATAAGAATGGAGTTCATTCCATCTAATGGTTACATGATGTTTGACGTCTAAATATCAAATTTTAATTAAAATGTTATTGTAATTTTTTTATATGTGATCCTTATTTATTGAAAATGTATTACGGGATTATAGAATATTTAATTGTTAGGAAGTAGGATTTGTTGGGTACTTATCAATTGATTTTCTTTCTTTCTTTTACATTCCTCTAAGATCTCTCACAAGATCACATCTTCAATGATTTTGGGGGGGTCTCTGTATGAATTGGATTGATTCTTTCAAATATTGATCACGATTTAGGTAATATTACATCTCTCTAGGTGAATAGTACTTTACCCTTCTATGTTTCCTTTGAATAATGTAGTATCATTATACTACTATATTTCATTTGTTGAGCAATGGTGTTGTTTCCACTTATTTCTTCATAAATTCATTAAGTTATCTTATTTTTATGTCCTATTCATATTGGTTATTGTGTGGTAGGAGTGATTTCAAAATGTATCTGTTATTTTGTATTTTATTATTACAAAATTATTGAATTAGATCAATTATAAATTGTTTTAGTTGATTATAAGTTCCCTATTTTTTATTTCTTTTCATTGTTGTAGCTTGCTCCCGTAACATACATGCACGACAAGAGTTTTTAGGTAGTGGTTAAATATCAATCATGTGTTAGCAAACTACATTTCTACTATTTTAGTTGACTATCTTGTTAAATAAAATATCATTGTTTGACTGATTTTACATAAGTGTATAGAAATATATTTTTCATAAAAAATGTGTTCCCCCTTGTTATGGTAAATGTAATGTTTCATTCAATGTACTATGATTTTTTTTATGAAATAGTGTTAAATTAATGAATTAATGAAAATGGTATAATTAGTTGATTTTTAAAATAGAGAACATCAGAATACTTATGTACATTAGTGGAAGGTATTGTAATAGATCACATTCTTTATCATGATTTTTCCTTAGATGGATTTCATATTCTTTGTATATTTAATGTTAAAGGGACATTCTAGATGTGATAGGGGATTAAAATTATGGATTGTTTATTTTATATACATAAATGATTAATTTTTTCTAGTGTTCTGATTTATTCATATCTGTTTATACTAGTGAGGGGTGTCCTTACTAACATGAATTAGTGTGATCCAAAGTAGGATGTTATATTTTATTTAGATGTTGTCTTGTAATGTTTGTTATACAACATTATATTTCATATCATATGTGATTATTTATTTATTTTCAATTGATATATCATCTAATATAAATCTCTATAATATGATTTGAAATTAATTTACATGATTTATTTAGAAATGTGAAAAAAACTTAAAGGGATTTCCATTATTTTGATATTAAAACTACCAAAAAAATTATTATTCCTTGTTTTAATTTTAATTGGGATGTCATGGATAATTTTACATAGACTATATATGGAAAACTTGGGTGTTACGCTACTGAACCTATTATATCACAAACCATATACCACTTCATCTATGTGTAGATCTTGATATGTATTGTTTTTTAGGGAAATGCAAGGTGTCATAATGAGGAGGTAGGGGTTTTTCAACTAGATTTTGGGTAGAAGGTTGTGATAGAGTGAGAGGCTTCCCACATTTTCAAAAGGGTTCATCAGAATCAATATTTTTATTTTTCATCCTTTTGTATTTGAAGTTCAACTTTTATATTGTCTTTAACATTTTTTAGTTGTATCTTGTACGTTTTTCTTTATCTGCTATTTAAAATATTTATACATGATGTTGATTGTATCTATTATGTGTTTATATAAAGTGTTGTAGATTCATGTTGGTGGAAATCATTCCCATTATTTATTTAATGAAACTCTATTAATAGTCTCCAAACAATGGGGATTTGGAATGCCCTTTGGGAATGTGGGTGATTTAGTCAGTTACCCATTTTAGAGGTTATTCAAGTTAGTTCGTTATATCTTCAGTATTATTCCCCTTATGTATTATGTTTTTCCTTCTCATTGGACATTGTATAGTCATGAGTTAGAATTATCATGACTTGATAGGACGATTACTGGAAGGGTATTTATATCTCTTGATGTGATGACACACAAGTTATCATGAAATGTTGGAATGTGTGTCTTATTTTTGATGCTTTTATTTTAAAATTTAGTTTTTCCTTAAGGGTTTTCTAGTTTGAACTGATATTATTCAATTTCATATCATTTCATTTGTTTTTTATTGTTCTAGAATGCCACTAATACATGTTATGTGAGTTAATCATGTGGCTGTATTTGATGATCCTCAATGAAATCATCTCATTGATCAGAATATTTTCAATGCAATCAGGTTATAAGTTCATCATGATTTATATAATTATCCAGAAGTACAAATCATTGTTGTTTCTAGAAAACTAAGATATTTAGTATAAAGATATCGATCAACATTGTTCTTGTGTGAGGGGAAAAATTATTGTAATGGTACAAATGAACATCAATAGTTAGATGACTGGTTTGAAAAAATCGATCAGATCATTTTATTCATAGATACAACTTTAATTATCATGGTAAAGTACACATCATTCAGAATGAACAAAAATACCATGAATTTGTGGGATTATATAGTTCATCAAAATATGCACGTGGGCTTTTACTTCAAGGGACTCAAGACTCACTACTTTTAGCAGTTTTTTGAGTCACTAATTATGGAGAAGTATCTAGGGTTCCTCGCATTCCAATATGGAGTGAATTTATTGCTCACATAAACCAATAAGGTTAATGATGTGGTTCATTTTGTACAAGTGGTTGTAATTAATAACCATCTAAATATTCAGATATTCCTTCAAAAAAATTCCACATATCGAATCGAGGGTATTTATGTATAATTTTCCGATCTAATTGGATATGTCGGACAAGGATATGATGAATGAAGTGAATATGAAATAAAATATTGAAGATTCTCCAAATTATATTCCTCCTAGATTCAAAGTCAATTATACTTTTAGGAAAAGGAGGTGGGGGACGTTCATCATAGGAGAGGTGGATATGGTCCTCAGATGTAGGAATTGTTACAAACTCTAATTGAATTTTGCAGTTTGAATACAACGTATTATTTGTATGGAATATTTGGACACAGATGAAATTATTTTCCTTCACATTCAATGATTTGTAAAATCTATATTTGATATCGTCATATATAGTGCTCTTGTAATCATATGTATATAAATTGATATGTTCAGGGATCATCAGCTCCAAAGGCTACTTTGTCATAGTAAAATGCCTAAAATAATTTGTGGCCCCATCCATATAATTGAGTATTAAAGTACCTACACATATTAAATGAGTTTCTAATGTATGAATATGTGGATCTAGTGGTAGTGGGAGGTACCTTTTTATTGCATCATCATTAATTATTGAATTATTTTATATTGCTTCATCCCACTGATTTATATATTCCCATTATTTTGATATTATTAACAATTCAACACAATTAATTACCTTTTTCATAGAGATAGTGTCACCTTCAATGATGAGTAAAGCAAATGATATTCAATATCCTCATTCATTTTCAATACATTATTAGAAGTAAGTTGGATTTATTATTACTCTAACTATATCTATTTAATGTCATCCGAGATATAGATTTTCTTATCTATAATCATGATATGGATGATGGTTATCATTGGTGTGTATCATTCACTAGTGCGAAAAAACTTTTTAGCGTCGGTTTTTTTTAATTTTTAACGTCGGTTATAAACCGACGTCTTTATAGGCGACGTTAAAAATACAGTTTTCACGTCGGTTCATAGAAACAGACGCGCAAAATAATTCGCTTATGAGCTTCGGCGTCGGTTTTTTATAAAACCGACGCCGAAGCTACATTTAGACATTATTTTCCGCGTCGGTTCATTAAAAAACCGACGCGGAAAATATAGTCGACTAGGTTTTCGGCGTCGGTTTTATATAAAACCGACGCCGAAATATCGGTTTTCCGCGTCGGTCTTTCTAAAAACCGACGCTGAAACTAATTTACACAGGATTTTCGGCGTCGATTTTTTTTAAAAACTGACGCCGTAAATAATTTTTTTTAAATAAAATACATATATTTTCTCCTCCAAAAAATCGGAACCCTTAAAAAAATGAAGTATACAAAAACAATTAAACATCTTTAACAGAAGTTCTTGAGAAAACTCAAAGTAAAGTAGAATTAAAATACACGTACCTACATGGTGAATTTTCTTAATCTAACCATACTCAGTATCAATCATTGTATGTTTCCTCCCATAGATAGCACCAATCCTGTCAAAACAGTAATGAAACTAAGGAGATGTGCGTGAAAAAATCAATCCAAGATATTAGTGCAATGAATAAACATTAAATGAAAATGTTTAATTTATTTGAATCATTCATTTTTTCACAAAGTAAATTACCAAAATGAAATGTTACGACTCCTGATCAAAATTCCAGGAACACTCAGCCGATGCAACCTCTTCATCACCTCCCCCACTGAAGATGTTGGGGGTGTCTTTTCACCATAGGATCCCCACCACCACCAACCTCAGGTTTTTATATTTGCTCTGTATAGACGTGCATTACCCATTCACTATTGTTATTTGTTTATGTTATGGAATAACAGAGAAATAAGTTTGAGTGCAAAAAATTGGTTAGAAAATTGAAAAAAATTCATATTGAAGAGACATAAAGAAACATACCTTAAAAATTGACGCCTTCTATTTTATCTTTGTGAAAACCCACTAAGCGATGTTTCAGGTATTATGTGATATGCTTCTCGGCAATCATTTTCCGATATTTATTTGCATAAAAAATAAAAAGGCCTATAAGATATTGATGTGCATGCAAGGGAGACAATTTTTAGTGTTTGAGAATGTTATTTCGCTATACGAATCTCTATGTTCATGATGCAAGTACCACCCTCCAGATCTGTCACTGTACAGACAAATGATTTTAAGAAATAACAATGAAAAGAAATATAATAACTAATTATGAATTAAAATACACGTACCTGAAATATACGACATGCTTATTGTTGGTTATTGTTGAAGGATTCATTTGATTATTAGTAGATTCAATAAAACAGTTTTTGCAGAGGAACTTGAGAAAACTCAGTAAAGCAGAATTAAAATACACGTACCTGAAATATATGACATGCTCATTGTTTGTTATTGTTTAAGAATTCATTTGATTATTAGTAGGATCAAACACCTAATATATCATAAGAGTTAGTTTTTAAACACATATATATTATTATTTATAAATATTAGTATATACATACCTCCAATCTTAATCAGACTTAACAAATAGTCCGCAAAAGTAGATTGAATATGGATCATATCAGATTGAGAATATGACTATGAATCATTGAATACCTACAATAATATTGAATGATATGAAATTAATAAATAGAAGAAAGTGGATGAAAATATATAAAAAAATTAATACAACTAACCTTATAAAAATCAGTAGTTTCCCCAGTTGTGATTATCTCGTACATAAATCATAGAATATAATAACCACATTCAACATGTCCATTTTAACGATGACACTGCAGTTATAAAACATTTAACTAATAATGAAACCCAATATATAACAAAAATATAAAAACTAATTACCTGTACTTCCACATATTTGATTTTCGTTGGTTTCTTTTCCTTTGTAAAATGTTTCCATGAACTGCATTTTTTTATATTAGAACTAATAAAACTTGTGTAAAAAATTAAAATTAAACATAACAAACTTCTAAAAATAAAAAAACAACTTACCTGTTTAATAATTTGGAAAACGGTGTACGCACTTTTCCTAATAAAGAGCAAACCCAATATAAGGTGCATTCATTTGGAAAAAATACACCTAACATCCAATGCCCCCTATAATACAAAAAGTTCACAATTAATGACATTATAATGATCATGAGTTCAAAATTATGTTGATATTCTTACTTATCAAGAAATGGCAAAAACCAGCACTGAATCTCTGTTTGTGATAATCTCTCAGATATATATTGAACTCTTTCATCATTTTTCACATGTTTGACTTCCAAGGAAATGTACTCTGGATCTATAAAGCTGTAAATTCTTGTAGTTTCATTTTGTAAAAGAATCTTGTATAGATACCTAATTTAAAAAGAAAATATAGTTAGTCAATGACATAACAATATTTTATTAAAGAAATAGCAATTCAAACGTCAATTTACTTACATGGAAAACAACTACACCACATTCAGCCCGATCTCATCAAAATTAACTAAATTCCTGATATCTTCTTTCAATATTCTCAATTTATAATTTCTTCCACATATATCGGACGTCATCCGAAACTCATAGATAAAATTCAAGGAAGAAGAGCACTGAGATAATCTTTTCAACCCAGAAGAAATATCAGAAGTATCTACAGCCGACTGTTTCTGAACATTTTGCTGCATTTGTACAGTTTCTTTTGCTTTCAGATATTCCTATATAAGTTAAATGTTAGAAAACATTATAAGTAATTTGGAATCATTTCTTATTACTATTTAAAAAAACTCATACCTCATGTGAAATATAACGAAGAAGTGCAGTTGGCCAAAGTAAAAAATGGCCCATACATTCCCCAACACTGGTGATCTCCTCATTAGGAAATGGTAGTAGAGAAGTAGGATCTATAATAACAAGTACTGATACTGTAACCTGACCCATCTGCATAGGCTGATGATGTACCGAGTTCCCCCAAAAAATACACTTGTCCTAACGCAACAATATGTACATGAGGATCTCCCGCAAACAACTCACAATATAAGGTCCGATCCGATGGAGGAGGTGGAGGCTCAAAGTTAGAAGGTGGGGCAGGGTGGTCAGGGTGAGCAGGATGAGAAGTCAGAAAAATGAAAAGGGTATATTAGTGTTTAAAATTTATAACATAGAAAAATTGATTAAAAATAAAATAAAATAATATACCTCAAATGGTTGCGCAGACGGGGCAGGGTAAGCAGATGGGGCAGGGTAGTCCGGGTGAGTTGGCTAAGAATTTTGAAAAATGAAAAAGTTATATCAGTGTTTATAATTTATAAAATAGAAAAATTGATGACATTAAATAATATACCTCAGAAGGCTGCCCAGACAGTGTTGGGTAAGCATATGAGGCAGGATAGTCTGAGTGAGTAGGCTGAGAATGTTGAAAAATGAAAAAGTTATATCAGTGTTTATAATTTATAGAAAAGAAAAATTGTTAACAGTAAATAATATACCTCAGAAGGATGAGCAGACTGTGACTGTCTTGCCAAGTGTTCTAATAAAGCCTTTTGTACTGCTGCTTGAATTTGATCACCCATAGACCGTTTCATATCCTGCAGCTCTTCTTTTAAGGATTCGATTTCCGGATCTCTTGGTTGCATACTCTTACCAAAAACCTTCCGAATACTAACACCCGCCTGATATCCTCTAACACGGTCAGGGTGTTCAGACTTTCCCAAAGCAGTGGCTAGGATATCCATCCTACCCTCGGGGATAAAAGAGCCATGTTTCTCTTTCTCCTGATGTTCATCCTGAAATGTAAAATAAAAAATTTATATTAGTGTTTATAAATTATAAAAAAGGAAAATTGTTAACAAAGAATTAATAATTACTTACAATTCTATCAGCCACTTGATGAGCTTCGTCTATAAGATATTGTTCATTTTTTATTCTTCTTGCTTGTTTCCATTTCTCATGGAGAGTGGGAGGAGATGGAGGACCATACTGGTCCTCTTCTGAACCACTACTTGATCGAGCTCTTAATGCTTCAAATTTTTCTTCAATAATTTTCTTCTCCAAATACGAGTATCCTCCACGTGATAAAGTATGAGGGTATACGTTTTTCAACTGGATCTCCTGATGAGATCTTCTGGAGGCCTGTTACATAAAAATAAACACATAAGTAATAAGGAAAATATATCATAAATTTTAAAATATAAAACAATTACAATACCTGAAATTTCTCTTCCTGACGACTGTCAACAAATGGCTTCCATGTTTCTTCATCTATATATGGATACATAAGACATGGGATTTCAAACCTTCTCTTTCCAAAAACATAATCTTTCGTCAGTTTGTTTTTAAAATCTCTCCATCGAACCGCCGTTAAAGAGAGATGTCTTTTCCTAATTTCTTTGGTTTCCTCAAAATTGAATGTCATCTGTAATTGAAAAAATTAAATATGTCATTTAAACTATATAATATTAAAAAAATGAGATAAAATAAATAAATAAAGTTATTTTACCGTCACGGCCTCCCAAAGCTGTTGCTTCGCCGTCCTGTCCACAGACTTCCAATCAGGATATAAAATACTAATCCTACAACGGCTCTGCATCGCTATATAACTGACAAAATGGACTGCATTTGGGCCAACTGCATTATTATTATCATCAAAACGGATGTTTGATTTGTTATCATCACGAGCGAGTGATAGTTTTGGTAAACATGTAATACCACGTTTACCAACTAGAGAACTTTATTTTTGAGTAGTAACTAGAGAATTCTCCTTCGCTGAGGACGCATCAGTAGTACTGCAATTTTTTTTTTATAAATTAACAGTTTTATTTCATTAAATATGTATATTACTGAATATTTAATAATATGTCAAAATAGATATACCTCGGTAACTGCTCCTCTCTATCTGTATTTGACATTGCTACTAGAAAGTGTAACGAAATTTTGGGTACCTGCATATCATTAGAAAATTGAATAATTAGAAACAAGGAAATGAAAAATAAATATGTAAAAATAGAGGCATTCATTTGTATGTTTTAAAAATAGACACAAAATATAAATATTTACCAAAAAAATTAGGAGACTAATTTAGTGTTTTCCCACGTCCCATCATCA
The DNA here is from genome assembly GCA_963277665.1 of Viscum album. Classification (NCBI taxonomy): domain Eukaryota; kingdom Viridiplantae; phylum Streptophyta; class Magnoliopsida; order Santalales; family Viscaceae; genus Viscum; species Viscum album. Next base: position 1,064,923,892 of record OY728133.1, read on the forward strand.
TGATCGGTACGTACTTCATGCACTATGTCTGTCTTATATTCATTGTAATTATCTGAGAATTGTATAATAGATGAATAAGGCTCATGTAAATCACTAGCATCATCAGAATCATCATCATCACCCAAATGATATCTTTTCCCTTGCAAAACAACTGACCACTGATCATTCGATAGATCAATGACATAAAAAACTTGTTTTGCATGTGTCGCCAAGATAAATGGTTCCTCATTGTGATTAAATCTTTTCAAATCAACCAGTTTAAACCCATATTCATCATGTTTCACGCCACTATTACTATCAACCCAATTGCACATAAAAATAGTGACTCGAAATTTAATATAATCAATTTCCCATATGTCTTCAATAACTCCGAAATTTGATGTTGATGCAGAAATTGGGTTTTTATCTTTGTCACTCAAAAAATGCACTGCTTCAGCGAATACCATCACACCACTATTCTGAACGGTACTCTTGTCATCCAGGTTTTTTGTGTAAAATATGTAGCCATTGATATCAAAACCAGACCAAGTGATCACATTAAAAGATGGTCCCCCTGATAACCACTTCAATGTTTCTGATACAGATATATCTGGGGTGACTTTCTCTTTAAACCATGAAACAAATGTCTTCTTATGCTCAATCATCAACCACTTTTCATTTCTTTTCTGATATCGTAACTTTAATTCAGCAATATGTGAGGATATATATGGTTGAACCTCATCTGTGTTGTTCAAAATGTATAAATGTGCTTGCATCACTTCAGTACGTGGAATGAACTTTACCTTTAAGCCTCGAACCCCTCTACCTTCTCTGTCAACTGTCATATGTCGAGATAGAGGGAGACCAATATGCTCCACCTCATTCAAATAATCAGTACAGAACTCAATCACCTCTTCTGATACATATTTTTGAACAATATAGGCCTCTGGTCGATAAGGATTTTTAACATATCCTTTCAAAATTTTCATATATCTTTCAAAAGGATACATCCATCTTAAATAAACAGGCCCACACATTCTTATCTCACGCACCAAATGAACCAATAGATGGACCATTATATCAAAAAAGGTGGGTGGGAAATACATTTCTAGTTGACAACGAATAAGAGTTGCTTAATTCTCCAACAAATCTAACAAATTTGGATCAACGACTTTGCTACAAATGGATTTAAATAAATTACATAACCTGATGATTGTCTTCCTGACAGCTTTCTGTAATATACCACGCACTACTAGTGGTAGAATTTTTTGCATTAACACATGGAAATCATGTGATTTCATACCTATTAATTTACAATTTTTCAATGACACAAAATTATTCACATTTGAAGAAAAACCGCTGGGTACTTTAATACCATGAAGACACTGACAAAAATTCATCTTTTCAATCTTGCATAATGTGTGACAAGCCGGAGGTAAATATGTTCTTTTTCCTTTCACAGCGGGAGCTAACTCCAAACATATTCGCATTAATATCAAGTCCAATCTAGCATGTAATCCATCATTTGAATTTCCTTTTATGTCTAACAAAGTTCCAATCAAACTATCACATATGTTTTTTTCAACATGCATAACATCAATGTTATGTTTTATCTCTAAAAATATCCAATAAGGTAGTTCAAAAAAATAGACTGCTTCTTCCAGATATGTTTTTGTAAACCAGAACTTTTTCTCTTTCCAAATGTTGAATCAATATCTTTCACTCTTTCATAATATTCTTTAGCTGACAATGGTTGAGGGGGGAGGTTGTATTCTTGTAAACCGTTAAATGATTTTCTCAATCTACGATAAGGATGATCAATTCGCAAAAATCTTCGATGTCCCATGTACACTGTCTTTCTTCCATTCTTCAATTGATAATATGAAGTTTGTTCTTCACAAATTGGACATGCTTTATGTCCCTTAACACTATATCCAGATATGTTTCCATATGCAGGAAAGTCGTTTATAGTGAACATTATCATAGCACGCAAAAGAAAATACTCTTTCTTGTATGCATCGAAAACTGTAACACCTTTCTCCCATAGAAGTTTTAAATCCTCAATCAATGGTGTAAGATACACATCAATATCATTTCCCGGTTGTTTTGGTCTAGAAATCATCAAGCTCATCATAACATATTTTTTCTTTATACATAGATGTGGGCACAAGTTGTAAAGTACCAGCAAAACAGGCCATGAACTATGTTGGCTACTGAGGCTCCGATATGGATTCATTCCATCAGTACACAATCCCATTATGAGATTTCTAACTTCACTTCCAAAATCATGAAATTTTTTATCAAAACTCTTCCACTGTGGTGAATCGGCAGGGTGACGTAAGTTACCATCAGAAATTTTCTCATCTGAATGCCATCTTTACTTTTTTTCATCATTTGAATTTGCAAATAGACGCTTCAAACGAGGAATAATTGGAAGGTACCAAATTGCTTTAGATGGAGTTTTGATTTTGGTACCTAAAAATAAATCAGAATTGAATTATCAGAATAGTTTGAAAAAAATATTGGATGATATCATTGGAAAGTAAAAAAATTGATTTTTCATAACGTTACATGACATCACCTGAAAATGAATCTGAGTTGACTTTGTCATCCATCTTATAGAGCGATGTTCCACATGTAGGACAACTTGATAAATGTTCATTTTCTTTCCTATATAGTACACAATCATTGGGGCAAGCATGTATCTTTTTATACCCCAATACCATTGGGCATAATATTTTCTTCGCCTCATAATTGGAATCTGGAAGCCCATTTCCTTCTGGAAGAAGCTCTTTTAAAATCTCAAGTAAACTGGAGAAACTTTTATCACTCCACCCATTTTTTTCTTTTAAGTTAACTAATCTCAAAACTGCTGATAACACTGTATATTTACTGCAACCTGGGAATAATGGTTTCTCAGAATCTCCATACAATCGTTCAACAGTTGGTGTTTTTTCGATGGTTTCAACACCTAAATCATGAATTAATTCTTCAATACGATCCTCTGCCTCATTATGAATATCGTCATCAACATTGGATGTTGAATTTTCAGTTCTTTCACCATGAAAGATCCAACGTGTATAATTAAGGCTAAAACCATAACAAATGAGATGATCCTTGATTTCTCTGAAGTTTAACTTTCTCATATTTACACACTTCACACATGGACAGAAAATCAAATCAATATTTTGATTATGTCGTTTAGCAAATTCCAAAAAATTGTCAACTCCTCTTTCATATTCACTAGTAGTTCTTCGTAGCTAAATCCAATTATGATACATTAATACCTGATATCACAATATAATTGATGAATATATTAAAACATAGAAACATTTAAATATCTATCAGATAAATTGTAAACAAAAACATATTCCATAAAAACTATTGATAATCAGATAAAAGACATCAGATATGAAACACGTTTACAAATAGAGTAAACAGTTTATTTTCATATTATATACATGTGTGTTAATAACGACATTCTAATTTCATAAAAAATTATAAAGTATCAAAATTTAAAAAATAAGATCAAGAAAGAAAATGATATGTCATTTCAATCAATGATGTAGTTTAAAATAAAATAAATTAATGATTTGTTCTTTGATTATTCTGAGGATATTATTGAACATGATGAAGAGTATGTTAATAAAATACTTCTTATTTTTTGAACATAATAAATGAAAGAGTCAAATACAAATATAAAATTCCTCAATATTTAAATTTTGGTCGAAATTGACATTTTGAAGTTAGGTCACATGGTAAAATATAAGACATCCAAATAAGTGTATCATTCATACTGGCTCATTTGGTTTATTTATCTCCTAAGGTTATTTATAATATGGTTTTACCCCGAATAGTGGGTATAGTCTCCACATTATACGTTTATAAACCTATAATGATGCTTAGGAGCCTCAATTATATTGGGACAGATGCTTGAGTTCATTGGTAATATGACTCATGGCGTCAGTTTATGATCCCTCATCACTGACACTTGATGTGGGTTCCCATGATTTTTTTCTATTCTCCCACATAGTTTTTTTAAATTATATGTCATTATCATTTTAGTATATCTTTATATTGATACTAAGACACTTCTCTTTATCCATATCTAACAGATCAATGCATTTCAATTCCACATTTCAGTGGATAATCACCATAATCCAATCTATATTATTTTATTATTGAACATATAATACATATTCAATCAAGGGATTTAGGTGTCATCGTCCCAAAAACAACACCATAAACTATCTTGAGTAACATCAATGATTTTACTTTTTCTAGATTAATTTTTTCTTGCCAATATTCCCTTTTATAAATGAATCACCTACATAAATGTCATCAATTGTGAGTTTGGGAAGGTCTAGAGAACTATTATTACTGGAAATGATTTTTTTATTGTTTTTCAAGAACCAAGATGAGATTCCATCTAACCAGAAACCCAACACAGTCTGGGATATGGCCTGAAGGGCGTTCTTGATCCCCCAAAGCTGGAAACTACTATAGGGAATCAAAAGAATAAAAAAGGAATGATTTATCCCAAAAAACTACCAAGATCAATATCTAAACTTAATACATGGTATAACTAACAATAATAAAAATCAATTAATACATAACTAATCCAAATAAAAAAACATCAAAATAAAAAAAAAGAAAAAAAACTTATGATACACCATGAAATCGTGATCTCCATGTGACCTCTTTGTCACCACCAAACACAACGCCAAAATGCTCTAATGGAATATTTAACTATAAATAATAAACTAAAAAATATATTAGGTCAACCAATGTTGTTTGGAACAAGTATGATGTGATCATAAATAGCTCAGTAGGTTATCACACCCTATTCAATGCATTTCCTTTCCAAAAAAGTCCAAAAAAGGTTAAAATACATATATAAAGTAGGATTTTAATTATTCTAAAAAACAAAACAGATATTTCCACAAATTCCATTTTTTAAAAATCACACATGCATCCTTTCTTTTCAAAAATGGTTTCACAATAAAAATTCATTTTAAAAACAAAACCTAAAATATAATTTATTACTAGATGATCAAATAGTGAATATAATGAATGTAAATGAAACAAATAATATGATATAAACATGATGGGATAATGACCAATAAGAAGTATAAATAAATAGAACATACAGATAGATAATATATGGAATCTCTTAAATATATTTAGAGGAAATCCGTGGAGGCACTCAATTTGGAATCAAATACCAGTATATAGTGCAAATCCATAGTCAATAACCCGTTTTCTGTTATAAACTATCCAATCTAGTGGAACATTCAAATAATATTCAACCATTTCCATGTTTTGACCCACTTATACATTTTAAGTGCAAAAATTGTGTGATAGCAATAGAGAAAGAGGAAGAACGCTTACCAGAAATTGTGCAAATTAAAAAAAACCTTCAAAAATGTCCGTCCAAGATTTCCAATCAAGTTCGAAGGTCGTCGGGAGTCCGAAGTGCAGCCGCGGAGCTTGATTTCGACGATCTAACAAAATAAGGGTTTCGGTGGAGATCGCAAATTAGGTTCCAAGGTAGTTGGATGTCCGAAGGGCCGCAGCGGAGCTTGATTTCGACAATGGAAAAAAACGAGGGTTTCGGGACAGCGGAGCTCGATTTCGACGGTAGAACAAATGAGGGTTTCAGATCCCGAATAATTTTATAAGAATTTTAGCGTCGGTTTTTAGGAAAACCAACGCAGAAGTTTTAACTTATGGCGTCGGTTTTTAGAAAAACCGACGCCGAATGTTTTTTTAAAAACTATATTCCGCGTCGGTTTTTAGGAAAGCCGACGCCGAATGTGTTTTTTCGCCGTCGGTTTTCGGTGTCAGTTTCCCTCAAAACCGACGCCGAAAATAAAAATAAAAACTTCCACGTCGGTTTTTTTGAAAACTGATGCGGAAATTTTTTTTTAATTATTTTCCGCGTCGGTTATTATAATAACCGACGCGGAAAATATGTTAACTAATATTATTGGCATCGGTTTTCTGCATAACTGACGCCATTAATTCCCCGCACATACTATTCGCGTCGGGTTTTTAAAAACTGACGTTATTACGCCGACGCGAAAACCCATATTTCCACTAGTGATTTCATGTGGATAATGGGCGAACTGAGGTCTTTTAGGGGGAGTGCAATCAGATTTTGGGCCATGTAGGAACATGTGTCATAGAGGTCAAGAGTATTTCGTATTCTATAATAAGATTTTCCTAATTAGGTTTCTTTTATTGTAGATATTCCTTCTATTGTATAGGGATTTCCTAACGATATCAAATATGAATTTTACATGATTCTTCCAAATACAAGCGAAGAGTTTTCATTTGATCTGGTGAAAGTGGTTCGACTATTAATGCTATCTTTTTATCATATGGAACTATAATTGATGACAAATATCCTGATTTAGGTGTATGATATGATGGTGAAGCTTTTCTTTCACCATAGTGTTTTTCAATAGTTAGACTCTATTATATATTCTAGGAACATATCCGACTTAGTATAATTATTTATAAACTGTCAGATGTTGATCTAGTTAAATGATAATAAAATTAATCATTTGCCTCATATGGTTGATTTAATTCATAAGTCAATTATGGAAAATAGGTTTCGATATTTTTTCGTTGATTAGGATATCATCAGCTTATAGTTCAGGATTTTGATATACATAGGCCAACCCTCAGGAGTAGGGATATACATTGTAACTATAATATAATTTAATTTGGTCAGACTAATTATACAATAATTTTAATATCTCTAATTCATCAGATATTTTCCCATCACCTCCACACTTTTTTGTAGTGTTCATATAAGATTCTATTGTTTACTCGCTATATAAGAGTGTGTTTTAGATAAATATGAGTTTGGTTTTTGAAATCTTATAGAGTCACATTTTTATAGTTTTTTTTAAAAAAAAATTAGTATTCTAGATTAAATAAGGGATGTTAATATAAAACATGATTTCTAAACATGAATTATCAGTTTCTAATGATAGTACAAAAGTTATTTTTAGGTAAAGAAATATGAAAATTATTTTAAAATCATACCATCCTTATAATTAATTTATTATATCAATAGTTCATCAAATATTTATCAATTTTTGGGACACTATAAAATTATCATGTAAGAATATTAGTGAAATTGACGTGGTATTCCATGTTTCCAGATTATTTTGATGAGATGAAAATACTTCTAACATCATCTCATATTTTAAACATTTTAGAGCCCGATGAAGGATATTTTTTCTATATTTCTTATATCTCTATTTTGTTGTTTTTTTATAATAATAGATGATTAGGTGGTGTAAAATGATTCCCAAAGACAAGGACTACCTGAGATTAATTACCCCACTCACTATTTAGATCTTTTTGAAGATAAAACTGATCTTTATTGTTGGTGGGATTATATTTTTTGGGAATGAATCAAATATTTCTTAGCATAAAATTTTGAGATATAAATATTCTCAAATTTACAAGAATTTATATTATAAAAAGTGGGTAGATTAAATTATGGTAATTGAATTTTATGTCACTAAAAGCCTTGGAAAATAAAATTTCATTGAAGACAATATTACAAGGAATTTTACATTACAATCTAATTTGGAATCAATGGAAGAGTAGAACCTTATAGGGATTTTTTATCATTTTCAACTTGAAGATTATGAAAATGTTTCTTGAATGGATTTTATCATTATTATTATATAATAATATATCCAAGATTAAATTATATAGAGTCAGTAGTAGGATTTCTAGTTTATAGAATATCAAGAAACCCTAAATTTGTGGGTAATCACATCTAATTAGTCCCTCTATTGATAATATTTTCATGGTTTTTGGGAACTTTTTTCATCCAAATATTTTTGAGGAGATAAATTATTTTTAATTTTCAACGTTATTCATGGTCCATTCATATTGGCACTATGAAGATGCATTATGACATGATACAATTACTCTAGTGGATGTGTATCAAACATGACATTGTCAATTATGTGTCTCACCATTAATACTTCCAATTAATAATGGGAAATCATCTAAATCCTTATGTTTTTCTCTATTTAAATAAATTTCAAGTTTGGAATTGATAATAAGTAATTAACTAACACTAGTATTCTAGAATCGGTTCTATTGATTATTAAATTGACATATATGAATATTTTATATGCTATAAGATTGAATATTATATTAACATTGGAAAATAACTTGACTTACATTGTACCCATGTTACATTGTCAACTACAAATAAAACATAAAACATAAAACAGATTATAAATTGAATTATCAAAACTATTAAAATATATCTTCTTCATAACATAGGTAAAGTGAATAAATAAGGATGATATAAAATTCTTGTTAAGGATTTTGTACTACAATTGCTATCTGAAATAAAAAAGATTAATCAATATGAAAATTTTAATGACTATAAAAACATTCAATCAAAATATTGAGAAAACGAATAATCATTATGGCCTGGTAAATTAATGAAAAAAACAATCCAATTATTAAATTACATGAGTATAATATGTATGTAATAAAATATTATCAAATAATGTAATATAAGTAATCACATTAGCTTGAAACATGATAATATATATTTTAAATAATATAAAAATAAAATAGGATAACAATATTTATTAAATAAATATTTTTTTTACATTTTAATTATCATGATATATACTCATGATAGTCACCTCCAATACCTATCCTCTGGATTTTTGACGTATGTGGGTGGAAACCCACTAGATTTAGCTAACTGATTTATCACATGGGATTACAAATGCAGCAATATTATTTCATCAAATGGTCCACACCCCATTATTTTATTTCTAAAAAATTACTCATATATCGAATAATCGATTTAATATGTTAATAATTATCAATATGAAATATTTATATTATATATATTATACATATTAAACAATTTTCCTATATAATTGAATAAAATTAAATGTATAAACACTACGTATAAATTGTATATAGTATAGGAAAAAATCATATTCATCAATAAAACATGTTTATTTCTATTATAATGGTAATTTAAAATGAAAATTTATAACAAGAAAGTGATTGTTTTAATAGAATGTTAATAAAAAATGAAATTGATATTATTAAATACATTTTAATACATTTTAATTTCATTTCAAGACCCCTTGGATGAAATTATTCAAATAAAATTAAAAAAATGAGTAATTTTTTATTAATTTTAATACACGTCAAAATTTAAAGTATACCCACCCCATTAACATTGAATTTTTTCATATTTTCAAATATTTCGTAATTAAATGTAAATTGAGATAAAATCTCATGCATCACTCTTCATTTTGGTGGAATGTACTTCAACCTCCACTATAATCAGTTTGATAATGTTATATATTATTAAAGAACCAAAATAATATATTTTATATCGTATTTGATCCTATTATAACATATCATCTACAATTTTTTAATAATCTATCATTATTTTTATTATTTTGGATGTTAGTTGCCTTATTTTTTGAGTAACGTTTGACTTGTTAATTATTATTAATTTTATATAGACAATGAATTTATCATTTAAAAAAAATAAAAGATCATTTATGTATCATATATATTTTCATATATGTATATAGAGTAACCCTTAATATTTTTTAGGTAATGAAATACACTAATCAAGGAGGCGGTAGGCCACACGTATAAATGAACTATATTTCTATTTTCTTGTCATACTGAATTACATAAATATAGATGATATATATATAAATTTTATCATTATATTATCGATAAAAATTAAATATCTCGTATAATATCTTTAAAATAGACTTCGATATATTTAATGTAATTATTGAATTAATTATATCACTTAGCATGGTAGTACTTCGTTGTACAATCAAATGATTTTATCATATTCCTAAAAAATATAAAGCATAATGTTATATGTTATATAATTATTATAGAAAATTAAATACATAATTAATATCATATATATCATAGATATACATTATTTATATGATTATTTCAAATCATAAAATATGGTAATAGAAAAACAAATGACAAGAATTCGTTAGGTTGTTTTACAACACACACCCAAACAATGATTTTTTATACCAATATATGTCGATGTGTGTGTATAATTAGGTTTTAAAAATAATTGAAATGTATCTCAGTATATTAAAAATTTTATTTTATTACATAATATTGAGATAAATATAATTTCTATATGTGGAAAATGAAATAAAATAAAAATACTTTTGGAAACCATTACCTCTTATTTAGGTATCCTGCTTATGTTTATAGTAATACCATCTTACGATGAATTTATTAAAAGTTACATCTTCCATGAATATTATAGGTAAGTGAATATGTAATATTTACAAGTTTTTTATTAGAAATATCGGTTTATATGTGTGAATAAGTGAGGGGAGTTTGTTCTCAATTATTGTTGAGAGGGAAAGGAATTCCTGTAAATACTAAAAACTATTCATAATTGTGTGGTCTCGAATACATCATGTGCCTCTGAAGTTGACTAAAAATGAAATTTAGGGGATTTATTGTCAATACATACCCCATCCGCCTAAAAATCAATTTTTATCAATTTGATCATAAAATCTATGTTTCACTAATTAATCTAGTTTGGTTTTTCACTCAGGTAACTATTATTCCAACCGGGATAATTTATCGTTTAAGACTATATAAAAGTTACTCTTATTATATATTATATACACATTAATTTATCAATATTATCCCTACTTTATAAAAAATACCATGTGTTTTGGAATTTTATTTCAAGATAACATCATGATGTGCAAAAAATGTGATATTTTACCTCAAATCGTGATAAAAATGTTTTTACAACATTGAAGTAAATATGATTATTATAATTGATCAATTAGTCCATTAGTGTCCCATATTTCATATCTATTATCATTTATAAATCCCATGGACTAAAATATTTTCAATACTAATTTTAAATCATCTAATAAAATATATTTTATAAAAAAAATAACATTCATGTCAAATTTTGAATTATTTGTTTAATTCCAATTTAATCATATTAACAGAATGATGAAATAAAAATATATTTTCTAAAAAATATGTTTTCTTGATTTAATAAAATAAAATAGAAATGCAAGAATATAATTTTTTATATTTACTTCACTTTATATATTTCTAGTATTATTTTTAGGTAATTATAAGCTAAATAATTATAACGTTGGCATTAATTTATAATTTAGTATAAATAAATCTTCTATAATTTTTTTAAAAAAATTACCAAAATTAAAAATAAATATTATTTTTATTTCAGTGTCATGTATTTAATTGAAATATTTTATAATTTACCATTTTATAATGCATTATATAATTTAAAGGTATGAAGGCATTTTTTTCTGTTTTACTTAAATTAATAATCATATCAGTGACATTAATATAATTTTATACTAATATCTATATAAATAAATAATAAGGTGTAATGTGTCTAAATACATCGTTACAATGGGGTTTGGACAAGTCTCTAGGTCTATTGGACCATTATGATTAATGTATTGTGCCTTGTAAAACTCTTTTCCCCCTAATTTATATAACTACATAAAATTTCATTCTCTAATAATGTTTATTCAAAATAAATTTCACCTTATTATAAAATATATGTTATTATTATCCTAAAAATTGAATCTATTTTTTCATATTTAAATCATTGATGTGGAAAAAATTAATTAAAAAATCAGTCATGTTGGCCAGACGAGAAATCAAGGATTTAATATAAAAATGGTTAAAACATTACGATGTTTTTGCATCTAAATTAAATATAGAAACGATTAAAATGAACTAAATTAAATTAATATTTGTGTTATTTATATATAATGAATTTAAATGTATTACAAATATTTGTTTCCATAAAAATTTATTTATATGAAAATTCGGTCACAATAATAAATCATTATTTTTTCAATTTCAATAGAAAACAAAAAATCATATAAATAAAATTAAAATTAAAAGGAATATAATATTGAAATTAAAAAATCAAGAATTATTTTCATTATAAAATAAATTTTATAAATATCTTAAAACATTTTTAAAACAGAATAGTTAAAACACATAAAAAATTGCTTTAGAAATTTATAGATTTAGGTGCATAAAATTTGAATTTGGCCTTATCTTATGACTCTAAAATATAATTGACGAATTTAAAAATAATATATTGAATATATGTTATATAAATTTCATAATTATCATCAACTAATATTATTTAATTTAATTTATTATGAAAACATTCTATTGATGTTCAATTATGTTTTTTTTAAACATTTCCTATATATTCAATTGGATTCTATATTTATTACTCATTAATTGTTAAAAAATGAATTCAACCTTATATATAAATATGTTGTTTAATAATAAGAATATAATCCTCTTTAATATCATAGGTTATAACTATAATTTTTAAAATTAATATTAAATATTTTGTAAGAAACATTCATGCATATAACACAATCTATTTAACAATGTTGTTGTTGCTTGTCAAAATAATAGTATAATGTCATAGAAATTAGAAGCTATATTTATAACAACCTGGACCTGGTAGCCTATAGAAAGAGAATTATTATATTATATTTTCATGATTTTAAGGAATGAATTCCTAAATAACCAGATAGTTTCTTCTTCTTGGAAGACCAAATTACATTCATGATGCACATAATACATTAGAAAAAAAATAGAAAATGATTCAATATAGAATAAAATAAATCAAATCCATGAAATATCATTAAATGATATATAAATCCCATACTATGGTCAAGAAACCTGAGAAATGGGTGATCATGTATGCTTAGTAAGGGTAAGGAACACAACAAAGTATATCATAAACATAAATTGTAGGCAAAATGAATAAATAAATGTAATCATACCATAAAAAATTACCTTCAACACAATATTACAGAAATAATAGCAGAACAAATAATGACATAATAAAACATAATTAATGGAATTCAACTAGTTGAATAACTAAATGAATAACCAATGACTACCTCATAATGAGGGAATCAAAAATTTCAGAGGACATAACAATATATTCAAGGCCTCATGCATAGAGGATAAATAACCAAATAGCCAAAGCCTTATTCCAAGACTCTAGTTTGTCTCATGAGACCTGATGAAGAATCAAAGGGATATTTGGGGCCCCACCCATCACATATTAAGTATAATTTATTACAAATATGAATGGGGTGATAATATAAATTCATATATAAAAAAATGTATGAAATATAGATAACATTTCCTAATCCTTAAACATAAGTACTAACCATTAAGAGTAATGTGGTGAATGGTAACAAGATATAACATACATAGTCAAAATAATCAAAAACCATTCAAAATTATATTTTAGATGATATCATAATATATAATACTCAAAAAAGTATAAGATTGAACAAGGGTGTTTACATAGATGAAGATAATTTTAAATGATACCATTGAAAATTTCATGAAGAAATACTATTTAAACATTCAAAGTGTCTCATACAATCATGAAAAATTAAATTCATAATCCCATTTAATTTCATGAGAATAAGGAGACTCTTGATATGTTGTAAAAACGTCATTAGATACACCACATGCAAGGAATAAGTGGTTAACAGAGAATATATCTCATAAAAGATAAACTATGCTGATAAAAATCTTTTCTTTCATCGCAATGAAAATTTCCTTTGGATAATCAATTCTATTTGTCAGGAAATAAGATGTATAGACAAAAATTTACCAGAAACAATGAGTTAATAAAATTGAATGTATATTTAATGTATAAATGTTTTCCCACCAAATAGAACCCATGTAAATAGTGTTTTTATGAATCTTTTCAAATAATGATTTTTAGTGTGGTTTATGGAAAATATTAAAGATTTTTTAAAAGGAAAAATAGTGATGTTTAATAAAAATATAAATTATGATACATTGTTCTTAATGTAAAAATATTTATTTGAATAAAACGTATGATGTTTTCTAAGATATTATAGATTACCCTTGAAAAAAGTTAAGAATTCAAGAAGATCTCTTGATGTGGGCTTGTATGTCAGGAATAATATGGTTGAATAATTATTTTAAAACATGTAATTTCACATTAAATAAAGAAGGATTTTCATTGATTCCAATATATAAATCATTCATGCAGAATTTATTATGATTAATTAACAATAACATAAAATTTAATTATGAAATTAGATAATAAGAGTATCCCAAATTAAAATAGTGGTTCTAGTAGATAATCCATACCACAATGAAATAATTAAAATCATATTCAACTTAATTAATAACAAAAAAATGATTTACTCAATAATATTAAATTAAATAGATTCATGACATGATACATAAATTGGAATTATACATACATCATACTCAACTAATAGTAATGAATAAGGAATATCTCACAAGAAGGGATGTGTGTTGAGGAAACCCATACCTTATGTCCAAATGTATTTTCCCTTGATCATTATGTCCTACAAATCAATTTAGATTCATTAATTAATGATCCAATAGCCTTTCGTACATTTAACTTATTTATTTTAAATTTATTAATTTCATTTATTTTCTTTTTATATTGGTAAATATATCCAATTGCATCATTTGGGAGTTCATGTTTCCTTAGTATTCATGATTGGTTTGGTTGTATGAGAGTACATAAGTTCACGTAAAATGGAAATTTAAATCCACAATTGATGCTATAAGTTTTTATTTATCATAAATATGGATTACTTATCATATAAATCATTTTTTTGAAGAGGATGAATTATTACATAAAATTTAAATGATAAACACTTGGATTAATTTGGTAGTATTTTGATCACTATGAACTAATTTTGAAATAATTTTATACCGTGTGTACAAACAAATTCTAGAACCTAAAATAGGATAAATTAAATATATTTTGATATACTTCAACCATAAAATTTTTTCAGGTCTAGAAAAAATGGTATTAGAAATTAAAAACCATGGCGTCCTTGAGAATGATAAATTAACACATCTTAGATGTTGTTTTGATTTTCAGTATAAGAGTAGGGTGAAAGACAGATGATGATGAAATATTCAATTAGAACAATATAATTCCAATAAAATTATGGTACAAGAATTATTATTTCATTCTTATGATGGGAGGGAAGGAGAGAGAAAAATAATAATAAAACATGTAAATGAAATTGAAAGAAAAAGCAAGATATGATTTCCTCTTGAGTACTCCACATTGAGAATCAACTTAAGGCCTTTCGTTTTGGGATTTTTGTGAGACAAAAAAGTATTGTACATGAATAAGGGTATTTGGAATATTATTTGGATGAAAATATGAAAGTTTCAAATTTTGAGTGGTGTGATATGAAAAGGGTGTGAGTGGGGGGTTTTATAGTAGTGGAGAGTAGGGGTTTTCAATTATTTTAATCATTATTTAATTATATTTTATCTAGACTATGAATAGTCTTAATTATTATGACTGAAAATAGTAATTTGTCATTTTTATATTTACATAGTGGTCATTTACATCATATATGACTCATAAATGATTTAAAAATTCATTTATATAACATATCTTGTAAATTGTCGAATTTCACTATTCTCAAAAAATTCAGGTATTTTTGAAAAATGACAAAAATTCTCCCAAACCTATTTTCAATGTGTAAAATCAATAAATTAAATCCATTTTATGAAAATAATTTTCAAATGTTGAGAAATGTAATTTTTAGTTACAATAAACATTTACCTGAAAAATAAACATTGTAAAATTACAAATGTTATTATAATCCTTTGAAAAACTAAAAAATGTCCTATTAAATTATTCCAAAATAATAAGACACAAAAATATTAATTTATGAATACATTTTACCAAAAAAATAAATATATTTTGAATTAATTATTAATTTTGATTAAATATTTATTGCTCACAAAAATACCAACACTTAATTATTACTGTTTAAAATGCTCACATTCATTTATAAGATGCCAAAATTTCATTTACACATGCATGTGTGAGGTTAATATTCATAACTGTACATTTCTATCAATAAGGGCCATGTTGGTATTCATTAGTGTACATTACTATTCATATGATTCAAGTTACAATTTAGAAAAAATAAAGTTGATTCTATCTGACTCTAAATATGTTACTGATTGCAACTATGTATGTCTAATTTTTGAAATATAAAACACAGAACTGGTAAAATTAAGATTAAAATCTTTGTTATAGCTATAAAAATGGGTATTTTTTAATGACTCAACATTTTTCTCATATAATATATCTAATGATTTGAAAATATTTTTTCAAAAACATTCCGGATAATCTTGTGGTGTCATAATAATAGTGAATATAATCAAAACTAAATTTTGTATTTATCAAAAAAATATATAATTCTTACCATATATTATAATCTATTTATATAATTTAATTTTTTAATAACCAAATTCACATACTTACATTGAAATGTTATTTTTTTATAGAATAATACTATAAAGAAGTATTTGAATTTAAAATTTATTTGAATGCTATGAATTTGAAATAAAATTATTATTAATAAAAACACTTAATTTGAAATTATTATTTATTAAAACATAACATATTTAAAATTATAAAATAATTTACAGGTTTATTACATTATCCCAGCCCACCCCCTCAAAATTACATCTTTTAAATTTCAAATTTAACTTTGAATTTTAACGGTTGATATTTGAAAAAAAATTAGGAGACCCACAATAAACACAGGGTCCACAAAATATCCACATAATGAAGGTGAAAGATTAATGAATACATTATAACAAAAATAAAAATTCTAATAGGATAAAATTAGGTCGATGTGAAAATATGGACAAGGAAGAATAATATAACCATCATTTTATGATGGAAAATGATAGATAACATGTTTAGATTAATGTTGATTACTTTAAAACCATAAACAACAATTAAAAATAATTATTCATATAATTAAAAATTTGGATAATAGGACACCGTATTTTTATGAACCTCATCCTAAATTTGAAGAATTATTCCACACTATAAGAGTACAAATATAAAAAAAATCATATACATTGATTTCACCTTGATCTATTTATACTTCATCACTAAGAACATGTTGTTTCATGTGGTGATGTAATACAATAACCTCTAAAAACTATTAAAATCATCATCTTAAATCACTCATAAGTGGTTAAGCATTAATTAATGATTCGACTCTTAAGAAAAAAGGTCTATTAGTCTCCATTATGACCTTGTTATTATCACTTAGTCAACATGATGTAGCTCCAGGTTTCCACATTTCAAACATTGGAAGAACTTCATCATGTATCCTATTTAAATATGGAAGTAACTTGAATTACCTGAAAATCATATAGGAAACATGAATTATTCCATATTATTTATGTAATTTACCTATTATTAGAATTATTCCTCAAATCAAAAAGTATTGTAAACTCCATTGATGATAGAACCGACCACTTACCGACAATTGAATAATCATTTCTATGGTTGTCAATTTTTATCCAAATCATTCATATCTTCATCATTAACTCATCATCAATAATTTATTTAGGGTTCTATTTTTTCCCCACATGTGTTTTCCAGAAATCTTAACTTTACACTGAATATCTTTTATTGGTACCATTTATCTTATGATTGGAAACCCTTAATGAAAATGATATATAGTACAATCCACATATATTCAATAATACTTATAATTTTTACATTGCTAATGAATTATTCAAATGACATGATTATTGAATAAGTATATTAGTTATTCCACATCATCTAAAATAGTATCATAACTTTATCATGATCTAGTAAATCATTTGATGTACATTCCACTGATTCAAGAATATTGATTCAAATAGTGTCACATCTCTTTTTTGATGAATAATTTAACATTTTAATCATATTTCATACCCTTGAAATCATGAACATGGAGTTATTTTTCTCCAATCTTTCATCAAACTAACATTCCCTTCAAGAATTTACTAGGTTGATTCTTTCTACAATCATCACATGTTGGAAATACATTCATTCTATTCATCCCTTGATCCATATTTTCCTCCTCCATCCATTTCTTCTCTTGCATCCACTTAATGACATAGGACTCATAGATCTATTTACATATGTCGTTAACACATGATACTATATCCACATAAGATGAGGATACATGGGAGACAATCTTCCTAAAAAATTACTACTTTAGACCATAGGAGATATTATCCTTGTTTCTATTTTCATCATCCTCATTGGTGGAGTTCTCATTCCATATGGAAAGAACCATTTCTAATCAATTCCATATACAATATTTTCTCATAAAATTAAGAGAATTCTATGATTATAAACATGTTATATCACATATAATAAATTTATGCATCCTAAATCCTCATACCATTTCCTTTGGTTACAGTGGAAGCATAAATCCTTCATAATGGTATGTTAGAAGAATGTGAATTATCGAAAGCATCCCCCAAGAGTTTCAATCTCATTGCGTAGTAATTCCCATTGTCATATACCCAGTTATATCGACACAATCTCGGAACATCTTGTTAGAGTTGTTGTTGGTCGGAGTGGATACTCAATAGGGGGTGAATTGAGTTCCAATTAAAATTTCTGTTAAAAATATTTCGCTTAAAATCCCCCGATTTAAAAACAAAGATAAACTATAGTGAATTTATAGAGAGTGTAAATGATTAATTAGTTTCTCAATGATTGATTAGGTCTCAGTTAACTTAATCTAAAGATGAAATTAACTTTTGAAACTAACTTACTGGTTTACAATAAGTATAAACACTTGCTAATATAACAATCTAAGTAGCATTAAAATAGTTTTGTATTTCAAAGTAGTTAGCTGTGGAATAGGAAATATATATATATATATATATAGTATAATTATGATTTAATTTAAAATTCACCGCAGATGTAACCAAGAGGTTCAGTCTCAGTCTGAGACTTAGTCCTCTCAACGATTTACATAAAATGATCCACTCACTGGCTCGGGGTAAACAATAGTGAACACACTATCTCGGTACAATGATCTCTACCACAGTTCTACGTGGGAAAAAACAGATCATAGATTTCCAGGTCTTACTCGACCTCTACCACTAGCCATAGTGGAAAACAAAGAGTTATGGAGTTTGAGTGATGATTTAAGAATCCTCCAGTTTAGCTTAGGAGACAGTGAGTGTGTAAAATATACAGGGTACACACACTGGTCGAAATGTAAATAATTAATCACTACAGAAAGAGTGAATGAGTTTAAAAAAGCTTTAGTGATTGGCAGTGCAGATGTGGACTCGTTTGATTGGTCATAAAATCTTCTGAGTCCTTCTCTGGTTTTGGTCTCAAAAACAGAGTGTCGTTTTCTTCCTTGTTCCAGGTAAAGATTATTTTCATGAGTGCATGAAGTGTTTGTTATAGTTATTCACTCAATATGCATCTTGTCGTTTCCTTCAGAAGAGTGACTTCAAGTATATCCAGGATTCATGGAGTATGAATGAAGCCTATGTGAATGCCCCACATTTGAATGTTGTTGAGACTTCATAGTTTATTATGATCTCTATATGAAACCACTTCACATTCTATCTCTCTGTGTGTCTCTCAGCTAGGTCTTTATCTTCCCTTTTATATCATTCAGCTCCGGAAAAAAGGAATGATTACTTTTTTCATGGGGACTATGTACAGTTCCCTGACATGCCAACATATATCATTAAATAAAATTAACTGCATTAAAAACATCAGATGTAACTATTAGCTTAATATATAAATAGTATTGAGTGAATAGTGTTTTAATGGTTGGACAATCATTAGTAGGCTTCGGTTGGTAGACGTGTGCGGTGGACATTGTGTAGCAGGACATTCCATTTGTAGATCATTGTAACTTGTATCGGTAGCTATATATATCGGTGACTTCATTCTATCGGTATCTCTTGTTATCAGTACCTCTTAATCCATCGGTAGCTCTTGGGTTATTGGTAGCTCGATTTATCAGTGACTCTATACTTGTATCGGTAGACTATGTCAGTCGCTTCATATCAATCTCTAGTTTTTGTACCAGTAGGCCGGTCGGTAGCTCGTATCAGTAGAATTACTTTATCGGCAGACTTCTATCGGTAACTGTCAATGAACTGGTTCTATCGGTGGACTTCTTCATATCGGTAGCTCAGTATATATCAGCGATCAAGTGTATACTAGAGGACTTAAGCATATCAGTAGACTTTTTCTCTCTTTAGCTTAGTTTCTATCGGTAGCTCTATTCATATCAGTAGCCTTAGCTTATCGGTGACTCTGTCTATCAATAGACTATGTACCGGTAGCACTGTTTTGAGTAGTTATATGCAGATCAGTGATAAACACTTATCTGTTTTATGCAAAACATATCCGATTGGGTTAGAATTAATCTATAACTTATATAAACATAGATAACTATTGATTAACATATCTCAAGGAGTGTTTTAACATTATTATCATCTTGATAACAAAATATCATATATTAAGAGAATTTGAATATAGATAAATATTAATTGGGATTATGAAAGTATGTGAAGGCATAATTGGGATTATCAAAACATGTGAGGTCAACAACCTTCCCCTTTTTGATAATCACAACTTATGATATAATAGTTTTAGAATAATGATTAATTGTATCAGATGTAAAATTGAATGCAATGATATCAAAGGTAGAATTAAATGTAATAGTATCAGAAATAAAATTACATGCAATGATATGAGAGGGGAAAATCATGGTATCTTTTCCTTAGATAATATGTCTCCCCCTGGGTGAATATTTCTCCCTCTTTGATACTTAGTAAATCTCCCCCTGTATATAATATTTGTAGAATATTTCTCCCCCTATGTGATAATCAAAAAGTGAGAAACCATAAATAGAGAAAGGAACACAATGAAAAATAAAGGAAGGCCACTTCTATTAGATGTTGTAAAAAGGTACATAGAAAGAAAAAAAACTACAAGGGTTTCTTATCAAATATCATGGCCACATTTTCAATCCACATCCTTAATGTGAGATTTTCCCATTAGATTAGAAGAGGATTCATGGGGTGTGGAATCATGTGAAGGCTTAGGAATTCTAGAGATGATCAACGGAGGGTGATCCACTGACACTTCTATTGGCCTGAAATGAGGAGTTCTTTGAGTGATCATAGGTGTGAGGCTTAGAATTGCTTGGGAAAGAGTCATCTGAACATGAGAAGCAGTAGAGGAAATGGCAGGTAAGGCTGGAGGTATAATCATTGTCATGTCATCAACATTCATGAAATGCAGCAACAGATTTCTGAAATCCATAATTATTCCTCCTCCTCTCTCCATAGCAGATATGAAGTCATCCTTGTTCTCTATGAATTTTTCCAATGATGGAGTCAATTCCCTTATTTTGGTGAATTTCTCTCTGAAGGCTTCATTGAAAGGAGGTAACTTCATATTTTTCAACAGAAGATTGATGTGATTTTTGAGTTGATGCTTCGTGTAAATCTTTTGGAAATAGGAGTATAATTTTTCATTCACTTATTTCTGAGAGGCATAAGTTTCTCTCATATAGTCTTGGACTATCTTCATTATTTCTCTAGCTGAATCTCTATTAGAAAGAAAAACTTTTCTCCATTCGGATGAGTCCACATAGCCACTGGTTGAAACTGAACCATGCTCCTCCTTCATCATAGCTCAATTCTGATTCAAATCCACTGAGGGTTTAGAAGCAACAGAACCAATAGAGAAGGTTACTGTTTCCTTGAAGTTTTTGTCAACCCACTGATAAAATTTTAGACTTGTGAATCATAGGTTTTAAAATGATCTTTCATGGAGGTTTTAAAACCTTCGAACACTGAAACCATCTGACTTACAACACTCTTGACGTAGGTTAAGTCCTTGTCTGTTTGATATTTTGAACTCATGTAAGAGTCCAATGAGACAACAGATTTCTTTAGTGCTTGAAGATATGATTCCATTCTAAATAATTGATTTTGGATATCTTTAACTTCATCAACTATTTCTGTCATAATGGTTGAAAAATTACAATTGAGAGATAGTTCAAAAGATCTTTCCAACATATTCATCTCATCAAAAAAACAGTGTTTCATCTCAGCAACTGAGGCACTAAAATATTCTTTTACCTCATCCATTAAATATTCAAGCTCACCCTTGGTGATCATATCAGCAAGAGCAACTGCAATAGGTAATATTTCATATTCTAAACTGATCACTGAGTCAGTCATGATCGATTGAATTGATGATACCAGATAAAATTTCATCTTCTTTACCTCTTCCACAAAACATTCCTTAAAATTTTTCTTCAAAGTATCCAGGTCATGAATTCAGACCACATCTTCAGGTAGAAACTCAAACTCAACATCATAAATTATTTTTGGTCTATTTAGAGATGCTTCATTCTCAGAATCAGGATAGTTTAAACCATAGACCACAAAACCCGGGTCTTCTGCCCAGTCCTCAATATCAACATCTACAGTAATACTTCCAAACATGGTTTGATGCTCCCCCTAAACTGGTGCATCCTCAAGAATAGCAACAACATTCTCAACAACATTCTCAGGAGGTCTTCCTTTTTCAAGAGAATCTTCTACTGTCAATTATTTCTCTACAATAGCTGGAGGGTCTTCCAAAATATGAATGGGTATGTAAACATCATTTGCATCCTTAGAAGGCACTAAATATTGTCCAATCACTGGACTAAGGCTCAAATTGGCTGACAGAGATGCTTCACTTTCATGAACATCTTCTTCATTCTCCACAGCAGCCACTTCAACATCCTCTAAAGTAGGTTCTTCCTTATCTGATTTATGTTGATCTTGATTTTTAGGAGCTGGGCTAGGTGGTAAGTCAGGGTATCCTCTTTCATCAGTAGAGGACTCTTCCTCTTCTGAATCATCATTGTATTCTGGCTCCTCTTCATCAGGTCCTAGACCTGGATCACTCACATCCTTCAGACATGAAGGATGATCCACATGATTGAACTTATCATAAACCTTCTTGTCATCAGTGACCCATTCTCCTCTCCGTGGGTTCCAATTTATTTTCATGTATTTGAAAATTATACTGGTGACAGAGAAATTGTTCCTTACTACCACTGTCTCATCTTGAGACTTAGCTATTACTTTCACTTTGACCATTAATGGGATCAACATGGAAAAGAACAATACATTAGTTTTTGACTAGTGTCTAATCATATCCTCCACTTGAGTCATTAGAAATTTGCACAGATTCACCTTGACTCCATGTCTCAAAAGATACAAGAGATAGATATCCTGATATCTTAAATTTGTAAAGTCTCCTCTCCTTGGTATTAAGACATGCTGAACAAACTTGAACAACAATCTGTTCTCTCCATCCATTCTAGAAGCTACTACTTGTCTTTGATTTCCATCGCCAGTGAGTTCCTCCAAGGCAGTCTCATAATCATTGATACCACTAGTAGGTGGTATAGCTCTCGAGACATATCTAGATACACCTTCTTGTTGAACTTTCAAACATTCAGCCCACTCAGTCGATGAAAAGGATAACTCCTTTACATTTACAAATGAAGTCACTCAGTTATCATCTTCAGATTTCTCAAAACATATATAGTCATAAAACTGTTTCACTAGCTTCGTATAGTAGGGACCATTGTTGTTCGAAAAACAATCTACAGACTTTTGATATTTCAGCACTTTGAGCACTAACGATTTACTTGCCATCACCCATTCCATGCACAACTCTTTTTCAATAACAATAACTCTATTCAGCAAATGAGGATTTATTGGTCATCTTCTTGATCTTGTTATGCTATCACTACCAATTGCTTCTAGCTCAGACTTTTTCTTCTTTGCCTTAGGCTCATCAGCAACATCACTATCAGAAGGGAGTTTGGTTTTTTCTATCTCGGGTTAGTGGGATTTAGGGTTCTCGAATGATTCAGGTGTTAAGGTTTTAGGGTAAAGGGTTTGAGGCTCGATAGTTTGAGAAGTAGCTAGGACTTTGTTTCTATCATTTAGGAATCATAAAATAAATAAATAAAATAAGATAATGTAAAAATGATTCAGTTTCTGGGGGCAGACATAAGTTTAAAACAGCGCACTCATCGGTAGGGTTTATTGGTAAGAATTAACATTAGTGGGGATTTACGTCAGTGAGGATTTACATTGGTGAGAATTTTCATCGTTGAGAATTTACATAGGCGAGAATTTACATTGGTGTGATAGCTACAGATCAAGGTTAATCATTCCCAACTCATGTCTAATGTAACATAACCTATTCGAACTCAAAGTTTTGGTGAAAATGTCAGTTAATTGATGTTCAATACTTATAAACTCAATAATAATATCACCCTTATGGTAATGATATCTCATGAAATGGTGTCTTACATTAATGTGCTTGGTCATAGAGTGAGACAAAAGGTGCTTCAAAATGTTTATTTCACTACTATTTTCACAGTTGATAGAGACCAGTTTAAAATCATATCCATAGTCCAAAAGAGTGTGTTTCATCCACAGAATTTGTGCACATCAACTACCAGCACCTATGTACTCTGCTTCTGCAGTGAACAAAGCTATAGATTTATTCTTCATACTACACCAAGATACTAAGGATTTTCCCAATAAATGACATGTTACTGATGTGATTTTTCTATCCAACTTGCAACCAGCAAAGTCAGCATCTGAATAACTCATTAACTCAAAGAATTGTCCTTTTGGGTAAAACAAACCTAAGTTTACAGTGTGTTTAAGATACTTTAAAATTCTTTTAACAGCATGAAAAATGAGATTCTTTCGGATTATCTTGAAATATTTCACACATACATATACTAAACATAATATCTGGTCGACTAGATGTATGGTAAAGTAAGCTTCCAATCATTCCTCTGTAATTGGTTTGATCCACTGGTTTCCCAGTTTCATCTGCATCCAATTTACAGACTATAATCATAAGAGTTTCACATTACTTAATACTATCCAGAACAAATTGTTTTAAAATATCCTTTGTATATTTACGTTGATTCAAAATAATACCATTTTCATTTTGAAAAACTTGAAATCCACGAAAATATTTGAGTTCTCCCATTAGGCTCATTTCAAATTAATTTTTCATAATTTTTGAAAAATCAGTACATAATGATTGTTTGGAAGATCCATAAATTATATCATCAACATAGATTTTAACTATAAATACATCTTTATAAATTCTTTTAATAAAAAGAGTTGGATCAGAAATCCCTGTAGTAAAACTTTTTGAAATAATAAAATTACTTAGTCTATCATACCTGGCTCTTGGAGCTTGTTTTAAACCATATAATGCTTTAGAAATTTTGAAAACCTGACTTGGATAATGAGGATTAGTATATCCAGGTGGTTGATCGACAAAAATATCTTAAATTATAAAACCATTAAGAAAAGAATTTTTAAAATCCATTTGATATAACATGAAATTCAGATGAGCAGTATAGGAATGTTGAATTCTAATAGCTTCTAATCTAGCTATAGGTGAAATGTTTTCCTCATAGACTATACCTTCCTCTTGACTATATCCTTGTGAAACTATCCGAGCTTTGTTTCTAACTATGTTTCCTGACTCATAAACTTTATTTCTAAAAACCCATTTAGTGGATATTGTCAAAGTCTCCTTGGGTCTGTCTACTAATTCCCAAACATTGTTTCATTAAAATTTATTTAACTCTTCCTGCATAGACATTACCCAAAATTCATCATTGATTTTATCATTGACATTTTTATGTATTAGCGGTGAATGGAAGGCTTGATGTTCAACCTGGTTTCTTAGAAAAGCACTACTCTGTGTCCCTCTATCAAGATTACCAAAATAGCATCCAAAGGATGATTCTTTAGAATCCTTGTTGATCTAGTTAAGGCATGACTAGAAATTTCAGGTTCATCTATAAGTTCTTGATCTATTACAGTATATTCTCAAATATTTCCAGAACTAGATGTTTTTACAGTAGGTTCTTTACTTTTATCTTTAAGGTTCAGAACAATCAAATCTTCTATCTAGATTTTCAAGATAGGTTTTAGGCTCATGTGGATCTGTTTCATCAAACATGATTTGAACAATCTATTGCACACATTTGGATCATTTATTAAATAATCAATAAGCTTTACTAGTTAATGAATAAACAAGAAAAATTCCTTCATCACTTTTATAAGCAAACTTATCCATATTATCCTTTGTATTAAGAATAAAAACTTTGCAGCCAAAGACTCTAAAGTAACTAACATTGGGTTTTCTATTATTCCATAGTTCATATGGAGTCTTCTTAAGAATAGGTATAATCAGGACTCTATCAATAGTATAATAGGCTATATTTATAGCTTCATCCAAAGAATAAATAGGTAGGTCATTCTCTTTAAACATGGTTCTTGCAATTTCTTGAAGGGTTATATTCCTTCTTTCTACTAAACCATTCTGCTGAGGTGTCCTAGGAGGAGAAAAGTTGTGACTATAGCCATTGTTTGAGAAATAATATTCAAACTCACGATTTTCAAACTCACAACCATGATCACTTCTCATATTTTTATTCTTAAGTCCACTAAGGTTTTTTACAGATTTGGAGTATTTGATAAAGTAAGAACAAGCTTCACTTTTTTGAGCTAAGAAGTATACCCATGTATATCTATAAAAGTCGTCTACTAGGACATAGACATAGTGCTTCCCATTTAGACTAGAAACTATAGAATGTGCAAAAAAATCTATGTGAACCAACTCAAGTGGTTGAGAAGTTGAAAATTCTTTACTTGATTTAAAATAAACATTATGTTGCTTTCCCTTTTGACATGGACTACAAAATTTATCTGATGGGAATTCAAGTTTAGGTAGGGCTCTAACCAAGTTCTTCCTAGTCAATTTTCTAAGTGAGTGTATGTTTCAGTGTCCTAATCTTCTATTCCAAAGCCAAGACTCTTTATGAAAGGAATTTAAGCAATTAACCTTTTGCTTAGCTAAAGAATTCAGATCCACAGCATAAAAATTTTCATTTCCAAAAGCAGAAAATACTAAAACATTTTTAGAGTTAAAAATATTACAGGAATTATTTTCAAAAATAACATTAAATAAATCATCACATAATTGATAAATACAAAAAATATTGTATTTATGTCCATCATCAAAAAAAACTTTAGAAATCCAAACTAAATCAGTGTTACCAATTTGGCCTAGGCCAAAGATTTTTCCTATAGAATTATCACCAAAGGTGACATGTCCTCCATCAACTTTTATTTAGATATTGTAGCATGAATAATATCTGTAAATGTGCCTTGAACATCCACTGTCCAAGTACCATACCTTCTTGTGAGAAATATTCAAACAGGTCTCCTACAAAAATGATTTAAACAAAAAATGATTTTGGTACCCAGATCTTCTTGGGTCCAGAAAGGTTAGAAATCAAAGCTTTAGGTACCCATATTTTCTATATGGGTCTTATATAGTTTACAGAATCAATATATTTTAAAAGATAAACTTTATTTTATCCATCACCATAGGAATAACTAGTCGAAGCATTGGAATTTCCAGAACTGGAATAAGCATAATTGTTTCCAGACATAGAAATAAATTGAGTTTTAGTGAACTGTCTCTGTCCAGGTTGGTATCCCAAACCAGTAATGTACTTTGGTGAAACTTGTTTTCCTAAAATTTGAGTATGTGCATCTTTTCCCTTTGTAAAATTTTCTATTTCATTTCTATGATGAACATTAGACATTTTCAGTTCAATTTTTTCCTTTAACAGTTCAGCATTATTTTCTTTTTTATATAAGAGGAATATTTAACATTGACTATGAGAGCATGTTGTTTCTTTAGTGACTTCTGTTTTTCCTTATGTTCATTACATGTTTAATCCAACATATTACAATATTCAAACAATTCATCCTTAGACATATTTTCATCATGTTCTGAATCACTATTATTTCCAGAATAATAATCATTCAACATAGGGGAAACAGGTTCCTCAGAGGTATTAGTCATGAAGCACATGTTGGCACGATTCGTTTAAAAATAAGAAACATCAGATTCACTTATGTTGTCCTTCGAAGCACTCCAAGTAGCTTTCATGGAATTCTTGTACTTCTTGTACTTATAATCATGTTTCTTTTTGAATTTTAATTTTGGGTCGTCATCCTTGATGTGTCCTTTCCTCTTGCACTCATAGCAGACTATATCATCTTCCTTATCAGATTTCTTCCAATCCTTCTTCCAATGACCCTTGTTGTCATACATTCTTTTGTAGTTAGATATTCTTAAGAAATTCTTATTCCTATAAAATATCTTGAATATCCTGGCTATCTGAGCCATTATAGCAACATTGTCTGAATACGAATCTTCACTGGTTGAACATTCAGTAGGTGCATGCATTTTCTCATTGTCTTTGATCTTTGAAGTAGTAGACTTGAATGACACGAATTTTCTCTTGGTTTCAACATCTTCTTATTTATTTACCTTATGTTCATCCTCATACATCATTAATTCACCAATAAGCTATTTTAGAGGGAGAGCACCAATGTCACATGATTCTCTGATTGAAACAGAAGCGCCCCTCCATCGATCTGCTAGACATCTCAAGATTCTCATGATTTGTTCCTTTTTTAGAACAACCTTTCCAAGTGAGCTCATGGTATTGAAAATCTCATTGAACCTAAGATACATGTCAGAAATAGGTTCATCAGTCTTCATTTAAAAATTATCATATTTAATAGTATAAATATTTAATCTAATTTTCTTAACATTGGTAGTTCCTTCATGAGAAACGCCCAAAGTATCCCAAATTTCATAAGCAGTTTTGCAAGAAGATATTCTATTAAATTATTCATCTCTTAGAGCACAATACATGGAATTTATAGCTTTACAATTATTAATGTATGCAGTATTTGTAGGATCATCCCAAGCTGTTCTTTCAGTTTCTGGAATTTTATATTGGGATTCTATAGCAGTCTAGAAATCATAACCCATACTCTCTAAATGTATTTTCATTTTCATTTTCCACTGGGCATTATTGGTACCCTTGATGAAAGGTGGTCGGTTAGTCGCAGCATCATCTATTCTATTGTCTATGACTAGATTATAGAAAATAGTATTAAAGAGATAAAATTTATAACTAACATAAATTTACGATCTTTAAAGCTGCAACTAAAATCACAGTTGAAAAAGAGAATGTTTTGAAATTTTTTATTAAAAAAAGCCTTTTATACTAAATGTTGGTCGGAGTAGATACTCAAGAGGGGGGGGGGGGGGTTAATTGAGTTCTAATTAAAATTTCTGTTAAAAATATTTATCTTAAAATCCCTCTATTTAAAAACAAAGTTAAACTGTAGTGAATTTATAAAGAGTGTAAATTTTTAATTAGTTTCTCAAAGATTGATTAGGTCTCAGTTAACTTTATCTAAATATGAAATTAACTTTTGAAACTAACTTACCGGTCTACAATAAGTATAAACACTTGCTAATTTAACTATCAAAGTAGCATTAAAATAGTTTTGTATTTCAAAGTAGTTAGCAGCGGAATGTGAAATATATATATATATATTCTACTAATGATTTAAATTAAAATTCACAAAATATGTAACCAAGAGGTTCAGTCTCAATATGAGACTTAGTCCTCTCAACAATTTACATAAAATGATCCACACCCTGGATCGGGGTAAACAACAGCGAACAAACTGTCCAGGTACAATGTCCTCTACCACAGTTCTACGTGGGAAAACAAACAACAGATCACAGCTGTCCAGGTCATACTTGACCTCTACCACTATCCACAGTGGGAAACAAAGAGTTATGTAGTTTGAGTGAGGATTTATGAATCCTCAAGTTTAGCTCAGGAGATAGTGTGTGTGTAAAATAAACAGGGTACACAAAATTCATAAAATGTAAAGAAATAATCACTCAATAAATAGTGAATGAGTTTAGGAAATCTTTAGTGATCGACAGTGCAGCTCTAGACTCATTTGATTGGTCATAAAAGCTTCCGAGTCCTTCTTTTCTTTTGGTCTGAAAAATAGAGTGTCGTTTTCTTCCTTGTTCCAGTTACAACTTATCTGCTTGAGTGGATGAAGTGTTTGTTGTAGTTATTCACTCAACATACAGCTTGTGGTTTCCTTCAGAATAGTGACTTCAATTATATCTAGGATTCTGGGAGTATGAATGAAGCCTGTCTGAATTCACCACATTTGAATTCTGTTGAGCCTTCTTAGTTTATTATGTTCTCTATATGTAACCAATTCACTTTCTATCTCCGTGTGTATCTCTCAGCTAGGTATTTATCTTCCCTTTTATATATTTCAGCTCTGGAAAAAAGGAATGATTAATTTTTGCATGGGTACTAGGTACGGTTCCCTGACAGTCCAACAAATATCATTAAATAACATTAACTTCATTAAAAACATCAGAAGTAACCGTTAGCTTAATAAATAAATAGTATTGAGAGAATAGAGTTTGACTGGTTGGTCAATAATTAGTAGGCTTCTGTTGGAAGATGTGTGCGGTGGAATTTGTGTAGCAGGACCTTCCATTGGTAGCTCTTTTGAACTTATATCAGTAGCTATATAAATCGGTGACTTTATTCTATCGATACCTCTTGTTATCGGTAGCTCATAATCCATCGGTAGCTCTTGGGATATCAGTAGCTCGATGTATCAGTGACTCTTTACTTGTATCGATAAACTATGTTAGTCATATCATATTAGTCGCTAGTCTGTGTATCAGTAGCCCGGTCGGTAGCTCGTATCGGTAGACGTACTCTATCGGCAGACTTCTATCGGTAACTGTCTTTGAAGTGGTTCTATCGGTAGACTTCTTCATATCGGTAGCTCTGTACATATCATCGATCAAGTGTATACTAGAATACTTAAGCATACCAGTAGACTTGTTATATCAGTAGCTCAGTTTCTGTCAGTATCTGTATTTATATCGATAGCCTTAGCTTATCGGTGACTCTGTCTATCGGTAGACTAAGTACCATTAGCTTTGTTATCAGTAGCTATATGCATATCGGTGACAAAAACTTATCTGTTTGATGCAAAACATATCTGATTGGGTTAGATTTAATTGATAACTTATATAAACATAGATAACTATTGATTAACATATGTCAAGGATTATTTTAACATTATTATCCTCTTGATAATAGAATATCAAATATTGATATAATTTGAATATAGATAAACATTAATTTTGATTATCAAATTATGTGAAGGTATAATTGGGATTATACAAATAGGTGAGGTCAAAAAATGTTATTACTAGGTACATCTATGCCAGAACAACGTGGACTAATAGTATACAAACAATGATTTATATTTTAGTATGACCAAAAAAATAAATTCCTTAACAAAATTCTAGGATGTTCTAGTATTATTACACTCAAATTATATCTTAGGTTTATTTATTAATCTATATCTTCTAAATATTGTTTCTATGGTGCCTACTAAACTTATTTTGTACCATCAGTAACACCAAACCCCCAGTTTCCTATGGATGATACATTATTTTACTACATTTGAATGATTACATAGAATAAAATCCTAATGGAGAATATAGTTTATTAGTATTTTAAGAATAGATTATATTCATGATACCATTAATACATTAGGCAAATAAAATATAACATGGTATAATATCAAATAAAATAATTTTCACCTTTGAAATATTATACAATAAATTATTCTTCACAACCTACAAAAATGAATCATTAGAAAGGGGTGAGATAATTTGCTAAGTTATCCTTGGAAATATAGTTAAGGATATCATAAACACGATCTATAGGTATTATGAATAAATAAATGTACACATTATATAAAAAATAACATCGAGTCCAATTTGGAATGAATAAGAGTTAAATAAATAATTATTTAATAAAAAACACTTGTGGGTATTAAAATAGTAGAATATTTATATAAACTAGCTATTACTAGATTCATATTGATGGAATTCATAATTCCAGATATCATAACCATTTTTTCTGGTGTTTATTTCAATACTATAAATAATCATTCTTTCACAGCCTCATAACAAGACTCTAGTTTGTCACATGAGGCATACGGATCCTCAAGGTGATGTAGTAGGACCCGCACATCAATTTAATTTCTCATATGAATGGGGTGTACATAATCAACATATAAATTTATAATGAAACTGAAATATGAAATTTAACTAACTTTTCAAAAGCATTAAAAATAAACACTATCCATTAAATGTAATGTGGTAAATTTTATAAAGATATCACATCCTTATTAAACTAATAAAAACCCTTAGTTATTATATTTTACAAGATATCATAATAGATACAACTCAATAAATTAAAATTTTTAACAAGGACATTGTCATAGATGATGATAGTTTATAATGATTCCATTGAAAATTTCATGAGGTAACAATCATTAAACATTCTATTGTGTCCCATACAACATTGAAAAATTATAATCATAATACCCTATAATATTATCAGAATAATGATACTCTTGATTTGATATAAAAAAGGAATTTACATTCAAAAGTTGCAAGGAATATGTGGGGATTAAGGATTATATCTCATTAAGATTATGTGATAAGGGAAACAACCTTTTTTACATTAGAAACAAAATGTATTTGTAAAAATAATATGTAATTGTCATGAAATCATATTTGTAAACATGTATATCCAATAAAAATAAATAAAATTGAAATTATATATGAATAATAAATGTCTTCCAACAAAATAGAAATCATGTGAAAAGTGTTTTTAAAGAATAATTAGAAATAAAAAAAATTTATTATGGTTCAAGGAATATATTAAAAATATTTTAAATACGAATGGAATGTTTGTTTTAATAAATCCAGAAATGAACCAAGGTATTTTTAATGATAAAATTTATTGTTTTTTTAAACTATTTATTGTTTAAAATATAATATACAATTCCCTTCAATATAGGTTAGAATCTGAGATGTTCCCTTTAACCAGGCTTGTATTTCGGGGAGAATTTTTTTTAAAATTTCTTTTAAAACATGTAATTCTTATTAAAATAAAGAAGTATTATCATTGCTAAATGTATATATAACATCAAAAGTGAATTAATGAGTAATAAATAATAATAATAAAGTATTTTACTAATGCATGTAGAGTGTAAATGAATCCCAGATGAAAATGGAGGTTCCCGTAGAAAATCCTTACCACTTTATAATCATTTGAATCATATGACCAAATATTAATAATAACATAATAATAAATTTAATTACATTAAAATAATTATATTTATGAAATGATACATAAAATGGAAATATAACTATATCATACTCAACTAATTTTACTGAATATGGAAAATCTCAAAATAATTGATGTGGGATTAGGAAACCTCTAACTATGTTTGAATGTATTATTCCATTGATCTAAATGTCCTGAATAATAAAATTAGATTCATTAATTAATAATAAAATAACCATATATACATGTAATTGATATAGTACATCTTAATTATGTTCATTTATGGACTTTTAGATGGGTTATGAGATCCAATTTCATCATTTGGGAGTCCATGTTTTCTTAGTTTCTGTGATCGGTTCACTTGATTGAGAGTATGGATGTTAATGTAAAATAGAAACATAAATCAAAAAATTTAAGTTTATTTGATATTATTGTTAATAATAATGTTAAATTATCATATTAATCATTTTTTTTATTATTTGGAGAATATGAATCATTTGATAAAATTTTAATGGAAAACGCTTTGATTAATTTGGTGGGTTTTCCATCACCATAAACAAATTTTGTTTTATAATTTAATACCATGTGTAAAAACTGATTTCAGAAAAATAAATATAAAATATCATATTTATTATGTTTTTATTCTACCATGAAAATGTTTTCATAACAAGAACTAAATATGGTATTATAAAATAAAAACCCTTTCATACTTGATTGTGATAAATTAACATATATTGGATGGTGTTTGGATTTTGAGTATAAGAGGATGGGGAAAGAGTGGTGATGATGAAATATTATATTATAATAATATAATTAATTTACTTGTATATTAATATAATTATTATATAATCTGATTTACGGGAGTTTTGTATAGAGAAAAAATATAATGGAACATGGAAAACAAACTGAATGAAAAAAGAATGAAGGTTTACCTCTTCAGGACTCATCCTTGAGAACCACATTAAGGCAATTGGTTTTGGAATTTTGGAGAGTCATGGTGATCATGGACATTAGAAATGATATTAGGAAGAGTATTTTTTTAACTTATTCAATACTGAAATCTTGATTGGTGTGAGAGGAAGAGGTGGTGAGTGGTGGTTTTTATAGTGTAGGACAAAAACGTTTTCCAATTATTTTAATCATTATGTAATTATTATAAGAGAAGACTATAAATAGTTTTTATTTTTTTGACTTATAATTGAAATAGGTTGTCGTGAGTTGTAAAAAATTTCAAATTATATCATATGTGACTATTTCATGAAAAATAACATCATTTATTTTTTAAATTTTGTAAATTATAAAATTTCACTATTCAGTAAATATTCATGTCTTTTAGAAAAATCCAAAAATTCACCATGAAACTTTTTCTATGTGTAGAATCAAATAATGAACTCCATTTCACGAAATGATCCACTAAATAATAGAAATACTATTTGAAATTACAATCAATATTTAATCGATAAATACAGTTTTTAAAATTATAACTGTGTATATAATACCCTGAAAAATTAACAAAGTACACATTAAATTATATGAAAATCATAGAAAAAAAATTTATTTATGAACATATTTTATGAAAAATTTATTATATTTTATGTTATTTTTTTACTTTTAATTAATTGATTTTTTTTCACAAAAATACCAACACATAATTATTAATGGGTAAAATATTCATTTTAATTTATATGTGCCAAAAAATTATTTTTGAATACATGGCTAAGGTTTATAGTCATATGGTTTCATTACAATTCATATGGGTTATGTAACTATTCATATGGGTTATGTAACTATTCATACGGTTACATTACTATTCATAAGGTTCATGTTACTATTTAGAAACAATTAATTTGATTATATCATACTCTAAATATCTTACTGAATGCAATTGTGTAGGTCTATTTTTCCAAATTCAAATCATAGATGCTGTAAAATAATGATTAACTTCTAGATTATAACTCTACAGAAATTTTGTTTCAAAATAACTTAGTTTTGTGTTCATAATAGATATCTAATGAATTGAAATTATCAATGAAGAAACATACAATAAAATCATGGGGTATCATAATAATAGTGAATATATTCATACCATAATGTAGTTTTTATGAAAAAAATTATAATTTTTAATATATATTATTATTTATTGAATAAAATGATGTTTTTAATAATAAAATACACATATTTGTAAGAAATTATTATTTTTCACAAAATAATAATATAAAATAGT
Organism: Viscum album; assembly: GCA_963277665.1. Classification (NCBI taxonomy): domain Eukaryota; kingdom Viridiplantae; phylum Streptophyta; class Magnoliopsida; order Santalales; family Viscaceae; genus Viscum; species Viscum album. Next base: position 1,064,959,244 of record OY728133.1, read on the forward strand.
ATTTGATTTTAATATCAAAATGAAAGTGATGAAATTTATATTTATTTATTATCGATTAGTACAATTAGTTTTAAATTATTATTTTTCATAAGTTATTATCTTTAATATTATATATCATATTACCAGGGCATTAAAATATTCTATATTGTTTTTTAAATTATAAAACAATTTTAATTTTTAGAGATATTATATTCCCATATATTATTATTGTAGTGCGTCAAACCAAAAAAATGTATATATCGGCATTATCTTATAATTTTTGGGTGTTACAATCTCCCCACATTAAAAAAATTTCATCATCAAAATTAAAAATTTTTCTTATTAATCATGGTTTACATTTTGAAAAAATTTAATTAATGGAATCTTACATCATCTGAAGGTTTGTAATAACGTATTCTTATAAAGATATAATGGGAATTATAAAAGTATTGTGGAATAAATAAATAAATATATTTCCATAAATGGTAATCTTTAGTAACTTTAATAATTTTATGATCCAAATCATCCTAATTAGTTAAAAGTTGGTTAGTAGTATCAAATGTACTTTATACTGAATCACTATTCTATATAAAATTCAATTTTTTTATCTCAAATCCATAATGAAGTAGTAACATAGTCTAGACAATATATATTTCTTAATTGATATGATCATAATATCAGTAATTAAATAATTTCACATTGTATTTATTGGATACAAATAAATAGGAAAATTAATCATTCCAATTATGTAGTATGAATAGAATTAGCCGGAACATTGTCCCTTGGATTATTTTTATAAATATTCCTTTTATAATTGATGAATTAATTTTAATATTTAATCCTTTAAATTTCGTTGAAACACTTAATGAAGTAATTTTTTCTTTCTCTTTTCATTTATTTACCTAGTGACCATTTTTCCCTCACAAATAAAAAACTCTCAACCATTTCAATAACATATTAGGGTGTAACATTACTCATTTATCACATGTGGAATTTTTTTTTCAAATTCATCAGATTATTCATGATATCTTCAACTATCATTATCTTCTCTTACCTCCATTGGAATTCATAGGACATGGATTATTTTTATTTATCTTTATTGAATATAAAATTTTTTCAGTGTAAAGAATCAGGGTGATACAACAATATCCTTTAATGAAATTTTATTCCATCCTTAATGAAATGACCATTCATGAATTTTTTTGTTGCGTATGAAATTAGTAGGATAATTTTCAATCCATTTACGTGTAGCATAAAACCTAGAAAAAGTGTATTCTAACATTTTCATTAAACAATTTAATTTTTCGTCATATTAGTTTGATTCTCATGAGGGAAATACATTTCAACGAATGTATACATAAATTCATTTTTATTCATTGAGTTCTACTTCAGCTTCCTCCCAAGTATTTTGGATTAACGACCACCACTGATCATAAATCCCATCACCAAAATAAATCTAAAAGGATTCCCTTTACTTTTTTCCACGTCCCAATGATAATAAATATCTTCTCCAAGTTCATCATCCACTTTTAACATTTAAATGGATTGGGACTATCAGTAAATGATATTGGTTATTTCCACATAATGTGATCAGGTATTTAATAATCTAGATATGCAATAAGATACACCACATGAGAAATGAAAATATCCATGACATTATTAAGATTATCTAAAATTTCAATAACTCTATCAGTTATAAACCTACCTATATTGACTTCTTTAGTAGGGAAAAATAAATATTTTCTACAAGTATTGATTGTCTCTTTCAATCAAGGTTCCAGTTATAGAAAACTGTATGCACTAGATTAGATGATGTTATTTGGTAACATAATGTTAAATCCATTAACTAGTAAAGCACATATCATAAATTAAAATATTTATCCATTACTAATATCATTATCTATATAATAGTTTCTTTGGGGGTATCCTTAAATTTAATTTATTCATAATGGTGTGTTAATAATTTTTGAATTAACATTATCGGATTCCATAATAGTGTAAAACCATGTCCACTGTAGTGAAATTTTTCATAAATAAGGTTATGATCATGTTAAGCATGATGTAACCTTTTGATGTTAACACGAGTTACTAAATTTTTTTTTGAACCATTTCCACTTTAAATGTATAGAAAAGTAGTTAATACTAGTATGTCTAAAATTATCTCTACATTAACAAAATATTAGAATGTTCTTATATACATATAATCTATTTATAACATATATTTATTTTCCTAATTCATGTTTTTCAATATATATTTTTCATGTTTTCTACAAAAAATTCTCAAATATTGACTATAAGTAAACGACCACATTTTTCTAGATCCAATGTCATACATTATTACATCGGTATAGATATAATATTCACTTTCAAAAGAAATGATAAATTTTACAGTTTTTGTAAAATAGATTACTAAAATGGTACACAAAATAAATTGGGAAATGAAAATAAAAAATATTACATAAGAAATATAATAAATGAAATATATAAATGTCATTCAAAATTATATTATTCATAATAAGGTGAAATAAAACAAAATGATGGTGATCTCAAATTATAATTAGGATTTAAATAAAAAATACACTTAGAATGAATAATGAATAATTAATATAAAAGGTAAATAACTGAACAAAAATTCAATTTAAATACCAATAAAATTAATAATCAATATGACAAGGTTAAAAATTGAACTTACAATCCATGAAATCTTTAACACAACCATAATATGGAAGAAGTAATAGTTGATCGAATAATTCAATGAAAATAATAACACAATATTGAAACATTATGATGTATTTTATAACTAATATAAGAATCACATGGAATAAAAACAATGATGTAATGAATAATTTTGGACATCTGAACAATCATGATCTATTAATAGGATAATAAACCTAATGATCAATCCTCAAGAACTTTTATATTTATGGGTATAAACCCATTTGATTTTGCTAACTAATTGGTATCATGACAGCACAAATGCATCAAGGGGGTATCATTAAATGACCACACCCCATTATTTCATGTCACATGAATTAATGAAATATGAAATAATCAATTTAATATGTAAAAAATGTTCCTGATTATATATAAGTGTTGACTAAAAGATGTGAATTTACCAATTTTCTCTAGGTTAATAAAATATTTTTCAAAAAAATGTAAAAAATGGTATATGGTATATAAAATAATAACATTTTTCATGTAATTATTTGGATATTTTTTTGAACTTTAATTTCCAACGAATAATGATCACATGAAAAGTGATTGTTTTCGTATACATATAACACTAATAAAAGATAGTGATATTGTTCTATATATTTTACCACATGGTAAATTCATTTTTAAATCCCAATGGATGAAATTATTCAATTTAATATTTAATATTACATGAAAATATAATCATTCATGATAATACACATCATAAGTGTATGTATATATACCATATTTAAAATCAATTGTTTTATAGAATCATATAAGTATAAATTGAATCTAAATTGAGATGAAATCCCTTAGAAATGAATCCCTTTTGGTATAACACTCCTTAAAATCCTATATAAGTTATTAAAACATATTATTAACTTGATTTAGATCCATATTATTTTTATGATATCATATACTATGACTTTATAACATATCATCACCAATTTGAAAGAAATATCTCTTTATTTTCATTATTTCTTCTGTAAATTTCCTTAGTTTTCAAGTATGTTTAACCTGTAATTTTTTGAATCAAAATAATAGGTCCCAATTTAATCATTTCAATAAATTAAAAATGATTTAATGAAAACACATATATATATATATACTATAAATTTATTTAGTGTAACCCATAAAAGATTGTGATAATAAATGAATTATTACATACATAGAGGTGATAGGTTATTTTTTAAATGTTTTCTCCATTTTCATATCATATTGAGAGTAATAAAAATTAATAAAATTATTATTATAATTATATTGTCTTTATTATTTAATATATATCACATTTTATTTATGAAAACCATCTTTAATACATTCTAGGTAAAATGTGAACCAATAACCTATCATTGTGATGCGTTAATATTTTCTATACACGAACAACATTATTTTAATTTCAAAAAAATGGAAATCATAATGATATGTATTAAATTATAAATTAAAAAATATTAAATGAGTCGTAAATATCATATTTATAGTATTAAAATCATATTTCCAATATTATATCCATCTACATACGGTTGTTGTGAAAAAACAAACACCATCAGTATATAGTGCAATAATCTGACATACACATGAACAATAACATAGTAACACATTATCTAGATGTGTATTAAGATATAGGTCATAAAATTATCATAATAATAGCTAAATATATTTGTTATAAAATGTTAAATATGCATGCATGATATAAGATAAAGCCGCCAATGGAGAGTGAAATAAAATTAAAATGATTTTACAAAATCATAACCACCTCTCTAGGTATCCTCATCTGGTTTTCAAAAATTCCTACCTAATTTATATTTTTTCATGATATTAGTCTTATATTATGAGGTTACTAAAACTAAAATTTTATTTCAAAATGGTTTGGAAGAGTCAAATGGCATGAGAGGTGTGGAAAAGTGTGGGGGCTGAGCGTCTTTTAATAGTTTATTGTGAGTGGCACTCATGATAATAATCCATATTTCTTAGTCTTGGGAGGTATCCCTTAATTCATGTCCCTCAAAAAATGATAATTAATAGATTAAATAAATTAATGTTTTATAAATTCATCCAATGCCTAAAAATAAACACATTTTTATCATTTTTTCTTTGACTTATATGATTCATATTATTGGCATTTTGGGTTTTCAATATGATAACTACATTTATTACCTAGGTATGTTATTATTGAAGAATAAATTTTACTGTTAAATATTATACTTAATATATCCAATGATGTCTAAATATTATAACAAATATATTAAATAAAAGGACTATTTATTGAAATAAATTTGTACGGATGTTCAAGTTGTGTGCAAAGAAGACTATTCAAACCTATGAATGATAAAAATGTTTGTAATAAATAGTTAATACTATTCATTACCATAAATTTAATAGATAAATAGATAATTAAAATTTTAAATACTAATTTTTAATTTATTTTTTAATAATCTCATTATCATTTAATATAACATATCAAATTAAATTATGGATTTATTTTACACAAGCTAACTTAGTGTTCCATATATTCATTGTATTTTCATATATTGAATTAATTTAATATAATAAATATATTTTATAGTCTTGGGATATTATATTCCCTTCTATATGTAGTGGTTAATTTCCTACATGCTATTTTATAAAATTTTATTCTCGTATAAGTTTGGGGTTCTACATAGGATGAATGTGATGATTTTGTTCTTGGATAACCATAGAATCTCTATATGAGGAATGCTACCAAGGTGATGATTAATCAATTGAAGATTATATATTGTATTATTTTCATCAATGATTCTAAAAATCTAAAAATTTGGTTATGATATATCTATATGAATTTTTTAGGTTACATGTAGTTACATCTATAATTTTCTCAAACATGGATTATTGGTTTACTTCAATGTTCTAAAGATGTATCTATGTGGTGATGGGGACTCATGTAATATTTAGTACAAATTATCATCCAAATAAAGACGTTCAGACAGAGCATGATATTCAAAATTTATTTCATATTCTATATCATAGTTTACTCCAATTATGTGGATCATATTACTTCCATATGAGACTAGTTTAGTTTTCTTATAACAAAAATTATCATTCATTGATGAGAATGTTTCCATTTTAGGATTTTTATGTTATCCAATACATATCATCAATTTTTGGATAGAGGTTATAAAAAACATCCCATTCATGAATAATTTTTTTTCAAGTGCATCTTTTTGGATTTGTGATATACTTCACCATTTGGATTCATATTTGAATTAACAGATGTCTTAAGAAGATCTATGACAATATCTTTTTGAGTATTCATTATGTCATTAGGTTTTCATTATTTTATTCCCTTCATTTGGGTCACCATCATATTAGATAATAGGAAATGATTTTTGTGACATATTATTCACCATATGAGGTCTTTGAGATTATAAAAACGGTTTTATATTGATTGTCTTTTCAGGATTAGTTGACTAGAATCCATGATGTTTTCAATATATCAGTACTTATGAAATACAATTCTTATACCTCCCAGGTTCTATCATTGGAAGAGATTAAGTTTGATCCAGTTGTTTCTATTGTTAAAAATATAGATTAGATTGTTTACCCTCTAGTGAAAGTATTATATAGGAATCATATTTTGTTATTCATAGTGGTATGATGGCATGGATATGATTCACAAGAGATGTAGTAGCATCATTCATTGAAAAGGGAGAAGTGGACTCAAATATTTAAGATATTTCATTCATCTACATGACATCATAGGGATCAAATGTCTAATAGTGTTGACTTTGCAGCCTCTTTTCACTTTATTTCGGGTATTTTCCTTCTTCAATTCTTATTTTTTTCTGCATTTTGGGGACTTTTAGACTACTTGGGAAAAAGAAAATTTGATGGAAAAATCACCTAATGTTTGTTTATGGATTTTTTTTATTTAATGGAGTTCAGGTTTAAACATGTAATGGATTTGTGGGGTTATCCCCATATTCAATGAATTCAAAATATATTTTGTGTCTTTTTGAAAGAATTTATTTTTTTTTACTATGATGTTATACACTATTTAAATGGTCTATACGATGTGTAACTAGTTTTCTGAGACACTTCATGAACCATGTACATAGTGTCAAAGTAGCACCCATTTTTTAATAGTGACCCAATGTGTAATGAAAATTGATTGGTTTTTAATAAAAATTCAATTTTTTTCTCTAAAATTAGATCCTCATGTATTGAATAGTGTGTAACTGGATTATACATTTTATAATTTTCAAGAACTCCAATCCTAGGGTGGATATCAATTTATTTTTTAATATTTCTTACACAACCCTTATATTTGTCAACCTATAGATCTTCTCAAATAAATGTGGGAGTTTTTCTCAATCCAGATAGATTCATTAAGTAAATTGTCACTACTGTGGTTGGATTTCAGCTCAATGGGTGAGAAATATTGTCCACAAAATCATTTCCTTTTATTATGGTATCATTGTTGCATTAAACTATTAGATTTTATAATTCATGGGGATGTGTACTATTTTTTCCTTTTAGATCTTTTGGTAAATCATTTTATAGGGTCCAATTCTTGTATGTTTATTTTTGGTAGATGTTTGTTTTTGAGAGATTTGATGTTTATCTTCTCCACCAAACATTTTTTGAACTGGATAAATTCATTATTGTGATTATTTATTCTAGTTCCTTCGTTTTCATTTTTGAGTTATTCTTGTTAGTGAAACCTAATGAGGTAATGTGGGACCAATGTTTTGAGGTATTTGGTTCCTCCTCTAGAATTTCACTGTTAACTAAATTTCTCTAGTTAATGATAAATTGTTTTAAAAAAATAAATTGAATGATATGACATATTTTAATTATTTGGGTGGAAATAGTTATTTAATAAAAGATGATCTCCCCTTGTTTTTGGTAAATACAAAGGGTCACTCATATAATTGTAAAATTGTATTATGAAATAGTTATCAAACCATTTTTTTATGAAATGATCAAAAAATAGAACTCATCAGAAGACCTGGGTACATAGGTGGAAGTTATAATAGTAGGTCTCATTCAGTTTCTACAGGGTTTTTTCAAGGATATTACCTTTTCTCCTTAGGGAAATTGTTCAAGGGACCTGTTTTTCCTTTTTGGAGGTTCACATAGAGGTGTGTTCCATTGATCTCTAAACAATATGTAAATGTCCTGTGGATTTATGATTACATGATTGTCTATGTTAGGCACACGTGTCTAGCTATCATGACCTACTATGATCCATAACGTGATTTTACAAATACTTTTACATTTTTTGTTCATAGTATGTTTCATTGCCTTATATTTGATATGATATCTAATGCATTCATTGTTTTGAAATGATATAGCTATTATGATCTATGGTTATAAAAATTTATCAAACTAATTAATCTAATTTGCTGAAAAAATTAAAAAAAAGTGAAATTAAAATGAGTTTCCATGATTTTGTAATAATTATATTAAATTTCTATCATGAATTGTTTTCTATAGGTTTTATTATAATTTATTACTATTCAGAAGCATAATATGGAAGAACTAGGTGAGAATATATAATTCTTGTTATATTACACTCCATGTACCACTTTAGTGGTCATTGGACCTGTTGTCTCATTAATGTGGGTAATAAAATTTCACCATAATGAGGAGGTGAGTTTTTTTATTACCTGGGTTTTTGGTAGATAGTTGTGAGATTATAGTAGGATTCCCATGTTACATACCAACCAAGAAGCCAACTAACCAGGGCACTGAACTAGTGGGTCACATTTCCTTAATAATGCCAACATATATGTTAGAGGCTACCATCTAATATGGGTGGTTCAATGTAATATATTGGAGAGTATACACACATAACATATTGAAATAACCTATAAGATTAGTAGAGAAAAAATAGGAGAATCATGATAAAACTATGGAATGGAAGAATCCAATAAAATAAATTGGTTTTGAATCATAACATCCATGAAACATGAATAAATGCATAATGTGACAGGCTATGTCATACATACATATTTCATGTCATGCTGATATATAAAAATGAAAACATGGGAGAAGGATATATAACATGCTATCAAATGATAAATATATAACTATATTAACACTACAAGAATAAGAAATGTCCTATTCTCCCATGATCCAAGCTATAACTAAAAAAAATTAATAATATGCTGAAGGTTTCATTCTGTTATCTTAACTAGTACTATAAATTATACCCGGGTATGAAATGATTTTAAAGTATTGTTTGGGAAAAACTCATTAGGACACAACCAATTGTTTCTATAAATATTCCATAATATATATATAATAAATGTTGTGTTCTAGTAAATAGACTATAAATAATTGTATGGTTTAAGTACATTCTAGAACATGTTACTATATGAATCATATAATGAAATATAATCTTCAATTTTAGATATTGTGTGTAAGATTGTAATACATTATATATATATATGAAAAACTAAATGTAGATAAATAATGTATAAATGTATATATACCCAGTATGTACTTTCCTATTTTGGAATATATATTGATATAGGGTGATATGTGGACCAATGTATTATCATATGATTCCATATATATTTTAGGAGGCTATAGTCTCAAGAAAGGGCCCAAGGCCAGAATCATAGAATGAATGTGATATTTATTTTCCATCATTGGATATTCTGGGTTTTGTCATCAATCCCATAATAAATTATAGTGGAACATGTAATTTCATTCCCATCACCATGGGAAGAATATAACGGAGTAATATATCATGCTCCAATACCAGCTACAAGGGTTCATAAAATGTCTTGCTCAAAACTTCCCTTATCCATTGTTCAACATCAAATATCCATGGAATAATCATAATAATAATAACAATGATGATATATCACCTCTAATTCATTAATAACCAAATATCTCATTTATCCAATGGTGCCCAATTAATATAATACATTCGTATAATTATAAAACAAGGTTTGTATCTAGGAAAAAAATTCACATTTGTATAAATTAATCCATTAAATATACAGATATTTGTTGATAAAAAATTTGGTTCAATTCATACACATATGTGTTTATTACATCTTTAAATAATTATATAAAAGGGGGAAAATTTATTTTAGTTTCAAGATGTACCACTTAAGATGTGGTAAGATTCATTATTATTTATTATGATGAGGTTTATTTAATCTATCACACATAAATGGATGGCGATCCATGATGTTGAAATCCTCTAAAAATATATCATGGGTCAATATGAGTATAAAAACATGTATATATTAACTGATAATGAGATTATACATTTTATAGTGATGCACAAAAATGTGTGGTGTGCCACATAATGAACAAAGATATGGAAAATCATGACATTGGAAAAATACAAAAACCAGATACCATAGTTCTATTTATAACCACTCATCCAATGTTATATATTGATTAATAGATGATAGAAATAAAGAATAATAAATGCCTACTCAATTAGAATTTGGAAATTATCTTGAAAAAAATATCACAATCATTAGAAATATAAACGTATATTAGAAGAAAGAGGAATAGATGGATGATAATTAAAGATCCAATACCACCAATGATGATGAAGTAAAAGACCATATCAAGTAGTTTTACCAATCAATAGATAAGGTTAAGTCCGGGGTCATAGGTGAGGGAATATGTGATGCATGATGTAAATTGGAGAGAAAAATGAGGGTGGAGGTTTTAAGTTCATTAAGGGGAAAAGGGTAAAATCTTCCCTCAAAATTAGGTCACGTAGTTTTGCCTCACAATTGGCCTAACAATTCAAAAACACTAATCTACCAACATAATTGAACCTCACACACTTGCTCAATGTTCACTGTTTACCTAACCTTGTGAAATCCTTGAAAAAATACACATTCTCAAACCCTTATTATCCTTCTTGGTAATGTTTCCTGGATATCACAGTTAAAAAAACCTTGAATCCTTCTTATATACCAATGTTTACAACATCGTTATGTCAAATAGTTATCCCTAACCATGTTCTAATCATGTGTCACAATATATTTTTCTATTATCTAGATCTATAAGCTCCTAACAACCCTAAAATTCTCTTAGAGGCTTCCTTAGGAAATTGGGAACCTCTCATAAATGAGAATATTTAACATGAAATAAATTTAAAAAAATTCTATCTTTATGAAAATTAAGGTCATTACAGCCTCCTATCCTTAATTAATATCATCCAAAAGTTCTCCTTCTATGTGTAAGGAGGGATTGTGTGATGAAATTTATGACACCTGGGCTTATATAATAGTTTTTCACTCCTTGGAGTAATCCTTTATTTGTCTATGATTCCATATATCCAATACGATATGAAATAACCTTCCACAGAGTTTCTTCACACTCTGATCTGGGATATTTTTTGTTCACTCAGGATAGGAAGAAACCACATAAAAATCAACCCTATCAGGTTGTAAAAAATGCTTTGTTTCTCGATAATATATGAATGATTTATATATGTGAAGGGAATCACGAATATACCCATATTCTTGATGATGTGATGCCTATGAAAATACTATTCCAATTATTTTCCAAATGTCAGTCAGTCTAAGGAATCAATATGAGAACCTACCAAGAATTTAAATCGATTAAAGGCAAAAAATAAGAAAAACTCAAAATAGATCAGGATCTCAATCCCCGTCCCTAAAGGGTAATTGGTGTCAGTTTTCATATGACTATTGTCTAAGATGACATGTCAACATGTATTTTATGATCAACTAATCATACTCTTATGTCTCCTACGTGAGACTATATTAATTTAAATTATCCTCTAATTACTCTAATCAGGATTGAAGTGATTGAATATTCCTACCATATAAGTTATAATAAGAATCCATCTGAATAATATCATAAAAACAGTAATGTTAAGAGATATAATATATGGGTTTGGGTTCATCCAAACAACACTTAAAGCTAATGAAATATTCATGATGCAGTTCCTCTAAAACCCGAATCATTTGATTTTTCAATCCGTCAGTGAGAGGAAAATATGTAATCCTTAGAAGCACCAATATACCAAAGGCCTTCTTCAAACCCTTCCAGAAAAAATACATAAGGGAAGTTCCCCTATTAGTTATGATATTTTTATTAACTCCATATTGATGTCATACCTCACTAACACAAACATCATTATCTCATCAACCAAGATGACTATCCAATATGTATGAAATTTTTGACCTCTATCAAATGATCAAAATTACTAAAATTTTATCATTTTAATTAGGTGATATGGGAAAGTATATTATGATGTAAATAGTGAATGAATCCCATATACACATGTGAATGGGATACTAATGTAAAATACCTTCTAATTGGTATCATTCTTCGCTCACATTCTGACATATAAAAAATCAAGTTTTAAAACCATTTATCTATCATTTTAAATGTGGAAACCAATACTAGTGACTGAATTCTCAATGAATATTAGTCACATTAGGATATATTATCCAAATTGAATAATGGAAGACCAAATTAAGCCATCTTTCTTCTCCTATAATATTGATATACTACTATGAATGGGTAGTGTCTCATCATCATCCATTTTCCAACCAAAATATAAATCCATATCTAGGATAATACCCCTAGATAAAATCTCTCAATATATAAAATTTTCCACGCTCTCAACAATTGTATAATGTTTTTGGTCTCCAAAAATTATTATAATATTTTCTTACCATAATCCTCCTAAAATTCTTGAATCATTTATTAAAAAAAATTCCAAGAGCTACCACTCACTTCTAGCCTCCAAAACTACATCTGGCTAAGAAAATTGGCTATAGAATTTCATTATTAGTCTTATAAACTTGCACCATATCGAAATATCATAGATAATCAAACCTTCCTCACTACCTAATATTCAACTCACAAAGTGTAAAAAATGTACATTATGATTCTATAAAAATTATTCACACAAAATTATCTCAAATAAATAGTTCCACTAATAGCATAATTCATGAATAACCATAGCCATATCAAGGTCGTTAATATTTAAATTCCCCTCATTTGGACTATATTTATGGATCCAATGTTCTACTACATTATAATCTTAAATCAACGTTGCATCCAAACCAATACCTAATGTGTTATAACAAATATTATATAATTTTATTATCCCTTGAAGAATCTGGATCAATGATGATGATAATCTCATGTTTGAATCCATAAAGGATTCATTGTAAAATTCTAAATATATGATTTTCACATCCTTATCATTGAATCTTGTAATAGGTACTTCAAGGTATAAGAAATATTAGTTGAATAATTTTAAATAAATTTATAGCCCAAAAAATTTTATATATAAATGGAATTCTTATGCTTCCTTGAGGAACCAAGATCCCTCACTTTATGTAGTTCAGATGATAGTAGTTTGTCCATGTTTATATGACATAATATATGGACTATGTTAATAAAAATGTTTCTTTTACTGATCATAGTGTAATTATACTGATCTTTAGTTTATTAAACTTAATATAATGATGACGGGCATGGTCATTTCGTGATAGTGAATACAATTGGTTTCTTCCTAGAACAAATAACACAAATGAATCCAAAAACTACTTGAAAACATGTTTCATTAAATTTATAATGATATCTAGCATGTTATTGATACTGAACAACATTTCATGGTTCTAATAATAACAATACCCTCTCCATAATGTTATTGGATGTATGTCTCATAACCTAAAACAAACCAGAATAAGTCATAGCACAATATCGATATTTTAAAACAGTATCACTATTTTCAGCTGATAAAATATGTCATCCTTTTAGTGGTAGTTTATATCATTAAATTAACATATGTTGGATCATCTATTATTAGTGCACAAAAATATTATGTGTACTACCTGCCTTTCTGGAAAAGAAGGCCAGTATACCCAATTGAGATTTTCAGGGGTATATGAATCATTTAACCACTCTGTATTTTTATTATTTCTTGAGATCTAGAATATCCATACATTCTATATTATATGGATTAATGGAAATTTATTCCACCCCTATAAATGGATGAATATTGAATTCACCCTATCTCATTAGTGGTGTCACATGAATGTTATCATGGTTGATGTCTCAAATGATATCCACGAGAAGATAAAAATAACATGATGTAACCACTGATAATCCCAGGATTGATGGGAAGTTCAATCTTCCACATGTAAAATACCTTGATACATAGATATTTTGAGGGATTCAAGGACATGCCATTATTCATTGTCGATATTTATATCACTTGATGATTATGTAAACATCACCATCCGGTGATAACTGATTGTATGGACTCTATAGAGATCCAAATAGTCACTCCTGATAGTTACATAAAATACATTCATTTCAAGTATTAAAATATTCTAAATGAAATGATACATTACTTGAAAATGGATAAAATCGTTACAATAATTAACATTCCTTGATTAGAAACCAACAATGTATCAAGTGTCATCATGCCACATAAATACACTATCTCGAGGCCCAAAGTCTCCAGAACTGCCTCATATATAAAATATTTTGACACAAATATGTAAACTAAAGTATACACTAATGTATAGTGATCTAGAATAGAACAACAAATAGTAGAATGTATGTCACTCTACCCTTCCATCATAGTTTGCACTGCATGTAATTGGATCATACCCAGTCCCTGAGTCACAACATGATTTCCCTGAAAAACCTCACTATACTGGGAATATAAATCCTATGTCTAACATCCTTTGACACAACCTAAACCCCAACATAAGTGAATTATGTTATTAAAGCATCCTACCAGAGGAGATACTACTATCCACTCTCCAGAATGTTGGGTATTTATTGATCATCTCTCGTAATACACGGATGGAAACATCATGAAAAATGGATGGATATTCACCATACACATCATCCAATGCACTCCAAAAGTTCATGTATACATTTGGGTTTCATTTCAGCCATTTTATAAATTTTTTTTAAAATAATGATGTTATCATATGATATGGATGACTGTTATTCTCTACAATAAACATCAATGATCCATTTTTTCCAACTAAAAGAATCACCACTAGTTCTGGGTGATGAACAACCCCGGTTCCCATCATCACCTTCCTTTCAATTATTCTCCATAATGACGGAATGGTTGAATATCATTAAAATAATATTCACTTGAAATAAATTAACCTATTGTTGGATGGTGTATACTAGTTTTTCCTAAAATTTCATAACATTATAAATTACATTGCTAGATATCATTGTAGAGAATATCAAAAGGCTAGTGAATTGATGATATTACACCATCAAACACATGGATCCCTACTAAAGGTTCATAAACACTCATGAGTTATCTTACATAATTTTTTGTGGAAGGATGTAATCATAAATTATCATCTAGAATTCCATATTGATAAAATCATAATGTCAATCCTCAAGGGTAAAACAATCCCACCATCAATTGGAAGAATCACCTATCATATAACCAATGGGCTCGAACCACTACACTGGAGGAATCTATTGATTCTCAAATATAGAGATGGTGACCTACATTATATCATCATGTAACTTTTTACTGGAACTCTTAAACCCTTGTATTTATTTTTATTTCATCTAGTTTAATTTTGGGTTCGTTCAATTCATAAAAATTAATTTTTGAATGAGTATTGGTTGTGCACAATTGGCAAATGATTTTCCAAAAATGTGCACCATACTAGAGTAAAAAAATAGAGGGAGTGGAGTCTTTCAGGGATGAAACATGGTTGTCACAATTATTTCATATTGTATATCCACCTTGTGGAAAATTTTAATCCCATTAGAAGTGGTTAATGTCGAGGGAGCACAATTTGGTCGAACTGTGTGGCCCTTCCCAGCTAACAATTTGTACATGATATTTTAATCCGATTTTTTAAAGGGATGAATCCATTTGATTAGGTACTCGATGGACCTATATGAATAGAATATAGTTTTTTTCTTCTTTGGGATCTCCCAAGATGAATTATTGGAAACTCTAACCTCTTCTAAATGTGAATCGAATCATGGAAAATGATGTTTGATCTTATCATATCTAGTTTTGTCTTCCCATTCCATTTCTCTTGTTATATATCCTATTACCTCCCATGGGTTTTATAGAACTCGATGTTGTGGTAGAATCTAATATCATCTATTTTATATCATGAATATTTTTTTTATTCATGGGTATTTTTTGAATTATTAATAAGAATTTTCTTCTAGGTGTTGTCATTTTGAGTACCCATGTTCCATGTTATGTTGTTCTTTTATGATGGAAAATTTTATTAACCCTAAATTAATTGATTTAAATTCAATTTTTTGGTTAAAATTCAATGGGTATATAACATCATTTAAATAGGATTATAAAACCCCAAATTTCACTAAATTTTGGGATTTTGAATTGAATTATATATTTGTTATTAATGTGGAAAAACCCCCCAATAAAATTTGATTGTGGATTTACTGTGAAACTAAACGAAAATTTTTTAAATTAATATTTTCAATTACATTTTATAATTTTGAATTAGAAATTTATATGATGAGATTTATTTTAAAATTCTATTTATTAAAAAAAATGGATTAAAAAGTTTTTATGATAACACATTGGTTTTATCTTAGAAAAGAAATAGCATTATTGTAAACTATTTGTGGTTTTATAAATGGAAAATTATAATATTAGAATATTAATATGGAATGAAATTCATTATTAATCAGTTTTAGAGGAATTACCTATCACTATTTTTATTAGGGAACCTGCATGCCTTGGAATTTAGCGTGTTATTGGGATATCACTATTTTGAAAATTTAAAACTAAAATAAACCTAGTAAAGCAGAGTTCATTCACTAGGGATGATGATGATTACTCAGTTTTTAGTATCTTTGGTACATGTTTTTAGACATATTTTTTGGATTCACCTCTGTGCATGTGAGTATTCTTTAGACTATAAATATCATACATTTTGTTATAATACCATTTTCCTCTATTTTGTATTTTAAATCTATTATGTTATTTCTTTAAATAGTTTTACATGACTTCTAAATTTATATAAACTATTTTATATAAAATGTATTTTAATACATTTGTTTAATGTATTTTCAATCATATGATTTGTAAACATTATTTGGTTTGAAATATGATTTTGAAAAGAAAAACATATTTACTTTAAATTGGAATCCCAATTTGGTTAATGAAATGTTGGAATATTTTATGGAATCCTAGGTGAAAACCTACACAACTTTTAACTACACCCCACATGTTCCACATGGTGTTCGTAGATTATCTTCTACATGGTTCGAGAAAGGGAAATATTCTAAAGAGGGGAGGTAGTTTATTTTGATCCTTTGACATAGATAGTTGTGTCAATTAGAAATTGATATTTTATCTTATTTTCAAGTACATTTTTATTTTACATATTGTTTTTTTACCTTTTTGACTTATGGTACACTTCTCCCTATAGTGTTTCCTTTTGTATGCATACTGACAATTTTGCCGTTCTTCCACAATTTTTGTGGCAGATTTTTTCACAATTTTATATTTTATGATACATTTTCCTTGTAACATAATAATGAGGATCAGAAACTTTATTTTGGATTTGGAATATATCTCATGATTATTGGTTTACCAGGGTACCTGGATTGGTTTATACTAAGGTGGTGTCAATGGTGAATATTTTTAATCATTACTTGATGTTGTTTTGTAGTTGTGTAATCTTGTTAGGACATTGGAAGTAGTTTGGATTGATTTATTAGCCATCTCAAAGTGAAAATAACATTAAGTCACTAGTGATTGTTTGATTAAGACATATTGAGGTTTTTTATAGTCATTCCCCTTTATTTAATTTGGTTACATTTAAATTAAAATCTAGTTTGTCTTTTTCATCAGAATAATTTCTTAATATTCTTAATTTTTGTGTAAAATCTGATGCCTTTATTGTAGTCAAAAAATGTTTTCTTCCATCATTCATCCATGAACATTTGTGAATATGAACTTGGAGGAAGCTACATTTAAATCACTTCAATATATTTTTCTAGTACACCCAAGTTCCACTAAAGTGATTGAGCACGATGACCAAGCATTGGGACAGGGACCACAACCAGTTCTTATTCACGATCTAGTTATGGATTGTATTTTTAAGTATGTACAAATCAATCTCAATAATTCTGTTGATAATAGAAAATATTGTTCAATGATTCCAATGATCATCAAAAGGATGAGTAATGGTTGAGCATGATTGAGAGTTTTTTCGGGTTTTGAAGACATCTAATGAAATAGTGGTGAAGTGTGATCCCTTCTGTAATGGCATTGACCTCTTCGGCCCATTCCTTTGTCGAAAAGATGGTCATGAAGTGTTCTAGAGGGTAGAAAGGACTTTTCCCATGCTTTTTAGAATTTTGTAACTACATGCCATGTAGTGTAAGTACACGTCATGTACCACCTTGTCGGGTATACCCCATGTTGATTCAGTGTCCTTGTCGTGAGAAATAAATGATTACACACTGTGTCCCCAATCCTACATGCCGTTTAATTCCTCTCCGTGTACGCATTACCCTCAAACCGTGTGTTGACCGGTCAACGACTACATGCCATGTTGATGTAGTGCCCTTGCTGTGTGAAATAAATGAGTACACGGTGTGTAGCCCATACTACACGCCGTGTAGTCCCTCCCCGCACACACGTTACCGTAAAACCGTGTGTTGACCTATCAATGGCAGTGTCCCGCGTTGATGGTCGTGTTGGAAGCTGCGTGGTGACCATGTGAAATGGCCATGTACACACCGCGTACTAGGAAGTATAGGCCGTGTAATTTTGTTTTATCGCCTATAAAATAAGGGGTCGTCTCCTACTTTTAAACTCACTCCTCTCCTCCCCATTCCCCTGAGTAGAGCTCTCCTAAGAGACTCGATGGCTTTTTTCCTTGCATAACATCTTCGTCCGAGCTCCGATTTATGATCCGCCAGTGGCCACAGGATTGTAACGATGAGGCAGAACTTCTAAGCTTAGATCTGTTGTCTTCCCTTCAGCCTTTCCTTCCCAGATTCCACCCGAGGTGGGTTTTACAGGTTTTGATAGAAGCGACGGATGCCGACAGACGTCTTCTAATGCTGACCCAGGGGAGCGTTGTGATCAGAACCTGTTGAGGTAGGGATCTTACATTTGTCTCTTAAAATTGTGCATCATGTGGGGTGGGTGTCCTCTTGTTTACATGAAACACATTTGAACCGGTTTAATAAAGATAATAACTAGCTTATATAATGGGGATGTGAAGTTTGTTAATAATGTTAAATTATTTATATCCTATGATATTATGTTATGAAATAAATTGTCTTATGCCTACTGAAAATCACGGTCGTTGGGGGCCTTTTCTTGAAAAATTAAATGTTGTCATATCTTTCTAGACTGAATATGGATGAAAAATTTATGGAATGTGGGAATTGGTTAATCACATAATGTTGGATGATTTAAATGAATAACCAGAACCCTTATGTGATCAGCCCGGTTAAAAAACTGAAATAATAAATATGTGGGTGCTGGTTAGGGTTTTTTATGTGAAGGGAGTGTCTTGTGGGTGGTTGTGAATTAGGTGAGCATTGGGGCTGCAGTTGGCTTGGTTGTGGGTTGTTAAGAATCCTATGTTGGTGATGGGCAGCAGGGCTGCGATTAATGGTATCAAGGGATGATGGTGTAAGGGTTTCGGTGTGTTTATGGTTATGGTGGTTGGCAGCAGGGCTGCAGGGATGGGTTGAGTGTGAACAAACTACGGGTTGTGAATAATAAATAAAAGTGGAAGAGTTAATGAATGATGGATTATGGTAATGGAATGTGAATAATAATCAATGGGGCGGGTTGTTTAAAAAGAAGTGACTTGTTTGTGTTGCATGTGTCTTCCTAACATGAATTGTGGATGGAAGGGATATGTTTTATGAACGATTGATATGGTTGGTTGTGCCCAGTAGTTAAGGAACTAATAAACTAATTCTTTTGAATCATGAAAACCTAAATGGTGTTGGGGTAGTTCGTTGTATTCTTGCTTCGTGATTGTAGTGCCGAGGCACGTGCTCATTCTCTCGGTTTATAACCCATTGGTTGGGATGTGTGTTTTTTATACTCATATATATATATATATATATATCTGTATATTTTTGTTTTGTCGCACCCCACCCATGTTTATTACTTAGTACCGAACACTCCCATTTCATGGAAGAGGGTGTTTTCTCCAAGTTACTAGCTCCTTCCTTCTCCTTCTTCCATAGGCTATGATGGCTTGAGGTGACCTTACACCCAAGACTCTTCGGGTAGGTTTAGTTTGGGGTCGTTTTAACCCAAGACTCTTCGTGCAGGCTTACTATTCCCATGAATCTTCAGGATGAGGCCCAGGTGCGTTCGGGTAGGGATGTGATTTTGGATTGTGAGGCCCAGGTGTGTTCGGGCGGGATACGTGGTTGTGAGTCTCAGGTGTGTGCGGGCGGGATCTGTGGTTCTTGAGGCTGAGGTGTGTGCGGGCGGGAAGAGTGTGATAGCGTCAGGACGTTTTCCGTGAGGAATTGAAGCTAACTAGTGGGAACGGTGCGGGGTAAGCAATAATATTGTTCTTATATACTACTACCGGTTGTTATGTGTTTTTGGTGAGTGTGGATAGTGAGGTTTGGTGGATAGATCTCCTTGTGAGGTTTGGATTCTTCTGTTGTTCTCACGGGACATTAGGATGTCTTCCACTTGTGAACGAGAGCTTTTGGTTTCCCTAATGAGTATAATTGTATGCTCACCGTACATTTACTTTCAGGTTTCCAGGTGGACTACCAGGGCCGTGCAAGACCCTACTAGTCGGGATAGTTGGTGTTTTTGCAGTTTTTGTACTCTTGTTTATTTTGGTATTGTACTTTTGAGCTTTCTTGTACTTGTACTTTGTTTCAGAATTGTTTAAAAAAGCATGTGGGATTGGTTTGGGTTTATTTCTATACACTTCTTCTTTTCCTTTTTGGTGGCTGACATGTCCTATTTCCCGGTCATAAATAATATAAAAGGGTAATGCCTCCCATATTTGTAAAAACTCATACCCTTGGTGCTAGTAGCCACCCTGGGGCCTACTACCGGGGGGACTCAGGGGTCATTATCTCCATTTCACTTTAGGCATCTCAGGAGGGGCGTCTTTGATGGAAGGGGGTCATGACAGAATGGTAACATAGCTGATGGTGGAGAGATATGATGGATTCTGGAGTTAGGCACATTGAGGATTGCATGGGATGGTAGGGAAACAATGTTGGTTGATCTTGGCACGTGACATAGGCCACAGAAGACCGGCTAGGACACGGGATTTTAGGGCCCCCTGTGATCTGATGAAAGGACTCTGAGCCTACCGAACGACCAAGTGAGACTAGATGGATTGTAGGATAGAGACCCTAGGGAAGGCACATACATCATCATGATTATGTTTTACTTTATTTGGGTGTTCTGGGAAAAAAATTGCAATAAAAAAAGATAAAATAAATCCTTGGTAAATTTCCTTACTACTTGGGCTTAGGCAATATTGGTTTACCATACAGCTATGACACCTAGATGACGTCCCCGAGTGACTCAGATAGCCGAGGCCCAAGAGATTCAGGTGGTCGATCAGTTGAGGATTGACTGAGATGAGGATGATAGTGAGTGGCAGAAGACTCTCCACTCATTCCAGCGACAAACCCTCAAGAAGTACGTGGGGAGTACTTCGGATACGGAGATAGAGGGGTGAATTGAGGAGCTAGGGATCACTTTTACTTTGATCCGTGCTCCAAAGGAGTAATGGGTTCTCCAAGCAGTCAGTCAGCTGAGAGGTGTGGCATGTCAGTGGTGGACGCTCTACCTTGGAGAGAGGACAAAGACAGAGGTTCTGTGGGCTAAATTTGAGAAGGAATTTTGAGAGGAATCCCATTCCTACATGATCAAGGCGGAGAAGTAGCAGGATTTACTCCCGCTTTAGCAGGGGAGTATGTCAGTACGAGAGTTGGGTATCTAGTTCAAGTATCTTCTACTCTTTTCTCCAGATCTTGTTCCAGATGGGGAGTCTCGGGAGAGATGTTTGGAGGAGGCACTTCATCCTTCACTCCAGTATGATTTCACCCCCTTCACCCTTCCGACATACATGGTCATACAGAAGAAATAAGAGGTTGTAGAGAGGATGAACTCGCAGGGAGGTGAACCACAAGAGGGGATCCAACCATGATCATTGAAAGGGAAGGCATTCTGCAGCAGGTCTCATTTGATGGGACCTTCCATATTCAGGCCAGTGGGGAGCAGGCCCCAGCAGTTTCAGATCAGATCTTCGGGTCCTCGTCCCTTTTTCCCGAGCCTAGGACCGACTTGTTTCTCTTATGGAGTTTTCAGTCACATTCAGATTTGGTGCCCGACCCGATATCTGTACGGTGGGGGTGGGCAGGTTCAGTGCCCACCTCAGCAGCACCAGTTGCTGTCCAGGACCTTCCAGCAGCATCAAGACCATGCTCCTCCAAGGGTAGACTTTCCAGGCGGAGGCCGACCTCAGGGTGCTCCTTAAGGACCTCGACCAGGGAGTGGTCGTGGAGGCAATCGACATCAGAGAGGCAGAGTAGCTAGGTATGGGATGTTGCACGCTGTAGAGTTGGCGGATCCAGCAGGATCAGAGGTGGTGCGAGGTACGATTTGTTTGTTCAGCACTCTCGTTTCTGCTTTGTTCGATTCAGGATCTTCGCACTCCTTTTTTACACCCGGTATAGCCCATGCTTTGGGTCTATACATAGAGAGACTTTTTGAACCCATGGTGTTGAGTACAGCAGTTGGAGGCCAAACCAGTGTATCTTGTGTTTGTCGGGGATGTGGGCTGATATTGGGACCGCATCGATCTAGTGGGGACCTTCTTTTGCTATAGATGCAGCCATACGATGTCATCCTAGGCATCAAATGGTTGTTTTCGGTTAGTGTCATTATTGACTTCCTCCAAATGATGGTCGTGTTCTCCGATGTGGATGCGAAGCGTGTATCTTTTGTTGGTGTTAGGAGCTATCAGGTGGTAAGATGGAATGGGAAGCCTCTCATTTCCTTTTTAGGTGGGTTATCAGTAGTTTTAGCTGATACAGAGATGATGGATGTTCTAGAGGTTGTTTGGGAGTTACTCGATGTCTTTTCGGAGGAGGTTGTGACTCTACCCCCAACATGACATTGAGTTTGGGATAAACATACAGCCTCGGGCCCATCCGATTTAGATGACCCCTTATCGGATGGCACCTTCGGAGTTGCAGGAGTTTCAGATACAGATTGACAAACTGACCGAGAAGGGTTTTGTTCGACCCTGCGTGTCGCAATGGGGTTCTCCATTTTTGTTAATGAAGAAGGCAGATGGTGGTCTTAGGCTATTTATAGAACTGAAGGTTGAATCAGGTAACAATCAAGAACAGTTACCCCATCCAAGGATAGATGATCTCTTCGACCAGCTGAGGGGAGCATGTTGGTTTTCTCAGATTGATCTACGATCTGGATATCATCAGCTGAGGGTAAATGATAGTGATATCTCGAAAATGGCTTTCATGTGCAGATATGGGCACTTTGAGTTTGGAGTGATGCCGTTTGGAGTTACTAATGCACCAAATATGTTCATGGGGCTTATGAACATTGTCTTTCGAGAGTTTTTGGACCGGTTCATCGTTGTGTATATTGATTACATCCTGATCTACTCAAGATTATAGGAGGAGCACGTCGAGCATCTCAGGGTAGTCATGGAAGTCCTTCAACACCGCCAGCTTTCTGGGAATTGTTGAAGTGTAAGTTCTTGACACAAGAAATGCACTTCCTTGGCCACGTGGTGTCTTATCATGGAGTGTTAGTGGACCTGTCAAAGGTTGAGGCAGTTGTTTCTTGGGCGGCACCCAAGATCGTGGCAGAAGTTCGTAGTTTCTTGGGTTTTTAAGGCTATTATCGGAGGTTTGTTTCGGACTTCTCTCGAGTTTCTTCTCTATTGAGAACATTGACTAGGAAGAACCAGGTCTTCCTATAGAGCGAGCAGTTCAAGAAAGCTTTCGTCAACATGAAGGATAATTTGGTCAGTGCTCCCATACTCAGGTTTCTAGATGAAGGGTTATTGTACGAGGTGTTTTGTGATGCTTATGGCCTTGGCTTGGGGTGCCTGCTGATGCAGAAGAAGGGTGTAATATGTTATGGTTCTAGGCATTTTCACCCTCACGAGAGAAACTATGCCACCAATGACCTAGAGCTTGCAGCAGTAGTGTTCACACTGAAGTTTTGGCGACATTGCCTTTTTCGGGAGCGCTTTGTGGTCTTCTCAGATCATAAGAGCTTATGTTATATCTTCTCCTAGGATGACCTGAACATACGACAGCGGAGATGGTTTGAGTTTCTCTAATACTATGACATCTAGATCTCTTACACTGAAGGTAAGGGCAACATTGTGGATGAGGCCCTAAGAAGGAAGTCTCAGAAGGAATTGGTTCGGGAATCTGCTGATGCTTGGAAAGTGATGGAAGAGTTGGCTGCCTTGGACTTGGATGCAATGGTAGAGGGTGTTAGAGGATATTTGATTTAGATGATGGTGTAGTCCTCCTTGTTGCAGTTGCTGGAAGAGTCTCAGTGGGGAGAATCCGAGGCTGAAGTAATGTGGGATCGTATTGATCAGGGAAACTCTCCAGAAGGATGGTCAGAGGACAGCCGACATCAGATGTTTTTTCATGGAAGGTTGTTTGTTCTAGAGGCGATGCGTGAGGGAGTTCTCCGTGAGTTCCATAGCTCAGCCTTGGCGGTACATCTGGAATTTTCAAAAATGTACCAAGCCTGAGGGAATAGTTTTGGTGGCCCGGGGTGAAATGGGTAGTGGCAGAGTTTGTGGATAAGTTCCTTGTGTGTCAGCAAGTAAAAGTTGAACACCGTGTTCCCAGTGGTTTTTTTGCATCCTTTAGATTTCCCCGAGTGGAAATGGGATGACATAACAATGGACTTCGTCACAGGACTACCCATAGCATAGGGTGGTTGTGATGCTATCTGGGTAGTGGTGGATTGACTGAAGAAATCAGCTCCCTTCTAGAAATTAAGGAGTCAGGCCTGGTGAGTAACTTAGCATAGAGGTACGTAGACGAGGTGGTGTGTTTGCATGGAGTTCTGAAGACTATCGTCTCAGATTGTGAAACTCAGTTTACCTCACGAGTCTTGAGGGGGTTACAACATGATTTTGGAACACCGCTAATCCTTAGCATTTCTTTCCACCCCCAAAATGATGGGAAGACAGAGCAGACTATCTAGATGTTGGAGTACATTCCGCGAGTATGCATTTTGGATTTCGGAGGATCATGGGTGCGACACTTGCCTTTAGTAGAATTTGCCTAAAAAAACAGCTTCCACTCTACTATTAGCATGGCACTATTTGAGGCATTATATGGAAGGCCATATTGTTCACCCATTTTCTGGGTAGAGGTTGGTGATACATGTGCTCTGGGGCCAGAGGTAGTACAAAGCACCACAAGGAATGTCTAGCTTGTGTATGAGAGGATAAAAGCGGCTCAGGACCGACAAAAATCATATGCTGATCGTCAGTGGAGGCCCTTGGTGTTCGAGGTGGGAGATCATATATTCTTGAAGGTTTCCCCTCGAAGGGTACTGCGGAGGTTTGGGAAGGGGAGTAAGCTATCCCCTTGGTTCATCGGACCTTTTGAGGTGCTGAGGCGAGTTGGCGAGGTGGCATATCAGCTGGCCCCGCCACCTGAGTTGGAGAAAGATAATGACGTCTTCCACGTCTCCCAGCTTCTTCAGAACTTACAAGACGACTCTCAGGTGATCTAATGGGGAGATATAGATATTGGAGACGACGCGACCTTCGAGGAAAAACCATTCAGAATCGAGGATCATAAATAGAAAGTTATCCGTGGACAAACCATCGCCTTGGTTCATGTGTTGTGGAGGCATGGCAGCCTCGAGGAGAGCACTTGGTAGTGGGAGGTTCAGATGCACACTTAGTATCTAGAGATCTTTTGACTTGTGTTTGGATTTGTTCTTTTGAACATTATTTTCATGTTATACTATATACCTTTGATATATGGAATTCTTGGCTTGTTGGTGGTGATATGTTTTGTTTCCATGTTCTCTAGAAGTGTGTAACGTGTCCGGACGTGTGGGGAAAGGGAAAAAAACCTGATCATTAATCAAGATGCATTAATGAGGATGATATTGAACCCATGTGGGCAAGTTAGTTCCACCTAAAGTGAATAATATCTCCACATGGTAGAAGGAATTTCCCCAAGCCACGTGTTCGTACAGTGTTTTGGTTGTACGATGTTGGGGGCAATGTAAGATAAAAATTCATAATATATGGAAGTGGGAAGACTAAATTAATAATCAAGATGCATTAATTCAGATGCGATTAAACCCATGCAGGCGAGTCAGTGCTTCCTAAAGAGGATAATATCTCGACATAGGAGAAGGAATTCTAAACACATATGATTAGGGTTGTTGAATGGGTTCCTGTTATAACGAGAGCCCTAAGAGGAATCTTGTTGGGTTCCTCTGGGTTGGTTTTGAATTCTCGGGGATGATAATGTTTTAAGAGGTATCTGATGTAATGGCACAGACCTTGCCATCCCATTCCATTATCGAAAAGAAGGTCGTGAAGAGTTCCAGAGGGTAGAAGGTACTTTTCTCATGATTTTCAGAATTTTGTAACTACACACCGTGTAGTGTGAGTACACGCCATGTACCACCTTGCCGGGCATACCCCATGTTGATGTCGTGTCGTTGTCGTGTGAAACAAATGAGTACACGCTGTGTAGCCCATCCTACACACTGTGTAGTTCCTCCCCGCTTCTACTTTACCCTTAAACCGTGTGTTGACTTGTCAACGGTCATGTTCCATGTTGATGTCGTGTCCTTTCCGTGTGAAATAAATGAGTACATTCCATGTAACCCATACTACATGTCGTGTAGTCCCTCCCCGTGTACGCATTACCCTAAAATCGTGTGTTGACTAGTCAACAGCCGTGTTCCACACTAAAGGTCGTGTTAGAAGCAGCGTGGTGACCGTGTGAAATGGCTGAGTACACGTCGTATACTAAGAAGTAAACGCTGTGTACTTTTGTTTTTCTCGCCTAAAAATGGAGGGGTCCTCTCCTCTTATTCAACTCAATCCTCTCCTCACCATTCCCTCGAGCAGAGCACTCCCAAGAGACTTGAAGGATCTTTTCCTTCCTTAACTTCTTCATCCGAGCTCCGATTTACGATCTATCAGTGTCCATGTGATCGTAATGATGAGGCGGAACATCTAAGCTTGGATCTGTTTTATTCCCTTCAGCCCTTCCTTCCCATCTTCCACTCGATGAGGTTTTGATGGGTTTTGACAGAAGTGACGGACACCGACAAACGTCTTCTAATGCTGATCTAGGGGATCGTTGTGATCAGAACCTGTTGAGGTAGGGATCTTAGCTTCGTCTCTCTAAATTGTGAATCATGCGGGGTAGGTGTCCTCTGCTTTACGTGAAACACATTTGAACCAGTTTAATAAAGGTAATAACTGGCTTATAGAATGGGGATGGGAAGTTTGTGAATGCAGTTACATTATTTATATCCTGTGTAATTATGTTGTGAATTGAATAGGCTTATGCCTACTGAAAATCACGGTCGTTTGGGGACATTTCTTGAGAAATTATATGTTGTCCTATAATTATAGACTATTTATGGATGGAAAAGCTGTGGAATGTGGGAATTGATTAATCACGTAAAGATGGATGATTTAAATGAAAAACCAAAACCCTTGTGTGATCACCCTAGTTAAACAAAACTGAAATAATAATCATGTGGGTGCTGGTTAGGGTTTTTTATTTGAAGGGAGTTTTTTGTGGGTTTTTGTAGATCCGGTGAGAAGCGGGGCTACTGTTGGCTTGGTTGTGGGTTGGTATGAATGGTATGTTAGTGTTAGGTAGTAGGGCTGCAGTAAATGGTATCAGGGGATGATGTTGTATGAGTTTCGGTGTGTTTATGGTTATGGTTGTTGGCAGCAGTGCTGCAGCGATGGGTTGAATGTGGACGAACTATGGGTTGTGAAAAATAAATAAAAGTGGAAGAGTTAATGAATGATGGATCATGATAATGGGATGAGAATAATAATCAATGGGGATGGTTGGTTAAAAATAAGGTACTTGTTTGTGTTTCTTGTGGCTTCGTAACTTGAATTGTGGATGGTAGAGATATGTTTTATGAACGATTGATATGGTTGGTTATGCCCAGTAGTTAAGGAACTAATATACCAATTCTGTTGAAAAATGAAAACCTAAATGGGGATGGGGTTGTTCGTTGTATGCATGCTTCGTGATTGTAGTGTCGAGGCACGTGATCATTCTCTCTTTCTAGAAGCCATAGGTTGGGCTTCGTTTTTGGTATACATATATATATCTGTATCTTTGTGTTTTGTTTCACCCCACCAATGTTGATTACATAGTACCGAACTGTCCCATTTTATGGGAGAGGGTGTTTTCCCCTAGTTACTAGCTCCTTCCTGCACCTTCTTCTATAGGCTGTAACGGCTTGAGGTGACCTTACACACAAGACTCTTCGTGTAGGTTTTTTTTGGGGTGTTTTTATCCCAAGACTCTTCAGGAAGGCTTACTATTCCCAAGAATCTTTGGGATGAGGCCCAGGTGTGTTCAGGTGGTGATTTGATTGTGGTTTGTCAAGCCCATGTGTGTGCGGGCGGGATATGTGGTTGTGAGGCCCAGCTGTGTGCGGGCGGGATATGTTGTCCTTAAGGCCCAGGTGTGTGTGGGCGGGAAGAGTGTGGGAGCGTCAGGATGTTTGTTGTTAGGAAGAGCAGCTTACTAGTGGGAATGGTTCGGCGTACCCAATACTCTTGTTCTTATATACTACTACCTGTTGGATAGATCTCCTTGTTAGGTTTGGCTTCTTCTATTGTTCTCATATGACATTAGGTTGTCTCCCCACTTGTGCACAAGAGATTTAGGTTTCCCTACTGTGTATAATTGTATGCTCACCCTACGTTTACATTTAGGTTTCCAGGAGGACTACCAGTGCCGTGCGGGAACCTAATAGTCGGTACAGTTGGAGTTGTTGCAGTTGTTGTACTATTGCTTCTTTTGGTATTGTACTTTGGAGAATTGTTGTACTTGTACTTTGTTTCATAATTTTTTAAACATGCATGTGGGATTGGTTTGGGTTTAGTTATATACACTTGTTATTTTCCTTTTTGGTGGTTGACTTGTCCTATTTCACTATTTTAAATAATAAAAAGGGGAATGCCTCCTATATTTGTAAAAACACATACCCTTGGTGCTAGTCTCCACCCCGGGGCTTACTGGAGGTGGGACTCGGGGGGGGGGGGTCATTTTCTCCCTTTCACCATTACCAGCTTAGGAGGGGCATCTTTGATAGAAGGGGGTCATGACACCTTCATTCCAGATGGAATTAGTAGAATATAGTGGGGCATAGTAGTGATGGAGAACAAGAATGTAGGATTTTACTTGAAATCATTAAAGGATCCTTTCATATACCATTTCAATCACAAATCGATGGTGTTGGCCATAGTTTATGATTTTTCATTATTGATATGTTAGAGAAGACCATGAAATATTTTGAAACTTATTTTTTTGAAATAAACCAGTTTTTCTCTAAGATTGTGTCTTCTAAGAATATGAATATTCTTAGGTTCTTTTCGGGGAATCAATAAAATATTTTCTCTCATGTTGTCTTATGAATGATTCCTTCCTATGCTAATATTCTAAATGAGCGTTTATGTTGAAAATAGACCAGTTAAAATGTAAGGGCTATAAATAGATTATTTATCTCCTGTGGTAGAGTGAATCAATTTAAAGTGAAGAGAAATCATAATTATTCTCATGTAATATTACTTTATAAGTTTTTTGATAGACCTTATTTATTGCATAGAAGCGGTCCTCTAATTTTCTACAATTTCTAGATGACTAAGAATTATTTGTGGGTTTTCAAAAGGCTACCTTGAATTATTGCTTCAAAAAATTATCAGGATAGGTACAAAAGTTAATACATATTTTTCTACTTCCCATAGTAGTATGTTATTTTTGGAACCCTAAATTAATGTATTGAAATCAGATTCATCACAATGGTTTTATATCCATAGGAATCCAGAATGAAGCTTATTCATACAGTGGAAGAGTCCCTAGTAGAATAAGATACAAACCTAATGACTGTTAGAGGATCAATTACTATAGAATCATCATTACTAACTACATTTATTTATAATGGTACATATCATTCATTTAGTTCAACGTGTATTGCATTTATGATAAATCATCCTACATATCTTTTTAATTATGTGATGGTTATTACTACACCTCATGGATGAAAAAAGGAGAGACTTGTCTCCATTATCATGCATGTGTTTTCTAGTGGTCCATCATTGAGCTCGATTGGTGTAATATATTTTTATTCATTAAAAAATATTCAATTCATATTATTTATGGATTGGATCATGGAAAATAAATCTCGTATTGATTAATAACTTAGACATGTTTCATTTACTAGACCTGAAGGTGTATATCATATTATTCATGGAGAATGGTAGTGGAAGTCAAACATAGTCATCCCTTCTAATCTAAAGTAGTGAAAATTTATATCTATGTTTTCTTTTAATCTAGAGTAAGATTATTTTAGGGGTGATCTAACTCAAATTGTTGTCAATTTTCCATATGTTCTTTCTTCTAATTTTATTGGTTTCTACCAATAATATAGGTTATATTTTCAATTAATTTAATTCTTTGTACTCAAAAAATATTGATTTCCTCTTAAAATATTGATGATTCATAAATAAAAGATTTCATGTCTAAAATTGATGATCTTATTAGAAACGGATTTCTATTTATGTGTGTGTCACCTTTGGTGGTGCTAGTTTTCATGGAAAATAAATAATAATGTTCACTTTTCCGTTGCACTGACTATTGAAAACTCAGTTGAGTTATGATAAATAATAAATATTTGTTTCCATATATGGATGATTAGATATAATAGATTAAATTGTTAATTAGTTCATGATTAATAATCTTTGTTATGGTTTCCATCAGTTGACGAATAGAGAATCTAATATTTTTAAAACCTCATTCTAGAGTATGTATGAACATTATGATAAACATATCATAGAATTTGGCCAAACCAATGCTCCAAATGTCATTATTCTTTTAATGGATAGTATTTTCCATGAGTGACATGATAAAATATTGGTAGTAAATGTGGATGACATCATTTTATACTTTAATTAAGGGGTGGATAATGTGTGTTGTTATAGAGTAGTTATTGAATTTGTTGAGAAATCCCCAACATTCTAGAAAACTCTTTAAATGTTATTTATTGATTCATGATGAGATGTTATTGTGAAATGTGGTATCAAAACATAGAATATAGTTTAATTCTAAAAAGATGAGGTATCGTTTTACATGGGAACAATAACGAAATGATTTTACAATTCTAAATTTCTTGGGTTTGGCTACATATTATCACTAGTCCATTAAGAAAATAATAAATATGGATTTACTGATGTATGAAAAAACTCAAAAGGTAATAAATATTTACTATGATGAACAATGTCATAATTATTTTTTTGGGATGAAATTTATATCGAGTATGTTTTTTGGTGTTGACTGTTCCAATGGATGGGAATGGCTATGTGTTCTTCATTGATGCATCATGTTAATGTAATGGTTGGGTTCTTCTGTAGAGTGATCTTGTCATCCATATGGATATCATTATCATAAAGAAAACTATAAGAACTATGTTACCCATTTACATGATCTCATAGTTGTTATGAAAACATTATATTTTGTGGCATTACATTTTCAGAGATCAAATTATAATGTTTTCAGACCATTCATGCATTAGATATAGCTTCTATGAAAATTATTTGAATATAATCTAGACAATTTGGGTGAAATTACTAAAATACATTCAATTGGACATCACCAATAACCTATGGAGTCATAATTCTATCATAGATGCATTGAGAATGATATTAATAACCCATGTAGTGAAGGAATCATCAGAAGAGTGGAAATTGGTGGATGTTTTTGAACAATTACATATTGGGGTTTAGGAATTAAGAGATGAGGTGTCCTTGTCCAATGTTATATTTAAAATATATCTCTTCTTGATCTTTTTTCACAAAAATTATCTTTAGTAGTTCTATATAATTATTGTATCCCATGATGGGGGGAAAACTGTGCCTGACTGGTCATTCTCCATTGAGGACATTCTATGATATCAAACTATATTTTTTTTAGCATTATGAGTAAGGAAAACTGTGATGGGTGATTTTAAAAACTACATGTGTTGAGTGAACCTAGAATCTATGAATATTTTCTATGAAATAAAATGTAGATTTTGGTCCCAATAGGTGATATAAGGATTTTCTAACCATTTCTATTATTGTTACAGATGACAAGATGTCATGACTGAGAACCAGAAACATGCGGGCCTACATTGGCCCCTTATTATGCTTATGTGGAAGTGGTATGATATCTCTATGGACATTTTTTGTTTTCTACATACCCAGTGAATGAATAATGTGATTTTATTTGAGCTCAATCAAATAACTAAATCTACTAATGGTATACTGATTCATGATACATCCTTATTTGCGGAGTTGGGAAGTATCCAAATGAAAGGGATTGTCCAGTATAATTGAGTTATATATTATATAGACATTGATAGGGATCTTATTCTTAATAAATATTTTTTTAGAATCCTTCAAGAGGAACAATGATTTCAGGTTTGTGTGTGTATTCCATACCATCTTCAATTGCATGGAAAAAAATGAGACTTACATATAATTTATTACATGCTCTGTGTCTATGTTTATAAATTTGGTTGGGAATGGGATGAAGATTTTGGAATGGTTGAGTTCATTTATAACACTAGTAATCATTATTTGATTTGAATTAATTTTTTCATGTCATTTTATTGTTGTCATAAGAGGTCTCTATTTTTGTTGAATGAATTTTTACAGTTCCCATATTGGACCATGCTTGGTTTAAAATAAAATAATGAATAATTAGTATATTCATAAGATAATGTCAATGGAATATAGCAAGTTCAGGTCTTATTCTCATCTTAATTGGATACAAATATAATTTTCAATTTGTGATTAGGTTTTCTTGAATGTTTTAACCTATTTTGGTTATTGATGGATTTGGAGAAAAGGGAAACTTGATAATCATTTTTTGGACCCATGTGAGATTTTTGTGTAGATGGGAGAAGATAATTACCATCTAGAACATTAATTGAAGATGATATTGGTATATAAAGAGTTTCATGTATATCAAATAAAAAAGTATCTATATTATCCTTCTCATGTTCTAAGTTGGAGGAGTCATGAGGATGAACCTGAGTAATCTATGACTGAACATGTTGTTAGGATAATTGTCTTTAAATCCATGGTACATGACAAGAGTAAAATACACGTGGTTTTATTTTATGGAATCATTTTTATAATGACATATTTTTATCATTCATTCAATGGTTTCAATTTTAGGTTGTTCCATGTGAATAGTTAGTAATTTTTTAAGGATCTAGGTTGTGCATGGTTAGAGTTTGGTTTAATGAATCTGTGTTGCCTGCTAGAGTAAAGAATGAAAAATGATGTAGTGGGGTTTTGAATAGATGGAATACAATTTTCAAACTATTAACCCACATAATAGAAACCATGAAACCCATTAAAATAGGTGCACATCTAGGGTGCAGGGTTTGGTCTATCCATGATAAACTGCCCATCTAATCGAGCATACAGTAACATTTAATCGTAATATTGTTTGTTAACATAACTAAAAAATACTTTTGGGTGTATGAAGGACCTATAGGACCCCTATTTGGGTTCATCTTCCATGTGATCTTAAAATGGACCCACAATACCATTCTATAAGTGGGTTATAGCTTAAATAATTATGTATGATCTTATCCTAGATAGATTTCAATTTAGATTCTCTTATTCGGCTCTCTCTACACTTTTACTCCCATGGGTTTTATATGTCTATGTATTTTTGGATAATCCAGTATCATAAATTTTAGATTATTATCATAAGGCTTAATCATGGATGTTCATTACTAGAGTTCTTCATAGGATTTCTTGGTATGATTTTTGTGTGTTGAGTTCACATGTTTTCGATGAAGGTGGTTACAATTTCATGGGTAATTATTATTAACCATAAATTTATTTATTTAAACTCAATTGATTGATATAAAATAAATGTCATAATGTTTTGAATATATTTGGATTATTAAGATCCCAATTAAATGGAATTGGGTGAGTTGGATTTGAAATTGGAATTTTGGAAATATATAGCGAAAACCCTCGATTCCATTTATTGTAGATTTATTATTACATTAGATGAAAATTGTTTAAACAAAATTGGGGTATTTAATTATATAATTTGAATAGGTAAATATATTTTATGAAAATGGTTTTAAATTTATATTTTAGAAAAAATATCAAAGAATGGATTCCATCTAAATCATGGGATTTATCATTAAATGATGCATGATTTGATTAAAAACACGTGTGTTGGTTTTTGAATAACAATTTTCAAATTTGAGATTTAGAATGGGATAAATTCAATTCTTTAAACTTTTAAAAATGAATTTCACAACATTTATTTTATTTAAATACATTAATGTCTATATAATTATTCAGTAGTTGGGATGGAACACTTTTAACAACTTACAAAAAATACACAACCAAGTGAAATAGGTCACATCTATTAGGGGATGGTGATTAGTCCTCATTGGATTGTTTAGAATGGATTGGTGTATACACATATTACAGTGACTCACCTTCGAGGTTGTGGGGATCTCATACCTTGAAATATCATACCCTATGGAATATTACCATGTTTCCTACTTGTATTTATATGAAATATATTTGATTACGGTGGTAAATATTTTTGAATTCCATATGAATTTATATAAAATATTTTATATAAAATTTATAATAATCCATTTTAAATTTAATTTATATATTTTGAAACATAAAGAATGATTTGGTATGAAATATTATGATGAATTTCCAAACCATTTTATTTATAAATTAGAGGTTTATGTTTTTAATTAAATTATAAAATATATAATGGAATCTATGGTGAGAAAATTCTATGATTTTCTCACAACCTACATGTAATTTTGGTTCATTATAGATTATGTAAATTTGGATAAGAAAAGGTAAGGCGACACATGGAGGTGTTATTGCCTATTGATCTTCATGAGAAGAGAGTAGTGTCCATTGGGATGTAGTATTTGATCATCATTTTATGTGTATTTCTTTTGTATATTTGGGTTTGCTTACTTATTTGACTTATGGTAATCATATCCTAGTTTAGTTTACATTTTATTATTATTGATTTGTTTATCTCACATATTCAATGATTGTGGAAAATTTGTTCCCACATTCATATTGTATAATCCATGGTCTTATTTGTTACCCCATGGGTATCGGGAACTCAAAATGGGCTATGTTAGATCCATCTTAGTTATCTGGTAACTAGGGTACCTAGGATGGTTATTGCGAATGTGGTATCATAGGTGTTGGTTTTTCATCCTTCCTTAATGTCAGTACAGTGTTTTGTAATATTATTCAGACATAAGAGGTTGTTTTGATAGAGTGTCTAGCCACCTCTGTCAACAATGAAACATAATCCACCATGGATGGTTTGAGAATAATACCATGAGGATTGATTCTAGTCTGTTTTCTAATATCGATTTGGATATATTGAAATCCAATTTTTTTCTAATACATTGGGATTAATTTCCCTTGTTTATTAGTTTGGGTGTAAAATCCAATGTCTACAATGTCTTCTGCTATTGTTTTGTAGCATCATGCCTACCATGAGACATGAAAATTAAACCTAGGATAATTTTTTTTCTAAACCGTAGTAACTGAATCCTCTAGTAGAATATAGTATGGTTGAGTTGATGTTATGAGCTATCCAATCACTAGGACAAGAACAACCACTCATTCACATTCAAGATCTACACATTCCACCTAAAATGGATTATCTCCAAAATCATTCTCAAAATTTCATTCCTATAATCCACCCATGTTCGAAATATCATGTGATCAACGAGTGGTTGAATATTGGATGGACATCACTGAGAAATTTTTTGGTTTCAACGAGAAAATATTTTATATTAAGGTGAAATGGTCTAACTTAGTGCTGGTTTGATGGAGAAAATGATGGTGGGAAACAATGGTTACAGTGATAAAGCATGAGGCGTTAGTGTGGAAATACTTAAAGTATCATTTCAATGGTCAATTCCATATATATTCAATGGTGATGGCCATTACATATCAGTTTATTACATTTAAATTTTCTGAAAATACTATGAAAGAATCTAAAAAAAAAATTATAGAGAATGTGTAGTTTAAAAATTAGATTGTGTAAAGTAAGAATATCAACAATCTACCGTTCAATTTGGAACATAAAGATGATATTCTAACAAAATTTTTATTATTCTACTTCTTTCTTATAAAGATGTGATGGATAGATAATTTATGGTAGAACTGGACCTAGATGGAATGTCGTGGTTATCTGTAGTATCTTTTTATCCAAGTGGAAGTGAAAAATCCCTCTAATGGGAAGAAGAAGCATGATGAATATTATTGTGGATCTCAATAGTATGGTTTGTCAAAACACTTTTATGTGACTAGAAGAGACCTATAATTATCAAGAAGGTTGGAAGGATTGGGCATTAGAAGAGGTCTTGATGTAAGGAAACCAATAATTTTGACTCCTATAGATTCTTGCGACATATATAGAATATTTTCAATGTATTTTATTCTCCCTATTGTGGTATTGATCAATAAGAAATGAAAAAAATACTTCTATGAAATTAGATGCTTCAAGAAAAAAGTTGTTCCAGCCATTGGAATCCAAAATAAATATTCTACAAATAGTCGAAGTGTCTCTAGAGGAAGTTGATATACATCCCGAAACATTGAGAGGTACCGTTACAATATATTTTTTCTAATTGATTACTCTAATTGAGACTATTGAATCACAATTATTAATTTCATCTCCCATTGTCAATATTCTATATCTACATACATTTTTTTCTCTTATGTGAGGTATCTTACTATAAACATTAAAACATATAGAGATCAGGGTCCTCATAGTCATTCTTATGTTTTCAGATTATCTTATGGTGTATTTCGTATAATTCATGGTTAATGGTACCTGAGGATGACCAGTCCCATAACTTCTTATCCAGAGTTTGGGAAAGTCATATATGTGTTTTATTTTGATCTGGAGAGAGAATCATTGAGTGGTGATCTTAATCCAGTCCTCTTCAAGTTTACCAAACTCATTCCTTCCAACTTTTCTAGGTTCCTCTTAATAAGGGAGGATGAATTTTCAATCAATTTGGTTCCTTGAACTCTACTGGAATTTATTCCCTCATACTACATGGAATCATTTGAAATAAAATATTTTATGTCATAATTGGATTATCATACTGAGAAATGATTTATATATCAATGTGTGTTACCTTGGGAGGTGTCAGTTGTATTTTCTAAGAATGATCATGGTTATCTCCAACTATTCATTGATTACTGAAAACTAAATCGAGTTATTGTAAATAAAAATAACTTATAACAAAGATTGATGATATGTTAACCAATTGAAAAGGTATATGTGGTTTGTGATGATTTTTAATTGAGATGTATACCATCAGATTAGGATAATTTAATCTAATATTTAGATAACCATGTTTTAGATCAGTTAAAACCATAACAAGGGCCTTTTCATAATAATTGGTCTAACCAATTATCCGTATGACTTTATGGATTTAAGGAACATGATTTTCCTAGAGTACCCTGATAATACTATGGATATATTTTGGATGAAATTTTGTTAATACTTATTTCAGAAGGATATTTTTTATTTTCTGATATATGATATGATATTTTTGATAAATCACTGACATTAATCCAATTTTGCAAATTGTAATTTTTGAATTTGTTATGTGATGTTATTGGGAATCATGGTTTCAAAACATGTTATTTTCATTGATATAGAATAGGTGAGTGTTATTATGATATGGTAAAAACAAAATAAATCATGATTCAAAACATATTGGGTTTTTCTATTTATTATCACCAATTTTTTAATAACTTCTTCAAGGTTGTTTCTCCAATGAGTTACCTAACTCTGAATGGGATGAAGTTATATATGGATGAAATATTTCATTATTATTTTTGTTTAGTTCAAACTGTAAGGGTTGGTGTCCTGAGAAACAACTATTTTGTACATTGATTAGATGAATGTACTCTTATTATATATTGTTCATTCTTCTACATGACTATAATATAATAATGCCCTGGAATATTTGTTGCATTAATAAGGTCATGGAAGATCCCCACTATTATGAGAACCTTGAAATTCTATAACAATATTCTTAAACAATGTTCTATTTTTGGATGACATACTATGATAGGACACATAGTATACAGACCGTCATGTGTGAGTACTCGTAAAAAGACGAGACTCTCTCTCATGGAGTTCGCACTTGGTAATCTCCATGATGGGAGATTATGATAACAGACCCGCCAGTAGCAATTCTGCATGTCTTAGTGTCATCAGACATTTCTATCTATGAGAGCGTGTAATGGTCCTAATACTGGATGATTATCATTAAATCATGTCATGACTCGCGCACAAAGATTTACTTACAAAAATCATCACAAAGAGAGTTGGCTGGATATAGGCAACATTGGGTACGTCATGAATGACATGTTGTTAATGGATAAGATGAGGAAGTATTTTTCCCTTCCATATTTATGGAATTAGATATCTTGAGCCCTTTAACTAAAATAGAACTGTCGAAAAAATTCCATGGCCATGGTGACACGACGAGTTTATTTCTGGAAGTAAAAGAATGGGAGATCAAGAAAATAGATTTGTGACACTACCATGAAACATGCTTGATGAGATATTGAGAAAACGGGGTTAAATTACACAGCATGTGTTTGTATGAGGTTACATTTCAATGCGGCATCAACTTCTTTCTCGTGGGACCTTGACCCGTTGCTAGATAGTAATCTTGGACATTAGGCAAGCTCGCCTAATTCCAACGAGAAAGAGGCCTAGAGGGTCACAGACTAAGTGTATCCATGTATCTCAAGTAGAATAATGGTTATTCCCATACATGTTTTAATAATTATTCAAGGAAGCCTCGATCATTTTAATGATGGGTAAATAAGGAAATTAAAAACAAGATATACATGCCGTGTTTTAATGATTACACGCCGTGTAGTTTTCATGGAAAATAAGTACACACTCTGTATTAATGATTACACGCTGTGTAGTTTTCATTTTGAAAAGGAAATTAATAAAAAGTAAACTCCATGTATTATTTATTACACACCATGTAGTTTTATGGAAAACATATACACACCATGTATTAATGACTACACACCGTGATGTTTTCCAGTCGGGATTTTGAGAATGTAAGGTTGTGTTATTAAATGATATTTATTATAATCAGCATGGGCGCATGTCAAGAAATTATTTATTCAACATGGGGGTTTTTAATAAGTGTAAATGAAAT
The DNA here is from genome assembly GCA_963277665.1 of Viscum album. Lineage (NCBI taxonomy): Eukaryota > Viridiplantae > Streptophyta > Magnoliopsida > Santalales > Viscaceae > Viscum > Viscum album. Next base: position 1,064,998,449 of record OY728133.1, read on the forward strand.
AAATAAAATGTGTAACACAATTATTTATTGTCATAACTCTACCACCTCAAACCCGATTATAAATATCCTCAAAACCCCAACTCCTTTCTCAGACCACAACAATTCTGGAGAATTCTTTCAAGGCCGAAAGAACCATTTCCTCCATGAACGCTCTCAAGACTAAGATAGATCCTCTTCCATCTGATAAAGACGATCTAAGGAAGACAACACAAGAAATGGTTTCTCCATTCTATAGCCCATAGAATCCTTTGGCGAAGTCCATAGATATGAGGTGCACGTTTGGATCACCGCTAGAGGAAGTCTATACTTGGCTTCTACGAAACAATGATGAATCACATCGGAACGGGATCAAGAACATAAAAAAAGAAAGAACACCCAGAAGGTACTTATTTTTATTTGATTAAATTAATTATAATAAAATTGTAACAATCCTACTTTGTGGTTCTGGGACATTACTTTTCTTTGTCTATTTCTGTGATTCGATCCATGGAGACTGGCATTTATCATCATATTGATCCCATATTGATCATTGTTAATGACAAAAATCCAAGTGGGCACATCCACCCACGTGCTTCCACTGTGCCAGAAACCTTCAAATGGTATTAGAGGGAGGTTACAATGTTGATTACCGTTATTTAATTATCATTGATATTTTACGCATTTATATTCTATTCAATTCAAGATAAATTGTTCTATTAAAAAGAATGAATGAGATCTATTATTCCTCCTTCGTTTGTTGAATCACATCAAATATATGACCTTTTAAATTTAATTTTGATTAAAATAAAACAATTAGAAACTCATCTGGAGGAGCCCCTATTTCTATCTATACAACATGGGAATACGCAATGTTTATTGAATAACAACACGTCGTGTTCTGAGGTTCAACGAACTGGTATTGGTCCACCAAACCACTTCGTGTGAATTGAGTATGCCTATGTATTTATTAATCAATTTTGACCATAATTGAATGACATGTGGGAACCAGAATACACGGTGTGTATGTTGGAGCAACACGCCGTGTAATCTGATCCGGCCCAAGTGAAACCGTGTACAAACGAGATGCAGTGTACCACATACACGGGATTGCCAGGGTAGTTACCATATATCAAGGAAGTAAATGCCGTGTATGATTAATCTAAATGTTGTGTACTCCGAAAATTTCAGAGTATATAAAACACGCCAATTCCCCGAGCATGTACTTTGGATAAAGGGTGAAATGAAATACATGCCATGTAAATATAAACTACACACCGTGTACCTTCCAGAAAAGGAATTTCACCAGGTTTCCCCCAAAATTACAAAGACCTATACAAGGATTATGGATGAGAATAATATAAATTAAATTCAAAAAGGAATGGATATAAATAATTGATTAATTATAAGATCATAATTATTTAATTTAGAGCGCCACATATCGTAAATAATAGAACAATTAAAAGAATTTGAATTCTAAATATGCGTAAATGTCATTGAATGATATGTATGATCATGAGCTAGACCAAATTCCCTTTGTATGTGTGTATGGTTTCATTTAATTTTATTTAATTTCGATTCGTTGGCCTGGAAGCCTTCTTCCAATCAAATGTAGGGCATGCATGCCCATGGTTTCTTTAATGTGAACACCATGTAATGGAGTATCCCCTAAGCCAGAGGAGATGGTTCAAAACCCAAATATAGGGAAAAACCAACCAAAGAAGATACAAATATGGATAGGTGGGAGCTGCAATACATGAAACATCTGTTCATGGTGTTTATCCCTAGGTTAGGCTTAACATATCTTAACAGTTACATAAACTAACCAATAAAAGCTCATGATCATGCCATCTTATTTTATTTCTGTATGATTTAATGGTTTATTTATTATGAATGTGTTTTCATGATCACACAGTTAATAAAATGAAAAATAATGAAAAGACAGAATAAAATAAAAACTAGACTATGCGTAAACATTATTGGAACATGGTTAATCACTTAATCAAGCATCACTTAATATTAACAAGCATGTGATAATGTGAAACAATGCATAAAATATTAAAATCCCTCAATACCATATTATGTAAGACCAAACCTTACGTTAATTGATTAAGGGAAAGACTCAATAAAACTATGTGTTTGACCAACCCTTGTTGGGACTCTTAGTTTTATAAAGGAAGACCTTATGAATTTTTCAGGTTTACCTAACCATATTACATCAAGAAAATTAGCCATTGCTAGACCTGATGTAATATTAGAGGAAAGAGTTGAGGAAATCCAGGTGAGGATTTAAGGATTGTGGAATCCACTCAATATATCAAAGAACTGTAGGCTCACAGTTGGCAAAGACCTGCCAACCCAAATACCATAAAATAGAATGACCAACCCTTGTTGGTGTTATGCTATGGGGAATATGGATCATTTCCATTGGAATGTCAAAGCAACTTGACATTTTGAGTTCAAATGTGAGGGCGACTGGGACTTGATAAAATAGTTGGAGACTTAATAAAATTTATTATATCTCATAAAATGTAATCAAGAATGTACTGAAAAATATGCTCTTTTAATTAGTAGAGTCGACATGACAAACTCGTCAACCACATTTTCTCTACGATCATTTCTAGATAAAGACAACTTCCTCACTAGAAGTAACTTTTAGGAATGGTTTAGGTGCCTTCAGTTTATCCTACGCCATGAACGATAGTATTAGGTGCTGGAGTCCTCACATCCTGGTTCTCCTTCCTCAGGGGCGAGTGATGAATATTTCATGGTCTATGATCAACATTTGACTGATGCACTCAACGTTCAATGTTTGATGTTGTCATCAATGTCTAGTGAGCTCATGAAGTCTCATGATGAAATGGATTCCTATAGCATTCTCGAGCACCTCCATGTTCTATACAAGGAGAGAGAAAGGTATGAAAGTTTTGAGAAATCCGATGCTCTATTTTAGAGCAAGCTTGTAGAGGGTTCCCTAGCCGGGTCTCGTGTAGTCACACTCATTGCCTACATTGAGCGCTTGGAGGTTCTAGTGTTTAAACTCCCCGAAGAACAGGGTACCGATATCATTCTTGCATCACTCACCCAGAGCTTCTCAAACATTGTTGTGAACTTCATCATGAACAACATTGAGAAGTCTCTATATGATATTATTATTCTTATTCGCCATGTGGACAATGACATGAAGCGTGAAAAGCCTTCTGTCCTCTTGGTGAATTAAAGTAAAGGAAATACAATGAGATATAAGCCCAAATATTTTTCAAGTCCTTCCATGAAAAGGAATACCAAAGGAGAGGCAATAGAATAGGAGGTTGTATGTTTCTCATGTGGCAAGAAGGTCCCCTGGAAGAAAAATTACACCCAGCCAAGGAAGCAAGGGGAAGCTTCAAGTGCATTTATTATTGAATGAAATCTATCTGTTTCAACCAATTGGTTATTAGATACTTCTTGTGGTTCTCACATATGTATCCAAATAATGGAAACAAGTATATTCAGAATGATTGAGTGAGGTGAGGTGGATCTACGACCAGCCAACAGAGCCAAACTTGTTGTTGTAACTGTTAGAGAATACCACCTCACATTGCCTACTAGGATGTTCTTGGTTTTGAAAGAATGTTATTATGTACCCTCTGTAACCAAAAACATTATTTCAGTATGTAAATTAGATACTGATGGATCCATATTTAAGTTTGGAAGTAGATGTTGACACTTTTATAAAGATAGCATTTGTTTTTGTAGGGAACATTTATATAATGACCATTATGTGTTAGACTACACAAACCAAGTAATAGAAAATGATTACAAAGTTAATTCAAATGACTCATACTGCACCAAAATTTGGAATCACCAGCTAGGTCATGTCAATGTGAAACCTTTGACAAAATTACATCGAGATGGGTATTTATATTTTTTTTTAACTAAAACCACTTGGTGTATGTCACGCGTGTCTGCAAGGAAAAATGGCCATAGCCCCATTTAGTTGGAAATGTGAAAGGGATAAAGAGATTCAATAATTAGTTAACACAAATGTATGTGGACCATTTCCAGTTTATGAAAGGGGTGATTTCCCATACATCATAACATTTACTAATGATTTTAGTAGATACAGATATATTTACTTAATGAGGTATAAGTCAGATTCTTTTGATCGGTTTAAATAATACAAGAATGAAGTTGAGAACCAAATTGGTATGATGATTAAGAAACTCCCCTTAGACAGAGGAGGATAATATTTTAATCAGGACTTCATTGATTTCTTACAGGAGTTTGGGATTCTATATCAACTCACTCCTCCATACACACCTCAGTAGAATGGTGTTAGTGAAAGGAGGAACCACACCCTGTTGAACATGGTGAGATCAATGATGAGTCATGCGAGTCTTCTATTATTATTTTGGGGATATTCATTACAAACAAAATCACACATACTAAACCAACTACCAACTAAATTGATAAATGTTATTCATATGAGGTATGGAGTGGACGCAAATCCATGTAATCAAATTTACATGTGTGGGGTAGTGAAGCATTTGTTAAGGCCTCCTCAGGTAACAAACATGCACCTCGAGGCACATATTGTATCTTTATATGATATCCCAAGGAAACATGGGGATATTACCTATATAGCCCCTCAGAAACAAGGTTATAGTGGAAATACAAGACATATTCCTTGAGAATGAGAATGTCTCCAAAAGAGATAGTGGGAGCGAGATAGACTTCGATGAATTCGTGGCACAAGATACACAAGATTTGGTATAAGAATATATTCCAGAAGCCCCGTGGAAGAAAAACCTATTCCAAAGACATAAGAACTGAGTAGAAGCACAAGAGAGGTGAGACAACCAAACTGATATGGTTTTCTTGTCATCGAGGATGGTGACTCATTATTGGTTGACAATGATGATCCTCTAAACTAAAAGGAACCAGTTTAAGGCAAAGACACTACCATGTGGCAATAACCCATGAATTACGAAATTGATTCCATGTACCAAAACCAAGTCTAGATTTTGGTAGAGCTTCTAGTTGATGTAATGCCTATTGGTAATAAATGGGTATTTAGGAAGAAACTGGAAAAGGAGGGGAATGTCAGCACCTATAAGGCATGAATTTTTTCCAATGGTTTTAGACAGCATCAAAGAATTGAATATGTTGAAACCTTTTCATCGGGTTGCAATTCTGAAATCCATTAGAATACTATGGGCCATTGTCGCTTACCATGACTTTGAAATTTGGCATATGGATGTCAAAATAGCATTCCATAACAGGAACCACTAGGAAGATGTCCACATCACACAACCTGAAGGTTTTATGACTCCATAGGATTCCAACAAGGTATGGAAGTTGCAGAAATACATTTATGGATTAAAGTAAGCACCAAGGTAATTGAACATTCATTTTGATGAAGCCATAATGGAATTTGTCTTTGTTAAGAACAAATGTGAACATTGTGTCTAAAAAGGTTTAGAGGAAATGAAGTTGTTTTTCTTATAGTATATGTTGATGACATATTACTAATTAGAAACAAAGTACATATCTTATAGTCAGTTAAGGAATGGTTAGATAAATTCTTCTCCATGAGAGACATGGGTGAGGCAGAATATATTCTTGGGATCAAGATCCATCATTATAGTTCCAATAGAATGTAGGGAATGATCCAAAGTACATACACTGAAAAGATACTAAATATATTCAGTATGGAACAATCCAGGAGGGGATGGTTGCCAATGTCACATGGAATTCATCTTTCCACGAAAATGTGTCCTCAGTCTCACAAGGAAAGAATAAAAATGGCAAGGTTCCCTTACGTATCTGCAATTGGGTCAGTCATGTATGTTATTCTATGTACATGGATAGATGTTACTTACACATTAAGTGTGGTAGTTAGATATCAAGCTGATCCAGGAGACCTCCATCAGAAGGCAGACAAGACTACCCTTATGTATTTGAGGCGTACTAAGGATATGTTCCTGGTTTGTGGATGAGATGAGGATCTTGTCATCAGAGAACATGTAGATGCTAGTTTCCAGACAGATCAAGATGACATGATGTCACAGACTGGATACAACTTCAGTTTGAATGGAGGTGCAGTGAGTTAGAAGAGCTCAATGAAAATTTTGGTGGCAAATTCTATAGCGGAGTCCGAGTATATCGCAGATTCTAGGGTAGCTAAAGAAGAAGTATGGATGCAAAGAATTGTCCAATAGTTGGATGTAGTACCTAGCAGTAAAGATCCTATCACACTCTATTGTTATAATACAGCATCGGTGGCACTTACAAAAGAGCCAAGGTCACATCAGCGAACAAATCACATACTTCAGAATTATCATGTCTTGAGGGATTTTTCTCAGAGAGGTGAAGTTGAAGTGAAAAGTATTTCCATGGAAGACAACATGGTAGACCCATTGACAAATGCCTTGACTCAGTGGTAACATGATCATCATGTGAGGTATAGTGGACTAAAAGTCGTAGGCCATTGGCTCTAGTCCAAGTGGGTGTTTATAAGGGTTGGTGTCTTGAGAACAAACTGATTTGTACTTTGATTACATGAATGTAATCTTATTATATATTTTCATTGTTCTGCATGAATATGATATAATAATGTCCTAGAATATTTTTTGCATTAATAAGGTGAGGACAGATCCCCTCTATGTTGAGATCCTTGAAATGCTATAACAAATATTCTTAAATAAAGTTCTATTGTTGGATGAAATAATATGATATGACACATAGTATACATATTGTCATGTGCGAGTACTCGTATGAGGACGAGACTCTCTCTCATAGAGTTCGCACATGGTAATATACAAGGTGGGAGATTATGAGAATAGACCCCCCAGTAGCAATTCTACATGTCTTGGATTCATTGGACATTTCTATATATGAGCATGTGTAATGGTCCATAGACTGGAAGATTATCATTAACTCATGTCATGACTCACACACTTAGATTTGCTGACGAAAACCGTATGAAGAGAGTTGGCGGGAAGTAGGGTACGTTGGGTGCGTCACGAATGACATGTTGTTAATGGATAAATCGAAGAAGGATTTGTCCCTTCCATATTTATTGATTTAGTTATCTCATTCCCTTTGATTGAAATAGAACATTCAAATAAATTCCATGGCCATGGTGACACGATGAGTTTATTTCTGGAAGTCAAAGAATGATAGATCATGCATATAGGTTTGTGATACTTCCATGACCCATGCTTGATGACATATTAAGACAAAGGGATTAAAGTACACAGTAATCGTTCGAATGAGATGACATGTTAATGCAGAGTCTACTTCTTTCTCTTGGGTTCCTTTACCCATTGCTAGATAGTAATCTTGGTCTTTTGGTAAGATCGCCTAATTCCAACGTGAAAGAGACCTAGTGGGTCACACACTATGTGTATCCAAGTATCTCTAGTAGAAAAAAAATTATTCCCGTATATGGATTTATAATTATTCAAGGATGACTAGATCGTTTTAATGATAGATGAAGAAGGAAATGAAAAACAAGATATACACTTCGTGTATTAAAGATGACATGCCTTGTAGTTTTTCATGGAAAACAAGTACACACCTTGTATTAATGATTACATGATGTGGAGTTTTCATTTTGGAAATGAAATTAAAATCATGTACATGACATGTATTAATGATTACATGCCATGTAGTTTTATGGAAAACAAGTACACACCATGTATTAATGACTACACGCTGTGTAGTTTTCCAGTTAGGATTTTGAGGATATAATATTTTTTTATTAAATGATATTTATTATAATCAGAGTGGGCACATGTCATGAAATTAATTATTCGACATGGGGGTTTTCAACAAGAGTAAATGAAATAAATAAAACTCATAACATGTTTATTTATTTGCATAACTCATCAACATCAAACCCGATTATAAATATCCTCACAACCCTGAATCTTTTCCGAGACCACAACAATTATAAAGAATTCTTTCAAGGCTGAGAGAAACTTTTCCTCCATGAACGCTCTCTAAGACTGAGAGAGATCCTCTTCCATCAGATCAAGATGATCTAAGGCGGACAACACAATAAAAGGGTTCTCCATGCTAGCACCTGGTGACTCCTTTGGCGACGTCTAAGGATATGAGGCGCACGTGTGGATCACCCCTAGAGGTATTCTATACTTGGATTCTACGACGCAATGACTAATAAAATCAGAACGAGATCAAGAACATTAAGGAATAAAGAACACCCAAAAGGTACTTCTATTCAATTGATTAAATAAATTATAATCAACTTGTAATGATCCATCTTTGTGGTTCTGGGAATTTTCGTTTCTTTGTCTATTTCTATGATTCGATCCTTGGAGACTGCCGTTTATAATCATATTGATCTAAGATTGATCATTTTTAATGAAAAAGTCATGTGGGCACATCCACCAATGGGCTTCCGCTACGCTCGGAACCATCACAAACCTCATTTGACTAGTATGGTGGTGTTGACTGTTCTAGATGCTAGTAATGGATATTCATTATTCTGTGATGCCTTAATTTCTGTTTTGGGTTGTGTTAATTGGTATAGTGATCATGTCACTACAAAAGGATATCGTATCCTTAGCCCACAAAGTAGAACAATATGAACAACAACCATGAACTCTAATCTTTAATGAATGAACATAAACGACGGTGAAATTATATTTATAGAGAATTATTTTATATGTTTTCATACTATAAGATTTCGAGTTATATATTATCCAAAAAATAAATGAATCACTACTATAGAAATTGGGTGAAATTCCTAGAATCTTTTGATTTTGATATCACATATTCCATAGGGAATTTAAATTTCATCACAAATGTGTTGAGAATGAATTTTTCAACTATGTATGTGAAGGAATCATTTGTATATTTGAAAATGATAGTTATATTTTCATAGTTTCACATTGGTTTTTAGGAATTAAGGGATAAGGATTCCTTGTACAGTGTTCAATTGATATCGACTATCCTCAAGGTGATTCATCTAGAACAGTAACGTGATGATAACTTCTGTAGAAGTATATTCATTATTTGATATTGGGAGATCATGTATGATTGGCCATTTCCCACTAAGGTAATTCTATGCTACCACAATTTCATTATAGTACCATCATCAAGGAGGAATTCCATAATGTGAGATTTTTATAAATTTTATTAGGAAGTGGTCTCAGGATCCACAATGATATTCCAAGACTTGTATTGAAGTTTCTTGTGGTTATGAATGGGATTTGGAATTGAAAAAAATGTCTCTCATTGTACTATATACTAATTGGACATGGAATATATGTAGATTTATTCAGGTCTTCCTCATCCACATCTAGTTCCAATGTTTAAGTGGGATGAGATCCCTATGGAATTTTTTGTTGGGTTTCTCAATATCCAGATAATGAAGAACATGATATGCGGTATAATAGATCAACTAATTAAAAAAGATCACATTGTACTCATTTATGATATAATGATAGTATAGTAATTGGGATGTATATACGTAAAATAGATGGCTCAGTTATATAGAGTTACATCTACTATAGTATTTGATACAAATCCAGTGTTGACATACCGTTTTTCGGTGAGTCCTTTAGGAGGCACTAGAATCATATCTACATTTTAGTACGACATAAAATACATAACAATATTGAACAACATAGAGAACTATACTAAATATTGTTGATATTATTCACACCTGTATGTATGACATTGGTTGGACGAGGGATGACCAACCATTTCTGGTTGGGTATTATAATAACAATATTGTCATGTCTGTGATTAGAGTTTCTTCTTTTGAAACGTTATATGTCCAAACTTTTAGATCTCAGTTTTACGACTCGAATATTATATTATTTTCCTTGGGTTGAACATGGATTTATTAATATTTGTCATTGAATACTTTATTTAATTAATTGGATTATATTGAGGACATGGAGTTGATGTAGTTCATTTTATAATTTTTATAAAAAACCAATGGAATTTTTATTTTTTGATCACTTGTTCTTGAATGACTCACCCCATATAGGTCATCAATGGATTGTAAGGCTAGGGAAATATTCTATTAATTTATTGGGACCTCATGAGATTGTTGAAAAGGTCATTAATATTAGTTATCATTAATAAATTCCACTGTATTTTATGTTAATGAAATATGTGTTCAATGTATCTCACATGAGAATGTATCTATATATCCATACCATTTTCTAAGATGGGGTGATAAATAGTTTGAACCTCATTTATTTTTGACTGAACGTCGAGTTAGGATTATTGATCCTGAAATCAAGGAACATGATGAGAGTTAATTAGGTTTCTTTGATATGGTAGTATAGTTATGATTCACATTAGACAAGGGAGAGGGAGAAAATAATGAAATAACAGTGGAATCATCGTTTTATTGTGGATGATTTTAATTAAGCTTTTTGGGTAGTGAATTTTTTTGTGGTGTGGATTTTGTAACATCATATTAATACATTAAGGTATTCATATACCAATATAATTATCATGATTTCAGGGGGTTTCATTTGGTGTTATTTCTGGTAAATTCTTTATAATTTGTGAATGATTCTAAGCTATGAAAGTTCATTGGATAGTTATCCCAAACTTTGAACTATATAGGAGAAAACAGTGAAAAATTATGAAGTGGGAGTTCTAATGGATGGTTTTTAGTTTTTAAACAATACACCCACCTAGTAGAAATGTTTAAACCAATTAAAATGGGTTTCATAGTTAGATTCCATTAATATATCTATCTTTGAAACCCTTCCCAGCAGACCATGAATGTGGGAAATTTTAATTGTAAAATTATTTTTAAAAGTCCTTTAACCCTACTTTTAGTTTCTCTTTGGACATATACGACCTCCGAATGGTTTATTATTTATTAGAATCTCCCAAGATATGTTTTCAATTGTATGACACTCTTTTAAATGTGGATCAAGGTCTATATATTGATGTTTGATCATATATTGAATAGTTTCCTCTTGTTTTTATCTTTCTCCCGCTCTCTCTCTTATTTCCACCACAGAGTTTTATAGAACAATGTGATTATGGAGAATATAGTATCTTATATTCTATATCATGAATTTACTTTTTATATTCTGATCTTATTTTTTGATTTTCTTCAAGGGATTTCATAGATATGTTATTGTGTGTAGAGTTCCCATGATTAAAAGGTAGGTGGTTCCATTTTGATGGCCATTTTTTTTTGAACATGAATTAATTGATTTCAATTAAATTGATTAATTTAAATTCAATTTCAGGATATGCTTATTTAAATTGGTTTATTAACAACTCAATACCATTTATTTGGTGTATTTAAATTTTAAAATGTATTTTTTTGCATATTATTGTGGAAACCCATGTATTCCATTTAATTGGTGATGTATTGTGATACTTGATGCAAATTGTTAAAATTAAATTTTAAAATATAATTTGGGGATTATTAATTATGTTGATTATTTTATCAAATTGAAATAATACTATCATTTTTTAAAATGTCTTAAAATTGCTTTGATAGAAACTGTTTTGATTTATTTTGGAACATTCATGATTCGATAATAGACTCATGTGTTAGATTAAATTAGAAAATTGTTATATTTGAAATGTATAATGAGAGTAATTGAACTATTTAAATTGTATTAAAATGAATTTCAAATGGTATATTATACTATAGGAAATTAAATACATGGTAGTTAGTGAGTTACTAGGATAGAACTCATTTGAATCTATAAAAGTTAAACAAAACATAGTGGAGAAGGTCACATCCCCAACTACATAGTAATGAGTCCTCTATAGTCATTATCGAAGGAAGGTGTGTATATACATATTGAAATGTTTAAACATAATTTGTTAAAATATCTTTGTAAATACCTAGAAATTATATGAATTTTTTTTCCTAAATACCTGGGAATTTTACGAGTCCGCAGTTTCTGATGGCGATTGATTCCAAGACTCGGTGTGCCCATAATCAATTTCTGAAGTTGTTTTCTGGTACGTTCAGAAAATGTACATGTGAGATTTTATAACATTTGAACTGGTGATTGGAAGTGAAATCTGAGGGAACTATTTAACTCACAGTGTCGGTGATTTCATTTTGATACCTTCACCGCAGTTTCATTCTTTCAAGAATGTAATATAATTTTGGGGGGGGGGTTTAATTAAATTGAATAAAAATAAGGTGTTAACATTATATTCATTTTGGTGGTTGAAACCTCAAAGGGGAGGTTATAGGTGGGGGACACCACACCCAACCACCCATGGGAGGTTATAGTGGTGGGTCCCACCATTGAATAAACTCCCTTGGGAGGATATTCTTTTTTTGGGCCCACACGGGATGTAAACTCCCTTAACCCCCTTGGAACCCCCCATTAATTGGGGAGCCTCTTCACCTTACTTTCCAAATTAACTGGGCAAACGTCGCCCATTTAATTAAGTGAGATAACCTAATTAAATTTTAAAATATTTCAAATTCATGCCAATAATAAAATAATAGGGAAACCTAATATTTCATTTTTTGGTCATTTTTCTTGGGATGAACAGAGAAAGGGAAGAGTTAGGGAGGAGCAATTTCCCTCCAACGAAGAATGATGGAAATATTCCACATTCATCCTTCTTCAACCAGGACAAAGGAGGGATAACCATCCTTGAAGAACTCCGACGATGTCGTCCCCGACTTCTTCCTACTTTCTGACATCAACGAAATGACGTCCTCCTTCTCGCGACTCCATCAATGATCACTGAACTCGAGGTTTGGGTTTGATTTTTTACTCTCCATTCCTCGTAGTTCAAATTGCGGATTGAGATTTCTCATTTGATTATCATCATAACAAGGAGGGCGTGGGCCGCCCGAACATGCCCCCTCCCTCCATTTATCTTATCTTGATGATGATGGTGGCGGTGCAACGGCACCGCTAGAGGAATGTGTCATGGCCGATAGGCCACGACGATACGCGTAGTGACCGTCAATGATTCGGCGACGGAAGAAGCCGGCGGCGCAAGGACCGCCGGGCCGCCAGAGGAGCCCGACACCTTCGATCCACGCAGAGGTCAAGGTCGTGGCAATGCGGGCTGCAGCTATAACGACCCATACTTTACATACATGGTTATTATTTCAAAATTGAAGCATAATTATAACAACATATAAAAAAACCATGAAAGGACCATATAGGTATAGTGTCTTTAGAAACTGGGAAACATAAAAAACTGGTTCATAAAACATCTGTGTTGTCTCCCATTTATTTCATCATATCTAGAGTCCCTTTTTAGCATATCCTACTTAATATCCCTCTTCCTAAATTGCGGAATAGAAAACATACAAAAGGGTGATCTCAAATGCTTATTAAGGGTAAACAAAAGAAATATCAAACATATCATATTTATAAGAACATAGCATTTTGAATATCTTATCTGGTAAAAGAGATAATAACATGGGATAAATCATAGAATTGACATGTAATTCCAATAATAATAACTTAAAACATGGGGATTTGTGGCATACACGCATAATCATATAAAATCATTTCTTAGTAGTCAAGACTCATTACTAAGACTATCTTAGAGGACAAAGTCCTTTTCTAAACCGAGTTCATTCCACGTTTCAGTCCTGTTTCACTGAACTGGTTTAACCTGCCATTCCAGCCAGGTCTATATCATGAGATATAAATCATTACCCAATGCATTGGAGTTAGATATAGTTCCCACCCATATCATAATGATACCATTCTTATCTGTGCCACAAAATCATAAACCATACATCATAGCATAACCCATGTAATAAAAATGGGATTCTTAAACATTACGTCATCATATCATAATCCATAAAAGGATTTCGTAAAAATAATTCCATCATAACAAAATCAAATCAATGTAAAAATAGGGATATAAACAGAACCCTATACTATCATAGATGGAAAATAATTTTGATAAAACAGTTGAACTCCATTCTTGAGGAAAATATCCTTTCTACTTCAAAAACATTCTCCCTTTTTAACATGTCATATAATTTTGAACTAAAAGAAGATGATTAAAAAGAAACATGAAAACATGTAGAGGAATATTCATGGAAATAATGTTCTAAAAATCCATTCATGTCATGTATGTTTAAAAAAACATTATTCTCATACTTTGGCCGGAAAAGTCAAAAAGTACCTCGTATGAAAAACAACAAAATATTCCTTACATATCTTTTTCTAAAAACTCACCGAAGGGTAAAATTGGATTTAAAAAATTGTAGTTGGATGGAAATAATATTCCATATTGAGGAAACATGGATGTGGATGATAAATATTACCCAGTAAATTCTGATGTATAAACAATCTCGGATAAAAATTAGATTGTGAGATTTTCCCTTACCTTGGGTCCGATTTGCTTCATAATTGTCCAAATCTCATTTATAATGATTTAAGTAATGTCATTGACTTATTCCAGAATCGTACTTATTTTTATGATATCATATATGGTCATTTTCTTTTCTTCTTATTAGTAATTTTTCATTGCTACTTGTTATTCGGGTGTTTATTGCTTTATGTTCGTATGTGTGTTTTGTCGGATAAATTCTTATTCCTATGTTTAGGTAATATACAAATCATTTCCAGAATGGTATTAGTGTAATATATATCATATTTATTCACTATATTAATTTATATAATCATGATGAAATGAAGATCATGTAAAACGAGTCGCATCACATCGTGGAGATGGTATTCCGTACGTACGCACGAGCGATGATATCGTTCCCATGATTGTGGAATTGTATTTAAGTGTATGTATACTATTTAAAAGTCAATATAACATTAAAATAATCATATATAGTTATTATTTTCACCATTATACCCATCCATATAAGGTGGTGGTCGAAAATAGATTACACCACACCGTGGAGACGATATTCTGTACGTACGCATGCGCGGTGATTTCGTTTTCCGAAGGATGGATAGATGGTGAAATAGGGTTGTTTCATACTTATAATAACATATCGGTATATGAGGGATACTGATGTTATTACTTCATAATGAAACAACCATATAAGAAGAAGTAGAAGAAGAAATAAAGTTGAATGAATCGGTAACGGACATTACTACTTCTTTGAAGCGCCTCTTTGATACTTCTCTTAGGGCACTAAAATTGCTCTTTTAAGAAGACCAGGACCACTAGGATGTTTCTAGGTAATTGGGGAAGTGAAATGGGTAGGGGTGGACTGATCGTGAAGGATAAAATTTGTGTGAGGAGGAGAGGGAGGAGGTGCCCTTTTATAATGGAGTAGAGGGGCACCTTTGGAAATATAAGAAATATTAGTTTATATTAAATCCCAACCCCACATAATAACATCCAAAATGACTCATATTAGAATATTAGATGAGACAGGGTTGTAATCTCATCATCCAATAAAATTTAGACATGTTAGGAATTTATTTTAAACATTATCATCTTCATTTATCCTTATTTATCAATTTAATTTTATTTGTGGTAATAATATTCTAAATTTTAAATTATTATAAATAATTACATATGTGTTTTGAATTTTCCATAATTTGACACTTAATGACATTTTCGACCATATAAATTTTAATTTATAAATTTTAAATATTAATGTCATTTTTAAACAATTTTATAATATGTTATTCTTATAAAATAACAATAGTGTCAATTTTGAGAGTATTAAATTATTTGAATTAAAATAAAATATTTACAGAAGATATGTTCGAACTAAAACCTTTAATAGATCAATAATAGGACATATGAATCTATAAAATTAGTGGATCACAATAAATAGTTCATATATTATTAATTTTAATATTTTTAAAACCACTTATTTGATATTTTAATTAATAAAATAATTTTAACATCACTATTGTGTCTTAATTAATGATAATTATTTAATCCTTAAAAATTATAAATAAATTAATATGATTTTGATAATTGTATTATATTTCTTGATACTATTAATGTTCGAAGTTTCATTAATTTTATTAGTAAATTAAAATTATTATACTTATAATATTTAAGAAAGTGACATGTTGTCACTTTCTTTGGTTTTAATAATAATTAAATTATTTTCTTGTAAAAAGTCCATTAAATTAATCTAATCCGACACTTAGGTGATATGGTTTTACTTTTAATCATCCAATAAAATTCTGGCAGGTGTTAGAGTAATTTTATAGTCTTATATTTACCCTTAATTACCTGATTTACCTTTAACTATGGTAAATAAAATTTACCGCACTTACTATTCATAATTCCCAAAAATAAAAAGAAGCCTAATAATATAATTTGGACTCACTGATTCCAAATATGGAATCCATTTTTCAAAATTCAAAACACATAAGTTTCAGTAATTAATTTAAATTTAATCTCGTTGTTAAGAAAACGAGTTTTAGAAGATAAAACATTGCCAAAGATTGAAATGTTTTTACCTATGAATTCAATGTAAAATTAATGCTAATGGAATAAATTATATTAAATTGTAAAAATATATTCTATTTATAATTTAAAACTATTCAATTTTATAATTTAACCATATAAATTATCTCGATGAAAAAAATATTTTTAATTAAAAATTAGCGTATTTTTACTATTCATCATAATATGAAAGTTATCAAAAAAATTTCAAAGATTTATCCAAATTAAATTTTAATATCCTGATTCAAAAAAATAATTTTATTTTGTAAAATTGAACTTATAAACATGACAAAAACTAGATTTAATGTGGCTGCGCCTTCAAAAGTGGGCTAAACTGCAATTTTTTTAAAATAATTATTTTACCTGAAAAATTTATTTTTTTCTCTAACCATGTTCTAGAAAATGTGTATGATGAATAATAATGTTATAAAATTAAAAATTTAGTTATTAAAACTCATAACGGCTAGTCCATAATAATATATCGTTGTTTAGTGAAACCCGTTATTGCGTACTACACACGCTATCGAGGAATGTCGCAATTGTGTGTAATACAAGCCAAGTAAGTATTGTGTGTTGTGAAAGATTTCATTGGTGTTGTGTATAACATAAGACATAAAAAAAATATTTCTCATAAGATCTCAGGGTGTTACAGCGGAAGTGCCAGAGGGGCGCGATGTCATTGCACCACACCAGAAGAAGTAGATCCGGCCAGGAGGGCCACAGTGGTCAGACGAGCTTTGCACGACGCCATCGTGCAACACTGGAGAGAAGAGCTACGACCATAGGCCGCGAGGTCAGAGGAGGACGGTCGTCTGAGCCGGCCACCGGTGCACGCTACATGTGGCACACTTCGGGTCCCGCGGTTACTAGGTGGGCGCCATGCACCGACCATTTTGGATCGGAAGTAGGAGTGTGACACCCCCCCCCCCCACAAGTGGCCACCCAGGGCGCGCAGGCTGGCCAGCCAGGCCACGCGGGCTACCCTCGGGCTGGGCCGCGCCCTCAGGTCGGGCTACCCCTCGGGCCGAGACAATTCGGGCCAGGCCACCCACTCTGGTTGGGCCGCCCTTTTGGGCTGGGCGGCACTCTCGGATCAGGTCAGACTCACTGATCGGGTCGGACCCCAGTCCGGACCCGTTTAACCCAAAACCACATTTTCTTTCCGTATCTAGGGCTACGAGTGTCCGATCGATAAACCATATACGGCGACAGAAGTATTAGAAAATGTAGGTTCTTTTTGAATAACCCACATGAGGTCTGGATGCAGTTGGGGTATGACCAGGTTGTTTTTAACCTAAAAACCAACCGGGACCCTGTAACAGAAATTCCAATAACTCACAGACCTGGTGTTCGATTTACACGAAATCTGTCGCATTGGGTTTCTTATAATGAGACGGAACTACGTGATACATAAAATTGAGACTTCATGGTAGTTGATGTATCGACACTTGTCTCGAGGACCGGACCCTCCCGGAATCGAGTGTGTTGTGTGCGGGAACCCTATGGCTAGCTGTGATTGAGATGATTGGATCCTACGTGGACTTACAGCTGTACCAGGATCCTCCATGGGTTCGATAGCGGAGATACTATACCTGGATCCTCTGTGGGTTCTATGGTGACAGTACTAGACCGATATCCTCTGTAGGTTTGACAGTGAGGACTTCTGTACCGAGATCATCCGTGGGTTCGACAGTGCTGATACTGTTCCAGGATCATACGTGGGTTCAATAGAGGAGATAATTCAGTGGCTACATCTAATCATATCTAACCATATTCGTATGTTTTATACATGTGGGAGCTGAGTATTGTATTCCAGTTATTATCATCGAGATGATTGACTTTACATTCTTTGTGGAATGGGTTGTTCTTGGGCCCAAGTGTTCGAGCCGGATTGTGATTGGTAATATAGGTATATGTATGGGTATATACCTATGTAGGGGTGGTTGATACTGTGTGATTGAATCTTACTATTGTGGTTTATCATTAGTGGATTCTGGAAGACCTTAGGAGGTCTCGGTGTCCCCTACTGAGTGTTGTTATACTCACCCCTGCATGGGCTTTGACTGCACCTTTGTTGTGTTCTGTGCTGATGACGTTTAGCAGTGACTGAGGCTGTGGGTGATGGACGAGAGGATGCTCGGAGCTGGACTAGATGGGATGTACCTCTGGGACGAGTTTTTTGAGATGTGTACCTACCCTTCAGGTTGGATTCCCCAGTGGGTGATCCAGGAGTTATTTTATCTATTTACTTGTACTTGTACTTGTTGTTCAGTTGGGTTTGTCTATTGGTCCACTTACTTTCAACACACCTTTCTTTTATATACTTGTACTTTTTTATTCTACTTCTTGTGTTCAAACTGTCTGTGTTATAGGTTTAAAGGAAATGACTTCCATTTTTATCGGGGATTCACCTTTGGTGCTAGTTGCCAGCCCCTGGCCTATGGAAGGTGGGCTTGGGTAGTCACGGAACAGGCCCCGAGGATGGGTCGTGAAAAATTAGTATCAAATGAGTCGGTTCTGCCATAGAACATGGAATCTGATTATTTATATTGAAATAGTGTAAAGTGTTTTGGGTGTGGTAATCAATTTTGGGAAAAAGGTGTTGGTGCGGCGGTTGACGTATCCATACACAAGGACTCTGACTTCTGACATCTGACTGAGTGCACGAAAACACTTATTGCATGTGTGTTTCCGAAGAAAAGTGTTCTTCTATATTACTTTTTGTCAGCTTAACGGGTATATTGTTTTGACCATGGTGCACCTATTTCTTTTTAGGACGTCCCTATGTAGGAACCTATCCAGGGTTCCATGTTTTGTGTGAGATGGTAGCCCACCGAGCAGTGAGGCCCCAGTGCAGGGCCCCATCACAGCGGAGGTACCAGTGGTACCACTACCCGCTGGGCCACCGATTCCACCAGCTCCAGCACCAGATATTTCACGCCATTTGGGTGAGTTTCATGAGTTATAGTGCAAGAGGCCGCCTAGGTTCAGGGGAGATACGGACCCACATGCAGCTGAGGATTGGCTGGAGGCTGTTGTGAGAGTTTTCTGAATAGTAGGGACACTGGCCTACCTAATGGTGATCCTTGCCGCGAGTCTCCTGCATGTAGAAGTAGGAAGACGGTGGATCTTTATGCTCCATGTGAATAACGAGGCATCACTACTCTATGAATACATTGAGAGTCTCTTACGGTTATATTTTGTTCAAGCCACCCTTCTTACGGTGCAGATACAGGAGTTACTACATCTACATCAGTATAGAATGACGGTAGCTCAGTACTCAGCGAGTTTCACCAACCTCTCGTTCTACTCCACGGATATGGTACGAGACCCATTTTTCAGGGCCTGAACATTGATAAGGAACTCATGCATGAGACCGGGCTTGGATGATCTCTCTCATCATCCTGACATAGGCAGGGGTGCAGGAGCGAACCCTTCTTGTGTAGTGTTTTCCTAATGAGAAGTCACCAGCAAGGAGACCCACCACAGGGAGACACGTATAGGAGTATTCTACATTCAACACTATAAAGATGTCACAGAGGTCCAAAAGGACTAGTCCATCAGGTGGTCGACCCCAGGATACATGTTCTATTGTGCAGGGAACACGAGAAAGAACCATCCATACGAGAAGCAAAGAGTGCTATGCATGCGGCGGGCTGGGTCACATGGCCCCGGACTACCCGACCCACCATAAATATGAGAAGTAGAAAGTAGAGGGACCTCCTAGGAATAGAAAAACGTTCGACCATGGTGGTCCGCCGGGAGCAGGCGGACGTGGAAGAGGAGATGGCCGAGAAGCCGGTGGTGGTCGACGTTTCGAGGTCCTACCTCCAACACCATCCGGAGGTCCACCCCAACCACATGGAGCTGGAAGACAAAGGCAGGATCAGCTCCAGGAAGTCGAGACCTATGACCACGGTGCACCTGATATGATTTGAGGTACTATCTGTGCCTACTCCACCCTTGTTGCAGTACTTATAGACATTAGTCCAAGTCATTCATTTATTGTCGTTGCCCTTGTTCGTAGCTCATAGATTCTGACGGACCCGTTGACTCGATCCTTACCGCTAGAGACTTCTACGTGTGTAGACTCAATAATTACGCACTGGTGTCGGCAGTGTGAGATTACATTATGATGTGAGTTCTTTGGCTTGGATCCCCTCGTAGCGGAGTCGAGTCCATACAACGTCATCTTGGGTATGGACTGGTTATCCATAGTTCATGCTCATATTGAATACATTAGGTAGAAATTGTGGTGTGTCCATGATGATGGGATGAGTTTTACCATCACTGTGATAAGGGAGCCTTTTTAGAAGAAGATGGACTTACCCAGAGGAGGGGGAAACCGATCCCACATAAGTTGGATAGCCTCATTATTAGAACGGTTGATGTACAGAGTCCGAGTTTTCTTGTTGTGGTTTATCATTACGCGTATATCTTCCCTAATGATGTTCCAGGACTACCTCCTCACAGATAGGTAGACATTTACATTGACATATACCCCTAGAAGACACTTATATCCCCTCCGTCATATCGGATGGCTCTCGCAGAGCTTCGTGATCTACGGGTACAAATGGAGGACTTGCAGGGGAAGTGATTTATCTGACCCAGTGTTCCACCATGGGAATCTCCGATTTTGATTGCCAAGATGGCGGATGGGAGCTTCTGTCTGTGTGTCTACTACCATTTCCTAAACAAGGTGACCGTAAAAAAAGTACCCACTCGTGAGGATTGACGACCTCTTTGATCTGTTCAATGGAGCGTGTTGGTTCTCGATGATAGATCTTTGGTCGGGCTATCACTAGCTAAGAGTACGGGATAAGGATGTGCAGAACACGACCTTTAGATGCCGGTATGACCACTACAAGTTCTTGGTTATTCCATTCGGCATAACCAATGCACAAATTGAGTTCATGGGAATCATGAACAAGATACTTCATCCATACCATGATCACTTTGTGATAGTCTTAATGGATGACATTCTCATGTACTTAGCTACTGAGGAGGAGCACGCTTACCATTTGTGCGTTGAACTGGACAAACTTCGAGAGCACTATCTTTATGGTAAGCTCTAGAAGATATAGTTCTGATTTTGAGATGTACACTTTGTAGGATATGTCATCTTAGAGGCTAGATTTGCAGTGGGTCCATTAAATATTGAGGCATTACTTTCTTCGGATCTACCTAGAATTATGACGAAGGTACAGACTTTTCTGGTACTGGCAGGGTACTATCGTGAAATCGTTCTGGACTTCTCCAGATATGCAGCTCCACTATCAACCTTGATGAAGAAGGGAAAACCCATGGTGTGGTCTGAGAGATGCCAACAAATCATTTAGGAGCTGAGGCAAAGGCTGACTAGTGCCCCCATCGCGAGGCTTCCAGAGGAGGGCGTAGGGTACATTGTTTAATGGGATGCGTCAGGGACCAGTATTGGGTGTGTCCTGATGCAAGAGCGATAAATGATCGCTTATGGTTCTCGGCAGTTGAGACAGGAAGAGAAGAACTATGCTACCCGTGACCTAGAGTTAGCAGCAGTGGTCTTCTAATTAAAGATGTGGTGGCACTATCTGATGGGCGAGTATTTTATAGTTTACTCTGACCACTAGTGTCATATGTACATCTTCTCGTAGAAGGACCTGAACTTAAGAAAATATTGTTGGCTTGATTTATCTAGTACTATGACTTATAGATAGTCTATACTTAAGGTAAGGGGAACATTGTAGCAGATGCTCTTAGCAGAAGATCAGGTATTAAACTATTATGAGAGGCGATAGTGCAACTGGCCATGTTCCAGTTATCCCTTTTCAATAGGGATAGAGTATCCTTTCTGTAGTCTCTTACAGTCACACCTCCACTTCTTCAGAGATTCATGGAGGCACAGCGTGGGAAATTTGACTGTGAGGCTCGACATGCACAGATATCTACCGGGCATGCACCCAATGGATTTTCTCTAGGTGGGGAGCAAATCATTCTCTTCAAAGGACGTAAAATGGTACTAGTGTCACTTCAAAATGAAGTGTCGAGGTAGTTACACACATCTCCTCTAGTGGTACATCTAGGTGTGGAAAAGATGTATCGGGACCTCTAACGACATCATTTTTGGACAGGTATGAAGAAGGAAATAGCAGAGTTTTCCTCACGATGTCTCACTTGTCAGCATGTGAAGGAAGAGAACCATGTTCCATTTGGATTAGTTCATCCCTTATAGGTCCTAGAGAGTAAGTGGTATGGGATATCCATGGATTTTGTAATGGGACTTCCACGTACATCAAGAGGACACGACTCTATCTGGGTGATTATCAACAAACTCACCATGTCGGCCCACTTCCTACAGATCAGAGAGCAGGGTTCAGTAGAGATCTTGGGACGCCTCTAGGTGTAGGAGATCATATGACTTCATGGTGTTCCATCAACGATCATTTATGATCAAGAAGCTTGTTTCACATACCAACAATGGAAGGGGTAAAAAGAGGATTTCGAGATGCTACTTTGCTTGAGCACCACCTTCCATCCTCAGACAGATGTTATGACTAAGAGAACCATTCAGACCCTCGAGGACATGCTCCGCGCATGTGTTATTGACTACGGTCGCAGCTGGGAGGATCATTTACCCTTGGTAGAGTTTACTTGCAATAACAACTATCACTCCACCATCGGTATGGCACCTTCTGAGGCCCTTTACAGTCGACCGTGAAGATCAAAACTTTGCTGGACAGACCCAGGGGAGTCAGCACTAGTGGGACCAGAGATGGTACAGGCTACCACAGAGAAGGTGATGATCATCCAGGAGCAGATGAAGACTGCACATAGTAGGCAGAAGTCCTATGTTGATAGGAGACAGAGACAACTGGAGTTTGAGGTTGGAAACTATGTCTTTCTATGGGTCTCACCTCGATGAGGTCTATGGAGATTTGTATGATGTGGAAAATTGTCACATAGCTCTTCCGCCTCAATTCTTCAACCTCTTGTGTGAAGGTGGCTTGTTGCTTAACTCTTCCACCTCTTCTATGAGTATGCTAGGTGGATTTCCCCTTATCTCTTCCACCTCAGTTTCACCGAGTACACGACGTCTTCCACGTATCTCATCTGAGGAGATACGTGCACGACCCATCCCACATTATCGACCATAGAGAGATGGATATCGATGATAGGGAGACATTCACAGAGGATCCAATATTGATTGAGGATCGACATGAGTGGGACCTTTGTGGATGGTCGATACCTCTGGTGCGCATTGGATGGAAGCACGAGAACCTCTTAGAGAGAACATGGGAGATGGAGGATCATATGCATGCTCTGTACCCCCATTTTTTTACTTAATGTGAGTTTTAGGTTATGGGAACATAAAGACATTAGGTGGGGAGAATTTGAAGTCCTGTAAATTCGGTGGAATTTTTTTCATAAATACATGGAAATTTTATGAGTCTGTAGTTTCTGATGGCACTTGATTCTGAGGCCTGGGGTGCCTGGAATAAAATTTTGAAGGATTGTTCGGGTACATTCAGTAAACATACAAGTGGGATTTTATAACTTTTAACCGGTGCTCAGAACTAAAATCCAAGGTCACCGTTGAACTCACAACATCGATGATTGGTTAATGTTACATTCACCGTAGTTGCGTTCTATCGAGACTGGAAAATTGTTTTCATTGGTTATAATTAAATCGAATAAAAATATAGTGTTAAATTTATTTTTATTTTGGTAGTTGAAACCTCCAAGGGGAGGTTTGATGTGGGGGCCACCACACCCAACCTCACATGGGAGGCTATGGTTGTGGGTCCCACCTGAGCATAACCTCCCTTGGGATGATATTATTCTTTTGTGTCCCATACGGGCTTTAAACTCACTTAACCCCCTTTGAACCTCCAATTAGGTGGGGAGCCTCTTCACCTTCCTTCCCCAATTAATTGTGAAAAAATCATCAATTAAATTAAGTGAAATTATTTAATTAATTTTTAAAACTTTTCAAATTCATGCCAACAATAATATAATTGGGAATCCTATTATTTCAATTTTGGGAATTTTTCATGGGTGGAAAAACGAAATGGGAGAGCTAGGGAGGAGGCATTTATCTCCAACGAAGAACGAAGGACATCTTACACCTTCTTCCTTCTTCTACCAAGAAAAAGAAGGGTGCTCCCTCCTTGAAGAACACCAACGATGCCATCCACGACTTCTTCATACTTTTTGTCATCAACGGAATGGCGTCCGCCTTCCCGCGACTCCATCAACGATCACCGAACACGAGGTAGGGCTTTGAGTTTTACTCTCCATTATTCGTCATTCAAATTGCAGATTGAGATTTACATTTTTATTATCATCATAACATGGAGGGTTCATGCCACACGAACATGCCCCCCCTCTGTTTATCTACTCTTGATAAATACGGTGGTGGTGCAATAGTTCTGCAAGAGGAATGGGCCACGACGATCCGCACGACGACTAGAAATGAGCTGGCCGTGGAAGAAGATGGCGGCGCAAGGACTGCCAGACCGCAGATGGAGAACGGTTCCATCGCACCCTACAAGGGACCGGGCAGTGGCCAGGTGGACCACGGTGGTGCCGGAGGGGAGCAGTGCCATCACACTACACCAGATGAAGACGCCACGGCCAGGAGGGCCGCAGTGGTCAGACGAGCTGGGAACGGCGCCATCGCGCTGCGCTAGAGAAAAGAGGCACAACCATAGGTCGCGACGGTCAGAGGAGGGTGGTCAGCTATGGTGGGTGCCATTGCGCGCTATTGGAGGGACCCTTCGGCTCCCACTGTTAATAGGGAGGCACCATGCACTGGGCGTTTCATATCAGAAGTAGGGGGTGTGGCACCACCCCCCTCCCACACATGGCTATCCAGGCCACGGAGGCCGCCACCCCCGGTCTGGGCCGCTCTCGGGTTGGGCTGCTCTCAAGCTGGAGCACTCTTGAGATGGGCCACCCACATGTTCCGGGCCGCCCACTCTTGTTTGTCCGGACTCTAAGATCGGTTCGGACCTACGGACCGGGTCAGACCCCATTCTGGACTCGTTTAACCCGAAATAACATTTTTTTTTCTTGGACTATGAGTGTCTGATCGACGAACCATCTATGGTGGCAGAATAAATAGATGAAGATGTTTCTTTTGGCATACCCCTCTTGAGGTCAAGACATATTTGGGGTATGGTCGGATTGGTTTGAACCTAAAAACCAACTGTGCCGCTGGAATTGAAATGCCAATAACTCACAGAACGTGCATCTGATTGGAATTTCGTCTGTCGCGATGGGTTATTTATGATGAGATTTAACTATGGGATACAAAAACGTGTGACTTTGTGGTAGTTGATGTATCGACACTTGGCTTGAGGAGTGGACCCTCACGGAATCGAGCGTGCTGTGTGTGGGAACCCTATGGCTGGCTGCGATTGAGATGATAGGATCCGAAGTAGACCTACTACTATACCATAATCCTTTGTGGGTTCGACAGTGATGATACTGTACTAGGATCTTCCGTGGATTCGACAATGATGATACTAGTCTGGGATCCTCCGTGGGTTCGATAGGGATGACTTATGTACCGGGATCCACCATGGGTTCGACAGCACTGATAATGTTCTAGGATCCTACTTGGGTTCGACAGAGGAGATTATCCAGTGGATACATCTAAACATCTCTACACCTTTTCATGAGTTGTATACCTATGTGAGATGATTCATGTATTTAAGTTTTTATCATCGAGATGATTGACTTTACTCCATTTGTGGAATGGGTTGTTCTTGGGATCGAGTGTTGGAGACGAAATGTGATTGGTAACTTTGGTATAAGTATGGGCATATACCTAAGTATGGATGGTTGTTACAACATGATTGTATCTTACTAATGTGGTTTATCCTTAGTGGATTCTGGGAGACCTTTGGGGGTCTCGGGGTACCCTAATGAGTATTGTTATACTCACCCCTACATGGGATTCGCCCGGACCTGGTTATGTTCTGTGTAGACGACGGTCGGAAGTGATCGAGGCTGAGGGTGATGGACGGGTCGCTACTCGGAGCAGGACTAGACGGGATGTACCTTAATGATGAGTTGTTTGATATCTATACCTACCATTTAGGTAGGGTTCCCCGGTGGATGATCCAGGAGCCATTATCCCTTTTTTACTTGTACTTTTTCTTTGTTGTTCATTTGGGTTTGTATATTGGCCCACATAATTTTATCAAACCATTAATTTCAATATTATTACATGTTGCTTCTACTGCTATGTTCAGACTGTGTGTGTTATATGTTTAAAGAAAATGCCTTCCATTTTTATCAGGGATTCTCCTTTGGTGATAGTCTCCAGCCCCTGGCCTATGGAAGGCAGGCATGGGGTAGTCACGACATGGGCCCCGAGGACAGGTCGTGACAATCTCATATATTGGAATTAGCATACATTATGGGAGAAATATATGTTGATTTCTTGTTAATATTTGAAATATTTTCCAATGTAGCTGTATAATTTTTTATATGTATTTAAAATCTATTTTTTAAATGTATACTAAGAAATTATTTAATTTATTTTCTATTTTTTTATATAAATCATGATTTTATTTTAAATATAATTTTTAAATTTCAAACAAGATTATTTAAAACTGTATTCACTTTTGGATAATTTTATACATGAATCTGTAATAGAATCATTATTGAAACCTGACTGGTCTTTTCACTCACACTATAAATGTTCCTTCAGGTGTTTGAAGATTATATTATTCCCAATTCGAGAAAGGGTATGTCAGTACATTTTGGGTGGTGGTAGATATTGATCCTTGATATTATAGAGTCTCATCCATTTCGATATTATATTTTATAATATTTCCTAGTACTTTTCTTTTGCACATTAGGGTTTCTTTATAGTTTGAAATTTTGTATACTTCTCTTTATATATTTTCCTTTGTATATATACTCATTTTTATCATAGATTTTAAATGATTATGGAAAATTCATTCCCACATTCCTATTTTATGATGCATGTGGATAGTTTTCAATCTTAGTTGAGAGGGAAAGAACTTTAGGCTAGGTCAGACCCATATCAGTTATCGGGTTACCAAGGTACCAAATATGGTTTATGAAATACATCCCTCACTCTGTAGAATGTTGTCTATAGTACATTAATGACTTTAGATGATTATACTACTAGAACTCAAGAGTTATCTCTAACATAATAAGTGTAGGTCAATAAACAACTTGCGTGTAATAAATTATGGTGAAGAAACCATATCAAAACTGCGAATCAAAAACCATATTATTAGCAGTAGTTTTTTTCATAAGTGTCAGTACTCAAATAATCACATTTAGATCAGGGACCACAAAATCTAGTACATGTACATCACAAAATTCTTGTAATACAACCCAATGTTTTTATATTGTCATGATTCTACAATTCTATACACACACATCATAATAGAATTCATTAGTGGAATGTTTATAAATTGATAACTAGTATAGGTACATACCATTCATATGAAAAAATCACACATCTCTTTAAACTCTTAAAGCAAGGTCTATGTTATAGGAATAACTACAATAGGCTATAATAACATATGATAGAATCCCATATACTCTCTATTATGGGTTTATTCAGGTCTAGATATCAGTTCAGACAATGGGTTTTCCAGTATAAGAAGTTTAAATTACAATGTGTAGAAGAAAACACTATTTACATTGAAATATGAATCACATCTTGTGGTAACGATTTTAATTTCAAATTACCAAAAACATTTTATTTATGTGGTATTCTATATATTTGTATATGTGTCATGATAGTCAAAAGGATTACTAATGTACCAAAGTCATCCTAAGTATGCTGTGAGGTAAACTCATTTTCCCACCACCAATAATGAATATAAACAATCTACTGTGTGTACATATAAATAGTTGTTCTCATGGAATGAAAACATAAACAGATTCTATGAATAAATTTTATTTAGCTCATGTTTCAAAAGGGAACTTTACGTGCTCTACAAGCCATTTCATATTTTGTTGTATGTATAAATCATATATCAGATATATATATATATAGAATTAATATATATATATATATATTTGAATACAATAAGTGGGAATATTCATGTATACTAGGTGGTAGTTGGACCTGTGGAATTACTTATGAATTCATTACTAGTTTTGGGAGATACTAGATCTGGTAGGGGTCTGATCCTTGAGTCTCATGATTATTAGAAGACACCATTCCCATCATTAGGATATTTGGGATGTGGCACCATTCCGAACACAAAATACTGAGGTCTTTATAATTTCATTCATATCAACTAGATAAATGTAAAATAGAGTGAGGATTTATGATGAACATCGGATGTAAGAGATAATGAATCATCGTGCAACAAATTCCGTTATCCATTGATTAATTTTAATATTCATGTAATTCACATAATAATAAAAATAATATGCATGGGGATTACCATTAATAAATTCATAACCATTTAACACAAATTAAAAATCAGGAAGAACTCAATTAATTTATATTTATTATTTTAAGTTATGGGGCATGGCCTTTCCACAAATTAACATTCCATTAAATTATAGGATTAAATCGACATAGAATATAATATACCAATTCAGGGATAACCAAAATATAAAAATGGTGTATATCCCCTTATATAGTTATATAATACAGTGATATTCCTTTTTAGACTAAAGAAGGACATTTAGTAAGTGTTATGATTCATTAAACATTATATTAAAGACGAATATTAAAATATTAACACCTAAAGGGGTGAAAAAAAATAGGTGGACGTCCTCTTGATGAAATGGGCCAAAAAAAGAATAAAATTCATATATTAACTTATAATGAAAAAAGAAAAATTAATGGTGATGTTCAGAATTGTTTATAATCCCTTACAAAGAAATAAGAAATGAATGAATATATGCATTTAGGTAAATAATCCAGAACACCTACCTTTTATGGATGGATCACCACTCATCCAACAATATCTTTTTATTTGAAGAAGAACATATGAAAATTGACGAACTGACTGATTCCTTAAAATAGTGATAAAGATATATCACCTAAAAAACATAACATATAGGAAGATATGTATATATATATTATATAAAATAAAACTATATAGATTACAATAACCGATATAAAGCATCATCATGTGTTGAAATTAGATATCATCTCATGGTTATTTCATAATCCTAATGTGAGGAGAATGAAATGATTATGGGAGAGGGAATAGGTTCTCCATGATGGATAGAAGAAAGGAAAATAGGTGGTGATATATTATGATAAGTAATGTATAAATAGTAAAATCACACCTCAAAAATAGGTCACCTGGTTTGAATATACAATTGGGCAAATCGTTCCCTCTCCATGCATCACATAATTCCTTGAATATCTATCACACATACTAGAAGCTAGGTTTATTGAAACATACAAAAGACTTGTGAAATGACTATATCTCAATACAATGAAATTCACCATGGGTCTGTTCCCTGGAACTTATTTTTATAGACATAATTTGATCCATATTATGTTACATATGTTTAATTAAAATAAATGTAACAAAGTTAGCAATAACATTGTACTAATCAAGGAGATAACAATTTCTGCGAACATTCAATGCTCTGAGCCCCAAACAAGAGCTATAATCTCCTAAAAAATGTGTTAAGCTATTGGTATATTTTATGAATAAAACCTAATGATGATAAAATGAAAAATATATGATCTATATCATTATGACATGATGGTTGATAAATCCAGTGTTATCACATGGATTTGTTGTAGTAGAATTATTTTTAGTCCTTTGTGGTTTGACATTCTATAGGGATATTGGTTGGAACAATTTTCATTTTCATCACATATATTATTATTTATATTATATTTAATATATTTATATCCTCTATTATTTCTTTTTGGTATGTGTATATATGAAATTTTGTCACTTCATTTTGGTATAAATCATTTTCTCTTTTTGTTTATTGATGTTCATTGTTCTGTCTATATCCTGTGTGGAATTGGATTTCCCATCGTGTATAAGGGGTATCAGGGTGGGTACCAGAATGAGGGGGTACTTGGGACTATTCATTACAGTAAATCATATTTAATTTCATTAACCATGATATTTTAGAATACAATAATCACAATTGAATCAGTTAACAGGATCCATGATACCATAATATAGTCGTAAGATATGTAATTTTTATATAAAAATAAAAAAAATCATTTACATAGTAGTTAGAGAAAATATATTTTTCTATAATAATAGAATATTTTCACTCCCTAAACCTTCATATTACTCATGGTTAAATCACAATACTACCATTCTAGACAATTTTCCCAACTACAGTTGGTTAACTTCCTCATATTTTTCTTATTTTTCTTATGAGAGATGAATCATTAACTAATTTATTGGGATAAGACATAGGTCCCACCCATAACATTATCATCATCATACATATATGTTTCACATGCTCATAATGAATTTATAATATAAATTTTTTTGAAAATTAATGGGGATTATTATGATATAATCATAACATAACTAGTGCTAATGAAATAGGATTCATAAACATTTCATCTTTTAATTATATATCAATCTATGAAAAATGAATAATTTTCATATACATAATTTCATCATAAATATAAAAAATTTAGAGAAACAATATGAAGTGAATACCATGATCATAATCATTGTAATTCATAAATAATATTGATCATTATTTTCATTTATGAATCAAAAGATCACTAAATTCTTCAAAAGGGAAATAACCATTCATCATTGAAAATAAGAGTTTAAAATATAACAACATCACACATATTAAAAAAATAATACTTTATAAAATGATTTTTCAAAACATGTAATGGATTATTCAAATCCTTGAGAATTCATTATGGTGGTAAATTGTGTCCATTCAATATAATTTTAATAAAAAACATTCTTTTTTTTGTTTCTTGAAATTATTTTACTGTAAAATATTATTAAAATGAATGAATGTTTCAATTCGAAAAAATATTAAATGTATAAAATTGGTGAAATTTGATTCTAAATATTATTGGATAATAGTTAATAAACTATATAAGTTTAGTAAAACATGGATATAGAATAGAAATATTTAATTTAATGTAGATAGTGAGTGGGAATGTTAATTTCCCAAAGAAATTAATTTTTAGTATCATGAGTACATAAAGTGATGAAAATGGATAGAAAAAAAGTATTTTCAAGAAACTACTAGAGGGGATGAATATCAGTGATCTACAAGAGATATTCAACCTAATAATTCATCAATAGAGTCTTAAATATAAATAATCACAATAAATAATGAGATTATGGTCATAAAACTCTTTACCTTAGGTCAAAAATCTATAATATGTATTAAAAGATCATATTTATTAAATATATATTCATTATAAATTTATTCAATAATTTAATGAGAATATATTGTACCATTTATGATTAAGTTATAAAATTAATTTTTCCATTTTTTAAAAATTCATTATTTAATCATTCTTCCATGTGAAAATTTCTTCATTTTTCATGTAAATTTTAATTTTTTGTAGTTTGGGTCCCTATACATTGATTAATGTTCACCCTTAACTAGAATTTATTTCATAGAATCTATGTCCTAAAAATTTATTCAATATATATCAGATTAATATATAAAATATAATGTCCTAGAATTAAATTATAGTGATCATTAAGATTGAAGGTTGTACGTACACATTAACACTGTTTTC
Source organism: Viscum album (assembly GCA_963277665.1). Taxonomy (NCBI): domain Eukaryota; kingdom Viridiplantae; phylum Streptophyta; class Magnoliopsida; order Santalales; family Viscaceae; genus Viscum; species Viscum album. The sequence continues at coordinate 1,065,030,502 of OY728133.1, forward strand.
ATTTTTTAACTGATAGAGAAATGAATTATAAAAATTAATTGACCTATATATTATAATATTAATATTATATATATAATATAAAAACTTTAATTCCATAATAAAAACTCTTCATAAAATTTTTTATGGAAAATATTTTTATCTCTATGTGGAGACAGTAAGTCATACAATGCAAAGGCAAAACATATACTTCTAATTTGATGGGAAAGATGGTTTATAATGTTTTTTTCATAATCAAAATAAGTTTCATAAAATTTAGGATACGATGGTTATTATTTTTTGATTCATTAAGTATACATTATGAATTTAAATAATAGTTAAAAATTAATGTTATCTTGTATGGTGATTTCCTTTTATTTGAATCAAGACCCTTGCATATATATTAAATGGTTCTAGGGTTGGATTTCTAGGAAGAATAATCCCAATGAATGTGTTTCAGGAGGATTATATTTGTTAATTTTTGAGTCTTTTTCAATCTAGAACACACAATGTTGTGTAAATATATGAGGTAGGATGTTCCCTTTTATAATTGAGGCAATGGGCTCATTAAGAATCAATCAAAACAGTAAATTTTAATAAATTAACAATTATTCATAATTCCTTATGATATAAATGAAATCAAATATACTTTATGATATAGTTATAATAACATTAGAAAATAATTTTTTTTCATATTTTATTTTAATATAAACCCATTAATTTTGAGTAATTATTAGTTGTTACTTTAAAATTTTAATTATGTTAACTACTTTTTAAAATTACAAGGTTTTATTTTGTACCAATTATTTTATAATTGGACCATGAAATTGGAATTTACGAAATTTCACACAATATCATTTTAAAATTATATAATTTCATGATTTTTATGAAATTTACATTATCTAATATGTCACGACCCGCCCTCGTGGCCCGTGCCGTGACTACCCCAAGCCCGCCTTCCATAGGCCAGGGGCTGGCGACTAGCACCAAGGCGTAAATCCCAACAAAAAGGGATGGCATTGCCTTTGAAAAGTAAACAAGCACCACAGAGTAAGCAAGCGGAAAAGTAAACACTAAATAAAAACTGTACAAGCTGTGCTGGAAGTAAAAGGGGCCGGAAATATAAGCCCAATAGTAAAGTACAACTGAAAGGAAAACCCGCAATTGAAAAGGGAAAACTGCAACGTCGAGCCGTCCTCTGGAAGTCCCACCTGAAGGGTGTGTACAGATAGCCTCCACTGCTCCTCTGGTCCACCTGACCACTCCGAGTACGTCCCGCTCAGTGGTCCACCTCCAGGTACCGTCCTGCTCCACACGCCTCTACCACGATCAGCGCTGTCCGTCGTCTGCAACCAACACAACGTAGTGCTGGAAAAGCCCCTGCAGGGGTGAGTATAAGCTACTCAGTAGGGACCCCGAGACCCCCGAAGGTCTCCCGAAATCCACAAAGGATAATCCACAAAGGAAGGATACAATCACAAAGTAACATCTGACACGGCTTAGGTATATTCCCATACATATACCTAAGTCATCAATTCCCGTTCGGCTCCAACGTCCGAGCCCAAGCACAACCCAGTCCACACAGGAAAGCAAAACGTATACCCACACAGGATAGCTCAACAAAATCCACAAAGGAGAGTATACAGTAAATCCACACAGGATAGCTCAACACAATCCACAAAAGAGATAAACAGTAAATCCACATAGGATAGCTCAACACAATCCACAAAGGAGAGTAACGCAAGATTCAACTCACACAGGTATACTTCTTCGGATGACAATAAAGATGATCACTGATCCATCTAAGTCGTCGGACCCACGAAGGATCGATTGGTAACTAACCCCCTCAAATGACCCACACAGGATCAGACCCACACAGGATCGGGCCCACACAGGACCGGGCCCACGCAGGACCTGTAGGCGCTGACTCACACACAACCGTTGAGTGCTGATCCACACAGGATCGGACCCACACAGGATCGGGCCCAGACAGGACCGGGCCCACACATGACCTCTACCACTGATCCACGGAGGATCGCTGAGTGCAGTAGTCGTCGCAGTCCACTGAGGATCTCTGCACAGTCATCGCCGCAGTCCACTGAGGATCTCTGCACGGTCGTCGTCGGAGTCCACGAAGGATCTCTGCACAGTTGTCGCTGTCAATGAAGCAGTCACAGCTAACTATAGGGTTCCCGCACACAGCAAGCTCATTCGGGAGGGTCCGCTCCACGAGCCGAGAGGCTGATACATAAACTGACACAAAGTCCAAAGTTGATGTATCCAAAATTTCCGTATCGTCAATAGGAACTCAACGTCGCAGACGGCACGTCAATCGGACGCCCGGTCTGAGAGTTATTGGCATTTTCGTCCCAGGGGCCCGGTTGGTTTTTAAGGCAAAACCAACCCGACCGCACTCCACATGCATCCAAACCTCGGGCGGAGTATGCCAAAAGATCCGTCTCACTTAGAAGAAAACAACAAAACTGACGGCACATCAATCGGACATCCGTGGCTCAATATATGAGCGTTTCCGCTCCGAGGGCCCGGTTGGTTTCGTGTACGAACCAACCCAGACGAACTCAAAGTATTCCGAAAACTTGAATGCGATATACCGAAACGACCGTCTCGATCCAGGAATCGTGTTTCCTCTGACGGCGGGTCGTTTGGAGGCACGTAGCTCATGATACGGCCATTGGAACAAAGTCTGTCCGAAGACGGGGGGTACGGGCCCGGGCCGACCTGGCCCGACCACCCCCCCCCCCCCCCCGGGAGTCGGCCGAACCAGGTCCACCCGACCCGGTCCGGTCCGGCCGGGGCGCAGCCCGGGCGGTCGGGCCGGCCCGGCCCGGTTCGGCCGAGCGGCCGAATGGCCGAGGCAAGCGGGGCGCCGCCCCGCGGCCAGGTGGTGCCGCGGCCCCCCCGCGTGGGGTCGCGTTGAGTCGGGACGCGGGTTCAGCCGCGTCCGAGGGCACCGGACCCACGCGGTCGTGGGTCCGCGGGTGCCGCCGCCACCACGGCTTCAGCTGTGGCGGCCTGTCCGGCGGCGCGCCGGGGCGCCGCCGCTCCCGGCTGCCGGTGCCGCCGCACCGGCGACCCGCGCCGCCGGCGAGCTCCGCGTGCCACCGAGATAGCTCCGGTGGTCCGATTCTCTTCCCGTCTGCGCCATTTCTCTTCCCGGGACTCGTTCTTCACTGTGGGATCGTCAAACATACGCTGCGGCAAGTTCCGTCGTCGCCCGTCAAATCCGCACAAAACGAAGAACGGCGGAGGTTCGTCGGGCCGTGTTCATTTGGCCCGCACCCTCCGCGTTAGAGATAAACAACCGGGAGAATTTTATTCCACACAGGAAACACAAATTTTAATAATATTAAAAAAAATTGTTCACAATTCGGTTCTTTATTTTCGTTAAAGAAACATTGACGGAAATAATTAAAAGGGGTAATTCCCCTAATAAATCCCTACCTCGTCGATCGTCGCGCGCGGGCGTTCTTCGCAGAAAAGCTCGTCGCGGAAGAGAGGGATCGTCGCGTCGTCGTGGGGAGGCGTCGCGTCGTCGCGGAATCCGGCGTTGAGTCGTCGAACTCAATGCACCATGGAACAACAGATTTAATTTAATTAATTAATTCTGTGCTTTTGGTTAAGAACCACGAAGGGGATAAAAAGGAAGCTCCGAGACTCTTACCTCAAGCAGCCGATCGAAGATCCGTCGCGGAGGAAGAGACGTCGCAGAAGAACGTTGTCGGCGTTGCGGATCACGGCGTCGCGTCGTCGATTTCCGGGTTTGGCGTTCTTCGCGTTCTTCGCGTTCTTCGCAAGGGAGAAGAAGATACAAGGTTCCTCTCAAATCTTCTCAACGCGCAAGTAACCAGAGGTCGAGCGTTGGCCTTATTTTATTATTATGCCAACGAATTTGAAAACTGGTTAAGAAACGATCCACCAATTCGTTGAATTAATTCAACGAAAGAAACAGCCCAATTAAATGGTCTGTTAAGATTTTAAGAAATGCGTCAGTTGACTTTCATAAAGACGGGTTTTCGCGGGTGCGTTTCTTAGCGGAATGAAACGGAGGGGCTCGTGCAGGCCCCACCTCACAAATATCCTACCAAGGGGGTAGGATATTCCTGGATAGCATCCTATCTGGTTCAACTCAGTTCAAGCCGTCAATAAGTGGCTTCAAGTGGCTTCCATGTGGCTTAAGTGAAATAAAATAAAGTTGACGCAAAATTATTTTATTTCTTATCTTTAATCTTGAAAATTAAAAACCACACCCGAGCAAACGCAACTCCAGAAGAGGCGTTTCTAAGCGAATACCGGCGTTGCGATTTCATCAGTTCCCTCAGAATTCTATTCCGGGCACCGGTTCAAAAGTTAGAAAAACCCGCTCGTCCGTTCACTGAACGTACCCGAGCCAAACTTCGAAAAATGATTCCGGGCACACCAGGCCTCGGAATCAGGTGCCGTCAAAAACTGCGCTTTTGTAAAATTCCAAAGAAAATTAAGAAAAAAAATTCCTTGAAATTTACGGGTCTTTACATTACTCCCACCTCAGGGCTTTACGTCCCCGTAAAGATACATCATAAACTAGGGAAACAAATGTGGGTACTGAGCACGCATCTGAGCCTCCCGCTCCCATGTACTCTCCTTGAGGTTTCCGTGCTGCCATCTGATGCGCACAAGATGAATCGATCGCCCACGTAGGACCCGCTCCTGTCGATCCTCTATCTCCACTGGGACCTCCGCAAAAGTCGCCCCATCATCCACGTCTAGCTCCCCATAGTCAATGATGTGCGTCGGGTCGTGCACGTATCTCCTCAGCTGGGATACGTGGAAGACGTCGTGCACCCGGTGCAACTGAGGTGGTAGAGTCAGGCGATAAGCCACCTCGCCAATCCTACTAAGGACCTGGAAGGGTCCGATGAAGCGTGGAGACAACTTGTCGCCTTGTCCAAATCTCCTCAATCCAGGTCGAGGTGAGACCCGCAAGAAGACGTGGTCGCCATCCTCAAACTCTAGTGGCCTCCACCTCCTTTCAGCATATGACTTCTTCCGGCTCTGAGCTGTCCCCATCCACTCCTGGATGACCTGGACCTTCTCTGTCGTGGCTCGGACCATCTCTGGTCCCACAAGTGTTGACTCCCCAGGGTCTGTCCAGCACAAAGGAGATCTACAAGGCCTGCCGTACAACGCCTCGTAGGGTGCCATCCCGATGGTGGAGTGGTAGATGTTGCTGTACGCGAACTCCACCAAGGGTAGGTGGTCCTCCCAGCTGCGACCAAAGTCGAGGACACATGCGCGGAGCATGTCATCGAGAGTCTGAATGGTCCTCTCCGTCTGACCATCCGTCTGTGGGTGAAAGGCGGTGCTCAGATGTAGCCGCGTCCCGAACGCCTCCTGCAACACCTTCCAAAGCCGGGAAGTGAAGCGAGCGTCCCGATCGGAGACGATAGACGATGGCACACCGTGAAGCCGTACAATCTCCTGAACGTAGAGATGTCCCAAGCTCTCCACTGAGCCCTGCTTTCGGATGGGTAAGAAGTGTGCCGACTTGGTGAGTCGTTCAACAATCACCCAAATGGAGTCGTGACCTCTAGAAGTGCGTGGAAGTCCAGTCACGAAGTCCATAGATATCCCGTCCCACTTCCACTCCGGGACCTCCAAGGGCTGTACCAAGGCTGCTGGTACCTGATTCTCTGCCTTCACCTGCTGGCAGGTGACGCACCGTGAAACGAACTCTGCCACAGCCTTCTTCATGCCCGACCACTAGTGATGTCGCCTGAGATCCTGGTACATCTTTGCCACACCAGGATGTACCGCCAAAGGAGAAGTGTGAAACTCTCTCAGCACCTCCTCTCGTAAAGCGACTGGTACCAAGGTACGTCCTCTGAAAAGGACTTCGTGCTCTGCTCCAAGGGAGAAACCATCAGGTGCCTGTCCCGAGGATATCTGTGCACACCGTGTCTCACAATCAGCGTCCCCACACTGTGCCTCTCTGACCCGCTGTAGAAGTGAAAGAGAGACTGTGAGAGACTGAAGGAAGGCTGATCCGTCTCTATCCACGAAGGATATCTGCAAGGAGGCTAGCTGCTCTGTCGCCTCCTCAAGTAGTTGGATGCCCGTCCTCCTGCTGAGGGCATCAGCTACCACGTTCCCCTTCCCAGGAGTATAGACTATCTCAAAGTCATAGTCCTGGATGAACTCGAGCCATTGCCGCTGTCTCAAGTTCAGGTCCTTCTGAGAGAAGATGTACCTGAGACACTGGTGGTCAGAAAAGACAGTGAATCGCTCGCCCATCAGATAGTGCCGCCATGTCCACAGTGAGAAGACCACTGCTGCCAAATCCAAGTCATGGGTAGCGTAGTTATTCTCATGTGGCCTCGACTAACGTGATCCGTAGGCAATCACGGACCGCTCCTGCATCAGGACACACCCGAGTCCGGTCCGTGATGAATCACAGTAGACTACGTATCCAACTCCCTCCTCAGGCAACCTCAAGACAGGTGCGCTGGTCAACCTCTACCTCAGCTCCAGGAAGCTCTACTGACATTTGTCTGACCACACGAAGGGTTTCCCCTTCTTCATCAATGCTGAGAGTGGGGCCGCAACTCTGGAGAAGTCCGGCACAAATCTTTGATAGTATCCGGCTAGGCCCAAGAAACTCCGCACCTCGGTCACGCTCTTGGGTGGCTCCCAAGCTAGCACTGCCTCGATCTTCGCGGGATCCACTACAACTCCCGCCTCAGAAATGAAGTGCCCTAAGAAGTGGACCTCACGTAACCAGAACTGGCACTTCTAGAGCTTGACATAAAGCTGGTGCTCTCGGAGTGTGTCTAGTACAACACGCAAGTGGTAGGCGTGCTCTTCCTCGGTGGTCGAGTACACCAAGATGTCGTCGATGAAGACTACGACAAATCGATCAAGGTATGGCTGGAAGATCCTGTTCATGAGGCTCATGAACACTGTTGGAGCATTGGTTACGCCGAAAGGCATAACCAAGAACTCATAGTGTCCATACCGACACCTGAAGGCCGTCTTCTGCACATCCTCCTCTCGAACTCTGAGCTGATGATAGCCTGACCTGAGGTCTATCTTCGAGAACCACCGTGCTCTCTTGAGCTGATCGAAGAGGTCATCAATCCTGGGTAGCGGATACTTGTTCCTCACTGTCACCTGGTTCAGGCGACGTTAATCGACACACAGTCGCAAGCTCCTGTCCGCCTTCTTGGCAAACAATATCGGGGAAGCCTAGGGTGAAACACTGGGTCAGATGAACACCTTGCCCTGCAAGTCCTCCAACTGTACCCGCAGCTCTTGAAGCTCAGCGGGGGCCATTCGATATGCTGGAGTGGATATCGGGGCTGTCCCGGGGTACAAGTCAATATAAAAGTCGACCTCTCTGCGAGGAGGTAGTCCTGGAACGTCGTCGGGAAAGACGTCCGCGTATTGATCCACCACTGCAGGAAAACTGGGACTCCGCATGTCGACTGCTCCCAGGATGAGGCTAGCCAACTGATGAGTGATGGGCGGACCTCTCCTCTGCGTGAGTCCATCCTATGCTGCTATGGCTCCCTTCTCGCCGGTGAAGGTGAACCTGCTCCCGTCGGTGCGCACACATTGCACCTTGCGCCTAATGCAGTCAATCTGAGCATGGACTGTAGATAACCAATCCATGCCCAAGATGATGTCGTAAGGCCTCGACGCTGCTACAATAAGATCCCACCCGATGCTCTCCCCTCCTAGAGTAAGATCGCACTGCCGGCACCAGTGGGTAATCGTCAAGTCTTCTCTCGTAGGAGTCTCTAGCCGCAAGGATCGAGCCAACGGCTCCGTCGGAATCTCCGAGCTCCGAACAAGGGCAGTGGCTATGAAAGAGTGACTCGCTCCTGTGTCTATCAGAATTGCAGCAAGGGTGGAATAGACACAGATCGTACCTAGAATCATCTCTGGTGCGCCGTGGTCGTAGGCCTCAGCTGCCTGGAGCTGCGCCTGTCTCTGCCCGCCAGCTCCCTGTGGTCGGGGTGGGCCTCCTGGTGGTGGTGGTGGCAGAGCCTCAAAGCGTCTCCCACCACCTACTGCTCGGCCAGCTCCTCTGCCTCATCCGCCTCCTCCCTGTGGACCTCCATGTTCGACCCTCGGCCTCTGCCTGGGTGGTCCCTCCACCGTCTGCTGCCCCTCGGTACGATGGGTCGGGCAGTCACGAGCCATGTGGCCCTGCCCGCCGCACTCATAGCATTATCTGCCTCTTGGAAGGCTGGCTCCGCACTGTGTGCCCCGCACCGCTGAGCCAGTTTCCCGGGGTCGTCTGGCGGAATGCCTGGTCTACCTGGAATCCTGAGTCATCTGTCGGCTACCTGCTACCGAAGACTCCGCTATCTGCCGCCCTGCGGCAGGTCTCGCTGTGGACTCAGCCAGGAAGCTCTCGATCAGAAGGGCTCGCTCTAGCACTCTTGCCTAGGACGGGATGCTGAGGGAGATCAGCGATGCCCTGATATGGTGTCTCAATCCCTGCTCGAAGGTCCGGGCCTGGAAGAATGGGTCCCGTACCATGTCTGTCGAGTAGCGAGAAAGATCGGTGAACCTCGCCGTGTACTGAGCGACCGTCATGCTGCCCTTCCGCAGCTGAAGAAGCTCCTGGATGCGCACCGCACGGAGGGTGGCCGGGACGAACTATGAGAGGAAGAGGCTCTCGAAGTCCGTCCAGATGAGGGAGGCCTCATCGTGTACCTGGAGCATCAGGCTCCACCATCGCCCTGCTGCTGCATGCAGTAGGCTCGCCGCGAGGATCATCATGAGGTCTGCTGGTGTCCTCACTAGCCTGAAAACTTGGACGACCGCCTCCAGCCAGTCCTCGGCTGCCTGGGGGTCCGACTCCCCACGGAACCTGGGTGGTCGCTGGCGCTGGAACTCGTGCAGAGCTCCGAGGCGTCGTGCGTCGTCAGCTGCCAGTGCAGGAAGCATCGGGGGCTCGGCGGGTAAAGGTACCGCCGGTGCCTCTGCTGTCAACGGGCCATGTACCGAGGCCTCGTCGCTCGGCGGGCTGTCGTCGCGCTCTACTCTAGGAACCCTAGCTAGCTGCTGTCGTCGTGCCATCCTGAAAAGGAAACAAGTATGCCATGGTCAGAACAGTATAACTGGTGAGCTGACACAAGTAATCACAGAGAAAACTTGAAACACAAATGCAATCAATGTTTTTGTGCATTAAGTCGAAAATCAGAATTCAGGGTCCTGGTGTATGGATACGTCGGCCGCCGCACCAACACTAGACTCCCTAGACTAATAACCACACTCAATATGCTAAACACTATTGCTTCACACATAAGAATTATCAGAGTCTGCGGTAGAACCGACCACCTCTGATACCAATTTGTCACGACCCGCCCTCGGGGCCCGTGCCATGACTACCCCAGGCCTGCCTTCCATAGGCCAGGGGCTGGCGACTAGCACCAAGGCGTAAATCCCAACAAAAAGGGAAGGTATTGCCTTTGAAAAGTAAACAAGCACCACAGAGTAAGCCAGCGGAAAAGTAAACACTAAGTAAAAACTATACAAGCTGTGGTGAAAGTAAAAGGGGCCGGAAATACAAGCCCAACAGTAAAGTACAACTGAAAGGAAAAACAACAACTGAAAAGGGAAAACTGCAGCGTCGAGCCGTCCTCTGGAAGTCCAACCTGAAGGGTGGGTACAGATAGCCTCCACTGCTCCTCGGGTCCACCTGACCGCTCCGAGTACGTCCCGCTCAGTGGTCCACCTCCAAGTACCTTAATGCTCCACACGCCTCCACCACGATCAGCGCTGTCCTTCGTCTGCAACCAACACAACGTAGTGCGGGCAAAGCCTGTGCAGGGGTGAGTATAAGCTACTCAGTAGGGACCCCGAGACCCCCGAAGGTCTCCCGAAATCCACAAAGGATAATCCACAAAGGAAGGATACAATCACGAAGTAACATCTGACACAAATTAGGTATATGCCCATACATATACCTAAGTCATCAATTCCCGTTCGGCTCCAACGTCCAAGCCCAAGCACAACCCAGTCCACACAGGAAAGCCAAACGTATACCCACACAGGATAGATCAACACAATCCACAAAGGAGAGTATATAGTAAATCCACACAGGATAGCTCAACACAATCCACAAAGGAGAGTAAACAGTAAATCCACACAGGATAGCTCAACACAATCCACAAAGGAGAGTAACGTAAGATTCAGCTCACACAGGTATACTTCTTCAGATGACGATAAAGATGATCACTGATCCATCTATGTCGTCGGACCCATGAAGCATCGATAGGTAACTAACCCCCGCAAATGACCCACACAGGATCGGACCACCACAGGATCGAGCCCACACAGGACCGGGCCCACGTAGGACCTGTAGGCGCTGGCTCACACAGAACCGCTGAGCGCTGACCCACAGAGGATCGGACCCACACAGGATCGGGCCCACACGGGACCGGGCCCACACAGGACCTGTAGCATTGATCCACGGAGGATCGCTAAGTGCAGTAGTCATCGCAGTCCACTGAGGATCTCCGCACAGTCGTTGCCGCAGTCCACTGAGGATCTCTACACGGTCGTCGTCAGAGTCCACGAAGGATCTCTGCACAGTCGTCGCTGTCGAAGAAGCAGTCGCAGCCAACTCTAGGGTTCCCGCACACAGCAAACTCGTTCGGGAGGGTCCGCTCCCCGAGCCGAGATTCTGATACATAAACTGACACAAATTCCGAAGTTTATGTATCCAAAAGTTCCGTATCCTCAACAGGAACTCAACGTCGCAAACGGCGCGTCAATCGGACGCCCGGTCTGAGAGTTATTGGCATTTTCGTCCCAGGGGCCCGTCTGCGCCATTGCTCTTCCCGGGACTCGTTCTTCACTGCGGGATCGTCAAACATCCGCTGTGGAACGTTCCGTCGTCGCCCGTCAAATCCATACAAAACGAAGAACGGCGGAGGGTGGTCGGGCCGTGTTCGTTTGGCCCGCACCCTCCGCGTTAGAGATAAACAACCGGGAGAATTTTATTCCACACAGGAAACAACAATTTTAATAAGATTAAAAAAAATTGTTCACAATTCGGTTCTTTAATTTCTTTAAAGAAACATTGACGTGAATAATTAAAAGGGGTAATTCCCATAATAAATCCCTACCTCGTCGATCGTCGTGTGCAGGCGTTCTGCGCGGAAAAGCTCATCACGGAAGAGAGGGATCGTCGCGTCGTCGCGGGGAGGCGTCGCGTCGTCACGGTATCCGGCGTTGAGTCGACGAACTCAACGCACCATGAAACAACAGATTTAATTTAATTAATTAAATCCGTGCTTTTGGTTAAGAACCACGATGGAGATAAAAAGGAAGGTCTGAGACTCTTACCTCAAGCAGCCGATCGAATATCCGTCGTGGAGGAAGAGACGTCGCAGAAGAACGTTGTCGGCGTTGCGGATCACGGCGTCGCGTCGTCGATTTCCGGGTTCGGCGTTCTTCGTGTTCTTCACATTCTTCACATTCTTCGCAAGGGAGAAGAAGAAACAAGGGTCCTCTCAAATCTTCTCAACGCGCAAGTAACCAGAGGTCGAGCGTTGGCCTTATTTTATTATTACGCCAACGAATTTGAAAACTGGTTAAGAAACGATCCGCCAATTCGTTGAATTAATTCAACGAAAGAAACAGCCCAATTAAATGGTCTATTAAGATTTTAAGAAAAGCGTCAGTTGACTTTCATAAAGACGGGTTTTCGCGGGTGCGTTTCTTAGCGGAAAGAAACGGTGGGGCTCGTGTGGGCCCCACCTCCCAAATATCCTACCAAGGGGGTAGGATATTTCTGGATAGCATCCTATCCGGTTCAACTCAGTTCAAGCCGTCAATAAGTGGCTTTAAGTGGATTCCATGTGGCTTAAGTGAAATAAAATAAAGTTGTCGCAAAATTATTTTATTTCTTAACTTTAAGCCCGAAAATTAAAAACCACACCCGAGCAAACGCAACTCCGGAAGAGGCGTTTCTAAGCGAATACCGGCGCTGCTATTTCATCGGTGCCCTCAGAATTCGATTCCGGGCACCGGTTCAAAAGTTAGAAAAACCCGCTCGTCCGTTCACTGAACGTACCCGAGCCAAACTTTGGAAAATGATTCTGGGCACACCGGGCCTCGGAATCAGGTGCCGTCAGAAACTGCACTCTTGTAAAATTCCAAAAAAAATTAAGAAAAAAAATTCCTTGAAATTTACGGGTCTTTACATAATAATACATTATTTTGATAAAATTTAATTATAGTTAATTTTGACACTATTTAATTAATTTACAATTAAAAAAACCTGAAAAAGGTTGAATTAATATATAAATCAATCACACTTTAATAACATTACGCACACACCTATATATATATATATATATAATACATGAAACACATTGATTTAATAAAATTAGATCACATTTTAAATTTTTTAGAAATATTATTTTATTATTCAATTAATTGAAAAAACAATGTTTTTTATTTTGTAAGAATGTACTGTTTTTATATAATATGTAAAAGATAGAAATAAATTATAATCTTAAAAAGAATAAAATAAACCCCAAAATTAATTTTATTATTCTTTTGTAGCTAGTGTCTATACAAATATGGACACATATTTGTTATTAAAAACAAAGAGAGTGACATTTTGTGACTTCTTATGCCTAAAATAATATATAACGAAATTTCCTGGATATGTTTCCATTAAAAACTAATCTTATAATCTAATGTGTTAGTAGTGAAATTCAATTCTTATAATAATAATTCACATGAATCATTATAGAATTAACAATTCTTTATATTCATAATTAACGCAAAACACACTTTATTGAGGAGGAACATTTTATGGATGTTACTATTCATATTGACCACATATAAAATAGAATTATTTACCAAATTGGATCCTATTAGTTCAAAATTAATAATTCATTTTTTTAAATAATTTTTTACTTGTATGAGAAATTTATTTTCAAATATGTGCACAAAAAATGAAAAATCTACTTTTTTGGGAACGTATATTCATTAAGAATAAACCAACATTTCTTATTAGAATATGAATAGAAAGATAAAATTAAAATAATGACAAAAAATATAAATAATTATGGAGAATATACATTTCATCCAAATAATTCACCAAAATTGATTAATTTATTTTTAGAAATACAATCCGCACAAAAAAAATTTCATAAAAAACTCTTTTAATTTCAATTATTTTTTTATTTTTTATAATTAAAATTTTTAAAACTAATATATTAATTATAATTTTTGAGGCCATATATTAATTTATATTATATAGATTACTACCATTCATACCAAAAATTCCAATGCCTAGGTGATAACAAAAATTTTATTTTATATCGTGGTTCCTCTAAATATATTGTCTCATGTAGTGCATATTATTTTGGAATAATTATTCTTAATGAGATTTATTTTATTAAAATCAAGGCATGTTACAAAGAAGGATGAAAACTCCATTTTATTCTAATGAAATTCCATAAAAATGTTACTCTCACTTAATCCTCAAAATGGATTTGTAATAGTACTATTCATTTGAAACAAATATTTCAACAAACAAGGGTTTATATATTAAGAACAAATTTTAAATTAACAAAATCAAAAGTTATGATGTTACAAATGAACTCCTACAATAATATTTTTACCTAATCATGTATTCATAGTGATATTCCTAAAAAAATAGGCCACTAAGCTAAGAAAAATATTGATACAAATAATAGAATTTATCACGGAAATTCAAAGGTGTAATTGATTTAACACATTGAAAAAAGGATACTCATGTGTTAACCAAAAAATAAATTGGCAATGAGAAAATAGAAATGTACCTCTATAATCTAATGTTACCTCTCCAATTCCTTCTAGATCCAGATAAATCATATTTTCTCTACCATCTACTTGTCAGAAAAAAAAAATAGCATACGAGTTACATGGTTCACCAAAACCATTAGGGGAAAACATTATACTAAGGTACAAAGCCAGACATTGTCAATAATATGAATTATTTCATATAAAAACATAATATCCATTTTATTGTCATACAAGTGAAATTATTTTACATATAATCAACAATATTTTTTATAGTTTCCCTTTATTGCATGTTTTTGGAATCTATGAATGCCATCCAACTCAACAGAAATCAAGGAACCCTTATTATAAAACAAATAAAAAACTAATTTGTGGAACTTCACCTATGAATTATTATTATCATATCCAAATTATGGAACATGAAATATTACAGGGAATGAACATAACAGTCATCTAATAGTAGATATATAATCAACAAATATATCTTTATCAATTTCCATTTTATATTTTGAGTGCTTCAGGATAATCGTTTCATTGGTCATCATAATTATTTTTATAAGCTATAAACATATATCTATGATAAGCATAATATTTAAAATCATTTTATATCAAAGAATAATTCCCCAGAAATTATGGAGATATATTACTAATCTTAATAAATCGGGATGAAGAGATAGACAATATAATTATTCCATGCTAGATCTCTATGAACTAATGAGAATTGTCCAACATTAATTTATCAGGAATGAACATCTTGAAAATAGTTAATTTATTGTCACCCAGTTAATCACTTATCATCAATTAACCATCAGTTTAGAATCCCAAAATCATTCAGCTTCACCATGAAGCACTTATTTTTCAAGCTTAACTAGTTGATCCACGTAGGATCAAAATTGTTGACATATCGTCTCAATGACCTGTATCCAATGCTATAAATCTTGATGGTCTCTGGTTATCTAATATTATATGGTATTTGAGTTCCATACATGACATGTATAATAAAATAGTTTCATCCCACCATTCTATCCTCTAATAAATAGAATATACACCAATCAAATTTTTCATGACTATACTGATAATATTGATTGTCTTGTTATACTAACTACAAAGGCATTCATGCTAATGTCCACATATATAAGTTTTTACAATTGGATCTATGAGATATATCTGATGTGGTAATACCTAATATATCAGAAAAACCATTATAAAATATAATAATGGGGAAACCCTAAAACGTATAAAATTTATAAAACCACGCAGACACAGATATGGATTCTAAACAGTGAATAAGCTAAGAGGCCACACACGTGAAAAGGCATAACACCCTATGAACTATCCTAAAACAAAGGTCATTCCATTAATACCTAAAAATATACAAAACATTAATTATATAACATGACATGATAAAATATATAATTAAATTAATAATATACCAAAGATCATATCATAAATACAAAAAAAAATTAAATTATTTGGGCTATATCCAATATATAAAAATTTTATATGTGGAATTTTATCGTAAATTGATAATGTTTTACATGAATTCAAAAACATAATATAGATTAGTTTACCAATATAATATGAATCACAAAAGGTTTATTTAATTAAATTTTACAATATATTGAGAAAACATAAATTCCCCATTTCTGATAATTATGAAAGTCAAATATAAATTATTTATCTGCCACTATCATTGTTTCCATAAGATATATCAAACAATAATATATCAAATATACCCTTTTTCATCCCACTTAAATGATGTGAAATATGTTAGTTATTCTTAGTTCAATGATAAAACATTATAACACCCTGACATGAACTAATTTCCCAACAATAAGTTGTCACTATACCTAATGTGCACCTCCCCAAACACAAGAGGCAAAAAAAGAGTGGTGATGGTCTATGTCCATAATTAGTTATACTATACCCTAAATATAATGTCATAGATTTAATAAATAATGTGATAATAATTTTTTAACGTGTAATGAATAAACAAATAATAATATTCATAATTGTAACACCCCAGGATTTCATAGTACGTTATTTCTTCAAAGTAATTCAATAACATGCACTACACGCAAGACAATGTTCAAGAACACCACGACATACCAAACTAACCGTTCAAAAGTAGTTATGAATAGTATTACTTTAATTTTTAATTATATATAATCCATATAATTTTATAATCCATATTATGAGGTTCATAGACATAATGCAAGAACTAATTCATTTTTTTTTTCAGATAAAAGTTGTATTTAAAAAAATGAACTTTTATCGACATGTAATGGTGAACCCTTTCTAAATCCAATATTTAAAACTTTTATATATATATTCAATTTTAGAAAATAAAAATCTTTTTTAGAATCGGGAAATAATAATTTAGTTTTAATAAATTTATACTGTTTTTTAGATAACTTACATATTGGGTGAATATTGAAAAATACTATATTTTAACAGAAAAAAACTTTTTTAATAAAAATAATTTATAGTGTCAAATTATACATTATAATGGTTTGGATGTGAAAATATATTATATTTTCACCATTTAATCTAATTCTGGTCATATTAAGTAATTTCACTTTGAGATTGGACATAAACAAGTGTGAATCTTTTGATAGATATTATTTCTTAAAAATAACCCTTTTGATTTTGACAATGAGGATTAATTTTAAATTAATAAATTAAACTTCTATGTTTTGAATTTGGTAAAATAGACTTCATTTTTGAATTCGTAATATCATAATTAGCTTAGGCTGAATTTTTGGTATTTTTCTGAAAACATTAAATTTTTAATTAATAGTGAAAAACACTAAGTTATTGTTTAAAACTGACTTTTTATTTAAATAATTATTTATTTTATTTATATTTATATTATGTAAAAATTGATACTTAATTCCAATATATGTTCAATTTAATCCATTGGAGTCATGTTGTAATAATATTAGAAATATGAAATTTTATTGAACTTCTCACCGTCTATTACTCACCTCCTAGAAGAACTTTCAAATTTACAATAGACTTAATATTACCACATCTGTGAGTGGAATTTAAAAAAAAACAAGAGACACAGTTGATATAAGAAAAAAAATGATGATCAATAAGATAAAAATAATTTCTTTGAATAGTAACTTTTTAATTTTATTTACCACGGTAAATAGTAAAAAAGGGTAATAAAGGATAAAAATGATTTTATTATTACCCTAACACATGTATTAATTCTATTGGAAAAATTTAATTCGACCAAATACAACCTTAGTAATAATATATGATCATTTAGGTCCACATGGATTGGATTAGGACATTAATTATTATTTATTTCAAAGAAGAGTTACAAGAGTTAAAATCAATGTTTAATAACTAAAACATTATTAATATTGTGTTATACAAAAGATAAATTAGACCATAAATATTCATTATAAATATACAAATACTTCATACATAATGGAATTTTATTTATAATTTTTAGTATTTAAATAATTAAATTTATTTATGACACAATGATGATTTAGTAATTAACGTATTAATGAATGATTTAAATAGTTGACATTATAAATTTCCAAATAAATGTAATTTGATACTTTTTATAAATTACACTAATTTTTTAGTTTATTATGACATTTTAGTGATGGATGTATCTATTTGTTTTGACTTAATCATTCTGTTATGATTTTTACAGAAAAAAAAATTCCAAATAGTGTCAAAATTGACATAAAATAGTTTTTAAAACAAATATTATATTATTAATTTATATAACAGTCATAAAAATCTATGGTTCAGAAAAAAGACTTATATAATAATATATATGATATTATTGAACCAATTTGGGTTCAATTGTCATTTTATAGTATGTTTATTAACCATATAATATAAAAATTTAAAGAGACATGGTAAATGTAAAACTATTTAACTTAGAGTTAAATCCAAAAGATAAGCTTAATATGGTGACCTAAACCAATCTAAAACCTATTTTATTAGTGGTGTTCAACCCACAACAAACTTATCCTTTGAATAATTTATTTTATAGCCATTAAAAACTTAAAATTAATTTATTATAAAATAATATTTTATGTTTTTTCTAAGGTTCCCCTCACCCCTCTTATAAAAGGGAACTTCCCCTTCTATCAAATTCACACCTCCAGAGTCATTTGGCTCGTCCAAACCCAACCCAAATATACTACCAACTATCCTAAAATCATAATAGATTCCTTCCATTGGACATAAATCCATCCAATAGACCCCTTTTGATCGAATTAAAAGGAAGATCCAGAAGAAGAGGTGATGATTTCACCATCCACTTTCAAGTTATCTTATTCTTCCTCTTACTCATTCATTGTTGTTTCTATTATAAAATAATATCCCCATTATATTATATATACTATGATGTTATTATAAATATGTAACAAATATATTCATTATTCTATCCATCTTATGAATTATAATGTAACCATGCGTGTGTATGTACGACTTACCGTCTCCACATTGTGGTGTAATTTGTTATTCAAGACTATGTTATTTGCATGTATATAATGATGAGTAATATATATATAAATAATGGAAATAACATGATAATTTCTCTGTGAAATTAATATACCATACAATTCCACACCGTTATGGAAATTATATTGTCACTTGTGCGTACGTACGGATTACCGTCTCCACAACACGATGAGATTCATTTCCACATTCACCATTAATCGACGATTATAAAATATATATATTACTAATAAATATAAAATATATGAAATAATAATTCTACTATATATATATATATTTATATATATAAATATATATTTACATACATATATCTTACTCATTTAGTTCCATTCAATACGATATGGAAACGGAAACAACATTTTTGTGTATGTACGGACTACCATCTCCATAAACGGCGTTTTTTGTTTCATATATATGTAAATTATAAATATTTATATTCAAAATATATATTATATATAAATAATTTTTTATATTCGGGATGTATTTAAATCATGATCAAGGTTATACAATCAATAGTATCAAGTTAAAACATGTACGATAAAGAAAGCGATTATTACCCGAAATGTTAATTTAACATGGAAATTATTATTAAATAGTTAGTAAAAAGTAATAAATGAATCATGTATGTTATCATAAATATTTATATGGTTCTTTTATAATTTAATAACATTATATTAACTTCATAAAGGATTTTAAACGTTGCCTCGACTAAAGAAATGTGCAAGGTAAGGGTTAATTTCTCAATCTCATTATTATCCAAGATTGTTTATGTGTAAATATTTACTGGGACAATTTTATCATCCATATCCATTTTTCATAAAAATTATTTCAAAGGGAATATTTTAAGGATTTGTTAAAGTTACTCTTTATCATGATAGGAATTTTAAATTATTTAATGATTTATCTTTCTAAATGTTTTTAATTAATGTCCTGTTTTTTTAAATGATTTAAAGAATTTTTTTATATAGTACTGAATGTTTTGAAATGATAAATCTTTTAAATAGTTTCCAAATGGTATGGGACACTTTGATTCAAAAATCCATTTTTTATTACTTCATTTATAAATATGTGACTTTTAAATGATTTTACAAATTGGATATTTCTGTCAAAAAGTTTTACTCATCATTTTTAACTATGTTCGATCCTTTACTAGATATTATTTTTCATTGAGGTTGATTTATTATAATAAAATCTTAAATATTGTATTTAATGAGTTATGATGTGTTTGATAGTGGTTGTTCTATTTTTATACCATTCATGTTTTATGGTTAATGTATTGACATTTCATATGCTAGTTTTAATAAAAATGTTTGGGTTATGTTTCAACATTGTAATATGAGGGATGTAGTGGACATAGTAAGTGACGGGTGGAGCCCGCTACAGCTCCTCGATGCATCAGTAGGTCTCAAGAGACAAACTAGTGTATTGGCACAAGGCATTGACAAAAATATTATTTGTAGTATTGGCACAAGGCTGAGACTATGTGGTAATGATGTCCGGTGTTAGGAAATCCCTCATTATGAAATTTGTTATTACATTGATTATTCAACTAGTATAATATCCATGTGCATGTTTATATGGTATTTTTTTTATTTATTTTCCGTATTATGTTTTAGTTTATGTTTAAAGAGGATTTTGTTTTTATCACACATCATGCCTTAAAAGTCTATAGCTTCCACTAAATTATTTACCATTTCTAATGTTTTATTTTACAAGGATTCCAAGATGTGTATTGTGATTGATATACAGGGTTCAGATAATGGGAATAATGATTTTCTCGAAGAACTATCTATGATGTGTTTTATGTTTGGAATTGTAACGTAAAGTTAATGATTGTAATAAATTTTCAAAGACTGCTAAATTGATCGGTCCATCGGGACTTTATTCTTTGTAATCATGTCAATGTATTAAAATAATGCACCGACTCTAGGTAACTGGGGTCAGGGTCTTATAGTTGGTATTAGAGTAATTTTAGCAATAACCTTGGAAACTAGTTTTAGATAAACTCTGATTAGAACACATAACCGTATTATAGACTTTGAGGATTAGTATAGAATAACATCCTATAATTTTTGTAATATAGATATTTTCTGAGTTTTCAAAGGAAATACATCCCTGTCTGGATACGAGCAGGTCGAGGTGGCTCTGGCACAGATGTACCTAGGGGTAAAACCCAAAAACACCACTTTGAGCTAGACTATAACATGAACTAGTTCATGACAATGGGCCCTGCTCCACTCTTGGGTACGAAACTCTTGAGGGATATTTTTAGGATAATTTTCATTTTCCATAAAAATCATTATGAAAGAAATACGAGTATATACCTCCTAAAAAAAATATTTTTATGATTAGGATTATAACCATAAACAGTTCAATTTAGGTTTGGTTTCTTACAAGTTTGGAATTATTCATTACAATTTATGAACTGGCTTAATGTATTCCATTGTATAGAAATGGAGCCCCATAGAAGGAATGTGAACTACAGCAATACATATGATTTATATAGTAAGAAGGATAATATTTTTCATTGTATTAAGACAACATTTAGAAGGGAAACAGTCTCCCATGTATACTCCTCATATGATGAAATTGTATCATGTGTAAATAAAATAAGTAAATAATTCTATGAGTCTTAAGTCTTTCAATGGAAGCAAGAGAAGAAAAGGATGGAAGAGAGAATGATGGATAAAGGGAATATGGAAAATAAGGATTTTCCCATATGTGATAACTATGGAAAGAATCACCTTGGTAAATTCATGAAGGGAATTGGAGTGTTTTATATGTGTGGAGAAAAAAGACACCAATTACGTTATTGCAAGGATAAGAAAAAGGATTCAAATGTCAAATTCTTCATCTGCAAGGCATTGGGGCAGTATGCGAATCAATGTCCCATTCATCAGAGTATACCACAAATGATGCTATTGGATAATAATCAAGTTATTATACTACCTTAGATGAAGAGGAATTACTAGTGTTCTTATGTCTTTATTTTATAATTATTTCATTTGAGTGTTTTATCAACAATATAATGGTTACATAAATTACGGAGATAAATACATATTGTACTGCAGTAATATTTTGTTGAGGATTTGAGATTATATGGTTCTATGAAAAATGAATTAATAGTAAGCTACACTTTTTGGAAAAATACATGGTTGATGGAAATTTAATCCTTTATATGGTCCTGATAATGATGTAGTAATTTTGGAATAATATATGGTTGATTGGGGTAAATTATATTGAATATTCTTGACTTCCATGAATCTGATTAATAGTTAGTTTGTTACATCATTGTTGGAATATTAAATATTTTAGTATATAAGAGAATATATCCAGTATTATATAAAGGATAAGGGATAATGAATGTAATAAATTAGGTTTTATGGTAATTCTGGGTGTACCTTGTTTTAAAATAATATATGATGAAGGTGTTCACATGTTATTATGTGGCAAAAAGAATCTTCAATATGTTTAACATCCATATATGTTTTGTACTGTGAGTTTGGATAGAAGTATTTCAGATAATTATAATGTTTGTAATGGATTTAGATTGAAATTGAATACTATTGTTATGGTTATTTTTGGATTTTTATAAAGGAAAACATGCAGACCGTGTGACAACCCGTCACGTCAGACAAAGCTGTGAGAATCAAACCCACAACCATAGTGCGATTGAGATTTATAACCTACCACTAGACAACGGGATTTCCCTGGATTGCATAATTTAGTTTATTTCTTTAAAGGGTATGATAGGTGAATTATAAATTAATTTTTTTGGAACCCAATATGAATAAAATAAATAATTTTTTTTTAAGTTCTATTATCTTTTACAGTGAAATATGAGTTTGTGGTAGAAATTAGTTAAAGGATGAAAGTATATTTTTCATGTTTATTATTTTTCTCTTAAACTATGAACAAATTAATTCATAAACATTAGGTAAGGGATATTAAAACTACAAATGTGTTATCATAATACCTTATGTTTTGTTGAGCTGATTATATTTTAAATCAACATAGATTGATGTCTTTGAAGCCCTCAATTCTACAATTGTTTGTGACTGATGACCTCAAACACTCCCTATAAATATTTACATTTTTTCTCCAGTTATGTGTCCCTAATTCTTACAATTGTTCTCCAAAGCGTGATCATAATTTTTTGGTGACTTTTTCATTCCCCTTTTCCTCTTATTAAGACAAATTTTTAACCCAATTTCTGATGTAGGTTTTCCCACAAAGGTATTGTCTATTTTCAACCTTTTATATTCGAGGAAAAATTTAAAATTGATTGGATGCGATTTATTGAATAATAGAAGAATGTAACACCCATATATTTCATAGTACATTATTTCTTCAATGGAATTCAATAACTTGCATACACGCAACCACAAGTTCAAGCGCACCACGACTTACCAAATTAGCCGTTCCAAAGCAGTTATGAGTAGTATTAAATGTCTTTTTAACTATATATAATAATTATAAATTTAGAATCCATATTATTAGTTTCTTAGACATAATGTACGAACTAATTAATTTTTTCAGATAAAAGAAGTATTTTTTTTCCAAAAATGCACTTTTATCGCCTTTTAATGGTGAACACTTTTTCAAAATCCAACATGTGAAACATTTATATATTAAATTTGACAAAATAAACTTCTTCTATAGATTCGGGAAATATGAATTTATTTTCCATAAATATTTGGTGTTTTTCTGATAACTTTCATACTTGGGTGAATAGTGAAAATTACTAGATTTTAAATGAAAACAACTATTTAGTCAAAATAATTTATAGTTTTAAGTAAAACATTTTAATGGGTTGTAAGTATAAATAGATTATATTTTTTCATTTTAATCCAATGATGGTCATTGTAACTAATTTCACTTTGAATTGGACATAAACAAGTGTCAATCTTTTGATAGATATTGTTTCTTAAAAATATGCCTTTTCTGTTTGACAAGGATAATTAATTTTAAATTTATAAATTAAACTTCTATGTTTTGAATTTGGTAAAATAGACCTCATTTTTGAATTTGGAATATCAAAATTATCTTAGAGGGAATATTTGGTATTTTTTAAAAAACATTCAATTTTGATGAATAGTGAAAAACCCTAAGTTATTGTTTAAAAAAGACTTTTTATTTAAATAACTATTTATTTTAAGTCAAAAAATATGTATAATACCTATATATGTTTAACTAAATCCATTGGAGTCATTTTGTAATAATATTATATATATAATATGTCATTTTACTTTTCACCCTCTTTTACCCACCTCCTAGGAGAATTTGTAAAATCACATAAAACTTAATTTTTCCGCTTCTTTGAGTGGAATTTCAAAAATCTGTGTGACACAATTGATATCATTGAGAAAAAAATGTGTTTCTATGAGATAAAAATAATTTTTCCTCAAGAGTGCCTTTTTACTATTATTTACCACGGTTAAAGTAAAAGGGTAATTAAGGGTAAAAATGATATTATTTTTACCCTAAAAAAAGTCTTAATTATACTGGATAAGTGTCATTCGACCAAAAAAATCACATGAATAAAATATGATCCTTTAGTTCCACATGGATTAGATTAGGACATTTATTAATATTTAATTAAAAGAAGAGTTAAAAGAGTTAAAATCAAAGTTTAAGAACTAAATTTTTTTAATATAGTGTTATACAGATAATAAATTATACTATAATATTGTATTTTATTTATAATTTTTAGACATTAAATAATTATATTTATTTATGACACAACGATGATGCATTAATTACCATATTAGTGAAAGATTAAAATAATTGACATTATAAAAATCCAAATAAAAGTAATTTGACAATTTTTATAAATTACACTAATTTTATAGGTTATTATGACATGCTAGGGTTGGTTATATCAATTTTTTTGATGTAATAATTCGTTTTTGATTTAAAAAAACAAATATCAAATAGTGTCAAAATTGACATAAAATAGTTTTTAAATCAAATTTTATATTATTAATTGATATAATAGTCCTAAAATTATAATGTTCATCCAAAGTACTTATATAATAATATATAAGACATTAATTAACCAATTGGGGTTCGATTGAAATTTTATATTAATTTAATTAACCATATAATATAAAAATATAAAGAGACATGGTAAATGTCAGACTATTTAACTAAGAGTTCAATCTAAATGATAAGGTTAATATGGTGACGTAAAACTATCTAAAACCTATTGGTTGAATGGTTTTAGAAGCATCCCCACCTCGGCCTTTAAATAATTCATTTTTAAGCCATTAGAATCTGAAAATTAATATATTATAAAATAATATTTTATGTTTTTTCCTAAGGTTCCCCTCACCCCTCTTATAAAAGGGAACCTTCCATTCTCTCAAATTCACACCTCCAAAGCCATTTGGATCGGACAAAAACAGCCCATATATCCTCCCATATATCTTACCTTCATCCTACAGGCTTCCATTGGTTATATATCCAACCTAGAGAGCCCTTTTGTTCAAATCAAAAGGAAGAACATGAAGAAGAGGTAATGATTTAACCACCCTCTTTCACGTTCTCTTATTCTTCCAAGCACTCTTCATTTGTTGTTTCAATTCTAAAATAATAATTCCAGTATATTCAATATAAAATGATGTTATTATAAATATGGAAAAACTATATTCATTATTCTATCCATATTATTAATGATAATGTCATCATGCATTCGTACGTACGACTTACCGTGTACATGCTGTGGTGTAATTTGTTATTCAACAATATGTTATTTGGATGGATATAATAATGATTAATATGTATATAAATAAATAAAATAACATTATAATGTCTATGTAAAATTAATATACCATCCAATTCTACACCATTATAGAAATGATATTGCCGCTCATGCATATGTACGGATTACCGTCTCCACAACGCGATAAGATTCATTTCCACGTTCACCATTCATCGACGATCATAAAAAAATATATTACTAATAAATATGTAATATATGAAATAATAATTATACTGGAGATATATATATATATATATATATGTGTGTGTGTGTGTGTGTGTGTGTGTGTGTGTACATACATTTATCTTATTCCCTTAGTTCCGTTCAATATAATATGAAAACGAAAACAACGTTTATGCGTACGTACATACTACTATCTCCATAAAAGGTGTTTTTAAATTCATATATTTTTCTATTAAACATATTCAAATTAGAAATATATATTATATATAAGTCATGTTTTATATTTTTGAAATATTTAAATCATAAACTATGTGAAACAATCAAGAGTAACAGGTTAAAACACG
Organism: Viscum album; assembly: GCA_963277665.1. Lineage (NCBI taxonomy): Eukaryota > Viridiplantae > Streptophyta > Magnoliopsida > Santalales > Viscaceae > Viscum > Viscum album. The sequence goes on from OY728133.1 coordinate 1,065,056,077, forward strand.
TACGATAAAGAAAGCGATTATTACCAAAAATGTTAATTTATCATGGAAATTATTATTAAATGGGTAGTAAAAGGTCATAAATTAATCATGTATGATATCATAAATATTAATATGGTTCTAGTATAATTTAATAACATAATTCTATCTTCATACAAGAGGTTAAACGTACCTATGACTAAATGAAAGTGCAAGGTAAGGGTTAATTTCTCCATCTCATTATTATCCGAGATTGTTTATGTGTAAGTATTTACTAATACATTTTTATCATACACGTCCTTTTTTCATAAATTTGATTTCAAAATGAATATTTTAATGATTAGTGAAAGGTACACTTTATCATAATTATAATTTTAAATGTGTTAACAATTTATCTTTCTAAATATTTTTTAATTAATGTCCATGTTTTTAAATTGATTTTAAGGATTTATTTATATTGACATGAATGTTTTGAAATTATAATTATTTTCAAAAGTTTCAATGTGATATAGGACAACTTTATTCAAAAATATCTTTTAAATTACTTCTTTTATAATTATGTGACTTGTAAATGATTTTACAAAAAGTATATTTCTCTCAAAATGTTTTACTCATCATTTTCAACAATGTCAGCATCCATTACTTTATATTAATTTTCATCGAGGATGATTTATTATAATAAAATAATCCATATTGTATTGAATGAGTTATGATTTGATTGACTGTGGATGTTCTATTTTTATTGCATTCATGGTTTATAGTTAATGTATTGGAATTTCTTTTGCTAGTTTTAATACGAATGTTTATGTTATGTTTCAAATTTTTCGTATGAGGAATGCGGTGGACTTAGTAATTGATGGGTTGAGCCCACTATAGCTCATCGATGCATTGTTAGGTCTCATGAGACAAACTAGTGTCATTGCACAAGGCATTGAAAAAAAATTTATTTGTAGTATTTGAACAAGGCCTTGACTATGTTGTAATGATGTCGGGTGTTAGGCATTCCCTCATTATGAAATTAGTTATTACATGTGATTATTTGACTAGTTGAATATCCATGTGCATGTTTATATGGTAATGTTGGATTTATTTTTTCCATATTATGTTCATGTTTATGTTTAAAAAGTATATTGTTTTTATCACACATCATTCCTTAAATGTTTATAGTTTCCACTAAATTATTTACCCATATTAGGCATATGAGCTCACTCCTTTCATATTTTTTATTTTCCATGGATTCCAGGAAGTGTATTATGATTGATTTGCAAGGGTAGGATAAAAGGAATAATGAAATTTTATATGAAATATCTATGATGTGTTTTATGTTTTAAATTGTATTATAATGTTAATGTATGTAATATATCTTCCAAGATAGCTAAAATGATTGGTCCTTTGGTACTTTATTCCTTGTACCCATGCCCATGTGCTAAAATAATGCATCGGCTCGGGGTAACTGGGGTCAGAGTGTTACATTAATGGTATATATAACAAATCATATAATGTAATAACAATATTTAAATCAAAATGTATAAATAAAAATAAAAAATTAGGATAATAAGTGTGAGATAAAACTGGAAAATAAAATAAAAATAATATACCCCACTCGAACTCGTTCATGAAATTTTAAAATGCACTGAATCGTATTTTTGAACATTCCAACATAGTGAAATTTCACTTCACCAGATCCATAATCGTAAAAGTCACAAGATCACAACAATTATTAAGTAGGGCGTGACTATAAGACATAGTGGGACACAAACAATATCTTTTACCATTAATTAAAAAATAAATATCTTTATATCAGGATCATAATCATTATAGATATATAGACAAAATCATATCGCATAAAAAACATAGTTCTAATTATCAAGGATCTAACCTAACTACATCGGCAACATATTGAATGAAACTCAATATTCTTCTTCAATATTCAATAATAACTTAAATTTTTCACTAGACATGACCCCATGATTTGGTAGGCACATAATTTTCTCCTAAATCCCATAATTTTAGATATCCCAATTTTTTTTGAAACATTACTTCTTCAAACATGTTACTGGAAATCCCCAAGCATGTGGCATATCACATTGACTGTGATAGAGCAAGTACATACTGAACAAAATTGAACATATCAATATAGAATGATATTCTATATAGTCTCAGCTAGCATGATCAACCAACGTTGTTAGAAGAATTTAACATATGATAAGAAATTTAATAAACCATTCAAACAACCTATCTTTTAAAAAAATTATAGTCATCAAATTTCATTTTCATGATGCACAACTATAGGTCAAATTTAACAAACAGACAAGACAAAAGTGATCAAACATCATACATAGGTTATTCAAGGCTAAAAAAAGAACATAAATTATGATAATAACTCGTATAATTCATGTATGAAATATATAGAATTCTTACCTCAAGAACATTGGTGGAGTACTACATGGGTTTCTAGTGAAATATCATCTAAACCATGTACTTGTGATCATAAACTCATACTACTCTCATGTTACTTTTATAAACATATAAAATTGTATTATTTTCAATAATATAAAATATTATATACCAAAAAATATTATCATTAAACTTTAATAAAACAAAAATTGTTAATTTTGTGCCATCTCTCCTTATAATTCCATATTATTTATTAGATTTAAATTGCAAATAAATGACTATAATTCCCCTCTCCTAGTTAATTTTTAAATAAAGAGTTGATTCCACAACCTGTGATCAACACATTAAATCTATAAAAAAATTATAGTTTTAGAAAAACCATTGTTAAATCTCCCCTATAATAAACTATACATACTCATGATAACTATTAAATATATTTATTTGATAATTAAGGGTAAAAAATCATATTTATTTTAATTTTATAGATTAAATAGATCCCATAATTTCTTTTATGTGAAAAAATATGGATTCATATAAATTACTCCATTAAACAATGAATATGAGAACATAAGAGAGAAGGTGAGGGTTCTTCAACCATTGTATCCATGAAGAAGAACTCAGTTCTTTTGAAGAAAATGTATTATATATTTAATGAAAATGATATACACATTCCTAAATCATGACTATTTAAAAAAATATGGTCGAAAATTCAATGTATAACTAGACACATATAAGTCATGTACATGTCTCATAATTAATAAAAAAATAAATTAACACTTTATTTTCATTTTAAAACTAATCATAAATAGTGTAGAATTAAAATAATTCATTCAATGTTTGTATAGCATCTAAAACTATTTAATAACACTAAATATCCATTCATTATATTGAGGATGAAAATTTATTTTGTTAATATTTTTCTCAAAAGTAATTATTTTATAAGTTTATCATTTTTTTCTCTTATTAAACTCATATAAATCTAATAAGTGTAAGATAATATACCATTTTGTAGGTCAAATATAATTAAAAATCCAATAAAACCATTCATATATCCTTATAGAATCTCCACATAATATTATGTAGGAAGATGAAAAACATGTTTGTCTTTAGATGCGAGTAATGTTACCCTGTACAAAGTGTTTTAATTAAACTAGTTCCCTTTCTCAGGTCCAATATAACCGTATATATCCCTTTTAAATTGGTCCCCAACCTTATAAAACTCATAATAATAACCATACACAGTGTCAATTACACATACAAGGAAACTATATACCCTTATAATGCATTACGTGCTCACGTGTTTCCCTTACCAATATCATAGGTAAAACTACATGGTTTTATACACCCTCGTATAGCTCATTAAATCATTGGACTACCCTTACCCAACTCAATTATAACCTTATTTATTACATGAATCAATGGAGTGGCTGTAATGTAGGGTATCTATATTCAATCATATCATCATAAAATCGATATAAAAAGTCCTCATACAATATGTAACTCTTAAAAACAACTTTATACACACATTTTTCTTATGAAATATCTCTATTACCCTTATGTATATTATATTAAAACCATTATACCCTAAAATAATAATAATGAAACCATTATAATCTTAAGAATTTTTTTAAAACCTAATTTTTAATTATATAACCCTCAAAATACATGAGTACGTGTATTAATCATTTGAAAAAATTAATTCCACTTAAAATTATTAATAAATTTAAAACCAAACCATTTCATTATGAATAATATTATATAATTATTTTTCATAAATAATTGATATGTCTTAAATAATCTCACAATTTCATTGGTGGGATAATTATAGGCACCCATTGATCATAATATTATTGTCATGTATATTTTGAAGAACCAACATGTTCTGGATGAAGAAAAAACCACCACCTTCACCATCATTTAAACAAATTAAATTATTTCATGGCTATATCACATCATCAATCCCAAAACCGAACTCATGAATATGTTATATTATGATAATGATTGACTTCAAATATATGGTTTCAAATTTATCATCTAGAAATCATTAAATAAAAACAATGATGATGGATATTCAAAGAATGTGGGGATGGGTGTACAAAACACAGTACTATGAAATTAAAATATAGGATCCATGATTCCAAAATAGGTAACAAATTTATTAAAATATAAATCACAAACTAATCAACAGATTAATTTAATAAATTACAGAATTCACATTATTAATAAATATTTGAATATAATATATTTAACCAAAAAATAATATCTCAAACCCATATTGGATTCATCACAGAAAAAGAATGACTCAAAATCATTTTCATTAATGATAACCAAAAACGGTTTTACTAATTATGATTTCCTCTATATATTGATTTTCAAACCACGATCTTTTTGTTGTGTAACCCTGATTTCCTCCATAATTTTCTCCTTCGACACCTAGCTTCATTTATCAATGAAAAATATTTGTCTATATCCAAAATTATATAGTATAGGATTAGGTTAAAATAAATTTATCTATAACGAATTTTTAACTAATTTATTTTTAGAAATTTTCACCTAATATTAAACATATTCAAAATAGAAGATGTATATGATGATTATAAACACCATGGGAAAAAATTCTGTTATTAATTTAATGTTGATCACTATATTCCCAATTGGGACACCATTTGACAGATAAGATTTCATTTCATATAAATGTGTAATCCTGTTATATTATATTTAATTTTTGTAATATATTAACAGGTAGGCTCCTCGGCCCCCAGAATTTTATGTTGACTATACACCAAACACTACAAATACTAATCATAATATTCCAAAATATTAAGTGTAAATAACTTTTGGGACCACACGTTAATCTATGTCAGTAATAAAATAAGAAAATATATAACATTTATTTTATAAAATGGATTTTTTTATAATATAATTTAAATTACTAATTTTTTTTGAATAAATTTGTATATACCTCAATAAATAATTTATATGACAAATTTTTTAATACTTTATGATTTTATTTACTTGTTCAGTCAAAGAATTAGAAATATGAATTTGATAAAATTTAAATAAAATTTAGATTAACCATTACAATGTTAATTAATTATAGAATTGTGATATTTTTAATGAAATTAAATTTTAAATGGATATTGAAAAATATATTTTTTACTGATACAATGATATTAAATATATTACCATTATATAAAAAATTATGAATATAACTAATTGAAAATTTTTTTATTTAAGGAATACAATTATTTATATTAAAGGTTGTTTTTATATTTTAAAAAAATTAGTTTAAAATTATAAATCAAAAATAATATTATAATTCAACTAAAAAGGAATTTTGATTTATATTTTAATTATGTATTGGTATATTAAAATCAATAATTTTAATATATGAAAAAAACATAAATTTGATAAAATATATTCAATGAATTTATTTCATGAAAATTTGGAATATGAATTAGACAAATGTTTTAAGATAGAAATTTCCTTTAATCTAAAAAATTTTAAATGAATTCTATAAATTTGTTTTAAGATTAAATTATTTTTAGGTGTTAATCTTTTAAATTATTGGGTTATTATTTTTTGAAATGTTCAATTTTATATTTTTTCGACAATATAAACTACTATTGTAAAAAATAATTATAATAGAAATGGTAGATTAGGTTAAAAATAATTTACTAAGTTTAAATGAACCAAAACATGTTTAAACATATTCCAACTTTGATGGATGTGGTTTCAAATGAATATAAGTACCTTTAGATCCCTTTATTTTTACCCTTATTATCCTTTTAATGATTTTATATTACCGTTACATTATTAAAAATGTAAAGGGTATTTAAAAACATTATTAACTATTCGCATATAAAAGGGGATCTCATCCACCACGTCATGTAACACCATTATCTTACAATTTCATCAAGAATACCTTCTATTTTTTTCTCTAAAAAATATATATCACATTTTTATGCCTTTGTTCATCACTAGATAACTTAAATACTCTAAGTCAATGAATATTTATAAGAGAAAATGCATTTTTTCAACGTATGTGTTATCTCATTCCCAATACATTGTTGTTACTCTCCATGTTCCAAAAATTTTCTATCAAAATTTAAATAATGAATTAATAATAATTAATATAAAAACAATTCGTTATATTATTGAAATATTATTTATATATTACTTCTCAACCATTAACAAAATCAATAGAACGTCAATCGTGGATTTTTAAGAATACCACTTCCTTAAAGTAATGACTTACATTTTTTATGAAAATATGTTAATGAATATTTTAATTTTTTGAATGATGAAAAAATTTGATATATGTAATCTAATTATAATTTATAGAATTCAATTTATTATCTACCCACAACCACACTTATTTTTTGAAAATGGTATATATAACCAGTCGTACATGGAGATTACCCCCTTAATGATGTAACATTTTTTTCATCATGGAATTATTCATATAAATCAAAATCATTTAAAATATTATTCATGAAAATAATAATATCAAAATAACGATTTTAAAAATATATAACTATTATTATAAATACATGAACTCATAATAATGTATTTTATATTAAATTATGGAATGTACTTTTTTGTTCAATATAAAACCATTCATACAAAATGATATAAAAAACATTCATGGATGTGTATGATAAAAAACATAATGATATTATATAATATATATAAATAAATAATAATTTAATTAATGATCTGATGAATACAATAAAAATTATATATTGTTATAAATAAATACAATGATATAGATTAATGACCTAAAATAAGATCATCACAAAATTGGTCATCAATATACATGAAAACATTCTAATTTAATTTAATTATATCATTTCATATAATAACTCTACCAAAAACATTTAATTATATTAATTTTAATGTAATTAATTCATTCTTTTTGTTTTTCTGAGATGTTCAGAATTAGTGATTTAGATAATTATTCTATAAATCATACTTAAAAAACCATATAATATAATGTGGAAACTACCTATAAGTATCCATTTTAAAAAAATATGTATATTTTTAAAGTTAGAATATAATTAATTTTCATGAAAAGTAATTAAGAATATCATTTTTCTCACGTCCATTAGTTTACCTATCTATAAATTCACTGATTTATTTTATAAACAATTTTGGATCCTAAAATGATTAGCATGGAACCAAAAAATATGAAATGAAACAGTCTAGTGAAAAACATGAAGACCAAAGAAAAATATTTCCTTGTGTATTTAACTTTTCATCTAGAGTGGGAATTATCATTCTATTAAAATATTAATTTATATTATATTCTAAAAATTTTGGATTTCCATGAATACTCAATTGTGATAAAATAATCGTATGGTAGTTTCATTGAGAAATCATGTCATAATACAATTATAGAACTATCACGATCTATCCTAGTTAAGCTATTATCCTGACACCTGCACCAGTAAGGAAATGGAATGAAGGGCATTCGTGATGCCCAATGGCCAACGACTCACACATAAAATTATATAATAAACGAAAGTGGGAATAATTTCTTCCACTACCAGTGTGGAAACATGATAAAAACCTATAATTAATAAAAATAAAACTCCACTTTTAGTAAAGTACCAGAATTAAATTTGTTTATAAACAACCAAATAACTATAAAATAAAGTGCTATAAAATAGGGAAAAATACACCTTTCCCAGCTAACACAACTCACCAGGACCATCGATCAACAGATATAACCACCTCAAAGTGGTTACTTAATCTTATTGAATCGTAAGGAGATAATCTACAAAAACTCAATGGAATATGTAGGGTGTGAGATAAAAATCCATGTATGGTCTCAGCACAGATTCCATAATATATTTTAATATTATATAAACCAGATATATATTTCCATTTAAATAAATAGGATTAGAATTTCAAAATAATAAATAAAACAAAGAATTCATTATATTTCAAAATATGGAAATAATATAAGAAAAGGTTTAACTTTTAAATTTATTAAATGTTTCTTTAATAATGTCACTTTTCTAAAATGGCATAAATAAATCCTTTAATATAAAATTGATTCTATAGACATGATGTCTTGAATAATAGATTACAAAAATGGAGTATATTCATTTGAAATAAAAAAACTGTTTGAAATGGTCATATGCCAAAAATGGTAGGATAGATCTTGGTTATAGGTACTACACACCCAACATGACTTGAGAATATGTGCAATCATTAATTTGAACCTTTTTAAAATATGACTCATCACCATCACATACATGATGCGACATGATGAATCTATGTTTTGGAACAATATAAATTATAACGTGTTGTCCAATTAACTCAATTACAAAGTTCAATTTCCAAATTCTCTTATACCAAACAATGATATGAATATTATTTCAGGAATCCTTAAAATAAAATTAATAATATTATCTGTTTCTAATATAAAAATTTCTTATTTAAAACCCCAATTTTTTTTTAATCTCATAAATAATTTTCACTGATACAAAATCCTAAGGATTACATCAAATCTATTTTAATGTAGTTTTTAAAATAATAATTTTAAATCAATTCATATATACATTTCACAATCTAATATCTCTAATTAAAAGTAATTTTATTTTTCACAAAATTCAATTGATTTCATTAAAATACCAAATTCAATGGAATTGGGAATTCACAAAATTTTAAATGAAATATATTTCAATAATAAAATTCAACAATATAATTGAGAAAATTTTCATCAAAATATAAAACTAAATTAGGAAATATAAATTTCACATATTTCCATAAACACAATAGAACTCGATGTAATTTGTGGTTTTCCAATTTCATGTTGAAACACCATTTTAGAACAAATATTCACTATAATTGGGGGATTAAAAAAATTAATTTAATATACAATAAAAAAAGAAATTTAATTTAATTCAAAAAATTGAAATATAAAATAACAATTGCATGTTAACGTAAATTAGACATCAATGTGGTTTCACCAACATTAGGATCATTAGATCTTGAATAAAAAATAAATACATGATGAAATCCAACATGGAAGGAAATTAAAAAGTATAATTGATTGAAACATATATTTAAATACATAATAAGGTTTATTAGATCCATAGATAAAAAACAAGGATTTACATAACCATCTAGAGGGAAGATATAATATAGTACAATGAGAATGAAAATAGAAAGTTAAAAAGGATATGATCAAAGGTTATTCCTCAAGATTTGAATCACATACGAGAGGGATCAATTGTGCCAAAAACTCTCCATAGAATCTCCAAGGTTGGTATAAATTTATTGGGGGTCATAAATTTATATTAGGGATATAAAAAATGAGTGTTTGGGATTTTAAATCACAAATTATGATTAAATAAAATGATCTGCACAGTTTTCCTAGGATGAGCTACATAGATTGGAAACAAATGAAAAATCCTAGAAAAAATGTTTTAAATTTTCCTCATGGTTTATTATAATAATATTTATGGCTTAAGTAACCATAAACCAAACATATGAAACTGTAAAACCATGGGTGTTATAGTTTACTCATATATGGTGCATATTTTGGACTAACCATATGCTAACAATGCACTGGCCTAGATATAAAAGAAATCGAAATTTCTCGTGAATAAATACAAAATGATTCTCAAAAAATGAAATATAAATAAGAGGGATTTTAAATACATAATATCATTAATATGATGTCACATACTCCCCAACATAGATAAATTTTATCCCTATAAATCATACTCAGAAACATCGATGTGAAAAGGATGAGGCCACAACTCTCTAATTAGTACATTACTCTCTAAAAACTCATGTGATTCAGAAATATGATGCCAAAGAAAATGAATTAACGGCATCATACTCTCTTTATTTACAATTTATTAAAATTCAAAAAACCTAACTAGATATTCAAGCATGAATAAATTAGGTTCAACCTCAAGATCAATCCATATTAGAATAAGATATTTACCAAATAGAAAACCTCTTATACCGAGATACATAGATAAAATTTTGTATCAAAATTAGCTATGATGAATGTTATAAATGGTAAGGAACATTTCCCTCATTCCCAATAACCTCATTCAGTCCCAAAAATGAGGACCAGTATTTACATTCCTAAGAAGACATCAATGAATCAAGCAAGGTGATACCTTCAAGAACACCTGGCCACCAAATGTGAATTCAAAATGTTTATGGTGATGATAAGAATGTGAATTATATCTTCTCAATCTACATCTATTATATATTAAATCATCTATGTCGTTGTTATTCTCATTAAGACAATTTTGGTCCAACCATGGAACATTCACCAATCTCAAACCAACAAAACCGATTTTTACAGGGCCATAAATATATGGTCTCAAAAAGATGCCTTTTGATCACTTATTGGTAATTTTTTTATAAAAAAACTCAACAAGACCCTTGTGATCATACAAATCTCTACCAAATTCATGAACATAAGCACAATGAAAATTTTCATTAATATGTATAAGTATTTTTGTATGGGCATCTAACTATGGATGTTATTCTGTACTAAAATGCACATAAGAACCTAGATCCTCCAAAAGGTATATCTTAAATATATTTGTGAACTGAGGATCCATATTAGAAACAATAGAACTACAACCACCATTAAAATGAACAATCAATTTCAAATAGATATTTCCCTACTCTTCAATGTTGGTTGTATCACAAATCAGTATAAACTATGCAAATTTATCCTGCCTTTCGATCACAACCCATATCAAATTCTTATTTCTATAGGTGCACTCCAATGAAACCAAAAATAACATGTAGACCACATCCCACTCCCATGTAGGAGATGGATGTGGATAAAGTATACAAAATGGTATCTAGTTCTCGATTTTACGCTTTTGGATTGTATGAAAATTATAATCAAACTATTCAGTGGTTTGTCTCATACCTAGCCACCAAAAATATTGTTGTATTTCATTGAGCAACATCATTGATCCTTGGTGAATTTACCCGTAGGAAATATGGATATCCACCAATATAGATATCCTTAAAAAACAAGGTACTAAAAATGGGTTTAAAATCATTTAATTCGATATTAGTAGAATGACAATTCAAGCATTGCATCCCTACAATTAAAAGATTCTATAATACATAATAAATCATTATATTGTTTCTATAATAGAAGAATCAATTAATGAAGTGATTATTTCAAATAAACATTAGCCAAAGAAACCTCAACCCTTATTTCCCAGATCCCAATATACAACTATGAAAAGATATACATCATTTTATATTTTTCCAACGATTCATGCACTACCTAGTTCTGATGATTCTGGGCCAAAAAATCTATAAAAAATTCCCCATACATTGGGTATATGCATTGTTGAAATCTAAAGTCGTCATCTATACCACCCATATCATCTGTATGATATCTAAATATTTTTTAGGGAATACATAACAGATGAACTTGTTGTTCAAATACAAGGTAAATATTTATATGAAATTGTAGTGAAACTAAAATTTACGCACGTTAATCATAGTTGAAATTTCACATTCATGGTTTGGATAATTTTTATTATGTGTCCTAATATAATGAGATCCATAAGAAACAACATGATTTCCTTGCCTGAGAATGTAGTTGAAGCTCGAACATTATGCATCACAATAGACCATGTAGCCTTGACAGACCTGTAGAAAGTCAAAACCAGTTCATTAGTTAAGATCTATTTTGTCCCAAAAAAATAATTTGGATATCTCTACTTCTTTGAAAACATTAGTCCCTTATGAGTTAGTTAATTCATTACATAACACATATTTGAGATATAATATTTGAAATATCGATAATATCTTGATAAGGCCAGGAATATCATAATCTTGAATTGATTTTTTTGTTTCACTTATGTCATAAAAGCCTACAACTTAAATGGATCAACTAATACTCATAATTTGTATACCATGTATCCCAAAAACAACACACCCTGATTCCAAAAAACGTTTTTGAATGAATTGTATAATGTCGATGATTTCTTAGAAAACACAAAATTCCCAATGATGACCCACATGATCATTCTAAGACATAGAGTACAGGATAATATCATATGTACTGAATTCCACAATGGATTCCATATAATTTTATAAAATCATATTCATAAAATCCATGAAAACCACATAATCATTGTTTATACCAATGTTCTTGACAAGAATCTCATAAGCTTTAAAAAAATTTCTGAATAGAGGCCTTCTTTTTGTAAGATTCTATTATACACAATTGAAGGCATCCATAATGGATATCAGTATTACAGAACCACCTCAACCCTTTGAACAGAATAAAAATATCACAAATCATATGTAATAAATATTTTGTCCTTACTTTTTCTCTATTGAAATTTTTGTAATCTACACATATGCATTGTGAAATATAAACCTTCATAGACAGATAAACTGTAACATTAAAAGGTGACTTGATCATATGATTGAAGCCCTTATCTATAATATCATCCAACTGGGACATAATCTCTCTCAATTATATTGGTACCATATTGTAAGAGGGAATAGATATTGTTTTATTCGTAGTAATTATTTAAATAGAAAATTCAACCTACCATATTGAGGGAAAACTATATATGTCTAAAAAAACCCATAGAGAAAATCAACGATTATCGTATAAAGGTCACCAAAATATGATTCCAACTATTGATCAAAGGGAAATAATGATATAAATTTCCTCAACATTGTATAATTAGGTCTATCTTTTTTCTACCTTCAATACCATTATTCTTAGAAGATACAACACAACACCATCAGGTGTATTGATGGAGACTCATTAAAGATAAAAATTTTCATAGGATAGATTGGACGTGATAAAATACATCCCGAAAATTACATCAATAGGATTAATGTCAAGAATGAAAAAAATTCATGGTCACATTTAATAGAGAGAAAATAGATGAGGAACTCCAGGGACCCTTCTTTAAATTCATATTATAAGATCAGTAATATGCATTGTAAAATATAAAATCTGTGTTAGAAGATATTGAAAATTAATAATAAACGATCACATAAATGATTGAGATGAAAATGTATCAAAATGAGCAGTCACAAAAGACATCTCTATAGTAATGGCACCTCTCACAATCTCTAGACATGTATCTCCTTCCTTAAGAGACTCATTCATTATGTGAAGAAGCTTTGTTCCAGATTCTTATGGATGAAACCTTTTTTAATGTAATGAATCTAATTACATACTATTTTTATAAGGTTATAATGATCTCATTACATTAAATCTAGGGGAATAAATATGGTATTATTTAACCAAGTGACCAGACTATCCGTAAGAAGCACAATTATTTGGTGACTTAGTGTAAACCATATTTAAATTTCCCATATTTTCACACAGGTTACAAACTAAAAGTAAAATGATGAGAACTAAAAGATGTCTAGAGTGAACAACCTATTGGGAACCACCTTGAGAATCATCAGTATTTCCCTTTACAATGGTGTAATGCACCCTTACACCGAGAGAGAAATAAAATCCAAATAACCATGACATGAAATCTAAGTCCATCTCTACTATCAGCCCTCTATCTAGCACAACAACATAATATGGATGCATAAATATGAAAAAAATGAATTAATAACATGTCGAAGTGACAAATTAAACCCCCAAGCATTAATATTTTCATTTAAAATATTAATAGGTGAAAATGAACAAGCTTACCAAAATAGTTTTCATTCTCATTTATGATCCTTTCATCTTGTATGAGTTTGGAAAACATAGTGGCGTTATCCTTGAACTATGAATATAGAAAGATATTTTCAGTGAAAAAACATTCATGTTATTACACTCTAATCCATCTTGTTTTTTCCATGTCAGAATCATGTGACAACATCTCATTCTCAGTCTTCCTGGCACAAATGTTGTACACTTCAAATTGATTTTTTCTTGTGTGTCCACGAACCCAAAAAAACAACATTATACTCTACCTATTATTATCCTCTTGGGGAACTCATGATACATTAAATGGTTCTGTATTCTAGTGATTAAACTCTTGAGAATAAATGTTGAGAATCGACCTATGAGGTTTCTGATATAGAGATTGGATGGGAACTGCAGGTGGTGAATGTCATAGGTCATGGATATTGTGCACAATCAAATCCAGTAGATTCGATTCCATGAGTGGATTATCTCATTTTATGTTTGTAGTAGAATCCTATTGAATCATATATGAAAATTTTCACAAGATAATGATGAAAAAATATAAATAAATAAAGGATGACATCATACAAACACTCAAATAGACATTCATGGAAAGTTATTTCCAATAGATAGATAAACAAGAATTGGATTCCAATATAACCCTATTAAAATCATACAAAAGTCTAGAACTAATCCTCATGACTCAATATACTAACCTACAATGGTGGCTAATTGTTAATTAATGTGATATGTGGCTATATATATAATCACAAATACCTCATATGTCCTAACATGATTATGAAAAAGCACACTGAATCCAATACATAAGCTAAACCTATATCTTGGATACCAATTTATCATGAACTTGTTTGGGTACCTTGGTTGCATAAAAACTGGTATAGACATGAAATATCCATAAGGGTGTTATTAATTCCTATGGTTCTTCATAAATTACATTTCATCTTAAGAATAAAGAAATTTGGAATGGTATTTAAACTACAAATGGGGAAATCAACTAAAAATATGTATAAATATAAAATAAACTCTACTCGAAGTAAATTGCTGTAAGTAAAATATGTATAATAATAATTTTTACTACAACAAAAAATACCATAAAATACGATAAAACTTCCCATTTATCAATGTACATAACTCACCATGTTCACGATTAATAACTTGAACCACTTTCATGTGGGGTTTCACTTTTTCACGAAGTATAATGGAGATAATCTTGAAACACCTGAAGGAATAGGTATGGTGTGAGATAAAAATATGAGTAGGGTTTCGATAAGGATTCCATAATTGATTCCAATATTATATTAGCCAAAAAGTTCATTCAATTTATAGTAAATTTTATTGGTGTATCATTGTTATAATTAAATAATTTTAGGATATATATTTCAAATGATGGAAATATATTATGCAAAGGTTTTTCCTTATAATTGATGTAACATTTCCAATACTCTGGGAGTTTTCAATATTTTCTTTAATAAAAACTTTTATATAATAATTATTATATAAATATTATGGAATGTAAAATAATTAATCATAGTGGAAGATATTTTTTTTTAAAAACAAATGAGAAAAAATGGGTGTATGATTTTGAAGGTATAATAGTTCTGTTGTATAGGGACTCCACACATTGGGGGACACAACAATACATACATATGTTCCTCTGACCTCAATCCAAAGATGAATATAAACTGTATCATAAGGGATGTGGAATACTACATCTATGTTTTGAATGATTGTAAAGTATAATGTTCCAACCGAATAACTCACTAACTATCTGAGGCTTTCACGTGTACTAGAATAATAAAATATGGGAAATTTATTTCAAGAACAACTAATTTACAAGAAATTCCAATCTCTATTTTGGATAGGCCCATATTCCATTTCATTCACAAAATGGTTTTTAAATAAAAACATGCCTTTCTTGAAAAATAAAACACCTTGGTTTCTATAAAAATTAATTCTAATTTATTTTCCTATTTATTATTTGAAATCAATTCGAAATCTAATTTCATAATATTCTTTCAAAAATTAAATTCAACAATTTATTTTGACTCAAAATTCCATTGATTTCATAATAAACACAAAATTCAATGGAATTGTTGTTATTCAAAATATTCCTTCAAATACATTTCCACCATAAAAATAAATAAATATATGTTAATAGATTTCTATAAAATCCATAATTTAAATTGTAAAAATAATATTTCAAAAAATTCATTAACCACACACTTATTAATGGAATTGGGGGTTCTCCAATTTCATGATAAAAACGCCTTTTAAAACTCCAATTCAATGGAAATGAGTTAATATAAAAAATAAATGAAATAAAATTAATTATAATCATGTAATTTATTTAAATTAAATAAATGTAAATTAATTAATGAAATTCAGGGATAACAAAAAATGTGCACTATGACGTAACCAGCTACCTCCGGATGATAGGATCTCGAATCACAAATCCATTCATAGAGAGAACCATATGTGAAGGATGAAAAAAATGATATATGAATAAAACATAGGATTAGATCCATAATAATATGTATTATTTCCCCAAATCAATATATGGATTCACATTTTCATATGAAGGAGAAGAGAGATCGAGGGAGAGTGAGAATGAGAAGAGAAAACTAACCAAGAGAATATTGAAGGTAATTCTTCAAGATTTTAATTTAATTTATGATGGATTAGAGGGGCCAAAAACTTTTCATGATAGTTTTAAGGTAGGACAAATTATTTGGGGTTATTATTGTTCTATCAAGGACATGAAAAAGAGGGTTTAGGATTTTAAAACATAAAATCGAATTAAAAAACAAATGTATATTTTTTGAAAAATAGTCTATACAAATAGTGTGCCTATTTTAAATAGACTACATGGGTTATACAAATAGAGAACAGATATAGACTAATCATTCAATATCATTGAGAATAAAAATTTATTATGATTCATAGTTTACTCTGATATGGTGCATAGTTCGGACTAATCGTGTGCCTACCATGCACAAGGATTGAAACATAAATTTGTTCAAAATTTTGATAGAATAAATATATAAAGAAACACATCCAAAGAAAAATCAAAATGGAGGGATTACGAAAACGTGGAAATAGTAACAATGTGTCACAACAACACAAACAAAACCATTAAAATATATAATAATTATACGACCAACTCCAAATATAATCTTATTGAGAATTCAATAATTAGTCAATTAATTAGATAGCCAAATAGGTTCCCATATTGTATAAGCTAAAACATGAAATCCCAAATCAATCTAGTCATATCCAACATATATAATATCCAAAGGCCATATAATTATTAAATCATTTAAACACATAAATTTTAAAAATAAACCATGGAATGAAATTTAAATCATATTCTCAATAAAAAATCATATATCAAAATCCAATATTATTTTTAAAAATTATCTTTCAAAAAATAAATTACACTGAACATTGGAAATATAGTTTTTCGTTGAAGACAAAATGAAATCCTGTAATAGAATATAGACATTATATAATTGTTAAGATTTTCACGAACAGTCTCCCAGGTCAAGTGTCGTGACATCCACAAGCCCGCCTTCCATTGGTCAGGGCCAGGCGACTAGCACCAATGGCGTAAATCCCTAAATTGGGAATGAATTTCCTTTATAACTAAAAAAATAGAGTACACAACTGGAATCAGAACACTAAGTAAAATTTTATACAGAAGAGTTGATAAAAAGTAAATGGGCCATAAATACAATCCCAACAGGAAAGTACAAGTACAACTGAAAAGCAATTACAATTAAAGGAAAATTAAGGCAGCTACTTGGTAGTCCTATGGGTTTCATACCTGAAGGGTAGGTACAGATGGCCTCCTTGGCACTCCACGTCCATCCGTCTACTCTTTGTTCTGTCACGCTGAGTGTTCCACCTCCGGGTACCATCCAATCATGCTACTCTCTGCCTCAGTCAGCACTGTCTATCGTCTGCAACCAACAAAATGAGGTGCAGGCATAGCCCGTGCAGGGGTGAGTATAATGATACTATGTAGGGACCCTAAGACCCTGAAGGTCTCACAAAATCCAATAAGGATTAACCAAAATGTATGAAATCAACAGATAACCATTACATAGGAATACGAACATACCTATACCTATGATATCTAGTAACCCATCTTAATCATGAGGAAAACACAAATTTTTTTGACTCAGCTCATACCAGGATTTTCATTATCGAAACCGTGACTACTGGAGAACTCCTTCACTGTCGAGTACAGTGGTCCTGTGGAAACCCCAAGGTGCCTCTCACTATCCTTGTCCTGCTGAGGTACTCTTCATTTCGAGTACCATAGGTCTGCTACAAACTACCAGGGGATCCTCTGTTGTGGGATGCCTCCAACTACCAGCTTCTCCCCCTAATAGCATGCAGAGGTACTCCTCTTGTTGAGTACTGTGAGTCTGCCTCCAACTACTCGGTGCTCCTCTGCTGTGGGTCTGTCACCAACTACCAAGAGCTCCCCAATAGGCGAGTCAAGTCAATCCGAGTCGAATCTGTCAACCAGTCGTCTGGTCTGCCAGCTACTAGGTCCCCTAACTCGGTCTTCTCGTTACTAGAAGGATCTATTCCACAAGCTAATGCTAAATAATCCAAATATCTCTAAATTCCATGAATAAGTATCTCAAAGGTCCACCACGTCATAAGGGTCTCAACGTAATAGATGGCATGCCAATTGGATGCCTGGTCTATTAGTTATTAGCTTTTTAGTCTAGGGGGCCCTGTTGGATTTGTGTACGATCCGACCTGGTCGTAACTCAACTATACCCCGAACTCCAGTGGGATATACTCAATGGGATTAATACACTCCAAGAATATCGGAACTACTAATGGTTTGTAAAATGGGTGTCTGGTGCCAAATATATGGCCAAATAATGTAAAGGGGCAGAAATGGGCATGGGTCTGGTCAGACCCGGTAGGACAGACTCGGCCCAATCCAGTCTAGGTCGCCCCTGTCAGACACGCTGGGTCTGACCTGGTCCGTTGGGCTGGTCATCCCGCTACATTTTTCCCCAGTCCACTGGGCCCGACCCATCTGAAATTGAGGGCGGTCCGGCCCGAGATCGGGGCCAGTTTGGCCAGGAGAGTTTCCAGGGCGTGGCTCGTCCTGGAGAGCGTGGATGAATGGTTCAGACATGGCACTATGAGGGGGTCTGGACACCAGCTCGGCTAGGTGGCCGTGTGGGAGCCGGGATGCGGCGGGGGTTCCGGGCAGTGCGTGGGGGCGCTAGGTGTTGGGACCACATTGTGTTTTATGATGTTAATTTTTGTCAAAAGCTGTCAATGAAGGTCAAAATGAAGAAAGAGATGAAGCAGTCCAAAGTTATTAGAGAGCGGCTAATGTGAGGATTCTTGGAGAATTGTTATGAAATCATAGCATTGAATGCGATTCTTGAGAAATTCCCAATGATGTAAATTAAGACGATTGATGAGATGATCCTAAGTTCAAGGAACTTGTGTCAAAGGTGAAACGTTGTTTACAACAATGAAGAATGGAGTAGTATCATCCATTTGAGTATAATTGGATCAGAATGGTGAAGTATCATCCATCTGAGGATGATTGAATATGAATGGGGATTTGAAGAAGACCAACGTTGAGGTATCATCCATCTGTGGATGATTGAATAAGAATTATGATTTGAAGAAGAGCATGAAATTATTCATGATATAAATCCATGAATGAGATTACTTGAAGAATAAAATCATATGATTTGCATGAAGTGTAGAATGATGGTTGAAGAAGAAGAGAGAATGTGAAAGGGCTTGGCATTCTAAAGTATCCCAGAATTTCGCAATATATCCAAACCAGACGATGCTTTGATGATATGTATTTCACATATATCATAAGTTAGGAGAACATGAGATGTAATCCTTATTATGGAAAGGGCGATAAATGATGATTCTAGTCATATACAGTTTTGATTGGAAGGAATGTTTCTTATGGAAGATATTGAAGGTTCAGTACATTCCATTGTAAATTTGACGATGCTAGATCTGGTCTATCAAAGGATACATATCACGATAGTGGAATTAGTGATAAAAGCCGAAGAATAGTAATGGGAAGTAGTGAAGAGATAAATCAAAAATAAATGGACATTCTGGGGGCGGCACAAAATCGTAGTTTATGGTGGCCCCCTTTTCCAGTGTTTTCCAATTTTTAGGGCCTGAAAATCAGGAGATAAAGATGTGTTTTTGGAAATGGGTGTAGTGTGAAAGATTTAAGATGGTTTATATTTTCACATGCAAAGCCTGATTTATGGTCAGAACATTGAAAAATGGAAAATTCAAGGACTGCACAGAAATTTAGGCAAGTTGCGTGAAAAGGATAATGCGGTGTGCGAAATAGTAGTGGGGTGCACGAAATATCAGCGGGATGCACAAAATAAAAGTGGGATGCATGAAATAGGATATGGATGCACCAAATATCAGCGGGATGCATGAAAAATAATGGTTGTGCGAAATATTTGCGTGGTGCGTGAATTAGAGGAATAATTTTTTTTGTACAGGAGGTGTTTCAAGATCAGAATCTTGAAAATTTGAAAATTCATGAGGTGCGTGAAAAATTGGATCATTGCAGGAAATACTATGTCACATGAAAGGCTGGTTTTGCACGTAATATGGAACACAGTGTGTAATTTTGTGAGCAATTGGTGCTTCATGATTAGAATGATGACAAATGGAAAAGTCATGAGGTGGGTGAAAAATCCAGGATGGTGCACGTAATTAAAGAAGTGAGAGATAATTTTACATGCTGGAAGGATATTTATGTACATGAATGGGTTTTACATGTAGGGTCAAAAATGGCTATAAATATGGGGTTACCCCCTCTCATTTGCAGAGTCTTGACACATAGAAAAATCTTGAGCTCTGATGTGAAAAAAAAAATTATGAAAAGAGTATTACGTGAAAACAAGAAGTCCTGCATGAAAAAGGAATGTTCTGTGCGAAAAAGAAGTGTTACCGAAAAGGGGATGTTCTGCACAAAAATTAAGAGTTGCGTGAAAATGGGTTTTTTACGCCAAGAGGTGTTTTTAAGTGCAAGGTTTGAATTATATGCACAATACACCAAGAAGGGTGCTCGAAAAATTTGGGGGTCCCGCGGGAATTCGATATGTGCATAACACTCTCGAAGAAGCTTTGCGAAGTAGAAAGAATTGTGAACCATTCGGTTTCACAAAGATAAGTATAACAACACTCACACAACTGGTGTTTATCACCCTCATTGTACTTTTCGAAGTAAATAAGAACTAGACATGAAATCAAACTAACATCTGCACTAAGGAATAAGGTAGTATAACGACATAATTTTGTGTTTGTATTGAGAACTTCAGAAAGATATTAAGACACTATAGTACCATTCAAGAGAGTATGCCCAATTGAATGCTGGCAATGTTTCAGGGCAGTTAGATTCAGATGATGCCAAGTGAACTGATATTCACTGCCTGATTAATCACATTGGTTTATGTGATTATATCCAAGAAGATAGAAGAAGTTTTAGTGAAGTTGGTTGTTTCACTACGAAGAAGAAAGAAGAAGTCTAGAGCAGTTGGTGTTGCACTGGAAAAGGAAGATAAGGAAAGAAGAAAAATTTCGTGCCTACTGCTTTGTAAGTAATCAAGTGAAGAGAACTAAAGAAGACCAAGTGAAAAACCTACCTTATTAATAAGGAAGAAGAATGTCTCCATATGCAGTATAAAGAACCATCTAGAAGATGCATGTTGGACTAGGCCATCACCAGTCCAGGTCAGAGGATTATTTCCCACTCACCTCAAAAGTGTAGGGACTCACCATGGCTAGAGGATTATTTTCCTAGCCACTCCATTGTAAAATAATATCACACTATAGTGGAGAATCCATGAAGTGGTGATACCCATGCATGTCAAGGACATAACTACTATTATTGAGTGGTGAAACTTGTAAAAATATAGTGTGCATAATTTTACAGCTTTCTATTATTGCACGCGACAAGTAAAAGAGAATAAAAGAATCAATATCCTAACAGGTCAATTGGTACAAGGATAAAAATTGGAATTGGCTGAAAAAGTTCCTAACACCGATTCACCCCCTCCCAGTGTTAGGTATATCTGAAACTGTTCCTCTCACTGGGAATGTCACGGCAGGGCGACAGGGGCACCGGGCTGGGCACAACAGGGTTCTGGGGGCACTGGGCATTGCTCGGGGGTGCGGGGAGCACGCAGGGGCACCATGCAGCGTGCGGGGGCCACGGGTAGGGTGCATCAGGGCATCAGGGGCGCAGGGCAGTGAGCGGTGAAACGCGCGGTGGGGGGGGGGGGGTAGCACGTGGGGGCACCAGGAAGGGCTTCGGGAGGCTAGGTAGGTAGGCCAGGCGCCGCTCTACCAACAATGTTCGGATGGGAGCATCAGTGTGCCACTGGGGCGGCGCGATTCGTAGAGGCCTCAGGTAGCGCGGCCTTCGGCATTGCCGCATTTTTTTCCTCTTGCTTCATCTCCAAGCCTATGTTCAATCAAAACAAGATCGGTTGAGGGGTTGGGCCATGTTGGTTTGGCCCGAACCATCCGCATTTAGGGTGGTAACAATTGGTTCTCAATAACGATGCACAATATTCCACCAGTAATAGATGAACATCATCGTTATTTTTTTAGAGGATGGAAGAAAATGATGCTTTAAAGAAACTAAACCCCTACCGTTGATTCTCCACTCGACGTTCGTTGACGGAGTTGCATGAAGAATTCTATGTCGTCGTTCATCGCGTCTGCCACACACTTCCACTTGCGAGTTGCGTCAGCCAAGGAAGACACTCCAAGTTGATAGGATCGGTGGTAGGATGTAGAAGGAGAAAATAGTTGCTGATGTTCTTCTCATTCTTCATTGGGAGAACTTATTTTCTCCCAAGTATTCCTCCTCCCATGCTCCATGAAATGCCCAATGAAAGTAATAGAGGAATGGTTTGTCTATTATTTTGTTGGCACAACAAATCAAAAGGTGAATTTAATTAACTTGGATCCACCAAATTAATGGCACGAGAGGTGTGACATTTAATTTGGAGGATGTCAATAGGCTCCCTATAATTAATTCACACGCGTTGGCACAGTTAATTAGGGGAGATGGAATAAAAATTCAAAAATGAGGATTTGCCGATAAATTGGGGTGGTGGTGGAACCATTAATTGATTGGGGAGTGGTCTTCATTATGGTGAGGGGTGGTCAAGGAGTTTCTCCACCATAAATGGGGAGTTCCAAGGAGTTACAAGCCCGGGTGGTGCCCACTAAAATTATCCTCCCACGGGAGGTTATGTTTAGGTGGGCCCCACCACCATATCCTCTCATAGAAGGTTAAGGTGGGTTGGCCCACAGCTCCAACCTCCACTGGATGAATTTAACCACCCAACCTCCACATGGCGGATAAAATAAAATAAACTGTAAGCTCACTTTATTTTATTAATATTTTTATATAAAGCCAAAAAGTAACTTTTATTCTTGTCCATCTGCCATCGATGAGAAAGTATTCTTAAAAGAATACTGGCACTATGAGTTTAACAGTCCCCTCAGATTTTAGTTTCGAGCACCGGTTCAAAAGTTATAAAATCGCACTCTGATGTTTACTGAACCAACCTGAACCAAACTTCATAAAATTATTTTGAGCACACCGGGCCTGAGAATCAAGTGCAGTAACTTTTCATGGACTCATGAAAATCCCTTTTATTTTAAGAAAGAAATTTCCATGGAATTACCGGGTCCTCAAATTCTCCCCACATCATGGATTTACATCCATATAATCTACAACTCAAACTATGGGAACAAATGGGGGAACAAAGCATGCATCTGAGCATCACGCTTCCATGTGCTCTCCTAGAGGTTATCGTGCTACCAGTGAATGTGCACTATAGGTATAGACCATACATGTAGAACCTGCTCCTGTTGATACTCAATATCCACTGGAATCTCCCGTGAAGGTCTCCCCATCTTTGACGACTAGCTCTCTATGGTCGATGATGTCATAAGGGTCGTGCACATATCTCCCCAGCAGAGATACGTGGAAGACTTCATGCACCCAATTCAACTAAAGTGGAAGAGCTAAGTGGTATGCCTACTCTACTACTCTGCTGGGGACCTAGAAAGGTCTGATTAATTTTGGAGATAACTTTCTGCCTTGACCAAATCTCTGTAGACTTCATAGAGGTGAGAACCATAGAAAGACGTGGTCTCCATACTCGAACTCTATAGGCCTCCATCCCTTATCAGCATAGGACATCTGTCTGATCAATGCTGTCATCATCTGCTCTTGGAGGATATGCACCTTCATGGCGGTAGCTCATAGCATCTATGGTCCCAATAGTGCTGACTCCCCAGGGTCAGACCATCATAAGGTTGATCTACAAGGTCGCTCGTAAAAGGCCTCAAAAGGTGACATTCCTATGGTTGAGTGATATCTGTTGTTGTAAGAAAACTCCACCAAAGGCAATTGATCCTCCGAAATATGACCGATGCCAAGGAAACCTGCATGTAGCATGTCCTCAAGGGTCTGAATGGTCTGCTCAGTCTAACCATCCATCTGTGGATGGAAGGTGGTGATCAAGTGATGTTGTGTCCTAAAAGCTTCCTGCAACCCCTTTTATTGCTGGATATTAAATCATGCATCATGATCAGAGACAATAGAGGAAGGTACTCCATGTAGTTTCACAATTTCATGCATATAGATGCCTCTCTAACTCTCTACTAAATCTTGATCTATGATCTTTAAGAAGTGGGCAAACTTTGTGAGCCAGTCGACGATCACCCAAATCGAGTCGTGACCCCTAGATATAGGTGGAAGACCCATCACGAAGTCCATGGATATCCCATCGCACTTCCACTCTGGTACCTCTAAGGGCTGAACCAAGCCTGCTGGTACCTGTTTCTCTACCTTCACTTGCTGGAAAATGAGGCACCATGAGACAAATTCATATACAACCTTCTTCATACATGGCCACCAATTCTGTCATCAAATACCCTGGTACATCTTTTCCACTCTTGGATGTACTTCAAGAGGGGATGTGTGGAACTCCATCAACACTTCCTCCTAAAGCTCCACTTGTACTAAGGTACGCACTCTAAGGAAGATTTCGTGCTCCCCACATTCAAGAAATCCATCAGGTGCCTTCCATTTCGATATATAAGCACACCATTTCTCGCAGTCAACTTCGCCATGTTGTGCCTCCCTAACTCACTGAAGAAGTGGGGGATGGACTGTTAGAGAATGTAGATAGGATGGTCCATCTCTACCCACAATCGATATTTATAAAGAATCCATATGCTCTATCGCATCTCCTAGCAGCTGTATACTAGTCCTACTGTTGAGTGCATCTGTAATAACATTCCCCTTCCCAGGAGTATAGATTATCACAATGGCATTGAACTAGAGGAACTCAAGCCATCATCTATGTCTCAGGTTCAGGTCCTTCTGAGAGATGATTTACTTGATACTGTTGTGATCAGAGTACACGGTAAAACGCTCTTCCCTCAGATAGTTCCACAACATCATCAAGGCGAACACCACTGTTGCTAACTCCGGGTCATGGGTAGCATAGTTCTACTCATACTGTATTAGCTTTTAAGAACAATAAGTAATCACTACTCGATCTTGCATCAGGACACACCCAGGTCTCGTCCCTAATGCGTTGTAGTAAACTATGTACCCTAATCCCTCCTTTGGAAGCCTCAAGATGGGGGCACTAATCAGCCTCAACCTCATCTCTTTAAAGATCAATTGGAATCTCTCCGACCACACAAAGGGTTTACCCTTCTTCGCCAAGGCTGATAGTGGTGTTGCATATCTGGAAAAGTCTATAACGAATCTCTCGTAGTAACCATCCAAACCGAGGAAACTCTGTGCCTCTGTCACAATTCTGGGTGACTCCCAAGATGGTACCGCCACAATCTTCACTGGATCCACCACAACTCCAGCCTCCAAGAGGATGTGTCCCAAGAAGTGAACCTCTCAAATACAAAACTGGAACTTTGAGAGGTTACCATAAAGTTGGTGATCACATAGATTGTCCAGTACTACCCTCAAATGGAAGTCATGGTCCTTCTCAGTAGTCTAGTAGATCAGAATGTCGACGATGGAGACTATGAAAAAGTGATTGAGGTTAGGCTGGAAGATCCTGTTCATGAGACTCATGAACACTGCTTGAGAGCTGGTTATGTCGAATAGCATAACCAAGAACTCGTAGTGGCCGTAACGACACCTAAAGGCCATCTTCTGCACATATTTGTATCAAACTCTATGATAGTGATAGCCTGATCTGAGGTCTATCTTTGAGAACCACCGTGCTCCCTTCAGCTGGTCAAAGAGGTTTTCAATCCTCTTGAGTGGGTAATTTTTCTTCATAGTCACCTGGTCCAAGAGATGGTAGTATACACAAAGACACAAGCTCCCATCTACCTTCTTAACGAACAAAATCGGGGCTTCCCAGGGAGCACACTAGGCAAGATGAATCCCTTTACCTGCATGTCCTCTAGATGTACCCGTAGCTCGTGATGCTCCGTGGGAGCCATCCAATACGCTAGAGTAGATATCGGTGCCATATCGGGGTACAAGTCTATTTAAAATTCAACCTATCTGCAAGGAGGTAAACATGGGACATCATTTGGGAAAAATCAATGTACTGGTCCACCACTATAGGATAAGTTAGACTCTCCACATAAACTGCTTCGAGGGCAAGGCAAGACAACTGATGAGTGATTGGATGCACCCTCTTCTGAGTAAGTCTATCATGTGCTTAAATGGTTCCCCTCTCGCTGGTGAAGGTAAACCTAGTCCCATATGTGTAGGTACACTGCACTTTTTGACTAATACATTCAATATGAGCATGGACTATAGATAACTAGTCCATACCCATGTTGAAGTCGTAAGGCCTCGATGACGCTACTAGGAGATCCCAGCCAAAGCTCTCGCCTCCTATATTAAGCTCGCATTACCAGCACCAGTGCGTAATCGTTGAATCAGCTCCCGTAGAAGTATCTACCCGTATTGATCAAACTAAGTGCTCCTTCAGAATCTCCAAGCTCAGAACGAGGGATGTGGTAATGAAAGAATGGCAGGCACCTTTGTCTCTAAGAACTGCAGCTAAGGTAGATTTGACACAGATCGTACATAAAATCACCTTTGGAGCACCGTTATCATTGGCCTCAGCTGCCTGAAGCTGAGTTCTCCCTTTTCCACCTGCTACCTGTTATCGGGGTGGGCCTCATGGGGGTGGTGGTGGTAACACCTCGTAACGTTATCCACCACTAGATGCACGTCCAGCTCATCTGCCATGTCTGTATCCTCCCTGCAGACCACATTGTTTGACCCTCTAAATCTGCATGGGAGGTCCATCAACTGTCTGTTGATCATCTGAACGGCGGGTTAGACAGTCACGATCCATGTGACCAAGCCCTCCTCATGAGTAACAACGCATGCTACTATCATGTTTGTCTCTATCTCAACTCTATGTTCCCTGAACAACCGACCCTAAGACGTGTGGTCGTCGAACTGTAGGTTTGGTCCTCTTGGACCTCTACGATATTTGTCTACTACCTACTGTAGGAGACTCCGCTGCCTGTCGGCTAGTGTTGGATCTCACTGCTAGAGACTGGTCAATAAGGAAACTCTCTACCAAGAGGGATCTCTATAGCATCCCCGTCTTCGACGGGATGCTATGTGAGATCATAGGAGCTCTGATCTCTCACCTGAGCCCCTGTTGGAGGGTCAAGTCCTTGAAGAAAGGGTGTTGACGCTCCTTTAGTCACATAATCTAAAGATCGGAAAAGGGGAATATATGAGCACAAAGTGATTCAACCTTTGAAGAAAACATAAAAAATCGACAAAGGGGTTAACAAGGAAAACTTTGCCCATAGGTCGTGAAAGTTTCCTAATGGTCGTGCTAAGGGACTTGCGCGACGCACCATGGCGCGCAAGTGACTTGCGCGACCTAATTGATAACTGCCCGGTAACCGCCCGAGGTCTTCTCCTCCCTATAAATAGACCCTGTGGGCCCCCCATTTGAGAGGATGTTTTTTCAGAAACTCGGATTGAAGCTCCTGACGCCCAAGTCTCTTCTCAAAGCTTCCGGAACACTTCTAAGGTAATTTCATACATAGAACGGAAGATCTAAAGAGACGGAGGAAGGCCTAAGTGTTGAAATTCATCAACACTTGCGCGTCTGAGTGGCCAGTCCTTAAGGGGAGTGGCCACACTTGCGCGCCGCCTTACTTCTTCGATAGAACTTCTGTGTCCCATTTTTGGAAGAACCTCAAAAGGATTCTAAAGGGTTTAATAAAGAGTCGCTCAAGTATTTCAATGCCGGTTGACCATCGCGCAAGTACACCATGTGTCGCGCCGACATACCTGCGTGACCAATACTTGCGCACCCACGCAGTACTTGCGCGCATTCCAAGACTTGCGCACCCCTTCCTTTTTGGGAGCCTTTCTTGACCATTTCACCCCTCTTAAGCCATTACACCTTTCCTTTTCAAGATGTAGTCTTTATGACACTCTCCAAATCCATTTATGGCATGATTTCTTAATTTGACTTCCTTATCTGAAAGGAATTATGTGGAATATCTCTCAAAACCTAGTGATTTACATATCTTTATGTCACTAAAGATTGACAGTTCATTCATTCAACCTCATCCTATAAGATGAGAGAATCCTTAACCTGGGTCTCCTTTTCAGGAATAAGTCCCAGTCATAATCCTGGGCTTCCATTTCATGAGTAAGCCCCAAGTCCCCTATCCTAGGCCTCCTTTTCAGGAATAAGTCCCAGTCATAATTATGGGCATCCTCTTTAGGAGTAAGCCCCAAGTCCCTTAATTTTTGGGCATCCTTCTTAAGAGTAAGCCCTAGATCCTCTAAATTTGTCTTCCTTTTCAGGAGTAAGCCCCATTCTCTAATTTGGGCTTCCTTTTCAGGAGTAAGCCCCAAACCTTAATCCTTAACCTGGGCTTCCTTTTTAGGAATAAGTCCCAGTCATAAATCTCTTAACCTAGGACCCCTTTTCAAGAGTATGTCCCAGTCATAATCCTGGGCTTCCTTTTCATGAGTAAGCCCCATGTCCCTTAAATTCTCTTTAACCAGTCCTAATTTACGTTTGATCTGGGATTCCTTCTCAGGAGTAAAACCCAGTTATCAATCCTTTCCTAATTTGGGTTTCTTTTTCAGGAATAAGTCCCAAGATAGAGTATTCAAATCTCCATGAAGCACATATACCTTTATGGACCCTGTTCTTGGGTTTTCTCCCTAAAGTAAATAATAACCATCATTTATCTGGGCAGTCATATATACATAAGCCCCAAACCATTTCTTATGATTACATTTTTCATGGCCCAACTGTCTATTTTATTACCAATACCTCTTGTTTCTCACATCGAGCATGACTCACGTGATCTTAGAGTGTAAAAGTAATTGTGACATCCTTCTTTGAGCCATCAATCATAAACATCGTACTCCCTTATTCGAACTATGTGGGTTCTGATTCCTTTTCCAAAACAAAGGATACGTAGGTAGCACATCTATGGGTTCGATCCCAACTTTGAAATAATTCATGTCCTTTTGAATGACAATAAACTTCAAGTGCCCCACGGAGTGGCTTTAAAACCAGCCTAGTCATCATAATGACCAAGATACTTTTATATAAATATTTTGAAGGATACCATTGACTAAGAATCTCTAAATAGATATAGATGATTCTCTATCAATGAAGAACCTCGAATATACAT
This sequence comes from Viscum album, assembly GCA_963277665.1. Classification (NCBI taxonomy): domain Eukaryota; kingdom Viridiplantae; phylum Streptophyta; class Magnoliopsida; order Santalales; family Viscaceae; genus Viscum; species Viscum album. The sequence goes on from OY728133.1 coordinate 1,065,085,889, forward strand.
AAAAGAATCTCTAAATTTCTTACATATTTAATCATTGATTGTTAAACTGAAGGAAAGCTCATTTTATACTTGGTAATATAATAAGGATTCATGAACATAACTTAAATCTATAAAGAGAGTCCCGGAATAGACAATAATTCCCCTCTAAAAGGTGTGATGAGTCCGACCTCCCATCCTCTCGACCAATGAAAATTCTTAAGCCTCATCAGTCCACAAGCTAATGAGAACCTACCTTTGGAAAGTAGGTCCAAATGGATGTGGAATCATTGGATGTTTTTGGTTCTACGAACAAACCCGCTAGAAACCGATCGGAACGTTTGAATCTCCCATCCAGGAGGTCATCCCCGAATTCCGAGGGAAACAAAAAATGGTGAACCCGACGTGAATCCTTAACCAAGTTAAAATGATGTTTTACCTATATCTTCAGCCCCTATTTAAAACTCAATAAGAGGGCTAACAAAAACAATCATTGACGTGTGTTCTCATCCAAAGGATGAAGTGGCAGAATTTTATCTTGATTAAGTATGTTATATCAAACAGGCACTCTTTTCCAAGATCTTCTGTATTTCCATAATGGCTGCTCTCAAATTCACATCTGTGAATACTGCTGCTGCAAATAACACTGCTGCTATTCCTACTGGATCGTCATCCGCTCTGAGGATGACATCACCTACTCAGCATCTTCAATGCTGGGTGTCAAATGCAATGGTTAAGGAGTACCGTCAACACAGTACCATCCCAACTCTGGAGGCTGCCTGACAGGCCCTCCATGTGAACAACTCACACAGGTCGTCCGGACAACGACGACCAGTGATCAAGAGGCAGGCAGTGCTGACTACCGTCTCCAACCGTTTCAGGTCGTTATCCCTGGAACACAATTTCCATTCACCCCCTTACTCTGAGAAAGTGAATGAGCAGGTCCCTCAGGGCCTTAATTCCAAAATATAGGAGTCCTTCCCGAGGGCTCCCATCAACAATCACCACCAGACTCGTGCGGCAGTGCGCCCTCAACATGATGAGGGTATCGACTCCAGGCATTCTGCTCAGGTTCCTCAAACCCAAGCAGGCAAGACGAACCGCCAGAGACGGAATCCGGTTAAAAATGGGCAGGTTTTCCTCCCTGCCATATCCGGAGAAGTCCACCAACCTATCTTGGTGGCGAACAATGAACAATCACACACACCTATCCGTTTTAATTCCACTGTCCAGCAGACTCGTCTGGTAGCATCAAGCCAATCCCGCCAGGCAATTCCGGCAGAGTACTATAGGTAGGAACATACACCTACTTATACATCATCAGTTAGTCAGAAGGCTTGCCTGAATACATATGATGGATCTCATCAACCGCGTATGGCGATGTGTAATTAGCAGGCACATACACCTACTAGTACTAATCAAGCCTACCAACAGTCTCGCTTGGTAGCGCACAGAGAAGTCAGTCGGAAAGCTCCGACGACAAATAGGAGGTAGACTTAACTCTCTGCCTCCACACTTGAGTACTATCAGGATTCACTAACAAGAAAAGGAGGACAGTAGCAGGCACATACACCTACTCCAAGTTCAGAATGGACGTATATCCTAGTTCCGGCAGCTGAAGTCACCAAACATATTTTTTCAATGGTGAAAGAGCAGAAGAAAATTCCAGCTCATATTCTTGATGCTTTCTAGGATATCATAACAGCTTCAGCATCATCTCAGGGACAGACACATAAATCAATCCCTAGCAGTGGAGTTACACATCAACGATTCACTCCGGAATAGACACACACATCTGTTCCAGTCCAAGAGGGTTATGGGGCATACTCCCCCATATCATACGGACAACCAAGTCAGGAACATACACCTGATTTGAGTGGAGATCGTCAGCCTAACCTGGCCATCTTTCCTGATCACTGTAGAGACCCGTATCCTGACGTACATGGACATTACATTACTTTTGCGGAATACTTAGTACATAACAAAAAAACACACACACAAGGATCGTAATAGTTTAGTGTCTTTGGAAACTCGGAATGTAATCTTCTAATCGTGGTGAAAGATCTTCAACATCTCCCATAAAGATCTTCCTTTTTTTTACATAAAACCTTTCTTTATATCCTGGGGAAAAGAAAACAGAAAAGGGTGAGCTCAAATTCTCAGTAATGGTAAACAAAAGAAATATCAATCACATCATATACAAAAGCACATAACTTTTGGAAATCTTAACCTGTAAAAGAGATCATAATTTCATAACTTGGGATAACTCATGGCAGTGAAATGTAATCAAAATAATCATAACGTAAAACATTAAACATTATGGCATACACACATAATCATAGAGGATCATTTCTTGTTAGTCAAGACTCATTTCCAAGACTATCTTAGTGGACAAAGTCCCTTTCTGAACCGAGTCACCCTCATTTCAGTCCTGTTTCACTGAACCGGTATAACCTACCATTCCGGCCATGTATATCTCATGAGATATAAAATCATTACCCAATGCATTGGAGGGAGATATAGGTCCAACCCATCTTATAATGGTACCATTCTTATGTGTGCCACAAAATCATAAATCATACATTATTGCATAACCCATGTAATACAAATGGGAATCTTAAACATCATGAAATCATAAAACAATTCATATATGATAAAGGAATTCATAAAAATAATTCCATCACAACATAATCAAATCAATGTAATAATAGGGATAAAAACAGAACCCTTTATTATCTTAGATGGAAAATAATTTTGATAAAACACTTGAACTTTATTCTTGAGGAAAATTTCCTTTCTACTTCAAAAACACTTTTCCTTTCTTAACATGTCATACAATTTTAAACTGAAAGAAGTTGTTTAAAAATAAACTTGAAAACATGTAAAGGAATATTCTTGGAAATATTGTTTTAAAAAAAATCCATTCATTCCTTATAAGTTAAAAAAACATTCTTCGTACATTTGTCGGAAAAAGTCAAAAAGTACCTCGTATGAAAAATGACAAAAGATTCCTTTCATATCTTTTACTAAAAACTTACCGATGGGTAAAATTTGATTTAAAAAATTGTAGTTGGATGGAAATATTATTACATATTTAGGGAATATGGATGGGGATGATAAAATACATCCCAGTAAATACCAAAGTTTAAACAATCTCGGATAAAAATGAGATTGTGATATTTCCCTTACCTTAGGTCTGATTTGCTTCGTATGTGTCCAAACCTCCTGTATAATGATTTAAATAATGTCATTGACTTATTACAGAATCATATTCATTGTTATGATTTCATATATGGATCACTTATGACGTTATATTACCCGTTCTTTTGTAAATTCCAAGTTAAGGAAGCGTTTTGGGTAAAATCATTTCATTTTTCGTAGGTGTTTGGACTTGTTGTTCTTGACATTATTATTACTTATATCATGATTTACTTACATTCAGAATATAAAACATGATTTATATATCATATATATTCAGTATATATATATATATAATAGATAGATAAATGAAATGAAACACACCGTTCATGGAGACGGTAGTCCGTACGTACGCATAAACGTTGTTTTCCTTTCTTTATTATCTTGAATTGAAGTAAGTAGATGAAATACATATATACAAAAATCCAGTAGCTTTATAATGTCATATATTTCATTATTATTGCTTATATTTACTTTATAATCATTCTTAAATGGTTAACATGGAGAATGAATCTCATCGCGTCGTGGAGACGGTAGTCCGTACGTACGCACGAGCGATGATATCATTTCCATAATTATTGAATTGAATTGGAGTGGATGATAAAATATATCAGAATCATTATGATGTTATAATAACTATGTATAGTTATTTTTTACACCATAATACCCATCCATGTAAGTTGTTGGTGGAAAAACAGATTACACCACGGCGTGGAGACGGTATTCCGTACGTACGCACGCGCGGTGATTTTGTTTTCCGTAGGATGGATAGATGGTGAAATAGGGTTGTTTCATACTTATAATAACATATCAGTATATTAGTGATACTGATTTTATTACTTCATAATGAAACAACCTAAGATGAATAAGTGGAAGAAGAAATAAGGTTGAAAGAATCGGTAACGGAAATTACCTCTTCTTTGAAGTGCTTCTTTGAGACCTCCTTTTAGGGCACTAAAATTGGTCTTTGAGGAAGACCAGAACCTCTAGGATGTTTCTAGGGAAGTGGAGAGGAGAATTTGGCAGGGTTTGGCTGAGCTTGAAGGCTCAAATTTGTGTGAGGAAGAGAAGGAGGAGGTGCCCTTTTATAAGGGAGGAGAGGGGCACCTTTGGAATAACTAAAAATATTATTTTATTATAAAGTCATGTTCGGTTTTAAATAGCTCCAAAATGATTTATTTCGAGGCTAAGGCGGGGATGGGTCAAATTACTCTCATCCAATAGAATTTTGACAAGTTTAGGTTATTATTTTAACCTTATCAATTAGATTTAACTCTAAGTTAAATAATTTAACTTTTGCCGTGTCTTTTTGTTTTCTTACACTATATGGTTAATAAACTTACTATATAAAGCCAAAAGAACCCCAAGTTGATTATTATTAATATAAATAACCTTATCTAAGTCATTTGGACGAACCTTAGATTTTTAGGAATAAAATAACAATTAATAATATAATATTTGTTTTAAAAACTAATTTATGTCAATTTTGACACTATTTAGTAATTGATTTTTGTGAAAATCATGACAGAATGATAAGTTCTAACAAAGTTAATTAAATCAATAATAACATGTCATATTAACCTAGAAAATTATTGGAATTCATAAAAAGTCTCAAATTATATTTATTTGGGTATTTATAACATCAATTATATAAATATTTCATTAATAAGATAATTACTCGATCATCATTGTGTCATAAATAAATTAAATTATTTAATGTCTAAAAATTAAAAATAAAAGAAAATTATGTAGAAAATCATTTTATCATTCTAATGAATATTTATAGTCGAATTTATCTTATGTATAACCCCATATTAAAAATGTTTTAGTAAATAAAATTTGATTTTAACTCTTATAACTATTCATTAAATAAAATAATATTAAATGTCATAATCTAATCCATGTGGACCTAAATGGTCATATTATATTCATAAAGTTTTTATTGGTCGAATTAAACTTATCCAATAGAATTAGGACATGTGTTAGTGTAATAGTAATATCATATTTACCCTTAGTTACCTGATTTACTATTAACCGCGGTAAAAAAAGCAAAAGTTACTATTCACCAAAAAATTATTTTTATCTCATTGAACCACATTTTACTTACTGATATCAACCATGTCTGTCGGATTTTTGAAATTCCACTCACAGAAGCGGTAAAATTAATTTTTATGAAAAATTCAGTTTTTTTAACTACCACTTAGTGGTTTCACTATTCATAAAAAATTGAAAGTTTTCAGAAAAATGCCAAAAATTAGGCCTAAGATATATTTGATATTATGAAATCAAAAATGATTTCTATTTTACCAAATTCAAAACATATCATTTTCATTAATTAATTTAAAAATTAATTCCCGTCGTCAAAACAAATAGCGTGTTCTTAAGAGATAATAACTACCAAAAGATTGACACTTGTTTATGTCTGGTTTAAATGTGAAATTACATCCAATGACCATCATTGTATTAAATTGTAAAAATATATTCTAAATATACTTTAAAACCACTCAAATTAATAACTTATCACTATTAATTATTTCGATTGAAAAAGTTGTTTTTAATTAAAGTTTAGTAATTTTCACTATTCATCAAAATATGAAAGTTATCCGAAAATCACCAAAATTTCACCCTATGCTAATTTCGATATTCCGAATCCAAAAATGAAGTCCATTTTGAAAATTAAAATTTACAAAATTTCAAAAAGTGGTTATTACTCTTCATAACGGCTAGTTTTAATAATATTTTAATAGCATATCATTGTTTAGTGAAACTCGGAATTGCGTACTACACACGCTATCGAGGAAGGTCGCGATTGCGTGTAATGAAAGGAAAGTCAAAGATGCGTGTTGTGCAAGCTCCTTTTGGTGTAACATATAACACAAGACATTAATGAAATTAAAAAGAATATTTTTTATAAAATCTCGGGGTGTTACATTCTACCCCCCTTAAAATGAATTTCGCCCTCAAAATTCATCGGGGTTATAAATGGTTTACTATTTGAAAGTTTCTCTAATACAAACCCACATCGTAAAAAGGAATACCAAAACCAATCTTTAAAAACAAAAGTATGAAACGTAACGGTTACCCAAATAAACTAATCACTGGGTTTCCACATAGGTGAAAATATGGATATCGAAAAAAAATCTAACCATCATGTTCTGATGGAGAGTGGTAGAGAACATGGCTATGGAAAAGGCAACAATCACAAATCCATAAATTTGTGACGATCTAAGGTACCATCTGATTAATCATATATTAGTGCACTAGGACAACATTTTTGGTTTTCAAGATCATTTCCCTAAAGTTGATGAAATTGGAATTAGAAGAAATACTTTCATGATTTTGGTATAGTCTCACCGTTTGTCGTTCTGTGGACAATTTCCACTTCATCTCTTAATGAAATGAAGTTGAATTTGTCATTCGTGATGTGTTAGCAGATCATGTGATAGAATGATGGGTCATTCCATCTATCTCAAACAAAATGTTAGAAAAGGTATCAAAAAATACATAAGTCGATCTATAGTGAGATTCATCATATAGGGTTCCTAAAATGGACTTATACTTCATATATCATACTGCGTAATATAATAAAACTAGTTTCTACTAAACAGGGACTTCCTGTAGGTCAGTGGTAGGCGATAAAGGCCAGTCGCACTTCGGTTGTGGGTTCGATTCCAACAGCCTTGTCCGATGCGATGGGCTGTCGCCCGTCCTGCAGGTTGTCCTTTTCTAAAACTATATTACTATAACATCCCATCAATAATATCGAAAAAAGACTTCTAACAATACTAACTTATGTCCAACATAATCCATTCCAATCTTTATGCTTATCCATAATACTTCAGTCCACTCTCATAATATAGTGAATACGATTACCAGAAATTTAATACCATCGTTGATCCCCATATATCATAAAATATGTCTTGTTGGTCATATTCCAAACATTCCAAGGCCTTAATCATGTACTCTCTTGAATACCCATTGAACCTTAGTGAAAACCTGAATGCAGTTAAAAGTTAACACATTCCACATACCAAAATCCTCAAAATTCTATATACTCAAACCATAATATCACTTAGTCCTTATATCAATCATGAGCTCATGAATACTGTTAAACATTTCATTTTCTCTTTATCACTTCATTATGCGCATATCATCCACTTTCCAAAAAATATCTGAATAACCTTTCATTGTTACTCATACCATTCATCATAAACATTCAAAACATAAGGAAAGACAACAGTGTAACAATCCTTAGATGTCTTGTTATTCTATAGAACAACATTACACTTGATAAACATGTAATCATTCCACTACCTTCTTAAACCATTTACCGAGCTTCAACAATTCTTTCATCTCACATATCATTTGTAGTCTCTTCATCATCATCAACAAAAATACTACCCATACGACCATACCGATTCTCTTCATGAGACATTCCCTTAGGGCATTGGTTTTCATAATGACCGTACATTCCACATTTAGAACATTTAACCATTGTTGATGTCATAGCAACACCATTAACCTCATCCATGGTGTTAACTGAAACTTTTCCATTGAACTTACTAGCTTTGTGTCCTTCTTTTCCACACCCAAATCATCTTCCAGTTCCTTTGAAACATTCTCCTTGATGCCTCTTCCCACATGATTTACATAGGGGAAATTGAACTTTCATTCCTCTATGATCATCATGAAACTCCATCTTTCTCTTATTATCCAAGTCAGGAAACTTACCAAATTTTAATTTATTGATCATATTATGAGATTGCTGATTCGGCATAATAATGATGGTTGGACCTCCAAATCCCATTTCATTTGGTTGCTTATGAAAAATATCATTCCATTGTCCATCATATCCTCCATTATCGTAAATCATCTTGTTTCCAGCTATTTTCTAAAACCCAAAAACAATATTGTGAGAGGAAAAAATCATAATAAAGGGGGAGTAACTTCAATATCTAACATCTTTGGTTAAATTATAATATCCTTAGCGCAATTCTAGGACTGTAACCTATTCGTATACTTATCCTTAGGGACATCCCTAGTCATACCTTAGAAATATCTCTAGGGATCTCACTAACGTTCTCACATCGTAGTTTCCAAAGGTTGACTAAACCTTTCCTCTGATACCAACTGTAGAGACCCGAAGCCTGACGTACATGGACATTACATTACTTTTGCGGAATACTTAGTACATAACAAAAAAACACACACTCAAGGATCGTAATAGTTTAGTGTCTTTGGAAACTCGGAACGTAATCTTCTAATCGTGGTGAAAGATCTTCAATATCTCCCATAAAGATCTTCATTTTTTTTATACCTAAAACCTTTCTTTATATCCTAGGGAAATGAAAACATAAAAGGGTGAGCTCAAATGCTCCGTAAGGGTAAACAAAAGAAATATCAATCACATCATATACATAAGAACATAACTTTTGTAAATCTTAACCTGTAAAAGAGATCATAATTTCATAACCTGGGATAACTCATGGCAGTGAAATGTAATCACAATAATCATAAATTAAAACATTAAACATTGTGGCATACACACATAATCATAGAGGATCATTTCTTGTTAGTCAAGACTCATTGCCAAGACTATCTTCGTGGACAAAGTCCCTTTCTGAACCGAGTCACCCTCATTTCAGTCCTGTTTCACTGAACTGGTATAACCTACCATTCCAGCCATGTCTATCTCATGAGATATAAAATCATTACCCAATGCATTGGAGGGAGATATAGGTCCCACCCATCTCATAATGATACCATTATTATGTGTGCCACAAAATCATAAATCATACATCATTGCATAACTCATGTAATACAAATGGGAATCTTAAACATCATGAAATCATAAAACAATTCATATACGATAAAGGAATTCATAAAAATAATTCCATCACAACATAATCAAATCAATTTTATAATAGGGATAAAAACAGAACCCTTTATTATCTTATATGGAAAATAGTTTTGATAAAACACTTGAACTTTATTCTTGAGGAAAATATCCTTTCTACTTCAAAAACACTTTTCCTATCCTAACATGTCATACAATTTTAAACTAAAAGAAGTTGATTAAAAATAAACTTGAAAACTTGTAAAGGAAGATTCCTGGAAATATTGTTTTAAAAAAATTCCATTCATTCCGTATAACTTAAAAAAAACATTTTTCGTACATTTGTCGGAAAAGTCAAAAAATACCTCGTTTGAAAAACGACAAAAGATTCCTTTCATATCTTTTACTAAAAACATACCGATGGGTAATATTGGATTTAAACAATTTTAGGTGGATGGAAATATTATTACATATTTAGCGAACATGGATGTGGATGATAAAATACACCCCAGTAAATACCAAAGTTTAAACAATCTCGGATAAAAATGAGATTGTGATATTTCCCTTACCTTAGGTCCGATTTGCTTCGTAAGTGTCCGAACCTCTTGTATAATGATTTAAATAATGTCATTGACTTATTACAGAATCATATTCATTGTTATGATATCATATATGGTTCACTTATGACTTTATATTACCCGTTCTTTTGTAAATTCCAAGTTAAGGAAGCGTTTTGGGTAAAATCGTTTCATTTTTCGTAGGTGTTTGGATTTGTTGTTCTTGACATTATTATTACTTATATCATGATTTACTTACTTTCAGAATATAAAACATGATTTATATATCATATATATTCAGTATATATATATATATAATAGATAGATTAATGAAATGAAACACACCGTTCATGGAGACGGTAGTCTGTACGTACGCATGAACACTGTTTTCCTTTCCTTATTATCTTGAATGGAAGTAAGTAGATGAAATACATATATACATAAATCCAGTATATTTATAATTTCATATATTTCATTATTATTGGTTATATATACTTTATAATCATTATTAAATGGTTAACATGGAGAATGAATCTCATCACGTCATGGAGACGGTAGTCCGTACGTACGCACGAGCGATGATATCATTTCGATAATTATTGAATTGAATTGGAGTGGATGATAAAATATATCAGAATCATTATGATGTTATAATAACTATGTATATTTATTCTTTACACCATAATACCCATCCATGTAAGGTGTTGGTGGAAAAACAGATTACACCACGGCGTGGAGACGGTATTCTGTACGTACGCACGCGCGGTGATTTTGTTTTCCGTAGGATGGATAGATGGTGAAATAGGGTTGTTTCATACTTATAATAAAATATCAATATATGAGTTATACTGATGTTATTACTTCATATTGAAACAACCTATGAAGAAGAAGTGGAAGAAGAAATAAAGTTGAAAGAATCGGTAACAGAAATTACCTCTTCTTTGAAGTGCTTCTTTGAGACCTCCTTTTAGGGCACTAAAATTGTTCTTTGAGGAAGACCAGAAACTCTAGAACATTTCTAGGGAAGTGGAGAGGAGAATTTGGCATGGTTTGGCCGAGCTTGAAAGCTCAAAGTTGTGTGAGGAAGAGAAGGAGGAGGTGCCCTTTTATAAGGGAGGAGAGGGGCACCTTTTGAATAACTAAAAATATTATTTTATTATAAAGTCAAGATCGGTTTTAAATAGCTCCAAATTGATTTATTTAGAGTCTAAGGTGGGGATGGGTCGAATTAATCTCATACAATAGAATTTAGACAAGTTTAGGTTATTATTTTAAACTTATCAATTAGATTTAACTCTAAGTTAAATAATTTAACTTTTACCGTGTCTTTTTGTTTTCTTACACTATATGGTTAATAAACTTACTATATCAGGCCAAAAGAACCCCAAGTTGTTTATTATTAATATATATAACCTTATCTAAGTCATTTTGCTGAACCATAGATTTTTAGGAATAAAATAACAATTAATAATATAATATTTGTTTTAAAAACTATTTTATTTCAATTTTGACACAATTTAGTAATTGATTTTTGTGAAAATCATGACAGAATGATAAGTTCAAAAAAAGTTAATTCAATCAACAATAACATGTCATATTAACCTAGAAAATTATTTTAATTCATAAAAAGTCTCAAATTATATTTATTTGGGTATTTATAACATCAATTATGTCAATATTTCATTAATAAGATAATTAATGCATCATCATTGTGTCATAAATAAATTAAATTATTTAATGTCTAAAAATTACAAATAAATTAAAATTATGTAGGAAATATTTTTAGCTTTCTAATGAATATTTATTGTCGAATTCATCTTATGTATAACCCCATATTAAATATGTTTTAGTAAATAAACGTTGATTTTAACTCTTTTATCTATTCATTAAATAAAATAATATTAAATGTCATAATCTAATCCAAGTGGACCTAAATGGTCATATTATATTTATAAGGTTGTTTTTGGTCGAATTACACTTATCCAATTGAAATAGGACATGTGTTAGTGTAATAGTAATATCATATTTACCCTTAGTTACCCTACTTACTATTAACCGCGGTAAAAAAGTAAAAAGTTACTATTCACCAAAAAAATATTTTTATCTCATTTAACCACATTTTACATACTGATATCAACCGTGTCTGTCGGATTTTTGAAATTCCACTCATAGAAGCGGTAAAATTAGGTTTTATGAAAAATTCAGTTTTTTTAACTACCACTTAGTGGTTTCACTATTCATCAAAAATTGAAAGTTTTCAGAAAAATGCCAAAACTTAGGCCTAAGCTATATTTGATATTATGAACTCAAAAATGATTTCTATTTTACCAAATTCAAAACATATCAGTTGCATTAATTAATTTAAAAATCAATTCCCGTCGTCAAAACAAATAGTGTGTTCTTAAGAGATAATAACTATCAAAAGATTGACACTTGTTTATGTCTGGTTTAAATGTGAAATTACATCCAATGACCATCATTGTATTAAATTGTAAAAATATATTCTAAATATACTTTAAAACCACTCAAATTAACAACTTATCACTATTAATTATTTCGATTGAAAAAGTTGTTTTTAATTAAAATTTAGTAATTTTCACTATTCATCAAAATATGAAAGTTATCCAAAAATCACCAAAATTTCACCTTATACTAATTTCGATATTCCGAATCCAAAAATGAAGTCCATTTTGAAAAATAAAATTTACAAAATTTCAAAAAGTGGTTATTACTATTCATAACGGCTAGTTTTAATAATATTTTAATAGCATATCATTGTATAGTGAAACTCGGTATTGCGTACTACACACGCTATCGAGGAAGGTCGTGATTGTGTGTAATTAAAGGCATGTAAAGGATGCGTGTTGTGCAAGCTCCTTTTGGTGTAGCGTATAACACAAGACATTAATGAAATTAAAAAGAATATTTTTCATAAAATCTTGGGGTGTTACAATCAGGCACATACACCTGCTCAGAGTAACCACTTTCGTCAACAAGTGGTTTCCAAAGCGAGTAAGAAGGAATCTAAGAAAAAGATCCGCCCAGCACAGTCAGGAGATTAAAGGCCAATCTGTAACAAGGCCTTGCTCGATGCTGGTGTTCTTGAAGCCCTCAGACATTTATCTGTTGGAATTCAAGAATCTACTCCCTCAGTTCCCAATAACGAGAACATTAATTCCGAAATTCTTCAACAGACACTTCCTCATGAAGGCTTGCTTCATGAAAATTCGGTCAATCGTGAAGTTTCTTCTTCAGATGAGAGCCACAGGAACCCTCTGTATGGTCAGAAGACCAAGGAGAAAGAGATCTCATCTTTTGTTGTAACCCATTATGGTGGTCCTCCCCATGATGATGAATTTCGCTGTGAAATTCATCTCCGTTGTAGTGATTCACATTGCCTGGAAAATACTCCAGTAGACAATGTAGTGCCGAGAAAGCCCTCTTATCTCTAGGAACTTGCAAATACGAAACCAGTCATGTCTGATGCTTTATCGCTAGCAAGTGAAATACTTTCTCAATCAAGAGATAGCCTAGGGTGTAGGTCATTCTCCAAACCAACCCTAAGTCATGCATCTTCTAGTTTGATCAATGATCTCTCTACCAATCTTGTTGAATCCGATGAAGCACCAAGGAAACACCAACTCTGGTCAAAATAGGTAGAAGAATCTTCATTTAATGATAAAGAGGAAATGCTGAACATGAGGAAAAAACTGGCGAAAAGTGAGGTACCAGTCATGTTTTGGCCTTTGGCTGACTCCCAGTATGACATTACAAAGATGTTGACAGAATATGGAGTCCACGATATTCGTCTCATCATGTGGAAAAATCATTGTCAATTGAAGAAGAAGGTATTATCTTATGATGAATGTGAAAATCATCTTACGATAATAGAAGGGCTACAACATCAGATTGATTTGGCATCTCTATCAGTCTCTCGGTATCCGAAGGCTGAAAAGCAACAGAGAACCCTTCAACGTTCATGCCTTAGCGCACTAAGAAAATGGCATCAGTTAATTGCCAATGCTCCATCTGGTGTTCATATCAGAGGATGGGGTGTTCACGGAGCACTACATTTCACAGTGCTTTCCAGTCAGCAAAGCCCACCAAAAATGGTCTCATGTAATGTTATTGCCCATGGCCGGCCACAGTCAATGGGCTTTGTTCATAATCAAAATCTTGCTCAAGAACAGGCTTCAACTAGTTCCTCTCAAAATCAAGCATATATAGAACAAGTTGTTGAATTTATCCTACATCAAGCAGGCGAGAATATTGCACAAGCCTCTCGTATGGAGCAAACACATCATCAAATGATAGAAGTTTCGGAAATCATCCAACGGTCTGTTAAACCAGGTGATAAAAGTGGATACAGGCTAATGCATCAATCTAATTTCCGAACTATGATTCACAAGATCAAGAGAGCTTTTAAGAAGGTCTCAGACATAGCATGTCAAGAGCCACCCCAGCTTGTCAGAATGGGGACTCCTTTAACCCAACCCTCAGAGTCAACAAATGGGATTCGAGGAGTTGAGCGGAAGCAGCAGGAACATCCCCAGTTCTCGAGACTGGGGACTCTTTCAAATCTTCAATCCCCTTCTCAGAGAATATCGGTCTTCTCTCGATTGGGGAAGAGGCCCCAAGAGGAACGAAGAGCCAAATTATTAGGAGATTCCATCCAATTTATACCTCGTCAAGAAGTTCCTAAAAGATTAAATCAACAAAAGGCAATGTCTCATCAAAGACATGAAAGAAGACAATATCATAGAAATGTTGATAGAAGGGATGCGATGCATTATACATCAATCAATGTCATCAATTCCGTTGTTGCTAATCCACCATAGGAGACTCACTCAGGGGACTTAGATGAAGAGCGTCCTGCTCAAGAAAATGTACGCGTCGATACAAATGAAGAAGGTGTGTGTACACGAAGTCAAAGGATTACTCAGAACCTAGGTAATCCACTTCCTTCTCTCTAAAAAGTATCCAACAAAGGGAGGGGAAAGAATCAGGTTACATATCCTTCCTATGGAGAAGGTCAATCGCTCTCGTTATAGCAAAGGTTTGCACAACAAGAGGATGAAATGAAAGAATTAAGTAGGTTGAATGCAGAACTACTTCAGAGTAGTCTTCTTCTTAAGAATGCTGAAGTCCGACAGCCGAAGGAATTTGTTGTAAATACTGAGATGGATCAGGAATATCCTCCTTTATCAATACACCCTCAGAGGTCTAATTCGACGGGTCAAACGCAACAACGATTGGTAGTGCTACCATCAGTTGCAGCACCAATCACCACGTCTGTCCAAGCTCCATTCATTGAACCTACCCAAGACCAAATTCAACCTGATGTTTCTCAAAAGTTAATAACTACTATTGAGTCATTAACAGCTTGGTTAGAAACTATGGAAGGGAAACGGGCGCAAGTTCAACCAGAAAAGAATGTTTACCATGAATGGGTAGATACAATTTCTCCTCCATCTAGTTTTGGAAACCCTGTTTTCCCTAATTTCAATGGATCAGGTGACCCTGAACAACATTTGACACATTACGTGTCTTGTTGTGGTCCTATGATGGGAACTCCAGAGCAGCAAGAAGCAGTGAAACTCAGATGCTTCGTGTGAACCTTACAAGGACCAGCTTTTGTCTGGTATACAAGCTTGCAATCCCGGTTAATCATCGGATGGGAGGATCTTCGTCAAAAATTCCTTCTTCAGTTCTTCTCAACTTTGCAAAAAACACCAGTTTTCGATCTTACAAACTGCAAAAAAAGGGAGAATGAAAGAGTCTCTGATTTCGTTGCTCGCTGGAAAGGATTAACGTATTCCCTAAGTTTAGCACTCCCTCAGGAAGAGCTATTTCCAATCTGTGTGGCAACATTGTGTGCTGAATTACGCATTCCATTGATCCGTATGAAATAAACAAGAGGGTTTCGAGACGTTACTTCAATCACTCAGCAGATTGAAGATTCCCTTATACAGGCTAAGGTTAAATCTCATGTAATTCCATCATCTTCAGGAAGGAGAATGGGTAAAGTAGAAACTGCTACAGTTATGCTTAAACAAGCTCATATACCTATTTCTACTTCAAAACCTTCATCTTCCTGAAGGGCTCCACCTCCTGAACACCAACAACAAAGGAGATTTCGTCCAATTGATCAAAAAGATCAACGACGAAAACAATTTGAAGATTTAAAGATTAAAACATACTCTTTCTGAAATGAACATGTTCCTGGTTACTTCATTTCAGCTCTGGAAAATAATTTGGTTCAATTACCAGTGCCCAAGAGGCCAAACAAGGAAGGAGATGAAGACCGTCCCAATTATTGTCCCTTTCATCAAATGTTAGGGAATCCTATCCAAGAGTGTTTTGTCTTTAAAGATTTCCTGCAAAAGATGGTCGACTTGGGACAAGTCAAGTTGAAAGGTTCTTCGACTCAGGTAGCATGTGTTACTGCTACAGTTCCAGAGGAGGAAGATGAATGGCAAGAAGTCAAAAGAAGAAATGCACAGAAGTATGATGATTGGATTTTCAGAAAGACAATCAATCGGACTCATGCCATTTTGCGAACACAATTAAAGAAACCAATTGTGTCTTCTGCCATGAATATTGCGGTAAAACCCTCTTCGTCAGAGGGAAAGTCCTCAAAGAAACGGTTTGATTCAAAGAAGAAAAAAGAATCAGAAGAAGATGAGTATGTGTCAAATCCTAAATTGTCTTTGACTCTGGCAGACTTTATGCCATCTACTTCAAAACCATGGGCACCGTCCCATCAAACGGAACAACCTAAACAGACTAGTCAGGCAAAGTCTTTATTAGACGAAGAGT
Organism: Viscum album; assembly: GCA_963277665.1. NCBI lineage: Eukaryota > Viridiplantae > Streptophyta > Magnoliopsida > Santalales > Viscaceae > Viscum > Viscum album. The sequence goes on from OY728133.1 coordinate 1,065,102,275, forward strand.
TAATCTTCGGTTCTGTTAATATGATTCAATTAACAGATCCGTATTCCAATCGTAATTTCAATTTTGATGAGCCTGAATTCCTTGTATCAAATTAGGAAATCCGAGGAAGTTCCTGAGGTTCAGGATACAGGGGAAGACGTGGATATTTCCGAATCCACTACTCCAATTTTACCCTTGTTAGCACTATGTTCGCAGCAGAAACTCGTGGTAGAGCCCTTCAGCGAGTTCAAAAAGAACAAGCAGGTTTTTCTGCTAATAGCCAACTCAGTCTTGGCACATTTATTTTAGAAGACCGATTGATGGTTCCATATTCTTTATCTCAGAATGTAAATGGATCTAATTGCTCTAATATTCCAAAACCTAGGATGTTTCCAACTTCTATCACAATACAATATGCATCAGCTTCCAAAGCATCTGCTTCCAAGGTACATGCTAAACCGCATATTCCTGTTGGGAAATGCAGACCTTTAGATCAAATGTATGATATATTGAAACACTTGGCCCATGTACCATACATGTTATCAATTTTGGATGCTTTGAATCTATCAAAATATCTTCGGGAAGCACTCATCAAAGCTTTGTCAAGTCCTCAGGAGTTTGAAGCTGAAATTGCTGTAGCTGAAGTCTATCACATAGAGAATAATCCTACAGAATTCCATGCAGTGATATCTTTTACTGATAAAGATGAAGATGATGTTGTGCATGGGAATATAAAACCTCTGTACTTATCGAGAAAAGTCAATGGTATAGATATCCGAAGACCTTTCATTGATAATGGTTCAGGAGTCAACCTCATGCCCATTCGTACACTTCGTCGGTTGGGCCTCACAAGCTCTGATTTATCTCCTTCTACCATGATGTTACAAGGATATGATAAAAATGAACAAGAACCACCGGGTGAAGTTACACTCAGAACTCAGTTTGGAGATCTTGTATCCAATTTGGATATCATGATTGTTGATCAAGACTCATCATTCAACGTCTTGCTTGGAAGACCCTGGCTACATTAGCATGCGACTATCCTTTCATCATACCATCAATGTCTTAAATACTATTTCAATGGTCAAGTGGGAACATTGTATGGTGATAAGACCCCGTTCAAGACATGTGAGTCTCAGTACATTGAGGTGGAATTTTATCACATGAAGGGAAGAGAAAAATCTACAATGAAGGAAATTACCAAAGTTAATGCTCCATATGGTTTGGAGAAAATTCCAATAAATCCATTTACACATGTGAGTACAGATTATGTGTTACATATCAGTCAAATTGACAAAATAGGCCCAAATAAAAATACTCTTATGGAAAGATCCATAATGTAAATTACGGCATTTTAGCCAGAAAACATGGGAGAAATTGGTAACCTACCAAATAGTGATGAAAGCACAAGTGGTGACGTCTTCATTTCATCTGCTAAAATCCAATAGGTCTATAATTCGCCAATTAGGCCAGAAGAAGTTATAGCAACATCGGAGGTGAATAATGATTTAATTTCTCAATCCATCATCTCCTCTTTATTTCCCAAAGAAGGCCCTTTTTCATCAATAGGGTCCGAAATGGAAGCTTCTTCTTCAAAATGTGAAAATTTTGACATCTCTTCTGATCATGAAAATTTCTTTTTGTCATCTACTATGCAAGTTGAAATGGAAGAAATTGCACATGATGAAGAGGAAGAGGAAGACCTTAGAGATGGTCCTCCAGAATTTGAAGAGGGTATCTCTACCACTGTGGATGAACTCAGAGAAATAAATCTGGGTACAGAGAAAAATCCACGCCCCACTTTAATTAGTGCGCCATGACCCTTGAAGAGAAAGAAATGTATACTTCTTTTCTAAAGAAAAATAAAGATATTTTTGCTTGGAACTATACAAATTCCTGGGCTTGATCCTGATATTGCTACTCATCATTTGGGTTTACCAAAAGAACATCGAGGATTTAAGCAAGCCGCGAGAAGAACACACCCAACTTATGCTTCCAAAATTGAAGCTGAAGTGGATAAGCTGATCAAAGCTAACTTCATCAGAGAAGTTTATTATCCCAATTGGTTGGCTAATATTTTCCCTGTAAAGAAGAAGAACGGACAAATTAGGTTTTGCATCGATTTCAGAGATCTTAATCGGTATTGTCCTAAAGATGATTTCCCAGTTCCCATTACAGAACTCTTAATTGATGCAAAGGCTGGCTATGAAGTACTTTCCTTCATGGATGGATATTCCGGATATAATCAGATCCGAATGGCCCTAGAAGATGAGGAATCTACAGCCTTCATAGCCCCTCAAGGTGTGTTTTGTTACCGGGTGATGCCCTTTGGTTTAAAGAATGCAGATGCAACATATCAACGCGCCATGCATCGTATCTTCAAACCTTTATTAGGGAAGTTTGTTGAATTCTATGTAGATGATTTGGTGGTTAAATACAAACAACGTTCTAATCACTTGGCTGATTTGGAAGTCATATTCCACAAGCTTCGACAACATAATTGGAAGATGAACCCCTTAAAATGTGCTTTTGGGGTAACCTCAGGAAAATTCCTCAGCTTTGTTGTACGTCATTGTGGTATTGAAGTCGATCCTGAGAAGACCAAGTCAATCCTTGGTATGTCACCTCCTCAGAATTTGAAAGAATTATGAGTAATTCAAGGACACTTAGCCTATATTCGGCGTTTCATCGCCAATTTTGCTGGAAAATTTTACCCTTTACCAAATTATTGAAAAAGGAGTCACTTACCAGTGGACTGAATAATGTCAAGAAGCATTTGATGTTCTCATGAAAAACCTCTTGAGTCCACCAGTACTCATGCCACCTATTGAAGGTAGACCACTTATCCTCTATGTGATAGCTCTAGAGCGATCATTGGGTGCCTTTCTCGCTCAAAAGAATGATGCTGGGAATGAAAATAGCCTCTACTATCTCAGTAGAACTATGCTTGAAGCAGAAACCCGGTATTCAAGTATTGAGAAGTGCTTCCTGGCATTAATCTTTGTAGTTCAAAAACTGAGACACCACCTGCAACATCACGAGGTACAATTGGTATCTCGCAATAATCCACTCAAATTCATCCTTAGTCGTCCAATGCTTACCAGACATCTAGCAAGGTGGGTAGTTATTTTGCAGCAGTTCGACATTCAGTATGTATCTCAAAAGGCAATAAAGTGCCAAGCACTGGCTGATTTCCTAGCTGAACATCCTTCAGTGGGAGACACGTCTTCAGATATTGAACTCCCAGATGAGGAAGTTTTTTCTATTCAAGAGTGTCCTCAAACATGGGAAATGTATTTTGATGGTGCTTCCAGAAGTCCAATAGGGAAGAAAATGGAAAATCCTAAATTCAACAAAGTTGGTTTAGGAATTATACTCATTTCTCAGGATAAGGCATTGTTACCTTATTCTTTTTTATTTTTGGAAGGTGGTACCAATAATGAATCCGAATACCAAGCTCTTATCACAGGCTTGGAGTTAGCGCTTCAAGCACAAGTGAATCACTTAAAGGTGAAAGGTGATTCAGACATGGTTATCAAACAAGTCAATGGGGATTATGCCATCAGAAAAGAAGAGTTAAACCCTTTGTATGATTACGTCAGAAAGTTAATGGTGGAATTCGCTTCAGAACCGACATTTTCTTATTTCCCAAGATCACAAAATGCTAAAGCTGATGCACTGGCTAATATAGCCACAACTCTAGCAGATCCAAATCGGGACGAGACAACCATCAGTATTGCCCACCGTCGTGCAATTTCACCTTATGTTCAACCAAGAATAGAGGAAATTAATGAAATTAGTCCCATTCCTAAACAGTATGGTCATACTACAGGATGGATGTCACCTATTAGGGAATACCTTCAAAATGGAACACTTCCACCTGATAGAGCTGAGAAAGAACAAATCTGGCGACGTGTGGTCAATTTTACTCTTTATGATGGACCAAACCACCTAGAGAAAATTCTCTACAAATGTGGTTTGATGGAGTTCTCTTCAGATGTATTGATGGTGAAGAGACAATGGCTGTCATCAAAGAAGTGCATGCAGGAGTATGTGGTGCCCACCAGTCTGGACATAGATTGTCTGATCAAATTCGAAGGCTTGGATACTTTTGGCCTTCAATGATACAAGATTGTGTTGATTTCACAAAGAAGTGTCATTCATGTCAAGTACATGCCAACTTCATTCATCAACCTCCAAAGTTTCTTCATACAGCTAAATACTCATGGCCATTTGGCACATAGGGAATGGATGTGGTGGGACCTTACCCTTCAGCTACGGCCAAGCAGTTTAAGTACATTCTTACTGCTACTGATTTCTTTTCCAAATGGGGAGAGGTAGTACCTCTAAAATAATTCAGTTCTAAATGAATTGTTAGCTTCATCAAGTCTAACATCATTACTAGATTTGGTGTCCCTCATACCATATTGACGGACAACGGCAAAAACTTCGGTTCTTCTGAGGTGAAGAAATTGAATCAAGAATACAACATTAAATCCAACCATTCATCTCGGTATCATGCGGCAGCCAATGGCCAAATAGAAGCCTTTAACAAGACTCATTAAAATATACTGCAAAAGATGGTGGATAAAGATAAGAGGTCTTGTCCTGATAAAATCTTTCATGCTTTATGGGATTATCGGGCTACCACCCGCAATGCGACGTGGTCAACTCCATATTCTTTGGTATATGGAACAGAAGCAGTCTTGCCAATTCAAGTTCAATTTCCCTCACTCAGAGTAGCCATTTGTGATCAGTTATCTACAGATGAACAATCCCAAAAGCGATTGAATGAATTGGAATGGTTAGATGAGAAAAGATTGTGCAATTTGCACCACTTGAAAATCTATCAGAATTGAATAGCACGAGATTTTAACAAAAAGGTTTGTCTTCGTTCATTCATTCAGGGAGAATTGGTATTAGTTCTCAGAACTCCAATGATACCAGGAAAGAAACCTCCCAAGCTAGAGCCAAAATGGGAAGGACATTATTCAATACATAGGGTCTACTCCAATGGAGCTTATTCACTAATCTCGATGGATGGAGAACTCATTACTACTCCAAATAATGCCAGATTTTTGAAGAAATATTTTGTATAAAATACAAAGTATTCACATTATGTCCCTGCAACATGACACTAACCTGTGCGGCACCTGTTCTTCTTTGCTATATGACGTTAAACTCTACAGCAATGGTCCAGTATGACCTTAAACTGCAACTTCGTCCCACACGACATTAAACTGTGAAAAAATTACCTAAAAAGTCTTGTATGACCTTAAACTACACCATGGTTCAGTATGACCTTAAACTGCACCATCCATGGTCCATGCATATGACCCTAAACTATTTAAAAGTCCCTTACGTCCAGCAAGACGTTAAAATGTGACATCCTAACCACATGACACTAAACTGTATAAAAGTCCCTTACCTCTGGAAAGACGTTAAACTACATAAACTGCAAAAAAATCCCCAATGTGTCCAACATGATGTTAAAATGGTGCACTCTTTTTACCTCACTGCATGACATTAAACTACACAGTTCCCCCCTTTCGTCCAACATGACGTTAAACTATATTGTTCCCATCGTCCTAACTACATGACGCTAAACTGTATAGAAAGTTCATAATATGTCCTACATGACATTAAACTGTATTTTGTCCTTGCTACATGACACTAAACTGTGCAGCATCAATAGTCCTAACTGCAAGACTTTTAACTGCATAGTCCCTTTATATGTCCTACATGACATTTAACTATGCATCGTTAAGGTTGTTGTTACCTCTTGTTTCTCACACCGAGTATGACTCACGTGAGCTTACAGAAAACCTCAACCGTAACACTCTCTTTGGGCCGCTAACCATGTATAAGTCCCAACAACATTTTTTTATTCGATCGTTGTCCCCAAGAACAACTTGATCATTAATTCATTCTTTAATTGAACTACACAGACTTTGATCCTTGCCCTCCAGGCTGGGTATGTAGGAAACCTCCCAGGGTTCATGCCCCAAAACAATCTCTTCACATCGGTTCACCACCATCTCATATGATGTTGATTCGTGAAACCACCCCTAGAATCAATATCATTACATTGATTCACTTTCGTCCTTGTTATATGACGTTAAACTATGCAACACTTTTGTCTGGTACGACAATAAACTACCATACTCTTTGATTACCTCATTTGAGAGAGAACTATTATTGACATTGATTCTACAACCATGTTTCATTTCAAAAGGCTATGTGCATACATGGTAATGCCTAAACTTTTTATCTCAGGTTAAACCATCATTGCACTAAAGTCCCCTTTCACCCTTCATATGTATGAAACAAATTTGTACAAAGGGTAGTTCTAGAACTACGTGGGATTGATTCCCATCCTTATGGGATACGTAGGAACGTTCGAGTGTCCCTCGAATCTAGCCCCAAGTCTTTTGGGCCTAACCCCAAATTTCACTTTCAGACCCTTGGCTAAAAAGTCCTCATGAAAACACACACTGTGTATTCATTATTATGGTCCGAACTCTATGACCCTAAACTAAGATCTCTCATACTTTCGTCCCGCATGATGTTAAACTGTATTTCGTCCCGCATGACGTTAAACTGTATTTCGTTCTGCACGACGTTAAACTACATTTCGAGAACTACGTATGGCTTGATTCTCATTCTTATGAGATACGTAGTGAAGTCCAAAATTTCAATTCCGGACCCAGCCACAACATGATTATGGTTATCATTGACCTATGTATCTCTATATACATTGGACAGTACCCATATTTATGTGTTATAATCCTAACCTTAAATATTTTCAGATCTTCATAACCCTTTTCATGACATTTAGTCACAAAAATGTCAAACTTCTGAGAATTATTTTGCCTGACTATGTAGTATGTGCCCATAGGTGGCCTTGCATAAACAGTCCACATAACAGACTTGTTAGCCAAAAGATACTATTTTATTTAACTATGCAGCCAATGCCCTTAGGTGGCCCTGCATAATTCTACCCCCTAACAGGTTTGTTAAATGATAACAACTTCATTCTTGGGAAGAATGCCTCTTTTGTCCTTATTTTTATTAAACGACAATATGTAGGGATCCACAAAAAAATAGCCATCCTTAACATATTTGTCCCATATCCTTTTTCACGATCTGAAAGTATTCAAGTCTATGGTTTGTTCTTCTTCCCTACGTTTGGGTCAGACCTTCGTAGGAGTGATATTCATCCAGTTCTTCGATAATCTTGTCTGGAAATATCTTCTCCATATTCAAGTACCTCTTTCCATACAGCAAACTCTATACTTTAGAAAATTTGAATCTCCATAACCTTTCATTGGCGTTTAGTACTAGGAAAGTAAATTTCTGAGAGTTCTTTTTTCCTGACTATGCAGCGCGTGCCCAGAGGTGGCCTTGCATAAATAGTCTACAAAACAGACTTGTTAGCCAAAAGATACTATTTTATTTCACTATGCAGCCAATGCCCTTAGGTGGCCTGCATAATTCAACCCCCTATCGAGTTTGTTAAATAATGGTAACTTCATTCATGGAAACTACTTATTCTAATGCCTTTTAGCTCTTTTTCATATCATTCCTCATATTCAAATATTCTTAAGTCATAGCTTACATATTTTCCCTCATACTTGAGTATGGTAATATGTTTTCAGATAAATTGTCAAGGAATTTAATCAATTTTAATCCATTTTGGTCAAAGCTATTTCGACCTTAAACATTAGCCCCTTTATGTCTGGCACGCATGACTTTAAACTGCCCACAAAAGAAAAAGGAACTCTGAATAAAAGTCAAGTTCCAGCTCACTAAATATACATTTTCGTATGATTTAGGTAATATTGTGCAATTAAAAGGTTCAAAGTTTGTAGTGTTATTTGTAATAATCCTAGTAAAAATATAACTATGCTTACTAATCCCATTGGCTTAAGTAAATTTGAAGCAGGTAGTGAAAGAATGCAGGTACAAATGATTGAAGATGAAAGTGTTTTTCAATGATACGCAAGAGTTAGAAGAACATCCACAGACTGGAGTCTCTTTTTTTCAAGAATTAAAAGAGGCTTTCAAAATAACTCTTCATTTGATTTACGGCATCCTGAGATTTATCAGCAGTTACATGAAGCTCGTGCACTTGACCAGCTTCACTCGTTTCATCTTGATGAAGTGCCTTCTTAGCATCTGCGATGACATTCATGCCATTCATATGAGTTTCATCCAATGATTTATTAAGCTGATCAAGTTCCTCAATAACAGAATCTAACTGTTGCTGGAGTTGCACCTGCTGCACAACTTTTTCTTTGATTTTATGCTTCATCTCCTTCATCTTGGCAGCATAATCAGCTTCATCTTGGGATACCGCAGCCTCAAATTCTCCTATGTTGAATGAAAGTTTCACTCTGATCAAATCTTCGCGACTTTTTTGAGCCTGCTCCCTCCTGAAAATGATCTGTTTCACCGTGGGGTGAATCTTTTCATATCCAAAACCACCAAGTCATGGTATAACAAATTGGGATGACAATCGATGAATTTTCGATGGTAGCTCTTCTAAAGGAACCCCAGATATGATGTTCCATATGTTGTTCCATGCCTTACGTCGTGAAAAGCTGAACGCTTTAAGCATCTCTGGATCTGATTCAACATCATCTTCAGAGGGAGGAATGTAATCTGGAATTAATGCACTTAAAGAAGTGCCTTGTCCTGCTTCCCCCCTGATTTGTGCTTCGTCACTTTCAATTCCTATTAGGGCAGAGGATGAGGCATCACCTCCGGATCTAGTCATTGCAGTTGATGGTCCTACATGATTAATTGAAAGATTTAGTTAGCTTCAAAGGATAACAAAAGATTAGATTGTATTGCGAATAAAGTACAATCACAAATATTGTTATCCCTTACCCAAGGATGGTTCAACAACCTGAGAAGACTTCTCCCCATCTTTCCCGGTCTCAACGGGATTTTCAAGATGGGTCTCAAGAGGGTTTATTGGGTTTAACTCTACTTGAGATAATGTTTCTGCAATGGTAGGGTTGACATCAATGTCCACACCCTCTTCAGGTATTGGCAGTTTAGCAGCTTCTATGGAAGAAACTGCATATTGTTTTCAGTCATGGTTAGAAGTGTAAATTTTAAAAAAAAATTGGGCGAAGGGTAGCACTCACGCCCAACGTCTTCTAAATCACCTGACAACATAGCATGATCATAAAATTCTTCGAATGTCATTCCTTGATTCATCATTTCATCCAATGATACTTCAGAATCCTGGTTAGTCTCACCAGTGGGAGCATTTGCTACATCTTCTTGCCGACATATGTCCTGTAACCCCTGACCCTGGATAGCATCTTCAGCACTAGGAGAGATACTGGTAATGGATGCTAGCTCTTCTCCAGGAGCAACCAAGTCAGCTTGGGTTTGTGATCGTTCTACAACACCCTCTATGGCCTTTCAAGGCGGGTCAGTCCCTTACCTCAAGGGGGAAATTGAAGAATCCCCTGCAGTCCTCAGAAATATGAGTTACCATGTGATTATGAGTGTAAACTCATGATTATTCGAAGGACTTACCGCTACTAATGAAGCGTTTAGCTATGAATATCATCCTTCGTTGCCTTAGATTCTTTTGTTTTTTCAGAGTATCAGTAGTCTCCCTTATTGTCACTTGGATTGGCGAATGGAAGGCTATGTCTAGCACCTCATTCATGGCCTGAAGGCCTGAAGATATCTCGCCTGGTTCACGAGGAGAATCAGCAGCAACCCCGATAGCAGTACCCCCAGGTCTATACTGTGGGGAAGGAACCCATGTTCCTTTCTTTTCAAGCTGCTAGATGAAGAAAATAACTTCCTTAAGTAACAAAGCTTCAACTGAAATCGATTTTCAAAGAAAATAAGGAAAGAAAACTTACATATTCAGGAGCCACGTACTCTTGTCATTCCTCATCTCCAGAACCACCAGCCCCCATAGTGGCGCCACGATCAATCATTTCCTCCACCCTCCTGGTGATAGGAACAGAGTAATCAGTGGCATATATGAGCATTTCCAGCTCTCTGATGTATTCCCTCACTTCATTGGGGATATCTTCGTATTGAAGATTTTTAGAAGCTATAAGATTTCCTATTCCAGGAAGTTGTAGGCCCTCACACAAATCCAGCCAGGTGGTCTCAGAACCACAGTATAATCCCTGCCATAGCTGAACAACCTCTGGTCTTAGATATGAAGGCTGTGAAGAAGGTCCTACAATTTTTGATTTTAATTTCTTCCCATCTCATGCAGATACAGATAGAGAATAATAAAGTAAGACTTATTAATTTATAAAGTAGCAGTGATTGAAATTACTACAATGAAACAACTCACCAGGAGTTGATGGAGTGGGTCTTTTAATTCTGACCGGAGGATTATATCGGGCACGAAACCGCTTTGCTGCCGGTTGTGCCTCATCATCCCCATCATGATAATCTGATGAATCAGTTCTAGAAGAGGATTTTGTTGAACCTATTTTAGGTGGGGAAGCGTCACCTTCATGAGGAATGGTTTCTTTCTCTACAGTCCTCTTCCTCTTTCCCACTTGATATACTGGGTGATTCAATATCCCTTTGGGGTATGATGCTATCCAGTGTTCGGCATAATATATAGTCAAATTATGTGCCGCTTTTTCAACTGGTAGATCAAATACTGCCCCAGTCTTCTCTCTTGATGTCAGTAGCTAACGTTGTCGAGAAACCATCAGATGTTGCTCTAACATGACATGTACTGGAGGGGATACAACAATCTATTGCAGACATTTGAATTGGCATGCAAATCTATATGGAGCATAGGCCTCACATATGATCTCTCCATCAATCCTAGCTACTAACACACCATCCCTGCAATCTAGCATGTATGCCCTAAAATCCAAATGGGATGTCCCATCATCAACAAACTTCCCGGATGGTGGACTTCCATAGGGAAAGAAGTTGAATTCCATAAACATGCTCAGCCTCACTTTCATGTCATAACCATTAACATCTAATGGAGCAATTCCATAGAATGCTTGGACTGACGGTCTGAAAGAGCTTTCAGGAATTTGTAATCCATTCTGTACATTTTAATTCCTGAAGTGAGTGGCAATCCATCCCCACAAAACCTGGAATGGTCCCACTATTCTTAAAGGAGATTTACCCAGGAAGACATGATGTAAACTCGTGTGAATCTTTGCTAAAATGGGGGTAGCTAACCCAACCATTTTTCCCTCAGCCAACTTTGCCGTAATGACGAAGGTCCTGGCCTAACGCCTCCCATCGAATCCCTGACCGGCAAGAGATAAACACTGAGCCACACTACTAAGAAACCCGCCAGACGAGTTTTCATTGGAATTCTTTGATTCACTTCATATCCCCACTTTTCAAACTCTCCTGCTTCTAGAGTTGGCCAGAATGTGCCAGGAGCTCCTCTCTTCTCAGGTTTTGGACAGGTGGTAGGACGTCTGGGCTTGGTATCCTTGGATTTCATTTTCTTGGATCATTTTTCTTTTGGCTCCATCCCTTTCTTCTCAATAATAAACACATTCATCCATTCTTCTGGTTGAATATATTTTCTAAAATGAGTTAATGAGGTCTCTAAACTCTTGAGCCTGTTGAAGATCTTAAATAATTATCAAGCTAAAGTAGGAGTCTTCTCTGAATCATTCCAAGTCACCTTGGGAGGAATGCATTCATCATACATATCACCCAAAATTGGAGCCCCTGAGATCTTGTGGACATCCCACAAACTGATACCTACTTCTCCATGAGTCAAATGTAAAGAATTAGTTGCTGGGCTCCAGTGGCTGAGTATCTCTGGCATGAAGTTATCATGTCTGTAAACATATGTTTGCCCATCCCAGACAGCCTCATATATTGCAGCTCTCTTCAGATCCTCAATAAACTCTGCGCAGGTCTATCGCACCCAGTATACCCACATCCAAGTTGGCTTCACACCTCCCCCAGGACGGAAATCCCAACTTTTGTTCCCGCCTTTGGATTGATCCATCTGAGAATTTCGGAAGATTGATGGATGACAATGTGGTTGAAGCTCAGGTGTATGTTTTTCAGATCTGGTGTGCAAGGGATATGATGCATCACATAGGCCTTCTCCACTATTCCAGCAGTTAGAAATACACCTCCACCTGAGATATTTGCTGAAGAAAAGTTGGAATAATTCTGAAACCATGAAAATGGAAGATAATTCTTTACTTCTGTAATAATGACTTCTTGTAGATGACCATTGCCATACAAAGGTAGATAAGTTTTTTGAGGAAAGTTGAGATGATATTTATTCAGATACTTAGCCAAATTTGGAAGAGTACTATCTTTGACAGTATAATAATCATGGCCAATGATGTTCATCATATCATCTATCCGCTTGCTTGCCAGTTCATCAATTAATCCGGGTCTAAGAGCCATTAATTCTGCACATAGAGTTGAATAAATTAATTTATAAATGAATTAATTTTTCACTAACTTTGTGAAAGAAATCAAAAAAAAATGGCTATGGCATTAAGGCGCGCAAGTATGGAGATGTCGCGCAAGTGTTACATGTGCTGCGCAAGTTTTTGTCGCACATGTATCACCGCGCAAGTCCTATTACCTTGAGAGTAGCGTGGCAGCAAGGAAACAGTGAAAAAAGAGACTTGCGCAATGAAGATGGCTTGTGCGGTGAGAGCTCGAGAAATTTTGGATCAGATGCTATACATGGCCAAAATATGTGTATTTATAGGCCAGGAAGCCTATCTGCGCGCCATACCCAGTGCACTTAAGGCCTGCGCGGAGAGAACTTGTGTGCCGCCCTCTGTGCCCTGAAGACTTGCGTGCCCCCTTTTCCTTTTGATGTATTCGATTTCCTCAGAGTCAAATCCTCTATTTCTCTCAGGATCCAACTCTGAGGGGGGACTTCTGGTGATGCTCCTTTCGTCAAAGAATCTATCGATCGGAAAAGGGGAATATATGAGCACAAAGTGATTCAACCTTTGAAGAAAACATAAAAAATTGACAAAGGGATGAACAAGGAAAACATTGCCCATAGGCCGCACAAGTTTCCTAATGGTCGCGCAAGTGGACTTGCGCGACACACCTTGGCCCGCAAGTGACTTGCGCGACCTAATTGATAACAACCCGGTAACCGCCCGAGATCTTCTCCTGCCTATAAATAGACCTTGTGGGCCCCCCATTCGAGAGGATCTTTTTCCAGAAACTCATATTGAAGCTCCCGATGCCCACGTCTCTTCTCAAAGCTTTCGGAACACTTCTAAGGTAATTTCTTACCTAGAACGGAAGATCTAAAGAGAAGGAGGAAGGCCTAAGTGTTGAAATTCATCAACACTTGCACGCCTGAGTGGCCATCCCTTAAGGGAAGTTGCCACACTTGCGCGCCGCCTTACTTCTTCGATAGAACTTGCGCGTACCCTTTTTGGAAGAACCTCAAATGGATTCTAAAGGGTTTAATAAAGTGTCGCTAAAGTATTTCAATGATGGTTGACCATCGCGCAAGTACACCATGTGTCACGCAGGCATACCTGCGCGACCAATACTTGCCTGCCCACGCAGTACTTGCGCGCCTTCCAAGACTTGCGCACCCCTTCCTTTTTGGGTGCCTTTCTTGCCAATTTCACCCCTCTTAAGCCATTACACCTTTCCTTTTCAAGATTTAGTCTTTTTGACACTCTCCAAATCCATTTATGGCATGATTTCTTAATTTGACTTCCTTATCTGAAAGGAATAATGTGGAATATCTCTCAAAACCTAGGGATTTACATATATTTATGTCACTAAACATCGAGAGTTCATTCATTCAACCTCATCCTTTAAGATGAGAGAATCCTTAACCTGGGTCTCCTTTTCAGGAATAAGTCCCAGTCATAATCCTATGATTCCTTTTCAGGAGTAAGCCCCACGTCCCCTAAGCTAGGCCTCCTTTTCAGGAATAAGTCACAATCATAATTATGGGCATCCTCTTTACGAGTAATCCCCAAGTCCCTTAATTTTTGGGCATCCTTCTTAGGAGTAAGCCCCAGATCCTCTAAATTGGGCTTCCTTTTCAAGAGTAAGCCCCAGTCTCTAATTTTGGATTCCTTTTCAGGAGTAATCCCCAAAAATTAATCCTTAACCTGGGATTCCTTTTAAGGAATAAGTCCCAGTCATAAATCCCTTAACATGTGCCTCCTTTTCAAGAGTATGTCCCAGTCATAATCTTGGGTTTCCTTTTCAGGAGTAAGCCCCAAGTCCCTTAAATTCTCTTTAACCAGTCCTAATTTACGTTTGATCTGGGATTCCATCTCAGGAGTAAAACCCAGTTAACAATCCTTTCCTAATTTGGGTTTCCTTTTCAGGAATAAGTCCCAAGTTAGAGTATTCAAATATCAATGAAGCACATATACCTTTATGGACCCTGTTCCTGGATTTTCTCCCTAAAGTAAATCCTAACCTTCATTTATCTGGGTAGTCATATATACATAATCCCCAAACCATTTCTTATGATTACATTTTTCATGGCCCAATTTTCTATTTTATTACCAATACCTCTTGTTTCTCACACTGAGCATGACCCACGTAAGCTTAGCGTGTAAAAGTAATTGTGACATCCTTCTTTGAGCCATCAATCATAAACATCATACTCCCTTATTCGAACTACGTGGGTTATGATTCCTTTTCCAAAACAAAGGATACGTAGGTAGCCCATCTATGGGTTCGATCCCAACTTTGAAATAATTCATGTCCTTCTTAATGACAATAAACTTCAAGTGCCCCACTGAGTGGCTTTAAAACCATCCTAGTCATCATAATGACCAAGAGACTTTTATATAAATATTTTTAAGGATACCATTGACCAAGAATCTCTAAATATATATAGATGATTCTCTATCGATGAAGAACCTCAAATACATATAAAAGAATCTCTAAATTTCTTACATATTTAATCATTGATTGTTAAACTGAAGGAAAGCTCATTTTATACTTGGTAATATAATAAGGATTCACGAACATAACATAAATCAATAAAGAGATTCCCGGAATAGAAAACAATTCCCCTAAAAAAGGTGTGATGAGTCCAACCTCCCATCCTCTCGACCAATGAAAATTCCTAAGCCTCATCAGTCCACAAGATAATGAGCACCTACCTTTGGAAAGTCGGTCCAAAGGGATGTGGAATCATTGGATGTTTCCGGTTCTACGAACAATCCTGCTAGAAACCGATCGGAACGTTTGAATCTCCATCCAGGAGGTCATCCCCGAATTTCGAGGGAAACAAATGGCCATGCACCATATCTGTGCAGTAGTGAGAGTGTTTCGTGAACCACGGTGAGTACTGCGCCAACGTCAGGCTACACTGATGTACATGCAGTATCTCCTATATCCGCACCGTACGAAGTGTGGCTGGTTCGAACTCTACCAAGAATAGTCTCTCGAATTCTGCCTAGAGTAGCATCGCCTCTTCATGCACATAGTGCATTAGTCCCCACCATTTGCATACTACCGATTGAAGAAGTATGGTAGCATGGATCACCATGATGTTTACCGGTGTCCCTACTAGCCTGAAAACTCTAACCAGAGCCTCTAGCCAATCCTCAGCCTCTTGTTAGTCTATCTCTCCCCTGAACATGGGTGGCCTCTAGTGTTGGAACTCATGAAATGTGATCATGCAGTGTGCATCGTCTGCTGCTAGGACTGGTGGAATCAGTGGCCCAATGGGGAGTGGTACCGTAGGTTCGTCCTCTGGAAAGGGGCCCTACAACGAGGCCTTGTCGCTCAGTGGGATATCAGTATGTATGGCTCTTGGGGATCTAACTAGTCTTCCATGGGGAGAAATATTGAAAGAAAAATATGTGACACGGTCAAAAGATTTATACTTGTTGAGATGACCTGGTTGAGCTAACATAACGATAAAAATTTGAAAACACACACAGAATCAGTGTTTTCATGCACTATGTCGGAAATCAGAAATCATGATCCTAATGTAGGGATACATCGGCCGCCTACACCAACACTGGACTCCCAGAACGTAAAACCAAAAGTAGAACCCTTACCACTATTTTTTCACAAAAGAGAATGATTAGAGTCATATGTTCTACAGTAGAACAGACTGCTCTGATACCAATTTTTCATGACCCATCCCCCGGGACGCATATCGTGACTACCCCAAGACCAACTTACATAGTCCAGGTGCTGGAGACAAGCACCAAAGGCATAAATCCCTAAACTATGAAGGCATTGCCTTTATAACTGTAAAAAACAAAACAAAGTACACAACTGGAAGCAGAAAACGAAATAAAAATGTATACAAAAGAAGTATTGGAATATAAAAGGGGCTTGAAATATAGGCCCAACACGAAAGTATAAGCACAACTGAAATGAAAGTACACCTGAAGAAAAAGTAAAGCAGCTATTGGATCGTCCTTTAGGGTTCCTACCTAAAGGGTAGTTACAGATGGCCTCCTAAAAACTCCACGTCTATCTGTCTGTTCCATGTACCGTCATGCTGAGTGGTCCACCTCAACGTACCATCCAGTCCTACTACTCTCTGCCTCAGTCAGCGTTGCCCGCCGTGTGCATCCAACACAACGAGGTGCGGGCATAGTCCGTGCACGGGTGGGTATAAAGATACTTTATAGGGACACCGAGACCCTCAATGTCTCACAAAATCCAATAAGGATAAACCAAAAAGTAAGAAATCAATGTATAACCATTACGTAGGTATATTCCCATACATATACCTATGTTATCTAGTAACCCATCTAAATCCTTGGGAACGCACAAAAGTCATTGACTCATCTCTAACCAGGATTTTCATTATCGAAACCATGGCTGCTGGAGAACTCCTCTTATGTCGAGTATAGTGGGCATGTCGCGACACCAAGGTGTTTCTCAGTATCCTTAGACTACTGAGGTACTTCTCCTGTCGAGTACCACGGGTCTGCAGCCAACTACCAGGTGCTCTTACACTGTGGTTATGCTGCCAACTTCTAGGCGCTCCCTCTAATATCCTGCAGAGGTACTCCTCCAGCCAAGTACCGTGGGTCTACTGCCAACTACCTGGCACTCCTCCACCCTGGGTCTGCCTCCAACTAATAGGCACTCCCCACTGGTCTCAGCGAATCACTCCAAGTCAAATCAGTCAAGCAGTTGTCTTGTCTTCCATCTACTAGATCTCCACACTCTGTCTAGTCTTCGGTGGAAGGATTCATTCCACAAGCTACTGGGAAATACTCCAACATTCACGAAGTGCCACGTAGAAGTATCTAAAAAACCCTAAATCTCATAGGGGTCTCAATGCAATAGACAACGCGTCAATCAAATGCAGGGTTTGTTAGTTATAATACTTTTATTCTTGGGGGCCCTTTTGGATTCGTGTACTATCCAAACTGATCGTAACTTAATTATATATCGAAAACTATTGGGATATACTCAATGATATGGCTACGATTCACGAATAATGACACCACTGACGGTTCATTAAACAGACGTCCTGTGCGAAAGATATGGCCAACGAAAGTAAAGTGGCAGTAACGGGCCTCGATCCGGTCTGACCTGGTATGACCAACTCAGCCAAAACAAGTCTGGACCGACCCGGACTTGGTCGACCCTGTCAGACACGCTGAGTCTGACCCGATCATTTGAACGGGTCAGCCCTTTATGTTTTGGCCCGGACTGGTGGGCCCCACCCAGTGGACCGCAAGGGCGGTCCGGCACGGGCTCAGGGCCAGTTCGGCCCGGAACGTTGCAAGGGCATGTCCTGGCAGGGCTCGACCGGGAGGGCGTGGATGTATGGTTCGGACAGGGCACCGCGATGGGGCCAGGACACCGGCTCGTCCAGGTGGCCGCAAGGGATCCTGGACGTTGTGGGGGTGACGTGTAGGGCACGGGGGAACCCGGCTGGACGCAGGGGCGTCATGCAGTCCGCCGGGCAGGGCGCAGCTGGGTGCTGGGGGCACCGGGCTACGCGTGGGAAGCGTGCGGTGGCATGGGTGGTTCCTGGGGTAGTGAGAGGGGGCCAGGGCATCGTGTGGGGGGAGTCGGGCAGTGCACGGGGGCGCCGGGCAGGGCGCAGCAAGGCGCCAGGGGCATCGGCCAGCGCACGGGGGAACATGTAACATGCGGGGGCACCAGGCAGGGCGCCAGCGGGGCCGGGCAGGTAGTGGGTTCAGCCAGGGCACACACTGGGCAGGGCATCGGGAGGCCGCAGGTAGGCGGGTCGGGTGCCGCTTGGCTGACGATGTTCGACCAGGATCACCGAGAACCGCAGGGACGGCGTGATTCGCGGAGGTCACGGGTAGCGCGACCTTAGTCATTGCTGCCTTCATTGCCTCTTTCTTCATCGCCAAGCTCAAATTCAATCAAAACAAAATTAGTGGAGGGGTCAGCCGATATTGGTTTGGCCCTCACCTTCCGCATTTCGGTTGCTAACAACTGTTTCTCAAGAACGAGGCACAATATTCCACCCATAAAAGATGACCATCATCATTCTTCATTTTTAAAGGAAAAAAGAACATGAAACTTAAAATAAAATAATCCCCTACATTTGATTCACTGCTCGACATTTGTTGACAGAGTTTCTTGAAGAAAATGAAGTCTTTTTTCATCACGTCCACCACACACTTCAACTTCTGAGCTACATCAGCCATGGAAGACACTCCATGTTGGTAGGATCTGAGGGAGGAAGTCAATGGAGGAAATCTTCGTCGGCGTTCATTGGGTTCTTCATTGGGAGAACTTAATTTCTCCCAATATTTCCTTCTCCCAAGCATCACAAAATTCCCAACGAAAATAATAGAGGAATGGTTTGTCAATATTTTGTTGGAACAACAAATCAAAAAGCTGAAATTAATTAACCTGGCTCCACCAAATTAATTTCCTGAGAGGTGCCACATTTAATTTGGAGGATGTCAAGAGGCTCCATATAATTAATTGACATGCGTTGGTGTAGTTAATAAGGGGAGATGGCACAAAAATTCAAAACGGAGGATTTGGAAATTAATTGTGGTGGTGGTGTCACCATTAATTGCTATGGGAGTGGGCTTCATTATGGTGAGGGGTGGTCAAGGAGTTTCTCCACCATAAATGGGGAGTTCCTAGGGGATACAAGCCCGGGTGGTCCCCACAAAAATTATCCTATAAAGGGAGGTTATGTTCGGGTGGGACCCACCACCATAACCTCTTATAGGAGGTCAAGGTGTGGTGGCCCCTACATCTAACCTCCACCTGGAGAATATAACCACCCATCCTCTACATGGCAGATAAATTTAAATAAAGTGTTAGCACACAATATTTTATTAATTTTTTTATAAAAATCCAATAAATAACTTTTATTATCGACCATCTGTCATCGAGGTGAAAGTCTTATTAAGAGAATATCAGTGGTATGAGTTCAATGGTGTCCTCAGATTTCAGTTCTGAGCACCGTTTCAAAAGTTTTAAAATCCAACTCGTACGTTTACTGAACGTACCCAAAAAAACATCATAAATTGATTCCTAGAACACCGGGCCTCAGAATCAAGTGGCATAAATTTTCACGGACTCGTAAAAATCCATTGTATTTATGAAAAAAAATCGTCAAAATTTCTGGGTATTTATAATGATGGTGATAAAAGTCATTGACTTTGTTTGATTAAAATAGAATATTTCATTGTTGTTTGTAATGAAAGAATATAGTTTCACAAAAATATTTTATTTAACCAAAAAAATAAAATTAATTAATTTATAAAACATAATTTACCATGATGAAATTATATAAATTTATAATCATGATAGAAGTAAATATTTATATAGAATACTTTTAAAGGTATTTTTAATAAAAATTCCACTATCACGATGTAAATATTTGAATCATAAGGCCCTTGAAATATTAAAATTAAATTTTTTAAAATATAATAATAATATTTAATTTCGAGATATAACTAATCAATGGGGTTTTATATATACCATATAATTCAACTAAGGAGCATATGATCAATATATAACTCAATGAATGGAAATTCAGATGAAGTCCCATACATACGGTTCCATCGGTCCGGTAAAGTATTTATGTTCCTAAAAAATAAACAAATAATAATTATATAAGATTTATTGAAAGCAATTATTTTATTTATTACTTGGATTTAATTTATTATCATTTAATATAATATTATTTAATCAATTATGTTTACGTCAAATATTTTTACTGAATTTAGATTATGTGTCAAAAAAGATGTTGGTCAATTGCCTGTGAACAATGTGGTATTTATTTAAAAATAGCAACATAATAATGATGAATGAATTTTGTTATTTATATGAAATGTATACTTTTAATTCCAATAATTAAATATATTCATGAAAAAATGATCTACTATATTTTCATGGTGGTAATAGTCCTTAAATTCACATTAAATTTTTTTACATATTTCATAGTTCATTATGAAAAATAGGAAAGTAATATTGGATCATTAAAAATGATCATATTATTATATATAATCTATATAAAATTTAAATATACTTATAAATATATATATATATATATATCATCCATTGGGGTTTTAAGGAAATTTAAGTCATATCACTTCATGATTGTGGTATTCCATATGTACATGATTGACTAATCATTTTTCATTGAGTGAAGATATTAGAAGGAAAATGATATATTATAATTTTAAAAGGAAAATTATTACATTAATATAACTATTAAATTTTTTGTGTAATATATAAAATAACAATATCATTTTTAACATCCATGTGTAATGTATGATAAAGATGAATCACATCACTTTGAGATGTGGTAGTTCTCCCCGTTAACAATAGATGTTATCGTATCCCATACAGTATGGAAAATAAAAATGTATATATGGTATAATTACTCTAAATGATTAATTATATTATAAATATTATATATATTTTATATCCAACATAATACATAACATTGATTGGATTTTATATAAAAAGTGTGAAATCAGTTTGTTAGCGAGTTGTCCACCATACACACAAGAAAAGTTTTCATTTTCCATTTGTGGAAAAGATATGATATATAGGTAGTTACCAAAATATAAAATTATATATGTTTCTTTATAATTTTCATATTATACTAGAATAAATGATCGTGATTTGAAGGATTTAAAATAAATAAATAAAGAAACTCATAGTGAGATATTTTAGATCTCCTCAACCCACTTCATTATAATTAAAAATAATGTATTATGAGAATTCTCGGCTATCCTAAAAAGTATTATTAGATAATGGGATGGATTTATGGAATGTATTTGGTTGTTTATTATCGAATCCAAAATATATTTAGTGTGTTTATAAGAGATGAGAATGGGTATCCTTTTATAAACAATGAGATTGGAAAAAATTTAATTTTTTAAAAGAAATTGTATACCCATGTTTTTCACATTCCAATGTGGTGTAAAATTTTATATTGTAATTAATTAGAAATTATATAGTCAAAATATTTAAATTTAATACATATTAGATAAGTCTATATGTCATTAAAACAAATATCTCTTTAGTTTAACCGTTATTAAATCTGTTTTACCTAAAGTGTGGAAAATAACTTCTTATTTGTTAACTATTATTTATGCTATTAATTTAAATTTAAAATATTAAAAAATATAAATTATTAAAAATAATTATTTTATCAATTATAAGAAATATTTTTGACATATGTGAAAATTTTTAATTTACCGAAAACCCTATTGACATGATGAAAATGATGGTTTTCATGAATTGTATTTTTAAAGAAACAAATCATTTCATATTAAATCAATGATTAAAAATTATTATTAAATTAATATATATTGATAATACACTATATATAAAATATAAATATCATTAAAATCATTTATGTTTATGGATTTTATTAATTAATTAAAAAGGAGAAACATTATGGACCCTAAAATAATCAGCATAAAAACCAATTTTCATACACAAAACATTTCATTCAAAAATACAATATATTATTCATTTAAATGATATTGATTTTTAAAAATAAAATTAATCAATAAATATGTTACATGAAATCAAATCCAAAATTTGTTTGATAATTAATTGATATAATTATTTGAAAATGACAAAATATTGAGAAAAATCGACATATTAATTATTCAATAAATAGTCAATATTTTCCAAAAAATACAAAAATTTTGAAAGAAATTGTATTATTATATAAATACTTCAAAATTAATATAATTTTTTCCAATTAAAATAATAAAATTATTATTTTTAAAGATTAAATTGTATATTATAATAGAATTGGTTAATTAAAACTAATTCCTTTTATGATTCCAAAATTAATTATAATTAATACAGTTCATATATCTACATTAATAATCATGAATGTGATTTATTATATCCAAAAAAATTGATACATTATTCCTCCAGTTTAAATTCTAATCCTAAAAATTTTATCCATTTATTAATTAGGTGTTGATATTATTTCATAATTAAAATTTCAGATTCCCATGACGCATTTTTCAACCATACGAGTTTTCCATAAAACTATAACCTACTATATCACCATAAAACACACCAATTTCTCAACAAAGTAATAAATTTGAAATTGATATTCCTTATAAGAATCATCCTCATCCAAATAAACATCTTATGGTATGAAAACATGAGATAAATCAGTTACATATTCTTTTAATAATTATACATTAAATACATTATGTACTAGAGATAAAATCATTGTAAAAGGTATTATATTTGAAATAGATCCAAGATTCTCTAATATTCCATATAATAAATGGAATCATCAACATGTCATTTTAATTTTACCAAAATTCATAACACTTTTCCATGGAGATACCTTTAGATGTACATGATTACCTACATTTAAGGAAATATTATTCCTCTAATCATATCTATATATTTTGTCCTCCTTCATGCTTTACATATATTTTATAGAATCAGCTGCACAACCTCCTCCATTTCACCTACTAAATATTTTTACATCAACATTATTTTTCATAATTCATACAAAAAAAGATGTTGTTTTAACCCTATTTCCATATAATTCCTCAAATGGTCTAATTATTAAACATTAATAAAAATTTAAATATATGAAAACTACACCAAATAAATAATTTGACCCCCACATACTTTGTAATTCATTGAAAACGAATGAAGCATATTATCCTTTTTCGGAATAACTCAGTCAAAATGATTATATATTTGATAACTATTGTTTGTTCTTATATTTAATTTATTTCAAAAATATTTTAGAAGTCCTTTCAAAAAATTATATGTGGTTATTAGATAACAGTAGGAAATAATATATAGTAGAACTCAATTTAACAAGAATATATGAGTTTTATAATCTTAATAAATTTGATATAATGGAAATATATTTCAAATTGGAAGTTAAAATAATGATGTAGTTAGTCAATCAATAATAAAAAACATGACACTGTCACCACATAGATACTTTGGTAATCCCACCACCAAATCCATTGATATATTTTTCCATTAAACAACAGAAACTAGTAATGGTTGAAAAATATTATTCTGTAATTTTTATTCTACATTGACCATCTAACAAGTTAAAAACATTATTTTAAATTCAGTAATATAACGTTTTTACAATCCATAGAGAAATACATCTGAAGGTCTCTATACATCTATGTGATGTGTGAATGTATAGAAAAAAATAACTATGTGTTTCACTCAACAGATAATTCTCCAACAGGTAATTATAAGGTACTAGAAATATTATCCATGTATAATAATAATCCTACTTCATATAATATTAAAATATTGATATATAACTATCTTAATGGATTCTCCCTTATTATAAATATCAATCCAACAAATTATCTTTCATAATCACTTCATAAAATTCCAACTACACTAAATCCTTAATAAAATGGAATATTTTACTATATCTAATGCATCTAGTCCATAAGTAATCAAATCATTAACTAAAGGGTAAAAATTCAAATGTAACATGGTTAATGTAGTATCACCTTTTTTCCTTTGATAATGATCCATTTTTATCATTTCTAGGATCATAATGATTCACCCCATAAAAATCCTTGATGAATTAAAACTATAATCTCTAACTCATGTTTAATTATTTGTGAGTGAATGAAATTTTAACGGTTTTTTATTAGTGTATATATCATTGAATTCTTCATAAAAATTATTCCACTATTTTTTAGAAAGAAACAACAACATCTTATCCAATATCATTTATTATGGAAATGTAACTCATGAAAATTCAACATTTGTAAATGAATAATTATTTCCTTATAATTACTAAATAGCTCTATTCCAAGTCCATTCAAGGATTCAATAACATAGATATGATATATTCTATTTTAGGAATATAGGGAAAATATTGGATCATTGTCTAATATTATTTTGAGTTCATGATAACCATTATCAAATTATTATTTTCTAATGAATTTATCCTGATCCCTATTTAACATAGTATTTTTGTTAGAGAACATTGAAAATATTCTCCAAACCACATATTGTAACCCACTAATATAATAAAACAAAAATTAATTATTATATTTTTTCATCTTTTATATTATTAAATAACATTTTTAGCAAGGTCAAAATTTATTATAACATTTGATACAATATTATGGCATAAATATTTTTTTTCAAGAAAAATAATAATAACAAAATTTCCTTGACAATTTATCTCTTTTAATGATTTATAAATAATTAATGGGGGGTTTTCATGTTCTTCATGAAAATTAGCAGACAATAATGTTAATAAATAATCCCAAAAACAAATGTATCATTGGTCTAACTAAAAACACAATTCATGTGGTCTATAAATTCAACATATACATTGTAAAACCCAAATGTAATATATGTAGACACATTGATCCCATATTTACATCAAATTGTAATGTTAATAATTCTATCCTCCATCACAATCTGTGGATGGCCCCAAAACCATACATTAATAATAAAAAATTATATATCCCCTTGTGCTGATCAAACAAATCATTAATATAATGAAATATATTCTTCTTCTTTATATATAATTTATTCAAGGATAAATTATAAGTGAATAGTCTCATTTAATCATTTATTGTTTTAAAAACCCTATCATGACTACACCATGGTGATGTTCTTATTCGAATGAAATATTTATCGAATAACAAATCAATTTTAATTATCAATTCTAAAATATCCCATTGAGGTATTTGATAATTGTTTTTTAATATAATTCGTAACATGAACTATGAAAATAGTAAATTCAACCAATGAATCGGGAATAACACCAGGATAATAATCTAGAATGAAAATTTATTTATTCATCAATCACATGAACATCAGTAATTTAGATAGTTTCCTTCTTTTATAATTATGATATACGTAATTCTCACTACCATGTATGTAAAGACCCGTAAATATAAAGGAAATTTTCTTTCTTATTTTCTTTTGGATTTTACGAGTACGCAGTTTCTAACGGTGTTTGATTCTGAGGCCCAGTGTGTCCGGAATCAATTTCCGAAGTTTAGCTCGGGTACGTTCAGTTAACGAATGAGCGTGTTTTTCTAACTTTTGAATCGGTGATCGGAATCGGAATCCTAGGGTACCGATGAAACCGCAGCACAGGTAATTTCTTAGGAAGTCTTTTACTGGAGTTGTGTTTGCTCGGGAGGTGTTGTTAAAAATGTTGTTTAATTAAAGAGTGAAATAAAATATGTTTTACAATTTTATTTCACTTCTAAGTGGTTTAAACAAAGTATGGGAGTTGTGGGACCCACTAAATCGTAACTTCTCTTGTTATGATATCTGGGAGGTGGGGCCCACATGATCTCTACACCTTGAAATTCCCTAACTCCTCAAAACCCCCACATAAGTTATGTTAACTCCCCTTTAATGTGAGACCACTCACCTCCTTCTACGTCCCTCTAAAACACTAGCCAACCCAATTAATATAATGTTTCATTCACATAAATTAATTTGAATGTTTTTAATTTTGAAAGGCTTGGAATGTGTTAATAAAATAACGGAAGGCCTTATTTTATTAGGTGGGATTGTTGTATGAGGCTATTTTGAGAGAAAACTCTAAGTCCTGGAGAACTCCATCACCTTCGTTGAAGAACGTCAAGACATCGACGAAGAATACCGTCACTGCAAGGAGAGATTGACGTGTCATTCCTTGTCCTCTCCATAGCCGGTGTGTGATTCCATCGACTCCTTGGATGTACGCCAATGCCATCGTCAAAAACACCCCCGTGACGCTATCTTCTGTGAACTTCTTTTGAGGTAGGGGTTGTTTCATCGTTCATGTATTATTTAACATTCTTTGGTAATTTAATTCCCCACTTGCTATCGATATCACGTGAAGAGATCAGACCGCACAAACATGGTCGATCATCCTCCCCTTTTGTTTTTGATCATCATTGTGGCTTGGAACGGAGGTGATGCGGTGTCGTTGCACTATGCAGGGACGAAGATGACTGCGGCTGGAGTGGGCCACGTTGGAGGAGAGAGGTGTCATCGTGTCACGCAGGTGATGCCAAAGGAGGCCGCGGCTAGGAGCGGGACACAACGTTGTTTCACCGCGCCAAAGCATCAAGGTGAAGTGGGTGAGGCGGATGGGCACGGCATCGTCGCGCCACGCCGGATGGGCAGGAGCCGCGACCAATGGGCACGGCGGTTCGGAGGAACGGCCGGCTGAGCCTGCCGCCGTCAGCAGCTGGTGGCGGGACCCCCTGGAGTCCCGCGGGCACATTAATGTCCGGCCTTAATGGCCCTACATTTATTTAATCAATGGGAAAGCCCCCCCCCCCCCCCCCCGCACCCCGCTTGGCCGAGAGCCAAGTCGCCGGCCACGCGGGTCGGGCCGCCAGCGACGGGTCGTGCCGCTCGCGCCGGGCCAAGTTAGCCACGCCAGCCTGGGACGCACCAGTTGGGCATGGCCGCGCCTGCTGGGCTAGGCCATGCCACACTGGGCCGGACCTGGACTGGGGTCGGGTCGACCTAGTTCGGGCCGACCCGGGGGGTATTGGGCTGGGTCGGACAGGGCCCAATCCCCCAAATTTCGTGCAGTTTCGTTCAGACGCCCATAACAAGGGCTACAGACCACCAATCGACGCACCGTCAGTTGTGTTGGGATCTTTGGATCGAGATAGTTGTTTTGGAATATTACACTCAAGGTTTTGGGTAACTTTTTGTATGTCCGGGTTGGTTCGAACACGAAACAAACTAGGCCCTCGAAGAAGAAATGCTTATAACTTGAGCTCTAGATGTCCGATTGATGTGTCGTCGACTTTGTTGGATTCTTCTTAGTGAGACGGTTCTTTTGGATTACTCCAATCAGGGTTTGGAAGTAGTATCTATATGGGGAGGTTGGTTTTATCTTAAAAACCAACCGGGCCCCTAAGATGAAACATCCAATAACTCTCAAACCGGTCGTCCGATTGACGTGTCGTCTGTCACGTTGAGTTACTATTGACAATATAGATCATTGTGATATAACAACTCCGTTTTTCATGACAGTTGATGTATCGACCCTTTGGCTCGTTGAGCGGAAACTCCCGAAATCGAGCGTGCTGTGTTCGGGAACACTAGAGCTGGATGCGACTGCGACGACAATGAAGACTGTACATGGATCCTACGTGGGTTCGCAACGATGATGACTGTACATGGATCCTTCGTTGGTTCGACAGTGATGCTGAATATACTTGGATCCTCCCTAGGTTTGATAGGGATGATGACTGTACTTGGATCCTCCATGGGTTCGGCAGCGATGACGACTGTACTTGGATCCAACATGGGTTTGGCAGCGAAGACGACTGTTCTTGGATCCAACGTGGGTTCGACAGTGTTGGTTACTGTACATGGATCCTCCGTGGGTCTAGAATCGTCGACATCTGTTCTTAGATCCTACGTGGGTTCGGCAGAGGAGATGATTCAGAGGATACATCAATCATCACTACCCCTCTCTGTGAATAGTATACATGTGTGAGCATAGTCTTGACATTAAATCACAATCTTAGATATGATTAACATTTTTCCTGTGTGGAGTGAGATGTATTTTCTTGTGTGGATTGAGTTATACTTTCTTGTGTGGAATGGGTTGTACTTGAGCTCATGGGTCAGAGAAGAACTGGAATTGATGAAAAAGGTATATGTATGGGAATATACCTAAGTAGTGTTGGTTGATACTTGTATTCGTATCTTTTTTTTGGATTATCCTTTGTGGATTCCGGGAGACCTTCGAGAGTCTCGAGGTCCCTACTAAGTATCGTATACTCACCCCTGCATGGGCTACGCCCGCACTATGTTGTATTGGTTGCAGACTACGGATATCACTGATTGTAGTTGAGGCTTGAGGAGCGGGACAGTACATAGAGGTGGACTATCCGGAGGGACGTACACGGAGAGGACGGCCAGACACGAGGAGCCGACGAGACTGCCTGTACTCACCCTTAAGGTGGGAGTTCCTGAAGATGTCTTTGTGGATGCTGCTTAAATTTCAGTTGTTGTACATTCCATTCAGTTAAACTGCACTTTCTATTGGGTTTGTATACTGGCCGATTTACTTTCTAGCAATGACTTGTGTACTCTGTTTACATAGTGCTTACATTAGTTTGCATACTCTGTGTGTCTGTTTTCTTTATAAAGGAAATTCCTTCCCTTTTATCGGGATTTGTGCCTTTGGTTCTAGTCGCCAACCCTTGGCCTATGGAAGGCGGGCTTGGGGTAGTCACGGCCCGGGCCCTGAGGACGGGCCATGACAAAATGATATCAGACGAGTTCAGTTCTACCGCAGAACTCCGGACTCTGATCTCTCTTCTATGTGAATCAATAGTGATAAGAGTATTGAGTGTGGTTATTAGTCTAGGGAGTCCAGTTTTGGTGCGGCGGTCGATGTATCCATACCCCAAGACCCTGACTTCTGATTTCGGACTCAGTGCATGAAAACATTGATTGCATGTGTGTTTTAAATGTTTTCTTTGTGTTTACTTTGTGTCATCTCACAAGGAATATTGTATTGACCATGGCGAACCTGTTCCTTTTCAGGATGGCCCTATGACGGTAGCCATCTAGGGTTCCGAGCATTGTGCAAGATGGAAGCCCACCGAGCGACGAGGCCTCGGTGCAGGGCTCCATTACAGCAGAGGCACCGATAGGACCTCTACACACCGAGCCACCGATGCCACCAGCCCCAGCAACTGAGATTTCACGTCGTCTTAGTGCACTGCATGAGTTTCAGCGTCACAAACTGCCCAAGTTCCAAGGGGGGACGGATCCTCAGGCAGCCGAGGATTGGATGGAGGCTTTTGTTCGAGTTTTTAGATTAGTAGGGACACCAGCTAACCTCATGATGATCCTTGCGGCGAGTCTCTTACATGCAACAACAGGTAGATGGTTGAGCCTGATGCTCCAGGTGTACGACGAAGCATCTCTTCTTCGGATGGACTTCGAGAGACTCTTCCTCTTGGAGTTCATTCCAGCCACCCGCCGTGCGGTACACATTCATGAGATACTACATCTTTGGCATGGTAGCATGATAGTAGCACAATATTGGGCGAGATTTACCGATATCTCGCGCTACTCCACTGACATGGTATGGGACCCATTCATCCGTGACCGGACCATCGATCAGGGACTAAGACATGATATTAGGTATTCAATGATCTCCCTCAGTATTCCGACTCAGGCATGAGTATTGGAGCGAGCCCTTCTTGTAGAGAGCTCTCTTTCCAAGCCTTCACCAGCAGTGAGACCTACTACAGGGAGACATGTAGCAGATACTTCTATAGCTAGCAGTCGATAGATGTCATAGGGGTTTAAGTGGACCAGACCATCAGGAGGACAACCTCAGGATACTGGCTCGGAGGTACGGGGAACACGCATCAGAGTCAGTCATATGAGGGCTAGACAGTGCTATGCATGCGGCGGGTAGGACCACAAGGCTCGTGACATCATGACCCGCCATGCAGAGGAGCATTAGAAGGTTGAGGGACCACCTAGGTAGAGTCATAAGTTCGACTGTGGTGGTACATAGGGAACATGAGGACAAGGTATATGAGATGGCCGAGCAGCAGGTGGTGGACGATGCTTCGGGGCTCTACCACCACCACCACCAGGAGGTCCACCCCGACAATAGGGAGCTGGTGGACAGAGGCAGGATCTGCTTCAGGCAGTGGAGGCATACGACCACGGAACACCTGAGATGATTCAAGGTACTATATGTTTTTACTCCCCCTTTGATGCAGTTCTTATAGACATAGGAGTGAGTCATTCTTTCATTGCCACTGCCCTTGATCGGAGCATGGAGATTCTGATGGAGCCGTTGGCTCAATCTTTACAGCTAGAGACTCTTATGAGAGCAGACTCGACGATTACACACTGGTGTCGAAAGTGTGAGCTTACTCTATGAAGTAAGAGCTTCAGCTGTGATCTTCTTGTAGCGGCGTCAAGGCCTTACGACATCATCTTGGCCATGGATTGGTTATCTATGCTCCATCCTTAGATCTTCTTTATTAGGCATAAGGTGCGGTGTGTCCACAACGATGGGAGAAAGTTCACCTTCACCGGTGAGAAGGGAGCCTTTCCAGCATAGGACGGATTCGCGCAGAAGAGAGGACAACTGATCACTCATCGGTTGGCTAGTCTCATCCTAGGAGCAGTTAACGTGCGCAGTCCGAGTATCCCTATTGTGGTAGATCAGTATGCGGATCTACTCCATCATATCAGATGGCTCCCACTGAGCTTCATGTGCTACGTGTATAGTTGGACTACTTGCAGGGAAAGGGATTCATTCAACCCATGGTTTCACCCTGGGCTTCCCCTATTTTTTTCTCCAAGAAGGAGGACGGGATCTTGCGACTGTGTGTCGATTACCGTTGCCTTAATCATGTGACCGTGATGTACAACTATCCGCTTCTAAGGATTGACGACCTCTTCGATCAGCGCAAGGGATCACGGTGGTTCTCAAATATAGACCTCGGGTTAGGCTATCTTCAGCTCAGAGTTCGAGATGAGGATTTGAAGAAGACGACCTTCAGGGGTCAGTATGGCCACTATAAGTTCTTGGTTATGCCTTTCGGCATATCCAACGCTCGAACAGTGTTCATGAGTGTCATGAACAAGATCTTCTAGCCTTACCTCAATCAATTTATCGTAGTATTTATCGACAACATATTGATTTACTGGACTAATGAGGAGGAGCACGCTTACCACTTCCGGGTTGTTCTGTATACACTCCGAGATCACCATATTTATCGTAAGCTCTCGAAGTATCAGTTCTGGATACGTGAGGTGCACTTATTAGGGAAAGTCATCTCTTAGGCTGGAGTTGTGGTGGATACCTTGAAGATCGAGGCAGTGATAGTTTGGGAGCCACCCAAGAGCGTTATGGAGGTACGGAGTTTCCTAGGTCTGGCTTAGTACTATCAGAGGATTGTGCCAGAATTCTCCAGAGTTGCAGCACTACTTTCTGCTTTGACGAAAAATGGGAAAACCTTCATGTGGTCAAATAGATGTCAGTATAGCTTCCAGGAGCTGAGACAGAGATTGACCAGTGCACCCATCGTGATGCTACCGGAGGAGGGAGTAGGGTACATAGTCTACTACGATGCATCAGGGACTGGACTCGGGTGTGTCCTAATGCAGGAGCGGGCAGTGATCCCCTATGGATCACGACAGTTGAGGCAGCACGAGTAGAACAAAGCTACCCATGACCTAGAGTTAGCAACAGTGGTTTTTTCCTTGATGAAGTGGCGGTACTATCTGATGGGATAGGACTTTACAGTCTACTCTGACCACTAGAGTCTCAAGTAAATCTTTTCGTAGAAGGACCTGAACATGAGACATCCGTGATGGCTCGAGTTCCTCGAGGTCTATGAAATTGAGATAGTCTATACTCCTGGAAAGGGGAATGTTGTAGCAGAATCCCTCAGCAGGAGGGCATGAATTCAGCTACTAGGAGAGGAGATAGAGCAGCTAGCCGCTTTATAGATATCCTTTGTGGATAGTGATGGGGCAGCCTTTCTTCAGTCCCTCATAGTCACTCCTCCAATACATCAGCGGGTCAGAGAGGCACAATGTGTGGACGTTGACTGTGAGACGCGACTTGCACATATTTCTACAGTACAGACACCTGATGGATTTTCATTAGGAGGAGAGCACGTCATCCTTTTCAGAGGACGTACTATGGTACCAGCTGCTTTATAGGAAGAGCTGCTGAGAGAATTTCATACTTCCCCTTTGGCGGTACATCCAGGAGTAGAGAAGATGTACTAGGATCTCAGATGAAAGCACTGGTGGCCTGGCATGAAGAAGGTTGTGGCAGAGTTCGTCTCTCGATGCCTCACCTGTCAGTAGGTGAAGGCAGAGTACCAGGTACTAGTGGGATTGGAACAACCCTTGGAGGTCCCAGAGTGGAAGTGGAAAGAGATATCTATGGATTTTGTGACTGTACTTCCACGTACGTCCAGAGGACACGACTCCATCTGAGTGATTGTCAACCAACTCACCATGTCGGCCCACTTCTTACCCATCAGAGAGCAGGGTTCAGTGGAGAGATTGGGACACCTCTATGTTAAGGAGATCGTATGGCTTCATGGTGTGACATCATCTATCATCTCCGATCGAGATGCTCGCTTTACTTCCCGGCTTTGGAGCGGGATGCAGGAGGCATTTGGGATGTAGCTACGACTGAGAACCGCCTTTCACCCTCAGATGGATGGTCAGACGGAGAAGACCATTCAGACTCTCGAGGACATGCTCCGTGTGTGTGTCCTGAACTTTGGTCACATCTAGGAGGATCACCTAACATTGGTGGAGTTTTCTTATAACAATAGCTACCACTCCACCTTCGGGATGGCACCATAGGAGGCACTTTATAGCCAACCTTACAGATAACCTCTGTGCTAGACAAACCCTGGAGAGTGAGGACATGTGGGATCAGAGATGGTCCAAGCCACGACAGAGAAGGTGTAGGTCATCCAGGAGCATATGAGGACATCTCAGAGCTGATAGAAGTCCTATGGTTATAGGAGGCAGAGACGACTAGAGTTCGAGGATGGCGACCACGTTTTCTTATGGGTCTCACCTCGGCGTGAATTACAGAGATTTCGCCAGGGTGAAAAGTTATCTCATAGCTTCATCAGACCATTTCTGGTTCTTAGCAGGATAGGCGAGGTGTCTTATCTCTTGGCTCTCCCACCTTAGTTGCATCGAGTGCGCGATGTCTTCCACGTATCTCAGTTGAGGAGATACGTGCACGATCCGATGCATATCATTGATGATGGGGAGCTAGAAATTGATGACAGGGTGACTTTTGCGGAGGTTCCAGTGGAGATAGAAGATCGACAAGAGTGGGTCCTATGTGGATGGTCGATTCCTCTAGTGCAAATCAGGTGGAATCATGGGAACCTCCAAGAATGCACATGGGAGCGGGAGTCTCAGATGCGTGCTCAGTACCCTCATTTGATTCCCTAGTTTGTGATGTATCTTTATGGGGATGTAAATCATTGAGGTGGGAGTAATGTAAAGACCATTAAATTTCAAGGAAATATTTTTCTTAATTTTTTCGGGATTTTATTAGTATTCAGTTTCTGAAGGCGCCTGATTCGGAGGCCCGGTGTGCCCTGAATCAATTTCCGAAGTTTATCTCTGGTACGTTCAGTGAATGAAGGAGCGGGTTTTTCTAAATTTTGAATCATTTCTCGGAATCGTAATATTAGGGAACCGATGAAACCACAGTGTTGGTAATTGCTTATGATGACTTTTACTAGAGTTGCGTTTTCTCGGGTGGTGTTGTTAAGAATGTGGTTTAATTGAAGAGTGAAATAAAATATGTGTTACAATTTTATTTCAGTTCTAACTGGTTTATCCTAAGTATGGGAGTAGGGTGGGACCCACTAGATCCTAACTTCTATTGTTAGGATATTTTTGAGGTGGTTCCCTCGCAAGCCACACCCCATAAAATTCCCTAACCCCTCTAAACCCCCACATAAGTTTTGTTAACTCCCCTTTAATGTGAGACCACTAACCTCCTTCTCTCTCCTTCTCTCTCACTCTTAATCACTTTCCAACCCCATTAATTTAATGTTTCATTCACTTAAATTAATTTGAATGTTTGTAATTTTGAAAGGAATGGAATGTGTTAATAAAATAAGGGAAGGCCTTATTTTATAAGGTGGGATTGTTGTGTGAGGATATTTTGAGAGAAAAATCTATGTCTTGGAAAACTCCATCACATTCGTTGAAGAACGTCAAGACTTCGATGAAGAATGTCGTCACCACAAGGAGAGATCGACGTGCTGTTCCTTCTCCTCTCCATAGCCGGTGTGCGACGCCTTCCCCTACTTGGACGTACGCCAACGCCACCATCAAAACCACCCCCACGACGATAGCTTCCGCGAACTTCTTTTGAGGTTGGGGTTGTTTCATCGTTCATGTATTATTTAACGTTAATCATTAATTTAATTCGCCACTTTCTGTCGATATCACGGGTGGAGATAGGACTACACAAACAAGGCCGATCCTCCTCCACTTTTGTTGTTAATCATCGTTGTCGCTTGGAATGGATGTGATGCGGTGCTGTTACACCGCGCGGGGACGAAGAGGACCGCGGCCTGAGTAGGCCTTGGTGGAGGAGCGTGGCGGTGTCGCGCCATGCCGGTGATGCCAATAGAGGCCATGGCCAAGAGAGTGCCATGGACGAGGGGCGTGCCACCGTTGCGCCACACGAGAGCATCAAGGGGCTATGGGCGAGGCGGGGAGCAGCCGGGGCGGGCCGCAGTGGAGGGGCGCGTCACCATCCCGCCGCACTGGAAGGGCAGGAGCCGCGGCCCATGGTCGCGGCTGTTCGGAGGAGCGGCCGGCTGAGCCGGTCGCCATCACTAGTTGGAGGTGAGACCCCCTTGGGTCCCGCAATCACATTAAAGGCCGGCCATAATAGTCGGGCGTTTCTTCATTCTAGGGGGCAGCCCCCCCCCCCATATCCCGCCCAGCCGAGAGCCGAGCCACTAGTCACGCGGGCCGGGCCAGCCAAGACAGGCCGCACCTCGCTGGCTGGACCAGGCCATGCCAGCGAGGCTGGGTTGTGACCCACTGGTTCGGACCCGGACCTGGGTTGGGTCGACCCGGTTTGGACCGACCCCGGGGGTATTGGGCCGGGTCGGACCGGGCCCAAAACCCATATTTTCGGGCAGTTTCGTTCAAAGGCCAATAACTTGGGATAAGGACCACCGATCGACGCACCGTCAGTTGCGTTGGGATCCTAGGATCGATAAGGTAGTTTTGGTATATTACATTCAAGGTTTTGGAGAACTTTGGGTATGGCCGGGTTGGTTCGAACACGAAACCAACCTGGCCCTCGGAGCGGAAACGCTTTTAAAATGAGTTTCGGATGTCCGATTGATGTGCAATCAACTTTGTTGGATTTCACTTAGTGAGACGGTTTTTTGGCTTAATCTTATTGAGGTTTGGACATAGCTGGAGTATAGTCGTGTTGGTTTTATCTTAAAAACCAACCGAGCCCCTGGGACATAAAAGCCAATAACTCTCAGACCGGGCGTCCGATTGACCCGTCGTCTGTCGCGTTGAATACTATTGACGAGACTGAACATTGTTATACATCAACTATAGTTTCATGACAGTTGATGTATTGAACCTCTGGACTGTGGAGCGGACCCTCCCGGAATCGAGTGTGCTGTGTGCGGGAACCCTGGAGCTGGATGTGACGACGACGACGATGACGACTGTACTTGGATCCTCTGTGGGTTCGGCTGCGATGCCGATTTTACATGGATCCTTCGTGGGTTCGGTAGGGATGATGACTGTACATGGATCCTCTGTGGGTTCAACAGCGATGACGAATGTACTTGGATCCTCCATGGGTTCGGCAGCGATGAAGACTGTACTTGGATCCTCTGTAGGTTCGACAGCGTTGACGACTGTACTTGGATCCTATGTGGGTTCGGTAGTGAGGAAGACTGTACCTGGATCCTACATGGGTTCTGCAGCATTGGTTACTGTACTTGGATCCAATGTGGGTCTAACAGCGATGACATCTATACTTGGATCCAACGTGGGTTCGGCAGAGGAGATGATTCATAGGCTACATCAATCATCTCCACCCCTCTTCATGAATAGTATACCTATGTGAGCTATGTCTTGACTTTAAATCACTATCTTCGGTATGATTGACTTTCTTTCCTGTGTGTATTGAGACATACTTTCTTGTGTGGATTGAGTTATACAATTTTGTGTGCAATGGGTTGTACTTGATCTCGTGAGTTGGAGTTGAACTGGAATTGATGACTTAGGTATATGTATGGGCATATACCTATGTAGTGTTGGTTGATACATGTATTCGTATCTTTCCTTTTTGGATTATCCTTTGTGGATTTTGGGAGACCTTTGGGAGTCTCGGGGTCACTACTTAGTATCATAAACTCACTCTTGCATGGGATATTCCCTCAATACGTTGTGTTGGTTAGAGACGACAGACAATGCTGATTGTAGTTGATGCTTGAGGAACAGGACAGTACACATAGGTGGACTATCATGCGGAACATACACGGAGAGGAAATCCAGACATGTGGAGCCGATGAGACTGTCTATACTCACCCTTCAGCTGGGAGTTCTGGAGGACGACTTCATGGATGCTGCTTTACTTTCAGTTGTTGTACTTTCCTTTCAGTTGTATTTCATTTTCAGTTGGGTTTGTA